>JAIXND010000805.1:0-4800000 GCA_023646645.1 Varanus salvator macromaculatus | reverse complement strand
CTTCTTCTCTCTGCTGCCGCTGGCACTGCTGAGACTTCTGCCCTGGGAGGAACACTGGGTCCGGGGAAGCTTGCTGAGCTATAATGCAGGGGGTGGGATTGAGCAGTGACAGTCTGGGGAGCATGTGCCATTCCATCCCAACTGGGGTGCATGGGATGCCAGCTGGCAGGGGCACTGTGAGAGATACATCCATTGGAGGGACACAGAGGGGCAGCAGTTGAGAGCTGCCATGCGAGGAGCCGGGTGGAGCAAGGATTTCAACGTTGGTTTGCGAGATCCAACCAGCATCTATGGCTGGTGGCATGCAGATGGTCTTGGACGCAGAACCTGAAGAAGTGTGATAGGCTGCCAGGCTTGGGACAAAATGGTGATGGCTGACACTGGGGGCCCCTCCAAAGCCAGGCTTGACAGCTTGGATACTGGAGACCATTAGGGAAGTGGCTACCTGAGGGCCCTGGGATGGGGTGACTGCGAAGAGACGGAAATTTTTGTACTGCTGGGGAAGAGTGCTGCCATGCAGTAGAGGAAGGAAGAGGGGTCCCGGAGCCTGTTCTTCGGGGGCACTGAGTGGTTCTGGAGGCACGTGACTTCCTTTCAAAGCTATGTCCATGGAGGCCTTGACAGTATGCATGCCGCATGGAGGCAGGAGGCATGAGGGGTGCTGCTGGAAGGGGCCGTGCACCGTCTCTGAGGAGTGGGGAAAAGCCGGTGAGGCCATCAGACCCTGGGCAGAGCAGGTGGGGGGCAGAAGACCTGATGCGGCAAGAATGGGAGCTGCCTGAGGGGCATTTCTCAGCACCATCAGGGCTTCAGCAGCCTCTTTCTGGAGCTGTTGTTCAGAAAGCGGTGAGAAGATAAATCCCCTGGTGGGCCAGACTGAAACGTGCGCAGAGGAGGGTGGCTGAAAGAGAGCGGGAGAGAGATGGTTAACCGCGAGACTAACAAGCAGATATCAACAGGGGTAACGAATACATCACGGACAGATTCTGCTTGTTCCTTTCGCCGCATTAGGGAAGTAGAATCAAAGCAACTGAATCCTGTGCCCCTTGTTCCACCATCGTATTATAGCAATGGTGGACACTTCAGAAAAGCATTTAGGGCTGCAGGACTGTATTGAAGGCCGCAAGTTCAGTGTCTCCTCAGGTTGGCTTGTGCACTTGGTACTTGCATCAGATCTTTTTAACAGAAGTTTCTGGCTTGAGGTGGAGGCACAATGGAGGCTGCTTTCCAAGTATACGGAATGAAATACAGGGCTAAGAGTAGCCATTGGGCCAGTTGTCTGAACGAAGGAGAACTCTTTGCTTTAATGCAGGAGTGAGCACCTTGTGGTCCTACAGATGTTTTGACCTACAACTACCATCAGTTCTAGGCAGCATAGCCAATGGTGAAGGATTATGGGAGCTATAGGTCAAAACGTCTGGAGTGCCACAAGCCTCCTACACCTGCTTTGTACCCGCATTTTCCATGCACACACATAATGCATGCCCTCGCACGTGCATGCACACACGTGTGCTCCCAGAGGCAGACTGCAGAAGCCCAGCTCTCATCTTCACTACCTTCCTGCACCATCAGTCAGCTCTGCTTTCTGTCCTTTGAAGAAGCAGCCAGCACGGGGCAGCACAATTCCTTGTCCTGGTCTATCTTTGCGCACTAAATAAGGATCGGAATACCTGACCTCCCAGTGGGGGAGCTTTTGGACGTCTGCTCAAGTCCATGTTGCCATTCAGGGGGTTCAGCGCCATGCGGCTGGAGGAGAAAATAAAGAGCGCATATCAGTCCTGTTTATAAAGTTGCTTCCTGACAGCTTGTCTCCCACTCGCCTTCTGTCCTTGCTAAACCACAAGCTGTTGAGGGGGAAGAGGGGCTATGCAGCTGTCATTCTCCCAAGTTCATTTTGCATTTCCACCCACAACTTGCTGTTTGCAGTAAATGTTGGTTTTAGGCAGCTGTTGATATACTGGTGCCAGAAAATTTATAAATACATGATTAGATAGGTAACACCTTCCAATGGAGCAACTTCTGTTTGTCCAATATACAGAGCCTGAAGTTCCAGGGAAGCGTCACTTAAAGAAGGTGTGTGCAGCCGTTGCTTTGACAGTGATGGTATACGCAGCCCTTCCATCACCCTCGTTATCCTGTTGCTGCCACACCTAATTAGATTTTGTGCTCCCAGCAAATTCTCCTAAATGAATAATTCTGTATCATTGGAAAGGTTGGACACTTCTTTTATCAACAGAAGATGGCAAAGAGGAAAATGCACCGCCTCCCTTAGTCTTCTCTCATATTTCCATAGGAAACCCTGTGCTGCATTTTCCATTGGCCTGCACTTCACTTATAGTGGTAGCTTTACCTTCACCAGGTAAAGGAGATGCACGGGGAAGGAGAGTTCTTTCTCAACAAACTCGACATTTAGCTGGATTAGCCCTTTATTGTGATTAGTCGGCATGCATTCCAACACTACAGACATTGTGTAAGAAGCTGATTGGTATCAATGGAACTTATGTATAACCAAGCCAAGTTGGCTCACAGCCAAAGGCACATTCATTCCCACATGCTGGATATACCGTGCCGCATGACTGCACCACCACTGTGATTAACACCCAGAGGGACTAGACTGCTCCCTGTCTTGTTCTGGATCGTTGTGTGTGAAATTTCAGCGGAGCAGGGAGACAGGCTTTCCTCAGCATGTTTATAATGACAGGCATATGGGTAAATGTTTTGGACAAGAAAATAATATTGTGCAAAAGAGCAGCCCTTTCATTCTATTCTGCAAGCAAATGTTTGTGGACAGGTGGTAGACCTGCTAGTTCAGAATTTCAGATAAAAAATACCCTGGAATCGGGCTTTTTCTCTTCCCCCCTCTTTTTTGAGGGGATATCCAATGGGTGTGTGTTGGAATAAGAGCTAATGTTTAGAGATTTGGCAACCCTAATGGATACTGATAGGGGTGTCTTTCTTTAAATCTGCCAGATATTTATTTATTTCCAAGTGAGATAAAGTTCCATTGTTCTCACACAAACTTTGCCATTACAAAACTTTGATTTATAGGAATACTCATACTGACACAAGTTAATTAGTTTATAAAATGATAGGTATCAAGGATTTCAACTCCCAGTTTGTTGTGCAGGCATGCCTTTATATTAGCTTCTGTAAATCCACATTCATGTTCTCAAAGTTCCCAGTCTTGGCCCACTTTTCTGCTTAGTCTTAAATATTATTGATACAGGAGTGCCAAGGATGTGCAGAGTACCTAGGCAGGTCGGCTGGTGCAGGTAAACACCAGGAGGAGCCAGATGTCTGGTGAAACATTGGTCCAGGGGCTGTCATGTAACTATCTGGCATGTACACAGTGTCATTAGCATCACAACCTGCAAGAGAAAGAAGCAAGCATCTGCAGTCTGACCTGAGCATAAGAGCTAAACAAGGCACTTGAAGTACAAAAAACTGGACCGCAGGCACACTTCCAGCACAGCACCCTTTTCTCCAGAGGTGGTTTTAAAAAATGACCACGATCTAGCTAGGTATATTGACCGAGTTCTCATAATCATCCCAGCCCGTGTGGCTTCGTTAAGTCACTGTGGGTTGCAGTACAAGCCAGCCAACTTGAATATTCCGGCTGCAGCCGTGCCTTGCCACATCACGTGAACACGTCGGGATGGGTTGTTGGTGTGGTTAACGACTCTCCCATAACCTTAAAACCTCACGTGGGTTCTTGGTAGTTGGTTAACCATACAAGCCATCCACCCTGACAGGATCTGCCCACCAGGACAAGCAATCTGAATGTTCAAAGTGTCCCAGCACACATCACAAAGCTCCACCAGTTAAATAACTTACGGTGACTTGTCACGTTGTGTAAACAGGCCTGTTACATTATATTCCATTGTTGCTATTATAGCAAAGGGGCATTGCTAATATGACAAGACAGCTTTCCTAGCAACCATTGTGTTTGTTTATGTTATGTTAGGGTGCAGTCCTGTTAGGCTTCCCATAACCCCAGAACGCAGAGGATTATGGGCATCCTGTTCGGGGTGGGAGCAGCAAGGAGGCCTCTGTGCGCCTGCTGCCTGCCAAGCTGTTGGGCTTCGTGTGGCGCTTCAGGGTGGGAAGGAAGGAAGCTGGGGTACCTGGCATCTTGTTGGTGCTGGTCTCTCCACCTCCCCTCCTTGGCCCTTGGAGAAACGGCTGGTGCATTGCTTTCTCTGGGGGCTGCCAGATGTGGGGGGATCCAACTCAAAGAACAAGGTTGGGACAATTTTTGGACCTTGTAGTTGAGAATCAAAACAATCCTATTGCATGTAATTGCTGTCTAGCAGCCACAGGATTTCTCTGTCCATTATATTTGATTAAAATATGCAGATAGTGTTCATGAGACTTGGCTATCTAAGCTGAGGCAAATCACATGCGTATGTTTCTGAAATGGTTCCAGTGCCAAAGTTTCTGGCTTTCCCAGGAGTTTCCTTTTCCAAAGCCAATCTACTTTGTCAGCACATCAGGTTTAAATTGCATTATTATATATAATTTTATTATCCTGTAATGATGCAGAGGGCATTGCAGTCATTATCACATTTGTCCTCAAATTGTTCCATGAAGTGGGTTGCTGTTATGCTTGGTTACAGACAGGAAACGGAGGCCAAGAAAGAGGGTGTCTTGTGGCCAAGACCACCCAGCATGTCAAATGTTTGGGCTGAGATTTGATTACAAGCCGCCCAGGCTTCAAGCCCAGCTTCTGCAGCCATTGAACTACCCTGGCACTGCGCTAGAGAAGCAGGCTACTTACCTCCTATTGCTGAAATATGAAAGGAATGATCCTGGGGCAAGAAGGGGCAGAAGGATGCTGGGGGAATAGGAAGCGGAGGTGGGAACCACGTGGGATGAGCTGGCTGATGTCCACCAAAGGCCCAAGGCAGCTCTGTCAGTTTAGAACAGTGAGGGAGCGGCAACCAGGAACTTTCCTAAAGAACAATGCACAATATACATCTGAAGGCAACAGCCGCTTGCAAACACAGCCGCCAGTGAGATGACACACACCGTTGTCCATTACACACATTAATCAAATGCTCTGAGGCAGAGGCAGCAGGAGAATGCTCATCCATTGGCAACTGGTAAACAGAAAGTGTTGAGTTTTTGAAAACGACCTGCCTTTTTTAGTTCGAATTATATAAGATGCTGATACCATTATAGAGGGAGTTCCCTTCAAGATCACAACCACTGAAGCAGGCCACTTCTCCTTTGGCTGCTGGAGTGAAATTAATGCATCACAGACTACACCCGGATTCTAGTTTTGCCAGGGAGGAAGAAACTGTGGCACCGAGCCACTTTGTCTCTGTCTGCCAAACCTGTCAAGACTTCAAAAGGTGAAGTGGCCATTTAAAGAATACAGGACTAGTGTTAATTCCTATGCTGTGTTGGCACAGTTATATGCAAATAGCTATTTTAATGTTTAATTAAATGATCTTTACATAGGTGCATTTTGTGCATTTCCTCTATGAAATACGCAAATTTCATCCATTAAACATGTACATTTTTAGAAAGGCATGCCACATATGGCCTTTCCCAATTAGAGTCAAAATGAACCCATCTGATGAGAAGCCAGGGTTATCGTTAATAATGCCCCCTTTCTTCACCTTCCTGGCAGCTCTCCGTCTTTGTCGTCGTAAGAATCCTGTGGTACCTCTGAGTCCATCCTCTAAATCTTTCAAGGGCTCTTCATTCTCCTTCTTGTCTGTGTGTCAAAAAAGAAGAGGTTGGCTGGTTATCACTAGCTATGAACCTGAATGCTGGGCAGAGTAAGAGCTAGTCTTGATCTTTTGATGGCTGTATATATAAATCCAAGAATGGAAAAGGCTAGTTCTGTAAGCAACCACTGTATATCCCATGATTCGGTATGTTAAGCAATAGGTTTAAATGCATGTGGTAAACAACAGTCAATTGGCTCCTGCCCAGCCCTTCCAACAAAAAGCAGTCTTAGGAGAAAGCAGTTTGGAATACAGAAACGGCAGGGAAGCAATCCATCACTCTTCTTCGACCCACTGTTTTTTGTGCTCCAAATCCAGTTGTTCTTGCTCCAATTGTTCACAAACTGTTTTTACAAACATCATGCTTGAACCACAGGAATCTCCATTTATTTAACCGCTGACAACACGCATCAGAAATACACTTTCTGTTTCCCAATGCCTGGCAGCCTGTATTACTTGTTCCTGCATCAACTGCAAAGCTAAAGAGAAACTTCTTTTATACACAGTTGAATGCAAACCACAAATGTGGTTGTATTTTACAATGTAAAAACAATCCAAAGCAAATTAGGGTGTTCCTAACTCCCATTTAAATTGAGAGTTAGGAACATATAATTGATGCTAACAGCAGTTCTCCTAAACACATTTAGGATCTGAAGTGAATTCACATCAGTGAGATGCACTGTAACAGATACAACTTATGTTTATTATTTTCATTCATTCCAGTGCTCATCTCTTCAATTAAATAGGATTCCAGCGGTAGTTACCTGTCCCTCCCCGGCATGGTTTTATCCCCTTCAGAGGTTTGATGAAGTGGATGGGGTTTGATGGACAACTGTCTGAAGGTTGCACCAAATCGTTGGCTAGCTGTTTCCTCAACTCTATCTCCTGCTGCCTGCGCAGAGCAACCTGGGCAGCCATGACACGGCGTCTCTGCCTGGGAGAATTTATGTATGATTTTTTAATCCACTGTTTAGTTGTCTTTCAAGCCCATAGTTTTTTCAAGGCAGTTTTCAGCATAAGCAATAGTGTAATATAAGCAATACAACATACACAGCAGTACAATCATATTAAATGTAAACAATTTTAAAACCAGCTGCAAAATAGTGTAAGACAACCCAGTTAAATTGAAAACCCCAAAGCAACAGAGAAAGCACATGCAGATGTAGCACACACAAGACTGTCTTCACTCTTTTCCCCACCCTATTCCCCACCCAATTAAAAAAATGCTTTCTCCTATTTGGGGTTTCAGATATTTGGTGTTTCAATCTGCTGATTTTCCTATGAGTATAGATTTTCCCTCACAAATCAGAGAGGAAGTTCTGGCCAACAAAGAAAGCAAAGTTCCTTATTAATAAACTTGTTGCTCAGCTAGCAAAGCCCAGGGAGACCTCAAGTATCCACATGATGAAGTCATTCATAGGGGAACAGTGCCACCTACTGAGACCCACACTGTGTAACCTGCAATGCGTCTCGCAATGAAGCCCCTGGTCCACACCCTGCTCTCCTGCTAAACCTACAGAATAAGGATACATTTGTCACACTGGCAGTCCTGGAATTGGCAGCTGTTCTTGTGGCCTTTCAGCGGGACCCTAATGCCATGATTGCGACAGCGGGCACAGGTTGGAGAGCGCACAACAGTGGGGAGCGCACAATCGTCTTGGGTGCAGGTGTTGTCTGTGGTGGAGTCCATGGGGCAGCACTGAATATTTGGGGCGGGTGGTGTGTCGGGCTTCTCATTGCCTTCCATGATGCATGAACCTGCAAGGGAGGAAAGATTAGTCTCCTGGTGGAAATGTGAGCCCCCTTCCTTACTTGCCCGCCATGTTAATTTGACACTAAATGGGGGAAATGCTCTGAAGGAGAGAAACCCAGTCCAGCACAAGTACCCTGTTTGGGGCCCTGACCATGTCAGATGCATGATCCAGAGACTCAGCTCCTGAAAAGTCCCATATATTTTCTGGCGCTACAAATGCACATTTTCCATCTTACACAGCTGCATGCTGAAGACAGAGTGGGATTATGCAGCTGGAGCAAAATAAATATGTGATGGATGGAAGTAAATGTTGTAAGGTCAAAGATCAGTTGCTTGTGCTAGTCTTTTGACATTTTTGTCCCCTGTGTGAAATCTTAAAGTGATCCTAAAGCTTAGGACTGAAGCTTTTCTGAACACAAACACATCCCAGTAAGTACTTTGAAATGTGTCCTGTTTCCAGGGGAAAGCTTATGCAGCAATAAATGTATCTGTCTTTAACGTGCCACAAGACTCTTTGTAGGCTTCATGTAAATGTTTCTGATTGCAGCCAAGAAATAAGAGATTAGAGATAGGAAAATGACGCCCCCTTTACAATTTCTAGCTGGAGCAAGTGCTTCATGGGAGGCTATTATCCCAATGATCAGCATGTGCTTCTGGCTATTTCTGATTCCGAGAAATACAAGGAAATAGACATTGGCAGGGATTGTGCTGTGTCATTTTGATGTCGCTGAGAAGGATCCGTGTCGTGGGATGGCTGCCAGGGCAAGTCATCGCCCTATGGCAGGGTGGCGTCTGGAGCCATGTTGCCACAGGGAAGCGGCTGAAAGGGAAAATTCGTATGAATCGTTGATGGGACACGATCGGCTCTCTTTTGAGAGAAATGTGCTATTACTGGGAGACCGCGGTGGTTTTGGAAAGAAAAAGTTACACTTCGGGGTAGTTGCAGGGGGTGATGCCCTCACAGGGAAGCTGTGCCAACGTATTTTTCGAAAACTTGTTACTGAGGCAAGGTGGACTTGAGTGAAGTAGACTTTCTGCGTGTTGATAAAGCAAGGCTCGGGGACTGTGAGGTAATTTTTAAAAACTGAATTACCATGTCACTTTGGAACTAACGACTATTGCCTATGGGATCGTTTTGTGAAGCGATCTGATCAAGACACAAAGGTGTGCGCGCGCGCCCGTGAGCGAGCGAAAGCGCCACACACGCCAATTCCCACCCCTGAAACTACCGAGCTACTTCGGCATCAAATAGCCAATGACAGCATTCTTAGCATCCCTGCTGGGCTCATGAGCCAATAACGATCAGTCTTTTATTTTTCTCTATCCCCGTGACCAATTAAAAAAATGCGTTCTTGGGCCCGCCTCTCGATAGTTTTAATACTTTGATCGCTTTCGGCTAAACTGTCACTGCTAAATACTCCGTAATTTGTAGGAAGGAGCCCAAACCATAGGGCGTGGGGGGGGGGGGAGCTGGCTAGCAGCAGTTAGGCTAAACCATTGTGAACAACCTACAAACAAAAATGTTCCTATAAATTTTTTTTGAATGTGTATTTATTAGTACATTTTTGTCCCACCTTTTTTTTCCTTGCAAGAAACCTGAGGTGGCTTATACAGACCTTTTTCCTCTTCATTTTATCCTCACAATAACCCTCCGAAGTAGGTAGCCTAAGCATCAGAGACTGGCCCCAAGTCACCCAAGCAAGGCTCATGACCTGGATCTCTCAAGTCTCCTTAGGAGTAAGTCCTATTTATTTCAGTGGGACTTGCTCCCAAGCGAGTATAGGATTGCAGCCTAAATCTGTGCATTCTTGATGCAACAAAACATTCTTTTTATTCAGTATATGTTCTCCAAAGTACTCATGATCCTCAGCCCTCCCAGCTTACAGTTCCCAGCATGGAATTCCTGCAGCATTCCAATTCACCTGCAAGAATTCCCAGGAATAGGCTTCCTATTTGACTTGGTAAAGCCACTGTGCACCAGTCTTCTTCTAACACTGCATTATTGCAACTCAAGAAAAAGCAGGGCGGAAAAACTGGGATTGGAGGAAAAGAAACAAATGCACTAAACTGAACTAAGAATTATCTATAATTCATCTAGGCCCAAAATAATCCTGTCTCCTGAAGAGGATACACAAGCTCAGCCACTCATTCATGTATCTGCTGTGAATATAAAACTTCCTTCCAGTTTGCTCACATGGCATGCTTACTCTGCCTTGGCTCTTGAAGAGGCGGACTACAAAAAGTCTGGGGACCACAGACTTGTAGGGTTTCGGAGAATTTCCCCCCTTTTGTAATCTCCCTCTGTATCCAGTGTGATAATGCAACCACCATACAGACAAGGGGCATGCTGTCACTGGGTGCGACATCGCCACCCGTGGAACACCCAGGGTGGAACTGTAAAACACCCAACGCCTAACTGTTGTTGTTGTTGTTGTTCGTGAAGTCGTGTCCAACCCATCGCAACCCCATGGACAACATTCCTCCAGGCCTTCCTGTCTTCCACTATCCTGTAGCAGGTTGCTTATCTTAGCTCCTGTACCTTCACTTGTGCAACCTATTTCCTGGAAACTATATATATACGAACAGACCCGCAGGGTTATCTCGTGAGCCCTGCGTGGTTTCCACCCCGTCAAAAGTTCATATCTGAATAATTCCTGGTGGTTCAGAGGGCGGTTGCTAAGGGTATCAAGAGGGAGCAAGAGCCTGTACTCAGGGCTGCACGATCTGGGCTGGACTGTTGCCCTGTGCAGTCGCCAGCTTAAATAAAGGACTCCAAATTTGGCATAAATTTGTGTCTGAGTGATTCCTGGGTGCTCTCCTGTGACATCCTAACACCAGGCCAAACCTGGGAAAAGATGGGTGTGGAGTTTTTAAAATGTTCAGACCAGCAAGTCGTCTATGTAGAAGCAGGCATAAAAAAAGAACCAGTAGTGCTTGTGCTGGAGAAAAGACAGCACATGTTCCTTCCCAATGCAGTGTATCGCCTTTGGTCCCTCCCCGCTGCTCTATCTGCGCACTGTCCGGAATTGCTCACTCCTAGCTCTGAGATGCATTCCAGAAGGTTGCTCCTTATTTAGGCACTTGGCTATTTTCCTAGTGAATAGGGTTGCTAAATGGAAGTATCTGGCCTTGAGATGACCTCGGCCAGGGTGCCTGCTATGCAGTGCCATTTTTAGCAGAGGCAGCTCGTTGCAAAGGGAGATTTCTTTCTCTCAGACCTGGCTAAGATGACATTAGTGTGATTAGGCTGAGTGGGCACATGCTCCTATTATTTACAGCACCACCACCGCCACCACCATCATCTTACATTTACATTTAGGTTTTGGTGAGAACGGGGTCAAAGGTGTATTATGGATTCGGGGGAAAAATACAAAACTACCACCCTCCTTCTCCCTCGCACCCTTGCAGTCTTGGGGCGTGTGCAGATGATCTTTCTGGATGGCACCAGCACTGAAACTGTGCCGTGCAGCCGTAGCTTGGGCCGAAGTGCAGAGCGCGGCTGTTGCGTGCTGTGCTGTGTCCGTAGGCACGGATGCCTGCCGAGGCCGCTGGATTGCTGCTGGAAGTGTGAGGAGGCGTCGGCAGGAGTGTTTTCGGGGTTCTGCTCCTTCAAAGGGGAAAAGCAAGAGTACCAGTAAGAACTGGGCAAAGGGGATTCACCCACTGGTACAAAGGCCACCTGGGGCTTGCTCCTGAGCAAGCGGCAGTCCCTAGTGGGCGAAACCTAGAAGGATTTAGAGCAAGTGCAGAGTTGAAAGCGGAGCTCGCCTTTCTATTAGGTTAGTCACTGTCCCAGTTCGGGGAGTGACCGGCCAAGGTCCGCTCTTAGCAGCGGGGGACTGGCTCCCAAATGGGCTGCGCCGCCCCTCCGCCGCCTTGCCACGCGTTCAGCGTACCGAGGCCCTTTCCTGGCGATCCAGTGGGCGCGAGTGGCGGAGCGGGGCTGGATCCTGTGGCGTCCCGCGCGCCATTTCCACGCCCGGAAGCGGCTTTGCTCCCGAGCGGCGCCCGCGGGGTCGCCGCAGTGCGTGCGAGGCAGGGCTGGCCGGCAGCAAAGGCGCGGCAACGCAGCGCCAGCGCCTTTTCCACCCATCCCGCTTACGGGAAGATGACATCCGATCCGCTAAAAAACCCAGACAGCTTCGTGCCGGGCGGCAAATCGAAAATGAAAGTGAGGCGCTAGTGTCAGACCATCTTTGCGGAGCATCGTGTACGGCTTGTATGAACATCTTCCCCAGGACGTGGATCCCGGATCAGGTCTGGTTGCCTTATTTCCCACGTTCTTCGGCTTGTGCGCCTGTGTCTGCGTGCGCGGGCGTTGCTGTGTGTGCACGCGGGCGTGTTGTCGGGGTTTCTCGGGAGGAGAGAGAGGTCTGCTAAAGTGCCAGCTCTCTGCACGTTTATTACATAATAATAATAATAATAATAATGCCGTTCGCCTTCAGTCCGTGGGATGGGCTTTCCCCCGAGTAAACATGCAAACATGCGTCGTGAGAATCCGGCCTCCAGGCCCTACTCGGGAGTTTGTGTTTCCTCCTTTACCGTGCCTGCATGCACCGGTTGCTGGGCAGGAGGAGGTCTTGCACGCATCCTGCCTGAGGGATCCTGCGGACGGCCAGTCTGCCATCGTGGGCATGGAGTGCTGGGCTGGATGGACCTTGGCTCTGATCCTGCAGGGCTTTTCTGATGTTCTTATGGGAATTTCCCAGTAAGAGAGCCTTCTAGCAGGGAATTCCCCACCGGTGGGGAAGTTAGTTATAAGCCAGAAAGCAGACAAGCTGGAAAGGGTTGAGAGGAGCACAAAAGGCGTGATCCAGAGACTGCAAACAAAGCATACGAGGAGAGATTGAGGGAACTCCGGCCTCAGCCTCCAGAAGAGAATGGAGAAGTGATAGCACTCAATAAGCGCTTGAAAGGCCTTGCAAAGAGGAAGGCCAGGATCTCTTCCCTTTCATCCCAGAGTGCAGGATGCGGAACAAGGGGTTCAAGTTACATGAAACCAGATTCTGGCTAGATACCAGGAAAAATTCCTGCCTGTCAGAACAGTAGGACAATGGAACCAACGACAGGCCGAGGGAGGTGGTGGGCTCTCCCACGCTGGCGGCAGCTGTTTGGGGATGCTTGGACTTGGAGTCCTGTGATGAGCAGGGATTGGACCCAAAGACCTTCTGGCTCCTTCCAGCTCTCCTATGATTCTGTTTTGAAGAGAAAAAATGGTATGGTAGGCAAGCCAGGAGCTTATAAATGGCTTGGACCACAACTCACAGTAGCCCCAGCCAGTGTGGGCTGTAGTCAGGGATGCTGAGTCTTGGATGAGAACATCTAAAGGGCACCATTTCCTTGCTGTCTTCACAAAAGCCTGGTGAGGTAGCTTAGGCGGAAAGGGAGCAACTGGCCCAAAGTCACCCAGTGAAGTTTCCTGGCCCAGTGGAGACGATAACCCCGATCTCCTCGGTGCCGGTCAAGCACTCTGACCACTACAACACACAGGCTTTCTAGTATGAGGGGCAGGAGATGGCAGGGCAGACACGGGAAGGCAGCAGGATGTCTGAAGTGCACAGGAGCTCGGCTCATTCCCTCCTTTCTGTTGTCTGTGGCAGCAAAATCTTTCCAGAGTGTATTAGGCACAACCAAGGTGTGAACCAAAGTGGCTCCTGATGAAAGTGAAAGAAGGAAGTGCGAAAGTAGGACTGCACCTGGATATCAAGAAACCAAACCGTGACCACGGACGAATGATCCAATTTTAATGTATGAAGTTGAAATTGTGAAAGATTTTGCATTTCTTGGCTTAGTTTATCAGTTCAAAGTGGTCAAGAAATTAGAAGACATTCTTGGAAGGGCTGCAGTGAAGGAACTAGAAAAGGGAAGTGTTTCACTATGCTGCAGGGATGCCACAGGACCTGCAGGTAATAGTCCATTCCTGCAGGTAAAAGTGAACAGGGCTTCACTCAGGTAAGGTGGGCACAACTCTGGCAGATGTGTAAGTTGGTGAGAGCCAGTGTGGTGTTGTGATTACAGCATAGCGAACCAGGACCTGGGAGACCTGGGTTCCAGCCACTACTGGGCCATGAAACTAACTGGGTGATTTTGGGCCAGTTCCTGGTTCTCAGCTTAGTCTACCTCACAGGGTTGTTGTGAGGATAATACGGACAGCAGGAGGTGGCTTATGCTGCTCGTTTTGGGTTCCTTGCATGAAAAAAGGCAGGATATGAATATAATGCAATGAACATCATAGGAAGTCAAACCGAAGGCTTTTCTGTACCAAAGTAAAGGTGATAAATTGGCTAGTGATGAATCATAATAATGCAGCTTTGTGCAGTCCTATGTGCTCATACTTGAGAGGTACATGGCCAGCCGATCAGCACAGAGTGCCCTCTTAATCTGTCCCTGTTCCTTCATGCTGCCAGCCCTGCTTGCCTGCTGGCATGATGCAGCCTCTCTGCCTGGTGGAGCCATCGCTTCGTGTGAACCCAGAAGCCCTGGACCGTCTCAGGCGCATCACTGACCCGCTCCATGTGGTGGGCATCTTTGGACCCAAGCACACTGGCAAGTCTTTCCTCATGGACCAGTTGGCTGAGCAGAATGCAGGTAAGGGGTCCGTCACACTCTTGGGTCTCCTGCTTCGGAGGATGTGGCCGGTCCCCGCATCACTTGCACCCTCTCCCTGTCTGCAGGCTTTGGCTCCACTCCAGGGATATGGATGCAGCTGCTGCCCCACTCAGCTAAGCCAGGTGAAGTCCTGGTGTTACTGGATACCAGAGGTTTCCCTGAGCAAATGGATGAAGTAAGACTGTGCTTCTTTTTACGATATCTTGGTCCAGTTAACATTCTAAATAGCAACATATTTGGAAGCCAATGGGGCAGTCCCAAGAACTCTCTCTGCGCTCGATAGCTGTGTAAAAACATCTCATTTGTCCCTGTGGCTCAGCCTTCCCCAACCTGGATCCACTAGATGTTTGGTTGTACTGTTGCCAGCATCCTCAGTCAGTGTGACCAGTGGTCAGGGATGATGGCTGTTGTAGTCCAAACCATCTGGAAGAACTCATTTTTCTACTCCCCAATAGCTGAAGCTCTCTGGGCTGTTCAGAAGAATTCATAACACACAGTGAAAAAATACAAGAAGAACAGATAAAAACATTGTTTTTCCAATATACAAAATTTTAACACCAATAAAAATTAGTGCAAATTTGGTTCAACTAATTCTATTAAAAGCCCCTGACTTGAACACCCCGTTAAATACACCAAAGTGCTCTTACATGCCTGGAAGCAGAGGCCATATCCAACCTGGTATCTTCCAGAAGTTTTAGACTATACATCCCAGCATTCCTGACCATTTTCTGGCTGGGGCTTGGCGGTGGTGGTGGTGGGGGGTGCAGGTTGAAGTCCAAAATATTTAAAGGGTGCCAGGTTGGGGAAAGCTGCTACAGCCATCTCAGGACGCTGGCGTTCTCATGAACCTCCAGTAACGGGTTTGCAAATGAGGGCGGACGTCCTTTGCAGATCAACCACGGCTGCATGCCCTGGATTAAGAGGAGGCGGTCCTTTCCCACTGCTTCTGATGTTCCTTCTGTTGCCGTTTCAGGGGGAGGAAGAGGCCCTTTGCAAGCTCTTCTTCTTGGAAGCCCTCCTCTGCAGCGTCCTCATCTACAACACCCGAGTGGACGGAGAGTTGCAGAATGAGCTTGGCGGGCTGACGTATCCTCCCCAGCGCTGGTCTTGGTGCACCACCAAGGCAGCGGCTTGGTCTCTGCTCGTGCCACACTTGCAATATAGTTGCTTGATCGGGACCCACTCAGATCCGCTCAGGAGCATTGTTGAGCCTGTGATCACAAAGGTGTCGGAGTCCCTGGTTCATTGGTGGCAAGAGTCTGCTTCCTCGTTGTCCCGAGAGCCAGTGTGGTGTTGTGACTGAGGGCACAGTCTGGGACTCAGGGGAACTGGGTCTAGTGCAGCCATGGACATAAGATAACTAACAGGTCAGGGAGCAAGGTTCTGGCTCTGCTCTTTGCCTACTTCCTGGCTTTCTGCGTGCGAGGAGAGTTCACTGGTGCCGGTCTTACTGCCCCCCAAGGGTCACTGCCGTCTGGCCAAGTACACTTAAGGTGCAGCCCTAAAGTATAAGCCATGCTGGCTGTTGTACTGTTTCTGCCTAGTGCTGCACCCATAGAGCAGATGGGGATTTGTCACTGGACTGGATGTGACTCCCTCTTCTTGTCTAGAGGAGGCTAGCTATAGTGAAAAGGAACAGCAGCCAGGCAGGTCTAGCTCCTCCCCAGGTGTCCACACAGCTAGGATTGATCTTAGTCCCTGTTTAATGTTGATTTTTCTTTTTAATTGGCAAGGCAGAAGAAGAGCAGCTAACAGGCCCAGCTTGTCTTCCTGTGGAATGCAATGCCCAGTGGAAAAACCCAAAGAATAGATCGGTAAAAATGTGTAAAATATGTGGTTACGTAAGCAGGGCGTTGCGTCTGTAGATTTGAGAAAACAGGGAGAGTGCTAGCTTAGCATTTCATCCAAATCAGGGCCTGGCAGTGCTACATTTTCTAGAAAGGATGCCTATTACTGGATCACCGTACTCAAGATTTGCTGAAAACCTTGGAGCCATTCTTGATTCCATCAACTTTATCAATTTGACCATAGTTTCATCTGTCTGGCCAGTTGCCAGACCTCGGAAGCTCTAAAGGCAGGAACGGTAGATTTCTCCCTCTCACACAATATTTTCACTTGAAATAATGTATTTTTTCTTTTAAAGAGTAGATTGTGCCTTGGAATTATGGGGGAGCTCTTTGGCCTAAGGAAAGGGTTTAGAAAAAGACATACCGTATTTTTCATTCTATAAGACGCGCCTGACCATAAGACGCACCTAGTTTTTAGAGGAGGAAAACAAGAAAAAGAATATTCTGAATCAAATGGGCACATCATCACAGGCACATTCCCCATCACTTCCCCATGGGCTGCACATCTGACAGACTTCCTGCACACACATATTCGCTCTATAAGACGCAAAGACATTTCCCCTTACTTTTGAGGGGGGAAAAGTGCGTCTTATAGAGCAAAAAATATGGTACTCTGAGGCGCCAGCTTTTAATTTTGTTTTGGCAGCAGACGTGGCAACCTTCTTCTTGAAGGGACATGAGGCAGATTAATTAATTAATTAATTAATTAATTAAAACATTTAGATGAAAGAGTTGACCAGAACAAAACAGGCTGTGATTCAGTACTTCTGGTACATTCTTCTCATTCAAAGCTTTAAAAAGAGAGGCCCTGACTTCTGGCCACGTTATTGTCTGATTTCCTTTACCAGTATTCCCTACAGTTATATGAAACAACTGGCTGTCCTTAAACAAACTTCTCTGGAAAATAGCTCCTTGCTTACTAGCATCCTGCCTGAGTTTGTCTGGTGCTTTCGTGATGTGGCCTCCAACTTGACTTGGGAAGAGATTCTCCAAGCCACTGACAATGACCTGGACATCCTTCTGCCGTTTAGTGTAGGTGCGTATCTACAAACTTGGCTACCTCCAGAGATGGAGCTTTTATTGTGTTCTTGCCCTGCCTCAGTCATGCAATGCATATGATTATATAACTTACAATAGCTGTATTTTGTGTGTACACAGAAGGGGTGTGTGTACACAGAAATAAACTTTTCCAAATCCTGTATGTAAACTTCAATAAAGGTCGATTAGATATGAGTCTTATCTGCAAGTGGTATCTATATTCCGCCTGTTCAAATGCTGAAAGTGATTTTAACATTGTAGCCTATTGTATTATTGTTTATTCTTCCAGTGTTGTACTATCAGTCTGTTAGCTGTCAAAAGAGCCCAGACTCCTTCTGTGCTGATCATGTGTTAGTTTCAAGGAAACAGACAATCTAAGAGGATATGTACATTAATATATATTCAAGATTGTTCCATTGCAAGGTTTATCTATGGAATAACCTGCTCTGAAAAAGAGGCAAGTATTGGCCATTGCTAAAACACATGGTTAAAAACAGTATTAGGTGTGTTATATGTCCACCAATTATATTACTTAGACAAACCTTTATTTATTTATTTAAAACTTTTTTAGACTGCCCCTTACTGTAGTCTTGGGACAGTTTAACAATAAGACAAAGTAAAACACAGCATCCTAATCAGATTCTTAACCAGTCAACAATAAAACCCATATTAAAAACCAGAGGGAATGAGAGGGAAATGGGCTTCGAGTAAACGGGGAAGCTTAATTCTTTCTGAAACGGTGCCCTTGCCCACCTGCAGCCTCGGAGTTCTCTGGGGAGAGGGAACTGCTTTAGGGGTTCAATAGAGCTGCAGCTGGCAGTGACTGGCACAGAAAGTGGGCAGATACGGAGATTTCTGGGTAAAACTTCTGGGGATTTTGGGTTGTCTGATGCTCGGCTTTCCTTCTTGCATGTTTCACTTCCAGATTTGAAGGACACACTGGCCTACTACATACTGCAGCTGTTTCCCTCTCGGAAGGCCTTCTGTTTCCACTGCCCATGTGTGGATGAACAGGATTGGAATTTTTTCTCTCCAGACCTGCTGCATCCCATTTTCCGGAAGCAGCTTGGGGCATTCAAACAATACATTCTGAGCAAGGGGCCTAAGAGGAACGCCAGCGGGGATGGTAAGTCCAAGGTTTTCCTTGCATGGAGGGGATCCAAGCATCTTCCTTCGTAGGCAGTGCAGGCCTGAGACACTTGGCTGTCCAGATCAAAGGACAGGAGATCGGCGTATGTCATTTTATGTCCACCAGCTGGACCAGCCGTCACACCGTGTCCTTTACTGCTCTCCATGGTAGCTGCCTAGCTCAGGGCCGTGCAGGGCAGGTGCATGGCTCACACAGGTTGTCCACCATCCCTTTCTTGCTTCTTCCTCTCCCCCGGCGTCTAAGAGCTCTCACCAGATGTGTTGGACCTCAGCTCCCATATTTCTGGCCCTTCTCTAGCCTGGACCTCTCCAGAAGTATTGGAGAAGTCCCTGCACCCTCAGCCTTCCTCAGCCTGGACTTCGCTGGGTCGGGGAAGGTGCTTGAATAGTAATATTACCATGACGGATGTCAACTGATTTGTCAGGAGGGTGGAAAATGGGTGATGGGGTAGAAGGGCTTGCCTGCTGAATTTTTCAGATCCTGCTGTGGTTAAGGGCACAAAACCTGGCCACTCTATTCTTTGTCCTGTTACCCCAGTGGTTATATAAGAGATTTATAATGGTGAGGCAGATACAAACTGCAACTGTTTTGTCTTGTCTTGTCTTTCAGTTTTGTGCAGCTGGCTGGAACGGCTTGTGAACGCCTTGTCTTGGAATGAACCTATCCTTCTGAGCACAATTTTGAAAGGATCAGAAGCACCCGTAGCATCGGTACTGGGTTCCTGGTGCTCTGTTTACCTGTCAGTTAGAGAGCAGTATAAATTTCAGTCTGAAGTGGGAGCTTAGCTGAGAACACCCCTGCAGTGAGGCTGCGATAGGATGGAGGGAGGACCAGAGGGACACGCCAGGGCCATGTGAAGAGCCCGTGTGGTACAGAGGTTAAGAGCACTGCACGGGCACTCGGGGAATCCGGGACCTGGCTCTTGCTGAGCCATGAAGGCCGCTGGGGGACTTTGGGCCAGGCACTGCCTCTTGGCCTGGCCTACCTTACAGGGTGGTTGTTGCGAGGTTAAAAGGGAGAAGAGGAGAACCTTGCAAGTTCCTTGCAAGAGGAAGAAAGCCAGGATGCAAATACAGTGTAATAATGACAGTGAAATACTAATGTTTGCTGTCAAGGTCAGCACGGAGAGGCCACACTCTCGCAGGGAGCACGGCCCAAAGGCACCAGGAGCTGCTTGCTCCCCACCCCATTCCAGCCTGTCTGATCACCTGCACCGGTTCCCTCCATCCCAGGCAGCAGAGGAGGTGAGAACAAACAGCCGACTGCTTCTCTCTCTCAGATGCAGAACCCAGCAGCGCCCCCGTTCTTATCCTGGATGTTCACTCTCCTCAGGTTCCTCAAGGTACTGAGCTTCCTTCCCTGGCTTTCCTTTCCTTGGACCAAGCAAGCAATATGGACGCCCCAGTGTGCCTTATAGAGAACAAGCCCGGTGAGAAGTTGCAGGTCAACCGGGAAGCCCTGCAGCTCCTGCAGAGCATCCACCAGCCGGTGGTGGTGGTGGCCATCGTGGGGCTGTATCGCACTGGCAAGTCCTACCTCATGAACCAACTGGCAGGAAAGAACAAAGGAGGTGAGAACGAAGGACACGATGTCATGTCTCTTTCTTCCCTGCAGTACATGACGGGCTTAAATGAGGGTGTGTGCCCACCCCGTTCCGCCTCCCACAAAGGAATTTGGAGACTGAGTACCACCTTTCTTTCATATCTGAACAGTTAATGCCTGCTACAGGAAATGGGGAATCTCTGACTGGTGGACAGCATCGGACACATAGGATCTTATCTCCCACTCAGAATCTGATGGAGATAAGATCTACATTTTGCTTTGCGTTGAGATAATGAGCCTTTTTCACTTTGCAGCACGGAGATGCTCTTATCTCCTGTTGTCTGCTGATTGGAAGATAAGAGTTTTCTGGTGAGACACTGGGAGTACGGACATATGGATTTTTAAAACCCTGTACTCTCTGTGTCTTATAGATTGTCAGACATCTTTCCTTTCACTGTCCACTTATTGATAGAATCACTTTTTCAACTGAGAATTGCCTTTTCTGCACTAGCACAAGTATGCCTTTCTGCAAATCCCCCATGTTAAACAATTATGGATTTCTCCAACACCTGTAATTAGAAGAAAGTAATTCGGTCCTTCTTACTTCTGAGTAGACTTGTAATACCTTAGAATCACACTGATTGTTGATTTGGCTTTTGGCCCTGCCCACAGATGGAGTCAGCCTCCCGAGAACTTCCCCAGATTGGAGTTTGCCCCTTAGACTGAGCAAGCTTCTCCGTGCAGATCCTGCGGAGAAGGCTTTTATTTGCCCTTTTTGAAAAGCCGCAGAGCTGGATGCCCTCACACATGATCTACCTCCCCTTGGGGATTCTTCCCTATGCAGGTTTCGCTCTGGGGGCCACGGTGCAATCCAAAACCAAGGGCATCTGGATGTGGTGCCGCCCGCACCCCTTGAGGCCTGACCACACCCTCGTGCTGCTGGATACCGAAGGGCTCGGTGATGTCGAGAAGGTGAGTCGGGGGCACGGGGCTGGTGGCCAGGGAAGGCCACTGCGGAAGCCTTTCCTCCAAGAGAAGACGGAGGTCTAGACCACTCCCACTATAACCAAAGCCTCCAGAGATGCCTCACCCCAGGGTGCCGTGAGTAGGGGAGGGGAGCTACCGGTCTGTTCCTGGAGTGCGTTGCTTTGCTGTGCCCACTTTCTGCTCAATGTTTGCGTCCCTCTTTGTAGAGCAACCCTGAGAACGACGCGTGGATCTTCGCCCTCTCCATTCTGCTTTGCAGCAGCTTCGTGTACAACAGCATGGGCACCATCAACCACAATGCGTTGGAGCAGCTGCAGTATCTTTCTGCAAGGGCAGGGGCTAAACTCCCGGGGCCCGTGGGGCCCCAGAGCACCATAATAGGAGCCGAGGAAGCCACGATATACCAGGAAGCACTCCTGGCCCTTCCAGCGCAGTGTTGCTTACAGTGGCTCTTCTCTAATCTTTCTGAACGAGGGAGAAAATGGGAAGTGAGAGTTAGGAAAAATGCATCATGGGGAAATAGGATGGGAGAGACAGACTTTTGCTAGTCTTATGGCCATAGAATAGACATTGCGGATTTGAATGCCTGGGCAAATGAGTAACATTGAGAGATTGCTTCCCCCCGCACTGCCACTTCCTTAGCCCAGTCCCCAGCTATGTAACCGAAATAACGGAGCACATCAAGGTGAGGTCCTCAGCCAGGACGGACGGTGAAACAGCGGACAGGCTCTGCGACGACCTTGCCATGTTCTTCCCAAGTTTCATCTGGGTTGTGCGGGACTTCACGCTGCAGCTTAAAGAGGAGAATGGAGAGTCTTTCACTGAGGACGAGTATCTGGAGAGGGCCTTGCAGAGAGGGAAAGGTAATTTGAAGAGCTGGTGGGATTGTAGTTGGGAAGTCCGGCCTTTTAACTTCTGAAGCTTGAATTCTCGGAGGATTTGGGCGCAATCCAAGACAACAAGGAGGGGTTGAGGATGCACCTTGCTTGGCATGTGAACAGCCAGAGGGGGTGTGTCTGCCAGGAGAGCGGCATTCGGTCATTTTGGGAGCATTCACAACTGTGTGCTCACAACTGCCTCACAACTAGCAGTAGACTACTCCAACAAGCGCATCAGCACCACCTTCTTGGAAGGTGTGGCAACCCTGATGAGGACAAGAGGAGGTCCTTCTCATCGCACTCTCAGTGAGGATGGTAGAAAAGAGTACTGCTGAGGTAAACTGAGAGAAGAGGCGTCTTTGGCACGCAGGCCCCAGTGCTAATCCCCAGTCATTAGCACACCTGGTCTAAACAGGTGTGTGTGTGGAACTAGCCACATTCTGGTTAGTCGTTTCTTGTGCCAGGGTTGGGCAGAAGGTCGATCTCTGGATGTTTCGTATTTCAACTCCCAACTTCCTGGCCATTGGCCAAGCTTGTAGGGGCTTCTGGGAGTTGGAGTCCAATACATCTGGAAATTTCCTTACTGCCCACCCTGCCTTCGGCAAGCTGGGGTACTGAACATTCCTACATTTGTGTAATCTCTGTTTTTTCTATGTGACTTCTTTTTTTAACCACATCAGTTAGCCTTCTGGTAAGCACACATGTTCTGACTGGCTATGTCTACCTTGGGAGCCATTTTATGAATGTGTATGCCTTCCCTCCATCACAGCCATTTAGTAAAAGCACCTGCAGCTCTCCTTCCAAAATCCCAAATTTCTACCAGTCCAAAAACCTGGGCACCCTTGATGTACAACAACCCAAGGGTTTCAAAGAACAGTGGATTACCGGTGGACATGCAAGCTGGGACGGAGTCAGTTCCCAGTTTCTGCAGAGAGTTTTTCCTTCCCCTGTCCTTAAGGAGATTTCATCAATACGTTTGTGGGTAAATACAGAAAAGCAGGCATGCCTGGAGAGAAGCAAGGCTCTGGCAAGGTTAGCACAAGATGGCTGGAAGATTAGACTCAGCTTAGTAGAGCAAGGCTGGCTCGACAGTTTGGCAGGCCATCTCTAGCCAGAGTTGTGGGAGCAAGGTACTCTGAATGTCAAAAGAATACAGATTCTAGAGTACAATTAAGGGGCAACAAATTATCATCTACTTAATATATATTTGGACCACTGTGGGGATAAGCATTAGGCAATAATATATTACATATTTTTTAAAGTCTTTTAAAAAATTTTAATTAAAAAAATATGTTTAGGTTTCACAATAAAAAGTGAGCTAATTTGTTTCTGTGACTAGCTTAGGTCTCAAACTGTTGCTGATAAAAATGCTTTCTGTATGCTAATGCCATTAATCTTTTTAAAGTATTTGACTAGTCCATCGACTACCAAATATACACATTTCTGACTGATAATGATCCTAAGTGGGATGGCCCGTGGGTGTGGGTTGGGGCAAGCAGTTGTGTGTGGCCTGCCCCATGGAATCCAGCTGAATGCGCTGCCTGTGCTTGATTCTCTCCTAGACGCCACTGAAAAGCATGACCTTCCCAAGAAGTTCCTACGGCAATATTTCCCCCGCCGCAAGTGCTTTGTCTTCGACCGCCCCGCTGAAACAAAAGATTTATGGTACTTGGAGGATCTACCCGAATCAAAGCTGAACCCAGAGTTCCTGCAGCAAGCTCGCCATTTCTGTGGCTACGTTTTCCAGAACGCTCCAGCCAAAGTGATCCAAGGGGGACACCCGGTGACAGGGAAAAGTGAGTAGAAGCAGCCAAGAAAGCAGTGGAAGACTCTGGGAAACTCCGGGCGGTGGGAAAGACGGTGCATGAACCTCTGGAGGAATCACAGGCTTGTGTGAGCACTCCATGTTGGGCTTTTAGTACTTCCCAGAGTGCATGAGCGAGGGATGGTTCAGGCCCAGGGGTACTGGACCTGAGGCCTGTGGGCCAAATCCAGTCCACGTATGGTCCCGCTGTGACCATCTGGGACTCCCCGGAAATTGACACCCCTTTCTCTGACTGCCTATTTGGTGGCTTCTTGGCTTTTGCAGTTTTTATCCCCAGGGGGACTCAGGAGGTCTGGGTTCAAGTCCTCACTCAGCCATGGAGCTCCGGGTCAGGCACAGAGTCTCAGTCCGGCCTACCTCACAAGGCTGTTGCCGTGGGGAAAAGACGGAGGCATAGACTTACGTGAGCTTCCCTGAAAGGGAAAATGGTGGGATAATATAATTTATTTATAATAATATAATATAACGCAGTCCATCAGCCAGAGGTGGAAATGCCTCTTCTGAGGCTGACGTACTGGCAGTGGGAGTGCTTTGGCCCATCCCTTCCTGCCCTTGGCCTGCCAAATAATTCTGGCATTTTTACCTGCACCTTGGATGAAAAGATGGGTTTCAGAGCTCTTGCTTCCCCAAGCGCTCAGAATGAGGCCGGACAGAAGTCCCGTGCAGACAGGCATGCCGTCGTTTTCTTGCAGTGCTGGGGGGCCTGGCCGAGTCCTACGTGGATGCCATCCGCCACGGAGCTGTCCCTTGCATTGAAAACGCGGTGCTGGCCTTGGCTCAGGCCGAGAATGTGGCTGCCGTGCGAGAGGCGCTGGAGTGCTACGACAAGATGGTGCAGCTCCTGTCGGAGCCGCCCGCTGAGGACATGACGGAGCTGCTGGCTGTGCATGCTCTCTGCGAGGAAGATGCCATCAGGGTATTCCTGAACCGTGCCTTCAGAGATGAGAACCAGCAGCACCAGCATGAGCTGAAGGTGTGCGGCCATTTTGTACAGCTCCTCTATCCTCCCCGAGAAGAGTCCCTGAGGCCATTTCCATCAATATGATTAAAGAGAGCCGTTCAAGCGGCAAGAAAAGAGATAGACCAAGCCACAACTCACAGAAATTAACACACATTAAAAGGCCCACAGAATGAAGTGCTGTGGCTGTCCGTGTGAAGGGAAACACTGAAGGGCCTAGTCTCTTGGGAGGAAATCTGGCAACTGGGGGCTGCCACAGAAAAGGCCCCGTCCTGTATCCCCAGCAATCACACCTGTCCAGATGCAGGTGACCCAAGCAGGTCACCTGGTGATGCTGCGGTGGATGGGCAGCCTCCCACGGGAGGTGGTCCTTCCAGTGTTGTGATGGTGAGCTATTTATCAGCAATAATCAGTATCTTGAATTGGTCCCAGAAACAAACTGTAAGCTAGTGCAATTTGCTAACTGCTTCAGAAAATTCTAAGAAGTGGCAAATCTATATGACAAATAGTTGCATGCTAGTTCAGGAGAGGCTGATCATGGTCAGGCCAGCTACTTGTGATGGAGGGAAGGCAAAGACCTGCAACCTTTGTTTCAAAGCTTTGGATTTAGGGGACTGTTTGGGGAACTTCCGTCACACCCTGTCTTGCCTTTCCTATCCTACAGAACCAGCTGCAGTTAAAACTTGAGGAGCTCTGCCGGCGGGACGAGCAGGTCTCCTTGGATCGCTGCCTGGCTGTGCTTTTTGAGTTGTTCCAGGAAGTGGAAGAGAAGATCTCCAGTGGAGCATATGCTGTGGCTGGTGGCTACCAACGGTTCCAGGCTGACCAGCAAGAAATGATCGAGGGGTATTGCAACGTGGCTAATAAAGGAAACATGGTATGTGGCCCAGCAACCTGGATGCTTGTGTGAAACTCTGGCTCAGCCCTTTGCAAAGCGAATCTGAGGGCGTGTGCTTTGCATACAAAGCTCCAAAAAGGAACACAAAGCCAAGGGAACCCCTCACTCTCTCCCTGTATCCCACAGGCTTCCAAGGCCCTGCAAGATTTCCTGAAATCCAAGGAAGCAGCAGCCAGCTCCATTCTGCAAGCTGATAAGAACCTCACAAGCAAACAGAAGGAGATGGAAGGTGAACCCGGCCATTTTCACGTTCTAGTTTGGGCTGTTGCTTTTAAATCTTTATGTTGCTGCTGGGTTTTACTTTGCTGTTATATTTTGACAGCCTTGCTCAGCACTGTGGCAAGAAGTCACAGCCCGGAGACCTAAGCTTACCAGACTGAAGAAAAGCCAAGGCCGCCTCTTAGACACCCTTGTGTTATTTTCTCTTTAGCGGAGAGAGTCCGTGCTGAAGCTGCCGAACGTGAGGCTGAGGTGCAGAAAAAGCGCCATGAGCAGAATGAGCAGTTGATCCAGGATATGAGGCGGAGCCACGAGGAGCACAAAAGGCAGTTAATGGCCAAGATGGAAATGGACAGGAAAATATTAACAGCTGAATTTCAGATAACCCTGAACCAGAAGCTTCAGGTAAGAGCCGTCATCATCCTGGTATGTTCCATTTTTGGACACACAAGCCTACAAAAGGACCAGGAAGAGCAACAGCCAACACATAAGCATGAGCTTTTCCTTCCAGAGGGTTCCGGATTCTTAGCGCCAATTTGCATCGCTGGGGCTGGGGGACACAGGACTGCCGTTTGCAGAAAAGGCACAGCTTGCGTGCTTTACTTAACACACCGGGGATCGTCCGACTGGGCTCCTTTTTGTGCATTAAGAGATGCACATCAAAAGGAATAATGGTCAAGTGTTCAGAAGAATGTAAAGAGGAAAACAGGGTGCAGGAGGGAAGGCAAGTCAGAATTCCAGCAATGGAACATGCAAGTAAAACATTCAGAATTCGTCTATCTTTAAGATGAGGTGCATAGTATGTTGGTTGGTAGTTTTAGTCCTGGTAAAATGTTATGCATAAGGGTGGATGGCTCAGAATATGTCCAGCCCATGGCAAATTGGTTGGTCAAGTTCATTTTCTTCCATTTCTGCATTCATTTGCTATTCTTTTTTTAAAATTCGCACAGAAATCCATACTTACATTATATGCTTGTATATATATTTTCACAACATAGACATTTATCAATGGCTTTTATGCAAAAATATTCTTTCTTCAAAATAGCTCTTGGGGGCCTAGAATTGCATTGCAATTTTCTGAGAAGTGGAAAATCTGTAGGATAATTATATTCTGGCTAGCAGGAAATGCTAGGAAATACTGGATTTTGATGTGGCTCAGCTCAATTCTGTGTGTGTGTGTGTGTGTGTGTGTGTGCGCGCGCGCATACCTGTATACAGGTACAAAATATTTACAGATTCCCCCCTTCCTACCACTCCCAGCTTTGCCCTACATTGTTCTACATTTGCCCCCTACTAGGAGCAGTCCCGGCTTCAGCAAGAAGGCCATCACAGAGAAGTTGCCAGGCTTCATCGTGAGATCCAAAGCGTGAGAGACAAGATTCATGAAAAACGTTCCTCTAGCTGTGTAATTGCTTAAAGATGGCTTCTTTGAAAGCGAGCAGATAAGAAACCCTGCGCAGGGCTTGGAGGTGGAAACTGAGCTTTGAGGCTTTGCCCAGCCATGTAGGTCATGTGGGTGGGTTTTAGGGAGGGAATGGGGCGATACCACCCCCTTTCCAGCACTATATTGAGATTGTGTCATTATTTCTCAGGCGTGTCTTTGCCTGTGGTGAATTCACTGTATCTTTGCACTGACTGCTGTTCCAAACAACACGAGATCTTGCTTACTGGATCAGTATTTAGCAGGTACTTGTGTTGTTTCTACATACTATAATGCTAAGTCTGCATCATAAGATGGTGAAATTAAAACATTCAGATTGTCCATGGAATGGAACCTTCTAAAGTTGCCTTCAGCTTGTTGTTGTTAGTCGCGAAGTCCTGTCCGACCCATCGCAACCCCATGGACAACATTCCTCCAGGCCTTCCTGTCCTCCACCATCCCCCGGAGTCCACCTACGCTCACACCAACTGCCTCAGTGACTCCATCCAGCCACCTCATCCTCTGCAGTCCCCTTTTGCCATCTATTGTTCCCAGCATTAGGCTCTTCTCCAGGGAGTCCTTCCTTCTCATTAGAGGGCCAAAGTATTTGAGTTTCATCTTCAGGATCTGGCCTTCTCAAGAGCAGTCAGGGTTGATCTCCTCTAGGACGGACCGGTTTGATCGCCTTGCAGTCCAAGGGACTCGCAGGAGTCTTCTCCAGCACCACAACTCAAAGGCCTCAATCCTTTGGCGCTCAGGGGCTCCAGTTGCTGCCTCTCTGACAGCACACTCACTTCTGAGCTTACTGCAAGGTTTGATGAGGGTGCATAAGGCCAGCGAGACCTCAGGGGCTCCGCTAGTTGTTGGAGTACTTGTCTTACTATGTGCCAGTCTGACCATTTTGCTCTCTGGAGGGGGCCCTGGTCATGGGTCCCTGCCTAGGGCAGGTGCAGGGGATGGTCAGCCAAGCAAAGGCCTTCCAACTCCTGGGAGATGTCCCATTTTTGGCTGTATCCTGGCCAATGCTTGTAGCTCAGTTTTGCCAACTTGCAGGGTACCTTCCGTTGCATTTGCACATTTTATTGAATATTATCTGCTTGTAGGTGTGGAAATTGTGCCCTTCTGGAAGTTCTGGCCTTCAACAAGCATCTCTCTTACTGATTGGCTAGGCTGGCTAGAAGTAATGGGAGTTGAAAATGAAAATATCCGGAGAAATAAACTATTCAAGCTGTTGGTTTGCACGCTGTTTTTAAAATACTGGTTGTTTAATGTCTGTTTCATATTCTTTTTTTTTTTTATCTGCAAACCATTTTATAAATTATCATGAGGAATAGTATAAAAGTTCAAAATAGAATTGAGAACCTCCAGAAGTATATCCCACAAATTTCAATGGGTGTTGTCCTAGGGAACTGAGCAGAGAGAGCAAAAGCCTGTTAAGCGAACAAATGAAGAGAATTATACTGAAATGTGCACTGAAATGTATTTGGTTTGGCGTGGAGGATGCTGCTTAAATTAGAAATAAAATAATGTCTGACTTGAGGTACCTCGGTACTGCTCGTTTTCTTCCTTTGTGATGCTACTGTGAAGACAAACACACAAATGTGTGTGCCAAAGAACATTCCCTGTTTTGAAAAGTGTTACATGCGTAATAAGACGCGGCTGCTCTTCTTTGGACACCCAACCGCTGGTCCCGATGAGAGAACTGACTGAATACTGGCAGAGCTGATTGCTCTCTCGGTTCCTGTTCCTGCTGCGACTGGGAACCTTTTTCTGCCTGCGGGATCTGTTGTCCTTTACTCTTGCCCTGCCTCAGAGATTACGGAAACTGACCTGAAAGCTAGCTTTGGCAATCCTTGTTTGGACAGCTCCTTCAATGTGCCCAAAGGGCGCATCGGAGGGACTGTCTATAGTTCGTGATTTTTTAAAAGAAAATTTGCATACAAAATGTATGCACATATGTTCATTCTGTTCTTAATGTTCGATTGTGCAACTGCAGAGGCATGCTGTTCAGTAAGTGAAGATGTCATGTCGGAAGCCTTGGGCGGCCAGCGCTCCTGGGAATACCTGCTAAGGAAAACTCCAGTGGGGGGTTTGTGTGCATGCTCTTGGCAGCTGTCAAAATGAGATCCGCCCTATATGGTCTTTGCTTGCAAAAAGGAGATGTTGAGATGTAGCTGCTTGTTGCGCAACCTTGAAAAGCCACAGCAGCATTTATTGAACAGAAGGGAAAGGGTGTGGTTGGGAGAGGCAAAGACTCCACCCAAATGAAAAAAAAAGTCTAAGTGACATGGAAGTAATACAGTCCATAAGGACAGGCTTCTTCTCAGACCCTGTCCGTAGCGCTACACTTCAGGACTAGGAGGTAAGGGTAGGCCTCATTTGCTGATGTTCGGCTGTGGTGAGCCGGTGCCTGCAAGCGCTCCTGGTGATGCAGAGCCAACTGGTACCAGCTGCCACCACCGAGAGTTAAGCACCCTGTGATAAATCAAGAGAATAAGCCCAGAAAAGGGAGGCTCACCTGCAACCAGCAGCCCCCCTTTCTGCACCTCTCCACCTTTGTTTCTGGCTCCGGAGTCCCACCTGCCCATCCAGAAGTGCAGCAGTTCTTGATGCCTGCAGATCTAGGGGTAGAAAGTGCTTTGCAGGGGTGCAGCTGGGGCTTGACCACAGGGCTGCAATTAAGGGCCCGTAGCTGGGGAGCTGCAAAGGGCCCCGCTGCCTGAGAATGGCACCTGGGCCAGCACAGGTAGAAAACGGGGCCAGGCTTTGCTGCCTCTACATTTCTCATCTGTCAAGGTGCAGCAGAAGGCAGGTGAGGAGGGGAGGGTGGCGAAGCCCAGTATTGAAGTTGTGGCACCTACATGGTCCCAGCCGTGATGGGACGTGGGAGCAGGGTCCCCAGATATCCAGGTTCTGGCAGATGACAGGGCCAGAGTGGCCACTGGGAGCCCTCAGGATAAGCACTCAGCCCTGCATGTTGGAAAAGATCAAATCCAGCCACTGCCCGAACTCCCAGAACTGAGTTAAGCGAGGTTAAAAATGATTAGAGATCTCTATCTGCATATATAAAATTCAAGAGTGCCAAACGAGTTTTGCTTGTTGGTTTACACAGGCAGCGAAGTGAATGGTTAAGGCAAGGCAGGAGAAGAAGCCAGTTGTGTGCTTTGTTAATTTATAGTTGTTACTTGATTTTTATGGTCTTTCAGCAAAACCGGCGAAAAGCCGCTAAGAATGCAAAACCAGAGCAAAAACACAAACATACAGATGCTTAGCAGTCAAAAGGGGGCTGTGAGAGTAATAAAATCTGACCCCAGTAAAATTACCAAATGAGCACCTATCCGAATCCGGTTCCCACCAGAGATGGTTCCTGGCTGCCTTCTGAGTCCCCGGCCTCCCGGGAACCGCATGCTGCGGGCCCATCATCGCCAGAGCCGGGCGGGGTGCACCGTTTCTGCCGACTGAAGTCTCGCTTTCACTTTCGAAGCTTAACGGAAAGCCTTCCCTAGCAGCTCCTGAGAGAAACGTCTGGATCGGAGAGAGCCCCGTCGCAGCGTCGGACTGCAGGGAAGGTAAGGAGCGGCCCGATGCAAACTCCAGCCCCGGTCCCGGGCTTCCTGCGCCACAGGCGCGCGGCGCGCGTTCCACGGGCGACGGGGAGACAGACTCGCGTGCGCCCTCGGCTGCGAGGAAAGATGGCTCCCACCTCCGCGCGACTGTGCCCGCAGGACCGGGCGGCCAGTGCAGCGGGGAGGCTGCCGTGATCGTTTATTCGCTCCCCAGCTAATTTGGGCTGCGGGTGGGGGGTCCTTTTCCGGACGCCCGACTGGCTTCCGGCGCCGAAGTGCCCGGCCGCCGGGCTGGATGAAGCCCTGGCTGGAAGCGGCGGGGGCCAAGCGGCGGGAGGCGCTTCCTGGGACGCTCTGCCCCCGGGGCTGGGCTGGGCTGGGCTGGGCTGGCGGGGGTCGCCTCGGGGCTTGGTGCAGACGGTCTCCTTCACGGGCGTGCGCGGGGCTCCCCAGATTGCTCGAAGCGCGCAGCCGGTTGGGACGACGAGGTTTCGCGCGGAATCCCGCCGCTCGAGGCGGAGCGAAGGCGCGGTGCGGGTCGAACGGCTCCGCCCGAGGCGCTTCATCCTCCGCTGCACCGAGGCCAGTGCTCGTTTTCAGCAGCGAGGAGGTTCGCGCTCCTGATTAGGACTGGAAGGACTGACTTCCCCTGCGCTAAAAAAAGCCAGCCAAGCAAATGGCTGGGAGGCCGCGGAGGGAGACGAGGCCGGTGCCCTGCGTGCGTGGGAAAGCGCCTGCACGCGAGGGCTGCGCCAAGCAATCAGCCTGCCCGGTCAGTGGAACTGGGCCCTCCCCTCTGTTCCCGCCGCTCTCTCTCTTGCAGGAAAAATTGTTAAGCAGGAAAAGACCGGAAAGGTGCTCAGGGCCTTTGGTGTCATTGCAAGGAGACCCTCCACCGGGCGGTGGGGTTCTCGCGTTCAGAAAGGCCCCTGTTGCTGGTTATTACGGGCTTCCTTTTCCGCCATTGGGTACGTGCACTAGCCATTAAACTCAAGCCAGTGAGCTCCTGTTAGGAATTGTGTGTCTGTGTGTGTGTGATGCATCCATGCAAATCCCTTGTGTCCGTTTCTGTCTCCCTTGTTGCCCGCCTTCACCCCCACCTGCTCCTCCAGGCCTCCTACAATGGCGTCAACTATCCACATGCCAACTCCCATGTGCCTGATCGAGAACAGGGGAAAGGAGTTCCGTGTTTGTCACGAGGCCCTGCAGCTGCTCTCTAAAATTCACCAGCCCGTCGTGGTGGTGGCCATTGTGGGACTGTACCGCACGGGCAAGTCCTACCTCATGAACAAGCTGGCTGGCAAGACCTCAGGTGAGAGAGAGAGAGAGAGAGAAAGGGAAAGGGAAAGGGAAAGGGAGAGATGGTGTGGACCAAGAGAAAAAGGAAGAGCTGGAATATCTGGAGCCGCAGGGAGCAAGATGGTTCTCAGATGGATGGAGATCTGCTCAGATGGGCAGACCAAGACTGCCTTTCCAAAGAACCCCCCAGAAATGCCCATAGCTCCATGCCCCAGGGCAGTCCGTGTGTTCCCGGCATTGATTTGGCCCTTACTTCCAGAAATGACAGTATTTCCTCGACAGTTCTAAGACTGCAACTTTTAGCTGGTGGGTTTTAATCAGGTGTGCCTGTACTTGAAAATGCGTGTGTGTTTCCTCCTCTAAAAACAACAGCTAGAGATGTCAGCTTTTTTCTTGAAGGGGCTTCCGTGCCTTGACTATGAAAAAAACAGATATCTAGCAGCTGCAGCTTTCCCTATCCCAACATTTCCATGCAGGAGAAAAATATTTCTTTTTGAAGTTTGCCTGCCCCAAGCTGCTAAAGTCACTGGAGCCTTTCAAGAAAACGGGTGGGAACCCCAGATACTGCCACTGATACATTTCAGGTTTATTCATGTGCAGCTGTATAACATGCGATTCTCTCCACATGCAGGTTTTGCACTGGGCTCTAGGGTGCAAGCCAACACCAAGGGCATCTGGATGTGGTGCATTCCCCATCCCAGGCAGCCCGGCCAGACCCTCGTCCTTCTGGATACGGAGGGGCTCGGCGATGTGGAAAAGGTGACTTTGCAATTTGCCACGTGAGAGTAGAATGCTGCACCTGTTAAGTTTCTGCCTGTAAGGTATAAGTATAGGAATGTCAAGGACATAACCGTTTGGTGGGCATTTTGTTCATAGGGTGTCCATAAGTTGGAGACAACTTGATGGCACATGATAAGCACAGGAGGTCCTGCTGGAAAGAAAATGGCAGCCACACTCATTCCTCTTGTCGCATTGACTCTGTGACCATGCCCAGTTCCTGGCTTTCTAGGCAGACTTCCCCAGTCTGGTGCCTTCCAGGTGTGTTGGCTGGTTGCCATCATCCCCAGCCAGCATGGTCAATCTCTGAGTTGTGGAGAGGAGGCCAAATAGGTGAAGGCTGGACTAGGCAGATGTTCCTCTGTAGAACCAAGGACTTAATACATCAGGGCTCCATTTGCAAACCTCTAATGAATATGTGCTGGGAGAAATATCAACAGCCTCAGATATGCAGATGATACCACTCTCATGGCAGAAAGTGAAGAGGAACTAAAGAGCCTCTTGATGCGGGTGAAGGAGGAGAGCGCAAAAGTTGGCTTGAAACTCAACATTAAGACAACTAAGATCATGGCATCCGGTCCTCTCATTCCTGGCAAATAGATGGGGAAGAAATGGAGGTAGTGACAGATTTTATTTTCCTGGGCTCCAAGATCACTGCAGATGGGGACTGCAGCCAAGAAATTAAAAAACACTTGCTGCTGGGGAGGAAAGCTATGGCAAATCTAGACAGCATACTAAAAAGCAGAGACATCACCCTGCCAACAAAAGTGCGTATAGTCAAGGCTATGGTTTTCTCAGTTGCAATGTATGGCTGTGAAAGCTGGACCATAAGCCTGAGCGCCGAAGAATTGAGACCTTTGAATTGTGGCGCTGGCGGAGACTCCTGCGAGTCCCTTGGACTGCAAGGCGATCAAACCAGTCACTCCTAGAGATCAACCCTGACTGCTCTTGAGAAGGCCAGATCCAGAAGATGAAACTCAAATACTTTGGCCCTCTAATGAGAAGGAAGGACTCCCTGGAGAAGAGCCTAATGCTGGGAACAATAGATGGCAAAAGAAGAAGGGGGCGGCAGAGGATGAGGTAGCTGGATGGAGTCACTGGGGCAGTGGGTGTGGGGTTGGTGGACTCCGGGGGATGGTGGAGGACAGGAGGACCTGGAGGAATGTTGTCCATGGGGTCGTGATGGGTCGAACAGGACTTCGCAACTAACAACAACAACAACAACTGAATATGTAAATAAAACAGCTTTGGGGGAAGAAGAGATGTAAGTAGACTGATAAGTGAAAGTAAGACTAGCAGCACTATACTGGGTGGGGGAAGTGGAACCTAAGCACGGTCATTCTTTGTTCCTCATTCCTCAGGGCGATCCCAAGAATGACACCTGGATCTTTGCGCTGACCCTGCTCCTGAGCAGCACCCTGGTCTACAACAGCATGAGCACCATTGACCAGAATGCCATGAACCAGCTGCAGTATCCTCTGCATACTGACTCTCAACAGTGAGGCAATAAGAGTCACAGGGAATGACATGAGAGAGTTTAAAGAGCCAGTGTAGTGTGGTGGTTAGACTGTTGGACTGGGGACCCAAGTCGTCCCGGTTGTAGTCCCCACCTAGCCTTAAGCTCCCTGGGTGATGTTGGACCAGTCACTCCCTCTGTGTTTTAAAGATAAAAATGGAGCTGTGTAAGCCGCCTTTGGTTCCACCCAAAAGGCAAACAGGCAGGATATGATAGCAATGTAGTAATAATGCAATATTAATGCATTAAATACAAAACATGCAATGTACTTTTACATGTATCTCTATATGATAGTACAATGTTGTAATGACCATGTACTAACAGAAGAATGGGGACAAGAATCAAGGAGACTTCTACCAGGTGTTTACACCAATATTATTTATAGAAAGGTAATTATAATTCTCTATTTTATAGCTGGCCTTGTTGATCAAAAGGTTGACAGTTCAAATCCATGTGATGGGGTTGCTTTGTCCCTGCTTCTGCCAACCTAGCAGTTTGAAAGCATGTAAATGTGAACAGATAAAAAGGTACCACTTTGGTGGGAAGGTAACAGTGTTCTGTGAGCCTCGGTGTTTAGTCATGACAGCCACATGAAAACGGAGACTGTCTGCAGATAAACACTGGCTCCCTTGGCTAAGAATTGGAGTTGAGCACCATCCTCTAGAGATGGACATGACTGGACTTAATGTCAAGTCCTATATTATATTATATTATATTATATTATATTATAATAATATTGTAATGTAATTCAAAAATATTATAATACCTTTATATCATATTTATATCATATAATGATACATTTATAATCATAATAATACATCATTCTATTGAATTTATTTTATATATAAACTATATAGTGCATTATTTATTTATGCAAATAGTGACAGACTACACTCAAGGTAGATTCCAGGAGAATTCGCCCTTGATAATTCAACAGTGGGTAGTCCAGGTTCCAAAGAAGTCAGAGTTGGTCCACTTGAAAGTAGATGTGGGAATTTTGGCAGTGGAGGCGTGCTCCCTTTTCCAGAAGAAATGGCTGATTACAGGCATGGAGGTCTCCTCCTTTGCATCCCGTTACCCCAACTGTTGCATCTGGTTATGTGGGTGGGGCCTCCCCTTCCCACTTCAGGGCAGCTGGTGCCTTGATTCCTGAACGAGGCCAACAGCTACGTGACGGAGCTGACCGAGCACATCAAGGCGAAAGTCTCATCCAGGGAGAACGCCATGGATGGAATGGAAGATTCTGCCGAATTTGTTCGCTTCTTCCCAGACTTCATCTGGAGCTTGAGGGACTTCACATTGTGCCTGGAGCTGGATGGGCAGCCCATCACTGCGGATGATTATCTGGAACGTGCCTTGAGATTAAAAAAAGGTACCAGTGACCAATGCACCGTTACTGGCCATTTAATCCTGGGGCCCACACTTCCTCCTCAGGGGTACACACCGGTCCCCTGTTGCTAACACTGAGCTTCTCTGAGGCATTTATGGCGTGCTCATTCTCCTTCACTTTGGGGAGCCCATTTCATGAGGCCATTGTGCCCCTGTGGCAGCTTATCTGGGTTCACACAACCACTAAACTTGCAGAACAACCCAAGGTGTGTCTGACACATGATTGGATTTGCTGTGACTCATTCTTCCCCCTCGTCCTACAGTCAGTTCCAGAATGTTCTCGGTGCCTTTTCCTGGAATCTGCATCCCACATTCCCCTGCTCCTGCCCTCCTTCACCAGCCTCTTCGCTATCGGCCCATGGCAAGTTCAGGATGCGTGTTACCTTTGCCAGCTCCCACAGGAAAATCCCTAAGCCTTCTTCCCGGCTCCCACCCACCCAGAGGTCCGGTTGTTTCCCTCCTTCCCCCTCTCTCAGGCTTGGGAAAAGATCCGGGGTGGAATCTTGGCCACAGGCCAAGAGAATGCACACATCTGCACATGGTAATTGACATGCGTTCTAAGGCCTGTCTGTGCGTCTGTCCGTCTGTGAGGATACTGCTGTTTGTGAAAAGCAAAGGAGGCCTGGAGAGAGGGGAAAGGGGCTTTTGATTTCAGAAAAAAGCGGGCCGAAAGAGGCAAGGGGCAGGATGGGCGGGACACCCGCTAATGCAGGGAGATCCGATGCACCAGAGAGAATCACTACTGAGAATCGGCAGAAAGGCTTGGCATTCAGTCTGAAGGGACTGCTGCTGGAGAGAGGGAAGGGGCTCCACCGTCAGAGCCCCCTGCCCATCCTACGCCCTCCCAGGAGAAACCAAGTAGAACGGAACAGAAAAGAGGCCAACTGCCCGTTCCTGCTCCTCGTTACTGGGGAACTGGCCTACCTGTCCTGTGGGTGGGGTGGGCAACAGAACGGCTCCAGGGTGCCTTGTTCTTCCTTTCTCCAATCTCTTACATCGTCTGGTGGATGTTACCACCAGAGAACATCTGCCCCACTTCTTTCTGTGAGAAGGGAGAATGGTTAGAATTTGGATTCGCCTCCCTGAGTCCATAGAATTCTCGACAGATTCTCTGCATATCCTCTCGTCCCTGCGATTGCGCTGCCGCGCCTTCCTTTAAGAACTTAAGCAATGCTCTGAACAGAAGGCAAGAAGAGCCCCAGTGGAGCAGATCAAAGGCTTGTCAAATGCAGCATTCAGTTCCCGGAACAATCCACCTGATCTGCCTTGGAGAAGCCTGCAAACAGCACCTGAATGGGACAGGACCACCTGCTTGTGCTTTCTAGAACTGGTATTAAGTCCTTTTCAGAGTTCATATCACTGAAATATAAGTAGATCAGATTAGTTTATTTTCACTCAAACCAGATTGTATACTGGGAAGATCTCTTCTATTTTTTCCCATTCTCAGCATGTAGGAGCTTTCTTTCCTAGTTAAATTCAGAGAGTTGATCCATTGTCCTTTCTGTTTCAGACCGCAGACCACAAATGCTTTTTGGGTCTAATCTATATTTCTTTGAAACATTTTTACCCCTCGTTTCCATGAAATTACTCTCAACTAATAGAAATAAAAAACAGTGTATAAGACCATCCATACAATGTATAAAACCAACCATAAAAATGATACTGCATCAAAATCACTCTATGCCCCATAAAATTATTAATAAAACTAGCTTTGTGTACAGGTTTACAATCTTCAATCAGGCATGGGGCAGAAGGGAGGGAAAGAAAGTGTAAAGGATGAATTTATATACTAGGTAAGCACAAGAATTAAATGTGACGACAAAGTAGGTATGGAAGCCCTTCCCTATGAACTGTGGAACACCCACCTTCACCGAATCCTTCCTTTCTTTGCAGTGATCCTTCCAAAACACTGAAATTTTTGCACTGGCAGCTGCCCTTCCAGATTCACCTGCAAGCTACCCCTCCATATCTTGTTCCCTCCAGGAGACACCCGCGACATCGAGCTGTTCAACCTGCCACGCAAATGCCTCCGGATGTTCTTCCCCACCCGGAAATGCTTCATCTTTGAGCGCCCCACCTCCAGGAAGAACCTGCCTCGGCTGGACAAGATGCAGGAGAGCGAGCTGGACCCCGAGTTTGTGGAACAAGCAGCCCAGTTCCGCAATTACGTCTACCGCACGTCCAAGGCTAAGACCATCCCCGGCGGGCACATTCTCACTGGCCACTGTGAGTCTTCCTAGTTTGTAGTCCTTTCTCGGAGCAGCCATTGCTGTGCAACAGGGTCTTAGGCCCTCGGCTTTGTCCTTTCTTGTACAAAATCCACTTTTAACATTGAGCCGCAACGTATCTCGACACTTGGGATACTTGATACTTTGGATATATCCAGTCCATGTTTCTTATATTGGTTAATTAATGAAAACATCAAGTGTTTTCCTTTCTCCGCCTTTCGTGCCTGCCCTCTCTTGTCTGTTGTGTCCCCACTGAGCTCAGCACGCAAGTTTCTGCTTGTGGATCGTGAGACCGCCAGTCCGAGGCACATGGGCCGGGAACCAGTGCCTGCTCCCCATTCAGGTCCTGCCGCAAATGCCACTGCTTCTTTAGGAAATCCTAGACGCGGTTTTGCAATGCCATGGGTAATTATTTAGGAACACGCCCCTAAAGAAGTGTTGCCTTTGCTTTTCTCCTTGCAGTGCTGGCGAAGCTGGCGGAGACCTACGTGGACACGCTCCGCAGTGGGAAAGTGCCTTGCATAGAGAACGCAGTGCTGGCCTTGGCTGACAGGGAGAACTCGGCTGCGGTGGCTGATGCTACGGCCCGCTACGTGGAGCTGATGGAGCGAAGGCTGAAGCTGCCCACGGAGACGCTGGAGGAGCTGCTAGGGATCCATGCCCGGTGTGAGAAGGAGGCCCTCCGGGTGTTCATGGCTCGAGCCTTCAAAGACGACACACGCCAGTTCCAGGCTCAGCTCATGGTAGGTTGCTGACATTAACTGGTCGTATGTCAGGGCTGGTGGCCAAGTCCGCCCTGGCTAGTGGGCCGCCAGCACGCAGGCGTATTCAGACGAGTCACTCAGGCGGCACCATGAGGCACGAGGTGGGTGTGAGTTGGATAGGCAGCAACTTCAGTGCCTGACTCAGCCCTGGGATGCTTTCGGGTAGCCTGTCGAAGCATTCATCTGTGTCTCAGATTTATTTTGCATGTCTTGTCCTGGTAGAAAACCCTGGATGAGAGGAAGGAGGAGTACTGCTCTAAGAACGAGAAGGAATCCGAGAGAGAGAGTATGGCCGTGCTGAAAGCGCTGTCTCAGGAGATCGAAGAGAGCATCAGGACGGGGAGTTACTCCCAACCTGGTGGCCACCAGCATTTCTTGCAGGACTTGAAGAAACTGGAAGAAAGATACCACCAGAAACCTAAGAAAGGTTTAATGGTAGGTAAGGGGTTGGGCAGGGGTCCCAAACACATTTGGAATTTTGGGAGCGTGTGGTGGGCTCACTCACATGATGTCTACAGTGGGACGGTTGCTCATTTACACAATAGTAGCAAACATGGTGTAAATGGCAAATCACAAAGGTTTTTCCAGAAGGGAAAACAGACCAGAAGAAATGCAACTTGTCTAACGGGGGCAGGACAGTCGTGGGGTCTGAGCACACAAGGCCAATCTTTGGAACAACGTTTTCTGCTCCAAATCTTGTTTCATAGGAAGCAAATTGATAAAGCTGAGAGGCAAGTAACTTGCCCAAGAGAATAAGGCAGAGATTGTATCTAAGCCCCAACAGCAAAATCATGTATTTTCTTTCAAACAACAAAACAGAACAGAATATCCATTTCACGGAAGGTGAAAGTTTCGTGAGCCGGGGTTCCTCCCTTTGCACATTCAAAGGCACAGACTTTTCTTGCAAAACCTTCTTTATTGACTAAAGTGTTTTCCAGGAGTACAGAATGGATGTCTGAGCATGCACAGAGTGGTTTGTGGAACCCAGTCTAGTACCCAATCTAGAACCAACTTCGAGCCTCATATTTTTGAAACTCCCATAGAATCCTTCAAGCATTTATTTCTGCTTATGTCACCTTATTCCCTGAAAAGGCAAACTTTTTTTAAGTGCTCCAGGATTGAGACACCATCAAGGTTGTGGGTGGGCAGGTAGGCAGCCAATATGAGTTTCTATTCATGCTCACAATGTCTTCCACTTGGACAGGAAGGGGAGCACTGTTCCTGTTCAGCTTGGACAGGAAGGGGAGCACTGAACTGTGCATGAGGATTCTTCCTACCCCAGTGTATGGCCTCTGCCTTCTCCTTTGAAAGGAGAAAAAGCCACGCAAGGCCTCCTTCTCTTAGCGCACAGGCAACCCTTGGCTGGCCGGTACTGGCCCACGGTGCTGATCACCAGCCCCTCTGTCCATGCTCCACTGACTGCTGCTTCTCCTACATCCAGGCCATGCCTGTCCTGCAGCAGTTCCTCAAGGCCAAGGAAGATGTTGGCAGAGCCATACTTCAGAGTGACAAAGCCCTTTCGGAGAACGAGAAGCAAATGAAAGGTAAGGAAGGGCCTGGCATGAAATGTGCCGGAGATGCTTTGACGGGGCAGGTGCCTTCTGGATGAGAAAGGCCTTGCATCCCATCCCTCTGCTCAGCCCGATGACTCTGCTGCACCTCAAGGAGGAGAAGCGAAAATAACGACTGCGGGGCCATTCCCTCAAAAGGTAGCAAGGCAAAGATACCCATATTCTCCCTGTGCTGAAGGCTGCAGGGTCGATGTTCTGGTAAGGGCAGATCCAAATAAGGTTGAGAAGCGATTTCCCTATTCCTGCCTGTTGCTGTGGGTGTCTCTCCTGTTCTTGTTTATTTAAACAACTTGTATGCCGCCCCCTTCGCATGAGCCTCGGGGCGTTCTTGCAAATGTCATGTCAGAATGGTTACGTGTGCTAACTCAATCTGCGATTGTGTGAACTGAGGGGCCTCATTGCATGTGGGTTGCATAGCTGGTTAACATTTAATGTTTCCAGTAATGATTTTGACCTATGAACTATGACCTTCTGCGCACTTGTGCAGAAGCTCTGTCATATCTTTAAAAGGACATGTGTTGGATGTCTCCAGTTTGGGGAAGCCCCTGTTGCTTCCAAGGTCATTGGTTCTATGGATGCCTTCCTGTAACAGCTGGTGTGTTCAGCTGGTGCCCAGAACTGGGCTCACTTCCCAGAATGAGGCCTAACAGTGTTGCCTAGAAGAGGACTAGTACTTCCCATGATATGGGCAGGATCTTTCTATGAATGCAGTCCAAAATAGCATTTGCCTATTTTTGTAGCCACATCATGCTGTTGGCTCGTTGTTGTTAGTCGCAAAGTCGTGTCCGACCCATCGCAACCCCATGGACAACATTCCTCCAGGCCTTCCTGTCCTCCACCATCCCCTGGAGTCCACGTAAGCTCACACCCACTGCCCCAGTGACTCCATCCAGCCATCTCATCCTCTGCTGCCCCCTTCTTCTTTTGCCATCTATTGTTCCCAGCATTAGGCTCTTCTCCAGGGAGTCCTTCCTTCTCATTAGAGGGCCAAAGTATTTGAGTTTCATCTTCAGTATCTGGCCTTCTAAAGAGTAGGCTCATATTCAGCCACAATTCTGAGATCCTTCTTGCTTGTAGTATTGCTGAGTCAAGTGTCTGTCATTTGTAAGTAGGCATCTGGTTTCTTTTTTCTAGGAAGAGCTTGGCATACGTCCTTATTAAATTTCATTCTGATGCTTTCAGCCTTCAGCCTATCAAGAGCACTTTGAATTTTGTTTCTGTCTTCCAGGGTATTAGCTGTCCCACCCAATTTTGTGTCATCTGCAAATCTGATAACCATTCCCTGTATCTTCTCATTCATATTATTACTAAAAATGTTGAAGAGTGCTAGGCCCAGGACTGAGCCCTGTAGCACCATAATTATTACCTCTCCCCAGTTTGAGAAGCTGCCATTGACCAACACTCTTTGAGTCTGTTTCTGTAGCCAACCGTGGATCCACCTAATAGTTCCATCTACCCCACTTTCAGCTAGTTTGCTCATCAGAACATCATGGGTCAATTTGTCAAAAGCTTGGCTGAAGTTAAGCTATATTTTGCCCAAAACATACACACACTCCACAAAGGAAGTTACCCAATTTGGCCTCTAATCTTTTGTTCACTTATCAGATTCCCTTTCAGAAATCAGACAGTAATACTACAGCAGACAGTAGATACTGAGGAAGGAGTAAGTTTCTTCCAGACCATGGGATTTTGGGGTCTGTGTGCAGATGTCCTACCTCATTCACAAAGGTGTTCTAATAGCCAGACGTTGCCATCTTCAATAAAACCTGTTTCCCCACTACCTTCTTCAGCCCCTTTTCTTACCAAATATATTCCAGTTAGGAGGGAAAGATGGAAGAACTACCCAATACTTTTGGCTGGTCACAGTAGGATGCTCTGCCTGGAAGCTGTTCATACCTGCGGTGGTTCATTCTTCATTTTCTTCCTGGAACAGAGGCACAGGTGAGGGCCAAGGAGGCACAGCGAGAGCAGGAGTACCAAAGGCAGCAGCTGGCTGTGCTGGAACAGAAGAGGGCAGATCAGCAACGGAGCTATGAAATGAACCTGGAAGAGCTGAGGCAGAAGCTGGAGCAAGAGAGAAAGCAGATCTTGGAAGAGCAGGAGAAGGTGATGGACTGCAAGCTGAAGGTAACTGTCGCGCTCTGCGCACCACGCCTGGGGCTGGCAGTGCTGGAGTCCCCGCTGGAGCCAGACTTGCCCAGGGGAGCCAGGAGGCACTGGCTCATCCTTCTCGCCATCCAGTGCCCTCGCTTAACTGGCCACGGGCTTCCTGACCTGGCGTGCCTCCGGAGGGGCTCTGGGTCAGCCAGGTTGCCCTCAGCTGTGCAGAAGGGCTTTGGAGCTGGAGGAACCCTCCTCACCCCACTCCACCTGCTCAAGTGTCAGGTGGTGGACCAGGACAGTGGCTTCCCAGCGCCACCCACTAAGGCCAGCAGCCGCCCAGGACTGTTGGAAGTCATGGGTGGGGCCCTCAGTTGGCCCCATTCCCAAGTTGCTCTTCTAGGCTTGGGTTCCAGGGGCCTGGAGGGCGCAGGTGGCAGGTGACCCCCTTTGTGCTGGGCTTCCCTTATTGGCTTAAAGTATATGGGCTCGAATGCCCCTTGATATTGGGGGCCTTCCCCGAGACAGGGGGCTCAGCATCCCAGGGTGGGCCCTTGCGAGAAGGCCTGGGCTCCTCACGGGCCCTGCTCACGGCTCCTTCCCTTCCTCTCCGGGACTCACTTTTAGTTTCCCATCAGGAGCTTCCTGTTAAGGCACTCAAAGTATTTTCAGGCTGCCATCGAAGGCAGGAAGGTCTCAAGAGTTCTGCACTTCCCAGGGCGTGTGAGAGGTTTGCTCTGCTTGGAAGGGGGCGGGGGGACAGTTGGCGGTGCCCCTCTGTCTGTGTTTCTCAGCTCCATCCGCCACTCGTGTGGTCCTAAATCACAGGAAGGGCCAGCAGGGGAAGAGTCCCCCCCGCCCGACCCCCGGAGTGGGGAACGCGGTCCTGGGCAGGTGCTGGGCTGCCTTCTCTTATTCCACATGCCCTTGAGCCAAATCACACCTAACGCCCCTTCACCATCTTCTTCTCCTTCCAGGAGCAGGAGAAGATGTTAAAGAACGGATTCCAGAGGGAAGCGAATCAGCTGAAAGAGGAGGTTCAGCGGCTGAGAGAACAAAATGAAAACAACAAGCAGGAATCTTTTATTACAACTGGGCTGGATATTCTGGCAACTGTGGTTTCATGTTGGTTGCCAGGTATTATTGGCAAAGCTGTAGGGGTTATTTCTAACTTTCTGAGGCGCCGGTAACCAGGCAGGAACAAGGCCTGACCTGCAGACCCTTCCTGCTGTCCAGGAAATGCTTATAGTACATGCTGCTTTGTTTAGCGTTAAACAGCCTGAAGCTAGAAACTCAGCAAATGGCAAGGAAAGAGGAACAAGATGCAGGGACTGGAAAAGCACTTTGGTTAATGGACAGTCTTGCACCATGAGAATCTGCTACCCGGTAGTATTAAGCAGCCATCACTGATGGGCTAAAGGCCATTTTATACCTACACAGAGAAAGGTTCCTTCCACAGAAGGAAAAGTGTGTTTTTACTTGGTGCTCATCCAGCTAGAAGGAACAGGCAAGCGCAGCCCCTTGAGGAGGTCCCTGCAGGGCACCAGGGTTGGCTCCCCTTGTGGCAAACTCGTGTTCCTTGAATACCTCTCAAAACAGCATTTGTCAGCTAGTTCTCTCAGACCCGCTAGTAAGGCCAAGCCAGACCAGAAGTGGGAGATCACAGCATCACACCAAAGAAATTGCTCCCAAGACTTTTGCAGGCTTCACAGAATAAGCACTGTGCTTCACAGAAAACTTTATGTTGAGATAAAAGAGGACAACATTTAAAAGTGAATAGGCACTAGGGAAAAAAGCACAAGAGGATTCTTGCCTCCTGCCTGTCAGATGCAGAATTTTCTACTACTGGGATGCTGTTTCTATATTCCATATTCCACCAAGACTTTTTTGGTGGAACAACTGCCATTGCCAAATGAGGTGGCCTGTAGCCAACATGTTTCGCTTTGCTTTGCTCCTTGTACAGCCTGCGTTTCTTCAGCAAGTTATCTCAAATGATGTGTGTGTGTGTTGTTGTGAGTTGCACTTAGGGTTCTGAGCTCCTGTAATGACTGGAAGCCTCTCCCCTACCTTTGTCTTTTTTTTTTTTCTTACCATGTACAAATACATAGAAGAAAATTTTTGTGTGATCATGCAAGTTCACCACATACGATAGAAAGTCCCATCCGCCCTGTTAGCATTTCCAAAATTACAATTCTTATCTATTTTTCCAATATCGTTTGGAGTAATGTACCACTGATAAAACATCTTATACCAATTTCCTCTAAAATGTGTCTTCTTTCCACAGGCATAGTTTTTAACTGAGTAATCCTCTCTTTGCAAAGTTTCACGTGTAAACCAGGTGGACCAGCTCTTAGGAACATAAAAGGGTTGTCACACCTGGCATCCTTTCCCAATGTGATGCCCTCTGCATGTTTTGAACTTCAGCTTCCATGAGCTCCAACAATGGTCAGGGATGATGGGAGTTGTAGTCTAAGGCATTTGCAGGGCATCAGGCTGAGGAGGCCTCCTCTAAGGTGTTGAGCGCTCTTGCTGTGGTGTTGTGTGTGTGTGTTCTGGCAAACCACAGGACCACAAACGAGAGGCTGACCGGCAGCTCAGACTCGGATAGTGAGATGTTTGCTGGAATGGACCCAGTTCCCTGTGTGGGAGAAACTGGTTCAAGGGCAGCCAAGGGGCCCAGTCAACCTGCCCTTGGGAACAAGGAAGAGCAACATCCCGAAGAGGGAGGTTTAGGGATGAGGAGTCAATCCAAAGGGGAACTCATGCCTCCTGGGGAGGTGGACCTGATAGCCTGTCATCACAGGAAGGCAAACAGAGGGGCAGGTACCTCGTGCAGGATAACGGGGCAGGAGACGCTGTGGGGCAGAACACCCAAGGCAACAGGGACCGGGTGTGGCAAGGGGCAGGGGCTGAACCGCTGCTTGCAGGAAGATCTGAGTTTATTTATTTATTTATTTACAGCATTTTTATGCCACCCTCATTGCCGAAGCCTCGGGGCGGCTTACAAAGAAAATAGTTTATATAATATTAAAAATATTTTGGAGTTTCTCGGCAGGTGTACAAACAAAACCCCATTAACAAGTAAAATATCATTTAAATAAAAAGATCTTGGCCTGGTGCCGAAAAACTAACGATGGCGCCAGGCGGACCTCTCTGGGGAGCACATTCCAGAGGTGGGGTGCCACTGCCGAGAAAGCCCTCCTCCGGGTGCTCACCCTCCTAATATCCCTCACAGAGGGCTCCCGGAGTTTCTGGGGTGACATGGCAAGTCAACAAGCACGGGTGCGACAGGATGCAGCTCAGGCAAGAACAGACGGGCAACCCTGGGTTGCTGAGGCAACATGGCGAAACACAGATCCGCAGCAGGAACCAGGCCCAAGAATGGGAGAACAATGTCGGGCAGGATGCCGGCACGGCAGGAAGCAGGAGGGCCAGGCCCAGGCCCAGGCCCAGGCCCAGGGCGAGGCTCAGGAAGCACACACTAGAGCTAACAGGAAGCCTGGGTGTGCACCGTGGCAGGGCTGGGGTCTTTGTGGTGGAGAACGGCCAAGTGGAAACAATCCCCTCTAGTGCGTATTTCTCCGCCTCAGCTTGGTTGCGGCCTGCCCTTTCCTGCAGTGGGCCCACTGGGCTTTCTAAGGACGCAGGACCCGCTTGTGCGGCACAGGCCAGGGCCCCGTCTCCTGGCTGCGTGGGGGCTTCTGTGCATCACACAGGTGGGAAGAGGGACGCTGCAAGCTGCTGCCATACGTCATGCCATGTATTTTATCTGGACAGCTGTTTGGACCACCTGAAAAAAGCACTGGGGGGGGCAGGGGGAGAAGGTTCAGCACCGACACAAATCGGTGTATGCCCCGAGTCCCTGCCTCCTCCTCTCCCCATCCTTGGCCTGCCCCCTTTGCCCTCTCGGGCCTTGGGACGGGCTGCCAGTGCAGGTCTTTCCCTGTGAAGCTGGCAGGTTGGAGGCTTGGCTTTTGGGGTGCCAGCTGCAAGACGGCGGCTACGCTGAATAATCATGTACCCCCCAATCCGAGAAGATGGTGGAGGCCGCAGGGTTATACCCTTCTTCTGGCAATATTGCTCTTGTGCTTCTTAGAATTCCCCAGCGCCTTTAAATTCCAGCTCACCAGCTGGTTGGCTGACTTATCTCAGAACAAAGGGAACAGTGGAAAGAGTTTTCACTGCCCGGAGTGAAGAAGGGAAGGGAGGTCTGGGCAGACCCACTGAGCATGTCGAGCAAGATGATAAAGAAGATGGGTTTGGCAAAAGTGGCTCAGCAGGAGGTGGGGGGAACTGGAACAAAGGTGCTGGAGTGAATAAGCTGCAACTGATGTTGCGCTTGATGTGAAGGTGTGCACCTGCTTGGCCACAGGTTGACAGAGAAGCTGACACATTGGAAGAAGCTTTTATGAAAGGACACGGTTCCAGAGCAAGAGTTTCCAAATGAGACCCACAAATAAAACTCGGGAAAAACAGAAAAACCCTTTCCTGTTGTTTCCAGAGGAAAGGCGCACACACCTGGGCTCAAGCTACAGGAGTCCAGATTCCAGCTGGATATCAGGAAAACGTTCCTGACTGTAAGAGCAGTACAACGATGGAACCCACAACCTAGGGAGGCGGTGGGCTCTCCCACACTGGAGGCATTCAAGATGCAACTGGACAGCCATCTGAGAGGGATGGTTTAACTGGGAGTCCTGCACTGGGCAGGGAATTGGTCTTGAAGGCCTGTGGGCCCCTTCCAGTGCTACTACGGTTTGTCATTATTTAATGCGGACTTCCTGTGATCCCTTCCTACAACCTGTCCAAAGAAAAGCAGAAGCACACACTGCTCCTCCACCGTCGAACAGGTCCCACTAATTTATGGGCCTATCAGTAATCAAAAGCTAGTAGACCACATGTGCACTGACTCAGCCTAGCTGCAGAATATACAAGAAGAGATATTCGTGAAGACCACCAGGGGGCGATAAAAACTTAGGTACTGAGTGCTGGGATGGGCGAGCCATTATCTCGCATTAAAGTTAACCTTCAGCAACTCAGCTTAAAATTAAGGCAGGAAGGTGCACTGAGCCTCATCGGACAAGGGTATACTTCTTGCAACCGGATAAGTGGCTTTTCTGCTTATTTGTGACGCCATTCCCTCTTGAGAAGGAGCTGTGGCCCTAAGAAGCTGGGTCTTGAGTTACCGGTTGTTGTTGTTGTTTTGTCTACTCCACCAGCATTGCTGTGTTTTTAAATATATTCATTCCACCATGACTTCCGTGGTAGAAAGACCCCAAGCACTGCGGCTCGCACCCCAATTCCCAGCAAGGGTCTTCCAGGCAGGAATTAAGTGGCAAGAGGGCACCTCCGCAGACGTTGCATCGATTTCCGTGGGTCTCCTTCAAAGTTGCCCAAGTCTGGAAGCAAGTCAGCGCGGATCAAGAGAAGACGCCAAAGAAAGGAGGGCGTCCACCTCGGACGCAGAGCCCAAGGGCTGTTTGGGCGCCTCTTGCAGCTCCAGGGAACTCTCCGGCGCCCGCAAACAGTCCTTCCCCCATTGCAACTTTTTCGGACAAAGCGGCACTGGAGGGGGGCTGGTGCGCGCGTGCGCGGGGGGAGTGTGAGTCCGTGCGAGCTGAGCCTTCATGAAGGCTGGGATGGAGCCCCGCCACCCCGTTTGTGATATATTTATTTTACAATGCTCTGCTAGGCTGGGCGGCTCTGCCGGTTTCCTTTGCTCGGAGTCGCGGCGCCCTGCTTTCGGTTTCTTCGCGGCGAGAAGAAAGCACGGCGAATAACCGGCAGCTGCGGCGAGGGAGGCGAAGGTGAGCAAAAGCCAGACTTCGGCGCCCGCTCGTGCCAGGTCTTCCCGAGGCAGAAGGCTGGGGCGCGGGCCCGACGTGGGAAGACGGGCCTCCGCTGCCTGCCCTGCCCGGTAGCTAAGCCCCCTCGCCCCCCGCAGGGCTCCCCGGCGCCCGGAGGGACCAGCGGCCCCGCGCCTGCGCGCTGAGGCGGCCCAGGCTCTGCTGCGCCTCGCAAGACGTGTTAGCAACTGGGCAACGATGAGTTGAGCCGTCCCGAGGCCATGGAGCAAGGGGACGGCATATAAAAACTTTGACTAAAATAAATAAATAATAAAGATGTGCGGCACAGGGCCCGAGCCAGCGCCTTCCACGCTGTGATCCGCACAGGGCTCCCTGGAGCGCCGTTTACTCTCTGCAGGCAACCCGCGTGAAATATGAGCGTTCTCGACGCAAAAGACAGAAGGAGGCCGAGTGGTGTGGTCGCGGGGAGAAGATTCCCATGGAATCCTCTGCCATAATATAGGTACATAAAGGGTTCCTCTTTCCTGCCTCCATCTTTTGCAGTTGCCTCAGAATCTCATTTCATGATCTCCATCTCCTTTCCTCTCGTCATAAAAATAGTTTTGGGCTTTAGAATACTACCTTCCAAATGGTGCAGACTTCTTGAAGGCAAATAACTTTTATGTCTATTATCCTAAATGGTCCAGGTATCCAGTATCACGGGCAAACTCTACTCAAAATGTAATGAAATATAATAGACAAAAGAATGTTCAGTTTGTTTATGCACACTCAAGCTCCAAAATGACAGGGAATTGTGGCTGTTAAGGGCTACGCATAAGATGCATTTGTTATCTTATCCTATGGTGTAGTTAGCTGCAATTTTCCTGGAGCTGCATAGCTGTCAGTGACAGAGTAGTGGAGCCAAGTCCCAGATATTAGGAGCCTTCTGTATTTACATAAAATATACCACCAGTGACTCTTGCTGATGTTCCTGTCTCTTCCATTACACCCCAGCTGCAGTTCTTTCAGGCTCCTGTTTGTGTGTGTGTCTGTGTCTGTGTCTGTGCACAATACATCCATGGAAAACCCTTGCTGTTGTTTCTGTCTCCCTTGTTGCCTGCATTTACCTCCAGCTGCTGCTCCTGGCCATTTTTGGTGGAATCAAGTACCATGTACCTGACTGAGAACCGGAGAAGGGAGTTCCGTGCTTGTGCACCGGCATCAGGTACCCACATGGAGGCTCCCATGTGCCTGATCGAGAACAGGGGAAAGGAGTTCCGTGTTTGTCAAGAGGCCCTGCAGCTGCTCTCTAAAATTCACCAGCCTGTGGTGGTGGTGGCCATTGTGGGACTGTACCGCATGGGCAAGTCCTACCTCATGAACAAGCTGGCTGGCAAGACCTCAGGTGAGAGAGAGAGAGAGAGAGAGAGGGAAAGGGAAAGGGAAAGGGAAAGGGAAAGGGAGAGATGGTGTGGACCAAGAGAAAAAGGAAGAGCTGGAATATCTGGGGTTGGAGGGGAGAAGATGAATTGCTTGAGGAGCGGCTGTGTTTTAAAACTGTTGTGCAGAAAAGCCACTTATCCGGTTGCAGGAAGGATAGTAGTTTGAACCTTTGAGAAGTTCAAGTTTTATGGCAGTTTTAGGAAGTTTTATGGCATCGCAAATGATTCTAAGATGGCAAGCTTAGATTTTAGATTGTATATGTATGATTTATATGATTGTTTATTTATTATGTTGGAAGCCGTTCCGAGGCTTATGCGACTGGGGCAGCATATAAAAACTCCAAATAAATAAAAAAAATAAATAAGCTTCAGTTGATGGATTTTAATCAGGATATGTGTGTGTGTGTGTGTGTGTGTGTGTGAATTTATATGAGTTGGAAGGGGCCAAGGAGGCCATCGGGTCCAAGCCCCCTGCTTAGTGCTGGACTCCGAGTTAAAGCATCCCTGAGAGATGGCAGTCCAGCTCTCTCTAGTATGGGGCAGCCCCCACATCCCTCGGCTATTGGTTCCATTGCTGTACTGCTCCAACGGTCAGGTTATTTCCCCTGATATCTAGCTTCCTGTAACTTGAGCCTGTTGGTCCGTGTCCTGCACTCTGGGATGACAGAGAAGAGGCCTGCACTTTAGCCTTTCAGGTCCTTATAGAGTGCTCGCCTATCTCCAGTCTTCTTGAGACTGAACATGCCCAGTTTCCTCAATCTCTCCTCATAGAGCGTTGTGTCCAGTCCCTGGATCCTCCTCGCAACTCTTTCCAGCTTGTCTGCACTCCGTCCTATAACTTTCCTACCTGCACAGAATTCCCTGCTAGAAATTCTCTTACCAACAGGGAACCAGTCCCCTTTAATGGCAATGGCTGTCCTTCTGCTTCTGCATCTCCCCACCCCACCAAGTCCACAGGGCGTAAGAATATCATGCAGTCTGGCATGACCGAGAAGAGATCCTGCCCTTCCTCTGTGTGACAGTCTCTCAGGTACTTGAAAGGTGTTATCATATTCCTCTGCAGTCTTCTGTGTTGACACGGACAGGCTTAAGTTCAGCAGGTCCATCTTTCCTCACTACCACATTTCCATGCTGGAGGAAACACCCTGTAATACTCCCTGGCTCCCCCACCTTTTTGGAAGTACATTGTACTGTGCTTTTCTCTTTAACCTGTCTTGTGTATTCAGCTCCCTTGCCCTATATTCTCAGGCCCCGAATCAGGCCATTGTATTTCCTTCAAGGTACCCTGCTTCCCTTTCACCAGGAGTCACAGAGGATGCTCAGCCTCATACACTTATGCTGAGCGGACGCGCTCCCCTCTCTATGGGGCTGGGCAATGCCCCCCAAACCATTCTTGCCCAGTCTGCTACTCTCTTCTTTCTCCACTGAGACTGCTGCCAAAGAACTGTGTGTTTGGGTGAAAAGTAAAGCAAAACAAGTCTATTTCTGCAGAAGGAAATAAAGGTACATTGAGGTACTTGCCTATTTCACAGCAATTACAGTATTCTAGCCCCAGGGTGAAGTAATGTTTCTACCCAGCATTCCCGTCCAGCCTCGGCTACCATTTCTGATTCTGTCACTGCATGGGTTCTCTTCCCATCCCAACCAGAATGGACATTAAACTGCTTTCCATGGCCCTCTGCCCCTTGCACTGCAAGTACTTGGCTTGATTCTGGACTCTCAGGAAATGAAAAGTGGAACTCCACTTGTCCCTCATAAATCCTTTGAATTTTGCTTGTCACTAGCTTCTAAAGATACAGGGGCCTTTCCAAAGGATAAGGTAATTCTGCTCCCCTGTTACTTTAGCTCCCCCTTCTGTTTGGTGCGCTTAAACACTTGGGATTATCTCCACTTGCAGGTTTTCTGCTGGGCTCCACGGTGCAAGCCAACACCAAGGGCATCTGGATGTGGTGCATTCCCCACCCCAAGCAGCCTGGCCAGACCCTCGTCCTTCTGGATACGGAGGGGCTCGGCGATATGGAAAAGGTGAGTTTGAACCGTCTCTCTTTTCAAACCAGACTAAAATATTGTTTTCTTACAAGTGAGTAATCTTCTCTTACATGTAACAATGCTGCACACATAAAAAGAACAGGAAACACTTTACAACAAAGAGTCAACAATATCTGGTCGAACATTATTCTGGTATTTGTTGTTCCAGAACTTTGCAAATGAGATCCATTAATGAATACATGTATTTATTGTGTTGTCCATGTCTTGATCCTCTGTAATTAGTTAATCTTGATACGATTCCACTCTTCCATACCCTTCAGAACTTGGAGCAGCAGTTTTAATGAAAACTGGATGCTCAAACCACAAAATCCTATGGAAGAAACACTGCAAGCTGGAATCTGTTACTTTGCATTTCCTTGACAGCTGCCAAATGGACAGCTGTCAAAGAAAGGGTAAGTTCCAGGGGATCGTGTTGAGTGATCTAGTTTTTTTGTTTGGGCCTGACTGACTGTTCTCTGTGACCTCCACCTTTTCCACCTTCTCCTGAAATGCTAGGTCCTTGATAAAGTGGAGAAATGAGAGCCAATCTATTTATGGGAGCACAGTCTTGACAAGAGCTGTCAAAGCACATGCCTCATTTTAACATGAGTTATTTTTAACAAGACTGACCAGGGTTTTATTTTTTGGGGGTACCTTTTTATCTACTTGCATTTGTTGCTTTCGAACTGCAAGGTAGGCAGGAGCTGGGCCAGAGTACGGGAGTTCATTCCGTCTGAGGATTCGAACTGTCGACCTTTTGATCAACCAGCCCAGCATCTCACCGGTTTAACCCACTGTGCCACCGCATCCTTCTACATGGACAGATACTATGGCATATATTTTTTAATTAAACCTCACCCCTACCCAGTCACTTGCAAGTATGACCAGGAAAGATTCCTCCTCTGGAATGATGAAGAGTCCCGGCCAGTCGGGGGAAAAAAACGGATCAATGCTTGGACTTGGAATCTACCCTTTCCATTTATGAATGGTTCCCTGGGAGCTATTTATTTCCCGATCACTTATGATTTGAAGCTCCTCAGAAACTGCTTGCAGTGAGATTAGCCCTTAAAGGGGTCCAATATATCTTAGCTTTTAACAGCGATGAATCGCTGTTTCTTGACTGCCTGGCAGGAACATTTCTGTACAGCAATGCTTGCAAACAAGGGCAGAAGGGAAAAGGATTCTAACCCCAAAAATTCTTTCCTCCCCCTTTCCTAGGGCGATCCCAAGAATGACACCTGGATCTTTGTCTTGGCCGTGCTCCTGAGCAGCACCCTGGTCTACAACACCAAGGGCACCATTGACCAGAATGCCATGAATGAGCTCCAGTATCCTTTGGAATAACGTGCTCTCTGGTGTTTTTTTTTTTTTTTGGGGGGGGGAGGAATGACACCTGAGGGTCAAACTAAATATGAAATTCATTGTGTCCTGCTGACCTTCCCTTTGTTTTCACTCACTAGTGAACGTGAGAGGCCCCGGTCTGTAAAATAAATAAATTACGCTAGTGAAGGAAGACAGAATACAAGAAGCAGTAGCCAAATAGACCTGAGAATCTGCAAGGGGATTCCTTCAGAGTACCTGAAGGAACATCTCCTGTGCTACATTCCCTCATGCCCCTTAAGATCAGCTGGAGAGGCCTTCCTTTGGGAGCCCTTCTTGAAGGAGGCCTGGACGGCCTTCTCCGTGGTGACACCCAGACTATGGAATGCACTCCCCAAAATGGTTTGCCTGGCACCGACTTTATACTCATTTTGGCGCCAGGTCAAGACCTTTTTATTCAACCATCATTTTAATAATTAAGGCTTTTTAGACATTTTTAACATTTTCACAGTCTCATTCTTTATTCTTTCTCTTTCTTTAGTTATGAAAGTAGTTGTTATGTTGGTTTATTATTTATTGTTTTAATTATTGTATCATTGTATTTTATTAGCTATTTAATCTCTGTAAGCAGTCCTGAGCCACTCAGCAGAAAGGACGGGATATAAATGTTTAAATTAAATTAAATTATTAAATTAAGTTGGGGTTGGACAATCGCTGGCTCTTCACATGGTTTGAGACTCCAGCTTCCATAATCTCTCATAATCCCCAGACAACATGGCTAATGATCTGGGTTGATAGTCTGAACTATCTGGAAGGCACCATGGTTGGGAAGACTCTTTTAAAGAAATAGCCCTCTCTATCAATAATGGGATTGGGTAATTTTCCCCAAGTTGCGTTTATATTAAAATTTAATTTTCATGCATGACATAAGCAAGTATTTCCACACCATCCTGTGGATGGACCCCAAGATTTAGTTTTTATAAATTACATGTCTAAATATTTCTACACTATTCTCTGGATGGATTCCAGTGGAATTAAACAGCCTTCTGGGTGCTGCTGGTAACGCATCAGTAAGATTCAACAAGGCTGAGGCCCCATCGGGGAGTGTGTTCAAGGACAGGCTGGGCATGCACATGGGAGGAGCCGGCTGGAGCCGGGGGTCAGACTAGATGCCCTGGGGGGCCCTTCCGACTCGCTCTGTTTCTGTGTCTCTAAGGTCAGGATTCTCACGCCTCAAATCATCCCATGCACAAGGGAAATTCAGTAGCAGGAGCTTTCTCTGCACTGTTATGTCGCAATAAGCAAGTGCTTGCAGGTATCGGAGATGCCTCCTCTTCTCCCTCTTGGCAGTCTGTTGTATGTGCTGAGGTGTATCTTTAAGGGCACAAATGGCTGGTCTCGTGATTCCTAAGCCAGGTCAATAGCGTTGCGTTGGAGCTGGCTGAGCACATCAAGACGAGAGACCCAGGACTGAAAAATGCTGCGAAATATGCTGACTTCTTCCCAAACTTCATCTGGACTTTGAGGGATTTTGCGCTGGAACTGGAGCTGAATGGGAACCCCATCACTGCAGATGATTATCTGGAAAATGCCTTGAAATTAAAGAAAAGTACCAATGATGGAGGTGAAGTTAATTTCAGTAGCATCTTAGGCGAGCAGATAATGGCTGAGTTGGGAGGGTGCAATTAACTGGAGGGTTCACCTCCAGCTGTTAATATGGGAGGGAAGATGGGGTATTGAAGAAGAATTCTTTAGGATAATAAGATTTATTTATTTACTTACCGTATTTTTCGCTCTATAAGACGCACCTGACCATAAGACGCACCTAGTTTTTAGAGGAGGAAAACAAGAAAAAAAATATTCTGAATCGAATGGGCACATCATCACAGGCACATTCCCCATCACTTCCCCATGGGCTGCACATCTGACAGACTCACTGCACACACATATTCGCTCTATAAGACGCACAGACGTTTCCCCTTACTTTTGAGGGGGGAAAAAGTGAGCCTTATAGAGCAAAAAATACGGTACTTAAAACAAAAGTTTGGGACACTCAAGAATACTGTTGCATCGTAGCAACTTGGTGTTGTTTTATCAAATTTATCCAAAATAGATACAATAGTTCTCACCTCCCATCCACTTAGGGATGTTCTTGAAGAATCCGTAGTAGTTCAACACTTGCTGCTGCTGCTGCTGCTGCTGCTGCTGCTATTATTTTCATTATTTTCATTTTCATTTCTCTACTGCCCTGCAGCCAAAGCCGTCTGGGCAGTTTATAACAAGGTATAAAATGAAACAATAACATGCAATACAACTAATCTAAAGCAGCACTGTTAAAAGCGTTTAATTAGTTCAAAACAACCCTAAAAGGCTCAGCAAAGAAGATATCAAAAATATTAAAGAGATTATAGAAGGGATTCTCTGTGCTTCTCTGGTGACTTGTTACGTTCATTTGAGTACAAAGGTAGGAAACACACACATACATTGTAAAGGCCTTCTTGATGAAATCCATTTTCCCCCATAGTGTCCGGAGTTGCACTAGAACCTTTGCAATGGTGGGTGCCATTTGGCATACACTGACATGCTACGAACTACCCATTTATTTTTTTATTTTATTTTATTTAAAGTTTTTATATGCCGTCCCCTTGCTACATAGCCTCGGGACAGCTCACAGAAATAAATAAATACAAAACAAATTACAATTACAATTAAAACCCGGAAACACTGGCTGCACAATTAAAACCTATAAATATTAAACATTATTAAAATATTGTTGGAATAAAAAGGTCTTAGCCTGGCACCAAAAAACAAATAACGACGGCGCCAGGCAGGCCTCTCTGGGGAGCGCATTCCACAGATCCCACCCCATGCTTGTTCCTTCCAGGTAATGACAGCAACATCAAGCAGTTCAACTTGCCCCGTGAATGCATCAGGGAGTTATTCCCTGTCCGGAAGTGTTTTGTCTTCGAGCGCCCGACTAGTAGAAAAAACCTGCCTAGACTGGAGAAGATGGAGGAGAGAGAATTGGATGCTGACTTTGTGAAGCAAGCTGCTGAGTTCTGCTCGCATATTTACTGCACATCCAGGACAAAGACCATCCCAGGAGGGTCCCCTGCCACGGGCCACTGTGAGTGCTCCTCATTCAGCGGAGGTGCAGTTGTCCCAGTAGTAGTGGCCTTTGACGGCTCGGGTTTGCATTCTGCATTTAACCCCAAACAATAGCCCAAGACCCACTTCAAATCTGTACAGTCTGTTTTGACAGTATCTTGAAAACTGTTGGGACCTTGCTTCAGATCTGTTTTTCCATCTTTTCGCTGACTGCCTCCTTCTCCAAATATCCCATGGCTTGGCTGGAGTGTCTCTCATAAGCTCAGGTCTCAAGTTTCTGTCTGTGGGTTATGAACCCACCAATCCAAGACCAGTGGGGCAGGGAACAACTGCCTGCTCACCACCATGGGAGACCCACTGTGCCTGGCTCTGCCTTTCTTGCAGAAGCTGTAGACTCTCTACTTTGCACTGTTCTGGGCTTCTATGAGGACTGCCCCCCCGCCCCCCGGCCAAGCAAGTGTTGCCACAGTGGCTCATACTGTTTTTTTACCCTGCAGTGCTGGCGAAGCTGGCGGAGACCTACGTGGACACGCTCCGCAGTGGGAAAGTGCCTTGCATAGAGAACGCAGTGCTGGCCTTGGCTGAGATCGAGAACTCGGCTGCGGTGGCTGATGCTACGGCCCGCTACGTGGAGCTGATGGAGCGAAGGCTGAAGCTGCCCACGGAGACGCTGGAGGAGCTGCTAGGGATCCATGCCAGGTGCAAGAGAGAGGCCCTCCGGGAGTTCAGGGCTCGAGCCTTCAAAGACAACACATGCCAGTTCCAGGCTCAGCTCATGGTAGGTTGTCCCTGGAGAAGTCAGGAGAAAGAGACGCTGCCATGCCTCTCCTTCCTCACCGTGACAAAGGCTCTGCTTGACCAGGGAGTCCGTGAGCTCCTCCACCTCACCTCCTGCCCTTCAATTCTAATTCCACTTCCCAGCTGAGCCTGCGCTGAACATGCAGATAAAACAGACTTTTACCATAAATGTAACGTATTAATACAAATACAACAGAGCACAACTGGCGGAACAGCACTCTGACCAGCCTGGCCCTTGAACTACCGTATTTTTCACTCTATAAGACGCACCTAGTTTTTAGAGGAGGAAAACAAGAAAAAAATATTCTGAATCCAATGGGCACATAATCACAGGCACATTCCCCATCACTTCCCCATGGGCTGCACATCTGACAGACTTACTGCACACACATATTCGCTCCATAAGACGCACAGACATTTCCCCTTTTGAGGGGGGAAAAAGTGAGTCTTATAGAGCAAAAAATACGGTAACTAGTTGGAGACCTCTGAGATAGAGGGGAATTTGCCAAGGCAGTGCGCGAATGGCTACGTGGCTCACGTGTATCTCAGCACACAGTGCCATGGGCTGCATGATCTCTGCCCAGAATCTGGCAATCCGGACTGTTGGTTTGCCTCTCTAGCAGGGCTGGCCAGGCTTCCTTAATGGAACAGTGGCATGTGGCAAATGTCAGATGTGTGAGGGCAGCAAGTGGGCCCCTGCGGGCCATGCTGCGGGTGCTGAGCAGCGGAATAAAGCTCGGGAGCCTCGGTTTGGCCACCCCTGCTCTTTCGTGAGCCTTCCTTCAGGCTTCCTTGAGGCACTGCCAGCATAGCCACCCTTAACCAGATCGTGCCGATGCTTGCAGCAAGCATAGCAATCCGATTGGAAGTTGACACAGGCCCATCGTCCATGGACAGGGGCTTGCAGAGTAAGGCACAAATAACATGTATGGGAGTTGCACAGATAACTCTGCAGGTGGTTCCCAGGTTACGAACAAGCTCCATCCCTAAAGAAATAGACGTGGTCTTTAAGTTGAATTTGTTTGGTAGTTGGATCACGTCTAGCTGCCCCTCCGCATTCATGGGATAATAAAACCCTTTTATTTTCCTGTTATTTTAGTGTTGAATTTATTTTAACTGGGGTTTTAGTATATTAATGGTTGGAAGTTGTGGGACTGTTTTGTTTGTTTCTTGTAAGCCGTCCTGAGACGTTCTGTAGGGGACAGGATAGAAAAGCTTTTAATAAATAAATAAACAAGAGGGAAAACCATGAATATCTCTAGGTTCCCCCTCTACCCAAAATCACCATTTTGCGCTGGGGTGTCCTCTTTGCCAGAGAGATTTCCCTGTACAGATGGGCAGGGCAGGAAGGCATGCATTGAAACCTCCCTCACTCTGCTTTTGCTTCCTCTTTCTCTGTGGTGATGACAATTTTCTGCAGTCATTTAACAAAATAATAGGCTTTATGGCAGTTTGTTTGTAAGTATGGGTTGTTTGTAACTTGGGTGTTCGTAACTCGGGGACTGCCTGTACGTTTTCATACCCTGGCTCAGCCCTGTCTGAACCCCAAACACCCTCCCAGCACAAATGAGGCTCTTCCTGGTTGTGTCTGTGTCTGTGTGATATGTCAATCCTTTCAGAAAACCTTGCATGAGGAAAAGAAAAAATACTGCCAGAAGAACGAGAGGGAATCCTTAAAGTACAGCAGCTCTCTGTTGAAATCACTTGCTTGGGATCTGAACAAACACATCAAGAAAGGAACTTATTACCGTCCTGGTGGCCACAACAGTTTTATGGATGACCTGGAGGAAGTGAAAGAGAGATACCACCAGAAACCCTGTAAAGGAGTAATGGTGAGCAAGGGAAGGGGCGACTACCTTAAAATCTTAATGGGCCAGTCTAAATTGGTGGAATCAGATCAGTGAAGTTCTGAAGAGCTTTTGGAAAAATGACCCACACACCATTCTATGGAGTTATGTGCCTGATCTATTTTCAAATCAACCCACCCATTTCTTTCTCCTTTTCCATCTTATCAATTTAACAGAGGAAACTGTTCCGAAAAGTGCTTCGTGTTGATTGAGGCAGGGAAAATATCTGGGCGACACTATGCAGCTAATCAGAGTCAGGCACACTCTGTGTCTCTCTGTTAAGGTGCAAGACTTGTTGCCAGAATCTGACCTGGAAAGTGAACAGGAACGTCTGAAATGGTGTGTCTCCTGTCACAAAGCAGGATGTTGCTTTTCTCCCAAGAAAGAAAAGAGATGGTGGCCATTGAAATATTGCAGCCATTTTGACAGCTGATTCCATGAGTACAAGGAGTTTTCCCAGCTGGTACTGCCCAGGACTGTTCAGAATAATCCCCACTGCTACACTCTGCTGACTGTTTCTAATTCTAGGCCAATGCAGCCCTGGAGCAGTTCCTCAAAGACATGGATGGCATAGCTGAAACCATCCATCGGGAAGATAAAATCCTGGCAGAGCAACAGAAGAGGCTGGAAGGTAAAGGCTGGCTAGATCAGTAGGCGGGTGGGGCGGGGGAAATGCTTTGCCCATGTGAAAGCTCGCGTGCCCGCAAAGGCAACTTCTCCACCCATGCACGGAATTTGAAGCGGCTGACTCGCACCCACGAAGAAGCCCATCCGTGCTCCACTCTAACCAAGTTCAGACAGTCTGCTAGCTTGCACTCGGAGATGGCGTGCGGATTGAATGTGGGCTGTCCTTCAATCCTAGGTTATTGCTGAACTGTGGGTTATAGTGTTGCCTGAACCCAACTGGGGTAACAAATCATGGTGGACAACACACAATTCCCAATCCAACCACAAGCCATGGGTTCCCTTCATACGTTGTTTGTGGTTAACCATGGGTCTTGCACACAGCTGCGTTCAGATGACAGAATAACCCGTGTTTCAGTACCCACCCACAGTTCAACAACAACTCACACTCAATCCATACACAACCCTGAGTCTTGTCTGAATCCAGTTTTTGTCTTTTAAGATGAAATATGGAAAGTACTCCTGAGGATCAACCCTATGAAATTGCTCTCCAGGACCTCCATTGGAAAGGTGCTCCTTAGAATAAAAGCACTGAGCCTTTAACTCAGTGTAACTGGTGTAGTACTCTCCTTTCCTTTCAGTTCACTTTAATTCCTCTGTTCTAACATTTTCTCTAGATCTGTTGGGAGACTTACGCTCATATGGATTGCAGGCTTTCTAAGGAATGGTGCTACTTATGGGACTCAAAAACATCATTAGCGAGTAGCTGCATTTCTGGTTTTATTTTCCTTTTAGAGGCGAAAGCCCAAGCCGAAGCCTTAGAAAGGGAGGCTGAGCGGCTGAGGAGACTGGAGCAACAGGCCCGCCAGACTATCTTGGATAATAGAAGGAGATTTGAGGCACAACAAAGGTCACTCATGGCTGTGTGGGAGGAGGACAGGAGGTGCCTAATGGCTGAGCAAGAGAGACTGCAGGAGCAGTTCCAGGTAACAGCTGTTCTTTGTCCCAGAGATGCTCAACATACCCACAAATGCCTCATGCAGAGGTCTCAGAATGGACCACTATAGCTGCAGAAATATTGGTGGAGTTTTTGTCCCCAAACTCCTAAAGCCAACATACATCAATCTTTTGGTTTGGGCAAAATATATATAGAAACAGAAATGGAGTGAGTCAGAAGGGGCCTCCCGGGCGATCTAGTCTGACCCCCGGCTCCAGCCGGCTCCACGCACGACATGCCTACCATGTGCATGTCCAACCTGTCCTTGAACATTCTCACTGTTGGGGCTTCAGCCACCTCCTGTGGAAGCCTATTCCACACCCTCGGGGTCCTAACTGTCAGGAAGTCCTTCCTGGCATACACCTGGTTCCCTGAGCTTTGCTCCGTTGAAATGCACCCTGCCCTCCACTGCAGGGAAAAAATGGTCATGACCCATCTCTGCTTGCCCCCCCACCCAAGCACCTGTATGTCGCTAACAGGTTCCCTCTGAGTCTCCTCCTCTCAAGGCCAAAGAGGCCCAGCTCCCTCAGTCTCTCCTCATATGGTTTACCCTGCAAACCAGCCTCCGTCTTAGTGGCCTTTCGCTGCACTGATTCCAGCCCTGAAGCAGCAGAAACTGCTGAAGGGCAGAGCTTGTACATTTAATTTTGCTGGCTGAAAGTAGCTTGCTGAGGAGACAAGCGGGAGGGTGCCGTTGTATTTAGGTCTCCTGGGCATCTCATGGTCCACTCTGTGAAGACAGTGCTGGCTGGAAGGACCTTGGGTCTGATTCAGCATGGCTCTTCTTATGTTTTTATAAGGGTTAATTAGCATATGCAAATAAATGTGAATGGTAGCAACTGAAGAAACAGAAACAAGTCAAGAATCCAAAAGTTAAGTATATCAAACAAAATGTTGCAGAAGGGGAGACAAGACTGAATTTGGGCTTCCTTAAATCAAACTTGACAGGCTTAGGGTAGAATCCTTGGCATGTTTAGACAGAATGAAGTTTTACAATTTCCTGTGTGTCTCAGCCAGCTGTGCGAGGAAGGGTCCCTACTCGTCCATCTAAGTCAGCAATCTTACGCAGAATGTATGCTTTGATAAATATGCATAGGACCAGGCCTCAGGGCTCCCCTACGGTGAGCAGATGCAGAGAACTGAAGGTCAGTTTCATCCCTTCATTCCGAAAGTGCCGCTAGCTTTGCACAGTCCAGAATGTTTGGATGAGATGCTGTAAAAGTCACTGATTGTTCCAAGCTGATTTTACGAGGGAATGATCTGTTAGCCTGTGCAGCTAGAGGCGCTTGAAGTATCCGGGAAGAAGGAAAATCCTATTTGTTCCTGCCTTGGAACATTGCAAAGATCGTGGGACCAGCTGCAAATCCTCTAAAGCAGTCGGAGGTGATTGTAGCTGACCTCCAAAGGGTGTGATGCTCTCAGCTCACCCCTGCCTTACAATCAGTGGACATGGCTCTGTATTTCTCCCTTCCAGAGGCAAATGGAACGGATGCTTCCACCAGTGAGAGCAGTTCTGAGAATCGAGGACGAAGACCCTGGTGTATGCGTGATCCTTTGAGGGTGGCAACTTCAAAGGCACTGATGAAGGCTCTTGCCCTGGTTTGAATACTGTCATTGGATTACACCCAAGGAGGAGGTGAAAGGAGACCTACTTTGTATTAGTGATAAAGGAATAAGCATTGAACAGGTGTTCTTTCAATGGGTTTTAGGAAGTGTGCATTGTACACCCATACTTCAGGGTGTGACTTAGAAGTGCCTCTATTTGAGTTGAGTTGGTTGCGTCTTCGTAATTTGTGTCAGTGTTAACCAGACTGGTATTTAGCAAGAATTTGCAGTGTAGCACAATTTTGTGTGGGTGCATTTTACTGTAAATGGATGAACACTTAAAAAAGCAGTACAGGCTGTAGAAGGAGTCGTCCTTGTAAGAACAGATTACCCTTTGTTTTGGAAATGATTGAGGGCAAGTAGAAAGCTCATTAGCTTTTGATATGGAGACATCCAGCATTAAGTATCTTCCTGGTTGTGTGGCAGGAGTGCAGGATTGTGCCCCATAACAGGGGTCCATCTCCCACATCTTCACCCTTAATGTTGACACTCAAAATCCAAGGAGGTTGCTTCACCCAGTGCCATCAGAGTCTGTGGGACTTACTTCTGAGTAAAAGTGCAGTGGATCAGGCTGCCAGCTCAGCGAGAGGGCAGGGAAGTGCCAAGAGAGGACATTTCATAGAAACACAGTGATTCAGAAGGGGCCTCTTGGGCCATCTAGTCTGACCCCCAGCTCCAGCCAGCTCCGCTCATGACATGCCTACCATGACAGAAACACAGAAACCTTTCTTTTGTTTTTAAAAATGTAAGAAAAACCCTGCAGGTCAGACCAAGGTCCAGCATTCATGCAGTGAGCAACCAAAGCCCCCAGTGAAGTGCCCCCGCATCCAACTCCCCCAGCAATGGGTACATTTTATTTATTTATTATGTTTCTATCCCACCCTTTTTCCTTTCAAGGAATTCAAGGCCGCTTACATAATCCTCTTCCTCCTCCTCCTCCTCCTCCTCCTCTCCTGCACCCATCCTGTATGGTGGGCCCATTGGGCATGTCCTAGTTAGGCAGGGCCAGCCTCGCTTAAGGTGTGGCACAGCAGCCTTTTAAACACAACAGAACTACATCATCCTCACCACTGTCATGGGCTGTATGACAGCAGTGAAATGGAACACAGTAAAATTTCTAGTTTGGATTCAACAAACCACTCTGTTCATGCTCAGGGACTCTTCCTCTGGTGCCTTTAGTTTGGTGGTCCTACATTGGCAATAAAGTGCTTTCATGCAAAAGAACCGTCTGTTTTTTGAAAGGAAGGAGGAGGGAAGCAACTCGTGACAACATGACACACAAAGCTCTAGTGAACTCTCAGCACTGTGGTCCGTTGTGTCACCCTGGCCCCTTTCCAGAGTCCCTACATGGCAGGATGAGTTTTGAAACCAGGGAGAGACTCAGTGGTCTGTTCTAAGGCTTCTGTGCTTCACCGCAGTGTCTCTGGTTGTCCAGACCTGGGGTCGCCATTTTGCCATTGTGGGTATGGAAATACCATAGAGTCCTCTCGCAAGAGTGGCAGTGGAAGTGTCTGCTTCTAGCCTTCCATCTCTACTGCCATCAGGTCTTAGTAACAAGCATCATTGCTCACTATTCCAAGTGGTCGAGTGATGTGTCCACGTGTTTACTTTTGGAAAGAGGAAGATGGTGCAAAGATGCACAAAGGAGCGAAAATTGTGGGGAAAGTGTGCGTTTCCCTGCCATGTGGGGCTTGAGCACGTGGCCAGTGCTGCTGGCTTGCAGGTACGCTCAAGCGTGGGAGGGGGGAACCCGCCCTGGGCGGCAGTGGGCCATTCCGGAGGGGCTGCTGCCGTCCAAATAGGGAAAGGATGGGGATTGTGCCGAGGGGGCTGCTGGGACGCATTGCCAGGCCAAGAGGACAGATGGGAGCAGGGGAACCGCACGATCCCCTGCCAGTGAGTTCCGGCAAAAGTCGTGCCCCGTGGAAGGAGCACATGGTGTTGGGTGAACCCAGTCACTGATGTTCTGAAGTGGAGGCCCAGGAACCCGCTGAGTAAGCTCTTTCGTCTCCTAACTACTCTACTGACCTTCAGGAAATTCTCTACAGTGTTTAGTCTATTTTAGCTTAGTTCAGTTGAAATCCCTTCTGTTCCAATGTAAACCCATGTTGGTCTCAGTCCAGCCCCGAACCAGTTGCTGCATCATCTTGCAACAGGCATTCAGATATTGGGAGAGAATGTCAGATGTAGGGACAGAGAAATGCCATTACTCATCCATATCTAAGCAAGCACTGTCCAGTCCGTACCCATAACAGGTGCTTCTCTCAGTGAAGTTGCGTGTTTTCTGCAAAAAGGAACTGCAAAGCCTCATCTCAACAAGAATACAATATGCAAATTCTAAAAGACTTCCTGCCCCATAACATAGCCTTCTGAAAACCAGGATTGCAAATAATTTGGATTTTCAGGGTGGGTACATACAAGAACTGGACAAAGGTAAGAGAAGGATGCTGGAGCAAGGAATAACTTATTCTACGTCTTTTAAAGCACATGCACCTGTGCACAAGCAGCACACACCAACATACCTCTGCAAATATTTACGTAAAATGTGATGCGTGTTCTCCTTTAAATGTTAGTAAGCTTCAGAAGATCAAGGGGGGTAAAAGACGGATGAGTGAGTGAGGTGATTGGTTGGTGGCAGAGCTTGGGAGGAGAAAAGGAAGAAACATACTCAGTCTGTCAGGAGTTAACAGTCAATTGTGATCAGTCTAGCAAATCTACAGAATCTGAAAAAGCAACTTCACATTGGAGTTCCACATAGTGCTGTGATAATTGTTTAAGAAGGCAAAAACTCAGAGGACATATTCGGAGACATATTCAACTACTCAGAGGACATATTAGTGAGTAGGGAGAATTGAAACCGAATGTTGTCAAGTATTACGAGGGTGTGAGAGAGAGGCTGACCCAAACCTGAGTGCAGAAGGGAAAGGTTGAAATAGAATAAAGACGGGTTAAAGTGCATTCAGAAGAGAAAGGAAGGGTGATTGTGACGGGAAAGCATGTGATGCCTCAGTCAGAAGTGATTCAGTTTCGCTGTTTTGTTTACTAAGGAAATAAGTTACTGACCTTCCTGTAACCAAAACACTTCTTGTACAAACAAAATTTTGCTTATTGTTAACCCAGGATCATAGGTTGCTTGCTTATCACTCTCGCCCTCGTGACAAAGGAGCTTGAACTGTACTGAGGAGAGGTTAGTCAATAGGATTGGAATCAAATTTCTGGTGTCAGCAGTACATACCGAGAGGAGAGGGAGTTATCTAGAAAATTAAAGACACACCCTATCCAAATAAATTATCAGAGAGAACATGTGACAAGCTGTTTCTCTCTTCTCAGATCAGAGAGAAACCCAGAAGAGTTGCTGCTTTTTACCAGCACATTTGAATTCAAGGAGCCCACCTCTGCCAGCCCGGAGATGACAGCGGAAGCAGGATGGCAGAGGGAGAGACTGGGGTTGAGGCAACGCAGCAACCCACACTCAGCCCAACATAGTTGCCGTTGAACTGTGGTTGTTGTGTTGCCTAAATTCAGCCATGCTAGGAAACCCTTGTGTCTTTAAGCATGAAAAATCCACAGCTCACAACCCAACGACAACATGGCGATCCACTGAAAAAAACAGTATCAAAACTTTCCAAGCCATGTCCAGTTCCAATACATTGCAAACAGATACAACCCTTGAAAATAATGACCAGCCCTCTTCCATCTGCAAGCACTCAGATTAGCAAACACAGTATGGATAAGATAATGAGTGTTTGCATCCAGAAGTTTCCCAGTTTGGGATGATCAAACGCTCCACTCCTACCTCGACGGCCGATTCCAGAAGGTGGTGCTGGGGGACTTTACCTCTGCGCCATGGCAGTTATGCCATGGAGTTCCGCAGGGGTCTATTCTGCCCCCCTTGCTCTTCAACATCTACATGAAACCGCTGGGAGAGGTCATCCGGAGGTGTGGGCTGCGGAGTCATCAGCACGCTGATGATACCCAGCTCTACCTCTCTTTTTCAACCAATCCAGGTGAGGCAGTGGCTGTACTGAACCGGTGCCTGGGCGAGGTAATGGGCTGGATGAGGGCCAATAAACTGAAGCTCAATCCAGACAAGACGGAGGTCCTGCTGGTAGGTGGTTCGAACTCCTGGGTAGGTGGCTTGGATCTTGTCCTGAATGGGGTTGCACTCCCTCTAAAGGACAGGGTCCGCAGCTTGGGAGTGCTCCTCGACCCGGACCAGACTTTGTTAGCTCGAGTGTCGTTTCCATCAGCTTCGGCTGATCCATCAGCTGTGTCCCTACCTGGAGGACGACTGCCTAGCGACAGTGATGCATGCATTGGTCACTTCCCGGATGGATTTCTGTAACACTCTCTACATGGGGTTACCCTTGAAGACGTCTGGATACTTCAGATGGTGCAAAACAGAGCAGCCAGGTTGCTGACGGGGACTGGGCGTTACTCTCACATAACCCAGTCCTCTTCCAGCTTCACTGGCTCCCCATCGAAGTCCAGGCTCAATTCAAGGTGTTGGTAATCACCTATAAAGCCCTTAACGGCTTGGGACCTGGATACCTGACGGAACGCCTTCTTCCGTATTTGCCCTCCCGCCCCCTGAGATCGGCGGCAGAGACCCTCCTCTGGGAGCGCTCCGTGAGAGACATCAGGAGGCAAAGTACCCAGAGGAGGGCCTTCTCTGCGGTGGCGCCCCATCTGTGGAATGCGCTTCCCAGAGAGGTCCGCTGGCGCCGTCGTTACTTGTTTTTCGGCGCCAGGCCAAGACCTTTTTATTCAAACAATATTTTAATAATGTTTAATATTTATAGGTTTTAATTGTGCAGCCAGTGTGTTTCTGGGTTTTAATTGTAATTGTTTTTTGTTTGTATTTATTTCTGTGAGCCATCCCAAGGCTATATAGCAAGGGGACGGCATATAAAAACTTTAAATAAATAAATAAAATCAAACCACGGATCATATTTGGCCTGCCTACCAAACTGCTGATTTCTGAGAATTGCCAGCCCATAGAGAACTAGTTTCACTTTCAACAATTTTCTTATGTTGCATCAGAACAGCACTGCCAATTTCACATTTCCTGGGCACTTGCTCTCTGCTCTTCTGGCCTCTGCCATCTCTCCTGTGCGGTGAACACTCCAGGTGACGCTGGCATATGTTTTCCACTGGATCCTCGCCTTGCCTTGCCTTTCCAAATTCTGCCTTTTCTTTTTAAAGCCCAGAGAGGTCTGAGGCTGGATTTGGGGCTGAACGGCTTGATGGTCTTCGACAAAATCCACCCAGGTTGGTACACAGTTTCAGGTGTACTGAACAATTTTTTCCTTTTGTTCTTCAACAGAGACCAGGTCAAATTGCAGTGAGGTGGCAAGGACGTCGCTGGGGAAGAGAAGCCCAGGAACATTTTCCACAACACTGAAAACCTTTCCAGCAGGACGTCAAGAAGCAAAGGTAACAGGCTGTTAGAACGGATGGTCAGCAGATGCCAAATGTTTCTTTATCTGCATGCAGCTAGACTGCTGGGGATCTCCAGGAACAGCTTCTGTCCTCATAACGCCAAAAGGGCTTCCACAGTGAATGCTAAGAGCGAGTCCAGAGGGACTGGAATTTGCAAGACTCGGTGCTTAATAACTCCCAATGTCATGGGGCAGCTACCCTTAGAATGTCCTGGTCACTCCTCCCCGCAGACGAGGACACTGTAGAGCTGCGAAACGTGGAGGAGGGGGGCAAAAATGATCAGGGGGCTGGAGCAACTCCTCTGTCAGGAAAAGGTACTAGTGCCGGAATTGATTAGCTTAGAAAAGTAATTCATTAGACATTAGAAAATTAATTAGAAAATTAGATTAAATTAGCAAGTAGGAAGAGGCAGGGTGGCGGGGTTCCGCTTTTGGGCCAGTCGCTGACTCTCGGCCCAAGCTCCTTTGCAGGGCTGCTGTAAGGATAAGAAGCAGAGTAGCCACCCTAGGTGCCTTGCAAAGGGAGGGAAACATGGGCTATCACGGGTGTTGCCTCATGGGCATGGGCTGTGCAAGGGTTAGACAAACCCACCCCCTATTTTAGTTCTGTAATCCATGGCAAGCTGCAGCGTGTCCCCCAGAGCCAGTCCGTCCCTCACTGAGGCATATGGGGGTGGCCTGCCTGTCTTGCTCAGCCTGGAGGGGCCTGCTCAGCCAGACCCTCTTACGCAGGTGCAAGAGACAGAAGCCTCCTCTTTGCAAGCAGCCACAGGCTTAATCTCTGCTTAAGCAAAAGCCAGATCACCTGATGTCAGATCGCATTGCAGTGCAGGTGACGTGGCCGAGGGCACCCCGAGGCCAAGCACTGCCTCTTAGCCATGCAATTGATTCCCAGCTTGCCAGGCGTCTGTGCAGTAAGATTCTTGCAGCCTCCACCTCAGACCTGGGCATGAACCCTTCCTGGGCTGCCATCAGACAAAGCATGAGATCCTTTTGAAATTTCAAGTCAGATGGAGGAGATAAAACTTTAACTCCCTCTTGAGGACAACAAGCTGGGTTGTCTAATGCATCTCTCCTGGCAGGCCATTCCAGAGGTTGGGGTCTACCACTGAAAAGGCCCTGGGGCAGTCCCCTCGCTGAGCCCTCACTTTCCAGCACCAACGAGGACCCTGAGCTGGAGATGGCTCCTTTTAGTTGCAAATGTCACAGAGGCCCAGCCTGGCCCTCTGCAGTCTGTTGATGCCAGAGGAGGTACAAGTCCTGATTGTGGGCCAGTCAAAAGCCATCTGGGTTTCCTGCCCTTCCCGGTGAATCCCGTACACACACGCTCATCCCCACACGCATCCACAATGTTTCTCTTGGGTCTCTCCAATTCCCACCTTAGCATGAAGCTTTTGCTCCACAGACCTAACCTTTGACAGAATGGTTTTGAAACCTATCTGCATGGACGCCCCCGTCTGTCTCATCGAGAACAGACCCGACGGGAAATTTGTGATTAATGAAGAGGCCGCAGAGTTGCTTGCATCAATCTCCCAGCCGGTGGTGGTGGTGGCCATTGTGGGACTGTACCGCACGGGCAAGTCCTACCTCATGAACAAGCTGGCTGGCAAGACCTCAGGTGAGAGAGAGAGAGAGAGAGAGAGAGAGAGAGAGAGAGAGAGAGAGAGAGAGAGAGATGGTGTGGACCAAGAGAAAAAGGAAGAGCTGGGGTATCTGGAGGGAAGAAGGTGGTTCTCAGATGAGGGGACATCTGCTCAGATTGGTGGAGTGGGCAGAGCTGGGTGGACTCCACAGACCAGGACTCTGCCTTTGGAAAGAACCATCCTGGAGACTCCTAATCCCACTTCCAAGGACAGTGGATGAATTCCAAGGCAGCATTCTGTACCTTTCAGAAGTTTCAGGGCATCCCACATAATTCAGAGGTTTGGGTTAAAGTGTCCACGGTGTGCTGCAGAACCCGGGAGGTCTCCTGCACCCCGAATTGTCCCTGGAGTCTCAGGTAGCAACTGTGGCCAGGAGCACCTTCCATCTACTTTGGCTGACTTACCAACTGTGTCCCTATCTGGACAGGCAGAACCTAACAAGGGGAATCCATGTGATGGAAACCCCACATTTAGACTACTCTAACATGCTCTTTGTGGGCTGCCCTTTGAAAATGGTCTGGCAATTTCTGTGGGTACAGAATAGGGCAGCTATTCTGCTCTTCCTGCTCCTAAACAAGTAGAAGCGAGCAGACTAATTGACGTCTGGGCCCCATTTTGTGCTGCTTGTGCTAATAAATCCCTAAACGTCTTAGGGCCTGGATATCTAAAGAGTGTCTTCTCCCATACACACCTACCCAGACCTTTAGATCATCTACGGAGGTCCTTTTCCATGAGCCACCCCTAAAGGAGGTAAAGAGGGCGGCTACAAGGGAAGGGCCGCCTTGGTTGTGGCACCAGTCTGCACAATCAGGGAAATATACCTGGTGCCAGTTCAAGGCATTCTTATTTTCCCACCATGTAAGTTGCTGGTTGCGATTTTATTGGTTTTTAAAGTGTTTGGAACGGTTAATATGTTATTACACATTGTTTTGTTATTGTTTTCTCATAGTCTGTCAAATGTGACTGTAATGCTGTTGTTCTATGACAGGCAAGATTGTTTTAAATTTGTTTTTAAATTGATTATTATTTTAAAGTATATTCTGTAAACCATTCTGAGAGCTCATGTAATCAAGCAGTATAGAAATCCTTAAAATGGATAAATAACTAAATAATCTGTAGCCTAATCTGGTCAGGGTGTGTAGTCTGTTTCTGTTTCTGTTTCTGAGAAATGCTGTTCTTCTGTATTCTTTTGAAATGTCTGGAGAATGTAAGAGAGACCTCTGTGCAGTGCTGCTAACTGTTTCTCTTGGGGGGCTCCTATTCATTTAGCAGGCCCCTCTTTCCCCATCCTATTTCCATGTTGGGGGAGCCTATGTCCTTTAAATGTGTGCCTGCCACAAGCTGTTAAAGACACTGGAGCCTTCCAAGGAAACACTTGGCAGCCCTTCTCCCCAGTCACTCCTGCTGACACATTTCCGGTTTATTCACATGCAACTGTGCAACACACGGTTCTCTCCACACGCAGGTTTTGCACTGGGCTCCAAGTTACAGGCCTGCACCAAGGGCATCTGGATGTGGTGCATTCCGCACCCTGAGAAGCCTGGCCAAACTCTTGTGCTCCTGGATACGGAGGGACTCGGTGATGTGGAGAAGGTGAGTTTGAACTCACTTTTTAAAGTATATTGGAATGTGATTTCCTACAAGTATGTCATGCTTTCTTACATCTCACAAGGATGCACTCACACATAAAAAGAACAGAGGGACTAAGTGATGTGGAAAAGGTGTCTTCAACTGTGCATGTGGATAGAATGTTGCACCTGTTGAATTTCTGCCTGACAAGGACCACTGTAGGCACAGGAAGTACTCCCTGGCATCCAAATTGAACCTTGTTTCCTTGAGCTTGGCTCCGCTGGAGCACGTCCTGCTTCCACCACAGGGGAAAACAGTCTCTACCCACCTCATGCTACACCCCCTCACATACCTGTATGTCGCCAACAGACCCCCTTGGATGTCCTCTTCTCCAGGCTGCAGAGACCCAGTTCCCTCAGTCTCGCCTCATACGGCTTCCCAGCAATCCGGCCACCATCCTTCCTAAAGGGAAGACTGGTCTAGACAGATGCTCATGGATAGATGTGGGAACTATACACATCAGACAAACATTTTGCAACCTGACTTGTACTTTGAACGGATGCATAAAGCAGATCTTTGTAATTGGCTATTCATTTAAAAATGCCAACACTTCAGGAGGGAGGGGGAGCAGCTGTGGACTGCCAGCCATGCATTGCCCACCCTCGCGTAATCCGTGTTGCATGGCAAGAACATTGTCTCACAGCCTTGGTAGCACTGCTAGGTTGGGAGGGGACAAGCCCAGCCTAGCCGGAAGAATTCTTTGCTCCCCCTTTCCTAGGGCGATCCGCAGAATGACACCTGGATCTTTGCACTGACCTTGCTCCTGAGCAGCACCCTGGTCTACAACAGCTTGGGCATCATTGACCAGAATGCGATGAACCAGCTCCAGTATCCTTCGGAATAACGTGCTTTCTGGTGGGGAAAATTGGGCCGAAATGCAGGCAACGCCGAGTATCCGTGTGCAGCTTATCCTGTTCAGTTTTTCACTCGCAAGTGCATATGCAAAGCTCTGAGGTGAATCGGGGCAGCATGGGGTACTTAGACCCGCTGGTCCATCAGTCCTCCGTGTTCCATGTATCAAGAGGGGCTTACGCTCCTGCGGATTTGCCATCAGACATGCATTGTTATCAGGATGGATTCTGGGCATGTGTCAAGACCCGAGGCAGCTTCAGGGCTCTTTCCGCTGGCCAAGGGCCAGCATAGCAGTCCTGGTAGTCGCAGGAATGCCCCCTGCCCCCAAACTACTGCAGCTTCAGGGCTCTCATGAGCCCCACCTGGAAGCCCTGCAGAAGAGCTAGGTAGGACCTGGGTCTTCCCTCCAGAAGCTGCTTTGGCAATGAGGGTTGTCTGAGTTGTTGAAAAAACTCAGAAAAACTCAGAAAACAAGTCTCACTTGTTTGTGAGACTCCTGGACTTTGCCCCTACGCCCTGGCCCTTGCCCATTCCTTCTCCTGCTTCAGCCCTCAGGTACCTGTTCTCTGGCATTGTCTCCTTGGTTTCCTGGCTTGTCTGACTGCACTCGCTCTTGGACTGAATCTGCCTTGTCCTGCTCCTGGTTCTGACCTTGGGCTCTTTGCCTGCAATTTGGACTGAACGTTGTGCCCTCCCCCGGCTGCCTGGGTCCTGGTGCCCCTGCTAGTGAGCCAGCTGCCCACATCCTGGATGCTGACAGCAGACAGAGCCTCTGCAGGCAATGGGAGTGGGGCGATGCCACTTTTGTGCAGGGTGTCAATAGGTATAGGAACCTCTTGGGTAGCCGGATCTATTATGTGATGTTATGAAATATGTGTGTTTTTGAGCGTTAGTCTCCCCAGTAGGGGCAAGTTTTTCTCCTGATTCCTGAACGAGGCCAACAGCTACGTGACGGAGCTGACCGAGCACATCAAGGCGAAAGTCTCATCCAGGGAGAACGCCATGGATGGACTGGAAGACTCTGCCGAATTTGTTCGCTTCTTCCCAGACTTCATCTGGAGCTTGAGGGACTTCACGTTGTGCCTGGAGCTGCATGGGCAGCCCATCACTGCGGATGAATATCTGGAACGTGCCTTGACATTAAAGCAAGGTATTGGTGACCAACATGCAGCTGATATCAGCATAGTGCAGAGGCAAACAGCTAACAGATAAATCTCTCCCACCCTTGCACTGAACAGCCTGGCCTTCTGGTGCTAACACACAAGAAAAATGCAGAATGAAGTTATGCACTTCTATGAGAATTAGAAACTGGATTGGTGTGATTTAATTTTTTAATTTTATTTTTCATATTGAGAATTGCATTGTAATGTTGGTTGACATAGTTTTAAGCCTCGCAATATCATTGTTTATGTTTAGCACTTATGGGTGCACTCCTGAGGCTCCAAGACAGCACTGGAGTAGGTGGCAGGATATTTCTGGAGACAGACTTTTCCATCTTGGAGCTGGGAATTGGAAGGGCTGAAGCAGGGAGAACTGTGCTGGGAGAATTGCTCCCAAAAGTTGCAAAAGTGACCTCAGGGAGGCGAAAAAGCAGCTGTTTTGAATAACCTATCCCTTTCTGCCAGCTTGCAACATTAAATCAGAGTGGAGAGAAGGTGGGGAAGAATGTATAAAGGAGAGATCCAAAAGCTTATTGAACTTCACAGTTATTTATTTATTTATTCATTCATTTATTTAGAGCATTTTTCTGCCGCCCCCTTTGCAATAAGCCTCGGGGTGGCTTACAAAGCAAATAACCAAATGTAGAATAAACCTTAAAAATCCAGATACATCTCGGCAGAGCTATAAAAACCAATAAATAAAGACAGCAATTAACAGTTAAAATATCGTTTAAATAAAAAGGTCTTGGTCTGGCGCCAAAAAACAAATTACGACGGCACCAGGCAGACCTCTCTGGGGAGCGCATTCCAGAGGTGGGGCGCCACTGCAGAGAAGGCCCTCCTCTGGGTGCTCACCCTCCTAATATTTTTAACGGAGGGCCCCCGGAGAGGGGCCTCTGCTGCCGATCTCAGGGGGCGGGAGGGCATATATGGGCATAAGCGCTCCTTTAGATAACCAGGTCCCAAGCCGTTAAGGGCTTTATATGTGATAACCAGCACCTTGAATTGGGCCCGGACTTCGATGGGGAGCCAGTGAAGCTGATGGAGGACTGGAGTCATGTGAGCACAACACCCAGTCCCCGTCAGCAACCTGGCAGCTCTATTTTGAACCAATTAAAGTATCCGAACGTCTTCAAGGGCAGCCCCACGTCAGGCGAAAGCACAAGGTAAGGGAATGGTCATTTGGACCAAATCCTCTCCTTTTTGTAGTGTTCCTTACAGCAGGCTGGCACCTTTGCGTTGGCAGGTGGTATTCTAGATTCACCTGCAGCCACAAATCTATGTCTTGTTCCCTCCGGGTGACAATCATGGCATCACAGTCTAGAAATATTGCAGCCCTAGAGGTACTGCAGACTGAAACTCTTCAGTGAGATGGCAGAAAGAAATGAGCTGAAGAAGGCAGGGAATATCTGGATATTTGGCAAGTTTATTTCTAGGGGTTGCCTAGTATAGATGCAGGCCTTCACTAGTGAAACGGGGGAGGGAAATCTATATAGTTCATAAGCATAACTTACCAATTGTAAGTAGGATACTTACAAAAAAATGGCCACCTTGACTGAATCCTTCATTTTTGTAGTGTTCCTTCCACAAATGAAATGTTTGCACTGGCTGGTGCCATTCTGGATTCACCTGCAAGCTACCCCTCCATACCTTTTTCCCCCCAGGAGACACCCCTGCTATCGAGAAGTGGAACCTGCCACGCAAATGCCTCCGGAAGTTCTTCCCCACCCGGAAATGCTTCATCTTTGAGTGTCCCACCTCTACGAAGAAGCTGTCTCGACTGGACCAGATGCAGGAGGGCGAGCTGGAACCCGACTTTGTGGAACAAGCAGCCCAGTTCTGCAATTACGTCTACCGCACATCCAAGGCCAAGACCCTCCCTGGCGGGCACGTTCTCACTGGCCACTGTGAGTCTTTCCAGCTCTGAAGCTCTTTCTCAGAGGAGCTAGTATAATAGCACAGGGACTAGGGAAGAGGGTCTCTAGTGCAAAATCCCCAATTAGGGCCCTGTCATAAGATCCCTAGTTTTGATCATGAACCCACTGGTCCAAGACCGGAGGGGCAGGGAACCACTGCCTGCTCCCCAACATTCAAGATCAGTGTGCCAGGCTCTGCCTTTCTCTGGGGCCCTAGACGCTTGATTTCACATTGCTGTGGGTTACCATGATCACTGGGTTCTGAACAAGCCCCCAAATAAGTGTTGCCACAGGGGCTCATCTTGCTTTATTCCCTGTAGTGCTGGCGAAGTTGGCGGAGACCTATGTGGCCACCATCCAAACTGGAAGCGTGCCCTGCTTGGAGAACGCAGTGCTGGCCTTGGCTAAGATCGAGAACCCGGCTGCGGTGGCTGATGCTTTGGCCCGCTACGTGGAGTTGATGGAGAAAAGGCTGAAGCTGCCCACGGAGACGCTGGAGGAGCTGATATGGATCCATGCTGGGTGCGAGGAGGAGGCCCTCCGGGTGTTCAAGGCTCGAGCCTTCAAAGATGACACACACGAGTTCCAGGCTGAGCTCAAGGTAGGTGGTCTCCTGAGAGAGCAGCACTAACACCTGGGCAGGCAGGTGGTCAAGCTAGGAAGTGAGCGCAGGCTGGCAGCACCTGATGATTGAAGAGAAGAGAGGAAAATGTGCATTGCTGGTAGGAATGATTTTTATAGAAAGAGACTACTGGAAAGTTGGTTTGCTTAAGAACAAGAGGACATTGTGCTGCTGAAGGTGATCATGGCCAAGGAAACAGATCAATCATCTGAAGCAGTGTGATGTGAGCTGTGAGGAACCCTGGAAGGAATAGGCTCACCAGCACTGGTGACGTACATGCAACTCCCTTTCTCCTCAGACTGACAGAGAACGCCTGCCCTGGGGTGCCATGTTGGGTCAAGGAACAGCTGGATTGCCCTTGAGTCCCTCCAGCATGTCAAAAAGGCCCGAGTCTGAGTTGAGCACAGCTGCATGGAACCGTGCAGGGCCGGCTTTGTCACCGGACAATGGCTGAACAAGACCTTGCCTTCTGGTGACTAATTTTCTGGTGACCCTGTCCAGTGGCACACTGAGGAGAGTGCACGGGTCTGGTAGTGGAGGACACCACTTGGCCACACCCCCACCGTGTCTGGAGCATCTGTAGCCACTGTACGCTGGACTTCAGCCCAGTCCGACTGTGCTGTCCCATTAAGCCTTGCTCAGACAGGTTCTCTTCCCAGTTCCCCCAGCTGCTGCATTGCCACCACAACTCTGTCTCTTCTCCCAGTTTCCTGCTCCCTCTGGAAGACTCCTGATGAAGATTCTGCTTCTTTTATCTCAGAGGCTGCCCAGATTGGCAAGCTCTGTGGACAGGATCAGTTCTGGTTTGGGATTGCTGCTTTGCTTGTTTGCATTGTTGCTTTGCTTGTTCTAAGACAAATTGGAACATTCTCCTGCCCTGTTTTTGCAGAATGTTGCACAGCAAGATGATAAATGAACTGATCAAAACTCAACCAGGATACTACTAATGGAATTGGATATTTTCATTTTTATTTCAGGAACACAAGGTTTTTTTAGTGTTTTTTGCTGCCCATCCATTAATCTGCAGAGATATTGGGGGAGGGCTGTCATGAGCAAAAAGGGGGATTTCCATTTCTCCAAAACAACATGCATGGATAAAGTAGACAAAAGCGCCCTTCTGTCCATCTAAGTAGCAAACGATGCCTAACCCACACAGGTCTGTTGAGCAGTGAAATGAGCAGCCTGACCTTTTGATGAGATGAGATGAGATGAGATGAGATGAGATGAGATGAGATGAGATGAGATGGGAGATATCTGGAGTGTTCAGAGTTTTGCCCAGCCAATGAATCGATAAATTGCATCTCCCTCCCTCCCTCCCTCCCTCCCTCCCTCTTGCCCTTCTTATTTACATACCTTTGTCAGGGTCCTCTGAAATTTTGGGAATTCAAGCAATTGCCTGCTTCACCTCCCTTGCTGGATCATCTCGTATGCCAGGCATCCCTGGGGCACCAACAGCACCCACGACCTTAAGCCTTCGCAGAAGTTACATCACCATAACAGACAAGCCAGACGTTGACAACATGATTTTGTGTATTTGTCCTGCCAGAAAACCCTGGATCAGAAGATGGAAGAGTACCGCAAGAACAATGAGCTTGAGTCTTCAGAATGCAGCACGGCTGTGCTGACGTCCATATCCCAGGAGCTGGAGGAGGGCATCAGGGATGCAATTTATGCCCATCCTGGTGGCCACAAGCATTTCCTGGAGGACCTGAACAAACTGGAACAAAGATACCGCCAGGAACCTAACAAAGGAGTGATGGTGGGTAAGGGGTGGGTGAGGTTCCTAACATTTCCACTGTATTGATAAAGAGTCTAACAGCAGATTGACGGCTGGCCGGCCGGCCTTGAGCAGCCCGTGCATCATAATCCCTCCTGCATATATTCTGCTGCTTGTTGCTTCTCCTCTCTCCAGGCTGAGGCCATCCTGCAGCAGTACTTTAAGGACAAGGAGCAAATAGGCATAACCATACGTCAATGCGATGAAGCCCTCACCCAAAAAGAGCAGGAAAAAGCAGGTAAGGGGCTACTATAGCATGCACTCAGAGTGGATGTTGGCACTGCTGTGCTGGCGTTGGCTACTTCGGGGTGAGGAGGGCCCCACATTTGGTCCCCCGTGCAGCTTCCTCTTGTGCAAGGAGCCTGCTGCTGGACATTCCTCAAAAGGAACCAAGGAAGGGATGTCCGGCTTGTATCTCCTGCTCCCACTGCCACGCCTGCAAGCTCGCCATGTCAGTACGAGAAGTCCAAAAGAGTTTGCGGTGGGATTGCCATGTCACTGGAGTCTTCCTTGGGTCCAACCATTGCAGGCGCTGGCTAGATCGGCGGCAAAGTGAACCACAGGGCCTCCTAGACTGTCAGCTGCATCGCTACTTCATGTCTATCCTTTCCTGCGGTGACTATGAAATGAGTAGTGAGACCTTCCACCATGTCTTAAGACAAGCATCCTGGAAGTAGCCGTTAGCCCCAGTTGCTTGCAGCTGCTCTCAGCTAAGGAGTGTCTGTGATGGGGCATTTAGGTGCTTGGACAAATGGGCCAAGCTTTAATGCTCGCGTTGCATTTCAATCCATATTTATTTTGCCACATCCTGAGTGAACCTTGGACTATTTTCCTTACCTGCATATTGGTTTCTTTCAGTTTCTTCTTGAAAAGCACCACGCTGTTCCAACGGTGCTCTCTCTCTGCCCTTTCCTGGCAAAACATGGGAGTTGAGGAACTTTGAGACGGGGTCATAGATCATGAGTACATAGATGTGCAGAACTGTCAAGAGTATTCAGGGGCTCCAGTATGGAATTTTGAAGGAGGACTTGTGGTCGGCAGCAACAGCAGCTTTGCCCAGCATCTGATCTGGGTGCACCTTGAAGCAGCTAGATCTTCAGATCATTGCAATGGATTTCCTAGGTGCCTCTACTGGCATGGCCAGTCATCAGGAGTGCCACCTTCTGGAGATCTCCTCCCTCCCTCCTCCCTTACATTACACGCCATACAAACTTAAAAAAGAGGAATGGTAACAATCGAGTGACAACCCAATGTGCCATTTGGGCGCTTTGAAGGACCTGTCATTAGCTGTCACTGTGGACATCACAAAACGCGATCTCTGCAGTGGAAAGGGGTGGGGTAAAATCCAAAAAGGCCTGGTGCTCCTTGGGGGGGGGGGGCACTGAGCCGGCAATGCGCACCCGCCGCGCCACCCAGGTGTTGGAGGAGCAGCTAGCCCTGACGGTGGCCAGCGCAGGCTCACTGGTGCTGGTCTTGGTTGCCCTTGCAGGGCTTCTCTCCCACAGAGGGATTGCTCACCTGAGTCTGAACGATCTGACAGTCCATCATGGGCTTTTTGCCCAGGAACAAGCTACCCTGCGGGGTCTGGTTTGGGTGACTCAATAGCTCACCACAATGGGTTGCCCTTTTTTGCAAAACTGCTTCCTGCCAGCTTTTGCTCATGGCCCTCCCGTGCTTTTCCACTGTTTCTTGCATCAATTTTTGTACTGCAGAAAAGCAGTCATGCAGAAAAAAGTGGAATAGTTTTCCAAAGCCTTTGGATTAGTAGTGGTAGCCGTCCTCTGTCTGGAAGTACCCAACACCTCTAGAGACTGATTCTTCATTTTCCTCTTCGAACAGAGGCAAAGGCGAAGGCAGAGGAGACACAGCGAGAGCTGGAGCACCAAAGGCAGCAGCTGGCTGAGTTACAGCAGAGACTGCAAAATGAGCAACGGAGATCCGAAATGAACAGGCGGGACAGGATGCTGCAAGATTTCTGGGATAACTTACGTGCTTTGGGAGAATGGAGAAACCTGGGAAAGATGAACCAAGAAAAACAGCAGCTTTTGGAAGGGCGTTTGGAACAGGAGAACCCAACTGGGGGACGTCTCCGTGTCCCGGTAACTGTCGCGCTCTGCGCACGACGCCTGAGGCTGGCAGTGCTGGAGTCCCCGCTGCTCAAATGGAGCCAGACTTGCCCAGGAGGCTTTGGCCCGTCCTTCTCGCCATCCCAGTGCCCTCACTTAACTAGCCACAGGCTTCCTGACCTGGCGTGCCTCCGGAGGGGCTCTGGGTCGGCCAGGTTGGCCTCAGCTGTGCAGAAGGGCTTTGGAGCTGGAGGAACCCTCCTCACCCCACTCCACCTGCTCAAGTGTCAGGTGGTGGACCAGGACAGTGGCTTCCCAGCGCCACCCACTAAGGCCAGCAGCTGCCCAGGACTGTTGGAAGTCATGGGTGGGACCCTCAGTTGGCCCCATTCCCAGGTTGCTCTTCTAGGCTTGGGTTCCAGGGGCCTGGGGAGTGCAGGGGGCAGGTGACCCCCTTTGTGCGGGGCTTCCCTTATTGGCTTAAAGTATATGGGCTCGAATGCCCCTTGATATTGGGGGCCTTCCCCGAGACAGGGGGCTCAGCATCCCAGGGTGGGCCCTTGCGAGAAGGCCTGGGCTCCTCACGGGCCCTGCTCACGGCTCCTTCCCTTCCTCTCCGGGACTCCCTTTTAGTTTCCCATCAGGAGCTTCCTGTTAAGGCACTCAAAGTATTTTCAGGCTGCCATCGAAGGCAGGAAGGTCTCAAGAGTTCTGCACTTCCCAGGGCGTGTGAGAGGTTTGCTCTGTTTGGAAGGGGGCGGGGGGACAGTTGGTGGTGCCCCTCCCTGTCTGTGTTTCTCAGCTCCATCCGCCACTCGTGTGGTCCTAAATCACAGGAAGGGCCAGCAGGGGAAGAGTCCCCCCCGCCCGACCCCCGGAGTGGGGAACGCTGTCCTGGGCAGGTGCTGGGCTGCCTTCTCTTATTCCACATGCCCTTGGGCTCACCGCGAGCCAAATCACACCCCTTTGCTTTTGATCTAAGACTCTAACGCCCCTTCGCCATCCTCTCCTTCTTCCAGGAGCAAATCGATACGTTAAGACTGCGATCCCAGAGGGAACCTAACGGCCAGAATGAAGAGAATGAACAACAGAATGAAAACTCCCGGGCAGGATTTAGGTTCCGAGATATATTCATGCATCTGAGACGGGTGGTTTGCTGGCCGGGCTGGCTTGCCCTCCTTCCTATTTTAATTACTGTTTTGCTTCGTTTTCTATAAATAAGGTTTATCATTATTTTCTACTAACTAACAAAACTAACAAAAAGAAACTAAAAAATCCTCTACCATCAAAAGCATCAGACCTACTGGGTCAGCCCCCCAACCTTTTTCTTTTTATGATAATCCAGAAACATACCGTATTTTTTGCTCTATAAGACGCACCTGACCATAAGAGGCACCTAGTTTTTAGAGGAGGAAAACAAGAAAAAAAATATTCTGAATCAAATGGTTTACTGAACTATTTAATAAACTATGGGATGTGTTGGGATCTCTTAATCCCAGTTGCTTTACTCTCATGTGCCTCTAGCATACTGTGTGCATGACCCCCCCCCCATCCCCCACAGACTGTGCATGTTACTGTTAGGGGATGAAAACATCTTGTATAGAATCCATCTCTGCAGTCCCTTCAATGCCACATGTATTTCCTGTAGGTCTGAATAAACTGTAAATATTCTTTTGAATATTTTTAAGAAAACTAAGATCATGGCATCCGGTCCTTTCACTTCCTGGCAAATAGATGGGGAAGAAATGGAGGTAGTGACAGATTTTATTTTCCTGGGCTCCAAGATCACCGCAGATGGGGACTGCAGCCAAGAAATTAAAAGACGCTTGCTCCTGGGGAGGAAAGCTATGGCAAATCTAGACAGCATACTAAAAAGCAGAGATATCACCCTGCCAACAAAAGTGTGTATAGTCAAGGCTATGGTTTTCCCAGTTGCAATGTATGGCTGTGAAAGCTGGACCATAAGGAAGGCCGAGTGCAAAAGGATTGAGGCCTTTGAGTTGTGGTGCTGGAGAAGACACCTGCGAGTCCCTTGGACCGCAAGGCGATCAAACCGGTCAGTCCTAGAGGAGATCAACCCTGACTGCTCTTTAGAAGGCCAGATAGTGAAAATGAAACTCAAATACTTTGGCCACCTAATGAGAAGGAAGGACTCCCTGGAGAAGAGCCTAATGCTGGGAAGAGTAGACGGCAAAAGAAGAAGGGGACAGCAGAGGATGAGGTGGCTGGATGGAGTCACAGAGGCGGTTGGTGTGAGCTTGAGTGGACTCCGGGGGATGGTGGAGGACAGGAGGGCCTGGAGGAATGTTGTCCATGGGGTCGCGATGGGTCGGACACGACTTTGCGACTAACAACAAAATTCTTTTGATTGCACACCCCCAGCATACCTGCTCTCTCTGGTTTTTCTTGCCTCTATCTTAGACAGAGAAGGTGAGCAATGAGGAGAGACCTAAATTCAATCCTCCAACTTTTCTCTCTCTCTTTTTTTCATATTTAAAAGTGATGCTTAAGAAACTCGGGCTGCATCTACGCATCCTTTTGAGTTGAAAGAAATGTTCACTCAGTGGTCTCTTGTGTGTCATTTCTTCCTTTGGACCAAGGGCATGAAAATCTAACATTTGCACAGTTGCAGAGATCACTATAATAATTGTGTTTCTTGTATCCTCAATTGGAAAGGGAACTTTATATCCACATTGTTTTTGTTAAGCATTTAGAAGTCCCAATTAATTATCCATGAGGTATTAAAAGGCCCAACCCTTGAAAGACAAAGCTGAATTGTGGGGAACTTCCCTTCCATTCCCAAAAGGTATTTCAAGCTCACTACACTTCTGCTGTTGAATCTTTTTTTTTTTTTCAGAACAAAGGAGTGATGGGTGTTTTCATGGGGATTAACCCTTTTTTTTTCCAGAGAGGAGGAAAATGTCCCACTTTCCACTTTTTCACACCATGCATAAAGTCTGATAGGGGAGCTGCTCCAATCCCTTGATTGTTTTAGTTGCCCTTCTTTGCACTTTTTCCAACAATGTCATTTTTCAGGTGTGGTGGCCAGCACTGTACACAATACTTTAAGTATGGTCATATTAAAGATTTGTGTAAGAGGAATATGATCTTGGAAATTTGATTTTCAATTCCTTTCCTAATTACGGCATTTCCTCCTAACATTTGACATTTTCATCAAGCTGTCCCCCACATTCTCAAGACCCTTTCTTGGTCTATCAGCACTAGTTCAGATTCCATCAGCTTATACTTGAAGATGAGATTCTTTCCCCCCAGCATGCTAACTTTACACTTGCTTACACTGAAAGCATTTGCCGTTCTGATGCCCTTTTTCCCAGCTCAGAGAGATCCCACTGGAATTCCTCACAATCCCTTTTAAATGTTTTATTTTAGTATCATCAGCAAACTTGGCTACTTTATTGCTCACTTCTAATTCCAGATCATTTATGAACAGGTTGAAAAGCACTGATCCTAATGCAGAATCTTGTGAGAATACCATGCATTCTCAATGTTGGCTTTCAATTCTGTAATCAGTTACTGATCCATAGGACAACATGTGTGTGCACACACAGCCCTTATTCCATCACTGCCAGGTTTTCTCAAGAGTCTGTTGATGGATTTTATCAAAAGGCTTTTGGAAGAAACAATGTCTATTTGACTGCTCAGTCCATGTGTCCAGCTCTTTACATTGTCAATTGCTTCTCTCACATCTCAAAGAGAACGCTGCTTCAATGTATACTGTTTCTTAACCTGTTAAACTTTAATAAAAGGATTGTGCTTCTAAAGCAAAGCGTCATCTGCGCCTGCCGGCAGTGGCGTGGGAGGGGGGGCGGATCGATGCGGGATGACAGTGCGAGCGGCGGAGGCTTTAGAAGGATTGGCGTGGGGGGGGGGAGGTGGGGAGCTTCCCGGTGGGGGTGATCAGTTCGCGGTGGAGCAGGGCACGCGAGCACATGCCGGCCTGGTGGTGCCCGCAGGCGGGCGGTCAGCGTCCCGGGTGTCAGGCACATTCACTCTATAAGACGCACACACATTTCCCCTTAGTTTTGAGGGGGGAAAAAGTGCGTCTTATAGAGCGAAAAATACGGTATTTAAATCTATGCATAGACCCGTTTCTCTAGCCTTTAATAAAAGGAATTCCAAGTTCAATAGAAGTCTGTACCTTCTAGCAGGATGGGGGATATCCGTATAGGAGATTAGGTGAGGCTGGGGATTTAGGGGCAGAGATTAGAGTCACCCCCCTTGAAGTCGAGGGGCTCCTCAGGGCATTGGACATTACAAAGGCGCCAGGCCCTGACGGGTTACACCCGAGAGTACTTAGAGAGTTGGCAGGGCTTCTCTCACGCCCGCTGGCCTCCATTTTTGAGGCCTCGTGGAGAACGGGTGAAGTTCCAGAGGACTGGAGGGTGGCATCGGTGGTCCCAATTTTCAAAAAGGGTAGTAGGAAGGACATGGGGAATTATAGACCGGTTAGCCTTACGTCCATTGTAGGAAAAACAATGGAAAGGCTCATAATAGAGAGAGATCTAGTGATGCTAGATAGGGAAGGGAGGCTGACAGCCACACAACACGGCTTCCGCAAAAACAGGTCCTGCCAGACAAACCTTGTGGAATGACACGGTTTCAAGATGGCTAGATGGAGGGGATGCAGTGGATGTGGTATACCTGGATTTCAGCAAGGCCTTTGACAAAGTGCTCCATGATATCCTGGTGGAGAAACTGAGGAGTTTTGGGATACACCAAAGCACTGTCCAGTGGATTAGGGCATGGTTGACTGACCGAAAGCAGAAGGTAACCATTAGTGGGGAATCGTCGGGATGGCAGCCAGTGACAAGCGGGGTCCCCCAGGGCTCTGTCCTGGGGCCGATCCTGTTTAATCTTTTCATTAACGACATGGAAGAAGGGGTGAACAGTCTGCTGATCAAATTCGCAGACGACACTAAAACTGGAGCAGTGGCCACAACTGAGGAGCAGATACACCAGATCCAAAAGGATCTGGACAGACTATGGAAGTGGGCAGGAGACAACAGGATGGCGTTCAATGTGGATAAGTGCAAGGTCTTGCACTTGGGGCATAAGAATAGCTGTCATAAGTACAGGTTAGGTGACAAGTGGCTGGAAAGCAGCACTTGTGAAAGGGACCTTGGGGTACTGGTTGACCGCAGGCTAAACATGAGTCAGCAGTGTGATGCGGTGGTCAAGAGGGCAAATGCCACCCTTGGCTGCATAGCCAGAAGTGTGGCTTCTAGATCAAGAGAGGTATTACTACCACTCTACACGACTCTGGTGCGCCCGCAACTGGAGTATTGTGTTCAGTTTTGTGCCCCTCATTACAGAAAGGATATAGCCAGGTTGGAGTCAGTGCAGCGTAGGGCCACAAGGATGGTGGCTGGTTTGCAGGGGATGCCGTATGAGGCAAGACTGAGGGAACTGGGTCTCTTCAGCTTGGAGAAGAGGGGACTCAGAGGGGATATGTTGGCAACATACAGGTATGTGAGGGGGTGTCACATGGAGATGGGGAGAGGCCTGTTCTCCCCTGCAGAGGAAGGCAGGACGCGCTCCAATGGAGCAAAGCTCAGGGAGCCAAGGTTCAATTTGGATGCCAGGAAGCACTTCCTGACAGTCAGGACCCCGAGGGCGTGGAATGGGCTTCCACGGGAGGTCGTTGAGGCCCCATCGGTGAGGGTGTTCAAAGACAGGCTGGACATGCACATGGTGGGCATGTCATGAGCGGAGCCGGCTGGTGCCAGAGGTCAGACTAGATGGCCCGGGAGGCCCCTTCTGACTCGCTTTTTTTCTATGTTTCTATGTTTCTTTCTCCCTCAGTGACAAGGTCAATCTGTCCATTTTGGCACAGTCCAAGATCTTTTTAAAAATTTCGTCGGTAGGTGGCTCTTCACTCTTCCACTGCTGGGCAAATGCAATCCTCGCCACCGTAGTTACATGTAAAATCAAATACATTGCTTGATTACCAACATCCTCAGGTACAATGCCTAATAAGAAAACTTCAGGTTTAAATGTTAGAGGTTTTGTAACATTCCCTCAAGCCATTTGTGTATTTTAATCCAATATTTTTTTTGCCTTATCACAGGTTCAACACATATGATAAAAGGTTTGTGTTTACATTTCCAACATTCATTTGACACATTTGGAAACATCTTAGCTAATCTATTTGGCGATAGATAACATCTGTAAAACATTTTTACAGGTTTTCTTTATATGAGGTTGCTAATGTTATTTTAATATTTCTTTCCCACAGCTTCTGCCATTTCTTCAACTCAATATTGTAGTTTTGTGCCCATGTTATCATAGTTTCCTCAACTTGTTCATCTCCCATTCTCCTATCCAAAAGAAAGCTATACAATCTTTTAATCATTTTCTCATCTGATTTTAAAATCACATGGTCAAATGTTGTTAACTCCTTATCAAAACCCCACATTCTATAGGCTTTAACATATCTCGATTGCATTTGGACCTTGTGCTAATATTAATTCCTTGCTCTTGTGTTTCTTGATTCAGTTTCCTCCATCCTTATCCAAAATATAATCATATCTCACAATCATATCAAAATTCAATGCATTTGGGTATACAAGAACTTCCATAGGTGAAAGCCATCTTGGTAATTTTTATACAGTTTTGTCTTTAACTTTTCCCACACCAACATTAATGATTTCCTAACATAATGGTTTAAAAACAACCATGTGCCTTACACTTCTCATACCACATATAAGTGTGCCAACCCATTTGCAAATCATGCCCTTCAAGATACAGAATCCTCTTATTTCTTAAAGTTATCCATTCTTTTAGCCAAGTTAAGACAGAAGCTTGATAATACAACATCCAGTCAGGAAGGCCAAAACCCCCATTCCCTTTGGCCTCTTGGAGCATTTTTAATTTAATCCTTGGTTTCTTCTTTTTTCATACAAATCTCGAGATTTGGGTATTTCGAGATTTGTATGAAAAAATTTTTTGTCAATTTTGTCATCAAAAAAATTTTTGTCAATTTTTATGGGAATTGTTTGGAATAAAAATAAGAACTTTGGTAATATGTTCATTTTAACTATTGCGATTCTTCACAACAAAGATAATTGCAAGTTAGCCCATTTTTCCAGGCCAGTCTTAATTTCCTTAAATAATTTATCATAGTAATCTTCTTTCAATGTAGTGCATTTAGCTGTAAGAGAAATTCCCAAATATTTAACCTTTTTAACAATTTGGAGATCTACTTGTTCCACCAGAGTTTTTCTCTGCTCCCATGTGAGATTTTTCACTAACAATTTCGTCTTCTCTCTGTTTATTTTCATCCCAGTAACTTCGCCATATTCTTCAATCCTTTGTAAAAGTTTGGACATTGTTACCAAGGGTTCCTCAATAATAAAAACTAAGTCATTTGCTAATGTTTGCAATTTATAGCTCTCATCTCTAATTCTAGGGCCTTTAATGTCCATGTCTTCTCTGATATTTCTATTTAGCACTTCTAAAATCAGTATAAACAACAATGGCGATAAAGGACATCCTTGTCTTGTGCCCTTTTGAATGTCTATGGTATTTGTAAGTTCTCCATTGCTTATAATCCTAGCAGTCTGTTTTTGATAGATGCTTAATATTGCATTGATACATTTTTCACCAAATTCCATTTGAACTCATTGTTGTTTCATGAATTGCCAATTAATATTATCAAAGGCCTCCTGTGCATCCATAAACAATAGTGCCATTGGTTTTTCAGAGTGGACCTCATAATACTCTAAAATATCCAAAATAATTCTCATACTGTTCCTCATTTGTCTTTTAGGTAAAAAGCCATTTTGATCTGGATGAATAAAGTCTGTTAAATACCGTATTTTTTGCTCTATAAGACGCACCTGACCATAAGAGGCACCTAGTTTTTAGAGGAGGAAAACAAGAAAAAAATATTCTGAATCAAATGGGCACATAATCACAGGTACATTCCCCATCACTTCCCCATGGGCTGCACATCTGACAGACTTACTGCACACACATATTCGCTCTATAAGACACACAGACATTTCCCCTTACTTTTGAGGGGGGAAAAAGTGAGTGTTATAGAGCAAAAAATACGGTACTTCTTCAGTCTTTCTGCCATTACAGAGGCAAAGATTTTGTAATCCACATTTAAAAGTGATATAGGTCTATAGTTCTGGATCTGTGTCAAGTCCGTACCTTCTTTTGGTATTAAGGTAATATTTGCCTCTGTCCAAGTATTCGGTATTTTAGCATCTAACAATACCGCGATGCATATGTCCTTCAGAGGCATAGACAGGATTCCTTCAAAAGCTTTATAGAACTCTGCTGGTAACCCTTCCCAGCCTGGGGCTTTGTCATTCTTTTGTCTCTTAATTGCCTCCGTTACTTCTGTCATTGTTATTTCTGCATTTAATGCTTTTTGGTATTTCTCTGGTAGCTTTGGTAGATTTCCCTTTTGGATACACTCATTAACTTTCTCAGCTGAAGTTTCTTTATTCTGGTACAGCTTTGCAAAGAAGCCTTCCACTATGTCCTTGATTAATGTACTTTGTACCTGCAGTCCTCCTTCTCCATCCTTCAGTCTGTGTATTAGTCTCTTCTCTCCTTCCTTCTTTAGTTTATAAGCTAACCATCTCCCTGGTTTATTAGCATTTTCAAAAAAGTTCTGTTTAGTCAATTTCATTTGTTTGGTAAGTTCCTTTATATCCAAGAGGTTCAGTTTGTGTTGTAGAATATTTATTTGTGTCTTAAGGTCTTTTTTAGATGGCTCTTCCTGGAGCTCCTGTTCAAGCTTCGTCAATTCCTCTACTAATTTAGATCATTCCTGGTTTCTCATGTTGTTTATTTTTGCTGAGTATGTTATTATCAGCCCTCTGACATAGGCTTTAGCTGTATCCCAAACATTCTGCAAAGAGGTTTCTTCAGCTTTATTAACTTGGCAAAATAATTCCATTTCCTTGTTTATCTCTTCTTTGAACTTTTAATCTTTTAATAGAGATTTATTTAATACCCATCTGGGTGTTTTTACTGTCCCTTTCAATGTCATGGTTACAGGATTATGATCTGCCCAGACATTTGTATCTATTTCAGCTTCTAACAGATCTGGGACTAGATCTGGGGTTTCCAAATCATATCAATTCTGGACCACGACCTACAGTATGTCTGTTCGAGTAGAAAGTATATTTAGCAGAAGTTGAGTTTTTATGTCTCCAAGCGTCTGTCAGTCTGAATTCTTCAAATATATTAAAGCAAGACCTTGGAAGTATCCTCCTGCCTTTTTTCTCCTTAGTCTCACTCGTATGGTCTATTTTTTTATCCACGATTGTGTTGAAGTCTCTCATTAAGCACAAAGTTTGATAATCCACTTGCAAGAGTAAAGTATGTAGTTTTTGGTAAAATGTTTCCTGGTGATCATTTGGTGCATAGATGGCCTCCAAAAGCACCTTTTTGCATTTCATTGTAACCTCAACCATCGGAATCCTACCATCGTCATCTGCTAAAATATATTAATGTGGTCCTACATTGGCAATAAAGTGCTTTCATGCAAAAGAACCGTCTGTTTTTTGAAGGGAAGGAGGAGGGAAGCAACTCGTGACAACATGACACACAAAGCTCTAGTGAACTCTCAGCACTGTGGTCCGTTGTGTCACCCTGGCCCCTTTCCAGAGTCCCTACATGGCAGGATGAGTTTTGAAACCAGGGAGAGACTCAGTGGTCTGTTCTAAGGCTTCTGTGCTTCACCGCAGTGTCTCTGGTTGTCCAGACCTGGGGTCGCCATTTTGCCATTGTGGGTATGGAAATACCATAGAGTCCTCTCGCAAGAGTGGCAGTGGCAGTGTCTGCTTCTAGCCTTCCATCTCTACTGCCATCAGGTCTTAGTAACAAGCATCATTGCTCACTATTCCAAGTGGTCGAGTGATGTGTCCACGTGTTTACTTTTGGAAAGAGGAAGATGGTGCAAAGATGCACAAAGGAGAGAAAATTGTGGGGAAAGTGTGCGTTTCCCTGCCATGTGGGGCTTGAGCACGTGGCCAGTGCTGCTGGCTTGCAGGTACGCTCAAGCGTGGGAGGGGGGAACCCACCCCGGGCGGCAGTGGGCCATTCCGGAGGGGCTGCTGCCGTCCAAATAGGGAAAGGATGGGGATTGTGCCGAGGGGGCTGCTGGGACGCATTGCCAGGCCAAGAGGACAGATGGGAGCAGGGGAACCGCACGATCCCCTGCCAGTGAGTTCCGGCAAAAGTCGTGCCCCGTGGAAGGAGCACATGGTGTTGGGTGAACCCAGTCACTGATGTTCTGAAGTGGAGGCCCAGGAACCCGCTGAGTAAGCTCTTTCGTCTCCTAACTACTCTACTGACCTTCAGGAAATTCTCTACAGTGTTCTCTGGACAGTTCATCTGCCAGTTGCAGGAAATCAACCCACTATTAAAGGGACAGAAGCAATTCAGATTCCGGGGTGTTTGTTGTTCTGTTGGAACTTCACAACCATCATGGTGAATTAGTGATACACTGATCAATCTAGCATTACTCTCAAGCATGATGAGCACATGTATAATTTTTAACAGGCGGATTAAGTCCAATAATCCATATTATCAATTAAGAACACAGGTCTCCTTTTTGCAAACAAAGAAAACGGCCCGCAAAAGAGATTTGACTCAGAAATCATTAGACCTCGGCTTCCCACAGAAGGGAGTCCCTGAGATAGTAGCCCAGCTGTGGCCTAAAGGTCTGAGTGACCCCAAGAAATCAGTAGCTCAGAGACAGATTTGCCTATGAGGCTTTATTGAAAGAACAAGCAAATTTCTCACAAGAACTGGCTTTGCAAAGGGTTGATACAAACAAGGAACTTGCAGCGCTCAGCATGGGCAAGCCTGCGAGAGACTCCAAACAGCTGGAATGGCAGATTTGTTGGAAACATTCCCAAAGGAAAATGGCTAGCCTTTCCAGACTACTCATGAGGAAGGGGCTGGCAGTCACAAAGCGGCAGTGACTAGGTGGTGCCCAACTACCTGTTTACCTCGTTAGCAAGCCCAAATGAATACTACATGCACCTTCCCATCAGTGCCCTACATAATTCCCATCTCATTGGCATATCACAAGCCAAAAGAGTGACTCTTTCCCATCTTAGCCAATCCAAATACTCCCACTCCATGTTTCAACATGATAGGATGCAATACCATAAGCTAATTAAGGCAAGCCTGTGAGGAATCCTGAGCTTGTTAAGCTCATCAGTAATAGGAAGCAGAAGCTTGTTAACTGGTTGGAGAAGGCGGGGCTCAGGCCAAGCAAAGCTGCATGTTTAGTCCTTTGGACATCTTCCTCGGGACCAGGAAACGGGTAAGAAGCTTGCTCCTGGGAAATGTCACATTTTGAGAGTGACTTGAACTGTATTTGTCATAAAACCTCTCTCTGGGAGTCATGCACCTACTTTTTTGAGCTTGTTTGTGGGTTTGCCATTTTAGAAAACATCCTGTACTGCAAAGCTTGCTGCCCCAGTGACACCACAGCTGGCAATATGGCTTCTAGCATAGCCAAACCCTGGTTTGGGCCAGACTTGCTTTCCTCTTTGAGCTGCTGGATTTCTCTTTCCATCGCTCTGGCTTTATCTTCAAATCCTTCTTTCAGCAGCTTCTCTTGTTCCTAGAAAAAGTGGGGGGAGGTGCACACAGAACAACGGATTAGTAAGGAGCAGCAAAGATGTGATCACAGCTGGGCTTGGACCAACATATGCAGAGTTCCTGGATGGGAGCTTGTCATGTGGCTGGATGATGGGGCCTCCGTGGGAGCAGCGGATGCTCCTGCTCCTGGGCTGGAGGTTGAGCTTTGGCCTCTGGGCAAAACTGGATGTGGCCTGGAGAGTCAGGGCATGAGGTGGCCTTGGTGCCTCGCTCAGTGACCTGGCCAGGCTGCTGCAAGCCAAGCCGTTCCCTCTGCGACTAAGACAGGGAAGTGGCTTCAGGGCTGCAGTAAGGAAAAACAGGGGGCCTCATTCGAGCACTTAAGAAAAGCGCGGCAGGAATATTAGGTGCCCCATATGATCTACTGTAGGGCCTGGCCCTGGGCACTGTGAGTCTTTTGCCCAGGAGGGCCAGTGAGTCATGTTCCCCATGGCTCCTCAGCCCCCCTTGCCTGCTAATGCCATGGCGGGAGAGCACAAGCAGGGCTCTTTCGAGGAGCAACTGGTGGCGGCCCCCGCCCCATTTTCAGCCTAAGCCCCCCTCAAAGTGAGAGACCAGTCAGCACTGCAGAGAAGTTGCTGCCCTCTCACTCGCCCCCTTGATCGGGTGGGTGGCCTCGCTGGAGAGAACACCCGTCTGCCCATTCCCCCTCTCACTTAGAGGACTCTCCCATGAGCAGAAGTCTGAGCAGGCGGCCTCCTGGTTAGCGCAGAAAAGAGCCAGTGTGGCATAGTGGTTAGAGAGCGGGACTGTGGTCCCAGGAGAGCTGGGTTCCAGTCCCCACTCAGCCACGGAGCTGCGTGACTGCAGGCCAGTCATGGACTTTTGGCCTAACCTACTTTGCAGGGCTGTTGCTGTGAGGATAAAATGAAGACCCTTTGCGCAACCTGAGGAAGAGGAAGAAAGGGGCAATGGCAACACAAGGTGAATATAGTAAAAACCAAACCAAACAAAAACATGCTGTAGCAGGTCAAGGCAGACAAAAGGAAATCCTTTGTCACACAGTGTGTAGTTCAACTATGGAATCCACTTCCGAAGGGTGCAGTGATGGCCAGTGGGCGGGACGGCTTTACAAGGGCAGCAGACCAACGCATGGAACCCATCGCGGGCTACTGATCTGGATGGCTGCGCGTTCCTGTAGGATGCAAGGCAGCGTGCCCCCGTTTCCGGGGACCCATTTCCCAGGCAGCAGGTGCTGTCCCACTCCAGTCGTCTTCGTGGGTTTCCTGCGGGCAGCTCATCGGCCACTTCAGGAACAGGACGCTGGTCCCTTGGCCTGATCCAGCACAGGCCTTATTTCTGAGTGTGTGCCTGGCTGAGCATCCCTTACCTGGAGTTTGTGCTGCATTACTCTCTCGGTCTCCTCTTGCATCTTCTTTTTCTCCTCCTCCATCTTCTCCATCATCCGCTGCAGCTGCTCGTCATGGCTTCGCTTCTGGTCGCCCAGCATTTGCGTCAGCCTGGCCTGCTCCTGCTCCAGGAGCTTCTGCTGAAGTCTGGCTGCTTCGGACTGAGCGCGCTGGGCTGGTGCAGAGGAGGAAAGGGCACACAAAACCCTGGGAAGCAGCAAAGTCTGCAGGCTTGCAATCCAGAAAGCAGCTGCTCCTCAGTCACTCTGCCTGTCTGTTCACCTGGTCCCACCTTTGGGGACTGGGGGGAAGCTACTATGGGCAAAGCCCCTCTCTGCTGGGACCCAGACATCAGAACACCCTCTCCAGGGAATGCTGATCCCCATGGAATGCACACCCTCCCCAAGGAATTGGGAATGCATCAAGTATAATCTTTCTTTTGTTCACCCAAGCTTGTTATGGCATTCCTATTTGCAGCTCGTATAATTTAAAATACTTAATAAAGTATTTGACCAGATCCACACCTTCAATTTCTTTCTCTTTATTGGTCAGGGCCTTGTCTGTTTGAAGGATCGATTTTGCTACCGGCTCCTTGGATTTCAGGAACTCTTGAAGGGCTTCACCCGCCTGGTTGGGAGACAAGGTTATTCTATTCATGCAAAATTGGGAAATTCAGACATGAGTTGGTCTTGAGGTCAAAAGCAGAAAAGTGATGCATAAACATAGGAGTGTTAGGTGGAGCTCGGCTGGATCAGACCCAAGGTCTAGCTGCTCTGGCCTTCTGATTCCACAGTGGACAACCAGATACCCCAGCAGCAAGCTTGGAAAGGGAACACGAGCAAACGGCACCTTCCAACGCTTGCTGGCCAACAAGGGGCGCTAAGAGCTGGTTAGCGAAAAGCGGTTGTTCGGCATGGTGCTGAGATTTTGATGCTTTGCAAGGAAGAAAAACCTTTTAACTCTTTTTAGGCACTTTTAAAATGTGGAGTCTGTATGCTGTGGCCCTTTTTAATTGTTTTTATAGATGTTCAATTCATTATGTTTTAATTGGTTGTTAATGTGTTTTATTCTGTTAGTATGTTTGCACAGCAAGGTGCCTAGGAAGGCCTCGGCGATGATAGGCAGCCTATAAATATACGTGAATGAATGAATGAATGAATGAGGGCAAGGCTATGCATGGTCGCAGAGAATTAAGTCCCACTGAGCTGAACAGGGCTTGCTTCCAAAAAGATGTGCAAGCCACTGCAGCCTCAGTGCGCATCGCGCGGATGCATTCTCAGTCCACATCAGGTTTCCTCTCCGGGCATCACAGAACTGCCGAGTACAGCCCTACCTGAATCCCTTTGCCAGGTGTCGCGTGGTATTTCTCCTGTATGTTTCTCAGTGTTTCCTGAAAGTGCTGGTAGCCTTGAGGCACAGAGTAGGTGCCCATGTGGATGTCACTCTCCAGCCCCTGGGCAAGCTTGGTGAGCAGAGCTGCGCAGCGGTCAAAGGACACCTGCTCGTTCTTCTTGCAGAATTCCTCCTTTTTCTGCTTCAGCTTGTGCTACCAGAACAACACAAAGAAGCACCAGAAATAGGGCGTGTCAGCAGTGGTCCAAAGCTCTTTCTCACGGCTGTGTGATGCAGGAAGAAGACACAGGAAGGCGGCCTCCGAGCTACAGTGCCAATTTCAGCCCATCTCAAACGGACGGCACTGTCCCATCCTCCCCAGCAAAGCCATAGGCATTGGCTGTGAGCTGTTGTTGTCTATGCGGGCTGGACCTTGAAAGGTTTGGCCAACATAGAGTGCAATTCCGCAGTTTCCCAACCTTGTCTGGGAAACCGTAGGATTTTGGGGGGGTTCAGGCACAGAGGTCCTCTGTGTTTGGACTCCAAAGGCGGAGCTCCTGCCCTATTTACGAGCATGGAACTAAACTGCAACTCAGCCTGGAAGGCAGGAAAAAGGGCCTGCCAGAAGGCAGGAAACGGAGGGGGCTGGAGCACATCCCTGCATATCAAACAATATTGTTGAAAATACGTGTATGCTATGTTTTTATTAAAAGCACGTCAAAATAAGGAAGCATCTTTGAAGCCTAATAAACACCCAGAATGGCAGCAGGCACCAAGCTGGCAATACTTTTTGATATTTGGGGGGATCACTTTACGGTCCGCAGAAATGGACCACAGAGTTGGAGAGAAAGAATCCCATGGCCCCCGCAGGCTGCAACAGCAGCCCAAGATGCCAACGGGGCACGAAAGTGAGCTCACCTCCAAATCAGCTTGGAAGGTTTCGATTTTGTTTGCAAAGGAGCGATTCAGGAACACACCAATGGCTTCCCTCTCGCACTCGGTGTGCACCTGCAGCAACGCCTCAATCGTGTCCGTGGGCAGCTCCAACCGCTGCGCCATGCGCTCTTCGTAGCGGGAGAGGGCCTCGCGCACAGCGGCCGCGTTCTCTCTCTCGGCCAGGGCCAGGACAGCGTTCTCCAAGCAGGGCACCTCACCGCTGTTGATCGCATCGATGTAGGTGCGCATCAGGTGCGTAAGCACTGAAAAAACAGGATCCGGGAATCAAAAACTGTCCCCGCAAGCAAAGAGTCAATGCTTCGGTAGACCCCAAACACCCTTTAAGTGTCTGTCCATGTTAGCAAGAGAGTCAAGGCCGCATGTGTGGTGCATCTGTGGATGTTTCAGACGGGAACAAAACCAAACGCCTTCCACATAATGCAGCATGGGGGAACCCGCGTGTCTGCTTTTGTTTTCAGAAGCGAGGTGCCAGCCCTCGTGGCGGGAAAGAGCAGCCCGCCAGGCCTCAAGCCCCCCAGCGCTGCAGGAACTGCTCTTACTTGCTCCGGTCACGGTCTGGCCCCCGGGGATCGTCTTGGGGCGGGATCCTTCCCAGATGTATCGGCAGAAATGCTCCACGGGCTGCAAGAAGTCCTCCTCCAGCTCCTCGTCGTCCAGCTCCTCCAGCCGGGCCAGCTTCTTCTTGCTGGCGGGACGGTCGAACGTGAAGCATTTGCGCGAAGGGAAGAACTGGCGGATGCACAAGCGCGGCATGTTGCACTTCCTGATCTGCTCCGTGTTGCCTGGGCGAGAAAGGGGCGCACGGCGCATGAGGGGCTGCGCGGTGATGGCGCATTCCGGGGGGACGCTCCCTGGCTGGGCAAACACCCCGGTTTGGTCTACGTGGAGTCACAGGTCTCCCTTCTGGCTCTGCACCTGCGCACTTAGGTGTTACGAAAGGCTGTGTTCACATGCCCTTCTGTGCACGCTCAGTCTCTGAGCATGTGCAGAATGCGTTTTCCTCTCCCAGGGCTCTGCGCAGCTCGTGTCCATATGCCTGAGGTTAGCAGGCAGGGTTTCCGGGTCGGTTCCCAGGAAGAAGCGCCAGTCGGATCGCAGATGCCACCCAAGTGCCTCCTTCGGGCTGCTGGGGGGAACACGGGTCTCCTTGCTATGATTACAGCCCCACCCCCAGAACTGCATTTTCCGGCTGGGGCATCACCTGAACTAAAGGCATTTAAAATGGTTCACAGCACACTAACTGAGCACGAAACCACACCTCACACAAAATACAAAGAGCTTAAATGTGGCACATTTGAAGTACTAGACACATCAGAGAGCACGGCCTGCCATCACAGTGGTGCCTGCTGAGCCTCTCTGGGGAGGGCATTCCGCAGCCAGGGGGCCACCCCTGGAACGGTCCTGTCGTCCATAGCCCCTGGCTGCACTTCACTCGGTAGGGACACCCGGCACTGGAAGATCTCGGGGTTCAGGAGAAGGAAGGAGCTCCTCTGAAGCAGGCCAGAGGGACAACCTGCCTGCTCCGTCATAAGCCATGCAGGTTATTTCATAGCTACCTCGCTGCAACTTCAGGGCGCTCTCCAAGTAGTCGTCCTCGCTGGCAGGCCGTCCGTCGATCTCCAGCTGCAGCGTGAAATCCCGTACAGCCCAGATGAAGGCTGGGAAGAAGCGGACAAATTCTGCAGAATTCCCCTCCTCTGCGTGATCCTCAGAGGACGCCTTGACTCTAATTTTCTTGGTCAGCTCCGTCACATACCTGGGATTTGCTCAGAAAAGGTGTTCCAGTGCTGCTGCTGGGCTTTGCAATCCGACCGTCTACACGGAGGCCCGTCCCACAGCTGCCTGCCTCTGGAGGGGTCCTTGGGCCCAGACAGGCTCCTGCACAAGCCCTCCTTGCACAGCGCCCTGCCAACACTGGCTGCTCCTGCCCTCGGGACAGCTGCAAGCCCCCGCCTGTCTCTCCCCCTTGCTGCCCAGCAGCGGCTGTTCCAGGGCGGGCCAGGGAAGGCCAGGCCTCCCCCAACTGTCCGCTGCTCGGTCCCCAGAAGTGCCGGCCCCCAGAGCGGCCTCGGCCCCCCAACCCCACCGCCTGGGCCTGCCGGGAGCTCCAGTGCCCAAGGATACTGCAGCTTCTCCAAGGCGTTCTGGTCGATGGTGCCCATGCTGTTGTACACCAGTGTGCTGCTCAGCAGGATGGCCAGCGCGAAGATCCACGCGTCGTTCTCCGTGTTGCCCTGCGAGGAAGGAAGGCATCTCGTCGGGCCTCGCATCCCCAGCCCCCAAAACGAGGGGCTGCCCCACTGAGCTCAGGCTGTGTGAGCTGAGGCTGCTGAGCCAGTTTCCGGAAGGACTGGAGGAGCGGAGGGCCACATGCGTTCCACACCGGCTGGCAAGCGGGGCCCCCGCAGGGCGTGGCTTGCACAGCTGGTCCTCCCCTCGCCCTGCTGCCATCCCCCCGCTCACCTTCTCCACGTCGCCCAGTCCCTCCGTGTCCAGCAGCACCAGCGTGTGGTCAGGCCTGTAGGGATGCGGTCGGCACCACATCCAGATGCCCTTGGTCATCCCCTGCACCGTGGCCCCCAAGCTGAACCCTGGGAAGAAACACACGGAGCGTCAGCCCCTGGCCACACACGGGCCAGGCTGGGGCCGCAGGGCCGCTCCCAGCTCCCCGGGGTCCCTCCTGCCGCACTCACGGAGCCTGGCAGTAGCACTGAATGGGTGGGCAAGGAAGGCGGAACCGGCTCATTTGCTGGGCCCACTGTGAGCCGCACAGATTCTGCATCCAACCCAGTGGGACTTACTTCTGAGGAACTCCGCTCCGGATCAGGGTGAAGCCACGGCCAGGCAGCTGGCAGCTCTCTGGAGGTGTTGGCCAGCAAGGCCAAGGCTGAGGGCGTGCGAGTTGCACGCCTGGCATCTGGGGAGCCGCTGGTGCCCCCACCCCGCAGGGACAAGCCTCTGCTTTGGCTTAGACCCCCTGGCCACCGCCCCTCCAAGCAAAGTAAGCTCTTGCTACTCCTGGTGGAACAGGAGCCAAGCCCAAGCACTCGGCTTGCTTGTGCTGAGCCGCTGTTGCTCTTGTGTAACCTGTGGCCTCTGCTGCACTTCCCTCTGCAAGCTCCTCGGGGCAGAAGCCTTTCATTCGGAGGGTGCACTCCGAAACGCGGCAGGTAAAGCTGTGGGTTCTGTGCGCACCTTGCGCTCCTTCTGACACGCTCTTCCCCGTGCCTCCCCCAGCCCAGCCAGAAGAGCCCAGGTGCGGCCCCAGTCCCAGCTCTCCCCAGCCGCCCCCAGCAGCTGCCCCACCCCTCCCCTCCCCTCCCTCCACCGGTGGCACTTCTGCAGCCGCTCACCTCTCCTCTTGCCCGCGAGCCTGTTCATGAGGTAGGACTTGCCCGTGCGGTACAGCCCCACCACGGCCACCACCACCACCGGCTGCTGGATCGCCGCCAGCACCGCCTCGGCCTCCTGGTTGATCACGAGCCTCCCGTCAGGTCTGTTCTCGATCAGACAGGTGGGGGCTGCCATGCAGGTGCGTCCTGGAGGCATCGTGCCGGGCCAGGAGCGGGTCTTCGGGGCAGGAGCAGCTGAGCCTCTCGCTAAGGCGGAAACTGGGGTCTGGGGAGAAACAGCGAAAGCAAGTGGGGTGAGAGCTGGACGGAATTCCAATCGCCTCTGCTCCGAACTCAGCTGTGTGCGCGGCACTTGCTCCCAGGTCAGTGTGCAGCGGGCTGCAGCCTTCAGAAAGACACAATCACCGGAAGCACAGCTCACCACGATACCGATCGGTTTACTTCATAGGCAAAAGGCAGGGGTGAAAGGGGGAAAAGTAGGCAGATCCCTTTGTTCAAGTCCGACACGAAGGTCTCGCAGGTCAGCCAGAAACTCAGCGGATTCTTCCTTAGGAGCCGGGGAGGCTGCTCTGTGGCCCGAGCCCCAGGGAGGCCCCCTGTGCGCGCCCCTCCCCTCCCCTCCCGGGCCCCTGCTGAAATCCCAGGCCAGGACCCCGCTGCACCCGAGCCCTGGCTGAGCCGGCTCCGTCCCACAGGGCCCCCCCGCCCCCCGCCCGACGCCTTTTCCCCTGAACTCAAACGCCCCCCTCTCCGGATCCCAGCGCACGCGGAGATGCCCAGCGGCGCTTCTCCCTCCCTCCCGCCTCGGACCGGCCCGGTGCCTCGCCTGCTCCTGCGGGGGCCGCGCCGCCCGGGCTCCCCGCCCGCCCGCCCGCCCGCCGGAGAAACACCTGCCTCCGTGTCCGGAGGGCTTCGGGGAGAGAGGCGGGTCAAGGCTCCGGAGCGAAGGATCGCCTCGCCTCGCCTCGCCTCGCCTCGCCTCGCCGGCCAAAGAAGCGGCTGCCTGCGCGAGCGAGGAGCGCACTGACGGGGCGCAGTCAGGCGGAGTGCAAGGCGCTGCAGGAGCGAAAGTGAAACCGCCCGCGCGGCGCGGCGTTCCGGGAAACCGGCTCTTTTCGGCGAAGGCTGGAAACAGGCTGTTCCGCTGCGTATCTCTCTCTACCCAAGCCGGGAATGCGAGCACAACATGTAGGACGCGTGTTCTTTTGCATGGGGTTGGAAACGTCCCGTCCTTTCCCTTCTAGCTCTTTACTAAACCCGCCCTGAGAAGCTTGTCATCAAACAGTGTCTTGGATAGTAGCCGGCAAAGCCGCCCCGTTCCCACTGGATCTCTCAAACCCGGGGATTCCCTTTTCTTAGGTTAGGGAGGGGACATTTAGGAATCGCTCAAAAGAAAAGGCAGTGCCGTCCCCCCCCCCAGAATTAATCCGCATATCATTTGCAAATATGCTAATTTATTTGTTAGGATGTACATATTGGGGCTATTATGATCATTCAAAGTTGCAGTCTTCAGATTTGTGGAAGGCTGGCTGGGTAGGTGAGTGCAGTGCCCAGGTACTCTGGGTGGGCGCAGCCTGGGCACGGCTCCTTCCCCCACTGGCCCTTTCAACTGGATTTGGGCCAGGTAGCCCTTCAAACAGGATACCTTCCGAACAGAGCAGAGTCCACTAGCAGCACCCCCAGCAGGGGACTGTCTGGCCACCCACCCTGTTCCCACACGTTCATCTTGCACAGGTTTTCTGGCCCAGATGTGCTTGTGATACGTTCTAAGAGGGAGTTTTTCTTCACAAGCGCTCCCTGCGCACTAGGCTGGGCTGAGAGTCTGTGACTGGCCCAGAGCCTCCCAGTGTGCTGGGACTCGAACCCAGATCGCCTGAGTCCTCAGGCTGGTGCTTGTAGCCACTACACCACACCAGCTCCTGAAGCCTCATGTATAGTTCACTTGAAATAGCTGAGATAAGAAGACAAACCATAGCTAGGCCAGAGAATTTTAAGTGTTTTGATAAAAACCACATTATCTTTGAGTGTGTTTGTGTGTTTTTACCTTTCTTTCTTTCTTTTCTTTCTTCCTTCCTTCTTTCTTTCTTTCTTTCTTTCTTCAATTTCTATCCTGCCTTTTTCCTGCAAAGGGCTCAAGGCAGCTTACATCATTCTCCTCCTCCATCTTATCCCCACAACAACAACCCTGTGAGGTAGGTTGGGCTGAGAGTCTGTGACTGGCCCAGAGTCACCCAGTTGGCTCCATGGCCGAGTGGGGACTTGAACCCAGATCGCCTGAGTCCCAGTCCCACGCTCTTAACCACGACACCACACTGGCTCTCTTAGAAAGAGACTTTGCAACTTTTTCCAGGACTCTGAAAACACAGAATCACTCTGGATACTTAGTCTTAGCATTCACTTCTCAAGCCCTTTATTCTCCATGATGGGAACAGAGGTTGTTTCTGAGGACCTGCAGCAGGTATCTGCGCAGAAATAAACAAACATTTGGCATGTGCTGCAACAGGTGTAGTGAGCATCTGTTCCCTTCGCTCCTTGATGTCTTACTAAAGATGTTTTCGGTGTTGCAGTCTCCACCTCCCCAGAGAATCCCTTCCCACCTTGTAGCCGTCCAGCTCCTTCTCTCCCCAAGAAGAACGAAAGCAAAACTTTTCAGCACATCTGAGCCTGTGCACCGACCTGGCTGGATTTGCCGGAGGACAACCAAGCCCCTCAGCTCCATATCCAGCCTCAGACCTGGATAGGAGAGGAGAGGAGAGGAGAGGAGAGGAGAGGAGAGAAAGCTACATGTCTGCTCTAGTGGAAAACCCAGACCGGACTGCTCACTGAGCAGAGAGAAGCCAGCGATGGCCAGAGGAAGCCCAAGGCTGGTTCGCACTGCAGACAAGCAGAGAGCAAAAGGTAAGGAAAGATGCGATGCGGCACGTGGAAATGTGTCGAAAGTGAAACTGACTTCCCACAAGCAGGCAGTTCTCGGAAAGCAGATGCTGGGTGTGCGTGTGTGTGGGGGGGGGGGAGGCTGAATATAATCCTGAATGGTGCGTGTGGGGGAAGCGTTCCCAGCAAACCTTGGCGGGCTTCCCATCCCAGCACTTGAGTCAGAGGATCGGGCGACCGGACCGCGGAGGGGCACGCAGCGTTTCCTCGCGTCTCTGGGGCTGCGGGCGGGCGTTGCTGCGCGGCGCTCCTCCTCCTCCTCCTCCTCCTCCTCGCGGCACGAAATGAGGAGGAGGAGCAGCAGCGGATGAGGAAGGGCGCCAAGGCTCCCATTCGCTCAGGGCGCGCTTCGAGGCCTCTCTTTCTGCCGGGCTGACCCGCTTGCGCTGGATCCACTCGGCCACGCAGGAAGCTGGGCACGAGGGGCTGTGCCGGACGCCTGGAGGCAGCCTCGCGGCGGGTGCGATCCACGCCAGGAGCCGCGCGCCCGTTGCCTCGCAGGCACGATCCCAGCCGGAAGCTCGAGGGCATCGCAACAGCTCTTGGTGAGGGTGCGGAGGAGACTTAGCCCCCCCCCCCCCGCGGGCAGACGCGTTATTTATTTATTTAAAGTTTTTATATGCCGTCCCTATACTAAGTCTCTGGACGGCTTTCAAAAGACAAAAAATAAAACAAGCATATACAACAACCACTGTATCCGATAATGATGATAAAAGCGGATAAAACCAATTAACTGTTACATAATGATTAATTAATTAATTAAAAATAATTAACTGTTGAAATAATGCGAACGTTTGTTAACTTCCTACTGAGCTTCGTGGCTCGCCTGTCTTCATGCATCGTGGCCCCGGCAGGGAAGGCCCATGGGAAAACTCCAGCCATCGTTTCAGCCACACGATGTGGCATGTGCAGGGTGGTCTGGACGGTGGGTGCTTGGCGGAAGTGCGCTGCGGACCTTCCGGGGAAGGAGAAGAGAGGTGGGGGCCAGGGATACATTTTGCAAGCTGTTTAAGGTTTTCCAGAATGTAATTTTTCATTGTGTGTGTTTTCTTGGGCTTGTTCAAGGGAAAGGGCGGGTGCCAACCCTTGGGGTGTCTGTCCACAGGTGCCCACATCTTGAGCCCGCCTTCGTTTTAGGGCGTGCTCCCAGTTCAGAAGGAGCACTGGCACAATCCAACTGTTGCAGCTGTGATGACCCATGAAATGTGAAGGCCGAATTCCAGGTCTAGCACAAACAGGGGGTTTTTTTGGCATGGAACCCATCCAAGTAAAAAGGATTTCCTGAAAGTAGGAAGTTTGACAGCCAGTGTCCAAAGAGTTTGAATAGGTTAATGATAAGGAATGATGAGAAATTTTGCTACTTTGGATTCAGAAAGAGGCTGATTCTGAGCCTCTCTTTGATTCTCTCAGCTGGAGGTTCCATGTGGCTGCATTTATTGTTTAGTGGGACTGCCCTGTACATCCCTCGTTGCTGTTGCGGGATTTCCAGGGAGCTCTTGTTAGGAATTTTGTTTGTTTCTAAGAAATATTTCCACAAGTGTGGCTCTGGGGGGAGGGTTCCTCCCTTCCTCCTCACCTCAACTGTTGTTCTTTCAGCCTGTGAGCGATGGCCTCCAAAGTCTGCATGTCGGCTCCCATGTGCCTGATCGAGAACAGGGGAAAGGAGTTCCGTGTTTGTCAAGAGGCCCTGCAGCTGCTCTCTGAAATTCACCAGCCCGTGGTGGTGGTGGCCATTGTGGGACTGTACCGCACGGGCAAGTCCTACCTCATGAACAAGCTGGCTGGCAAGACCTCAGGTAAGAAAGAGGGAGAGGGAAAGAGAAAGAAAAAGAGAGAGATGATGTGGACCAAGAGAAAAAGGAAGAGCTGGAATATCTGGGGTTGGAGGGGAGAAGATGAATTCTGAAAGCAAAGGTTTTCTGTCCAAACTGGCATATTTGGGTGTGGTCATTGTGATGGAGGCTTCTGTCCCTTTTCAAGGCAGAAAGTGACCTCTCAAGACAGTGAATGTATTCTGGGCAATGCTTTGGTCCTAGTTTTCAGAACTGCAACCATGCCATTTGCAAGTGCTTCGAGCTTTAAGGAGCAGATTTTGACTCATGTGCACATGTGTAAAATTTTATCCTCATTAGGGTATTTTTAATCTCAGGAAAATTAGAACAGCCCCTCCAAAGCAGTGCCCCTTTTTCCTTGCAGGGCTTCTTATCCCCTGATCATGATCTTCCTTAAGTGCAGCTTTCTCTATCACCACATTTACGTTGGGGGAAACCAAGCTGTGGAATGCGCTCCCCAGAGAGGTCCGCCTGGCGCCGTCATTATTTGTTTTTTGGCACCAGGCCAAGACCTGTTTATTTAAACAAGATTTTAGCAACTTGTAATATTATTTATTGCTTTTAATTCTACAGCCAGGGTGATTCTAGATGTTATGTATACTATTTTCATGTTTGTTTCTTGTGTGGAAGCCGTCCCAAGGCTTTTGCAAATGAGATGCCATCCAAACAAACAAACAAACAAGGAGATGGCACTTTCCAAACAGGAGCAAGCACAGCCCCTCCTACAGGGTCATTTCTGGCCCATCCATGTACGGACATGTAACACATGATTCTCTGCACATGCAGGTTTTCCGCTGGGCTCCACGGTGCAAGCCAACACCAAGGGCATCTGGATGTGGTGCATTCCCCACCCCAGCCAGCCCGGCCAGACCCTCGTCCTTCTGGATACGGAGGGGCTCGGCGATGTGGAAAAGGTGAACTTGAACTTTTGGGTGTGAGGGAGGGATGCTTCACCTGTTGAATTTCTGTTTCAGTTATGGGGACAGGAGCGCTGCTAGAAAAAAAAGATGGCACCCACAAGCACCGCTCTGCCTTGGCAAGACTGCCACAATGACTTTGTAGCCATAAGCCTTCCAGAGGTGGTGTACTGCATCTCCCATCACCCCCAGCCAACGTAGCGCTTCTCCATTCTCTAGTCCAACATTTGTGGAAGGTGTCAAATAGGCGAAGGGCTAGACAGATAATTTCGCTGTGGAATCGGCAAGTGCACATGTCTGGCACTGAATGCATGATTCCAGCAGACCTTGGATAAGGCTGTTTGGGTGTTTCTCCTGGTGGAGCTGCCTTATCAGCTCCCGTCACTTGCCAGCCCAAACACGGACTGGCATCTGCCTTCTTCCTTCCTTTCACCACTTCTGCGTCTTCCTCTGTTAGAAGTGGAGGGAGCTGCTGGCCCCTGCGTTGTTCACGCAGCTCCTTAGCTGCCCAGGGCATGCAAATGGGGAGCCGGAGCTTGCTGTTTTGTAGAGAGGGGGCTAGTTATCAGTCTGCTCAGATGAATTCATCTGATTCGGAGGAGGAGGAGGAGGAGCACGTGAGCAGGCGCTGTGACAGTTTTATGGCTGCCTGCTGAATTTGCTCAGGTAGAGTGTGAGAAATGGCCCACCTTGGAAAGGGAGGGAGGGTTTTCAGGGTGGGGGAGGGGACTGATGCAGGACGTGCTCCTTGACTCAGGAGAAGCCAGTAGACCGATTGCAAGGTCTCCAGCCCTCCCAGCCCCTAGTCCTCAAGCAGCGAGGGCTTCCCGAAGGTGGAGTCAGAAGCTTTCCTGAAAGGGAGGGAGGTTTCTGTTTGAAACCCCAGGACGTCTTTTTCTTTCCGCAGGGCAACCCCCAGAATGACACCTGGATCTTTGCGCTGACCCTGCTCCTGAGCAGCACCCTGGTCTACAACAGCATGGGCACCATTGACCAGAATGCCATGAACCAGCTCCAGTATCCTTCCGAACGCCTGCTCTCCAGGGCAGGGAACGGCCACTGTGGGTCAGAACAAACAGCGGCTCACATGCGACGATGCAGGAGTCCTCGCTTAGTGGCTTGACCCACTAAGTGAGCATGCAGGGCTCCGATCCAGACTGAATCCACTGCACATGTGTAGGAAAGGAGTAAACTTTTCCTGCCTCAGCTGCTTCTGTTCCACATATGCCTCACCTTCCTTCCTCTTGCAAGGAACACCAGGTGGCTTAGAAGGGGTTCTCCTCTCCAGTTTATCCTCACAACCACCCTGTGAGGTAGGTTAGGCTGAGAGTGGATGACAATGGCATTCTTGGCTGAGTGGGGACTAGATTTTGCATCTCCCCATTCCCAGTCCATCTCTCTAACCACTAGGCCACATGTGCCCTCGTGCAGTGGGTTTGGCCTTGCAGTAGCACTGAACTTGAGAGCCATTCTGTGACTGGAGGGGGAATCGGTGAGCTGCCACCATCTCCTCACAGCTGGTGTGGAAGGAATGGTGCTGGCTGCCCTCCAAGGTTGGGAGAACAGCCTTGGAAAGGCTTAGAAAGGAGGGGTTGTTTTCATGGAGAGGGAGGGAAGTCACTGAAGAGGACGGGATACGAGCTGCCTGTTGTTTCCCCTGCCTCCTTCCCTCCCTCTTCAGGGCGCTTCAGGTAGAGGGGCAAAAAGGCCCATCCAACAGAAACTGCAGGCCCCACAGACAGGGAGAAAGTTCCAGGCTGGGACAGCTGGTCTTCCTAAACCAGACCGACAAGCTACGTGACGGAGCTGACTGAGCTCATCCAAGCAAAAGCCCCTTCCATGGTGAACGAAGAACAATTGGAAGACTCGGCTGAATTTGTCCGCTTCTTCCCGAACTTCATCTGGGCCTTGAGGGATTTCACGCTGCAGCTGGAGCTGGAGGACGCTCCATCACTGAAGATGAATATCTGGAAAACTCCTTGAAATTAAAGAAAGGTGCCGATGACACATCTGTGCAGGAGAGAGCAGTATGCCCCGTGGCTTCCTTTTCCTTGCTCTTCTCCCTTGGTGCTAGCCAACAAGTGCTAGCCAATTCATCCTGCAGTGGCTAGCACAGAACTGAAAGGGGCAGCCTTTGGATGCAAGTCAATGTCTTGCACCCTTCTTATGCAGAAGCCTCTAAACTCGAGGGTTTACCTGCATCCAGTGCATAATGCAAGGTGCAACAACAGCACTTTTGGTGTTTCATTGATATGCTCATTTCTGGCCACCTAGACAAAGGTGAGAGGAGGATGGAGGGAAGCTGCAGCACTGCTTGGAGATGGCATAGACCATCAGCCGCAGCACAAACATTTTCCTCCTCTTTGAGGTCAATTTGCAACCTTGGAGAGTCGGTATAGTTCTTCCTGTAAGGGAGGTGAAGCAGGGGCTTGCTGTCTGTAATCCCAGCTCCAAGAAATCTTACACGTCTCTCTCAAACCATTTCATAGGATTGTACTCTAACTCAGTTATGTGACACATCCCTGCTCTCTTATTCTGCCTGGCCTAAGGTGGCTGCAGATAATAATACAGAGTGAAAACTTTGATTGGATTGTTTATTTATTTGACTGGTACTACCAAAAATTTTCTACCAAAAATGGTGCTCGAGGTGCTTAACATTTCACTGCTATAAAAATAGACCATGAGTTGAACCCGCGCCTCCATGAGGTAGCAAAAATGCACCAACCTACTAGCAAGCAGTTTTACTAAGACCACTTTTAGCAGCAGAAAGCAAAACCAGCTGCCTGGGACATCTGCGGATGATCTTCCGTGGCCTCTGCCTCTTGGGCTTGCTTTGGGCAGGGGTGTTCACCTGTAGCCCATCTTCCCTTTGAAAGGTAGATCTCTAGCAAAGCCAGCTGCATTTCAGGAATATGGACCCTGATGTTAAGTGCTGGGTGATTAGGCAGCATGGAGAAGGCTCGGTTTGTGACTGAATGCATGTGACCAGCTTCCAGCCAACTGTCCGTTCTTGAAGTGACCGAACCAGACAAGAGGCAGGAGGGAGGGAAAGGAAGTAAAATGGAAGGGATGTGTCAGTATGTTTCTGGTATATGTATGCTTATACTCTTATCAGTATATGTATCTAGAGATTTGGTAAGCATAAAGATTAGATGGGTCTACATAGTGTGCAAGGAGGCCACTCCATTGAGATATGAAATGACGACCTTGTCTGAACCCGTCTCTTTTTTGTAGGGTTTCCTCCTTTTGTAGGGCTGGCTGGTGTCTTTGCACTGGCAGCCGCCCTTCCAGATTCACCTGCAAGCAACCCCTCCGTATCTTGTTCCCTCCAGGAGACACCACGACATCGAGCTGTTCAACCTGCCACGCAAATGCCTCCGGATGTTCTTCCCCACCCGGAAATGCTTCATCTTTGAGCGCCCCACCTCCAGGAAGAACCTGCCTCGGCTGGGGGAGATGAAGGAGAACGAGCTGGACCCCGACTTTGTGGAACAAGCAGCCCAGTTCTGCAATTACGTCTACCGCACGTCCGAGGCCAAGACCATCCCCGGCGGGCACGTTCTCACTGGCCACTGTGAGTCCTTCTAGCTTGGACTGCGCCCAGCTACTTCCATTTAGCATGAAGATGAAGAGTGTAAATATTACATGACAGTTGTATTCCATCTTCTTGCCTCTTGCAATCCTCTTCATTTTATCTTCTTAACGACCTTGTGAGGTAGGTTAGGCTGAGAGTCAGTGACTGGCCCAAAGCCATCCAGAGGGCTTCATGGCCACTGAACTGGTGCTTGGATTTCCCAAGTCCCAGTCCAACACTTTAACTACTGTACTAAATTCCCTGTCAATTTCCCAAGAATGCATTCTTGGATCTTTCCTTTTTCTCTGCCTCCTCCCATCCTCTCTCATTTCCAGACAGGTTGAAGCTCTTCTGCACAAGGATTTGTGGCTAAGCTCAGGCCATAAATCCCTCTTCCCGGACCATTCTTCCTGGTCAACAAAGCACCTACTCCCCAAGGTTCAAGCCTTCTTTTAGGGAAAGCCCTGAACACTTGATTCTGCCCTGCCCTGTGTTCGTAGGAATCCAGGAAGCTGTGTGTGCCCCCAGATAAGTATAGCGCTTGTCTCCCTGCAGTGCTGGCGAAGCTGGCGGAGACCTACGTGGACACGCTCCGCAGTGGGAAAGTGCCTTGCATAGAGAACGCAGTGCTGGCCTTGGCTGAGATCGAGAACTCGGCTGCAGTGGCTGATGCTACGGCCCGCTACGTGGAGCTGATGGAGCAAAGGCTGAAGCTGCCCACGGAGACACTGGAGGAGCTGCTAGGGATCCATGCTGGGTGTGAGGAGGAGGCCCTCCGGGTGTTCATGGCTCGAGCCTTCAAAGACGACACACACGAGTTCCAGGCTGAGCTCAAGGTAGGTTGTCCCTTGAGCTTTCAGTTCAGATTATGAATTTCCGGGTTATGAACAACCTGCACTTACAAATGCACAGACTGCCATAAACTCTATATGAATATCTGCAGCTCAGGCTGGTCATCTTTTCTTTCTCGAGGGCTGCAGGACCATGATGCAGAATGCATTACAGAATGCAGAATGCAGAATGCATTACAGAATGCATTACAACTCCATATCATAATTACAGTGAATTACAGTGTCCACAATGTGTTTCTTTATATACACGTTGAAACGTTTAGTTAACCATTAAACAAGGGAGAAAACACATGGGGTCTCTGGAGAGACTGCAGGCACCTCCTTCTCCAAGCACAGCCCAGGCACAGTGATGGCTCCTCTGGGGTAGCCAGTCCTTTTCTCTCCTCTCAGTCCTGCCCAGAAACACCCCCATGTGACCCCCCGGACCCTCCTTGCTTCTTGGAATTGGCATGCTGAGCCCCTTGCGCTCGAGCCCACAATCTCTCCCTAGCGCGCCCCACCTGCTCCTGCTGGTGGGTGCAAAGGTTGCCTCTGTAGCTGGTCCAGTAAGGCGGGGGACCCAGGTGTGCCCAGCAGCCTAACCCTCCTTGGCTGACCTCACCAAGGTCCTGGAGCTCACCTGGTAGGTTCTACCTGCATAGTAAAAACATCAGAGGTTGCTGTTGACTCGTTCTCCATGGATAAGTGGTCCTGTGAACGGGTTGCAGGACGAAAATGAGAGAGAGAAGTACACAGTTTCATGCATAACTAGACAACTTTATATCGTGGCTCAGCCAGAAGTCCTCCTGACTCAGATGAAGCGTTCTCTCGGCTGAGAATCAACTTGAGTGGTGCCTCTGATGTAAGTCGTGTGTTCTGTCTTGCCAGCAAACCCTGGCTGAGAAGAAGGAGGAGTACTGCTTTAAGAATGAGCAGGCATCTTCTGCACGCTGCAAGGCACTGCTGAGGTCGCTGTCTCAGGAGCTGGAAGGCAACATCAGAAAGGGAACGTACTCCCAGCCTGGCGGCCACAAGCATTTTCTGAATGACCTGAACAAAGTGGAAGAAAGTTACCACCAGACACCTAAGAAAGGAGTGATGGTGAGAAAAAGCTGGGGCCATTGTTACGATGCGGGGTCAGATCTGTGAGATTCAAAAGAGCCACTGGATTAATCATGTGCGTAGTATGCCGTGGAGCTTTGCTGACTGGACAGCAGAGGTCCAGTAATCAGAACAGTGGAGTGAACAGGAGGTTTTCCCATGCCGATATATGAAGTTTGTCTTCCGCCTAGTAGAAAAAGGGGTCATACCCAGTTAACCCATCTGACAGCTGATTGCCTTATTCATTTAGCCACATATTTATATGCTTCCTATAACTCCCACAATGGCCTTCCTAGACAGTCCTAACAACATCTTAAGACCTATTAAAATGGAATAAAACAGCAATACAACAAGCAATATAACAAGGCCACCAGCATTCCCAAGAGCTAAGTATTAATTTTTTTAACAAATTAGGTCTTTGCCTGGCACCGAGAAGAAAATAAAGGCATCGCCAGGTGAATTTCCCCGGGAGGGATTTCCAGAGAAAGGGAGCAGCAGTAGAAAAGGCCCTTAGCTTAAGTATTTCGGCTGGCCAGCCTGGTGAAACCTTTTCTCACTCATTTCTCCGTCTGAGTCTGTTGACCGTTGGGGCATCTTTCTGCAGGCCAAGGCCATTCTGCAGCAGTTCCTCCAGGGCAAGGAGAGCGTAGGCAAAACCATCCTGCTAAGCGACGAAGCCCTCGAGAAGAAAGAGAAGGACATCACAGGTAAGGCTTCGCAAGGGCACCCGTGAGGACGTTGCTGCCGCTTTTCACCCCCAAGACCGTGAGCTTAAAATTGCAGTAAACGAATATCGGAGGAAGCTTGAACAACGCATTTCATGCAACCACGTAATGACAAGGATATCTCCTCAGAGACGTCATGTCAGAATGGTTTTGCATACTGACCAGGACACAGATATGGGCCTGGTTTGCATGATCTCTGCAGCCCAACATGGCTTATTTAAACCAGGAGTTGTGCGTGGGGAGTGTTGGTGGCCGTGTTTAATATTCACCCAGTTCAGGCCAGTTTGTTGTGATTTCCCTGTCTGAAGATGTTGCTGGCACCCTTGGCCACTGCCCACCAAGGAGCGCCAAGAGCCTCGCTCTTGCCCCAGCCCCAGCCTCCTCCACAGCCATGACGCAGCCATCCGAACATCCCCTGTCTCTCTCTCCATCTCTCTCTGCCAGAGGCAAAGGCACAGGCAAAGGCGGCGGAGCTACAGCTGGAGCTCCAGAAGCAGCAGGAAGCTGCACTCCAGGAGAAGCTGATGGATGAGCAGCGGAGTCACGACATGCACATCAAGGAGCTGATGGAGAAGATGGAGAGCGAAAGGAAGACGCTTTTGGAAGAGCAGGAGAAGATGATAAATAGCAAACTCAGGGTAACTCTCCCTGGCCCAGCTGGGGCTCGTCTCATTTTACGAGAAGTGGGATATCACTGCTAAAAATAGGGAGCTATGCTAGGGGAAGCTGGCTCATGGTGACTCTTGCTGCACACAATCCCAGGGTCTGTACTTAATCGGAGACTCCATTCCAGGTCAGGCATGCCTGTGAGGTGAAGGGAGGTGAGCTGTAAGTCAACCTGGTCACGCCCCGCAGTGCAAGGAAGCTTTTCGGTTGGAGGGACAGTCACTGCTCTCTGAAACGTCTCCTGGAGTGTTGGGCAACTAGGTTTCCAGGTTCAGCCATGATTATTAAAGCCCCAACCAGTCCTGCTTAATAAGCAGCACTTCCCAAGTTGCTGGTCCAACAGGATCACTTTGGGATCTAGGATTTGGTGTGCAAGGAGCTGGATGCGTTCTTTGCATTGGGACTTCCTTCATCGGTGTCATTATGGAGGTGAATATCCTTTCGTGGCACATGGAGAAGGATGGCTTCCCTTCCCTGCGTGTCGGAAGAGCCCCAAAAGGAGGAGGGCTGGGTTTGCAGGTTGGATTTACCTTCCCTTCTCATAGGGGAAGCCCATCTTGCATTCCTTCTGCATCCTTGGTGCAATTAGATTGTCCATTGGTAGTGCCCCCCCCCCCGCTGTGTTCCTCTCCCCCAGTTCCACCCCACTCTGTGCACCTTTGGTACAAGGGACCCTTCCCCACTCCTGCCCATTTCTAAATCCCATGAGGACTTTGTCTCCCCAGGGCAGCTTCACATGTACATGAAGCCACTGGGAGCTCCCACAAGGAGTCTGAGGCCTCTATTGCTCTGTCACGTCTAAGACAGGAGAGGTTGTGCGTGTTCCAAGCAAGTTTCTGAATGGGCTAATAAACTGAGCTGTCATTCCTGGTAAGATGGAATATGCATGGGTGGCTCCCACTTCTGGAAATTGGTTTCTCACCCAAGTTGAGCAGCCCTCTTGCTGCAGAAATTACCTTTCCAGCAAGCACATGACGAAAAGGCCAGTGGGAGTATTTCTGTACCCCCCTCCCCCACATTTCTAATCTTTGGGTGCTGTGGGGGCCCTGTGCAGGACTCAGCCACCTTCCATCATTGGCAATGCCCTTGAATACAACGTATGCCAAACAGCTCAGCTTTGCGTTTGATTCAGTGACTGTAACAGCTTCTCTCCTCCCAGGAGCAAGAGGCTTTCCTGAAGGAGGGATTCCAGGAGGAAGCTGACCAGCTGAAGAAAGAGATGAGGGAGCTGCAAAGACAGAACGAAGAGAGCAAGAAGTCGTCTTGGCTTGGCACTGCACTGGGGGCTGTATTAGACTTTGGGTCACTTCTGCTGCCAGGCAAGGCCGGCAGGTATGTTAGGAATGTATCTGACAAATTAAGGAAGTGGTAGGGACAGGAATGTGTTTCTTGCCCTTCTTTTTCCCTGTACTGTCAATGCTCACAACACAGTATTATATTATCATTATTATCATTATCAGTACCATTATTAGTATTGTTGCTGGTGCTGCTACATTTATAAACAGCCCATTAGCCCATATGGCTCTGTGGGCAGTGTACAATATAAAACATAATAAAAACATATACAGTAACAGAGTGAACATTTTCTTATAGAGCTAACATTTAAGATACATTCTCCACATAAATCCTCCTAAAATTCATTAAACCATAATAAAAACAAGTATAAATGGCTTAAGACATACGTTATGGCTCTTAGGGAAAAGAATATATGCATGAAATGTTTGCACACATGCGAGCATCTTCCTAGCACCCTTTCTGGTTGAGAAGCGCTTGTTGAAGTGGCCACCCTCTTATTTAAAGCCATGTAGCTAATGTCTCTGGCCTCTTCAACTTCTTCCTTTTTAGCTGGCTTAAATTAGTCCTTATAATTTTCCACCTGACTTGCTAGCCTGAAGAATCGCCCCTGCGGCTGCCTCTGAAGATGGTCTGAGCACATCACCTGATTCAAAACTGAGCAGCGCAGTTATTAACAAGGACTGACCCTAGAGATCCTATCAGGCCAACTACACTGGCCGCCTGCTGCTGCCCGGGCCCAATTCAAAGCACTCACACTGACACAGAAAGCATTAAACAGCTTGGGACCAGGATGGCTAAAGGAAAACCTGTCTCCATATATCCCTGCCAGACTGCTCAGATGTTCAACCGGGGGCCCCCTTCCTGAATGACCCCCCCCCAAATGAAGGGAGGGAGGAATTAGCTAGAGAAAGGGCTTTCTCATCTTTGGAACTCTCTTCCGAAAGAGGTGGCCACTGGCACACTCATTACTCTGATTTTACTGCCAAGTAAAAGCTTTTTTATTTATTGTTTTTAGAATCATGCTTTCATTTGGTTTTTGCTGCTGGTTGTATTGTTTCTTATATTGCTGTTTATTATCTTCCTGGTTTTGCACTTTATATTAGTTGGATTTGATGTGATTTTTAGATGTCACTGTTTTATTATCTTTGCATTATGTTGTTGTTTCTTGTAAGCTGCCCAGAGAGCCCTCAGGCTATGGGGCAGCATACAAACACAACAAATAAATAAATACACACAGGTTGGGATTTTCTGCCTTTGTGTTAATTCCAATGTCTTGTATACACCTAAAAATGTCACGTGTGAAGTTCGTCTTTCGGACCAGGTAGGCCATTTTGCTTGATGCTGTTAAACAAAACCAACAGTTGGAGATAAACCCTTCATATCCTAGGCATATCAATCACACGCAAACTTCATGTTGAGAAACAAGATAAAAATGACACCATAGAATGGAATTAATTTCATAAGGAAGGAAGGAAGGAAGGAAGGAAGGAAGGAAGGAAAGAAAAAGAAAGAAAGAAAGAAAGAAAGAAAGAAAGAAAGAAAGAAAGAAAGAAAGAAAGAAAGAAAGAACAGCAAAAGAAGACTCTTGCCCAGTATCTGCAGCGTTTATATTACCTGGTGTCGTGCAGGAGGTCACGACAGGGACTACTCCTCGAGAGGAGGAAGTAACAATAGTTACTAGAGTCCGGGAGAATCAAACCCAGCCAGAGATAGAGGCTAATCAGCTTCTGCCTGAAAGCTTCAGGAGTCCACAGACCCCTCCCAAGCACCTAGCCCTTTAGAGCAAACAGCCTGTGAGAGGGAAGAGGGCGAAAACCTCTTCCTCTTCTGAAGAGGAAATGACGGGGCCAGAGGCAGAAGGCAGGATGGGGTATGTGAATATGACGGACGCTGCCCAAAGACGTATGATTTGCTCATATCAAATCCGGATGGACAGACTGAGAAGGAGGCGGGAGGAACGGCTGGAGGGGTAGGAGATGACGTGAAGGGGAGGAGAGATCTCTATTCTCAGGTGAACATCTTTTTAGCAAAAAGGTTTCTCTCTTTGCTTAACAGTAGAGTCTTAAATCTTGTAGATAACTAGCAATAAACAGATTTAGTTTTATTGCTCGCGTCTGTGTGACTAATTGCAACCAAAGTGTCCAGGTCGGCGAGGCTTCCCCGTTCACGACACCTGGATATTCTCTTTCACAGCCAACTACTCCATTTTGCAAAACACTACTTCTTAGCCAACGACTTTCTCTTTCTTTGCTTAGCTTCTACAGCTTCAACTGCCAAAGCTCTCTGGCTGACTTGCAACAGTGTATACCAACAATACAATAAAATACAATTTTATTGTACAATTGCAGTACAATTGTATAAAAATCCAAACATTTTCACCAACAAAACAATTAAGAATGGCAAACATGTAGCTGTTAACTCCAGTTCTTCTTGCAGTTTCCTCCAACAGCATTATCAGCAATCACACCACAAGTTCAGCAGTGTGTTGGTAACACACACACAGCTCCTGCCCATGTGTTGATGGGAGCAGAGCAGTCTGAACCTATCATGCTGATTTTGAAATCCCTGCATTTGCTACCAGTCAGCTTTTGTTGTTGTTGGTCGGGAAGTCCTGTCCGACCCATCGTGACCCTATGGACAACACTCCTCCAGGCCTTCCTGTCCTCCACCATCCCCCGGAGTCCACCTAAGCTCACACTGACTGCTTCAGTATCCAGCCCCCTCATCCTCGGCCATCCCCTTCTCCTTTTGCCCTCAATCCTTCCCAGCATCAGGCTCTTCTCCAGGGAGTCCTTCCTTCTCATTAGGTGGCCAAAGTATTTGAGTTTCATCTTCAGGATCTGGCCTTCTCAAGAGCAGTCAAGGTTGATCTCCTCTAGGACTGACCGGTTTGATCGCCTTGCGGTCCAAGGGACTCGCAGGAGTCTCCTCCAGCACCACAACTCAAAGGCCTCAATCCTTCGGCGCTCAGGCTTCCTTATGGTCCAGCTTTCACAGCCATGCATTGCAACTGGGAAAACCATCGCCTTGACTATACACACTTTTGTTGGCAGGGTGATGTCCAGTCAGCTACAAGTCCCAATTCAGGGTGTTAGTGCTATGGTACCTAATGCCAAAGCAGCTCAGGATCCAGGTACCCTAAGGACCTCTCCCCCCAGTACTGACCATTCTAGCTGGGGAGACTTGACTTGTTCACTAGGGACTGGAAACCACATAACCAATAATTTCATCTCCACTCTGCTGTGATGGTAGAGTACACCATGGAGAGGGGTTTTTATACCAACCAGCTTGAATAACCCCTTCAGGGAACTCAAGTCTCTCCTCAAAATGGAAAGCGAGGGAGAGAGTGACCCTAACTCACAAGAAGGGACGGGGTCATGTGCGTCCCCTCTGTGGCCTGGTCATCTTTGCTTTGTTTGCCCTCATGCTCTTTGGCACGGCCCACATTCGGCGCTTTTTCTGGAGCCTCATCCTGCCTGCCAAAGAGCCTGGTGATGGGGCTGGAGCACGCATAGTGGATTTCATCATTCGCATCATTTTTTGCTCCACTTGGCGCCCAGGTCGCCGTGAAGAAAGCTGCTGCCAGGATGCGGCTGCAGAATCCGATTCGGTCTTCCCAGACCAACCCTGACCAGGATAGCAGGTTTGGACAGACAAAAGGAACAGGTGCGCGAGACCTTAGATGATTGAAGGCACACATTTGGCCATGAAATCAGGATCTGTGTGTGTGTGTGCGCATGCGTGTGTATGGTGTTAAGGTCTGGCTCTGAATCACACACCTCGGTGTTGAAGTGGTTGCCATATTTGTTTTTCATGAAGCAGCTTTTTACAAAAACAAAAAATCCTGGGTCTTCCTGCTTTGCAAAGTGGGAATTACACCTCTTTGTATCGCAGAGGGTGGAGCAGCTCAGCAGAGATGCCAAAACTGGGAGCCCTCGATTCTAGTTCTGGCCTCCCTCTCTCTGCCTGCAGAGGGAACCCTTCTAGCACCAGGAGTCTGCGCAGCAGCAAAACGGTCTTGTGGGACATCCAAAGCTGCGAGTCTCTTTCCAACCGACGACAAAGAAATGGTAAAAACAAACAAGCAGGCACGCGCGTCTCCCAGCCCATGGAAAAGGAAGCGCGTCCTCCACGCGCTGCTCGCATTCCTGCCTCGGGCGGAGGCCCGTTTCCAGCCTTCGCCGAAAAGAGCCGGTTTCCCGGAACGCCGCGCCGCGCGGGCGGTTTCACTTTCGCTCCTGCAGCGCCTTGCACTCCGCCTGACTGCGCGCCGTCAGTGCGCCCCTCGCTCGCGCAGGCAGCCGCTTCTTTGGCCGGGGGGCGAGGCGAGGCGATCCTTCGCTCCGGAGCCTGGACCCGCCTCTCTCCCCGAAGCCCTCCGCACTCGGAGGCAGGTGTTTCTCCGGCGGGCGGGCGGGCGGGCGGGCGGGGAGCCCGGGCGGCGCGGCCCCCGCAGGAGCAGGCGAGGCACCGGGCCGGTCCGAGGCGGGAGGGAGGGAGAAGCGCCGCTGGGCATCTCCGCGTGCGCTGGGATCCGGAGAGGGGGGCGTTTGAGTTCAGGGGAAAAGGCGTCGGGCGGGGGGCGGGGGGGCCCTGTGGGACGGAGCCGCCTCAGCCAGGGCTCGGGTGCAGCGGGGTCCTGGCCTGGGATTTCAGCAGGGGCCCGGGAGGGGGGGAGGGGAGGGGCGCGCACAGGGGGCCTCCCTGGGGCTCGGGCCACAGAGCAGCCTCCCCGGCTCCTAAGGAAGAATCCGCTGAGTTTCTGGCTGACCTGCGAGACCTTCGTGTCGGACTTGAACAAAGGGATCTGCCTACTTTTCCCCCTTTCACCCCTGCCTTTTGCCTATGAAGTAAACCGATCGGTATCGTGGTGAGCTGTGCTTCCGGTGATTGTGTCTTTCTGAAGGCTGCAGCCCGCTGCACACTGACCTGGGAGCAAGTGCCGCGCACACAGCTGAGTTCGGAGCAGAGGCGATTGGAATTCCGTCCAGCTCTCACCCCACTTGCTTTCGCTGTTTCTCCCCAGACCCCAGTTTCCGCCTTAGCGAGAGGCTCAGCTGCTCCTGCCCCGAAGACCCGCTCCTGGCCCGGCAGGATGCCTCCAGGACGCACCTGCATGGCAGCCCCCACCTGTCTGATTGAGAACAGACCTGACGGGAGGCTCGTGATCAACCAGGAGGCCGCGGCGGTGCTGGCGGCGATCCAGCAGCCGGTGGTGGTGGTGGCCGTGGTGGGGCTGTACCGCACGGGCAAGTCCTACCTCATGAACAGGCTCGCGGGCAAGAGGAGAGGTGAGCGGCTGCAGAAGTGCCACCGGTGGAGGGAGGGGAGGGGAGGGGTGGGGCAGCTGCTGGGGGCGGCTGGGGAGAGCTGGGACTGGGGCCGCACCTGGGCTCTTCTGGCTGGGCTGGGGGAGGCACGGGGAAGAGCGTGTCAGAAGGAGCGCAAGGTGCGCACAGAACCCACAGCTTTACCTGCCGCGTTTTGGAGTGCACCCTCCGAATGAAAGGCTTCTGCCCCGAGGAGCTTGCAGAGGGAAGTGCAGCAGAGGCCACAGGTTACACAAGAGCAACAGCGGCTCAGCACAAGCAAGCCGAGTGCTTGGGCTTGGCTCCTGTTCCACCAGGAGTAGCAAGAGCTTACTTTGCTTGGAGGGGCGGTGGCCAGGGGGTCTAAGCCAAAGCAGAGGCTTGTCCCTGCGGGGTGGGGGCACCAGCGGCTCCCCAGATGCCAGGCGTGCAACTCGCACGCCCTCAGCCTTGGCCTTGCTGGCCAACACCTCCAGAGAGCTGCCAGCTGCCCGGCCGTGGCTTCACCCTGATCCGGAGCGGAGTTCCTCAGAAGTAAGTCCCACTGGGTTGGATGCAGAATCTGTGCGGCTCACAGTGGGCCCAGCAAATGAGCCGGTTCCGCCTTCCTTGCACACCCATTCAGTGCTACTGCCAGGCTCCGTGAGTGCGGCAGGAGGGACCCCGGGGAGCTGGGAGCGGCCCCGCGGCCCCAGCCTGGCCCGTGTGTGGCCAGGGGCTGACGCTCCGTGTGTTTCTTCCCAGGGTTCAGCTTGGGGGCCACGGTGCAGGGGATGACCAAGGGCATCTGGATGTGGTGCCGACCGCATCCCTACAGGCCTGACCACACGCTGGTGCTGCTGGACACGGAGGGACTGGGCGACGTGGAGAAGGTGAGCGGGGGGATGGCAGCAGGGCGAGGGGAGGACCAGCTGTGCAAGCCACGCCCTGCGGGGGCCCCGCTTGCCAGCCGGTGTGGAACGCATGTGGCCCTCCGCTCCTCCAGTCCTTCCGGAAACTGGCTCAGCAGCCTCAGCTCACACAGCCTGAGCTCAGTGGGGCAGCCCCTCGTTTTGGGGGCTGGGGATGCGAGGCCCGACGAGATGCCTTCCTTCCTCGCAGGGCAACACGGAGAACGACGCGTGGATCTTCGCGCTGGCCATCCTGCTGAGCAGCACACTGGTGTACAACAGCATGGGCACCATCGACCAGAACGCCTTGGAGAAGCTGCAGTATCCTTGGGCACTGGAGCTCCCGGCAGGCCCAGGCGGTGGGGTTGGGGGGCCGAGGCCGCTCTGGGGGCCGGCACTTCTGGGGACCGAGCAGCGGACAGTTGGGGGAGGCCTGGCCTTCCCTGGCCCGCCCTGGAACAGCCGCTGCTGGGCAGCAAGGGGGAGAGACAGGCGGGGGCTTGCAGCTGTCCCGAGGGCAGGAGCAGCCAGTGTTGGCAGGGCGCTGTGCAAGGAGGGCTTGTGCAGGAGCCTGTCTGGGCCCAAGGACCCCTCCAGAGGCAGGCAGCTGTGGGACGGGCCTCCGTGTAGACGGTCGGATTGCAAAGCCCAGCAGCAGCACTGGAACACCTTTTCTGAGCAAATCCCAGGTATGTGACGGAGCTGACCAAGAAAATTAGAGTCAAGGCGTCCTCTGAGGATCACGCAGAGGAGGGGAATTCTGCAGAATTTGTCCGCTTCTTCCCAGCCTTCATCTGGGCTGTACGGGATTTCACGCTGCAGCTGGAGATCGACGGACGGCCTGCCAGCGAGGACGACTACTTGGAGAGCGCCCTGAAGTTGCAGCGAGGTAGCTATGAAATAACCTGCATGGCTTATGACGGAGCAGGCAGGTTGTCCCTCTGGCCTGCTTCAGAGGAGCTCCTTCCTTCTCCTGAACCCCGAGATCTTCCAGTGCCGGGTGTCCCTACCGAGTGAAGTGCAGCCAGGGGCTACGGACCACAGGACCTTTCCAGGGGTGGCCCCCTGGCTGCGGAATGCCCTCCCCAGAGAGGCTCAGCAGGCACCACTGTGATGGCAGGCCGCGCTCTCTGATGTGTCTAGTACTTCAAATGTGCCACATTTAAGCTCTTTGTATTCTGTGTGAGGTGTGGTTTCGTGCTCAGTTAGTGTGCTGTGAACCATTTTAAATGCCTTTAGTTCAGGTGATGCCCCAGCCGGAAAATGCAGTTCTGGGGGTGGGGCTGTAATCATAGCAAGGAGACCCGTGTTCCCCCCAGCAGCCCGAAGGAGGCACTTGGGTGGCATCTGCGATCCGACTGGCGCTTCTTCCTGGGAACCGACCCGGAAACCCTGCCTGCTAACCTCAGGCATATGGACACGAGCTGCGCAGAGCCCTGGGAGAGGAAAACGCATTCTGCACATGCTCAGAGACTGAGCGTGCACAGAAGGGCATGTGAACACAGCCTTTCGTAACACCTAAGTGCGCAGGTGCAGAGCCAGAAGGGAGACCTGTGACTCCACGTAGACCAAACCGGGGTGTTTGCCCAGCCAGGGAGCGTCCCCCCGGAATGCGCCATCACCGCGCAGCCCCTCATGCGCCGTGCGCCCCTTTCTCGCCCAGGCAACACGGAGCAGATCAGGAAGTGCAACATGCCGCGCGTGTGCATCCGCCAGTTCTTCCCTTCGCGCAAATGCTTCACGTTCGACCGTCCCGCCAGCAAGAAGAAGCTGGCCCGGCTGGAGGAGCTGGACGACGAGGAGCTGGAGGAGGACTTCTTGCAGCCCGTGGAGCATTTCTGCCGATACATCTGGGAAGGATCCCGCCCCAAGACGATCCCCGGGGGCCAGACCGTGACCGGAGCAAGTAAGAGCAGTTCCTGCAGCGCTGGGGGCTTGAGGCCTGGCGGGCTGCTCTTTCCCGCCACGAGGGCTGGCACCTCGCTTCTGAAAACAAAAGCAGACACGCGGGTTCCCCCATGCTGCATTATGTGGAAGGCGTTTGGTTTTGTTCCCGTCTGAAACATCCACAGATGCACCACACATGCGGCCTTGACTCTCTTGCTAACATGGACAGACACTTAAAGGGTGTTTGGGGTCTACCGAAGCATTGACTCTTTGCTTGGGGGGACACTTTTTGATTCCCGGATCCTGTTTTTTCAGTGCTTACGCACCTGATGCGCACCTACATCGATGCGATCAACAGCGGTGAGGTGCCCTGCTTGGAGAACGCCGTCCTGGCCCTGGCCGAGAGAGAGAACGCGGCCGCTGTGCGCGAGGCCCTCTCCCGCTACGAAGAGCGCATGGCGCAGCGGTTGGAGCTGCCCACGGACACGATTGAGGCGTTGCTGCAGGTGCACACCGAGTGCGAGAGAGAGGTGACGGTGGTGTTCCTGGCCCGTGCATTTGGGGAAAGCATTCAGAAATTTCAAGCGGAGCTTGTGGTATGTTTCCTTTTGAACCTCTTTGCTCCCAGTCTGATCACCTGTTCTTAAAGGGACTCTCTGAAGTGTCGAAATATACAGAAATCAGTCTCCAGAGCAGCTTTCTTACTTATAGATACTTGTGTTAATAGTGATGGTATTTATATTGTCCATTATAATAAATTCTATTATACCCACCTTTGGAAAGAACCCCAATATTTTCTGGAGAGCAAATCAGCAGTGACCTCAATAGGCAGATGAAAAACCCACAATGCACAGCAGTTAAAGAAAAAGTAAAGTTTGAATTGGAAATCACAGTTTACAGTGGTGTTTAACATTAAATAGGAGGAACCTTCTGAAAATGGGCAAAGTGGCAAACATAAAAAGGAACAAAAGGCAAGCTTTCTTTGACAAAAGTCAGTTTAGTATTCCTAGGCAAAGAGGCAAAATCAAGCAGGAAGTCTTGCCCAGTGGTTAGCACCTTTCAACTGGAAGTCAGCGTTTCCCAAAGAGAATCTCTTTTTGCAATGCCTGTGGATCAACTTTAAATTCAAGGAAAACACAGTCAGGAGGAGGAGGAGAAAAAAATGAACCATGGAAGGACATAAACTGAATAAGGAGGCAGTCATTGAAGGCTTAGTGCCGCATCCAAATGCAGCATTTCCAGTCAGAAAGCTCAGACTGGGAATGTGAACTAGACGGAGAGGGATTGGAATGTGGCAGGAAAGGTATAAAGGCATTGTCTAGGGATGTGAAGATCATGCCGGAATCTGGCTCCCTTGCGTGTTAACCAGTGAGATTTGTCAGCTGCAGAGCTGCCTTGAGTTCAGCAGGAAACAGTGTCGAACAGGGAGGGCTTGAGGTAGAGAAATATTTATTTATTTATTAAAACATTTATAGGCCGCCCCATCGCATCAAAGCCTCGGGGCGGCTTACAACAGTTAAAATACAATATAATAAAAGTTAAAATACAATATAATAAAATATATTTCCAAAGCAGATACAAATAAAGGCATTGCCTCATGGGATGCATTCGCTGGACTTCTTGCTCATGCTTGGCCCTAACTGGGAAGTGAGCCAAGCCAAGATCTGCGCTACAGCTTAGAAACACTAGCAGCTACTTTGCACAAAACATGTAATGCACATAATTCTTTGTTTGCACAAAGTTTGCAAAGCCCACAAGTCACGTGTGGAAGCAGACACTTAAGTCAATTTCAGTCCGGTTGAAATTTGCGCTGTAGGTTGGATGTCATTTTAGCATGCCTTTCTGTGACTTACAAAAACAAAAACATGGATTATTTTGTTTCATGGGTTTTTAAAAATAAAATCGTCGGGCTAAGGTATTGCCAAACTGTGGATCTGGAGGATTTCCCCACTTGTACAGCAAGGAAGGCTTTTCGCCATTGTTAACACAGTGTAATTCTGACGTTTCCTCTTGTTTGGCTTGGGCAGCATAAGCTGAATCAGAAAAAGGAGGAATTCTGCAAGCGGAACGAGCAGGAGTCATTAAGCCGCTGCTCTGCTGTGCTTAAGGATCTTGCCCAGGAGTTGGAAGATAGGATCCAAATGGGAATCTACTCTGTGTCTGGTGGCTACAAGCTTTTTCTGGAGCAACTACATGGAATTGAAGAGAAATACCACCTGGTGCCTGGCAAAGGGGTTCAGGTAGGGCATTTCCCAGCAGTTTATCAGCAACACTGAGCTTGGCGGGACTTAAGTTTGAGAAAATATGCATAGGGTTGCCCTGCTTAACCCGGTTTAAGAGGCATTTCCTCTAGGAGAGGAGTTGGGGATCGTGCGCATCAATTTCTCAGCACCTCTGCAAACCCCCAGGACTGACTGCATGCTGTCCTTCATTCCAACTTGGAATCAGGGTTGCTTTCCCCGTTTTCCATCCCTAACCGTTGCTCCCAATTCATCATCAGGCTGACAAGGCTCTTGAAGAGTTCCGGAAATCCAAGGCGACGGTGTCAAAGACTATTCTTACGATGGACAAAGCCCTGACCGACAAGGAGAAGGAAATCGAAGGTGCAGATCTGGTCAAACAGGCTGATATGTTTCTTGCTTGTTTCTTGCATTTCTGTTCCGCTCCATAGCCCACAGACTCTCTGGCCAGTTTACAAATTTAAAGAATATAAACAATTACTAAAATAATCCTGATTAGATAAAACAGTAAAAGATAAAACCAAGATAACAGGATCAACAATGACAGCAACTCTAATCAAATTAACATATGGCACAGCAGCAACAATTATTATGTTATATTAATTATATTATTAATAATAATAATCACAGCAGTATTAAAACTAACCCACATCAATTATATTCTTATTTAATTATTAATATACAATTTCAGAGAAAAGCATGGATATCCGTCCTCAGAGGTAACTTTAAAATGCTGAGGTTTTCTCCGATGTGACTTTAGCCAGGAGCGGAGGTCATCTTCACCCATTTCTTTCCTTTTTTAAAATAAGTTTTCCTAAATTACGCACCTTTCTCAGACATAGGTCCCATCTGTTTTCTTTAGTCGGAGTATAATCATGATTTTCGTTAATGAGCTACATTTAAAGAACAAGTTGATGAAATAGCATTCCTACCTGGAGGGATTAAATAAAGTCCAAAGAAGAATTGGCAATATGTTATTTCTCGATGCACGCAGGTGTTTTCTCGCTGGGAAAGCAACATGTCCATCTACCAGAATCATGGGTCTTAGAATAATGAAATAGGAATCCTTTAAACCCTTTACTCATCCTTGCAACAACCCAGCTCTCTTTGTTGTGCCTGCCGGGCTGAGCGATCATTTTCAGGTGCCATAAATCACACATGTGCAACGAGAGCTCCGACTGCCCACATTCACACTGCGCTTTCCTCCTCTGCACCAGCCCAGCGCGCTCAGTCCGAAGCAGCCAGCCTTCAGCAGAAGCTCCTGGAGCAGGAGCAGGCCAGGCTGACCCAAATGCTGGACGACCAGAAGCGAAGCCATGACGAGCAGCTGCAGCTGCTGAAGGAGAAGATGGAGCAGGAGAAGGAGAAGATGCAAGAGGAGACCGAAAGGATGATCCGGCATAAGCTTAAGGTAAGGAGGGCTCAGCCCGATGTTTGCATATTCAAACACACATCGTCATTTTTTGGTTTTCTGGTTTTTGTAAGCCTTCAGAAACTTCTGGTATTGGGACAGCATATAAAAGTTTTAAATCAATCAATCAGTCAATCAATCTTCGCCCCCCTGAGCCAAATCTACCTTCAGACAGCCATCCCTGATTTCCCCGAACCCTTGTCTGTGGCTCCCTACCACTCATGGCTCTCTCAGTCCAGGTCACAAAACTACAAAGCTGAGTTGCAGAAAACTGGAGGGATCAGTAAATGGGACATGAGATGGTCCTGCTTGCGTTGGAAGTTGATACCCCACCATTTCCACTGTCAAAGGTGCACCCAGGGTGCTGTATATAGATTTTAAAAGGAAATGATATTTCATAGTGCTATTAGCAACAATAAACCTTGAGGCAGCAGCTCTAGCCGGAAGAGAGAAGTGGGTTCTCTTTCAGTCACCCACATGCCAAAAAATGCATTTTTGTGTCTAGTTGGCCGAGCCAATGATGTGGCTTGAATCCATCTTATTTTTATTTATTTATTCAAAATATTTTTACCCTGTCCTACCCAGAAATCATCTTAGGATGGCTTACAATACTAGGAACAATAAAGAAACAACATATATAATAACAAACAAAAAACAAAATGCGACTGTACATATGTTAAAACCAAGTTAACATTCCTCAATCCTTAAAATAATGGGTAAATAAAAAGGTTTTTAGAAACATAGAAACAGCAAGTCAGAAGGGACCTCCTGGGCCATCTAGTCTGACCTCCGGCACTAGCCGACTCCGCTCATGACATGCCCACCATGTGCATGTCCAGCCTGTCTTTGAACACCCTCACCGGTGGGGCCTCAAAGACCTCTTGTGGAAACCCATTCCACACCCTCGGGGTCCTGACTGTCAGGAAGTGCTTCCTGGCATCTAAATTGAACCTTGGTTCCCTGAGCTTTGCCCCGTTGGAGCGCGTCCTGCCTTCCTCTGCAGGGGAAAACAGGTCTCTACCCATCTCCGCGTGACACCCCCCCACATACCTGTATGTCGCCAACATATCCCCTCGGAGTCTCCTCTTCTCCAGGCTGAAGAGACCCAATTCTCTCAGTCTCGCCTCATACCCCATCCCCTGCAAACCGGCCACCATCCTTGTGGCCCTACGCTGCACTGACTCTAATCTGGCTATATATTCATCTGGCAGGTGAATTGAACTTAGTCCTGAATGGGGTTGCACTTCCCCCTAGGGACAAAGTCCGCAGCTTGGGAGTGCTCCTCAACTCAGAGCTTTCTTTGGAAGCTCAGGTGACAGCAGTGGCGAGGAGCGCTTTCTTTCAGCTTCGGCTGATCTATCAGCTGCGCCCTTACCTGGAGAATGACTGCCTAGCGACAGTGATACATGCGTTGGTGACTTCCCGACTTGACTTCTGCAACGCTCTCTACGTGGGGCTGCCCTTGAAAACAGTCCGGATACTTCAGTTGGTTCAAAATAGAGCTGCCAGGCTGCTGACGGGGACTGGGCGTTATGCTCATATGACCCCAGTCCTCTGTCAGCTTCACTGGCTCCCCATTGAAGTCCGGGCCCAATTCAAGGTGTTGGTTATGACCTATAAAGCCCTGAACAGCTTGGGCCCTGTTTACCTGAAAGAGCGCTTACGTCCGTACTTGCCTGCCCGCCCGCCCCTTGAGATCGGCGGGAGAGGCCCTTCTCCGAGAGTCCTCCGTGAAGGAAGTTAGGAGGGTGATTACTCGGAGGAGGGCCTTCTCTGCGGTGGCGCCCAACCTATGAACGCGCTCCCCAGAGAGGTCCGCCTGGCACCGTCATTATTTGTTTTCTGGCACCAGGCGAAGACCTTTTTATTCAAATGCTATTTTAATTGTTAATATTATTTATTAGTTTTAACTTTCGGCCAGGGCGACTCAAATTATTTTTATATTTATTAATACTGAATTATTTAATATTGTATTGTTAATTTTGAATTATTTTTATGTATGTGAGCCGCCCCGAGGCTTTGGCGAGGGGGAGGCATAGAAGTGTGCTAAATAAATAGAATAGAATAGAATAGAATAGAATAGAATAGAATAGAATAAAAAATATCCTTTCTGTAATGAGGGGCCCAAAACTGAGCACAATACTCCAGTTGATATTCTTTTACCTGGTGCCGAAAAGAATATAAAGTTGGCGCCAGGTGAACATCTCTGGGGAGTGCATTCCACAGTCGGGGCCACCACAGAGAAGGCCCTCCTCTGGGTATACACCCTCTTTACCTCCTTCAGGGAGGGTTCCCAGAGCAGGGCCTCTGCTGCAGATCTTAGGGGGTGGGAGGGCATATAGGGAAGGAGACGTTCTTTCAGGTATCCTGGTCTCGAGCTGTATGCTTGTAGTTGTTGTCTCCCCCTGCACCTGTCCCCTCCAACAAATAGTCTTTTTGTGTCCCTTTCCTTTTCCAGGAACAAGAGCAACTGTTACAAGAAGGATTTCAGGAGAAGGCCAGAGCAATGGAGAATGAAATCCAGTCCCTCAAAGAGGAAAATAAGAAGTCTTCCATAGCACAGGTGCTAAATAGACTGATCCCAGATTTGCTCAATCTGGGACAGCAAGCCATGCAGTCTTACATGATGTATCGTCTTGCAAAGTCTGCCAGTGCTGCGGAGGAGCCAATCCATCCCAGGCTGGACAGAGACAACCAAAACGTTTCCAGAAATGATGCAGACAAGATAACCATGTACAAGCCTGATGCAAGCAAGACAAGCCTTTCCAGTTCTGAGGCAGGCAGGGCCAATGTTTCCAGGGCTGTACAAAAACCAGGCGTTTGCCCGCCTCCCAGACCACCAAATCTTGGGGCTTTTGCACCACCAAAGGGTTCAAAGAAATCGCACCCATTTGGGGAGGAGAGGGGGTCTCAGGTTTGAATGTATTCTCCAATGCTTTCAAAAAAGCAGGGACAGCTCTTTGGCCTAGAAGATAAGGGGTCTCTCCCTTTAGGGTGGGTGGGTGTCTTTCTCCTTGCTTCACAACTTGCATGCAGGCATATTTATGGCTGTTCAGCACTTTTGTCCTCCATGGTTCAAGCAGCAGCTTGCTTTTTCGTTCTGGTGCATCTAATTCTACTTTCATCTTTCAGCTTATGAAGGTGGGCAGTTTAAACCCTAACCTAAAATAAAACAACTCCCATGCTGCAAACATGCAACTCAGCAGGCAGGCAGGCAGAGAAGGGTGTGGGCTGGTTTGCCCTGAAGGATTTCCTCCTGTTGTACAAATGTTACAACCTAAAACACATAAGGAAAATCTCCTGAGGAGTCTCTGGTTGGCCTGTGCGATTCTAAATTGCTGGTGGCGGATTCAGTCCTCCCTCTGAATCTAGGGCTGGGTTCACACAATATGGCAGACAACTTTGCGTGGTTACCCTGGCTCGTGGGTATTTTTAACCCAGCTGGTGGTCCTCTCTTTCCATCCTTCCCTCCCACTCTCCTGGCACATACCCCATTAGCCAGTGTACCTGCAATAGGCTACATTGCTCCCTGCCTGTATGGTCTCTTCCTCTTCCTCATACAAGTGCAGGAGCCATATGGGTTCAATATCCATACGGGATCGAAAATAAAAGTGATTCCCTCTAGCTGACCTGGCCCCACACCTCCCTTTCTCCAGGCCTTATTCTCAGCCCTGCATCCGAATTATTTGTAATCATCGTTGCAGGCTGCAGAATATGGCATGCAGGAGCATTTTAAAATAATTTGCATAACTTATTCTGGAGACTGAAAGGGGTTCCATGGCTTCTTCCTCTAGAGTAGAACTGGGAATTGACTATGCAACTTCTGGCAGGAAAAGAGCTGAGCTGCACTGCCCTCTGGTGGGTCACTGGTGACATGGCGCTTGACGAACTTTTCCCTTCTTCCATACAATGAGATCCATCCTCCCTCTCTGCCTCCCTTCCTGTCTGTCCAATAGAACTGAACTATGCAAGCTGCAGAAGGATTTCACAACTTTAAGGCCAGAGAAGACAGAGAAAGTGTAGATTTTGTATACTTCAGCTCAATCATTTGTGCAAAGGGACACTGCAGCCAAGAGATTACAGTAGTGAGCAGTGAGATTTGGATGAGCAGCAGTGAAGGAACTAGGAAATACCATCCAGTGTCAGGATGTTCCACTGGAAACCAAGGCCAAGATCCCCCACACTGTTGCGCTCTCAATCACTCTCTCTGTGTGAGAGAGAAATCCAGACAGGAAAGAAAGCTGACAGGAAGTAAATGTATGGATTTGAAACATGGTGTTCGAGGTGAATGTGAATTTTGTTGCCCTCCTCTGGACCCTTTCTAATTTTTCTGCATCTTTCTTAAATCTTGGGGCTCAGAACCAGACACAGTATTCCAGATGAAGTCTGACTAGTGAGGTTGTTTTAATATATATTTTTTTAATATTGTAAGCCGTCCTGAGATCTTGTATAATAGGACGGCATACAAAAGCTTTTAATAAATAAACAAATAAGCTACTACTACTTGTGATTTGGAAGTCATATTTCTTTTAATGCATCCCAAAATAGCATTTGCCCTTTTTGCAGCTGCATTGCGTTGTTGGCTCACATGTAGCCTGTTGTCCACAATTATTTCAAGGTCTTTTTCCGTGCTGTTGAGCCACGTGTTTCCCATCCTGTATCAATGCATTTCGTTTCCTGGGTGGAGGACTTGGCACTTGTCCCTATTGAATCTCATTCTGTTGCTTTCTGCCCAGCATTCAGGTTTATCAAGATTGCCCTGGATCTTCATTCTGTCTTTTAGGCCTATTCCACCCAGCTCTGTATCATCTGCAGATTCGATTATCTTGCCTTGCACGTCTTCATCCAAATCATTAATTCAGATGTTGAAGAGCACTGGGCCAGGACTGAACCCCATGGCACCCCGCTAGTTGCCTCCATCCGGTTTGAGAAGGTGCCGTTGATGAACACTCCTTGTGTCTGATTTAACAACCAGTTTTGGATTCAGTTTTTCTATCTAGTCCACTTTTTGCTAATTCGCTTATCAGGATGCTGTGAGGCACTATTTCAAAAGCTTTGCTAAAGTCTAGCAGGATTATGTGCACAGTGTTTCCTCTGTCCATTTGGGAGGTTACCCAGTCAAAAAATGAGATTAAATTAGTCTGACAGGATTTATTTTTGATAAATCCATGTTGACTTCTACTAATCACTGCATTTTCTTGCAGAGTGACTTTTTATTTTAATAATTTACTCCAGAATTTTTCCAGGGATTCATGTCAGACTGACTATGATTTGTAGTTCCCAGGCTCATCTTTTTTCTCTTTCTGAAGACAGGGACAATGTTAGCCCTTCTCCGGTTATCTGGCACTTCTCCAGTTTTCCAGGATTTATTGAGACAGTAGTTCTGAGCGTTCTTCTGCTAGCTCTTTTGTGACTCTGGGATGGAGTTCGTCGGGCCCTGGAGATTTGAACCTGTTTATTCCATCCAGATGTCCCTCGGCCATTCGCCTGCACTCTCGGTCTGCCGTCTCTCACTTGCAGCTTGTACTTCCTCTTGGTTGTAGATTTTCATGTGGGAGAAGACTGAGGCGAAGTAGGAATTGAGCGCCTCTGCCTTTTCTTTGTCATCTAATATCACTCTGCCATCCACTGTACGAGTAGGTAGCTGGGCACCTCTCTTTCACATGCCTTGTTTTGGATGTATCTGAAGAAGGCGTTCTTGTTCTTAGCATCCCTTGCTATTCTCAGTTCATTTTCTGTTTAGCCTTCCTGATGCCATCCCTGAAATCCCTTGCTATATGTTTATATTCAAATATAAACAGGAAGACCAACTAGGGGGTGGATGAAGTCCGTCGAGGAGCAATGCTCGCTTTGGCAGCTCATACACTAAAATTTGAAGGCAAAAGAAGAGGGGGCGGCAGAGGCTGAGGTGGCTGGATGGAGTCACGGAAGCAGTTGGTATGAGCTTGGGTGGACTCCGGGGGATGGTGGAGGACAGGAAGGCCTGGAGGAATGTTGTCCATGGGGTCGCGATGGGTCGGACACGACTTCGGGACTAACAACAACAATACTAAAATTGGAATGATAGAGACAGGGAAGCCACAGCCTGGATTTTACAAGTGCTGAGCAAAGCTACCAAAGACAAGCTTTACTGGTGGTCTCCATTAGACAGGGATTACTTGAAAGCATATAACTTGTAGTCGTCGCTCGGCCATGGAGCCAACTGGGTGACTTTGGGCCAGTCACAGACTCTCAGCCCAACCTACCTCACAGGGTGGTTGTTCTGGGGTTAAGATTGAGAGAAAGAGAACAATGTAAGCCACTTTGATTTATTTAAAAGAAGAAAGGTAGGATATAAATCCATTCAATAAAATAACAAGAAGCTGCACTATAACCTGGGTGGGTTTCTGGCGTACACCTTATTATACTGCAATACAATTTATTCTCGGATTAGCTAAGGGAGAGTTCATACAATTAATATATCTTGGTGTCCCTCTATGCATCTTACACAGCAGAGGCTGTAGATTTCAATTTAAACATATAATCTCTTGACTGGAACATACTGGTGCTTCTTTTGTGCTTGAGTATTTATTTCATTCGCAGCCTCCGCATGCCCCCGGTGCTTTATGACTTTTCTCTTTGAAGCATATAATCTTACACTTTACAGGGACTTCTTCTTTCATTTTCTTTGTGGGAGAATTAGTGTGTCCTTCACTCAAGGGGTTTTCTCCCCCGCCCCAGGGAGCTGTCTTTGCATTTGTATATGTTACATCACACAACCCAATATGGTGTTGCAATTTAGCGCAGAGTTGCAAAAATACACCCAGCTTCTGTGTTGTTGTTGTTTTTGTTGATGATGATCATGATATTACATTAATGCCACAGCTATCTTTCTCTTGCAAGGAACTTAAGGTAGGTTACAGGGTTCTGCCTCTCTCCATTTTATCCTTACAACAACGACCCTGCAAGGTTGGTTAAGGCAAGAGTACACTCCAGGGCTGCATGGGGACTAGAACCCAGATTTATTACCGCCTATAATGACACCATTCACAAACACATCAGAGTCTCCTTGCTCTACAAAAAATGTGCACCATGAAGACAGCCCGGCTTGCTTTCTACTGCCCTGTGTCAAGGCTCGGGTTTCCCCTTCTTTGATTCGAGCAACCGTCTCCTTGCAAAATAGCTCTTTCTGTCCAATTTGCAGTTAACAAGCGACAGCCACAAGTGGGTGAGCAAAGTGACTTGTTGAACCCGAATGAGGAGCGTCTTCCTTTCCAGTAGCCCTGGAGAAGGACTTGCCTCCTAGAGCCAGACATGCCCTCTAACTGGGTAGCCCTTCTAGCCCATCATGGTCCAGGGCCCAGACCACATTCTCCTCCTCTTCTCCCTTGTCCCATCCCTTCACTTCCCAACCCAGTCTGTTCTCATGGTCTGCCTGAGCACCTGGAGATGGTAGCCTTGAGATAACCACACCCTCCTCCTCTATCTCGATTCCCATGCTCCCCGTTTCTCAGCCATCACCGTTCTCATCCGTCCTGACCCTGGAAGGCACACCAAGAAGAATAGCCCCTTCCATTCCCGAAGCCCATGGTCCTGGTTCCACTTGGCTGGAAAAATAAGGTCCTGTCCCCGAGAACCTCCTGCGTGTTGAGAGTTAGCACCAAAATGGAGACGCGCTCTTGCCTCTGCCATGTGGCATGAATTGCGGCGGGGCTTGCGAAACCCCCAGTGGAACCGTGTCTCTGATTTTGAATGTGTGCAGTGAAAGCTTGTGATGTTAAATATTGCAGAATTAAGAACTGGGGACTGGGGAATTCGTGAAAGACCGAGTTGCGGCAGCTGCAGCTGCTTTTTTGTTTCTGTTTCTCAAATTTGCCCGTTTTGGCAGTGGGATTATCTTGTTGATTCTAATAGGCCTCCGGTTTCCTGGAAGGCAGTTAGCAATCTGCAAACCTCTGAGCATTGGCAAACTCCTGACATGCTTGTCTCACGCACTGGTGTGCTTCTTTTCCCCGGTACACTTACTGTATTTCCCCAGGAAATCATTAGGAAAATGGCTAGAATGGATGGGGCTACAGTTTAGATATGCACCTCATTTGGGGAATTGCATCCAGGGAGTGGTTTCGTTTTTGTTTGTTTGGGGAGAATAGTGCCCACGGCCACTATTCCCCAAGGGTCTTGCAATGCTAACTACAAATACCTGAACCACGGCCCATGCCCTGGACAGGGCAAAGCATAAATCGACTTCCAGGTATGTGAGGGGATGTCATGTGGAGGAGGGCCGTGAGCTTCTTCCCTGCAGTGGAGGGCAGGACACGTTCCACTGGGGCAAAGCTCAAGGAACTGGCTTCAAACTGGATGCCAGGAAGTACTTCCTGATGGTTAGGACCCCTTGAATATGGAATGGGCTTCCAAGGGAGGTGGTGGAGGCTCCATCAGTGAGGGTGTTCAAGGGAAGATTGGACAATCACATGAGTGGAGCCGGCTAGAGCCGGGGGTCAGACTAGATGGCCCAGGAGACCCCTTCTGACTTCTGACTTTGTTTCTGTGTTTCTAAATCCACCAGGCATTGAGCTTGTTCTCAGATGGAGGGCATTTTGCATGCACAGTCAATGGTGTTGTGCAACAATTCTTGGTTGAAAGTTTTGAAAGTAATGGTTGCATTTGTTTAAAATTCCCTTGGCGACTTTGTTTATTCTAGCTTGTTTTTCTTTTTTCTGTATTAGTTTATGTTAAAATGAAATATTTTATTTTATTTATTTATTAGAAAAATTTCTATGCCGCCCCTTGCCAACTAGCCTCGGGGCGGCTCACAAACAGAATGAAATAGATAAAAACCTATTTTAAAAATGTTCCCTCAAGAAACAAAATATTCACACCTCTGACTCTTCACCTGCAAAATGTAGGCACTGAATCCTTTGGACCTCCCAGTCAGAGAATCGGTGTGAGCATGTCCATCTGCGGGTTTTCTGTTCAAAGCAAGGTTTGCGTTACACACCTGCTCCCCACGCACTTCCGCTCTGCCATCGATTGCCTCGCTCTGGGGCCAGGCCTCCAATCCATGAGTGTTAACGCATCAGTCCACATTATCGGCTGCCTTGTACCTGTGGCTGATTCGATCCCTTTGCTGGCAGAATGCTCAGCAAACACAGATAGCTTTGGTTTATTAGTCTCATGCTGGTGATGGCAGGGTGGACCTGAAAGACAGGTAACAGGTGCGCCACCGAGATGTAGCAGGAGAATCTTTTGGTCCCCGGTGGCAGCAGGCCTGTTTCCTCGGCAAGGACAAGAGGAAGGTGGCTTGCGCTAGCTACTCATGGATGTGCCCCTTGGCTTTGCGGTCCTTGAGGGCATCCTGGCCGTGGCCATCCTGGCCATCAACCTGCTCGTGTGTGCCACCATCTACCTGCACAAGGAGCTGAGGTGCACCCCCAACTACCTGATCGTGTGCCTGGCGGTGGCCGACCTCAGCGTGGGAGCCTTGGCCATCCCCTTCTCCGTGGTGCTCAGCATGGAGCTGGCCCTGCGCTTCTACACGTGTCTCTTCCTCGCTTGCTTCCCGCTGGTCACCACACAGTTCTCCATCTTCCTCCTCTTGGTCATCGCCATCAACACCCACCTGAAGGTCAGGCTGCCCAACAGGCAAGTCGGACACTCTTTGTTCAGCATGCTCTGTGTGTGTGTGTGTGTGTGCGTGCGCGCGCGCGCGTGCTTCTCATAGAAAGCTTTCTTCTACTGAGCCAGATCCTGGTCCATCCAGCCCAGTACAGCCAGCACGGGCTGGCAGCAGCAGCAGCCGCAGCAGTTCTGCTGGGCCTCTTTCTTTCCAACCTCATCTGGAGATGCCAGGAATCTCCCCTGGGATTTGTCTGCATGCAGATAATTTGCTCTGCTGTTTAACAAGGGCCCTTCACAGCCTCCTTAAGCTGGAGGCAAATTTTTGTCAGAGAGGTGAGGTCAACTCGGAGGAGGGACTGCTGCTTTTGGAGCGGTGATGTAGCCCGGCTGTGGAAGTGTGTGTGTTTGCTTTAGCACGATTCAGTGTATAGCTGGATATACACCTGTCTTTCACGCCTGATAAACTGGCTTCTAATAGTTCTCATTTTCCTGCAGTGGTGCTAAAGACAAATGTCTCTGCCCATCATGAGAAATAAGGCCTATCTCAAACTATTTTCAGTCCATCCTTAAAACTCTCTCTCCCCCCATCCTTATTTTTCCAGTCTTGCCTCTGCCATGAGCACACCTGCCTTTTCCAGGTGTGGGCACACTTGGGGTCGGGAGGACAAGCTGATGCTACCAGCCAACAAACTCCAGCTGGTCTCCGGTTAGCTGGGTCCTCCTGCAAATATCTCTTTGCAATCAGACTGTGGAGCAGGCGGAGGAAGGCGAATGTGATGGAGTATCTCCCGGCTTCACTCTGGAATTGCAGACTAAGATGGAAAGTGCACAATGAGGGGCTTTTCCTCTGAGGATGTCCATTTTTTTCAGCAGCCAACACAATATGGCTGCTGGAGAGGCAGTGTGGCATAGTGGTTAAGAGCACAGGACTGGGACTCGGAGGATCTGGGTTTGAGTCCCTGCTCGGCCATGGAGCCAATGAGGTGACTCTGGGCCAGTCACAGACTCTCAGCCCAACCTACCTCACAGGGTTGTTGTTGTGGGGATAAGACGGAGGAGGAGAATGATGTCAGCTGCCTTGAGCCCTTTGTCGGAAAAAGGCAGGATATAAATCGCAATATATATATATATAAAATATATATTTAAAGAGCCAGGAGCAGCCTACGACCTTTTGCTGCCCCTTCTTCCCAGTCAGCAGAAAAAGAGTGACTGGCCTTGAGGTAGCATCTTTTGGCTTCTCTGCATGAGGCTTTTAACCACCACTTTCCTGAGGCTTCTGCTTCCAGATTCTTTCTGGAATTAATACCGCCTCATTCCCATGTTTTCCTCGCCTTCCTTTCGTTCCATTATACTACCACAAGGTGGCGCTGTGGTGCAGGACAATTGCAGAAACGCCCCGTTCGTCTTTCTGTGAGTTCTGTGCAGGCCTCCAGTGATGCTCGGTATCTTGCTTGCTTCATTTCCAGAAATGCCTTAGCTGAGTAGGTTAGAGGAGAGGACAGGAAGCCGCTCGCTTGGTAGGGCAGTGCTGCCCTTCCCCCAAAGCCACAGTGCTTAGCAGTGCAGGAGCTCCCAACCCGCAGGAGCCTCACAGGCGTCTTTCCTTGCACAGCTTCGCCATGCGCATGAAGAGGGGCTGGATGGCGACCGCCGTGGTCTTCTGCTGGCTGATCTCGCTCCTGATAGGCCTTCTGCCCATGATGGGCTGGAACCGCTTCCAGCAGTACATGGAAGCCGGCAACAGCACGCTGACGTTCAGCTTCCCCTCCGAGAGAGCGGCCCTCGTCGTCATAGCCGGAGACATCCCTTACGGAGGGTTCCTCTCCAAGGTTTATCCTGGGCCCCAGAACTTCAGCTCTGGCAAAATCCCGAATGGACACCAGGGTCTCTGCTGCTTCGTCTCCATTTTTAGCCCAGACTACCTCGTCTGCTTTCTCTTCACCTGCACCTTGCTGCCCCTGGCCGCCATGCTGGGCATCTACGTGGACCTCTTCCGCGTGGTCCGCGGCCACTTCCAGTCCCAGGCTCTGTGGCCCGCCAAGAGAAGGGAATTGCGCATGGCTCGCACCCTCTTCCTCTTGCTGGGTGTCTTCTGCCTTTGCTGGGGACCCCTGCAGGTCATCTACTGCGTCCGGCTGCTGTGCCCCAGCTGCCAGACCCGGGAGTCCCTGTACCGCCTCGCCGTGCTGCTCTCCCACCTGAATTCTCTGGCCAACCCTCTGGTCTATGCTCTGAGGAAGAAGGACCTTGCGCTGGCCCTCCGCTCCGTCTTCCTCCACCGTGTCCTGCGCTGGCCAAGGCTGAAGGCCTGCTGTTGCCCCAACCCCAAGGTGCACCCCCAGGTCTGAAGCAGGCGAACCTCCCCGGAGGGCTTTTTTGTGACCCCGTTTGCGGCCAGAACTGTCAGATGCTCGTCATGCCATCGGTGGTGCAGCCCTGTGCCTGTTTCGATGGAAAAAAGTCCTACGATTCCCAGTGCTCCCCACTTGGGCCACGCGGCTTTTTTAAAAATAGAGTTTGGAAAATAACCTGTTAAGCCATCCAGGGCAGAATCTTTTCTACCACCTGAGAAGGAACTTTGTATGAGGACTGCATCCCCTCCAGCCACTCAATGATGACCCTCACAATGTGGCCTCAGTTGTCTTGTTTATCTCGCGTGCTACCAAAACTTCATCTCTGGCTCTGTTTAATAGAGGGACTGCCGTATTTTTTCTGCACTCCTGCTACTTGCTGCCGCATAACCTCCATGTTTCGTGCAGAGCAAGGTGCGGATCAGAGTGGTCCTTTGCTTTTTCAGACATGGGAAAAGCCTTTGCTCCTCCGTTCCAGAATACTCTGCTAGATGCCACAGAATATCCACTCACCTACCACCGTCTCATGCATTCGGGCTGCAAATGGCCATTTTGAGACTGGGTCTGTCTGTACTGCAGACCTCATGGCAACACAACTGGTCCAGATTCGCACTTGGTTCTTTCTTCCCCAGCCTCTACTTTCTGTATTCCCGAGCCTGATGAAGAGTTCTGGAGAGCCTGAAGGCTTGCACAGTGTTGCAGGATCTCGGCTGGTCCTAAACATTTTGCCCCGCTGAAGTGTTTGGATTGTTGTTACTGTTCCCTGACACTTAAGGGTGGCAGAAGACAGAGCTCTAGAGGGTTTGGATTCCAGCTTCCCGATGCCCCTGTCAGAATGGCCAATGATCAGAAATGCTGGGTGCTGAAGTCCAAAACATTTGGAGATCTCAGGTGCATTGCTGACACCTTTCCCTGGGGTAGGGTAGCATATGTGCTACTGTGAGAAGCCAGCCACATCGCTCTTCAAAATCTAGTTTTGCCTAGACTCACGTTCTGTATGTGATGAAAGAGCAAACTCCCTGACGCTAAGAACCATTTGTTGTGTGCGTGTCTTCATTTCCTGGATAGAAGATGGACCACCTTGGAACTTTGTATGCATTATAAAGCAGGGGTGGGAAGACTTTAGGGATCTGCCTCAGCTCCCCCCCCCCACACTCTAGAACCCCGAGATCCCCCACTGGGAAAGACAAGCAAAAGGCCTTCATTTAGAATGGAAGAATTCTGGTCCCAGGAATGGTTTTGTTCCAAGCAGAGCTTGCGGCTCTTCCACGCAATCGTCACTCCTGCTTTCTTACTTCCAGCAGCGCCAGCTCTGCTATTAGGCAAGGTGGGACAGTGGTCTCAGGCAGCAAATGCTGAGAGGGGGCACCATGGGGTTCAGCGAGAGATCTTGGGTGGCCCCGAGTACAATTCAGAGCAGCATTTCAGTGTTGAGCAATTGGGAGTCAGAAGTCCTTGCCAATCTACTGCCAATCACCTGAAGATCTACGAGCAGATCCAGTCCTACCTTTTGCTCACCTTGCAGTGGAGGTCTTTAAAGAGTGGACAAACCCACGTCGGCTCCACGGGGTGGGACACTTGGACAAGTTGCTGACCATGAGCCCCCAGTGGGTTTGTGTCTTTGCCACTTGTCATAGCTTCCCATCCACCTGACCCCTTCCTCTGGGTCCGAGCCACTCCACAACCCAGGAGGAGAGAGTAAGGAAAGTGGAAGCTGCCACTCCTTCCGCCTGCTCTTAGAGAAGCAAGCCAGAGGGAAGGGGCATCCAATCTGACTGACCCGCAAGGCTGGCTTGAAGGCGGAGGTCCTGCCCATTTAATGAGCGTGTGGAAGAGATAATTTTGTCAAATGCACCTTGCCATACAAAGGCGACAAAGCAGCCCCTGATGAAACCTCTTCTTCCAACTGATGTGGCCTATTCAGGGCTGGGGATCCCTGTTCTCCTCTGCATCCAGCCACTCTCCTCCATGCGCCCTCTCCATTTGCTTTGTCTGCCTTTGGGTGCGATCAGCTCAGTGCAACAGAGAGGGGCCCATTTAAGACAGCCATAGGAAAATCGCTTCCGCCCACAAAGCAATTATTGAAAACGAGAGAGCTGAACTGCACAGCACTATTGAATATTGCAGCGTTAAAGCACATAATGGACATCAGCGAATGTCGATAAAGCCATTATTTAAACAAAGGCTGTGACTTGGTCCTCGGTATTTTTAGAAGCCTGAATAAAGCTAATGAAATTGATTTTCTTTAAACCTCAGTGCAATAAAGCTGACTTTTATCTTTGGGAGGTAAAAGAGTCGAGAGAGAGAGAGAGAGAGAGACCCACAGAAAAATTGGAAAGGAGTAACTGGGAGAGAAAGGTGTTTTTTTGTTATTGATCTTTGGCCCTGTTAATGCTGCACTCTATAGCGGACAAATAATTCAAATCCAGAGCTCTTGACATATGATGTACCTCTCCCCTTTACCTTTGTACCTGCAGAAAGGTACATACCAGACATAAATCAGCGCTCGGAGCTGCAGCTGCTACACAATGCGAATTCTCAGCACTGCCCTTCAGAAGGTATCATGCAACTACTCTGTCTTTCCCTCCTTAATTGATCTTCTGTGGTAAGGAAAAAGACAGACAAAGCCGTGGAAAAACACAGGTTGCAAGCCAAGGTTTTGTGAATGGGCAGAATGACGGCAGCATCGGAGTTTTGTCTGGAAGATCTGGGTGTCTTCTGACGGATAGTGTTATGACTCCTCGGGAATCCTGATGGAGAGCAGATGTCACACTTCGAACAAACACACACAACTTGTCAGTTACGTCCGCTTCCTTGCCAAAGGTCTGAGAAAAAGCCATTGTAATGCCAGTGCTTTTTACGGGGTTTGAGAGAAGCAGGGAAATTATAGCCCTGTGAAACTAACCTTGTCAGGGGAAATTGGAGGAAAGAGCAGTTGCATCCATCATTATAAAATAGGTAGAGAAAGAAAGCTTTGTCTGAAGAAAAATCAATGAATATTCCACAAAGGAAAGTCCTACCCTACCAACCTTTGGGAACAAGCATGGAGGTGAGGGATGCCGGTTTGGATGGGTTCAAAAGGGGATTGGAAAAATTAATGGAGAAGGGGGCTGCCCAGGACCTCTAGTCTGGTGGCCCTGGGTCACCCCCAGTGGCAGAGGCAGTGTGCCTATGCACATCAGTTGCTGGGGAACATGGGCCAGAAGAAGCTATTGCACTCCTGCGCTAACTGTTGGCTTCCCATCATGTTGAGGATGCCGGATTAGATGGGTCCTTGGACTCACCAGCATGACTCTTATGCATTACATTTATATCCCACTCTCAATGAGCTCAAGAATGCTTCCTTAAACTTCTTCCTCTGCTCAATCTTGTCCCCACAACAACAACCCTGTGAGGTAGGTTGGGCTAAAAGTCTGTGAGTGGCCCAAAATCAGCCAGTTCCACGGCAGAGCAGGGACTAGAATTCAGATCTCCTGAGTCACAGTCCTGCACCCTTAACCGCTACACCACACTGTCCCGAGGTTTATTTTAAATGCGTTCAACATCTGTGAATCTCTAGCAAAAAAACCCCTCACCAAACTTGAGCGTCTCTAAAACGTTTAAGGATGCAGTGCTATGCATATTTAAGTCAAAAAAGGCCCAATTTTTTGCTGCTTAAGCACGAGCAAGACTACGTCCTAAATCATCTTTCCTCAGCCTGGTACTCTGTGTTGAACTATATTGGGCAAGGTGGCTGAGGATGATGGGAGCTGATTAAAAAAAAGTCTTCCGAAAAAATGCCCGGTCCCGCGTTGGAGCTGAGCTCAGCTCTGCTCTCCCGCTCTGCACCGCGCCGCCTAGCGGCAACCTGGGCTAACGCGCTCTGAGAAAAGGGGGGGGGGGAGCTCAGCTTCCGCCCTTTAGTGGGCAAATCGTGTGCATCATTTCCGCCTCTCGTCTCTTGCTACGATCTCAGAGCGGCGCCCTCCTTCCCGCGCGGCGGGGATTGGGCGAGCCTCAAGTCTCGCGGCTTGCGATTGGCCAGGCAAGTCTCGCGGGGTCTCGGGCCCTGTGAGTAGCGGGTGGGGAGCCCCGCGTGGCCTCTTTTTCCGGCACGGGCGCGGAGAGGCGGCTGCACGGTGAGCGCGGCCGGGCCTGCATGGCCGCTCGGGGCTCTCGGGGCCTCCGCGGAGCGCGGGCTGGCCCACTTGCGCTCCCCCGGCCCTTCGGGGCGGCGTGGCGGGCTCGTGCCCGGTCCGCCGTCTCGAAACGGGGGGGGGGGGCGGCGTGCAGCGCGGGCGGCAGCGCGCGTGCTGCGTGGAGGCGCCGCGGTGGCCCCGGGCCTGTCCGGCGCGCCCTACCCAGCTGCCTGCCCGCGGAAATAATGCATAATGATCCTGTCCTTTGCTGGATAGGTCTGAATGCGGATGCCGCCCGGCTCTGGCTTCGGGCGTTACTGCGCGTCGGTGTTTCTTGCGTTATGGAAACGAAATTTAATTTTGTCTGCTTTGATCTCTCTTTAATCGGTTAGGGCAGGTAATGGGAATTCACTGCCCCACATGTATATTTACTCAAGTCTTTTTTGAGGGGCCTCCTAAGCGGAATCCTAGATATATCTCGCTAACAGACCAGTCTTCTTCCAATTCTATGTATGGGTTAAACGTCTGTAAAGAGCCGAACATAATTAGCAGGAATGCAGACCAAACCGTGCAGTGATTGGATGTGGAGAAACTTTGAAGAGGAACTGTACTTAAATCTTTGATTTTGAAAGTATTTTGTAAAAAATAATAAACGTATGAATTAGATTGGAATGATAATTTTAACATTTTTCTAGTTGTGGATTTAGGTCTGGGTAAAGGTATTTACAGAAAATTTTATGGATGTGTACACAAGCAGTGGAAATGACTTTTAAGCTCATATACTTTTAACTTTTCAAAAATGCTCAGACATATTTACTTAAGCATTTTAACAGAAAGGGCAGCCTCCCAATAGCATCTCCGAATTTGTGCAGCTGCAAACATTCTTTCTAAACTGCTACTCCATGCTTTTTTTTTCTTCCCTATTCTCTCGGCAGATGCCTGGTGTAACAGTAAAAGACGTGAACCAGCAGGAGTTTGTGAGGGCCCTCGCAGCCTTCTTGAAAAAGTAAGTTGCCTGAAAAATTTAATTGGAATAAGCCAGTTAAAATTAGCTTTATTATCTTGACTGTGCATACCAGTGTGTTTGTTAGCAGATACTCTGCCATGATGGCTACTCTGCCACACACTTGTTTACATACTTGCGATTTTCCTAATTACCCTAATGGCACATAGCTTACTGTGTGGCCTAAATGCAGCGAAGTATGTCGTGGGGATAGCTTCCAACCCATCTTGCCTGGTTCACTGCTTACCAGGCTTGCCAATTGCAGCTTCTTAGCACCCTGAGGAAACCTTAAGGATTCCGCTTAGAAAGGGGAGAATTGGGGAGGGGGGGGTTCTCACAGAACTCACAGGTTCTTGGGATTTTTGTAGGGGGAAGGCAGGTGCTTAAGGCAGCCTGGGGACACATGAGCACCATCCCCCTCCCCCACCCCCGTTTCTGCAGCAAAGGGAGTGTCTCCTGGAAAAAGGTGAAAAGTGGTCAGCAGTGGACTAGAAAGTTGCAGCTTGGCATGCATGCTGTGTCCATGTGGCCAGATGTCAGTGTCAGATTGCAGCTTTGTAGCCCACTGAAGGGGGGGGTCATCCCTGCAGCCTGGTTTTTTAAAGGTGGGGTGTGTGGGCAGCACCCCTTGGGTTTTGTGAGGGGGGTTCATGTGCTAGGAAGTTCCCATTCTCCCAAGTATGGGAAAAAATTACAGGCGTTGTTTAAAAAGTGAAGCTGTAGTCAGTGCTCAGTGGCTTGCGTGCTTGGGGGACAGCTCAGGGGCAGAGGAGTTTTCACCACAACGCATGGTTAAAATGTCCAGGTAGGTTAGAATGTTGGGTGAACCCAGCCATTTCTTCATCTCTCAATGTGGTGAAGTCATAGGTGGGTGTGGCTCACCTGTGGGTAAAACACCGCCTTAGTTAAAGTAAAATGGCATAAAACCTTGTGTGCTGATCAGTGTTTTGAATTCTTGCAGATCAGGTAAACTGAAGGTACCTGAATGGGTGGACACAGTCAAACTAGCCAAACACAAGGAATTGGCTCCCTACGATGAGAACTGGTTCTACACCAGAGCAGGTAAGCAGCTGAATGTGTCCAGCATCAGGCAAATGTGATGCAGCTTTTTATTTTAAGCACATGTTCTGTTTGTTTATCACATTTGTATCGGCTTTCCTCTGAAGAGTCCAAGCCGGCATGCACGATCCTTCTCTCCTGTGTGGTAGATTAGACTGGGAGTCAGTGAGTCGGGAGTAGGTCCCAGATCTCCTGAGTCCCAGTCCAGCACTCTGACCACTACAACACGCTGGGTAGAGTGACTGTCTGAATCAACATTTTGTTGCATGAGAGACCATGATGGAGCATGTCAAAACTCACCATAGTTTGACGGCAGTTCTTGGAAGTGCAGTAGGTTAACTCCCTCACCTGCCACCAAACAACATTCTGAAAATTGGTGCAAATGATATAGAAAAAATGTGAGCACTTGATCCACTTCACATCCTTTCTTGTTAAATGGACATAACTTGATCTGCTTCCCTGCCCCCCAGAAAACTTAAGGCATGATGTAAGAAGAAAGGGAAGGGAAATACAGAAAGTTTTATGTGAGCAAATTATTAATAGAGCTTAGTTTAGGTAGCCCTTACAGTAATCTTGTAAAATGTGCCTTTATCCCCACGCACACATTTCCAGCGGGGGTGCTGTAGCTGAGAGAGGGAGGCTGCTTAAAGCCCTTCCAATAAATGCATAGTTGAGCTTAGAACTTCCTGGGGATGCTCTTAAATATTGCACCACACTAGTTATTAAAGCCTCTGAGTGTTTTCTCTCTCTTTCTCTTTCCCTCCCACCCACACACACTTGCACATGTGCGCACACATGTTCATTCCACATAGGTGTAGCATGCTTTAACTTGGTGTATATGTTTCACTAGAATATGACGACAGGGTGACTTGCGCAGTATGTGCAGCACATGAGCCCTGTTGTTACTCTTCAGCCCATTCCTTGGGGACTAAAAGCATTTTTGCCCCCGGCTGCCAGGGCACCACAGGAATGGAGCAGAAGGTTATTGATGGGGAGATCGTGTCTCCCCAGGCAGTGGCAAGTGTGCTTGTCCCGTCTTCTAAAGCTGCCCTTGCAGTCTTTGCCTGGCCTTGATCCAATTCTGGGCATGGGGGGGGGGCAGACCCTGCAGGAATAGGATAGCTCCCTGCTGGATGTCCCCCCCCCCCCTGCTTTAGTCACTCGTCTGTGTCCGTGTAGTGTTACATGGACATGGCGCTCACTGTGACGGGGTGTTTTTGGCTCAGGAAATTGCAGCGATTGTTGCCACTTGGCCTCAGGCTGCCCAGCGTTTTCACGTCAGGCTGGCAGCCGGCGTCTCATCCATTTCAGTTGTCCTGTGGACAGGTCGTCATGCCTCTCTTTACAGATGTCGCTTGATGAGCTTCCGTGACGATGCTTCTGAACGCATCTCCATAGGAGAACAGGGCACTTGCCTGGTCTTTTTTCTCTCCACCCCCTAATCTTCTGGGGACCGTAGCTAGAGGTCTTGCCAACCTGCCACGGTGAGGGGCAATGCTGAGCATTGGTCTAGTTGCTTTCACAGGGCCAAACCCTTTGCCTCTGGCTTGTCTCCCTGTAGAAGGAAGATGCGGGCAAATATTGGTAGCCAGCCAGGAGTCGTGTCTTGGCTTTCTTTCCTCGGCCGCCCTGAGGTCCAAGGTAGTTTTATTCTTGACTTTAGAGGGATCCCTGCAACAGTTGGAGAGCTTTAGGGTTGCTCTGTGTGGAGATCTTGCAGCGTTCTTTCACACAGCGTTCGGTTGAGTCCTCAAATAAACCCATCTGTCTGCATTTACAGTAAATAACACAATGCAGTCTTCTCTCTTGTTCCGTCTCTGGCTTTTTCAAGCTGCCTCTGCTGGGGCGAGGATTTTTCAGGGAAGCCCTGAAGTCTGCCATGCCTCTCCCTTGTACTGCTGCTGGGTTATTTCAGTTACGTACCACAGCCCCTGTTGTGGCCTTGCTGCCGCAGCTCTTCTAGCGAATGCTGGTCTGGGAGGTGGTCTCTTGGCCCGTGGGCACATAGCCTCAGGCTGTCTCTGTTTTGCCTGTGCGTGAACAGCAGCCCCCCAGGAGAAAGCAGGTGCTTCTGTGAAAGGCAGCCATGGTGATAAAAAGAGCTTTATCCTTCATAGTATCTTCTTCTGCGTCTTGTAATTCCGTTCTAGGTGCAGCTGGAGAATTGTAATGCCACTGTTCCAGGCACTGTTAACATCAGTGGTGCATTAATGCGTCTTCAGTTAGCGGACTTTGGCTAATAGTAGCCTGGTGTTACTGTACTCAATAATAGTTCGCGTGTTACTTTAGCCACTTCTAGTGGGACTTTTCATTTATGGGAATAATCAGCTCAGGCATGCAAACAGCCTGAGGTAAGCTGAGAGCTTGGGGGTTTTGTCATGGTCTGGCAGATCGCTTTGCCCCTTGGCTTGGCTGAAATGGTCAGTTCTGAGTCTGACTGGTATGCTGCTCACATGAGTAAGTCGTTCCTGAGAGTCCTTTCAGTGGTAATATCCAAGGCAGCCTGTGGATTATGGAGTTGGGCCCCCAGAGACCTCACCTCTAAACCTTGTTCAGCAGTACTTAGGATTTCAGCTGCAGCATTTGGACGTAAGAATCGGAAATGGGACGTGTCCGGTAATCAAGTCTTCCTTTGCAGCGTCCACAGCCCGCCATCTGTACCTCCGCGGAGGGGCGGGAGTGGGCTCCATGACCAAGATATACGGAGGCCGCCAGCGCAACGGTGTGATGCCCAGCCACTTCAGCCGGGGGTCCAAGAGTGTTGCTAGGAGGGTGCTTCAGGCTTTGGAAGGCCTCAAGATGGTGGAGAAAGACCAGGATGGGTGAGTTTCTAGTATTTGGGGAATGTGTGTCTCACAGTAGCCTAAGCGGCTGCTTGTATAGGAAAAACGGCCGTGAATATCAAGCTCACCTGCCTTGTTTGCGAGAATATCCAGTGCATTAACGAGCAACCCAGTGGACTTCATCTGTTGCAAGGATGTGCCAAGACTTTTGGGTTCATGAGTGCATCTGGAATTTGAGGAAATGATCGAGAATTGTTAGGGTGGCAGGTTCCTCTTTCTTCCTTTTAGCCTGAACAGAAGATCATGGGGTGCTCCAGCCAGCAGCACATCTGGAAATTCCCCTAAGCTTAGAGACATTCTGAAAAAAGGAAGGTGGTTCCTGGGAGGAACCAGGGTGGCTGGGTGGGAGGGTTAGGGGGCTTGTGGGCAGCAGGGGAGGTGTCACTGGGCATCGTGCTGGAGACCCCATAGGATGAGTTGCCCCAAGCATAGAGGCAGCACACCAGAGAAGCTGTAGGAGAAGAACATGGCTGCTTTCATGACCTGCCTATGGATGGTCAGGATTGGAAGCAGGGTGGTTGATTAGCTGGCCCATTGGCCTGGTCCTGCAGGACCCCTTGATTAAAGGTGCAGTGTGCTTGGCTTTGGTAAAACAAGTTTCCCGTATGTTTGCTTTCAATTATTTTCTGCAATGCCTGTGTACTTATGTTTTGAGAGGACTCTTGGATTGAAATTAGCCTTATTGTAACTGCAGAAAAAAATAAGTGGTGGAATATTGGGGGCTCTGAGGATGAAGAATGGCCTCAGGCTATTGGATGGCTGTAACCAAGTCCCAGAGAGCCCTACAGTTCTAAATTAGGTTTAGTTCAAAATATATGCTGACATAGTCGCTGGTTTCTTTCAGAGGTCGCAAGCTTACTCCTCAGGGACAGAGAGATCTGGACAGAATTGCTGGACAGGTAAACCTATTTACCTAAGAATAAATTCTAGACCTATAGTTAGTGTGTGGTGAGGACCCAGGCAGTTTTACAACAGTAAAGGCTCCCCGCCAGGGACAAGGTTGGGAGTCTTTAGAAAATCGTATACCCTTCTCTCTCTTTCCTCTCTCGCCCCGGCCCTTTAAGTCACAGACAATTAACCAAGTCAGTGTTGGCAGACTGCATATTGCAAAGCTGTAGGCTGCATAGTCTTGTGGAGTTTAATCAGTTGCATCCAGTAAGTAGCCTGTTGCCTATAAAACTGTGTGTCACAAAACATTTATTGGTCTTTAAGGGGCAACAAGCATTTTTGTCTTTGTATGGCCCTGCTTCGCCCCAGTTCTGCATTAACCCTGGTGACATGGGAATGCAGCAGTCCCTGTTCTGTTGGCTAGAGAGATGTGGTACTAGGAGAAGGGATGTTTAGAATGAGTCATGATGAATTTGAGTAGCTTACAAAAATACTGTCCTAAAGAATTGCATGGCCCCTTTAAAAACTTTACTACAATAAAAGCAAAATTAAATAGGTGAGGAATACCCAAAGCAAGACACTTGCAAGTGTTTCAGCAAAACTTTTTGTAGGGCCCAAATTGAGCCCCCAACAGTCTACTTCCTTAACACTCATTAGAAAGATCTGTGTATATCTCCCTGCTGTTTAAGGTTTGTTCTTAAAACTTGTACTTGACAATCTGTCCCCAATAAAACTCTTTAACAGCCCCGTGCCATCAGATAAAGTGCTAAGATGATGGCACATTAACCAGCTCTGAGCTGACATTTACAATGTACTGTGGGTGAATTATTCCTCACAAATGGTTGCTTTTACAAATACATGGAAGTTATTAAATGGAACATCTCCAAACATGTATCAAAATGAAAAATCACATACGCTGGACAGATATCTCTCATTTTTAACTGAAGGAATGTGAATCCAGCTGAGAAGTCCTGAATTTTTTCTTATCTGTGCTTTCTGAAAAGCAGTCCATACCAAGAATTGGTTGGTGGGCCCAGGTTCAGCAGCTGGTTACCTTAGCAAAGATAGGAAACTAAATTCCTCTCAACGTGCTTTTTAGAGGGCATGCCTGTGTTTGCTAACGAGGCATGGATTTTTCTCTGTCAAAGAGCAGTGGGTAACTTCGAGCACAATGCTTGCATGCATTCCAGATCCTAGTCTATTGACTCTGTGCTGCCTTGATAAACTTAACAGTGTCGTGATCCCTAGGAAGATAAGTTTGTGGCAGCATCATTCCATGTGGCTCTGATTTGCTTTGCCTGTGCCAGAGGTTGAATTATGCGCCACAAGAGGTTTTTGTGTGGTTCTTGTCCAGACTGTCTCTGGCCACCTTGACCTGGTTGCTTGTGATCTTTTATCAAAATCCCACCCAAAACAGGGTCATACAAAGCACATGGAGTTACAGCCATCATGCCATAGATGAAGAGCGTTAGATTAAGGGCAGGGTTTGAGTTCCAGAAGACTGTTCTATAATTGTAGGAAATATATTTGGCGTTGGATCGAGCACATACTTGGCTTCTGTGTATTGCGAAGGCCAACTTTTTTCTCTCTTTTCTTTTCTAGGTGGCAGCCGCAAGCAAGAAGCATTAAAATAAATTTCAGCTTAAAAATAAAATTGTTTATTTACTGATATTGTGTGTATCGTTTCCCAAAGGGTTTGCTTCTTCCACCTTGTTCCTTACAGAATTTGGCTCCCCACTAATATCTAAAACTTTACCATGAAGTGCCCACACCATTTCAAACTTCTTTGCAACCACTATGATGAGCAGATGAATTCAGGGTGAACAGTACGTATCAGGTGCTGTGTATCCCAACTTTCTTTGTATGTAATACGTACAACTGCAGGCATAATTACTTTTTTCCCCCTAATAATATACTCAATGGCTGAAGCACTGTTCTGACCGCAATCTTTAATTGGTAGATTAACAAAGTAAAACTCTAGTTACTTTCAGATCAATCTTAATTGGAGAGGGCAGACTTTAATTGCTTGGGGTGACTGCTAAGGGCAGACTTGAGTTTTTTTAGGCTGTTCTTGTTCTGAACGTGTTAGTACAACATGGCTTGAAAAATATTAAAGATGGATTTTCTGTAAGTGTTCTTAGAGATCCTTCAGTACCTCAAGAAGGGCCTAAATGAGCGTAAACTTAATTGATTAGAAGGCAGAAGATTAATCATTTAAATTCCTTTAAGTAGTTCACAATTCTGTTTCAGATGGTTCTGTATTCTACTCTGTATGGAAAGCTGATACAGTTGCTAAATAGTAAGAAATAGGATCATTTTGTCTCTGCCCTAGCAATTCAATTTTGATTTTTTTTGGATTCCACCCCAGTGGCAGAAAATGAATTCTTCCATGCATTGTTCATTGTTGACAGCTACAGTTTGGGTCTTGGATTGACTGAGCTCAGCATCATGACATAAAAGAGTCGGTAGCAAGCCGCGTGTTTCTCTATTTTTTCCATTGGCCTTGCTTGTTATGCGGTGTTGGTTTTTGAAAGGGGCACTAAATTGTATTGTGTCCTGCTTGTGGAACCTTTGCCTGAGATGTCTTCAATAGCATGCCCCTTGGATGTGGTGGATACACTGAAAAGCTGCAATAGGTAACTTATTCTGGGTGTTAATTTTGGAGGAGAGTGGGTGGATACGAACTTGGTTTGACATTCTAAAACCTACAAGAATGGTGTAGACACACAGTCTCTTAACAATTCTAGATAAATAAAACTGATTAAAGCAATGATAAAACACATTAAAACTCAGGGTTCAATCCTATGTATATCCAGAAGGAAAAGGCTGCTGCCATTTCCAGCTTCCTGGGCTGGAATACGCAGGGAGTGGAGAGAGTTTTCTGTCCAAATATGCATACAATTGCACCCTTAAAAAAGAAAATGGCCTCTAGTTCTTCATGTTCCTATTGCAATCCTGACTTTTAATTATTTCATAATAGCTGCTTTCATCCCATCTTAAATTTTAATGCCATACAAATGGATTCCTTTAAAGAAAAGAAAATAGACTCACTTTGAGACTGTCTGAGTAGTGGGTTAATCCCAAGGGCTTTCTTCCAAAGGTTTATGAATGATTCAAAACATGGAATTTTGTCATAAAACTGCCATCTCAGCCTTTACTGAGGTTTTGACGACGGTACTGAAACTCCAGAGTGTTCATTGCAGCTTGATGCTAATGGGTACCTCTGGAACGTCTGAGGAGCTCAGCACTTCACAAACTCAATTAAGAATTTGTGCCGCCCCTGGGAAAATTGAGGTATGTGCAGCAGAGATGGGGGCATCTGGCATAATTTGGTAGTGTACACAAAATTTGTGAAAGCCAAGTTTGCATCCAGGTGAACAAACAGTGGAGTAATAGTGATTTTCATCTGTTTTCCCCAAGTAATCAGTCCCTGGTTTTAAATTGTAACTTTTCAATAAGAAAGGAATGCTCCTGGTTTTTTTTGTGGGAGCCAAGAGTGGAGAATTCCACCTACTTCACTCAAGGGTACCCACCAGACTTTGAGTGCAGCTCCTGTTATGCTTGACAAATGGTCCATCTGGCTAAGGCTTTTTTTTATTTATTTAAATATTTTATGCCGCCCCTTGCAGCAGCCTCGGGGCGGCTTATGGGGTGGTTGGTCCAAATAACCGGCAAATGCCAGGTTGCCTTTTCCTACCCGGTAGCAATTGACATCTTAAAGTGCTGTTACTCAGTGCAGGATATTTTGAGTCCCTATCTGTGCAAACTGATACATTGCATAAACAAAAATATAGTGGGCCATTTGAAGGTTACCAGTCATGTGGTGTCAACACTTGATGCATTAAGAGTTTTCTTTGGCATATACCTGCGGCTGGCATGCAGGATGCGTACAGGTACGGAAATAATGGTGAACAAAACTGCTGTGGCACGCAAGAAAGAACATGTTGGTGCCTTGGGCTCTTTCCTTCCTTTAGTATTTGTGTCTGCCGCCTGTCCGAAAATGTTCCATGCTTCCGGCGCCTGGTCTGCAAAAGCTTCTGCCATAGTAAATGTTGCTGGGAATCTTGGGAGCTTTCTCAAAAGTAAATCATAGTGGGGTAAGTGCCAGGATTGCAACTTGAGTTCTTTCAGGCTGTTTTTCCTCTGGACTGTGAGTGTGTTGATGCCTGCAGAGAAACAGTATCCCAGTTGGAGCCATCCTAGCACAGCTATTGCCGAAAGATCCACTGCTGCCTGCTCTCTTGTTGCCCCTGCTCCTCTGCCTTTTAAACACAGAAATTAATGCAGAAATTAGTAAGGTGAAGGCTCTTGCTGTGTCTTTGCTGGGGGTGCGGTGGGGGAGACGCCTGCTCCAATTTCTGTGCCAGGAGCTGTTAAATGCACAGGAGCAAAGTCAGTTTTGGAGGAGGAAAAGAAGTAGCATCTCTCGCATGGGCTGCTCAGCGTGGTGTCGAAGGAACCAGTGCAAGCTGCAGTGAGATGACAGGGATGGGACTACGGAAGAGGCTTAGGCAGGCCTGATTAGGCCCTGTGGAGTCCTTGCTGATTAATACGCGTCTAGGGGCGGTATGTGTGGAATAAGTAAATGGCCAAGTAAGCCGTAATTGTACATAAATCCAAATTAAATAACGGAGATGTGGGCCTGACCTAATCGCTTCTGAAGTGCAAGAGCCACAGGGCTGCTATCGGATGCTTGTGGCGTCGCCGGCAGCTCCACCAGACTGCTTTCCTGCTCAGCTTTGCTTCTTTCCTTGCATCGTTCTGCTTGGAGCTCTTTTCTCTCTCCTCTGAGACGCCTTCAGTGCTTCCACTGCAAAGGTGGAGGTGGTGTGTGGAATGGTTGCTTTGCTTCCCCCATGCAAGGACTTCGAAAGTAGGCTGGAATAGCGTGGGGGTTGCAAAGCCGTTCTGCACACAGTGGCCTGTAGCTTTGCAGTAAAGTCCCTTCAAAACCATGTGGAGGAGAGAGCTAAGCAGGGGATTGCTAGAAGGAGTTGTCATTTGTTTCTGTCAAGGACTGCTAAAGGTAGACTTCAATCCTTGACATAGCTAATGAGTTGAGCTCCAGGGAGCCAGAGTTTAGGCACCCCTTGGATTAAAGGACACTCTCTGGACAACAAGTTGGGCTCCATGAAAAATTGCCTCACGGTGGCCTGGACAAGAGTTGCCTGTTAAACGCTGAACCGGTTCTCTGTGCAAGCATGGAGGTGTTTGCAAGGGACTGGACTGGGTGAAATCGTGTGGAACAGGTTTTTAATATGCTGCAGTCTCTCTCCAGCCGTCTTTTGAGAGCCCCTTCTGGAAATAATTAGAGCTGCTAAGAATTGTTAATTCAATAGATGTTACAGTGGGGGCCTGATGGACTCCCCCCCACCCACCTGTCGCTCCTTTGCCACCCATAAAGAGGCATTAAAACGGGGAGATTTACAGCCTTCAGCGGAGAGGAGCGTAGCAAATTTTTAAATGGCGCCTTCAACAAGCGATGGCGACGAAGTAATGCATTTCTGATAGCGGCGCTGATCTGGAAGCGGGATTTGAAAAGGGACACAGCAGCTGTTGTTTACAGCTGCTCGGCTTGTGTGGAGGGGGAGGCTGCGGCCGGGATTTATCACTTGGGGAAGCAGAATAGTTCGGAGGGGCCTGGTGCCCTTTAGTGAGTCGTTTTTGGATGCTTCCCTTTAATAGTACCCCACAGCCCTGGGCTGAGCCCTCATTTGCCAGGGCAGCAAGCTCTCATTTAGATCATTTTTAAAGCTTGGAGAGAGAGAACTGGGAGGGGGGGAAATATATCTTCATCAACAAGGCAGGGTTATGATTCATTTTGTAGTTGGAGCCAACATCAGCACATGGCACGATTAAGTAAACAAGTCTGATGATGCTCCCAGCATCATTACAATTTCACTGGGATTAGTTTGGTTTAAATATCAGTGTGGCACGGATGTGGGTACATTTCCAATGAGTGCGGTTGGCATCCAGGGAAATTGGAGGCAGTTCCTTAAACGCGGTGCTCACATTTGAAAAATGTGTCATTGTGAGGTCTAAAACATCGTAAGGTTTGTCAGGGTAGGAATTTGAAATGTCGAGACTGGTGCTGGCGAATAGCATGTCCCCCTCAACCGAAATAAGGCGTAGATGGTGGAAATTCTTCACCTCGCAAACCCTTGTGTGTGTTTTTGACTTTCTGGTTTTTGTGTTTAAAGCTACATTTTCAGTGCTTGCAGCTTTGTGTTTCAAGTTTCAGATGCAACTGACATTTAATTAAAGTGAGGGTGACATATGTGGAATTGGTATAGGCCACATCCTGAAAATGGTACTGGACCACTTGCTTCCAGCGCTGGTTTGTGGCGCGACGTTAGCCACCAGGTGGCGCTCAAGGGCATGCTTGCCAGGCCAACTGGCTGAAAGTTTTGGGCACTTAATAAAGCCTTTACACCTGTATGCAGGTGGACTCAGCCCCAACTGAGGAAGGGCGTTGAGGGTCCTTCAGGAATGGGGGCGCCTAGTGAGGCAAAGAATCCGGCCAGCGGCTCAGTGGAGAGGAAACGGTGTGCGGGATGTCATGGCCCGAGGCTTGTCTGAGTCAAAACAGTCAGGCAACTTCTTCAGCCTGAGGCCGTGTTAATATAAAAGGGACTGCAACTCTGGGTCTAGCTAAGGGCAAGTCCTGAAGGGCATCAGGCAGCCGCAGGGGCTGAGCCAGAAGTCTGGGAAATACCCAGTTGCGTGATGGGCAAGGAGCAGGTTCTAGCCCAGATGGGAAGTTTAGTCATTACAATATTTATTTTACTTACACAAGCTTTTATTTACCATTCTCCATGCCCAATTTGGCTCTCAGAATGGTTTACAATATTAAAAATATTAATGTATTGAAATACATAAAATAATAAAATAGTAAAACCATCATAGATTTCAATAAGAATACATTTCAACGGTTTAGCACCTGAGCCAACCAACAAAGGCAGAAAATAATAAAATAAACATACAACTAAATAAATAGTAACATAAACAGTGACCTGACAGGTAAATAAAAACAAGTGGAATAATTTTTTAAAATACATCACTTAATAATTAAAATAGTAGAATAGAACTGTTTTTGCCTGGTGGCAGAAGGTATATAATGTATAGTATTATATGTGTATAAATATTCAAATATAATATTTAATATTTGCATGACATAGCACTGCTGTTTTTATGGCCCTCCCCAATGGCTTGGCCTACAACTCCCATCAGCCCTAGTTAGGGTAGCCAATGGCAAGGACTGATGGGAGTTAACAGCCCAAACATCTGGAGGTCCACACCTGGATAATCCCAAATTCTCAGAGCAGCTCACCTGCATTATCTGGTTTTGCTCTTCTTCACAAACATGTGTAGGAAGCTGTATTTTTATCCGCCATATCTATGTATTTATTTTTATTTACATATCTATAAACCACTCTAAATGTAAAAGAAATTCCTGAGTGATGAACAGTGAAAGAAAAATGTTAACATGCAAAAGAATATTTAATATCAAATTATACCGATAAAGCCGTGGCTAGTCTCAGGGGAGGCTTGTTTAAATAAAATGCTTTTAGCAGACAGCGAAAACAGAATGACGGATTCATGGCTGACATCAACTTGCAGGAAATTCTGCAGAGAGTGAGCCAATTCACTAAAAGCGCCACACCGAGGGGATGCCAAACGGACCCGTGCAAATCCACCCAGGTCAGCCATACCAGTGGACTTCAGTGGCCCAGCAGGTTACTGGCAAGGGCTTGCTCTGATGGTACGGCCGTGTATTTTCCCCTAGACTGTGATGTGTGTGCCCTGAGCAGAAACAAACAAGGAGATCTGCGGTAATACACTTCCAGGGATAACTTGAGAGGAAGCCAGATTCAGGCTACAAAGGAGGAAGGCAAACACTCCAGAAACTCTGTAGCTGACATGAGACGGAGGAAATTCACTCCCTAGGCCCAGTATTTGGTAAGATTTTGGGCACAAGCCAAACTTATTGTATAATCTCAAATGGTCATGAGTCGGGCTGTGACACTCAATAGTAGTTTATCTCTCATTCTGGCAGTCCTGGGCACCAAACTACTATTGCTTAGTCTCTGTTAGTGCAGAAGCATTTTCATTCCCAATTCTTATCGTCAACCTTCGCATGCACTGCATTTTTGGCCACGTCAATGTGAACAGAAATGGGCCGTATTCAAGAGTGAAAATATGGGGTTGGCAGATAGTTGAGAAGGCAGTAATGTCAGAGGAAGAGGAAGAGGAGGCAGCATCAGCCTGAGCAGTAATGGTCTGCTCTTGATAGGGTTGCTCTCTCTCGAACCAGACCTTGCTATTGTTTCTGAACCGGCAGAAATTAACAAGTGATATTTTACCCAGGAATGTAAAGCTGCAGAGCAAGCTGAGTTTATGCGTTTGCTGATTCATGTAGAGAATCGGAATGCTGTTCTTCAGATAATACGTTCTTGGAGTGCCTGTGCAAAGCTACAAAGGGAGGCTGGGCATCTTTTAATTCTGGTCAGTTGGGCACCGATTTAATGCAATGGAAGAGCTTGTTTCCGCAATGGCTGAAAGAGAGAATGCAGTGCTTGATTTAGCAGTATAGCTTGTGGAGCTAATTATTGTATTGGTGTTAATTTGTCGTGCAAGTTCGGGGTTTTCTGGACTGTTTTTTCTTTTCTTGGTGGCGGCTGCACAATAGTTTTGAAACTCGCTCTGGACCAGATGGCTTTCCTCAAAAGAGAGCTTTTGCTTCAGAGGAATTACATTTCTCCAACATTCTCCACCTCCCTCATCATTTTGTCATAGGGAAAATGTGATTCCTTCTTCTAAATGCAGGTACCATCCTGATTACAAATCAGTGGGGCTTGTTAGGAAGGCAATATTTGCTTGTGTATGTTTTGTGTATTTTAAAAGTCATTATTATTTTCTTCAACATCTTTAGAGGATGGACATCCGTCACAGCTCACTTGCACTGCAGCTGGGAAGTGACTCTGGTTCAACTCCAGGAGGCAGAACGCAGCTGTTTCAATACTGGGCGGATGCTGGCCTTTCCCCTCTATTTTATTTAATGACTCCCATTGAAAGAAGTAAGATTTGTCAATACTGGTGCTTTTTCTCTCTGAAACATTCCCAGGGGACTGAGGAAAAGGTTGGGTCAGTTTTTAAAAGTATTTTTCCAGTCATTTCAGCTAGGCAGAATGTAACTCTGATTATGAACTGTCTTTAAAATCTCTAAATCCAAGATGGTCTTCAATAACTTGGAGGCCCTGGGCACACATGTATCCCCCAAATTCCTCAAACTATGTCTGCTCAAGTTAAATTTTAAAATCAAAGAACTCCCTATATTCTGAGGTTGCTCACTAATAAATGCTCACCAGTTGGTGTTTCCTCCCCTTAAGGGTTTTGCACAAATATTAAAGACTGAAGTGAAATGCATGCTAAGGATCTCTGACTTTCATGCATTTGCCCTCAGAGGGATGGAAACAATCAATTTGACTGTTTTTTCAGACCTGAGAAGCCTGCAAAAATTTACTGAGCTTTGATCTCAAAATATGATGTCTTGCAGTAAAATCTTTTAAAATTGGCATTTCCAGCTTTGGAACAGATTGGGGTTTGTGAACAATTTCTCCTCTTCTTTGGGAAAAAGAATCTATGAAGAAAGCATTCTTTCTGCTTGCAGCTGCACATAATTTTTAAAACATGCACATAATTTATCCTGAGTCCTTCAGACGAGTGATCGGAAAACATTCTAGACCAGTTGCATTTCGTGGCAGGTGAAGGTGCAGGGTAAGCATGTAGGCGTCAAATGATCCACATGGAAGCATCCTCCTCACTCAGCCCAAAGGGCCAACTAACCCATCATCCTGTCCACTACTGTGACTGCCAGGTGCCTCCAGGAAGCCCACAGGTGACATCTGCCTGGTGTTTGTTCCCATCATCCCCTGCTCAGAGCTGAACTGCCCTTGTTCATGGAAGCTGCCTTTAATTCTTGTGGCTGGTGGGCCAGAGGGGCAGGGAGCCTCTTCCAGGCCAACAGCCAAATCCCATTTTGGGAAGCTCTCAGGACATGTCCTGAAGGCAAAGGATCATGGCCCTGAATACCAGCTTCAAGCTCAGATGGTCTGCCATCCATCCTTAGGAGAAACATTTCAACCTCTTAGACAGGGGGAAAAACTGCTCGTGTTCCTAACCCACTGGTGGTTGGAGGAAAGGGTGTGGGACCAAGGTGGCATGTAGCCCTCTAAGGAAGCTTCCCCACACCTGGTCTTCTCTCTCTCCCAAGCAGATGGTCCTCTCCTGAGCTCCAAACCAGCCACAGAGGACTGAGCATTCTCTGTAGCCGTAAAAGGTTGGATTGATGGCTTGAAGCGAAGACGGAAAAGGGGGCTCCTGGGTTTCCTCGGCCTCGAAGGCGGTGAACGTGTTGCGCAAAGGAGGGAGCAGCTAGGGATGGTCCTGGACGATTTGACACCTGCTTCTGCAGGGGCGTGAAGCACAGACGGTACAGCTCTGCCCCCTTGGTGGCAGGCCCAGAGGTGGCCATCCCCTTCAGCATCTGGGTGGGCTTGCTCGCATTCGCCCTTCCGTCAGGGTTGATGGGCTGCTTTGCATTTCCCGTTGGATTGGCTGATTGCCTGCTCTTAAATTCACCCCCCATTGTGGGATCTGATTGGTTGCTATGGCCCCTGCTGTGTGCTGATTGGAGGAGGAGGGAGACTTACGTTAGTGGAAGTGTTTGTGCAAGAGAGAATGTGACATGTCCACATAAAGAAGAGGAGGAAATTGGAAATATATTCATACTTTTGGTTTCCATCAGTCTGTTATCTTGGAAAGCACATTCCCAGAATCACCCAAATGCTTGTTTGTTCGCTTAACTAGGACAGTTAAGGTGGGATAAGTTACTACCGCCCCTCTTGGATTCCTATCTACACACGAATCCTGATCCACACCAATGCTTTTGAGCACGGGACTATTCCCCTGACAGAGCCGAAGCACAGGTGCCACCTTACGCAGGTACCACCTAAACAGTCACCTGTTCAGCAGGAGGTAGTGGAGGCTGGAAGGAGCCACCTCTTCCTAGAGCCCTTGCCGAAATGGGAATGGCCAGGTGATATCGCCATCGTCGGCAAACCCGTGTGTATTGTAACCTTGTTGCCGATATAATTCCAGAGGGCAGAACAGATGTGTCTGCCAGAGTCACTGCAGCTGCAGGCTGGAGAGAGAGGCTGGGGAAAGCCGAGGTATGTCGTGTCGTCACGTTAGTGGGCGCCAGGACCTTTAACAGAAGTGTGCAAAGGGGAATTTTAGCAGGTATGAGCTGTCATGTCCCTCGGCAGCAGGGAGCTGAAAGGAAGCACCTGCCAAAATGCCCACCTTCGCAGCTATCAAAGGTCCGGCGTCCCTGATGCCGGAAGGTTGCCCGTCCTCGCAGTACTGCCATCCCTGTGCCCTTGGTGAGACCGTCCAGAACGCACCGTGATGGAAGAAGAGCGCTCGTTCGGTCCCCGCGGCCTCCGGGCGAGCGTGACCTCTGCCACGGCTGCCAATGACAGCCATTAGAGCAGTTGGCACGGTAGTGTCGCATGTGGAAATCCGCTCGGTGACGCATCTGCGGTCCCCCTGCCCCTGGGCCTCGGCAGCCGAGATCTCGCTCTGACCTTCTGCGCGTCTTGAGTGCCGAGTGTGGCCGGTGCTCTGGGCTGCTCTGGATAGGATTTCAGACTCTCGCTTGCAATTATGCGCCTTGGACAGACGCTCAATGCAAGGAAGGAACTTACTGTGCTATTAGGATGATTGTTTAAACAGGCTTTCCTACTGAGACGCCGTGGCTTCTGTGCCAGGAAAGGCACTCCTTGATGCGTACAGCTGTGATGGGCCAGGCGCGAGGCAGACGTCAGTACTTACAGGGGCCGAAGCACTTCGAGGCTCTGCGCCTTTCCATTCCTTTTAATGAGATTTCTTTATATATATTTGTATTTTTAGCACTTGCAGTTAAAAGTTCCAAGATCCTTTCTTGGGCAGAGAGGCGGTCTGTTAACTTCTCTCATTTACAAATGAAAAGGAAAGCTAACATATCATTGTACTAATCAGTTTACTTGTCTCATTTTTGCTGAGAGCCTTTTAGTAATAATCTTCATTAATCTAATAGGCCATATATCATCTTGCAGATTCTGGATGCTGTGCTACTGTACCGGGGAGGAAATCGGACACTTTCTGGAGGTGGCAGATTGGAATGGGTGGAGAGCGACACGCCTCAAGGCCATAAAATCAAAGTTAGTCTAATGAAAGGGGAAACTGCCGTTTTCACGGGCGTTGTTTTGGGGGGGAAATGCCAGTGCTGTTCAGGGTTTTGCAAAGACCATAGTGACGCCTTATTAATACTGGACTGCAAGGGAATGGCAGAGCAGCACCAGGTGAGGGTTTCTCCCCTGATCTTCCCACAGGCCAGGTGCCATCAGGGCATCCTGGCTGGAGGGCTACCTGCCACTGCTTCCACTGGGGAGTCCTCTCCACGCATCCGACGAGGAAGACTTTCCTACCTGCTGGAGCAAACTGTCAAGAGGGGTTGTGCGCTCTTCCACCCTAGACACATTCTAGGTAGACTCTTATCTGAGTGGGGTGGTGTGAAGGGGTGTCCTGCTATAGCAGGGGGTTGGACTTGATGGCCTCCCTGGCCCCTTCCAACCCACCATTCCCTGCAAGACTTGGAGAGGGAAGTGGCAGAGACCCCCAGAGGGATCCCCACCCTTGGCGGGCTGAAGATTCCCCATCCACGGATACCTTTGCTCCACAAAAGCTGGCACTGCTCTGTTTTAAGAACCAAGGTATGTGCTTTTTTGGTTCCAGTCTTGCTAGCGAAAAGCACACCTGTGCCTCTTGTGTAGATATACAGAGACCAGGTGCAGCTGCATCATGACTCAGAGTTTTAGCTACCATGGGGTGGGCACCTTGTGGCACTCCATCTGCTGAGGCCTATGACTCCCATCAGCTCCCGCCATCGACTCTGCTGGCAAAGGGGTGGTGGGGGTTGTAGGCAAAAAAGCCTAGAAGACCGCATTGCCTCCTCTCTCCCTGCAGACTGAGGGAATGGGGCCCAAAACCTGAAGAATAACAGATCATGCATCTCACACAGGCAGAATGTTAATGCGGCGTCTTCCCAAGACAAAGCTAGGAACAAAATAGGGAGCGTGATTTACCGGGCGGTAGGGCAGGGACTGGTAAAATGGGCACAGATGGAAGTCATGGGGTGGCAGCCGAGTTAGCTTCTGAATCCCTCCGCACTGGGTGATACGCAAGAACTGTCCATCCCGGACGAAAGCCATGAACGCATCAAGGTTTCCAAGATGAGAATAGCGGCGCCCGTGAAACCCCTCTCTGCATGCAACAGATCACCTGTGCGTACACACGCGCACACATAGAGCGCCCGCTGCAGATTTAAGTGCCAAAACTCTGTGTGTGGTTAACGATATAGTAGAAAAACACAATGGCCCTGCAGCATGTTGTGAAGAGTTCAAAAAACGCACCGCAGCAGGAGAGTTTTTATTTATTAAATAAGCATTTTCATTCTCTCGGACATTTTAAGACCTGGACGCTTAGATGCCTGCCCATTTTATTTATTCTCTTGCTGGAGGTTTTACTTTGCTTCGCCACACGGTTCTTACCCCCTTCCCACTGATTTTATTCATTTTTACTTTATTTATTGAAAACATTTATATCCCGTCCTATACAAAAATCATCCCAGGACGGCTTACAAGAACGATGACAATCCATTTTACTTTATCTCATTGTGCTGTTTCATTGTTTCGTTGGGTTTTGTTTGTTTTAATCACTTGCATCTCACCTGGTGGTTGGGCAGTCTAAACCTGTCAGTGCAGAAATGCGTCCTTTTTCTTCCATGACGGAACCCAAAGCAGCATCACTTCTGGGGACGCTGGGAGCGCAATCCAGAATGGCAACTCTAGCCTTTCGCTCTAATAAAATTAAGAGGCATCCCCGGTAGGAGCAAAAGTGGAGCACTTAGTGTGTGTGTATCGCACAAAATAGGACCTCTCCCTGGTAAACAGGGACTTCAGTATGGCTCTCGATTCCTCTCTTGGCTGCTTTCTGCTTGAAGCTTTCTGTGCCTTACCAGCAAATTGCCTCCCATGTTCCTGGTTGTGCGACATAACGAGGGCACAAAATGTAAAAGCCCACACTGCTCCAAAAATACCACATCAAGCTCATTTGTAAATTCCACAAAAATCTAAACTAGGAAAACAACATTTGGATTTAGGTCCAGTCTTCTGCAGCTTCCTCCAGAGTAAAATGGGTTTGCCAAACTCTAATGTATGGCATTCCTCTCATATTTACTTTGCTCGCTGTAGAAAAAATAAAATGAAAAGGCGACTCTCCCTTTGCTTTATTTTGGAGTAAGCTGGAGGGTATATCGTTTACGATCCCGGATTTCACTTCCAGGATTGGGAAGTTCACGCCCGGCCTGAATATGTGCTGAGATATTGTGGTGGTAGCTCATTTGCTCTTTTTACTATAATTTACTATAGCAAACACGAAGAGAAGTTGTTATTGCAGAAACTTAAATCAAAAAGCCTAGCGCCCTACAATGAGCCAGGGAGAAAGATTCAATCAGCGTATGAGCTGCTTTCTGTGCAGAAAACATATTTTAAAAATACAGTGAGCTTTTAAAATGTAATAAATAGGCATCTGCTATCTACGTGCCTCTTAATCTACCCACTCAATCTGGTCTGTTTTTCCTAAGCCTCTTGGAAGAATCAGGAGCATCAGAAATTATGGGAAGAGGAATAAATATGGACCAGGCTGGAGAGGGAATGTTCAAAAGATAAGTAGTGAGGATTGGCATGCCGGGGGCGTCAGCACTAGCTGGTACAGCAGAATAATGGGCTGGCCAAGTTGAAATGTAATCACCCGAGGCCTTCAGGAAGGATGGAACCCAAAGTCAGTGTAAATGTGAGATTATCGTCTCCCAAGGAGCTGCTGGCAACCTGTTTTGACACTTGTTCTTTCAGTAGTTTCCGTGTTCTTACAGTTGGGAACACATCCTTTCAGCGCCTGCTCACCCGCCCACCCCCCACCGCTGCCCATAGTAATAAAAGCTTTCAGGACGCTGCACACAGCTGAAGAAGTGAACGGAGGGAAGAAAAATTAATATCTGGAACTTCAGCCGAGTGAATCTTATTGAATTCTTGTTACTGCTCTTATTGAAGAGCGTTTGCAAGGTTGACACACTGGTAATGCGGCAGACTGGAGGAAGATGGATTTGAGTTTTGCTGAGCCAGTTTGAGGTCCCAAATCTATTGCAAAGCAGCAGAGAGCAGAGAGCTGTGACCTAAAGACTCCCAGCAAGATCCTGTTTATCTCCCTCGTGCTGTAATGTATTACACACACGACATTAACAAGATGGTGTCGTTCTGATATGCTAACCGGCTTTAATTACCTTTTTGTTCAGGCAGGTTTATCCTCAGCAGCTTTCCCTAAAATCATTTAATTTATCTCTTCAGTTGCATTGGCACCTTTGCCTTCCTCCAAGGAAATCAAATGCCTGTTTTAGCTTCACAACCATGTTGAGAGGTAGGTTAGGCTGACATTCGCAACCATCCCTTGGCCAGGCTCAGGTATCACAGCAGGTAATTGGTTTTGTGACCAGGGGCACTCCAAAGACTCACCTGCTTCCTCCCTTCCTTTTCCCTTGGGCTTGACATCTGCCGTCTTCCTTCCCCTGTGAACTGATGTAACCATGGTTATTGGTATTTGTCAGCCAAAGATTGAATCATGGTTAGAGCGGATGGAATCTTGCGCTTAAAGGCTTGTGGCAAGCGAGCCTCCATGTGCGAAGCCGTAGCTGGTGATAACCAGGGTAAGGCGGCACAGAAGGGGCAGCCTGGGTGAGCTTACAGATTCCCGTTGGCCAAAAGACGCTTTGCAGGGCCGCTTTGGGGCAAGCAAGGGCTGTGCAGCTCACTGCTCCCTTTCTGAGTCCGCAGGGATAAGATGGTTCCTGTCCACCAAGGGGGCTTTGCACCTGGGTGATCACAAGGCAGCTGATCTACAGTGATATCAAATGTCTTAGCCAGACAGCTCAGGTGGCTTACAGCATCCCCCGCTCCAAGTTATTGGATCGTAGGGTAAATTCTTGCATTCAGAAGTGCCATTTGGCGTGGCTTTATTTGAGTTACATCCCAATTTTCCCTTTTTTTTTTTAAAGAACTCAGAGCAGCTTACATCATTCTCCTCCTGTTCTCAGGATTATCCCCACAACAGCAAGCCCGTGAGGTAGGTTGGGCTGAGAGTCTGTGCTGGCCCAAAGTCCCCAGTTGGCTCCATGGCTGAGCAGGGACTAGAACCCAGATTGCTCGAGTCCCAGTCCTGCACTCTTAACCACTACACTGCACTGCCTCTTCAGATGTGGCTAGGGGTCTGGGATGAGCTGGGGAATCAGCAAGTCCTGTGGATACTGTCCTGCGCACTGGTTTAAGTTCTCAGTCCTGGTTGGAGGTTCTTTGTGTCTTAGGCGCGCTCCAGCTGTAGCTAGTCAGTCTCAAAAGAAGCGACCAGACAAGGCATGAGGGCAGCAAACTCCCCATAGTTTATCTCTCGCAATGGGGATGCAGATGCAAACTATAGGAAGGATCTGTTTAGATGTCCAGCGTAGTCATTCATAGGCCTGTCCTCCATAAACAGATCAAACCATCTTTCATGAACAAGCTTTATTTGTTAAATTTAGAACTTGCCTTTCCTCCAAAATTACTATGGTGGCATATATTAGTCCTCCTATCCATTTTATCCTCCAAACAACCCTGCGAGGTAGGCTAGCCTGAGGGACAGTAATTGGCGCACAGTCACCCAGTGACTTTGGTCTATCAATACAATAAGCTCAGCTCAGAGAGAGATCCTAGCAAGACAGGTAACAAGGATCCCTTTCTGAGGTCCTGAGTGACACAGTTGCTGAGGAAAATGGGTTTCCGGGCACAGTGTTCTTTGGGGCAAGCATTGCAAATGGTTTGAAAGAGATCAGGTGCTTCACCTTTTGAGGCTGACGGGTCAGAGAAGCAGCTCGTATCTTGGGAATCGGCAGAATCAGTGCCTACTGATGTGTATTACTGTTCTCGGTGTATTGATAGGGAAATGGAAGCGAAGGCTGGCATACCCAGGAGTTAAGTAGGCTTTGCAATTGCCACTCTCATGAGGATCCAGTTCTGATGTAATATCTGCAAACAAAGCCATCTACCGTACGAAGCCAGGGCAAAAGAGAAAAGTCTGGGCACTTTGCCCAATTTATTTTCCTTCCAGAATTTGTTGGTATTTGGGTGCAGAAGTCAAGACCCTTGGGATACCTACGTGATGAGAACACTCAGCATGCAATTCGACCCAGCACTTACGCCGGTTAACCATGTTATTCCCAGAAGAGATGGAGCCATTTCCTCAGAAACTTTTCCTAGCAGGTTTGCTTCCTTTTCCTGCTTGCTCTCCGGGGGGCAGAATCATTACCCACGTGTAGATGATGGAAGCCTGAAAGCAAGATTTACCTTGGCCTGACAAACCACCTCCCTTCGGATCATTGTCTTCTTTCTTACTCTGTGGGAGATGTGCAGCCAAGTAGCGAAGAAAATATTTAAGCGAAGTTTTATGAGGGCTTCCCTCCTGTGCATTCACTTAATTTGATATGAAATGGCAGCCCGCAAAAACACACGTTACCAGCTGGTATCTGCTTATTACATGGCGGGCTGTTCTTCGTGGTGTTGATTTGCCCTTCTGTACAAGCTCTGAGCTGATAAAGAGGAAGATGCGTGTGCTTGTGACATGTGTGTTTTCATGGAAATGGGGAAAACGGCTTTTGTTTTAGTTTCAAAAGGTAAATACTGACAGGCTTAAGGGAAGCATTTATATGAGGAGGAAGAGGAGGAAACTGCGGGCAGCTCCAAACAGTGCTTAGTGCAGTAATACAGTGAGCTAAATTTAGGATCTGGTCTTGGGTTGCTCTCCCGCCCCCGACACACATCCCTTGACCCTTTGTAGGTGGTGATGTACGCTGCTTTGCTTCTTTCAAAGCGAAGCTTTGTGTGCTAACTCGATCTGCTGAGTGGAGTCTTGGAATTCGGCCTGATAGCACCCCTGGGTCAACAGACGTGCCTCGGAAGCAGCCTCATGTTTTGCCAAGAGGCCAAAAGATTTTGCAACCTTGTTGTGCATGTTAATTAATAGGGTGTAGCTGCCGGAGACCAAGTCAGTCCATTCAGCCCCGCACTGTGGACGCCGATTGGCAAGATCCTTCTCCAGCGAGGTGCTTTCAGCCCTAGTTGAAGATGCTGGAGCTTGGAGACCTGTTGCGAAGCAGGTGCTCTGAGATTCACCCAAGGCCTCGTTTCCGTAACCTGTTCTTGTACCATCTCTCACACAGGATTTTGCCAAGCACCTGAGAGCGATCCTGAGACAAACTGAAGCTCCATCCAGTCATGGAGTGGCCAACCAGTCGCCCATGGGATACTCATAAGCCCATCTCCTGCCCATGTTCCCCAACAAATGGTATTCGGAGGCCATGGATAAGCTCCTCCTCCATGAATGGGTCCAATCCCCTTTTGGAGCCATCCAGTTGGTAGCCACCACCACATCTTTGGAAGGCCGTTCCAAAGTTTAACTTTGCACTGTGTACAGAAGGACTTCTTTTCCTCCCCCAAATCTCCCACCAATCAGTTTCCAGAAATAATGTAAGCAAAATTAAACAGTTAAGAGCAAGCGAACTACAATTTGATGAGTGGGGTGAGAGCAAGGATGGCGAGGTAGGAATGTGAACAAATCCAGTTACCTGTATTTACTTGGACTATCACCCAATTAAAGAGAGAGCCAGTGTGGTGTAGTGGTTAAGGCCATGGGACTGGGACTCAGGCGATCCAGGTTCGAGTCCCCACTCAGCCATGGAGCCAACGGGGTGACTGTGGGCCAGTCACAGACTCTCAGCCCAACCTACCTCACAGGGTTGTTGTTGTGGGGATAAGATGGAGGAGGAGAGATGATGTAAGCTCCCTTGAGCCCTTTGTAGGAAAAAGGCAGGATACAAATAAATAAAATATAAATAAATAAATAAAAATTTAAAGTACTTGTGGGTTGAAATCCTGAACGCACTTCTAGAGAGTGGGGCTTACTCAGCTGAAAACATGAGGTGGGTAGAGACCTGTTCTCCCCTGCAGAGGAGGGCAGGCTGCGTTCCAACAGAGCCAAGCTCAGGGAACCAAGGTTCAATCTGGATGCCAGGAAGGACTTCCTGACAGTTAGGACCCCAAGGGCATGGAAGGGGCTTCCATGGGAGGTGGTTGAAGCCCCATCGGTGAGGGTGTTCAAGGACAGGCTGGGCAGGCACATGGTGGGCATGTCGTGAGCGGAGCCAGCAGGAGGCAGGGGTCAGACTAGATGGCCCGGGAGGCCCCTTCTGGCTCACTTTGTATGTTTCTGTGTGCAGATTGCTCTTCCTGGGACGGGTTTGTATCAGTTCTAAACCCGCATGTGTATGCATTGGAAGCATGCAATAATTCTGATGACAAAAACAAATTTTAGAATTATTTATGTGTTAGATTTATAGCCCACTGTATTAGCCACGTGGCTCCCTGGGTGGGTTGGGATTTGGATGGTGTGGGTGTGTGTCAGAAGAGGCATTCTTAGAAGAGGCATTTCCTCTTGCGCCAGAGAAAAGAAGGGAATGCCTCTTCTTAACCAAGTGATTATATTACACCTTTATAGCTGATCACAAGGCTTCCCAAAAGAATGTTGCAGCTGATGCCTTACTTAGCAAAGCATCAACCCTTTGTCCCACTTGCCAACATGGAATGCTGCTGCGAACACATGTTTCAGAGAAAGCTCTCACACTCCCAAGCTTGCAATTGTCTTTGTAAAATGCATATAGATATATTTTTTTTAAAATTGCACACTGTAAAATAAAATGCATTTTCACGCTTTAGTCAATGTTGGGAAAATGAAATGTGCAGTTTCCCATTTGAACACAAGAAAAACAAGCTGCAAATGGAAACAGAAGCGAGGCAAATCAAGCTTTCAAGCGGAATTTGGAGAAGCTCCGCACGCTTGAGCGTCCCTGGTTGTCCCATCCCTTTGAGGGAGGAGAACTAGAGGGAAAGACGAGTTATGAGGAAGGATTTGGAGGAAGAACAGAAAGCAGAGAGGATGTTATCGTATAAAGGATCTAAGACAAGCCACACTGCTCTACATGGCCCATCCTTCTGCTCACACCGTGGCCAGTCAGCTGCTCCCAGGTAGGACATGACCGGCAGCAGGTGTCCTCCTTTCCATGGTCTCCAGCAACTGGTGCACCTTGATATACACTGCCTCTGATAATGAAGGCATACCTGCACCGGGACTAGTGGCCTTATCCTGCATGAATGCAGCCAGCCCCCTTTCAAAGCCATCCAAGTGGGCAGCCTCATACACCTTGTGGAAATGAATTCCTTAGTTAAGATCTCGGTTCTGTGAGGGAGTCCTTGCTCCTGCTTGCCTTGACTCTTCCATCCATCAGTTTCGCGGGCTGACTCGGTTCTTATGCCAGAGGGAGAAAAACGGCTGCCTGTCTCAGGGGTCCCTGACCTTTCACAACCTACCAGTGGAAATTTGAAAGCTGCTGTGAGCACAAACACGGAATCGAAGATGTGGCTGGTCAGTCACGTACAGGCTGCTGTGGAAGGCCAGCTTGGCTGGTGTGGGGAAGAGAAACCGTCAGGCTAGAGGGTGGGGGAAATAGCATGGAAAGGGGGCAGCGGGGAGAGAAGGAGCAAGGCTGGAGCCTGGGAAAGAGGAAAAACAGCAACCGAGAGCGGTGGCAGGAATCCTGAAGTTGGAGGTGGAGAGGAAGGGGAAATGGCCAGGCAGGAGAGAGAGAGAGAGAAAGAGCAAGGCAAGAGAGTAGGAACAGTAGGAGTGGGGACATGTGTGGAAAGAGCAGGAGTGGGGAAAAGGCAAGGCTAGAAATGGGGAGGAAAAAAGTCTAGGAATGAGGGAGGGAGAGAAATAGTGAGGAAAGAGCAGGAGGGGAGAAGGGGCTGCAAGTGGCGAGCTTTGCGTGTGCCATTGGGCAAGGTGTGCAGGTCCCTTTCCGACATTCTCCATGCCGCCTAATTTTGCAGCCCTATATCAGGTTTCCTCTGACTAGCCTTTTTCTCTAAATGGAGCGCTCCCCACTGTTGTAACGTTTCCTCGCAGAGCAGTCGCTCCAACCTGTGGGTCACTTTAGTTTCCCCTTTCTGGACCGTTTCCACCTCTACAATATCCAGCGTTAAGGTGCAGCATCCCAGAACTGTAAACAGCCTTCCAAGTGTCACCACATCATAGTTTTGCATGAAGGCTGTATGATAGTTATTTATGTATTAATTACGTTTTATAGCACCCGATAGGCAAAGCGCTCAGGGTGGTTCGCCACAGTTTAATGCAATTTGAAGCATAAAATAAAGTATAAACATTTAAATCATTAAGACTACAGTATAACATAAAAATGAGAGCTAGACTCAAATCTAGCGGAAGGACCTTCTCTAATAATACCTAACATTGAATTTGTCTTGAAGAGAGTTCTAGGAGAGAGACCATTCTGGGAAAGTGGGCAGTATTTTTTATCCCTAACACCCATCGGAAAATGTGGCAGAAGGTGATGCTCCATTTTGGCCAGGATCCAAGGAATTAGTTCTTTCCTCAGGCCCGTATGATGGAGTCCAGACCTTAGAGGCAAAGCAGGGCCCCTTGGAATTACTGGAAGGCTAATCACGCCCCATTCCTGAAAAGCCATCAGCTCTTACTTTTCGGCCACAAGACCAGAGCTTCTCCTTCCCATGACTTGGGTTCCCAATGGTGCTTGGTCCGGCAGGAGGAAAGCAAACAGCAAGCCAGGCAAGCGTACTGGGGCAGCCGGCAAGGAGCACAGCTAAGCATTTTGTGAGACTGCACAAGAGTTGGGGTTGCCCATATAGGCCCCTGGCTGGGTCAAGGCCTGTCCTCAAACTCTTGTATAAGCTCCCAGACTGAGCCAGAAACTTTGCTGAAGAATATCTCTCCTGGGCTTCCCCACAAGCTCCCGAGTGTGGCCACCAGCCAGCCATCAGGTTTGTACCGGCGAAAGTAGACGCAAAGGCCGTTTTCAGCTGGAATTCCTTGGACAACAGTTTTCCTCCTGCTGCCTGTGCACGTGACAAAAACCCTTTCGAAAGAAGACAGACTTTAAAAGCGCTTATTATACAGCATGGCAGGTTTGCTGTTCAAGTGCAGGGGGAGCCACAACTTCTACCAGGCATTCCTAAAGCTCTGCTTGCATTCTGCATCTTCATGAATGGTTGTTACTCAGGAGCATCCAAGCCACACTAAGGTCAGACCTTGCATACAAACGAAGCCTGGCCACATGAGACGTTTCGATATTAAGCTTGTTCCAAAGCAAGTGTTTAACTTCTCAAACATACTGTTGCACTGGGAAATAATGCTAACCTACTCTACTTTCTTCCCAGATGGGCGACCAGGTTCATTGGAAACCACGCAGTGGGATTCCTGAGAGTCTCATGCTCCGAATTTCTGGAGAAGCCACCCTTCTCCTCTCTAAGGGCATGTTTAACTCTGATATATAGTGAAATGAATTTAGCAGAGTGGAATGAATATGGCCACAAAAGCAACTGCAAATATATGGCTCGTTCTGCAAGTTTTGGAGTATGTTTTGGACTGGACAGCCATCTGAGAGAGATGGTCTAACTTGGTGTCCTGCACTGAGCAGGGGGTTGGACCCAATGGCCTTCTGGCCCCTTCCAACTCTACTATTCTCTGATTTTATATAACTCATAATTTGATCATTCTTTCAATGATACTGAAAATATTCTATTTAGTTTGTTTTTTTTAAATAGCGGGGTAGAGCTAGGCTGCTAGAAAACAGCAATTGCCATATTGCTAGATGGCAATATGATTTTTTTTTTTTGGGCTGGTATTCCCAGCTCCAAAAATACTGGAAAAATCCAGAAAATTTGTGAGGTTCTGAGGCAGCACCAGAGCTCCCCCTTCTGTCCAGAGACCAGAATAGCAGCCTGGGTGGTTGCAGGACCAGGCCCAAGGTCAATCGCAGCAACCTGGGATGTTACGAGCACCACCTGGGAGCTCTGAGGGAACAGCTGTATAAGACCCAGCTCTTCCCTTCAGACTCTGCCTTAGCAACAAGGAGTCTTGAAGTTGCTAGAGCTCTGCCTTCTGGAACCTGCTTCTGGAAACAGCCTGTCACCTTGCTCCTGCCTCTGCTACTGGACCATGCCTGGCTTCACCTGCTCCAGTTCCAGGTATCTGCTTCTCCTCTTTGACTTTCAACTCCTGACTGGCATTGACTGTTCTGTTCTGTTTGGACTGGCCTGCCTTGCACTTCTGTTACCCACCTTGATCTCTGGACTGCCTGACTCCAATTTGGAATGGGCTTGTATATCATACTGGTTGTCTGGGTCCTGCTGCCTTGACCTGATACCCAGCCGCCCACACCCCACTGCTGAGAAAATAGCTCAGGTAGTCTTTCTCCTGACCCTCATAGTTGCTACGGAAATAACTCTTGGCTGCTCCTGCAAACTCGCAAAAGCATCCTTGGAGGAAGAGTTTTGAGCATTCTGAAGAAGAAACCACTAGCTCAGATTAGTGATGTGTCCTTGCAGAACCCTTCTGCTCTCTTCCTTTGATATGGTGCAGGTAAGAAGGTAAAGGTTTCCCCTTGATGTGAAGTCCAGTCATGCCTGACTCTAGGGGGCGCTGCTCATCTCCATTTCCTAGCCAAGGGAGCCGGGGTTCGGCGACCTTTCAATCTACCAGCACAGCAGTTTAAACCACTGCACCACCTGCAGTCCCCTATGGTGCAGGTAGGCAGCCTAAACTGGAGGTAACCTTTGCCTCTGAGTTCAGGTGACCATGGGCACCCCCACTGAATTGCACCCTAAATGAATATAGCTAATTAACCTCTGATTTAAATTACTGCCACATGTTGTACCTGGGGCTGTTTCCAAAAACAACTCTTGCTATGGAATACGGTTCTGCAAGACCAGGGCTAGGTTTTATGAGTGCATTATGCCAGTACATTATCATCCGCCTTGGACCCAGTTCAAAGTGCTGGTTCTGACCTTTAAAGTTCTTTGTTTTAGCCTCCTCTACTCAACTGCATCTTAATAACAGAGCAGCATCCAGCTGTGTCATTCCACTATTACAGTGTTGCACTAATGGAAACTAGGATCTGAACTATGTGCAACAAGGAAATCCACCAAAAATTATGTTTGCACAAGTGCAATTGAGCTATGGGTAAGCACTTGCATAACCATAACCAAGATTTGGCTGCGCTCCTCCAGTGTGATTGGATCCACAGCAACACCCATGGATGCTGCCCTTTGTGTGTTTAAGTAGCTTGCAATGTTTTCTGCCAGAAGCGTAGAAGTTGTTGTGTCTATGTTTATTGGCTAACTATATCCAATAAATGAACATTTCATTCTGATGTGCAAGTTCCTGAAAAACTCACGTGGACAGTGGGAGTAGAGGTGGGCAGGAAGAGGGTCAGGTCCTCTAGGAATCCCAGGAGAAGTCTGCTCTTATGCTTTACTGAATGCAGCTGGTCTTAGAAAGGTTTGGCAAAACCGAGAACTATAAGATGAGCTACCAGGCAGAAATGCCTGCCGTACAGGCACACTTCATTTTATTGCGCTTTGCTTTATCGTGCGTTGCAAATATTGCTTTAAAAAAAACAAATTGAAGGTTTGTGGCAAGAGCAAGTCTATCAGTGCCATTTTTCGTGTGTCTGTCACATTTTGGTAATTCCCGCAATATTTCAAAATGTTTCATTGTATTATAGTGATTTGTGATCATTTAATGTTGCTATTGTAATTGTTTTGGGGAACCACAAACCGTGCCCATGTAAGATCACTGCAATCTCAGGAAAAAACTTTAACAGATGAGGACTTGTTTCTTATGGATGAGCAAAGAAAGTGGTTTCTTGATGGAACCTCCTCCTGGTGAAGATGCTGTGAAGATTGTTGAAATGATAACAAAGGGTTTAGAATATTAAACTTAGTCAATAAAACAGTGGCAGGATTTGAGGAGAATGACTCCAATTTTTAAAGAATTTCTGCAGTGGGTAAAATGCTATCAAACATCATTTTTAGACTTAATGCTATTGCATACTTAAAAGACTGAAGTATAGTGTGAACATAACTTTTCTATGCACTGGGAAACAAAGAAAGTGTGACTCGCTATGTTGTGATGCTCACTTTATCGTGGTGGTCTGGAACCGAACCCGCCAGATCTCCAAGGTACTCCTGCCTGTGTGTTCTGCTTTCATTAGCCCTGAAACATTAGATGCTCCTGCTGCACATGTTAAAGTATCACATCACATGCCTTTAAAGGCCAATTCTGGGAGTCTGGAATTGAGAAGGATGTTGAATCCTGAAGATCATACTGAAACCACATCCCCCTGAATCCCTTCCTGAATCTTCAGATCATACTAAAGCCACATCCCCCCGTTTCAGGCTGTGGAGTCCCTTCCAGTAGCACTACCTGGGCTCATTTCGGGGAAACACAAGTGCCTCGTTAATGCGGCTGTAATTAAATGCTGCCCCCACGTCCCCTCTTCCTTCTGCTGCCCGTGTCCCCCGAGCCCTCCGCGGCCCTGCGAGGGAGCCGAAGGATTCCTCTCTCAGCCGCACTGCTCCCGTCTTTCCGCTGGACGAGTCTCCTCTTGCTGCGCTGCGCTCGTGCTGTTCTTTATTAGCAGCAAGACCTAACTCTTTTGTAAGGCTTGGAACAGATCGACTGTTTGCCTGCCGAAACGCCTCTAAAATAGATCCAGAGGCAACTCTTGCTTTGGCCGGAGGCTTGCGCACAGCCCGGGGCGAGTGGGGGTGCCCATAAGGCCCTGTAATCCTATTACACAATAGCAATCCACTCCAGCCTTCGCTAACCTGGCGCCCTCCAACGGCCATGCTGCCTGGGATTCCGGGGTGGGGGTGCAGACCAACACACCTGGGGGCCGCCGATTTGGGGAAGGTTGCCTGAGTTGGAGGACACGGTGCATATATCTTAATTGCGTGGATTTCAGAGTTGTGGCTGCTGAATCCTTTGTTCCTTGTGACGGCTGTGCTCCTTGGCAAGGAGGAAAATGTGAGTGGGCAGGATGAATACTATTCTCTGGATAAGTGGCTGCTAAAACATGTTGCGTGTATCCTCCAAAATCGTTTTCAGAATTGTTTTCGTGTGAAAAACCGTGTGTTCTAATGTTTGGTCCCCCTTCCCTTCCTTTTCTGGCTCTTCTATTATCTACTCCTCCTCTCCTGGGCGGTAACATTTTGAACCCCAGTCTTTTAATGGGCAGCTTTCGAACAAATCTAATACATACATAATAAAAATCCAGAAGGATTTGCATGCAGTGCATGTGCTAATGAGCTGTGGTCCTTCTTGGTTCCCTCTGGTCCAGTGTCCTGACCGAAGCAAAGTTTACAGTACGTTCGTTTGTTTACAAAATAAGAACAGTGTTATTAGAGTTGCAGAGAAATGGCATCTGGTATGAGATAAGAGAAAAGCAACAGTATTAAACAGAAAATGAAATACAAAATGCAGGTTCGTAATTTTTGATGGTTATATCCTTTGGCAGGCGTACTGAAAAGGGTTGGAGGCAGAGAGGCCCATAGGGAAAAAATGCATGGATTTGCATATGCTAATTTTAATATACTTCAAAGTCTCTCTGTGCATGTGTGTGTCTTTGTGTCTTTAAAGGACTCCGTCTCCTAAAGACATCCCTCTCTGTAAGAAGCCGTGTATGGTCTGGCGGGAAGAGGGGATTTGGCTTCAGGAAAAAGCCAGGGAAAACCATTTGAAGGAAGAAACAGGAGGAGATGAAGCACATGGGGGCAAAAGGCAGCTATTCCAGGGGGCTCAGATGCATCACAGCCCCGGTACCTTTATTTCAGTAAAGCAGGGTGAGGGTGCAAAGGGTCTCCCAAAGACTTGGGAGCAAATGAGGGGTTTGGGGGAGCAGCCCCCGCTGTGTTACCTGTAAGTCCATTGGGGTTGAGTAGCTTGGGAACCTTTTTTTCCATTGCAGGAGCTCCTGTTGAAATGTCCCCCTCGCATCCTGCCCCTCACGAAATCTACATTCTTAATTCTCAGGACGGGCTGTTTTGGCGTACTCCATCTTAGTGACCTCATATCCTTTGAATTCAGCTCAGTAGGGGACCTTCCTGAAGCATCCTGTTTCACAGACTTGCAAATTGACACCCCCCCCCCCCGGTTATGCGTAGAAAGGAAAGCTCCGTTGTTCCTAGATGCAATTCACACAGCACGGAAGGGGAGCGATTCGTGATTCATGAAAGTACGCGCAGAAACTGGTGGATGTTTGCAGGTAGCTGTGATCGGCCAGCCGCTTAGCTAGGAGTGAGCTCTTGCCAGTCCTTTTAATAGAACGATTTATATATTTGGCGAGTTGAAGAATATAATCAATCAAGCCATTTATTTATTGGCTTCTTTCTTTCTTTCTAATCCTGGAATGCTTGTGCTCACTTTTTCTAACGGAAAGTGAGAATCATGAGGACTAGAAGCGTGATTCAAAACTGTAACAATGGATATTTGTTGGCTTCTAAGGATAAATGTGTGTGCTGCCCATTCTCGATTGGATATATGGGTTTGTCTGTCGAGAATTTATGGCTCAAAATGAGTTGGTTGCAACGCAGCAGGGAGGGCCTGGTCATTATTAGGATCTTTCAGCTCCTATGCCTTTCTGAAATGAGAAATCAGGAGTAGAACTCTGTCCCTTACTGTGCAGAGCTATGATTGTTATTGTAATTTCATCAGTGTCCATATTTTCAAAATTGTCCAGCAACTCCAATCTGCCACCTGACTCTGTCTTTACGTGGTTACTGCTGACAAGGTCTGATTTAATGCCCAAATGGCTTTGTGGGTTCCCATTTTCAGTACAGAACTTGCTATTCATATCCATTTTTTAAGAGGCACCTTCTAATTCTTTTTGGTGTGTACTGCATAATACATTTTACATATTCATTTACAGGGATCAGATTTTAATACAAGGTCAGTGCTAATGCAGAGAGAGAGAGAGAGAGACTGGGTAAGCGGACTGCCTTCCATTTCCTCTCCCTTCACTTGTTAACTATATTTGAATGGTTTTCCCTGCACAATTTGGCCGCTGTTGTGCTGAAAGGAAAGAAGGGAGGGAAAGGATGCCTGCAAGATGGAAGTGCTGGCACAAGACAGTTTAGTATCATTGCTAGAATGTTGGATTCTCAGCACAGAGACATGGGTTCAAATACTTGTTCGGCTGCAAAGCTAAGCGACTGGCCCAAAGTCACAATTTCACAGCCTAGCCTACTTCACAGGGTTGGTACAGAAACTAACTGCACAGGGTTGTTACAAAGATAAAAGGAAGGGGAACCATATAGGCTGCTCTGAGCTCCGTTCAGCAAAATCCAGATTTTGGATTAGGGTGCCTTTCGAAGCTTTGTCAAATCAAGACCTCCACTGCTGAAGTCTTACCTGTGTTTCCAAATAAAAAGGGAAACACCTCAGCCCAGAGTTGCCGACAGCGACTTGATCTGAGCCAATGTGCTGTCCTTAGTCTTGAATGCTAATTAAAAATACACACTATTCTTCACTTAAGGTAAAGGTTTGCCCTTGACATGAAGTCCAGTCATGCCTGACTCTCGGGGGCGGTGCTCATCTCCGTTTCCTGGCCGATGGAGCCAGCGTTTGTCCGCAGACAGTCTCCGTGGTCATGTGGCCGGCATGACTAAACACCGAAGTGCACAGAACGCTGTTACCTGCCCACTGGAGTGGTACCTTTTCATCTACTTGCATTTGCATGCTTTCGAACTGCAAGGTTGGCAGGAGCTGGGACGGAGCATGGGAGCTCACCCCGTTGCGCAGATTCGAACCGGCGACCTTTTGATCCACCAGCCCAGCAGCACAGCGGTTTCAACCACTGCGCCACCCGCGGTCCCATTCTCTACTTAAAAAGGTGCCAATGTGTTCCAGGACAGAAATTCCCAAACCCGAATGATGGGCTGTTAGACGTAGTGTGTCTATGCTAAGTGGAAGCAGCTATCTGCATTTAGTACTTCAATTTTAATAGCCCCATGAGGGATGGCAAGTCCAGGGACAGCATGAATGGGGTTTGATTTCCTTTGGATGAGAAGCTTTGCTCTTATACAGGTGGTACCTAAGTGGTGGCGCACAGAACATCTGTGGTTGCACATCTGTCCAGAGAGAGGCTCTGTGTCCTCAAGGCATCTTCAACCATCTTCAGCTCCCTCTGTCCACCCCCCCCTTTCTTCCCAAATTTGCTCAGCATCCTTGCCTTTCCCTCCTCCTATAAAATCGTGCCTCATGTAAAACATTATGCCTGTCTGCTTGCCAATTTGGGCTTTGCCTTATGCTCTGGATTTAATTTTAATACCTCTGGTTTAAATGTTTCTGTTTTGCATGGGCCAAAAAAAAAAAAAGCTCTTAATTTGTTGTTAAGAACCACCTTTTAAAGAAGATGAATAACAATAAAAAGAAGCATTTAAAAATAGGTCATTTATAAGCCTCTTTGGTGCCCTGGTCCTTTCTTTCAGCTGTATTTGTGTGTTGCCACTGGGCAACAAAACATTTCCGTTCCCTGCTGCAATTCCTAGAAATATTGGGCCTGCTGCCTTGTTTACCTCTTTGTGTTCAGACATTAAGTCAGCACGGAGAGCCGCACCGGAGAAGGGGTGTGTTATGGAGCTCGTCTCCCTTCAGCTGGTGCTAACAACACCCTCCTCCTAGGGTTAACTGCACAGCAAGCTGTTCTGTCTTGGAGAGGGAAAGGTGTTTGTGGTCCCCCGCATCTATATTGCAGGGGGAGGGGTTGTTGTTTCTTTTGGAGCTTCCCCACTGACATCTGCAGGGCATCAATCTTCGGATGGAGGTTTGAAGAGACAGCAGTATCTCTGAGTCACAGAGCATCAGCGAGGTGCTTTGTCACTGTCCCATCAGACTAAGGGAAACCCTTTTGGTGGCCAGACTTCAGAAGAGCTGGCCCAGCGCACATCTCTGCTCTTGTCACCCCGGATATGCCGCTCAGGATGTGCATGCTGATATATTTCTGAAGGCACTGCAGCTGCGGTGAGCAATGTGCCTGGTGTGCTTCCACTTTGGATCTGCCCAGGGATTTGGTTTCCGAGATAACTGGGCCTGACAGCCAGGACAGCTGCAAATAAAGAGAGAGGGAGGGGAGAGCGAGAGGGGGGGGGGAGATGGGGCAGGGGCAAAGGAAACGCCAAGGGCAGGAGCTGGCAGATGCCAGTCCCGTCCGCAAGGGCTGATCCATGATGAAGTGATCCCTTTGGCTGCCTGAGGGATGTTCCACCACCACTGCTTTCTCTTATGGATTGCCTTTGTCAGGATCAGGCTGCCTCACACAAGGAACTTCAGGATGCTGCTTTGGGGGAGGTGGGCCTGATTGAGGGAGTCATCCAGAGCAGCCCATCACCCCATTTCCCGTTCATTTCTTGGATTTCTTACACCATCTTTTGAACCCAAAGTCGTGCACGGACACTCAAAGGGGAAAGGGGAAGACTCATTGATCTGCAGCAGATCCATTTGGGGGATGCTGAGTGGTCCTGGGACAAGGCTAGGAAAAGGAATGGGATTCTGCATGGGGAGGGGCTGGGATGCAGCTGAGGTTGGGGGACAGAGAAGGCGTGTGGGAACTCTGCCTCCTGGGCAGCCATGTGATTCTCTGACCAGTAGTTTGGGCACAAGTCTGTGCCCCATGGAAACAGCTCAGGGTTGTTTGCCGTGACGTGTGAACCCAACCACGGTCGCATGCCGCTATTTCCAGGTAATACCAAACTTCCTCAATCTGAAAAAAGCACTGGGAATCTTTGCCAAGTCTGGAAATGGCCCTGGAGGGTGGCCATGTTTTGCCAAGTGCTTGCTAGGGAGAAATCCAAGTGCACAGTCAGTGCCCCGTATGGAGAAGCTTGTAGAAAAGACCAAGCGGCATGCATCTGCTTGTACCTCGGCCAAGAGCAGCAGAAGGTCCGGTCTTCCGCTGCTGGTCTCATGGGCCAGGGGAAGTCGCAGGAGGACCAGCCACTGAATATGCTGGAGGCTGGAATGAGGGCCTTCCCTAGCAGGCTTCTCACACTGAAGCGAAGGTCTCCCGAAAGGCAATTACGGGGCATCCCTAAGATCCTGGATGCCACAGGCATGCACTGCGACAGGTATCTTTTCCCTCACTGTAGGGGCCCATGAGAAGCCCATTGCACGACGTACCTTGTTTTTAGCAAGCTAAGTTCCTGCAGCTCATCCACGTTGCTCTCGCACCAAAATCTGTCATCAGACGTGGCGGGTAAATTATGTGCTTTGTTGATTCCAATATGTAGTAATTGCAGGATGTTGGCCCAGAGGGCTCAGGCAGGGAAACTGATGTTTGAATCAACCTTATGATGACACCGGCCTATAATGGATCTCAGCGAGAGAGACTTTCCACCTTGAAAACAAGGCGCTGCTTGTTTTCATCTGCTTTCTGCTTGATTGATAGGCTGTTGGTCCGACTCTGTGTAAAACTGGAAGATCTTAATGTCCTGCATGGCCACATGTCACGCACGGCAAGGGAAAGCAATGCCGAGATTGCATCTTTCCTTCGATCCGATCCCCGATTGGTGTGCCACTTGTGTGTTTCATTCTCAATAGGCTCCAGAAAAGAATTAACAATGCCGGCGCATAACAACCCCTCTGTAATAATTCCAGACAAAATGGGTTGTGCATATGAGACCTAACATTATGGGGCATTGTTTTAATATTTCAGGCACCCGAAGTGACTAAATTTGGCAGCAGCAATCACAACCGCATCCCCTGAATTCCAGAGAGGAAGAGGGACATGTTGTGACGGCTGCTGTCGTAAAAATAGCACCTCCAGGGCTGCCACATTTGCATCTTGTCTTTCTGTGCCACAGGAAACATGCCAGTCTTCAAGGTGCCATTCTTCAGCTCCTCTGAAGAATGTGAGTCATGGGACTCACTGAATTGGCCGCGGAGACCTTGGCAAGGCAGCAAATGCAGCCGTGTGCATGTCTGGGTGTCTTCAAGTAGCTCAGCGATGCGGCTTTGGTGCCCCCGGATTTTGCATGTGCTTTGGCATTAGACCTTGTCTAATATGTTTTGAGAGCTGCATGGCAAGAGTCTCATGGCAGCTGGGGGCAAGAGGATCTTGACGGCTGGACCCAAGGCTGCCTGCCTTTCTTGTAACTGCAGTTCACGACAACTGAAGTCGCCCTCTGGAAGCGCACAGAGTGGAGGGATCCGCAGCATCAAGCCACCCACCGGGCTGCCTTTAAATCGGTCAGTCTTCAAGCCTTAGTGGGGAGCCTCTCACTTCAAAACAGCAGAATAAACACCTCCCGGGCAGCTGCCGTGGTACCTTTGGTGCGCGGCTCCTCCGCTTAATCATCTCTCAGAAGCGTGGCTTTTGTAATGTTCAGTCAGCCGGCCTTAACTCCGCCGTGCAGCCAGGAGTTCAAAGGAAGGCGCAGAGCCCCCTTGGAGACTTGCTATCACAGCCTTTGCTCGGTCCCATGCAAGGCCGCCCAACCCCTCGCCCCTTGGTGCCCCCAACTCGAAGCCTGCAGCTCCTCCGGGGACCAGCCGCCCGCCTGCTTTTTGACTTGGGGCTGTGTGAACAGACCCTCCTTGGTTAGCCTGGGATCGACTCGCCTCTGAGCCCGTCTATTCCAGATTGTTTAAAACATGCAAGCCCGGCAAGCTGAAGGCGATGGTATCGGGGCTTCCCGTGCAACTCTGTGCAGGAGTGTCAGGATCAGGGCCTGAGCAGCCGTGCAACTGCCTGCAGAGCCAGGAACATCTTTGCAGGCGCTTGCAGGGAGCAGCTGGGGAGCGGTGATGCAGTGCAGCTGGAGGCCTGGAGACCAGCTCAACGGCCGTGCTGCTGTCGTTTTCACGGCAGCGCAAGCTGCCCTGGCAGTTCCCCTGCTCTCCGGCTCGCTGCATCACCTCACCTGGGTCCTTCCTGGTTCCCTGCATCTGTCCTTGCCTCCAGCCTGACCCTGTTTCCCCAGGGACCGGCATCCACCCTCCCCAGTCCTGCTTCCTTCAGAACATCATCCTCTTTCTGGTACTTGACCTTTGGCAGATGCTCTTGGACTGTGTTGCCTGGATTGTTCCCCTTCCTGGCTCAACTCTGGACTGTTACACAGCCACGCCTCTTGCTTCTGCTCCTCTGAACCCACCACATGACTCTGCCCTGCACCTGTGCCCTGGCATTCCCATTATAGCTGCCTCTGGTTCATGCCCTGCTCCTTACAAGGAGGCAGGGAGATCACCTATGAACGCCCTTGTGTGGAAGCGCCCTCTTTCAGGAAGTGCTCCAAATCTGTCAGCGCTGCTCACCCTTTGCCGCTGGAGCTTGATGTGCGCAGCCTTCCAAACTCAGCTTTGCCTTGCGTGGTGCCCTCTCCGCTTTATTTGGCAAATCATGACTCCCCATCATCTTCCTGCACTAGCATGATTATTAAGAATAGGCTGCTGGCCCAGTCGGTGTCCTTGATGTGAGCTGTACTACATCCACAGTACATCTGTTTCTCTAAACGCTTAAGCTAAAATGAAACTTCTTTGTTCCAATTTTTGGCGTTCTCAAGCTAATTTCCCTGTTTGCTGGAGAAATTTTCCGTCTCCTGAGCATGCCTGTGTGACACATCCCAGCATTGCTGGGTTTGTGTACACAAGCAAGTTCATGCGCACAGGTGAATGTGAACATCCAGCAACCAGGAAATCCCAACGAACGCCATGGAGATGACTTCCAGGTGAGCGACGGAGCGCTGCGGCCTTCAATAATTAGTTTGATGCTTCAGGGCTGTTGAGTACCACAGGCTCCAAAGCACACGCTTGTTGTATTTTGTAACATTCCTGGCTTTTTTGAGAGCTTTGAGGTAGATGGGCTTTTAAGTCTGGCTAAGTGCCGCCTATTAAGCACAGGTGAGGCAGGCTTGGTGGGTGTCCTGGAAGCTGTCGGCTTGGTGCCTTTATAACTAGCTTACCTACCTGGTGGCAGGAGAGGCAGAGGGCCGGGGTGGTCAAGATGATAAAAGCCTGGCACATTTTCAACCTCGCACAAGATAAATGGAGTGAGGCCGGTAGCAATGCTGGCAGCGTGAATCCATTACACAGTGAGTGATTGCAGAGACGATCATTAGTATTTATTATCTGCATGCCAGGATTCTCCGCCTTTGAAACGGCGCCCCGGAGGCAGCCACACGGCCCCCGAGCACCTGTTGCAGACGGGAGACTCTGCTGCCCCAGTGCCTTCGGGAGTCAGGCGTTCCTGAGGGGGTGGGGGTGGGGGGGAGCCCCTGCCCACACTCCCCACACATCTAGCTCCAGGTTTGCCTAAACGCCTCACTCAGGAGGTGCAAGGGAAACGGACATGATAAATGCTTGGCTGTTTTTCTGTGTGTCACATTCCCAGGCCCCCTTTCTGCTCATTCTGGCTGTAGGAAAGGGCAGGATATGAACCCATGCACTGAAGCTCAATCCAGGTAAGAAAGAGCTCCTTTAAGTTAGGTTTCTTCTCCCGGGTGAATGGCTTTGAGGTAGCGATTCCACTCCTTTGACGTCAGGGTGAAGAGGGTCAAATTCCTCAAATTCAAACTTTTCTGGAAAAGTTCTTGGGGACCTCCTTCCAGGGATGGACAGAAGTGAAGCTAAGGGGGCAGGGCCATTTCCCTCCCCAAATAACAGCCAATTTTAGCTTCACACTCTTCTCCTAGTAGCTTAGTATTTGGGCTTTCAGGGTGCCAGAAAAAACTGGGCCACAATATGCCCTTCTAGGAAACCCCGAAGGATGAGCCCGGCTCACAGGCCTGTCGCTCTGTGTCGGTGACCTGACAGCTCAGGGGGTGCTTGCCGATTCTTCTTTGCATAGAATTCCTGGACTGGCTCCCAGAGCTCCATTCCCTGCCTTTTATTCTGTTCATTGTGTTTGATGTTCACGTTTTATTGTATTATGTTTCAAATAATTTTATTTATGCGATCTGATTTGATGAAGGGCGAGATAGAAAGATTTTAAATAAACAGATCTTTGCTACTGAAGTGCCTTTTATCCTCTTAGCCTGGGACTTCAGCTGGGTACCTGCTTGGTAGCTTCCCATTTCAATTACTGTAATGCCCCATATGTCAAGTTACCTTTGAAGGCTGTCCAAAAACTGGGCCTGGGCATTAGCACCTTATTGCAACGGCAGGTTAGTATCTTCGCTTGGATGGCAGGGCGCTGGTGCCCTCGTGTCCTGCATGTGGATTTCAATGGGCAGCTGGTTAGCCACTGCACGAGCAGAACATAGAGTGAGTCAGAAGAGGCCTCCCGAGCCATCTAGTCTGACCCCCAGCTCCAGCCGGCTCCGCTCATGACATGCCCACCATGTGCATGTCCAGCCTATCTTTGAACACCCGCACCGTTGGGGCCTCAACCACCCCCTGTGGAAGCCCATTCCATACCCTCGGGGCCCTAACTGTCAGGAAGTGCTTCCTGGCATCCAAATTGGACTTTGGCTCCCTCAGCTTGGCTCCGCTGGAGCACGTCCTGCTTCCTCCACAGGGGAAAACAGTCTCTACCCACCTCCGTGTGACACCCCCTCACGTACCTACGTGTTGCCAACAGATCCCCTCAGAGTCTCCTCTCCTCCAGGCTGGAAAGACCCAGCTCCCTCAGTCTCGCCTCATTCGGCTTCCCCTGCAATGCGGCCACCATCCTTGTGGCCTTTCACTGCACTGACTCTAATCATATACAGGGCTTTTTTTTTTTGTCATAGAACACACCAAAATGGCGTTCCTGCACCCGTTTTTGATGGATTTTTCCAAGTGATTGTGAATCGCCCTGTTGGGCGTAGCAGGTCGGCAGCAAAAATCATTAACATAGTGCCTGCAGGCTGCTTGTGTGTCAGCGCTGATTGTGAGGGTGCTGCTCAGCTTGGGATGCTGCTCAGCTTGGGATCGGTTGTGTGGCCGCGCACTAAGTGCTTACTGCCAGCGGCGACCATTGTGTAAAAGTGTGACCCCAAGACATGAGTTCCAGCACTTTTTTTTTTTTTTTAACAAAAAAAACACTGATTCATATATATATCCTCCTTGTAATGAGGGGAACATTGGACTCAGTAAGCCTTTCACCGTCCCCTTTTCCTGCTGTACAAAAGGGCAAGGGTGGCAGAAGCTCACAGCGTGGAAATCAAAAGGACAGGCAGGCTGAAACGTAGCTGATCAAGTTGCCCAAGGCATTTCCTCTGTACGCTCAGTACAAAGTGTGTGTGGAGGAATTTTCCTCACGGCTATATTTGGGCCTGTCCCTGCACCTGTAGACCTTCTGCCCCACTCCAGCCTGGAAAGACAAACCCAGAATGCATTGCTAGCTGGCAGAAATCAGAGGACCGCAGATCCATGCAAGGGCTCTTCTGTGGAGCTTTGCTCTCAGGACATCTTCCGCCCATCTATACCAGCTTCTGCCCCCCTGCCCTCCCCCCCGGCCCTCCTGCAATGTCGCGCAAACTAATTGCTGGAGCCAGGAGAGGCTGCCCTGCTCTACTGCAAAATATTCCTAATTATATTGTATCTTTGTATGCTCTGTAATTGCAAGTTACTTTAGTAGTCAGTCGTGTCTGAAATGAGGGAATGACTACATACAATAAATATTGGGGCTGCAAAACACGCAACGGGTTGCGGGAAAGCCGCTCTGTGGGAGCCTGCGCATTGGATGGGTACTTCTGAAGGGACTGGTCTTGAGACACAACACCCCAAAGCGAAGCTTGCCCCGCTGTGGCCGCAGAGTTCATGGTGCCATCTTGTTGCTCGCTCACGAGGGGCCTGTTTGGGATATGAAGGGCTGCCACAAACCGCTTCCCAAATTCGCCTAAAGCGTCCGATGAAGTTGCTTTTGGCACCTCGCGGTTTCACATGCCAGGCAAGAACTGCATAGGAAGTATGCTTGCCAGCAGCTGGGTGGTTGTTGTTGTTAGTCGCAAAGTTGTGTCCAACCCATCGTGACCCCATGGACAACATTCCTCCAGGCCTTCCTGTCCTCACCATCCCCTGGAGTCCACCTAAGCTCACACCCACTGCCCCAGCGGCTCCATCCAGCCACCTCATCCTCTGCCGCCCCCTTCTTCTTTTGCCATCTCTTGTTCCCAGCATTAGGCTCTTCTCCAGGGAGTCCTTCCTTCTCATTAGGTGGCCTAAGTATTTGAGTTTCATCTTCAGGATCTGGCCTTCTCAAGAGCAGTCAGGGTTGATCTCCTCTAGGACTGACCGGTTTGATCACCTTGCAGTCCAAGGGACTCGCAGGAGTCTCCGCCAGCACCACAATCCAAAGGCCTCAATCTTTCAGCACTCAGCCTTCCTTATGGTCCAGCTTTCACAGCCATGCATTGCAACTGGGAAAACCATAGCCTTGACTATACACACTTTTGTTGGCAGGGTGATGTCTCTGCTTTTCAGTACGCTGTCTTGATTCGCCGTAGAGCTTTCCTCCTCCCGTGCTTTGGATCTGCAGGGCAGACAACCCAGGGAATCTGGTGCGAGCTTCAGTCCTTGCCTAAGGACAAAGGGTTTGACTTGGTGCGTCCTCCTCACTAGGGACTTCTGCTGCAGTTGACATCATGCATGCTGTGATTGTCCCTTTGCCTACCAGTTCCCAGAACTCCAAGGACACTTGTTAGAAGGTGGCTGCATATGTCATGCAGAAAACAGTGTTATGTGCCTGGCTCAGTCACTGGGGACTGCAGCAGATGGAGACCTGGCCTTGTTAGCATCATATTGCTTCCCCACTTCGGGGGTTTTGAATTGCAGGAAAGTTTTCTTCTTATTGTTAAAGAGCCTGCTGGAATGGAGAGCTGTGTCCTGTGAGCTGTGCCCACTCGGGGGGCTGCCTTCTGGAACTGTCGCCGGAAGTGTGCGTCCTTTTCATCAACTCACTTGCCGCGCCTCTTGGGACAGTCTTGCAGCTGTTGATGGAACAATAGGATGCAGGGCTCTTCTCGCTCAGGCGAGCAATGTTGCTCCCACCCCACATGCCCGTGTTGTCTTTTGGTAATGATTTTGGGCTAGCTTGCAGGAATCAAAACCAGTCAGAACAGCAATAAATCCACCCACAACAGATAAAAATAAAAGCTGGGAGGTTAATAATACTTAAGATAGTAAAACTTACCATATTTTTCGCTCTATAAGACGTGCCTGACCATAAGACGCACCTAGTTTTTAGAGGAGGAAAACAAGAAAAAAAATATTCTGAATCAAATCATCACAGGCACATTCCCCATCACTTCCCCATGGGCTGCACACCTGACAGACTTACTGCACACACATATTCGCTCTATAAGACACACAGACATTTCCCCTTACTTTTGAGGGGGGAAAAAGTGAGTCTTACAGAGCAAAAAATACGATACTTTGTGATGTCTGGGTGATTTTTTTTTTTAAAGAATGGGCTTGCCAAATCCTGAAACGATTACAAGCTTGATGCCAGGTGTACTTCTCTGGAGAGGGTATTCTATAGCTGGGCAACATTGCTGAAATAGTCTTCTCCCAGTTGGTAGCAAACCATTTTTGATTGACATGGAATCTAGAAAATCGTCGTAGAATATGGGCAAGTTGGGATGGGAAGAGATGCTCCGTTGGGTCTGAAGCTGTTTAAGGCCTTAACGAGAAGCACAAACATCTATGATTTTTCTGTGTCAGAAAGATTCCTACTCTTCTGCTGCTCCAAGAGGTCACTTTGGAGGGAAAGGGAAGTTGGCCAATATTATTATCATGAATAACAATTTTTTTACTGCCTCTCCCCCATCTTAGGTCAGGGTTAATATTTGAGCAGTTTGCAAGTACTGTACAGGCAGGTGAAGGGGCATCATTAAACTTCTCGGTGTTTTTTCTACAAGGTTAGAGAGTACCTGTCATTGGGAGGTAATTTCTCCTACCCTGCCTTCTGTCCCTCTCCCCCTGCTTGAGTTGCTGGCATGTCTGTATGTGGTGGAAGAGAGGTCGCCTTTCAGAAGGTAAATTCCTTCTCTTGTCTTCGGTCGGTTTTAGTAGACCCCTTTTTCCTTCTTGTTACTCCAACTCAGCAGCTTCTGTTGAGATCCTGCTGGCTTCCTTAGGCTTGCTATATTTGTGGACTGTGATTAACACTCCAAGACATCCTTCACGTTTAGTGTTTACATGCCCATGGCTGCAAATCCTGCTGCTTTTGAGAAGGCATCTGCTAGCTTTAATTCTACTCAGGCCTGTAATGCTGAAACAGCCTCTCCCCAACCTGGTGCCCTTCAGATATATTGGACTGCACCTGCCATCATTCCTGGATCGCTGCTTCCCATCATGCCTAGCTAGCCAGCAACATGCTGGATCGCATTCTTGTTGCATTTCTTATTATTTTCACCAAAGTTTTTTTTATTATTGTTATCACATTGCATTTATTCCCACCTTTCTTCCACTGTTAACGCTGCTTTCAAAGTTCTCCTCTTCACTTTAACCTCACAACAACATCCCTGTGAGGTAGGTTGGACTGAGGGTCTGTGCCCAGTCACCCAGTGGGCTGCATGGCAGAGTGAGGACTAGCACCCAGATCTCCCGAGTCCCAGTGCAGCATCCTAAGCATGTACCACACTGGTTGTGATTGTAAGCCAACCTGAATGCCAGTGTTTGGCAGAAAGGTGAAGTATGGAATCAATCAATCAATCGTGGATCACATCTGGAGGGCAACAGGTTGACTGGGGCTCCTCTGCTATGGGCTGGTATGGCATGTGAAGGAAGCAACTGCATGGCCTTGGGCAATTCACCGTTTACAGTGGTCTCTCCCTGCAAAGGCTGCTCATGAGGACTAGTAAGTTAAAGGTTATAGATACATTGCTTCCAGAATGTGTGAGAAGTCAGTAGATGATGTGAACAAGTCCAGTTGTTAATTGCAAACAGGAATATTCTTTCCTGAATAATATTAACAAATTCCAGTAATTGCAATTCTGATTAAAATGTGTATTTTTAAAAAGTACACACTTTGGAACAAGTAGGAGGTTTTTCTACTCAGCTATTCAAACAAGCTGAAAATCAGATTGTGAATGGGAGTAGGCCAAAATGAGCTCAAAGCGAGTCGTCTTTATTTTTTATTTTTGGAGAATTTTGGCAAGCCACAGGCACTGGCAGGGGCCCTCCAGGGTCTTGTTAGAGACTTTTCCTGCCCTCTTTTAACCTCATTCTCTAACCTTACTTTCACCTGGAGATGCCGGGGCCTGAACCCACGACCTTCCTGCACAGCATCCGCTCCGCCATTCTGCTGTGTGGAGCCATTACTAGTAACTGGCGAGTAGATGGAGGTAGTAACACGTCCCGCGTCAGGACTTGTATCACAGGAATAGCTTGTAAGAGGCTTCCCAAGAAATAGAATTCCAGTGTGAAGAGCAGAAAAGAATGAGCATTAGCTGTTCCCTACAAGCAAACCATTTCGCATCAGTAGAAGCTGCGGAGAGCCTCCCGGGGTGGGTAGCTCCCTGGCATCCTTCAGGAGATATCCAAGAAACTGAATTTATATGTTTGCATCCTGCTATCTGCTGTTTCATCATCCATTCACGCACAGGGAAGCAACCACTTGATTACTGGAAGATCTATGTGGAAAGAGATCTTTTAAGAAGCGGTAACTAAAGCGGTTCCCAGAATAAATATTCTCCCTGCGGAAAGATGCAGTTTCTAAGGTCTGTCAGATATTTGGGTGTCCCCTGGCCCCTGACTATATGTGTCTGCATTGCTACATTACGCACACATGTGCATGCACAATGTGCCAATAACTCGTTACATGTTTTTCTTCAAACACCCATCGTTTAATTCCTCCCTGGAGGATGGCGTTGTCCTCCTTCTCTTGCTAGCCCAGTTCCATCTGACGGGCGGGAGGGAAAAGGGTGTTTGGCTTATTAAGCTCCCGAATTGCCACCCGGGTTGTTTTACAAGCGTCCCCTGCTTTACGTTGCCACACACAATTCAGTCCTGTCAACTTTACTGGCACAGAGAAGGCGATGCAGGTTTGGGCGGGTTTAAATATGGCCAGTCAAATGCCGGCAAGGGCTTAGGCAGAGGCTGCCCCCTCTCACTTGGCTTTCTCTTCTGCCTGCCTGTCTCTTTTCCGAGAGATGCTTCTGCTTTGCCTCGCTGCTCCAGGAACCACCTTCTGCATGCCGAATTTTTCCCCCCACAGGAAAAGAGCTGGAGCATTTTTCCATCTCCGCTTCAAGCCAGGCTCAGAGTTTTGTTGCTTATTGTTCATCATCTTTCTATTTCTTGACAAAGATTTCCTGGGCTTTCAGCAACAGACAGACTGCTTCTAGTCTTCCTGCAGGATCCAAATTTTTACCCCTCTCAGCTGGAAGCAGCCCTACTCACGAGGTGCCAGCCAGGTGGTGGATGCTGGGTGTCCTCAAGTTTGTGCATGTGTTGGAGGGCAGCGTGGGAGAGAAAACAAACGGAATCCTTGGGGCACAGTCCATCAGGAATTGCCCATTTTCTGGTGTAAGCCCTCGGGTGGACTGATTTAAATCAAGGCAACCTTAAGTAAATTATTTAAATTGCCAAGAAAACAGGCTAATTTAAATAATTGATTCAAATCACATTTCCAGCTTTTGAATGCATTTGTTTACTGAGCAGGCAGGGATATTAATTGGTTGCTATAACAATTTAAATGTATCTGTTTGCAACTAAATAGAGCCTTCATATTATCTAGCTGTATAATCCAAATTTCTGGTCATGAGACTGACATGCCTTTTGTGCTACAGAATCCAGAGTTACTTAGGGGAAGCAATTGTGACATAAAGGACCTTTTCCCCATCTCTGTACAAGGACAATCAAGATCACTTATTTGTAGACTTAAGTACCTGGAACTTTCCAGAATTCCGGGGTAGAGCAGAGTTTTTTCCATGGTATGGAGAAGTCCATGCACTTTGGTGGACAAGCCTAAATATTTCTAATCCTCACAATAACAAAAACAGATAGGCTGGATCCAGACTTGGTCCCACTCAGAGAACTTTAAAACAATGGGAACAATTTCTCAGCCTTCACTCGAGATGTGAGAAATTTTCCCCAGGTCCTTCTGCCATTGCGCTCCACTCCCTCCCAGTCTGGGCTCATGCTTGTAAGTCTTGGGTTCAAGTCCCTCTAGAATTCTTTCTTTCCTTCTGTACTGCCCGATAGCTGAAGCTCTCTGGGTGGTTCACAGTTCACAAGAGTGCAATGAAATACTGTGCAAAATTGCAAGCTCATTTAACAGCTCAAACAATTGCAGTACAAACTAGACTGACATGAACGGGCCAAGATGCCGTTCAATACCATTGCATGTGTAGAGGAAAGGGCAGGCTTAACCTGGCACTGAAAAAGTGACGGCGCTGGCCCCAGGCGGGCCTCACTGGGGAGACCACTGAGAAGACCCTCCGCACTGTAGCTGCCCTTGGTTCCCACTTCCTCTGGCACTCACAGAAGGCCCTGGATGTGGAGCGCTGTGTCCAGAGAGTGCTGGGAAGAAGCGTGGCATCAGGTATTGTGGTCCAAGCCATGCAAAGCTTCATCGGTTGAAGCCATCACTTTGCATGGGGCTAGGAAGCATGCGAGAGCCCGAGCAACCCAAACTGGCCGCCTGGGTGCAGACCTACGAGTCCCAGTTGCAAGGACAAGCCAGCATTTCGGAATAGTAGTCCGTGCCAAGGGCACCTTATCTGGAGTGACTCAGAGAGAGGCACTCTGACACCGACGGGGCTGTCCCAAGATGCCACTGACCAACAAATGCAGCAGGAGACACCCCAGATGTGTTGGGTTTTGGCTGGGCATGGAGTTATTGATCTGAAGGTGAAGGACTGTGACTCAGTCCCTTTGGCATGGCTGGATCACTGCCTGCTGAGACTTGGGGTAAGAGACGGTCCTTCCGAAGGGATTTGGATTGTTCCGGAAGTCCCCCAGGGGGGTTTTGGCGGATACCGTCGAGTCCTTGGTCATTCCCTGGAGCACACCAATGCCCAGGTGGGTTCCAGGACCGATCCTGGGTGCCTTCTCTGCAGTAGAGCTTCCGTGGATCTGGAGCACACCTTCGAGCTGGGAGTGATGGGACGGAAGGGGAGATGGCTTGAGCGCAGATGCAGAAGTTCCCAGTGGTGGTGGTTGAATTCTGGTTTCCTCCAAACTGCTTCCTCCTCCATTTAGGCCCCACCTTTCTTCCTCTTGCAAGAAACCCAGTCCAGCTTGCATAGTCTTCCTCTCTCCCCTTTATCCTTGTAACAACCCTTGTGGGAACTTAAAAGAGGGCCAGGGACCGGTCCGCAGTCACCCAGGCAAGTGGGGACCAGAAAACAGACCTCCTGAGCCCCACGTCACTGCCCAAGCCACAGTGGCTTTCTCCTGAACAGAGCTGGCAGAACAGTGGCTGTGAGCCCCAGTCTGTGACGCCAGAGTGGAGCAGCCTTCTATAACCTTGGGGGATTCTGGGGGTTGTAGTCCAACACATCTGGATGGTACGTCCCAGGTTGGGGAAGGCTGGGATACAGCAAGATGCGATGAACACATTAATCGGCAGTGTGTCACATGCGATTCGTTAAGCGGCCTGTGGGCATTTTTCTTCCTTCCTTTCCCAGCCACCATCTATAAAATGGGAATTATTACCATCTACTTTACCGAAGGTGAACAACATTAGAATTTTAAAGCACTTTGCATTTTCCAAGTGCTATATTAATGATTTAATATAATCAGCCTTCTTTTAAACTGTAATGGGAGGTAATTAAATGTCATGAAGGTTTGCGCAATCACGACAGCAACATTGCCGGGGTCCAGAGTCTGGTCACTGCACCACTCAAGTAAATACCTTACGGCTGACCTGACAGTCTATTAAACAAGAGCCGGAGGGCTGGATTGAGACCCCCCCCCCCCAGCCACCTGCCCATTCCATGGTCCAAAACATTAACACCCATTGGTTTCTGGCCCTCCACTGCAGTTTTCCCAACTCATAATGGACGTGTCAAGGACTGCAGGTGGCACAGTGGTTTAAACCGCTGTGCTGCTGGGCTGGTAGAGCGAAAGGTCGCCGGTTCGAATCTGCACAACGGGGTGAGCTCCCGTTGCTCCGTCCCAGCTCCTGCCCACCTTGCAGTTCGAAAGCATGCAAATATAGAAACAGAGCGAGTCAGAAGAGGCCTCCTGGGCCATCTAGTCTGACCTCCGGCACCAGCCGGCTCCGCTCACGACATGCAAGTAGATAAAAAGGTACCACTTCGGTGGGCAGGTAACAGCGTTCCGTGCACTTCGGTGTTTAGTCATGCCGGCCACATGGCCACGGAGACTGTCTGCGGACAAACGCCGGCTCCCTCGGCCAGGAAAGGGAGATGAGCACCACCCACGAGTCAGACACGACTGGACTTAAAGTCAAGGGGAAACCTTTACCTTTACCTTTAATGGACGTGTCTGGGTCCCTAGGAGAAAGGTGAGTTCGTCCCTGCCTTGCCCTTCTGAAGTGAGCCATGTCACAGCCTCAGTCGGGACAGGAATAGTTTCCGGGCTGCGTGCAGTGTCACGGCCTCCTTAACAAAGGGCGTGACTTGAATCACCCTGAACCCCAGCTGTTTAATGGGCAGATCACCCAGGCCCCCTGCAGCGTGCTACCGGGCAGTGGTCTGTCCCGCCAGTTACAAGTTTTTAGAACATACACAGAGTGTTTTATAGATGCTGAGTCACATGGGCCCAGCAGTTGGGCAGTTGATGAGGAAACAAGGTGAACACTCAGAAGGTGAGAGGTCTGCACAGGGGCTCAAAATACAATGGCATTTGATTGCAGGAGATTAACATAACTTGGCATGCAAATGAGGGTGATTGCGATGCTGTTAACATGGCAGGCTGACCAGTTCTTGCTGATCAGCCAAACAGCAGCCCTGGCAGCTTCTTGGGGAAGCCATCAAGTCCCACTTCTTAAAGCAACAGCAAATGCCAAACAGCAACCTGGCTTGGAATTTTTTGGGGTGCTTTCTTGAGAACGAGGGGTGCAGGCATTTTATAACATGAAGACACATAAGCACCCCTTTTCTGCCAGGATTTAGCCAAATTTTCCCAACATCTGCCAGCAGAAACGGACTGAAGAATGAAGGGCTTTCATGAGCCTAAGGGATCCCTGATCGCAGAGACTGCCCAGTGTCTCTGCATGAGTCACCGTTCAAGATCTGTCTCATTCTAATTATGTGAATAGACAGGTCTTTTTGCTTGGATATTTGCACATCAAGGGCAATAGCGCTGCTTCAAGGACTCCTGCTGGAGAGGTGATGAGGAACTCCCAGCAAAATAGGTCCCCACCTTAGTTGCCGTGTTGGACTACAACTCCCATTATCCCCAGCCAGCATGCCAGTGGGAAGGCTACCTTAGATGAAGATAGCAAACATAATCTCTCCCACTTCTGAAACATAGTCAACGGTGGCGATAAGAATCTCTGGGGATCAATTGTCTTGTTTTGTCTTTTGCCCAATTCAAAAGCAAGCTTCCCCAGCGTAAGGGGATACTGTGCTTTGCGCCTGAGTTCAGGAGGGGTGGGAAATAATACCGAACTGGTGAAGGGTTCAGAATTGTATTCAGATGGCGGTGGAGCACAAATTTGGCAGGTGTCGTAACTCAAGATTTGCCAGGCTCCTTTAATGCCATGACCCGGAGAGTTCACGAGTTTGGAACGCACACAGATATCTGTCGTGCAGGGAATTCAAACATGAATCTTGGGTTCTGTTAAAAAAAAAGCGGGGGGGGTGCTAATCCACAGTGAATTCAGGGATGCGCTTTGCATTTTGAGACACTAGGACTTTTCGTGATGTACCTCCAGCACAGAAAAGGCATTTCTTTCCGGCACAGACTTTGCTTCCCTTAAAATGTCTGCTGTCGGAGCGCATTTCTACTGTCTCCCTTTGAAAACAGTCAAAGGGTGTGGAACGCCTTCAGCCTGAGCACTTAAAGATTGTCAATAACTACCCAGTAACCGTTCAGGATGCGGGAAAGGCGCAAATCCTGGGATAACACCAAATGATCAAAAGGGGTGGGACCAAGGGAAGGAAGGCACAGATTTCAGGAGACGTCCGAGGCTGAATTGGGACCTGAAGCAGGCACAGTTTTACATGCCTGCTCGAAGTGCTTGCTGCTTCCTCTTTTTCCTTTTGAAGAGGCTTCCAACCTTTTACTCCAAATATTTTCAGACATAAATATAATTAAAATCATTTTAAGGAATACAAATATACCAGTATGTGTGTCATTTGAGAATAGAGTGGCTGTAATACAAGATCTAGATGCTGGGAACGATTGACAGCAAAAGGAGAAGGGGACGGCAGAGGACGAGGTGGCTGGATACCGGGGTCACTGGGATGGTGGGTGTGGGTTTGGGTGGACTCTGAGGGATGGTGGACAGGAGAGCCTGGAGGAATGTTGTCCATGGGGTCGTGATGGGTTGGGCACGACTTTGCAACTAACAACAATACAAGATCTAAGGGTATGGCTTGGGATGTCCCAGGCTAAAATTTCCTCTCAGCCATCTCCTGGTGTGGACACAACCAGTGAGCTACTGACTGTCTGCCTCTATAGTCTCTCTGCAGAACGAGTCAGTGATAATACTGGCCTGTCTAACAAGGTTGTAGCCAGAAAATGCACAGAAAGCGCCATATAAATGCTACACTCATGGCAGACAGACTTTAGAACCAGGATAACGGTTAGGGAGCAGAAAATGAAGAACTCTCGAGTAAGGGGCACCTGTTTTGTTTTACAGGTAATCTGATGGTTCTGGGATAAGAAAAGACTATGGCCTGTCTGCACACAGGCTGTTGTGGATGGTTCTGCTCACCACATCCTAAAAAGGACAGTGCAGAGTTGGAAAAAGCACAGAAAATGGCAACCAACATGATTAAGAGGCTGCATGAGGAAAAGTACCAACATCTCGGTCTGTTTAGCCTGCAAACAATGTGAGTGTGGAAGATACTGTGTACAAAATATGTGTGGAAGATACAGTGTCGAGAATATGCATGGTGTACGGGAAGTGAGTAGGGAGAGGTTCCCCCCTTCTCCCTTCATACAAGAACCTGGACCATCCCAAAAAGCTGAATGATGGGAATCCGAGAAAGGACTTTTTAAGGCAATACATAGTTCAGCTATGGAATTTGCAACAAGATGTAAAAAGATGACCACAAATTAGGATGGCTTTAAAAGGAGATTAGGTGAATTAATGGAAGAACGCGCGGACTAGTTACTAGTTACTAGTCCTGAGGACTCTCTGCTACTCCCAGTCTTGGGGACCGTATGTCTTCTGTATGTGGGGTTGACCACTCTGTGAACAACATGCCAGACAAGATAGGGCTGTGGTTTGATTAAGCATGGCTCTTAATTCTTACACAACTCCTTAAAATGTAGCATTCCCAGCTGGAAAAGCACCCAGGAGATTGCAGTTGGGTTTGCAATGTGAAGGACTGGAAGTTTTTTTTGGCAGTTGAGCCATGAAGGTGAAAACAAAAGGCACGATTCCAGCTGGGCAGAGGTGTGTATATGGGAGAGCTTTTTCAGACTGCAGCGAAAGCAATCCAGGAACGAAGGGCAGTGGTGCCCTGACCTGTGAAACAGTTTCTAGAGAGCTTCTCTGGTTCCAGGACACTACCTGCCCTTTCCCGCACCTGCTTTGGTACAAGTAGCAGCTTGCTGTTTGCTCAGAGCTCAGTTTGGAAGCTGCTATAGAAAACCAGGCTTCTCTCTCTGGAAAACTTGGACTAAGCTTTCTCTCTTTCGTGCCCCCACCCCCTGCACCTCTACTGCAAAAATGCTGCCTCCTTGTGTTTTTAATGGCACCTGGCTGATAGCATTTGACCTTGCGCTTTTTATAAGCAAAGGAGCCATTTCAGCTCTTGACAGAAACGCTGGGCTTGAACCCTGAGGCCCTTTCTCAGGGAAATGAGAAATAACAAGAGTTGGATGGCTGTTAGCATGCAGCCATGGCTCGCCTGGCTTTTGTGAAACTGATGGTCTCGTTCCCAAGTCCTAGAATCTGTTTCTTGGGATTTCTTGAGGGAGAACTTTTTTCTAAGTGCTTTCAGGGCGATCTTTCTCACTAGGTGCTGTCTAGGAAAGCACCTGGTGGGCAGCAAAAGTCACCACCTCTTATCCCCCGCCATTCCTTGCAAACTGCTGCTCCTGGCCCCATCTGCCACAAGCAGCTCAGCGAGGGATGAAGGTGGCTGTTACATGTTAACATACACGTCCTCTTTCCACATTTTTATTTGGGTTATAGCTGAAGTAGCCTATTGTTACATTGCTTTTCCATCCCAGCTTTCTTCTTCTAGCAAGCAATCCAAGGTGACTTACAAGGTTGTCTTCCTCTTCATTCTGTCCTCACAACACCATCCCTGCGAGGTAGACTGAATGTCAGTGACTGGCCCAGACTCGCCCAGTCAGCTTCATGGCTGAGTGGGGCCTAGAGCCCAAATCACCGGAGTCCCAATCCTGTGCTCCTAACCACTAGGCCACGCTGCAAAAATCTTTGTGTGTCTTCAACCTGAAGCGTTGTTGACCTCTTATATTGATTCTACGTTAAGCTTCTTGCCATCTGTTGAATGTCTTAAGCCATTTGCTTGTTTTATGCAATGTATTACAATTATTTATATGGTGCCTTTCAGGATACAAATCCCAGCAATGCAACTAGCGAGTAACAGAAACTAATAAAATCAAAATAAATAAGATTAACAGTTTTTACCCCTCTGCACACACATTTTCAAGTTCTTTCCCACATGGCAATTGGTAGAAAAGGCCCTGGGGTGGCAGAGTCCGGCTGAGGGAAGCCCCCAAGGCCCTTCTCGCCTCCCGCTCCCTCCTTCCCCCATTCAGTGTTGGAGAATATCTGAAAAGAGGCCAACTTATTTCTGGCCTTGGGATGCTGATGGCAGTTTTAACTCTTTTTCATTTGCTCCTGAGGTTTAGGCTCCTGTGATTTGTATATTAGCGACTGCACTGGTAATTGTGTTTTTGTCCTGGGTCTCAGGATTTTTAAAAAGGATTTTCAAGCACGCTTTTCAACTGTGTTATGGTTTATTGGATTTTGCTATTTGCTCCGCACCTGGAGAATCTGTTCTATAAGGAGCCTAATAAATCTAAATAAGTAAATGAAGGACGGAGGGCCAAATGGAACGGAACCACACAGCTCTGTCTCAATAGCTGTTGCGGCAATTCGAAACCCTCTAGCCTTATTTATGTATTTATTTCCATTTCTATGCCACCCCATAACCCAAAGGTTCTCTGGGTGGCTTATGATGCTACAGCATAAAAATATACATAAATACAATAAAACCATTATTGATCATAGAAAAGATAAAACTGTAAAAAGCAGCTATGCACTACCAGTGTGGCCTTGCACCCATGGCCAGGGAGAGCTGGTCTCCTTAGAAACCTTTCGGGTGCTCTGTCCTCTGCCTTTGAGAAGCGGATCTGGCACTTCTTCGTTGCGCAGGAAACATGACGGCAGGTTAGGAGAACTTCTGGTGCCCAAGAGCCGATTTGGCAACTTGCTAGAGTCCCAAGGGCAGCCATGAAATGGGAAGATGTGGCAAAGGACAGGGGACCAGAGCAAAAGAACGGGGCCTGAGTTGCAACACACTAAGCAGTTCCTTTGAACCCACAATTCTTAGTATCAATGGCAACTTATTTAACAGAAGGCAAACTCTTTTTCTGTCCCTCCTCTCCTCCTCTCCTCTCCTCTCCTCTCCTCTCCTCTCCTCTCCTCTCCTCTCCATCCCCTTCCATCTTGTTCTGTCACTCGCTCTCTTTTCTCTTGAAGCAATCCCAGGGGCTAGTAAGAAAATAAGTTTTTGAAACAGTGGGTGCGGTGGCACACCTCAACAGGCACAAAGGTGTCTTTACTCTGTTTTGTTTATGTTAGTGTTTCCTTCACTCTATTTTTTTCTATGTAATTGTGTATGTTGGAAGAAATCATCAGGAAAACAAACAAAAAATTTAAAAGGCAAATTCCATGTTAGGCATAATTAGGAAGGAATTGAAATAAAACTAACATGATTTAAAAAAGAGAGAGGGAGGGAGAAAGAGAGGTGGCAACAGGTTCATTGGGACCCAAGTACAGCATGGTGCCTGCCCCTGTTCCACTGCGTAGCAAAGAGAATGGAGAGTATCTGCCCTGCCCAGGAACATGGGGCTGTGTAGTCCACTTAGGCACTCATAATGCACCCTCTATGCATTTCTGCATCAGTGTAGCAGAAAACAGAGAATAAAGATGCTCATTCCCATTTGTACCTTCTTCTCGGTTATGTTATTTTGCTCGCCGCTCTCTCTTGGTGTGATGCACAAATATAGATCAGGCTCTTAGTTCTCAAGAGGAAAACTTAAAGGAAATGGGCATGTTTGATCTAGAGATGGTTATGGGTGGTATAGGGATATGCTGATTGTTTTTATGTATTTGCATGGAAGCCAGAAAGAAGAAAAGGCACCATTACGCATCCTATCTGGTGAGGATAAGGGAAAGTCATGAGTTGAAACGATGCTCAGGGAAAGCCTGGTGTTCTTCAGAAGCTTAGCTGGGATGAAAAAGAAAAAATCTGTAAAAGCAACCAAGCTTTCTTAGAAAATAGGCCAATAAGCCCCTGTGATGTATAGCCACAGGGTAATTTAGCTATGTTCTAAGGCACTTTTTCACTTCATGAGATAACGCTGAGGACCGACAACTCTGCTCAGTTCCCTGTGTGAACTGGTTGCACCCCCTGCTACACACAAATCTCTGTCATGTGCAACATCATCATCATCATCATCATCATCATCAAACTATATTTATACCCCATCCTTTACAAAGCATTTCAGGATGGCTTACAACCATAAATAAACAACAAGTACAACAAAATACAACATAACATAACAAGCATAACAGCATAGCTGAGCATAACAATGTTAAAACCTAGGTAAAATAATTAAATATTAAAATATTGCGCAAATAAAAAGGCTTCTGCCTGCCGCCAAAAAGAATATAACATTGGCACCAGGCAAACCTCTCTGAGGTAGGTGCCATGGCTAACACAGAGGACCAGCTCTGAGATCAACAGTTCCAGGAGACAACGAAACTACAGAAGCAGAATCCCAAAATCCGTAGTAGTGTAATACATGCACACCACCTAATAGGCCAAGCAGAAGATCACAAATACATGCATGAGCTTTGAGATTTCCAGGTCTCTTCATCAGTCAAGATGTTACACAAAGCGTGGGGGTTACGTGTGTGAGGGGCAGAAAAACCTCTGACTTGTAATTGAAGCCGTGATGACAATCTTGTGATGGGAGGAGAGAGACTATTTTGTAGAAGCTGAAAGCTGCTGGAAGTATAGTATAGTATTTATTTATTTTTATATTTATAAGCCACCAAGCAGCTCCAATGGGCTCCCTAGGCAGCATATAGCAATAACATCACAGCCAACAATATAATTATCATTAAAAATAACCAATTAATAACAACGCTAACAAACAGACCAGGTGAGAAGGACAACCAACTAATAATTAAAATACAATAAAATGAAGGCATCCAAAAAGACATTATTAAAATCAGTTATTCAAATGGATGGAGAAGAGAGAGGATGCCTGATGTGGAAATGAGACCAGCGTTGGCACCAGGCGCGTAATATGGCATAGCTTTGATGGTGGACAGCAAGGAACACAAGGAACACAAGGAACACAGCGAAGGAGCACAGTTTAGGTACAATTTTGGGCAGCCTCCTTGCCCTGCGCGGAGGAAGGTCGGAAAGGATGACCTGTGGGGCACCTCCCGATCCTATTATGTTCAGAATTCACGAACCTCCTTGTTGTTTGTGGCTGTTCTGCAGCCTTCATTATATAACCGCGAGGGCAGAGGCTAGACTTGGCAGATGTCAGAGCACGATGCAGACGCTTCAGCCTCGACCCCTCCGCTCTCGTTGCCGAAGTGCATGGGTCAGAGGCTTCCGTCAAGGCTCAGTTCCAGCATTATCGGGAAATGTTTTGCTCACGGGAACTCCGGCACGAGCTGAACACTGAACTCTGTGCGTACCTATGAGACCAACTTCAGTGGGACGCTCCTTTGTACGTCTGTGTGCATATAGGGTTTGCATTTTTTGAGATCCGCAGCAAGGGCATCTTCGGATCAATCAGATGTAAACCCCTTGTCAGTTGTAGGCCCTCTTGTCACTGTGGATTACACAAGGAAGCTTCAAAGAGCCAGAAGAGAGTTCAGGCAACCCAGTAACAACATTAAAAAAACTTAACAAAAATTCCCCCAGCATGTCAGATGATTCATTTTCCTCGAATGTAAACTGACTAGCATTTCAAAGCAAGAGCTTATAAAAGCTGGCTGTGCAAGAAGGAGAATGGCATAGCAAATGCCAATAAACTCCTGAGCAAAAGATTATTGAGGAAAATTCTGGGCCATGGCATGGGAAAGGTGACATTCACGGACCTGTGTCAGTTCCCCCTCCTCCTCCTCCTCGTCAGCTTTGCAGCAGGGCAGGGAGTGTGGTTTTCCTTAGGCTGATGACAGACACATACATCTTTTTGCTGAATTAAAGTTGGAGGCAGAGGCTGTAGTTTGCTGGCAGAACACAGGTTTTGTACGCGAAAGGTTCCTGGTTCACCTTCTCGGTACCTGCAGGTCAGCTGCCTTGGCCCACTGTTAAAAAACAGGAGCTCACCCCCTTTTTCTGAGCAATGGGAAGCGGGGGAAGCAGTTCAGCACCGTCAGCAGAATTTAGTTCTATCCCTGAAAAGCATGTAGAAAGCTGAAGGTTGCATAAGACGTTGCCTACAGAAAATTAGTTGCTCTGTACAGCTCTGTTACTTACACTGACTGGCAGCAACGCTTCTAGGTTTGGGGCCGGGATCTTTCCCAGCCCTACTTTGTAAGGGGAATCCCATCCTGCAGCCTCCTGCAATATGATGTCTCCTAGGTGTGTTGCATTACGGCTCTCATGCTGGCTGGCGATGATGGGGATTGTAGTCCAGTAAGTCAGGGAGGTGGCGGATTGGGGAAGGCTGCTGATGGATGCGCTTTGGTAGATGCTTCTGAATGGCTTTTGAAGAGCGGTAATTGGCAGCTCAGCTCATCACCAGATATTTGGCAGCATTTCTTGGTATTACTGCAGCTGTTCCCTTTTTGTTTGCTGTTTCTCTGTAAATTACCATGTTTTTAAACTCTGGAGGGTATTACTGTTTTACTAGGAATGCAAGCTATCTTAGAAGCAAGGGTATCGTTTTAAAAAACCTTACAAACAAATATATGCGTAAGGTGCATTTTCACATTTCTTTCTGAGCATTCTGCTATTTCTTGTTTTTTGAACAGCCGCAGATTGAAGCATTTAGGCATTAGGGTCTGTTTGTGACTTCTGCAGGGGGAGGGGGCTTTGCTGGGCCATTCAAGCACCATGCTTCCAAGTCTGTACCAAAGCCTGCTATCATGCTTGCAAAATACATGCTTCTGATATGTCGGAATTGGGCTTTCTTTGCCAACTGACCAGGAAAAAAAGGGTCCTGGCTGCCCTCACCTTCAACAACAGCAAGATTTGCAGAAATATAAAGTGGAGGCTTTTCACTTCATGGCAATAAATCCATTTCCCTGCTAAAGATCAAGCTGCCCTTAAAAGGCATAGGAGCAGAGATCAGTCCTAAAGTTGGCAATCTTCTTGGGGGGGCTCGTGCTTAATTTGCCCCTCCAAGTCAGCCTGTCCAGCCTTTGGCTCTTGGTCTCTGTGTAGCCCCTACATCTTCCTTAAACGTGTCAAAGCCACGCTGTTCCCTCTCTCCATGCATGACCTTTTTACTTGCTTGGGTGTCTCCAATATAGACTATCACATTCCCCCGTCTGGCTGTTTAGGTAGTCTGGACCAATTTAATCTTTCCTCATAACTCAGGTTCTCCAGCCCTCTGATCTGCGAAGCGCCTCCCATTCATCTCTGCCTTTCTGCTCCATTGCCCAGTTCAATTTGCGTAGCTCCTTGCCCTCTTCTTCCTCCTGCTTGCCTTAGCATTAAGAGCACACTCTTGTCAACCCTTCTCCTCTGTTCTTTGAGGGAAAAATGCCTGGAAACCCTCCTCTTCCTCCTCTAAAACTGTATGCTCAAGATCTCCCATCACAGATTAAAGACATGAAACAAAGCTGCATTGGATCACTGGGAGGTGGGGTGAGGATCCGAAATCCAAAGTGTGCAATGCCTTGATTAAGACTAACTAAAATCCGCACACATGTGCAAGAGATCAGGTTCTCCAGAGCTCTCCATCCGGATGGGTGATGACAAAGCAGAAGGGGAAGCAACAGCCAAGTCAGAACAATTGGCCAGTCGATTGTGCAGTCACGCTAGGTCCAGTCTCAAAACAGAGGGCTTCAGTCCGCACAGCAGGCGTGGCTGCAGGCATCAGATCAGATCCAGCAAGGTATTTGGGGGTAGTTAATGAATCGGAGTTGGAAGGCCGCTGAGTCCCACTTTCGGTTTAAAGCATCCCTGGCAGGTGGCTGTCCAGTCGTCGCTTGACTGTCTTCAGCACCACCTCTTTAGGTAGTTGATTTCATTTTCTGACTGCTCTGTTAGGAAGCTTCCCCCCCACCCCACCCCACATGCTTAACCAATATCTGCCTTCTGGTAATGGAAGCTAACTTGTTGTCTTGCCATCTCGGGTGAGAGCAAGGAGAGCTTACACAGGACTAGTGCAAGCCTCTGCCCCCTTCCTTTGACTGCACCGTGCATCCTCCTGGGAGCCACGCGACTGCCCTGCATCTCACTCTGTGGCTCCTCGTGAGAGCAGCTGGGGGCTGCCTGAGAGAGCCCACCCCCTGCTGACTTGCTGGAGCAAACACTGGGCCAGGGGAACGGCTGGCCGCTGTCTAGTGGTGCAACGGACCTTCCTGGCTGGGGCAGTGGTGGGAAGAAGCACCACAACGCACTGCTCCCCATGTGGGGGGTGGGGGTCAGGCCTGAGGTTCAGCCCTCCTCTGCGCGAGAGCCTTGCAGGAACTTGAAAAGGACACTCCTCTCCCCCACCCGCTTAGTCTCCTCTAAACATACCCAATTCCATCAGTCTTTCTTAGTTTCTCATCTCGTTGCCCTTCTTTAAACACTCTCCCGTTGATCTGAACCCTTCTTCAACTGTGGTGTCCAAAACTGGACACAATATGTGGGGAGTCCTGACCAGCACAGAGTGAAAATTTCACTTTCTGTGATTTAGAAAGCAGATTTCTATAGATTCCGTCGAAAAAGGCATTTGCCTGTCCTGCTGGGAAATCCCACGGCTGATTCTCATGGGGCTGATGAGCAACTAGAACCCCAAGATCCTTCTCGTGCGTGAAGATGAGCACACCCGTCTTTCACAAGTGCTCTGGATTTCTCTTTCCTAAATGACGAATGTTGGACTTAGCTACATAAAATTTTGCTCTGTCGTTTTTGCTCCCTTTTCTAACCTACCGGGAACAGTTTTTGCAGGATGCTCCTATCTTCTAAGGTATTCTCTATCCCACCCAAATTTGTGCTGTCTGCAGATCCGAAAGGCTTTCCCTGAACATCGTCCTCTTAAAATGAAAGGATTAATGAAAATTGCAGATGTGAGCAGGACTCGGGGTTATTTTAAAGATGGGAACTAAAGTGACATGCGCACTGGAATCTAAGCAGGGAGGAACCTGCCGGGAGCACCTGTGCTGTGGGAGAAGCTCCTGCTTCACATTCCCCATTGGACTTGCACCACCAGGAAAGACAGAACTGTTGGGGTTAAGCTTGTGTCCAATGGGATGGGACGAGACTCACCCTCGCCCAGTCCAGGGCTTTGCTGGAGGAACTGGAGCCTGCGGATCCAAACCCCTGGGAGTCCTCCCTTTGGTCCTCTCTATGGGTGGTCTTCCAAGAGCAGTGGTGCTGGACCTTCCCAATGCTGCAGAGAGGCAGCATCTGAGGGCGTAGGCCCTCCTCCAGCCCTCTCTCTGCAGTTGGAAGAGGAATGACACGGTCCCATTGCTCTTGGGGTGCCCTGCCAGGGAACGTGACCTTCCACATAAGACAGCTCAGCCTGCCACTCAAGAGTCACTCCCACTGTATCCTTTCACTGTTCAAATAACAAATAACTTAATCCTTACGAAGTATTCAGCCCTGGGACAGACAAAGTATTGCCTCTGAGCATGGGCAGAGTGCATTCTTACAACAGTAAAGCAACCTCCAGGTTAAGGGACTTAACCTGGTTGTTGCTTTAGTTAATATATCGTAATATATCTCTTGAGGGAGGAGCGACTTGCTGTCAAAAATAGCTTCCTGTTGCATTTCAGCTTGTATCGAAATCTGCAAAGGCTAGGAACTGTGCCATTAAAAAAGATAATGCCGTCACAGTGAGACGTATACAAATCTCTGTTTCTAACCCTTGCATTTTTTCAGAGCAAGTATTTCAAGAGCAACAAAATTAAATTGAGACTGTGTTCATGAGGGTTGATTGTGGATGGTTTTTTGGTTAATTAGTTGGTGCTGTAATTCATGGTGCTGTAATTAATTAGCTGGTGCTAAAAAACCGGAGACTTGGATGGTTCTTGGGGTTCCCCCAAAGGTATTCCCTCTGCTAGTCTGAGGTATTTCATTTTAAGAAGTCAAATCAGTTTACTGGGGGCTTTTGGGATGGTAATGGAGAGGAAACATTGCAGTGAAAAATGCTGAAATACAGCAAAGTATAATTTCTGCCTGGAAAAACTCAGCCAATTCTATTGACTAAAAGCTGTAAATCTGGCATTTAAACTGTTTTGGAATAGTCTCCAAAGAACAGTTGTTGCTGTAGCAAAGCTTCTCATTCGGTTTCAAAATAGAGCTGGATAAATTATTGAAAGTTGTTGTTTGATTTAATCTGGTTTCTCATTTGTGGCTTGCTCTATTTCCTCCCACCCCAATTTGATCTTGGTGTTTTCTTCCGCTGAAGCATCAGACAGTGTAACAATGGGACATGAGAGGAAAGGACGATTGGACTGAGACTTGCATGTACTTAGAGACGTTTTCCCTCGGTCATTAAAATTGCTTCTAGAACAGGCATTTATTTTGCCTGTTTATTTTCAAAAACTTTCACGTTGGGTCTAGGTAATGACAACGTCCATTTATAAATGTCCTTTCCCCACCACTTCTGTTTGTTTTATTTTCAGGGAGAAAACAAACAAACAAACAAACAAAAATGATACACACGTCAAGACAGAATAGCTGCCTTTTGACGGGCAGTGTTAAGAGCCCAACTTCTGGAAGCAGCCCGAATCCTGGTTGCTGCTCTGTATTTTGGTGGGGCTGGCCAAAAATATTGATGTCAATGGCACATGTGCCTGTCCTTTCCCAAAATATATTTATTGCCCTTTCTGATTGTTTAATCTGAACCGCACAGGGTTGAAGCAACTCTTTTCAGCCCAAGGGTCAAATTCGGTTTTGGAGAAGTTTTCAGCGGCCACCTGCCAGGGGTGGCTAGGGCCCCAAATGCAAAAAACCCCCACAATATTGTGTTTAAAAACTGCCGATAACAACGCCTTAGGTGATGCATTTTAGAAGGAGGGGGCTGAACGAAAGCTGGGAAGCCACCAGATGGATGGGCCAGGAGGAGGGCAGGTTGGTGCCCTGGGGAATCGGACTTGGCCGCAGACCTGCACCTGCCCACCTGTGCTCTGTGGCCGCTGCCTGATGCTGCCCAACGGGAGGGCTGGGCCTGCATTTGGGACTTGGAAACACTTTTCTCAAGCCCAGGTTGATAAGTCAGCTTGGGAGGAAGAGAGATGCCCTTTGTCTGTGACTAATGCAGCTTGATGCACTTGACTGAGTTATACAGGTGTCAGAAACACAACCCATGTTCATGACCGGATGGATTCGGAATGAATCCTGCCTTCTTCCTCCCTTCTCAGTGGCTTGGTCAGCTCAGTTGCAGCTGCCTTTTGTGTGGGCAGCGTTGCTCCACCCTATTCCTGTGTTTGCCTGGAGAGCTCTGAGGCCCAAGCGCATGCTATCTCCAGGTGAGAGCCTGACCTCAGGTCATGGCTACAGGTCTAGAGTCCCTGGCAAAGTCTGCCTCTCTCTCCTCCAGAAATTATTTATTTATTTTCCGATTTATACCCTGCCTTTTTCCTGCAAAGGGCTCAAGGCAGCTTACATCATCTCTCCTCCTCCATCTTATCCCCACAACAACCCTGTGAGGTAGGCTGGGCTGAGAGTCTGTGACTGGCCCAAAGCCACCCAGTTGGCTCCATGGCTGAACGGGGACTCGAACCCAGGTCGCCTGAGTCCCAGGCCCACGCTCTTAACCACTACACCATGCTGCCTCTCGTTACTCTTAATTGAACAAGAAAAAAGATGTGTCAACGGCTCCATCTCTGCATTCTTCCTTGACAAGCTGCCCATACTGGAGGAAAGCCAGAAAACTGGAGGGGTTTCCTGCTCACCGTTATCATCTTGTGATTCTCAGGTTGTCCAAAGGAGGCTTATTGGCAGTCTTATCGTGGTGCCGAGTGAAGAAAATATTGGGTACACGCACAGAAGCATTCGGTTGCTCTGCAACTTGAACTCATTCATGGAGGCTTTGCAAAGCCTGAATCGGAGCTTCTTGGAAGCTCTTGAAGCTCTTATTGGCCTTGGATTTAGCCATGTGGGCCAACGGTGGCATGTTGACATTTCCTTCTCTGTTTTGTCTCAATTTGGCTGCTTTATTTACAGCTATTGGAGCTTCCTTTAGCTGGATGCATTATATATCGTAATGTATTTTTACATAAAACAGTCTCCTGCACCACTCCTGGGTTAGGCAAGCGTAAAAAAAATGGAAGGGGTGAAGAAAACCAGTGTTTTGAAACCAAAGGTTAAGGACCTTGCTTGAAGTCTTCAGCCAACCCCATGGTGCAAGGGGAGGTGGTATTTTCCAGGCCCTGAGCTCATAACCACTTTCCATTCCAAACTGCTATAACAGTTTAACAACCAAGAGGAAGAGCTTTTACTGCTGAAGCATTAAACGTTTTTTGCCTAATGATTGAAATAGTAAAATCCTAGCCTCTGATGGTTAAGGTAGCATTAAAAAAGGAATAATAAGGGCTGGCATTTAGGCAGGGCCTCTGATCCTAGAAGTTCAGTTGTAGCCTCCATATATGCCGGCTGAGGCTTTTGTACGCTCATCTGGGGCCAGCTGGCTTCTCTTATGGAGGGGTTGGGGTTTCTATTTATTTAAGCTCTCTGGGCAGCTCACAACAATTTTGTCCCAAGAGCTAGGCCACCAGGGGTCGCAATCCCTCCCCCTGCCCCCTTTATTAAACTAGAATAATGCCCTGGCCAGCTTTTCAACAGTTCCCATTCCAGCATAAATGGGCATTGAATGGATCAACTGAGGCACCATTGTGGTAAGCCGCCCCGAGGCTTTATTGTGATGGGGCGGCATAGAAATGTTTTAATAAATAAAGAATAAATAAATTTCTAAGCTTGGAAAGGGGAAGTTTAAACAGTGCTGTTGGTATCTAAGCCGTTTTAGGAGGTGTGGAAGGTTCAGGAGGACGGAGCTGGGAGGATAGCCCCTACCGTGAGGCACGTTGCATGGTGCCTTACATTAGATCCGGAGCGTCCTTTCAGGGCGGTCTTCATGCCCTCTGGATGTTTCAGAGTACAACTTCCAGGATTCCTGACCAGTGGCCATGATGGTTGGGGTGACGGGGCCTAAGTCCTAGGCAAGTGTTGAAGAAACCTGATTTCAGAGCAGGAACCATCTTCATTTAGACTGATTTCATGCATGCGTGCATTTTAGGAATTGTATACCCCACCTTTCTGCATTAAAAAGTGGGCTCGCTTCATTTACAAGCATTTAAAGGTTTGTCCATGGGGTCAGGAAGAATCGGGCACAACTTTGCGACTGAACAACAAAAAGTTTAAAAGCAACAATAAAGGTGTGGGGGTACAGTATTATAGTTTGACTATGTTGCAGGTCATTATTAAAATATTTTGTTTCAATTCGGAGACCAAAATTGGAGCTGGAGATCTGTGCCATTTAAAAATAGGTGGCATATGGGCAGACTGAGAAATTTTGGGGAGTGAGCTTCCTGGAAACAGCTGGTTACTGTGGGAGACAGAATGTTGATCTTTACTTTGATCTAGCCAGGGTCTTTTTACATCCCAGTGGATCCTCTGTAGAATATTCCTGTTTTGAATTTTATTAAATGAAATGGGAGAACTTTCACTCTCATCTGTCAACTAGAAAGAAAGGTAGACCCCTTCCTCTGAGCTTTATCAAGATAAGTTTGATGGAGCTAAGGATTGTTAAGCGGTCCTTACCAGCTGTGCCATGTACATGATTAACAAATAGGGTTTCTGCGCATAGTGGCTAGGCTGTAGCAGTGATGTGAAAAAGCCATTAGCATTCCTTTTAGCAGGAAAAATGTGTTCTTTTTTTAATTAGAAACCCCCCCCCAATATTACAGTTATGGTACTAATGCAAGATGGTTTGCATGAGTTGTTTCCTATGGATTATGCATAACATATATGCTTTTGGATGCCTGTTTTGCCAGTTTTAACAGTATTAGTGCACCAATAGTCTTAAAATGCTCGGTTCTTTATGCATCTTGAGATTAATAATTGCATGATTATTTATTCAGCATTATCGCAAGATCAATATTACAATATTATTGTCATGAGGCCTACAAAAAGTTGCACAATCGTGCAAGCTTTCAAGATCTCCAGATTTCTTCATCAGGAAAGATGTTATATTTTTCAAGATCTTTAGTTTTCACACTGGTGACTTCGTTTATCTATTATATTTATATCTCACCTTTTTTCTTTCAAGGAACTCGGAGCAACTGGACTCTCCTCCTCTTCCTCCCAGTCTTAGCCTTACAACAACCCTCTTGAGATAGATTAGACTACGAAGATTAACATAGCGGTGTATCAATGAGCCTTGTACTAAGACGGTTTTAAATTTTTTCCTCAGGTCAACACAGGCAGCTGCCGTTCTGGTTGCTACTGTCGCCTGAGCAATCCCGGGCGGCTTCGGTGGCCTGATCTGGAGCCGGGGGGTCTCCGGGACGGCCCAGGCTGGGCTAGCAGACGGCCCGCGCGCGGCAGAGCTGGCCCCGCGCCGCTGCAGTCGCACCGGCGGCTCCGTCCCCGGTCCCGCGCTGCGCGGGCGAGGGGCGCCCCCCTCCGGCGGGGCGGGGCGGGGCGGGCGGGGCGAGGACGCGCGCCCGGTCGCCCCTTTAAAGCCCCTCCCTCGCGCCCCCCCGTCCCGCATGGGAGTTGTAAACAGTTGCCTCCCTGCTCCGGCAGGCCCCGCCCCGCCCGCCGCCGGCCGTCCCTCCCCCCGCATCTCATTAACATAGATTAACGCTGGGGGAGCTCGAGTGCAGGTGCAGAGCCGGCGAGAGGGAGAACGAGCGGCCGGAGGGGAAGGCGGGCGGGCGGGCAGGCAGGATGCGTTGGACGGGGAGCGGCAGGCACTCGCCTTTGGTGGCCGCGGCTGGGATTTTATTGCTGTGCGTGGCTGGCAGAGGTAAGCGCGGCGGAGAGGGGGCCGTGCCGGCGAGCCCGCTTCCCCCACCGGGGAGCCGGAGCTGCTGCTGCTGCTGCTGCTGCTGGCGGCGGCGGCGGCGGCGCGGCGCGGCGCGCTTGCCCTGCGGAGCCGAGCGAGCGGAGCCCCGCATGCGGGAGAGCCGGGCTTCCGCCGGAGGCAGGCGCTTCGCCCGCCCGCCCGCCCCGCAGCCTTCGCGCCGGCCCGCGCGGGGACTCGCTCCCCCGAGCGCCGGGCGGGGGGCGCCGCTGCTGCCCGCGGCCGGCGGCAGGACGGAGCGGCGCTCGCTCCGAGGGGGCGCTTCCCCGGCGGGAGCGCGGCCGCGGCGGAGGAAAGGGCAGCCCGTCCCTTCCTGCCCGCATTGTGTGACCCTAATGCCGGTGGCTGCGCTGCAGCAGAGGCGTGTGCCGATGTACAGGGAGAGAGAGGGAGCGGGAACAATGGCAGGGCGCCCGCCCGCCCGCCCGCCCCCTTCCTTGTCACTGCAGTGGTGGGGGTGCGTGTGGGGCTTGGTTGGGGGGCTCTTGTGCGCCGCCCCGCACTTCGTCCTTCGCCCTGCGGGCGGGCGGGCGGGCAGGGGCCCTCCCCTCCCCTCCCCGCCCCACCGGCTCCTTCAGCGGGGTGCTGCAGAGGGAGAAGTCGCGGTGTCCCAGAGGTTGGCATGGATGCCCTTTCAACTCCTCCGCTGGATGGGGAGGGCAGAGAGCGGTCCTGTCTGCCGGTGTCGGGGGGGGGGCACCTTGCAGTTTCTTGAGCTGCCTCAGCCAGGCAGACCTGTTCGTAGAGTCCAGCTCCGTGTCCAGAAGGTTGCAACTGCTTCTTTCATTTTTCCGTGGGTTTCTTGTGCTCGTTGTTGCGTGCTGAATTTTTTAGTTCCTACTTTTAAATTTTCCTCCTCCAAGCAGATCTTAGGTCTAAAGAACGGTCCAAATAGCTACATCATCTCTTCCTTCCTGCTCCCACCGCCTTCTTTTTCTCTTTTCCTTCCTTCTTTTATCGCAGCCTGCACCTTGAGTTTGTAGAATAGGATGTAAGACTGTCTAATGGTTTTTGCCATTGACCTCTGAGTGTATCCACATTTTTGGACCTTTTTTCGCTCTCCTTTCTTTTCTAGTGGGAGTCAAGATGGGCTGACAGTTGGCCCCATCTCTAAACAAATCCTACAAGCGTTTGTTTTGATCAATGGGAAAAATTGCAGGAAGAAGCACAAGTAAAAATGGCGTTCCCAAACCTCCCCCCTCCCAAAAAAAGCCTGGATATCCATCAATTCCCATCTGATGCAGTGAGCGGGTGGGGGGGTGACTGGAAAGAGAACAAAGCCATGGAAAATACGATTGAGTTTGAACAAAAAGCAAAACAACACCCAAAACACAAAGAACCTTTCAGTACCATCTACAGCCTAGTTCGGCTGAAAGGCTTGCATTTAAACAGTCTGAGACAGCATCCCTTTGACTCAAAGATGGTCTTTCGGCTTAACTGCATTCTGGATCCCCACCATGTGTGCCCAGAGGCAGGGGATGGTGTATTACTTGAGGCTTTCATCCCTTTCTTCCACCTTGAAATGGAGAAGATTTCTTGAAAAGGTCAACATTCAAGCCTTTGATTCCCTCTTTTGCAGTTCATGGAGGAGAGTGTTGAACTTTACTTGCAAGCGGCTGGCATCTCAATCAATCAATCACTTTCTCTTTGGAGAGGTCAGTCTGCTCAGGCTGAAGTTCCAGCATGGCTCCAAGCCTGCAGGCCTTTCAGGTGTGTGCCTCCCTAGCCGGGCTGCGTGGTCCTTCCTTGCAAGCTGCTACCTCTCCGTCCTTCACTGCTCAAGGATGCAGTGGGCAAGTGAAGGCTTGGGATGATGGATTGAGCTTGGCGCAGGGCACATGGGGCTTTGTGTGTGCTTGCATGTGTGCAGCTGAGTGTACGCGTATGACATTTCTGTGCCTTTCATTGACACAGCTTCTGTGAGTTGGTTCTCATGCACTTTTCCAGTTGGGGAAATGCTTTTGCCAAATAGTTTCACAATAAATGGGTTCATTGCATAGCCACGTGAAACCAAGTTGACAGGTGGGGAGAAATGGAGTCAAATAGGCTCCCAACAGCATCAAGAAGGGGTTTCCCCTTTTTACAACGGATGGTGGTTTCTGTATTGGTCCTAAAGGAGTAAGAAAAGCTGAGATGGTAAAAGGGGCCAACTTTACTTGATGAACTTTGTGTGTGCAAGCTTTTAACTTCCATGGAACTATTCAGTGCATGGATAATTTTTCAGCAGGGACCAACGTTATATGAAGTATATTGCCTTGCAGGTAAACTCCATGACATCAGTCGAATTTTCGTATGCTCTAGAAAATGTGTTCCTAATCTGGATATTGGTTTCAATAAACAAATTCCTCTCTTGTGGGTAGACCTGTTAAAGCTTTGGGTTGTGGACTGTAAAATTCTTTCTAAAATGGAGTTCTGTTTGGCTTTAAGAAAGCTCTTTGGCTCTGGGAATTCCCAGTTCAATGTCCGACAGTTTTCAGTTCTGGTTTTGTTCTCTCCACTTATTTTCAAGTGGAATCTTTGCCATCTCTTCTAGGCTTGACTAGGCTGAATTTTAAGACGAAAGGCAGCAGAAAACTCTGTGTGTTTGTGTCAAAATAAACACGAACTGTGTTTTCTCATGCACCCTCTATAACTGAATACAAAAAGCACAGGAGCTTGGGAGGAGAGTCATTTGTGGAACCAGAGGACTCTTTCTCACACACACAAATACAACTTTTGAGATGTAGAAGGACATTTGAAAGGCAGACAATCTGGCTGCTAAAGGGAAGGGTTTGCTCAGCGGAGATACATTTAGCATGTACGGGAAGGCACCGGGGAGGGGGACAACGTTGCAGCCAGCGGGGGAAGAAATGGAGAAAGCGAAGGGAGGTGGAGAGCAGAGGACAGGTGAAATCCGGTTGCAGAAAATGCAACTAGGATGGGGGCTGGTCTTCACTTTAATTTTTGTGACTTTGCAATGAACTCTTCTTTCTCTTATCGGAGCCAGCAGGTCCATGCGCTGGGTAATTGCATTCCACTTTAATCAATAGCTGGAGTAAATCTACTTTCTAGGTCAGTGAGGGGGGTATGTGTATGTATATGCGTTCTCCTTCTTGCCCCCAGCTCCCAATTTCCCTACTTCTCTCATGTTACCAGCTGTTTACAGGGTGTATACCAGTGTCAGTTGCAAATATGTCCATACCAGGTGCATTGGTGAATAGTGGCTGTGATTGCAGACTTGTGTTTGAACAAGAGGTGTGCAGAATGCTTTGATTTCTGAAGCACCGTTTGACCTGGTAGTCTTTCCGTACAATCCCGGCTGCACGTCTCTTGCCAGGGGAAGAAACTCTGCACATGCTTAAGGGCACTAGCTATTGCAAATTTATTTTTTAAAGCTGGGCAGGGTTTAAGTCCTACATTTCTACCCCACTTTGGTTTTGCACGGCTTTTCTCCCCAGGAACAAGGCCAGTCATTTAAAATAGAAGCACTCTGGTAGCCAGGCTTGTCAGATGTCAAAATAAAGAACTCATTGGAATGGTGGAGTTTGAAGTAAAAAATGGCTGTTATTTTCTGTGAAGCTCTGATCTTTGAAAATGGTGGGGTGGAGAGAGGAACAACCAACATCCTGTGTGTTGTTTAGACTTGAGAGGTTCTGGAGTAAGGAATGGTGGCTCAAAAATATAAGACTTTTCTTTTCTCAGGTTGCCTGTTCAAAATCAGGAGTACTGTAGAGCTGTGAGATTTTGAAACAAAGAACATTCATTTCTATTCTGTGGAGCATCCGAGGCTCTGAACGGAGAATGAACCCTCCATCCGTGCCTTATAAGGCTGTAATCTGAAATAGGAGACACCTCTTGAAATAGGTGGAGGAGGTAATCTGACAATTTTGTCGGAGTAGCAGCATCGCTGTTCCTGGTACAGGGAGTTATTTCAATTACTTTCCCTTTTCCCACCATTGGTCGTTAATGTTGCCTATTAAAGCACCCATTCACTTTCTGAAACTCCCTGCCATGGTAACACACTCCCAAACCTGCATCCAAACAAACTCTGTGTATACCCGCAATTGGGCCTTTTATGCAAATCTGCTTACAAGACACTTTCTGTTTGATGCCAGTGTTAATTGATGGAGGACTTTAAAAAACTGTTTCTTACTGCCTAAAATAGCTGCTGTGATGGGACTGGGGTGCTGGTTAGCTTTTGTCTTCCTGGAGTACTCTTTGATGGCATTTCAAGTCCTCTGCATAGCTCCCCATTGTTCTTTTGGGTCACAGCAAGGGTTGAAGAATGGGAGAGAACCATTTCTCAAGTTTTGCTGTGGCTCACACCACTAACTAGTTTTCAAGAGAAGATATATGGTGGAGCAAAGGTGCTTTGGAGCATGCACAGACTGCATTGTCTCCTTCTGTATGAGCTTTATTATGGATGCTTTCAGTGATTTACTGTCTCTGACCCATGAAGCGTCCCTTCCTAATAATTTAAAGAGAGGAACAGAGAGATGGGAAGAGGAAGGGTTGGGAATGTATTTGTGCTGGATATTTGTGATATTGCTGGGACCCCAAGCTCTTGGTAAAACTCTGCATCCCCAGGTATGTTAAAACTGAATCCTGTGGGTTACTGGTGGATATACTCAACTGGCTAATGGTGGCATCTTGTGGCTTGCCATGTCACTATATGGTCGAGGGGCTAAGGGGGCCCAAATTCTGTGCCATAGAAAGTCTCGTTCCACACTCTAATGTAAACAATGCAGCCTTGCATGCAATTTGTTTATTGACTTGCCACTTGGACCTCCTGGTGTTATCCATCCTAGTGACAAACAAGGAAGGCACAACTCTCATCCATCATTTGTCTTATTACCATGTTTGGGGGGGGGGTGGAATTTGTTTCTTTCCCAGCAGCTGCCTGGCTACAACCCCCAACTCTGTGGCTCCTCACACTTTAATATCCCTGAGTAGAAACAACCCCGTTTTGCTTGAAATGGTTGCAATGCCCAAGTTGGTTCAAGAAGTCGTAAGCTTGGACACTTCTGGAAGCAGCAGCCCTATGACTGTAATATCCCATTGCATAACTTGCAGAAAGAGGTACTGGGGTGCAAGTCCGCAATGAAGTCACACCCTTTAAATCAGGATGCCCCCTGCATGTTTCAGATAGTTAGGGGCTGGTTGCTGTGATGTGGAGAAGAGAGCAGAATACATTCATTCGGAAGTGTTACTTCCATCAGAGGATGGAAAAGTACATTGCTAGTTGCGGGTTGTGAATGCAGAAGAGCTATTTGCTGAGCATTATCATCATCAAATGACGATTTCTTTATGCATGTGCACATGTTTCCTTGAATAATTGTGTGTGTGCATGCTGGTATTTTTGGTTTGCACTGCACAAGGCTGTTAGTAGAAAATAGTTTGGTTCTAGCCTGCTAAACCAAGGGAAAAACAGCATTTTGCTTTTGTGTTAGCTGAAGGGATCTCGAACCATGTGTTAAAGCAGAGATAGGCAACGCATCCTGTGGGTCAGATCTGGCCTGTCTGTGCTTCCCATCTGAGCTCCCACACACGGCCCCTGATCTTAGTTCCCTCTCTTCTCCCATCATGCACAGCACTGATGTCAGCCACTTTTTTCCCTTGGCTGAGGCCCAAACTGCTTAGCATGGCTTTGCCTTCTGTGGAATCACACCAGGCCCACATTTAATAAGACACCTGTGTCTTTTTAAATGTGGATCTGGTGTGATTACATATAAGGCAAAGGTATGAGTTGGGGGCTGACTTCAGAAGAAAAGGAATTGTGCAGGTGGAAAATAGGGAACCTACCCCTCTCTCTCTCTCTCTCTCTCTCTCTCTCTCTCTCTCTCTCTCTCTCTCTCTCTCTCTCTGGCTTTTCTTTCATCCATGCTCTGATACTGGAAGTGAGCATGGCTAGAAGAAAGGCTGTGAGAGGGGCTGTTTGTACCTCTTTAAACTGGTCCCCAATTTATGTAAGATCAGGGCAGATCAGAAACGGACCTGCCACTGCTTCACACAGAAGTTCAACACCCTTGATATTTGTTGCTTGTTTTTTGGACAAAGTTTCCACCCCCTCCTTGATGAATAGTCCAGCCCTGTAAGCCTTTAGGCATCTTTTCTGAGGTTCCACAACAAGCCAGTAAGCCCTGCCCCACACAATACAGGTGTGTTGGTATTGTTTTCACTGAGTAAGCTGGGTGGGTGGGGACAGTGCAGTACGCTAGTACATCTACATAGACGAGTACATGCACATAGTAGAGAGTTGCAGGGCAAATCCTGTGCCCTGTGTAGATCTAAAAAAAAGTACACTGGAAGTTGGAGGACTTTTCCTGTTTAAGCACCTATGGGATTATGCACTTAGAGGCATTTAAATGGGGCTGGAAGGCCTCCTTTTGGCCTGTCACTCCCTGCACAGTTTTGCTAACGCTTGGGGTGTCCCTCAGCCCACTGTGCCATCTTCGCCTTCTGCTGTGTGCCCAGTTGCCCTCCGAGTGGGGTGCCAGCAAGTCCCTTTTTATACATGGGAAGGTGAGGCAGAGAGGAGCTGGCTTGCGGTTGCCCTGTGGATGGGCTGACAGGGCTTGTGCTTGGTGTTGCGGAAGAGAGGAAGCAGCTCCGGGCTCAGTTGGTGTCTCTTGCTGGATGCTCTTGAGTTTTCAGTGGAAGAGGCAGCTCTCTGCTCGGAAGAAATACAGAATAGTGGAAATACGGAGGTTAGGACTGGAGCCACGCTTTTAAGTTCCGGGGCCGACAATGCCCACCCGGTTGGGGAAGGTTGCATAAGATTCCTAGCGTGGTATGGAAGGCAACCTGGTCCTCTCCAGATGTTACAGGTGACAATTCCCAGAATCCCCCTGGCATTAGCCCAGGCTGGGGCTTCCTAGGGTTGGGTCTGAAACCGCCGAAGGGCACCAGGTTGCTGACTTCCTAAATCCCTGCTCTGTCCTGAACCCCACATGTTGGGGCAGTCGTGTTCTCGCTCCTTTCCCCTCCCCCATTCTCTGCGCCCCTTCCTTGCTTCACGTGGCCTACATCACCAGGTGGTTGTGGAAATAAATCGGAGAGAGAGAAGCCAGGCTTGGCTGCTCTCTTGGAGGAAAGCGGGGCGGGTGCAAATGCGAAAGCACCCCTCGCAAACCAGAGCAGCGGCCTGGGCTGGGTCCTGGAGCTCAGCGCGCTCCTGCGGGGCCCAGCCCCACCTCGGCCCTGGCCCCGGTGCGGCCAGCGGCGTCCCGGCTCGCTGCGGGCCCGGCTGCTGCGCGGTGCGCTACCCTGGCCCGGTGCGGCGCCGGCGCCCGGCCTTCCGGCGGCCCCGATCCCCGCGGCGGGGCGTAGGGCCCGCGCCGTCCGTTCAGGAAAATAGCAAAGCCCCCCTCGGGACGGCTCGGAGTGGCGGGAGTGGCGCGGGCGCCCGGGTCCCCCGCCCGCGGCGAGCCCCGGATGGGAGGGGGCGGCTCGGAGCCCGTCGGGGGCGAGCCGCGCGCGCGCGCGCGCGTTGCTGCTTCGCCGGTGGGAAAGTTGCGGCGCCCCGTCCGCCTTCGGGCAGCTGCCTGGGCCCTGCCCTGCCTGCCTGCCTGCCTGCCCTGCCCTTTCCCCCCATCTAGACTTTGTGTCAAGGATGCCCAGGCAGAGGTGACGGTGCAAGTTAATGGGGCACGGTTTTGCGTATTTGCTCCCCGCCCTGACAGCATTCTGGTTTTTGGACGAGTGGGTGCAGCTGGCTTCCTCGGTGGAGGGTGGGATTGGGTGTCAACAGCCTTCCCCTGCTTCTGCCCAGCTAGCTGAGAACGTTGGGAGTTGGAGTCCAGCGATTCTGTAGGGGTACCAGGTTGGGAAGACTTGGGTAAGGGGTAGGATGGGGGAAGTGAGGAAAGATGGTGGTGGTGCAGGGGGATTATGAAATCCATTCCAAGTGTCCCTGTCTGGCTCGAGAAAATCCACTGTTGCCTTATCGCTCGCCTTCTTTTTCTCTGTGTCAGCTGTTCGCTTTCCCCCCAAGCCCCCCACCTCACCTGATTGAAATGGGTACTGTTACATGATTCCTGGCTTGGGAGCTGGCAGATGGTTTATGCATCACAGGAGAACTTCTCCTGACCCCCTCTTCGGATTCAGATGAGCCAACACTGGGATCCCCTAACCCACCCCCTTTGCTTGTGGAACTTTCACAAAGCACCATCCACATGTTTCCAGTACTTTGTTTAAAACTACAAAGATTATAAACTTGTTATGCAGGCAAGCCTGCCAGCTGGCTGCTTGTATGGCTCGGGATTTAAAATTCTGCAGTAGATGCCAAATTTTGCTTGTTTTGAAATGAACACAGAGATAAAAAGTGTGAGTGAAAGGGGGACCAGATCAATTCCACCGGTGATTTTTGTGTTCCTTTAGTGTGTATGGAAATTGTTCTGCTTTGTTGAAAACTTTAGGTATCTTATACAGTTTGAGAATATATTTCAGGACCCCTCTTTTACTAAGGTGAACCCTTAAGGCTATATTGTGTGTTAGTGCTATTTAGAGTTAGCCTATTGAAATAAATGGTACTTAAGTCCCATTCATTTCAGTAGATCTACTCTAAGTAGTACTAACACTGGATTCAACCCTTAATTTCCCCCAAAGGTCTGGGTGCGAGATTTGATCTCATGAGAAATGTATTAATAACTTTACTTTTTATTCTTATTCCCCACTATGTATATGTATAGTCTGGCACTCCACTGCCCCACTCTATGACACTTGTGTATTTACCCATCTTCATGGAGATCATGTTGGCACCTTTTTCTTCAGCAGAAACTGCCTCATGCTACCCATCAAAGCTTTGTATCCCAGCCTTTTAGAAAAACTGGAGTCTTAAGCAATTGGTGAAATGTTAACACAAACCATTATCCACTGCCTTGGGTGCTCAAGATAGGACAGACTAAGGCCCCTTTCACATGTAAGGGTCTGCCACCATGAGTTCTTGTTGCACTGGGACCACCATACTGAATAATCAGGAAGGAGCAGAATTGCACTGTAGCTTCTTGTTACGTGTGAACCCAGCAAAGGTGGAGTGTTGAGGCGGTTGACAAGCCTCCTGCAACCCTGAAACAACCCATGGGTTCTGCTTGGCTTGTCAGCCACCCCAACAAACTCATCTTCTCTGGGTTCAGACAGAACGAGAAGCTATGGCATACCCTCACCATGGTTCCAGCATTCAAAATGGCAGCTGCTACCGTGGTGAAAAACCCCATGGGGAATTCAGTGCTGGTGGCTTCTTCAATGCAAGCCAAGTTTCTGTATGTCTTGATAATTAAATAAAGGCCTTCCAGTTGCATCCTGTGATTCCAGACTAATGAATGAGGTGTGAATTCCTGAAGCAGGAGCCTTCCTCAAGCTGTGCTCACACTCCTCCATCCTTCGTTCTGGCTCTGCCACCCAGTCCTTGCTGAACTGTGAACATATTGCAAGATTTGGCAGCATCCTGGGACCAGAATAGTATGATTCTGGCTCATCTCACTCAAGATGCACAGCCTTACCTGAATAATTCCACATAAGGTGCCCCCCTCCCATGGAGAACAGCTTTAAATCAAGCCATAATAGATAATCAAAGTGGGTGGGAAGGGAGGGATTTTGCTTTTGCTTTCAAAAGTTTGTACCCTTGATGATGGGACTCATTCTAGGATGCTCCTTCTGTTTGGAAAGGGCATAACTGTTCTGTGCTAAGAAAACACCTAGCACTTTTCTCTCCCTGCTTGGCTTTCATGCAGAATACTTGTGTACATTAGCATGGAAAAGGAGTAATGGGAGATGCAGTCTTTCAGGAAGGAATGCATGGTAAAACTGAGACACCCTATCAAGGTTGACAGGGATTTCAGGACTTTTTAAAACCCAGATAGGAGATGAGACTGAAGACCGGTGTTCTGTTCTTGCACTGTCCGGAATCGGTCTAGAATTCTCTGCTTCAGAATTCCAGTCATCTAACCTCCATTCTGTTGTATTTTATGTATTGTAAACTGCCCAGAGAGCTTCAGCTATTGGGTGCTATAGAAATTAAATAGATACCGTACTTTTCGCTCTATAAGACATGCCTGACCATAAGACGCACCTAGTTTTTAGAGGAGGAAAACAAGAAAAAAAATATTCTGAATCAAACGGGCACATCATCACAGGCACATTCCCCATCACTTCCCCACGGGCTGCACATCTGACAGACTTACTGCACACACATATTCGCTCTATAAGACGCACAGACATTTCCCCTTACTTTTGGGGGGGGGGAGTGCTAGTCTTGTAGAGCAAAAAATACGGTAAGTAAATTATTGGCCCAAAAAGTAAAAATCACAACCATCCAACTTTCCATCTAGAAATCACTTGTTTCTCCAAAGGCAGGCAACAACATACAGACATTTAGAAACACACTATTTGGACCATGTGTACTAGATACCCTTCCCCCACCTCATACGGGAAGTGAGCAGTGAGAAGCAGGACTGGTTTGTGCATGTGGCTAGAGAGCCTGATTCTGTAGAACAACCTACCCCAGCCCGGTGCTTTTTAGATCTGTTGGGCTACAGCCCCCATTGATCATGAGAAGCATGGGAGTTGTAATCCAATGCATTTGCAAGGTGCCTGTTTGAAAGATGCTGTTCCAGACTTCTATCAAACTTGGGACTCTTTTTATTATTGGCTAGAGAAACGGGACTTCATATAGATTTAAATATGTTTTTAAGTTATCATAATTAGAAGGAAAGGATGTGGGGGCTGACCCAGCGGGCCTGATGTTTTTGATGATTGATGGTTTTTTTTTTGTTTTTAGATTTATAATTTTAAATAAAACTTATTATAGAAAAAAAAGAGAGATGCTGTTTCATAGGGATGAGTCTCAGGTTGTTGGGGGTGGGGTGACCAGGTGTGTGTGTGTTTGTGTGTGGGACAGAAGCAGTGACTCATGCCAGGCATGTGCTACTAAAATTGTGCACTGAGGACGTGTGTGGAAGGCCGCCGATCGCTTTTGAGGCAGTGAGGGAGGGTGTGGGAAGAAGCAGCCTTGTGAGGATAGATGAATTCCTACTATGAGACAAATTGTGGTAGCTGCCCAGTTCGTTTTCCGCCAACCTTGCTGGGCCTGCCAATCCATCATCATCCAGATATTAAAGGACGGCATTAATGAAGAGATGAGAGCCAAAGAGGCCATTGGGCTTCTAGGACAGCCAACTGCGCGCGTGTGTGGGAGAGCTCCGCTCTGGGCACGGTGCCTCACTTCTGTCTCGGAACTGGAAGGCGAAGTAAGGCATCCTGAGCCATCGCTCTGCACTTCGTGCTTCTGACTGTGCTGGCTGCAGGTGCCCCGTCTATCCAGACCTTGGTTAGAGCATCGCCCTGCTGAAAAGCTAACTTGGAGGCCCGGGCAGGACCAGGTGCTTTCTCTCTAACCTTGCTTCATGGGGACGCTGTAAAGAGGTGGGACTGGTTTGGGACAAACGCTTTATATGCAACCATGGTGGTGTTTTTTCCTTTCTGAGAAAATAGCTCCCTCGTTCCTTTGGTCCGCTCTGATGGGGTTTGGAACATCTTGTTGGTTTAGAAAAAAAATGCTTGGCACCTTAGCCTTGCCTTTTCTCTAAGTCATTCAGAGCATCACATGGAGTGATTTCTTCTCACAACAACCCTGTGAGGTAGGCTAGATGCTTATTAAGGGCATTTGCCCTGCTGCTTGGCTGCACGGAGATGCAGACCTAGGACCTCCACATATTGACACACAATATGTCCTGGTTCTCAGGCTTTTATTCCTGAGCGTTGGAGATTTATTTGGGTTCTTGTCTTCAAGTTATAGACGCTATTGTTGTTTTGAGTGCCTCATCAGAAAGGTGGCATAGGAGTAAAATGAAATATAAATATTATATAGTTGTATAAATAAAAAACTCATTTAAATGTATATGAATTTCACGTCAGTTTAACTTTAGTAAGGATGCTGAACGAGGTCTGCATTCCCCCCCTGCCCCCGCAAAGCCGTGTTTCTCGGGGCTCCCTGGGAAAAAGGGGAATGCCTTGAACAGGCTTGTGCCCTTGCAGTGTGGCACTGTATGGATGCCCCCAAATTCCCTGGCCTACAGGTGACAGGCCAGAAAAGCTGCGCCTGGGGAACCCTTCGCTTCTGTGCAAAGTTAGCATGTCCGAGATTAAATTACTTCGCACACACCTCTGCATTTGTCGTCTTCAGGGCTGGCCCACCGGTGTCCCAGTGAAGCAGCAGGCTCAGGCCGCAGATGCTGGGGACAGCTGGCCGCAGGGGCAGCCTCTCTCCCTGGCCGTTCGTCCGGACTCTGCCCCAGCCGTCCTCATCCTCCGGATGACCAGCAAAAGCAGTCTTTCCTCGCTGCTTTTCTGGGCTGTTTGTCTGTCTCACCTGGTCACTTTCTCCCCGGTGCTGCTTTGCTCAGATGATGTGGTGTTGCTTCTGCACCTTCTGTTTGAGCGCAGGCCGGGGGGGGGGGGCGCGAGTGAGCCCAGAGGGGAAAGAGGCGTGTGTGCCATGCCGCCTGCTCTGGGGTGGAGCAGAAGATCCTGGCCCCTTGCTGGCGATGACGTGAGATTCCCTGCCTGCCCATTCAGTTCCTCTGTGTGCACTGGGGTGGAGTCGCATTTTTGCCCTTTGCTGGAGGCCGGAGTTCTTCTTGGGACTGCCCACATGCCGTCTCTTCGCCATTGCAACCGTTCACAAAGCCTGTGCAGAGTGGAAAGACTGTCACCTGCCCAAGGTCATCTGTGGAGCTTAATGGCTGGGCAAGAAGGTGCAGCCAGAGGCCTGGGCCCAGATCCAGCTCTTGCTTCATGCTTCTAAAGAGCTCTGAGAGTAAGCTCTGTGGGAACAGCTTTCTGGGCCCTTGTGGTGCTTCAGAAATTGCCCGTACTTATTGTTGCTCTGCTCGGGCCAAGATCCAAGAGAGAGAAGATAGCTCTGGGACATGTGGTCACAGCTGGTCAATGAACCCTGCTGTGAGCATGAGAGTCGAGGATCCAGCATCTCCCCCTTCCCTGTTTCTCTCTGTTTCATCTCCCCATCCGCCCTTGTCTCTGCAGCCCTTGCTCCCTTCTTGCTCATTTTCAACTGCTGTGCCTAATTGTTTCCTCCCTTATTATCTGGACTAAGTATTGCCTTCCATAGCTCAGGGCCTATTGCTACCATGGTGTACTCCTTTCCTGATTGCTTTCTCTCCTCTAGGCTACCCACATACCAAGATGGAGTGACCGAGAAGTCCACAAGGAGAACTAATTGTTGTACGCTCAGAGGGTGTTTACCGAGCCCATCCCTACGGATTCCGGCCCAGCTTTCCCTCTCTTCCCCCCTCTCCCTCTTGCTTGCACTGAACATCTTGGGGGAGAGAGAGAGGACGCGCAGGATCCGGTCCCGCTGGGGATTGAGGCAGGGCTGTGGCAGCATTTAGCACTGATGGAGCGCGAGTAATTAGTGGCAGCAAAGCTGTCCTTCCCAGAGCACTTGACTGGCTGTTTGTGCAAGGATCTCTTGCCTCTTTCTTGGGATGCGGCCATTTTGGTCTCTCAGGAGCCGTGGCTGTGTTGTGTAGGGAATCTTTGCTCCAGCTTGAGATGCAGCTGTCTTTCAACCTGGGCAAGGCAGTTCTCGCCTAGTGCTGGGAATGGGGCGTTTGCAGGACGAACGTCGGTGGCCGCTTGGGGTTGCTGTGTTGGGCGAGAGCTGCCACTGCCTTGTTCCAGGTCAGACAGGGCAGTGAAACGGCCTGTCCTGGATCTCCTCTTTGCTGGTTTGAGTCATTGTGTGAGGTTGTTTTGCTTTGTAAATACCTTGGTAGGTCCAGGCTGAAGGCAGAAGAGGAAGTGTAAACTGCACGAGCTGAAGCAGAAGTGGTTATGTATTTATTTTATTTATTTGCATATATTTGTAGGCCGCCTATGGGTCACCTATAATTGCCGAGGCCTTTGTAGGTGGCTTCCTAGGTTACTCCTATCTGTCCACAGGGAGTGGGTGATAGAGGATTGTCCGACTCAGCAAAAGTCAGGCTCATCAAAGCTTTAGATTTTGCTCTCAGAGCTTGAGCTGGTTTATGTTTGTGTTGGATCGCAAGGTTTTTTTTTGGGGGGGGGGGTTGCTATGTGAAACCTTGTGCACATTTCCTCCAGCATTTTTTCCAAACAGACATGGCAATTGTTTGCAAAGTCTTGCATTTGTGCATTTTTCAATTGCATCTTTGTGGTGCAAATCATAATGCAAGATCAGAAATGTATGAACTTCAGACCAAACACTGTGTTAAGTTCTAGGTTCTAGGAGATGGGAATTGGATTAATTCTGCTCCCCAATGAACCAAATCTAATTTCTCACCCATCCATAGTTGATCGTCTTTCAGGTGTTTTGATTCCTTGAAACTGTTACACGCCACTCTTTACTCTGAATTGTTTCAGTATTGAGGAGACTTGGTCCATATCTATGTTACAGATTTAAAATTGCATTTAGCGGTCATTTTCCCTTTCCCCTGGAAGCTATACTTCTAGGAAAGCTTCCTCCAGATTCTTTGAGGAAAAGCCATGAAAGTTTAACAGATGTTAAAAAAGAAAGAATTTATAGTGCAGATTGTTCTAAAACAGAACCAAGTACAGGGTAGTTACAGGTCCCCTGTGTAGGTTTGTGCCCTGCAGGGCATAAAATCTAGAAAAAGGTCTAAACAGGAATGTTTTCTTTCCTTTTGCAGTGTATGTTCCTCTGCTTTATTGGTTTATAAAGCCACTCATTGGCATTATGTTCCACTGATGTCCTTGTTGTACTGGCTGTTGGTCTACATTAAAGTTCCTGGGAATTAATTTTGGGTGCTTCCTGATGAATGGCTCGTAGTGTTACCAGTTGATAGATAATTATGCAGCTGTTTTATCCTTAACGGAGTTTCTCTTAAGAAAAACAGTTATCAACTGTGGCTGTTTGCAAACATGCTGAATGAAGATACAGATATTAACGATTCACCCAGAATCATTGCAGGTTCTAAACCGGTCACATTTCTATTACAGTTCACATTATTATACCGCTGGAAAAGATTAATAACATGGATTGTTATTGTTACCGCTGTTCTTGTTGCATTTATATCCCACCTTCTCTCTTTCTGCATGGACTCCAGGGTGCGTCTTCTAGCATTCCTGAGTGTAAGAAATCAGTGTAAAAGTTTTGCTTCCAAAATTGTGTATTTTATTTATTTAGGGTATTTCTTGACCACCCAAATATCAACTGCCCTACTAATTCATTGAAAAGCTTTGCATGCCATGCTCTTTGCATCCATTTCATGTGGGTGGGAGGGGGACAAAGTTTTGCATGTATTAACACTAAGAATAGTTGACAGTTTAAAAAAACTCCACTGCCTGTTTATTTAGGGCCATCTTAATCAATCAGTTTGACTTTTTCTTAATTAATCAGACTGATAGATGAAGTCCAGGATCCTAAAAAGCGTCGTATTATACTAGGGCACGAACTCTGTTGAAGATGATGGGGGAGACGTCTGGGGGAAGAAGCCTGCATTTGTGCTGGAACCGTTCCAGGCATTTTGTGATTTTGTGGGATTTTCTTCATCTCAGCCTGTATTCACACACATGCACACACAAAACACACAGCCTCCCCTTCCCATTGCAGGGAGGTGGGCTCTCACAGCAGCAAGTGGCTGTTCAGCTGTTCCCTCTTTGGGGGCGGAAGGGAGCCAGGATTTTGGAGAGGTGATGTTAATCTGCATTTAGCGATCTTGAGAACACTCTGGGCTGATTTTAATCTGGAACAAAAGCTGTGGATTAAGATCGGATTGTAAGAGCAGCAGTTCCATAAACATGATTTAGATGAGAGGGCAGAGAGCGAGTGGAAGTGAACCGGGTGGAAATTCCTCACAAGCTTGTGTGAAATTGCAGCAGGGCTGAGCACAGTAACATCAGGCAGCTGGCTACTTGTTACTCTGGGAGCATTGGATTTATGTTGGTTCTGTTTTCTTTTTGACACTTCTCTGCCACTTTCCCTCAAAACAAAACACCCAACAATTTACAATGCTCTGTGCAAAGATTAAAAGTTTTGCATACACAATGCCACTTCGAGCAAACCCAGCTATCAAAATCGCCAAAAAGGACAGCTGCGGAAAAGGATCAGTCAATTTGAAAGCTCCTTGGGCAATACAAATCTTGTAGAACTGCCTTTGCGAAGGCTGCGGGGAGAAACCACCTGGAGCTCTTGGTGGGAGGCATTTCAAAGCGTCTGGAGCCACAGTAGAAAGGCCCTGCTTGTTGGAGAGGCTCGTTTGGCCTCCGGGTGAGGTGAGATGGCACTGGATGCAGGGCCTCCTGTGCAGATCTAATGGCTCGGAGGGCTCAGGTGGGGAAGAGGTCTGAAGAGAATCAGAACCTGAGTGTTTCGCCTCTCCTGTATCCCAGGAATTTCTCTGTGGAACCACTTGTCTCGTGCCATGCCCCTTGCAATGAGGCGATGCCCCCTGCAGCTCCTTGGGCTGCCAGCAGCTCCCCAGGGCCTCTGGCTGATGCGCCCCCTTTTCTATCCTTTGCTTCCTGCTTCTTTTAACTGGAGATACTGCAGACAGACGCCAGGATACTCTGTATGAAAAGCATTTGCTCTTCCAGTTGAGCTGGGCACCCCCCACCCCCCATGGAGGAGTTGTGCATCTTGGGCTCATCTGCTGTGTCTGGCCTGCCTGGCTTCTTGCACCAAGGGCTACGGGGTGAATGTTGGTTCATGAAAGGAGGCCATCGCCCGCACCACCAAAGGTGCCTCCCTGACCAGTGCATCTGATGGCCTGGTGCCTCTTTCCTGCAGCTGTGCCGGTAGAATGACATTTGCACAATGGGCTTTTTTTTTTGCATTAAGCGATTTCTGACCTGTGAACGGCTTACTTGCTGGCCTGTGGTCCAAAAAACCAGTTTTCAGTGAGGGTGGCGTGACTTTGGCATTGTGTGATGCTGTGGAAAGGAGGGCAGGGTAGAGCAGGGCTGTTAGAACTTGGGTCCCCGGGAGCGGTGGAAGGGGGTGATGTGAGATGCTAGCTGGTGCATACAGATGCGCTTATCCTAAATAACATTGAGTGGCGCATGGGGACCACAGAGAGATTTGCCATGCAAATGCACCTCCAGGAATAACCGTTGCCAGTAATTCCCTGGAGCCTGTCAGTCATTTCAGGGGTTGGTATCGTGATGGATGGAGAGCGGAAAGGAGGGAACACGTGAAACTGGATCAAGTGGAAGGTGTGAGTGCAGCCCTGCACCCTTCTTTGCCCTCTGCTCTTTTTTAAAAAAGCACGCTTCTAGGGACAGTCTGCAAAACTGGAACACGTTGCACAGGGAGCCCAATTACGGGCAGTGGCATATAAATCAAAATAGTGATGTCAGCCTCTCCGTGGGTGGCTCCCAGCCTGTCCTTTTACCCTTGGCCAGGGCTGGGGTCTGGGTTGGTCTTCTCAGTCACCTGCAGGCCCCCACCCATGACGAGGTTCCCCATCCAGAGCTCTCTGCTGCCCCTCGCCATGTCTGCCCCTTCACCTCTCCAAGGGTGTGAGCAGAGTCACAAGCAGGGAGATGGAAGAGCAGCCTCCGCTTTCCTGCCCCACCTCTTCCGGGCACGGTCCCAGAGGGAGAGGTCAAGCCAACGGGCAATGGTGACAGTGACAAGGAGGGAGGGGGACTGTGACATTCCCCCCCTCTGCCAAATTGGAGCCCCGTTTTCTCATCATATCTCTGCATGTGACTTGCTACTTCAAATTTCCTGCCTTAGGGTCCCCTGAGAGTTTCTGTTCCTTCCCGTCCCTTATGCCTGAAACTTCCTCCTGGAGCCCCTACCTGGCATCCCCTCGCTTCCCTTCCCTTGAAATCCTTTCTTTGACGTATCTCCTTTGCTCTCATCCTTCAGCAAAAAGCATTCAAATAATATATAGAAACACTTGCTGCCATTTCTTCTTCTCTTCCTGTTGCCATGTGGAGACAGCTTTCCTTTAGGCGAGCGGTTGTGGCTAAACAATCGAGCATGTCCTTTGCATGCAGAGGGTCTTGAGTTCAATTCCTGGCAGCTCCAGGTGGGGCTGGGGAAGGATCCCAGAGGCGATACGGATAATGCTAGGCTGAACAGGCAGGATTGGGCCAGGTGGCTATTTAGCCATTGCAGAACAGAGGAAATGCTTCACCAAAGAGGAAGGCACAGATTTGCATAAAGTGTGTACATGGTAGAGGAGCCAGTTGAGAAAACATTGCCGGAATCGAAATAGAAATGTAATACGTCTCATGACAGCAGGGAAAGGCTGTGATGAGGTTTGTTTGTTTGGACAGCTGCCTAGGTGTGTAGCCTTGATGGGCACTTTGGAACCCTGCTGTCCTGGCCTCGGATGGTTCTTGGACTTGGACTGGGGAGCCCTTCAAATAGAGGACAGTCCTCTGTGAAGGATGACATGTGGCCACCTGAAGCAGTAGTCTGAAGGCTGTTCCTCTCTTTTCTGGCATTACTCGGGTGATGTACTTTGATGGCCATATATAATAGTGTTTTGCCACTTTCCCATGGAACCTTGCCCAAGGCAGTTTAGGGGCAAAATAAACTGTGTAATGTTGCGTGGACTTTCCCTGCAGGCTTCCATAGCCCATCTGTGGGACTCTTTCTGCAATCTTCCCTTAATCCGTGGCTCTCACCCCGGATTAGACTGAACCCAGTGCCTTCTGTAGATGCCTCGTGTACATATCTCACCCTTCAGATGACTTTCTCTGCACATTCCCCCCAAAACAAGCTGTGGACGTTTTCCCAAAGAAAAGGGGCAATCAGAGACTTTTGGGGAGACGGGCACCTTGCTGGTCAAAAAAGACCCTTGTTGCTCCCACCAAGTGCATGTGTGAATCCTTTGCCATGCATCTGGCCTTGGGTTTTTTTTGGCGGGGGGGGGGGCAAAGACCTGTTCTGCCCAGTCCTGTAAACAGATCGCAATCCTCAGTAGCTCTTCTAAGGCCTCTTAGCTTTCATGGCATCCGACTGGTGTCAAATCGCCTTCTCTCCAGATCTGCCCTCTGCGTGTGAACAGGAGCCCCAGCTCCCTGAGCTGTCTGGTCGAGGCATTGCCCTTTCGGCCCGCATGGCTCTGGGCTGCGTGCTCTGCCCATCCCGCATGTGGGCAGCCCTTCTCTGCCGATGCCCTTCTGCTCCGGCTTATTACGGAGGGACCCTGGGGGACTGTCAGGTTATGATGTTATTTTTTAAATGAGCTGCTTTAGTTTGGGGGAGCAGTGGAAGCAAGACTTATTATTCTAATTTGGGACAGGGGTTTCCTTCATGTCAGAATGTTTGGGAGTTATCCCAGGATGAACAAGTGACTTACAATTTAGAGCAGGAACTGCTGGGATCTAAAATCCGGTTGTGAATACTAAAACTCACTTAAAATTCGTTACTCATTAACACTCTTTAATTGTTGTGTAATATTCTGAATCTGAAGGGCTAGAGGGTGGAAAAATGCAGATTTCTTAGAGTATTGCAAAATACCTTAAGAGGTAATGGGAGAATCCATGCCAGGTGGAGGAGTACTGGTATCCTGGATGAATTAAGATGGAGTATATTGATCAGGGGAATGTGTATTACAAGCTTTATAATGTCATGATGTGATATTTGGCTGCAGAGTTCAGTTTCATAAAAACCTTGACTTGTTATTTTAAAAACAACAAAGCAAGCTTCTAGTCCTTATGCTGGCAGAAATTTGTGCCTGAAAGTGTGTGGCAATGCAGGATGAAATCGCAGAGAACTTGCTGAGTTAAGATCTTCAGGAGTAAGGAAGACACATTCCTTTGTTTTCCTCCCTAGTTAGCTGAATCAGATGACATGATGCAGCACTGTAAAAGAATCGTGATAAAAGTGCAGAATAAATTCCACCACATAAGCAAGATAGTTTATATTTATACAGTTTGCAGGATTTCATGTTTTTCTTGCTGCAGAAGTTGCTACATGCTGGTACAGTATTTGGAGTGGAGCCTGGTCCAGAATACACACAACCTTGCAATGGCTGACCAGTTCTCCCTTCTCTGTTGACACCTGTTCTCAAATCCCATTTCTGTATCAAAGGCTCTGATGAACCACTCTGTAACCTCGCCTTTGTCTCTTTTGGTACTCTGAGGTGCAGTGCAATTTGAAAGCACAAAAGAGGTAAGAGGAGGAGTTATAAACTCTGGTATTGGAACCCCAGCTGGGAGGAAAATGACCTCAGGAAAAAATGGACATTCAGCCCTCCTGTCTCTGTTACACGGAGCCACACTCACAGTTTGCGTCTATATGATTGGCACAGGGAGGTGTGCATTTATTTATTATATTTATATCCCGCTTTTTACTTACAATGAACTCAAAATGGCTACATCATTTGCCTCCTCCAGCTCTCGATCTTAGCCCCACATCAACAACAACCCTGTGAGGTAGACTGGGCTGAGAGTCTGTGACTGGCCCGCAGTCACCCAGTTGGCTCCATGGCCGAGCAGGGCCTTGAACCCGGATCACCTGAGTCCCAGTCCCACGCTCTTAACCCCTATACCACACTGGCTCTCATTAATAGCTTTTCATCTAAATGTTACTTGTGGAAAGCGCACTTGGTTACCTTTCCACAATGCCCTGCACTTAATGTGAGGTTTGACCGACCCGAGCTGGGAAGTGCCATCAGTCTGGCAGCTCCGGAGTTGCGGCTGCGTGGCTGCCAGAGTTGGCAAGACTGCGCGGTTTGTTTTACGGAAACAGTTACGGGGCCCACCGTCTTCCCGCTGGGAAGCTGTCTCTCATGGGCATCTCTTCCACAGCCTTTTCCTTCCCAGTTCCTTTCAAACACACACGGTCTAATTGAGCCTGTCTCTGCGTCCTTTGTCTGCTTGGTTTGCCTTTCTCCTTGCTGCTTTCATCTATTTTTCTTTCTCTTTTCCTCCCATCCCGAATCTTTCTTGTTTCTAAAGACCCCATCACCCTCTGCAGAGGGAAAGGATTTAAGGGTTGTCAAAAAAACAAGGCTTGTGGTGGTGGGGGGGGGGTTGACTCCAGGAAATGAGAGGAGAAGATTCCAGTAGTTGCAAGAAAAAAAAGGGGGGTGGACTCGGCCCACTGGATTCTATTTCCTCCTATATTCAGCAGTTTGAAAGGCAACGCTAGAATGTGGCTTTCCAGGTTCCTTTTTCATCTTCTGAAAGAGGAGGAACTGGGACTCGGGAGGACTTCTGCTTCTATTTCTGCCTCTTGAGTGGGAAGCTGCGTCTAGTGATTGCAACATTTAGTGGCGTGTTTGGCAAACTAGTGGGCAAGAGCTTTTGGGGTGCTGGCAGGCGAGGAAGGGGTTTGGACCGCTTTACGCTTAGCAGCCCTATAAAAAGGCTCAGGGCTTCCCCACCCTATTTTGGATCACCGAAAGGAAGGGGTGGGGGTGAGCCCCCCTGGCTGCGGTGAGCCCCCATCTGAGGCTACGCAGCGTGGCCCGCAAGGCGTGCTTCTGCCATGTGGAAGCAACGGTGAGGGGATTAAAAGAGGACGCAAAAAGGGGATCAGGCAACTTCCGGGGGAAGACAGTGGAGAACAGCCCTCCCCAGCCTGGTGCCCTCCGAGGTTTGGGCTGCAAGGTCCGTTGTTCCTGACGGTGCTGGCTGGAGCCGGTGGGGATTGTCCTGCTCCCAATGGGAATTAAAAACGATGTGCAGGACTGCCATGTGAAATGGAACATGGTATGTTGAAAAGACATGGTAGAGAACAAAACCTCTCCCTTAAAACAAAACCCAGCAGACAGTGGCCTGCACTTCCCCATTCTATGGCGACCTACCTGCCACATCCCGAAGGTTCCCTGGCCATACAGGTGACAATTCCAGTCCTCCTGTGTGGTTCTGTCTGTCAGGAGCAGATTCGGAATCTCTCCCCGTAGGGAGAACCTTTGGCTCCTTCCCGGGTTGCTAAGATGCTGGTGGTTCACGTCCTTCTGCTTGCCTGTTAAACTCCCCATGTCCAAACTGTAAGGGTTCTGCCCTCAGGTGAACTCCCGTCCCCCTTGGGGGGACTGGATGTGTGCCGTGGCCCAGCAAACCTGTGGGGCATCAGACTTGGCAGGCTGTTTTTGGGTGAATGAGCAGGACACTCAGTAAGCTCTACAGGCCCAGCTATTCTGCTGCTGGACCAGTGCCCCACAGTCCCCAGCAATGCACTGCGGTCCTGCAGAAGACTCGTTCGGTGACGGAAATGTTCGCTTGGGGAAGAGAGCTCCAAACTCCCACCAATCTAGGCAATGCCCGGGAGGCATGTGTGAAGTCAGGCACCTTATGCCCACGGGAAGCCCCCAGGTTGTGCTTCCAGCTGAGGGAAAGGGTCAGAGCAGGGGTGTGTGTGTATGGGGGGGGGGTGCAGACTCCAGGGCTCTTGCATTCCTGGATGGTTTTGGCGGATTAATGAGAGCTCCTAGCTCAGAGAGCCTTGGGGGACATGGGGACAACCGTGGAGCAGGCGGCCTGTGTCAGGTCTTTCTGCAGTCCTCCTACCTGATCCCTGTGGGAGCTGAGAAAAGGAAGGGGGAATGGAGAACAGTGGAGCCCATGAGGGGTGGTGCTGTGAAGAAGCCCGGAGCAGCCATGGTGGTTGATTTATGTGGCTACCCTGTTCAGGTATTAACTAGGGGGTATATAGATATAGATATATATAGAGAGAGAGGGAGGGAGAGAAAATGAGAGAGGGAGAGAATGTACCCATCTTAGCTCACGCTCCTCCCTTGCCGCAGGCCCTCTTCCCTTCCTTCCCACGTGAATGGGGCAGACACGTGCACACAGAAGGAGGCTGCCCCACACTCACCCGGCTTGGTCTGCAGCTTCGGTTGCAAGCGCAGTCCGATGCGCAGCCCTCCCGCCTCCCTCCCCTATAAGCAGGGGTCCTGGGGCATTTGCTCCTCCGCTGAGTGCCTGCGCAGAGACCCGGCCAGTGAACAGCGAGCATCTCCATGCACCCAGTAGGCTTTTTGTAACCATCAATCATTCATGATCCGTAATCCAGCTGCGTATCTCCTGGGGAGAAATGGGAGGGTTCGTCCCAGCCACAGTGGGACAGAGGCGGGCCGTCTTCGCTTAGCGAACTGGGGTGTCGGATGATGCGGGAGTGGAACGAGAACAGGGCATCTGCTCTAGGCTTCTGCTCCATTTTGCTTGCAGCGCCTTACCCTTCCTTTCCTCACACTTCAAGCCCATTGATTTCTCCCTCAATTATTCATTGGGCTGCATAGCAGAGCAGGGATTCCTTCCGTCGGATGCCATTCGGGAGGAATTCTCCTTTTGGTTTGGAGAGCGTGGAGAGGAGCCATTTGGGAGGCAGGAAGAAGTGGGAATGGGCAAGCCATGCTTAGCAGCTGCTTTTGACTTCTGACTTGGGGTGTCACGAAAGGAAGCGGGTGATCAGCTATTAATCGACTGTTGTGGTTGTGCTTTTACTGCCAGGGAAAAAGGTGCTTGTCGGATTTTGTGTTTTGGTGTTTTGGTCTCGGATGCCAGCATGGCTTGGCCAGTTTGAGGGACTTTGGGCATCTTGACCCGGGGATTAGAGGCTTCAGACTGAACAATGTCTTGGGCTGGCACTGAGGGAGAGAAGGGCTTACTGGCCGCCTGTACCCTTTTCTTTCAATGCATTGTAATCTTAGTCTTGAAATTAAGTGGTTGGTTTATTTTATTGTTCAACAACATGGTGCTTAAATCAAGGAGAGCAGGAGTGCCTGGATTTGTGGGTTCTGTCTGGGGAAGAGCTCACAGCAAGGCCAAGCACTAGGACCTCATGAGGTTTATAAAGCAATAATAAAACCAAGAGTACCCTTTGAACATGTGAAAAGTATCCTGTTAGTTTCATTTAGTTGTATTCTTTAGAAAGGTTAGTGCATACAGGGCTTGGGCCGTGTCCCAAAACGTATCTCTGGGTTTGTAACTTTTGCTGCTAGCCCCCCAGAGAGCCTCAGCTATTGGGTGGTATGAAAATGAAATAAATAATATAAATTAATATCTGTGCTTGCCCCTTCTTTAGCTTCCAGCCGACTTTGCTGACTGGCTGGTCCCTTGAGGACAATAGCTGACCAGAGCAGCATTTTGCTTTTAGGAAAACGCGCACATCGCTAGCTCAAAGGTGACACCACTGGATAAACTGAGAATATTAATTAACAATACAATACGTCAAAGCTTCACTGATGTGTTCTTAGGTAGGAGGGGCAGAGTCAGTGCAGTGAGAGCGCAGGTCTGGGACTCCAGCGATCCGGGTTCGAGTCCCCACTCAGCTGTGGAGCCAACTGGAGGCTTTGGGCCAGCTGCAGACTCTCAGCCCAGCTTACCTCACAGGGTTGTTGTGGGGATAAGATTGGGAACAGGAGGAAGAGAATGATGTCAGCCACTTTGCAAGAAAAGGCAGGGTATTAAATAAATAGATAGATAGATAGGCTCTCTTTGCAAAGCTAGGTGGACTGAAGGCAGTGCAGGAAAACAGGCTTTCTCACGGCAAGACAGCCCCACAACTACCAGCCGCTGTGGGCAAACCAGTCTGTGCACCCGCTTGCCCAGGTTCCTCTGGATTCTTGTCCCCGTGCAACTTTCTTCCTCAGGGATGTTCCTTAGGCCTTTCTCTTGCCACTTGGTGGGGGGCACAGCTGGTCCTCATGTTTCTGAGAGAAGATGCACAGAAAATGGTGGGGCCCCACCTGATTGCTGCCCTAGCGTCTCTCCTCCTCACATGCAAAGCAGGACTTGGTGTGAGGCCGTCCTGCTGCAGAGCCAGCCAATGCATGTGACAGACGTAAGGCCGGGATTGAGAGTGCTGACTCAGTGATCCGTCTCACACCTCCGCTCCCCACCGGGTTGGGTTCTTCTTCGCAGTCTAGCTTTTTTCTTTTCTGTTGAAAGCTACATAGATACGCTGCCTTAAATGTGCATCCATCCCCCCTCCTCTCCCTCCCTAATCAATTGTAAAAGAGATGGAAACCTTTCCCAGGAAGGTGCGAATCAGGTTTGTGATGATATTGATCGCAGCCAATCGGTGGCGGCTCACGAGCCGATCTCTGCCACAGATGTGCAGTATTCCCTGGCTCACCCTGAAGTCCACTTTGTAAACTGGTAAGTGGATATTGGGCAGAATGGTATACCTAAAAAAGCCAAAGCAAAATACTTCCTCTTCGTTTGACTGGGGGAGGCCTTTTGCTTCTGCTTGAAACGTGACTGGTGACACATTCCAAGACCAGGAAGGGATTTTGTTCTCTCTCTCAGTTTGAGTGTGACCCTGTGAATTTTATTGCCTACCCTTGTCACTTCTGCTGTCCTTTGACGTGCTTTTTATTGCTCTGTTGAATCGAGCAAGTACGGCACTTTGAAATGTACCCGTCTCTCTGCTTGTGGCAAACAGTGGTGTGGATTGAAGTGGATGATCAGGGAAGAGACAAACGGTATGATTCACCTGGTCGCACCGCGCCACAAACAGAATAGGTGCCGTCTCCCGTAGAAATGCTTTTGAACAGCTGAATCTATGGGGTGCGTGTTCCAAGTGCCTGCTCCAAGGGAGGCCCAGAAGAGGGCAAGAAGGGCCTTTCAAGTGGTGGCCCGATTGTGGGATGTTGGCATAAAACAGGCCCTGCTGGAGACAACAGCATCATTGTTTTGGTGCCTGGTTAAGACTTTCCTCTCTTCCCGGGCATTTAAGGGCAGGTGACGGCCTTTTCGATGCATCCATTGAATTGTTTTGGCAGTCACTGATGTTCTAGTCATTTCGTGTGGTAGGGGAATATTCGTTTTAGCAAAAACTTTGTGTTTTAATTTGAAAAAGGATGCTAAGGAATGTAAATCAGAATATTAATGGCTGTCTTTGTGAGTGCTTTTGCCCCACTCCTGCCCCCTTGCACAAACGCCCCTCCCCAGTATAGAGTCCATTGTTGGGGGCTGTGTTATCTATGCAGTGCGAAGCTCCAGTGACATTCAGACCAGCTCTGCTCAGCAAAGAGAGCTCCTGCCCTGGAGCATCTGTGCAAGCTTGTGGCAAGTAGTCACTTAGGAGGGATATATCTATACTGCTGGGTTAACTGATCATGCCCCCCCCTTCCCAGAGAACTCTGGGGATTGTGGTTCTATGAAACCAGTAGGGAGTGAGTCAAGGGGTTCCTTTTCTGCACTCACCAAACTAAAATGCCCACAATTCCTGTGGAGGAGCCACAAACAAGTGGCATAAACACCACCCATCATTCTAAACTGTCCTGTTGTTCCAGGGTGTGTGCTTTGTGCTGGCTTTGTTCTCGGCACCCAAAGTTGTCACGCTGCAGCTGTTCTCTGACCTGGAAGGCTTAGGTCTGGCGATTTCTTGTGGTGGAAGGCCCTTCCTGGCCAAAGCAAAACTTGCAAGGAATTCAGCATGCCAGTGCAGTGTGTTCCTTTTATTTCGTCGTCGTCGTAAGCTGCCCAGAGAGCTTTGGCTATTGAGAGGTGTAGAAATTAAATAAATAAATACAGTTTTGTAAAAGATTCCATTTGAGGGAGATGGCAGCTGGAATATGTGTGTTTTGTTGGACTCAGGTTGCTCTTCCAGGAAGTTGCACACTATCGTACAAGCCTGTAATCCTAGATGGAGTCTTTTACTATAATTGCTTGCATTTTAATACATATATTAAAATCTGGAAATATCCCATCCAAAATACAAAACATGTGCATTGAGCTTCTAAAGATAATGCTGTTTTGTATGCTCATAGGTATAAGAAAGTGCTTTCTCAAGTTTTAATTTCTTTGCCTTGCATTTTTTTATTTCTGCCAGGAAGTGGAGTTAGACTTTTTATAAGGCTTTCTCCAAAACAATGACGACCTGGTGCATTATTGCCTGCCCAGGCTGGGCATTCCGCTTCCCACCTCACTATGCAAAGATGGAATAGCAAGTTAGAAGTTGCTGTAATTAAGTGGAACTTAAGTTTGTCTTCACCATTCAGGCCTCACGAGCATAGTTCATGCTGTCAGTGTACAGGATGAGCACACCCCAGACCAACGCTCTGTCCCTCTTGTGGCAGCCTCCCTTGGGTAAAAGCCTGGTCATTCTTCCAGGGTAAACAGGTCCATTCCTTCATGCAACCTCCACTCTGCTCTTTCAAATACTGGATTAGTGGCTGACCCTGTGGAGGCTCAGCTGGCTGGGTGTTCCTTTGGACTTCCCACAAGCCTTGGAGTATGACCAGCCCTTCTGGATGCTGGCGCAAGTGAATCGGGAAGAGCTTCCTCACTACCAGAGCGATAGGACAGTGGAACCGGCTGGCAGGAGGGGGGGGGGGCTCTCCCACAATGGAGGCATTCAGAACGAAACAGGACAGCCCTCTGGGTGGGATGGTGTGACTTGGAGTCCTGCAACAGCAGGGGCTGGACCCGATGGCCTTCATGGCCCCTTCCAACTCTACTATTCTGTGATTCTATGAATAAATAGAATCACAGAATAGTAGATTTTATTTTCCTGGGCTCCAAGATCACCGCAGACGGGGACTGAATCCAAGAAATTAAAAGACGCTTGCTCCTGGGGAGGCAAGCTATGGCAAATCTAGACAGCATACTGAAAAGCAGAGACATCACCCTGCCGGCAAAAGTGTGTGTAGTCAAGGCGATGGTTTTCCCAGTGGCAATGTATGGCTGTGCAAGTTGGACCATAAGGAAGGCTGTGCACTGAAGAATTGAGGCCTTTGAATTGTGGTGGTGGAGGAGACTCCTGAGTCCCTTGGACTGCAAGGCGATCAAACCAGTCACTTCTAGAGGAGATCAACCCTGACTGCTCTTTAGAAGGCCAGATAGTGAAGATGAAACTCAAATACTTTGGCCACTTAATGAGAAGGAAGGACTCACTGGAGAAGAGCCTAATGCTGGGAACAATTGAGGGCAAAAGAAGAAGGGGACGGCAGAGGATGAGGTGGCTGGATGGGGTCACAGAGGCGGTTGGTGTGAGCTTGAGTGTACTCTGGGGGATGGTGGAGGACAGGAGGGCCTGGAGGAATATTGTCCATGGGGTTGCGATGGGTTGGACACGACTTCACGACTAACAACAACATGAATAAGTAAGTGGTGGTTTTTATCTGCCTTTGTCTTGTCATCTCAAAACATGCTCCTGGGTAAGGTAGGGATTCGGATTCGTGTCACTGATTGTGATGATGGAGTCTTTTGCTCTGGAGGGTTGGTTTCTGGCTCGTGGGACTACCTTTGGCTTAAACAGTGATCCTCCCTGGAATTCAGCCAGGCCCATTTATTTTGTTTGTTTTTCAACCGAAATTCTGTGGGCTCGTATTGATTGATTTAATTCTCCTAAGTAAATCTTCAATACCCCTTAATGTACTTTTAAGTACCCTTTTGTATGCATAATCAGGGTGGCCAATGCAGATTTGCTGGCAATTGGGGAGGAAAACCCGGCAAGGAAGAAGAAGCCCCCATACTTGAGGGTTTTAATCTGTGCCACTGATGGTGGCAATGGAACCTTTTCCTTCTCACACATCTGGAAACTGGATGTGCCCAGAGGCCTCCTGTTTTCCAGGTTGGTCCAGGTGTAAAGGAAGGAGATGTAAGGGTTGGGATGCTTCTTAAGCTTGGCCTGCAAGTCAGGAATATTGACGGGACAGATTATTGTTTTAGGGGTAGCAAGGCTGGGTGCTTCCGGAGGGGACTCGGGCAGGTCTCCGCCGCCTCCTTATTCCGCCTGTTCTCCCCCTGTGACCATGTGTTGGTCTTCCCCAGTGCTCTTAATCGCTTAACTGCATCGCTTGACGTCTGTGACCTGCCCTTGCTTCGTGTTGTGTGGAATTGTCCTGCTTGCCCTCTCCTCCTGAGGGACCCCCGACTGGTGTTCCTGCGCTTTGCTTTTCTTTAAAGAAGCTGAAAGAGAGGGATTGAAGTCTCCTAAATCTCCCAAAACTGAATCTCCCTCCTCACCCCAATATCAGCTGTTTTGCCTGCCAAGGGGGAAATGCAGGCACCTGTATCCCTCCATCCAAACTCTAAGAGAATCTTTGAAGAAGGATCTCAAGTGGGGAAACAGAAGAGGGAAGATGAAATACCGGTTATTAAGTCATATCTGCTTTGAACTGTTGGGAGGACCTGCAAATGCAGGCTCTTTCAGGTGTTTGGAGACCTGTAAATCTTTCCTGACAAAGGTTTTTGTTCCTTACAGTTGCATGACAGGCTGAAGTTCAGCTGGTGCAGCTGGCCCCGGCATATGAATCCAGTGACAACTAAAATGTTCACCTGTTGGATTTCTTCTTGCCAGGCAACTCTCCAATGCACACTGGGGAGTGGGAATGGAGTGGAAAGCAGTGACCTGACCTGTGTATGGGGAGGGTCATCAAGAGAGCAGACAAGGAGATAAGCAGGATCAGTGCAGGAGGCACAAGTCCAGTTCTTCTGTACCTCAGAATAGTAGAGTTGGAAGGGGCCACGAAGGCCATCCAGTCCATCCCCTGCTGGTGCAGGACTCCAAGTCACACCATCCCACTCAGGTGGCTGTCCAGTTCCTTCTTGAATGTCTCTGGTGTGGGAGAGCCCATGACCTTTCCAGGCAGCTGGTTCCACTGTCGTATTGCTTGGGCAGTGAGGAAGCTTTTCCTGATATCCAGCCTAAATCTGGGTTGTCGCAACTTGAATTGATCGCACGGCATTTCCCTTTCTTCTCCTCTTTTCCTCTGCCAGTGAACAGGCTGCAGTGCTGAGCTAGAGCAGGGAGAAAAGATCAGCTGGGGGCCAGCCTGTTGACCTGATCCTCCTGGGGGCAAGTGAGTTAGCAGAGAGAAATTCTGACTGGTCCCAGGCCCAGCCTTTGTCAGGCTGTGGATTTGATCTGGCAAGAGCGTGAGGAATTGGGATCCCAGTGGGCAACCCTGCGAGAAGGAAGACCGGACGGCTGCCAGAGGCGAGTGAGTGTAATTCATTCCTGTTTGTCAGGATTTAATGAAACTCTTTCTCTCCCCGGAGATGTGTGCGCACGGAGAAGCTGGGATTGGCATTGCTGTTGCTCAGCAGAAGAGGAAGGGGCTTGCTGTGGGTGGAACGGAAGTCCTTGCCGGTCTTCCCCCAGGCCTTCTTAGCAGGGGGTGTGCTCATGAATGGGGCAGAACCTCAGGTGCTAGGTCCCTGTCTCAGGGGGATCTCTCCCCTATTTTTGTTGCATCTAATAGGAGGCATCAGAGGCATGCCATGCCAGAGAACTTCTTGGCCCCCATCTAGTCCAACCTAAAGCCTGGTTGCCGGCAGCCTCTCCCTCTAGTGAACCTGCAAAGTCCAGGCTACCTGTGCAAAAAGGAGACATAGTGTGTGAAGGCTGCAGATCCAGTCGCTCTTGACAAAGGAGCCAGGCGTGTGTTGTAGGGACAGGCTGAAAATGCCCTCTTCCCTGGCGCCCCAACTGGCCTGCCTGCGGGAAAACATTCCCTTCCGATCAGTGAAACTCTGATGAATTCTGCGCCACATGCGAACTAATGCACAGCCCAGTTCGGCTAATGTGTGCATCCCTGCTTGCAAGGTGCCCTGTTTTGCCACTCGGGGAGCAAGCGGGTGACAAAACGGGGTTGGGGTGCGTCGGTGTCTTGCAGGGCAGGGGCGAAAGCTTGGTGAGGCTGGACCGCACACTGTGCTTGCCACTCCGCAGTGAGACGCGCATGCTGCAGGCTTCCCCCGTGGAAACCACTTGCCGGCTTCCTTGAGAGGGCTCACTTATGTGCTTTAATGGAATAATCCTTGGTCTGATGCCTGGCTGGTTGCGTGTGCCACCCTCCCACCTGCACGCTTTTTGCGGTGAGATGTGGATCTTCCCTCGTGCCGTCATCCCCCGCTCCCCGCTCTGCCACCACCACTGCATTGGCTGGCAGGGAGCCCTGAGGCCTGTTCCCCACATCCCTTGGCTCCTTTCCCCCCTTGCACTCAGAAATGAATTAAATCCTTGGAATGAGGCCTTAATAGATCTCTGATATTAGTGCCAGCTGCCAGGGAGGAGACCAGCCCCGAGCCAAGAGGGACAGCGGGTCAGCTGCGATCTTCTTTCACAGCGGGCTACGTGTACGTCTCTCCACATCGGGAGCTGGGGTGTCCTGTTCCCCCGTCAAGGGCTGAAGGACCCTCTCTGACCCTCTCTGACCCTCTCTGGGGCTGGAGCAAAAGCTTTCCATAGAGATCGTCTGTGGCAGAACCAAAGTAGGACACGGAGCAGAAGACAAATGGCAGCGTGGGAGCATGGTAGAGTCACTTGAAAGGGGAAGCAGGAGAATCAGTTAATGGCCCTCCCCCTGAGAATGATGCCCAGCTTTGCAGTGGGTTCAGTTCCTGGCCCCGAGCACATCATTTTGTCTGCATATAACTTGTGGCAAGGGGAACACCCACAGCTTGCAGTGCATGTCAGGCCAGTAAAAGGCAAACTCTCCTGGGCTCAGTTATCTAGAGTGTGTGTTCCCACAGTGGGTGCTTATGGGGAAAAGGGGTCAGGTAGGCATGGGGAGCCTCAGGCCCTTCGAAGGATGTTTGGATGCCCGGTTGCGTCTGTCCCAGTCAGCCTGGGCTGCAGAATGTCCTCGGTGCTGCTTTCCTTGCTTGGAGCAGACGTGAGTCATGCATACTCTCCCTGTTGTTTAAAATGCTGCCGCTTCCAGCAGGAGAAATCCGGCCGCTCTGACTTCTCCTTGTGCCATTCTGCTGAGGATGAGGAGGGAGGGGGTTGGCCTTCAGCTCTCCCAGAGCCAGGCTGGCCTGTGTAGAAACGAGGGACACCGTGGGTGGGACGGATTTGGCGGGGGGCTGCTGCGCACCTCATGCGGGGAGCCTTCCTCCCGCACAGGCTTTGGAGTGGCCGCCCGTGGGGCTGCACAACGCAGGGGCTGAGGGGGGTGCTAGTTTTGTGGGTGCACAATGGCCCATTCTGCGCTGCCTGGCGGGGATAAGGGCCCCCCTGTGCAGTGGCTGCAGGCACACAGAGCCGCCTCTCAGCCTTTGTTCCCAGTCCCCAGGCCCGTTTGTTTTCCCCTTCTCCCTCCACCAGGATCGGCTGCCTCTATGCAGCCAGACGAGCCAGGAGCTGTCATCGCCTCCTGGCACCCGATAAATAGGGAGGGGCTCCCGGAGCAGCCGGGCCGGGCCGCTAGCAGGGGAGGGCTGCCCTTAAAGGGGGTGGGGGAGATTTGTGGCAGGCAAGGCACGGAAGCACGGAAGCCGGTCTCCAGCCGCATCAGCCCGTGGTCCAGCCAGCCCAGTACTGTCCGCCCTGGCTGGCAGCAACTCCCTGGAGCTTCGGGCAGGCGGTTCGCCAGCCCTGCCAGGAGCTGCAGGGGGTGAAGGCAAGCCCTGCCGCAGCTGCGGAGCAGGTGCCACGGCCCTCCCCGCTGTAGGGGCTCTTTGGCTGCGGTCGTTATGAGCCCCTCCACGTTCAGCAGGAGTCTGTCTCTGAGTGTGGCGTGGGTTGCAGTGCAGGGGGATGCACCCAAGGGGAGCCTGGGCACTTCGTGGCGGGGCCTGGGACCGCTGCTCTGGATCAGCAGAGGCTGGCGCAGGAAAGGAGGGGTGACTGAGGAGGAGAGAGTGGCTGCCCGGCTTGCTCGCTCCCTCCCTCCCTCCCTCTTCCAGGGACCCAGGGGCAGTCCGGTGCCTTGGCTTGCCAGTTGCTGCGGTCTCAGGCCAGCCTCCCCCACCCCGGGACTCTCCAGATGCACTGGGCTACGACATCGACGGCCGTGCTGGCCACTGACTGTGGGGATTCTAGTCTGAGGGCACCGTGTTGGCCTAGAATAGATGCTTTCATCCATGGTGACAGCCCCCTGTGGTTCCCACCCTGCTGGACGGCCCCGCTGCCCCTACGCACAACACCTTTGAGTCCAGCAATAGTTAACCAAGGCTGCATTTTCTTAAGCGAGAACGGTTGGGTAGGAGAGGCAGAATGGCAGGAGAGTCACAGAGTGAGGCGAAATATAGACGCACAGTTTTTCTGGGACATTTGTGCTGCCGCTTGTGATCTTTCAGGGTGGTCAGAGAGGCTTCCTGAGTTGCTGGGGACGTCTTCCGAGCCGGTGGTTGGGATGTTGCAGGGTGCCACAGCTGTGTGTGTGTGTTGCCTGGGAAGAAAGCAGGACTTTCATCTCTCGCTCGGCTTCACCTTCTAGCGGCCACTGGCTCATTCCGTGGACTTGCCTGTGTGAGGGTCAACTGAATGCACGCCGTGGCAGGATGTGTAGTGAAATTATTGCTTACCTTTGCCACTCGTTCACCATTGCTGCTTGGCATGCAGTACCCCTCTTTCCTTCCTCCCCACATTCTCCTGCCCGTGTGCTGAATGCTAATCGGCACGAGTGGTGAAGCAACCCAGCAGCTGTTCTGTGTCCAGTGCAGCTTGTACGGCCTACTTGACGTTCACGATGGCACATGCCATATGCTGTGTGTCCCCTCACCACCCAGAGGTTGGCAGAAACTGCTCTAGGTACCATATTTGTTTCCAAAACCATGAGGGCTAGGAACCTGGCTGCTTTTTTAAAAAAGCTGAGCATCTGGGCATTTGTAAGGGAGCCACTGTGTTCTGTGCAAAGTCTGATTTAGCATATTGCTGCAACAGACTAATGTGACTACCATCTGGAAGCATATTCTGCGATAAATGGAAAGCCATGTCATTATCATATCTGTGAAGATTCCTGAAATCTCTGCCAGCTCGGGGGGTAGTTTGGTGATGCTGCACATTGGCAGTGCCGGTTTCTTTCATGTTCTGGCCTGATCTGAGTCACCTTTGCCGAAGCTTTTTGATTCCATCCCCGTCCTTCTCCAGCGATCAACCCCATCTTCCTCTCCTCTGAACAGCGCCGTGTCTTGCTCATCAATTCCCAGTGTGTACCTGGAGTCCCTACAAATAAATAACCTCTTTTTAGCATAGGAGGCTGTAAAGTGCTGATAATTCCAGATGGAGTGAGCAACATTGTTAAAATATAGGAGGCACTTAAATTTCACAGAGGGGAATATAAAAAAGTCCCCTGTTTTCCCATTATGGGATTGCAGAGACGGAGAGCAAGTATAGAAGAAATGTTGACTTCCTGCAGAAACCCAGTACTTGACAGCCACAGTTCTTGACAAGAAGCGGGGTGGGGGATATTTTGGCTTGATCTGGGGGGAAGAATTCTTCCTCGAGCGTTCGCGACATGGAAGCCGGTCCCTGCATCTCTCAGAAGGTCCATTTCTTCGCAGGAGATGGTGGTGAGTTTAGGGTGCTGCTAAGTTGGCTCAGAGGTTGTCTGGGGCATGGGCTGAGCCCCCTTCAGTGGGGTCTGTGCAGAAAAAGCTTCCTGGCCTGTTGGTGACATGGGGACACCATTCCATGGGTCTCTCTCCCAGTGCCGTCTAGCCAGTGTTGCTGGGATCAAACCGAATGTGGCCTTTTTGAGTGGTACAAAGTTCATGTGTCACAAAGGTTGGTGGGGCCATGACTAAGCTAGCCGGGCAATGGCTTTGGCACTCCAAAAAGTGTGCCATGAGCATCTCCCCGACCCCTTTCTTACAATCCCAGTTGGACATCACCAACTGGGATGAAGATGTGACTGGACTGGCTGAAGTTCCCCCACTACTTAACTCTCTTCCACTTTACAATAAAGGTCAGAATTTGATGATGCGGATGAATCCTTCTGAACAGGTAACAGTGTTGCCCAGGGTGGGCACCTGCTGGCCATCTAGATGTTTGGGGCACAACTCCCATCAACTGTCACCCTTGGCCATGCAGGATAGAGCTGATGGGAGTTGTAGGCCACCATCTCTAGAAGGTCGCAAGGTGCCTACCCTTAGAGCAAGGTGCAGGTCTGAATCTGGGTGCTACAGCATAGGGCTTGTGTTAAGAGCTCGGAACTAGTAGTGTGAGTGTCGTAATTGGAGATGACGAGGAAAGGGAGGGGAGAGCCAGGGGCTGTTCAGCTTAGAAGCAGGAGGAGCCTCGGCCAGAGGAGGCCTTGTGCCCATCCTGCCTGAGGGATCCTGCGGGCAGCCAGTCTGCCATCGTGGGCACGGAGTGCTGGGCTGGACGGACCTTGGCTCTGATCCAGCAGGGCTTTTCTGATGTGGCAGGTGGGGAGTGGCTAAGGCGCCTGTTCTTACTTTGCATCTGCTGAGGAAAACTACATGTTGAAAGTCAACCAGGAGCCGGGATTTGGGAGATGGTTGTCCTGTCTGCAGAAGAGGGTCCGTGGGGAGTCAGGGGCAGCCGATGGCCCTGCGTGACCTAGCAAATGACTTCCCACTCCCTGACCTTTTCCTCGCTTCCCCATGACCCAGTTTGAGGCTGACATATGGCCCAGAGAAAGTAGTTTACAGCCGGGATCTCCGCAGAGTGCTGCAAGGCAGGCTTCCTGGGTTCTTTTTCATTTAGCGGTATCAGCAGGCACTCCGAGTCAAGCCACATGCTGTTGGCCTACTCTTAGCCCTCTCTTTTTAAGACCCCTCCTTGCTGTCATTTCATTCCTTTGTCCTTTTTGTGGCAGAACAAAAGAAGAGCAAACTGTCTTGAAGGGCCCAGATCGCTGAGGGCATTATAGGCCAATTTGTACGCACTCCATGCCAAATTTTAAAAATTAAAATAACATTCTGCATCTAGGCGATCTAAACTGTGCCAAGAAAAGCTGGATTCTGTGACCTGCGCGCGTCACGCAGATGGATCATATTTGCATAATTTCTTATTTTGCACGGTTTGGTGATTCAGGGTGGGGGCAGAAGGTAAGCAGGGCACCAACGCCACCTCCCCAGCCCTTGTGAATCTCGTTCCCTCCTCTCCTGGGCTTCAGCAGGCAATGCCAACCCTCCTTTCAAGTGTATCTCAACAGCAGGATTAGAAGCTTCCTTTGAAAGCGAAAACTCATTTTCAGCAAGCTGAATCATGCCCCTGGGAAAATGTTGTGCGCTTTTTTTCCCTGCGGAATCTCAGTGTGGAAGCAGCTCTGTTTATGGGTTGAAAGGGGCACAGACGGAGAGCCAGCAACATCAGGTATTGCTAGAGATTTTAAAGGATGCAGCCAGGACACACTGGAGGATGTCTGTGGAACTCGGGATGCACCAAAGAGGGGAGAAGAAAGGGCTTCAAAGCCCTTTCCCGAAATTCCCCAGTCTCAGCATTTCCCCACTTCTAATTTTATCCAGGATTGGCATTTCTTACAATGCATGTGCTTCACCTCTCAATCCCAAACTGCAGCATTCTTGCAAAATCAGCCTTGGGGCTCCCCTGCCTTGATTCCTGCTCTCCCTCTGCTCGCTGTGCTTGGTAAAGAGAACAGGGATGTGTCGGAGCACCCTTCTGAAGATGTTTCCGTGATCCTTTAACGCCAAAGGGAGCCCATCCCCAGGTATCATTAGCAGCCAGTGGGAAGATCCAACCTGCAGAGGCTGTGATAAGGGATTAACCTGCTGGAGCATCCCAAGGGGAGCCGTTACCAGATCACAGTGCTGCGTCCTCTTGCACAGCCTGGATTAATTCTCCCCCTCTTATCTCTGGCTGCAGCCGAGGCAGACATAGCATTGCAGGGTGGGAGCTAAGAATTCTTGCTGGTATAGTACTGGAGGCGGAGGTGGAGAGGCAGCATATCCAAGGGGAGTGGAATTTCCCCGGAAGCTCCACTTCTGCCTCCCCGGCATGGAGAAATTCTGCAGGCAGTAACATGGCCATAACTCTCCCCTGTCCCAACATCCCAGGAGTGCAGGATTCCAACTTCCAGGCAGCCCATCCTATCCCAAAGGCAAGCTTCAATTTAAAGCAAAGACGCTACTGAGTTAAACTCAAGCTAAAACACAACAGTCATACTTCATGGGATGATACGGTTCCTGTGGTGCATTCTGGACTTGCACATGCAGCCCCATTTATTCTGGCTCTGCTCTTACCCACGGGGGTGGTGACTAACCACCCAGGAAGAATTTTTATTATATGCGTATAGTCCAAAGATCCTGACTTGGCTCTCCCCTTACAAGCCAGAATTACAAACCAAGGTTTAGTCTCAGTTTATTAATCCAGGCTAATTTGGGAGCAACAAATTAGGATCCCTGAACTCGGTGGGACACTAACACCCACCATTCACGAAGCACCTGTGCTGCCTATGGCATGCTGGGAGTTGTTCATGAAGAAGAAAATCCCACATGCATAGGATTGCACTTTTAATTGTTTGATGTTGTGCTGAGGTGGAGGAGACAAAGAGCAAAAATCAGCCAGGATTCTCTGGAACCCTGGTTTATAATTCTGGGGTGTGATCAATGTATGCTCCTAAACCAGGGTGCAGAACCTTAGGCCCAGAGGCCAAATCCAGAGTTTTCCAGATGGCTGCATTCCGTCCCCCGAGCACTGATCATTCGATGATTTTCCGGCTTTTCTGCATTTTTCCCAAATTTGAAATGTGTCTCCTAAGAATTAATTACTGGCAGTAAGAGCTTTACCCTAAATATGCTGATATTCATCTCTTTCGCTCTTGGCACTGCCCTCTTTGCGTTTAGCACCACAGGGCCGTGGTCCTCTGCTCCCAAGAGCTTCTTTGAAACGGAGTTGCAGCCCTTGGGCTGAAAAGGTTTGATATTGCCCCTTAAGCCTTAGGATACATCACTAAGATACCTGTACAGGTGTAAAGGAAAGATGCACTTCCTGAGCATCAGGTGCTTCCATTCTTCCCCTTGGAGGAAGAGCAATACAGTTGTTAGTATTTAATTTTCAGCAAGAGACATGGCAGGCCATCATGGTGCTCGCTCGCTCGCTCGCGCGCGCTCTCTCTCTCTCTGTGTGTGTGTGTGTGTGTGTGTGTGTGTGTGTGTTTTGTACCATATTCTGCCACTGCTGCACAGCGGCCAGAAGGATTTAGTGGAGGGTTTGGCTTGCGGAAGCTCACTCGCTGTCTGCAGGTGCCAAGTGTTGCAAGCAGGAGCTGACACCAAGGGAAGGTGCAAGCTTAGGGTTTAATTTGTTTGTGGAGTTTCTAAAGCAGTGCTGTGCAATCACTCCGCTTACTTAGGATATGGAGCTAATTAACAGTTCTGGATGCATCAGGGAGCCTTGCTTGCGAACGGGTCACAACGGTGCGGGGGGGTGGGGGGTATTGCTTAGCAGCCAGGTCGGTCCAAATAAGCATCCTTTTCGGCTGGTTGCTTGCTGCTTTTGGCAGCGAGGGCTGTATAAAAAGACGGGTGTGTTCCAGTCATTCTGTGGCAGTAGTGGTTTCGTTCTGTTACAAGATTGGCCTGGTTTGCTCTGCTTTCCTACACTTTTGGCTGCATAGCTCGGCGATGATCTGTTTATGACTCAGTAAAGTTTGCCAAGCCTTTCATTTCTCCGTGTGCAGCCCGCTTTGTTTAGCGGCCTCTTCGGCTCACACCAAGGGCTGCCACGTGGGAAGGGATTCTCCTTGTTGGGTATGAAGCCTTTGTACATGGGCAGGATGTGATCGGCCTCTAGGCGTGTCCTGCTTGGCACACAGCCCTTTCCCTTTTGCTCGAAGGCTTGGCCTTTTGTTGGGCTCGGTGCCCATTGTTTCTGACAATGGTTCTGAGGTCTGGGTATGTGCAGGGCAGGTGTTCTTGCAGGGCTCTGCTGACCACAGTATGTGGGGGGCCTTGGAAGATTATGTGGAAGAGACTTCGAGTCCTTGGTGCAGAATGTCAGGCCTGGGGACCACATCCAGCCCTCCTGGACTCCCGGTCTGGCATGCCCTTCCGGCATTGTCCCAGGTCACCACAGCCCCTTCCCCTATCCGTGCCACTGATGGCTGGGGGCTCTCCAAGCTTCTGTGGAGCTTTCCCCTTTCTGGAAGATTGCGGACACTCTCCTGAGGCTGCGCTGTGGATAGGAAAGAGCTCTGACCGAAGCTGGGCTGGTGTTTTGGCCCAGTCCTGTTCAGCTTTGGCCCTTCTCCTTTGTCTTCCGTCCCAGTGGGAAGCTTCTCCTGGGAGCACAGCCTGGATGAAAGAGGCTTCTTCTAGTGTGCGCGCTTTGCATTTACCTGGCCAGAATGATGAACTAATTTCTACCTTATTGTGATGGCTGAGTGAGGGATCTGGAAGAGCTGGCCAGTCTGATGATAGAAGACGTGTGAGTCAGCAGCAGAACAAAGAGGTCCTTATCTGGGCCTGTGGGCTGCTTTGACGCGTCCAGGCTCACGCTCATGGCCTTCGAAGAATGCTAGGTCATGCTCCCTTCCTTGCAGAGCCCCACGGATTGCTGGCGTCCACGTCCCACTGTCCGTCAAAAGGCCAATTCTTCTCTTCTCCGCTCAGCTGTCAGGCCAGTGGACGCTTCAGCAAGGCTGTTCCCGGTGGCCACATGCCTTGCCTTTTGACGTCTCCCTCCCGTTCGCTACAGAGGCCTTCGTGGCGGCAGTGGGGTGTTGAATGTGCCCCCATGCGCTCTGCTCCACTGCTGTCCTTTCCAGTCCTTCCCAAACTTTGGTAGAGTTGTGAAGAAAAGAGGGAAAGGATCTGATTAGGTTTAAGATACGGGACCCTCCTTTGGTTCTTCCGTATGTCTGTTCCCCATGGGAAAGCGTAATATCCCAAAGAGAAGGGCTCAAGGGGGCATTTGATGAGTTGTGCAAGCTGTCATTCTGCCAGGTTTTGGCTGGTGATTGGCTGGGATCCGGGAACGGCTATATTACGGGCTGGACGGAAATGTTCAACAACATGTAAATGGAATTGTCACCTTATTAATCTAATACTTACAGGGACTGGCAGGCAGGCTTGGCTGGATTCAGAGCAGAGACAGATGGGGAGTGATGGAAGCCTGTCGAAACTGGCCAGCACAGCCGTAGATGTCTCTTCCCCAGCTTGTGATGCCTGTTTGTGATGTCTGATATTCATAGCAGCAGCAGAAAGGGGACTCGGACTCTGGTGTGGCACTCCCTAGCATTTGTTGTATTTCCTGAGCGGTTCTGGGTCCCAGGGAAGATGACCTCGTGGGCCGTAGGAAGAAATAAGCTTGCAGTGGGTATTTGCCAGGACTGGCCAAATCTACTGTGATGCCATTCTCCATGGCTTTGAGAGATGCGGCGCATGATTGCACTCCTGGCCTTTGCATCTCCTGGGGCACATGGCTGGGCACTCTTGTCCTATCACATTTGCTTAATACTTCACTTCTTCAAGCCAATTATCAGAGACATGTCCAAGTTTCAATTTTAAAAAATGTTAACTTTAACCATTATAACCAAGTAACAAGAATCTGGCTGGGGGAAAAATGGTATCCCAAGATAAAAACAGAGGTTTTTTAATAACTAGAAAACAGTAGATATTGGGGGAAAATGGCATTGTGTTGAGCATGCACCTCTGGGGAGAAAGTTCCAAGGCTGGGGTGCCATCCCCCAGGAGGCCCTGGGCCTGGTCATCAGTGCACTTACCTTCAGTGCTATGGGATTCAGTCGGAAAACTTTCAAGGCTGATCTTAATGCATGGGCGGATTCATGTGGGAAGCGATAGTCTTTGATGTAAACCATTCCTAAATCATTCAGTGCAGCAGGAGGTTCTGCTTGACAAGCTTTCAGTCCTCTGTAATTCTAGGCATTCAGTGTTGCAAGTCTGTCTAAATAATAAATCTAGGATCACTTGCTATCCACCGGCAGCATCCTCACAATGTGAACTGTTTTAGAGTCTGCAGCTCAGCCTGCAAGCATGCGCCCGAAGTACGGGGCGAACGTCGCCTTCTGCCACCTGAACAGTACCGAATCCGACAGCTTGACTAAAGGGTGTTAAGTAGGCGACTGATCCACATCAAATGGGCAGCAGTGGCCCAAAGCTGCATGTAGAGTACTTAGCTCTGTTTGCTGCCACAGAGCAGCAGTTTGTCAGACATCTGGAGCAGGATGATGGATGCGGAAAAGCCCCTCGTTCACCTGCCCCTCTGTGTTCCTTTCTGGGATCTAGGCTTACTTTGCCTCATGGATGTTCCCAAAGCAGTTACCCCGACAGCCGAGCTGACAGAAAGCCAGCGCTCCGCTGTCTTCGGTGCTTCGTCCTCTTATCTCGGCTGGGCTCTCTGCACCAGACAGCGGCCGGTTTGGAGGAGGATGCGCTTTGCTCTGCTGACTCTGGTGCCTGCCTGGCCGGAAGGAACGGCTTTCTTCTTCTTTCTTGACACCATTCACGCTTTCTTCTCTCCCTTCCTGCTCTGCCACTCCCCATAACCACAGCTTTGATAACTGCTAGAGAGCTATACATTTCTTTTTAATTAAGACAGGAGGAGCTGGGAGGAGGGATTCCTGCTTCCAATTCTGGGACAGCTGAAAAGCGGGTGGAGGTGGGAGCTAGCGGGGGAGATCTGAGTCCTTTCAAGCACAGGGGCCTCTGTCGAGCCAGGGTGTTGGTCTGACCCAGCTTGAAGCCCCTCAGAATTCCCAGCAGGGGCTTTTCCACCTCTACCTGGAAATGCTGGGAACTGAATGTGGAAGCTTTGGCCTGCAGAGCTGGTGTTCCTTCGCTGAGCTACAGCCCTCCAAATTATAGGGCCAAAGGGAGACCAAGAGGTCATCTAGTCGAGTCCCTTTTGAGAGGCGGGACAACGCCTTTGCCCACCTCAGAAAGATCAGCTGAGCCCAGGAGCTGGGCTGCCGGTCAGGCTTGTGCGATCTATCTTTTTGCTTTACTCGGGTACTGAGGGCTGTCAGCTGGAGAGAGTGAAAAACAGGAGCCTGGGGAAGTGGGGGGATGTTCTTCTAAGGAACAAGGGTGACTCTGAGCATGTGCTCAGCCCAAGAGGCAAGAAAATTCTTTTCTGTTCCAGAACCGAACAACCCAGTCACACGCTTCGTCCAGTTCTCTCTCAGCAGCCTGGAGGGAGAAGAGAATTGCTCATGTTTGGTGTTCATGAGCATCAGAAGCCCCTGCCGGGCTGCCGTAGATGGCCCAGAAATCTGGCAGAACATTCCAGACTATTTCCTGCCCGCGCTTGATCCTGGGTGTGCCACAGGGAGAGAGCAGGGGCAGCTGTTTCCAGAACAAAAAGTTGAGAAAGGTGCATAGACTCATCCCCGCCCCCACCTCCCCATCATGAACTGCTGGGAGGGGACCGGCATGGCGTCATCTTAAGGAGTGTTTGCCTTCCTTGCCTGTAACAGCTGGGATGCCACGGATAGGATGCTTTGGAAGGCTTTCATTCATAAGGTCGCCATACATTGGGAGCAACTTGACGGCACGTCACAACGAAGGATAGCCTTCCGGCCCCCATTTTGCCATCATCCAGATGTGCCTATCACCTCAGGCAGAACGAGCGCTTTGGCTGGGGCTGGCAGTTTTGCACATCTGGATGGCAGCAGCTCGGGAGGGCTGCCATTGGGTCACAACTGATACCAGAAATGCCTGAGAGCGCAATCCTGTGCTTGTTTATTAAAAGGTGAACTGTGGTGAATGACTGAAGAGTTCAGCTCTCAGATAGAGGATGGTCAGTCTAGGACTGAACGTGGCAATGGACATCCGGAGGTCAGACTAGATGGCCCGGCAGGCCCCTTCTGACTCGCTCTGTTTCTGTCCTTCCTCATCCCTTCTCATGCTCATGCAACAGTTCCAGCGCAACATTTCTTCGACACCCTCCTTTCATACCCCAGCCCTGCCTGCGGAGGAAGCCTTCGATGGCGTTAATCATCCGCAGTCTTTGTGGCTTTATGTTTTGAACTTTTAAAACATTTTAATCTTTCGTTTTATCTCACTTTAATCTGCTATCCTTTTGTGTGTGCACGCTTGTGAAAGATTTATAGTGTTTTTATTATGTATAGGCATTCAGAGGCCTTTGGGCTGTTGTGTACACGTTTAGAAACCTAAATAATGATGATCTCATTATTAAATTGGGCCAGGCTTGTGTGCTGAAATTCTTGCAGAAGTTCAGGAAGGCTCAAGCGGCTTTTTTTTTAAATAAAAGAGGTGGAGAAAGGTGAGTGGAATCAGGAGAGTGAGGAGGAGGAGTTAAAACACACAACTGTTCTTTTAAAACACCTACCTCCTGAAGGTGAGAGTATGGCCCTTCAGCTGCTTTTTGTCAGCACTTGTATGCTTCTAATGATGTGGTGTCAGTGTGGTGTTGTGGTTAAGAGCATGGATCTGGGACTCAGGCGATCCGGGTTTGAGTCCCCGCTCAGCCATGGAGCCAACTGGGTGACTTGGGGCCAGTCACAGCCTCTCAGCCCAACCTACCTCACAGGGTTGTTGTTGTGGGGATAAGATGGAGGAGGAGAGATGATGTAAGCTGCCTTGAGCCCTTTGTAGGAAAAAGGTAGGATATAAATCGAAAAATAAGTAAGTAAATAAATAAATGAATGGTGGTGACCAGATGTGAAGGGGTCTTCCTGTTGCTGTCCTGAGCCTTTTAATCAGGGCGACCACTTCAAAAAAACAATCACGCATCACCGCAAAAGAGCACATGAGTTACATAAATGCATATTTAGAAATATGGACCAAACAGTGGGGAAAGATTTCACCAGTGGGGAAAGTGGAACAGACTGGGACCACGTAGCTTTGTGCTTGCTTATGGTTCATCTTTCAGCTGGTCAGCCCCTGAGACCCAGCCTAAATCCTCTTTAATCTTGTTCCGATCTGCAGGGCTTCTCACTGGGTTCTGTTTCTTGCGCCTTCCAGAGCAGAGGTGTGGAGTTGTGGGCCACGGAGCCTTATTTGGCCCACGGGGGGTCCCATCCCGCTCTGTGATGCTTTTGAGAAGACCCCACTCCTTTCTGTCACCCCATGATCATTTAGTGGTTCCTTGGCTTTCAGGGAGGTTTTCCTCATTCTAAAAGGCCGAAATGCCTCCCATCTTTCATCCTCCTCATCACGATCACCTTTCTCCCTCTTGCAATCCCTTTTATCCCCCTCCACTACATTTAATCCCCAGCAACACTCCTTTGAGGTAGCCTGGGCCGAAAGTGAATGATTGGCCCAAAGCCAGCCAGTGAGCCTCATGGCCAAGTGGGGACTAGAACCTTAGATCTCCTGCATCCCCCATCTAATGCTTTAACCACTGGACCACACTGTCTCCTTAGGCCTCGTTAGTGACAGTCACGGCCTGCAGCTAATGTCTGCTGATATTTTGAATTCTGCATTATATCCCTGCCTTTTTTGCCCTTTCACGGAACTCGAGGCAGTTTATATAATTCTCTGCGCCCTTCTCTCAACTCCGTCCTCACTGCAAGGAAGGTCGGGCTGGCCCAGAGTCTCCCTGTGAGTTGCATGGCTGAGCGGGGACTAGGACCCAGGTCGCCTGAGTCCCAGACCCGTGCTCTTCACCCCTGCACCACCCTGGCTCTGTTGGCCTGGCCGGCTGCACTGAACTTCTCTGGAAGAGGTTCAGTGCTCGAAAGCTGTGGTTTTCCACCAGCCTTTTGTGGACTGGCACCAGTGTGCAGCTTTCCTGCTGGTCTGGGTGGGGGGCGCATCCTGCTCGCTGCGAACCAGTGCGGGGACTGGCTGTGCACCACCACCTCTTCCTTGGTTGGCATTGCGTTTGTGGGGCGTGTGCCAGTGCCACCAGCGCAGCAGGGAGGGGAGAGACGGCTTGGCTGGAGCCAGCCGGGAGCCACACGGCACCAATTTCGGTATTTTGTTCTTTTGCTGGCATTTTTTGTTGCTCGGTTTCTGGTTGTTTTGGAGACTTTTCCTTTCTTTGGTATTGTGTTTGGAAACTAATGCACAGAATACTATATTACTTGTACGGTGCTTTTTGTTTCTGGCTCAGTAGTCCCCAAGGTGGTTTTCCTGTTTTCGCCGGTCCCCAGCCGTGGCAAGGTTGAAAGCCACTGTTCTAAAAGATGGCAGGAATTTGGATTCGTGGAATTGAATATTGCTATTTGGTCTCATCCCATTGCTCCGTCGTGGTCTCAAGATGGCTAAGGATTCAGGATTCCCCATTCTCCCTCTTGCGTTTGGTCACCCTGCTCCTTACGACTCTCCACTCCCGTTTATTTCTGAAAGAGGGATGTAGCATCCATCTTCCACACCCTCCCCACTTCTCTCAGTATTGCTCCCCATAGAGAAGGCAGGGCTAGGAGTACTTTGATTTGTCTTTTCCCACAACACCTCTTGCAGGATGTTTGGGGAACGCGAGAGTTGTGTTTAGTCTCTCAACGCATCACTTCTGAATGATGTTAATGCAATATGGAATGAAGCGGTACAATTTTGTAAATTGAATGTGCATTCTAATCAATGTGGCTCGTTCAATTTGCAGACATGAGAAATTCAAATGCCATTCTTAGCGTCATTTGTGAAAATGCTCTGTTTATACAGCACACATATCTGCAGGAAGACAACAAAGGTTTTTTGGGGGGAGCTGGAGGGGTCCTGAAAGAGGGAGCGCTTACTTGTACCATGTGTGCAGAAAACCCTCTTTGTCCCTGGTAAAATGCTGGATTCTGCCCTCATCTTGGGAGCTAAGCAGGGTTGGGCCTGGTTGAAATCTAGGTGGGTGACTTAATGTTGTGAACTGTCCAGGGAGCTTTGGCTGTGGGTGGTATAGAGATGATGATGATGATGATGATGATGATGATGATGATTTTTCTGAACCCTGAAAAATGTGATTGACCACAGGTGACCATGGGGCAGAAAGAAGGGGGCACGAGACATCTTCTCAACCACGTTCAGCTTGCTTCAGAATGATCTCTGTCTCCAGCTGAAATTTTCAAAGCCTCTCATAGCCTCAGTTTTTCATAGAATTCCCATTTTACAGATGGCGAACTGAGGCTGGTAAGCAGCGTCATGCTCACACAGTGCTGTTCCGGCCAGGGGCGGTCCTTGAATGCAGACACTCCACGCCTCTCCACATTAAGCAATTTCTTCTTTTTGAGCATGACTCTAGAATTGAAATAAGCCCGGAGTAGCGTCTGGACGGGCGGAACAATAGACTCCTTTGTGGACACTGCATAAGGGTCCAGTTGAGCGGGCTCTGGTAGCGAAATGCCAGGAATCCTGACCTTCAGCCCCTCCGGTGTCTACACGGAATTCTTCCATCCGGGGCTTACAAAGCAGACAAGTAGGAGCAGTAAGAACTGCCAAGGGGGTGGCTGGATCCTTCCCAAGTCAACCCCCACGAGAAAGGTGTGTTCTCGGATTGGTCAGTGCATCAGCCTTTACAGTTCCAAGGTTAGCTCTCCCACTTCTTGGGCCTGCTTTGTGCAACCCTGATGAGAGATCATCAGATTAAAGGATCTCTCCTTGGTTGTTGTTGCAAACTTTTTGTGCCTGTTAGGGACCACCAAGTTGCCCTTTTCAGCTCACTGATGATAAATGCGACGTGGACACAAGTCCCTCCAGCTCACCCTTCTCCAGCCCAGGGCCCTCCAGATGTGCTCGTCAGCATGGCCAATGGCTGGACGTCATGGGCGTCTGGAGGCTGTGCAAAGCTTCGGCATTCCTCTCCGGCACTGAAGAGGCAAACACTGAAATGCTGGAGAAGGCACTTTCCCCCGTTTGTCTCTAGCAGTTGTTCTGCAGAGTGAGGTTACCTGTGTCCATGGAGGTAACTCCACCCCTGGACCAAGTGTTGAAGGAACACATGGCCTTCGGAGGTTGTTGGGCTACAGCTCTCTGGGGTGAAGGAATCTAGCAACATCTGGACCTGAGGGTTGTTCGCAGTCCACTCACATGACTGGGCCTTTGGAATTTACTTACTTATAAATAATTTCCTGCAAGCTGATGACAGGCGGGTATCAGCTTTACTTTGCTTGTGTAAACAAGCTTTTCCGGAATGAGCAGCCACAGTTTTATTGGTACAACTTGATTTAAAATATTTCTGTTCTTTCTTTTTAAAAAAGCTTCCTTGTTTATTTATTATTTATATCCCAGCTTTTTCTTTCATGGACCCAAGGCAATTTACGTAACGCTCTTCCTCTCTATTATATTCTGACAACAACCCTGTTAGGTAGGTTACATGGAGAGCGAGTTGCCCCAAGTCGCCCGGTGAGCTTCATGGCCAAATGAGGACTTGCACCTGCGTCTTCTGAGCCCCCATCCCGCCCTCCAACCACACCGTCTCCCTTTGTTGGGCTCCCCCTCTTTTTAAGCGTTCACCACTCGGGAACCTTTTTTCCTGGATGGAAAAGGTGGTTTATAAATGCTGTAAATGGAAACAGGACAGCCTCGTAATCTGGCTTTCCACCCTTCCAGGGAGGCACGCAGTTGTCCTGCAGAAATTTATCCGGTAACTTTTTTTAAGCTGCTTACAAGAAGGGGCCATCGCAGCACCCGCTGGTGATGAATTTTGCAGATTAGTTATGCATCAAGTGAAGGGAGAACTTTGTCTTGTCTGTCCTAAGCCCTCTGTCAATCAGATTCATCGGGCAGGCATGAATTCTAACACTTTGGGAGAGAATGAATAATTGCTCTGTTCGCTATCCTCGCTTCCAGGCCAAGCCTCTTATATTGGACTAATTGTGGGAGACGGGCAGTGGGTTGGCACTCCGCCTTCTGGCTCAAACGAGAAACCCACTGGGAAGGAACCCGGGAGCTGCTCGCGCCTTCCCTGGCAGCCGTCCAGCCTCCCTGGGGAGCGTCCTTCTGACATTTTTTCAGAAACGTGCAGAATTAGTCGAGTATGTCTTCTGTTTCAAGGACCAGGGGACCGGGAACGGGGAGACGGGGGAAAGGAGCGCAGGAGTGAGTTGGGAGAGCTGGAAGCGAGTGAGCAGGCCTGGAGACGAGGCTGTGCGAGGGGCTGCAGTCGGGCCGCCTGAGGACCATCTGCACAGCCGCCTCGTGTGCGATGGGCTGTTGACCTTGGCAAGGGGGAACCTGACCTTGACGGTTACAGCTGGCTGCGCTGTCGATTCCATGGAGACCCCCGAGCAGGAGGGAGTGGGGGGTGGGATAAAAGAGCGAGCTGACACAGCAATAAACGGTCCCCCTCCCCTCCCCCGCCCTGCCACCACCACCACATGCCACCGATTCAGGTTTGTGGTACCTAGCAACAGCCGAGGGGGGTGTTGCTAAGACAACCACACCAGGGATGATGATGATGCGGCAGCTGCTTGTGACATAAGCTGGGATGGACGCTGCGGGGTATCCCTGGGGTGGGGTCCTGGGCAGACCCCTTCCCTCTTTTATCTCCGCTGTTGATGTTTGGGATGGGAGGAGCTGGGGCTTCTTTCTCTCTGATGTGTGCCGAAGCCAGGAGCGCTCTCAGTGGGACCAGACTCTGTTTGCCCCGAGTTACATTTTCAGCCAGGTCCAGCTGTTTCGTTGCAGATGTGTGCATGTGTGTAGACACAGATGGAGCACGGATACTGGATGCTTTCCCAGCAACCTGACCAGACATTGCCGATCTGTTGCCCTTATCCTGTGCATATTTACTTAGAAGAAAGCCCTGCGAAGGTCAACAGGGCCGGCTTGCTTGCTTAAAACTGCAGCTTGGATTTCTAGAAAGAGAGTTTGCAGCTCTCACGCTGGCTTCAGCTCCCTGCTGCCTGCTTGCATGCCCTTCTCTCAGATCTGTACAGGACGTGAACCGCGATTATTCAGTGCAGAAAAGGAGAACAGGTCTCTGTGCATGTGCTGAGGCACTGTTGTCTCTTTATTTCTAATTATTTAAAGGTTTGCCAAGTTTGATAAATGGTGGATGGTAGGAGAGCTCTCTTCCAGCATCTCTGAGCTGTCGATGAGGCCAGATGAGGCCAGGTTTCTAGGCTTGGCTTTTGTCCCTTATCCTTTCAAAATTCCTGAGGACCCCAAGCCATGAAAGGAAACCCCTGTGAGAAACTGGCTTGTAACCAGGTCAAATTACTGCTCCATTCAGTATTTCCTACCCTAAGAAGAAATGGCTCTCTGGGGAAAAAAGGCAGAGATGGTTCCCCATCACCCCCTACCTGAGATATCCTAGATACTGACCCAGAGAACTGCTGCGTACAAACTGAGTGTTTGGTCTTGCCACATGGAGAACTTTCCTTGCAGACTGCTCTGCATTATTTCTTTCTACCCACCCTCCCAACCCTCAGCCCCACCTTGCATTGCTGAGGGGGAATGTTTATTTATTTTTATTTATTTATTTACAAATTTATAGGCCGCCCCTTGCCACAAGCCTCGGGGCGGCTTACAACACAATAAAATTAGTTAAACATTAAAACTTTAAAACTGGCCCATCTCCAGGTATAATTTAAAACAAATACAATATAATAAAAAATAAATTAACATTTAAAATATAGCTTAAATAAAAAGGTCTTCGCCTGGCGCCGAAAAGCAAATAAAGACGGCGCCAGGCGAGCCTCTCTGGGGAGTGCATTCCATAGATGGGGCGCCACCGCCGAGAAGGCCCTCCTCCGGGTACTCACCCTCCTAATATCACGCACGGAGGGTTCCCGGAGGAGGGCCTCTGCCGCAGATCGCAGATGTTGGAAATACTGACTCCCCCTTTCCATGAACCTGGAGCTACTTTCAGAAAGGACCAGAGTTGCGTATGTGTTGAGAGTGGGTTGTCATTGAAATGTGGGTTGTCATGTTGTCTGAACCCAGTTGCATTAACAACCCATGGTTTTTTAACCATGAACATCCCACAGTCTACAGCCCCCAATGAACCCTGTCTTCTGTTCATGGGTTGTTGCTGGTTGTTGCCATGGCTTGTTAGCATGGATGAGTTCAGACAACATGATAACCTATGTTTCAAGTACAACCTGTGGACTAGTTCACGCAATGCTTGAGTGTGGTTAACATACTGTCAGAACACAGTAACTGTCTACATTGGAGAAGGCTGGGCTGTCTTATACAATAGTAGCAGACGGTTTTCTATGGCCACCCGCAAAACATTGTTCCCAAGTGTAGCATTCAGTTTTTCCCTATAAGAATGGATGGCATCCTTTCACTTGTGCAGGACAAAGTCTAGACGGTTGGATGAGCCCAGCTGTTGAGATTCACACCTGCTCCTTTCTACACCGCTTCGTTCTGGTGCTTGTTCCTTGGCCATGGCTAGTGTGACAAAATGTTGAGATCCAGCTGTAGCATCTGGAAGGGGTGCAGAGCCTCTTTTAACATGCGGGAGGAGCTCTTGGGGGCCATGTTCCAGTGGGGGGCATGGTCAAAGGCAAGAGGGATGAGGCCAGTAGACTAGCACATGTGAGGTTAAGCTTCTATTGCCCACAAAGCTGGGAAACCATCAGATGACCAGAGAGAGAGAGAGAGAGAGAGAGAGAGAGAGATGCTCTTAAGATGAGGCACTGGCTGGCAGGCATTCCAAACAGGTTCTAAGCTGGTGTGGTGTAGTGGTTAGAGGGCTGGACTGGGACTCAGGAGATCTGGGATCTACTCCCCGCTCAGCCATGAAGCTCACTGGGTGACTGGACCAGTCACTGATCCTCAGCTGACCCTCCTTACAAGGTTGCTAGGATAAAACGGAGAGGAAGAAACCTTGTAAACTGCCTTGAGTTTCTTTCAAGAGGAGGAAAGGTGCGATACAGATGTAATGCGATGATGATGATGATGAGCAGCTCTGGCCGGTCCAAGCTTAATTTAAGCCCTAGCAAAGGCAGCTTGGCTCCCCGTGTGTCCCACGTACACTTGGATCCATTCCCAAAGGACAGTCGCTCCACAACAAGGGCTGAGAAGCTCTATTCCTCTTACAGTCAGAAATGTCAAATTCTGCACCCGGGAAGCCAATGCTGTGCAAGGCTTGAAATAATGTAATCAGGTCAGTTAAAGGAAAAATCTATGCGAAGTATGTGCTTGTATAAACATGGTTTGTTTATCTCATCTCCAGCTGTTTAAGATGGTGAATGTAAAAGCCAGTAGCTCAGATTTGATTTGGAGATGGACTTTTGTGTGGTTGTCTCTGGGAAGCGCCACCAGTCCCACCTGAGGTCATCTAATGAACTTGATTAGCAATAGATTCAGGATCAGCAAACGCCCTTGCTTCTTCATACAACATAGGATTGATTTACAGCACGCTTCTCCAAGCCGGCTGTTGCCTGTGCTGGCTGGGAATGGAGGCTGTTGCAATCTAGCACCCAGGTAAGGTGCCTTGTTGGAGGAGCCTGATTTCTGGAATTCACTGCTACAAGATATTTATTTAAATTTATTTATTTAAAACTTTTGTAGACAGTCCCATTATCAAAGTCTCGGGACAGTTTAACAACACAAAATGTATTTTTAAAAAAAACACAGCACCTTAAAATTTAACTAATTATAAAACCCCAATTAAAACAGTCAGGTCTTAAAACATTGGGAAAATAAAAAGGTTTTGGCCTGGTGCCGAAAAGAATAAAGTGATGGTGCCAGGCAAACTTCTCCGGGGAGCGAATTCCGCAAGTGGGTGCCACTGCAGAGAAGGCCCTTCTCTGGGTAGCCACCCTCCTAATCTCCTTTAGGGAGGGCACCCAGAGAAGAGCATCTGCCCCAGATCTTAAGGGGCGGACAAGCACATATGTCCTTGTCCCGAGGCTGCTGCAAGGGGCAGCATATAAATATTTAAATAAATAAATAAATAAATAAGGAAGGAAGGAGATGCTCCTTCAGGTAACCAGGCCCTAGATATGGTCTAGATGGCTGTTTAAAAAGGCTAAGGGACATTATTAGAAAAGGATGGGGCTATCAATGGGCATTATTTATGGAAATTCTGTGGCGTCTCCATTTAGGTGAGGTCGTCTTCTGGATGCCAATCACAGGGCAGCAACAACAGGAGAGGGGAGAGGCATTCTAACTTTTTAGAAGGGTGGGGGCTGGAGAATGGCAGAAAAGGCAGGAAACTTCTGGACGGGGGTGGGGGAATCCTAGGTTTGACCCCCTTAACCTGAGGTTCTGCCTTGGTGCCAATAACACAGCACTGGAAACGTTTATATTTAAGCAAGTGCTGGAATTTCCGGTGCTGGATTATGGATTTCACAGTGCAGGAACTGAAACGCCAGCTAGTGGAAGGCAGCTCTTTGCTTGGTTCTCTGTAGCAGGACGCAGGCCCTGTGGAAAATGGTTCTCGGAGTGGCAAAGGATATCGAGCTGGACGTGTCCGTGCCTTTCTTGTGTCTCAGCCCTAGGAAGGGCCTGTATGTAGTTTAAGGTAGAGGAAGGCCTCTGGGGAGACTCCAGTCGAGACGCTTCATTTTAATTAAGTGGTGAATGGGAAAAATTGTGCATGTGTGTAAGCAAAGGTTTGCTAATGAAGACCAGGTGTCTGCTAATCAGGGTTAGAACTATAGAGCCAGTTCCAATTATCAGGGTGGGAGAATTAATTGCATGCCAGAGAAATGTCCCGTCGGCCGCCAAGATGAGATCCTGGTCCTTCCCTGCCTGCTCTGTGCTCATGCAACCAAGGGGGACTTGGAATACTAATATTTGGCATCCTCTCCCAGAGCTGTGGCTCGGATTTCGGAGATAGGTGCTGTGCGGATTTCCAGACTGAAGAGCAAAGAGGAGTTAAGCCTGCCCGGCCCTGCAACTTCAGCAACCTTCTTTTTGTCTCAGCTGTGTTTGGCTTTCCATTGTTCAAATAATCCTCCTGACCTCCTTTGTAACCATGCGCCCCATTGAGGGGATGATGTCCGCAATCCATCTGTGGTGCACAGAGGACCTTTAAGCTCCCACCATCCAATTTTGCAGCCGTGGCTTTGCCAGATTTGGTGGGAACCTGGGCCAGGTCCTCCAACGTGGCACCCGGCCCCATGCTCTGCTGGCCACACCTGTCCCACGGATGCCTGGTCATCTCATTTTCCTCCCCTTTCCCAGCTCTCCTCCAATTTATGGGGCAGATTCAAGTTTTGATCTTGTTTTCCTTTTTTAATCCTTTAGAGCAACCAACGCTGCACTCAGGCCGGCTGCTTACACCCTTTCCGACACCCTTGTCTTGCCAAGTTCCCAAAATTCTCTTGGGCATCGACGGGGTGAAGGATCTGTTTCCCTAGCATATGGTTGGGTGCATGCATAGCGTCGTAATTCTGGGCTGGCTGTTCCGGCTGTGCATGCATGCAGGCTAATGCAATAGAGAAAAACAGGAAGGAAAAAGCGGATGAAATGAAACCCGGAAAACCTTTTGCAGCAGTACCTGCAAACCTGTTTTGAATCTCTGTATAAAACAAATTGCAGCCATTCCAGTAGATCTCCCCGAGCGGTTCCTGTTGGCAGACGGACATGGCATTGGGGTAGTGTGACAACAGAAAAGGGGGGTCGGGTTGCGGGTTCTGCTTCTTTGCCTCCTGAACAGTTTCAGGGTCTGAAAAGTTTGCACGATTTGGGCTTTCCTGGATGCTACAAGGAGCTTAGCCATGGCTGCGATAACCCCAAACCCAGTGTTCTCCCAATGTCCTGGGCCACAGTTTCCATAATCCCTGGCCAGCATGGCCAGTGGGACTGGTGGGAATGCTAGTAAAACACATCCACTGAGTGCTGGAGTAGGGGCTGAGCAATTTCTTTCCAAGCCAGGGATTCTTGGGATGGTTTTCACTACCGCTAGCAAAGAGACCCATTTCTGGGTACTTTGGTCACCAAAAATGCCGCCCTAGAAAGTAGCTAACCCTCATCGTTGAAGAGGACCTGGAAGTCCCCTTGTTCCCTGCTCATGGTGAGGATCATAAATCAGCTGGTGGGGCAGAGGCGGATTGGCAGCTTGGAGGAAACCCAAGAGGAGCCCCAGGGATGATAAATGGTCCACCACTGCAAGGAGGCCTGGGAAAGATTTACAGAGCCAGAAGCGTGGCTCTGCTGTTCTCGGACATGCTGACGCTGCGACAGGTTGTGTGCCTACTCACTCACTCGCCAGTTGCAGGCATACCTGGCCTTCAGGTGGTTGTGTAGCCTCGGGATTTATGGCTCTTGCCCAGGATTCCGACGTGGAGATATGTAAAGGCTGGTCCAGATGGCCCCAAGTTTGGCAACTGGGAGTGTTGTTTGCTTGCACTTCTGATCTCTGCAGCTTGTGCTTATTCTAGCCGTTCTGTGCAGCTGAGGGGGACCTGTACGCATGCTCTGGCCTTCCAAGCTGCCTTTCTGGGTTCAGCGCTGTGCTATTTGCTGAGTTTTTGAGGGATGGGGGAATGGAACGGGGCCTCAGCCCACTTGGAAGTTATACTTCCTCACTTGGAAGTCTTTCCTTATAATGCTGGAAGACTGTTTGCAGCTTACTTGCTGGTAAAGGGCATCTTGCACAAGGGGATGTAGTTGACTTTCTGGATCCAGCAGAAGGTCCGTTCCACACAGTGCTGTGTTTCCAGACAGCGGCCAGACACTAGTCCCTGGGAAACCTGCAAGCAGGGCATTGTGGAGATAGCCTTCTCCAGCATCTGTCACTCTCAAGGTATGTGCTCTCTGAATATGGAGTTCTGTTTTCTGTCATTACATAGATGAGTCGATCTGTCCAGGATCCTGAATCTTTTTCCCCTTTTTCAGTTTTCCAAGCAAGAAACTATTACCATGTCTTGCAGTGATTTTTTTTTTCAAGTTAGTTTTTTATGTAAAAAATATTGCCAGCCCTGAACTTTACTGTTAATCAAGTTCATTTAATAACTATGCATTTTAAGTGTTTGAGAGCGTGCAAAATGATGGCAGAAAATTCTCGCTCTTCACATATGCCATGCTGAGCATGCCATGGATTCTGTTCTTCCTATTTCTCATTCTCTTCCTCTCCTCTCCTTTGGTGTGTGCCGGGAGGGGAGAGACTGGAACATTCATTCTGCTATTTAAACAAACACGTTGCTTTTTGCATCCAAACTGTGATTTGTTTTTAAACAATGGTTTGTTTGAAACAGGCCATGGTCAAACCAGGGTTTCCAATCCTAACTTGTTTTGATAAACAAAGGTTTAAAAAAATTAACCAGCATTTGGTTTGGATATAACAGCAAAACAAGGTTAGCTTAAAGAAAGAAGATAGATGCTATAAGCTCCCTTTGCCTCCATGGGTAAGAAGAACAGGGTGTGCTGGAGAGGGTTCGTTTGTGTAGAGCTAAACTGTACTTTAGCACTCTGTCTGAACCTGGCCAGTGGCTTTGCTTGGGATGTACGGAAGCACTGAGCTGAATCCTCCGCAAAAGAATTTAAGGCAGCACAAGCTGAAGGAGAGATTGTAGTTCGCTTAGCTCCATGTTGTAATAACATTCTTCCCTCTCTTCCCATACTTGCACCAGCAAAAGATGCTGCCTTGAACACTCTTGGGGAGCGGATGAGAGTTTCTTTCTGCCTTTAATGGTGGCTTTGTGTGAGGACGATGCTGGATTCGCTTCTTAGCAAGAGGGATTTGGAGTGGTGAACAAAGCTGGGGAAAGGGGGTGGTGAGACACGGAGGGGTTGCTGCAACACGGTGCTAAAGTAACCCCCCAGCTCCTTTTGGACCCGTGCTGGATCCAGTTCAGTGCCTCTTTCACCCTCGCACCTCTTGCAGAAGCCGCATTAGTGGTGGGCCATCCCAAACTTCTATAAAGAGCTTCTGTTGAGGAGGGAAAGAATATTTTGTGCATGTGAGCAAACTGAACAATTTCTGGATGGAAAAGGAATTATAGACATACATCCACAGAGAGAGGAATCTGACCTTTGCTTGGTTGCTAGGGCAAGTCTCAAGATCCCTTCATTGAGCATCTGACATCTTTGGGGAGAAGAGGAGGGCCGCATGCTGAGACCTGGCAATTCCAAAATGTTTCATTTGCATGACAAACTATTCAGCCAATGCAAACGATTATGGGAAAAACAAGTTGCTTTCTAGAATTGTCTCCATCCCAGAATTGCTCAGATCCTGTACTTAAAGGGTACTACTCTGCCAATCTGAATGCTTCAGGAAGACCTAAACATGTTTAAGCATCCTTGTGGCACTCTGTGAGGGATCGGTCCAGATCCATTGCCACTGCAGACAGCTTGGCTCTTGTGGCTTTCTCCAAATCAGCCTAGGAATTTGTAAGCACTTGATGGCACCTCTCCCAGATGCATTAGGCTCTCTCGGGCATCCTTGCCCAGTGAAAGTTGGGCCCTTTAAACTGGAGAATGTTTGCAGTGTAGACATGAGTCCGCATTTCTCTAGGAATGGGTACATTTCTGCCTCATTCCCTTGGGACAGAAAACTTGTTTACAGATCCTAAGCTGGGGGCATCTCTCGATTCCGCCAAGCGTGCATTTTTAATAGTGTGCTCAGTTAAGGAATGGCTATTTCAGGTTTTGAGAAAGACTGTGATTGTGACGCACAGGAAGGGGGCTCTTAATCCAGTCTTGCTTGTGCTGTTTCCCTGCAGAAAAGTCCCGCATCACCTCCTGTGTTGTCACATCAGCTGCTGCTTCGGGGTGGGCTGTTTGAAGGGATGTGTCCCCCTCCCCCTTTCTCTTTTGCTGTGAGTTTGATGTGGACGAGGTATCTTATTGTTAGGTGTCTCAACATGAACTGCTCAGCAAATTGCTTAATGGGAATACAATGTTGATTTTGAACTGACCTGATGGCATGTCTTGCGTGTATTTGCATTTTTGATATGGCTGAAATGAATTGTAATTGAGCTAATATTGTATTGTAATTAAGGCTACAGCATTTGGTTTGTTTTCATGAACCACTTGGAACATGGAGGGTGTGGAAAATGCAGCAGGGAAAAGCACTGACTGTGGGTGAAACAGTGTTGGAGGGGAGGGGTGGGAGGGAGGGGAGGGGAGGGAGGAAAGGGTTAAATCCTCCTTATCTGCAGCTGTGGATGGGGCTCCATGGAGCTGCTTTTTCTCCAGAAAGGAGAAGTGTGGGTGTGCGTGATGTGTAGTTTGACTTCATTCACAGCTTGTGAGCATCATCACCCTCCAAGGTGAACTGCAGCCCTATAGGGCTGGGATCTGGCCATCCCGTTCTCTCCCTAACCTTTTTTGGGTTGCTGTTGCAGCTTCCTTTAGGCAGCAAGACCAGGATGACCTGGCCTCTTGCATGTGACCTTACCAGGCTGTGGGTTTAGCTCAGCGCGTCCTCCCCCAACCTGGTGCCCTCCTTGCCTGTGGGACTACAACCACAACAGAAGCCGTCCAGAGACTTTTTAGTAATGGGATGGCATAGAAAAACCTTAAAACCTTAAAAACCTTAAATACCTTAAATGAGTCAACCCAGCCAGCCATGCTGTGTAGGCCTGCTCTGATTGCTACCTTTCCAGGCTGGGGAATCCAGGGCAGAAGGGATCCCGGAAATTAACCTGCATTGCGTGGCTCTGCAGTTAGAACATCCAGGATGGAACGCTGATGCTTAATGTTACAAAAGAAATCCCTCCACACAGAAAGACAGCATGTAAACGAAAAGATAAGGGAGAACCCTTCTCCCGGATTTGTTTCCTATTAATACTGAAGAGTATTTTACTGTTTCTTCTTTTCATGTAAGAGAAGAAAATTTCCTCACCTGCAGGTCTGAACTGCTGCGGCTTCAATGCAGGTTGATCACTTCCGTGGGTTCCTGGCTTCCTCCATCACACGGCCCCTCCCGCCTTGCACAATTTGTGTTTGACTTTATACCTCCCAGTTTGACTCTGTTTTGCAGCTATTGGCCTCCCTTGGAGAGGCTCTGTCTTAGTTTTGCACATTTTACTGCCAAGTGGCCTATGGATTCAGAAACAGATCTGCAGCCGGGTCTGCAGCAGCCTAGCACCCTACCAACTTTCCCCCGTCTTTTCAGTGAGTTGTGGCTTGTTGTGTTAGCTTTTGATCTGGTCGCTTGCACATTCCCCTATGATTATTATTTTCTTGCTTCACTGGCTATGGGGTATTTAACCTCCATAATGATAATACATTCATGGATTGTGTCAACACTTGAATTAAACCTTTGGTTCTCTAGTGCTTTCAGATGAAGGGATCATGGGTTGCTTTGATTGAGGTGGCACTAGAAGCTGCAGCTTCTACTGCATGTTAAGTAACAAATGCTTTTCAAGTGTCTTGGTACTGTTTGACATCCATTGTTCTTGAAGGCCTTTAGATCTGGAAGATGCACTTGCAATTCTGCAGGTGTGGGCTGTGCATGGTAGGGTTCTGTATGCTTTAATGAAAATAGAAAAAACAGACATCCAGATTTCTGTATCTGAGCCTCTGCCAACAGAATAGATTGTGCAAATGAGGCACATGTTCCCATATTTGCTTAGTCTGCATAATTTACTGTGTTTCTGTGAGCCAGGAGCTATGCAGGGGAACATAGCTCTGCTCTCTAACCTCTGAAATTCCTCCTCCTCCCATATCTGGCTCCCGAGACTTTACTGGGCATCTCCAATACATTTGTCACGTTTATCTTTGTATCTGGAAGGGCTAAAATAGAAACGCGTGATCTTCTTTTCCCAGGGTTGAGTGGGGAAAGGGAAGAATGAGTGATTCCCTGGAAGTTGAATCTTGTTGCTGATAACATCTTCTGCTCCTCTGTGATGGTGGGATGAGGGAAGCAAACATCCGTTTGTTTGTTTGTTATTTGTTTCTTTTTGGGTTCATTGCCTTGTAATCAGACTGCTTAAAGAATGGCAGAAAGAACGTTGTTCACTCTTTCAGTGCACGCGCTCAGGTGTAATAAGGATCCTCATATGTGACGGTGGTTATAAATATAAAACCTGGGGGTGGTAGTTATACTTGGATAATTCGCCCTGAGGGGAAAAGGGGGGAACAGTGTTCTTGTGTGTTTGGAGATGAGTTGTTTTCGGGATCCTGCCTTCCTTAAAATATGGCACCACATCTTCTTTCTGCCCCATTATGCTGGATTTTGGCAGGGGTGTAGGGCCTGTTTAATCCTGGGGGTGGTTTGGAGGAGCTCCCTTTCACTGCCCCCTGGGGTTTCTGTGGGGCCAACATATTCTAGCTTAACGTTCTTGCCTTCAGTAAATACTTGAAATTATGTCAGCCTTTTAGAATGGGGCACAATGCGCAAAGTGATTGGTGCTTGGGGGACAGAGGGTGTGCCAAGGTTGTGGCATTTGGAGAACCTTAGAGCAGCCATCCCCAACCTGGTGGTCTTAAGCATTTGGACCACAACTCCCAGAATTCCCATCCAGGCAGGGCTATTGAGTGGGGATTCTGGGTGCTGCATCCAAATGTGTCTAGAAGGCTCAAGGCCTTAGTGCTGGGTTTGGCAGGTGTGTGAGAAAGATTTGAGAACGTTTGTGGATGGATTTCTAGGACCCAGTGCTGGAACAATGTTGCTCTGCAGTGGAGCACCTTGGAGGAAAAACTGGGTATCCATAAATAGTGAGTTTCAGCTGTGGTCTGGGGTTGAAGCCAAGCCTCTGCCTTGGATGGCTCTCCAGGTGCTTGTAGATGTGGCGAGCAGGATTGTGCTTGTTATTACATGTACAGTCTGCACAGTGCCTGAAGAGGCTGTGCATGGACACTGTGCAGGCAATGAGCATTGGTTTTCATGGACATGAGGCCACAGACACAGTCACGGGGAAAGGGCCAGTGGGTGGGATCTCACAACCTTCTCTATGAGCTCTGAAAATCCGGTGGGTGGGCCTTTCTCAATGGATGCCTGGATTTCCTGGGGTGATGCTAGCAAAATTATCTAAATAGGAGAGGTCCGTATCTTGAACATGTCCAAGAGAGGGCCAGGCTCTTGTCCTTGCCGTTGTTCTTGTGCAAAAGAGGTGGTTTCAGTAGCTGTGTTTGTATCACAGGCCCATCGCTGGCAGGAAATCCTTTGTCTCCTTCACCCACAACACTACAACTGTGTGGGTGTGTGTGAGTCCCACTGGCGTTGATGGGCTGCGGGGCCTTTCCTTTCCGCAGCTCAGAATCTAGCCGATGGAGCTGGCTGCCATCAGAGGCATGGATTGCCATGTGCTGCGATGGCTTTTAAGGTTTCACCCATGAAGGTGACCCGCACCCTCTGCGTCCAGAGCCTTGCGTTCCTCCGAATGCCAGCAGAGGCAACAGTGGGAAGGCCTAAAATCTTCCCCCGCGGCTTGCGAGCCCCCGAAAGCTGCCGCCTGGCCGATGCCGGTCTAGATCAGCGGTCCCGCAGGCGTGAACGGGCTGGGCTGTTGCTTCGGCCCAGGAGCGCCCCCGGGGTCCAGGCCCCCTCCGCGCGGCAGGGCCCGCTCTTCTCCGGCGCGGCCCTGCCCGCCTTGCCCCCTTGGGCCCGAGGTGCAGGCTTCCCCGCAGCCCCCCTCCCGAGACCAGCCGGCACAGCGGGAGGCCGCGCGGAATACCAATCAGGCGCGGCGCAGAGGTCAGAGCGCGGGGTGGGGGAGGGGGCCGCTCCAAGGCCGAGCCGCGCGGCGCTTCGTGCTCCCCGCTTGCCTTTTGTCGAGCATCAGCCGCCGCCGTGAGCTGCATCCCTGATGCGCCCACGGCCTCGCGCCGGAATCTCGCTGCAGCAGGCGCAAGGGCGGGCGGGCGGGCGAGCCGGGAAACCGGGCGCTCGCGGGCCCCCTGCGGGAGCCGCTTGAACGATGGCAGGCGGCGGCTGGCCAGAGCTGAGGCAGGCAGGGGGCCGCTTCGGCCTTTCAAAGGTTGCCGAGACCGGGAAGCGGGAAGCCCCTCGCCCAAGGTCTCCTTCCTTTGGAGCTGCTCAGAGGGCACGCAGCTGCCTGGCAGCCGATCCCCTTGGAGCAGTGCCGCGTCCTTCCCGAAGCCCCTGCTCCGGCGCCTTTTCCTGGCGTGGGGGTGCCGGGAGATCCTTCCCAGCGCTGCCCTACCGGCCGTCACCTGATTAAAGAAGACTCGAGTCAATTCCCCAAATAAAGCCTTAAATCAGCATGAATTTGCATATCATTAACAGTTTAGAAGACAAAAAGAGCCCATGCTTTCCTTCGTTTTTAGATGGCGCGCCGATATTTTGCTGAGGGTGCCATCTTAGAAAAAGCATTCCCCTATCGCGAGACAGAAGGCAGAATGCCTCTTTTAAGATGGTGCCGGCCATCTGCGCTTTTAAAAAGTTTTTATATTAAACACCGGTAACTTTAAAAAGTTTCCCGATTAATTATAGATACCTCTTTCATCAATAAAAGATGTTTGACTGATTTACTGATTGAAAGTTGCAGCCCATCTTGCCATCGTTCGGAGTCCCAGGTTGCTGTGCGAAGGCACAGAAGCAGGGCCACCGAAAAGAAGGTGCGGGACCCGTGTTCTTATTCACGGAGTCTGATTAATTTCCAGTCCATTCTTTTTCACTCCTTTTTCCTTGCTCATTCTCAGCATTGTCCCCCCCCCCCCCCAGTTTCTCTCTTTGACCCAGTTTCTCTTCTGTGATTTCATTGCTCTGTTCTTTCTCTTGCTCATTTGCTGGATTTCTTTCCGTTTGCTTACTGATTCAGTCCCTCGTTTGGAATCTTGCCCGACTCCCAAGTCTGATTGATGGCGTGTGTGTCTTTTCCTTTTTCTTTGGCCTGGTGGAAACTGGTCCACGTAGAAATGGGAGGCTGTGTGGGGCAGACCGACGTGTGAAAGCTCGTCTTGGTGGATGAGCTTGGCTTCTCATTCTTGCTCTGGGTCTTGAGGTCTGTTCAGAAAACCATTTTGTTGCGCGGGAGGCGAGTTGCCAGGCTAGGTTGGGGGGTGTGCGCTCTTGACACTACATCTCTGCGTGTCAGCCTGGCTCTGTCCCACACGGAGTAGATGAGCCGATTGCAACATGTCAGCCATCACAAAACCAGCAGCTATGCCAAAAATGGCAGGCCATTGTGGCTTTACCCAATGAAACTGATAGTGTAATTGGCTGAAACTAATTTCCAAATGTAGCATTTGTAATTATCCCCCAAGTAAGACTGGGGGCCAGCACTGGCCCATTTTCCAGTGTCATCTTTCCATGCCTCTGCTCACAGGCGTTCAGCAGCATGGGAGGTATTTCAGCTGGTCCTGGGATTTTTATCGTTGATGTTGCAAAATCATTTTACATTTTTATATGCAAATTGCTTCATGTTATTATATTGTGTTTTCGGGTTTTAATTTAATCTTTGTAAGCTGCCTAGAGAGCTTTGGCTGTTGGGCAGTATAAAAATGTAATAAATTAAATGAAATTGTTGGGCCACCAATCAGTGGGGAGGTTTTCCCCCCACCCACTTGTGTAATCCTTGCTGAAGTCAAGAGTTTTTGTTGTGTTCCTTTAAATGACATTTCTAAAATCTCTGGTAATGGAGGTATACTTTTTTGGTATTAAATGTGGTCAGATGCTTTAGCCTTACACTACAATGTTTACATGTAGAGTATGAAATGAATTGCTCACCTCCTTTGTTTCTTCATGAGTCGTTCTGATTTGGGCGCAGCAAGAAAATGGCCCGCTCTGTTGGAGGAAGGGGGGATTCTTTTGCATCTCTTTACCAGGAGTGATCCAGGCGATCCAGTCTCACCTGGCTCAGGAACATGTCAGTGTCACACTTTCGTCATCTTTGTCACCCCACCACCAAGGTAACAAGTAGATCATACAGAGATGCAGTGAGTGCCCACACCTCTCAGGGTGGGTACTTGAATTTCAACAGAGTCCTTGAATTTCTCCTAGTGCAGCCTTCCCCAACCTAGTGGTCTTCAGAAGTGTTTGGACTACGACTCCCAGAATTCCTATCTAGCAGGGCCATTGACTGGGAATTCTGGGTGATGAGATTCAAACATGTCTGGAAGGCACAAGGTTGGAGAAGGCTGTCCCAGTGCACAAGCAATCCTTTTACAGAGCTTTAACACATCTCAGCATGCTGTTTCAGAGTTGCTTTAAAACTTCTTCATAAGTGGGAAGAGATGCTGTAGCAGTGGCATCATAGAAACAGAGTGAGTCAGAAGGGGCCTCCTGGGCCAACTAGTCTGACCCCCGGCTCCAGCTAGCTCCACTCATGACATGCCTACCATGTGCATGGCCAGCCTATCCTTAAACACCCTCACCGTTGGGGCTTCAACTACCTCTCATGGAAGTCCATTCCATACCCTAGGGGACCTAACCATCAGGAAGTACTTCCTGGCATCCACGCTAAATCTTGGTTCCCTGAGCTTTGCTCCACTGGAATGTGGTCTGCCCTCCACTGCAGGGGAAAAAGGTCATGTCCCACCTCCGCGTGGCACCCCCTCACATACCTGTACACTGCTTACAGGTCCCCTCGGAGTCTCCTCTCCTCCAGGCTGGAAAGACCCAGCTCCCTCAGTCTCCCCTCATACGGCTTCCCCTGCAAACCGGCCACCATCCTAGTGGCCCCTCGCTGCACTGATTCCAACCTTGCTATGTCGCTCTTGTAATGAGGGGCCCAGAATTGAACACAACTTGAGAGTGGCACCCACCCTTGAATCCTGCTAGCTATAGGATGGAAAACAAGAGATTCAGGGGAGGAATGAATGGGAAAGGCCACTCCGTATCAGAGCTGGCCAACAGGTTGCAACTTGGCAATCAGAACTGCGTGATTAAAAATAGCCAAGGTTTAATTTAGATGGAGCAGGAGGAACTAAATCACTTCCTGATGCCTCAGAGGCAAACATTTCCATGTCCTGTTCAGATTGGTTTTTATTGCTCCCTTGCTGGAAAGGTGAAAAGACACATAACGATGGAGATGGGGAGAATTCGGTCCTGCTATTCCGTGCCCTGTATAGGTACCACTAGCTGAGGGGTCTCCTTGCCCTGGGCAGTGATGTCTCTGCCTGGTGTATGAATGCCACATTTTTTTCTTCTTCTGGTTGTGCTCCTGTACCTGAACAGCAAGCCTGACTGGCAGGAAAAGATAGTATTTTTGCTTTGTTTCTTGGCGTGGAAATAAGGCAATTTCACAGGGCTGGGGAGATTTAGGATAATACTAGAGAGATTCTGATCTAGGGCCATCAGAAAAAGTTGATTCTTGGTAGAATTCCTTCTTTGCCTACCCTTTCCTCCTCTTGGTTCCTCCTCCTCGCATTTCTTTGTTGGCTTGTGTAGTTTTCTCCAGCTCCTTTCTGTAATTACTTTTGTGTGTGTCTGCCTCTGTTGAGGGGGAGGATACAGGAAAGCAATGAGGGGCTCTGCTCCCCCCAGCAGGCTTTCCGTAGCATTAAGAGCCAGCTTGGAGTGTTGGCCTTTGACAGGAAATCAACCCCTTGTGATGCCATACGGGACCCACTCGGCGTGCCTGAGATCGTACTGCCATCCGCTGCAGTAATTAATCGAGGCGCCTGACCACGTCCGGCTCCTGCACTCGCAGTCGCTGAACTCGCTTTGCATCCCTGCCCTGCTCACATGCCGACGGAGGGGTGGAAGCTGCCCTGCGGCCACCCCGGCGATCCGCTGTTTTGCGGGGTGGTGGGAGGGCCTGCCAGGCGCTGCACATCCTGGCTTCCCGTGCATTTCTGTCGCGTCAGCACTCCTGTGCCCCTGGGATTTGCGCCCTGGCCCAGTGCTCCGTCGGGGAGCTGCTGGAAGGAAGGTGCCGATCCGTGGCCGAGCAGCCAGGTGGAGCAATGGCCACCCTGCCCGTCCCTGCTGGAGCTGCCCCCCTTTTGGAGGCTGCTAAGACCCCTAGACGATATAAATTAAGCCGGGGGGGGGGCAGCTGGCACATTCCGAAGCTGAGGCGTTGTGCCGCTTGCTCTCCTTGGCGAGGGGGAAGAGCGGAGCCGGCCCTTCCCGGGGCCTCTCTTTCCCTCTTCCTCCCTTCCCATCTTCACAGGCCCCATTGGAAGTCAAACACCGCATGGCATGGTGCCAGGACTATGCAAATGGTGGTGGCTGGTCACCATGGCAACGTGTGATTAGCTGCAGATGAATAGAGCGGGGAGGGTGGCCGGGCTGTGTAGGAGCTGAGCGAGGGGCGCTCCTTCCCTCCCCTCGAGGTCTGACACCGAGACCCCCGGCTGCCCCCATTCCTTCCGCAGGGAGAGCTTTTGTGTGCGAGCAGGTAGCTATGTGCGGTGGTCCCCGAGAGTAACAGCTGGAGGGTGTTTTCGCCCGAGCTGTCCGCCTTGCGTGTGTGTACCTCGGTCCGCATGCACAGACTTATGCATAGACTTAAGCCTGGACAACCACCATTCTCTTCCTGGGAATCCTGGGAGCTGGTGCATAAGGAAAGGCTCGCCAAGCAACTGCTCCCGAGGTGCTTTGGGGAGAATGGATGGTCTAATTACTGCTCAAACTTGTAAAGCTCTGATAGATACTCGTTGCTTCTCATCAGTCCCCAGGACGGCCGACTTTTTGCTCTGGCCTCCGCCCCTCAGCCGTGGGGAGGAGACTCACCACTGCAGCTCCTGCACACCTGAAAGCACATCACGGCCGGAGGAGGACCAGTGCGGCCCCCATCCATCGGCCGTGAAAGCCGATCCAGAGCGCTCGCGTTCCTCTTCTGGAAGGCGCACTTGGCTTCTGCCCTCGAACGGCAGACGGGAGCGCAAGGACCTGGCCGGTCGGTGTTACACGGCGCTGTGCGGAACGGATCAAAGCGCCGTCCCACCCGGCTTGCCATCGCTGCCGTGGCCAACTGGGTACAGGTGGGGGGCCCACAGGTGGGAGGCCCACAAGCAGGACGTGAGCGTCCTGGCATCTTCCTCCTCGAGTTCCCGGGAAGCGGGTGCTGAGCGGCATCCTGCCTCTGACAGTGGACGCGCTGCATGGTTTTCTCATTGCCAGTGAAAGCCGCCTCCTCCACATCACTTATATTACATTTATATGCTGCTTTTTCCCCACTTGCAAGGACCCCAAGGCGTCTTACAAAGTCATCCTCTACTCCTTCCATCCTCACAACAGCCCTGTGAGGTAGGGTAGGCTGAGAGTGAACAACGGCCCCAAAGTCACCCAGTGAGTGTGTGCAGACGGAAACGCAGAACGCCTGGGACTCCAGTCCCACTTGCTGTAGCCACAACACCACACGGGCTTGCTTAGGTTCTTTATGCTTTTGTACAGCCTGAAGTGGCTGATCCTGCCTGATCTTGGAAGCTAAGCAGGGTCAGGCCTGGCTAGAATCTGGATGGGAGACTTGAGGCCTGCGTTGAGCAGAGGGTTGGACCAGATGGCCTTCTGGGCCCCTTCCCAAGTCTAAGGTTCTTGGAGTTGTCTAAGCTCCTTTTAGAGCTATGCAAGGTGGCAGCCATCAGTACGTTCAGCTAGATTCAAATGTCTGTTTGCAGCTCACTGCTTTGTTCTAGCATTATCAAGCTGGTCCTCCTATTCTCTCTTTCCCCTCTGCTCTCCTTCCCTTGTGCATCTTGTCTTTTGTAAGTTTGAGGCAGGGCCTATCTTTTATTAAACCATTCTTTTACTTCATGTAAGCTCCTCTTACCTCCCCTAAAAAGCTGGATAAAAATACAATATAAAGAAATAACCCAGGTAGTGTGGCTGTGCCTGTTATTAAACAGTGAGATGTGCAGGCATTAGCAAATGAGAATCTTTATCTCTGCACTGTGAAAAGCATCACCTGCTTATTCCTGTGCAGGAAACTGCTGTTGGAGGCACAAGAATGGATCAAACCATCAGTTTCTGATCAGGTGGCAAACCTCGAACTGTGATGCAGAGTGTAGGCAATGCTATTGCAGGAATTATAGTCGGAGAGTGTGCGCGCGGTGGTGGGTAAATAGAACAATGCATTGACTTCCGAAATAGGGTTGGCACCTTTTTCTTCAGTCGTGGCTTCCGTGGCTTTAACAAGTAGCATGACAGGAGTCTGAAAGATCAAGCTTTTCCCATCGCTGTATCTCTGCATTGGGTAAAGTTGCACAGGAACTGTGCCAAGGGGTGGGAGAATGATGACAATCAATTCTTGGAATGTGGTTTGGAGAATATTCCTAGCAATGTGGGGGGAAATCGAGCTGAGATAACTGAAGCAGTGCCACCCCTGGTAAAAGCTGCCTGGTTTTGTTTGGACACTTGCTAATTCCTTATCTTTCTGTGCAGAGGTAAAATTGTCTATTACCTGGCAATGAAATCAAGTCTTTCTTAATTTTGTTTTGCAGGCAGGCTATCTCGAGGTGAAAACAAAATCAAAAAACATAGTTCAAAATTGCCTAGGTGGCAAACACAGATAGCCAGCCTGCAATGAGGGTGCTTTGCAAGGAAATCAGTTTGATCAAGAGGTTTTGTCAGTAGTAGATAAGATGAGTGATGCCCATGAGAGAGGAATTCCTTGGATGTGAAAGGGACACAAAAGTTACCACCTGGGTTGCTTAGAAGTAGTGCAGCTGTGCTCCTGCTTGTGCCCCTTGGTTATCTAGGCGATGCAACAATACAGAATTTAGCTCTGTAGTTCACTATTTCAAGATGTGATCTTGGCTGTTGGCTTGGTTGGTGCTTTAAAGACAGATTAGAAGAGTCCTTGGAGTGTAGATAAAACCAAGACGATCACCGGTCATAGAAACAGAACCTCCATTTTCAGAGGCTGAACACCAACAGGCGCCAGATGCCAGGGCGGCCTGCCTGACCAAGGATGTTCTTGCATTTGGAGGGCTCTCCGGTCCAGTCCAATTTAAAGATCAAGTCCCTTCCACCAGAAGGAGGTGGAAGGTGCTTGCGCGCAGCAAGCGTCGAGCAGGTCACAGGTTCCCACGCTATGGTGAGATGCATTCGATTTCTATAGAAATGACAGTAATTGCCTCTGTTTGCTTCCTTGCCAGCAAATTAGCATATGCAAATCGCACTTCTCCTTTGTCCTCCTTTTTCAGTGATGTAGGTGGCCACCTTGCCAGATGCTGAGGTGAAGGGGGTTAGCAGTCCTGCTTAGTGACCTGTCGAGCAGCCGTGAGCAGATTCCATGGGTCAGGTGCACAGGGGCACCCCCTCCCTTCGCCACTGCTAAGTGATGATAAGTGGCGATCTCCCTTTAAAACACAGGCATGTGGGGCGCATGCGCCTTGTCCGGAAGCAGAATTTCACTCCCAGAAGCCTCTGCAGAAGGCCGTCCCGTCTCTCGTGGCTTATATATCCTCTGCTAGAGCGCTGAACTTGAAGGGCTTCTGTCTCTGTGAGAAGAGCCGCTTCCCTTCTGTTCTCGGGGAGAAATTAGGGCCCGTGGCCATGAAGGATCATTTGAACCAGGTCTCTCACACCAGATCTCAGCACTTCAGCGTTGCATTAGACGCGGAAAAAAGTGAGTGGCCGGTGCAAGGGAAGAAACTGGGTTGTGTAGGACTTGGCATTCCCAGTGCAAGAGGCTGGAAAAAAAGGGGAGGGGGAGGGAAGGTAGACATGTATTTGCCAGAAAGGGGTGAAACGGGGGAGAACAAGCTGGGGCAGGGGGCTGTTGCTGGGTCTTTTTTAAAGGCAGGAATGGAGCTGCTGAATGCGGGCATTTCTCTCCTGTCACCCACCAGTTCCCATCCCTATGGAGGAAGCAACGGCTGCTTTTTGCTGGCTCAGCAAACTCTGTGCCAGCCGCAGTGGCCGAGGGAACGTGCGGTGAAACTCTGCGCTTGAAGTGTGGGCCGTGGGGCAACAGGTACGACAAGGGCGCAGAAAGGGGTCAGGGCGGTATGAGCATGGCGAGGGTTTGGCTGCGCGGAGAGCATCATCCAGAAGAGAGCTGACGTTTGGGGAATTTTCTCACAGCCCCAGAGGGCGCGTCTCTGTCTCTTGGGGTTCGGCTCATGTTGTCTCTGAGTGTCTGTTGATTCCATTTTGCTTCCATTTTGCACATCCTGAGGGATTCCTTGTTCTGCAGAAACCTCGACAGGAACCTTTGGGGTCCAGAGACTTCCCTGTTCCAAACGGCTGGCTTTTCTTTATATTTGAACTGTTGAATGTTAATTTTAGGTGGTGTGCTATGTAAAGAGCCAATAGAAATCAAAAGAGCCAATTTGGTTTCTATTGACTCTTTACCTAGTGCAACACTTAAAATTAATCTCCAGAGTTACTAATATAAAGAATACCACGTGGCTTTTCCCCTCTCTTCTGAGACTCCCAAGGCAACCAGTTTCACTTAAATATTGTAACTGTTTGCTTTCTCTATCTTTATCTACCCAACCCTGGCATGGGATGGGATGCCCACCCATCTTTGTCCCAGGATGACTTGTCCCCCAGGTGTAGACTAGAGACTGCAATCCTATGAACATTTATCTGGGTGTAAGTTCCATTGAACATTGAATTGCATACACAGGTTGATACTGGAAATCTCTTTTGCACCTAGTATAGTTTAATCTACTTAAGGCTGCAATCTGAAACACATCTACTTATTTAAATCATTTTAACCACAGTCTTCCTCTCAAGAGGGTCCCAGAAAGGCTTACATAGGACACACTGGCAGAAACCAGCTCCTACCCACAGGCATAAAATCCGAAAGACACAATATAAAAAGGGAAATGGATGGATAGGGGAGGCAGTACACTCAAAAAATGAACTCGGGCGCCAGTGCTTAAAGTTAAATAGCAGTTCATGTATCAGTGACCACCTTGAGATGGTTCAGAGAGACGAGGAGCCGGAGGGGACCTGGCTCCGAGCAGAGCTGACGAAATGGGCCGGCGTTCCCTCTCCCTCTGCGGTAGACCTGGAAATGAAAGCGAGTCTTATCAAGCTCAGTGGGGCTTGGTACTGACTAAACATGTTTAGGATTGCAAAACGTCTTCTCCACTCCATCTTAAAGCTGTTACAAAGTGCAGCCTGAGGCATTTCCTTCATGCCTGGGCCTTTGTCTCTTCTTCCCTCTGATAATTTAACATCTAGCCTGAAAAAAGGGCCCGGAGAACTCCAACTTTGCTCACTCTTTTGTCACATTTTCATTGGTGCAAATAATGGTATTACCCCACTGTGGTTTATGGATCTAACCCCCATAATGGAATAACAGGGCTGCATTTTTAACCTCTTAACCTCGGGTGTTCTGTTCATCCATCATGGTAGTTACTAGAATGGCAGGAGAGCAAGTTTTCTTTTCTGTTTTTTTGTCATCCTTTTTTTTCATGGAAAGCAGCCATTTCAATCCGTGTGTGTGTGTGTGTGTGTGTGTGTGTGTGTGTGAGAGAGAGAGAGAGAGAGAGAGAGAGAGAGAGAGAGAGAGAGAGAGAGAGAGAGAGAGAGAGAGAGAGATATGAATTACTCCAGGTTAATTCTTGGGATTTTAATTGCACTGCATGGATAAAAATGCATTCCCAAAGTAGAATTTGTGGCAATTTCCTGCATTGCATTGGATCCCAAATTAGACATTGAATTGATCCAGTGAAATCAGTGAGATTTAAGTATGTCATAACTAAAGTTCCTCTGGATCCAGTAGGTCCACTCTTAAATATATCTAAGTTAGGGTCCAACCAACTTTTGTAGGTTTGCATCTAAACTTTTTTAGATGCACACTTTAAGAACCAACTTATGTTCTTAAAAGTGTGCATCTAAAAACAAGATGCAAACGATACAAGGAGTGGAAGCATGGTCACCCCGGTGGAGCATGCAGAGAAGCGGAATTGCCCGCTGCTCCCTGTCTGGGGTGCACAGAACTCTGTCCCCAAGTGGCCAGAAAGGCGGGCAAAGGAGCAGAGAGACTCTGTACTCATCCCAAACGAGAGCACGGCCCATCAGAACTGGTGCCGTGCATTTTCCCTTCAAGGCCAGAACATCCGAACGCTGTCTGCAGCCCCTTCACTCTCTGTGAAATCACCACCGCCCTCTTGACACTCAGTGGTTGTCAAAATTCACCCACTCGGCTGAGAGCTGCCTGGCCCGCTCTTCATGGGAGGGAGGCATTCATCCCTCCAGATGTGTTGGCTGGGGATGATGGGAGGACCAACACATCTGGAGGGTGCTGGAGTGGAGCAGATTATGCTAGCGCAGGAATCATCTGCATTGAAGAAGGCTGTTGCCTTGAACAACCAAAGCCTGAGTGGTTGGCTGAGAACTGAGGGGAGTTCCGGAAGTGTAGGGCAACAGCAGGCCTCCCTTGCCTCTTGGCATCCGCATCCTTGTTGCCCGCGTGAATACTTTCCCCCCTGATCCCGACAGCCCGAAACCCGGGCCACCTCGGCCTGCCCAGTATCAGATGCGGCCACTTCCCAGGACTTCCTTTCCTGCTCCAAAATGCATCTGGCTCATCAGTGCTATTCCCATGGCAACCCGTCATGATGTCAGAGGAGGGACAAATTATCAAGGGACTTAAAGGGACACAATGTTCCCAGCAATCCCACCTCCCCTGGTCTGTTCCAGCCACGGCCTACCCCTGTCACTCTTTTCCAGTCCGCCGTCTCCCCTCCTCTTATTTAATTCTAGATTCATTACTACTTATTTACTCCACAATAACTACCACCCTGCACCCCTAGTGCATATTTGAATGACTGCTCTTTGTGGGGCTACCCACCCAAATACAGGTTTCTGCTGCTGCTTTGAATGTTACTTAACACTCTTGTTCATGTGGCCATCACAGCGGTTGCCATGCAGGAAAGGTTAGCTACTCTGGGTTAAGTGTTCTTGAGTACATGAGTCTATTAAGGTGGCCCCATTTAGTTCCACAGGGAGAAAGAAAGGGAGAGGAGAGCGCGAGAATGGCAAAAAGGGTGCTTCTGGAAACTACTCAAAAGGCATTGTGCAGCGCTTCCAACTTTGCTGCAGCAAGTGAAAAGAGAAAACATGGGAAAGTTACAAATGGGAAAAGACAGTGTTTGGACTCTCCTGTGAAGCGCCGTGAATGAGGCAATCGACAGTAAATGCCTCATTCTGGGTGAAGAGTACCCAGATTTATTTCTGCATTTATTTAATTCGTGTATATGCTGCCTGGTAGTTAAGGTGCTCTCGGCCATTAGGTGCTCGCTCGCTCTGGTTTGGCTTTTGGTGCACTCTGCATTTGCTCTGGCTCTCCTTTGTCCTGGCACTGCTCCTGTGCCTTTGAGGGCAGACTTGGCATGCGGAAATTATGCAGGCTTTGGCCTCGTGGCTCACCACACATCCTTTTTTATTGCCAAACTGCTGGCTGCAAAGCACGGGAGCAGCGGCCATAAAAAGAGGTGGTCACGTCAGCCTCCCAGCGGCAAACCGGGTTCCACCACGCAGACGTTCGGTTTCCTAGTTTTCCCTCTGGCAGCCTTGGGGACTTGCTCTCAGCTCCAGCCGCGTCCCACCCCTGAGGAATGGCTGCCAAATTGGAATAGAGTTGCCAGGAGGGGAGAGGAACAGCCTTCCTGTGCCATCCCCCTTGTTCGAAGCCAGCTAGGAAGAGCTTTGTGGCATGGGCATTGTGAGCCGCCCCGAGGCTTTGTTGCAATGGGGGCGGCATACAAATGTTTTAAATAAAATAAAATAATAAAATAATAAATGGGCTGTATATGGTGCCTTGCTCCCTGTTGCCATTAAAGGGACATTAGCTGGATCCAGGGCCAAAAGCCGGCAACCTTAAATTGGAGGTAGCCCAGGGTAGAGCATGGGAGAGCGGAGCTTGGGTGTATTTATATAGGAAATCAATGGGGAGAAGATTGACGCTAGGGTTAGGTTACGAACCTGTCGTGCCCTATACTTGTTGAAGGTCCTGGAACATGCTCAGAAGGGGCAGAAAAGGTAAGCTGGCCAAAAAAGTTGGGATGCCTAGCGTCCCCATTCAGCATGCCCATCTGCCGACTGGGAATACTGGGCACTGTAGTCCATCCAGTCTGGAAGGTCTAGGTTGGGGAAGGCTGCTCCAAACCCCTGGAAGGAAATTCTGCTCAAGTCCAGGGGACTTATTTCTGAGAGAGGCTTGCTCTGTTAAAGATTTAACGGCTTCCAACTTTCCACAGCTTCTGTTCTGTGCTATTATAATTAATGCTGTTTTCCTTTTTAAAAATGTTGCTAAATTGTTGGTAACCTTGGAGGCTTTATTGATGTCTCATGTGCTTGTGAATCACTTCGAGCAATAGATGAAGCAGGATAATAAATATTTTAATTGGAGACAGAGACGGGGAGCATTACTCTGCCCAAGGGCTGAATTTAATTCTGAGGAAGATTCTTGGGGGTCACATTCTCCTGGTGGGCAGGCCAAAGGGAAAGGGAAAGCGGTGAAGCCCATGGCAAAAGGACTGGGGCTAAAATATTTAAAAATGCAGGGGAGAGCTTACAGGAACTAAGCCTCAGGAGAGGCATTTTGACCATTTAAAATGGGGAACAAAGGCTGGGAAATCTCCTAATCAGTGAGCAGCGAAAAGGGGAGGGAATCCACTCTGGAGAAATCCCAGAGGGCCAGGTTTGACCCTGGACCTGGGATTCCCCACCTCTGATTTCAACAAATAAATACAGCATTTAAAAAATCTGTATTGCAAGGAATGGAGAAAGGAACAAAAATGGTAAAAACCTTTTTATTTAAACGACATTTTAATAATTGTTGATATTATTTATTGGTTTTAGACTATTTAATCAGGATGTATCCAGATTTTATATGTATTTATTTGTATGAGTATTTATTTATGATGTTGGAAGCCGTCCCGAGGCTTACGCGAATGAGACGGCATACACAAATTCCAAATAAATAATAAACCTGCTGTCCATTGTTATAAAACAAAGACCTTGAAATAGCAGCATCTAAATCTTTCTGCACCTTTACTGTGTCACAGCAGAAGCAGAATCAACAGGGGCCAAACGAGATGTTATAAAGGAGCTGAGAACAGTCTCCTGGCTTGTGTTTCGATGGAAAACATCAAAGGCTACCAGTCTGAACTGAAAAACCCAAGATCTGGGCTGCTCCAGTGCTTAACTCTTCCCTTCCTGCCCTGTGTGGGTTACAAATATGTCTCCCTCCAGCTGTTTTCCCAGTGGAGATACGGTGAATCTTGAATTGAGTTCCTTGTGCAGGGCTGATTTTCAGTGAGCCAAGGGAAGATTGGGAGAGAGAGAAGCCTTGTCTCCACCCCCTATTTTTGGACTCATTTTAGTAGCCATTCTTTTAAGATTTTTAAAAAGGTGTTGCTAACTTGCAGCCTGCTCACTTAACCCTCCCCTTGCCTAATTAATCAACTAAAACTGTGTTTGATTGCTGCACCCATTATAGCAATTAAAGCTCGCAGCTTGCATTGTTTGAGCTCCCCTGTTGGTTGAACCCCCTGCTCTGGAGGGCATCTTCTTGGGGACCAGACTCCAGCAAACCAAGAACCCGTCATTTAGGGGTTGCGGAGGCAGAGCGAGGGGCCCCGTTCTGTGTTGGCTCCCGGGGGGGAGCCCAGTGCGACGCTCCCACTGCCCTCTGCCATGTCCTCCCCACTGCCCGGGCTCTTAAGCAAAGCCGCTGGGCCTGCGCGTTGTCTGCCCTCTCCCCGCCTGCCTGCATCTTGCTTCGCGGACTGTGCCTGGCTAATGAGCCAGCAAATGCAGGCTCCTGTTAAGCGGTTTGGCACATCTAGGACTTTTCTGCGGTATTAAATCCCCGGTATAGATCTGTGGACAGGAGAGGCCAAGAACGACCCGAAAGTGCTCCTTACTCTCTCCTGACCAGGGTCACAGCAGATTGATCTCCATCTAGCCAGAGGGACCCCCTTTCTTTGCCCCTCTGTACCTGGGAAAGGTTTGTTTGTGCTGGCTCTGCCAACAGGGCCAGTCAGGGGGGGGCGGGATCTGCGGCCTCCGCCGGACAGCACATTTTGATGCAAGAGGCACCATAGGGTATCCCAGTACAGTGGGGAACAAACAGCAGCAAAGGCCAGAGAGAATTGTGCATGAGAGAAAAGGTTTTGATGGGAAACGGGCAGGAATGTTCACAGCGGTGCACAGAAATTCAATTACAGGATGTGATGGGGGGGCGAGATATCAGTATGAATAGGAGGAGGGGCCATGGCTGACTGATTTAATCAGGTACCCGTACAGGAACCCATTGTCAAGCCCAGTGCGCCCTGTTACCGAGAATGTGGACACCTGAATTCCCAGTGGAAGGCAGGAACAGGAGCCCAGCTGCTTTCCATCCCAGGGAAGCCAGAGCAGGTAGAACCTGAATGCCTCCAGGCCAGGTGTGCAGCCTTCACCTGCAGGCGCAGCGGAGAGCCAGAGCCGCTGTGCATCTGGAGGGGTAACACACTGCAGTGGCTCCAGCTGCAGTGTGGAACTGGGCATGGATGGCACCGAGGGCCCATTCAGACTGCTGTGGTTAGTGCGCACCCTCCGGCTTCATGCGCTCCTCCCGGAGCTTCCAAGTTAAGATGTGCAGGGGCACAGCATGGAATGGTTTCTGCAGTGGCGCCATTTCTGCAAAATGATCTTCCCACGAAGGGCAGACCAGCCGGTCACCTCACTAGAGCCTGGCCGTTTAGCAAGTCCCCGCTTGGAAGGGGCTGCTTGCTCCCGCTCTCTCCCTCTCTTCCCCGCCGTATCTTTCTTTCGCAATGGATCGCTCAATATGTGCTGATGCTGCAACTGCTTTTATTGTTATTAGGGCTGCTTATCATTACTGGCTGTTAGATTGTCATTGTGTGGTTTTGTGCAGGAATGTTCACGGCAGATGCACTAGTGCCGACCAGCCGGCCGGCCGGCCTGTTTCACAGGCTGATGTCTCTGCTTCAGGAAGCAGCTCAGGAAGAGCAGTAGATTTCATATCTCCTGACCTCTAGCACAGGTGTGGCCAACCTCGGGCCGGGGAGCTGCATCGAGCCCTCCTCAGGCGCCAGTCCAGCCAGTGGGGGCCTCGGGAAGGCCCTGTGTCCTTCCCCTGCCCCGCCTCCTTCCCCTTAACCACAGATGGCTTGGCGGTTTCCTGGCACTGGTGCAGCTGGTCCCCCGTTCTGCAAGATCAAAATTCCATCGGAGCCCAAGTGATTGTAACAGCTCTTCCACCAGAATGTGTAGGAGTGTTGCCTGTTGTATTCTGCCCCCCCCCCCCCCGGCCAAGGCTTCCCCGACGTGGAATTTGATCCTGGGGCTGAGAAAGAATCTGCAGCCCTGCGCAAACATCTCTTGTCTCCGATTCTGTACCGCACGCCTTCCACACAGTGATTATGACTAGCAGGCACTGGCCTCGCCCCCCCCCCCATGCATTTGCGGACTCCTCCTGGATGACTTCCTCTGATTACTGTTACTCCTGATTGCATTTACATCCCACCAATATAAGCAACCCAAAGCGACTGGCACTGCTCCTCACGGTTTTGCCCTATCAAGAACCACCGTGTGCGGTAGGTTTGACTGAGAGTCGGTGAGTGGCGCGAAGTCACCCAGCGGACTTCAGGGCTCAATGGGGACTACAATGCAGACCTTCCAAGCTTGGAGCCCAGCTCTCTAACCACTACACCACGCTGCCGTTCTAAGGCAGTCGGCGGTTTTTCTGGACCCTGTGCATGTGAACTCTATAGATCCATCGGGTTGTGTTGTGTCGAGGCCTCCCCTGACACTAGAGACCTGGAGAGGGTATCCATAGCCCTGGTTACTGAGCGCATGCCAGTGTGAAGAGATGCTCACATCTAGGTGCTGCTAGTTGAAGGCAGTCAGTGTCCCATGAACAGCAGCTTGGTGGCAGCTTTAAAGCTACGTAAGATGCTTCATTTTGGCACCTTTCTGGGGTTTGTTTTCAGGCAGGTGTGAATGTGTGGGGCCAGCTCCCCCCACCTGCCTAATCACGGGGTGCACTTTATTTATTTACTGTTTGTATTAGAGATTTTTACTCTTCAGCATATACTCTCAGAATATTGGCTTGAAACTCTGGCTGACGTGTGTTTGGCTTCATCCTAAGGGGGTGGCCTTTGGTGCAGGTTGCGTGGTCTGCCCTGGGACGGAAGCCTCAGTGGAGCAGAAGGCAAAATGTTTTCCTGCTTGTCCCTCACATGTTCAGATCTCACGGCTAGCGCACATGAAGGTCCTGATTAAATTTTGAAGTGGAGGGCACTCTTCCGATGCTTTCTATGTCCATGCCCTGGAACAGCGTCCAAATATTCAGGTAGATAGGTTGCTGCATATCAAGAGACTTGTGTCAGCAGTTTTCCTGTCCACCAGGAGCAGGTCTCCTGCAAAGCTAATGGGCCTTATTTGCAAATTCTAGACCAAAATACTTTCCATTTCAACAGGGAAAGTTAATCTCCCTCTAGTGAGGATTACAACGGAAGCTCAGGGAATTCTGAGGGAAGTAGCAGATGACCAGAAGATTGCTGTCTTGGAGCTACTTAAAGGAAAGACTGGAAACAAATTCATGGGTACAAAAATGGCACAAAATATGTGCGGAAGTAAGTTACACCGAACCTGTGCTGAGTTATGATCGTTTATCTGCATGGTAGGAGTGTGAGCACATCAAAACCACCTATCTTAAAAAAGAGGAAAAACCAGCACATGGGGCATTTATACCTGTAGAGATGGTGTCATCTTTTCCTTTAATTAAAAAAAAAAAAAAAAAAGTCAAGGCATTTTTCCAGCAGGAGAAACGAGGGATGCAACGTTGGGAAAGCATGGACAGGTTTGTTTGCTTATACAAACATACACATAGTTATCGGCTGCCTGTGATTGCTGAGGCCTTAGAGTACAAATGACATTGTGTGGACTCCCCGTGAAAGGGTGAGCAAGCAAGACACAGTGAGTTCAGGATGCGTCTCATCCTTTTCCCTTCCTTGGAAGCGCTTGGCAGTTGTTGAAGGCAGGTGCTTAAAGCAGAACCAGTCTGAAGAGGGCCCCATCTCTCTGCTTCGGTTTATTGTGCTGCGAAAGCCACAGGTAAGTGGCTGAGCTGGGAGGAACCCACAAATGCTAATTGGGGTGTGCGCGTGTGCTTGGGGTGGGTGTTTTTCTTGTGACTCTCTGACCTTCCGAGTAAATTAGAGATTGCCGGCCTTTTCAGTGACCTTCCGGGTGTTTCTATCTGCTTTCATACCCTTTTTTGTAGTTTTCAACAGATAGCAAAACCAGGAAGTCTACTTGAATGGTTTAGATACAAGTTGTGAAGTCCTGTTGTTAATAGCTATTCGTCTTTTGCCTTGCTTGGGTTTTTTGAAGATGTTGATGGTGTGTTTGTGTGTTCTCTTCTTGTGCAATCATGCTAATAATGTGTGATATTTTAAAGAGTCCCTCAAGGAGAGTGTTAAATTAGCAAACCCTGCCTTGGGAACCCCAAGGAACGGACTACAAAATCAAGGCTTGTTTCAAGTTGTAAACCTAGTTTTCCTAATGGAGAATTCATCTCCAAAAGCAGTAACAAAGCCAGTGGTTCTGGGCATGTGCAGAGGGCTTTTTTCTTCTTACGCCCATAAAACTACAGTCATCTTTTTTTTAACCAACCAGTGCACATGATCAAGCATCTTACAGTGAAATAAGAATCCATCCGCTGGAGTAGAAGGAACAGGCAGGACGTGGCTTTGTCAGCATTGCAGGCACTCAAACGATCGCCAGCTCCCTCGGCAGTTTGGGCATGGCCTATGAGCGTGGATCTTCATGGCCAAAGCAAAGGAGAGAGAGAGAGGATGGCGCCAGTCTCCCACTCCATCCGGAGCCCCGTGGTTCGCCTCTGCCACGTCCTGCACCAGGGATAACGGCAGCGTCTGCCTGATGCCTGTTGCACGCCAGCCGGGGTGGCCAAGAGCAGCAGATGGTCTTAATCCAGCGCCGTGTCCAGGCCGTTAAGGGCAAGCGGTGCTGCCAGCGCTTTACGGCACGGCACGGACCGCTGCACAGAATGGCCTGAGCACAGCCGCGAGTTCCCACTAGCCAGGGTTGGCAGGAGGCGCATCAGTGCCACAGGCGAAATGCTGAACGGGCGCGGCCTGCGGCTTTGCTGCGTCCTCCTCCTGCGCTGGGTCAGGAAGGGCTGGCTCTCCCCGCCTCCCCCGCTAGAGCCCCGACTTCTCTGTGAGAATCCAAGGCAAGCCCTGCTGGATCGGCCAAAGGCCTGCCTAGAGCGGCTTTCCGCTCCCTGGGTGGCCTCCCAGAGGTGTCCTGAGAGGTCTCCATCCTGACATCTCGTGGTTGCAGTTCCATCCCGGCGAGCTGAACGGGGCAGCAGGCACAACACTTATGCCTTATTTTCTGTGAGGTCTGACTTGGTCTCTGTCTCCCCGGTGTAATCATGCCTGTCACCGGCATCCTTTGCTGCCCAGAACTTTGTGCAGTCCCTTGATTTTTCATGTAGCAGCAAAACGTTTCAGAGCACCGCATTCGACCTGGTCAGAAAGGATGGCTGGTTGGAAGAGCAAGTCGTCCCCTGTCTTGTCTTCCCATAGTTGCAGCATCAAAGCTGCCCACAAAACCAGCTGCCCACGGCAGTCCTCCAGCCGGGCTCCTGGGCTTGGGCTTGCTGCTGCTTGTGATGGGGAAAGGGCAGGAACGGCATGGGACAAGGCCAGGCTGGGAGGCGCTTGCGGGACAGGTCATTGCAGGCCAAGGGGGAAACATTCCTGCTGTCCTCTGCTCACTGGACTATAAATGCATCTGAAACTTCAGGGCTGGTGGGGGTCAGGATGCGGTGCCAGGATGTGCCCCAGCAGCTAGTGCCCTGCCAGCTGCCCGACAAAACACTTCCAGTGATGGATGGAAACCAGGCCAGGACAGAACAGTACCTATTGTTCCTTTTGGAGTCAGACAGAAGGGTGGCTACAAACGTCCTTGTTCTCCCTTCCCCGTGAAGACTGTTTTGCTGCCTGTATTGATTTCGGTTGTTCTGATGTATGGCCAATTGTGTCCCGAGGGCACAGGCCAGATTTGTGGAATCTCAGAGGGCAGGAAAGGTACCTGAAGATCTACTGGTCCAAACTTCCTCCTTGCCCTCTGCATTAACCCAATCTCATGCCTCATCGCAAACCAGCAGTTGTAAACAAGGAACAGAAACCTCCGTTCCCAGAAGGCCTCAGTCGAAGGATGCAGAGGACCTTCTGCCCATCCACATGTGACAGATAGAAGATGATGTTTGATTGCAGGTGGCGAATAGACAGAATGAGCCACATTGGCCAGAGGTCCTGACCCTCTTTTCGGCCCTAGAACTCAATTCAGTTTCAGAGACTCTCCAGGGAGTTGCGCTGCAGCCAAGATACCAATCTGTTTCAGCGGAAGGCGATTAATTCCAGCAACTAAGCCTTAGTTAATGGGCGCACAGAGACCAAATAGTTTGGGGCCAAGATATTTGAAAGCTTCCTGACATCCGAATGTACATATAACTTGGGTTCCTCATCGGGGGCCCCGTGATACATCCCACCACCAAGAGAGGTTAGGTGGGTGCTTACTTGAGATGCCTGTTCTCAGGCACCCCCCCCATGGCCCCTCCTCCCTAGGGAGATCTGGTTTAGCCCCCTTTTTATTGTGCTTTAGATGGGCAGGAATGCTGATACCCTTCTGTTGACTAATAGCTTTTAATGCTGCTTTCCAATTCTTTTGCGATGAAAGTTTTGGCTCCTGTTTTTATTCTATTTTATGATGTATTTTATTCTGCTTATTGCTGTTTTTATCTGGATGTTATATATTGCGTCGATCATCCAGTGGATGGAGAAGCAATTTATAAACATGCCACCATCGGCATCAGCTCCATCCCAACACCAGCAGTAGCAGTTACCAAATTATAATAGTGCCAGGCCTGGTGCTCAGGAGATAAGGCACCCGGATTTAGCGCTTTAGTGTAGAACCCTGGCCAAAGCCAGCTGCTTTTGCAGGATGGGCCGCAGTCCTATTGGCCGTGGTGCCCCTTGACTCTGGCCAAGCTGCTGTCGACTGTGGCTCCTCCTGGCCATGCGTGGTGGTGCTGATGCCGCATCTGCATCCCGCAACTTCCTTTGCATTAGAAAGAGCTTTGGAGGACGTCCTTCCAAGATGTTGCCTGAGAGAAATCTGAAGCTGCATAAACTAGGTAGAGGGAAACTCGGATTCCCAGCCCTTCTGGAGGTGAGAACAGAACGACGGACTCCTGAGTGATCCCTTTCTCCTGTCTCCACGTTGAGGACTTGACCCCTTTCAAAGTCTGGGAAGAAGGAATGCATTCTGCCCACAGCCGAGGGGCTGAGATGTATGCAACGAATGTAGGCAGGGAGGCATTTTCAAAGCGATGCTCCTTCTCATTGGCTGGCATTGAATTATGGCCGCCTGCCAAGGACGTCATTCTGCCCCCCCCCCCCGGCCCCGTTTCGGCACGCACAGTCCCTATGGCAGCCTCATTCCCATCAATCAGCTGCGGTTATTGTTACCGAGTTGGGGGAGATGCCGTTAGGAGGAGTGACTATATTTCTGTAAAATGCCTAGGAGTATCCATGTTTGTTTCTCAGATGGAGAGATGGGAGCCATGCACATCCATGGAGCCAAAGTGCAGCCATATTGCTGTGGATGGAAGCAGAGCAAGAACTCGCGTTGTGTTTCCACGGCCTTTTTATTGTTCCGAGCTCAACATAGGACAAGAGGCTTTATTTTTCTGCAATTGGTGAACTGACTGCTTAAATAAATGCACAGGACGCTTTTCCACAACACATTCCGGCAAAGGACGTAACATATTAGTTTCTCTCACAAGGATAGTGCGTAGCTGCCATTTTGACTTTCACTGTCAAAGGCAACCTCTCGTTCTTCATTTTATGACTTTATAGCATCAGTATGGATGGCTTTCTTGGGGAGATGGGGAGAACGAGACAGTGGTTGTTATTGATTTTTGGTTGTACAAGATGAAGGAAGCCATTTTTAGTACAAAGGAAGGGAGAAATGGAGATGCCAGACTGCAGATGGTGGATTGGCCATTTGTTTCTGAAGATACACACCAGTTCAAGTCACTCTCTTCCCAAAGCTTTCTAACCCATTCAGTATTAAGGATGCTGTTCATACTATGTAGAATTGTTTATTTTTCAGCTTTGGCCAAATGAGAGACCAGTTTACTGATGCTTCAGAGAAGAGATTCTCAACCGGTGTTAGCAGGCACATTCTGAATTTTCAGAGGCGGTTGTGAGTGCTCTCGCAAAATGTTGTCTTGGGGTGGGGTCTAGCCATCCATAAAGGGTTGCTGCCTTTCCAGTCACAAAATACGCATTTCCTAGAGGGAAAACAGTTGAGACAAGAAAAGTAACTTACCCAAAATACAGGGCTGCAGTGGGTTCCGAACCCCAAAATGCAAGGGCGGGTAGTCCTTTGCATTGCAGCAGTTAAAATAAATTCTATTTTTAAAAAAACCCTTCAGAAATAAAATAATAATCAGGAGGAACTGTGAGCTGGGAGGCACCAAAGGATTTAATGGATGTTGCAGCCAGTGGGTGGCACGTTGGAGATCCAGCTAGGGAGAAAGAAGCCATTTTTGTACTTTGTCCTTCTATGGATAATAGGCTAAAAGGAACTAACAAAATAGTGTATTCCTGGTGTCTCAAAGCAAAATGTGTAGTCCTAGTTGGTCTTTTCAGTCCATTCTTGTTTTAAAAAAGTCCTTCCTGCAGTTTTGGAACAACTTCTTAAATCAGGGACTTAGTGTACTCTCATGCAGATAATCTAGAGTCTCTGTTGTATCTTCCTGAGAATCTCTGGTTTAATTTTGATGGAAGAAAGTTTCTTGTTTTCAAGGGAAAATGTTTAAATACGTGTAGTCACATTTGCTAGAGAGTTTGAGGCTGGAGCAGGGCATGAACTTCGGCATCCTTCATGACCTGAACCCTTTCCTCTCGTGAAACTCCTGTTCATGTTAAGTACTACAGCTTCTGCTTTAGCTTTATGGTTTGGGGTGTAACTAAAGCTTACTGACTCACCACATTTTCCCAATCCACTGGAAAATGCCGATGTTCGTTATCCTGCGGCCTGGAATCTGGCAGAGGGGTTGTAGGTCAAATCATTTGGAAGTCCACAAGTTGCCCACTCCTGGCCAGCTTTCCTGGAGGGAATTCTCAGGCTAGAAGGCAAGTAAGCGACCCGACCCTCAAACCGGGGACAGCGTGCTCAGTTTGCATAGCTTCAGCTGGGACTGCTTGGAATGAATTGTTACCCTCACTGATGCTGATGGAGCATGTGAGACCACGATCACTTAAAATCAATTCGAGAAACATGATAGATTTATTAGTTTGAGTAATAGAGTCACATTTGCCTGATGTATTCTCCTTGCGGTAAGCTTCACGAAATGAGCATTGCTTGTTTGTAGATGTTTCTGATTTTTCAGTTTGCGGCAGAGCGGCCTTCCTCTTGCCCTCTTTGTGTGTTGGCTTATTAAGAACATGGGGATAATTTAGACACGTCATTTCAGTCTCACTTGTGCGCTTGCCCACAGTCTCTTCATCCAGCTACATCCTCTGTTTGCTTCTGTGACCCATCATTTCCCAAGGGGGCACAATCCACAGAAGTTCTCCACAGTGAGACCCATTGAATAGATTTTGCGTGATCTATTGTTGGCTAACCTGACCCCCTGGGGACCCCTGGGGACAGAGGACGGATAGAAGTAAACCTCAATGAAGATTAACCTGTCCCTTGTACCAAGTACTGGGATGTCTGAGAAAACCTCAGTGGATTCAAATGGGTGGATTTTTTTTCTTTTTGAATCCCACTTGCAGATTCCGCTAAGTTGCATTAATTCTGTGGCCTTGCCAAAGGGTTTTTTATTGAAAATAATTTGGGGAGGGTTTGTACTAATGCAAAAATAACGCTTGTGTGCATTTACTACCAGGAATTACATTCTCATCCATCTCTTTAAAAAAAACGCTTCCATCAGTGAGCGAAGGAAAGGCAGCTGCCAGTCTGCAAAATGCAGTTGGAACAAATTTAACAACGTGGAGCTGGAGGTTTTCCACAGAGCTGCTCAAAGGGGCGGTGAGACAGGCGGCTGAAGGTGCCTCGGGCCACACGGGTGGGACGGGACCCGTGCAGATGGCCCTGCCTGCCCCAGGGAGCGTGTGATTGCCCTCCATCGTGGGGCAGGAAGTGGTGGAGACGGGAAGCGAGTTTGGTCTTGGTGGTGTTTCACTGGCGAGCGCTTGTTGCAGGTGCCCAGAGGTCCGGCTGCAGAGGGGTTAATTCCCTGTCCCTGGCACGGCGCCCGCCCTGATGGATGGGTCGGCATTTTCAAGTCGTGACCTTTAGTGAGAGGCATTTGGCTGGAATGCATCCCCAGAAATCTCACGCAGGCTGTGGCGATGCGTGTGCTGGAAGAGGGAGGCCCGTGGTGCCAACAGGCGGAGAGGGCAAATGCGGTGGGAGGGGAAGAATAATGGATGCAGGAAGTGGACCTCATTACGGCCTCTGTCCATTCGTCTGAAAAATAAAAAAGGCCTTCCGCCCATAATGTATTCCTCCAGCTAGGCGTACTCCCAGTTTTAACAAATTTTTGATTTATTTTCCCAAGGCATGTCCACCCTGCCTTCCTATTGTGCAAGATGTTCAAGGTCAGCGTTTATAATGAAGCTTTCTTTCTCACCCACCCTCGCCGGCACAGCCCTCATTCAGCCCCCTTTCTTGGGCTGTTACCCCGGGGCCATGTGCTGCCACGCCACTGGCAGAAAAGCTCTCGGGAAAGTTGCTCGGTCCAGCTTTTGTGGCAGCGCAGCCCTTCCCAGGCAGTGGGGTGCTGTCTGAATACTCCCCACGTGTCAAAATCCCCTAGTGTATGGAAAAGCCCACGTGTCCAATGCAGTAAGTCTGCTCTTGCTTTCTTGTTGACTTTGCAATGTGTGAATGGCCGTACCCGGGTTTTGAGACCTTGCGGGGGGCTCTGTGCCCTAACGGGTGCCTCAAGATTTGCACCAGACAGGTTGCAGCTTGGAAAGACGTGTGTCATTTGTGGCAGCTTTGAAGTCACCTCCAACTTGTGCTGTGTGTTCAGCGTGAGAGCCCGAAAAGAAAATAGCAAAGCTGGACATGAATGCATGCAATTAATCCTGTGAGGGGCACGTGGGCTCCTTGGCCTCGGAAGGAAGCAGTAGGGAGAGCTGTGTGGACAGGTCACCCTGCAGGCCCTTCCACCTCACCTCGTTTTGGGAATTTAGCATCCCAGTGAAAATGCAGGAAGCAGTGCCTGGGAAGGCCAGCGTCAGGATGCAGTGCAGGCTTCGCGAGCGTCAGCAGGGCTGCTTCCTCCGGCATGAATAATATTGTCCATCCGTTGCCCATCTGCGTGTGGGCAGGTGGGGAATCGGTGTGGGTGGTGCGTAGGTGCCTCGTGCCTTTCAGGAATCGCTGGAGACGGGGACAAAAAATCCTATGCATCCAAGCTCGAGGAGCGAGACGGCTCTTGTGCCTTTTATGGAGGTGCTTTTTCCGTAGGCGTATACGGTGCCTCTTGACGTATGCCTCTGTGATCCTTTGTCTCTGCACCTGTGAAATTTTGCTGAGCATTTGTTCACATCTCTGTTCATCCCACCACTGAGAGAGCTCTTCCTACACACACACACAGACACACGCATGGAGGTCTTCCGTGCCAGAGCAGCGCTCAAGTTAGCTCTAGCCCGTGCTTCTTTCTATGTGTCTAAAATCTTATGTGTCCCCAATCTTCTGTATGTTACAGTGCAAGCATATATCACCGTTCTATAGTGATAGAATGGCATAGCAGAATCGGGGGGAGGGCGGAACTTATATGGAACAGCTTTTCCCCTAAAATGGAACATTTGGGAGAGTTGTTCCAGTTGCATAATTTATATAGTTTGCAGAGCTCGGAGCTTTTTAAATGCAGAATTTGGGTTGCCCTGCTGCAGAATTGTTAGGGTGCTTTTAAAGTCCAGAGTAAACTTTCTCTGCTGATATGGGGGCAGCCAGGACAGCTGAGGGGGAAACACACGCAACTCCGAACCCTCGGCACAAGGCTTTGCACACTCCTCCTGTTCGTGCCAGTGCAGCTTATGCGGGAGAATTTCCCAGGGGGCTGTGCTGCGTGGGCTAGACCCGCTTCCCCCTCCATCCCCAAAGCTGCCGTCATTTCTTGGTGCCCACAATCCATTGCCTGAATCCTTGCAGTGCTGACATGTAGATTCCCCTTCTCGCAGCCATGCCTGTGCTCACAGATGGAAAGGCATGGAGAGGCGGATGCTGTCACAAGGCCAGGGGTTCTGTACGAGTGTTGAGCATCTCGACCCGCAGCATGGCGTGCATTGTGGCAGAGGTCTCCCCGCTGCAAGTGGAGTCTTTAGCATGGAGCACATGGACATCTTTCTCGGTGCCTCCCACACCTCCTGCCCTTCCCAAATTTTTGTTTTTTACACAACATTTGTTTTTAACTAGGGGTGGCTGGGTGCTGGCTGGCTACAAATAAGACTTTGAGGTTCAGGCCATCCTACCTTGTGTTCGGTTTTTGGCCAAGTCGCTTGTCTCTGAGCCTTATCCACTCATCTTCTGAGAAACGGGTGCCGGAGCAGAAACCCACGGGTTCAAACGAGAACATTTTTATGTTTCATGTCTCGGAACTCAGATGCACATTTGCTTCACGCTAAGTTCTTGGCAGATTCCTTCGCTCGCAGTCTCATCGGTTTACCTTCTGGGAAAGGAGGATGCTGTGACACTCGGACAAGTGTCCCCCGCAGCCATTTTGTGAGAGTGCTCACGACGCCTCAACATTCCAAATGCGCCCACTAGCCTAAAAAATGTCGGTGCCCTCTGGAGAATGCAGTGCCTCGAGGACATTGCTAAGCAAAGCTGCTTGGTCAGGGAACACAAGGAGAGCCCAGCTGGATCAGGCCCAGGCTCCCTCCAGTTCAGCACTGCACTCGGGACCCCTCAGGCAGGATGGGTGCAAGGCCCCCTCCTGCACCAGCCCCTCTGGTAAGGAGGCAGGACTTTGCCAACCAGGCTGGTAGCCAGTGACCACCACCCTCCCCTCCATGCCTTTGCCCAGTCCCCCTTTAAAGCGATCCAAACTGGTGGCCACCCCCATTTGCCATGGTGGGGAATTCCTGCACTTAACTCTGCTTTGTGTTCATTCAGCGCCTGTCTTACAGTTAGAAGGATAAGGCAGCAGGCGCTGATCATGTGCTTTCCGAAGGAGGCAGCAGCCCCCGTGCCCCAGACCTTCCCCCCGTGCCTTGGGCCTTTCTGGGCACCGTCTCGTCTCGCAGCCTGCTCTGAGCCGCCTCGCCGTCCCGCAGCCGAGCCGCGTGGAAGTGCGGACGTGGAACGCGGAGGGCCCGGGAGGGCTTCACTTGGTCTCGGACGGCCCCTGCCCCTGCCCCTGCCCTCCTCCAAGCCCACATCCCGTGGAATATCCGGCACTGAGCCGATTACAAATACGCCCATGTTGTCTGTTTTTTAAAGAAAAATATATTTAGTTAATACGCTGGATAAGTGTGGAATGCAAAGCTCAATTTATGTAAAGCTCGCATTGTGCAGGATTGTATGTTGCAGTTTACTATGTCGCTCTTGGCATTTTTGTAGCACAGATAATACTCCTAAACTTTTGAATCGCATTCAATCTATTAGCATTCGACTCTGACTAGTTAGCATTCATTTTGCACAGTGTTCGAGGCACTCGGTGGAAAAGACACGATACCAATCCTGACCTTGGGGCACTGAGTTTTCATGCCATATAAAAAGAACCAATGTTTTTATCTGTCTGTGCATTGGCTTGAGCCCCTTCAGGCTGGAAAGGTGAATTGTAAGAGCTGGAAATAAATAAAAATAACCCCCTACCCTCAGCAATGCAGTATTTAGCGAGGCTCCACATCTCTCAGAAGAGTGCAGTCAATCCTAGAAATGTGCACACAAGGTCTGCCTGGCCCCATATTCCCCATATATGCTTCCCAGTCCTCCCTTCACACAGCTTTAATGCCTGCATTTCTAGCAGGTATTCCCCCCCTGCCCCCGCCCCAAACATTTCACTGCTCACATTTTGTTTTATTAGCTCATGCATTACTTCAATATCCCTGTAATTTATGACTCTGTGGAATAATTGCTTTGTCTTTCGCAGAGGTATCATGTTATTGTTTCTCATCATTCAAAGGGCTGCTGGTTTCAAATCAGGAGACTTGGAGGGGATAAAAATGCCACCTACTGCTGCCCTCAGCAGCTTTGTGGGGCTGCCCCCCCCCCCAGGCATTGACCTATGTCATCCAAACTTTAGGCCAGAGCAAGGATGCCCCACCTGGAACCCTTCGGTCTGCAGCCCAGGCCCAGCTTCATGGCATCAGCCGAATTCCAACGCTCCTCTGCACGAGAGCAGGTCAGACCTCTATCCCTCCTCCAGCAGGAGGCCCTTCTCTGGGTAGCCCCGCTCTCGATCTCCTTCAGCGAGGGCATCCGGAGAAGGGCCTCTGCCCCAGGTCTTTAGGGGTGGGCAGGCACACATGGAAGGCTTGTCTTTCAAATGATGCAGGGCTGCCCAGGACCCTGTTAGAAAGGCTTAGTCCTCGCCAGCATGAACGCTTAAACTCTGTACGAAGGGCATGCCTACCCGCTCAGCTCTGACCTAAGAGAAGGTAGTGTTGAGGACGGCGCTCTCTGCCCCAGGAGAGCGACCGGCCTTGCTCCCCAGCGGAGGAAAGCAGGACGCCTGCGGGCGATGGCACCCACATCCTCGGGATGATCTTAGGCGTAGTCTTTGTGTCGTCTCGCTGCCTCCCCCACATTGCCAGCCAGGGTCTGCAGGCGAATCCGAGCGTGCGTCAGGCCCGCCAGGCTCTTGTTTCCTGGTGGCACGGCTGGCGACCCGCCCTCTCCTCTTCCTCTCTGCACTAGCCAGAGCTCAGGAGGTCCAAGCCGAGAATGTGACGGTGGTGGAGGGTGGCCAGGCTGAGATCAACTGCAAGCTGCACCAGTACGACGGCTCCATAGTGGTGATCCAGAACCCATCCCGCCAGACGCTCTTCTTCAATGGCACGCGGGGTAGGTAACGGTTGCAGGGAGCGGGGGGCCCAGGGTGGCATGCAGGCATGGGTGGGGGGCCCCTGTTGGAGGCGGAGTCCGCCAGGGATGCCGCCCGCTCCAAATGAGCACGCCCGCTAGCTGAGCCATGCAACCGCCAGGGCCCTCTAATGGTCAGACAGACGGCAGCTTGACCATTTGCAGGCAGCAGTCACCCTGTAAAGTGGGCGAGAGAGCCAGGCCGAGAGTACCAAGGTAGAGCTAGTGTGCCTTCACTTGCTCACCCGGACACAGACACTTGGTCCCGCTGTTGAGTCCGTGGCTAGTCTGACCTTGGTAGCAGGGGGTCCCAGCTAGTCCACTCTGGCTCCATCCAGATGTGCCAGGTGCAATTCTGGCAGTTCCCAGCCAGCGTGGCCATTGGCCATTATGGGAGCTGTGACCCAGCACATCTGGAAGGTGCCAGATTGGGCAAAGCCGAGTTAAACTCTGATCATACGAATACTGCATTCCTAGTCCAGGCCTGACTCCAGAATTGTCGCAGCCCAAAGGGAAAAGCCCAAATGGCACTGTCTGTGCTAAATATATCTCCATAGACCCAAATATGCCAGTCTGAAGGAGCTTTCTCACTTTGCCTATTGACAGAGACGGGCCTGTCTGAGCTGCTGCTAAGAAAAGAGCATAGATTACCATTCTAGGCTCACCCGGGGTTCCTTCTCAAGCTGCGTCAGTCCCTTAGGCCTGGAAAGAAGGAGAATCGTCCAGGTCCCAGGTGCGACCGCTGGGGGTGCTGATGAAGAGCCGAGGCCTCATTTCCTCTGTCTCCTTACAGCCCTCAAAGACGAGCGTTTCCAGCTGGTGGAGTTCACCCAGAAGCAGGTCCGCATTGTCCTCTCCAATGCCCGTCTAGATGACGAAGGTGGCTATTTCTGTCAGCTGTATACAGAAGACACGCACCACCAGATCGCCATCCTGACCGTGCTGGGTATGTGCGGCAGGACGCCCTCCCCACCCTTTGAGTTGGTGATGGGAACTGGAGTGCAGGAGACAACCATGCCAGTGCCCAGGCGTTTGATTGCGGAGGCCTGCAAGAGCGGTCTTTAGGGATTTCCTGAGCTGGAATGGGATTGGCTGCAAGGGGGGGTCCTTTGTTTTAAGGATCCTAAGCCGGAAAGAGTGAAACCTGAAACCCTGCCGCTCCTTGCCAACGTTGTATTCTGTTTAACTCTACCTCCGTAGTCAAAGATTTTTGTTCAGCTTGAGGGCTAGGAACTTGTTTTTTGCTTTTAAAAAATGTCGTGGCAATTCAACCTTGTGAAAGCCAGGAACTCATAGAGAGCTTTGCCTGAAAACCTCTCTGGCCCTGCCAGTGGGACCCTGCGTGCACGTCTGGCTGCCTTGGAGGTCTATTTGGGTACTTTTGTGAATGCACCCAGGGCGGCTGTGGCGCTGAACAGTAAGCGGGGCACTGCCAGCCTCGTAACCTGCCTTTTCCTTGCAGTGCCTCCTGAAAACCCACTGGTGGAGGTAAAAGAGCAAGCCGTGGAAGGGGGAGAAATCGAACTCACCTGCACTGTTCCCAGATCGCGCCCCGCAGCCACCCTGCGCTGGTACCGGGACCGAAGAGAGCTAAAAGGTGAGACTCCCAGGAAAGTGGGATCTGGGGGCTTTTCAGCATCCGCTGGGGCAGAACCTTAGGCCTGGGGGTTTCCCAGACAGGCACGCTTCCAGCCCCCACTTGTTTGGTGGTCCCCTGGCTTTTATGCACCCCCCACCCCTGCAGCATTCACACCTGAACTGCCTTGACTAAGCCTTAGTTACTAATCAAAGATTGAAGCTCCTACGTGCGGGTATTTCCGGCATTTTGCCCCCCCCCTCCTCTTTTTCCCTCGGAGCCACCCACCACGCGATCGCAGCCCCTGGCAGCTCCTCCAAAGTGTGATCCAGTCTCGGGCCTGCCAGCGGTTCCGTATTCCAGTTGCAGGAGTCGGTATCAGCCCAAATGGGCTTCATAGCTGGGGCCATCAGAAGTCCAGGGACTGGAATGCAGTGGTGCTCCCCTCTAGGGGGTCCTGACCGTCTCAGCACGGGGCAAACGGCACAGAGCGCCTCTCTTGCTAGGGCTGCTGTCTCCGGATCTGTAGGATGACGGCGGCGGGATCCATGTGCCACCTGCACCATTTTGCCCTGGAGCAGAGGCTCCTCCTGGGGGTTCCTTTAGGCCTGCACATGGAGTGCCGAGTTTCCTGGCTGTGAGGAGGGGGTTTCCTAGCTAAAACTGGAGACAAGCAGGTGGGATGTCCTTCATGTGTCTCCTTCCAGTACACGGCATGGAACATTGCGATTGTATGCAATTTGGAAAGTAGAAAGAAAAGGAAAGGGAAAAAGAGCCCTGCAGCAAGGCGGGCCTTCTTAATTCAGCTTTCGGGGGAGTTTTTAAGCGCTCAGTGGGGCTGATCAGGCCGGTGCGCCTCTGTGTTTTCCAGGAATCAGAAGCACCAAGGAGGAGAACGGGAAGGTGTTCAGCATCACCAGCATGGTGCGCTTCCGGGTGGAACGCAAGGACCACAGCAGCATTGTGACGTGCGAGGCCATGCACCCGGCGCTGCACGGGCAGCGGAAGCAGACGCAGTACGTGCTAGATGTGCAGTGTAAGTGAGCTCGGGGGCCTCGCCGGTAGGGCGGGAGTGGGGGGAGGATGCTGGGCGCGTCGTGGGAGGGGGCAAGGCGCTGTGCCAGGTGGCGTTCCGCATTCCGCGTTCTGCGAGACACTCCCCGCCTCACGAATGGGCTGGCCAAAGGTTGCCCCTGGGTCACATCTTGCATCTGCAGGGAAGGAGGCCATGCAAGGAGATGTGACCTTGCAGGGAGTGGTCCTGGCCGCTCGGCTGCTCTTGTAGGCCGGAGAGGGGCCGTGGCTCCATGGAAGAGCCCCTGCCTCGCACGCCAAAGGTCTCTGGCTCCACCCTCAGCATCCCAGGCAGGACTGAAACGTTCCTGGCCGAAGCCTCCTGCAGAGCCGCAGTTCGGTCAGAAGGAGCAGTGAGCTGACTTAGCACAAGACAGCTGCTCCCCTACCTGTGGTTGGCCTGCCGGCCCTTTCGTGTGCTCCCCAGCTCAGTCCTCCAGCCCAGCCAGCTGCTGTGCTGAGAGGGGCGGAGGCCAAGGTGATCCACGCTCCTGGGAAACCTGCGACCCTCCAGATGTTCGTGGCCTGCACCTCCCCTGGGCCCCACTTGGTGTGAGGGATGCTGGGGAACATCTGCACGGCTGCACAGTCTCCATCCCTGGTCTGCACAGGGAGGCTTCATGAGAAGCTCGCCTTCCGAATCGCTGCAGCTACTGCGTCCCGTGTGGCACATGCCATAGTGCTGAGCCTTCCCCGCTGTTGCTGATAATTATTAGTGTATGATTAGACACTGCGTTATTTGACTGTTGTGTGCGTAGCGTTAAACACGGCAGTTGAATGGATGTTTTATTTATTTGGAAATATTTGTATCCCGCCTTGTTGCCTGCCAGTTGGTTCCCCAAGGAAGCCGAAAGGAGAGAAAACTAATGCAGGATAAACATAATAAGTTTTTTTTTTGTGTGGGCAATGAAATCTCCGAGGGGACAGAGATGTAAAAAGGCCGTTCCCCAGCCTTTAGTTTAGGAATCTTGCCAGTAAATAAATAAAAAATAAATAAATAGCCACTACACATAGTGAAACTAGCACGTGAGAGAGAAAACTGAACTCTCTCTTTTCTCTGATGTGCTGGTTTTATTACAAAATGAAAGGGAATCTCTCTCGCTCGCCTCCTCTCTCTCTCTTCCCCTCCTTCCCTCCCTCCCTCCCACACATGTACACATGCATGCAGGCTTGGATAGCATGGCCCCAAATTCTAAACCTAAGAGCCCAAGAAAAGTGCAAGGATCAGACCAACCCGTTCAGCCCGTTTAATGTGCCCTCCAGTTTAGCCAGGATCCCCTGGGAGGAGCGCCGGCAGCGCGTGCAGGCGACAGCCCCGTCTCAGCCGTGGGCGCGCAGAAGTGGGCTGCATCTGATCCTGGCAGCAGTGCTGGGACAGCTGTCCGCTGATTGCCTTATCCTCTGTTCTGCCCTGCAGTGCAGTTCTAAGCCAACCTGCCTCCCCCCGAGAAAAGCCCCCTGGAGTCGCTCCTTCTTCCCTACCTGCCTGCTGCTCTGGCCCAGATGCCCTTCACCGGCTTCCTGCCTTCCCGGCAAGCAGGTGGCTGCAGCGATGAAAAGCAGAACGAGCAGCTGCTGGCAATGCTAGCAAGAGGACCCACCGTGCCGGGTCACGCAAGAGGGCCTATTTCCCCCTCGCGATCATGCGAAAGCAGTTGCTAAGAGAAAGGGTCCGTGAGGGATGCCAGCCCAAAGAGCCCTGGAAAACCAGGAACTGACACCCGCTCTTGGGTGTATCTGGATTTCTGCCTCTGGAGTATTACATTTTGCATAACGGAGCATAGCGAGAGCAGGCTCTCCGACAGACTCAGTCCATTTAAGATTTCAGTCTTGAGGAATGCGTATGGTTGGGCAGCGACTGTAGCTTTTTATTCATCTCGTGTTTACTTTCTGTTCCTGGTTAATAAAAAGATATACAGGGAAATAGTCCCAGGATTCCTTCCGAATCCAAGTCACCGCTTTGCTATTCTAGAGCGGTGACCCTTAGGAAGGAAAAGACGGCGAAGTTATACACACACAAGCTGAATTATTTAAAACCTTAACTTTCAGATTGTGATTGCTCATGTCTCCGAAGGAAGCGTGTTGTTTTTATGGGGTTGCAAATTACCCTCCCTCGCTCGAGAAGTAAAGTTGTTCCTGTTGCAGGCTGCTTTGTGGCATCCCGTTGATTCTGTCTCTTTCTGCCCTGTCTCCCCAGACTCACCCACCGCAAGGATCCATCCACCCCAAGGGGTGATGCGGGAAGGAGACACTTTGGTCCTGACTTGTGCCGTCAACGGCAACCCGCTGTGAGTACTTCCGCAGGACGGGGAAAAGCGTAATTAGAACGGTTGGTTGGTGGGAGCAGGAGACATTTCGCATTGGGATCCTTGCAGGTTCTGAGATCTATTTTTGTTGCTTCGCTTTGAAGGGCCGCATATGATCACGGCTGTCTGCATCCTGCCCACTAACAAGAGCTATGAATTAAAAGTCCAAATTTGGCACCAGGAAAAGCGAAATTTTGTAATCCAAACAGAAGTTGCAGATCAGATGTTTTTCCATGGTTTTCACGTTGAATGTACTGATTATTTGACTGCACTGGGATCCATCTTTATAATTCTAAAAATGATTGTGCCTTTATGCAACCATCATCCACCGAGACCCTCCTCTGAGGGCGGTTCAGAGGATAGCACATCCTTCCTAGTGGTGGCCCAGTGATTGTGGAACACTCTCCCCAGTAAAACCTGCCCGGTGCCAACATTGTCATCCTTCAGCAGTGGGTTAAATTTTTCCTTTACTCCCAGGTGTTGGATGGCACATGGACAGGACTTTCAAAGGGCCCAGAATAGACTTGGCTGGCTGTTTAAAAACAGGCGTTACATTTTTCCGTGGTTTGGTATTATGGTGTCACATTGCAAAAAGCACTTTTTTAAAAAGGTCAAGCTGGGACTGTGGTTCGGGGGGCACCTCGGCGGTCCTGCAGCGTCCACTGGGAAACTGCGGGAAGGTGGGAGTGGGGAAGATGAAGAGCCTGACACTCGCTGTGCCTGCTTGTCCTTAAGCACAGAGGCATTTGAACCACAGCACAGGGCCCACTTCCCAGTGGGGCTTAACCTGTGGGGAAACCCAGCCCCTTATCTCTGGGTTGCTCCAGCCCTTGCTCCAGCCCTGAGTACTAATTTTGGGTAGAAAGGTGAAGAAGAGTAATAATTCTTCACACACCTTCCCCTCATTGCTCTTGTGTGTGTGTGTGTGTGTGTGTGTGTGTGTGTGTGTGTTTTACATCCTGGGGGAAAGAGAGAGAAAGGATGGCAGCAAGTGGACAGCTGGGGGTGTGGGTGTTGAAGCGAAGTGGTGTCTACTCCACTTCTCCTTTCAACAGCTTGAGCAGAGGTTAGATTTCTTGAATTCTAGAATTCACCTGCTTGAATTCTTGCCCCCGTGCTTGATGTGTGTTGCTTCGTAGAACAGGGATGGGCAGCCGTTAGCCTCGCAGGATCTTTGTCATTCCTTGTTTGCTACCTCCTGGAGGTCTGTCCGTTGAAGCCAGGTGTAAAATGGCTTTGGGGGCAGAGCCAGGTGTGTCATGCAAGTTCGGGGCAGCAGGGAGTAGAACCAGTTCCCTGTTGCATCCAAAGAGTGATACCCTGGGATGGCCCACATACAAAACTCCAAATCTACATCTGAATGACTTCTGTTCATGGCTTTTGTCAGCCAATCTGGGGTTCGGTTTGGTGCCTCTCTGTTACTGCTAAAGAACCGTGAGCTGGAATGCTTACTGAGCCTGTACAAATCCCTACAGCAAAATGTCCTTTCAAATGGTTTATTTAATCAATCGATCAATCGATCCATCAGTCCTTACACTGCTTACTGTATCCGAGCAGGCATCACAAAGTGATTTACAATACAAGATGAAGATACAAAGCGCTCTTCATTAAAACATTTAAATCAGAAAATACACAAAGCCTTCTGAGTTAAAACACTTAACTCCCACCTGCCCCCAAACAATTGCCAAAGTAGATCTCGCGCTGGCCCCAGACCAGCCTGTCTTCCAGTGACGGGGCGTGTGGTGCGCAGGCAGGGACGAGATGACGGTTTGCTCAGAGAGTGACAGCTTGGAAGAGGAATTGCTGCTTGTGGCCGCACACCGCATCCCCCTTCCAGGAACCAGGCTTGGCTTGCCTTCGCGTAATTTCCAAAGACGCACGAAACCTGCTTGCCCAAGGGCAGCGCCCGACCAAAGGGAGCTGCCCGACTCTGGGAAAGAGAGCCTCGCCCGTGCGCCCCAGCAGTGGGTCTGTCACCAGCCACAGTCCTTGCACCGAACGGATGCGAAGGAGAAGAGGGGTGTAATTCTGAGGACGCGTGTTGGGCCGGGGGGCATCTGGCAGCCCCTCTTCCTCTCACCGCGGCTGCCGCCACCCCCTTATGGGCCCAGCTCCTCGAGACAAGAGTCCCCGGCCCCGTGCTCTGCTGGTCGCGTCTCTTGGCCCTGCCGGCTGGGCAGATTGTCCTTGCTCGCTCTACCTCTCTCCCTGACGGATGGATACAATTCCCGAGCGGAGTTATTACCCGAGCGCCCCTTGATCCAGCAGCCCGGCTTCGTGCGCCATCCATCACCCGTCCTGGCAGCGCTGGCTGAAAATAACCTTGAAGGGAAGGAAGCTGTCGCCGTGACGGGGAAGGCAGGGAGGGCGCCGGGCCGCCCGTGTGGCCAGCAGAGGGCGCCAGAGACGGGGCCGGGGGCAGAGGGAGAGGGGCTCACCCCGGCCGGCCTTTTTGTCCCCAGCCCCACGGATATCAAGTGGAGCCGAGCAAACGACTCGTTGCCTGAGCGGGCCCTGATCGAGGGCGAAGTGCTGACCATCTCCAGCCTCAGCATGCTGGACAACGGCACCTACTCCTGCCAGGTGGCCAACAAGCACGGCCGCTCGTCGGACCAGTATGTGCTGGTGGTTTACGGTAAGCAAGCCTGGCCCGCAGGCTCTTTGCGGCGTCCGCGCTCGGCTCGTGCTCCAGAGGACGCTCGCCCTCCCAGCCTTGCGCTGCAAGGAGCGGGCAGGCAAATCAGTGTTTCTGAACTGCCCCACTTTGGAACAACGGAGTGCCCCACACGGCCCCTCCCCCTCAAAATAAAACTCCTGCACATACAATCCTAGAGTAGCAGCGTCAGAAGGGGCCCGAGGGCCATCAGGTGCACCCCCCTGCTCAGTGCAGGACTCCCAGTCAAACCACCCCCCCAGATGGCTGCCCACTGCCTCCTGACTGTCCCCAGGGTGTGGGAGTCCAGACCCCACCCCCCAGGGCATGGGGTTGCCAACAGGACATAGAAAATGCTCGGCTAAAACCTTTCTGCCCGGCGTACGGGTTTCTACATTCAGGTGGGCATTCCATCATGGTAGCTCGCAGTCATGGATTGTGCCCCCTGGGCCACATCCGTCCCTCACTGTCCAGACTCGATGGTTCACGTTGAGCCCCTGCAACTTGGGTACCGCCCATCTGTGGGTCACAGGCTCCAGGGAGGGCTAGGAAAGAAGCCCCCTTGCCCCTGTGGACGGCAGCTCCTTGTGGGGCCCCTGCTAAGCAAGAAGCGGCTTGATTTCCCCCTGCCAGGAGGGGGGCCGTAAACAGGCCAGGCTGAGCCCCTTCCTGGCTGCCATTCACGCACTAAGCCTTTGTCTCTCGCAGACCCTGGGGCTATCGTGGAGGCCCAGACTTCGGTGCCCTACGCCATCGTCGGGGGCATCCTGGCGCTCCTGGTCTTCCTCGTCATCTGTGTGCTGATAGTCATGGTGTGGTGCTCCATTCGGCAGAAAGGTCAGCGGCCGGACCCGCCAGCGGCAGGAAGCGGGCACAAGGGAGAGGCCCAGGGTGGCTGGCAGGGCGGCTCTGGCTAGAAACAGGGATGCCACGTCCCTCGACGAGGCACTGAATTCCGGAGCATCCTGGCTTTCCTTCCTCCGGTTGTAGGCGTGTGTTTCTAAAAAGCCTGTTTCCAGCTTCTGGGTTGAAGTAAGAGGTGGGCGGCTGGGAAGGTTTGGGGGTGAAGCCTTGGGGGTGACGTTTGAGGGGAGCTTGTCCCCTCAGCCAGCCTGTGTCTTTCCCTGAGTCTCCCCTTAGGACATGAGTGGAAGGACTTCACAGGCCCCGCTGATCACTCAGTGCCGGTGCAAGCGTTGGGGACGGGACTCCTGCTCAGTGCTCTTGATGAACCGCCTTCTCCTCGTTACCGCCTCCTCATTGTGTTTATTTACAGCCACTGTGAATCTTTTGAGAGGCGCAGCATACCAGAGGGTAGGAGCACTGGATCGGGGCTTGGCGATGCCAGTCCTCCCTTGGAACTGAAGCTCACGGGGTGACTTTGGGCCAGTCGCGGACTCTCAGCTCACCCTGCCTCACACAACTGTTGCTCAGAGGATGAGGCAGGAGGTGTGTCGTGTAAGCTGCCTTGACTTCCTGGCAGGAAAAGTGCGGTATATAAGTATTGATTGATCTGAGTTCCATCCGACCTTTCTTCTTTTCAATACATCAAAGTGGCTTACATAATTTTCTTCCTCCTGCTCTCAGTCTTATCCCCACGACAACAACCCTGTGAGGTAGGCTGGGCTGAGAGTCTGTGGCTGGCCAGAGGTCACCCGGTGGGCTCCATGGCTGAGTGGGGACTAGCACCCAGATCGCCAGAGTCCCGGTCCTGTGCTCTTCACCACCACACCACACCGGCTGTCTAAACATACAAGTTACAGAAGATGGCTTTGGGGGGAGTTCTGCTTTTAATGACCCTGCGGTGCTTACACAGGGCTTATAGCCTGGGTTTCTTTTCCCCCTTCCGGGGAGCCCCTCTTCTGCACTTCAGAATCATAGTTCTTGCTTACAGTGCCTTGGTAAGACTCAACAGATCTATAGAATGACACACGGTTTCCCAATCTAGAAGCGCTCCTGCGTCCGCGTCTGCAGGCGTCACGAACGCTCTCGACCCTGAAAGTGCGTGCCGTGTGCAAGCGCAAGATCTGCCAGTGCCTCCTTTGCTATCTCTACCCCTCTCAGTGGCCTGGCAGCATTCAAAATTTCTCATTGTTCCCATGGAGCGCATGGGGATGATTCTGGATAGGGCAGCCTGCAAGAGCCCAGAGCTGGTGGGTCCAGCGAGCTAGTGAAAGGCCTGCCAGCGGACAGAGAGAGGGGTACAGAGCCCCACACTTCCCGCATTCCAGGAGGGAGCGGGGAAAGAAGGAAGTTCTCTGGGACTGCCTCTACGGGTTCCTGGTTCGGCCCCGGTGGCCCTGCGGATCGCAGCCCGCTGACCAGGACGCTCTGTGGGAGCCATGGAGCACCCAGGTTGCTCCTGGGGTTGGTTCTGGGTCGCATGAGAGCGGGAGAGGGTGTTGGAGCTGGCTTTTGCGGGGACCAGCATTGCGCCAGAGTGATTCCAGCTTCAGCTGGCTGGCGAGAACACATTCATGGGTCGGTGTGTGTGTGTGCAAGGAGTGGGGACAGGTTTCTTCTGGGGGGCTCGGTGCTCACTCCCCATTTATGCCACCCTGTCTCTCTTTTTTAACAGGCTCCTACCTGACGCACGAGGCCAGTGGTCTGGATGAACATGGAGAAGCCCGCGAGGCCTTTCTTAACGGTGGCGATGGCCATAAACGCAAGGAAGAGTTCTTCATCTAAGCCTGGGGGGGAGAGGGGGGAGCGGGGAGTGGGAATGGGAGCGGGAAGGGGGTTTGGGGGCGGAATGTTGGGGGACGCGGAGGGGGAGCGCCGATCGGAGGAGAGGTTGACAGGAGAAGCTGCCGCTCTGGCTGGGGAGGGGGGAGGGATGGATAACGAAAAACCGAACAAAAAAAGAAGCAAACACGCTCGAAAGAATACAAACTCCATTGTATGAAGAACGACACCCGGCTGCCACTTTCTCGGTTTTGTTTTGGAAACCGATGACTGGAGCGCTGCCCCAGCCACGAAGCTCCACGTCCTGCCATGCACCCCCACCTCGCGCTCGCGTCGGAGTCGGACCCCGAGGAATCTGGGGAGGGCGAGGGCGCACACAGCTCTGCGTCAGTGGAACGCCCCCCCCACCCGTTTCCCTTGGGGAGCAGCAGAGCAGCAGGGGGGAAGGGGGGATGTCTCCGTGTAAATAGCCTGGCAGTGGCCCCGTGGGAGGTGGGGAGCCGGAAGACGCATGGCGGACCACCACAGCGATGATCGCGGGGGGCTGGTAGGTGCGTGGCGGGGAGCAGCTCTGTGGGAAAGGGCCGACCCTCGGAGCAGCTGTGGCTCGTTAGCCTCGGGTTTTCTCAGATATTAGCACTGAGTCTCGAAATATCTGGGGAAGGAGATGGGGCTAGCAATTCTGCTCCAGGGAGCAGCCCTCCCCAAGGGCTGGCTGGGAGATGGTGGGGCGGGCGGGGCGGGGGGAGCTGGTGTGCCGGGCGGGACCCCTCTGCTCTGTTTCCAGTGTTCAGGAGGGAGCCAGATGGGGCAAGCTACGTGTCCGGGGCGCTGAGGCCGTGAGTCCCCGGGGCGTCCCGAGTTCTCATCGGGGCGCCCGCTGCGGCACCCCTTCGGCCGCGTGACCCCCCCTCCCCCCCGTGAGGCCGGGCCACGCCAGCCACATTGGGCCTTAAGAAGCAGGTTGGATTCTCTCTATTTTTTTCCTTGAAAGCCATGATGGTGCGGGGAGGGGGGAGGGGAGGGGGGAGCGGAAGGGGTCTGTGTCTGTCTGTGTCCTTGTTACGTGACGTGCTCAGCCAGGGCAGGGGTGGGAGCGCCGAGCCCTTCGGAGCGTCCGGCCCCGATCCCGCGCGTGCGGCTTGCCCGGCCCGAGGCCCAGTGTCCGGGGAGGGGGGAGGCCATCCTGGGTGCCTCTGCGGAGCCAGACCGGCCGGTGCAGGTGGCCTGGGGGGCGTCCCCTCATCCTCGCTCCCGTTGCGCAGGTGGTAGCTTTGCACCATCCCATCCTCTCCCCAGCCCCTGATCAAAGCACCCTGGGGTCGCTCACCCACCCCAGCCCTCCTTCCTTTCCGCTCAGTTGCCCCCAGATGCCGGGGAGGGGGCATTTCCCCAGAGGGCAGAAGAGGCGGCTCAGCAATACGCATTCCTCACTCAGCCCCCCTTTTGATCCTCTCTGGATGACCTTCGCCTCCCGAGGTGCCGCCATCACAACATCTGGAAAAGAAGCCACTGTCGTGAATGGCAGCCGCCCTGCACAGCTGGGGACAGACGGCCCCGGGCAGCTGCTGAGGGGGTATCAGAGGGACTCGCGCTGCCCCAGAGGAACCAGCTCCCCCACCCTCGGCCCCCCGGCTCCTCCTGACCTCTCCAGCTTCTCCCATTTGTGCCAGTCGGTGCCCACTTCTCACCCCCTCCATGCCCCCCTCTTCTGAAATCTCCAAGCCTGTTCCCTCCGTCTTTCGTCTGGGGAAAAAAGAAACCCGACAAAACAGAAGGAAGAAACTGACGTGTGATTCTGTGTCCGTCTCTGGCTCGCCGTTTTTATTTTATATTGTTTGTGTCTTGGAAGGGGAGATTAAAAAAGAATGGAAAATATAATAATTAATATATAACTGGGGCTCGGGAGCGTGCGGGGGACTTGTTCTGCTGCAGCCCGAGACTGTTTCCCCGGTGCCCGAAAGTTAATATATATGTAAATATCTATGTCTGCCTTTTAACCACCTTTGATACTTCAATAAATCCCCCTGATTAATTCTTTTAACACCAGTGGTTGTGGGATCCTTTTTCATGAGTCCCTGCCGGGTCATGGAGCACCGTCAGCTGCAATGCATTTCAGGCTGGGGGGTCTTCGCTCTCTGCCCCCCGTGAAGAGAAAAAGTGCAGAAAGTAGCAGCTACTCAAAGCGGGGAGCTAAACAAAAGTTTGGAGTGCGGGGAGTTATATGCCACCCTTCAAGCCCCAGAAACTGCAGCGACTGGGCGTCAAGGCTGCTTCCTCACCGGGGGGGGGGGGGCAGTTGGAACTGATGGAGCTTAAACCCCTTCCAGGTAATCCCGAGTCCTTTGCACCACGCTGTCTGTAGCTAATACTCTCTTTCCACCCTCAGAACGTCCTTGTAAAGCAAGCCATGGAAAGGGGGGCCAAGAACAGGCATCGACTCTGGAGGGCTCACATCCATCTCGGTGTGGAGTGTACTGGGTTCCTTCAGAAGGTTGCTGCTGTTCCCATTTCACAGGTGGGAGAATTGAGTCAGAGTCCACAGCTTGTCCAGGACTGTGCCAGTACCTGCACCAGAGTGTGTCTTGCACTCTTACGCCAAGGTGAATCACGGTCAGGTCCCACCCGCTGTTCAATGCACAGGTCAAGTCTCCCTTCCAAACACTAACCGGGCCTGACCCTGCTTAGCTTCCAGGATGAGGCACTTCAGGCTATATGGAAGCTCAGTCCCATTCCACCCTTGCAATGGTGCCCATTTGGATCCCACCGGTCCTTTGAGGAGCTCCCTTTTCCTCCTCCCCCTGCCCCTCACACGAATTAGGTGGAAAGATAAGGGCTGCTTCAGCCTGCCCAGTGAGCTTCACTGCTGAGCAGGAATTTAAATCCTGCAATGCCTAAAGCAGCATTTGCACCCAGGATTGGTCTGGGTCGGACTCCCTGCGACAGGTCTCGCCTGTGCCCCCCCCCCCCCCGGCTGGAAACTTTCTCGCCTCCTGCGGGCATTCATGCCACCCTCTGCTCCATTTCCACTCTCTTGCAGGGCCCATTTTAAGTCAGAAGCCCTTAATAAATGCGCCAAGCCCCCATTTCTACCGTACAAGCAGCCAGTATTCCAGCGCCTTTGCATAGTTCCTGCTTCCCTTCCATTTCTCTCCTTCGCTCTCATTTTTATTACTCCACCGGGTCTCTCTACACGTCCCCATCTGTCATTCTGTACAAAACTCTCTTCTCGTGGAAAACATTTCAACTGGGAGCTACCGGTAAAAATATTTTAAAACAATCGCAGGACTGGGGAGGGGGCGGAATTTAATGTTCAACCAAATGGCATAAATTCCGGGTTTGCAGCTCTTTTCACTTGTGCTGTTCAAGTAGCTAGAGCGATGATTCCCGTAAAGGCGGCAGAACCAACAGCTCTGGTGTGTGCCCAAGTTCGTGATCTCTGGCATAAACGCCACCTCCCTGGCCAGAATCAGGCCTAGAAGCCCATCCGCAGGGTGCCCTCCATCTGGATTGCAGCTTCTCTTCTGTGTTCCCCTTTCTGGATACCTCATAGGTCGTTTCCTCTGACTGGCATCATGTCTATGATTTGTGGTGAGGCAGATAAGCATTCTAGTGCAGCGAAAGCTTGCCGCATTGTGAGGGGTTTCTTTAGACAGCACATGAGTGCCCGCATCGCCTCCGTTGTTCCCCTTGTAATGGTAACTGCGTTTCAGTAGAGCTGCGGTTTTATTTACCCACAATGCCCTTATGGAGTGTCACTCGGTCATTATGGGAAATTGCAAGGGCCACATCCAGTGGTGAGAGACCACCATGTGGAATGCAGTGGAGGGATGACATGGCCGGACCCAGCCATCTGGGGCTTAATGGGGTGGGAATTTGCTTTAAAGGGGCAAGGAGCAGGAGAGGGGTTAGCCGTTGTTGAGTGTTGCTGGGGCCCTGAGCTACCAGAGGCAGTCTGAGGACGTTACATGCTCACACAGGGCCAGGAAGATCGTAAAGGCTGATGGGCTTTGAGTTCAGGTTCTCTTCCCTATATAGTCAAAGCTGTGGTTTTCCCAGTTGCAATGTATGGCTGTGAAGGTTGGACCATAAGGAAGGCCGAGCGCTGAAGGATTGAGGCCTTTGAATTGTGCTGCTGGCGGAGACTCCTGCGAGTCCCTTGGACCACAAGGCGATCAAACCGGTCAGTCCTAGAGGAGATCAACCCTGACTGCTCTTTAGAAGGCCAGATCCTGAAGATGAAACTCAAATACTTTGGCCACCTAATGAGAAGGAAGGACTCCCTGGAGAAGAGCCTGATGCTGGGAAGGATTGAGGGCAAAAGGAGAAGGGGACGGCCGAGGATGCGGCGGCTGGATGGAGCTGCTGGGGCAGTGGCTGTGGGCTTGGGTGGACTCCAGGGGATGGTGGAGGACAGGAAGGCCTGGAGGAGTGTTGTCCGTGGGGTTGTGATGGGTCGGACAGGACTTTGCAACTAGCGACAACCCTTCCCTAAAATGAGAAGCCTTGGCAGACAGATGTACATCCAAACTGCTTCATCCCAACATGTTTGCCTCTGCCGCTGCCCTTTAGCCTCTCTCTTACGTTGCAGATCACGTTAACGAGCCCTTAAGTAAAACCGCAGTGAAGATGCCCAGGAATTCAGTGGTCCCAATGCACTCGGCAGCAGGCGAGTGTTTCCCAGCCTGGACTTCATTGGCTTCTAATAGGATCAGCACCTTCTCCTGCCCCAGCTTCATAAAAGCATTAACCGAAGAGTGAGTTTAATAGGGAGCAGGCATGACATGAGGGATGCGGAAAGGGGAGCGAGGAGGAGGGCTGGCTTTCCCAAAAAAAGGAAGTTGCCCCTTATACTAGTTCACCGCCCTTGGTCTGGTCTTCCACCTGCCCCTGGAAGACCTCTGGCCCATCCTAGCTGACATTCCAGGCCTGATCGCTCCATCCCTATTCTCTATTAATCTACACAAGGGGCCCATGTAGCTCTCTCTCCTTTCTCGACCCTCATCAAGGAGGTGGCGAAGTCCCAAGCTGGCTTTGCTGCTTGCTGCCCTTCCCCAGTCAAGGAAAGGGAGCATCAAAGCTGACCGTCCACGGCTCCCTGGCTGCCCCAGCCTCCTCCCCTCCAAAGGCACAGAACCCTCCTGCAGGTGAGGGGAGGCAACCTGGAGGGCTGGAGGTTTGGATGGCCAGGCGGAAGTATTTCATTTATGGCGACTGGCTGACGTGCCTTCAGATGGCCTCCTGGTAGGATTCTTCATCACGCCATTTGGGGCCTGACATTTTATCTCACAGTTTAGGTGAAACTGTTGTCGTCTTTCAGGCACACACCGCGTCGGTGTACGGTCTGAAAACTCCGTCTTCTCCTATGGCCTTTGAATAGCCATCTGCCCGAGGTTGTTTCCCGGGGCCCTGGCCCTGTGCTGCTCCTCTGGCCCGGCTGGATCAGGCCACTGGGCCCATCTGTTCTGGCTGGTGCGCATGATGGCGACTGCCAGCGCGAAGATGGATGGTGCAGCTTGCTGGGCCAGTGCGCTCGCCTGGGAATCAAATTCTCCTTAATGGCCCTCATTTTGCTCATTAAAAGGTGAGTATCTTTCCTGGCCTTGTGGTCTTGGGCTTCATTGGGCGCCTAATCCAATCAGCTGGCAACCCTTGTCAGTACATTAACGAAGCAGTGAGTTAACCCCCTAAAGGGGATTCTGAAGGATGGGAAAGCGAAGAAAGAAAGGGCTTGTTTTCTAAGCAAGGTGCTGGGCTCATGCGTGTAAGGAAATTATTTTTCTCTGCTTCGGAAGCTGCCTGATCAACTTGCATGTGATCACCTGCTGTGGCAGATGAGGGTGAGACACGCACTTCTTAGCATCACTGCGGACTGTGCCAGAGGCCTCAGCTGAAGCGAGGCTCCAAATGACCCCCCTCCCCCATACAATATAACCAGGAGCCCTGTGCAGAAGGAAGCAGGGGTCTTTTCCAGCAGGCTTTTGCCAGGGGCTGGGGGAGCTGCACAGCAGATGCCGGCAAAAGCACCGAAGAGCAGCGGACTGTGGGAGACCTGCTCCTCCCTCCCAGGCTGTGTCACTGGAGCAATTGTGGAATCGGAACCGCAACTGGCTACCGCACTTCCATTGATCTTTTTGCGGAGAGAGGCGCCTTGGAGCGGGCGCGCTTGGCAGGGGAGGCAGGTCCCTGCCCCAAAGAATTAGCAAATTGAATCCAGACATCAGCACAAGGCAGATGCAGATGAATGGGGATAAATGCAGTTCCCTGTACTTCTGGCTTCGTATTGGCAGGTTGGAAACGAGGGCTGAAGAGCCGAGGTCAAAGGCTTCGTGGAAGAGGCAGGGTGTGGAATGGCTTTCGAAGGCGGGGAGGCAGAAGTGATGGCAAGAGAAAGGGCTGAGGCATCGGAGGGGGGCAGTCAGTTAAGCAAAGTGGGGGTAAGAGCAAAGATCACAGGCAAAGGCGTATTAAGCTGGGACACCATCCATCTCCCCCTCTATTTTGAGGGGGGGTGTGGAGGGAGGTCCATCCGACTCATTAAGACTTGCACAAATTCATGCAACACGCCCAGTTACATACCTAAAGACACGCACAAGTGCTTCAAGCGGAGAGGTGCATTTTCCACAGAGGGAGGCAGGCCCACAGTGAGGTTCCCGACATCCCCACTGGGCCGGCTCCTGGCGGAGGGAGCGCTTTTGCTTTCTGGTTCATGAGACCAAGTGCCAAATGTTGTGAAGCTCAGCTGGGTGAAGCACCAAGAGAAAATGGCACACGGCCCCGCTGGGCCTGAACCTCAGCTAGAGCCTGCCTGCCTGCTCTGCTACCCTTTCAAGGTAAGCCTGCTTATGTTTAACCAACCAAAACTCCCCTCTAATCTACTCTGCTGTTTTTCTCCCCGCTAGGCAAGCTGAAGTGCTACTGGTCAAGAAGGGCACTGCATGTTGTGCCTTTCAAAGCCAGGTCCACGCCCCCAAATCCCCAGGCGAGGCCATGGCGTTCGGGCAAAGGTGAGGGCTTTGGGTCCAAGTTATATATACCGTCATAGCCGTTATCTTCTTTGGGAAGGGGGTGCCTCCTGGTTGGGATCAGCCATGGGTTACCCAGCAATGCAGACGTCATTTGCAATTTGACCTGCATCCAATTAATCGTCTTCCTACCAGCCACTCTTTTGTTTCAGTATTGGGAGGGGGCAGGCCCCCTTCCCCTACCCCCATTTCAAGCTACATGTAATTATTCTTCAGGGGCACGTCTCCCTCGTTTGGATGATGTAGCTACAACCTCTTAAAATGCATTGCACTTTTGCAATCTAATCTTGAATACATCCAAGAGAAAATTGAGCCGTGCTGTCAATCTCTCCTTCCCCCCTGCTGGAATCTGTACTCCTCCACCCCTTGAAAGTTTAAATTGTGCCCTTTGGGGGGAAGGAATTGGGCTGCGCTGATTTTTTTTTAAAAAAAGCATGCAGATGCAGCGAAGAAAAAAGGTTTGCTGATTGTGTTTCTGCTTGTCATACTGCTGTCAAAAGCACCAGCATGCTACTAGATAGAAGCAAACATCTGGCTACATTAGCTACAGGAATCAACTCCATTCCACTTGCTGCTGCAGCCAAAGTTCTTCCTCTGCAACATGCTGCCCTAAATCGCAGCCTAGATCTGTCTCAGCACCAAGTCTGCCACTTAGCAGCATCTCCGCTCTCTTTGTGCGGTCGAAAGATACTGAATTTCATGGTAGCTATCAAATTTCAGCTGCTCATAAGGCTGTACTGCATGCATTAAACCCCACATTAACTTTTACAGATCTTTACACAAACAGCTTCCCACAGGGAAGGAGGCCACCCCTCCTCTTATTTCTGTCCTCCCCCCACCCCACTAAAATCCACCCTCATCAGTTTTAGCATGCAGCTTAGGAAAATGGAGCTCTCTGAAAAAATTATGGCGAGGGAGAGTTGGAATCGCCCGAAGGGCTTGGGGATGTGCGCAACTCTAACAGAGCAAAAGGCGGAGTGAGGCATCGTTTTGGAAACTGGAGAAGGTCTCAACTTATTTTCCCATAACAGCAAAAGCAGCGCATGTGTCCTCATGTGTCTCCAGAGCAGGCAGAAAATCAATGGGTGAAGCTAGCTCGCTTCCTTCTTTGCTCTTCAATATGGAGGGAGGCTGTCCCTGAAGAATTTCTTCCCGTCACACTGAAGGATCACACGCCCTGCCAGTGTTACCCGTGAATAGTGCACCGAGTATCTTTTAGCAGAGAAAGATGATACAAGCATTTTTATGAAGTTGGGACAAGTTGCTCACAGGAGACTCGCTCCCGTTCCAAATCCGTACCGGAGGAAGGAGAGAAAGAGGGAGAGAGAGCATTCCCCTAGTTCAGGCACTTAAAAGACTGAGCTATTTCCTTTCCCACCCCGTGCTGCACAATAGTCCTATGCATAGCTTTGTTTGACTAAAGATCCCTGGTGCATCGCATGTCTATAAAAGTTGCTTTGACTACAAAGAGAGGCCAAAGCCAGAGTGGATTGCAAGCTACCTCGTTTGGACCGGGGCAGGAGCAGGCTGCAGGCTGGCCTCTAACACTCCCAAGCGCCGTGCCATCCTGCCCAATCCCCCTCTGCTCTTATCTGGGATGATGTAGCGCCGCTGGTTTGCATGATGTAGAGACGCTGCCTCTGACATATACATAGACAGAAGGGATGATGGGTTTTTTATTAGGGCTTAATATCCAACAGAGGCCTTTTATGGCTCGAGTTTCTGTAGAAGTGGGGAGCGCTGCTCGGTGCCTGTCGTTGGCTTGGGTTGGTTTATATCCCCCTTGGGTACCATGCAGAATGCTGGTGATAAAAGAAAAAAACCCGATGCCGCACGCTCCAAACAGCCACCGTTGCAAGATTTTGTTATTTTTTATTTTGATGAAAGGAAGTGCCGGATGGGGGGACATTTAAACTGCACACTGCAGAGACAGGCATAATAAACGCTTGCTCCGCCTCTCACCATCACCTCTCTGCATGTTGGCATGCAAATAATAGCAAAGCGCCACCGAAATTCCAGATGTATTGCTGTTTCCTGGCCTTAAAGCTGCTGCGAGAACTCGAGCAAAGGGGCGCTTGCATTTTTGCGCAGGGCTGCAGTGGAAGCTGGACTCGTAAAGGTACACAAGGACACGAGAAAACAAAAGTTTTACATTTCCAAACGGAGCACGAGAGCAGGTGGGTCCCCTCCAGGCCCTCTCCCACTATCCACAAAGGCCGCTGATTATGTTTTCATTATACTTAAGGCACTCTATACCATCTTCCTCTTGGTTTTATCCTGTGAGGTAGGCTAGGCTGAGAGCTACTGCCTGGCCTGAAGTCACCAGCAAGCTTCAAGGCCAAGCAAGGACTAGAACCTTGATCTCCCAAGCCCTAGTCCAACACTTTAACCAAATGGCACACTGGCTCTCATTTACACCTGGGTGTGGGGTTTGTGACACTCCAAAATTCTGCCCTAAAATTCGAGGCCAGTAGTCCTCTCTGGCCAGTAGTCTCTCTGGCCAGTAGTCCATGCAATATTAATTCCCCAAGCCTGGTTTGTTTGCTCTTCATTTGCTTCACAAGGAATTTAGAGTAAGGAGGTTAAGCCTCAGTGGAAACTTTTGAGTAATATTCTTTGGTATATGAAATTGGGCAGTAACAAAAGAGAAGCAGGGAAAATTGGGAACAAGTTATAGTGTGAAAAGGCTGGAACAGGGTAATTTTTTTAAAAAAACATCCTGCAAAGCATACAGTTGAGTGCAGGCTCTGTGACTTATTCTCATTAATTTACAATAAGTAGAAATACCTGAAAAAGAAGCATTGATCCAAGAAGAAAAGGGCTAAGTCTTGCCAGGACAGACTGAGATCAAAGACCAGCCCTAAGCTAACGTTAACCTCTTGCCCTCCTAAAGGGAAGCAGAGAATTGCAGGCAAGTAGCCCCTGACAGGGGAGGGGGGTCCCCATGTTTCCAACATCACTGCTGCCCCCCCAGACTTTTGGTCCCCATTGTGCCACCTCCCCCCTCCTGAAAAAATGAAACAATAGCTCAAACATATACAAACAAAAACAGTCACTGTACATTATGACCATCCCATAGTCAGAAGATGCTGCATCTTGAAAGTGACAAAAAGGTGGGGGGAACCACAGACGCCGTTCAACCTGGGGAAAAGAAACGAGAAGGAAGTCAGCTGGCCAGCAGAAAGCAGAGTCTTTGCAGGGGTGGCCCCAGTCCAGAGCCTCTTCAGCCGTGACTTCCAAGGCATGGTCCCCAGACTTGGTTCTCCAGACCTTGTAGGGCGACAGCTTCCAGCGTCCTTGACCACTGGTCATGCTGGCTGAGGATGCTGGGGGTTGTAGGCCAACAATGTCTAGGGACACTGATCTAAGGTGCCCCGTTTGGGCAGCAAATGAGACCAATCAATCAGAGCACTTCCTCATAAGGATGAAAGGACGGAACAGCCCCCCCCCCCCACTGCTTTTATCTGGATCTTGGTTTTGACACCCACATGGTGGCTTCTGAAAGGAAACAGGGCTATAAGCTGTAGGCCGTATCCTTTCTACATTCCAACCATATTTATTATTTGTTTATTATTTTTTCAATTTATACCCTGCCTTTTTCCTACAAAGGACTCAAGGCAGCTTACATCATTCTCCTCCTCCATCTTATCCCCACAACAACAACCCTGTGAGGTAGGTTGGGCTGAGAGTCTGTGACTGGCCCAAAGTCACCCAGTGGGCTCCATGGCTGAGCGGGGACTCGAACCCGGATCGCCTGAGTCCCAGGCCCATGTGCTTTACCACTACACCACGCTGCCTCTCTTAATATGGCTCAGTGAGCAAGGGTGCCTTGCTGTGGATCCAGAAGTCATGGATTCAAATCCATGTAGGTGTGGTTGGGACTTGCACAGCAAGGGAGATGGAGTGGCCAGAAAGCTGGACCAGGATCTGGGAGACTGGAGTTCTTCTCTGCAGTCAGAGATTAAGTTCCTGGGGAGACTTTGGGCCAGTCGCTGGTGCTCAGCCTGGCCTACCTCACAGGGGCTGCTGCTATTGTAGGGATGAAATACCGAGGATAATTCAAGCTGCCCAATGATCGCTTTCGCACAAAAGGCAGGATAAATCTAGATACGCCATTTCTTTCCTGCATCGGCATTTCCAGTTCTGATGATTTTTCTGAATTTATTCCCTAGAGGCTACCTTACGCCTCTAATGCAGGCGTGGGGAAGTGTTCTGGAGGGCCGTATTCCCTCGGACGTATCCTGTTTGGGCTGGCTGTCGGTGGGCACAGCTTGCCCTCCCTCCCCCTCCTGCTTAGTTCCCAGCAGCAAGAGAAAAGGGGAAGTTTTTTTCTGGTAATTTCCCATATACACGCCTGAGTTGCCTTCAGCACTGCCTGCTGCTGCATGTCACTTGCAAGAGCTTCTCCAAAATAGAACGGTCTTCAGAGGTCAATGCTCTGCACTAAACTGTCATGGGGGGAGAGTGGGGGGCATATTTTTGGGATTGCACTGACTGTGGGGTGGTGAGGGGGACCAGTCTTGGGATAAACAGATCCTTAGGATTTTGGCAGGGGCCGTGCTTGGGTGGAGAAGCCTCTCTGGCGAGGGACAAGTCCGGGCAAGCAGCTCAGGAGGCAGAGTTTGGCTGGCCAATGAAGAAGTGGGGGGAATCCTGCTCAGCTGGCGAGGTGGGAGGGGCAGCAGGCTCTGGAGCCCACACACCAGACCCACTCACACACTGGCAGGACGCCACGAAGGCAGCCAGCAGGGGATCCCTCCGTCCCCTCTCCCAGGTTCCCTGGAGAAGCTGCCCACCCGATCTCCTGCTTCAGGAGACTGCAGAAGATCGGGTGGGTGGGTCCCCGGAGCTTCATGACAGCTACAGCACAGCAGGGTTTGGTTTGAACTCGGCTTCCTGTGGGAAGAGGGTGCATGAGAGCAAGCGTTTTCCCACGTGTCCCCTGCTCCACACACACAAGGCCTGCTGTGTGTGTCGAAACCAGAAAGGATGTAGGTTCTCCTGTCACTTTTTTGCTAATGAGTAGCCCCAGGTGGCTTCTTTGAAAACCGGAGAGTTTTGCCTCTTTCTTCTATGCTCCTGCCCCAGTGGAGATCTTCCAAAAATCACTATCAATGCAACAAAGGTGGTGTGTGTGTGTGTGTGTGTGTGTGTGTGGAGAGAGAGAGAGAGAGAGAGAGAGAGAGAGAGAGAGAGAGAGAGAGAGAGAGAGACAGAGACAGAGACAGAGACAGAGACAGAGACAGAGACAGAGACAGAGACAGAGACAGAGACAGAGACAGAGACAGAGACAGAGACAGAGACTGACTGACTGGGAGGCGGAGAAGGGAACTGTCTACCTGTCCTTGGCTATGAGGGGAGACTGTTTACATCAGGGAAACATCACAGGAAGAACGAATCTCATGCCTTCCCTGGAGCACAGCATTCCAAAGCAGTCCCTTGGAACTGCGAATTCACGTGATGAAATACCAGCCTACCTGGAAATCCTAACCATCCATAAGAGAATTACCCCATTAAGGTCTGACCCTGAGAAAGGAGAAGACTGGAATCTGCGGCTGCGTTACGCCTGCTTTGACCATGTGGAGGAGTATTTATACGGGCATTACATCATCACAGGTTGCTTTTGATCCACGGGAAGATTCCTGCAAAGACTCTCTGGACCCCCACCCCCCCGCCTCCAGATGTCGAGCTGATTTCTGGATCTTCCACGGAATGCAGAACTAGGGAATCCTCAATAAGGAACCAAGCTTCCTACTCAGAGCTCAGAAACAAGGGGAAGGAAAACTGCAGGCAAAACAGGAGGGGGTGTTCCAGCCCATGCAGTCCTGCTTACCTGTGCTCCCTTTATTACATCACCAGAGGGTGGGTATCCCCCACGACAGAAGGCACAGATTCAAGGCTGCCTTTGTAGATAGGAGTGCGCTGGCCGGCCTCTTGCCTGCAGAGACAAAGACAAAGACAAGCGCCCCAGTCTGAGTTTCTCCATCACTTGCTCCAACGTGCAAGCTGAAAAAGATGGAGATTAGGCGGGCGAGAGGGGGGCAAGCTGCACCGAGCGACACACTGTCGAGGGAAATTAGGATTTCGTGCTTGCCCGCACATCAGGTGTCGAACATGTGTGAACTAGGCTCTGCTTCACCAATTAAGTGAGCCCGTTCAGGGATGGCCATGGATCAGGAACGATGAGTTGGAACTGGCATCTGTGCCACATGCAGTACAGACGCCTACGTTCGCTTTGGTTAAGCAACCCCCACAGGCTACAGGTTTGGGTTGTGGGGCGAGAAGAGGGCGCACAGGCCATCAGGCGGCTCAACCGCCCGCCCGCCAGCCTCCCAGCCGCAAACGCAACCCCCACAGCACTCACTGGGCGGCTTTCTTCTTGGCCGCGGCTGCTCGCCGACGGGGCACCAGGATGGCGAGGACCATGATCAGAAGCAGCAGCAAGACGGCAGGCAGCGCCACGGACAGGGCCAGCATCGGGGTGCTGAGCGACATCAGGGACTCTGCAGAGAGCGGGTGGGATGGAGATGAGGCGTCAGCACCGGAGCACAGCAGGGCTCTGGCCCTCCAACCAGACGGGGAGAGCCACACACACCTGGCCACCCACACCTCCTTTCGCCCCACGCAGGCGACGTCCTCTCCGACTAAGGGAGTGCCTTCCGTGAGCTGTAGCCAGCGTTCCTTAGAAGCTATTTTTCCCAGGCTGCGGGCAGGTCTCAACTTCTCCAGGAGAGCACACGCTCAGGGCTGGTGAAGGACTGCAAAATGTGTTTTGAAAGAAAGAGACCTGCGAAATGCCAGCTTAGCTTGAGAATATCTGGACAACGGGAGCACCAGGGCAGGCTGATTTTAGGTGGTACCGACACTGGCTGATACAGAGTTAAGATGCATCTCGATGCATAGAGATAAGATTGAGAGATTTGCAAATAATATCCGTAGGTTAAAAAAAACCCACCCAAAGGCACAGAAAGTCATTGAGAACTCTGAAGAATTCCCTGAATGTTTCGTAGCTTTGGGGACCTAGAACAGGTGGGGACGCCATGGGGAAAATTCTTGCAAGGGCCGAGGGGAGACAATTTTCTTCACGAAAAACATGGATATAAGAAATGCCTTGCAGCACAGGGTGGGGAACATGTGGCCCTTCTGGTGTTGTTTGACTACAACTCCCAACAGCCCCAGCAAGCATAAGCCATACTCAAGGGTGATGGGAGTTGTAGTCCAACCAGTAAAATTACATGTCTGAGGCATGCAGGGCGCTTGCACAGAAAAACCCTTTGCAGGTGCTAGGAAAGAGTCCTCACCAAGCGAAAACGAGCGCTCAGGACCCTCCACGAGCAGAAGGACTGACTTGCTCTTCGCCAGCTGGGCCAAGGTGGGATGCCGAGCCCGGCAAGTGTAGGTCCCAGCATGTTCCCGGTTCACCTTGCTGAGGTTTAATGCGTTGGATGGCAGAATCCAGTCGTCCCCCTGTTGTGGGATTGAAGAGCTGTTAAAATTGTACGTGTTCCAACGGAGCCGTGACTTGGGCCACCTTCAAGCCACAAACCTATTTCCTGTGTTAAGGCTTTGGGTCCAAATGAGCCCCCAGAGCAGTAAGAGCTGAAATCTGGGCTACATGGGACATTTAAAGTGCCTTCAAATTGTGCTTTACCATGGACCACCCTTCCAATGCTGTTCTACCCACTGGCTGCAAGCAGGAGTACTTTTACTTCTGGAGCAGTCAAATACTGGCGGTCTCTTTCCCCTCTCTTCTTTCTTCATTGCACATTCAGAAACATGGTTTAAAAAAGTAATGCACACTGAGAATTCAGGGAAGGGGAGCTGGGATATCCCCCAGATAGGTTGTCTTGGCTGCAGGATGTGGACCACGGGGCAAAGTCACGGGGATTCGTCTCTTCAAGGGGATGCTGGGAAGCTGCACGTTTAATCTGAAGAGCTGCCTCCTCGTCTCTGCTGGGCTGCCAGGGCTGCCGTAACTCCTTGCCCCCTCAGCACAAAACATCCGCGACAGGCCTACGCTCACCCTCGGAACTGCATCCCAAGGAGAGACACATTGGTCGTAAACATTCTGGCACCAGAGGTGAAAGACTGAGGGTGGACCTGCCAGTTATGAGGTAAAACAGCCTTTCCAGACCTGTGTTTATTTCACGATGCTAATGCAGGGACTGGGAACCGAGAGATACCAGCACAGGCAAATTAGCTAACGGGAAGGGGTGCTCAGCCCTTTCCCAATGGCAGCCAATTTTACCTTGGAAATCCCCCTGTCCTGCCCATTCATTTTAAGCTAATTTTCCTGTCAGGCTGTAAGATGATGTACAAGTCCACTAAGCTTAGGTGAAAATGGCTTTTGTAGGGGGAGGGGAGATGAGGAAGAAAGCGGCACCGTTTCTTCAGTGTCGCTTCAGCAGCAACCAGTCAGGGAACCAAAAGAGGGACTGGAGGAGAGCGCATTGCAGGATAAATCCCCGGCAGGCAAGAACAGTTTTGCCATGCAAAAAATAGGCAAACATTTAGCACACCCGCACTGGTGGAAGGTCCCTTCCTGCCTGGTGGGGCCAACAATCTTTTGCCTCCTTTGGGGGTCCTTCTGCTGAGCTCAAGCACAGAGCCTTAGGGTCTTGGGAGTCCCTGCTGCAGGAAAGATTCCCCCCCTCCCCATTCCTCTAAAGTTCTCACCTCTCGGGTCCATTCGAAGAGCGGTGTCTGCGAGGAATCCGCCGAACAGAGGAGTTTCACATCCTGGCCCTCCTGCACTCTGATGGTTTTCTCCATGGTCCCACACCAGGAGTTTGCACGAGAGATGTGGACGCCGTGGAGATCTGTGGCCAGAGAGAAAAGGGGATTCATGCCCTTCTTAGGCTTTGCTCACAGGTGAGATTCCAAGTCCTGGATAGCCAACTTGGCGCAGCTCTCCCATATTATATTATATTATTTATTTATTTAGAAATTTATAGGCCGCCCCATCGCAACCAAGCCTCGGGGCAGCTTACAACATAATTAAAAGCATACAAAACAGTACATATTAACAAACGTACGAAGGCTTAGTGCAAGTCGAACTGGTGTGGCTTCTGCCATCTCCAGCCCCCAAGGCAACTTGGGAATTGGGCGTCTGATGCGGAGGATATGGCAGCTCTCAGAATATCCCGGGAAGGAGGAATGGCAGTGAAACCTGCTGAAGGGCGCCTCACCCTGCCTCATTCACCGTTTTATGGGGGAGCAGATGATGGCGTGCCCCATCCGGAACCACATTTCCCGCCCCACCCCAGTGTTCTCCCACTGCTGCGTCCATCATTTCGCCCTTCCACTAAAAAGTCTGTTGAGCAAAGGACTAACTGGCAGTGCTGATACACTCCTATCTGGAAGCATCCCAAAACGAAGGTGGAGCTCAGCTCCGAGCAGAAGCGTTGCACGTTGAAATTACAAGGAAACGCTCCCAGTTCTGGTGAGAGCTGCGATGACCCACCCAGAAGATGCCCAAAGGGCTGATCTTCAACATGACCTCAATCATTCAGAGAGCAGCAACGTGTGCCGGAAAATAGAGAGCACAGTTAATGAGCTGCTGTAAGAACAGCCATGCTGGGTGAGAACAGAGGCCTGGCTGGGCCAGCGTTTCGTGCGCACAACGGCCAAGCTGATGCCTGTGGGAAGCCCACAAATGAACAAGAACACCTTTGCCTCTCGCCTGTGCTGCTGGGGGTCAGGTCTGGCCGTCGAGAGTAGCAACTGCCGGTAACCTGAATCGTCACGCATGTGTCCAACTCCCTTTCTAAGCTGCCCACGTTGGTGCCCATCGCAACAGCTCATGGTCGCAAGCGCCACTCTTTAACCACGCTCTGTGTGAACAAAACCCCCTTTCATCCGTCCCGACTCTTCCACCACTTTCTTTCACTGGCTTTGCCATGGGTTTTGGGTTCGAGACAGGAGCAAAGCTACCCCCTACCTACTTTCTGCACAACATGGAACTCTTTCATGTCCCCCTTGCCTTTGTCCTAAGCTACAGAGCCCCAAATATTGTAACCTTTTCTCAGAGGGGTTTGCCCTTCATCCCTTTGGCCACTCATTCTGCACCTGAACTAGGTCTACAAAGCCCTTTTTGAGGTGCAGAGGCACAGAAACCAAATGTGGCTGCACCGCAGAATTGTGTAAAGCCATTAGGATATTGCCAGTTTTACTTTCAGCCCCATTCCTAATGAACCCCTACACGGAATTTGCCTTTCTCTTTCATTGGACTACCCTGTTAAACACTACACTGTAGCAGGTAAATGTACTACACACGCTCTTTCTATCAGCCCTTTGATTCCCTGTTTTGTTATTCTATACCCTTTGAAACGGCGTCCTCCCCAGCAGATCCATGGATAGATTTATCTTACACTGCGGTCTAGACTCAAAGAATGCAATATTGCCAAGTATGGATGTACTAAAACAGGGAAATCTGGCTCATTTGTGCACAATCAATTTCCTGCCCGCTTCCGATTGCAAAACCCGGCGGGAGCAGGCTGAGCTGAGGCGTTTTCAAAGATCTCCTTCCCCAAGATGAACCTTGCATTGCACCTTAAAAAAAGCCCAGTCTAATCAAATTTGTGCAAATAGGAACCTGAAAACCATGTCACTGAATTAGCACAGAATTAGCTGATTTGCACAAATCATGGGATAGCCTAGTTGGTGGCCAGGATGTCAATTTGAGTAAACTCCATTTGTATCTTAAAATATGTAAATTATAGTCCGCCTTAGGAGACACAAGCTGCCTCAACTGCACCATAGCAAAATGGTGGCAGCACGAGAGCTAATGAACCAGAATGCAGGAAGCGTGTGTAGGGGGGTGCAAATTGTGAGAATATGTTAATCCCAAATCACAAGCTCCCAGTCCTCATGTACCACTTCCCCACTGCCACCTAGTGGGGGAAAGAAGAAACCCCACATACACTCCATCTTCAGGTCGAGCACATTCGAGACAGAGGCGTTGCTGGTGGCATTGGAGCTGGTGCAGCGGTAGGGACCGGAGTGCCAATACTGCACGTCGTTGATGGCCAACAGGAGGCGCCCGTTGTCGCGGCTCACAGTCACGTCGTAGAACCAGCAGTGCAGCCTGCTGCCTTTGTCCAGAGAGATCCAGCTGTGGAGCCACTGCGGAGGGGAGAAAAAGACGCCTCACATGCTTCGCGGCCTTTTGCGAGCCTGCTGCTCCTCTGAGCTGCAAGCAACCCAGGAACGGAAGTGCCGGCCCCTTTGCTCACCCCATAAAGCAGCACGGTTTCAGTGCCCTTCCGTGCTGCTTGTTCAGATGGATGCACTTTGAGAAAAAGCATGGAGTTCAGGCACGCTGGGGTTCTAGAAGATGGGCAGGTGGCAATTCATCAGGGCTGAAGAGAATAACAGTGTTGGAGGCGGCCGCTAGGCCACTGGGTCCAACCCTGCCCGATACAGGACTGCAAGCTGAAGCATCCCTAACAGACGGCTGCCGGACTGCATCTTGCCTGCCTCCAGCGTGGGAAAGGCCACAAGCTCCCCAGGGAACAGATGCTGCGGCATCCATGCCGTGGTTCAGGGAGGAAAATGAGGTTCCTTTCCTGGCCCAGGCTTTCCACCACGAGTGCAAGCACCACCAAGACACGAACCTGGTGCACTTGCTGCAATGCAGCCCTGCGCGTGGTTCCTTCGAATCCTGGCCCACATGAGTCATCTATCTGCGGGGAACTGCCCTGTCTCAAGGTCAGTTGCCTTGCTGACTTCCGCATCAACATCCTCATCGAGCCAGGAGTCAAAAGGAAACCTTCGTTGCAGGAAACAAGCTATTGTTTAATTCAGCCTCATCTGGAATCCGTCCAAGGTGGCCAATCCCCTTTGGATGCCTAGCCTGAACTGCGTAACTGCCCTGGAGCCTAACTCCTTGGGACACCCCACCCACCTCTAGAGCCTGCCAGACGTTTTGAGCGACACGTCTCAGCACTCTTGATCTCTAGCCGATGGGAGCTGAAGTCTGACAACATCAAGGAGAAACTGGGTTGAGGAAGGCCGCGCTGTGTTGACCTGTAATCTAGGCAACATCCATGCCCAGTGCCACTGCCAAGAGGCACTGGGAGCTCCAGTAACAATGGCCCGGAGCTCACCACTGGGTGTATCGTTGCGGCACTGGGGATCTATGCAGTCCAGCATGTCCACACCGTGACCAGCTGGCTGCCTGTGGCCAACCCATGTGCAGAACACAAGTTCAACCATGCCTCCTTGCCCATGATCCCCAGCAACTGGTATACACTGGCACATCACCTCTGCAGTGGAAAGTAACATCTAGCCATCGGGGCGAGGAGTCACGGACAGCCCTGTCCTCTATAAATTCGCCTAATCCCCTTTTCAAGCCATCGCTACATTTTGTAATGACGGCCGCCATCTGTTCCTGTCATAGTCGGCCTGGCCCAGTGCTAGGCAGTGGCAAGCTAATATCGCTGCCGCGTTTCTGCACACACACACACCTGTGTTAAAATAATAGTTGTGCCCTTTCACCTGAAGCTTTGGTAGTCTTAAAATAATCTCCTCACTTTAACTGAGCACAGCATATGGTCCGGCAGGAGTGCACCACACCTCAGAAAGTGATCCCCGAGTCTCCATGTCCCCAGAGCGTGTGTGTATCAAGAAATGCTCACAAAATTACGATGTCCCCAAGTTTTTGGAGGGGAAGCCCAGGCATGAGCTTAGCCAGGACAGAGTCCCATCACTGTGGCTGGCTGGGGCAAGATGGGACTCTTTGGTGGAAACGTACATTGGATTGCACCCTTAAATGGATTGAATACCAATTCTAATCAGGAGGATAATTGCCACCCACGTGGTTGCGTGACTTCTGTCCCTGGGTGCCAGTCTCTGACCTCTGCCTTGACCCAGGTCTTGCTCAAAGCTCAAACTTAAATGGGTTTAATAGACCTTTCTGCCAGGCCTTCGCCCGAGGGATTCCAGGGCTCGCAGGAATGCCAAGATGGGAAGGCTGCCTCGCAGAATCCTAATGCAGTTCCCAGGCTTCCCTAGCAGAGGAGAGCGACTGCCAAGATGCCCTCTGTTCCGAGCTGTACGCCGCCTGCATGACGCACGGCCCTGCCCACTAGGTACGTGCCGGCTGAGCGGCGGCAGGCTGCTCCTGTGGAGCAAACAACCCTCACCCATCCGCCAGGCAGGCACCCTTCGCCAGCGTCGGCTCCTATCCATCCAGCCCGCCTGGCACAGCCAGGAATGCTGGAAATTGTTTTGACACGAGGTTGCAGGAAGCGGCAGTGATGGACAGACGGACAAGAAGATAGGATCCTTCACTGCCTAACCTTGCTGTATTTCTGGAAGGTGAATCCGCTTAAATCCTCTCCTGCGTCCTCACTCAGGCACTCCAGGGTCACATTGTTGCCCTCCAGAATAGGACCCGCCTGATCATTGAGGCGGATGACGGGCAGCCCTGAAAATTAAAAAGACAGAAAGGTCAGAATGAGGCACCGTCTACCCTGAGCCAGTCCGTCTCCCAGCCCTGCACTAGCTCAGCCTCAGTAACTTCCTCCTTTGAGAGAAGTGCTGTTTTCATCTTGTCACCCTTCCGTTTTGCGTTTTTAGTATGCTCGTTACATTTAATCCTATAAATGTTTAGACAGGGAAAAGGATGTTTTTCTGTTTAAACATGCACAGGATTATTTCTGCATTTTCTCAATGTATCCCATTCTCCAAATCTTCTCCAGATGTGCCACACTACAACTCCCATGCTGGCTGGGGAAGATGGGCACTGCAGTCTTGGTGCATCTGGTGGGTACCAGGCTGAGAAACCTGCCACCAAACCACACCTGCGGCTTAATTTTAGCAAGTACAGAGGCTCAGAACCTGGTGCATCCGTCTTTGGGTCAACTCTGGGTACATGAAGCATATGCAGAGTGTCTGGGCACTTCCATCCCTCCCACTTCTCCACTGGGCTGCACTGAGCTGTATGAGTCCTTCTGGCACCAACAACCAGTAAGTATTCTTATAAGAAGGAGTACCTAGCATTTGTAGACGCCATGATCTTCAAAGCAAGCCTGTAAGGCGTTGACTATTAGCCTCTATAAATTTGAAGATGGGGGGCTGAGGCTTGGAGGGAGCAGCTTGCTTGGGACCATGTCTGTCATGCCAGAAATAAGATCCAAGTGGGGAGTTCCCACAAGTTATTGCTCAGTCACTATGAACTACAGCTGTGGCCAAACAAAACTATTTTCCTTTCAAATATTAGGGTCAATTCTGGGGCAGTACAACTCTCCCTTATCTCCTTGCACCACACAGAAGCAGGACAAAACCTTGGTGGGGCTGCAAAAGGAGGTTGCCAACTTTTTATTCCAGTCCTGCTCCTGTGCCTTTAGCAACAATCAGAAATCCAGTACATGCAGAACAAGGGAAACTTTTCCCTGCTATTGATTGCCATGTCTGGAAATTGTCCAACAACAACCTGGCCCCAGTTTCAACAGGATGTGGTTTCTGATATTTTTGTCTAGCTGCGCTTTCCCCAGCCTGACACCCTCCCAGTGCGCTGCCTTTTCGGGAAGGCTCGTGAGCCGAGGTTGCCCGGGGCAGATGGGCGCTGAAATCCCAAACTTCTAAGGGCACCAGCTTGGGGAAGGCCACTCGGCGAGGCTCCCACGACCCCAAGAAGCAAGTTTCCCATCACGTGCCCCACGCTGCCTTTCTGAGCGGCGCGCGGGACGCGGCCACAGCTCGGGGAAGCGGAGGCCCCGGGCTCGCAGCGGTGGCCACCCCGCGGGACAGCGGCTTGCCAGCGGGCGCCCGCCCCCCCGCCCCCCCGGAGGCGAGCGCTGCAGCGCCGGCCGCGATCCGACTCACCTGCCTGGGAGAGGCGCAGGGCCACCGCCAGGCCCAGGGCCAGGAGCCAGAGTCCGCCTGGAAACTGCGCCATCGCCGTCCCGCGCGGCTCCTTCCCCCGCTGGTTTTGTCCTCCAAGGGCGGCGGCGGCGGCGGCGGCGGGAAACCCACAAGAGCGCAGTTACGTTAACGGCCCGGTGTTGCAAAGCAGACGCGCGCCCGGGCGGGGGAGCCGCGCGCCCCGAGCAGCCGCGCACAGCCGCGAGGGGCGGGAGCTGCCGCGCCGCCGCGCCCGGAGGGGCCGGTCGGGGAGCGGGCGCGGGCGCGGGGCCGGGAGCCTGCGGGGAGGGAGCGCCGTCCTGCTCCGCCGCTCCGGCTGGCTCGCCCGCGTCTCTGGCCCGAGCGCGTCCACACGGGCGGGGAGACAGACGTGTGAAGGCGGCTTCCTCGCACTCCCCTCGAGGGGCGGGGGCCGCCTTGTCCCAGCGCCGCGGAGTGGCTGAGCCGGGCGGGACGGGCTCCTCCTTCCCGCTCGCCCCTTGCAAATGGCAACTTTCCCAGGCGGCCCAAGGCCGCCGGGCAAGTCAAGTGCTTTCCCAGCCCCCGGGCCGGCGTCTCGGATGACGCCATCCCCGATCGCGCGGCCCTTCTTTGCAGATCGGATTCTGACGGTGGAATCCTAGACACGTGTCTTCGGAAGTCATTCCTGTTGACTTCCAGGAAAGCGAGTAGGGGATCAACCGTGAGCTGCCTCAGTCTGAGGCGCTCTTACCTGTGCTCACGTCAGAACGCGCATTTACGTATTTACATCGATGGCAAACAAAAATAGAAACCAGGGTTTTGTGTGACCAGAGACATTGCTATGCGCTGGAAAGATGCAGGGTCCATGGTTGATTTATGTAGATTGTGACTGTGTAGGGCACAAACCTACATAAATTTTGCACAGGTTAATTTATATCCAAATATGCAAATCTAGGAATAATTACTAGGATTTATTTAAATTCGACAAAAGGCAAAGCCAGCCAATTAAGTTCTCATCCAAATCGCCTCAATTAAAACACATATTTTCGGTTTGCCTGGTGCCCCAGAAATTCTCAATCAGCAGTTCCTTTGCAATTAGAAGTAATTTGCAATCCAGTGTAGTCCCACCAGTACTTCCTGCTCTCTTTTTCCTACTTCTCCTTTTCCTTTGTCCCCACTTAGTGCAGTTAAGCTGAAAGCAATACTTTGCATAAAGGGGGGAACAGCTCCCCAAGAAGGGCTCCCCTAAACTTGATACCTCTAGATGGTCCCATGGTGACAGTGTGGTGCAGTGGTTAGTACTGGACTGGGGGCTGGCGGCTTAGCTTCAAGCCCCTACTCAGTCATGATTTTTTCTGTGAGTCTGTTCAAACAAGGTATCCACACTCAGGGGCTGAATGTGGGTTGCCACCAAACAGTATGTTGTTGAAATGTGGGTATGAACAGCCCTCAGCTCACCATCTAACAAGCCATGGGTTCTCTTTATAAATTCTTCATGGTTAACAAACCATGATAAGCTTCAGACAACACACATGAATCCATATATCAACAACCCATGGTTTAATGACAAACCATATTCAACCCTTAAGTGTGGGTTATTGTGCTGTCTGAACTCAGCCTGTATAATCTGGGGCCATTCTCAGTCTTTCTAATCTACAGCACAGGATTATTATGAGGGCGAAATGGTGGCGTGAGAAGCTGTCCTGCTTTCCTTTCAGAAAAGCCAAGAACGAAATGCAAATAACTATTAAATTTTGATACTGCCCAATAGCAGTGGCTCTCTGGGCAGTTACCTAAGTTAAAAGAACAAACAAAGGTTAACATAAAACAACAAAAACACAGCAATTGCCTTTGGATCAGCAGAGATGCATAGCAGCAGTACTGGATAAAAAACAATATCAAAAAGAAAGTGTTTCAACGCAAGGCAAATAAACAGGGCTTTACTTGGCGCTGAAAAGAAAACAAAGTAGGCACCAGGCACACCTCCTCGTTCCACAGCCGGGGTGCCACAACCTAAAAGGTGCCCCTTTGGAAGGGGCTCCTGGAGAAGGATCCCCAGAGATGACCTTAGGGGCTGGGTAGCTACATATAGTACCAGAGGAGGGCCTTCTCTGTGGTGGCGCCCCATCTGTGGAATGTGCTCCCCAGAGAGGTCCGCCTGACGCTGTCATTATTTGTTTTTCGGCGCCAGGCTAAAACCCTTTTATTTAAAAAATATTTTAATAATGTTTAATATCTGTAGGTTTTACTTGTGCAGCCAGGGTGTTTCCGGATTTTAATTGTATTTTGTACTATGTTTGTTTATTTATGTGAGCCGTCCCAAGGCTATAAGTGATGGGACGGCATACAAAAACTCTAAATAAATAAATAGGATGAGGCAGTCCTTCAGATAACCTGGCCCAAGCTGTTTAGCACTTTGAATTGAGTCTGAGCTTGAACTGGCAGTGCAGCAGGGAGACGACTGGTTCATGAGTTCCCGTCAGCCAGTCCCCACTGACAATCTTGCTGCCCTGTTTTGGATCAGTTGAAGTTTCCAGACTGTTTTCAAAGGCAGCCCTGTGTACAGTGCATTGCACGCATCCAAAAGAAGGATCCTTCTGTGGATCTTAAGAGATGTTAATGGAGCAATATGTTACTGAAGACAGAAAAACTGGCAAAAAAAGCACTGGAATTGACAGAGAGAGAGCAGAACAACAGTGGAGGGGAACTTTGATGCGTTCTCAATGCGGTCTGATAAGAGGGAAGGCATTTTTCAATGTACTGATGTCAAGATCACATTTCCCCTTGGTGTGGGAATTTCCACTTGGACTTTTGTCTCCGCTTGCTACAGCTGCTACGGTTGCGCAACCTTCTGTAAGCACGCACATTGCCTAAGCCAGTTTTCTTTCTTCCAAGCCTTCAGTTCAGGGAACAAAGCCTAACCAAGCAAAAGCGAAAGTAAAACTGACTCCTGCTTTCGACACTGAAAGCTATTAAGAACAAAGAATCCGGTGGCACCCCAAAGACTAGCGATGTATTATTTATGAAGCGTTCACATTTTTAAGGAGCGGCAAAACCGTTTGTTGTTGCTGCTCGAACAGACTAGCATAAAAATTACAAGGGTTAACTTTTTCTTCTTCTGGTGGGATTCCTTTTTCCTCTTCTTCTTCACTTTTTTGAAAGTTCAACAACAAGCATATTCAGGTGCCTGTTGGGTGCAGTCATGCAGGAACGCTTCACCTGTGGAATTCCTGCCACGGGAAAAGGGGAGTGGCTGCCTGCAGAAGCTAACTCAGTCCTGAACTGCTTCCTCATACTGGAGATGGGCCCAAACAGCCGTAACACAGACGATGGCTCAGCCATCCACTCTAGCCTAGTCATCCCCAACCTGGTACCCTCCAGATATGTTGATTGGGGGATGCTGGGAGTTGTGATACACGGAAGGGGCTGGGTAAAGGCCTGAAGAGTTTTCCTCAGGAGCAAATATTCACATGCTTATCTTATGGAACGCTCTCTCCCACCTTTGGCACACAAGGCAAAGGAGGCCCTTGAGACCTGAAAGTCCCACAGGATTGGCACTTTTGTTGTAAACACAAAACTGACAATCAGTTCAAGGTCCCTTGTCTGTGTGTGTGTGTGTGTGGGGGGGTATATTTGCACTGAATAGTTCAGCATCAGACTGAACAGAACAGGGACAATGCTGGCATCCTATTCCTTTATATATCCCAGAATTCCCCCCCCCACACACACACACACCCTTCTTCCAGATGCTGTGCCCTCTTTTCGCATGTGGCAAAAATGGCTCTTGCTTACTCGTTGCCGTGCTTTGCTTGCAAAGCCTGTGGGAAGGATTCACTGCTCCTGTGTTTATCTATTAGATTTCTATCCCACATTTGCCTGTTTTTAAACAACTCAAAGCAGCTTACATCATTCTTCTCCCCCTGCTCTTAATCTTATCCCCACAACAACAACCCTGTGGGGTAGGTTGGATCAAGAGGCTGTGCCTGGCCCAAAGTCACCCAGTTGGCTCCATGGCTGAGCAGGGACTTAGAACCCAGATCACCTGAGTCCCAGTCCTGCACTCTTAACCACTGCACCACATAATACTTTAAAAATATTAAGTCACCATAAGACCTCTAGTAAAAATCACAGGATATCTGTGCATCAGAGAGATAACGATGCTGGCAGTACTTGGTGAGATTCTGCCGGCAGGCAGAGCGGCAAAACCTCAGGTTATCCATAGCAACTTCATCCTGGATTGCTGAAGCAAGCCCTTCTTTGCACAATGCATAGACAGTTTATAGAATTCGTTGCCGGCTGACGGGGTGATGGCCTCTGTTAAGATGGGGATTAGACAATTCCATGGAGGAGGAAAGGACCACCAGAATCTCTTTCCCAGGATGACTGTAAGGGAGTGCTCCGTTCACGGAGATGTGCCACCGAAAAGCAGGGAAAGGTGACCGCTGTCAGCGGAAGCCACGGCTTTGTGGAGGCTGCAGGAAGCGGGATGCTGGGTTTATTTGCATGTGGCCAGCAAACTACTGGCCAGCTGGCTTTTAAAATACTAGGATGCAGCCAATTGGGAAGCCTGTGAGCAGGAAATGCAAGGAAAGGGGTTGGGCCGCAGGGGTCCCCAGCCTTCCCGAGCCAGTGGGCACACATTTGGCGTTTCTGAGCGAGGGTTGTGGGCATCTCATAAAATCTCTGCCATGGGGGCCAGGGCTGATCACAAAAGGCCCAATTCCCAGAAGACAGACCTAAGCAGGGCTTTTTTTGTCATAGAACGCACCGGAACGATGTTCCGGCACCTTTTTTCCCAATGGATTTTACTAAGTGATTTTGAATCTTGTCAGCGTAGCAGGTCGGCAGCAAACATCATTAACATAGTGCCTGTGGGCTGCCTGTGGGCTTCCTCTGTGCTGATAGGGCGCTGCTGGGGTTGGGATTGGTGTGTGTGGTCGCGCTGCTTACTGCAGGCTGCAACGATTATGTTTATGTGTGTGACGTGAGTTCCGGCACCTTTTTTTTTAACAAAAAAAGCACTGGACCTAAGTACAAGGCCAAGTTGGGGTCTGATCTCCAAACCACCAAAGCATTCTTTGGAATCCAAATAAAGGTAGCGCCGGAGGAAGGCACTTTGCCTGGCGGGATGCCAGCCTCCGGGTTAAAACACACTGATGAAAAAACCTTTGAAGAGACAAAAATGCAGAGTGGGGAGGGTCCTGGCGGGTGCCAAGGCTGAACCACGTGGGAAAGCCCAAATTTAAGGCTAGCAGGGGGTCCCCTCCCCACACCTGCAGCTTTGCATCTTGCAACAGCCTAACCCAGCAATGCTCTCAGTCAAAGCCTTTCCTTACCCTCCTCAAAGGCAGTCAGTGTGGGAATCTCATTAATGTTTAAATACATGAAGGGAAGGGAAATGCTGCACCCATTCGATTTTGGGGGAGGGGGGCAGGTGGGACTTGAAAACAGCTAACTACTCTATTTACAGGCATCTCTTGCTTTTTAAAGAATACACCACTGTTCTCTGTCTCTGCTCAGACAGCACAGCAACGTGAATAACTGGTTAAACCCAAGCAGCAGCTGGTGTGTACTTTAAGGGCCTTTGCGGTAGTTTACTCTTGGACTGGGTAAACAGATAAAGGGTCACTCCCGTGACTGGGCAAACAGGAATACAGAGAGAGCCCTGCTTTGTGTCATGCTTCCTTTGTGAACATAAATGCAGGTGAAGTCTATAGGCTCCAGTCTTAACCAGTTTTAGAGCCTTCCCACATGGAACTGTGATTTGGCTTTAATCTACTGTATCTGCTTTTGGTCTTACCACAGAACTGAGCACTCTATAAAGGATGTTTCCTTTCTGCTTCTGTATTACAGAACTTCCAGGGAACGCTTTGCCATGTGGCAGCAGCAGAACTACGCTAGTGAAAAGAGCGGTTTCTTTCCTTTTCACGGTTAACCGCTGCATTTCCTTTGCTATTAAAAAACTCACGGAAAGTGCTTGCTAGACAGAGAAACCAAACTGGAAAGTCATGGTGTTGTCTAAATAACGCAAGCAGGGAATGAAGAGTGCATGGGTAAGTGCCTTGCCTAAAAAAGCAGACACCCTTTTCTCCAAATTTCATCGCTGATCAGCTTTCTGATCCAAAAGATTTGGACTACGACTCCCAGAATGCTCCAGCCAGCACGGCGAGCTCCCACCATCAGGCTTCTGATGGTGGCCCCCTTGCCTCAACTGCCACCAGAAGAGCATGAGGACATATTGTGGCCTGAAGGGATGGGAGAGGACAGACTGTGCTGTGGCTGCCCTTGTGTCCTCCACCAAGCCAGCCTGCTGTGCTCGGGGGGGGGGGGCACAGTCCACCCCGCAAAATCTTGTCCCCAGCCACACGCCGAGGGCTTTTTCTTACTACAAGGTGATCCGAGCCAAGTTTTCTGGAACTGGGGGCAGAGCACAGCTCCCGGTTCAGGGTAGATGTGAGTCACGAAGCTTCTGCTTTTGTCTCAGAACCCGTTCGCCCACGCAGACATCCCCGCCGCAGTTCAGGAAGTAGCATGAGGACAGCTGACCAGGTAAGAGGGCCAGGCGATGCGAGGCCCCTTGTTGTGATGGAACCACATTGGCTTCAAGGGAAATGTGGCTTGCTGCCTCCCTTCTTCCCTTCTCAGAAATGTCGACATCACAGAGCAGGTGGGCGGGGCTAAAGCAGGCTGGCAGGCTCAGTCAATCGCCTTGTGGCTGCCTGTGAAAGCTGATGCTGGTCCAGGAGGTGCAAACGGGTTGAGAGCCGTGTTGCAAGAGTTGTAAAAGTGGGGAGAAGCCATGGGATATCGTCATTCCCTGCTCCTCTCCACAATGGGCAGAGCCACTCAGCGCTTTCAACAAGGACTAGGGCCCAGCGAGCTAGAAATGTCCAAGGGGGAGGGTCTTCTCCACAGTGAGCTTCTCCAGGCCTGGAAGTACTTTGGATCGCTGGCATGTTGTTGCTACCCTGACCCAAAAGCTCAGAGGATGCTCTGAGGTCTTGGCTGGTCTCTCGAAGGCCAGGGGAACCGATTGGCCAGCCCTGTGCCTTCCAGATGTGCAAAGTTACAGCCTGCATCACTGCCAGTTCGCAAACCTCTGTGGGGTGCCCCGAAGGAGATCGGATAGCAAAGTTGGCCACAACTGTCTTCTTGCTCCTGGGGCACATTTTAACAGATCTGACTTTTCCTGTGCCTTTAGTGCTGTTTGGGAAAAGCTCCCACCTGCCAGAGGGATTGGTGTAAGGCTGCTTAAGGTGCTGCTGCTGGGTAGGAAGGAGCAAAAGAAAACCTTGGCAATGCTAGTCTTGAGTTGGACGGAACCTGTTCAGGTTCAGATCTTGCATGGGTCAAACAAGAACCCATCTCAGCTGACAGCAAAAACAGCATGTCAAACAAGCACTGAAGCCGATCCGAGTCTGCAAGAAGCAACACGTTTGTGAAGCTGTACACTCCCCATCTTCCGGGTGAGCACCTTCAGCTTTTAACACAGCGTGCGAAAGATCAAGGGCCATGGCTGACCTGCAGATGGTGAGGGGGGAGAGTGTAGGCGCTCTCTGGAGGGAAGAGAGAATACAAGCACAGGCAAGAACAAGGCCAGGTTAGTGGGGATGAAAGCATAGCACAGGCTGCTGTTCCAAAGACCCGCCTGCTCTAGGAACTCATCTGCAGTGGGGCGGAGGAGGCAAATCCTCACCAGGCTTTAGGAGGAACACATAGCCTTCGCATGCACCGGTGGCTGTCCTTTTGACTTAGGATCAAATTCCACCTGGGGCAAGTCACAGCTTAGACAAGTCACTGCAGTCCTTGCCTAATCCCCTTCTCCTTTTGCTTCCTGGAAAGCTTCCTACATCTTTTCATCAGCAGAAAGTAAATATTTAAGAATATGCCACTTTTCTGTAGCACATTACAGTTGTTCAGCATCTTTCACAGACTTTATAGAATTCTTTTTAAGGATTAGACATGACTTCCTGGAGGAGAGGTCTATCAAAGACGACTGGATGTGATAGCTTAGCAGCACTTGTATGCATGCTGGCAGGATACCTTCGAGAATCAGATGCTGTGGCTACCTAACAAGGGACTGCTGTCGTCTTCACGCTATTTGAGAGCTTCCTGGGGAACTGGCTTACGGCTGTCAGCAACTGGATGTAATGGATTGTGTTCTGGAAATGCAACATCATCATTAGCTTCATCCTTACCACCGGCCTGGCACTTCTCACATCACAAAGCACCAGTGATAGGCATTCTCACAAGCACAGAGGTAGTGTGACTTCAGGTACTGAGGCACAGAATTAATTACCTATAACAACAAAGAGCAGGTTTCTAGCCCTCAAGGCCACAGATGTGGGCGTGCACCTAGCTGAGAAGTGACTGGAAGCTTGGCACATCCTGGGTTAAGCCTTAATGCTCAGTTTGATTGATCTCTTGCCCTCAGTGAAAGGAGAATGGGTGTCACCCGTATCTCAGGGTGGAACATATGTGAACTTTGGACTGTGTGCATGCAAAGCAAGTGACCCTTCCTTGATTGTATAACTGAATTATCTGTCCTGGCTCTTGAACTATTTAGATGAACAAGCAGAATTGCTCTGGAATGGTAACATGACGTGCAATTAGGGATTGATGGCCTTTGCCATTTGGGAGAGGGCGAGTTCCCACGTCTCAGAAGCACAGAACAGCTTGAACATGAAAGAAGCCACAGTGTTCTTGCAGGTGACAGGAAGAGGAAGCTACAGAGCAGTTAGAGTGGAATTTGGACCGGAGAGGGGCTTACTTGTATGTGTGCTTATGTGAGATTGTCCTTCGGCCCGTTTTTGCCTCTGACCTTTGCTGAAACACGGCTCTCAGGAGCTTGCGCATGGGGGAATGTGGCACTTGGGCCCCAAAAAGCTGCCCCTTCCTGCCCTAGGGAACTGTATCCTGTTTTCTGCTCTAAGCTGTTGCCCAAAGGCTTCCATGCGCTGGACCAGCCGAGTTATTGAAAATCACCGGATGAAGTGCTTCTCATACATTTGCCTAGGCAATGAGGAATCATGGAAAACCTTAACTCTTTCCAGCTCAAACACTGTTCATTTTCAGGGAAAATCGGAAAGCACCAGGAACACAATCAGAAGGAAACAAGGGTTCAGCATGTGCTGTGAACGTGGTTGCTGCTGTCCCCGAAAGGGGAACAGGTCCCTTGTCCATCTTCTTGCAACTGTGGGTGCTTCTCTAAAACCCGCTTTCTCCCGCAACCGCAGCTGAATTTCTTGTTGCTTTTGATGTGACATACTGCATGAACCCTGACTGCTTAAGCGCTTGAGACGCAAGAGATGCTGCAGCCCCAGCAGAACGCTCTCATAGGTGGATTAAATTCCATGCCTCCGCTTGCCTATGCAGAAAAAAATAAAATAAAAATAAAACTGACTTCATTCAGTAGCAGGCAGGAGCCCCATGTGACCCCCTGGAAAATGACATCATCCTCATTATAACCCCCCTCCCCTTTGGTTCTTTTAAAGGGACAGCAAGAAATTTTGTATTCTGGATGTCTTGACTGAGACAGTAATTCGATTAATGAACTCTGACAGAGCGATTCCATTATACAGATCTACTCAGGTGTAAAACACATTGAATTCAGTGGGGTTTATTTCCAGGTAAGTGGATATAGGATTGCAGGCTTACCAAACAATATATAGGTTCTAGTTCACTTCCTGATCAACTGAATAAATCTGAATATGTATATTAAATAGTAGTTCTTAAGGAAAAAAGAAAACATATTTGCTTTGCTTTTTAGACAACTTATGCCAACTCAAAGGAAATGAGGGAAAAGCTTTTCTAATATGGAATTTTCCATCCTGTTTTTATAGTGCTTTATATTGAACGTATTTTAAAATAGAATGTGACTTGAATTAGGCCTCCTGTTTTAATTCACTTTCCCAACCTAGAGCCCTCTAGAAGGGATTGTATGTGCACTACAACTCCCTTTACCTGCATGGCTGCCATGCTGGCTGTGGATGATGGGAACTGTGCTTTCACAGTTCAAATGGGCTTGTCCACACTTGGATATTATTATTATTATTACTAGATTACATTTCTGTACCACCTGTAGCCAAAGTTCTCTGTGCAGTTTGCAACATTTAAGTCGCCCATTCAGATTTCAGCCAGGCCCAACCTTGCTTAGCTTCCAAGATGCACTTCAGGCTAAACGGAAGCTGAATATGGATGGAAGCAGGATAGTTTGGGGGAAGCTGGCTTGCTGCTGTTCAAAACTGGATTCACTGGAACTTGATCTGGTCTAGAAATGATGGTATGTGCTGTCAAGGGAATGAGCAACCCATGCCCTTCCAGATCATGTTGGACTGCAACTCCCATGTTCCCTTGCCACTGGTCATGCTATCTAGGATTGATGGGAGCTGCAGTCCACCAACATCTGGAAGATCCCACATTCCCATCCCTGCTTAACAACTTCTTGCATTGCCACGCAATCAAGCAGCGTAATCCAACCCTGCTGATCTGCAAACATCTCTCCCATGTGCACCATTGCCTGCTCTGTGGTTCAAAGGACTGCATGAGTCCCAGGATCCAATCCAGGCAGAGACCAATCCTCCACCTCAAGGTGTGCCACAAATGGATGTTTTTCTGTGCCACAGGTTAGCTTAAGTCATAGGCCAGCCTTCCCCAACGTGGTGCCCTGCAGATACACTGAATGACCACTCCTATAATCCCTCAGCCTGCTGCAGACAGAGGACATGGAGGGGAGATAGCAGTGACAGAACATGTTTCTTCCAGGATTTGATATGTATCACACCTCATCTTCTGGGCCTTGAATACAGCCCTCTGGGCTGCTTAATTAAAAAGATCTGTAGGAGTCCAAGGATTCAGTCCTTTGCATGTTTAGATAGAATCCCCCCCCCCCCCACAACTCTCAGCATATTCCAGGCCAGCTCTGCTAGCTGGCAGATGTGACGAGTCTGTAACTTTATGTGGTCTAAACATGCATAGGCTTGCACCCCAGGGAGCTCTTCCTTCCCCTGGCTTTGCATATTCCAGTCTCTGCTGGATGGAGAACTCTCTCTGCTACTTCCCTCCTTTGAAACTGGCAGTCATCCAGGCTAAGATCTTCCTAGCCATTTTCTAGTTTATGGGGTGATGATGGAAATAGCTGACGGGTCCTACTTGTGACAAAAACTCCCACTGCAACTCCACCAGGTCATGCAGTCTCTAAAGCGCTCACCAGTGGCATTGGAGTCTTTGCCAGGGGCTACTCACCAGCCAGATTAATACTAGAGCTCCCTCTAACGGCTACCAAGCCGACCATTTTCTATCTATTGCATGGAGTTCAGCTGCACCCACTGCTGGCGCGCTTCAGTGCAGGAAATCGTCTCCTGCATGAGGCAACGCACCGTAAATCTCCAGTTGAGCCTTCTGCAGCCTGGTGCCGTCCATACTTCTTAGCGTCCCTGACCATTGGCCTGCCTACTGTGGCAGGTGGAAGTTGGAAATTCAAATACCTGGAGGGAACCTGGTTGGGGAACCCTGCTGTAGGAAAGCCACCAGAGTGCCAGACCTGTTCCCAGAGGGCTCCTCTGCTTTTAACAGCCCTGCACCGCAGAGTAGACCTGCCTGCAGTATCGAGATGGGAGGGAAGCAGTCCATCTGCCTTGCTGCCGTTGCTGTTATTAACGGCACAGAAAAAGCTCCTGTGCACCTTTGGGATTCAAGGCTGCGAAGCACCCCAGAAGCAACTTAATTCACCAGCCCAGCCCTAGCCGAACTCCGTCATGGCCCTGCCCATGTCTCTGCACAGCTTATGTTCTTCTGCCAGCGGGACCTGGCCATTGCCACTCCCCGGCTCCACCAAAGCCGATCTGGGGACAGCACCACAGGCCGACTGCAGCAGCCCCAGCCGTCTGGATGCCTGCTCCCCTGCCTTTGCATCTGGCTCCTGCAACCGTGGGGATTGGGGCTAAAGAGGCCCAGTCTTCCACACCATGCATCCCCAGTCCAGCTGGGGATGCTGGGAGTTGTTGCCCAACCCATCTGGAGGGCAACAGGTTTGGGAAGCCTGCTCCACAGAGTGGGCAGTCAGACTGCACTCACTTCCTCATTGTAGTGGACACAGCACGGCTGCCTTGGGCCAAGAAGACATTGCTGGGGCTGCCAGGCTGGGACTCCAGTGAGCCATTATTTATTATTTATGTATTTATTAGAAAAATTAGCCATTAAAAAATTTATTAGCCATGACATTTCCTAAGAGCCTTTGGGCCAGTCACTGTCTCTTAGCTTAACCTACCTCACAGGGTTGTTGTGAGGCTAAAACAAGGAAAGAGAGGGCCGTGTCGGCTGCCTCCGGTTCCTTGGAAGAAAAAAAAGCAGGTCTGTCTGCCTGTCTATGATCATCATTCAAGTGCTCACCCTGGAATATGCCATTATTCCTCATAGAGGGGGAAGCAGGAACATTAGTATTGTTTAGCAGCAAAATCCATGGAAATTAATTGGATTTTTTCCCGAGTAAATACATCTAGGATGGAGCTTTAACGATACCGAATTCCCTGCTTCTTGCTTCACGTCCCTCCCCGCTTCCTATAATCAAATGGTATATTCCTTTGCGCACGCGCAGAGCCTTCTACTAGCGCCGCGGCTAACTTTGGCGAGCACGCGCAGACCAACTTCCATCGTAACGGGCCAATCCCCCGGAGGGCATGCGCACATCTTCCGTTCGGAGTCCGCCCATGCGCAGAGCGGATCACAAGTTCGTTCTCTTCGCTTTAGTGCGCCCGCGCAAGGAATGAGCGCTGGTGGGAGGGCCCGGCCCACTTTCTCCGTCTGCGCTTGCGCAGCTAGGGGTCCTGTGGCCAGAGGGGACCGGGCTGCCCCTCCCCAAATCCGGAGGAACCGGTGAGTGTTAGGGTGTGCAAGGCATGATGGGAAAGGGGCAGAAATTTCTGGCTTGCCCTTCTCTTGGTCCGAATGCCCCCTCCAGGCGCTGTGCATTATGGGATCGCGCGGGCCCTTGCGATCCCTAGAGTTGCAGAGCATTATGGGGGTCGAACTCCTTTTGGCCCATCTCGGCACAATGCATTGTGGGGGTAGGGAGGGCCAGTATTCGGCTTCCCCCGAGCATTGTGGGATTGGGCTGTGTAGTAGCAACCCTCGTGCACTGTGGCATTGAGTCCCCTCTTCATCCCCCTTCAGTATCCCTCGTACCTCCTGCAGTCTCCTCCTGCCGGTCACGCGTGGATTTTGTGGCTGGGAGGAACCAGCAGTGCGTTGGGCAAAACCTTTCAGCTGGTTCTGCTCCTCTTGCAGGTTGGGCTGCTGGCCTTACGGGGTGTGATGTCTGAAGTACCCAAGCATGTGGAAGCTGGGAGCACTGAGGACATTGGCTTTGAGGAGGAGGATGGGACTTCGACCGGTGAGCAAAGTATAGCGAGCAGTGAGGGAGGACTGGCACGTTGAGTCTGGGGGTGGGGGATGCTTGAGTTCCCCTTCCGCCCGCCAACAGCCCTACACGGTCAGAAGGGAGTCATCCGAAAGAGCTGTTCCAATCTGACCTGATTTGTGCTTAGATGGGAGACTTACAAGGTAAGCATGTGTGGATCTGGGTGGCAATGCAATACTTTCAGGTTCGCTTCTCGGCGTAATTCGTAGATTGCAAATCCAAGTTGTAGTTGAGACAAATAAGCTCAGTGTGAAAGCTGCATTTTCTGTATGGCCTGAAGTCCCTGTTCATGTCTCATTTTGGAAGCTAAGCAGGATCAGGCCTGGTTGAAACCTGGAAGGGTGACTTCATGTTGTGAACTACCCAGAGAGCCTCTGCTACAGGAGGTATAGAAATGTAAATACAAAAAATACTAAGAATGACATTCTTTCTAGCTATAGTTAATTTACTTTCACTGTTAGCTTTTCCACTGACTTTAGTGGTTTCTCTGGAATTGGCCTTTTTTGAGGAAGGGTGCAGATGGCTTGACTCCTGGCTACCACAACAGATTTGGCCATCCTGGTGCGATCCAAATATATTGTACTGTAACGCTCATTGTTCCCAGCCCAGAGGACAAGTGGAGGTCCCCGGGTGGAAAAGTCTACTGTAGCATTTCTTTCTATCTCTTTTAGTAGTAGTACAAGAAGTAGTAAGCAGTGGTTGGTTTTCACAGTGCATTTGTCTCCTCCCTTTTAGGGTTGCTTTTGGATCGACTCCAGTGCTTTTTTGCATTTCTTTTCTGTGGCTACTAATGAGATCCTCCTGCATGTCCCATCCATAGATCTAGGAAAGGACTTGGAATGACACACTCCTTTTCCTTGACATTCCAGTTTCCAACTGAAAGGTGCCATTTGTAGAGCAGGAATAGGGACAGGAGAGCCAGTCTACATTTTTATCTCTGTGGTATTCTATACCATCTGTCTGGAATCTATTTTGCTTATATATGACAGTGCTCAATTTGTGATCAGCCTACAGCACTGAGAACCCTGTTGATATATGATCTCCTTGGTCCAACAGGAGGTCTTCCCTTTTTAGCTGGTTATTTTTGCATATCACCTTTTCTCCTTGGAAATTAGGGTTAGAGTAAACCTTCTCTTCCACACCCCACCAATCCTTGCAGCGACCCTACAATTTGAGTTCTGCCAGTCACAGGCCGTGATTTTTCCAGGTCTCTCCACCATGCAAGAAGAAGAGGATGAATCTGAAGCAACTTCAGTATCTTCTGGAGACAGCAGCCCCTCAACCCCAGCTGCCAATGGTTATCCAGGTATGGACACTCAAAAGGGTCAAATGGCACCACAGGCCTACCTAATGCTGTGTAGCAAAACATCTGAGATCTAGGCCTCTTTGAGTTTGTAGTGCCAGGGACTCTGCAACCAGTAAAATAGTAGTCAATGAAAAGAATATCTCTTAAGCTTATTAAGAGTGCATTTTCGGCACCTCCAAGGGCATGATCCTGTGCATGTTTAGACAAAAAAGCATGGCTGGCTGGGGCATACTGGGGGTTAAAAGACCTTTTTTGGTCTAAAACAGGACTGTGGCATAAATAACCTGCTGCTGTTCTCACATAGCTGAGATAGCTTCAAAACTTCTGGATTGGATGGCTGGCTTTTGTGCTGGCTTCGAGTTCCACAACACCTCTAGCCCCGCAAGTTTTTCTCCCCCCTGCATTCTGCTTGCAAATGGTGGCATTGTTCAGTTTCAGAATGCCACGGGCCTGCAAAACAGGGACATTCCGTTGCTGGAGCACTGAACTGCAGGGGTGGGTGAGCCAGACGGGGCTGTGGGCATGCATGACTCATTGGGTTTTCTGTCTGTCTGTTTCACTAGGCCCACGGAACAAAGAGCCACAGGCTACTGCTGAGGAGCTGTTAGATGACAGCGGAGAGGCTGGGCAGGATCAGCTGAGCTCTTCGCAGGCCCCAAGCCCTGAGTGGCATGAATGTCCCGAATGTGGGCGTGGTTTTGGCACTTCACGGGCTCTGAAGGTGCACCGTAGCTACCACGTGGGGCGCAAGCGACCACACAGCGGTTCCTCTTCATCCAAGCCACCGCCACCTCTGATCTTGCCCGGTAACTCTGACAGCCAGGAAGGGCGGACAGCCCTGACTTCTGGCCGGGGCAGAGCTTTCCACTACATATGTGCTGAGTGTGGCCTGGGCTTTGCCTCTCCTGCCACGCTGGAGGGTCATCGCTGTGAACATGGCTGGCGCCGGAGCCCGCCAGCCCCTCCCCGTAACAAGCCTTCCCCCTCCCCTGCCCTGAGGGAGGCCAATGGGGATCAGGACTTAGATGGGGCTGATGGACCATACCATTGCACCGAGTGCCCAGGGGAGTTTGGCTTGGTGTCGGAACTTCACGAGCACTACATGCTCCATGCTCGCGGAGAGTTGTAGATCATTCTCTGTCCCTTCCCCTTTTTCTCCCTCCCCAATGTAATAAGTGGCATCTGCCAAGGGATCTGTCCAGCCAGGATTCTGAGAAGTGAAACCTCCATCCTTCTTTTTAGTTCCTTATTTTAGTTTCTTTCTATATTTCTAAAATGAATTTAGCTTGGAGGTGGGAGAGGGGAGGCACAACTGGTCAGAGCCATCCCTTTGGTATGTCCTGCCTCCCCGAGAGGGGGCAGCATTTATGGAAGTCCCCCTGCCTGCCTGCCTGCTTGCAGGGTGTCGGGGAGACAGGAGCCGCCTTCCCCCTGCACTTAAGAGAAAGATGCTCTGGATCTAGCACCTGCAGGTCCTTGGCGATCATTCCGCAAAGGGAGCCCATGTCAGGGGCCTTTGCAATGGAAGCACTAGCAGTATTGGGCTTGTAGCTCATGTTCAGTTGAACCGTGGGAGATGTACTCCAGGCCTGTCCCAAGGTTGTGGGTTAACGAGGAAGGGATGGACTGGAACCGCTTGTCCTATTGCGAGGTCCTGCAGCCCAGTGCCCACCCTCTTCCTACTAGACAGCTCCCTCTGCCATGGGATGCCCATTGTTGTCATCATCTTACCTGGCACCTGGGCCAGACTGGGCTGAACTGAAGCTGTATTCTATTTGTGTGTGCGCGTGTGTGTGTGTGTGCGCGTGTGTTTGGCTTCTAAGAGAGTGGCTTCTAGAGATGGCATCCAATCAGCATAAATCATGAATATTAACAATCTCTCTTCACAGTAGCTGGGAGATCTGGTTTAATAAAAGTGATTCTGTATGTGTGACTTCTTACTGTGCCTGTTTCTGTATTCATGAAGGGGGGAAATTTGATGCTGCCTGATGATCTGCATAGTTCTACAGGTGTGGACTGCTTTCGAAGACGTCGGGTCGGGTCGGATGACCGGTCAGAAGCACCCCAGAAGCCATTGCTTATTGTAGAGTTTCAAGGCGGTTTCAGAAGCTTCCCTGTACCTCATTGGGCTTGGTTGGCACGAGAAGCTGTGCACTGTCAGGACATGACCAGCATGGGTAGGGGGTGGGGAGAAGTCACTGTAATTGTCTAAACCCAGCCATTGTTTTCTCTGCAAAGAAAGAAACCTGATCGTAGAGCTGTGCCTAGCGTCACAGACTCTTTGAATGACACAGGGTCTCTGGTGGTCCTTGGGGAACTACTAATGCCATAAGGATGCCACCAAGTGATCACATGACTCTTGAGTGATGTCACAGCCATTGCCTATAGAGCTAAGAGTCCTTGTTCATATTGGAATATGGGATTTGAGTAACAAAAGCAGGAGCTTAGGGTGGGTGGTGGGTGAGTTGCCCATTTCTAAAACAGGAATTGTTTTGTCCTTCGTCTCCCTCATAAACACCTGATTTGTCTTCCATGATTTGCCACTGAAATAGTGTTAGAAATAAACAATAGTTCTATGTTAGGCTAGCCTAGGGTACCTCTAAATGCTCAACAATCATGTCCTTCAGGTTGGAACTTCTTAATGCTAGGTCCTCTACATTTCCTGGTGCAGAATAATGCAACTGTGCTTCATGGATCTGGTAAATAAGTTTGGATAGGATTGCAGCCTACGTTCTAAGCACAATTCTAACTACCTGTATGCAGTGAGACTTCTTCCCAGATTCTGGGAGTCGAATGGCTGCCTAAATCAATTTATGTTATAACTAGGCATTCTAGTTAGCAAGGATGTTTCAAGAGTTCTGTGTGGCTTTACTGCAAAACTTCAAAACATGCACTGATTTTAACCTCCCGTTACAGCCTCATGCCGCTTCTACAAGAATGTCAGTACTTACTTGCAAATGTGCCTGTTGCTCTTTGCTGCCTCCTTAACTCTCCAGAAAGATTTGGCTGGTGGTCAATATAGAAGTATTATTAATTTTAATTTTATTTATTTTTTAGTTTTAATTGTTTGTATTAGGGAGGAAGATTTTTCCTCTAATGTCATTTCTGTCCAAGGCTTCATCTGTTGGATTTCTTATTGTCACACTTCCATTAATAGCGCAAGAGTGTCGGCAGAAGATTAACGAGAACACTGAATGGAATTGAACAAACTGCTTTCGCTGTGCGGTTCTCGTCTCGGCTGCCCCGTGAGGAGCATGCGCACAACGCCTCTCCAAAGCGTTCCTAGACCGGGGGGCTTTAAGAAGTAAAAAAAAAAAAAAGTCTATGGGAGGCTGTCGAGAACGCTATGGTAGAGGGGCCTTTGCACCAAAGCCTTGCTGGCGCGCATGCGCCGTCTCTGTAGTAGGGTCTCTAATAGTGCCTGAAAATATTTACAGACTTTTGCGGGGCAAAGTCTCTAGGGAGAAGCTTGGGAGCATTCGCAGCTCCTTCAGCGCTACTCTTCTTTGCGTACTAGCACGGTGCGGCAGCCGGGACCATGCGATGGAAGCCGCTGCTGGAGTGTAATTCAGGCGGATGGCGGGGACCATCCCTCGAGGAAGCCGAGGGAGAGGGCCTCGAGGGAGGAGAAAGGCCCCGGAAACGGGGGGAGGGGCCGAGACTGCGAAAGAGAAACGCGTAAAGCGGGGTGAGGAGCGAGGAGCGGTTGGGAGCGGTAGTCAGTAGGGCTCCCGAGAATGGGGGCGGGGGAGAGCGCGGTGGCCCCCGCGGGCTGGTAAGAGGCCCGGCCGGTTTCGAGCGGGGCGGACGGTCGGGTTAGCAGCGGGACACGGAGCTGGCCGAGGGGGGGTCCCTCGGAATGTGGGCTGCTGGGGCTCCCGCAGAGGCCTGTGTGAGGGGTTGGGGGGGCGGTTCTGAGCGGAGCTGCGAGGGGCAGGGCAGGGCAGGGCAGAGCGCTTGGCAGAGATGGGGGTTGGCGGGTACCCTCCTGTGGGACATGGCCCCCTCCCTTCTCGGGCACGGGGGAGCAGGACTGGGGGGGTGAAGGGTGCTGGGGGGGCGGTGCCGGTGCGGAGGAAACGGCCTTGAGGGGACCGAAGTGGCAGCGGGAGGGAGAGATTGCAGAGTTTGTTGATTATCTCCGGATTACTATTCCTCATGCATTAGTTCTTTAAATTTTACCCCCATCAATTCTCTGCTAGCTGGTACTCATTTATGGTGACTTGATGGGCTAAAACAGCCTCCTCTCAACTTCGTGCTCTCCAGATGGTTTGTTCAATAATTTTCAGGATTCCTAACTGTTGGCCATGCTGGCTAGGGCTGATGTTAAAGCATCTGGAAAACGCCCTTAAAAGCAGGTCTGGTCCTCAAAACCCAACAAGCCTGTCCATCTCTGTTTCAATTTTCCTGTCTTAGGCCCTTGACTGCTTGAGACTAGCAAATGGCTATTTTAAAAGTTTCTAACGGATCATGTTTGTTGGATGTGGAAGTCATGGCATATATTGTCGTTGGAGGATTGGTGGGGTTGAATGTTTTGATCACTAGTCTGCTTCATTCTCGTAGGAAGCAATGGCTGAGGCGCCTCCCGTTAGCAAGTCACCGTTAGCCGAGCAGCTTCTTAAAAACATTCCAGAATGCAATGGGCTAGATGCTTCACTGCCCCCGGAGCATGTACTAACTTGCAAATCAGAGCCTAACTGTGTAAAGGAAGAGGGGCCTACAGTGCTGCCAGCGGTCCGCCCAAGCACACATGGCAAGAGCAAAGACTCCCCTAACAGTGATGCAATCTGTGAGTGTTACGATTTGATTCTTGCTTTTAGAAGATTTCGCACAGGGCCCAATGTCCTGTTAGTTATAAATGTTTACAAAGTAGCAGTAAAAGTCCTAACTTTCTTTCCCTGCATATATTTTTCTGCTGGCATTCTGAAATGTGAACAAGGATCTGACTTGCTCCTGAAGCACAGGTTTTCTGCATGGCAGCATCTGCACTGCAGACAGTCGGTTTTAGCTTTATACCTAGAAGCTAACGTATTGCTCAAGTCCCTGAATGCCTTAACTTTTCATTTTTTTAAATGAGGGGAAGCTTGTAGTTCTCATGGCTGTAGAAGAGAAACTTAGGCCATTTACTCAATGCAGTGCTCACTGAAAGGTGAGTAACAACAGCCTCTTGATGAGCAGTACCTGCCTATTGATTCAGTTGTCTCTTACCCATGCCACTCTTATCCTGATAATCTGCTTGTAGCACCCTTTTTCCTCATCAGTTTCTCTGTCTCCCCTCACCCTTCCTGCTGGGGAGGGAATATAGAGTAAGCTTGGGCTGCTGCCTCTTTTCATTCATGTCTCCTAAAAGAAGCTGGGGCAGAGGAGACAGTAGCTGTAGGAAATGTAGGATGGTAAGCTTGCTTAATATTTATGAGCAACGGGTGGGCAGACCTCAGGTGTGTCAGACCCAGTTAATATTTTATTGTAACTTCAAGATCCACCAACTAGAACCAGGTGCGAAAAACACAGAATTATACATTTTGAGCAAAGTTTGTCTTCAGCAGCAGAACTCTCAGTCCTTTCACTCCTGGGTACCCCAAGTGGGAAAAACCATTTTATTTTTATTGCTATGAAATAATTGGCAGTCAGAAACCCTTGCTAGTCTACTGCAAACTGCCAAGAGATGTGCCAACAGATCCTAATCTATCTATTGCCCACCCCATTGTACAACACTGACTTAAAACTGCATTTTTTGTGTTGTCTGAAACTTGTGAGGCAGAAGTGTATCTATTTAGAATTCACTGGCCAGGAAGATCAATATTTTCAGTCCATGCTTTTCTTTCCAGGGACATTCTATAGAGTTGATTTTTTAATTGTTTATATAATCGTGTTTTGCATTATATGCTTATATACTGTCCTCATATCCAAGGAAGTATCAAAATACTCTCAATATGTTGCTGGATCTATCAAGCCCATTTGATCCTTGCTGTGTCTTCCTTTCTTCAGACAGTCTGGGCGCCAATCAGTGTTTTCACTGTCTGATCACCTTCCCAGATGAAAAGTTTAAGGAGCGGCACATGAAACGGGAACACCCAGAAGACTTTGTTCAGGCCAACCTCCGGGATGCCCTTTTTGTCTGCTTTATTTGCAACAAGGCCTTTGAGAGTTCTCGTGCGCTCATCTGCCATCAACGAGGCCACGCGTCGGCTCCTCCCTCTGACTGCTTGCACCCTGCCTTTGACTGTCCAGACTGTGGTCGCCGCTTTGGCCAGTTAGCCAACTACCAGCGGCACCGCCTGGGCCATGCCGCTGGCCACAGCTTGCCTCACCAGTGCCCAGACTGTGGCAAGAGTTTCCGACAGCTTTCAAATCTCCGGCGGCATCAGGCTTTCCATCAGCAAACCCAGGAGTTGCTGCCCTCTCGCCCCTATTCCTGCATGGAGTGTGGGGAGAGCTTTAACCAAGAGGCAGGGCTCCATGAACACTACATCCGCCATGCTCGTGGGGAGCTCTAGCAAGGGCTGGAGCGCTCTGGATCCAGGTGGAGACAGGAGCACGATCAGCATCACTGTGAGACGTGAAGCCAGGGTGAGGCAAGGAGTGTGATGGAAAGTCCCTTTCTAGCTGGGGAAAGGTGGGAAAGCGCATCTGTTTCCAAAAGATCTTTTGCTGCAGTGAAGAATGGCCGGTTCAGGGGAGTATGTAATGGATCATCTACTTGAAAGAAGCGCTGCTTCTCTGGTGTGAGGGTACTGGTGACGGGAGCCCTTCCCTCTTTAAGAAACATAGAGTTCTCTGTCAGATTTGTTTCTGGCCAAGGAAGCCCTGTTCAACTCTTTGGGTGCTTTTTTCTTTGCCTTATTGGGTGAGGCTATACATTTTTCCAGAACAGACAGGAAGGAAGGAAGGAAGGAAGGAAGGAAGGAAGGAAGGAAGGAAGGAAGGAGTAATCTGCCTGAAGGCACTAAGGAAGCCAACTCAGGGCTGTGTGTCATTCTTGTGTACTAATTGCCACCCCTTTCCCTGTATAGGCACACAGCAGAATTTTCTAAGCTGGGGTAGAGTTTAATTCTGTTTTCTTTTTTCACATACAGTCACTTGAGCTTAATGGTTGTACAGAGAGGCTTGAAATGTGGACAGTGCTCTGCTTTGTCCTGTCTTGGGAGCCAGGTGGCAGGGCAGGGACCAGGTGCAAGCTGCGCTGCTTTAGTCCTTTGCCACTCCCCTCAGCTAATGCTGACGTCATGAGTTTTGTGAAAGAAGGGGCTGCATGCTCGCATCACTTGAATGCAATATTCCCAAAGCAGAATCCTGGGTTTCTTAGGATTAAGGTTCTGATCTATAGAATTTTTGAAAAAAAAAAAACCAAAACAAAACAAAACTTGGGCATAGACAGAGCCTTGGTTTAGGAAAAGGGTAATGAAACAGATCCTTCACCTACAAATATACTGATACTGAATCCTGTATTCAGCTCAGATATGCTTATGCCTTCCCCATGTAAATTCCTTCCTACAGCTGTGTGAACACAGCAAGAAGCATATCCTGTGACCTATCTAGACATTGTCATATGTAATGATGGCATCAGTTTTTTTTCCTCCTCCTCTGTGAGAGAAAAGTAAACTTCAAAATTATAGCTCAGTCTGAGATGAGGGATTTTACAGCTGCTGCTTCATTCTCCTAGGTAGCGTACTTTTCCTTTCTTCCATATCTAGGGCAGACTCTTCCAGTATTGTTTAAAGGTCTTACTGTCCAGGACTAAATTTCAGGAGAAGTGTTCCAGCCCTTCGGAATGGTGAATTTGTGCAGTTTTTCCACAAACTATCAGTGGTGTGGGGAGGGGTGGGAAACAGTGGAAGAAGACGTGGCTGTTTGGCAAATTCTAGGGAGTTAATTTAGGCTTTTGGGACTGAGCCCCCCCCCCCCCAGTATAACCACTGTGACCTTGTAGTTTTAAAAACTAGCCTGGAGTCAATGTCTAAAAGAACATGGTAATGGTGGACATAGGTTTGTTGGTTGCTTGAGCACGCTCTCTTGCCAGCACTGAAAAGGAGTGGAAACTGGCAAACGCTGTCAAGAGTGCTGTATCGCTTAAAAAAGACTTTAAACTGGTTTGTTATATACTGAGCCCATCTTTTAGGCCTACAGTTGTCTTCTCCAGCTGACAGCAGTTCACAAGATTCTGAGGCTGAATGTTCTTAAGACTCAAGATCCATTTAAAGTGGTGATCTGGTGGATCGAACTCAAGACCTGCATGTAAAGCAGGGCTGGGTAACGTCTGCCCTCCAGAGGTTTTGCAACAATTCCTACGATCCCTTACCATTGGCTATGTTAGCTAGTTCTGAGGGGAATTGCAGGCCAAACATGTGGAGGGCTGCAAGTGGCTTGCTCTTAGGTCTGCTCTCCCAATTCTCTTCTGCACCTTACTGGATTATTTCCAGTTTTTAAAAAATTGGTTTACAGTCTGTTTCTTTCTTTGTAGATAAAATCCTTTCCGGACTGTAAAGACTGTGCACTTTTTTCTTACTTCCACTAATGCAAATAAACCATCAGTTTAAGATGCTCTTCCCATTAAAGAGAATAGTGTAATGTTATTTGCATGTGTGGGGTGGGTGGGGGAGGGACAAAAGACTTTACTCATGTTTGTCATTTGTAATGCCTTTAATATTTGTCACTGAAGGACTATACCGGCTCTCCTGTGCTGGAGAGCAGCACAAAGCTCAGCATCTGAAGTAGTTTGACAAAGAACTTGCAGCAAAATGTGCGAGTAAGTGCATCCCCAAGGTGGGAAGAGTTGATGCTCTTTACCAGGTAATACAGGCACCCGCTGGGAGACACATTCAGCTCAGCCTGCGCACTTCTCATCTGTCCTGCCCAGTAGCCAAAGCACTCAATGGCCGTTTTGGCTGGAAGAAACCATTTTCTCAGCCAGCACAATTTGGAATCTGGAAGCAAGGAAATGTAGTACAGCTGCTACTGAAACGTGACCTGGAAAGGTTCCCGGTTGCCTTTCAGCGAACGGCACACGCCTTGACAGGACGCACTGGCCTGGAAAGGGATGCACTGACTACCTTCTGGACTTTGGTCACACTTCCTCCGATGTTCTGAAAATGTGAGCATGAGTAGTCCATGTTTTTCATAGGGAAACAATAAAAGGTTGGTATTTCCCGACAAGAGAGCAATGTTTACTTTTGCATCATGAATGTACAGTAGTGTTGGCGCAAAATAAGAGTGATGGAGACTGGCTCGGTTCAGACAGCACAGCAACCCATAGTGCGTGTTTTTTAAAACCATTGTCTGTTTTGTTTGAATTCAGCTGTATTTCACCATAGCAAGTTTGGTCTTTAGAAAGCTTGATAAAAGGTTTGTTCCATGGTTTTTCTGTATCCTCGTGGCTTAGCATGTTGTCTGAACCTAGGCATGTGTTTTCCAGAGTCCTGCTATGCAACTACACGCCAACTGTTCCAGCCACCCAGCCTGTGTGTGCGCTCTAATGAGGACATGCAGGTGATGTAGGTTGGAAGTGATCCTACCACCAACCAGTGCCCTGATGTCTATTATTGCCACGCCACTTGTAATTTGCAGTCTGGTTTTGTAAAATGGGTGCAAAATAGACCGTGGGGCATTTCAGCAAGATATTCCCGGGTGTCTCTGCCACAATCATATACCTACGCTTGGTAATTCCAAACAGACTACTATACATCCTCTATAGAGTTTCACCATTTATAACCTTACAATTGTTTATGATCACTTATTGCCATATCAAGAAGAAAGGAGTCAGGGCAAGTTAATTTTATGTATTTTTATATTATTTTGAGACCAATCAACAGATCTGGTGACAATAACCAAGTAAAGAGCATTTCCCCCAGAATGAAATTCCTGCTGCCCCCGGTACAACATTTCCCATGGGTTTATATGCTTATTTATTGGATAGGAAACTGATAGCTGTAACCGCATCAGCCAAAGCCCTGATTCCGGAGTTGCAAAAGTCCATTGCTGCTAGATGTGTAAACGCTGGGAAGGAGGCCCCATGAAGAAACAGCTGTTTTGGCTCCACCCTAGAGGTATCACCCTATTTTTGTGCAAGCAATTAGTAAGGGATTATGGCAGCTGTTCATAGTGATACCTACAATTAATCAAAATGCCATATACCTACAATTAATCAAAATGCCACAGTTGGTGATGCCTCTTCTGTCTCTTGTACCAACAGGAAAAGATGTTGGCTCTCGCCCTGTAAAGAGCCAGCAGGTCTCTCTATACACAGCTGGGCTGAACAACTTGCTGACTCAGGAGGTCACCTTCCCAATGCAAGCTGAGTGGCACCTGCAGGTTCCAAGGGTGCCTTCCGAGTGTCCCTCCAGGGCTTGCACTGTCCCGCTGCTGGAGCAGACAGTGCCTTACTCTCCGTCATCCCACCATTCAGGTTTGGTATGGGAGAGTCCAGAGCTACCAGCTCCTCTTTTGTGCAGGTTGGGGTGGAGAACAATGCTGTACTTGGGCTACTTGCTGCAAGCAAGCCAGCTCTCTCCCTGCACACAGAAAACTAGCATGCCAGGCAGCGAAATTCCAGCATACAGGTCTCGTTCTGTGTACAGACGAATGCTGAATTCCATGGGCTTCCTCCAGCACTAGCAAGTGATGGTGATGCGGTACAATCTGGTTGATGGCTTCCTGTCTGAGCAAGGGCCAGGCCTCTACCTCTGCATCCAGTTCTTGGGCTCAAAAGGTCAGAATGGCATCACCCACCTCAACGAAGGCATAGAACTTCGGGTGCTTGATGCTTCCTGTATCAGTCTTAACAGTGTTTCAGGACACCATCCTGAGAAATCCTTCATCTCCGGGATAGTTCTCTTGTTCTTTTATCCTCGATAGGGGATGCTGTGAAGAGAGGATTTGGGTGTTGCGACGGCTGCCACATCCCCAGCTCTAATCCTTCACAAATGCTGTCAGCAGCACCTTCCTGGCATCCTCAGACAGCTCCACCACAACTTGCTTCAACATGCCATATGTGGACTCAAAGGAGATCCCCGGCTCCGCCTTTTTCCCCTGTCTCCAGTACGGCACATAGCCCCACGCCCAGTTGATCAGCGAGGTCGGCTTGGTGATGAGGCTAAGCACGTAGTCCGAGCTCAGCGGCTTAGCAAAGCAGCTCTGGACCTGGGCCTGAAGCTGCGGGACTGCTGTGTTGCAGGCCTGCGCGATGTGCCCCAAGGATGCTTCGTCTAGACCAAGGACTGAACAGAAGCCAGCGATGGTCGCAATGATGTTCTCGGCCACAGCCGCCTTGGGGTTTTCCACACAGAAGAGGCATATTTGCAGGGCCTTTCCCCACACATCCTTCATCAGCACTTTGGACTTTCGCCTCACCAGTCGGGACAAGACGGTTGGGATGATTTGCCTCAGAACGTTTTTCTTCAGGTCTGTAGCGCTGCTCTTGAGGGCTTCCTGGAGGAGAGGAAGGTCATAGGTTTGCGTTCTGAGGCAGGAGACCAAGAAGACGCGTGGAGAGTCCATGCCATCTTTCTTCAGAGCATCGACACAGTTCTTCCGCATCTCTTTCTGCAGCTCCTCCAGCTTCTCCGTGGGCTTGGCCTGGCTTTCAGGGAGGGACTTCATATCCACGTCAGTCTTGCTCCTCACAAAGAAGGCCTGCTTCCCTGCGGAGACAATGGCCCTGGCCAGGCAGCTGTGGACATGCTTGTAACGCTCAGAGGCCACCAGTAGGAAGAAGTCGTAGCGGCTGAGGTCCAAGCGGCTTATGTCCTCCTCCGTCACTCCGACTCCCGGCAGGTCCCACAGGTACAAGTTGGGGACAGCTGGGAAAAGGTAGGGAGTGGCTTTCCTCGTGGTCCCAGTTATCCCAGTGGGGGCTGCCCCTGGCTCCCCGCAACCCACGCCTCTCAGGCTATTGACTAGCGAGGACTTCCCAGAACCAGCCTCGCCTATCACAGCTACATCCAGCCGGATTTGGGTAGGATGCTCTATAGCTGAATGGAGCACAGCTGGGACATCAGACAAGCTGCCAGACTGGCAAATCTCGTAGAGCTCCGTAATCTTCTGGCTCATTGCCACTAAGTCCTCGAGGTTTCCATCATGGCTTCTAGAAAGAACCAAGAGCCAGTGGCCCATTAGTATCTGTTGTCTCTCTAGTCAGAGTAACGGCTCTGCATTAGATCACAATTCAGATTCAGAACCTACTGACCAGGTTTCTCAAGTGAGGGAGTCCACCGAGAGTGTTCAGAGATGTGCTTTTCTGGAACATTTTAAATTGGGAAGTTGTGCAGAAAATTTTTCTGGAATGCTTTCCACTGTTCTAAATTTGACTGACATGGGTCTGGATTTCTATTTAGTAAATGCCAGGAAGTATAGTTATTTTTACAACCTGCACAAATTTTATCCCCCCCCCCCCCACACACTACAATAGCCGGAAGTGGCTGAACTGAAATTTGATCAGGAGAAAACAGGGAAAGTGCACTTAAGCTGTGATCACATACCCTGGGGGTGGGCAAGATATGACTCACAGACTGCATATGCCGCCTTTCTATGGCCTGAGCATTCCCCCCCCCCCCGCTGCATTTTGGGGTTATGACAGCAGGGAAAAAAAGACCATTTTTAGTAAGATCAGTGGCTGTAGCCAAATTTCAGCAGCATGTTGGTAGCAAAAAAAAAAAAAAAGAGGGGGGGGGAACTGTTCCAAAATAAAACAGCTTGTCTAGTTGCTGTTGTAGCACCAGGCAACAAGTGGAGGAGGAACTGCAGCCCCCCCCATCCTTGAAAGTTGCCCATGCCTGTTAGACATACTTATCTGAAATGGTCGTGAATTCAGTGCCCCTGCAGTGGACAAGTCCTTGGGGGGACCTGTATCAAAATGCACTTCTAGTGTGGTTTGCAGGCTGCAGCCATACACATCCAAAGCTTTATTTGTAAATATTTTACAGAATACCGGTAAATATTTTGAGAACTGCTAACTCAGCAACATAGTGTTTGGCTTCTGAGAAAAAGTGTGCGAAGGCACTAGCCACTGTTCGCACACTACATTTAGGATACCTGAAAAACTGGGGAATTTCCTAGAAAAAGTTTACTGGAAAAAGGCCAGTTACCACTTTGATTGTAGACTGGACGGTTGTAGTTGTCCCAATTTGTAGTTGCCCAACTTGACAGATATTGTCTTTATGCATTACGTCACTATCCTTGGGCTGTTTTGCAATGTGTGTGTCACTCCCGTTAGGATTCTTTTCTAAATATATTTTGTACTTCTGTAAACTTGAACCATTTTAACTATAAAAGCAGCCACTCTTAGCTTAAACACTGGAAAGAGGGAACAATGCATTTCAAAAAGTGGGAAAGTATCCCTGGAAAAATGGAGTAGTGTAAAGTTCGACATTGCTGGCTAGGCTCCCTTACTGGAAGGTGACAAATCAAGTGCAGGGATTTATGCAGCGAAGCAATGGGAAGGCTCTTCTGGGGGCAGGCAGTACTGGTTCATTAGCAGCAAGTGAATGAACCAATCATACCTCAGGCACAAGTGTGTTAGAACCATCAGTGGAGGATGAATGAAAGGCCAGAACAGTGACTCATACAGGGATATGACAGGAATCCTCTTTTGTGGGCTTTTTATAATTTACTCTGTAACTCACTTCTCCCGCAGTGGCTGCCCCAACCTCTATCTTCTGAGGAGGAGGCCTCACTTACTGTATCGTGGTCTACAAGGCTCATTGGGCATGGTATGTACAAAAGCCTTTTCAGTGTAGCACTAACCATGCAGCCTGATCTCATGAAAATCAGGTGAGTTCCCAGTGCAGAGTGTTTCTGCCAATAACCAAAAACCAAGCATTTCCCCAATGGCTAGCTACTTCTGATTATTTTGGCAAGTTGTTATTATTTTTATCACTGTGTTACTGTTTTAATGATTCATTTTATTTATTCTATGTTGTTATGACTTTATCCTGTTATTATGACTTTGTTATTATGACTTTAAAGTGGTCTACCACTTTGATGTGCTTTTTTTAAAAAACATACTGCAGTATCAAAATCCTCTGAAATGAATCCATTGTTAGTTTACTTCTCCGGGCAAGCTCACCACCATCTTTTCATGCCAACCCTTGGAAGAGAACCCAGAAACCCCAACACAACCAAGGTATCTCCCCCTACCGCACTTCCTTCCTCACCTCTTCAAGTTGAGCACCTCTGCTTCCAGGCTGTCCTCAAAGCAGTTGAACTCGTATTTCTCCGGCTCCAGCCCAGACACTAGGAAAATCGTCTTGCTATCCATCCCATCCTTGACCAGCTCCTTCCGGATCAGTCCCAGTTGCTCAGTGGAGCTGTAGCGGAACCGAAGCCGCCTCTTAGCTGTGTGCAGGTCCAAGTCTACCTTGGTGCGAGCCAGGAGGAAGGGCTTGCCCTTCTGCTTGATAGCCTTGAGGATCTGGAGGTGGGTCTCCCTCAGCCCACCATTCCCCACTACCACCACAAAGCAGCTGTATTTGCTGAGGTCACCCAAGCATTTCAGGTAGGCAGCTGCTTTCTCAGATACTTCAAAGCCCGGCAGGTCGTGCAGAGTTAGGTTGGGGTATGTGGGGTGGCAGTGGGCAACCGGCTGCTGTGTGGGGTGCGGTGCTTCCCGAAAGTAAGCCCAGGGATCCGTCACCCGGCGTGGCTTGTCCAGCAGAGCCTGGATCAGCGTGGTCACCCCAGAGCCACGCTCGCCCAGGATCCCAACCTGGATCTGAAGGCTGGTCACACAGTCCACCAACTCCTGGATCTTGGAGGCAGAACTTTCGGCTTTCTGGGCCTCATATTGGTCCTTCAGCTTCCTCAGCTGCAGTTCGTCCAGACATGAGGAACCAGCCATGGTTGAGGCTATGCAGAGAAGGAAGAGAAGTGTTACGCCGTGCTCGGTGTGTGCTGTTCTCAGTGTACAATGCCAGTATCCTCAGGAAATATGCACACTTGTCCGTTTCGCTCTTTTTCATTCACACACACAAATGTATACTAAGCTCTGTCTCTGAACAGAGCCATGAAGGATTTCCTGAAACTGGCTGGAAAGCAGAAGAGAAGCACCCTCTGCCATCAGCCAGGGGACTTTGCGCCAGAGGGGCTGCATCTCCTGGGTCCCAAGAAAACATCAAGTCAAGGAGGTGACCAACTTGGTCTGTCCCTCGGTCAGAGGAGCAGCTGCGAGGAGCTCGCCTGCCCCTCCTCGCGTTGTCCCAAGACTGCCAAAGTAAGAGGGAAGAACATTCAGGTACTGGCCAAATAGCCATCAAATGCTCTACTAGCAAAAGCACCAGCAAGAGACAACCTGCATGGCCTGAAGAGGATTTCAGTCCCTCCTCATAATTTGCCACCTTGCTTTAATGTCATCCTCCTGCCCGCCCTTTGCATGCCATGACTCTTCTGTTTGCCAACCTGATGGCCTCTCTTCCTTCCCTCCTTTGATATGAGCGTCTTTGGGAGACTGTAATTGTGTGAAAAACTGGATAAAGAAGTCAGTAAGAAATATTAAGAAATCTCTTTCCCAACCAAGTTGTAGGGATACTTCATGCTGCTCTGGAGGAGCACAAAGAGAGTCACAGGGCAACCCACCTATCCTGAACCTGCCAGATTTCTGGCCTTGGTAAAGTTCTTTTAAAGCACTCGAGTCTTACTAAGATCAAGATGTGGCCATCCTGCTCTGCTGACACGTGCTGAGCAATGAATGGATCTCGGCAAAAGCGGAAACCAATAATCTTAACCACAAGTAGAGAAGAAAAAAGCCGCATGTCATTTCCAAGAAGGCAACCTCAAAGGCCTGATTACTATTATTACATTACGTTTCTTTGCTACTTACCCGTAGCTGAAGCTTTCTGCATGGTTCACAGCATTAAGTCACCTGATTTCAGTCAGGTCCGACTCTGCGCTTTTAACCTCTTTCAAAGAGTTCCAACACTTCCTGCCCTCACAATTCTGAAAGAACAGTGCCACTGTTTTCCACTTGGATGCAAGCAGTAAGCGGGAGAGAGCGATCAAAAGTCAGGTACAGCACACAATTAAAAACACTGCCTGCAGGCTTACAATTCAACCGTGAGGAGACAAAAGAAGGACAACAACTAAATTCTCAAAAAGAGGGAGGCACACGGCCAGCCTTAAGAGCCTCTTAAGCCTCTTCTAGAAAAAGAAACCAGTAATTCAGGCTACTAAGAAATGAAACTTTCTATCCAGCCAGGCTCAAAGTAATAGCATCCAGCTGCCAGGATCTGGGCAGCTCCAGGTCATCATCTGGTGGCCACAACTCCTAACCGCAAGACCGGACCTAGGCCCTGCTGGAGGTCTCAGTAGCTCAATGAGTGTCAGCTGGGAAGCAAGCTCTTCCCTCCACAGGCTTCCCAGCAATGCTGGTGGTGGTGCTGCCCGTGGAGTGGTCCAGCCGCATCTTGCCTGCCCCTTGCTGCGTTGCTCTGCTACACCTTCTGCTGCTCTTGAATCGCACCTGACACCTGCCTCAGGAACCTTCTGACTGCTCTGGCTCGTTCATGAGCATGCCCTGTCCTTGTTCTGAAAAGCACGCCCCCTTCCTGACTTTGGCCTGATTCTTGGCCACAACCCTGACTCTGGCCCAGCTAGTGGGTTCTTCCACCCTGCCCTGCCTCAGCTCAGTCTGTCTGTGCACCCTTGCCCGGGACCCTGCCATCAGGGAAAAGAACCTGGTAGATCTTCCTTCAAAACAGATAAGCAACAGGTGAAGTCACCTTCACACTTACAAAGGTCTGTCAAAACTCCTTTGCTCCCTTTCCACAGTCATCGGAACACACCGTAACAACGACCCTGCGAGGTCAGACTAGAAGCCCATCCAGTTCAGCATCCTGTTTTCACCTGAGCAACAAATGCCATGGTGAGAGTCGGAGAAGCAGGACCTCAAGGTAACACCACCGTCCAGCAACTGGTGTTCAGGCATGTCAATTCTGAGCCTCCAAGAAGCAGATCACTGCAGCTAACAGAAGCCTCACCTTCGGTGAATCTGCCTAATCCTTCAGAAAAGGAGTTCCAGCCTGGGATGGGCAAAATCCCTTCTCCAGAATTTCATGGACTTCCCGCAGAACCAGGCCAGAGAAAGATCAGCACAGCTTGTGGCCTCTCCAGCCCCTAGCAGACCAAGCAGGCAATCCTACCACGTTGTCTAAAAATAAGGGAAGAAATCTTTTGACTCAGCAAGCTCAAACCAGCCACGTTGTGCTTCTTCGTGTTTGCGGAGACACCGGATGGGGCCCTAATCTAAGCCTGCCAGCCTGCCATATGCGCCCTGGGCACGCACTTCCCAACGAGGACCCCATCAACGCCAGAGACTGCATTCCGGCTCTGGAGACCACCCAGCCGGCTAAAGTATTCAGTGAAGTGAAAATATCGCTCCTATTTCGTGGCTTTTCTTTTTTTAATTTTAGGTTTATAGAATGTTCCGAGGGGCGCGCTGGGCCTAATGAAGGGCATGGCCCAGCCGTGGCTTCCGGGCCGCTCCCTTCCCCTTTCCCGCCGCCTTCCTCTGCGCGGAGGGCACGGAAAGGGCCCCCGCCTTTCGCCGGACCGAAGCTTCGCCACCGTTCCGCTTCCGCGGGGGGCTCCGGGGGCTTTTCTTCGCGGGCAGGTGACTGCTCCTGCTGCAAAAGCCAGCGCTGGCTAGCCGGCCCCTCTCTCCGGGGGAACCCAGGCGTCCTGCCTAGCAGGCCCTTCTTAGCCGCCCCCCTGCGCCCAAGCCTTACCGGAGAAACGCGGGGCGGGGGGGGGGCGCAAGGCCTTGTGCGCCTCGCCCGCTCCTTCCTGCGCCGCGAAAGCGAAACGGAGGAGGAGGAGGAGGAGGAAATGCAGGACGCGGCGGCGGCTCCTCCTCTTCCTCTCGACGGGATGGCCGCCGAGCCGGGGGACGAAATGCCAAAGAGTCCGGCGGAAGAGGACGTCGCCGGGACACAGACGAGCGTGAGCTCCCGCGGTGCGCGCCGCCGCTTGGCCGTGGGGTAGGTACACACCGAAGGGGTCCGGGGTGCAAGCCCGCGCCCCGCGATTGCACTGGCTGATCTCTCTGTGCCCTAAGGCGTGGGTATGTTTTCCAAGGATACCCCGACCGGTAAGGAAGGGCTGTACGGAGCGGGGACGGGGCCCTTGGTTTCGGGGAAGCCTCCCGAGTGGAAAGATGGAGAGAGTGTGGGGGGGGGCGGGGGGAGGCACATGCGGGCAAAAAGCCAGCGCATCCGACAAGGAGATCGGAGGATCTCGCCCCTCCAAGCCTCCTCCACCCCTTGCAGCGCGGCGCGTGCTCCGACAGGGTCCGTCCCTACCTGCGCGCCCACCTGCGCGGCCCTTTTCTTCTCTCTCGATGTGCCGATCCGCCGCCGCCGCCGCCGCCCGTGCATGTGTGTCTCAAAATAGGCATCACCCGTGACGAAGGGACCGCGCGCGGCTGCGCAGTCACATGTTTATCCCGTTCATCCGTGTCTGCGCAGCGATCCAGGCGGCCCATCTCGGGGCGAGGCCATCTCTGAAGCCGGCGCTCGGGTGCGGGCGCCCCTTTTGGCTTTAGGGTTGGCTTTAGGGCTCAGCCGAGGTAGGGTGGAAGTGGCCCCGCGTGCATGTGCCAACTGGGGAGGGGCTGAAATGGACCACCCTTGGCCTTGCCTTAGCTTGGCCTTGCATGGGGGATCGAATCGTAGAATCTTGAATAATAGAGTTGGGAGGAGTCAAGGCCATCGATTCCAACCTCCTGCTGCCGCAGGTCGCCAGTTTACACCATTCCCCCCTGCTGCACTTGCCAGCAACCTCGTGGAAATGAAATCCGCGAGTCCTGGTTTGTTGACTTTGAAGTCGTACTTTTCCCCTTGATGCCAGGAAAAGAGAATTCTTGTTGGCTCTTGAGCTGGGGGTTTGCTGCTGCCTGAAGGCAAGTTGTGCTCATCTCTTTCCCTTTTGCATGTATTCTCTGATCTGCTGACCCCCTGCTTCCTTTTGCCAGCTTGCTCTTTAGCTCCTTTAATCCAATATATTATGTTCATGAAGGATCAGAAGAGTGGAGAATGCAAATCAGGGGAGGCCATCGAGCCCGTGCAATCTATTTGTGTGACACTTTAGAAAATGCACAGATAGTGCTAGTTTATTTAATTTCAATACCACTCAATAGCTGAAGCTCTCTGGGTAGCATATTTAAATGCAATATACAATATACCAATTAAAATATATTAATACATCATAAAAGTCAGCAATACAAAATATAAAACCAAATAAAAAACAAAACCAAAATTAGACATTGAAAAGACCCTGTTAAGATAGTAGCTGATAGCAAAGTTATATAGGGCAGTGTTTAGAAAGTCACTGAGTAATTTATTTTCCTTTTGAGTATTTTTCTCTCTTTGTTGCTTTATGCTGTGATTACACTCTGATTGGAGGAGACTGTGTTCGATTTTTTCACGGCATTTCCGTTGTTTCAATGCCATCCCATAGATAAATCTCACTTGGTGCTTCACAAAAATCACGACGCAACGTGATAAAACATAATGCAAAATTTAGAAACAATTCAGAACAGCCATAACAGTTATCAAAAATGCTAGGATCTGATAAAACAATTGACACGAAAGCGCCATCATATGCTGTCAAGCACACTAGAGTAAAAAAGTCTTTTGGTGTCGAAAAGATGACAGTGTTGGTACTGGGGGTGGGGGGGTCATTCCACAGTTGGGGGCTGCAACTGAGGAGGCTCTGTCGTCGTCACTTTCTGAGCCTCCCGCAGGGGAGGTTCCAGGAGGACAGCTTCAGGTTCGGGTTGCAGTGTAGGGGTAGGTTGATCGCAGCCTTTGAATAACGTTTTCTTTTTCCGGTTCATGTTTCCCTTTTCCTTATATTTCTGCAGACCTTTCTGAGAAGAAGCCCTGTTCCTCTGCACCCGAAATGCCTCCGAAGATCCCCAAGAGTTCCTCTTTGGGGTCCCCTGAGCCGGGAGACATTTCGGTGCTCCTTGTGGGCAAATCGGGGGTGGGCAAGTCAGCCCTGCTGAATGCCCTGCGGGGAATGACAGAAGATGATATTGGCTCTGCATCCGTGGGTGGGCCGGCGAACTCGGGGGGGACCGTGATGTACAAGGACCTGTCCCATCCCAATGTGCTGCTGTGGGAACTACCGCTGGACTGCGATGGGCAAGTGGACCGATGGCTGCAGGAGGCAGATGTGTTTGTCGTGGTGGCAGATGGCAAATTTGATGAGACTCATGCTCACTTGGCCGGGAAGATCCAGGCGGCCGGCAAGAAGGCCTATTTCGCCCGCAGCAAGGCGGACCTGGAGCTGCACACCCTCAAGCGCCTGATGGGCAAGAGCTATGACCACTCCGAGGCTCTCAGGGCCCTACGGGGGGTCTGCGTGGAGTCCTTGCAGGCCCACGGCGTGGGGGATGCTCCCGTGTTCCTGCTCTCTGCTTTTGAGCCCTACGAGCTGGATTGCCCGCAGCTGCGAGAAGCTTTGCTAAAGGACGTCCGCAAATTTGAGGGGTGAGTAAGACAGTCTGATGAAACAGATGAGAGCTGGCGGGGCGTCGCACTGAGCTGGGGCTCCGGAGAGCTGAATTCTTAGCCTGAAGGGCCCCACATGGCCTTGGGCCGGTTGTCAACTGGGAGCCTGACCTGCCTCACAGGGTTGTTATGAGAATAAAATGAAGAGGGGGAGAAGGCTCATGTAAGATGCATTGGGTTCCTTGCAGGATGGGGTATAAATATGGTAAGAAAAGAGCCAGGGTGCGACTGGGGCCGTGTTGGACCCGAGGGCCACCCTCCCCAGCGTTCCGTTTCCTGCACTGGGCTTGGTGAGGCACCTCAAAGCAGGGAAGGGATACTGTGGTACCTCAGCTGTGGGCATCCAGAGGTACGTGAGCTCCAAACATGGACTGTCCCTCTAGATGGCATGGCCATCGCCGTGGATAAGACCTTCTTGCATGGAAGCTTCTCAGACAGCTAAGCAGCCCTTTCTCCTGTGCAGCTTCAGTAAGTTGCTGCTTTCTGGGTGCTTCATCTTCCAAAGTAGCGCCCTGCATCTTCTGTGGTGTGCCCTCCACTGCCTGCCCCGAAAGAGGAACTTTTCTACTTCTCTCTCCCACCCACATTTCATTAATTAGACAGATTTATATCCTACTTCCCCCTCTTTTAAAAAAGAATTTAAAGTGGCTTACATAATTCTCCTGCTCTCAATCTTATCCCTACTACAATAGCCCTGTGAGGTAGGATTGACTGAGAGTCTGTGACTGGCCCAAAGTCACCCGGTTGGCTCCGTGCCTGAGGAGGGACTAGGATCCCGGTTGCCTGAGTCTCAGACCCATGCTCTTAACCACTACACCATACTGTCTTTTAATCCTCTTCTACCGGAAGCTGCATTTCCCCCCGCCCCAAAGGTCTCCATTTTTATTTTTTATTTATTTTATTTAAAAATTTATATGCCGCCCCTTGCAATAGCCTCGGGGCGGCTTACAACATAGTAACATTATTAAAAACAGTTTGATTTTCTCGGTCCAGAGTGCACTGGTGGGGCATGACCCTTGATTTCCCCTTGCTGGGTTGTGAAAATGTTTTGCTGGCTGATGTTCGTTTGGTCTCTTTCAGGGGAAAGGCTGCTGGCTCAGGTCTCTTAGACCTCAAAACTCCTTCCAGTGGAGATGCTCCTGAAGCTTAAAGGCTGACAGTTTGCCTATCCTAGTATTTAATGTAGTGCTACAATATTAATCCTGGTTTGTACCCCTCACCTTGCCCTCTTCCTCTCCACAGGGTCCTGAAGCCCATCCGATTGGACTTTGAAGTGATCAGCGAGCGAGAGATTGCGGAGATTCAGGAGGCCTATGAGCTGGGAGGGCTCTCGGAAGTGGTGACACGTATTCAGTGCAGTCTAGAGACCATCTGGAATGCCCAGCTTGATATTGCCATCACTGGGGAATCGGGCGCCGGGAAATCCACATTTGTAAATGCCTTGCGGGGCGTGAGCGACGAGGACGAGGAAGCAGCTGCGACGGGTGTGACGGAGACCACGGTCCAGCCCATGCAGTACCCCTATCCTGGCCATCCCAACGTCATCCTGTGGGACCTTCCTGGCATCGGCACACCCAGGTTCCAAGCCGAGAATTACTTGGAAGCAGTGCAGTTTTCTCGCTACGACTTCTTTGTCATCCTGGCCTCGGAGCGGTTTAAGGAGAACCATGTCCGCCTGGCCCAGGCAATTGTCCGACAGGGCAAGCGGTTCTACTTCGTACGCACCAAGCTGGACAATGACGTCGATGCCACGTGCAGGAGGAAGAACCCACCGACGGAAGAGGAGGTCTTGCAGCAGATCAGGAACGATTGCCAGGAGAAGCTTGCCAAGGCCGGCTTGGCAGATGCCAGGGTCTTCTTACTCAGCAGCTTTGAGATCAACAAGTTCGACTTCCAAGCCTTTGAGGAAACCTTGGAGCAAGAGCTGCCGAGCCATAAGCGCCACGCTTTCCTGCTGTCCCTGCCCAACGTCTCCTCCTCCATCATAGAGAAGAAGAGGCAGCTCCTTCACCAAGAAGTGTGGAAGGTCGCGTTGATCTCTAGCTTGGTGGCTGCTGTCCCTTTGCCAGGCCTGGCCTTCACCTGCGATGTCTCCATTCTGCTGAGGAAGCTGTCCACCTACCGGCACGATTTCGGCCTGGATGCAGAATCCTTGGCCCGGTTAGCCGAGCGCTCAGGAAAACCCCTGGAGGTGCTGAGGGCAGAAGTGCACAGCACTCTGGGCCGGGGCATTAACAAGGACGTGGTGATCGGGCTGCTGGGGAAGGCCACCGGCACAGGCCTGGTGATGGCAAATTTCCTCCTGCACCGCATCCCGATCTATGGAGCCCTGGCGGCTGGTGGCATTTCCTTCCACACTACCTACTCCATGCTGAGCCAGTGCCTGGAAGACTTGGCCGCGGACTCCCAGAAGGTCCTCATGAAGGCCTTTGAGAGTGAAATCTGAGACGGCCAGAAGGATTTTCAGGTCCTTTGGTGACTCGCCCCAGGCATCTCGGTGCTGCTGCTTCCTCATTTAGTGTTGCTGCAACCTGTGCGTTTATTGCTTATGGGCTTGGGGGAATCCGGCTTTGGTTGCTGGAACCAGTGAGACCTGGAAATGGTTAAGTTAGTGTAACACAATTATGTTTTGCAACGTGATGCTGCTTTGTCAGCGGTTGCATTTACACAGCTAGCAAGAATTGTTCGGAGCCCATTTTGGTAGCTGTCAAACAAGAGTTGGAATGCCACGGAGAAACAGAGGCTTGGTTAGCTGTGAATTAATTCATTATTCATAGTATGTATGTGCTGGCTGAGAATGATGGAAGGTGTAGTCTAATAGATTTGGAAGGTACTGGTTGAAGGATACTGGTCTGTAGCTATAGGCTACTACAACTAAAGCAAAATACAGGGATTATGATGTTTGCAAGTACAATATATTAGTGACAGAAAGTAGATCTCGAGTCCCCCCCCCCCGATTTTGACTCCCAGAAGCCCCTGCCAACGGCCAGGAATTCTGGGAATTGAAGTCCAAAACATCTGGAGACCCACTGTTCTTCCTGCAGCATACAAGCCCCAAGGGCATTTTTATTCATTATTTATTTCTTGCGTAGTTATACAGTCCCACAGCTGAAGCTCTCTAGGCAGTTAAAACAATTCCAAACCTGACTGACACAAACCAGATGCAGCAGCAAACTTTGAACAACTAGAAGGACCTTGGAGAAATTTCAGAAGAGCAAAAAGAAAGTTATTAACTAAATTTATTTACATGTTGCTTTCCCACGAGGGGCTGGATTCATGTCATGTTTAGGAGGAAAATGTTACAAAATCTGTTGAAGGATGAAAGTAAAATAATAAAATAGACAATTCAATAAACAGCATAAATGGAATGGTAGAATGGAATAATCAGGATGTTCTGTGTCACCAGGACAAAGCAAAACTGAAATGAACCGAGTAAACAAAGCCGACTAGTCATCGCTCCTGTTTTGCGTTGCTGCTCTCCAAGAGGCCACGATTGCCTGAATTGCCCAGAGAGCTTCAGCTATTGGGCGGTATAGAAATGAAACAAATTAACAAATGAAAAATAATAGTACATCTCAGAGATGTTGCGGTTCTGGAATCTTTCATCATCGTCACATTATTTGCACGATGCTTTTCCACTGTTAAGGCATGTCTAAAACGACTTAATGTCGGATGAGATAAGTTGACAATGGAGCCCTGATTCCGTTGCTGCTGCCGCACTCCTGAATTCCTTGTGTACATCAGGCATGTGAAAATAGGCCTCCAGAATTCACCGCAAAGTCGCCACGGTTATGCCAGGTAAGTTGGGGGAGCAATGCACCCCCAAAGAAGGTCCTTGCCTGTTAGATTCCCTCCAAAGGATTTATTTCCTGCTGCCAGAGAGAGCACATCCTGGTTTTGCATTTACACTCGACACGAGGAAAGCAGAGGAAAGTTACTCAGCAGCAAATGCAGAGCAGTATAAGCTTTTAACCTGATGCGGTCGCCACAGCAGCTGTTGTTACTGCCGCCCACACTTTGTATTTCTAAAGCGATTGGTTTTTTGTGTAACAGCCTTCGAGAGAGAGAGACTCCAACAGTCACAGGCAGTGAATAGTTTACTGCCTGTTTGCCAGTGATCCTGCACAGATCTTGGCACAAGTCCCTTGCACGGGCAGGAAGGGGTGCGAGAAGTCCATGTTCAGGCTGACTTGTCAGTTCTGTGTTCAGAACTTGCCCACCTCCATTTTCTAAGCCCCTGGACCTTACGCTCTTTCTGTACCTGCTTCTGGGAGTGGGATTCCCATTCTTTCCCAAGCTTATGCCAGTGGCTGGATGCATGCATGATGTGCTTGGTGACTTGATCTGTTGCTGTCTGCTGCATGTCTGTTTTGTGTGGGGGCAAAGGTGAGCCCCTTGTCTGTGTGTGTGGGGAGACTTCCCAGGTGTCTCAGGACCATGGAGGTCATCCGTGCAAGGCTGTTTTGCCTAATCTTTTAAAGGGACCGTGGCTTATGCCTGGCCATTGATCCGCAAGAATTCCAGCCTTCATTATTTATCAGTTGTGCTTATCTCAGGTCCCTGGTCCTGAACACCAGCTTACTCAACGTAGCCTGTGACCTCGGAGCCTGGCCTCAGGGTCTCCAAGCCTGTCTTGTGGTGCTAGTTCTGAAAGGGCCGTGTTGCATCCTAGATACACCAATGGTCTGCTTTTGTCGTATTGAGAACGGAATGGATGGATCCAGGACAGGAAAATGAAGGGTTTAGGCCCATCAGCTGCCAACTGCAAACTAGTACTGCAACTGGAGAACGTCCAACCACAAATGTGCAAGAGGAGAAGAACAGGAGGACAAAATACCCAACAAAATGATTTGACTTGCAACCTAATCTTCATCTGAGCATCTGATTAAGGCAGGGTGGGAGGAGAAAAATTCTGTGAAGTTTGCACAGATGTTGCAATGCTGCTGTAGTGTTGGAGCAACCTGAAATTTCATGGGGAATGTATGAGCAGAAATACATGCTGTGGTAATCACCGGATGAGCCGTTCTGCAATTATGTAGTAATTTGCTCCCAACTTCCCTCCTATGTAATCATCTCTTTGTCTGCCATCATTAATAAAGGGGTCTTACAGGAAACCCACTGAAGCATCCACAATTGTCCATGAAATTTCATCCCATAAATATTTCATTTCGCTGCTCTGGAAGAGCTTCTATGGACCCTTTTCTTATCTCCTTGGTTATTAATAATAGTTTATTTCAAACAATTGTCTAGATCTTGTTGAACTTGCAACCCCTATCAGGGTTCCAGGAGCTGGGAGTCCAGCTCATCCTGAGGGGCACACGTTTCTTATCCCAGCTTTAATCTTTTTAGCATCTGGAGGAGCTCTGTATATCAGCCCACAAATGTTAGTAGTTCACAACAAAAATTAATTTGTAAGACAGACAAAAAGGGGGAATAGAAGGTGGCCATGAAAAAAATCCTTATGAAATGCACTCCCTTCTCTTAGAGATAATTTTGGAGGGCTGAAATATGGGATGAAAGTTTTCTTCGGTTAAGATGGAAGAAAAAAAATTGACTTCACTATTTTATATGGCTAACCCATATGGTATGATGATCGTGTGATACTGGCGACATGTTCTCTGATTGGCTGGATCACTTAGCCAAAAAGAATAATCCTTTAAAAAAATATACTCAAAGCAGTTACCAGGAGGAGGTTAACCAATGAAAGAGAGCCTTCCAGAACCTCACTAAAATTAAGTGTTTAAAGCAGGACATTAGCCCATTAAAAAGCAGGGCTATGGGTCCTTCTTTCCAGAAACAGACAGCTCAACTAAAGGTAAGGTCCTACGCAAATTCACCCCCATAATATTCACTGTATGTGTGCATATGTGTGTTTTAAATTGTGTTTCTAAACCACTCTATTGATGTCAAAACTCCCTGGGTGCTTCCCAACACTTATAACCACAAAATACACCATAAGACACAGTATGAAAGTTTAATGTGTTAAAACATCAGTATAAAAGGAAAGCAAAAACCGAACTAGTGGCAATGCTAATAGTACTTCAATTACAGTAACAGATTTAAAACAAAGTGAACATGTCCAGGAGAATATGGAGACCTTCATCTTGGTCCAGAAGGAGCGCAATGGGATGCAAAGTACCAGGATCGCATCTCTGGGCAGCTCATTCTGCAGTGAGGCTGCCATTGCGGAAAAGCCTCTTGACCTCACTTCCTTCGGCAGAATTTCTGGGGATGGTCTTGGGTTCTGGGCAAGTATTTATGAGAAAAGGCGATCAGGCCACCTGCCCCCAAATGGCCCAGGGCTTTGAATGCGAATACCAGTTCTTTGACTGGGACCCAAACATGCAGTGGCAGCCAGTACAGATGGGGAAGTAGCGACACAATAGGATCTAATCAGCCAATTTCCATTCACAGTCTTGCAGCTCTGTTTTCGGCTAGCTGGACATGTTCAAAAGCAGTCCCACTGCACTAATCCAGATCAGGGTTCTTCCAGCTCAGAACATACGTCAGGAAACTCTCATCACAGCTGGCTGCAGCTTTCTGAGATTGCCCAAGATCGCTCTCTTGCAAAGGAGCAGGGCTTGTAACAACCTGTCCTGTGGAAATCGCATGTCCCAACTGCATACAATGCACTCAGTGGAGTTTGTTTTCACACAATAAAACCATGGATTTGAGCGTTGTGGGCAGGGGAGGAAGCGACTAGATTTCGTAGTACTTAATATGTATTGCGAACGAGAATGTGAACATCCCACAAAAGGCAGAGAAGAAGTGCAGAAGGACATGAAAATTACCCGAAGCAAGTGGTGTTTCTTTGGCTGGGGATGCCAGCAGAAGCAAGTTTGTCCCTGTGTGCTAAACCGACTCCCAAGCTCTGGCATTTTTGCTGGGGAGCTTTGCCAAGAAGATCCATTTTTCTCTGCAAAATCAGCCACAGCAGGTAAGCACTGAGATGGAGTTCAGTAGCCCCTCGGCCCTTCGCCACAGGGTCTCTTGCAGTATAAACAACCTAAAAGGAAATGTGTTGGATCCACTCCCGTTTCCAAGTCCCTTCATGGACTTTGGAAGCACATCTGATCCCACATGTTTTAAGGAGGGAGGAGAACATTAGAAATTTCGAGTTTAAGCAACTGTCCATTTCCCCCCGGCTAATTTTAGCTGTCCCTGTGACTACAGTGCCACTAACATTTTCTGTTTTGAAGGCCTGAGATATTTCTGAAGTTGGCTCTGTGAGAAGTGAAGCGAGCTGGATTTTTCTGCTCTTCCTCATTCGCTATGAAAGTTAATACGAAGTTTGGGTCCCTTGCAACCCTCCTTTTCTGTCTTGGCATGGGTGAGTGGGGGATGCATTGGTCTATGGGGGGGTGTCTGTGTTGTGGGGAAGCAGGGGAAGGGTTTGATCCATCGTGAACATTTCTGGTGCAAGCCCAACTAGCATCAGTGATGCTTGTCTGTTTGCACTATAGAAGATTCATAGCTAAATGTGTTTCTAGTCCTCTTCATTTATTGGAAAATACGGGCTTTAGCAGTGCTTTACCTACATGGAGGCAGAAGAGTTTCTTACCTTTTGTGATTAGTTTGACATTCTGTATGCCCTGACAAGAAAACAAGTCCCACTCAGTGGTGACTCTTACTTCTTGGAAGACGTATACAGGTTTGCTTTGCCGGTTGCTTAGTTATGTAGCTGCAGGAGAGGCGATTTTCTGGTTGACGTGCAGGGAAGGGGACAGGGATGTTAATGGGTGTGTCGGGAAGCCTTGATGGCAGTCGCAACAAGGATAACGGGGTTCAGTCAGGAAAGACCCCTTTTGCCTTGAACCTCAGCAGTTTTATTGGAAGATCACCCAGGCCCCCTGCAGTTACGTACGACAGCGTGCTACCTGCTTCTCACGGCCACCTACAAATTCACAGCCCATGTACAGACACTTTTATAACCCGCTAGTCACATACACCAATACAGAGTGTTAAGTTTCCAGATAATCTTGGTACAATAGCATCCTGATGCCTTTAGGCATGACATAATGTCCTAAACCGGTCAGAAATACTGGTGGTAACAGTATGGAAAACATCACTGATTACTTTATTGACCTGTCAGTTGAGTAGACCTCTTCGCAGCTTGGATCCTGTTTGAACATGCAAATGTGTCCAATGGAGGAACCGTTCAGGAAATCTGGGTTGGCAACTCCACTGTGCAGGCGCTTGTGTCTGAGGAACTAGATGCTTAGGTGGGACGCCATTGTTTCAGCTTTTCTGCAGCTGATGAGCACAGGGGCGCTTCCTCACTAGTACTGTTTGCCTCCAGCCGCTTCTCAGTCCAGCTACGAATGCCATCTTCTTAAAGTAACAGCAACACTAAACAGCGACCTGGCTTGGCATGCTGGTGCCCTCTGAGAAAGGGGTGCAGGTTTGATTTCATAACACAAAGGCACATCTAAGCAACCCTTTCCTGCCAGGATTTATCTGCATTTCCCAACAGTTGTCATTAAGAGCTCTTCTTGCTTCTCCCTTTCCTCATAATTAGAGCACTTTGGATTTATTTATTTATTTAAAGTTTTTATATGCCGTCCCCTTGCTACGTAGCCTCGGGACGGCTCGCAGAAATAAATAAATAAAGCAATAACCATTACGATTAAAACCTGGAAACACACTGGCTGCACAATTAAAATAGATAGAGATTAAACATTGTTAAAATACTGTTTGAATAAAAAGGTCTTGGCCTGGCGCCAAAAAATAAATCACGATTTAGCTTATCGTGATAAGGAAAGGGTGAGTGAAAAGTATTTCTCCTTTCTGAATTGGAGATGGGTTCGTGGGTGTTCCTGCGGAGCCTGTGCAGACCCTTACACGAAGCTCCTTCTTGCATTCGGCTAACGCGAGGCCACAGGCTTTCGCTGACTCTGTCCGCATTTCCTCCTCTAGCCAACAGCCTGCGATGCAAGAAGTGTGTGAACAGGATAGGAAAGTGCACGGAGACCGAAGTGGAGGTTTGCAAGCCTCAGCAAGACTCGTGCTTCTTTGAGATCAAGGACGTTCACTATTGTAAGTGCTGCCCTGCCATCAGCAGCCTTTGGAAGGGTGGGAGTCCCTTGGCAGGAGTTAGGCGGTCGTCCCTGCATCTGCACCAGGGCCAAAGCTGCATTTCCTGGGGCCGCAGTCCAGTCTTCCGAGGTCCTTCATCATGTTTCCCTCCTTTTCCAAATTCTGGCACCTCTCCCTTGAGGTGTAGCTACTGGCAGGAAAAATTTAAGCTACAACGTGCTGGTGTTTTTGCTAATTTGGCCTCACTTCACTGACTTTGCTCACCCATTTTGGCCTTCAGCCCCTCTGCTCCTGCAGTCCAGCTGCCAGGAGCATCTTCAGCATTGAATTCAGCCCCTGGCACATTTGTGGATGCCTCTCTAGCTCATGGCTGGGACCACACGCCCTGCTGGGTCAGACAGACCAGTGGCCTCAAGACCATGATTGCTGAGATAGGATGGGGTTGGCTTGCACAGGGTTTCGTCAAAGGCAGCACCATGTCCTTGGAATTCAGGTCTCCTTTCCAGGTAGATGCCCAAGCTCAGCTTTCCTTCACCTTTGCCAGCTACTAGGGTTGGTACCAGAGACTGAAACGATCGGCGGCTCCGGCCCACGGGACAAAAGAGGCACTAATCCCCATAGACTGGTTTATCCATTCAGATTCATATACCGTCCAATAGCTGGAGCTGTCTGGGCAGTTCATAGCGGCACAGAAAAATACAATATAAAAGTGCAAACACCATTACAGATTCACAAAAGGTTATCCCGTACAGTTTTCATTGCATATTAAACAGCATATAAACATTTACAGTGCTTATGTGAATTAATCAGACAATCCATGCAAGCCCCTAACCAAGCCCCAGGAAGCGAATTACATGCCCTGCAATGGAGGACAGTCTTCCCCTGGTGCTGCACAGGCCTCAGCAGGGAGGTAATTCCATAATGTGGGGCCAGCAGTAAGGAGGCCCTTCTCCTAGTTGCCACCAACCGAGTCTCCCTTTGGCGGGGCAGGTGGGGCAGGCCCCAGAGCTTGATTGGGTTGTGGTGGGGAGAGATCCTCCATCAGATGTTGAGGTCCCAAGCTGTGTAGGGCTTTATAGGTCAAGCCCAACACCTTTCATGCGCTCTAAAGTCTCTCTCTCCCCCTCCCCATCTTTAAAGGACCTTCCCTTCCAAGGGCACCCCTTAAAAAATTTCTATGGGGAGGGGAGAGAATGCCAGGTGGAGAGATCTGTGCAGCAGGGAGCAGGTGGTGAAGCATGTGTGAGCGAGAGTAGCCTCATGCTTGGGGCTCGGATGTAGCAGGGTGCTTGCAGCCTGATTTCAGAGAGGCAGCAGAGGGGTGGGGCAGGGGGCCACCCAGAGATCTTGGGCTCCAAGTGAGAGATTCAGGACTGCGGCCCTAGTGACCCCCCCCACCCCCCAGGTTGGCTGCATTTGATCTCTAACCCCTGGTCCCCAACCATCAAAGGTGACCCATGAGGCAGCAAAAGACGTGAGCTGGCCGTGGGCTCGTTTGCTGCTCGGAGGCAACGCCTCCTTTTTCTGGTTCTCCCTGCAGTGATGGCAAGAACAGTGAAGCGGGGATGTGGAACCTCGGAGAGCTGCCGGCGCTATCATGATGGGAGCGTGGGATCGCTATACAGGACGTTACACTGCTGCTCCACGGATCTGTGTGAGCCGCTGCCACCTCCTGGTATGCAGAAAAGAATGGCAGTGGATGAATCTGGGTGCGGGGTGTGTGTGTGTGTGTGATGATGCCATGCATTTGTTGGTGAGTTCCGAATCATGCGGACCTGCAACATCTCAGCAGAAGCATCTGCATTGACCAAAGGCAGCTCCTTGAAAATAGATGGTCCGTGCCATAGCAGTGCAGGCAAGCAAAATCGCAAGGGAGACCTGCAACAAAATATTGCAGTGTGTGGAGTGCTCCCATTGGAGGTTCTGCTCAAGCCAGCCGTACCCTTTTCTAGGGGACTCCATTCCGTCCCCCACCTGCACCTCTTGGCTTTCCAGACAAGAGGCAAGTGAAGGCTTCACCCAGCTGAAATGTAACCTGCAGCTTGGATCCAGATGTGCAAACCTTCCTGCAGAGAAGCTGAAAGTGCTAGTTTGACCTTGGAGCTCCAGCTAAGGAAAGAAAGATGTATCTGGACCCTGCTGGATTACTCTCCTCATTCTCAGGTTTCCCTAATGTCACAAACAAAACAAAAGCTTCATTATTCCCTCAGCCACTTTCTTGCACAAGGAAAATCCCAGTTGCCCTGGTGCTTCTGAGCTCCAGAACCGCATTTCTTCACACTGCCCTTCCCTGCACTGCCACAGAGGGCAAAATAAAATTATCTCTCGTTATTAGTTGGGTGAAATTCTCATTTGCGGTTTAAACATCATTTTCCTGCAATTAGCAAAGTTACATCAGGGAAGCTCAGTTTCACTCTGAAACTAGAATGCTGCCAGTCTTTGTTTTGAGAGCAATTCTGCAATTCCCGTTTACATTTTAAAAGAGAGCAAGCTGGCAAGGAACTGGCAGCTAAGAAGAGAGAAGACTCGCCCTCTGATGAACAGGGGAAGGACGTTGGAATCCTGTTCAGGGTAAGCTCTTTGGAATGAACAGGAACATGAGGCAGTGTTGTACAGTGGTTAAGAGTGTGAGTCTGGGACTCAGGCAATCTGAGTTTTAGTCTCTGCTTAGCCATGGAGCCAACTGAGTGACTTTGGGCCAGTCCCAAACTCTCAGCCCAGCCTACCTCATGGCATGGTGAATGATGGGAACGGCTTTGAGTTCTTTAAAAGAAAAAAACAGGATATAAATCTGATAGATTGTTCATTCATTCATTCATTGGTACACATATCTCTATTAATGACTCGTTTGCTTGGGTGTTTTAGCTCATGGCTTGGTTTATTTCAGAAAGCCTTTTCAGAGTCCTTTTTCAACACTAGGGGAATTCAGTGATGAGCCACCCTGCTGGTTTAAGGTCAGCGCGTAGGCTCTCTCATGTTGTCCGAAAGTCCACAGGGCCAGGAAAGAAGCTTGTACTGGTCTCTCATGGTCAGTCATGATTTTGTGCAGCATCATGAACAACCAGGTGTTGGTCAATTGTCAAGCAGGTTCATCTAGCAATATTGCAAGGTTCAGATGCTGCATGAGGCAATACCAGGCCTGGCATGGGAGACATCTTTGCTGGTCCAGCCACTCCCTTTTCCCTGTCTGAATTTGGGACTGAAAGCCCAAGGAAAAAAGTGGGTGCATGGAAGGGCTGCGTCTTAGCTTCCAATTTCTTGGCTTTGTGGAAGCTGAGCTGACATGATAGTCTTCGGTCTGTTCTTCAATGAGTGAGTTTTTCTGATAACTGACTAAACTCTCTTAAACTGAAAGCAAGTGGGCAAACTTTTCTCCAGCAACATCTGCCAGCATAACTGACCAAGAATTTGATCATTTCGTTCTTTCCTTCCATCACCCCTCTGTTTCCAACAGCCAATTTTAGCGGATCCCCAAACGGCGTGACCTGCCAGAGCTGCATTGGGGACAAAGACGACTGTGGCCAGAATGCGCCTTCGGAGCCGTGTTACGATTCCTGGAACCAGTGTGTGCAGATTTCTCAACAGTTCCTGCCAGGTATTGCACAGTACATATTAATGCACTCGGGCAAGATGACTCTACAGAAGCATGACAGGCACGGGGGCTTTGTGTGAGAAACCGTCACTGCCTGGACCACGCTTCAGGGATCATCCATGCAAAGAGATGAGTTTCAAGATGGGTCTTGTCTCATGGCAACCAGGGAGGCATATCCGAGGATGGTTGTCCTGTGGAGGTGAACCTCCAGAGAGTGTGGCTCCCCCAGAGGTGCTTTCGCAGATGATTACAGAGGTCAGGCTGGGAGATAAGGAGCGAGAAAGCTGCTAGGATACGCTGGTTGCTTAGGGCTTCATGTGGCTGAGAGTATGGTCTGAAGGTGCAGAAGGTTCCCATTGTGCTGAAGTTAAGCAAGTCTGGGGCTGGCCTGAGCGTGGAAGGGAGACCACCTGGGAGATGCATGGTGCCGCCTTGAGTTCCACAGTGGGAGGAAGGTGTAGCTGGCACACCAGCCGAAGCTGTGAAAAGGCACCTCTTTCCCAGAAAGCCAATGCCTTAGCAGCACTGCAGAGGTCCAGCGAGGAAGAAAGTAGCAGCCTCATTCAAGGTCCTGCAAACAACTTAGAGTAACAACTGAGCAGTGACTGCATTTTGAAACACACGTCCACACACCCTCTGGAGAAGCTCTGGTACGGATTTAATGAAATAATGAATGTACTTAAAGTAGAGATAGATGTGAACCAGAGGAAGACGGCACAAAACCTCTTGGGCTGAACTTCCAAACATGGTTGTTCTGTAACACTTGATGCTTGCCTTCCTCAGATGGACAACTGGAGCCCATCATTAAGGGCTGTGGAAACGCTTCCTTTATGAGTGTGGTGGTGGCGTACCAAATCGGCAAGGATTTCGCATATGTTGACCAAAGGGTTTGCACTAATTCCAACTGTAACAATGGAAATTTTGCAGGTAATTACTATAGTTCTGCACCGATGGACTGATTGAGGTGCAGAAACAGCTGGATTTGCCATCCCTAAGCCAAATGATTCCCATTGGATAATCAGAATGTGTTAACATTCATAATTGAAGACACAATCCATGGGGAAGGACTCAGGCCAAGCCCCGTTGAAACAAATAGGCATAGCAGGAAGGCATTTGAACTGTCTCTGCCTTCTTCAACCTAGTGCCCTCCAGATGTGTTGGGTGAGGAATGATGAGATTTGTAGCCCAACGCACCTGGGCACCAGCCAGGTGGGGAAGGTGCTCCACCAAACGCTACTTAGCTTCCATTTTCAGCAGTTGCAGCTGATAGAAAAGACTGTCTTGCTAGAGGCTCTTTCTGGTTTGCCCTGCAGCTCTAACTCCTGGTCAGAATAATGGGTTGCAATGCTATACCTGTCGGGAGACGGGGAAAGGGGAATGCAACCCCAAGAGACTGGAGCTTTTGCACTGCACGGGAATCATGGACCGATGCCTGCATGTCGTTAACAACGGTAAGGAAGGGCACAGGAAAACCTGAGCCGACTTGAAAGACAGCAGTGCCCCTGTAATTCAAAGAGATCCAGCTGCAATTCACCTTTTGGCTCACAGTTTAGGCCCCCAACGTGTCCTGCTAGAGTGCTATTAATATCTTGTGCTCTTGGGGATCGACTCCCTGAAAGACCGCCTTCTCTGAGCCCTCCCTGTTTGCAAGAACTTCTGAAGAGCTGCAGCGTTTGAGCTGCCATCTTGAGAAGTGTATTTGCTGTAAATAGCCAGAAGCGTGGCTTCTAGAGGGAGAGAGGTATTACTGCCAGTCTGTACGACTCTGGTGTGCCTGCTGCTGGAGTATCGTGTTCAATTCTGGGCCCCTCATTACAAGAGGGACATAGCAAGGTTGGAGTCAGTGCAGCGAGGGGCCACTAGGATGGTGGCTGGTTTGCAGGGGAAGCCGTATGAGGGGAGACTGAGGGAGCTGGGTCTTTTCAGCCTGGAGGAGACTCCGAGGGGACCTGTTAGCGAAGTACAGGTATGGGAGGGGGTGCCACGCGGAGGTAGGTCATGACCCATGCATTTTTCCACTGCAGTGGAGGGCAGGACGTGTTCCAATGGAGCAAAGCTCAGGGAACCAAGATTTAGCATGGATGCCAGGAAGTACTTCCTGATGGTTAGGTCCCCTAGGGTATGGAATGGACTTCCATGAGAGGTAGTTGAAGCCCCAACGGTGAGGGTGTTTAAGGATAGGCTGGCCATGCACATGGTAGGCATGTCATGAGTGGAGCTAGCTGGAGCCGGGGGTCAGACTAGTTGGCCCAGGAGGCCCCTTCTGACTCACTCTGTTTCTCTGTTTCTGTTTCTAAATTACTTTTGTTATTTTCCCCTGGCAAAACATACAGTGAAACCCAATGATTCATTCCTAAGCAATCTATGCAGTGACTAAATGAAAACAGGATGCTGCTGTCCAATAAACGAAAGCCTTAAAATCAAAGGAAGAAGCAGTTCTTTAATATAAGAGATCTTTTCCCAGAGTACATTAAGAGGCAAGTGGGTCGAGTTTCCACAAAGGCAGTTGCTTAATTTCTGGGGCTCTTTTGCCGCCTAGTGCTCCTTCGGTAGAATGCACGGTGGGCTCACTTTTTGAAGGCAGCACCGCAAATCTGACTCTATGCTGTTTTTCCAGAAAACAGGGACTCTCTTGTGACTGTCCTGAAGGGCTGTGCGACGGAGAGCATGTGCACAAGGCACCTGGACATGGGTCTGATGAGGCAGAAGTCTCATGCCACATGTTGTAAAGGTTCCCTCTGCAACCGGGCAGGAAGCCCCGTTCCGGAGCGGCGAGCCGTGGGGACAGCTCTCGCCTTGTGGCTCACACTGATCGCCAGGACATATTAGTAGGACAAACCCTTGCAGGAGAGTCATAACCTTTTGCTGGAGGCTGGTGTCTGCACTGATGGTTTGCTTTTCTCACCGCTGCAATCCAAACTCAGCTCCTGCATCTGCTCTGAGGAACATTTATTTTATAACACCCCTTTTTCTTTCTTCTGTTTTCATGCACAACGTTCCTGCGAGCCACACCATCTAGTGAGTGAGGCTGCTATGCTGCCATGTCGACCATGCAAAGCCCAATTTTCTGCGAGGGTCTCTCTTCCCTGCAGGGGTCAGCGAAAAGCGTCTGACTGATGCTGAGGAATGCAGATCCAAAGCCCGGCGATAACTTTACTAGGACTATCAGATATGTGCGGAATGGTGGGCAGACCTTCAAGGGCCTCCTCACTGGATTAGGTGTTTCTGAAAGCCAGGATGGGGAGCGGGGAGGGGCGGCAACAAGAGGAAAAGGCCGGTGATGCTTAAAGTGTGAAGTCTGCATGGCGAAAAGCTTAAGAGGGACTACAGGAATGTAATTTAATCAACTTCATTTAATTTAGGGACTTAAGTGGATTAGACTTGGGAGTCCCTAATCTTGGTGGATCCATGGGCACATTGGGGAATTTGAACAACTGCACCACCACAGAATTCCTAATCTGTGGAATGCTGCCCTGAGATCTACCTCAGCATCTATGGATCCTTGGCCGTGTGTTTGTTTCACTGCTTTCGGGCACTGCAATAGCTCTTTTATAAAGGATTGCCTGATTCTGCTAAATGCTGAAGCTAATGCAGCGAAAGAAGCTAATGCTTCTTTTAAACATATATTTTGGAAATGTCAAGAAGTTGCTTCTTTTTGAGAGGGGGCTATTACATGGATGAATTTTGTACTGGAACAGTCCTTAATATTCACTGATGTACACCCTGTTTTAAAGTTTTTATCTGCTTCGTGGAAATTAATAAAAGGCAAGGGAAGTGGATTCTCCTTGCTCTTTTGGCAGCAGAAAGACTGATATGACAACATTGGAAGATAAACACCTGCCTCCTATAATGCATTGGATTTGAGGACCTTGTGGCACATGCTATTTAAGAATGGGTGCAACCTAGTGGGGTCGCCCCATGAGGAAGATTGGCAGAAGACACAAGACGGGGAAAAGAAGTCCTTCTTTTCACACAGCACTTAGTTAAACTGTGCCATTCATTTCCACAAGATGTAATGATGTCCAGCAAAGCTCTAGATCCAAGAGCATCTTTACAGAGGCTTAATTTTGACCCTTGGGTTTGCCGTGTCTCCCACGTCGAGGTCAATTGAGTCGTGATGGATGGCCATCTGATTAAAGGAGAGGCAAGGCACGGCACACACGGTAGCAGAGCAGAGTGTGGCTCAAGCGAGGCCCAGCTTCGTGGCGGTGAGGAAGGAGAAAGCCCAGCAAAGCAACAGGCCATCCAAGTGACATCAGCCAAAGGTGGATTCTGATGGGAAGAACCAGTGACCTAAGCAGAACTGGGTTGGGGGAAGAAAGCAAAGGAAGGCAGGCTGTTCCAAAGGGACGGCAGGTGTGCCAGGGAGCAGCAGCCGCTCTTGTGCAATTGCACTAAACGGCATTGAATGCAAGTCTCCCTGGGAGTCCTTCAGGACTGAAAAGTGGAATTGCAATATGATCATCACAAGGAAGTGTAAATTGGGTGGCAGATGACCATTTCCCCCTAGAATTGAGGACAACTGGAAAGCAGGATCATGGCAGCCTGCGGTGTGTAGTTTGTACAAACTGGTTTGGCAGGATTTTGTCTTGCTCCGAAGTCTTCGCAACCTGTTTTATTAGACACGAGGATGAGCATAATAATTATGTATGTGCTCTATGGGAAGTGAAACCTGCCCTAAATAGCTGGCCTAGCCCATCGTTTTTGCCAGTGTGTGCTTGTGTGAAGGCAAAGTCTGTTTCTTTCTCTGGCCTTTATTGCCCCTTCTAACATTTGGTAGTGGAAAACAGGTACTGCATCTTTGCTATGCTGTGAAAAAGAGGATACGGCAGTTCCCAAAGCTGCTTGTGCCATGCTTAAACTTTGGGAATGTTAGCTTTTTTTCTTACAAGCACAAATTCCCACCTTGCTTAGGTACTACACATTTTTGCCATCTCTCGTCACTCAGTGTCTCCTCCTTCCTCCAGTCCTTGGGCATGTTCAGTTTGATGAGAACCAGAAAACTAGCCAGATCCAGCCCCAAAATTAAGACTACAGGAAGCTGCCTTTTTCTGCACCAGGCCACTGTCCGTAGACCAGTACAACAGTCTGTCGTACAGTCTGTCATACAGTCTGTCCGCCCAGACTGGTGGCAGAAGCTGTCCCAGGGCTGTCCTAGCAGAGTTGTCTTCCTTCCCCTGTGACCTGGGCCCCATTTTAACATGTGACAAGTTTCATTCCCAGAGCTTCAGCAGGCAGGCAGGCAGGCGGCACCCAATCCTTTCATCCAGGGGTGTTGAACCCCAGGCCTGGGTCCCAGCCTGGCCCTTCAGGTTCCCCCTTGCTCCCAAATGGGTACAGTCCCTGCCTCCACAATTCAGAAAGGCCAAAAGTCCCTTCTAAGGCTTAGCCAAGGCAGTAAGAGATTCAACCACAGTATGCTGGAATTTTTGGTCCTGCCACCCTGCCCCTTTCGCATTGGGCCCCATTCACCCCTGGAGTGTGGCCCCTGCGAGCTCCAACATGGAACTCGGCCCTCAGGCAGAAGGAGGTCCTTGCACGCTTGCTTGAAATAGATCCAGCCGGCACGTGAGCGCCAGCATCCTGCGCAAATCAAGCGAACAGGGCTAACCGGTTTATGCAACGAAGCAAGAAAGCAGGTGCCACACCTCTTAAGCCGTACAGATGGAAGTCCAAACAAGGCAGAGCTGCAAGGTGAATGACGAGGACAACCCAAGAATAAGCATCGTGACAGCATCGTAATATGGTGACTTCCTGGCAATGATGTGATGAGTACCAGAAAACAGAAAAATAGGAGGGCTTGTAAAATGTAGATCTACAAGGAAATGACAGCACTGGCAAATTATGGAAGAGCCAGAGACAAACCTCAGGAGCTGAGCTTTGTTCATGAGCAAATCCACAGCATCGTGTGTGTGGAGTTCTCGTTTTCTAAGTTTGCAATGCCGCTTTAGCTTAATATAAGGCCATTCATGGGTGGATTGGAATCAGTGGCTGCCTGGAAATCCTGCCAGGCACAGCTGGTCCCCGAGCTTGAGATGCTGCCCCCCTGCTTCCACCAAATCATCGCAGCCTGTGCTTTTTGTGTTGCGTTTCCAGTTGCCTCCACTGCTTACCTTCTGCAACATCCATTCGTGCATCTAGGCATGTGTGTTGCATATGTGCATCGATTTATTCTAGTCCACGAAAGCTTACGGGCATTTTCTTCCATACATTTCTTCATAGCTGACTCCTCTTCCCCCTTTGGCTGCAGGATGCCGGGGGCTCCCCCACCGGAAGCTATTCCTGGTCTTGCCTCAAACTTGATTTAAAGTTTCAGGACTGAGCAGCAGCCAAAGGGCCGTCCCATCCCACAGCGCAAGGCAATTATGATAATGATGAGGTATGGCTACTTATTATGGGAGGCCCTCCTGAACCCTGGAAGAGGGAAAGCCACTGCGGGTGTCCTGCTAAGCACTGAGCGTTGGAGCCACAGCTTGCCAGCTCCAGACCCGTCACGATCGGGAGCTGGGGCTGTCGCCATTCTTTTAAGAGCAGTTTGAGCCAAGCTTTGAGGATCGTAGCCTAAAGCAGGAATGCAGGGGAAGCTCCTGTGAGATGGGAAACTGAGTCGCTCCAGGATAGAGGATGGAGGGACCTACCCGGAAAGGAGCCTGCAGCCTGAGTCTCAGGTAAGAGCACCCAGAAAGAGAGGCTTATTTGAACTTCTGCCGCAGGGGTAAAATTAAGCTCAGCTTAATTTTGGATTGCTCCTAGGGCCTGGTTTGCTTTGGATGCAGAGTCCCCTATATGGCCCTTTGCCTTCCTTCAGCATTCTCCCCCCCCCCCATTTCCCCCCCATGGAGATATGGACAAATGAGCTTTCGGTAGCAGAACAAACCCGCACTAAAATGCGCACAGCAGACTTTTGTGTCATGCATCACAGGTGTCACATTCTAAGGGTCCCGGATGTGATTCCTGGCCCTTCGGAGAGGGCAGGAAAACGACCTGTTGGCAATTTGGAGAGTCGCTATTGCCAGTCAGTGTTGCCAATGAAAGGCTTGGGTGGACCAGTCGTCTGACTGGACAGAGAGCACCTTTGGAAGTAATTCTTGTGTGTCTGCAGTAGTCCAGTGAACTCCTTTTAGTCCCTGCGTGTCCTGGCCCTGGGGGCTTCCTTGGAACGGCCTTGCGCAGGGTCAGCAAGCTTTAACACTCAACGAGCCATTTGGACCCGTTTCCCACAAAAAGAAAACACTGGGAGTCGCAAAACCCTTTTGCCATCTAAAATGAAGCTAACACTGCTTATATCGTTTTTTTACCTTCATGCTATGTATATCTGCATTATGATTTAGCTGCAGCTCTTGTTCATTCACTAAAAACTGTTATTTTTAATCTTACATTATAAACTAGTAGGACTCCTTTCATATAATTTGAATAGGAGAACAGCTTCCTGAAGAGTCAAAGTCAGTGCTAAAGGGCTGCATGCATTAAACAGCAAACCCCATAAGTTCGTCAGCAGTAAAAGCAAATTAATCTACCCATGTATCATTAAACGTTTGGTTTTCTTCAGAAACTTTTCTTCGATTTATCCATGGTTGGCCTACGGGGGGGGGGCATGGGGGGGGAATCGGCATGGGTCTGGTGATCCGCAGATCCAGATCTGCTGTGCTGGAGATATAGGTGTGTTTAGTGACTGATTAGGAGATAAACAGTCAAGTGCTGTGAATTGTGAAAGGTCCCAAGTGCAGCTTTTATCATTCAGAGGAAGGAGATTACAAAGGAAATCTTTTCAGCAGGGTTTCCTGTAACATGAGAGCTTGCAGGAAGCTTGTTTAGCAAAGGAATGTAATGATTTACTTAACCTGCTAGCTAGCCTCATCATCACCTATTGGTATTTTGTAACTGGCAGCTGTGACGCGTATTTTGGGCGATGGAGCTGCAGCAAAGGGATTCAAGAGCCACGTGTGGCTCCGGAGCCGCGGGTTGCCGACCCCTGGCCTTGAGTATTGTGTTGCTTGTGGAGCACCTGCTAGCAAATGCCACGCAGTGCAATGGCTTGTCGGAATGCTCCTCAGCTCTTAGAAAACAAAGCCTCTGAGCATGTGCAGGTGTGTATTTTAAGTGCACTGAAATGATAGTGCCATTACGACTGCAGAAATAAAATGGAACTCGCTTCCACGGCCCCCATCTGCTGCCCCCCTCTGGGTGGCCTTTGGGCTCAAGGTCTGGCCAGATGCACCTCTGGGGCCCACCAAGGAACCCCCTGTATGCTGGAAAGGCATCTGGACCTGGAAGGGGAGCTGGAAAGTTCTCTTTGACCTCACGATTAATTGACATGTGGACTGATTATTAACATTTCTATCCAGGCTTATCTGCTAGAAGAAAGAAAAAAACCCCAAGGCAGTGCACAACCACTATGACAAAACCCTGAAACAACAAAATCAAGAACAATACATGCATTAAAACAGGAAAAGGACACCTGAGGGCCGCTTGTAACCCTTCCAACTTGGTGGACTGCAGACATCCGACTGAGGAGGGGAGGTGTGTGGATGTTCCCCCATGTTATTTTTGCCTTAACTATATTTTTGCCTTAACTTCCCCCATGTTATTTTTGCCTTAACTATTATTTGAAATATTTTTATCCTGCTCGTTAGCCAAAAATATCCCAGAGCAGCTTACCTATAATTGTTAAAGCAAGACAGTCCCTGCCTACAGGCTTAGCATCTGAAAAGTGACACAGCACACGAGGAAAAAGAATGGGGAGGGAAGAGGGAAAAGGCAAGTCTTTCAGCAGGGCTGCTGGCAAGTCCCTTCTTCCTACTCTCCTTCTGTACAGCCTGTTGGGATGGCTGTTGGAGGTGATGACTGAGGGAGGTTGTACCTTCTCCCTCCCTGTTTTCCATCAACATATCTCTGTATTTCTTTGTCCTTGTTCATGTGCAGCATTAATTTGGTATTTTATTTACCGCAAGGAACTAGGAGCAATGCACACGGTCAGCCTCCCATTTTTGCATCACAACAAACCTGCAAGGTAGGCAAGGTGGGGTGATCCCGGCTGGCCTGAGTTCAGCCTTTGGGGTTGATGGGCAGGAAGCTGAATGGAATTTTCCCTGACTTATTCTCCAAACCACTGAGTAATGCCCTCCTTCCCCAAATTCCTTGCTCCAGAAATGCTTGTAGTGCCATTCAGTGCTGCGACCCATTTTTGGTCAGATTTCAGCATCCGCCAGTGTGAAATCTGCAGAAATGGAGTAGAAATTACTCTTTCTGTGGCTAAGGGTGGAATCAACTGCCTTTCAACCCAGAAGTCCAGTGCTTTGTTTTCCTGCTTATTTCTCCCCTCACCTTCAGTCTGCTGGGATGAATTAAAGGCAGTCCGTACAAAATGGGAAACTTGACATTTTAATGTTCAATTTGTTGTTGTACTTTTAAATGCCCGATAACTGCAGCTCTCTTTTAACCTTGGATTTTAAAATGCTCTTTTCACATTCAGGGAGGCTGTGCAGGGTGCTGAGAGGCTCCCTGATTTATCTGGCATACGATCTCATTAAATTTCCCAGAGCAATAGTCCTGACTTGCTGCACAAGTTGTGGGTGGCAAGACAAGGAGTGGTTTGCCCAGTGTGTTTACCTCCTTCGAGATGTGAGGCAGGAAGGGCAGAGCCTTGTGAAACTTGGCAGAATAGGAAGGCAGGTGTTAGAACATCTGGAAACTGGGAAACAACAGGAGCACACCTGAATGATCCAGGCCGGGTCTTGCCACACGGGAAGGACAGAGGTACCTGTAAAAACCATGCTTTCCCCCCTCTTACTCCAGAGAAGAAACTGGACAGTGGGGGGAGGGCAAGACTGAACCTGATGTGGTGCCAATATGGGGTCTTTCAAGGCAAAAGTGGCTCAGTGACTTGGGGCACTGAGCCCCAAGGCTCAGTTGTCCTTGTTTACAGAGCACAGTCCTCCAACTGAAGAGCTGCCAGAGGCTGCTCACTATCTGAAGCTCATCCTCTATTTGAAAGGGCTGCCAGGACTGAAGGCAACCTGGGCTGGGTGCCAAAAGTCCTAAATAGGGGGCTGGTTTTAGCTTAAACCTCTTGCCTCCAGTAGGTCACCTGAAGAGAGTCATTTCCACCTTTTAGAAAGGAGATGCCTCTGCAAGAGCTGGGAAGCCAGAAGACAACTGTGGACAAGAGGTGGGCCTCCTGGAGGGCCCTGGGGGTGGGATGGAGAGCGTGGCAGGCCAGGATTCACCAGTGGGCCTGAGCTGCAGCCGCTCTTTTCATGAGCACAAAGTAAAGACTTGCTGTGAGCTGCTGGAGGGGGCATAGTTGCCATTCCGATGCCAGGCAAAAAAAGGCTCAGCTTCTCAGGCAGGGTTGTCCTCCCTGTAGCAGCTTCCTGTCCAGCTGCTGCCCAGGTCACACGGAGCTCCCAGGTGAGGGTCTTTGCATGTGGGGAAGTAGTTGCGAGCTAATTCAGTGCTATGAGCAGTGGGGCTGCCAGCAGGGCAACGAGGCCTGCACTGCTCCTTTCCGCACCCTGTTCCCTGTCTCCGTTGCAGAGAGATCCCCGGCAGCAGGTCACGTAACTGACAGGCAGCTTGGGCATCAATGCTCTGTAGAAGGTGCTAACTTGGCACAGCTGCCGGTTGGCGCATCCGGCTCGGATCCTGACGTTCCGGGCGTAATCTGTGTTGCAAGAGAGGAGCAGACAAGTAGAAAAGGCACTGAGCCATTTCCATCTTCTCTGGATAGGAAGCAGATGCAGTTGCCACACTGAGGTCATGCTAAAATCTGGTTGTTTGGTAGGTTTCTGTGCTTCTCTGGAATGCAGACACACTCATGCAGGCTACCGATTCCTAGCTATTCCTGTGGGTAGACTAAGCCTACACAATTTGTGACCTCCGCCTCCCACACACTGCAACCCTCTGTTTATAGTGGTTCACAAGGACTTGAGTAACCTCCTTTGTCATCCTGCCGAAGAGCCAAGACTGGGGAGGCCCAGCCCTGTCCTTTGACCCAGTGGTCAGTTTTGATTTGCAGGGGCTGTTGGTGCCCCCTGCCTTCAAATCCATGCCGCTTAGGAGAGTCCAATGTTTCAGAGATTCATTTCAGCATAAAGTCCTGGCAGTTTCATCTTCATGAGGAGCAGGTCTTTTGTTAAAGCGAATGGCTCCAAATGCCCCATTCAAAACGGAGCCCAAACACTTTGCACTGCAACAGGGGTAGCTCACACGCATGCGGTGCTGTTGGGAAAACGCCCTTGTCCCCCAGGTACCACAGGGCTTGCAGCCAGGCTACGAGGGAGCAAGGGAATCTGAAGGTGGTGTGAATGAGAGACGACCTCAGTGTGCCTCCTGGAGCGGCATCCCTACAAGCCCTGCCTCCGCTGCACCACTGGGTTGGCACAGGGTTCCAGTGCATTAATCGCAGCCCATCAGGCAGAGGAACCCAGGAAGAGTCCTGCTGGACCAGACTGAGCATCTGGTTAGTCTAGTGCCCTGCGTCCAGCCAGGTGCTTGAAGAACACAGCCCTGAGATTGGAACTGCTGGCATTCTGCCTGCTGTGGGACCACCCCTGTCCTCTACCAATGGTCATTTGGTCTGGGGCAGATGTGTATTGGAGTCCTACAGAAGGACTGCAGATTTCCTGCTCCTGCCGCAGCTCTTCCCTACAGGCACCCCGGTAAAAGGAGATCGGAGGTAGACTGCCTCCAAACATGGAGGTTCTATCTAGCCACTGACAGGCTTACCCTCCTGCATGGATTTGTCTAATCCCCTTTTTAAGGCCTCCAATCCATCACCCTCCCTTTTGGCAGACAACATCCATACCTTTATTATTATGCAATTTCATTCACTTGCAGAATGAAATGACATGCCCAGAGGACTTTGGGTGATGGATTTCTGCGCATGTCAGAGAGAAACTAATGGCGAAAGAAAGGCTGTCATGGGTCCAGCTCAGAACTGTGATCACAGAATGCTTCACACGTGGCTGCCATGAGTCTTCTAGGCAGACAACTTGTTTATGTCCCTGTCTCCAAAAGGAATTGGAAGGTGTGACAATGGGGGAGACACATGCCAGAGCTCCAGTTGGTGGGATGTTGAGGCAGGGCAGGGTGAGAATCACCTTTCTTTCGGCTCGAGGCACCACCCGGCCTTTAACAACTGAAGAGGAAGGGATTCAACAGGTTCAGCCACCACCTCCGAACTGGGGGAGGTTGCATCAGTGGAATTTCTGCCTGTCAGTGGCACAGGAACCTTCTGCCCAGGGAAGAGAGGGCAACCTTATCTGCTTTGCAGGAGCTGCACTGATGGGGGATCAGAAATGGAAAACTCCTTGAGCACGTTCCATGCAATTCAGCAGGACTTGACCAGGAGAACTTCTGGTGGATTGTGGCCCGGGTCTCCTGGTGAGCAATGCTTGCCTGTGTGTGGTGATACCATTCTAGTTTCTCGCCCTCAGAATGAGAAGCGCTCAGGCCCAGCTTGGCCAAGGCTCCGGCGAGTATATTTGCACTGGATCTAGGCAGGTATGTGGAGAGGCGCCCAGAGGCCAACAGCTTCCACCAGCCTCGGGCATCTCTTTGCTCACCTACGACATTCATGCAGCGGTCCATGGTCCCGACGCAGAGCATCTGCTGCAGCTTCTCGGCGCTGCATTCGCCGTTTCCCGTCTCCAGGCAGCTGTAGCACTCCAGGCCATTCCGCTTCCCGGCAGCAAACCCTGGCATGGAGAGGGAAGGTATGCCAGGAAAGGTCAGCTGAGACATTACCTTGATGGCGCGAATGCCACTCGCATGCCTGTTTGCCATCCTGTGAGTAAAAGCCGCAGGGAAGCCTCAGAAGTAGGTTTTAACAGGCCTGCTCAGCAGGGGACGTGAGGCACGTCTCGCCTCGCCGCTTCGCCTTGGAGCCTCCGCGGCGCTGTCCTTGGTGCTGAACGTGAAACTGCCCGGGGCGGCTCCATGGACAGCGCCTGCAGCAGCGCGACGGCGGAGGCGCTCCGAGGGTACGGGAGTCTCCAGACTTCCCTGTTGCGCACCATGGCCAGGGTGGGGGCGCCTGATGTTTGTTTGTTTGTTAAAACATTTATATGCCGCCCCATCGCAACGAAGCCTCGGGGCGGCTTCCAGTTTCATGCTGGAAGGCTGGCCTCTGGTCTAACGCGGGGGCTGGAGAGGTAGATGGGACTGTTCAGACGACGCCTCCTCCTCGCTCCAATGCCGGGAGGAAGCCTGAGGACTATTTGGCGCCCGGGTGACTAACCCATAGAGCATCGCTCGCCCAAGGGGCAGAGGAAGCGGCCCCAGGGAGGCTGCTGTCTCTCTCTGCCCATCCAGGGAAAAGCTGTCCTGGGGGCGATGGGGCGGGTGCAGGTGCAGTGAGCTCAGCATTAGCTCTTCTGAAGGCCCGTAAGGAAGGCTTGGGGTGCTACCACCCATGGGTGCTTTTCTCAGTGAGTCCCCAGGAGCTATTGCAGATTTCTCATCACTGCACAATAATATTTTTAATTTAAATATTTTAGCTGAAAGCTCTTACTGCCGGGAACTAAGTCTTAAGAGAGACATTTCAACCTTTTGGAATGGGATAGAATGAGACGAAAGCTGGGAGATCACCAGACAGTCCATGAAGGGGGTGGGGCCAGGGAACCGCAGAGGGATCGATTAGGCTCTTGGGGGCCTGAGGTTCTGCACCCCGACATCTGCTCTTAAAAGCAGTCTGACATGTAAAATGCAAGCATGCCTACTGTTTCTTTCCACTTTTATTTTTAAAATATCCCCCCGCCCCCCAGAACATCTTACATTTCTATTTGGCATTAGGGAAATAGGCTCAGAAGGAACCCTATGAAAAAGCTTATTACGAAATAAAGGAAAGCCCCGTTTAACAAGTCATGCAACCATTTTTCCTCTCAGGGCACAACCCTGTGGCCAAAAAGTGAAATCCAGAGAGATTATTATTACCATGCAAAGTTAAAATTTTACTGAAATTCCCTCTTCCTGAACTGTGTGTCAGCTTAAAAATGTATGAACACATTTGCAACTCCTGCACCCCCCCAAACCCTCCCCCAAAGAAAAGGCACCAGTGAAAGAGCTGTTGTTGCACCGGGATCCGTCACAGACACGGACAGCCGCATAGCTGACGCTCTCCCCTATGCCGTACGCCAGCAGGGTTCCTGTGTGAGGATAATCGCCACAGCCTTTGATGATGGGCTCTGCCAGGCCAGTCCCTGTGGAAGCACAAGGCGTAAGAGGTTCTTGGTGGGGGCAGGAGAGAAGAGGGTGATTTTAAGTGACGGGCAGGATTACCCTTATGCTATTTGGCCTACAGAGAGGAGGACAGTAAGCTGTGTTCCTAGGGAGCCCCCGGCTTCTCATTCCAGAGGGCTGCACAGTCAGAAAGAATTATTTCTATGATAAAACGAAGATTGCAGCAACAGATGCTCAAATATCATTTGTACTTTGCAAGCCCACTCTGGGTTTGACTGCATCCTCCCCTTTTTGTTTATGGACTTAATTGCGCTGCATTGTGTGCTGTACGATGCACAATTGGGTTTTATTTTGCAGTATGAAGAAATGCGCATCTGAAGTGGTTGTACATAAGGGCTGGGTACCTTAAGGTGCAACCCTGTGCATGGATGGCCGGGGAATGCAGGCGTCCTTTACTGCATAAATATGCACGGAATCACACCCTCGGTGACTTGGGGCTAAGCTTCTCGCACGGACAGTGCCCAGAATTCCCTTGCAATGCACACTCTCTGCTCACACCCGACAAGGGAAAGGCCTGCCCGGCATCCTGCATCCACTGAGATCCTACAGTGCAACCTACAGTCTCTTGCAACACGCAAGCATTTCTGTAGCAAACCTGCAGGGCCCTTTTGGTAGGCAAATCCTATCTCATGCAGGCCTGTCAGCTCAGCGGCCCGTCCCTACAAGACATCCTAAACAGATGCTCAGGTAGCTTACCTGGTAACCACTGGCGAAAGATTTCCACGCAGCGGTTTTTGGTGCCTCTGCACTTAAAAGTGGGGATGTCTCCTCTGTCACACTCTTCTACGCTGCCGATGCAACTGTAACACTCCACTCCATTGCGCTTGGTGCTGTAGGTGACTGCAGGGAGGGTGGGGAAGAACAGGCTCAAAGGCGCAGTCTCTCTCTCTCATCCTGGAATGCTGGAAGGGTAGCCTAGTGGTCACAGCAGGAGGGAACCGGTTGCTGGAACTTAGTGGGACGTGTGCAGCCATTAAGTGGTTTAAGGTAAATGGGATGCTGAGAATCAGTCAATGCTTCAGCAGTGTGAATCCAGAAGACAAGGGAAAGCTGATATAGATATTTGGACCTCTGGTGTGATGCTCTCTGAATGCAAGTGGCCAGTTTGTCTCTCTAATGAGGCTGCAGCACCTGCAGTGTTGCAAGTCTTAGAATCGGAGACCTGCTGTTGAGGCTGGGCGGCAGGTCACGTAATTCTGGGTGCAGAGTCAGGCTCCCGCAGGTTGGCAGGAGCAAAGGGGACCATCTAACTGGGGCTACCTGAGGTCTGAGGGACTTCTGCATGTCAAGCCGCACCCCAGGTGTGCCTGCTGTGTCATCAGCACCACTCAGAGAGCAGGAGACAGTGGCACATGGGAAGAAGCGAGGTGGGCCTCTCCATGGCAGAGGTGGGACCCTTACCGTTGTAGGTGACCCTGTTGCAGAGATCACCTGGGCAGCAGTAGATGCTTCGCGATACAAAACCCCTGTGGATGGAGAAGTACGACTGGCAGTACTGGGGTGTGGAGCATCCTCTTTTCAAGGTCTCACTTATGGGGCCTGGAGAAGGAAGGAGAAACACCAGCTTGGCTGCTGAGGCTGTGAATTGCCTGGTGGCTCATGACACGTGAGCATGGCCACCACACAAGCAAAAAGGGATATGCTGGACGCAAGAAAAGAGCCAACGCTCCCCTTCTCAGTCATTCCGCCTTTCCGCACACTCCACCTCAATGAATGCCGGATCGCAGCAGCTAGTCACATGCAGGGCTGACACAGGGTAGGCATGGTGGGGCCCTTGCTGAGGTGCCAACTGCAGCAGGGCCCCACTGAGAACAGTCTGGTGTTGCTGCAACTCCTTTTCGACGCTGAAGCTCACTTGCCTACCTGCCTCTCTCTGGCCATTGGTGGTGACTACAAGGACAAGCAGGAGATATCCCAAGCAAGTGGGTGGTGGATAAGATGGGAAAGAGCCGTGGATGATGACGGTGGGAAGAAGGGAGGCTCACCTTATGAGGAGACCCTGATGAGGGGTTTTCAAGGCCCACTCCTGACTTCTGCATGCTGCATGCCGCTGAGGAACGTAGGATAAACCGCATGGATGAGAGGGCCGTTCAGGTGTCAAGACTTCCAGAAGTTGTGTGCATTTTCAGGTGATATTGAAAGAGGCTTCTACCTCTGGAAAGGGAGTTTCCAACTTTCCAGAAGGTTAATTGTGTGTGATGCAGCTGCTATTAGGTTGTACTCAAATTGGTGGACCACAAGTTGTGTAAGTCTAATTTGGAGTCAAACCAAGAAGTGTCTTATCTCGAATCCATTCCTTGTGACCTACGTTAGTTAGCTTTCCCTCCAGGCAAAGGAGCCCTTAACTGCCCATTTAAGGCGTTAAGCATTTTATGTTTTATGGGTTGCTCTGGAGGTTTATGTGTTGTGTGTCTAAAGCACGTGTGTGGCCCACCTCACAGAAGCACCTGTGTGTAGGTTACCGTCAGGGAAAACAACAGAGGGCAACCCAGGGAAGGTAGATAAACAGAGGATTCCAGAAGTTAGGAACAAGGGCAGCTGTGGCCTCCAGATGTGATCACCTGTCCAGTTTTTAGCCTAACATCTGCAAACGCCAGATTTGCTAGTTTGACTAATTTAAGTGTCATGAAGTTCAGTTGGTTTATCAAGGATTAATGTTGGCTACCACCCATAATTTATCAGCATTAGCAGTTGGCTATCTAGATGTTAGTGGGAACGATGCAGAAAGGCGATTTCTGCAAATCAAGCAGCGGCAGGCCAGGTCACTCAGCAATCATGTCCCTGGAGCACATACCGTAGGTGGCGAGTGTTTCCTCCATGCAGACAGTCTCACTGCTAGTGCAGGCTTGTTGCTGATCGGTACAATTCTCCCGGGTCCCCAGACACTTGTTGCAAAGCAGGCCCGAAGTTTCAGGAAGCAGCTCTGCAAGGAGAATGTGCAGACATTCAACATTTTGCAGAGGGGGAGGAGGCGGTTTACCCCACCAAGAGCAGATGTTCTCACAGGAGCAGTGCCTGGTTAAATCACCCCGTGGGATTCTGTCTCCTGCCCCGAAATGTGACTTCTCTCCCTCCAAACTCACCTATGTTATACCAAGCAAAGGTCTGCAGGATGCTCAGGCAGCCCAGGTTAAATATCCTCTAAGCTGACCAGGGCAATAAGCCAGTGTTACATATTGGATAGGGTTGGATTGGGAGTCGGGCGATTGGGTTCTAGTCCCCAGTTGACCCCGAACTACATTAGGTGAGTTTGGGCCAGCCACTGGTTCTCAGCCAAACCTGCCTCGCAGGGTTGTTGTGAGGATAAAATGGAGAGGAGGAGGAAAGCTGCTTCGGGCCCCTGGCAGGACAAAAGTGGGTATAGAAAATGGGGATTCTATTCCCAAATGGGGAATGGTGGAAATTCCACGTTGGTAACGTATTGGGAATTTCGTGTATTGGGACAGGGGTCCTTGTACCTGAAAGAGATGAGGAAAGTGAATGCAAGATTCTCTTCGACCTCCTCTGACCTTGGGTATTGTATACAGATTGATAAGTCTGCCGATTTGCTTTTCCCTGCATTCTGTTTTCTTTGATCTCAAATCCTTTTCATACCATTTGTAACTTTGGGTACAAAAAGGGAACTGACCCCCAGTTTTCACCCATTACCACCAGCCAAATTCAGCAGGTGCAGCTTTCCTAGCATGGAAAAGGCCATGTTGTACCTGCCAGTCAGGTAGGTGTTTAAAGATGAGGAACTTGTCAGCAAAGAACAGGTGGGAACCCTAAGACAGCTTCATAAAAGAATGGCTGAACGCACAGGGATTCAAAGCTAAACTTTAAGGACGACACAGTCTAGGTTCTCCACCAGGATGGACAAATCTGCCCATTCCTTTCACCCACTTTTTAATCAGTCCCAAATTATTTCTGTTGAATTTATGAAAACAACAATTGCAGAAGTGGGCAGCTCCTATTCCAGAATTAGAAGGCTTAAGCCAGGTGTAGGTGTGAAAGAAGACGGGGATCCAGTGCCCTGAAGAGGAGTGTAGAAGAGGGAATTTCAGCAAATGAAATTTTCTTTCATTTCAATAAATCTGTTCAATAAATCTGCCAGGACAAGTGAATGCCAGCAGAAATCCAATCCCATCCCCAATTTTTATCAACAGAGGAACTCTGCCTTCACTGGCACCAGGAGCAGGTGGCCTTCGGAACGCCGGTTGTCTTTCCTTGGGGTAAGAGGAAAAAGGTTATATACCATCATGAGGAGATCTGCAGGTGCCAACCCACCTGTGAGCAGCAAGACAAGCAGGGAGAGGATGTGCCGAGGGGCTGCCATCACCGTCTTCTCCTTTCTCTCACCTTTCCGGTTTGTCTCTGGCTGGCTTGGCTTGGCAGGAGGCACCCTCCCTGATCGGTGTCCCGTGTGCCTCTGAATCGGAATGCCAGCTTGTCCGAAAACCTGCTTAACTGCTCCTAGACGGGAACGGAGACGGTGATGCAAGGAATTGGTGCTTCGATAAGGTGGCCCCCAGGAACCTTGGCTGGTTCTCTCCAGACCAGATCAAATTCCTGAGGATGGGACAGGCGGGCTGAGGTGTTCTCAGGGCAGCGGGGAGAAAGGTTAGGGGGATCAGAGGCAAAGGAGTGCCGTGAGGTATGTGGAAAGGGGATGATCTGTAGCTTTCTTAGGAGCAGAAAAAGGCCGTACCCTCTTCTGTACAGCTGCGGAAAGTGCAAGAACCAATTTCCCAAGAGCGGGACCAGTGAGGGCTGCTCTACATGAGACCCTGCACTTGTGATTCCTCACTCATGGAAGTTTGCGGAATCTTTTCACCATGTTGTCCTTCTCCAAAATCTTTTCCGTTTTCCAGCCTTTTTTACAGGTTATTTTGTTTTTTTAAGCCAGGCAAGTCTGGTATTGCATTTGAAACTGCGACAAAATGAAACAAAGCCTCGTGTGCAACGATACACAATACCGCCTTGGGGTGGATTAATAGAATATATAGAAAAGCAGGGAAATACCAGCCCCAGGAGAGAATAACTCTGCCAAGGAAGCAGGTTTCCTCCTGCACGGAGTGCAAGAAGCCGCCATAGTAAGCAGCAGGTTAAATTTCTCCTGTGCGGATGGATGCCTGGGAAGCATTTTCAGGAGTAGCAAAGACGACGCGATGTTGGCACCTGCTCGGTCCTCCGGGACTTCAGTCAGGCCATGCAGAGCATCCCGTCAGATGGCCGCACTGAGCAGGCGGGTTGGTAGGGAGCAAGGTGCTCTCGCTAGGATGCTGGTCCTGCGTCGTTCAAGGCTTTCTGCATTGGGTCCAGCGCCTTCTCAGTGGGCCGGCAGCACTTCGTCAGCCGGTTCCCTCCACAGGGAGGCTGCGTGCTGAGAAGTGTGCGCTGCGCCAGGCTGGCAGTGCCCCCACCCTTCTCTTGGTAGCCGCTGGGGCAGCCGAGGCTGGTTCAGTCCGGAGCGAAGTGATCTGGGGCACCAGTGACCCTCAAGATGCTGTTGCTCTTCCATGACACTCGCAAGGGCCGTTCCAAGGAACGGGCCGCTTGCGATGGGGTCGAACCTGTCAAGCACCCTGGCTTTCTTCAGGCACTGCTGCCTCCTCGAGGAAACCCAAGAGGGGCGAGGGTCAGCAGGGCCCGGATCGCATCGTGACAAGCCGCCAGGTTGCAGCAAATGAGACGGATCCCACGAATCAGACAGAGGGTGGCTTGGAGCAGTGCTCACCTGAGGGTCATGCTTGCTGAAGCGACAAGCCCTTGTGTCCGCAAAAGCGGCTGCGGGTCTTGCAGGGGATCAGGGCCTGTCCTGACGTGGAGGCACGTGATTTATGCCTATGGCAAAGATGATCAACCTGCATGTTGGTATATCTGGTTTTTTCCTGGCTGTGTGAACAGTTTGTACGCCTTGTTTCTGCTGTTGAAGGGAAGATTAAATAGAGAGCGCATTACAAACATAGTCCCCGTGGAGTCCAAACCCTCCTCTGAATTGGCCCCATGGAGCACAATTCTCTACAGCACTGGTGGCAAACCTATGGTGCACATGCCGTCCCTTTTCAATTGAAACTTACCCCTTTATTAGGGTTAGGGGTGTGCACCAAGGTAGGGTTAGGGTTCGAAAAGGAGGTGTCCTGGCATGGTTTGGATGGTTGGAATGTGATTAGAATGGGCAGAAATGATGAGATGCGCAGAAAAAGCTACTCAGGGAAGGCTTTTTCAAAATCGCATTATTATCAATGGAACTATACCCCTATATTAGGGTTAGGGGTGTGCACCAAGTAGGGTCAGGGCAGTGGTGGCAAACCTATGGAAGACGTGCCACAGTTGGCACACAGAGCTCTCTCTGTCAGCACACGAGCCAAGTCACCCCAGCATCGCCCCAGCATCTGAGCATCGGATATCAGAGCACATAGGGGCCATGCGCATGCTCAGATAGGAGTAGTGGCACCATGCGATGATGCCACGAGCCAAGACTCATTAGCCGCAACTTGTCTGAGCTTTTGCATGGCCAGTCAGTGTGCTGCCAAGCATATATATATATTTGCTCGAACTGGGTGTGTGTTGTTTTTTCTAAACTAAAATCTCACTTTTCAGGTTTTATTGTAGTGTTGGCACTTTGCGATAAATAAGTGGGTTTTGTGCTGCAGTTTGCGCACTCGGTCTCTAAAAGTTTCGCCATCACTGCTCTAGGGTGTTCTGTGTGCCACAGCAACTGGGAAATGCCCCGGAGTTCTGCTGTTTTATTTGCATAGAGCTTGCAAAGGGGAAGATCCCTGGGTGACTTTGGCCCATCTCTGGATCTCAGCCTAGCCTTCCTCACAGGGTTGTTGTAGAGAGGATAAAGTAGCAAGCTGCTTTGGGTTCTTTGCAAGAGGAAGGCAGGCAGAAGGTAATGCAACAAAAATCCCATTTACGCATGTATACCTTCTTCCTTACCAACCTGCCTTTGTACTATGTTGGGGTTTAAATGGAATGAATGAAGAATCTTCCAGCTGATAAAATATATAAACTGACAAACTATAAGTCGAACATGAAGACTCCAATAAAAACACATCTGTAAAAAAGAAACGCACAGCTCAGAAAACAGCTGGGAGAGCTGGGGATAATGGAAAAAGCTGTTTGTGGAGTGGAAAAATTTGGTCACAAGAGGTTAGGGAGTGCAACCTTGACTGGGAAACAGATTTAGACGACAGCTCATTAACCTTTACGAGCCACCGCTTCAGCAAGAGCGCCGCCGTACCTGAGGTCACGTCTTGCTTGGTTGGCCACCAGGTCCCTCTGTAATTGGAATGTTTTCACCTTCTGTATTGCATTGCCGAATCTGGCCACTTCCCAGGAGAGGCTGGGTGTGTTGGGAAAAGGCCTTAGAAAATGGCTCGAAACCGTCACTGCTTGTTTTTATAGTCACACATCAGCAGTGCTGGCCTGAGATGTTTTGCTGGCTGGAATGCTCGCGGGGCGCCCTCAGCGTGCTCCACGCTTTAAAACCTCCGTTGCAGCGTTCCGCGGCCGATTTGTGCCGTTGTGAATCCCCTCGCAGCCTCCAACACTCAGTGGTGTCTGAGGAAGGCTGCTTCAGCTTGCTGCCTGGACACCTGCCGTGTGCGGCGCACACAGAGAAGTCCTATCGTTCTGGCCTAAGAGGTTCGTAAGTGAAGGGCAGAAACTGCCTCTGGTCCCCTGCCTGCTCTGATCCAGTGTGGGGGGAGCGACGTGGCTTTGAAATTCCCCTGGATGCATCGATCTTGCTTGCCGTCTCAGGCTGACGATGCTTGAAGGCAGCTGAATCATTGCTTGTGAGTGTCCTCCACCTTTCTGGCTCTGTGTACACATTTGGAATGCTGTGGGCACTCTCACAAAATGGCTGATGGGGGCTTGCCCACTCATAAAAGGCGGCCGCTGCCAGTTGCACGATGCTCATTTCCCCGAAGGCAAGAGGATGAGACTAGGGGAAAAGCAACTTTCCCGGTGATGTAAGTAGAGGGCGGAGGCATGGTCCGTGCTCTGGAACACAAAACCTCTCTTTTGGATCCAAAGAAAGATGGCGCTGGAGGGCAGCACCTCACATTTCAGCAGGTTCCTTCCTCCACTCTCCTCTACCTCCATCTTCATAATCTCCATCTCTTACGAAGTTAAATAAAGCACAGAAGCGGCAGGCAACCTGATCGGGGTCCGTGGAGCACCGCGTTGGAGACCCTAGGTCTAGTTATAAAGGTCCAGATAGTGCTTAAAGTGGCATGACAGCTGTCTCCCAACTCAAAGCGTCATTTTCCCCCCAGTGCAGGTGTGGCTGAATCTAATCCAGCGAAACCCCCTCTCTCGTTTTCTCCCCTTTCAAAGCACCGCTGTGAGCCAAAGGCTGTGGCTGAGCCCATGCTGTGCATGCGAAAGGTTCCAGTTCCCCCCTGGATCTCCCTCCGTAACTGTGGCTCTCTGCACTGGCTCTTTAAATCCCTGCTTGTGTTTGGGACCCAGATCAGACTACACTGAAAAGGGAGCAGCAAGCTTATATGAGTAAAAGAAATGCCAGAGGAAAACGATCGTGCGTGTTTGTCATGCTGTTGGGTTTAGCAACATCACTTTATTTCTGTCTACTTTCTGTTGACTTTCATTCCAGAGGTCAAAATGAGGCTGTTTGGAGAATATCTTCAGAATCTGAATTCCTTTGAGAAGAAAGAAAGACAGAGCCCAGCTGCTTGCTGAGTCGTTAAAAGGCTTGGGTTACGTCAGGATCTGGCTGCTATCATCATATCATCCCATCCCATCCCATCCTAGAGACCAAGACTTCAGCTGACTGCATTCCCACCCTGACCTTGAATAGAACCAGCCCTTTCTGTCCTTGGATGCCGGACTCCAAGTTGGCTTTCAGCCACTGAGTATGTTCTCAGGTCAAAGCTGGCCTGGGGGCTTGTTGCAGCCAAACCTTTCCTGGAAAGCGAAGGGACCACTTGCCCAAGACACGAGGATGGTGGTGGAGAGCGAGAAACGCTGGCCGGGGATCAGGGTCCCGCTGGTGATGGGCGCTTTCCTCGCCTCCGTGTTGGCTCCAGGTAAGAGGGAACCAGTCGTTGCAAGCAGCGCTTATCTATGGAGTAAAGGAGAGCAGAGGAGGGCTGGGAAGGGTCTGTGCATCCTGTCCCTGGCACCTTCCCCCGGGGGCTGCTCAAACTCTGCTGCTGCTGCGTTGGACCGTGACAAGAGGGTCCCCCAGCCCAGCTTCATCCCTGCAAAGTACAGTGGAAGAGCGGGATCATGTGCTCCCGCCAGAATTTTGACCCCCAGTCTTCATTCTTTGCTGCATCCATGGATGGAGGAAGGGATACGGGGGGCGGGGGGCTTGTGGGGGCCGGCACATTGGTGCTTCCTTGCCCTAGGCCCCCTTTTCCAAAGGCTCTGATGCAGGCGCTCCTCTTGGGGGTTCTTCCAATGGGCTGGGGTCTCCCCTTTGCGAGTTTGCCAGAATGGCTGGGAGCCTCTTGAGCTCTGGCTCCCCAGGGAGTGGCTTATTTTTATTTATTTATTTATTTAGAAATTTATAGGCCGCCCCTTGCCACAAGCCTCGGGGCGGCTCACAAGGGGCTTCTATCGCCCCTTGGGGTAGACGGGACTCACCTCCTCCCTTTTGGTGGGTGGGTGATGATTTAGACTTGCAGGGTGAGGTCTGGTTTGGCACTTTGAAAAGGCATGCCCTGCCCTTAAATAAAAGCCTCAATCAGCCCCGTGAAATCCTGAGCTGAGTCAGGCCAGGTTCTGTTGGTCCCAATATGACATGCTCCAAATTTGCTTGCATTCCTTTCCTGGTTGGGGATTCAGGTTGGGCAAATGGTTTGGGGAAAGAAGAGCCCTGGTTGTGCATTTGAGGCTCTGCATTTGCTTTTGGGGTGGTCATCTGGACTTGGACAACCCCATGCCATGTGCATTTTGGGCTCACCTTGCAATCTTATGCTCAGTTAACTTACATCCAACGGGTTTCCCTAGTGCAAATGTTCATATGATTGGACTGGTTGCCTTGTTTGCACCTGGAGTTTTGCGCTGCATCACTGAGTCTATATGGTCGGTGGTGCAGGCACGAAGGGGAAGGATGCCCCTGCATTTTGCAGCACAGGGGCCAAATTCAGTATTTGTAGTTTCTAATGTAAACGCAGCACAATTACATTTGTACTGTAAACATAACACTATTACATTTGCACACGGTTCATGCATGTCACTTAAAAATGGACTGCTCCACTGGTACAAAGAATAGATTTGCACATTACTGCAGCCCAGTGTGCCAGTGTGCACAGCTTGACCGCTCCTGCTTGGCTCCTCCTGCTAGTTGGAGTAGCTAAACAAACCAGGGTTTGGTTTGTGTTATGTCTGAACTGGGAACTCTGGCTTGTCCCTCTCCCAACAAGAACTGCAAGGTTGTAACTCAAAAACAAACTCTTGAGTTGCAGCTTGGGACTTGTTTGCACACCATGGAAATTCACAGGGAGTTGCTTACCTGTTCATTGCTAACCATTTATTGTTATTATTGTTACAATTGGCATTATTCAGCAAGCAGCCTGAAGTGCTACCAGTGTGTGGGTATGTTCCATGAATGTGTCCAGTCGGAACAGCTGTGCATGCCCAAGGATCGCTCCTGTTTCTCATCCACCATCAAACTTTTCTGTAAGTGCCGCTCAGAGGATAAAAACTAGCAAAACCCCCACATCTTCCCCTCCACATATTTCCAATTGTGGGTGTGTTAATGCCTTTTTTTAGCACCAAGCACAGGCAGCATACTAATATCCCAAGAGGAACTAGAAAGGGGCAACTTTTTTGGAATATTCTTTTTGTGAAATCCGTGGAGGTTCGTTTAAAACTTCAAAGGAGAATAATCTTCGTTTTAAAGTTATTTTTACTCTTGTATCAACTTTTGCAATTAAAAAGTTCCCAAGGTGACCAAAGGTTTCGATTAAACACTGAATTCCTAAAAGATAAAATCTACAATTAAAGTTATCAGAGGGAAATTAAAAGATGTCACTCTAAGATGGTAAACAAGCCATTAAAAGCTGAAGCAGGCAAGGACAAAGAAGAAATGAAAGACACTCACATCCCAGTAATATGGTATTAAAACATTCCTTGCAACTTGCTTGCAGCTGGTATGGGAGGAACTTTGCTGGCTGCTTCTCTGAGCTCATGAAAGTGACCTTGGAGAAGCTGCGAAGAGGATTTTCTGCAGGGCAGGGAGTGGAGGAGACCGGCTGTGCCAGGATGAAACAGATCCTTATGTCCTTCCATCCATCTGAAGTGCTGCAGCTAGTTGGCCAAAGCTCATTTAAAGCGAAATAATAAATAAAAAGCGTAGGGCAGGAGGGCCAGAGGGGTAAAATTCTTCTCCCCGCCTCTCACCCTGCATAGGATGCTGATAATTCTCCCAGATCAGAAGCTTATGGGCATCCCAGCTGGATTGGGCCCTAAAAAAAGTTTGAGCATTCCCTCTTCCCACAATCCCCAGAATAGCTCCCAGAACTCTCCAGGAGAAGCGTACCAAGCCTGCCTAAAATAGAGAGATGTTCGTAGTGTGGCTAAGCCTTCCGATTTGACAAAATGCCTCTCCGCCTCTCATTCTGTGTACAGGCCCTGACTGTTCTGGCAGCTGAGTCTCAATTCCCCAGAATGAGTTTAGGAAAGTCAGGGTCATCCCACCTGGGAAGGCCATGTGTCTTCTTTCCCACAGGACAGTCCTCTTTTTAAGGTCTCTCCTGCCTGATTCTAGTTTAAGTTAAAACAAAAATCAAAGAGAGAAAACGGTTCCCCTTCCAAAATTAGCACTGAGAAAGAGGCAGGAGAGATGGACAAGCAGCTCATCTTGTCCCAGTCTTCCACAATGTGGCCTTTCAATATTCATTATAATAATGTTGCATCTGTGCATGCAAATTATTGTTTGCAAAGTCTGTCTCTTTCAGCCCACTGCCCTTTTCTGATACTCTGCCTCGAATTTTCTTCCAGATTCGAACAACTACACTGGCATGTTCATGCTGCCAGGTGAGTTAGCCAGTGCTTCGTTTTCATTTCTATTTAGCTGAAAGATGTTGGCTATACCATCCAGAGCCTAACATCTGCTGAGGTGCAGGTGCGTACTCCAGTCCCAGAGGTGTATCGCCTGAGTGCGGTTACTCAGTGGTGAGACAGACATTCTGCGCATGTTCAGAGGTGGTTTTCTGCACTATCATCTTCCATATTCAGTTGCTGTGGTTTGACTCTGGAAGGAGGCTTGGAAGGGGCGTGCAGATGAGCTCTGCCTCACTCGTAGTGTGGGGAGCATTTTCCTCAGTGGGGGGAATGCTTCTGTGTGCAACTAAAAGGAAAATTTTCCAAATTGGAGTCCGGTGCAGGGAAGAGGTGGGGAATTTTGAGCCTGCAGGCCAAATCCAGCTCTCCTGGGGTCCCAATCCTGATGGGCACAGTCAATTTCCCCTACCCTGGGATCCTTTCTTACCTTTTACGCATTTTCCCATTCTAACATGTGCAAATAGTCTCCTAAGGATCCACGACTGGCTGCAAGGTGAAACATAGCGACATCTGCTCCTATCCAGCGAACTCATTGCTTGTTGCGGTCTCCAAAGACAGTGACCCTTTGGCTTACACATATACCTGCATCCCCACCTGAGTTAGAAAGGTGTTATGCAACTTCTGTTCGGTATCTCCTTGAAGCACACAGAACAATTTCCAGCCTTCCAACCATTTCTGGGGTGTTTTACATTAAGTAGCAGTCTAGTGAATGGAAATGAAATAGACAGTAAACCCCCACCGAGAGAGAGAGAGAGAGAGAGAGAGAGAGAGAGAGAGAGAGAGAGAGAGAGAGAGAGAGAGAGAGAGAACAATGGTTGTGCGTATGTGTTTTATAAAAATGTCAACTTGGTGAGGAGCAGAAGCATCCAGGGGCAACTCGGAAGTGTCAGGGAGACGGGCTGGATGGATGCGTCCTCTCCCATGTCCCATGGAGCTTTCTCCTGCCGGGGCTTCGGTCCTGAGCTTTGCAGCTTCCTGGCTAAGCCCCTGCGTATCTGCCCCCAGACCTGGAAATAGCAGAGTACGTGATGAAGGGCTGCTCAGCGGAAGCCGTGTCCAACCGCACGGCCAACGTGTACTCCGAGGACGACCGGGAGGTGCACAACACGTACTATTGTGACACAGACCTGTGCAACATCCGCTTCACAGGCGGTGAGTGAGCGAGCGAGCGAGCGCGCTGGGGGCAGGTGGGTGCTCTTGGTGAGGGAGGCGGCAGAAGTGGCGGCGCAGTGGAGGCAGGGCCCACGTGGAAGCCGAGCTGCACCTCAAGATTAGCAGGGGGCCACTGCTCTGCCACCTACCCCAGACTTCCCTGTTTCCTCTGAGCTGAGCAGTGGTGGCCCCCCGATTGCAGAATGAGCTCCCCACTGAGGTCTGCCTGGTGCCAACTTTATTAACCTTTCAGTGCCAGGTAAAAACCACCCTCTACTGCAAGGTGTTCAAGTCGTTTTACTGGGGCCTGCTAGCTGTCCAGCAGGTCTGAAGATTTTTCTTCAGGTTATTGTTATTTTGAATATATACATAAATCTGTTTTAAATTTGGTATTGTCAACTTTTTATGATGCTTTAATATGTTTTTAATCCGATGTAGTTTAATTGTTGATTTTAATGTGCAGTTATGAACTGGTCAGAGAGTTTCAGCTGCTAATAGACAAATAAATTAATTATAATTAATAATAAATCAATTTATTAAATGAATAGATTATAAAATCATAATAATGCAGTGAGACAGGGAAGAAAGGGAAGACCAAGCCAGCTTTTGGGATCTATCCCAGGTCACCCCATTGCTGCGGGCAGCTTCTGCAGAGTTCTCTATTTCCTTGCAAAGCAAGAGGAGAAGGTCCAGGGCAGCCCGCTGGAGGAACTGGTTGCAGGGATAGGATGCGCAGCTTTTCCAGGGCCCAAAGCCTCTCTCAAAGTGCCTGTTGATCCGCAAGGCCTCCTCCCACTTTTCCTTCCCAGCTCCCACCAGCAGCTCCCAGGTGGCCAACGGCATGGAATGCTACAGCTGCTTCGATCGCGGCACGGGGGACTGTGCCGAAGGGAATGCCACCCGGATCAAATGCTTGGGGGACATGAACCAGTGCATGGATTTTACTGGTAAATGGCGATGTCTCTTGGAAATGTCAGGGGGCGTTCAAGGGAGAAAGGCTGGTGAAAGCATTGCAGGGCGGTGAACGGGAATTTCCGCTCTTTTATTTTAACTGAGCGTGGGCACAGGCGAGGCGGTCTGTGCGGAATAAATTCCTGGATTGTTTTGTGGTTGAAATGGTGCTTGTCCAGTGATGTTCCTGGTTGCAATCGCGCTAGTACAATTCAAGGTGCTCCGTGTGTAAAGATCTGCTACACCTGTACAGAAAGTCATTTTGTGCAAGGCTTTTCTCCATGTTTGGATGCGCTGTGTCAAAAGATTTCTGGTGGGAGCCAACACCATCTAGGCTGTTTATTTGGAGAGACGGGAGTGTTGGCAATGGAGGCAGGTAGACTGTGGCTTAAGACGGGTAGCCTGATGTTGGGAGAAATTGTTGGCAGGATGGCGTGAGAGGATCAACAGCAGACAAGGATGTCTGATTGGGGTTTTCCCAGTTTAAATGGATATTATACTGTGCAAAGTGGTTTTGTGGAGGGGACGCCTCTGACGGTGCTGGGCTGGGCTGCTCTCGCATCGCAGGAGCATCTCTGGCCATCACTGGCTGAGCTGCTCTGAAGCTGGATGGAGGGTTCTAGCCAACACAAGTGCGAGGGCTGGGATTGCAAGCGCTTGTGAATCGCCTCCCCAGAGAGGAAATGTATCACCCAAAGAGGCTCAGCGCCTATGGCAATGTATCTGCATGGATGCAAATTTAGAAATAATAATAATAATAATTTAATTGCACATCTCACCCCAGTGTGGGAGACTGGGACCAGCTGATCTTTGTGCCTAAGTGCTAACTGGGATGGGCAACACTTTCTCATCTTGGAACTGGAATGAGACGATGCCCCTTCAAGCAGAGGACTGTCCTCTCAGAGAGCCCCCCGTGAAAGATGGCGACTGGCTGGTTGCTGTGAGGCCGCAGGAGGGGCACGGCTGCCTGCAGGGTCTCCCCTTGCTACTCGCTGAGCTGCTTCTGAGACAGGCAGAAGGTACTTGGGGAACAAAGCAGAGGCAGCTCACCCCTAGGAAATGCACAAGCCAAAGACGGAAGAGGCAAGGCAGTGCCCGAGAAAAGAGGGCCGGGAGAAGGAGGAGAGGAACCCAGCCGGGGCTTGAGGAATCCCCCGAGCTCCACTTTGCAGCCTGGGGTCGGGGGTGACTCTGGGTCCCTTCCTTTGCTCCCCAGTGATCAACGGGGCCTGGAAAATGACCTACCGGACGTGTGCCCTGGAAACCCTTTGCCGCCGTCAGTACATGATGCCCGAGCTCTCTGGGAGGCTGGAGATCGGCTGCTGCTCCACGCCGCTCTGCAACAACGGCCATCCCGGGCTCAGGAGCATCTGCAGCCACTTTTCGGAGCAAGGTAGCGGCAGTGAGGAGCCGGCCCAGCACGACTGGGACTGGGTTTTGGGAAAGGGCCGGTGTGTTGCCGCATGCGTCAGTCCTGCGGAGCCATCCTGGGAAAGGGCAGTGGTGGCAACAGGGAGGGATGGCGAGATGGAGGGAGGAAGCGGAGAGTTACGAGGAGCAGAAGCCTGTGGAGCAGCCTGCTGGGCCTGACCAGGGATCCAGCTCCTTCCAGCATTCTGCTCATGCAGCGGCCAGCCCTTGCCCATGGACTCGGCTGCAGGAGCACCTCCAGGTTCCCCAGCAAGCGACCTGCCTCTGATACTGGCAGCAGCCTAGCACCATGAGGACCAGTCTCCTGATGCATTGCCCAATCTTCTCTTAAAGCGGTCCAAAAGGGCAGACATCCCTCTGTCTTTCGGAAGACAATTCCTTAGTTTGACTAGGATGTCCTTGGATCATTCCAGAATTTCCCACCTGTCGGCCTCATGGAATGCGATCCCCACTGAGTTCTAGTTTTTTGACAGAGGAGCACCCGTCTTTCCCGCTCCACGGCAGCCCGTGACGGACCCTTCCGCTCACAGGAAAGGGCTCCTCGCTCCATATTAGCGCGACACACAGGAAATGTGGCTTTCCAGGCCACTGTTGCACAATGACACGGCTGTCCATTTCTGTTCCTCCCAGTAGACAAAGCTGTCGGGGCAGCTTATGACGATCCATAACACGCAGTAAAATGCATTCTAACATACAAGTAAGAAGAAACACGGGATGAATTGGCGCTGCAAGAATGGAGCTCACTTGAGCGATTTTGGGCCAGTCACAGACTCGCAGCCCCGAGACTATGTCTTAGCCTAGCCTACCTCCAAGGGTTGTTGTGTGGGTTGAAAGTGGGGCAGTGGAGGGACCCCCAAGCACCTCAGAAATGTGGCGAAGAAATAAGACCCGTCAGAGGGAATTCACTTCGCCCAAAAGTGAAAATTTGGACAACCAGCGCTCTGAACCACAGTTCTGATTGCTGATTCTTGTTTTCCCCAGGGATTAAGCGAAAGCCAGAGAATGGCCTGGAATGTGCCAGCTGCTGCGACTCCGGGCAGGGCGAATGCGCACCAGGGAACTGGACTCACATCAAGTGTGTCGGAGACCAGAACATGTGTGTGAACGTCACAGGTAAGACCTTGGTGCACCCATGTGGGGGGGGGGAGGTGGAATTCAGGCTATGCTAGCCTTCTCCAATGTGGTGCCCCAAAATCTGTCACCCCCCATCATCCCCAGTCAGCAGAAATATCATGCCTTTTCTGGAGGGAAGAACAAGGGAGCAGAAGAATCGGGTTGATGTTGGAGAGAAAAGAGAAGCTGAGCTTGTTTATACATGATGCCCAAAGGTCAGGATCTCCTCTCACTGATGCCAGAGCGTAGGACATGGAATAATCAGTTCAAGCTGCAACAACCCGGTTTCAGGCTGGACATCAGGAAGCGCTTCCTCACGGTCCAAGCAATACAACAGTGGGACCAGCTGCCTGGAGAGGTGGGGGCTCTCCCACACTGGAGACATTCAGAAAGAAACTGGGCAGCCCTCTGGGTGTAACTTGGTCTCCTGAAACAGCAGTGGGATGGACTTGATGGCCTTCATGGCCCCTTCCAGCTCAACTGTTCCATGATTCTGTGATCTTAGAGCTTCTGTGTACAGATGCTGTTAATACAGGACAGAAAGCCAAAGAGGTGAAAAACTTAACTCAGACTTAACAGACTTTTTTGCGCGAGGTATTTTAATCAGTGGAGCATACAGAACTGCTGTCCCAGCCCACAGAACCTGTGTGACTCAGGAAAAGCGAGTCCGCCACAGGGTCATCTGCTGGGCCCTGAGAAAAGCAAACTGGTTGGAATTTGTGACTGATTCTGCTGACACCCACACCCGTAAGCCCAGAGCCCCCCATGAGGGCACGACCCCTCCTCAGAGACACATGCCCTGGCCTTCCAGCCGCCTCCCTGCCTGGCCCTTGGTGTCACGCCTGTCTTTGTTTCCAGAGGGTGGCCGGACCCTGCTGCGGGGCTGCAGCTTGGAGAAGCTCTGCTGGGAGAAGCCGCAGCTGCTGGGCCTGGACCGGGATGCTGCTCTCCGTTGCTGCTCCAGCTCCCTCTGCAACGGCAGCTCCGAGCCAGAGGGAGGCGCTGCGCTGCTACACCTGCTCTGGTCCACCGCTGCCCTGCTGGGCACCTGGATGCTCTGAAGCGTGGTGAGGCCGTGTGGACGTCACAAGAAAGGCAGGGTCCGGAGCAAAGCGCAGAGAGCCGTGGCCGGCGTGGCCTGCAGATGTACTCTGGCAGCCACGTCCCATTACTCTGGGGTGCCACATGGTGGCTTCACAGGCCGGTGCAAGAGTGCCTGCACATGGGTGCATTCTGTGGGAATGCATGCCTTCCACGTGACTGCCCCTTTGTTGAGCCATGCTCTGCATTTCCCTCTATGGGAAGCTCCAGGGAAGTCCTTTGGAGGGTGAGCTTTCTCGTAAGGAGGAAGACAACTCTGTTTACAAATTAAGCAGGGCAGGAGGAGTTGGCAGGTGTTCAGACAGGCAGTCTTGACCTGGAAAGCATCCACACACCCATGTGCCTCCTCTAGGCTGCCTCTTGCCAGCTCCCCACAACGCTTTGGCCTCTTTCTCTTTCCCTGCCCTGCTTGAGGCCTCAAACCCGTTTCCTGCACCCCTCACAGCACCAGGGCGTCTGTGTGTGTGCATGCACATGCATGCGCACAGACGTGTGTGGGAGTTGGCACATGTTTCAGTAACTGGGCATAGCCGCTGGGCATCGAACGCCAGTGAGCCAGCACCCTTAGTGTTCACGGAGATGGATGCCCTGGTTGTGTGCACAGCCTCGTTGCAGTCTCGCTCCCCTTCTCCTGGTTGTCGTGGGGACTCGGACTCGTAGGCACCGTAATCAACAGAAGGAAGAAAGAAGCGCTTGAGAAGGGACAGAATGGATTTGTGGAATTCCTGGCCCCAAACCAGTTGGCACACAGCAGGAGGTGTGTGTGGGGTCTCTCCAGATGATGTTGGCCATTGCTCCCATCAGCCTGGCCCTCCATGATGGAGCTAATGGGAGTTGGAATCCAGCAATAGCTGGAAGGGTGCAAGTTCCCCACCCCTGGCACAAGTATGGTTAATTGAAACGATGGCACCTCCTTCTTAGTTTGTTCCTTAGTTTGGAAACCTTCATTTTCCTCCGCATCTTCCTTTGTCCCCTGTGTGTCAATGTGAAGATTGTAAGTCCCTTGGGGGCAGGAGGCCTCTGTCCTCTTATCAGTTATAGAATGTCATGTACATAATATGTAAAGTGCCATGTATATAATTTGTAAAGTGCTGTCTATACGGATGACACAACAACAGTACAAATGTAGCAGAGAGAAGACAAAAGATATGGGAGACAAGAGACTCCATGCTGTTGCTGGCGGTGCCCCATCACTGAAGCCTCCAAGGATCCCTGGGTAGCCCTTTTCTTAACAACATCAGTGCTGAGCAAGGATTTCCGGGCCCCCTTCAAGTCTGAAGAGGCAAGGCGTGGAGACTGGGATCCCCCTTGGTCTGCCTCTTGGGTGTTTGCTGGTGGTTCATGGGGGTGAAGAGCCGGCTCCCAGTTTTGGGAGTGACTGTTCTGGAAATGACCCTGCATCCTCCTGTGAAGATGGAGAGACACCCAAGCATCTGCGCAGCAGAAAACCAGTTTCCTGGTACAGAATCTGTGCTAAGCAGGTCTCGTGATCTGGTCTCGGTGTGAGCAACTTGCGATGGCGATTGCATGGCCTGCATTGGCCTGGGAATTGCATCTGCCCGTGAGTGGATATTTGTGAACAGGGGCAAGCGGAGGTCAATGACCCTTGCAGATTGCAAACCAGGCCTTGAGGCACATCCCACCCGCTCAAAACCCGGTGGAGAGGATGCTGCAGCCGTCGGACTATTCTGGTAGGCATTTACCGCCCCCTTGTGGCGGGAGAGTAGATTTGCTAGGAGAGGAGAAGCGAAGAGACCGTTCTCCATTCTTGTCTTTTATCGCCCTCACAGCGCATGGAACTCCCATTCTGGGCCAGAATTTGGGGGGAAAAAATCAACAAGTTATTTTCACTGTGGTGCATTGGGGTGAAGCTACTGCAAGAACAGGTATATGGGCAGCCAGAGAGGCTCTTGGAGCACAGGAGAGCTGTGTACGGACGAGGGGAGAAAGGGCTTCAGTGACTCCATGGGAGAGAACCCATTGCCTGGGTTCACACAACCAGGGAAGGGATTCTCCTGTGATTGGCTTCTTTACCCTTCCCTGCACATGCGGTTCATGTGCCATTCCATTGCTATAGTTACCCATGCCAGGCGCAGGTGACAAAGTTGCCCAAAGCAGGTGAGAAAAACGAAATCTCTTTTTGGAACCCTGTGCTGGAAAAAAGAAATCTCTGTATGTACCTTCTGACAGAGATGCTGCTGCAGGTATATTGAGTCTGCATTCTTATAATCCTGTTTTGCCCTCTGGATTGTTCAGTCTCACCAAGGAGTTACAGGAAGCAAAGAAAAAGGGCAAAGGAAGCTTCATATGCACATCAGATGAGAAAATTCCATGGGTCTGAGATCCATGTTCCTGAGCCCTGCGAATTCCAGCCGGAACCTATGTATTTCCCGTAGAAATTCCAGAGGTTTCTACCCAGGGCAGGGTACCCGATATGTGTGAAATTTAAGTCAGCAAAGCTGTGGTTTGGCTTCCTCCGTCAAAATGGATATCCTGCTGTGACACTCACCCGCAAATTTTCATGAGGGACAGCATCTTAATTTGGAACCAACATGAGCAGAGGTGCTCTTGATCAACATGAAGGCACCCAATCACGAGTTTAAAAAGTTGCAGAGGACTTGGTCCTTTGCCATGTGCCAAGTTGAACCCACACACCGGGCACAGACACAAATGCTGCTTTGAAGCCTGCCCCTCCCAGAGAGCGCGGCTCCTTTACTTAGAGCGGTGAGCTCAGTTTCCCCAGCCGAGCATAGAAAAATATTTCTGGCTGGACCCGTCTAACCAGATTCTCAATGTGTTCTGCGTCAGTGCATTGTACAGGAGGGGTGGTTTCATCTAGGGGTGAGCAGCCGTCGGAGATGGAAAGCTGATCTTTGCAGGGGCGGTTCTCTAAATTCTAAACCAGGAGCCTCTACGTTGATGTGGGCAGTTTCAGAAATGGCTGGTGTGTCGCCCTTGAAATGCTTTGGCTTACAACTCCCATCAGCCTGGACCAGCACAGTCCATTATGTGGCATTCTGGGAGCTGTAGGCCAACATGCCTAGATGGGACACAAGATTCCCACCTGGAGATGGCACTGTCTTTCTTTGTGTCTCAGGAAACAGCAGTGGGTACAGATCTGCACAGCATCTGTGCCAGCCCTCTGGTCTTCCTTCTTTTTGTGGAGCGACAGAAATCCTGGCCTTTTTCTGTTCGCCCTGGGAGAGTCTACGGGTGAAAAAGACGTACCGCGAAATAGTCACCACTGGGCTTCCGTGGCTTTTTGAATGAATAGCATCCACTGGGGTTGGGACACAACTGGAGAAGCTTGCAAGCCACCTTGGGTTCCTGCAAGGGGAAGAAAGATCAGGTATAAATGTAATGTAATGTGATAATAGCTAAACTTCAGTAGTGGAGGGGGGTGTTTTCCGCCACCTGCATTCCAACTCCACCCTGATTGTACTGCTCAAGGAACAGACAACTATGTGGAGCAGGGAAGTGCTGGCTACACACCTGCCCATTCACTTCCATGCACGAAAGACACCCACTCTGCTGGCTCAGGCAGCCCTCGCAAAACGTGGTCCCACGTGCCAGACCTGCGGCTTGGGATGGCATTGGGCGGACAGAGAGAGATTTGCGGCCTGAACGACTGGAACATGGCTTCATTGTTTCGGTCCATGACCCCGAACAGAATGCACAAGTTCTTTTAAGCATTTTGTTAAGGAAAGGATTGTGTGTGTGAAAAGATGCCCAGCTTATGACCCACCTCTCTCCTTCTCCTTCTCCCTCTCCCTCTCCCTCTCCCTCTCCCTCTCCCTCTCCCTCTCCCTCTCCCTCTCTCTTTCTCTCTCTCTCTCTCAATATTGAGCTCAAGCTGCTTGGAGAAATCCCAGCTCTGGCTTTTCCTATTCCGTGTCATTTTATTTTTACTAGGGCCAGACTGCTTGGCCTCGATTTGCCCTTGGAAGGTCCCTCTGCTATGGCCAGTAGCTAGAATAGGGAGGGGAGTAACGTTGCTCTGGCAGTCTCTTAACGGTGACAGCTCCATCGCTGGGGCTGAGACAGGCAGGCGGGGCGAAGCGGCCGCAGCGCGTTCCTTTGGCGGCTGAGCATTCCTTGTCAGGGCAAGGAAGAGCCCAGGCTGGCCCCGAACACCAGCCAGAAACAGAGCAGTGGCAAGGGATTTCTTCTGCCCTTGCATGCCAGGAAATCACGCCCCCCCCCCCCGTCAGAGCACGGAAACAAGCACATGTTTTTATTTCTTCCTTTCTAATTCCTTTCTCTTTGCATCCTGTCTTTTGCATGGGAAGCTTGAGGGCAGGGACTGTCTCGGTATTAGCCTTGTAAACCAGTCCAGGACAGCTTTTTGGCTGAAGGGGGGAAGAGCCACCTTGAGTGCCCTCTTCTCGGCAGCAGGGCAGAGCATAAATCAAATAAAGAAAAACACAGAAACACAGACTCACGGAATGCTTTGTCCTTTGGCCCGATGCTCCTGGCTGGCTGTTCTTTCATGGCCACCCCTCCGGGGGGGGGGGCGGTGGATGAGCTGCCCCAGGAGATGGCGGCAAAGGGGGTCCCAGGTGACAGCATGGTGGCTTCCTGTGCAAAAAGGGAGAACTGAGCACAGGATGGGACGGCCCCTTCTGCTTACCCAAAAAGGAGGGCGCGAGAGGAGACACGTTGGCGTAACATTGGATCATGCCATTCCTCTGCACAGGTGCACATCTAGAAATTGCACCTGCTGTTTAAATAGAAATGGTGAAGAAGCAGCCTCCGCGTGTGGCTGATCTGCTCTCCAGAGGCGAAGGACTGGCCCCTTCGAGCCCCCAGCCCTTCCTTCTTATGCTTCTTTGACTTTGAAGAGGGCTTGGACCGGCCGGCTGGGCAGAGGACACTTTTAAACAGAGGGCTCTCCTCTGCTGGCTCACAAAGGACACTTCTATGCAAAGTAGGTCACCTGGCCACCCTGCCTCAACTTTGTATAGACTGAATCATTTCTGCAAGTCTGGCTGATGTTTCGGGATCACGCTGGTCTTGAGGGACAGCTGCATGCGAGAGGCTGGCTCCCGAGGAACTGGCTCCAAAGCACACGGGAAGAACGCAGAGAAGGGTCCAGTCCAGCCCTCCAGAAAGGAGAGAGAACTGAGCCATTGCAGGCCCCCTCAAGGTGCCCCCCTCCCTTCGTGGGGAGGAGAGGTGGTTACGTGACTGTGCGGAGCGCGAGGCGTTGCAACTCGGAGGGGGATGTGGGTTGGCGGGTGGGACACGTGGGGCCCTCTCTGAGCAGTGCCCTGGGCACCGAGGGCCGGCTTGAGAAGGGAGAACTCCTCAAGGGTAGAAAAGAAGGGGTGGGAGGAGTGGTTTGACAACTCCGAGCAGCGCCCGCCGGGAGTGGTTTGCCTGGGGCACCGCAAAAGCACACTGGTTGCCCAACCCTGCTCTTGCCTCTCAGGCTGGTCCCTCCCTGGCCCAGGTGTGTACCTCCAGGGGGACAGGTGATCGTAACTCAGGCTCCAAAGAGCAGCTGCACTCCCATCTGGGACCATGCCCCTCTTGGCGTTTTGCTTCTTGCTTGCTTCGCTGAGTCCAGGTAAGTCTGCAGGGATCTTGGCAGCGGAGCAGGGGTACCCCAGCCCTCCCTGAGGATCTTTGGCCTCAGGCCCTGCAAATGCAGACCATTTGTGTGGGTTCCAGACCTCCCCACTCCGCTTTCCGCAGCGCATGCGTGAGCAGGGCTCCAGAGCAGGTGCGTGAATGGAGTTTGCCAACTTTTGAATGGCTCCTGGTCGGTTTTCCTTCTAACTGGACTTTGCTTGGCAGCTTGGCTTCTTGCCTTTAGTTCCTTGCCATGAAAAAAGCATCGCCTGCTGTTTCCTGCTTCTCAAAACTGTTTTCGCAATACAAGAACAAACCAAGTGAGTTTTCTCCAGCCAGTTGGCGACCTGGCCTGCAAAGGGTTGCATTTCTGCGCTTTCATCAAAACAGGGTTGCACCAAAACAGTTCTGATGCAGGGTTATGGTGGAGTGGTGGTTTGATCTAATCTCCTTCCATAATGCAGGATGGTGTGGGTAATTGCACCAGTAATTATCCCAGATTAAATTGCTAACCTTCCCAGATTATACTAAAATGAGCTGCTGTCTCTCAGGCATGGGGCTTTTTCCATTTAGGGGTAATGATATAGACCTTCACGGGAGAAAGGGACTTCCAAGGATTGATGTCTCTGCTTCTGTGCCTTTGATAACAGCTCAACACGCAGAAGTTCAGTAGGCAAAGTTTATCTCTTGGTGTGGACCAACACTTCCTTAATGCAACGGGAGGCTATTCAGGTGGGGTTAACGCATGGCCTTTGAAGTGTTGGACTCCAACACCCATCAGCCTTGGCCAGGTTGGTCATAGATTAAGGGAATTGCAGTCCATGTAGCATGATATCAGCTCTTGTCTGTCAACCAAGTGGATGCTAAAAGCAGAGAAGCAGGGAGGATCCATGCATCTGTAACAGGATCTAGCAAAGGGAATGAGGCCAAGCTGGGAACAATGAATCCCAGTTCTATAGTATCGGTGTCTGCCTGGTTCACATATGAAGAGGAAGTGTTTACCTGTTAATGCGTTTGTGCGTGTGTGTGAATTACCAAAAAGAGGAAATAGAAGGCTAAATATGACACTTATTTGCACAAAAGCTTCATGCGCTAGTCTATAGGTGTAGATACAAGCTAAAAAAGATTAACTTAAATAGAAATTGGGTACTCTTGTATTTATGCCAAATATTTCACCAGGATGTGGAGAATTCTCCTCAGGTAACCTTGAGGTTACCTGTTATCCAGGTATTGATGGGCAACTTCAAGGCCCAGCTCTTTAATCTCACGGCTCTTAAAAAAACCCTGAAATGGGGCAAAGAGAGGGTGGTGCTCAGTACAGAACTGAGAACTCCCGACCCTACGTGACCTCCTGGTTATAAGGAATGTGAAATGGAGCATGACCTGCCCCATGGCTTACCTTGCTGGATTCTGCTGCTCTGAGCAGTTCTCCCCAAAGTCAGTTTATTTCTTGTCTGGTGTGCTGGATGGTGGGGAGACTGCTAACAATCTAAAAAATACAAATGGCAGGGAAGCAGATGGAAGAGTTGGCTGGCCAAGCCGCTCAGCAACCTTGTCTCTCTCAGAGCATTAAAATGACTCAGCCTTCAGGGCTGGCTGCTGCTAACTGGGGACACCTGAAGCACCTTTGTGCGCATCTCACTGTGGAAAGGGCAGCTTTTTCCTGAGTGGTATTTGCGAACAGCAACCACACTCCCGTGGCTACCCTGTCCGTTCCCCCCACCGTCACCCTTGGAGGCACCCTTCCGGCTCTGTCGAGCGCAGCAAGGGCTACGCAAGAGGGAACTGATACGATCAATATCTCCACCGACTTGAAGATTTCTAAGCTTCAGCCTCTGGCTCCATGGACTTTTCCACTGAATCAAAGCTTTGCCCTCCTGAGCTCATGGATATCAAGAGGTCCAGGTGCGAGGTCATGTTGTGTGTGTGTAAAACAAAAAGCTAGCAAATCCAGGCGAAGCAGTGCTGTCCTGGGTTTCAAAATAGGAATGCCCTGATTTCTTCAGACAGAACTCATGAGCTTCGGACAGCCGGGTGACTCGCAGAAGGTCATTCTGCAGTGCGGAACCCCAGCCAGGGAGGGAAACAAGAGCCCATGAAAGGACTTGCTCAAAGCGGGTGGCTGGCGGTCCTTCAGAAGAGACGGCTTCTGAGAATGCCCGAAGTGCACATCCCATTGAGTTACTCTGCAGCCCTCTCCCGTCCTCCTGGCTCTGCACTGATCCCAATGTTTTAGGGATCGGTGAAGAAGTATCTGCCAGGCAGCACCGAGATCTGCCAAGTTCCAGTTTCTGGACACAAGCTGCATGCTGTGGGCGGGACGGAACTGGGCAGGCTGGTGCCTCACGGGCGGCACGTCCTTTCTCCACCCATCTGCAGGGGATGCCATCTTTTGCCACAACTGCACCAGCCTCACAAATCACAACTGCAGCACAGAGCAGCAGAAATGCGGCTCTTCTGTCAACAGCTGCATCACCATTGCCCGGGATGAGAGCACAGGTAAGCCAGGGAGGTGACGTCCCCTGAGCATTAGAAGAGCCCTGTAGATGCGGCGGGGGGGGGGGGGTCCATCACGTCCAGTGGCCAGTCAGTAGGCCCAGGGGATCTCCAAAGCAGGACATGAGTGCAAACGTAGCCTCTTGCCCATGTTCCCCAGCTGCTAATACATATAGGCATACTGCCTCCAATACTGGAGGTAGCACATAGTATTGCTATGTTGCATTGCATTGCAACTATATCCCACGTTTCTTCCTCTTGCAAGGAACGCAAAACAGCTAAGAAGGTCCTCCTGCCCTCTGTTTATTCTGTGAGCTTGCTTAGCCTCTTCCTCCATGCAGGTGTCCAAATTCCTTTTATGGCCACCTAAACTGGGAGCCATCATTTTATCTCATGGCAATAAAAGCCTTTGGAGAGGCAAGCAGCTTTCAGGGAAAGCTTTAAAGCTTTTTGAAAAGTATTTTTATTTGGGATTCCAGCCATTCCATTTCATTTTGCCTCTCCTCGGTTTTCCATTTGTACCCCAACAACACCCAATCAGCTTTCTGTGTCTTCTGGGTGGGTTTTGAGTCCCACCCCCTGCCTGAAACTGATTCCCCCCTGTATTTCTGCAAGCCCCAAATCGTCTGCTAGACCTCCATCTTGCGTCATTTCAGCGACCCAAGCAATGGCACGCACAACCTGAACACGGAAAATGCGAGCGATGCTGAGGGACCTGCTTGCAGCGCATGTTTGGGAATGAGAATCCTTGGGACTTTACAGTCCCCTGTCCCATTGCCACAGGCTGGACCCTGTTCTCCCTGTGCTTCACCAGGGACTTGCTCCTCAAGCTGACCGTCTCTTTGATTTCTAGGGTCGCAGGACATAGTGAACCCCACCTATGAAAAGAAGTGCAATTCAGACGATCGTCTCTGCAACCAGTTCTATGCGCTGGTGGCAGGGGAATTTCGCATGCGCTGGAACTCCAGCTGCTGCCGCGCTGATCGCTGCAACACCAAGAACGTCATCGGTATGCCACCGGAACTGTTGGAGGCTCGTGTACAGGGCTGGATAAATCTTAATCCTAAATAGAGTACCGTTCCTGTACAGTAGGGTCATTTCATAGCGGGGCTTGAGTACCAGTAGCTTTCTACTGTAGGTATCTTTGGATTACCTCTCTCAGCACTGACCATGCTGGTTGGAGATGATTGAGTTGGAGTCCTAAAACATCTGGAGACCCTCCTCTCTGTCGTTTGCTGCAAAGATCTGTGTGTCTCGATTGTGTTTACTGTGGACACATCTAAGGTTTTGTGGAGTGTGAACACAAAGGGCCAGTCACAGACTCTCAGCCCAACCTACCTCACAGGGTTGTTGTGGGGATAAGATGGCGGAGGAGATGTAAGCTGCCTTGTGGGAAAAAGGCAGCATATAAATGGATAAATAAATAAATAAATAAATAAGCAAGCAAGCAAGCCATGCTGGGTCAGACCAAAGTCCAGCACGGGGCTCTTCCCATGGGGGGCAACCAAACGCCTCCTTGAAGCCCACAAGCTTAACTGGAAGTAGCATTGGATGTGGGATATCCTTGAAATGCAGAGCGCAACATGGGACAGCAGTGTTTGCTTCTCCAACCCAGTCATGGGAAGTTAAACCATACAGTGCTTACAAAAATGCTGCAGGCACAAACAAATGAGAAGCTTTCCCTAGATCCTCTTTTACAATATTTTATTAAATCCACATGTTAGTTTCTCATAAGTGTTTTCATATGCAGAACATGGTTCAGGTCACACTGAAGGTTATGCATATGTTTCGAAAATATATAAAGGTCCCCATACTAGAAAATGATTTTTAAAAATAGACAGGGACCAGAAAAATGTTTTTTAAAATATGCAATGACTCCACTGCATAAATGGAAAGCTTGCAAGAAAGTATCAGAAATGCACACACCAGTCTCCCTCCCTCCCTCCCACATGCACGCGCGTGCGCGTGCGCGCGCGCACACACACACACACACACACACACACACGGGCTTGTGAGTTGTGTGTGGGAAGGGGGTTCTGTTCTTCACAAGGAAAGACAGAAACCCAGTCATCTGAACATGGAGAAGGACAGCTACTTCTTTCTCCGCGTGCTGAGCACTGGGTTTCTCTGGGGCTTGATGGATGAGGGAGCCTCTCCTCATGAGAAGGGAGGTGGGGAGCCCCAGGCCGGGCTCCGCCATGCCTGGTCACAGGGAGCCACCTCTCCTGTTCTGCCTTCTCCCTCCGCAGTGCAAAAGCCATCTCAGGTGCCTAATGGCGTCCGTTGCAATTCATGCTTCACCTGGGGCTCTGCCGTGTGCCTGAACAAGACGGAGGTGGCCTGCACGGGGCTCCTGAGGCACTGCATCCATTTTGCCACCACGGCAAAGAAAGGTAGGTGAGGCTGGCGCAGAGGCGGTCCGGCTCCTGGGTGCAGGGACGCCTCCAGCGTGAGGGCTGCACTCCATTCTGGAGAGGTTTTTGGGGATGAGGGTGCATGGGGAACGCAGTGGAGGGGAACACACAGCCGTCCCTTGGGCGAAAGGAAGGTATGGAGATGACATGGCCGCTGGAATCTGCTAACTTGTCTGTCTTCTCTTCCTGCCCTGACCACAGAGGAATTCAGGAGTGAGGAGGTGGCCTTCACCGGATGCGCCACCAAGAACATGTGCGACATGGGAGCCGTTGCGCTCTTTGCTGCCAGCCGCAACGTCAACGTCAAGAGCAATCTATGCAGCGGTGCAACACGAGCGTCCAGCCAATACCCTCTGGCTCTGCCTGTCCTTGTAGGATCGTGCCTCCTTGCCTTTTGGGCTTGATCGTTTTTCCTAGGACCCCCTCTCCTCCTTGCTTCCTGCCGGCCTTCCTCTTGGACTCCTCCCCCCCCCTTTCCTGCAGGCCAACCCTTGTTCTACGGAGATTAGTTGATGTGCAGTGGGAAGAAGTTTGTCCTATGGAGGATCAGGCAACTCACGGATGAGAGCAGCAGGGGTGTTGCGGACAGAGCACTGGACTTGATCCAAGGGGATGATGGGTCATATCCATGCACGGTCAATGGGTGGTGTTGGGCTAGCCACTGGCTCTCAGTCCAGGGCTATCTCCATGAAGAAGCAGAGCGAGGAGCTCACTTCAGGCTGCCGATTCTGGGAGGCAATGGCAGGCTGTTGAAGGAGGGTGCTGTGGGGCACAGGTCTGCTCCGTGCCCCCTAAGCTAGCCTGCTGCCTTCAGGTGCGGTGGAGGGTACTGGAACAAAAGCCCTGGGAGAAGTCCCAAATCCGGTATAGTGCAGCTATGCCTCAGCTTCAGCTTATGGGTGGTTAGCGGTATGAAAAAAATCTGTGTAAGGGACACATCTGTTTTTCCACAGCAAAACCAGTGGTGGCTTAAACTCCTGCAGAAAGGCCCAATTGTCTTTCTAAACATCTGATGTCCTTCTAGTTCCTTGTTTCTTCAAAGATGTTACACAAGATTTTAAAGCTCCTCTTTCTGTACATAAAGGCAGGCCTTTAAAAATAGAATCTGACACAGTCGTTTTCCTACACACCTGGCAAATGCGAGAGATTTGCCAGATGAGTTTAGAGCCAGAATATACATGTGTGAGGTTGTGCACAGCATTACATTGTGGTCCAGTTCCATCTCTGGTATTGATGGGCAGCCGGCTATGATCTTATTAAGTTCATGTGTTATGCAGGGCTATGGGCCTGTGCTGTAAGCTTTGCAACCCACGGGCTGAATCCAGACTTGGTCATAATTAGAGTAGAACCATTGAAATCAGTGGGACTTATGATGAATTAAAGCCCTTGGAGATCAAGGTCACGTTCATCCAAACTATTGCTTTCCCACTTCCAATGAATGGATGTGAAAGTGGGACATGAAGAAAGCCTGCAGGAAGAACATTATTCTTTTGAAACTTGGTGCTGGAGAAGAGCTTTATGGATATCCTGGACCAACAGAAAGACAAACAAGTGAGGGTCCTAGATAAAATCCAGCAAAGAGGCTTCCCTTGAAGCAAGCATGACAAAACTGAGACGGTCATACTTTGGACGCATCACGAAATGGCACAACTCTGGAGAAGACAATCATGTTAGGAAAAGGAAGAAGACAAAGGCAGATGATGAAAGGGGAGACAAAGTGTGAGATGAGCTGAAGCCATCAAGAGAGCCGCAGCCTTGAACTTGGGAGAGCTGAATGGAGCTGTCATGGACAGGACAATTTGACTGGTTTTCATTCATGAGGTCACCATAAGACAGAGATGACTTGACAGCACATGAAAATAACTATGAAAGCCCATTTGGTCTCCTCTAAGTTCGACTCAGTTTGGATTCAGCTGTTCCTATATTCCAGGGTAGGTGACACCTCCATATGATTTGGCTTACAACTCCCATGAGCCTCAGCCAGCAATGACAAATGATGGGAGCTGGTGTGTGAGAAGTTAACCATCCTTGCTTTAGTTGCTTTAGTTGCATTTGGAGATTCCTGTACAACTGGAGCCCCTCGTCCTGCCATCCTCTCTTGTGGGGCAGCCAAAACCATTCCCTCTTCCTGCTGCAGCCTAATACCTGGCTGGCGTTACCAAGAATGATTACTACCTGTGCTATAAAAATAGTAATAAGTACTCATAATGCTCTAGTATGGAATCAAAGAGCTTTTAGCCTGTTCCATTGGCAGCTTTGCTGGATTTTTTTACAATAAAGTGACACGTGACCAAAGCGCTATTGCATGGCTTTTTGTTCTGTGGAGAAGGCACAGGGAGGGGCTGGTCCCCGCAGTGACACTGAAAGGAGAAAAGCTGCACCCAGAGAACAAATACTGCTTCTATTCTCATCAGACATTCTACAAAATCACGAAGACCACAAAGCTTGTTCTTCTTGTAATGAAAGCTGAGATCCCCGTAATTAGAAAGCACTTTCCCAGAAAGGTTCCTCCTTTGAAGCACACCTGTGAAGGCACAGGTGAAGAGACCTGTGCAGAAGAAAGTCTTTCACATGGGGCTTAGTTAAATGGTGGGATCTACTGCCATGGATGGTGGCGATGGCCACCATCTGGGGTGGTGAAAGGGGATACATTCGTGGAGGAGAAGGCTGTCCGTGGCTACTGGTGCTGGAAGCTCAGCGCTTCCTCCAATATCTGAGGCTCTGTGTACAGCAGTCTCCGAGGAGAACAACTGGGAGAGGACTGCTCTGTCCATGTCCTGCTGGTGTCCCATATCTACCACAGGCAGCTGGTTGGCCACTGTGTGACCAGCACGCTGAAGCAGAGGACCCCTTCGTTTGATGCAGCTTGGTTCTGCTTATGTTCTTCTCAAGGCAGCCGTTCCAGCAGAGAGAGACAAGCGGGCAAGCGGGGACATCCTGCTGGAAAATGCCTTGATGCCTTTTCTCTCCCCTCCCTAAGCCTTTCTCCTTGTGTGCCGTGTCGTCCTCAACTGCAAACCTGTTCTTGTTTGGATGAAAGCGGGAGCCCTTTTGCCCAAGGAATGGGACGAACATACTGTGAACAAAATCGCCTGCTGCCATTATTTCTCTTCTCACAAGAGGAGCTACACAAGGGCACACCATGTATTAGTGGTGGATTTATTTGTTCAGCCCCTGGTGTCTGGGTAGGGCTGTGAAGCCCTGGAAAACTGGTATGGCCTTTGGCTGGAGGGACCAGACATTCGACTCCTTACAAGGCAGCCTCAGAATCCAAGTTCATGCTAGGATTCTCCTGCTGGTACCAAGAATCTCTCATCAGCCCTGTCTGAGGCTGGCTGGCTGTTTACTCAAGGATGAGTCGCTGTTGTAACTGAGCGTATTTCACAAGCAGGGGTTAAAACTGTGGTCTGTGTGCCTTGTTTTTCTCAGGACTTGGACTGAAATGGAAAAAGTTCTGTTGGCTAGAACGATCAGGCTCCACTACCCGGCTGTACCAGTATTAGGGAGTACCCAAAATGTCACCAAATCATGCACAAGTTTTTGGAGGTCTTCAGAACTGATCATTGGGTTGGGTGTCGGACAGAATGCAGGGAGAAGGAGCAGAGAATAAGCTGGTATGTTGAAAGCTGAGACGGCTGCAGCTTGCAGAAAGTTATCCATTAGTGCTGCTGACCTTGCATTGTGGAAATGTACGAAGAGGTACATCGGGTCTTTCCTCTTGGCTTGGCTTCCTGCATCACTCTCTACAACATGTTCCTCTCTGTGTGATCTGCGCACCAAGCATGTGCCCACTGAATTGGATCTAAGATGCTTTCCCACTGGAGTTCTTCTAACATTGCTCTTCTGCACTGATCTCAAGGCAGAACGAAAGCAGAGGTTCGGCCCAGCTCTGAAAATACTGGAAGGCCAACCAGGCATTGCCTCCCGCTTGGCCACATGCAAGACTGTGGGACTTTTGCTGTGGAGGACTAATGTGGCGACCTTCCCAGACAATGTACACCTGGCCTTTTTTCCTGTTCTATGGTAGAAATATCCACAAGGAATTAATTCCAAGTTCCATACCAAATGTCAATTAATTCTCCCCTCCACAGCAATTTGGTACTGGAAAAAAAAACACACACACATAAATGATATTGTCCTTATCAGTTTAATGTTGGTCAGGATCCAGTAAAGATTAAATGCATTATATTAAAGATTCAAAGATTAACAGCTCTTCCATTTTCCCTTCCCCTTCTTTCTGTTATTTCACCTCTTACACCAATAAGGTGGTCCACGAATCCTGGTTTGGAATCTGGACCCTCCCCCCCACTCCACCAATAGGACCCTCGGCTGTCACGCTCCCCCTCCCCAAATGGCAGAGATTCTACGGAGAGGGGGGTCTTCCCTCCCCCATCTCTACCCCTTATGCGGAGCTCGGGAGCACTCGATCTGCGTGATGTTGGAGATGTACTGACCATCAGCCAGTACTAGGGTGCCGGTCCGGGCCGCGCAGGCGGTCTTTGTTGCACAGCCTTGCAAGGCGCAGGAGTTACGGACACCACCTGCAAGGAAGAACAAGGTGAGTGGTCAGGTAAGTGCTTGCTAAGACACCTTGCAGGTGTGTGTGTGTGTGGGGGGGGGGGGCTGCAGTGTGGCCTCCAGGCTTCCTTTCCTTTTGCTGAAATTGCTTTGCAGAGGCCACTGTTTTTCATAACGAGTGCCGGAGTGCGGATCTCCCAAAAAGAGAGGGAGGGCCGTCGCAGGCACTAGAGGCATTGGGGCAGAGAGACTGGGGGTCTTCTGGGAACCAGGAAGGCACTGAATGCTGGCCTGTGGAAGCTAGACTGCATTTTTCTGTTTCCTTTGCACTGAGTTGCCACTTCGAAGTATTTTTTGCTTTGTGCTTGGAAACTAAATCCTTTTCCTTTCTGGACTTTTGCCTGCATCCTGTTTTCACCAAATCCCAGGTTGTAAGAGCCAGGAGACCCAGAAGGGCATGCCTCGTTATTGTTCCCACTAATCTTGAGTTAAAGACCAGGTTTTTATTTATTTTATTAGATTTATATCTTGCTTTTTTCTTACGGACTCAAAGCAGCTTACATCATTCTCCTCCTCCAGCTAATTCATGAACTGCTAGGCAAAGCCCTTGAGCTTAAGGTCCCAGGGAGGCTACAGAGAAGCTCCCCCACTGGGATCAGTGATCAGTTTCCCTGAGGGATTGTGCGTACGGGACCCAGAGAGCTCCTTTTGGGGTTTGATCTACTTTTGAGGGTGGCAGTTGGTACAGTGGGTCTGTCGATGGGGTAACTAGGGAAACTCCGGGAAAACTGAGATGGGGGAAAAGAAGGAGAACTCAGGAAATGCATCTCTTCCACTGCTGGTGTGCACCTTACAAGCCTTTGGTCTTGGGGGTTTCTCTACCTTCAGTTCTCCCTTTCCTGCCCTCCCAGAAAGCCTTGCATTCATGCAATTTTTCTGGGTTTTCCCCTAGGATTTTTCTATCCATATCTCAGCTTTCCTTCTGGCCTTGCCCAAATTATAACTCATGAAAACTGTGACGACTAGTTGCACCCACAACTGATCTGTCAGAGCATCACACCAGGCACCGTCTGGGCTTGCAGTTTTGATTTTGTTCAAGAAGGCAGGGGAGAACCCGGTTGGGGCACAACGTGGGGAACGTTGGCTGGACATTCCCCCTCTGCCTTGCTGCAATTTGAATCAGAAACCTCTTTTCCTTGCTCTTTGCAGAGGAGAGAAAGCGCCCATTGTTAACCTTTGTCAAACAAAACTCAGCAATGCAAGAATCAACAGTGCTTCACACCGTTCAACAAGGATGGTTCCAAACGCACCTATGATGATGATGTTGGCGAAACGGATGCAGCGGGTTTCCTTGCCGGTACAGCGGACAGTCGTCTTGCTATGGCAGTGGTCTGAACCTTTTGCAAAGCAGGACGGGCACTTCAGGCCATTGGGAGAGGTGTTCTTGGGAGGTACTGGGGAAAGAAAAATGAGAGGCCTTGATTTAGGGTTCTCTAAAAGGAGACACTCTTAGGGGTGGCCTCCCACTTGCAAGTGTGCCTGAAAGCAAAGTAGATGGGGCCAACGGTGCAAAAGATGCCGAAACCAGTGTGGAGCGATGGTTAGAGTGTTGGACGGGGACCTGGAAGGGCTGTGCCTACAGCTTCATGGAAAAGGTTGCTTTTAAAGGAAGGACCTGTAGAAAATAGGGGAAGAGTCATCCTGCAGTGATCCCAAGCATGTAACATAGAAACATAGAAACAGAGCGAGTCAAAAGGGGCCTCCTAGGCCATCTAGTCTGACCCCGGCACTAGCCAGCTCCACTCACGACATGCCTCCCATGTGCATGTCTAGCCTGTCCTTAAACATCCTCACTGATGGGGCCTCAGCGACCTCCTGTGGAAGCCCATTCCACACCCTCAGGGTCCTAACTGTCAGGAAGTGCTTCCTGGCATCCAAATTGAAACTTGGTCCTGAGCTTGGCTCGGTTGGATCACGTTCTGTGTCCATGTAGGAGCAGCAAGGGGGAACACGCACCTTAGCAGGAGCAGGAGGCTGTTGGGAAATTTCAAATAAATCCTGGTAGAAAAACATGGCTTTTGTGTTATACAAGCACCCCAACAAATTCCAAGCCAGGTTGCTGTTTGGCATTTGCTGTTGCTTTAAGAAGTGGGACTTTATGGCTTCCTCAAGAAGCTGCCAGGGCTCTTGTTTGGCTGATCAGAAAGAACTGGTCAGGCTGCCAGGTTACCAGCATTGCAATCACCCTCATTTGCATGCCAAGTTATGTTAATCTCCTGCAATCAAATGCCATTGTATTTTGAGCCCCTGTGCAGACCTCTCACCTTCTGAGTGTTCACCTTGTTTCCTCATCAACTGCCCAACTGCTGCGCCCATGTGACTCAGCATCTATAAAACACTCTGTGTATGTTCTAAAAACTTGTAACTGACGGGACAGACCACTACCCGGTAGCACGCTGCAGGGGGCCTGGGTGATCTTTCCATAAAACTGCTGAGGTTCAAGGCGAAAGGGGTCTTTCCTGACTGAACCCGGTTTTCCTTGTTGCTCGCTGCTCCCTTCTCACTGCCCCCATTGTCTGGGCAGAACAGGCAGATTGAAACGGTGACCACAGAGGCAGCTGCAGGGGTGTCTTGCTGGGGGTCTCCTGCAGGTGGGTGGACCCCAGCCGGTGCCCCCAAGGGCCAAGCGTTCAGCACCACAACAAGCACCCATGAGACAGACTTACGTCGGACGGTCACGTCGTTGCACTTGTCCTTCCTGCAACAGATGGCGTTACTTCGCCCGTGACTACTGCCTTTCTTCACAGTAATGCTGGAATAGCCTGCGTGGCAATTCTTGGATGGGAGGCAGGACTTGAAGGAGACAAACTTTAGCTCGCCGTCTGTGGGAAAGAACAAGCCAGGGAGCTCTTTGGATCCGGAAAGAAAGGACAGTGACTTTTCTCTGTTTCTGGCCTCGTGGGCAACCTGATGGCTCCTTGCTTCCTAGCAGCACCTGTCCAAAAGAGCTGAAACGCACCTGCGTCCGTCCACACGCATCTCTCGCTAGCTTTCTCCTTACTCCTGCTGCCTGCTTCTTCCTTTTCCACACTTTCAGGGCTCTAGACAGCTGGGAAAGAAGCCTCCCTGAGGACTGTGGAACGTCACTTTTATCTCTCTAGCCCTGTATTGTCTGCTCCCAGGACTGGGCAGCCTCCGGGAGCCTGAGAAACAAATGCACTTTTGAAAATGCGTGGAGAGGCGCCTTCTGGTGGTGGACAGATCCAAAGGTGAAAGGGGTTGGGCCAAAATTGCGCCCCCCACCCCAGTGCACTGCAGCCAACCTTCTTATTCACCATTGCTCAGCTTTAGGAGAAGCATGTCTCAACCTTTTAGAAAGAGGGAGAAGTTGCCCAAAAGCAGGAAGTTGCCTGAAAACTGGTGACTGGGGAAAGGGGGGCAGGAAAAGGAATGATTTGGCTCTCTGAGGGCTGGGCATGGCCAGGCTGAGGTTGCCCACCCTGCTCTGCTCGGACTGGCAGTGGTGGGCTGGGTTTTCAGGCTAAGAAGGCTTCCCCCGTCACCTGCTCACTGGCTCCTTTGACTGGAGATGTCTGGATTCGAATGCGGGACCCTTCTGTACCTGAAGCACAAGCTTTTCCAGGTTGCTACAGCCTTCCCAAGACTTAGAAAGTGCTTGGTTTGAAACTGAGGTGCTGGTTGAAGAGTCATCTCAAACGGTTAGGTGGATAAGGTGGCAAAATATTTTTTGTGGGTGGGGGAAGTGAAGAGCTATGATCCCTTTCCACAAAAACAAACCTCTGTAGGGTGGCACTGTGCATTTAGAATGTAAGCACCCTGGGGCAGGGACTTGTCCATGGTGTTACATGAGCAAAAGACACAGATGATGTCTCAGAGGAGAATTTAACAGCATCAGCAATGAAGGGTTTTTAGGATGGTGAGACCAGCCATAGCATGGGAGTTCCATATTTTACAACAATCCCTTCTATTTCTGGGGTTTCCATTTGGGTCTTCATAGATGATCCCCAGTTATTAATCTGACTTCTAGGCTGCATTCCCATGAAAGCCATTAATCTGTATAAAAATAACCCCCTCTTGTTGCCATACCAATCTGACTGTGCGAGCTGGCCCTGATGTATGGATATTCATATGTCTAATTGCACCCATCAACAGGGTTTTAAAATCTTAACGTTATTGACCATCCCTAAAGATTAATGAGTGTTGTAGTGCAATGAAGGTGTCATTGCCTGAGTCTGCTAAGAGTCCCCTGCTTGACATTCACAGAACTAGTTTCCATCTGGAAATACAGTGATGAACCTTGAGATGGTCTGATTGACAGATCAAATGGCACATATGTGCATGTGTGCATAGGTACAATACTCTTCACTTACCCTCGATGTATTCTGTGACACCAGAGATGCAGGCATTCTCATGGGGCTTGCAGACCTGGGTTGTTGTATTTAAGCAGGTTTTGTCGTTGTTCAGACATAAAGCGCATGTCAGAGATTGTGCTGCGGATGAGGAAAGAAGATGGTGAAAATTAACTGCCTCGAGGCCCGTGTCCATGGCTCTCCATATTTTATCTTCCTAATAGCCTTGCCTGGTAGAATTGTAAACGAGGTGGAGAGAGAGGCTGAAGGCTATCCAGGCAAGCTTTGTAATTAAGGAGGATTTGAATCTGGATCTCCTGAAACAAAGTTAATCATGCTGACAATTACACCACACTGCATTCTGCAGAATTGCTTTGAGATGTGTTGGACTACAGCTGCCATCACCCACACCCGGGCTTGTTTGATGCACCTACGCAGGTCACACAAGAGACCTTTTTGGCCAGCAACTCCTGCAGATGCAGTTGTAGCTGCAGCACGTTTCTAAGGTGCTTATTTTAGGGAGCTGGATGGGTTATGTTATCATGGCACTCCAGAGGCCTGGATTTCACGGGCTCGCTTCCCGCTGTCAGCTTGCAGATGTCCCAGGGAGAAGATAAGCATCTTCTTCAGCAGGGACTTTATAAAGTTCCTATTTCATTTTGTATACTCCAACTTTCAGCTTGGAAACCAAAGAAAGAAAACTTGAGTTGACATTGGGATAAGTGAGAAACCCATTTCAGTTCCGTTTTGATCAGAGAGATCCAATTAACCTCCTGGAATGGAACACAGTGTGACTTAAGCATAAAAAAAAATTAATAAGTGTACATCTGAAAGTTAGTAGATTTGAAGCAGCTTAGAACACACTTTCTTCAAGAGGAGAAAAATGGAACCTTTTTGAAAATGAGCATGACCGATACATGCGTTTGGAAAGTTACGCACAAAACATGCACACGTTGTCATTTGAGAAGACGGCTTGTGCGCTGATAAGGACACACATTGGAATGTGCTTCTAGGTGGACAGTCGACAAACCTGAGGAGCTTTTGCTGATGTGCACCTAGTTGAATCACAGCCTGGAAGCTGCCTTTACCCATGGGACTGCAGACGAGAGAGGGACTCTGCCTGTTGCGTAAGTGTTGGCAATTTTTATTCACTGGGGGATGCCTGCTTGGCTGCATGTCCAGGTGGGTTGTGGGCATTTGATCTTTATTTCATTTTCGTCATTTCCTACTTTACCTCTGGATTCGTAAGTTCCAGCTATCTGCAAACCTTCTTTGTGACATGACCTGTGATTTCCCTAGATGCTAAAACCAATGTACTTAGACTTGTTTTCCTAATACTTCTTCAAGGACATTAGGCTGCTGCAGCAAATTAAAAGCTAACCAGTTGATTAGTCCGAGACAGGAGATTTCACTGGCAAGGGCTCCTTTCAGCAGAAATGCGGTACACGCGGTCATGAACAACCACCGAACTAGCATCAAAGCCAAGCTAAAATCCAACAGGCTGTCAGGCTCTAACCAGACTCCGTTTATTTTTTGTGAAGATTTTTCTTTCTTTCTTTTTGGCTATACCCCACTCTTTCCCCAGCACAGGTGTGTTAGGGGATGGACCACTAGGTCTGCTTTCCTGGACCCTTCATTTGCAACCCCAGTCCCTGGAAAGCCACCTGTCCTGCCACCTTACTGTCCATAGGCAGCATTGAGGCTGGTCACCAGGGCTGCAGTCTCCAGTCTTTCATTTAGAACCTCAGGTCTCTTGGCGACCATCTGTCCAATCATTTCTGCCCATTCTAAACACTTTCCAACCACCCAAACCATGCCAGGACACCTCCTTTTTCTAACCCTAACCCTACCCTGGTGCACACCCCTAACCCTAATAGAGGGGTGAAGTTCCATTGATGATAATGCGATTTTGAAAAAGCCTTCCCTGAGTAGCTTTTTCTGCACAGCTCATCATTTCTTCTCGTTTAAAACACATTCCAACCACCCAAACCATGCCAGGACACCTCCTTTTTCTAACCCTAACCCTACCCTGGTGCACACCCCTACCCCTAAAATAGGGGTATAGTTCCATTGATAATAATGCAATTTTGAAAAAGCCTTCCTTGAGTAGCTTTTTCTGCACAGCTCATCATTTCTGCCCATTCTAAACACATTTCAACCATCAAAATCATACCAGTACAGCTCGTTTTTCTTACCCTAACCCAGTGATGGAGAACCTTAAGTACTCAAACTGCAAGCCAAAACCCACTTATTTATCGCAAAGTGCCAACACTGCAATAAAACCTGAAAACTGAGGTTTTAGTTTAGAAGAAACAACTCCCAGCCAGTCTAAGCAAAATATATACATCCTTGGCAGTGCACTGACCAGCCATTCGAAAGCTCGGACCAGTTGTGGCTAATGAGTCTTGGCTCGTGACGTCATCGCCTGGCGCTGCTACTCCTTTCCAAGCATGCGCACGGCCCCTATGTGCATTGTTATCCGATGCTCGGCCACTGGGGTGATGCTGGGGCGACTTGGCTCACGTGCCGACAGAGAGGGCTCTGCATGCCCGCTGTGGCACACATGCCATAAGTTCACCACCACTGCCTTAGGGATAAAGATTCAAGTTTCCTTTAGCCTAATATGACTCCACATGTTTCGAATGACAATTCCCTGCATTCTACACCATGGCCCACACTCCTCAACCGCACAAATATTTGGCGGTCTTGACTTCCAATGCCAAAATCAGACTGCTAAATTCTTCTCCAAGAACCCAGAAGTCCCTACTCCTGCTCCAATCTCCACTTCTTCCAGAATCCATAATTCCTGCTTCCCCATATATTCCAGTCCATTGCACAGGACCAGCTTAAAACACGCTCCTGCCTCAGGCGAAGAGGGAGATATTGCTCTCCATCCATTCCATATACAAAAGCCAGATGGACTGGTCTTTGACTCTTCAGCACTGGTGATGGGGCACCACACCTGCTGTTCAGGTAACCTAGGGTTCAGGTGGAGCTCTGTGGCACACAGCTTTCCCTGGAACACCTTGTTGCCTTCTCCCAGGAACTTCCACCTGAGGCTACAATCTCACTCTGCCTTATGCAAGAACCAGCCCTTCCTTTGCATTTTCTTTTCTTGGATAGCAAACATCAACCCCAGAGCGTTGCTTCGTACTGACCTTTAGCTAGGAGACCCAGAAAGAGGAACGTGCACAAAAAAGCCTTCATAGTGCTGGAAAGGTCTATGGACTGATATCCACTGCAGGAACTGACTTCTTCAGAGCAATTTATAGAGGGCAGAACCCATAGAGGAGGGGAAAGTAGCTCTGTGGGTCTTCATGTTACAAGTTACACCATCTCTTCCAGGCAATCTGGTCGCCTCGAGCACCTGCCTGTGTGCCTGGAGCTAAACAACCGCAATACATGCAACGTTGGAGGATTCCAAAGAAAATTCTCTTCTGAGGTCACCCCTCATTTGTGGCTTATTTCCTGTAAGCCTGGAAACTAACAGAGTTATGTAAGATGTGCAGAACCTGAAGACCTGGTCTAATTCAAAGACCTCCTTCATGTAGGTCTCTTAATGGGATAAGATATTTCAAAAAGTCTATTTTGCCAGCCCTGTCATGTTTTTATCCTAAATGTGAACAGGAACATTCTAGAAAAGCAAATCTGACGTTGGTATCTTGTCTATTTGTTCTGACATCATCAATCTTTCGGTGACAGATCTATTACCAGATAATATCTTCCAACCACTTCAAACATCCCTTAATAAAGACATGAATATGTTTTTAAGTGCCTCAACTGTCAGCAACTTTTAATCGTTGCTTGAAATCTTGGAAGGAGCAACTTTTCCTGCACAGGCTGCACAAGGTGCGGGGACAAGTCACAGATAAAATGCAAGCACACAGACTGATACATTCGCCATGTGTTTGGGTGCCTGGAAGCCCAATTGGCTCAGCCACATGAAGTGTTGCTCCGGTTGTCAGGTGCATGTCTATAGTAGATGTGTACACGCATGCGCATTGTTCTCACTTTCCTGTGGCAAGTGTGTCCTTTGTCAGGCATGTTGCTGGTTAATAGCCCAGAATTCAGGGGCACTGCTGGATACTGTGGGGAGTGGGCCAGGGGCGCCCTCTTTGCTGACTTTCCACGATGCTGTGCTAGCTGACTCTGAAGAGCAGAGGACACTGAGGAAGAGGTGATGGGAGGGCAGGAGGGCCAAGCGGGGCAGAAGCCTTTGAAGGTCATTGCTCACGGTTCCCAGGATAACCATGAGGACAGGCATGTTCTGGAAAAGATGGGCTCAGGAGAGGAGGGGGAGTAGAGCCTTCCCAGTCCCTGATCCCATGACAAGGCATCAGGAGAAATGAGCCACTCAGGTAGACACAATTGGTTTGTTGACCAAAGTGGCAAACTGCTAGATGGCCAGCTCAACTGTTCCTTTCCAAGTCTCTTTCGTAGTGTGCAAACCCCTTACTTTGCTCATCAATCATGCGTGAAATCCCGGAACTGTCAAAATGCCCATTGCAGCTTTAGTTCGGTGGATAATAAATACTATCAGAGGACTACTCAATGCTGCCAAAGCGACCTATGCTATAAAGAACACCAGCAGCTTAATTACCCGTGTCCGTTTAAAGTCTTCTGTCTCGATACCTAGCCCTGTGAATGAAATGGAGATTCCTCCATAGACAAATTGCACCTGGATTCATCCCAATCACTTGTCTGGAAGGTGGTTTGAGTCACAGAATCATCGAACTGTAAGAGGCCAAGAAGGGTTCCATTATTCTAATGTTCTAGCCATCAGGAAGTTTTTCCTGATCTTCAGCTGGAAATGGGCTTCCTGTAACGTGAGCCCATTACCCCTTGCCCTGCAGTCTGGGACAACTGAGAAGAGAACCTCACCTCTCCCTCTGTGCCTCAAGGAGAAAGCAGGTTATCTGCAGGAAATGCTCACTGAGAAAGGGATCTCAAAGGTCCATGCATCCTGCTCTGGCTGGTTTAGGCTCAGTCCTGGAGCAAATCCTTCTCAAGGGTCAAAAGGCAGGCAGAGGGCAGAAGTGGAGAGCAGTCCAAAGGAGGGTGGGAGGGAGAGGCAAAGTCACCCCAGGCAAAGAGTCTAATGCAAGTGAAGCCCAAGGAACGGAGTCTTGCCAGGGGCCAGTCACACAAAAGAATAGGCGTGTGGGGAGCGGGGAAGCAAAGCTGGCATTCCGGCATTTGAATTGGCTAATAGTGTCACCTGGGAAGAAGTGGACTCATGATGTGGGCCTTGCTCAGGAGTATACCTGTGTACAGGTCTGCACTTCTACCTGTGGCAGCTGATGGAGCCTGGACTTTTGTTGGAGTAAGCACTCCTGGAGAAAGTGTTTAACTTCTGAGTAGACAGGCAGACTGGGATGCTTTCAGCTAGCTCAAAAGGGCAAAGAGGACCACCGGGGAGGCTTCGAAGCCGTTCTAAACCTTGCTTTTCAGAAGAGGAAGAATGGGAAGGGGGAAGTAGTTTCGCATTTCTCTCCAGCTAAAGAGAGGCAAGAGAGAGGAGCAGGCAGGGAGGCGGGTCCAGCATGTTTACTACATGCTGAAATGTATACCATGGAAAAATACGACGCGTGAAGAAGCCGTGATATAAGTGGGCTGCAATGCAATGGCAGGGGGAGCAGGAGGAACTTGCCTTGGGATGTGACCTGTGGGACAGGCCAGTGACTCAAGCATGGTGACGCAGGCAAGGCTGGTAAAGGTCCCTGGGATGGGTTGGGACTTTTCATCCCCAGTTCCTCATTCTTCACGCAGAGATCCTTCACCACTGCTCGTTCTGGCTGGGCAGTGACAGGGCAAGCCTGTCCTTGCCAGTTAGGTTGAGCGAGGTGTGGGGTACTGCTGCAGAGGACTAGAACCTTAGCGATGAGGAGCTGCATTTGCAATACTGAAGCAGAAGCCTTCGGCGATGGAGGCCTTCAGCCAGGGATGGGGAAGCCATCGTCCTCCAGGCCTTTGTGGGCTCTGGCTCCTGACTGCCCTTGCCAGCATGGCCCATGGCTACGGATGATGGGAGTTCGATGGGAGTGTGGGGTTGGCCTGGTGAGGGGACATGTTCCCTCTTTATGTTCTAAGCAAAAAGGGCAATTGAAAATGCAGCGTTAGATTCCCAAAGAGAGAAACACACCTTATCTTGGACTTCTCCCAGTTCCTTTCATTCTCTCTGTCCAAATTATTATTATTATTATTATTATTATTATTATTATTATTTCATTTCTAAACCATGCCACAGTTGAAGTTCTCTGGGAAGTTTGCAATAAAGCAAAACTATAAAATACAACACAAATGCCATAAATGCAAAACAAACTTAAAATGAATTTAAAATAGCTAAAATACATGCACTGAAAAAGGTCCTTCACAGGAAGAGACTCCCCTGGATAGTCCCCTCAGGCCCCTGGGTAACCAAGGAGATCTGTGGAGGCCTCCTCAGAGAGGGCTGTCTTGGCCTGGTGCCGAAAGGATGGCAGTTCGGTGCCAGGTGGGCTATAGCAGGGAGAGTCTTCCAGAGATGAGGGGCCTTCCCAGAGGAGCCCCCCCCCCTTGTTGCCACCCTCCAAGCCTTCCATGGGATGGGCAGTTGTAGGAAGTCCCCAGACTCAAGCTGTTGCCCTTCTTGCTAGAAGAAAGGCAGGAGAGAAAGGCGGCCATTGTCAAGACCATGCCTAGCAGCCGCACACTCCCCAGGAAGAAATAGTTTGGTGTCTCCTGCATCCTGAATCATCCGCTGCTTTTCAGAGTACAAGATGTCCTGCCCCCAGTCTCCAAGGCATGGTAGCCCTACTGAGAAGGACCTGGACCCAGACAGACGGTGGCTGCCCCTGTGGGTGGACCCTCATATGCCTCCCAAGCCTGAGGATGTACAGCTCCACCAACCTCAGACTTATGTTCTCCTGCCCCTTGGTCCTGCCCCATGAAGCCTCGGAAACAATTGTGAGACGCTTTCCTGTGCACGATTAATTAATTAATTAATTAATTAATTATTTATTTAGTCAGAATATTTTTATGCCGCCCGCCCCATTCGCAAAAAGCCTCAGACAACAGATTAACGTGCGGAGAAGACAGAACCTCTGAAGGTTTTGGTCTGGCTTCAGGCCCCTGTTGCCTGTGGTCACCTGCAGGCCAGCAGATGGTGGACACAGGGCCTGGGGGGGCGCGTTGCTCCCCCCTTCATCGCTCCACAAAGAAGGCCCTTGCCAGGCAACAGCTTCCCCGAGAGGAAACCCTGCAGTCGGCAGCCCCTGCAACGTGCTGTCCAAGGTGCTGACTGGCGCCACCGGATGTAGCCCTGTGTCTGGTGGCCAGGACACAGAGGAGAAAAACGTGCGCGTCTCACTGGATCAAACCTCACAGCTGGGGAAGATAGAAGATAGTCTTGTTCTCCAAGACAACGCGGAGAGCACCAGTTTTCCAGGATGGGAAGGTGCTTCCTTCAGGTGAATCTGAGGGTTTCAGTTACGCTGGTCAAGAGATCTGCAAGTCATTGCCACTTACGCAATTTGCCTTCCGTGATGGCAGAAACACAGGACAGTTTGCTGGACTTGCATTCTTATGTGACACCGACTTTATATTCTTTCCCCATTTTCTGACATTCAAGAGATGGCCCTGAAGTTGAGGAAAAACGGCTTGCAGAAACCTCAAGGTAGCTGTATAGGTTACAATACTGGCAAAATGGATTTCTATTTTCATTTAAGGCATGTTAGTATGTCATTGGCTGTGGTCCTTACAATAGGCATTGATGGATCTGGAAGAAGTCTTTCTCACAACCCCAACATATGCTTCTGTATGAAATATGCATTTCATATTTAGAATCTCCATGTGGACTAGAATTGCTCCACTAGAATTGCTCCCATTTCGCATGCAGTGGAACTTTGAATTTATGGCTAATAATAAATTAATGTGCAATCCTATGTAGCATTAGATATCAAAAGACCTACAGCTCCCAGCATGCCCCAGCCAGCATAGCTGGGAGTTGTAGGCCTTTTTCTGTCCAGACATGTCTAGGAATGTGCTCTAAAACATGAAAGAAAGCAATCAACATTGCAAACATTACTCCATTTTCCCCACTGAGGAGACCAATTGGTAGAATAGTTGTTATGTGCCATCAAGTCATTTCCAGCTTATGGGAACCTGATGAATGAATGCCTTCCAAATGTCCAGTCTTTGCCAGCCCCGTCTTGTAAACTTCTACTTCTCCATAAAAGTCTTGCTTTTTATGATTTGCCCAAAGTACCACAGTCTCCATTTCATCATTTTTGCCTCCAGGGCAACTACAAGGATTCACTAGTTCATCTTTCTGTCAGCCCAAGTATTGATAAAGTTCTTCTCCGGCACCATCTTTTGAACGCATCAGTTTTTTCCGCTCAGTTTTCTTCACTATCCAGCTTTCACACCCGTATAATGATTGGGATACAACAGTGTGGATAATTTGGGCCTTGATCTTCAGTGAAATTTCTTGATGTTCTTTTCTAGTTTCTTCATCGCTGCCTGTCCAAGTCTCAGCTTCTAATTTCTTGCCTGCAGTTTCCAGTGAATGATGCCTGAGCCAAGGTATGCAAAATCTTTCACAATGTCCATTTCATTGTTGACCTAAACTTTGTGTAATTCTTTTGTACTCATGACTTTTATTTTTTTAAGGTTCAGCTGCCGTTCTAGTTCTGCACTTCCTTCTTTCACTTATACGAGGAGTCATTTCAGTCCCTCGCTGCTTTCTGCCAGTGATATGGCATCATCTGTGCGTCTTAAATTACTGATGTCTCTCCTGCCAATTTCTGTTCCTTCTTCCTTGGATCCTGTGTACAGATTGAACAGATGGAGAGATAAAATACATCCTATTTGATTCCTATCCTATCATAGAATAGAGAAAAAAATTCTGACTCCTATATTCTCTGCTTTGCCAGTGTTCTCCCCTCATTTGTACCATATGGCAACTTCTTCATGCAACCTGAGAATTTAGCTTTCCTGAAGTTGTACACTTCTGTACTTCTCAGAAAGGTAAGCAATGCCAGGGGTTGTGCTTAACCCAAAGGAAGCTTCTGGAGAGACCACCAAGCCATTGTCAAAGGGAACAAAGGCATCCCCAAAACAAAGGACAAGAGAAACTACAGATTGGCATACAATTAGCATATGCCAACATATACATATGAATAGATATGGATCCAGAAAGCATTGCCTGAATCTAATATCTCTTCCAAACTGTGCATCTTCCCCCTTTCTTCCTCCCCCCACCTTCACCAGCTCCTGTTCTCCATCAGGGAGGCTCACCTCCTCAAAGACAATAATTTTATTGTATCTGTAACACAACTGCAGCAGTTCAGAGATGTATCCAGTTGTTTTGCTGACCCTGAAGTCCCTTGTGAGTCAACTGTTAACATTATTTTGCCTGGCAAAGTGTATGGCCAGGTCAGCTTGTCCACTGCCCCTCGTGGAACATTGGCAAACATTCAGGTCCCCTTAGCTGTCTTTCGTCAAACCTGCAGGTTTGGATCATTGCTAAGGGAAGGATGGCCGCACTCTCCCCGCCAGCTCCCCAGCCCCTTCCCCAACCTGGATATGTTTAATTAGTGGTGGTGGGGAGAATTCAAGTGGAACAGCAGTGGGATGGCGCAGCTCGCCTTCCCCTTCCCCCATGTTGCAGCATCCACAGCCAGCTGGATGCACTCCAAATCCCTCAGCAGGGCAGGTTTTCTCCCTGTCTGGCAGGCAGAGGGCATCTTGCCCAACGGCCCTCTGAAAATCTTGATCTGCTTGCTCATGCTTCCCGGCTGCCAGCAAGAGGACTCCCTGAGAGGGCCTCCCCTATCCTTGGCGAGGCCAAACCGGCCTTGTGGCGGTTGCAGGAGGCAATTGGTGAGCAGGTGTGTGTGGGGCGTGAGCCCAACAGCTCACACCCGAACCTGCACAGTGGCAGGAGACAGGCAGACAGGGGCAGGCTCAGGCTCAGGCAGCTCCTCTCTGTCTGTCTTAGTCTGTCTTCTTCAGCCGCGGCCTCTTCCCTCCACCCAGGCTTGGCTCAGCTGCAGAGGTGAGCAGTCCTTTAGGCTGAGCTCTGATTTAACTTGCTTTTGCTTTCTGCTTCTGCGCTTCGGCTGGGTGGGAGAGAACTTTCTTTCTGATGCCCCTTTCCTGCAAGGAAAAAGTTAGAAGAGCCAGCTTATCAGCAAGAAAGCAAAGCTCCAGTGTCACCCGCTCCACCAGTGACCCAGCCCCTCTGCTTTCCTTTTGGAAACTCCACACATCCTTTTTGTTCTCCCCACTCCAGAGCAAGTTAGGAAGAAGAGCAGGGTCAGGGAGTGTACTGGGGGATTGTTTTGCCTGTGGGTGGAAGGAATAAAGATGTGGATTCCGAAATTTTCCTGTGAGGGCAGGCAAATGGCCACAACCTTCCCAAGGAGGAAGTTCAGCCTTCAGAGCCAGGGCACAGCAGAAAGACCACAACAGCAGCTGGCCCTTTTCCTTCTGCATGCCTGCTAACCCCACACTCCCCTCCACTGAAAGGTTAACAATAAAAGCAGGTTGAACAAGGGTATTGTTGGGTTGCTCTGCCTAGGCTTTTGAGAGCAGCTGAGTGAGAGCAGCTTTGCCTGCCTGCCTGCCACTGCCAGGTAGGAAACCCGGCAGCGGTTACGTCCCTGCAACCACTTGCTTTGTCCCTCTTTCCCATGGATGGCTGCAGAAAGAAACAGGTGGAAAAGCTCTGCATTTTTGTTTGCCTCAGATGCAATGCATAAAACAAATACTTTAATATTTTTCTTGCTTCTCCGGCAGAGGTTCAGTCTAATTCCACAACAAAGGCTCTTTGTCAGGATCAGTTTCTGCTCACCTTTCATGGGGGGAGTTGGGGGGGGAGTCAATGTGGATCCCCTCAAAATGGGATGATCTGGTACGGATAAGAAGGGGACAGATGGAGCTCTGCCTGTCCAGCAAGGAATAATCCTTCAGGTTGCAAGGATCAGGCATCTCCTCTGGGACGGAGGCAGCACCTGCCAGCTGGGCCTGCCCACACCTTTTCAGGCAAAACGGTGCAGGCAACATACTCCTAGGAGATGCTGCGTCCTGCATGTTTCTCAGTCCCGACGGCACCGCAAAGCGTGGCTTCTCCAGCAGTCGATCAGCTTAAGGCTGCAATCTACACGGGGAGTAAGCCCCGTTGGACTAAGTGAGAAGAGATGTCTAGGCTTGCACTCTTACCTGTCCAAACATCCACTTACCTGGGCAGCTGTGCTTAACCGGTACCTATTTCTAAGTTAGTATGATTAGGATTGATGCCTGAATGGCCACCAGCATCAACTACTCTGGGTGATCTTCATCGTCCTCCCACCATGGAGACCGTTCTCCTGAGAACCTGCATCTTCCTGGCCCTGCTGTACTCAGGTGCGTGGGAACCAGAAGCCATGGGTTCCTTTTATTATTTCTGAGAAAGGAGCATGAAGTGCCCCAGGCCTGGAGAACAGAGAAACTCACAGGTTGGGAAGTATTTTTATTTAGCGTTTTGGTTGGCTCTAATACAAGCATTTTGAAATGTTAAGTCTTGTATGAGGATGAAAAACCCAACATTGTAACATTTGGTTTAGATTCTGGAATTTAAAGAAATTAGAACTGTTTAGAAACAAGAGTTTTACAATCCTAGAAGCTGGCAAAACAAAGCATTTCACATTAAATGAGGAACCACTTTTTGTGGTGGCTTTCTCTGACCCCACACCTGGTTTGGAAGTAAATCAAATTCAAATGCAGTACTTATTGCTAATTATGTGTGTATATTTGCATATGTCAATCAGCACAGGCACCTCTCAATTTTTGTCCCATGGACCTGGGCCCTGGATCTTTTGGTACCTATCACTGTCCCTGAGAAATGGATAGACTTGAATGAATAATGAAAGGAGTGTGTGAGAGAGAATCTGGACTGTGCATTTTGGAGGAGGATAAAGATAGCTCACTGGCATTATTACAGAGCTTGGAAAAATGTTGGCTGGGTCCCCCCTTCCCTTCCCTTCCCTTGCCTTCCCTTCCCTTCCCTTCCCTTCCCTTTTTGAGAGAATCAGGAGTTAAGTGAGGTGGGTTTAGAACTTGGTGCACGTAGCCTAGAGAATGTGGCCTAAAGAATAGGAAAGAAGAGCGATTGCTTGAGGAAACTGGGAATCCCAATCTTGGGGCTATCAAGGGAGTTTCAGCTCCTGTTCCAGCCCAATTTTTAGCCCAATCCAGTAGCCCCTGTGTGCACAATTTGCATCTGATCTTGCATGTGTTCCTCAAGGAATCTTGGGAGTGGGAGATCTCTGAGAAGAGCTAGGCATGAATGACAGTTCCTAGGATGGCTGAGGTGGGACTCCAAGAGGCTGCAGGGCTGGATTGGGCGAGGTTCAGTTGGAGACTTGTAGTCCTGCACCTCTGGCTTAAACAATCAATGGGGGTTCATGAGAATAACCTTCTGCTGTTTATCATTTTTGTCCCTGTATTCCAAAAAAGTAGTTTTCGTACCTTCTCTCCTATCCACAGGCACCCCTCTGTCATGCCTAAAATGCAGCGCGTCTACCAGAAGCTTTTGCAGCATGGAAGAAAAACAGGATTGTACGGAAAACCAGTCCTGCATCAGCAGTGCTCTGTCATCCACAATATGTAAGCAAGAAGACCTGAGCTAATTGGTGTCCTGTTACAGCTGGGTTGGATTCCGCCTTGGCACAGGCTATGGGTAAATCCATTCAGCAAAAGGTCCAAAGCACAGTCCAAAACTTGGGACCTTCTCGGGAGTCTAGAAGTAAATGAAAAAGAGAAAAGTTCCAGGAAATTTAGGGGCAAAGAAAGAGGGTTTCAACATTCCAGAAGCTGAAAATTAGCTATTCTTCCAGCAGGATTGAATCAAAGGCTTATAAAGCCCATCTCCAAGGCTTCTGGAAGAAGGCCTCCTCAGGAGGAGAGAGTTGCTCACAGTTGCTCCTCCTGTTTCCCTCTGCAGCCCAGTGCTTCATCTCATAGAGATGGTTCTGATGGGTCTCTTGAGGCAAAACTCAGGCAAACATGGAAAACATCCCAAATCATCTACTGAAAAGAAGAAAGTTTCAAGAAGCAGAGAATAAAATTTTATTCTACGGAGTGGCTCAGTATAGTTTGGCCTGATATCATGTATTCCTGGGTATTGTTCAGGAGTTAAATTTAGACTATAGCCCGCAGAGATCTCCAAAAAAATGTATGCTTGCAAGAATAAACCCCCCAACTATTTTTTAAATAGGGGCAAGGAACAAGAAATAAACCGTGCATTTAGCTAGCACGTACAATAGTGAAAATAATACGAATCAGGAGGCCATTGGACTGAATACTTGCAGAATGAGGTTGTGCCCGTTCTCTTCCACAGATGGTGGACAACGAAACATTGCCCAAAAACGATGTTTTGCATCTAACTGGTGTCGTCATGCTAATTACAGCTTCACGTCAGTAAATAATACATTCTTCCACAAGCTCATCCGGTGCTGTCAAACTGATGGATGCAATGTCGAAAGTCCAGCGTGTGAGTATCTGCGTCTGACTGGAATCTTCTTTGTTTTCCATGAGAATGAAAACAATGCAATTCTTCCTACAGTGTGTAGTCAAACTATGGAATTCACTGCTACGGGGAGTGGTGATGGCCACCAGTCCGGATGGCCTGACAAAGGGATTGGACAGGCTCATGAGCAGGGAGGCTATCAGTGGCTATTAGCCCTGCTGGCCATGGGCTACCCCCTTCACCAGAGGCGGCCTGCCTGCACACACCGGTTGCTGAGGAGCCTGGGAAGGAGGAGGTCTTGCACCCATCCTGCTGGAGGGATCCTGTGGGCAGCTGGTTTGCCGTTGTGTGTATGAAATGCTGGACTAGAAGTTCCTTTGGTCTGATCCAGGATGGCTCTTCTTGTGTTCTTCTCTGCTTGCCCCAGGATTAGTTGGCTTTCTGTCCACATGGACGTCTCCTGCTACCCCAACAGTTGAATTTTTCTCACTTTGGTCCTGGGACAGACAGTTCTTCATCTTTTAGCTAGATGTTGAGGGACAGATGATTTTGTATATATATCTCAATGGTCTAGATCCATGTTTCGATCACAGTAGCATTTCTTTTTCAGTGCCACCTCGAAAACTCAACAGGCTTCAGTGCCCAGGGTGTTTCTCCACTGGGCTGAAAAGCTGCAGTAGCTCAGAGATGGTGAAGTGCTTTGATGATGAAACTCAGTGCATGGCTTTTGTTGGATCCCTCTATGAATGTGAGTAGAGCTTCCAACTGGTGGGAGAGGGGAGGAAGACTCAGTCTCCTGGGCAGGGATCGTTAGTTTGCTTTCTCTCTGTGTTTCTGACACTACAATTTTGCTATTTGTTTCACATTTATATGGAGTGCACATATCTTTTGGCAGTGTGAGAGAGAGAGAACGCAAGCCATTGGCCAAACTTTAAAAAGCAAGCCAAACACTTCTTAAAAATGTTTCTAAGACTGCCCACCTTTATTTTAAAGGAAAAGCAGATGCAAGGCCCTGACTCAGAATATACTTCCCATCCAGATGGAGGCCTCCTCCTGTTTGCTATTTTCCTTCAGAAGTCATGTTATTACTTATTCTCCAATGCACTTCCAATAAACACAACCAACAAGGAATGAGTCTCTGAGCATGCACAGAGCAGTTTGTTGAACCCCGTCTAACAGCTCTTTGTCAGCATTCTCCTTTTGAGTAGCCCTGGGGGAGGTCCTGCTGGGAGGTCCATCGCCCCTCTGCTTGATCAGCCTGTCCCCTTTGATACCTCCTCATGGGGCCATGAATTATGCCAGGCTTGGCTGGCTGCATTTCTTCTCCCGTGTCCCCTCCTTGCAACGTCCCCCTGAATATCTGGAGGAGATGTTCTCCAGAGAAGCCCCTTCGCCTCTTCCATTCCAATGCCTGAGAATTCTGGTTCCCAGGTCTCCTTATCACTGGACGAGTCCGCATCTGCCTAACCTTGGAACACAGGCCAAGAATAACTGTCCCTTTCATTGCAAACAAAGTCAAGACAAAAGATGGCTAAATAAAACTTGTGCAAATAAATGTTGGCAATTCCCAGTGAAAATGGGCCAACTCTTATCCCTCCCACCTGCCTGGCTTTAATAAGGACAACTATTTTCAGCATGGAAAGGATCACACTTTGTTTGCCTACCAGGTTATGTGGCAGAACAGACCGTGTTTCAATCACATCTATAATGTTATTTATCATGTTCATTTTTCAAGTCACCCTTAAATTAATTCTCTTTAAAATTGCACTGAATAATTTTAATTTTCTATAGTGCCTGAAAGAATAGGTTGGGAAATAAATATACCAGATTTCATGAAGGGATTTTTTTTTTTAAAATATCAACAAGGTACTGAGATTAGGAAGAAATCATACAAGGCCACTGGGTCCAACCCCGCTTAATACATGGCTCAAGTCCTTGTTACTGTCATTTACTCTTTAAGTAAGTGGTCTAGAGACCCTGTTTGGATATAGGAAGAGGTAGAAACGTTTGTAATGAATGAATAGGCCTCCCATTCAAATGTTGGCCGAGCCTGACCCCGCTTAGTTTTCAAGATTAAGCAGGATCAGGACTTCAGGCCATATGGAAGTTATTGATAATAACTCGGTGCTCTTCCTTAATCGAAGCTTCAACATTTTGTTTATAAACTTGAAAGCATGCCTGAGATTTCATTTCATGTTGTGACATGATTGCAACATGGCTTGCAGATATAAATGCGAATGGTTATTTTTTTCTCCTGACCAGTTCGTCTCAGAGAAGTGAAGCTTGGCTTCCAAGGCTGTGCGACTCCAGACTTTTGTGCTTTTGCTAGTGGACAAACAGAGCAGATGAATGACTGGCTGAAAATTTCCACCAACCAAACCCAATGTTACGACGCCAAGGCTTCCGAGGACCAAGGCTAATTATGGGAGGATGAAACCTCCTGAATTCTTCCATTCATGGGAGAGCACTGGATAGCGGGAGCCAGTGGCAGAAGCCTGCCGTGCCCCAAACTCAGGACTTCTGGACTTTTGACTCCTTTTTGGCATTTGGTGGCGGGTAAGCAGGATGCTGGGAGAACTGAGAAATAAGGATAAAAATGTGGGGACTGGAAGTTATAGCTCATGAAAATGTGGTACAAATTTTAACTGAATCACAGTCATAATTAATCAATATCGCAAATAAAATCAGCTGCTGATCAGCTTTTCATTCTCCAACCTGTGCAGATATTTTCCTCCTGGTAATGGTAACTAAGCAGTGGCAGAACTAGGCTGTCTGTTTCTCTCTGATTCAGGCTGCAGTGGCTTTGGGCACTGCTCCGTTGGTTAGACCCTTCTGAACTCAAGATTAGCTGAGACTTCTGGTGTCTTCGTAAATATCATACAGATTATTTTTGCAAATAGAAAGACCCAACGAACTGGCAGTAGATTCCTTCAGTGGACAGCAGTGGACATGAGATTCCCAGAGGGAGAAATTTCACACTGTGGGGCTCCACCATCGGTTAACTCGCAGGCGTCTCACAGTCTCTTTGTCTCCGTCCAAATGCAGAACATCCTGAGGTGTTTTTCTGAGCTTCTTTGCACAAGGCGTTTATTGTGCTCCTGTGTTCTCTAGTCCAGGAAGTTTGCTGAGCCTTTTCACAGCCTTGTCTTCCAGAAGCTCTCCATTTCTTTCCAGCCCTTTTAGCAGGGTGTTAGAGGGGGAAAGTCTGCTACGACATTTTAAACTGCAACCCACTGCAACAAAAGTCACAAATTTTCTACACCACAGCTATTTTACAGCACGGCCTTGTAGCTGTTTAGTGAGAGAGATAGAAAAGCAAAGGAAAACAGTGGGAAAAGGAACTGTGTGACGGACACATTTTTCCTCCCACAATGACACTGGAAGATGAAGCCTCAATAAAGGAGCAGGTTAAATCCCTGCGCAGGGAAAACTTCCTTTGCTCTAGCTCTAGGGACAAATGAAGCCCAATTCTAAAAAGCCACCCAATCCTAATCCTCTGAAAATATTTAAGCAGCATAAATTCTTCCTGGTTCAGAGATCTCAGGCTTGGTTGACATGGAGACTGTACAGAATAATTGCTTAAAGTTGCATTCTAGCTCTTTCCAATGTTCCTGCTGCAGCTCTTTGCCCCAAAGAGGGTCTTTCGTCAATTTCTATCAGCCTGAGCCAGGCAATGTTCTTTTATTTGAAAAGATTGATCGGTATGGCTCTTATGCAGCACTGGAGAATCTCCACTGGGTAACCTTGAAACTGCAGAGCTGTCTCCCCCACCCCCCTGTCTCCTCCTCAAACTGGACAAATCTGTGGACCAAACCGGAACATGCAAGATCTGTACATCTGAACACGCCGCACTCCCACCTGCTTCTACCAGAGGGCAGCCAAGGACAAGAAAAGCTCTTTAACCTGAACAAAGGAATCACTCCAAAGTCGATTCCTGCCCTTCCCTGGTCTTATCTGTTCTATTTGTACTCCTTCGCTTCTTTCAACCTCACAACAAACCAGTGAGGGGGCTTAAGTCCCAGATGGCCCTGAAGTTACCCAGTGAGGCTCACGGCCAAGTGGGGAGCAGGACTTGGACCTTCTAAGTCCTAGTCCAATGCTCTGACCACTAAGCTGTACGGCTGTCGCACTAGCCTGGTGAACTTTGTCTCCGAGAAAGGATTGCAACTCCATGACTTTCCAGTTTGGGCTCCTTGAGGCTCTTGGCTATTCCCCTCACCTGGGTGATGCTAACACAGCCCCTGCTGTCTGGCCACCTCCATCTGCTTCTCCCTGTTGTGATGTAAACAGTTTGCTTTGGACAGGCTTTTTATCCTTGCAAAATTCTGGACAGCTCCCTCTCTTATTCATTCCAGCAGCTTATGTTGGAGAGGGTTTAATATCAGAGCAAGTAGATACTTTCATTGCATTTAGCCCTCCTTAGAAAAGGGCTTAATTGACTTGCCTGCAGCTGCTTGTCCATTGCAGCCCTTACACACGGGAAAATGACACTCACTCATGCGTGGATGGAACGAGGGACAATGTTGCCTGTTTTTACCAGCCTCGCATTGAAATGTTCATGAATAAGATACACAAAACACAAGGTCATGTTGACATGCTAATTTATTTTGATGAGGACAAGTGAAAATACCCTCCCACCACAGTACCCCGCTGTGCAGGGATGCTCAGCTGGAAAACGTTCCCGAAGGGGCTGCTTGAGGACTGAGCCAGGATGTCCCTCCCTTAGGCTCTGCGTTGCCGCTGCTTGCTCAGCACCTGACGGCTGAGTGGCACGACCTGGGCTCGCTCTGGCTCTTCCCACATCCTTTGAGTGGGAAGAACTGTAACAATGAGAGCTCTCTGCTCTGTTCTCAGAACTGGACCAGGCAGCAGACTGGACAGCTCCAAGCGGGGAGGCCGTGGGCAAGTCTTCCTGGGTGCTCTCCTTCGCAGAGAAGCAGCCAGGGGCCTGCAGGGGGCAGAAAGCTGCAAAATAGAAGAAGACAGAGTGTGCACACACCACTCAGCCACTCTGTTTAGGTGAGAACTGCGCCCTGCAAAATTTCTCCCGAACTCTCCATAACTCTGTGGCAGGGAAGGAGGAGGGCTCCACCTTTTCCAAGAAAGAGAAGAGGTTCCAGAAAGGCAGGTGGTTGTTCTGTAGAGCATCAGCTTACCTAGTCTTCTGGCTTTGCCCCAGGTGTGATGAGCACAACACCCATGGAAGGCACAAGGTCACAACAGCCTCCCTGCCTGTGCCCATGCCTGGAATAGCATCACCTGCCCCAGGAACGGAGGGCAAACTGTGTGACCGAGATGTCAGCATAGCCAAATCCTCTTTTATCTAACACTCCCTCAGGGTTCACCAGAAGGACAAAGAAGAAAACACAGAGATAAAGAGAAGAAATACAATTTCCAGACCTCCATCGCTCTAAACTCTAGGACGTGAATGTTCTCCCCACTCTACGAAGGGCTACAATAGACGGTGTGGGGGCTACATAATCTTCTTTCTACAACTCCACTTGGTGGTGTTTGCATGATACCTTGGGACTGTAGTAATGCAAGTCATAGACACTGAACTTTAACAGCCCATCGGCAAAGCGGAGCGGTCCAGGCTTCTGAGCACAAAGCTGCTGGTTCACACAACCTCTGTACATCATTTGCTTTGCAGGTAATCCAACTGAAATAGAGAAAGTAGAAGATGAGTATGAGAACGTCATCTTGCAGATGTCACAGTGTAATGAATTTTCCTGCCTGAGGACACCTCCCCGCCTCAATACTGGAGCCCTTCCCAGGGCTGCTCTGTGCACTGTGCTGTCTAAGCAGCCCTGGGCCAGTCCTGGAGCCCCCTCTACGCTGGCCAGGCTGCAGCAAGACTGCCTGCAAGACTCCACGACCTTTGCATGGACAGAGGGATTGGATGGGTGATGGATTGGTCCCAGTCCCCCAGATAATGTGCACAGCCTCATAGAGGGCAAGACCAGCCCTGCGGATGAGCATGGGCAGAGACACAGGGGGTTCCGTTGGCAAGCACGTTCCCGGGCCTTGCCAAGGAGATGGAAAGCTCTCCTCCCTGCCATCAGATGCAAGGCAGCCTGCCACTCTGCACTGTGGCCCCCAAAGGGCCCGTGGCAGTTACTTCCAAAGCAGTGCAAGAGATTCTGAAATGGCGAGGATTAAATCCTTGCTTTGCACCTGCACGCCCCCCCGCCTTTTCAATCACCATCACTCTTTTCAGAGGCTTTGGTAGAAGCTGCCATGCTGTATGGATAATCTTTCCTTTTCAGTGACCTTGTCTATTTCCGAGGGCAAATGGGGAGGAAGGTGTGGAGGGAATTGGAAACTGAATGACAAGGTGAGATTGCAGACACACTAACCTGGACAAAGTTCCAACCTCGCTCGTAAGAGGAGTGGATACATCTGCAAATGCCCACTATATACAGTGCTGCACCGTGAAACCTGCACCCTTTAATTTTTTCTAAGATCCCGCAACAGGGGTGGCAGGTAGGTGGCCTCAAATTCTCCCTTGGCACCTGCAGTAATGCAGATAGATCTATGCGCTTCCCCCCAGCTTTGAGATTTGGAAATCCTACTCACATGGGCTCATGTCAAAGACGACTTCCGAGCACTGATTCTCGATACCGACACACTGGACGGTCTCCGGGCCATAGCAGGAATCAGCAGTTGAGTAGAAGCCAGGACACTGCACCCCACTGGGCTTACGCTTGTAATTTGGCACTGGAAAACCAAGCTCAAAGTGAGTGTCAAGTTCTGTGACCAGGCATTTTGTCCACATCACCTTCCTACTGTTGTGAACGGCTCAATATGTAAACAACCCACACGTTTGCGAGCAATAAAACTAAAGTCTTTTATTGCTACCTGTCTACAAGCTTTACAACACTACAGATAAGCTCCACTGTTAAGGTCTTTTCAAGGCCGATGTTCACTCCCTAGTGATGTCTCTTAGGGAGCCCAGGTGGGTCTAGCTCTCTTGGTCCCACCTTTCCCGTCTGAGGTGTGACAAAGCAGTCTTTTGCTCCAACCTGCATAAAGAACGTCTAAAACCGCGCTGGAAAGATCTACTCCACCCGCTGTGTCTCCTGTGTCTGCTCAGGAGGGTCGTTGTCAGGAGGAAGGGGGGCAGCCTGCTCAGGCTCTCCATGAGTGGGACTCACAGCGTCTTTTCTCTCAGAGCTCCCTTGGTCTGACGTAGGCTCGGCTGTTTGCTCAATGGCTAAAGGGTCAGGGTGAGGCCTGGCCATCTGCTCGGCCATTCCCAAGCCAGGTTTGGGAGGGACATTTGGCTACAGGGTCTCAAGCATACATCCTCCTCGCGAGGTGCTGCCTCTGTCGGGGCGTCAGGCACGACACCTTCCGTCCCCGTCTGACCTTTTCTAGGGAAGCTGCTTCAACTGTGCAGTGAGTTTTTTTTTTTATTGGTACAGATCTCCTTAAATAGCAAAGGGGAAACAGTCTTGTAGGTGATGTTTATTTATTTATTTTTAATTTTTCGATTTATATCCTGCCTTTTTCCTGCAAAGGGCTCAAGGCAGCTTACATCATTCTCCTCCTCCATCTTATCCCCACATCAACAACCCTGTGAGGTAGGTTGGGCTGAGAGGCTGTGCCTGGCCCAAAGTCACCCAGTTGCCTCCATGGCTGAGCAGGGACTAGAACCCAGATCGTCTGAGTTCCTGTCCCATGCTCTTAACCACTACACCACACTGGCTCTCATTTCTACCATAGGAGAGATTTAACTGGAGCGATTAAGGAGTTAACTGAAGATATTACTGGAATTCATGCACCCACTCTCTGTCGAGCTCCACTAATGAGAATGCCTTCGCTTCTCTGCAGTGCCTCCTCCATCTCTTCCTATGCTGCCCGTTTGACTCACTTGCAAATACTCCAAGTCCCAACAGATGGCGATACTTACACTGCAGATCCTCCTTGTCAGTTTGATAGCAATGAGCTTTCACATAGCCATATTTATTTGCTGTTGTAGTTCCAGCAAAATGGAGTCTCTGACATTCTTTGGATGTGGTGCATCCCTTGTACGTAATGTTAAAAGGAAAATCATCTGTGAAGGAGAATCAGAAAGAACAGCTGGACTCACCGGAACAAAGGGTCACAGTTCCAGGAACTGAAAAATTAGCATTCTAATGTCCATATGGCAGGGGAATTGTCACGCTTTAGTTTTGTATAAACTTTTACATTTGGCAAGTTGCCCCAAAGAATATCATATGGAAAATATTTCTCCAGCACTATTGTGTGTCTTTGGAAAGTGAAACTGAAGAAACAGAATGGTCTTCCCTTGTGTCACACATGTTACTTCTGAGACCTTCTGAGGTTCCATTTTTGTTGTGTGTGTGCTGACCTGCACCACTGAAAAGGCCCTATCAGGGGTGAGGTTAGCTGAATCCAGTGAGTCTTGAATCACCCTATGTTTTTAGGGGAGTTTATAAGTTAAATGAGTGCTTCCACTCAAAATTTCAAACTTTTCTCTCTTAACAGTAAACATTTTCCAGTAAGCTTTGAGCGTTCCATGAAATTTGGGGCTCTCTTCTTGTTGAACTGCATTACACACATTTAAAAGGCAACAACCGCACTACCAAAAGTGGAAATTTGGGAAACGAAGAATTTTATGGGCGATCTGGTGGTGGCAGCCAAAGATCTAAATGGCTCTTCTACCTGCTGGTGGTTGAAATGATCACAGAAAGGGCAGGGCAAGAAGGAGTGGGCACACCAGTACATCCGCTTTCCCTTTCTCACACTGAACCGGGAGCCACCGCTCTGTGGCAGAACTCACAGAGGTGAGATGGAGAATTTCCCACCTGGAATATGCCCTGCTCCCCATCTGCACCCCAGCTCAAGCAGTGGGAACTCCCCACCATGCATCACATGGACCTCCAGCTTCCACTGCTAGCAGGCCATTGTAAAGATGCCACCACCCAGAGGCGGATATTCAGGTATGGGGAGACCTGGGCATGTGACTTCTTGTGGAAAAGGCATTTGTAGCTCCAGTTGAGATGGGAACTACTCAGTTGTCCCCTTCTGTCACCCCCCCCACCCCCCAGTCATCACAACAGGGTGTCTGGAACTCTTCCTAGGGAGTAGCTAGTCAACAGATATTCAAATCTCAAAGAAGGTGAGGAAGAAGAGAAACCATCTGAGAAAGGCATGTCTAAGTCTGCATTTGGACACCGCCTCTCGGATTTCCCCATGTGTGTGTAGCTCTCTTGGGAATACACCCCATGCTGGCTCAACATTTGACAAGATGCTTCGAAGTATAGGGCGTCAGGGTATTAGATACTGAGCTTAGTCCAGTTGATGCCTTGCAGTAATTGCCCTTGAATAGATCGGAGTCCTGTCAACATCCTCCAGAGACCAAAAGATGAAAAAAAAAAAAAAAGCACATTTCGAAAGGGCAGAAAGTGCATCTCACTCACAGAATGTAAAGTTAGCCGAGACAGCAACGCAAGCATCTTGGTCCGGAACGCACTCCACCGTCTTCGTATCTTGGTTTCTGCATTTTCCTCCACAGCCAAAACATGTCTTCACCTCAGAGCTGCCACTGCAGAAAGGGTGGGAAAGGCTCAGTGCTACGAAGGCGAGTCACACGATTCCGAACAGGCAGATCCAGCATGGATCGCATTTTGCCAGGATGTATCCAGAACTACTGAGCACCTGGATTCTGCTTTCTGCCTGCCAGAGCTCCTGAAGTTCTGGCTGTCCCTCCGTCCAGCTGCATCTTTCCTAGCTAGAAGCAGGAACCCGGGTCCTTTGGATGATACTCACCTGCAGGAAGCAAGGCCAAGAGGAGGCAGGGGCTCAAAGGCACTTTCATCACAACGGGAAGGTGATGAGCCAGGCGGAGGTGGAACAGAGCAGAACCAACCAAGAGCAGTGATCAACGGGGTGTTCCATGGCAGCCTTTATAGGCCATCAGGGCAGCCCAAGGGAAGAAGGTGGGAACAACCGGTTAGATGGCAATCAGAAGGTAACATTAGTGTTTGATGCCAGCTTGGTTTGTGATATCGCTAAGGCGTTCTCCTGGAAGTCAATGACATCCCTCCAGCTGGCCCTCCAGCAGAGTCGAAACTCTTCTTCAGCAGTCTGGATGTGGGGAAAGGTGCCATGAGGAATCCCAGTTCAGGATATTATCGTGGCAATGAAGGAACAGCGACAGAAGCTGAAGAGGCGGCAGATCCTGCATTTCCCATGCAGGTACCCGATGTCACACCCCACAGACGTCTTCAGCCCTCCTTGAACCTCCTTGCTCCTGGGAGAACAACCAAGTGCACTGAACTTCACCCCCCACCCCCTCCAAAGACGCCGCAGGAAGAGCCCACTAAAGCCCTTCACGGGGTTCGGATTCTGTCAGCCACAGAACGTCCCCTCCTCTCCCTGCTTCCTCTTCCCAGTTTAGCTGGTTGCTGTTTTGCTCCACAGTCAGCCGAGGGAAAATGTTTCAGGTTTGGGGGATGCATTGTGTGCCTGTGTCCCTCCACGTTGTGAAGCTTCACAGTTGTGTAGACCCACCCGTTTTGGGGATGCCTTTGTGGCACATCTGCTGAGGCTGCTGGGAGGAGCCCTCCTGGGTGGCCTCCATCCGGGGCTGCAGCACACGCTTGCTGCGCATGGTGGGAAGAAGGCGAACCAGCACTGGAGCTGCTGGAGAGGACGCAGTGGCTGGGAGGCTTGTGGATGTGCGCAGACGCGCCACCTGTTGCCTGGACCGCAGACCCACCCTCTGAAGGAGAGGGTGAAGCGGAAAGTAAGGAAGGAAACTGTGGAAGGGAAAACGGGGTGGTGGTTGTCCTGCCCATCAGCTCATCCGTGCACCCAGCTCCTCGCCCTTTGCCCACTTTTTAAGGGTGTGTTTTGCAAGGTTGTGACCCGCTCCATCCTGGCTTTCTAGCTCTAAATGGCTATTAATCAACAGATCTTGAACCAGTGGACACATACTAGTGATAGGTACAAAATGTCATGTGGAAACCATGTTTGCTGGGGAGTATCCATCGTTTTAAATGGCAAGGACTTTGTACCAACTGATCGGGGCTTTCTCCAAAGCATCCTTGGAATTCCAGTTTGCTGCAAAGGTGGAGCATTCAGTGGAGAGGTCCCTGCCACGAAGCTATGATGAAGAAGAAGGGTGGAGCCAGTTCAATTCTGCAGGTCAGGCAGTATCGGAAGGCAAGTGCTACGGCCGTCCGCTCCGCCAAAGCTCCGAAATTGCATTGCACGACTTCAGCTCTTCAGGTTTGTTGCGTATAATGAATTTGACAGAGAACAGTGCTGCACCCCAGGGGGTCCCTGCAGGAAACCGTGAGACTGAGTCGCCTCCTGAGGATTCATAACCCTCCGATGGCTTCATCACTTGGGTCCTTTATGGGATTCAAAATAGGGCTGCGCAACCGATAATGGGGACTGGCTCACGGGAGCAGCACACGCCAGCCCTGCTTCAGCTGCACTGGTGGCCAGCTGACATCCAGGCCCAATTCACGGTGCTGGCACTACCAGTCCAAGACCTGCCAGGCCGATGGAATGGCTTTTCCCGCAGGCCCGAAGACCATCCTTGGCGGTCCTTCCCAAGTCAGCCCCCAGGGAAATAAAGGGTGATGATGCGGAGATGGGTCTCCTGAGTTAGGACATCCAATCTTTGGAATAAGCTCCCCAGAGCCTTTCTATCTTCCGGGCATTTTTACGGTTAAATTGGCAGTTTGAACAGGTATTTCAGAACCTGCTGCTGAGCGATTTACTGATCAGCTGTCTGCTCCCCCCCCCCTTTTTAAAGTGCTGTTGGCATTGTTTTTATTGTGAAAGTGCTACTTCTGCTTTTGTCTGTATCTTTAAAGATTGTATACCTTCCAGGGAGCCTTTCTCAGGATTGGGTGGTGAATTATAGAGTAATGAATGAACGAAGTTTGCCATCACTTTCATTAAGGGGGGGAGATGCAAAGCCGCTCAATCCACCCCTCATTTCTGACTCCTTGCGGTCTCAAGCATTTTCTCCCGAGTCTTCGGTGCCGCTTTAACTGGTGTATTTGGTGCAGGGCTGCCCTGGCTGAACGGCTGCTGTGTCGTTCCGCTGAGCAGCTTCTCCTGCCTGGCCTTTGGCGCGTGGAATCCCTTCCCTGCTGCTTCCCTTCCTTGCATTTCAGGAGGTCGACTCCATTCTGGCCCGAGTGCCTCTGGGTGGCTCTTTGGTGTGAGAGCCAGTGAGGTGCAGTGCTTGGGAAGGAACGTGGCACGGCTTATGGAGGAGGGAAGGCAGTGGGGGCAGCCTCTGTTTAGCAGTGGTGACCACTCCCCCCCCCCACTGCATCCAAATGTTCATGAATAGGACACGCAAAACAGATGCGTTTGTTCAAGAAACAAATTTATTTTGATTGCGATAGAGTGAAATTTCTTGCTCCACACACTGCTCGGAGGAGTGGCATGTGTAGTCTTCTGCTTTTGCCCAGGTATGATGGACACAACACTTGTATGGAGCACAAGTTAACAACACCCTCCCTTTTTGTGTCCATGCCTGGAATGGCTTCTCCTGCACCAGGAACAGAGGACCGTTTTCCCAAGATGCCAGCACGGCTAAACCCTCTTTTGTCTGACCCCGCAACCCTCTCTCAGTATTCACGAGAAAGCCCGAGAAGAAAACCCAGAGAAGAGAAAGCAGCCAAGGTTCAGCCCTCCAGTGCATTAACCGCTGGGACCACAAGGTTTCCCACACTCAACCGAAGGCAGGAGTGCAGCGAAGGGAGCTTGTAGTGTCTTCCTCTAGCACTTGGTCTGATGCAGTGTGCACGATCTCTGGCCAGGGAAGCTGTGTAAGTCATAGATATTGAATTTTATCAGACCAGAAGCAAAGTCTAACGGTCCAGGGTTGAGACTCGCTAAATCCTGGTTTATGCAACCCTCAAAGTGAATTTGCTTCGTAGGTAATCCAACTGGAATAGAAAAGAAAGAAGAGGAGCATGAGAACCTCGCCTTACAGATATTGCAGTACAACGGGGTGTCCTGCCTGAGGACACCCCCCCTCCGCCCCCGACCTGGAGCCCTTCCCAGGCTGGTCCGTGACTGCGCTGAGCAAGCCGCCCTGGCGCCTCCTCAGTGCAGGCCGTGATGCAGCCGAGTGTCTGCGAGCCTGAGCCACGTTTGGAAGGGTCAGAAATATTAGCTGGGCGAGGAACAGGCCACGGTTCCCCAGATGATGCGAAAGCCTCCCAGAGAGCAGGACGCGATTGCTGACGGGCGTGGAGAGGCAGCAGGGGGCTGCTTTGGCAGCTCGTCCCCCGGCCTCATGGAGCAGCAGGAGGAGCTCTCCTTCCGGCCATCAGATGCGGAGGATACGCCTGGCAGGGCAGCCTGCTAGTCTGCATCGTGGCCCATCAACGGCACCATGGCAGGGGCTTCCCGGGCACTGCCAGAGATTCGGGGGGCGGATGAACCCCTTCCCCCCTTTACACCTCCCCTCCCCCCTTCATTCCCCCTCACTCTTTTCAGGGCCTTCCATAGGTGCTGCCATCCCATTGAGAGCATCCGTCCTTGCCAGTGACCTTGTCCATTTCCGGTGTGAAAAGGGGAGGAGAAGTGGAGGGATTCGCAAACCGATTGGCAAGGCGAGACTGCGGGAGCCCTGCACTGCACACACTGCGAGGGGCGCTAGAAAAGGGAGGGGAAACTCCGCAAAAGCCCCCAGCACGCAGTGCTGCACTGAGAACGTCACACATTGTAAACTTTATGAGCCACCAGAGCAGATGGCCTCCATTTCTCTTCGCAGTCTCATCAGAGCCGTTAAAGAGAAACAGCGAGATCTATGCGCTTCCCCCCAGCTTCGAGGTTTGGAAGTCTTACTCACATGGAGTCATGTCAAAAGTGCTTTCCACGCATTGATTCTCGGTGCCAACACACTCCACAGTCCCCTGGCCGTAGCAAGAATCCGAAGTGGAGAGGAAGCCGGGGCACCGCAGCCCGTTGGGTGTAAGGCTGCTGCGATCTGGCACTGGAAAAGCAAGCCCAGGTGAGCGCCCTGCGACCTGGCATTCCCTCCACATCACCTGCCTTCAGTCGCAGCCAGCAGAGCTGCAGCAACTGTGTGGTAAGGTTTTGACTGGTGCAAGTTATGGGAAGGGGAGCCCTGTCCCGGAGGCGGTGTCCATTTCTGCCAGAGGGGAGAGTGGGCCGAGAGTGGTTCTGCGGGGCCTCATCCGGCTCCTGTTCCTCATGCTGCCAGTGTGACTGGCGCATGAATGCATTCAAGCCCAACAGGTGGCGGTACTTGCCTTGCAGATCCTGCGCGTTGCACTTGTCCGTTTGGCAGCACTGAGAATTCAGTTGACCGTATCGGTTGGCTACTGTTCCTCCTGTGTAACTGACTGCCTGGCATTCCCAGGATCGAGAACATCCCTTGTAGGTAACGTCAAATGGGAAATCATCTGAGAATGAGAATCAGAAAGAGCAGCTGATGCAGTGGAGGAATTGGGTGCAGTTCCTGGAGCTGAAAGATTAGCGTTCCGACACCTGTGTGCTGGGGAAATCACTGGCTTTAGTTTTGTATAAACACGTGCATTCGGCAAATTGCCCCGAAGAACATTACGCAGCCAATAGCTTTCCAGCAGAGTTTTGCCAAAGTGCCTTTGGAAAGTGTAAATGTCATTCTGGAGCGCGGGGACCTGGACATGTGAGTTCTTCAGGAAAGGGCATGTGAACACGATTTGAGAAAGCAGCTACACAATTGTCTCCTTCCAGTCCCACAACCATCATTTTAACTGGGAATTCCCCCTCGGGAGCTGCTGGGCACGAGATCTACAAATCCCACAATTCTGCAGGTTGAGCCAAGGAGGGGAATGGTGGGAAGAGGAGAAGCCATGAAGGAAAGGCGTGTTTCAGGCTGACCTTCAGACATGTTCCCTCACTTGCTCCACACGTAAATGCGCCTCCTTTGAGAATGAGCCTCCTTCTATAGACAGGGCCTCTTTGCAATAGATACTGACATTAGTGCAGGTCGATGCCTTGCAGTGATTCCCCCGGAGGGATCCGCGTCTCGCCTGCGTGCTCCAGAGACCAAATGTGAAAACACAGCATTTTGAACAGGACAAAAGTGCCTCTCACTCACACAATGAATAATTAGCCGAGAAAGTTATGCAAGTATCTTGATCCGGAGCACATTCCACCGTCTTCGTGTCTTTCTCTCTGCATTTTCCTCCGCAGCCAAAACACGTCTTACACCTAATAGCTGCCACTGCAGAGAGGAGAAAGGGTGGGAAAGGCTCAGTGCTACGAAGGCGAGTCACACGATTCCGAACAGGCAGATCCAGCATGGATCGCATTTTGCCAGGATGTGTCCAGAACTACTTTAATTATGCTGGGGTTCACATGCTTCCAATAGACTTTTCTTCAGCCTTAGCATTCAGAATGATTATACTTTTTTCGTATGACACAGTACTGATTTTTGCAAACTATAGTGAAGCTAAAAACACAGAATCATTCTTTCATTTCATCATTTTCCAGGTATCAAACCTTCAGAGTGCAATCCATTATACACTTGAGTGAATTTTATCTTGCAGGCTACCAATGAGTCATGGTTCTCACTTCCTCCACTCCTCAATGACAGTGCACCTTCTGTCCCTTACTGTGACTTAGTCACCTATTGCATAAACAACACTCCACTCCGTCAGAAGGATGTGGGATTGAAGTCCCACTCCCTCCCTCCTGCCTTCCAAAGGATTTCTGAGCACCTGGATTCTGCTTTCTGCCTGCCAGAGCCCCTGAAGTTCTTGCTGTCCCTCCGTCCAGCTGCATCTTTCCTAGCTAGAAGCAGGAACCCGGGTCCTTTGGATGATACTCACCTGCAGGAAGCAAGGCCAAGAGGAGGCAGGTGCTCAAAGGCACTTTCATCACAACGGGAAGGTGATGAGCCAGGCGGAGGTGGAACAGAGCAGAACCAACCAAGAGCAGTGATCAACGGGGTGTTCCATGGCAGCCTTTATAGGCCATCAGGGCAGCCCAAGGGAAGAAGGTGGGAACAACCGGTTAGATGGCAATCAGAAGGTAACATTAGTGTTTGATGCCAGCTTGGTTTGTGATATCGCTAAGGCGTTCTCCTGGAAGTCAATGACATCCCTCCAGCTGGCCCTCCAGCAGAGCCGAAACTCTGCTTCAGCTGCCTGGAAGTGGGGAAAGGTGCCATGAGGAATCCCAGTTCAGGATATTATCATGGCAATGAAGGAACAGCGACAGAAGCTGAAGAGGTGGCAGATCCAGCATTTCCCATGCAGGTGCCCAACGTCACACCCCACAGACATCTTCAACCCTCCTTGAACCTCCTTGCTCCTGGGAGAACAACCAAGTGCACTGAACTTCATCCCCCACCCCCCAAAGACACAGCAGGAAGAGCCCACTAAAGCCCTTCACGGGGCTCTGAAGTTAGAGGTGGCAGCCGCAACTCTCCCCACTCCCAGTTTAGCTTGTTGCTGTTTTGCTCCACTGTCAGCAGAGGGAAAATGTTTCAGGTCTGGGGGATGCATTGTGTGCCTGTGTCCCTTCACGTTGTGAAGCTTCACAGTTGTGTAGACCCACCCGTTTTGGGGATGCCTTTGTGGCACATCTGCTGAGGCTGCTGGGAGGAGCCCTCCTGGGTGGCCTCCATCCAGGGCTGCAGCACACGCTTGCTGCGGATGGTGGGAAGAAGGCAAACCAGCACTGGAGCTGCTGGAGAGGACGCAGTGGCTGGGAGGTATGTGGATGTGCGCAGATGCGCCACCTGTTGTCTGGACCGCAGACCCACCCTCTGAAGAAGAGGGTGAAGCGGAAAGTAAAAAAGGAAACTGTGGAAGGGAAAACGGGGTGGTGGTTGTCCTGGCCATCAGCTCATCCATGCACCCAGCTCCTCGCCTTTTGCCAAGGGTGCGTTTTGCAAGGTTGCGACCCGCTCCATCCTGACTCCCTAACTCTATATGGCAATGAATCAACAGATATTAAACCAGTGGACACATACTAGTGATAGGTACAAAATGTCATGTGGAAACCATGTTTGCTGGGGAGTATCCATCGTTTTAAATGGCAAGGACTTTGTACCAACTGATCGGGGCTTTCTCCAAAGCATCCTTGGAATTCCAGTTTGCTGCAAAGGTGGAGCATTCAGTGGAGAGGTCCCTGCCACGAAGCTATAACGAAGAAGAAGGTAGAGCCAGTTCAATTCTGCAGGTCAGGTAGCATCGAAACCAGGTGCTAGGGCCCTCTGCTGCCTCAAACCGAAATTGCATTCCACGACTTCACCTCTTTCCAAGTTTGTGCAGTAGAATGAATTTAACATAGAACATTGCTGCTCTTTAGGGGATCCCTGGAGGAAACCGTGAGACTGACTCACTGCTTGAGTTTTCATCAACAACAGACGGCGTCAGCATATGGGCGGTTTATGATGTTGAGTGATAATTTTTTTCCCCCCGTCCACAAGTAAATATGCTAACTAATCATCTAATTCATCATTCCGGATGTGTGGAGACATGTTTGCGGTGAATCTGAGCCCAGATTTTGTTTGTTTCTAGGTTGCATATTTGGGACTGCTGTCGGAGTAATGAGCAATCAGTTGAAGCCTGGGCCCAATTCATGGTGCTGGTACTAAGAGTTAAAGCCTTGGATGGCCTGGGGCAGGTTATGTGAAGGAACGCCTTATCTTGTATAAATTAAAGTCCCAGAGAGGCTGCCCTGAGCCTGCTCCTTCTTTTTTGAACCGTTTGAAGTCACGTGAAAACTTTATTATTTTCTAGGCAATTTAATTGTTAAATTGGCGGTTGGAACAGGGTTTCCTCGCAGGCTGCTTCTAGGCCTCTGTGCCAATCTGATCAGCTGCTCTGGGGTTATTTAAAACCCTGTAGTTCATCAGCTACTGGCATTGTTTTTATTGTGATCGGTGTTCCTTCTGGTTTGCCTATATATTTAATCAGTGTAAACCCTCTGGGTAGGCTTTCTTAGTATTGGGTAGTGAATTAATTAGTTACTTAAATAATAAATAAATAAACTTCCCCATTTCTCATTAAGAGGGGGGCAGATGTAAAACTGCTCTAATCACTCCTCGCTTCTGGCACATTGCGGTCACAAGCAGAAGCTCCCGAGCCTTTGGTACCTCCTTACCTACTGTACTTGATGGAGGGCTGCCTAGGTGGGGTGTCTGCAGCAATGTTGCCCTGGGCTGCCCCTCCTGGTTTACCCTGAGGCCCTTTTCTGTGTGGAATCTGCAGAGCAGCTTCCCTTCCTTGACTCCATTCTGCCACGTGTGGCTCTGGGCTGCTCTTCGATGCGGCCAGGCTGAGAGCCAGTGGGACGTGGTTAAGACGGAACGTGGCGTGGCCTGTGGAGGGATGGGAGGTGGCGGCGGGCGGTCTCTATTGACCAAGGGGGACACCTCACCTGCAGATCCAAATATTCATGAATAAGATACACAAAACGCGTGTTTTTGTTCAAGAAGCAAATTTATTTTCATCACGATGGAGTGAAAATATTCCACCCACACCGCCCAAGGACAGGTTTCTGTGCTTTTGCCCCAGGGACAATGGACACAACACTTGTATGAAGCACAAGCTCACAGTGCCCTCCCCCTTTGTGTCCATGCCTGGAATGACTTCTCCTGCACCAAGAACAGAGGACAGTTTTCCCAGGATGCCAGCACAGCTAAACCCTCTTTTGTCTAACCCTGCAACCCTCTCTCAGTATTCATGAGAAAGTCAGGGAGGAAAACCCAGAGAAGAGAAAGCAGCCAAGGTTCAGACCTCCATTGCCCTAACCGTCAGGACTGCAAGGTTTCCCACACTCCACCGAAGGCAGGAATGTGGCGAAGGGAGCTTGGAGTATCTTCCTCTAGCCATTGATTTGATGTAGTTTGCACGAACCCTGGTCACTGGAGCAGGACAAGTCATAGACATAGAATTTTACCAGACCAGAACCAAAGTCTAACGGTCCAGGGTTGAGAATAGCTAAACCCTGATTTACGCAGCCTTTAAATTGAATTTGCTTCGTAGGTAATCCAACTGGAATAGAAAGAGAAGAAGAGGAGCATGAGAACCTCGCCTTACAGATATTGCAGTACGACGTGGTGTCTTGCCTCTGCCCAGAACTGGAGCCCTTCCCAGGCTGGTCTGTGACTGTGCTGAGCAAACACCCCTGGAGCCTCCTCAGTGCAGGCCGTGAGGCAGCTAAGTGCCACAACAGTGAGGGGGCAGATGGCCTCAGTGAGATCTATGGCCTTCCCCCCAGTTTTGAGGTTTGGAAGTCTTACTCACATGGAGTCATGTCAAAAGTGATATCCATGCATTGATCCTCGGTGCCGACGCACTGGACAGTCCCTGGGCCATAGCAAGAATCCGAAGTGGAGAAGAAGCCGGGGCACCGCAGCCCGTTGGGTGTAAGGCTGCTGCGATCTGGCACTGGAAAAGCAAGCCCAGGTGAGCGCCCTGCGACCTGGCATTCCCTCCACATCACCTGCCTTCAGTCGCAGCCAGCAGAGCTGCAGCAACTGTGTGGTAAGGTTTTGACTGGTGCAAGTTATGGGAAGGGGAGCCCTGTCCCGGAGGCGGTGTCCATTTCTGCCAGAGGGGAGAGTGAATTGGAGATATTGTTGAGTTAAATGGAGATGTTACTGGAATCCATTCAATCCCGTATCTTCCCTTGTTGAACCCCACCCTGAGACTGGTTCTGCGGGGCCTCATCCTGGCTCCTGTTCCTCATGCTGCCAGTGTGACTGGTGCATGAATGCATTCGAGCCCAACAGGTGGCGGTACTTGCCTTGCAGATCCTGCGCGTTGCACTCGTCCGTTTCGCAGCACTGAGAATTCAGGAGGCCGTATCGATTGGCTATTGTTCCTCCACTATAATTGACTGACTGGCATTCCCAGGATCGGGAACATCCCTTGTAAGTAATATCAAATGGGAAATCATCTGAGAATGAGAATAAGAATGAACAGCTGATGCAGTGGAGGAATTGGGTGCAGTTCCTGGGGCTGAAAGGTGGACATTCTGATGCCTGTCCTCTGGGGAATTTCGTTTTGTATAAATATTTGCATTTGTCAAGTTGCCCTGAAGAACATTATGCAGCCGATAACTCACCAGCAGAGTTTTGCCAGCGTGCCTTTGAAATGTGAAAATGTTATTCAGGTGTGGGGAGACATGTGAATTCTTGGAGAAAGAGCATTCGGCTCAATGGTCCCCTTCTGTCTCCCCTACCGTCATTTCCACAGAGTGCTGGTAGTTCTCTCTCGCGAGCTGCTGGGCACGAGATCTACAAACCTCACAATTCTGCAGGTTGAGCCAAGGAGGGTAATTGCGACAAGAAGAGAAGCAATCATGAAGGAAAGGCATATTTAAGTCTGCCTTTCAGACATGATCCCTCGGTTGTTCCTCACATGCACATTCCTGCTTTGCGAAAGAACCTCCTTCTAAGGATAAGCAATAGATACTGATGTTTATGCTTTGCAATGATTCCCCTGGACAGAGGTGAGTCCCACCTGCATGCTCCAGAGACAGGATGGTGAAAAAACAGCAGTTTGAATTGGCAGACAGAGCATCTCACTCACAGTATGAATATTTAGCCGAGAAAGTTATGCAAGTATCTTGATCCGGAGCACATTCCACAGTCTTCGTATCTTTCTCTCTGCATTTTCCTCCGCAGCCAAAACACGTCTTACACCTAATAGCTGCCACTGCAGAGAGGAGAAAGGGTGGGAAAGGCTCAGTGCTACGAAGGGGAGTCACACGATTCCGAACAGGCAGATCCAGCATGGATCGCATTTTGCCAGGATGTGTCCAGAACTACTGAGCACCTGGATTCTGCTTTCTGCCTGCCAGAGCTCCTGAAGTTCTGGCTGTCTCTCCGTCCAGCTGCATCTTTCCTAGCTAGAAGCAGGAACCCGGGTCCTTTGGATGATACTCACCTGCAGGAAGCAAGGCCCAGAGGAGGCAGGGGCTCAAAGGCACTTTCATCACAACGGGAAGGTGAAGAGCCAGGCGGAGGTGGAACAGAGCAGAACCAACAGGACTAGTGACCAACAGGGTGTTCCATGGCAGCCTTTATAGGGCCACTGCGGAACCCAAGGGAAGAAGGTGGGAACAACCAGTTAGACGGCAACCAGAAGGTAACATTAGTGTTTGAAGTCAGCTCAGCGTGTGATGTTGCTGATGGGTTTTCCTGAAACCCTTTCAGCTGACTCTCCAGCAGAGCCGAAACTCTGCTTCAGCCACCTGGAAGTGGGGAACTGTGCCCACGAGGAATCCCAGTTCAGGATATTATCATGGCAATGAAGGAACAGCGACAGAAGCTGAAGAGGCGGCAGAACCAGCATTTCCCATGCAGGTGCCCAACGTCACACCCCACAGACGTCATCAGCCCTCCGTGAACCTCCTTGCTCCTGGGAGAACAACCAAGTGCACTGAACTTCACCCCCCACCCCCTCCAAAGACGCCGCAGGAAGAGCCCACTAAAGCCCTTCACGGGGTTCGGATTCTGTCAGCCACAGAACGTCCCCTCCTCTCCCTGCTTCCTCCTCCCAGTTTAGCTGGTTGCTGCTTTGCTCCACTGTCAGCACAGGGAAAATGTTTCAGGTCTGGGGGATGCATTGTGTGCCTGTGTCCCTCCACATTGTGAAGCTTCACAGTTGTGTAGACCCACCTGTTCTGGGGATGCCTTTGTGGCACATCTGCTGAGGCTGCTGGGAGGAGCCCTCCTGGGTGGTCTCCATCCGGGGCTGCAGCACACGCTCGCTGCGCATGGTGGGAAGAAGGCGAACCAGCCCTGGAGCTGCTGGAGAGGACGCAGTGGCTGGGAGGCTTGTGGATGTGCGCAGACGCGCCACCTGTTGCCTGGACCGCAGACCCACCCTCTGAAGGAGAGGGTGAAGCAGAAAGAAAGGAAGGAAACTGTGGAAGGGAAAACGGGAGGTGCTGGTTGTCCTGGCCATCAGCTCGTCCGTGCACCCAGCTCCTCGCCCTTTGCCCACTTTTTAAGGGTGCGGTTTGCAATTTTTGATCCTCCCCATTCTGTGAAACACACAGATGCCTTTCTAAATTCCTAGCTCTAAATGGCAGTGAATCAACAGCTCTTAAACCAGATCTGACCCTCATTTTAATGAGATGTACAAAATGGCATGGTGAAAACCATGTTTGCTGGGGAGTATCCACAGGCTTAAATGACATTAAGCCTGGCTTTGTACCAATGCACTGATAAAGGCTTTCTCCAACGCATCCTCGGAAGTATAGTTTGGTGCAAAGGTGGAGCATTCAGGGGAGAGATTCCTCCCACCCAGCTACAATGAACAAAGGTTTCCTGGGAGGCAGGTAGAGCCAGATTAATTCTGCAGGTTAGATAGCATCGGAAGCCAAGTGCTTGGGCCGTCCTCTCCACCAAAGCTCCTAAATTGCATTCCACGACTTCACCTCTTTCCAGGTTTGATGAGCATTATGAATTTGACAAAGAACATTGCTGCAATTTTGGGAATCCCTGGAGGAAACTGTGAGACTGACGCACCTCTTGAGGTTTCATAAGCCATAGATGGCTTCATCACACGAGTCATTTATGATGTTAAGTGGATAAGATATTTTTCTGCAAGTCCACAATTAAAATTGCTAACTAAGCATCTGAAACATCACTCTGGGTGTGTGGAGATATGTTTGTGCAGAATGTGAGTCCAGATTTTGTTTGTTTCTAGGTTGCATATTTGGGGCTGCTGTCGGAGTAATGAGCAATCAGTTGAAGTCTGGGCCCAATTCATGGTGCTGGTACTAAGAGTTAAAGCCTTGGATGGCCTGGGGCAGGTTATATGAAGGAACGCCTTATCCCGTATGTACCTTCTCAGGCCTTAAGACCATCCTCTGGGGTCCTCAAGGCACCCCCCGCAAGGGAATTAAGGGAGTGACGACAAGGAGAGGGGTGCTCTGGGTTTTGGCATCCCATCTTTGGAATAAGCTCTCCCGAGCCTACTCCTGTTTCCCCTTCAAAGTCCCCTTCAAATAAAAATCCTTTTTATTTTCCAGGCATCTTTACAGTTAATTTGGCAGTCTGAACAGGTTTTTACCAGGCGCTGCTGCTGGGCCTTTTTGCTGATCAGCTGTTTGCTTTTTTCCATTTAAAGTGCTGTTGGCATTGTTTTTATTGTGAAAGTGCTACTTCTGCTTTTGTCTGTATCTTTAAAGATTGTAAACCATCCAGGGAGCCTTTCTCAGGATTGGGTGGTGAATTACAGAGTAATGAATGAACGAAGTTTGCCATCACTTTCATTAAGGGGGGGAGATGCAAAGCCGCTCAATCCACCCCTCATTTCTGACTCCTTGCGGTCTCAAGCATTTTCTCCCGAGTCTTCGGTGCCGCTTTAACTGGTGTATTTGGTGCAGGGCTGCCCTGGCTGAATAGCTGCTGTGTCGTTCCGCTGAGCAGCTTCTCCTGCCTGGCCTTTGGTGCGTGGAATCCCTTCCCTGCTGCTTCCCTTCCTTGCATTTCAGGAGGTTGACTCCATTCTGGCCCGAGTGCCTCTGGGTGGCTCTTTGGTGTGAGAGCCAGTGAGGTGCAGTGCTTGGGAAGGAACGTGGCACGGCTTATGGAGGGAGGGAAGGCAGTGGGGGCAGCCTCTGTTCACCAAGGGTGACCCCCCTGATCCAAATGTTCATGAATAGGACACGCAAAACAGATGCGTTTGTTCAAGAAACAAATTTATTTTGATTGCGATAGAGTGAAATTTCTTGCTCCATGCACTGCCCGGAGGAGCGGCTTGTGTAGTCTTCTGCTTTTGCCCAGGTATGATGGACACAACACTTGTATGGAGCACAAGTTAACAACACCCTCCCTTTTTGTGTCCATGCCTGGAATGGCTTCTCCTGCACCAGGAACAGAGGACCGTTTTCCCAAGATGCCAGCACAGCTAAACCCTCTTTTGTCTGACCCCGCAACCCTCTCTCAGTATTCACGAGAAAGCCAGAGGAGAAAACCCAGAGAAGAGAAAGCAGCCAAGGTTCAGCCCTCCATTGCATTAACCGCTGGGACCACAAGGTTTCCCACACTCAACCGAAGGCAGGAGTGCAGCGAAGGGAGCTTGTAGTGTCTCCCTCTACCACTTGGTCTGATGCAGTGTGCACGATCTCTGGCCAGGGAAGCTGTGTAAGTCATAGATGTTGAATTTTATCAGACCAGAAGCAAAGTCTAACGGTCCAGGGTTGAGACTCGCTAAATCCTGGTTTATGCAACCCTTAAAGTGAATTAGCTTCGTAGGTAATCCAACTGGAATAGAAAAGAAAGAAGAGGAGCATGAGAAGCTCGCCTTACAGATATTGCAGTACAACGGGGTGTCCTGCCTGAGGACACCCCCCTCCGCCCCCGACCTGGAGCCCTTCCCAGGCTGGTCCGTGACTGCGCTGAACAGCCGCCCTGGCGCCTCCTCAGTGCAGGCCGTGATGCAGCCGAGTGTCTGCGAGCCTGAGCCACGTTTGGAAGGGTCAGAAATATTAGCTGGGCGAGGAACAGGCCACGGTTCCCCAGATGATGCGAAAGCCTCCCAGAGAGCAGGACACGATTGCTGACGAGCGTGGAGAGGCAGCAGGGGGCTGCTTTGGCAGCTCGTCCCCCGGCCTCATGGAGCAGCAGGAGGAGCTCTCCTCCCGGCCATCAGATGCAGAGGATAGGCCTGGCAGGGCAGCCTGCTAGTCTGCATCGTGGCCCATCAACGGCACCATGGCAGGGGCTTCCCGGGCACTGCCAGAGATTCTGGGGGGGGATGAACCCCTTCCCCCCTTTACACCTCCCCTCCCCCCTTCATTCCCCCTCACTCTTTTCAGAGCCTTCCATAGGTGCTGCCATCCCATTGAGAGCATCCATCCTTGCCAGACACCTTGTGCATTTCCGTGTGAAAAGGGGAGGAGAAGTGGAGGGATTCGCAAACCGATTGGCAAGGCGAGACTGCGGGAGCCCTGCACTGCACACACTGCGAGGGGCGCTAGAAAAGGGAGGGGAAACTCCGCAAAAGCCCCCAGCACGCAGTGCTGCACTGAGAACGTCACACATTTTAAACTTTTTGAGAGCCACCAGAGCAGATGGCCTCCATTTCTCTTTGCAGTCTCATCAGAGCCGTTAAAGAGAAACAGCGAGATCTACGCGCTTCCCCCCAGCTTCGAGGTTTGGAAGTCTTACTCACATGGAGTCATGTCAAAAGTGATATCCAGGCATTGATTCTCGGTGCCAACACACTCCACAGTCCCCTGGCCGTAGCAAGAATCCGAAGTGGAGAAGAAGCCGGGGCACCGCAGCCCGTTGGGTGTAAGGCTGCTGCGATCTGGCACTGGAAAAGCAAGCCCAGGTGAGCGCCCTGCGACCTGGCATTCCCTCCACATCACCTGCCTTCAGTCGCAGCCAGCAGAGCTGCAGCAACTGTGTGGTAAGGTTTTGACTGGTGCAAGTTATGGGAAGGGGAGCCCTGTCCCGGAGGCGGTGTCCATTTCTGCCAGAGGGGAGAGTGGGCCGAGAGTGGTTCTGCGGGGCCTCATCCGGCTCCTGTTCCTCATGCTGCCAGTGTGACTGGCGCATGAATGCATTCAAGCCCAACAGGTGGCGGTACTTGCCTTGCAGATCCTGCGCGTTGCACTCGTCCGTTTGGCAGCACTGAGATTTCAGGAGGCCGTATCGATTGGCTATTGTTCCTCCCCTGAAATTGACTGGCAGGCATTCCTGGGCTCGGGAACAGCCCTTGTAGGTAACGTCAAATGGGAAATCATCTGAGAATGAGAATCAGAAAGAGCAGCTGATGCAGTGGAGGAATTGGGTGCAGTTCCTGGAGCTGAAACACTAACCTTCCAACACCTGTGTGCTGGGTAATTACTGACTTTAGCTTTGTATAAACACGTGCATTCGGCAAATTGCCCCGAAGAACATTACGCAGCCAATAGCTTTCCAGCAGAGTTTTGCCAAAGTGCCTTTGGAAAGTGTAAATGTTATTCAGGAGTGCGGGAACCTGGACATGTGAGTTCCTCAGGAAAGGGCATGTGAACACGATTTGAGAAAGCAGCTACTCAATTGTCTCCTTCCAGTCCCACAACCATCATTTTAACTGGGAATTCTCCCTCGGGAGCTGCTGGGCACGAGATCTACAAATCCCACAATTCTGCAGGTTGAGCCAAGGAGGGGAATGGTGGGAAGAGGAGAAGCCATGAAGGAAAGGCGTGTTTCAGGCTGACCTTCAGACATGTTCCCTCACGTGCTCCACACGTCAATGCGCCTCCTTTGAGAATGAGCCTCCTTCTACAGACAGGGCCTCTGAGCAATAGATACTGTGCAGGTCAATGCCTTGCAGTGATTCCCCCGGAGGGATCTGCGTCTCGCCTGCGTGCTCCAGAGTCCAACTGATGCAAGCAAAGCATTTTGAAGGAGCAGACAGTGCATCTCACTCACAGTATGTGAACTTAGCCGAGAGAGTAACGCAAGCATTTTGGTTCGGAGCACATTCCACCGTCTTCGTGTCTTTCTCTCTGCATTTTCCTCCGCAGCCAAAACACGTCTTACACCTAATAGCTGCCACTGCAGAGAGGAGAAAGGGTGGGAAAGGCTCAGTGCTACGAAGGCGAGTCACACGATTCCGAACAGGCAGATCCAGCATGGATCGCATTTTGCCAGGATGTATCCAGAACTACTGAGCACCTGGATTCTGCTTTCTGCCTGCCAGAGCTCCTGAAGTTCTGGCTGTCCCTCCATCCAGCTGCATCTTTCCTAGCTAGAAGCAGGAACCCGGGTCCTTTGGATGATACTCACCTGCAGGAAGCAAGGCCAAGAGGAGGCAGGGGCTCAAAGGCACTTTCATCGCGATGGGAAGGTGAAGAGCCAGGAGGAGGTGGAACAGAGCAGAACCACCAGCACTAGTGACAAACGAGGTGTTCCATGGCAGCCTTTATAGGGCCAATGGGGAGCCCAAGGGAAGAAGGCAGGAACAACTGGTACGATGACATCAAGGAAGCAGTTTTAGTGCTTTGAAGCCAGCTTGGTTTGTGATATCGCTAAGGCGTTCTCCTGGAAGTCAATGACATCCCTCCTGCTGGCTCTCCAGCAGAGTCGAAACTCTTCTTCAGCAGTCTGGATGTGGGGAAAGGTGCCATGAGGAATCCCAGTTCAGGATATTATCGTGGCAATGAAGGAACAGCGACAGAAGCAGAAGAGGCGGCAGATCCTGCATTTCCCATGCAGGTGCCCGATGTCACACCCCACAGACGTCATCAGCCCTCCGTGAACCTCCTTGCTCCTGGGAGAACAACCAAGTGCACTGAACTTCACCCCCCACCCCCTCCAAAGACGCCGCAGGAAGAGCCCACTAAAGCCCTTCACGGGGTTCGGATTCTGTCAGCCACAGGACGTCCCCTCCTCTCCCTGCTTCCTCCTCCCAGTTTAGCTGGTTGCTGTTTTGCTCCACTGTCAGCAGAGGGAAAATGTTTCAGGTCTGGGGGATGCATTGTGTGCCTGTGTCCCTCCACATTGTGAAGCGTCACAGTTGTGTAGACCCACCCGTTTTGGGGATGCCTTTGTGGCACATCTGCTGAGGCTGCTGGGAGGAGCCCTCCTGGGTGGCCTCCATCCGGGTCTGCAGCACACGCTCGCTGCGCATGGTGGGAAGAAGGCGAACCAGCCCTGGAGCTGCTGGAGAGGACGCAGTGGCTGGGAGGCTTGTGGATGTGCGCAGACGCGCCACCTGTTGCCTGGACCGCAGACCCACCCTCTGAAGGAGAGGGTGAAGCGGAAAGAAAGGAAGGAAACTGTGGAAGGGAAAACGGGAGGTGCTGGTTGTCCTGGCCATCAGCTCGTCCGTGCACCCAGCTCCTCGCCCTTTGCCCACTTTTTAAGGGTGTGTTTTGCAAGGTTGTGACCCGCTCCATCCTGGCTTTCTAGCTCTAAATGGCAATGAATCAACAGATCTTGAACCAGTGGACACATACTAGTGATAGGTAGAAAATGTCATGTGGAAACCATGTTTGCTGGGGAGTATCCATCGTTTTAAATGGCAAGGACTTTGTACCAACTGATCGGGGCTTTCTCCAAAGCATCCTTGGAATTCCAGTTTGCTGCAAAGGTGGAGCATTCAGTGGAGAGGTCCCTGCCACGAAGCTATGATGAAGAAGAAGGTGGAGCCAGTTCAATTCTGCAGGTCAGGCAGTATCGGAAGGCAAGTGCTACGGCCGTCCGCTCCGCCAAAGCTCCGAAATTGCATTGCACGACTTCAGCTCTTCAGGTTTGTTGCGTATAATGAATTTGACAGAGAACAGTGCTGCACCCCAGGGGGTCCCTGCAGGAAACCGTGAGACTGAGTCGCCTCCTGAGGATTCATAACCCTCCGATGGATTCATCGCTTGGGTCCTTTATGGGGTTAGCCGGTAAGATTCAAAATAGGGCTGCACAACCGACAATGGGGACTGGCTCACGGGAGCAGCACACGCCAGCCCTGCTTCAGCTGCACTGGTGGCCAGCTGGCGTCCAGGCCCAAGTCACGGTGCTGGTCCTACCAGTCCAAGCCCTGCCTGGCTTGGGCAGAGTATCTGAGGGAATGGCTTTTCCCGCATGGAGCTATTCAGGCCCGAAGACCATCCTTGGCGGTCCTTCCCAGGTAAGTAAGAGGTGATGATGTGGAGATGGGTCTCCTGAGTTAGGACATCCAATCTTTGGAATAAGCTCCCCAGAGCCTTTCTATCTTCCGGGCATTTTTACGGTTAAATGGCAGTTTGAACAGGTATTTCAGAACCTGCTGCTGAGCGATTTACTGATCAGCTGTCTGCTTTTTTCCCCCTTTTTAAAGTGCAGTTGGCATTGTTTTTATTGTGAAAGTGCTACTTCTGCTTTTGTCTGTATCTTTAAAGATTGTATACCTTCCAGGGAGCCTTTCTCAGGATTGGGTGGTGAATTACAGAGTAATGAATGAACGGAGTTTGCCATCTCTTTCATTAAGGGGGGCAGATGCAAAGCCGCTCAATCCACCCCTCATTTCTGGCTCCTTGCGGTCTCAAGCTTAATCTCCCGAGTCTTTGGTGCCACTTTAACTGGTGTATTTGGTGCAGGGCTGCCCTGGCTGAACGGCTGCTGTGTCGTTCCGCTGAGCAGCTTCTCCTGCCTGGCCTTTGGTGCGTGGAATCCCTTCCCTGCTGCTTCCCTTCCTTGCATTTCAGGAGGTCGACTCCATTCTGGCCCGAGTGCCTCTGGGTGGCTCTTTGGTGTGAGAGCCAGTGAGGTGCAGTGCTTAGGAAGGAACGTGGCACGGCTTATGGAGGGAGGGAAGGCAGTGGGGGCAGCCTCTGTTCACCAAGGGTGACCCCCCTGATCCAAATGTTCATGAATAGGACACGCAAAACAGATGCGTTTGTTCAAGAAACAAATTTATTTTGATTGCGATAGAGTGAAATTTCTTGCTCCACGCACTGCCCGGAGGAGCGGCTTGTGTAGTCTTCTGCTTTTGCCCAGGTATGATGGACACAACACTTGTATGGAGCACAAGTTAACAACACCCTCCCTTTTTGTGTCCATGCCTGGAATGGCTTCTCCTGCACCAGGAACAGAGGACCGTTTTCCCAAGATGCCAGCACAGCTAAACCCTCTTTTGTCTGACCCCGCAACCCTCTCTCAGTATTCACGAGAAAGCCAGAGGAGAAAACCCAGAGAAGAGAAAGCAGCCAAGGTTCAGCCCTCCATTGCATTAACCGCTGGGACCACAAGGTTTCCCACACTCAACCGAAGGCAGGAGTGCAGCGAAGGGAGCTTGTAGTGTCTCCCTCTAGCACTTGGTCTGATGCAGTGTGCACGATCTCTGGCCAGGGAAGCTGTGTAAGTCATAGATGTTGAATTTTATCAGACCAGAAGCAAAGTCTAACGGTCCAGGGTTGAGACTCGCTAAATCCTGGTTTATGCAACCCTCAAAGTGAATTTGCTTCGTAGGTAATCCAACTGGAATAGAAAAGAAAGAAGAGGAGCATGAGAACCTCGCCTTACAGATATTGCAGTACGACGTGGTGTCTTGGCTCTGCCCAGAACTGGAGCCCTTCCCAGGCTGGTCTGTGACTGTGCTGAGCAAACACCCCTGGAGCCTCCTCAGTGCAGGCCGTGATGCAGCCGAGTGTCTGCGAGCCTGAGCCACGTTTGGAAGGGTCAGAAATATTAGCTGGGCGATGAACAGGCCACGGTTCCCCAGATGATGCGAGAGCCTCACAGAGAGCAGGACGCGATTGCTGACGAGCGCGGAGAGGCAGCAGGGGGCTGCTTTGGCAGCTCGTCCCCCGGCCTCATGGAGCAGCAGGAGGAGCTCTCCTCCCGGCCATCAGATGCAGAGGATAGGCCTGGCAGGGCAGCCTGCTAGTCTGCATCGTGGCCCATCAACGGCACCATGGCAGGGGCTTCCCGGGCACTGCCAGAGATTCTGGGGGGGGGGATGAACCCCTTCCCCCCTTTACACCTCCCCTCCCCCCTTCATTCACCCTCACTCTTTTCAGAGCCTTCCATAGGTGCTGCCATCCCATTGAGAGCATCCGTCCTTGCCAGTGACCTTGTCCATTTCCGATGTGAAAAGGGGAGGAGAAGTGGAGGGATTCGCAAACCGATTGGCAAGGCGAGACTGCGGGAGCCCTGCACTGCACACACTGTGAGGGGCGCTAGAAAATGCAGGGAAAACTCCGCAAAAGCCCCCAGCATGCAGTGCTGCACTGAGAACTTCACACATTTTAAACTTTATGAGAGCCACCAGAGCAGATGGCCTCCATTTCTCTTTGCAGTCTCATCAGAGCCGTTAAAGAGAAACAGCGAGATCTATGCGCTTCCCCCCAGCTTCGAGGTTTGGAAGTCTTACTCACATGGAGTCATGTCAAAAGTGATTTCCACGCATTGATTCTCGGTGCCAACACACTCCACAGTCCCCTGGCCGTAGCAAGAATCCGAAGTGGAGAAGAAGCCGGGGCACCGCAGCCCGTTGGGTGTAAGGCTGCTGCGATCTGGCACTGGAAAAGCAAGCCCAGGTGAGCGCCCTGCGACCTGGCATTCCCTCCACATCACCTGCCTTCAGTCACAGCCAGCAGAGCTGCAGCAACTGTGTGGTAAGGTTTTGACTGGTGCAAGTTATGGGAAGGGGAGCCCTGTCCCGGAGGCGGTGTCCATTTCTGCCAGAGGGGAGAGTGGGCCGAGAGTGGTTCTGCGGGGCCTCATCCGGCTCCTGTTCCTCATGCTGCCAGTGTGACTGGCGCATGAATGCATTCAAGCCCAACAGGTGGCGGTACTTGCCTTGCAGATCCTGCGCGTTGCACTCGTCCGTTTGGCAGCACTGAGAATTCAGTTGACCGTATCGGTTGGCTACTGTTCCTCCTGTGTAACTGACTGCCTGGCATTCCCAGGATCGAGAACATCCCTTGTAGGTAACGTCAAATGGGAAATCATCTGAGAATGAGAATCAGAAAGAGCAGCTGATGCAGTGGAGGAATTGGGTGCAGTTCCTGGAGCTGAAAGATTAGCATTCCGACACCTGTGTGCTGGGGAAATCACTGGCTTTAGTTTTGTATAAACACGTGCATTCGGCAAATTGCCCCGAAGAACATTACGCAGCCAATAGCTTTCCAGCAGAGTTTTGCCAAAGTGCCTTTGGAAAGTGTAAATGTTATTCAGGAGTGCGGGAACCTGGACATGTGAGTTCCTCAGGAAAGAGCATGTGAACACGATTTGAGAAAGCAGCTACTCAATTGTCTCCTTCCAGCCCCACAACCATCATTTTAACTGGGAATTCTCCCTCGGGAGCTGCTAGGCACGAGATCTACAAATCCCACAATTCTGCAGGTTGAGCCAAGGAGGGGAATGGTGGGAAGAGGAGAAGCCATGAAGGAAAGGCGTGTTTCAGGCTGCCTTTCAGACATGTTCCCTCACTTGCTCCACACGTAAATGCGCCTCCTTTGAGAATGAGCCTCCTTCTACAGACAGGGCCTCTGAGCAATAGATACTGTGCAGGTCGATGCCTTGCAGTGATTCCCCCGGAGGGATCCACGTCTCGCCTGCGTGCTCCAGAGACCAAATGTGAAAACACAGCATTTTGAACAGGACAAAAGTGCCTCTCACTCACACAATGAATAATTAGCCGAGAAAGTTATGCAAGTATCTTGATCCGGAGCACATTCCACCGTCTTCGTGTCTTTCTCTCTGCATTTTCCTCCGCAGCCAAAACACGTCTTACACCTAATAGCTGCCACTGCAGAGAGGAGAAAGGGTGGGAAAGGCTCAGTGCTACGAAGGGGAGTCACACGATTCCGAACAGGCAGATCCAGCATGGATCGCATTTTGCCAGGATGTGTCCAGAACTACTTTAATTATGCTGGGGTTCACATGCTTCCAATAGACTTTTCTTCAGCCTTAGCATTCAGAATGATTATGCTTTTCTCGTATGACACAGTACTGATTTTTGCAAACTATAGTGAAGCTAAAAACATAGAATCATTCTTTCGTTTCATCATTTTCCAGGTATCAAACCTTCAAAGTGCAATCCATTATACACTTGAGTGAATTTTATCTTGCAGGCTACCAATGAGTCTTGGTTCCCACTTCCTCCACTCCTCAATGACAGTGCACCTTCTGTCCCTTACTGTGACTTAGTCACCTATTGCATAAACAACACTCCACTTGGTCAGATGGATGTGGGATTGAAGTCACCCTCCCTCCCTCCTGCCTTCCAAAGGATTTCTGAGCACCTGGATTCTCCTTTCTGCCTGCCAGAGCCCCTGAAGTTCTGGCTGTCCCTCCGTCCAGCTGCATCTTTCCTAGCTAGAAGCAGGAACCCGGGTGCTTTGGATGATACTCACCTGCAGGAAGCAAGGCCAAGAGGAGGCAGGGGCTCAAAGGCACTTTCATCACGATGGGACAGTGAAGAGCCAGGCAGAGGTGGAACAGAGCAGAACCAACAGGACTAGTGACCAACAGGGTGTTCCATGGCAGCCTTTATAGGCCATCAGGGGAGCCCAAGGGAAGAAGGTGGGAACAACCGGTTAGATGGCAACCAGAAGGTAACATTAGTGTTTGATGCCAGCTTGGTTTGTGATATCGCTAAGGCGTTCTCCTGGAAGTCAATGACATCCCTCCAGCTGGCCCTCCAGCAGAACCGAAACTCTGCTTCAGCCGCCTGGAAGTGGGGAAAGGTGCCACGAGCAATCCCAGTTCAGGATATTATCATGGCAATGAAGGAACAGCGACAGAAGCTGAAGAGGCGGCAGATCCTGCATTTCCCATGCAGGTACCCGATGTCACACCCCACAGATGTCTTCAGCCCTCCTTGAACCTCCTTGCTCCTGGGAGAACAACCAAGTGCACTGAACTTCACCCCCCACCCCCTCCAAAGATGCCGCAGGAAGAGCCCACTAAAGCCCTTCACGGGGTTCGGATTCTGTCAGCCACAGGACGTCCCCTCCTCTCCCTGCTTCCTCCTCCCAGTTTAGCTGGTTGCTGTTTTGCTCCACAGTCAGCTGAAGGAAAATGTTTCAGGTTTGGGAGATGCATTGTGTGCCTGTGTCCCTCCATGTTGTGAAGCTTCACAGTTGTGTAGATCCAACCTTTTTGGGGATGCCTTTGTGGCATTCTCCAACACATCCTCGGAATTCCAGTTTGGTGCAAAGGTGGAGCATTCAGTGGAGAGATCGCTCCCACCAAATTACAATGCCCAAGGTTCCCTGGGGAAAAGATGAGCCACATTAATTCTGCAGTTTAGATAGCACCTAATATTCAAATGTCAGGAATCCCTTCCGCTGTCAAACTGGCTTAATCATACTGCACTACTTCCATTATCTGGTTTATTTAATATAATGAATTTCACGTAGAACATTGGTGCACTTCAGGGGATCCCTGGAGGAATCCTTGAGACCGAGTTGAGCCTGAGTTTTCATAAACAACAGACAGCTATATCATGTGGATGATTTATGAAATCATGTAGGTAATATGTTTTTCTGCAAGCCCACAATTTAATATGCTAACTAATCTTCTAATTCATCACTCTGGGCGTGTGGAGACATGTTTGTGCAGAATCTGAGTCCAGATTTGGTTTGTTTCTGGGTTGCATATTTGGCACTGATGTAGGACCAGTGAGCCATCAATTACTCCCATGCAATTCAGCCCAACCGGCACCTGTTCCTAGGAGAAGAGCCACAATTGTCCTTTCTTTTCTTTTTTCACTTTCCCATTTTTCCCCTGCTTGCGACTTGCTGGCTCTGTGCTCCCTCCTTCCCCAGAGGCCGCCTGCCTGCATGCACCAGGTGCGGGGAGCTGGGCCGGCAGAGGTCTTGTCCTCCTCCCGCTGGAGGGATCCTGTGGGCAGCAGATGTGTCACTGTGTGCTCAGAAGGGCGGGACCTCTGTTCCGAACCGGCACAGCTCTTTGCACGTTCGTATTCTCTTCGCTGTTCACAGTGCGGGGAAGCAAGAGCTGCCAAGCACTACACTGCCGCTCTCCTTACTTTTCCCCCCTCTCCACAATTTAGTTTGTTGTTGTTTTGCAGGGGGAGAATGAATCAAAGTTTGGAAATACGCTCTCCATACATCAGATTCCCTTGACAAGCCTATAGACCCATCTTTCTGAAGGGTCTTTGCTTTGCTTCAGACCTCTGCTGAATGTGTCAGAACGAGCCCTCCTTGGCCCGGGAGTCCACCAAATCTGAAGCAGACACCTTGTGTGAGTAAGTTGCATGGCACTGCAATTACTTGAGAGGGTGCAGTGCTTGAAAGGTTTGTGAATATTCACAGATGCGCTAATTGTGGTTGATACCAGTCGATCTTGTGTCTGAAAAAGTGGGTGAGCAGAACACAAGTACGGCAGCAACTGAGCCCAGTCACTTCCCAATACGGTTGGGGTTCTCTTCAGATGTACTAGCCCTCAGTGCATCCACGCACCCTGGTCCTCCCCCTTGGTCTCTTCCCCATCTTGCACATTTGCGAACTCCCAGTTCTGTGGGATGTGAAGATGCCATTTGACTTCCCAGCCAAGAGCCATCTTGAGTTCCCAGCCTCTTTTTCCCAGTGGTAACCTCCCCGCTGCATCCAGCGGCTTGGGACCTGGCTATCTAAAGGAGCACTTGCGTCCATATATGCCCTCCTGCCCCTTGAGATCGGCGGGGAGGCCCTTCTCCGGGAGCCCTCTGTGAGGGATATTAGGAGGGTGAGTACCCAGAGCAGGGCCTTCTCTGCAGTGGCGCCCCACCTATGGAATGCGCTCCCCAGAGAGGTCCGCCTGGTGCCATCGTTATCTGTTTTTCGGCGCCAGGCCAAGACCTTTTTATTTAAATGATATTTTAATTGCTAACTGGTTTTTATTTAATGGTTTTATATTTGCTGAGAAACTCCAAATTTTTAATATCATCCTATGCCTGATTGTTTGTTCTTTGTGAGCCGCCCCAAGGCTTCAGCGATGGACGCGGCATAGAAATGTTATAAATGAATGAATGAATGAATGAATGTTCAGGAATAAGATAAACAAAACATGCGGTCTTTCTGACATGCTGTTTTATTTTGATGTGCTATTTTATTTATTTTAAAGTGAAAATTCCCCACCACCACAGTGCCCCGCTGTGCAGGGATGCTCAGCAGGAAAACGTTCCTGAAGGGGCTGCTTGAGGACTGAGCCAGGATGTCCCTCCCTTGGGATTGTTCATTGCTGCTGCCCGCTGAGTGCCAGACGTCTGCATGACGTGGTCTGGCCTTGCTCTTGCTCTTCTCACATGTCCTTTGAACAAGACGAACAATATCTAGAATAAAGCTCTGCTCTGTTCTCAGGCAGGAGCAGGCAGCAGACTGGACAGCTCCAAGTGGGGAGTCTTCCAGGCGCTTTCCATGAAGGAGAAGCAGTTAGAGGCCTGGACGGGGCAGAAAGCTGCAAAAATGGAAGAAGAAAGCGTGCACATACACACTCAGCCACCCTGATAAGGTGAGAATTGAACCCTGCAAAATTTCTTCCAAACTCCCCATCACTCTGTGACAGAGGAAGGAAGAGGGCTCCACCCTTCCCAAGGGAAAGTCAGGGGGCCATTCTGAAGAGGACTGACTTATCTGGCCTTCTGGCTTTGCCCCAGCTATGACGAATGCCACACCTGTAGGAAGCACAAGGTCATGATGCCCTCCTCATCTGTGCCCATGCCCGAAGCGCTGTCTCTTGCACTGGCAATGGAGGGAAACAGTTTGACTGAGATGCCAACACCCCAAAACCTCCTCCATCTAACCCTGCAACCGTCCCTCATGGTTTACCAGAAAAACAAAGAAGAAAATCTAGAGAAGTAGAGAAGAAAACCAAGTTTCAGGCATCCATCGCTTTAACCACTAGGAAATCACTGCCCTCTCCACTCTGCAAAAGGCAACAATGGAGGGTGTGGGGGTGCAGTATCTTCTTCCTACCACTGAGTTTGGTGCAGTTTGCATGATCCCTTGGCACTGTAGCAGTTCACATTATAGAGCGTGGCTCTTAGCAGACCGCCACCAAAGCTAAATGCTCCAGGTTTGGTAGAACACACATTCTGGTTTCCACAGCCCTTAAAATATATTTGCTTTGCAGGTAATCCAACTGAAATAGAGAAAGAAGAAGATGAGTATGAGAACGTCATCTTGCAGATGTCACAGTGTAATGAATTTTCCTGCCTGAGGACACCTCCCCGCCTCAATACTGGAGCCCTTCCCAGGGCTGCTCTGTGCACTGTGCTGTCTAAGCAGCCCTGGGCCAGTCCTGGAGCCCCCTCTACGCTGGCCAGGCTGCAGCAAGACTGCCTGCAAGACTCCACCACCTTTGCATGGACAGAGGGATTGGATGGGCGATGGATTGGTCCCAGTCCCCCAGATAATGTGCACAGCCTCTTCCTGTGCAGGACCAAGCCTTAGATATGAGGATGGGTGGGAAGGCAGGCAGGGGCTTCCTTTGGCAAGCGAGTTCCCCAGGCCCCATCAAGGGACAGAAAGAGCTTGTCTCCCTGCCATCAGAAGCAGAGAAGAAGCATGGAATTGTGCCTTGCTCTTCTACAAAGCAGCCCATCAAAGGAACTCTGCTATCTATCTTCAAAGTAGTGCAAGAGAATCTGAAGAAGGGAGGATTAACACTTTGCCTTTGCACCTTCAGCCATTCCTTCTCATTCACCGCCACTCTTCTCAAAGCCTTCAGCAGGTGCTGCCAAGCAACATGCCTAATCTTGCCTCATCAGGGACCTTATCCACTTCCAATGTCAAAAGGAGAGGAGGAGTGGAGGGAATTGGAAACCGATTGAGCAAGTGAGACTGCAGGCACCCTTCTTTGCTCAGGGTTCAAGGCTGTGTAGATAATGGAGGGAGAATATCTGCAAAAACCCAGTCTATGCACTTGTGTGCTGTGAAATTTGCACCCTTTTAATTTTTGTAAGAGCCACAAATAAGGGGGAGGTGAATGGCCTGATTTTTTTTTTCCTTTGCAGATGCAGAAAGAAAGAAAAAGCAAGGTATGTGCACTTTGTACTCACATGGACTCAAGTCAGAAAAGACTTCAACACATTGATCCTCGGTGCCAACGCACTGGACGGTCCCAGGGCCATAGTGAGAATTCGAAGTTGAGACGAAGCCGGGGCACTGCAGCCCATTGTGTCTGAGGCTGCTGCGATCAGGCACTGGAAACCAAGCACGGGTAAGTGGCGAGTCGTGTGACCTGGCATTTCTCCACATCACCCAATGCTGTCCCAGTCACTCCTGTCCCAGGGGAAGCAGCATCAACTGGGTAGAGAGTTTTATATTGGTACCAATCTCCTTAAATAGTGATGGACATGAGAGATCTGTCCTGCAGGTGGTGTTCATTCCACCATAGCAGAAAGTGAACGGGAGATATTTCTGAGCTGAATGGAGGCATTACTGGAACGCATGCAATCCTCCCCTGTCAACCCAGCCAGTGGGAATGGTTCCATAGGGCCTGATCCTGGCTGCTGTTCCTTGCGCTGCCAATTGACTGCCTTGCACGGACGCCAAGCTGCGACAGGTGGGGATACTTACACTGCACGTCCTGCGCATTGCACTCGTCTGTTTGGCAGCACTGAGTTTTGAACTGGCCATACTTATTTGCCACGGAAGCAGCAGCATAATAGATGCTCTCACATTCCTGAGATCGGGAACATCCCTTGTAAGTAAAGTTGAATGGAAAATCATCTGAAAGGGAATCAGAAAGAGCAGCTGACACAATGGAACAAGAGGTCTTAGTTCCTGGAGCTGAAAGATTAACATTCTGATCCCGATATGCTGGGAAATTGCTGGGCTTTAGTTTTGTATAAACATTTGCAAGTTGCCTCTCAATTATTACTTAGAAAATATTTCATCAGCAGAGTTTTGTCAATGAGCTTTTAAAGGTAAAAATGTGAAAAAACAGATCAGTTTACATTTTCTGGGACCTTTTGTGGTTCCATTTTTCTTGCACAAGTGCTGTTCTGAAGCAGTATTTTTACTGGGGTTTACAGGTTAAATGTGTATTTCTGCTCAGAAAGTCAAATTTTTCCCTATTAACAGGAAACATTTTCCAGTAAACTTTGAAAGCTTTTTTTTTTTTTTTTTTGGAAATTTGGGGAACTCCTTTCTTGTTCAGTTCCATGGCAACATACACACTACCAAAAAGTGGAAATTGGAGAAATGAAGGGTTTTATGGGAGATCCATTGGAGGCAGCCATAGAAGAAAATGATGCAAACACAGCATTTTGAATGGACAGCTAGCACATCTCACTCACAGACTGTATTATTAGCCAAGAAAATGATACAAGTATCTTGATCTGGAGCACATTGCACAGTCCTTGTATTTTCGTCTCTGCACGTTTTTCCGCAGTCAAAACACGTCTTACACCAGAGCGCTGCCACTGCAGAGAGGAGAAAAGGTGTCAAAACGTCAGGGCTATGAAGATGGTTTACACAATTTTTAACAGACAAATCCACCTCTGAATCCTCTTCATAAGCAACAGACTTCTTGATCAGATGGATGTGGTATGGAAGTTAATCCTGTCTTTGGGACTGAGCCCCGCTTAGTCTACTTGTGAAGCTGAGCTGAAAATACAGGGATTGCTTTTGCTATCGAACTCTTAAATTCTGCCTTCTCTTCTGCTGGTGAACCTTTCTCCCTCTCTCCTCCTTTTCAAGGTATCCCTGAGTGCCTTGATTCTCCTGCACTTGCTCTTTCTCTAGTCAGCTGCATCCTTTTTGTACTAGAAAGAAGGACTCCAGACTTTTGGCTCATACTCACCTGGAACAAGCAGGGCCAAGAGGAGGCAGGTACTCCAAAGCATTTGCATGGCGATGTGAAGATGAAGAGCCAGGCAGATGTAGAACAGAGGGGCTACCACAAGAGTACTGATAAATAAGGTGCTTTTTAGTACATTTATAGTCCATGCAAGGGAGCCCAAGGGGAGAAAGGGGGAACAACTGGTTTGATGGCATCCAGGAATCAAATTTAGTCCTTTGAAGTCAATTCAGTTTGCGAAATGGATGTCAAGTTTATCTGGAAGTCAATGAAATCCCTTCAGCTGGTTTTCCAGCATAGCTGAAACTCTGCTTCAGCAGTCTGGAAGTGGGGAAAGGTGCTTGTGAATAATCCAGAGTCAGGATTTTGTTTTGCTGAATGTTCAGCACCGCCTGCTCAGCATAGTGAGAGGAGCAGAAGGAAAGCAAGATTCAACAGATCCCGTACATGTGCCCCCTGTCACACTGGACAGAGCTCCTCAATCCTCCTCTAACTTCCCTGAATGACCTCGCCTGTTACTTGAGGACATGTTGATCGAAGAGGGAGGGAAAACCATTCATCCTGCTGAGAAGCAGGAGTTCCCAACCACCAAATTGAACCCTCCTCTCCCTTCAACACTCCCCAATTCAAGTTCTTGTTGTACTTTTGCTAGATGGTGCATCATGAATCAAGGTTTGGAGGTACACTGTCCACATATCTCAGTTCCTCCAATCCCAAACCATTACATGTGCTTAGACACTGTCTTTTATAGGCTCTTTGCTTTGCTTCAGCCATCTGTCGGGATTCATCCAGATCTGAAGCACATCCCTGCTTTTGTTTGAATAAGTCGAGTCAGAATCACAATTACTTGAGTGAATGCTTGAAAAGTTCGTGAATATGCCTCGATGCAATTCTTGTTGTTGAGACCTGCAGATCCTCTGTCTGAAAAAGAGGTTAACAGAAAATAAAGAAGGCAGCTGTGGGAGGGAAAATAGGTGGAGGTTGGGTTTTTCAGCTGTCCTGGCCATCAGGCCGTCCATGCACCCAGCTCTTGCCCTTTGCCTGCTTTTTATGGCTGCATTTTGCACGATGGTGATCCTCCCCATTCCGCACGATGCACAAGTGCCCTTCTGACTTCCCTGCTATAGGTGGAGTGCTCAGCAGCAAGTTTCAGGTCAGTCAACACCTCCTGGGAGGACATGACCCAGCCTGTGGAAATGCATTTTCCTTGGGAAGTGGCTCGGGTACAAAATGGCATTGGCTTCATACCAATGCACTGGCCAAAGCTCCTTCCAAGGCACCCAGGGAATTATGGGATGCTGCAAGGGTCGCTCATTCAGTGCTCGAGAGCCCTTCCACGGAACGACAATGCCCAGAGTCTCCTGAGCAGAAGGCAGAGCACACCTGCCTTGGCAACGCAGAGATCCCAGTCAGGTTGCCCTGCGACATCCCATGGCACTGCCCTGGTTCTCCATTCAGGTGATTCAACTGGCATAGCCCTTCACGGCACCTTCAGGGCTCCCCGGAGGAAGCGCTGTGGCTCACAGTAATAACTACTTTGTTACAAGACAATCAGGGGGTCAAGGTGTTTTTCTGGATCTCCACAAAGTAGTATTTGATCCTGACAGCCAATCTAGCTGAACGTCTGATTCATCACTCTGATTCATCACTAACATTTCCATGGAGAATCTGAAATCAGTCCGGTTTTTTTATTTGATGCCGCTTTAGGATTTCGCCCTAAGCATCTTCTGTTCCTAGAAAGCGAGCCATGTGTGTGCATCTTTCTTGTTCCTTTCCCTGCTTTTGTGACCACCCCTTCTTTTCCTTACTGGACTTGTACTTTCTCATTGCTCAATCTCATCCAGGCTCTTTGGAATATTGGAGGCGGGGGGGGGGGGTCTTTGCGTGAGGATTGGCATTGGGGGAAATTGACAAAGGAAACATTGAAAAGTCAAAAGGTGCATTTTAAAAACAGAAAAACTGGCAGGGAAATAGTGCCATTTGTTTACTCACGACTGGGGGGAAAAAATGAAAAGAATCTGTTTGAAACAAGAAAGACCAAACCTCTTGTCTACTGATGTAAAGATGCCTGCCTCTCGTTCTCGCCCTCCCCCTTCCCTCTCTCTCAGATGTTTGTGTCAGAACTCATACACATACACAAAGTATTGGAAAAGGAACAGCATACCCTGGATTTACACCAATGTGTTGATCAAGGCCTTCTCCAAAGCATCCTTGGAATTATAATTTGGTGCAAGGGTGGAGCACTGAATGCTAGAGATTCCTTCCACAGAACAACAGAGCCAAGGTTGCCTGGGAAGCAGGCAGAGTCACGTCAATTCTGCAGTTTAGATAGCATCTAATATCCAGATATCAGCAGCCTCTGCTGCACTCATACCTCCTAAATTGCTTTCTACTACTTGACCTATTTCCAGGTTTATGCAGAGCAATGAATTCAACATGGAACATCACTGCACTATGGGGGTTCCCTGGAGGAAAACCTGTGATCAACTCGCAATAGACAGCTTCATCATATGGATGATTCATGAAATGAAATATGTAAGGTGCTTTTCTGCAACACCACAAAAATTAGCTATACCAGCCAGTTTAGCTGAATGTCTGATTCACCTCTTTGGGTGTGTGCAAACATTTCCGTGGATAATCACAGTTCAGTCTGATTTTTAAAAAGCTGCATATTTGACACTGCTGCAGAATTCATGAGCAAGCATTGCTAATCATGTTCTGCTCCTCAGAGGAGAGCCATGCACTTCTGTACAATAGAAAGGAAGGATGCCTAGTTATGATACACAGCCACATGGTGCACAGAACATCACCTTATTCATAATACTAAAAGGAGAGACCAAAAGAGCCGAGCATAAGCAGTGGGGATGCAAGAGGGATGCAAGAGGGAGCAGTGAAAAATCAGAAGTGGTGTTTTGAAAGCTGGCAGAGAAGCTGATCAGCCTTCTTAATCACCACCAGGTGAAAAATATTCTTTTCTTGAAATCATCTGTTCCAGCACAAGCACCTTCCAATTTCTTCTGCAGTGAAAGCAGATGAGAACATTTCCTTTTTGCTAAGAAGCCATGGCCTGCTAGCACAGCTGAGCTCAGACAACACAATAACCCAGGTTTGAACAGCAGCCGGCACTTCAACAACAATCCACACTCAACCCATTCTCAGCCCTGGCACATGAGCTATCTTGTTGTCTGAACCCAGCCTGGCCATCTCTTACATACTAGCAGGAAAAACCACAAGGCTGGTTAGGTTGGAAGGTCCCATCTCAGCAGAATTGGTGGCCTCAGGTTGCTCCTGCTGGTAGTCTTGATGCTGCTAGATTTGCTCTGGGCAAAAGACGAGGTGCCTGTGTGGGCAGCTGCTGGGAGCTCCAGGCCCTCCCGAGTTAAGCCAATAAAACAGATTAATTTATTTCAGGCTTCAGGCCTTGGAGTGGCAACACCTTGCTTGGTTTCCCAACACAGGACTGGGAAGTGTGGTGCTGGGGGACGATGGCTCTGTGCCATGGCAGTTATGCTATGGAGTACCACAGGGGTCCATTTTGTCCCCCTTGCTATTCAACATCTATATGAAACCGCTGGGAGAGGTCATCCAGAGGTGTGGGCTGCGGAGTCATCAGCACGCTGATGATACCCAGCTCTACCTCTCTTTTTCAACCAATCCAGGTGAGGCAGTGGCTGTACTGAACCGGTGCCTGGGCGAGGTAATGGGCTGGATGAGGGCCAATAAACTGAAGCTCAATCCAGACAAGATGGAGGTCCTGCTGGTAGGTGGTTCGAACTCCTGGGTAGGTGGCTTGGATCTTGTCCTGAATGGGGTTGCACTCCCTCTAAAGGACGGGGTCTGCAACTTGGGAGTGCTCCTCGACCCGGAGTTGGCTTTGGAAGCTCAAGTGTCAGCGGTGGCGAGGAGTGCTTTCCATCAGCTTCAGCTGATCCATCAGCTGCATCCTTACCTGGAGGACGACTGCCTAGCGACAGTGACACATGCATTGATTACTTCCCAGTTGGATTTCTGTAATGCGCTCTACGTGGAGCTGCACTTGAAGACAGTCCTGATACTTCAGATGGTGCAAAATAGAGCAGCCAGGTTGCTGACAGGGACTGGGCATTGTTCTCATATAACCCCAGTCCTCTACCAGCTTCACTGGCTTCCCATCAAAGTCCGGGCTCAATTCAAGGTGCTGGTTATTACCTATAAAGCCCTTAACGGCTTGGGACCTGGATACCTAAAGGAACGCCTTCTTCCGTATTTGCCCTCCCGCCCCTTGAGATCAGCAACAGAGGCCCTCCTCCAGGAACCCTCCGTGAAAGACATTAGGAGGCAAAGTACCCGGAGGAGGGTCTTCTCTGCGGTGGCACCCCATCTGTGGAATGCGCTCCCCAGAGAGGTCCGCCTGGCCCCGTCGTTATTTGTTTTTCAGCACCAGACTAAGACCTTTTTATTTCAACAATATTTTAATAACTTTTAACATTAGCTATATAGATTTTAATCTGCAGCCAGGGTGGATCTGAATTTTATTTGTATTATGCTTTATTTTTCTTATTTATGTAAGCTGTCCCGAGGCTCTGCAAGTGGACAGCATACAAATATTCTAAATAAATAAACGAAAGTGTGACCCTGTTTGACTCTTTGGGCATCTGTGCTGATTTTAATCCCATCAGCCACGGCTTTCTGCTGGACAGACTCTCTGGGCCAGGAGTGGATGGCCACGCACTGCAGTGGTGCTGCTCCAGGTTGGGTGGCCAAGAGCAGGAGGTGAAGCTGGGGCGTGATTACTCTGCCCTTCGTCTGCTCTTCCATGCTGCATTTTATCTCTTGTCTTGTTGAACAACTGCAGGAAACTACTAGAAGAAAAGTAGAGTAATGCACAGTGTGAACTTTGGGGCAGGAAGGCTGGAATGTTTTACACCACTCGTTTGGAAACCTGTTGACTGCTTTGTAATATCATCCCTCTGCAACAACGCCATTAAAAACTGGCTTTCTGAGATATCTAGGCAAGGAAAACAAACCTTTGGCATGAGGAATAGTCATGGGCATCTAATTGTGGATATAACGTTAGAAAATGAAAATGAATGTCTTTAGGATGAGCAAGTATCTTGCCACTATTGCCTTCCTTGGCCAAGATTGTGTTTCACTATTACTTCAGCTATGAGCTCCCCGCTCTCTTTCTTCAACGGGGCCAGATGCAAAGCCGCTCAATCCACCCCTCATTTCTGACTCCTTGCGGTCTCAAGCATAATCTCCCGAGTCTTCGGTTCCGCTTTAACTGGTGTATTTGGTGCAGGGCTGCCCTGGCTGAACGGCTGCTGTGTCGTTCCACTGAGCAGCTTCTCCTGCCTGGCCTTTGGTGCATGGAATCCCTTCCCTGCTGCTTCCCTTCCTTGCATTTCAGGAGGTCGACTCCATTCTGGCCCGAGTGCCTCTGGGTGGATCTTTGGTGTGAGAGCCAGTGAGGTGCAGTGCTTGGGAAGGAACGTGGCACGGCTTATGGAGGAGGGAAGGCAGTGGGGGCAGCCTCTGTTTAGCAGTGGTGACCACTCCCCCCCCCACTGCATCCAAATGTTCATGAATAAAATACACAAAGCACAAGCTGCTTTTGACATGCTAATTTATTTTGATGAGGACCCAGTGAAACCTCCCCACCACAGCACTTCCCCACTTTGCAAGGGATGCTCACCAAGAAAGATTCCCGAAGCGGCCCATGAGGTCTCGGCTGGAACGCCCTCCTTGGGGTTGTGCATTGCAGCTGCCTGCTGAGTGCCAGACGGCTGCGTTACACGGTCTGGGCTTGCTCTTGCTCTCCCCACACCGAGAAGAACAAGAACAAGAGCGACTCTCTGCTCTGTTCTCGGGCCTGGACCAGGCAGCAGACTGGACAGCCCCAAGCGGGGAGGCCGTGGGCAAGTGTCCCTGGGCACTTCCCTTCGCAGAGAAGCGGCCAGGGGCCTGCAGGGGGCAGAAAGTAACAGAAGTAGAAAGAGTGCATGCACACTGCTTAGCTAGCCTGTTAAGGATCTGAGCCCTGCAAAATATCTCCCAAACTCTCCATGTCTGTGTGCGAGAGGAGGAAGGAGGGCTCCGTGCTCCCCAGGAGAAGAAGAGGTGGTCCTTCTGCAGAGCACCAGCCTATGCCGCCTTCTGACTTTGCCCAGTGGACGATGAAATCCATACCCACCGGAAGCACAAGGCCACAACACCCTCGCTGCCTGTACCCATGCCTGGGATAGCATCTCCTGCACCAGGAATGGAGGACTGACCAAGCTGTCAACATAGCCAAGCCCCACAGAACATCCTCCGTGTACACCAGAAAAACTACGAAGAAATTCCAGAGAAAAAGAGAGGAAAGCCAAGGAATTCTAAGTTTCAGCTCTCCATTGTTCTAACCCTTAGGACCACAATGTTCTCCCCACTCTGTGAAAGGCAAGAATAGATGACGTGGGGGCTCCATTATCTTCTTTCTACCACTTAGACTGATGTAGTTTGCACGATCCTGGGCTGCCATAGCAGCGCACGTTATAAATATTGTATTTCAACAGACCATTACCAAAGAGTAATGGTCCGGGCTTGGTAGAACACAGATTCTGGTTTCCACAGCCTCTAGCGTGAATTTGCTTCGCAGGCAAGCCAACTAGAATAGAAAGAGAAGGAAATGAGGAGGAGAATGTCATCTTACAGGTATTGCAGTGCAGTGAGGTGCCCTGTTGAAGGACACGCCATCCTCCACGGGTTGGTCTGTGCACTGCTCTGATTATGAAGCCCTGGATCAGGGCCGAAGCCTCCTTCATGCAGACCAGCTCTACTTCTGCCTTATCTATCACTGACTTCATCTTGCAATTCCATTGGATGGTTGAACCTGGCGATGTAATTGGAAGACCAGGCTGCACAATGGTGAGGATAGATTTTTTTTTTTTTAAAGAAATGATTGGAGACATCAGAATTCAAATTAACTGGATATTTTTAAAGGATGCCAAAACAGCCATTATTGGTCTAATGTGCTGCACAGGCTGGGTGAATAGCTTGTCTATTGACCAACATTGAAAGAACATTTAAACACCACTTCGCTAATGCTTTTGCAACTGCAGCAGGGATGAAAGGAAAAAACAGGGAAACGCTACTCACATGGACTCATGTCAAAAATGACTTCCACACACTGATCCTCGGTGCCAACACATTGGATGATCTCCTGGCCATAGCAAGAGTCTGAAGATGAGGAGAAGGCTGGGCACCGCAGCCCGTTGGGTCTAAGGCTGCTGCGATCTGGCACTGGAAAAGCAAGCCCAGGTTAGCAGAGAGTCCTGTGGCCTGGCAGCCTTTCCACATCACCCAATCCTGTGCCAGTCACTCCTCTCCCAGGGGAAGCAGCATGAGCTGTGTAGTGAGTTTGTTTATTGGTACAGATCTCCTTAAACAGTGATGGACATGAGAGATCTGTCCTGCAGGTGGTGTTCATTTCTAAACTAGGAGAGTGGACGTGATATTGCTGAGTTAAATGGAGACATTACTGGAATCCATGCAATCCTGCATCCTCCCCTGTCCAACCCAGCCACTGAAAATGGTTCTGCAGGGCCTTAACCATCTCCTCCTTATGCTGGCGAGTTGACTGGCTTGCATATACACCAAGTCCCAGCAGCCCCAGCAGATGGTGATACTTACCTGGCATATCCTGAGCATTACACTCGTCTGTTTGGCAGCAGTAGCTTCTTGCTTGGCCATATGTACTCCCAAAAGTGGCAGCATAATAGGCTGACTGGCATTCCTGAGATCTGGAACATCCCTTGTAAGTAATGACGAATGGGAAGTAGTCTGTGAAAGGGAATGAGAAAGAACTGCTGGCTCACCGAAACCTGAGGTCATATTCCATGAGCCGAAAGGTGGACATTCTGATGCTCCTGTGCCAAGGAATTGCCAGGCTTTTGTTCTGCATAAACATTTGCATTTGGCAGCGGCCCTAAGAGCATTACACAGACATGACTCATCAGCAGAGATCTGTGACGACGTGAGGAACCGGAAGGGGCTGCCCTTGTGTTACACATTTGGCTCCTGATACGTGTTGTGATCCCCTGCTCTCTAGCAGTGAGAAGGTCTTCGTCAGTGCAGAGGTTAGCTGGATCTGGTTAGTGCTGATATTTTGTATTACCAAATGTTCTTATAGGTGTTGATAAGTGATGTGTGTGTTTCTGCTCAGAATTTCAAACATATTCCTTTTAACAGTAACATTTTCCAGTAAGCATGGAATGTTCTTTGAAATTTGGGGGTCTCCTTTTCTGCTGAGGTACATGGCACACATGGAAAAGGCCACCCTAACCCTAACTCTAAAAGGAAAAGTGTCTGTGGAGGAGAATCAGAAAGAGCTGCTAAGTTGTCAAAAGAAGAGGCTGTCATTCCATGAGCTCAAGGGATACATGTATGTTTTCCAGAGAACTTGCAATATCATTCTTTGAAATTTGGGGACCTCCTTTCCTGCGGAATTACACGACACACATTGAAAAGGCAACATCTGCATTACCCAAAAGGGGAAATATGAGAAATGAAGAGTTTTATAGAGTATCTGGTGGAGGCAGCCATAGTGGAAAATGGTATTTCCACCTACTGGTAGTTGAAATGGTCACAGGAAGGGCAGGGCGAGAAGGGGTGGGCACACCAGTATGTCCGCTTTCCCTTTGTCACACTGAACCGGGTGCCGCTGCTCTGCGGCGGAACTCACAATGGCGAGATGAGAATTCCCACCTGGAATATGCCCTGCTCCCCATCTGCACCCCAGTTCAAGCAGTGGGAATTTCCCCCCACCCACTTCTCATCACATTCACGCTCAGCTTCTGCTGACAGGTCATGTTTCCAAGCTGCCTCCGCCCCGATCCTTCTGCAGCACACTGCTATTTGGGTGCAGGGAAACATGGGCATGAGCGTTCTTGCAGAAAGGGGATTTGAGCACTTGGCTAAGATAGCAACGACTCCGTTTTCCCCCTTTGGCAACCCCTGTCCCTCAGTCATTTGAACATGGTGCTTGGACGTCTTTCTAGGGAGTCGCTAGTCATGAGAGCCACAAATCTCACAAATCGATGGATTGAATCAAGGAAGGAAGTGGCAGGAAAGGCAGGTATAGGGCTGCATTTTGGACCTCCCGGCTGTTCCACACATGCTTACAGGTCAGTTGGGAACACACCTCCTGCTTGCTTGGCATGGGACAAAATCCTTCTGAATATATACAGTGTCCAGGTGTTAGCTACTGAAGTTAGTGGAGGTTGATGTTTTGCAATGGTTCCTCTCTGGGAGGTTTGAGCTCCCCGCCCCCCCCCCCCGGCCTCATGCTCCAGAGGACCAACCACTGCATTTTGAATGGACACAGCAAATCTCACTCACATAATGCCTGATCTGCAGAGACAGTCATGCAAACATCTTGATCTGGAGCACATTTCACAGTCTTTGTGTCTTCCTCTTTGCATGTTCTTTCACGGCCAAAGCACGATTTACAACTCAAAGCTGCCACTGCAGAGAGGAGAAAGGGTGGCAAAAGCTTAGTGCTATGAAGGTCAGTCACACAAGTCCATCGTAGACTCCATTATTCCAGGATGTACCCAGAACTATTCCAGTGATGCAGGGGCCAACTTGCTTGGAATGTATTTTGGTGCCACCTAAGAGAATTCAGAATGATTATGTTCTCCTTGTGTGACACAATACCAATCTTTGCACATTTTAGTGAAGCTAAAACCGTGGAATCAGTTTTATGTTTCATCATTTTGCAAGTATCTAGCATCTTTAGGCCAGAATAAGAGAGCCGCTGAGAAATTTAATTTGCTAGATATACCCGAGTTTTGGTTTCCTTTGACATTACAAAGGCATGCAAGCGTGCATGAAGAAACCCAGCTACCTAATTTCTTCACCATCGCTACCTGAGCATTAATGTTGAAACCCATGATCACTTTGGTAATAACTGAAGTGTAATGTTACACTATAGGCACTATCCAAATTTTGCAATCAGGAGTCCTGCAAAGCATTCTGGGAACTTTGTTATGGCCCCGAGCCTGAGCATTTCATGCTAGGAATGCTGTACACACTCCTGCAGAACTACTTTTCTTGAGTATTCCTGGGAAGAATACAAAACTAGTTAATTATTTTAATGTAGACAGTTCCAGCATGCAGGTTTCCAGGTCATTTACCCCACTCAAAATCCCTTGATTGTATTGCACTTACTGTCAATCAATCAATCAATCAATCATTTTATTGTTGTAACCATAGGCCATAAATTTACATAAATGTGACACAAAATGCCATAAAATAGTAATAATAAAACAGTGAGGTACTAAGATTAGAAAATAAAATAATAAAAGTTGTAACTCAAAGGTTACAACAGAGTAGGGCCAATGCTACAACTTAGCACTTGATTGTACTGGGCTTACTGTCTCTTGCCATCCAATCGAAGAGAGGTCATTTTCGAAAAAGAAATGGCCAGTGTTGCAAGGATTCATGATGTAGTCATCATGAGGGGCCTCAGTTTCCCTGATGTTTTCTCGGTGACCTATTCAGGCACACCTGGCCCCCCAAGCGATTCCTGATAGGTGTCGCCAATTGCTCCCTCCAACAGAAGGTGGAGGAAAAGATGAGAGGAGCAGCTTCACTTGGCCTAATACCTACTGGCAGGGAAGATCTAGTGAGCAAAGGAACAACCACAAGTTCCCTGGGGGGAAGAGACCGTGCCATCCTTGAATCCTCAGTTATGAAGAAGGCAAGAGTCAAACACATACCCTTGGCTTCAAGAGGGCCAACTTTATGAAATTCAGATCAATTATAAGTAAAATCCCCTGGGAACTCACTCTAAAGAGAAAAGGATTCTAAGAGGGATAGGAAATCTTTAAAAAAGAATTTCTCAAAGCACAACAGCAACTAATTCTAACCAAAAAAGTGCAAAAAGCAACAGAGGAAGCTCTCACGTCTCCATAAAAAGTTAAGAGACAACTTGAAAGTGAGAAAAGACATGTACAGGAAGAGGAAGGGAGGCCAGGTCACAAAAGAAGCAAAGACTTGCAGGGATGGAGTCAGGAAGGCTGAAGCGGCTTATGAACTGAGGCTAGCTAGCCAGGCGTGCTAAGAACAACAAAAAAGCCTTCTCCTTCTCCTTCAGTGTGTTTTCTGTCTTAGCCTTGAATTCTGCCTTCTGTTGAAGGACCTCCCCTCTCAACCCTCCTTTCCAAAGAACCCGTGAATGTTCTGATTCTCCTGTCTCCTGGCTCATACTCACCTGGAGTAAGCAAGGCCAAGAGGAGGCAGCTGCTCAAAAGCACTTTCATAGCGATGGGGTGATGAAGAGCCAGGTGGAGGTGGAACGGAGTGGGACCAACCAAGGCGACTGATGAAGAAGGTGTTCTATGGCAGCCTTTATAGGCCATGCGGGGAGCCCAAGGGTGGAAGGTGGGAACAACTGGTCTGATGGCATTCAGAAAGCAAATTTAGTGCTGAAGTCAGCTCAGTTTGGGATAATACTGAGGAGTTTTTGGAAGCCAATGAAATCCCTCCAGCTGGCTCTCCAGCACAGCCGAAACTCTGCTTCAGTGGACTGGAAGCAGGGGCAGGTGTCCGTGAGGAGTCCTGATTCAGGATATTTTTTGCTGAATGTTCAGCACTGCTTGCTGAGCATGGAGTGAGAGATGCCGAAGGAGTGGAAGATCCACCGGTTCTCCAGCAAGCAAGCAAGCAAGCAAGCAAGCAAGCAAGCAAGCAAGCAAGCACCTGATGTTACATTCCACAGAGTTCATCAATCCTCTTTTAACAGCACCATTCCTGAAAAGGAAACTCAGCTTCCATATCTCTCCCTGATAACACTTTGCTTGAAGAGAGATCCCTAGGCAGAAAACAACAGGTACACTATAGAATTCCTTCTATGAAAGTGGCAACGGCCTCCAATCTGAATGGCTTTAAAAGGACAGACTCCTGCAGGAGGAGACTATGAGTGGCTACTAGCCTTGCTGGCCATGCGCCCCCTCCTTTATTTATTTACCGTATTTTTCGCTCTATAAGACACACCTGACCATAAGACGCACCTAGTTTTTAGAGGAGGAAAACGAGAAAAAAAAATATTCTGAATCGAATGGACACATCATCACAGGCATATTCCCCATCACTTCCCCATGGGCTGCACATCTGACAGACTTACTGCACACACATATTCGCTCTATAAGATGCACAGACATTTCCCCTTACTTTTGAGGGGGGGAGAAGTGCGTCTTATAGAGCAAAAAATACGGTATTTATTTACACATTTACCGTATTTTTCGCTCTATAAGACGCACCTGACCATAAGACGCACCTAGTTTTTAGAAGAGGAAAACAAGAAAAAAAATATTCTGAATCAAATGGTTTACTGAACTATTTAATAAACTATGGGATGTGTTGGGATCTCTTAATCCCAGTTGCTTTACTCTCATGTGCCTCTAGCATACTGTGTGCATGACCCCCCCATCCCCCACAGACTGTGCATGTAACTGTTAGGGGATGAAAACAACTTGTATAGAATCCATCTCTGCAGTCCCTTCAATGCCACATGTATTTCCTGTAGGTCTGAATAAACTGTAAATATTCTTTTGAATATTTTTAAGAAAACTAAGATCATGGCATCCGGTCCTCTCACTTCCTGGCAAATAGATGGGGAAGAAATGGAGGTAGTGACAGATTTTATTTTCCTGGGCTCCAAGATCACCGCAGATGGGGACTGCAGCCAAGAAATTAAAAGACGCTTGCTCCTGGGGAGGAAAGCTATGGCAAATCTAGACAGCATACTAAAAAGCAGAGATATCACCCTGCCAACAAAAGTGTTATAGTCAAGGCTATGGTTTTCCCAGTTGCAATGTATGGCTGTGAAAGCTGGACCATAAGGAAGGCCGAGCGCAAAAGGATTGAGGCCTTTGAGTTGTGGTGCTGGAGGAGACTCCTGCGAGTCCCTTGGACCGCAAGGCGATCAAATTGGTCAGTCCTGGAGGAGATCAACCCTGACTGCTCTTTAGAAGGCCAGATAGTGAAAATGAAACTCAAATACTTTGGCCACCTAATGAGAAGGAAGGACTCCCTGGAGAAGAGCCTAATGCTGGGAACAACAGATGGCAAAAGAAGAAGGGGCGGCAGAGGATGAGGTGGCTGGATGGAGTCACTGAGGTGGTTGGTGTGAGCTTGAGTGGACTCCGGGGAATGGTGGAGGACAGGAGGGCCTGGAGGAATGTTGTCCATGGGGTCGCGATGGGTCGGACACGACTTTGCGACTAACAACAAAATTCTTTTGATTGCACACCCCCAGCATACCTGCTCTCTCTGGTTTTTCTTGCCTCTATCTTAGACAGAGAAGGTGAGCAATGAGGAGAGACCTAAATTCAATCCTCCAACTTTTCTCTCTCTCTTTTTTTCATATTTAAAAGTGATGCTTAAGAAACTCGTGCTGCATCTACGCATCCTTTTGAGTTGAGAGAAATGTTCACTCAGTGGTCTCTTGTGTGTCATTTCTTCCTCTGGACCAAGGGCATGAAAATCTAACATTTGCACAGTTGCAGAGATCACTATAATAATTGTTTCTTGTATCCTCAATTGGAAAGGGAACTTTATATCCACATTGTCTTTGTTAAGCATTTAGAAGTCCCAGTTAATTATCCATGAGGTATTAAAAGGCCCAACCCTTGAAAGACAAAGCTGAATTGTGGGGAACTTCCCTTCCATTCCCAAAAGGTATTTCAAGCTCACCACACTTCTGCTGTTGAATCTTTTTTTTTTTTTTTTCCAGAACAAAGGAGTGATGGGTGTTTTCATGGGGATTAACCCTTTTTTTTTCAGAGAGGAGGAAAATGTCCCACTTTCCACTTTTTCACACCATGCATAAAGTCTGATAGGGGAGCTGCTCCAATCCCTTGATTGTTTTAGTTGCCCTTCTTTGCACTTTTTCCAACAATGTCATTTTTCAGGTGTGGTGGCCAGCACTGTACACAATACTTTAAGTATGGTCATATTAAAGATTTGTGTAAGAGGAATATGATCTTGGAAATTTGATTTTCAATTCCTTTCCTAATTATGGCATTTCCTCCTAACATTTGACATTTTCATCAAGCTGTCCCCCACATTCTCAAGACCCTTTCTGTCAGCACTATTTCAGATTCCATCAGCTTAAACTTGAAGATGAGATTCTTTCCCCCCAGCATGCTAACTTTACACTTGCTTACACTGAAAGCATTTGCCGTTCTGATGCCCTTTTTCCCAGCTCAGAGAGGTCCCACTGGAATTCCTCACAATCCCTTTTAATTTTAGTATCATCAGCAAACTTGGCTACTTTATTGCTCACTTCTAATTCCAGATCATTTATGAACAGGTTGAAAAGCACTGATCCTAATGCAGAATCTTGTGAGAATACCATGCATTCTCAATGTTGGCTTTCAATTCTGTAATCAGTTACTGATCCATAGGACAACATGTGTGTGCACACACAGCCCTTATTCCATCACTGCCAGGTTTTCTCAAGAGTCTGTTGATGGATTTTATCAAAAGGCTTTTGGAAGAAACAATGTCTATTTGACTGCTCAGTCCATGTGTCCAGCTCTTTACATTGTCAATTGCTTCTCTCACATCTCAAAGAGAACACTGCTTCAATGTATACTGTTTCTTAACCTGTTAAACTTTAATGAAAGGATTGTGCTTCTAAAGCAAAGCGTCATCTGTGCCTGCCCCCTGTGGTGTGGGGGGAGGTGGGGGATCGGCGCGGGATGGCAATGCGGGATGACAGTGCGGGCGGTGGAGGCTTTAGAAGGATCGTGCTTCTAAAGCCTCATCTGCGCCTGCCGCGGCAGTGGCGTGGGGGGGGGGGAGGCGGATCGGCGCGGGATGACAGGGCGAGCGAGCGGCGGAGGCTTTAGAAGGACTGGCGTGGGGGGGGAGGTGGGGAGCTTCCCGGTGGGGGTGATCAGTTCGCGGTGGAGCAGGGCACGCTGAGCACATGCCGGCCTGGGGATGTGTCAGGCACATTCGCTCTATAAGACGCACAGACATTTCCCCTTAGTTTTGAGGGGGGAAAAAGTGCGTCTTATAGAGCGAAAAATACGGTATATGCCGCCCCCAGTTGCAAGCAGCCTCAGGGTGGCTCACAATATAAACAATATATTACTTAAAACTATGAAAATTATTAAAACTGGCCCATCTCAAGATATAAATTTAAAATACATTAAATACAATAATAATAATAATAATAATAATAAAACTTAATTTAACAATTAAAATAACTTTTAAATAAAAAGGTCTTTGCCTGGCGCCGAAAAGCAAATAACGGCGGCGCCAGGCGAGCCTCTCTGGGGAGCACATTCCAGAGGTGGGGCGCCTATGTGCATTGTGTGCATGCCTTTACCATTGTGTGCATGCCTTGCTGAGGAGCTTGAGCAGGCAGAGCTCTTGCACCCATCCTGCTTGAGGGATCCTGTGTGGACTGGTTTGGCACTGCATGTGTGGAGTGCTGGACTGGATGGACTTTGGTCTGATCCAGCGTAACTTTTGGTAGTTTCTTTTGTTCTTAACCATTCACTGAGTGGAGAAGCAAGAGCTGCCAGTCACAGTGCACCCCCCCCCCCACTTCACAATTTAAGTTGTTATAGTTTTGCTAGATGGTGAGCTGGGGGGAAAAGAGTGGCAGTTTGGAGATAGACGGTCCACCTGTCTTTGTCCCTCCAAATGCCTTTACAAGTTTGCTGTTTCGGCAGCTGCTTTTTGGGAGCTTTAGCTTTGCTTCAGACATCGGCTGCGTCTGCTGGAATCAGCCCTCTTTGGTTTGGGACTCTTCCAGAGCTGAATAATTGTTTGAGCAAGTCACATCTGAACAGCAATTTTTGAGAGGACACAGTGGTTGAAAGGTGTGTGAATATTGGTAGCTGCATTGCTCTGGTTTAGAACTGCAGATCCTGCAAAGGTGGAGCACTGAATGCTAGAGATTCCTTCCACAGAACAACAGAGCCAAGGTTGCCTGGGAAGCAGGCAGAGTCACGTCAATTCTGCAGTTTAGATAGCATCTAATATCCAGATAGCAGCAGCCTGTGCTGCACTTATACCTCCTAAATTGCTTTCTACTACTTGACCTATTTCCAGGTTTATGCAGAGCAATGAATTCAACATGGAACATCACTGCACTGTGGGGGTTCCCTGGAGGAAAACCTGTGATGACTCGCAATAGACAGCTTCATCATATGGATGATTTATGAAAGCAAGTGAGTAAGATGCTTTTCTGCACCTCCACACAATAGTTTTAGGTACACCTGCCAGTCTGCTCCGAGGAGGAGAGTCTTGCACATCTGTATGTGGGAAGGCAGGAATGTCTAGTTAGGGTACGGAGTCTCACAGAGCGTGGAGCATTCAATAGGAACAGGAGAGAATAAGGGAGCTGAGGATAAGCAGTGGAGATGGTAAAAGTGGGATGCAAGAGGGAGCAGTGAAAAATCAGAAGGGGTGTTTTGGAAGCTGGCAGGGAAATTGAGTGACCTGCTTAATCTCCACCAGGACAAAGATGTCCCTCTGCCTGAGATCATGAGTTCAAGCACAGGCATCCTTCCAATATATTGTGCAGCAAACACTGGTGAGAAAGATTTATGCAACTTCTCCACAATCTTTTATCTACCTTTAGCCTTCCTTTAGCCCCCTTACCACCTAATTGCCCTACTCCATTCTGAGCTGGATTCCTGCTTCTGAGACACTTAAGGAATTCTGTATTGTTGGCCTGGATGTCAGTTGTGATCTGCTTCTCTAAGCATCTTTTATATGTCTGATTGTCTGCAGGCTTCTCTTCTGTTCAGATCTCTTTTGTTGTTCTCATCCTGGCAGGACTTCCAGTATTTTCAGGAAGACTACTTTTCTCCAGGAATCGCCTTCCATCCTTATTTCCTCCCTCCCTCCCTCCCTCTCTTCAAACTGATTATTAGCAGTTTCAGTGGCTGCACCTGCCATGCGAGGGAGAGCTGATGACGCAGCACAAGGGACTCATTTCTGGACAGGCACCCTGCAAATGTTGGGCACACTCACCAAGAACCGGGACTTTGGGCAGTGTAAAGCAGCCCGCAGTCTGGGGAGCTGATCCCAGGATATCTAGTAAGTTTCTCCCCACAGAGATATGTCCCTCTTGCCCATGGGTCCCACAGCCCCGCGCAGCAATCACCTGTCACCACAAGGGACACCTTTCGCTGCACACCAGGCTCAATGCTTACCTCCTTTGCTCACAAAGGATGTGGCCAAGACAATGTCACCATCAACTGAATTCCAAAGAATTTTCAGGAGAGGGTTGCTGGAAAACCTGCCTCCCCAGCCATTCTAGAGCCTGGGCATGGAAAACTCTGGAAGCCTTCTTGGGAAAGAATGAGGAGGGAAGGGTGGAGCTGGAAAAGGAAAGAGCGGTGGGTAGGAGCTGGCCAAACCTTATGTTAGTCCATGGCAGATGCATTTCTCATGCGCTGCGTATCTGCCGGGTCGAGAGAAATTGCAACCAGAAATTGCAGGGAGGGGTGAGAGCTTTGGCAAAGTTGCTCAGTGCTCGAGTGTTTACTGCAGTCGGGAGAGGTCAGAAAGGGCCTGGATGTCTCTCCGGACTGCAGTGCTCGTCCCAGCCTGCCTTTGCAGCCTCCAGAGCCCTGGCCTTTCCAGTGCCGCTGCTTGAAGTTGACTGGAGTGTTTGTATTCTGGTTGTTGGTGTGGCGCCTCTTATTAACAGGGAGAGCCGGAGCAGCACTGATCTTCTGCAGGTGCCCGGCCCACCCAAGGGCCTTGCTACGGTCTGACAATACCTGGGAAGAAGCCACAGCACTGATGTTGCAGAGACGTGATGCTTTCTTCATTGTAGATATTGTGAAGGAACCTGGATGCAAATCAGCAATAGGCCACTAGGACCCACATGGAATCCTCTAAACTATGGAGATTTCTGGGACGGTGGCCATCCCCCTGGGGTGCTGCGATACCTGCACACCTGAGCATTCCTGGTCCAAAGGGGAAACCCACCTCTCTAGCCCAGCTTCCAGATAAAATGGTGGGCTTGCACTCCACACCTGCTTCCATGCCAGGGAGCCGGGCTTCTCCCCCAGGTAAAGTCTGAGAACAGGTTGAGTTCAGCTGGGCCTCTGCACTCCATGGAAACAAGGACCCAGCCATTGTGCTTTCTGAACCCACCCACCATAGCAGCCCACAGTTCACAAACCAATACCCAGCATAACATCTCTTCATGGGTTGGTCATGCTTAAGAAGCCATGGTCTGTTAGCACAGCTGAGTTCAGACAACACAAGCACCCAGATTTGAACAACAGCCCATGGCTCAACAACCATCCACTCTCAATTCATTCTCGACCCTGGTGCAGGAGCTATCTCATTGTCTGAACCAGTCTGTCGTCTCTCACATGCTAGCAGCAGAAACCATAAGGCTGGTTAGGTTGGAAGGCCCCATCTCAGCAGAAGATGTGGCCCCAAGCTGCTCCTGCTGGTAGGCTTGACGCTGCTAGATGAAAGGGCCGGTTCTGCATGTGTCACTAAGGCAAGATGCCTGTGTGGGTGGCCTCAGGGCAGCTCCAGGCACTTCTGAATTAACCCAATTAGGCTTCCAGCCAGGAAAACAGCCCTAGGGATGCAGCCGCACCTCGATGCTTATGTGGCCTCCCCAGCTACACTAGACAGGTTCCAGCTCAGCCTGTTAGTCTCCTCCCTGGTTGCCTCTGCCAAGTGATGCTGTGGATACAGGATCCTCTTTTCTCCACTGGGTGGAAACTTGGGCATCTTGCTAGCAGCCGCATCTCTGCATCAATGGCTTGCTGCCTTCGCTTGTGCTGCACAGGTTGCAAACAGCAGTGGGTGGCTGCACAACTGGATTTCTAGGCACATTCATGAGAAGACGTCTGGTGGACAGGAGAGGGAAGGGCTCTGGGGAGGATCATCACAACTCTAGTGGTAACTCCATTGTTTTCAAAACAGTCCTGGAGCTCAGCAAGAATATGACTTTTTAAAGACTCACCATTTAACAAGTGCTGCTTCCCTTCCTTGAATCTGATCCCATTTTACCTTCTGCGCTACTGGTTTGCTATTTGATGTGGTCCTGGTGAGAGACAGTGGAGGAGTGGTTAAGATGGAACGTGGCATTATGCATGGATGGATGGATGGATGGAAGGAAGGAAGGAAGGAAGGAAGGAAGGAAGGAAGGCAGTGGGGGGCAGCCTCTTTGACCAAGGGTGAGCCCACCCAACACATCCAAATGTTCATGAATAAGATACGCAAAACACAAGGTCTTTTTGACATGCTAATTTATTTTGTTGATGACTGAGAGAGACTTCAGATTATTCCCACAGCCAGGAGACCATCCAGTGTGTTGGATGACTGAGTGAAATTCCCCACCACTGCACTGCCCCACTTTGCAAGAAAAGAACACCTTTTGCAAGAAAAGAAATCGTCAAGAAAACCTTCCCAAGGACTGAGCCAGAACATCCTCCCCGGGGGCTGTGCATGGCTGCTGCCTGCTGAGTGCCAGACGGCCGCGTTACACGGTCTGGGCTTGCTCTTGCTCTTCCCACACTGAGAAGAACAAGAACAAGAGCAACTCTCTGCTCTGTTCTCAGGCCTGGACCAGGCAGCAGACTGGACAGCCCCAAGCGGGGAGGCCATGGGCAAGTCTTCCTGGGTGCTCTCCTTCAAAGAGAAGCAGCCAGGGCAAGAATAGATGGAGCAGGGCTGCATTATTTTCTTTCTACCACTTCGTTTGCTGTAATTTGCACGATCCCTGGCCACCGTAGCAGTGCAAGTCATAGATGTTGAGTTTCATCACACCATTCCCCAAATTTAGTGGTCCAGTGGCAGAAGAACATAATTCTTGGTTTCCACAGCCTTTAGCATTAATTTGTTTTGCAGGCAATCCATCTGGAATAGAAACAGAAGATGATGAGCATGAGAACTTCATCCTAGAGTCATTGCGGTGCAATGCGGGGTCCTGGGTCAGGACACCTGTTCCCCTAAAACCAGAGACCTTCTGCATCCCTGCACTTTCCCACTTACCCAGCCCTGGGCCAGTCTTGAAACCTCCCCAGTGCAGGCCAGGATACAGCAAGACCATCCGCAAGCCTAAATCTAAAGGATTGCCTGCTTCCTTATTTGCCCTCCTGCCCCTTGAGATCGGTGGCAGAGGCCTCCTCCGGGAGAGACATCAGGAGGCAAAGTACCCAGAGGAGGGCCTTCTCTGTGGTGGCGCCCCATCTGTGGAATGTGCTCCCCAGAGAGGTCCGCCTGGCGCCGTCGTTATTTGTTTTTCGGCGCCAGGCCAAGACCTTTTTATTTAAATGATATTTTAATAATTGTTAATATAATTTATGGGTTTTAAATTTCTAGCCAGGATAAATCCAGATTTATATATATTTACTTGTATAATTGTTTATTTATACTGTTGGAAGCCATCCAGAGGCTTATGCGAATGGGACAGTGTACAAAAATTCCGAATAAAATAAACAAACAAACAAACAAACCACGTGTCCAATAGACAGAGATCTTAGATGGGAGATGGATTGGCCACAGTTCCCCAAATAATGTGAACAGCCTCATAGAGGGCAAGAGCAAGCCTTGCGGATGAGCATGGGCAGCGAGACAGGGGGTTCCTTTGGCAAGTGTGTCCTCCCCTCCCCCGCCCCCGTCCTTGTCAAGGAGGGTCAAAGCTCCCCTCCCTGCCATCAGATGCAGAGGATAAGCCTGGCAATGCCATCTTCAGGCCTGCACCGTGGCTCATTGAACAATTGTGCTAGTTACTTCCAAAGCCCCGCAAGAGATCCCGAATCGGAGAGGACTTGAACCACGGCTTTGCCCCTGCAGGCCCCCTTTTCATTCGCCAGCTCTCTTTTCAGAGCCTTCTGTAGGTGCAGCCAAGCAGTGTGGGTCATCTTTCCTGGACAAGGAACTTGTCCATTTCCACTGACAAAAGGAGAGAAGTGGAGTGATTTGGAAACTGTTTCACTAGGTGAGACTGTGGACTTGCTTATTCCTGCAGAGCTCAAGGCTGAGTAGTAAATGGAGGGGAAATACCTGCAAAAGGCCACGATATGCACTTCTGCACTATGAAATTTGCACCCTTTCATTTTTCTAAGAGCCACAAAATGGGGTGGACGAATGGCCTCAGATTTTCCCGTTGCAGCTGCTGTAGCATTGAGAGAAAGAAAAGGCAAGATCTGCGCACTTTCCCCCCAGCTCTGAGATTTGGAAATCCTACTCACATGGACTCAGGTCAAACATGATTTCTAAACATTGATTCTCGATACCAACACAATGGATGGTCTCCTGGCCGTAGCAATAATCCGACGTTGAGATGAAGCCGGGGCACTTCACCCCATTGGGTCTAAGGCTGCTGCGATCCGGCACTGGAAAAGCAAGCACAGGTGAGCAGGCACTCTTTCCACATCACCTACCTTCAGTCCCCGCCTGACCTGGCCCAAAGGGAGCTGCATCCCCTGTGTAGAAAGGTAAAGGTTTCCCCTTGACATTAAGTCCAGTCATGCCTGACTCTCGGGGGCGGTGCTCATCTCCCTTTCCTGGCCGAGGGAGCCGGTGTTTGTCCGCAGACAGTCTCCGTGGTCATGTGGCCGGCGTGACTGAACACCGAAGTGCATGGAATGCTGTTACCTGCCCACCGAAGTGGTACCTTTTTCTCTACTTGCATTTGCAGGCTTTCGAACTGCAAGGTTGGCAGGAGCTGGGACGGAGGAACGGGAGCTCACCCCGTTGAGCAGATTCGAACCGGCGACCTTTTGATCTACCAGCCCAGCAGCAGCACAGCAGTTTAAACCACTGCGCCACCTGCATCCCATCCCCTGTGTAGTGAGTTTTTTATTGGTACAGATCTCCTTAAATAGTAACGGAAAGGGGAAAACATGGTGTTCATTTCTGCCCTAGGAGAGCATTAACTGGAGACACTAATGCAATCCCGCATCTTCCCCTGTCGGGCTCAGTGACGCAGAATGGCTTTGTCTCCCTGTAGGGTCCCACTCTGGCTACTGTTCCTTGTGTGGGCCATTGGACTTGCTTCCACAGATACCAAGTCCCAGCAGATGGCGATACTCACACTGCAGATCCTGTGCGTTGCACTCGTCTGTTTGGCAGCAGTAGCTTTTCACCTGGCCGTATCTATTCGCTACTGAAGAGCCAGAATAATAGACTGACTTGCATTCCCGGGATCGGGAACATCCCTTGTAAGTAAAAGCAAATGGGAAATCATCTGAGAATGAGAATCAGAAAGAGCAGCTGATGCGGTGGAGGAACTGGGTGCAGTTCCTGGGGCTGAAAGGTAGACATTCTGACGCCTGTCTGCTGGGGAATTTCATTTTGTATAAATATTTGCATTTGGCAAGTTCCCCTCTAAGAATATTACTTTGGAAATATTTCATCTGCACAGTTTTTTCAATGAGCCTCAGGAGAGTAAGACTGTGAAGAAACAGACTAGTCTTTTTTTTTACACATTTTGTTTCTGTTCTGTATCATGGAAAGATCTTCATGTGCGGTTAGGCTGGCTAGCCCTGAGATATATATTTTTTTATCACCCCATGTTCTTACAGATTTTTACAAGTTCTTTCTTTCAGACTTTTCCTCACAAATGGTGCACAGCCTGGCAGCATCTCCCCTCTTGCCCTCCTGGTTTTAGATCTCCTGGCAGGGACGATGGGCAGCGGGTGGAAAGAGCAGAAATAAGGAGCAGCCGCTTGCCTCCGCGCACGCTGGGTCCATGTCGCCATCAGCAGAAGCATGGCCTTGCTCCGTGACCGCGCTACCAATTCCCAGAGGTGGGCACCGTGCAACTGCCAACTGTGAGAATGCGCTTCTGTAACTATTGTGCAATTTGAGCCCCCCAGAGAGCCCTCGGGTTTGCATACAAATGCAATAGATAAACAAACCAGAGAAGATACGCAGGTTGAGAACTGGCCAGCCCTGCTTGGTTTGAACTCTTTGCTAAGACCAGCAGCAAATATCAGCTGCAGGATGCTGATATTTGGGTGTGGGCATATGAGTTCTTGTGGGAAGGGCATTTGAGCCCCGGGCTGAGACAGCACCTACTCAACTGGTTGTGGTCAAGAGGGTGAACGCCACCCTTGGTTGCATAGCCAGAAGCGTGGCTTCTAGATCGAGAGAGGTGTTACTGCCACTCCATAAGACTCTGATGCGCCCGCAACTGGAGTATTGTGTTCAGTTCTGGACCCCTTGTTACAGGAAGGATATAGCCAGGTTAGAGTCAGTGCACCAAGGATGGTGGCCGGATTGCAGGGAAAGCCATATGAGGTAAGACTGAAGGAACTGGGTCTCTTCAGCCTGGAGAAGAGGAGACTCAGGGGGATATGTTGGCGACATATAGGTATGTGCGGGGGTGTCACATGCAGATGGGTAGAGACCTGTTCTCCCCTGCAGAGGAAGGTGGGACGCGCTCCAATGGAGCCAAGCTCAAGGAACCAAGGTTCAATTTGGATGCCAGGAAGCACTTCCTGACAGTTAGGACCCCGAGGGTGGAATGGGCTTCCACAGGAGGTCGTTGAGGCCCCATCGGAGAGGGTGTGCAAGGATAGGCTAGACATGCACATGGCAGGCATGTTGTGAGTGGAGCCAGCTAGAGATGCTGGTCAGACTAGATGACCCAGGAGGTCCCTTCTGACTTGCTCTGTTTCTATGTTTCTAACTCTCCCTGCCCCCATTACTTGAACAGAGTCCTTGGACCTCCTTCTAGGTCACCAGATCTGCAAATTTCATGATTCTGCAGGTTGAGCCAGAAAAGGGGTGTTGAAGGAAGAAGAGAAGCCATGAAGCATTGTCATGTTTTCACCTGCATGTCAGGTGTGAACCTCAGGACTGTTTCAGACATGCACATAGCTCCCTTGGGAATGCACCTATTCCTTGCTTGGCATTTGAGAGGGTCATTCACAGCATAAGCTGCCTGGGTATGAGATACTGAAGTTAATGGAGGGCGATGCTTTGCAGCGATTCCCATCTGATAGGTATGAGCCCCACCTGCATGCTCCAGAGACCACCAAATGATGGAAACACAGACAGAATGGGCAGAGAGCACATCTCACTCACACACTGTGTAATTCGCTGAGACAGCAACGCAAGCATCTTGGTCCGGAGCGCACTTCACCGTCTTCGTATCTTCCTCTCTGCATTTTTCGCCGCAGCCAAAACACGTCTTACACATCAGAGCTGCCACTGCAGAGAGGAGAAAGGGTGGGAAAGGCTCAGTGCTACAAAGGGGAGTCACATGATTCATAGCAGATGGATCCCCTCATTAGCTTTATTGTTCCAGAATGTACCTAGAACTAATCCAGTGATCGAGGGGCTTATCTTGCTGGGAAGTATATGATTCCAGAATGGTTCCTTCTCTTGTGCGACACAGTCTTGATTTGTACAAACTTTAGTGATGCAAAAGCCATTTAATTCATTCTATGTTTTAACAGTTTGCATGGATCAGAGCCACATTCTTGATGCTACAATCCTATAGAAACTTGATGCTACAATCCTATACAAACCTATGATTTTCAAATCATAGTTCAGTTAGCTTAAATGTACAGAAAAAGGTAAGTTTGCATTAGAAGGCCACCTGACCTCAGCGCTTCCTATTTCTACTCTGAACAAAATTGTTGGGAACCATTATCCCTTTGGGAATACCTGGACTGTAAATTTACAGTATAGACATTACTGACATTATGCAAGTTTAGCAATCAGGAGTCTCACCAAAGCATCCTGGGAACTGAGGCATGGTGCAGAAGCTGAGCATGCTAGGAATACTTTACACCCCCTACTGAACTACATTTCCCAAGTTCCCCTGGAAAACATGTAAAAACAATTTAATTCTAACCCCCAGGTGTCAGGTCCATTGGCTCCACTTAAAATCCATCCTCTGCATTCCATGTACAGCCTCTGGCATCCCATCTATTCCAGTGCATTCTATGTAGACCATTATGACACCTTTGGGCTTGATGGATTTACCTCAGTGATCCTGTAAAGGAGCTCTTACAAGAAACAGACTTCTTGATTAGAGGAATGCAGAATACAGTGAAATATTCACTTTATGCTGAGTGATCATGAGTCCAGTGGTGAAGCTGCCCTGAATTACAAGAGGTTTTCTCTGTTCTTAATTTTTGGCTTTCTCTTCAGCTCCCTCCCACCTTCCAAAGGATTTCTGAGCACCTGGATTCTCCTTTCTGGCTGCTAGAGCCCCTGAAGTTCTTGCTGTCTCTCTGGGCAGCTGCATCTTTCCTAGCTAGAAGCAGGAACCCGGGTCCTTTGGATGATACTCACCTGGAGCAAGCAAGGCCAAGAGGAAGCAGGTGCTCAAAAGCACTTTCATCACGATGGGAAGATGAGGAGCCAGGCGGAGGTGGAGCAGAGCAAAACCAACCAAGACTAGTGATCAATGGGGTGTCCCATGGCAGCCTTTATAGGGCCTTCAGGGCAGCCCAAGGGAGGAAGGTGGGACCAACTGGTCTGATAGTACTGAGGAAGCAATTGTAGTGCTAAGCAGTCAGCTCGTTTCCCCCAGCTTCAGCATTCTGGAAGTAAGGAAGCATGTTCATGAGGAACCCTGACTAGGAAATTTTTTTGCTGAATCTTCCGCACTGAGAGGAGTGGAAGGATCAGCAGCTCCCACACAAGTGCCTGATGGCACATTGCATCAACCCTCCTTTAACTACCCTGCCCTGGAAGACCCAGAAAAGTCCTTGTCCATCACTGAGGACATGTTGATTAGACAGGCTGGGAAAGCCACTCACTGTGCTGAGAAGCAGGAACTTCAGGGCACCAAACTACCTTCTCCTTTCAATTCATGCTCTTGTTCTATTTTTGCTGGATGGTGAGTTGAGGGAGAAATGAATCAAGGTTTGGAGGTAGACTGTCCACATGTTTCAGTCCCTCCAATCCCAAACCTTCACAAGTATATGCGCAGCTGAGCTTTGGAGGCTTTAGCTTTGCTTCAGACATCTGCTGAGTCTGGTGGAATCAGCCCTTTTTGCTTGGGACTCACCCAAATCCAAAGCACGCCCTTCCTGTGAATCATTTGAGAAAGCCTAATCAAAATTTCAATTAGTTGAGAAGAAGTAATAGTTGAAAGATTTGTGAATATTCATGCATGCGCTATTTGATGTCAATAGCTACAAATCCTGTCTCTGAAAAACTGGGTGAGCAGAAAATAAAGGAGGTGACTGGAGAAGCAAATTGCTTCCCAGTCATTTTGGAGGCTCTCTTCAGATGTCCTGGCCACCAGCTCATCCATGCACCCTGGTCTTCTGCCTTTGCCTTCTCCATTCTGTGTGATCTGCAGAGGCCATCATGACTTCCCAGCTCTACTGGTCCAGAATCAAGACCAGTCAACACATATTGGGGAGGGACATGCCACGTGATGCGGAAATGCCTTTTTCCTTGGGAAGTATCTCTAGTACAAAATGGCATTGGCTTCATACCAACACACTCCTTCCAAGGCACCCAGGGAATTATGGGATGCTGCAAGGGTCGCTCATTCAGTGCTCGAGAGCCCTTCCACGGAACGACAATGCCCAGAGTCTCCTGAGCAGAAGGCAGAGCGCACCTGCCTTGGCAACACAGAGATCCCAGAGCATTTTGATGATGATAATGATACAGCAAGAACAAACTTAACTACAGGTACTAGAGAGAAAGAGAGAGAGAGAATGAGAGAGAGAGAGAGAGAATCTATATGTATATGTGTAAGTATATGGTACAGTTCTTAGAACAGTATAGATAGAAACAAAGAAAAAAATAATAACAGTTTATTAAAGGTGAAAGGTCAAGACTTCAGGGGCTAACATTAAGCTTAACAGTAACTGGATGATGATGGAGATGGGGCTGGTGTCAGATGGGACCTGTTGTCCCCTGGGCTGCTTCTCCTGGTTAGGGTTGGAATCTGCAGAACTGCTTGCCTTCCTTGACTCCATTCTGCCACGTGTGGCTCTGGGCTGCTCTTCGATGCGGCCAGGCTGAGAGCCAGTGGGACGTGGTTAAGACGGAACGTGGCGTGGCCTGTGGAGGGATGGATGGGAGGTGGTGGCGCGCAGTCTCTACTTACCAGTGGATCCAAATGTTCATGAATAAGATACACAAAGCACAAGGTGTTTTTGACATGCTAATTTATTTTGATGAGGGCTGAGTGAAAATTCCCAAACACCACACTGTCCCACTTTTGCAGGGATGATCACCAGGAAAGATTCCCGAAGAGGCTGCTTGAGAACTGAGCCAGAAGGTCCTCCCTTGGGGGCTGTTCATTGCAGCTGCCTGCTGAGTGCCAGACGGCCGCGTTACACGGTCTGGGCTTGCTCTTGCTCTCCCCACACCGAGAAGAACAAGAACAAGAGCGACTCTCTGCTCTGTTCTCGGGCCTGGACCAGGCAGCAGACTGGACAGCCCCAAGCGGGGAGGCCGTGGGCAAGTCTTCCTGGGTACTTCCCTTTGCAGAGAAGTGGCCAGGGGCCTGCAGGGGACAGAAAGTAACAGAAGTAGAAAGAGTGCATGCACACTGCTGTGCCTTGCAGTTAAGGTACGGGGAGAACTGAGCCCTGCAAAAATTCTTCCAAACCCCTAAATATCTTTGTGACAGAGGAAGGAAGAGAGCTCCCCCTTTCCCAAGGTGGAGAAGAGGTTAGCCAAAGGACTTTCTGTGGAACACCAACTTATGTCGTCTTCTGGCTTTGCCCCAGGTGTGATGAACACAACACCCATAGAAGGCACAAGGTCACAACAGCCTCCCTGCCTGTGCCCATGTCTGAAAGAGCATCACCTGCCCCAGGAAAGAGGACAGACAGTTTGATGGAGATGCCAGCATAGCCAAATCCTCTTTTATGTAACCCTGCAACCCTCTCTCAGTGTTCACCAGAAAACCAAAGAAAACAGTCCAGAGAAAAGGAGAAAAAACCTCAGCCGTCATGCTCTAATTGTTAGGACGATGATGTCCTCCCTACTCTAAGAAAGGCAAGAATAGATGGCGTGGGGGCTCCAGGATCTTCCTTCTACCACTTCGTTTGGTGTAGTTTGCATGAGCCCTTGCCACTGTGGCAGTACAACTCATAGATATTGGATTTTATCACACCATCACCAAAGATTAATAGTCCTGGCTTGATGGCACATAACTGCTGGTTTCCACAGCCTTTAGCATTAACTTGCTTTGCAGGGAGTCCAACTGGAATAGAAACAGAAGATAATGAGCATGAGAACTTCGTCTTAGAGATATTGCAGTGCAATGAGGGGTCCTGGATCAAGACACCTGTTCCCCTAAAACCAAAGACCTTCTGCATCCCTGCACTTTGCTCCCAGTCCTGAAATCTCCTCCAAGCAGGCCATGATGCAGCAAGACCATCCGCAAGCCTAAGCCACATGCCCAATACAGAAGGGTGGAAGAAGGTCTCAAATAAAGAGCACCAGAACAAGCCTTCTCTAATGCTTTTGTAACTGCAGCAGAGCAGATGGAAAGAAGCAGAGAGGCACTACTCACATGGACTAATTTCAAAAGAGATTTCAATACATTGATCCTCGGTGCCAATGCACTTGACAGTCTCCGAACCGTAGCAATACTTGGAAGTTGAGATGAAGCCGGGACACTGCAGCCCATTGGGTCTGAGGCTGCTGCGATCAGGCACTGGAAACCAAGCACGGGTAAGTGGCGAGTTGTGTGACCTGGCATTTCTCCACATCACCCAATTCTGTCCCAGTCACTCCTGTCCCAGGGGAAGCAGCATCAACTGGGTAGAGAGTTTTATATTGGTACCAATCTCCTTAAATAGTGATGGACATGAGAGATCTGTCCTGCAGGTGGTGTTCATTCCACCATAGCAGAAAGTGAACGGGAGATATTTCTGAGCTGAATGGAGGCATTACTGGAACGCATGCAATCCTCCCCTGTCAACCCAGCCAGTGGGAATGGTTCCTCAGGACCTCATCCTGGCTTCCATGTCTTATGCTGCCAATCTGACTAGCTTGCATACACACCGAGTCCCAGCAGATGGCAATACTTACACTGCACAGCCATTGTGTTACACCCGTCTGTTTGGCAGCAGTAGTTGTTCACGAGGCTGTATTGATTCATCACGGACGTGCCAGCAAGGTAGGCCGTCTGACATTCTTGGGCTCGGGAACATCCCTTGTATATAATTTTGAAAGGAAAAGTGTCTGTGAAGGAGAATCAGAAAGAGCTGCTAAGTCATCGAAAGAAGAGGCTGTCGTTTCATGAGCTCAAGGGATACATGTTTCCAGAGAACTTGCAATATCATTCTTTGAAATTTGGGGACCTCCTTTCCTGCGGAATTACATGACACACATTGAAAAGGCAACATCTGCATTACCCGAAAGTGGAAATATGAGCAATGAAGAGTTTTATAGAGCATCCGGTAGAGGCATCCATAGAGGAAATTGGTATTTCTACCTACCGGTAGTTGAAATTGTCACGGGAAGGACAGGGTGAGAAAGCATGGGCACACTAGTATGTCCGTTTTCCCTTTCTCACTCTGAACCGGGAGCCGCTACTCTGTGGCAGAACTCACAGAGGTGAGATGGAGAATTTCTCAACTGGAATACACCCTGCTCCCCATCTGCACCCCTTGAACATCCGTTCCAGCAGTGGGAACCCCGCCATGCATCACATGGACTCTCGGCTTCCTCCAGTAACAGGCCAGGTCATATGGTGGGATCTTTGCAAGCTACCACCACCCGGACCCCTTTGCAGCATGTGGACAGTTGGGTGCAGGGGAACCTGGGCATGCGAGTTCTTGTGGAAAGGGCATTTAAACCCCCACTTGAGATGGGAACCACTCAATTGTCCCCTTCTGTCCCCCACCCCCAGTTCTTTGAGCAGGGTGCTTGGAGTTCTTTCCAGGGAGCTGCCAGGCACGAGAACTACAAATTTCTCAATTCAACGGGTTGAGTCAGGAAATCAGAGTGGCAGGAAGCCACAAAAGAAAGGCTTGCTTCAGTCTGCCTTTCAGACAGGGGCCTCTTGCACTGAGCTGTTTCGGGAAAGCACCTCTTGCTCACTCGGAATTTGAGAAGACCTTATGAATATGCAGTGCTTGAAGGAGCTATTGAATGCAGTTGAGGTCAATAAACCCTTTTTATTTTCCCATTATTTTAATGTTCAATTGATTTTAATTGGGGTTTTAGTATATCCTGGTTGGATGCTGTGGGGCTGTTCTGTTCTGTTCTATTTATTTATTGTAAGCCATCCCGAGACATTCTGTAGGGGACAGGATAGAGAAGCTTTTAATAAACAAACAAACAAACAAACAAACAAGTGTACTCAGAAAAGCAATTCTTACCACCCCACCCCACCGCCCTGCCATAAACACATCAAAAGATGCCTGGTGTCTGGTGGTGAAGACCAGATGGCCCCGCTCCATTAGTGGGTAACTGTCAAAGTGTAATCTCTGTGTTTCATAGGCTTGCTAAAGTGCCTCCCTAACCCTGTAAGTTCACACATGTAACCTTTTTGTTTACTTAACTTGGCCAGCCTGTTCAAGGCAACTTTAGTTTAGAAGGCCTGTCAAAGGCATCTAATTAGAGTGGAATGTAACTTTTCTTTATGGTGCTGTGATGTGGATCCAATCACTTTCCTATCCATATCAAAGTATCCAATCACCTTCCTGTGTATTGTATTCACTCCCCTTTTGTGTATTCTATATAACCCTGAGGAAATTAACATGGGGTGTTCCTTCTTAGGCACCCAGGGATCCATGCATGCAATTGTAAATAAACCTGTTTGCCCTGACAAGAAACTGATTTCCGAGCCTCTGAATTGCGGATCGGTGTGACACAAACAAACAAATGTTTTGCAGTGATTTCCCTTGGAGAGATCTGAGTCCCACTTGCATGCTCCAGAGACCAAACAATGAAAACAAAGCATTCTGAATGGACAGGCTAGAAATGTCACTCACACGGCGTAACATCAGCCAAGAGAGTAACGCAAGAGTCTTCATCTGGAGCACATTCCACAATTTGTATATCTTCATCTCTGCATTTTCCTCTGCTGCTAAAGCAGGTTGCACATTTCAGGGCTGCACCTGCAGAGAGGAGGAAGGGTGGTAACACGTCAGTGCTATGAAGGCATCACACTATTCTTAACAGGCACAATGCCATGGAAACTAGAGCTGCTTCAGTGATGCTTGGAATGTATTTTGTTGCATCCTAAGAGAGTTAAAAACATGTATGCTTGTTTGTGTGACAGAATGCTGTTTTTTGCTAATTTTAATGAAACTAGAATCATATAATCAGTGTTATGTTTCATCATTTTGCAGATACCTGAATTCTTTAGGCTGCAATATAATACATGCTTCAGAGAAATTTAATTTTCAGACTGTAAACTGACTTTTGGTTTGCATATTTCTTTGAAATTCCAAAAGTAGGCAAGTTTGCATTACAAAGGCAATGAGCAATTTTCTTCACTATCTCTACCTGAGCAGGAATGTTGAATTATTATGGGAGTATCTGGACTGTAAAGTTGCCTTACAGGCACTATAGAAATGACTGACATTATACAAATTATGCCATCAACAGTCCTGCAAAGCATCCTGGGAACTGTGGAATGGCTCATAGGCAGGTCCAACATTCAGGGACCAGGTGTAGTCACCCCACCCAAAATTCCTCAATTGCAGTGCCTTTACTGTCTGTTACTGTAACTTAGTCACCCACTCCACGATCTTCTTAAGCATCCGAGTATTTTATCAGATGGATGCTGCATGGAAGTCATCATTGTCTTTCCAAAGAACCTCTGAGTACCTGTTTTTTTGTTCTGCCTCCTAGAGCTCCTGCAGTTCTTCTGGCCAGCTAAATCTATTCCTTGCCAGAAACAGGAACTCGGGTCCTTTGACTCATACTCACCTGGAGAAAGCAAGATGAAGAGGAGGCAGGTGCTCAAAAACACTTTCATAGTGATGGGAAGATGAAGAATCAGGCAGAAGGGAAAAGCAGCAGAACCAACCAAAACTACTCATCAAAAAGTAATATGGCAGCATTTATAGGGCCATGCAGGGGAGCCCAAGGGAAGAAGGTGGGGAGGACTGGTTTGATGGCATCTAATAAGCACTTTTGGCACTTTGAAGTTAGTGCAGTTTGTGGTATTACTGCAGAGTGTTCCTGGAAATCAGTGACATCTCTTCAGCTGACTCTCCACACAGTCCAAATGCTACTTCAGCACTGTGGAAGCTTGGCACGGTGTCCATGAAGAATCAAGGTGCAGGTTTTCCTTTTTGCCAAATGCTCAGCACCGTCTGATCACCTCAGGGAGAGTGAAGCAGGAGCGGAACATCCAGTAGCTCTGCCAAAAGTGTCCAATGTCACATTCCACAGAGCTCATCAACCTGCCTTTAACTTCTCTGGTCTTGGAAGACCCAGAAAAGGTCCTCACCCATCTCCGAGGACATGTTGATTGGAGGGGCTGGGAAAACTGTTCACTACGCTGAGAAGCAGGAGCTGCTGGTCATCAAACTGCACCATCAGAAGCATTTGTGTCGTACTCGCAATTATTTGAGCAGATGTAAATCGATGAAGGATTTGTGAAGACTCATGCATGTGCTGCTTGATGTCAATAGCTACAAATCCTCTCTCTGAAAAACAGGGTGAGCAGAAAATGAAGGAGGTGACTGGAGAAGCGAATTGCTTCCCAGTCATTTTGGAGGTTGTGGCCATCAGCTCGTCCAGGCACTCCGATCTTTCTCCTTTGCCCACTCCATTCTGTTTGATTTGCAGCACGACTTCCCAGCTCTATTGGTCTGGAATCAAGACCGGTCAACACATATCGGGGAGAGGCATGCCACGCGATGTGGAAATGCCTTTTTCCCGGGGAAGTATTTCTAGTTTACAATGGCACTGGCTTCATAACAATGCACTGATCAAGGTTCCTTCCAAGGCACCCAATTCGTGCAAGGGTTGAGCATTCAGAGCTAGAGACCCTTCCTGCAGAACGATGATGCCCAGGGTTTCTGGGGCAGAATGCAGCGCCTTGGCAAGGTGGGGGTGCCAGAGTCAGGTGGTCCTGTAGCCTCCCAGAGTCATCCCATGGCTCTGTCTTAGTTTGCCCTTCAGGCAAGGCTTTCGACCACAACACCTCTGGGACTCCATGAAGGAGGTGCTGCTTTTCACTGGAGGACAACACAGAAGAATCAAAAGGGGTGTTCTAAAAACTGAAAAACTGGCAGTAGCTTGCTCAATCACCAGCAGGGAAAAAACCCATTAAAAGAATCTGTTTGAAATGAGAAAGACCAACCCTCTTTCCTTCTGATAGAAAGATGCTCCATTTCCCCCTCTCTGTTTGTGTCTTTCTTTTTTCCACTTTTATAACCAACTGTTCTGGTTATCACTGAATATGTTTTTCATAGTTTCGTGACCTCAGCTAAGACTCTTTGGAATCAGTTGCTGTGATGCCTCCGTTTAATCTGAAGAACAAGAACAGCATTGCTTGGCCCATCACTTCAGGGTAGAAGCAGAACCTTGACTATACCCAGGAGTAAGCAGAACTGCTGATGCTATACAGGTGAGATACTTTCTTCATTACAAATATGATGAAAGAATAAGAAAGCAGATCAGCAGCAAGGAACATGGTGGGTATCACTCTGGGGGTGCTGAGCTACCTGGACACCTGTGCATTCCTGGTCCCAAGCAGAGAGTGAATTCTATCTAGCTATGCTTCCAGATAGAATTGTGACTTGCATTCCACACCTGGTTCCCCTCCAGGAAGACAGGTTTCTTACCTAGCTAAGGTTGGAGAACAGGTTAAGGTCAACTGGGCCCAACACACAATGGAAACCACACTGTGCTACTTCTCATGATGCACAAACCCAGCCATTGAGTATTCTCAGCCCAGTCATGCTAACTACCCACAGTTCAGAATCCCATACCAAATCATAGCACCTCATCATGGGTAGTTTGTGGCTCATAAGCCATGCTTCAAAACAGCCCACACGCGACCTCGTCTCAGTCCTGGTTCATGCGCTGTCTTGTTGTCTGGACTCAGTCTGGCAGTCTCTCACACGCTAAGCAGCAGGAGCCACCAGGCTGGTTAAGTTGGGAAGTAACGTATCAGCAGAACAGGTGGTCCCACATACCTCCTGCTGCCTTTCCAATGCTTCAAGCAGTTGCTGGATGAAAGGAGCAGTTCTGCACACGGCAATAAGACATGGTGCCCAAGTTGGTGGCTCGTGGACAGCTCCAGGCACTTGAGAGTTAAGCTGATGAAACAGATTAATTTCTTTCAGGCTTCTGGCCTAATACTGGAGTGGAAATGCCTTTTGATTTTCTGAAGTGTGGCCTGTTTGACTCTTGGGACATCTGTGCAGATTTTGGCAAAACTATTTCATCACTTGCTTTTTGATCTGACTCTTGTAGAAGGCCGTGGGAGAAGAACAGACAAACACAAATAAACATGAGAAGCAATGTCACTGGAGAAATTCCAAAGTTGTTAGGTCCTGGGGCACAAACATCTATGAGGATGCTGGAAGAAGATAGTCATGTTTGGCCTAAGGCAGAGAAAACTAATTTAGAAGACTTGATAACCATCTAAAAATACATGAAAGCTTGAAGTGAGCAGGGGTGTGGAGAAGAAGAGGTAATGGACTTTCACTAAGGCAGGACTGCTTTTAGATCTTAAAATCAGGGATATTTCTTGCCCCAAAATGAATAAGGCAAATGCTATTCAACCCTAGAGTCTTTTCAGCAGTCAACCTGGTGACCAGATCAGATCAACCAGATCCAGTCAATCTGGATCTGCCCAGAACTTTTTTTTAAATTGATTTTACATTGGCCATTTATTAGTCCTCCAGTACAAAGGCTGATCTTCGGGACTGTTAGAAAATCAACTCTTTCACATTTAAGAAACTCCTTAAGAACTCTAGGATAGGTACCATCTGAGATGGGGATTGGTTAGCTTGTCAATTAGGCCAACAATTTTATCACGATTTGCCTCAGTTCCTCAGACCCACACCTGAAAACATCAGTCCAGGCTTAGTTCTTTAGTTCTCCACCATTGTTTTATTCTGTTTTTGTACTCCTTTAACTCCATCTCAGTCCTACGGTTCCTGTGCCTTCTCAACTGTTTTTTGCTTCTGGTATATTTAAATATTTTTATAGCTATAGTTAATATTATGAATGATGTCTCCGAAAATGTTCTCAAAATGTATTTTTGCAACTTCTATTGTCCATTTGGACTTCCTTTGCACAAATTTTTATTCTTTTTGGTCGTCTCACTTGGGCAAGAGTTCGATTTCCTAAAGAGAGTATTCTTTTTCCGAGTGAGCCTGGTGACAGAAGAGGGTGAGGAGGAGTGAGTGAGGAGTGAGAAGAGGAGGAGAAATCCCTTAGCAGGGAACGTGGATGGGAACATGGCAGGGCAGTCCCAGAGATGCACGTCGCCAGCTGCCACCCTCGGAACTGGTACCCAGCTGCCGCTACAGCACCTGGATCTGAAATTGTTTCAGCCAAAGTCCTCAGAGCAACACCCAGAGCACAACTGCAAGGGTTGGGCTGTATTTGCATTTGGAGAAAAAGGCAAGAAAACTCCTGTTTTTTCCCAAAGGCAGACATCTTCTGCATGCTTGATTTTGAGACTTTGACAAGAGAGGATGGAGCATTTTGTCCGGGGCCTGAGAACCGAGTTCTACATCCTGTTTTGATTTGTTACCAAAGGTGGAAAATCAGACTTATTTATCAGAAATTGAATTTCCTTTTGTGGTGGGGAAACCCCTGTTTGAGTGCCCATAAAAATGAATATTGGAAGCCCCAACACAAGAGACACTAAAGATGAATCCACACAAAGACACACTCCGTTTTCATTTTGGAAGACCAAGAGATTCAACCATCTCAGATCAATGTTGTGGACAATAGATGTTGTTGTTGTTGTTTATTGTTTTATATTTTTATGTAAGCAATCCTGATTGGCTATAGGATGGAATACAAATGTTTTAAATACATACATAAAGAAAATGAGCCATCCTTCTGCATAACATCAAGTCCAAAGATGGTGTCTTCAAACAACCAAGCAGAACAACAATAGAACCTATTACCTTGGGGAGCTGTGGGCTCTCCCACACCAGAGACATTCAAAAAACATCTGCACAGCCATTTAAGTGGGATGGTGTGAACTGGTGTCTTGCAACAGCAGGGGGTTGGGCCCAGTGGCCTTCTGGCCCCTTCCAACTCTACTATTCTGTTATTTTAACCCTCTTTAGAGAAAACATAACCCTTGTTCCTCTCACCTCTAGGCCCTAACCTACTCCCCATTTTTGGTGAATGGTGGAAGATGCTGGCAGGAGACCATTGTTCTGTTCCATCTAAAGCTCAAGTTTGGACTGTTTGGGCAATCGCTTGGCTTCCTGGCATTCCAGCTGGAAGAAATTGTACTTCAGCAATCCGTTTGCTATGCTTGAATTTCCAGTGTGGTACAAACACGCCTCCTTGTTTACACAGCCTTGGACAGCAAAGGTTTTATAGGGTAATCCAACTGCAGGGAAAAGGAGAACATGCATATAAATAAATAAATAAATAAATAAATAAATACAAATAAATAAATAAATAAATAAATAAATAAATATGAGAGTGTTGTCTTGCACATGCTGTCAAACAATGAGGGTGCCTTGCCTGAGAGTCCAACATGGCTGGAAACATTCCCCAGAGCAGGTCTGGGCACCATTGCTCTGCTCCCCTGGAGGACTCCCACTCAGGTGGTGACATGGAGCCCCCCAAGCCTGCAATAGCCTGTGGGGTGGTAGCCATGGATGCCAATGCCCACAACAGAGCTAACCCTTCGCAGTCAGATGGTAAGCAGCTCCTGACCCCCAACAGAAAAGGCTCTGGGTGCCACAACAAGGAGTGTCTGCTTTCCTCATGGACAGATCTTTCCTTGGGGGGCCCCAACGGCCTTCAGTGGGGCTGTGGTGCACCTCTCGAAGTTCAGGCTTAAATGCCATCCTCTTTAGACGTCTGCTGCTAGAACAGCAGCTGTGCATTGGCTGCCTGACTCCTAGCTGATCATCCCCAGCTAAGCTGGCTTTTCTCTGCATCTCCCTGTGTTGGGCTTTGGATGGCCCATTGACCCAACCTTTGGAATCAGTCCTGAGATGGCGCTGCAAGCAGGGAACCCTTTGCTGAAGGACAGGCCCTTGGGTCATTCGTGAACCTACTGCTCCCTTCTGCAGATCTTTACACCCCAAACCCCTTAGCACACATAAACAGCAGGAGTTTGAATCCTGGAAAAGAAGCCTGTAGGAATGGTGGAAATTCTGCCAGATGCATGGCCAGACTGTCGTTCCCCTGCCAAGAAATTAACCACAGGCCCCATGGCTTGTGAAATGAAGCCCTGAAGTATGAATAAAACTAGCAGATCCTCTCTCCCAGGAACTAAGAGGCATCCTCTTCCTGCCATCAGTTGCAGAGGAAAAGAGCCACAGAGTTATCTGCATGGCCTAAAACTAAATGAAGAAAGAACGAGAGGAACAATGCCGTTTTCCCAGTGCCCTCCTCCCGAGCTGGGAATTCTACTCACATATACTGATGTCAAAAGTAGCACGGACACACTGATTCTCAATGCTGAGGCACTGGACCGTCGTCTGCCGGCCTTCACCATGTTCCGAACTTGCTGAGAGGAAACCTGGGCATTGCATCCCATTGGGCTGAAGGCTGTTTTCAGCTGGCACTGCCAAAACAAAAGACAAAGCCCTTCTGAGTAGCGGTGTCGACGGGCGTATTTTCAGCTCATGGTTCTTTGTGGCAAGCAAGAAAGGGGCAATGGGGACAACCAGGACAATTCAAAGAGCCGTTGCAAATGTTCTTTTTTAACAGGACAAGGGAGGGGAGCGGAAGCAGCCCCTCATTTCCCTGACGGGGAACTGGGCAAGGCAGGGGGAGAGAAAGAGAGAACTAGGAGAAGAGGTGGTTAGGAACACACGGCTAGCAACCCTGAAATATATAATGTGGAGGGAAGATCCACTTATAAAAAGGTTGCGATATGGCCGGTCTGATGAAATCCAACCAAACACCCTGAGGAGGTCAGTCTGGGGGGCATTTGGGACTGGCCACTGTTGTGGTGCTGGAGGAGACTCCTGCGAGTCCCTTGGACCGCAAGGCGATCAAACCAGTCAGTCCTAGAGGAGATCAGCCCTGACTGCTCTTTGGAAGGCCGGATGCTGAAGATGAAACTCAAATACTTTGGCCACCTAACAAGAAGGAAGGACTCCCTGGAGAAGAGCCTAATGCTGGGAACAATAGATGGCAAAAGAAGAAGGGATGAGGTGGCTGGATGGAGTCACTGGGACAGTGGGTGTGGGCTTGGGTGGACTCCGGGGATGGTGGAGGACAGGAAGGCCTGGAGGAGTGTTGTCCATGCGACTAACAGCAACAGAGGTAGGCACAGCAGCAAAAGCCCTCGTGCAGATCCCCCTCCCCAGCCTGTGTTTCTCCATGGGGCACAATCCTTGCTTTCCAGCAGTGAGAGTGCTTTTGAAGCAAATGCAGAGGGGGGTCCAGAATGATGCAGGTGCTTACGCTGGGGGTCTTGTGCATTACACTCATCAGTTACACAGCAGCGATTGCTCTCCAGGATGAAGTCACCGTCTCTTGATGTCATAGTAAAAAAGCCTTCAGGGCATTCAGCAAGTTTGACACATCCTTTGTAAACAAAAGTGAGGGGAAAGTCCACTGGGAAAGAGAATCAGCAAAGAAGTCTTGATTAGGAAAGAAAAGTTTTTCTTCTAACTTTTCTTTGTAAATTATGATGCTCCAGATTATAAAGGTAAAGGCAAAGGTAAAGGTTTCCCCTTGACTTTACGTCCAGTCACGCCTGACTCTCGGGGGTGGTGCTCATCTCCGCTTCCTGGCCGAGGGAGCCGGCGTTTGTCCTCAGACAGTCTCCGTGGTCATGCTCCAGATTATATCTGTTGGCTAATTGCAAATTTCCCAAAATGTACAACTTTCCACCATGGATAAAAGTGTGGGTGAGAAATTCTGCATTTTGAGATAGTGCCAATCTTTTTCAATTGCACAATGTGTGATGGCAAAAACGAGTACTGGAATTTATGGACATTTTTGAACTGCAAAAACTTTCTCACGCCTCCTTACCCGACGGTTCACATATTTTCTGGCACTAGCAATATTTTGAACACATTTGCATCTTCTCATTTGAGACCAGTACGCAATTCCTTATTGATTCGTAGGAAACATAAAACTTAGAGATTATTTTAAAGATGGGAAAGCACAATTATAATGCCATCACAACTTTTCAATGTAAACCACATTCATTCTCCCAAAACCTTGTATTCCTATCTTCAGGATTTAATACTGTTGAAATAACCCAGAATCATCAATGGGTGTACTTAAAATATATATTAGTTTATCTGGCTACCAATTATAGAATAATAATTAAACCTATAAAGAGGGACAATTGCTTTGATAGATGGGACTGATTGTGAAAAGGAAGTGTACAAACGATTCAGTTATAGAATTATTATGAACCATGTACAAAAGAATGTACTCAGGAAATACAAAAAATAATTGGATATTTGGTGGAGGAAGGGTTAGGTCTGGGACATTTAACTGGCAAAGAACCTTAGTTTGGGGTTAGAGGCGGGATACACAGCCCTGCTCTCCTGCATGTAATATATTACCTAATATTTACAAGGGGGTTAGTCCCTCTCCCTGAAGGGATGCATTCTCATAATTTTCGGAGAACTTGGGGTTTTGTGGTCATGCTTGGCTGAGATATGTCAGTCATTCCTGAAAGCTCCAGGGCCCCGTGATGGAACATTCCCTGCTATGTGGGAAAAGTAGTCCTTACTCACATATCGTGTAAGTAGCAGCCACTGTCATGCAAGCGTCCTGTTCTTTATTGCAGTCCTGAGTCCTTGTATCTTCAGCTCTGCATTTCTTTCCATGGCTAAAACATGTTTTGCATCTCAAAGGTGCCACTGAAGAAGGGAGAACATCAAATCCAGGAGCCAGTTACACCATCACTTCTTGCTTTTCCCCCAGAAATATGCCCATAATTTACTGCCTTGAGAACTCACAAGGAAATGTGTCTCAGTTCAAGCCTAAATTCATTCCTGAGTGTTGTTTGTTTATTCTATTCAATTTGTTACAATGCCTGTTGCTTTGCCTCGTGATACAAAAGTAATTTCTAACACTGCAAATGCATCTAAAGCCAGGCTTGATCAGTTCTGCATGAAATATTTTGCAAATATCTGAGTACCGGATAACAATATGGTATCCCATTATATTGCAAATGGAAACTTCCTGCCAAGTTGCTGTAGGAAGAATAATTCTTGACGTGGATTAGCACATTCTGCATAGCATTTCTTTCTTTCTTTCTTTCTTTCTTTCTTTCTTTCTTTCTTTCTTTCTTTCTTTCTTTCTTTCTTTCTTTAACATTTCTATGCCACCCCATCGCAACAAAGCCTCGGGGCGGCTCATGTAGGACGTGTATATATCACCATTCATACTCTGCATTCCTTTGTATGGAACATTGATCAACAAAGTTTTCATAAGAGCAGGCATGTATAAAGGACATGTCTGTGCCTGATAGGCAATATTGAAATTCATTATCTCTCCATGCATATCTGTTCGATACATTTACTTTGGCTTGATGGAGATCAAAGTGCTCTCCAAAGTGTCTTGAGAAAGCTAGTTGCTGCAAAGGCGAAGCCTTCCTTTCTAGAGATCCCATAAGCTTTCCACAGCACCAAAATATCTCCAAATTCTCCAAAGTCCTGCTCATACCAGTCCTTTGATTTTGATTCACTAGATTAACCTTCCCCAACCACAGTTCTTATCATTCCCCACCAACAAGACCATTGCTCCAGCTGGTTATGGATGTTGGGAACTGAACACATCTGCAGGTCCAACATTTCTCCAAGTTGGGGAGGTCTGCACTGGATCATTGTACCTGAGCTTCGAGAAAGAGCAAAGCCTTCCTGAAAAGAATGGTACATTCCATTTATTACTGCCTATTAGACCAAGCCACTAAAAGACAAGTGTTCTAGGTGACCCAAGATGCAAAATTTACCATGTTCCTTCTACAAATCCATGAATTGTCACTTGCTCAGTGTCTCCCACTAAAGACTGCTCCCCACCCGCTCCTTTCCAAAGAATGCCCATGTCTTTTCCCCACCTCCATTTCCAACCCATTACGCTTGGATTACTGACTTCAAACTCTGGTCTACTACCTTCCCAGTTTCACTTGGTTGTCATTACAAGCCATCCAGTTATCTCTGAGTTATGGTGACCCTTTGAGGACTCCAAAGTGTTCAGTCCTGGACAGCCCTGCTCAGGGTTTGTAAGATCGAGATTGTGATGTCCTTTACAGAACTAAACCACCTCATATCTGGTCTTGCTCTTCTTATTCTGCCTTTGAATTCCCCATTTCTGCTTTCATCAACCAGAGATGTTCTTGGCTTTTTTCTATTCAGCCCTATATATTCTTTCCTGGAAGCAAGAATGCAGAATGTCAAGTACTTACCTGGAGAAAGGAGGAGAAAAAGGAGGCAGGTGCTCAGGAGTGCCTTCATCGCAAGAGGAAGACTTAGATCAGAACTAGATCGACCAAGGTAACTGATCTAAGAAGTGTCTCACGCAGAATAATTTATAGGTATGGAAAGGGGCCAATGGGAAAAGGGTTAGAGGCAACAGATTTGGTGAGATGCAAGAAAGACTGTTCAGTTGATTAGTCATTTTCCCATCATGGGACACAGGGATTCATTCCTCAGCATTTAGGGTAACTTGATCAGACTACGTAGCAGAAAACTGGTTTCGCCCCTCTGGATGTGAGTAGACATGCCCATAAAGAGCTCCAAGAAAATCTAATTGTACATCTTGTGAGCTAAATATCAGCCTGATAGTCCTCATCTCTAGCACAGAAGTGCTTTCTACCAAGTGAAAGTCAGTCTGGGATTATAAGAAGAAAAGCGTTTACTTGATAAAGGAAGCCATGCTGAATGTCCTTGGTCACTTTTGCTTTATTTATTTATTTTCATTTATGTATTTTCATTTATTTATTTATTTATTTATCGATTGATTTCTATCCTGCCTTTTTCCTACAAAGGGCTCAAGGCAGCTTACATCTCCTCCATCTTATCCCCACAACAGCAACCCTGTGAGGTAGGCTGGGCCGAGAGTCTGTGACTGGCCCAGAGTCACCCAGAGCTTTCCCTCTTTTACTGCTGTGCTGGTTGCTGTTCCCTCCATCTGTGCCTTTCACATGAATCCGTTTGAACCCTTGACTGAAGTAATTTACTCACTCACATGTGATAGATAACCCAGTTTCATTGTGTTTGTTTTTCTCCATTCAACACTGCTGTGGGATTAGAAAAGAGTTGCCTCTTGATTACCCCTAAATTATCAGTTTTTGTTTCCTGCAATGAAGCTGTCAGTTTCACTTCCACTTTGTCTGCATCTGAATATTTAAAGTCTCAAGTTCTTTGCATCCTGAATAGGGAGAAATTTGTGAATTTTGGTGGATTAACTACACTTGCCTGCCTGGTATAGCAGTTATTTATGTTTTCGGTTGCAGAGCCATGGAAAACAATGCTTTGCTTGCAAAACCCAACTGGAAAAGAAAAAGGAGGAGACACAGTGATGCTGTTTTGCCTGAGGGCCTCTGAAAATGGAAGCCATTTCTTGGGAAGTATCCATGAGGGACTGCAGGTGGCACAGTGGTTTAAACTGCTGTGCTGTTAGGCTGGTAGATCGAAAGGTCGCTGGTTCGAATCTGCACAAGGGGCTGAGCTCCTGTACTCTGTCCCAGCTCCTGCCAACCTTGCAGTTCGAAAGCATGCAAATGCCAGTAGATAAAAAGGTACCACTTCGGTGGGCAGGTAACAGCGTTCCGTGCACTTCGGTGTTTAGTCCTGCCGGCCCGATGACCACAGAGACTGTCTGAGGACAAACGCTGGCTCCCTCGGCTAGGAAACGGAGATGAGCACCGTCCCCAAGAGTCAGGCATGACTGGACTTAACGTCAAGGGGAAACCTTTACCTTTACCTTTAATCCATGTCCAGTGCTGACTAACTGACGCTTGGGTGGGTCAGGAAACAATTTTTTGCTAGGTCTGTATTCAGCAAGAGTCCGCACACAGAGTAGGAGATGACATGAGTTCTGAGAGCTCCATCACATGAGCAAGAGCTCACCTAGTACCATCCCCAAATAATTAATCAAAAGTCTGAAGACCTGGGAAAGGAAAGCTTAATGGGCAATTGCACAAACAGGGAGAAGGAGAACCTTGCAGTTCCTCCATCTCATCCGAAGAGACAAGACATTTCTTCTTTCGGCCATCATCTGTAGAGAATAGGATGAGTGATACAGTTTGCTATTCTAATTATATCCCAAATAATAAGTGCGGCGGGGGGAGAACCCTCCTATTGCTGCAGCTCTACTTGCAGCTCGCAGAAGGCGTTCCTAGCAATTTCCCTCTGGGGGCCAGAGAAACCCCCGTGGTTCCTCTCTTTGCTTTGTCATTGCAAGTGCGGAGCAGCTCCAAAACAGAAACGCCAGAGGCTTCCTTGGGGCGATGTTGCAAGACGCGGCGTCGTTCCTGAGGCAGGACCGGTTCAGAAAGGCGGGGAGCGGCGGGTGGCTCCTTCGAGCGAGCTGTTCTCCCGGCTCCGTGTTCTCCTGCCGGCCCTCTGAGCATCCCTCGCCTCGCCGCGCGCCGGCTGCATCAGGACCTTGGACAGATCCCCGCGGGCGCCGCTGTCTCGGGCGACGCCGCCGCCGCCGCCTGGCGCCGCGGTCCTGCGGCAGCGCTTCGGGGGAGCGGGCGGACGCCCCATCCGCTGGCCGGGGGGCGCCGGGGCAGCGGGCACGTTTCTGACAAAAGCTCAGGGTGCCCCCCTTGTCTGTTGCCCTGGAGCTGGAGCTGGAGCACAGCTTTGCGGAGCCGCTCGGGAGCCGCTGGAGTTTTCTTGACGTGGGGAGGGAAGCGGACTCAGCCCGAGCCGCGGTGCTGGGGGGCCGGGAGAGATGAGGCTGCAGCGCCCCCTTGCGGTGAGGGATGCTCGACGGGACACTCTCTGTGCGGACCCACCGTGAGAAGCCAGTCCAGCAACCACGACCGGCCCAGCTGGTCCTCAGGCCTCAAATCGGTGGAGCAATGCGGGAAAGCCAAGCCTCCGCTGGTACGAAGAAGCTCCCGCTGAAGGTTGCCAAGTCCTTGTGCCCCGAAGGGTTCCTGAGCCTTCAACAAGAGCCAGTGTGGCATAGTGATTAAGAGCGCGGGACTGGGACTCAGGCGATCCGGGTTCGAGTCCCCCGCTCAGCCATGTAGCCCACTGGCTAACTCTGGGCCAGTCACAGACTCTCAGCCCAACCTACATCACAGGGTTGTTGTTGTGCAGATAAGGTGGAGCAGGAGACGTAAGCTGCCTTGAGCCCTTTGTAGGAAAAAGGCAGGATATAAATCGCATATAAATATAAACAAACAAACGAGTTCAGCAGTTGCGGCTGCAGGCAGGGGGCTGAGAAAGTGGCCAAAAGGGGAGGAAGAACTGGCCTGACAAGCACAGATTGGAAGATCTTTCAGTCTTCCTCTCTGTGTGGAGATGATGATGATGATGACGACGATTATTTTAAGAGGGAACATAGACCTGAAAAAGGATATTGTAAGGTTGGAAAGGGGGCAGAAAGAGGTGTCTAAAATGACCAAGGGACTCCAGTACAGGGAATGGTTACATCTATGACTGACTAGCCTGGAGAGAAGGTGAGAAATGATCAAGGTGTTCCAAAAGGGCAAGTTCCGGAGAGAGTGGATAGGGAGACTTTGCTTTCTTCTCTCATAATACAACACCCAATGGGATCAACCCATGGAGCTGATTCCTGGAGGATTCGGGACAGACACAAAGAAGTATGTGCTCAGACTTTTCTCAAGCTGCCAGGATGGCTACCAGTCTGGAGGGTGTTTAAAGGAACTGGATGCATTCGTGGAAGATGGTAGGATGCTATCAGAAAAATATGCCTCTGAACACCAGTTGCCGGGCAACTTGGCTGGGAGGGTGCTGTTGGACTCGCCTCCCGCTTGGGGCTTTCCTGTGGGCCGCTGGACCAGATGGAGCCTTGCTCTGATCCACCCTCAGGGCTCTTCTCCCTTCCAGCATGAGGCATCTCTATCACCAAGTGGCTGTGTGGAGACGCCCAAGCAGGGCTGGACCCCTTCTGAAGATTCGCCTGTCTGCCCCCACCCCACTTCGCCCACTGCTTTCCATCCCCACCCCCCCCCCCGCTCCTCCTCCTCCTCCTCCACTGCAGGTTGTGCCACAAAACAGTTGTGTATTGTCTGCAGTGTTTGATAATCATGCAACAAGAGAGCGGAAAAGATCCAGTGAGATCTGTTTATTCCAGGAATAGCCATACAAAGTTGCAAGGTGGCAAGACAAGCTTCTGAGCCAGGACCGTCTTCCCTGAATGACAGTGGCTCTCCAGGGTGTCATCCAGCCCCAGAAACCACCTTCTGCTGGCTGGAGAAGGAGCCCAAAGTCTTCTGCTGGCTACACGTAACACTTCACAACACTTTACGAGCACTGAATTCTCTCCTGCGTATGCCATAATCAAATCACGACATCAGAAGGCTGCAATCTTTCATTGATTAAGATTACTTAATTGCAATCCATTTTAGGCTGCCCCCTTTACCCAGTTATCTGGGATCAAGCCTCGTGGAACTCAGCAGGTCTTACAAGAGAGCAGACGGGCATGGCACTGCTTTGTTATTTCTTTGAAAAGGTAACCCCAATTAATGGGGGAGCATATTTAAATGAAATCATTATTAACAAAACTAACTCTAACAGCTGCGGGTGGCAAGGAACATCTTAGAAACATAGAAACTGAGCGAATCTCAAGGGGTCTCCTGGGCCATCAAGTCTGACCCGCAGCTCTAGCTGGCTCTGCTCATGACATGCCTCCCATGTGCATGTCTAGCCTATCCTTGAACACCCTCACCAATGGGGCCACAACCACCTCCCGTGGAAGCCCGTTCCACACCCCTGGGGCCCTAATCTTTATTATTTATTTATTTATTTATTTATTTATTTATTTATTTATTTAGGAAGCTTCTGTGCCACCCCATTAGCCGAAGCCTCGGGGAGGCTCACAATCTTTACGGGGGAATTTTCTTTTTCACATGGGAAGGAATGCCTCTCCTAAGATGGGGAATTGCTGTGGCACGTAGGCACACCCCCAGATAAAGGGGAGGAAAATAGAATTTGTTTGCGTCTTTGGAACTATTCTTTTAGCCACATGCAAACCTGCTTGGGTTCAACGGATTAATTATTTGCTTAGTCAATTAAAACTCATTAGCTTTATTGACTAAAGCTGGAATTCTATACTCATGCACCTGAGATTGTCTTGTAGAACTCAAAGGATTATTTGATCATTCCCCACCACCACCCACACGCAGGTAGGCAGACAAGTCTTGTGTGTGGATTCCCTTTTATTTTGTTACCTGGCCCTCTGAAACACAGATAGACACTGGCAGAAGCTAGAGGGTGAAATTCTGGGTTTGATTCCTTCTCCCATCCTCCCCGCACCCGGGTGCCACAAAACCCCAGCTTGGATAAAGACGACTTCTTGAGCCAAGCAGCAGGCTGAGATCAGTAAAGGGATTTGGTCAGGAGCAAGGCAAGGAGAATGGGTAGAAGGACAGCTAACACAATGCTTCCTTGAGCCTGGCTGGCTCCATCGTGGGCATCGGCTATGGTGAATTTGCTGATGGTGTAATCGACAATCCCTAGCGTCAGGACGGAATTCTTTTCCAAAAAGGCTGCTGTAGCGGTAGCACAGCCTTTCACAACAAAGTCCAGTTTACTTACACCTGTAGGAGGATGACAAGGGGAAAGGTGAGGTGATCATCGTCATGCTTTCGCCCCCTCGGAGTCAAGCTCCTCTGCTGGACCAGGCTCATCTTCCCTGTAGCTCATTGCAGCTTGGGCTAGGACTGGGCTGCCACTTCTCTCTCACTCATGCATGACTCTTACTTCCAGCCTAAGCCCCCTGGCAATTCCTTGATCTCAGAGGGTTGAGCTCCTGCAGGCCCATCAAAATCTCATTTAAATAATGTCTTTATTAGTTATTGCCTGTATCTCCCGCCATTCCTCTCTCGCAAGGAGCCCAAGCCAGCTTGCATGACCTTCCTCTGCTCCATTGTATCCTCATGACAACCTTGTGAGGTAGGCTGGGTCACTGAATGGCCCAAAGTCATCCAGTGAGTGTCCTGGCTGAGTGGGAGCTAGAACATGGCTCTCCCAGGCCTTAGCCACCACACCAGCCAGCTCTCCCTAGGACGGTTTTCTGCAGTGCAGAACAGGGCTCAGTTCCTATCAGAGAGGCCCCATAAGGATAAGCCTAAGTTCACCCACTGGCGGGACAGGTGTGCTTCCAGACGAAGGTTTGATCATGTGATCACGCCACCTCATCAGCAGGAGATTATGCTGCTGTTCAGATGCTACCACCTTCCATATGTAACCATCCCATGTTTTCCACCACTGCTTCATGCCTTTTTCTTCCCAGAAAAATTTGCTCAGGACAACATCTCATTCCTAATGCTAGGAGGAATCTCCCATCCGGAAGAGCTTCAATCGTAAGTAGTGGGCAAGCAGAACATCAGGTAAGTTGCAGGTAGATTCCCACCCCATCAGGAGTGCTCTAGGGACAGCTGCTGCCTCTCAGCCTAAACTTTCTCATGGAGTTCCTGACGGGTACATGAGAAGAAAACCAGAACTCTTGGGGGAAAGAAGGGAATTCAGCTCCTCGGTATCATGTCCCCAAGTGGGGTGCCGTGATCTGATTTACCTCTTGTATATGTCCCCATCACGTTGATGCATTTGTCCTGGGATTTGGCACAGTGTGACAAGACGGGTTCACAGGATTTACTCGCGATTTCGAAGCACATGGGGCAAACCTTCTTGCTAGTGCTGGTGTCCTCTTTTGGTACTGCAAGGGAGAAGAAGTGACAAGGTGACAACGCGGCCACTAAGCCAGATTGGTCTCCCAACATTCGCCTCAGAAAGCAGAGGGGTCAGAAGGCAGACGAGTGAGGGCAGGCCGGGGGACGGTTTCTGGGGCAGCTTTCCCTTTTGCCCCCAGAAGTGTCCTGATGGACTAGGATACGGGTGCAGAACCTCAGGCCTGGAAGCCACCAAGGTTCGTAGTGCAACCCTCCAGGCTCTCTAGTGTGGCCATGCCTTTTCCCCCTGCCCATCAGTCATTTGTGACTGAAGAGCCTCTGGGTTCTGTGCAGAGGGTTCTTTTTCATCTTGAAATGTTGAAAAGCCTCTTTGGGGGTTCATTACTGGCTCTAAGCCACAATAGGCAGGCTTTGGGCCCCCTCCCTTTGCCTCTGGACATGTCCTCATCCTCCACCATAGCGGATCTCCTGAGAGTTTCTCCAAAGCTGAATTCAGTCCTAAGTTTGAAATTGCCCGTGATGGCCACTTTGCTCCTTCAAACAGCACCTTTATTCCCATGCTTGGATGATCCATATTTTAAAAAAACAGAACTAGGTGCAGTGACTGCCCATCTGGAGTGCAGGAGTGAAAGGGTGGACCCTCATATTCATCTGGAGTTTGATCAAAAGGCAGAGAATCTCAGGCACAACATTCAGAGTCGTTTGTGCTGCAGTCCTGGATTGTATTACCTGCAACCAAAACCCCTCGAAGCCACAATCCATTACGACTTTCGGTGGAGTAAATGCCCTTGAATTCAATGGGACATGCTTCTGAGTTGAGATGTGTACGGGCTTGTTGAGACAACGGCCAGGGGCCATCAGAAACTGCACGTTTCAATAATGCCCGCAGGGGAAATTTGCACCAAGATATCTCTCAGGTCTGGTGCTAATAATGCCAATAATCCTCTGGGCCATTTGCATAAAAAGGACATGCAGGGGAGAAACTGAATATAATACCAAAAACTCAATCCATACAATCATGTCTTTTACCAGGTCCCGTGTTCCTCAGTCAACCTCAACCAAGTTTATTTATTTATTTATTTTACAAATTTATAAGCTTTGTTTATAACTCTGGACTCTCTTCCTCCTCCCGCATCTACCTACCTATGTACTTTTGATTGCACTTGTCTCCGGTGCAGCATATGGTGTTGCTGATAAAAGAGAAATTTTTTCCTGCTGTGATGAAGATGAACCCTTCGTCGCAGATTGAAAATTTGTCTGTGCTATTCTTGCAAGTTTACAAGTGGCTTAATCTGGAATCCATCTGTTTTGAAGAAATGAAAGATCACAAAGCAGCCAGGGTATTCAAGCACCATCGAGCCGTGTGGCCCCCAGTCTGGCTCAGTCTGGTGTCCCATGAAGACATGGGCATCCTTCTAGTCTACAGCGGAATCACTGGCTCCAACCAACTCTTCTTCCTAGGGCAGCTCCCAGAGAATCACTGTCCTGATATGATTGCTAGGAGCAAAGGAGAAATGGGGAAAGTCACAGAGAAACACAGCGGAGGAAGAGAAGAAGTGTAGTTCTCTTCTGTGTTTCCCAAAGGCAGTCCTGATTTTATGAGGGATGTCTACTGGGACCTGGGGTGCCTGGGTGAAGGCGGGGGCAGAGCTAAAGCAGGCTTTGGGACCTAGCAGTTTCTGACATGTCAAAACTTGAGGTACAGCAGGGTGAGAGTTGGGGGTGACCTGTCCACGGCATTTTGCCGCAACCCAATAGCCAAAGAGCTCTGAGCGGACGGCAGAGGGTTGCCTCATGGAACAGCGGCCAGGGCAGGGAAGGTCCAGCTGGAGGACGCCGTTCCGTCACCCAGGCTGAAATAAGCTGCCAGCCATCTCAGAATGGGAGGAGGACCAAGGGCAGCAACATTTCCTGGCCCAGCCCTTAGTCGAGGAGTTAAAATTTGCTGCTGTCCTTTCATTTTCTGAGAGCTGAGCCCAAAGCAAAAAAGTCCAAGCCGACCGTCTCGTTTGATGGTCAGTTGGAAATATTAGAAACATAGAAACATAGAAAAAGAGCGAGTCAGAAGGGGCCTCCCAGGCCATCTAGTCTGACCTCCGGCACCAGCCGGCTCCGCTCATGACATGCCCACCATGTGCATGTCCAGCCTGTCTTTGAACACCCTCACCGATGGGGCCTCAACGACCTCCCGTGGAAGCCCATTCCACGCCCTCGGGGTCCTAACTGTCAGGAAGTGCTTCCTGGCATCCAAATTGAACCTTGGCTCCCTGAGCTTTGCTCCATTGGAGCGCGTCCTGCCTTCCTCTGCAGGGGAGAACAGGCCTCTCCCCATCTCCATGTGACAGCCCCTCACATACCTGTATGTTGCCAACATATCCCCTCTGAGTCTCCTCTTCTCCAAGCTGAAGAGACCCAGTTCCCTCAGTCTCGCCTCATACGGCATCCCCTGCAAACCAGCCACCATCCTTGTGGCCCTACGCTGCACTGACTCCAACCTGGCTATATCCTTTCTGTAATGAGGGGCACAAAACTGAACACAATACTCCAGTTGCGGGCGCACCAGAGTCGTGTAGAGTGGTAGTAATACCTCTCTTGATCTAGAAGCCACACTTCTGGCTATGCAGCCAAGGGTGGCATTTGCCCTCTTGACCACCGCATCACACTGCTGACTCATGTTTAGCCTGCGGTCAACCAGTACCCCAAGGTCCCTTTCACAAGAGCTGCTCTCCAGCCACTTGTCACCTAACCTGTACTTATGACAGCTATTCTTATGCCCCAAGTGCAAGACCTTGCACTTATCCACATTGAACGCCATCCTGTTGTCCATATTCCATGGACCTGGTGGATGCACAATGGTCACTTTGTCTTTGGGGTGATCGGGGGAAGTCTGACCTCTGCATTCCCACCCGGCTCTCTGTTTGTTAAAGCATTAGGGCCAAGAGAGAGAACACAAGCCTTTCATCCACACATGGACATGGACGCAACCGCAGGCTTGTACACACCAATTCTGGACATTGCTTCCCTTCCATCTAGTGCAGGGCCAGAGGTCCTCATCTGGAAACTTTGGGGCATCTTTTCTGGGATGGAGGTGCATGTGGGAAACAAAGGGAAACAGCATGCCCGTCTTTGAATTTTCTGAACCAAGAGGTATGCTGCAAGTTAGTAGACAACTCACAGGTACACGCTGGTTCAGCAGGAATTCTGTGAAAATCAGAGACACACTTAGCTACCTATCATATTCGCAGCTGACACCACAACACATTTCTTGTCACTTGTACAATTCTTGCTTGTCCCACAGCCTGGTGAGCCAGGTGTGCACTCACATGTGAAGGTTTTTGCTACTGAGAAAACAAGAAGAAGAAGAATGAATGATGGTACCCATATGGTTTGGTTTTCTTTATTTTCCACTGCCAATGTCACCCTCCCTACAAGGAGCTTGAGAAGGTGCTAGTTGGGGTGGGGAATGTACAGCTGCCCAGATGGTGTTGGACTAGAAACCCCAACACCCAGAACCATTGGCCATGGTGATGGAATCTGGAGTTCCAAGAACACCTGGAGGGGTAGACTTTCCCAACTCTGTTGTATGTGGTTCCCCTCTTCTTCCATTTGTTTCCTCACAACAACCCTGTGAGGTAGGTCAGGCCAAGAAATAGGAGCATTTCCAAACTTTTTGCTCCTTGCGTGACTCACTTATGGCAAGTCTACCATAAACTTCCTGTGGGATCACAACTGATTCAACTCCTTCAGGGGTCCACACACACTAGGGGGCATGATAATTAGGTGGACAGGATAATTCCCTGAACCTGTCATTTTTAAACAGAATTTTGAATAAAATGTTCATCGCATTTTAATGCACTAAAGCACCTTTTCCAGTTCAGCCCTCTCACAATGGCAGAAAGGCAAGCACCTGCTGTTTTCTCAATTTTTACATGTTGTCCCAAACCACATTTTCATTTATTTTTCAAGGGCAAACACACATAGCAAAAGACTGCTTTATACATGCCTGCATGGACATTGTTAGAAAGACAATAGCCATTATGTGCCAAGGAATGAATTTGTGGCATGCAGCGGACAACCCCAATATACTTCAACAGATGGTCAAACCAAAAATGTAAATTTGGAACCTAGGACAATTTACTCCCGGGGAAATGATGCGACATGTCCATCGTCCCACCACTACCAAAAAGTTCTGTGCTCTGTAAAAGGATGAGAGACGTTGAAGGAAAAGTTTAATGCTGCCATTGTGTAGCTGCCCCTCAAAACGAAAGTGAAAAAATGAAAGCTAATAAACAAGCACATTTGTACAGCTTGGTAATGAATTTCCATGCAATTAAAACTCAGCGTATACGATGAACCATAGTTACAATTGGAGGGCTATTCTCAAAATTCGCAAAAACTTAACTTCAGATTGAAGAAATGAGAAACTGAGAGAAACCAGATTGACAAATTCAACCTTCCCTGGACAAGCACCTTCCTTGCCTTGTTTCGACTGCACTTACGTTCAGCTGCCAGGGCAACAGAAAGAGAAAGAAGCAGCAACAGCGCAATGCTGAGAGCGGACATGGTCTAGTCTGAACGCGGGACAAATGCTCCAGCCAGGAAGTTTCTTCACCTGCAACACCAAAAAGAGAGAGTGTGGTATAGTGAGACTGAGAATCAGTGTGGTGGGGCGGTTAAGAGCATGGGACTGGGACTCCGGCGATCTGGGTTCGAGTCCCCGCTCAGCCATGGAGCCAAAGGGATGACTTTGGGCCTGTCACAGACTCTCAGCCCAGCCTACCTCGCAGGGTTGTTGTTGTTGTTCTGAGGATAAGATTCAGAAGAGGAGTTGGGGAATGAGCTAAGTTCCTTTGGGTTCTTTAGAAAAGGAAAAGGTGGGATATATCTCTAATGAATAGGAAATAAACAGAGGGGAGATGGCAAGGGTAAGATTGGCTCAAGTGGCGCAGCAAAATTCAGATGCAGCATGGGGCACTGAGTTCCCTCCAAAGTCCCCCTGTGCTGTAGCTTAGGTCCAAATGGAATTCCAGGAGCACCTATGGGAGATTCACAGGTGAAGATGGAAAACACAAAGGGTTGCCAAGCCAGCACACAATGAAGTGGAAACATCAGCGGAGTCCCCGACCTCACCTTAATATACTGATAAATTTACAAGGGCAGGGCAAATTAAGCAAACACCCCTTTTGGCTTGGAGGAGAAAGAGGAAACATGGGTGTTTATGTGGGCTTAGGTTTAGGGGGCTTAGGAGGGTTAAGAGGAAACATGGGTGTTCAGGTGAGGAGTTAAGGCTCAACTCTGTAATGCGCTCTACGTAGGGCTGCCCTTGAAGACGGTCTGGATACTTCAGATGGTGCAAAATAGAGCTGCCAGGTTGCTCACAAGGACTGGGCATTATTCTCATATAACCCCAGTTCTCCGTCAGCTCCACTGGCTTCTCATCAAAGTCCGGGCTCAATTCAAGGTGTTGGTTATCACCTATAAAGCCCTCAATGGCTTGGGACCTGGTTACCTAAAGGAGCACCTGCGTCCATATATGCCCTCCCGCCCCTTGAGATCGGCGGCAGAGGCCCTTCTCTGGGAGCCCTCTGTGAAAGATATTAGGAGAGTGAGTACCCGGAGGAGGGCCTTCTCTGCGGTGGCACCCCACCTATGGAATGTGCTCCCCAGAGAGGTCCGCCTGGTGCCATCGTTAGTTGTTTTTCGGAGCCAGGCCAAGTCCTTTTTATTAAAAAGTTATTTTAATTGTTAAGTATTGATTGTATTTATTGGGTTTTTATGCTTGTGCTGAGATGTTTCCGGATTTTTAAGGTTAATTATATGATTGTTTATTTATTTTATAAGCCTCCCCGAGGCTTTTTGCGAATGGGGCGGCATAGAAATGTTCTAAATAAATAAACTCGAATGATTTGAATCCTTCTCATATCCTTCTGAAATGTGTAGGGAGGCGGTAGTTATTCAGTGGTGTTGCAAAGGCATTCTGGACATGTTCAGAGGTGCTTTCTCCATAGCCCAGGGAAGTTGCCCCTGCTCTGGTGCTCTCCAAATGACAGGTTGAATAATTTAAGCTATTGCAACTGGGCAACATCTGGATGTAGGGAAATCTATTTAGTTTTTTAAAATACTTGCTTGTATTTTTCTTGTATTTTACATGTTATAAACTGTTGCTAGAACTTTGGCTAAGGGACGGTATAGAAATACAATAAAGAAATATAATCTTTGAGGAGCATTTAGCTTGACTTTCGCTTGTGGTTTGCATGACAACATTGCCAAGAGAAACTGGAACTGCCAAATTTGCTCAGCAAATCTGGGCGAGGTCAATGGCTGCTCTGCCCTAGGAAGGCCAACAAAGCCATTGTGTCGAGCAGCTCACACCTGCAAAGCAAATTTGCCCCAGAAAATGAATATTTGAGCTGAATCCTCCAGGGGAAACGGCAAACACTCAAGGGAGGGGGCAGTCCAGGTGAAGGAGACAGGCAGGCAGCTCTGAAGGGCACCCTAAGCAGCAGCGTGGTCTTGGAGAGAGCCAGCTTGCCCCGTGAGGCAGCGGATGGCTTGTGGCAGACATGCCACAGTCCTTACCTGGACGAACCACTGTGCCCTTTTGATTAATGGACACCCAGGTGAGCCAGTCACATCTGAGGTGGGGCCCCAGGTGAGTCAGCCAGGGTGAATCTGGATTTTAATTGCTCTGTCTGCATTATGTTTGTTTATTGTATGTAAGCCGTCCCAAGGCTCATGCGATGGGACGGCATACAAAAATTCTAAATAAATAAATAATAATAAATAAATGTGAGGCGGGGCCCCAGCTGAGTCAGTCACATCCGAGGTGGGACCCCCGGGCAAAGGAACGATCTGAGACAGCATAAAGAGGAGGGTCCCAGATTGGTTTCAGAGCCAGGCAATCGATCTCTGTGCCATTCCAGGGGCAGGGTCGCCCTCACGTCCATGCTGGGAGCTCCTCTGTATTTGGAAAGACGAAGGAGCCTGCAAGAAAACGTTGCCGTGTGCGCTGGCCGCTTGCTGGGGCGCTTTCGCTCAGGGTTACTCCCAGCCCCAGAGGTGCCACGTTAGCCTCTCCGCTCCCATTCCCCCAGTTAACCCCCAACATGTCATCACTACTGAACCTGCACAGCCTTTCTTGGGCTGGTTTTGGGGTGGGGAGTAACATCATCATCGTCGTCATCATCATCATCATCATCATCTTCATCTTCTTCATCATGTTTGCTCTTATGCAAGTACCAGTGTTTCCTAGTGTAGTGGCTAGAATGTTGCACTGGTTCCAGTCCCCTCTCAGCCATGAGACTCACTGGGAGACTTTGAGCCAGTCTCTGGCTCTCAGTCTAAACAACCTCACAGGGTTGTCGTAAGGATAAAGTGGAGCACAGGGCTTCAGAAGCTGTTGTGAATGTAAACAACCCACACGTTTGCGAGCAATAAAACTAAAGTCTTTTATTGCTACTTGTCTACAAGCTTTACAACACTACAGATAAGCTCCACTGTTAAGGTCTTTTCAAGGCCGATGTTCACTCCCTAGTGATGTCTCTTAGGGAGCCCAGGTGGGTCTAGCTCTCTTGGTCCCACCTTTCCCGTCTGAGGTGTGACAAAGCAGTCTTTTGCTCCAACCTGCATAAAGAACGTCTAAAACCGCGCTGGAAAGATCTACTCCACCCGCTGTGTCTCCTGTGTCTGCTCAGGAGGGTCGTTGTCAGGAGGAAGGGGGGCAGCCTGCTCAGGCTCTCCATGAGTGGGACTCACAGCGTCTTTTCTCTCAGAGCTCCCTTGGTCTGACGTAGGCTCGGCTGTTTGCTCAATGGCTAAAGGGTCAGGGTGAGGCCTGGCCATCTGCTCGGCCATTCCCAAGCCAGGTTTGGGAGGGACATTTGGCTACAGGGTCTCAAGCATACATCCTCCTCGCGAGGTGCTGCCTCTGTCGGGGCGTCAGGCACGACACTTGGGTTCCGTGGAAGAGGAAAAATGTGGGACAGAAAAGGCAATGAAAATGAATCTCTCTTGATTCTCAGATTAAGGGGATATTTGGCCGGCATTCTTAATAGCACTCCACATCCAGAGTTCACTACTGGAGGGATATATTCTACGGAAGCACAGAGATAAGTATCTGAAGTGTAAAAAGTCTTTAGGCTGAATTGCATAAAACAAGATAAATTCACAATTTGCTTTAACAAGTTCCAAGTTGCCAACCTCCCATGAGTTTCTAGAGAATAAAACCACAGACACACACACACACACACAGACTGCATGGCATGCTGGGGCTGGAAGCCTGTTTTCTGTACAAAAAGGCATAGACTTGTGGCTTTAATGCAGTTTTATGCAATCATGGCTTTTCCCGATAGCAGCCCTGAACACTGTTTAAACTGTGTGTGTGTGTGTGTGTGTGTGTGTGTGTGTGTGAGAGAGAGAGAGAGAGAGAGAGAGAGAGAGAGAGAGAGAGAGAGAGAGAGAGAGAAATTTCTTATACAAATAGCCTCTTAGAAGTAAATTGCAAGTGAAGGGGCCTGACCTGGATCAAAACTGTACTGAGGGAGGTTGATGAACTTTTAGCCTTCCCCTTGCCTAAAATGTTCGCAGTCCATAGTGCACACACAGAGCATGGTGTGGAGGAACATGAGGCATCCATCATATGGAAGCTAAGCAGGTCGGGGGCTGGCCTGAGCCTGGAGGGGAGACCCTTGGGAGCCACATGTCGCCACCTTGAGTCCCACATTGGGAGAAAGGCGGGATATAAATATAATAAATCCAGGCATGGCCTGCAATGTAGTTTAAAGGGCCATCCATGCAGCTGCTAATGGTGTGAGAGGGGCCATTACAGCTGGTGTCAAAAGTAGGCATGACTGGGCATGTGCCAAGGGCCCGCACTCCAGCAGGGGCCCGCTGCAAAGCAGACCCCATGCTGCTGCTGCTGCTGCTGCTCCTCCTCCCCCCACATGCAACCTGCCTGCTTGCCTGTCTCGGGTTCGGACAGAGAAGGACGTGAGAAGGAGAGGCAGAAGCACCAGACTAGAGAACTGGATGATTTCTCCAAATATGTCTTGAGTCACAAGCAGGTAGGCAGGTACTGTAATTTTGATCCAATGACTTAAACGAGCTGAGCCAGGGTTGGGGGGCAGCTCTGTAGACGTCCATCTCTAGACAGACCACAATGTGTGATTTTAAAAAACTGCTAATAAAAGGTGCCCAAATAAGCACTTGAAAATCACATGTGCAAAGTGATTTTGTGCAAAGTCTCCCTGTTTGTGCAAAGTCAGGCAATTTGCTCAAGTTACACTAGAGCCACATGGGTTTACAGCTTCCTTTTGTCATTTTGTCGTTCTGTGCCATGATCTCTGACATGCTAAGAGCCCTGCTCAGCTCTTCCAAATACAAGCCTGTGGCTTCCTTTTTAGAGTCAATCCATCTCATCATTGGTCTTCCTTCTCTACTGCCTTGAAATTTCCCTTGCACGATGGTCTTCTCCAGGGAGAAGACATGCCATTAGTGGTTTGAAAGACGGGCGAATTGCAATCCTTCTTCAAAACAGAAATCTGCGGGCTTAGCTCAGATCACACCATCAGGGGCAGCACAAGGCTAACAGTCCAGAATCTAAGGGGGAAATCCTTGGGTCCCCATTCCGCCCATTCCGTACGCAAGCACCCCCAACCAAACACCAGCACATCCTGATGGGAATTTTCACTAATAAATGCAACGAAGCATTCTTTTCTCACCTGATTTCTTTGCCGAGTTTTCAGGTTCTCTGTCAAGGTGATGCCTTCAGGCAGTGGGACCTACTGGGAGGTGTTTGGGAAAGTGTTGCTTATATAGTTTTTAGGGAATGGCAAACAAATACTGATTATTTTAGTGACGTTGAAACATGGTGAGGGGAGGAAGTTCAGCTTGATGCATTCTGAGCTGGGCGAAGGAGGAAGTGAGCGGACCTTTGGGGGGAAAGGCTTCCAGCCCACATATCCAACTGCTTATTTATTTATTTATTTATTTATTTAAATATTTATATGCTTCCTAGAAAGGGATTCTCGGTTTGTTTCTGTGTGTTCCCCCTAAACTCTGGTTGTGTGAAGGGAATGAGCAGCCTCCTGGAGGGGCTACCCTGGCTTTTATAGAGTTGCAGCATCAGCTTTCCATGTACAGAGTGGGAAAGTTTTTCGAATGGGCTGACACATCGCAAGTATTTATTAGGATTTTTCCTCTGCCTCCTTATGGGTTAAAAAGCCAGCAAGGTGCCGTGTGTCCTTGCAGGCATTTCATTTTGTCCCTCTTTTGAGTTCAATGAAACTGTTTGGCAGGAGTCCTTGGAAACAACACACGTTCTTCTGCAAACAGTAAGTTCAGAGTCCAACCATCTGGATGTATAGATGGAAAAAAGCCCTACAACTCATATTGAAGGGATAATGCTGGAGGTTGTAAGACTTTTCTTCCTGCCTAAACATGCACATGGAAAGCAATGAGGGGCAAAGGATGTGTTGAAAGCTGTTACGGCCATCCTGGCTAGTAGCTAAACTAATTCCATCCTTCCCGGTAGAAGGGGATTGTTCAACCAATTTGCATTTGCTTTCAGCTGTAAAATGGCAGCTTTCCTGTTTATTTATTAGATACCCACTTTTTTCATACCGTGGACTCAAAGAGGCTTACATCATTCTCCTCCCGTTATGCCAGGTAATCTTGGGGAGCAACACCCCTCAAAAGGAGGCGCTTGCCCTCCAAATTCGCTCGAAAGGTTTGACATCTTTTGCTTGGGTTTTTAACTGAAGAGAGCAAGCCCTGGTTTTGCATTCACACAAACATACACAGCACTGAGAAGGGTAAAGGACAGTTTATTCATTAGAAAAATATTACATCCTGATCTTACTTTATATTTCTGAAGAGAGAAGGTGCTTCCTACATATCATAGAGAGGGACTCACAGGCAGAACGGGGGAATCCATGATCTGTCCTACAGCAGTAGAGTGTGTGTATCCAGAACTGTATGCTAACCCCTGATATTTACACCATTTCTCTCTTAACATGTGGCTTATGGGGAAAATGAGTTTCCCAAGCTTATGCTAATTGTTGGAATGAGGTTTGATGGCTTCAAGAATTATTTCTGAGTGGGTTCCTTGCCTGTGTTCCCCAGGTGCTAAAGGTGAGATAATTTCCAGGTGTCTCAGGACAAAGGTAGGGTTGCTTTGCCTGATTTCCTTAAGAGGGAAATGCCTGACTTCTTGTCTGCAAGAATTCCAGAATTCATTATTCTAGGACACAGGCTAGCCCAGGATCCTGCTTGGTCCTTCTTCCTGAATCCCAGTCTCCCCAGCATGGCCCATGACCTAAAAAGACTGTTCTGGCCTGGGGGTTTAAGGATATGGTGCTCCTATAGATACATGCATTACATTTCTGCTCACCATCTTATCCCCAGAACAACAACTCTGTGAGGTTTTTGACTGGCCCAAAGTCTCCCAGTTGGCTCCATGGCTGAGCAGGGACTCAAACCCGGATCTCCTGAGTCCCAGTCCTGCGCTCTGAACCACTGCACTGCACCAGCAGTTGGGGCCAAGTGGTTCAAAGATACAGCCCAGTAAACTGAAACTTAAGAGCAATGGAGAAAAACTTCGTTACTATGAGAAACATATGCACAACAAAACTCCGCCACACTCTGATTGGCCAAGAGGTTTCATGAGATAATTAAAACAGCATCTATAATAAAACTTACAAGCAGGAAGGGAGAGTCTTAGGATAAGCAAGAGATAAAAAGAGCTAGAAGAGGAAGTTGAACTGAGAGCAGGAAGGCAGGAGGGGCACCGGGAGAAGCAGAAATTAATTTATCATACCTTTGGTTTAGATAGGGTGGTAACGCCTATTTGTTGTGGGCTTAACATTGGTCTTAGTTTTCAGCTCACATCCACTAAACATATCACACCACCCAGTACAGAGCGATGACTAACAGCAAAATCCAATCATTTTTACACAGAAAGAAGTTCTACAGTTCAAGGCTGGGAATGCTGAGGGCTGCAGAACTTTTTCCTGTCTAAACGTGCATAAGATCGCAGCTTCTGAGAGTGAAGCAGTCTATAGGAGACCAGAAAAGTCAAACGTACTAATGGAAACGGATGCAAATGACTTCATGCACATCATGGGGAAGGAAGGTGGATGGAGCAGCTACAGCTTATCCCAACTTCTGGTCATCCCAGTCTCCTCCCCACTCTCCAAAATACCCTCTTTACCCTCTGAGGTCGCTTTCCCACCTTCAGAGAACAGCCATCTTGGTTGTGAGAAGTCCACAGGGACTGGAGCTCCAGTTCTGTTCCCAGGCCCAGAGGTGGGAATCTGAACCTTTCCATGCACCCTGTCCCACCAGACGCTGTGACTTGGGGTCTTGGGATCATTCCCTAAGAAACTGGGGAGCATATTGAAGGAAGGGCACCCTGGACCTGGAAGCTCTACAGCAGGGAGCTTGAGGTGCGTACCATGAATGGGAAGCTCTTTAAGTGTGGACAAAGACCTCAGAGCATCTCATTTTTGTATCCCAGTCCTTGGAATACGACAGATTTTGAGGCAGCGGGGCTGCAGGAGGCTGTAGCAAGTCCATTCCATGTTCTCAAGGCGATACAAACATTTGTCTCTGCAGGGCTCCTCTCTTTCTCCCTTGGGCTTTGAACGCACGTATGTTTTGAAGCAGCTGGACCAGGTGTACGGTGTTTGCTAAAGGGATGCCAAAAAGGGGAGGTGGGGATTTGCTGCTTCTAAACGCAGGGGTTAGAATGTACTCTATTAAAAAAAAGAAAAAGTAAATTTCCTCACACACTTCTGCATTTCTCGTTTTGCTGGGACACTTGCAAATAAGCTGGAACCAACTGGCTTCATTCACATCGCGTTTGACAGAGGAGAGGAAGGACTTGGTCTTCCATTTGTAACTTTCCCAGAGCTTCCTGTGGCTTCTGCCATTTAATTCTTTCTGCCTCCCCTCAAATCGGGGAGGAAAAGGGGGAGCGACTGCGCTGCCTCTTCTGACTGGGAGTTGCAGGAGTTCTGCTGGGTTTGCCCATGGGCATGGCTGGCCTTGTCTTCCTGCCCAACAGCCAGTGCCATTCAAAACAGGCAATACCGGGACTGTTCTGGTTTGGTACAAGGCAGCTTCATAGCAGGCTCCACCCCAGTTTCACCAGAATAGTGGCCCCTTTGCTGCCTTCGAGGGCCAGTAGATATGGTGGAGTTCAGCCCCCTTCTGTTCCCTCTTTCCTTCTGGCTCTGCATCATGCCTTCCGATTGATTGGGCAACCAGTGAGAAGCCATTTATTTTTTTTAAAATGGTGCCCTTCCAGCTGCTTTTCCCTCTGAGAGAGTTAAAAAAATAAACCGTTCTGACTCCTCTAAAAGAATATTATTAGGACTGGAGCAAAAACACTCGAGTAAAGAGCAAGCTTCTCTCTCATCCGGTTCCATTTCTAATTTTGCTGGCACCGATCTTGCTGTACAATTTGCTGGAACGCAGCTTTGCTTTGCTTTTGCAGTTCGCCTTCGTTTCCCCATCTTGTCTGGACTGGTGCATGTCGGTGTGGTTTTGTGGAATGTGGAAAGCTAAGGCATCGGGCTGCTTTATCCACTTACCCCATCGTTGGTTAGAAGTGACGCTCACATCCAGACCTGCTGGAAGGTTTCTGGCTCACCGCACGATCATCAACTGGTCCTATTTGGGGTTGTGGGGATCTTGTGGTGCGGTTGTATCAGCAGCTCCCTCTGAACCACTTAATTGCGCAGAATTAGCACTGAGATTCTTCTGATGCGGTTGCTGGCTTTGTTCTCTGGTTGCATCACAAGCAGGGCTGGCAGCCGCTTCCCCCTGAAGCAGGCACGGGAGTGTCTTCCGGTGCCTTCAGTGCTGGCTTGGCTTACTAATTGGGCTTCGCACAAAGCCTCTCCAGGCAAAAGCTCCGGTGCCTGCGGCGGACGGCTGAACGAGAGGGAGCGCTCCCCTCGCGGGCCGGGGCCAGCCCTGCCACTGGGCAGAGCGAGGCACCTGTCTCGGCTGTCAGATGTGGAGGGGCAGGAAGTCGTGGCCAGGTGTGGGCGGACGGATCTGGCTGGGCCACCCAACCTACCCCGAATGTCCTTGGCCTCTTTAAACGGTTGCATTTTGGAAAGTGGAACTTTACACAGCATTTCACTGCGTGCGTGTTTTTATTGTATTGTTTTAGTGTTTATTATTGTACTGATGATGAATTGCTGTGAATTGCCCAGATGCCTACTGGGCTATATAAAAAAGAGGAGGAGGAGGAGGGGGGGGAGGGGGGAGGGGGAATTGCTTGCCTGCTGCCCTCAGGCGCGGTGGAGGCCATGGTCTCCTCTCCAGTGCCGAAACAGGATTCACTGCCTGGGTTCACATGACCACTCAAGCCACGGTTTTTGTTTTTTTACCACTGTTTGTCATGGTAATTGTAAGAGACAAACAATTTGTCTGAATCTAGCTGTGGCATTTCAGCATGACACATTTTGTCTTCAGAAATTATAAGAATAAATAAATCCATCAATTTCAAGGAGAGGTAGCTTGTGATGCCTTGATTTGGGTACAGAAGTGTGTATGTATTTATTTCCTCTGGGAAAGAAACATAGAAACAGAGTGAGTCAGAAGGGGTCTCTTGGGCCATCTAGTCTGACCTCCAGTTCTAGCCGGCTCCGCTCACGACATGCCCACCATGTGCAGGTCCAGCCTGTCCTTGAACACCCTCACCGTTGGGGCCTCAATCACCTCCCGTGGAAGCCAGTTCCATACCCAATGCCCATTCCGTGCTGTGAGCTCACAAGAGCAATTCCTACAATTAAAGGGGTTTTGGTGTCTTCTGCACGCATCAAATGTTTGTCCTGGTACCCGGGCCCAGCCGGTGCTGGGTCACCTGGCACAAGATGACTGGACTTTGCTGCTGCCTTTCAGAGACCAGCTTCTTGGACCAGCCCACCTGTGGCTGGACGGGCGGCATCCTCAGAGATGACATAGAGATGTCTGTGGTGTGTTAATCCAGTTTATTCAAGGGGAATACAAGAAAGGGCCTGCAAGAGAAAGAGCAGCGTTTCTCCGGGAGGGCTGACACAGCGAAGCAGAGCGAGGGCGCTGAGCGCAGGATTCTGGGGCTCCTGACCCCAGCGAGCTTGTTCTTCAGGCATAGCTGGCCTTTGCTGCTGAGCTACACACAACCTGGTCGAGCTTAAAGACGACTCCGGCAGTATAGAGGCTCCTCCCCAGGGGCAGGGAACAGGCCGCCTCTGTGCCACAGCCTCTTGCTGAGAACTGGGTGGGAAGACCCCCTGTGGGCAGAGAAGGGGGTCGGTGTTGTCACAGCCGCATGGAAAACAGGAGCTGCCAACCTCTACTGAGATGGCGTTGCCTGGAAAGGGAGCTCAGGAAACATCAGCAGGGACAAACTACTGTCATGAGAATGCTTGGGGGCATATCATACCGTTCCTGAAGGAGCGCCCTCTTTATTTTATTTATTTCTCAATTTATATCCTGCCTTTTTCCTCAAAGGGCTCAAGGCCCTGTGCCGGCCTGCCCCTGGAGATCTGAGGCAGAGGTCCTTCTCTGGGGGCCCTCTCTGAAGGAAATTAGGAGGGTAGCTACTCGGAGAAGGGCCTTCACAGTGGTGGCACCCCGACTGTGGAACACGCTCGCCAGGGAGCTTTGCCTGGCGCCGTCGCTTTATTCTTTTCGGCGTCAGGCAAAGACCTTTTTATTTTCCCAGTATTTTAACAGTGAATTGGCTTTATCCTGTTTTTATCATCATTTATCAGAAGCAGTGTGTGTTGTGTGTTGTTATGGTTGCTTTGTTTTTTGTTTTGTTTTTTATAAGCCAGAGACGTTAAGTATTGGGACGGCATATAAAAACTTTAAACATATAAATGTTGCATCAGTTGTGCATGGGACTCCAAGAATCCACTGAAAGTGGCTTAGAAGGCGTGGGATGAGCTTGCCTGAACATCCATGCTCAATCCCGGCCCCAGAATTCCTGCTTTTTGGGCTGCCAGAAAGGTATGTTAGGTCTGTGGGAAGCAGAGATGGGGACTTTTTGCGGAGGCTCCTCGTGGTCGCTGCCATTTCTCTGCTTCGGTCTGCTTTTTGTTGAAATACGGTGCACTGGGCCCCAACTGCCACTGTTTTCAGCTTGGGAACATTGTTCTTATCAGTGTTTAAATCATTTTATGACCTTTTAAAAGTGAGCTTAATTCAGAGGAGTGTGCCCTGGAAGGCAGGCTATAAATCCACAAGCAGACAAATAAACTGATACAGGATAACACATGATGTTGCTGCTGCTGCTGCTGCTGCTGCTGCTGCTGCTTTGATCAACAGATCAGACGAGGCAGGTGGGACATACCTGTGTTCAGCATCCCGGACACGGAGATGCAGCGATCGTCCACTCCAGTGCAGCCCAGAGTCTCGGCCCCAATGCAGTGATCCGAACCAAAGCCAACGCAAACAGGACACTGCACCCCATTAGAGGTCCGGTTCATCGGCGGCACTGTGGGGAGAAAGCCACACAGAGATCTCAGTTCCACCGTTCTCAAATGGCATGCCATGTTCTGGAAATCGATGCCTTGCATCCTTCCAGTGGCACAGAAGAGGCTGCCCACGGGGAGCCTGGGTGGATCACTTCTTCCAAACAGCTCAGAATGGTGACTTATACAGAAGCAGCAGAGGGCGAGATCTCCAAAGGTGGAGAAACCTCTGCTATCAGATGTTTGGGGAGTTGCTTGCATAGACTGAAACCCAGGCAACCAACAAGAGGCGATGTAGGCAAAGGGACGACTAAATCGAAGCATGTAGGGCTCGAATGGGCCAGCATAGCTCAGTCAGTAGGTCAGACACAGCCCAACGGTGCTGCGTGGAGGGTGCTTAGGGGCCTGGGGAATCCGGCTTTGCTGCTGGCTTCAGATCAGTGCCAAAAGCAGGGCATGTGTGCCAACCCAACAAGTGGCCATGCATGTCTGCTAGCCTTCCTCCGACTTGTATCGGTCACAGGCCGGGCGGCTGGGCCATGAATAGTAAACTAGTGGTACTTCCGGCCCTTTGCTAGGAAGCGGAAATGTGGGAAATGGTTGTTCATGGTTCAAACAGGGATGCGAGGCTTTCATGATTCCTGGGTCCCATTTAAGGGCAATGCCAGGCAATCAATTTCAAATGATAAGCATTCAGAATCCAGGCTTGGCATACATAAAGAGAACGAGAAAGAGAATTGTTTGCTCTCTTCCGCTTCCTTTATTTCCCAAATAATTTGGTTTTGTTTCTTGTGTGAGCCCTCTGGAGACAGAATGATTAATGTTTACAAACATGACTGTGAAAGGTTCTGAGCTCTAGAGATACAGAAGAAAATAAATCAATAAATGCATTAAAAATACTGTTTGGCTTAAGAGACAGAATGGCCTTCCCCAGCCTGGTGCCCTCCATATATCCTGGACTTCAGCTGCCATCAGGCCCAGGGCACAGAGTCATTGCTTAGGGACGCAGGGAGTGGCACTTGCAACATCAAACATCTGGGATGTGCCAGGTTGAGGAAGGCTGGCCTGGGTGGGGTTCGAATGGGGCCATACATGCACACATCTAATGAGCAGGACAGTTCGGCCTTTTTCAGTCTGAGGGCCTACATCAAGTTTGGAGATGCTTTTGGGGGCTGCATTTGATGGATGGCCCCAGAAGCAAAACCGGCCAAGACAACAACAACAGCAACAACAACAAAACAACAACCAAAAACCAAAGACAAGGACAAGGACAGAAAAAAGAAGACAAGAGAGGCAGCACCAAAAGACCCCAAATTTCAGCAGATTTTAGCTTGCTGCCAGTAACTAAGCCTTTTTGAAGGAGGAGAAACATACAAAATGGGGACACAACCATGTGATCAGTGGAGAGAGAATGGAGGAAAGGGCAGGATGGTTTGGGGAACCCCAGCAGGGCAGATTAGAACCCTAGGCTGGCCAGAGGCTCTATAGTTTCTGAGCAACACCGGCCCCACCTACTGTTCAAACCACACGCAGAAAGTTTTCTAGAGAGAAGCAGGAGGGACTGGAGAGTGGGGCATGCGACTGCTGGCGCTATCGCTAACGGGTTCAAAGGAGAGACGCAGGTGGTTCTGTACAATTCAGCTCCCTGCGGTTGCAGTTGTCATCTCGGCAGCAGCTGGAGATGCTCCGTATGTGGAGCCCGCCATCGGTGGTGATGCTGATGGGACTAGCATAGCAATCGGCCCCGGTGATGCAGGTCTTGATGGTCTCTGTGGCGTCCCCGTCTCCTGGAGAAGAACAACGTTTCGAGGGGCTGAGTTAAGAGAGGTAGGTGTGAGACAGAACTGTCCAAAGAATGGGAATTAGCACTGGAGAAGAGCCTGATGCTGGAACAATTGATGGCAAAAGGAGAAGGGGGCGGCAGAGGATGAGGGGGCTGAAGCAGTCGGCATGAGCTTAGGAGGACTCCGGGAGATGGTGGAGGACAGGAGAGCCTGGAGGAATGTCTATGGGGTCGCAGCGGGTCAGACACGACTTTGCGGCTGACATAACCTTTCCAAGATAGCCAGTGCGGGGAGATCACTTTGACTCCGAGATAACATAACCCTTTCCTCGTAGTATCCCCAGATGCAAAATATTGAGCTTCCAGTGATTAGAAATCATGATGTGCCCGCAAGGCTGCAACCTTGGGAGAAGGTGCATGGCAGGTGCACCACCAAGGAAGAGCATATGCCTTCCATGTGCAAACAAGATCACCGTGCATCAAGTCCTGAAATGCTTTGGAATCGAGTCCCCTTTCCCTCCCTGCTGGGCCAAGGCAAGACTTGCGGGCTCATCCGTGTTCCACTCACCCAAGGAGTTCATCACAACGATAGAAAGGCAGGTGTCTTCATTCGATCCACAGGGATGAGACAAGCCAGTGCAGCCTTCGCCAGGGCTGATGCAGGTCTCACAAAGCAGGCAGGAGACTGGGAAAGGGCCGAAAGAAGACAGGGGGTGGGGGCGTTACCGGAAGGCATAGCATGTTTCTACATTGGTAATTGGGTGCTAGGTCCGTGTGGTGTCCGTCCATATCATTTTGACTGGGCAGATGACCAGAAGGAAAGGTTCTGGCCCTCTCTAACGTTACAGCTTTCACTGGAGGGGAATGGAACAGGTCTTCGGGTGATCTGAAGGACATCCAAACGGTTTGAAACCCTAATAATGGGACTTTAAGTTAGGCCTAGAGGCGACTGAAGTATCTGGCACTGAACAGGTGTGATGCGTAGCTCTTGCTGACTTTCCAGCGGCTGCATCCTCACTAGTTGGGGTCTGAGGATTGTACCAACACCAAAGAAAAACCAGAGGATGCCTCCAGGCACAAAATATTAGTCTGCAGTGCAGCGGCTGGGTAAGGAGTGTGTGAAAGAGGCTTCGGAGGTTGTTAGGGCCGTGTGAGACCCAGCGGCTTCATCGCTTGACCAGAGGCTAGTGGGATGAAGCTGACGCCACTGCAGGTCTCGCACCGCATCCCTATCGTTTCAGGGCAATCCTATAACTGTCTTTCTAGATCTCATTCAATACACACTCAAACTGGCCTTTACTTAGGTGCAATGGAGACATAGGATTGCTCATGCAACACGACCCTAGAATTATAACAACACGTTCGACTAGAATTAGACTTAGTCCTAGAATTATCAACGGGTGGGGGGGGATGTTTTCCTACCCAGTTTCTAGAGGAAAAGTTACAGCATCTGAACTTACATAGAAAAAGGGCAAGTAAGCAGAGGCATGACCGAGGCGTACAAAGAAAGTGGGAAAGGTTTCTCTGTTCTTCTTCCTTTTTTATAATCTTCCCGTGATGCTGAATGTGCGGAGATTCTGGGCAGATGTTTAAACTATGGAATTCACCAGCGCAAGATGCTGTGGCAGGCCACCCGTTGGGAGAGCCTTGAAGTGGGCTAGTCAAATTCAAGGAGGAAACTACCCACGTGAAGCACCCGAGGGCTGCAGGCAGCCACCAACATCAGAGGCCGGCCGCCTGCCTGCAGTCAGCAGTCATGGGGCGCTGCTGCTCTCCTGTCCCGCTTATGGGTTCCCCCCAGGCAGCTTTTCAGCCTCTGTGTCCACAGAGCATTGCATGAGATTCACCCTTAGTCCGACTGAGCATGGCTGTCCCGTTGGGGAAGGCTGCACTGTACCCACCATACAAACAAGCAGCTCGGACTGATACTTGAACCTTAACTAGAACGTCTCCCCATATCTTAACCCTGGTTGCTGGCCATGGGCACCCTCCTTCACCAGAGGTGGTGTGCCCGCATGGAGCAGTTGCTGAGGAGCCTGGGCGGGAGGGGGTCTTGCACCCCTCCTGCTGGAGCGACCCAGTGGGCGGCTGGTCTGCTACCGTGTGCATGGAGTGCTGGACCAGACGGACCTTGGGTCTGATTCAGCGGGGCTTTTCTCCTGCTCTTAGTATCTTTCTCCAGTAGGAGAAAGCAGAATTGCCCGTGGACGTTTGATAGGGACTCACCTCCAGCTTGAAGAGCGGCCAGGAGGAGGCAGAGGTTGAGCAGAGCCATCGCGATGGTGGGGATGGTGGAGGGTCTCCTTGGGGCCGTAGCTTCTGGGGCAGCAGGAAGGCTGGGTGGGAGTTATAAGCTGGGCCAGTTACGTAAGGATGAGCAAGCAAATGCAAGCTTGGCATTGGGCATGTGGCTTTTCGGGAGGCACCTCGGCTCCTGGGCAAGCCACCCGCAGCCCTGACAGCTGATTCTCTTTGTCCATTGATCCCCTCAAGGAGACCCTTTGTGTACCAGCTGCTTCTCTCCCACCGCCAAGGGAGCAAAACCACTTTTTGCTCTCTGAAACTTCTCTTGTTCTTGGCATGGAAGTGGAAAGCGTTGGGTATCAAGTCGTGGAATACAAAGAGACCAAGGCAGAGAAAGGAATGCTTCCCCATCTAATAGCCAGCTTGCTTGCTTTCTTGTCTACAGCAAGGGGCCTTCTGGCCCATTTTTGGCAGGGTCCTGTCCCAGTGTGCGTTGAGTTTTCATTACAATTTTGGCACAGCAGAGCAGCCTGTTGAAGGCCCCACGGGCTGAGATGGCATCAGCAAAAATGGCTGCCCAAAATTCCCCACCAGTTCCAGGAAAGTGAAATGGAGACATTCTTTTCACCAAATTTTATCTAGAGGCTTCACAAAGAGTTGCCAGGGGAGGGTCACTTCCCCGCAGGGTGCATGCTTACCTGCCACTGTAAGCAAACTATGCTAGCCAGGTGAGCAGCATATTGAAGCGCATCGCTTGCAGGACAATGGAAATGGTAGTCGCCATGAACAAAATGGAGAAAACTGGACAACAATATTCCAAGGGTTCTTTCCAACAATACTCCAATTTCATTCTTTCCCTGCTAACTTTGAGGTGAGGAAAGCGCTCTGTTCCCAAGTCCCGAGGCTGAAGGTGGTTTCTAACCTTAGATCTGGGATCCTGGGAAACCTAGTGGCCCATTGATGCCATCAGCTTACTCTGCCCATAGTGTATCTTTTAAAAAATAATTAGCACGATTTATAATGACAAACAAACACATTGAATTTAAATCTAGTTATGAATAGAGGGCAGTATATTTAACAATCCTTACTTTACAGGCAAAAATGTAAGTGGAATTGCTTGGAGGTGGGTTGGAGGTTTCCTTTGGCTTTTCACTGTAACAAATTAGATTCTGCCCACAATCTTAGGCAGGCTTAGCGACACGGCTGGCTGGGCAGTACTGGGAGCTGTCAGACTTTTTTCGGTTTCAACACACACAGGATTGTGCCACTGTCTCTCTACTGCAATCTGAGGTTTGGCACATATTGCTGCACACGTCCCTGATTTCTATATGCAATGAAATTTTCCCATATGTCATTAAAAATATCAGGTACTTCACTTTTAGCTGTTTCCAGTTGACAGATCCATGTTTTGCTACAGCTATTTTCCATTGGCAGTGCACCATTTTTGTTTGATGAAAACTTTGATATCAAGCCTTTTCAGCTCTTAAAAGAGAGAGTGTGATTTTACGCCATTTTAAATTCATTTGTGATTCTTCTAACTGCTTTCTCGATTGCATTTTAATGGTTTTTATAGTTGGTTGTAAACTGCCCAGAAAGCTTGTCTACGGGCAGTACAGAAATGAAATGCGTAAGAAGAAAAGAAGACGAGGAGGGGGCTGGAGGGAGAGCCACTAATTCCAAAGGCGGATGCGTGTCACCGATGCCTGGCCTCCTGCATCTCCCTGCCGGAGAGTCGGGAGCAAGTCCTGCGCTTGGCAGGAGGCGGAGCGCGCCGAGAACCGGCTCGGCTTCCATTCTGGGCGCAAGGGCACCATCTAGCGGCAGGCTCTGAATCTGCAGAAGAGGCTGCGCAGAAAAGCGAATTGCTGCCGTGTGGTCACGAATGAACACAGCCGTGCTCGCCCTGCCTCTTTCGTGGCATAAGCCGTCCACCAGAGAGAGTTAAATCTGTTATTGTCCCCCCGAGCAGGTCCGGATCCTGGAGCCGTACCAACAGGAAACGGCTAGACTACCAGGTTTGAGAAGGCTCCATTGCTCTGGAAATTGGCTGGAAAATAGAAATTAACCATGCAGCCCCCTATGCACGGGAGGCCCCACGAATTCCAATGTGCACCAGCCACAGGGAGTTGTAGGGCTTTTTTTCCTGTATGAAAGTGCATAAGGATGGTGTCCTAAACTAGGCACAGAGCTAAGGGCCCGTGGCAATAGTTGCTTCCTATTTCTGATCTTAAAGGAAGCTTTGGCAGGTAACCGCCTACGAATTAAACGCTGGGGTCGTTTCTTGGGGCGGACTCAGAGAGGGGTTCACGCAGGGGCTGTGCCGCTCCCAAAGAAGCTGAACTGAAGCCTGTTCCAAAAGGAACTGGAGGAGAGGAGGGCGGAGGAGGCAAGGGAAGCCAGCCCAGACTGTGGGTGGGTACAGAATACCTGCCTGGATAAACTTTTTGTGCCTCCTACCTGGGCCATGTGCAGCTGCTACCATGAACAACCTGAGCCAAAACATCTGGAGAGCACCAGGTTGGGGGAAAGCTGGTATGCAGTGGCTTGATGCATGTTGTTGTTGTTGTTTGTCGCAAAGTCGTGTCCGACCCATCGTAACCCCATGGACAACATTCCTCCAGGCCTTCCTGTCCTCCACCATCTCCCAGAGTCCACCCAAGCCCTCACCAACTGCCCCAGTGACTCCATCCAGCCACCTCATCCTCGGCTGGCCCCTTCTTCTTCTGCCATCAATTGTGCCCAGCATTAGGCTCTTCTCCAGGGAGTCCTTCCTTCTCATTAGGTGGTCAAAATATTTGAGGTTCATCTTCAGGATCTGGCCTTCTCAAGAGCAGTCAAGGTCGATCGCCTCTAAGACTGACTGGTTTGATCATCTTGCAGTCCAAGGGACTCTCAGGAGTCTTCCTCCAGTATCCTTGCCATTAAACCCCATGGACAGTACTAAAAGGCCCCCTCTTAACTATTATTTAAAAAAGAATATGGAATCCCCCCATGCATGTTCAGAGTAAAGGCCAACAAGTCCAGGCATGCTGAGAGTTGGAGAAATGCCATTCTGGGGCATGCTGCAAGTTGTAGGCTGGTTGCTGCACTAGGAAGCTTGACCTTTTCTCAGCCAAAGAATCACACCTTAAATAATATACAATTAAGGCGTACATTTGCAATCCATCAGTCACTATGCACATACCTTAATTACACAATAAACACATTAAGTTAATAATTACTTACGCCCGCTTTATTAATCATTCTCGAGGAGCTACATTTTGCAGTGCTTATTTTTTATGCACTTTTTTTTTAGATAGCATACTAAAAAGCAGAGACATCACCCTGCCAACAAAAGTGCGTATAGTCCAGACTATGGTTTTCCCAGTTGCAATGTACGGCTGTGAAAGCTGGACAATAAGGAAGGCTGAGCGCAAAAGGATTGAGGCCTTTGAGTTGTGGTGCTGGAGAAGACTCCTGCGAGTCCCTTGGACCGCAAGGCGATCAAACCAGTCAGTCCTAGAGGAGATCAACCCTGACTGCTCTTTAGAAGGCCAGATAGTGAAGATGAAACTCAAATACTTTGGCCACCTAATGAGAAGGAAGGACTCCCTGGAGAAGAGCCTAATGCTGGGAACAATAGATGGCAAAAGAAGAAGGGGGCGGCAGAGGATGAGGTGGCTGGATGGAGTCACTGGGGCAGTGGGTGTGGGCTTGGGTGGATGCTGTGGGATGGTGGAGGACAGGAAGACCTGGAGGAATGTTGTCCATGGGGTCGCGATGGGTCGGACTCGACTTCGCGACTAACAACAACAACAACAACAACAATTTTTTATGCATTAGCAGCAGTGCCCTGGCACAGTGTAACGTGACCTTCGCAAACGTAATCTCACCTTGCCTGATCTCTCCAGCTGTTGCCTAGAGCGAGCCAGTGCGCAGGCGCCGAAACAAAGCCGCGGGAGGGGCAAGACTCGCTTCGCTCAAGGCTACAAAAAAGCAGCGGGCGGGAGCGCCGAACCGATCGGGCTCCGCGCCTGCGCAGAAGCGTCCCGTGAACGTGGAGCGGGAGAGCCATAGACGTACGCGGCAGTTGCGAGGGCAGAGCGCCCACAGAAGCCCGTATTTCCGGGTGGGCGGCGGAGTTTTGCTGCCGGGTTACGGCGGTGACAGAAAGTGGCGGGGAGATGCCGGAGATCGCGATCCGACATGTGGTGTCTGCGAGCAGCTCGGACACGGTGCGGGCGGGCAGATGAGCGGCTGCCCCGTGGCGCCGGGCGGAGGAGGGAGCTGCATCCCGCGGGCTTGGGCGCGGCGTTCGGGGCGTGGGTGGGCGGAGTGGATGCCCGCTCGGCGCAGCCCGCGGGAGCCCGTGCTGTGGGTGCCGGCCTGGGGGACCCTGGTCGCAGCGGGGCTGTTGGGGGGCGTGGAGCGCAGCTGCTCCATGCAGGGAGACCGCTTGTGCGCCGGAGGGCTGCGGCGGGGAGGGGAGGGCCGTGGGGGGAAGAGGTGCGGGGGCGTAGGCCATAGTGGGCGAGTGATTTGAGGGGGACGGGCGTGAAGTGGGGGGACACGGTGGGAAGGGGAACGGACTGTGTGAGGAGGTAATGGGGAGAAGAGGCTCCGTCATATCTTGCAATCTGTCGGTATCAGAGATAAATAAGTGGTGTGCAGTGAGACAGGCATGCAGGGGGGCAAGGGATGGAGATTTCATTTCTATTTTTTGCCGCAGTTTAGCTCTCTATTTTTTATCCTCCCCGCCTTTTTCAACCCCTAGACTCACTGTGCCGAGAACCTGCTCAAGGCTGACACCTATCGCAAGTGGAAGGCTGCCCAGCCTGGGGAAAAGCAAGTCTCTGTCATATTACAGGTGAGTCTCAGTCCTCTGTGTGGCCCTGTTTGAAACGACCTCAGTCCCATGCAAGATTTTCATGGGGATAGATGAGCCAGGAAGTAATTCCTGTTTTCCTGTGCAAGGCTGGATTGTGCAATTTTTCATACATTTGGATAGCTGTGGTTCTCTCTTGGCCACCCAAGTACTTCCCACAAAAGGATGATCATGTGAGAGACGCTGTAGATGATAATCAGAGCTGTCATGCTTTTATGAATGGTGGCAGCTACAAAGAATGCTGATGTCGTGGCGGAAGTTGCTGCTGACTGTGTCCAGTACACCCTAGTTCATGCTGCTGTTTCCCACATAATTGCAGACACGTTCAGGGTTATAGAGACAGAATGTACTGTATTAACTGTTCTGTAGTTCTGACAAATGACAGGGCCATGCCGGTTGGGGAGTGCCTGGAGTTGTAGGACTTTGTCTGTCTGGACATGAATGGGATTGGGCCTTAAAAGGATCTTGTGTACCAGGACTTGGTTAAAAGATGCTGGCCAAAACCTTGGAAAGCTGCCGCCTGTCGGATTTGAAGTACTGGCTAGAGGGACCAGTAGTTTGACTTGTATGAAATAGCGATGTGTGTTGATATGTTATGAAGTTATACGTGCCTGTGTCTGGGGTATTCATCCTGCTCATCCATACTGGCCCAGGCTTCAGGATAGCCCCTCTGTGCTTTCCTGAATCCATGGCTAAGATTGTCTTGCTTCCCCACAGTTTGAGAAAGAGGAGCAGATCTACAGCATCGACATCGGCAATGAAGGCTCCGCCTTTGTGGAAGTGCTGGCCGGCAGCTCCGCCTCCTCCAGTGAACAGAGCTATGAGGTGAGGGTGGATGTGAGCCGGACAACCTCCGTGGCATCGTGTGCCATCCTCATTTGGAAGTCAGCACTCATGTAGCTGGTGTCTTTAACAAGGCAGGATCCATAGCTGTCGCGGTTTCTCAGTCTCTGCATTGAAATAGCCCGTCGGGGAGGCTGTTTCACAAAGGCAGGAAAAGCCAGTCGAAGGAAACTGAACCCTTGGAGTGTGTGGGGAGATGAGTGAGATTCCAGGCAGCTCACTGGATGCAGCTACATTCGAACAGCCAACGCTAGGCAGGTATGCAAGGGCACCCTGGAGACACAAGAAGGGCTGGACACGTGGAATTCTGCTGTGTCGAAATCGTGCTTCTTCCCTGCCTTTGGCAGTTGCTACTAGGAGCCAGGAACGCAACTCCCTTTAGATGTTCTCCCTCCCAGTTCTGTCTTGTAATCCACCGCTCAACTCATGGAGGTTAAGTCTTTTGGATCAGCACAGAGACTTAGTAACAGTAGCACATGTAATTTTTTAAAGTCTGCACCATGATCTCTGCCAAAGTCCTTTCTCTTCCAACTTAGGTGCTCTTGGTCACATCCTCCTTCATGTCCCCCTCGGAGAGCAAAGGCGGCACCAACCTCAACAGGGTCCGTATGTTTGGACCAGATAAGCTGGTGAAGGCTACGACAGAGAGGAAGTGGGACCGGGTAAAAATCGTTTGTACCCAGCCCTATACTAAGGTTTGTATTTGTATCTCTCTCCTAAGGAGAGCAAAAGGGGACGCAATATAAGAGATGCCCAGCAGTGCCAAACCTGATCTCTTGCATTCAAGTCTCTGTGCAGAGATTTGCTACGGAGCTGTAGGACGCTGCTTTGTCCAGTTGGTTTCGTACAGGCTTGTAGTGCTGGCGCTTTTTTGAGGATGAAAGAGATTGAAAAGGACACTGTGCTTTGTAACAGAAATGTCAGTGAAGGCAATGAGAGAAGATGGAGGTTAGCACATGAATGGTGGGATTGTTCCCAGAGCCTTCTGGTTGCTCCCCACATCTGTGAGGATTCCCTTGCTGGGGGAGGGGGCAGGTAAAGAGCCAGGGGTTCAGCTCTGTCCCTTCACCTCACCTTGAGGTGGGAATCCTCATCAACGCAGGCCACTCCCTGAAGCAGGTGAAATCTGGTAAGGTGATGCTGCTTCGATCATGGGCCTGTGCATGTTTTCTCTGAGTGCAGTGGGACTTATCGTCAAGTAAATTTGCTTGGTGTTGCAGTTTTAACGGGACTAACCTCCAGCAAAATAACACACAGTTCTGGAATTGTGTGTCTACTCAGTATGAAAAGACAACTAATTAGCAATTATATTTTTGCCAGCATGATTGTTCCTAAGGGAGATGCTTCTTGTCTGTGTTACCTCTTCTTAACGTACATTTATCTGTTTTGGATCTATGAGCTGAGCTGGCTCTGGAAGGAATGTAGGACAATGAACAGGGTTGCCGCCGGTAGTAAAAAGAACTGCCTGATTAATAAACTTGAGTTTTCTGCTGCACGAGTTCGGAACCTACTTCAGCCCAAGGGTGGAATTTAGTTTTGGAGGGGCTTGGGACAGGGTCACATTCCAAGGGTGGGGGTGAACAAAAAGGGGGTGGGGCCAAAGCCAAAATTGGTGGGGCCAAATATACCACTCCATAATTTAGCTTTATAGTTCTTCTCTTCAGGGACTTGTCCTTAGGAGACGGTTGGGGTTGCACAAAAGCTGGACAACCGCCAAATGATCTGTAGTTAAGGGAAAGGAGACCACGAGTCTGGGCCCACTCCCACTCTACTGACTGTACACTTTTCTCCTCAGTCCCTGGCTTACGGCCTTTCTTTCGTGAGATTCCACTCCCCTCCAGAAAACAATGAAGTTCATTCCAAAACAGCTTCGCCGGTAAGCGTCCCACAGACCTGACTTTTGTCCTCCCTTTGTTCTTTCTGGTCATTCCTTGACCCACGTGGATCCCTTGCTCTCTTTTCTTCCTGCTCCATGCCCTGCAGAAGGTCACCAAACTGGGCCTGTTCAAGGTGAAGGAGGAAGACAGCAACTCCAGCTCTTTGAAACCTGGAGCCCTGTTCTTCAGCCGTATCCACAAACCGCTAGTCTCTCCATCTAAAGGTAGCTGCCATGGACCAATCAGCGTCTTGCCTCGAGTTGGCTGGTAACCTGGAAAGAGCCTTGCTGAACCAGACCGAGCTCCATCAGATCCAGCATCCCCTTTCCCTGCGTGGCCTGCCGGTTGCCTCTGGGATACGTGGGCATGCGGAAGGCAGTGGGAAGGCACTCTGCTTCTGACCGTGGGCATTCCGTCCCATCGTGACGAAAGGCCATTGCCAAGTAGTGCTTCTGTATTTATTTCAATTGTTTTCATCTTGCTCTGGAACCAGAAAAGGTTAAAGACTCCTAGAGTAGCTTATGGTCAGTCAGCAAAACTAGGCAGCCCCTCTGTGTACAAGTTTGCATTCTAAAAAGGCCATAGCACACAAGGAAAATAGGGTGGGCAAGGAGGAGGAAAACTTTAGATAAGGGGGGGTTGGTGGAATGGGGTTAGATGGCCAGAGTGGTGGGATTTATTGGCTTCTGGACGCTCTGAGTCCTTTCAGTGCTGAGTATGAACTCTGCCATTCAGTCCTGAGAACGATCATTCATGTTGCTTGTTTTTATATACTGCCAACTCATTACGAAATCTCAAGACGGTTCCTGCCCTCCTTATCAGGACTGCGATTCACTTGTCCCCACAGCCTCTCAGAATGACCAGCCTTCACCCAGTTACGCTGCTGCGTCGTTGCAGAGCAGCGTGTCTGGTTCACCTGACCCGTCTCCGTCCTCGGTGGAAAAGCCCACCAGCAAAGGCACTCCCAAGGTAAAATGGGCTGGATGTGAAGCTGTGCGTGTGCATGAGAGCCCTTGTTGTTTTCTGTCACCGGCTCGGCTCCACGCTGCTGAACGAGCATCCAGGCGTTCTTGTACATTATTTTAAATTTTGCATCGGGTGTGGAGCCTCTTTCAGCCCAAGGCCTGAAACCCACTTGGAAAAGCATCTCTGGGGGTGAGTGGGCCTCAAGGCGAAGGGGGATGTGCAGGATGGCATAAAATTCTTCACGCTACCAGCGTATTTTAGCTTGCAGCTGTTACTGCAAGTAAAGGAGCCGTAGGAGAAGCGTTTCATCTTTTTAGAAGGGAGAAGAGCCTCCACAAAAGCCAAGGAGCCACGGTGGGCAGGGAAAGGTGGTGCGGCCATTTGGGAAACCATGGAGGGCAGGATCTGGCCTCTGGGCCTGGGATTCTGCAGCCTTACTTTATCAAGTTGCAATTCTCCCATCAAGTTTGTAAGAAGTCAGGATTCTCGTCGTCCACACTGCAGACTGAGTCTGGGAGGAATGGGCTTGTGGGAGCGAGGGAGCTGTCTGCCTGAGGCCACCTGTGCTGGAATCCTAAGTGTGCTTAGAAAGAAATCAGTCTTACAACTTGCAGCGTCCCCCAGCCAGCTTGGCAGGTTGCAGAAAGCTGGGAGTCAAAGCACTGATCTCTGTCTGGACATGAATAGGATTGTGCTGTTGCTGAGCTCACAGCAGAGGTGAAATCTGAACAAGGCACCTGCTCACGTGCAATGCAGTTTCTTCACTACAACACCACACCTGTCGTCCTTCTTGTGCTTCCAATGGGCAGCGGGGGAAAGCTTCTACTTGCTGCATGTCTGTATGTCAGGCTGCTATTGAAAGACAGGATACATTTGATGGCTGGGGTATGTGGTGTCTTGACAGGTAGGGGCAGCCATCCTAGCATCTACCATGCCCCTCCTTTCTGCACGGGGAGGTCTCCAGGTACCAAAGCAGCGGCACTGATGCCAGAAGCATCTCCTGCCAAGTGGGACATTTACCCACAATCCTTCGCCTGTCTTCTCAGAAATAAATTCAATTGCGTTCAGTGGGGCTTCCTCCCAGGAAAATGGGTATGAGACTCTTGCTTTCATTTCATCTGTTTGCAGGAGCCTGCGCCAGTCAAGAGGAAGTTCGAGTTCAGCAAGGAAAATACAAACATCTCAACTACGGCCAAGAAATCTCACCCCGATACTCCTCGCCCGATGCAGCCCCCCTCCAAGAAGCACAAAGGTGTGTGTTGAGGGGGGGAATCGGGGGCTGTGCACATTCTCCCTTGTCCTGGTTCGGACCTGCTGGGTGGTGAATAACACAAGTGATGAAAAAGAATATCAGCGATTACATCTAACTATTTTACGTCTTATTTTTAAAAACTTCTTACATTTTAATTAAGTTTGTTTTAACCTTTCATTGTTAGCTGCCCAAAAGGTGAGACGAAAATGAGCAAATATTTCATTGGGTAACCTTGGAGTGTAGCTCTAAATATGTTTGCTTAGAAGTAAGTTGCTTCATGTTCCGTATTGCTTCTTGGCAAGTATGCATACAGCTGCCGCATCCCCCTTCCCAGTGGAGGAAGAGGAGATCTGGCTGTGCATTGCTCTTCTCTTGCTCTGACAGGCCCCACTATGCAAAACCTTGAGAACCCCTAGTTCTTTTTTTTTTTTAATAAAGATTTTTATTAAAAAAAAAATTAAAACTAAAAAACTAAACATCAATCATCAGATACATCGGACGTACTGGGTCAGCCCCCTACAACATATGTTTTTAACATTCTATAATCAAGTTCAGATCAATCTATAAAAGTTTAAGAACATCTTTAAATCTAAGCCAAGTCTCGTTTCTCCAGCCAATCATAAAAAAGGTCCCAAGTTTGACAGAAGTCAGTATCTTCTTTCTCCTTCAGTAATAGAGTCAATCTGTCCATTTCTGCACAGTCCAGAATCTTTTTTTAAAATCAGTTCCTCAGTGGGTAATTCCTCACCCTTCCAGTATTGAGCAAGCGCAATCCTCGCCGCTGTGATTAAATGTAACATCAAGAGAACCCCTAGTTCTTAACCCCCCTACAATGGCAGTGGTTATTTGATTTAAGTCTAAAGTTGCCTTGCTTAAAGGGCCACTCATTCAAATACTACCCATAAATGAATGTAAAAGCATATATAAGTTTCAGATGGCAAATACCATGATTAGTATTATTCATTCTAATGTAGATAAGTAACTACTTCCTCTTTGGATCTCTACGAGTTCTTGTTAGTCTTTTTTCTTCCCTAATTCACACCCCATATGTTCTGGTGGCTGGTAACTTACCAGGTATTTTCCAGAGGCTTTCAAGGTTTTGCATCCATAAGGACTAGGCGCTTGATTCTTCCAAAAACAAACATCGGATTTTTTTGGATGTCATCTGCTTAACCTAATTTCCAGTTTTATATGATATGATGGCAGAATTATAGACTGTGACACTCTGGATTCGACTGATTCCTGGCTTCCTTGTCTCTTAGCTCGTTCCAGCAGGTTGCAGAGGGAACCCACTGTGTGTTCCTTATTAAATGTTGATAGGCTTGTGTGGAAGAGTAAGGAATGATGTGTTTTCCCCTTTCTAGCCTGAAAGAGCTCTTACTTATTTTCCACCCTTCTCTGTTCATAGTTTCACCTTCAGCGTCACCTCCCCAGAAAATGACAGGGCCCAAAACATCATCTTCAGAGGCGGCAGCAAATGGATCTTTCCAGCACCTCCTAGACGGGACCGTGTTCGTATTGAGCGGATTCCAGAACCCCTTCCGTTCAGAGCTCCGGGACAAGGCCCTAGAGATGGGGGGCAAATACCGACCAGATTGGACCCCGGACAGCACTCACCTCATGTAGGTGTCTTGCAGACCACTGGGCCTTACTGCCCTTTCTAAAGCTCTGTGCTCTTTTCTCAGCTGTAGATTTAAGCCTGTATAATCCCAAAAGCTGCAACCATACAGGACAAGATATCAATCTGTATATTGTTAACTTTTTTTTTTTTCCAAATATCTTAAGTCCTGAAACTTTGATACCAAAAGAACATACTTCAAAATTCAGCACTTTCCCACACACTTCCCCCAAATGTTCCATTTTTGGCACAGATCTGGGAAGACGGAGAAGAAGGTGCTGGATAACCAGAGGAAACCAGCCTTGCAGGCTGACTGGAGATTTCTGCCGATGTGCCTGATCCTGCACATGCCTATTCTAAAATCAGTTCCACTGAGCTCAGTGGGGCTTACTCTTAAGCCTGCTCAGCATTGCTGTCTTAATTGTGTGCCTCTCAAACAGGTTTGGGCACCACATGGCTGCTGCTCCTCCCTGCTACACCCTCAGAATGCTGGAGTTTAAAATTTATAGGTGAAATAGCACTTCAAAGCAGCTATGCACTGCAAAGGAGGTCAAATTTAGCTTGGTTGCAAGCAAAGGTTGTCCATGCTAGCGATCCTGCCATTTATGCTTAGCGCCATTCCTTAAAAACGAAGCATCCGGGTGGCGGGTGATGTCCATGGCCCCTGGATCTCCTGCAGTGGCCCACCGTTGCTTTCAAATGATGCGTTCCATCGCTCGGTTTGTGCCAGCTCTTCTGCTTCTCCCGCTGGCGTAGAAGTGAAGGTGGGGCGCCGTGCACTGAGCATCCCCTCTGCCCTCTCTTCCCAGCTGTGCCTTCGCCAACACGCCCAAGTACAGCCGGGTGAAAGGGCTCGGGGGCGTCATTGTTCGCAAGGAGTGGATCCTGGACTGCTACCGCACGCGACGGCACCTGCCCTGCAAGCGGTGAGTGGCGGGGAGCGAGGAGACCCCAAAAGCTCCTCCGCTTAGCATTGCTCTTCTCATTGCTTCATTTATTTCGTTTACATATATTTATATTTATTTTATTTATTTATTTGCATATTTCTATGCCGCCCCATCGCCGAAGCCTCGGGGCGGCTCACATACATAGAAAAAATAATAATTCAAAATTAACAATAAATAATTAAATATCAATACATATAAAAATAATGTATTGTCGCCCTGGCCAAAAGTAATGTCGCCCTGGCCAAAAATTAAAACTAATAAAAAATCTTAACAATTAAAATAGCGTTTGAATAAAAAGGTCTTTGCCTTTTTATAGCCCTCCTGTAATTGAAGAGGCCTTCCCAGGAGGCTTAGAATGCATGAAACATGCTCACAGATTAAACACATATTAAAAACCACTTAAAACATAATGAATTGAACATCTATAAAAACAATTACGACGGCCACAGCATACAGGCTAAATGTTTAAAAAGTTCTGACAGGAAAGTAGAGATGGCACCAGGCGAATTTCCCTGGGGAGGGAGTTCCAAAGAGGCGGAGCAGCAGCGGAAAAGGCCCTTCGCCTGGGTGCCTCCCCTCTCATCTCCCTGAGGGGTGGTTCTCGTAGAAGGGCCTCCTGAGTGGTCTGAGGGGGCGGGTAGGTATATATGGGTGCAGCCAGACTAAAGGATAGTCAGGCCCCGAGCCGTTCAGGGCTTTATATGTCGATACAAGTTCTGGGGTGGCAGGTCTGGTTCCTGCTGCCGCTGGAGCTACGGTTGGCTGGATTTTCTTTCCCAGGTATCTGCTGGTCAGGCCGGAGTCCTCCAGCAGTGAACAGGAGGGGGAGAGCGAGGAAGAGGCCTCTGCGCAGCGCCACAAGCCGCCTGCTCATCCACAGGTAGGGGAATCCCTTGGGCCTCTGGCTGCTTGGCAGGGAATTGCCATTGTCCTGTTGGCACTGCTGGACCAAGCTGCCTGCGCATTCCCTGCCCTTGAAAATGAGATCTGCAAGCTTCGGTCCGCGTACTTCATTATAGGCTCGTTTTTAAATGGCTGAAAAAGTGGCCACAATGGATGGGGAAGTGCTTTTTGTGGTATAGTGTGATGTTGGGGTTGTTGCATTCTCAGTACTCAGAGTGTCTGCTCTGTTTAGAAACAGGGTACACAATTTGGAATAAATGCAGGTATTTAGACTGCAGCTGTGCCCAGATGAGCTCACAGCCACCCACCGCAGGCTGGAAGGGTACAGGCGCTCGTTCCCTCTCCCCTCTTCCTGCTTTGCTGCCCCAGCTTCTCCCAGAAGGGGATATTTTGCGTGTGCCTTATAAAACGGGTGGCAAAAGAGGCTGGCACAACAAGCTAGCCGGTCCTGCTTTCCCCTCCCTGCAGTCTGAGCACTGTTTCTGTCTTTTTTTTAACTTTGCAGAGAGGCAACCTGCCCAGCTCCAATCACAAGCCCAAGGCTCCAGCCAGCCCCAAAATAGCACGGATGCCGCCAAGGAAGGCATCCCCGGAAGATGAGGAGCCCAGCACCTCTCGCAGCACCGGCACCCAGAACAACTCGCAGGGCCTGGGGGCTGACTCCGTGGGGTCCTCCAGCACGGACCAGGATGCCACAGGTAGGCCGAGAGGGTCTGCCTTTGTGTAAGAGCGGCCTCCGTGGGGCAGACGTAAAGGCCCAGCTCGTGGGATGTCCTGTTTCCCGCAGCTTCTGGAAACTGGGAAATGGGGCACGGAGCGGATGTCTGTCCTTTGTTGGTTCCCACCATCCGATCGTTGAGGAAACTCATTGCCTCTGCATGGGAACATCATGCTTAATTTCTAGAGCCCATCAGCTGCTCTCCCTGGATTTATCGTTAGTTTCCCCTTCAGTTTAAGTGCTCTTAGCAAGTGGTCCTCAAAGTTAAGTTGGAGTCTCAGCCCTACTGTGGATCCTTTTCTGGTACACGACTCTGAGTTCTAGTATTCCTGGAGAAGGAGGGCAAGTATGTCTCTTCCATGCCACTTGGCGTGTCGTAAAATTAGCTAGATGTTTAGCGACGTTGCATTCTTTATGCACAGTGCTTGTATCTTCTTCATCTCCCAGTGAGTAAGACGTGCCACCCCAATTCCTCAAGCTTTGGCCTGTGGACTCCCCCGGGCCTTCTGAGACTCACCTGAGCCGTTGAGCCTTGGTTTCCTTCTTCCTAGGGTCATTCTCATTACCTCCCGAAAACCTGGCAGCTGCGCTGGTCCTCTGGCAATCAGCTTTCTCAAACGGGGAAGGAGTGGGCGATAGATGCTGGGCTGAGGGCCGTGGCCCAGAGTAGCCCTGCATGCCCAGTCAGAGGTGGCCCGTGACCCAACGTGACCTTTCCGTTTTCTCCCGCAATCTCTCAGGCGTCCGAGACGAGGAGGAGGGCTCTGGCGACACCGATGATGAGCTGAGGAGGTTGGTCAAGCGAAGATGATCTCGCTGATCTTGCCATGAGTCTTGGCCCGGGGAGGCCTTTTTATTTTCCCGGCTTTTAACAATTGATTGGTTTTATCCTTGTTTTTATTAGTATTTATTGGGTGCGGTGTGTTGTGTGTTATGTTTCTTTGTTCTTTGGGTTTTTGTTCGTAAGCTGTCCAGGGACTTTTAGTAATGGGATTGCACAGAAACCCTTTAAAAGCAAAGCAAAAGGTGTGGGGTTGTGATCGTAAGAGCAGGGGTGGTGGCTGCAGACTTGTGCAGCCAGCAGGGGAGCAAGTACAGGGAAAGGGCCTGGAAGCGGCTGTGTAAGGAAGACGCTTCATTCCTCAGATCAGAGGAACCATATTTATATACATATATTAACAAAAATAAGATTTGTAATTTTTCACCCCGCCTTTGCATGCTTCCTAACATGTGCACTGAGTTTGAGGACTAGACGCTTTTTGCCGGTTGCAGCGAGGGGAGGCCGCAGCGAGCCCGTTGCCCCAGGTGACCGAGTCGTTTCCCCTGGCTTTAGAGTAGAAGAAGAGTGCCGCAGAAAGCAGCAAGGAGGGCAAGCGACTGTCCCGCCGCCGGAGGACGATCCCTACGGTGGCTCCACAGACGAGAACACCGATGTTGAGGAAAAGGAGGAAGCGGATCAGCCCATCCCAGAGCTGCCAGGTGTGTCCGAAGGAACGGGCAGGAGGAAGCGGGCTGTGGCCGGCGCTGCCAGGTCTAGGTTGGGGGGTGTGCTGCAATCTCACAGTCCCTCTCCTTGTGAGTAAAAGCAAGGGCCGGTTTACGCTGGGCCTCTTCCACTCCCTGCTGTGTGAATGAACGTGTGGCGATCCGGTCGGGTGACTGAATCTCCCTTCTGCCTCTCTGCTAACACAGCTGTCTCTTTGCCAGATTTATTTGGTGGCAAACACTTCTTTCTTTACGGGGAATTCCCTTCTCCGGAGCGACGCCTCTTGAACCGCTACATCACAGCTTTCAATGGGTGAGTTTTGTGAGCGAATTGTGGTCTGCCGCAGCTCCAAGTGGAATGCTGAGCATCAATGTGTTGTATTCTAGTTGGGAACTATAAAAAAGCCAAAGCCAAGCACTGTAAACAAACAAAAAGGAAAGCCAGATCCTACACCTTAATCTAGCAATATAAGAGATTATTTTCCTATCCTTGTGTGGCTTTCGATATAGGATGGTCCAGATGGTTTCTGATTCCTGGCAACCCACCCCCTTTGAGTATGTTGCACCCTCTTTGGCAGGAGAAGCTTAAAAAAAGATGTAAATAATACCACATACTAAGGGGCATGGCGTAATTTCATACAAGCAGAACGAGCTTTTGAAAACCTTCCACGGGCGTGTCCACGGGACCCTTTGACTGCGTGTGTTCTGAGCGCAGTATCCAGAAAGACCTCTTAGCTTCATGAATGTTGCTGTAAGAGTTCTAATAAAAACCAACGAGCGTGTGTATTCCACGTCTGCTGTTTTGTAGCGCTGTATCTATTCTTGTCCAATATTCCTTACGAGGAAGATCACTTCTGCTTTTCCTCAGGAAGAGGCGAGGGGGAAAAGCCATCTGGAAAGATGATTAAAGATGATTATTAAGGGAATACTTCCCTTCTATTTACAGAGAGGTGGAAGCCTATATGAACGAGCGAGTGAATTTTGTGGTCACGGCTCAGGAGTGGGATGACACTTTTGAGGAGGTGAGCTTGCCCCGCCAGCTTGCTGGGAGACCGTACTGCTCTAGCCCAGGCATGTTTCAGATGTGTTCTGTAGCATCCTCTCAGGTGGGCTCCCAGGACCCTAAAAAAATCCTACAACTGCTGGCATGGCTGTCTGGAGTATGCTGGTTGCTGCAGGACCCTTCTCCTGTCCAATCATGCACGGAATGCTCCCTAACAAAATGCGTGGAAGTGTAACCACCCTTGGCCAGAGGCAAATGGCAGCAGGGACAGGTTTGCACTGATCAGAATCCTGAGCACTCAGAGTGCTTTCAGGCATCCTGTTGACATCCTGACAACAGTCCGCCAAGGCGGCCACCTGTTGCTGTTGGAGAGAGCGAGCGGAGGACGAAAGGAACGGGGGCCTGCCCGAGGCAAGGTGGGCGAGTGCTTGATGGCGTGCTCGTGACTCCGACACCCCCGTTCCCTCTACCAGATGTGCACCATTTGCCTTCCAGCCTTCTATTTTCTCAACAGTCCTGCAAGTTAGGCTAAGCTCAAGGTGCGCCCTGAGCCCTAACTCTCCTCGCGGATTTCTTGACTGAATGGAAGGCTCAGGCTTCGCTCTCCCGCTTTCGGGTGCTCCAGCGTCCTGGCTGCAACGGAATTGGTAGGGAGGGCTTTCCTTGGGGTCTAGTATCCCATCACTTTATTCTTTTGGGCGCCAGGCCTAAACCTTTTTATTTTCCCAGTGTCTTAAGACTTGACTGCTTCAATTGGGGGTTTTTGATTAGTCACATTTTAGGATGCTGTTGTTTTTTTTTAAATGCATTTTGTATTGTCAAACCATCCCAAGACATTGGTAATAGGACAGTCCAGAAAAGTTTTAAATAAATACTGATTATAGAAGACCATGTTTTCCTGAAAATAAGACCAGGTGTTCTATTAATTTTTGCTCCAAAAGATGCATTAGGGCTTTTTTTCAGATGATGTCTTATTTTTTCATGTACAACCAGCTACATTTATTCATGTACAAAAACCTACATTTATTCCAATAGAGTCATGCCGTCATCTTCTGGAACATCGTCATAATGCTCCAAACCCCGAATTGTGTTGCAATGGATGTACTGGCTGACGGTCTTAACTGGGTCTTATTTTAGGGGTAGGGCTTATATTACGAGCATCCTGAAAACTCATGCTAGGGCTTATTTTCCAGTTAGGGCTTATTTTCAGGGAAACAGGGTAGTAGAGTTGGAGGGAGCCTTGAAGGCCATCAGGTCCAACCCCCTGCTGTTGAGGACACCGATCTGTGAGAGACGCACGTCCCCTTTGGAGGGACTGCCCCCACCTTCCAGGTGAGGGCAGGGACCGTGCAAGCACCAGCTGTTCTGATTCTCACTGCAGGCTCTGAATGAGAACGCCAACCTTTCCTTTGTGCGCCCTCGCTGGATCTACAACTGCAACAAGCGGCAGAAGCTGATCCCCCACCAGCTGTACGTCGTGGTGCCACGAGTGTAGGATTCGGCTCCTCCCAGGAATTGTGCATTCCGCATACTCCTCTCCGGGGGAAATGGCTCTCGCTGCCTCCGGGCCGCGTGGTGCGGCACTCCCCTTCATCTTGCTGGGACCCTTCCTCCCTGCGGAGGGCCTGCCTCAGCACGCCCCCGTTCACACACTGACACACAAGGTTGTACAGACAGAGCAGTGCTTTTGGCAAGTCTTCGTGGGTATGTGTGTTCCCCGCAGTAGAAGCTTTCACAGATTGTGTCGGAAGCCCTTTTCACTTCCAGAGGCAGCTGCCACTCTTGAGAAGCTGCAGAAAATGCTCCAGGGCCTCACCGTGTTCGCTTTGGGTCAGGCTCGGGCTCAGAAGGTGAGATGGGAGCTGGGCTTGAGCTTACAGGGTCAGGACTGAAAAGGGAGCTGCGTGTGCACCCATGTCTTCCACCCAGCCAGGTTTCGTCTTCCTGAGATCTCTTCACCCTTGTGCTTATACCGCCTTCCTTTCTTTTTGTTCCCTTTCCCAGTTGCCTGAGAACAATGGAAGTTTGTCCCTTCATATTTGAAATACTGACATAGAGCAGTGGCCTGTGTCTCACCCTGTCTGCCCCCAGTTTGGGTGGACGGCTCCAGCCATTCTGTTCTTGTGGTTAGGTCCTTCGGACTGGATCACCCACAACACTTCCATGAATGGGACGTGTCCCTTCCTCTTTATACACTGACCAGTAAACGTGCACACACGAATTGGTGACACAGAGTTCCAACTTTGAGCGACTCCCAGTCTGGTTTCGAATCTGTAAATTCACTAGTCTCCTGCATGTTACCAAGTAGTGCATTTTACTTACCTGTATTTGTCGTGGAAAATAGCGTGACTGGCCCGCAGCCAACATTCAGTACAGGCTCGTGCACCAGCTGCTTGTCCCACCTCCACACCTGTTCCTCAGATGTGTGTCCACCTTCCGACATCACTCTGAACTCTGTGGCCAAGCATTCTGTAGGGTCCTTGGTCCCAATACCAAGCTGTTTGAATGCTCCTCTCTCTCTCTCTCTCTCTCTCTCTCTCTCTCTCTCTCTCTCTCTCTCTCTCTCTCTCTCTCTCTCTCTCTCTCGCGCGCACACATGCGCAAACACACACACACACACAGAGTTTAAACAGTGTTCAGGGCTGCTATCGGGAAAAGCCATGATTGCATAAAACTGCATTAAAGCCACAAGTCTATGCCTTTTCGTACAGAAAACAGGCTTCCAGCCCCAGCATGCCATGCAGTCTGGGGCATGCTGGGAGTTCTAGGCCCATTTTCTAAGCATGGAGTTGTGTCCTGAGTTTATTTTGCAGCTGCTGTAGCTCCAGAATTGGCAGCTGGAACTTTCCATGAATTCAGCGTGTGGTAACAAGCAGCACCAAGTCATTTTAGGGACTGGTTAATCGCAGCAGGAATTAGCCAATGCGCCCCCCCCCGCCCCCCATTCTGGGCAGAGAACTCGTAATTTTCCACTGGAGCAGAAACAGTGGGACCTGTTTCAGGGTGCGAATCGCCCTCTACACAACTGGAAGTGCGTGCCACTTGCTGCTTTTTCCTGGCAGTGACCTGGCCTGAGAGGCCTCGAAGAATCTACCTCATTTTCTGCACCCCCAGCCTCATGGTGCTGCCCTCAGCAAGCCAGAAACTGCTCGTTCTGTCCCTTGTGTTCGCGTATGAGGCCACCACCAAGGAGTTCCCTGCTCGAGGAAGCTTTGCAGCTGTCAGCCACAGCGTATCACCACAGAGGCTTGTCTCGTACCTGATGGCTCCCCGGCAGATTCCTTTCAAGGGGTTGTAACCCAGACGCTTCCCTGGAACCCTGGATTTGGATGCTGCACTAGGGGAAGAACGTCTCAGAGCCTTTCCTGCCCACATCCCACTTCATCCTGCGGTGCGGCACGCTGGCAGTGGGGCAGAATGAGTCCAGCAGAGGATTTGGAGGGACGGAAGTATCCCAGCAGCATGACAATAGGCGCCGTTCGCCTGGAAAATCACGTGACCTCCAGCTAAGGCTACTGGAGTGGTGGCCAAGTTGTTCAAGGCAGGGTAAAGCTCCCATTTCTGGGGGAGTTCTCTCGGTGGTCTCCTGCTCCAGTGGGTTTCCCCCAAGTACAAATAATTGCCATCAAGTATCTGCATACTCTGGTCCTAATGGAGGTGGGCGGTTCAAATGGAGAGTGAATTGGACAACTTTGGATAAGCTACCATGGCTTCTCCCAAGAGGCGCCAGCTTTGCAAGCATGTCGCGAATGTGCACGCACCCCTTTTAAAAGCCACCACCTTCAGGGTGGCCACCAAGAGCCGGAAAGTCTCAGGTGACAGTCAAACTGGATCGTGTATGTACCACAGCTCATGTGCCTCTAATGTTGATGGATTCTGTTTTCTAAAAATTGTACCCTAAGTCACAGCTTTGTCTGGGGCTCTTAACAGTGGTGACAAATCTTCGGGGGGGGGGGTTCCTGTCTTCCTCCCCTTTCTGCTTTGTTGTGTGTGTTTTTTTAAATAAATCAAGATTATTCTGCACTTCTGATTCTAGGTTATGGAACAGGGCAATTGTAAGTAATTCTTAGAATAGGCTTCCATGGCCTGATGTTCTCCAGATGTGTTGGGCAACTCCACATCTGAAGATACCAGGTTCCCTTAGGTTTTATTTTCTGCGATGAAGATCTATGTGAAGATGTGGGTTTCTAACAGGATGCAAGTAGTTCTGGCCAAAAGTCATGCGCGTCAGCTAGTAAGGGCATGGTGGCCAGGAGACAGGGGGAATCTTTCCGAAAATGCTGGAAGTTTTTCTTTGAACAAAACGGCTGCAGAAGATGGCACAGACACCTTTGGCCAATGGAACATCACACACTAAGAACCACGGTTTTTCCTTTGCCATTCCAGTTTGACCATGTTGCTCCATCCTTCCACCTATCTTGTCCCTACAAACAGCTTCTCAGTTTCTTAACATAATTTTAAAGCCAACAAAACTTAAGTAAAATATATTCTAGGACTCCTGCATATTATGTGAATGTTCAGCTAATGTCTGTTTAATTTAGCATGACAAATACTCTAAAAATCTATTTTGGGGTGTTCTGTATTTTTTTAGAAAAACATTTACAAAATATGGAATACTTGAAGCACAAATGCTTTGATTTGCATCACCAATAGTTAAGAACTGCTTTATTAGATCTGATCGAGGTCTAATGAGTTCAGCTTTTGGTTTGCACCAACAAAACGCTTTGCAAGGTGGTATCACATCAACTGCTGCTTTTTCTTCCCCACCGCCTGATAAGCAGAAATAAGACTGCTTAATAATATATAGGGGTTCTACCTAGCTGATGCTAGACTGTCTGAAAAGTCAGCATTTCTCATGTGCTTCAGCTTTAAAACTGACTCTGCTTTTATGTTTTATTAACTTTTCCGAGGGGGAAGGATAGGTTAAGCCGCAGACTCCCACTGGAGCCCCCTGCCCTCTCTAAAGTAACTATGAACAAATCATGGGCCAAGCAAACCCCTCCCTCCACCGAAAGAAACCCGGCCTCACTGCCCCTTCACAACATGCCCGCCCTGAAGGTTAAGGAACTGATTTGTGCTGAGTTGTGGGGAAGGGACCCAGGAGAAAGATGCTTTGGCGAGTTTCAAAGAATAAAGGGAAGGTGTGTGTATAACTAATTGGTCTAGGGATCATGGTGGAAGACAGACTTGCATCCAGAAAATGGGCAAAGAACACAGTGTGCTAATATAGAAGTCAAACATTTCAACCAAGAAAAGACATAATCACCCCAAACCAGAGTGGGGGGACGTGATAGAAAACTAGGTGGTAAAACCATCACAGGAGGGACTTGGGACCAGGCTGTCAAATTGTGTATATCAAGTGGTGAAAAGCACAATCCAGACCGCCCCACAAAGCTGCGTTCCCCAGATGTGTAGATGCGCCCGCCAGTCGGAACGTGAACGTCATACAGGAAGCCGTGAACTAGCTGGAGGCATCTTTGGATGCAAAGGGAATCCTGCATCTGGAGTTGGCTTACAGCAGGCGCTGCCTCAGGGTCCGGGTCTATGCCAAGGAATGCAAGACCAGGGCAACCTGAATAAATTAGACCTCATGAGCACATTTTCAGGCTTGTCTTGCCTTCCTGAGGACTAGAGACTTTTACTAGATGCGCCATCAGGTGTGTCCCGTGGCTGCCATCATGTGTCAACCCCCATGTTTAAGATGGCGTGTTCTGCACACCAATGCAGGCATGTGCCAGCTGAGCGACAGCACCAGCAAAGCGACAGCAAAGTCCTGTCACCAGCACTATGAAAAGATTGTGCGTATGCCTTCATTTTCTGTGAATTTCGGCCAGCTTTGGATATATGAGGAATTTTTTGCTTTCTGCAGGATAAGAACAGAAGAATCATGAGGCCGAAGACCATGGCGCTTGCTTAAGCCAGAAAGATTACTTAAGCAAAATACGCAACACAGATGCCCAAATCTGAGCAATTCATTCAGGTTGCAGAATCGGCCGTCTCGGCACAGCACCAGAGGTTCCTTAGCAGGCGCTGTGGATTGTTCTTCAACAGCATATACACAGTTTTGCCTGGGGGAGGGGGCAACTTGGCACTGTGGGGTGGGGAGGGGGAACGGCAGCCAGACCACCCACACCGTGGCGAACCCCACAATCCCTCCCTCGTCACACTCAGTTATATACAACAACCCCACTGCTGCACCGAGTTACCCACACTCCTCCGCTCCTTCCCCCAGCCCCACCTTGTCCGGACTCAGTGCGCTGCCCTAGGGCCTCTCTCCATTGCTGTGGCCCTTGGCTTGGGAGAGATCGTCCCCCACGTCCCCGTCCTCATGCACCCGCTGGTGCAGCGTGAGGTTGCGCAGCTGCCGGAAGCTTTTGCTGCAGCGCATGCACGGGTAGGGGCGACCCGCCGCGGCCGCCGCATGGATCTGCTGGTGGGCGGCCAGCTTGGACGGGTAGCAGAAGCTCTTGCCGCAGCGGGTGCAGGGGTACGGGCGCTGCCCGGTGTGCGTGCGGCGGTGGGCGGCCAGCTTGGACGGGTAGCAGAAGCTCTTGGGGCAGTCGGCGCACTTGTAGGGGCGCTCCGGCGTGTGGATCCACTGGTGGGCTGCCAGCTTGGAGCGGTGTCCGAAGCGCTTGGGGCAGAGCGGGCAGGGGTACGGGCGCTCGCCGGTGTGCGTGCGGCGGTGGGCCGCCAGCTTGGACGGGTAGCTGAAGCTCTTGGGGCAGTCGGGGCATTTGTAGGGGCGCTCGGCACAGTGGGTCCATTGGTGCGTGGCCAGCTTGGAGCGGTACACGAAGCGCTTGCCGCAGTCTTTGCACTGGTAGGGGCGATCCGAGGGCAGTATGGCGGGCGGCCGGGGGCGGCGGGGGCGGGCTGGCTTGGGGGCCTCCGTGGTGGGTGGGGAAGACAGCGTGGTGGGCGGAGGCGACTTGGCGTTCTCCTTCAAGGCCTGTGAGTCTGGAAGAAAAGGAGGAGAGCTGGAAATTCACGCCTTCCCACCCCTTTTTCCCGCCGGGGGATCGCTTTATTGTATTATTACATTGATATCCCACCATTTTTTCTCCTGCAAGGAACCCAAGGCTGCGGACTCCGTCCTCTTCATTAATCCTCGCAACAACCCTGTGAGGTTGAATAGGCCGAGAGTGGGAGACCAGCCTGTCTCCCAGTGAGCTTTGTTGCAGAACAAGGACTAAAACCAACCTCGCCTAGCACTCCCTTTGCATTTTGCCCCTAACAGAGAGGCTAAATCGGACAGGGGCAACTTGCAGTGTGCCCACTGTTGCTGAACTGCAACTCCCATCATCCCTGGCCAGCATGGTGAGGGAAGCTGCAGTTGAGCAGCATCAGAAGGGTCAAAAGTCTCCCACTCCTGGCCTGAAGCCCCAGAGCAGTGCAGGGAAGGAGATCTAAATCTCACTCCAAACCATCTCGAAGCCTGCATGTTCCGTGGGTTATCTGAAAGGGTGTGTCTATGTGGCTAGGAAGCCTACCTGGACGGGACTTTTGAATTGTGAGGGCAGCCGTCTCATGTTGGCTAAGAATTTTTCCCAGAACATCCGGGTGACACCCTCCAGCTTGGGGAAAGCTGATGCTGTGTAGAGCCACGCAGAGCCCTTTTTCAAACATTCCACTCAATGTGCAGACAAGCTGAATGCCCTGGCACGGTGGGCTTGGAGTTGGCTGCAATTCTGCCCCATGGGACTAGTCTGCATGCTCAAGGAATGACAAAAAGGGGCTGCCACACTGAGGGATGTTTGCTTCACCAGCTAAAACACACGCCTTGCGTGTCAAAAGTCCTAAGTTCCATCCCAGGCTGGTAAAATGGCCCTGTTTGAAATTCTGGCGAGCCCTGGATGCCTGGGTTCCGTATGCACGGGGCACATCCAGCAGGCAGCCCAATCTCAAAAGCACTCTGTGGACTATCCCTGCCCAGCATCAACACGTGCCCCAGCAGATTACCCCACAGAGAATATGACCCTCGACAGAAAAAGGGTTCCTCACCCCTTAGGCAAGTCAGCTGCAAGCTTCCACAGGAAGCGTGTAGCTACAGGTGGCAGCTTTAAAACTTACTTTAATAAACAGTATAGAGCACTATTTGCTGGAAATAAGGCCTGGATGTTAAGGTAGCTTTGTACATGCAGGATGTCTTGCTCAGCTACACGATTCCCATCTATTCGGGATGGCCAGCTGATCCCAGGCCCGATGGCACTACAGCCCCAGGGGAATGGTGAGCCCAAGGGCAGAAAAGACCACGAGGTTTCCTTACCCACAATGTTGCTGGCCACGCCGTTCTTGCTGTCACTCATGCAGGGCTGCTCCCCCCTTTCCAGCATAAGGACAAGGGTTGGTCGAGTGAGAATGTAACCTGCACAGGTGGGGATGTTGGGGAGGGGGAGAGGACACGATGCCAGCATCAGAACACAGCAGTCAACACGGACGAAAGGATGCAGCGAAAAGATTCAATAGGTCCTGGCTGTGCCGCATCAAACATTGGTCCTGAGAAAAATCGGCCCGTGTGGGTTGCATTCAAGATTTTCCTTCTGCTTTTGGAAGGTTCCTCCACCCATTTTTGGGAGATTCCCCTTCCTCTACATACCGCAGCTCACTTTCATCCTGGAAAGTCTTCAGACTCTGCATGGCAATTCCTGGGAACTTGGAGGGCTGTGTAGGAAAGGACTGGACAGGGAAGTCCCCTTCTACCAGCACAGGGTAGCCAGCCTAAATCTAGACCTGACCTGCCATGAGTTAAGCAACACATTTATGGAGAAGCCATGGATGTGCTGTTTCAGAAATAGCTTTGATTTGTTTTTGCTTCCACTGTGAACTTTCTCTGAAACACTGAATTCCCACCTGGTGCCAAATTATTTACATATTTATTTATTTTATTTGTAGAACTGCACCCAAGAGCCCCAGGTAGGACTTTCTGGGTCATGTACATCCAGCAAAGCATGTCATTTTGGTGCTTCAGTTGGATACTAAGTGCAATGGAAGAATACAGTAACTGTAGTGAGCGAAAAAGGTGTACTTGGACATCCTGGCTTTGTATATAACACACACACACACACACACACACACACACACACTTGTTGGAAGAAATGCAAGTAAGTGTTATGGCCAGGCAAACCTTGGACCCCAGAGGGATGCAACAAACTGCAATAAGAATATTTTTCATACAGCTACTAGTAAACAGGGATAGCGGTGGGAGTCATGGGAGATCAGTATGTGTAACTGTAAATGTCACAGCTAAATGGGAATCCAATAATGACTTGGAAATTATTCATACTCTGAAATTTCAATGACATTTTCTCTGACATTGTTGAAAATTAAAGAAAAGGATGAAGGGATCAAAAAGCTGTTAATGGGTTGTGTTTTGCATGCCCAAACAGCTGCTCAATATACTTATTTATAAATAATGACACAGAGCCATCTGATATTACATCGTATCAATTAATTATGGTATAGGTAATTGGTTTTTGTAAGCGTGTGCATATACATATACTCATGGAAAAAAATATAGGAACAAAATCCAGCCATTCCAGCCACCCAATCATTATCCCTCAGAGTCTGTCCTCTCATGTCACAGTTGGCCCCAGGGCAGGCTATAAAGAGCCCCTTTGCCTGTTCACCTATGGCGAGCAAGATCTGGCTCCAGGTGATTTGGTAGACCAATGTTGTGAAGGATGGTTCTGCTTTTTTTCCAGGACGTGAGTGGCCATCCTCAGAATGTGTGGCAAGTGGGTTAGCCATTTTTGTGTGCCATTGGCATGTCCGGCCTTGGCCTGGCATGGGGCAAGCTGGCGGCTTTAATGAATGGCATTTCAGTAGCATCGTTCCCTCGTGGCTTCTCATCTCCCACAAGGCCCTGGGATCCAATTACTGCTAGATTCTGCTACTGTTCAACTTGGCGTAAGTGTGGAGTTGCTATGGTAACTTGCTGGAATACAGGCCAGGAAGGAGGAGAGTCAGTGGAGAGAAAGGGATGTGCTTCCTACAGGAGTCAAACAGAGGGGTGTGTTTGCTGGTCCAAATACAGTGTGTGTGTGTGTATGCAGAGTTGCTGAACAAGGGACACAGGCTCCCTTAAAGGAGGGAGTACACAGAAGCAAAACAAAACATCTGGAAGACAAGAATTTGCTTGTATCATGGCTTGTTCCCACTGCTCATTTTCAGTGATCAAACCAGGTAGGAGTCCCCTTCCACCTTAATGGCTTTCACAGCTCCACAACCTCAAGGAGAAGAAAACATTGGAAGCCCCCTTAGATGGAGTCTGAATTCTTGCAGGCCGCCCTGGAGATGCTGAGTGCCGAACTCAGGGCCTCTTGCACAGAAAGTACACGCCCCCTGCAAGCATTCCCCCTGCCTTTCAACTAGTTGGACCCAGACAAACCCAGGTGGCAGGAATCTTTACAGTCTTACGTCTTTCCTCAAGTCGCTGTACCCTCTGGATGTGCTGGTGTACAGCCCTCCCATCATCCACAGCAGCATGGCTGGACTGGGCAAGGGTGATGGGAGCTGTGGTCAGGCACATCAGAAGGGTAGCAGATGAGGGAAGCCTTTGTGGAGGCTGAGGAAGACACGAGACATGCTTGCTTCCAACAAGACGTCTATTCTAAGTTGCCTTGGGTCACCATGGAGGGCAGAGGGAGGAGAGGGGAAAGAGGGGAGGGGGAAAGGGGGGAAATGCAATGCAATGCAATGCAATGCAATGATTCCTCTGCTCCAGCAGAGAGAATAGGGGATATATTCTGTCCAGCGCTGGGTCCTCAGTAATTCATATCAGCCCATCAAACTGCAAAGAGGTTTGCTGAGCTGAATCAGTAACCTGGCAGCTATCCTGTCTCTTTCAATAAGCGGCTTTTGGGGGGGGGGGTACACCTGCAGGGCCAACGTTTGCACATGCAGTAACGGGAACCCCCTCCCCAAAAAGCTTCGTGGTCAAGCAGCAGCCATCGCTGCTTAAAGTACAATTTGCGGAGCTGCAGCTGAGCTGAGCTGAGCGCGCCCACCTGCAGTGAGCGCCCACCTGGGGGAAAGCACCACAAAGACGCGCACCGGACCGCGCAGGGAAAGGCTGCCTGGAGCGGATGGCAGCGGGTGAGTTCGCACAACGGGTGGCACAGCTCCCCGCCACCCATCTGGGCGCGCGCCCCTGGCTTTGGCTCGGTGGGCTGGGGCGCGAAATGCACGCCCCCCCCCGGGGCAACCCGGCCCGTTCTGCTGGGCGACAGAGCCACCCGCGCACGCTTACCTGGGAGTAAGCCCGCCGCGCAACGCGGTGCCACTTCGAGCCAACCCAGGGGGCCGCTCTCTCCAAGCAAACGGCCGGGCGAGCTCTGCCGCCTCGACAGGGGCACGACCCTCTGGAAATCCGGCATGTGTGAGCCGTTTACACCCGCGGAAATGTGGCTTTGCTGCAATGCACCCGCTTTACACCATCTTGCTGCCTTGTGCCAGCCTCAATGGGTGCACAACAACGGAGCGGGGGCGGGGGAGAGAAACTGCCCCTAATCGCCCTCCCCTTTTGCCCGTGCTAGGCCAAGAGTGATGCAAACCCCCGGCGGCGCCTTCATTTCCGACAGCGGCTCGCCCCCACCCTGGGTTGAGCTTGCCCTGCATCCTCGTCTCCAGCTGGGCCTTCAGCGCCTTCCTCCTCCTCCTCCTCCTGGCTCCCCCTCCACTCACCCGCCCGGGAGCCTCTCCCGGCTTCAGGCTGCCTCTGGGGTCTCCCCTTCATGAGCCGATCGCGCCGGGTCATGCTGTCCCCGCGGGGGGCCAGGCGACGCGCCCCACCGCATCCCTTTCCCAGCCAGTCCCCAGCGAGGCGCGGGCGCGGGCGCAGCAGCCCGGCTGGAGAGGAGGGTCTTTCTGGCTCGCAGCTTTCTCGACCAATCGGCGCCTGCCCGATATTATGGGGGGGGGGGCACAACGTGTGCGCGACGAGGTAGCAGCGACGGAAGCAAGGGCCGTGGGGCTCCCCACTTGCAGAGCCAGACACCCCCCCCCCCACACACACACACACAAGCAAGCACGCAGACCCTGGACGAGAGCGAAGGAAGAAAAAGAAATTTCCTGCTGGGGAAACTGAATGGCCCACAATGCGAACACCCTCGAAATGCGGGCGATCATGTTAACCAGATGTGGCTGCCTTCACAAGCACAACCCATGAACAGAGCCTGTGGTATGTTGTGCCACTGCGAAGGACGGGTGGCTCTCCACAGGTTGTTCTCTTGGCTAGTTCAGGTAGCACAATAACCCCCGGTTAAGCCAGGATTCATGGTTCGACAACCCACCAGCAACGGCTGAGTATGAGTTACCTGTTGTCTGAACCCGGTCAGTGCAGAACTGCAGCTTAACAAACTCAACTGATGCATTACATCTGAATCCAAAAGGTCCGTGAGAGTGTGCATATATTTCCGTTATGTGTGTGCATAAAATTAAATTTATAAGGCCCTCACATTACAAGAAATGTCTAAGCAACATATAAAAATACAGCAGAAGATTACAATTCACTATTATGCAGAAGACCAAGTTCCTGGGAATGGGGGTCGGGGAAAGATGCTTTCAATGGGCAGCAAAAATCTCAAGGATCAGTGCCAATTTCGTAAAGGTAGGGAATTCCAGAAAGCTGGCGCCTCAATACTAACAGCCTGTCCCTGGTTTTTGCAAACTGGGCCTCGAAAGGCTTGGACATCACCAGGAGGGACTAAATGTCATTTCTTTATTAAGAACATGTGTACACTGCTCAATGTAGCAAAATCTGAAAGCAGTTTGCCTGCTAAGTAAACATAACCCTTAAAATAAGCAGTTAATAAACAATGATAGGCACAAGAAGAAATAAACAGCAAGCAATTAATGCAATTTATAAACAACTATAGAAAAGTTCCAGATGGAACAATAGCAGTTATAGGCCAGGAAAAGCTTGCCTAGCAGGCCTGTTTACAGGAAGTGTTTAAAATTCTCCACACTGTTTGCTTCTCAGTTAGCGTACAGTTACATGCACACCGAGAATCATGCATATACACTTGTGGTCTAAGGGCCCATCATCACATTGCATAGCATTGCATTGATATCCCGCTTTTCTTCCTCTTCCAAGTAACCCTGCAGCTTACCAGGGTCTCCTCCTCTGCACTTTATCCTTGCCCAATGGCACTGTGAGGTCGGTTATGCTGACGGTCTGCAACTGACCCAAAGTCACCCAGTGAGATCTACGTCTCAGCGGGGACTAGAACCCAGACCTCCCACGCCCCAGTCCTGCGCTCTCAGCCACTACACCACACGGGCTGTCAGAGCCAGTGCCTGGAAATCAGCCCCTTGCTCAAACATCCCTAGAACTGCAGCTGTATGTTTCCAAAGTGGGAGATGTCTAAGCAAGCACAGGAGGCCTCTTACCTTGGCCAGCGCATATGGCTCTTGTGCAGCCTGCACAGTGTGTTGGGCACAACTCTCCAGGGTTCATTAGCCTGACTGGAAATTACACCACTTGGCCCCCATAAAGCCCTTCCCTCTAATTTAGGCAGCTGCCAGTTCTCAGCAGAGAGGCAGGGAACACACATGGCCAGAGATCCGCTTTCTTTGTTGGCACCCTCTGGCTGAGTCCTCCGAGGCTGTAAATGTGGACAGACAGATAAGCAGTAACACCGAATCAAACCGAAAGCCTTTCCCACCCAGGCCGCTGTTCCCCAGGGTGGCTGACCAGGCCCCTCATTTGGAGACCTCACAAGTGGGACAGGAGCACCACAGCACGGCTGGGCGTGCGCAGCCCCAATCAGCCAGGTTGCAATTAAGCCCTGTCTGTTCCACACCCCTCGTTTCCCTTTGCCCCCTCTCTCTGTCCTGCAGTGCTGTGTGATGTATCTTTGGAGCGTACACAGCTGTGTTATGCAAATAGTAGTGGTAATAGCTAAAAATATTTCCTGTATTTTCTGTCTGAAAGCTCAACATTCTGCAGATGAAACTGGGTACAGCAAGGCAGGCATCATGCAGTCTGACCGGCCTCACAGGCCTATTGGGAGGATAAAAAAGAAAGGGGTGACTATGTAAATTGCCCCTTGCTTCTTGGAAGAGAGAAAAGGGGCATTATGTCAATGTTGTGGTAAGTAAATAAATGTGCCCCAGGGACCAGTTCCATGGTCAACTTGTTGCATTGCCCATTTCTAGCTCTGGATCCGCCCCTCTCGCTCAGCAGCAATAAAACACGGACAGACTACCAGGCCCAGAGAGAAAATGCCCCTAAAACAGATCTGCACTTCTAAGATACCACACCGGAAAGCACGAGGAAAGTGCAAGAGATGAGATGGAAGAAGGAAACCTATTCGCATAACATTTATAGCCATCCTTTCTTTCCTGGAAGTCAAGGCAGGGCATGGGGTCCCCAAGTATTTTCCCATGTTATGCAGGTAGGGAGAAGACACCAGCCTTCTTAGTTTTGCTTTCACTGCTGCTCACGCCATCGTTCCCCAACCGGGTGCTCTCCAGATGGGTTGGACTACAGCTTCATCAGCATCAGGCAGCGGTGCTATGATGGTAGCTGCGATGGAAACTGTAGTCCAACCCACCCGATTGGGCCACGGAGAGCCCGACACTGGGGAAGACACCAGGGGACATAAACAGTTCGATCGTTATGCGTGCCAAGACTGCAAGTCCCACTGACTTCACTGCGATTTACCCCCAGGCAAGTGAAGTGTGTACAAAGAATGCGATGCACGCATTCAGGTTTTTTCGAGCTGGGGAGTTTGAGAGAGGCCCACTTCGGAGCAGGATTCCAGATTAACCGTGCAACCCGATACGTGTCCACTCAGAAGTAAGTACCACGGCGTCCAACGGGACGTCCACACCTTGGACAGGTAAATTGCAAAAAATAGAAAAGTGGGGGGGGGGGTTCTCGGAGCTACTTTTCATTAGTCTGGCAAGGGACTGGCGTTTCCACGCACATCAACTGCGCGTTCTTCGGCCCCGCTTTTTCTGCAAGCAAAAGGATTTGCGCTTTTGGCATGCAAAGCTCGAGTGGAATGTACCACGCGAAGCTTCTTAAAGACAGCGCTGAAGCGGGAGACACGGGGGGGGGCTCTTTGGGTGGGTTTGCTTGCTTTTTGAGAAGTAAATCCAGTTGCGCAAAGGAGGGAAAAGCCCCCAAAGTCGCCCTCAGGACTGTGCGCGAGAGCAAATGCAAAGCAATCGGGCGCGGCCACGCAACCAAACACAAGCGATCGAGCGGAACTACCTGCAGCAGACTCGAACGAGCACGCCCGGCAGAGCCACGTTCAGGGACGGTCCCCCCCGCTCTTCCCGGGCGTTTGGTCTCACCCGATGAAGAGGGCGAAGGAGTGACGTTGCTACGGTGGCTCGCCGAGGACAAAAGGAAGCGGCTCGTTTGCCGAAGGGTGTTATTAGAACGGATGAGCCTGGCGGGTGTCGGGACTACGGCGTTACTCTGTATCCCATCATTCGAAAATTTAGCAAGGGAAGCTGTTCCTGGCGTTGGAGCGAAACAGCGGGGAAGGCTTCCCTTGTTTAGTTTATTTTACGAATGCTGCAAATAGCTATTAATAAATGTTTTATAAATCCATATAAAATATCCATCTTTTATTAAAATAATGCAAAATTTTAATAGTACAAAAAGTGGATACTGCAGTCTTCTCTTTATTTTTCCTTCCTTGTGCTCAGATCTGCCAGAATTTGGACTATCTTTTTATCTTTCTCCTCTCACAGATCCCTGAGAATTCAGATTATATTATTTAAAGAGGGGGTTTCTTTGCAAAAAAGGCAGGGAGAGGAAAAAAGTAGAAATCACTTTCTCCACCACCATTATCTTACGTTGTGTGCTTGTAAAAATGGCTTGTGATATTGAATCACATTTTCTTTCCTCCATCATAATTGCACCAATAATGCAAGAGCAGCCCTTTAAACAAACATTTCATTCTTTCGTTGCTTCATTTCATGTACAGTTTGCCATTCTTTTTTATTTGTGCTTATTGTACTTGTATTGCATATTATGTAAGCTGCTTTGAGTGGCCGTTTTTCCTTTTTGGAGGGGAAAATCTGGCTAAAGATACCTTAAATACAGCATTGCATCTTTGCCTGTTTCACATGTGCAGCCAAGACACCTTGCCCCTGTGGCAGAAGAAAACAATACTCAGTTGGTGATTTAGGCATAAATCATATGGCATGTTCAGACAGAAAGAAGCCCTATAAAAGTTTGTAACCACAGGGAGGCTGAGCTGGCTCTGTGAAGCTTTTAATTGAGATGATTTCAAGTGTAAACCTATGCATTTTCAGAGAGAATGGGAATACTAGACGTTGTAGGACTTTTTTCTTATCAGAACGTGGATAGGATCGCATCTTTACTTAGGATTTGCAGCTCTCACACTTCTTGATGCCACATAGCACTCACTTCTGTGCTCTTGCTGCGGCTGGCCCTGTACCTGCCCCTGCCTGGTACGTACGGCAACCCAGCCCTCTGGTACCTGTTCATGCAGTTCTTAAGCACTATGTAAGTTGTGATTAGATCCACCTGACTTTAGTACACACGTTTTCTGCCCTGTAAAATATAAACACAGGGTTGCCCTTTGTGCACATAAAAGGCAGCGAGTTTTCTGCGCTTGGCATGGAAATGCTTTGCTCCATTTCCTGGAGTTCTCTACAATTTCCTGACCCTGAAGGTCCCTGGATAACGCACTTGGTTGTTCTGTCAACTCCAGAGGTTCCTCAACACTCGCCAATTAGTCTGTTGCTGCCACCTGTTACTGATTGGCAAAAATCTCCAGCACCCTCCAGTTTATATCCTTGGCCTTGTGATTCAGTATAGGATGCAAACAATGTTAAAGTTAGAGAATGTTTCATGCTTCTACTTGAAACTTATTTATAACAAGATCCAGACCAAGCAGTCAGCTTATGAATATTACTAATGGCTCTAATAACCTTCATGACCCTGCCAAATCTTCCGGGCTTCTAACCAACTTGCCCCATCAGCTCCCATTTCTAAACAAATGGAAGTTGCAATCCTATACTGGTTTAGACAGCATAATGGCCTATATCTCCCCACATTCTGCAGTTGCTGGAATCTGTGGGCCTTTGCTCTGACTAAACCTGCACAGGATTGTCCCTCGACTCCTCTCTGATCCTTTTCTCTAGCTGACTTTCTCATTTGACTCGCATCTTTCCAAATGGCCCCTGCTGTAAATCATTCTCTACTCCTAATGCTGCCAGGCAAGGCTTTTAGCATGTCATTGCCCTGCCTGGGTCACAGAATGTTATGGCGTGTGCAAGTGTTTCTAGATGTTGCTCTTTCCCTTGTGTTTTCTTACTGCTTTTTCCTTATTTTTTTGTTTAGAATAGAAAGTCCATTGAGAGTGCAGCCCTGTGCATCTTTAAACAAAAAGGGCTGCCATCCCTAGCATTTCCTAGCCAGCTGGCTGGGGAACTTGGGGCTGAAGGCCTTTTTCTGTCTAAACACACACTGATCAGAAAAGGTGGAGTAGCTGCCCGATGCCTTTTGGTCAGTAGCACGAAAAGCCATCTGTCAGAAGTATAAACTACTCATCTATATGTTTCACTGGCCTCAAGATTATTAGAAGCTTTTTATGGGAACATCTCTGCGTCTAGATTTCATACCTATGAGTTCAGATCATGTTTTAACTAGCTGCCTATGTCTTTGCCTACCCAGAGGCAGTGTAGAAATAAGTGGAAGAATGCCTTTGGATTAGCTGCCTCTCTCTCTGGGACTAGTTGGCATGGGAAGAAGAGGAAAGAGGAACACACGGACACATTACAAAGGTCCCTTCCTAACACATCAGCACTAGAGCTTACTGGTGTAAAGCTGTGAGCGTGACAACTCCCATATCTAGGATTGTGTTTACCTAGATACATGTAAGGCCAGTTCTCTGCACTTTACGTGACTCAAGGCAAGAGTTCTGTGGCCAATTAAGTCCCTGGAGCCAAACCCTGGGGAAAGTTTGTTGTCAGCAAAACTTAGGGTTACAGTGTCATTTAAAAAAGAGGGAGCTCCTTGATTTGGAGCTAACCTTTGCTCTTGCATTTATAAAAAGACTCTTCCTCATCAGCAGGGCTGTGGTACTTGTAAAATAGCCTTGACTTTCAGGGGCATCTTGTTATTCCTGTGTCTGAAGAAGCGGGCCTTAGTCCCTAGAGTTGCCCCTACCTGTGCATTTTATCATCCCTTGGTTTCCCCATGTTTCTTCCGCAATTGCAGCAAAACACTACGATTAGTAAGAAGCTGAAGTTGGTTGCAGCTGTGTCTAAAATACTTGTTAGGCACACATTTGAATATGAGAAGCTGCCATGCATGGAGTCAGAACTGTGGCCTGTCTACTCTGAGCAAGTTTGTGTGAAGGGTCGGCCTTCTCTCTCTCTCTGGGCACCTGGTCCCTTTTAAACTTGAGATGCAAAGATGGAAGTTGTAGTCCTGTGCATCAGTGTAGCAATCACCCCGTTTCTACCTCCCCTTCCTTTTTGGGGTGCAGGACAGGATAGCTTTGCTATTGTATCAGGAGCTATGGACCAAACAAAGGCTCAGCAAATGGAACCTCCTCGGATTGGTGCTACAGGGAGACGTGCAGCTCTTAAAGGCACAGGCAGCCTGGCAGAGGGGTGGGGGTAACACCCCAGGATCCAACATGAGCTGCATTGGCCAGGTGGTAAGGAGATCCACGGGGTGTATATTCCCACTCAGCCCCCAAACTTGCTGGATGACGTCAGGACAGGGCACTGTCCCTCAATCTAACCTACCTTGCAAGGTTATCATTGAGCTGTTTAAACTGAATGCTGCCAATTTTATTATTAATTTCATTTCTATACTACCCAGTGGCAGTAGCTCTGCAGCAATGCCTACAACCCAACAGAATAGAAAAATGCAGTAATAGGCAGAGTGGTGTAGTGGTTAGGGCATCTGACTGGGACTTGAGATCCAGGTTCTAGTCCTCACTTGACAGTGAAGGTCACTTGTGACTTTGGGCCAGTCACGAACTCTCAGCTAATTTACCACAAAGGCGTATAGTGAGGCTAACATGGAGAGGAGGAAGATTGTGTAAGCCGCGTTGTTTTTGCAATTCTGAGTTGCACTATAACTCTACTGGCAGCAATTAGAGGAAAAGCAATCACAGCTGGTGACAGTGACTAGGAAGCCAAGTCATGGGGGTGTGTGCACCCTGTGAACAGGAAAGAGTTGCTCAGGCCTACAGGACATTAAAAAAAAAGCAGAAATTTGCATTTGCTAATTTGCATATGCTTCCAAATCTTCCTGGGTGTGTCCTCAGGGGGCCCTGTCTAAGGACACCCCTCTTTGTAACAAAGAAAGAGGCCATACAAGAGAAGGGCACTGACTTCAAAGAAAACAACCCCACAGGCATAAAGATTTAAGGGACAAGGCAGGAGCAACAGGAAGCAAAAGACTGTGCGATCAATGCTAATTTATTTCCATCCCATCACTGCAGAAGCTCTCCGCGCGGCTTACAACCATTCATAGTACAAAATGCAGATGCAATAAACACACCATATACCTGCAAATAAAATGAAAACAGGTATGGGCGACGGGCCAACTGGTCCAGAGGGAACCGATGCAAGGGAGCTCGCTGGGGTCCGTGCCTTCATTTCAGCAAGTGCCCCTCGCCAGCAGCGGGGTGGCCAGGGGCAGGCAGGGGACTGTCTCCAAATCGGGGTGGGGGTGGCGTGGCTCCTGCAGCCCCCCTTGAAATGAAGCGCGCGATCATGACTGGAGCGTTGTTTCAGCCGGGCGACGGGCATCCGCCTGCCGCAGCCCGGGGACTCCCGCCCCGGTGGGCCGCCTCCGCCCTGCTCCCGCGCGGGGAGCCTGCAGCCGCCCGGAGGGCAGCGAGGCCTGCGAGGGGGCGCCCCGTCCGCCGCGCCGGGGGACGCGCGCAGGGAGGGCCCCTCTTGCCCAGGGCCCCCGGGCGGGCGCCTCGCCAGCGCCCTCCCCCCGCCGCCGCCGCCGCGGCGCGCCTGGCCCTTTAAGGGGCCGCACCCTTCCCCACTGCCGGGCCGCCGCTCCTCCCGGGCCGCGGCCCTTCCCCGCCTGCCGCCCAGCCTCGGGCCTCGTAAAGGGCCCGCCCGCGCGCCCCTCGCCGCGTTTCCTCGAAGGCTGCGCGCGATCCGCAGGCTGCCCCGATGTGGCCGGCCCGGAGGTGCCTTGCGGCCGCCGTGCGCACCCTGCGCCCGGCCTGCCGGCCCCTGCGCCGCTACTGCGCCCGCTCCGCCCAGCGCGGGGGGCTGCTCTTCCGACAGGTGAGCCGAGCTGGCCCGCCCCCGCGCTCCAGGTGCGCAGCGGCGCGCTGCAGGGTCGCGCCCCGGGAGAAGGGGGCGCGGGGAAGGCGGGGGAAGCGGCGGCAGAGACCCGGAGCAAGGACGGGGACCCTTGCGAGGACGGCCGTGCTTGCCGCGGGTCGCCAACTTGTCGCCTCTCGTGGTGCTCCTCTGCCTCCGAGCAGCTGCATGGCACGCAGAATTCCAGCCGGTCAGGGCTTTCTTCTCCGGAATCCAACAGCTGGGGGAGAAACTTAGCCTGCATAAGCTCTGAGAGCCAGATGTTGAACAAAGACGCTGGAGATCTGCTGGAACACCCCTAGATGCAACTCAGTCTAGTTGATTATTATATTTTAATTAAATTTGTAGCCCGCCTTTTTCTTGCAAAGAACCAAAGGCAGTCTCTATAGCACTTCTTTTAAAGTTTTGTCCTCACAACAACCCTGTGAGGTAGGTCAGGTGAAGAATCAAGTGACTAACCTAAAGGCAAGTGGTGAGCCTCCTGGCTGAGCAGGAGCTAGAACCCTGATCTCCCGAGTTCTCAGTCCAGCCCTCTAACCACTATACCATACTGATGCAATAGTAATTGTGTGCCAGTAACTAAAAAAACACTGTGTCTTCTTGCTCTCCAGTACTGAGATCAGTTTGATGGTGACTTAGCAAATAGATTGGTGTGCAGCTGGCAATCGAGACTCCTGCGTTTTAGTTCCTGGGTGTCGAAAGCTTCCTTCTAGCAGCCTGGCCGTTCACGTAGTTTAAAGGGCATCCCACTGAGTTCAAGGAACTATGTGCAGGAGCTAACCAGAGGCCTTGTTTCTCTCCATAAGCTCTTCGAAAAGGAAAGCTTCACGTACACCTACTTGCTGGCAGATGGAAAGACCAAGGAAGCCGTCTTGATAGACCCAGTTCTGGAAACGGCCAAGAGAGATTCAGCGCTGGTGAAGCAGCTGGGGCTTAATTTGCTGTATGCGGGTGAGTTCCAGTTTGTATTTTGCCGCTGCTTTTTCTGTCCTTGTACTTATTTTTGTAATGCTGGACCTTCAACTTAAAACATTCCCCGGGGAATTTTGGAAACAGTTCCAAAAGCTGCAAGGGGTAGAAACTGGGCTCCATGGGGATGAGGGAGGAAGTTAACATGAGAAGGAAGGAGACGGTGTGGTTTTCTACTGCTAGATAGCACAACATTCCAGGATTGCTGCTGCTTCGATTTGGAAGGCAGAGGCTCTTAGAGGCTAGTGAAATTTGAGTAGCCTGCTTTGTTCATGCTGCCTTTTTAGCTCAAATACTTCTCTGCATTTTATTTTCACAACAATCCTGTAAGGTAGGGTAGGCCAAAAGTCAGTGATTGACCCCGTGTTGCCCCAGAGAGCTTTATGGCTGGGTGGGACCTAGAACTTACGAGAACTCGTACAACTCCTGAGCCCCAGTGCAGCTGTCTAACCCCACTGGCTCTCACAAGACACTGAAAATAAAGAAATGTGTACTTCCTTACTTTATTTGAAGCATGTTCTGCATTGCAGTTGGTGGATATTCACCAGATAAAATTCAGGATTTGTGTCTTCTGGAAGATGAAACCATGTTAAGTGCAGCTTCTTAAAAATGGAGCCATAAAATAATAAAGTTAACAACGTTCGGCAGCTCAAACAATAATTAAACTCAAGAGCTGCTGACATTAAGCTAAACACAGAAGAACTTAGCAAACGCAAAGGTCTCAGCATGGCACTGAAACTTGCCAAATTTGCTGCCTTCCGCGCTGCCTGGGGATTATAGGAGTTGTAGTCTAACCCAGCTGGAGGGTGCTCCGTTGGATGAAGCCTGCCTGTAGCAGGAACTGTGCCATTTCCGTCTGTCTTGTTTGGAAGGTGGAGGTTGGTGTTTTGACTTTGAAGACTGTGTTGTGATGCCAATACCAGAGCTTTATCCTCTCTTTCTCCCTCTGCCTCTCTTGACTTCAGTGAGGTGAAATTCAGTGGCATCCAGGGAAAGAACAATATAATGCCACGATCGACACATGAGGAGGTGTACCTGGATCCTAGCTTCACATAACTGCTAATGAGCTTGAACTGTTCAGGAAAGGGACCTCGGGGTGATGGCATGAGCTCAGTGGAGGCAGTGGCACAGTGCCCAGCCACTGCGAAGAAAGCAAGAGTCCGTGTTGTGGGCATGAGAAAAGCTACTGCAAGCAAAAGTGCTTGTATCGTAGTAACTTTATACAAATCTCTGATGTGTTCGTGGGTTTCCTGTAAGCGTTGCTTGGCCACTGTGGGTACAGAATGTGAGACAAGGTAGATCAGACTTACCTGTTAGACAGGCCATCATCATGCTGGTTGGGGATGATGGGAGTTGCAATGCCAGCAGTTCTGGAGGGCGCCAGGTTGGGGAAGGCTGAGATAGGCCTCTGGTCTGATTCAGCAGGGCTTTTCTTCTTATTGATTGATTGGTTTAAAGTTTTTCTATCCCGTCCTGTTACACAGAGTCTCGGGACTTGCGCTCTTATGCTGGTGGAATGCCAGTGGTAAGGAAGGGAGGCTCGCTGGCTTCCTGGGACCAGAGCGCTGCAGGCACATGGGAAGATGCCTCCTAGAGTCAGGCTGCAGGCCCATCTAGCCCAGTATAGTCAACACCAACTGGCAGCAGTGTCCCACCAGCATTGCAGGTGGGATTCCTTTGTCTGGAGAAGCTGGGTTGATCCCAGCGCCTTCTGCATGCAAAAAGCAGGGGTGTCGGTCCCACTGAGCTGTGACCCTGTAGGATCTACGGAGGAGATGTGTACGGAGGAGGCCTTCTCTTCTGTAAGCAAACCTGGGGCTGAAAATAAATTTCGGATGCCAAACAGTAATTCATGGGTGTGTTGTTCGTACTTGCCATGTACAGCGTGGCCAAAGGCTGCCTGGTTAAGAGAGGATGAGGCAGCTGCTATGTCGCAACGGGAACCATTTATTTATTTTTTTATTGGATTTATATCCTGCCTTTTCCTACAAAGGGCTCAAGGCAGCTTACATCATCTCTCCGTCTCCATCATATCCCCACAACAACAACAACCCTGTGGGGTAGGTTGGATCAAGAGGCTGTGACAGGTCCAAAGTCACCCAGTTGGCTCCATGGCTGAGCGGGGGCTCGAACCTGGATCGCCTGAGTCCCAGTCCCATGCTCTTAACCCCTGCGCCACACTGGCTCTCATGACGGCCTTTTTCTCCTCTCCCACCCTCAGTCAACACCCACTGCCATGCGGATCACATCACGGGCACAGGACTTCTGAAGAAGCTGCTTCCCGGCTGCCGGAGCGTCATCTCCAAGCACAGCGGGGCCTCAGCTGACATCCTCATCCAGGAGGGGCATACCCTCCAGTTTGGGGCTTTTGTGAGTATATGGACAGAGGGCTGGAGAACAGATAGTATGATGGGATCGGTGGCAAATAATGCATTGTCTTCTCCCACCTAACAAGAGTTTCCTGCTCAGGGATCCAGCCAGCCCTTCTCTCCAAGGAGGGGGCTTAATTCCTGCCATCCTCTCTTACCTTTTCTTTTACAGCAGAAAGTTAAATTTGTCTGCAGCACTGCTAAACATACTCAGCTGATGGAGCGCATTGCCCCCTTAGTTACTGTATTTTAAAGATCTTTAAAGGGGTTCTGGTACATCTGCAAACCTCCCCAGCATGCTGACCCCTCCCCCTTGTTGTTCAGTCGCTTAGCCTGGGCCTTAATCCTGTTGGCGCTTGCCACTTGGGTTCTTTTCCAGTGGGAGTCATGCTTCTTCTGCCCACTCGCCTCTCCCAGTTGCAGGCCATGCGTGTGTCTGTTTTAAGCACGGCTCAGCAGCAACATGCTGGTTCTGGGCTCTCCTCTCTCTTGCTTGTGTGCTTGTTCTGCAGCACGTTGGTTTATCAAGTCATCTCTTGCGGTGAGCATAAAAGCAAACATTTCACAGGACTGTTTTTGGGTGGGAGCAGCATTTGGTCAGGGGATGCTTTCTAGCCAAATTAGGTAGGAGTGACTCTTGCTGCTTATTTAGGATGGATTCTTGCTGCTTTTTTTAGGATATGGAATGGGCTTCCGAGGGAGGTGGTTGAGGCCCCGTCAGTGAAAGTGTTCAAGGAAAGATGGGACAACCACATGTTGGGGATTACATGAGCAGAGCTGGCTGGAGCCTGGGTCAGACTAGATGGCCTCAGGGGCGCCCTCTGTCTCCCTTTTTTTCCTATGTTTCTTTCACTGAAGTGGACATGGTGGGCAGCCTGGCCAGGGGATCCAAAATAAGGGAGGGTCCCATGGCTTCTCTTACTGTCACTGCAGGCCCTGGAAGCGCGTTCCACCCCTGGACACACTGATGGTTGTCTGACCTACGTGCTGAATGACAAGGGCATGGCTTTCACTGGGGACGCCCTCCTGATCCGAGGCTGTGGACGGACAGACTTCCAGCAAGGTATGGCTGTCTTGCCAGAGAGGAGAGAGTGCAGCCGCGTCTGGGACAACGGGGACCTTTATAACGGGGAATGTCTGTGTAGGGCTGGATCTGTCTGGGGCCCACTGGATTTGGCCCGGCTGCCCTTGCAGTGAGCAAGCTGAAATTCCGCTGAGCGTTGTGCTGGGTCTCGGCAGCGTACGGATGCAGGAATGGCCACATTCTGTTTTACTTTGGAAACTGTTCTTGTTTGGGTGCAGGTGGCTGTCCAGGATGGAGCTTCATAAGCAGGCAGAGGATGGCTTTGCATTGGGGCCCCGGGCACTGAATGTGCAACAGGTGGCCTGCAGTGGCTAGAGGACCCCCCCCTCCCCAATCAGGGGCAGTCTTGCGCTCTTTTCTGCATGTTCACTGAAAGCCTGGGTGGAGCATGTCAAGTCGCTCTCCTAAAGGTCCAGTCTGCAAACGAAGCAGAGGGTGCCGGCGTTCTCTCGGTGCCCTTTGAGCTCAGCTGGCTCCGTTTCTCCACCAGGTAACCCGGTGACCTTGTATCACTCAGTGCACGAGAAAATCTTCACACTCCCCGGAGACTGCCTCATCTACCCTGCCCATGACTATACGGGTGAGTTGGGGGCTCTGCTCTAATGGGAGGGGGTTCTGGGGGGTGGGGGTTATAAGTGGCGGAGGATGCAAATGCAGCCTCTTACTCACACTTCACTCTCCTTGAAAGGAACCTTCTGTATTAGTCACTTGTGGCCAGACAGAGTCTTGTAAAACCTTAGGGACTAGCAGATTTATTGTGGCATAAGCTTTCAGGGACTAGAATGCGTGTCAACAGATACATGTTATTCTCCAGTTCCTGAACTGTCTCCATTTGATCATTATAAGAATATCTATATGGCTTGAGTGTGCCTATTTTCCTCTACCCTCCTTATGTCGCCTTCCTTTTGTGTTATGTCTGTTAGATCTCAGGTGGGCAATACGTAGATCAGAAACTATTGATTGATCTCTGGGTGGTTTGCAATAGATCGGCAAGGCTTTCTAACTCCCAAAAAGTTAACAGAAGCAAATAAACCGCCAAGTATACAGAAATCCCTGCCAGAGTTGACAATGTGTTCATCGTTACCTCTCCGTCTCAGTCTATCCTGCTGCAGTCTGCAAGAACTTCCTTCGCAATAAACTCTTGTGCAAGAGTCTTGCCGTCTGCCCTCTCCTTACCATGACCTTCCCTTGCAGGCCAGACGGTGTCCACAGTAGAGGAAGAGCGAACCCTGAATCCTCGCCTGACGTTGCCCAAGGAGGCCTTTGTGGAGCTCATGAACAACCTGAACTTGCCCAAGCCCAAGCAGATCGGTGAGGCCGCCTTCGGCAGCCCAGGCCTGGCAGAACAGCAGAGTCTCGGGCCTGACGACACTGCAGCCTGCCTAGCCAGTGTGGCCTTCCCGCAAAGGATCCTGGGAAGTTTAGCCTGGCCAGGGTGCTGAGAATTCGGCTAGCGGTTTCCTTGTGGAACTCAGGTTTCCTGGGGCGATGGAATGGCTTTTCATGTGGATACCCAAGCCACGAAGACTCTACTGCCCCACAAAACACTGGGACTTACTTCTGAGTAAACATGACTAGGGTTGGGTGTGCCTTAAAGCTGCAATTCTGTGACACTTACTTGAGGGCAGGTCCTGCTAAGCTCTGGGGGACTTGCTTTGGAGAAGGGGGATCCGGCTGTTCAGGTGTTAAGGACCTGGCTGCTCTGAAGGGCAGGAATCCTGGGCTCTTGCATTCGGTGTTCAGACACGTCTCCTGTGGCAGCTCACGTGGCCCTCGGCTGTCCCCTGGGCCATTTGCAAGAAGCGTCTTGCTCGCTTTTGGCTGAAGGGCTGAGAGCAGATTGCAGTTTTCCTTGCTAAAAGGAGCAGGAGAATTTCAGATCAGAATGACCTGGGGGGGGGGTTAACCTTACAGCCCCTCCTCTTGACCTTGATCAGTGGGCAGGTTGTTTTTCCTGCACATTCACACATACCCTTAGACCCACTGCTCAGAGCTGCATGCAGCTCTTGAGCCAAAATGGTTGGCTCCCCAGCACAAGCAGGCAGCTCTTGCTGTTGGACTGCGGGATAATATGTCTGTTCTTTGACTTTTTGCAGATTTTGCGGTCCCTGCAAACCTCAAGTGTGGGATTCAAGATACAGTTGCCTAGCTGCACACTTTTCCCTCCAGGCCCTGCCTGTTTCATGGAGAACACGGCTGCATGGCCTCTGACCGGCCCCTTCGAAGCAATGCGACGCTTTCTCGGCATACAAAAACCCACGCGACAAGCGATGAGAGAAGATGACAAGGACATTCCATGGAGAGGCACAAAGAAGATTTGCTTGTTTTGGTTCATCACCACACACGCAACCTGATACTTCTATGACGATCACCCATCTCTGACTCTTAACTCTGATCCCTCTTTGGCCCTGTTCTTGCAGGGCCTTTTTGCACTGGCTGGACATTCGTGGCCCAAGCTGGTCCTTCATTCCATTCCCTTCAAGCCCGGCTTGCGCTGAAATTTGTTTGTTTGGATTCTCTGTGTGGATCAGAAACTGTGAACAGCTGAAACTCAGGGGAAGAGGATTTTGTGTGCAGATACTCTTGTTGCTGAGGAAATAAATGGCATTTGTTTTTCACTAGCTGCAGTTGCCTGATGTGTCAAGCTGCTTATAGATAAGAATGCAGATCGGGGCAGGATGACCAGTTTTGCAAAATATGCTCTAGAATAACTCCTTGGCCAGAAGGGTTTCCTGCAATGTGGTAACAACTTGAAAGCCTTCCGGTTCTGGCCACCTTGATCCCAGGTGTTTTAGCATCCTTGGACCCTGAGATGACTCCACTCTCTAGGAGCATAATAGAGTAATAATGACTGCATTTCCTTGCTACAGGAATAGGGAAGATTTCAGGGACAGGATGCCGAGGAAATGACGACTTCCTATGTTGTGTTCCTCAATATGGGAAGGAGTGCAGGGAAGGAGTTTTTTGGATATGCAAAGCAGAGCTAGGCATCCCCTGGCTTTCAGATGCCTTGGGTGCAACTCTAATAAAGCCCAGCCAGTACTGCCAGTGGTCAGAGAGCATCGGAGTCGTAGTTCAAAATCCCTGGGAGAGGCCACCTACCATGCAGGCTGATGGTGCTGCATTAATTTCACGGCCGACCACTAGATCGCAGTGTTTCCTCAGCGGAGCTCTGGTGAGCAGTGACTGTGAACCTGAACCTCACTGGAGTGGGTGGCTGTTCTTGTTTGTTTGTTTGTTTGTTGGTGGGTTTTTATACGATGAGGCCAAACTGCGTGTCATTGCTCGCATATCCACGCAGAGCCTGCTGCTCATCTGCTTGCTTCCTGCCATTTTTCTGGTTTGAAAATCTGCCATGTTTCTCCCACTGGATGGACAGTACAGGGTCTGATCCTTTTTCAGGAAAAATAGAGGAAGAGGCAGGTAAATGCTGCCAGGGAGCACTTCCAGTTCCAGTCCTGAGCCGGGTCGCCAAGGCAGGATAGCAAGGGGTGATGTCCCCCAGGCTGATGCTCGGTTGCCTTCAAGAATGGTGGTGGTGGTGTTAGTCGCGAAGTTGTGTCCGACCCATCGTGACCCCATGGACAACATTCCTCCAGGTCTTCCTGTCCTCCACCATCCCACAGTCCACCCAAGCCCACACCCACTGTCCCAGTGACTCCATCCAGCCACCTCATCCTCTGCAGTCCCCTTCTTCTTTTGCCATCTATTGTTCCCAGCATCAGGCTCTTCTCCAGGGAGTCCTTCCTTCTCATTAGGTGGCCTAAGTATTTGAGTTTCATCTTCAGGATCTGGCCTTCTAAAGAGCAGTCAGGGTTGATCTCCTCTAGGGCGGACCGGTTTGATCGCCTTGCGGTCCAAGGGACTCGCAGGAGTCTTCTCCAGCACCACAACTCAAAGGCCTCAATCCTTTTGCGCTCGGCCTTCCTTATGGTCCAGCTTTCACAGCCATACATTGCAACTGGGAAAACCATAGCCTTGACTATACGCACTTTTGTTGGCAGGGTGATGTCTCTGCTTTTTAGTATGCTGTCTAGATTTGCCATAGCTTTCCTCCCCAGGAGCAAGCGTCTTTTAATTCTTGGCTGCAGTCCCCGTCTGCGGTGATCTTGGAGCCCAGGAAAATAGAATCTGTCACTAAAGAATGGTAGAACTGCACAAAAGATTACTCTCTTCCTAATGGTACAGGGATTGTCCTTGGTTGGACAATGTGTGACTCTCTATGTACTGTTGGACTTTAGATTCCCATCAGCCTCAGCCAGCATGGCCAACAGTGGGGGTGATGGAAATTGCAGTCCAGCAACATCTGGAGTCACTCCGGTTTCCCATTGCCTTGTTAAGGCTCTGCACTTTTAATGGGTGGGGGTAAAGGGGCTGTTTAGACAGCTGTTCTAGTAAGCCGAGGTCATCTAGACCATCATCCCCGCTGACCTGGTGCGCTCTGTCTCACGCTACAGCTGTCATCACCCTCTGCCACATGGTCATTGGCTAAGCCGAAAGTTGTGTTGCTTGGGGTAGTTTCACCATTTGTTTTGTATGCTCAGCCTGCTCCCTGGGGAGGTCCCAGCATGCCGATAGCCATTATCCAAGTTGGATACTTTGCCCTTTGTTCCTCCAGCTGTACCAAGTGACGCGCTTGCTGTGCAGCTCAAGGCTTCACCTGAGAGAACCTGTCCTTTCCTGCAACATTTGCGGTCTCACCTGTTGGAAGCTCTTCCACTCGCCCTTCCAAAGACCTCTTTGCAGTCTCCTCCTTAGCCTTCAACCTTCCGATCCCCCACACAGGCCACAACCAAAGCCCAGCTCAGTTAGCATGGTACATCTTTAGGATCAGCACAGAAAACCCAGGACAGTTTTGATGCCTTGGGCCACAATTCCCATCAGCCCCTTCCACCATGATCTGGGATTATAGGAATTGTAGTCCAAAATGTCTGGAGCACACTCCTCCTTTAGACCTTTCTTCGATACAAACACCTGATTGGTTGGGTTGGGTGCTGCTAATATCTTTTATCATTGTGTTTCAATCATGCTTTTTAATGCATTTGGATTTTCGGAGTGTTTAAAATAATAAAGGTTTTCTTGACTTCGGTGCAGATCTCTTCTTAGAAATGCCTGACTCCAAACTGCTGCATATGATTATTCTTACATTGCCTTTATAGCCTGCCTTTTTTCCTTGTGGGAGGACCTCAAGGCAAGTCACTGAGCTCTGTCTTATCCTCACAACAACAACCCTGCGAGGCAGGTTAGGCCGGTCAATCATGGAGCTTCATAGCCCAGTGGGATTAGAACCCAGTTCTTGCAGGTTCAGCCCTCTTGCCACCACCCCACATGGGCTCTCCCCTTAAAATGAGTCAGAAGATTCCAGAGCGGCTGTTCACAGTGGAAATGCGATTGTGTGGCTTGTGTATCGGATTGTGTGGTGTATACCTCATAAGAGGCATTCGGAAACTTGATAAACATGACAGAAAGCAAAGCCTGTGAGCTGCTGGCCAGATGCAAGCAGTCGGTTGTTTGGAAATATGTGGCTTTTTATGCAACTAGGAATTGGAGGTTCAGCTTTTTGGAGGAGGACAGGAAAGTGGGGAGCCAGCCTTGCCCCCGCCTTTTTTGGGCAGGACTGATGGCATCGCCACTTGAAGTGAATCCTCAAGGCTTCTTTGCACTGGCAAGTGAGCCAGGCAATCAAGAGACTTTCAAATGTGAACATTATTTGTGACGGGTTAGTGCAAACCCATTTAATTAGAGAATATTTGCATTCTAATTAAAAACCAGCACTTTCATGCAGCTGCTGGATTATCTTTCCATAGGGCTCAATTGAGTTTGCAAGCGAAATCTAAGTTAAAAATAAGCACGAAATGAGCTTTATGATCTTTCCCTTTTTGCCGTACCGCTGTCCTAATTATACTCTTCACGACAGATTTCTTCTTCTCCCCTCCAACGATTCCTTTGGTCCTGAAGATACATCTGTGCACCAGCTTAAGGCAGGTGAGCAACCTGGAATGCCTCCCCCCTTTTAGGTTGCACTCCACGGGGTGTTGCAAGCTGCCCAGAAGGAGCTTATTCATTAGCAAATGAAAGGGCCATGTTACCTCGACAGAGCAGGCAACGGGCCAGAGTTGACCCACATGGTCTTCCAGCGATGTCCACCCTAGTCCTGACACCCTCATTTTATCTGGGGTCACCCAATGGCACCCAAGGTGCAATTAGTAGAATTGTGCTGTATGTGGGCTGATGCCCAGGTTGTGGATCTTACCTGGATTCTTTCGAGCATGAACAAAATTTGGCCTGCTTCCGTGCAAACTCCAGTTGAGGAAGGCCAGGAGAGAAATTGCCCGGCTTTGTATTTGTCCTAAGTGGAAATTTATTTGTCATCAGATGACTGAAAGGGAGAGATAAACGACTCACCTGAAGCACCCGAGTGCCCTTCTTGTCGCCCTCTTTATTAGAACAAGCCAGCCTTTATTTTCATACTTAAAAGCCTTTTCTCTCTCTCCCACCTGCACAACTTTCCCATAGAGGTCTGTGTTTCCCAGAGATTTTGCAAGGAAAGCTGTAAGGCAGGTACAGGAGAGCAAAACCAGACAAGAGAAGGCATGTTTTGAATTGTCAACCCAAGTGTGAGTTTGTTTGAAGGAACTGGTTTTCCCACGCAGACCAGACGGCGAGATTATGCAATGCTTGATATCATCCTGGTCTTTCTCCGCAGGGTACAAATGAGAACCTGGGACAAGGGACCCACCTTTTAACCCTATAAATTGGCCTGGGGGTGGTCTGAGAGCTTCGGGAGATGGAACTCTGCTGAAGCTGAGCAGTTTAGGGCCTGACTGGCATCCCACTTGGGCGATCCCCACTGCCCTCTACTACAGTTGGGGGTTCCTTAATTAAACACACAAATACCATCTTCAATTGTAGCCACACTGTAGCCCTGGCTTTCTAAAACAGCAGGTAAGATGAGACACATCATAAAAAGAGGGCAGTCCCCATGGAAGAGTACAATGTTAATTTATAATCAATAACAAAGCTGACAGACAAAAGCTCGCATATTATGGAGCACCCAGCTGTTTGTCACATGCCCCTCCAGCTCACTGAAATGCTGATAGGGTAGTTGCTTATGAATCACCAAATAGGAGGGCAGTGATTTGCATAAAATATGCATGTGCTAATAGATATCCAGAGATGCAAAATTTAAGAAGTGCTGTTTCTCTATTTAAAATTATAAAAAGCAGATCTCATTGCGATGCAGAAGGCTGTGGCCCGGTTGCTGATGGGCAGCTTTAAGGGCCAGCCTTTTTTGTTTTGTTTTGTTTTGGGAGTTCCTTGTCTTTAAGCTGGAATTAGTCTTTTGAATAGAGGATGGTTTCAAAACACCAGAGGGTCCCTCAAGTAGAGGACTGTGCCCTCTACTGGAGGACACCTGGCCACTCTAGGTGCTGATTTTGGAGGAATGGTCCATGCAAAGGCCTTTTAAATATTCCACTCATCTCAAGGGGAGAAATGGGTTGGGTTGAAAGAGGGGGACCAGTGAACAAGGTTGGCCACTGTATGAAACCAGTTTATACACGCTTTCCTTCCACCTGGAGGAAATAACTTGAGAGCAGGGATTTTCATCGGAAAATGGATTGGGGGGGGGGATTTTACCTGGAGTTCATCTTCTAGCATCACTGTGGTGCTTAATATTAATTTATATCCCCTTTTTCCTGCAACAGGATGAGCATTGCAGCCGCTTGGCCAGTGGCTCCTCAGGATTATGGTTTGCAGCTCTGTTTATGACAGCAATTATTTCTAACTTTACATGCTTGCATATGCACGATCATTTATGGAGATCAGTGTCTTTTTGAGAATTCATTTCCTCTTTGTATGTCTCCATCTCAAATGCCTCCTAGGAGAAACCTGTTTGTGCATCATGGCCACCTAGGTAGTTGCTGTGGATTACATAAGCCCCGATAACAGAGCAAAGCTTTCAGAAGGAGCGATTTTGTAAGGCTCCAAACAGCTTGGTCAGAAAGAATGTGGAAAAACTGCCTGGATTCCAGGGAACTGGGGATGTCGCACTGGGGAAAGACCCCAAAGCCAAAACCAGCAGAAAACCTTGGAGGGTTGGAATGAGGAAGGGCCTGCAAGGAAAGGGATGTCTTAACCTGCATCAGCTTTCCCCTACCTGTCCTACTGGGAATGATGGGCTTGTAGTCCAATGCATCCTGAGGGTGCCAGGTTTGGAAGCTGATCAACTCGGTGTCCACGTTTTGAAAACCAAGTAGGTTCAGTTGCTTTGATCTTAATCCAAAGAAGTGGTGATGGGGGGTATGCCTTTGGCAGCATCAAATGGTATATATTTTTCTGGAGCATACCATTTAAGCCTGCAGGAGTGGGAAATCACATACGTAACTACTCCATTTTTATTTTATTTTTTTAAAGCCTTCTGCAGGCAGAAAATAAGCATGTGAATCAGAAGTCTTCAGCCTCCCCTCAATGACCTGCCATCTTTCTACAAGCAGGGAGAATTTAATATGGAAAATAGACCCATCCGCTTCTTGAAGTCTGACATGGTTCAGTCCAGGAGAAAGTTTATCACTTGATTGTGCTGAATGTGCTATTAACTGGATCATAAACTTAGAAAGTACCCATAATTTTCTAACCCACAGGCAGGCTGCCAGCTCTTTTCCTGGCATTTTACCTGTGTTATTAATAGGACCCTGATAAGATTTCTCCTGCATGGATTTTTCACATTGAGATCCTCTTCATGGCACAACTGTGGGGTTTGTAAAAAACAGAGCAAAACTAGGGGCCTGCCGGTGTATCTTCTGTGTGTCTATTCTGTTTTAAAAACTGCAGCCCTTTGTAAAGAAGCACATTATGAGAGTAGTTAAGTGTGTGAGCAGAAAGACAAGATCTCCAAACACCCGAACTGAGCATCACTTAAGAAACTGTTGTCAGCAGGTTTCAGATAAACATAAGAAATTTCTCCTCCGAACATATGAACTGGCTTTGTGCTGCATCAGAGCGTTGTTCCACCTAGCCCAGCCTATTTAAGCCTGTCATTTGAGATGCTTAACTGAAGCCGTTTGCAGGAGAGACTGAAACCAGGGGAAGTTATGCATGCAAAGTATGTGCTAAGCCAACTCCTTTCTTCTTCATAGAACGAAACAAAACATTTTAATAAATGAACGAATATAAATAAAACCATTGTTACAACTTGTGGTGATGGCAAGAGACACAAATGACTTGAAAGAAAGGTTGGACTAAGTTGCAGTTGCTGCCCGTGGCGTTTTGTAGGGGCAACCGAAGTTTGCAGTCCTGCTGCGGGTGGTGATGGCTCCAGGACAGCAAAAGCAAACCTTATAGTCTGTCCATATAGCCATCTTTTTTAAAGGCCCTGAATCTTTTTAACTGATTGTTTAAAAATGCTCAGATGTTGGTGTGTCTGTGTGTTTGCATCTATGTTTGGATGCAAATAGGTTTTTATATTCTGGAAAGGGAGTTTTCAATAGTTTTTATTTTTTGTCTAATCCCTGGAAAGCTTTTGTTCTTGGGCAGCATAGAAACACAATAAATGACATAATTATAGAATCATGTGGTTGGAAGAGGCTTAGAAGGCCAAAGAGTACCGACTTGCTCAGTGTAGGACTTTAGTCTCCCATCCTGATTCTGAGCAGAGTTGATGCTGCTTAGCCTCCAAAATTAGGAAGAATCAGGCACTGGAGGCTACGCAGAGGCATAATGCCACTCTGATTTAAGTGGTTTTGGAACGCGAACCTGAACAGGCTCAGAGTTAGTGTTTTTGCTGTTGCTTGAGTCACGGCTGGCAAACAGTGTTATTGTTGCTCTATAATGTCTGGAAACGAAATGCAACTGCAGAGGGTGCTAGATGTGGCAGGAGCGTAGGGAGAGAAAAGTTAGTTAGTTTGTGTGCTTCATGGTCACGTGGAGGGAAGCTCCAAAAAGTCCTCACTTGCTGGGTCCCAAACGATCCGACAGCACTGCTGGCTGTGACAGCTAAGAGCATGGACTCTTCTTTTGGGGGTGGGTGTGCACTGATGCTGGGGGCAGAGTGGGGGCACATGAGCCATTGCCTTCGTGCCCTGAGTGGACTTCCATGGGCACAGGAAGCGCATGCAAGCCGTCCGGGGTGCCTTGCAGACAATAGGAAAAGAGCATTCCTGCGTGGCTCGGGGGTCTAGAAGCTGGGCCAGGTTGTCGTGGGGATCCGTGGATGAAAGTAGTGGAAAAGTATTCCTGACTGCAGGACCCTGAAGGCTGAGGGCATCGTGGTGCAAAGAGAGGCCCCTGGAATGAGCCAGATGCTTGGAAAACACACGCCTAATCCACCATGGGCCCAGGACAGCCTTACCCAACGTGGTATGCTTCAGAGATTTGGGATCGCAGCTGTCATTGTCCTCAGTGATCTGGCATGATGGGCCCTGATGTCCACAAGAAGTAAAGGGCACCGATTTGGAACAGCCGGCTGAGAAGAAAGCTGGTGAATATTTGCTCTCCTGGTATCAGTGGTTGGAGATCAGTTCTATGGGGATGAGCAGTGAAAAGTCCTGCAATAATTCCACAGAGACAGGAAACAGTAGAGTCGAGATAAAAATACTTGTGGAAATTTGGGGAGTGGGGAGGAAATGGAAAGAAAGCCCCTTCCTGTGAGTGTACCTGTTGTGTTGGCTCTGCACTTGTTTGTGTGGTCAGCGGAACCTGGTGGTCAGCAGGCCTAATAGCCAGAGATGTGGTGTACATGGGGAGAAAAGGGTTGCGGATGTACTGGAGAAAAGGGATCCGTGCAGAATGCTAAAGCCCAAGTAAGTAGAAGCAAGTTAATCTTTTACAGAGAATTCACAGCATATGTCAAATTCAGTAGTGAGGAGGTAAGTGTGCATAGATTTGCAGCCGTAATGAACTAATTTACATTTTTGTATGAGTTCTGTTTTTGCTTAGCATCTAAAGCACTTCTCAGCCATCCCCAGTACCTTTGCAGTAATTTCTAATTCACCAAGGGAAACATACGAGTCATCCTTTGCTTGGATATCGTAGGGATGGCATTAAGAGGGACCCAGACAAATTCATGGAAGGTGGAGCTACCCCAGGATGCTAGTCCTGGTAGTGACCACCAGCAGGATGCCCACGGACACCAGTTGCTGGGGAACACGAGTTGAGAGCAGTGCACTCCTGTCCTACTTTTTAAAAAAGGAATTGATTGTGAACATTCAACCAAACAAGACCAAAAAGAGGAAAATGAAAACCGTGGCTTGATTCATTTGAGTATCTCCATTTCAGCATATGCAGTGTTGTGTGTATCTAGTTTTTATACCACCCAATAGCCAAAGCTCTCTGCAAGAAATACAGTAAACTATAATATAATATAATATAGAATAATCAAGTAAAATCACATTAAAATTGCAAGCCACATTTTTGCAACGAAACAGCCATAATTTAGCTGTTTGCCTATTTAGTGAAGTGTTTGCCCTTTGGAATCATCTACCCGCTTCCTTGAAGTTAATGCACAGTCAGCAAAATGCCTTCTCCACGCCCTTTTGATGACTGAAAGACTGCTATTGCAGCCCAGGAAAGGAAAAACATTCCCCTCCCATGATGGGATGGACTGAGGACTGCAGAACACTCCCGGCCTTTGAATGCGTGGTCTGCAGATGCCTCCTGGGAATGGATGCTGCTCTGGATGTTCTACTGTTGCTGGTGCAAGAATTGGTACATCCGTAGAAAGCCACACTTGTGGGTTTCCTGGAGGCAGCTGTGTGGCTCCGCTGGAAACAGAACGCTGCACTAGATGCTCCTGTGATCTGATCCAGCCGGCTCTTCTTATAGCTAAGGGGAATGATAAAGGTGTCTCTTGCTTGCATGCTGACACTAACCCAGGACTGGAGGGGTGTTTGGTACAGGTGGGGGCAGAGCAGGGGTAGGGTCTGGGGGCCGAAGGGCACTGTATAGAGAGCCCCTCTGCAATCACAGCAAGCGCCCAGCCCCTGCATTTTACAGACCGAGCAAACTCTACCAAGCTGGGCACAGAAACTCCAGCCCCACCCCCATGGCTTGTTCCTGAACAGTGGATGCTTCTGAGCCTGAAAGCTTCATTCTGCCATCATGGCTTCAGAACAGCTCATAGACCTGCCTGTTAGACTTGTCTTCCATGAATTTGTCTAAGCAACCTAAGCCAGAGGGCCAGAATCTCTTCCAGCCCAGGGCCAAATTCTGTTTCAGAGAAACTTCCAGGAGCCAAAAGTACCAGTGCATCTTAGCATAAATCTCTTACTGCTAGTAGTTAGATTACTGCAACATATTCCACGTGGGGCTGCCCTCATGGGGTTCTTAGGCTCTGAAGGGCTGGATTTGGTCCCAGGTTTGAGTTTTTACAACGCTTGACCAGCTGCAGCAGTAAATCCTATAGGTTACTCCAGTGGCATGTGTGGGTTTTTTTGTATAGAAAATCAATTTGGATGCTGTGCTCCATTCTGGTTTGTTGTAAGACCGTCCTGAGACCTTGGTAGTGGATGGTATATAAAAGTTTTAAATAACTACAGCACTGTGTTTGTGAGAGTGTGCATGTGGTCTTATCTTCAGAGCTTGGACTGAAGGCCCTTCAGAGCTTGTTCAAATCCTAGCATTATGAAGAGAGCGAAGCCTCAGTCAGGAACTCCCAGTTCTCAGAAGCACCGTTTGCAAGCAGCTGCTGACCGAGAGCTGTTCGGGGATGCTGGGACCGTGCATCCTTTTCCATTCATGGATCTGCCAGCTGACATTCCACCTGTGAAGGCTGGATTCCTTTGCCTGAAAAGCCAGCCAGTGTGATTCCGGAACAGGGCAATGCATTGTCTTGATTGGGGAGTGGTTGCTATTCAGGTATTCTTCTGGGGATGGAGGCAGACAGGGTGGGGTATGCCCTCTCCCTCTTCATCCACATCTGACAGGGCATCCGTCAGCAACATCAGAGTATCTGGCTGTGCGCACATAGGTTGCGTCCAGCAAAAAGAAAAGCAAGAAGGGCTTGCCTGGGCTTAGCTCTCAGATGTGCATTCAGTTTTATGAGTTAGTCTTAGGACAAATGAGAGAGCAAAGTTAATGAGAGACATTTTCTCTTGAAAATATCCAAGAGAGCACTCCGATATTTTCCTGGCTACTGTATCCAGACAACATGATGCCCCACATTCAAGGACAGAAGGTGGGTTGAGTGTGGCTTGTTGTTAAAAATTGGGAGATGTGGGGTTACATGAAGATTCATTAATTGCACCTGAAATATTTAGGTGCAAGAGACATGCTTTCGTGCATGTAAAGCATCTATCTTCAAGCACTGTGTAGTCAATAGAATGTGGGAAATGAAGGCATGGTGCAGGGGCATTGGAGGGAAAGCTTGATCAGCATATTTGCGTGGAAGGGCCCAACCCTAGAAGGCCCTTCCTCTTCTGACCCACAGGGACCCTCCCCTCTGCTTCCTCCTTCCCTCCCAGCTGTGTCCCCATCACTAGAACTTCTAGTGCCAAATCGAAGAGCAAATATTATTTCAGTCTATTTAACTTCTGCAGAAGAGAGTTACATAATGAAAGAAAGGCGGGTGGTGGAGCCCACTTCAGGAAACTGCCGGGCATTTATAGCTTTGAGGTTTAACAGCTATATTTCCTCTGATTTTGAGAACTGGCCAATAGACAGCTAAGCCTCTTGGGGTATGATATTCAAAATGAAATGGATCAGCATTTCTTGCAGTGTGGGGTAGTTTGCAGATTTCCATGCATTTGTCAGGGTAAATCTTGGCTGCATGCTGGTTTTTTCATACCAGGATTCTGTTTGTATGGGTGAACTTTGACACACACACACACACACACACACACACGGATACTGAAGTGTGATGGGATCCGGTCTAACACATTTGCTGTGGCATTTGCAAGGTCAGAATCAATGTGACATTAGAGAAGAAGCAGGTACAATGGTGGAAAGGGGTCACTTTGGACTTGAGGCTTGTTTGAGGCCTTCCTCTTCTGCAGGGATGCTGCAAAAGTTCAGACCTTAGGGGCATAGGATTGCAGTCTTCGGATCAGCCCTTAGAGAATAAATTCATGATTCATATACAGGATAATGCTAATCAGGGAGGGGGAGTTGATTGTTATGACACCTGCAAAGAGCCAGAGAAAGAAGCAACAGAGAAACAAAACTCTTGGATATTCTTAGGTTTTTGGAGAGCATTGAACTCTTAAAGTGTGTTTGTGTGTGTTAAATGGGGGCAAAGTTTACTTCGAGACAGCATTTTTATTAGCATAAAAAAGGTTGGTCAACTTTCCCCCAGCCTCTGCTCCTGTGCCTCTAACAGCCACTTGATTGGAAGAGCAGATAGCAAGGTCTTCTTGCTGAACTGCGGCAGACTGATCCTGCTGGTTTCTGCCGATTAAATCCTACAGAAGACGGTGGCGCACTCCAGCATGGCTCATTCTGGTCAGTTGGCAATCCTGAGATGGAGGTCAAAGTTCGCTTTCCCTGCACATGTGACGGTGTGACCCTTGAGACAACGGTAGGACCAAGGGAGGGTCCGTGAGCAAACCAGGGAGCCTTTCCCTCATCGCCGCATAACACAGCCCGCTAGGTCCAAGATTAGAGGGCAGGCCCTTAAATTAGAGGGCGTCACTGTAAAGTTGGCAAGACGGACTTTCCTCTCATCTGGGAGTTTAACCAGGGTGGGTGACGTCAGCTGCTGAGACGAGCTGCTCCTTCACACGGAGCCAAATCACCGGTTCCTCTTGCGAGGCCGCCAGAAGCGAAACTGGATCGCTGGGGCCAACGTCCTTTCTGTTTCCCCAGCCTGGCTCTCTCCAGGGCCTTGCTCCGGATAGGCGCCCCCGAACTCAGACCTTTGTGTGTGCGCAACACGTGCTCCGCAGCGGCTGGAGAGTCCCCTGCCACGCAACCTCCCCTGTGGCACTTCGGCCTGGCTGCCAGGCAGTGAGTCGCTGGAGGAGCCCTGCTTTTCGGGAGGCAGCGAGGCTCCAAGCCGCCCCGGCACCGGCGGGCCAGCTGGGAGCAACCCGCCCCCCCAGCCGGCGAGGGCGGCATCGGGCGGCGTTCTCGCCCTTCGGGGCCGGTTCCCTTTGCGCCGTGCCCCCCCCCCGCCGCCCCCTCCGGGCTCTGATGTCACCGGCGCTGTTTTTCCAGAGCGAGCAGGGCTGTAAAACTTGTTCGAACAGCGGGAAGGCAGGAGGGAGCTGCTGCTGCTGCTGCTGCTGCTGCGGGCGGGCGAGCCCAGGCAGCGGAGAGGCGAGCGAGCGAGCGAGCGAGCGAGCGCAGCCCGCAGCGGGCAGGGGCCCCTCCGCGCAGCCCCGGAGCTTCAGGGAAGGCCCTCCGCCGGGTGAGTGGCAGCTGTCTATCACCGAGGGGCGACCCGACGGAGCCAGGCAGGTGTGCAGGCACCTGCTGGCGGCGGCTCGGAGAGCAAATGGGCCAGGATGGGGGAGGAGCGAGGGAGGACGCGCGGCAGCCCGGGCAAGGCATCCTGCGGCCAAGGCGTCTATCTGCGCGCACTGGGCTTCCGCCGGGCTTGCTTTACGCGCTGCCCGCAGGTCGCCTCTTCTCCCCTCCCGCGGCACGAATCCCAGAGGAATTGGGGGTCTGCTCTGGGGCCCCTGCGCCAGGAGGGACCGAGCCGGGAGCGCGCTGGAAAGTGAGTGTCAGAGGTGGCTGATCTTGGAGTCGCGGGAAAAAATGACGGGCTTTCCATTCCCAGGGAGGGGAGGAAGCGAGACTGCCGCTCGCAGGACACGCGCGGGCTTGGGGAATTTCGCCGGTCGGTCGGCGCCGTGGGGGCGAGGGGCTGGGCATTTCCCCCCGCAACGTCAAGTGATGCTTTCAGGGTGGCTTTGAGTGCCAAAGGGCGCCTGAAGGAAGCCAGCGTTTTCAGCAAGGCGACACATCCCCCTTGCTTGGATTACGCGCTGGGCTGCGGATCCCGTGCAGCCTGGATCCTGAAGCACCAGAGGCTGTTGCGAGGAAGCGGGCAAAGCCAGCCGGGAGCGCCTGTTCTGTGAGGTTGAGGAAAGGCAGGCAAGTGGCTGATCGGAAACGCTTGTTCCCTGGAAAGTTCCTGAACAGTTTTGCATTTCCTGAGAGGGGTAATATTTGCGGGGAGGTGTACAAGCTGGGACAGGAGAAGGGGTCGTTTGGAAGAGTGAAAGGTCAAGGGCAGACAGGGAGAGCAAAGACCATGGCCGCTGCCCCATAAAGAAGTGGGTTTGGATTTGGGTCAGAACAAAACTTTTCCTGCTTGTCTGTTCCAGCTGGGTCACTGCAGCCCCCCCCCCCCCCCGGTGCATTCTCTTTCTTGCTCAACACAGTTGGAAAATAACCAAGCCAAATAATGCATCACATTGTTGATTTATAACATGCTTCATTGATTTATGGCGGACACTGAATGCACGGGCAGAAATGTCTCTTCCGTTGAGTAGCACTTGGGCATCAGCTTGGCCTCACCTCCCTTGTCTTGGGAGGTTTCTTTCTAGCCCTGTCCTAAAGCCCAGGGTGGATAAAGCATTTAGATAGGGGGAAAAGTCCTACCACTCTCACCATTTCTCAGCCAGCATTTTGGGTCAAAACATGCATGGGATTGCATGCTGACTTGATTAAACAAAGATGTCCTGGATTTAATTGGGCAGCAGATTTCACAATGGATATTCAATATTTTTAATATATGGGGCCAGGTTCTGGTAGAATGAAAAGCTTCCCGATGTTCAGCAATGGGACAGGTACACTGTGGCAGCCAGCTTTTTGCATCAGCAGATCAGGTGGAGCAGGTAACCTTTCAGGTCTTTTCCTATTTTAGGATCTATTTAGCGATTCCAGGGAAGCGGCTGCCATTTTAGAGGAGGTTATTCCTCCTCCTCTGGCAGCCAGAGAGAATGCCTCTTCTGCTTTTTGTGTGCTACTATAACCTGTGTTTGCTTCACCTAAAAACAAGGAAATGAATGCATATTTTAATGCATACGTAAATAGATAGTTTTAATTGTTGAGGAATCCATACAGAAACCATATGATCAATCAAGCAAGATTTCTTTCATGGATCAACAGTCTTCCCCCCTCCCCCCATAACCTTATTAGTTCTTGGCTGGATGGGTGGGTGAAGGAAATGGCGAGATGACATGGGGAGTTTCCATCATCTGTGTGGAACTAAAATTGCGAAAATTCAGTGGAGGGCACAGTGCATTGGGATACACTCAAGATTAAACGCAAGAGTGTGTGGGAGATGTGTTGAGAGTTCTTTTTTTTTTTTCTTTTTAAAATATTAACCATTCTATAATTTGGGATCTTCACATCTGATCTTGCTCCACAAGCAGGGCCTTCTCTGTGGCAGCACCTTTCTTTTTGTGGAGTTCTCTCAGTCTGGGAATTTGCTAAAATAGTTTCCTGGAACACTTGAGAAATCAAAATAATATATATTTTAAAAATGCTGCTAGGTTTTGAGGGTCCAGCAACATAGTTTCCCAATATCACTCATGCTTAGAGTTGCCATATTTTTAACTGGTCCTTAGCAGAGATTTTGTTTTCCAGAAAGTTCCAGTTTGGAAGATTTTGCATAATTTTTCAATACAAACTAAGCTAATTTGCCTAGGGTCATTTGCATTAACAATTTATTTCGCCCAGAAAGCGTTCAGATCCCATTGGAATTGACCTAATTTAGCATGTTTCTTTACTTGTATTTAAGAAACGACAAAATACCAGCATGTTATTTTTTGTCCTAGTACAGCTCAGACATTTGACCTGAAATATTTTGCAGTTGTTATGTGCTATCAAGTCATCTCTGGATTGCGGCAACCCGATGGTTGGATGCCTTCCAAAATGACCTGTCCTTGATAGCCATGCTCAGCTATTACAAACTTGAAACAGTTAAGAGGAGACAAGATTAAAGCACCCTTGATATGATTTAAATGTTACCTCATATGGACATTTTAATTCAACAACTTGTAGAATTCGAAAGAAAATAGCAAGGATTTCCTTTACATAGTTAAATTTAAGCAATGGGAACAAAGGTGCTGAGAACTAATGATGCACTTGTTGGTTTTAGCAATGGAGAGAACTATGACAAGCTGCCAGTAGCTCACCCATTTCGTAAGAGTTCAGCTCTTTTCCACCGAGTTTCTTTGGGCACCTCCATTCTCCCTGTCACTCCTTATTTGTCCCATTTCTCTCTGAGACAGATCCATATTTCAGTGACATGCATGTGTTCTCTCCTATGCTGTCATGGGATGATCACTTGAATAGCAGTCACTGCAAATTTGAAATGCCAGGCTTGCCTCAGATTGCATTTGCAACTGGCGTTCACTGGGTGTTATTAAGGCAGTTACGAAACGGGAGATCATCTGCAGAACATAAAGCACTGGAACAATGTCCACGTTGCATCTTGCATCCTGGTCCTCGGCTTCTGAGGGGAGCTGTACTCGCAGAGGCAAACAGGAGATTAGGAAGAGCTGCTGGTTTTGTCAATCCAGCCTGTCTCGAAAGGCACAATCAAGGCTGCTCTGTTTTTTCTGGGCAGTGGGACTCCCGTCCTACCCAGTAATGCTGCTGATGGTCTTATTCTTGATTTGCATTGTGTTGTCTGTGTCAGAAAGGGTTGTGTTGCACTTCTGATGCTTTTATTGCTGGAAGGTGCTTGGAGGCCCTTCATCGGGAAAAGAGAAGTACAAAATGAAAAAGAAATATCTCCTCATCGCAGCTACGCTGATGCTATCAGCACTCGTTGACGTTCTTCCCCCGGCACTGCTTCCTTTTATTTCTTAAATGAAGGAGCGTGTGCCTTTTGCACGCATATGTTCTACAAAGGCTCGTTGCATGATCTGCAACGATAATTTAGACAGTGGCTAGAACCGTAAGAGTTGCAAGGAGCCTCGAAGCTTCTCCAGTCTAACTGCTTGCCTGTGTGGGAAATGGGCAACCCCAGGGGGTGATCCAGTCTCTGCTTAGAAACGAGCGATTGTGTGAGTCAACCGATGCTTTGTGTGTTTATTGCTCAGTACACTTGTTTCTGCTTTTCTTTGTTGATTGTGGCACTCGCGGTGCCTTCCGTAGCATCCTCAAGGCAGACTCGCAGCCAGCTACTGATGGGGCCGAAAACTGCCTGGGTTCCACAGAGTCACGTCTTTCAGTGTATGATGCAGCTTTTATTTATTTATTTATTTTTCAATTTATATCCCGCCTTTTTCCTACAAAGGGCTCAAGGCAGCTTACATCTCCTCCTCCATCTTATCCCCACAACAACCCTGTGAGGTAGGTTGGGCTGAGAGTCTGTGACTGGCCCAAAGTCACCCAGTTGGCTCCATGGCTGAGCGGGGACTAGAACCCAGATCGCCTGAGTCCCAGTCCCATGCTCTTAACCACTACACCACACTGGCTCTCACCCTTGGGACAGCTTGAACCCTTGAGTTACCATCACGTGTGATCTGACCCTCGGGCAGTCCTGTTGTGTTCTTAGAGCTGCAGTGTCCTTTCCCAGTTTAAGAAAGAGAGGAAGGAGGAAGGAGGTGAAGGGAATGAGAAAAAGTCTTCGGAAAAATACACAGCCTGGTTCTGTTTGGCTCTCGTCTTCTGGGCTTTCGTTCCCTGATCCCTCGTGGATCAACTCAAAGGTCTGTTTGGTTCTCTTACTCCCCATTGACCTAGTTCACACAACATTCTGGGCTTGTGATAGGTTACTGATTACCCACGATGAGCCATGGTGTGTGGTGGGCCACCATTTTGCATAGGGAACCTTGCAGTGGGGTTGTGGCAGGTCACCAGCTATCAGGGTTTATGCATGGCTTAAACAACCCTCGCACAACCCCTCCATGTCCAGGTTTGGACAATATCCAAATGGGGCTGCCCTCAGCTCCCACTGTGAAAATTTTCCAACATAATTGTGTGCATTGTGTGTTGATTCAAAACAAGAGAGAAAACAGGTGGGTACAAGATCCTGCCCCAATAGATCTGGAGACTCAGTAGCTAAAGAGGGAATTTGGGGCCAGGGAAGTAACTGACAATGGCCCAGAGCATTTGACTCCCCTTATCTGATCTGTGAAGCACTGGAGAACCTCCTAGCATTGCTTCCCAAAACACAAACACAGATCCTGATATCCTTTTACGATCCTGTATTGCGCAGCTGGGGAGGGGTTCATGTAGGTGAGAGGCACCATGGACTGGACGTGGTCTGGAGCCAGGCTGGACTATTGGAGGGTGAGAGCGAGTTTTCTACCTCCAGCTCAAGGAGGAAGCAAAAATTTGCAGCATGATGGCCACTGGGACAGGCAGGCTAGCCCCGCACCTGCTACCCAAAGGGCTCTCTGCGAGCGGTCCGCCATCTGAAGGGCTCTGAAATCTGGCTTAAGAGTAAAGCAACGAGACAATGGCTACTGGTTTGTGTCCCAGCTTTGTCAATTTTTAAACAGGCTCAAAGGCCTTTTGTTTCAAGCTTCTTTTAATTAATATTTCAGCAGTGTATTTAAAGCAGTCTAAAGCTTAAAGCACAAGAGGGGAGAAGAGGAGGGGCTGGCTGTTGCCCTTCCACATGGGACCTCTTCCCAGGTGCATAATATTTCGCTTTAGATTCTGTTTAATATTTCCAATTTTGTGACTAAGCATGTAAGCCAGCATGTGCAAATGTTATGCAAACCCTCTTTCGTCCTCTCTCATTCTCACCCTCCATCTCAGTCATACAGTGTCTTTTGTGGCTACTGTGTCTGTCTTAGCCGGGAGCAAGGACTTCTGGCTTCTGTCTTTTTAATGTGGGATCTGCTGAGTCCCAACTTCTTTCACTCTCTTTTCTTCCGTTTCCTCCCACTGGGAAAGAGCAACTGATAAGGTGTCCCCACCATCTTTTGGGGAGGTACTGCATGAGAGAAGCTGGAGAAAAATGATACCCCTTCCTTTCAGGGTGAAAGAAGCTGCCTGGTGTGAGGAAGGAAAAGCAGCTTGGAATGTTTTGACACACACGGCTGATTGAATCCCCTGCATGCAAACATTACTGCTTCCTCTGTCTTTGGATGGAGGGCTGATTGGATCCGTAATTGGCCTTGGGAATCAGTTGTAAATTAGAGTAAAAATAACACAGATAAACAAAACAAAGGACTAGCTCTACAACATGCTGTACTTTTCCATTCTTCCCCAGCCCACTGCCATGCAGTTGTTTGGGACTTCAAGCCCCATCATCCCCAAATGGCATGGCAGGAATGCTAGGAGTTGTTGTTAAAAGTGTCTGGAGGGCACCAAGTTGTGGAGGCTGGAGTACACCTACTGAAAACAATGGGATGTTTGTCGTGGCTCAACTAAGTTCCCTTGATTCCTGCAGGTCTGCTCCAAGCATGACTAAGTCAGGTTCCAAACCAGCGTGATATGCAAATCAGTCCGACTCCAAGACGGAGCGGTCTGATGCGGCTTTGCCTGGCAGTGCATGGCACTTGCCGCAATGCTCCAGGTCACTTTTGGATTTGGAGGATATCCAGTCTCCCATTCAGCTGGAGATGTATCGGCTGAGCACAGAGAAAGGCCCTTTGTTTCTTCAACTATCCAGGCATTTTCTTGACCTTGAGGTTTCTACCTTGCTGAACTTCCCCCTGCACACAAAAGAATCTATGAAAGAATGAGCAATAAGTTTCTTCCTCTGAAGTCAGGAAGAACAACTCCTATTTTCATGTTGTGCCCACAGTCTGTTTCTGGCCCTTTCCAGTTCAGCCCTGAGCAAGAGACTGTCTTTCTGTTCTCCCAGCATCAGTACCATTTATTTCACAGAATCATTAAATCATAGAATAGTTGAGTTGGAAGGGGCCATGAAGGCTGTCGGGTCCAACACCCTTCTGTTGCAGGACACCGAGTCACACCGTCCCACTCAGAGGGCTGCCCAGTTTCTTTCTGAATGTCTCCAGTGTGGGAGAGCCCACCACCTCTCCGGGCAGCTGGTCCCACTGTCGTATTGCTCTGACAGTGAGGAAGCGCTTCCTGATGTCCAGCCTGAATCTGGGCTGTCGCAGCTTGAAGTGATTATTCCGTGTCCTACACTCTGGCATCTGCAAGAAGAGATCTTGACCTTCCTCTTTGTGACAGCCTTGGAGGTACTTATAAAGGGATTCATTTAAAGCTTTTATATCCCGCCCTTCACTGTGTCTCAGGGCAGTAATACAATAAAATAAAACTGTACAGCATCAAAACATAATCTTAAAACAGTTTTAGCCTTTAAAATAATGGGAAAATAAAAGGGTTTTGGCCTGGCATCGAAAAGAAAAAGTGTCAGCTCCAGGCACATATTTCTTCTCTGGTACACCACAAAATAACATTTAAGACCAGATTATGGGTATAGTTACACTTCACATGAAATGACATCTGCCTTTTAAGACTTTCTTGACACACTTCCCTGAATGCATGCATGAGACTCGTGAAGTTTTGATGGTGGGAATCCAGTTCTTCTGGCGAGGGCCACCACGGAAGGCAGACGTAGTGTCAGGTTCCACCTCGGCTTATCTTCAGTGCGTGCGTGCGTGCGTGCGTGCTCCCAAGTGCATCCTCGGACTGCAGTCTTCAGGGTGGGAAAAGCTTTCATCTGTCAGCTGGGCTGAGGGTGGGTCCTGGTTGACCTTTCAGACTGTGTCATGAGGCTCGCATAAAGCTCCGCACTGTATTTGCTCTGGCTGTACACGGAATCAGCCTTGCCTGGGCCTTCTCTGTCCCTTTGTTGGCGACTTACCCAGCTCTGCGGAAAAAGTCGACCTTGCTGTTATTTCTGTCCAGCTTGAAAACATCTCAAGTGGAGGGAAACAAGCCAGCGGGAGATAGCGAGGGACCGGCATGGGGTGCTGAAGTGAAGGATCCCATCGGGCACTTGAAGAAACCTTGCCAACCCAGATTTGGCATGCAGCTCTTTGAGTCACGGATGAGAAATCGGGCTCTTTTCAGATGTTTCAGCTACTGATTAAGTTTGGTTCATATCCTGCCATTTCATCAACCAACTGGGTGGAGGGGGGGGGGCGGTATTGACAATAAAAACCGAGCTCAAAATAAAAAAAAACATGGTTAAAGCAAGCATAAAATATTAAAGTACAAGTAAGAACAACAACAATAAAATATTTTTTTAAAAAGCAGCACCATCCCAATAGAGGTCACTTCACAGAGCTGAAAGTTGCTTAGATCATGACATCTTTGCCTGCCAGTAGAAGGATAGTCGCTCCTCTAAACCCTTTCCAGTTTATCTGTGTCTGTCCTAAACGGTGGTGCTCAGAAGATGAGGCCTAACCAGTGCTGAATACTGAACTAGTACTTGGTGTGATTGGAAGTGAGACTTCTATTCAGGCTGGCCCAAAATAGCATTTGCCCTTTTTGTAGCCACGTCACATAGTTGAGTAGTATTCAGCTTGTGAGACGCACCAATTCCAAGATCCTTCCCACTTGCAATATGGTTGCACCAAGGATCCCCCATCTTGTAATGCTGTGTTGGTTTCTTTTTCTGGGACTCCCAGAAGTCCTTGTGCTGGCTGGGGAATGCTGGGAGTTATAGGACGTTTTTCTGTCCAAATATGCTCAGTCTTTGGACCTTAATTCTAGGATCTAGAATGTCTGACTTTGCAAGGACGAGTCCGGACACCCATTTGCCCTGGGAAAAGCAGCTGCCTTCTCTCCACCTGAAAGAAGAAGGCAAAGGGCTCTTTGCCTGAGCATGTGACCTCCAATGCTATGGTTGCCAACACCCAACCCACGTTTGCTCCCATGGTACTTCGGGTTGCATATAGAAACGGGTCCAGCCTCCTTTGAACCGCTCTGGGGGTGAAAATGGCGGTCGCCAGTGGAGCGGCAAGAGGGGCCCGTGACCTTCAGTGGATGGAAGGTTCAAGTTTCAGACCATCCAGGTCTTCGGGACATCACATCCTGCCAGGGCCGTCTTAATGTATGGGCCTGATGGGCACTTGCCCGTGGGCCCCATACCAATCTCTGTATGTTAACCCTTGGAGAATTGGGAAACTTCCAAAATTAACAGTAGTTGTAGTTGTCGTAGGGGGCCCAGTACACTGCTTTGCCCGGGGCCCATCATGCTGTTAAGACGGCCCTGCATCCTGCTCCACCTGCCTTGCTTTCCTGGGCTGTGTAAGAAAGAAAATGACAGCCAGAGAGAGTGGGTGGCTCAGGCTGACTGAGGGAAGCGGATTCGGGCAGGTCTCATGCACTGGGGTGGCTCTTGTGTGCCACCCATGCCTTTCTGGCTACCAGCTCCTGTTCACACCCCAGGCTGGAGGGATGCATCCTACGTTTATCAGTCTAATTGATGGTTCAGGCTTGCTTGCTTGCTTATTTTTTTTGCTGAGTTCTTTCTGTGTTCCAAGGGCGTTTCTGCTCAGGAGGCCAGGCTCCCACGAATGACAGAACCAGTTTCTCATGTGTATGTTAAAGGAAAAAAAGTAACAACAACAGCAGGGAGTACTCCAGATTTACAGTGTGAGAGCTGCTGAATTAGGTATAGAAAACCCCCGAGGGCCTCACTGCAGTTTATGATAATAATAATAAGGGCTGGACAGCCGACTTTGAGTAAAATGTGAAGAAAATAACACGTAGCATCCCTGTGGTGGCTTTTGAATGTGCACAGCGGTTTCAGATGTAAGACATGCAGTTACAGGGCAGCCTAGGAATAGAGATGAATGAGCAGCGCCATCCGACTGGCATTTCCCAACAACTGGTATTGAGAAGCAAGTGCCGCTGTTCGCAAAGCTTCCATTAGGCCATCGTGAACGGTACTTGGTATTAGCCTTTGAGTGCAGTCCTTGGCTTATTGAGACAAAAAGTGCTCCTTGATGGCACCCTTTGCTCATGGCGGGCATGTCGTGAGCGGAGCCGGCTGGAGCCGGAGGTCAGACTAGATGGCCCGGGAGGCCCCTTCTGACTCGCTCTGTTTCTATGTTTCAATGAAACAGCAATGTGCTTCCAGAAGGCAGTCGCAGCCTACATCCCCTGCATGTGGGCTTTCTGAACCATCATACTGGTCACGGACATTGGATTAGATCAGCCTTATATGGGACACAATTCATCTAGTCGCCATTGGCGAGCAGGAGCTCTGTGCGGGCGAGCAAGCAGAATGGCCAAGGAGGGATAGAGTCTCCATTCTTCTTCCAGCAGCCCATGGGGTTTGTGTGCTGACTGTGGAGGATGGGAAACCCATCCCTGAGCTGCATTGCTTCTCTTGTTGGGTAGAAGGCTAAGAGAATTGCATCCTGGATTTCCACTTTGGCTGTAAAGGAGGGGTGCTTCTCTGTATATGCATGGGGAACACAGGAGGCTAGTAGAAGGAGAAGGCAGAGGCTGGTTGGCAACTTCTGAGGGCTATTTACAAGGCTGACCTGGAGAGGTCTGACGAGTTTCTTGTATATAGTGCTAGTCGTGACAATAATAACAGCAGCATCCCCACTAACAGTTCCGCCATTGTTGCTCGCAATTGCAGGAGACGGTGGCCATGTGCCCGTGAGCCATGGTTTTGCAGAACACAGAAGCCATGGGGGTGCTCAGCCAGTCTGAGTGCTGCCCTTACCCAGCCACCCTGGGGAAGGACCACCTCGAAGAAGCCCCCGAGTGCCACCACCAGTCCCCAGGTGAGGGGAGCTCCGTGACCAAGAGCAATATAGAAGGCGACTCTCTTTCCTCGGAAAGCGGATCGAGTCCAGGAGGCGGCTCGAGTGACTGTACAGCAGATGATGAAGTCAGCAGCACGGAGAGCGCCCAGAATGGGGTGAGTGACCAGGGCTGCTGAAGAGCCTCTTCACTGGTAGCTGAACTGGGTTTTGAGCTGTTGTTTACGAGTCATGCAAGCAAGAGGCATGCCTTAAAATCCAAATGGCATCGTTTTTGTAGCTCTGCCTGAAAGAAAGGTTAAAATGTGCTACGAGTTGCCTGAAGTCTTGCATGCCGCCACTTTTGGAGCGTAGGAGTGAAGCAAAATGGGAAATTGCCAACAAGCTCAAGAAGGAGCTGCAGCTGACCTTCAATATTCCCCTGATAAGTGCATCGAAATCTGCAGTACAAAAGCAGGGGAGGATCAGTGCCAAGGTTAAGCTTACCGTAAAACCAACAGCGGAACATAAACCAAAAGCAATGAGTAAGCAGAGTTTGGGAGCATGTCATGCTCGCACATTTGTGACTTAAATTTATATATACAAACACACACTTAAAGTAGTGGTGCAGTGGCCAAATGGTTCTGCTCAGGATTCTGTGCGTGTGCGTGTGCTACAGTCCTGAACAAGTGTGTGGGAAGTGCAGACACTGGTATCAGAGTGCAGAATTCGCCCAAGGCTGGTCCAATAATTTTGCCACATCAGACCGTGTCACTTTGAATTCCACCTGCAACTTACTATGAGCCAGCAGTGGCATGTTATCATGGAGGAGACGTGTTCCCAAAGGCTTTTCCCCAGGAACAGCCTGCTAGTTGAATGGAAGACTAAATGCAAATGTTGTTGTTAGTCGAGAAGTTGTGTCCGACCCATCACGACCCCATGGACAACATTCCTCCAGGCCTTCCTGTCCTCCACCATCCCCCGGAGTCCACCTAAGCTCACACCCACTGCCCCAGTGACTCCATCCAGCCACCTCATCCTCTGCCGTCCCCTCCTTCTTTTGCCATCTATTGTGCCCAGCATTAGGCTCTTCTCCAGGGAGTCCTTCCTTCTCATTAGGTGGCCAAAGTATCTTCAGGCTCTGGCCTTCTCAAGAGCAGTCAGAGTTGATCTCCTCTAGGACTGACCGGTTTGATCGCCTTGCAGTCCAAGGGACTCGCAGGAGTCTCCTCCAGCAAAATGCAAATATTCTTGCCAAATCAGCAAATATAGTTGTGATTAACAGTTTGTTTGTTTGTTTAAAGTTTTTCTATATTGTCATTCATTAAAAATCTCATGACAGGCTAGGGTTAGGGAAATGGATTGATGCAGCCTTCCTAAGCCCACATCTTTGCAGATGTTTTGACTACAGCTCCCATCACCCCTAATGATTGACTGTGCTAGCTGGTGACTGATGGGAGTTGTTCAAAATATCTGTGGCAACTGGTCTCTTAGCAGTTTGTGTGGGACATCCACTTGCTGTGAATATAGGCACCGGAAATTACCCAAATATCTCCGTTCCTTTCTCCAAGCATTATATATCAGTTTTCCTGGTAGTGCCGGCAAGATGACACTCCTATCATGTCTGTGCCAGTTCATTCTAAATACTTCAGCCTTTCTTAGTGGAAAAAACCATGTTTGGTGTCCTTTTCTGGACTGTTCACACTTCTCTAGTACCGTTCCTGTGATGAGTCAACGGTTTGGAACCGTACACTGTATTTATTACAGGGACACAACCTCTGCACAGTTGCAGCTTCCAACTATGTCATGCCTCTTTCACAGAATGGGAGTCCCTGGACACTCCGAAACGGGTGTTGCACCAAGGGAGAGTCGCAACGGCAGCACTTCGCGATGAGCAAGATCTCGGCCCTTGAAAACAGGATCAAGGAGCTGCATCATCGGAAAAAGGAACTGAATATAGAGGTATGCCTCAGCCGCCTCATTCTCTTCCCACGTCACAGGGAAGGGGGTGTCTGTTGGACAACAGTCGGCACCTGTAGAACAGGTATTGCAGAAGTGACACACCCAGGCAGGTGGGGAAGGATTGAGGCATGTCACCGATACGCAGAGAACAGGATCTGCTGGCTCTGCGGAGTGGGGAGTCTCTCGTCACCCCGTGCACGGTTCCCAGGGAGCTCGGCGCGGTGTGGGGAGTGTTTCGCAGTGGCTGAAGTGGGGCCGGCGGAGAAGCGAGGGCTCCTGGTTTTCCTTCTCCCTTTCCGTGCTTCGATTTGCTCCTCTGCCCCCTGCTGGCTTCCCAGAGCCTTGCGGGCGATCAGTCAAAGCCGGTGGGATGTCCAGGGATGGTTCTTTTGACATGGCTCCCATCCCTGGCAGATGGACCTGGAAGGAGCCTTGTTGGAAGGGGAACTGAACGAGGAGAGGCAGGAGCTGAGACGGGAAGAGAAGCGGCTGCTGGAGCTGCAGAGGCGCCTCGTGGAGACGGAGCAGAGGAGCCACGCTGAAAGGGAGAAGGTAAGCGGCTGCCCTCTTGCCAGTGGCTTTCCCAGGCTGCTCTGCTCCAAACTCCACACCAGCTGCCTTCCGATGCCGTTGAACTTGTAATTCATGCAACTTTCCCTTCTTTTTTCTTTCTGCTTCCGTTTGGTTTCGGGGCTAAATTTCGGGAACTCTTGTGCCCTGCACAAATCTGTGCAACAGTGTGACATAAAGTCCAGTTCGGATGAGAGTGTGTGTGGCCGTGCTCAGCAGGGCAATTTTTGCTGGTTTCAGCAAAATAAAGAAGAAGAGGAATAAAAAGTGGCGTCCCAGCAACTTGAGTGACTTCGGAGCCACCCCAAGCTGCTCTAAAACAGAGGGTGTGAACTCGATGGCGAAGTCTGAGAGTGCAAACCGGATGCCCCTTCTCTGCATTGCTTTTGCTTCCGCTGCTCCAGTCCTGCTCCTCTCTTTGGTGCACTGATGCATCGCGTGAATTAAAGACTACGAAATTCAGAGGCAACGATTGGCAGGTTGTTTTCATCAGTCCATGGACTCTGGGGTTCTTCGTCAGCCCCTCCTGATGACATAATCCGACAGACAGCAAGATGAGGGGTTCTGCTCTGCTCAGGGGTGGCCCTGCACAACTCTCCTTTGCCCCTTCGCTCTCCCAGTTCCTCCTCCCCAGCTCAGACCTCCCTTGTCCTCACATTGAAGCAATTCAGTTGTACAGATTTTACCAGGAAAAGGGCCTGTTTTCTAGCCCACAAAAACTCTTCTTTGGCCCTTTGAGAATTCCACTTAAAATGCTGTTCGCATGTGTTACTGGCAGGAGTGTTTAAAAGTTATCACACCCAGATGTCCTCTGCCACTCCAGCAGATTTCTGAGCAGGCTGTGGATGCATCTTGCCCTGCACTGTGCATATATGTTTATGCTGCAAAGCACATGTCTGTGTTTTTGTTTTTGCCCCCCCCCCCCAAAAAAGGCCATCAGTGGATCGCAACTGATTTCACAGTAAAATCAATGGAACACAAGAAAACCAAGAGCACAGCAAAGAGAAGACGAAATCCATAGAGAAGGCAACTCCATCAGCAAAATGAAAAAGCTCAGTGGATGTATTATTTTTAAGCCTCGATGGCTTGCTTAAATCATAAAACCAGAGAGGACCCGACCAAACCTCTCTGGAAAAGGAGCAATGCAACCTGCCATCACAGGATGTGGTCTGGATGCTGGGGCATCTGTTCCTCCCCCTGCTTTTTTTTTTTTTTTTACAGAGGATGGTCCTCTGTTTGAAGGGCCTCCTGACCAATTCCAATGTAATGGTAAAGTGCCATAAGAACCATTGGGTTTTCCAGAGTTAGTACCTGGAATGCAGGTAGCCAGGTAACCAGGGCAGCCTTCTTGGTAGGCATATGGAGAGACTTAGGCATGAGGAAAGGAGCATCATGGAAGGCCTGAAGGCCACACTTTGTCGGGATGTGGCACAAAAATACCATCTCTCAGCAGGAGGAGTAGAAACTATGCAATGCCTCCATCCACACAAGAGGGGCCCCTCCAGCTGGCAGGTTCACCTTGACTCTTTGGTGGGAGCACTTGCCAGCCCTCTGCCTATGCTACTCTGGCACTTAAAAACCAGGGACTCAGATGATCCAGGAAATAGGTGCTTTGGCTTCTGTTCTTGGTGTCTTTGGTGAAAAAAGGATCCAGTGGCAGTTGATGGGAAAGAAAGACCTCCGCCGTGATGCTGGCTGGGCTAGATGGACCAACAGCCTCTCCCTGGATTAGGTCAGCTCCCAGATCTCCATCTTCAGCCCATGGCTCTGCAGGGAGCCATTGCAGAACATCAACAGCATGGAGTTAGCGGCGATCCTTCGTGTCAAGCCTGTTGTCGCCAGCCTCTTTTGCTTTCCTCCAGCTAAATGTAGTCCTGATGGAAGTGATACACCTGGGACTGGGCTGCTTTGCCCCAGGCTGCAGGAAAGAAATTCCTGGGAGTTTCCAGGAATTTCCCAGGAATGGAGGTCTTAAAGACACCGGTTCTTACTTAGCTTGCACTTAGCCTTGCTAACTGTTGCGGCTCGGGATGGGATTTGTCACGCGGGATTCTGAGCCCTTTGGTGGTGCTGTCGGGACCTGCCTGTGGGGCAGATATCTGGGGATCTTGGCCCACCCCATTTTGAAATAGGAAAGTCGTTTGGCTTACCGTTTGGGCATGCGAGCACAAGACTATTGGAAATAAGCAAAATTACTGCATAAGAAGGGGGTCTCACAGAGTCTAAAATAAGCCAACTGCATTACTGGAGCTCTCTTGTCTACAGTCAGAAGTAGTAAAGTCTAGGTATAGATTTATTTAGTCTTGTACAAGAGCCCACAGAAATTGCTGGCTTCCAAACAGTGCACCAGGCGGCTAAGAAGCTGCGTTTCTATGCTGAATGAACCGAAAGGGAAGCCTGCTTGTCTCTAGCCAGCGGGGCAGGGTGGGCTACTTGCCCACTTAGCAGGCTAGTTAAAAAGACAGGGCAGACCTTTGCCAAGCAGGCTGGCAGATCAGAGCCACGCTGAGTGCAGGCTCCTGGTCTCTGAGGTTCAAACGGCCTCAGTGGGCACCCCGCTTTCTTGGTCACTGGCAGCGATTGCTTCTCTTCCTCTTCCTCTTCCTCTTCCTCTTCCTCTTCTCTGCTGGGGTGTGAGCCCTTGGCAGGGATCCAGCCCTACCTGGACTCCATGCCAGCCCTGGTGGGAGCAGTGGCTTCCTCTTTCACCAGATCCCCAGGGATCTGGCTTGCTGCAGAACAAGGGGTCGCCCTCCCTGGCTGCTAGAAAGGAAAGTGAGAGGCCTGGTGGAGGAGAGATGGAGTGAACTGTCTGGTCTCCACCACCAGGCTCACTCACCTGCATGGAATTCCCGGGCAACCAGGTGAGTGGCGAAATAGACGGGCAGAGAGAGTTGCCACATCAGGAGGACTCGGCTTCGCCAGTTATCACAGCGCTGATCGGCTCTGGGTGAGAAAGGAGTGGCCAGATGCTGATTACCTGCTGACGCTACCCAGCCCTTTCTGACTTTGGCAGGAGAAGGTGAGGCTGCAGCAGGAGCGTCACAAGGTAGAGGAGCTGCGCCGGCAACATGCTGAGTCTCAGGTTCACCTAGACAATCAGCCCGAATCCATGCGGGAGCGGATGCAGAGCCAGCTGCAGGAGGTGAGTGCGACGCCGTGACCTGTGAAGCCCTGTCTTTCCATAGATGGCTCCTCAGTTCACATGGTGGAGCTCTCTTTGGACTGTGCCACTGCAGACTGCAGGTGGGACATACCACGGGAAAAAAGGGGAAGGCACAAAATTCCTTGCCAGGGGAAACGAGGCATCAGGGAGAACAGGTTTAGGCTGGCCTTTCCCTTGCTCTCTTAACAGCAGAGGTGTGTGCCTGTGTGTGTTTGTGTGTGGGCACATGCATATATGTGTGTGCCTGCACACAGGGGTATTTGAATCAGGGATTTCTCACCACCCACCTCTGTGGTCTGAAATGCCACGCACTTGGAACTGCAGTACCTTTTAATCTGCTGTCGAGCAAAGATCTCCCTACACTCTCACAGACCAGAAGTGAATATTCTCTAGCCCAGCTTTCCCCACACTTGTCGCCGTCCAGATGCTTTGGACTACAACTTGCAGCATTCCCAGCCATGGGCCAGGCTGCCTGGGACTGAGGGAGCTGTAGTCCAAACCTCTGCAGCATCCCAGGTTGGGGGAGTCTGCTTGAACTATTGGGACTGCTCTCCTAACGATCTGTGTGGGCTCCTGCCTTCTCTTCCCAGACTTCAGAAATGCTGGAAGGAGCCCTGAGGTGCTATGAAGACCTAGAGTTTCAGCAGCTGGAACGAGAAAGTCGGCTGGAAGAGGAGAAGGAGGCGGCCTGCCAGGCTCTGGCTGAAGAGATCACCCAGCTGCAGAACAGCATCAACCAGAGGAAGGTGGGTAGGAAATCCCACCACTGGGGACCAGTTCTTGGGTTTCTTGCTTGCTCCGGGAGCCTTCTTTTCCAGACGAGGTCTCTTTGCCCCAAGGCTTTCCCCGCTAGCCCTTTTTATTTCTGCTGGCTGTGATATATGTTTGCTAGTCATCAAAAGCAGAGGGGATGTTATTTGCAAGTGCATCTGTGCTTGCTGTACCAGACGGAGTGCTGTCTGTACACTTAAGACTTGCTTAAACAGTTCATTAGGGCGACTGATGGTGGTGAGGTTTTGAACCAGGGATGCTATCTTTTGAGGGGCAGGATCAAGTATTCAGTCTTGCCCTTTTATTTTTGGAGGATGTTTTCATCCTGGGATTTCGCTGGAAGAAGGAATGGAAAAAGAAGAGGTGATGTTATAAACGGTTCTTCCTTTGTAGAAAGCAGCATCAAACCGTAGACAAACTTGTCCTTCCTTAGCTATCTTTTGCTTCCTATGTTTAGCTTTTGTGTTATAGGTATATCTAGATGGGAAAGCAACATAAAGGCAGATGAGTCATCAAATAAATATTCTTGAATGGGGTGATGACCAGGGTTGTGCTTCTCTTTCCTCTTCTTGCTTTGTTCGATTTATTCCCACACTGTTAGCTTCCCCCAGTTGGTCAGAACACACACTGAGAGCATGTTTATCTTGCTTTGAGATCTTCAGTTTCAAACTAACTGCGTTCTCTCCACCCCTCCAGAGGACAGTGCAGAAGCTGGAAGGACAAGCCTGTCTCACAAAGGAACAAATGGTAGACGAGTGCCAGCGATTTGCCCAGGAGAAGGGCGAGGCCATGAAGAATCTCAACGCAGTAAGGGACTCCCATTCAGAAATTCATCTAGGATCTGGGCTTCCTCATCATCCTCTTTCAAGCAACATTTCCACACTTCCCAGAACAGGGCCAGTTACAGGGAGCCTGTGACCCCTTGGCTACACCTCTTTCTGGAATTCCTGGTCCATTTCCAGACACTGTTGGCTGGTTATGACTTTCAAAGCCCTAAATGGTGTAGGATCAGGTTGGCTAAAGGAATGCCTTCTCCTGGGTGAGCCTGTCTTGGAGTTGGTCCTTGTCTCTTGCCCTGTTATGCTTGAACAGGATACATGAATGTGGCCTGAAGGTACATCAGGCACCCACCATGTTGATGCTAAGCAGGTCTGGGCCTGGCTTGACCTTGGAGGGGAGACCACCGGAGAACTGCACGTAGCCGCCTTGAGTTCCACAGTGGGAGAAAGGCAGGGTATAAGTGTGTTTCAGAACAGACAGTCACACAAACAAGCTAGGGATAAGTAAGCATCTTAAGTAGTTATAGAGTAAACAAAGCAAAGCTGTTAATCCAGCCACAAACCATGCCTTTTATTTGTGGTTTGCAACTGGTTGTTTGTCAGGAACACGTGGAAAATAAGCCAGATTTCAAGAAACCACATCCTGGCTTAGTGTTCTGTTCAAATCACTGGGATGTTAGCCTGAGTTAGATCAAGGAGATGCCCTTGAGAAGGGCTGCAGTTGTTTCTATGGGAATTCTGGTGCGGGGTTATGCTCACCCCATGAGGAATCTGCTTTTTTCCCATAGACTCTGCTCACAGCAGCAAGCAGCTATTCTGAGTGGAGGGCGATGGGGGTCACCTTGTAGGAAGGAAGCATGATCTTCATTGATGATGGGCTGGTGATAAGTAGAGTGGGCATGCCAATGAGTGACGCATGGGCTTATCTGTCCGGAAAGGTGACTTACCTGTTTGTGCCTAGGAGAGAAGTCGCCTAATGGATGTGGGCCAGGAATATTCAGAGGAGAGTGGGGAGGACTCTTCGGAAAGCAAACAGGGGGTCACTCAGGTAAGCACCTTCCAAGCCTTCTCGGGGCCTCTCCATCCCCCATTCCATCTCGGACAAGTTTCCCCCTTCAGCTGGGAGGTGTGGATTCCACGCCGGGATGAACACACAGTTCGGATGCACAGTGTGGAATGACACAGAGAAGGCAGAGAGGCATCCCAGGTCGCAGCTCCGGAGCTGTCAGCATTTAGGCTTTTCTTTCCTCTTAGGCTGTTATACTCATGCCTCAGGCAGAAATTCAACTGGTAAGGCTTTGCTCCAGCAAAGTGGTGCAGTGCTAGAGAAAGCTGCATCTACCTTTTGCCTGGTGCTGGGCCTTCTAGGACATAGGAAGCATCACAGGAAAAAAGGTACCCCGCCCCCCCAAACTGGCCCTCCACAACATAAGGAAGCCCAGGAGCAGTGGGGCTCATCCTTTCAGGCTGAGGATGTGAGGTCAACCAGGTTTGGCACATTTCAGTCACGCCTTAGCCTAGAATACCAAAGCATCTACTCATTTCTGCCCTATGTCGACATTTTAAACTTGCTTCCCTGCAAGGCCAAGACTAGGGGCCAAATTATATGTGCTATTTATGTGTGTGTGTTTGTTCCTGAGCCAGAGGGATCACAGGGTCCCTCCAGGCCAGCCCCTGTCTTTTGCCTTAGCCTACCTCACAGGCTTGTTTTGAGGATAAATTGGGAGCATGTGTGGAGTCACATGATTCAGGCATGGACAAAAAGCTGCTGAGGCCGCTCTTAAAATCTTACATCTGTCTTAACCTTTGGTTGCTTCTAGTGCCTAAAGCAAAGGAGGGTGGATTTAGTATTTCAGAGCTGTAAAGAGAGAAATCCCCCCCTCCACTTCGCCCTGCAAGCTCTGCCTCCATATTAATGTGCCTCTGTCTCCCTGCAGCTCACTTTCACCCAAAAGACGGATCGGAAGGTCATTGTGTTGGGTTCCGACCAGTCTGACTCCTCTTCCTGTGTCTTCTCCGTCCGCAGCTCTGTCAAGGTCCGTCTTGTCCGTCTTGATCTTCAGTCTCTCCTGCTTCCTTTTATATGTGCACAAGCAATCCTGCTCCATTAGATCTGTCTTCTTCAACGGGAGAGAGCCCTGAGGGAATCTGGGGGGCGTGGGGTACAAGCCCATGGTGAGGACTGAAGATACTGGACTGCCTTAGCTGAGCCCAGATGAGGGGACATGGGGCACAGACTAGGGGCTGGCAGTGGCTCATGCAGTGCCCCACTCTGAGCGTGGGGATATGGGTCTGCCTTCTGTTAGAGGAATGTCAAGGCCTTGTTCTGAGCCTGGGCTGAAGGACAAGCCAGGAGGCAAGACTGAGAGCAAACCAGGAGACAGGAGCAAAGAATCGCAAGGTCATGCCAGAGCTTGGGAACCCTTGTTGGTCTAGGAGGACTCGGGTGGAACAGGAAGTCCTTTTATACTTCTTCCAGTTCAGGAGTAGCCAGTGGGTGGGCAAAGTCAGTCCAGGGCTGGAAAGTTATTCACCCTGAGAAGGTTGCCACTTGTGGTTCTGTGGTGCTCTCAGAGTTTCAGAAGCTCCTCACAGGGAATCCTTAGTCCTAGGCAGCCAAAATAAAAGCAGCAATTTTCAAACTTGCCAGAAACCATTTCGTTATTGAGTTACCTGCTCTGGGTCTCCTGTATGCTGGAGTTGTCAGCGTCTTGGAAGTGACACCTAGATTGTGGAACTCATCCTCAAGGAAGGCTTGCTTGGCTTCCTTACTCAAAGAGCAAGTCCAAGCCCTGCTGTTTCGGAAGGTATTTGGGACAGTAGTTATTCTAAGGGAAAAAAGACAAAAGAAGCAAGAATTAAACACAGGAAGATTACACATAGAACGTGGCGCTGTCTGGACCCCACACTCTACCCCACAGAAGTCTGTGCATGATGTAGGGTGCCGTTTTTTTCCCTTTGTTCAGTTCTGTTGTTTCGTTGCTGCTCTAGCTGAAAATTGTGTCAGCCTTTCATTTACACGTCTTGTTTTTCTGATGATGCTAACAGCTGCCTTGCATAGATCCCTTAGGCAGGATTTGAACCGATAAATTTAAAAAATTCCAAATCAAAATATTTTATTTATTTTTTATTTTTATTTATTTACAAATTTATATGCCGCCCCCTTGCAAAAAAGCCTCAATATCAGGGCATACGCTCACTTCACACTGAATTTAAGTAGCCCTACTGGGTCTGACCAAAGGTCCCTCTAGTCCAGCACCTTCTACCAATGAGAAGACTATGGAGGGTGGAGTCGAAAGCCAACGATCCTCTTCCACTGTTCCTTCCCAGGAAATGGTATTCAGAGAAACGCTGACTTTCATAGACTCATGGAATCACGGAATAGTAGAGTTGGAAGCCCATTCATTCCAACTCCCTCCTCAGTGCAGGACTCCCAGTTGAACCATCGCTCTCAGATGGCTGTCCAGTCGCATCTTGAACGCCTCCAGGGTGGGAGAGCCACAACCTCCCCAGGTCGTTGGTTCCATTGCTGTACCGCGCCTTGAAGATGGAGGTTCCGTCCAGCTGTCCTTCATGGATTTTTAGAAATCTCCTTTCAAAGACAGCTCAGTGCTGTCCCTCAATGACGGGGGGTGGCCAAAAGATGCCTCCACACTCCTTGGCTGGGCACTGGCTTTGCAGGCCGCAGCTCCTGCGCCTCTGTGGACAGGAGGATCGGGTGATGGAGAGGCATCTCTGACTGAGAACTTGGCAAGCTTCCCTCAACTTTTACAGAAGACCCTGCTGAAGTCAATGGACAAATAGCCTAACCTGCTATACTGGAAGTACAGTTGGTGCGCGATATCTAGGTTGGGGAGGTGTAGAAATCCCCTTTCCTAAATCCGAGGATGAGGCGAGCGGGACTGCTTTGTGAGTTGCAGGCTTGATTCTCACTCAGTTGCTTTCTCTGCCCAGGGTTCCATAGGACTACAGAGGACGGCAAGCCTTCCCCGTAGGCGAGGGGAACGCATCAAACCCCGGACTGCGGAGCGTCCCCTCTCAATGCATGGTATGTGTTAACCAGAACTGGCGGACTTAAAGAGACTGGGGGAAAGGCAGATTTGAGAGAAAGTGCCGGTTGTGGGGGCAGAGTTGTGTCAGCTGGCATCTGGGGTGTAAGAGTCTTCTCTCCAGGGGTTGATGATGGTGAATTTAAAAGGCTAATTTCAATCCAGTGGAATAACATCACAGAGTACACTACAAGAAACGCGAAATGGTATCCACTGGTTAAGATTTTTCTCTCCTGTTTGCAGTGTTTCAGTCCCATAATCTTCTGCGTTTGGAGAGGTTGCAGGCATTCTAGTGTTGGTCCCTAGGATCTGGCCTCTTTTATCTAAGACTTGCATCTCCAGGGCTTTTAGGCCATGGAGAATGACCATGGGCCCATTGTGTTGCACGGCAGTGTTTGTGCCAAAATGGGAACTGCTTTGGTCGGATGTCCTCAAGGGTTCTGACACCAGCTCTTGGGTTTCTTCCCACCTGTTCCTTCCAGGTGCTCTGGACCCCAGTGTACTGGCAGCACAGCTCTCTGGTGGGAGCAACGGACACTATGTGGGCAGTCCAAACCTGCAGTTCTCACGTCTCCAGCACCCCCTCTACCAGCTGCTGGGTGGCCAGAGAGCTGCGGGGCATCTAGGAGGAGGCACACACGGAGCCTACAGGTGGGCAGATGCGGCTTCCTCCATAACCACGGCCTTTCCAACATATTAACCCATCAGCAGGTTGTTTTTGGCTGCCCTGATCTTCCGCCTGCCCACCAGGCAAACTTGCTCCCTTCCCCATCCTTCAGTGCCTTTGCACTGTCCACTGTCCATGCCCTTGTGCCTTTTCCTATTCTTTTTGACGTGCCCCAACCCTGAATCCACCTTCTTGAGTTGCTTCCAGAGCTTGGTTTGGGGACTGGCCCTGGATAACTTCCTTCTATTTGACCCGCTTCTGCTGTTGACTCAGTTTGTTCAAGCCCTGGATCGGAGGTTTTATTGACTTGGGAATAGAGGGGAAAAACAAGCACATTTAGTTATTAGGCAACCGCAGGAAACCATCTCCATCACACTCTCCAGTTGCCTAGAAGCCATGAGAATGGCTTGCAACCCTAAACTGTGGCCTTCCGGGCAACTTGCAAAGCCAGGAGGTTTTATTAGTCCTCTTGCAGACCACCATGTCTAGACAGGCAATAACATTCTGTTTGGTGGCTTTCCATAGTGAGTAGAAGCGTGGTGTCCAGGTCACACAATATGATAGTTCCACTGTTGTGGATTAACCAGGCCATAGCTAGGGCAATGTCTAGTTTTGGGCACCACATTTTAAGGAGGACATTGACAAACTTGTGTGTGTACAGAAAAGGATTCTGGAGATCAAGTCCTATGAGGACTGATTAAAAGAAGTGGGTATGTTTCTTCTGGAGAAAGGCAGACTTAGTGGAGACCTGAATGATTGTCTCAGAGAAGATGGAGCAGACTGGTTCTCTGCTGATATAGAGGGGAGTGGGCAACTGATAGGTGGGAATTTAGGCCAGTCACAGACTCCCAGCCCAACCTACCTCACAGGGTTGTTGTTGTGGGGATAAGATGGAGGAGCAGAATGATGTAAGCTGCCTTGAGCCCTTTGTAGGAAAAAAGCAGGATATAAATCGAATTAAATAAATAAATAAATAAAATTGCAGGTGAGAAGACTTTTTCTAAAAGTAGGAGAAACTTCCTAACAGTAAAAGTAGAGTGGACTGACTCAGGAAGTGGAGGAATCTTACTTGGTGGAAGCATTTAAAGAGAGGTTCATGTGGGTGTTTGCCAGGGATACTACAGCTGCAAGATTTCTGCACCGAGCAGGTGTTTGGACTAGATGCTCTTCAGGGTCCCTTCCAACTCTAAAGTCCTATGAATCATGGACCTCCCACATCAGGCCTGTCTCCTCTTTCTGCTTCTCCATGTGTCCACTATAACTGACACTGACCAGATGTGTCTTCCGACAGCCTGGGGAACTGCGTCACTAAGTTGGCGGAGATGGAGCTGAGAGTGCGGGAGGCCATGGCAGAGAGAGAGCGGTTGCTGCAGGAAAGGGTGAGAAGACAAGCTAAAAAACACCAGGATCTTTTGTTAACGCAGACCGTGCTTTCCAGGTGTGAAATCTGCAAGTTGAAAATCTGGAACACCCACCCATCCATCCACTCCTCTCCAAAGTTTGGGGAGTCAGGACCACCAGTTGTGATGCAGATTCTCCTACATCTTTTTATGGAGGAAGTAACCGAGGGCGCTCCTGACCCATATTGGAACATGGTGACGAGGAGGGGGAGTGAACATTTCCCCTTGCATGCCAGCTTTCAATCAAAACTGCATCTCTCCCGAACTCATGAATGTCCCCCGTCTCCAAGAATGCCCTGGAACAAATTAGCGTCATGACATCGATTCTTTCCCATTTGGGCCCAGGTTACTGTGAGAAGCTTTTAAGGTGGGCTGGGGAATGTGCAGCCCGCAGATTGGACTGTAGCTCCTATCAGCCCTGGCCAACAGTCCAGCAACTGCTGGAGGGTTACACGTTCCCCACTCAAGGCCTCTTCTTGATATGCAAATAACGTACCTGGTTGCTTCGTTGCTCAAAAGCCAGAGGTGCCTTCTTTGAAAAAGGAAACTGCACACATTCCTTTTAAAAATCATTGTTACCTACCCATCAGCACTGGGCTTTAGGGGTGGCAATAGCAATCCTATGGCCCCCTAGACGGTGTCATGAGGGCCAAGGGATACCTTGGGTTCCCAGATCCAAGATTAGGGACAGCGCTCCAAGCTTGGAACGGAGAATCTGCATTCCAAGTTTGGACCTTGCAGCTGGCACAGAATGTGAGCTGATTCTCCAGGATCAGGAACACAAACTCAGAAAGGGCTTAAAGGGGCTGAGGAAGGAAGCCAAAGGGAAGAATGGAGCTTGGGTCTGCAAGGATATGTGTTCTGCTGGTGGCCTCCCTCTCCCCACCCCCCGAAGCACTTCAGCTAGACAGCTGAGAACAGCTGTGCGCTCAACTGCATTCTGGGAGACTCACTCAGCCCTGGATGCTCCAAGTTTGGGGCCTTCTGAGTGCAGAAGGTGCATCCGAAAGGAACGGGCTGTTAAATTCTTGCACACAGAGGGCCTCCCCTCCTCGTTTATGCTGGCCTCTTTACGCTTCACCTCCATCCCTTATCACTGCAAGGCAATAATAGAACCCAGGCATCCTGTCCCCGCAGCCTCCTCTCCTCTGCCCCACCACCCCATCTGATGATGCAGCCTAGGCATCCCTCGTGCCAGAGCTGCTTCTCACATCACACCCTGTTTCTTCCGCACAACAGTCTGTGACAACCAGTTGGGGGCCCTTTCGTGTGGCCGGTCTGGGCAAATGCACACCCAAGAGCATAGAGTCCTGCCAGTCTGAGCAAAGGCCTAAGGCTGGGGTGGGGGACCCTGGCGTTCCCCAGTTGGCCTGGCCCACTTCCTCCAGCTACCCATTGTTTGGAAACCTCCTGGCTTCCGTGCAGTTTTTTCTCCCTCTGCAAAAGGTGGAAATGTCACTTCTGCACCTGAGTTACAGGCAAGAAGAGTTGTGAGCTAAGCAGGCGGGTATTTTTGGCTCCTTTGGGCTGCTTTCTGTGCCACTCCTGTGGCCTTCAGCCACACCCTCCATCGGAAGGTGGCCCCAAGGGCTGAGGCTGACCCGGTCCAGCAGTCTGTCTGCACGGTGGCAGCCAGGTGACTCTGGGAGCCCTGCAAGCGGCAGGCAAGAGCAATAGCACCTTCAGAGGGGTATTCACTACCCGAGGCCATGGAAGCCTTCTCCGCCGTGGCGTCATCCGGAGCCCTGGCCCCCTTGGTTGCTGCAACCCAGCATAACCGTCCCGCCCATCTGCCTCTCACGCGGCTTCTCAAACGAGGAAGTGCCCAGTTTCACCTTGTCAGCTCTTTGCCTGCCCTGCGTTCATGTGGACAACTCATGGGAGGAATCCAGACTGGCCCTGAGGGTGGGAGAGGGGGACTGGCGTTTCTGCCTGTGTCTCTCTCTGTGGTGCAGGTTTGGGTTTTGCGGGAGGAAGCATATGCCTGGAGCCGCCGGGAGACTGTCACCCGTTGCCCAACTCACCACAGACAGACCTTGCTCGTTTCTTAGCAGGAGGCCAAGAAAGCGGCTGAGGAGGCAAAGCGCATGGAGCTGCCCCCATCAGGCAAGGTAGGGGGACATCTGAATTGCGTCCGCTGTCGGAATGTGAAGCTTCCTTTTACTCTCGGGTACCCACGGGGCCAGGAAGCTGGAGGCTCGGGCTCTTCTCCTTTCTCCACACCTGTGTGAGCCCTGCCCCTGTGGTTTCCACCACCAGGGGACCTGCGCAGGGCGAGTGGGGTTGCGTGGGAATGGTCAGGGGCTGAATTCTTCCACAATCGCTCCCTGCGGGCTGTCCAGTCCTTCATGCTCCCTTTGTCCAGAAGGAAGAGAATGACTTGGCTGCCCCCAGCTAGCGAGTCTCCAGTACACAGATGGTTTGTTTGGGATCCAAGTTTATTTTCTGGCTTAGATTGACTCTCAGAAGCAGGTGGATTGACTCTGAGAAGCAGAGCCTCATCCTCACAACAGTTGGCAGAACTAGATGAGAAAGGGGGCTGTGGGGGTGGACACTGGAATAGGCATGCGGGCTCCCTGAAAGGTAGGAAACACTCAGGCGACACTGCAGGGCATTCTGGGAGGCCCAAACAGTGGTGGTCTTGTGGGCCCCGCCATGATGGCAGGAGTTCCAACAATGAGGGGTGCCTGAACACCAGTTGCCCTCCCCGCATGCCCCAGTCCTCATGGCGGCCCCTAGAATGGGAGACCTCCTTGCCACCAGACTCACGTGCTGCCATGTTGCTGGCCGGCAGGATCCCAACCCGGTGGAGATCCAGGAGCCGAAACCGGCCGTGTTCGACCTGCGCAAACACCTGGAAGCATCGGGGCACAGTGTGGACACCTGCCCACACGTGCGGGTTACCAGCAAGTCCTGCAAAGGCTACCTGGTCAAGATGGGTGGCCGCATCAAGACCTGGAAGAAGCGCTGGTTCACCTTCGATCGCCAGAAGCGTGTCCTAGCATATTATGCGGGTGAGTGAGCGAGTGGAAGAGAGTTTACACATTGCCACCTCTGCTATGAACCTCCTCCCACATGGCGCTGCCGAGAGCAGAAATCCTCTCTCTTCTGGGAGCAAAACACCAAAAATGTTCATGTTTTGCATGTCCAAATTTCCCAATATTGGCAGACCCTGGGGGGAAGTGGTCAATAGTTACTGCATTTGTGTGTGCTGAATTAGAAAAAACTGGGGTCTTTTCACGAGAAGGTGAGAACTGGGAATGTTGAATGCATTTTGAATGCGATTTTGGAACCTGTGACTCCCCAGCCTTGCCATCCCAGGGCCATCATCCGCTCCAGTCACTTGCTACTTGGACAGCTTGTGGCTTTGCAATGCTGCCTCCCTGAGCAAAGCAGGTTCTTGGTATTGGGCAGAAGGTCCAGCAGACTTTCCTGGCATCTCATTAGCAGAGCTGGGAAAGAGACTTTCCATCGGAGGCCTCAGGGGCTGCTGCCCATCAAGGAAGAAGTTACAGGCAAAGATGGTCTGAGTCCGTGTAAACAACTTTGTGTGTTGTCTATAATACATTGCACTTCATAAACAAGTTACATATTCTGTGCCCACAGAAGCTCAGTTCTCTGGTGCATATAAATCAACAAATTAAGCATATTTGCATATTCCTTTCTCATCTTCAGCCTTTGATCTGAATTTTCAAGTCTAGGCAGAAACAAGGTGCTGCAAAATGCTTTGTAAATCTTGCTCATCCACCTCTCTCTGGCTTCTGAATTCTCAGCAGGATTTGACTTTCAAAGCAGGGCTGTGGAGTTTCTCTGCATCCATAAGGACTAGAAGCATACTTTAATAATAACAATTATGGAAAAGGGAAGATTTTTAGAAAGCTGATTCCTATGCCCCCAAATCACTTTCAGTGTTTTTGTATTAATTCCTGATACTTTGCAACCTTCATGTGACACTGAGTTGAAATATCCAGGTAGAGCAGGTTGAGCTTTGGTGAATGATGCAGGTGTGCTTTTGCGATGGAATCAGAGCTACACTTCCAAGACACAGCAGTCCTTCTCTTCTCTTCTCTTCTCTTCTCTTCTCTTCTCTTCTCTTCTCTTCTCTTCTCTTCTCTTCTCTTCTCTTCTCTTCTCTTCTCTTCTCTTCTCTCGCCTCTCCTCTCCTCGCCTCGCCTCTCCTCGCCTCCTCGCCTCCTCGCCTCCTCTCCTCCTCCCCTCCCCTCTCCTCTCCTCTCCTCTCCTCTCCTCCTCTCCTCCTCCCCTCCCCTCCCTCCCCTCCTCCCCTCCTCTTCCTCTTCCTCTTCCTCTTCCTCTTCCTCTTCTCTTCTCCAGCTTGCAATGTACTAACACGCCGTTCTGCTTTTTTCCTCCTTCCAGACAAAGAGGAGACCAAGCTAAAGGGTGTGATTTACTTCCAGGCCATTGAAGAAGTTTACTATGACCATCTCCGCAGCGCTTTCAAGGTACCAAGGGAAGGGGCTTCTTAAAGCAATGGTAGCTGTGGAATCTCCTGACCGAAACGGATTGGGTGGGGCGGCCAGCTGGGTTTAGAGGTGGCATAGGATTGGGTGCACCTTCTGGATCTTGCGGAGGAGGTGCTGCGAGCCGAGGTCCTCCTTCGAACAATCACCAGCCCCAGACCGTTTACCTTGGGAACATTCTTTAGTGTTCCCTAGTACAAATCACCCGGATCTCTGAGCATGCACAGAGTGGTTTGTTGAGCCCCATGTACTGTTTACTTCCAGGAACTCTCCTTATGAGCCTGCCTGGCTCCCAGGCCTCACTCCCTAATGTCGATATGTTTATATTAGTGTCTCATTCATCCACTGGAGAGTCCAGAGTTTGTCTGTTTGACACCGCAAAAGCCCTGTGAGGAAGGTTAGGCCGAGTGCTGATGACTTACCCGCTGCCACATGGCAGAAGCAGGTCCATACTGACTTTCTCCCACCGGGTGCCTGCCAGATCTGTTAGACTACTGTTTCCATCAATCCCAGCCTGCTGACCAGGGAGCTTGGGAGTTTCAGAGGGCACCAGCTTGGAGAAAACCGGTCTGCAACGTGTGGACGCAGAGCCCACACACCCGGCTCCAACCCAGCAAGCCAAGCACAGTCCAGCAGGGCCTTCATAGATCACTTGGCTTATTGTTGGCGAGAAATTCAAACCCCTGCCAGGCCAAATATGTGGCTGCCTTTGGCTTCATGAGCTGGCTGTTGTACAAGCCTATGGCCATGTACTTGCAGTTTGGTGTGGGTGGACTGGACCCTGCCATGGAGTGAACTGGGGTACCCTGGAAGCTGTCCCATGCCAGATCAGGCTCTTAGGCGGAGGAACCCAGCAACCTTCTCCTCCACCTTGCAGCGATTCAGACTTTCAGGCAGAACAGCTTTCCTATCCATTGCAACTTGATCCATTTTTCAGTTGGTGACACCAGGAATCGAGCCTGCAAATTTTATTATTTATTTTATTATTATTCTATTAGTTATTTACAAAATGTGTGTACCAAAATGGAGCTTCCAAAGCACACTACGACAGAAGAAGAAACAGATAAACAAAGAGAGCAGTCCTTTAAAAGCAAAATCTAGTTGGTTGGTTCAGGAAGGCTTCCATAAATCCAAGTGTTTTCAGGCGGTGCCAATTACCATTTAATGCCTGCCAAACCACCTGTGGCAGGAAGTTCCCCAGAAAGGGGACCAGCATGGTGAAGGCTCTTTCTCAGGTGAGTTCCAGTTGTTCCCTATGGAACCACCAGAGACTTTATCTACTTCCACTCTGCCATTGAGCTGTGTTTCCTCTGCTCACTCAGAGCCTAGCCGACCCCCAGAGTTACGGTGAGGCTCAAAGGAACCGGGAGCAAAAAAGGAAACAGTGGGGAGGAAAGATGTAATGTGCTAAATCTTTGTATTTGGCATTACCACCTTGTTCAGAAGTAATATATTAGCCGTTATGACGACTTCCTTATGTTCATGATGATAACGTCTTTGCTCCTCTTCACCAGAGCCCCAGTCCCAAGATGACCTTCTGCGTCAAGACCTATGACCGGCTCTTCTGCATGGTGGCGCCCAGCCCAGAGGCAATGCGCATCTGGATGGATGCTATCGTCACGGCAGCGGAGGAGAATAGTCGCTACTGAAGGACATCACTTTCTAGGGATTTGATCCGTCAGGCTTGACTATGGACCACAGTGCTTGGCTCCAAGGAGCATCTGTGTAGAAATGACAGCTCCTCTCAGTCAAGGACCCCAGCTGCAGGACAGCGAATGGGAGAGGCTGCATATGTGTGGGTTTGGCTGGAAGGACAGCTCCTGCGTGGTTCTTCAGATCTTTGGTCAGTGGGATGGAATCTGAGTTCCAAATGGGGCAATTGCCACATCGGGTTGTTGGCAGCGCCTGCTGACGGTGGCCTGACTAGCAATGGTTCTGGTCTTTTAATGGATCGATTCAAAGGGGTCTTCGGATTGTCCCCTCCATTTGAGAAGACCCGGACAATGTCTTGGCAGGTAGAACCTGTTGCTGTGAGCTCCAGCTGGTTCTGTAACATGTGAATTCCGTTTCAAAGAATCAGAAAAACTTCTTTGGACTCTTGGCTAGCATCTGCCAAAGAAAGCAAGCTGTTTGCAGAACAGGGAGGACTTGGTATGAATTTTAACTCAGGAGTTGGCCAGAATTTTCATGACTTGCAGGAGAAAAGATTCAGATGTCCTGTCCAGTGGTCCTAGATGCTCACCAGTTGGAGGAAGTCATTACTCACTCTAATTCTGGCTGGATTAGGTTTGCTCCTGGTTGTGACTACTCAGGCCGGACATGTTTCAAAACTTGCCTTTGACTTAGCTGTGAGCAACCAGACAAAGCTTCTCCGACAGTGCTTTGCCACAGTGCCTTGACATACATTTGTCTAGATTATGAAAGACACTCTTAATATGTGTGGAAAACCTCTTCTCAGAAACACAACACCACTAAGCAGAATAGCAAGATAACAGCACATCTGGAATAGATCTCCATATATTTATTGTATTTTTTGGGTCACTGTCTTTTTTAAAAATGCCTGGGGATACTGTTTAAAGGGGGAAATGTGTATAAAACCTATTTATTGTATAAACATTTTATGTGAAAGCAGAGCTGAGCCTCACTCTATTTGTTTCTCCTTTCTGAGATCTTTTAATCCTTTGGCAATGTTCTCCACGTCCACTCTGAAAACTTTTCAACTCAGACATGTGCCACCCCACAGCAATTCCATTCTCTTTCAGTCTGACTCACCACAGCCATGATGATCTGACATCTTCTTAAGCTGTCTTTCCCCAGAACACCTCCCCTGCAAGTCTCCTTCTGTGGAATCGCTCTTCTTCTGCATCTACCTGGAGTTATGCCAGATGTTTTCTGCGGAATGCTGTGGAGCCCAGTAAATTCAATGCCTGGCTGCTCCCATGACTACCCTTCTACTGAGCAAATCAGGGTTGGTCCCAAGTTTATGCTTTGCCGGGGCCTGTCTAGCTCCAGACCTCAGTAGGCAGCCCAGTGCTGATGTCTCTGGCCCTTCTCCTTCCTCCTACCTGTTCACTTGCCCTCTCCAAGGGCAAGGAGGAAGGGTGCGGCCCACCTTCCATTCTCCCTCCAGTCGGTGGGTTCCAATTGCACTCTTCTCCAGGTGCCCCCGGGCCCTGTCTGGTGTTCCCAAGATCAAATGAGAACAGTGGTGTACTTCAAGGGTGGAGCAGAAGGGAGATCTCCAGATGTTTTGGGCATTCCTGAGCATTGACCATGATGGAGACTTCAAAGCTTCTAGTGATTTACCTTCTGCCTAGCTGCTAATGTGCACCACCACACTGTGGTCCTTAAAGGAAGGCTGGGATCTAAAAGGAAATCCATACATTCCCTTGTCTCTTCACCACCACCAACAAAAACAGCTCAGAAGCTGAGCAACTTGAGATCAGGATTAAGGGTGGCAGAGGAGGCAAACCAGACTGCAAAGCTAAATGAATGCTTTAAACTGAAGGACATGTTGAGCAAGGCCCTCAATCCTTGGGAGAGTCATATTCCTTGTGTGTAACTTTTTTCAGTCTCAGGATTAAGAAGATTTATCTGACTGCTGCGATTTATTGAATGGGTTTCACAACCATTTTATAAATCTGCTTGGATCAGAACATGCAGGACTAGAAAGAGACGAGATGAAAGCATCTGCTACCAAGCAGGATACCAGACAAGTTTCATTCTTGGAGAATGAAGGAAATCACATGAAGGTTATGCATACATTCTTCTGCAGTTTTGTGTTTGTGTCATCTTAGCTTTTCCTTTTAGAAGACTATATAGCAGGCTGTGATTTGACTTACGCTAAGGACTTGGGAATGTGTTGGAAGTCTTGCAAATAAACCCACAAAAGTTACTAGCCTGACGGAGCCCACATGGTGTAGTGATGAAGAGGGCTGGACTGGGACCTAGATCTCCGGTCTACTCTCCACTCCACACTGGGTGACTTGGTGCTGGTCACAGAATTTCAGGCCAACCAACCCCACAGGGCTGTTGTTCTAAGTATAACATGGCAAGGAGAACCATGTAAGCTGCCTTGTGTTCTTTGCAAGATGAAGAAAAGTGGGACATAAATGGAGTGTAATAATTGCAATAACATGCAGACACACAGCTGCAAAGGGAGTTTTCATGTTGGCCATCGATGGAAAGCCCCTTATATAGCCAGCCGGGAAACATGGGCTTCTATCGGGCTAGTAAAAGCATGGCTCCCTTTCCTCCAGTCTTTGCAGCTGTTTCCATGGAGTTTCTCCTCACTGGTGGTGGATGGAGCTGTTTAATCCAAGGGTGTGCTTAAGGGCCCCCAAGGTTGCCCTCCGTAATTTGAGTCTCATCTGGTCTGCCATGCCATCCTTCTTCCCCGCTCCCACAACCAAATAGCTGCTGTTAGTGGAAAGTGCAGAATTATGAAGTGTGGGCACGGACCAGGGCAGGATCCCATTGGGAGCCCCAACATGCAGGCAGATGGGTGATCTGGACCAGCAAACCCGTCTTCACACCGCTCAAGAGCAGAATGGCCCCTAATGTTCTGTTCAAGACCAGCTGCCCAGGCGCTTGGCATGGCAGCAGCCACCCATATACTGGGCAAATCCACTCCTCCAGCCGGCTGCTGTGAGGCCTGCCACTAAGCTCCGAGAGTCTTGGGGTCTGTTTTGCAGGGCAGAGGATGTCTGTGGCCTGCAAATAAAAAAGTACTGGTGCTTGGTCCCTACGAGGCCTGCCCCACTATTATTATTTCTTCATCATCTTCTTCTTCTTCATCATCATCATAATCATCATCTGTTGAAGCTCTCTGGGCAGTTCACAACAGCACATTAAAAATACAATATAAAAGGCTCCATCATAAAAACCATAAAATGCTTACAATGCAAAATTTAAAATCGAATTTAAAACAGATGACAGCATTACAATGACTTGAGATAAAATCTTAAGACCTGTTTAGCGACTGGAAAGCCCCAATAGACTAACTGAATGACCTGCAGTAGAGAACAATCTTTACCTGGCACCAGGTACTATGAAAAGACAGTAAAGTTGGTGCTTTAGGAGTGATCCAGGAAGACGAGACCAAGGGGCACAGGGTGCATGGATCAGACCTTCTCCTGAGAGTCTGCCCAGGCCGCTGCGGCCGGGTCTCAAAGGTCCGGGCAAATGCCTTCAGGCCCCCACAGGCGAAACCCCACTCAACTTTAAACAAAAACCTAAAGCTTGACTAACGCCAAGCATCTCTGGCCCCTTGGTGCCTCCTTCTCCTCTCCCACATGCCTTAGGCATGAGACCACCCGAGCGTGTCCTCCTCTGAACTGCCGCTTTTTGCCACAGCCCACCCTCTGAGAATTTGGAGCAGATCTCCATCAAATAGCTTTGCAACCAGATGTCTTCAAAATGAAACGAAGCAAAACAAACGAAAAAACAGCCGTTGCCCATCAGCAGCAACCCTGTGAGGTAGGCTAGGCTGAGAGTCATTGACTGGTCCAAAGTCACTCACAGAGCTTCCCGAGTCCCTGTTGCATGCTTTGATCACTGTATATTGTCTTTCCCTACGGGGGGGGGGGGGGGGGGGAGTACTCAGATCTGCTGCCTCGAAAAAGCGCCTGCCCTTTGCCTCCCACTCAAAAGTTTCTGACCTATTAGGAAATGAAGCTGATATTACAATGACACCTTAAGATTCTAGTTCTCTCTGTTGCCCAAAAGGAACCAAACCTAGCCCCACATGCACCCAGAATTCTCACAGCTCTGGGGTGTGGGGAGCATGCATCAAGAGGTTACCTTTACTTTTCTGACTGGGGATGGTGGGATCTGTGGTATAACTGATGCCAGCGACTGATACATTTTTCTGTGCACAAGCCTCACATGCTAAAGGGCCTCTGTGATGCTGTCAGTCTAATCCGTCTTATGAAATGCGTTCTAGCTCATTTATGGATGAGGGCATCCCCCTCCTCTGTTGGTTTGGCTTTCTGAATGAGTAGACACTGTCTTCCAGCAAAGTTTTTCTGAATGCCGCCACCAGGTTGAAATGGCTCAGCTTTCTGCGGAAGTCCAAGCCTATGAAGAAGTACAGGATAGGGTTGGCACAGCTGTTGAGGTAGGCGAGAGAGGAGGCGAGAGGAAGCCCCACAGAAATTGCCTGGCCTTTCACTCCTGCCAGTTTACAAAGGAGGAAGAGATGGTAGGGTGCCCAGCAAAGAAAGAAGGTGACCACAATCACTAGGATGACCTTGAAGGGCTTCTTGGAGCTGAAGGTGGCCCGCCGCCTTCTCAGTATCACAGTGATGACCCCATAACAGATCAGAATGATAGCAAAGGGAACCAGAAATCCACACACCAACCTCAGCAGATAGAGGGCTATCTTGTCTCCATTCTCCACCTGGCAGTGCACTTCGTTCTGTTCCCTTTCTCTATTACCACCTCACGGTAGAGATAGAAAGGGAAGCTGGTGGCTATAGCCAGAACCCAGGAACTAATGGCAGCCAACCATGCCAACCAAGGGCCACGGTGGTTTTTGGACCAAATGGGGTAGGCCACAGAGGCTGCTCGGTCCAAGCTGATGGCAGCCAAAATGAAGACGCTGCAGAACATGTTGAGGTACTTGATGAAACTGTTGGCTTGGCACAGGAAGCTCCCAAAGGGCCATCCTTGGTAGAAAGCGTTCTTCAGCAAGGGCATGATCCGGCTTACTGAGAACAGGAAGTCAGCCAAAGCTAGATGGAAGAACCAGATGCAGTTGACTGTATGTGAGATTCGGGGAGCTGTGATCCAGATCACGACCCCGTTGCCAATGGAACCAAGGAGGAACACCACACTGTAGAAGAAGACTTGGATCATGTCCATTGTGCTGCTCACGTCAGTTTTGGCTTTCAGGAAGAACAGAGAGGATATATTGGTGGACGCCAAGGCAGTAACATTAACCTCCATGATGGAACCTTCCAAAGAGAGAGGAATAAGAAGTTAGCCTTTCTGAGGTTTCTCTGCTAGCTCTCCATTTTCTGTTCTTGGTGGCATTCTATCCACCAACCCAGAGTTCAGATGAAACTAGGAACAGATGAACAGGACAGTCATGCTGGATCACACCAAGCATTTACCTAGTCCAGCATTCTGTTCACACAGTGGCCAACCAGCTACCTGTGAGAAGTAAGTCATGTGTGCAACTTCAGCCTTCCATCCATCTTCCCCAGCATATTGTCTCCGTCACTGGAGGCAGCATGCAGCCATGAAGACTAGCAGCCACTGATAAGCGTCTCCTCCATTCATTTATCGTATCCCTTTTTAAAACTGCCCAAATGGGTGGCCATCATTATATTTGTGGAAGTGAATTCCATAGCGTGAAGCCCTGTGTGAAGAAGTCCTTTTTTATCACTCCTGAATCCCTCACCTACCCGTTTCACCTACTAGAGATATAGATTTCTAGGTATCATTTGCCAACCTTTGGAGTGATAGACTGAGCTCATGGTAGTACTGGCACCACTCAGTAAAAAAGGAAAATATTTGCAGGATCTGACTGCATAAAATAGTCCTCCAGATCCATTGGATGAAAGCTCCAGATCCCAGCCAGCATGGAGAACAGCTACTGTGGGGAAGGCTGGTAATACAAAAAAGCGAACCAAATTCTGGGAAGAGGCGCATGCACACGCACACACAATCTAGTTTAGGATTGGAATAGACAAACTCCGCGGTCCCTGCCATTATTATAATTTGATAAATCCATCGTGTCATCCCTTGTATTCTGAAAGTTTTTTTTTTAACTGAAAAGTGGGTTTCTCTCTCTCTCTCTCTCTCTCTCTCTCTCTCTCTCTCTCTCTCTCTTCCTTCTTCCTTCTTCCCAGAAAAGGGTATGTTTCAGCTTTTGACAACAGTGGAAAATATGGGTCTACTCTGATGTTGTGTTCCACCCCATCCCACCCCATTCCACGGACTCTGCTACCTGAGATCCTTTTTAGGTAAAGCTGACAAAAATATATCCCAATTCACTTTGTGGTGATGCATGGACTTTACAAGTGAGCCTTGGCTTCTTTGCACAAATGCCCAAAATGGAAAAGGCACATCCCAGAAAAATCAAGGTGTTGTTAAATCTAAGCACCCAGATGTTGCTAGAGACCTAGACTACACTGAAATGTGGGTAAGGCAGACACAACACAAGGACACACATTGCAATAGTAACCACAATGTAGACTGATTGCAGCTGCGGGTATCACAGACCAGACAAGAAGCAAAAAAACCTGTTCTGAGCCAGCAAGAAAAAATAGGTTTGCAGAAGCTATATTTCCCCTTCTTTTCGAAGTTCAAAGCCACCAGAACTGAGAAAGCATAGAACAATCCCTGCAACCAAGTGGACAACACAACATCAAAGAGAAGACTCATCCCATTACCTGGTCAGAGGTAGCAAGACTCAACTCTTCTGTCTTTCACTGGTGCCCTTTTTTACAGAGAAATGGAGGTCCCCTGATTGCTGCCTGTCTTCCCTGCTTGGCTGTGACTTTGGACTCGAGACAAAACGAAGACAAGCACTTGATGAAAAGAGGAACTTGATATGGGAGTTACTTCATTTTTTTCCCCTTTTTGCTACAAATAGGAAAAATGCAGACGCCCACATGCATGAGAGAAGGCTTAGCCTAGAAAGGGCAGGATGCAGCCCCTGAGCCCTTGCAGAGGCATGGCAGGTCATTTATTAGAACAGAAGATTCCAGAAGAAAAGAAAGCCTTAAAGAAGAGAATTCCCCTCCTAGAGCAGGATTCAGTGATTCGTGGGATAAGAGGACTGCATCTGTTGGATCCTGTTAAGAAGAATTCCTTATCTTGGGAAGGGAGCTGCTCATTCTGTAGCTGAGACAACGATCAAAACACAGATAGGACACGACGAGGCTGGGTAGGGCTTGGGCTGTGGTCCAAGCTAATATCCATCCAAGTTCTATGTCATTCTGCAACCCGAAAAAGTTACTTCGATCCAGCACGGCTGCCTAATTTCCCTTATTCTGTGTAATTTATTCTGCTGGTAGAAAAGAATGCTCAGCATAATTTGCCTAGCTTTTGCTAGCCAAGGACAGGCTTCAACAATTACACTCGCCACGGTGAGCGCTGGCTGGCAAGTGATGACTGGAAGAGCTTTCTCGCTGTTTTGAAGCTGCTACGGTTATCCTTGGCTTCCCCCAGGCTCCAGGGTTAGGAGGAAGGCTCTGACCTGCAGGCTGGTGGATGCAGTGTCAGTGGGGTGCTGTACCCCATCCAGGTTTAAGTCTGAGCTTTAAGCAGTTACCCATGGTGCTGAACCCTCCCCAACTTGGATCAGGACTATGGATAACTCTTTTAACAGTCAGCCTGAAAGCAGAGTAGTTGCACTAGACACTGCTGGCTGCCACCCTTTCCATCTCTCTGTCCTGTGGGAAATGAAGCACTTTCATCCATTGCTCAGCACTGGGGCTCAGGGCCAGGCATCAGGCATCAGCCACCTTCTTCTCTTTTCCTTGCAGGAGCAAAGAGAAGAGTATGGATGGAGTGCGGGTTGTTATGAACTGTGGCTTGTCCTGTTGTCTAAACCCAGCCTCCAAAACAAGCTATGGTTTGTTAACCACAAACAACCCATGAAGAAGAGAGTCTATGGTTTGTTGTTGGGTTGTGGACTGTGGGTTGTTTGTGGTCAACAGATTATAGTCATCATGGCTGGGTTCAGACAACACAACTGTGCATGGTTCCGTGACAACCCAAACTCAGCCCTTAATTGTGGGCGATTATTGTGTGACCCTATTTCTGTGTTTTTCTGCATTTCTACATAGGCTTCTGCCCTCCTCACAACTGAGCCAGTGCCATCAAGTCATCTCTGAGTTATGCTCCTATGAAGAAAGCCCATCCATCACAGCCCTGCTCAGCTCTTGCAAATCCAAGGCAGCGGCTTCTTTTATGGAGTCCATTCATCTCATCTTTGGCCTTCCTTTTCTTCTCCTGGCTTCAAATTTCCCTCTCCAGGGAGTCTTGCCTTCTCACGATGTGCTCAAATTAAGGCAGCATGGCTTTGGTCATGTTTGCTTCTAGTGCCATTGTTAGCTGTACCCAAATCCAGAACAGGATCTTGCAGCTGACTGGTCATTACACAACAAGTAAACCCTTTTGCTGTGCTGGCCCAGGTTCCTGGGATTGGTATCCGGCATAGCTAGTCCAAAGAAGGCTTTGGGACTGCCTTCCAGTCATGGGGGGGGGGGGGGGGGGACCAGTGCTTTTTTTGTAAAAAAAAAAAGTGCCAGAACTCACAGCCGGCAGTAAGCACACACCCCAATCGCAGAGCAGCTATCTCCCACTATCAGATAGCAGATAGCAGACACAATAGCAGCCTGCAGGCACTATGTTAATGATGTTTGCAGCTGATCTGCTACTCCTTGGTAAAATCCATTGACAAAAAGGTGCCAGAAAAAAAGTCCTGCGGGGAACCATCTTCTTCTGAGCCTGAATGGAGGCGGAGGCCTCAGGGTAGCCAAGTAGCACTTCTAGGCAAGGCCCAACTTAAAACCACAAGCTTCTTGCTTCAACCCCCAGAGTCCAGCCTATGCAGAGCTCGGTTTATGAGCTTCTGGCTGGCTCAGAAGTGCTATTTTTAAGTCACTCCACAGGCGAGCAGCTGCTTTTATGCCGTGAGTGGTTCATAGAGTGGGTGGCTTTCTCCATAGCACTCATGGATATTTTTAGGAGACACTGCGAGAGACACCATGAAGAGGAGAAGACACATCTGGGCAGGATGAGCAAATAGCTTGAACCTGAACGCAGCCATCGCCCGTGAGTGGCTTTCCCAGCATGAAGCCCACATGTCGCCCTCTCCAGCAGCACCCATGAAATGCCCCACTCCTTGCCCCCTTGGAAAAAAATACATAAATAAATACCTTACCTCTGACCCCAGGGTCTAGAAACTCCCAAGATGTCTGTTTTCACTGCTGAATCTTAATCCTGGCATGCGAGAAGTATTGCAGGAGGGTACAAAAGAACCAGCCTTACAAACAGTTATTCCTTTCTCCTCCCTTGCCTGCCAGATGGAAAAGGCATTTTCAACAGGCCCATCGGAGAGGGAGTACGAGCCGCCTGGTCACTGGGCCCAAGGTGCTTGCTTTCGTGGTTCCTGAACAGACGGATGCCCCAAATCTGAGTCCATAAGAGGAATTCCAACAAGTCCTGCTGCAGGGCAGTCCTGTGGGAAGAACATCCCCAGCAAGCGCTGCTCTTTCACAAACACCTCCAGACTCACCAATTTTCTGAGAAACTATAAAGCTTCCTGGAAAACTGCCACGCTTAATCTCCAGACAAGAGCTGCCCCAGGTTCAGAGCTGCATGCAAGCGAGCGCGGCGACTGGCAATGAGAGCAACGGACCCAGCACTGGAGTCCCGTTTGGAAAGGTTGTTGCCAAAAGCTTCACATGTCTCTAACACCCGAGGATAAATATTTGACTTTTCGCACGGCCAGACCCCTTGCAAGAGTTCCCAGAATGCACTGCTGCTCCTGAGCCTGTTGCCAGGATACTCAAGCTGCCAGGATTCTCAACAGGAAGGATTTATATGAGTAGAGTCAGTGAAGCGAAGGGCCACAGGGATGGTGGCCGCATTGCAGGGGAAGCCGAATGAGGCGAGACTGAGGGAGCTGGGTCTTTCCAGCCTGGAGGAGAGGAGACTCTGAGGGGATCTGTTGGCAACACGTAGGTACGTGAGGGGGTGTCACACGGAGGTGGGTAGAGACTGTTTTCCCCTGTGGAGGAAGCAGGACGTGCTCCAGCGGAGCCAAGCTGAGGGAGCCAAAGTCCAATTTGGATGCCAGGAAGCACTTCCTGACAGTTAGGGCCCCGAGGGTATGGAATAGGATTGCACGGGAGGTGCTTGAGGCCCCATTGGTGAGGGTGTGCAAGGATAGGCCGGACATGCACATGGTAGGCATATCATGAGTGGAGCAGGCTGGAGCCGGAGGTCAGACTAGATGGCCCCGGAGGCCTCTTCTGACTCGCTCAGTTTCTATGTTTCTAAGTTTCTAAGCTGCCTTGCCTTGGCAGGGATGAAGGAAGAGGAAGGTGGGTTGTTCCATCTCACTCTGCAAGCTCCCGTGCCCACTTCCCTCTTCAGGTCCTGAGACTGGCCGTCCCAGTTCCCTGCAGCAAGGCCTCGCAAGGGATGGAATTGACTAAGTCAGCTGCCTACCTAAAATATCGGGGAGGGAGCTCCGAGCTGTCCAGCGATGCAAACCGTGATGCATCGGCACACGTGGAGAGTGTTCAGTGTTGACCAACCTACCGCACAGTCTACAGCCAGCACAGCATTTCCAGTGCCCGGACTCTAGACATCTCAGATACATTTCCAAAATAGCTGTTTCCGCTCCTTAGTCCTGAGGCTCAGACTACATGCGATGTTCATCACATGTCACTTCCACTTCCTCCCCCCTTTGCCTGGGGCAGACTGCGGGGTGGAATCTGCCCCGGGAAATTGCAGTGTGAATCCCGTGGGTTGAGAAGTCCTCTTCTGAACATCTTCCACAGTGATTGGGTTCAAAGGTCACAAGGGGAAGCAAGTGGATCATGAGCTGGGGTACAAATATAAGTGATGGTGTGTTATTTATTTTATTTATTTACAAATTTATATGCCGCCCCCTTGCCAAGAAGCCTCTTTTGGGCTTCCATGTTTAATTGTTTCTATAGGTATGAATTAGCATGTGCAGCGTTTATGTAAATTGTTGGCCTCTTCTGTAGTGAAGCATTTCCTCTTTTTTGGAGACTGATCAGTGGACACTTTCCCACAACTCCCATCATCCTCAGCCACCATGTTCACTGGGAGTTGCAGTCTTGCACATCAGGATGACACAGTGTTGGAGAAAGAAACTGTTTTAGATGAGTGAGAGAGAGGGAGGGAGGGAGAGTGAGCGAGAGCTGGGTAAAAAAACCAGCAAGACCAGGTTTGAATTTGAGGCTAAACTTGGCAACCCACACAGATCCCTATGAATACAGGAAGCATTGGGCAGGATTGTAACAGGTTGGGTATTTCATTTTCTATTCTCTTTTCCTTCCTCTTCCTCACTTCCTCTTGTTCAGGCACCTGGGAACCTCAGATTTCATCATCAGACGTTTCTCATGTGACAGAGAAAGCAGAATCTGGTGCTGGTCAGGTCCATTTCTTCCCCAGCCGTTTTAATCGCTTATCATTTGGTAGAACTCAGCCCAATGGAGGTTTAAGATAGAGAACCCCAGAACTGTTGCCCATCCACAGTTGCCCATTAGTACTGGACCACTGATGGAGTCATCTGGTCTTTCAGGGTGAGATGAGCTGTATTTCTATAAATAATGATGACATTGGTGACGAAGCATATAAATTAACCTGTGCAGATGAAATGGAAACCCATGCCCTCTTTCTCCTTAATTTTGGTGGTGCCTTCCCCCTGGCTTTAATATTTTTTAAACAGCCTCTTGGTCACTGGGTAGGTATCAAGTCAAGGCCCGCTTCATAAGCTAAGGATGTTGCGGACTGTCGGTGGTGCTTTCCTTGAGGGTCAAAGTGAGGGCCAGACAGTCCCACAATTAGCACCCACCTCGCTTGGGATGGCCCACTGAAGTTTTGGGGACATCATTTAATTTTTTTGGAGCGGGACCCAGGAGATCTCGGTTCTGGTCCCCACTCAGCCATGAAACTCCCTTGGTGACTTAAGGGCCGGTCAAACACACTGAGCCTAACCAACCTCACAAGGTTGTTGTTCTGAGGACAAAATGAAGAGGAGAAAGACCACGTGAACCAACTCAGGTTCCTCGAAAGAAGAAAAAAGAAAGGGCAGAACTATAGTAACAAACAAAATCAATAAATAGCGATAGTAAGGAGAGATCAAATGAGAGATCAAAAAGTAGACAGAGGCTTCCTTCAGCTGAACTGCAATCTTTATTTGCTGCATCTCCAGCTCAGTATCTCATATTGGCAAGAATTAAATCTGAAACTATTTACAAAACAACAACGATAGGTGAACAATAGATACATTTGAACCTCTGCATTCTCCCATGTTACTTGCTCCAGGACCCCAAGGGAAGCTGAGCCCAGGAAGGGCTGTTTTGCACAGCAAGGGGGTTCCAGCCAGAAAACAGAGATGCATACCAGGTAGAGGAGCACTGGCTGGCCAATAGCATTAAAAAATACATAGTCCAAGAGGGCAGGTATAAATAGCTTTCTGAGAAGGGGCTTCTGTACACAAGGCAGTTATCGTGTGCTTGTGATGCTGCATTCAGGGGAGTTTGTGGTACTTTGCACAGCGTTCCCATCCTTCAGGGCCTCTCTAGGTCTTTCCAAGGATGTCCACAACTTCATTTATATATTTTTTAAGATCAAGGAAAATCAGGTATTATAATTCCAATGCAGAATGAACCAGAATGAGGTCGTTGCCTTTTTGCAATTCTGCTATACCAAGTGCCGCCTTGTGATTTTGTCATCAAACATATAGCAAGGCAAAGAGAGAAAAACCTCAGTAAAGGGGCCTATCTTAATGCAGCAAAGAATCCGGAAGCAGAAGCCTTGATAAAGTGGTGGATTAAAAGCATCGTGTGAGGAAGCCCTTGGGAGGCACTAAGACATGGTTGCTTTCTTTGAAGTGATGGGTTGGGAATGCTCTGGGAACGTGCTTTTAAGCCTCTGAGGACTTCACAGCAAACTCAAATGGCTCTTAATTGTCCCAAGAATTAGTCCTGCCACCTTTCCCGAGGCATGATATCCATAGGGCTGCCCCATCCTTGTTCCTGCACAGCAAGGGCAGGGATGGGAAGAAGGGGATGAATCACCCAGTTCGATCCCCTCCAGATCTACTGGTTCTGGTTCATGGATATGGGGTTCCATTGATGTCGCCTGGGTTTAAAGATCCCCTGGTCAGTTCAAGGTTCAATTAAACAGTAGGTGAACTAGAACTTACAGGTCCTCTCCAGAAGTTTTGATAGTGAATATTCCCAGCATATAAATATATGATATTCAGAAAAGCACCTGAAATTCTATAGTAGTAGCTGTCAGCATCTGACAACTTAGTAGTAGTCAATATTGAAGTATCTGACTGTAATATACCTGAGTAACTTTCAAATTAGCTTTATTCATCAGTCAGACCGCTCAGCATCTATACATGTGAATAGGCAAAAAGCTATAGCTGTTTAATTTCAGATTTTTATTCCCAAGCTTAAATGTCAAATTTCCAGATCAAAATCTAGCTCTCAAAACTTGCCTGATTTCAAAATCTTCTGGATACTCTTGTTCTAAACTGGTCCTAGCCTTCCACTTTCATATTTTGAAATTCACTGTTTCAAGAATGCTTTGATGGGGGCCTCGTCCTACATAAACAACTTGCTCTTCTGAGCTGGTTGTTATCATACCTTTATTGGTTTGAACAAAAACAGGTACATTAGTCAAATGTTGGGGGGCAGCACCAGATACCAGAGCATGGTCTGTCTCATGGAGAGGAACTGCTATTGGATAAAGGGAACTGAAACCACTGACTCTCTCTTTCCTTTACCATAAATAGTTTCTGTGCTGCTATTGAAGAAAAGCACGGGAGTAGCTACCCCTGCTAGCTACCCCATGATGCACAAATTTTGGAAAGAGAGCAGAGAGGAAATTCAGTTGGGTTTTGCCCAGTTATTGCTCAAATGCTATGGGCCTGAGGAATGGGGTGGGGGTGGATATATATATACTCTTCTAGGAATCGCCTACACTCTAGAGCAGAAAGATTTTATTTGATTCTAAGGTGATTTGGGGGTCCATCAGGCCATCTTGGATAAGACTTGCACTGTAGGCCATCTGAGCAGTCCTCTGTTATTGGGAGCCCCAAATCCTACAGTCGATGATACAGTCCTCTTAAAACACTGTAGCTTGATGCAGGTGGAAAGTTGGAGAGAGCCATGAATCTCAGCGAAATGAGAAGCTTTATGTGGTAAGTTATATCAAAAATGACCCAAGGAGAGCTCCATTTAGAAGGATGAATACAAAATGGCTGACCTCATGTTGGGGCCAAATGTGCTCTGATAGATAATAAGCCCACAAGACGGCTTAAATGTAAAAAAACCCACCCCCAAAAATGGAATCGGATTTTGCGTCATAAAAGCAGAGCTGACTTTTGCTGCATATAAACATAACACAGAACTTTGCCTCAGGGTGACAATAGTTTCTAGCCATTCCTTGCTACAAAATGGCTGCCAGGAAAACAAGGCAAAGTGGAGTTCCTAAAGGAAGCTGCTCTTCCAAAAGGCAAAAGGCACTACACAGAGTAGTTGCCACTGCGAACAGCAAAAGTCTTGGTTTCCAGATACATTATCTAACTTATGAAACCTGAGGCCTCACCTGTGTGGGGAGAGTCCTATCAAAATTCAGCAGCAAAATGTATTTGGATGGGACTCAACTAGTAAGAGAGAAGGGAGAAGACTTAATATCATTTTATCCTCTTGATTTTCCTTTACAGAAGCAACTCAGTCAGCAAGACCAGCAAGACTGATCCACCAAGGCCTGCTACACCTCCCTTTGGGCTAGTGGTCACCTGCACATATCCGTTGTGTCTCTCTTCAACTTTCACAGCAGTGACCATGTTGCCATCTCTCACTGAGGTGATTTTGTGATCATCACCATCACGGTCATGGTCTTGGTCGTGGTCATCATCGTGGTCATGGCTGTGGTCGTGGCCATTGTCAGGCTGAGCAGACGTTGGTGACGTCACCACAGTGGAACGAGTTGGCTTGCCGGCAGCAGATGGGGCTGCCATGTTGATACGAGCATTTGCTGTCGTTGGAGCGGCTGTGGTAACAACCGTGCCTTGACCAGGCAGAACTGTGAGCTGAGGGATCTTGGGAGCGAAGTGTGTTTTGTTGGAGAGGTCAACATTGCAGAGGCTTCCAGAGCAGCAGGAACCTACCAGGGTGATGGCTGGGCTTCCCTTTTTCACCTTGGTACACTCCTCATCCTCAACACAGCCTTTGATAGGCCTGGTGAGTGTGAAATTGCCTGGAAAAGAGGAAGAATAGGGTGAAGATGATTTACAGAGCAGAGCAATAGGTTCATTTTGGGCGTCTGCTCATGGCTCCCTCTAAAGAAGTCTTCTCCAACGTCATAGCCATCCCATGTGTTAGACTGGAACCACCATTATCTCCAGTCAACATGGCCAATGGAGGCCCCCAGAACGATTATCTAAAGCGACTACTCCAAGCCAAGCCAAGCTCTCTGGGAGCAAAATGGTTCTTCCCAAGATGGGCCCGAGACTTCATGAACCTGATTTAAATTCCTCATGAGTTTGGTAGAGCAACACACTCTCGAATCCTTCAAGACAATTCTGTGCACATTTAGACAGAAAGATTCCTACAAGCACTAGAATATAAACGGGCAATACACACGTGTGCATACGCACACAGAATTATTACACTCAATCGTGGGAAATCTCAGGATCTGATTCATCCCGAAGCCACTTTGAACCTTAGCTGGCCAAGGTGAAAAGTGGCCATCTCAGATGCCCTGCACAAGTGCTTACCAGCTCTCATTGTAACATTCCCGTGGAAACAGCCCCGGAAGGAGTCATAACATTTGACTATGGTAGAGTTGTTTACCGCACAGTCATTGCCGCTGCAGCTATAGCATTCCACACCATTTGCAACTCTCGCACTTTCGTTTCCTGAGAAACCAAGCAAAATCCCAGTATTAGCATGGACGAAGGGCCACTCCCTTTAACCCTATTTGAATGTCATGGGAAATGTTCTGAGGATGCTAACAGGAAATCCTTTGGAGCTGCAAGCCAATCGTTTCTTAAAATGATAAATCTAAGGAATAGTTGAACACAGATAACTATGTATAAATCTCAAGTTACTGAAGAAGAGCTATGACAGTTACATAGCTCATACATAATTATGATTTAAATTGGTTTAACAAAAGCATTCCAAGGAATAAAGGATGGGCAAGTGAAGTGATATTTCCTCTGGGCAAGGTTACCTGTTCTCCCAAAGTGTTGCCTTCCCTCTCTGCATGGGGATTAGATGATGCACAATCACCAATCAAAGGCTAACGGCATGGTCTAGTGGATAGAATCCAGGACTGGGGACCTGGGAGATCTGGGTTCTAGTGTCCACTCGCCCCACTGGCTTTGGGCCAGTCACTGACTCTCCACCCAACCTTCCTCACAGAGTTCCTGTGGATAAATCGGAGCCATGTAGGTTGGCTTGGTTCTGCCCAAGGGGGCAAAAGTGGGGTATCAATGCAATGTGACCTATGATAGTCATAGCGTAGCATTTCTGCACTATGCTAGCAGTTTGGGGAGAGGCTGCAGGTCAACGACAGAATGCCTGCTTTGCATGCAGCTGCAGTCCCAGCCTTCTGCAGGGAGGGCTAGGAAAGATTCCTTCTGCAACCCTGGGGACCCGTTGTTGGTCCATGCTGACCGTCATTGCTAGATGGACCAAAGGTGTGACTCAATAGAAGGCTGCTTCCTACATTTCCTATTTTCCCCGAAATTCAGTTGTGTTCTTCTTGTCATTTGGATCCACATCTCGGAAGGAAGGAAGCCCAACTGCAAAGTTTGACTTTCCAGTTGACCTCTGTGGAAGCTGCTCAAAATATGGTTGTGTATTTTACAGAAACCACTGTAAAGTCACCAGCAAATGTTGGGCATAGCTATATGCAAATCTCAGTAGAACCCCCTGGAAAAACAAGAACATTTCAGATGTGGGATGGCTTTGGAAATCAAGGATGCTTGTGAAGCTTTCCAGCATCAGGCTGCCGATTCTGACAGGGGTGGGAGAGAGAACTCCAGTGCTACAGGAGGGGCTTCATCCCTTCTCGTGGCCCAGCTACTCACCCATGGGTTGCAGCTCCAGGCTTCTGATGTCCAGTTCAATGTTGCAGTGGCTGCTGTTGCACTGGTGCAACTGGGAGAACGCCACAATCCCATGGACTTCGACGGCTTTGTCGTTTTTGCCTGACACGCCCAACCCACAGCCCTTCTCACCAACGGAGAACTTCCCATGACCTGCAAAAAGACAGACCAAAGAAGTGACATGGGGAAAGAAAGAAGCAACAGCTCACGCGGATGGATCCATGTGCTGCTTCTTCTACCCCTTCTCATAAGGTCTGTGTCGGGATGAGGAACCTTTTTCCAACAAGGGCTGCAGACCTGAACAGGTAATGTGGAAATTACCCAACCCCGGAGGTGGGGTGTTCTTTTACGGGGTTTTCTTCTCCGTATGTTTTCTGCAGTTTCTAATTTTCTATGTTTCTTTTTTGATAAGATTTTACAGCATTTTAATTGCGTTGCTCTTATGCACTGTTGCAAACCGCCCAGACAGCTTTGGCTGTTGGGTGGTGCAGAAATGCAGTCGGTGTCATTATCTTTCGACAGAGGAATATTCTGGGAGTTGGACTGGGTGTCTGGAGCAGAAGTCAGGAGTGGGTGGGACCGTTGCCATCTCTCTCCCTGCAGAAAAAGTGGGTCATGGCTTCTCTGTTGGCATAGCATTGGTAATTTGCAGGTAGACTTCCTCAGTATGGGGCAGCTTCAACTAAGTATCACGACTAGCCACAGTTCATAAAGTTATGTTCAATTGTCTTATCTAATTCATAAGCTACTGGAGTCATCATGAGAGTTTGTGAGAATGAATTGCATACTTTTGATTTCACTAGTCATACAACTTGCAAAAGAAAGGAGGCTGTGGGAGAAGCTGTCAAACTCTACCTTGATTCTCTACTACATTAAGCTTTCCCCACTCACAGAGCTAGGAGCAGAATTTAGTGATCTGGTCTTCCCAGGATGGCTTTGCTTGAACCTGTAATTAGCAGCTCAGAACCTGTTCAGTGCAAGGGCTCAAGGCTGGATGTGAAATTACAGCATTCCTTTAAGCTTGGGCAGACAGAGTACCTTCTCCCTCGGTCCTGAGTAATTACAGCCAGCTGCCAATAGCACAGGAAGCAAATCAGAAAGGCAGAATTGCTCAGACATATCTTCTTCTAGAAGTTCTAGATGGCCAGCTGCTTACTTGGCGCCTGGCTGCAACAACAGACTGGAGGAGGGCTGATAAACTGGAGTGCAGTCTAGACAAGATAGAGATGTTGCTAGTGCGTGGTTCCTCTGACCACAATGCACCTGTTCTGGATGGAGCAGGTTCATCAGTTGTGGGGTCTCCAGGAGCAATTTCTGCCACTTGAGGCTCAGAGACCCTCAAGGCCCAGGGTGCCTTCTACCAGCTGCTAGCTCAGCTATGTTCCTGGAGATCTGATGCTCTGGATTCAGTAGCCTACACTCTGGTAACCTCCCGGTTGGATTACTGCAATGTGCTCTAAGTGGGGCTTCACTTGAAGACTGTTCAGAAGCTGCAGCTTATGCAAAACGCAGCAGGCAGAGGAATAACGAAGTCCTGAATATAGCACAGCCATTCTGGCCCACCTGCACTGCCTGCCTGCTTCTGAGCCTGTTTTTATGAGGTGGTTTTATCCTAGAAAACTTTACATGGTTCAGGACCACGGTCCTGGTGGACTGTCTCTTCCAATCTGAACCTATTTAGATATTATGAGCAACATCAGGGGCCTTCTTCCAAGTGCCACTCTGATGGAGGCTGTGAAGGTGACAAGAAGGGACAGTGCCCTCTTGGTTGTGGCTCCAGAATTCTGGAATGCTCTCCCACTAAGGTTCCCCTAGCACCAACACTCATCTCCTTGGCCTCATTTTAAGACTCTCCTCAATCCCATTTCTGCAAACGTTTATGCCATTCAAATTGTTTTAAATGTTGTATGTCAGCAACCATCCCACATGGTATTTCTGTGATTTGTTTTGGGAAACTCCCCGCAGAATTTCAGCTATTGGGTGGCCTAGAAATGGAATCGGCACATAAGCCAGCAAATCGCTAAAAATGATAATACTCACTCCACCCCACGGCAGCCACAGTTTCCACACAGACATGGGAGGACGCCGGACACGTCACTTTCTTCATCTTGTCCACATTGCAGCCACCGTCACCCAAGTCTACGCAGCTGTGGCACTCCAGGGTCAGGGCACCTGTGAGGACAAGCAGGTGTGGAAAATGGGGGTGGGAAGGAGATAAGGAGTAAGGATCTTTTTGTTCAGGAAACACATATGTTTCTTAGACTGGGCAAATAAATTTACAGAGCAGTCCTATAACTCCTAGGCCACAGCATTTAGATCAGATCGGTCTGATCTCTGGATCCAAGTTTAGAGGCAGAGCCTTGCACTGGGACTGGGGGATCCACACGTAGACTCCCTCCCCTCCTCATGGCCAACACAAAAAGGCCTGAATTGCCACATCTCTGGGTTTGGAGAAGCCCTCCACAGAGAAAGGGTTTAGAGGCAGGGTGAGAGGAAACCTGAGAGCTGATGTACTCCACCTTGAAGATGCTGCAATTTGAGGGCTGAAATTGGCCATTCAGCTGCTTTGCAGCATGGAAGGAGGGCAGAGGGGAAGAGAAGCTCCATGTTTCTCCCACTCTGCATAAAATGCCCATAATCCTCAGCATGCAAGGAGTTCTGGGCTTCCCCGTTGCATCGTGCCCTTATTTGATTATCAGTGGATTGGAAAAAAATTACATTTCAAGTGTGTACAGGGGATTGGATTGTGGAAAGATAGTTTTGGATCGTTGTACTGTTCAGAGGCTCTGCTGGAAGAAAGGCAAGGAGGTTATGGGTTGCACAAGCGGAGCAGCGAACCTCCTTGGTGCTTAAAAGGTGAATCTATCTCTTGAAATCACGCCAAAGCCTTGTGGCTTTTAGCTGGTTAAGATGAGCACCAGAAATAATGGCCCTGCAATTGCCTTCTCAAATCTTTCTGCAGATAAGTCATGCTCTTGCAGTGAGAACTGAGTTGTTTATCCTACAAAACAGCTTCATTCCCAGGAAAGGGGAGGGAGTTTGGGTAAATCCCAACAGGCTCTGCAATAGTGGGAGAGAGGAGTGTGCAAAACCCACGGCAAGGAGGACCTTTGCGTTCTAAGCCGGCAGGAAGGAATTGGTGCATCACCTGCCCAGGCACCTTTGGAGACGCACGGAGCATTGCCCTACCTATTCAGGGAACCAGGGAGTCACAAAGAAGGGGATTCATGCTTTCTTCTGATTGCTTATTAATATTCTGCCTCCATATTCCATCACTGTACTCAATAAACAGTGTATCATCTTTATACTCTAAATCCCCCCTTTCTCTTGGCAGCAGTCTAAACATAACCTTTTGAGAGGCTCCGAAAGCATAAGCAAATGTAGCTTGTGAAAAGGAGACACCTGATTTTTCTTTCCTTCATGGCAAGATCCTCTGCTTTTTCCACTCAAAAAGTCCACAATCGTACACAACACAATTTCTCAAGCCTCTTGGGGCTGGAACATCCAGAAGTGTCCCAGCTCCTTTTTCCTGGGAACAGGAATGTTAACTGTTGGCCGCCAAACTTGGTTTCTCTTGAAAAAGGGGTTTTTGACAGGGCACCGCCAAATCAGCTATTATCTTTCCTTCAGAATTGTCTGTTAATGATTATCCCTTGCCTGCTGGACAATGACAATTCCTAGGATTCCCAGGAAGAAGATGATGACAAATAGATCATCTTTCTTTGATGACAGATGTGATCATCCTCATATCTAGAAGAGATATGATTGGTGACTCCAAAATCAAGATCAACGGGGCTTTTCTTTGGATGGGGCACCACTAGGCAGGGTGTTGCTATGCAAGTAGAGACTCCCACTCATATCTTGCCCTTCATGGGTGGTGTCAGAAATTGATTAGCTTAGGTGCCTGCTTGGGGCCACAAAGAAACTCGCTCTGCCTTCCTTGAGTACAGACTTAGCTTACCAAAACCGGGCTGAATTTAAGGTCTTTGCGCCTCTTCCTCTTTGAACCTTCCTGGAGGCAAGCTCTATTTACATCCTCTCCTGGCCACTCATCCCCACTCAATCGCTTTTCTCTGCTTTTTCCTTGTCTCCAGCCCCACGTTCCTCCTCCAGGAGGCTCTGGTTTTGAGGTGGGGGGAAGGCCAGTATTAACACAGAGGGTCCCAGCTGCAGGGGCTTCCCAGGTCTCGGGTGCAGAGCACCCTTTCTCAAGCACTCTTGCAGCTCTCTGCAGTGACCCAGCCTGCTCTCGGAAAGCCCAGGACTTCGGAAAGGGCTTTCAAGGGCTGCTGTCCTTTCCTGAGAGCCAGTTGTCGTAGCGGTGAGAGGGGCTCGGAAGAACTGGGTTCTAGCCCCACTCAGCTCACTGGAGGAATTTGGGCTAGTCACTGACTCTCAGCTTAACCTACCTCACAAGGTTGTTGTGAGGTTAAAAGGAAGAGGCCCTGTGAGCCACTCTGGGTTTCTTACGGGAAGAAAGGGTGGGGTTTGAATATAATGCACACATGAATGCACTTCAGGTGTGTGGATCTGTGCTGTGCCAGCCGGACAATGTGGATTTGCTGCCACTCGGCTGCCATTACGTCACCCCAGCAGCAGATGGCCTGATTAGGTGGTGTTGTGGCAAACAGTTTCTCTGAAATAAGGTCAGAATCTGCCTGGAGGGCTGGAGGGTTGATAGGGATGAATCATGCGGAAGGGGAAGAACATGGCTACTGATTCTCCCTCAGTGACCCCTCATCAACGTTGCAAAGGAAACCTGGCAGGGGTTACGTTACCTTCATTGCATTTCTGGACCACCCAATAGCCCAAGGTTTCTGGGTGGCTTACAAAGATTAAAACCCCAAGGGTGTGATCCAGGTGAGATGAGTGGGAGCCCCCCCCACCTTTGGAGGCTCCTGCATCTAATGCAAAGCAGGAAAATGGGTGGAGGTGATCTTTGCTGCTTTGCTCCACCCAGGCTGCATTTTCACCAGACAAATATTTGAGGCTGCCTAGTGACTTATCTGAGGAGGAGGGGAGGAGGCTGGAGTGGTTTCTTGATACCCCACAGTGCTCTTCTCTCTGAGTCCTCCAAGACTTCCCTTCATCCTTTCCGATGAAGAGAGTGTGTCCAACCTTGGAGAGTGGTCAGAGAAATTCTCCAGCACCAGAGCTGGAGCCCTGATTTCCATCTCCGAGGTTGGAGGGCTGCTCTGGACTCAGAGCAGGGAAACCAAACTATCCTATCTTGTTCAAAGATAGGCTGGACATGCACATGGTGGGCATGTCATGAGCGGAGCCGGCTGGTGCCGGAGGTCAGACTAGATGGCCCAGGAGGCCCCTTCTGACTCGCTCTGTTTCTATGTTTCTATGTTTCTATGGCATGGCAGATGCTGGCTAGAGGCCATAAGATTTTCCCCTAGAAGAACACCATGTAAAACCAATGTAAACAAGAACAGCTAAGGGGAAAAGTGGGATATAAATCTAATACATTTTGAAATAGTGAAGGGTAAAACCTTTTAAAAAGTACAGTATGCTATCAAATGCCACGGTGTGGAGGAAATGTGTAAATTGGAAGCAAAAAGATGGCAGGCAGGCCTCACTGGAGGAGGAAGCACTCGGAAGAGGGGTTCAGGTAAAGAGAGGGTATCCTACTGGGATAACAGCTCCACATGGTCCTCAGCCATGTAAAGCTGTATAAGTCAAAGCAGCACCTTGAGCTGGGCTTGGAAACATATTTCCCTCAAAAGGCGCCTTCGGACACATCTTTTATTGTGCCATTTTTGTGCCCTATTTGCAGAAACTTAGTGCATGCAAGTGTTTAAAACGCCATGTCTTTCTTGTAACTCTCCCATGCCTTCCTACTTTTTTTAAATTTATTTTTTATTTATTTATTAACAGATTTATAGGCCGCCCCTTGCCACAGGCCTCGGGGCGGCTCACAACCACTTCTTCTGGTACAATTCCTAGGATGTCTTGCTTAGAGTCTAGCACACCTAAACAAGGTCAAAAAGTTCTAGTTGCTGAACAGCTATAGAGAAAGCAGTCCTGGACACACGTTGTGTTTTCCCTCCTCAACAGATTTGTGTTTTTAATAGGAAGAAAAACGGAAGGAAGAAGCATTGCCAAGAAGTGGGTGAGTTGTAATGGTGCGCTTTCCTAGTGTAGGTTGGATTACAGTGGACAGTAAAGGGTTAAGCGAATCCTCTGCTCAGCTCCTCTGCATAGGAATGCCTTCTTCGGCAGCAGATTTTGGTCACAAAAACAGTAGTTTTCTGGCCTACTTTCTTTTTCTTGCTTTCCAAACGAACATGACTGAAACATAAACAGCACTGAAGAACTGGCATCAGTAAACTATGATTTTTAAAGGGAAAAAATATTCAAAGCAGCAGCACCAAGGTCTCTCCTCATGAAGGGCTCAGCAAGTAAAAGAGCTTTCAGACGGGCGTCAGAAAATCATGGGATGAAACAGCAAGTGAGCAGTCCCTGTGAGTTTTTGCAGGGTCTGTGTGTTTGCAATGTGCAGCTTGCTCCAAGAAATATCCCACCTTGGCTATTAAGAAGGAAGCCTACACCAGGTCCAAGAGGTCCCCAGGTAGGGTCTCCCTCAGGGCTCTCCTTCTCCCCACTCCTTAATGGCCTTTTTACATGGCCATTCAGGCAGCTGGCTGAGCCTGGAGCTGTCGCCATCTTGATTGCCCTAGATTGCCTCTGGATCCAGATGCGGGAGGCCTCGGAGGCATTCTGAGGAAATAAAAGTTTGGGCAGCCGCCTCTGTGGCAGCCACTGGCTTGGAAGTGTTCCTGCCTCTCAAAACATGCAAAGAAGAGCAGGAGGAGAGAAACGGTGTGTCAGAGCCTTCCCACACACCTGTGGGAAGCTCAAGCAGGACTTGCTACAGGATCCTCTTCTCAAGTTCCTCAGCAAATGAAGAATTCTGTCTCTGAGTCTACAGTCATTCTGACTAGTAGCCACTGCTTCCTCCTCCTCCAAGGATTTGTCTCATTGCATCGTAAAGCCTCTTTTGTGTAGCAAATTCTATTGAAAACTCTATGTGAAAAAGTGCTTCCTTTTGGCTCAAGATGGCCTATGTTCCAAGCTCTCCTCTGTTGGATGGGCCCCGTTCCTAGATGCAAGCAAGCCCTGAACAGCTGGTCAGTTATCCATCGGTTTTTGGAAGATGGTTGTCCACCATGCTACTGTGGTCCTCCTTTGCCAGGTTTTTGATCAAGTGCAGAGGGATGTGGTAAAATCCACCACACTTCATGGTTGAACACTACAGGCAACCAGCTTCCCATGCAACCATATGAGGTTGTCCTAATACCACACTGTCAGCATTGCCGTAGCTGCTGTGAGGATAAAATAAATCCAAGTCGGATTAAATCGCCTGCCAGAGAGATCTTTGTGATGGGATGGGAAAGAAATGCAGGCAACAAGACTCTCTGTTGTGTTGTCAGTACACATTGCTCAAAGCACCTCCTTTCCATCCCACCTTTCCTCCAAGGGGCTCGGCTGATATACCAATTTCCATGGGCTCAGCTTCTGAATATTTGGGCTTTTCTCCTTGTGCAAGAAAGACCAGAATTAAAAATCCACAGTGGGGCCATCACCAAGAATACGAAACCTTGGGTATGGAACAGGATTAATTAATTTGGATTAATTAGATTGCTACCTTTTCGATAGACTATCCCCCAATTTATCAGGCAGGAAATTTGAGTTAATAAATGGTTGTAAAGCAGCTACAGGTAGCAACCTCCACCTCAAAAGAGGCATTTCTTCTTGAAGGAAGGTTCTGAACGGACATAAGTAAGCACGGTATATGAATAAATCTCGCTTTCTCCCACTTTAATTAATATAAGGTAAAGGCATTAAATTATATCAAAGTATTGATTATATAAATTAAGTTATGCATATTTAATCAATGGATTAATCAGCTAAAATCAACTGAGAGGTCTTTAATTGGGAGTCTGTCTTTAGCCCTGTTCTCGGAGTTAGCTATAGGGCACTAAGTATGTACACACACAATAAGGCACATATTTCAACTCCGTCTTCCATAAAGCGGAGACTATGAGCTTTCTCCTCCTCATTGTGTGAGACATGCCACTGTTAACATCTCTGCTTCCGAGGCACCATTCCCCCTCTCCTATACGCAAGGGCAAAACCATCATTCTCTTCTTATTCCTACGTGGGGGATCCTAGTTGATTCCACCCCCTGTGGGGGCAGCTTCACAGCATATCAAGCCCCATCATTCATCCAGACCTGGTTCAGATTCTGCAGGTCCTAAGGACCACTCATGAAGCTCCGCGCAGATGTGATTGCCACCAGTCCTCAGAGGCAGGACCTTCCCAGTTCCTACCTTTCATGAAGAACGTCAGAGCCAGGAGAGATGCACAGGCCTGGAGCAGGAAGTGCGAACCCATTGTAGCACTGGATAAATCCCAATCTCACGTCAATGCTTTTTCTACCTCCCTTGGGTGCCTACTGCTGCTATCAGGAACCAAGAGAGGAAGCTAAGACATTAAATATGAGCAGACAGCTGGGGCGGAGCATAGCATGGCAGCCTCCCCGGCGAGGCACACCGCCTCCGTTCATCATCCTGGTGGAGGCCTGCAGACCTTTCTTAATGCCTCCTCTCCAGCCCAGGGCCAAGCACTTCCCTTCCTCAGCACTTTGAAGCAGGTTTTTTCTGACACCTCCATCAGAAACTGGAACAGCCAGTTGAGGGATATTTTCCGACGCCATTCACTTCAGGAGAAGATAATTACGGGCAAGTCTGGGCAGCGAGTGGGGCCTGAAAAATCACAGCTCTTGAGCAGGTTAGGGATGACACTGGAAGGTTGCCCAGAAATGGAACGCCACCTTTTCCACAATATAAAGAAGTCCTGCTGCGAACTTGCTGGGGTCCCACTTCAGTTCAGCAGACTCCAGTCCCCATGGAGATTCAAAACAGTAGAAATCCCGTCTTCTTGCTAAACAAAAGGCCACCAGAAAATGCTGGTCTGAAGAACTGGATGTGGTAGAAGCAGGCAGACAAAGACTGGGTTTGGACAAACCAACAGCCCACACTTACGTGCTGAGTAAGGGCTGAGTGTGTGGATTGTGTGTGGAATGAGAGTTATCATGTTGTCCGAACCCAGCCAATGTTCTACTCCTCCAGCTGCGTGAATGCTTGAAATCGTTGTCATCGCTATCATCCAGGTAATAATAAAAATACCAGAACAAAAGTCCTGATACAAAAACCTATTTCCCCTAGTAACTCTCGAAGAGCTAACCAACACACCGCAGGAAGGTCTGTGCAACTTGGCCTCTGCTGACCAGCAGCCAAGTCATTTGTCTGTTTAAAGGGCTCCTTGTGGATTCCCTTGCAGGGGAAAAGATCTGCCAGGAAGTTCTTTTCCTCTGTCTGGGAGAGAAGCAATCCGGAATAGCTGCTTCAAAGGAAACAAGTCTAGCAGGGGAAGCGGGGGGCATGCTCTCCCTCTTTCCCCTGGGCCCCCATTGTTGCCACCAGCGGTTTCGTAGTGCTAAAAAAACAAAAAGTTGGAGGAAAGCTACTAAGAACTCAGTGTGAGTCATTCTGCCCTTAGCAGCGCTACCAGTCAGACGAAAAAAGCGATGTTCGCCCCACCCTGACATGGCAGCGCATGTTCAGATGCTTTCATCAAAGGACTTCTTTCCAGGTTGCGGTTATTCAGTGGCACCCTTCGTCCCTCAAACCCCCACGAAGCTCACGGGGCTTCCGTTTCATGTGCCAAATTCGCATGGCTCAGGGATATTTCCCAGGGCGATGGCAGAGGGGAGAATTTGGGCATTGACAAGTGGTGCCAGGCTGAAGGGAGCTGGCACTTTTTATTATTTGTATCCCACCGTGTGTCTGAGGGACCTGGGGCAGCTAAAGTACTTGGTCCTTGTGTCCCCCCCGCCCCCCGTCACCCACAGCTCCTCATAATCACTCTTGTGTTATGCAGGCAAGGATAAGAGATGGAAGGTTGGTTCTCATTTTGCTTCTGAGCCCAGCTGGCACACTCAAGATCTAGGGTGGTTTGGTGGTTAAGAGCACAGGACTGGGACTGCGGCGATCTGGGTTCTAGTCCCTGCTCAGCCAAGGAGCCAGCTGGGTGACTTTGGGCTCAGTCCAGCCTACCTCACAGGGTTGCTGTTCTGGGGACAAGATTGAGAGCAGCAGGAGAATGATGTAAGCTGTTCTGAGTTCTTTAAAAAAAGAAAAAGCTAACTAACTAACAAGCTAACAAAGTAGGTGTTGGTGGGGTGAAAGGGTGCTAACAGAGGCTTCCTGAGGAAGTGCTCAGCCTTTGCAGGGATTATGGGCTTGGATGGCATGGGAAAGGCAGCCTCATGCTTGACGGCAGGCAGCTGCTCAAGGTGGGGCAACTCCAGTTTCAACTGCAGTTCCCATGAGTGGTTTCTCAAGGGCTCTCTTTTATAGGGCAAATGGGAAGTGGATAATTCTAGAGCAGATGGTTATGGGGGGAGGAGGAGGAGGAGGAGGAGAGGAAGGGTGGTTAAACACTTCATTCCCTGTGTATTAGCTGCTCGGACGTCTCCTTTCCGCAAGTGCTTCTCTCCCCAAGAGAGCTTATCCAGAGGACCATTTTTTCTCTCAAGGTTTTCAGACCTCAGGTGAGGGACAATTCCAGCCTGCCTGGAGTCCCAATTCAGCACTTGGAGGTTCCCTTGATGTCCATGCCTCCTTCTCTATGCCACACGCCCCTTTCCTCAACCATCTGTCCTTTGTTGTTTCCTGGTTTTTGGTTTGTCCCAGGTTTAGTTATAGGCTGTACAAGCTTCTGGCCAAAACATGCAGGGGGTGGGGGAAGGGTGGTTTGGACTTTAGCCCCCAGTTCCATCAGCTGCAGGAAAGCCCAGTTTGACTCCTTGGTGGGTAAAGGAGCAAATAACCAGGAAGGAAAATGTTTGCCCGCAGCTGCCCATGCGCCACCTGGAGCTGGCGTAGAGCTGATGTAGCTTGCAAAAGAGACTTGGAGTGTCCGTCAAGAGAAGCGACCGTGCACTGATATTTGATTCTGCTCTTAGGGTTGCCAGCTAGCCACGATGCAACGCGTCTTGGCCGGCCCTACCGTCTGAAGAGCAAGAATGAGCTGGGGAGGTTTTCCATTACATAGAGATGAACACTGTCTCCTGCCGACTCCCATGCACAAAGCTGTGTTTTAAAGGCACAGGGACAAAGACCGCTAGAAAAGTCGGCAACTCCACTGGGTCAGCGGATGACGCAGGTGTGGGAGTGGTCCCTACCCCGCCCAACCTCTAGGATTAAGGTGATGATACTGTGTCATGGAGGACGAGGATGAGGAGGAGAGTGCTGTGGGTGACTCAGCATCACCATCCATGCTGACTCAGCACAGACCCCACCTGCAACCTGGGGAGTGTCCCACCTGAACATGCTAGAACATGCATGGTCACACATGCAAGCAGAGAACCTCTTAGCTCTGACGCACATGTCAGGTTGAACATGGGAGTTGCGTGCTGGTGAAGTGAAGAAGCGGGGAAATGAAGCAGTGCTAAGTAACTGAAAGATCTGGGACTCAGGCCAACGAGACAACAAGAAAAAGCATATATGTACACATGGTAATTTACACAGGCTCGAAAGTCTCTGTGTGTGTGTCCCTAAGGACACCCCTGTTTGTAAAAAGGGATGCATCTGGGGGGAACCTCGGGTAGAAAAATGCTTTTTTGCGATGTAGAGGCAAAGGATGTGGCAAGCTGCTGCTGCTTCCAGCACTCACAAGAAGGGCAGAATTTCAGCAGTGGGTTGTTGCAACTCCACGCCTGGGAAATGAGCACCTGTAGCATTTAAACATGATGTATCCCTGCCAAAAAAAGGGGAGGGGGGAGGAGGTAACTCTATTCCTAGCAATTATAGAGTGCAGTACTGGGAAATCTTGGATGGAAACAGTCAGAAAGTTACATCCCTGTTGTCAAAGCAGGAAAGGATGTAATTATAATCTGACAAAGATTATTCACTTAAAACATACACACGTGGAGGGGTTCTTATGGTTAAAGCAGTTAAGCAAGTGGAAGTAAAATATGAGCTGGTTTATCGTGGAATTGTCTGCTTGTTCCTCTGTGGGTGTTAGTGGTGTGAAAGACATATAGCCAGCATGACTGTAATCATGAGTTTATTTTCCTGAATGTAAGTCTAATTAAACTCATTGGAAATTACTTCTAATGAGTAATTAGCAGGAGATGCATTTCACTCACTCCTAGAGACTGGGCTGACCCCAGTTCCAACCCCAAACCTAATGGGAGATTAGGCATGAGTTTTCCTTGTATTGGAAGTCCCTGGCACAGCCTATAGGCTATTAGCACTTATTTATGCTAACTTGTTTTTTTAAATGATTTATGCTTATTTATTTACATGTTTGTTTAATTATACTGTGCCTGTTTTCTTGCAAGAAACCCCAGGTGGCTCACATAAAGCTCTCTTTCTGTTCAGCTCTTCTCCCCACAACAGACCTGTAAGAAAGTTGGGCTGAGAGTTTGTGACTGGCACTAAGTCACCCAAGGAGCTTTGTGGCAGAATAGGGACTAAAATGCAGGTTTCCCAAGTCCCAGCCTAAAACTCTGATCGCTATGCCAAACCGGTTCTCTCACTTAGAAGAAATGTTCCCTTTAAGTCTATGAAAACAACTCCAGGATGCTATCTTATGGCCAAACTGGATGTGACATGGGTCAGATAATTTGGCACAGAATAGCTCTTTTCAAAAAGGCAAAGAAAAGTATGATCATTCAGGAGTACTTGAATTAGACTGTGGCGCTGGGGAAAGGAGGCTCCCAAAACAGAATACGGCCCTTGGCCTTTCTGCGTGGCTGCACTGCAGGTCAAGCTGAAGGTTGCGTTTGTGTGGTTATGGATCTTGATTGTACTCTTCCTCCTGGGAGAATCTGAGCCACATGTGCATCTTCAGTCGAAAGTGAGGCTTGTGCAATTTTGCCTGGGGTTTATATGGTGTGAAATCATAAATGCCCTTCAGTCTCCATGTAAGTACATGCTTTTGCTTCTGTGTAGCTCTTGCGAGTTTCTAGGACTGGATGGGTGCAGAGTGCATGCAAAGGGGAATCCTTGATCTTCCAGGGGCTGCTGCTGCTGAAGGAGCGAAGCCTTCGGATGGGAGGGCACTGCTCCCCCTTCTGACCATAGCAATGTACATCCTTGTCTATATCTATCGCTTACTGTAATGGTGCTTTGGGAAATTGTGAGCTGCTTTAGACACATCTCTATGGAAAAGCTCTGTTCTCATCACCCTCATCTCCCTCAGTCTCAGGGAGGAAGAGCTCGGCTGCTGTCAAATTCGCTCTTGTTCTGATTCTCTCTTTTCCTTCTCTGTGTCATTCCACCTGGACCCCAGGCAAGCTTTCCCCCAGCACAGAAAGGTGCATGGGTTTGTGCTCACTGGGACACATGCACCTGGTGACTGATGCACGTTTGGGAGCATTTCAGGGCATGATCTAATCTGGATGCTCGAAACCTTCCAGATGCGGAAGATGATGGACCGTCTGTGCAAGGAGGAAGGCAAAGGTCAGCTCCACACTCGCCTGCCCCGTGGGACACTTGGCTGGTTTCAGCTGGTCATGTGAAGTGCCTTGGGGCAGGGAGGGAGAGCCCGAGGTGCTACTAGGCCACCTTGTCTCTTGGCAATGCCAGTCCTCTCCCCTTCCACTCTTCCTGCTGAAGTTCATCACCAAGGTCACCCTTGGAGATGCAGCTTGTGCCATTCCTTCTGTATCTGTTGTAGTTGAGGGGGGGGGGGTGGAAGGCACTTGGATGCTTGGAGACCTACCTATGAGGTTGAAGCAATTTTTCAATCTCATGGATAGATTTCTGAGAAAGCCTATGGCTGTCTGGATGTTGTGCAGCATCCATAGGAACGCTCCCTTCGAAATGTGTGCATTTCCCCTTGCAGATTTTTCAGTTCCGTGCATTTTCTTGGAATTCGTTTTTGTTTGCACGATGCATTGCAAACTCAGAATTCTATGGGTTTCTGACCACAAATTGCAGTTGGGTCCACAATCAGTTCTAGGAGGCTGAAATGGGGTACTCTCACAATAAGAGCAAATCCTACACATTTCTCACCCATCCCCAAGCATAGTGCATCAGTGCTGACCAGCAAACTGGCTACAGTTCTCATAATCAGGTGAAGAATTAAAGGTTGGGACCAGCAGGGGAACCAGTTGGGCAACTTCTGTGGCGTCCAGGAAGTCGGGGTGCAGCTACAAGCCCAGACGTGTTAATGTGCTTTCATCCACCTGCACTGCATCCAGAACACTCTCCAGAACTCCAGTGCCCTACTTCCTTCCCCAAGGAAAGGACACCATTGCAATTAGGAACTATATCAGAGCATCTCTACAAACACCAACATCTGTCAAATAGAGGAATATTTGAGCTACCACAGTATTTTTATTATCCTAAATTTATATAATTTTAAAGCTTGGTTGCAGTCCTAAACCATTCCTTGCCACTTGCATTTTCTTGAAAAAAGAGAGAGAGAAAGAAAGAAAGAAAGAAAGAAAGAAAGGTCTTGCACTGATTCCAGAATTAAGTACTTTCTTCCTCTGGTCCAATGCCTGCCTTTCCCCTTCTCTAGTGGACCTTCTAGGAGAGCATCCAATGGATGTCCCTTTCCCTCCATTGAGAGGGAGACCCACTCTGTTCTTTAGCCCCTGCCCCAGTTTCAGCCATGCACCTTCTTTTAGAAGGTGTGAGTCATGTAATGTGTAGTTTGGCCCTAAGTCAAAGTGTCCTTCCAGATGAGGCATTTGCTATGCAATTACCCACCTCATTCACATAGCAGATCCAGTCTCCTTCCGTGTTGAACCCTCCCCTCTTTTTACTAATATCACCAAAATCATCAACAACAACACGTTGAGGAGGCAAAGGAGGAATAGTGGTGCCGTTTCTTTTGACTGGGAGATGCCCTCCATCGGGAATCTCTCAAAGTCTGACTCACTGAACTGCTCATGTTACAGTCATCTCTTTTGGAAATTGTTGTTGGGTGTGAAAAGCTGCAAGAGATTCAGGCAAATTTAATAAGGGGGAAGTATTAAGCACATTGCTTTCATAGAAGCATGAGCATTCAGACTTAAGCATGTAGTTAAAAACCATCTTTTTAACTGTTCTACTATAGAAGGTTTGGGATTATATCTAATGTCAATCTTGAAGTCCTTCGAGCAGACCTACTACACAGAGTATTATGCAGTGCAGATGGTGCCTCAGCCTCACTGGGGTAGTTTGGTGTTTGAAGGATCTATCCATAGTGCTGAACCCAGTCCCTAAAATGGCTTCAGCACCATAGATAGCTTTGTGATATTGGTTAACGACGGTTTGCTTGGCATGCCATGCCTCTCCCTGGCCTAGGCTCAGCGCCATTTGAGCTGGCCTTTGTCAGCGAAGCGTGAGGGTCCTGGATCTCCTTGAACCAAGGTGGGCGAAGTGGTCTGCAAAAGGACCTTCTGTTGTGAACCATCCTCAGAACTCCATGAGAGAGACAGTGCAGCTGGCTCAGCAGAACAGAACATGCAAGAGACTTAAGGGATGCAGAAAGGCTGAATTGCCAAGGAGAGAACATACCAGCCAGGGGATCTCATCCATTAGGCCCACAAGATGGATGCCATACTTGTTCAAAGAGAAACAAGGGCTGTAAACTACCTCACTGCACTTTCTAACACAGAGAACAGGCTAGGTGAAATCATACAAGCTTCCTAAAATCATTTATCCCCTCGGAGAGTCTTGTGCTGCAAAATGTTGCCTTCGAAACTGAGCATGTCCTGGGAAAAGACAAGGGTGTTGCTGGGGTTTTGGGCATAAGCAAGTGCACCACAAACACCGCATATCAAATTTGTTTCTTAATCCTGGCTGCAATTATTTCCTAACACGGAAGATATTTTCCTCATATTTTCTGGGTCAGAAGAGCTGAACTTGTGGAAAATCCCTTCTCAGCTCCAGTAACCCATCACGCCGTGTCCCCATGTCCTAAAATGTCCCACAGGCATTTTTGAGTGAATGCACTCTGCCCCTCAAGCATGAGAAAACAAAGAATCTCTTTTGCACCACTGTTTTGTCTTAAAACCCAGCCGGCTTCCCTGCCCATCACCCCACTTCCCCACATCTCAGACTCACCCAAGAATTCCAGGAAGTTGTGCAATTCCTGTTGTGTCCTGAAGAAGGTGCATGAGAAGGACCAGGTAGGACTGAGTCATCTCTGGGCCTAAAGCTGAAGCCAGAGGAAGAAAACGCTTCTTGCTTCAGCTGTTAGGTAACAAACCAAGTTAGAGCTTGGGTAGGGTTTGCTGTTTTCCTGCTGAGTGCATTATATGGGAGAGGAATAGTCATGAACTTGTACAGGGTGGAGGTGGGGACAGGGAGGAAGCAGAAACTTCTGGGAATAAGTATGCTAAGTGAACTCCTGAGTCTAGCAAAAGAATTAATCCAGTAATTGCTGTGAGGGAGGGATTTAGTACAGCCAGGGGGCAGGGGATAAAACTGTGCACAGATGACCAGCTGAAATTTGCCTCCTACAAAGAGGAGCAAGTGTGTCCTTGATCAAATCAAGCAGACATGATGTCCCTGGAAGCAGACATGATGAAACTGAAGTGGTTGCACACCTTTCCTTTCCTCAGCCAGGGGTGGCCTACACCCCAATTTTATCTTCACAACAACCCTTTCAAGTAGGTTGCCTTGATAAGCATTTGAACCTGGCTGTCTGAGACTCCAGCCATCAGTAACTGTATGGTAATCATTGCTCATTTACGGGGCTAACGAGATCAGGAAATTGCCTTTAACAAGACTGTTAAGCAGCTGTTGGCATATATTACTTTTGCCCTCTAGTGGCGTTAATCCATTTCCACACCCTCTCTTGATTTGCCAGAGATCCAGTCCTGGTAGTAAAAATGTTTCCTTTGTATTTCCCCAAATGACATTTGCAGCTGAGTTTTGCTTTGTTTGGTGCATTGGGATACTCTTCAAAGTGGTAAAGAATTTACTAACTGTATATATTGACAATTGACAATCCTATTTATACTTTTTATGATGTTTCACATTTACTACTGAATTACATATGGTATTAAATGCATATGAAGTTGAAGATAGCCATACTTGTATGTATTGCAGTTTCTTTCCTTGGAGGATTTATATGTCAGCTTTCAGAGCAATGTCCCCCAGGAGGTCAGCCCTTCTAAATGTTTGACTCAGCTGAGGAGTCAAATTGCCGCCCTTCCTGACATGTTTCTCATCACCATATTCCAAGCATGATTGCTCCGAGGGTGACCAGGAGAAGGCAAGGATGAATGGTAGAACATTCGGGAGCTGCGGCTTGTAATGGCCTATCATCAGGGAGACCAGTGTTCCACGACCCGTCACCTCCAATGACATGGTCCGCATCCTGAGGGGGACTGATGGGCTTGGTATTCCAGTGGCGGATGGGTCCGTATCTTTCTGGTGCTAAATGAGGGGGCCCCACTTCCCATTGCAAAGGCTCCCACTGCAGTAGGAGTCCTCCTCTACGGCAATGGTCACACCAGCAAAGGATCGTCTCCGAGGCACAGAATCGGTTGCGTTTTGGCAAGTCCTGATGAACACCAAGGAGGAAGTGAAACTTTGTGGGGTTCCTGTGGTGGAGAGAGATGGAGGAAGAGAGGCATGAACTCAGGTCAGGAGGCCGGCTTTTGGCCCAGGTGCCCCAAAATGCAAAGCAATACCAAAGGGGAGGAGGTGAACTTGTGTAGTCCATCGAGGGAAGAAATCAGGAGAAAGAGTGGCAGGATGAGGAAAGTCAGCCATGAGCAGCCAAGCAGGGTGCCCAGGTGGGCATGAGGGCGAGCATCAAATCCCCTTTCCAGATGAACAGGACTCTCAGAATAGCTGGACAGAAGAGGAGCACCGAACGAGCCCAAGTGAGATCCTGAAGATGCAGCACCTGGACGTGGTAATGGATGAGGAGGATGCAAGAGCGGGCGAGAGAAAGTGAAACCTGGCTGGGCGACCTTGCGGTGCGTGGGCCAACTCAAGGCTGGCTGCAGCCCCGGCCCGCCCTTGTGTGCCTGCCCAGTGGGCCACTCCTCCTGGGCCGCAACCCCGGGTCCTTGGGTGCTCTTCCCGCTTCGGCAGGCTTTCTCCATTCTAGCAAGCGGCATGTGGGTTCTGTGGTGCCTGGGGTTTCATCACTAGCCATAACATCTGCAAGCTAACATAGGTTGCCGATTTTTCCATGGTGACTCTAGCACTTCACCACCACTGTGGCCCCGAGAGTTCAGCCCCACTCACCTTACAAAGAACATGAGCACAGGCCCTTTTCTCAAGAAATGTTTTCAATGGCTTGGATTTGAAATGAATTTCAAAAATGCCTTTTGAGCTTTTTGTTACGCATGCTTTGAATGGTGCAGTTTAGTCAAGTGCAGGAGAGGGCAGTCTGCACATTCGGAAAATATGGCTGGAAATGTGCTCATTTCCACCTGAATGAGCTGAAAAAGAGGATGAAAACCAACAGCAAGAGCATGGCAAGCAACCGTCTAAGAGATTTTCAGAGAATTTAGGTGAGCTGGAGAATGGCTGTTTCTCAGATTCCCAGCCATTAAATGCACCTCTACTTTCTCACCTGTGTCCACCTGCCCTCCACAACGAGAGGCTGGTAGCCAGTGACACCAGCAGCAAGCAGGGGATCTGGACAAAGGATCCCAAGAGACGGAGGACAGAAAAGTTCTCTGCCCCGGTGGCTTCCTTGGGTATCCAGACTCACCTACTATGATGGCAGCCTTGCTCTGGTAGCACTTGTAGTAACCGTTGTGGCACCTCACTGGGTCCAGGGAGGGCTCGTTGCGATCAAACGTGAGGCCAGAAAAGCAATGGTGTTGATTGATGTTGGTTGTTTCAGGCACTTAAAAAAAGAGGAAAAATGAACAGCAAAGAGCTTGCATCATCATTATTGCTCCTACTCACGACCCACTCGTCTGGAGTTCGATTGGAAGGGTTGACCCCAGTTTAGGGCTGGCTTCCTATGGTGCCTTTCCCCTTCCAGGTCCAGAAGGTGTCCTCCATGTTTCCCAGCCCTGAATCTTTTCATGGTAAGAGAGTAGTCAGAGGAGGACACTGGAGTGGAACCTCCTGGACTTTTCAAGGTAAAGAAGATTCTGAGAAAGGCCAGGATGGGAGTGCTGTTCCAGGGAAAGGTCATGGAGTCTGGTATTGGAGGAACCTCAGGCAGAAGATACAACCTGGCCATTCCTCCAAGTCAGCAGAGGAACCCCCGAAAGAACTCCACCTCCTCAGCCTCTCCTCCCTGCCCTCCGCATCCGCTGCCTGATGGGCCTTCCCCGCCTTGCCCGGGAGAAGGCTGCAGCCTCAGTAACACCCGGTCAGCCTTGTCACTGGACCTCCATGCCAGGAATGGCTGCGCATGATGCAGTTTTGCGTGTTCTGCGAGCTTGGAAAGCCACGGAAGCCCCATCGAAGGAAGAAGCAGAGGCAGCCTGCAACCTGTTTGAACTCCACCATGAATCCATGAATTCCCACAGTCCCCTCAGCGGTCCAGGGCTTACCTTGTTCCTCTTCGGGGGTTATGGAGATGTTTGCAGGGCTTGTTTCCACATTGCAAAGGTCATGGAGACAATAGGTTACATTGGACTTGATGCGGTAGTGCCGGTTCCCCGAGGTGGCAGATTCTGATATAGTTTTAGAGTCCCACTTGGCACAACCCCTATGGTTCATGAGAATAATGTTTTTGTCTGAAGCAAAAGAAAAATATTGGAATCAGAGATGGATGCAAGGCCTGGGGGTCCCAAAAGTCTTGCCCTGACCCATTTTCCCTGGGGTGTGTCTCGGGGTGGTGGCTGCTCTGTTTTTGTGGCTCATGGAAGGCAGGGCAACCCATCCATTTCTTAGCAGGTGCAGCTTCTGGCAACAGTGCATATGTGCGTGTGCTGGTGGTTTAATGAAGGGGATGATGTGTTTAGAATATCAAGTTGTTTTCCCTGCCCGTAGTTTATTGCACTCTGGAATGGAAATTTCAAAATATGGCAGACCTGCGACCTCCTTCTTGTGTCATGTTTGCTTACCAACAATGAATTTCAGTTGCACCTCCACACAAGCATTCTCAGCACCTGAGCAGGGCATCTGTGAACTGCCTGGATAGCTTGTAATGCTGGCATTTGCTAGATAGGTTTTGGTGACTGTATAACATTCCAGGGCAGAATTCCCTGAATGGAGAAGGAAAAAGAAAAAGAAGGCATGATTGGGGAATGGGGAGAGGAGAACTCTCCCAACACTACTGGAACATTTGGATACACTACTGGAATATCTGGAGAGGGTTTCCCCCTTGAAAGCAGACAGTCGGGAGCTAGTTTCTCCCTTTCCCCTTTCAAAACAACATGCCATTCCTTGGCAAAGGTTGATTCTTCCACAATGTACATCCAGCAAAGCCTAATCAGCCAAGAGAGAGTCTCTGAGCACGCACAGTGGGGTGAACCCACACTAGAAGCTTCCTTCTACACAGTTGCTCTAGTTGACCAGCCATTCTCTCTTGACACCACATCACGGGGTCACAGGTCTTGCTCTGGCTCCTGCTCCACCCCCCCCCCCCCCGGCCTGGCAGTTTCAGTCCGTGGCTATTCCCAAGGTCCGCTTGAACACCTGGAGGGGCAACCCTGGGATAAAGATTCAGTGGATGCACTGGCCCATCCCGAGTGGCTGCTTCTCTTCCAAAGGGTAGCTGCATCCACGGGGTGATTGCTTGCATTCGGAATGGAAAGCTACTTGTTGCTTTTCAGTTGGCTCAAGTTCTTTTGGGAAAGCTCAGTGGGTTGGTCGCAGCTTTCCTCGTACACAGAGTAGGCGCACTGATGTCAGTGGGCTGCAAGTTAGTCCTCAGTCACTCATGCCCTATTGATTTCAGTAGGATTTCTCTAAATAGGACTGTGTGTGAAATGAATCAGTTGTATTTCACAAGCAGAAACGTAGAAGCAGAGCTAGTCAGAAGGGGCCTCCTATGCCTTCAGGAGTATCACAGTCAGCACAGCAACCTCACTTCCGTAACTTGCTCTTGGGTTCTCAGGGTGGCTTGTTGGAGAGACAAAAACAGAAGCTGCTTCCCTAGGGAACTCGGCCTGGGTTTGAAGACACAAGAACCCACCATGGCTAGTTACCATCAAGGCTTGTTGGGCTGTGTGAACCAGGTTGCTATTTTATGTATGGCTCATTCCGTTTGGCAAAGGAGTCATCAAGTTTTGCATGAGAAGGAAAATGGGTCCCGCAGCAAAAAGTTTCTTCCTGAGGCTTGAACAAGAGCGTCCCTTCTGGCTTCCCATCAAGCAGTCATGCCATGCCCAGAAACCCTAGAATGGCTAGGCACGTTCACTCATCCCCCCCTCTATTCTCCTTCTGCATTATCATACACAAGTCGCCCCTTATTAAGGGTCCCTCCTAATAAGGGAGCCCATGGAGTGCCGAAGGCCTCAGTAGACGGTTGCTTTCTTGGTTCCTTGCCCACCAGCCTTGGAAAATGTGCTATACTTCAGTGTAAGCGTGCCTGCACCTTCTTCATTTCCCCGTGGCCCCATTTAGTTCATTTGACACTCACCTGCTTGAGTTTACGATTAGAGTGAGGAAACCGGGTACCTGAGATCAAGAAGATCAGTAGGAGGGATCCGAGCTGTACAGCACCTGCCGCTTCCCATCTCAGTGCAGCACTTGCCATGGTCTGGGGAGCAAAATGAGGCAAGAGCCAACCTTCCAAGGAATCGTGGTGGAAATGGATGAGGCGACTGTATTCCGGGATGGCCGTGGAAATAAGCTATTTATCCTAATCACTGTCAGCAACTGGGCAAGGTCTGACTTGCTGAGACAAACAAGACACGGTCAATATTCCTAGTGATGGAAACACTAAATAAACACAACTTGGTGGACAGAGGGGGTGGCGTGGGGGGAACGACATGTTCAAATGTCCTTCTGGAAATCCAACCTTATGATGGGCAGCGAAGCAGGAAGACTGGGATTCAGGGAATTTCTCAGTAAGGAGGGGAAAAATGGTTTGCTCTAGGTAGGGTGCAGATAGGGTCTTTTTTCCCTAAAAAAAGGGGGGAACCTTCTGAACCAAGCGTGAGCTGGCTGGCACAGTTTCCATGGGCGGAGGCCAAAGGACAGGGAGGGGAATTTTATCCTGGGATCACTCTGTCCAATGGGCAGGATCCTGTTCTGACCTTGGTGCTCGAGATAACAAAAGATAGCATGCGCCCAGGCAGTTTAGCACCCTGTGCAGCTTCGTCCATGTGCAATGAAACTTACAGACTGCTGGCACACAAAAAGGACACAGTGTTCTTGGGAAAAGTCCCTCTCCCCACTTTGTTTTGTGAGGGCAGTGTTGCATAGTGGTGAGGCCTTCCTCTCTTCCATCCTGCCTATTTCAAAAGAGCCCTGTGCATTGTCTCAGGCTTGGAGCAACTCACTACTCTACTTTTATTTCGGGATCCACTTTTTCCGTGTGAACAAGGATCACGATCTAACTTGGTACATACTCCAGATGTTCTGCTCAATCACGTGTCTTGCTTGGTGGGATGGAGCGTTCTTAAGAGCAGCTTAGTATTTATTAACAGTATTTCTTTCCACTCTTATGTATAACTTGATTCATTTTGACGATGATTCATATTGTTTGCTGAGTTACATAGGATCATAAATGTGTATGAAGTTAGGCAATGGCATACTGTTTAAAAATAACCATTTCTTTTCTTCAAGAAAAGAAGTGTGGCAGCTTTCAGGACAATGCCCTCCCAAGAGACTTACATCCAAACAGTGCTATATTTTTAAAAGACCACAATCAACCACAATCACAACATTACAGGAATCACAGAACAGTAATTAAAACATTTCAGAGCATCACACAGTAAGAGCAGCTTCAAGAAAAACCTTTTGTGTTTCCTTACAGCCAGTGATATAGTGATCATATAGATCTTCCTAGGGAGGCAATTCCAGAAAGATGGGGCTACCACCAAAAAGGCCATGTCTCTCTTTCATGCCGCTCTGATAGCTCTTGGTGGCAGGCCTAGGGACAGGCCATTGGAGGCTGATCTCACAGCCCAGGCAGATCTGGGCAATCCACCAAGCTGCTTAGAGTTTTAAAAGATATTAGCAGTATTTCAATGTGGACCTTGGGAAGAACAAATAAGCAACAGAGAGGATACAGTGTAAATGTTACGTGCTGTGACCAACTGAGCAAAGTATTAGAAAGCAAGCACTTGATGGCACCAAGCTCTTTATTCCGTGCAATCAGTGTGACATTAACGGAATCCTGAAAATGAAATCTATACAAAATAAAATGCAATAGCACGCTGCCGATCTGGCCATCCGTAATATGGAGTGGAGTCGCGTCTACACCATCCCCGATTGTGATGTGGTTTTTCCATCAATTCTCCAGTGCAGCCAAAGAAATTCTGGGGTCAGTTTGAAACTCTGTTCGCTGCATTATTAGTGTTATTGTTATTAATAATAATAATGTTGCACCCATTAAGTGCTTCAGGCAGGGAAGAGGAACAGCAGGCGCTAACAAAAACGAGGTAGCCTTTCCTTTTCCGGGGAAGGATATTTCAATGGAAAATTAATTCTTGGGTACAAGCATAAATGCGTGTCTTTCCCAACCAGGGTAAGAACTGCTTGGGTGGCCAGAGCAGTGAGTCCGAGCCAGGAGCTTTGACTTCCCCTTCCCCTTTTTGCCCTACTGCAACCCTTGAGTCTTTCTCAAAGTTTGATTCAGCCTAGGAGTCAAATTGCCACCCTTCCAGCTGCATTTCTCCTCACCACATTGCAAAGATGGTTATCCCAAGGGCTACCAGGAGGGGGCCAGGCTGAACGGGGAAGTGTTTGGAGCTTGAGGAATGCTCTGACCCATGGTCGGAGGGACCAGCGTTCTCCGCCCCGTCCCCTCCATCGCTATGATGCGCATCCCCAGAGGGACTGACAGGTTTGGGGTCCCCGTGGTGGACAGATCTGATTGCATGCATTTTATGCGCTGGAGAGGGTGTGCCGGAGTGGCTGTTGTCACTGACAGCACTTCCACTGGCAGCTGCTGCCCTGCGGCTCCTCTGTATCAGATGCTTGATTTTCTTCTGAGGGCACCTGCAGTCAGAGAACCAGGATTCCTCCCTGATGCGGACTCTTAGTGGGCCGAAGAACTGCCTCCAAGAAACAGCATAGCTGGTGTTTGTGCAAGTCCTGATCTTGATGGGGAACACGGCATAATCGCTTTGGCTTCCTGTGATGGAGAAAGAGCGGGGAAGAGAGGTGTGAATTCAGGGGAGGAAGCCAGGCTGTCAGCCCAGGTATCCTCGGATGCAAAGCAAAGCAATGCCAAAGTGTACGATGTGCAGTCCTCTATTCCATCAGGGAGAGAAATCAGGAAGAAAGAGTGACAGGGTGGGGAAAGGCGTCCATGAGTTCACCCACATGCAAAGCAGGGTCCTTGGTGGGCATGAGGACTGGCGTCACATCCCCTTCTCAGATGAACGCAACTCTCAGAAAAGCTGGACATAGGAGAGGCACAAAATGATCACAATTAAGATCCTAAAGACGTGGAAAATGGATAGGGTGATAAATGAGGATCATATATGGTGGAACAACAGCCAGTGTGGTGTAGTGGTTAAGAGCGCAGGACTGGGGCCCAGGAGATCTGGGTTCTTGGCCCCGCTCAGCCATGGGTCCAACTGGGAGACTGTGGGCCGGTCACAGAGTTTCAGCCCAAGTGACCTCACAGGGTTGTTGTTGTGAGGATAAGCCAGAGAGGAGGAGAAAAGTTATGCAAGCGGCCTTGAGTTCCTTGGATGAAATAAAGGAGGGGATTTTGAAATGTATGGTAGCTTAAAGACTCACCTATTGCTATGGAAGCTTCCTTAAGTTGGCTGCAATTTTCGGAACCCTCCTGGCACCTCACTTTTTCTAAGACGGGCTCACTTTGATTATGGTTGAAGAGACGATAGCAATAGTTGGAATTGCTTGTTTCAAGTGCTTAAAAATAAGAATAAACGAACAGCAAAATTTATTTGCACCATATTTATTGCAAATAAATCACCCACTGATCTGGGTTTGACTGGGGGGATTGACCTCAGATTAGGGCTGGCTCCCTGTGCTGCCTTTCTCCATTTCCATACAGCAGCTGTCCTCCATGTTTCCCAGCCATTAAGCTTTTCAAGGTAAAGGAGTAGGCTCTGACAAAGACCAGGATGGGAGTGCTGTTCCAGGGAAAGGACACGCAGTCTGGTATTGGAGGAACCTTAGCCAGAAGATACAACCTGGCCATCACCCTCCAAGTCCGCGGAGGAACCCCCAAAAGAACTTCACCTCCTCAGCCTCTCAGAATGCTGTTGGATCCCAGGACAGCCCGTTAACAGTCTGAGCAGCTCACAGAAGGGGAGCAGCGCTGTTCATAGCGAAGATGAGGAATGTGCACGAAAGCTTTCAGGTAGCTTTAGCCAGCTACTGCAACAACATCACCCGGAGCTGTCCGTGGTGCTGGCATCCTCGCTCTTCGCACAAGGGGGGGCCTGCATCGCCTCAGCCTGCAGTTCCTCACTCGCCCTCCCTGGGGCAGCCTCCCTGGCCTTGGCCGGCTTGATATACCTGGACTGGTCCTCCCTGCTGCCACCTGGCCGTCTCCAAGGACACCGCCGTCTGCCCCGACTGGCTGTTGAATCGTATTTCAGTGCTAGCCAAAGGGCAAGCATCTTCTGCAGCCCTTGAGGGCGGCCAGCAAGGCAAGCTGCTGGCCTCTCCTCCCTGCCCTCAGCATCTGCGGCCTGATGGGCCTTCCCCACTTTGTCCTAGGGAAGGGCTGGCCCTGCCATTGCTGCTTCTTCAACAGCAGAAATTAATGAGCACTGTTGCTGGACCTGCATGCCAGGAAGAGCTGCCTGCGGTACAATTTTGCTCATTCTGTGGGCTCTGGAAGGCATGGGAGCCCTGCCAAAGAGGGAAGCAGTAGATTTTGCAACCCATTCCAACCCCACAATGAAAATCATGGGTTCTCACGGTTTCCTCTGCAGTCCAATATTACCTTGTTCTTCTTCATGCATCAGGGAGACGTCTTTGGGGCTTGCTATTGGATTGCAAATGTCGTGGAAGCAATAGCTTATGTTGGACCTGATGACGTGCTGATCTCCAGAGATGCTGGATTCTGACCCAGTACTGGAGTCCCAGTGGGCACACCCAGTATATCTTATGAGCACAAGTTGTCTGCCTGAAGCAAGAAAAACAATGGAAGCAGGATGAGTGCAAGGTCAGGGGTGCCGAAGGTCTTGCTCTGACCCATCCTGTTTCGGGGGTGTCTTGGAGTACCAGCTGTACCAGTTGAAGCCCTCTGGCTTCCAGTCCAGGGGAGGCTGGACAAGCAGGCACACAGCACATCCCTGGCTGTATATTTTGGACTTCACTAAGGTGCTGCAATGCACAGAGTTTTGGCAGGAAGAAAGTCCACAAAGTACTCTCAATATATTCAGTCCAAGAGGGTGTTGGGTAAGACCCTGCATCTGAAAGGGGTCATGCCAAAGGCATAATTAAAGACGATGTGGAAGACTTCACGAGGGGTTCAGGGCACAGGCGATCTGGGAACCACCGAGCTAGGATGGAATGAGAGACTTTGCTTCCAGCTTCCCTTGCAGGTCGCAACTCCTGCTCCCAAGTAGGTGTTCTCAGAACCCTGCTTGGGATCCAGCTGAAGCTTACTAAAAACTTCTGGAGAAGCTTCCTGAAGTTTAGACGGCTGCACAGAATACCTAATTCTCTGCATGCAACTGGTGTTTGGAATATCAAGATTTTTTTACCCTGTGGCATCCATCCGACATCAAATTTGCTTACCTATCAAGAGTTTCACTCGTGCATCCACACAAGCATTGTCATCACCATAGCAGGTTGCATTTATGGTATCCATGTATATATTATACTTGTCCCAAGTGTTCATACTAAAAGACTTGACTGAGACAGCAAAATTGCAATTCAAGGCAGAATTCCCTGTAGGGAGATAGAAAAATACGAAAGGGTCGGGGGAGAGCAAGGTCTTGGGTGTGCTGTTGGGATACCAGGAGAGGATTTACCCTGATGTGTCTTATTTAATGTCTATATCATCCAAGGCCAAAGCTCTCTACCCTTACAGGCAGCCTACAAATAAGTGTAAGAATGAAATGTAAGAATTCCTTCCCGGTATCCTCAGTGGGCTTTTACTTTCCTGTTGCCCCGTCCTTGAAAACTGTGCTTGCACCTTCTTCATTTCCCCATGGTCCCATTTATTACAATCATTTGACACTCAGCTACTTGAGTTTACTATTAGAGTGAGGAAACCGGGTACCTGGGATCAAGAAGAACAGTAGGAATCCTAGCAGTACAGCTGCCGCCGCCGTCCATCTCAGTGCAGCACTTGTCATGGTTTGAGGAGCAAAAGGCCTCAATGAGCCAAGAGCCAACCTTCCAAGGAGCCGTGGAGGTAAAGGACGAGAGGGCCATATTCTGAGATGGCAGGAAAATAAGCTATTTATACTCGTCACTAGCAGAGATTGGGCAAGGACTGACTTGCTGAGATAAACACGAGTGTACACCAATAGTTCTAGTGAGGGAAACACTAAATAAACACAACTTTGAGGACAAAGCGGACAAGGGAGAACGGCATGTTCAAATGTCCTTTTGGAAATCCTAAAGGACGGGCAGAGAAACAGGTGGGGCAGGTTTCATGGAATTTTTCCAGGGGAAGGAGACTAACCATTTTTCACAGGTAGGGCTTAGTGCTTTCAAGAGTTGTAGCAGGTTTCATTTCTTCTTTTCCCTAATGCCTTTCTCTCTTTTGCACTGCTAGTATGGTGCCGACAGAAGTGGACACAAGGGCTTCCTGGTGTCCTTCGCCGAGCTCCACAGCTAGTGAAATTCCAGCAGAAACCAGGGACTAAGCGGGGGATTTAATCCTGCAATCATTTAATCCATTGAACCAGGTTCCTCTTCTGACCATGGTGCTTGAGAGATCATGGAATAACACACACCCAGTTTGGCAGCTTAGCACTTTGGGTTGTGGAATGGAAACATACAGACTTCTGGGACACAAAAAGGACACGGCGTCCTTGAAAAAACTCCTTTTCCATGTGCTTGAGAGAACAGTGCAGCTTCGAAGTGGACCCAGCACCTCTCCTGTCTTGTTTATTTCAAAAAAGCCCCATGAACTGGCTTGGGGTAGCCTTGCAAGCAGCTGAGCAGGACAATCCAAGCCTCCCGAGATGAAGTCCCACACTCCACCCACTACACCACACTGCCTCTCCTAGGGACCACTTTTATTTCAGGAGCCACGTTATCCATTTGGTTAAGGATGGAGGTCTAACTTGGGGCATATTCCAGACCTAGAGCCCTGGGCTGATTTGTTTTGCAAGGTGAAATTCAGGTGTTGAAACACATCTGCTTTGAAAGTGAGGTTAAGATAAAATGCCCTTTGGCCGACACACATGGCAGAGGGGCCAACTGTAAGAAGGCTTTCTAGGACAGCCTGGATGTGCTCTTCATCACCACACTGGGAGCCACAGGAAGCAGGCACAAGAAGGGCGCAACCTTGGGCTTGGCTAGTCCTAGATGACAGGCCAGGAGCTGTTGGGAATCGCCGGGCTTTTTTCTGTCCCAACATGTCTTGGAACATGCTGTGTTCGATTTCAGCACTGTGGTCCTGGGAGAGAAGACCCATGGCTGCTCCTCTCCCTTCCCCACCAGTCTTCATAGCCCCGTCCCTCCTCCTCCTCAGCTCAGTCCTGGAGAGAGGATCAGGGTCAGGATCCTCTCCTTTCCCCACTGTGGCTCGTGCCTGCTCTCTGCAGCCCCCAGGGAGGAAAGCCTCAGCATTCCTTGGCCCCTTGGGAATATCCTAACCTCATTGCTGGAAACGCAAGGCTTCCTGGGTTCATTTATTTATTTATTTTTCTATTTCTATCCTGCCTTTTTCCTGCAAAGGGCTCAGGGCAGCTTACCTCAATCTCCTCCTCCATCTTATCTCCACAACAACAACCCTGTGAGGTAGGTTGGGCTGAGAGTCTGTGACTGGCCCACAGTCACCCCGTTGGCTCCATGGCTGAGTGGGGACTAGAGCCCAGATCGCCTGAGTCCCAGTCCCACGCTCTTAACCAGTACGCCACACTGGCTCTAGACAGCGTTTGGATGCTGTCTGGCAGCCCATGGTGTCCATGAGCTGCTGGGCCAGTCGTGGGCTACAGCCTGGGTCCCCCGGGGCCCGTTCTCTCAGCTCCGGGACAGACGTGGCAGTTGTCCTTGACCGGCACACCAGACCCAGAGGGGATGGGGGCAGAATGAGAAGCAAGCCTTGCCAGGCGTGGGTCAGACCTCGCTTGATGCAGCAGGGCCAGAGGCAAGGCTGAGCCAGAACAAGGGCAGGTCGGGCAGTGACAAGGTGCGGCAGGACCGGCAGCAAAGGCAAGCACAGGCCTGGGCAAGAGCTGGGACAAGCCAGCAAGGCCGCAGGACCAGAGGCCGGCGCGGCTTCAGAAACACACGACAGCCGCCCGAGGGCTGTCCTGGAGCAAAGCGGAACCATCCTGTTCTGTTATTCTGTGATGCTATGATAGGAAGCAGCGGTGGGGAGGGAGTGCGGGGGGATGAAAGTAAAGCCAGGAAGCAGGAAATCATTTGAGGTCGAGTTATGAGGGTACAGGGAAGACCCTACAAGAGCTCGTTCAAGGTCCAAGGTTGTGCACCTCTGGTGTGGGTGTTAGTTGCTCAGAACCTCAGAGAGGTCCGCCTGGCGCCGTCATTATTTGTTTTTCAGCGCCAGGCCAAGACCTTTTTATTTAAACAATATTTTAATAATTGTTGACATTATTTATTGGTTTTAAATTATTTAGCCAGGATGTATCCAGATTTTATATGTATCTATTTATATAAGTATTTATTTATGATGTTGGAAGCCGTCCCGAGGCTTATGCGAATGGGACGGCATACAAAAAATCCAAATAAACAAACACATAAACAATGGTTCTAGCAAGTTATCTCATGCCACTCTTCATTCTGTTAACAGGTGTGTATTTTATTAATATGTATTGCATTAATATAATCTTGAAAGTAACATTGATAATACATTTTGAACAATAGCACAGGCCTGAAAAAAGCTACTAAGGAACAGGAAACCTAACTCTGTCATCCTGCTTCAGATGGCCAGGATGTGACCCAGATTTCCATGGTGTGTGGGGCACAGCAGAGGAGGAATCTCCCCTTGCAGGGAAAAGATTTTTCGGCATAAAATGAATTCTCCAGGCTGTGACCCGGCAAGCTTACCACTTCCTTCTGGTGCTCAAGAGTTTGGCCTCACAGCTGATGTGAGAAGTGGGTGGGTGGAAGCAGCAGTGTGTTAGACTAATTGCTCTGACTTCTCCCCTTTCTTTCTGCCCTGCATACAGAAGCCAGGAGTCACCACTCCAGCCCGATTTCCCACCACCATATCCCAAGGACTGCCAGTCTGAGGATTACCAGCAAAGGGCCAAGTTGGACGGGGGACCACTGGGGACCTGAGCCATTTCCTTGTGGAATAAATGGGAGGGCGGTTGTTGGGTTTTCATTGAAACCAGGGTCATAATCGTCATAGTCAACCTCACCAGTGGTGGGGCTGCTTTCCCAGCGGTGGCCTGGTGGAAGAGACCACACTGTAGGCACTGCAGAAGTTCTGTTGATGCCACCTTCAACGTCAGGCTCAGTGGCAGTGGTAGAGAGACGTGTGTCATCAGGCCCATGAGAAGGAACTGGTTGGTGGTGGTTCTGGATTTCAGCAGTTGTGTCCTTTGCATTGCAATACCTGCCAGTACAGCAGGACCCCCTCTGGCTGGTGACTGTCACAGGGCCAAAGGACTGGCTTGAAGGCACTGCACAGGCCTGACGCTGGCAGGCTCTGATGTACATGGGGATGACGAGGAGTCCTGTGGGTGGGGGGAAAGAGGAGAAGAAGCATGACATCCTGTGAGATGGCACGGCTTCAGGGCTCATTTCTCCCAGAATGCAATGCAACACAAAGGGCCCGATGGGAACATGTCTACTCCATCAAGGAGCAAATCAGGGAGAAAATGCAACTTGAGTGGGGCAGACACCCTTGAGTACAGCGTGAACTCTGAGGTCCGTGATCTCATCTAATGCAGGACACATGGGTAGCTGTGATTTATTTATTTCAAGAGCTTGTGTTGTCTCCCACCTTTCCATCTTGCAAAATTCTCAGAGCGGCTTCAGTGACTATGTCCACAGAGAACAATGCCTTGAAGTCATGTAGTCTTGCTACCTATTTTGAGTTTGCCTTTCATTCTTCCTGCACCCTTGCCTGTACTCATTCCTCCAAAAAGCTCTACACGCAAAACACCTGACAGCACATGAAAATCATGAACCTGAGCCACAAGTTCGTAAGAACCCCTGGGTTGGCTAACTCACCATGGGGGTGCTGAGAATGAACTGGGAGGGTGCAAGTGAGGGTGGGGGGTGGCTCCTGGCTGCCCACCTGCTGAGTGGAAAAACTTCATGAAGCTCCAGCTCTGCTCTCTGTGACACTAAAACTCAAGAATTATCAATAGCTGACGTAGGAGCAATCCAGATGTGCATCCCGAGAATGAGGTGTGGAATGTTCCTTCCCAACAACCTACAGGTTGGACAACACAGACCGGGGCACAAATGATTCCTGCTGGAGAAGGAGGCACTCTATTTGTGTGTTTGTTTGTTTGTTTGTGATATTTATATGTCGTCCTATTGCAAAAGCCTCAGGATGGCTTGCATAAATAAAATACAATCTCTTTCCCATGCAGTTGCAGCTGCTCAGGGTTCTTTAAGCCTTGGGCAGCCATGCCGTTTGAGGTGGGCGTATCTGGATGATGGGAGACAAAGTCACAAATGAAAACAAAGCAAAAGTACAACTAAGGGCCAAGTCATAGGGCACATCCCATAGATTATTATTATTTTTAGCAGAGTATCCTAACCCACATAGTGTAGAAATGAGCAGGTAGGGTCTCACACAGGCTTGTACATCATGGATCGGGTATCATGTGCTAGACCATGTGCTTCATGTTGATTGCACCTATGCAGGCACGAACAGTGCTTTGCATAAAATATTCAGACGAGCCTTCAAAGGGTTCTCTGGGATTCCTGTATGTTTCTCCAGCCCCTGTCCCTGGAAGTCCAACTTACCTCTGCCTGCTTTTGACAGCCCCACAGCACTGCTAGCAAAAAATGGAGGGATGTGTGTGAAAAAGGTTTCCTCAAAGGACTCGGCACTGACTCACCTACGGTGATGGTGCTTTCTCCTTGGTAGCACTGCGAGTATCCTTTGCTGCATCTCACTCTCTCCAGGAAGGGTTCTGTGTGCTCAAAGTTGAAGCCGGAATAGCACAGGCTGGGCCAGTTTGCTCTAAGCACTTCCAGAAGAAACCAGAATTAACTACAAAGGGCCTGCACCACATTTCTTTCCCAGCCACCATGACCAGCTGACCTGGCCTTCAACTGGAGGGTGATGTTGCTCTTGATAGGGTCGTCCCCCCATTTCTTTCTGCCAAGACTCCTTAGGGCTGACCCAAGACATATTTCTTCTCAAAGTGGACGACAAGAGGCCATCTTTCCCCATTCCATGCAAGGAAACTGCTTAAGACCAGTAGGTGACTCTGGCAATACCGGCACCTTCCACCACACCCCAGGAATGAAGTCTGGGTTGGGTGTGCAGCACAGGATGGTTGGCTCATGGAACTCTGTCCTCCAGCGACCTGCCACTACGCCATAGCATCTGCATCTGCTCCCTGGCCCAGCTGGCTCACTCTTGTTAATGCAGGGTAGACAAGGTGTGGCTTTCCAGATGTTTTGACCTACAACTCCCATCTGCCCTAGCTCGCATAGTGGACAGTGAGGAACTGGAAGCCCAAGCATTTGGAGAGCCCACCTCTGGCCAAATGGAAAGGGTGGCCATGAGGGTGTTGTCTCTTCAACAGCTGCATAGCGAGCAGAAATGGGACCTGTTCCTAGATCTCCATGCCTTGAAGAGCAGCCGCTTGTGATACAAGCTACTGAAGGCATGGCAGTAATATCAGCTGTAATATTTGGCACCTATTCTACTAGAGGTCAGTCATGTATTCTCACTTTCCCCCAGGGGGCCATTTTTACCTTTCTTCCCTCCAGGGCTGCTGGAGACCTTTCCCGGGGCTGTTTGCACATTGCAAAAGTCACGGAGACAATAGTGGACATTAGACTGGGTGGCAAAGTACTGTTCCTCAGAGGTGACGGGTGCGTCTTTGTGATGGAGGTCTTTAAGAGCACAGTCCCCATGGTTTACAAGCACAGTTCCTCCATCTAAAACAGGAAAAAATAGAGAGGGAGATCGATGTAATGTAATGGGAGGCTATTCTGTTACCTGGGACGGGGGTCTGAGGGTGATTTTCTTAAAGTTATTGTTTTGTGGTAGGTTCCGCAGTGTGGTTTGCTCTAGCATTGAGGCAGCCGCCAATAATGCAGGAGGGAATTCATGAGTGGGTAAGTCAGAAGCTCTCCCCGGAGAGAAGGCGTTGCAGGAGGTGCTTTAAGGCCACTTGAAACTGCTATTCCAATTCTGCTCTTTCCAAGATGGCATAACTCCCAGAACCTATTGGCTGCCATTTTACACAGTTTATATACCACTCCATGGGCCAACATGGAATGATTTTGGACTGAAGTACAAATTAAGATGAAACAGGCACAAGAATTAAACAACATGCTAACAGGAAAACCAATAAAGCCACAGCTTGTTGGTTCAGGAAGACTCCCTGAAGCAAACGTGGTTGGAAGAGGTCCCTAAAGTAATAAGATGCTGGCATCTGCCTGACCTCCAGAGACAGAAAACTCCACAGAAATGGGGCCACCACCAAGGAAGGCTCTTCTCCAGGTGGAAATTGCAATCCTCATGAAATCTGTGACCTCCCTCCTCATGTCCAATAATAGCAATATTTGTACTACTAATATTTCAAGATGTAGAAACATAGAAACAGAGTGAGTCAGAAGGGGTCTCCTGGGTCATCTAGTCTGACCCCCGGCTCTAGCTGGCTCTGCTCACAACATGCCTACTATGGAGAAGGAATTCTTTTAGTTTGCCCACAGGTAACTGGAACGTCATGGAAAATGTGGGCAGAGGCCAAGTCGGAAAGGAAGCATGACATGAACTATATTGATTCTCTGCAAGAAGAACGGAAAAGAGTGGGAGCCCCATGACTTTGCCCGATACAACTTGAGCTCAGTGCTTCCCAGTAACGAAACTGTATAATGACACCATCTACATATAGAGACGAGGATCCTTAGAGGGGTCCCAGGGTCAAAGCACTGGGATGTGTCCTTGATCCCTCTGAGCTTAGCTGCCAGTCCAGGTTAGTGGAGGAAGGAGAATAGATTTCCCCTGAGATAATAGATGGTTGTGAACTAATCCTGTTGTAAGACTAAATATTTTGGGGGTTGGCTTAGTCTTGAATGGACACTTAAGATCCATCAGCTTTACAAAACAGATTAAGAAAACTGCTAGAACTGGTTGGTTGACTGTGAAATAACATGTTGATATTTACTGCCAAACAAATAAACATCTGAAAATCTAGAACTAGTGGCCCTAAGCATCTTCGGGACAGATGTGCCCCTGTTTGCCTTTCTTATCCAGTCTCAGATCTCGCCAGTTGAAGTTCAACATGATAACCCTTTGTCAGTTCATTAGTCTTTCATTTGATCCTGATGAATTCGGGATTTTGCTCTGAAGTGTGGCTCTTTGGTGTGATACACAAACATGGAGGTCGACACAGCTTCCTACATTTTTGCATGGTTCAGAGTGCAGGGAGGATGTAACCACAAGGAATCCTAATGGTCAGCATGCAATTTTTAGAAATTGGTGATTTAAACTTTAAAAACTTGAGTGGAACATTTGTACTACTTTTCTAACACCTGCAAACAAATGAAAGTAAGCCGATTTTTCATTTTCCTCTCTGAATTTTGATTGCATCCCAAATGTCACTTCAGACCTCACATAAACCCACCGGGAAGGCAGACACGTAATTCTCATCCAGAATTTGGCATTTGGCATGACAAAATTTTCCCTCCTCTCCATCGCTTCTTACTGGAAGCTGAGGTCACAAAATAGAACAGCTGAGTTGGGTGCATCTGACATAAGATTCACTTACCTGTGCTGAGTTCAAGTTGGGCCCACATGCAAGCATTCGCTTCAGAGGAACACGTAACATTCATGCTCTCTGTGGACAAGCTAAACCTCTTCTTTCCCTCGGAACTGAAAAGGGTGACTAAGGTGGAGTGCAAGCAGGTCAAGGTAGATGCCCCTGAAGAGAGAGACAAAAATGGGGTGGGTTGCAGGGACAGATCCCGGAGACGCTCTTGGGACGCTCTCAGCTATGCTAGTCCTAAGGACTAGAAAGTCAAAACCAAACCGCACCGTTAGAACAAACAAGAATGAGATAAACTAAAACATTGTTTTTGGATGGCAAAATAGAAAATATTTTTTAAAGGACTAGAAAGTCATTTCCAACTGAATGAAAGGAGGATTGGTGCAGGACTGCCCAAGTTATATATTAGGAAGACCCGGTGGGTCCTACAATGAAGTATTGCAGTATATCCTAACTCCCAGTAACAGGAATGTTTCTTTACTGGGTACCGACCAGACATGCTCTTCTATGGGGCTGGGTAAGGGCTCAAACAAGCTATTTCACTCTCTTCATAACTGTTACTCAACATCCTCATTAACACAATCAGCATCTAAATGCATCAGCTGCCCTATAACCAGGGTGATTTCTGGGGTCTGCTGGACAGCCTCAGTCCTTCTTGGGTGGCTTCTGTCCTCAGTGTCCCTGTTTTGGCCCCAGTCCTGTTCTCATTCAACCCCCTGAGTGTGATATTAGAGAGACTGATAGGGATAAAGGCTGGTACCTGAGATGAAGATCATTAGGAGGAAGGCTGATGGAGCAACAGTGGTGGGTCTCCATCTCAGTGGGGTGCTGGCCATGGTCTGAAGCAAAATGCCTTTGCAAGCTTCTTTCAAGGAGCAGAAGAAGAAAACAATCTGAAGACTCATTTCCCGGATGTATGCAACTTCCTAGCAAAGGCTGGGCCAAAGCGGACATTCTGAAACCGAGAAGGGGATGGCCTAATAGTTCTTCTGAGCGAAGGATGAAGTAACCACCATTGGCTGGGCTAAGAATGTTCAGACATCACTAGAGCCAGGCTGCATCAGTCCAGGGGCCCATATAATGCAGCATTCTGTGCGCACAATGTGCAGCCAGTGGGCTGTGGGACACCCAGAAGCAGGATGCAAGGACAGGAGCGCACGCCCACCCAAGCAAAGATGCTGTAAGCGACCCATAATGCCCAGACCCATTTCCGGACACTCTTCCAAGACAGCCTGGCAATACCATGCACTGCAGTGATCAGGGCACAGATCACTGAAGCCAAGCTCTCCTCATCCAAGCAGGGACCCAGCCGATGCCGCAGGCCAAGATGGTGAAAGCACCCAGGCCACAAAGACCACCTGTACGTACATGTCGTGACAAAGAATTCATTTGAAGTATTTCTATCTCACCCTTCATCGAATCACCTGCTTGCCATACGCACAGACCAGCCTTTGCCAAGCTGGTGTGGGCATAAGAGCCCAGAAGAGCCATGGGTGGCTCCCTCTGGTCCAGAGCCAGGAACCTCTAGAATTCTGTTCACACACTGGCAAACCAGCTGCTCGTGGGAAACCTACAAGCAGGAGGTCACAGCAGCTGTACCCTCCCACCCATCCAGAGTGGGTTCTCTGGAGTTCCCACACCATCCCTGACGCTGAAGATGGCATAGTCATCAACCATTGATAGACTTCTCCTCCTTGAATGTGTCCAGTCTGCTTTTGAATCCATCCAAATTGGTGGTCATCAATACATCTCATGGAAGTGAACACCATCATGTACCTTTGGGCCGTGTGAAGGAATCCTACTTGTTGTCATTATGTGCAGTCGAGTCCTCTCTGACTCATGGTGACCCTATGAGTGGAAATGCTCCAGAATGTCCTATGCACGTCGGCCTGCTCAGCTCCTGCAAATTCGAGGCTGTGGCTTCCTTGATGGAGGTGACCCATTTCGGAGTTGGCCTACTTGGTGCCTGCCCTTAATTTGCAACCTATCAGCTTCACGGATTGGCCGTCGCTGGAAAGCAGGCCCTGTGGAGGGCCCACTCTTGAATCCCTGGGCCAGCGAACCTCTCCAGAGAGAACCCCAGTGGGAGAACAGCTTCTTGGCCTCCCCAGAGCACCCACCCACCTGCCAGTTTGGAACCAGTCTCTTTCTCACTCACTGCTCTGGCATCCCAGGTCCCAGTTCCATGGCCCCACCAGCCGTGAAAGTGAAGTTACATATATTTTCAATTAACCTTCCAAAGCAGTAGAAAATATTCATGAGATGCTTAAGTCCCCTGTGGTATAGCATTGTTCTCACAGCCCTCAAACAAGAGCATCCACATACATTCCATACGTAGATACTGAAATGTATATAATCACATCTATGCAGCCACATTTTCTTTCCTCTTTTCTTTCTTTTCCTGAAGTTTTACAATACAAAATCAACTGAAAAACAACCGCAATGGAACGAGGGTTAACACAGCAGGGTGACAACTCTTCATTTTATTTTTGCTCCCCAAAACAGGAACTTTCCCAAGGGAGGGGGGCATTGCGAAATGTGGCTTATTCCCTGAAGGATGTTGCAACACACACCTCCTGAGCTGGGTTGTTATCAAAACATTCTTTGCAGCACTTTTATCTGTCATCTGGCTTGTGATGTAAACTTTGCTTGCCAGGACGCTGTAGCATATGACTCGTCGGAGAGAAGGGGCCCCGGGAAAGTTTGGCATGATTTTTGCTTGGCACCCATGTTCTTAAACCGGAAAACCAGCGATGGACACTGTCCCCACAACTCTACTGCAAATCCTTACTGCGGTGTCATTTATGTGATGCATCACGGTCTTAAAAGATGGACGGTGAGACTAAATGACCTCTCTGGATACCTTCTCACTTAGTAATGCTATGATTATACCGCTGGTGTCTGCTAAACTGGCAAGTTTAAAAGCAGTCTTAGGACAATGGCAAAGAGCTGCGTTTGAGCACTCTTGTTGAGCTCCATGTGAGCTCTCACCCTCCCAGAAACAAAACAAACAAAAACCCGGCATTGCTCTGATCAGCGGTCACGGGTTGGAATTCTCAGACAGAGTGCAAACAATGGACGTTACTCTTTATAAAATAGAATGTACACAAGATCAAAACAAGGCAGGAAATTAATTGCACGTAAGCAATGGGAGCCACATTTCAAACCACCGAGTATCCATCCTGCAGGTGCTCAGAAAGGACTGGGACCATGGCACACAACAAAGGGGGCTTAACCTTTCCTCCAATGCAACTCCCAGCAAGGATCACACACACAAACCTGCCCACGAATGGTGTACGTGCTTGCAGATGGCAGAAATCGTTTTGTGCAAATTTGGTACCACTCAAAATGTCTGAAGTGCATCAGGCTGGGGAAGAGAAGGAGAAAGGGAGTAGCCATACAGGCAGCCCTGCAGCTGAGCAGGAAAATCCTAGACCAAGTCAACCTTCAACCCACTACACCACACTGCCTCTCCAGATGGTCACTTTTATTTAAGGTGCCAATTGCTCCCACACTACTTTGAGACACATTCCAGATTGCTCTTCCTGTCATGAGTGATTTCTTAGTTCAGCTTTGTTTTGTAAATTAAAAGTAACTAACAGAAGCATCCTTCTTTTTAAAAGTGTGAGTAACATGGCATGCAGTTTGGTCAATACACACAGCAGAAATGAGAGCTATAAGGTCATTACTGCATGGTTCATTATTGTTATCATCACGAATCCACAGAAAAGATGTGCAATCATTCTATTAAAATATAGTGAATATGGAAGATAGCATTTTAAATAAATAAAATTTTATTTTAAATAACATTCATATAATAAAATAATAGGGAGACACTGTCTCATCAAACTTCAGAAAGGCAAAATTTAAGTGGATGGTAAATGTGCCTGAAAATTCCTTGGCATGACTGAACAAGAATAGAGCTTCTAGTCCTCTTGATCATTTTGTGCAGGCTGCCAGAGGCCAAACCTTGTTTGTACGAAGAATTAAAATAAAGAGAGTCCTTCACAGCATGAGGAAGAAAAACAAAATAAGATGAGATGTTTCTGCTTTAGAGTATCTATTCAGCAGGGTAAAAAATATTTTTGTCAATAGAGACATCAGACAGGACGGTGTCTAGCACCCCTGCCTTAATTCATTAAACTTCATTTTCAATATCCCAGCTAAAAACTGACCTGAGGAATCCAAAGTCTTGACTTTTTCTAATTGCTTTCTCGTGTCTCAAACAAAATGGCTGCCCATGCAGGTCTACTCAAACTATGAAGAGGGCTTGGCACTTGTGCGCTTGGAAGGCGTCTTGATCCTAAGCCTCTCCAGGAGTGCTTGCCAATTCTTCAGTGATGTAGAAAAAAGCCCTTTGCAAATACTCGGAAGCTCTTTCTTGTTATGCCACATGTTCCCTTGTTTTGCATTGCATTGTAATAGTGGGAATTGAGGGTGGTGGAGGAAAGGGCGCCACATCTGAGCCCCGGTCAGTCCTGGCCCAGGTCTTGCCCAGTCTTAAGTGCAGAAGGTCAGGAGCTCTCTGAGGACATGAGGAAGGCCATGGCGAGCAGAAGGCTCGTGGACAGCAGGGTCAGCTGGGCCGGGGCCTCATGGCTGGCTCGGCTGCGAGGGGAAGGCCTCAGGGTCCCGTCGACGATCTGGTTGTTGCAGAAGTCGCCAGTGCAGCAGCGGCTGTGAATGGCGCCCAGGTTCTTATAGACGGAGGTGTAAGGACTGTCGCACCAGGAGGGGGAAGCGCAACCCTTGACAACAGAGTTCTCCCCCGAGATGCCTAAATTGGAGGAAGGAGCAATGAGAGAAGCTGGGAGGAAGCCTTGCTGGACCGTGTCTTCCGCCTGGACCTCACTCCCTGCTCCACCTCCCACTTGGGGCTCCAGGTGGGCTGTGGCTCGGTGGGAGAGCACGTGGCTTGCATACAGAAGGACCTGGCTTAGATCCTGGCATTTCCAAGCGAGGAAAGACCCCTGTCTGCAGAGCTGGGCTCCCACCACTGAGCTGTGGTTGGGATTAGCAGGTGACACATCACTGGGCAACAACAGGAAGCGGCCAGATTGCTTTCGTTCTAGACTCACTGCTGATGTTAGCAGTAGAACTCCAAGTCCCACGTGCTTGCTGAGCCCAGCTCCTCAAATCCCTCTTCCTAGAGAAGCCAAGGTGTAACCTGGGACTTCATGCATGCAGATAGCGATGTGTGAGGAACCCGAATGGGTGTGGGAATCTGTCGGATCCCCTGGGTCAGTTCCCTGGACTCCGCTCCGCTTTTCAGGGGCCCGGAGTCCAAGTTCCTGGTGCGAGCACCCAGCGTCCCCCAGGAATCGAGCCACATGCACCAAGCAAGCAGCGTCCCTCTTCCACGCCACGTGCAGCAACCGTTTGTGCTGCTGCAGCTGACACGGAAGAGGCTTGCCAGTTGTGCGACCTTTGTTTTGTGAGCATTCTCAGATCTCCTCTCAGTCCGGCTTCCTTTGCAAGCCTGGGCCAAGCGCAAGAGGGAGTCTGCAAATTCTGGAGGGGCGGATTCTGCCAGGGCTTGGCTGAAGCCTACCAGCAAAGCAGGCACCCTGCTCATCCATTTTCAAGCTGGGAGCCTGGGATGCCCAGTGGCAAATGGGACATGGGGCTTTGGAACACCAACAAAGTGTCGATGTCTAGTAAATAACTATGTAATCTTCTTTTCTGAACCTGACTTGCGTTAGGACCTCTGTGTTAACAGCCCATAGATTTCTGCCCAGTGCTGCCTTCTGGACCTCGATTCTGTTTGGCCGATACTCTGAGCGGTCGACCTTGGCTCCCCTCCTGGCTTATCCCCACTTGATGGATAAAGCTGACTTCTCGGTTATAAACAGCCGTGTGTGTGTGTAGCAGAGGACCGAAACTTGTTGGAGATACTCACCATGAATGCCCGAGGCTTCTAGGCAGTGGGTCATGGGGCCCTGGCACTGCACTTTGGAGATGCTTTCTGGAGAGCAGCCGTGGGTGGCATTCCCTTCGCAGCTGAAGCAGGTCACCCCATTCCAGGGCAGGGGCTTATTCTTGTAGTCTGCAGGCGGAAGAAGGGAACGCAAACGGCATTTTCAAATGGATGCACGGATTGTGTGCAGCTGAGTGCTTAGGATGCCCTGACTTTCAATGGACTGCATCATGATGCATTTAAATTTGGGTCCCCCTTTACAACTCCAGAAGCCACTGTCGCAGTGATGGGCATGCCATACCCTACTACCCTTCTATAGCACTGCAGGATGTCATAAATTTATTTTGGCAGGCAAAATCCCCTTTCCTCTTTGTTGTGCGGAAAAATCGAGAGGAGGAGAATGATGGAAGTTGCCTTGAGTTCCTTGGAAGGAAAAAAGGCAAGATGTATAAATTAAATGCACACACCAAGAAGGGACACGTCCCTCCCCAATAGTCCAAAGAGATGTGAGTGTGCCCAGTGGTCACTAGCAGAATGGAGTGTCAGTCGGAAAATAGAAAGTTGCGTAGGGAGGGTGAATTGGAATGCAAGGCTTTCAGTGTCTCTTGGAAGAAGCACACCAAAACAGGAGGGTAGGGGATTAGGATATGCTGAAGCATTGTGTGGCAGGCGCCACTTCTGTCCCTTGAACCCCAAGCGTTCCCCTGCTGCCTTACCTTGCCTGTCGTTGTTGCACCGGCTGGTGTTGCAGCACTTGATCAAGTGGAAACTGTCCAGGTTGTGAAAGCCCAGCGGCTCCTGGCAGTGGGAGAGCTGCCCACAGCCTTTGATGCGCTGCTCGTCCGCAGGAAATTCTACCAATGGGGGAGAAACGCATGACTGTGAATGCACCCTTTGGCCTCCAGGGGGTGAAGACGCGAAGCAACCAGTGGGAATGTTGGTAAGGACAATCGCATAGCATTGTGTTTTGTGCATAGCATTGTGTTTTGTGCGAGGAACTAGACAGCCCTTCGGACACAATGTGGCGTTGTTATTCTGTGCAGCAGAGGTGGGCAGACCTCAGGTCGGTAGGCTCAGCTTTGTTTCTTTGGTAAAACTCGGAGGTCCACCTGCCAGAGACAGGTGCTAGATGATGGCTGGAGAGGTTGCAGACAGGGATGGCTGCAAAACAGTGTGTGTGTGTGTGTGTGTGTGTGTGTGTGCGCTTGTGCATGTGTGCATGCGTGTGTGCGTGCATGTGTGTGCACAGTCAGTTCCTTAGTGCTTGCCTTCCCTGTGAAAATTTGCAGTTTTGATTGTAATTTTAAAATGACCATTAGGGGGCAATCTCATGACAATGGCTGTAAACTCCTGAACCCAGAGGTCCAGGGTCCTCCCAGATTAACTATTTAAAGCCCATTTTTTGCCAGAAGGGCTTTTAAAAAAAAAAAAGGACTTTAAGACCCGAATGACAAGAACTTACCTTTGGGCCTAGTAAAGGATGTGATGTCTACACAGCTTTCCCTAGGGTGGGTGCAGCGCAGTGGCACGAGGGTGGTGTTGAAGCAGGTTTCAGCAGAAGAGGCGCAAGAATTGCAGTCCAGCGTGCTTCGATGGTGACCTCGAGCAGTGATGGCACTCATGACTGGAAGAAAGGAACGGGAGGGGTGCCAGGCAATTAGCACTTTCAACTAATTGCAGAATTTAGGTGATCTATTACCTGAATCCAAAGGCCCATAGGTTAGTTTGGAGAGAAGTTGGAGGCTGTGGCTGAGTTCAGATAACGGAACAAACCCTGGTGGATTTTTACAATTGCTGCTCTACTGTGTCTTCTGAACCCAATCACGGTATTGCACCATAGTAAGTTTGGTCTTTAGAAACCATGATAGGAAACCATGGTTTGTTCTATGGTTTCTCTGTACCACCATGGTTTGCAGTGTTGTCTGAAGCCAGCATTTAATATCTTAATATTTATCTACCACCCCATTCCCATAAGTCCTGGAAAGTTAACAATCAATTAAAGCACAGAGCTCCAACATAATGTATCAGTAAGCATTTAGCCCTCTGAATTAAGACATTAAGACATTAACCCTCAGTATTAATCCGAACCCATCCGTTTTTCTACTGACCATGTGGTATTCCAGTGTTGCAAAGGTCCGTGTCGCAGTGCTCTTCCACCAGAAACACCACGTCCTTGCCAGAGAAGTGTGTGAGCGAATTGTTTGGCTTCCCACCCACATCACAGCCTTTCCGAATATAACTGGACAACCTGGATCCTGCAGAGATCAGAGGAGGAAGGAGAGAAAAGGAGGCAGAAGGTTCAAATGAAGGCAGATGCAACATCCCTAAACTGTGCCACAGCTGTGGCAGGAATCCAGCTCTGCATTTTGACTTCCATATGCACACACACGTGTGTGTGCCTGCACACATGCACACACAGACAAGCAAAATTAGTGCTCGGTCTTGCAACTCTCCTTATAGTTCAGGTGGGCTGTCAGGTCGAGGTAACCTATCTGCGTTTAGTATATACATCTTGCAATGTAGAAGAATCAAATTCAAGAATCGATTCAAGAATCGATTCAAAAATTGATTCAAGAATCAAGTACACCTTTAAATAGCTCCAATGTTGCTGCAAGGACTGGGGTACTGTTGAAAGGGCCTGTTGATGCCATCACAAGCACAAACCTCCCAGCAGTTTGGCTCCCCTCGCATGCTGGAGACTTGCATGCGGGGGGTGGCCGGACCCCGTGGCTTTCTTGCCCCCCTCCAGATGCACCATTCTATGAGTCTCGGAGGCCAAAATTGGTAAAAACGTTTGGAGAACACTGGGGGAAAGTTCTCCCTCTTCTGTCCTTGAATCTCCAGCCCGACGACTTCTGTGCATTTCCTCACATTCTAATTTCTTTTGTAGAGCAGGCTTCCTTTTGTCATCTGTGTACTGCTAGGATGGGGCTCTCCTGATGCACCCGCCTCTCGCAGAACTTACGGACTAGGATGCTCATGACGGTAGTGCGGCACTGCTCCTGATACTCTGCGCAGGTCTCCGTTTCCTGGCAGTCGCGGTCTCCATCGCAGGAGTAGCATTCAAGGCTGGTGACTGCGAGAAGAGAGGGGAAGGGAAACCATGAGCCAGCCGGTTTGCTGGAAGTAAGGTGGCCAGGTGTCCTGCTTTACAAAGGACAGGACAGTCCTCTGTGTCAGAGGGGTGTGAGCACCCATAAGGGGAGCGAAATCAGTGGGGTGGGTGAGTCACGAAGGCCTGCCTTGGGAGGGGGAGAGCTGACAGAAGCCATTTCGGTGCCAGGAGCAGAGCTGCAAACTTTGCTACCCTGACCCCAGGTCACCCTGCGCGGCAATCACACTAGTACCTAGAAGCCGAAAAGCCCACAAGCGCCTGTCACCAAATCACAGAAAAATAACAAGAGTAGAAATAGTGGTAAATCAAACAACACGCTTTTTCTTGCCTTTGATGACACCCTAAATCTGCCGCCTAACGCAGCTGCCTCAGTCTACCTAACAGTAGGGCAGGCCCTCTCTGCTCTGCTCCACAGGCCTTTCCCAGTTTTATTTTGTGAAATAGCCTTTAACTGCAAAGGCCCAGAACTGAACCTGGGAGCTTTTTTCCCTTTCCTTCGCATTGGTAAAACGTGTAGGTCTTGCCTGCTATGTGGCCACCCCCACCCTCGCCCCCGCCAACTGACCTGATGCATCACTACATTCATCAAACTGTCTGTGATTTTCCAAAAAGACTCCTGGAGAGAACATTTTCCACACCAGGGAAAAGCTCCAGGGAATGCAAACTCTACCGAATGCCTCCCCCACTGCCACCCCAGTTGGCAGCTGGTCTGCTCTGCAGTGTACTTAGCATCAATGATTCATGCGACCTTGGTGATTAGAAGCAGCCCAGGAGTTCTGCCATGCGGGCATGTACACTCCTCTTGCTTTGAAACAAAGTTCTCCCCGCAGATCTGGGATGAAGAGCCCCCAGTCGTGTGTCTCCATATCCCGGCTGCTGCTCTCCCGGGTGGGTTTGAACAACTGGGGGAGCCAGCGAGGTGCCCTCATTGCCCTGGGGGAGGGGGGTGTCTGAGACCGCTTTCTGTCCTGCACTGCTGGAAATTCTGGGCAGTGACACTGGGCCAGCATGGTGTGCCAGTTCCTTCTAAGAGCTGCAGCTTGACCCCAGGACCCCGGTTCAGCGCTCCCTGCTCCTGCTCTCACCGCTAGACATTGCTCCCTTCCCACATGGCACGTCTTGTTTGCATTCCTGTCTCTTTGTAGGGTTTGGCATCCTGCAGAGTGAGCGACAGAGCCCGGCCTTTGATTTCTTCCCACTCCTCCCTGTTTCTCTTTGCTTCAGGCCGCAGTACCAAGCACATGCCCAGACATGGACTGAAGCATGTTGCTCGGAAGTAGTCCCATTGAATATAGTGGACTTCCTCCTGAAGAAATATGCACGGACCACCTTCTCAGTCGACTTTCCTGGTGTCTCTAGTTGAGTTCCCCATATTCTAATAAGTTAGCCTTTTCAATTATGTACTTGATTTCAATGTTTTTAATAGCTGGTTTTAGGGTTGAAAATGGTTGTTCAGTGCCTTAGCCAAAAAAAGGAGAGCATGGTGTAAAATATTCATATCATCATCACCACCACCACCACCATCATCTGCTCTTACCACTAGCCCCTACTCCCCTCTTTTGCCCCCCAGGGGTCTTGATCCTCTGCCTAGCTCATTCCCTCCTCTGGGACAGCAGGGGGAAAAGCTTGAAATGCGTCTTTTCCTGGGCCCATCTGTGGCTTCGGCTTGGCTTGCGGCTGGTCCTGACATTTGCTGACTCACAGAGCTGGGAACAGATGTGAGCAGGGCATGCGCAGCAGGAGAATTCTGCGAGTCATGTCCTGTCTGCCCCGAGCCGGAGGGGGGGGGCTCCTTTCCAGGGTCAAGACCATCCCTTTCGGCCTTTCCACCTTTTATTTGTCAATGCAGCAAGGCGAGGAATCCCCTCCTGTTGTCTCTGATCTCCCCTACCTGCCCCCCCCCCATATCCCGGTCTCGATCGAGTAGTCTCCTGGTCTCTCCGGGATTGTCCGCACTGTCGGCTCAGCCCCAGGCACACTTAATTCCCATCTCCCAGTGTGGGCCTGCGGCTGGGGCGGCCAGCATGCAAGCCCCCACTTGGCCAAGAAGCTCACTGGGAAAGTTTGGGCCAGTCATGGACTCCCACTCTGGCCTACCTCTCAGGGTTGTTGTGAGGATACTAGAGAGAAGGATGAGTGCTGCCCTTGCAGGAAAGGCAGGGGAGATCAATACAGCAGGCAAAGCAAGCATCGCTGGCTGGCCAGCTTTTTGCACCGGAGGCACACATACCTGCCAGGCATCCACGGCCCTGCCCGCCCCTTCCCTCCTCCTATTGCTTTTCCTGCATAAAATTAAAAGTCAGTAAGGAGCAGGAGATGGCAGGGCTTGAACTGGCAGGCCTGGCTGTGGGTGCAGGCTCTGTACCATGTTGCGAGGCACAGAAAAGCAGCTTGGGCCATCTTTTTGGACACCAAACTATTCTGCACCTCTGGGCTGTTTTGTTTCCTGACTATAAACACTCTAGAAGCTGCTAACAACCCTACTGGTGCTGGGATGGAAAGACAGATAGCATCCTGGGCCTCTCTCTCCACCTGTCCCATCCCCAGAGGTTAATAAAAGCTTTGGAGTGAGACTATTTCAACAGAACAAATGGCAGAGTTCAGGGGTGAGGTATGTAAGGCCTTTCGGATGAGGTGGAACTCCAACTCCTATCAGCCAACAGGGCCAATGATCAGGTGTGATAGGAACAGGAGCTCAACCACATCTGGAAAGCTACAAGTTCCCCATGCCTGGCATAGGAGAAATGGTGAAAGGCCTTCTCTACTGCTCTGGAATCTCTTCCACTCCATCCCACCCTTGCTGCCCCCAAAAAGGGATTGGGAATCACAGAATCATAGTAGAGTTGGAAGGGGCCATGAAGGCCATCCGATCCAACCCCCTGCTGTTGCAGGACACCAAGTCACACCATCCCACTCAGACGGCTGTCCAGTTTCTTTCTGAATGTCTCCAGTGTGGGAGAGCCCCCCACCTCTCTGGGCAGCTGGTCCCACTGTCGGGTTGCTCTGACAGTGAGGAAGCTTTTCCTGATGTCAGCCTGAATCTGGGTCGTCACAACTTGATTATTCCGTGTCCTACACGTGGAGATGGATTCCAACATAGTTTGGTTCTTATCTTATTGCAGGTTGAGTAGCTTGTATGAACAGGCTATTGTTTCTCCTGGCTGACTTGAGGCATGTCAAATATATAAATAATATATCTATACTCCCACTTATTCACATCCTTTTGGGGGTGTACAATATCAAATCCCTAAACACTTTTTAAAAGAACGAATAAGCCAAGAAATAATTAAATTTAGAGGGGGGAAACGTTTAACTGCACCCCACAGCTGTAGTTCTCACATTCTGCTGCTTCTAGTCAGATGGTTTGGTTGATTTCCTTCTGTTTATACAGAGAAAGGTGTTGCTGGAATACACTGGTTAGAAAAGGAGCACAGTATCACTGCAATGGATGACTGTGTTATGCCAGCTGGCATCTTGCTATTGTTTGCATTCTTGCCATGCAGGGACATTCCCAATGTGTCGGCTGAGATTAAGGAGTGAGCAGATCTGTGTTTAAACAGAAGAAAGACCTGCAACCCCCACTGGATTGCACCTTAAGGGCTGTGGCCCCATATCTGTGAAGGCCCCAACACTGTGGAAGTCCTGCTTTATCAGCTTGCACCTTGCCTCGTCTGTGCAGGTGTTTAGTCCAACCTTCCTCTTCAGTGCTACCTTTAACTGAGTCCGACATGCTCTTGCGGCTGTTGTGGAGCTTCTCAGTGTCTGCTGGCTGATACGTCTTTCCATTGTCCCTTGTTCGGTTTGTATAGCCTTATGGGTGGGCTCACCCGTACAAAAATATCTTAAATTCATAAAAGTTAAGCTAGAGGGTTATTCCATGATTTCATCAAGCAGAATAGGAACACACTTTTTGAAAGTGAAATTCTTCTGGGGACTCAGACAACCTGCTGCTGAACAGCTGTTTTCACTTGGGCAAGATGGGCAAGCCATTCATTTCCTGCCTTTTACTCACTACCTGTTCAGCTGGACCCATTTAAGAAGAACAGAGGAAGTCTCTGTTGGTCCACTCAGCCCTGTAGCCTTAATAGGAATTATGGGTGAAGCTAGGTGCTAATTCTCCCATGCACGTGAGTGAACTTCCCCCCTCTTGATGAAACACCCCCCCTTCAATGGATTCTCTGATCTGGGGGTCCTGCCTCCCCCCACCATTTGAGTAATCAGAATCCTCCACCTCCCACTGCTTGAAAATTCATTCAGATATTGATCTCTCTCTCTCTCTCATTTGAAATGATCATAAGGTCACTTTTAAAGATGGATGAAGCCCACCCAAGGCAGAGGGTAGACTAAAAGAAACAGGACAACAACACAGTGTAAACAAACAAACAAACAACAATAAATGCCAGTGATTAAACAAAAGGAGGAAGCCCAGTGATATGGTCCAAGGAAGTCAATAAAATTAAGTGGGTCTTCAGCCTTTCCTTGCAGGCTAGCAAAGAAGGATGGGCTTCTGACAGATGCTTATCCCAAACTGTGGGACCACCACGAAAGATACCTGCTCCATCAGTCATACTCATCAGTCTAACTGCCCCAGTGGGGGACCAGTGAGAAAGGCCTCTGTTGATAAGCTCAGAGTCCTTGGTTCCGTGTAATTATTGTCATCAACATCTTGCTGTTTTCAGACAATACTAGCTCATATTAATTAATAATTAGTTAATATCTGTATCTTGCTGTTTTTCCTTCTTAAAGGAATCCAGGGCAGCTTGCATGACCTCCTCCTCTCCATTTTATCTTTACAACAACCCTGTAAAGTAGGCTTGGCTGAGAGTCTATAGATTCACAGATTCATAGAATAGTAGAGTCGGAAGGGGCCAGTGACTGGCTCAGAGTCACTTAGTGAGATTCATGACTAAGTGGGGACTAGAACCCAAATCTCTCAAGTCCAAGTCCACTGCTCTAACCACTACACCTCACTGGGTCTCATTATAGCCCATTCTCAGATATATCAAACTGGATTAGTTGTATCCTTTGTCTTGGAAGTTGGAATGACATGCTACCAATCTCTTAATAATGGACACACACATACCGGCTTTCTCCTAGAACTCATTGTTTTGTCAACGGTGTGTGTTCACATCTTTGGCTCTCAGTGATCCAAGATGAATAACTTTGTGTGTTGAATGAACACGCAAAGGGAGCCACGGGTTTACAGTTAAAATATTTTTTTTTACCAAGAAAAAAGAAGCTAACAGCAGCAACAAAAAACCCCCTTTTGACTCAACTTCCAGGCACCGGTCGGACAAACAATCCTAGGAAGTCCTCACGGAGAACCCGATCCGCACCGCTTGGGGGCTTTTGGCCTCTCGGGGGCCTTTGGGAACGTGTGAGCAGCCGGAGGGGCTGCAAGCAGAAAGCAGGGCAAAAATGGCAAAGCAAAGAGCACGTGTGCGCTTTCCTACGTTAACGCAAGCACGAAAGCCTGCAGTCCGAGGAACCCCTCTCCTTCTCATAATTGCGGGGTGGGATCGCTTTTCACCCCTCGCTGCAACGCATGAGTGACAATCAATCGATGGGAAAAATTGGCACCGCACCAGAAAATAATTCCCGAGTTCGACCAGCCTTTACCAGAGGTATTTCCCTCTGTCTGGATACCCCCCAACCCAGACCCTTCCCCCCCACCCCTTGTATCAATACTGCAAACAACATCCGGGAAGTTTAAAATCGACCCGGCCCTCCCCCTACATGCATACCTCCCGCCGCGTAAATGGACAATACGTGCATGCGGATCCTGCCCCCGTACCTATGCTGGCCACTGACCCTCCGGAGCTGTGAAGGCAAGATCCGGGTTCCCAGTGGGAATGCGCAGCCGAGCACCCGGAACCCTTGAAGCTCCGCGAGCGCACCCGAGCGCAGCTTTCCCCATCCTTGCAGATGCGCTGGACAACAACTCCCATTATCCTTCCGCCGTGGCCATTGCTGGCCTGGGAGAACGACACCCGGGAAGCAGTGCACACAAACTGCGTTTACACAAAAGATCGGGGATAGGATTCGGTGCTTGCTGTTTTTTTTTACCGTGAGCCACCGCCAAAGAGAGAAGGAAGCTGATCCAGACGCAGCGCATGTCCGCAGGTCGTGGGCTGCAGCCAGACTCGGGTAGGATTCAGTGCACAAGCGCTCCGAGCGCTGCTCCTCCTTTCAGCCCGGACGGAATCAGAAGCCCCCGCCGGCCCTTTGCGCGCTCCGTTTATCCTTCCCCCGGGGCCAAGAGACTTTCCTTTGGCCCCACCCCGAAATCGATTGGGGAGGAACTCCGGCTTTGCAGAACTTCTCTTGGTGACGCATCCGACGTGACGGAGGCAGGAAGCAGGGTGGGGGGAGAAGACGGGGAAAGCGATGACGGCTCGCTTCTCTGTGTGCAGGATTTCGTGGCTCTTCCCTAAAATGTGTCCTCTGCCTGCTTGCTGGAAATACTGCCTCAGAACGAGACAAAATGACAAGGCATGTCCTCCGAGCATGTGCAGAGGGCCTTGGTCCCGGCACCCCTGAGGTGGGAGAGTGAGGCTACCGATCAGGGGGCAATGCTATCCTTTCCAGATTCTAACAGTACGGCTGTGGTGCCGTCCTATGCAAACTCGCCCTGTAAATAAAGCAGCCCTGTGAACTCCCTGGGGACTTACTTCCAAACAAACCCATAGAGAGTGACCTGATGGTAAGCCTTCGCCATCCAAGTACTGGACTGCAACACATGGGGTTTGTAGTCTAACACCTCCAGAGGGCACCAGGTTGGAGAAGGCTGCTCTCGTTTCCTAGCATCTATTGGGACTGCCAGGCAATTCTTCAGGCTCTGGGGCAGCCATGGGTTTTGCAGTCCTTCCTGGGGATGCCTGAGCCTGAACCCAAAGGCTTTTGTGTGCAAACCATTCGCTGGACCCCAGAACCGCCACAGGATGCAGCCACACCCCAGCGCACATGAGTGGACTCCCTACAATAGAACATCAAAGAATGACTCCGAATTCCTTGCAAGAGGGAAACAAAGGTGGGGTATCTGTGTAATAAATGAATAAGGAGATGTCAGCTACACACTCCACATCAAAATTATCTGAGTCAGTGTGGTGGAGTTGCCCCGAGGCACTGGATTTATGTGCAAGGCGTGTGTTCAAGGAAATGAGTTTGATGGGTTGGCTTGACAAGCCGCTTTGGTTCCAGTGATGCTTCTCTCTTTCTTCTCCCATTTCGGTGGGGTGAGCATGTGCCCCATCATCCCACAGATGCAAGTAAAGTCACCCTCGTATCCTGCTTCATGCCTCTCCAGTACTAATTCTTGCACCACGGATCGCTGCCTGGGCCCTGACGAAGGAGACTTGGGATCAACTCTCCCCATCACCACCTCAGCCCAAAAGCTTACAATGTCACTTCCAACCAGTCACATTCCTCTCACCTGAACCTACCTCGCAGGGTTGTGCTGAGGATGAAAAGGCTGGCTGTGCTGCCCCCCATGCTGCCCCCCAGCCTGGTTCACATGATCACAGCAGGGGAAATAAGCCAGGCTTGTGACAGGCTAGCACAGCAAGGCTCAGCATCAGTAGCTTGTTGCGTAACCAGCTAATCCCAGAACAGTGACTGATGGCTGGTTAACCGCAGCAACAGGCCGTCCTAGCCTGGTTTGCATGGCATGACAGGAGGACCATTCGGCTAATTCCCACCCACATACAGCTGGTTAACCAGCCCTCCCCCCACAGTTAATTAAGGATCCTGCAATCATGCAAACTGCTCTGTGCCGGTTTTCATTTTTTAATTCAATTCAATTTATTTATTTTTCAATATGCTGTTGCAATACCAAAAGTCTCTGGATGGCTTACAAAAAACAAAGCAACCATAACCAAAACAATACACAACACACTGCATCCAATAAATGATGATGAAAACAAGGATAAAACCAATGTAACGAGCCAATGATGAGAGAACGGCACTCTACACATTTCAGGCATAAGCCCCAACTCTAAAAAGAAATCTTGGAACTAAACTCCTGCATACAGAAAGTTGCTTTTATGTTTTTAAAGGAACTGAATGACTAAAATGTTCAATATGGAACAATATTAGTAGTCTTGTCCGTTTAGACACATCTGCTCCAGCATAAGAAAATAGGTGGTGGAGACTGTGGTTAGGGTGTGGATGGCCGCCAGAAATGTTCCTGTCTTTCGGTCTTGGCTGTAGGCTAGATTGTACCATTAGCAGGATCAAGGGACAAAGCTTTTCCTGGAGATCAGGGCGGCCCTACCATTACTCAGAATTTGGCAGTCGTCTCAGGTGTCCAAGGCCCCACAGTAAGGGTCAGAGGGCAAGGCTGTGTCCCCAGTTACATCCATGGCCAACAGCCAGCCTTCGTCCACCAGAGCTACATTAGCTCTCCAGGAGGCAGCCAGAGTCCTGAAGATGCTCCTGGGTCCCCAGATCAAGCTCTCCAAGTCTTCTAAGCCCTTTGTGTGGCTTGAACTGCAGTTCACTTCTGTCACAGGCAGTGTGAGTGCTCCAGAAGGATGAGTCACCTCTGACCAATCTTAGCACCCCTGGAAGCGCATCACTTACATGTCACCACTGTTCACACGTTGGTCAAGTTCAGGTTTGACCCCTGGCAGGAGTGGCGTGCGTTTTATTAACTTGTCTCACTAGAAGATACCCCTCTCCATCATCCATAGCATAGCAAATAAAATGTATTTGGTTCCTAAACATCTGCTGAGCTGCTCTGGATAATATCTGGTTGTTTTGTTGATTTCCATGCAGTGACCACTTGTTGCCAATTGTTCCTTTTAAGTAGTTTACTGTTCTGAAAAAAAAAAGAGACTTAGGATGAAAAGAGAAAATGTTTGCTTTTTTAAATGAAAACCTTTGCAAATAATTTTGCAAGCAAATAAAAAATGTTGATGAAATACATATACAGAGGAAACTGAAGGACGTAGTGCTCGCAGTGCTGTGATGTTATCCAGGCTTCTGTGTGTGTAGCAATGGGGGAAGCTACACGGCAAACTCGTCCTAACCACTTCCCCTACTTCTTGGACTCTCCAGGACATTCTTTAGGCCTATTACCCCTTGATTCACCGGTGACTAAGACTTCCTTTATCCAGTCCAGATTCTAAAACCTAACACACAAACAATGTGGGTTAACATTAAAAATTGAACTTTTGGAACGAACCAAGAGAGCTTCACTGCTAGCACTGAGCTGGATGTTTCTCCCACATTTTTGTGTTAACCATTTGGATGCCATCTGATAGAAGAGCAAGTCCTTTTGAAAAGAAATCCAGCAGTGGATACACTTCAAGGGTGTTCTCATGCCTGGGTTTGGGGTTCTTGTGTAGCCAAGGAGTGTGCAAGCGTGATGTGTCTTTCCTTGCACCAGCATCTCCTGGGTAGCCTGGCGATTCCTGGGTATCCTAACTGTCCATGAAAGTCCATGGGAAGCCAGAATGAGGTCATTCCTCCCACAGGAATTTTTCAGCTCTGATAGTGCAGGCAGCTGGTGATGCTAGAAGTGCTGAGGTTAGCTAAAATAAAATATAAAATTATGCACAAGATTTATATCCCACCTTTTTCTTTTTTAAAAGAACTCAGAGTGGCTTCCATCATTCTCCTTCTCTGGATCTCTGTCTTAATCCCACAACAACACCGCTGTGGGTTCTGCCTCGTTCTCAGGCTAGAAGAGCCAATGTGGGGTAGTTGTTAAGGGCACAGGACTGGGACTCGGGCAATCCGGGTTCTAGTCCCTGCTCAGCCATGGGGGCCACTGGGGGACTTTGGGCCAGTCACAGACTCTCAGGCCAACCTGCCCCACAGTGTTGTTACTGTGGGGAGAAGACTGAGAGCAGGAGAAGGAGAATGAAGGGGGCTGCTTTGAGTTCTTTTAAAAAAAGTGGGACAGAAATTTAATGAATGGATGAATGAATGATAGCTCCTGGGTGCAATCAATTCCCCCCATGCGTCATACATTCAGACAAAGAGCAGCGTGAGATTCAGGTGTCCCAGGCAGAGAACTGGATTCTTGGGGTACATTGCAAAACACACAATTGATTCACATGAGAAAGCCAAGCTTTCTCACCGTAGGGAATGGACACACATTGGAAATAAAAAATAGAGATGTCAAAGAACATCAGTGCTGTGTGCAGCCATAGGCCAGTTTATAGCACTTCATGTTCTCTGGTGCTTGATCCCAGAGGTCCATGGCTGGATCCTGGTGCTACACAAACAAAGGGTACGGCTCTGTGTGCAAGTTCCACAGAAAGCCATGTTGCATGAGAAAGCGTCGCTTGTTCCATTCTGTTCCGTTCCTTCTCCTGGCTTGCTTTCTTCTTTCTTCATATTTTTTCTTTGCCTATCACCAGACGTGATTCCAGGACAGGTCACAACATTAAATCACATCCCTTAAGAGGAAAGAGAAAGGAAAGCACTTGTTGGCCTCACTGAAAAGGAAAAGGGAAGGAAACACTTGTAATGAGGTCTCTGATGATGTCCTCCCACTGCATCACCCTTGGGCCCATCTCTCTGCTGAGTCCCAGTCATGCTTGAGTCACTTCGGCCTTAGAGGACTCTGAATGGCTCCAACATGCATCCTTGCCGGTGAGACATTTTCCCGGGACGATTGCCATGCAGAGATGGATTGAGCTGTCATTGTGTGCCAGCTCTGTGAGAATCGCGGGAGGAAAGGAGGAGCAGAATTATTAGAAAGGAAGAAAGGAAGGAAGCAAGACTTGCCAAATTCAGAGCCGAAAAAGACACATCTGCATTTAGGTCACCAGATAAGGTGACCCGGCAAAGCGGTCACACCTCCTCTTCCTGCCACCAGCCGTGTCACTACCGCTGCTGCTTAGCTCGCAACGTGGAGTCTCCGGAGCACTGGCTGAGCAAGAGTGCAATCCCAAGGCCTTGCCCAAAGGGCCATGGGATACTGGGAGCCCTTTCCACAAGTTTGGAGACCTCAGGAGGGGCAGTTGGCAACCCAACCCCCTCCCTCTCACAGCCAGCACAGAAAGAGCAGCCATGTCTAACCCATGAGGTTTGAAAAGCAGCTTTGGAAAGCAGGAAGAAGGTGCAGTCGGGGGAGTCTATCATATGTGTGAGCCAGAACCGATTCCTGCCTGTGTCCCTCCCCTTCTAAAGTGCCCACACAAGATATAGTAAATAATTCCTTAAAATTATTCTGCATTTCCACTCCTAAATTGGACTCCAGAGAATCCGTCGCTGACTCTCTTCCATACCCTGAATGCAGGCTTGCCTGGCAATGAAGCTTGCAGGCTTTCCTTTGACCTGCCTTATTCCACCAACCCCGCAACATCTGGGCTGCCTGTAAACCCTTTGGGATTGCAAATTGCATTCCCAAGACTAAAGTCACCAGGGAAGGGCCCCTAAGGAGGCAGGGATTACAGCAAACAGGTTACCTGGAACAGTGACCTCATCTGGGGCTAAGCAGAACAGAGCTTTCACTCCTTCTCTGAAGCATCTAAGGAATTTGCTTTATCATGGTGCCAAACCCTACAGGGCCTCCTTCAAGGTTTCCAAAGAAGCAGCTCAAGGCTAATGAGAGCAGGAGTGGTGAAACAGAGAAGAGCGGGCCTTCTGGATCTCCCCTCCGCCTTTCAAAGAATTTAGAGGGCAAACAATGCCTGGCGGTGCCTTTGTGTCCTTCTTGGGTGCTGCTGGCTGTGATGGAGGATCTTTTCTGCTTTCCTTTTGTACATTTTCCTGCAGACATGCCTCTGAGCCCACCTGGATTAGTTGTGAAGGTGGGGCTGGGGCTGTCGAGACTGTGTTGTGGGATCTCTCCTCTCCCAGCCTCTTGCTCACAGCAATGTCCTCTTTCAGACCTCCTCACAGCCCAGCCAGGCTGCCTTTCCAGCCTCAGAATGCAGCCACGGGGGTTCTTCCTGCAGGGGGGACGGATCGGACCCTGGAAGCCCCTTCTCAGGTTATGTAGTGGCCATGACCTCAGAGAGAGGACTCCACCTGATCCGATGGTCCCTGGGGCACTCCTCAGGCGAAAGAAAATTGCTTGCTTATCAAGGAGATTCTATGCACCTCTCATGGCTAGCAGCCATTATTATTACGTGGCATTTATACCCTGCCTTAATTGCTCTTGCAAGGATCCCAAGTCAGCTTGCACAGCTGCACAACAACCTTGTGAGGTAGAAAGGGACAGGCCCAGAGTCACCCAGTGAGCTTCTTGGGTGAGTGGGGACTTGAACCCAGATCTCCAGAGTCCCAGACCTGCACCCCTCGCCTCTGCGCCACACTGGCTGCCAACCTCTGTTGCTACTTGTGTTGTCTCCCAGGAATCTCTCTGCTCTGCCTGGTTCAGTTGGTCTTCTGAGTCTTCGTGCATAGGGTTTGGCGGCAGCATCACTGTGTTCTAGCACATTTATGGGAGCCACCCCCCAAACGGATTGGCACAGTCATGAACGCTTCTGCTCTGCAATGTCTTGATGCTGGTGTCCTGAGGTGTCTGGAGTCTGTCGAAATCTGTCTAACTGAAACCAGAAGTGGAGCTTGCACGCCAACAGCCTGAGAAGCGCAGCCCTACGTTTATTCTGTTCAGCATCACGCCATTGGAAACAGCCTTCCCCAACCTGCCGCCTTCCAAATGTTTCTGAGGACAGCTGCCAGGATTCCACACTGGCCAGGGCTGATGGGAACTGCAGTCCAAAACATCTGGAAGACACCAGGTTGGGCAAGATTGGGCTCCCCACCGTGCATCACAAAGACATACAGAGCGGCCTGACACAATCATTCTTTGCAACTTCACTTTTCAAGAGGCCTTTCTGCAGCAAAGGCTTCCACATTCTTGCACGAAAGGGATGAGGAACAGCTTCATGCATCCATATAAGGGGATAAGTTCAGCTTGTCAGGTGATCCTAAGCGGATTAGTGACATCTAAGGGTTCGTGTCCTAAGGTGACACTGCCTGCCTGAAGCAGTTTTGGGAGGCAGGCTGCTACGCTGGGTCCTGAATCTTGGGGAGGCCCTTTGCCTCACCCCCACACCTTTTAGACATTGGCCAAAATAAGGTGCAGGATCCCTGATTATCTGTTATTGCATTCTTACTACTCCGTTGCATTTATATCCCGCTTTTTTTAACCTCTCGTGAGAAACGCAAAGCAGATGTCATAGCTCTCTTTTATCCTCACAACAACGACCCTGTGAAGTAGGATAGGCTGAGAGCACTTGGCTGGCCCAAAGTCACCCAGAGAGCTTCGTGGCCTTGCAGGGGAGAGAGCCTGGATCTCCCAGGTCCTCGCCCAACCCTCCTACCCTTGTGCCATATTGGCACTCACCCGACTACAAAGCGCTCGGTGCTGCATCTCATCCCCCTGGCTTTGTGCCCTGATATGCATCATCTCCACCTTCCCCTGAAACTTCCTGTCTGAACCCTTTTCCCTTAAAAAAGGCCAGTTCCTCTGAACTGGGTGGGATTTCTTTTTTCCAGTATGCGATCTCAGAACTGCAGTGTCAATGCCTCTCAAAGTTAGAATTAAAACATCGGAAGAGATTTTTCTGGCTGATACAAATAGTCTGCAGGAAGATTGTTCCGGTCAATCCCCCTTCCAGGCCTGCTGGACTGAGAAATGCACATCTGATGCATGTCCCACCACCCCGGTTGAGCCAATGCCGTGCTGGGACAGCCCCGTGGAGGCAAGGGCAGTCATGAGACCCTGAGCCACTCCGGGACCAGTGGCCCAGGCACACATGACGCATTCCCCTGAAACAACCATCTCACTCAGCACTAAGTCCAAGAACTTCTCCAGAACTACTTGTTTTCCCAGAAGATGCCTGGACTCTGTGCCACAAAGTTGTTGCACTGTTATTCTTTGTTTTTCTAAAAAAATGTTGCATGGACACCCACCATAGGAAATATTATGACTCACGCCCACAACATTTATAATATCTGTTTTGATGACCTACAAAATTAGCACGCCATAGATTTAATTGCAGTGCTTTGTGTTGTATTTTTAAGAAAGTTGTTTCTAAATTACAGGGGGATTTAAATGCCCTACCCAGTTCCAGGAAATTAACAAAGCGTTCTAAAACATCAGTGCTAGAAATGAAGGATCAAAGGACTGTCCAGTTATACTAGTCTCAAAGTAATAGTGTAAAGTAGAAAACAAAGGTGGAGAATAAAGGGCCCGGATGCCAGTCAAAAATTTTTATTGATGATTGTTAATAAATGGGTGATTTTCAACCCCCTGAAGAAGGATATTTCTGAAGCTTATAAGGCAGCAATAGAACTTTTCACTGGCACATGAGATTTTTTAATTGTTTCCCTCTTCCAAGTTTGCTCTTTGCATCTACCATTTTTACCCAGTTCTCGCTTTCAAGCTTCCCCTGGAAGGCTTCATCACTCCTTGGGATTCTCGAGCGATGCTACCTGCCGAGTGCCTAAAAGCTATTTTTGCTGCTGTTAAAAACCACAAATCCTCACTCAGTTTTCAAGCCCTGGAAAGGCTGCCCGACAGAACAGGATAAAACATGTAAAATAAAGCGCATGAAAACCACAACCCGTAAGGTACGCCTGGAAGTCCTGCAACCTGAGAAATTTCTTTTGAATTCTCATCTGTTCCCACCATTCCCAGGTGCAATTTTTCCACCCCTCCTAGAAACAAAAAGTTCCGAAGCAAAATAGATGGAAAAATTCGGCACTGTGGCACATGGCAGTGGGGAAGATGGGGCATACAGGTGGTACCTCAGCATTTTGGACCCATGGACACCTCTGGGAATTTGAGAACCGGCTTGTGGGTGCCAGCACAAGAGGCTCCTTCTGATGAATGGGCCACTTTGGGTTCCACATCTCATAATGGCTTAAATAAGCCATGGTGGTCCATGGTGATCATGTGGAAGAAGGCGACACCAGCCCATTCCACACATGGTGAGAATACATGGCTTCGGCGTGGACTTGTCGTTCACAGAGTAAATAACACGCAAATAGGTGTCACGTGCAAATGAAATTGTTGAATTTTCTTTCTTACTTACCGTATTTTTTGCTCTATAAGACTCGCTTTTTTCCTCCTCAAAAGTAAGGGGAAATGTCTGTGCATCTTATAGAGCGAATATGTGTGTGCTGTAAGTCTGTCAGATGTGCAGCCCATGGGGAAGGGATGGGGAATGTGCCTGTGATTATGTGCCCATTTGACTCAGAATATATTTTTTCTTGTTTTCCTCCTCTAAAAACTAGGCGCGTCTTATGGTCAGGCGCGTCTTATAGAGCAAAAAATACGGTACTTACTTATTTAAAACTTTTCTAGACAGTCCCATTACCAACGTCTCAGGACAGTTCAACAATACAAAATGTAAAAAATTTAAAACACAGCATCTTAAAACTTCAACTAATGATAAAATCCCAATTAAAACCGTCAGTCTTAAAACTTTGGGGAAATAAAAAGCTTTTGGACTGGTGCTGAAAAGAATAAAGTGATGGCGTCAGGCGAACCTCTCTGGGGAGCAAATTCCACAACTGGGGTGCCACCACAGAGAAGGCCCTTCTGGGTGCTGCTAGGATGGCCACATGGCTTCGTTTGCAAAGAAAAGTCTCTGTCTGAAGGGCTCCCCAGTCCAATCCCAGTTTAAAAATCCGGAACCATCGGGTGGGACAGCACACTGAGCAAGGCACAGAAGTCACCCGATAAGTGAGACTTACTGCATTTCTATTTAAATCACATTCTTTATTTCTGTACCAGCACCTATGTAAACAAAGAAGCATGTTTTACGAATTTTATGCAAATGTGTCTCCTCCCCCCCCCCCCCCTCGCCACCCAAGCTCTGACTCAGGCGGCCAACTTTTCCTGCCCCTCGTCTGGTGTCTTGTGTTACCAGCCAGGACACGGATGTTGTGAAACAGAAACATTGCTAGACATGCAGAAACTGAGTTGCCTGACCGTGATTTGCTCAGCTCATCTTTTTGGTGATGCTATTAATATGCATTCGCCGAAACCCTTTTCTAAAAAAGAAAAAACATAACTTGGGTTCCTATTTTTGTCTTTGTGTCATGAGTAACGTTGCAGCAACGCCTTCCTCCTGAAGCCAGGCAGTAGCATAATGGAGAATTGAACAAGACAAAGAGAGAGCACACAGTTGAAGGTTTTGCTGATGCAAACAGAGATTTCGTGGGAGGAGCGCCTCTCCCTGCACGAAGGATCGCCACTTCACTGCCTGTCTCCAGGCGGTGGTCCCTCTACTACGCATGGTGGAAGTGCAGTACTTTGTCTTCATGCCCAACACAAGAGCTTCCACCACACTGGCCTCCGAAGTAGGGCATGCCAGTAAACTGACCGTAGGGCCAGCTGTGGTTGGATTCCCTGCTAGCCACTCTCGTGGCTAGCATCTGCCGCTCAGTGTGAAGGAAGAGGAGCAAAGGACATGGGAGCAGGCAAGGGGAGCACTGTATTTGACTGCCTACACCCGCTCTTCCACTCCCCAGGAGATGAGAGGGGAAGGAGAGCCATTCCATCCACTTTGCTGACACTCTGCTCATTTTTCCTCTTCCCTCCTCATTTTTTTCCTTAAGTGTCATGTCGTTTTTGCATATAAACTGATTGATCATGACACTCCCCCTTTTTTTCTTTTTAGCTCAGGAGAGGATAAAAACCCTTTCAATAAGTAGCAATAATGGGTGGCAGGAGTCGGTAGTAGGACCTGGGTACTAAAACACAGGGTCAGTTTGCTGCTTTATGGTACAGCTCAGGAGAGGACTTGGGGCCAGAAACCATTAGATATGGCTTGATCTGCCTGTTTCAGGGCCCTTGTACAGGTGTGCCATTTCTTCATGATCTGTGTAAAAAAACCCACATGAAAATGTGCATTGTGGCTTATCCTAGGGCAGAAAATGTGCCATTCATGTGCGACTCATGGCAATCCTAGGGCAGAAGGATGAGGAATGGGAGCAAACAGGGACTGGATCAGGTCCATATATAGCAATGAACTGACTCTTGAATTGGGTGGAGAATGGAAGCGAAAATGAAGGCTGAAACAGCAGCTTGGAATCACAGCTGCCGATCCTAGGGCGAGAATTTCCAAAGTGAGCAAAATGTTACATGTTACAGTTGGGAATGCGAATTTCTCCGCTAACGATCTACCGACAGATGCCTGATCTCCAGGGGAAGAAGGCTGCCGTTTAAGTAGCCAAACTGACAGCCCTGGAGTGCAGGAGGGAACTAGCAACAGGTGTTGCCGTAAAACTCAAAGCTTTACGGAAGTTCCAAGGGGGGGGAAATGTGAAAAAGAGAAACCCCTCTAAGGACTCAACATACACTGTGAGCAAAGAATATTTATGGGTGGGGTATGTGGGGAGCAGTGAAGTGGAAAATGGAATTGGTGAGGGGGAAGAAAACGGATGGCATGAAGTCCTGACCAGGGGTCATACTCCAGTGCAAGCATTTGTGATTATTTTTTAATGATTTATTATTATATTTATACCCTTCCCTTTTTCCCTCTAGCAACCCCCCCCCCCCAAATTTGCCGTGCTGGCTGGGAATGATAGAGGATGTAGTCCAACCTGTCTAGCGGCACAAGGCTGGAAAACACTGCTTTCGTAAAGAGAAATAAAAAGGCCCAGCCTCAAAAATGGAAGGGGCATCTTCCCCATGGATCTTTATTTATATTTATATTTATGCTTATCTTATTTATTTCTTATGCCACCTTTCACAGCAAAAGGCTGCTCAGAACTTTCTGTCCTACTGAGAGAGAGAACCAAGGGATGCTGCTGACAGTACAGGCTCCCCTTCACTTCAGTCGGGAGGAAGGATTGAAGGGTGCTGAAATACTGGCATGGATCTGGAGTTTGGGCAAGGAGGTCCAGATGAGCCCCCCGTTTCCCTGGCTTGTACACAAAAGAGGGGGCTCCTCAATTCATCACATTTTGGATTTGTACAATTCTTGTAGTTGTGTTTGCTTCGATCCCACTGGATGTCCAATATTTTGGAGAGTTCCTCATGGAGTTGGAAGGGTCAGTAAGGCCATTGGGCCCAACCCCTGCTCAGTGCAAGACTTCACGTAAAAACAAATTGCAAAAATAAATATCCCGGCAGAGAGTCACAATGCACACAGCAGGTATCCCTGTATACTTGCAATTCCCCCAGTTGTGCATTACTTTCTTGTTGCAACTGGCAAAGGTTTGCTATCTATACAACATACGTTCTCTATGCTTGCACAGGACTAACAGCAATTCCAGAACTAGCTCAGCCAGTACACAACGGGTTGACTACCCTAGCACTGCATCCTTTCCGTTTTATTAAACCTACACACCCTTTTGGCTAAGAGCAGGACAGCGCTTTGGGGTTATAAATGCTTTTCCTACCAACTAGGCTGTAAGATACATTCATTCATTTATGTGTGTTCTCCCACTTGTACAATCCCAAACTGACTTGAGCATCTTGATGGCGAGCCTTACACTTTGACTTTAGCAAATACTTTAGGAATGGGGACCTCCATGTAGGTTCAGAAGTTCAGTTAGGAAAGGAAGTGGGGCTCGATCAAGAGCAGAGGTGGAAATCCAGGTCCTGGGTTCCAAAGCGAAACAACACACTCTGCCTGCCCCTTCAGGTTCAGTGGAACAGGGCGGCTAAGAGGAGCGTGAGCGAGAAGAGACCCGGGCTGGCCATCAGACCGAAGACCCCGCTCTCAAGGGTGCCCTTTCCTCCTGTGTTGCGCTCCAGAGTCCTAGCATTGCTGGGCAACGAGGCCGTGGTGTTCACCGTGGCAGCCTCTTTTGGGGTCAGGTTGCTGCTTTCAGGTGAGCTCAAGAGGTTCACCCCTGGCCGGCTTTGAGACCCCGGTCGCTTGCACGGTCGTTTGATCTTGGGGCGGGGGGTGCCCGCCCCTGCTCCAGAAACGAGGACTGCTTCGGCAGGGCCGCTGGTGGCCACAGGGGCACCCACCTCGGTCTTCCCTTCCATGATGAAAGACTCATTGTCCTTTTGGGTGATGTAAGGGATCGGGAGAAGGCTTTCGGCCACCTCATCCAAGGATGAGCCACCGCTGGGCTGGGCTGGCCGGGGATTGCTCCCCTCGGCCACCAGGTTCTCATCGCTGGTGGGCGCGCTGCCTCCTGCCATGGAGTGTCCAGGTCTTGGAGAGTGGCTTGCAGGGCTTCCGTCATGGAAGGCACTTTCGCCCCCTGAACTGTGAGTGTGAACTGTATGGCCATGGACTGGGTTGGTGCTCCCTGGGGAAGCAGAGTGAGTGGACCCATATTCCTCTGCAGTGAAGACCCCGGCACTATGGCTGCTCTCAGTAGGGTTGGTGGAGAAGGACCCTTCATGATGGCCCCCTTCAGCAGCCATGAAGGGCTTCCCGGCAGTGGCATCCTCCTCTTCGGCCTCACATTCCTCATTCTCCACCGCATCGTCAGCGTCAGAAGCGGCCAAGACCTCTTTACTGCTGCTTGTTCCAGAGGAGGAGGAGAGGAGGAAGACGTGGTGGCGGCAGCAGTGAGGTTCTTCTTGGGGACAACGATGGGCACCAGCACAACTTCGCTGCCGTGATTGGCAGAAGAGGTCGTGGCAGCTCCTGAATCGCTCTTGTCCAGCTGTGAGGAACCACCTGCTGCAATGCGCTCAGGGTCCGTGACAGCCGTGGGGGCGGCCACGTTGCCCTCAGAAGCACCTCCGAGGAGATTCTCGTGGACTGTGGGTTCTCCTGTAGCCGAGTAGTCATGGTGAGGTGACACAACGTGGCCCTCGGAGGCTGAATTCTCATGGTCTTCATTCTCATTAGTGATGTGGGTGGTTTCCTTCTCCAGGTGGCTCCCAGGAGCTGTGGCGCCCCCTGCAGGACTGTATACATCCATGTCTTCTTCCTCATCTGTGTAGACACAGTCAGGATCCGGTGTGACGCCTGCTGGGGTGGACACAGGGGTGGCACACTCGGGTGCCGCAGAGGCATCGGCACTGTCGGGGGCGACTCTGGCTGCCGTCACCACGCCGTCCACGATGCGGTCGTTGCAAAGGCTGCCCTGGCAGCACATGAGTTCCGCATTGTCCAGCTCTTGCACCAAGGCTAACAGGGTGCTTTTGCACATGGCTGGGGAGGCGCAGCCCTTGAAGGTCACGATGCCGAAATCCTGGCCAGCTGTGGGCAGAGAAAGGGAAAGGCAGGAGAGGCTGTTAGTCAAAGAGTTTATTGATCCCTTATAGAACTGTCAGATCCTGACCATGGGTAGGCGTGAACCCTGGCCCAGCCTTTGATCTGACTACATCCCAAGGACAGTTGGATGAGAATGTTGCTGAGGTCATCTTCTTTTAGAACAACTTACAAAATCCACACATTTTCAATATTCAGGAGAACAAGAATTTGAGGTGGGGTTGAGGGGGACTGGAAAAAATGCACATGGGAGAAAGCAAAACTGACAGATTTGTTTGTCCGAGCCCAGGGTGTTAAATGTTTAGTTCTTCAAACTCTGAGCTCGAATCTTTGTATAGTTGGGTGCATTTGTAATGCATGGGAATTTTCTTCCATTCAATATTTAGGGAAGTGTGTGCTTGTGTGTGTGTGTGTGTGTGTAGGTAGGTAGGTAGGTAGGTAGAAAGATAGAAAGATGGGGCATATCACAAATATCAAAAATGTTGAATCAGGATTGCCACCTCTTATTCCAGCTGAGCGTCTCATCATGACAAGCTAGAAGAACTCACATTTCTGCTATTTTGCCCCTGCTTCCTTTTGCTTTGGTCCCGCCGAGCCTGGAATGCAGCTCTCAAGCACTTCTCCAAAAAGGAGTCCAGCCCTTGAGCTGAAAGAGGCCCCACAGCCCCAATGCAGAAGAAGGGTGCCAAGCCCAAGGCCCGAGGATCACCTGCAGGACTCAGCCTGGTTTCACACAGGCTTTGCCCTGCTTTGCTAACCCCAATTCCTTCTTGGGTCCCACGTGGTTTTGGTGCTGCCGGCACCCACTGGCAGAATGGAGAACCTGGAAGACGTTGACTAGTGTTACACCGGGGTTGGCAGGAGCGGCAGAGGTGCAGAGGAGGCCCGGAAGTCAACACTCACCTTTGCGGCTGTTGCCAATCCCCTCCAAGCACATGCTATGGATGCCCGTGCACTGCACTTTGGACATGGCTTCCTTGGAGCAGCCGGCCCCGGAGCCGTCTTCATCCACGCAGCTGTAGCACTCCAGCCCGTTGGTCACCTGGCTCTGCAAATGGAGATCTGAAAAGGAGAGGCATGGTGGGGGAGAGAGCCTGGAGTCCCCTCTGGGGCAGAATATCTGGCTCAGATTTAGCGTCAAGAAGCCAAACCGGGGTTCCTAGACCTGTGTATTAAGTGGATGCTCCTCTAATCAGAACACTGGAGAGAGAGATGGAAACAGAGAACGCTTCCCTCTGCTAGCTTCGTGACGTTTGAAGTGTAGCTCCTGCCAAAGTCTGGCTGAGGAAGAGAGCTTGTGCCCAGTCTTGCTCCTCAAGACCACCCCTAAAGGGTAGCCTAGTGGTTAGCATGGAGAGATCTGAAGTTGCAAAAGAGAAGGACACACGTTGTCTCCATATGGCAGAAGACCACCAGTTCCAGAGTGATCGGATTTTTCTTTTCTCACTGCCACAGAGAAATATTTTATTCCAAAGCCAACACACCAGTCCTAGGGGCTTTCATTTCCAGCAGGAGCAGGTATTCTGCAAGGGAAATGGGTATTCTTGGCCCCTTCTAGACAAATCACTCAACATCTGGGGTAGCTGGCCACCACCGTTGCTGGTCAGGTCTATCCTCTAGACATTCCAGCTGTTGCGAGGATTGCAAATACGCCCAGGGGAGTGGCTGATGTCAGCATCCCTGCTAATCAAAGACTCCAAGGACTTTGTCCCTGTGAGTGCTGAGTCCAGTGTGTCACTGTGTGTGACACGGTAGCCATCTTAAAGTTTGGAAACACATCTCTCTTGTGTCTTGTCTTCCCAGAGTTATGTCACATGGTCGGGAAGGGAGGATGCATCTTGGCCTGGTGAGTGGGTTCAGTCAACGGGATAACTTGCACTCCAGAGCTGAGTATGGGTTGAGCGCAGGTTGTCCTTGAATGATGGCTTGCTTGAACATGGGTCATTGTCAAGGAAAGCTGATGGCTCCTCTCTCAGTGATGCTGCTCATCCATTGCTGTTATTTTTTAAACTTTGTAGGAGGTATTCATGGTGCTTTGACTTTTGCAGGGATGGGGTTCAGCACCATAGATAGCTCTTACAAAGCTCAAAAGAACAGATGCAATGGCTGAGGAGCTCCACTGACATAGGCTCTCTAGTGCCCCCTGGTTATCACATTGTCTGAACCCAGCTGAGATAGCAAACCGTGGTGAACAACCCACAGTTCACAACCCAATAACAAACCATGGGTTGTCTTCATGGGATATTTGTGGTTCACAAGCCATGGTTGGTTATTACAGCTGGGTTCAGAGATAACATGATAACTCATGTTCCATCAACAACCCACATACAGCCCATGCACAACCTTTGAGTGTGGGTTTTTGCACTGTCTGAACCCATTCACTGACTCTCTTTCTTTCCTTTATCTTTTTTTGCCCATAGGGGTCCCAGGAAGAAAATGGAAATTAAGGCCCTTTTCAGCACCTCATTCCCACGTTTGGTGGTTACCTGGGGTGAACGTGTTGCAGAGCGGTGTCTCGCAGCAGCTGGCGCTGATGGTCCGGCTGCCAGAGTGGAAGCTCAGGATGTCCCCACAGCGCTGCAGGTTTGTACACCCTTTCATCTTCATATTGGAATATTGACCTATTGACAGGAGAGTCGTCACAGCGGGGTGCCCCCACACAACGCACAGAAGCAGTGCCTTCTTCTCCTCCCCCCCCCCCCCCGCCTTCTGCCTGTCCTCTAGTCCAGTCCCGGGGAACAGCATCTGATCTACGCAGGCTGAAGCTCCGGCAGCCAGGCCAAGCTTGTCCGGGCAGGTGCTGAGGGAACCACTGAGGCCCTCTAGCAGGAGCGCCTCCTTCTCAGCATAGCAACCGGCTTGTTTGCCCACCTCGCATGCAGGCCTCCATGTTGGGTGTGGTGGTGGTGAGGAGGAGGAGGAGGAGGAGGAGGAGGAAGGCCGGAAATGCCACTGCAGACGTGCTTGTTCTTGTCCTGCTCATCGAGCTATGCAAGAGAGGCCGAGGCTTCTGAGGACGGCTTTCAGGGGAGGGAGGAGCTGGGGACAGGCCCACCGTGGGCGTCCTGCCCAAGGCCTACGAAATGAGCCAGGCCACTCTGGCGCATAAGGATGTCACGGTGCCCCTTGGCCAGTCCCAGGAGACCACATGATGAAGGTCCTGAGGCCACGACCGCGCTGCCTTGGCAGTCGATGAGCCCTGCACTGCCCCACTGCAAAAGGGGGGCTTCCTCGCAGCTCAGCCTCCCTTCTCCTGCATTACCTGCATTACAGCAGGTGCCCTTTTGCTCCTTCCTGAGCAGCTGACAAAGCACAGCCGTTGTTCTAGGAGGGATGCCGAAAACCCCGGGCTAAGTCTGCTTTGCGCCACGCTCAGCGTCTCAGGTCTTTTTCCAAGGGAGGCTCAGAGGAAGGCAACAAGGAAGCAGGCCTTCTCAGTGGTGGCCCCCAACCATGGAACAATCTCTCCACGGTGGCCAGCCTGCCACTGACTCTGTCAGGCACCAGGTTAAGACTGCCCTTTTGTCAGAAGCATTCGAGGCCATCGGGTGGCACGAGGGGTCTTGTTACGCTGGTCCACTTGCTTTGAGAAATTGTTTTTATCCAATTCTCTTCCAAATGTTGCACATGGGGTTTTGTTTCTGTTGTGTTCATGCTTTTTATGAATGGCGCTGAACTGCCTTGAGAGCCTCAGCTATTGGGCGGCGTAGAAATGAAATGAACGGAAATGAATGGGTGACTGTTTCCCCTGGGGCTCCTGCCCACGCACTGAGCTCTGCCGCTCAACCCCTTTCTTCAAGGCGCTGTCGGTCATGCAGCCTCTGCCTCCCCCGTGGACCAACCAGTCCCTTGCAGTTTCCGCCCGTTAGCTTTGATTATGCAAATACTGCAGAGGAGCCTGCACTGGTTCCAGACACAGAGCAGCTCTCCTGGCAATTGAGTGGCCTCCCTGAGTTTCAGCCCTTGATGTGAAACGGTTGCCCATCCTGCTTCAAGCAAGCCCGGCCTTTAAGGGGGTCGTTCCACCGGTGGCCTTCCCACCCACCCGTCTCCCTGAGCAGCACAAAACATGGCATGCCATCTCCTCTTTCTTTCGATGCCCGGTCTTTGCATCTCCAATGCCCACTTCCACTTGCGTAGGAGCCTGCATTCCAGGGGTCTCCAGCTTCCTGGCAGATTCATTAGAAACTGGCTGCCCCCCCCCCATCACAGTTGTTCTCCCCTTTCTCTTACTCATGCACCCATGATCCCCATGCAGCATCTTCCCCTGGTCAGACTCGGAATCAGTTCCCAAGTCCTCCTGAGACTCGTCTGCACAGGCTGCCCCCGCTTCCTCCTCTCTGCCACCTGCCTGTCCAACTTACCCAGCTTTCCTGTGATGTCAAGATCCATACATTGGTCCTGATCCCCAACACAGGTGATCTGAGTGCGGGAAGCTTCGGGGCACCAGGCGCCCTGGGAGGCACAGGTGTGGCAGCGCATGTGGTTGGTCGGGGCTGGATGGGAGACTGGAAGGAGATGGGAGAGGGTCAGTGAGCACCTGGGAAGGAAGCGCCCAGCGAGCTGGCAAGGTGTGGGCAGGTGCAGAGAGGCGTGCCTTGCACAGACTGTCTGTAGGGACTCCAGCAGCCACGGCATGGTGAAGATCACCTGGTGGGTTTTTGCCTCTCATTATCGAATGGGGAAAGAATAAAGTGCCGAGCAATCACACCCAACATGGTTGAAATTAACTTGGTGTGGAGAGAGGCAAGAGGCTCCATCCCAATCCACCTGCTGTCCCCCCTGCCCCTCGCAGATGGTGTAAATCAATTAAATGTTTTCCTGAGTGGCATGTCGGGCCCCTTTTGATCCTTTCAGTGCCCCAAAGCTGCTCTGAATGCCTTTATACATCTTCAGCACTGCAGGGGTGTATTGGGGTGGCCCGAAGGGAGGGGCAGAACAGCCCTTAAAGCTCCTGGAGTTGCCCGCTCTTGATTTCACACAATCATGCTTTCATGTCATTGGGGTTGGGCTTGATGACCTCTGAGGATCTCTTCCAACTCAGTCGGCCAGTTTGCATGACCAAATGGTCAGATTAGGCTATAAACGGTCAACCCTTCTGTATGTTCTGCGTCTGGCCATGGCTTGTGGTGTCATGTGAACCTGGGGAACGCGAACATAAGGCAACAGCACTGATGAACCAGCTCAGGGATTCTTGGCTCTGTGGTTTCTGCGAAGGGCTATTCTAGGATGCCTGATGCATATCGGTCAGAGCCATGGACTTGATCGGTGCCTTCCCTTTGTTAAGGGGAATGACCCCTGCGTCCAGCAATGACCAATGCCTGGAAGAGTCCCCTTCCTCCTTGCTGGGTTGCTTTGCCTGAGCATAGCCCCCCATGCCCCACCCAAACGGAATCTCGCTTCCGCCACCAGCAACTGGACTCACCAAAGTAGGTCTCGTTGTTACAACCATCCTCGGCGCAGTAGCGTGCCTGGTACGAAAGGGACATGAGGTGTGAGCTCAGGGAGACCGATTCCAGTGGTTTCAGCTGGCGGGCACAGCCCTTCCGCACAGACTGGAATTCCAGGAACGCTGGAAAGGAGGGAGAGGCAGAAATCACTTTTCATGAGCACAGGGTTTCCCAGACTGTGCGGTTCCTCCAATGCAGGTCCATTTGCATGTCCACCACTCGCTCCACTTCAATTCCCCCAACAGCTGAAACCTAAAAGGAAATTGGGGAGCCGTTGGAGCACGCCAGTGCAATTGCAAAAGACTGATGATGATGATGATGATAGGAGGAAGAGGTGAAGAAGACGATGATGAAGGGCAATTACTATAATAATAATAATGAGGACAACGATAATGACCCTGATAACAACCGTGAAAACAAGAACAATAATAACCCAGTTGCACCATTTTCTGGGAGTGAAAAAGAAAGGGTGGGGAAACCAGGAACAGTCGCTTCAAAATTCTGCTGGGCATCCATGGAGGGGCTTTTACTCGTGGGCAGAGGGAAAATAAATACAGTACGTTCCTATAGTCCTCTTCAAATGAAGGCAGTGCCAACTTCTTTGCTTATGGCTACCAGGGGTTCTTAAGGCAGGTAGGCAGGTGAGTCACTGCAGGTGCAAACCACACTTACAGACATACGCCTTTCGGATGGACGTTGTGCAGCTGGCAAAAGGCTCTTCGCAGGTCACATTCTCTCCGAGGCAGTCATACTCTCCATGGCAAGTGTTGCACTGCAGGCAGGAGGCTGGAACGGTGCAAAGATGGACTGGTCAAAGCTAAGATCTCTCCTCAGGGCTCTTGAACTATTGCCATCTACGTGGCAGGAACAGATTCAACAGGTGCGCCTTTCCCCAGCGCAGAACAACGTCACTAGGGAAAGCTGTACCTGTTGGATATTGCCTGGTTAAAGCCAAGGATCATTCAGAGGGAAACCAGCCAGCCGAGTCAGATCAAGGTTTCGCAAAAGGCTCTGCCCTGGAAGCCACATCTGTGCGTTATTTGCAGCTTTTAATTATGTGCGGAGAACATCGAAATCATGCTTGTGCTTTGTGGCATGGATTTCATCTGCATGCCGTTGTTTTTGTTTTGGTAATGCAACAGATGTCAAGTTAGCACTGGCAAACACTAACAAGGCGCTCGCCTCCTTAAGGTGTTTTTCCGTGATTGTTTTTACAAGAGCAACAAGGACAGGAGAAAATCTTCATGTCTAGATACACAAGATAAGGCTATTCCATTCCACCTAGTTTTATCCAAATTAACTAGCGTCACTCATGCCGATTTGCACAATGTTTAATACAGAAACCAAACCAAACCAAAGCCTATGTCATATCGGAGCCAGCTGGAGCCAGGGGTCAGACTAGATGGCCTGGGAAACCCCTTCTGACTTGTTCAGTTTCTATGTTTCTATGTCTCAGCAGCAATCGTAAAAAATACTCCCTTGGAAGCCTAGCAATGAGACTTCCAGCTACATAAAACATGGAAAGAATCAGACCTTGCTGATCACCACAGTCCCCAGGATTTCACTGCAAGAGCAACTGAGGCTCCTCTTTAGCTTACTGGCCAGAAGTTATTACAAGAAAGGGCAGAAAAGTTTCGATGAAGCAAAAGCTCTCCAGAAGGGTTCGTCCCACTTTATGTGGCAAAAATGCACATTGGATGCAAATCTGGATGTTTCTTCCTGAGCGAAACATCTGAGAAACTTCAAGGAAATAAATGCGTTAATAATAGCAATAATCCAGCTGATGTTTACCTTGGGTGATGAACATGGACAGCAGAAGAACCACCACTGTCTTGGCCATCTTGATGCTCCTCCGGGCTCCTCTCTGCCACCCAGGTGCTCAGCACAGCTTCTATATAACCTCCCGAGCCTTCCCTTCCATAGAGACCAGCCCCAAAGGAAGGTGCCTCTGAGGGCCTCGATCTGAGGGCCAAGCTGGGATCCACCTCTTTTTCCCTGGCTGGAAAGGGGACAGTAGTAATTAATGTTGCTAAGCATGTGAGCTAAAGCAGCCGCACGCGGTGGGTGGGACCCACCCAGTATCAACGTGAGTCATGCATGGGATTTGCATAGGGAGTCGATTGGAGCATCCCGAAGGAAGGATGGATGGATGGATGGATGGGAAGAGGGATGTCAGGCCTCAGGAATCCAGCTGGGCTAGTTGGGATGGGAGGGAAAGCACCAGTGAAGGAGAACGACGGAGAGAAACCAAGTCAGAGAGAAGGGGAAAGAAAGGAAAAGAAGGAGATAGGCTTGGAATGGGATATTCCATATCACCGAAGAATTGCTTGCATAACTTCCCTGCTCTGAGGAGCTCGTGCACAGCAATCCTGTGAGATAGTTTGAAGTAATTCCTAGTCCGAAATTATTCTGTGCACATCATGGTGGCATGAAGATTTAAGCCCAGGCCTCCTTGATCCAAGTCTGACACTGTAACGGGATAACTTTCAGTGGATACCTTGCATAAATGCTTCCAGAAACTGGGTCTCCTCCAAAACAGCACCAAGAAATGTCTATAGCTGCTTTGGTTTTGGTCAGAATCTGACAATGCTTTGCAGCAGAGCTGCCGTGTTGGTTGGGATAAGATCTGCCAAAATTCTTGAGGTCCTGCCAGATTTGATGTTGGGGTGGGAAGAGACATGAGATGTAATTCAAAACAAAGGATTACAGAGCTAAGACAAACTGGAGGTGGGGAAAGGAAGCGATGCTGCCTGTATACATGATTTCTGATTCTTTTCAGCCCATTGGATCCCAGTGTGGGAATGAGGACTCTTCGTCCTCAGCAATCTTCCCCATGCTCCTGGAAGGCTGTGTTGTCTAGTGGTTGCAGCCTGCACGCTGTGCAGACTTCTGCTCTCTGTCCTTGATTAGGGCCTGGGCGGGAGCTGGCGTGCTCCTGGCATCCAGTTGCGACAGAGACTTCTGGTCTTGGCACAGAGTCTATTCTCTGGCAGGGCTGGGTGTGCCTGGTCTCCCTGAGTCTCCTGGAAATAAACAGGCCTAAGTGAGAGAACCTTAAAGTGGATGTTGGGACAGTTCAGGGCACGTGGCCGAGACAGAGGGATAATTAATATTTTACCAAGCAAATGGATATGCTGATGACTATAGTTTTGGTCTAGGTTGGGAGAAGCATAGCAGAGCCTCCTCTGATATTTCCTGTGCCTTTACAGTGGCAGAAACTGAAGCATTAATACCTCACTGAACTCTCCATGTTTAACTCATCTCCCTTTTGCTCACTGGTGTGCATCAAATGTGCAGAAGCCATTCCAGAAAGAAGATTTCTATGTAACAGGGACTGGGCACACGCGCCCTTTGTGCTTTTTGGGAGAGTTCTTTCTGCTATTTATTTAGGAGAAAGAATTGTTCTATTTCTGGAATCCTAGAATTGGTGGGGGGGGCACAATCCCATCTAATTTACCCCCCTGCCCGACTGCTCGAAAGACAAAGCCATTCGCAGCCCAGCTGGTATCCTACAAATTAACTTATTCAGCCCACTAGTCCATAATGTGCCACCAGAATAAAGAAAAACACTGCATCAGCAGTAAGAAAAACAAAACCCACCACTTGGGACTTTGACATGCAGACGCAGAACCTGAGGAGTGAGACATGCTGCTCCATCCTTGTATCACAACCATAACATTTGCTCAGTGATGGAAAGGAGAAAGGACACAGATGTTCAAGCTTGCAAAAGCATTTAGTCACACCGTCTTTCCATGGCTTAACAATATCCACACCTGGCACAAATTGTGGGAGAACAACTCCAAGGCTCGTCTTAGTGTCATACTGCCTGGCAGGCAACAGCGCTTGCAACGGACAGGTTGCACCTCTGGGCTGCACCTGTCCCTAGAGAGACTTAAACTCTCTTACATGGATCCTCTGTCTAGAATCAAGGGAATCCAAGTGGATAATGGGCCTGTTTGTCGTTGGCTTACTCGCTTTACAAGGAGGCTCCCCCACCTTTGGTCTTACAGATCTTCTGGCCCTTCCAGGCCTTAGGACTACGCAGGCTTCCTTTGTTTCCAAGCTGGGGCTTCCGCCTGCACACCCTCCCAGCCTTCTCCTGCCCCGTTCCTGGGCTGCCAGCCTGTAGAGTCTTGAAGGCACACAGGGCATCCAAACTGTGGAAGCTAAGCCGGTCCAGGGCTGGCCTGAGCTTGGAGGGGAGACCACCTGCGATCCATATGTCACCAGCTTGAGTTCCGCAGTGGGAGAAAGGCGGGATCAAAATAGAATTAAATAAATATTTGGCTGCCACAAGAACTTGCCTCTCTCCAGGGCATCGCCACGTCCTTGCCAAGAAATACAGGTCTCCTCCTTTTCCTCTGCCAATACTATGTTGAGGATGAAACTGACTCAGTGGGGCCAGTGATGTCATCTGTCAGCAGCGAAAACCTTGGGGCGCACGTGGGCTCGATTCTGGCTTTTCATGCTAGATTAAACCATTCCAGACGAGTGGGACTGACCGCAAAATGCTGCTGTGGGAAGGCATCCTGTTCAGGATCCCAGCCAGTCATGCCCTTTTCCAGGTTGCTCCATTCCATGCTCCCTTGTCCCCTTCCCCTGGTGCTGTCCCACCTCCCACCCCCAAAGTAAATGACATTCTGGGTGCTTGGGGGGGGGTGTTTTGGGACCCCTCTAGTTTTCCCTTTGTTGTATTGCATTCCTGCAAATCCTGCATTCTCAGGATTCCTGGAAATACATTCGTATTGTGCACAGATGCCGCACCTTTTGACTACATATGATCAGCACTCGTGGATATTGATAAGTACACTTAAAAACACCCGTCTGATTCCAAACTCATGAGCACCCGGGAGTTTTTAATCACGTTCAGCCCAAGGATCATATTCGGTTTGGAGAAGTCTTCTGGGGGTGTTTTCAGCAGTAGTGTGGGCCAAAGGAAAAATCAGCAAAGGAGAAAAGCCAGGCAAAAAACGGAGGACCACCAAGCAATCCGTGACTTCAGGAAAGAGCTGGAGTTGAGGGAAAGGGCAGAGAGAGGAGAAAGGCATATGACTATTTGGGGGGCCTCCAGGGGCCTGCAGGTGGTAAAGGAGGAGAGCTGTAGCCTCAAAGGTGGTGAAGAGTGCTGTCCTTTGGGGTGGGAGCCTCTCAGCTGGCATGTGGCCATGCTCAAAGGCACTCTCCACCTCGCGTGAAGTTCTTGGACTAAGCACCTTGCCTCTGTTGCTTCCCCCTTGTGCAGCAGGGCAGATCAAAACATGTTTTCTCTCATGCTGTGATGAAAACCATCTCATCGGTTTTCTCACGGACACCCCGGGACATCCAAATTCAGACCTCATGTCACAAATCATGCCCTTCCCAGTGAAACTTCCCCTGGAAGAGACCAGAAGAAGACTTCAAGCAGGGCGTGAGAGGGTTGTAAACAGTCTGTTCATTTGCCAAGGTGGCGTCAGAGCTGTAAATAGCTGCACCTACAGCGGTGACGGAATCCACTTGAGAACACAAGAAGAGCTGCGCAGGGTCAGGCCCATGCAGGCCAGAGTTTGGTTGCCAGGGTGGCCAACTGGCTGCCAGTCGGAACTCTGTGAGCCGGGCATGACCACTCCAGGACTCCCCCACCCATGCTCCCCAGCAGCTGGTCACATGGGCATATTGCCTTTGATATGGGAGGAGGTGTATCTTCATCAGGACTAGTAGCCATTGATAGCTTTCTCCCCCATGAAGGCGAAACTTACCCTCTCCGGTTTCTGTATTTCATGCATAATTTTGTACGGTTCTATCATGCCTCCACTTGCCTTTTTTAATTGCTCCCTACAGAGAATGATGCTTCAAAGGAGGGGGAAAGCGATACAGAACAGAGGGGTTTCTTTTCCTCTGAAGGAAAAGCACTTCATTCTAACATGCAATGCATAACACAAAGAGTGGGGTGGAGGAGACCCCGTTCAATGCAGCGAGTCTTTGTGGTGAGAAAAAGCAGGTAAATTCTGCTCCAGAAGTCAGGTGGGCTAGAATGGAACTCCCATCTCTCCCCACTCAGCACAGCCATCAACCAAGCTGGTGGGAGATGATAGGCAATGTAGTCTAGCCTGCCTGCAGACGGGGGAAGGCAGGCTGATTAAACAGCAAGGCGATGTGTAGCTGTGGGGAAGCTGCCATTAAAAGGAGTGGGCAATTATCTCTCTCGAATAGTATCTCCCAATTATGTCTAGATGACTTCTTTAATGATAGTCCTCAGCCAAATGCCATTTAATTTGAAAACGATACTAGGAAGGAATTTGATCCCTGCCTGCGACAGGACAGGTTACGCTAGATTAAGGGTACATCCTTGGCACCTTTGGACACAAAGCAGTCCTGTAATTTCCTAGTCCAGCCATCTGGAGAATGTTGGACCTTTAGGCCTTAAAAAAAAATGAAAATGTAACCCCCTTTTTTGGGGTTCACATGCCAGGGGCACCAAAAGAAAAAGAAACAGCTAAATCAGTGAACTCCACATTGATTCCTGCTGAGCTGTGGGGGAATCCCGTTGCTTCATTTGACATTTGCTAACATAACATAATATGCCCAAGCTGTATGCAAAAGTTGCATAGGAGAGTGACACATAAGATCTCCCCATTAGTAAGAAAGCATTCACTTCTATGTAACAATACATGTGTTGCGTATCTGTATGCAACACAATCCACGTCCGTTGTTACATTTGCCTTTATAGTAACTCTCAAAGCCATGGGGGTGCAGTTGCTAGAACCACGTTTCCCAAGCTGTTCTCCTAAGATGCTGTGGACTGTAACTCCCATCAGCCCCAAACAACTGCAGCTCCCTCCCAAAACAAAAATCTGGATGGTACCAGAGGAGGGAATGATGAACTGGAGTGTGGAACCGGTGCTCTTTCTTTCTGGGCGATTTTGAGCAGCAGTCACTCAAGCCGGTGTGGTGTAGTGGTTAAGAGCGTGGGACTGGGACTCAGGCGATCCGGGTTCGAGTCCCCGCTCAGCCATGGAGCCAACTGGGTGACTTTGGGCCAGTCAGATTCTCTGCCCAACCTACCTCACAGGGTTGTTGTTGTGGGGATAAGATGGAGGAGGAGAGATGATGTAAGCTGCCTTGAGCCGTTTGAGGAAAAAGACAGGGTATAAACCGAAAACTAAATAAATAAAGCAAGCCACTGCACGGGGTTGTCCTGAGAGCGAGACGCAAGGAGCTCTGGCGTCAATGCAGGACGGAGAAGACTCTTTCAGTGAGTGGGACGCGCACTGCGCAGCTCCTCCACTTCAGCCTCATCCTTGCCCAGAAGTAAAACGCACTGAGTGCAGCAGGTGGCCCTCCAAGTCAGTGTAGGGTTACAGACCTCTGCCCCATCCACCAGGGGGAGGCAGCCCCCAAGCTTTCCCCCAAAATAGCATCTGATTCACAGAGGATTACCATCGTGTCACGCAGGAGTCTGTCCCTCCTGTTCGTCCTCCCTGCAGTGGCCAGAATAGAAAAATAGAATGAAGTTTACTTTTACACAGGGGGTGGGGGCATAACTTCGTAATGGGTGGGCCAGTGGCAGACGGCTGGCTGGCCTTCGACCAGAAATGGCACTCCAGTTAGCATCCTGAGCAGGAGAGCCATTTTCCCCAGGCAGCGTCATTTTCCGTGGCGCTCCGGACACGTCATGTGAACCCCATGTGGAGTCAGGCCCCACAGGCGGCAAGCTTAGGGCCGGAATGCATGTGGACTGCTGAGTAATCACATCGTCACAGTTCGCTATTTTATGGACTGCGGCGGAAAGCAAAACTTACTGGGTGGAATCAATTTTTATGTTTAAGTTAGAGAATGGCATTTATGCATGTTTGGAGAGTAGTGCAGGAGAGCGGCATCTTGAAGCTTTGCACTGCCTCGGGGTTTATTTTGAGTTCCTTTTTGATTTTACGGTGCTGTTTTTCACTTTTAAACTTGCACTTTATGTTACATTGCCTTGTATTTCGCGGTTGGCTTTGTTGTTGAATGGCGGCGGGCTTTGGTTATTGGGTGGTATAGAAATCTAATAGATGCGTAAACAAAAACAGCATTTAGCCCAAAGAAAAAGTACGTACAACCTGCAGTGCAGTGATGTGGCATGACAGTCTGGGTATGCCAACTGGCAAGCCCTGCATTTCTGTCTGCCCACAGAAGAATGACTAACACTGTGCAGCTCTGAGGAAAGATCAAGAGGAAGGTTTCTGGGTATCTATTGGCTGGATCTGCAGCACACCTTTCTGTGAAATCTCTATGGGGATTTATGTGGGAAGGGAACAGGGCCATTCCAGCCCCTGCATGCTGAATGCATTGGAGACATACAACCAGAGTGGTGGAATCGAGGCTGAATGGCGGGCCAACACTGGACAGGCCCTGCCTGACTCAAAACACCTGCAGTGACCTGTCATTGTCAGAACAAAAACCCATCAGCGCCTACACAAGTCGGCACCTTTTGCTTCCTTTTTGCCTCCTCCCCACAGGGTGTGAGGTATGGAGCCAGGTCCTGATCCCCATCAGAAATCTCCATCCAAGAACACAGACAAATATTTGTGTTGCTAGGTTAATACAGAAAGTGTTGTCGATTGCAAGACTAGTCATGCATCTTCGATGTTGCTTTACGTTTGTGTGCATTGTACGGTCCACAGCAAAAGAAGCCTAGCTCACTCCTTCAGTTCCGTGTATGAAACCTAACCCTTGCATTTTCACTCATGTTGGTGCTGCTACCTGTCCTTCCGCCTGATTTTGCCTAAGATCTTCCTGGTTTCCCTCCCCGCAGAACTCTGCTTTTCTCAGCACCCCATATTCTTGGGCTGTCTCTCTGCCATTCTTCCTTCCAGTCCCCATGCCAGTAACTTCCTCTGCTCCAACCATTCTGCCTCTCTGCTTTCTAACTACATACACTTCCTGCCTAGGTAGCTAAGGATAACAGGCCAAAATGCAGCCTTCCCCGTTCAGATGCCCTCCAGATGTGTTAGACCACAACTTGTGCCATCACCTAGCACCTCTGGGGAGCACCTGCTTGGGGAAGGCTAGTGTGGCCATTTCAGACCAGGGGAGCCCTTCCATCAGTATCGCAGCTGCAATCATGTTAGATTTTATAAGTCAAAATCAGTACCTTGAACTGGGCTGACTATAGATGAAGTGGAATCAAAACATCTCATGATCGTTGAAATCTGCGGCTTTCACGATGCCCTAAGTTCACTTTTTTTTAGCAGCCATCCATGTTGCATTGGCAGCTCCCCTGATCAACTGAATCACCTCAGTCCTTTTCACATAATTTAGTGATTCATTTAAATATTATTAATTCTATTGATATCCTGCTCTCTTTCCTCTTGGAAGGGATGCAGATTGACTTCCCTACTCCTGTTCTTCGTTTTATCTTCACAATAAAGATATCTTAAAATATCTTCAAAGCCAAATGGGGGCTAAAACCTGGATCTCCTGAGTCCCAGTCCCACACTCTAAGCACTAGGCCATGTGGCTTCTCTGCACGCCGCGGTCTTCCACCCTGCTCAGGACTTGAACCTCCAGTGTTCTGCATTTCAATGCAGACTATTACATTTCTCTCTGCTAAATCCACTTGCTGGGTTTGGGGCCAGGATCTGTCAGCCAACCAGATGAAGAGTCTTGAGCCAGGCTTCCAGGGTGTGTACTTGCTCAGACTTTACAAAGAGAGTTTACTGAGGAGCACCTGTCTCCTTTTTCCTGGGACACAGGCTGCGATAAACATCCCGTTCCTCTTGCAAAATCCCCAGCCTCTCTGGCTTCCTGTGGCAGCGAGTCCCGTGGCATAATTACATGCATCAACACGAGGCCTTTCCTGGCATTACGTCTTGACTCATAGGGGATGCTTTGTTCTCTGCTGTCATTACCAGAGCTGGCATATGTTGGCGTAGTTCCCTGGAACCCCTAAACCAGAACATGCCAGCGTTCAGTATAAACAGCTGCACGTTTTCTGCTCCAAACACCATGGCAATAATTTTTTTTCTTGTTTAGTCGCAAAGTCCTTCCTGACCCATCACGACCCCATGGACAACATTCCTCCAGGCTCTCCTGAGGCTCTCCTGTCCTCCGCCTCCCCACTCCCTCCCGGAGTCCACCCAAGCTCACAGCCACTGCCCCAGCGGCTCCATCCAGCCGCCGCATCCTCGGCCGTCAATCATTCCCAGCGAGTTGTTCCTTGTCATTAGGTGGCCAAAGTATTTGAGTTTCATCTTCAGTATTTGGCTTTCTACAGTTCAGTCAGGGTTGATCTCTAAGACTGACTGGTATGATCTCCTTGCAGTCCAAGGGACTCGCAGGAGCCTTCTCCAGCACCACAATTCAAAGGTCTCAATTCTCTGGCACTCAGCCTTCCTTATGGTCCAATGGCAATAAATACATCACTTCATTCCATAAAGGGACAATAGGGAAACCAAGGCCGGTCCACCAGGTCTGCCAACCTGCTTTTTTCCTCTTCCCTCCCCACGCCTTTTTCCTTTCGTGTCGTGCCTTTTTCGATGGCAAGCTTGTTGGGAGGGTCTGACTTGGTTTACTGATCATAGGGAGGTTATATCTATAAAATGATCCAGTGGGCTTAGTCAGTTCTACCAAACACAAAAATGCAATGCTGTGGCACTTAACCACTTAAGTTTTGGAGGTGCCGTCTGGCTGTGCTACACTGGGAGTTACAGGACCTCTGGCTGTCCACACATGCCCAGGATAGCAGGTTGCTGTGTTCACACGAGCATTCTAGCACTAGAAGGACCCAAGGCACGTGACGTGTGAAGCTCCCGCCTCGCGTGTTCACGAAATGCCTGGACGATCAGAATCTCTGTGCTTTGCACATTCCTACTGTTATTGCTTACTCCATTTCAGTTCCATGCTGCTGTTCTTCCTCTCACAAGGAAGCCAGGACAGCTGACAAGCTTCCCTGCCTCTCCATTTCATCCTCACAAAAACAACCCCGTGAGGAAGGCTAGGCAGAGACTGCGGCGGGTCCAAAGTCACCTGGTGAGTTCCATGGCTGAGACTAGACCCCAGATCTCCCATGTCCCCAGGCTAACACTCTAACCACTACTCCGCACTGTCTCTCCAGGCATGTCACAGAGTGTGCTGCTTGGTTTCAAAGTCCGCTGCTCTGTTTTACAACCCCCTTCCGTTTTTCTGCTCCTTCTGTCCTGCTCTCCATTTTCCTACCCCATCCAACTGGGAAAAGCAGGCAGTATATGAAAAATGATTACTTAGTAATGCCATGATTCTGTCCATTTCTACTGAGAAGACAGCCCAGCTAAACTCAATGAGATTTGCTCCCAGGTAGGTAAATATAGAATTTGAGAGTTACTTTGCATAGGGCCTGTAGAGAAGTGTGTTGTGGACTCAGCTTTTGGACAATATAGAAACATAATGAAGAAATACATAGATTTAAGGCAGGGGTGCGGAACCTCTGACATGGATACGGGGACAAATCCAAGCCTCTAGGAAGCCACAGCCCTTTCCTTCCAGCCATCAATTGTCCGGTCGTTTCCCAGCTTCTGTGCAAATTTTTCCATTCGGAAAGGCTGCAATGCCTCTCCAAAGGATTCCGTATCCGGGCAGGGAAACCTTGAAGCTCAAACGTGCTTGGTTTTGGTCTTTGCAGGCCAGTTATTTTGCCTTCCACTCCTCCACACCAGCACATGAGGGGAACACCTGAATCTCCTGGATATCTGAGCACAGATTGGAGTTTCAGGAAGCTACTTCTGTGGTGGGAGGTGGAAAGAGAAATCTCGCTCGTGGCTTGTTGCCAGCCATGATTTGATCCTCGCTCACAGCGGGTGGCATCTTGGTGTCCAAGAGCAACTTTGGGGCAGTTCGTCACCACTAGCTGTGGGGGCTGCAAGCGGGACGAGAGGGTGCCGAAGAACTCCCCCGCTAGGGAAGGGAAGAAGAGGGCAGGATGTGCTCCTTCGCTTGCTATCGAGTGGGCCTGGTTGCATAAAGAGGCAGCCTGGTGCTTTGCATGCCAAGGCAGGAATGACAAGCCGTCAGGTGACGGCCGCCACCGTCTACAGAAGCTTCACTTGGGGCATCTGCACAGGGTGGATTATTAACTCAGCCAAAGTCCACCGTTTCACTCCAAGAGCAACTGGGGCTCAGCCGGACAGTAACATGCCAGGTGTTTTCAAAGGGCTGTTTACAAAGTCAACACAGCCCACTTACGGCAGGTTTTGCAACAGCTGTTCTGCTCGGGCCCAGAGATGCGCTTTCGCCATGCCTGGATGTGTGCTAAGAGGAAACCCTTGCACTGGCACACTGCCTTCCCTCACCTGCCGCGGAGCCGCTTCTCTTTCTTGCCGAGTTTTTCTTCTCTCAGCCTTAATGGCGAGCAGAATGCGCATGGATTCCTCAATGCCAACAGGCAACTGCAGAAAACATGTGGCAAATAGTTCCAGAAGAGTATCTTGAAAACCTCGACTTTGCGTTGAACCCACCCACCCACGTCTCTTGTGCTCAAGAGTGAACAAGATTAGAGGTCGGAAGTCATGATGGGTATTGAGGAAACCGCAAAAGCTGACAGCTGCATCTCCAAAATCCCCTTCTCTGCAGATTGCGAGGGAGGTGTGAAAACCAGCTGGGAGCTGCGCCCTCAGCGGTTCTCTCACCACGTCCTATTCTTGTTATTGTTCATCAGCAGGAAAACTATTTCAAATTTGATGTTCCATCAAGCCGTTTCCAACTTACGACAACCCTATGAATGAATGGCTTTTTTATGGGTCAGACAGGCAAATCTTTCTTGCTTCTATTAAACCCACTCCATCAAACTTCGGAGCAGAACAGACGGCCTGTCTAGAAACGGACTTGTCCCTTCTCTCAAGTTCCAGGTTGCTTCAGCGGCACGGAGCAGAACAGATGCTGGACCAAAGTCTCACGCAGTTGGCTTTTCTCATGTCTGTACCTTTCTTTGGCGGCAGTAGCCATACTGCATGGAGACCACTCCGTTTTCCCTTTTTCTTCTTTCCTTAACTCGGTGTTGAGGTCTCTGCACTGTGTGAACTCCCAGTTTGTTTTACTGCCTCCTTTTGTAGCTGCACCATCCACTTCAGGAGGCAAAACCAGAAACAGCTATCCCCATCTCAGGCTTGCAATAATACATGCTCGCCTTTGGCGAGTAGCAGTATTCTCCAGGGGAACAAGCATCGAACTCTTCATGGGACATAGCAACTAGGATGTTTTGGGGAATAAAGCTCAGTTGCTCCTGCTTTTCCAAATAGGCGACATGCTACAATTGAGTATATACCGAATATTCAAGGGCGGGGGAGGGGCATTTCCTGTGGACTGGCACCTTTTGTGGAACAGCAGGTAACAAATCACACTCGGCACCAAGGAAGCAGGATGACAAAAAGTGCAATAATTTATTTATGTGAGCACCACAAAAAGTTTCCGTTTGGCAGTAAGAAGACATGCTCAACGTCAGAACAGAGCAGAGAGAAGGCGAGGGCTGGAGGCGTAGCCGCAAAGAGAGATCAGAGAGGAGGAGAAGGTGGGAGGATGAGGCCGTGAAGGTGAAGCAAAATCAAAGGCAGCCCCCGAGGGGACTTGCATCCTTCCTGGCCCCCCCGGGCAGGATTTTGGAGAAAGGCGCTCAATCCACTTCCTCAATGGTGGGTCCCGAGGAGCCTCCGCCAGCCCCTCCTGCTCCTGGGAAGCCCCCGGGCATCCCGCCTGGCATCCCGCCCGGCATGCCCCCGGCCCCTTGGTACAACTTGGTGATGATGGGGTTGCAGACGTTCTGCAGCTCCTTCTGCTGGTGCTCATATTCATCCTTTTCTGCCATCTAGAGAAGAGATGGAGGCAACGCATTACGAACGTTTCTGAGCTCATGGGACAGAACCTCCCTGCATCCTTGCACCGCCCCAGTTCTAGCCTCATTCACTGGCTCAGGAGGACTGTGCTGGGTGTTTTATTGCCCCTTGTGAAAGAAGAGATGGGATTGGGCTGGTGTTGGCTCAGTCCGTGGATTCTTGGAGACTGAGGGATGTCTCAGGTCCTGGATTCCCCCACATTCCCTCAGATTCTGCCAACTGGGCAGGCTACAGCTGATCGGGTTGCGGGCCCAATCCACAAGGAAAGAGAATACCTGTCAGGGTGCTTGAAACCCAAATGCTTTACTCCACGGGAAACCCAAGGGTTTATGGCTCGGCCTGGGGGAACCGTGGGAATGATCCCTCCCTCTGTGACAGCTGCAGCTGGGGACACACCCTGGAAGCTCGTGAGCTGACTCAACCCACACCTCAGCCACGTGCACCAGCAGAGGCCCAAGCAACAGGAATGCAAGGGGACGAATTGGACGTCTGTCTGATCAGCGCTCCCAATCAAGTCCATACAGGCAGAATTTACAAGCGCTGAGCAGGGCTGTTGAGGCATTTTGAATTTTGAAAGGCATTCAGTCAGAGGGGTGCCCAAAAGTCAGAGATAACTAGGCGGTGAGATTCCTCATATAGGCAACACCGGAGTTAAGGTCTGCCATTGGGAGGGCTCTGCTGCCTCCTAGTGGAACATCTGGGAAGACACTAGGATTTGCCACACTCTACGTGCCTATGGACTCGGCTGGTTCATTTCGTTTGCTCTCAAGGCAAGCAGGAGGAAGGACGGCTCATTTCTGGAAGGGAGGCGCCATCTGTTCTCATCGGTGGTCCAAAATCAAGGCAAGTCTCCTCCTTTGCTCCTACACGCTGCTCTACTGGATAGTGGCTGCGGCACACTCTGCTTCCCGTTTGCGAAGAACACCCCGTGGAGAATGAGCCCAGCTGCCTCCACCACCCCACTCTGAGCCCAACTCACCTGGTTCCTGTCCAGCCAGGAAATGACCTCATTGCACTTGTCCAGGATCTTCTGCTTATCCTCTGGGGACAGCTTGTCCTTGAGCTTCTCATCCTCTGCTGTGCTCTTCATGTTGAAGGCCAAAGATTCCAGGGAGTTCTTGGCTGCAATCTTTTCCCTCTGGATTTCGTCCTCGGCCTTGTACTGCTCTGCTTCTTGGACCATGCGCTCAATCTCCTCCTTGCTAAGCCGGCCTGCAGCAAAAAGCGGAACCTTGTTGAGTGAGCGCCAACCAAAGTAGGGAGACTCCCTGTCCTCTCTTACAAAGGAGGCCTCTGTTTAAAGGGCTGTCCAGCCTAGGTCTGGTTTAAAGAGAAAGAACCGCAAGAAATGTTACACCCTGCAACCAGGTGACTGACTGACTGCTTTTTGTATAATAGTTAAGCTCTGAATTGGTACCAACACACTTCAGTGCACTGCCTTCTTTCTTAGAGACACACATCCTCTTTTTTGGCTATTCACATGTGGCCCTTCTGCACCAACCGAGAGTCACGGGCTGCTTCCTGTTCCCCAATGTGCTTACCTTTGTCGTTGGTGATGGTGATCTTGTTCTCCTTGCCAGTGCTCTTGTCGACCGCGGACACGTTGAGGATCCCGTTGGCATCAATATCAAACGTCACCTCAATCTGCGGGACACCCCGAGGAGCAGGGGGGATCCCTGTCAGTTCAAATTTACCCAGCAAATTATTGTCTTTGGTCATGGCACGTTCTCCTTCGTAGACCTGTGGTGGGGCGAGAAGGGTGAGAAGTTGAGATGAAAACACGTGGGCAGCCCTGCTGGATCAGCCCCAAGGCCGTGGCCAAGCAGCTGGCTCATGGGAAATCCAGGAATGGGGCTTCAAGTGCGGGGGAGAGCTTGCTTAGTCCTCCTGGTCTCACTTTTACTTTGAACAGAGCCCTGCTCCGAAAGCAGCTAGAAAGATTTGAAACCTAAACCTTGGAAGGGTCCCAACTCTCCTTCCCTGCCCCCTTTGCAGCTGCTGAGCAAAGACGTACGCTGGCCACACTCCAAGAGCAGAACAGGGGGCGTTCCAGTGGGCAGGGAGGGGAGGAGGCTGGAGAGGCCAGAAACAAACTATCTGAGCCTCTTTCCTTCCACCTCCACAGCATCCCTTCCTAGACTGGCTGAAGATCCTGCTAGCGAGAGGATGGGACGATGACTTGGCACTGCTCTTCCTCCGGCTCTGCTGGCTTCAGCTTGGCAGGGAGTGGGAACCTCAAGTCTCCGAGTCTGGAGATCCCTGAGCTAGAAGGGCCTTCTGGACAGGACGGGGTCCTAAGCGGAGGCTCTGTGTCACAAAACTGCTGCTGCGGCTTCTCGCTAACTATCCGGAGCCTGCCGGTTTCGGTGTCTGGCAGAGCAGGTCCATCACAAGCCTTTGCGGCATGCAGCCTTCCACCCGAGTGCTACCCCATCGCAGCATCATCGGGGCACGGCACAGAGGCCTGCACGCACCTGGATGAGGACCCCTGGCTGGTTGTCAGAGTAGGTGGTGAAGGTCTGGGTCTGCTTGGTGGGGATGGTGGTGTTGCGCTTGATGAGGGCTGTCATCACCCCGCCAGCCGTCTCAATGCCCAGGGACAGGGGCGTGACGTCCAGCAGCAGCAGGTCCTGCACGTTCTCGGACTTGTCCCCACACAGGATGGCGGCCTGGACAGCTGGAAGGACAATGCGGCGCGTCAGGGCGCAGAAGAGCCAACCGGCAAGTGATGCGTATGAAACATCCTGGGGAATCTAGTCCTTTTAGTCCTATTTCCCCCTCCCCACCAAAAAGAAGATCCTTCCAGGAAGGCTCCCGGAAGACAACGCCACTCCATTGCTGTTGATGCTCCACAGCTGATGCCTTAGGGCTAAACCACACGCTACATCAAATACGCAAGCATGCAGCAGAACTCCACTATATCGCTTGTTTTTGTGCAAGCATGCTGGGCCCGATCCACTCTGGGACTGCCACAGACAGGCAGGTGGGGGACGTTTAAACCTTCCCTCCCAGCCCTCATTTCTCCCTTTCCTCACTCACACACTGTGGGGATTCAAAGATAAAGTTTCCCTCCATCAGTGCCGATAAAGGATTTTTCTTTGTGTGCGCGCGCGCGCGCGTGTGTGTGTTGCTTAACCAGAAGCAACACGGGACAAGTGGGTGCATAAACACACTGGGTGAGGCAAAGACTTCAGGAACTGCTCTCTTACAACCAACCATAGCCCACCTCCAGGCTGGACACACCTCACAGTACCTGTTGAACAGGCCAGAGAGGTGCAACAGGGCCATTCCCACCTCTGGCATGCACTTTCCTTTCCTGCAAATCATCTCAGGAGGAGCAAGTTGTCGAAACAAGACAAATCTGCTGATCCCCTTTTGCAGAAATGACTGCAGGGAGATTGTATCCTCTAGGATTTCTAGCTTGGTGCCCTTCAGGTGCATTGCTGGGGCATGCTGGGAGTTGTAGGCACCTGGAGGGCACCATGTGGGGAGAAGCCTGTGTACCCCTTGGCATCTTCTACTTCAAAAGCCCTGGAAGGTTGCTGCCTGTCAAAGCAGAGAGTATCAGGCTAGGAGCCTACAGGGGACCAAGACGTTGTCCAGTGACCACTTCTCTTATGGCAGCTTCAATTCCCTGAACAAGAAGCCGGTGATCCAGCATCCATCAGATATTTTGGGCAGCAGGTTCTATGATCATTGGCTGCTGGACTAATGCAAATCGTATTCCAAAGCACCTGGAGGGCTTGAGGGCTCTTATTCCTGCTCTGAAAGAATATTCTGGCCAAGCACGGTAGGAATGACTCAGTCATTCTTCCTGCATAAGCCTTAGAGATGCAGCCTTGCTGTCATGCCTTCCAAGGAGCAGGGGAGGGGCCTTCCTATAGCAAGCTTCTAACAGCCTTCCTATAGCAAGCTTCTCCAAGGAGCCCAGCTGGTTCTCGCTTACTCTGCTCCAACCCCTCTACCCGATTCCGCTCTCAGACATAGCCCTTCACCTGCTCCGTAAGCCACCGCCTCATCGGGGTTGATGCTCTTGTTAAGCTCCCTGCCGTTGAAGAAGTCCTGCAGCAGTTTCTGGATCTTGGGGATGCGGGTTGAGCCCCCCACCAGCACGATGTCGTGCACCTGGGCCTTGTCCAGCTTGGCGTCGCGCAAGGCCTTCTCCACGGGCTCCAGGGTCCCTCGGAAGAGGTCGGCGTTCAGCTCCTCGAAGCGGGCCCGGGTGATGGAGGTGTAGAAATCGATGCCCTCGTAGAGGGAGTCGATCTCAATGGAAGCCTGGGTGGAGGAGCTGAGGGTGCGCTTGGCCCGCTCGCAGGCCGTGCGCAGGCGCCGGACGGCCCGCTTGTTGTCGGTGATGTCTTTCTTGTGCTTGCGCTTGAACTCCGACACGAAGTGGTTCACCATGCGGTTGTCGAAATCCTCGCCTCCCAAGTGGGTGTCCCCTGCGGTGGACTTCACCTCGAAGATGCCGTCCTCGATGGTCAGAATAGAAACATCGAAGGTGCCGCCGCCCAGGTCAAAGATCAGAACGTTACGCTCGCCGCCCACCTAGCGAGATGGCATTGGAACCATTTAGGAATCGCACCCCAATCTGAGGGACTTCCTCGTCTTCCTTCTACCAACTGATGCAACATTTCACTGTGAACTGAACTGTGGTTTATACTAGGGTGAGAAACTAAAATAGGAGCAGGGAGCTGGATGACCCTGACAAAACTATGGCCAACTGGGAGGGCGAGAGCCTGCAAAAAAATCTCCCATCGTGGAACAGAAATAACAGCAGGGATTGCTTTTCCTACTAGTCCTGGCAGGGTGGGAATGAGAGAAAATGGCTCAGCTGGGGTGCGGCAGGCCAGCTCAGTGGGCTGTACTATCTAAGAGGTTCCTCATCCCTGGTTATAAACCCTACTCTGAAATCATTAAGCTGCTACAGATACCAGCGTGGTCCATCAGCAAGGCCTCCAAAAATTGCTAGGAACAGTAGTGATAGGACAGTGCTGAGAGACACCCGAGTTCCTCCTGTTCAGCCTTCCCCACCCTGGTCTTCTCCAAAGTTTTGGGTTTCAGCCTCCATCAGGCCCAGCCAGCAAGACCAGCAGCCAGGAATGCTGGGGACAGCGGCCAAAAACATCAGCGGTATAGAGAGTAGGGAAGCTGGCTTAGACCCTCACGATCCTATTCTGCGCCGATGCCTCTGGCCTCTATCTCCCTCGCGCTTCGAGCTTGTGAGCCCCAGTGCATCTCACCTTTTTGTCCAGCCCGTAGGCGATGGCTGCAGCGGTGGGTTCATTGATGATGCGGAGGACGTTGAGGCCAGCGATGGTGCCCGCGTCCTTGGTGGCTTGCCGCTGAGAATCGTTGAAGTAGGCTGGGACTGTGATGACGGCGTTGGCAATATTCTGTGATGAAGAGAAGAGAAGAGAAGAGAAGAGAAGAGAAGAGAAGAGAAGAGAAGAGAAGAGGTCAGGGAAGCTGTGACCCTTCTTGTGTCCGCCATGCTTGCAGGAATCTCTGCATCGCACAGAATGCCTCCCTGCAACCTTTTACCTCTTCAGTCTCTTCTACAAGAAGGGTCCCCATTTCCGTCCACGGTGAGCAACTTTCCCCTCTCACTGGAAACCCAGTGCCAGGTTGCCAAGACTAACCTCCCCTATGCAGCTGCCCCTGGGTGTGTTGGACTACCGCGCCCATCACTGCCCACCCAGCTGCCCATCAGCCACTGCACCACCATGACCCACCTTGCCCAGGTAGGCCTCTGCGATTTCCTTCATCTTGGTGAGAACCATCGAGGAGATCTCTTCTGCGTAGAAGGACTTCATCTCGCCTTTGTACTCCACTTGCACCTTGGGGCGGCCCGCGTCGTTGATCACGCAGAAGGGCCAGTGCTTCATGTCGGAGTGCACCACCGGGTCGTCAAAACGGCGCCCGATCAGGCGCTTCGCATCTGGGAAGGGGAGGAGGAGGGCGTAGCAATGGGGAGAAGTGACCAGCCGCAAACCAGCGGAGGCCAATCGCTTGCGCGAGAAGTGCGATGCCTGCCCCACATGGGACCAGGGGCTGCCCTTCTTTCAGAAGGAGTAGCTGGCACACAGGAGTAGCTGGCACAGAGTCTGTCCTCAGCCCACCTGAGAGGTCTACTGGGATGGCTCACTAGAAGATGCTGTGCCAAGGGGGTAGCGTGAACTGTTCAACGTCCCACTGGGGCCTTCACCTCCTGCATCCTGGTAGTGTAATGGCTGCAAGACAATTGCTGGGGTTTGAACACGGCTGAACACTGAGGAACAGCTGAGGGCCCCCTGCAAGGGTGAAGCTCCAAGCTTCACGCCTCATTCCTGCAACAAGGAGGCTCATGCAGCACACAGCCGGGTCTCCTCTGATCCTCCCTTGCTTCCCCCACTGGCAACCTCTGCGGTTTAGGAAGACATCCATGCGTGAGGTCTGCACTGGGAAGCCCCGCGACTGGAGAGCCAAGCATACCAGCCCTGGTTGTCTGGTTAATGGAGAATCTGCCTGCTTATTTCATCAACGCGTGTTTTCGAAACCTCCCGCGATTGTTCCGCCAGGGGGTTCAGTTCTTCCAAGTTATCCGCCAACGGAGGGAGGTGCCTCGGTTGGACAAGGTGCTGGGGCGATCTGCCAAGCTGGTGCTCCAGGGATGGCGAAGTAACCCCGGAAGGCCCTCGCGCACTCCTTACCAAAGACGGTGTTGGTGGGATTCATGGCCACCTGGTTCTTGGCGGCATCCCCGATGAGGCGCTCCGTGTCCGTGAAGGCCACGTAGCTGGGGGTGGTGCGGTTGCCCTGGTCGTTGGCGATGATCTCCACCTTGCCATGCTGGAAGACGCCCACGCAGGAGTAGGTGGTCCCCAGATCAATGCCTACAGCTGGGCCCTTGGACATCCTGGCTGCAAGAGAACACGCACCCAACATTAACACAAGGTCTGGAGGATGGCCAGTGTGTCCTGCTCGGGGGGCCGTGGCTCCGTCAACAGGAGAGCACATGCCTTGGGTGAAAACTGCCCCAGGTTTGAGGTTCTGCTGTACCCCCAGGTAGGACAGGGAAGGCACCATCTCAAGTTCCTGAGAGCCATTGCTAATTCGTGTAGACCATCCATGCCCAATCAGGTGGCCCCCACATGCACTGGGCTACTACCATGTTAGCTGGGGCATGCTGGGAGTTGTAGTTCCTAGTAGGGAAGGCTGACATAGCTCAGTACAAGGCTAGTCTGGTGTTTACTCTCCACCATTCCTCATGGCCAGGAATCCAGGGAAAAGTTTTGCCCTCTAGAGGCAACCAACCTGGTACCTGCCACTTCTTTTGGACTACAACTCCCATCAGCCTCTGCCAGCATCACCAGTGGTCAGAAAGATAGGGGTTGTAGTCTAATACATCAGGCTGGCAAGGCGGGTTCTAACGAGATCCCCCAAATCTACTACTCCATCCTATGCAAAACAGAAGTATCAGGTCTCCAGCTCTACCCTCCAGACTTTGAATGCACCCCCAAAAGCAGCAGAGCAAAACCAAGCAAGTGAATCCCAAACATCAGATCTGTCGGTGACTCGCAAGCTGGCTGGTCATGTGGCCTCTCTACTCCCATCTGTAGCATGGACATAATGCTGACCTACTTTATAGGGCTACTGTAAGCACTGCCAAGAAAGCATTCAAAGTACTTCAGGTATTTAACATGCACCACAAAGATTAATTGTCAATATGCCTTCATAGGAAAGCAGGGAGGGACAATAGATGATGGCCACTCTTCAGTTTTCTGCTTTTCTTTCAGCAGAGAAAGCTGTTCTTTGTTCTCCAAAACAAAGAAAGAAATTGGAATCCAAACTATCTTTGCATTCAAATGTGGTTTTGAATTGCATATCACTTGGTTCTAGGATTTGGTACTTCCCTGCTTGAGTTTCTGCAGCTGGGCAGCTATCTTAAAGGGAAACTAAAGGAGATGCTATTCATGCCATTAGCAACTCTACAAATAGCTATTTAAAAATAAGTTTTGGATAAGTGGGGGCCGATCTCGCCCTCCACCCTCCCCCTGTGGTCCAGCCTGGGGGACTTTTCTGTGTTAGTCCTGCTAGCTTTACTTCTGATCAAGACAAGCAAGCTGGAACACACCGCATCAGGACACAAAGGGTTAAAACCCTCTGGCACCCCCCCATCCCAAATTGCAATCCAGACTGGGCCATTTCCTTTTAAAGTTATTTGTGGCATCTTGTCTCACTCCATTCTTATTCTGGCTTGCAGAAAGGAAGAGAATGTGGATCTAAATATTATATATCCTGCCTTTCCCATCCCCCTACTGGGGGGGGGACCTTAAGGGGGCATACCAAACCCTCCCCCTCTCCATTTCATCCTCACAACAACATCCTACAAGTTAAGTTAGGCCGATTCCCGAAGTCACTTAATAAAGTTCAGGTCCAAATGGGGACCAGAATCCAGATCTCTCCAGTTCCAGTCCAGCGCTCTAAGCACCATACTGGCTTCCCAAGCAAATGAATGAGATACACACCAAAAACAGAGATAATATTGTGGGCTGGAAAGGAACTCTTAGCATGCTCTTCTTAAAAAAAAAAAAAAAGCAAGAACTCAAAATCTATGTATGGATTGTAGCCTCCAATGGAAGTTTTTGACATAAATCTTTGGGGAAAAAACGTGAATGAGTAATGAGACAAACTTTCCGCTCCTGTTTGTAGAAAAGTATGCACAGAGGCGAGGAGACATTTGATTTAAAATTAAATCAAGCAGAAAGACTCAAGAGGGGGCAGGAGGAGGGGATGCAGGCGGGCAAAAAGCCAGCTCATCTGGAAGAACTGACGCAGCAGCTTGCTTGGGCCCGTTGCTTCAGCAGGTACCCAAGGGCAGCCATGCAAACAGCCTCCCAGACTGGGGCTTCAGGAGCTGGTGGATCATCTCTTCATCTCACACTGGTGCCCTACTCCAGCTGTGGAAGGGCTGAGATTGCGTTTGAGCCAAAGGAAGACGCCTCTTTAACCTCTCAGAATAAAGATGCAAAAGCCTAGCAATGCTGAAGCACTCTGCACATGCCCAGGAATACTTAGGTGCATAATAGCCCTAACTGAGGAAGAGTTCGAGCATCTTCAGAACACAGACGCTAAAGGATGCGCTGGTTAAAAATACAGGAAAAGTGGTTTTTAAAATACCTAGCGAAAGGGACTGCTGCATTTTCCTAAGACAAAGATTCTTTTCTACTCCCTTTGCAGAAGGAGCAAGAACCAGCTTTTATCTCCTAGCGATACCATGAGAGATGGATGTCTGTTGAGGCAAAAGTACACAGGCATGTCTTATCAGTCCCGCTGGCTTTCCACTACGCCCTGCCCTGGACTCAGAAGCCAAGGGGTGGATCTAACGGAGGCGTCTTGGCAAGGGAGACGGCAGGATCAGACCCTGTTTGCCAGCTCAGACCCAGGCTTGGGAGTCCCGGTGAGAAGGGCATGGCTCGCTGCACGAGATAAAATGCTCAGGAACAAACCCGGAGACTCCCAGAGCCACCCTCTGTGCCTTGCCCAGCTGTGCCCCATTATTGGGGCAGCCAAAGGGCCAGCGCCAGTGCAAACAGCTGCTGGGTGGCTCCGCTGCACTTTCCCTCCACTCCCTTCTGCTGCAGCACAGATCTTTCTAGAACTGTCCAACTGGGAGGGCTCAGAGACTGCGGCGGTGGAGAGATCGGAAGACTGCAGCGGGCGGCGGAGGAGGAAACCAAACCGCCACGGAGGGAGCTCTGGAAAACAGCCCTTGCTCTCGGGGCTTTCAAGGCAGCTTTGATCCCAACCTGCCTTCCTCCCAGATGCAAACTACAACCTAGAATCATAGAACCGTAGAGTCAGAAGAGGCTGGCACGCCCACTGGGAGGAAGCCCCTACTGTTGCAGGCCATCTCTCCATGTCCTCTGGCTGCGGAAAATGGGAGCTGTAGTCAAATGCATCTGAAGACTCTGCTTCCAGGGCCACCTTCTTAAAGCCACTCCCTAGAGTTACTTTCTCCCCAGATTTCTGGACAGCCCAGAACCTAGAAATTTTAGGAACAGAATCTAGATTATATTAAGTCAGTCTATCCAGCCTGGTATTGCAAACACTGGAGGGCAGTTTGAGGAGTTTTTCCTGCCCTAGTTGGGGTGCAGGGATTTGAAGCTGTGATATTCTGCATATAAACCGGGGATTTATCACTCAATGGCGGTCCTTCCTCATCTATTTCTTTAACCCTTGGCAGGAAAGCAACAGGGCTTAGCCTGAACAGCACCAGGTTTGAATGACAAATATGAGATCCAGAATAGGCAAGTGCCTCTGAGGATAGTTAAGAGTGTCCTGCCCTCGTCTTTGTGCAGTTAGCATTCTGCAAACATCTGGCGCTGAGCATGGGGGACTTGGAAACTTTCGTGTTTGCCACAAATTCTAGCAGATTTGTTTCCCAGACCCCACGGGGCTTGGCTAGGGAAGGACTTGGAGACCCAAGTTCAAATCCCCACTGATCTATCACATTCACAGCCTGATGTTCTTTCACCCTGGCTTTCCTTAGGCACATGTTGTGAAAATAAAGGCTGGCACAAGGGGAGGAGAAATATATGAAAATAGCTCATTTAGCAGAAAGGGAAACTTGAATACTCAACTGGGGGAGAGGAGTTGCAGTGATCCAGACGCTGTTGGGCTGCAGCTGTTTATTGTCCCTTGCTATGCAAGGCAGTGGATGGGAGCTGCAGGCTGAAACATCTGGAAAGCCACAAATTGGGCACCCTTGATCTAAACCTATTTACTGAAGAGCAGGGAAAAGAAGAGATGCCAGCTCTTTTCTTCTTTTCACACTGTATGCCAAAAAACCAACAACAAACAACTTACTAACAGACTTGGCTCCCAGAATGCCCCCTCACCAGAAGAAGACAGATCAATAACTATATGCACAACTGATGGAACAAGACAAGACACTCCATCCTTAAAGCCTCGTCAAATCTTCCCCAGAGTAAATACAGTCAATATTCATAAGGAATCCAAGTTAAAACTTCCATCTCCTGGTTCCAGAGGTCATGTGGCCAACTTCCCCAGTCACTCCACTGTTATGCTTACATTTGCAGACATTAGCCAGTGATGATAATGCTCAAGCAGTTTCTGCTTTCCTGATCAGCTGGAAACTCTTATCCAAATGTCTTAGTTTGCACATTACTGAATAACTAATATTCTAAGGAGTAGAATCGAATACATAACAATCCATTGCCAACTGCGCACCTGCTAACAGGGAACTATTTATGGACCTACAGGCAAAACACCTTTTTATACTCTTACATCTGTTGCCCCATGTTACTCATTTGAGAGTTGTTTTTAAATCTGCTCTGGTGTATTTATCTATTCAATTAGGGTGTTTCAATTTGCTTTTGTCACAATTGTGGACATCAGACACGTTTTATTTTGATAACTTAAAAAAGACACATTCGGTGAGAATAAACAAACCATCCTGCAGACAGAGTTCAGAATCATTTTTGTGGCGGATGGAGTGCTTTAAGCCCAGGTAGTTATAGTTTTACTTCTGTACTACTCCTTGTCTGCAGCTCTCCAGTGGTTCGCAACACCACGCAAAAAAAATGCAAGCCACCAATTTCAAAAAGCCACGCCACGAAAGGGGGAGCGAGGGTCGCACCCACCATGAGATACAGAAAAGGTATAGCCTGATTCCTCGCCCGGCTTCTTTTGCTCTTGAAGTTGTCTCGCGGCCGCTCCGAGCGGAGTAGCAGAAACACGCGGCTGTGCAGAAGTCCTCTTTGGCACGAATCGCGCCCGCCTCCCATTCGGGGACCTGCCAGCCGCACGCGCAGACGTGCAGCTTTCCCCAACACGGCGCACCCCAGATGTGCCAGCCCGCGACTCCCAGACCCTCCCAGCCGGCCTGCAGTCCGACACATCTGGTGGGCAGCACGCTGGGGAAGGCTGGCTTGGAGACCTGCCTCCGATGGTAAATTTCCAGGGCAAAAGCTACGCAGTGCTTTATTACGACACAGCAAACCTACAACTTTTTTTTTTTTTGCATTTCCGGAGTTCAACCAAGCACAACGGGGGGGGGGGAGTCCGCGCCCCCGCCCCTTTCGCAGTTTAAGCGCCGCCAATTTGCAAGAGACCAAGATCCAGGCACGTCGCTCAAGGCAAATGCAGACGTGACTTGCTCAAACGCGCATCTTTTTTTTTTTTTGCTTTTCTCTCCGGTTTTACTAAGAGGAAGCCCGAAGGCTCTAATCTGGATTGCAACTCCAGTAAGTGAGGAAACTGTTAAGAGCGCTATACCAACTCTAGAATAAACAACATAGCTGACTAAATACGCATTTTATGTGATGGTTGTGTTGGCCCTTTTGAGCCGTGTGCCGTAAAACTCATTAGCGCTTCTTTTTAAGCAAGTGCGCTTACGTCAGGACCGAGCTTGCAAGTTTGCTTGATGTTGCAGGAGAGCGCCTCGTAGGAAATAACGCTTCCCCAGCCCGTGGAATAAAAATTTCCTAAAATGGAATCCTACTGCCCTATTTCCAAGCCGAGATCCCGCCGAGCCCTCTTTCCGCCCTGCGCTCCTTTGCGCTTGCAGCCCCGACGCTGCCGCGGTGGAAGAGCTCTCTGCACTGTGCTCAGAGACGCTCTTGCCATCGCAGTTTCTGGAGGGGTCCCCACTCTTTTGAAAGCGCGGTCCGCGGCTCCGGTTAACCCCTCCCGGCAAAAAATGCGACAACCCAAGCGAGGACGCACTTCGCTGCGCTGCAAAGGCGACCTGGCAGAGAGGTCGCAAGCCACGGATCCCTCCCGAGCGGGGGAAGGAGGGCGACCGACTCGATGGCGGAGCCCGCCGCAAAAGCAAGCAGCGCCTCCTTCCTGCTGGACGCTTGCGAAGGGTACCTTGTCGACACCGCAGCCGCCTTCCTCTGGCGCAAAGGCGGCGAGAGAAGCCTGGGGCGGGGGCAGCAAGCGCGATCCGGGGGGCTTTCCGCGCGCGTCGCCTTATCTCCCGCTCGCCCGCTTTTCCGAGACTTTATACGGCGCGCCGGCCCCTCCCGCGCGGCCAGGGCCTCCCCCCCCCCGAGGGCGCTGACACTTTGCAGAAGCTTCTCGATTTGGCTCGCGTCCTCGTCCAATCCGGCCCTGGCTGGGCCCGTCCGTCAAAGGCCGAGGGGCGTGGCCGCGCGGGCGGGGCGGGGCCGCGCTCCGGCTGTCGCCATTCGCGCGGCTGGGCGCGCTTGAGCCGCGCCTGGAACTTTCACGAAGGCGAGCGGCGCGCTGCGCCCCCCGATCGCGCGCCCGCGGGGCCGACCCCCTTCATTCGCTATAAATACATTTCTCCAGCGCCGCGTTCCTGCCCTGCAAGCCATGGCTCATGTTCTAATTTTACCCCGCCGGGGCGATTATTTCGGGGGAAAGGGCAGGCGGCGGCTTCCACGAAACTCGGAGGAGCTCAGTTGACATCAGTGGAAGGGGAGGGGGTGTCCCGTTGGATTGCTGGAGACGCGGAAAGTGTGATGATTAACCCCTGGAGGGCAGCTGTAGAAGAAGGGATAGAGCAGGACAGGCTTTCAACCAGTGGAGCAAAGGTTATCGCTGAACATGTGCAGAATGCCTGTCCGAAGTGACGTCCTTAGGCTGCCAAAAAGCCGTGAAGTTTTCTGCCAGGGTTGCTTCTTTTCTGGTTAGTGAAGGCAAAGCCACTGGGGAATATTAGCCAGCACCCAGGCAGTATGCCACAAGATGAGAAGGCGAAACTCCCCGGAGAAGCCCATCATGCTAGGGAAACTAGAAGGGAGAAAAGAGGGAGACTGACTATGAGAGGGATTGTCCTCACAAGGAGTCCGCAGTCTTGGATTTACAAGAGCAGAGCAGGGCTGGCTTTCATTGGACTGCCAAAAGTCAGAGAAAACTTGAAGGCGAATAACAGGCGTTGCACATTATTAGAAAAGATCGTGGTCTGTAAAATGTGTGAACCAAACCTGAAAGCATTAAGCTATTTGATTCAGGGTTATCCATTCATTTCAGAGGGAGCAGTGTAAACAGCCCTCTGTGACAAATAGAAGAGAGTAGGCACTGGCTCTCATTCGTTCTGCCCCAAGCATTGGTTCAGAATGTCAGCTTCCTCCCCTGTATTAGATAAGCAGGAGAGTAGAGCTAGGTATTATCCTCACATTTGTAACTCATCAGCTCATATTCTTTTGGATAGCCTCTAGAGATCTCCACAGCCATAGACCCCTACAGTATCTTCTGGCACTGACCAAGTAAGAGCGGAAAAATCTGCAAGACAGGACCCCCAAAGTCAAACACGGCCAGCCCATCCAGAAGACCATGGTTGATGGCCGAAGCTGCTGAAAGATCCAAACGAACAAAAGGAATCTCATTCTGCCTGTCCATCTCAACATAGGTTGAGGGCACAGGGCAGCCAAGGCAGTTTCTGTTCCCAAAGTTAGGCTTAAAGCCAAACTGAAATGGATAACAGACTGCTGTTAAGATCAGTCACATGTCTACAGTGTTTCCCAAACTAGTCTGGCCTTGAAAGACTTTTAGTCCTGAAATGCATTTATGGAACCAATAAGGGCTGGTTTGCGGGTCCTGGGATATTCCTGGAATAAAAGGGTGGTTGAGAAATTTTGGAGCAACATCAAGGAAATTAAGATTATTTTTGTTCTGAAAAAATCATTCCACTTCATGCTCAAAGGGATATCTGATTCTTTGAATTTTGGAAGGCATTGTTTTGTATCTCACACAGAGCTAGCAAAAACAGAAGCAAAAATGACAGAACTGAAGCTGCCATAATTTGAGCACATTAGAAGGCAAGATGCATTGAAGAAGATAATCATGCTAGAAGAATTTAAAGGCAGAAGAAAATGAAGAACTATGGGATTCATTGATTCCATCAAGGAAGCCACAGCCTTGAGTTTGCAAGAGCTGAGTGGGGCTGTCAAGGGTAGAACATTTTGGAGGGCTTCCATTCAGAGTTGCCCTAAGTCCGAGATGACTTGATAGCACATTGCAACAAGTATTTCTATTCATGTTTAATTGTATAAATGTTGGAAGCCACACTGAGTCTTACAAATAGTAATAGAACTGCACCGGAGCTGTAAAACCATTTTGGAAAATCAGGGCTGATGTTGCCTTCGCCTCTCTCCCACACAAAGCATCTGTAACACAAATTAAAGAGCACAATGCTGCTCGCTCGGACACCTGCTTTTGCGCCTACAGAACAGCCCCTGAGGCTTTGAACCAGACCTGGCTCTCTTGCCAGCTGCAGCCGGAGTCTGTACCCTGCGCAGCTCCAGACAAAGAGTCCAGCCAAATACAGCACGCATGTGATACAGGTTATATTTTGACAGGGCTGCATGTTTGTTTGTTAGATCTATACCCCAGTTTTTCCTTACAACAAACTCAAAGTGGCTTACATCATTCTCGTTCTCAATCTGATCCCCACAACAGTGAGGTAGGCTGGGCTGAGCGTCTGTGACTGGCCCAAAGGCATCCAGCTGGCTCCTTGGCCGAGCAGGGACTAGAAGCCAGATTTCCTGAGTGCCACCCTCACACTCTTAACCACTACACCACACTGCCTCTCAAGGTTGCCCATAATTGCCCCAGGAGGTAGATCTGCTCTGTCTTCCTCACTGGAGTTTCATGTTACATCACAGTAACAACCTTTTCAAGATACAATACTATTCCGCTAATATTTTGGATCCATACCTGATTTCATATTTAGCAGGGGCTTGCCAGTGTCAACATTTTCTCATTGGAGCCCTGTTCACGTCATGCAAATACAACCTGGGACACATCGGAAGAAAACAGACTCTGGAACGACTGATCCTTGCCTGGCATTCTTCAGGTGTATGTTGCCACCACTGCACAAAAGCATCCTTCAGGTGCCGCCTTCCTTCCTAAATCCAGTCTTACTATGAAGCAGCAGGCAAAGGATTCCAGTGCTGTACTGACCTTTTTTAGTTTTGCTTCCAGCCTCCATCTGTCTCTGTGCATCACTTTGAAGGAAAAAGGGGGGGGGGCTTTTATTTCAAGGTCAAAAATAGTTAAGGGCCAAGCTATGTATGTCCAACATGCTTTTATTTATAGGAGATAAAAACAGCTACTGGGCCTCAGTCTGGAATAAACTCTAAGCCAAAATCAGAAGGCCGTGCCTGCTTTCTGCAGAAAACACCTCCCCTCCACCCAATAAAAAAAAAATCTGGCTTGCTCAAAAGGTGCTACTTGCAGGAAATTGTGCTTTGGGTGGCAAATTGTACACAAAAAGGCACAATTGTGCCTGTTTGTTGAAACAGGGAACTAACAGCCCGGGACACTGGGCCCCAAAGCTGGTATTATTCCTAGCATCCAAGAGATGCATCGCAGCCTCAGAGATGCCCAATAAAGCGAAGTGGCCCTTGGTTTACCTCCCCTGACCTTCCCAGCTGGTGAAAGCTGAAGCCACGCAAAGGGCTGCCTGCTCTTCGCGTGTGATTCTTGGCACTACCGTGACTTGGCATTTTACAGAGATCTACTGATGACATTTGAGATTGCCATTCTTGTCTCTTACCCACAGTGACAAAAGCATCAGAGAACAAGATACAGGCAAGATGTATCTTGTGTCCTGTGTGCTTGATCCTGATCCTTGTGTGTGCAGAAGTACCGACGTCCAACAGAACAGCATTACTCAGAGGCAGAAAGTTGCGGTTAGACACCCGTTGTTGCAGAGACCAGCGAGACTCCAGCCTCTGGTGCTGCCATCCTTTTTAAAATACCACCTAGTATGGAAGATGTGCCAAGAACAACAGGGAAAGTTCTGGCCGGAATTGATCTAGGACTCGCTTACTTGTCTTTCTGTTGGTTCTGACAGTTTGCAAAACAGCGTGTTTTAAATGTATCCATTTTCTTCCCAGCAGCTTATTGCACTGATGCGAGAGACTTCACTGATGCAAGGGAATCGCTAAAAGCAGTTTGTGGTAAGACTTATGTGCCAGCAACTTCTTTCTGCCAGTTCTGAGGTAGAACGTACTGCAGCATTCATTCAAAAAGCTCTTTACAGTTTGCTTTTCAGATACCCCAGGGAGCACCTTCTTCCATATGTCAGTATCCTTGCACATACCGCGTTCCAGAATACACAATGTCCTAGCAATGCTTCATATTGTAAAACTGATGATTACACCTGAAGCATTAAGATGCTTCAGATGGTGCAAAACAGAGCTGCCAGGTTGCTGACGGGGACTGGGCGTTGTGCTCACATGACTCCAGTCCTCCGTCAGCTTCACTGGCTCCCCATTGAAGTCCGGGCCCAATTCAGGGTGCTGGTTATCACCTACAAAGCCCTGAACGGCTTGGGACCTGGTTACCTAAAGGAGCGCTTGTGTCCATATGTGCCCTCCCGCCCCTTGAGATTGGTGGCAGAGGCCCTTCTCCTGGAGCCCTCTGTGAATGAGATTAGGAGGGCGAGTACTTGGAGGAGGGCCTTCTCTGTGGTGGCGCTCAACTTATGGAACACGCTCCCCAGAGAGGTCCGCCTGGCACTGTCATTATTTGTTTTTCTGCGCCAGGCCAAGACCTTTTTATTTAAACGTAATTTTAATTGTTGATTTTATTTATTGATTTTAAAATTTTTTGCCAGGATGTCTCCAGTATTTTATGTGTTTCTACAGATTGTTTTTATTTATGGAAGCCGCCCCGAGGCTTAGGTGAATGGGGCGGCATATAAGTTTTCCAAATAATAAACAAACAAATAAATAAATAATGTTAGAACTGCAAGTAGAATGCCTTTCTAGAAGTAATCTTCCTAAGCCATTTTACTTGCAAGTCAATCCATATCTTGGTGTTGTCGTTGTTAGTCATATCTGACCCATTGTGACCCCATGGACAACATTCCTCCAGGCCTTCCTGTCCCAATCCATGTCTACTTAGATGTAAACTTGAGTTAAAACTGTAGTCATGACCTAGAGGATAATCCCATTAAACTCAGAGGCTCTCTTCTGGGTAGTAGAGTATAGGCTTGCAATACCAAGTTGGGGAAATAAGGCTTGGAAATTGCTTTATTTAGATTTAACTGCAGGATATAAATTATGTATATAATTGCCAGTCCTCTTCCAACTACATTGGTTGCCAGTTGGAAGTCTGGGCCTGATTCGAAGTGCTAGTATTAGCATTCAGAGCTCTAAATGGCTTGGTGCCAGGTTGATTAAAGGAACTGCCTTGCCCTCTAATCCTAACCGTAAACTTTCATTTTTATATTGTATTTTTTCATGTGCCACTGCTATACCTCTGTATCGATTCTGTTGCAACTACTGTGGCTCTTGTCTTTTTGTTGTTATTCCTCGTATTCTTGTTGTTGTTGCATGTTTTTAACTTTGTTAACAGCCTGGGCAGCTTCAGCGATTGGGCGATATAAAAACAGACCAAGTCTACCTAGCTATTCAGAGTGGGGCATGCCTTGCCTTTCTGCATTAACCTACAAGCTGGCCATCGTATGCTCATGCTTTCTCTCTCTCAACTGTGTAACCTTAAGCATGTTTACTCAGATGTAAACCACACTCCAGTTTAATGAAATTGTTTCTGGAAAGGGGATACAGCACTGCAACGGATGATAGGTAACAGCGTAGTCCTGTGTTAGTTTACTTGGAGGTAAATCCCACTGTTGGCCAATGTTTGCATTTTTTTACAATCTGCAGTTACTGCGTACTGCTGAAACTATTGTTTGATTGCTTTATGGGCTGTTTGATCATCGATCTGTTTCAAATATTGTTGAAATCTGTAATAAAAAAAATCATCAACCAACATTTCTGCAACAAACCGCAGAGCTCCCACTAAACTGAATGTCCCGTCACTAGAGTAATTAAGGCTGCAATGCTTTACATGCTCGTCCGGTGGGAGTAAGAAGCATTGCACTCAATGGGGCCTACTTCCGAGTAGACGGGCCAGTGCTTGGAACCCAAACTCCGCGGCAAAAATGAGCGTCGCGCGCCCTCTTGCGGCAAATGCACTAAGCAACGTTCAGCGGCGCCTCGAACGGGCAGACCAGCCAATAGGAAAAGGAGGCGGCAATCCGTCCTCCAATGAAAGAGAAGCTCTGAGATTGCCCTCGGCTCCGCCCACTCAGCGGTATGAGAGGCTCGTCACGTAGCCTGCGTTCGCTCTTCCCTTCCGTCCGTATTCTCGTCTCGCGATGCTTCGTGGTAACCGTGGTAACCCCCGGCCAGGGATGGCGGCCTGGGGGCTTCGCGGGGGACTATGACGTCACTGGCGCGCCTCCGGGTAAAGGCTGGCGATGACGCCAGGACGGCATGTTTTTTACTTTTATTTATTTACGGAAATTTTTAAATTTACTTTTTATTGATTTACAGAATTTATGCATTCTTTCCTCTTCCAGTGTGGCGATTTTGGAGGCGTGAAAAGAATAAAACACTGTTTTTTTTTTTTTAAAGATCAGTGATACTGTATCAAGAAAATGATGGCTAATGACATTAGGAAGTCTTACTGGAATAAAAATACTTTCAAACGGTGCCAGAAAATTAATTAATGGTAAAGAAACAAGGAGGTGCATAGAAAGGGGCCACCACATTGAAGGCACTTTGGGTAGACTCCAGCTGGGCCATCAGTCCATGCAGAACCACCAAGAACATGTGATCCAAGAACCTCAGTGACAGTACAGGTTGGGAAGACAGAAGGCACTTGCCAGTACGTTTACTTGTAAGTAAGGCCCACTCAGTTCAATGGGATTGGTTGGCAAGTAAGGATGTATAAGGACTGAGCCTTTTGCCTCCTTCAGCTAATGGGAGGTTCCTGATGTGTGATGTATGCACTGGAATGAACAAGAGAGTTTGTGGAACAAAGAAACACAAGTAAGGGAACCCAGAGAGAGAGAGAGAACTGGGGAGAGAGGCCAAACTAACTTGGATTGCTGGGTGCTACTGCAAGTCTGAGCGGAGAGAGTGAATTTGATACCCTGTAAAGGTGCACGTCGTTTGCCTTATGTGCTGTTTTCACTTATGTGCTATTTCTTAAAACGAAGCTCTCCGTGCTTTCTTCCTAGAGCTATCCTGGAAGCTTTTCACTGCTTCATGAAATGTATGTGGGGAAATGCAGTAAGTCGCAACCCATGCTCTGCTCTGATTGGTAATTTAACAAGCAAAGGGCATGCACTGTCCCTTTGTCTTGAAGGCCAAAGTACCTGCATAAGTTTGAGCGATAAAAGAATCAAGAAGTTATTCCTGAATCACTCCAACAGGAACATCAGCTGTTGTCCTGAATGCAGGATTGCTTTCACCTTGATTTCCTCCTCTCCGTTTATCTCAATTTCTTCCCTCGCCGCAACAACTGAGAATATGATTTCGGGAAGGGCGGTGCAGGTCTCACAGGTGCATATTTAGGGCTTTTTTTCCCAGCTGAGAGGAAAACCGGCAACAGCGCAAGGAAGGCATCCCAGCAAGGCAAGGGGGCGCCTGCCTGCCGGCTGGCTGCATCCCCGCGCGGACGCGTTTTGCAGCGGGCAAAGCCTCCAGCTGCCCGCGCCGAGCAGCGGACAACGTGCATCCGGGCCTTTGGCCTCATTTGCATACAACGTTGCCATAGGCTGCTCCTTTGTCAGGCTCGCCAACCAACGCGCTCCCCGCCTGGCGGCTCCACCTCCTTTCCGGTGGATCCTTTCTTTTCCTTTTCGTCGGACCGCCGATCGAGTTTCTTTTGTTTTTCCGCGATTGCTCTTTCGCCGTTAAAATCAAGTAGTGAAATTGTGAGTACGGGGAGAGCGGGAGGCTGCGGAGGGGCGGCGTGTGTGGTTGGCTCTTTGGGACGGTGCCTCGTTCCTGCTATTGTTTTACACCCTCTGTGGCTCGCAGATTTATTTTTGCAATCCTTTCTAGTCGGATCGATTTTTTTAGATTTCCTTTAAGTCGATGCTTGTGTGTGACTTTGCATGCTTGTGTATATTGAAAAACTAATTCTCAGATGTTGTAAGTTGGAGTACAAATGACACCCTACTGGTTTTGTTTTTTATTCTGTGTGCGGGGCGTATATATGCAGGATGTGGTAGTGAAAGTGAAAGAGAGCCAGATGGAAAGATGAGCAGGGTTAGGTCCCATTAAGGTTTTAATAATGGTTTAATAATATAGTTTAAATAAGTGGTAGAAAATAAATAGGAAGGACTCCAATCACAGGAAAATAAATTATACCTCCAGGTGCACTTTTTAAAAATTAAGCCCAATGTGTTTTTGAAATAAATTGCAATCACATGTGGATATCAGCTAGAAATGAGATGTTCCACAGAAAGAAAAAGTATTTAAAATATATTGGTCTTTTTAAAAAAAAAGTTTCTTAAATGGAAACGTTTAACTTCTCTGCTACAGCCTTTCTTGATTCACAGCCTTAGAAAATACAAGGCCACAAGCAGGACAAGACACAGCTGCAATCGCACCCTTGCTTGCTGTTGTGTTTCCAGCCGATAAGCCTTGAGAGGCTCGCTGCTTCTGGTGGTGGAGCTAATGAGAGCCACCTTGCCTGAAAAAGCACACAAGTGCTAATTTAAACGAACTACTTCTACACCAGAAATGATCTGCGAATAAACACAAGAGCCTCCCTGGATTAGATCCATCTAGTCTAACAACCCGATCTCAATAGCTTGGTTGAGAGATTCTGAAAGCCTCATTCTTGTAAAAAGAAACCATGAGCCTGTTTAAAAATTGTGTATGGCGACCTGTTCCCTTATCTAGTGCAAAATGTCACATTTTAACTCTAGAAGGAACTTGAAACTCAGCAGTTTAGCTGCTGTTTTTCTGGAGTAAGCAGATGTGAACAGAAAGAAACCTCATTTCCTGATTTTCTCTCATGCCTTTAGCAGAACGGCCACCATGGAGATCCCGGAGGTAGATCTCAAAGAGATGGGCTCCTTGATCCAATCCCGTGTGGTCCTGGAGGTGTCCAATCAGGTCCAGTCGCTCCTGGATTCACTGGAGACCACCACGCTAGAGATTGCAGTGACGGGCGAATCGGGCTCGGGCAAGTCCACTTTCATCAACGCTTTGCTCGGGCTTTATGACGGTGACCACCGTGCTGCCGTTACTGGTGTGATTGAGACCACAGCCTCTCCCACGCCTTACCAGCACCCTCGCTTGCCCAGGGTCTGCCTCTGGGACCTGCCAGGCACCGGCACCCCATGCTTCCAAGCTGAGAGGTACCTGAAGCAAGTGGGATTCGAGAGGTACGACTTCTTCATCATTGTGGCATCTGAGCGGTTCCGGCAGAACCACGCGGAGCTGGCCCGTGCTGTAGGTGCCATGGGCAAACGCTTCTACTTTGTCCGCTCCAAGGTGGACCAGGACCTGCGCGCTTCGCAGAAGCGAAGGCCAACGTGTTTCCAGGAGGCTCGGGTGCTGCAAGAGATAGAGGCAGATTGCGTCCACCATCTGAAGCAGGGAGGCCTGGATTCCCCCAAGGTCTTTCTGGTGTCCAGCTTTGAGTTGCACAGGTTTGATTTCCAGCACTTGCAGAACACTCTGGCGGAAGAGTTGGAGGGCCACAAGCGCCATGCCCTGCTGCTTTCTTTTCCCTCCGTCACAGCAGCAGCTGTGCAGAAAAAGAAGGAGGCATTGCGCAAGCACATTTGGAAGAAGGCCTTGCTGGCGTGTGTGGTCTCCGCCATGCCTGGCCCTTCCCTCCGCATCAACATCCCCATGATCATGAAGACACTACACTCCTATCGCCGGAATTTCGGCCTGGATGAGGAGTCTCTCGGGACCTTGGCCATCATGTCCGCAAAGACCCAGTGTATATTGAAAAATCAGGTGTGTTCAGCATTAGGCAAGGATCTCTCAGAGAATGCCGTCCAGACCATCCTGAGCCAAGCAGCCCTAGGTGGGCAGGTGGCTGCCCGAGTGTTGAAGAACAGGCTGCCCTTTTTTGACAGCATAGTGGCCGGGGGCATCTCTTTTGTAGCAACCTATTACCTGCTGCATACTGCCCTGGACAGTTTCGCACTAGATGCCCAGAGAGTCCTAGAAAGAGCTTACGGGTTGGAGGGTGAGGCCCAGGACTCCGTCTGCTGCCCTCCCAAACCTGGATTCATCTATGACTGAGGAGCGACCAAGAATGCACCCAAGGAGCTTGGGGATGATGGGCAGAAGCTCTGCTCTTGTTGTCATGCCTGCACTTTCTGCCTGCTTTGGCCGAGCTGTTCAACCCACTCTAGTCCTTTCCTGTTCTTGGATCCCAACCCCCACCTTCCCAGCCAGGGTCGCCGAGGGGGCTTTCAGTCCGGCCCGCCTGGAGGAAAGCAGGTCGGGAAAGGCTTCCCTAAAAAGTCTGTGGGTACCTCAGGTGAACGGTTGCACTAGTAACTCCTTGAGAGAATCCATCGAAGAATGCTGGGGTATCAAAGAATGCTGGAAGGCATGCTCAGAGGCACAGCTGCAGCAAATGTTGCATGCATGCTGGCCCTGATCCATGGCAGGAACATCTTGAACTGGCTGGGAGGAGATAGAAAAGCACCATAGACCATCTTTTTTTGGGGAGGGCGGGGAGGACATTATATATCCTTTCCCAGGGGTATCACCTCTGGAGAAAGTGTGATGATTGCCAGGCACCACACTTTTGTGTAATGCCGGTATACCCTTTTGTCTATTCAAAGTGCCCATTTCCTATGGAGGTTCCTCTTGCATTCAGTTCCCCTCACCGCCTCTTTTTGCCTCCACACCAGGAGAGGCATAGATGGGGGCAAGGCCATCAGGAGGGCCAGAGCCAGGACTGTGGCGGCTGGCCTAGTCTGAGTGGAACCGAAAAGAGGAGGAGGTCTTTAAGCTGGCAAGCAGCTTCTCTTGTCCACAGTGCCTGATGTGTTGCTATGCAGGTGTGGCTTCAAAGCCACCTGCTCAGGTTGATAACTTCTCTGTGCCTCTTTGCTTAATCTCAGCAGAGGCCAGATTATGACATCCTGGATCGTATTCCGTTAGAGACTTATTTTCATAAATAGAAATAGAAGTTCATGTGAGCAGCAGTATTGCTATGGCCATTTCCAGAGGATCGAATAACACCTTCAGGGGGCATTCTCAGCACACCCGATTCATGGATGCAGGCACTGAGCTCTTCCTTTGATACAGATGCAATAATGTCCTTCTTGTGCAAATGCAAAACTGATGGGTTTGTTAATCTTCCTGTGCCAGCACTTGAGTATTGAGCAGCATTTTTAAAAGAGTAATCTAGATTTGCTAACTAATACACTCAGAAATAATTTATGGTGCTCCTAATTTGACTCGCCATATATATTTCCAAATATGCCACACGTATTTCCAAATTAATAGATGCTTTATTCAATAAAAGGTTTATTCTTCTATGTGGTTGCCTTTGTGACCTGTTCTTTGGGTCCGTGAGGGTTTTTTTATTTTATTTATTTATTTAAATATTTATATGCCGCCCCTTGCAACAGCCTCGGGGCGGCTCACAATCACTAAAAACATATACAATATTAAAAACTGGCCCATCTCCAGGTTAAATATAAAAACAACAACAGAAATAAATAAACCAATAAATTAATCTTAAATTAAAAAATAATATTAACATTTAAAATACCGTCTAAATAAAAAGGTCTTCGCCTGGCGCCGAAAAGCAAATAACGACGGTGCCAGGCGAGCCTCTCTGGGGAGCGCATTCCACAGATGGGGCGCCACCACCGAGAAAGCCCTCCTCCGGGTACTCACCCTCCTAATATCTCGCACGGAGGGTTCCCGGAGGAGAGCCTCTGCTGCTGATCGTAAGGGGCGGGAGGGCATATATGGTCGCAGGCGCTCCTTTAGGTAACCAGGACCCAAGCCGTTTAGGGCCTTATAGGTAAGAACCAACACCTTGAATTGGGCCCGGACTTCAATGGGGAGCCAGTGGAGCTGACGGAGAGCTGGGGTGATGTGAGAGCCACGCCCAGTCCCCGTCAGTACCCTGGCAGCTCTATTTTGCACCAATTGAAGTATCCGGATTGTCTTCAAGGGAAGCCCCACGTAGAGCGCGTTACAGTAATCCAGCCGGGAAGTCACCAATGCATGTGTCACTGTTGCCAGGCAATCGAGCTCCAGGAAGGGATGCAGCTGATGTATCAGCCGAAGCTGATGGAAAGCGCTCCTCGCCACTGCTGACACTTGAGCAGTCAAGGTCAGCTCCGGGTCGAGGAGCACTCCCAAGCTGCGGACCCTGTCTTTCAGAGGGAGTGCAACCCCATTCAAGACTAGGGTCAGGTCCCCTACACTGTAGCCCGACCCACCTACCAACAGGACCTCCGTCTTGTCTGGATTGAGCTTCAGTTTATTGGCCCTCATCCAGCCCATTACCTCGGCCAGGCACCGGTTCAGCACAGCCACCGCCTCACCTGGATCGGTGGAAAGCGTACTGATGATTCCGCAGCCCACACCTCCTGATGACCTCCCGCAGTGGTTTCATGTAGATGTTAAAAAGCAAGGGGGACAAAATGGAGCCCTGCGGAACCCCATGGCATAACTGCCATGGTACAGAGCCATAGTCCCCCAGCACCACCTTCTGGTATCGGCCATTGAGATAGGAGTGGAACCACTGCAAAGCAGTGCCTCCAACCCCCAATCCTGCCAGACTCTCCAGAAGGATACCATGGTCGATGGTATCGAAAGCCGCTGAGATGTCAAGGAGGACTAACAGGGACGCACTCCCCCTGTCCCTCTCCCTGCATAGGTCATCATACAGGGCGACCAAGGCGGATTCAGTGCCAAAGCCAGGTCTGAAGCCAGACTGAAATGGGTCCAGATAATCAGTTTCCTCCAAGAGTGCCTGGAGTTGTCCCGCCACCACCCGCTCCAGCACCTTACCAGAAACGGGATGTTGGCCACCGGTCTATAGTTGGTGACCACCTCTGGATCCAGGGAAGCCTTCTTTAGGACTGGCCAGACTACCGCCTCCTTTAAGGGGGCCGGCACCCGGCGGTCTCTCAAAGAGGCGTTGACCACCTCCAAGATCCAGGGCTCAATCCCGTCCTTGGCGCTCTTTAATAGCCAAGATGGGCACGGGTCCAGTAAACAGGTGGTTGAGCGTACCGATCCAAGCACCTTGTCCACATCATCGGGCCGCAAAAACTGAAATTCATCCAATAACGAGGGACAAGCAGGCATGGTTGGTCCCTCCCCAAAAGAATCTGTATCAAGAGTGGAGTCCAGCTCGTGACGAATCAGAGCAACTTTCTCCTGGAAATGCGTGGCGAACTCGTCACAGCGGGCTTTCGAGGGTGGCACCAGATCTTTATCGGGGCCAGGTTTTGACAGCCCCTGCACCACCCGAAAAATCTCCGCCGGACGGCATTGTGAGGAGGCAATGGACGCGGAGAAGAATCGCTTCTTCGCCGCCCTCACCGCCACAGCATAGGCTCGATAGTGTGCTCTAAGATGTGTTCGGTTGGACTCATCACGAGATTTCCTCCACCTGCACTCTAGCCGTCTCCCAACCTGCTTCATCACCCGTAATTCCGATGTATACCAGGGAGATGAACGGGCTCTGCCAGGTTGGGGAGGGCGCTTAGGAGCGATCGTGTCGATGGCCCTGGTCATCTCCCCATTCCATGTTTCGACCAGGGCCTCCACAGGAGCACCAGCCTTGTCGGCCGGAAAATCCCCCAGAGCCCTCAGGAATCCATCCGGATCCATCCGACTCCGGGGGCAGACCATCACAATCTGGTCCGCACCCTTACAGAGGGAGAGGCCACTCTCGAGCTCAAACCTCACGAGGAAGTGATCTGACCATGACAAGGGCGTCAAGCATAAATTCTTCACCCTCAGATCACCCTCTTCCTCCCCCTTTGAGAAAACCAGGTCCAAAGTGTGTCCACGTTCATGAGTCGGGCCGATGACATGTTGAGACAGCCCCATGGCCGTCATGGCAGCCATGAAGTCCTGAGCTGCCCCGGAAAGGTCAGTCTCGGCATGGAGATTGAAGTCCCCCAGGACCAACATCCTGGGGGTCTTCAACACCAAATCCGAGACGACTTCCGTCAGCTCAGGCAGGGAGTCTGTTGGGCAGAAGGGTGCTCGGTACACCAACAGAATCCCCAATCTGTCTCGGTCGCCCAACATCAAGTGGAGACACTCCAGCCCCGGTCTTGAAGGGACAGGAAGCCCTGTGAGGGAAAAAGTGGCCTGATAAACTAAAGCGACCCCCCCTCCCCTCCCCTCCAGGCGCTGCACTAGGTACCAGGTTGGTGCTGCACTAGGTACCCGGGCGGGCATAGCTCCGAGAGGGAGACATCTCCCCGCTCCCCTGCCCAGGTCTCGGTGATACAGGCCAGGTCGGCCCGCTCATCGACTATCAAGTCACAGATGGTATTAGCCTTATTATGGACCGACCTGGCATTGAGTAGCAGCACCGTTAGACCTGTGGGGCAGCTGACAAGACTCCCTGGTACCCGCCTGGTACCAGGTACCCGACAGATGTTAACCATCTGTCACGCCTTCTCCTAGGCGGGAACGTTAAACCCCCATTGCGGCCATACCGACCATTGCCCATCACCACCCCGATGGCGGCGCCCCCGCGCTCCCCAGGTAACATCCTAAACAACTTACCTGAGATGGGCCTTTAAAATGATTAAAAATTTAAAACTCTAAAAACCCCCCACCCTCTTACCCTCTCAGCCGCATAGCCAATAATATATGTCCACCACATACAGGGTTGGGCCTCATGTAGGCGCTTATGAAGAAAAAGAGAGAGAAAAGACAGAGCATATGTGGGGAATGTTAGATGCATTCAACCTGTTACATGTGCTCTTGTTATTGCCTAGCACAGGCAGAATGAATGAAGCCCTCCAAGACATCTCTGCTCAGCTCTTCTAAGATCAAGACTGGGGCTTCCTTGGTGGATTCAGTCCACCTTCTATTTGGTCATCCTTTTCTTCTGCCTTCAACTTCCCTAGCAGGATGGTCTTCCCCTGACATGATGTGTCTGGAGGGCGACAGTTGTGTCATTTTTGCTTCCAGGCTAAGTTCTGGCTTGATTTGATCTAGGGCCCATTTGTTTGTCTTTCTGTCCATCCAGGGTATTTGCAAAGCTCTCCTCCAGCACCATGTACCAAATGCATCCGTTTTCTTCCTATCAGCACATTTTTGGAGCGGGTTAAAGAAGAGCAGAAGAATAGTTTTATAGTCTGAGAAGAGGGGGGCGGGTGGATTGGCAAGAGGACTCTGTTAGTTTGACATCTTCAAGGTTGTTTATGTAATAGTTGGGGAAACAGCACTGGAAAATATATTTTTGTATCAACAGGTTAAAAGTGAAACAGAATGTGGCTTCTGTTTACAGGGTCTTAGCAGCGTTTGGGTTCTGTGCTTCGATTTCCACCCTCTTGCCAGAGCTACTTTCACCTTGAGCAAATCTTCAGCAAAACGTGCTTGTATTTGAACCCTTGAACATCCCTGCTGCTCAGGGCAACCCTTCCTTGCGTAAGGCCTGTCCCTTGCCCTCCAGCACTGTAATTCCCTCTATTTCAAGCATGCAGGCTCTTGAGCATGGTCCTTTGTGTAGTCAGAATTCACCACCCACACGAGGAATGCATCAGACTTGGAGGCATCCTGCAGTTTGCAGAGGCACAAAAACAACAAACACAAAAGAACAACTGCAAACGAAAACCAGTGTGCGGGGAGGACCCCAAAACATCTCAGTGGCTACTGAACATGTTTAGTGGCTGTGCAATGCTAACAGAGTATTTGCGGGGATATCGATGGAAAGCCGGGAGGGGTGGGATGGAGGGGCTGGAAAGCTGAACAGCAGCGCCAACAGGAAAGCAGGTTATTTCTGCAGTGGCAAAAAATTAGTCTCTGAAAAGAAGAAAAAGTTGGCCCACTCCTATTTGTACCTTTGTGTAAGGGCTTATTGTAGCTTAAGGAGTCAGGTTGCTGCAATAGTGCCTGGGACCCACTAGATGGCGATGTTCCCATTTACGACCAATGCCATGATTGATTTCAACAATGCAATGTTAATCACCAAGCGATGCTGTTGAACCAGCCGCCTAAATCCAGCACGGGGAAATTCTGACTGCAGTGGCTTGGAGCTGGCCTTTACAAGGAGGGAGTTCGCACAGTTAGAACTGAAATGCCTGTGAAGATCTGTAACTGCGGCCTATCTCCTTGGCACTGGGAGATGGGCAGGCACTGGCGTTGGAAGGGCCGTTTCAGGACAAACTCCAGAAATGAAAATGCAGCCCAGGAAGCCAGCACAAAGGGGCACAGCTCTGCCTTTATTGATTTATTATATTTTCATCCCACCGTTCTTCCACTGTGGAACTCAAGGTGGCTACATGTGGTTCTCTGGTGGTCTCCTCTCCAAGCTCAGGCCAGCCCCGGACCTGCTTAGCTTACATAACCCCCTTCAAGGAACCCAAAGAACCCATAGGACCCTCCTCTGCTCCATTGAGCCTCACAGCAACCCTATAAGGTAGGTTAGGCTGAGATTGACCCAAAGCCATCCAGTGGGCATTATGGCTGAATGGGAACTAGAACTCAGATCTCCCCATTCCCAGGCCAACATGCTAACCTCTATCCTTACACTTCTTTGGTATAATAATTTAATGGGTAGATTAAATCACCCAAGGGGAGGTGGGAGCAATGGCCATTTCAAATCATTGATTCCAATCAGGACTTGGACTGATGCTGCGTATATCTCCCAAAGAACGATCATATGAATACACATTGATCTAGCTACTTAAAATGTCCATTTACAACCCCTTTGAAGAGAAAAAAGAAACTGAGAATGGGGGTGTCGTGAAGGCGTGGCTGGCAGAACGTAATTCTGCTTCCACGTTTTTTTTTCCTTTCAATTTCAGTTATGCAAAACTTCTGCTTTTAGAAGTGAAACTCAGGAATCCAGAAGAAGGGGTGAGTCAGAGTTAATTGGTCATACCAAGGAAATGTGAACACAGAAACCAACTGCAAGAGCAAAATGCACAGAAACAATCCAGGTCTATGCATTAAAAAGTGCTACCTAAAATCCAGGGGGATTAATCCACATTAGACAATACTTTTCTTAGGACCGACCAGTCACAATCTCACAAAAGGTGGTGCAAATTTCTGAGTTCTGCAGAGTTCTTCAACAGGCTGGGTGGCTTAAGAGGCAGGGAATGGAAGAAGCAGGAGGAACAGTTCCACAATTGAGTTAAACAGAGTCTGTGAGGTCTGCGGTTTATACCCAGTCTCAGCATGGTAAGCACAGTCTGAATCCATCACGGATGGGTGTTGCAGGAATGCCTGTATTGTGGGACAAGGAAGAAATGACTAGCCCCACTTTTTGCAAACTGAAGGCCAGCTGGAGCTCAAACTGTCTTTAGAAACTGGGCCAAAGACTTGACTAGTGATGGGGGATCATACCCTTGCTTTATTTCCTCAAAGGTAATGAATTAATTGATGCTGAGAACAATGGATGGCAAAAGGAGAAGGGGACGGCAGAGGACGAGGTGGCTGGATGGGGTCACTGGGGCGGTTGGTGTGAGCTTGGGTGGACTCCGAGGGATGGCGGAGGGCAGGAGAGCCTGGAGGAATGTTGTCCATGGGGTCGTGGTGGGTCAGGCACAACTTTGCGACCAACCACCACAACAAATTCATCCCAGACATGAGTTCTCCTTTAATTCAAGAATGCCCTCTGTGTTTTTGGATATGTGCGGTACCAAACTGCATCCTGGGAACTGTCCTGAAACAGCCCCATGACCTTGCGCACCATCATATTGTCTCTTCCTCATTAGTTGTTTCCACGTCATACTTCTGTGTAATGTTTGATCACTCTCAATAAACTATATATGGAGGTTTATAAAACCTAAGTGGTTGTTCCTTCAAACATGATTGGTTTGTGCAAAATAGTCAAATGTCAGACACTTTTGCTAAAGGGTTCAATTGACACAATCACATTTCCTCCTTCACTCATGTGCAAGAAATTTGCAATCTATGCTGTAATGAGTAAGGAATTCTTAAGTCAGTGATTCAAATTCACTGTCAAGGTCAGTATTACAGAGGTAACTTTCACCTGATAAGCTGGATAATTAAGAAATTTGGTGGTGCCACTACTCGTAATCATGCCCATGTAATCATTATTCATGATTGGCAACCATTGGCAAATTTGGCATCCAGCACTGTATGCTTCTCTACGTCATTCACAGCGGCATGCAGCACACCCTCCAGCTAATTCATGAGATCTGGAACCTTTGCACAGGCATGCAAATTGGTAACCTATTTACTGTAAATATTTTTAGACACTGCTCTTTTTCCAATTTTACTGTGTTTCTATTCTGCTATTGTAAACTGTTCCAAGGATTTCTAACCTGAAATGGAGAATAAATTTTTTGAAGGAACTATATGAATATATTAAAAAGGTTGCTTGCTTCCCTGGTACAGGCTAAACATGGCTTTAGCATGTCAAGTTTCCCCCAGGAAAAGGAAAACTTTTCTCCGTTTCGGGTCCTGGAGCATATCACTTCCTCTATCATCCCTTCCCATCTCATTAATATAATAAACATTGTGTAGTTGTGCATAAATTATAGCTCTTTTGGAAAAAAAGAGCAACTTCTGAATAACGCTGTCAATTCCTGCCAGAAAACAGTATTAGTATTGGTATCAATATTAATGTTAGATTACTAATGCAATGTTCCTCTTGCAAGGAATCCAAAGCAGCTTACAAGTTTTATAGCTAAACGTTATTATTACATTGCATGTGTATCACACTTTTTCCTCCTTTGAGGAACCCAGGCTGGCTTACACAGCTCCATTTTATCCTCACAACAACAACAGCCTGCGGGAGTGAGTGGCCCAAAGCCACCGGGTGGGCTTCAGGCCTGAGTCTGGATCTCCTGGGTCCCAGTCCAATATTCTCACTATCACACCACACTAACATAGGCAAAATGGCAGCAGTCCTGCTTCACAATTGCACAGAACCACACCTAAAAGGACAACTTGCTAAAGGGAAAATGTGCTAAGAAGGTAACTCACACCCTCCGAAATAATTGTCAGAAAATATCCACACCCGGTAGACGTACACAAGTGAATTGCTAGAAGGGAAACAATAATTATCTAGCAGCTGGAAGAGTTTCCAGAATAAAACATACAAGGAAACAGGATAGAAATAGAATATGGATAATGCTTGTGTCCATAATTCAGGTGGTACGATAATGCACAGCTCCTAGTCCAGTAATTCAGACAATAAAAGTGAATTAAAAATAGGAAAAATGATGGACCAACCCTTGGTGTAGATTGTCTCCTGCCAAGAATAACTTTTGCTTTCTGCATGGTATTAGGAGAGCTTGCATGTTACATTCCTTGCCCTCTGTGGACACAAATCGGCAGTCTGTGTGTTCCATGTGTGCATGCAGTGCATCAGTCCACACAACTCTATTTGGGCTCATGCAGTCTGCGTCCACTGGGCCTGAATGCATCTCCGCACGCTTGGCTACGTGCATTTGGATATGAAACGCGCGTCTTGAATGCAAGGCATGGATACCTTTATGGTATGTAGAGAAGGACCAAACCTGAGAAAAGCAGGGTAGACACAAGAGTACCGCTGGGGTGAGAGCCAGTGTGGTGTGGTGGTTAAGAGCGCAGGTGTGGGACTCAGGAGCCTGGGTCCCTGCCCTTGCTCGGCCATGGAGCCAGCTGGGTGACCTCAGGCCAGCCACAGACTCTCAGCCCAGCCTACCTCACAGGGTTGTGGTGGGGATAAGATGGAGAGCAGCAGGAGGAGTGATGTAAAGTGCTTGGAGTTGGTTATAAGATAAAACTGGAACATAAATTAATAAATATGTGAACGGGAGCACTCCGAAGCTTAATGAGAATAGATATGGCTCTTATCGACTGTGACCAAGGATATCTTCAAGCAGGCTGCTCCTGGGCCTTTTCACTTTAAAAAAATGCTGCTACTGGTGCATTTATGAGTGAGGAGGAGTCCATGTTTGTCGTGAACAAATATTTGCAGAAAATGTCCAATGAGTTCAAAGTCCCATCTGTGTTCCCCTGCCTTTAATTACCCCTCCTGTTGCCACAGGCAGCTCTTCCCGTCAGGCAACAGGGCCGGGAGGGGAGGGGAGGGGAAAGGTGCTGGCGATGGTTCAGAAAGAGGATTTGAAAGGTGGGGCTCGGAGAGGCACAGGAGGCCGGGCCGAGTGAGCCGCGGCAAGGGGGGAAGCGCGGCCCGTTTCTGTGGTCCAGCCAAAATGGCTGCTCGCCCTTCCTCTGGAGGTGCAAGTGCTTTCCTGTCCCTCTCCCCATGCTGCAGAAATCTCCCCCTTGAGAGAAAATGTCACCAGCCTTCCTGGTTTCCAACACGTTGGGATACTGGGAGGTTGAAAATATGTGTACAGTGTGCGCATTGGTCTCTTGTAAAAACACGACGAGGAGTCAGTCATTAACTAGCAGAGGCGGACAGTTCCAGAGCATGTAAAGATCTGTAGATGTGAGTCATAGGAGGGTATGGATCTGCTCTACACTGACCCAGCCTCTTGGTCCCTCTGGCCAGGTACTCTCTGTCCTGATCTGGCAATGGTGCTCCAGCCGTGCCTGGACATGCCCGGAATCGAACCTGTGTCCTTCGGAATGCAACACACGTGATCGACCATTCAGCAAAGGCCTGTCCCTCCCAGACCAGAGACTGGCTGAAGTGGGTTTCATATAATGCCACTGATGGGCCCCCATCCAGCTTTTCTGGCACCTCTTCTTAGCAATGGCTCCCCATTCAGTGCTGTTGATACTGCCATCACCGCCATAGACTTCCTCCAAGTTACTTCATAGGAAGTGGCTGTGCTTTTGGGAGGGGGGAAGCCAAGATGCTGTTGGGCTCCAATCCATACTAGGTGGCTGCCCTCTGAGATTTTTTGAGATGCTATGCCCAGTGGAGACGTTGGGCCTATCATTGTGGGAGCCTAAAATGGCGGTCGCACATGGTGGCTCCCGTTCCGAAGCGCAGCTTCCTGGGTAAGAACGTTGTGGGAGAGAATGGTGAAACCAGGAGAAATCCTGATTATAATGGTCCTGCTGGACAGGAATCCAATGGAGGCCGTGGCTAGGCTGGCATCTGCCGCAGCTTCTACATCGCCAGATGCAAGCCAAGGAGGGCGTTTCTCTGCTCCCCTTGACTGTCAAGTTCTCCCTCCATCCCATGTCCTTTCAGGAGGAACTGCAGACTTGAGCTTCCATCATTGCGTGAGCAAACATAGGTGGGGGAACAGAGCCCGATGTTAGACTTTGACCCCACAAAACAGCACCTGTCACACGAAAAGGAAGTTTGTGTCAATATGACTATCTTGTTTCCTTGTTGTCCTCCTCTTCTGCTGACCTGCTCTATCCCTCAAAGACAGTCACAAAGAAGAAGGTCAAGATGCTCTTGTCCTTCATCTCCTCCCTCAATTAGCTAAACAATTAGGCAGTGGCACCTCCTGGTCCTCTGTCTCACCGCTACTTTGTCTAGGCCAGGGCAAGAAACGAGTCCAGGGGATTCTTGCCTCTGGGTCCCTGCCTACCGTTGAGGCTGGCCCTGCTTGGAAGCCTTGCCAAAGCTCCAAGGGGGAGCCCTGGGGTGAGCCCTGGCTCTTTGTGGGCTTTTGTCTGCCCTGCCTATGGGTCTGATGCGGCCTGGAGCCTTCCAGAAGGGTGAGATTACCGCTCCCAGTTTTTCTGCTAGGCTAGACAGGCCTCTGGGTAGCTGAAGTCCAAAACATATGGAAGGCCCCAGGCTGGGATAGGCTGCCTTCATCCTATTTTCTCCGTTTCACATTCTGTTGTGTAATTTATATATAAATAGACTTACAGCCTAGTCCTTCTAGAACATGAACAACAACTCTCTAGTTAAAATAAATCCCTCAACTTCAACCCCGATGCCTTTTATACTTCAACCTCCTGCCTTCCCAACAGTTCATTCCCGTTTAGCATAGGAAGGATCCATTTTGCTGTTGTGAGGATGATTAAACTTTTTGGAGTCCGAATCCTTTGCTGATCTACTGCAAACCCATCCAGAGATCTGCCAGTAGATCCTCACCAGCAGATCCTACTGTCTGCGAGCCCTCATTCAGGAGACACAGGCTCACCTGTGCTACCCATGCCCCTGATGTCTTGATATCCATCCTCTCTGTTTCTAACCTTCCCACCTTGAGCGGGGAGGTCCAAAGGGTCTCCGCTGGGTGTTCACTTCAATGCAAGCGACTGGGAACCTTAATAAAGCAGAATGGCCCAGAGCTGAGAGGACAATGAGACTGTAGGGTTTTGTGTGAAATGCCATACCCCCAAAGCCAGATGTGGCTGCAGAAAACTCTTCCCAGGATTTTTAAGATATGGTGTTTTACTGAAAGCACACAGCTTTAAGAATTCAGCCAATGTACACCAGTAAAAGCTGCCACCCCAAACAGTTCCTGTTGCATTCATAGGTACCGTTGCACAAAATGGCCTCCTTTCGATTGTTCATCCGGGCACACGGATGTCTAAGTCGTGCAGGGGGGATATTTGAATGACCCAGAGGGTCTGAAAACTGTGGCAAGCCGTGCATGCTCCCATCATGCAGTGAACTTTCAGACGTTCTCCTAGAAATGTACTGGGATTCAGAAGGGTTGGACCTCTTGATGCAGCATGAGGAAGAGGAAGATTGCAAAGATGCTTGCTGGTCCTTTGGAACCTGGAAGGGGTGGGTGCGCAAATTCAGAATAATCTTGTGCTCCTTCTGGCCTGCTCAAGCGCTTTGTGCAAAGCAGGTTATGGGGGTTTTGTGGCTTCCTTTGACAGTCTTTCCGTTTCTCTGAAGTGTCAAACCTTTCCTTGCCCACCTCTGGATTGCCTGATGAACTAGTTACGAGGTGTGGTTAATAAGAAGCTCATATAACATTTCTGTGTTTGGACATGCTTTTATACGAACATGGAAACATTATAGAGATATTGTACAACAGTGAACAGACTCTGTGTGTGTGTGTGTGTGTGTGTGTGCATATGTGTGTGTCCATGTGAATGCCTATATATATATATGTATATGGTCAAAAGGAGACTAGAAAGATAACACACCAACCCTCATCCTGCGTGCGAGCAAAGCTAACTGCAGATTTTCAGAGGTAAGAAATGGATTTATCTCCTTAATTTACATTTTACTCTACATTCCCTTCCCTTCAAAGGCGCAACTTTAGTCAGTTGCGTGGAATAAAATTTTCAGCCTCAAGTGGATGCCATGGGCAGAAAGAAATCTGGAGAAAGTTGCACAAAAGCCAAGAAGCATTTAACCAACAAATGGTATGACTACCTCCATCACCAGGAACAAACTAGATGCATTTCCAGGATTGGTCTCAAATTCTGAATCCGAACTTGGAATGGCAAACGTTGCTAGTTTCTCACGGGAACACTGAAATGAAGAACAGCAGAAGAAAGTGGAAGAGCGGAGGTGTCCTGGCACGGATTTCTGCACGGCTCAATATTGCAAGGCAGTTATGGGTGAGGAGCATTCAGGACTTGATAAATTAAATCCTGAATGCTCCTTTGCATCCTCATAGTCCATGATGACAGAAGGGTGGGAGGAAGATTAAGCAGGAACGATCCCCGAAGAAGATAAAGATTGGTCTCTTACAGGCTGAAATCTATGGACCTCACTGCTCAGTAAAGCTGCTGAGACACAATCAAGTATAGTTGCAAATATATTGTATAATATTGATTCTATCAGTAGATCCAGAGATATTGTCTGGAGAATTGTTACCCAGGGACACACAATACAACCACCTTGCTGAAATGCAACTGGTCTGAATCTGTACAGTGCCTGGATCAGAAACGATTTGGGAATAAACCAGCTTGAGCCCTGTGCAAGTCAAGCAGGATTAAAAATGCTGTGACTACAGGATGCTTTAAAGGCAGGGTTTTCTTCATGACTAGAACCAGTGGCTTGAAATGACAGGGATGCAGAGTTCAGTCGAACATTAGGAGAATTTTCCAAATGAGAAAAGCTGAAGCAGTGGAGGTAGGGATTTATTTATTTAAATATTTATTTAGTTATTTATTTAAATATTTATAGGCCACCCCTTGCAACAGCCTCGGGGCGGCTCACAATACAATATATAAAGGAAAGCACTTTCAGTTCATTTAATTGGAACAAAACTTTCCCAATTCACAGCTCCCGCAATGGAAAGCAGGTCCAAGCAGAATCTGTACTCAAAATCCATTCATTTCTGAGCTTGCCATTCAATTTGTGGCGCAGAATTTGTGTGCTTCTAAAGCGTGCATGAAAATGTGTGTGCATTATAACTGTGCACAAACAGGCTTGAATTTATGGTAGAAAAATGTGTAATTTTCCAAAATACACACAACTGATATGCACCATTGGAAAAATGTGCATGGGAGAAGGGCAAAAGGCAAAACTCACGTTTTGATATGGAAATGAGGTGGAACGTGGATTGACGTGCAGTCAAATGACCTTGATAGTGATACATTGTCCTGATGTGCACATCTGGGGAAGTAGACTGCTTTGCTAGGTGGTGGCTTATGCTGCACTGGGGGCATTTAAGCAGAAGCTGGATTGCAATCTTCGGGGATGGAGGAATCGCTTCCTGCATTATGGATCCTGTATTAGATGACGAGTCCCTCCAAATCCTTCATTTTCTGATTCTATGATCATCAGCATATTGATGCTAATTTTTCCAAATGGAAACTCTCAGAATTAAGACATTCCCTTGAGTTTTGGGGTGCAGAAAGAAGTACAGTATTTTTTGCTCTATAAGACTCACTTTTCCCCCCGTCAAAAGTAAGGGGAAATGTCTGTGTGTCTTATAGAGTGAATATGTGTGTGCAGTAAGTCTGTCAGATGTGCAGCCCGTGGGGAAGTGATGGGGAATGTGCCTGTGATGATGTGCCCATTGGATTCAGAATATTTTTTTTCTTGTTTTCCTCCTCTAAAAACTAGGTGCGTCCTATGGTCAGGCGCGTCTTATAGAGCGAAAAATATGGTATTTGATTTGCCCAGTTTAGTTCATTTGCAAAAGCACAGCCACATGAATGCATATTTACAAGCACAAGACAATTCTTGTACACAAAATCTGATTCAGGCAGTGAGACGATGGAATGAAAGATGCTTGCTATGCCATAAAACTGAATGCAATGGATTCAATATGTACCACATACCTAGTCAAGATGCATCTCCCTTATTATTGTCTGCTGGGGGGGGGGTGCAGAAGACGTGCAGAAGCAAGCTTGGCCTCTGCACTGGTTTCACCCTCCCCAGCAGACAATAATCCTCTGAGATTGGAGGGTCACGGGCACCCACGCTGGATCACGCTTTCCGTGGGCTGCAACAAGCCGGCTTCCCCACCGACTTCAATGAGCTTCTGATAGTCTTTCTCTCTCTCTTCCCCAGCTTTGCTTCCAGAAACTCCTGTGACCTGTCAACCGGCAGCTGTGGAAGCTCCTGCATCATGTCAGCCCTTGGTATCTTCTGCCTACTCTTGGGTATCTTAGCCCTAAATGTTGCTGAGACAGGTACTAAGAAGTGACGCTCCTGCTGGGCCAGAGAGTTCACTGCCGTGATTCCCCACCCTCTGCAAAATAAAATAAAATAAAACATGAGGGCTGGGTGGAGCAAAAGTGTCCTCTCTGAAAACATTTTGTGGTATTTGATTATGGATTTGTTGGCAGTACTACTGCTTTGTTTGTCAGCCCATTTATTGTTTGACCAGCCCTCCTAGGTCAGTTGTGCCTTAATGCTAATTGGGGGAAGGCCTCCGGGAGGTGTGGAACCCACCTTTTGATGGCCAGCTGGAAACAGCACCTGAAGGGGTGGCACAGGAAGGACGCTGGATGGTTTCCCTCTTCTGCTTTCCCCAGGTGCAGTGACGTGTCTTTCGTGTCCGGCCACTAATGTCACCGACCCTTGTCAAGCTACTTGCACAAATGAAAATGAGGGCGGCTGCTTCTCTTTCTCCTTAAACAACACACTGGGTGAGTCATCGTTTGCTGAAAGGGGGAGCCCACCAGCTCTGCAGGCAGCTGGTTCCACTGTTGCATTGCTCTGACCGTGAGGAAGCGCTTCCTGATGTCCCGCCTGACTCTGGCTTGACCCGCCTGAAAGTGTCTTACTGTCAGCCTAGGGCCCTGGGCTTGTACGGGGAGCTGCAGGGCCTGGCAGCAAGCTCTTCTTCCTGGAACAGGGTGGTGCAGGGCTTTTGATCTGCACCTCGGGCGTCTTGGGGCAGGTAGAGCAAGTAGAGCAAAGGTTGCTCACCTGGGCGAAATCGTGCCACTGGAAATGGGGCGAGGGGCTGGTCTGTCTCAGCCGGGCAACTTACTCCACGGAGAACGGTGCTCACGCTGTCCTCCCAGCCGGGCAGCCACAGAGCTGCCACCTGCCCTTGCTCTCAGTAAGGCAGTTCGGGATGCCCACAGTCCCTGGCGTCCAGGCACTGAATGCAGATGGTTGCGAGGCAATTCAGGTCCACCCTCACTGGGGTCCAAAGCAGCTGGAGCTGAGCAGCTGTTTGTGCAGCTGGGGATGCTGGGTCCTTCTGCATGCAGAGCAGGGGTTGTACTGTACTGTGGGGCAATGTCTTGTCCTTGGCCTTGTCCTTGTCCCCCATCTCTCTCTCTCACACACCATCCCCTTCAAATTCTTCTATCCATTATATCCTTGGCCGAACGCCTCTACCCGAAAAGGAAACGGAACGTAAGTCCGTGTATCTGCGTTCGTCACTATCCATCCCCTGCCCCAGTGGCTTTATCCTTTCACTCCTTTTTGACCCCGTGCAACTTTGTAAAATTACAATCATGGTACTTCTTAATTTCATTCCTCTACCACCCCGTAGCCAAAGGTCTGTTCAAGGTATGGTCTGTCTTCCTGTGGGCTCAGTGAAACTTTCCTCGTTCTCCCCACCTCCTGCCAGGATAGTTGGAAGAGGAGTAACCTGAGGGTTGGGGCTTTGCGGAGGAGAGGGAAAATTGGAGAGTGCAAAGGAATCCCCCCCGCCTGGTTTAATAGAAACATAGAAACAGAGCGAGTCAGAAGGAGTCTCCCGGGCCATCTAGTCTGACCTCTGGCCAGATGTAGCAGCCATAACATGACGTTTGGGCTTTGAAGATGATTGTGGGGAAAATTTTGCACATGTGAAAAGGAATGACAAGAACAAAATGTACCTGATGTGATTTCTTTCACTTTTACAGATGGAAATCAGGAAATATCCTATTATAGGGGCTGTTTACCTTTTGATATTGAAACATACCCTTCCATTTTTCGTTTTGGGAAGGATAAGTATTATGTCTCCAACCTAACACTTTGTACTACGGACAAATGTAACCAAGATGCATATCCAGGTATGTATGTATAAATCAAATATTAGTGCTTGATTCTTCCCTGCTTGAGGGACTCTACAATTCTTTGTTTAAAACATTTAACTTTCAAGCCGAGAGGGCTCTCCCAGAATAGGTTATGGATAGATAACAAAAGAATACAATCCCTGCTCTCAGGCTTACAACCTTAAAGAGAAAAGGGGTTGGGTAAAAAGTGAATGAAGAAAATGTAGGCACTGCTTCCTAAATTTAGCCAGCTCTTTTGAAGTCGAGCTGGAATAGAAACCATTCAGGGAGAGAAGGAACCAAAAGGAGCTGATATCTCAGCAAAGCCGGGTTTTGACTGCCCAGTAAACTGAATGTCTCAACACGACACGGCTAAGCCTTCTAGTTTGGTTTCTCTTTTACATCCTCAATTCTCTCTTACTTTATAGTTGCACAAAACTTCACACTGAATGGATTATTTTGCAACGCTTGCTTCGACGCAGAACGAAGCACATGTGATGGGAAGAAGATTGCTTGTCAAGGACTTGAATTTTACTGCACTAATGCTTCTGGAATTAGAAGCAAAAGAGGTAATTAATTCATTAGTATTTCATAAGAAACTATGCTGTGGATATGTTGATTGTCACAGATACTGCCTTTCAATAATTTTATGATTTCGGCTTTCCTATTTGCTACTTTGGAGCTAGGCAATCCACGAACCCCAGTATGTATTGTTTTATTTATTGTTTTATTTATTTTATGTCTCAGGCACCATCCTGAGACACAGTAAAGGGCAGGATACAAAAACTTTAAATGAATGAATAAAGTTGGATTCTAGGCCATATCGATGCTGAAACAGTCCCCCCACCCCTGCCCACTGCTGCATTTCCAGGGACTTTATAGGTTTACTGCCATGTTTTCTTGTTACGGCAAGACTTGTACGAGGGAGTTACCTGTGGATTGGTCCTCAGGTCTGGAGGAAATGGATATGTGCCGCCTCCTGGGACAGGATCGTTGCAAAGAACCAAGCCTCTCAAAGCATCTTTTCTCTCCTTTGCAGGAGCACCAGAATTCTCTAAATTTATTGCTCAAGGATGTACCACATTAAACCCAAATATGACTAAGGTGCCGTATAAAATAAACACAAAGGCGAATATATACAGCATGGATACCATGAAACTGACTCCGGCAGAGGCGCAAGTCATACCGACCAAGCCCCCACCCACGCCCACCACACCCAGCAGCAGCCCAAGCAAGCACCCCTGGCAGAGTTTCTTCTTCTCCCTGCTTCTCCCCAGTCTTTCTTGGGCACTGCTGGTGAAAAGGGAGTCCTAAAACAGGAGCCTCGTTATTGCCAGCCCCCACCCCCCGGCCTCAATATTCCCTGCACTAGTCTAACCCAGGTTAATTGAAGGAAGCCATCATCCAGATCCTTAGAGCTGATGAGCCAGAACTAAATGGGAATGTTTTTGGAGCCCTGCTCAAATTCCCGCACGCCCCGCTGTCTCCAGCACACACTTAGCCGTGTCTCCTCCCGTGATGCAATCTCAGGAACCACGATGGAAAATTTGCTTTTCAATTTTACATTTCTGCAATTATATTGCGGCCGACACTGGAGGTTTTCTACCACTCCCTGAGCTTTGATTCTTTCCTTTAATGTGACAGTCTAGCTGCTGAAGATGGCCGACAAAGCTTGCTGGATAGTTTCTTGTTGTAGGGTTGGTTTCAATAAAGGTATTATTTCATCTGAACTTGGTTTCATTCTCAGGGTTACACATTTTGCAAACAAACGTGATTACCATATTTTTCCGTCTAGAAGACGCCCCCATGTATAGGACGCCCCCCACTTTTCCTACCCATCTCCAGCGAACGAGCTGCCGCCGCGCATGTGTGCGCCGCTTCGCCACCCCCCCCGTGGTGCCTGCCCACCGCCCCCAGTGCGCCACTGCTTAAGATGATACTTATGCTGGCTTAACCACGCTTGTCTCATCGTGGAACATGATGGCGTGTCTAGCTGGCCAAAGTAGAGTTTTGGGTCTGTTAATGCTGGCAGCTCTATTGGGTCACCAGGCTCCCAAGACCGATTTCCCTGATTATTATGGGCTTCTTACTCCTGCTTGCCTCTGCTAAAGGAAATCTGAGTCCGGTAGATCCTGAGAGGTGATGTGACACAGGCAGGCCCAGAGATCTCCCCGTTGCCCACCTCACAAGAACCGGATGGGCGTCCTCGCCCTCGTCCTGCTTCGTGAGGGTTCTGCAGTCTGCCTGTCTCACACTCTGTTGTGTAATTTACACACAAGCCGGCCTTCAAGTCTAATTCTCTTGCAACTGATACTTTCCCTTTGGCTAGTCTCGGGGTGATGGTTGGAGGAACTCCTCGGAAGAGAGCCTCTGGTTATAGGGCAGCATACAAATGCAATCAATCAATCAATCAATCAATCAATCAATCAGAAATTAAGTTCAGGGCCTCATCCAGCTTTGGGCCTATCCCTGCGGTTGTCCACATTTGTTTTCCAGCAATGGCCAGTCCAATGCCTTTAGGTATCCACAACCAAGGAGTGATGATCAGTCCCACTTTCTGCTGTTTGTGCCCAGTAGCTGAATAATATGGGGCAGTGGGACTGCCTGCCCCCCAGCTTGCTCAGAGCTATTAATAACAGCAAAGCTACAAATATTTCAATTGGCTTTCCACGCCTTCTATTTATTTATCTCAGAGGCCTATCCCTGACAGTCCTTTTGAGACTCTTGCAGCATGACTGATTTACTGGCTGTATTACGTCTACCTTAATGGAGACAAAGGGACAGTTCTCAGAGAGTGGAAGGAACTGGATTTTTGATAAGGGGAATAGTTCCTCAACTGAACAGGGGGAAGTGGTGGGAAAGGAGAGGAAGCAGGAGCAAAGTTGACAGATCCATGGGAAATGAGCCCCAGAATCCTGACTCCCAGACCTTCTTCTCCCAGACACAAACGGCCCCAAAGAGTAGTCAAAATGCTAACTGGGCAGTACTTTGATCGTTTGACAAGTAAAGCTATTCTTTCATATTGGGAAAGCAGGGAAACACCCATATTCTGCCAGGACTATACCACCCTGTGGAAGGGAATGACCCAAGTACTGTCACACATGCTTTAGGCTTGATTATTGGAATGCTGATGCTTCTAGCTGAAAAGGTGGGGGCGGGGGGGGGTCTCGAGGTCATAAATTAGGATATGCAAATGCTTTCAACCCAAAGGCCCAATTCCATTGCTGAATGGAAATGGGGCCAAAAGCAAATGTCCAGAAAACCGCAGGATCAAAATACCAAAGCGACAGCACATTTTGGCTAAATTCACTACCACCCGTCAGGAAACCTTGGGAGAGGGGATTTCAACCATTAGAATGAGGAACAGCCACATGCAAGCCACTAAAAACCAATCGTCCATTGGAGAGAAGAGAGCATGGCCGGGTGAGGAATCTTAGAAGTCCAGATCTGGCTCCCAGGTGAGCTGGAAGTGGTCCACAGGCCAAGCTTCAGCAGCCCATCATAAACGAATGGATGCTTCAAGCAATCTTGGTGCATTTCTTTTGGGAGGACACCAGAGCGGCCTGCTGGGAAAGGGCACCATGAAGCATGGGGCCTTCAGACAGGCATGCGTATGAATGCATCCAACACGGTGGCTTAACAGTCAAAGGTACTCTTGAGTCCCTCTGCACCTTGGCGCTAAGCAAACCACTTCAGAGTAGAGCTGCAACCTGTCTTGATGATGAAGTAATTGTGTGCGTATTCCTAAGCACTAGGCAATTGTGACTTTGTTGGACAGCACAGTGCTGAAGTTTAATATTAACAGGTCTGGAGGGGCCATAAATCCATCAGGTATGCCATGCAGGAACTAATGCGCTTTCTGTTATCAGCTGATGTGTAACTTTCCATCCTAAACAAATCCTTTGTGAATGGTATAAAAGGAAAACCAAGAACACTGCAGGAATATTTCACCTGCCAGATCTCTACCGCCTAGGTAAGCTGCAGTGGGCCTTTCGCATCTTGGGGAGCTGGTAAGACAACAATGCACTGGTGTTACTAGCATGTTTTTGGTGTCTGCTCAGATTTGCAAAGGGTCAGGAGTACTTCCCATGCAGAGCTGAAATGAAGGTCTGCATATTTCCAAAGTCTGCCAGTTTTTCATATTTCAAAATGTGGGTTTTGGATCAGCCAAGCTGTAGTCTTTCAAGTTGCCACTGGGATTTTGAAGCGGAGTGTGCCGATAAGTCGAATACACAAGATGAACGCAAACTTTACAAAACATTACTGCATGCTGCCTCTTGGAGCCCATATCTGCAATGCAGCCTTGTGCCTTCAGGCAGACACTTCAATGCGTTCCTGCAAAATCTTGCATATTGATGTCGAGAAGTGAAGGAGAAATATTTGCCAATTTTTTTCCTCACAGAAAATATTGGCCCTCAAGAGTCATGATGGAGGACTTGGAGGCGAGTTTGAAAGGACACCTTTGCTCCAGTATTATTCCCACACTGTGCTTCAGTCAAGAGCAACTGTCCTGAGAGATTTCTTGAACTTACTTTGGCTTCCCTTGCATGCCAGATGGTTTTCCTGAGTAGATCCACAAGGGAGGAAGGATTGTCAGTGATTATCCATCGCAGCTTTTCTTTTCAGGTTTATAGGAGCTATCCATGCAGCTCCATGGGGATGAACATTTTTTGGGAATGGAGATCGACACAGTGGATAACTCCTATTAGACCAAGAAGAAAGGCTGTGATAGATGAGGAGCCCCATCAATGTGGAAGTCCTCGTTCTCTCTTGCAGAGCCATCCGATCCCCTGTCCAAAGCATCACTTTGCTGGGGATTGAATTTCTCCTGCTGTAGCTTCGGATTTTTGGCCAAGAGGAAAAATAGTGGCTCACCCATTGTGTCTTGTACCACTTTGGGAATTGCTGCAGGAAGATAAAGGTTCTTTCCCAGGTTCCTGCTGGATGGGATACTCCCAGGGGAAGCAGGAGAGACCTGGGAGGAACGAACCACCTGTTGATTCCAGGAGATGTCCAGAAGGGACTTTTTGAGGTTGGGCCTGAATTGTATGAGAACAGCAGTTCATTCTGTCTGGCAGGGGCTTGTGGCTGGGGGACTATATTATGACGTAGCTTCCACATAGCCTGATGTGCCTGATTCTGCCTAGTTGTGGAAGCTAAGCAAGGTCAGGACTGGTTGAAATCTGGATGGGTGACTTAAATGTTGTGAACCACCAAGAGAGCTTTGGCTATGAGTGGTATAGAGATGTAATAATAATTATAATTATAATAATAATAGGAAGAAGGAAGTTGTATGTGTGTGGCTTTGTGTGCTTTGAGTATAGGATCACTGGCTCCATTGCAAATACTGCCGGGAATGAAGGTGTGTATGGCAGTCAAACAGGTTTCACTGGTCTGGGTTTGCAATGCCAGCCTCCAATCTGACAAGCAGCGTGTGTGTTTCACAGTTTAAATACCAGCATTTTCACGGTGATGGCAGAGTGTTGGAAAAAGCAGGAATGGTACATTCAGTAGCAGGAAGTGCTACTGGAGTGACTTGTTTTTCCTAATCGCTCAATGGCAAATTGCATTGAGTGAGGGCTGATTTTTGTCTTGATAAAACAAGATTCTGTCCTTGGTCAGAAACTGGATTTCCAAATGGCTACTTTGGGAAGGGGCTGGGAATGCATGGCCCTTGCCTGAAATGCCTGCCCATCCGCTCTTGGATGCTGCTCACCTTTCCTCCCAGTGTTGGCAATTTGGGGGACCAGGTGGCATTGCTCCAGGTGGCTAGGTAGGCTCAGGGTCCCTCAGTTGCCGGCCCCCATGGCAGTGTATGTTCTTGACATCATAAAAACAAAAAAAGTTTAGCTTTGTAGCAGATATGATTGTTCTCAGCTTCATACATTAAAAATCACTTTGCAGCTCGCGAGTTTCCCAGCTGACTGATCCCGTCTCCTCTTAAGGCGCCATGAAGCAAGTTTTGCTCTTCCTTCTCCTGGGTGTTTTTCTACCTTGGGCTCATGGTGAGTACTATTAGGCCTCTCTGACATGGCCAGTTTCAAGTCTGTGAACGAAACTCCATAGATGGGACCCCAGATGGATACCTCCAGCTGCTCCTGTCTCAGCTGGCTGGTACGTGCCAGGGAGAACTTAGGAAGCAGGAGGGCAATCTATTTGCAGTCTCTCCTCAGCCGCTCTGCAGAGGAGCTTGTGAATTTGTGGGCCAAGGGTGAAGTCCTGCATCTTGCACCCTTTCTGTAGCCTCAGGAGTAACTCCTCCTTTCTCTCTCTTTTCAGCTGCAAATATCACGTGTGCTTCGTGTGAGCTAGGAAACAGCACATGCACTTTTAAAAATTGCACAGAAGAAGGCTGTGTTACCCTAACAGAAACCAGCTCATTGGGTGAGTGCCATCATCTAGAAATACCAGGACCGCAAGACGTCTGGTGTGATGCCTGGATGGAGTTGTGTTCCTCTTGTATTAAGCAGGGCTGGGTTCGAATAGCTACTCAGCCCTGAGGTCTCTGACTGGATTTGGGCTACCTTGTAGGAAATGCTGGTGTGCGGGAGGGAATGTCTCTCAGCCCCAAGCCTGTGTGATCCCCAGATGCGGCAGTGAGGCCGGATTCTGACCAGATATCAGGAAAACTTTCCTGACTGTTAGGGCAGCATGACAATAGAGGGAGGTGGTGGGCTCTCCCACCCTGGAGGCATCCAGGAGGCAGCTGGACAGTCCTCTGAGAGGGAGGGTCCACTTATCTATCTATCTATCTATCTATCTATCTATCTATCTATCTATCTATCTATCAAAACATTTCTATGCCACCCCATCGCAACAAAGCCTTGGGGTGGCTTACAACAATAAAATTATAACAATACCTTTAAAACCTTTTCAGCCCCCCCCCCCCCTCGGTGCATCTCGGCAAACCCTATAAAATACAATCCTAAATTAAATATAAATAAATTATAAACAATTAACTAAACAATAATGAATACAAACAATTAAACTATAAACAAATTATAAACAATTAACTAGACAAATAAATACACACAATTAAACCATAAACCAATTGACAAAATTAACAATTAAAATACGATTTAAATAAAAAGGTCTTCGCCTGGCACCGAAAAACAAATAACGATGGCTCCAGGCGGACCTTTCTGGGGAGCACATTCCATAATTGGGGTGCCACCGCCAAGAAAGCCCTCCTCCGGGTACTCACCCTCTTAAACTCATTCACTGAGGGTTCCCGGAGGAGGGCCTCTGTTGCTGATCTCAGAGGGCGGGAGGGCATATATGGGCATAAGCATTCCATTAGGTATCCTGGTCCCAAGCCGTTTAGGGCTTTATAGGTCAAAACCACTTGGAGTCATGTGCTGAGCAGGGGTAAGACCCAGTGGCCCTACGATCCTATGATCCTAAACTCCTGCCTCCAAGCTCAGGGTCAGTGGGAGATCTTGCATAGATGAGGGAATCTGCTTGCATGAGATGTAGTGATGGACCACCAAGTTGGAGATCTGCTAGTCCTGATGGCTCTAGGCTATCTCTGGTATCAGAGGTTGTATGCCTGGACACCACCAGCCAGGGGACTTAGACAGGACGGAGCCATTGTTCTCATATCCTGCTTCTGGGAACCTGTGGGCAGCTGTTTGGCTACTATGTGTTGAGGATGCTGGACTGGATGTCCCTTTGGGCTGATCCAGCAGAGCTGATCTCCTTACGATCCACGGTACTCCAACTGCCATGGGAGTCAGTAGCTGCTAAAACAGGCAAAGCCCCTTAAACTGGAAGAAGGTTTCCCCAGGAGACACGGCGCTTCAGTCCTATTTATGCCTCAGTCAAGGTTCTCTGTTTCTGATGCAGCATCGAAGCTTGTGCGCGCACAAGTCTTCAGCCCCGTGGAGGCTGTCCATGGTCCTGAACTCTTGCATGGAACCTAAATTCTCGCCTCGAACCCTCTCCTTGGGTTTGAAATACCACAGACTGTGATCACCACTGGAGCAGAACCAGAAGGTTCTTGGGAGGTCAAACTGGGAAGGACCAGTAACTCACAGCATATTTCTTGGGGCAGTGGTGTGTGAGCTGCAGGAGGAATAGCTAAAATAAGCCGAGGACACTCCCATGTGGAACCACTCAAAGAGAAGGTGCCCCGTGGTGTCTCTGTATGAGTGTCAGCTCTGAGGGTGACTGGATCACACACCCTCCCCCACCTCATTCTCCCAGCAGCATCACCTGTCCTGAGCCCATCTTCCTGGTGCGTCCCAGCATCCGTCACAGCTCTGGGTCTGCGTGCCTTCAAACGAGAAGGGTTTCTGAGAAACACCCAGAACGGCTGTGTGTGAGCACAAATGATTCTTCTCTACTCTGCAAAAGGACTTGTTTCCAACTTGACAGCAAGGTCTTCTCCATCTGTAATGCAGAGTGAGGCAGGGGAGGGACATGCACCTCTTTTTATGAGTGGTCTTCAGGCCCTTTAGCGCAAGCCAGGCTGCATGCTTTGCACACAGAAGGCCCACGGTTCACTTGTGCACTTCCTAGGCTGGGTGGGGACGGACCCCTCTGACGCATCAGCGCGGTCTTGCCGCACTCCGTGCTGGAACAGAGCTACCAGGAGATGCTTTGTGCTGAATCAGCTCCCCAGGGTATAGGAGAAACACTTCCCAGCCCTGCCTAGAGATGGTGCTTAGACCAAAACGTGCCATTCAGGCGAACCTTTCCAGGTGTACTCAGCCAGCTTTCCATGGCCACCTCCTGAGGTCACAACTAACTTAAGCCCCGTTAATTTCAACATGTCTATTTTATATATGACCAAAATTGGATGCTACCCTGTAAGTGCAGCACAGACTCCCGATGTCCCCGCCACACACCCTAGCAATGCTGGTCTTTGTCTGGATTATGGGGGAACTAGTCGCAGGCTTGTGCTCAGAGCTTTGCGAACAGCTGTGGAGATAGCCTAGTGATGCCCCCGGGTGGGGTTGTCCTTAAAACCCTGCATTGCATAGCCAAGATTTAACAGGCAGTGAAGATGGAAGCATGTAACACGCATGTTTTGAAAAGCCATGGATTTCAAAATGCAGCTTCAGAACATGTTCAGCCTAAGACATTTATGAAGGGAGAGTTAATTAAGCAAGCAAAATTACTTTGGCCCTGCTGTTCTGTGGAAGTGGTTTCCAGGGTGACCTCTGTGAGATTAAAAACAGACAGGGCAGATCAATGCTTACCATGTAAAAGGTATGTTGCCAAAGGAAGAAGAGGTGGGGAGGGAAGAGGAAAACAAGGTGCCAGGTTTTAAAAGTCCATCCTTCTTATAAGGGCCAGCTTGAATGGACGCCGTTCCTGGAGAGGAGGTGACAGGTAAAGCTGCTTCCTCAACAGAACCAATGAGTGGGCTTCTCCTCGTCATCTCTCCCTCTGACGGGATGGCTGCTGCCCAATGGCAGCGAAGGGAGGAGGATCCGTGTGGAACGAGTCTCCCTGCAGAGCCCATGGAATGGCCCTGCTTCCCTCCTTCCCTGTGCTTCAGCCACATGTCATTCTTATCCTCTTTTCTGCAGATGGCAAAGAGTCTTCCACAAGAACGTACAGGGGCTGCCTTACGCCAAAAGAGTGCAACGGGCAAGCCTTCACATTCACCGCAGCCACTGGGAGGACAGTCCAGAGCAGCTTGGCCTGCTGCTTCTCTGAGATGTGCAATGCAAATCTAACCATAGCTGGTGGGTACGGACTGGACTTGAGAAGGGGTCCTGGGCATGGGTGGTGGTGGGGACTCACGCTCTCCGGAGGAGGGAAGCAGCCCTTCCGAAGGCCACTCCCTGCCGGCGGAGCCAGCCTGCCATGCCTCCCGTACTGGCCACCTGCAGCACGGATGGGCAGGGGTAGATTGGGATCCACCTGTAGATCTGCAGGCGATTTGCCACCTGTCAGCCTGGGTGTCTTACTCCCAGCTGTTAACAAGCAGCAGGGACATGTGGCTACTGCAGTGAAGAAAGCTTGCCCTGGGCTGCAGACCGGGACGCTTCGCAAGGGGAAGGGCTCTGCTAGCAAAGTGGGTCTACTCACACAAAGTTCCTTGTGTTGAGTTGTAGGAGCTTTCACCGCACACACCAACACAACCCACCCCATTCTGTGTAAGCAAGAGTGCCCGAGTGGTGTTGTGGTTAAGAGCATGGGCTTGGGACTCAGGGGGTCTGGGTTCCAGTCCCTGCTCAGCCATGGGGCCCTCTGGGCTTGTCACAGACTCTCAGCTCAGCCTACCTCACAGGGTGGTTGTTGTTGTTGTGGGGAGAAGATTGAAAACAGGAAGAGAAGAAGGATGTAAACTGCTCTGAGTTCTTTGTAAGAAAAAGGAAAGAGATAAATCAAATAAATGAACCAAAAGCCAGCCCAGGAGCCTGGAGGTACTGCTTCGGAAGGAGAAGGCGAGAAACCTACATCTGCTAGGTTATGTTATCTGACTTAAGTCTAGACCCAGCCCCTGAAAAGGGTTGTTTTGTCCAGTTGCTCTCCTGGGAAAAGAGCCTCAGTCTGAGCCGTGCATTTGGGGCAGTGTGTGTGGGGGTGGCTTTTCCTTGCTTCTGTTTGGTGATGCTTGTTTGGAGCCAGTATTTTGCACCTGATTCCAGCTTGTGGGCCTCAAGGTCCAAGGAAAACATCCCAGGAGCCTGACAGCTGCCCATCCCTGACCTCATGAGCATCTGGCAGGAATTCCACATTGGAGCCACTATTCAGATCTGGCTCAAAATGGGAGTTTTGCAAGGATCGGAGCACCTTAGCTGATATTGCCTGACCATGAGGCCTGCTGGAAGCTGAGCATCATGCTCCTCTCTAATGCCTGGCCTCTTACATGAGGCCCATCGTCCTTGCCCCTACTAATAAAAAACATGCCTCATTGTTTTACAGTGCCTCCTGTTGGTTCCTCGGAAAATGGGGTGAATTGCCCAGCCTGTGAGAGTTTCAACCAGAGCCTGTGTGAGGCCAAAGGTCACATTGCCTGCACCGGCATCGAACAGAAGTGCATCACCCTTGAAGGGATCTCTATTGGTATTTCTGCTCCTTTTCCACATCCCTCTCCACCCCACCATCTAGGGCACAGCCACCCCACCCTCCCTCTAGGGAAAAGGCCCCTTAGGATGGCAGTTGTATTACACATGCACAAGGATTCTGGAAAATCTGCAACAGACGCCAGTGAGTTTGAATTTGTAAGAACAAGGCCTGTGGATTCTGGCCCAGACTGGCTTTTTCCAAGTCCTGTGCATTCCACGGGCCTGGAGACCTTTTTATTTTATGTACCTTTACACAAATTTAGTGATAGAAAAAATACAGGACCTACAAATAATGCAAAAAACACTGACCAAAAAGTCATATTTCATCCAAAGGCTCAAGTTTGCAGGTGTGATGGGGTGCATGTGGGTATCAGCCAGGGACCTCTGCATTTTTGGGAGTGCAGCTCTGCGCAACCCCGAGTCTGTGCAAAGGCGCATTGCAGAAAACCTGATTCTGTCTGTGAGTGGAAAATTGAATGAAAAGTGCCACATGGTCCTTGAAATGTGGCCCAAATGGACCTTACAGCGTCGATACATCCCTATGAATGCACAGAAACATAGAAACTGAGCGAATCAGAAGGGGCCTCCTGGGCCATGTAGTCTGACCCTTGGCTCCAGCCCCTCCGCTCATGGCATGTGCATGTATAGCCTAGCCTTGAACACCTGCATCACCTGCTTTGTTCACCCGAGATAGGATGGACCGTGGGATGGAGCTGGGAGCTGGTGATGGAGGGTGGGAGTGGGGATGCCCCGATCTGAAAACTCCAGTTTCTGACTGCGAAAAAGGCTGCAGGGACCTGGGAGAGGGACCACAGAGCCCCAGGGCTGGGGACATCATTAAAAGTCGGCTTGGCCTGGCAGCTGACAAGGGGCCCCGTCCATCAGGAGCCTGCAAGCAAGAGCTCCCTGGAATGGCTTCCCCTCCTCACCACTGCAAACCACATGGTTTCCTGCAGAACTGTTTGTCTTACTCAGCACCACTCAAGCGATGCTTTTGCATGTGTGAAGCAGCCCATCTTTCCACACATGCCTCTGTGTGGTAGTTCCCATAAAGTGCAACCCCAAATGTAAGAAGAATATCGTGCCAGGAAGATGTTGAGACCCGGCCTATTTCTCTTCACAGCTAACCAGAACCAGAATTTCTCCATCAGAGGCTGTGCTTCTGCGAATGCCTGCGGCCTGGAAGCAAATATGCTGGTGCCCTATCGAGGGAAAGTGTACCAGCTGTCCAAGAAACCTGCTTGCACTGATGCAGGGACCCTGGCTGCCATCGCCTCCCCACTCACTCTTCTGACTGCTGCAGTTGGGTTCCTCTTAGTAAACAGCCTTTCCTGACCCAGGCACTCCTGAGTTGGCTCCCCTCCTCACCTCTTGAATGATCTGCTGTGCTGGTCTCCACAGTGGCGAATTTGTTTGGTTTTAGAAGCATGCACAGATGTGAAGCATGACTTTCTAGATCCCCATATTTTTCCAGTACCCCTTTTCTGAGGGCTCTTCCAAGATCACTCTCCTCCCTTCTCCTTTGGGTGTTGGTTGAACAAAGGCTTTTCACACTCCCAAACTTTTCCCCTTGTTCTTGTCCACATTGAGAACACATCTGGGAATTGCCGGGTGTCACTTGAATTGTGGAAGTGTGGAAGTGTGGTGGCAGGCAGGCAGCACAAATCCGGTGCAAGAAATCAGGAGCAGGGCATGTGCGTGCCCACAGGGGTGTCGTGCGTGCCCATCCGCTGCACTGGGAATTTCCGGCCTTGCATGGTACAAAAGCCCAGCTGGCTTGGAAAGTGTCAGTTCTCTGATCTAGAGAGACTGAATTACAGATCCCCCGCTTCCGCCTTCCTCCCCTGAGGTGGGGTATCATTTGTTTGAAATTATGCCATTGAGAGCAGAACTGTGTGCTGAAGGCCCCTTGAAATTCTCCACCTTATTGTGGGGCTGAGGAGAAAACAGCTTTGCTTCATTGCTCCAAAGGCAGGGTGAATTCTCTTCTTCCATGAGTTGGAGAATGAGTTTCTTTTTTCTCTAAATGCCACATCTGGCCTCAGGCGCCATTTTGAACCCTCCACGGTGCCAGGGACAGGATGTCTTTCTGAAGCACTGTGGTGGCAAAATGGCGGCCACCATTCAAAAATAATGGAGGGCAGTATTCAGAGACATTTTGGCGGTGTGGTGGTCTTTGGAGGTCTTTTCTTTTTTGGTGGGGAGGGAAGGGTGTTTAAGAAAAAGAAAACAATTCAAGCTGTTTCCCGAGAAAATGCTTTCTAAGAAATTTTGGCTCAGATCAAGGTTTATGCCGTTCATTGTCTCATTCTCTCTTCCCTCTGTATCTAAAACACAACAGATGAACTCTGGAGACTGGACCCTTTTCATTGTGGAATCAGAACCATAGCATGCCTTCCCAAGAGAAGCCCTTTAACTCTTCTTTTTCTATCTTGCTTCCAGTGAGCAGGCAAAAGCTAACCTGTTTTGCAGGTGGCCTTTGGCTCGGCCAAAGCCAGTAATGCTGACAAAATTGTTTTTCGGCATTCACTGGTTTGAGTGCTATTTTAAGTCAGCCTTCAATCTGGTGCCCTCTAGAGGTGTTTGAGTCTAACTCCAATTATCCCTTGCTGTGGATGATGAGGAAGGTAGTCCAAAACCTCTGGAAACGCCAGAATAGGCAGGGCTGTTTGATGCCTATGCCACAAAAATATTCAACAGAGGGGCGATTTGACTGGCAAGGATACGCTATTACAAAAAATTCAGTCTGTACTCAAATTATTTGCCGATTTTAAAACTTCAATATGTTTCACCTAATAAAAGATAAATATTGGCTGAAATGTAGCTTGTTTCTTATTTTGTTTTGCATGTTTATTCCTTCTCACATCTTGGGTGGTGGTTGTTAGTCTTCCTAATATTAGTACTGATTGAGTTTTTCCAGCTGCCCTTTCCTTGGCTTTCCCGGTGAGCCATTGTGGCCCTGGGGCTGAAATGTTTCAGCTTGATGTGGTACAGCCATGCTCAGAATATTGTCTACAGTTCTGGTTTCCATATCTTAAAAAAGGATATTATAGAGTTGACACAAGTGGAGGAAACGACAGCAAAAATGATGAAGGTGTTGGAGCAGCTCCCCTTCATGGAAAGATCACAATAGCTGAGAGTGTTTAACCAGGAGAAAAGGGAAGAGGAAGAGGACAGAGGTGCATAGAAGAATGTACAGTGTGGCGAACGTGAGGACTTTTCCCTTCTTTTTCCATAATGCCAAAAGCTGTGGTTATCCCACGAAGCTGATTGATGGGAACTTCAGGACAGATAAAAGGACATTCTTCTTCTCACAGCACCTACTTAAACAATGGAATCGACTTCCATTCCATCGATGGACACCAATACTGTGTGGACAGAATACTGGTCTGCAACTCTTGGTCTGATCCATTGTGGTTCTTTGTATATTATAAGGTCTTGGATTACTCAAGCAAGAAAATGTTGTCCTCTGTCATGGTAGCTCGTAAGGAACTGCTCTTCACCAGCATTTGGTGGAAAGTAGCCACCAATTTTCTGCATCAGAAGCAGATGTAATAGTTCCCTGCTCATGGGATCCGATCTTGGAAGCTAAGCAGAGTTGAGCCTGGTTGAAATCTGGATGGGGGACTTAAATGTTGTGAACTGCACAAAAAACTTTGGCTATGGGTAGCACAGAAATGTAATGTAGTAGTTACTATAGATTGCTATAGAATCAGCTATGTCCTGATTCAAGCATGGAAGTGAGGCCAAATGGAGTGCTTTACTTCTGTTTGCTCTTCCTTCCAATAACTTTTGCACTACCACCAGGTGGAGATCTTCCTTTTTGCTGTCTCCACTAGACACCCCTCAAATGGTCCAGCATTTGTAAACACCTTGAGGTAGAGTAGGTTCAAGTAATCCAACAGAGGACCACAGAAGTTCAATTTAAAAAAAGATGTGACCATTTACTGTGAAACATTATTATTAAGGAAAAAGACTTGACATCTGAATGGTTACAACAGACACAAGCAAAACCGTATCAGGAGAAGGATAAGAAAATCATTAGGGTAGATTATTAGGGTCTTGTTTTCTCCGTGTTCTGCTGCTGCTGCTGCTTACATTCAGCTCTCACTATTGGCTGGCCTTATTCAGAACTTTGCCCGAGATCAGAATTCTGCTCAAATAAAGCATTGTTTTACTGCCTTGAAACCCAACCAATGCTGTTCATGTCTGGGTTCCCTGGTTTGGTCCCAAATGTCTGAATGCGGTCATTCACTGGTAGGAGCTTTCCCAGTTTTCTGGGCAGAATTTCCCCCCCTATTTGTTAGTGCTACCTTCTGCATGGGAAACACTGCTTCCCTGAAACAACTATTCCTGCTGAAACTAGGGCTCAATTCAAGCTCCTAGGTATTTTTGGCCCTCCCACTTCTGCATATCGTTGCTCTTTCTTTTGGTACTCGAACAGTTTTTCTAGGAGGCCCGAGCAAGAATTAAATCTAGATATTGGAACTTTTACATGTAACACGCTTTGCCTGATGGCTTAATGATTATCTTTTTCTCTATAGGCATTACATGCTTCTCATTTAATCTCTCCACCTGACATTCAGTTTCATGTTCTCTTCCTTATAAATGTTTTACATGTATTATCTCTTGATACTGCCAGTGCACTGTGCTATATTTTCAGCTTGAATGAGTCGAAAAGCATTTATTTATTTAGAAGATTTTTATCTTGTCCTATGCAATCAAATTGTCTCAGGATGGCTTACAATATAAATAAACAATAAATACAAACAAGCAAAGAATACAATGACAAGATAAAATGCAACTGAGGATATTGATATCAATAAAACCAGATTAAAATTATCTGAGCTTTAAAATGTTGGGCAAATAAAAAGGTTTTTACCTGGTGCCGAAAAACATATCAAGTTGGCGCCAGGCAAACCTCTCTGGGGAGCGCATTCCACAGTTGGGGCACCACCACAGAGAAGGCCCTCCTCCAGGTGTTCACTCTCCTAACCTCCTTCAGGGAAGGTTCCTCTGCTGCAGATCTTAGGGGGTGGGAGGGCATATAGGGAAAAAGACATTCCTTCAGGTATCCTGGTCCCAAGCATCTGTTGCTTTGCTGCTTTTGCGGAAACTTTGGAATGCAGGGCCAAGCAAGGCCTGTAAAAGAGGAATGAGAAATGGACTCCGCTGGAAACAGAATGGAAACGGAGTATTGTCTCTGATCTTGGAAGTGAGAATCTGAAATAGTTGCCCGGGAGCCATGGAATTTCTCCGTAACCAGTTTAATCAGTAGGCAGCACAGGTATGCCTTCTACAGTGCAAACAATACTGTGAGCAGTAAACAAGAGAGCAATAAAAGTTATTTCTGGTAGGTAATTCATTTTTCTGAAGGACAAAGTTTGCTGAGAAACACAGATGTGCCACACCAAAGGAACAACCATACGGGAAGAGGCGGGGGATCTCCACGTTCTTCATTGTCAGTCTAGTTTTGAGGCCAGTCATTGAAAACACAGAGACCTTCCCTTCTACTCAATTGCCAAGCAATCATACTTCAACCCTGTGTAAAATTCCCATAAGACTTCCCATAAGAAAGGCTAGTCTATCCTTCTGAACACTTGAGCGTCACCCACAAAGAATTTGCGTCGCCCACCAGCCCAATGCCAGGGCTGCTGCGAGGCATTTTAAAGTGCAGCTTTTCAGTATGACTTGCCCCTATTGCTATGCTGGAAAGCCAAGTCCAAAGACCAATAAATCCATATCTTCAGATAAGATCTAGCAGTTTTCATCTCTGCCTGAGGCAGGTTTTTTTTTTTTTTTAAATAAAACTAGTGGATCAGAATTGCCAATTCAAGACCACCCCAAAATATTTTGAATTACAACAGAAATTGCTCACAGCATTGTATAGTTGTTGAGCAAATCCATGCCCTGCTTCTTTAGCTATAATTCTCACAAGTCCAGAGGAAACATGAGATTCTAAGTGGGTGGCAGAGAATGTCCGTGTTGCTGCTGATTGGAAAGCACTGGGGCCTTGTTCCTATGAACCTTGGCTCCACTACACCACTCTGCAAGATGCAGTGATGGGACGTTGGGTGTCTTTCGACCATTCATGGAAGATGCATCTACTGCAAGCCATGAGCAATAACCAGCTACCTGGAGCTTCCTGATTCCTAAATCCCAAACTTCTGGGAGTAACACGTCATTTTTCTCTGCATCCAGTGAATACATAGCAGAACCTGGGACCGTCCTTCGTAGTCCCAGCAGCCTCAGTGGTCACCAGCCACCTCTGGGGTTAGCTGGCCATGGGATATTGCTGGACCTGATTTCAAAAGCCAGAGACAAGCACAGGAGCAGAGTGACAGTGTTGGGAGTCAAAAAAATCCAAGGAGTCAGAGAAGAAGGATAAGGAGCAGGAATTGCAAGGTTTGGGGGTCCACCAAGTGAAGGCAGAACAGGCTGGAGTGAGACGGGCAGGTGACAAACTCTGACCATGAACTGTAGACCAGAGTTCCCTAATCTGATGCCCTCCAGATATTTTGGACTAAGTCTCACCAGACCCTGACACAGTGGCTAATGGGCAGGGATGCTGGCATTTGTAGTCCAAAACATCTGTTGGGCATGAGGTTGAGAAAAGCAGCTGCAGATGGGTAAGGAGGAGATGGAGGAACAGGGCAGTGATGTCATAAACATGCCAGTCAACAGGAAGCGCTTCCAGGCTCTGTTGTTGCCAAGGGAGCACCAATGCAGATGCTTTCAGAAGCAGTAGAAGCAACTACTCTGAGTATGTTAATTGAAGCAAAGACGGGAGTGTCTGTAAGCAGGACCCCCTGAGGAGATCAGAGATTTGGTGGCCGTACAGCCAAGAAGCAAAGTTCTCTCAAGGCCACAGATTTCCCTGCCCAGATTCAATGCAATAGTTCCATTGTTTGGAAAGGGTGAAACACCCAAGGCTTTAGTTATGGGCTGTAGGAGCTTTTAGACACAGTGAGCTGGTGTTTATTTGGGTTTTGGGCCTGGCCTTTTCCCTTCAGTCCCAGCCACTTTGGAGGAATAGCCACAATAGGATCGTCACAATGGGATGTGGCTCCAGGCTAAATGGACCCCCACTTCAGCCCTCTCAAGTCCACAGGCTGGGACGCCGCTCAGCTCGACTAAAGTAGGCCCTCCTTGCACAGCAGTTGCCAGCTCAGCTTCAGTTTTCCTTTCTCTCCCTCATGTGCTCCCAAGACCATGCAGACATCTCTGAGCTTCCCTCTCTTCTCCCTGCTGCTTGTTACCGGTAAGTAGGGGATAACCCTTTCGTCCTAAGAATAAGCAACAAAGTTAGGTCAGGTTCAATATTATCTTCTCAGATATTATGAATGATGGCTCTCCACAGTCTGGAAAGCAAGGGTATGGGGAAGAGAAGCAACTACTCAGGAAGTTGGGGTGGAGACCCCATGTGGGCCAGGTTTGGGCCTGAGGTTCCACGGAGGTCTGAAGTCCAACACCCCTGTGTTACCGGACTGTGCCAGCCAACAGCTGGGGCAAACCTGGGTGGACCCCAGACCTGAGCCAAACAGAGCCTGAGATGAGACTTCGAGCCAAAACCAGCTTTATTCTAGTGCACTATAGAATAAAGAGAGACAAAAGGGGACTTTCAGCCCAAAGCAGTGTCTCAAAAGTTGCACCCCACTACATGCATTTTATACCCTAGGTAACCAATTAGGTCACCTAATACACTTCTAATGCATCGATACATCAATGTCTGCACCCCTCCCATGCTGGAGAAAGAGCCCTTTCTTCTGTCAAGGACCAGACATTTCCCACGTCTATTTCTTATCTGCTCGAGATTCACACGGGCTCACCATGTTCTTCCTCCCTGCACATTTGCAACTTTCATGGCGGCTAGAACCAGTTTCCCCTGTCCCTTTGATTACTGTATTCAAAGTCAGGCTGGCGTGTTAGCTGTGGGTTACACAAAGTTCATTTTGTTCTTATCTGCCCTCCCTTCTGGGACAGTATAACTGTGGTGTTTTTACTATGCGGCCTTCCTCTGGCCAACTACTTTTGGGGCCTTTCTCTGGCCAATTGCTTTTGGGGTGTTTTGGGGTGCTGCAATTGGCAACACCTGCGTTAAGGTGGATTCTTGTCCTCACTGAGGTGCAAGGATCCATTTCCTGTTCCTGTGTCAGTGTTGTCTTCTGCTACAAAGGGTCATCTCTTCTATTTCAGATTCTCAATGCAGTGACATTAGTTCCCAGGAGAGGGACCCGCCACCTGCAAGGAGACCTCTATTTGTGTGCTCACTTTGTTGGTCTCCACCTTGGAGTTGGAATGGGCACCAACCATCCATAGTTCCCTGTCACCCTGCATTGCCTCATCCTTCCTGGGAGGATCCTTGGAGGAAAGGAATTGGCTGCCCCACTGGCATTTTGTGAGTCCTCAGCTGTCAGTCAAAATTGATTGGCGGCCAAGTAGGATCTGAAGGCACAAAAGGCATCCATGACATTGAAGCCAGGCAGGTCCGGGGCTGGCCTGAGCCCAATCCCCACCTCCATTCATCGCCATCCCAGTTCCTGTCCGTGTTCCTGTCTGCTTGACTGCTTCATAAGCAGGTGCCTCCCAGCCCTTTCGTGGACTGTCATGGAATCAGTGGTGCATGGAGTCCTGGAAGTGCTCATAGAGACACACACATGGGAGAAGTGGCATGCGAGGGAGAAGCAACCATGCTTCAGGGTTGCCACCTGGAAATAAATGCGCCCCAACGGCCCTTGACCTTTTGTGCTCCTTGCTTCCAGGACAGTGTCTACAATGTGAATACTGCAGCAGCAAAAGTGGCTCGTGTGTTGGCGTGCCGTACGTCTGCCGGGGATCGGAAAATGCCTGCCTCATCCTCACCATGGAGAATGTCGTCGGTGGGTGATGTTGCCCTTTTCCCGGCAAGGTGGCTTGCTGCATTCTGAGACTTTCTGCCAGTGAAGGTTGGGCCAGGAGCGTGAAAGGAGGGTCTGACAGTGCACAGTCCTTCTTTTGCAAGCACCCCATTGAAGATCATGGCTCCATCTAAAGAATTATGGGAATTGTAGCTTGATATGGGTATTCAGAATTCTCCTTGAGAAATGGCCACGCAACCTCACAGTAGAACAGGTGGGCACTTTAAGACGGTGGGGTGGATAACATGTCTTCGAAAACATGATCTTAAGACAACCTAGCCAGGGTCTAAATGGTCACAGGAGGCCTCTGCTTCCCATACCTGAAGCCAGAAATGGCTCTCCAACCTCAGAGCTTGGAATCTGCATTCTGATTCCTTTTCCTGCTTTACAGCTGGCATGGAAAGAACCATGCCAGCTGCCTTTTGAGGCTGGGATAGCAACCTTGGAGAGGGATTGAGGTTTAAGGGGGCAGCTAGACACAAGCTATTCTGATGGCACGTCAACCTCCATCCCTCACCCTCTGAAGCGCCTCAGCAAAAATGGCCATCTAGTTAAAAAGCAGAGCAGGAGGGACAGAAGAATTCACCCCGACGACTCCTTCTACTCTGCGCTGGATGCATACAAGTTTCCGGGTTCAGAAATGTATGCATCTTTTTGCTACCGTTGTTGGCTGGGCTAGAGTGAGAGGCAGGCAGGCAGGCAAACTAGCTAGCTAGCAAGTCGGCCACAAGGCTTCATAAGAGCATCGATTCCAGGGGCCTCTTGTCCATGAGCCCCTGCTGGACTGTGGGCCTTCAGCTGGCACCCAATCGGGCCTATGCCTGATGCCAGCTCTGCTTATAACCCGCCCCCCCCCCCACCGCCACTGATGAGCCTGATGAGCGACTCTTTTCCATGCTGCCCCACAATTGCATTTGTAGGTGGATTTTTTAAAAACATGAGCAGGATATACAGTTTTCGAAAAAAGCAAAATGAAATGTTTCTCGTTTTCACTTCCGAAAACCCAGGGAGTCAGAAATGGCTTGTCACACACAAAGGCTGCACCAAAGCCAGAAACTGCCCTCCGTCGCCCGTGAGCTTCACCTTTCCTTCCCAGCGCAGGAGGATATCCGCGAAGTGCTGCCAGAAGGAACTCTGCAACAATGGCGTGGTGAAGGGTCAGTCTCCACCCATTAAAAAGCATTTGACAAGCCTCTTCAAAAGCCTCCCTTCCTGCTCTGAACAGGCGTTCACACAACCTAAATGGCTTCCAGCAATGCCCACCATTTTTTCCTAAATAAGACTCTTTGGGAGGTGAAAGTTAAAAAAACAATACAATAAAAAACAGCACAATTTGGACAACTATGTGGAACATTCAATAACATTGTTTTAACAGGTATAGTAAATGAAACCCATCAATCCATTCACACACAATTTAAAAACACTATTCAGTTACTAAGATGTGTTCAATTATCCACATACGCCCATTTTCTGGGGCGCGTGTGCCCAATAGGTGCGCAGTGGCAGCGATCACTTTTTCTGTAGTTATTCAGCAAGCAGCATTTTCTTGCCTGGGGATTTGTAGAAAGGGTGGTATGAAAAATGTGGAATAATTAACTGAAATGCATGCTAATTTGTATATCTCCTTTCTGTTCTGAAGAAATGCTCCCTTTTGTTGGGAAGAGACTATTTTCCAATGTTTGCATTACAAAAGCCAGCCAAACTTCTCCTGCAGCCCCCTAGTTCTCGTCTTTGGTTGAGACGCTGCAGGGAAAGCTTGAAAAGGCAGGTGCAAACCTTGGGTGTTTTATCGCCCTGGATGAAGAAGTGGGAATTGGAAGGTTCTTGTCTGAAAATATCCTGAGGACTAGCTGCAGGATTGTCACCGCAGGAAGCGAGAGGTGCAAACTTTTTTGCCTGAAGGAAAATTCAAAGCAAACATGGGAAGGGATCCCTTGGGTGAAACGTTTGAGGAATTTTGCAGTCAGCCCCTGGGGCAACGATTGCCCACCTTCCACTAGAATCATAAAGTTCTCCTGGTGGGAAACAGCGGAGGCCAATCTTACCGTTCTCTGTGCTTGTTGCCAGTGTCACGACTAGGGTCCAAGCCAAATGGCCTGATGTGTACCACATGTTTCTCAGCAAATCCACACTGCCAGTCCATCAAGACGTTACAGTGCAATGGCCAGGAACATAAATGTGTCTCCTACACTGTGACAATAGAAGAAGGTAAGATCTAAGAGGCGCACCCAGTTCCAGGGGTGTCAAAGAAATCTTTTTTGACCATGGACGAAGTACGTGCCCATGTCTGGTCCCGAAGGTGCAAAAGGGCTAAGTCCTGATCAAAAACAAACTGGAAGGGATTTTTCATGTTTAGCACCAAACCCCCGTACCTATTTTTCCTGTCATTTGGTGGGGTAATCTCCTCCTAAGTGACTCTCCTGCTATCAGCCAGTTCTAATGCATTTTTCTCTCTTCCTGCAGGTGACGAGATCAATGTTTATGCTAAAGGTGGCTGTGGAACCAGGCACGCCTGTACGAACAAGACAGTGACTTTTGGGGTGCCGGGAATGTATATAGAACACTGGAAAGAACCTAAGTGCAGCCGGCCTCTCAAAGGTGCAGCCGGCCTCTCAGCTCACAAGTTGCTAGTCCCTTAGAACACCTAGCTAAATCTGATGCCCGCTGAAGCATTTCCTGAGGGATTAGTGCATCTATATATATTTGCTCATCACTCTTGTTTTTGAGATGGGATAAATTGACACATTTTCTTTGTGGTTGAATAAAAATCATGTCATACGAAGAGGTCCTGCTCGGTTGATGCTCACTTGGAATGCTGCGTCCATATCCGCTCGCCATGCTTAAAAAGGGATGTTGCAGTGGTGGAAAAGGGGCAGGAAAAGGCAACTACAGGGATTAAGAAGCCGGAGCCCCACCGAGGAAAGGTTACGAGGGGCTGTTCAGCACAGACCTTGTGGAAGGAGGGAAAGGATAATGGTGCATGGAATTGCACATGGTGTAGAGAAAGTGAAGGGCTTTCACGAACTGCACAAGAGCCCCGGGCCAGCCATGAAGCGGATAAGTGGGAGTTTCCGCAGAGGCTAAAGGGGAACCCTTCATACAGCACCATAGTGATGGCCACTCATCTGCAAGGAGCCCTTAAAGCCACGGGACCAGCAACACCGGACGTACCTCTGCTGTGCGAGAGCCTGCGAGCTCCCTATATAACAGGCCCATGTTCCCCAGCAACTTATGCACATGGGTATGCTGCTTGTGATCCTGCTGAGAGGCGTGCTGATTACTAGGTGGAGGTACTCTATAACCATGATGGCTAGTAGCCACTGGCAGCTTCATCTCCTCCAATTTGCCCAGTCTCCTTTAAGACCCGTCTGCGTTGGCAGCCGGCACTGCATCCGGCTGTGGCAGGCTCCAGGGCTGAATGCCGTGCTCTCTGAAGAGGTACGTCTCTTTTGTCTTTCCCACTGGATTCGGTGAATAGCCCCCTTTCTGCTCTACCCCTTGGCTTCAGGCCTGAATGCCCAGGAATGTCGCTGTATGTTGTTTGTATGTCGTTATGGTCTCCAAACCCAGCTCAGATGTTGACTCCATCCGGTGATTGATCACCTCTGGAGCCCGATAGACCAGGAACTGTGCTACCCCCCATCGTCCTTGGCTGCCCCATGCTCCCACCCCTTCCCATCGTCCTTGGCTGCCCCATGCTCCCACCCCCTTCAGCCAAGGAACTATAAATCCCGGCCAAGCCAGCCACTCCTTAATGCAGTGGCCACTTGGTCCAAATCCTTCCTTCCCTCTCTCTCTCCATCCTGTGCATTCCCAAGACCATGCAGGTGGCACTGATCTGCTACCTTTTTTCCACCCTGCTTGCCACAGGTGAGTCCGCGCGCTGAACCTCTCATGGAATCGCACCTCCAGAAGGGGCCGGTGCTTTAGAAACATAGAAACAGAGCAAGTCAGAAGGGGTCTCCCGGGCCATCTAGTCTGACCGCCAGCTCCACTCCTGACATGCCTCCCTTGTGCATGTCCAGCCTATCCTTGCACACCCTCACCGATGGGGCCTCAAGCACCTCCCGTGGAAGCCCATTCCACACCCTTGAGGTCCTAACTAACTTTTGACACAGGGCATTTGCTGCCCAAAGAATTTCTGGCCCATCAGGGGCATGGTGCTGTCTTGATACCCACGCAGTACATGATGTAACCGCCCCATGACCAATGCCCCTGGGGAGACATGGCGTAATGCAGCCTTGCAGGCAGACTCTTCTATACTGGAGGGAGGAGAGAAAGTGGAGGTGGAGCTGCCTTCTTGGGCAACAGATTAGCATGTGGTACCATGTGGTTTGGGCTACACTGTGTGCCAACATGCAAATTCATCCCCCATCCTCCATTCCCTACCCAAACACCCTTTGCCTCTGCTTCCCTCTTTCCTTGCTTGCTTTTCCTGGGTTTCTTGCCCAGTTGGAGGTCCAACCCTACCTTTTGTCTAGTTCTACAGAACTCCACTCCACTCCCCACCCCCCCACCCACACACACACGTGCATCCACATGTTTCTGTGTTCATAGGTGGTGTTATTGGTGGTTTTTTTTTTTTAAATGCCTGCTCTAAAGTCCACGCACAGCCATAAAATGAATCCAGCACATGTAAAGATGATTCGTGAGATTAATATATCATTCTCTAACATTTGCTGCAAACCTAGAAGGAACACAAGAGAGCTTCTTTCAGAAAAAATGGGAGGCTGGAACAGTTGTTCACAGTGGTAGTTGGTCCCTTGACACCTTCGTCCAGCACACATGGGTTTCCAGAAGGAACGCCTTGTCCCATATGCACCAACCCAGGCCCTAAGGTCATCTTCCGGGGTCTTTCTCTGGGAGTTGCCTCCAAAGGAAGTAAAGAGGGTGCCTCCAAGGGAAGGGCCTTTTCAGTTGTGGCTCCCCAACTATGGACTGAGTTCCTGCAACTGGTGTCCTTGGTGCCTACTCTGTATTCTTTTGGGTGCCAGGTGAAAACCTTTTTATTCTCCAAGTGTTTTAATAACTGACTTTTAAATTGTAGCTGTAATAATACGCTTTATTCTGTTCTGCTGCTCTACAGAATAACCTGATCTGATCAGATCTGATAATCTGATCAGAATTTTCTGATCTGATAGCAATCACTGTTGTTTTTATTGTGTCATTGTCTTATTGTTCTATTGCTTCTTTGCTCTTATACGGCCCTTGTTTTTTATTATATGTTTTAACTTTTATTAACCATCCAGTGAGCCATTGGCTCTTGGGCAGTATAATAATGAGGCAAACAAGCAAGCAGGCAAACACCAGCAATCCGCATGTTGATGGCCACTTGCCCATGGTAAGACTTCCGCAACGGTTGTGATGCCGACCAATTTGTACGGCCTAAAAAGGGAGTTGATAAAATCACACAGGAGAAGGTTCTCAGCGGCCTGCCACCGGGCATGCAGATTTGTGCTTGCTTGCTTCCTTCCTTCCAAGTAGCTTACAAATGCCACCCTTTTCATGCATTTTCACAAAGCTCGCGAAGCAGGGCATCTAACAGAGAAGCAGCAGGGGAGAAAATAAGGAATGAATAGGCAGAAGGAAACGGATAGCTAAAGCACACACAGAGCATCAAAAGTAACTTTCATCAGCTGACAAAAACAGGGTTGCTAACAATGGTTTGAACAGGTTCTTCTTATAAACTGCTTTTTTCCTCTTCCAGGAATGTGCTTGCAGTGTGAACACTGCATCAGCCACACCAACTCTTGCACGAGCACACCCCGGGTCTGCAAAAAATCTGAGAATGCCTGCCTCACCCAGACCATAGAGACGACAAAAGGTGTGTAACTTTGTCATCTGCCCGCAGTCTGGAAGCAAGAATCAGGCTTGGGGTGGCAGGGGGTGCCTGGATTTTCAGGGTGTAGGGGAGGGTTACACATCTAGCCAGGATGCCCACAGAATTGGATTTGCGGGGATTCCATTATGAACTGGCCTGATCCCCATGTTCTGGAGTAATACATGGATTGAAGCATAAGTCTCTGGGTTTTGCACTGCCTGATATTTTGCATTGCAGTTCTTGGATTAAAGAAGCATTCAAAATACCTGTTTACAGATATAATTTCAGGAAATGTTAGACTGGGGGATAAGGGGCATATTTCAGGGTGAAATGCATTTGGAAATGCATGAGAGAAAATGCATTTAGAATTGAGCGTTTGGTCACAAAGTGGACTCAGAAACACAATTTCCATGCACTTGAATATGATGTGCAAGCAGATTCACCTGGACATGGGTCACAAAGAACGTCAGAATCAACCCAAGTAGCATGGGCCCAGCGGCGTTGAATAGATCAGGCTCAGTTCTACGCTTTCCCTCAGTTTTTTCAGTGTCCTGCTTTTGTATCCGCTTATGATTTTTGTAACAAGTCTGCACGAAAATTTGCGTGTCCATTTTTGCTGCATGCCTACTTTTCATATGCAAACTGCAATGCAAAGTCTTGAAAAGTATAACGGAGCCACAGTCCTTCTCTAGGTCTAGGAAGAGTAAATTCAGTGTGCCTATCTAAAAATGCAAATTTAATCCGCTAACGATGCTGGTGAGGGCTGATGGTAAGCCAAGATATCTGAAGGGCGGCAAGATGCTTTCTCCTGCTCTCCAAACTCTTTGTTGTGACAGCGGCTTGCATCCCCTCCTCGTGGGGATTTGGGGCAGGACGATCCCCAGTGAGAGTCACATGCCCCTTGATTTGTGTTCATTCTTCCTGTTCTCCACTCAGTGCTTGGTTGGCTACTTTATCATGCTTTTAAAAAGTGGTATATATAACTAAAAAATAAATGAAAGAAGCATGGCATTGCTGTTATCTTTGAGCTTCTCCCCCCTTGTGAACATCGTAGGGAAGGAGAAGCACCTGGTGACGTACAAAGGATGCACTAAACTCCGGCATTGCCCTCCAAGCCCCATGAGCTTCACCTTTCCGTCCGAGCGCAAGCGGAGCGCGGCCAGGTGCTGCCGCAAGGATCTTTGCAACAGAGGGCCAGTGACACGTAAGCACGGCACCCGTCCTTCTCAGCCCTTCCCTGCGTTCTGCTTGCGGCTCAGGTATTCTCCAGGTACTGGAGAATAGAAATCTAGGAGAGAATAAAGCTAAAAGCAGGCAGGGTGAACAAACCCCAAGAAAAATACCAAGGTTGCAAAAAGTAGGAAGTATATTTTTAAAATGGAAAAGAATGGGGAAAATAAAAAGGTCTTTGCCTGAAACCGAAGAAGCAGGTGAGCAAGGACTTGGAAAACCAGGGGGCCAACCCCAAGAAGCTCCTTTCTTTAGGGGCCCCCCTCCCCCACCCCAGATTGCCCTTTATGGGAATACTTGAAGAAAACCCTCCGAAATTCAGTTTTTCGGCACCAGGCAAAGACCTTTTTATTTAAGAGCTATTTTAATTGTTAGTTATTAATTTTATTCTTGTTATATTTATATATTTGTATTTTTTATAGTTTGACTTTGAGATGGGCCAGTTTTAAATAGTGTATTGTCTTTAATTGTATTTATTTATTGCTGTTAGCCACCCCGAGGCTTTTTGCAAGGGGGCGGCATGCAAATGTGTAAATAAATAAATAAATAAATAAATAAATAAAATTGGTCTTAGTATCCAGTTAGGTTAATACTGGAAGTCAGAATCCTCTGGATAATTTGGCCCCAAACTGTTTATGGGTTTAAAGGTGAATGGCAATCTTTAGGCTGTGACCAGAAACAGACTGGAAGCTAGTACGGAGCTGGCATAAAAAGCTCCAAGGATGGTCATCAGATTAACCGTATTGGCCAGCCCCTGCTTATAGTCTTGCCATTTCAGAGCAGTGGAAGTTTGCAGACTACCGTATTTTTCGCTCTATAAGACGTGCCTGACCATAAGACGCACCTAGTTTTTAGAGGAGGAAAACAAGAACAAAAATTATTCTGAATCAAACGGGCACATCATCACAGGCACATTCCCCATCGCTTCCCCAGGGGCTGCACATCTGACACACTTACTGCACACACATATTCGCGCTATAAGACGCACAGACATTTCCCCTTACTTTTGAGGGGGGAAAAAGTGAGTCTTATAGAGCAAAAAATACGGTGTTTCCTAAGGCAGTCACACCTGGGCCTTGTAGCAATCCAAATGAGAAGTTATGGCAGTGTGGAGAGCTGGAGCTAGGCTATTTCCATCTAAGTAGGGTTATACTGGGTGTTCCAGCTTAGCTCAATAGAAGGTGATGGCCAATTATCATTCCTAGAGATACATTGGCATGAAGAACTTTCAACCAACATCTTCACAGATGTAGCTGCAGTTTCCTATAGCTGCCACCCCTTCCACAAAGCCGAGCAAGGGTGATTCCGGTCCCCTTCCCTGTGTGTGGGGGGTAGTTGTGGTGCACTGGGAAAGTGGGAGTCACGACTTCAGCAGTGGTTCCGAAAGCAGAATTTAGCGGGACTTTTTGAAGCAAGAGGAGAAGACCCTCCTTGCATGAACAGTTGAGACGTTTTGCAACAAGCCCGGGGAGGAAGCTGTGTGAGGCCCATCTCGACCTTGCCCCTGGAACCACAAAACCGAAATGATGGCAGTTGCTCTGAGCAACGTCTTCCTTGTGCTCACCTTCCCAGTGCCACGACTAGGAATCAGACTGAATGGGCTGAAGTGCCCCGGATGCTTCTCCAAGGATCCAAAGTGCACACCCACGGAGATAATCAACTGCAACGGCTGGGAATTCAATTGTGTCTACTACGATGTATCAGTGGAACAAGGTAGGACTGTCTGTGCATTCGGCCGATCGGGAACCACTGGTGGATCTGTGGGTGATCTGTAATGGATCGGTGAGGTTTTCTGACCCTTGATTGGTTAAAGAAGGCAGCAAAATGAGTCCCCCTTCCCCACAACCAAATCCAGAAGACAGATTGGGGTTTCCAGGTGTGGATTTTTATGTGGAAGAAGCATGAGCTTCTGGTACTCCAAACAGATCCCTCTGCTTAGGATGCTTTGATCCAAAGCGTCTCTACCCGAGGCATTTATGGCACTCTGGCACAAACCTGGAGCAGTTCAGAACTTGTCAGCATCTTCCAGGATCTCTCATGCATTTCTGTGACTTTTCGTTTAAAGGATAAGGAGAATGAGGCTTTAAAGAATGTGCTGCTATTTTGCCTCTGACTTTTATCTTTGATGGTTATCTTATTCCGTATTGTATTTTATTGTATTTATTATTGTTGTTATTGTATTTATTTATTGTTGTTGTTCACCACCCAGAGGTTTCCAGCTCGTTAGCAATGTAGAAAATAAGTAACTAAACCCTAACCCAGTCAGGTAGGGATATATATATATATCCCTATATTCTCTCTATCTATGAGAAAGATGGGAAGACAGTACAGCACAAATAGGAAGGTGTATATCCTCTTTGGGTTTGATTAAACAAGCTCTCCTGAATTGTTTCTTCTAATTGCTGCAGATGGAAAGATCTACACTCATGCTAAACGTGGCTGCGGGACTGTACATGCTTGTATGAATGATCCACGCATTTTGGGCGTGCCTGGGCTGTATATGGAAACAGTGAAGAATCCGCAGTGTACTCCTGCTCCCAGAATACTAGGCAAATTTGGCAAGTGACTAGATTGTGTCAAAGCCCTCCCCCGTCCAAGAGGTGGGGGGCGGTTCATGGCAAACACTCAGGATCTGCTGGAGTATCCCTCAAACCTTCCTGCTCTTGAACCCGGATTCCTAGCAGGCAAAATTCGTTGATTTAGAAGGTGGGGTGATCTGATCACTTTTCTTCATGGTAAAAAAATCACGCTGAATAAAATTAAGATGTCTTGCTTCTTTAAGCAATGTGCTCCTAAGTCTTTGGATGTAGCCTTTTACTGGAAGCAATCATGGCGTGTACTGCAACATCCATTCATTCCTTAGAAATACATCCCACTGTTTTTCTTTTAAAGAACTCAAAGCAGCTTACATTATTTTCTTCCTCCTGCTCTCGATCTAATCTGCACAACAACAACCCTGTAAGGTAGGCTGGGCTGAGAGTCTGCGACTGGCCCAAAGTCCTCCAGCTGGCTTCATGGCTGAGCGAGGACAGGAACCAGGCTCCTGAGTCCCAGACTCGTGTTCCTAACCACGACACCACACTGGCTTTCCGTCACAACGTGCCGTTCCCTGCAAACCTGAGATGTCCCCTGTTCGTGCTGCACATCAGTGCATTTCTGCATGTTTCCCTTTCCAGCTTTCAGACTAAGCTGATTACTTGGGAAGTGGTGAGATTCAGGTGCAAGAGTCTTGTGTCAGCCAGAGGGAATGTCCAAGATGCAGCTATCTTTTCAGATGTTTCCCCTGATGACTTGTGTGCAAATCTTATTAACTTTGGTTTAACGAGAACAGTGTGATTATTGTACACACCACAAAACCTATATAAGATTTTGGAGTCTTTCTAAGAGGAGAACCTTGTTACAGACTTAGCTGTGGAAGGAACTGGGGACTGGCCAGCAGCTGTGGTCATTTTTGCGAGTTTTCTGACAGAAGAAGGAACAATGGCATTGTGTTCTACAGCTACCTTGTCTTGATAACCTCTTTTCTCTAGTCTGCAAATGCAGCCCTTAAACCTTAAACCCTTCTCTGAATCCACATGACCAGGATAACTTTGAAACAAAGAGCTCTGATTTTGTCTTAGTCTGAGAGCTGAAACTAGAGAATCTCTTGAAAGCTGGGCAGGGATGAAGGGCAGGGAGTGGGGCCCTAAAACCGCAAACAGATTTTACGAATGTACTTAGTTCTTATGTCACTACACTACCTCATAACCAAAGCTCTCTGGCTGGTTTACAACAATTAAAACCATAAAATACAATGTAAGATATATTGCAAAACTACTGTCTAAAATAGAAGCAAGAGCAAAACCAGATGCAGTACTCTATATGCTGCTTATAGAAACACCCTGAGCCCAGTTCAAGGTGCTGGTTGGGACCGATAAAGCCCTACATGGCTTGGGGGCACAACAACCAAGCCAGCGCCTCTTCCACCTGCATTCCTGGGTGCTATGATCAAGACCTGGGTCCTTCCTCTATTTGGCACCTGCAAAGGAGGTTCAGTCGGTGGCCATAAGGAGAAGGGTCTTCCCAGAGGTGGCCCCCCAGTTATTTATTTATTTATTTATTTATTTGACTTGTATGCTGCACCCCAGGACGAGACAAGAAGGGGGGCATAAAAATTGCTTCTGGGGAAAGTCTTGGCTAGATAAGGCAGCTTATGCAGCTCCATTTTATCCTCACAACAACAGGCTAAGCAGGGCCAAAGCTAGCCAGTGTGCTTCATGACTGAAGGGGACGACACCCCGATCGCGCCACTCCCCAGTCCAACACTCTAATCACTGCACCTCACCGACTCTCAAGGCCGCAGAGCCTGCTCTGGAGCAATCATTTCTCTTCAGTTCCAGCCCAGGGGCTCTGGGTGTTGTCCCATGAATTACCCTCGGGAAGAGGTGACATCTGTACCAGGCACAATGCTGTGAACAAAGTCCAAAGTGCAGTTGTTAAAGCTGGCAGAGCCTAACGCATTTTATGGTGGTAGGAAGGCTGCAGTCTGGGAAGCTGCCAGGAGAGAAATCCAGTGAGTTCTGTCATATTCTTTTCCCATCCTGAGATGGGATCTTCTCCCATCAGCGGAGGAGAAGAAGGCATTGCGACGGGTCAGTGACCCTGCCATGTTTAAATAATCAGGTGCCACCAACATCATGCCATGGGATGTGCTTTAGCTCCGTGGGAGAACACCTGGCTTGTACATGAAACTTTGGTGAACATAAGAATGTAAGAAAAGTCCTGCTGGATCAGACCAAGGCTCCGGACTGTGTTCAACCAGCTGTCCATGGAAACCCAGAAGCAGGACTTGACTGCCAGCCTATTTAATTTAATTTATTTTATTTATTCAGAGTATTTATATGCCGTCCTGTCGTGAAGGCCTCAGGACAGCTTACAACCTCAGCCTAGGTTCCACAGCAACTGGGGTACCTAGGCATACTTCCTCTGATATTGGGGGCAGCGTAGAAGGGTTCTTGCAGCCCTTTTAAGTTGCCTTTTTACCCCTTTACAACTCTACAGTACTCCCTTCTTAGGCGCAGTGGCCACAGCTGTATATTAATTTGCAAGATCATAAGAGTGTAAAAGAGCCCTGAGATCACAAACCAAGGGTCCACCGAGATGATCCAGTAGCTCACAGAGCCAGTGAGTGAAATGGCAGCTTCCCACGGTCCCTGGCAGCTGATGTAAAACTGATGGGCTAGAAGGACACTTGTCCCTGCTGGTCAGTGTCCAGCCTTCCCCAACCTGGCTCCCTCCAGATGTTTTGAACGTTCATTCACAGAAGCCCTATCTAGAATGGCCAATGGTTGGAAGTGAGAGGAGATCTAGTCCCAGACATCTGGGACCAAACACCTGGCTTGGTCGAAGGTGGGTTCCTGAGCTCCTCAGCTAAAGATACATAGTTCCTGCAACCTCACAGGACCTATTTCCCTGGCTCTCACCATCTCCTTAGTTATGCTCAGTGGGCTTGTTGCAACCATTCCCGCCATTAGCCTCCGCTTTTATCTCAATGTCATTTGTGAGGCAGGCAAAAGTGAAGTTTACCCAGGTTGAGCTGTAATATTTGAAGTGAGATAAGACGGGTGAGTTTCTTATCTGAAGGACTGAATGGGTCAAACTTAACAACTGTATCCTGCTGCTTTGTGAAACAGGCAGTTGCGCCTTATGCAGTCATGACATCAAATTAAAACATCAATAAATTGCTTTGCAGGTTATCCTCATGGTTTCGATAGACATTATTATGAAGGTCCTGCCAGTGATATAACCAAAGGACACGGCATTTTATTTCCACCTGCCCCACCCTGGCATGGCTTGGGGCCCATTCTCACCCCAGTGAGAACTGTGAATCTAGAAGAGATTACATATGTAATGTGCTGGCACAACAAGGGAGGGGAACCTGGTCCCCAAGAACCACATGTGGCCCTTCATGGTTTCCCAAATGGCCATGCCATTTTCTCCTGGCCTGTGAGTCACTGGATAATTTGATTTCCTCATATTTGTGCAGTTCTCCAGCCTTTCCTAGAGTTACTGGCTGTAAGAACTTCAAAAAAGGCATTCTCTATGTTGTCATTGAATGGCTAAGCAGCATTCCCAGAGAAATTTGCCAAAGGATAAAATGTTATTCATCCAGTAACTGAAGAACTTTTTAAAAAATCAGCATTCAATGAGAGCAATAAGTGCCAGGGTGGGAGGAAGGATTCCCAGCACTGCTTTCTTTCTTCACAGGTGATGAAAAGGGCACCTCATCAGGAGGACATTCTGAAAACTCCTATCTCCAGTTAATATTTACCATCATAAAGATAGTGATGTAAATTCTTTTGCAAGACATTTCTGAATTATGAAATGTCTCCTGCCTTCAATGTGCATCAGGCCAAGCTCAGCCCGGTCACACCTTCGTGACAACAATTCAGCTGTTTTTCCATATTGTTTCTGCCTTTAATCAGGAGCAGGAAGGTCCTAGTCTCTGCCAGTGGGAAACGTACCTGAACAAAATCCCTTGGATGATACAGTTTCTACTAGGGATGCTGGAGAACTTGCAACGGAGCCCCCTTAGCAATGCATTTCATGTGCAACCCTTTAATGCATGCATTTTGGTATTCAATTTCCCTAATAATATGCACAGGAATGGTATTTCATAAATCTAGGCATTTTTGTGTATGCTTTTCCAAATACATTTTTGTGAGTGTATCTTAACTGGAGAACTCAATTGAAAAATTCAGAAAAGTATGGAATTTCTGATAAGAACTGAATTTTAGTTCATTTAAAAGTAGGAAAGTGGGGGTAAATTTTTATTACAATGTGAACATGCACCCATTCCTCTGTGCACACAAAACAACTGGTAAAGTTCTCATTTTAATCCTGTGCTCCTTGTCAAGACATAATGAACACAAGCTTCACCATAATAGGACTGCTAAATGCCTGACACTCTAAGAACAGTTTGAGACTTAAGGTGGGATTCCTGGTCTGATCAGGGATCCATGTTGCAAGTCTTGCTTCTCACATGCCCCTCAGAAATGTTAATGCTTGCTTGTATTTTGAAGAGTGTGGGACACCTTGGAGAAGCCCATCGTTTACCTGTCCTGAAGTTACTTTTCTTTGTTTTGTGTTCAACCCTATTGTTTTCCGCTACAGTGCCCCTCTGTACCTGATGCACCACCGCTCCACCAAACTGTCCATGTACCTGGCAGGTTGCAAAAGCTTCTTGTACAGCCTTTGTCTTGGAAGTCTCTTCCTGGGCTGCCTGCACGATGCTGGCATTTCCTGTATGTCTGAATGAACTGCAAGCGTTCTTTTGGTTGTATTCTTCAAGCAGACTCTTGAAGGGTTTTGATTCCACCCTTGCCATCATCATCACATGGACATACCACCAAGAGGAATTTTCCTCACTTTATATCCAAACTCTTTTAGCTTCTCTCAGCATCATTTCTAAAAGAAACAATTTTAGCCTTGAACATATTATTCAGGTTGTTGTTAGTCGCGAAGTCATGTCCGACCCATGGACAACACTCCTCCAGGCCTTCCTGTCCTCCACCATCCCTGGAGTCCACCCAAGCCCACGTCCACTGCCCCAGTGACTCCATCCAGCCACCTCATCCTCTGCAGTCCCCTTCTTCTTTTGCCATCTATTGTTCCCAGCATTAGGCTCTTCTCCAGGGAGTCCTTCCTTCTCATTAGGTGGCCTCAAATAGAAGTATTTGAGTTTCATCTTCAGCATCTGGCCTTCCAAAGAGCAGTCAGCATTGATCTCCTCTAGGACTGACTGGTTTGATCTTGCAGTCCAAGGGACATGCAGGAGTCTCCTCCAGCACCACAATTCAAAGACCTCAGTTCTTTGGTACTCAATCTTCCTTATGGTCCAGCTTTCACAGCCATACATTGCAACTGGGAAAACCATAGCCTTGACTATATGCACTTTTGTTGGCAGGGTGATGTCTCTGCTTTTTCGTATGCTATTTAGATTTGCCATAGCTCTCCTCCCCAGGCAAGCGTCTTTTAATTTCTTGGCTGCAGTCCCCGTCTGCGGTGATTTTATAGACCAGGAAAATAAAATCTGTCACTACCCTCCATTTCTTCCCCATCTATTTTCCAGGAAGTGAGAGGACCGGATGCCATGATCTTAGTTTTCTTAATGTTGAGATTCAAGCCAACTTTTGCACTCTCCTCCTTCACCCGCATCAAGAGGCTCTTTAGTTCCTCTTCACTTTCTGCCATGAGAGTGGTATCATCTGCATATCTGAGGTTGTTGATATTTCTCCCAGCAATCTTAATTCCAACTGGTGATTCATCTAGCCCCGCCTTTCTCATGATGTGCTCTGCAGATAAGTTAAATAGGCAGGGTGACAGTATACAGCCTTGCCGAACTCCTTTCTCAATTTTGAACCAATCAGTGGTTCTGTGTCCAGTTCTCACTGTTGCTCTTTGACCTGCATATAGGTTTCTTAAGAGACCAATAAGATGGTCTGGTACTCCCATCTCTTCAAGAAGTTGCCACAATTGGTTGTGATCCACACAATCAAAGGCTTTAGCATAGTCAATGAAGGGAGTTTTTCTGGAACTCCTTAGCTTTCTCCATGATCCAGCGTATGTTGGCAATTTGATCTCTAGTTCCTCTCCCTCTTCAAAATCCTGCCTGTACTTCTGGTAGTTCTCGGTCCACATACTGCTGGAGCCTAGCTTGTAGGGTTTTGAGCATCACTTTGCTACCATGTGACATGAGTCCAATGGTGCAGTAGTTTGAACATTCTTTGGCAGTGCCCTTCTTTGGGATGGGAATGCAAACTGACCTTTTCCAATCCTGTGGCCACTGTTGGGTTTTCCAAATTGGCTGGCATATTGAGTGTAGCACTTTTACTGCATCGTCTTTTAAGATTTTGAATATTTTTAAGATTTCTGAATTATTCAGGTAGGGACCCCAAAACGTCAGTCAAAATTTGGTGGTGGCCAGATTATGGAATGGGCTCCCTGGAGAGGTTTGCCTGGCGCCAAGCTTATACTCTTTTCAGCATCCGGTCAAAACCTTTTTATTTAACCGTTACATTAAAAATTAGTATTTTAATGCAACAGTCACATTTTAACGGTTATTTATTGTTTAGATTGTTTTAATGTATTTGATTGTGAGCTGTCCCAAGATGCCATGTATAAGGGGCAGCATGAAAAAGTTTTAAATAAATAAATACTCTATTGATTTTTTAAAAAAATTGGCAATCTGTGGCATTTCCCCCCACCCCCCTGCCCAAGAGAGCATCATGAAGCCCTACCTTTGGCATAGATGTTGCTGATGGACTATGAGAAATAGGCCTTCTCTGTTGGGTTAACCAAGCTTGGGAACTTCCTGTCCCAGGAGATCCAGTGGGTCCCATTCCTGGTGCCATCTATTTCCTCGGCATAACCAGCTCTTCAGCTTCTTTCTTTTTAATCTCCTGACTGTTTAAAACAGGTTGTTCACTGCTGATCACTTTATTTTTGCTTTTGGAACAAGGAAGTAGTACTGCTTTTAGAATCAGGCCCTTCTCCCTCAGAAGCTCCCATGCTGGAATCTTAAACTGATATATTCAGAGGACTGTACATATTTGATAGCAACGTTTCGATGCCGCCTTACTCACTGGCCCATGGTGGGGCCACTTGCTGGGGCACCAGGCGGGTGGCATTCAGCTTGGAGCCCTTAGGGGAGCTGGGCCTTGTGGAGGAGCATCACTCCGGAGAATCGCGGGAAAGGAGAACGGGGCGATGCCCAGCCTCCGTCGCTTCTTGGAGTGCTTCTGCCTGATGCCGCTCCTTCTGCCTGCCCTGGCTGAAGAAGACCCAAACAGGAGCCAGCCCTCCTGTTTCCTCTACAACATGCAGCGGCCTTGAAACTGGTTTGTGTTAGAGGATCAGCATTGAGGTAGTCTTGTTCCTGGGTGGCAAAAAACTAACAAATGGAAAAACTCATGATGTGTACACATTAATGATCTGTTATCTGGCAGTGAACCAGGAGCTCCCTGTTAATAAAACCCTCATGTACAAAAGCTTTCTCTTTCAGAGAGCTAACCCAGCCCAGCTGCAACAACCCAATGGCTCTCTTCGCGCTCTTCCTCTCCGCAGCTCTGCTTGCTGGAGCAGATCACTCGGTATGTGGTCCTTGGGAGGGGACATTAATCCACTCCCGGAGCAGCCACCTCTCTTTCCTCTGGATCTGACTTCAGCTCTTGAACCTAGCAGCACTGTACTCCCCCTTGCAATCCTTTTCTGCTGCTCTGCCTTTGAACGGCCAGGCCACGCGGCCATGCGGCACACTGCCTCAGCTGGCACGATGGGGTGGGAGCGGTGCAAAGATGAGGGCAGGAACTGATGCATGAAGGGCACAGAGAGACCGATCGCGCTGTTGGGTTTGGCTTGAAGTAGCGAGATACCTTGGCCTCTTAATCTGTGTGCTGCCTTCCTTTTGCTTCTGAACCGGCACGTGTGGGTAGCCAGGGCATATGGATGTGCCATGGATGGCTATTCTTCTGCCCCGTATACACATGCTAGTAGCCCATTTCCTGCAAGAAATCACAAATCAGTGGAAAGCAATTTTTTTTTTGCAGGATTTCATCCTATAGTTTTTCAGAACTTTGCAGAATTTGGTCCTATAGATACAATATTTTCGCATGATTGGTTTGGTTAGGATTTGTGTACTGCTTTCTGCTTCTGCTTCTCCCCCTTCTGCGTCTTCTTTTTGTTCTTCCACATCTCCTTGGTTGAGAAGGTTTATTTCCTCTCTCAATTCACCCTTGGACTTCAATGCCAATCCGGAGCATGTTCCTGCAACATAGGCAGCCGGTTAGCGATCCAGGCAGGAATCCCCTTGAAGAAGACGAAGCGCCTGACTATGCCTGTAAAGTAGCCTATGTGTTGGGTCATAAAGCAAACTTGCCTGGGGATAGACATGAAGAGTGTTTCCAGATCGTGATTAGCAGAGCGGGAAGCATGCAAATCCTCCCTCCGGCGTTTGGGAAGGGCCGACTTATTAATGGGGTGCTCATACGTTTTCTTCAGTGTCAAGCTTTCTTCGGACTCATTATATGCTTTTCAGGTCAAGACCTTTTTATTCACCCAATATTTTAATGTTCAAAGGATTTTAATTATGTTTTACTTCAGTCGTGGGTTATTAGTTTTATTATTTTGGGTTATTTGATTTTTTATATTGTTGTACTTATTGAATTTGTTTGTAAGCTGTCCAGAGACGCATAGTGATTGGCTGGGTTAGGAATATCCCAAATAAATAAATATGTTGCAGTGGATTTATGCCCCGGTGATAAGCACTGCAACACACCCCAAATCTTCAGGGCTCCGCCATCCTTCTTTAATAATTGAGGGTCAGGGCAGCATGACAAGAACTATCTCAACACTTGCTGTGGCAAATATAGAAAGCAATTAACGCCATGCAATGTTCTCCCCAGACTGCACAGACTGCACATCAGCCTCATGCCGTGTGGTAACATGCAATGGTTCTCAGGATACATGCATCGCCCTTCGTGATGAGAATACGCTGGGAGCAAGTGAGTGCCTTCCATTCATGCAGGCTACACTCTGCGACTTATGAGCGCCATGTCTAGGGAATGGCTGCTTTGCCCGGGGTTTGGAGCCTCGCCTGTTGGGACCGACACTTTAAATTCTTGACATGGTCATCAGATGCTTGCATGTGATGCTGCACTTGCAGAAAGTAAGTCTCCTAATTGCTAATTTTCCTTACCAGGCCAAAGTAGTGGCACTTTCCAGTCATGTGCAGTCAAGGCGAACAGTTTAAGTGGCATCTTCATGTTTGACTTCGGAGACAAGGGAAAGTTGAGCATTACTTCAGAGCTTTGCAACACAACAAACTGCCCAGTTCTATATCCAAGTAAGTAACAGCATTCTGTTCCTTGTACTTTTGCTTTTTGAATGGATGTGATCAATCATGTTGCCTAAGGTAGAAGCCAGACCTGGTCTGAACTTTTGAAGCTCAAACTTGAACAGAGGCCTGTGTATGTTTACACTCATCCTAACTTGCAAAATGAATGTTTTGCCTTAATCTGAGGCCCGAGAGTTCAGCCCACTGGCTCTAGTTCTGCCCGCTGGAGCAACAGAAAACCTGTCTGCTCCACCCCTTTCCTGGCAGCTTTCCGGATACCTGAAGACTGCGCATCAGGTCTTCCCTGAGCCTTTTCTTCTCCACGCGAAACATGCCCATCTTGTGCAATCCTTTTCCAGGCCCCTCACCCTCCGGACCACCCTTTTCTAGGCATGCTGGCTAGAGCTTGTCCACTGCCATTGAGGGAAGGGCTGTTGGTCCAAGCCTAAGCCAGCAGGTGGAGCTTGGACATGCCCTGTAGAGCTTCTCCTCCAATCTCGCCAGACCCTCCTCCATGTCCGGTGGGCCTGGGAGAGGAGTGCCCAGGAGGAGGCTGCGATGGTTCCTGTGCTCCTCCTTGGGTGGCGAGTGCTTTGGGGAGGAACTGCCCCACTTGGGTGCGGCTTGCTGCCTCTCCTTCCTGGCTGAGTCCACTTCGCTCTGGAGAGCAGCTTGGGGCAGGGAACACATTTGTTGGGTGAGCGCATCGGATGTCATGGGAGGGGTGGGGAGTGGCACCCAGAAGGAGGCGCGGTCCTGCAAATGCAGCCTCAGCAGCACAGAGGAGAGGCCCCATGAATCCAGCCAGTCTTCCTTCTTAGTAAGGAGTGCGGGATTGTGGCCGTCGTCTCTCCCTTGCTGAAGCTTCTCATTACAGCCAGATCAAGTGTTCCGTGGGCCATCTTCCTTCTTCCACTGGTCAAAAAGGGTTGCCATGTGAAAAATCCCGGAGGAAACAGATCTTTACCAACATGCAGGCCCGATGTTTCCTCCTGTGTTGCTGTACCATCACACAAATAGAGGGCTTTGCATGTTCAGTGATTCTCGTACGGGTGGATGCAGGAAGAATGGGCACGTTGGAATTCCTTCTCAAACTCAGATGAATGGGCCCCCGAGTGCCTCTGATCCTGGAGTAATGGCAGAACAGAAGTGATGGGATCTGTTCATGCTACTGGTCCAAACAGAGAGGACAGACGGATGGCCAGATTTGTAAAATCCATAAAGGCGGTGTGACTGTTTTGGACTGGTCCAGATGTAACCTGTAGGGTGAGTGTTGTGGAGCAAAAACCCATTCAAGTGTCTTGGATGCATTTACAGCTTCTACTGCGATTGATCGATATTACAATGGAAAGTACTGTCCCAAATGCTACAGACCAGGCCATTCAAGCTGTGCAGACAATGGGACGGTATCTTGCAAAGGAGCCTTTGCAACCTGCGGTGTTATCCATGCGGAATTATCACAAGGTACTTCTTCTTGATCGTTACTCTTTTGGTTGAGCCTCCTTGTCCCTCCCTGCCCTCGGATTTCACTGAAGGCAAGTCCCACACTGGGTCGTCGTGCCCCTGCGCAAAGCCGCAGTGTGAGCACATTTGAACGTACAGTTCTGATCAATGCACCTGAAACATTCACTGTGGAGATGGAGGAGTCCTAGAAAGAGCAACCCAAATCAGCATCCGCCCGCCCCCCCGCCCCCGCAGGAGGACTTGTCTTGGGCCTTTGGGAGGATTGGAAGGAGTTGTTTTGGGACAATGGTTGGGTCTTCCTAAGCTAGAAGAAGACGCATCGTATGTGGTGTGGATGGAGTGGGTAGGGACTTAGGGTTGCGACAAAGCTCTGCAGAATCCCTCCTCTAGAACTGGTAGGCTTCCTGTCATGCACGGCCCTGTCCTGGAGAGCAAGGTGAGTGGAAGTCTGTGGATGTTCACAGCACAGAGGTGGCACCATCGGCAACCTTCTTCTGGTGCCTCTGTACAGACTGTGGAGGAGGAACACCCTGGGTGTCCTCATCAGGAACTCAGACTTCCAGCCATGACAAGCAGAGCGAAGTCTGGCGAGCTGAGCCCAGAGAATCCAAAGGATTCCCACCCCCAAAGTGGGATCCTCGCACATCCCTATCGGAATGATGGGGAACGCTGGCTTTCTAGGTCTTTTTCCTGTCTAAACATGGACCGGATCGTGTCCTTCACGGCTGGCTGAGTTGCAAAGAGTGCTGCCCTCAAGCAGCCTGGAAATTTACCATGCAGTCACATGTGTGAGAGGAACACAGAATTATTTGAAATTAAGCCTGCAATTCTATGCATTGCAGACAGTGGGGAGATCCTACAACCCCTAACATGCGCCAATGAGCTCCACTGGCTGGATCGTGCTGGGATCTGTAGGCCTTTCTGTTTTGCACCCTTAATAGCCTTGGGATCTAAGGCACTTTCTTCTACATCTGATAGCTACGTGTACTTACATGGTCAACCTAAAATGTTTCATCCAGTTTCATGTGCATGATTTTGGCTGTGGTCCTATGAAGCAGCTTATAAGTATGTTGGAAAAACTGATAAACAGAGGTTTCTTTTTTCTTCAGGCCAGACTATAATACCATTTGCTGCAAAAGGATGCGTCAGCGAGTCTGTGAAAAACCTCATCCCAAAACTGCCGATCACAATGCCAGGAGGGGATTTGACCTATAAATTTATCCAAGTTTCTGTGACTCCAGCCAACGGTGCCCTTGCAAGCCTGCGACGTGTGGCTTTCACCCTGGATAGCAAGGACTTTGCCCCCCAAGTGGCGTTTTTCCTTCCGAGCTTGCTGGGCATCTTCATGGTGAAACTCCTCTCCTAGCAGAGTCAGGTGTCTCCTTGGGCTGTGGTACCATGTTCCAAACCCAGGGATGGGAAAAGTTTCCACGTTCATTTCAAGGAAAGGATGCTTTTCTTAGATGAAGTTATTTAATATGAATAAATGAAACCTCGGTTTGTGTTTCTTGATGTGGGACCCAGCGGTCCATCTATTTCCAGTCATTTCATTGTCACCTTTCCTGACATTTTCAGGAATTGTCTTGATGAAGCCAAAGCTCACCAAAGTGGGTTGAATCTATATCAGAATGCACACAACTCCCTTCATCAGAGGCGTTGCGAAGTACCCCAAAGCTCCAGTTAAATCATTGCATACCAGTTGCAATAGGGTGTTTCAGATGAAATGTGCATTTCACATTTGATATGCTCAGCAGGGGAAAATGTAATCCAATTCTGCCAATAAATAAAAACTCATTGACAGTTCTATTATTATTCTTGAAACAACAACAACAACAACAACAACAACAACAGAAAGGCAAGCAGTGCCACCCTTGCCTGTATTTAGTCTGCTTTGACTGTGTGAATCCTCTCATGTCAGCCTTCTAAATCTGCTCCGGTGTTTCATTCTGGAAGGAGAAAAGGGGCATCCCTGTTTGTCCCTTTCACATGAGCACCCAAGTGGGCAGCCCTCCAACTGGTCCAGCTGAATTGGGCTGCTTCTCTGCATTTCCCAGCTGTGGCCTGGGCCAGCTCTTGCATTCAAGGCACACGGACTGAGCACCATATGGCACAAAAAGTGCCGTCCAAAGGACAAGTGTGCGCCAATCCATGTACTGAGCTGTGAAATGCAAGCTAGATTGGTTGGCTAAGGTGAACGGTGGCGACGGAGTGGTCGTTCTACCGGTCTCTGGCTTCGTTTCTTGCAAGTGTGTAGAATAAGGGGAAGGGGCGGCCGAGGATGAGGTGGCTGGATGGGGTCACTGGGGCAGTCGGCATGACCTTAGGTGGACTCCAGGGATGGTGGAGGACAGGAAGGCCTGGAGGAATGATGTCCATGGGGTCGCGATGGGTCGGACACGACTTCGCAACTAGCAACCAAAGAATAAGATGGGATTTCCCAAGCATCCCCTGAGTTCAGCATTCTCCATGCAGTGGCCAATCAGCTGCCCACAAGATCCCACAAGCAGGATATGAGTTCAACAGCACTCCCCAGCCCATGTTCCCCAGAGAGTGGTGTATAGAGACCTACTGCCCCTGATATTGGAGGTAGCCTATAACTGTCAGAACTACTAGACATGGATAGCTTTCTCCTTCCACAATTTGTCCAGATCAGAGTCAGACTGGGCAAGGGAACATAAGAAGAGCCACGCTGGTTCAGGCCAAGCGTCCGTCAAGCCCAGCATCCTGTTAATACAGGGGCCAACATGGGTGTATCAAGACGCCACTGCCCATGTTCTCCATCCACCTGGATTTTAACAGCTTCGTGTTTCTGCACAGCTGAAATAACAGCAGAACCTCAAGGTGAGGCTGCAGTGTATTATTTTATTGGAGGGGAGAAGCTGTTGGTGGGGCAGAGAAGTCCAACTGCTCTGTTTGCACACCTCTTTTTACTGTTGTTCTGCATATGGCCTGCGATACCGTAGCACCTTTGCCCTAATACTGGGCAACCTCGTTCATGCAGCTCATTGGCTGTGTGTCTGGCATGACTGATTTCGGTCACTGCAGCACCGGACAACTCTGACCTTCTGGACAACGTCCTGCCTCGTGAAATCTCGCCCCTCTTCCTGTTTGAGGTGCAAACTGGGGAAATCCACCAGCAAATTCCCCGGCATCGAGAGCAGGTTGCTCCAACTGTAGGAAGCCCTTGCTCCCACCTCGTGGTCTTTGTTTTCCTGTGGACCGGAGCCTCAGGAAATGTGACGACACGTGGCGTTCCCCAGTGCAGAATGAGGCTGGCTTTGAAGCACAGGCTTTTCTCCTGCCTCACAGGAAAGGCATCAGCCCCAGCAAGGGAGGACTGAGCGCCGGCTCTGCTCTTCTGTGATTCTATGTGACAGAGGAATTCTCTGCGCCTCCCATTCTGCTGGTCAGCTAAGTGGCTAAAATCTACCTGGGTCTCTCTGGATGGGCAGGGAAGAAGGATGCATCACCATTAGGATATGTCACATCCTGGAAGACAGTCTCCTCCCTGGCCAGGACCCAAATGCAGACCCAGGCAGGACCCCTACCTAACCCCTAACCCAAACTGAAACTTCTGAAAACTCCTATCTCCAGTTAATATTTACCATCATAAAGATAGTGATGTAAATTCTTTTGCAAGACATTTCTGAATTATGAAATGTCTCCTGCCTTCAATGTGCATCAGGCCAAGCTCAGCCCGGTCACACCTTTGTGACAACAATTCAGCTGTTTTTCCATATTGTTTCTGCCTTTAATCAAGAGCAGGAAGGTCCTAGTCTCTGCCAGTGGGAAACGTACCTGAACAAAATCCCTTGGATGATGCAGTTTCTACTAGGGATGCTGGAGAACTTGCAACGGAGCCCCCTTAGCAATGCATTTCATGTGCAACCCTTTAATGCATGCATTTTGGTATTCAATTTCCCTAATAATATGCACAGGAATGGTATTTCATAAATCTAGGCATTTTTGTGTATGCTTTTCCAAATACATTTTTGTGAGTGTATCTTAACTGGAGAACTCTATTGAAAAATTCAGCAAAGTATGGAATTTCTGATAAGAACTGAATTTTAGTTCATTTAAAAGTAGGAAAGTGGGGGTAAATTTTTATTACAATGTGAACATGCACCCATTCCTCTGTGCACACAAAACAACTGGTAAAGGTCTCATTTTAATCCTGTGCTCCTTGTCAAGACATAATGAACACAAGCTTCACCATAATAGGGCTGCTAAATGCCTGACACTCTAAGAACAGTTTGAGACTTAAGGTGGGATTCCTGGTCTGATCAGGGATCCATGTTGCAAGTCTTGCTTCTCACATGCCCCTCAGAAATGTTAATGCTTGCTTGTATTTTGAAGAGTGTGGGACACCTTGGAGAAGCCCATCGTTTACCTGTCCTGAAGTTACTTTTCTTTGTTTTGTGTTCAACCCTATTGTTTTCCGCTACAGTGCCCTTCTGTACCTGATGCGCCACCGCTCCACCAAACTGTCCATGTACCTGGCAGGTTGCAAAAGCTTCTTGTACAGCCTTTGTCTTGCAAGTCTCTTCCTGGGCTGCCTGCACGATGCTGGCATTTCCTGTGTGTCTGAATGAACTGCAAGCGTTCTTTTGGTTGTATTCTTCCAGCAGACTCTTGAAGGGTTTCGATTCCACCCTTGCCATCATCATCACATGGACATACCACCAGTCAACGGCTTTAGTACAGTCAATGAAGCAGAAGTAGATCTTTTTCTGGAACTCCCTGGCTTTCTCCATGATCCAGCGTATGTTGGCAATTTGATCTCTAGTTCCTCTCCCTCTTCGAAATCCTGCCTGTACTTCTGGTAGTTCTCGGTCCACATACTGCTGGAGCCTAGCTTGTAGGGTTTTGAGCATCACTTTGCTACCATGTGAAATGAGTGCAATGGTGCGGTAGTTTGAACATTCTTTGGCATTGCCCTTCTTGGGGATGGGAATGCAAACTGACCTTTTCCAATCCTGTGGCCACTGTTGGGTTTTCCAAATTTGCTGGCATATTGAGTGTAGCACTTTTACTGCATCGTCTTTTAAGATTTTGAATATTTTTAAGATTTCTGAATTATTCAGGTAGGGACCCCAAAACGTCAGTCAAAATTTGGTGGTGGCCAGATTATGGAATGGGCTCCCTGGAGAGGTTTGCCTGGCGCCAAGCTTATACTCTTTTCAGCATCCGGTCAAAACCTTTTTATTTAACCGTTACATTAAAAATTAGTATTTTAATGCAACAGTCACATTTTAACGGTTATATGTTATTTATTGTTTAGATTGTTTTAATGTATTTGATTGTGAGCTGTCCCAAGATGCCATGTATAAGGGGCAGCATGAAAAAGTTTTAAATAAATAAATACTCTATTGATTTTTTTAAAAAATTGGCAATCTGTGGCATTTCCCCCCACCCCCCTGCCCAAGAGAGCATCATGAAGCCCTACCTTTGGCATAGATGTTGCTGATGGACTATGAGAAATAGGCCTTCTCTGTTGGGTTAACCAAGCTTGGGAACTTCCTGTCCCAGGAGATCCAGTGGGTCCCATTCCTGGTGCCATCTATTTCCTTGGCATAACCAGCTCTTCAGCTTCTTTCTTTTTAATCTCCTGACTGTTTAAAACAGGTTGTTCACTGCTGATCACTTTATTTTTGCTTTTGGAACAAGAAAGTAGTACTGCTTTTAGAATCAGGCCCTTCTCCCTCAGAAGCTCCCATGCTGGAATCTTAAACCGATATATTCAGAGGACCGTATGTATTTGATAGCAACGTTTTGATGCCGCCTTACTCACTGGCCCATGGTGGGGCCACTTGCTGGGGCACCAGGCGGGTGGCATTCAGCTTGGAGTCCTTAGGGGAGCTGGGCCTTGTGGAGGAGCATCACTCCGGAGAATCGCGGGAAAGGAGAACGGGGCGATGCCCAGCCTCCGTCGCTTCTTGGAGTGCTTCTGCATGATGCCGCTCCTTCTGCCTGCCCTGGCTGAAGAAGACCCATTGCCCAGGACCTTCTGAACCTTGGAGCCAGCCCTCCTGTTTCCTCTACAACATGCAGCGGTCTTGAAACTGGTTTGTGTTAGAGGATCAGCATTGAGGTAGTCTTGTTCCTGGGTGGCAAAAGACTCACAAAGGGAAAAACTCATGACGTGTGCACATTAATGTTCTTTTATATGGCAGGCAGTAAACCAGGAGCTCCCTGTTTATAAAACCCTCATGTACAAAAGCTTTCTCTTTCAGAGAGCTAACCCAGCCCAGCTGCAACAACCCAATGGCTCTCTTCGCGCTCTTCCTCTCCGCAGCTCTGCTTGCTGGAGCAGAGTCACTCGGTATGTGGTCCTTGGGAGGGGACATTAATCCACTCCCGGAGCAGCCACCTCTCTTTCCTCTGGATCTGACTTCAGCTCTTGAACCTAGCAGCACTGTACTCCCCCTTGCAATCCTTTTCTGCTGCTCTTCCTTTGAACGGCCAGGCCACGCGGCCATGTGGCACACTGCCTCAGCTGGCACGATGGGGTGGGAGCGGTGCAAAGATGAGGGCAGGAACTGATGCATGAAGGGCACAGAGAGACCGATCGCGCTGTTGGGTTTGGCTTGAAGTAGCGAGATACCTTGGCCTCTTAATCTGTGTGCTGCCTTCCTTTTGCTTCTGAACCGGCACGTGTGGGTAGCCAGGGCATATGGATGTGCCATGGATGGCTATTCTTCTGCCCCGTATACACATGCTAGTAGCCCATTTCCTGCAAGAAATCACAAATCAGTGGAAAGCAATTTTTTTTTTGCAGGATTTCATCCTATAGTTTTTCAGAACTTTGCAGAATTTGGTCCTATAGATAATATTTTCGCATGATTGGTTTGGTTAGGATTTGTGTACTGCTTTCTGCTTCTGCTTCTCCCCCTTCTGCGTCTTCTTTTTGTTCTTCCAAATCTCCTTGGTTGAGAAGGTTTATTTCCTCTCTCAATTCACTCTTGGACTTCAATGCCAATCCGGAGCATGTTCCTGCAACATAGGCAGCCGGTTAGCGATCCAGGCAGGAATCCCCTTGAAGAAGACGAAGCGCCTGACTATGCCTGTAAAGTAGCCTATGTGTTGGGTCATAAAGCAAACTTGCCTGGGGATAGACATGAAGAGTGTTTCCAGATCGTGATTAGCAGAGCGGGAAGCATGCAAATCCTCCCTCCGGCGTTTGGGAAGGGCCGACTTATTAATGGGGTGCTCATACGTATTCTTCAGTGTCAAGCTTTCTTCGGACTCATTATATGCTTTTCAGGTCAAGACCTTTTTATTCACCCAATATTTTAATGTTCAAAGGATTTTAATTATGTTTTACTTCAGTCGTGGGTTATTAGTTTTATTATTTTGGGTTATTTGATTTTTTATATTATTGTACTTATTGAATTTGTTTGTAAGCTGTCCAGAGACGCATAGTGATTGGCTGGGTTAGGAATATCCCAAATAAATAAATATGTTGCAGTGGATTTATGCCCCGGTGATAAGCACTGCAACACACCCCAAATCTTCAGGGCTGCGCCATCCTTCTTTAATAATTGAGGGTCAGGGCAGCATGACAAGGACTATCTCAACACTTGCTGTGGCAAATATAGAAAGCAATTAACGCCATGCAATGTTCTCCCCAGACTGCACAAACTACATCATCAACCACATGCCGTGTGGTAACATGCAATGGTTCTCAGGATACATGCATCGGCCTTCGTGATGAGAATACGCTGGGAGCAAGTAAGTGCCTTCCATTCATGCAGGCTACACTCTGCGACTTATGAGCGCCATGTCTAGGGAATGGCTGCTTTGCCCGGGGTTTGGAGCCTCGCCTGTTGGGACCGACACTTTAAATTCTTGACGTGGTCATCAGATGCTTGCATGTGATGCTGCACTTGCAGAAAGTAAGTCTCCTAATTGCTAATTTTCCTTAGCAGGCCAAAGTAGTGGCACTTTCCAGTCATGTGCAGTCAAGGCGAACAGTTTAAGTGGCACCTTCATGTTTGACTTCGGAGACGAGGGAAACTTACGCTTTGCATCACAGATTTGCAACACAGTAGGCTGCCTAGCTGAATTTGAATGTATGTAATGGCATTCTGTTCCTTGTACTTTTGCTTTTTGAATGGATGTGATCAATCATGTTGCCTAAGGTAGAAGCCAGACCTGGTCTGAACTTTTGAAGCTCAAACTTGAACAGAGGCCTGTGTATGTTTACACTCATCCTAACTTGCAAAATGAATGTTTTGCCTTAATCTGAGGCCCGAGAGTTCAGCCCACTGGCTCTAGTTCTGCCCGCTGGAGCAACAGAAAACCTGTCTGCTCCACCCCTTTCCTGGCAGCTTTCCGGATACCTGAAGACTGCGCATCAGGTCTTCCCTGAGCCTTTTCTTCTCCATGCAAAACATGCCCATCTTGTGCAATCCTTTTCCAGGCCCCTCACCCTCCGGACCACCCTTTTCTAGGCATGCTGGCTAGAGCTTGTCCACTGCCATTGAGGGAAGGGCTGTTGGTCCAAGCCTAAGCCAGCAGGTGGAGCTTGGACATGCCCTGTAGAGCTTCTCCTCCAATCTCGCCAGACCCTCCTCCATGTCCGGGAGGCCTGGGAGAGGAGTGCCCAGGAGGAGGCTGCGATGGTTCCTGTGCTCCTCCTTGGGTGGCGAGTGCTTTGGGGAGGAACTGCCCCACTTGGGTGCGGCTTGCTGCCTCTCCTTCCTGGCTGAGTCCACTTCGCTCTGGAGAGCAGCTTGGGGCAGGGAACACATTTGTTGGGTGAGCGCATCGGATGTCATGGGAGGGGTGGGGAGTGGCACCCAGAAGGAGGCGCGGTCCTGCAAATGCAGCCTCAGCAGCACAGAGGAGAGGCCCCATGAATCCAGCCAGTCTTCCTTCTTAGTAAGGAGTGCGGGATTGTGGCCGTCGTCTCTCCCTTGCTGAAGCTTCTCATTACAGCCAGATCAAGTGTTCCGTGGGCCATCTTCCTTCTTCCACTGGTCAAAAAGGGTTGCCATGTGAAAAATCCCGGAGGAAACAGATCTTTACCAACATGCAGGCCCGATGTTTCCTCCTGTGTTGCTGTACCATCACACAAATAGAGGGCTTTGCATGTTCAGTGATTCTCGTACGGGTGGTTGCAGGAAGAATGGGCACGTTGGAATTCCTTCTCAAACTCAGATGAATGGGCCCCCGAGTGCCTCTGATCCTGGAGTAATGGCAGAACAGAAGTGATGGGATCTGTTCATGCTACTGGTCCAAACAGAGAGGACAGATGGATGGCCAGATTTGTAAAATCCATAAAGGCGGTGTGACTGTTTTGGACTGGTCCAGATGTAACCTGTAGGGTGAGTGTTGTGGAGCAAAAACCCATTCAAGTGTCTTGGATGCACTTACAGCTTCTACTGCGATTGATCGATATTACAATGGAAAGTACTGTCCCAAATGCTACAGACCAGGCCATTCAAGCTGTGCAGACAATGGGACGGTATCTTGCAAAGGAGCCTTTGCAACCTGCGGTGTTATCCATGCGGAATTATCACAAGGTACTTCTTCTTGATCGTTACTCTTTTGGTTGAGCCTCCTTGTCCCTCCCTGCCCTCGGATTTCACTGAAGGCAAGTCCCACACTGGGTCGTCGTGCCCCTGCGCAAAGCCGCAGTGTGAGCACATTTGAACGTACAGTTCTGATCAATGCACCTGAAACATTCACTGTGGAGATGGAGGAGTCCTAGAAAGAGCAACCCAAATCAGCATCCGCCCGCCCCCCCGCCCCCGCAGGAGGACTTGTCTTGGGCCTTTGGGAGGATTGGAAGGAGTTGTTTTGGGACAATGGTTGGGTCTTCCTAAGCTAGAAGAAGACGCATCGTATGTGGTGTGGATGGAGTGGGTAGGGACTTAGGGTTGCGACAAAGCTCTGCAGAATCCCTCCTCTAGAACTGGTAGGCTTCCTGTCATGCACGGCCCTGTCCTGGAGAGCAAGGTGAGTGGAAGTCTGTGGATGCTCACAGCACAGAGGTGGCACCATCGGCAACCTTCTTCTGGTGCCTCTGTACAGACTGTGGAGGAGGAACACCCTGGGTGTCCTCATCAGGAACTCAGACTTCCAGCCATGACAAGCAGAGCGAAGTCTGGTGAGCTGAGCCCGGAGAATCCAAAGGATTCCCACCCCCAAAGTGGGATCCTCGCACATCCCTATCGGTTCTTCCTTGTAAGAATTTGGTCAGTCAATTGGTAATGATGAATGGTAGAAGATTCAGGAGGCATAAAAGGAGCTAACTAGGCATCAGCAGCTGACTAAATGCTGGGGTTCTCTACCAAAGATGTGGTGAGGCTACCGATCAGCATGGCTTTCAAGGGGGATTAAGCAAGTTAGGCTGGGGAATGCTGGCTTTCTAGGTCTTTTTCCTGTCTAAACATGGACCGGATCGTGTCCTTCACGGCTGGCTGAGTTGCAAAGATTGCTGCCCTCAAACAGCCTGAAAATTTACCATGCAGTCACATGTGTGAGAGGAACACAGAATTATTTGAAATTAATTCTATGCATTGCAAACAGTGGGGAGATCCTACAACCCCTAACATGCGCCAATGAGCTCCACTGGCTGGATCGTGCTGGGATCTGTAGGCCTTTCTGTTTTGCACCCTTAATAGCCTTGGGATCTAAGGCACTTTCTTCTACATCTGATAGCTACGTGTACTTACATGGTCAACCTAAATTTTTCATCCAGTTTCATGTGCATGATTTTGGCTGTGGTCCTATGAAGCAGCTTATAAGTATGTTGGAAAAACTGATAAACAGAGGTTTCTTTTTTCTTCAGGCCAGACTATAATACCATTTGCTGCAAAAGGATGCGTCAGCGAGTCTGTGAAAAACCTCATCCCAAAACTGCCATTCACAGTGCCAGGAGGGGATTTGACCTATAAATTTATCCAAGTTTCTGTGACTCCAGCCAACGGTGCCCTTGCAAGCCTGCGACGTGTGGCTTTCACCCTGGATAGCAAGGACTTTGCCCCCCAAGTGGCGTTTTTCCTTCCGAGCTTGCTGGGCATCTTCATGGTGAAACTCCTCTCCTAGCAGAGTCAGGTGTCTCCTTGGGCTGTGGTACCATGTTCCAAACCCAGGGATGGGAAAAGTTTCCACGTTCATTTCAAGGAAAGGATGCTTTTCTTAGATGAAGTTATTTAATATGAATAAATGAAACCTCGGTTTGTGTTTCTTGATGTGGGACCCAGCGGTCCATCTATTTCCAGTCATTTCATTGTCACCTTTCCTGACATTTTCAGGAATTGTCTTGATGAAGCCAAAGCTCACCAAAGTGGGTTGAATCTATATCAGAATGCACACAACTCCCTTCATCAGAGGCGTTGCGAAGTACCCCAAAGCTCCAGTTAAATCATTGCATACCAGTTGCAATAGGGTGTTTCAGATGAAATGTGCATTTCACATTTGATATGCTCAGCAGGGGAAAATGTAATCCAATTCTGCCAATAAATAAAAACTCATTGACAGTTCTATTATTATTCTTGAAACAACAACAACAACAACAACAACAACAACAACAGAAAGGCAAGCAGTGCCACCCTTGCCTGTATTTAGTCTGCTTTGACTGTGTGAATCCTCTCATGTCAGCCTTCTAAATCTGCTCCGGTGTTTCATTCTGGAAGGAGAAAAGGGGCATCCCTGTTTGTCCCTTTCACATGAGCACCCAAGTGGGCAGCCCTCCAACTGGTCCAGCTGAATTGGGCTGCTTCTCTGCATTTCCCAGCTGTGGCCTGGGCCAGCTCTTGCATTCAAGGCACACGGACTGAGCACCATATGGCACAAAAAGTGCCGTCCAAAGGACAAGTGTGCGCCAATCCATGTACTGAGCTGTGAAATGCAAGCTAGATTGGTTGGCTAAGGTGAACAGTGGCGACGGAGTGGTCGTTCTACCGGTCTCTGGCTTCGTTTCTTCCAAGTGTGTAGAATAAGGGGAAGGGGGCGGCCGAGGATGAGGTGGCTGGATGGGGTCACTGGGGCAGTCGGCATGACCTTAGGTGGACTCCAGGGATGGTGGAGGACAGGAAGGCCTGGAGGAGTGTTGTCCATGATGTCGCGATGGGTCGGACACGACTTCGCAACTAGCAACCAAAGAATAAGATGGGATTTCCCAAGCATCCCCTGAGTTCAGCATTCTCCATGCAGTGGCCAATCAGCTGCCCACAAGATCCCACAAGCAGGATATGAGTTCAACAGCACTCCCCAGCCCATGTTCCCCAGAGAGTGGTGTATAGAGACCTACTGCCCCTGATATTGGAGGTAGCCTATAACTGTCAGAACTACTAGACATGGATAGCTTTCTCCTTCCACAATTTGTCCAGATCAGAGTCAGACTCTAACCCCTAACCCAAACTGGTTCCTGAACCAAGCCCTAACTCTTAACCCTTAATCCTGACTCCCACACTACCACTAATAAAAGTTCACTTAACAGTGAGGGCCAAAGGAATCTTTCCCAAGGCAGCCCAGGCTGGAGAGGCAAGGAATCAAAGCTGAGGTATTTTTCATCAGCTCCTCTGAGCCTCCAACCCCTCCTAATTTCCGGAAGGACTTTCCAAGTCCCATCTTCTCCTGTATGTCACATTTTGGATGGACTCTTGCCACCTGTTGTGCATAGAAGTGGGGTCCTTTGCCCTAGCTTCTCCCTCTGTGGATTTAAAAGCCCGGAAGGTGATCCTTCCTCCAGTGATTATGATGACGTGAAGGGGCGGAGGGGACTGTGTGGGGAAGCACCGTTGCGCTGCCCATCCTCCGCAGGTGACCAGCAATACGCACTGCACAGCAGCCGTGCGTTTTTGACCTAGATGTGTGCATGAAGCCAAGCAGACCACCTGCTGCTGAACCCTTCAGCGCACGGAAGTGGAACATTGCAGGCATGACAACACGTTTGGCCCTTGAAGATGGGATGACGCTGCAGCCAGCAGCGCCAGCAGCGACCTTCTGATGGCACCAGAGAAGGAGGAGCGCTTTGCACAAGGTGCCCTGTCTTGTGTCTGCAAATCATTCCAGTTTCATTCTCTTTCCTTCTCGGCACAGAAGTGGGATTTATGGGTGTTCTGAAGACCTGTGCAGAGCACCGAGCTTGCAGGGCTGGCAACTGGAGTATGGCGATGGGCTCCGGGATCAGGCTGCGGTGGAGCACCTTTTGCTGTGACAGAGAGAGCTGCCGGCAGCGCATGTGTCTGGCGGAGGCTTGCGACTCTGAGGCTGGGCCTCCAGGCTCCATAGAGCTATACATCCCCAGCGGCAAGGAAGGCTAGAGCAGCATGAAGCTGCTCCCTCCCATGCCGAGTGGCAGAGGAGGAGCAGCGTGTGGTCTGGGTGCCACCCTGTGCTTGCACCTCTGGAAGACTGGCGACTTTCCACTTGCTGCCCACTTGCCAGCCTGGGCAGCAGGTGGAAATGTCCAGCTGGTGGACGGACTAGAATGCTGGGGCCAAACTGACCTGGGGTGGCCGCTGATGAATTGCTGGAAGAAGAGGGACAGCATCGCCCCGCAAAGGGGAAAAACGGATAGAAAGAGGACACCTGTTTGCACGAACTATGCCTACTGCGATGTATACGTATAGCTGCAATTTCAAAATAATTTTCATCTAAATGTAAATATAGCACTTCTCACCGTAACATGGAAGACTGCATCCAGGCGACCTGTGTGCATTTCCATTCCACCTGTGCCAAGTTTCTGACTGGCAACAATTCGTATGGTTCTTTATATTTAAATTGAACAGACTCAACAGAAGAGGCTTTGAAACAGAATACTTTTCCAGAGGCCCATCTAATAGAGTGATGCAAAAAAAGGACATTTCTTGATTTGACTCTATCAGATTTAATAAAGAGAAGGAATCCTGTGCTTGAAATACAAGCCCCCCCCCCCCCCAGGACATAATGCATGAGTGTGTCACATTTTGGCTAAAAGCCTAAATAATTAAATCAGCCAAGCATATTCATGGAGCTCAGTGGGGAAGGTTCCGGACTACGGAGCCCAAGTCTGTGAGTTCAAATCCCCTCTGGAGAATTTAAGCTTTCCATTCAATTTTTTTAACACAAGTGTTCATGGAGGGATGAAGAGAAATTAGACCAAGGAGTCATCCAAGCCTTCAGGATAGACTCTCATCCCAACCTACCTGGCAGGGTTCTTGTTGAAGGGATGATTGAGAACAGGAAGAGGAGATTCATGGAAGGCACTTTGAGTTCATTATAAGAAGAGAGTGGGATATAAATCTAATAAATAAATAAAAATGACTATATTCAAGCCTGACGGGAGGTCTTTTTAGCTGCAACCTGCTTCAAACACCAGAGCAGGACGAGCTCAGTTCTCTCCCCTCTTCTGACCACTTTTCCTGACCTGAACCTTTCATAGGTAACTTCAGAGCCCATCAGGGGGCCCCCTCTGTTCCTTCCTCATTGGACATCACAGCCTGGGTGCCACCTCCATCCCTCCCTCTCGCCCTTTGGCTCCCACCAGCCTGGCTCCTGAAGGCTGGGCTAGGCTCACCCTGGTGCAGGTGGTCCTCCAAGCCACATCCCAGGTCACAGAGGCCCAGCTCCTTCTCCCCTTCACCAGTTGCTACTTCATGGAATGAGCTCAGCTGCCGCACTTGCTACGCTAAGGACTCCGATTTCCACACAGCCAGAAGGATCATGGATTGCACTGGATTGGAGAACCATTTTGTTTATGTTGTGGGCATGCTGGAATCACTTGTAAATATCAGTAAGTCTCTGAGGAGCACCATTCGATCTATTGCCAACTTATTTGCAGCTAATTCTGCCAGGGAGCAGTAAGTGTGGCCCTTGCAACAGCTCCCTTTCTGCAGGATGGGGGGATAAAGTTGGCCAACCCCTCGGCTTGAGGAGCTCCTGAGAAGCAGGGGCTGAAGGCTCCCAGTGGTCCAAAGTCCTCTGGCTGTTGGAAGAAGCCAGAATGGGCTTCCCTTTGCTCTCCAGTCCCAAGGTAATCCTGAACACACCTGTGTAGGAAAAGGAGCTCTCATCCAGGACTGATCAGGAATGGTTTGACCAGGTGACAGACTGGAGTTTGCAAGTGTTAAAAAACCAGACCAGATTTCAATGGCTTTACTGTAGAGTAAATCTGATCTACTTCCTTTTGAAGGCAGTTGGTTACCCTGTGGTATTGCTACACCGGAGGCTGGGAACAACACCCAGCAATTCAATCCATTTAACTGAATCAAAACTGAATTAAGATTCAGCACAACAGGACACGGTCTCATTTGGAATGAGATGCACTCATTTCTCTTTGCAGCTGCTGTCCTTTTGGGATTTGCTCCCAGGAGCTGCGGCACATGAAGCATCTGTGAGCAGAGCAAGGGGATGGCTGTTTTTTCTGGGGTTTTCGCTTTCACACTCTACATGGCCAAGGAATGTTATCCGGCTGCGTCCACCAACAGTGCTGCCTGCCTTCGCCACCGTTCCTGGGGAGGCCTCATTTCTGGGAACATCAATGCGATGCCCCCCTTGCGCTTCCTGTTCTGCTGCTGCTGCTGCTACCACCATTAGCTTAGCTCCTTCCTGTGGCTCACACAACACTCATAAACATCCTGTTTCAGCTTTATCTACAATCAGAGGAGCAGCATTCTCAGAAGCTACCTCTTCCCCTCTGAGGGGCGAAGAAAGGAGATTTCATTGGACAAACATGTCTGCAGATGAAACATGGCTTGTGATGATTTGATCAGAGAAGCTCTTCCCAGGAAAGGGCAAGGCCGAAAGTATGCCCCCTTGTGCTATCCTACAGCAGGGGTAGGGAGATGCTTTGGGCTAAAATTCCCATAATACTTGAGGCGTGGCAGTGCTGCTTGGGGGTTATATAGTCCAAAGAATATAGAAAGTGCTTCTCCAGAGTTTTTACATTCCAGAACCTTGAAGCTCTGGGGGGTTTGTTGTTCTAAATCAGCAACATATCCACTTATTTGTGATGGCTGTCAGTCTTGGGCATTACACTACACTGCACTTATGTCCTACTGTTCTCCTTCTGGCAAGACACCCAGGGCAGCTTGCAAGAATGTCCTCTTCTGCATCTTATTGTTGCAACAACAACCCTAGGAGGTAGACCCGGCAGAGAGTCAGCGACTGGCTGACAGTCACCCTGCAAGCTTCATGGCTAAGTGGAGACTTGGAATCCGGGTCTTCTTAGTCCCAGTCTGACACTCATACCCTGTACCATAATGGCCCTCTGGCTAGCCCTGACACAGAGTTCAGGTTCCCAGGATGGTGAATTCCCATCACTTCCATTAAATCCCTCTTCAAAGTCCTCTTAATTCAATGAGACTTTCGGCTCATCCTCTGATTGCCCATGCGCTGCCAAGCCTCTGCTAAGGATGACTAATAGACATATATTCCTGTCCATTCGCACCCTGCCTCCAGCTCTGCCTCTTTTCTCCAATCTTCCCCCATTGTCAAATTTTAGATTGTAAGCTCCTTGGAGCAGAGAACTGTCCTCTTGATTGCTGAAACACGCCATGCATGTGGGTGCAGATAAGCAAGCAAGCAAGCAAACAAAAACCTGGGCTGGCTCCCCCCCCACCTTCACGTCCCTCCTTGACTGCCTTGGCACTTTGACGCTCATGCTGGCAAACGCAGCCAGCAAACAAGGCAGCCGGTTCCAGGCACTCTGGAACGAGATCCATTAAAGAGATGCATTGTAATCAGGCTCGAGGCCCAGTTTTGGAGTGGAAACTGCCTTGGTCACTCTGTGTGATGAGCTTTGCCAGGAGAGGGCCCCTGTCGATTCTTTTGGGCGGCTCCATGGCCTTCGCACTCTTCAGCAATTTCCTTCCTGCTCTCTCCCTCCTCCTGCAAATGCCCCAGAAGGATGCCGGTCTTCATTCAGGGACAGGAAGTGGGCAGGCTTATGTGCTGGAAATTCTGTGCTGCTCATCAGCTGCGGGGAATTATCCCGTGGCTGCCATAAGCAGATCAGGACAGTGTGAGAGACCCACTGCCCCTCCGAATAGAAAGTCGCCCCGAATTTGTTGGTCGGGAGCAGCGAAGATGACGGCAGCCGCCTCCTGTCTCCCTTTAAAGCACCAGAGACTGATGCAAAGGGTTCAGAAGAACATGAAAATGACAGACCGGCCGCAGGCATGAAGGGCCCATCAGGGCCTGGGGCGGCTGCCCCTTATCCAAGCCAACCAGTGCGGGGAAATAGCTCCAGATTCAAGCCAAGCAGTATTACTGGAGGACATTTCTCTCACATTTGAGATGTTTCCTTTGAGATGTTTCCCATTTAGATAATGCGAGGCACAATGTTGTAAAAAGCCCAAGTGATGAAGAGCGCTTAATGGCCTGGCTCCCCCCGCCCCCGCCACTCATCTGCTCCCACCGCAGTGCACTTACCACTGGGGCCTGGCCAAGGCCAGGCCTCTTTCCCAGTGCCTTCAGCGGCTCTGCAGCAGCTCAGGAAGCTGGCCCAGCTCGGCATCCTAAAACTCTTAATTTGCATTAATGGGAGGCAGAAAAACCAACACAAAGCAGTGTAGCGCAACACAACACAACGCAACTCAATGCAACACAACTCAACCATATGAGATTTTAATCCTTGGTCCCTTGGGGAATTCGTGCACCAAAAGGGAGGCTGAGGACGATGGCCTCTAAGGTAATGTGCAACTTGGGTTTCAGAGTCTTGCATAGCTTTATTTCACCAGAAATAGAACGAGGAAGAGGAAACAGAAGAGGAAAAGGAGAAGGCAGAACATGTTTTATCTGCCACTTCCTCCCAAGCTTTATCTGAAATATGGGGATAATGATACACACGTCACAGAGTTAGCGAAATGACTGATGAGAAAAAACAACATATGTGGTGCGTTTGGGGAATTAGCAATCATCCCCAGTTGATGCTGTTCATTTCTTACCCTTCTCTCTTGCCTTTTTCCCTTCACAAGGAACTCACGGTAACTCCTCCCCTTCCTGCGAGGTTAAAATTGAGAGGAGGAAAACCCTATCCACTTCCTTGGATTCCTTGCAAAGGGGAACATGGCAGAACATAACTGCAATATAATAATAACAATAACAATAATAATAATAATAGCACTAATAAAAATGGAAGAGCGGAGTATAACTAAAAATAAATGGTTACAGCTGCAACAAGAAGAAAAACTACTGCCATGTGATGACTAGATCAAAGAGGTCCCTAATCATTAGATTATGTGCTGATGTCTTCCTTGGAGCCTGGCTAACCATACAAGGCTCAGTACCTGCTTTCGGCGAGATGTTTTGAATAATGTTAAGGCAGAGATGCGGTGCGCTGGTCCAGTGAGCAGGACAATCAGAAGAACCAAGGCTGAAGAGGGGCCATCTACTGGCAAGTGTTGTGCTCCTGAAGGGCACCCCCAAATTGTGGGGTACTCCTTTGTGGATAGATCACTGGCCCCTGAGCGACCTGGTGTTCTGCCAGCTGCTCTTCTGGGTCAAAGGGAAAGCGGCATTTCCAAGCCCGTAAGAGTAGTCACGTGTCAACCCAGAGGACACATCTGATGCAAGCTGCTTGCAATTTCTTTAGGGCCTCTGGTGTTTGAAGGAAGTGTGAGGAAATCACAGGAAGATCCCAGGCTACGATTGAATCATAGGGTGACTCGGAGGGTCTTCCTTCTGGGGTTGGACCGGATTTCATCAGGACGGCAGAGGGTTCTGCTACTCCTGCAACATGGCTCCAACCTAGATCCCATCCTCCCTACTCTGGGAATTTAAACACTAGACACATGAATTGCAACCCCACTCAGTCAATGTCGCCTCTGGTTTGACCCTCAAAAGACAATACGCGAAGCATTTGTGATCTGCTGCATGGCTAAGCAGAGCACACGGCGGGTGGGAGAAGGCAGTTGATGTCATGCAAATGAGATAATGTCTCCATCTCCAGGAGGATGCAGAGCTTGGCGCCTGGGAAATAGCACGTAGGGTTGTTGTGGGGAACGTTTGCAAGCCCAGAACACTCACAGTGCATGGAATGCCGAGCTTCGGTGCACTTTGTGCACTATGCAAAATATAATCTGGCTCTTTCAGCTCAAGGGCTGGATTATATTTTGGAGAAGCTCTGGGATGGTGTATTCAGGGGTGGCCAGAGAGGAAGACCACCAGGTGAGCTGCAAGGAAAGCGGGTGGAGCCAAAGAGCACCTCCCTGCACACATTTCAGCTTAATGCTTTTAGTGCTGGGAACCGAGGCTTCGGCCTTTTGCAGTGGGGAAAATGGCACACAAGCCAAGAAAGCACCGATCGATTAGTGGCTGAGGGAGAGGAGGTGCAGCCATCTGGGGAGGGGGATTCCAGGAGGGCTGGATCTGAGCCTCTGAGCTGACTTCCCCACCCATGATGTGGAGCAAGGGAGGTTAAGAGCCCCTAGGGAGCTATCTATGCTGCGCCAGACCACTTAGAGGGATCCACCGCGAGAGCTCTGGGCAATGATGCTCCGTGGGGCTGGAGACGCTGCTGCTTAGCGACAGCAATTGCCCCTTGCACACCCGCGAATTTGGCTGCTGAATGGAAGGGCGCTTGTGGCTTCGCTCTTACCTGGTGGGCCACAAGTTCAGGGCTGATACTGAAGTCCAGTGTTTCGGGCTCCTTGATTCAGCTGCTATCACTTGGTTCCAGTAAAAAGACAAACTCAACTTGGAAAGCACCATTCATGTACGGCAAAACTCCTTGCTGCAGCCTCTCTCTCTCTCTCTCTCTCTCTCTCTCTCTCTCTCTCTCTCTCTCTCTCTCTCTCTCTCTCTCTCTGTGTGTGTGCGCGCGTGTGCGTGTGTGTGAGTGAGAGAGAGAGAGAGAGAGAGAGAGGGAGGGAGGGAGGGAGAAGCCAGCTTTTAGTGAGCACACAGCGGACGCTAATGATGGAGGAAGTAAAAGCCGGGGGAGGGAACATAGGCAATCAATGACAGATACCAATTTAAGTGGGGAAGGAGGAAGGGAGACAAGAGAGAGAGAAGAGTTGCCCTTTCCTGGGTCTGGTTCTAGCTGCCCGCCAGCTGCTGCAGCAGCCAGTGAAGGGAGATTGATCTGGGAGCGATCTGGGGTGGGGGGGGTGGGGTGGGGTGGGGGGGCAGGAGCAGCAGCCCATCAGGTTTCCTTTTCTTGGATCCATGTGGAGACTTTCAGCAGAGAAACACCAAGGGAAGAGATTTTCCTGCTGCTGTAGATGCTGTGCCAGTTCTGGATTACTGTTGAATGACTGTGGATGCCACCACCCATCTGGACCAGATGAAGCCCAAGCGAAGCATCAGAGAGGGAGGGAGGAGGGAGGGGGGCCTTCTCCATGGAGCAAGCACCATTCAGGGCAGGTTCTGGGTACAGGTGCATGTGTGGGATGGTTGAGGGCAGGTTGCATCAGTGGTGGATTCCCGAGGCCAGTGAGCTCTTGTCTGTGGATGACCTGGAGGAGGGACCCACCATGGCAGACTGAAGGGACATCTGCCTGTGTCCTTAACGAGTGTGGATTTCAGGCAGTGACAGGCCAGCTTGTCCAGTGGAAGGGCTGCAGTTTCCCCTTCTCTCAGCTCTTGCCCAGTCTCCCAGCTTCTTCCACTCCTCATGCACAAAGTTGCACATTGCTTCCCTCCCTCTTGCACCCAGTTCCAGAGGCACCGTTTGGAGAGTCAGCTCCCTTGTCCAGGATACTGACTATTGATGGTAGTGTGTGCCTGGGGGAGTGTCTGGGGGAGACAGGAGAGGCTGGGAGGCAGAGATGCAGGCGGGGAGGGGGAAGGAGAGGGAGAGAAGTGAGGAAAGGGGGAAACAGGGAGAGAGGAGGGAAAGAGTCTGGAAAAAATAGGACACACCCAGGTCCAAATGCTGAAAGCAGCTTTCCCAGCCTGGAACTTTCCAGACGTGCTGGAAACTCCCATCACCTCCAACCAGAGCAGCCAGTGACAGTGCTGGCTGGAGATGATGGGAGTTCGGGAGCAACTGTCCCCAAACTCTGGGGGATGGGGAAGGCTACTGCAAAGCAATTTGCTTCATTGTTTTGCTTTGGATTGTTTGTGAGCTGTTCTGGATATATGAGTTTGTTCTGGACACACACACACACACCGAGAGAGAGAGAGAGAGAGAGAGAGAGAGAGAGAGAGAGAGAGAGAGAGAGAGAGAGAGATCAATTCTTCAAAAAGAAACAGCGTACCATCAGAGCAGGTCAGACTTTTATTTTGGCATCCAATTGCCAAAAATCCTCAGACTCCCCTTTGTGGGCTTGCATTCCGAACTGCCCGACCACATAGGTCAGCTTCCCAGAAGCCTGGCATCTGCTAGATGTGTTGGCAGTTGTACTCCAACATGTCTGGAGGCCACCAAATTAGGGAGGGTCAATGTTAAAAGAAGAATCCCTCCCCATGTAGTGTGATCTTTTGCCCACTACATGGGCAATGCCTCTTGAGAGACGCAGGGCATTATTTGGCAGGTTCCCCAGGAAAAGAAGCAATGCCTCCAGTCCCTTCCTATGATTTAATCAAAGCACATTGCAACAGGACATTGTAACCTGTAATTGCAAAATTGCTTCAGCTCAGGGTTACCCTGTGAATTCTTCTGACTTATCCACAAGCAGCAGTAAGAGACCAGCAGTGGACTGAGGCATTGCAAAGGAACTGTAGCAGCACCATCTGGACTGATGTGAGCCCAAACTATCCAAAGCAAGGTCTGACTGGAAGGTGAGCTGCTGCTTGGTATGTGCATCCCCCTTTTCCAAGGCCAGCATTTCCCCCAGTATCTCAGAAGGTATTTCTTATCTTTTCTGCAAGGATGTCAAATGGAAACTGAGAGGTACAGAGATGGCTCCGTTCAGCTCTTCTTCAGAAAGCTGCTTTGTCACCACTCGAAGTTGGCCTCAGTGCCTCAGATGGGGGTGGGGAGCAAGGCGGAGGGGTGGGGAGTTGTTTTGGTGCCGCCTCCCTCTTTCTGGGAAATGTTTGGCTGCTTTCTCTGTCAAGCAGCCCCAGCTAGATCAGAGACAGAGACTTTGCTGCATGCAACAAGCTCTCCAGCCCAGCTCTGATTCCAGCCTCAGGAGCCATCTGGCCCCATGGAGACCCCTTTCCTCATCTGCCTCCTTGCACTGTTCGTAGCTAGGGGTGAGTAGCTTGTCTTAGGATGGCTGGAATTCAGGAGGTCCAAGCCTTCTCCAGAAGGGGAAAAATGAGAGAAATAATTGTGTATATCCGCTAACTCTGAAAATTTTTTCTTGGAATTGTCAACTCACCCGTTGCAGGTGTACATAGGCAGTAACCACATTTGATAATGTATTGAAATAAGAGGGATGGAGTGACTTCATTCTGGCAGTACCAGGGGCTAAGTTGCTAAAAATAGATGAAGGCAAGAACTGTTGTCTAAATGGAACAGCAAGGTTTGTTTTGTTTAATTGGCTTGTGTGGGGGGAATATTTGGGCTCCACTGTAGGCTGCTCTTGAGTCAGCACCGGGAATAGGGCTAAGGTTGCATTGCACGAAGAGATGACAGCGGTGGGTTTGCATGACACGGGGGGGGGGGGGTTCTAAGCCACGGTACTCGTTATTCACTCCGTTAAGTGCCAGTCATGTGCTGGCTCATTTCTTCAACCAAGAGCGCATGCTGCTGCCTGTAATATCAGCAGAGTGATGTATATGCTTGGGGCACCTACTCCTTAAGTCTTCCTTGAAGGAGCTGTATTTGCTCGGGGCAGCTGCCTTTAAGGAGCTGTCCATGGTGCTGAACTCTAGCCTCAATTAGGCACCGTGGACAGCTCTTTGGAGCCGCGAAGATCAGCACCACGGACAGCTCTTTAGAAACCCCAGGTGCTCGCCTGCCTCACTGGCAGTGGAATCAATAGCCCCTACTGCTAACGACCCTGTGTGTGGCACAGTTGTGATGTCTGAACACAGTGAGGATGGGTGGCTTGGACGTTTAACAAGCTGCCCACCAAACCTACAGCGGAGTGTGGGCTATGGGTGGTTTGTTAGCCACACGTATGTAACCTTGCTGAGTTTGGACATCACAACAACCTGGTGAGGGTGATTAGGGAAATAAGCTGGCTGGCTGGTTGGCAAGCCACTGTGGCTTATTAGCCACCCTTGTATCATGTGAACTGTGGTTTTGGGTAGTTCAGGACCGGATGGATCTGGGATGCTGCCAATCACCGTTTTTGGAAGCATCTCAAGAGATACCACTGTAGGCTTTGCTGAAATTGGGTGGCCACTCTCTTCTTTGTCCTGCCAAGGAAAAGAACGTGAGAGGAAAGGAGATGAATCTGCTTGACCCTTTCTTCTCCTGCTTTTAGGGGTGTCTCTAGAATGTCCCACTTGCAACACCACTGGGAAGGCTTGTCAGGGACTTATGAAGGCGTGTGCCCCTGAGTATGACAAGTGTGGCATCATCCAGACAGTGAAGATCATTGGTAAGTGCAAATGACCTAAAGACAGAAATGGGAGGAATGAATGGCTCGTGGGCAAACGTACAACGGCATTCTCACTTCCATGGGCTGGGCTGTCCGGACATTCATGCGAAGTGCCCTGTAGATCAGGAATCATGAAGAGTTTGGTCCCTTTGATGATTTCATCATCTGGAGTCTCCATTAGTGAAAATTCTCCCTACTGTGCTCCTGGATATCGAGTGCCTTTTCAAGGTCTTAGGGCTGCTCCAAAATGCCAAGAAGCAATACAGAAATGCTGTGGTCACCTCAAAATGCATGCTTTGGATCCACCCATTTGTTCTTGTTTTTGGTTTTTGATGGGGGAGAGGAGGGAGCTGGTGGGAGAACATTGCAGTGATGGCAGACTGCTCTGGCAAAGACGGCAGGGTTGACGGTCCCCAAACAACCCTGACGGGGGTTCTGAGAGTGCGTGGTTGCAACAGATGTTGTCATAGCCAGAGGTAGAAGCCCCCTCATGCCAGAGCTGGGAGAGTGGGAGGAGATGCAGGGGCCAAGCAGGGGTGAGCTCTAGTTTTCCTGAGGTTTCAGTGTCATAGCAGAGGAGCATGGAGCAAAACCGATGGATCCAGAAGGCCCAGAGAGGGGCGGTGGCTGCACCTTGGAGAAGAGGCCATATCTCTGAGGAGTGGCTGAAGCTCTTTCCCTTGAAGGAAGTAGGGTTTCCCCTCGTGGCTGGTCAGGGTACAGGCACTGTGTGCAAAGATCTGCGCACTTGCCAAAGCAGCCCTGGAGCTCTTCAAAACATGAATTGATTTGGAAGTAAGAGTGGGCAAAAAATTAGCTGGGATCACAATTTTACATGAGAGTGCCCAATTGGCACCGTCCCCCCAAAACATGCAATGGAATGCACCTTATGAAAGGAATCTATGCAGTTCTGAGGCTTGTGAAAAGGTGTTTTTGTCCCTTCGGTGGTTTGTGGGGGGAAGAGGATGAATACCTTCAAATGTGTATCTCTGAATGTGCAAATGTGTACATCAGGAATAAGAGGGGAAAGAAACGGGATGAATAAATAAACATGTGCACCAGACACACTGCTGTCCTCAGTGGGTGGTAGGCAGATGCACCTTTAAGAAAGCCGTACAAATAGCCATACATTTAGCAAGAAGCGTACAAAAATAGGTATGAATTGTTATAGGAGGGAAAAGTCACACACCAGTGCAGACCTGGGTTAGAAAGGCAGAGGAAAAGCAAAACCTTGCCTCATTTACCCAGCCTTCTTCGGACTCTGTGGTCCTAATGAAGGGATGGTCATTTCAATTGGCTGTTTAGCACATTCCTGAACATCACCTGACTGCAAATAGTGATCTGCCCCAAGGGGGAAATGCATCGCCCAGAAACATTTCTTCTCAAAAGACAGTCTCAGCGTCATGAGTCTGTGATGGAATCCAATCTCCAACAGGTTTCTCATCTCAGAATATCCAAGTTTTCTTTCATCATAAGGCAGAGACACATTTCCTCAAAGTAAGAGCTATGACAATTTGGTCAGCCTGGGGATTTGAATGTTTCCATAGTGTCGGTAGAAATTCATGCAGCAGTTTGCAGCTTCACCTTGCCTCCTTGTAAACCGACACTTTCCTTTGGATCACACCATCCTCTTTTTCTCCACAACAAAGAAAAGCTTCTCTGACAAGCCACACATTGCGGAATGACTTTGGGTAGCTCCAGACAGACAGATCGGCTCTGGTGTTGCTAGTCCAAAAATGCTATTTAGCTGTTCTATCATCCACCTCATCCCCTTTTTCTAAGATCGTGTCTCCTTCTTGATCCCCACAGCATCCAACCAGAGCAACCACATTGAGAAGAAGTGCATCCGATCTTCCATGTGCAACAAGGGAATCAGTGTCTTAGATATGGGCAAGGGAGGAACCATCGTAAGCAACATTTCCTGCTGTGTGGGAGCGGATTGCCAGAAGAACCCTTCCTCCTGTACGTCATGGCCTTTCCCCACTTTCCTTTCCCCAATTTGTCTTATCCAACTCTCTGAGAGCCTTCGATCACATTAACTTTTCCTCCGTCGCATGCCTTCTCCCCACCCTTTAAATCCACTGGAGTTGCAGGAGTCTGTACTCTGATTACTTAACCAACAGTCCCAACAGATAAATGACTCCAAGTCTCCTTTGGGATAATTTGATTTTGTCTGTTCCCCCTGCTGTAGGAATCACAGTAGTGAATTTCTGCCAGCTTCCATACTGGGAGGGAAGAGACAGCTGTACCTGACCCCCTGCCTCCCATGATGTGCTCCACTGATCAGGAGAAAACAGGAAGCCAGATTCCTGGCACTGATATGAGTCAAGTCAACCCAAAGGGTCCCTTCCAGCTGACAACAACAGGGTCTTACATTAAGCAGTCTTCTTCTCCGTTGCATTTGCAGAATCCTTTAAGATATAAGCACACAGATGCAAAAACTCAGTCACACCCCAAAAGACTCCTAGTTCAAGTTGTGTTGACTCTGAACATCAGACTTCCAAAGACTGGTCCAACACTGGCCAAATAAGCCAGGCATGGCTTTGACCCATCTTCCTAGCTGTGGTCCCGTCAGGTAACATGAAAAAAGATTTGCAATTTTGCAAAGAACAGACTAAAGTGTCAGCCTGTCACCAATCAGAAACCTCAAGAGGGATTTAGGAGGTGGCCTGGTGATGTAATTTGTTGAGATGATTGAACAGAGTTGAGTTCCAGGAAACCAGATTCTGGCTCGATATCAGGAAAATTTTCCAGATTGTCAGAGCAGTATGACAATGGAAGCCATGGCCTAGGGAGGTGGTGGGCTGTTCCACACGGGAGGCATTCAAGACGCAACTGGACAGCCATCTGAGAGGAGAGTTTGACTGGGAGGCCTGCCCTGAGCAGGGGGTTGGACCCAATGGCCTTCTGGCCCCTCCCAACTCTAGAAGGATTAATCTTCTTGGCTTCACCAGTCGTCTTTCTCCTCTAATCTAACTGCCTCCTTTCCCTTGCAGGGCCCACCAGAAACACGTCTTCGGCCAGTGAAAAGAAGACCTGCCCAGCCTGCTACTCTCTGGGGACTGAGTGCAAGGAAGAGAACATTGAATGTGCTAAAGCGGGCGAGGTCTATTGTGCCGAGGTGTTTCAGCAGACAACAGAGGAAGGTAACAGGCCCTGTTTCCTCCCCCACCCCCAGCGCGCACACACACATCCTACCCCAGTGGGGGGAACAGCATTATTTGAACCATTAGCCCCTTCTGGGGTGGAGAGGAGATTGACGCCTTCTCGGAAAACCTTCCAAGATGACCCATTTATTTCCCCTGGTGCAAAACCAACCTAGGGCAACTCTAAGAAAAAACTGGAAGTGGAAAATATGTGTACTTATCCAACAGGGGCAAGGAATGTCTGACTCTCCAATAGCATGGGCCTATAGTCCACAATATCTCTCTCCACTGGCCATGCGGCCTCAGGATGATAGGATCTGGAGACCAATATTTTTTCCATAAAAACATAGAATAGTAGAATTGGAAGGGGCCAGAGGGCCATGGGGTCCAGCCCCCTGCTTAGAGCAGGACTCCCAGTTAAACCAGCCCTCTCGGTTCAGCTGCCTCTTGAAGGCCTCCAGTGTGGTAGAGTCCACCACCTCCCCAGGTCATGCGTTCCATTTCCATACCACTCCAAGTTCTTCCTGATGTCCAGTGGAAGCCTGGCTTCCTGTAACTTGAGCCTGCTCTGTAACTTGTGCCCCTTAAGTTCTGTAACTTAAGGGCCACAGCTTACCCACCCCTGTTATAAGGACCATAAGAGTGTTGGAGTTTCCTTCGGTGGAATTTGTTCCCACTGTCATCACTTCGAAGCAGAAGTCATCAAGCAGCAGAATTTCCAAGGCAGAGACACAGTCACTCCATGGCTAATGGTTCCATAAAAAGTCATTGGTCCTTGACCATGTGCTGCATTCACACTGCCTGTTAAAAGTTTGGTCTTGAGTTTAGTCTAAATTAACCTCAAGGCTAAACTAAATTCAAGGATTTGGTCTTGAGTCTGCCTCTGCAGAGCAAAGTATAAAGTTCTGCAGTTGCTTCAGACTAGAGTTGAAGAAGCAAATTGGTGTCAGCTGCAGGATTGCTGTTCACTGACCTGAACGTTAGCTCACGCCACAGTCTCTGTCCATGGTCCAGACCACATCTTTCCAAACTGGCTCGGGAATCCCAGCCATTTCTCCATCACATGTGCTTCATTGCCTCCTCTCAGTAGAAGGAAGCTTGATGGGTCAGGATGCCTCCTTTGCAACAGAACCACGATTCAGGGTGGGTGCTGCAAAGGACTTCCTGAGAGTTAGAACCCGTAGGGTATGGGATGGGCTTCCACGGGAGGTGGTTGAAGCCCCATCAGTGAGGGTGTTCAAGGATAGGCTGGACATGCACATGGCAGGCATGTCATGAGTGCAGCCGGCTGGAGCCAGGGGTCAGACTAGAGGGCCCAGGAGGCCCCTTCTGACACACTCTGTTTCTATGTCTATCAACAGCCTTTATATGCCCCAGCCCTGCCCCTCCTTGAGCGAGAGCAGGACATAGTAAAGCTTCCTTGAAGTTCAGCTTCTCTCCAATCCACTGGCTGAATTTGCTCATTGGCCAAGTTGTGATTAATCCCACTGAAAAATGGAAGAGGGAGGGCAACCGTGGGGCACCGCAAACCCTCCGTGCTGACCACCGTCTCCTGCTATCTTCTTTTCCAGACGGAAAAATAAAGACCACCATGAAGGGTTGTGCAAACAAGGATTTCTGTGAGACTATGGAGATGTTCTCCACTGGTGCGGCAACCTTGCTAACAGACAGCCAATGCAAGCTCGCCACTGGGGCAGCCAGCATCATTTCGGGGTTCTGCGGATTCTTCCTCTTGGTCCCTGCTGGGCTCCTCTTTGGGACAGTCCACCTTTGATAGCCCCCCAGCAGCGAGACTTGGGGTTCCTGCTCAAGCAATTCCTCCCCCACTGCACCTCGCTTGTGTCTCTGACCTTCTACAGATGATAGGCTTTTTGGGGAACGCAGAACTCTCATTGCCCACAGTATCAAGATCCTTGGTCCCCCCTCCCCCCTCTCTCTTTTGATGCATCATTGTGATCTGCATAATGACATGTGGCAGCCAGGGCAGGAGCCATGGCTCAGCATGATCGGGCCACTGCCAGGGTGCCTGCTCCCGCAGGGGTCCTGCTTCCAGTCTCTGCAGTCCACTGGCCACGCTGTTCCTCCTCTTTGCTGTTGTTCAACTGCCCTCTCTGAGCAACTGGGTAGCAGAGGGGTAGGAGAGCAGGGGAAAGAAAAGGGCGGTTGTGCTGCTCCCCTAGCCTACCTCCATGGTCCACTCTGCCCAAAGGAGGGGCCCAAAGGGGCCACTGAGTGAAGGGGCCGTACCAGCCAAGAGGAGGAGGGGGTCCATGGACTGCATCTTGCCCAAGCCCACCGCCCCCAGCCTGGTGCTTACACTGCAGGCAGCTCTCCACGCATGGCATGGGTTGGTCATGCTCACTGGCAGGTGGCACTGGTTGGCGGCGGGTGAAGGAACAGCTCAGTCCTGGGTGGAGCTATGCAACCGTGTGCCGTGGAGAGCAGTGCCTGGTGTAGACCAAAGATATTATCAGCCCACGACGGGCAAACTGGGTGCTCTCTCTCACCAGGATCCCAGGTCGTCCCCCGTAAATGTGTGACTGCCTCAGCTTGGGCCAGCCACTGACCGGTCCAGCCCACTGACTTCTATTTCACCCAGTGCCTGGGGCTCCCCAAACTTTCAGGCCAGGTTTTTCCCTCCCCAGATGTTTCCTCAGCCCCCCCCCCCACTTTCCTCAGATACTTTACCTGCATTTTAGAGGCTGAACATGAGACTTGCCGCATGCAGAACTCCCACTGGACTGCCCTGCCATGGAGTGCGGGGCAGGGGATGCTCCCTGCCTTTCTCTCTTGCTCCCCAGAGACGCCACCCGACCCTCCCACCAGCGGTTGCCAAGTATGATTCTCCTCCACCACCAGGAAACAAGTCAGTTTCTGCCAATTCTGAGCAGTATTTGGGGGGAAATGCCCCACTAGCTCCCAGCACTGCAGCCAGCATGCCTGCATGGGCTATGCTTCCTGGGATGATGGGAGTTGCAGTCCAGCATCACCAGAGGACATGAGCTTGGCATAGCTGGTGTTGGATCATCCGTATTCTTTGAGGACTGAGCCGTCAGAATGTGAATGCATTCCAGGGTTACACCGATCGCGCCGTATTGAATGATGGTTTTGTGCCTTTGGTTCCCCACTGGCTGATCTCCCTTACCTACTGCTTCCCTCCATGCCACATCCCATTCTGGAGGGTCCCATGACTTCTAGGGGCAGCTTTTGGGGTGGCACTTGAGGCTATGATTGCTAGAGAAGACTGGAGATGAGCTGGTGCCCTGCCTTGTGGGAGCAGAAGGGCTTTATGTTAGAGCCAAGCCTGGTATAACTTATTGCTCTTTTTGGCCTGCCAGTCCTGACTTCTGACTGATTAAATGAGAAGAATGTGTCACCCGTGTGCACCTTCATGTGGGAGCCATGAGAAGTTTCAGGGGCTTCAGCTTATTCAGCTTCCTTAGGGGGAGAAGGTCAACGGAGGTTTCTGGTCCATCTCTCATCTGAGGCTTCACAAGTTGCGCTCACAAGAAATGCTCACAGCATCCCCACTCTAAAAGTCTCAGCTCCTCCTCAGAAATTTGGGAGTTCTGCTTCTTTGCAGAACTACTGCCCACACACCTCGACTTTCTGCTATATACACAGGCCTCTCTCACCGCGTCAAAGGATACAAGCTCAGGAATTAAGGAAGGGGTGCAGAACGTAAATCTTTTCTGTAATTAGACTCACTGAGTTGTAAGGAAAGCGTTGAAGGTAACTGAGGCTGACACCAAACGCAGAACAATGTTTTGAACAGACACATTTAAAATCAGAGCTGAGCTGAGGTTTTCTGCAAACCCCCCCAAAAAGAAGCAGCTACAAAAAAGACAGAGAACAAAATAGGTGTGTGTGTTTTGAGGGGGGCTGAACGTATAATAAAGTATTCAGGAATGTGGGAGCAAACAGTGTTTGACAACAGTAGCATTTTTTTCTTATTTATCTTAAAACTCAGCTTGGGTCTGGTTGCAATGGCAGCTGCCCTGCTTTCCCTTCCTACCCTGCCACCACGGACTCCAAACATGCCTGGTTCGGAACCATGCAGCATCAGGAGGCTGTGCCATTCCAGGGGCATTGTGGGAAACCTGACCACTGGGCCCTGCTTGGGTACCACTGCTATTTGCCGGCAGCAATGAGCAATACTTTACTGGTGTCAAGAAACACACATGGTATATTTGAACAGGATGATGGCGATCTCATTCAAATATTTGTAGCAAATGACTTTTGTGTGGCTGGTCTGTTGAAAGCGTTAGGGTTGGGGTTAAGTAGCTCCCAGCATGTCCCAGAGAGTAGGAGGGTGTTTTTTTCTTGGTTTAAACTTAAATAGCTGTCTAAATATCAAAACATCCCAATGGAAGTAAATTTACAAGGGATCGGAGCCTGACTTTGTCAGACTAGGCCCATGGAAAGCAATGGCACTTGGGTTGGTTATGACTAACCTCAGAGATTTCAATGCATCTGCTCTAAATATGACTAAGTCTTGTTTCAATCGAAGGAAGTGTCTTTCAGAAGGTGCTGTGATCCCTCGTTATATTTTGGATGAATGATTCACACATACATTATAACAATGAAAATATGGGAGTGTTTTTGGAATAGGGCTGGCAAGCAAAAAAATTAAATCAAAATGGAACCTGAGTTGGTTGGCTGGTATGGGTTGTATGTCCAGTTCTCCATTGGCAGAAGCCTCTTTCATCCAGAAGAAGATTCCATCCAGGTTATAGGGAAGAAGTGCATTTTGTTGCTTACCCTCTCCTTCTGGCCTCCACCAACGTTGCTTCCAAGGATTCAGGGACCCTTCAGAACAGTGTGGAAGGTGAGGCAGGTCACGCCAGAGCAGTGGAAACCGGCAAAAGAACCTCTCTCCTTGACATGGATGCATCTGTCTCTTATTTCCCACTTTCAACTTTTTCAACAAGAATGTCAAGTTCTTTATATTTGGTTCATGAAAAATGTTGTGAATTGTGTGAAATTCATTACTGGAGTCCTTCCTCTGGGCTACAAGGAATCCCTCCTCAGCCCAAACTAACTTCAAAACTTCTCCGGGCTTTGTCTGCATACCTGCAGGACCATAAGAGCATAAATTGCACAAGGAAGGAAGGAAGTTGGTATTGGCAGGATATTGAATGCTTGCATCATTCTTTATTTTGCAATGCTGTCTGGAGAACACACCATCCCGGCAATTCTCCAGGAAGAAAGAACAAGCAACATTATGAGGGAACAGGACTGAGAAACAATTAAAGGCTCTGCAGCATGTAAAGACATTTTTTAAAAATATGACTAACATTATCTAAATGGAAAATTGCTTTCCTGCCTTTATGCTTTTCATTAAAGTGCTTTGCAAGATGCATTAAATTCCCGAGGCTTTGCCCCCAGAAGAGGCAAAATAAAAGGAAAGTTGGCAGTCAGGGCTGGCCCAAGGCAGTGTCCTGGAGCACACCTGGGGATGGGGCAGTGTCCTGGAGCACACCTGGGCAGTGGGCTAGGCTGGGGGAAAGAGGGTGGGCTGCTTGGTATGTAGCTTCCTCCTTGACTGTCTGCTCCTATGACCCAGTATCTCCCACTCTGTCACATATAACGCTGGTCCTCTCTTGGTTCCACTGGCTGCCAAGTGACGTCTGGGTCCAATTTAAGGTGCTGGTGATGACCTAAAAAGCCCTAAACGGCTTGGGTCCAGGATACCTGAAGGAGCGCCTTCTCTCCTATGTGCCCGCCCACCTCTTGAGATCTGAGGCAAAGGTCCTGCTCCGGGAGCCCTCCTTGAAGGAGATCAGGAGGGCCAGAAGTCTAGCGGCATGTCAAGACAGGAAGATGTTTTAGACTGGTGTTTGGTGGGTGTTTGTGTGTGTGAAGGTTTGGATCTAGGAAGTTGTCTACTGCCTCAGAAAAGTGTTCTGGAGTAAAGGTCTTTGAAAGTTCAGAGCACTTGAAAGATCAGTAATACCCTGGCTAGACATTGTCCAGACTGGAAGTAATCTATTTGCCCTTTTCTTGCCCTTGTCAAGAAACATTATGCAAGCATGCTTTTAAAAATCTATTTCAGTCCTCAGTCTTATGGGCTGATGATAGTAATAATGAAGATTAATTTTACTTATATCATTTCTGCAATGAATGAGTCACCCTGTAATTTAAGCTCCCGGGGCAACATACATAAGAACAATAACCCAATGAATAGTGATTAAAAAAACAACAGCACATGGACATGCCTTTTGAAATCTTTAGAAGTTTACCAAATAATTTTACATTCTTTTAAAGAGGTAATTATTGAAGCAGATAAAAGGTAGACCAATTACCTTAGCAGGGCTTATGTCTGAATAGACATAATTGCCATGTTTGCAAATTTTCAAAAAGTTGATTCCACTTTGGGAGTTGTCATTTACATAGTTCTATTCCATTTAACTATATCTGTATATGAATAGGAAAGAAAGGAAAAGAGTCTTTGCCAATTTTGCTCTGCTAGCTGAAACGACTATAGGTTCTTAAAAAAAGAACCACATACACCGTTGCTAACAATCCCTCTTTCCAGAGCTGTAGTCAAAAGTTTTGATCCCGGGGAAAGGTGGAACATTCAAGCAGTCTCATAAATGTTTTTATTTATATTTATAACCTGACTTTTTTCCTTTCAAGGAATTCAAGGCAGCTTACTTAATTCTGCTCCACCTCTCAATCTTAACTTCACAACAATAACTCTAAGTAGGCTGGCTGAGAGTCTGTGAATGGCCCAAAGTCACCCGCGGGTGGGTGGGAACTAGAACCCAGACCTTGTGAGCTGATTCCTGCAATCTTAGCTATATACCACGCAAATCCTCTGTTTAAAAAGACTGAGTCTGCAGTCTCATTAAACCTGAGACAAAATCTTCTTATATTTGCTTCTGATTAAACATGCATAGGACCAATAGCTAATTCTTTTACTTCTGCCAGAAGTATTGCGTATAATTCTGCCTGCATGCTTTCATCTAAAGTCCAGAAGTAAAAATGCAGGCGACTAACTTGTTTTAATAAACCTGCACTGTTTAAGCCTGCTTTTTAGTGGGTCCTGCCTCACACCATCTCTGCGATTTGGTCCTTCTGCCCTCCACCCTCAGCACCTCCCACGACCATCCTTTGGGCGGCACTATTTGCCCAGCTTTGCGATGCAAAAGTTTGAATACAAAAAAGGACATTTTGGAGGAAAAAAAAGCACTGAAAGACATTTTAGTGGAAGATGTGCACGAATTAAATGCAACATTTTGCTGGCTTTTAATTTAGTAGAGAATGGAATTGCATTCCATTATTTGCATTCCATTTGCAATTATAATTGCAAACAAGCAACGATGACATGGAGGAGGCATTATCTTCCTGTCCCTCGCCTGGGCAATGGGATCTAATGGGTCCAGGGCTCACAAGCTGTGAGGATTTCTCTTTATTAAACCCAGCCCCATAAATTCAATGCCAGTGCCAACCCCTCTACTGTGAAAAATGCAGAAGCAAAGAATCAGATGAGGGAGCTGCTGTTCTAGAAGAGGGTCTTTTATTTTTAACCTTGGTTCTTGCATTAATTTCTCCCCCCCCCCACCTCCAATAACCCACACCCCCAATTTAGCTACTGATCCTGGGGGAGGGGGGAATGGATGTGCTCCTACAGTTAATCCAGAACTAGAGAACAAATTGTGTCCCGGCTTCCTTTTCCCCATCCCCTTACCTTTTCCTTCCCATCAAAGCTGCATCTTAAAAGTCACATTCTAGAGGAGAAAGGTAAAGAAAGAAAGAAAACGGAGATGGAGATTTAAGTTCCAGGAGAAAGAACCCAAAGGCAGGAGCAGCATCTTTCAGCCAAACACAGTTCCCTTCCACCACCGTTCTTTCATTTTCTCTTTTTTTCCTGGTCCTGCATGCAAACTTCAGTGCAGCTGCGGAGGGTAAAATCCAGTGTCAGCTTGTACTTCCACGCAGGAGGTATTTCTCCTCCTGTTTTCAGCAGCTGCTGGCAATTCCTCTTCTCTCTGCATCTGATGAGGCTGTCCATTCAGGAGAAAGAGCTGGGACGGCGCAAGGGAGGTGTCATGTGGGGGAAGGAGGAGAGAAAAGCATGGGAGCTGTCATTGGGCAGTTGTGCAAAAACGGAGGGGAGCCCATCCTGCTTCCCCTTCCTGGCTCCCCGGCAGATGTGCGGCATTCTTTTCTTGGAGTAGCGCTAGAAAAGGCCCGGATGGGGGAGCCCAAGAGATGCACAGCCCAGACTCTAGCAGCAAACTGGACTTTCTTTTCAAGGCTGCTCAGGAAAGGCTGGCAAGACCAAAGCCCAGCTTTTATAAAGCATCTTCCCTCTTTGAAGTTGTCCTTTCACTAAACTAGCCTGGCCCACATCATTTTGCTGCCTGAGGCAGGCCAGCGAATGGTACCTGCTTGCTGAGACGATTGCCTCATCATGTTATTTTGCAACTGAGGGAACCCCAACAGAGGCAAGAATAGAGGCCTTCTAAATTAAATACCTGGCAATCAGTCGCTCTTTCATGCCACTCAACGCCAACAGTTTCCCTCTTGGCCCTGTGCTGACCTGAGAGAGTACACACAGGGTCTGGGGCCAGGTGGGGCCGGTTTCTCCCTCCACAAGGGTGTGGGCCCGATGGAAATGGTCTGCTCTTCCAGTCTTCCGCATCCTGGTGGATTCCTGTGGCTCTGGGGGAGTTTCCAGTTGATATGACTGGCCTCTTGCTGACATCCTAGTCGATCTGTGGAATATGAAAATGACTTGGGAGGTTGACACGACCACCTCTAAGCGTCCTCTCCCTCCATATAGAGCCCATGCAGCACCTTGATATACTCTTGCATTATGGGCGATGAAGCCGGATGGGAGGCAACTAGAGTGTGGATGGAGGGAAACTCATGCCGAATCTGACCAAACACACTTGAGAGCTCATTGCTGAGCCTCTGCTATGGCGGTGAAGGCTGCCAAGAAGGAATTCTTCTCTGCTTCCACTACATCCTCACAGTGCCACCCAGCTGAGCTTTCCTGGGTGGTGCAGGGCCTGTTTCATTCTGGAGCTAAGGCAGATCCTATTGCACCATTGGCAGCTCGTTGCGGCGACTTTGCCCAGCACTTAAGGGATGAAATCGCTCAGATTTGCCACGAATTGGACTCCACAGTTGATACAGTTCTGGAATGGGAGGTGTCCAGAGCACCCTCTGGTCCGTCTTTGCTGGATAGGTTTCAATTATTGCAGCCTGAGGATGTGGACAAGGTGCTTGGACAAGTCTAGCCCACCACCTGCTTACTTGACCCTTGCCCTTCATGGTTGCTCATCAGAGCCAAGAACGGGAGGTCTACCTGGGTCCAGGAAGTAGTTAATGTCTCTAAGAGAGGGTCAGGTCCCCGAACCCTTGAAGGAGGCAGTGATCAGACCCGTCCTGAAGAGGGCAAACAAACAAATAAATAGATAAATAAAGGAAATTTGAGTCCCTCAAGGAGTGGACAATGGACTGAAAGACACGTGATGATTGACAACACACAGACGGAGCAGTGTTGACCAAAAATCTGCAGTTCTATTTATTTATTTGTAGTATGTATATGTTGCTGAATCTAAGAACCCCCCAAGTGGTTTATATCCCTAAGCTGCATCCATAACTCTAGGTTACGAGCAGAGTTTTGCATCGGGATCCAGTTCTTTGGGAGCAAAAGGGCCTTCACCCCTTGTCTTCCCAAGCTCAGCCACGTCATCATGCCTGTGATACATGGCTTGAGAACAGCTTAACAAGTGTAATAACAAACGTGAATGGCAGCAAACAGATGCAGGAAAAGTTGGAGATGAGATGACAGAGGATATAGACATCTAAAGAAGAATGGGAGACGTGTGCATCCTTCCACCATGGCTTTTTAGTCTGTGCCTTGGGGACATCTCTGAAGCAGCACTTGCAACTAGTTTGTGGACCTCCTCTTGAACTGGCTCGCTTTCTAAGACCAGGAGGAACAAGAGGCTCATCTGGGAAGGTTGGATGGGTAGATTCCACTGAGTTTCATCCCACCCTTACTAATGAGTCGAGAGGAGAGAAGGAAGAGCAGCCCAAGAAGTCAAAATTTCACTTCTCTGAAGGTCAGCCCTGGCCAGTGGGTCCTGGATGGGTATCAGCCCCCGATGGGGCCAAAATGCACATGGTGTTCCTATTTTGTGTGATCTGGCCAGGGATCCCATAAACCTCCACGTAGCCATTGATTAAGCGTGGCTAGCTTTCCTCAGAGCTTGTCCAAATATGTACCCTACCTGTATTTTTTCTGAAATGAATGTTATATTTGGCATCCGCATAGTATCTTATGTTGTACCAAAGTACAGTAAACACAGTCCCAGATCTGAAAACATGTTGGTTATGTTGACAATAGCAAAAGTCCATGGGTTCCTCTGGCAAGAATCCCGCTGAGAACGAGAAGAAATGGGGTCACATCTGCAGCAAAGTGCCCCAGTATGAAGGGCTCCACTCCATTCCATTGCCCCATCTGCCCTAGAACTCCGAATTTTCCTTTTTACCCTAGAAGTCCATCCCAGAATCTTGCACATTCCCAGACAAGTGTGGAATTTGCAAAATGCGTTTTTTACAATAAAATGAAAATAGAACTGCTCACTCTAAAAGCCATTTTTAAAGGAAACCTTTTCATGGTTTAATCAATGGGCAGAAAGTGAGCATTTAGGTGGATACTCTAGAAAGACACATTTTTTTCTGCTTGAAAATGCAGATCGTTCCTGTCTTGGGGGAAAAGATGTGCATGTTCAGGAATCAGACCAAGGGGAACCGAAAGGTAATGGACAGCCTTGACCAGCTTGAACTGTGCTCCTAATGATAAAGAACATTGTGCCGCCTGACACTCTTTGGTGCCCCCCACCCTGGAATAGCTGCCATTGAGTTGCCAAATTGCGGCAAAACAACGTGCATTTTCATTTGGAAACAAAACAAAATCACACTGCAGAGAGAGCTCGATTGCAACCGGAAAATGAAAACGCATCTTTACCGAGGAAACAGCGCTGCAGATCAGCCCGGATGGTTGTGCAAACAAGGCTAACAGTTTGCACTGCAGTTCATTTGCTGTAGTTGGATCAACATGCGTCCCAAAGTCAACGGCACACCTGCCCTCTAAAGGGTCAGCAAACAAGACTTCAGGACACTCAGCGGTCAAACCTCCAGGATGGTTAGCATGGTTAAAACAGAGGCCTGCAACTCTGCGTGATCCCTGGGCAGGCATGTGGGACTAATTAGCCCAGTTCTGTGCCACGTCACATGGGCTGAATCATGGAGGTCCACCTTCTGTACCTTTCAACTAAGGGGAAGGGGTGGCGTACCGAGCCTGCTTCTTCCTCTCTCTCAAGCCATGGATGCCTTTCCCCAAAGCTGGCCAGGGACTTCGAAACAAAGCTGATGGAGCAACTGACAAGTGGATATGGCTGCTAGTCCCTTTGCTCTTTCCCCATCCCAAATTCACGTGGTTTTATCCATTAAGACAAAACTCCACGGGAAGGTGTGCCCATCCTGCTATTAACCTGCGTGGGGAGGAAGAAGGCTTCTGTAACAGGGACCAGTATTGCTGCATTATTAGGTCTGGGGGTGCAACTGCAGGGAAGCCAGCACATCGACATGTGCTAATCTGTACGCACTTTCATGCTGGCCCTTGCAGTTCCAACTACAGGTCTACATAGTACATAAAAAACTACCTTTTTATTCAAACATTCTTTTAATTGTTAATATTATTTATTTATTTTATTCTTTGGCCAAGACAACTTAATTTATGCTGTTAAATTATATTGTTTTATATTATGTTATTTATTTTTGATTGTGAGCCGCCCCGAGGCTTCGGCGAATGGGGCAGCATAGAAGTTGCCTACATACATACATACATACATTCATACATGAGAGGTGTGCTGTGCGAAAGCTGCTCTGCCAGTTCTGCCAACAGGCTCCATGTTAGGGGGTGTCAATCTCCTTTCGGTGTCAGGGCTGAACTCCATGTCCGACAAGCTCTTGGGAGTGATTTCCCAGTGGTGGTCTGGCCCCAAGCCAAAACGGAAGGGCTAAAGTATGAAGCACATCCTTTAACGGAGAAAACAGGAGAGTGAGGGGAGGCATGATAGAGATGTCCTGAATAATGCGTGGCGTGGAGAACGAGGAGCGGAAGACATCTGCGTGTCTTCTCTAATAACAGAACTAGGGGCATTCTATGAAGATGACTGGTAGGAGATAAGAGGGAAACACTTTTTCATACACTGCACAGTGGCACCATGGAACTCATTTCTGCAGCATGTAGTGATGACCACCCATTTGATGGCTACAAAATGAGTTTGACATATTCATGGAGGAGGGGGCTAGTCAGGCTACTGGTCTGATGGCTGCTGGCTCGTCTTCTCCTGTGGAACATGGGCACGAGGGTGCTATTGCTCTCATGTTTCCTTGAGCGTCTTCCTCATCTTTGGATAGCTGGTTGGTCACAGCGTAAAAGAATGTTGGGCTAGATGGACCATTAGAACATGAGAACATGAGACCAAAGGTGGATCTAGTCCAGAACTCCATACACACATTGGCAAACCAGCAGCCCACAGGATCCCCCCAGCAGGACGGGTGCAAGACCACCTCCTGCCCAAGCTCCTCAGCATCTGATGCATGCAGGCATGCCACCACTGGTGAAGGAGGCAGCCCGCGGTTGGCCAGACTGGTATGCAGTGGTCGCCTCGAAGGCCATCCATATCGGTGCCCATCACCACTTCCTGTGGCAGCAAATTCCAGAGTAAACTGGACCACCGGTCTTATCGAGTACGGCTCTTCTTATGTCCCTGCCAAGGAAAGTCTCCACTAGATAACTTGGTCGGGTCCATTTCGTATTTGGCCACTTGGGAATCTCAGCATTCATTTGCTGCTCTGCACACGCATCCCACCATCAGGATTCTAGTCCTTATGGAGGAAAGCGGGGCTGTAAATGCACAGGCAATGGAAGCTCAGGAGCCTGGGTGTACTTTGCAGAGGTCCAGGCAGAGCGGGGTTTCACTGCCTTCCACAGTTCCCGCACCAAGATTGCAACAGCTGCGAATTGCACAAGAATTTGAGCCAATGGACCTTAATTCCTTGGATTGGCTTAATGTATACCAACTACAAAGTCCCCTTTCCGTTGCCTGCAGGACTTGTTTGTTCAACGCAGAGCACACATGGCCCTTAGTCTGGCGTGTTCCCGCAATTGATTTCGGGGGGCTTCATATTCGATGTATTTTCATTCAATTATTCACTTGCAGCCAGTGTGTTTCCAGGTTTTAATTGTATTTGTAATTGCTTTATTTGTTACTTTTGTGAGCTGTCCCGAGGCTTTGTAGCAAGGGGACGGCATATAAAAACGTTAAATAAATAAATACTTCACGTACTACCTGGTTTGCTAAAAACATGCTATTTATCCATAAGGAATTGTGTCCTTGCATTAACTGATAATTGATAATAAGCCTGGGGAACTTCCATTCAACCGACTCTCCTTGCTCTCTAGTTTTATGAAAAAGGTTTTTTTCTCTTTGCCTTTGTCCACGGGGATTCGTGGCAAGTGAACTGGAGCGGGTTGCCATTTCCTTCTCCAGTGGATCACCTTTCGTCAGAGATCTCTGGATGACCTGTCCGTCTTGGGTGCCCCTGCACAGCTCATAGCTTCATTGTGCTACACAAGCCCCTTCACCTTGGCAAGGCAGGGATCCATGAAGGGGAATGAAACGAGACCCGTGAGACTCAAATACTTTGGCCACCTAATGAGAAGGAACAACTCACTGGAAAAGACCCTGATGCTCTCCATCTACCAATTAGCTGCCAAAAACATCGAGCGATTCAACAAAAGTTTTTTCCTAGAATGGAAGTTGAATTAGGATTATCTTTTTTGGGATGGGAAGAGAAGGGAGAGAGAGGCAGGGAGGGAAAGAAGGGATTTCGTGGGCAGCAAACCAAGCCTTAATAATTTTGCACGCAGGTTTTGCACCTTGCTAAGGTTTGCAATCCTGCTGAGTTCTGTAGATGAGCAGGACAAAGCCGGTGATTTCCAAAAGTGACCCATAACCAAAAGCATGCCACAGAGGTTTTGATCTCATACTCCATCTCCTGACCTCATGCTCACCTTGAAAAATTCCATCCACTCCTGGTTTATCTGTTTACTCTTTCGTTCATATGTTAGGACATTTGCCCGGATGGCTGTTGGATAGCTGGGAGAAGGCTCCAAAAGATGACATCACAGCCTGCTACTATATAGTGGGGCATGGAGGGAGAATGGTCTGCTGCGCTCACCTGACTGGGAACCTTCGGCAGAGATCAGTTGCTACAGCTGCTGGGAGCTTTTGGTAAGCAGAACTTTCTTCTCAGGGGGCTGGAATGCTTCCCCAAGGAAAGCCCGGCTGCATATATGACTTGCTCGCGACATTGGTCTTTCTGGTTTCCCATTGTGAAATCCAGTGAGCTGGATGGGAGGACATGCATGACAACCTGCTGCGTGTTTCCAGCCATGGTGGGTTGTCGCGTAGCATGAACTCAGTCTGGCGTAGGCATGGTGGGTTGCTTTTTCTGGACGAGCCACCATGAGAACCCAAGGGGTCTTGCAACGGCTGTTTTACCAATCATGCTTGTTCTGCTTCTGACCCTAGGCAAGCAAGGGACTTGGCAAGAGCAGGAAAAAACCCACCCTTGGGGCTTTTGGTGATATTGCCCATGCTGTTGCCGGTAGCAGCCTTTCCAAAGGGCCCAAACGGCACATTGGCAGAATGAGCATTGATTGGCCATTGAAAAAACGAACCCCAAGTGTGCGTGCTTTGGGGAGGGGTGGCTTTTTTCTTTTAAAGTGCATTTGGTCCTCCCCAGGCATGGTCTAAACGAAGGTGCTTGCCCTGGGCAGTCATGTATCCATCCGTTTCCAATACTGTCCAAGGGCCAAAGTTCCCTGGCTGGTTCACAACAGGCCATTAAGGAAAGACAACAATAAAAGAGGCATAAATCAAAACACATTAAAATGTTTTAAAGTCATAAAAGCTAACAATATAAAATTTAAAACCATATATATGAAGGAGCGCCTTCTCCCCTGTGTGCTGGTCCTCCAACATAGAAAAACTTCAAATAAATAAATATAGCAGCTAAATACGCAGTGCGTTGTTTTCAACAGCATAGAAAAACTTCAAATAAATAAATATAGCAGCTAAATACGCAGTGCGTTGTTGGACAGCATAGAAAAACTTCAAATAAATAAATATAGCAGCTAAATACGCAGTGCGTTGTTTTCAACAGTCACCCCCCCCCCGCCCCGCTCACTGTGGCTGATTGACAGGGCGGGTTAGCATGACGCAGAAACCCTCTAGGCTTAACATGCAGACGTCCCCCTTTATTTCATCCCTGCAAGACTCCCCACCTTCACCACGCACTTGAAGCGGACAGACCCCCGGCTGAAGGGCTCAGGAACGCGCGGCATGCTGAGAGAGGATTTTGAATGCTGAGAGAGGATTTTGAAGCAGGCCTCGTGCAATTCTAATCCTTTCCTGCAAGACTGCTGATGCTGCTCATTCAGATTTTGCAGTTGATGTTCTTTATGCCGTTCTTCCCTTGCACAAGCTTGCAGAATCCACCCTTCATGCCAAAAGACTCTGGAGACTAAGATGCAGTGTGACTCTGAGCGATGCTTTCATGCAGGGGGATATCTAGAGCCAGTATTGCAGGAAAAAAAAGTATAATGTGGAAGAAACATTTCAAATGGATTTCTGGTGTCTCTTTCAGTCCCCTCTGGCCAGACTGCAACCTACGAGCTCAGCCTTCTGCATCTTCTGTGATTCACCATGCGGTCTCTCCTCGTTTGCTGCCTGTTTGGGGCTCTCTTAGCTACAGGTGAGCCATTCCCATTAGTGATCTGAGCAGCTGCCCCAGACTCTGACTTCTGCAGGAACAAGAGATGTTGCCTCTTTGGGACAGTTTCACATGTTGGGCAAGTTAGGCAGAGTTCCAGTGTCCATTTTGAGAATGTGACCACGAGTTCAGGAAACTGTGAACAGTCTGCTCCTGCTCACATTTGTTTAAGCTGGTGAATGGGACGTTTTTGAGTGATTTGCACACTGAAACAAACTTCTCCGGCATCCCTGTCTGTAAGGGATAGTTGTTACACACTGGCAGTAAGGGAAACCCCACCACCGTCCCAGGTAGTGGCTTCCGTTGCTTCCGTTGCCAGGCGCTTTCACAGTTAAGCACGTCACCTAACATTGGGCTGCGATGGTCCCCCCTGGGACCGCTTTCCAATAGACCTTTGTTTTCTTTAATATGATCAGCCTTCAGCCATTTAAAGAGTGCCATCCTGCCCCAATCCCAATGTGGAGAATCCCAATGCCCGGCTCAAGTCCAAGAAATCCGTGAAAGGAGCTCACCGGTGTTTAGTAGAATTGGAATGTGGTTGCCGTGTGAGGGGAGTCTTCAGGGAAAGGAAATGGCCTCTACAGTCCTACAGAAACCAGTTTTTGAGTAATCTGTTCTAAGAATGGGACCAGGCAGATACCTCAACAGGTCAATGATGAGGACACATGGGCGACCTAATAGCAGCCATAGGAATTGCTCTTGGAACACTTTGGCGAATCACTGGAAAAAATACCTCTTTGTTTTCCTTCTCCAGGCACCAGTCTTGAGTGTGAGAACTGCGTGGGTTTGGGCAAAAGATGTGACGGCTACATGAAGACTTGCGCTGAGGATGAAGACGCATGCATTCATATCGTGAAGGAGCTGCTGCATGGTACATGGCTTTGAAAACTTGGGCTAGTGCAGAGGTCACAAAGGGAGGAGCCTGGCCACCACAGAATTCAAGCTCAAGTAGTACAATTTGAGTGGGGAAGGCTTGAATTTTACCCACACATGTAGCCCTGAAAAGCTGAGAGAGTCTTCCATGATGAGATGTGTGACTTCAGGTGCCCAGATGCTGGGGTTGTCCTCTTTCTGCCAGACCTGTGAGTTTCAAGCACCCTCAATCCGGCTGCAGTTACGAGGGAACTCTAAGCTAACTTACTTGGTAAGGTCTTGTTGGGAAATGGTTTCTTGGCAATCTCAGGGTTGCCTGGCAACACTCGTGCACCCCTCCATAAGGATTCTAGTCCTGATGGTTGGAAGCATGGCCTGAAACATACGGGCAGTAACATCTCAAAACCTTGGTCCTGCATTGCAGTGGGCAGGAAAGCATTCACTGTCATCTTGTGGGGTTCCTTGCCCTGCAGCACGATAGCAAACACAGGGAGAAAAAACAAGCAAACCCACGTCATCAGGGCTTGCATGCTGCAGCTGGCAGGGCCTTACGTTTCTTGCCCTGGGGCACTTACCTCTTTCTTTCTTTATTCATTCACAAATTTATATGCCACCTTTAGCTGTCAGAATGGCCTCCTTAGGTGGCCCATACAATATTATTCATGTAGTGCAGAGTATACATCAAATCAGTCAATCCTAAAGGAAATCAACTGTGACTGTTCTTTAGAAGGCCAGGTGCTAAAGCTGAAGGTCAAATACTTTGGCCCCCGAATGGGAAGGAAGGACTCCCTGGAGAAGAGCCAATGCTGGGAACGATTGAAAGCAAAAGGAGAAGGGATGGTGGAGGCTGAGGTGGCTGGATGGGGTCACTGGGGTGGTGGGTGTGGGCTTGGGTGGACTGCGGGGGATGGTGGAGGACAGGAGAACCTGGAGGAAGGTTGTCCATGGGTTGTGAAGAGCTGGGCACGACTTTACAAGCGAACAGCACATGCCCCTAGGGTTGATATTTTCCAGCAATTGATACTGTGCAAGTTGCATTTCTGATTTTTTAGATGTAATTATTAACATCTATATGCCACCTTGTTTACTAGATAGTGGCACTTGTCCATATGGCAATGTGTCCCTGGGTCAACAGATAACAGGGAAAGATGGTGCCTTCTACGTCAGCAGTATTTTTGAATGTTGTAGGAGCGATCTGCGATGCCGAACTCTGCAGTCCAGGTTCATTCTGACGGAGCACGTGGATGGCTCAGAGAAAGAACTCATCTTTGAGGAGAAGTGGAGGGAACCATGTTCCCAGAGTCTCCTGTTCCCTCCAGTTTTAATGAAAGACGTGTTTCCTTCTTCCTTATTCACACAGATTCCGTGACCGTTACCATGAACGGCAAGGAGTGTGGCAAACTCAGCAGCTGCGAATATGAACAACCTGAAGTAGATGTAGGAAAAGGACTGCGAATGAGAACTCGCAGATCTTGCTGCACTGGGGAAAAGTGCCGCACGCTCCCACCCCCCGGTATGTATGTACAGAGAACATGTTTGGTGATCCCCTGAATCTATTGATCTTTCAACAGTTGGGGGTGGGGTGGGGGGGTAGAATCGATTACAGAAAGACCTCTGCAAGCATGTCTCCTTGTAAACCAGCTGTGATCAGACAATTGCATTGTAAAAGGTGAAGAAGTCCGAAACCAAAGAATAATTACATTCCAACTTGTGAATCCATTTGGGAAGTGTAGATACAGTGAGTTCATATTAAAATTTGAACCAAGCAGATTTCTCCTCCCAGTCCGGTCTAAGTCAGAGTTTTCTAGAGGGAGCGGGATGCATCTCATGCTGTGGATGCTCGATGCCACAGCTCCTACTGGTCTGGATGTTCTCCTCTGGACTCTGCAGAGTATCTTCTCAGCAGCTTGGGACATTTGGGCTATACTTCCCCAAATCCAACTCCAGAAGAGGAAGCTGGTTGTTGCAGCTTGTTTGGTGTATCCCCTGCCCTTCTGCAAATGGTCCTATTCTCTGCATCCCCAGTCCACTTGGCACTGATCAGAGCCAACGAGCCTGGGGACGGATTCGTGCCGGCACCAGTAAAACCCTCTATTTTATTTCCAGAGTTGTCGCCACTTGACTTAAAATCCAATAATCTTCAGTGTCCTGGGTGTATGGGAATATTCTCGGACAAATGTCACGAGCAGCCTGTCGAGTGTACTGGGTCTAACACCAAGTGCATATCAATCGTTGTAAATGCAACAGGTAACAATTTCATGCTTTTCAATGGATTTCTGCCCTGCCCTTCTTCTTGCCAGCCAATGGCCTGTTCCCTATCTGGTCTCAGTTGGGTTCTCTTCTGTAGTGAACAACCTATGACTCACAACCAAGGAAAAACCCGCATGTTCCCTTCAGGGGTTGTTAGCAAGCCACAGCTGGCTAGTGCAGCAGGTGTGTGACAACATAAGAACCCCTACATTGGCAGCAACGCATGGCTTGCCAGCAACCCAGATTCAATCCATACTCAGTCCTGGAGTGTGGTTCTCATCTAGTCAGAATCCAGGCACTGTCCCTCCAGTCCTGGATGAAATCTGACCCTGTGTGTCACCATTAAACATATGTAAATTCTGACCCGATATGTCACCATCACACACACACACACCCCCTTTCAAAGCCCTTTGGCTGTGAGAACATTTACAAACTTGACATATGTTGCACAGCAACAAATCTAATGTTTACTTCATTAAGGAACCCATTTATTTATTTATTTATTTATTTATTTATTTATTTATTTATTTATTTATTTATTTGGCCATTTCTAACCCATCTAGTTACTGTAAGTCTCTGGGCGGCTTACCACAAATCACTAATAAATACATCCTAATACATGTTTCTGGTCGTGAAGTCATGTCTGACTCACCGCGACCCCATGGACAACATTCCTCCAGGCCTTCCTGTCCTCCACCATCCCCGGAGTCCACCCAAGCCCACACCCACTGTCCCAGTGACTCCATCCAGCCACCTCATCCTGTGCCGTCCCCTTCTTCTTTTGCCATCTATTGTTCCCAGCATTAGGCTCTACTCCAGGGAGTCCTTCCTTCTCATTAGAGGGCCAAAGTATTTGAGTTTCATCTTCAGGATCTGGCCTTCTAAAAAGCAGTCAGGGTTGATCTCCCCTAGGACTGACCGGTTTGATTGCCTTGCAGTCCAAGGGACTCGCAGGAATCTCCTCCAGCACCACAACTCAAAGGCCTCAATTCTTTGGCACTCAGCCTTCCTTATGGTCCAGCTTTCACAGCCACTGGGAAACCATAGCCTTGACTATACAAACTTTTGTTGGCAGGGTGATGTCTCTGCTTTTTTGAACGCTGTCAAGATTTGCCATAGCTTTTCTCCCCAGGAGCAAATGTCTTTTAATTTCTTGGCTGCAGTCCCCATCTGTGGTGATCTTGAAGCCCAGGAAAATAAAATCCGTCACTACTTCCATTTCTTCCCCATCTATTTGCCAGGAAATGAGACAACCGGATGCCATGATCTTAGCTTTCTTAAAGTTGAGTTTCAAGCCAACTTTTAAATACATCCTAATAAATATATCCTAATGAATATGTCACAATAACCCATGACTGAGGATAAAAACATAATTAAAATATTGAAGCTTTGAAGTACCAGGCAAATACAAAGGTCTTGACCTGGCACTGAAAAGCATATAATGTCGGCGCCAGACGAACCTCTCTGGGAAGCGCATTCCACAGCCAGGGCGCAGCCACATGTTGCTCACCTTAGGTGCGTACTATCATCATCATCATCAATGCATATCCTGCCTCTTTTCCTCTTGTGAGGAACCCCAGGGCAGCTTAATAGCTCTTCTCCACTCCATGGTATCCTCAGAAGAACTCTGTGAGGTGGTTACACTGAGACTGAGTCCGTGTTGCAACATCATGTGGTGACCTGCACGGTCGAGTGGAGACCAGAGTTCAGGACTCCCAAGTCCCCAGCCCACCCCTATGATCCCCACACAAACTGGTCCTACCTACAATGGCATACCTGAGATGTTGTGTACACATGATGATGTGAATTTTGAATGCAGCCATGACGGTTAAGAGCATGGGACTGGGACTCAGACGATCTGGGTTCTAGTCCCCGCTCAGCCACGGAGCCAACTGGGTGACTTTGGGCCAGTCACAGACTCTCAGCCCAACCTACCTCACAGGGTTGTTGTTGTGGGGATAAGATGAAGGAGGAGAATGATGTAAGCTGCCTTGAGCCCTTTGTAGGAAAAAGGCAGGATATAAATTGAAAAAATAAAAAAAAATAAAAAAAATCATGCAGGTACACTAAGCATTTGACTGGGACGGCAAAAAGTGTCCCTTGATCGTACAGTCAATAGCAAAAGCAGATGCCCATAATTAAAGTTGGATCCCTGGTGGGGAAGGTCAAAAAAGGAAGACCAAATAGGAGATGGATTGCTTCCATTAAGGAAGCCAGCACCTCGAAGGTACAAGAGCTTGTTTTATTGTTGTGAGCCGCCCCGAGGCCTGTGGCAAGGGCGGCCTATACATTTCCAAATAAATAAATAAATAAGAGCTGTGCAGGGCACGCAGGGATGGGACGTTATGGAGGGCGTTCTTCACAGGGTTGCAAAAGTTGGACATGCCTTGATGACGCATGGCACCGACAATGAATATATAGCAGGTGTTTCATACTTTCACACAGGGGCTGTGCGTGGCCCTTCTCGGCTTTCATATACTTTTAACCAGAGTTGGGTACAGAAGATCCTCTGGGGAATGTTGCTGGTGTTGGAACGTTTGAGTGCCTTCAAAATTCCTTGGCTAGGTTGCTCCCCGCAGAATCTTCCTTTCCACAGAGGAGAACTGTGTTTGCCATTGCCTTGGCTTGAGCCTTATCCACTGCAAACTTGATGCTGACTACCCTCTTGGTTGTTTCCACAGCTCCAGAGCACCCTCAATTTGCAATCAAAGGCTGCGCTTCAGAGCATATGTGCTCCCTGCTTAAACCCGGCAGCTATCAGTATTTAACAATGTCTTTGCATTTGACTGAGGCTCGGTGCACGGAGCCTGCTCACATCTAAGCCCCCGGGCCAGTCAGTTCAACATTCTGAATGCCTTAACCCCCACATTGATTGCAAGTGTCTCCTGAAGTGGAGCCAATTAAAAAAAGCATCTTTTCAAACACCTTGCTTTGTACAGAGTTTTATTTTAATCCAAAACCTAAATGTGGAGTAAAGCCATATGGTACAGTTCCCATTTGCTGTTTCTGTGGGCAACATTTATTTCTGTCCTGGAGAAGGGGACTCTGCAGAAAGGGGTAAGAAGGGAATCTGGGAGGAAGGTCAGAATCCGGCAGGTTGTCTCAGTTTGGCTCCCTGGATTCTGGTCCCATGCTGGCACCAACTTACTGTAAAGCAGGGGCCCTCAAACTTTTTCAACAGGGGCCCATTGAAAGCTGCCGGCAATGGGCACGGGCCACTAAGTCAGTGTGGCAACATGGACCGGACCCCCGTGAAAGGCATTGCAGTAGGCCTTGTTCACACAGCCCTTGATGGTGAGCCACCTGCTTCTGAAGCTTTGTGCTGCGGAGACAATGGAAGGAAAGCCAGTCAGCATCAGGCGCACGGCAAGATCCGGCGGGGATCGTTCTCCCCAGTTCCCTTTGTCTCTCAGAGAGCCAGCAATCACATTCCGGGGCAAAGTCCAGGTTGAAAGGGAAAGAGAGGAAGAAACTCAGAAGCACAAAAGGTTGGCTCACGTTCCATCCTCCCTCCAAAGTCAGGATAAACCCGCACAAACAGCTTACAAAGGCAAACATATTTTGCCATCTGCAGAGAGAATCGTGGCAAAAACCAGACTGAAAACCCAACACGTGTTGCTTCAGCAGCGTATGATAATGATGATGTTTCTATTACACAGTGATTTTACCCCCCTTGTCTTCCCCTTGCCAGGAACTTTACAAGGTCTTTCCTCCCTTTGTTTTATTCTATGGTTTTGGTAGGTTGAGATTGAACAGCTGGCCCCAAATCACCAGGGAGCTTCATGGATGAGTGCTCACAAGATCGGGATCTCCAGGGTCCCCAGTTGAATTCTCCAGCCACCACACCACCCAGGTTCTAAAATACCAACCCAGAATACTATCATCAAAGAACAATGGGACATGGAAGGCAAAGCTGCAATGCGACCCACCAAGGGGCCATTCACTAGGGAAGGGGGTCCACAGACATGGGTACACCTCTGAATAGCCCCAGCCCATGCAACCCTCGAATTGCATGGCTTTGGAGAGCATGTTGCAAAAAGGCCTCCAAGAGAGACCTGTGTGGCTTTCGGGGCTCCTGGGGCTATGATTAGTCTTTCCAGTTACTTAAAGGTAAAGGTTTCCCCTTGACATTAAGCCCAGTCATGCCTGACTCTCGGGGGCGCTGCTCATCTCCGTTTCCTGGCCGAGGGAGCCGGCGTTTGTCGCAGACAGTCTCTGGTCGTGTGGCCGGCGTGACTGAACACCGAAGTGCACGGAACGCTGCTACCTGCCCACCGCAGTGGTACCTTTTTATCTACTTGTATTTGCAGGCTTTCGAACTGCAATTCCAGTTCCTTGGTCCAAGGCTATTCAGGAATTTTAAAGGCTAAAAAGAAAGCAAGCAAGTAAACAGCACCATCCTGTTAACTGGACAGGATAAATGATAAAGAAAGAAAGAATAATAATAAACTGAACCTGGAAATGATGAGGCAGCCAGTGCAATTAGCGATTAGCACATGGATGTTGCTACACTGGTACTGTATGAACATCCTCACAAATCTGAGAGACAGTTGTCATTGGGCAGTATATAAAAGCTTTAAAGAAATAAATAAATCTGGGTACTTAACTTCTGTATTAACTGAATTATTTGGTGTGTGTGAGGGAGGGAGGGAGGGAGGGAGGGAGGGAGGGAGGGAGAACAGAATTACTTGGGTATCTAACAGTGCCAGGAGATGGATAGACTCCACGTCCGTATAGCTCGATGCAATAGTTCTCGTCTCCAGCACACTGAGCTGTTCGCTTCCACCAACACGCAAGGATGGGGTGCCTGTACGAATAGCAGGCATTGCAACGCTTCCCGTTCGGTGTCACGTTCACAAGGGGCACTGTGAGAAAGATGACACTTGTCAGACCTGGGCTGGAAGACAGACAAGGTTGCAAAGGGGCTCCGCAGGAAAACCATCTTCACCAAATGCTTCTGTGGGCCATTGCCAATGATGTTGGCACACTGCTGAGACAACGAGGGCAAGTCTTGCACAAGCCCAGTGATGCTGACGCAGCTGCCTGCTTCGTTTCACTACTTGGTAGCTTCGTCGCACTGACGGGGAAGCATTCCTGGTGGGGAGGCCGTGGGTCCAGCCCAGGGATTTCCTGTGAATAAGTACTCCAAACAAAGGGTTCATCCATATCGGTGCCCATCACCACTTCCTGTGGCAGCAAATTCCAGAGTAAACTGGACCACCGGTCTTATCCAGTACGGCTCTTCTTATGTCCCTGCCAAGGAAAGTCTCAACTAGATAACTTGGTCGGGTCCATTTCGTATTTGGCCACTTGGGAATCTCAGCATTCATTTGCTGCTCTGCACACGCATCCCACCATCAGGATTCTAGTCCTTATGGAGGAAAGCGGGGCTGTACATACACGGGCAATGGAAGCTCAGGAGCCTGGGTGTACTTTGCAGAGGTCCAGGCAGAGCGGGGTTTCACTGCCTTCCACAGTTCCCACACCAAGATTGCAACAGCTGCGAATTGCACAAGAATTTGAGCCAATGGACCTTAATTCCTTGGATTGGCTTAATGTATACAAACTACAAAGTCCCCTTTCCGTTGCCTGCAAGACTTGTTTGTTTAAGGTAGAGCACACATGGCCCTTAGTCTGGCGTGTTCCTGCAATTGATTTTGGGGGGCTTCATATTCGATTTATTTTCATTCAATTATTTACTTGCAGCCAGTGTGTTTCCAGGTTTTAATTGTAATTGTAATTGCTTTATTTGTTACTTTTGTGAGCTGTCCCAAGGCTTTGTAGCAAGGGGACGGCATATAAAAACGTTAAATAAATAAATACTTCACGTACTACCTGGTTTGCTAAAAACATGCTATTTATCCATAAGGAATTGTGTCCTTGCATTAACTGATAATTGATAATAAGCCTGGGGAACTTCCATTCAACTGACTCCCCTTGCTCTCTAGTTTTATGAAAAGGGTTTTTTTCTCTTTGCCTTTGTCCACGGGGATTCGTGGCAAGTGAACTGGAGTGGGTTGCCATTTCCTTCTCCAGTGGATCACCTTTCGTCAGAGCTCTCTGGATGACCTGTCCGTCTTGGGTGCCCCTGCACAGCTCATAGCTTCATTGTGCTACACAAGGCCCTTCACCTTGGCAAGGCAGGGATCCATGAAGGGGAATGAAACGAGACCCGTGAGACTCAAATACTTTGGCCACCAAATGAGAAGGAACAACTCACTGGAAAAGACCCTGATGCTCTCCATCTACCAATTAGCTGCCAAAAACATCGAGCGATTCAACAAAAGTTTTTTCCTAGAATGGAAGTTGAATTAGGATTATCTTTTTTGGGATGGGAAGAGAAGGGAGAGAGAGGCAGGGAGGGAAAGAAGGGATTTCGTGGGCAGCAAACCAAGCCTTAATAATTTTGCACGCAGGTTTTGCACCTTGCTAAGGTTTGCAATCCTGCTGAGTTCTGTAGATGAGCAGGACAAAGCCGGTGATTTCCAAAAGGGACCCATAACCAATAGCATGCCACGGAGGTTTTGATCTCATACTCCATCTCCTGACCTCATGCTCACCTTGAAAAATTCCATCCACTCCTGGTTTATCTGTTTACTCTTTCGTTCATATGTTAGGACATTTGCCCGGATGGCTGTTGGATAGCTGGGAGAAGGCTCCAAAAGATGACATCACAGCCTGCTACTATATAGTGGGGCATGGAGGGAGAATGGTCTGCTGCGCTCACCTGACTGGGAACCTTCGGCAGAGATCAGTTGCTACAGCTGCTGGGAGCTTTTGGTAAGCAGAACTTTCTTCTCAGGGGGCTGGAATGCTTCCCCAAGGAAAGCCCGGCTGCATATATGACTTGCTCGCGACATTGGTCTTTCTGGTTTCCCATTGTGAAATCCAGTGAGCTGGATGGGAGGACATGCATGACAACCTGCTGCGTGTTTCCAGCCATGGTGGGTTGTCGCGTAGCATGAACTCAGTCTGGCGTAGGCATGGTGGGTTGCTTTTTCTGGACGAGCCACCATGAGAACCCAAGGGGTCTTGCAACGGCTGTTTTACCAATCATGCTTGTTCTGCTTCTGACCCTAGGCAAGCAAGGGACTTGGCAAGAGCAGGAAAAAACCCACCCTTGGGGCTTTTGGTGATATTGCCCATGCTGTTGCCGGTAGCAGCCTTTCCAAAGGGCCCAAACGGCACATTGGCAGAATGAGCATTGATTGGCCATTGAAAAAACGAACCCCAAGTGTGCGTGCTTTGGGGAGGGGGTGGCTTTTTTCTTTTAAAGTGCATTTGGTCCTCCCCAGGCATGGTCTAAACGAAGGTGCTTGCCCTGGGCAGTCATGTATCCATCCGTTTCCAATACTGTCCAAGGGCCAAAGTTCCCTGGCTGGTTCACAACAGGCCATTAAGGAAAGACAACAATAAAAGAGGCATAAATCAAAACACATTAAAATGTTTTAAAGTCATAAAAGCTAACAATATAAAATTTAAAACCATATATATGAAGGAGCGCCTTCTCCCCTGTGTGCTGGTCCTCCAACATAGAAAAACTTCAAATAAATAAATATAGCAGCTAAATACGCAGTGCGTTGTTTTCAACAGCATAGAAAAACTTCAAATAAATAAATATAGCAGCTAAATACGCAGTGCGTTGTTGGACAGCATAGAAAAACTTCAAATAAATAAATATAGCAGCTAAATACGCAGTGCGTTGTTTTCAACAGTCACCCCCCCCCCCCGCCCCGCTCACTGTGGCTGATTGACAGGGCGGGTTAGCATGACGCAGAAACCCTCTAGGCTTAACATGCAGACGTCCCCCTTTATTTCATCCCTGCAAGACTCCCCACCTTCACCACGCACTTGAAGCGGACAGACCCCCGGCTGAAGGGCTCAGGAACGCGCGGCATGCTGAGAGAGGATTTTGAATGCTGAGAGAGGATTTTGAAGCAGGCCTCGTGCAATTCTAATCCTTTCCTGCAAGACTGCTGATGCTGCTCATTCAGATTTTGCAGTTGATGTTCTTTATGCCGTTCTTCCCTTGCACAAGCTTGCAGAATCCACCCTTCATGCCAAAAGACTCTGGAGACTAAGATGCAGTGTGACTCTGAGCGATGCTTTCATGCAGGGGGATATCTAGAGCCAGTATTGCAGGAAAAAAAAGTATAATGTGGAAGAAACATTTCAAATGGATTTCTGGTGTCTCTTTCAGTCCCCTCTGGCCAGACTGCAACCTACGAGCTCAGCCTTCTGCATCTTCTGTGATTCACCATGCGGTCTCTCCTCGTTTGCTGCCTCTTTGGGGCTCTCTTAGCTACAGGTGAGCCATTCCCATTAGTGATCTGAGCAGCTGCCCCAGACTCTGACTTCTGCAGGAACAAGAGATGTTGCCTCTTTGGGACAGTTTCACATGTTGGGCAAGTTAGGCAGAGTTCCAGTGTCCATTTTGAGAATGTGACCACGAGTTCAGGAAACTGTGAACAGTCTGCTCCTGCTCACATTTGTTTAAGCTGGTGAATGGGACGTTTTTGAGTGATTTGCACACTGAAACAAACTTCTCCAGCATCCCTGTCTGTAAGGGATAGTTGTTACACACTGGCAGTAAGGGAAACCCCACCACCGTCCCAGGTAGTGGCTTCCGTTGCTTCCGTTGCCAGGCGCTTTCACAGTTAAGCACGTCACCTAACATTGGGCTGCGATGGTCCCCCCTGGGACCGCTTTCCAATAGACCTTTGTTTTCTTTAATATGATCAGCCTTCAGCCATTTAAAGAGTGCCATCCTGCCCCAATCCCAATGTGGAGAATCCCAATGCCCGGCTCAAGTCCAAGAAATCCGTGAAAGGAGCTCACCGGTGTTTAGTAGAATTGGAATGTGGTTGCCGTGTGAGGGGAGTCTTCAGGGAAAGGAAATGGCCTCTACAGTCCTACAGAAACCAGTTTTTGAGTAATCTGTTCTAAGAATGGGACCAGGCAGATACCTCAACAGGTCAATGATGAGGACACATGGGCGACCTAATAGCAGCCATAGGAATTGCTCTTGGAACACTTTGGCGAATCACTGGAAAAAATACCTCTTTGTTTTCCTTCTCCAGGCACCAGTCTTGAGTGTGAGAACTGCGTGGGTTTGGGCAAAAGATGTGACGGCTACATGAAGACTTGCGCTGAGGATGAAGACGCATGCATTCATATCGTGAAGGAGCTGCTGCATGGTACATGGCTTTGAAAACTTGGGCTAGTGCAGAGGTCACAAAGGGAGGAGCCTGGCCACCACAGAATTCAAGCTCAAGTAGTACAATTTGAGTGGGGAAGGCTTGAATTTTACCCACACATGTAGCCCTGAAAAGCTGAGAGAGTCTTCCATGATGAGATGTGTGACTTCAGGTGCCCAGATGCTGGGGTTGTCCTCTTTCTGCCAGACCTGTGAGTTTCAAGCACCCTCAATCCGGCTGCAGTTACGAGGGAACTCTAAGCTAACTTACTTGGTAAGGTCTTGTTGGGAAATGGTTTCTTGGCAATCTCAGGGTTGCCTGGCAACACTCGTGCACCCCTCCATAAGGATTCTAGTCCTGATGGTTGGAAGCATGGCCTGAAACATACGGGCAGTAACATCTCAAAACCTTGGTCCTGCATTGCAGTGGGCAGGAAAGCATTCACTGTCATCTTGTGGGGTTCCTTGCCCTGCAGCACGATAGCAAACACAGGGAGAAAAAACAAGCAAACCCACGTCATCAGGGCTTGCATGCTGCAGGTGGCAGGGCCTTACGTTTCTTGCCCTGGGGCACTTACCTCTTTCTTTCTTTATTCATTCACAAATTTATATGCCACCTTTAGCTGTCAGAATGGCCTCCTTAGGTGGCCCATACAATATTATTCATGTAGTGCAGAGTATACATCAAATCAGTCAATCCTAAAGGAAATCAACTGTGACTGTTCTTTAGAAGGCCAGGTGCTAAAGCTGAAGGTCAAATACTTTGGCCCCCGAATGGGAAGGAAGGACTCCCTGGAGAAGAGCCAATGCTGGGAACGATTGAAAGCAAAAGGAGAAGGGATGGTGGAGGATGAGGTCCCTGGATGGGGTCACTGGGGTGGTGGGTGTGGGCTTGGGTGGACTGCGGGGGATGGTGGAGGACAGGAGAACCTGGAGGAAGGTTGTCCATGGGGTTGCGAAGAGCTGGGCACGACTTTACAAGCGAACAGCACATGCCCCTAGGGTTGATATTTTCCAGCAATTGATACTGTGCAAGTTGCATTTCTGATTTTTTAGATGTAATTATTAACATCTATATGCCACCTTGTTTACTAGATAGTGGCACTTGTCCATATGGCAATGTGTCCCTGGGTCAACAGATAACAGGGAAAGATGGTGCCTTCTACGTCAGCAGTATTTTTGAATGTTGTAGGAGCGATCTGCGATGCCGAACTCTGCAGTCCAGGTTCATTCTGACGGAGCACGTGGATGGCTCAGAGAAAGAACTCATCTTTGAGGAGAAGTGGAGGGAACCATGTTCCCAGAGTCTCCTGTTCCCTCCAGTTTTAATGAAAGACGTGTTTCCTTCTTCCTTATTCACACAGATTCCGTGACCGTTACCATGAACGGCAAGGAGTGTGGCAAACTCAGCAGCTGCGAATATGAACAACCTGAAGTAGATGTAGGAAAAGGACTGCGAATGAGAACTCGCAGATCTTGCTGCACTGGGGAAAAGTGCCGCACGCTCCCACCCCCCGGTATGTATGTACAGAGAACATGTTTGGTGATCCCCTGAATCTATTGATCTTTCAACAGTTGGGGGTGGGGTGGGGGGGTAGAATCGATTACAGAAAGACCTCTGCAAGCATGTCTCCTTGTAAACCAGCTGTGATCAGACAATTGCATTGTAAAAGGTGAAGAAGTCCGAAACCAAAGAATAATTACATTCCAACTTGTGAATCCATTTGGGAAGTGTAGATACAGTGAGTTCATATTAAAATTTGAACCAAGCAGATTTCTCCTCCCAGTCCGGTCTAAGTCAGAGTTTTCTAGAGGGAGCGGGATGCATCTCATGCTGTGGATGCTTGATGCCGCAGCTCCTACTGGTCTGGATGTTCTCCTCTGGACTCTGCAGAGTATCTTCTCAGCAGCTTGGGACATTTGGGCTATACTTCCCCAAATCCAACTCCAGAAGAGGAAGCTGGTTGTTGCAGCTTGTTTGGTGTATCCCCTGCCCTTCTGCAAATGGTCCTATTCTCTGCATCCCCAGTCCACTTGGCACTGATCAGAGCCAACGAGCCTGGGGACGGATTCGTGCCGGCACCAGTAAAACCCTCTATTTTATTTCCAGAGTTGTCGCCACTTGACTTAAAATCCAATAATCTTCAGTGTCCTGGGTGTATGGGAATATTCTCGGACAAATGTCACGAGCAGCCTGTCGAGTGTACTGGGTCTAACACCAAGTGCATATCAATCGTTGTAAATGCAACAGGTAACAATTTCATGCTTTTCAATGGATTTCTGCCCTGCCCTTCTTCTTGCCAGCCAATGGCCTGTTCCCTATCTGGTCTCAGTTGGGTTCTCTTCTGTAGTGAACAACCTATGACTCACAACCAAGGAAAAACCCGCATGTTCCCTTCAGGGGTTGTTAGCAAGCCACAGCTGGCTAGTGCAGCAGGTGTGTGACAACATAAGAACCCCTACATTGGCAGCAACGCATGGCTTGCCAGCAACCCAGATTCAATCCATACTCAGTCCTGGAGTGTGGTTCTCATCTAGTCAGAATCCAGGCACTGTCCCTCCAGTCCTGGATGAAATCTGACCCTGTGTGTCACCATTAAACATATGTAAATTCTGACCCGATATGTCACCATCACACACACCCCCCCCCCTTTCAAAGCCCTTTGGCTGTGAGAACATTTACAAACTTGACATATGTTGCACAGCAACAAATCTAATGTTTACTTCATTAAGGAACCCATTTATTTATTTATTTATTTATTTGGCCATTTCTAACCCATCTAGTTACTGTAAGTCTCTGGGCGGCTTACCACAAATCACTAATAAATACATCCTAATACATGTTTCTGGTCGTGAAGTCATGTCTGACTCACCGCGACCCCATGGACAACATTCCTCCAGGCCTTCCTGTCCTCCACCATCCCCGGAGTCCACCCAAGCCCACACCCACTGTCCCAGTGACTCCATCCAGCCACCTCATCCTGTGCCGTCCCCTTCTTCTTTTGCCATCTATTGTTCCCAGCATTAGGCTCTACTCCAGGGAGTCCTTCCTTCTCATTAGAGGGCCAAAGTATTTGAGTTTCATCTTCAGGATCTGGCCTTCTAAAAAGCAGTCAGGGTTGATCTCCCCTAGGACTGACCGGTTTGATTGCCTTGCAGTCCAAGGGACTCGCAGGAATCTCCTCCAGCACCACAACTCAAAGGCCTCAATTCTTTGGCACTCAGCCTTCCTTATGGTCCAGCTTTCACAGCCACTGGGAAACCATAGCCTTGACTATACAAACTTTTGTTGGCAGGGTGATGTCTCTGCTTTTTTGAACGCTGTCAAGATTTGCCATAGCTTTTCTCCCCAGGAGCAAATGTCTTTTAATTTCTTGGCTGCAGTCCCCATCTGTGGTGATCTTGAAGCCCAGGAAAATAAAATCCGTCACTACTTCCATTTCTTCCCCATCTATTTGCCAGGAAATGAGACAACCGGATGCCATGATCTTAGCTTTCTTAAAGTTGAGTTTCAAGCCAACTTTTAAATACATCCTAATAAATATATCCTAATGAATATGTCACAATAACCCATGACTGAGGATAAAAACATAATTAAAATATTGAAGCTTTGAAGTACCAGGCAAATACAAAGGTCTTGACCTGGCACTGAAAAGCATATAATGTCGGCGCCAGACGAACCTCTCTGGGAAGCGCATTCCACAGCCAGGGCGCAGCCACATGTTGCTCACCTTAGGTGCGTACTATCATCATCATCATCAATGCATATCCTGCCTCTTTTCCTCTTGTGAGGAACCCCAGGGCAGCTTAATAGCTCTTCTCCACTCCATGGTATCCTCAGAAGAACTCTGTGAGGTGGTTACACTGAGACTGAGTCCGTGTTGCAACATCATGTGGTGACCTGCACGGTCGAGTGGAGACCAGAGTTCAGGACTCCCAAGTCCCCAGCCCACCCCTATGATCCCCACACAAACTGGTCCTACCTACAATGGCATACCTGAGATGTTGTGTACACATGATGATGTGAATTTTGAATGCAGCCATGACGGTTAAGAGCATGGGACTGGGACTCAGACGATCTGGGTTCTAGTCCCCGCTCAGCCACGGAGCCAACTGGGTGACTTTGGGCCAGTCACAGACTCTCAGCCCAACCTACCTCACAGGGTTGTTGTTGTGGGGATAAGATGAAGGAGGAGAATGATGTAAGCTGCCTTGAGCCCTTTGTAGGAAAAAGGCAGGATATAAATTGAAAAAATAAAAAAAAATAAAAAAAATCATGCAGGTACACTAAGCATTTGACTGGGACGGCAAAAAGTGTCCCTTGATTGTACAGTCAATAGCAAAAGCAGATGCCCATAATTAAAGTTGGATCCCTGGTGGGGAAGGTCAAAAAAGGAAGACCAAATAGGAGATGGATTGCTTCCATTAAGGAAGCCAGCACCTCGAAGGTACAAGAGCTTGTTTTATTGTTGTGAGCCGCCCCGAGGCCTGTGGCAAGGGCGGCCTATACATTTCCAAATAAATAAATAAATAAGAGCTGTGCAGGGCACGCAGGGATGGGACGTTATGGAGGGCGTTCTTCACAGGGTTGCAAAAGTTGGACATGCCTTGATGACGCATGGCACCGACAATGAATATATAGCAGGTGTTTCATACTTTCACACAGGGGCTGTGCGTGGCCCTTCTCGGCTTTCATATACTTTTAACCAGAGTTGGGTACAGAAGATCGTCTGGGGAATGTTGCTGGTGTTGGAACGTTTGAGTGCCTTCAAAATTCCTTGGCTAGGTTGCTCCCCGCAGAATCTTCCTTTCCCCCAGAGGAGAACTGTGTTTGCCATTGCCTTGGCTTGAGCCTTATCCACTGCAAACTTGATGCTGACTACCCTCTTGGTTGTTTCCACAGCTCCAGAGCACCCTCAATTTGCAATCAAAGGCTGCGCTTCAGAGCATATGTGCTCCCTGCTTAAACCCGGCAGCTATCAGTATTTAACAATGTCTTTGCATTTGACTGAGGCTCGGTGCACGGAGCCTGCTCACATCTAAGCCCCCGGGCCAGTCAGTTCAACATTCTGAATGCCTTAACCCCCACATTGATTGCAAGTGTCTCCTGAAGTGGAGCCAATTAAAAAAAGCATCTTTTCAAACACCTTGCTTTGTACAGAGTTTTATTTTAATCCAAAACCTAAATGTGGAGTAAAGCCATATGGTACAGTTCCCATTTGCTGTTTCTGTGGGCAACATTTATTTCTGTCCTGGAGAAGGGGACTCCGCAGAAAGGGGTGAGAAGGGAATCTGGGAGGAAGGTCAGAATCCGGCAGGTTGTCTCAGTTCGGCTCCCTGGATTCTGGTCCCGTGCTGGCACCAACTTTCTGTAAAGCAGGGGCCCTCAAACTTTTTCAACAGGGGCCCATTGAAAGCTGCTGGCAATGGGCACAGGCCACTAAGTCAGTGTGGCAACGTGGACCGGACCCCCGTGAAAGGCATCGCAGTAGGCCTTGTTCACACAGCCCTTGATGGTGAGCCACCTGCTTCTGAAGCTTTGTGCTGCGGAGACAATGGAAGGAAAGCCAGTCAGCATCAGGCGCACGGCAAGATCCGGCGGGGATCGTTCTCCCCAGTTCCCTTTGTCTCTCAGAGAGCCAGCAATCACATTCCGGGGCAAAGTCCAGGTTGAAAGGGAAAGAGAGGAAGAAACTCAGAAGCACAAAAGGTTGGCTCACGTTCCATCCTCCCTCCAAAGTCAGGATAAACCCGCACAAACAGCTTACAAAGGCAAACATATTTTGCCATCTGCAGAGAGAATCGTGGCAAAAACCAGACTGAAAACCCAACACGTGTTGCTTCAGCAGCGTATGATAATGATGACGTTTCTATTACACAGTGATTTTACCCCCCTTGTCTTCCCCTTGCCAGGAACTTTACAAGGTCTTTCCTCCCTCTGTTTTATTCTATGGTTTTGGTAGGTTGAGATTGAACAGCTGGCCCCAAATCACCAGGGAGCTTCATGGATGAGTGCTCACAAGATCGGGATCTCCAGGGTCCCCAGTTGAATTCTCCAGCCACCACACCACCCAGGTTCTAAAATACCAACCCAGAATACTATCATCAAAGAACAATGGGAAATGGAAGGCAAAGCTGCAATGCGACCAACAAAGGGGCCATTCACTAGGGAAGGGGGTCCACAGATATGGATACACCTCTGAATAGCCCCAGACGATGCAACCCTCGAATTGCATGGCTTTGGAGAGCATGTTGCAAAAAGGCCTCCAAGAGAGACCTGTGTGGCTTTAGGGGCTCCTGGGGCTGTGATTAGTCTTTCCAGTTACTTAAAGGTAAAGGTAAAGGTTTCCCCTTGACATTAAGCCCAGTCATGCCTGACTCTAGGGGGCGGTGCTCATCTCTGTTTCCTAGCTGAGGGAGCCGGCGTTTGTCACAGACAGTCTCCGTGGTCGTGTGGCCGGCGTGACTAAACACCAAAGTGCACGGAACGCTGCTACCTGCCCACCGCAGTGGTACCTTTTTATCTACTTGTATTTGCAGGCTTTCGAACTGCAATTCCAGTTCCTTGGTCCAAGGCTATTCAGGAATTTTAAAGGCTAAAAATAAAGCAAGCAAGTAAACAGCACCATCCTGTTAACTGGACAGGATAAATGATAAATAAATAAAGAATAATAATAAACTGAACCTGGAAATGACGAGGCAGCCAGTGCAATTAGCGATTAGCACATGGATGTTGCTACACTGGTACTATATGAACATCCTCACAAATCTGAGAGACAGTTGTCATTGGACAGTATATAAAAGCTTTAAAGAAATAAATAAATCTGGGTACTTAACTTCTGTATCAACTAAATTATTTCGTGTGTGTGAGGGAGGGAGGGAGGGTGGGAGAACAGAATTACTTGGGTATCTAACAGTGCCAGGAGCTGGATAGACTCCACGTCCGTATAGCTCGATGCAATAGTTCTCGTCTCCAGCACACTGAGCTGTTCGCTTCCACCAACACGCAAGGATGGGGTGCCTGTACGAATAGCAGGCATTGCAACGCTTCCCGTTCGGTGTCACGTTCACAAGGGGCACTGTGAGAAAGACGACACTTGTCAGACCTGGGCTGGAAGACAGACAAGGTTGCAAAGGGGCTCCGCAGGAAAACCATCTTCACCAAATGCTTCTGTGGGCCATTGCCAATGATGTTGGCACACTGCTGAGACAACGAGGGCAAGTCTTGCACAAGCCCAGTGATGGGGACGCAGCTGCCTGCTTTGTTTCACTACCTGGTAGCTTCGTAGCACCGACGGGGAAGCATTCCTGGTGGGGAGGCCGTGGGTCCAGCCCAGGGATTTCCTGTGAATAAGTACTCCAAACAAAGGGTTCATCCATATTGGGGGCCATCACCACTTTCTGTGGCAGCAAATTCCAGAGTAAACTGGACCACCGGTCTTATCCAGTACAGCTCTTCTTATGTCCCTGCCAAGGAAAGTCTCAACTAGATAACTTGGTCGGGTCCATTTCGTATTTGGAGCACTTGGGAATCTCAGCATTCATTTGCTGCTCTGCACACGCATCCCACCATCAGGATTCTAGTCCTTATGGAGGAAAGCGGGGCTGTAAATGCACAGGCAATGGAAGCTCAGGAGCCTGGGTGTACTTTGCAGAGGTCCAGGCAGAGCGGGGTTTCACTGCCTTCCACAGTTCCCGCACCAAGATTGCAACAGCTGCGAATTGCACAAGAATTTGAGCCAATGGACCTTAATTCCTTGGATTGGCTTAATGTATACCAACTACAAAGTCCCCTTTCCGTTGCCTGCAGGACTTGTTTGTTCAACGCAGAGCACACATGGCCCTTAGTCTGGCGTGTTCCCGCAATTGATTTCGGGGGCTTCATATTCGATGTATTTTCATTCAATTATTCACTTGCAGCCAGTGTGTTTCCAGGTTTTAATTGTAATTGTAATTGCTTTATTTGTTACTTTTGTGAGCTGTCCCGAGGCTTTGTAGCAAGGGGACGGCATATAAAAACGTTAAATAAATAAATACTTCACGTACTACCTGGTTTGCTAAAAACATGCTATTTATCCATAAGGAATTGTGTCCTTGCATTAACTGATAATTGATAATAAGCCTGGGGAACTTGCATTCAACTGACTCCCCTTGCTCTCTAGTTTTATGAAAAGGGTTTTTTTCTCTTTGCCTTTGTCCACGGGGATTCGTGGCAAGTGAACTGGAGTGGGTTGCCATTTCCTTCTCCAGTGGATCACCTTTCGTCAGAGCTCTCTGGATGACCTGACCGTCTTGGGTGCCCCTGCACAGCTCATAGCTTCATTGTGCTACACAAGCCCCTTCACCTTGGCAAGGCAGGGATCCATGAAGGGGAATGAAACGAGACCCGTGAGACTCAAATACTTTGGCCACCTAATGAGAAGGAACAACTCACTGGAAAAGACCCTGATGCTCTCCATCTACCAATTAGCTGCCAAAAACATCGAGCGATTCAACAAAAGTTTTTTCCTAGAATGGAAGTTGAATTAGGATTATCTTTTTTGGGATGGGAAGAGAAGGGAGAGAGAGGCAGGGAGGGAAAGAAGGGATTTCGTGGGCAGCAAACCAAGCCTTAATAATTTTGCACGCAGGTTTTGCACCTTGCTAAGGTTTGCAATCCTGCTGAGTTCTGTAGATGAGCAGGACAAAGCCGGTGATTTCCAAAAGGGACCCATAACCAATAGCATGCCACGGAGGTTTTGATCTCATACTCCATCTCCTGACCTCATGCTCACCTTGAAAAATTCCATCCACTCCTGGTTTATCTGTTTACTCTTTCGTTCATATGTTAGGACATTTGCCCGGATGGCTGTTGGATAGCTGGGAGAAGGCTCCAAAAGATGACATCACAGCCTGCTACTATATAGTGGGGCATGGAGGGAGAATGGTCTGCTGCGCTCACCTGACTGGGAACCTTCGGCAGAGATCAGTTGCTACAGCTGCTGGGAGCTTTTGGTAAGCAGAACTTTCTTCTCAGGGGGCTGGAATGCTTCCCCAAGGAAAGCCCGGCTGCATATATGACTTGCTCGCGACATTGGTCTTTCTGGTTTCCCATTGTGAAATCCAGTGAGCTGGTTGGGAGGACATGCATGACAACCTGCTGCGTGTTTCCAGCCATGGTGGGTTGTCGCGTAGCATGAACTCAGTCTGGCGTAGGCATGGTGGGTTGCTTTTTCTGGACGAGCCACCATGAGAACCCAAGGGGTCTTGCAACGGCTGTTTTACCAATCATGCTTGTTCTGACCCTAGGCAAGCAAGGGACTTGGCAAGAGCAGGAAAAAACCCACCCTTGGGGCTTTTGGTGATATTGCCCATGCTGTTGCCGGTAGCAGCCTTTCCAAAGGGCCCAAACGGCACATTGGCAGAATGAGCATTGATTGGCCATTGAAAAAACGAACCCCAAGTGTGCGTGCTTTGAGGAGGGGGTGGCTTTTTTCTTTTAAATTGCATTTGGTCCTCCCCAGGCATGGTCTAAACGAAGGTGCTTGCCCTGGGCAGTCATGTATCCATCCGTTTCCAATACTGTCCAAGGGCCAAAGTTCCCTGGCTGGTTCACAACAGGCCATTAAGGAAAGACAACAATAAAAGAGGCATAAATCAAAACACATTAAAATGTTTTAAAGTCATAAAAGCTAACAATATAAAATTTAAAACCATATATATATTAATTTTATATTTTGTTATATTTATATATTTCTATTTTTATATTAGACTCTGAGATGGGCCAGTTTTAAATAGTGTATTGGTTTTAAATTGTATTTTCTTATTGTTGTTAGCCGCCCTGAGGCTTGTTTGCAAGGGGGCAGCATACAGATATGTTAAATAAATAAATAAATAAATATAATATATATGAAGGAGCGCCTTCTTCTCTGTTTGCTGGTCCTCCCCTTGAGGACAGAGGCCTTTCTCGGGGAAGCGTCTTTGAAGGAGATCAGGAGGGTAGTTACTCAGAAAAGGACCCTTTCAGCGATGTTACCCCGACTGTGGAATATGCTCCCCAGGGAGGTTCGCCTGGCACCGTCACTCTATTCTATTCAGCATCAGGCTTAGACCATTTTATTTTCTTGGTGTTTTAACAATTACGTGGTTTCATCCTTGCTTTTATCACTATTTTTAGATGCAGCATGCTGTGCATTGTTGCTGTTATGGCGTATGTTGCTTGCAAGCCATCCAGAGACTTTTTAGTAATGGATGACACAGAAAAACTTTAAACAAATGAATAAATATAGCAGTTAAATGTCTTTTTAAAAATCCCATTACCTTGTAAGACCCCATTTTAAGGGAGACACTACCAGCTCTACGAAACAAGTAAAACAAGATGAAAATCGCACTTCTTCCTTCTGGCAAGCATAGCTCCTCCTTTGCTTGGCCTTGACAGCCCATGTTTCGCCATTCGCCAGGGGAAAGCAATGCAAATAAGAGACCCACCTGGAGCCTCAATGGTCAACGTCCAGGGCTGGCATCGGCCCCACCTGGGCAGCCATTCCCCTGGCTCTTCCCCAGTGAAGCCTCTTACTTTGGACTGCCAGAACTGTGTAACTCTGAACTTGCGCAACTCTGAACAGAAAAACAGTAACGAGAAATGATGAAAAAAGTTGCATGTTTGCAGGGTATTGAAAAAGCAAACAGAGAAGGCGACCAACCATCTATAGCCCCTCCCGTCAGATGCACAGTGCGTTGTTTTCAACAGTCACCCCCCCCCGCCCCGCTCACTGTGGCTGATTGACAGGGCGGGTTAGCATGACGCAGAAACCCTCTAGGCTTAACATGCAGACGTCCCCCTTTATTTCATCCCTGCAAGACTCCCCACCTTCACCACGCACTTGAAGCGGACAGACCCCCGGCTGAAGGGCTCAGGAACGCGCGGCATGCTGAGAGAGGATTTTGAATGCTGAGAGAGGATTTTGAAGCAGGCCTCGTGCAATTCTAATCCTTTCCTGCAAGACTGCTGATGCTGCTCATTCAGATTTTGCAGTTGATGTTCTTTATGCCGTTCTTCCCTTGCACAAGCTTGCAGAATCCACCCTTCATGCCAAAAGACTCTGGAGACTAAGATGCAGTGTGACTCTGAGCGATGCTTTCATGCAGGGGAATATCTAGAGCCGGTATTGCAGGAAAAAAAAGTATAATGTGGAAGAAACATTTCAAATGGATTTCTGGTGTCTCTTTCAGTCCCCTCTGGCCAGACTGCAACCTATGAGCTCAGCCTTCTGCATCTTCTGTGATTCACCATGCGGTCTCTCCTCATTTGCTGCCTCTTTGGGGCTCTCTTAGCTACAGGTGAGCCATTCCCATTAGTGATCTGAGCAGCTGCCCCAGACTCTGACTTCTGCAGGAACAAGAGATGTTGCCTCTTTGGGACAGTTTCACATGTTGGGCAAGTTAGGCAGAGTTCCAGTGTCCATTTTGAGAATGTGACCACGAGTTCAGGAAACTGTGAACAGTCTGCTCCTGCTCACACTTGTTTAAGCTGGTGAATGGGACGTTTTTGAGTGATTTGCACACTGAAACAAACTTCTCCGGCATCCCTGTCTGTAAGGGATAGTTGTTACACACTGGCAGTAAGGGAAACCCCACCACCGTCCCAGGTAGTGGCTTCCGTTGCTTCCGTTGCCAGGCGCTTTCACAGTTAAGCACGTCACCTAACATTGGGCTGCGATGGTCCCCCCTGCGACCGCTTTCCAATAGACCTTTGTTTTCTTTAATATGATCAGCCTTCAGCCATTTGAAGAGTGCCGTCCTGCCCCATAGGACAATCCCAATGTGGAGAATCCCAATGCCCGGCTCAAGTCCAAGAAATCCGTGAAAGGAGCTCACCAGTGTTCAGTAGAATTGAAAGTAGAATGGTTTTATTGGTTTATTGTATTTTAATTTATGTTGTGAGCCGCCCCAAGGCTTTATGGAGATGGGACGGCATATAAATGTTTTAATAAACAAACAAACAAATGTGGTTGCCGCGTGAGGGGAGTCTTCAGGGAAAGGAAATGGCCTCTACAGTCCTACAGAAACCAGTTTTTGAGCAATCTGTTCTAAGAATGGGACCAGGCAGATACCTCAACAGGTCAATGATGAGGACACATGGGCGACCTAATAGCAGCCATAGGAATTGCTCTTGGAACACTTTGGCGAATCACTGGAAAAAAATACCTCTTTGTTTTCCTTCTCCAGGCACCAGTCTTGAGTGTGAGAACTGCATGGGTTTGGGCAAAAGATGTGAGGGCTACATGAAGCCTTGTGCTGAAGATGAAGACACATGCATTCATTCTGTGTTTGAGCTGCTGCAAGGTACACGTCTTTGAGAATCTTGGGCTAGTGCAGAGGTCACAAAGGGAGGAGCCTGGCCACCACAGAATTCAAGCTCCAGTAGTACAATTTGAGTGGGGAAGGCTTGAATTTTACCCACACATGTAGCCCTGAAAAGCTGAGAGAGTCTTCCATGATGAGATGTGTGACTTCAGGTGCCCAGATGCTGGGGTTGTCCTCTTTCTGCCAGACCTGTGAGTTTCAAGCACCCTCAATCCGGCTGCAGTTACGAGGGAACTCTAAGCTAACTTACTTGGTAAGGTCTTGTTGGGAAATGGTTTCTTGGCAATCTCAGGGTTGCCTGGCAACACTCGTGCACCCCTCCATAAGGATTCTAGTCCTGATGGTTGGAAGCATGGCCTGAAACATACGGGCAGTAACATCTCAAAACCTTGGTCCTGCATTGCAGTGGGCAGGAAAGCATTCACTGTCCTCTTGTGGGGTTCCTTGCCCTGCAGCACGATAGCAAACACAGGGAGAAAAAACAAGCAAACTCACGTCATCAGGGCTTGCATGCTGCAGCTGGCAGGGCCTTACGTTTCTTGCCCTGGGGCACTTACCTCTTTCTTTCTTTATTCATTCACAAATTTATATGCCACCTTTAGCTGTCAGAATGGCCTCCTTAGGTGGCCCATACAATATTATTCATGTAGTGCAGAGTATACATCAAATCAGTCAATCCTAAAGGAAATCAACTGTGACTGTTCTTTAGAAGGCCAGGTGCTAAAGCTGAAGGTCAAATACTTTGGCCCCCGAATGGGAAGGAAGGACTCCCTGGAGAAGAGCCAATGCTGGGAACGATTGAAAGCAAAAGGAGAAGGGATGGTGGAGGCTGAGGTGGCTGGATGGGGTCACTGGGGTGGTGGGTGTGGGCTTGGGTGGACTGCGGGGGATGGTGGAGGACAGGAGAACCTGGAGGAAGGTTGTCCATGGGGTTGCGAAGAGCTGGGCACGACTTTACAAGCGAACAGCACATGCCCCTAGGGTTGATATTTTCCAGCAATTGATACTGTGCAAGTTGCATTTCTGATTTTTTAGACGTAATTATTAACATCTATATGCCACCTTGTTTACTAGATAGTGGCACTTGTCCATATGGCAATGTGTCCCTGGGTCAACAGATAACAGGGAAAGATGGTGCCTTCTACGTCAGCAGTATTTTTGAATGTTGTAGGAGCGATCTGCGATGCCGAACTCTGCAGTCCAGGTTCATTCTGACGGAGCATGTGGATGGCTCAGAGAAAGAACTCATCTTTGAGGAGAAGTGGAGGGAACCATGTTCCCAGAGTCTCCTGTTCCCTCCAGTTTTAATGAAAGACGTGTTTCCTTCTTCCTTATTCACACAGATTCCGTGACCATTACCATGAACGGCAAGGAGTGTGGCAAACTCAGCAGCTGCGAATATGAACAACCTGAAGTAGATGTAGGAAAAGGACTGCGAATGAGAGTCCACAGGTCTTGCTGCACTGGGGAAAAGTGCCGCACGCTCCCACCCCCCGGTATGTATGTACAGAGAACATGTTTGGTGATCCCCTGAATCTATTGATCTTTCAACAGTTGGGGGTGGGGTGGGGGGGTAGAATCGATTACAGAAAGACCTCTGCAAGCATGTCTCCTTGTAAACCAGCTGTGATCAGACAATTGCATTGTAAAAGGTGAAGAAGTCCGAAACCAAAGAATAATTACCGTATTTTTCGCTCTATAAGACGCACCTGACTGTAAGACGCACCTAGTTTTTAGAGGAGGAAAACAAGAAAAAAAATATTCTGAATCAAATCATCACAGGCACATCCCCCATCACTTCCCCATGGGCTGCACACCTGACAGACTTACTGCACACACATATTCGCTCTATAAGACGCACAGAGATTTCCCCTTACTTTTGAGGGGGAAAAAAGTGAGTCTTATAGAGCAAAAAATACGGTACATTCCAACTTGTGAATCCATTTGGGAAGTGTAGATACAGTGAGTTCATATTAAAATTTGAACCAAGCAGATTTCTCCTCCCAGTCCTGTCTAAGTCAGGGTTTTCTAGAGGGAGCGGGATGCATCTCATGCTGTGGATGCTCGATGCCGCAGCTCCTACTGGTCTGGATGTTCTCCTCTGGACTCTGCAGAGTATCTTCTCAGCAGCTTGGGACATTTGGGCTATACTTCCCCAAATCCAACTCCAGAAGAGAAAGCTGGTTGTTGCAGCTTGTTTGGTGTATCCCCTGCCCTTCTGCAAATGGTCCTATTGTGTGCATCCCCAGTCCACTTGGCACTGATCAGAGCCAACGAGCCTGGGGACGGATTCGTGCCGGCACCAGTAAAACCCTCTATTTTATTTCCAGAGTTGTCGCCACTTGACTTAAAATCCAATAATCTTCAGTGTCCTGGGTGTATGGGAATATTCTCGGACAAATGTCACGAGCAGCCTGTCGAGTGTACTGGGTCTAACACCAAGTGCATATCAATCGTTGTAAATGCAACAGGTAACAATTTCATGCTTTTCAATGGATTTCTGCCCTGCCCTTCATCTTGCCAGCCAGTGGCCTGTTCCCTATCTGGTCTCAGTTGGGTTCTCTTCTGTAGTGAACAACCTATGACTCACAACCAAGGAAAAACCCGCATGTTCCCTTCAGGGGTTGTTAGCAAGCCACAGCTGGCTAGTGCAGCAGGTGTGTGACAACATAAGAACCCCTACATTGGCAGCAACGCATGGCTTGCCAGCAACCCAGATTCAATCCATACTCAGTCCTGGAGTGTGGTTCTCATCTAGTCAGAATCCAGGCACTGTCCCTCCAGTCCTGGATGAAATCTGACCCTGTGTGTCACCATTAAACATATGTAAATTCTGACCCGATATGTCACCATCACACCCCCCCCCCTTTCAAAGCCCTTTGGCTGTGAGAACATTTACAAACTTGACATATGTTGCACAGCAACAAATCTAATGTTTACTTCATTAAGGAACCCATTTATTTATTTATTTATTTGGGCATTTCTAACCCATCAAATTACTGTATGTCTCTGGACAGCTTACAACAAATCACCAATAAACACAGCCTACTAAATATATCCTAATGAATATGTCACAATAACCCATGGCTGAGGATAGAAACATAATTAAAATATTGAAGCTTTGAAGTACCAGGCAAATACAAAGGTCTTGACCTGGCACTGAAAAGCATATAATGTCGGTGCCAGACGAACCTCTCTGGGAAGTGCATTCCACAGCCAGGGCTCAGCCACCTGTTGCTCACCTTAGGTGCGTACTATCATAATCATCATCATCATCATCATCATCAATGCATATCCTGCCTTTTTTCCTCTTGTGAGGAACCCCAGGGCAGCTTAATAGCTCTTCTCCACTCCATGGTATCCTCAGAAGAACTCTGTGAGGTGGTTACACTGAGACTGAGTCCGTGTTGCAACATCATGTGGTGACCTGCACGGTTGAGTGGAGATCAGAGTTCAGGTCTCCCAAGTCCCCAGCCCACCCCTATGATCCCCACACAAACTGGCCCTACCTACGATGGCATACCTGAGATGTTGTGTACACACGATGATGTGAATTTTGAATGCAGCCATGATCATGCAGGTACACTAAGCATTTGACTGGGACGGCAAAAAGTGTCCCTTGATCGTACAGTCAATAGCAAAAGCAGATGCCCATAATTAAAGTTGGATTCCTGGTGGGGAAGGTCAAAAAAGGAAGACCAAATAGGAGATGGATTGCCTCCATTAAGGAAGCCAGCACCTCGAAGGTACAAGAGCTGTGCAGGGCGCTCAGGGATGGGACATTATGGAGGGCGTTCTTCACAGAGTTGCAAAAGTTGGAAATGCCTTGATGACGCATGGCACCGACAATGAATATATAATAGGTGTTTCATACTTTCACACAGGGGCTGTGCGTGGCCCATCTCGGCTTTCATATACTTTTAACCAGAGTTGGGTACAGAAGATCCTCTGGGGAATGTTGCTGGTGTTGGAACATTTGAGTGCCTTCAAAATTCCTTGGCTAGGTTGCTCCCCGCAGAATCTTCCTTTCCCCCAGAGGAGAACCGTGTTTGCCATTGCCTTGTCTTGAGCCTTATCCACTGCAAACTTGATGCTGACTACCCTCTTGGTTGTTTCCACAGCTCCTGAGCACCCTCAATTTGCAATCAAAGGCTGCGCTTCAGAGGATATGTGCTCCCTGCTTAAACCTGACAGCTATGGGTTTTTCACAACCCCTGTATGGTTCAAGGAGTTTCGGTGCACGGAGCCTGCTCACATTGAAGCTGCCTAGACAGTCAGTTCATCATTCTGAATTGATGGATTGTAAGTGTCTCCTAGAGTGGAGCCAATTAAAAAAGCATCTTTTCAAACACCTTGCTTTGTACGGAGTTTTATTTTAATCTAAAACCTAAATGTGGAGTAAAGCCATATGGCACAGTCCCCATTTGCTGTTTCTGTGGGCAACATTTATTTCTGTCCTGGAGAAGGGGACTCCGCAGAAAGGGGTGAGAAGGGAATCTGGGAGGAAGGTCAGAATCCGGCAGGTTGTCTCAGTTCGGCTCCCTGGATTCTGGCCCCGTGCTGGCACCAACTTGCTGTAAAGCAGGAGTCCTCAAATTTTTCCAACAGGGGCCCATTGAAAGCTGCCGGCGATTGGTGCGGGCCACTAAGGCGGTGCAGGCAGGTGGGGGGGCCGGGCCTGGACAGCATGGGGCACGCATGCGCCTGTGGCGCAGCAGGGGCATGCGTGCACAGAGGTCATTTTCTCCGAGCGAGTCCAAAACAATCTCCTTGCGATCAAGCTTGCGCCTCATCACACGTGTGCACATTCACGGCGAGTCCAAAACCTCTATGGCGGGCCGGATCTGGCTGGTGGGCCGTAGTTTGAGGACCCCATGCTGCAAAGCAAGCCTGACCAGCCTGCAGCTTCATGTGCACTGAATGTTGTTGTCTCACACGTCAGAGGCACCCCTACAAGCACAGCTGGAGGGGGAAGAATCATCAACCCGATTAAGCAGGTTTGTTGGTGTCCTTTGCCAAGATGACAACTGGAGCTGCTCAGAATTTCACACACACTTTGATGTATTCAAATTGTGCCCGTTCTGCACGGGAAGAACCAGACACTTATAAAGTGGGACATGTTACTTTTCACCAGGAATCACAACCTCCCATGGGAGGTTTGCTCAGCAAGAAGGAATAGGGAGAAGGAGTGGTCCCACAGCCTGGACAACTTTTTCCTGAACTGATGCCCACCAGATGATTTGACTATGACTCCTGGACTCTCCCAGCCAGCCATGTTAATTCAGCATGAAAGTATGATCTATCTATCTATCTATCTATCTATCTATCTATCTATCTATCATCCATCCATCTCACAATTTATTTGTAATATTTCAATTTTCCCTTTGCACAAAAATAACCAAGACAGTGCAGAATAAATTAAAGGAAATGACAACAACAAATGCTTAGTCAAGGAGGGCTGATTTTTCCCTTCATTTTGAAGAGATCATTCCCCAAAATGCGAGGGAACATTCCCCCCTCCCCATTGCTTTCAAGGTTGAGTGGCAGTTTTTCTAAGAGTGTTTGGGGTGTACTTAGGTTTCAGGTAATGAGGTACATGGGTGAATGTCTCCTACAGCTTCCCTGAGTTTTCTTCTAGGATCAGATGCTCTTCTTCCTATTTTGTCCCTAAGAACTAAGCATTTGGAGCATATTAGATTTGTATTTGAAGTTTTTCTTTTCCATGAACACACACTTGCTGCACATGATATGTTGCCAAGAGCACAATTTAGGTTTTAATTTTGCAGCTTGAAGTGAAATGGTTAGTATTAAATATATCCATTGGTAGCAATGGACTGGAAGTAATATTAGGTATATGCACCAGACAATGGAACACTGACCGGGGGGGGGGGGGGCAAAATGCATGCTACTTCTCCCCTTTCCTATAATTCCTAACTATTATGCATCATGGCCAGTGTCCCTTTGGCCTTTGTGTTTGCTTGGGAGGTGTATCTGTTGAAGAGGGATGCAGGTGAAGAATCAAGGATATATGAGATACTGAGAGATGCAAATACAGGATGGTGTAGGGTAGAGATGAGAGCACAGATATTAGAGTGGGATGGTGTAAATTGGTGTCCTGCAACACCAGGGGTTTAGATCCGATGGCCTTCATGGCGCCTTCCAGCTCTACTCTTCCAGGATTCTATGGAGGTGACCTCTAATTTTTCAACATCCACAGCACCTTTCCATTCTTCCCTTCCACATGTGTTTTTGCTTTAGCCTCGGGTTCTATTATATGTTTATTCTGCTCTGCTTAGAAGCAATTAAGGCCAGAACCCTTTGAGATAGTTTTGGCTGAAAGACAGTTTGGTCTGTAGCCACCCAATAATCCTGAGTCTCTTTTTCACGGCTCACACTTCCTGAAAACATTCACTCAGGCAAAGGTGTGTGTCCTAAATCTATTGCAGTGAAGAGACTTGAAAAGAACGTGTCCGGCTTTTCTGTAAGTGACTTCTCCTCCTTTACCTCCAATGTCTTCCAATGATCCGTCTGATGTTTTCTTGTATCTGCTACATTTAAAGAATTATTTTTTGTTGGTGTTGAGGTTGAGGTTGTTAGTGATACAACAACAAAAACTTTTTTTAATTACATTGTTTATTGTCTGTTTGCATTTCCCATGTGCAAGCAGATGCATTTTTCATTCTCTTCCTTTGGGGCAATTTGTGCATTTCTGTTTTCTGAAGGAAGTGTCTTTTTCTGTAATAGTTTTCCTGAGACGGCTTGTTAACTTGATTTGGCACTACCTTTCTTGACCTGGGGTATCCATTCCAGCTGACCCGGAATTTTAAGAGCAAAGACCTCAAAGACATGAGTCCAGCTGGATTAAACTGACAGTTTCAGTTTCTCTAACACTGGATATTTATTGCAATTTCAGGGTGCTTTTTGTCTTGATTAAGGTGAATTTTGCAAATTGGAAGAAATGCTTATAGGAACCGAACTGAAGCAAGATTCTGCCCCATTTCCAGGTGGGACATAGAAAAATGAATGCATTTGTATTTTAGACAATAGCAGGGCTTTGTTCTTTGTGAAAGTGTGGTCTATGTGGCCTAACCCCACAGAGAAGTAACTGGAGAACTCCTGAAGCAGGATCCTTGGCTGGTTGTGCTGCAGGGAAATCAGACCACGAACTTCACAAGCAGGAACCCCGTGAGCAGGAGGCCTCCAAGCAATCTGGCAGAAGTGCTCACTGCCTTGGAGGCAAGCTTACAACTCCCTGTCCCGATTACAGTCAGTGTGGCAACATGGACCGGACCCCCGTGAAAGGCATCGCAGTAGGCCTTGTTCACACAGCCCTTGATGGTGAGCCACCTGCTTCTGAAGCTTTGTGCTGCGGAGACAATGGAAGGAAAGCCAGTCAGCATCAGGCGCACGGCAAGATCCGGCGGGGATCGTTATCCCCAGTTCCCTTTGTCTCTCAGAGAGCCAGCAATCACATTCCGGGGCAAAGTCCAGGTTGAAAGGGAAAGAGAGGAAGAAACTCAGAAGCACAAAAGGTTGGCTCACGTTCTATCCTCCCTCCAAAGTCAGGATAAACCCGCACAAACAGCTTACAAAGGCAAACATATTTTGCCATCTGCAGAGAGAATCGTGGCAAAAACCAGACTGAAAACCCAACACGTGTTGCTTCAGCAGCGTATGATAATGATGACGTTTCTATTACATACTGATTTTACCCCCCTTGTCTTCCCCTTGCCAGGAGGGAGTGTGGGGGAGGGAGGGAGGGAGAACAGAATTACTTGGGTATCTAACAGTGCCAGGAGATGGATAGACTCCACGTCCGTATAGCTCGATGCAATAGTTCTCGTCTCCAGCACACTGAGCTGTTCGCTTCCACCAACACGCAAGGATGGGGTGCCTGTACGAATAGCAGGCATTGCAACGCTTCCCGTTCGGTGTCACGTTCACAAGGGGCACTGTGAGAAAGACGACACTTGTCAGACCTGGGCTGGAAGACAGACAAGGTTGCAAAGGGGCTCAGCAGGAAAACCATCTTCACCAAATGCTTCTGTGGGCCATTGCCAATGATGTTGGCACACTGCTGAGACAACGAGGGCAAGTCTTGCACAAGCCCAGTGATGGTGACGCAGCTGCCTGCTTCGTTTCACTACTTGGTAGCTTCGTCGCACTGACGGGGAAGCATTCCTGGTGGGGAGGCCGTGGGTCCAGCCCAGGGATTTCCACTGAATCAGTACTCCAAACAGAGGCTGTGATTGCACAACACAACAAACAACCCTGTGTGGCTACCATAGTTTGTGCTTTTTTGATCTACCTGACAGAAGACTGAATGATTTCTACTTTATTATGGTCTCCATCCTCCCCAGTCAGTCCTTCCACTATTGGCATGTAACCTGTCAGCCACTGTGCCTGAAATTCAGGCACTCTTCCACAATAGAGACTGGATGGCTAGAGTGTCTCCCTCAGTTGTCACTCTTTTCAGAGGACTCTGTGGTATTGCATACCAGGACCATGGAAAGCATAATCCTGGGCTCAGACAGCACAACAAGCCATGGTGGTACAAGAGAAACCATACAGCAAACCATTGTTTCTTTTTATGGTTTCTAAAGGCCTAAGTTGCCATGAATAAATGCCATGACTGGGCTCACACAACAGGCCATCAATGGCAAAACCTTGCCATGGCTTGTCATGTTGACTGAACCCAGCCAGAAGGTCTCAGAGTCTGAGGCTGGGCCATTGCTGAAACCCCTGTTCTTGTACTTGCAAGCAGAAGGGAATAGCTGTCTGCAGCATCAGCCTCTCTGATTGGCAGGCAGTATGAAATCCCACGGTTGGCCCAGCCTGCTACAATCCGCACCCAATTAGAAAAAAGGACAAGATGCAACATGTCTTGCACTTACCCTTGAGACAATTCCCAGACTAGCCGAATTAAGTGTGTCACGTGTGTTTTAATGCCCCAGAATCCCTTTAAAAATTAAGCCCTGTTCTTTCTTCCACGGCAGGAAAATGGCAAAAAGAGACTGTATATATACCATTCCTCTCCGCACACCAATTTGCTCATAGATAATCGTAGTTTTTCCACTTGCATGGGGTTCCTGTGCCCCCAACCCCCGTGAATGTGGAGGGCTGACTACACATGATCCAACTTAAATGCACAATCAACTTAAAGGCAAATGCCCATTTTCTCAGGAGTGGCCCTTGTGCACAACCCGGGAACTGCCTGTACACTATTTCATTTGGATGAAAGCACTTCCAGCTGGCTTGTTGACATGCTACAATGGAAGTAGATGGTGTGAAAAGCCGCAATCACAGATTTTGACATTGCCATCAGCAGCAAGAGAATGTAGGTGCTTATATTTCAACCTAGCAGGCACTAACTGGGGAAAAGTCAAAGAGGTATCTGGGTGAATTACATACAATGGGGAACAGGCAGAGGGGTAGATCCATGAACTACCTACAGGGGAAAGCAGTCTGCTTGCATGTATCCCCTGAGCAGCAGGAAATCTTCGCTGAAAAGAGTTGTCCTCTGCCCACATTAAGAATGGTATGGTTTTCAAAGCAGTTAGAGGACTGTGTGCATATCTTAGAAGTTTTCTTTTTCTCTGTGAGGAAGAAAGCAGGACAGGATCTGTTAAATATTCTGGATACGGTCTCACTTTGGTTTGCAGAAGAATGTATGAAGCACTGCAAAGATTTCCTTATGTAGGGTGTAGAGAACTTTAAAAATCAGAATGGGACAGAAACTAACTTGTTCATCTACCTGGGCCCCAGGCTTTAAATATTTTGCCCTTAAAATATGGCTTTAAAATCTTGTGTACCCAGCTATGTTAGTAGTAAGGGCTTCCAACTCTTTTTTCTGACACTTCTTTTTCATTGGGACAGCTCGGTAGAAAGTCACCCTCTTCATGTTGGGAATAGTTATACATTGAACTTGGCTGGTGCAGAAAGATGAAAATTTCAGCTCCATTTATTATTTGGTTGAGAAAGAACTTGAGGTTTTAAACATTCCAATGGGGCAGAAAGCAAAACTGGCAGAGCCCTTCCATTCCCATAGGATGCCTCATCTCAGAGTATAGTCTGAAGGCATGTGAAGCATCCATATGTTGAAGCTAAGCAGGTCCAGGACTGGCCTGATCTTGGAGGGGAGACCACCTGGGAAATGCATGTCTCCGCCTTTTGTTCCACAATGGGAGGAAGGTGGGATAAAAGACAAGCACACAAATCTCACATGCAGCTCATTGTTTGGTCAAACAACCGCATGTTGAACCTACCATTCTCTCTGGTCTCCAGCACCCCCTCCCATGCTTGCTACCTGATAACCTCTTAGTGATGATCCAGGGGTTGCTTTGCAGAATTTCTGCAGGTGCTGCACATCCTCCCCAAGCAGGTATGGGCTACATTTTCATCATGGCTGCACAACTGGAATAAATACCTTGATCCAAGGTCAGAAGAGACATACGAAGGGTACTGGATTATGACTCTACAGAAACTGTAGCTACGGAACCTAGTAGGACTTGTGAGCCACAGGACGCACTGAGAAAAGCTGGAGAGTAACAGAACAGATGTTGTGGTCCAGCCCACCCTTTATGCAAGGGTGGCATCAGATCTGAAGGAAGGTGGTGGGAAGAGGCGGGTACCCAGCTCACTGCCAGAGGTGCTCCATCACCTGTGAGACCTCTCCCTCATATAGCTCTGTGTGAAGGACCTCTTGGAATTCTCCACCCTTTCCGTGGATGGAGAACTTGGGAAGACAATGTCCCCGGAGACTTTCTGAACAGCATAACTCCTCTCTTTTCTCTGCTAGGGGTTTTTCTCTTGGTGGGCAGGGGGACCACTTGGGCGGAGTGTCACGTTGCCACCATAAGTAGCAACAGCATCGGTTGCATTGTCAGGCTGGTCTCCACGTCCGACCCACCACAATGCAGGTGTGATTGTGGGAAAGGGTGCTGTGTGCACGTCCAGGGAAAAGGTGGAGGGAGGCCAGCTGAAATCTGGACTCCTTTTCTTGTGGGGCAGCCAAAGGTGTTACATGCATGTCCCCCTCGCCCCTTTACATATCTCTTCATTGTGCCACGGTCTCCCAGTCTGTACTTCCTGATCTGGAAAAGGCTCGTATTGAATAATTTGATCATCTGACAGTAATTTAAGTGTGGGGAGCCAATACATGAAAAACAAGGCACTTAAACACACTCCTCAGCACCCAAAAGTAAGAGAAACAGAAGGGCCCTAAACCCAACTCATGTGAATTTCTCTGAAATTTTCTTCTCCTCTGACTTTCCTTTTGCATGCAATTTCTTTTCTATCAAATGAAATGAGAATGATTAAAAATGTGAGAGGAATTTTGGTTTTTTGCCACAGCAGTAATCCTAAATATTTCTTTAAAGGTGGAAGAGGGCCAAAACTAACAGCATGAGGCTGGATGGGTGTGAGCAAACAAACGAGGCAAAGCACAACAATGCCTGTCACAGTTTTCTTTTTCTACTTACGGCTTTGTTGGAAAAAGTTGTAAAAGTCACTGCCTGGAAGAAGGAAACAGAAACAGAAAGTGATTAGATGCAAAACAGCTGCAGAAGGAGAATGAGGAGAAAAATCCCCTGGAAAGTTAACCAAGATGGAAGACTCTCATACAACATCTGGCTTATGACACCATCTGGATTACAACATCTGGAACTGGCTTAAGTAAAGGGCTAGTGAGGGGAGGCAGAAGTGTGCAAAATTATCCCTGGCATAGAGAAAGCAGACAGGAAGCCTACAGGCAGACAACTCCCCCCCCACCCCCCCGCTTTCTCATAACAGGAGAGTTCAGGGTTGGCAAATCATGTCTTGGTTGTGGCTTTTCTATAGGCAGCCCAATGTGTGAACAGATGGATGCTTGGTCGAATCCAGCACGGCTCATGTGATGCTCTTTTGCACCAAAGGGCTATCGAGTAGTTGTTGCCAGCAAAAACAAAACAATGACAACAAGCCTTTCCCCATCATTACCAATTTGAGAGAGTTCTACCCTAAAGCTGCATATTACTTAACTTAAAAAAGGAAATAAATAATACATTGCTTCATAGCAGGAACAACAATGTCATCTCCACTGGAAGTATTCTAGTCCTCATGCTAATTCTAGTCCTCCAGGCTCAACAATTATCTCAGCATGGGAAATGAACAACGCCTCCTTCAATCCTCAGACTAGGCTGTGTTGTAAGGATCGCTAAGGAAATGCAATGCCAGGGTCAAGATGGACACTGTCCTGAGAATTAGTTCTTGCATGGGTGTCCAAAAGAACTGGCAACAGCCAGGTTTAATCCAGCCTTCCAAAGAGGGCTGCTTCTTGGACCAGCCTCTCCTCTAGTCATGAGGTCGTAACTCATGTCTCTAATTAACTCACACAGAAGCCGGCTATAAAACTAAAGTCTTTTATTGCTACTTTCTACAAGATTTACGATGCAATAGATAAGCACTAATGAGAGGCTCTAAACAGTACAGTTGCTTCCCCCTTAGTGAAGTCTCTCAGGAGCCCATGTGGGCTTAGCTCTTCCTCTCACGTCTTTCCGCTCATGGGTGGGACGAACCTTTGTCCCACCTCTTCAGTTGTTCCAGACATCGTAAATTTCTTCTAACTTGGGCATCTGCCAAAAGTGTCGTTCCTTCTTCCTGATCTCCTGAACTCTGCCCAGAAGCTGCAGAGTCTGGAGGTGCGGGGGGGCGGGGGGGCTGCTTGTTCTAGCAACTCAGAGTCAGGCTGGGGAGAAGCTACCTGTGGAGAAGCCTCACCGTTATGCTGTGGGGCGGCTATCTGCTCAGCAGTCTCAGAGACATGCTGCAGGGGGGTCATTTGGTTACTAGATCCCAAGTGCAAGTCCCCTTGTTCTAATGTCTGATTCTCATTGTGAACATTTAACTCTTTCTCGTGAGTCAACATCTCTGTCGAGCCGTCAGGCACAACACCTCTGCCTGATCCCGGGGATGGGCATTTATTTATTTTACTTACCCCTGGTGAACTCGGACTGAATGGTGGCGCAGTTGTCCAGTTCGCTGATGCAGGTATCCATGCTTCCCACACAGTTGAGTTCAGAGCTTTCACAAATCTCACACTGCAGCGACAGCCCTGAAGCGAAGGGGTCGGCAGACAGATGGAATGAAATGCAGAACCCGGCCTACATGTTCACCCAGCCCATGTCTTCTCATTTCTGCTTCTTTTTAAAGAATCTGATTTAGTTGATTTTAAAGAAATAAATAGGTGCAAAGGCCTCTATTATCCTCTTAAATTCTTCTTTCATCATTCCATAATATAGGAGTCTGTCTGTGCTTACCATTACTTGCCAGGAATAACAACACCCCTGCATTAAACCAGCATAAGATGAGAAGGTGCATCAGAAGCATGGTTTTCTGAGTTGTTGTCAACCATATGGAATAGAGAACTTGGACTGGTGTTGCTGGTTACATCACAGTGCTGAAAGAATGATAGAATCGTTCAGTTGGAAGGGGCCTAAGAGGCCATCTGGTCCAACCCCCTGCTCGATGTAGGCTTCAAGTCTCCCATCCAAATACGAACCAGGCCTGAACTGCTTAGCTTCTGAGACTAGGCAGGATCAGGCAGTTCAGGCTATAAGGCAGGGCAGGAATGCCCCCTCCTACCCTTGAAAGCAGGATGGAGGTACTTAAAAGAGGGAAGCCACTTGCTCAGTGCATGCATGGGACTCAGTTCCTAGCGAGTGCCACATGAACTCCAGGCCAGCTTGCCAGGAACTTGGACTCACAGCTGCAGGAAAGTGGACCAACAGCTAGGGATCCATGCCCAGAGAGATCCCTAGCCCCAAAATGGTTTCCTCACACATCCCTAGACTGCACTATGTCTAAGTGGTTAGTATTTGCAGCTTCTGCCTTCTCCACTGCCTGGAGGGGAGGCCCAGGTCCAAGTTTCAGGTGAGCACCACAGAAAGGGGCCATCCTTCACAGCACGCTGAATAAGCTCCCCCACTGCTGCACTTGCAATTCCGGAACTGACTAGGCTGACTAGGGTAGAGAAAAAATGAGGATGGAGCTTGGAGGAGACCTTAGCAGAACCTGCACGTACCTGCACGTGAGAACTGTCTCAGCCTCTGCTTGCTTGCTTGCATCTCCTTCCTTCCTTCCTTCCTTCCTTCCTTCCTTCCTTCCTTCCTTCCTTCCTTCCTTCCTTCCAAGCTGCCATTGCTCAGCATAAGCTCCTACCCTGAACTTGTCCCTTTGTAAGAATTTCCTCTTGTGATGTTGTCTATGGAACAGCCCATGCAATGACCCAGGTGGCCATATAAGAGGTGAAACTCCAGGATCCTTCCCACATCCGTTTTGCGCAAGCCAAAAATGCTGTTCACACCATTGGCGCAACCCCAGAGACCAGGTAGACATGTTAACCATGGAGTTGCTTTCCAGTCTGCTCCGGAAGTCTCCTGTGTGCTTGCACACTCTGTGATTATGCGACAGGTAGAGATGCCAAAGAAATCCACAAAGGAGTCAGATGACTTTGGATTTCTAGGAATCTGATTCATGTATTCTGACCTAGACCAGCATCTTCTGAGTCTTGTAGATCCAGCAAATTTGTGGACCTTTGTTTCTCTCTCTCCAGAATGGTACACAAATTTAGGTATGCAGAATCTACTGCAAAATAGAGTAATAGATACACTTTTCAAACTGAAGGACACACTGCATGTTTTACATCTTGGAACTCTTTTCAGCCTCTCCTGCACAGAACTCTCTTTCTGGGTGCTGTTCGTTCATTGCAGTCTGAGCTAAGGAAAAAGGAGAGCCAGTGTGGCGTAGCGATTAAGAGCGCAGGACTGGGATTCAGGCAACTTGGGTTCGAGTCCCCGCTCAGCCATGGAGCCAACTGGGTGACTTTGGGCCAGTCACAGGCTCTCCACCCAACCTACCTCACAGGGTTGCTGATTGAGAGGAGGAAGAGAATTATGTAAGCTGCTTTCAGTTCCTTGGAAGGAAAAAAGGAGGCATGTAAATAGCAAACACATACGTGTGCGTACACAACCAGCAAAACATCGCATACATGCATGCAAAAGTTATATGCGCTGCACTGGACTTTTTGTTCTTGACGCATGCGGGGGAAACTGATTCTGTCAAGGAGTGAACAATAGAAGAAGCCACTTCTGACGGCACAGATTGAACTAAATCATTAAATCCCTAGCAACAGGGGAAGGATCCGCTCCACAAAATAGGTTCATGCCCATGGAGCAGTGTCGATAGCACCCATCCAGCTGATGGAAATCGGAGAAGGATGAGGACTCTCACTGAGATGGGTTTCATCAGATTCTCTTGGTTTTTCCATGGACCTGATTCCTGAAGATACACTATAACTGCCAATTTGTTATTTATTTAGCCACTTTTAAGGTACGGAAACCAACCAACTGGTTGCCAATTTGCAGCCATCAAGCATTTTCTGAATGCTGATCAACAAAGATCTTGACTTTGTATGTATGTATGTATGTATTTATTTGGAGTTTTTGTATGCCGTCCCAGTCGCATAAGCCTTGGGACGGCTTCCAACATAATAAACAAACAATAAAATATAAAATCTGGATTCACCCTGGCTATAGAAATTAAAACCAGTAAATAATATTAACAATTATTAAAATATTGTTTGAATAAAAAGGTCTTGGCCTGGCGCCGAAAAACAAATAATGAATGTATGAAGTGATTGATTGATTATTTATGGTTTACTTGTTATTTATTGTTTTAATTATTGTATTATTATATTCTATTTTAATCATTGTAAGCCATCCTGAGTCATTTTATCAGGAAGGATGGGATAGAAATGTTTTAAATACATTAAATAAAAATGAAAATATGAACTGTGAAAACCAAGCTGAAAACAATTTTAAAAAGCAAAAAGCAAACCTCGAAAAATGAAACTTTATGAGAAAGCATTTGTACTTTGGACAATACGAGCTCTTCATTCACTGGAACTTTATGGACTGACTTGGCCAGACAAGCATTTAAGATGGAACTGCTCAGGTACGATCCCTTCATCGTTCTGCAGAAGGGAAATCAAGCCATTTTCACTAGCAGGAATGCGGTGAGCAGAAAAGACACACACAATCTGGGGCTGGAGCAAGCAACATCATTGGCAAGCTTGCAACTACCTCTTCCAATGATGGTCAGTGTGGAAACATAGATCACACCCTCATGAAAGGCATTGCAATATGCCTGGTTAACACAGCCCATGATGGAAACCCACATGATTCTGGATGGATTTCCTGCAGAGAGAATGGAAAGAGAACGCAATCAATACTAGGGAAACTGAGATGTCTTGCACTGACCAATGTCCTCAGTGGTTTTCCTCGGTTGGAAAACTAGTGATTGGATGCCTGAGCAAGAACCAGATCCAAAGAATGGGGAGAGGGAAGCCAAGAACCAGAGAAGGTGTCCCTGTATTTTGGGGAACAGACCACAATTTCACTTCCATGGCTTTTTGATCAGAATATACCCGATTTCCACCTTCTGCATTGAATCTGCAGCCCCGGGCCATGCAGTTTCAAGCTGGGAAGGTGTTTTGCAGGCCACCCAAAATGCATTCAATGATGTCCTGATGAAAAAATAGCCTTGAAAAACACACACTTTTGCAAAATATGCACGGATACATTTTAATCAATGGGAGAGTTGTGGGCATTTCAGAGTTATGCACCACTGATGCTTGTATTGGGGAAAATAGGCATAGATTTTCATGTTAAAAGGTGAAAATAGCTTGGGAACTGATATGAGCTCTGGTCAAAGTGACATTTAAGATGGAATTTGGCTTTGAGTCATGTGACTGAGTTTTGCTGATTCATGCACAGAGATGTACAACCATAGGAAAAACTTGCTTTGCCGGCACTTTGCAGATTTTAAAATGATTCCTGCTTCACCATTTTCCAATCTGCAGACTCGGAATTTACACAAGTGTGTTCACACTTATTTGTACAGATTCACCTTTGTGCAAATGAGTGTGCCTGAAAATGTTCAAATCTCATGATAGCACATATTGTCACGCCTTACTTTGTGCATGGAGAAAATGTGCATTTTGGGTTTTGCTTGAAACGTTGTATATTTTTCCTGTGGCTAAATTAAATTATCTAAATTAGAAAAATCCCTGCAGACCCCAAAGGCTCCGTGAGATCTTAGAAAGCTGATCTACCGCATCCAGACTCAGTCTCTGACATCCCTGTTCACACATCCCTATCATTATGTTGCACTTTTGTGCGTGACACAATATTTTTGTGCCTATTTTTGACTGCAGGTGGCACCTGACCTGGCACCTGACTCCAAATGCACCTGACTCCAAATTCAGTCTGGAAGGTGCAAAATAGGGGTCTCCAGGTCAAAAGCAAACTAGAACATTTTTCTCAAGCAGTGGCGTGACAGAAACCCCCCCGCAAGCCTCTTGGGGTTGGCTTCGAGGCCGAGTTTTCTGCAGCGTGTGTGCATGGAAGTGCGTGTGTGAGTGTGTGTAGAAGAGAATGACAGTGAAATGACTTACCTCTGTTCTTGAGGATGTGGGGGACTTCAAGGATGCCAAGCCCTCTGATATCGAGGCAGTGGCTCTGGTCACCTTGGCACTGAGCAAACTCCTTCCATTCACATCCAGTTCCCCACAAAGAGAAGCAGCCTCTGCATTGCTTCCCATTCAAGGTCATGTTCACAGGAGGCACTGTGAGGAAGCAGAGACCCTCAGAGCTGGGACCGAGGGAGGGCAGTGGGGCCGAAGCGATGGCCAGGGAAGCCATATGGAGCCAAGGCTTCAAGCAGGCTCCTTTCACAAAATCCTAGAGCAGTAGTGTGGGAAGGGGCCTACAAGGCTATCCAGTCGTACCCCCTGCTCGTGGCGGGGCACCAAGTTAAGGCATTTCCAGTAGATGGCAGGCCACTTTCACTTTGTCAGAGTGCTGGGTGACTTTCCAGACCAGGGCAGGTTTGCATGAGGCTGCCGATCATTGTGCCACTGCGTGCTTTGCTTTCTGCTTTGCCTTGCCTTGCCACTGGTGGCACTGCTAGGGAGGCATTCCTGATGCTAAGGAGGAGGGCATAAAGCTGTGCTTTAGCTGGTCCAAGAGAGCCTCATCCTCATGAGCAGCCCCCGAGAATGCAGACTCGGGGCTGCAGCTGCAAAGCGGACCAACATCCGGGGAGCCAAGCCCAGCGAGCACAGCCAGTTCACCCCTGCAGCTGGATCCCTCACACAGCCCTAGGAATGCCGATCGGAAAGCGTGGTTTTTGCCATCAGCACAGCAGCTCACATGATGAGCATGCAGGTGCTTCCCTACCAGCCCACCTGTCTTGGGAAGAACTCCGTGTGGAAAAAAGGGAGGGTGATATTCGGGAATTACGTACAGCTGGGAATAGCCTCTTTGCATGTGCCCCCTTTGCAGCAGGAGCGCTTGGTTGAGATCGTTATTCCTCTGCCCACATTAAGAAGGGTGTGATTTTCATAGCAGTTAGAGGCTGATAGGCACATCTTAGTGGTGAATGGCTTCCCTGTAAGGACAAAGCAAGCGACAGGGGAGTTTAAACAGAAGGATTTACCAGTCGTCACAAAGAACTCCATCTGTTGCACAAAAAGAGCCTGATTATTAAAAAGTGTGTGTGTGTTTGAAGAGGGCAGGAGGGGAATCCAATGTGACAGAAAGTGGAGCTGACATATTTGTCCACCTGGGTTCTGGGCTTTGAATGCTCTGCTCTTAGAAACCTGCCTTTCCATTCCATCTACTCAACTTTGTCGGTACTCACTGAGGGTCCCCAGCTCTTTTCTTCATTGTCTCTTTTTAATGTGGGCAAGTACCACAGGACCCTCTCCCCACTGGAAAAAAACTATTTGTGGAGCCTGGCTGGTACAGAAAGGTGAGGATCTCATTTTCATTCATTATAATAAGAATATACCAAGAGTCACACTATACTTGGTTGAGAAAGAAGCGAAGGTGTTACAGATCTGAATGAGGGAGAAAGCAGAACTGGCAGATCCCAGTTTTCCTCCAGATGGGCTGCAGGAGATTACACAAAGCTCCGTAGTTTGGACAACAGCAGGTGACACTTTAGAATGAGTGTATGCCAAATCTCATGGCTCCGTCGTGTCCCAGGCAGCATCCCTTCCCAGTCTTGCTACTAGATGTCCTCTTAGATGAAGATCTCAGCAGTAGCGCTTGAGGAATTCCACAAGTGCTGTGCATCTTTCTTCTCCCATGCAGGATCATATTTGTCAAAGCCTCACTCCTGGGACTAGGCACTTAATCCTGTTATTCTACATCTCAAGACACAGAAGCAACAGCTTCTTTATCCACTGGGACTCATGAGTGACAGGTTGCAAAGAGTAAAGCAAGAAGGAATTTCATGCTTCTATTATTCTACACCACCCTCCTCTAAATGGTAGCGATGGTAGAAAGAGTGCAGCATTGAACTCTCCAAAGGCACTCAGTGATTCAGTTTTCCCACTAAAAATGTGACCGTTTATGACGAGAATTTAAGCTGTGCCACATTGACCCAAGCTCCACAATGCTGGGAAACTAGAAATGGTGGCAGGCGCCATGGCTGATTCCATGATCAATGATGACTTCTGCAGGGTCACAAATCGTTCCTGCTTACTGCGAACCCTCCGTGAGCCCATCTTGAAGCCCTATGTTGCCTTGGCCTTGTATAAGCTGAATCAGAGATTTGCAGTTTCGCGTAGAGGCCAGTCTTCTCAGAGTTGGCTCAGCCCCGTTTGTTGCCTACAGCTGCAGCTGCCTGACTCATCAGGAGATGGGTGAGACAGTGAAAAGGTGCCCATAGAGTAACATGTAGTCACTCCCATGAAGGTGCATTCTTCCACTAAAGGAACAGTCATCTTAAATAATGAAGAATGTCCATAGCTCTTTAATTATAGGCTGGACGTGCACATGGTGGGTATGTCGTGAGCAAAGCTGGCTGGTGCCGGAGGTCAGACTAGATGGCCCGGGAGGCCCCTTCTGACTCGCTCTGTTTCTATGTTTCTAATCTCCAATGTATAATTGGTTCTTTAAAGAAGACAGAGGGCCTGAGATGGGGGGAAGGTGAGTGGACTTAGTGAAAAAAGGTGGCTATATTAGAAAGCAAAGTCCAATAGCACTGTAAGAATATTTTTCTACTTACGCTTTTGAAAGGAAGGCTCCTCTGGGACATAGTCTGGAAGAAATGATCAGGAGAAGACGGAATGATTAGAATAGGCATGTCCAGCTACAGAGAATAGGGAAAAACCTTGAAGGCTGAAGTTCTCTTGTGTGTTTGTTATTAGCAGAAAACTGTTGCCATCACTTAGAAAGTTCTACACTAAAATGTGCCCTAGAAATAATATTAAACGATATAAAGAAACATAAATTGCTTCTGAGTGGAAACAGCAGTGCTGTCCCCTCTTTAGATATTCTAGTCCTCAAGCAGAGCAAGCTATGAATGATCTTAATTTATCTCACCATAAGGAAAAGGTTCTTGCTTCCTTATTGTATAGGGAGATAAATCCTGCGCAGTTTGTATTAAAAAGGAAGGAAACACAGTGCTAGATTCAAGATAGTCATTTTTCTCAATTGGAAGCTTTGGATAATTATACCTTGGCCAAGCGCTCAGCTGAGAGGCAGATTAATTAGAAGTAATTAGCAGAGGAATTAACAGTAGCAATAATTAAGCTAGCCCTGCTCATGAAAGGTTCCCGAAACTGTCCCATCTCTGCCAGTAAGAATGGGCAAACCAACAAAATTCGGGTCTACCATGATTCTTCAAGCATCAGCTCACTGCTGATCCCTCCTTAATTTCTGTTCATGTTGCAATTGCTGTTACTCTTGCACAAACAGGGAAATTGCACAAAACAAACATCTATTGCATTTGAATTTTTTAAAAAGTCCCACATTTGTACACATTTCCAAAGCTGTGCAAATTTCCTGCATATGTTAAAGTTAAAATTCCCATTGGTTATCAGATGTCCTTTGTTCTGCCATCCACACATGAATGGAATCAGATTTGAGTGTTTAACCATGATTCTGTTGTACTTGCACTAATGCACACGAGTGCATTGGCACACTTGTCCATCTGAAACAGCTTTGACATAGACTTGCACTGATGTGTTTATCTGCAGTTGCACAAATTCCTCTGCCTCAAACGAAGATTTGTGAATATGAGAATGACGTGGAAAAAGCCAGCTTGGAAAAACATTATGTGGGTGATTTTAACAATTGTACAAAATCAGACAGGGGAATTTGTGCCAGATCCAACAAAGGCATATGTTTGAAAAGTTGCTAACATCTTCCTAAGATACATTTTCCTGCCTCTCTTTCCATGTGGAGTTGTGTACGTTTGCATGCTGGAACAAAATCTAGTTTTATTGATCTTTTTCACTTACCGAAAATAGTCTCTGTTTGAACGGTAGCACATGTGTCTGAACCTGGAATGCATGTCTCCATAGTTCCAGTACACGTGTTTTCAGGTCTGGCACAAATCTCACAGCTGAGAGACAACCCTAACGGCAAGGGGTAGGGAGACAGATTCCAGTTAATCTTCCTCAAAATTCTGGCAAAATTCTAGAGACACAAACCATGTGGCAGCTAGAAACTACCCAGAAGTACATGCCCTGGAAGGGAATGAGAGAGTTTTTGGGGACAGCCAAAATCTCTATCATGCTTTCCTTGTGAAAACTCCAGGTTGATTTCCTAATATTCTCAGAGAGGGGTATAATTTTTTCCCCTTGACCTTATGCAGGCATTATCTGTCGGTGTTCACAGCACTGGACTTCATATGCCAGTTCTGCACATCTGGATACAAGGAAGTTTCCCTGAGATTTTGAAAGCTGAAGGGAAACTGTTGAGGGCAACTTAGCAAGAAGAAGGAGGGAGTAGTAACTGAACTAACTGCTTAGAGCAGTTGTCAACCATTTTACCATGAGGGACTCTTAGTTGGTATCCAGTGTGAGTCCTGCTTCTGAGCAGACCTATTGCAATGAATGAGAATTAATGTAGGCTAACTTTGGCTACAACCCCCTGTTCTTTTAATGCAGAGAAACTCTGAGTAAACTGATTTCAATCATCATTTGAAAATTCAGGAGTGTTTTTGTGAGCTTTTCTCCCAAGGCATACAATTTTGTTTGCATTTTGCTGAACGAACAAATTTTATTTGTATATTATTTCAAGCAATAATATACTGCAGTTATAATCACATTTTACCTTCTGAAAGACAACTGGATTTCACTTCACGTACTGATTCAAACATTAAGCATTAGGTACGTTTGGAAGAGAATGGAAACAACCAATTTTTCACCCATCCTTGGTTCCCTTTGCGGAAACTGAGCAGACTTGGCAACTGAATCTAATTTCAACAGTGGTGATGTTCCAATGTCCTTAAGTCGGTGTGAAAAACCGGGGATGTCTCAGCTCACCTAATTTCTCAGAAGGATGTTTTAAAGCCCAGTTTAGCTTTCCTTCATTCTTATTCAAGGCCTGAATTTTAGTCAGTTTAAATGAAAAAGTGGGAAGATTTCAGAAGTCATGCACTGAATCTCCTGTGATTACAGATAACCACAAAGCGTTCATGGTTAACACAGGGCTGGATATTTTTGGGGAGTCTAGGGTTGCGCCCTTTTGGGACTTTTAAAAACGTGTGTGTGTTTCTGAGCTTTCTCCAAACATACTGACAATTCCTGCTTTCTTTTCGGAAGTTCCATATGATTACTTTTCTGTTGAGCTGGGACGGACCAACCGAATCCTCTATCAGAGGGAGTAAAAACGGTAATATGTAGAACCCTTCCTAGATTTTCACCTTTTTACCAATGCTCTCTTGTTGCTCAATATACTCTCATTACTATTTCTTTGTAAGTGTAAACAAATTCTATTTAGCATGAAATCTTTTTAAAAATGAAACCTTACAAAGACATCTGTTGTCAGTTAAATTCCTGTTGCATGTGTTTTCAGGGTAAGGATTCAGCTATGCTTACCTTTAGTTGCCAAAGATAGCAATAGTCCCACATTAAACCAGCACAAGCAGCGAAGGTATATTGGGGGCATGGTTTTCTGGGCCTATATGGAAGAGGCAATTTGGACCGGCGCAAATTTCTGCTTCAAAGTTCTGCAAGAATGGTTCCTTCCATCCTCAGAAAAAAAGGACAGAAAAATGGAGGGGAAACATGTAAATGAGAAGCAACTTCTGCTTGTCCATATTTTTAAGCAAATCACTCCCACACTTCTTGGACTAAAAGGCAGAATGGCATGCTGCTTCCATTTTCCAAAGCAATTCTCTGGTTTAAATGTACATGAAAAATGGGTGCGTTAGAAATTGGTGCGCACCATAAAGTATCTTTATGGAACTTTGTGTACATAAATGGATAGTTGGTGTGAATGTTCATGCACATGTTTTCCCAGATTAATGCAGAAATTGGATGGCGTGGGCTTTTGTCTGAATAAGTACAAAACTAGCATGGACTGGAAACAAACTAATTCATCCAACTTTAGATTGGAGAAGAAGAAAATTGCTGGAGTTCTTGATCAATTTCTGAATCCAGTCTATAGCTAAAAGACGCAACCTTGCCTTCCGCAGGACTTCACACATTCTTCCATTTTGTTGAGACATCAGGGTTGTTCCTCATGCTATATGAACCTGGCCAGCTCTGCTATCAAAGATGTGTTGTCGCTTATTTATTTGTTTAAAACATTTGTATGCCACCCAAATTTGCCGCTGCACCTCTGGACGGCTCCCACAGCACCTCTGCGTGGCTCATTAAGGACTTAGAGAAGCCAATGGCTATCCCAGTTAAGTATTCCTACCTCTAAGCACTTTGCTTTTATCTCCTATATCACTTGCTTCGTAAAACCACACAAACAAGGTACAAAGGGGTGCCTACATATCACTGATCACCACATCTAAGCTGTTGGAATCTTTCATTTCTTCCTTTCCCCCTGCTGGGGGCTCCACGCTCCAGGGCCAGATGTAAGAGGAGCATCTAGATGAGCAGGGAGGGACCACACCAAAGGGGCGATCCCAGAAGACAAACAAAGCGATCTCCCCTCCCTGTGGCCCGGCTCCAGAAGACACTGCAGACCTGGCTGAATGAGGGCAGGGCCTGACTGGGATGGGGGCTACCTTAGCAGAGAATGCTCCAGCTCCAGCTCCGTTCATAGTGGCCATCAGCTCTAAGCCCCAGTTTCTAGAAGTGCCAGTAGCCCAGCATTTTGGAGGCCTGCTCTGATGTAAGTCCAGTATGGACATGGCCTATTGTGATGCCATCTTTCAAAAAGCCCATGCAATGGCTGGGAGCACTGAGAAGAGGAGAGGCAGCACAAGGCCCTGCATTTCGCAGAACGGCCCGGGAATGCCGGGTGGGAAAGGACATTGATCGGCCAAGTCAGCCAGCGAGCCAGACTGACTCAGCGCATAGAATTACTTCGAAAACTGCATGCCGGTTATTTACCTGTGTGCCTGTGAACCAGAACCGAACAGCTGGGTGAGCTGAACTGGTTTTGTGACTCTTAATTGGCTTGAAACGGAGCAACAAGAAAGGGGTTGGGGAAATGGGAACTCCTCTGCCGTGACCATAGATTCGCGTACTGCCTGCTTGCCTACTGGCCAGATGTCAAGCCAGGGGGCTGCATCCTGATTTGGAGAAGCTCCTGGGGACCAATAGCAGTGGGGGGTGGGGCCAGAGGAAAAGGGGTGGGGCCAGGACCACTGGCATATTTGGGCTTGAAGCTTTTCCTTCCAGCCGCTAAGACCTAGAAGAGACGGTTCAACCTTTTGAATGAGGAAGAATGGTGCGAAATGCCAGGAAGAAGTGGTGGGCTGAGGAAGGGGGCAAGGCCTTTCGGGTCCCTGAGTGGGATCAGCTGGAGACCCCTGACCTGAAGTTTCATACTCTGGAAGTATAGTGGGCCTGTGTGTGAGGGTATGGGAGAAAGCTATGACCTTAATGTGTGGCCTATCACTTGGATGGTGAAGAGACTTCCATTACAAGCCTGGAAGGATAAAGTCTCTCCCCCAGTTGTACAATGGACTGAGAAGCTTATGATGCTTTCCCCTTACAAGGAGGTCACCTTCAAACGGATACCTGGTCCACTTTTGCTGAAGGCTTTGCATAATTGCCAGTCATTTGTATGTTCATAAGCACAAACTATCTGAGCATTTAATTCATGTATGCTTCAACACTAAAAAAGGGCTATTTTCAAGCCCTGCCATTCTTCAGCACCGTCACCCACATGTCCATAGCATCTTATTTTGACATGACATTAATCTACCATTTCAAAACTGAAATGGCAACTGGAGAGTTCCCAGCAACCCTCAGTGTTCTGTTCTAGAATACCGCTATGGTGAGATCACCATAATAAATCTGCCAGCCAGAATGCAAAGCTGCCAGCCAAATGCAGCACGGCGCTCTTTCGCCTGATGAAAGGCAAGGCGGCTGCAAGACGGAATGCAGGTTCTGAGAATGTGGGCAGTGCCAGCATGGTTTTGGCTCCAGGTCTTCTTTTTTTAATTACGACTGTCTGCTAAATTGGACAGGGGGCCTGCCATGTGTAGTATATCAGCTACTTTTCAACTCCCTCCGTCTCAGTCCCTCTCTGTTAGATCTACTCATTTTGGTAGCCCAAATAGAAGTTTAGATGAAATACCCAGTGGAAACCAGAATATACCTTTTGCGGGGGGCGGGGGGCGGCTAGGATTTGTGTAAGCCTCTGACTTCACATAATTCCTTGCACAGAAGCATGAAACTGGGAGGGGTCAATGAGGCCAAGTGGTCCAACTCTGTGCTCAGGTTAAAGCATCCTTGACAAAGGGCTGCCTGGCTGCATCCTGAATGCCTGCAGTGTGGGAGGGCCCATGAGCTCCCAAAGTCGCCAGTTCCTGACAGCCAGGAAGTTCTTCCTGATGGTTAGCCAGAATCCGGCTTCCTGGAATTTGAGCCCATTAGTCCATATCTTGCATGCTGGGAGGACAGAGAAGAGATCCTGGCCTTCCACCTGGAGCCACCTTACAAGTCCTTCATGGTGTATTGGAACCATGCAGAAGATTATTGTATGGCGAGGAGTTAGGTTTGACATATCTCTTTTCCCCTCATATTGCCCTTATCAAGTATGTTGATTTATGATGAAGTCTTCAGTTATATAACGGAGCGTGTCATCTGCTGAGTATAACTTATATAACTTATAAGTTATATAAGTTTTCATACCTGGCTTTACATTCCCCTTGGCAGAAGGAAGTGCTGTGTCCCAGGTGTAGAGCATTCGGGAGGATCCTAGATTGATTAGCTATCTGGAGTTGTTTACCCCAGTGTTGGCCCAGGGGCCAGGGGCCGGGCATGAGTGGAATGGAGGTTTGTGGGCCAGATGCACTTAATTACTCCATTAAGATAGCTAGCTTTGGGGATAAAACCAGAGAGTTGAGGACTTGAGTTTGGGAGCGTCTACACAGATCAGGGTCCTGTGTGATGATGGCCTGGGGGTCTCTCTTGCTGCCCAACTGGGACTTCTGGCAGCTGAAGGGGAGAAGATACTCTTGTAAGGTATCAATGCTATTTGTTTGCCTTTAGATACTATCATGGCTTAAATAAAGCATTGCTTTTCCTTCACCTACTGGTGTGTTCATTGCCTCCAAATCCAAAAGAACCCCTGCCTTTGGCAGAACACATGTAGCTTCCAATAACTACTGGAAAATTCCGAAACATAGCAACATTCAAGTAGCAAAAACCTGGACACACAAAATGACAGAAAACTTGTTTATTTCTGCCTTGCTGGCAGGGTCCTCTGCATGTAACTGGGAGGGCTGAGGAGTGACTGTGCCAGGCCATTTTTGAAGCTCAGAGGCCAAATCAGAACTTCAGTGGAACTTTTTCCAATGATCGACGTCCATAGTGATTCCACCCTTCCCACCCCATTGGACTGAACAATCTCCAAACGGTGGCCAATCCTTGTTCCAAAAGTAAACTGTCTAAATTGTTATGGGTCATGCTGGTCTTTATAAGTAGAAACGGGAAGGCAGAGTGCATCTCCGAATCAAGACAACGAGGGGATCCCTCCTCTTTCTGCTGCTGTTCTGCCTTGCATTTCCAAGCATGGTTATTGTTCAAATGTTCTTGCAGGTATGCCAGCCCTGAAAGTTGCCATCTTCTGAGAGACGCTTTTCACACGAGCCACCACCTTGTGCATTTCCTTCACCATGCAGACTCTCTTCGGACTCTTTGTCTTTTGTGCGGTTCTCTCAATGGGTGAGGACTTCATACGTTCTCCAGAAACACAAAAGCATGGAACTGTGGGGAGGGGGAAAGAAATAAGATACAAATGAGAGTGAAGCATTAAGATCTGCCACCGAGGACCTTCTTTGAAAGAGGCTAGAAGATAGACTACACAGGGAAGGGTCTTCTCGGTGGTAGAACCCCAGCTATGGAACCTACTCCCTACAGAGGAGCGCCTGGTGCTGATGCGTTATTCATTTCAGCACCAGACTAAAATCTTCTTAATTATCCAGTATTTTAATGGTTAGAATGATCTTACAGTACATTTTATACATTGTAAGTTGGTTTATTCAGGTGCTGTTATGGGTTTTTTGTTCCTTTGTAAGCTGTTGAGAGAACCTGAGTGGATGCAAGATGGGATAAAATGCTGTAAATAAATAAAAATAAATAAGCTGGAAAGCCTTGATGTCTCCTGGAGTGGCGGGAGGGAAGTGCAATTGCTTCAAGCAAGAGAAGCTTGTGTTGGCCATGGGAGGTACGTAGCTGGAAGAGGCCACATGCTGTCTAAGACCAGGTGTGGCACAACATCCCTTCCTGTACTCCTGATTTTAGGGGAGGCCATTGGATAGAAGTGAAGGGAAGCTTTTTGTGTTCCTCCTTTAGGGACATCTTTGGAGTGTGAAACTTGCCATGCCCCCAACCAGACCTGCACAGGTGATAAACGAGCTTGTGAAGCCAACCAAGATGCTTGTGCCATCACCTTGATTGCAACTGTAGCAGGTGAGTGGGAAGCATTTGCTCCCTTCCAGTCAAAACATGGACTTGGACAGCACTGGCAGTTGGCAGTCCATCCATTTTGGAGTTGGCAATGTTACTTGCCAATGCGCCCAAGTGCACGCCTATATATTTAAAAATGGAATGAAAAAAATACTTCTGAAAACTGCACACAAAAGCAGTGCGGGAAGACTTGTCTTTCAGATATGCACACCTTTGTTCCGGGCTCTTCTGCCTAAACAGATGTTCATTCAAGATTTTCAGGTCTGAAACTGGGACTTTTTACATAAATCACGTGCTCCAGTGTGTGAGCTGTGACCTCTCCTGCTGAGTGAAGCACTGAGAAGAAGTTGGTAGCTGCTGCATCCACCCTTCTGCTGCTGTTTGCTGTTGCTTCTTTTATCCAAATGTCCTGCAGATGTTTTCAGATGTTGCCCTCTTGAAGCAAGTTCACCTCATTTCCAAAAGACGGACTAAAGTGTCCCTGTTCGAATGGCAATTAAATATAGTTATGTAGAACAAGCAGCTTTTGTATGACAGTTTTCCCATTGTTGCTGTCTTCCATATCAAATTATAGTATTCATTCAAATGTGTAAATTTGAAACCCTTCCGGTGTGACACTGTTACTTTCCTTGCAGCACATAAAAGATGTGACATTAGCTCCTTGTGATTCATATTTCTATTCTTTTCAGTGAATATATTCAACAGGCCAGTTCTGAGTCTGCAGGGGCTTCTACTTTTACAGTCCAAGTACTCGCAGCTGTCCAGAATTGTTGCATCTCAACACATTCCCAGCATGTGTGTTAGGAGATGTCACCTACTTGGCAATCCCCCACCCCAGGGCACTGGGGAGTAACCAGACTTATATGTTGTTATTGTTTCAATAACATTACATCTTATGCTATCTGCTTTGATACCTCTGTGAAATGCAGTAAATGGCTAAAACAGGTATAAATAAAATGCAGACAGACACACCTGCCTGCATTGCTTTTATTGAGAACAATGATTATCTGTTGCTTTTCTTTCATCTCCAGGAGGGCAAACCAACTACAACATTGTAAAGGGCTGTGATGAAAAGTCTCAGTGCAATAAGAAAGAGGAAGACAAGCTTGATGGTGGAGGTTCCATTACAACCACAGTCGAGTGCAGCAACTTCCCCAAACCGGGCACATCGAGTGGTTCTGCTGCGGCGCATTCATCTGCGGCATCCCTCCTGCTGGCTCTCTCTGCGTTCCTCATAAGGAAATTCCTGTAACGAACCGCTTGCATCAGCCCAATACTAAATAAAGCATGCCTGTCGCTTCCCCATAAAGTTCTCCGGGATGGATCATGTGCGCTGCAGGGGGCGAGGGTTGGCAAGGAGTATTTTCAGGGGTGTGATTCTCTTAGGGGCAACATGGTACCCTCCGTCTTGGGCAACCCCCCTGGAGCTAGCCTAGGGCAGTTGACCGGCCCTCCGCTCCCAGTGGCGCATCATGGGTAGGGTCGCCCCAGGTTTGTCTGACTCTGAGCACTCCTCTCCCGTGCCCTCGCCCTGCACTCGTGCGTCTTTGCCATCCTCAGAATCCGCCTGAACCCTCACAGGTGAGATGAGCACGGCTTCTTTAATCTCAGAGACTGGAGCTCCACAGCCCCAGGGCCCCCCCGCCACCTCCCCTTCCTTCTCTGACTCAGCGTCCAGATTGGCAGGACCGGTGAGCATGTGCTCATTCCCAGCACTAGCCTTGATGGCACCACTGCTGGAATCGGTGGCCTGAAGGAGGGCGGGACCGGTCCATGGTCAGCCAGCATACAGGTACCCTCCTCTTAGTCTGGGGTGAGCAGATGAGTGGTGGTGAACCTCAGAGTTCCACCCTTGCATCAGCTCCAGCTGTAATCACTCTGTGCAGTTCCAATCGGATGAGCCGGCTTGATTACGGCCATGAAATGCCACGGCACAGACCGGGTGGATGCATTTGCTCGGGCCATCACGATCCCACTGATCTTTGTCGTCCTATACAGGGTGTGGCACCATCGACTCCACACACAGCCCAGCTCGTTCTATCTGCCCTTTCTAAGCACCTTCCAGGCCTCGGGGGCATCAGAAGCACCTTCGTTTTGCTAACCCTAACCCTGCACTGGATTTTCCCCATAACCCTAAAATCTGGCATAATTCTTCTGGAGAGATTTGCTATTTTTATTTGTATTGAATTTAAACAAGATCTCAGTCCAGTATAAGGGGCATGGCCTGGACCAGAGGGAAGACTTTGCTCCACCCGTCTCTCAGAAGCCCTGCTTCCTGCAAGCCCCAAGGGTAGGTCCCCATTCACACACATTTGTGTTGCTTCTGGTGCTGCAGCACAATCCCACCCCCCTCCACCCACAGGCACTTGGGGATGCAGGCTTGCTGAGAAAGACCAGGGTTAAGGCTGTGAGGTGGAAGGGAAAAGAAAGGTAGAAATGCAAAATCTATCCTGAGTAATTTACTCCTGCCTGTTCCGTGTGCTGTGAGTGTCCCTTTCTGTTACATAGTTATGGAGGCATGTGAGACTCAGTGAAATTGCCAAATTCCATCATGATGCTTGTTCTCACTCCTCTCTCTGTCAGGCTGTGATTCCTTTTTTAAATTTATTCTTCTTTCCACTGGGATATTTCCAGGCATATCTAAGCATATTTCTGGGCATCTCTTTGCCTGTTTCCAGGCATATTTTTCCAAATGCCAATTGTCTGCATCTTTGACTCACATTCATTTTGAAATGCAGGTGGGTCCCCGGCATAGGATTCTTGGAATGGGTGGAAGATGGTATAGAGCCTAACGAGAGCACACTAGAAATGAAATCAATGCCAACAATATCTGCGGAGGCACCCAACTTATGGAACGCGCTCCCCAGAGAGGTCCGCCTGGTGCCATCGTTATTTGTTTTTCGGCACCAGGCCAAGACCTTTTTATTTAAACGATATTGTAATTGTTAATTTGTTGTTTTATTTATTGCTTTTAAATTATGGCCGAGATACTCTGAATGTTTAATGTTATCCTATTCTATGTTTATTTATCTTTCTTGCAAGCCGCCCCAAGGCTTTCTGCGATGGGGGTGGCATAAAAATGTTATAAATAAATAAATATAAGTGTACATAAGTTTGCAGCCCCTGTGCAACAAGAAGGCTGGATGACTTGGCCCTGGAAGGTATGGAAGCATCATTTCCTTTCATGGAAAAGCCCCTTTCACATGATCCGGCAGTGTCCCCTATATGGCAGCTAGATAATTCATCACAATCTCCATTATCCTCTCTGCAGTGTTGCTACGGTGATATCGCCATGGTGAACCTGCAAAACAGAATGGAGAGCTAGCAACCCAAACTGCCTCAGAAGGTTTTCATCTGCCCAAGGGGAAGGCAGCTACAGTGAGAAATACAGTTCATGAGAATGCGTGCAGGGCTGGGTATGTCCCTGGGGTTTGTTTTCATTGTGACGAGTGTTTCTTAAACCAAACGTGGCAAAATTTGACTCCCTGGATAGCTCTGCCTGCTGAAAGGTTTCAGCGCATTTCTTCCCAACTCCCTGAAACTCTTCTCCTCCTGGTCATTCCTTTAACCTGAAATGACTTTTCTTCTTTTTTAAATGACTGAATACTGTGTAGTATTTCAGGATTGCTTTAGTTTTTACTTTTGGTAATGTGAGCATGGCAATTATACAGTGGGCATCTAAAAAGATAAGGGGTCATGAAGGTTTTTTAAGTTTTATATTTTATATATTTTATGAGGGGTTTTCAAAAAGTTTCTGCACTTTTATATTTTATAAATATATATTTTTGCTGATGGCATTAAAAAGGTGGTACGATGCTTGGAAAAATACATTGCAAAGGAAGATTATATAGAAAAGTGATGTAATTTGTTTTTGAAATTCTGAATAAATAGAGTTTAAAAAGTGTGAAAACTTTTTGAAGAACCCTCATATATTTGACTTTAAAAGAGTATTAATTAAAATGGTTAATCATATAATATGAAAAAGAAGAAATGACCTAGAATAAACTTATCAACTTATCCTAGTAGACTATGTACTTATTTTATCTAGACTCTTATCAAAGTAATATCGTACTGCCATTAGTAACGTCCTCTCTCAACCATTCCTTCAGTTCCAGTAACACTGAATCTTTCCTTTAGGATTGGTCTTCTCTCTCTCTCCCTTTCTCTCCTTATCTCTGCTTTCTGACTTAAGCTTCTGTACCTTAAAATTAGTTTCCCCCTCTTCCCACCACTCTTGTTCATTTCTGTAAATTAAGTTTTGACCTCCTAAGTTAAAAATCTCTGTCTGTCTGTCTGTCTGTCTGACCTTCTGATGAATGTGATGATCTTCTGGCACCCAGAGCCAACTTTCCACACTGCCCCCCAAAGCCAGCAGGGAAGGCTCTCCAAGAATAGGCTCCATTACCAACTCATGTTGTGGATATGATCTGCTACTGCAGACTTTACACCCCCCTATATATTATCTTGCTTCTGCAAATGCTGCAGCAAAAGGGAGGGTGAATGAGTAACTGAGCAGCAGCATCCCTTTGAATGTTTTAGCACTGCTTTCCTGGAAGGCAAGGATGGAACTGGCACAGGGTCATTTACCCCTTGCCAAAATGCTCCTCATGATAACACACTCTGGAATTGGGTTCGAAGCATGATAACTCCCTTGGGCCTGGAGCAATAGGATTATTGGCTTAGCAAAAGCCTGATGATGAGCGCTATCTTTATCCAAGTCCCCACAAAAAAATCACGGCCAGCAGTGAAAAGTAAGTGAATAACCTCTGCTCCCTTCTCTGAAATTTGGAGAACTCCATGGAAACCTCTGCATTTATCCTTCTGAAACTTACATGTCTCTCTCCCTTGCTAAAAGAAGCACTGTAGGATGACTGTAATTTTCAGATCACAAGGCACATGGGGATAAGTCTGTCTCTTCTCTTCTCTTCTCTTCTCTTCTCTTCTCTTCTCTTCTCTTCTCTTCTCTTCTCTTCTCTTCTCTTCTCAGAATGTGCAATTCTGGGCATTTGGTGTTAATCCCATGGCTTTAGTTATTTATTTGGAAAAAGAAGTCAGTTTAGAAAAAATAGTATCTTAGTCTAAATTATGACCAGACAAGATGATAGAGACCTTTTCAAAGTTTGAGGGAAATTATTGGTTTAGTTCTTTTTTCATGGTTTTTCTCCAAATGTTTTCTACAGATAATTCACACCAGAGTATTTGATCCAGCACAGTAAGATTTCTTGCAGTAGCTCCTATGCTCACACCTTCCTCACCATGCAAGGTCTCCTAGCAATCTTTGTTTTCTCTGGGCTTCTCGCTACAGGTGAGCCCCCAGTAATAAACTTGCCCATCCCCAAACGAATTGAGGGCCAGGTTTATTCCAAGACTGAAGCTGATGTGTGTGTGTGCGTGCGTGTGTGTGTGTATCATTTCAGTAATTCAAGCTGGAATAGATTGGTTGGCCTTGGACAGGTACAGGAATGCAAGAGGCCGGTGTTGATCTAGGCAAAAACTAGCAGTGGCAAGATGATTTTCCTGCCTTTCTGCTTTGTTCTTCTATTTAGGGTAGAATGCTAATGTGATTTAGAATGTGATTTTTTGTGGCCGTTTGGGAGAAGGGTTGCATTTTTCCCATGACTAAATTTGTGTAAAATTATGGGGTGGAGCGGTGAACAATTGGCAAGTCAGCTTGGCAAGTGCAACTCAGCTGTGGAATCCATAGTTGGGTTCCTAGAACTCATTAGAATCCTTTGCAGAGTCTTCTGACATTCCAGAATGAGACGATCTTAGCCCAGGTTCCAATGAAGTTCAGTGGGGCAAAGATCTGTGGAATCTCTCTTTCTCATACACTTGATGAGCCCATTTCTGATCGTTCCTTTAGGTGCCTTCCTGATGTGCGAAACTTGCGAAAGCCTTGGCAAAACCTGTACGGGCAGTAAAGAGACCTGTGGTGCTGGCAAAGACATATGTGCCACGATCTTGTCTGAAGCAGGTGAGCGACTTGATTCAGGGCCGCCCATAAATACCCTGCACATTTCCACAGAGTGTCCAAGCATGGGGATCTCCATCAATAGAGTGATCAAGTGGTGAGTTTTTATAAAGCTGCCAAAGATGAGTGATTGCCCCAACTCTGGGCATGAGGATTTCGGGAACTGGGCCTGGAACTTTCCATCTGCCAGGCTCATCTTCTAATGCTAAGCTATGACTCTGCCTTGTGGATCTATCATGGATGGAGAGCTGGTGGTTCCTGGAGTCATCATGTTTCTAGTCCACTCCTCTCTGCAAGAGAAGCCAAGGTGGCTTGCAGGATGCCTCTTCTCATTGTTTTACCCTTACAACAACCCTGTGAGGTAGGTTAGGCTGAGAGTCAGTGACTGGCCCCAAGTCTTCCAGTGAGTTTCCCAACTAAGCAGGGACTGGAGCCTGGATCTCTCAAGGCCCAGTCTAACCCTCTTACAGCTGCACCACATAAGGCTCTCTGTTTTGGGGAAATATAGTTTCCTATCTAGAGAGACATTGACAACATCAGAAACGTTTGTAGGATATCAATGTTAACAGTGAAAAAGAAAATCCCATCTGGAAGATGGATGGATGGATGGATGGATGGATGGATGGACACACACAGAAATTATGTTCAATGAGACAGAAAGCTTTATAGCAATTTAAGGCATTCTGCACACTAAACGTTCAGGCATCTTATTACTCCCTTGGGCTTCCAGAACAACATAACCCAAGGTCAAATAACAGCAAAAGGGAACTGGGGAATGAGGCAGACTGGGGACCTGGAACTTACTTGTACATCCTGTTTTTAAACAGGGCATGTTTTGCATGGATGGATGGATGGATGGATTTAAGCCAGGGTCAGTTGTACAAAATTCAGGCCTCTGCTCCCTTGCTCTGCAAACCACAGTTTAAAAAAGAAAAAGGGAAGAAGCACCACCAAATCCAGTGTGAACACACATTTCTTGCTTGTACGCAAGTCAAGGGGGCCATTTTGCCCCCTGTCAAATCTCAGTTTCAATTAGCAGATACGTTCAGTATTACTGGTGGTTCAGTTCTGCTCTGCTTGAAAGGAGTCTGTGCAGTTTTGACTTGGTTAGGCAGCTTGGGCATTGCAAAGGAAAGGTGAGGGGATATAATCTGGTCAAACGGATGAAAAGGCTTGTTTAGATAGATGGTATTCCAAACCAATCTTTCTTTTCCAGGTGAAGGAAACCAGAAAAATGTAAGCGTTGTAAAGAGCTGCTTTGAGAAGGCGAATTGCAATTCTGGAGGAATCAGCATCGTGCAGGGAGCTAATGTCACCAAAACGATTCAGTGCAGCAAGGCTCCTCCGTCAGCCGCATCCGTCCTGCTGGTGGTCTCTGGGTTGCTAATGAAGCAGATCCTCCTGTAATATCCCAATTTCAGGAGTGCAGCGCTAAAGAAGGCTTCCTTGTCATTTCCATGCAACCTTCAAGGGTGCTTTTGTTTGTAATTTCATCTTTGGCATCTTGAGTTAAAACAAATAAAAGGAAGCAACCGTACATGCCACTCTCGGATTTGGTGTGGGGTGTTGGGGAGTGGGGGGGCGGGGGTGGAGGCAGGGACTTCCAGGAATATGTTCCTCCAACATGCCTGGGTAGATTTTGCAGCACAAGGAACTGGTGGGGGCAGGGCGGTTCCCAAGCTTGGCGGCTGGCGGAACGCAGTACCACGTGCGGTGAAGATGAGATGAGCACCATGCTCTTCGCACTCAGTCAGCTGGGCCATGTGAATGAGTCATTTTTTCCTCTGCTTCCAAGTATTGCAATAAGCTGGACATGATGAAATCTGGAGCCGTGGGGAAGTCACATTTCAAGCAACACCAGGATTCCCATTTTTCTATATTCTGTGAAGCCATTTCTACAAAATGGCTTTTTGCAGGGGCTGGCACAGTTACCATCTCATTAAGAGCTCAGACCAGGTCTCGTATTTAGAAGATGCAGGCCAAATTGGATTGGAGAGTGATGATGAAGATGATGAAGACGATGAAGATGATTTTCATTTCTATACTGCCTGTAGCCAAAGCTCCCTGGGCAGTGCACAACATTCAGTCACCCATCCGGCTTTCAACCAGGACCAATCCTGCTTCCATTCCACAATTCTGCAGGCACTTCAGGCTACACGGAAGCAGTGATGGGACCCCCCCCCCCATTGCATGGGACACACCCTTTTATGGGACCCCCCCCCCCATTGTATGACCAAAATGAAACAAATGGATGGCGAGGGGTTTCTGAGAATTCAGGTCAGTGTGTAAAGTGCCTGAAAATGTCTTTCGCAGCCCAAAATACCAAAGAGAACACATTTTATTCTAAATGGCCAAACTTGCATTTGCAAAACACGCACTTGAAAAATGCACCATTTTCTCCATATGCATAACTTTCTTTTAAAAAATATACATCTTTAGAAAAATGCACAAAGTTTCCATTCAAACAAAAAGAGATGGGCTGGAAGCAAGGAGTGAGCTGAACCAAGCTTGGAATCCTGGGGATCATGTCCTCAGGAAACACATAAAGAGGCTGTGTTTTGTGTTTGCTTTTCTCCCTTGGCCCTCCTGGATTCTAACCATCCACAAGATATGCGTGTACTTAGTGAAATATACTTACTGAGAGGAATGAAACACTTTTTATTTATTTATTTATTTATTTAAAAATTTATATGCCGCCCCTTGCAATAGCCTCGGGGCGGCTTACAACATAGTAAAGTGTGATTTGACATGGAGAGCAATTGCTGCAGAGTAAAGGGGTATTTATTTATTAGATTTATATTCCCCCCTTTTTTAAAGAATTCAAGGTGGCTTACAAAATTCTCCTCTTGCTACTGTCCATCTTATTCCCCACGACGCCAACCCAAATAAATAAAATAAATAAGCTAAGCTGAGAGTTTGTGACTAAACGTCACCTCGTTGGCTCCATGGCTGAGCAGGGACTAGAAACCAGATCACCTGAGTCCCAGTCCTGTGCTGTTAACCACTATATCAAACTGGATCTCTCATTTGAATGTAGGAGAAAGCAAAACCAAGCACTCCTTCAGGTGTTGGGATCCTAAGCCATTCAGAGCTTGTGGGTAAGTTCCCAACTTTCAACTGGACCTGGAAGCAAATAAGAAGTCCATGAAGTTTTTAAAAGCATAACTCTGTAATATGCATAATCTCTTGCAGATTCCAAGTTAAGGCTTCCAAATTCTTCAGGCGCAGCTCCATAGATAATGGACTCAGTATGCTGGGAGGCAACCAAAGTTCTCTGGGACCTCCACCAGGGGTGGTTTCCTGCAAGCCTTCGGTCTAAACCTGCACAAGGTTCTTCCTTTAATCTCTGGCAAGTGGTGAACTATGAACAGGTGCCCCTTCTCCTCCTTTTCTGCTTCACAGCTTCATGCCAGGCACAATTACTCCATCTAACCTGGTTCTGTCCACCAGAAGTTTCACTTGGTGCAGAACATGACTGCCCAGATGTGGACGTGCGAAGGAGGGAGATCCTGTGACCCCCCACACCGCACCAGCCCCACTGGTTCCCACATGGGTTCTCAACCCAGCACAGGGCACTGCCAGTGGCTTTTAATGCCTTGAACCATTTGGGACCAACCCACCAGGACTGAGTGGTGAGAGCTTTGGCACCAGGGAGAGGAAGAAAGGGGAGTGGGCACCACGCCTGCATTTGCAGGGTGGAGGTGGAGATGGGGCAGGACCACGCCAGCCGCGCCTTCACAGCCACCCGGCATGCAGTTTGGGACTGGTGTGGGGTGGGTTTGGGCGTGGGGTTTTGTAGGGTTATTGTGGGCCTATTGTTGTGTTTTATATTGCTGTACTAGTTATCTTTGATGGCAATGCATTGTGTTTATAGTGTATTTTGGAACTGAATTAGTACACTGCACAGGGAGCCCAAATGGGTTGGTTATAGGGTGGTACAGAAATGTAGTAGTGGTGGTAATAATAGTGATGGTCACTTGAAGGACTATTTGCATCATTCGCAGCCTGCTGGCATCTTAATAAGGGCAGCTGGGGCCCTTCTTGCTTGCCCACCTTGAAGGCAGGCTTTGCGGAGATGGGCACCGCGTAGACTCTTTTATGCAGTGGCCCCAGAGCTTTGGGATGGGTGGAGACTGGTGAGTCTGGGAAGACTTCAAGGCTGCCTGTGAAGAAATGCGTGTTCTGGCCTTCCCCTCTGGCCTTGCTGCAGTTCTAGTTTATTGCGTATTCTGTTTGCTTTGTAGGTGCAGTTAAGTTACCTGCTTCCAGTAACATTTTATTGCTGGCAGCTTCTGTCTGCTAAGTATCGGTCATTTCTCTCTGCTTAATACCAGTCATCTGGGTGGAATGGTATGAACCTGAGGGCCTTCTCGGCCCCTTGCAGCTCTACTCTTCTAGGATTCTATTGCAACAGGTGCCTGTATTTAAAGGTATGAATTTCAATGCTGTGAGCAGCCCTGGGAGAGCTTCTGCCCTGAAAGGGCATCTAGAAATATTTTAATCTGGCAAACAAATATATACATCTTTTATTGCATTTTATTTTACCTTGATTCACCACCAAGGTTGCATTCTGCATCCCAGCTGCCCCCTCCCCCTCCCCAACCACACAGACACATATAGACGCACAAACACAGAGACAAACCACGCCGGCGTTATTCCTCTATTTTTGTTTAATTCATTTTCGTGGAAGAGGACAATGCATCTCCTTGCAAAGCTAGGCAAGCATCGCTAGAATCAGGTGCATGGAAATGAGCAGGGAGACTGCTTTGGCTTGCGGGGTCCTTGCAAGAAGGCGATCACAAAAGGATCTTCAGCAACGGGAGGCCAGAGAGAGCCAGGAGGAGCGATGCCCCTGTGAGAGGAGCTCTGGAACATACAATGCTTAGAATAGTGAACCCTTCCCCAAATGGATCAGGGATCCCCACCTTTCCTTGGAGTTTCTTACACTCGGTTGCCTCAGTGCAGGACTTCTCTGCGATCTGAAACCCTAGAAACATAAAGCCAAGAGGTGCGATCAGCAGATCTCTGTTGAGACAGATGACCCTTGCGGCAGTGGGAGAGCTTCAGATTCCCTGAGGTCGGCTCCCCTGACTCGAGAGCACATCCCCACAGCTCTGAGTATGAGTCCACAGCGCTCACATGGGAGTCACCTGGAATTGAGCCCCATGCGAAGGTTGGGCAAGGGGAATCCCTCTTCCACATCACATGCACAGCCTTTGTTTCTGCAGATGCTTGTGACTCAGAAGGAGGTTTCTGGTTGTGCAACACTCATTCCATGAGTGTTTGTGGACTCCCTCCCAGCTCAGCTCACTTTCCAGGTGTAACAAGAAGTCCACGAACACTAAAGGAATGGGATCCTTGGTGCTGCAACACATTCCTAATTATGGCCCGAGCAAAGCCACCCATCCGTTGCACGTCCCCTCTTTACACTGCCGTTTGCCAGGCGACCAACCAAACCAAGGTGGTCCTCTCTGGCGTGGACCCAGCAGCCACTGCCACCTGCCCGCCCAGTCTCCAGAGGGAAGGCGGTGTGCCTGCCAGTAGCCCTGGGCCTCCCTCCTGCTCTTCCCACCCCCTGTAAGAACTAAGATGCTGCCTTACACCATCGGTCCAGCCGGCCCCGTTACACCACCACTGACAGACAGTGGCTCTGTGAGGAGTCAGAGAGGAGGCCCTTCCAGCACTGCCTGGAGATGCTGGAGATCAAACGTGGGACTGTCAAGAGCACAGTGGGAGATCCTCCTCTCCATGCCCTCCTGTGAACCACCCGGAGAGCTTCAGCTACGGGCGGGATAGAAATGTACTCACGATTGTGATGGTGGCATGCATGGCCCGAATGCTGCCTCATGACTGCTGGAGCAGAAATTGCCCATGTTCAGCTGATGGTGTGTGCATGTTGGGGGGATGTATTTGGGGAGTGTAATGCAGTCTTGCATCCTGTGCTAGATGGAGAATGCCACCCCCACCCCCTCCAAACAGCAGTGAGGCATGTTGGTCTGTTGGCCTGAGTTGAGATGTGTCTAATGCCTGTACATGTAGGAGTGAGGAAAGCAATGACCCATTGCTCTATTCAATTTTCTCTTCTGCGCGGGCTCCAACCTTGCCCTAAGCTGTTCACCCGTCTGAGGCTCCCCACAAAATGTTTCTCCAGATGGTACTTCTGGAGAAAAAAATCTCTGGCACCCACCAGAGCTTAGACTGCAGTGTTGCAGCACTTGAATCAGGCACAGTGTTCACTGAGTTGAGACAAGCCCTGTCAAGCTAGCATCTGCGGACTTCCCCTTGCCGCTTGGCCTGGAGTCAAGACAAGATGAAGTTCCTGGTTGTGCAACCTATGACTTTCCCTGTCTGATGAAGCTGTCCAAAGAGCAGCTGCAGGTCACGGAAGAGGAGCTGAGGACAAGCAGGTCGGATCCACCCCCAGTGAGCAACCCTCCCCACTCACTGTTGATGCAGGGCGTGGACTGCAAGGAGCAGAGGGCTTGATTCCTCAAAAGTACCCTGTGAGTGCTGGAATCGTGCACCCAGATCTCAGACTCAGGCTCTGCAAAGCAGCAGTCTCATCCTAAGACTTAGTTGCTTGGAGTGAGAGCATTCAGGGTGTGCATTTTGCTCTCATCCATCATGCTTCTGGCCCCACCCAGCACTGGCTTAAGGCCTCTGGAAGCATCTCCAAAACTGAATTTGTCTGCACCCCTGCCTGATGATGAAATTTTTTACAGGTAGTTCTCCCTGAGAACAGGTACTATGTTCCTCAAAATGCTTTGGACAATGCAGATTATGCAAAAGATTGAGGGTTTTATTAATGACTGGGAAGAAATTAATTAAGTTCACATTTCAAGTCAATTGTGCCTAAATTTCAAGCCATGATACAAATAGAAACTTCAGTATCTTTTTAGATGTGTACTTTTCTGAATTTTGCAATTAATTTCTCCAATTAAAAAGATGCAAAACAATATTAAGCTGAAGAGCATTCTTTGTATTAGGAAAATCACTATCCCCACCCAAATTAGACACAAATGCATGCATTTTGAGACACTTGTGTGACACTGCTTATGAATTTTCATGCATGTTAAAACAACAACAACAATTTAAGAGTGGGCAAAGTTAGAGGCGAAATGAACTTAAGAATGGGAAAAAGAAAAACTGAATGAAATCAGAATTGATTGATTTGTCCATTAATTCAGCTCAGTGGGCTGACACTTTATGGGGCAGTGCAAGGTTAAAGGGTGGTTCCTAAGACAATAATTTAATAATGAGCATGCAGAATCCTAAATACAGGGTGATGAGCCCAACTAGCTCTTCCTTCATTTTATATTTGGAAGGAGGGATGACTAGAGATGCATTGGAACAAATATTTTGTGTATGGATTTCACTCTCATTGAAAGGGGTCCTGGTTAGCAGGGTTGGCCTAACAACTGCCAAAAAGGTCAGGGCGGAAGAGGGTACTGGGCAGGTTACACAGCACTGGAATAGTAAGAGAGCTTCACATACAGATATATTAGGGGGTGGATATGGGAATTCTTCACAGGCTGGCCTGGCCTGCCCTTGACTTGCTCACCTGCAGTGTGATTAGTCCTGATGAACATACAAGCATCTTGAACTTCAGTACAATTCTCCTTATTCCCAGTACAGGTTGTGCCAACCTTATTGCACGTTTCACACTGCAAGGAAGTGCCTGTTGAATGAAGAGAGTTTAATGCAGAATATTGTTCAGATTTCTTTGGTATTTGCCAGAGGAAAGGGAGAAATCCCACCTGAATGGTAAGGTAATTCCCCTCTAAACTAAATTCGAACTGGGGCTCAGGACGCCAGAGAAAAATGAGTTCTGGTTTCTATGACTCTGAGGTGTGGCTTTTGGAGACAAGCAGCTTTTTCTGCATCGTGAAGTCGCTGTGGACTTGCAGGCCAGTTAGGTTCAATTTGGAGGGTAATTTGCACCAATCCTCACCAGTGCAAATTTGCATTCTATGAATGTGTGGTTGTGTTAATTCGCTCATGTACACCGTTCGCACATTTTTAAAGCATGCATGAACACTAATTGGAATCAGAGCAAGTGCAACAACCTCCGAGGGGGGGGAAAGGATTCTGATTCTGTGAATGCGTGTGATGCATCAAAGCATCCTGACAATCCACAAAACACAGGACATTCACCGAAACATGTGCATCCCATGCTGAGCTTGAAGCGGGGGGCGGGCGAGGAGAGGCACCCTGAAAACTGTAATCAGTGGCCTGGCCTAATGACACAGCCAGCAGGGTAGCCTCTGATGCCACAGATGGACTTGGATAGGGATAGGTTCTTGCTCACCTGTAGAAAGAAGCACAGAAAAGAGTAACAGGAGACCCAGGAGAGCTTGCATGGTGATGGAAGCACACATATTCGAACTAGTGCAAAAGAGCTTCTCTCAGATGTAGCAAACCTTTGGGGTGGAAGGACCTGCAAACACATTCAGAGAATAAACATGCTTCCAAAAAGATGACTCTAAAGGAGTCCTTAAAGTAGAACATTTTTGAAGTTTGCGAATACCAGGAAGTCCAAGCTTCCTTACGACTTAATTTCTCCACCACTCAAAAGCCTGCAAATTCCTTGTTGTAAAGCTTTCATTTTTAGTCTCAGCAGTTTGTGTCTGATGGATTGGTTTCCCTGCTTTTAAGCCATTTTAATTTGCCATCCTTTTCTTTGTCTCTGTCTTGCCTCACTGTCTCAGAGAGAGCTAAGGAAAAGTATTATGGTTGCAGGCACACTTAGGGGTCCTGACCTGTAGCAACGTGTCTGATCTAGCTCTTCCTGGGCCTATCTTTCTGTGATGCCCCATAGCTGAGCCCTCTAATTCCCCACTGGCTTCTTGGCCCAACCAACGCTACTGCCCTGCTGTGAGGTTTAGGACAGAGATGGGCAACGTCAGCAGCTGAGTCATTCCCCCAACATCTGCCTGTGCCAAGACATGGACTGAGGGTGGAAGAGGGAAAAATAACAAAAGGGGGACTGTGGATGAATAGAAGTACATAAAAGCTAATCTACAGACATATTTTGTTTAGTGATTGGCTATCATTTGTCCTATTCACTATATTCCCATTGTCTGGAGGCATATTATAAAGCCTTCCTAGAACCCATAAGTTCTTTGTGACACCTGCCCCCCCCCCCACTAAATTCAGGGGAATTGCCCAGAACTGCTATAAAGCTCCAGAAGTTCTCCATGTTCCATGTTCCATGTTCCAGCAGTTCCAGATGCCATTTTGTCCGGCCTTTACAAGCACCCACCCCTCTTGAATTTAGGGGCAGAGAACAATGTATGTGAACAGCATCTTTGAGGAATGTGATCTTTGTACATTTCAACACAAACTCATCTCACAGGAACATAGGAATATTGGAAGCTGAGTCAGACCTTTGGTCCATCTAGCCCAGTGTTGTTGACACTGACTGGAAGCAACTCTCCAGGGCCCCACACAGGATCCTTTCCGGCTCTACTTGGGAGATGCCAGATATGGAAACTGGCATCTTCTGCCTGCGACGCAGACCCTCCACCACTGAAATGTGCCTATCAGAACTTGATTATCCGTATGCTTTCACACATCCCGAACGTTCTGACATTTCTTTCTTGAAAGAATGTATTGAATAAATAAATAAAAACAAAACAAACTGAACAATGTAGCATGCAGCTTTTGAAAAGAAATGGCTGATTTTGTGTTTCTTTCAAAATGAATGACGAAATCAGTCTTTGTGAATTCTAATATGGACTGATCTGACCTGCATCTTGGGATGCTGTATCGGTCAGACCTAGAATCATAGACCAGTATGGCTGGAAGGGTCTGGAAGGCCGTCGCGCCCAACAGCCTGCTCAGTGCAGGGCTCGGTGTTACAGCATCCCTGGCAGAGGGCTTTCCAACTGCCCTTTGACTGCTTCCAAAATCCAAAAAGAACACAACTGTGCTATGTGTGCAGAAGTGACACTCATGGACAGCTCAGAAACAAACCAATTCCCCCCCTAATAGGACAGTAGGGAGGGAAGGACAGATGCATCTAATCCACAATCCCCTTCCTCTTTTCTCAGAATGCACCATGATGTGAGGATGGTGCAGATGTATGGCTACACATTGTGTACATTTTTGTGTTCAGTTCTAGAAAAGTGGACTGAGTAAATGCTTTAAAAAAAAACTCAGCCTAATCTGCTCATGATGACAAGTAAAGTCCTAAACAGTTTGGGGCCAGATTATCTGAGGGAGCACTTTTCCCCATAGGCACCCACCCGTTCACCGCAGTCTTCATCTGAAGCCCCCCTGTGTCTTCCTCCCCTAACAAAGTCCAGGAAGGATGGCCTTCTTCTGCATAGCACCCCCCAACTCTGGAATTCAATCCTGCCCAAGCTCTGGTTGGCACCGACTGTTCTGGCTTTTAGGCACCAACTAATGACTTCTCTATTCAGCAGTTATTTTGACAGGTGAATTTTTAGGCATTAATAACGTTATTTTATGCTGCTGCCAACAGGACATGATTTTAAGGTTCATGCGTTATTTTTGGGTTTTTATATAAGTATACAGTATTTAGTATGTATTAATTCTATTTTTCCTAAGTTGATTTTAATCCTGTTCATTTATTTACTGATTTTCTTATTATTATTATTATTAGTTTTTGTAGTAAATGTTATATTTGTATTGTTCTATATAGTTGAATTTTAATATGTTGTAAGTTGCCCAGAGAGCAACGACATAGTGGAACAACATATAGATTGAATAAACAAACAAATAAAAATAAATACAACAATCTGTATTTCAAAAAAAAAAATCAACAGAAGAAATTGTTTCATCAACCTGTAAGAGTAAGACTTACCACAATTTCGTGAGGACAGCAAGCAAGCCACTCCCAAGAAGTGTAGGCCAGAAAAGACGTCTTTCCTTTCGCATTGACATTTGGATATGCTAACTTACTTTCACAAACACACCCTTATAAACCAGGGGAGTGTTCTGTGTAAAAAGAAAATTTATGTGGAATTGTTTACTCTGCTAGTTGGGATATTGGATCTGCACGTGATCTAATGACTCTTTGGCATTCAACCTCCCTGGTTGTCTGGTCTCTGCATTGCATGTTTCCTTTGCAAGGGCTGGGCAGGTCCTACATCAGAGCAGTTCCTGGTGCATTGCAAATTTTATTCTATGCAGTCTAGGAGCTATTCATGATGCTCCGTGGTAGTGAACCTATTCCGAGGATATCCGGCTCTGATAAATTTGCAGAAAGTGTTCTGCCTTAATGTTGCTAGCCCTCTTACTGGATCTATAAGTTAGGAACTGTGGAAGTGGAGAGAAACGAATTTCTCCAAAAGAGAGAAGAAGAATTATTTCATCAACAGGAGAAATCATACCTATGTTTGCTAGCTTCACACACCAAAGAAGCATCTAGAAGGGGGAAGAGGAAAGGCTGACTGATGTATATGTACTAGGCTGATTTCTAAGTTGTTTGCCATGGAAAGAGGGAGCCCAGGATGACGACCTTGTTTTAATTGAGGCACAGGGGGCTCAGTCCCAGAAGCTGCATTCAGTGGCTTGCCATAGAAGCATGAATGGAGTAGGAGAGGAGGAAACATCTCTTGCCACAGATGGGCTTTAACTAGGCACTAACCTTAACTGCTCCTTCATGGATCACAGCCTTGTCGTGGCGAAGGGGCTTGCGTAGCTCAATGAAGCTATGAGCTATGCCATGCAGGGTCACCCAAGACGGACAGGTCATAGCAGAGAGCTCTGACAAAACGTGATCCACTGGAGAAGGAAATGGCAACCCACTCCAGTATCTTTGCCATGAAAACCCCATGGACATGAAAACCAAAAGGCAAAACGATATGACACCGGAAGATGAGCCCCTCAGGTCGGAAGGTGTCCAATATGCTACTGGGGAAGAGCGGAGGGCTAGTACTAGTAGCGCCAGAAAGAATGAAGCGACTGGGTCAAAGCCGAAAGGACACTCAGTTGCCGATGTATCTGGAGGTGAAAGGAAAGTCCGATGCTGCAAAGATCTTTACTCCATAGGAACCTGGAATGTAAGATCCATGAATCAAGGCCAGCTGGATGTGGTCAAACAAGAGATGACAAGACTGAACATCGACATCTTAGGAATCAGTGAACTAAAATGGACAGGCATGGGTGAATTTAGTTCAGATGACCATCAGGTATACTACTGCGGGCAAGAATCCCTCAGAAGAAATGGAGTAGCCTTCATAGTCAATAAAAGAGTAGGGAAAGCAGTACTGGGATACAATCTCCAAAATGACAGAATGATCTCAGTTCGAATCCAAGGCAATCCATTCAACATCACAATAGTCCAAGTCTATGCCCCAACCACTGGTGCTGAAGAGGCTGAAGTTGACCAGTTCTATGAAGGCCTACAACACCTGCTAGAATTAACTCCAAAAAATGATGTCCTTATCATCATGGGGGATTGGAATGCTAAAGTAGGAAACCAAAAGATAACCGGAATAACAGGCAAGTTTGGCCTTGGAATACAAAATGAAGCGGGGCATAGGCTGGTAGAATTTTGTCAAGAGAATACGATGGTCATAACAAACACTCTTTTCCAACAACCCAAGAGACGTCTCTACACATGGACATCACCAGACGGTCAACACAGAAATCAGATTGACTATGTGCTCTGCAGCCAAAGATGGAGAAGTTCTATACAGTCAGTAAAAACTAGACCAGGAGCTGACTGTGGCTCAGATCATGAGCTTCTGGTGGCAAAATTTAGGCTTAAGTCGAAGAAAGTAGGGAAAAGCACTAGGCCACTCAGGTATGACCTAAATCATATCCCTGATGAATATACAGTAGAGGTGACAAATAGATTTAAGGAATTAAATCTGATAGACAGAGTGCCTGAAGAACTATGGACGGAGGTTCGCAACATTGTACAAGAGGCAGCAACTAAAACCATCCCAAAGAAAAAGAAATGCAAGAAAGCAAAATGGCTGTCTGAGGAAGCTTTACAAATAGCTGAGGAAAGAAGGGAAGCGAAAGGCAAGGGAGAAAGAGAAAGATACAAACAATTGAATGCAGAATTCCAGAGAACAGCTAGAAGAGATAAGAATGCCTTCCTAAATGAACAGTGCAAAGAAATAGAAGAAAACAATAGAATAGGGAGGACCAAAGATCTCTTCAAGAAAATTAGAGATATGAAGGGAACATTTCATGCAAAGATGGGCATAATAAAGGACCAAAATGGCAGGGACCTAACAGAGGCAGAAGAGATTAAGAAGAGGTGGCAAGATTACACAGAAGAACTATACAAGAAAGAGCTTAACATCCCTGATAACCACGATGGGGTGGTCACTGACCTCGAGCCAGACATCCTGGAATGTGAAGTGAAATGGGCCTTAGGAAGTCTGAGCAACAACAAAGCTAGTGGAGGTGACAGCATTCCAGCTGAGCTATTCAAAATCCTGAAAGACGATGCAGTTAAAGTGCTACACTCAATATGCCAGCAAATTTGGAAAGCTCAACAGTGGCCACAGGATTGGAAAAGGTCAGTTTACATTCCATCCCCAAGAAGGGCAATGCCAAAGAATGTTCAAACTACTGCACCATTGCACTCATTTCACATGCTAGCAAAGTGATGCTCAAAATCCTACAAGCTAGGCTCCAGCAGTATGTGGACCGAGAACTACCAGAAGTACAGGCAGGATTTCGAAGAGGGAGAGGAACTAGAGATCAAATTGCCAACATACGCTGGATCATGGAGAAAGCAAGGGAGTTCCAGAAAAAGATCTACTTCTGCTTCATTGACTATGCTAAAGCCTTTGATTGTGTGGATCACAACAAATTGTGGCAAGTTCTTAAAGAGATGGGAGTACCAGACCATCTTATTTGTCTCTTGAGAAACCTATATGCAGGTCAAGAAGCAACAGTGAGAACCGGACACGGAACCACTGATTGGTTCAAAATTGAGAAAGGAGTTCGGCAAGGCTGTATACTGTCACCCTGCCTATTTAACTTATATGCAGAGCACATCATGAGAAAGGCAGGGCTAGATGAATCACCAGTTGGAATCAAGATTGCTGGGAGAAATATCAACAACCTCAGATATGCAGATGATACCACTCTCATGGCAGAAAGTGAAGAGGAACTAAAGAGCCTCTTGATGCGGGTGAAGGGGGAGAGCGCAAAAGTTGGCTTGAAACTCAACATTAAGAAAACTAAGATCATGGCATCTGGTCCTCTCACTTCCTGGCAAATAGATGGGGAAGAAATGGAGGTAGTGACAGATTTTATTTTCCTGGGCTCCAAGATCACCGCAGACGGGGACTGCAGCCAAGAAATTAAAAGACGCTTGCTTCTGGGGAGGAAAGCTATGGCAAATCTAGATAGCATACTAAAAAGCAGAGACATCACCCTGCCAACAAAAGTGCGTATAGTCAAGGCTATGGTTTTCCCAGTTGCAATGTATGGCTGTGAAAGCTGGACAATAAGGAAGGCCGAGCGCAAAAGGATTGAGGCCTTTGAGTTGTGGTGCTGGAGAAGACTCCTGCGAGTCCCTTGGACCGCAAGGCGATCAAACCGGTCAGTCCTAGAGGAGATCAACCCTGACTGCTCTTTAGAAGGCCAGATAGTGAAGATGAAACTCAAATACTTTGGCCACCTAATGAGAAGGAAGGACTCCCTGGAGAAGAGTCTAATGCTGGGAACAATAGATGGCAAAAGAAGAAGGGGACGGCAGAGGATGAGGTGGCTGGATGGAGTCACTGAGGTGGTTGGTGTGAGCTTGAGTGGACTCCGGGGGATGGTGGAGGACAGGAGGGCCTGGAGGAAGGTTGTCCATGGGGTCGCGATGGGTCGGACTCGACTTCGCGACTAACAACAACAACAACAACAACAACCTTAACTGAGACTGCAGGTGGCACAGTGGTTTAAACTGCTGTGCTGCTGTGCTGGTAGATCGAAAGGTCGCCGGTTCGAAACTGCACAATGGGGTGAGTTCCCGTTGCTCTGTCCCAGCTCCTGCCAACCTTGCAGTTCGAAAGCATGCAAATATAGAAACAGAGCGAGTCAGAAGAGGCCTCCTGGGCCATCTAGTCTGACCTCCGGCACCAGCCGGCTCCGCTCACGACATGCAAGTAGATAAAAAGGTACCACTTTGGCTGGCAGGTAACAGCGTTCCGTGCACTTTGGTGTTTAGTCATGCCGGCCACATGACCACGGAGACTGTCTGTGGCCAAACGCCGGCTCCCTCGGCCAGGAAACGGAGATGAGCACCACCCACTAGAGTCAGGCATGACTGGACTTAATGTCAAGGGGAAACCTTTACCTTTAACCTTAACCTGCAGTGAGAAGTAGAGGGAAGAGCCCAGGAAACCTTGCATGATGGCAGATGTTTACTGAGAGGGATGGTGGAAAAACCTCTCAGATTGTATCCACCAAAAGCACAAATCATTTGGAGAGTCAAAGAAGGTGTTCCAGTCTATCATCCTTGATAAAAATCAGGTGCAATGTTTGACAGTGCCCCATTCTATACCCAAGTTTGTACTCATCCCAGTCCAACCCAATGGCATGTTTTTTCCCCCCAGCCAGGATAAAGTACCATGCCCAGTAGCTTGTGTTCTCACCAGTAAAATCATTACCATGGATTTTTAATAGAGAGTAGAACCTTCGCCCAAGCTTTACACATAGAACCTCTGTTGCCCCATAATACACCCCCCAGCTTGATCCAGAAACCCTTATCAGCTTTGCCAGGATATTTATGGCAAAATATGGAGGTATGGTTTGTCACAGAAAGCCAAAGCAACCCGTGAGACTTTGCTCTCATTCCCAATGTTTAACCCGTTACTCAAAGTAGTGCATGGAGGATAGACTCAGTACCTGCCTTGGTCTCTTTCCTGCATACTGAAAAGTAAAACTAGCTTAGAAATACACACAGAAGGAATCAGAATTGGGAAGTTTTCAAAAAGTTGCATGGAAGGTCATTTATGGAGGAAAACTCTGCATCTTCTGCTGTTTATGGGCTTCACTAGCAAGAGAATGTAATTCAGATCCTTGCTTGCATTTTCTCCAATTTTCAGGCACCCTACCTTCAAACAAAATTTTCCCTGGGGGCTTCAAGGGATCCATCTCATTTCACTTTGGACCCATGTGATGATTGGTTTTATTGCTTTACATATTCTAAGCATGAAACCTCTTGAGGAGGTGCGGATCGTGCCATCCACTAGACTTAAAGTAGTTTCTGGAGAAGGTGATAAAACTTCAGGAGTTTGGCTTGGAAAATGCTTTTCAGTCAGGCGTAGACTTGTAAGCACAAATGCAACTCCTTGCGCATGAATTGCATCTGGCCTCACTTCCATCAGAAGTCAAAAATCAGTGGATCACATGCCAATAACTGAGCAAATGCATTTGTTTTGCCATTGGATTTCCCCTGACTTCTCCCCACGAGCCAAGGAGCCCATGAGCTTTTACCAAAATTTGAATGTAGACCAACTTCTTTGTGGTCAGCATAAAGTGAATCACCATGTGAATGAAGAAAAAAGAATGGTTTGCTTGTCATCTTTCCCACCACAGGCACTCCAAGATAGGGTTTGATTTTCTCCTTTATTGAAGTTCGTTTCCATTCAGTGGAACACAAAAGACAACATATCCCTCCTGACACGCATCTCCAGGGTCAGGGGTAGGGTACAGACACGAAGGTGGTTTCAGTCTCGAGCCGCTGCACATTTTCATTCCAGGAAGATCTTCCCCAGAAGGAACACAGAAAGGATAAGAAGGAGGGAGGCAGCTGACAGAGGGGCCTTGGAGCATTCAACTTCTCTAATAATCCCGCTATTTCTTAAAGGGGTAACTTTCCCAATAGCATTTTTAAATGTTTGACATTGTGCCTTGGTGGTGCATAACTTTTCTATTTGGGTGTAGTTTCTCAGTGCTGAAAACAGAAATAAAAATACAAAACAAAGGTTGGTGAGCAGGATACCATTTCTCTAGCAGCCAGACAAATTCATCCATTCAATATATCTACGAGAGTAACATTGGTGATTGCAACATGGCAAAGAAAATCAAAGTTACCAAAGGCTTCCTGTCTAGCACAAACCTAGCAGAGTTCATCCATATCATTTATAATGATCACAGGGCAGGAAGAGTAATAAATAAATACATAAGAAAGACAATAATAAAATAAATACACAGTTAAAACTAATGTTGTTTATACAATCTTTCTTAAATAAATATATAAGAAAGACAATAATAAAATAAATACACAGTTAAAACTAATGTTGTTTATACAATCAAACTAATGTTGTTTATACAATCTCAGGAAGTTGACAACATTTTCCCCTTATTTGCATTGCAACTGTAGAAAATTGGCCACCTGTTATAAGATATAGCCCTTAAACAAACTGATACCACAATGGAAGCATTATTGCCACAAAGATCTATTACTAATGGCGTAATCAATTTCTCTCTGCGTTATCTATAAAGGCTGCAATACAGGAGAGCAACTGCACTAACTCTGCTGCTCCAGCGGCACAGAAACATACCTGCTCCTTGATGAGCTGCAGATTTTGAAATTTAGATTCCCAAACAGAGCAAACTCTGGAGCTGCTTGCCATCAAAAACTACCTGAGCTACATAAGCAGCAGAAAGAAAGATCAACATGTCCGCGTACTTAGGATGACTGCGGAGGCCGCTCAGTGGCTCGGAGTGCCCTGGGATCCCTCTTACTTACCTGTATACATGTCAACCCGAAGGTAAACACAGGTTTCAGAGCTACAGTCCAGCCGATCGCTAGAACAAGTTGTGCCCATAGCAACACAGACTTCACACTTCAGTGACGCCCCTGGAGGAATAGAGAAAGATCCGTTAAGAGTACTGGGAAGTGCTCTTCATAATTTCTCAGGGGACAGGAATAGATCCCACCAGGTGAGTAAGGTCATGCAAAGAAATCTGAGTCAAAGCTCCGCATGGGGTGTGAACAGCCCAGAAACTTGCATGATGACCTGCCCTAAAACCATGAATGGAGTTGGACAGCAGCCTATCTTAACGTGCCCCCATGGAGCTCTGAGCAGATGATGTCTTACCTGTAGTAAGAAGCACAGAAAAGAGGGCAAGTCCCAGGAGAGCTTGCATGGTGACGGAAGCCCAGAGAGCAAACTTTGGGAGAAGATGTACCTGCACATACAAACCGAGAAGAAGCATGCTTCAGGAACATCTTTATTTTTAAGAAGTCCTGAGAGGGAAACTATGAGAAGTTTGTGAAATGCCTGGCGGTTGGGAAAAACACAGATGTCCTTATATTTAACCCCCTCTGCCCCCTTCTGTTCTCTGCAGGGCTGGATAGACCTGATGCGTTAGGAAATGAACATAGGATTTCTAAACAATAACATAGCTAGTTCTATGAAGAATAACATTATTTTAAGAGATTTAAGATAATCCTGCAATGTGCAAAGAGAATGTAGCATTAAGGAGGGTTCTTTCTGCCAGAAGGTAAAGCAACAACCTAATAAATGTTTATGATACACACAACTGTATTTAGGGATGGGTGAATAAATGAACTTGTAGCACATCAATGTTATTTTTTTTTCACTTCAGTATTCATATCATCTTGTTCTTGTGCCTGGATTTGACCCTGTTTTCTTTCTTTCAAATATGAGCAGTCCACATTTTCCAGGCACCTCCCCCAAATATCCCCCTTCTTTAGGTTAAGTGTGAAAATACAGTGTGGGGAAGGGTCTCTACAGGACATCTGTACAAGCGTGCATTTCACATGCAAATGTTTCTTAGAATTATATTCCTGCTCATAGCTTTGGTTGGGGTTATAAGAAGATCAGTTCGCATGATTTACAAGCAGAACAAAATATTAATATGTCCCTAACTATATTATATTCTCTGCAAATTGAAAGGAAGCCGTCTCTCTCCCTCTCTCTCTCTCTCTCTCTCTCTCTCTCTCTCTCTCTCTCTCTCTCTCTCTCTCTCTGCTCTCCCCCCCCCCCCACTTCCTCTCACTGGAGGGCAAGGATGGTTCTCTAATCCTTTAATGGCTGTTAAATATTTTCATAACATCTAGGACAACCATAACAGTCACAGTCTGATCTTTCCCTTCAGGATAGCCCCGTATATAATTTCAGTTCTCTTTACATCCAATTTATAATCAGCTAGTTTAATATGATCCGGAGTGGCATTGAAAACAAACAAGCCAACCAAAATCTACTTAAAAATTTTTGGTTTTGGTATCAACATTTTGTTTCTAAGAGACGGTTTTCATTCACCAGCCTTACCCCAATTCTTAACTCTTCTAAAACATTTCTCAGTCCAAAAATGCATCAATGTTAAGCAAGGATGGACCGCACTGAGAGACGTGGACCTCCTTGTGCTTGGCTGGCATGCCCCCACTTGCCAGCTAAAAGCAGTCTGAGTCACAGAGCAGTGTGGGGTGGACAGTCACGGCTTCTGCTGTTGAAGCAGGCTACAATTTGCAAAAAGCCAGAACAAAATTGTGCAAAGTTTGGCTGCAACTTTCTCTCAATTTACAGCCAGAATTTTAGCAAATCTTGCACATTGCCGCCAGAATTTATGCAGCATTGTAACCAAACTTGATGCAGTTTTCCCTGGTTGGGAAAAGAAGCCAAAAATGCAAATCATGGAACATGGAGAATTTATTCTTCCCTGAAATGATGCTGAAACTGGTTTTGCACCTTGGAACTGAAGCTCAGTTATGCTTCAAGACTGTGTTTATTCGCCAAGTTGTACCCCATGGACAACATTCCTCCAGGCTCTCCTGTCCTCCACCGTCCTCCAGAGTCCGCCCAAGCCCACACCCACCACCCAGTGACCCCATCCAGTCACCTCATCCTCTGCTGTTCCCTTCTCAAAAGCTTCAAGATTATGCCTTTACAGATTTTACACTGGCGTTCTTCAATAGAAAATCCATACAAAACTTCTAAGGATGGCGCACACGATTTTTTCAAATGTGGAATATTAAGAAATTTGCTTGTCCAGCATTTTTACATTAAGCAAAAAACTAAAAAAGTGTTCATGTTGAGAGAAATGTGCACAGAATACCATAGATGTCCACCGAGACCTTATGACCATCCACCAAGGTCCTTCTCTGGGAGCCACCTCTAACAGATGTAAGGAGGGTAGAGGTTGTGGTGCCCTGATTGTGGAATCAGTTCTTCGGAGAGGTGCTCCTGGCACCGACTCTCCAAGCCTTTCAGCACCAGGCTAAAACAATTAATTTCCCCAGTATTGTAATAGCTAAAATTTTAATGCTATTTTATACCATCCCGAGACAATAGTAATGGGACGGTCTATAAAAGTTTTAATACATAATTTTAATAAATAAATACCATATTTTATTTATACTGTCATTGGGTCACTGTGGAGCATTCATATATTTATTCATCTATGCATTTGCATTTAATTGGGACGGGTGTGTTACAAGCCATATCACATTTACGTTGCATTATTTATCATGTTGGCTTCCCCCCATTTCCCTCCTTATTTATTTATTATTGATTTATTAAAATATTTATAGGCCGCCCCATCGCACTGAAGCCTCGGGGCGGCTTACAACAAGATTAAAAATACAATAGTTAAACAATATTAATTTATCCCTCCCCCTTCCCTCCTTCCTTCCCTCCCTCCTTCCTTTCTTTTAACTTTTATTGTAAACTATTCAGAGAGTCATTCGGCTAATATGATCAGTATATAAAAGTATTAATAAATAAATAAATTCATACATACATAAAATGTGACCTTTTGAAAAACTGTAAAGATTGAAACATCCCAATCTTAAGACTGGGAACATGAGAAGATGAAATAAACCAAACTTAACAGAATTGTCTATTCTTACTTTCCCTAGTAAACTGTAGGACTTACCACAGGCCTGTATGGACTGCAGAAATAGTGATGTTCAGTGCAAATAAGACAGCGTATCCTTCCTCAAATGCTGAAGTTCTGGGAAGGCTCACCTTCTATCATGGACAGAAGTTTGTCGATTAGGCAAGGGCTCTATATCACACCAATTAATATAGCTTATGCTATCAGTATCTTATCTTTCCTAATAAGGTCACTTCATATTCACTAAACTTTGGACCTGATTTAGGATATTTTTCCTGGTATTACAGTTCCCTTTTGCAACAATACCTGAACTTTATACTTGGGAGGAGGAAAAGGGTAACCTCGATCGGGGTAACCCTGAAGCCAAGCTTCAGTGACGCTCTATATCCCATCAATACATTCAGCCAAGCATAAATAGGATTTGACATACAATGTGCACTTAAAAAAAGGAAGATGTATACCTTTATCAGTGCTATGAAAACAATAAACACATTTAAAATATTCCAGTGCTGACCTAAGTCAAATTTAATTCTACACAAAACCCAAATTTGTTTCACATTTGTTTCATCTATGATTGGGCTATTTATTTATTAGATTTATATCCCGCTTTTTCCCTTTTAAAGAACTCGAAGAACTCATCATCTTTTCTTCCTGCTTTCAATCTTATCCCCGCGACAACAACCCTGTGAGGTAGGCTGGGCCGAGAGCCTGTGACTGGCCCAAAGTGCCCCAGTGAGCTCCATGACTGAATGTCTGATCATCTGATGCCCAGTCCCATGCTTTAACCACTGCACCACACTGTCTAGGATTGATTTGGAGCACTTCCACTTCAACTGTGTACTAAACCTCAAGATCTGAGAGTTAGTGGTTCCTTTGAACTCTCGTAGGAAGTCCCAATAGAGCTATAACATTTTCTCTTTCTCTCTGTCAGAATTGGTTGACATCTACAAGCAGAGTAGCCCCTTTGGAGAGGATTTTGCCTCCCAAATTTCAGGAAAGTAAAATATCAGCAACGGCCATTATGCTGTGCACCACCTGGAACAGTTAATAACTTTTTAATTTCCTGGCAAAATTGGATGCAGTTTCCGCTTCTAAGAGGATGAAGGTGGCCATATTTCATACCAATCGTTTTGGTGGCTTTAGTTCAAGAGCAGCCTGGACATCCTAAAGGGATCTTCAACAGGATCAGGAGAGAGGGGCTCACTGCTCCCAAACCTCCACGCAAGGCCCACAAACAAAGGTAAATTGCTCAGCATTTTCCTCGTTGCCACTCACTGTTTCCCGTCATGGCCGTGCTTCCCGAAGCCTCTAATCTCTGCCCTGGCCTGAACCCACCCTCCTTCTTGGACTGAGGGCAAGGAGCAGCATCCTGGCTGGTGCAGCAGGAAACTGTGCCTCTCTTGCACAGGTCTTCCCCTCGCTGCTTCTGCCGGGCTATCGGTGCTTGAGACTCTGCAACAGGCAAAGCCGACCGACTCCAAGCTTCCTCCACCAAGCCTCTTTTCTGGCTTTTCCCTTCCTTCCCTCTCCTCCATGTCAACCTCATTCTCCTCCTCTTCCACCCCCTTCCCAGCATGGCCCCCTCCTGTATTCACGGGTCTCAAGTGCCCCTCTACTCAACCCTGCTGTTTCTGCCCCGGCCGGAAATCCTGAGCAGCTGCTTGCACATCCACACCTGTGCATCCCCACCATTGGGGTCCCACACCTTGTCCTGCCCAAGCGCATTCCTGGCCGTGAATCTGGCCCCTCTCTGCTAGACGCCACGGGAAGATGGGCGAGCCCCTCTTCCTTTTCACAAAAGTGCAAATGCTTTGCTTAGGCAATCAGCTGTTTATCTTTCCTGATGAGGTCACTATTTCTTGGCATTCTGCATGCATTAATGTTTAGTCCTAACTTGGGATAGCCCTCTGGGGAAGGACACACGAAAGGTTATTCTGCAGATAACAGCCAGCCTAGAGGGCTTTAAGGAAGTTGCCTGTGGAGTTTCAGAAGGACAGGTGCCACACCCCACGTGGAAAGGGAGTCCTCCAGTTGAGGCCGGGCGGTAATCAGCAGTGATGTTTTAATTGCTGTTATTTTTTTCTAGCAAGTCCAGGTGTTGTCTCTGCTGAGATGCCTGCAAAGGTCCAAAAGAGCAGGGACAGGTCCCCGTGTAGTAAGAGGCCTGAAAACCATTGTACAAACAGGGCAGAACTGGCCATTGCAGAGTGTCTTCCTCCACTTCCCAAAAGCACACTGATGAGAATCCCCGTTAAAATGTGCCCTAGGGTTAGGAATGAGTGCCGAAGGATTGAGGCCTTTGGATTGTGGTGCTGGAGGAGACTCCTGCGAGTCCCTTGTACTGCGAGGAGATCAAACCAGTCAGTCCTAGAGGAGATCAACCCCGACTGCTCTTTGGAAGGCCAGATGCTGAAGATCAAACTCAAATACTTTGGCCACCTAATGAGAAGGAAGGACTCCCTGGAGAAGAGCCTACTGCTGGGAACAATAGATGGCAAAAGAAGAAGGGGGCGGCAGAGGATGAGGTGGCTGGATGGAGTCACTGGGACAGTTGGTGTGGGCTTGGTGGACTCTGGGGGATGGTGGAGGACAAGAAGGCCTGCAGGAGTGTTGTCCATGGGGTCGCGATGGGTCGGACACAACTTTGTGACTAACAACAGGATTTGGAAACGGACCCATCAGTAATTCACCCTCCCGACTTTCCTGCCCTGCCCCCTGGTACTTTAGGCCAGTCACGGATGGCCAGCTTAGAATACATCGCCGATTGCTGTGGGTATATAATGCAGAGGAGGAGGAGTATCCATCCTACCTGGGCTCCTTGAAGGAAAGGAAGGATATCAGTCCAGCGAGATGAAATAAGACCACCAGTAATAAGACCAGCAGTACTGCTGCTGAGTAGGGATTCTCCAGGGCTCCTCCTCAGGACGTCTTACCCAGCATGAGAAAAGACTCACACAAAACACAAGGCACTGAGTGACGGTTGTCAGGACGCGGGAGTTGGTTGGGATGACGTGGCCGATTCTCCTGCCAGGGAGGCAAAAAGAAGAGGAGGAGCCAGGATTTTGGCTGTGGTGGGAGCAGTGATGGGGTGGGAGGAGAGATGGAGGCTTTGTCTCAGCTTGTGCAGTGCCAAAACACCACCCTGGTTAAAACACCAACAGACCTAGAGGCTATTGTGAATGGAGCATCCTGGGGCCCTGGATGACTTGTCACCTCTCAGACTGGCCAGCCAGAGGGAGGGGGACCTCCTCAGCAGCCCTGTAAGGAGTGCAGGCAAAGAGAGTCCTGCTTGCATTGTCCGGCTCGCCCAGTGCTGTGCAGGTATTCCCTCAATTAATGTAGGGAATAGCTCCCTCAATTAAGGAGGTCTTCCCAGCTTTTTCCTTAAGTTTTCAGGAAATAAGGGAGTGTAGGGAGAGTGAATGCTCAGATGCTGAAGGGGGAGCAGAGATGTAAAATGTGTTGTTTTTATAGCAAAGTTTAACATATTTTACTGTAGCATTGCTTATACAACTAAATTCCAGAAAGCAGAAAGCAAGTTACACATTATATGCAAGGTAGATGCTGGGGTTCTGCAGAATTTGCATGTTACATTCTTAGAGTCTGAAAGTAATTGACTGTTTCAGATTTCAGCAATTTGCCCTCTCACCCCCAATTTGAAATAGAAAGAAGCACAAATGTATCTGAAAATGGGAGAAACTGGAACTGACACGTTCATCTCCACAGACTTACAGCTTCGCATACTTTGCTCTTCAAAGCTTGGGTATGAAACCCTCTGTATTCAGCCCTGTTTGTGCTGCTGCATTTAGGTTGTCGCTGTCTTTGTGTTTGCCTATTTTCTTCTCATTAAAAGCTACACGCCGGGCAGGCAGAACATGCTCCTGCCATGCTGGGACTAGGTGTACCTCTTCGATTTGGCAAGTGCAGGTGAGTAAGACACTTGTTTTGTTTTGCTTCGGATAAGAGTCGCAAATTTCTTCAGCTTCGGAGTGGAAATAAATTATGTTCTAGAAAGCTGAAGTGCAGCAGGAAGCAAAACTTGTCCTTCCTTGTCTGAGCTTGAAAACCTCTCGAGTAAAATTCTCTCTCCATGACAATGTAAATAAAGTAATCATAGACTATATGACAATTTGTTGCTCTTTTGTAACATTTCAGACCAGTACATAAAACTCTGCCTAACAAAGGAATGGCCTCTCAGATTACTTCCAGCTCACTGTCTCAGACAGACAGACAGACAGACAGACAGACATTCTTGCATGTTTCCCGGGACTAAGGGCAGTTTGGAAGGAATTGGCTTGATTCACATCTAATATGCAGATTCTAAGTCTAACAGTCCACCTGGTTTATTACTTTGCTGAATGTTAAACACAGTTCTTGGTGATTTAAAGCACAAACGAGCAGAAGGTAGATCTCCAAGTACTTTGGTTTTCAGTTCCTAGAAGCCCAGCCAATATGGCCAATGGTCAGGAATCCTGGGAACGGCATTCCAAAACATCTGGAGATCTATTTCTGCCCGGCTCTGGTTTAAAGGTAGAAGGAAAGAAAGAATGTTCAAGTTTACACATTCTGAGAGTGCATTTGTTTAGAAAGAAAGAACCCTTATTTTAGAAATGCTTTTAAATATAGAAGTGACAGATGGGTGAACACATGTGACCATGACTTATAAAACCCTGAATTCAGTTTTCAGATAAGAGTGAAATAGCTGTTATCTTATGACATGCAGGAAACTACCATCAGCCAGAGTTGCAATATCTGTTATACAGAGAAAGTTTGCATAGCTGAAGGGGTGAAGGCGGGGTCCTGTAATACCCCAGCTGTGCAGCATGGGTTTAACGTGGATTAGCTTTCGGGCTTCAGCTCCGATGAGGTCTGTCATTGGGGAAGCCAGCAGGAACCTACCTTGCATAGACACACACAAGCGGAAGGAAAGCTCTACTCAGCGGTGTGATCCCAGGGTCCCAGGAGAGCATCTAGACGGCCATGGGATCTTCAGAGCATCAGCTTCAATACTGGAAAGAGCTCCAGCATGTGAGGTGGGGCTGCACACTCAAGTGCCCTCAACTCCATCCGCTGCAGAAGCGGCCAAGGGTGCAAACGCACGGATGCCCCAAGAGATGCGATATCCTGGTAGCTTCCCCACCTCCTTCCCTCCTGCTCTGAAACATTGCACACAGTCAAAACCAGCCAGACAGTTGTCTTGCGTAGCCCCACATCATTCATTCTTGCCCATTCCTTATCCATCCCATGCATTCATTCCATTCATCGCTCGCTGTCATTAGGTTTCATTTGTTCTTCCTCTAATTTCATTCTGCTACCCTGATCTGTCACCTTGTCTCTTCAGAACAAACAGTTCAGACCTAGGCACGCCTACTCAGCTATGGGCCCCCCGCAAAGTTCAGTGAGACCTGCTTCCAGAGTTTGTTTATTTATTTTATTTATTTGGGTATTTTTATCCCGTCCAATTATGTTGTGCATCTCGGGATGGCTTACAAACAGAACACCCGATAAATACTTATCAACCCATAATAATCCATGACTGAGCATAAAACATACTTAAAATATTTAAACATGAAAATTATGGGAAAATAAAAAGGTCTTGTCCTGGTGCCAAAAAGTGTATAGCGAGGGCACCAGGTGGACCTCTCTGGGGAGCGCGTTCCACAGCCGGGGCGCCACCAGGGTTGCCGTGTGAAGTTTTTCAGCCCCACCAATTCCTCCTAATGCCACAAGCCAACGAACCAACAGAAGCTCTAGCCTTGTATGTTAGCTTTTACTTTGAAGCAAGCTCTGTTTCATCTTTCCTCTTATTAGTACTGCAGCAACCATTTTCTGTTGGGCTATATTTAGTAGGCTACCCTACTAATTAAATTCAAGTTAACGTTCGGGTTCACTGAGTATTGATTTGCAGCTCAGGTTTTCATTGCAGTGTGTGTGGCTCCTAGAAGCAGCTCGCAGAGTGCGGATTTTGTTTTCCCCACCCACGTTAGCATAAGCAGCCTTCTTTTCACACAGAACTACCCTGTTGCAGTTTTATTTATTAGAGGTTTGCTCAGCAATATGCCTGCTGAGTCCAGTCCAAAGCAAACTGATCTCTCCATCCTGATTCCAACTGGGTCTTTTCCAAGATTTCCCCTTGAATACTTTTTCCTTCAAATAACCAATCCATCTTGATCCTTTCTTTCGCATTTAATACTTGCCTTTGTTTCCCCCTTTCATTTGTTAGTGCCCCGTGCCTTGTAAAACTTAGTTGGAACTATCAACTCCTCTCTCTGCACCCTTTGTACCTTCGAGCTTCTATTTCGAAGCAGCTTGAATTTTATGTATTTTATTTTCATTAGTAATATGTGACGGTTGTAGCACTTCCAGTTTACTCTCCAACATTCCTTCTCACTGCATCAGTCCTTACAGTGCCCTACCTATTTTCCCCAGAGTGAGCGAGTGCAAATTGTGCATGGAGGCAGCCTGATGGATGCAGCACTCTGACTTTTGCAGGATGCATAGCACGGCAATCAGCTGTCCGTAACACATGCTGCATATGCCGTAAACTGCACGCATGCACATCGCTTTGCAATGTGAAACTAGCTTGTGGTAAAGGTGGTGAGCCAAGTTCCCTAAGGGAGGAGATGGCCGGGACAGAAATATCGCCACTTCCCCTGAGAAACTGACCTCCTTTACCCTGAGAAGAAGCCTCTGTTCTGGGTAGCAGGCAAGAGCTAAACTCTGAGACAGCAAGGACCCCACAAGTGCAGACCCTTCTCCAAGTGCAGCATGGAGGGGTTGAGGAGGGGTTGGTTGGGCAGAGCCTGGTTGATGCCGAAGGCTGCAATGTCACCAGTCCAGGTGGCGTTAGTCACGGAAGACTCGTGCGACCCACCCAGTGAGGCTGGTGGCTTGCAAGTAAGCAGGGCTTCGTAGCCACTCCAGAACTACTCCAGAATTTTGAAGGACCTGTCCTTGGAGCAGTAGCAAGGGCAGCTCCTCTGAAGTTGAGTCAAAAGTCCTGATGCACAGTCCTTCAGACATGGGAGCCACCAGCTTCCAATGACCCAGTCACTTAATGAACCAGGCCCAGCTCCAATGGCATAAGCTCTGCTCTTTGCCCACTAACCAGTGTCCAAGATGAGAGGACATTTTTGTGAGTGGAGGAAGTCATTGTTTCCCATCACAACCATTCTGGAACTGACTTAGCAGAGCCAGTGGTGTTCACAAGAATAAATCTTCCACTCTTTGGCTTTCCCACAGGAGGAGAACTTCTGAATGAGGGCCTCAAGGGGCCTCAAGGAGAAGTTAACCTCCCAACCATTTAACCAGAAACTGGAGATCAGGTTTCATGTTGCTATGAAGATAAATCTGCCAAGATGAATTTTGTCTTGTTTATTCCTTGCTCAGCAGGCTCAAACTTCTGTAAATATTTGCTGGCACAATTCTCAGATAATATTTCTTTCCCCAACATGTGTAGGTGTTTGAAAGCAAATCCTCACTCAGTGAAAGCAGTTTTGTGCATGTTTTCAGTAAGACACGTGCGTGTTTTTTCCGTGCACTTTTCTGTAATGTATACACGAGGTATTTGTTTTCTTGTGAACTGTATAACAAAATTCTGAAAAGTTCAGGTGCAGGCACAGGAAATTCAAATACATTTCTCTTCCGTGCCTGTTAATGCTGTGAGAATGGGAGAGACAATCTTCCTTGGTGTTACTGTGCGGTGTGCAGAGGACTTTAGCCCTACACTGCCACTGTGATCTACACCCACATGTACTTCCTTGGCTGATGGGAAATCCCCATTGACGATTCCCATTCCATCCTCATCGGCTGATGGAAAATCCCCATTAAAAAGAAGGTAGACCTTTTCCTACACAAATGGCAGCTGCAGAGGCCACAGTACGTCAAACCCATGAGGGAAGGGGGGGGGGGGCAAAGAAATGCCCTTTTCGTCCCGTTGTGTCCCCAGTCAGAGACAAGGAAAGAAAACGGTAGCTGAATCGAAGCTCTTTGACCCTGACACAAGAGCCTTCCCTTGATGTAGCAGGTGCTTTGCTCCTGACTGACAGCTCCTCCTTGTGGACACACGGTGGGAGAAAGATGGGATGGGATCTGTCACAGAATCATAGAAGAGTAGCACTGGAAGGGGCCAGAAGGCCATCAGGCTGAACCCCCTGTTCAGGGCATGACCCCAAGCTAAACCGTCCCTCTCAGAGGACTGTCCAGCTGCTGCTTGAATGCCTCCAGGGTGGGAGAGCCCACCACCTTCCCGAGGCTTTCGTCCCAGTGTAATATGGCTCCAAGAGTCAGAAAGTTCTTCCCCACATGCAGCTGGAGCCTGATGTCCTAAACTTGAGTCTGTTATTCCGTGTCCTGCACTCCGGGATGACTGAGGAGAGATACTGGCCTTCTCTTTGTGACAACCACCTGGGCCTCAGGAGATCCAGGGGATCCATCAAATCTCCTCCAGGGGGGCTATGTCACATCCAGACCAGGATGGATCCCCGCCCCCATCCCATCAGAAAAACTACCCGCTAGGAACTTGCCTGGACTGAGCTGATAGAGAGGTGGCCACTGATAACAGAGACCATCTGATCAGTGTGTTTTGCTTTCCGTGCTGTTTACATATTTTCTGGCCCAAACTTTTTCTGCCGTACATCAGTCTGCAGCTTTCTCTTTCCTGTTCTTTATATCTTCAGCAACATTTGTTACTGTTTTTCTGTGCATGAGGTAGCAAATGTATTTCTGCATGCAGATCATCTACATATATGCCTTTTTAGTCATCACTTTCCCCTAATGCATGGCAATTTGGGAGAGCTTGGGAGTGCTCCTCAACCCAGAGCTGTCCTTGGAAGTTCAAGTGACAGCGGTGGTGAGGAGAGCTTTCCTTCAGCTTCAGCTAATCCATCAGCTGCGTCCCTACCTGGAGGAAGACTGCCTAGCAACAGTAACACACTCATTGGTTACTTCCTGGTTGGATTTCTTGAAGACGGTCCGGATACTTCAGATGGTTCAAAATAGAGCTGCCAGGATGCTGGCAGGGACTGGGCGTTATTCTCATATAACCCCAGTCCTCTACCAGCTCCATTGGCTTCCCATCAAAGTCCGGGCTCAATTCAAGGTGCTGGTTATTACCTATAAAGCCCTTAAAGGCTTGGGACCAGGATTCCTAAAGGAATGCCTTTTTCCCTATTTGCCATCCTGCCCCCTAAGATCGGCAACAGAAGCCCTCCTCTAGGAACCCTCTGTGAAAGACATCAGGAGGGTGAGCATCCGGAGGAGGGTCTTCTCTGTGGTGGCGCCCCGTCTATGGAATGTGCTCCCCAGAGAGGTCTGCCTGGTGCTGTCATTATATGTTTTTCGGCGCCAGGTTAAGACCTTTTTATTTAATTAATATTTTAATAGGTTTTAATAGAGAATATTATTATTGTATTTTATTAATTGCAGGCAGAGTGGGTCATCAATTTACTTATGCTGTTAGCCATCCAGAGACGTTAGTAATTGGACAGCATACGAATTTTATAAACAAACAAATAAATAAATAAATTTTCCCTAACACGTGTCTTTTTGATCACAAGTTGCATTGCAGAGTTCAGAGGAGAGCAATCGTGGAAGGAGAGCTGCCTTCTAGTGTACTTATTAGCCCAGGAAGCACAAATGGGATCAGTTCATATTGCAATGCAGACCAAACAAATTACAGCCCCACCCCGGCCGAGGCAAAGCTATGCGTAATTTAAGAGGGGGACATGGTGCCATTTCATTCCTTGAAGAAGCAGCTGTTGTGTTGACCTCATGGATCTTTGCCTTCTATTCATCTATCCAAACACAGCCCATCTGTCATAAAGATTTGTATTCCCCTCTTTATTTCCACTGTAGCTGGGAGGAACATTTGAACTATAGCAACAAGCTGGGATCCCAAGATCTTGTGAGAAACAAGTCACTGCTGAGGGCAGTCTTGTTCACATCAAAATGACCATGCCTTAGTTTTGGCTAGCTATGCATAGAAACATACTGCAAGTGAGCTTAGACTGTTGGCTACAACCCTTTGAAAACGGAATTAAGCCTCCATGGTTTCAGTGGGATTTACTTCCAGATGAACATGCAAATTGGATTAACAGGAGTCTCGGATCCTCATCTGCATGGTTTCTCCTCCCCTGTCCCTCCCCTGCACCCCATACCTCTATTCTAAATATAAAAGTTGGCAGGCTTAAAAGGGAATTAGAGAAATTCATAGTCTAAAGCTATGAATAGCTACTAGTGGCTTAGATGATACTTAAGATTAATAACAATAATAATATGCCTTGAGGACCATACGTGGCATGCTTCTAAATGTCCCTTTCTGACAGAATGAGCAAGAGGAAGCTGCTGTCGCATGCGAGTCCTGATTTGGAGCATCTGGCCAGCTGCCATGGGACCAGGATGCTGGCTTAGACCCAGAGCAGTGTCTGAATGCTGCTTGCAACCATGAGGAGAGAGACAATATGAGCATCTGGGACCCCTGAGCATCACAGAGACTAGCAAATAAACACACGATCTGCCTGTGTTTTTATCAGCGGGCTGACATTCAGAGATGCAGGAGGCAATGCTGCTATTGGCAGGAAGATAGCAGTCATGTGAAAACTCTCAGCTGCCAAGTTTGCACATGTTGGGCTGCTGATAAAGTCAAGGGGAAGCTAGTGAGGCAAACTTGTGAGAAACTGAACCTTGCTGCTCCCCGAGCACTTTATGACACCCTCCTCATAGGGCTATGGCTTCCGTATTTTGTTTCCTGTCCAGTAAAATGGGCTGTCAGAACAGTTTTGGCTGTGAGAAGGAAGAATTTCCTGAAGCAGGTACAAGATATGGGTCTGTTCGGAGGGGTGGGAAACGCAAGAGAGAACAGCAGCCACCTGAAGTTCTCTGTCATAGCTACAGTTGGTTATTTTTCAAATGTTTTCCATCCTATTCTCATTTTAAACGCATTAAAACTCAGTATGGGCTTGCAAGCAAGTTCATGTGATTGGTTTGATGCTTTCCACACATTCACCCACAAAACTGGAATTGGCTTAGTGCTGCTGTTCTTTTATCGATTTGATTTTTTATTTAGTGCCGAGTAAACACTGAAGCTTCTGGAATGGGCTTGGCAAAGTATTATTTCTGTTGTCTAGTGTTTGTGAAGTGCTGAGAAAGTCTATACAATTTTGTTAAATTGTGTGTGTGTGTCTGTGTGTGTGTACAGAGAGAGAAAGGGAAAGCAAATGAGAGCAACTCTCGTCCAGCAATAAAATATTTGTCAGCTATTCATACTTGGCTGGACATTGCATTCACTTCCACAGTGAGGAGCTTAAAACCGAAAGCATATCGAATCCTTTTAGGCAGAAAACTATTGACTTGCTCTCCCATTAAGGAGTTTATTCTTCTTCTCTTCCATTGTTGGGTAAGGCACCGTCCTTTTGTCTCCTTCGCCTACCTGCAAAGCAAGTCCTGTCTTAAAAGATTGATGAGATGATGCAATATGACAACGCACTTTTTCAGATCAGCGAAGGTCCCGGCCGAGTCCAGTAATGCACATCTTTTTCCTGTCTGAATCCTTATATGGACATTTCAAACCACAGGCATTGCTTCATCAGAGGCAGGGTTTTGCCACCCGGCCTGCACTCTGCATTTCCTCCCATCGTCATGATAGCCATCTTGCGACCATTTCTCTTCTTCGAGCTTCTTAGTGCAGGTAAGCACCAGAGGGTCCTTCCCACGGGGTGGACTGAATGGTTCCGCGGGGCTAAACGGGGCCTAAGCACATCCAAGATGGCAAACACAGCAGTCCTTTCCAAATGAAACATCAGCGTGGCCGCCGGGTGCCGGGTGGGTGAGGGACTACGTCCACAAGAAGGCAAGACTGCACTTACTTAACTTCCTGTGTTATGCTCTGGAATGTCCCCTGGGTATTACATACCAGCACTGAGGGCTCTCCCAAACCATACAGAACTTGACTTTTTCAGGGAGTCTGAGCATACAGAAATCGCAATCCATATGTATATGGATTCGTGGAGCTCTTTCAGACGATAGAAGAGTACATATAGTATGACAATAACCCTGCCCACCCCATAGCACCCTAATCATATGACATCAGAAAGAGACTTTGGGGTCATTCTACTGATATGGGCAAATGCGGTGTAATTTACAAAAGGGCTCAAGCCATACCAGCAGCATAGCAGGAGAAAGGGCTTTATTCAAATTCTCGGGTCAGGTTTGTTTGTTTTTTAAGCAGGTCACAGGGCTGAGCTCCCATTCCAAGGAAAGCACAGCCTTCTACCCCTCTTTTATCTCTTCGGGGGCAACCCTTCGAGAAGGGTACCAGAGTAGATCCAGCCAGAGTCCAAACTTCTGCCTTCACCTTCTCTCTCTCCACCTATGAGAGAATTCTGATGCCACCTAAAAAGTGTAGGGTGGCCCTCTAGACATAAGTCCGCTCTCAGATATCTGCCTTCTCCTCCATCTTAATCTACTGATGAGAAGAGTCTGCCTATGGCTTTTCTGTCCCAGTTCAAGGCCGCTGGGAAGGCAGCTTCTAGGTATGGCCCACCAGGCCCCCAGAAAGGTAGTGGAGCACTCGTTAAAATCTTGAGTCGGGACAAAAATTACCACGAAGGGCCCTTCTTGTTTCAGCTCAACTTTCTGCGTTAGAGGCCCATACTGTAAAACCAACCTTGCCGACCACAGCCAGTGATGTGGAGGCTGGTGGACCCTGGGAGACGTCCCAACCAATGTTTTCTACACATGCAGAAATCAGTCCAGGTGAGTGTGGCTTCCTGCCCCCAGTCTGGAGTCGTCCCAGGTGATGCCCCTTTTCTTGTTTGAGAACCTGGAGAGGCAGCGTGGCGAAGTGGTTAAGAGCAGGGGGCTGGGACTCGGGCGATCCGGGTTCGAGTCCTCGCTCAGCCATGGAGCCAACTGGGTGGCTTTGGCCCAGTCACAGACTCTCAGTCCAACCTACCTCACAGGGTTGTTGTTGTGGGGATAAGACGGAGGAGGAGAATGATGTAAGCTGCCTTGAACCCTTTGTAGGAAAAAGGCAGGGTATAAATCGAAGGGAAAAAGCAAAACAAAAACCTCTTGCTTGGGGCAAGTGACAGCTTTGGCCCATTTCAGTCCCCTCAGGAGTCACAAGAATTAGTTACATGAATGCAGATTTCCCCTTGATGGTGCCAAACCCTCTCCATTGGCAGGACCACAACACATCCTCACGTGCCCAGATGTGGTGGCTTCCCCTAAGGATGCGGAAGCCCCTTAACATCAGAGTTCCCTTATCCCCCACAGCTGGTTATCAGAGAAGATCTGGAGTGGGGAGCTTGTGGGTGTGTTTTGCTCCTCTCCCAGGAATCCAAACAAAAAGCAAAAGGAAAATGCAGGGGCAGAAGCACAATAAAGTCATGAGAAAAAAATGTGATAACAATATCTGGAATAATTGGGCAGTAGGATTACACACATGTGTATGGCATGCTGGGAACAGCCCTGAAAGGGGGCTGCTTTTACCAAATATTTAGATCTTTTAAAGATGTGAGAAAAACCCAGAGTGGCGGATTCATTCATTCAGGCCCAGGGCTTTAACTACTGAGCTATTAAATGCCTGGATTCAAATCCTGTGCATTCGACCAAGTCAGGGCCGTCTTAACAGCATGATGGGCCCCGGGCAAAGCAGTGTCCTGGGACCCCTACGACAACTACAACTACGGTTAATTTTGGACGTTTTCCAATTCTCCAAGGGTTAACATGCACGGATTAGTATGGGGCCCAGGGGCAAGTGCCCATCAGGCCCACGCGTGAAAGTGGCCCTGGGCCAGGTTTGTGATCTCAAGTAAGGGCAGCTGCCCCTCTCCCCCCGCCCCCGCCCCCCGCAGGCTCCTGGGCTTGCATGCGTCTGTGGCTGGCAGGTACAACACGCTCCTTTGCATTCTGGAAATGGTTTTCCTTGCTACATTTGGCTGGAGCATATAGATGAGAAGTCTGTTTCACTGCTGATAAGATTTCACCAGACTTTTGCAAAGCTCTGCATAATCCCTTAAAAACATTAGAAGAGCCAGGCTAGAACAGTGCAGCTAGTACGGCATTCCGTTTACACAGCGGACAACCAGTGGCCCACGGGATCGCACAAGAAGGATACAGGTACGACAACACCTCTGATCCTGGAGGTGGCATATAACCGTCCGGATGAGTAGCCCTTGATGGACTTCTCCTCCGTGGAGCCATCCAAAGGGGTGGGGTGCTTGGGGTGGGCCTTCCCAGTGGCTGCTCCCAGGCCCTGGCACTCGAGGGATGCTAGACTAGACTCCTTTCTGTTGTTTTCCACCACAGACAAGGGCATTTCAGATCAAGCAGACACCAGGAAGCACGAAAACAGGAAACCGTTTGAGCTGGTTGGATGTCCCGACTGCTCCCAATCTGATGATGAGATGGGTGGAGTCAAGGGTTCATGCTGGTTTTTACTTCACAGTTTCCATCTGTAAAACAGACCACAACATGCATGTTTTGTTCAAATCAGTAAATCAGACCTCCTTTGCAAGGGTGCAGTTCTCATTCCGTGTGCCAGAGTTAGTCTTGTCTGCAGAAGCATATTGTGCTGGAAAAGATTAATATATAAAAGATGATATAAAAGAGAACTGAAGATGTATTTTTGTGCCTATGTATTAATATATGAATTTTAATTTTGTGAAAAATTGGATGGAAACAAAGTTAAGACCAAAATATTAGAAATCAAATAAAACCAAAATTCATCTATCCCTACTTTAAAATTGAAAGTGGATCCTGGGATGGAAATTGCTCATTAAGCAAGTATTGGTGTAGTGGTTAGAGAACAGAACTGGGGCTCAGGCAATCTGGGTCTAGTCCCCGCTTGGCCCTGAAATGGACTGGGTGACTACCTCGCAGGGCTGTTGTGGGGATAACATTGAGAGCAGGAGGAGTAGAATGATGTAAGCTGCTTTGAGTGTGTTGTAAGAACAACATGGGACATAATAAATAAATAAAATTGTGGGAATTCGTTTTAAAAAGGGATAAATTATGCCAAGTAAAAGAACATAGGTACATTTAGTTTATTTTCATATGGGGTAGGGGTCATCAGCTATGGATGTTCAGGGCTTGTTTTAATAGCTTGCTTTTTAGCACATAATGTATAGCACTCTGCTCATAGGAATGAGCTCACAGGCGTGGGAAAAGAGCGCACTGAAGGTTTTGAGGGGCATCAAATCATGTTAAGTATGGTTAAGCCCTTTTCCTTGGCTGGCTGGCCTCTTAGAGACAGGCAAAGCAGTCTATTTCTGGTCCGTATCTATTTTGCCAATTCAGCATCAATTCCGGAGGGTGTGTGTGTGTGGGGGGGGGGGGTGCTTAATCTGCAAAAAAAAAAAAAAAAATGCATTCAGGGCTCAACTCTACACATGTTTAGACAGAAAAATATCCTGCAAGTCCCAGCCAGCTTTTGTGTTGAAACATGCATAACTTTGTGCCCTAAACATGTATTCTTCAAATGGATTTCAGAATGTTTTTGGGAGGAGCTGAGAACAGCATCGGGAGACTGGAGATGTTCGGAAGCGGGTAGATAGCTAAGCTCTGATCTGCCCAGGAGACGGGGACTGGGTCAGATCAGCCTTAGGTAGAAATACCCCTCACAAAGCATTTCTCTCCTCTGTTTTGGAGGTGCCTTCTTGCAATGTGAAACCTGCTTTGCCACGGACAGCAGCTGTGAGGGGGCGATGGAGAGATGTGATGACGGCGAGGACACCTGCGCCATCTTCTTGCATGAAATGTCCGAAGGTGAGCGGAGGGATTGTCAGTGCATCCACGGCAGCGGAATTGCCATGGGCCGGTGCAAATCCTCTGGAGCAGGCCAGGTGTGCCACATCCCATTTTCGCTTTCAGAGGAGGCGGGCAAAGGATGGAGGCCACAGCAATGCTATGGGCCAAACGCGCTTATTTCTCTGCAGGCGAAGAAACCAGGTTGAACTTTGCCAAAGGCTGCTATACGTCACAGCGCTGTGGCTCTAGACCAGTTTTTGTGACGTTTGGCAAAGAAAAATTCATCAGGAGAAATATCATCTGTTGTCAAAGCGATGACTGCCCATTGGCTTCTCCCCGAGGTGGGTATAGTCTTTCCTTCTCTTCCTCCTTCTCGCCTCTCTCCCAGTATTCCCACAGCACCGTCATGTCCTCATGGGGGATGTGGCCTGCATTTCCAGTGCTTAGTAAGCACAGGATCCTATGCTGGGAGCTGTAGGACATTTTTCTGTCCAAACCTATATAGGATGGCTCCTGAAACCTTAGAATCATAGAATAGTAGAGCTGGAAGGGACCTCAGAGGCCACTGAGTCCAACCCCCTGCTCAGTGCAAGACTCCAAGTTAAAGCGTTCCTGACCGATGGCCATCCAAATGCCTCTTTGATGCCTCTGCGGGGGGCGGGGGGGGACTGCTCCCCAGGGGCAGTTCCTTCCATTGCAATTCTGCTGTAACTATTCTGCTGTCAGGAGGATTTTCCTAACATCCAGCCGGAATCTGGCTCCCTGCAGCTTACACCCATTATTCCATGTCTGAATCCCAGATTTGTATATAATTTGCATATAATATAATTCCAGATTTTTCTATAATTTTCTACATATTTTGTCAATGTAGCAAAAATATCAGCTGTCCTTCCGTGCAAATTGTTGCCCGGGTCCTGCTCTCCGCCAGCACTTGGTGTCCTGCACCAGCAGGGGGTTGGACTTGATGGCCTCCATGGCCCCTTCCGGCTCTGCTATGACTTTTTAGAAGGATCAAGTAACCATTTGATTTGCACGCTAGTGTCATATCAGAGCTGCATAATCGGCCTTTCACTGACTCTTCTAGCCACAGATGGAAGGATTTTACCAAATTCATCCCATCCGCATTTTGCAGATTGTCTGGTGCCTTTCATGTCATCTTCTGATTCTTCAGGGACAGAACCAGATTTTGGCAGAGGCAAGGAAGCTTTTCCTAGCTAAGACTGGTCACGTGGGTGTTAGTGCTGAGCCCTCCTCATTATCAATATGAGGAGTGTGGTCTCAAGGCGCATAAGGCGTCCACCACGTGGAAGCTAAGCAAGCCTGGGCTGGCCAGAGCTTGGAGGGGAGACCACTTGGGTGCTGCTTGTTGCTACCCCGAGTTCCACAATGGGAGAAAGGAGGGATGTAGACATAATGAATAAATACATGTAAACATTTGCTTGGCGCACGGTGTGCTGAGAGCCATTTCACTGCATGCGCTGCATCATCCTTATGCCAACCATCCAAAGCAGGTCACTGTTATTATCCCCATATAGCAGAGCAGGGAGGTACCTAAGGCTACATGGAAAGCTATGGGAAAAGGCAAGATTTGACTCAGGAGCTCCCTGCACACATCGTGGCACTTGCTTCTCTGCCATGCCATGTCTCTATGTTGCCTGACTCTCTTTGCTTTTCAGTGTCCCCATGGAACACCACTGCCAATGGAAAGCAATGCCCAGCCTGCTATTCTCAGTCAAGCCCATGCCCCGCAGGAAAGGTGAATTGCACTGGAGCGGAGGACTATTGCTTGAATTTGATGGGACAAACAAATGCTGGTAATTCTCCTTTTGCAGTGCATGCTTGTATTTATGGATTATCTCTCTACACCACACTAGAGTGAAAATAGAATGGAACCTAGCAGCAATGCAAATATTTAAAATGCCAGACAGAATGTAAAACTGCAAAGTTAAAATTCCTGGGAGAAGTCCTGGGAAAATAAGGTCTTCACTGGCATCAAGGAAAATCCAGTGGAGGTTCTCCGTGAGTCTCCCTGGGAAGTTCATTGCACGGTCTGGAAGCCTTCTTCCTCGTGGACACCTGCTGCCACCACCACCACCACCACCATTATCCCCATCACCATCAGCACCACCACGTTAAGAATGTTGCTTGAGGTTCAGCTACGTATCCTAGTTCCAGTGAAGTCTGAAATAAATGTTGAGCAACTTTCCGCTCATGCAGGCTCATGTTCAGAGGAGCATGTATTGCTCTGTCAAGGAAGGCATGCGTTTTGCGCAGCAGGTCCCGGAGGCAAACCTTTGGCATCATGTCATGCAGATGCCCAATGTCTGCCTTTCTTCAGAAAGGAATCTTCAGACAGGAATTCATAGGAGCTCCAATGAATTCCTGTGTGCATTTTCTGCCCAGCGCTCTTACCCACCCACAGCACGCACACACACACACACACACGTCCTTCCAATATAGCATTTCATGTCATCTACATAATATTTGGTGCTGTTTCTGTTGCTGCATGCGGTCTTGATTGTGTGCGCCCCTGGGATTTGCCAGTGGAAAACTGGGGATATAAATCAAATGGATAGATGGAATTGCTTAGTTTACAAGGACTGGGGAAAGTGACACTCATCTTTGTTCTGGAATCCAGGAAAGACCACCATCGTGAAAGGCTGCACTACACAGCCCATCTGTGCCGGATTACAAAGCGGCCAACTGGACCTGCAGGCCTTCGAAGTGGATGAAGCCAGCGTTGAGTGCAGGCGGGCCAGCCAGGCCCCTCTGCTGCCTCAGTCCCTCCACCTGGCTCTCTCCTGCCTCCTGCTCACGAAGATGCTCCTGTGATGCACCTCGGCACCAAAGAATGTTTCCTTCCCGTTTCCAGGAGGAAGATGCCTTCCTCCAAAAGGCCAGGTCAAAGCAAGAGGAGCTGGAGGAGCTGTGTTCGGTGTGGCCTTGTTGCTCCATCCTGTCTGCATGGCCTGGCAGGAGCCCTCTGGGGTTTGGACTGGAACATGGCTGCCCTCCGGCGGCCCCACTGGAGCCTCTAGAAATTGAATCTGGGAGCCTTTCGCATGCCGGATGCATGTTCTCGCCCATGGCCATGCGGTGCAGGGGAGCCCATTTTAGCCGCCGGCATCTCAGCTCAGCATCTCAGCTCAGCCTGCCCAAGGACTACGAAAGCGTCAGCCAGTCAGTACAACCAGCGCTGCATCAAATGGGCCACGTGGGGGCTCGGCAAAAGCGGCTTCTTCTGTCCCCTCATTTAGCACTGGCCTTTCAGAAGGATTTGCCTTTCTTTGCCTTTCTTCTTCCTGGAAGTACCTCAGGCAGCCATGTGAGGTGTGCTGCTACCAAGGCCATCTCTGCAGGAATCCATCCCTATCTGGTTTTATGTTCTGAGAGGCTGGAGGTCCACCAGGCCCACTTGGGAAGCGAGGTTTCTAGGCTGCTTCTGATCGAGCTCCTGCAGACAGCTGCGCGCGGTTGCCCTGACCCTGCATTGAGGGATGCTCTCCGTCACCCGCGCTTATTCTTCATATTCTTTTGGATGAATTATTACTACCACCACCAAGTGAAAATAAACACCAGACTGACATGGAATGTGAACATATAACATGGTTTTCATAGACTCTGAGTTCCAATGTGCTTTTTCCTTGGGTCAGCTGGTTTATAGATCCTGTCCTCGGTTCTGGGAACCAACTTCAGCCCTGTTGGTTTGAGGGGAACCAAAGGCCACGTAATGCATTATGTGGAATTCTATTGCTTGACACTCAGTTTTTATCTCAATGTCGATATCACAGGGGAGAAGGATCCTTTCACCCTCCCTGGGGGTGGGGTGGGGGGCAAACAGGTGGCCCACTAGGGCTGCAGCCCCAAATCTCTGGAAGGCCATTTGTCCCATCATTTGTCACCCAAGGGCTTAGGATGAAATGAACGTGAAGAGGTTCTGATTGTAACAGATCCTCCGGATTTGCTGGCTTGTTGTTCGCATGTGTTTCTCCTCCTGCTGCCTCCCATAAAAATTCTGCCTCAAGTTATTCTTCTGAAATCGTATGTCCTCCTTCACCCTCTCCCTGGACAACTTTTTGTCAAATTGGGATGCTCTGAAGAGGTAGAATCCTTTAAACACATACACAGAAACATCAAAAGATAAGTTATTAGCATATGCAAATCTTTTTTTTTCTTCCAAAGAGCCTGAGCTTCAGATCTTTTTGGTACATAGCCCTAACTGTGCCTGCCTGTTTTTCCTGGACTAACTCATCCTCACATACCGGGGGGGAAAAGATGTATTTTTCTCTCATAAGCCAAGAGCATCTTTGGATCAAATGTTTACAAGATGAAACTTCCAATCTTTTATGTGGCAGGGGGAGAGTGAAACACAAATCTCTCTTCCCTTTTTTGCACTGATTAATTTTAGCCAACTGGATTTAACTAATGGATGAGTGCAATTGAGCATACTAAAAATTAACCTCTTTATTTAAACCGGGCTTCTATAAGAGGTGGAGCAGGTGAATGATGGCCCAGTTAACCTTTTGGGCCTGTTAAATGTGAATTAGCTCTGCTTCCTTGTAGCATGGCTTGGATCATTTCTTTCTTGTCAGAGCTTTCTGTACGGGTCTCCTCTGGCTTAGGGATGGGGGGAAATTTTGTTTCAGTCCAGTGTTGTTCAGAATGTACCACAAATCCTGAACTTCTCCATAGGTGCGAGGGAAAGAACACACATTTTTTTAAAAATTGAATGAGGGAAAAACGGAAAGTGTGACAGATTTGGCGCCTGGGCCCAGGGCTTTTGGGGCTTAGTCTGCATTTGAATCCTTGTGTACTGAACTATATCTGTGCTGAGTTACGACTGCCAACTCTCCCTGAATGTGCCAACAGAGCTTTGTCTCTTTAATGCTTTATCGGCATCAGGAACCTCCTGGCCCTCCTCCTGCTGGGAATAGCTGTGAGTATTGCATGCAGCTTCTTCAGATAGAAGGGAATTTCATTCATGGGTTTGTGCAACAAGAATTTTGCAAAGTTTGCCTGTATTTGGAGAAGTAATTGGATATTTTGAAGCTCTGAATTCAAGAGGAAACTAGTAGATTTGCTTCCATTTCTACCCTATACTGCTTGTTAGCTTTCGCTGCTTTGCTGCTCCCACCCGAGACTGTTCCTCTGTGCTCTTCAATGTAATATACATATAAAGTCCCAGCAAAAAATCAAAAATCCATTTAGTCCAGGGTCTTCTTTCTCACAGAAGCTAACGAGATCCCTCTGGGGAGTTTTCACATCCACCTGTGAAACAAAATGTGAAGGGAAACCAAAGGTAGTTTACCTGCTGAGTGCCAAAAACCTGAGCCAGGGCATCTTTGGTTTGGCTTTGTCACTCTTGAAAGTCCTTTGAGCAGCAACAAAGGGAAGCGTAAGAAAAGATTGACTCTCCACTTTCAGGCCCTCGACAGAGAGGAACATTGGGAAGCTCCAATGGAGGAAGTGTTGGCTAAATCCCCCATGGTGTTTTTCAACAAGCTCGAACCACCAAAGAAGCTACAAGAACAAAAGGGGAGAATGGTAAAATGAAGAACACCCCCCCCCCCCGCAGCCACGTCTTTGCTATACAAGAAGCCCCCAAACCCTGCAGCACCCTGAGAATTTTTTGCAAAATTCTCACCTCCCCACTGAAAGTGTCAGAAAACAACTTTCTAAGGGCAATGAAGAGATATTGAAAGGGGAAATGATGCCGCCATTAACATCAGACTAGCACCCACTCTAAGGACTTCGGAGTGATGAATTTTATGTCCTGGGGTTTTTGTTCCTTGTTGTGTTTGTCTTGGGATGCATTTATGCATGTTTCCACCTTAAATTATTGATGTGCAATACAATGTGTATGTTTTTATGTTCTAAGTAAAATTTGTATGGTTTTTGTTGCTGGCCTCCTTGAACATTATTTTTAGCTGAAAGGCAGGATAGAAATAACATAAAAATCCAACCCTCAAACCAAACCATCAATAATATACTAGAAACATACTGCAACAGAGGGTGAGGGTAGTTTACAATAGCTCTTGAAACTCACACTGAGCTGTGTGGTTTCAGTGCATTACAGGGATATTTTTAAATTGTTTAAAAATAAAGATTCTGAGCACAAGAGGGCGCTGTGAACCAATTCTCTTGGTGATAAAATGTAAAATGTTTGCATGCTGCAAGTCCCAAGTTGAACGCATGGAATTTCCCTAATTCAAAAGCTAAGTTGAAGGAAAGGGGTTGAAGGAAATTTCCATTTTAAAAACTACACATTTTTCTGTACAAAACATACATGCATTTTCATGCACCTGGATATTTTTCTGGATATTTGCACACCATTTTCTCTCATTTGCAAACAGCTAATTTATGCCTTTCTTTCTGTTTTTATTTATTTATTCATTTATTTTTCAATTTCTATCCTGCCTTTTTCCTACAAAGGGCTCAAGGCAGCTTACATCATTCTCCTCCTCCACCTTATCCCCACAACAACAACCCTGTGAGGTAGGTTGGGCTGAGAGTCTGTGACTGGCCCACAGTCACCCCGTTGGCTCCATGGCTGAGCGGGTATTCGAACCCGGATCCTCCGAGTCCCAGTCCCACGCTCTTAACCATTATACCACACGGGCTCCCACAATGTTTTTGTGGTACTACATGCATTGTAAATGCCATAGCCCCAGTGTATGCCCTATTCTATACATGCCTGGGTCACCATATCCACCTACAGAGTGCTTTTGATGTATAGATTTTAAATATGTTCCTTCTGTAGTTCACAGATAGCCAGGCAACTTTCTGTCCGTCAAGTTCTATTTTCCGCACTTGCATTGCGTTTACTTGTGCAGATTTTTACTCGCACAAATCCACCCAATCTCTGTATTTCCATGCTTTAACCTACAGCAAAAAACGTACATTTTTGGTCAGTGCTCTTTTTTAACCTTCATTTTTCTATGACTAAATTTGCACAAAGTGCAAATACATGAATAAAAGCCCCAGGAATCCTTGTGATCTGTGTAACTCAGGAAAGCCAGTCTCCTGCAAAATCCACGGGGCAGTTTACACAAGCCCCAAATAAGTTGCGGTTTTCTCCGACGTTCCCGCTCCATACCAGCCCCCAGGCTCGCTGTGATCTTCAGCGGAAGCCCTGCGGCCTGTGCCGTCATTGTCCCCGGACAGACCATCTCTGCGGAGGTCTCCAGCCCTTGGAAGGATTCCCCCTCTGAAGGGTGACACAAAAGGCAAAAGAGTTTAGGGTTGGGCAGTCTTAAGAAGGGGAGAGAGAGCAGATGTTCAGATTAGGTGCTGCCCCTCTGCCACAAGGCGAGTGACTTTGAAGGGGGAATAGCGAAGGGAAATTTTGATCTCTTTCTGGGTTGCAGGAGACCCAGTCTTCACTAGAGCATACACTAGAACAGGCCTTCAGAGAGCATAATGCAGTTGCTTCCCTGTTTCAGCAAAGACAAGCCCTTCGAAGCCACAGGATGCAGCTGGATTGCTGGTGGTTTCACTGCCTGTTGCCAAGGTGTGTGGTCAATGCCTCTTCTCTCTGGTTTGCAGAACTTTTTCAAGTCTTTGAATGAGGTTGCTTTCTTGGTAAATTTACCAGCTCTCTGGGCCAAGATCCCCCATGGTTTGGGTTGCTTTGCTACAGCATTTTGACCCATTCATAAACAATAATTAGTAATTACATATTATTATACTGCATGTGCATCAGTCCAGATGTTGGTGAGGCACAACTTCTGCATTTCCCTTGATTTTTTGCTTTTCCCTTGCTAAATCACATTTAACCTTAATAATTGAGATGCAACATCTTTCAGGTGCAATCCGTGGCCTCCCAGCATCATCTGGAAGGCCAAAGGATTATTCGGAATCCCACGCAGAGGCCCTCTGACCTTAGAACAAGGGCTGCAAAGGCTGAGATTCCACCCTGTCTCCCTCACAGCTGGAGGAGAAAGAAGTGTGCCGGTGTGCCTCTGAGGTCTCAACTGGGTCGTGAAGGGGGAAAAGGGGGTGTGCCAGGGTTGCGGGAGGCTGGGGCCATAGGGTTCTGCCAGTTCCAAGCAGCATCCTTCCCTATCCCCAGGACTACATCCAGAGGGACAAAGACAGAGAGCGTCAGTGCTGTGCCCATGCCAGGCATAGGGTGCACACCTTCTTAGTTCAGGACCATATGCATCTCGTGGGCACAGAACATCGGGTTGCATCCTGAGCAGCCAACCAGAGGGCCAGAATAGTGTCCAAGTTCTCAGGTTCTCTCGGATTCTTCCTCAGGCCAAATGGTAACACAGTCAAGGAAAAGGCGTCTATGCTGTGGCAGTCTTAAGAAGGGGAGAGGAAGCAGATATTCAGATGTTCAGACGAGGTCCTGCCTTGTGACATGCATCTATTGGTTGCACAAAAGGCTGGCCTAGGAATGATGGGATGAAGCCTCAGCCAAGGCTAACGCTTGAGTTCTGAAGCTAGAAAACCCAGCTGCGAGCCAGACCTGTCTCCAGCTCTAGGTATCGTGTGAGTGTCCCTCAGCAGAGCGATAGAAAAGTCACGTAAAGGGAAGCCCAGTACTCTCTCGTGGCAAGGGAAGAAGCCTTTGCAACGGATCCCATGTGGCGAGGGCACATGTGACGGCAAGCATCTACCCGCAGATAGATATTTAGCACAGTGTGTGAGGTTCAGAGGGTACTGCTTCCAGATAGCCTGCAATCTTGAAAGCTAAGCAGGGTCAGGCCTGGCTGAAACCTGGATGGGTGACTTGTGAATCTCCCAGAAAGCAGAAGGAGAAGGAAAAAGGTTCTGTTCGTGAAAGGTGGTGGTGAATACTTCCAAACACCACCTCAGAGTTGTGCTAGGGCAGAAGAGGGCGTCACCCTGGAAAAGGAAGGGGAGAATAGGCTCATTCCCATCTTGACAAACCATGGTTCACTGTTGGATGGGAGGTCAGTATATGGGTGGAAGCCAGTTTGCCCCTCTCCGGTGTTTTCTGAGCCAAATGACAGCTTTGGACATGGCCATTCCCAGGGGCATCCTCGTCCTGCCCTCCACACATGCATTTGAGCTTCTTCCTTGCCTCTCTCCGCAGGGACAAGGGGATTCCGGTGGCTGAGTAGGGGCCAGCTGAATCCCTGTTTTCATGAGGGTGCACTCCATGAAGCACTAAACTGGAACTGGGAAGAGCAGCCTGACTTTGCCAGTACCGGCCAAGTCCTTACTGGCCTGCTGTGCTTCCCACTGGACGTCTCTGTATGCCACTCTCTTTCCCAAAGGAAGGGCGAGCAGCACGTGGGTGGAATCCCATCTCTGTTAACAGTGGGGATCCCTCCAGGGTCAGGACTTGGAGGCCAAGCTCCGCTCTTGGAGCAATCCATGGCTCAGCCGGCCAAACCGGGAAGCCCCGGGAACCAGATTAGGCCCATAAGCTGCAGCCTTGTTTTATCCAGAAGATACCTCAATGTAATAACTCACAATATATGTGTATTCTACACAATGCTAGCTGAGATTTAGCAACAGCCAAAAGGGAGGACAGAGAAACGAAAGGGGAAGTGTTGCATAGTGACAATATGAAACGGGGAGAATGCACTGCTTTTGACTTTATCATTTTTTACCACATTGCACAAACTCAGCAAACACAAAGAATAGCAAGAGAAAATTGCTGATGACGGAAGTCAGGAAAATGTATGGAACAAGCAGTTTTCTTGGTTCTGGTGAACTGGGAGATACAAAAAGAAGACCAAGCAAGTAGGGGTTTGATTTTTAAAACGCTGGTAGTTTGTATTCTCCAGTGATGGGGTGCATGGTGAGTTTACGTTGCTCAACAAAAACTGCAGCAGCAGGTTTTGTGTGTACGTGTGTGTGCACGTGTGTCCCTCGCCATCTGCTTTTTCAGGTTCTCACCCACCACCTCCTGTGTCCAAAACCTTATCCCCTTGTAACAGGTCCCCACTCGCCTCCAACCCAAAGAAGGTCAACAGATCCTTCACTGTATCCCAGAAATTCGAAGAAGTCTGAGCAACAGCAGGAGGTTGGACCCGATGGCCTTCATGGCCCCTTCCAACTCTACTACTCTCTGATTCTATGAGAGTTGGAAGGGCATCAACTGAATGGATGTTTCGCTGGAGACCTGGACTAAGATCATCCATACCATTGTATTCCCAATCACCACGTATGAGTGTGAACATTGGACAGTGAGGAAAGCTTACCAAAAGCAAATTTATGCATTCAACACATGGCGTTGGAGGAAAGATGAGTGACTATCCTGGACTGTGAGACAGGCAAAGGAGGACTGGATTTGAACCTAGATCAAATCAAGCCAGATCTTTCCTCGAAAGGGAGAATTATGAAACTGAAGCTGTCACACATTCAGCATATTGTGAGAAGGCAAGACTCACTGGAGAAGACAACCACACTAGGAGTGTTGGAGGGAGAAGGAGAAAGGGAAGAGCAACTAGGAGATGCGTTGATTCCACCGTGGAAGCCACAACCTTGAATTTCCAAGAGATACGTCCGAGATGACTTTGTGGCACAAAGCAACAACAGGGAGCTTTGCACAACTATTGCTAACTCATCCATTTTTTCTAGTGCTGTTTTGTGTAAAAAGCCAGTTTTTGCTTGCTTGCTTGCTCTATTAATTTTTTTTACAAAACAGCACCTAGAAGCCGCAGGACTGAGCTGCTTCCCAGGTGCTGTTTTCTGCAAAAGGGACCATTTATGTTGAAAGCTGCACTGGAAAACTACATGGCCTTGTGAGATGTGTATGAATCCTATTAAACCTGGTTTCCAGCACTGGCTTCCACAAATTGCATCATCGGTTTAAAAGAATGTGGATCGAGGTCCATCTTGCAGATGGCAGCCCACAAGCTAGTTTGATTTGTACTATACTGACTCAGAATCAAGAGGACTGAACTCCCGCCATCCCAGAATGAGTGCACAAACTGGACAATAAAGGAGACTCCGTGCATTCATGTTTTTGTGTATGTCTACAGGGCAAATGTGATCTCTCCATATCATCTTGATGAACACAACACAAGAATGAGTTGTGCATTTCATTATTGGACACAGTGGCCTAATACAGGAACAGAATTATGATGGTGGGGCTGAGGGTGGGGGGGACCCAAACCACTTCCTGCCCTAGCAAACAGGCCTCATCCAGATCTGGTATCAACACAAATTGTACCCAACAAAAAATAGCTTTGTTTTTAGTGGCTTTCTTCCTCTTCTTATTTTTAGGTGGGGAATCTGATACCACATCATCCACTTCTCCATCCCTGAGCAAGGAGAAGGAAAATGCCTGAAGCAGAAAGAGGCAACCAGTCTCACACTGAGATAGAGGAAGGAGATCATTTCAGGTGGGGGTGGGCACTGGTAGAAGCCCCTGCCCTGCAGACGCTAAGATGCCCTCGGATACGGTGAAGGACGCTGTCCCATTACCAATGTCCAAGTAAGATGCAGCTGTCCATCTGGCTGGCTTCTGCAATTGCTTCTGGGAGGCGGATGCCATCTTGTCCTTTGATGAAAGCAGAAAAAGTTGCTGGATTGGCCGAGCAGCTGACTGGCATGCCCCATCCAATGCCAAACACTCGAGTTGGCTCAACTTTCCAAAGCCACCAATTAACTCATTCCATTAACTTCCCAAGGGCAAGCATGCAGAGACAACATTGGAAGATGGAGGAGAGAGGTCCACCAGGATTCTTATTTTATTTTATTTATACAGGCTTTTCTATATCCATAGCCAACTTGGCTCTCAGGTTTAATAATTTAAAAATATAGAATGCATTAATAACATATAATAATAATAATAATGCATTAATAACAATACATTACAACATTTCAGCAGCCCCACATCTGAGCCAACCAACAAGAACCCTAAACTAAACATAAACAACTAAAAATAGCTTAAGTAAACCAACAATGATCTGGCAAGTACATAAGAATGGACTCTGTGGAATGCGCTCCCCAGAGAGGTCTGCCTGGCGCTGTCGTTATTTGTTTTTCGATGCCAGGCTTTTTATTTTTAAAATAAAAACCTTTTTATTTAAACAATATTTTAACAATGTTTAATATTATCTGTAGGTTTTAATTTCCAGCCAGAATGAATTGGGGTTTTCAATTTGTGTAATTTATATTTTTTGTATTGGGCACTATGTTGTCTATTTATGTTTATTTATGTAAGCCATCCCAAAGCGTTAAGTGATGGGACGGCATATAAAAACTCCAAACAAACAAACAAACAAATAAGAGAAAGCATAATATTTTTTAAAATACATATCACTGAACACATAAAATACTGGGAGACCAAAAAGTGTTTTGCCTGGTGCTGGGAGATGCATGATGTCAGGGCAAGGCATATTTCTCCGGGTGCCACAACCAAGCAGATCCTTGTGCAAGTAGCCAGCTTCCTCACGTCCTTTAACTGCGGCTCCCAGGCAAGGACCTCAGGGGATGGATGGATGGATTTCAGGTCCAAGGAGGCATGTCTGGATGGTCTCTCTCTCAGCAAGGACCTTCTGCATCCTGCTCAGGACTGCACTGCTTCAGAGACTATCTAAGGGCCTCCAGATAGCACCGTTAAATTATGGCTTTATGCCACGATGGCCATGTCTCTCAGTATAATCTGGTACAATCTTGAACACATCCAATCAGCAGCTAAGCCTGACCATTTCAAGGCACTCTGTCCCCTAGTACATGCATATGAAGCTGTGCTCCATGGGATTTAGAGGAAGTTGCTTCTCAGAAAAATATGCATGGAACCTATATGTACTGCAGCAGCCTATTCCATGGGGAAGGGGGTAAACCCCAGGCATATTTATATGGACCCAGTGTCCATGCGTCAAATGCCTACTGGTCGATGTGCATATAGGGTTGCCACTCTACTTGCGAGTAAGGAACATCACACTCAGTGGCACTTATAAAAGGGTTTGGATGAAGTTTGTTCATCAGCTCACAACTCCGGTGAAAAGGGAAGTAAAGGCACAGCAGTGCTAAATCCGAAGGGCCTGGAGTCCGAGATGTTCTGAAATGGGCGGAGCAAGGCACCAGCTTCGGAAATGTGTGATCAGGCCTCTTCTTTATAAAGGAAGGAGGAGGCAAGAACTGCTCAAAGAAACAGGGACAACGGAGAATTTGTCACTTCCCAGCATCTGAGGACCCATTGGTGAGTCTTCCCGGCCTCTGAGGACTCATCCCTGTCGTCTTAGTGGCCGTGCACCTCCTGCTTAATCCTGCCTGGTGCATTAGTGTGAGGAATAGCTAGTTGCTCCAGGTCACCCAATGAAAGCATGACCCATGTGGAGATCCAGTGTGGTATAGTGGTGAAGAGCATGGGACTGGACTCAGGAGAACTGGGTTCTAGTCCCCGCTCAGCCATGGATCCCACTGGGAGACTTTGGGCCAGTCAGACACTCAGCTCAGCCTATCTCACAGGACTGTTCTTGCGGGGATGAGACTGAGAGCAGCAGGAGGAGAATGATGTGAGCTGCCTTGAGCTCTTGCAAAAAAGCAGGCTATGAATCTAATATAGAGAGCCTGAGTAGGGATCGGAACACAGGTCTCCTGAGTCCTGCTCTACTATTGCAAGGGCTCACCCCGCTGGCCTTGCCTGCTGTAATGTGCATGGTTTTCCTTGCAATATGTGGTGGATTAATTTATGCAATGTGTTTTTATGCAATTTATGCAATATATGCACTTCAGAACTGTGTAACTGGAGAGGGTGTGCCCTTGTCTGTCCAATGATGCTTCTTAAAACGCCTCCATTTTACTGCTGGACACCATCTGCTTGCAGGTCTGGTTTGGTTCCCCAGCTACACGTCGCCGTTTGCCGCCACCATGAAGATTCCCCTGGGACTCTCGCTTTGCTTTGTCTTCATATATACAAGTAAGGAGTGGCTCAGGCTCCCTGTGGAGCAACCCAGAGGTTCATTTTCATGCCTACAGCCTAGAGGGGAGGGGCTTTTGCACTGGCCTAAATAGGTATTTGTCAATCAGTGTGCATAGAATTTAGTACAATTCGACCCAAACTGCACCTCCTAGACTAATGTGGAGATGAAAACTTAATTATTTTTCAGAGTTTGCCCTTCTCCAAATTCCTAGATGAACTTCTCAGTATAAGAGTTTCATTCTTTCTCACAACACGGGTGGGCATATTGTTAGACACTGAAGTTGCTCCTTTTTTGAGCCCCGTGGCTCAAGAGGTTGACTACACCTTAGGCTCCACATGAGCTCTTTGCTTCAAGCAGAAGAAAACTCTCCATACCAACATGCAGAAGAAACCAGAGAAGGTGTTGACCAGACCAGCCTGGAAACTGGCCAATCTGTGGTTTCTTTCCTGAGCGCATCCTTTCCCGAACTTGGCCCCCCAGGTATTGGGTACTCCACTTGCCATCATAACCAGTCAGGATGCCCAATCATCAGTGATGATGGGAGTTGTAGTCCAAAAACCTTGGAGGACCCTCAGTTGGAAACGGCTGATTTAATGGCTCATGTCCCCACCCCTCCAACTGTCAGATCTAGAGACAATTCATTGCTTGCAGCAAGAAAAGCAGATAAGAGGGTGTCTTTTATTGGAATCCCCTCCAGCCTTCTCTGCTTGCTTGTTGGAAGTGGAGATTAAGAGTCCTGGGCTGCTCTCATGGGATGGATAAACTATGTTGTTTGACTCTCCCAGAGCTGTAACTTGTGCACTGTATTGCTTCATTACTGGTGATAGGAGCACCCTACCATGACAAAGAGGCCTGAGATCTCCTCTCCTCTCCTCTCCTCTCCATCTCCAGGTGCTTCTCTGGAATGCGAAGTCTGTGCAGGTATCGGCACCAGCTGTACGGGCATCATGCAGACCTGTGAGGCTGGCAAGGACACCTGTGTTGTCGCTGTGTCTGAAAGCTCTCTGGGTGAGCAAGGGGGACTGCAAGTGAAGCTGAGCCTCTGAGTAGCTGGGCCAGGCCCAGGATAGCAGGAATGAAGCGAGCCACACCTTGTGGCAGATCAGGGGGTCCAGTTCAAGCAAATGCTCATCCATAGAATTTACTGCTTCGCATTTCATCTCCAAAATGGTATCCATGGTACCCCGCAAAGATTGGGGACCCTTGTGTGGTATGTGGGGACAATTCTGACAAGAGCTGATGCAGGCATCGTCTGGCTTTTTTAGCCTTGGCACTTACGCAAATGGGTGTAAGGTTTGTGTGTGAGCATGGCAGCAAAAGATGCCCGTTCTCTGTAGCTTAAGGCAAGCATGCACTTGACCATGCACAGGGAGATGTCCCTCCCCTTCCTGTGTCTCCTCTTGAGCAGAGAGAAAAAAGGTATTGGTTGTCGTGTGTGTGTGTGTGTGTGTGTGTGAGAGAGAGAGAGAGACCAACATATTAGCCCTGTTCAAGGATGCACTGCAACTTGAAGGGGCTAAAAATGTGTCAGGCATGTCCAAGCCCTGCCACAATGCCCACATCCAAGCGGGCATCAAGCGAGACCTTTGCACATTCAGTGGAGTGGTCTGAAGACAGCTGTGCATGTGGGTGTCTTTGTACGAGAGAGAGCTGATCAGACTTACAAGTCTACACACCATCATCTCTGACAAGGTGTGACAACCCTGACGAGGCAGGCCTTGTGTTCATGCGGCAACTCCACGTGGGTGGAGTCAAATGTTCCTGTGAACCTCTTTGGCCCCCAGAGCGGAAAGGAGCCCCCACAGGCAGGGATGTTGGCGTGTGACTTGCCCGTAGGCCCCCACCTGCTGCATGATGTCAGTCTTCCTTATGCAATCGGGCAAATGCCCAGACAGGGCTATAGTGATACATTAAACATCTGCCGAAGTGTTGAAAACTGCCCGATGGTGAACCAGACCATTTAGAGAAGTATTGTCTGGACCAGAGGTGGACCACCTGGACGTGGTGTTGGAGTACAATTCCCATACGCTTTGGCCAATATGATCGACGTCGGGGATTCTGGCAGTTGCAACATGTGTGGACAGGCAGGCACTTGTCTGTCGGTGGACTCTGCATTCTCCTAGCATTCAGCCCTGCTGGGGCCACAACCGGGGCCTTGGCATCTAAGGCATTGAGCTGGAGTTCTTCGAATGACGCTGATTCCATCAGCCGTAGAGATGCCCAGCCTAGTCTACCATGCTTGTTCCAGCTTTCAGCCGTAATCCAAAACAAAACCCTGCCACTGTTATAAGCAGTGTTTTTTTGTTAAAAAAAAAAAAAGGGGGGGGTGCCGGAACTCACGTCTTGGGGTCACACTTTTACACAATGGTCGCTGCCGGCAGTAAGCACTCTGCATGCGATCACACGACCGATCCCAAGCTGAGCAGTTAATGATTTTTGCTGCCGATCTGCTACGCCCAACAGGGCGATTCACAATCACTTGGAAAAATCCGTCAAAAAAAGGTGCCGGAACACCGTTCTGGTGAGTTCTATGATAAAAAAAGCCCTGGTTATAAGTTTGATGTAGCTGCATTTCATGTGTCTCTGGCTTGTTTGCTTCATTACACTATTAACTTGGTATTGAGGTTGGCTGAGGTGATATGTGGTTGGGACTATGATCATATATCAGTTTGAACTGCCTTATGGCAGAAATAAGTATAACAAAGCTTAGAATGGAGTAATAGCCTCACCCTATAGTTGTCTACTCAGGAGTAAGCCTCTTTGAGCATAAGAAGACTTACCCAGAGATAAATAATTATAGGACTACAGCCTAAATTAAATATAGGAGGAATTATTTCTCGCTATAAACAGATTAATAAATAGGGCTGTGTTTTAGTTTCTCCTTCCCTGAAAACTTGCAAAGCTCATTGATAAAAGGAATATATTTATTTTTAATTGCATGCAGTGATTCCCTTTCTCATTTCTTGATGTTTGCAGCTGAATTCCAAGTCCAGACAGTAGCCAAGTCCTGTGAATCTTCCAGCGTCTGCAGGTATGGGCCGCAGTATATGCACTTTGGTCACGGGCAGAACCTGAGGGCAAGGATTACTTGCTGCGTCGGGGAGGCCTGTAGAACCGCCGTTTCTCAATGTAAGTCCATGTTCTCCCCTGTTTCCACCCCCTCCTGTTCTCACCATTTTTACTAAGTAATTCACTGCTGTCTCCCACCTTATTTTATTTATTTAAAACTTCTCTATAATGTCCCTTCACAAACGTCTTGGGATGGTTTACAACACCATTAATAAACTAGAATAAAAATACAAAAAACAGTAGGAATGGCACAGCATTTGATGTTAAATATAAAACCACCAATTAAAGCAAATTAGCAAAATATTGGGAGAATAAAAAGGTATCAATTTTCACTGAGACCACCCTATAGTCCTGTTTCTTGCACTTACTAATGACCTCATATTCTTTCCTTCTTTTATTTTTCTTTCTTTGTTGCAAAGACAGGCATGTGCTCCTTTTTAATATTTGGGATTTTTAGAATATACTACTAAAATAGCAGCAAAGGGCACGGCCCATTATCTATCTATCTATCTATCTATCTATCTATCTATCTATCCTCCCAACTGATGGGCTTTGGCCAATTGGTTTCAGTGCCTCCAGTCATCATCAAACCCAACGGGAAGCAATGTCCGAGCTGCTACACTTTGTTATCGGGCACCTGCAATGAGGATGAGACAGTGGACTGTGTTGGACCCGAGAGCGAATGTCTCGATTTAGCGGCAACCATTGTTCATGGTAATTCTGAGTTCAAACATGCACACGGAACAGGGGCCGGAGGCAGAGGGGTTAAATGGCCATGAAAAGCAAGAGGTACAGTCCGTGCTAGTTAAATACAATAAAATGCTCTGAGGGGTCATGGGGCTACAGGAATCCAAGCAAGTCCCTTGTTACCCCCCACCCCAGAGTAAGCCCATTGAAAACAATCGGGAACTGCATTGTCTGGATTGCAGCCATGGACAAGAAACATGGATTCCTTCTGTAAAAGCAACTCCAGTGTGGAGTTGAGGCGTGTTCTGGGGGCGATGAGGCAGGGGGACCCAGGGGCAGGACTCCTCAGAAACTTGCTGAGAACGTCATGAAACTATTGAATAAGAAAGATTCACTACTCCTGCCCTTTGGCACGAAGTGATGTGTAACACATGTGTAAAAAGCACGTGGAACCCCAAAGGGATCTGAAATTCCTCTCGATCTTGCCAGAAAATTCCACGGTGATCACCTTGTGTGGAACATTTCCATGTTAAGCCCTGGGATTACTCCACCAATAGGTCAACCCATCCAGGAAGATCCCTGAAGGTGGCTTGGGTTATGCAAAGTCTTGCAAAACCTGGATGTAAGGTCATGTGTCAGTATGACTTGCAGAAGATCCTGGGCCTTGGCCCACTTTGAGTGGGCATCCATGCTATTATTTGACTGCAATTCTTTCTTCCGTGTCCAGGACCTGTTGTTGCCAACACTCTCCAGAAAGGCTGCGTCACCAAGGGGGTTTGCAGTGATTTGAAAGTGGGTGAATCAGATGTGGGGGGGATTCGCTCCATCATCACCAGAGCTGTGTGCAAAGGAGCCAACTCCACCTTGGCCTGAAAGACGGCTTGATCAACAACAACCTTCTCAGGATAAGCTGGACTCCTGCAGGTGAAGAACCCCTTTTTAATCCCTTTGTGTTGGGCTGCATTGCTTGGAATCTGTATAATGTCTCTGTGTTGCTTATCCATAAGGTCTTCCAACCCGAGGTCACTCATGGCACTTACTGTATCTTTTGCTCTATAAGACGCACTTTTCCCCCCTCAAAAGTAAGGGGAAATGTCTGTGCGTCTTATAGAGCGAATATGTGTGTGCAGTAAGTCTGTCAGATGTGCAGCCCGTGGGGAAGTGATGGGGAATGTGCCTGTGATGATGTGCCCATTTGATTCAGAATATTTTTTTTTCTTGTTTTCCTCCTCTAAAAACTAGATGCGTCTTATGGTCAGGCGTGTCTTATAGAGCGAAAAATACGGTAATTGTCTATTCTGTGTGAAAAAAGTACTGATGTGCATTAAAACAGATGAAAGCTGTTCCTTTTTAATGCTGGTGGAGTGATTTAATGGGGAGACCCGCTGTGTCGTGTTTCTTTTGCTTGTTTCTTTTGCTTTCTTCTCCTAAGAAACTTTATGTAAGCATCCCCCCTCTCCCCCTCCCCCCTCTCCTTCCACCCTCTGTCACACACACATGCACACACACACACCCCTCCATACCCTTCATTCTTCCATACCTAGGATCCACCTCTAATACTAAAATCCAGTATTTATCCCATTTTTAGCCTTCTCTTCCCATGTGTAATTTTTCTCTTCTGTCTATCGTTCTGCCCCCTCTCCTAGTCCTTTCCCTTCTTTGCCTCTCTGGTTTTCTCTTTCACCTATAAGAACATAAGAAAAGCCATGCTGGATCCGACAAAAGGTCCATTCAGTCCAGCACTGTGTGTATCCTTACTCTGCACAGTTCCTTTACTCTTCGCCGAGATCTGGCAGCGCAGCAACTGGAACAAATTGCCCTGGTGGACAATTCAGCACCCATTCTCAACCCCACTCTTTAAGGAACAAGGAGAAGGCCGAGGTTTACACCTGAGTCACCTCTAGGGCTCAGCAAACATGACAATACCAGGGAAGCGCAAGAGAATGCTCATTGCCTTTATGAAAACCATTCAACCACCAGCGGGATGCATTTGGTGTTGCCACTTTAACAGAAGCTCTCTAACAGAGAAGCGTTTCTCCTCTCAGCCCAATCCTGGGGGTGACAAGAGAACCTCCAATAGAAGCAGTGGAGAGTCAGGGCATCCCGGCCACCAAGGAAGCCTGGCTACACTTGAGTTTTGTGATATGGGAATCAGTTCCTCCAGCAACTGATTTGAAGTCTTTTGCGTTACATACGTCTTTGGTTACACAGCCCTTCATGATGATGTGCATAACATAGTTACCTGGAGAGAAAAATCAAGGCGGGTGATCAGAAACGACGAGGCGACAGCTGGCCCTCTAACCACTGCTCACATGTCAACAGGGACCTGATTCACAGCGTGCTCATCACAATGGCAACAACATTAAAAACTTTTTTTAAAGCCTGCCTTTCAGACATTCCATTTCCCAGAAAGGCTTCTTAAAAATTAAAATGTCCTTTCCCACAGGCTTAGACTCTAGAATATACGACATGAAATTGGGAGGAAGGAATGGGAAAGCCAAATCTAAGCACTAGTGTCTTAGTTGTGAAGTTCAGCAGGACCCGAAGTTGGATCTGAAGGAATGGAAGGGCTGGTTTCTCTGAAGCCTTCTTCTGGGGCCATTGCTAGCATGGTGGAGAGGGTGCTCAGCAGGAGGAGACCTGGCTACCGAGTCCTCTCCTCTTGACCACCTCAGCAGTGGGAATTTGGTTGCAGAAGGGAGGCCAAAGGTGAAGCCAGGTACAATACAAGATGCCTCATTCCCCCTCCTTCTCTGGCCCCAGCAATTGCATTAACATTCACCTACGTTGGTTGGCATCTCAGGCATTAAGGAGGTTTTCCCAAACAAAGCAAATCCCTTGAGGAAGTTAATTGCATACATAGTCCCACCGGCATCATTAACCATCAGCCTGGAACTTACCATATGTTACTTTTTCCACCATATCAAGGCAGTAGTCTTCCGCTCCAACACAAGCTACCGTCTCTGTTCCACATTCCACGGGGGAAGCCGGGAAAAAAGAGAACGCATAGCAAGCTGGGCAGCGCTTCCCATTGGGTTTGTCCATAGCTGGTGAAACTGAAAGCAATCACAGGTCACTGGTCAGGTCCTCAGGCCAAAGCAAAGGGGACCGTGGACACTGGTGGCAAGGATACCTACACTGAGGAGCAGCTGTTCTGCAGCCATCACCTGTACAGCAGGTGACACTGGAGCGTACGCATTTCCCCTGCCCTAGAGTCATATGTGTTGGGGGTATGTGGCACACAGCGGAGTATTCGCAGGTCTTCACTGAGGTGATCATCTTTTCACCTGCAAAAGAAGAAGGAAGGGGAATTTGACCTCTTGAGCACAAGGGTTCATGCCCAAGGTGGCATGGGATGCCGGGGGGTGCCGGGGGTGGGCCCATCCCAAGTGTAGCCCCTCCGCCTTCCCCTGCCTCTTTCCCCAAGGCCCAATGCCATGGCATGACAGGACCCATGCAGACAGTGGTGCACAGTGAGTGTGTCTGCCTTCTCCACCCTCATCGCTGAACAGTATAGGAAAAGGGGTTGGAGCCTGGAAGAGCAGCTGTGATGGCCCCACAGAACGCCCCTGTGAGCTGAAGGAGACCACAGGTTCCAAAGCCCCACTTCAACTGGACCCCTGTGCACAGTGTAAGCCTCATGTGAATGTAAGTCTTGTGCAAAACTCCTCTGGGAACTTGTGGCTGCTTGCTTTTGAAATTCCAATGCCTCTTGCCACCATTCATTTCAGTTTTTAGTTTGCTGACCTTTCCATCAAAGTGGCACTCTTTATGAGCAGGTAGGAGCCAAGATGTATTAATGATACCCCCATGAATACATCATGGCTTAGTTCTGAAAACTAAGTAGTGGGAGCACCTGGCTTGTGAGCTTTCCAGCCGCATCTGCCTGGCCTTGCTGCAGCTGGAAGCAGAATGACCACCAAGACAGACCTTCCGCGGGATTTAGTGCAGCAGAGTTGTTGTCCTGGTGGCTAAATGATGGTGATGCTTCTTAGGATTTTGATGAAGGTGCAGTGATAGGTGAGTGGACTGAGTGATGAGTGGAGTGCGGAGGGAGGGATGTCCCTTCGATGGAGGGATGCTACAATACTCAGGACAAACATGATCCTGGAAGCCCAAAGCTGCCCATTGTGGAACTTAGGTCTGAATCCATGCTTTTCACCGAAATGTGTGCCTTGCTCATGTCTGTGATCGGCAAGCCTGGAAATAGGACTCAGGATGCTCAGGGCCCCATCTCAAATACCTAAGATAGCTGCGAGGCTGCGGGTGGCCCCCCTGCCCAGTTAGTGTAGGCTCTCGCTCACCAGCTAGAGAGTTTTCAGACAATATGGTGGCACACGTGTCTTGGCCGGCAGCGCACGTCTGCATCACGCCGGTGCAGCTGCTGCCAAAGCCACTGCAGACTTCGCATTCCAGAGCAGTGCCTGAAAGGAGAAGGGAAACACATTGCAGTCCATTCAGACGCTCAGCTCTCCCCACCAAAGAGCCCCTCTTACTCCATCCAGCACGGAAAGCACGGCCGACGTGCCTAGGTCTCTGTCTGCACCACATGCCTCTCCTCCAAAGGACGGGGAGAAACGGAGGTGGATGGAGGCGCCCCTGCCAGCACCCCTTGCAAAGCGCCGGTTCCCATGACCTGCTCCTGGGTCTGTGCCAGGGGGCACACAGGTCAAGAGGCCTCGAGCATGCCAGGCATGTGGTTTGGCAGGCAGGAGGGGCTGGGTTGGTAGGAGGAATATTCGCCCTTGAAGCCCCACCCTCAGCCTCTTGGGCCAGTGGCTTCCCGCCCTCTCCCTCCGTCCCTCCCAGTGAACAGTGTGAGCATTGCTGTTTGGAGACTGAGGAGGAATATCGGCTCATTGCCTGGACTAACCGTCTTTGGCCGTATACAAGTTCCACCTCCTCTATCTGTGGTTCCATGGATGGGGTTCTCCGGTCAAGTTAGCAGGTAAGCCCAGGCAGATTCGGTGGGGCTAGCATGGGTGGGCACCTTTTAGGAGACTAGGGGAACCAGGGGGTCTCCAGTCGGGTTTGGGGCCCACTGGGGGGGACCGGTTGCCTTTGAGGCTGGCACACCTCACCCACGCAGGTGGTGGCTCCAAGAGTGAGCGATTGGGGGAGGCCTCTCAACACCAGAGTGGTATAAAACTGCGGGGTGGAGCTTTCATGGGCCCCACCCCTCAGGAATCAGGTGACCCACCCTAAAGTCTGGGGCTGGTGTTGTTTAGCACTCGCACTAGTTTCCCTCTGTGGGTTTTAAATCTGTGAATAAATGTGAGTTTGGTTTGCACTTATGATGGTTTTCCAAGGAAAGGGAATGAGTGCTGATCCCGTTTATGTCTGTATTGGGAAGTTCTTAAATGATGTGCTAGATACATTTCTCCTATCAAACTGAAACTTTCTACAGGGGTGCTTAGCAATCATTCCTCACCTGTCTTTAGAAGCATGGCGAAGAGAAAGAGTCCCAGGAGAGTCTGCATTTCAGCAGGAAACTAGCACAGAGAAAGCAAAGACTGTCTGTAATGTCAGTGACATTCAAGGAGGAAAATTAGTTATTTTATTTTCATGGAAGCTTCTGTTTCACAACAGATTGGCTCAGAATGCATTTCCTTTAAACTGGATAATCAGTCATTTTCAGCCCAATTCAAGCTGAGAAATATGATTTTTTTTTTGGCTCTGGCCTCTTGGGCTTTTGGCTCTGGCCTCTTGGCAGAGCAGCAGAGGCACAGGCTGGGAGAGAGCGCTGAGTGGCCAGGGGACTGGCGAAGGCAAGGTAGGAGCTGGGCAGGTGGGAGCAGAGGTCCAGGAGCAGCAGAGGGAGGGGGTGGGCCAGAGAGCGAGAGCAGCCAGGGGGAAGCAGGGGGCAGGGCCACTGGCCGGAGGGACTGAGAGGGCCCAGCTCGGGCGTAGTCCCTCGTCTGCGTCCCTGAGCTGCGGTCCGGGCGGTCCAGGGACTCCCTTCCCTGAGACACAGAGGTTGTTTGTTTGATTGTTTGTTTGTTTTTTGTTTTGTTTGTGTGTTTTTGTTTTGTTTTGTTTTGTTTGCACTTTGCTTTGCTTTGTTGTGCTTTGTTTTTTGTTTTTGTTTTTCTTCCAATTTAAATTTAAGTTTATTTTCTCCTTGTGTGTGTGTGCAAGTGGGGTTTTTGCCTGGGAGAACTGGGAGAGTGAGAGGAACTGCAGGACTAACAAGACAGGGGACCAAGGTAAGGTCTCGGAAGGGTTACAGATGGCAGACCAGGAGATGGCCTTGGCGGGAGTCACGGGTGTTGCTGTCCGCTGCGAGAGCTGCGACATGTTCGCCCTTCTCCCCCAGGAGAGGCAGGGATACACTTGCCCTCGGTGCAAGATGGTGACCCTGCTAGAGGAGGAGGTGAGGTGCCTGAGGGCCGAGAGAGCTCTCCAGGCCCCCCCGCAGCAGCCCCCCTCTCGACAGAGGGCTGAGGGAGAGACCACGGGAGGAGCAGCTGCGGAGACATGGAGGTATGTCACCCACAGGAGGAGGAGGCCAGCACGGCCTCCTCCTTCTCCTGGCACCAATCTGGAGCTGGGAAACAGGTTCTCTCCACTTGGGGAGGCTGGGGCTGAGGAGGCCTCAGGGGACCAGCAGGACCCCCAGCCTGGGACATCAGGAGGCAAGGGAGCCACTGCAGGAGAGGCGAGGACCAGGGCACGGCTGCCCACCAGCACCGAGAAGGTACGGCGGCGGGTGATAGTTGTTGGGGACTCCCTGCTGAGGGGCACTGAGGCGGCGGTGTGCCGCCCCAGCCTTGAGACAAGGGAGGTTTGCTGCCTGCCGGGCGCACGCATCCGGCACGTGAAGGACAGAGTGGAGCGTCTTGTTCGCTCGGGGGTCACCAGCCACTCCTAGTGATCCATGTGGGCACAAACGACGTGGCCAGGCAGGGGGTGGTCGGGATCACCAGGGACTTTTCGGCCTTGGGGAAGAAACTCAGGGAGCTGAAGGCCCAAGTGGCCTTCTCGTCAATCTTACCCGTCCGGGGATTTGGGACAGGAAGGGACAGGAGGGTCTCCGAGGTGAACGACTGGCTTAGGGTGTGGTGCCAGAAGGAACGCTTCGGGTTCCTCGACCACGGCACTCGTTTTCTTGCCAATGGACTTCTGGCAAGGGATGGGTTACACCTCACGAGGATGGGGAAAAGGTCCTTTGGAGATGCTCTAGCGAGCTTCATCCGGAAGACTTTAAACTGAGCCAGTGGGGGGTGGGTTCAGGCCCCCCAGTAACATGTCTGCACTGGACAAGTGTGCAGGGAGGATCGGGCTCTGGGAGCAGGGTTTTAGAGATACTGCAGGGACTGACAGGACTTCTACAGAGAGGGGCCAGGTACCAGGGAGGATGGGAGGAAGGAGGATGCTGGGCACTCCAAGGAAAGGAAGCAGTGGGAAGGAGTTGAGGTGCATGTACACCAATGCTAGGAGCATGGGTAATAAGCAGGAAGAGCTTGAAGCTCTCCTGGGAATAGGAGGATACGATCTGGTGGGAATCACAGAAACTTGGTGGGATGAAAGGCAAGTCTGGAATGTGAACATAGAAGGGTATCACCTTTTTAGAAAGGACAGGAAGGGAAAGAGAGGTGGGGGTGTGGCTTTATATGTCAGGGAAGGGATAGGATGCAGTGAGATAGAGTGCAGCACAGATGGGGATTCGGTAGAGGCAGTCTGGGTGAAACTTAGGGGTTTTGACAGAGAAAGAGACCTGACAGTGGGGGTATGTTATCGCCCTCCAGGTCAACTTGAGACCCTGGATGATGTCCTGACAGGCCAGATTCTAAGGATATCTCGGGGGAGAGACACAGTAATTATGGGAGATTTCAATCTCCCGGATATTACTTGGGAGACTCACTCGGCGGTGACAGCCAGGTCACGTCGCTTCCTAGAAGCTCTAGAGGGTGGGTTTTTCACACAGAGGGTCCGAGAGGCGACGAGGGGGGGAAACATCCTGGACTTGGTCTTGACCAATAGGGAGGAGCTGATAGATGAAGTACAGATTAGGGGAGCTCTGGATGCGAGTGATCACTCCATCCTTTGCTTTGAGATCAGGGGACTGGGGCCGTGCAGCAGGGCGAGCACTAGAAGCTGGGACTTCAAGAGGGCCAACTTTGGCCAACTGAAGGCCAGGCTGGGGAAAGTGGGCTGGGATAGGTTACTGGAAGGTAAGCGAGTTGAGGAGGGGTGGATGGCACTCAAAAGGGAGGTTTTGCAGGCGCAAGCCCTGACAATACCTCTAGTCAGTAAGGTGGGGAGGCGGAGGAGAGTGCCGCCATGGATGCGAAAGGAGGTGGTTAGGGGGATTAGACGAAAGAGGAACCTCCATAGGAAATGGGTACTGGGGGAAATAGACAAAAGGGTATACCGGGAGGAGGAGGCCCGTTGCAGAAGGATTCTTCGCAAGGCTAAGGCTGATTATGAGCTGAGACTTGCCAAGAATATCAAGAGCAACAAAAAGGGCTTCTTCCAGCATGTAAATGGGAAAAGGAAGGGGAGGCAAGTGGTGGGACCACTAAATAAGGAGGAAGGAGATCCAGTGACTGACATGAGGGAACAGGCACAGATGCTAAATGACTATTTTGCCTCTGTGTTCTCCCCAAAGCAGGACGGGGGATATCCGTATAGGAGATTGGATGAGGCTGGGGACTTAGGGGCAGAGATTAGAGTCACCCCCCTTGAAGTCGAGGGGCTCCTCAGGGCATTGGACATTACAAAGGCGCCAGGCCCTGACGGGTTACACCCGAGAGTACTTAGAGAGTTGGCAGGGGTTCTCTCACGCCCGCTGGCCTCCATTTTTGAGGCCTCGTGGAGAACGGGTGAAGTTCCAGAGGACTGGAGGGTGGCATCGGTGGTCCCAATTTTCAAAAAGGGTAGTAGGAAGGACATGGAGAATTACAGACCTGTTAGCCTTACGTCCATTGTAGGAAAAACAATGGAAAGGCTCATAATAGAGAGAGATCTAGTGATGCTAGATAGGGAAGGGAGGCTGACAGCCACACAACACGGCTTCCGCAGAAACAGGTCCTGCCAGACAAACCTTGTGGAATTCTATGACAAGGTTTCAAGATGGCTAGATGGAGGGGATGCAGTGGATGTGGTATACCTGGATTTCAGCAAGGCCTTTGACAAAGTGCCCCATGATATCCTGGTGGAGAAACTGAGGAGTTTTGGGATACACCAAAGCACTGTCCGGTGGATTAGGGCATGGCTGACTGACCGAAAGCAGAAGGTAACCATTAGCGGGGAATCGTCGGGATGGCAGCCAGTGACAAGCGGGGTCCCCCAGGGCTCTGTCCTGGGGCCGATCCTGTTTAATCTTTTCATTAACGACATGGAAGAAGGGGTGAACAGTCTGCTGATCAAATTCGCAGACGACACTAAAACTGGAGCAGTGGCCACAACTGAGAAGCAGGTACTCCAGATCCAAAAGGATCTGGACAGACTATGGAAGTGGGCAGGAGACAACAGGATGGCGTTCAATGTGGATAAGTGCAAGGTCTTGCACTTGGGGCATAGGAATAGCTGTCATAAGTACAGGTTAGGGGACAAGTGGCTGGAGAGCAGCACTTGTGAAAGGGACCTCGGGGTACTGGTTGACCGCAGGCTAAACATGAGTCAGCAGTGTGATGCGGTGGTCAAGAGGGCGAATGCCACCCTTGGTTGCATAGCCAGAAGTGTGGCTTCTAGATCAAGAGAGGTATTACTTCCACTCTACATGACTCTGGTGCGCCCGCAACTGGAGTATTGTGTTCAGTTTTGGGCCCCTCATTACAGAAAGGATATAGCCAGGTTGGAGTCAGTGCAGCGTAGGGCCACAAGGATGGTGGCTGGTTTGCAGGGGATGGGGTATGAGGCGAGACTGAGGGAACTGGGTCTCTTCAGCCTGGAGAAGAGGAGACTCAGAGGGGATATGTTGGCAACATACAGGTATGTGAGGGGGTGTCACATGGAGATGGGGAGAGGCCTGTTCTCCCCTGCAGAGGAAGGCAGGACGCGCTCCAATGGAGCAAAGCTCAGGGAGCCAAGGTTCAATTTGGATGCCAGGAAGCACTTCCTGACAGTTAGGACCCCGAGGGCGTGGAATGGGCTTCCACGGGAGGTCGTTGAGGCCCCATCGGTGAGGGTGTTCAAAGATAGGCTGGACATGCACATGGTGGGCATGTCATGAGCGGAGCCGGCTGGTGCCGGAGGTCAGACTAGATGGCCCAGGAGGCCCCTTCTGACTCGCTCTGTTTCTATGTTTCTATGTTTCTATGTTTCTATTTTCCCACAGACTGTTGGATTCCAGCTGTTAAGTGAACTAAATATAAATGTGAGGTTGGAATGTTTAATGGGTGCCTGGGACAAGCCTTATAAGTCCCCAGGACTTCTTTTTCTAAGCCAAGGTACATCCAACTTTGCATCAAGACTAGTTTGGAGTTGTTAGTGATGTTGCTGTGAGTTAGAACTTACTTTATAAGTTCTATAAATAAGTTCTATAAATATTTGGCGATTCTGCCTCCCCTCAGAGTATTCCCGATCTAATAATTTCCTTATTTTCAGTGTTGGAATCAGCAGGTAAGAAAGCTATTTTTTAAAGAAACAGCAAATAGCAGTTTGCTGTTAAATTGCTAAATTTGACAGTGTTCATGCCATCAGACACATATTCTCAGATCAAGTCCTCCACCTGCTATTTGAATCCCCTGAATTGTGAGCTGGAAAAGAAAGGTATGTTAACATCTACTTTTGGAACAATATTTAATTATATAAATCCTTTTATATAATTCATTAATCCTTTATTCCATATTTAGATTGTAAGCCTGAAGGAACATGAGAGTCATGCCTTTGGGTTTTCAATCTAGATCACCAAATATTTATTGTTAAGGTAAGTCCCAGAGTTCCACAGAAAAGGAAACACAGAAAGAATATTTAACAGCTCGGAACTGAACCTGATGGCAAGACTTGAGGATCTTAATTTAGAAGATGCATCATCTCTTGAAGCCCTCTGGGAGTCTTTTTGGATAAAATTGGGGATATAAATGTAACTAATAAATAAAGGCCTGCACATAGCTGAACTGATTGTTAAACCTCTTTCCATAAATGAAACTTGATTAGCAATTTACAATACACTCGTATCTATACAAAGTAAAATTGCCAGAAATTGTGCATACTGACATACCTGCAAGAATTACATATGAGTGTAGGTAAACAAGAAATTTAGACTGGAGATGTGTTGGAAAGAAGATGAGAGGCTTACCAAATCTTCCTGTGTACCTCAAAGACGCTGTAGAGGACAGCTCTGGGGAATCTGACCTTCTGATGAAATTTGCCTTCTGGTTTCTCCCATCCTGTTCCCTCTTTATAAAGGCTTTGGTGCCATGGGGTTTATCTGGACACCCCACTATCAAAAAATCCTTCCCCTTTCTGCAAATAATTGGAAAAAAACAACCAACAACCTGGCAAAGGCCAAATGTGAGAGGCACTGAAGTCACTCTTATCTGTTATCAGCAAGGGAAAGTTGGAGAACAACAGAGAACAAGGAAGTACATCCTACAGAGTCCCATGGCATGGGTGCAGAGCAGATGTGGGTGTACCTTAGTTTCCCCAAAATTTGCAGATTTCTTCCCATTCAGGATGGAAAGGACTTGATGATTGCAAATCAAAATGGGAGAACCTGAAAATGACAGAAATGTCCTTCCAAGCCCAAGCTTTTATGTGCTTGCCTGTTGACTCGATATACATGCAAATGTGTTTGTGCTGAATAACAATGTCCAACTGTTTCCTTCTAAGAGGCTTCTAAACTTTGAGCAATTCAGTAAGAGGATAGCTAACAAATCTCTCCAGTGCAGACGAGTGAGAATTTGGGGTAGAAATAACATGGATTCTTAGAAACCTAAATGCATGAGAAAAACTGTAATCCTTTGCAAAGTCACTGCGGGTCTTCAACATTTCCTATGGCTGACCAGACAGTGTCTACGGCCATAAGATTGCACCATAAACAAGCAGAACACAATTTATGTTATCAATACAAAATTATTTCTCAGGAAATTGCTATTTCACAGCACTCCCAGCTGCCAGTAAGGAAATGCATTAATTTTTAGAAAGTGCGCATTAAGGTATGCGCTGAGACAGGTGTTCAGGAAGTGCACTGGTACCTCCAGGCCCTCCACATCCTCTTCAACAGGTGAGTCAAGGCGACATGCTCGGCCTTGGTGTCAGATCAGAAATAAACTTCTGTGTCAAAATATATAGCAGTGAAAACGGAATCAATGACCTTTTTAATGTTCATTTCAACTCTATAATGAAATGGTAGATTCAGATCAGTTTCTTTCTTCTGTAGAAACATTTCTGCTGATCTTACCAGCTTCCTGTGATACTTTTTAGTAGCGTCCCTCAACAAAAGAGAAAGGCAGGAAGATTTCAACAAAGATTCATCAACATTTTATTCCCGGCAAGAATGTTTCCACTTGTGCTTGTGGATGCTTTGGGGACTTGGCTGTGTTTTGCTTTTCTTTTGTAGCGCTAATTGCTCTGAGATCTGGACACTTATTCTCTCCTTTCCGCCAAAGCAAAGACTTTCTTTTCCATTCTACTCTTTTTCACAGTTCAGTAGAGAGATCTGAAACGGTTCTTTCAGGCACATGTGACTATGATATGGGCTTTCTGATGACCCACATTGAATTCTGACAGTAAGCCAAATACGCTGCCTATTCCAAATGGAGACAAAACACAAGGGTGTTCCCAAGCTCCAAACTTTCTGTACAAGTCCAGGAACAAATTCCTTCCCTCATTTCTTCCCTTATTCCATTTCCTGTCCCAAATATATCGGAATTCTACCAGGGCCATGACTATGCTGATCTGGAAGTCATTCCTGTGGATCTTAATAGAACTTCATCCTGAGCGAATCCACTTGAAATGCCTTAACAATGTTCCTTCCCTTCTTGGGTGTTGCAAAAATATTCTGTGTTCAATCAAAGCTTTGGAAAGTGTGCAGGGCTGACACTTGATAGGACATGTTCAGCCACCTCCACCTCTTCCCTGCTTGCACTGGGGAAGAAACAAGTACATGAATGGAGAGCAATGAGGCAGACGAACAGAAGAGAGGCCCTGAGCAAAATGCTTGTCTCTGCAGAGCACCGCTCCCCGGGTGGCTGAGCATTAGCATGGTTTGCGCAGATTGGAATGGTCTATGCCTCCGGAGTTGCACAAGGAACCAGTTTCCCTTACTGCTAACCAGGGCTTTTTTTGATGGATTTTTCCACATGATTGTGAATCGCCCTGTTGGGCATAGCAGATCGGCGGCAGAAATCATTAACATAGTGTCTGCAGGCTGCTTGTGTGTCGGTGCTGATTGTGAGGGCGCTGCTCGGTTTGGGGCGCTGCTCGGCTTGGGATCGGTCGTGTGGCCGTGCGCTGAGTGCTTACTGCGTGACCCCAAGACGTGAGTTCCGGCACCTTTTTTTTTTTTACAAAAAAAGCAGTGCTGCTAACCATACTCCAAACCTTATCCTTAACCTAAAGAGCTGCTAAAATTTCCCTGCCTCTAGACAGCATGCTTAAATGCAGCACCCAGGGTATTCTTGGTGACTGCTGTATTTGCTGCTCTCAGTCAAGGCGAGATCAAGGCTTTGGGACAAGCACCGGGAGCTGGGCTTCCTGAACCCTAACCGAAAACTTAAGCACCGCTCTCTTTCAATGCCTCTTTCTCCAAAGTACATGCAAAAGTGTTCCGCTCAGGGTTTTCTTGTTGGCATCTGACTCTTGCTGCCCAGTCTAGGCTAGGTTCTGGCCCCTGGACTTGCAGGGGAAAGCAGGTTTGCCAAACCCCAACCCTAAATGGAACCCTGACATTAACAAAGTGGTGAAATGCATCTCATTCCAGACAGAACGCAGAAAGGTGCCACTTGGAGTGTCCATATTGACTGTTCATTCTGTCTGCCAGACTTGGGTAGTTCCAATGGCTGAAATGGGGATGAACCCAGGTTTTTCTAACCCCAACCCTAAGCTGAAGTTTAAGCTGAAACTAACATACAGGGGAAGTAACTCTTTGACCAGAGCATGTGCATAAAGGCAGGACTCTGGGTGGCACTGCCCCCCTCCGACACCATCCTCTGTCCTGCACTGAAACCCCACAATTCCCTGTGTGTTGGTCAGGAAGCCAGGAAGTAAATCACTAACATGGAAAGAGAGAAGAATGGACTATTGAAAAGCTGCTGAAATACCTGCCCTTTGTCTTGAAACAAGCAGCCTTTTGTTCAGAGCGGCAAAGGAAATGCTCACTAATGCGAAGTGCCTGGTACGATTCTGAGAGGGGGTTTACCTTTCTTGAAGCCAGTTCAGTAAACATGATTCTTGAATGAGGCTTTGTAATTCACGGGTGGCAGCTACACCTTTCTCTATCTTTTGAGTCAGTTTTCCTGTCTCAGTGGTCCCTTCATAGAAGCCACTCATGTCTTACATCTTCAAGTGTACATCTTGCCACATGCCCAACAGCCTCTCTTCCTGTTTTTCATAAGGTTTGATGGCCACTCTGTCTTCCCACAACTTCCAAACCCACCACCATATTTTTTATTTATTTTTCCTATTTGGCTAATCCGTTATAGCTAACAGGGTTTGTACTGCAAGATGCCACGTTACAAGTTCTCTTTCTCAGTAGGGACAACCTGAATCCAGTCGGTAAGACCTTTGCTAAAAAGACATCGCCGTTGTCCATTGTCATCTCCAGTTCACCAGCCACCTTCTTTGCCTGAGGACGGCCACGTTTGGCCCACAAGACTGGAAGCTTCTGCACTCCTGCCATTCTGCTTTCATTTCCATTTTTTGGTGGAGAGCCATTCAAGAATCCGGGGCATGGGTGACTGACCAACAGGCAGGAGCACCAGGACCCAGGTTAGGGCTCAAAGTTCAGTCCAAATCAAGCAGTCCGAGGTCAGAGCCAGAGCAAAGTAGTCAGTCCAAGAGTCAAACAAACCAGGAGTCAGGAAACAAGGAGACAATGCCAGGGGCTGGAGCAAGGGAAGCAGAAGAAGGGCCTAGGAAGCCAAGCATGTCCTGGAACAGAGTCCAACAGACAAGGAGCACTCTGACAAGTCAGAAAGTCTTCATTGCTGAAGCAACTTCTGGAGGAAAGACCCAGGTCTTATCCACAGGGCTCCCAGGTGGTGTTCATAACAAGCCCTGGCAGCTGCAGTAGATTGGGGCAGCAATCCTGCAACTACCGGGGCTGCTATGCTGGTCCTTGGCCTGCAGAAGGAGCCCTGAAGCTGTCCTGGGTCTTGACAGCTGCCTGAAGTAAGACACTCCAGGACAATTCCTCTGAGTTGATTCTGCTGCTTGCAGACCCTGACCCTAAAACCTGACGGAAGGCACTTGTGCAGCAATCCATTCAACCCTTGTGTGAAATCTCCCACAGCTACTCACAACTTTCCTCTGGCAGCTCCTGTGCCTTTGCCTGCTTCAATGAGAAACATTCATGCATGCAAGAGTCTACATGAAGAAGTCCTGTCCATGGAATCTCCAGTCCATCCCCAACATTTTGTTAAGTTCTTATGAAAAACAAAAACAAAACAAAACAAATCTCACCCACACATCCTTTGTAATCCATCCCCTCAAACTTCCTGGAAACATTTAAGTTCATAGCTTAAGTTCACAGCTTTCTTTTATACATCTTTTGAGGCCACCAGGGTAGACAGCAATGGAAGTGAAGAGTTTCCCTTTGAAATCAGTCCCATGGAATGAAGGACAACTTTTCCATTATCTTTGCAGTAATTTTTTTATGGATTCCATGCAAAGGACATAGCAGGGAGGCACAAATGGGTTTGGGGGGGGGGTTACTGACAAGCAAAAGGGGGCACGATGCAGATTCTATGGGAGAGCCAAAGTAAATCAAAGGAGGATCATTTCTGGCAGAAACTCAGGGATACTTCACTGTGGATCAAGCTGCCATTCAGTCTGCGGTTGGGGCTGCTTGGCATGCGGCCTTTGTGATGTGCACTTGAAACTCTGATGTGTCAATTTCACCTCTTGTTATTTCATCACATGCCAGCTTGGTGGCACAGCCCTTTTGAGCCGCATTGATCACAAGAGATCCTGTATATGGAAAACCAGATGGAGTAGTCAAAAGCGAGCATGGATCTCAGCAACAACCGTGCTCCATACAACCTTCCCAACATTCACCATCCCTCTTTCAACGAACCGACACCTCCAGACTAGTCAACTGGGTGTTGTGCTGGACTAATACATAAAATGTCACATACAGGTGGATCATCTCTCTCAGAAATGGAGAATCTGTCACCCTCCACAGGAAATGGGACTCCAGCTCTCATCAGACCCAACAGATGTGGCTGATAGCCTGGGATGATAAAAACTGTAGCCAAGCGATGCCTGGAGGACAACAGGTTCTCCCCACTGATCAAGGTAATATTCCTGTACAAATGATTCCATGAGTATATCCCATTAGGAATTTTATAGCCTGCTGGTTGGTCCCTCTATGGAGTCTTCATCACATGGTCAGAGGATGTATGAGCAACATCTTTCAGTTCATTTTTTCTTTAATCAGGATTTTCCAGTTTACACCTTCTGGACTGGACATACACTCAGTCCCAACCTGCAGTCAAATGCACACAGGAAATACAATTTTCCTGCTCCAAGAATCATTCTCTCCCGAGTCCCAAAGAATGGCTTGGCACCATCTTTGACCATTCCATGCTATTCCCTGCCAACCAGCTTTGGTTCTTCCCCAAGCATGCCTGCAACCCTAACCTCACATCTATGGGAAGTTTCTGATCAATATGACAATCTGATAAAGCTGGCATTTGCACTCATTATGGGTGTTTCTAATCACTCATGTAATCACAAATGAACAATAAATTAGCTGGTCTGAGAGCAACTGGCCTCCCTTTGGACTTTCTCCGTATCATGTTGACCTTCTGGAGAAAAGATATTACTGCAGTCTAGAAAAAATGCTCTAGGTCACCACTGCCTGAGCAGGGATGTTAGCACTCTTCCCTTAACACCAGTCTCACGTCTTCCACATACAGTCCAGCAAGAGGCATCAGCATCTTTTATCCAATGGATATTATACTGATGGGGTGTGAAGGGGATCAGTGGAATGGAATGAAGACTGGAGAATCTTTGCAGTACAGGTGGAGCGAAAAGGAGGCATAGTGCTGGAAGATCTGTGTGGGAATGGCAGATTGTAGCGCCATGAGTTAAGTGCTTCCAGAGGATCATGATTCCGTCATTCACTTCCTGTCCTTTGTTTTAGGTAGGCTTGAAAGAAACATGCGCTTGACTCTTCCTCCCACCCTGGGGGAGCTGAAGCTCAAAGCCATGTTGTGAGGTCATAATTACCGTGAGTGATCGTCATAGCCAGGTCAAGACAGCGTTCCTCTGGTCCAACACACTTGACTATCTTCTTAGGATTGCACGTGTTGGGTGATGTAGCATAGCAGGCTGGGCATCGCTTCCCATTGGGTTCAGAAATAGCCGGAGGCACTGGAACCAGTGAGAACATCCCCGTTCATTTGACCAGTACAGGAAGGGGGAGTTTGTTGTGGCAGGGAAAGAGCATATAAACTCGATTAGGGCAGAGGACCAGTCAGCATAAATCTTACGATCAAATGGAATCTGCATTTCATAATTGGGAGTGGACTGCGCATCCCCAGATGGGAACATAAGAGCCATGATCACTTGGACTGAGAATCCAACAGCGTTCTGTTCACACCGTGCCAACCAGTTGCCTATGGGGTATCCACCAGTAAAACAGAAGTGCATAGCCACCTCCCAGTCAGGCTCCCAAGCAACTGGTAGACACAGGTGCTCTGCTTTTGGTACTGGAGGTGGCACCTGGCCACCAGGGCTTGTTCTCTTGATGCCGTAAGATGTTTAGCTTCACTGCCCACAATCTATCACTCATTCACATTTCTATTCTGCCCAATCGCTGCACATTTCTGGCCAGTTTGCAAACGCTATTCTTGTTAATTTCATTTCTGTACTGATCAAAGAAAACGTGATCATCTCAGTGAGTGATGCGATGGCCCCTCAACAGCGCTTTGGGTGGCGTAGGCTGCTGTGCATCTCTCCTCCACTCCCAAAGACGGAACGGATGACAAGTGCAGAAGACAAGATCTGATTTGAGATCTTCATGCCATAATTCCTCTTCCCCCACAGCTGCTTCAGAAAGTCTCCCTTGCATATTTGCAACTGTGATCTCATTAAAAAGTAAGAGAGGGAGAAAAAAGCCAGTGTGGTGCAGTGGTTAAGAGCATGGGACTGGGATTCAGGCGATCCGGGTTCAAGTCCCCGCTCAGCCATGGAGTCAACGGGGTGACTTTGGGCCAGTCACTCTTTCTGGAGAGGAGAAACTGCTGCATTCTTTAAGGCATGCTAACTACTGTATTTTTTGCTCTACAAGATGCGCCTGACCATAAGACGCATCTAGTTTTTAGAGGAGGAAAACAAGAAAAAAAATATTCTGACTCAAATGGGCACATCATCACAGGCACATTCCCCATCACTTCCCCATGGGCTGCACATCTGACAGACTTACTGCACACACATATTAGCTCTATAAGACGCACAGACATTTCCCCTTACTTTTGAGGGGGGAAAAGTGAGTCTTATAGAGCAAAAAATATGGTACATCCACTCTTTGAGGATGCTCTTTCCACGTATTTTTTTCTTCATGGATTAAATGCATGGATCAGAACACCAATGCTCACAAGATTTCACATGGCTCCAGACACGGTGATGCCATCCTCAGATCAAAATAATTCCATCAGGAGAATGTGGAGAAGAAGTAAAACTTACACAGAGGATCTGTAGTTCGACAGGCATCTCCCACACAACAAGCGGTGATTGATCGTGTTTCTCTTCCCTCCCCCAAATGCACATACTGTGGTCCTTGATCACAGATGTTGGACGATGCACATCCTTTATAGATTGTGAGAATTGGGTATTCGGCTGCGGGAGAAAGAGTAAAACATGGGGTGCATCGGCTTACAGTGTACCATTTGCCTTCCCTGAGCAGTGCTCTTTGCAGGTCGGTACCTGAAGTAGAAAATCTATAGGCCCCTTTCACAACTTGAGTCATATGAATTTCTCCCTGGATTTTGGCATTCCAAATGACCTGGTCTTGTTCACAAAGTGAAAAGGAGGAGTTCTGTATGGGACTCCTCAGACGGAGGTTTGGAAACTAATTTATTGAGACTGCAGTGCTTGCTTTGGTGTTTGAAGTTAGCCTCAGAAAGCATGTGGCACCATTTTGTGTGAGCTCCAAGGGTTGCTCATTTGTTTCTAGGCTAATTCCAACATACTTGTGTTTATTTCTAAATCCTTGGGCCCGGAAATTTTGAGAAAGCACCTTGTTACGTAAGCTGAACACACACACACACACACACACACTTTCAGATGCATTGCTTAGCATCTTTTGAAGGTCTTCCTTGGGACCGGGATGGTGTCCAGACCCAACCCAAATGGCTTCCGACTAGAAAATAAAATACTCCTGGGCTCTTTTCAAAAACAGGAATGGGATTAACAGGTTCAAAAATGTTGGAGAACAAGGAATAAGAAAATAACTTATTAACAACGACATAAATAACTATCACACTGCACCTCTGCAGATCTTCTGTCCTCTTTGCAACTGGCCACTCACAGAGATGCAGATACTTGGCATGGTCACTTATTGTAAATAAACACCCATACCTTGACAGTCGGCTCTGCAGGAAGTTCTCATCTCAAAGGTCTTGCTCTCTCCCAAGCAAAGGAACCTGAGTTTTCTATGCATTCATGCCAAATTTTGACTTCCAAGATCTTCTAGCAAACCTTGCTTTAATGTCCTAAAGATTTCATTTATACATATTGGAATCCGCAGTTTCTTCCCAGTGATTTCGGAATGTTCCTCAGCTTTCTCTCAGCTCTTACGTAGCTTTCTTCAAAGAGATGTTTCTTCTACTTTTCCACTCACTCTTCAACTGCCTGCTCTACCTGTTATCTGTTCCCTCTCCTCTATTATCACTTATCTCCCTGGAAATCATCCATCCTACTTTTAATTGCATCCCGTCCCAAGTGGCCAGAACCCCTATAAAATTCACAATAGATCCCACTGTCTATTAAGCTGCATCCTGCTACACAGCGAGGGTCAGTAGTACAGCCCAGTTACTACTTAAAGCACCAGTGACGGCCTTTTTTTCTGCCTATTTGCTGCAAGGGCCTCTTGCTGAGAATCCAGAGGGCATCTCCGCCTACTGCCCATTGTCAGAAACAAAATTGACAGCAGTTGCCGCAACTGGTCATGTGGTCTCCATTAACAATAAGCCCCAGAACTGCCATCAGAGGTGACCTGCCTCACCTTTCCTCAGGGGAAGCCACCTTAACCATCCCCACTCGTGGCCCATCCTGCCCACCTAGTGAATTTTCAGCCCGATTGATGATACAGGTGTCCTGCCCATCCTCACAGGTCTGCCAGCTGCCAGTACAGGTGGATCCAAAGGCAGAGCAAACTTCACAGTCCAGGGAGCTGCCTGAAGAAGAAACAACAGAAAAGATCTTGCACCATTTGTGTTGGCAAGAGTTGCATCTCCTGACTTCCTGGCTGCAATGCTTTAATGCTTATTACGACAGTGTGCAGAGTTGGCTCTGACCAAACACCCTCCTAGTGCAGTATCTTGTTTCCCAGAATAGCCAACCATGTACTTTTGAGAAGCCCACAAAGCCGGGCATGGAGACTGTCTCTCTCTGTCACTGCTGTTGTCCTGCAACTGCTGCACTGAGATTCCTGGTGCATCTGATCCCGGAACTTAAATCATCATGACAATCGACATAGATTTGTCTTACTGCCCTTTAAAGCTCACTAAGCTAGTGACAGATCTTGTCGTGCTAATTGTGCGCTTCATGAGTTATGCATTAGAGTTATGCAATAGCCTGATTGTGTACTTATGAAGTGTGCTCATGAATTACGCACTACAGGCTTCCTTTTGTCCCTCTTGAATCTATCATCTTTCAGCTTAATTGGATGATGCCCCAGTCGTAAGTGGTGGAAATAACAAGGATGGTGGGAAGCCACTACATGCGCTCTCCCACACCATGCATAGCTGTGCAGAACTGTACCATGTCCCCTCCTGCTTCTGTTTTCCTTCTAAAGCAAAGGGCTAACACATTGTAATCCTCCTTCAAGGGAAGCTGCTCCAGGAAATGTATCACTGAGATAGTTCAGCATCTGCACTGCCCAGTGGATATTCCATTTTCCACACAGCAACCCAAAGGCTAGAAGTGGTCACTTCCATAAGCAAACTTGCAACATTCTTAGTTCCCAAAATGGCATTATTGGGAATTGCCTTTCCTCAGCTTCATTTGTTTGCTTGTCAATAGTCAGTCCCAGGCCTCTAACATCCTCCTTTCTCCAGCCTAGGGATGTGCATTTAAAACCAGAACTGGACCCATTGCCCAGATATGAATATCAACGCATGTACATTGTGTGGGCAAATGATGTGCATTTCCAAATTGTGATGCTCATCTCAAGGAGTATAGGGAACAAAGAAGCCACTTTTCATGTTTTGGTCAATGGGGGAAATACATACTGGGGGCAAGAACTCGCATGCATTTTCCCCAGGTGGAATTGAAACAGACCGATTTTCAAAGCGAAACCAGAAGACAAGAGTCTATGTAAAAGTAAAACCTGAGCTTGGAGAACTTTGACAAGCTCTTCCTCAAAGCTTGCTCCAATTCACGTGCAATTTGTGTTTCTTTTCTGAAGAATATTTGTACATACTTTTTTTTAATGGCCATGCCAGCAATGTACATTTTTGAAATGTGCACATTCTTGATTAAAGAGTCTTTGCTGCCAGAGTCATGCTCATTTTTGGTCTGCAAGACATCATCCTACCTCAGAAATGGACAGCTCCCAACCAAACCCAAACTGAAACAAAATTCTAGTACATCTGTACTGGGAGACCCTCAACAAGCCTGACCCTCACTGATTCGTCTGTCTGTGCGCCAATCCTAAAACATGGGAATGCTCATAGTACTGGGAATTCTTGTAGATAATGCACAACATTATTATTGTGTATTGTGAGCCGCCCCGAGGCTGTTGCAAGGGGCGGCATATAAATATTTAAATAAATAAAAAAAATAAAAACATTTTGTGTGAACTGAAAGCGCTGTGCAAGCCATCATTCTCTTATTCCAGTACAACTAGAAATCACCGTGTTATGTCAGAGACGGGAATACAAGCCCCTTTTTACCTGTAGTTATGAGAAGGAGGGAAACAAAGGTCACTAGGATCCGCATGATGAAGAGAAACGCGCAAGACTAGGATTGCGACCAAACTGTACCTGATGTAAATGGAGATATTTTATCAGCAGCAGCTGATCCTTCCCATTAGAAAAAAATGAACCTACAAACGATGAACCAGAAAAGAAAAGACTCCTTCAAAATTATTCAGATTAAAGGAAAGGAAACAGCAGGCACTAAAAATCCCCCTTTTTGTTTGTTTCAGAGAGACAAAGGAATGTTGCTTTGTTTGTCCAAATTTCACCAGCTGTAATTCGGAGTTAAAAGGACGCATTTGTGGGTTGCCTGATGATTTCCTACTAGGTTTACTTCAAGAATGGAATGTACACGAGGCCAGGGGTGAGCAGTCACTGTTCTGTTTTCTTTTCTACTGGAATCCTAAGGTCACCAGGAGCCAGATATAACGCAGTGGCTCAGAGCAGGGGTGTCTTGTTGCAATTAGACAAAGCTGCCCCTGTGCATGCATTCACCGCAGGACTGTGTGCTCAGCACCAACAGTTACAGTGTGTGGTCTCACAAAAAGCCATTCTTGCTTTTCTCCTCAAGTTGGCTTCCATCTCCCCAGCCACGTCTGCCTATCTGTCTGTCTGTTAGATTTATATCCTGCCATTTTTCCTGCCTAGAACTCAAAGCCACTTACATCAATCTCCTCTTCCTGCTCTCAGTCCTATCCCCACAACAACAACCCTGTGAGGTAGGCTGGGCCGAGAGTCTGCGACTGGCCCAAAGTCACCCAGTTGGCTCCATGTCCGAGCGGGGACTCGAACCCGGATCGCCTGAATCCCAGCCCAGTGCTTTTAACCACTACACCACGCTGGCTCTCCAGTTTGGAAGCAGCAAAGAATCCTTTTGCTGCTGACATTCCACAATGAGGTGTTAGAAACTTTTGGTGATCCAGCGTGAATCACCCAAAGATCTTCCAGTTGACCTTGAGTTGATATTCTGCCCACTCTTACTATATAAGCTGACCAGATGAAAGGGGAGCAAGAGGGCGACTTACCAGAGCTCCCAGTCCCACCAAGAAGCTGTAAGAAGGAGCAACTCTGGCAGAAGCTTTGGAACAAGCTGTCCCTGTTTCTCTAACACACATGCTGCTCTTTCTGCCCTAAAAGGAAGAAACATGAGCACAGGTTTCCTAAGCACACGGCCTGGCACACCCATTGCATAACTGCCCTGAATCCTGTACGTGCCATTTTTGGAGAAGTGTGCATGCATTTCTCCTCTTGGGTGGCAGTTTTCTGGGTGTGAAGCTCTGGACTAGCATCCCAATCCCAGCTGTTTACCCAGAAGTAAGCAACTTCATCCTATGCATTTCCAGTAGAACTGAAAATACATAAATACTCTTATCAGAGCATGATAGAATTCATGCATTTATTCATTCATTCATTCATTCATTATTAGATTTATATTCCACCTTTTTTCTTTTTAAAGAAGTCAGAGCAGCTCACATCATTCTCCTCCTCCTGCTCTCCATCTTCTCCCCACATCAATACCCCACTGGGATGAGTCTGTGCCTGGCTCAAAGACCCCCAGTTGGCTTCATGGCTGAATGGGGACTGGAGCCCGGATCACCAAACCTGTGCTCTTAACCACTACACCAGACTGCCTTATTTATTCTTTCCCTTCCATTTCAGTACCACCCAATAGCCGAACAGAAGATAAAAACAATATGTTAAAAAGCGATGAAAATGCTGTACAATCTTATCAAATTAGGTGCGTGAGCATCCGGAGGAGGGCTTTCTCGGCCATGGCACCCCACCTCTGGAATGCGCTCCCCAGAGAGGTCAGCCTGGCACTGTCGTTATTTGCTTTTCGGCGCCAGGCCAAGACCTTTCTATTCAAATGTTATTTTAATTAATTGTTAAATTGTTCATTGCTTTTATTTATTGCCTGGATGTGTCCAATTTTATATTTTTGTGCATTGTTATTTATTTGTTGGAAGCCGCCCCGAGGCTTATGCGAATGGGGTGGCATACAAGCATTCCAAATAAATAAATGAATGAATGAATGAATGAATGAATGCAATGAAAACTGAACATGCAAAAGACAAGCACCTAAGATGGGTGATCTGTTCAAGCTCCTGGATATCCAAGCGTGTCCTGAACAACCTTGGTGTGAAGGGCTGCAGCCTGGTGCTGACAAGAGGGCAAGCTTGGCACCGGGTGAGCCAAGGTGGGACGTTCACACCACAGATGGGGGAGCACCGCGGAGAAACCCCCCTGTCACAAAAGCCCACCTCATACTCATCAGGTGGGTCCCTCGGCCGCCTGCTCATTGCCCTGCTAGTAGCAACGATCATGCACACTGCCATCTCCCCCCCGCCCCCCGCCATTTGAGTAAAGGGAGGACTCGTTGCCCTTGCTCTGAACTGGCTTCCTGATGCAGCCAGTCAGATCTGCTACATGGGTTTTGCTCTGCCACCCACTGCAGCGACCTCCTCATGCCTGCAGGACGGCTTCACTTCACGGTTTCCCAGAGAGTGCACATGCATGCACGCACATGCACCAGGACATGTGCGTTTGTGTGCATGTTTCCCAGCTGTCTGCGACTGCTGCCGTGCATTAGGAATATGCCGGTTCAAAAGAACAACATCCGTGCAAACCAGGTCAAATGAGTTCCAGATGTTTCGGTCAGATTTCAACTGTAAACAAGTGGAAATGAAAATGACTCAGACACAGCCCGAAGCTCTCCCTCCCTACTCGGTTCTAGTTACTTTGCATCAGGATTGTCACTTTGCACAGGCTGGAACTGCCTGGAGAGCTGCTTCCCTACCTCTGGGAAAGGAGAAAAGAAAAGGAGATGTCCCACTTGCTCCTGGTGCAGGACCCGTCGGCTCTTGCTGCCTGGGCAAGGAGGTGGCGCTGCACCGAGAGAGCTCCAGGTTGCGCTCTGACTTGCTGATGGTTCCAGCGCTGGGCAGTGCAGAGCCTGAATACGCAGGACAGGTTCTGGTTCCTCTCCTCCCATGAGTCACTAGACTTTGGGCCTGTGTATGGAACTGAGCATAGAGTTGGGAGAGGCAGGAGGCTCTCCTTTTAATGTGAACTTACCTATTTTTCACTCCCAAATTGGCCAGAGGTGGAGGGGTCGTCAGAGGAATCTGTAGTGGACTCCCCTGAGTCAGGATTCCTCTGTGTCTTTTCTTGTGAATTCTTCAGCAGATCAGCTTTCCTGGGGAACACAGAGTATGCAGGGCTTTGGGGCCATATTTTATTTATTTATTTATTTATTTATTTATTGAAAACTTTTCTATACCATCCCATACTTAAAAGTCTCAGGACAGTTTACAGCAAATTAGTTCCCCCCACCACCAAAAAAAGAATAACAATAACAATTGCCCTGCCTCCAATGTTAAAATATAAACCCATTTTGAAATAGTTTTGCATCTTTTTGCACAACTATAGTTGCAGAAAGCTTTGCAAAGTAAAAAAAAACCAACAACAACACCAACCCAAAATGTGCAGATTGTCCCACCAAGTAAAATAGGAAAATATGCACGAGGGGATTTGTGTATTTGGGGCAGATGTGCACCTTTCCAGGAACTTGCATTTGTGCAGATATAAATAAGCAGGCAGCGGAACAAAAAGTCTCTTGAGAACTGTCAGCAGAGAGGCAGAACCTGCAGAAACAAAGCTATGGTGGTATGTTCTCAGGGTAACTAAACATGATGTGTAAACCAGCCCATAGAGATGGACATGAACACTACGCTCACCTAGTATAATCATCTGCTACAGCCTCTGCTTAAAAACCTCTAATTAAGGAGAGCCTATGGTGTCTTGTATCCCACTGCCATCAGGAATTTGTTCCCAACGTTGCATCCAAATCCCTCTTTCTTCTAACCTGAATGCATAATTCAGGTCTCCTCCACCCCACAAACACCATTAAGTGACTTGCTATTCTTCACAGTGGAATAAGTGGGTGTTCTCAACTTCCGGTGACCTGCCATTATTGAAAGAAAGATTTAAAGATAAGAGAAAGTGAACCGCTAAATTTAAATAAATACATTTAAATAAATACTGCGAGCTGAGGAACTGAGAAATGCACAGTGTATCTGTCATGGTAAACGTACTTTTGTTGACACTATCTGGGTGAGGCCAGCTATGGTGGCAGAAAGTGCCTTTCCATATCCTTTTGCCACAGGGACGAAAGGCAAATACAAATTTCCTGATGTGCAAAACACAAGGCTCAGTTACTTAGTGTTCTACCAGAAAGACCCAAAAGGTTGAACATATAAAATAAACATCTATCAAAGAGGGAGCAGATAGACTGGAGGAAAAAGTTTCGACACCAAATGTCCCCAAAGGACTTGCAGTTCATAATCATGTACAAAAGTGACCATGTAGAAAAGTAATGGAATGTTTTCCGCTATGATGTTTTTGGTTACTAAAGATTGCAAAAAGCCAATGTATAAATTCATTGTGCGTGATGACCGGGGCAGCTGTCCTGGCTGGAGACAGGCTCGCTCACCTACAGTAAAGAGTCTTTTTGGATAGAATTACTGGCTGGTGTTTCCCATCTCTCTCACAGTCAGACAACAAAGGAGAGGGACTTCTCTTTGTCCCCAACAGATGTTAGCTCTGCTGCTGCAGCACTGGGGCTTTTGGCTAAGTATGGGAGTCGTCGCACCCAAGACGACCCAGGTGCCTGAATCCACCTGATCTCTTTCTTGTAAATTGGGTTCTCCGTAGAAAATAAATCAGCCGCTAATTCCAGTTAGCCTTGAGAAAGATGCTTGCACTGAGTCTGGCCCGACTTCTGTCCATCAGGATTTGCCACACCTGGGCCCGGTCCAGGGCATCTTCTAGATTTGGCATTCCAGACATTCCTGGTTTGGGTAATCCCCCTACATGCATGTGTGTGCACACATGTGCACTCACACTCACACAATCATATTCTTCTGTGTATGTGAAAGCTAGTTGAGCCTCTGGGAGAACTTAAACATGCTGCGTTCATCTTCAACGGCACCTTTTATTTCATTTTTGAATATCCACTTGATTAAGACAGCTGAATTTTTTCTATTCAGAAATTAATCAGCATCTGGAAAATGAAGTGTAGTTGAAGGTATGATATTTTAATGAAAGTAAAATGGAGAACATCTTGCAAAAGGAAGCATTCTTCCACGCTGATTCTCAGCAAGGGAGACCTTCTAACAAGAACGTCTTCATCATCAGAAACCCTGAGATCACCAGGAGGACGGATCCAGAAAGAAGAGCGTTCCCCTTGTTATGTGAAGCATTTATGGATAGCCCACTCACCCCGGGCGTCTTAAAGGATGGACGGACGCAATCACTGGGAGTTGCACAACGCTTTGAGATGACGTTCACAATGTTCCCTCCTGTGCAGGAAAGACAAATGTGGCAGCAAGAGACTTACAATTCCCAGTAACTCCATTCCTAATAATTCTATCTATATCCTATGGTTGGGTGAATCAATGTATTTCTAGTACATCCTGCCTTCCTTCCTTCCTTCCTGGGTCTCTACAAAAATGTGCAGATAAATATAACTTTTTAAATGCAATTTATTCCAAAGCACATATTTTATGTACCAGTGGATGCTTCTTGAGCCAGGAACTACATGTGAACATCTGTCTCACACAAAAGCCGGTGGAGAGTCTGACTAGTTCAGGAGTTACAGGCTAGGTCCTCACAAAGATCGAAGCCCTCCTGCCAGGGTCAGCAACTGGACTTCTTCCGTATATTTTGGACCAGAATTACACACCTATTGTGGCATTAACTTTAATGATGGTGCACAAAATTTGGGCCGGCCCACAAGTCTTCTTGCTTCCTTCACAGCTAATGCCAGTGGCTTTGCATTTTTCACACTGCAAAGCAGCACCTGGAAGGGGAATGAGAAGTGTCACAGGGTATCTTATAACAGGCATGTTGCATGTATTACAACCCACTTGAGCGCTCCCTCAACCTTTTACCAGGGTTCTTTAAGTTGTATTCAGGGTCTGCCTTCTGTTCAAAAAGGACCCCCATCACCTGCCGAATATACATCTTTGCCAAATATACTCCAATTCACTCCTCTTGAATCACAAAACACACACACCTCACTCAGGTATTATATCTGAACAAGGCACATCCATTCATATAAAGGATATGGCACATTGCTTAGACCTGCTCTGAAGTCCACACATGCTGAACCCAAACTTTCAGACTCCCATCTTTCCATATTAAGAGAGAATGTCTGAAAAACAGTTTCTACTAGACTTCCCTTCATCATGAGTAGAACCTTGAATGTGAGTAGAAGTTTCTGTGTGATCAGGGACTAAGGGAAAGCAAAGTTTCTGGTTGGAGGCTTCAATATATGTTGTTGCAAACATGGGTCCTCCAGTGTGGTGCGCCTCCGGGCCGGCCGGAGTCGCGGGAGAAGGCCTTGGGTTCGGGCGAAGAAAGACACAGGAGACCAGGGTCTTTGGGAGGTGTGCGCGAGCTCCCTTGTCTCCCCCACGCCACCGTTTATTTTATACCCCTTTCCGTCCTTTGTCCCATTTTCCCCAATCATTCATTTTCCCGCTCTCTTCTCCACGCCCCTTCAAGATACAAACTCTCCAATCAGTACGTACGGCATACATGCTTTCCTTATATGGTAAGGTAACATACACTTTCCTTATATGGTAATACTACTATATATGAGCTAAGCACATCCTTTGGCTATAGTAAATACGTATCCGGGTTCATGAGATAAGTTATGCCTACATGTCCCCTTTCATGATTATATAAAAATGTTAATATAAATTCAATAAAAACAACATGATTATATAAAAATGTTAATATAAAGTCAATAAAAAACAATCTTAAGACAAATTACTATTCTCGAGGAATTGCCATATTTTCCCAATAACAGTAGGCATCTGACCAGTCTTTAGAACCATCATTCTCCCTTTGTGTCATAAAATGTTCTTCTTCTTCCATTTGTACTGGGGCATATTTTGCCGCGAAGACCGCGTGGGCGCCGCGGCGTTTTTCCACTCTTGACTCGAAGCAATTACGACACATGGCCATCAGTGAAGGGACGCATTGAATACAGCAGCAAAGCGTGACTAAGACAGCTACTAAAATAATAGCAGACATGAGCAATGTTTTCAGCCAACCAAAGCCAGGGAGCCAGGACCACAGGCGAGACCACCAATCTCCACCTGAGCTATATGTGCCCCGTATAGCTCTCGAGATTCCCTGGAGTTTGGAAATATCTGTTTCAATATCTCCGGAGTGATTCACATAATGACAACAGGTGGTATTTAGCCACACGCAGAGACCTCCTTCTCTGCTCAAAAGGTAATCCAGCGCCAGTTTGTGCTGAAGCACCTCCTGGGCTAAAGAATCCACCTCTCCCTGCAAGGCACTGAGGCCATGGACGGAGGTGTTAGCCAGACGCTCTAGTTGCGCACATTGGTGTCTCCGGCGAATCCTCTCTCCGAAGGGCCCCATCTGCACGTGCATTGCCCTCCGTCAAAGGTCCAGGAAGAATAGTGTGTGAGCGTATGTGCGCTACAAAGAATGGATGTCTGCGTGACGAAAGTTCCTGCTGAAGCTGACAAAATAAAGACATCAAGTTAGTATCAATTGGAGGGGTGATATATGCATTTGTGAGGGAAAGAAGAGCTCGGTAAACATACTGAGTGTCCACTATAAGGTTAAAACTGCAGTCCTGAAAACAGGTGCATGCCAAAATCACAGCAGCCAACTCTGCCCGTTGAGCAGACAATTGTTCAGTGGTAAATTTTACTTGCCACTGACCCTCCTCATTTTGCCAAGTAACAACCCCCCTGGTTTTACTTCCATCAGTGAAGAGGGTGAGTGCAGAGGAAATGGGCTGCTGAGCCTGCATGGTCTGCAAGGTGTAGAGGGTCCCCTTTAGCAAAGCAAGTCTGGGGTCCTTGGGTAAGTTGTAGATAAAAGAGCCTACAAAGCCAGCCAATGCTATCTGAAATGCAGTACTATTGGCAAGCAATTGCTCCACTTGTTCCTTTGAGAAAGGCACGTAGATCTCCTTAACATCCTGTCCGCTGAGCAGCAAACTCCGCCGCCTCCCTCTCTGAACCAAGTCTGATGTCGCTTCCACGTCAGAGTAGAGGTTTCGTGGCGGCGTGCTTGGGAGATGAAGCCACTCCACAATGGCGATGACAGACTGAATAGCAGAAGGTGGTAGTGGTGCGAAGAGAATAGCCGTTGGCAGCTGCTTTGTATGAAGCTCTGCAGTTCCTTGTGCCAGTAAATCCCTCCCCCATAGGGAGCAGGGTACATCAGGAACATGCGGTTGCAAGCAAACAGTCTTACCAGAGGGTGATTTGAAGGACACAGGTTTGGCAGCCTTCCGCGCAAGCGAAGTGCCACCCACACCCTGCACTGCTGGAGCAGGGAAGGTAGACCACTCCTGAGGCCAGTCCTTTTCCGCTACGATGGTGACATCCGCTCCCGTGTCAATGAGTCCCGCAACTGGGTGGCCACCCATGTCCAGGACCAAGGAAGGCCGTTCCTGCGAGGTTATGGTGTACACCGGAAAAGCTGCTGTGCCAAGAGGAGAAACTACTGCTGTGTTCAAAAATACAACATATGCCATCAGATCTCCTTTTCTGACAAAGTCAGGCTGGTTGGACCACACTGCTAAGTAAAAGACATCAGTGTCAGGGTCAGTAACGACTGCTGGAGCAACATGCATTCCTGCAAACGTCACTTCCGCCCTGGGAGTTACAACACCCACAGTCCCTTTTGGCATGGAGCCATGGAAGCGGACCTTAACACTGCACACAAGTCCTGGTTGCGGCAAAGACACTGCCTCTTCCGCCCATAATTGCAGCGCTGGCCAAGGTGGGCCACTGTTGTGCTGTGAAGACTGTGCAGTGAAGGCGGAAGATGGATCCAATGCTGCCACAGTTTGCCCTATTGTTTCTCCGGGGCCTGGGCTTGGCCCGTTGCCCAGTTTCCCGCCTCCGGGCGTGTCTGGTATGTTGCATCTCCGCCCCTGGACGGGACCGGCATTGGTTTGCCCAGTGAAATCCTGTTTTGCAAATAGGGCATTTGGTGGGTGGCGTTTGTGGGCGGTGCTCGTTCTGGGGACAAGCAGAGCGGAAATGGCCCACTTTGTTGCATTTAAAACAACGTTTTTCAGCTCCGCCATTTTGTGCTGCCCCACCCTGTGCCATCCTGACTAAGGCAGTAGCGGCAGCCATGATTTGCGCTTTGTGAGTCTGAATACCGACGTTCTGACACACCCTAATCATTTTAGTTAAGTCTGTGCCATTGTCCGGGTAGACTGGTGTTAAAGCTGCTTTACAATCGGCGTTAGCGTTTTCATATGCGAGCTGTTTCACAAGCATTTTCCTAGCTGTTACATTGTCAACCTGCTTCTCTGCTGCTGTAATGAGCCTGTTCACAAGATCACTGTATAGCTCTTTGAGACCCCGGCGAACAGATGAAAATGCTCCCGCTGCCATGTCTCCCTTCGCTGGGATCTTGGCCCACGCCCTCACAATCAATTCCCCAACAGCTTGCAACTCCACATCAGTCAGGGCAAATTGTGCTGTGGGCAGAGCTTGCTGGCCCTCCCCCAGCCACTGATCCATGTTGATGGCTGCAGCAGCAGCACCCCGTGCAGCGATGTGATCAATTGTAGCTTGCCTCCAGGCTTGGAGAAAGACCAAATGGTCAGCGGGTTGCAGGACTGCCTGCGCAAGGTGTTTCCAATCATATGGCAGCATGTTACTAGTGCTCAACGAGGCCAATAAGGCCTTAGTGAAGGGAGCATGGTGACCATGTTCACGGACACTCTTTGCAAAGTCCTTAATCACTCTGTAGCCTACAGTTTCGTACCGATCCGGCTGAGCTGGCTGGTCCCCCACCCCTGGGGCTCCTCGGATGACAGGAAAGGCGGCTACATGATCCTCAAGTGCTACACGCACCGGGGAAACATATACGTCTGCCGGCTGCGGCAACGAGGGAGCGGAGGCACACGTAGGCGGAAACGGGGCGCATTCAGGCAATCCCTTTTCTTGTGGGTCGGGCGGTCTCTCTTTGATGGAGACCACTCCCTGCTGGTCTTTTACCCCCACTTCTGGGCCTCCTAACTTGATGGCATCCCTCTGCAAAGGCGGGAGGATTTGCGGAAGAGGCGGAAGATTAGCGGCTGCCTCTATTTTATCCGCCCAGTAGATGTTTGCTGGAGTGAGGCAACTCAGGCAGGACCGCACTTTGCACCAGGTGAAAAGGTGGGTTGGAGTGACCTTTGGGTGCCCTTGTAAATTTGCTCCAACTCTCATCCAATCCTTTAAACTATATGTGCCTTCCCTTGGCAGCCAAGGGCAGTAATTAGCAAGTACCCTAACAAGTTCTGTGACATCCTGACGAGAACAGCTATGTCCGTTTTTAGTCAGGAGGCGATGCAGTTCAGCCGCGTAGTTGGTTTGCTCAGAGGAAAGGCCCGAACCCATTGTTGCAAAGAAGAGAAGGGAGTCACTCACGATTTTCCGTTGTCGGAATGAATGTCTGGCGCCAGGAGACCAAAAACCGGTCGGTGAGGACTGACGGGAGATGGCGACGGCTTCAAACAAGCATCACGTCGGGGTCACCACCTGTGGTGCGCCTCCGGGCCGGCCGGAGTCGCGGGAGAAGGCCTTGGGTTCGGGCGAAGAAAGACACAGGAGACCAGGGTCTTTGGGAGGTGTGCGCGAGCTCCCTTGTCTCCCCCACGCCACCGTTTATTTTATACCCCTTTCCGTCCTTTGTCCCATTTTCCCCAATCATTCATTTTCCCGCTCTCTTCTCCACGCCCCTTCAAGATACAAACTCTCCAATCAGTACGTACGGCATACATGCTTTCCTTATATGGTAAGGTAACATACACTTTCCTTATATGGTAATACTACTATATATGAGCTAAGCACATCCTTTGGCTATAGTAAATACGTATCCGGGTTCATGAGATAAGTTATGCCTACACTCCAGAAGTCTTCCTTGCAGGGAATGAGCAGGCAAAAGAGTGAAAAAGAGCCAACCTTTACGGAATTAAAGAGGGTGGCAAATGGAAGCGGGGTCTTCTTAGTGGCTGCCCCCCATTTATGAAATGGCCTTCCGAAAGTATTTTGCCTGGCATCATCTTTACAATCTTTTCAGTACCAAGTGAAAACAGTCCTCATCTCCAGACATTTTAATAATTGATTTTACATTTGGACCTTATTTATACTGTTTTTTACCTTTAATGTAGTTTAACTTATTGATATCTGACCTCAGCTGTGTATTTCTCTGTTTTATTGTAAGTTGTTTTCCTTATTGTTATTTCATGAAATATTATTATTTTATTTAATATTGTAATCTGCTTGGAAAGTCTTCGAACTAGTATAGCAGAACATAAGTTGGGCCATCTAGTCTGACCTCCAGCACCAGCCGGCTCCACTCACGACATGCCCACCATGTGCATGTGTAAGTAAAAAATAGCATTGGGAATGGGACCAGTTCTCCTTCACATGGATGGATGGATGGATGGATGGATGGATATGCCCTGTTCGGGCATAAGAGAATGGAACAACACTGATTCCTACTTGCTACACCCCTACCTTCAAGGAGTTCTTTATACCAAAGAATCCACTTTCAAGGCTGAAATTAGTGACCCAATAAATCTAGCTAAGATTTCCGCCACCCGGTGACCTTCACAGGCATTTGGAGCATAACTCCCAGAATTCCCATCCAGCAGGGCCCTTGACTGAGAATTCTGGGTGTTGCGGTTCAAATACGGAAGGCACAAGGTTGGGGAGGGCGGATCTAGCTGTTTTCTTCAAAAGATGCATGAGAGATCTTTGCCAGTATCCGCTGGAATTAGGGCTCAGTCAGCCCTGCCCCACTCCTTGCTTTGAGGGCTGTAAACTATGAATGTTAAAAGAAGCCATGAAAGTCCCTCTTGGGTACGCTGATCTTTGAACCATTCCATCTCTGTGTCTCTCTGTGGAACATCTCTATTCCATTCCTTCCATTTCCTCAGAGACACCAAAGTTCACCATCTCAAAGGACATATTTCCACTGTTTGAATCAGATTCTAGCAAACAGACTCCAGCAGAGCAATGCTTTCACCTACAAGGTAATTGCCACATGCTCCTTATCTGTAGTTAGAAGCACAGAGAAGATCAGTCCCAGGAGTATCTGCATGTTGAAGGAAGGCTAATGAAAAGACTAATGAAAGACCCATATTTCTAATGAAGCAATCTCTCTTCCTGGAAGAGCTTGCAGCAAGAATCAGAGAAGAAGCCAACAGAAATTTGACTAGTGTGTTAACATAGCTGGGGAGCAGGGCGATTACACAGTTCATCAGATGGTTTGGATTTCTCAACTGGGTTTGAGTAAGAAAGTTATTTCAGGGGATTTTGACCCAGGAAAAGAAGCAGCAGCAGCAGCAGAAGCTGTTTATTGAGGTCAGTGACCAGATTGTCCATAAAAAAACAATTTACAAAGTAAGACCAGAATAACATTTATGTACTTTTAAATTTCTGTACTGACCAATCGCTGAAGACTTGTGGGGAGCTCACAACAATTTCTTGATGTACAATGAAAAGAGATACAACACAACAGTCTAAAATTCCAGCATACAAATTGGCAACAGTCTAAACATCTAGTATACAAAGGATTAAAACAGTTTAAACATCTAAAACAATTTCAATTCTAATTAAACTATCTGGCATAACCCATCATACCACTGCAAAAATTAAAGAATGGTGCATTTTGAAGGATAACATGGTGATTATGAAAGTATGCAAATTTGCATGAAATGCAAGCTAATTCAATTTCATTCCCACCCATAACTACAACTCCTACCAGCCCCATCCAACGTGAAGAACACAAAAGGGATTTTTAGACTTGCAGTGCAAAACATCTAGGAGGCACTGAGCTGTTCAGTCCTCATCTAGCCAATCACACCGGTGGGGAGGGAAGGGGATCTAAATAACACTAAAACCAAAGCGAGGGTTTTATTTAATTTGCTTTGAGGGGGCCAAAGAAGAGAGCATGCCCTCTGGAAAGGTACATGAGTGACACCTGAATCCAGGTGCTTCTTTACACGAGCATCTTCATCAACAGGAACGTGGAGAGGGCCAGGAGGAGAGAGGCGGACGATGGAGAAGCTTTGCTGCATAAAATTTCTGATTCAGTCTCTCCGCCAGCTATTTCAATGGGAGGAATTCCTCTCTTGCAGGCAGACTTCTCAAAGCAACTCTTCACAACGGAGAAGCCATTCACATCTCCTGGGCAGGGAAAATGCAGGTCAGTGAGCAGAGCAGTTCCAGCTAACTAGGCCCAACCCCTTTTTATTTTCCTGATTTGTTAAGTGTTAAAGTGTTTTAAGATGGGGTTTAGCAGATGTATGTGTTGCCTGGTGCTGTTATTTCATTGTATTTCCATCCTTGTACTTTTAGTGAAGGACAGTATATAAAAGCAAGACACAAATAAAACCAGTAGCTGGACAAATTCATCCTTCCATCTCTCCCGTTTATTTCTCAGGCTTCCGTCAGCATGCACAAGCTGGTTAACAACATCAGCATGGCAAAAACGGAATTACTGCGTTACCTAAAAACAAAGCCGGAGATGAGCAGCTTGGCTGCTTTTATGGGTTGTGAGGAATAGTGCACAAGTGTTTCTACAGAGGGAGGGCTTGTGCAGGGGAAATTGTGTTGCTCAGCACACAACACCGTGCACAAATATGGATTTAGGCCAAGCTCCAACCAGCAGGCTAAATTCATGGGGATCCCAATATAGCCTGTGAAGACCCCTCCATGTGTCCAACCAAGGCTCTGACCCTTGACACTTTTTCTACCCACTGTACATGTCTCCATGCAGAGGGAGGCACAGTGGTCCATGGAAGCTAAGCCCCTTCCCATGGTGTGTTGTTCATCGTCACAAATGGGAGCGCCCCAGCTGGCCCCCAAGAACCTGCCAGGTCCCTCACCCTCCATCTGCCATCATGAGTGTGGCAGCTAGTAACACATGAGTGAGCTGACCCAGCTTAACCGATACATCGAAGAAATTTTCCTCCAAGTGCTGGCTAAGTCCTTTGGTCCATGTGAAGAGAGCATGGAACAGAGAGTGAGAAACATGCCTCGTGTGCCAGAGATTCGAGCGTTCATCCCTGAAGTCTTCATTTAAAGAGGCCCCAACTAAACATTCTAGCTAGCAGACTTGAAGCTGTGAGTGCTACATCTCTTTACCTCTCTGTAAGTGTGTGTAGCCACAGGTGGGATCTGGAACAGCCTAAGCTTTCCCCCCAATATCCTTTGTTGTCTTACAAAATTCTACATGCATCTAAATCACAGGAAAGTTAGAAAGAGGCAGAGGAAGGCTCCACCACAGACCACAAGCTTCTTCATTTTGACCCTCCATGGGGAAGGGGAATTCTGAAAAAATAGGTGGAGTGGAAATGTTTTACCCAACCCTAAAAGAGCACCGTTGTCCTGATCTGAGTCAGGCCGTTGTCCTGATCTGAGTCAGAGGGAAAGAGGTGCACACGCCCATGCAGCTTCACAATGAGCGCTGGAGAAACTGCTGTATTTGTCCCGTAGGTGAAAGCTGTTGAAGACAACTTTGTAAGGCCTTAGGGGCAGGCTGCTAGAGCATGGAGGATCCGCTATTTGGCCTGGAATAATGTTTCGGGCATCCACTTGCCTTGTGCAGCAGCACAGTAGGATATTTGAAGTGCAAGCCTCATAAAAGAAGAGCCCAGAACTTTATTGGTCAACAAGCCAGCTCTAGCCTTGCCTATAAAAACTAGCCTTTTTGTAAAGCTATTTTAAAAATGTGCACCTTTCCTATCCTCCTAAAATAGCACTCAAGAAAGAGCATTTGCCCATTCAAGGACTGCAACATTCTTGGTATTACAAGAAGGGACCAAATATGAATTGAGGGACTTTTTCCCCATCCCCACCACCCTCCCAGCTAGTATGCGATCAGCAGCTAAGGTCAGCAGGACTAACAAGTCCAAAAGGAGTGGAAGATCATGCCACTGTCCCTGCCGGTACTTCATCCCTGAAAATGCAGAGTCCACGACATCCCTGAATTTGTGTGCATCCGGCGCCCGTTCCCTGGCTGGGCCTGGCTTAGAAGTTCTCACACTAACCTATTTTCGTTTTTGTTAAAATGGTGGCACAGGCATCATACTGGTAACCACAATCCTGTTTTGGGCCACTGCAGGTCTTGCCAATGCCAACACAAACTTCGCACTGTATCGAACCTCCTGGAAGAGAAAAGAGAAAGAATTAAATAGGATGTATCTAGGATGGGCCAGTTTTGAATATACCTACTAAAGTTCAAGTGAGTGCTAATGGGAAGCCTATTTAAACTTGGTTTTAACTGCAGTTCGGCAGGATCCAACTCCTGAACATGTCTTCAACTAGACGTGGGACAGAACTGTCCATCCTGGTCCCACAAAGAGAGATGGGTTGCTGAGTTCAAGTACATTCCATTCAACTTGCAAATGGGTCTGCGTGTATATTTGTGTGCGAAAACTTGTGTGCAAATCCACATACTTTGATCATGCATTTGTTTTACACGTGCACCCATTGGCTAAAGAAGGAACAGGGTGACTCAGCTCCGGGCCACATCTGGCACTCCTGGGGAGACAAATCTAGCCTTCTAGTATTCACACGATGGGTCACACAACCTTCTCCAGGTGCTGATCATTTGATAAAATCCCAACTTGTGTACACATCCCCAGTCATGCACACATGGTGCACATGATGGAAACATCTAGCAAAGGTTTTTAGGGCTAGACTTTGCGACTGAACAACAACAACAACAAATGCTTTGTCAGTATTGGCTCGCCACCCCATTTGTCTTTGGTCCCGTCTCTTCTGTCTTCAGCCTTGCCTTTCACGGAAACAAGGCTCTGGGAACTCTTCTGAAACTCGTTTCTGCCCTCAGGCTGAAAGAAGCTCCTCGCTCCTGTAGTAAAGTGATGTTGGGCGTGATATTTGAAATGATTATCTTCTCTGAGCGTTTTTCCATATACATGCATGTTGGTTCAACACTTTTGCTCGCTCACTCCAAGTTCAGAAATGTTTTCTGGCCACAAAGTGTTTTCAGGTTTGCATCAGGTCTGGGAATTGTACACTGGGTAAATCCATTTAAAAAGATCTAGTAGAGTGCATTTCTCTCACATTTCTACTTTTAAGCCACAACCCTGAGCTTAGTATATGCCTGGAACAAATGTAGGAGGGGTCTTGCTTTCTTTAGATGGATTGAGCAGATGACTTCCTCCAATTGTATACCTCAGCATTCAAGAAACTAACCTTTGCCCACTTTGTGGAGTCATACTGGCAATCTGCAGTCATGTTAGTCAAGTAACACCAAGTGAAGCCAGCTTGCGTATGGTTAGAGCTTCTTGACCTCCTTGGAAAAAATCCACTCCGGGTACCAATTACCAGCTGCACCTTACCTGTTGTTAGAAGCACCAAGAAGAGAAAACATCCCAGGAGAACCTTCATGGTGATAGGAAGACTGTGTGAGCACTAAGCTCTCCTTCCAACAAAGCAATTATGTGACCAGAAGAATCTGCAAATAGATATTCAGAATAAGCATACCTCTTATTGAAATTCCTGCATCTAAAGAACTTCCAGCTTTCCTGTTTTATTGTATTTCCAAATTTCATATTGGCCAGGGGAATCTGCTCTGGCTTCTCACCAATTCAAAAAAAGTCATGTTCTTTTTGGGGAACTTTTGAGAACTTTGTGAATGATGCTCAATTCTCATCTAAACCAAACTGGCATTCAGCTCTCACTTGTTCCTAGCTGGAATTGCCTGATTTGTTCTGATGGCAGTCAACTCTCTTGACCCTGACACTGGTCCTTCTTTAACTGTGTAGGTTCTGTTCCAGGAACTTGGTCTACAAGAGATACAATTATCCTAGCAATGTCCTATCCCAAAAAACAATAAGCAAAAATGGAAGGGGGGATGACCATCTAACCCAGAGATAATCTGCTTGTCTGCATCGATATATTCTCAGAATTAGCACCTAACTCTCTGCAGTTGGGGATGCTTTATCCCCACACAAAAGACTGCATCTCTGCAAACTGCTGTCCAAGGCACAGTAAAGAAACTGCAAAAACCAACACACACACACACACACACACACACAGAGGAAACACTCCTCACAAATCATTCTTGTCCGAGAAAGTAGGATTTGGCATTTGCATTAGGAAAGAAACAGGGAGCCGTGTTCCTTACCGGGACTTCCAATGGCTTGCAGATGTGCCCGAACAAGAGAGAAGTCGAACTTCATGCATGGTTCACTCAGCTGCCTCCCTTTTAAAGGAGGGAGGAGGCTCCTATTGCAGCATATTAAAACATTTTGGGACATGCACAATGCTGAGCAGCTGAGGAACGGCAGCCTGATGCCCAAGCAGTTCCTCCAAGGAAATGAGCAGCTTGTTGGGAGTAGCGAGGGCAATGATCTTGTGCAACACATTACACGGGGATCGGGGAGGATGGGCTGGGGGAAGATCCTGAAATGAGGCAGGTGCAGGTGGTTCCATAGTGTAGTGGTTACCACATCTGCGTTACACGCAGGAGGTCCTAGGTGACATGCACATGGTGGGCATGTCATGGGTGGAGCCGGCTGGAGGCGGGGGTCAGACTAGGTGGCCCAGGAGGCCCCTTCTGACTCGCTCTGTTTCTATGTTTTTATGATGAGATGTTTTGCCAAGTCGGGCAGTTTCTGGGAATGACCAAGATATACAGTCAGTGGAAGGGATGTCTGAGGATGAGGAATTATCAGATGCAGAGTAGCCCCCACCCCGCTCTTGACCCCATGGGGAGATGTCAGCAGAGGTAGGAGGTCCAACTGAATGAGCAGCACACAGAGAGGAGTGCTTGCCTTCAAAAGCCCCTCCTGAGGGCATGGGGCCCAGGCATGCCCATAAGGAGAGTTCTGGAAGTAAACACCAGATTGCCACTCTGTGCATGCTCAGAGATCCATTCTGGGCGATTTGTACGTGAGAGCAATACGGAATGTTTGCCCAGAAGGGGCCCTGCACATATGCACCCACAACACAGACGGATGTGGGAGGATGTTATAGAGTTTGAGAGCTACCCAGAAGGCAAAAGTGCAGAGGGGAAAACTTGCAATGCTGGGCACAGAGAGCATAAATAGAGAAAGTAGCAAGTTGGATAGCAAGAAACAGAGGGGTGCAGGAAGAATTTTTCTGCTGGGAAAATTCTGATCAGGAAAAATGGCATATTTCCAATTGAAAAATTATGACTTTTTACATTTTTATTTATTTATTTATTTACAGATTTATAGGCCGCCCCTTGCCACAAGCCTCAGGGCGGCTCACAACCAAAATAAAAATGTGCGCTTTGCCCCACATGCTATTTTATTTATTATATTTATATCTCACTTTTGTCCTTCCAAGGAACTTGAGGCAACTTACATAATTCTCCTCCTCCTCTCAATCTTATCTTCATGACAACAACCCTGCAAGGTAGGCTGGGCTGAGAGTCGGAAACTGGCCCCAAGTCAACCAGTGAGCGAGGACCAGATCTCAGATCATCTGACTCTTAACCACTACACCACACCAGCTCTCAAAGCACGAACATGCCCATTTGGTGAGTATTTGCATGCATGCTCACTGGCACAAGTACGCTGCTTTGGACCCAAATTCAAATTCAAGAATTGCTAAGATTTCCCAAGAATTGTGATGCTACACGTTTGTGATCTCAAAAGGGACATATCTGAATGATCAGCAAATACGAACTTATGTTCTCATCTGTCACAGCTCCCACCTGTTTCTTAGCAGCCCTCCAGACTCCTTTTCCTGCTTACATTCTGGGAATTCTTTCTTGGTGCTGCTGTCAGGGTTACACAACAGAACTTGTTGTTCCCCTTCTCCTGCAGCTCATGCCACACCCCAGATAATCACAAATCGTACTTCTTTATCACATGTCTTTCCAGGAAGGATCCCTGCCCCATCTTGTACAAAATTTACACCTCTCTAGACACAGCCATATGTTCAAGAAATGCATACAACATCTGTTTCATCCTATTAGCATGGAAACTGCTGGATGTCCAGGTCCTTCGACCTCTGCCCCGTATGTCCACCTTCCACTCCACTCACCACCCTGTATTTTTGCATTTCCCATGGCTCTGGTGTCAACTGAGCAGGAAAATGGGCCTTTTAACTGTATTTCACTGGCTGTAGCTCCTCGTTCTTCTGCAGTTTTCTGGGTTTCTTTCCAGGGTCATGTCTGTGACACATGCCATCTTCAGAACAATGACCCAGAAAAAAGCTAGGGTGATTAGTGTGTACCCCGAAATTGTAAACACCGTTCTTGCACTACAGAATGGGCTCCCCAGACTTGATATTCTTTTCGGTGCTGGGTGAAAACCTTTTTATTTGCCCATGATTTTAAGTGCTAAGAATTTTAATCTGGTTTTCACTATTTGCAGTTGCTTTTTGGGTTTGCTCCTGTTTTTGATTTTCTCTTGATCTTGTTTTCATTTGTGATATATTATTGTCAGCTTTATGTATATTTTAATTACAGTGGTACCTCGGCTCACAAACGCCTTAGTTCACAACCAGATCGGGTCGCAAACAGAAATTTCATAAAAAATTTCACCACAGGTTGCGAAGTCTGCATCGGGTGATGATCGCAAGCACACCCAAGACCTTCCCTGCATGGGCGCGATAACGGTTGTGCTGGAGGGTGTGGAGATGGCCGTGATTTTGCCCATGCCCACTTCCCCCCAGCATGCCTGCGATCGCGCCTGTCTCCCCCCACCCTCCTGCACGATCGCTGGGGGCGGGGGGGCAGGGGGGGAGATGGCCGCCATCTTTGTTGTTCTTTGTCACTTTGCTTCAAATTTTTGTGAGTAAAAAAAGTAGCTACAGAACGGATTAGCCTTATTTACACTGAGTCTTATGGAGAAATTTGACTTGGGTCACGACCAATTTGGATCACGACCAGAGTCCTGGAATGGATTAAGTTCATGAGCCCAGGTACCACAATATTGTTAATTGTTGGATTGTTGTTTTGACTTCTGTAAGCCATTTTGTAAGCCATCCTGAGATGCTTTTGCGTATAGGACGGGGTATAAATATCTTAAATAAAATAAAATGCATAAGAAGTCCTGTATCTATGAGAGTCAAGGGAGAGCATGAAGATTTGCATTTCCAGATAAAAATTTTGAAATTGGGCCTAAGTGCCTAAACAGTTTCTGAACTGGTCCTGACTGAATTCTGCTTCAAACTGGCGGGCATGCACAGCTCAGCAGAGGCGGATTTCCAGAAGGGCTTGGGCAGTCATAACCTTCAGGTGTGCAGAACATGTAGGAAGTTATCACTTGGTTGGGTTAATGAGAAACTCCAAGAACTTTGGAGGGCAAGTGTGGCGTCGTGGTGAAGAGCCTGGGACTGGGACTCAGGGGATCCGGGTTCGAGTCCCCGCTCAGCCATGGAGCCAACTGGGTGACTTGGGGCCAGTCACAGACTCTCGGCCCAACCTACCTCACAAGGTTGTTGTTGTGGGGATAAGATGGAGGAGGAGAGATGATGTAAGCTGCCTTGAGCCCTTTGTAGGAAAAAGGCAGGATATAAATCGCAATATAAATAAATAAATAAATAAAGTAGGACCATCCACAAATTTTAATTTGTAGAAATAGTTCTGAGCAGGTGTATTAAGACCTGCACTGCGGAAAATTATAGCCTACCAAAGTAGAGTTTCTGACATCCTTTGTGTGGGAAGGTATATAAATGATGTGAAAAGTGTGGACAGGGGCTCTTTCCAGCTGTGAAGCGCAGGGGACCTTCATTTTGCAAAATCAATCTTTTTTTTTTACTCTTCCTCCCTTGTTATGTATGATTGGGCTGGCATGCCAAGATAGAAGCCCATTGTGGCAAATACAAAGACACTGATATTTTAATAGCAAAGGAAAAGATGTGTCCTTTTGAAACCCCTTGCAGCATTAAAGAATTTAACAAAAAAATGAAATGAGAAGAAATTGGCTTACCTTTCTGGCTTCTGAGGAGCTGGAGGATCAGTGGAAGCTGTTTAACTATAGAGCTGGAGAGTGCTTTGCAAGGTGTCTTCTCTGGAGAACTCTTTTTTCTAGTTCTGCATGACCAATAAGAAAAATGGTACAGAAACGAAAGTGAGAGCATATTTATACTTGCTAAACGTTGAAGGACTAAAACCAGCACCCAGAGATCAACCCACTGCAGAGGCAAGGAAGGGAATTCCCAGCAAGGAACTCAATTTTCACAAATTGATGTCTGTTGGGGCACCATCGTTTAATTCCAGAACCAGAGTTTTCTGCTCCTGAAGCAATCCTTACTCCTAAATCCATCCAATGTTTTACCACCCAATTCAGTGACTCTTGAATAATACAGCATCATGTAGAGACTCTTGAGACTCTGCTGCCCAGGAGCCTGGGGACAACCTGGGGGCGCTTGACACAGGGCTGCTGGTATCACTGAAAGGAATCCCTAACGCCATTCCGAATCAGACAATTTGCCAGGAAGGCTGCAGGAGAAGGGTCTCTATCAAACCATGAAAATAATCCCATGTACTTTTTGGGTGTTGTGAAAATATTCGCTCACTTGTTTGTTGCCTGAGAGGGCTTGATTCCCTGTTCCAATCGTCTCAGAGGAGACACAAAAGGACAGACACCAACGGCTTGTGGTCCAAGAGGCTTTTACTAAAAACAAGCCACAGCGAGGGTGAAGCTCTGCCCCATGCAACCAAGAAGCCCCACACACCCCGCAGGTGATCCCGGTCAGTTATACTAAGGAGCATACAAATCTAAAGAGCCAATTAGCAAGTTATACATTCTGCCCCATCCACCTATTCTATCCGATCCTTCTCTAACACAGTGCTTTCCTAATACGGCTTTCGTATGAGCCTTCCAAGTCTTGGCCATAAAGGCCTTCCAAGATGAGCATGTGCCTTTGCTTCTTAAGGCAATGGCTAACTCAGTGCATCTCTAATTTGCATATTTGGTGTGACATGGGAAGGAGAAACCCAGAATCAAAGTACATCGTTCCACAAGGCTGAAACCACCTTCTGCTCATTGCATTCCAATTTCTTTGTCCCTTTGGAGATGAGCCCTAGAATTGTTGCGTGGCAGGGTCATTGGAATTGCCCCCGAAACTGCTTTCTTAGCAAGTTTTTGATTTGAAGGCGTTTTCTATAAAAACAAAACAAATCAAAAGATCCTCGATCTGAAAATGTTCCCCAGCATCTTGCAGTGACTTCCCATGGCCATTCACAACGAAGGAATGCATTCAGCACCCATCTTCCTGGCATGTCCCTAATCTAGATGGTATCATAGAATTCTGAAGCCACAAGGGATATGGGTGAGAGAAAGACGCCTGACAACTGAGCTATAGACAGAGGGCTGATTTGGGGATCAGGGGCTGAGAAATAGATGCACCTGCCCTTTTCCTGACTACAAACATTGCCACCTTATGTGATGCAGCTCCAAACAGATGTTCTAAAGCAGTCTTCCAAGATTTATCAGTCCCCGTGTACTGGATGAGGCAGGCCAATAAATCCAAGTGAACACATAAAAGTAAGCATGAGTCCCTTCCTTGTTGGGTTTCAGCGAGTCTGTTGAAAGTACCGCACCTTCTTTGGGGTTCCTTGCTAGAACTATTATGGTCTAGCTTCCTCCTGGCGAAGTGGATGCTGATGGCCACACTGGCTGGTGATGTTGGAAGGTTCCGCCCAAGTCATCTGCAGGGAAATAGCAAAGTCTGCTTTCCCTACAAGAGAAGTTGGTGACCCTCAGTTGTTTGCCATCAGTTTTCCACAGCCTTACAGTCCCCTCTGCTTATCCTCTTGTTCTCATGGGTTCTTGGCTTGGGGAGAATGGACATTTCACTTGGCTTTGCTCTTCCCCAGGGAAGAGGTGGTGTTCAGGGCTGTAAGCCTTATCTGACAATGTCTTGGTTTTTTCTGGTTGCATAAAAGCTCAGTAAAGGTAAAGGTTTCCCCTTGACATTAAAGTCTAGTCCTCTCTAACTCTCGGGGGCGGTGCTCATCTCCCTTTCCTGGCCAAGGGAGCCAGCGTTTGTCCGCAGACAGTCTCCATGGTCATGTGGCTGGCATGACTAAACACCGAAGTGCACGGAACGCTGTTACCTGCCCACCAAAGTGGTACCTTTTTATCTACTTGCATTTTCATGCTTTCGAACTGCAAGGTGGGCAGGAGCTGGGACGGAGCAACGGGAGCTCACCCCGTTGTGCAGATTCAAACAGCGACCTTTTGATCAACCAGCTCAGCAGCACAGCGGTTTAAACCACTGCGCCACCTGCATCCCTTAAAAGCTCTGTAGCCATATCCTAGTTTTGGTAAATGGAAAGGTGTCTTTTGCCTTGTATGTTGACTGTCATGGCTTTTGCAATGGGTAAAATGATATTATATAATTAACAACCAAGCCAGCAACAACCAGGATCACGTTGATGTCTCATATACCACAGTCAAAGCCACAGTTAGGGGGTCAAACCCATTTTAACATGAATAAAGAAGTCCCTGGGATTCTTTTTGTGTTTTTTAAAAATGGTGTGTGGATGTGATTGCAACCTGAATATTAATTTGAATCAGGAATTGATATGGACTTACATGGAGACATTGCAGGAACGAAGCACTAAACCAGGGTACCGTAGGAGCTCCCCACCAGCACCACCCCCAAAAGAAGCAGATAGGAGTTGCAGAGCATTTGGGAGTGTCTGCTAAGTGACACAGTGTTTCTGGCTGCCAGTGCAAGTTCCCTTGTGAATACACTCGGTGGAGAGCTCATTTATCACTCTCACATCTGCTGCAGAAACTGTTGATTTTCAGGAAAGCGAAGCCTAAACGGTTGACTTAACTTTCTTTTTCTCGGCAGTTCATTGCAGGGTGAGCACGTGCAAACGGATGTGCCAGAGCAAGAGCGATTGCTAAGGGGTGGCCCCTCCTTAACAATTCAGAAAATGTGCCAGAGTTTTCCGTTGCTTTTTTATCAGGTTCCTGCATCCATACTCCAAGTCTGTATTCAATTAACCGAGTGCCATCCTTGACCAAAGCAGCCTCGTTTCACCCAGCTTACCCCTGAATCTAAAAGAGAGGGGCCGTAGCTGCACTGGGCCCCTAGTCTAAAATACTTCACAAATCTAAACATAAGGAACTGCAGAAAAACTGTAGCATCTGTAGTTTTATCAAAGCCCCCACCCAAAAAAATCTGAGCAGCCGGCAGTGCTTCCAGAGGTTCCACTCCCAGCACCACTCTTCCAAAGATGCTGTGAAGTTTCCCATCCTTAACTTTATCAGCTTATTTATATGCTTAGGAAGGCCTCGGCAATTCTAAATATATGCAAATGAATAAATAATTTGACTGCCCTTAAGATTTCAAATGTGCAGCGCCAGAACAGTGGGCTCCCACTCTTTCCACCACAGGGGCAGGGTGATGAGAAGGAATCCCCTCCCAGCAGACAGAGGAACTGCGAAGTGGCAGTGAAGGAGGCTGCATCATGATGGGAAAATGCAGCACAAGATCTTGTCCAAAATTCCCAAAAGATGGAAATTTATTACCATTGTATAAAGGCCTTACTGGAACAGCCATGCATCCCAGTTGTCTCATAAGATGCAAAATAAGCCGGAAAATGACAGGAAAGACCTGTTAAGCCTCATATGCATCTGAGAAAGTGTGAGTCATTAATGCATCAAAGGTAAGCAGCAGCTTGCTTTCCAGTGGCACCTCCCTGGGTGAACTTGTGCGGCCCATCCAGGCAGGAGGTGTTTTCGTTCGATAGATTCTCACAGGAGTCTCCTGTGAAGTTGAGGAGGGCTGCTTTTGCGTGGGCGAACAAACAGAACGCTTGATTTCTCAGAGGGGATCTGAGATGAGCATGACAGAAATCCTCTGAGCAGCTTCCTGCCCCAGGTATGTTCACACCTGTTCTCCTTGCAGACACAGGCAGGCCTCCACTAAGCTGCTTTTGCTGAAAGGCGGTGAGCAGGATGCGAGATTGGGCAGCCCCCACCTGCTGACACAGGAAGCCCGTGGCCTCATTTGTGGTCAGAGCAGGCGGGTGTGCCTAGGCGGGGGGCAAGGCACTGCTGCTTCTGCCAACCCCGGGCCCCACTATCATCAGCAGCACATTTGAGCTACTCCGGGCGGCTGGATCTAGCCCCCCCACCCATAATTCCCCACAGTTCCCTTGACCAAGCTGACACATTGGCATTCTGGGAAGTTTAAAGGGTCGGTAGCACCAGCTCTTCCCCACAACCAGGTTAGGGAGCTGTGCAGAAAAAGCTGCTCAAGGAAGGGTTTTTCAAAATCACCCTCTTTTCAATGGAATTTCAGCCCTATATTAGGGTTAGGGGTGTGCACCAGGGTAGGGTTCGATTATGAAAACGAGGTGCCCTGCTAAGATTTTGATGGTTAGAATGTGTTTAGGATGGGCAGAAGTGATGAGCTGTGCAGAAAAGGCTGCTCAAAGGAAGGCTTTTTCAAACTTGCCCTGTGAGAAAGAGGCGGAGGAGCAAGCCCAGCTGGTGCCCCTGAGCATGAGAAGGTAGAACCACTGTGGAAGGGTGTCTTCAGGGGGTCTCTCCCAGGGGCCCTCAAAAACCCAGAGCTGGCACAGAAATCAGGGTACTGAGCAGCAATGACATGGGGCAGGAAAAGGACAAGCCGGCTGCTACAGCACTGGTCATTTCAACATGGACCTTGGTCAGCTGGCTGGCTGCTGGGATGGGTGGTCCACCATCAGGGCCATGCCCAAACTGGACTAGCTGCTTTGCCTAGTTGGCCGGGTGTGGCAGCATCCAGATTGAGGGGAGGACTGTGTGAGGTTGAGACAACTGGGTGCAGGCAGAAAGTCTGCCCAAGTGTATCTGGGAGCAGGAACGGTTACCCTAGGAGTGGTTATTGCTGCTGTTTCTGGGTGGTCAAATAGTGCACGTTTAAGTCCTGGAAACCCCCTCTCTTTGGCCCATTACATATTTTCTCCCCCAGTGTGTTTGTGAGGGGAGGGGTGATATATTGTCCTCCCCAATATCTTTATTGAAAGAAAAGAACTTACACAAAACTTTTTGAGGGGGCTGGTAAAGTTTATATTCTAAAGCAAAGCCAGCATATTCATTCCTCAAGTAATAGGACTGTAACTTTCTCAGTTCATTGATACACATAAAGCCAACCTCTGTTGAGTGATTCTCTCCCTCTCCCTCTTCCTGTGTGAATGACCATCCATAGCATTAAGCTGTCTTCATACGCCTTTCACATCTCTTTCCCTATGGGAAAGGAAGCATCCCAACAAAAGATAAGACTTTACCCAAATTCACAAAATGTTTCATATTTAAGATGGAAAGAACCTGAGATTAAAACAAAGGGAAAAATGAATGTAGGAACCACTGAAATGACCAAATCCACCAGCCAGGGCTGTGAGTGCTTAGCTCCTAAAACTCTGATTTGGAATCTCTGGATATCACATTTATAGTGCCAAATTAGGTTTTCCACCTGCCTCTCTTCTCCTGAGAAGCTCTTCCCATTCAGCTGTTCTATGGCAGAAGGGCACCCCATGATCTTCTCTGTGCTGCTTTAGATGCGTTTTTCCATTTTGGCTGCTGAAGACAAGTGGGAATTTCATTTCAGTTGATTATTTTCTGAAAATTTGCACATTCTTGATATCTGGGATGGAAAGAACTTGAGATTCAAGCAGTTTGGCTCTAGGAAAAAAAAAAAGCAGGCAGATTCATCCAAGTGTCCCAGAAACAGGACTGGGACCTTCTCAGTGCCTTCCTTTGCTTCTTCCCAATCTACAGGCCTGGTGTCAGGCTCAGCCAAGACACTGAGTTTTGTGTGGCTTTCCTTCATTGGTGGCTGAAAGACTTGCTCATCTGCGGAACTGGTGGCAACCAGTCATTCACTGAGCAGGAGGAAAAATGCTTCATTCTTGCAAAGCTGTTCTTTTTTTTCTTAGAAGGAAACATCCTGCATGTGGGCTGACCATGTTTGGGAGCAAGGATGCTAACCAAGCAGGTGGAACAGTCATGAAAAGTGTCCGATAGGCCATCAGTGGAAAAAGCAAGGCTTATCGTTCTACTGCAAGAAGGGCTGTAGCTGCTGAAGAATGTTTTAGCATGTTCTGGCACCATGAATGTTTCTGCTCTTGCAAAGGTGAGGGACAAGACCATCAGAAATCGCTCTGAAAGGTCAAACGGAAGCCAAAGAAGATTGCACGCTCATTAGGGGGAGATCTTTCTTTGTTTCAAATCACTTCATGAGAATATCATATAATGATCTTCATCAGCAGGAACCCGGAGAGAGCTAGGAGGCAGGAAGCAGGTGATGGAGAGGCTCTGCTACACTCGAATTGTATACAAGGAGCACAAGTATCCGTGCATCTTCCTTTCACCAAAATGAATGGGGCATAGCAACATTTGGGAGTGTAGTTATTGGTGCTTAAATTGTCATACTCGGATCCTGAACCTGAAAAATAGAAAGAAGAATCAGGGCAGGCACGGTTCCTAGTCCCTAGCACTCAAGAAAGTGGCTTTAAGCCCCGCTCTGGGAACCCGCCCTGAAGGAGGGGTGTCTTCTCTGTGGTGGCCCCGACTGTGGGATGCGCTCCCCAGAGAGGTTCTTTATACTCCGTTCGGGGCCTGGTAAAAGCCTTTTTATTTACCCATCATGTTAAGCATTAAGGGATTTTAAATGGTTTTAATATCTACGGTCGCATTTTGCTTTTGTTTAGTTGAGGTTATTAATGTTATTTATTTATCCTTTTGTTACTTATAGTCTTAATTATTGCAATTGTTACTGCTCTATTGTAATTATTATTATTGTAATTAATATTGTTTTAATTATTGCAAGCCATCCTGGGACTTTTTTGTATAGGATGGGGTAAAAACGGTTTAAATAAATAATTACATAAATAAAGTCACAGATTTCCTATTCCATTCTATTTTCAAAGAATGATGAGCCAACCCAAGAATTTGGGGGTGCCCACGGAATTTGGGGAGACCCCTATTGAGATGCACCACACAGCTCACAAAGGCAAAATTGCCGAAGTGGGTGGAAATGGACTGAGAAATCATGCCAGTGAGGCGTCGTGGTGAAGAGCGCGGGGCTGGGACTCGGGTGACCCGGGTTCGAGTCCCCGCTCGGCCATGGAGCCCACCGTGTGACTCTGGGCCAGTCACAGACTCTCAGCCCAGCCTACCTCCCAGGATGGTTGTTGTGGGGATAAGATGGAAGAGGAGAATGATGTTAGCTGCCTTGAGCCCTTTGCAGGAAAAAGGCAGGATATAAATTGATAAATAAATAAATAAAATAAATAAATAAAATGCCATCCAACTCCACCCCCCCTCCCCCGGCATGTGAAGATGTGTCTAATGCCGCCAGGCTGTAGGGCTTTGTGTAGGGAATGTCCAGCTCCTGAAATTCTGCAGGGCCCAGGTCCTTGCAGCTGGAACACCCCCACTCGAAAGGTAGTGCGACTCCATCCAAAATAGGGTGGATAACAATCTTGCAGCAAAATCTCTGTCTTGTCTGGGTTGAGCATCAGTTTGCTCGCCCTCTTCCTGCACCCCGTCCCTCGTCCTAGGAGGACCGTCCTCAGCAATTTCGGATAGGTGTTAAATATGGGGAACAGTGAAAGAAAACGAAAAAACTGGCTCTGCAGAACCAGGTGGTGCAGGTGCCATGAGGCAGAAGCTGTTACCCAGTGCAGCTTCTGCAGGCAGCACAGCAGGTAAGAACAGGACTAGGATGGTGAGTAATCTCCAGTTATTTAATGAGTCACAATGAGTTACATGCAAAGGCTGCTGAGACAGCCAGGAGAAGTGAAAAGACCAAACTCGTCTGTTCACCTCCCAGCCTAGGTCACCGAGGGAAGAGATCCAGGTGATTCCATTAGCAAAGTCCAGGTTGGAAGCTAGACTGATTGTCTGGATTGATGTCACGGTCGCCCAACAATGCCTGGAGTTGTACAAGAAGCCCCTGCCCCATTCAACCACCTTGCTCCCCAAAAGGAAGATTCACATATGGCTCCAGTTCATTAGCGTGGCTTCCGGAAAGTGTCTAAGAAGGAGATCGAAGGAAGGCTGAACTGCTCTGCCTAATTGGTGAGCTGAAATGGATGTGAGCAACTTAAGTGAACTGAAATTTTGTTGTTAGTCGCAAAGTCCTGCCCGACCCATCACAACCCCATGGACAACATTCCTCTGGGCTCTCCTGTCCTCCATCATCCCCCGGAGTCCACGTAAGCTCACACCCACTGTCCCAGTGACTCCATCCAGCCACCTCATCCTCTGCCTCCCCCTTCTCCTTTTACCATCAATTGTTCCCAGCATCAGGCTCTTCTCCAGTGAGTCCTTCCTTCTCATTAGGTGGCCAAAATATTTGAGTTTCATCTTCAGTTTCTGGCCTTCTAATATGTGCGATTCTCCACACAATACTCTGCTAGCTGAACTATCATTCTACTGATTATATTTAAAGCAGTTTCTGATTTTTCTCAGCTCACAAGTTTCATAATAACTCAAGAATAATGCTGATGTATCTGGACCAATGGGAGGTTTATGTGTAATAGGAAACTACATCAAAAGCAAAACCTGTTTTGGTGTGAGAGTTGCATTTTGGAGGTTTCTCAAGCTGCATCCGGAGTGGGGGGCTGAAAGCAAAAGGGCCTGAGGCAAAGGCAACAGGGTGGAGTAGCGAAGCGCCTGCAAATATTAGCCATAAGCTCCTACCGCCCGTCACCAAGCATTAGGAGAGGCATTTCAGCTTTTGGAGTGGGGGTAAAACTGCAGAAGTGGCAGGACCCCCCCACCCAGTGGTACTTGGTCGGGGGACAGTGGTGCAGCCATCTCAGCAGTCCCACAAGGCCGGGCTGGGATCCCAGGCAAGCTGGATTTGGCCCTGGGCACTGCAGCCTGAGGACTTTGCACCATGAAGGACAGGTGTTGGCTCCCCCTTACCCACCTTCTGCTATTTCTCTCAATGCGGCAGCACAAGGACAAATCTTCAGTTGGGCAACGCATTTACAGTTGAGAGGTATGCAAGGTTCGCATTGGCAAGAGGCTCCTGGAGGAGGGAATAGAGACAGGTTCATAAAGGATGGACAAGTATCTTAATTACCCAGCAGAGAGGGGGGCGGTGGGCTCACATGGGTAAGCTTTGTGATGCCCCACAAAACTACTTGCATTTGGATTTTTCTTCATTAGAGCCCCTTCCACAGCACTATGGCCCGTCTTAAAAGAATGTGCAATGCCGCACCTTGAAGACTTGTTTTATGTGAGCTTCTTGCTTTCCCTAGAAGCAAAAATGGGGAAACTGAGGCTGTCATACTTTGGACACATCGTGGGAAGGCAAGACTCCCCGGAGAAGACAACCACAATAGGAAGTTGAAGGCAGGAGACAAAAGGAAAGGCCAAAAAGACCATTTGGAGGGTTCTCTTTCATTAGGTCACCATAAATCAAGATGACTTGATGTCACATAACAAGACAAAGAAGAAGAAGAAGCTGGATTCATGTATGCTGAGCAAAGTTACCGTATTTTTTGCTCTATAAGACTCACTTTTTTCCCCCTCAAAAGTAAGGGGAAATGTCTGTGCGTCTTATAGAGCGAATATGTGTGTGCAGTAAGTCTGTCAGATGTGCAGCCCATGGGGAAGCGATGGGGAATGTGCCTGTGATGATGTGCCCATTGGATTCAGAATATTTTTTTTCTTGTTTTCCTCCTCTAAAAACTAGGTGCCTCTTATGGTCAGGCGTGTCTTATAGAGCGAAAAATACGGTACATCGTTCCACTTAGTTGCAGAACGTAGTACAAAATTTTGCCATTTTGGTGTAAATCGTTGTGTTGTTGGAGGGATATTGAATGATGAAGACCATGAGATTCCCCTTCTCAGCTGCTGGAAATTGTATCCAGCAGCACTGTAACCGACAGAGAAGTCGTGTGGTGTGGTGGTTAATACAGCATCATCTGGGTTGCAGTCCCTGCTCAGCCATGATGCAAACCGGGTGACTTTGGGCCAGTCATGGCGTCTCAGCCCACTCTACCTCACAGGGTTGTTGTTGTGAGGATAAAATTGAAGGGAGGAGGAGAATGAGGTAACCCCCCTTGAATTCTTTGAAAGAAAAAAAAGGGCAGAATATAAATATAATTATTAATAGCATAGAATCACACACATCAGTCCTACCCTAAAATTCCCCTAGTGAAGTAAAGATCTAAAGAGGTCTGTTTCCCACATCGAGGGGAGAAGAATCCAAGGGTTTCTCACTTCCAAGATTTCAGCAGCTTTTTCTGGCCATAAATCACAGGCACAAGGGCTGCCCTTTTGCTGTATTTTGTGAATCTGTTCCTCTGGAATTTCCATCATTCTCCACCCAAACTTTGTCACTGCAGGAAATTCACTGGCCTGGTTTTAACAGGAAGGTGCAAGAGGCCAACACTCGACTCAGTCTCTTTGTCCCTAGGACAGCCTGCTTGTTCTGAGCCAAGATCCACCGTCAAGGTTGAATTTGTGGCTTAATATTGCAGCCAGATGGATTTCCTGTTGCTTCGAAGCTCCCTTGCTGGTAAACAGAAAACTTTATACGTCTTGAAGACTTCACTGAAGAAGAATTCCACCAGTCCAGGCTGAGAACATGCTTTCCGTGATGAATCCCAAGAACACGGCTGAAGCTGGACAAGAAATTCTCGCTGGCTTTTCATGAGTTGACTGTTGACCCATTCTGTTTTTGCATCTGCCTTTGGCATGTCAACTTTTAAGGAGAGTGGCTGGTTTCTTTTGCCCCCTAAGTGACTCCAGATCTTGCACTTGGGAAAGTGTGAACCACTGTGGTGTAGTGGTTAAGAGCGTGCGACTGGGACTCAGGCTATATGGGTTCTAGACCTCACTTGGTCATGGCACCAACTGGCCAGTCATAGGCTCTCAACCCAACTATCTCACAAGGTTGTGAGGATAAAATTGAGAGGAGGAGGAGGAGGAGAATTATGTAAGCCATCTCACATTCCTTGAAAGGAAAAAGAAAGTGCAAGTATAAAGATAATAAATAGATAAACTAGACTTCAGTGGAATAATCTGCACATATTCAGGCTGAGAAGGAACCAGAAAAGGGGGAGGTTTATAGGCAGTGCCCAGCAGTGGGTCAGGAAGGAGCTGCATGTGTGAATGTGCATATTTGTGAGCCTGTGTGTGCTTGCCTGTGTGCCTGGAGGTCCTTCAGGATTTCTGAACAAGGAGGAAAGTAAACTCTCCTCCAACCCACTGCAGGAATCCCGGTTGGAATCAATGGTTTCCCCTTGACATCAGCCATGAAAACTAGTCAGTAGAGATCTCAGCTGCACTGAGGTTGCTAAGAGAAGGACTGGCTAGCGATTCCTCCGCCCCCAGGTCACCATGACCCCTGTCCGGACTGTTGTTTTGATGCTGCTAACAGCATCAGTCCCCCACCCCACCATGACTGGGCAGGCTGGAAAGATCTCCCTACCTGTAGTTAGAAGCACCGAGAAGAGGAAAAATCCCAGAAGAGGTTGCATCATGATGGGGCAACACAGCACCAGACCTAGTCCAAAATATGCTATATCCACTGAAGCAAATCCGGCCGTTATCTGCCAAGATGTTCAGGAACAGCTTATTTATGTAGCCGTGCCTTCGCCGCATGTCCCTCGGCTTCCCAGAAGGCTAAACACCTGCCTTTGAAAGCAGCCTTGAAAAGGAAGCAGGTGTTGAAAAATTCTAGGTCATGGTTTGTGGTGGCACTGGGACATCTTACCCTGTATTCACCTGGCTGCCTGAGCCTTCCTGCCCTTGTGCATTATGGGAGTGAAGCTTATAGGTCAGAGTTTTAAGCCAGACAAAATAAGCTGTGTGTGCAGGTCACTCAGCAGGCTTTCTAGCTGCCTGTCCTTCTTGATGGGAAAATGGCTGTGGGCGATAGGCCCATTTCTTGAAAACTGCAGCATTCCAGGGTGGATATTCAGGCTCTGAGTTTGAACCAGAAGAAAAGGCAGATTGGGGTGTTTTGCTGAAATACAAAGACTTTCACGCATACTGACTGAGAGGAATCTTTGGCACACATAGGGGAGTGTGGCGAGGTGATCAGGAGGTCGCAGAGGCCAACAGTCAGGCACACCTACTTTGGCCCTGCACGTTCTGCATGTCCTGCACACTCAGCATTATCCGGATAATAGGTGACCATTGATAACAAGGTGAGAATGGTCTGGCTAGACAAGCATGCAGTCCATCACATAGATCAGTGACCCAAGACAATACCTGTTTTCCCTGTTTGTTAAGTAACCTGATTGTGACCCCTCCTCATTAAGTAACCTGACTGTGACCCCTCCTTATTGAGTATCCTGATTGTATAAAATAAAGGCACAGCCTTAAACGGGCGGATTTTGCAGAACCACATCCCTGTGTCGTGTAAGTCTGTCCAACCTTCAGGGGAGAAGGAGGCTTCCCATGGGAACCAGGATTCGGTGCAGGAAGATGTGTACCTGCTGCCCATTGTACAAACACCCCCTCACACACACACACTCCCTGACGAAGTGGGTCGGAGGGCGGTCAGGCAGTTGCCGGGGAAACAGCTGGACTGTTTGCAGATAGCGACCATGGGAACACTTCAACTGGCACTGTCCCAGAGGAGAGGAGGTCGAAGATGCTCGTTCTCGGAGACGCATGTGCAGGCTAGGGCAATTGGAGTCGAGGGAATTAGAAAGGAGGAGGGAGAGAAGTTTGTCTAATCCTCCCAAGGAGGGACACCCCAGATGAGTCAAAAGCATTTCGTAATCTGAGCCCTCACAGAAAGAGAGGACAACCTCACCATTACCATCGTTATTAAAAGCATCTCTGTCTTATCTTGTCAATGCTTCTACCACATTTCGCAGAATAAAGAATTTTAGCTTCAACCATTTGATCTTTTGGCTTTGTTGAAGAGGAGTGCCTCAGCCTCACGACAAAGACCAGTGAGATGCAAAGTAAGCCGAACAGCTGGTAGGAATCAGATTTCCTCTGGTTTGGACAGGACATTCTTTAGATAAGGGAGAGTCAGAGAAGGAGGGTGTCGGTCAGTCCAGATGTCCATTGCCAGGTCAAGAGAGCTAACCAGTTAGCTAACATCTGGCCTTCCTGCTGTCCAGCTCACACACAACGTGACCCTCCCTGAGGGTGGAGCTAACTCTATTTGGTAGAGAAACAGGAGGAGGATTCAGTTTGAAATCAAAGTCTAGCATGGGCAGAACAGAATCCACACTTTATAATAAGCCTATAAGAGGAGTGGACCCAATCCCTGTACCATGCATGCTAACTCCATTCTACAAGTCCATACTTGCAGGCCCTGCGCCCTTCAGTTTAGTCCTTGCTATGTCAAAATGGTAAGGGTCGAAAGGGAGTTCTACTCATTCCCCTTGAAGTTAAAATTTGGAGGAGCTAAGGGGAAGAGTTTGGGGATATAATAAGACCTCCCTCCCCATCTCCTAAATCAAACAGCTAAGGGGTTCCAGTTCGGATTTAGAAAGCATAAAACCCCAAATGGCAATACTGTGAGCTGCCCTGAGGCTTCGGCGAATGGGGCAGCATAGAAGTTTTCTAAATAAATCAATAAATAAGTGAGGTAATTCCTCCATGCAATTATGGAGAGGATCCCTGAACACGCTGAGAGTTCTACTCACATTCAAGCACATATAAGTCGAACGCCATTTCAGATCTTGCTGATTCAGCATGGCAGCCTCTGGACGGAGGTGGGTGGGGCCAGCATGGCCAATTCCCTCCAATTATACACTTGAAGCCCTCCCGTGTTTGGGCAGATACCTGTACAGGGCTAGCATTTCACTGCAACACTACCTGGTGCCTGTGTCCGTCACACACCGTTATGTACAAAGATCATTGAAATGTCTCTGGAGTTTCCACACATTTGCACCTTTCATTGGGGGACACTTGGAAAATGGAACGGATGCCTAATTACTTCAGTTTTATGGCTGGAACCAAATTCACCCAATCCACCCACTGGTGCTATCTAATGGGTTAAAATGTAAAACGAAGCAGAACGGAAGGAAATGTTATGAGAGACTCTTTGCAAGGCCAAATGTGGTGAGAGATGCTTAGCAAGGTCAGGCCTTACCCACAAACCCTCCACAAAAGCCTAATGCGTCGTGCAAACCTGTACATGTTTACTCAGAAAGAAGTACTATTATTAAGAAGTTGCTCACAGATGTGTAGGAATAAGATTGCATCTGAAGTCATCCTAAGTGAGTTAGAGCTTGGTCTAGACTAGAGTTTGTCTAATAGTGCTATGCAGTAGCTGTGTGTCCATTTTCGTGCTTTTTATCTGTGAATGTTACACTTTATTAAATATTAGAGCCGTGTGTAAATGGTTTCTTGAAATTCTGTACTGCATTTGTAGGCAAATCTAGGCAGCATACTAAAAAGCAGAGACATCACCCTGCCAACAAAAGTGCGTATAGTCAAGGCGAAGGTTTTCCCAGTTGCAATGTATGGCTGTGAAAGTTGGACTATATGTTGTGAGCCACCCCAAGGCTAGGTTGCAATGGGGGCGGCATACAAATATGTTAAATAAATAAATAAATAAATAAGGAAGGCTGAGCGCTGAAGGACTGAGGCCTTTGAATTGTGATGCTGGAGGAGACTCCTGTGAGTCCCTTGGACCGCAAGGCGATCAAACCGGTCCGTCCTAGAGGAGATCAACCCTGACTGCTCTTTAGAAGGCCAGATCCTGAAGATGAAACTCAAATACTTTGGCCACCTAATGAGAAGGAAGGACTCCCTGGAGAAGAGCCTAATGCTGGGAGCGATTGACGGCAAAAGAAGAAGGGGACGGCAGAGTATGAGGTGGCTGGATGGAGTCACTGAAGCAGTCGGCGTGAGCTTAAGTGGACTCCGGGGGATGGTGGAGGACAGGAGATCCTAGAGGAATGCTGTCCATGGTGTTGTGATGGGTCAGGCAACTCTTTGCAACTAACAACAAGAACAACAATTTGTAGGCAGAGAAATGGGGGATACACAATTGCCCTGAATTTTTCCCATGGGGAGAAATGCTCAACCGGTTAACACAGGCAGGTCTAACCAATGGTAGGCATTGTCACACAGCTTCTCTCTCTCTCCCCCCCCATCCCCCCCTGCACAGTTTTTGCTCTTGGGGGGCTGCAGCAGCATCAATTGCCCCCATCCCATTTTGCATGCTCTGCAGTGCAGGTGTGAGCACAGGACACACGTGCGTGTAGCTCTAGGGAAGAAGTGGAACTCGTGTGGAGCCAAAAACTGTCCTTCAGACTTTCTGCAAGTTAAGGAAAGAGAACTGACTCATTTTCAGGATGGTTCATTGTTTCTTTCTGCAGGGTTTTCGAGTTTCCCTAAGCCCTGCAAAGGATGTGCGTTTTCCTTCCATTACGCATCTCCTCATTGCCACCCTGCATTCCGGTACTTCTTCATCTGGAAAAAACAACTTATGGGAAAAAGTACCGTATTTTTCGCTCTATAAGACACACCTGAGCATAAGACGCACCTAGTTTTTAGAGGAGGAAAACAAGAAAAAAAATATTCTGAATCAAATGGTTTACTGAACTATTTAATAAACTATGGGATGTGTTGGGATCTCCTAATCCCAGTTGCTTTACTCTCATGTGCCTCTAGCATACTGTGTGCATGACACCCCCATCCCCCACAGACTGTGCATGTAACTGTTAGGGGATGAAAACAACTTGTATAGAATCCATCTCTGCAGTCCCTTCAATGCCACATGTATTTCCTGTAGGTCTGAATAAACTGTAAATATTCTTTTGAATATTTTTAAGAAAACTAAGATCATGGCATCCGGTCCTCTCACTTCCTGGCAAATAGATGGGGAAGAAATGGAGGTAGTGACAGATTTTATTTTCCTGGGCTCCAGGATCACCGCAGATGGGGACTGCAGCCAAGAAATTAAAAGACACTTGCTCCTGGGGAGGAGAGCTATGGCAAATCTAGGCAGCATACTAAAAAGCAGAGACATCACCCTACCAACAAAAGTGTGTATAGTCAAGGCTATGGTTTTCCCAGTTGCAATGTATGGCTGTGAAAGCTGGACCATAAGGAAGGCCGAGTGCAAAAGGATTGAGGCCTTTGAGTTGTGGTGCTGGAGAAGACTCCTGCGAGTCCCTTGGACCGCAAGGCGATCAAACCGGTCAGTCCTAGAGGAGATCAACCCTGACTGCTCTTTAGAAGGCCAGATAGTGAAAATGAAACTCAAATACTTTGGCCACCTAATGAGAAGGAAGGACTCCCTGGAGAAGAGTCTAATGCTGGGAACAATAGAGGGCAAAAGAAGAAGGGGACGGCAGAGGATGAGGTGGCTGGATGGAGTCACTGAAGCAGTCGGCGTGAGCTTAGGTGGACTACGGGGGATGATGGAGGACAGGAGAGCTTGAAGGAATGTTGTCCATGGGGTCGCGATGGGTCGGACACAACTTTGAGACTAACAACAAAATTCTTTTGATTGCACACCCCCAGCATACCTGCTCTCTCTGGTTTTTCTTGCCTCTATCTTAGACAGAGAAGGTGAGCAATGAGGAGAGACCTAAATTCAATCCTCCAACTTTTCTCTCTCTCTTTTTTTCATATTTAAAAGTGATGCTTAAGAAACTCGGGCTGCATCTACGCATCCTTTTGAGTTGAGAGAAATGTTCACTCAGTGGTCTCTTGTGTGTCATTTCTTCCTCTGGACCAAGGGCATGAAAATCTAACATTTGCACAGTTGCAGAGATCACTATAATAATTGTGTTTCTTGTATCCTCAATTGGAAAGGGAACTTTATATCCACATTGTTTTTGTTAAGCATTTAGAAGTCCCAGTTAATTATCCATGAGGTATTAAAAGGCCCAACCCTTGAAAGACAAAGCTGAATTGTGGGGAACTTCCCTTCCATTCCCAAAAGGTATTTCAAGCTCACTACACTTCTGCTGTTGAATCTTTTTTTTTTTTTTTCAGAACAAAGGAGTGATGGGTGTTTTCATGGGGATTAACCCTTTTTTTTTCAGAGAGGAGGAAAATGTCCCACTTTCCACTTTTTCACACCATGCATAAAGTCTGATAGGGGAGCTGCTCCAATCCCTTGATTGTTTTAGTTGCCCTTCTTTGCACTTTTTCCAACAATGTCATTTTTCAGGTGTGGTGGCCAGCACTGTACACAATATGGTCATATTAAAGATTTGTGTAAGAGGAATATGATCTTGGAAATTTGATTTTCAATTCCTTTCCTAATTATGGCATTTCCTCCTAACATTGGACATTTTCATCAAGCTGTCCCCCACATTCTCAAGACCCTTTCTTGGTCTATCAGCACTAGTTCAGATCCCATCAGCTTATACTTGAAGATGAGATTCTTTCCCCCCAGCATGCTAACTTTACACTTGCTTACATTGAAAGCATTTGCCGTTCTGATGCCCTTTTTCCCAGCTCAGAGAGATCCCACTGGAATTCCTCACAATCCCTTTTAAATGTTTTATTTTAGTATCATCAGCAAACTTGGCTACTTTATTGCTCACTTCTAATTCCAGATCATTTATGAACAGGTTGAAAAGCACTGATCCTAATGCAGAATCTTGTGAGAATACCATGCATTCTCAATGTTGGCTTTCAATTCTGTAATCAGTTACTGATCCATAGGACAACATGTGTGTGCACACACAGCCCTTATTCCATCACTGCCAGGTTTTCTCAAGAGTCTGTTGATGGATTTTATCAAAAGGCTTTTGGAAGAAACAATGTCTATTTGACTGCTCAGTCCATGTGTCCAGCTCTTTACATTGTCAATTGCTTCTCTCACATCTCAAAGAGAACGCTGCTTCAATGTATACTGTTTCTTAACCTGTTAAACTTTAATAAAAGGATTGTGCTTCTAAAGCAAAGCGTCATCTGTGCCTGCCCCCTGTGGTGTGGGGGGAGGTGGGGGATCGGCGCGGGATGGCAATGCGGGATGACAGTGCGGGCGGTGGAGGCTTTAGAAGGATCGTGCTTCTAAAGCGTCATCTGCACAGTGGCGTGGGGGGGGAGGTGCGGATCGGCGCGGGATGACAGTGCGAGCGAGCGGCGGAGGCTTTAGCAGGATTGGCGTGGGGGGGGGAGGTGGGGAGCTTCCCGGTGGGGGTGATCAGTTCGCGGTGGAGCAGGGCACGCGAGCACATGCCGGCCTGGTGGTGCCCGCAGGCGGGCGGGCAGCGTCCCGGGTGTCAGGCACATTCGCTCTATAAGACGCACAGACATTTCCCCTTAGTTTTGAGGGGGGAAAAGTGCGTCTTATAGAGCGAAAAATACGGTGCATTACTAAGTCTTCCTCTAAACTTTAATGGAAGGGTGGGAAGCAATTGTATTGCTTCACGAAACCAAATTCTTTTCTATTAAAGGGAATGAAACTGATGAGGAGGGAAGGGAAGGCAGCACGGAGGCAGGTCATTGCATGCTTGATCTGTCGGAGGCCGTTAGCACATCTCGTTATAGCTAAGGCGGCCTAATTGCTGATGGCAGTTTCTCCAAAGCAAGGATTAGCCTCCCCATTTTTCGGCGGGTCATGGTGCCAATACCTGCTCAGGTCACTCTGAACACCCACAGTTCTTAAGTCCCCCTTTTCATCATATCTAGACATTGTGGGGGTCGGAGTGTGTGAGGAGAACACCAAAATTATTTCATTACGTCGCCCCCGTAGGAGCTCGACTCATCTTGGTTATTAAATGGGCCATTCCTTAGGGAGCCACCATGATGTAGGACAGGAACAGAGTGTGGGATGAGGGATGGGAAGACACGCCCTCAAATCTCCATGCAGCCTTCAAGCCCAATGTGTGATGCGTCTAAAGCTTGTTCCTTCATGCCTAATCTAGAAGGAAAAACAGATGAGCTCATTGGATTCTTTCTTGGAAGAGCTGGATATGCCTTCCAGGTTCCCCAAGAGATCACACCTGGCCCAAACTCTTTTCTTCAAACACTGGTGGCGTGGTGGTTTGATTTCTTGGCTTTTATGCATCCTAAGAGGGTAAAATTCCTCTCGGAAGGCTTAATTACCACTACCATGTGCTTTAAGGTAAAATATCAGCAGATAAAATACCAGCCAATTTACTCCACTCACCCACCCACCCACCCCCTGGCATTGGGTCTGCAGGAGCTTCTCTGAGATGGAATTTGGCCCTTTGGCTGAAAAAGCTTCTTCACTCTGTCTAGAGGTGGAACAACTTTCCGGTCTGTCGATTACTTTCTGTGCCATCACTGCCGCTTCTTGCTGCCTCCCCACTTCCACAAAACAAAACACAACCAACATAACACCTTCATGTGGCTTGAACAGGCTGTTCCGGGGCTCCAATTCAAGGAAATGAGTAATGCAGGGTCTTCCATATATTTATTTATATTTCCATTTATATGCCTCCAAATACTTAAAAAGTCCCTAGGCCGCTTACAAGATCAACATCATCAAAATTCACCCAGAAGGGAAATTTAAACAGAGAAACTGGCTAAGGTTTAAATGGAGGTATGATTGAACCAAGAGCTGGGACTGTCCCACAGAGGTGCCTCTATAGGACCATTGTCATCAGCAGGAGGCCAGAGAAGGCGGGCTGGAGAAGCCCAGTAGACTGGGCCTCCCAGCCAGAAGTGCCCAGTACACACTTGGCCTTCAGAAGTTCACTCCCCAAAATAGGGGAGCGGCCACTTTTTACCGATTCACAGACAGAGAGAGAAGTGCAGCCCTTTATGAAGGTCTCCTCTTGAGTTCCATCTGCAACGGGAAGGCAAGCAGAGCAGTCAGGAGAACCATTGTTGCCAAGCACCATTCTCCAAACAGGCCCCTCTAACCTGGCTGAAGGGGCCCCCTCTGCCCTCGCTGTGGACTGGCATGAATGCCCAGGACCATTGTCCCGGGACCTGCTCTCTTCCCATTCATCTGAAAGGGGCTCTTGCAGGAACCCTTCCTGCAGTGCGTGAGACTCCTCTGTCCTGCATCTGTGCCTCATTCAACCTTCCTTTGGGCTTTAGACAAATTGCCAGGTATTTATTGGCATACTGTCCAATAGCCAAGCCAAACCTTTGTGAGCAGGTCAAAAGAGGTATGTGGAGCCATAAAATACAGGGAAAGGATAATATGATAGAAAATGAATTAAAGGAGCCAGATTGGTGGACAAGAGAAAAGGAACCCAGGGCAGAATCCTCGGAGCTCCCAAAATCACCTGGGGAAATGCACCTCCAGGGGGAAGATAAAGTAGCATGCTAACGACAGAGACGGAAGGAAGCTGGACTCTCTACCAATGCCAATTCCTGTTGACACCCCAGCCTTACTCCCTCCCCTGCCAGTGCTTTATCTCCATGGCAGAAAAGAGCCACCTTGATCAAATGCGCAGGGCAAGCAGGGAATGGTTTCACCTGTAGCCTTGTATGCAAGCCGGTTTGGAGGCATGGAGTTCAGCAGCTTCTTGCCATGTGGGGTGGATTGCCCCCTAAGAATCACATTTGAAAATGGAGGGGCCACAAGACTTGGGAGGATCGAAATGTTTTCCCTGGGAACTTGACCGACCCCAATGTACGGTAGGTGCCAGGTGGGCTCCCCTGGAGAGAGCATTCTGCACGTCAGAAACCACCACTAAAAGCCCTCCCATTAGTAGCCACCCATTTCAGGTCCTTTGAGGGTTACTCAGGCAGCACCTGGCACTAGCACTGGCCCTTTCGACTTGCTCTGCCCTGGGTTCCTTGCAAGAAACCAATCAGGGCATAAATACGCAGCGATCATGAACATGATGCTGCTGATGGAGAAGCACCACCCCAGTGCCTTACAAAAGGCAGTCCTGGCACTTCGCCCTGTCTCCCCGGCTAAGTCAGGGGCCAGAGACCACTGCAGTTTCCAATCAGTTCACCTACCAAACAACCCAAAGACAAATTACGCATTAAGGGATGCTTACCAGAGTCCATTAATGAGGCCAAGTACAGGCAGTAATAATCTGACCGAGAACATCTCACTTTCTCTGAACCGCAAGTTTCTAAGCCTTCGAAGGAGAAGCAGGAAGAGCATACCACGCCTTTGCTTGTAGGATCGCTGGAAGGAGTCGTAACTGGAAGCGGGAAAGGGATTCTCTTTTAGCTGGAGCATCGCGTACAGGATGGAGCAGTGGCTAAAGTATGACTTGGGGTGCCATCCTGTGGCAAGTACTTTTCCCATCTTCCCACCCTGTGTTGTCACTAGAGGATCTCCACCTGTGCCTGCAAGCTGGGTAGGCTGAGAAGAGGGGCTGGCCTTCCTCTTTGCACCAGCCTTTCCAGCGCTTGAAGAGAGCTATTATATCTCCCCTCAGTCTTCTCTTCTTGAGGCTAAGCAGGCCCAGTTCTTTAATCTCTCCTCAAAGGGCTTTATCTCCAGTCCCTGGATCATCCTTGTTGCCCTCCTCTGAAGCCTTATCAGCTTGTCCGTCTCTTTCTTAAAACTGTGGTGCCCAGAGGTAGACACGGGACTCCAGATGAGGTCTGAGCAGTGCTGAGTTTCGGGGAACTAGTATTTCTAGTGTTTTGGAAGTGATACTTCAGTGAATGCAGCCTAAAGTAGCACTTCCCCACTTTGCAGCCCCATCACACTGTTGACGCTATCCAGCTTGTGATCTGCAACAATTCCAGGTTCCTTCTTACTTGCAGGATTGTTAAGCCAATGTTGCAGCAGGCCCAAATGAGAAGTCAGCAGGAGATGAACAAGAGCAACTAGTGAGGGAAGGTGCACAGTGGAAATGCATCAAGAAGTTTGTACTTACGATGAAGAGAGACTCGCTGGCATTCATCCCCGCTGCAACAGGAAAAACGTGCACGGTAGGTTTTCCCTTTCCCAAGCTCCAGGTATGTATCAGTGGAATTGCAGGCGCCTAAAGATGTGCAGCCCTTCATGGCATTATGAACTAGCTTTCCAGCTGTGGTGCAAGTGGATAGAAAGAGGTTGGTTCCATGACTAGCAAAGGAGGATGCATATAATAAGGATTCTTAGGGTCTCTGTCAGGGGTGGGAAGTGGGAATCTTCCAAGAGGAAGGGACTGACTATGGCCTCTGGCCCCCTGCCCAGCAGTCTCAACTGCTGAGCATGAGTTCTGCTCCTATTTCTATTTGGATCGACTTTCCCTTGAGCCCAGTAACTGGTCCAACTCACATGGACTGAATACGCTACCCATTCAGATCTCCTAGTCAGGCAGGGAGAAGGTCTGAGCTAAGTCGGAACAAGCCAAGCCAAGCCAGCAACAAAACGAAACAAAACTTGGTCAATGCTTCTGTATTTCCCAACTGCTTTATGAAGGGAATTTGAAAGGGTAAGGCAAAGTTTGCCGAGGTAGACATTCTGACGAAAGTTTTTTGCACGGCCCTGCCTCATTCCCGAATGTAGTCTCTTCTAGAAGTATGGCTGAAATTTGTGGACTGGCTATTAAAGAGAATGACGCTGCCATTCCAAACTTGTCAGCATCCTGCCCAAGCTGAACACTGCAAGGAAATTTCCATGACATAAATGTGGGATATTTGGGGACAGCATTCCTTTAGGGATGGACAAGAATTGAGCTTGCTTGACTTTGATAATAAATTAGCAACATTCAGAAAGTTTGCCATATTCAGGGCAAAAAGAATTTGAGATGTTTGAAAAATGAACCTGGTAGAAGTTGACAGATCGTCCATCCAAGCTTTGAGAGTTCAGATTTTAGGAGTCTTGGCCAGAGCCCCACGGGTTCAACCGTTAGTTGGGTTAGTGCTGAATTAGGATTGGCAGTTCTTCTTTTCTGACACAGACCTCCTGTTTAACAACTACATGGCAGCAGGGTACAACACTGTTCTCTCTTCATATTGGGAATCTCACAAATGTTTCTGTGGGTTTTTGGTAACAACTTACCAAAACTTGCAACTTTCATCATGTTTGGGAGAGAAAGAACAGGCGCTTTTAACCATATGACTGCTGTTGGGGAAAAAAAACCCTGGGAAATCCTTCCTACATCCATTACCTTCAAGAATTGAAAAGCAAATTGAAAGCTTGCTTGAACTTCATGCAATGCCATCGTTTAGTTCGTATCAGATTGAAAACAGCGTAAAACTTGGACATGCCTTTGAGCTTTCGCTGATGCTAGCAGGACTCAAGCCCAAGCCCTAACCCATGCTTGATTCATGTCGTAGCTTTTCCATCACCTTGCCTTAACCTGTGGAACATCTACAGCACGATATGGCTTAGGGTTCCTCCCACCTACTATAAGTATGTTCTGCATATCCAACATGGCATGTATCTTGACCAGGAGCACAAGTCTGCATAGAGCCATTGCATGTGTGGCCGGTGCTGTAACAAGACTCACAATCCAGAGAAGCACCTGGAAAATGGAAGCAAGGGAAAGGGGAATAAGACGGTGTCAGCATCTTGCCTTACGCACACTTTGATGCTGTAGCGTGAAGATGAAGGAAGATGCGTGTGATTGCATTTCCTGGCTACCGTTTCTACACATGAAATGAGATGGTAAGACTTATTCTAATCACTTTTTTTTTTTGTATTGTGCCTTTCACATGCCTGAGACCTACAAACATAACTAACTTGAAGTCACATTGATTTCAATGGGTTGACTCTAAGCAGGGTTAAATTTGGATTGCATCTGGCTTCTTTTCTTGGTATGGATGGGTTTGTCCTCGTGTGTTATGAAACTTGAATTCATTTAAGAGCAAATAAAGATGAAAGCATATGCAAATTCAAGCACACGCATTCCTTTCCGTTTGGGGTATGGACAAAAAGTTAGAGCAAATGCTTCATCTGAGACATTCTCTGAGAAGGAAGAATGGAAGGGGCCGGCCGCCATCGCTTCCTTGCTGCGCCAGGCTAGTCAAGCCAGCAGCAATACCAGAACCTTCAAAAGTCCAGAAAAGGGTCAATGGCTTTTGATGAAAGGAAGAACAAGACGGAGAGGGGGGTCTGAATTGTAAGCCCCTGCCTCCCCCATCAGGTTGGTGTGTCCCCCACATCCAAAAATTATTATTTTTTCTTCCTGTTTCATTTTGCTTCTAGATCAAGTCAAAATACCTGCTCAGTCAAAATGCCCAAGTGAAACAAAATTGGAAGAACAGCAGTGCAGGTATATCCTTCCTGCCAATAATCTGACACCAGCCTATTGTATCTCGAAGGAACAGGTTAGGGTCAGACGATGCTTACCTGCCACTAGTAGGACGACGAAGAAGAAGAGTCCTAGAAATGCCTCCATCATTGTGGGAAATCCACAAAACTCTCTCCAAACTGAAACAATTTATTGGGTTCACAGAACCTGCCATGACATTCAAGGGCAACATGTATGCCTGCCAATCAATTGTCACACTTGGCAGGTAAATGAGACTGGGGTGAATAAATGCACACATCCATACAAATCTTCCACATTCAGTTTTAACGTTTAAACTTTGCAGGGATGTTCATTCTGGGGTATTGTTCTGAGAGCCAGTGTGGTGCAGGGGTTAAGAGCGTGGGACTGGAACTCGGGCAATCCGGGTTCGAGTCCCCGCTTGGCCATGGAGCCAACTGGGTGACTTTGGGCCAGTCACAGGCTCTCAGCCCAACCTACCTCACAGGGTTGTTGCCTTGAGCCCCTTGTAGGAAAAAGGCAGGATATAAATTGGGAAGAGAAAAAAAGAAAAAGCAATGTTCCCTTCTGACAGATCCTAATATCAACCCGATAGTGTCATAGCTAACACAAAAGAGAGGATCTTTGTTCTTCAAACTGATTGCAGAAATCCAGGATTGTTGCAATGACTAATCTAATGATGAGGTTACCAGCTTTCACTTCCGAAAGTTCAGCATGTCACATCTGGTGCACAATAGGAGCCACAAATGGGCCATTCTCACCTTTTCTTCCAAAATTCAGGGAAAGTATTGTACTACAGATCACTAGCTGAACCAAAACCTTTAGAAACTGGGCAGCCCCCCGAGTGGGATGGTGTCACGTGGTGGCCTGCAACAGCAGAGGTTGGACTCGATGGCCTTCATGGCCTCTTCCAACTCTACTATTCTATGATTCTACGATTCTTCTTTTCGCTCAGAATTAGTTCCTTCTGAGTTCGGTGCATAACTCTCTGGATCATTTTCATTTTAATACATGTGGCAGAGAATAACTGCAGCCACAAGACCCCTTGTGACTCTAGACTATAATTCTAGATATATAATTCTAAATGTAACACAACGTTGGCTTCCCGATACAGCTACAGAAGTGGTGGTGCTCAAAGGAGAGGACTCTTGCATGGGGCACGGGGCAATGGGGCAGAAGGAGGGCAATAAATGGCTTGTGCTCCATCAGCAATCACATCACCTGCAGATGTGCTGCACTATGACTGCCAGCATCTCCAGCTGCCGGTGTAACAGGATGAGAATGCTTGGCACTGTAGTACACCCGCCCTAGCTGGCTAGTAGGTGCTGGAAATTGTAGTGTAACACATCCCGGTGGCGCTGAAGTTGGGAAGTTTTGTTTCCTGCTTAGTGACAGGACTAACAGGCAGAAACTTCCCATGAAACGTCTTGATTCAATCTAACCGCAGCCACAGAAGCTGCCTTCAGTTCAACCTACCTTCTGCAACTGCCATCCAGGGTTCCAGCTGGCACTCCAGTTCCTTTAAAGCGACGGCTATGAAAGGGGACTGAGATTGCCCTCTGTCGTTGGGCAATCCACTCTGCTTCCAAAGCTCAGGCAACTGGCCCGAGCCATCAAGTGGCCAAGCAGCCTTCCTGCTGTTACATGCAGAGGCCGCCAGAGCATCCACCAGCTGTCTGCTGTTGCTCCTGCAGGACAGCAACGGAACCCTCTTTTTTCTCGTCTGCAAACAGCAATTCAAGCTACCACATTATGCGGATTGTCTTCTCAGTCACTTCAGGGACGTGGTATCTTTAGAAAAACTGCAACCTGAGGTGGCTGGCAGATTCCACAAGGGAAACTTCAGGTGCCTTCAGGTGAAGACACCTGGTTGAGGAAGGCTGTGCGTGCGCAGATCTGATCTGGTGGTGACACAAAAGCAGGTGAGAGCACACTCAGCAATGGCTTGATTGTAATACTGGGTTCCTATTACATGTATTGAACTGTTGGACATGGACATAGACGGCAAGGACATGGATAATGCACTGCTGTATCTTTGGCTTCTCCATCACTTCCGTCACTCCTCCCACCCTGAGGCATCATGCCAGAAAAACAAAGAGCAGCAAAGCAAGATTGGAGGCCTGGGGGTCTCACTCGAAATAAATAAAATCAGAAATGCATGATTTCATCCTGTCAAAGCCGCAAATCTAAAGACACCAGGTAATGTATGCATTCTTTGGCCCATGCAGCCTCTGGAAGCAGTGGATCTGGTTACCTGCTGAGGTGGGGATGCAAGGTTGATAGGCATCTTTGGACAGGAAAAATGACAGAGAATTCTGATTTCATTTATTGTAAGTCTGGTTTTTATTGTTACTAAGGCAATCAGAGCAAATCCATCAAGAAAGCCAAACTGGATTGCGAGATGATGAGGTCAGGGTGAAATGGGAGCATCGCTGAACACAAAGTGGATCTGTTCCCAAGCAAGGTCCTTTTACAAGAGGATCTTTACCAGCAGGAGTCCAGAGAAGGCTGGCAAGAGGAGCCCGGAAGGGTGAGCTCCCTGAGAAACATCTGGCTTGCAAGATGCCTTCTTGACATGATCACCTCCCACAATGGGAGAGCGGCCACTCTTTATTGTGATGCAGACCAACTCGGTGGTGCAGCCCCTCAAGATGTACTCGATCTTGTTTCCATCTGAACATGGATGATAGGACGGGCAGTTAGGTGAGTCATGGTTGCCAGAACCTGTCCATCCCATCTGGCAACCCTACCCTTGATATGAACTAAAGTCTACTGAAGGGGTATGGAGCTCAGCCAAGCCCTTCTCTTCAGAGCCGTGTGGCCCCCTAGAAACCAGCTATGACCTTGTTCTCCATCTGTTCATTTCAATGAGACTTTGGAATTTCAATGGAGTGTTTAGAGTGTAAGCCATGTGCCTCAGAAAGTTCTCTCTCTCTCTCTCTCTTTCTTTCTTCTCTCTCTCTCTCTCTCTCTCTTTCTCCCCCACCCCCGTGTGTGCATATGTGTGTGTGTGTGTGTGCGCGCACGCACCAGCCCCAAGCGTGGCCAGTCCCCCTGCCTCATTCTGTATGTTTACTTTTTCACAACATTTCTGTACTGTTCCAGAACTACACAGAATCTGGAGCAGTGAACAATAAAAAGGCCAAACTATATTTTACAAAAGAATAGGACACTATTAAAAATTAGTAAAATACCAGTAAAAGCAAGCAAACAAAAATGATCAATCAAAGAAGCCTTCCTGAAATAAAGTTGTTTTTGGGAGGTACCAAAAACAACAAAATATTGGTGCCTGCATGACCCATAGAGGCAAGGAGTTCCACAGAAACGGGGCCACCACTCTGAAGACTCTTCCCCAGGTGGACACCAATCAAGCCGTAAGTCCATGTGGAACCACCCGGAGTGTGTCAACTTCAGCGACTGAGCAGACTAATAAGAGGGACGGCACCTTCTCAGGTATCCTGATCCCAAGTTATTTAGGCCTTCATGACACTAACAGGAAAACCTTAATCCTGGCCTAGAAGCAAATAGGCAGCTCTTATCAGAAGCAGTAGGGATCCGCTTTGTCTTCCCAGCTTTGTTTGTGCTAGGTATTATGCCAGTACAAATCTTCCCACATATGAAAGGGCTGCAAGGTGCACGGCACCTGGAATGAACCTTACCACTCATTTGCACCGAGTTCACATCAAAGCAATGTTTCTGCTCTCCTGTGCAATTTACCATCTCTGAATCACATGTGCCTGATGAACTATAGCATGCTGGACACTGAATTCCATTGGCTGTACTGTCTGTTTCTGGCACTGGAAACAAGAATACGACACACAGTCAGCTGGAGAGGATGGATCTGCTGGCAAGTAAGAAAGATAGAGAGAAAAGGGGGAGTCGATTATTTGGTGGAGAGATAACGTCAGGCTAAGCAGAAGCTGGGGTGCTCAGCTAAGCAGAGGTTGGAGTGAAGTTGGCATCCATGAGGGGTGTGGAAAGATTAGATAAGAAAACAAAAGAAGGGAAACGGCTTTGCCACACCTGCTGGGGCTGGGTGTATGGGAGAGGTGTGTTGCCTTGCCTGTGGGCTTTTCAGAGCCATCGGGTTGGGTGCTGTGGGAAGCAGGACGCCCTGCAAGATCCAGCAAAGTGGATTGGCCAGGATCTTGCAAGGCAGTGTGTCCTACCTGCCATCCCAGGGAAAACTAGTGCTTATTTCATGCTGCTGTGACCTTGCGGTGCTTTGATCGGGTTGCGCTTGGGTTCCTGACGGAAAAAGCCAGACATAAGTAGCGGGCTTTGCTCTTACGTGAGGGATGCTACGGAATGGTTGATGATGGCCTCTCCCTCTGTGATGCAGGAAGCCAAGCCTACAGGTGAGGGTTAAGGTGCACAATGGACATATCCAATGAAACCGTATACTCACGTTCAGGTGAGACTTGCTTGCAGTTGTTTCCAGTGCAACAGACCACGCCTGCCCTGTAGATTTTCCCACCTCCCATGTTCAATTCTAACGCGGGAAGAGTACACACATCCAGGGTCTCACAGCCTTTTATCTCACTCTGCATTATTGCTCCATCTGTTCCGGGGATAAACAGAAGGATGCTCACTCACTGGCTAGCAAAGTGCCCTTTAAGTAGGGAGCATTTAGCCGAAGGAGGCACATGGCAGGGCGCGTGGACCCTGCACAATCGCCATCATTAATGGCTGGGTCAACAGTGTTAAAGTGGGGAGAAGCATCCTGTGCTTTCCCATAGGAGTGAATGGCAGCCCTGGTAGCCCTGAAAGGGGCTATGGATGCCTTAAACCCGACCTTTTCCCTCACCCTCCCTAATCTCATCCACCGAGAATACATGGCGTCCCTATTTGTGCAGGTCACAAATAACAACCCTATAAGGGTTCCAAACAAATGGACTGAAGGGAAGTGAGGATTCCTGTGCATAGCACCTCATGCTTCTCATTCTCCAACTACTCTTGGCAAGGACTAATTCAAAGTGGCAAAGGAAAGTTGTGAATGTGTGGATCCCACTCCTTACACTGGACTGGCCCAGCTCAAGCTCTCTGTTTTGGACACCCTAGAAGGCGACAAAAGGTTAGGGACTCATTGCTCTTGCAGTCCCCATACCTGCCAGTGACTTGTCCCCATGGGCAGCATGGGGAACTGTCAACCTCCCGTTCTCTAACAGTTCGCCTGCTCCTTTCACTGGCAGACATGCTGCATTCATGGAGCCCTAAAAGGGCAGCGTTCAAGGGCAGCGAAGAAAAGCACACGCGGGCATGCACACACAGATCCCATGCGGGCAGAGTCGTTAAACTCCCTGGGCGTGAAATTGGGGAGTTTTGGGAAATCAGATCAGATTCTACCCAACTTGCAGGTTCCTTTTGCTTACTGCTGAAGACCACATGCAAAATGGCCCTGTTGAACCTGAAGGCCGAGGTTGGGCTTACAAGGCCGGGATTCAACCCAGGTTTCATCCGCACATCAACTGGAAGCAGCTCTGCCAGGACAGGACAGGAAGGTCTCCCCACAACATTCCCCTCATTTAAGGATCCTCATACCCACCCAGACCGCTTTCAGCAACTGCACTGAAACAGGTTTTCTGTCCATAAGCACAAGTCTTCATAGGGCCGGTGCAACTGGTGTTAAGGCCATGACACACTTCACAGTTCAGAGAAGAACCTTGAAGAGACACGGGGAGAAAAGGAAACATAATGAAAAAGAAAAGAACCCCCACACATTCTACCGACACTGAGCTTCCTTTAGACGACGAAGAAGAATACAGATATTTTGGGATTTGTAGTGCATTCTGATTTTAACAAAGGATGAAATGAAATTCAAAATAATTTGAAGTTTAGAAAATGTAAACATGGAGCCATGCACAATTTTTAAATGCACAATTACGGGCACATCAAATACATTTGCTTTTTCCTTTCTATTTCACTTTCCAGTTAAACCCAAGGAAAAAAATCAACTGAATCCCAGAAGTTTTATATATAGATATAGATATACTACCAGGATGAATGCAGACAGAGGGCTTATCTTCCATCGCATGTAAAAAACCCTCAAACCCCAATCATGCAAGACCAGCTTGTGTCTGGGTCTTGCAATGTGACATTTCCCAACGGCCTTTCTACCCTACGTTACCTGTTTCTAGAAGCACAGAAAAGAGGAAGAGCGTCAGGAGAAACTGCATGGTGATGGTGATGGAAAATTCCAAGAATCTCTTTGTGCAGTGCATCACATTTCTTGCCTTAAAGAGCCTGCAATGACATTCAGAGGCAATATGCCTGTCAAGAGGTGATTTCGCAGAGCTTGCGTGCCATTGCTTAATAGCTGTGGGGAAGATGAAAGGGAGTAGAATCATGGAACCTATCCAGATAATGCTACAAAGATTTCTTTTGGGATCTTCTCTGTTGGGTACAATTCTGGAAGATAATATAAGGCACTTGAAAATCCAAGATGCCATCTATAACATCATCCTTTACTTCCATAGATCTAAGGGTTAGGGCTTGTGTGCGTGCCTAGAGAGAGAGAGAGAGAGAGAGAGGTGGGGGGAGGGAGGGAGTGGGGAGGGGGGCTTGCTGATGCCTGTCTGTTGTCTGCAGTCAAACGAATGAAGCTGGCCTGGGATTAGAGTCCCTGATGCTCCAAAACATTGAAAAGCAGCAGAAATGATAAAATTCTCGTTTCATGTTGCCAGGATCTTATGCAACCCAGTTTCCCTGATCGTTATGCTGTGGGGACTCTCTTTCCACAGCTACATCATGGCCAGTGGCCGTCTGTATTCACTGCTAGATCAACTGAAAAACGAAGGGTGGCTGGTCTCAGAACCCCCTTTTGGGTGGCAGAAGGAATACAATACTTGCATCCTGACATGAGGGCTAAAGAAGTGGAAATGCGTAAAAGGGGGTAAGTTATTTCATGGCTTTCTACAGAAAAGGGGACGGGGAACTTGGCTAAATGAGCTGGGTTCCACTGCACATCCTAATCAGGAATCGCTGCCCAACCCAAATAGGCCTCCAATTCAATACCTTCATCGAGTTCTAATCTTGCTACATTTAGGATTATTTTCAGTGGAACTCAGGTTGAATTTACCTCTGGTAACTGTCACCAAGGCTGCAAACATTCCATGTCTTTTAAAGGGATACCAATTCTATTATCATCCTGGATGGGTCTCTCTTGGAAGGCTATAGGAGGTTATGTGTGGGGAAGAGTTCGCTGTGTCACTGAGTTCACTCAGCCCGAGTTGCTTCTACTGATGCCAAGCTTGGGAATTTGTGTGACACGTCAAGGGGCAACAGGGCCCTTTATAAAGGTGTCCCCTGGGGCTTTGGTTAATGATATAAGTTTGATTCTTGTATTGGAGAAGACTGGTGGGATGTACGTGATCTTATGGGGCTGGCACGGTACAACATCCTCACACACAAAGGAAACGTCTGGTGCTGTGATTATCCTGAAGGTACAGAATGATTTTTCATACCTTCTTGTACAGGCAGCCATCTCCCAAATTATTTATTTGTTTGTTTGTTTGTTTGGCTGACTTATATGCCGCCCCATTCACCTAAGCCTCGAGGCAGCTTACAAATAAATAAATATCACTAGTACAATAAAATACAGTTGGAGACATCCTGGCCAAAGTTGTTAAAATCAATAAATAAAGTCAACAAATAAAATGATGTTTAAATAAAAAGGTCTTGGCCTGGTGCCAAAAAGCAAATAACGACGGCGCCAGGCGGACCTCTCTGGGGAGCACATTCCGTAGGTTGGGCGCCACCACAGAGAAGGCCCTCCTCCGGGTACTTTGCCTCCTAATGTCCTGCATGGAGTGCTCCCGGAGAAGGGCCTCTGCCGCCGATCTCAAGGGGTGGGAGGGCACATATGGACACAAGCACTCCTTTAGGTGACCAGGTTCCAAGCCATTCAGGGCTTTATAGGTGATAACCAGCACCCTGAATTGGGCCCTGACTTCGATGGGGAACCAGTGAAGCTGATGGAGGACTGGAGTTATGTAAGCATAATCCCTAGTTAATCAAGTTGCATCATCTGTACGATCGTCCCTCTGTTTAAAAATTAACACCATTATATGTTTTCACAATACAATCCCAGTTTGTTGTGTTCAATGGGAATTGCTCCTAGGTAGGTGGGTGGAACAGGTGTGGCGCATTCTTTTGGCCCAGGGGCCACAGGGGAGGATGCTTGGGAATACAGGCCAGAGGTGGCCCAGGCCACAGGTCAAAGTAGTGCTTCTGAGCACTTCTTTGGAGACAGACCATCCCACACACAGACACCCATGAGAGGAACCAGGTCTCAGCACACTGTTCCTCCATGGGTGGTTGTCACCTTTCCATGTGGCTTGGTAACCAAGGAAGGGAGAGAGGACAAAAGGAACAGGTCCAGGGAAAGCAACACCTGGGCAAATCCAAGAGGGAAGCCCTGCGGACTCATCCAGCCATTGGCCAGAAGTTCCCCACAAGATCGCATCCAGCTGTAGCTAAGGCTGCTGAGCCAACTGCCCCTACTCCAGGACGGGAATAGCCTCAACAGCGCTGTGCACTCCAGGATCAGGGCCAGGACTGAAAGGCAATGTGGGCCAAGGGAACACGTGTCCCTGACCCAAATTACTATGGGAGCATTTCCATCATACATTCAAATGGCATTTGCTTTTGAACCCTGGTATTTATTTTCATGGAGGGAAACAGAGACTTCAGCCAGAGGGTCCAACGGCATTCAGGGGAAGCGACGAATGGCTGCAGCAAAGACATCACTGGATGCAGGCTTGATGCAACCCCATGCAGGTCCCTTTCAGGAGAGTATCTTCAACAGCAGGAGCCCAGAGAAGATAGGCAGGATGAGGCCAGAAGAGCAGGGCCCCTTCGAGACATCAGGGTCACATTCAGCCTTTAGAACAAGATCTTCTTCTCCAAAAAAGGGGGACTTGAGTTTTTTAATGGAAATGCAGAATTCACTGCTAGAACATCCCTTCATGACATTGGTTAGAGGCACTCCTTCTGGACATGAAAGAGAAGTTGTGATCAAGGGATGAATTGCTGGCAGGAACTGCTTTCCAAACCTGTCCATCTCGTCTGATTAAAATGCGACCTGCACCCAACCCAAAGGAGGACCTGCTTCGAAGGACCTTAGAACTAGCTCAGTGTACACAAACCAACAGCATGTTTCATTTCCATGAGAGCAGGTGGCTGTGCATGGCCCATCTGCCCAGAGCCCTCTAGCCCCATGGAAACGAACCGTCTCCTGGTTCGGTGTCCATTTACTTCAATGGGTCTTTGCAGGAGTCTTTCCTGAGGATTGAGCCTGAGAGCTCATTCTGCCCCCCTTTGCCAGGAACAGGGCCTGGCTGGTCCTGCCAGCATCTGCAGAGCCAGGCACTCCTCTGTGGATGAGATTCTTTCAGGGATTAGCTGCAAAGAAATCGTGCGCTGAAGTTGAGGGCCCTGGAGACTAACATCAAAGGCCCCTTTGCATGGCTGCTCCTCACCACAGCAGTGCAAGCCATTCCCGGGAACCCTTGCACCTTGGCTCCTCCCCTCTCCCTGCCTTGATCCAAGTATACCTTGCCTTACTGCAGCCCGTATGCTCCACGCTGTGTTCAGCACAGCGAGGCAACCGTGGTGGGCAAGGCCCCCCCAGCTGGCCGAAGCCTCTTTCCCACCTGTGCCCACCTGCCACGAGGAAGAGAAGCGGCTTCAGCGAGTGGGGATGTGGCTGGGGCCGTGCCACCCCCGTGGGCCATCCCCCTGCACAGCGCGGGGACTGGAGGTGCAAGGGAACCCTTGCACCTTGGCTCCTCCCCTCTCCCTGCCTTGATCCAAGTATACCTTGCCTTACTGCAGCCTGTATGCTCCAGCCATCCCTGCCTTGCTGCAGCCTGCTCCTTATTCTGCTGCCTGCTGCCTGCTCCCTACCCTTGCTGGTAAGCTGACCCTGGGACTCTTCCCGGCTTGTGCTCTCTCTGTGTGTGCTAAATCGGACTGCTCCTTTCTGTGCTTCTGACCCTGGATGGCTGACTTTGCTTGGTGCCAGTTTTGCCATCTTTTCAGCCCCAAGCCCACCCTCCACTCCCAGTACTTGATAGTGGGGTCTGTCAGCTGTTATAACAGTCCCAGCTTTTATTGAAATTGTTTTGAATGTTTAAATCGTTCTGCATTTTGTACATTGGAATGTTGTACTGCATTTTATTCTATTTGTATTTGCCTTGTCATCTATTTTTATCCTACAAATAAATATATACATACATCATATCTTGTGAGGTGTCCAGAAACTTTTTGGTAATGGACAGCATAGAAAAATTTTAAATAAATAAATATACAATTTGTAATACATTGTGGTAGAGAACTTTGGGGCAAAGTAGAAACAATGCTGGAAGTGGTAGCGACCAACAGTCTCTGCCTGTCCTTCCATTTCACCTTACATCAAAAAAGTTTCCCTCTTGCATTTTGAAATACCGTATTTTTTGCTCTATAAGCCTCACTTTTTTCCCCCTCAAAAGTAAGGGGAAATGTCTGTGCGTCTTATAGAGTGAATATGTGTGTGCAGTAAGTCTGTCAGATGTGCAGCCCGTGGGGAAGTGATGGGGAATGTGCCTGTGATTAGGTGCCCATTTGATTCAGAATATTTTTTTTCTTGTTTTCCTCCTCTAAAAACTAGGTGCCTCTTATGGTCAGGCGCATCTTATAGAGCAAAAAATACGGTAGTATTGTCTGTTCAAACAAATACTTGCCATCATTTTTTCTGGTTGTGGACAAATCAAAGCAGTGAGTATTTTTTCCAGTACAGTTCACCATCTCTGTATTACATCTGTCTGCCCAACCGTAACAGGAAGGACATGTCTGTCCATTGGGTTTTGTCTCTATTTCTGGTACTGAAAGCAGAGAAAAAGATTACTCAGGGAAAAAAGATTACTCTACTTAGAGATACAGGTGCAAACAGATGGGAATCTCATTGTGGCTTGCAAAACACATGTCGGTGCTGTCTTCACAACTCTGAACAGGATCACAAGAACAAGCCCACATTGCCCATAAATGTTCGTAAATTACTAAACAAGTGTTCATGTCCTGTTTGTCCGTCCATCCATCCATCCACCACCACTGAAGAATAGAGCAATCATGTTTCCCAAACAACAGATGTACCTACATTTAGATTCAACGTTTGAGCAGGTACCTCCCGTGCAACAGGTTAAAATTGACCTGAAGGTTTTTGCTGTTCCCAAGGAAAGGGTTATTTTGTTGCTGGAACAAATCTTGGATGTTTCGCAGGATTTGGTTGCAAATTGTTCCACGTTTCCTCCTGAAAGGAAAGAGGACACTGGGTTATTCAGTGACTACCTATCTATTCTCCATTGCAACCAGGACCCTTCTGAGATGCAGTGGGGGACGGGGCAGTGGCCCTGGCTTCAGGGATCCAGCAACCCCCCTGAGGGCCCCCTCCAAAATAACGAGGGGCTCTCCAACCCCCTGGAGGGCCCCTGTACTACATCTTTGGCTCCCACAAGCCTGGGTCTGTGGCTTATCCACTCCTTTGGTCCAGGCTGCAGTGTCTTCCACCCACCTAGGTTATGCTCAAGGAGGGCGATGACGCAGGTGTCTTTATTAGATGCACAGGCAGTCATGGAACCAGTGCAGGTACTAGCATTGGCAGCACAAACTTCACAGTTCAGGGAAGCACCTGGAAGAGAGAAGAAAAGAAACTCCGTTTGTATCTATCATGGAGGGGAAGCAATGAACAGAAATGCCCCCCCCCCCCCATGGCTGAGGATGGTTCAGTGGTCCCCAAGCAATGAGTGGCTTTTGCAGGAGGGAAGGGAAAACCAGGCAGGAGAGGACAAAAAGCGCATCCAGGCTCAGTGGAAGAGCCCCTGCTAGGCATAAGGTGTATTGGAGCAACCAAGAGTGGACTCAAAGGAGTCCAGATTTCTATGAATCTGAACTGTCAATTCTGTGACAGATCACTTTTTCCCAGATTGCATGGATTCTGCAGACCTGCAGAACTGTTGCTTTGCCTTCTGCACTTTTAAGCAGTGTTATAATAAAAATATTAAATTGCAAGCTGCCAAATGGAAAGCCACATTTTTCACCGTAGCCTAACATTGGTGAAAGCACTTTTGCGGGGATTGGCAAGTTTAGGAGGGGAGTTGTGCATTTCCAGAAGTGCAAATGTGGATGCATTTGTGCAAAATCCAGGAATGAGTAGACAAAGGAATGGATGGCTGCTGAAAAAACGCAACATGAAGATTTGATGGAGACGGTAAATCTCTGCTCGGCACACAGAAGGTTCCTAGTTCAGTCCTCGGCATCTCTACATAGAGCTGAGAAACAATTCTGCCTTAAAGAGAGCCAGGGGGGTGTGGTGGTTAAGAGCGTGGGACTGGGACTCAGGCAATCTGGGTTCTAGTCCCCACTCAGCCATGGAGCCGACTGGGTGACTTGGGACCAGTCACAGACTTGTAGTCCAGCCTGCCCCACAGGGTACTTGCTGCAGGGATAAGACTGGGAGCAGTTAGAGGAGAATGATGTAACCAGCTCTGAGTTTGTATAAGAAAACAAGTGGAATATAAATTTAATAAATACATATTTTTTTAAAAAAACTGGACAGCTTTTGCTGCCAGCCAGTGTCAGCAATACTGAGCTAGATGGCCCAAGGGTCTGGCTCAGTATAAAGTACTTTCTTATGTTCCTGAAAAATGGCATGGCAACAAAAAATAGAGCAGAAGCACTTATTGCTGTAGTTCCTGACATCATCGTTTTCATCATTCTTATTGCTAATTAATGTAAACATTCAAGACAAGCAGCTTGCAGCAAAGGAAAGGAAGGCACCTCTGGGAGAAGGGAGAGACGTGTCACCTTTTAAGCCTCCTTTGATAGCCAAGATTATTTCTGAAAAGAAGGACTGAGTTTCCCACGGTCACCATCCTTCAATGGTAGGGTAGGGATGTATGAATCAGCGTATTCCTGTAACTTTCTATATTTGATCACATGTTTTCTTTGCACAAGAAAATGGGTTATTTTTTCCAAATATACACATAAACTCTGCTCATTTTTCCACAGGTGCACACATTTTTTTTCAAAAGTGCACACAAAGTGGGAGAGGATTTGCTCTGCAGTTCTATAGAGACCTTGGCATATCCTTCATCTTGTACCAAAACCAAAAGATGATGCAAATTGAAATGAAATGAACTGCCAGTGCCTCCTTACCCATTTTTAGGAGCATGAAGAAGAAGAACAAGAGTTTCAGGACAGTCTGCATGATGATGGGGAATTCACACAACCATTTTCTGCAAGAAATCCAATTGACTGGCCACATTGTACACATGTCAGGTTAACATTTAGTAAGCTGGATCCCACCAAATTATTGCCTAGCAGGATTGTCTGGAAGAAAGAGGAGAGACATTTCTGCTGGAAGGAAGAGAAGATGATCCCAGAAGGATGCAGGGATGGAAAAGTAGTGGCTGACCCCTTTACCTATCTGCAGTCCTCGGATGTGGGTCACTGAACTGTGTGTGCCTCTGTCAGTGCCCGGTGGCTGCTTATCTTCTGTGCCATCGCCTGTGCTTCCCATGCCTGTATGACATCACGTGAGGTCACAGATACCAGCAGCCAGATACCTGGCCATAGCAGAGTGGAAAGATTTGAGTCATTGTGCCACTTCCCTTGGGCACATCCCCAAGTCCAAAAATGCAGGTAGCTATCAGTAGCTGCTAGTCCTGATGGCTGTATTTTGCCTCCTGCATCGAAGGTAATATGCCTACACACACTGAATGCTGGGGAACATGGGTTGGAGGGTGCAGGTGAACTCACATCACTTGTGGGTTTCCTGGGGGCTGAATGCCAGACTAGATGAGCCCTTGGTCTGATCCAGCATGGCCCTTAGGTGTGAACGTGTGTGTGTGTGTGTGTGTGAGAGAGAGAGAGAGACAGAGAGATTCAAATGTGTAGAAAATTAATGAGAAACTATTTTTTAAATGGAACCCCTTTATTTCTTTAAATAGCACAAAATGAATGTCAAGCTTTTCCTTTAGTTTGTCATTTGTTTCCCAAATGAATTCACACTGCCAAAGAGATCCTAGCTCCTTCCACTATGTTTAACATGCTTTTCTATTCAAAAACTGTGATCAGAGCACAGCCTTTTATGATATGGTGCATGTAGGGATATTGAAGAAGTCTGCAATGTACTCAAATGAGTTTGGATTTCTGTGGATCTAACTTGGGGATTCTTCAGGGGACCAGCTTTTCCTGAGTTGTGTGGATTCCATGAATTTTTGAACTGACTTATTACTTCCCCTAATATTATGCAAATATAGTTGTGGAAAGTACAAAACTTATCACAGACTGAAAATGCTCATTTCCTCTCATAGACTAAAGCATGAAAAAGCACATTTTGTGGGGGTGTACATATTTTGTGGGGCTATGAGCATTTTTGGAAGTGTGAACTGGTACAAGTGCAAATTTGCACAAATGCTGATGAACCTATTTGCAAAAACACTGATTCCACCAATGAGCAGGTAACAGAATGAAAACTGCCAGAAGGTTTGCAGACAGAACAGATTAAATCAAGTTCCATTTCTTTAACTGTGTTTCATCTTTTCCATCTGCTGAGGTCCATAGGTGGACAGATTTCTCAGCTAGATGTGGAAGGTAAGGGAAGTGGTCATGGGATTAATAGTCCCCTTAGGCTGTGCTGAGGGAGGTTAGAGGGGTAGGGGAGGCCATTTCACCAGCCTTGTAGAAGACAAACCCCATGAAGGCTCTTCTCCATCAACGTCCTCTCCAGCAGCCATTCAGGAGGCTGCATTGAGGGAAATGAGAGCAGCAAAACAGGTCCAGTCCCACAGCCCTCCTGAAAGACTCCACTTCCCCTCTCTCCCCTCCCCATTACTCTTCCCTTGTGCATTACGTATTCTTAAACTGTAAGTCTGGAACAGGGATGATCTTGTTTCCTGATAGCCAGAAATGTGTCTAATCCCCTTCTAAAGCCATCCAGGTCAGGTACCAGAACTACATCCCGTGGCAGAAAATGACACTGCAGAGATACGAGCTGCACCCCAAGAGTGTCAGCCAAGCCAGCTTTGCTGGGAATTCAGCTCCCAAGGGTTTTTCAAGAGGCAGCCTTGTCATGACCACCACAAGTTCTGCATCTGTGGCAACTGCCCCTCATTGAGAGCTGGGAGGGAGTAAGAGAGTGGAGACACCAGGCAGCTGCTAGACTCGTATCACAGGCAAGAGATTCTGGAATACTTCTTTTTCCATTTGAATGTGACTTTAGGATCCTCTAAGGTCTTCTCCGGGTTAAAAGGCACATTACTTTACATCTAAGTCTAGCACTACACCTTTTTGTACCATTGTTATGCTAGAATGGGAGGAAGGCCCTGGGCCTGTAGTGTGTAGGTGGCAAGGAGTGCTTAACCCATTCTCCAACATGAGCTTCTTGGTCTAAGTTAACTCCACCCAGAGCTGATGCTGCTCCACAAGAAGCCAATTTATTATTTCTTTAAAACATTTGTAGGCCGCCCAATTGTGCCACAGAACCTCTGTGGGCCTGTTTCCCTTCGCTTTCCCTGCCTTTCCTGCTCATTTGCAGGCCTCACTGTAGTTTTTGAGGGCAAGTTCAATCAGGAAATGGCAGTGGGAAATACTAAGCATTCTCTGAGAATGGGAACAAGCCAAACTGTTCATTGAGAGGAAGGTCATACAATTGCAGGGAACCCAAGTATCACTGGCTTTCCCATTATTTCCAAGTCACAGAAAAGGTCTCCCTGACTCAAATTTCTATTAAAAGAGTACCACCATTCATTCAAATTTTATTTGGATTTAAGGCTGTTTATTTTCACGGAGGAAAACAGAGAAGATCCATCTGGGAGGCCAAATGGCACTCAAAGCAAGCAGTGGATACAATGGTGGCATCACTGAATGAAGAGCTGACAGTGCCACACTGGTGCCATCACAAGAGAATCTTCAGCAGGATCCCAGGAACAATGAGCAGGAGCGGGCTGTTGCACGGAGATCCCCTAGAAACATCTGGTGTGCATTCTGCTATTTTGACATAATCGAGACCTGCCACAAGAGGGGATTTGCCATTTTTCATTGAAGTACAGACAGATTTAGAAGTACAACCTTTTATGGTGCTGTCTATCAAAATTTCACCTGCACATGGAAGACAAGATGGGTGGTTAACACTGCTTAATCGCTGCTCTCCACACCACTCCGCCTGGCATGGTTGAAATGAAGCTTGTTCCTGATGCAAAGTGAGGCTGTGAAGAACCTGGTGTTCAAGCAAGACCTCTACTGATGGACGATGCCACCTCCTACACCAAATGGGAATATGTTGGTGGAGAGGGACGCCACCTCTCACCACTTGGCAATCCCTCCCTTCACTTCTGCTCCCAATATTAATCCATACCCTTTTTATTTAACCATCATTTTAAGAATTAGGGATTTTAGATGTTTAAGTCACATTTTTATGCATTTTACTTTATGAAGGTAATTTATTCATTTCTTGCCATTTCTTGTTTTAACACTATTGCTGATTGCACTTTTAATATTGTTTTTAATTTTTGTAAGCCCTCCTGAGCTATTTTACCAGAAAGGACAGCATGTCAATGTTTATATAAATAAATCCAGAGTTTACATTTTTCCCCCTAAGGGGGCTGAACATCAGGCAAGAGGCAAAATTGATCCAAGGTTTGGGAAGATAAAACAAACATATAATTAAAGAAATATCACACAAAAGCTGGCCTCCTTTAAAACAAGCTTTCTGTATGCATACTTTTATTACACCTCAGGCACCAGAAGCCCCAATTCCTAACCCTAACCACACTTAAATCTTTATTAGGTTAACACACAGCCCTCTCAACAGACACTGGAAAAGCAGTCTCCTTTCTGGTAGGTTCAGCTTCCACTCGGAATCGTTCAAGCTGTCAGCTAGGCTTCCTCGGAAGTGCTCCACTTGCTCCCGCAGCTGCTGTCTCCAGACCAGCAGGAACTGGCACTCAGGCTTCAGTTTGTTTTTTCTCCAAAGAAAAGTCTTTGGAGTCTTGCAGAGCAGGAATCTTGCAGAGCTTCCTCAGCCTCCGGGTGTCTTGCAGACCACCTCAGTTGCTGCTCCCCAGTATTCTCGGTTCTGTTCAGCTTCCCATTCTTGTTCCTGCTGTGCTTCACCAATGTCTTCCTCACACACTTCCCAGTGGCTCTTTCTCAGGCAGCGATCTCCAGGCACAACTTCTGCCAGACTGCCCTGAGGGCCTCTCCACAGCTCCTTATATACACTCCAGTCAGAACCATCCAGCCAATCAGAACCACCCAGCCAACATTCTATCGCAACACTTCTGTCTAATCCCAGGGCCAATGGGCATCTTTAGAATGTCCAGTTATTCTCCAATCAGATGGCTCGAATTCTGATCCTGCCTTCCCATATATAATGTCAGAAATCTGGCATCATTTCCTTCTCAACATTTAACTTTAGCAGCCATATTACCAGTGAAACTCTCCTTAGGCTGAAGCCTCCAAGAAACGACACATATTTTTTGCTTCTACTGTTAACCTAGTTAATTCTTCAGTTAGTGACACAGAACACAATAGTTGAACTTTTTCACTGCAATTTTACCTCAGTTTCTTCACACTGATCCATTGGCAAGAGGTGTATTTATTTATTTTATTATTTATACCCCCACCTTTCTCCCATTGTGGGGCACAAGGTGGCTACATACAGTTCCCAGGTCAGGCCACCTCCAGACCTGCTTGGCTTCCACATGGTTTTCCAGCCTCTGTGCTCTTTTCCCATTCTAAATGCCTTTTTCAGCGCTTGGTGACTGGCACTCAAGGGTTTCAGCTAACATATGCTGGCACTTTGGTCCCCTCACATTTTCCATTTGGCCTTGTCCTTTTTGCCCTCATCCCCACCCACTGCTGGAATGCAGCTTCTGAGAAATTCCCAGAAGTGAAGTCAGTCCACTCTCAATGCAGGGCCCATCCAGTTTCATGGAAACAAACCCTAGGCCTAGTTAGTGACCAAGTGTCTCAGGGGAGATTTTACTAGACAGTTTCATGTGGATTATGCCTCAGAACTCTTCCCTCCCCCCCCCGCTTTTTTTTAATCTTTTTCCCTCACCTGGGGTGGCCACTACGCTTTCCATCAAAGAAGCCCCCCCCCCACCACAACACACACACACAGCAGCTTGCCAGAAGAAACAGAGGTCATTTGCTCTGACTCAAATGAGAGAGAACTCAGGGGCATGTTGTGTCTGAGGTAGGACTTACCAGAATGTGTTTGTGATGACATCTCAAAGCAGTGTGTGTCCTTTCCGGTACAATTCACCATCTTTACTGAACACCCTTCCGACCACGAATAGCATGAAGGACACTGCCTTCCATTGGCTTTATTGTCTACTGGTGGTACTACGAACAGGACAAAGGATTCTCAGTCATTTTGAAGAACGGAAGAAGGTAAGATGGAGATTAAAGCAAGGTGGTTGGGGTGCCTATGCAGGGGCCATATGCAACCCCGCAGCACCATGCCCTCTTTCCCCCCAAACACCATCACCAATAATAATGGCAAAAATGATAATTGGTGGTTTCCTGGCTTGTATGTAGTTTTTCCTTCTGCTAAAAGGTTGCAGTCGCTCTTCTAAAGCTTCAGACTACCAGCTGGCTGGGAATGTTGGGAGCTGTAGGCCTCACTTTTGTTCCTTTGTACTTCAAGCTTGAAATTCCATTGCACTATTTCCATGCAGCCTCACAGCTGTCACTCTCAACTGGAAGCTTGTTTAAATCTGTGGACTGCTTATATTAATGTATCTCTGAAGTGGGTGCATTAAATCCTGCTTTCCCCCTCTTTTTATTTTATATGAACAGTGATATAAGAACTGCACTCAGTACTTGTGGGCTTCTGAGAAGCCTCCGGCAGGCCACCCTGGGGTGGCATGGGATTCTCCTATGTTCACCCTCAAAAACAATCAAAAGGCTTATTTTCATGGTTTCTCAGTTTTCAACATGGCAAGCTGAGCTGTGCTCAGAATACAGCACGTTCAGTAACGGAGCCCAAGAGTGCTGATCCAGCAGGGAAGTGAACTGTAAGGAGTCAGGCAGTAGAGGTTTGGGAATACCAGGTAAGCGGGTCAATCCATCTTCTGCCCATGACTATGAATAACACAAAGAGAAGAGCTCACTTCGCTCTGTACCAGACTTGAAAGGTGCAGGGGCAGGCAGTCAAAGCTTCAAATCCGTTTTTAGGAGAAGCAGAAGCCAAAGCAAAGGTACTGCATACATGCCAGGTTTCAGTATTTTACAATGCATTTCACTGATGAAGTGACAATGGCTTGCAGGCTGGGTTGGAACAAACTTTTTGAAGCCTGGAGAATTAAAAAGTAAGGTTCAGGGGATGAAAGAAATAAAATGGTGAAGGAAAGCACACAGCAAGAAGGACACCCAAAAAGACAATATACCTACATTTAGGGTTGACTTTTCCACAGGTGTCCTCATTGCAACAGACTAAAACGGTCCTATAGGATTTCCTGTCCCCTAAATACAACATGAATTGAGAAGAAGAACAGACGTCCGAGGATTCACAGCCTTTTTCTATGGTGCGTACCATCTTTCCATCTACAGTGCACATGGAAAAATTCATTCTTTCAGAGATAGCAAAACTCCCATCATTATGCCAAATCTAGCATGTTTAGCCGGAGGGTGACAGTGCAAAGCACACAACACTCTTTCCATCACTGTATCATGTGCAGGATCTTTATCAGTGATGACTGGGTCACATAGGATCAGGGCAGAGGGAGCTGCTCCCTTCCCAGTGCAGCATGTTATGCTCTGATATAGAATGATTTTCTTAAGGGGTGCCTACAAGGACCTTATTATAGGTCCGCCCTTCCTCCCCACCTGTAATCCCATGCAAATCACATCTATACTATACATGGAGGCCACGGTTTATGAATCCTGTAAAATGCACAGTGCAATGGATTCTGAGTACCCAAGAGTTCATAATTTGGAAGAGGAAGGGAGCCATGAAAAATTTAGTGCAATTCCTGCAAAGGCTTCTCAGTGCTACCCTATTTTCCAACTGCTGAATGTTGGGTTTATTTATTTATTTATTTAAAACATTTCTATGCCACTCGCATCGCAACAAAGCCTCGGGGCGGCTCACAACAGACATAAAAATACAATCAATAATTTAAAAGGGTCTTTGTTGCTTGTTTGCTGTTTGTTGTCGGCCCATCTGTAACACAGCCACAACGGTAACTCCTGCATTAGTGGAGCTCTTTCTCCACTGCAGCTTTTATTTTAAGTCTTATTGGAGCAACCCATGGGCTGAACTCCACCTCCTCCCATGTGTTCACCACCATGGAGAACCATGGATGGCTCCTGCAAAAAAAACCTATGCAGGATAACTTTGCTTTCCAGGAGGTCTCCCGCCCAGGCATTCTGAGAAATTCTCTTTGATGGATCCCTACGGTGCCCCTTGCACGCTGCCTCCAAGTCTGTGAGGAACAGCAAAACCCAAAATGCAAGCAGTGGAAATAAGCTTAGCCATAATTCGGCCATTTTAGTTCAAATCAGACTGAAGGCATCGTGCAACACGTTCCTTTGGTGTATTGCTGAAGAAGCCACAGAGGACCACCCAGCACAGGAAGTGACCTTGCCAGAACCCGTGGTATATCCTCAGTCCTGATCTGGCTTAGAATCCTTCCCACCCACCTAGAGTACTTTCAGTATATGCGATGACACAGGTATCTTTCTTGGGAGGACAGGTCTGCATTACTCCCGTGCACTGGGTTCCAGTTTCATAACAAACTTCACACCTTAGAGTGGAACCTAGAACAAGGAAAAAAGTGGCAGGGGGGCGGGGAGTCATCTCATGCTTATACAGGTACAATTTAGAAATATGTGTAAGGTGCAGGTGACTTGAAATGTCCTGCAACATGGCTACTCTCTCTCTCTTTGCAAAAATCGAGGTTATGGAATCTTGTTCTTAGATGAATTGTGGTACATCCTTTTTTCCAGCAGAAATGCAGATTGCCTGCCTAAAGGAGCAGGTTTTGCTCCCTCGTGCTCACACAGCTCTGTTGGGCTGCTGTTGGGTAACACATTAGCTGTTATGCCTCATTGTGCTGGGTGTTGGCCTCAGGCCTAGTACTGCATGCCAAGTTCTCTAATGATCTCATATCCACACACTGATGGGATCTGAGGCTTTAGCAAACTGTATCATGTTCCTTCAGCTTCAGACCAGGGATGGGAAGAAGTAGATCATCAGGTATTTTGAATTTCAGCTCCCAGAAGCCCCTGTCAGGCATGCAAACTATCAGGAGATGTGCTGTCTGCCTACCTGAGCTTTAGATCATAGTCCTGGAAGCTACGGCTAGACATCTAAGTGCCCACCTGGACTTTCAACAACTTTGCTCTGCTTTTTCTCTGTTGTGGTCAATGCACCATCTATATACATAGCACATCACCAAGTGAGAGAACCCAGAGAGTGTTTGATTTTCTTTTCCTTTTGGTGGAGAGTAGTTTGTTTTTTAAAGAAGGATCCCTGTCTGAGGGGCTTATAAACTGTACTTTGGTCAGAGTGAGACCCCAGAATTTGGGATGGGAAGGTAGAAACATCCTGGCACTTAAGGGAAAACATGAACAGGTGAGGTGTGCTTATACTTCATGCACAAGTTTGGGACAGTGGAGGATGAGAGGTGAAAACCTGAAAAGGTTTGTGGAAAAGCTGTTTTCTGCGGAGCAGTTTGAATGGAGGGAGAAAGGATAACATAGATGTACTGCCTTCCAGCTCTAAAAAGTCCTTGCACACTTCTACCCTTTGATATCCATGCCAATCATGTAACAACAGAATTATCCCAGTGGAAAAATCTCCTATAGGTACCAGACATTTCTTACCTGTTGTTAGGAGAACAAAAGAGAAGAAGAGACCCAAAAGAGCTCGCATGGTGATGGTGATAGGAATAAGAAATCCACAAACCTTTCTCTCTCTCTCCCCCAACTGGACTCAAATGGCCTGTAATGATATCCAGGGCAACCATATATATATCAAACGCTAACTTCCCACCATGAACTTGTAAATACTTACTAAGCCAAATTGTTTATGTGGCCAAACAAAAGAGGTGCAAAGGGATATCTCTAAACCTGGTGAATGGGCAACTCACTTGCAAACTTGTGCCGGAGGGGCATGGACCTTTGGAGAGGTGGCTCATGTGCAGGTCGCCAGCGGGACTCACTGACCAGCTCAAATGTGCTACTTTGGGAATGTCCTCCTCATGATGGAAAGCCAGTCTGCGCAGAGTTGCTGCACATCAGCTCATGTTGTCACGCCCAGTAACTGTCACTTAGGCCATGGAGGTTCCAATCGTCTTAAAGAGTCAGCAGCACATTAGGAAATCGGGTGGCTCACAGAAGTCACGGTTCATACGCTGTTTTATTGAATTACTTGTTCTGTCTTTGACGGCTCACCACTCCTGACTCTCTGGAAGATAATGTGGAGCAATATATAAAATGTAATAGATAAATAAACTGAGTCCCTTTCAGGGAGGCAAGAATGAGCAAAACTCGAGAAGAAGGGGGACAGAAGCGAGTGGGCCACCCCAAGACACTGAAATGAGAGAAGCAGAGGCACATATCTCAAGGCTGGGCTCCCCTGGTGGGCAGGCAGGCTGGCTGTGGGAACAACCAAAGTGTACAGTTGGTGGGAGGCAATTTGGAGCAGGGGGGCTTCTCGGACCCAGATGAGAGGCCCCAGCTCTTGACCCTGTTACCAGCCTCAGCCGGTCATTGGCTTGGGCATACCCCAGGTGGACCCCAGACCCTGGCCAAATGGAGCCTGAGAGGAGACTTAGGGCCAAAAACAGTTTTATTCTAGTGCACTTTGGAATGAACAGAGACAGAGGGGAGATGCTTTCCCAAATCAGAGTCTCAAAAGAAGTACAGGGAACATACATGATCTACTCCACATCACAAAGTTGATACATTTGCATGTTGTTGACTGTTCGTTTTGATAGTTTACAGAAAAACTCTTTAGTCTTCCAAGGACTTTCCTCCCATCTGTCCGCTAATAATCTCTCAACCATTCACACTGCTTCATGTTTCTGCACCTACTGTAATTCATAATGTATTTTGCTACTTTCATTGACATTCAACCCAGTTCCAGGCATCATGGGTTCTCCCCATTCACCTCCTTGGAGAGTCTGCCAACTTGTCACAGAGCTCATGGAGGATTCCTCACTCTTCTGCCTCCCCACTCCCTCCTGGACAGGAAATGTAACATGGCCCCGGCTCCCCAGCTTCATGGTCTTCCTCAGACTAACCTATGACAGGGTGAAAGGGAACGTCGTTGGTAACAACGCCATGATGCATCAGCCACAGAGGAGGGTGGCCCAATTAGAGGACTGGCATGCAGTGAGCAGGTGTGTTCATTTTCAGAAGGGCCCTCCCAAAGGGATGGGGTACAAACATATTCAGAAGGAGAGTTCCTGGAGGTGAATACCAGATGGGCTTCAAGAAACTGCTCTATGGATGCTCAGAGATCCGTTCTGGGTGTTTTGTGCTTTTAGTCAATAAAGAGCATTTTGCAAGGAAAAGGTCTTGTAGCTTTGAATGTGCAAAGGAGGAACCTCAGCTCCTGACAGAATTCCTGGTTATTTTATTAAGATTCCTTAATAATATTACTGATTTTGTGTGTGGTGTGTATGCATCTCAATTCAGATTTGATAAATTTTCCTATTAATATTTTCCAGCTTTTTTGCTTGAAAATTTGCAGACACTTTTCTTTTTTGGCTTAGCCATATTGTGTCTAACACCGAACTATCTAAAGGAGATGCTTGCAGCTCAGGGGCTTTTCAGGATGTTTTGGTGGAGGGATCCACATTGGGAATGGGGAAGAGGGCTTCCACGGGAGGTGGTTGAGGCCCCATTGGTGAGAGTGTTCAAAGATAGGCTGGTGGGCGTGCCGTGAGCAGAGCTGGCTGGAGCTGGGGGTCAGACTAGATGGCCCAGGAGGCCCCTTCTGACTAGTTCTGACTCACTCTGTTTCTATGTTTCTAAGAGATTTTCATCTGGTGGCAGCAGAAATGGCTTCAGAAAGAGTTGGGCAAAAAGGAGTCAGTTAATTATTTTGCCAACAGTTGCCAGGGTTTGAACCAGAATCTGTAGGCAATTTGAGCTAAGGGATACAAGCATCTATTAAATAATTAGCCATCACACATTCCAATGCCATTTCTTTGAAGGGTGGTGTTTATTTTCATTGAGGAAAACAGAAAGTCTATTGGGGTAGTGAAAATTCATTCAGAGCAATGGATGAAGTAGAAGCATTCTTGGAAGCGAAGCTGAGGTAGTCCCACATGGGTGTCTTCTAGGAGAGGATTGTGAGCAGCAGAAGCCCAGCTGAGGTCAATTGGATAAGCCCGGAGATCCGGGAGCCTTTGGAATGATCTCGTTTACACCAGGCCTTTATCACAACAGTGTCCAAACCTTCCAAGTCAGGCATTTGTCCGTAATTGATTGCATAGCAAGTGGCTCTAGTTGTACAACCCATCATGATCAAGTTCTTAATTCCTTCATCTGGGCATGGAAGAAAGGTTGAGAGATTAGGGGAACGAACTCAGACAGAGCACCCCATGGGAATAATTCCTTCCGTTGGGGCATTCTCAGCAGGGATGACACCAACCTGAAGCAGTGGCAAAGCTCAGCATTTCCCCACTGATACCCCAAATCACTGAATAGCCCCACACCCACAAACCTTCAGAGGGGATGTACAACCCCACACAAATGTGTACATATGCCTCTCAAGAGGGGGATGGGGGTTGGCTCAGCCCAACACTAGAATCATTCCCTGGGGCTCCCACAAGAGAATGTCCCCATAAATGGTACCCCTTAGGTCAAATCTGCTTCTTACTCCACTCCCCTGAAGGCATGGCAGAAAGATGCCTGCTAGGTCCCGGGGACTTCTCATCCACTGCAGCTTTTCTTTTGAGCTTTATGGCAGCTGTCCAAGGTTCTGAACCAGTTTTGGAGAGCTCACCAGCCTCCCCTGCCTGATGGGTACCCAGAACTTGCCGGTGGAACACCCATCTCACTGGGTCTCATGGAAGGGCTCCCTCACAACCTAGGCAGCCTTCTCCATCGGTTCCACCCACTAGCCTGTGCAGGAGTCAGACATCACCGCGGATCAAGCCCATCCACACCCACTACACCTGCCATCAGAGGAGGCCTGGCCTGCCAGGACTCTCCTCGGCCTGTCATTACCGCTGCCCACCCACTGCCGGGCATAGCATTTTGGTTTTCGTTTTTTTTTTTTAATTTCATTGTGTTGCTCCTACATACATTTTTAAATCTGTAAATCCCCCAGAGAGCCCAATGGACTCTGGGGTGGTATAAAAGTATAATCATCATCAGTATCATCCGCAGCTGAAACGGGGGAGAACTCATATTCTCATTGCTTTCCAAGCAAAACTTACCATCGTATTTCCGGGAAAACATTTCGAAGCAGAAAGTCTCTGCTCCATTACAGTGTAATAACTCTGGTTTACACGCTCCTTTCCACGAGTAGCAGGAGGGGCACTTCTTTCCATTGTTTCTGCCCAGCGCTGGTACTATTTCAAAGGAGAGAGAGAGGGAGACAAAATTTGCAGGCATCTTAAAGACCGGAAAAGGAGGCAGTCATTCCTGGAGAGACCTATAACATTAAACAGCATGCAGGTGTGGCTGCTGTGGATATTTTAAATTGACTGATGGCTTTAAAGAGGACTTGCAGAAAGGGGGCCTCCCGACAGAGGGCTAACCTTTAGTGCTCAACAGTTTTTCTGTACTATGAAAAATGATGAAAGTGGTGAGAAGACACCAAGTTGTGGGGGGGGGGGGCAGCTAAAAATGGAACCCCCTTTCCAAATTCCATGAATGAGGCATTCCAGAGAGGCTCATCTAGAAGCACCCAAATTCATAAAATATAGATCAACCCATGGCTATTAATGAAGTTCGCTTAATAGAACCTCCATCCTCTGACGCAGTGTACTGCTAATTACCCTTGCATGGGTTCAAGAGTAGGCAGGCGACTGCCTTTATGCCCCATTTGTGGGCTTTTCAGAGATATCCAGTGGTTGGCCAGAGTGGGAGGCAGGGGTTTAGACTTGATGGAATGTTGCACTGAACAGCTTTGGGGATGATAGGAGCTGTAGTCAAGCACATCTGGAAGATAGCAAGTCAGGGAAGCCAGTTTTACAGTCCTTCCCCCAGCAAAGAATGGGGGGGGGGTGTACCATTTTGTGAGGGTGCATAGAATGCTTTGAAATAGCAAGGTTCTCCTTGTGTTTACTTTTTGGCAGAAATATCTCTAGTTGAGCTGGACTCAATCTTCCAGGCCAGCTTTCGTTTCTTTGCAGTGTTTCATGGAGGGACACTCCTGGCATCCCTAGGCAAGGCCCCCTAGTATTGTGTGCCCCCACAGCCTGCAGGGGGAAGGAGTCCTCTTCCATCTGCCAGAGGCTTCAAACTACTCCTATATTGATCCAAGGTTATATGCTACGGTTGGTGTAATCTGCCACCTAGTGACCAAATGGGGTACTGCAGAATTCAAACACGACATGTTTAAATTCATTAAAATCATCACCATCATCAATATCATCATCATCATCATCATCATCATCAAATAAATCAAAATCATTTCTAGGGTCTTATTAATATCCAAGCCATGTTTCAGGCACCTAGCTTTCCTAGTTTTGGCACGGTGGCAGAGAGAGCAGACATAAACGTAAAGGTTTCCCCATGACATTAAAGTCCAGTCATGCCTGACTCTAGGGGCCAGTGCTCATCTCTGTTTCCTAGCCAAGGGAGCCAGCGTTTGTCCGCAGACAGTCTCCGTGGTCATGTGGCCGGCGTGACTAATCACCAAAGTGCACGGAACGCTGTTACCTGCCCACCGAAGTGGTACCTTTTTATCTACTTGCATTTGCAGGCTTTCGAACTGCAAGATTGGCAGGAGCTGGGGCAAAGCACGGGAGTTCATCCCATCACCCCATCTGCAGGTTCGAACTGTTGACCTTTTGATCAACCAGCTCAGCAGTTTAAACCACTGCACCACCCACAGTCCCAGAGCAGACATATTTTTCATTATTATAGATAATTAATTGCACCTGTTAGTCCATGATTGTGGACTAACCCTAAACGGCTTGGGACCTGGACACCTGAAGGAATGCCTTCTTCCATATTTGCCCTCCCGCGCCTTCAGATCGGCAGCAGAGGCCCTCCTCCGGGAACCCTCCGGGAATGAGATTAGGAGGGTGAGCACCCGGAGGAGGGCCTTCTCTGAGGTGGCACCCAATCTATGGAATGTGCTCCCCAGAGAGGTCCGCCTGGTGCTGTCGTTATTTGTTTTTCAGCCCCAAGTTAAAGACCTTTTTATCCCAGTGGTATTTTAATACGTTTTAATATTGTTTTTTCTATGTTTTTAATTGCAGCCAATGTGGGTTGGGAATTTTATTTATGTTATTACATTGTAAGCTGTCCTGAGGCTTGTTTGCGATTAGGACGACATATAAATATTTTAAATAAATAAATAAATGGTTGTGGCTAACCTGCCCACAGGGACTCCAGCCCTTGAAACTGAATCTGATTCCTATGTTGATAGTTCACAAATGATTAAAGCAATGAAGGCAATGGGGAACACACACACTTACATTGAGGAAAGGTTTTTGAGCAAGTGTGTCCTTTGCAGCAGGCCGTAGCTGACCGTAAGACTTTGCCATGTCCCATATTCATGAGATGTGGGCGTAGCCTGCAGACTTTAGACGATGCACAGTGTTTCTCTATTTTCTGAACCATTTTACCTTCTAAGGAGAAATAAAGGGAAAGATTTATCCTGTGAGTAGGAAAATGTCTGCTAATAAAATCATTGGGAAGTGCTTGGCTGAAGTCTACCCTGCAAGTAAGCAGAATCTGTTATTTGTAGCTTTTAGCAACCAACCATCCCTCCATAAGGACCCTTTAGCAGTACTGTCACTTCAGGTTCTCAAGCGATTCTTGTAAAAGTAGGGGCAATTAAGAAAAGCAGGAACACCACTAGCACCCTTTACTGGGCTCCTTTGAAATTCCTTGAAATGCTTGCCAAGAAACTCTTCCGTAGTAGAAAGAATTTCCATGGGGACCACAAGATCAGGACCCTGCATTTACATTGCTCCTGAGGTCATGTGGACTGCAGTACCCGTCAGTCATATTGTCAGCCCTGCATGACCACATCTGGAGCTCATGAGAAGAGAAGAGGGAAGCCCATAAAATATTGCTGGGTGATATTTACTAGAGTTTAGCTGAACGTGAGTTTGAACGCAAGAACTCTATATTCTTTAACATCTATCAAACTGAAGGCATTTCTCAAGTAGCTTATTAAACTTATTTGTCTTTATTTGTTTCTTATATATTTTAATCCAACCAAGAACCAATTTGCTGCAGGTGGATTGTAAACAGTGAAAAGACTAAGATGCAGCTGCAAATAGTTAAACCATAAAATACGATGCCAATATTTAAAAGAATAAAATATGATATGACACAAAACATTAAATAGCAGAGGAATGTATAAAACAGCCAGAACCATTGTGAACTTTGTCTCTAAAAGGCCTGGAGGAGGAGAGGAGAGGAGACTTTGACTGTTGCTGGAAAGATAACAGGTGCCAGATGAACCTCTCTGGAGAGGACATTCCATAATTGAGATGCCAAAAGGAAGCATCTGGCTTCCAGAGATAGGCCACATAAAGGTATGAGCAGGTGCATAAGGGAGGAGATGTTCCTTGAGAGGTGCTGGCTTAGTTACTGAAGAATAACATGTAACAAAGCACAACCCACCTTCCCCAGGACATGGAGAAGGTGAACCCACAAGTCCAGGACCAACCGACACTCTGTCCGTGCAAAGGCTATTATCTATCATGACTTGGCCTCTCCAATGCTCTGAGGTGGCCCACAGTTCTCTCCTACCTCGAGAATCTTCAAGTAAGTGAATGGCACAGGTATTTTCATTAAAAAGGCAGGTCTCCATTTTGCCAGCACATGTGGTACCATTGTCCGAACACTGTTCACAAAGCAGAGGAGCAGCTGGAAGAAGGAAGAAACAGGCTGGATGAAGAATCCTTCTGGACAAGAATCATAATGTGCCAGACAGCATGACACCCTCAAGCATCATGTTCTAGTACATTGAATAAGACTGAAAGGGAAGGCCACATATGAGATGGACTGAATCCATAAAGGAAGCCACAGCCTTGAGCTTGGGAGAGCTAAATTGAGCTGTCACAGACAGGACAATTTGAAGGGCTTTCATGCATAGTCACCACGAGAGGAAGATAACTTGAAGACATATAACCACAAGAAACAAATCAGTGAACTCTTCGAACTTGACTCCTTGTTATTAATAGATTAATTAATTAATTAATCTGGAACGCGCTCCCCAGAGAGGTCTGCCTGGCGCCGTCGTTATTTGCTTTTCAGCACCAGGCCAAGACCTTTTTATTTAAATGTTATTTTAATTAACTGTTAAATTATTTATTGCTTTTAATTATTGCTTGGATGAATCCAATTTTATATTTTTGTATATTGTTATTTATTTGTTGGAAGCCACCCCGAGGCTTATGCGAATGGGGCGGCATACAAGCATTCCATAGATAGATAGATAGATAGATAGATAGATAGATTAAAATCTTTCAGAGTTTGTGGTAAAAAGTGTTCTGCTTTTCTGCTGTAGTATTCAACAAAAGCAATAGAAAGTAGGTTCTTTGTCTTTTAAATATGCTTCCTTTAGGACATATATATTTAAACAATTATTGATAATGAATTTAAAATATTTTTTAAAAGGTATCCTTCCTCTGTCCCCATTAGCCTAGAGGTCAACAGAGAGAGCTTTTCCAGATGAGGTAGTCTGGCCTACTGTTTCTACTTTCAGTTTTGTTTGCAGAGTTAAGATCAGAGCTCTAGATGAGGCTATTTTCCTTTCTTGTCTTTCCATACTTTCTGCTACAAAACTTCTGTCTACATAATGGTATGACATAGAAGAATAATGCAATGGCACCCGTAATAAGAAAGCATAAGAATGTTATGTATGCACACAAACCTTGTAAATATGTCTCACTTGCCATTCCAAATGCAGACGTGAGCAGAACACATTCTCCTAAACAGCTTACAAATTCTCTGATATGCATTTGTATTCCAAGAATGCACATTTAAAAAATAAATAAATACGCCTTCCCTATTTGCACAGAACAAACAGATTGCAAAGAAATGTGGTAAGTGAGGAGGGATTCAACTGAGCTTTTCACACAGTTAACTGATGCAAAGGGAAATCAGCTTTCAATACATGGGGGTTAGAATCCTGTTTGTGCCTCTGATCAAAATATCACCAGCTCTGGGCCTGCTAAGCCATGACAAGAATTTTGCATCTTCAGACCTCTGGTTTAGTTTTGCTGCTAGGGATGCATTGGCAAATCTGGCTGCAGCATCTCTTGCTCCATTGATCACCAGGCTTGGTTGAGCTGCCCTGGCTGGCTAGACAGATGTGCCCTTCTCCCCCACTGCCCCATGTATACCCCTCTTGAAGCAACACACTTGGTGGAAGGGCCTGAACACCCCCATTTTACTGCTTGGTGCCATATATAATTTCTGTGACTTGATTCTGCTTGCTCTTTTCTCTTCTTCTTCTAGTTGTTGTTATTAGTTATCGCTCCACTATGAATGTTATCACCTATTATAGAGTGATCTAATGAACAAAAGAACTGATTGTTGACCCTCTAAAGCTTGCAGTCTAAATTATAGCAAACGGGAGGGAAGGGAAGGGCAGGGCAGGGCAGGGCAGAGAAGAAAGTAGGAAGCACTGATAACAAAGGGATAAAGCGTTGTTGTGGTGTAGTGGTTAAGGTGTTGGACTTGCACTCGGGAGATCCATCTTCTAGTCCCTAGTCAGCCATGAAGCTCATTTGGGCAACTCATGGATTCTCAGCCTAAGCTACCTCACAGGGTTAGGCTAACAAGTGGAGTGAAAGGAAGCGGCATTGGTAACACAGCCTTCCATCCCTTGATAGAAGTGGGGAAAGGAAGGGATATGAATCTAATGATAAAAAGAAAAGAATAAATATGTGCAAGCAGAATATCAGTTACATACGTCCAGTCTTTGTTTCAGATAGTGATAAGTTGTACAAGGTCGATGTGAAGGCTTATCTGTAGAGTTGGCTTTAAAGGAGAAATTTGAAGAGGGGAGAACCACTTAAGAGACGGATCTTCATCCAACTCTCTAACTCTGTGGGACATACCATTTATCATGCATGCATACTAGTCATGACACGCCAGCTTGGATCTGGCCCATCTAGTCCAATGGAACAGGTCTCCAATGGGTACCAGTTCCTCCTTACCAGTTGTTAGAAGCACAAGGAAGAGGAAGAGTCGCAGTGCAGTCTGCATGGCGATGGGAGTTCCACAGTGCTAGCACAGGGATGCTTTCTGCAGTGAAACAAATTCTCTGGCTCAAAGGACCTTTGGTGACATCTTGGGCAAGCAGGTACACCCAATGTTTTACCCTCAGAAACCTAGCAACACAGCAAAACGATATGTCTGATGTTATGCAGAGCTGTTATGCGTGTGTAGATTATGTAGGAGATCCCCATTTTCCCACACTCCGCGGTCAACAGCCATCCAAGTTCCCTTTCGGACGAACTGGAGCATACAATGCAGCCACCGTTGTCTTGTGGTGGTAGAGGACAACTCTGTACCTTGGGATCCCCAAAAGATGGCTTTGGAACAAAGCTAAAGGATGGTGAATGTGCCATGCTGCGGCTCCCTGCTGAGGAGAGAGAGGATGATTTCAATCAGACAAGAGATGACGAAGTAAGCGCAGGTAGAGTGAGATGGGCAGGAGACATTTGGGAAGTGGGTTGTGTGCTCTGCCATATTAAGATCAGCGATAATGAGTAATAATAACTAGCACTAATGAACTTCCTATATCTTGATCAGCTCTAACAATGATATGCAACTGCATGGAAGCTCAGGTTCAACTTACCAGCACTAACAGTCACGAAGGCCTCTAAGATTCCATTTCTTTTAAAATGAAACTGCCTTTATCATCGCAGCTACCAGACGGCTTCCTCGGTGTGGAAGACGTGAGAGAGGCTATGAGAGGATATGAACAACTGGGAGAAATTTGTATGTATTTATTAATGAAGACAGGTACTGATCTTGAACAATTGGCATTGACCAACTCAAAAGTACTCCACCATGTGTGTACGGTAGCCCAAAGTTTCTGCTCTTGTTGTTGTGTGCCATCAAGTCATCCCTAACTGATGGCAAGCCTACAAATGAACACGCTCCAAACTATCCTGGCCTGCTCAGACCAAGTAAACTCAGGACTGTGGCTTTCTTGATGGAACTGATCCATCTCATAGTTGCTCTTCCTTTTCTCCTTCTGCCTTTCAGTTTCCCTGGAATGAATGTCTTCTCCTGGGAGTCCTACTTTCTACCATGATGTGCCTGGAGTAGCTTCCTGGAAATCCCAGCCCAAGCCATGGCATGAGGTGTGTGGCCTCCCCAGTCTTGGAGCTAGCAACTGGGAGGCAGCAGACTTAGGTAAGAGGGAAGGAAGGAAGGAAGGAAGGAAGGAAGGAAGGAAGGAAGGAAGGAAGGAAGGAAGGAAGGAAGGAGTCCCTAACCCACTACCCAAGCAAGCACCCTCTTCTGAAGGAGCTGTGAGTGGGGTCTGCGTTCACCCCCTTTCTCACTCCTGCTTGCCTGGGAGGCCACCCCAACATGGTGTAGTGGTTAGAGTACTGGATTGGGACTCAGGGGTTCTGGGTTCAAGTCCCTGCTCAACCATGAAGCCAACTGGGTGACGTTGGGCTAGTCACGGACTCTTAGCCCAGCCTACCTCACAGGGTGGTTGTTGTTGTTGTGAGGATGGAGAGTAGGAGAATTATGTAAGCTGCCTTGATTTCCTTGCAAGGAAAAAAGCAGGATATAAAGTATAAATAAATAAAGATGGTGGCTGCAAAGCAAGCACCAGATTGAGGAGGGCCCCATCTGTGGAATGCACTCCCCAGAGCCTGGTGCTGTTGTTATTTGTTTTTCAGCACCAGGCTAAGACCTTTTTATTTAAAAAATATTTTAACAATGCTAGATAATATTTATAGGTTTTAATTGTGCAGACAGAGTGTTTCTGGGTTTTAACTGTATTTTAATTGTATTTGTATTATGTTTGTTTGTTTATGTGAGTCATCCCGAGGCTATAAGCGATGGGACGGCATACAAAAATTCTAAATAAATAAATAAATTGTAAATTAGTGTGACTGAGAGGACAAGGCGGCCTCTGGTGAGCCACATGGAATATTAAGGAGATCACTGAGAGAAAAGGCACTTTTACGCAACTTGTTTTCACAGTACAGCCGTTCACTGCTGAGATTCTGCTCCCATCACTGCTGCTGTCCAGGCCAGGGCGAGAGGCAGGTGAATGAGCAGCTTGCAAAGGTGAAGAGGAGGAAGAGGACCAGTTCCAGGGAGTTCTTGAACACAGCCCCTGCTGGGACATGGGCCCCTGGCAGGCACCCGATCATGCCCCTCCTGGACCCAAAGAGAATGCAGACGCATTCAGAAAGGAAAAAGAAAATGAGGGAGAAATCCTGTCATAAGGATTGGAAGCCCCAGAACTTGAAGGCTTGCTAGCGTTCAGTGCAGCATGGGAGAAGTGTTGGAAGCAGTCTTCAATTTCTCATCCCCATTTTTGCTAGACAGACTTTTTTCTCTTCCTCTCCAACTGCCCAAGCCCATATCCAAGGTCACTCTTACAACCTCAGAGTCACAACCAATGCGATTCTTTCTGCTCCCACTCCATGTTCAGAGTCCCAACTCCAACCTTGGAGCAAATTTTCCAGGATGGAGATGAGGCTCCTGCTAATCCTACAGCAACTTGTAAAATGTCAGGGAGGCAGGCTTGACTTCCAGTTCCTGAACCTGCCCCTGGTCAAGCTATTCAGCATGCAGAAAGGAGGGAAAAAAGCTTCCTGGCCCAGCCCAATCATCTTCCACCCCAATATTTCTTTCTCCTTTGGTGTCTTTTGTCCGACTCCGGCATTCCCCTCCACACAGCCTCCTTCCTCACTATTTTTCTCCCACCCCTATCCCTAGTCTTGTTCCTTCTTTCCATCACCTTTTTATCCTGTTGATTCTCCCCAGCCCTAAGCTCTTGCCCCTCCCTCCCTACCTCTAACTCTCTATTTCTCTCCCCACATCTACCTCTTTTGACTACCCAGGCCCCCTTAGCAGCCATTGCGTTGCCACAATCCTCCATGGCAGCCATTTTGCAGTAGCGCCCACAACGGCTTCCCAAATTCACAAATGTGCACACAGGACCAAAGAGGGTGTGGCCCCCATGTCATAACTGGTTTCCATAAACAACGAAAACCAAGAGGAAGTTTCAAAGAGAGAGGAAGCAAAGCCATCTACAAAACCCCCTTCCAGCTTATGAATGGGGTGGTACCTACAGTTACTTCAGCTCCTCTGAGCACCCCTGGCCAGAAAGATCACTCCTAATCCAAGCCTGTTTGACTTGCACTCCTGCACTGCAGCCTGCTGCATGGAACCTATGATGTTCTCCTCAACTTCTGTGTGTGTCCCCCAACACACAGAGAGACAGGCACTTTAGTCTACAAAGCCTTTTCACTGCCATTAGAGGAACACCTTCAATCAATGAAGAAAGAACATTTAATCACATCGATTAAATTACCACAGAAAGCAAGGTTCCTGGAAGTGTCATCAACATTTCTATTCATGCCAAATTTTATTTCAGATCTGACTTCCAAACCATTTTATTGCTAGACCAGCACAACCAGGCAAAGGCTCGTACTTTTTCCTTCTCCAACGTTTGTGTTCGTTCAAAGAAACCTCCAGAAAGTCAAAACTCTTGAAAAAACCAAACTTGCACAAGAAAGCTTGTATGAAAAAATGAGGAGACCTTCTCTGGTGCCAAGATGCTGCAAGAGACTCATTACATGAGGTGGTTCATCAGCAGGAGAGCCAGGAAAGTGAATCCAGAGGATGGAGCGACCTTGACGAGAACATCCTTGGCTGGTTCACACGCTATGTCTTTAAGCTCAGTCCCACGCAAAATCGTCCCTCTGTATCTATTTAATGCTGCACAGACGTCTTTAGTAGTGCAGCCCTTTGTGGTGCTGTTTATGGTGTCACCTTCTGGATATGGAAAACAATGACAAAGGGTCAGTAACTCGCAACTGGACTTTACCTATTTAACAGCCACACCACTTGAACTTCAAGCCAGCTAATCCATCACTCGGTAGGTGAAATAAAAAAGCAAAAGTCCTTGGGCAGTGATCCGAGTTTGGGTTAAAACAGCTTGTTCTGCCCATCTGCCACCTGTACTGGATATACCAGGCTGGGAAGGAAGGAGTTGCGTCCAATAAGAGAGGCACAATAAGATACAACCCCTTTTATTTCCAAACATAACACTGCCAGCAGAAGTAACAATTGCACCTAGAACTGAGAGCCAGTGCGGTGTAGTGGTTAAGAGCATGGGACTGGGACTCAGACGATCTGGTTCTAGTCCCCACTCAGCCAGCTGGGTGGCTTTGGGCCAGTCACAGACTCTTAGCCCAACCTACCTCACAGGGTTGTTGTTGTGGGGATAAGATGAAGGAGGAGAATGATGCAAGCTGCCTTGAGCCCTTTGTAGGAAAAGGCAGGATATAAATCGAAAAATAAAATAAATAAGCTAAACAAATAGCAACAATCAGTTGCTATTTCTGATTTCCTTTTATAGGCTGCCTCCCTTTAGCTGGACCACGGGCTTCTCTGCATTGATCATGCCCTCTCAATCCCCAGTTCACAGAAGTCTGTGGATCCTTTTCATGACGTTAAAATGTCCACCACAAAAATGCACGAGGTTCTTGTTCTGGTTCATTCCACACTGGAAATCAAATGCCTCTTTTTCCTTGTTCTAAAAGTAACTGCAGAAATGCCTGCAGGGCAAAGTCAAGCACCCACAAGCCTAAGAGCAAGAAAAACATAGTGGAGAGTATAAAATAAGCAATACCTTTGTATGTGACAAAACCGAAGCAGTAGTTGTCTGCTCCTTTACAGTGCACCACCTCGTCAAGGCACACTGATGACAAAGAAGAGCAGCCTGGGCAAATCTTTCCATTTTGAACCTTACTCCTGAATGTTGAAACTGTGAAAGGAAAGGAGACAGACAATTTGAGCTGGTTGAAGAGACAATCCTATTCATGTTTAGCATTTCTGAATAGCCTGAAGTGCTTGTTCTTGCTAATCTCGTGAAGCTAAGCAGGGTCAGTCCTGATTGACATATGGAGGGGTGACTTAACTGTTGTGAATTGTCCAGTAAGCTTCAGTTACACATGGTATGAGAAATGCAATTTAATATGATGATGATGATGACAGACATAGATAGATAGATAGATAGATAGGAGAGAAAAGTTTACAGAAAAAGGGCTTTGGGGTATAGGCCTTTTTTCTGTCCAAATATACATAGGACTATACTCTTAATAGGGACTGCAGGTGGCGCAGTGGTTTAAACCGCTGTGCTGCTGGGCTGGTTGATCGAAAGGTCGCCGGTTCGAATCTGCACATGGGGTGAGCTCCCATGCTCCGTCCCAGCTCCTGCCAACCTTGCAGTTCGAAAGCATGCAAATGCAAGTAGATGAAAAGGTACCACTCCAGTGGGCAGGTAACAGCGTTCCGTGCACTTCGGTGTTTAGTCATGCCGGCCACATGACCACGGAGACTGTCTGCGGACAAACGCTTGCTCCCTCGGCTAGGAAACGGAGATGAGCACCGCCCCCTAGAGTCAGGCATGACTGGACTTAACGTCAAGGGGAAACCTTTACCTTTATACTCTTAATAATATATCATATATCATAGCTGTTAGTAAATTAACACACCATCTACTAATCCAACTGCTTGTTATTGTATTACTATGCTGAAATGGCTTCAAAATATACATATCTGCTGTGGGAAGTTGCCACATACATACTCACAGTGGCTACAACCTACCAGGAACTACTTCTAAGCCAACCCTGCTAAAATAAATGGGGTGTTTTATGCACCTCCCATTCATTTCTGTGGGTGAGGAGAGGAACCTCTCTGTTGATTGTATCCTAAGATTCTTTGCCTCCATTGGCCATTTTTGTTTCCATTAGAAGTAAAGCTGGGGCAATTATTGATATCAATGGTGCTAAAAATAAAAGCACTCTGTTTTGAATTCAAGCAGCATCATTTTGAGGTGGACACAGAGCCCCCTTCGAGCCCACTAGATTCGAGATTTTGTTTGTTTCATTACAGGTTTTCATCAATTCAGGCTTGTAATCCAGACTGCAGCTCCCCCGCCGGGGATTCTGGGTGAGGATCATGTTGACCGACAGGCCCAAGAGAGAGAAAGGGCATAATCCTTACATTCCAGAGGGGGTGTTACGCAGGGACTCCCAGAGCAACAGAAGGTATTTTCCCTCATGAACTGTCCTTCTCCATAAGTCAAATCAATGAGTCCAAGGTCGCAGTCATCATTATAGACACAACTCTTTTGAAGAGCAAAAATGTTGCCATGAGCTGCAAAAAAGGGGATTATTTAGTAGATGAGAAGTGTTACGACTGGGGGATTTAGCAGACTCTAAACAGACACCTTGGCCATCCATCCTCAAGGTGAGAGAGTGGCATTTATTTTATTTTATTTATCGATTTATATCCTGCCTTTTTCCTACAAAGGGCTCAAGGCAGCTTACATCTCCTCCTCCTCCATCTTATCCCCACAACAACAACCCTGTGGGGTAGGTTGGGCTGAGAGTCTGTGACTGGCCCAAAGTCACCCAGTGGGCTCCATGGCTGAGCAGGGACTAGAACCAGGTCATCCGAGTCCCAGTCCCATGCTCTTAACCAGTACACCACACTGGCTCTCCATTTGAGGTATGCTGGCAAATTAAGTCAAGTTTTTTGAACCTAAAGCAGGAATGGGGAATCTTTTTTATGTCCATGGACACATTGTCTTGGTAGCAACCTATCAGGGCCTTTTGAAAGTCCACATACCGAAAAAATACCATTTTGAAGGCTTACTAGAGTTCCTTCCACACTGAAGAAAGGGGCCAGGCATATGTTTTGCATGCCAAGGGGCCTGGATCCCCTATCTGATTGAGTTGGGGTGTTGAAATTCCTTCAGCCCATGGGCTGAATTCCATTTTGGTGATGTTCTTAGAGGTGGCCTGGATGGGTGGGACTGAACTACCAGCATGTCTTAGCTGAAGATTCTTCTTGCCAGATTAAAGCTTACAGTGATTGAGAAGAATGCCACTAAAGCTGGGAAATGATCCAGTTTGTGGTGATTGTAGTAATACAGTTGGTTCAGGGGAAGGGGAGGATGGTCCTCTTGGGAACCCTGGAAGATGTAAGTGGAGTCCAGGCAGGCTGCATTTGGCCCCCTGGTTTCCGTACTCCTGCCTTAAATAATATGATTTGAGCAGGCCAGGAAAAACCTCTTCCTGAGGTCTTGAAAATCCACTGCGAGTCGGAATAGAAGATGGCAGGCCAGAAGGACAATTGGTCTGCCTCACTATTGGATGGCATCATGGATTCAAGATTTTGTACAAGCTGCTGCATGTTCACTGCCATGGGCAAGCTAAGACACCTCTCACCCACCTCCTTCATGTTCCATTACAGTGATGGCACAAGAGTTTTTTTCCTTAGGGCAAATCTTCCAGTCACCTTTGCAGGTTTTTATTCCCGTGCAAATTTCACATTCTAAAAAGGTAGCTGTGGGAGGGAAGATAAGTGTTATAGAAAGCACAAGGGACAGGCAGAAGAGTGTGGCACATGGTAAATATCTAAACCGTGAATAACTAACAGAGTACACCTCCAAGCTTTTCATTTTTAATTGCAAATTATATATTTCATCAAAAATTTCATCAAAAAAAAGAAAACATTCTAATCACATGGCTCTGAATTCATCATTTTTAATTTATAGGCATGAAATGTGTTTGTGTGTATGAACATTCAATTTTCTAGAGTAAAATGATAAGAATTTTTAAAAAGCTTCAAAAAAGACAGTCCAAATATCCACATATATGTCCATGTTTAAGTGCCATCGATGTATCACTATCTTAGATGCTGAAAGTGTTGTAAGTCACAAATTCTTTGTATGTGAGCATTTATCCTTCCAGTCCTGTAATATCAGTCTTTTAGCACTCTAGAGAGGAAAGAAAATCCATTGTTGCTGAACATGCTTTACTTTCATGGAAGCAAGTGGATCATTAAAAAACACATGTACATTAAAGAATTAATTACTTGATGAATTAATATTAAAGGATGTCCCAGTACAAAGTGTGTCCATAGTACTACCCCCTTCCCAAAAAGAGGCAACAACTGGACAATATGAAAACATATGATTAAAAGAAAGATTAGCAGTATTACATCTTCAGTAATGAGCTGATTGGATAAACTTGATTTAAAAGATTTTGACCTGGTTCTCATTGGGATAGCAAGCCTTCAGGGGCAGCAAGCCATGGAGGGTTGTCATATCATCTGAACCCAGCCCAGGTGATCCCAGGCTGGCTTTTCTCAGCCATGGAGCCCACTGGGTGACTTGGGGCCAGTCTCAGTCCAGCCTTCCTCACAGGGTTGTTGTTGTGGGGATGACTGAGAGCAGGAAGAGGCGCATGATGTAAGCTGCTTTGTGTTCTTTAAAAAGAAAAAAAGTGGTATATAAATCTAATAAATTAATAATAATTGAATAAACTGGCAAAGAAAGCAGTCTTTTCTTGTCAGTTGCCTTGTATGCTACCTAATCTACTGCTGTGTTCCTTTTGATGGCTGAAACATGCAAAGGGCAAGATTCCACCTACTGGGCCACTAATTCAGTGTTCTTAGCCTAATGCTAATCTAATTTTCCAGGAAATTGTCCAGAAAACCTACATCACTGCTTCTGACAGACCAGCCTTCTCTTCGTTTGGGAGCCCTACTGGGTATTCCTACAAATGCCAAATTATCCCATCCCAGCTGCGACTGACCCACTGAACCGGGGGCGGGGGGGATTTATTTAAATAAATCTTTTCTATAGGGTCCCATCTAAGACGTCTCGGGATGGTTTACGGGTTCCTTCTTCCCACACCCCGAAGGGCTGAATTAACCAGCTGCTCCTTACCTGTTACCACAAGCACCAAGAAAAGGCCCAGCCGAAAGAGAAGTTGCATGGAGAGACCTAAGGGAAACCCTTGCACAAAAGTAACTCTGGGTCCCGAAGAACCGGCAAAAGCAGCCAGAGAAGCCGGATGAATTAAGAAAGATTTTTAAAAATACATAGAATTAAAAGGTCCCACTGTAAGGACGTCAGGCCTTAAACGGCAAACCGGGCTTCCCGCTGCAGAATTTCACCCTCCGAGACACAGGGGGCAGCGGGCCAGGCATGGAGATGCTACAGAGAGGCAGGCAAGCCCTGCTCTGCCCCGCATGTTTCTAATCCTGTTCGGGAGCTGCAATCCTGCATGTAATTCTAATCAAACCGAGTAGCCTCATCGTCTCTTCTATGGCTTATTCCTGCAGATAGTCGCCCTGCTGAAATTTAGATTACAATCTCCGTTTCCCCTGCAGGCTTTCTCACTTCTCTTCCCACTCAGACTGGTTTATTTTAGGAAGAGAAAGAGCAAGAAAGAAGAAATGAACTTTTAGCCTTGAGATGAAACCAGCAGAGTCAAGGACAGGGAGGAAGTTTCTTAAGATGCATGAATTCTGAGGATATGAAAGCTGATGTGCAACATCCTTCAATTAAATCAAATCTGCATTAGTGAATAATTCAATCATAAAACCTATGTAGCATCACTCCTGCTTAATTCCTTATTAATGGTGCCACCCCGCCTCAAGATCACCGACTGGCAGAGGGGCCATATAGCCTATTTTACGGTTCTTTATGAGAAGAAATCCTCTTCAGGGGCAAATAGGGGCTATGAAATCCAGTGGGGTTTCACTCCTGCAGCCTTATGCACCCTTTCCTGGCGTTTAGCCCCACTGAGCTCAGAGGGAGTTACTTCCAAGTAAACGCGCAGAGACTGCTGAGGGGGGGAATGCCAGAAGAACCCCTGCGGTGGTTTTGCTCCTGAGTAAACCTGCCGAGGAAACAAGAGGATTGAAAGGAAGAGGGACAGTGCATGGGTGAAAGAAGCCCTTTTGTCTGGCCGACTGCAGTGGGCAGGGCCTCCTCCAAGGAAAGCCTCGACAAAGGCCTCGTTTCCCAGGAAAGCCGCAGGCCTCACGTGCGGCCTACAGGGAGCAGCCCAGCCACCTCCCCATTTGCCTTTGCTGTCCCTGAAGACACTGTAAATTGGGACCTACATGTAGGCTGCATCCCACATCTTTCCTCACGGCTGCACTAACACAGTTGTTTCATGTAACATGACTTGCTAAGCAATGCTTTGAGTTCTGACCCATGATAAAATGCTAGCTGATTTTCCTACTCCAAGCCAAAGAAGCTGTTCCTACTGGTAAGTAATGGGGTTAGGGTTAGGGTTGAGGGTCCCCAAGATAAGTTTGTCAAATTCTAGAAGGGTGAGGAGAACTGTTTCTGGTGGTACTGACAGGAGAGAAATATGGAGCAGGGACTAGAAAAAATCCACAAGTTTTTTTCAATGGCCCTAGTGGGAGGAGGGGCACTTGGGCTTGGCTTCAGGGGAAAATGTATAAAAATATTCTTCTTTACAAAAGTCAATCATATGCCACTTTGATCATGAATTCTGCGCCCAGAGGTCTCCCCTCACATCCTTCCATCTCTGTGATTTTCTTATAGACACTTTCAGCATCTTTAGCTACATTATCCAGGAAGCTGGAGAGCATCCAGTAAGTGACTCCAAATGATAATGCTGCAGGTAACAAAGTACCAGTGACTGGATCGACTTTGCTTAGCATCTGATGTGCACAATCAATGCACCTCTTCACAACAAAAGCCCTGGTGATGTGGGCTTCCCCGGGTGATTTGATCACAGCATTCAGTTCTTCCACAGGTTTCTTGGCTCGTTTGGCCAATCTAGCCAAGGACTTCTCATCCAGCTCAAACTTCTTGTAGAAGGCAACCATGGAGACAAACAGGACACTGATGTCACAAAGTATGGGAAGTTCTGGAACAGGAATGGCATTGACGCAAGCTGACACCAGTGAGATTTTCCATATGTGCTTCTTCAGGGCTGCTTTCTTCTTTGCTATGATCTCAGGGGAGAAGTTGGGAAGGCTCAGCAGGAATGCGAGTCTCTTCAGGCTGGGCAAATCATTTTGCAAGGTCTGCACCAGCACGGGGAAGTCATATTTGTCCAGATCCCAAGAAGAGATCAGAAAGCAAGGTGGACTGGACTCCTGAAAGCGCTCTTCCAGCTTCCTGTTGCAATTATGCCTAATCTTTTCAATCTCTTGCTTTTCATTGTAAGTGCTGGGATGGTCATTTTGCTCATTGTCCAAAGATGAATCCAGTTTGGAGCGCACAAAATAGCACTTCTTCTCCATTTGCACGATCTGCTGAACTAGGTCGATATGGTTGGATTTGAACCTTTCAGAACCTACAATGATGAAGAAGTCATAGCGGGAGAATTTCACCTTTGAAAGATAATGCTCTGGTGAAAATCCTGGGGATCCTAATCCAGGCAGGTCCCAGAATATGATATTGGGATAGCTACAGTTTTGATAAGGAGTTGGCTCCAGGGTTGTTTCTGTCACACCGACGGGGGCAGCTCCATTGTCTTCAGCACTTAGGCCCCGGATAGCATTGATGAAGGACGATTTCCCTGAGCCTGTCTCTCCAGTGACCGCGACATGGAGCTCAATGTTTTCAAAAGACTCCAGCTCTTCCGAAATTTCAGCAGCTGCTACATCTGCTTCTCCATGTTGGAACAGCTCTGTGAACTTCTCATATATCTGGATTGCCCCATTGAAACATGCTTTGGGGTCTGCCTCTAAGTTCTTTGGGATATCTTCAACCAGTGTTGAAAGTTGGTCAATGGTTGCTTTTATTTCTAAAAGGAGAAACAGAAGGGAGTTTGACCAGACTGGCAGTGCAACAGAACACAATAAAGTAGCCATCCATCTTGTAAAAGTCCACAGTGATTTGCATTTGGCATTGAATGGATGCTGTCCCCTCTATCATTCTGATATTAAGATCTTGAGGGAAAGGGGCTTGATCGAGCCTGTGGCGAGCACAGTGCTCATGTCTGGAGGGCTTCCTGCTAAGCCTGACAGAGCCCAGAGTTTATTTCCCAGCGCAGCCCCCCTCTCCCAGTCCAGGGAGGGGTGTCGCTGGGCCACTGCCCCCTTTTCCTCTTCCCCAAGGCTGCTTTCCTGACCTGGGAGTGGACCTGGCACACTTCTTTCCATGCCGCCTGCCAGGTGGAACAAGTCAGACCTGTGGTTCCCAAGCCAGGCAGAACGAGGTCTAAGACCTGAGATTCCACAGGGCCCCTCTCAAAATGCTCCCGCCGGTGCCCAGCTAACGATGGTGTAGAAAGCGAGGAAGAGGAGCAGTTGCCAGATTGCCTAACCAATGAAGCCCATCCATCCAAGCATATTTGAAGCAACCCAGTGACCGTGTCTGAGTCTGCCTGCTAATCCAGCGGCATTTAGTGGATCAATGTACTGGCAGGCTAGAAAAAGAAGGCAACCATTCGGTCATCAAGTGGGCTTGGTTGCAATTAAAATGTTTTGATAACTGGATGAAAGCAGCCTCATTGTACAGCCTTTCATATTTTGTGTTCTTTAAAGGTTTATTTGTTTGATTTAATTTCTATATTGCTTAATAGTCAAAGTTCTCTGAATGGGGAACAACAATTAAATATATAAATTAGTGTAACTGTAATGGACTGTATTTTAATGAGCAGAGAACAAAGTTGTCTTTTCTGTCTATTCAGAACTGTACACCGGAATCAAAAAACATTGTTACCTTTTAGGTTTATTTTATTCATGTTGACAAACAGTTGTTTGCTAGACAGACTTGTTATCTTTAGAGGCTTCTCTGCTCTTGGTTTTGGGGCACAGCAAACGGTCCAAGGTTTTCCTGCAAAACAAAGCAATGACCAATGTTTTAAAATTTGGAAAGGTGTCCCAGGGCAGGTGTTCAGGGGGTGTTAGAGGTGCGTCCTGGGGAAAGATGGCACAGTGCTGCGGAGCAGGGGACAGCCACGTTCTCCCCCATTCCTGTTCTCTGGTCCTGTGACTATGACTCTCAATGGATACCTGAGAATACCTGGCAAGTGTGTGTGTCTTGGTTACTTTGCAGTTCCAACAGACAAATCACTCTTTGCTTTACTCCCCGTGTTTTCTTTGTGTAGCTTGCGATGCGTTGCGCGAGACAGGATTCTGTGATAATTATTCTGCCATATGAACGTTCATTGCTTTGATCATTACTGCTCTGCCTCAGCACTTAATATGATGGCGGTGCATTTTCCTGGGGAGGGGGTTGCATTATCCTCCTGGGGAGCATACTTGTGCCTGCTTCTTAGGGAGCATTGTAAACGGTGGCATTTAGTACTTCCGTGTGTCAGCTGAGGACGTTGGAGAACGCGTGCTGGATCAGACCCCGCATCCCCCACCAATCAGCTTCGTGGGGCGACCCCGCTGGGCCTCGTCTTGTGCGGGGGGGGGGGGACACGTCTCCCTGAGCAGTCAGCTCTTCGCCCCTAGCAGAATTCTGTGCCCCTCTATCCTACCTCTCCCGATTTGCCTTTTTCCCCTAAGCTGAGCAATCCCGGTCGTGTAACCTGTCCTTAAAGGGGAGCTGCTCCAATGCCTGCAGCATTTCTTGTGCTCCGCTCTGTACTTTTCCAATTCAGTGTTTTGTGTTTGTCCTGTGTCAACAGGATCTTGCTGTTTTTATTGTTGATTCCTTTCACAATTATGCCTAACATGGAGCTTGCTTTCCTTACAACCACCATGCATCGGTTGACATTTTCACTGAGCTGATAACCACAGTGGCTCAGAGAACTTTTTGCAAAGATATGCTGACCAAACACTATACTCATCATCAGAATTACTCCGAATATTTCCTGGTTCCTGTATGAAGGCAGAGACAAAAAAAAGGCACAGGCCCCACATTTGGACTTTCGATCTGGAGGACATGACACAAAAGAGAAAAGGTGTCAGGAGAGAAGGAAGAGGAAGCTGATAACGTGGGGGTCCAAAACTGTCCCATTAAGCCATGAGCAGAGGTCCTGGCCACTGAAGGGAGAGTTCTGGGAAAGGAGGAGACCAAGGACAGTAGATCTCCAGTTGAATCCAACTGATCCAAATGACTCCACAATTTCTAGGTAGAAACTAGAGCTGAGCTGAAATTCTCTGGATGAGTTATATTAATTTCCAGCCTACCTTACCTAGAAAAACAATGCCTCCTTCTGGAACTTTCTCTGAATATTCTCCTCCATTTTCCTGCAGCCGCCATTTTCTTTCACAATGGTGCTCAGTCCAGGGTATATTAAAATGGTGGACAGGCTGCTAAGCGGTTGCTTCTGAAACCCCATGCAGTAACAGAGAAAAGCAAAGGAACAAACGGGTGGGGAGAAGACCACTGTGCTAGTAATGGTGAGCTCTGGCCCTCGGCAGAAATGGTTGGAGAATGTCTCTTTTCTGGAGAAATTTAGGAAGCTGGGTCCTCCAATCTCTATACGCAAAAACAAGGTATTCAAATCTGAGGGGCCGTTAACTCTGTGATGCATGCCATTTTCAGAAGAACGACCCACAAAAAAGCTAGTGTTTCTCCACTGGCAAACCCCAAAAGTGTAAGCACCTCTGTTGCACAAGAAGTCCTGTATCTGTCATAGTCAAGGGAGAGCATAAAGATTTGCATTTCCAAATCAGAATTTTAGAATCAGGGCTACCTAAGTGCAATCAAATATTTTCTGAAATGGTCCCAACTGAATTCTGCTTCAAAGTTGTGGTTGGTGTACACGACTAGTCAAACATTTTGGTATTTAAATGGCTAATATTTGAAGATGGCACCTTCTGAAAACCCTTGCAGCATCAAAGAATTTAGTGAAAAATGAGATGAGAAAAAACTGGCTTACCTTTCTGTCTTCTGAGGAGCTGAAGAACCAGTGGAAGCTGTTTAATGATCGAGCTGGACAGCTCGTTGAGAGGGTGCCTTTTCTTCCTTCCCTGGGAAAACTCTTTGCTCTAGTTCTCCTTGACTGATGCAAGAAAAATGCTGAAAAATGAAAGCAACTCCAAATTTATATGCTGGAAAGGTGCAACCAACACCCAGCTACACTCCACCCACCCAGGAGGAAGTGGGAAAGGATTATTAGCAAGGAACCCTAACTTCACGAACCAACGGAGTTCTGTTGGTCAGCATCATTTAATCGCTGAGGGCTACCCAGAGTTTTCTGCTCCTGGAGCAACCCATAACCCTAAATCAATCCCAAGTGGGAAAGATCACACCTTGTGACTATTTACTTCTGTGACCTTTTCGAAAGTGTTGGCTCTGTTACATGTAACCCTCTGTTGATCATTACATAAAAGGGCCGCCTGAGGACTGTTAAGGTGCACCATCTGGAATGACTCATTGGTACCTGTTTATTATTGAAAATAAATCCTTTAAAAGAAAACTTTCCCCTGTTGTGAGAAGGACACCGACCTTTAAATCAACGCTTACAGTGAGGACGCCAGGTGAGCTTCATTGGGGAGCTCATTCCAAAGGTGAGGCACAGTCAGTGAGAAGGCCCTCCTTCCATTTGTCATTCCCCCCACTTCTTTGGGGGACAGTTCTTTAAGACGGGCCTCTGACTCAGATCTTAAGGAATGGGAAAGTGCATATGGGAGAAGGTGCTCCTCCAAATATCCTGGTCCCAAGCCATTTAGGGCCTTCTAAACAGATATTCTAAAGCAGAGAATGAACATTTCACTTGGCTTTGCTCCTCCTCAGGGAAGGGCTGGTATTAAGGGTTGTGAGCCTTAGCTTCCAATTTCTCTGGGGGTTTTGTTTTGGTGGGGTGGGGTGGGGTGGGGTGGGGTGGGGGTTGGTTGCCTAAAAGCTCAGTAGCCATATCCTAGTGTTTGTAAACTGAAGGGTGTCTTTTGGGTTTGCTTTCTATGTTGACTTTCTTGGTTTGTGTAATGGGTAACATGATATTCTATAACTGACAACCAAGACAGCAACATGTCATGTTGATGACTAATATGCAGCCAAAGCCACAGTTCAGGGGTGAAACCCATTTTAAAATGAACAAAGAAGCCCCTGGCATTCTTTAAGTATTGTGATTTTTTAAAAAATGTGGTGTGTAGAATATGGTAGGGTTGAACTGTATGGACTTATTTGGAGACATTGTAGGGATGACGCACTAAACCAGGGTACCCTAGGTGCCCCCCCCCCAAAAAAAACCAAGTAGGAAGGAACTGTAGGGCATTTCTGAGTATCTGCTTATTTGCTCAGTGTTTCTAGCTGCCAGGCCACTGTGAGAGAAAAATCACAAATGCTCTTTTCCTAGTTTCTCATGTTTGGCAAAGAAGCTGGCACATGAAAATGGATGTAGAACATGCAGGATCAGAGAACTGAGTTAGATACTAACAGCACAAGTACAAATAGGCACTGTGATACTATGTAAGAACTAACAACAGGGATTCGAACAGGCTAAGGATGAGGTTCAAGCTCAATCCTTTCCTCATCCTGAGATAAAGGTGTGAATACAGGAGGTGGGCATGAGAAGGTATCTCCACAGTCATGTAAACTATAAAAGCATTGCTCTGTTATTGATGGAGGCCATCCCTTGGAGTTCAGCCTATACACATGTCATGTGTATAAACAGTTTTGCCTTATATGCCATATTCTGAATAGAAATTGCTGGTTTGTTTTTTCAAATCTATTTGGCCTGTTTCCTACGTGATCTGACTCCACCTTTCCTTGAGTTTGATATGAAATCTCATCTTGTTTGCAACCACTCCTCTCTTTCCCATTAAATGCTGCTAAACAGCTGATTTACAGGAAAGCGAAGCCTAAACGGTTGGCTTAACTTTCTTTTTCTTGGAAGTCCGTTGCAGGGTGAGCATGTGTAAGCAGGTGTGCCAGAGCAGGAGCAATTGATAAGGGATGACCCCTTCCCTACCAAATCGGAAAACGTGCCGGAGTTTTCCCTTGCTTGTTGATCAGGTCCCTGCATCCATACTCCAAGTCTGTATTCAATTAACTGGATACCATAATTGACCCTGGTGGTCTTTGAGTTTTGAAAGTAAATATATATGCACTGTCTGTTCACCTTTTTATTCCATTGCGTTTTAATCCCATCATTGGGCTATTTATTTACACTTACAACATGTACATTTGAAATCACAGCTACTTTATTCATTACTTTTTTCTAATATGAAGGGTTAGAGATGGGCTGCCAAGGGGTAAGGTAAAGGTAAAGGTTTCCCCTTGACATTAAGTCCAGTCATGCCTGACTCTAGTGGTGCTCATCTCCGTTTCCTGGCAGAGGAAGCCAGCATTTTGTCCACAGACAGGCTCCGTAGTCATGTGGCCGGCATGGCTAAACATGAAGTGCACGGAACGCTGTTACCTGCCCACCGAAGTGGTACCTTTTTATCTACTTGCATTTGCATGCTTTCGAACTGCAAGGTAGGCAGGAGCTGGGACAGAGTACGGGAACTCAGCCCCTTGTGCAGATTTGAACCGGTGACCTTTCAATCAACCAGCCCAGCGGCTCAGCGGTTTAAACCACTGCGCCACCTGCAGTCCCATAATGCAAGTGTAACACGACTGGGAACCACTGCCTCATGCAAACACTGCTAACTGGATCGCCTCTGCCTCGCTCAGACAGGCCTTCAGCTCCTCCTAGAGGTCAGTGGAAAGCCAAGAGTTGTGCTTTGCAGCCAAGACACACAGCCTCCCTTTCAGAGTCCCTTCTGTGTGCGTGTCCATGTTTAATTTTCACTTTTAATAAGGGTTTCAAACAACACTTTGGGAGGAAAAAAACACACACCAGAGAGGGAGTTCGAAAGCCCCTGGCTGCAAATATCCACTTGGCAGGTGGTAAGGAACTTGCTCTCCGCTCGGGACTGAGGGACGTTCTGGAGCTAAACGTCCTGGGCTGGCACTGCTGTGCTTTGCAGTGAAATCATAGTTCTGCACTTTCTAGAAGGATGGTGTGAGCTGCTTCCGGGGATGCTATTGCGGGCGGGGGAGGTATGAGGCAGGGACCGGTAGCACCAGGTATTTGCTCTCGGGAGAGGGGCGTTTGGACTTGGCGTCAGGAAACAAAATGTCCTGGGCTGGCACTGCTGAACTTCAGGTGAAAGAACATCCTTTATACAGACACCTACTTCAGTATAACCATCATGCATATTTCAGTTTGAAGATGAATGCTGGGCCCAGAGGTTCCCCCTCACATCCTTCCATCTCTGTGATTTTCTTATAGACACTTTCAGCATCTTCAACTACCTCGCCTTATTCCTGCAGATAGTCGCTCTGCTGAAATTTAGATTACAATCTCTGTTTCCCCTGCAGGCTTTCTCACTTCTCTTCCCACTCAGACTGGTTTATTTTAGGAAGAGAAAGAGCAAGAAAGAAGAAATGAACTTTTAGCCTTGAGATGAAACCAGCAGAGTCAAGGACAGGGAGGAAGTTTCTTAAGATGCATGAATTCTGAGGATATGAAAGCTGATGTGCAACATCCTTCAATTAAATCAAATCTGCATTAGTGAATACTTCAATCATAAAACCTATGTAGCATCACTCCTGCTTAATTCCTTATTAATGGTGCCACCCCGCCTCAAGATCACCGACTGGCAGAGGGGCCATATAGCCTATTTTACGGTTCTTTATGAGAAGAAATCCTCTTCGGGGGCAAATAGGGGCTATGAAATCCAGTGGGGTTTCACTCCTGCAGCCTTATGCACCCTTTCCTGGCGTTTAGCCCCACTGAGCTCAGAGGGAGTTACTTCCAAGTAAACACGCAGAGACTGCTGAGAGGGGGAATGCCAGAACAACCCCTGCGGTGCTTTTGCTCCTGAGTAAACCCGCCGAGGAAACAAGAGGATTGAAAGGAAGAGGGACAGTGCATGGGTGAAAGAAGCCCTTTTGTCTGGCCGACTGCAGTGGGCAGGGCCTCCTCCAAGGAAAGCCTCGACAAAGGCCTCGTTTCCCAGGAAAGCCGCAGGCCTCACGTGCGGCCTACAGGGAGCAGCCCAGCCACCTCCCCGTTTGCCTTTGCTGTCCCTGAAGACACTGTAAATTGGGACCTCCAAATGTTGCAGTGTAACCCAGAGATCACCCAGAGACCACTCAAAATGCCCAATTAGTCAAATGCAAAAGTTCTTTATTTTTAGCCGGCGTCTGCATGAGGTAACAATCATGCAGCCCCGATTGCTGTTCACATCTGCCTTTTATACCCCCAACTTAAAAGTACCATTGTCTTACAGACGCCAAAAGTGAAAGTTTTACAGACCCCAGAGGTGATTTGTTACATTCCTTTTAAGCCATGTCTTAAAGTTACAGCATATGCATGACATTCTTTCAGGAAGGAGCTGATAAGCCCAGTGTCCTCCTGCTGTGATTAAGGGTCGCTTAAATGTTTCTTTATCCTCAGGGCATGTCCGCCCTAAATGCTATGCTTTAGGTATGCGAGCGTGTTTACAGAGGCCAAGGACAGAAAGACTTGTTGCAGATGCCACATTTAGCTTGTAATTTCTCTGAGATGTTACACATGTAGGCTGCATCCCACATCTTTCCTCACTGCTGCACTAACACAGTTGTTTCATGTAACATGACTTGCTAAGCAATGCTTTGAGTTCTGACCCATGATAAAATGCTAGCTGATTTTCCTACTCCAAGCCAAAGAAGCTGTTCCTACTGGTAAGTAATGGGGTTAGGGTTAGGGTTGAGGGTCCCCAAGATAAGTTTGTCAAATTCTAGAAGGGTGAGGAGAACTGTTTCTGGTGGTACTGACAGGAGAGAAATATGGAGCAGGGACTAGAAAAAATCCACAAGATTTTTTCAATGGCCCTAGTGGGAGGAGGGGCACTTGGGCTTGGCTTCAGGGGAAAATGTATAAAAATATTCTTCTTTACAAAAGTCAATCATATGCCACTTTGATCATGAATTCTGCGCCCAGAGGTCTCCCCTCACATCCTTCCATCTCTGTGATTTTCTTATAGACACTTTCAGCATCTTTAGCTACATTATCCAGGAAGCTGGAGAGCATCCAGTAAGTGACTCCAAATGATAATGCTGCAGGTAACAAAGTACCAGTGACTGGATCGACTTTGCTTAGCATCTGATGTGCACAATCAATGCACCTCTTCACAACAAAAGCCCTGGTGATGTGGGCTTCCCCGGGTGATTTGATCACAGCATTCAGTTCTTCCACAGGTTTCTTGGCTCGTTTGGCCAATCTAGCCAAGGACTTCTCATCCAGCTCAAACTTCTTGTAGAAGGCAACCATGGAGACAAACAGGACACTGATGTCACAAAGTATGGGAAGTCCTGGAACAGGAATGGCATTGACGCAAGCTGACACCAGTGAGATTTTCCATATGTGCTTCTTCAGGGCTGCTTTCTTCTTTGCTATGATCTCAGGGGAGAAGTTGGGAAGGCTCAGCAGGAATGCGAGTCTCTTCAGGCTGGGCAAATCATTTTGCAAGGTCTGCACCAGCACGGGGAAGTCATATTTGCCCAGATCCCAAGAAGAGATCAGAAAGCAAGGTGGACTGGACTCCTGAAAGCGCTCTTCCAGCTTCGTGTTGCAATTATGCCTAATCTTTTCAATCTCTTGCTTTTCATTGTAAGTGCTGGGATGGTCATTTTGCTCATTGTCCAAAGATGAATCCAGTTTGGAGCGCACAAAATAGCACTTTTTGCAGGATCTGCTGAACTAGGTCGATATGGTTGGATTTGAACCTTTCAGAACCTACAATGATGAAGAATTCATAGCGGGAGAATTTCACCTTTGAAAGATCATGCTCTGGTGAAAATCCTGGGGAACACTATACTCATCATCAGTATTACTTGTAATATTTCCTGGTTCCTGTATGAAGGCAAAGTCATAAAAAAGGCACAGGCCCCATCTTTGGACTTTTGATCTGGAGGACATGACACAAAAGAGAAAAGGTGTCAGGAGAGAAGGAAGAGGAAGCTGATAACGTGGGGGTCCAAAACTATCCCATTACACCATGAGCACAAAAGAGAAAAGGTGTCAGAAATGGTTGGGGAATTTCTCTCCCCTCTGGAGACATTTGGGAAAATGAGTCCCCCAAACTCTACATGCATCTACAAGTTAATGAAATTTGAGGGGCCATTAGCTCTATGGTTGCTAACAGAGTGAGAGGGAGAGAGAGAGAGAGTGCTTGTTTTAGATTGTTCGAAGTAAATATTAGCAGCCTGGGACAGATGAGAGGGAAAGCAGGACAATAAGTGGGGCAGTGCTTAAAATTTGTCCAAATCTTCATTCAAGAACTGAATACTGTCGATTCGGTTAGATTCAGAAAATGGCCTAACTGAATCTGGGTTCTTCTGCATGTAACTCTCTGTTCTTCTCAGTGTTCTGGGGTTCTTGCCATGGTCACGTCTGTGATGCATGCCATTTTCAGAAAAATAACTCACAAAAAGCTAGTGTTTCTCCACCAGGTAATATTTGAAGATGGCTCCTTCCGAAAACCCTTGCAGCATTAAAGAAATTAGGGGAAAATGAGATGAGAGGAAACTGGCTTACCTTTCTGGCATCTGAGGTGCTAAAGAATCAGGGGAAGCTGTTTAATGATCGAGCCGGACAGCCCTTTGAGAGGGTGCCTTTTCTTCCTTCCCTGGGAATCTCTCTGCTCTTGCTCTGCATGACCGATGCAAGAAAAATGCTTTGAAAATGAAACCAACTGCAAATTTATATTATGGAAAGCTGCAGCCAACACTTAGCTACACTCCACCCATCGTGGAAGAAGTGGGGAGGGATTATCAACAAGGAACTCCAATTTCATGAAGCAGCTGACTTCTGTTGGGACGACATCATTTAATTCCTGTTACTGGACTCAGCCAGACAACAGCATGAGCGTTGGACTTCAGACCCGAGTCAAATGCAGCCTGAGACAAGACTTAGAGTCAAAAGCAGCAAACGGAGACAGAGGGGAATAGGCTTTCCAAATCAGCCTCAAAAGACGTACGGAAAACATGCATTATATACCCTACATTACAGGCATGATGTCTGGGCACACGGTAGATACATTCACATATTGTTAACTGACACCTTTTTTTTATTTCTTTGAAGGAATCCTTTATTCTCCCAAGGACTCCCTCCCCATATGTCCACTAATAATCTCCCAGCCATTCACACCAGCCTTGTATTTCCATACCTAATTCATCATGCATTTTTCTACTTTTACTGAGATTCACACCGGTTCAGGTGCCATGGGTTCTCTCCATTTGCCTCATTTTGAGATTCTGCTGACCTGTCACCGGAGCTCAAGGAGGATTCATCACTCTTGCTCTCCCTCCTGGAAAGAAACTGGGAGATGGCTGCGGCGCTTTTGCCACGTGGCCTTCCTTAGGCTAACTTCTACTGGGGACTTTTGGGGTGCTGATATTGGCAGCATTCCTGAGGGCTACCCAGAGGTCCCCGCTCCTGAAGCAATCCCTACCCCAAAGAAGGGGTTGCGGTGGGGGCAGGGGTGGCTAATGAGACACCAGGTCTCACCCCATGTTTACCACCACCACTAAGAAAAGGAGTGAACCCATACGGCTTGCATTATACCACTTTGAAGGTTGTGGCCAGCATGGTGCTTAGGGATGACAGCTTGCATTAAAATAAAACCCTGGCTTGTAGTTAAAACTTCTCATATTTAGAATATGATGCTATTTCCAGAACGTTGAAACCCCCACGTTTACCGTAGCAAAGCTGTCGTCATGATTTACATGGAAGCATACACTAACTTAAATATATAAATTAGTGTAACCGTTACGTACAGTAATGGACTGTAATGTAATGTTCAAAGAACAAAGTTGTCTCTTCTGTCTATTCAGAACTGTAGGCTGAAATCAGAAAAGACGGTTACCTTCTCAGTTTTTTTCACTCGTGTCGACAAACAGTTGTTTGTTTATCTTTGCTGCCTTCTCTGCTCCCACACTTTCTTTTGCCCTCTCACTTTTTGGGCGCAGCAAATGGCCTAAAGTTTGTCTGCAAAAGAAAGCAATGGCCAAACTCTGTGCTAGAAAGATACAAATCTTCTGCACCCTCTCCATGAAGGGAACAGCTCTTTTTTTCTCATCAGTCGTCCATGTCTCCTCTGCGTAATGCTTTACACATTGCAACTATGTTCAAATATGTAAATTTATCTATTTCAGCAGACTGCATATGTTAAAAGTATTTTAAGATATGTAAAAATATTTCTAAAACCCTTTCTTTGAGTGTGGTGTCAGCAGTACTAAGCCTAATCCTACCCAACTCTGACGTGTGGAAGAGCATATCTGCACACATGATTTATTTAGTGATGTATTTAATTTATATAGAAGCCACCTGTTAGCATAATGCTCTTTGGGCAGCCAAATGCAAGCCTACTTTTAAAAGCCCACTTTTGGAGCACACATTCAAAGGAATAATAATTGGGAGCCTCCTCTCCTAATGAAAGAGAGGTAGCATAGTTCTCCTAGAATTTTCATACAGAAACATTAGACAATAACTTTCTAATGATCACTTTAGTGGTGATTGCATGGCAACAGTTCCCCAAAGTGATGGAGAAAGGTGTATTTACTTACTGCCTTTGGCTGGTGGTTGCTTTGAGGAGCTGGAGAGAAGGTAGAATGTGGCATCTTGCATCTTTGGGAGAGCCGTATTTAATTCCTATGCATACAGGGCTTCCTTTTGACTTGCTTTTTTCCTGATACGGGAACTGAAACCTTACTCACACAGAGGCACATGCTTTGCAGCCAAAATGACATAGCCAACACCCTTCTGCCATCTACTGAATAAGTGATGTGATGTAACCCAGTATTCCAGAATGCCTGTTATTTCATGGAAAGGTGGGTTCTGGGAGGCCTCATCACCTACTTTGTAGGGACACCAAGATATTCACTCCTGAATTAAAAACCACTGCATCATTATGGCACATCAATTTCCCAATAAAACAACAGGCCTTTGAATAAGACTTAACAAGCAAGCAAGCCATTACAAATATTAAAACTCCAAGCCATGTAACACACTAATTCTTGATTACTCCATGCAGCAAAAAGACTAAGTTGCATGCTACGTATTTGCCCATGTGCTGAGCAGTTCCGAGGACAGCTTGACCTGGGTCGAATATGCTTTCCCTTGGACAAGAGAAAGTTCCTGACGTTTGCAGTGCATGTAATATTTCCCTTGCATAGAAACATGCTGGTGAATGCATCCCACTTCTCATGGGACAGGAGAAGCCTTCGTTTGGTGGAGTTAAGCCTTGAAGCAAAAGCATGTGGCTCTCAGAGATGGACACACGGTGCCTTCAAGATGCTGCTTTCACAAATCTAAGGCAAGGGGCATCTTGGTTGAGAATTATGGGACTTGGCACCCAAGGATTTATACTCAGCATCTATTATATCGTCTTCTTCATCCCCACCTTTTTCCTCTTTCAATGAACCTGGGGCAGCTTACAAGGTCCTCCTCCTCTCCATTTCAGCTTCACAGAGTGGAAGCTGGACACAGCTCGCGCTGAGGATGAGCAGCACAGCATTTCCCCCTGCAAGTGCCTGCAGGACTCAGAGCACCCCTGCAGGCACTCGGGGGGATCGGTGCCTGTGCAATCGTGCAGTGTAGCTGGGAGCCCCGGGAGGCTTTACAAAAGGGTTCCCAGCGCTGCTCACCTTGACCACCACAACATGGGCCACAGGAGTGGTTGCACTGTGCTCTGGTTCCTGCTTCCAGGCTTGCCTCCAGCCTGACCCTACCTGGCCAGGTACCTGTCCCTTCTTCTCCCTGACCTGCCCTTGCCTTTCTGGGATCTGGGCTCAGCGTGGCCTTACCTCCGCTTCTGCCACGCTTTGGTGGTATCGGACCGTGACTTTGCGTGTGCATCTGCCATGCCTTGCCAGGTGTTTGACCCTTGCCCATTCCTGACTCTGCCTCCCTTTCTGGGCCTGCCATGCCTTCCTGTGTCTGGCCCTTGCCTGCCCCTGCTCGTGGCTTTGCCTTTGCTTTTGGACCTGCCGTGCCTTGCTGCGTAGGTGGCCCTGGCTTGTTCCTGCATCAGTGCCAAGATCTCCATCACCCTGGTCCTGCTACTCCAGCCACAGGTACCTGCTGCCACATCCCAGACCTGACAGGCTGATAGCCTGTGAATGGTCCAAAGTCACCCAGTGGGGACTAGAAACAAGCTCTCCCAAGTGCCAGTCCAGCACCATAAGCACCGTGCTACATTGCCTTTAAACAATCAAATAGTGACTTCCCTCTTAAATAGTTACTGGTTTTGTTTTATACGTGGCTTCCTTCTTCCACCACTTGCCTTCCTTGTTTTTTTAACCAGATCATTATTCCCCCACATGCCCTTTTTTGATTGGGCATCACTTGGCAACCCTTGGTGGGATGTGGTAGGTCTGTCAAGCCCCATAATGGTGAATTTCTCACAACGTAGACTCCGTTGTTCGGTTTGGCAGTACTGGATGCGCCTCCGTAGCAATCCACGCAGGACTCGGGACAGTTTACATGTGAAGAGGAAATACTGCGTCGGGCGCATGGAAGAGAAGACAGCTGGCAACAAAGATCAGAGAAGCAAGACTGTGGCTTCAGTGGGTTGGTTTATCGGCAAATCAGTGGCCTCTGGGACTCAGTAATGAAGGGCAAACTTGCACATGCATCCATGAAAATGAATGAATTAAAGAAACAGAGCAATGATACTAACACAGGAACCAAAATTGGCAGCCGTTTTATTTATTTATTTATCGGTTTATAGCCTGCCTTTTTCCTACAAAGGGCTCAAGGCAGCTTACATCATCTCTCCTCCTCCATCTTATCCCCACCACAACAACCCTGTGAGGTAGGTTGAGCTGAGAGTCTGTGACTGGCCCAAAGTCACCCATTTGGCTCCATGGCTGAGCGGGGACTCGAACCCGGATCGCCTGAGTCCCAGTCCCATGCTCTAACCACTGCACCACACTGGCTCTTAACCCAGTGTGACTTAATCCACTGGGGCTTACCGAATCACCATGTCCTGGGACCCTTTTGGCACAACCATCCCATGGACCCCTTTGTGTGGGGTGCAGTGGAGCAACTGAATAGCTATTTCTTAATGGCCATGTCAGTGCTGCAGGGGGCTAACTAGGTTGCTTGGAATTTTACCAAGGCAGCGCTCTGCAATACTAGCCTGGGCATATTTTGGCCACTATGGGTCACACCGGGGATTGGGGGATTTACATGTACAAGTCTCGCCCTGAGGCTTTTTTGCAAGGGGGCGGCATATACATTTGTAAATAAATAAAAATAAATAAATAAATGTAGGCCACATCCCACAGGTTTGCTCACTCTTGGACTAAACCCAACTGTTTCATGTAACATGATTTGCTAAGCAATGCTTTGAATACTGACCCATGACCTAATGGCAGCGATTTTCATGCATAAGTAATACATGAGGGCTCCCAAGACAGTTCTACAAATTCCAGAAGGATGGTGTGAGCTGCTTCTGGGGATGTTATTGTGGGTGAGGGAGGTATGAGGCAGTGACTGGTACCACCAGGTATTTGCTCTCGGGAGAGGGGCGTTTGGACTTGGCTTCAGGGAAGAAAATGTCCTGGGCTAGCATTGCTGAACTTCAAGGTGAAATAATATCCTTTATACAGACACCTACTTCAGTATACCATATTTTTTGCTCTATAAGATTCACTTTTTCCCCCCTCAAAAGTAAGGGGAAATGTCTGTGCATCATATAGAGCAAATATGTGTGTGCAGTAAGTCTGTCAGATGCGCAGCCCATTGGCAAGTGATGGGGAATGTGCTTGTGATTATGTGCCCATTTGATTCAGAATATTTTTGTTCTTGTTTTCCTCCTCTAAAATCTAGGTGCGTCTTATGGTCAGGCGCGTCTTATAGAGTGAAAAATACGGTAATTATGCATATTTCACTTTGAAGATGAATGCTGGGCACAGGAGGTCTCCCGCTCACATCCTTCCATCTCTGTGATTTTCTTATACACACTTTCAGCATCTTTAGCTACATTATTCAGGAACCTGGAGAGCATCCAGTAAGTGACTCCAAATGATAATGCTGCAGGTAACAAAGTACCAGATACTGGTTCAATCTTGAGTAGAAACTGATGTGCACAATCAATGCACCCCTTCACAACAAAAGCCCTGGTGATGTGGGCTTCCCCGGGTGATTTGATCACAGCATTCAGTTCTTCCACAGGTTTCTTGGCTCGTTTGGCCAATCTAGCCAAGGACTTCTCATCCAGCTCAAACTTCTTGTAGAAGGCAACCATGGAGACAAACAGGACACTGATGTCACAACGTATGGGAAGTCCTGGAACAGGAATGGCATTGACCCAAGCTGACACCAGTGAGATTTTCCATATGTGCTTCTTCAGGGCTGCTTTCTTCTTTGCTATGATCTCAGGGGAGAAGTTGGGAAGGCTCAGCAGGAATGCGAGTCTCTTCAGGCTGGGCAAATCATTTTGCAAGGTCTGCACCAGCACGGGGAAGTCATATTTGCCCAGATCCCGAGAAGAGATCAGAAAGCAAGGTGGACTGGACTCCTGAAAGCGCTCTTCCAGCTTCCTGTTGCAATTATGCCTAATCTTTTCAATCTCTTGCTTTTCATTGTAAGTGCTGGGATAGTCATTTTGCTCATTGTCCAAATCTGAATCCAGTTTGGAGCGCACAAAATAGCACTTCTTACTCATTTGCAGGATCTGCTGAACTAGGTCGATATGGTTGGATTTGAACCTTTCAGAACCTACAATGATGAAGAAGTCATAGCGGGAGAATTTCACCTTTGAAAGATAATGCTCTGGTGAAAATCCTGGGGATCCTAATCCAGGCAGGTCCCAGAATATGATATTGGGGTAGCTACAGTTTTGATAAGGAGTTGGCTCCAGGGTTGTTTCTGTCACACCGACGGGGGCAGCTCCATTGTCTTCAGCACTTAGGCCCCGGATAGCATTGATGAAGGAAGATTTCCCTGAGCCTGTCTCTCCAGTGACCGCGACATGGAGCTCAATGTTTTCAAAAGACTCCAGCTCTTCTGAAATTTCAGCAGCTGCTACATCTGCTTCTCCATGTTGGAACAGCTCTGTGAACTTCTCATATATCTGGATTGCCCCATTGAAACATGCTTTGGGGTCTGCCTCTAAGTCTAAGACCTTTGTGATATCTTCAACCTGTGTTGAAAGTTGGTCAATGGTTGCTTTTATTTCTAAAAGGAGAAACAGAAGGGAGTCTGACCGGACTGGCAGTGCAACAGAACACAATAAAGTAGCGATCCATCTTGTAAAAGTCCACAGTGATTTGCATTTGGCATTGAATGGATGCTGTCCCCTCTATCATTCTGATATTAATTAAGATCTTGAGGGAAAGGGGCTTGATCGAGCCTGTGGCGAGCACAGTGCTCATGTCTGGAGGGCTTCCTGCTAAGCCTGACAGAGCCCAGAGTTTATTTCCCAGCGCAGCCCCCCTCTCCCAGTCCAGGGAGGGGTGTCGCTGAGCCACTGCCCCCTTTTCCTCTTCCCCAAGGCTGCTTTCCTGACCTGGGAGTGGACCTGGCACACTTCTTTCCATGCCGCCTGCCAGGTGGAACAAGTCAGACCTATGGTTCCCAAGCCAGTCAGATCAAGGTCTAAGACCTGAGATTCCACAGGGCCCCTCTCAAAATGCTCCCGCCGGTGCCCAGCTAACGACGGTGTAGAAAGCAAGGAAGAGGAGCAGTTGCCAGATTGCCTAACCAAATGAAACCCATCCATCCAAGCATATTTGAAGCAACCCAGTGACCGTGTCGGAGTCTGCCTGCTAATCCAGAGGCATTTAGTGGATCATTGTAGCTGGCAGGCTAGAAAAGAGACAACCAGTGAGTCATCAAGTGGGCTTGGTTGCAATTAAAATGTTAAAATGTTTTGATAACTGGATGAAAGCAGCCTCATTGTACAGCCTTTCATATTTTGTGTTCTTTAAAGGTTTATTTGTTTGATTTTATTTCTATATTGCTCAATAGTCAAAGTTCTCTGAATGGGGAACAACAATTAAATATATAAATTAGTGTAACTGTAATGGACTGTATTTTAATGAGCAGAAAACAAAGTTGTCTTTTCTGCCTATTCAGTACACCAGAATCAAAAAACATTGTTACCTTTTAGGTTTATTTTATTCATGTTGACAAACAGTTGTTTGTTAGACAGGCTTGTTATCTTTAGAGGCTTCTCTGCTCTTGGTTTTAGGGCACAGCAAACGGTCCAAGGTTTTCCTGTAAAACAAAGCAATGACCAAACAATGTTTTAAAATTTGGAAGGATGAAACCCTTTCACAATTATGCCTAACATGGAGCTTGCTTTCCTTACAACCACCATGCATCGGTTGACATTTTCACTGAGCTGATAACCACAGTGGCTCAGAGAACTTTTTGCAAAGATATGCTGACCAAACACTATACTCATCATCAGTATTACTCCGAATATTTCCTGGTTCCTGTATGAAGGCAGAGACAAAAAAAAAGGCACAGGCCCCACATTTGGACTTTCGATCTGGAGGACATGACACAAAAGAGAAAAGGTGTCAGGAGAGAAGGAAGAGGAAGCTGATAACGTGGGGGTCCAAAACTGTCCCATTACGCCATGAGCAGAGGTCCTGGCCACTGAAGGGAGAGTTCTGGGAAAGGAGGAGACCAAGGACAGTAGATCTCCAGTTGAATCCAACTGATCCAAATGACTCCACAATTTCTAGGTAGAAACTAGAGCTGAGCTGAAATTCTCTGGATGAGTTATATTAATTTCCAGCCTACCTTACCTAGAAAAACAATGCCTCCTTCTGGAACTTTCTCTGAATATTCTCCTCCATTTTCCTGCAGCCACCATTTTCTTTCACAATGGTGCTCGGTCCAGGGTATATTAAAATGGTGGACAGGCTGCTAAGCGGTTGCTTCTGAAACCCCATGCAGTAATAGAGAAAAGCAAAGGAACAAACGGGTGGGGAGAAGACCACTGTGCTAGTAATGGTGAGCTCTGGCCCTCGGCAGAAATGGTTGGAGAATGTCTCTTTTCTGGAGAAATTTAGGAAGCTGGGTCCTCCAATCTCTATACGCAAAAACAAGGTATTCAAATCTGAGGGGCCGTTAACTCTGTGATGCATGCCATTTTCAGAAGAACGACCCACCAAAAAAGCTAGTGTTTCTCCACTGGCAAACCCCAAAAGTGTAAGCACCTCTGTTGCACAAGAAGTCCTGTATCTGTCATAGTCAAGGGAGAGCATAAAGATTTGCATTTCCAAATCAGAATTTTAGAATCAGGGCTACCTAAGTGCAATCAAATATTTTCTGAAATGGTCCCAACTGAATTCTACTTCAAATTTGTAGTTGGTGTACACGACTAGTCAAGCATTTTGGTATTTAAATGGCTAATATTTGAAGATGGCTCCTTCTGAAAACCCTTGCAGCATCAAAGAATTTAGTGAAAAATGAGATGAGAAAAAACTGGCTTACCTTTCTATCTTCTGAGGAGCTGAAGAACCAGTGGAAGCTGTTTAATGATCGAGCTGGACAGCTCGGTGAGAGGGTGCCTTTTCTTCCTTCCCTGGGAAACTCTTTGCTCTAGTTCTCCTTGACTGATGCAAGAAAAATGCTGAAAAATGAAAGCAACTCCAAATTTATATTCTGAAAAAGTGCAGCCAACACCCAGCTACACTCCACCCACCCAGGAGGAAGTGGGAAAGGATTATTAGCAAGGAACCCTAACTTCACGAACCAAGTGAGTTCTGTTGGTCAGCATCATTTAATCGCTGAGGGCTAACCAGAGTTTTCTGCTCCTGGAGCAACCCATAACCCTAAATCGATCCCAAGTGGGAAAGATCACACCTTGTGACTACTTCTGTGACCTTTTGGAAAGTGTTGGCTCTGTTACATGTAACCCTCTGTTGATCACTACATAAAAGGGCCACCTGAGGACTGTTAAGGTGCACCATCTGGAATGACTCATTGGTACCTGTTTATTATCGATAATAAATCCTTTAAAAGAAAACTTTCCCCTGTTGTGGGAAGGACACCGATCTTTAAATCAACGCTTGCAATGAGGGCGCCAGGTGAGCTTCACTGGGGAGCTCATTCCAAAGGTGAGGCACAGTCAGTGAGAAGGCCCTCCTTCCATTTGTCATTCCCCCACTTCTTTGGCGGATGGTTCTTTAAGACGGGCCTCTGACTCAGATCTTAAGGAATGGGAAAGTACATATGGGAGAAGGTGCTCCTTCAGATATCCTGGTCCCAAGCCATTTAGGGCCTTCTATGTCAAAACAAGCATCTTGAATTGCACCTCAACTGGTAGCCAGTGAAGATGGTATTGGAGTGGAGGATGTGTGGACTAGCTTTTGTCAACCATCACATAGCCCTATTTTCAACTAGTCAAAGTTTCCAGACAGTCTTCAAAGGCAGCCCCATGTAGAGAGCATTACAATAGTCCAGCCAGGATGTTACCAGGACATGGATAACTCTGGCCACGCTCTGGCAATTCCGATAGGGCTGAAGTTGGTTTGTCATTGCTACCGCCATTTGCAATGAAGCAATGCATTCAGCACCCTCTTCTCTGTATGTCCTAATCAAGATTGTATCATAAAATCAGTGCTTGAAACCAAAAGGGACGTGTGTGAGAGAAAGAGGCCTGACAACTGAGCTATAGAAAGAGGCCTGCTTTTGGGATCAGCATGGACAAATAAAGGTATCGATTTTTTTTTCCTGTCTGCAAACATCACCATGGCCCAGTCCTTATGTGATGCAGCTCCAAACAGAAATTCTAAAGCAGAGAATGAACATTTCACTTGGCTTTGTTCCTCCCCAGGGAAGAGCTCCTGTTAAGGGTTGTGAGCCTCAGCTTCCAATTTCTCTGGGGTTTTGTTTTGTTTGGATGGGGTGGGGGTTGGTTGCCTAAAAGCTCAGTAGCCATATCCTAGTGTTTGTAAACTGAAGGGTGTCTTTTGGGTTTGCTTTGTATGTTGACTTTCTTGGTTTTGTGTAATGGGTAACATGATGTTCTATAACTGACAACCAAGACAGCAACATGTCATGTTGATGACTAATATACAGTCAAAGCCACAGTTCGAGGGTCAAACCCATTTTAAAATGAACAGAGAACCCCTGGCATTCTTTAAGTATTGTGATTTTTTTTTAATGTGTGTAGAATATGGTAGGGATGAACTGTATGGACTTATTTGGAGACATTGTAGGGATGACGCACTAAACCAGGGTACCCTAGGTGCTCCCCCCCCCCCCCCGCAAAAAAAAAGCAAGTAGGAAAAAGCTGTAGGGCATTTGTGAGTATCTGCTTATTTGCTCAGTATTTCTAGCTGCCAGGCCACTGTGAGAGAAAAATCACAAATGCTCTTTTCCTAGTTTCTCATGTTTGGCAAAGAAGCTGGCACATGAAAATGGATGTAGAACATGCAGGATCAGAGAATTGAGTTAGATACTAACAGCACAAGTACAATTAGGCACTGTGATACTATGTAAGAACTAACAACAGGGATTCGAACAAGCTAAGGATGACGTTCCAGCTCAGCCCTTTCCTCATCCTGAGATAAAGGCGTGAATACAGGAGGTGGGCATGAGAAAGTATCTCCACAGTCATGTAAACTATAAAAGCATTGTTCTGTTATTGGTGGAGGCCATCCCTTGGAGTTCAGCCTATACACACGTCATGTGTATAAACAGTTTTGCCTTATATGCCATATTCTTAATAGAAATTGCTGGTTTGTTTTTTCAAATCTATTTGGCCTGTTTCCTACATGATCGGACTCCACCTTTCCTTGAGGTTGCTATGAAATCTCATCCTGTTACAACCATTCCTCTCTTTCCCATTACATGCTGCTAAACCAGCAGATTTACAGGAAAGCAAAGCCTAAACGGTTGCCTCAACTATCTCTTTCTTGGAAGTCCGTTGCAGGGTGGGCACATGCAATCGGATGTGCCAGAGCAGGAGCAATTGATAAGGGGTGGCCCCTCCTTATCAATTCGGAAAACATGCCGGAGTTTTCCTTTGCTTGTTTAGTAGGTCCCTGCATCCATACTCCTAGTCTGTATTCAATTAACTGGATACCATAATTGACCCAAGCGGTCTTTTGAGTTTTGAAAGTAAATATATATGCACTGTCTGTTCACCTTTTTATTCCATTGTGTTTTAATCCCATCATTGGGGTATTTATTTACACTTACAACATGTACATTTGAAATCACAGCTACTTTATTCATTACAAACTTTTTTCTAATATGAAGGGTTAGAGATGGGCTGCCAAGGGGTAAGGTAAAGGTAAAGGTTTCCCCTTGACATTAAGTCCAGTCATGCCTGACTCTAGTGGTGCTCATCTCCGTTTCCTGGCCGAGGAAGCCAGCATTTTGTCCACAGACAGGCATGGCTAAACACCGAAGTGCACGGAACGCTGTTACCTGCCCACCGAAGTGGTACCTTTTTATCTACTTGCATTTGCATGCTTTCGAACTGCAAGGTAGGCAGGAGCTGGGACAGAGTACGGGAACTCAGCCCCTTGTGCAGATTTGAACCGGTGACCTTTCAATCAACCAGCCCAGCGGCTCAGCGGTTTAAACCACTGCGCCACCTGCAGTCCCATAATGCAAGTGTAACATGACTGGGAACCACTGCCTCATGCAAACACTGCTAACTGGATCGCCTCTGCCTCGCTCAGACAGGCCTTCAGCTCCTCCTAGAGGTCAGTGGAAAGCCAAGAGTTGTGATTTGCAGCCAAGACACACAGCCTCCCTTTCAGAGTCCCTTCTGTGTGCGTGTCCATGTTTAATTTTCACTTTTAATAAGGGTTTCAAACAACACTTTGGGAGGAAAAAAACACACACCAGAGAGGGAGTTCGAAAGCCCCTGGCTGCAAATATCCACTTGGCAGGTGGTAAGGAACTTGCTCTCCGCTCGGGACTGAGGGACGTTCTGGAGCTAAACGTCCTGGGCTGGCACTGCTGTGCTTTGCAGTGAAATCATAGTTCTGCACATTCTAGAAGGATGGTGTGAGCTGCTTCCGGGGATGCTATTGCGGGCGGGGGAGGTATGAGGCAGGGACCGGTAGCACCAGGTATTTGCTCTCGGGAGAGGGGCGTTTGGACTTGGCGTCAGGAAACAAAATGTCCTGGGCTGGCACTGCTGAACTTCAGGTGAAAGAACATCCTTTATACAGACACCTACTTCAGTATAACCATCATGCATATTTCAGTTTGAAGATGAATGCTGGGCCCAGAGGTTCCCCCTCACATCCTTCCATCTCTGTGATTTTCTTATAGACACTTTCAGCATCTTCAACTACCTCGCCTTATTCCTGCAGATAGTCGCCCTGCTGAAATTTAGATTACAATCTCCGTTTCCCCTGCAGGCTTTCTCACTTCTCTTCCCACTCAGACTGGTTTATTTTAGGAAGAGAAAGAGCAAGAAAGAAGAAATGAACTTTTAGCCTTGAGATGAAACCAGCAGAGTCAAGGACAGGGAGGAAGTTTCTTAAGATGCATGAATTCTGAGGATATGAAAGCTGATGTGCAACATCCTTCAATTAAATCAAATCTGCATTAGTGAATACTTCAATCATAAAACCTATGTAGCATCACTCCTGCTTAATTCCTTATTAATGGTGCCACCCCGCCTCAAGATCACCGACTGGCAGAGGGGCCATATAGCCTATTTTACGGTTCTTTATGAGAAGAAATCCTCTTCGGGGGCAAATAGGGGCTATGAAATCCAGTGGGGTTTCACTCCTGCAGCCTTATGCACCCTTTCCTGGCGTTTAGTCCCACTGAGCTCGGAGGGAGTTACTTCCAAGTAAACACGCAGAGACTGCTGAGGGGGGGAATGCCAGAAGAATCCCTGCGGTGCTTTTGCTCCTGAGTAAACCCGCCGAGGAAACAAGAGGATTGAAAGGAAGAGGGACAGTGCATGGGTGAAAGAAGCCCTTTTGTCTGGCCGACTGCAGTGGGCAGGGCCTCCTCCAAGGAAAGCCTCGACAAAGGCCTCGTTTCCCAGGAAAGCCGCAGGCCTCACGTGCGGCCTACAGGGAGCAGCCCAGCCACCTCCCCGTTTGCCTTTGCTGTCCCTGAAGACACTGTAAATTGGGACCTCCAAATGTTGCAGTGTAACCCAGAGATCACCCAGAGACCACTCAAAATGCCCAATTAGTCAAATGCAAAAGTTCTTTATTTTTAGCCGGCGTCTGCATGAGGTAACAATCATGCAGCCCCGATTGCTGTTCACATCTGCCTTTTATACCCCCAACTTAAAAGTACCATTGTCTTACAGACGCCAAAAGTGAAAGTTTTACAGACCCCAGAGGTGATTTGTTACATTCCTTTTAAGCCATGTCTTAAAGTTACAGCATATGCATGACATTCTTTCAGGAAGGAGCTGATAAGCCCAGTGTCCTCCTGCTGTGATTAAGGGTCGCTTAAATGTTTCTTTATCCTCAGGGCATGTCCGCCCTAAATGCTATGGTTTAGGTATGCAAGCGTGTTTACAGAGGCCAAGGACAGAAAGACTTGTTGCAGATGCCACATTTAGCTTGTAATTTCTCTGAGATGTTACACATGTAGGCTGCATCCCACATCTTTCCTCACTGCTGCACTAACACAGTTGTTTCATGTAACATGACTTGCTAAGCAATGCTTTGAGTTCTGACCCATGATAAAATGCTAGCTGATTTTCCTACTCCAAGCCAAAGAAGCTGTTCCTACTGGTAAGTAATGGGGTTAGGGTTAGGGTTGAGGGTCCCCAAGATAAGTTTGTCAAATTCTAGAAGGGTGAGGAGAACTGTTTCTGGTGATAGTGACAGGAGAGAAATATGGAGCAGGGACTAGAAAAAATCCACAAGATTTTTTCAATGGCCCTAGTGGGAGGACGGGCACTTGGGCTTGGCTTCAGGGGAAAATGTATAAAAATATTCTTCTTTACAAAAGTCAATCATATGCCACTTTGATCATGAATTCTGCGCCCAGAGGTCTCCCCTCACATCCTTCCATCTCTGTGATTTTCTTATAGACACTTTCAGCATCTTTAGCTACATTATCCAGGAAGCTGGAGAGCATCCAGTAAGTGACTCCAAATGATAATGCTGCAGGTAACAAAGTACCAGTGACTGGATCGACTTTGCTTAGCATCTGATGTGCACAATCAATGCACCTCTTCACAACAAAAGCGCTGGTGATGTGGGCTTCCCCGGGTGATTTGATCACAGCATTCAGTTCTTCCACAGGTTTCTTGGCTCGTTTGGCCAATCTAGCCAAGGACTTCTCATCCAGCTCAAACTTCTTGTAGAAGGCAACCATGGAGACAAACAGGACACTGATGTCACAAAGTATGGGAAGTCCTGGAACAGGAATGGCATTGACGCAAGCTGACACCAGTGAGATTTTCCATATGTGCTTCTTCAGGGCTGCTTTCTTCTTTGCTATGATCTCAGGGGAGAAGTTGGGAAGGCTCAGCAGGAATGCGAGTCTCTTCAGGCTGGGCAAATCATTTTGCAAGGTCTGCACCAGCACGGGGAAGTCATATTTGTCCAGATCCCAAGAAGAGATCAGAAAGCAAGGTGGACTGGACTCCTGAAAGCGCTCTTCCAGCTTCCTGTTGCAATTATGCCTAATCTTTTCAATCTCTTGCTTTTCATTGTAAGTGCTGGGATGGTCATTTTGCTCATTGTCCAAAGATGAATCCAGTTTGGAGCGCACAAAATAGCACTTCTTACTCATTTGCAGGATCTGCTGAACTAGGTCGATATGGTTGGATTTGAACCTTTCAGAACCTACAATGATGAAGAATTCATAGCGGGAGAATTTCACCTTTGAAAGATCATGCTCTGGTGAAAATCCTGGGGAACACTATACTCATCATCAGTATTACTTGTAATATTTCCTGGTTCCTGTATGAAGGCAAAGTCATAAAAAAGGCACAGGCCCCATCTTTGGACTTTTGATCTGGAGGACATGACACAAAAGAGAAAAGGTGTCAGGAGAGAAGGAAGAGGAAGCTGATAACGTGGGGGTCCAAAACTATCCCATTACACCATGAGCACAAAAGAGAAAAGGTGTCAGAAATGGTTGGAGAATTTCTCTCCCCTCTGGAGACATTTGGGAAACTGAGTCCCCCAAACTCTACATGCATCTACAAGTTAATGAAATTTGAGGGGCCATTAGCTCTATGGTTGCTAACAGAGTGAGAGGGGGAGAGAGAGAGAGAGTGCTTGTTTTAGATTGTTCGAAGTAAGTATTAGCAGCCTGGGACAGATGAGAGGGAAAGCAGGACAATAAGTGGGGCAGTGCTTAAAATTTGTCCAAATCTTCATTCAAGAACTGAATACTGTCGATTGGGTTAGATTCAGAAAATGGCCTAACTGAATCTGGGTTCTTCTGCATGTAACTCTCTGTTCTTCTCAGTGTTCTGGGGTTCTTGCCATGGTCACGTCTGTGATGCATGCCATTTTCAGAAAAATAACTCACAAAAAGCTAGTGTTTCTCCACCAGGTAATATTTGAAGATGGCTCCTTCCGAAAACCCTTGCAGCATTAAAGAATTTAGGGGAAAATGAGATGAGAGGAAACTGGCTTAGCTTTCCGGCATCTGAGGTGCTAAAGAATCAGGGGAAGCTGTTTAATGATCGAGCCGGACAGCCCTTTGAGAGGGTGCCTTTTCTTCCTTCCCTGGGAATCTCTCTGCTCTTGCTCTGCATGACCGATGCAAGAAAAATGCTTTGAAAATGAAACCAACTGCAAATTTATATTATGGAAAGCTGCAGCCAACACTTAGCTACACTCCACCCATCGTGGAAGAAGTGGGGAGGGATTATCAACAAGGAACTCCAATTTCATGAAGCAGCTGACTTCTGTTGGGACGACATCATTTAATTCCTGTTACTGGACTCAGCCAGACAACAGCATGAGCGTTGGACTTCAGACCCCGAGTCAAATGCAGCCTGAGACAAGACTTAGAGTCAAAAGCAGCAAACGGAGGCAGAGGGCAATAGGCTTTCCAGATCAGCCTCAAAAGACGTACGGAAAACATGCATTATATACCTACGTTACAGGCATGATGTCTGGGCACACGGTAGATACATTCACATATTGTTAACTGACACCTTTTTTTTATTTCTTTGAAGGAATCCTTTATTCTCCCAAGGACTCCCTCCCCATATGTCCACTAATAATCTCCCAGCCATTCACACCAGCCTTGTATTTCCATACCTAATTCATCATGCATTTTTCTACTTTTACTGAGATTCACACCGGTTCAGGTGCCATGGGTTCTCTCCATTTGCCTCATTTTGAGATTCTGCTGACCTGTCACCGGAGCTCAAGGAGGATTCATCACTCTTGCTCTCCCTCCTGGAAAGAAACTGGGAGATGGCTGCGGCGCTTTTGCCACGTGGCCTTCCTTAGGCTAACTTCTACTGGGGACTTTCGGGGTGCTGATATTGGCAGCATTCCTGAGGGCTACCCAGAGGTCCCCGCTCCTGAAGCAATCCCTACCCCAAAGAAGGGGTTGCGGTGGGGGCAGGGGTGGCTAATGAGACACCAGGTCTCACCCCATGTTTACCACCACCACTAAGAAAAGGAGTGAACCCATACGGCTTGCATTATACCACTTTGAAGGTTGTGGCCAGCATGGTGCTGAGGGATGACAGCTTGCATTAAAATAAAACCCTGGCTTGCAGTTAAAACTTCTCATATTTAGAATATGATGCTATTTCCAGAACGTTGAAACCCCCACGTTTACCGTAGCAAAGCTGTCGTCATGATTTACATGGAAGCATACACTAACTTAAATATATAAATTAGTGTAACCCTTACGTACAGTAATGGACTGTGATGTAATGTTCAAAGAACAAAGTTGTCTCTTCTGTCTATTCAGAACTGTAGGCTGAAATCAGAAAAGACGGTTACCTTCTCAGTTTTTTTCACTCGTGTCGACAAACAGTTGTTTGTTTATCTTTGCTGCCTTCTCTGCTCCCACACTTTCTTTTGCCCTCTCACTTTTTGGGCGCAGCAAATGGCCTAAAGTTTGTCTGCAAAAGAAAGCAATGGCCAAACTCTGTGCTAGAAAGAGACAAATCTTCTGCACCCTCTCCATGAAGGGAACAGCTCTTTTTTTCTCATCAGTCGTCCATGTCTCCTCTGCGTAATGCTTTACACATTGCAACTATGTTCAAATATGTAAATTTATCTATTTCAGCAGACTGGATATGTTAAAAGTATTTTAAGATATGTAAAAATATTTCTAAAACCCTTTCTTTGAGTGTGGTGTCAGCAGTACTAAGCCTAATCCTACCCAACTCTGACGTGTGGAAGAGCATATCTGCACACATGATTTATTTAGTGATGTATTTAATTTATATAGAAGCCACCTGTTAGCATAATGCTCTTTGGGCAGCCAAATGCAAGCCTACTTTTAAAAGCCCACTTTTGGAGCACACATTCAAAGGAATAATAATTGGGAGCCTCCTCTCCTAATGAAAGAGAGGTAGCATAGTTCTCCTAGAATTTTCATACAGAAACATTAGACAATAACTTTCTAATGATCACTTTAGTGGTGATTGCATGGCAACAGTTCCCCAAAGTGATGGAGAAAGGTGTATTTACTTACTGCCTTTGGCTGGTGGTTGCTTTGAGGAGCTGGAGAGAAGGTAGAATGTGGCATCTTGCATCTTTGGGAGAGCCGTATTTAATTCCTATGCATACAGGGCTTCCTTTTGACTTGCTTTTTTCCTGATACGGGAACTGAAACCTTACTCACACAGAGGCACATGCTTTGCAGCCAAAATGACATAGCCAACACCCTTCTGCCATCTACTGAATAAGTGATGTGATGTAACCCAGTATTCCAGAATGCCTGTTATTTCATGGAAAGGTGGGTTCTGGGAGGCCTCATCACCTACTTTGTAGGGACACCAAGACTATTCACTCCTGAATTAAAAACCACTGCATCATTATGGCACATCAATTTCCCAATAAAACAACAGGCCTTTGAATAAGACTTAAGCAAGCAAGCAAGCCATTACAAATATTAAAACTCCAAGCCATGTAACACACTAATTCTTGATTACTCCATGCAGCAAAAAGACTAAGTTGCATGCTACGTATTTGCCCATGTGCTGAGCAGTTCCGAGGACAGCTTGACCTGGGTCGAATATGCTTTCCCTTGGACAAGAGAAAGTTCCTGACGTTTGCAGTGCATGTAATATTTCCCTTGCATAGAAACATGCTGGTGAATGCATCCCACTTCTCATGGGACAGGAGAAGCCTTCGTTTGGTGGAGTTAAGCCTTGAAGCAAAAGCATGTGGCTCTCAGAGATGGACACACGGTGCCTTCAAGATGCTGCTTTCACAAATCTAAGGCAAGGGGCATCTTGGTTGAGAATTATGGGACTTGGCACCCAAGGATTTATACTCAGCATCTATTATATCGTCTTCTTCATCCCCACCTTTTTCCTCTTTCAATGAACCTGGGGCAGCTTACAAGGTCCTCCTCCTCTCCATTTCAGCTTCACAGAGTGGAAGCTGGACACAGCTCGCGCTGAGGATGAGCAGCACAGCATTTCCCCCTGCAAGTGCCTGCAGGACTCAGAGCACCCCTGCAGGCACTCGGGGGGATCGGTGCCTGTGCAATCGTGCAGTGTAGCTGGGAGCCCCGGGAGGCTTTACAAAAGGGTTCCCAGCGCTGCTCACCTTGACCACCACAACATGGGCCACAGGAGTGGTTGCACTGTGCTCTGGTTCCTGCTTCCAGGCTTGCCTCCAGCCTGACCCTACCTGGCCAGGTACCTGTCCCTTCTTCTCCCTGACCTGCCCTTGCCTTTCTGGGATCTGGGCTCAGCGTTGCCTTTACCTCCGCTTCTGCCACGCTTTGGTGGTATCGGACCGTGACTTTGCGTGTGCATCTGCCATGCCTTGCCAGGTGTTTGACCCTTGCCCATTCCTGACTCTGCCTCCCTTTCTGGGCCTGCCATGCCTTCCTGTGTCTGGCCCTTGCCTGCCCCTGCTCGTGGCTTTGCCTTTGCTTTTGGACCTGCCGTGCCTTGCTGCGTAGGTGGCCCTGGCTTGTTCCTGCATCAGTGCCAAGATCTCCATCACCCTGGTCCTGCTACTCCAGCCACAGGTACCTGCTGCCACATCCCAGACCTGACAGGCTGATAGCCTGTGAATGGTCCAAAGTCACCCAGTGGGGACTAGAAACAAGCTCTCCCAAGTGCCAGTCCAGCACCATAAGCACCGTGCTACATTGCCTTTAAACAATCAAATAGTGACTTCCCTCTTAAATAGTTACTGGTTCTTGTTTTATACGTGGCTTCCTTCTTCCACCACTTGCCTTCGTTATTTTTTTAACCAGGTCATTATTCCCCCACATGCCCTTTTTTGATTGGGCATCGCTTGGCAACCCTTGGTGGGATGTGGTAGGTCTGTCAAGCCCCATAATGGTGAATTTCTCACAATGTAGACTCCGTTGTTCGGTTTGGCAGTACTGGATGCGCCTCTGTAGCAATCCACGCAGGACTCGGGACAGTTTACATGTGAAGAGGAAATACTGCGTCGGGCGCATGGAAGAGAAGACAGCTGGCAACAAAGATCAGAGAAGCAAGACTGTGGCTTCAGTGGGTTGGTTTATCGGCAAATCAGTGGCCTCTGGGACTCAGTAATGAAGGGCAAACTTGCACATGCATCCATGAAAATGAATGAATTAAAGAAACAGAGCAATGATACTAACACAGGAACCAAAATTGGCAGCCGTTTTATTTATTTATTTATCGGTTTATAGCCTGCCTTTTTCCTACAAAGGGCTCAAGGCAGCTTACATCATCTCTCCTCCTCCATCTTATCCCCACCACAACAACCCTGTGAGGTAGATTGAGCTGAGAGTCTGTGACTGGCCCAAAGTCACCCATTTGGCTCCATGGCTGAGCGGGGACTCGAACCCGGATCGCCTGAGTCCCAGTCCCATGCTCTAACCACTGCACCACACTGGCTCTTAACCCAGTGTGACTTAATCCACTGGGGCTTACCGAATCACCATGTCCTGGGACCCTTTTGGCACAACCATCCCATGGACCCCTTTGTGTGGGGTGCAGTGGAGCAACTGAATAGCTATTTCTTAATGGCCATGTCAGTGCTGCAGGGGGCTAACTAGGTTGCTTGGAATTTTACCAAGGCAGCGCTCTGCAATACTAGCCTGGGCATATTTTGGCCACTATGGGTCACACCGGGGATTGGGGGATTTACATGTACAAGTCTCGCCCTGAGGCTTTTTTGCAAGGGGGCGGCATATACATTTGTAAATAAATAAAAATAAATAAATAAATGTAGGCCACATCCCACAGGTTTGCTCACTCTTGGACTAAACCCAACTGTTTCATGTAACATGATTTGCTAAGCAATGCTTTGAATACTGACCCATGACCTAATGGCAGTGATTTTCATGCATAAGTAATACATGAGGGCTCCCAAGACAGTTCTACAAATTCCAGAAGGATGATGTGAGCTGCTTCTGGGGATGTTATTGTGGGTGAGGGAGGTATGAGGCAGTGACTGGTACCACCAGGTATTTGCTCTCGGGAGAGGGGCGTTTGGACTTGGCTTCAGGGAACAAAATGTCCTGGGCTGGGATTGCTGAACTTCAAGGTGAAATAATATCCTTTATACAGACACCTACTTCAGTATACCATATTTTTTGCTCTATAAGACTCACTTTTCCCCCCCTCAAAAGTAAGGGGAAATGTCTGTGCATCTTATAGAGCAAATATGTGTGTGCAGTAAGTCTGTCAGATGCGCAGCCCATTGGCAAGTGATGGGGAATGTGCCTGTGATTATGTGCCCATTTGATTCAGAATATTTTTGTTCTTGTTTTCCTCCTCTAAAATCTAGGTGCGTCTTATGGTCAGGCGCGTCTTATAGAGCGAAAAATATGGTAATTATGCATATTTCACTTTGAAGATGAATGCTGGGCACAGGAGGTCTCCCGCTCACATCCTTCCATCTCTGTGATTTTCTTATACACACTTTCAGCATCTTTAGCTACATTATCCAGGAACCTGGAGAGCATCCAGTAAGTGACTCCAAATGATAATGCTGCAGGTAACAAAGTACCAGATACTGGTTCAAACATGAGTAGACACCGATGTGCATAATCAATGCATCTCTTCACAACAAAAGCCCTGGTGATGTGGGCTTCCCTGGGTAATTTGATCACAGCATTCAGTTCTTCCACAGGTTTCTTGGCTCGTTTGGCCAATCTAGCCAAGGACCTCTCATCCAGCTCAAACTTCTTGTAGAAGGCAACCATGGAGACAAACAGGACACTGATGTCACAACGTATGGGAAGTTCTGGATCAGGAATGGCATTGACCCAAGCTGACACCAGTGAGATTTTCCATATGTGCTTCTTCAGGGCTGCTTTCTTCTTTGCTATGATCTCAGGGGAGAAGTTGGGAAGGCTCAGCAGGAATGCGAGTCTCTTCAGGCTGGGCAAATCATTTTGCAAGGTCTGCACCAGCACGGGGAAGTCATATTTGCCCAGATCCCGAGAAGAGATCAGAAAGAAAGGTGGACTGGACTTCTGAAAGCGCTCTTCCAGCTTCCTGTTGCAATTATGCCTAATCTTTTCAATCTCTTGCTTTTCATTGTAAGTGCTGGGATAGTCATTTTGCGCATTGTGCAAATCTGAATCCAGTTTGGAGCGCACAAAATAGCACTTCTTACTCATTTGCAGGATCTGCTGAACTAGGTCGATATGGTTGGATTTGAACCTTTCAGAACCTACAATGATGAAGAAGTCATAGCGGGAGAATTTCACCTTTGAAAGATAATGCTCTGGTGAAAATTCTGGGGATCCTAATCCAGGCAGGTCCCAGAATATGATATTGGGGTAGCTACAGTTTTGATAAGGAGTTGGCTCCAGGGTTGTTTCTGTCACACCGACGGGGGCAGCTCCATTGTCTTCAGCACTTAGGCCCCGGATAGCATTGATGAAGGACGATTTCCCTGAGCCTGTCTCTCCAGTGACCGCGATATTGAGCTCAATGTTTTCAAAAGACTCCAGCTCTTCCGAAATTTCAGCAGCTGCTACATCTGCTTCTCCATGTTGGAACAGCTCCGTGAACTTCCCATATATCTGGATTGCCCCATTGAAACATGCTTTGGGGTCTGCCTCTAAGTCTAAGACCTTTGGGATATCTTCAACCAGTGTTGAAAGTTGGTCAATGGTTGCTTTTATTTCTAAAAGGAGAAACAGAAGGGAGTCTGACCGGACTGGCAGTGCAACAGAACACAATAAAGTAGCCATCCATCTTGTAAAACTCCACAGTGATTTGCATTTGGCATTGAATGGATGCTGTCCCCTCTATCATTCTGATATTAATTAAGATCTTGAGGGAAAGGGGCTTGATCGAGCCTGTGGCGAGCACAGTGCTCATGTCTGGAGGGCTTCCTGCTAAGCCTGACAGAGCCCAGAGTTTATTTCCCAGCGCAGCCCCCCTCTCCCAGTCCAGGGAGGGGTGTCGCTGAGCCACTGCCCCCTTTTCCTCTTCCCCAAGGCTGCTTTCCTGACCTGGGAGTGGACCTGGCACACTTCTTTCCATGCCGCCTGCCAGGTGGAACAAGTCAGACCTATGGTTCCCAAGCCAGTCAGATCAAGGTCTAAGACCTGAGATTCCACAGGGCCCCTCTCAAAATGCTCCCGCCGGTGCCCAGCTAACGACGGTGTAGAAAGCAAGGAAGAGGAGCAGTTGCCAGATTGCCTAACCAAATGAAACCCATCCATCCAAGCATATTTGAAGCAACCCAGTGACCGTGTCGGAGTCTGCCTGCTAATCCAGAGGCATTTAGTGGATCATTGTAGCTGGCAGGCTAGAAAAGAGACAACCAGTGAGTCATCAAGTGGGCTTGGTTGCAATTAAAATGTTAAAATGTTTTGATAACTGGATGAAAGCAGCCTCATTGTACAGCCTTTCATATTTTGTGTTCTTTAAAGGTTTATTTGTTTGATTTTATTTCTATATTGCTCAATAGTCAAAGTTCTCTGAATGGGGAACAACAATTAAATATATAAATTAGTGTAACTGTAATGGACTGTATTTTAATGAGCAGAAAACAAAGTTGTCTTTTCTGCCTATTCAGAACTGTACACCAGAATCAAAAAACATTGTTACCTTTTAGGTTTATTTTATTCATGTTGACAAACAGTTGTTTGTTAGACAGGCTTGTTATCTTTAGAGGCTTCTCTGCTCCTGGTTTTAGGGCACAGCAAACGGTCCAAGGTTTTCCTGTAAAACAAAGCAATGACCAAACAATGTTTTAAAATTTGGAAGGATGAAACCCTTTCACAATTATGCCTAACATGGAGCTTGCTTTCCTTACAGCCACCATGCATCGGTTGACATTTTCACCGAGCTGGTAACCACAGTGGCTCAGAGAACTTTTTGCAAAGATATGCTGACCAAACACTATACTCATCATCAGAATTACTCCGAATATTTCCTGGTTCCTGTATGAAGGCAGTGACAAAAAAAAGGCACAGGCCCCACATTTGGACTTTCGATCTGGAGGACATGACACAAAAGAGAAAAGGTGTCAGGAGAGAAGGAAGAGGAAGCTGATAACGTGGGGGTCCAAAACTGTCCCATTACGCCATGAGCAGAGGTCCTGGCCACTGAAGGGAGAGTTCTGGGAAAGGAGGAGACCAAGGACAGTAGATCTCCAGTTGAATCCAACTGATCCAAATGACTCCACAATTTCTAGGTAGAAACTAGAGCTGAGCTGAAATTCTCTGGATGAGTTATATTAATTTCCAGCCTACCTTACCTAGAAAAACAATGCCTCCTTCTGGAACTTTCTCTGAATATTCTCCTCCATTTTCCTGCAGCCACCATTTTCTTTCACAATGGTGCTCGGTCCAGGGTATATTAAAATGGTGGACAGGCTGCTAAGCGGTTGCTTCTGAAACCCCATGCAGTAATAGAGAAAAGCAAAGGAACAAACGGGTGGGGAGAAGACCACTGTGCTAGTAATGGTGAGCTCTGGCCCTCGGCAGAAATGGTTGGAGAATTTCTCTTTTCTGGAGAAATTTAAGAAACTGAGTCCTCCAATCTCTATACGCAAAAACAAGGTATTCAAATTCGAGGGGCCGTTAACTCTGTGATACATGCCATTTTCAGAAGAACGACCCACCAAAAAAGCTAGTGTTTCTCCACTGGCAAACCCCAAGCACCTCCAAGAAGTGTAAGTCAAGGGAGACCTCTGCATTTCCAAATCAGAAATCCTGTAGAATCTGTCATAGTCAAGGGAGAGCATAAAGATTTGCATTTCCAAATCAGAATTTTAGAATCAGGGCTACCAAGTGCAATCAAATATTTGTAAATGGTCCACAACTGAGTCTGCTTCAAATTTGTAGTTGGTGTACACGACTAGTCAAGCATGAAGGTATTTAAATGAAAATATTTGAAGATGGCTCCTTCAAAACCCTTGCAGCATGAAAAATGAGATGAGAAATGAATGAGAAAAAACTCTATCTTTCTATCTTCTGCTGAGCTGAAGAACCAGTGGAAGCTGTTTAATGATCGAGCTGGACAGCTCGGTGAGAGGGTGCCTTTTTTTCCTTCCCTGGGAAACTCTTTGCTCTAGTTCTCCTTGACTGATGCAAGAAAAATGCTGAAAAATGAAAGCAACTCCAAATTTATATTCTGAAAAAGTGCAGCCAACACCCAGCTACACTCCACCCACCCAGGAGGAAGTGGGAAAGGATTATTAGCAAGGAACCCTAACTTCACGAACCAACGGAGTTCTGTTGGTCAGCATCATTTAATCGCTGAGGGCTAACCAGAGTTTTCTGCTCCTGGAGCAACCCATAACCCTAAATCGATCCCAAGTGGGAAATATCACACCTTGTGACTATTTACTTCTGTGACCTTTTGGAAAGTGTTGGCTCTGTTATATGTAACCCTCTGTTGATCATTACATAAAAGGGCCACCTGAGGACTATTAAGGTGCACCATCTGGAATGACTCATTGGTACCTGTTTATTATCGATAATAAATCCTTTAAAAGAAAACTTTCCCCTGTTGTGGGAAGGACACCGATCTTTAAATCAACGCTTGCAATGAGGGCGCCAGGTGAGCTTCACTGGGGAGCTCATTCCAAAGGTGAGGCACAGTCAGTGAGAAGGCCCTCCTTCCATTTGTCATTCCCCCCACTTCTTTGGCGGATGGTTCTTTAAGACGGGCCTCTGACTCAGATCTTAAGGAATGGGAAAGTACATATGGGAGAAGGTGCTCCTTCAGATATCCTGGTCCCAAGCCATTTAGGGCCTTCTATGTCAAAACAAGCATCTTGAATTGCACCTCAACTGGTAGCCAGTGAAGATGGTATTGGAGTGGAGGATGTGTGGACTAGCTTTTGTCAACCATCACATAGCCCTATTTTCAACTAGTCAAAGTTTCCAGACAGTCTTCAAAGGCAGCCCCATGTAGAGAGCATTACAATAGTCCAGCCAGGATGTTACCAGGACATGGATAACTCTGGCCACACTCTGGCACTTCCGATACGGCTGAAGTTGGTTTGTCATTGCTACCGCCATTTGCAATGAAGCAATGCATTCAGCACCCTCTTCTCTGTATGTCCTAATCAAGATTGTATCATAAAATCAGTGCTTGAAACCAAAAGGGACGTGTGTGAGAGAAAGAGGCCTGACAACTGAGCTATAGAAAGAGGCCTGCTTTTGGGATCAGCATGGACAAATAAAGGTATCGATTTTTTTTTCCTGTCTGCAAACATCACCATGGCCCAGTCCTTATGTGATGCAGCTCCAAACAGAAATTCTAAAGCAGAGAATGAACATTTCACTTGGCTTTGTTCCTCCCCAGGGAAGAGCTCCTGTTAAGGGTTGTGAGCCTCAGCTTCCAATTTCTCTGGGGTTTTGTTTTGTTTGGATGGGGTGGGGGTTGGTTGCCTAAAAGCTCAGTAGCCATATCCTAGTGTTTGTAAACTGAAGGGTGTCTTTTGGGTTTGCTTTGTATGTTGACTTTCTTGGTTTTGTGTAATGGGTAACATGATGTTCTATAACTGACAACCAAGACAGCAACATGTCATGTTGATGACTAATATACAGTCAAAGCCACAGTTCGAGGGTCAAACCCATTTTAAAATGAACAGAGAACCCCTGGCATTCTTTAAGTATTGTGATTTTTTTTTAATGTGTGTAGAATATGGTAGGGATGAACTGTATGGACTTATTTGGAGACATTGTAGGGATGACGCACTAAACCAGGGTACCCTAGGTGCTCCCCCCCCCCCGCAAAAAAAAAGCAAGTAGGAAAAAGCTGTAGGGCATTTGTGCGTATCTGCTTATTTGCTCAGTATTTCTAGCTGCCAGGCCACTGTGAGAGAAAAATCACAAATGCTCTTTTCCTAGTTTCTCATGTTTGGCAAAGAAGCTGGCACATGAAAATGGATGTAGAACATGCAGGATCAGAGAACTGAGTTAGATACTAACAGCACAAGTACAATTAGGCACTGTGATACTATGTAAGAACTAACAACAGGGATTCGGACAGGCTAAGGATGAGGTTCAAGCTCAATCCTTTCCTCATCCTGAGATAAAGGCGTGAATACAGGAGGTGGGCATGAGAAAGTATCTCCACAGTCATGTAAACTATAAAAGCATTGTTCTGTTATTGGTGGAGGCCATCCCTTGGAGTTCAGCCTATACACACGTCATGTGTATAAACAGTTTTGCCTTATATGCCATATTCTTAATAGAAATTGCTGGTTTGTTTTTTCAAATCTATTTGGCCTGTTTCCTACATGATCGGACTCCACCTTTCCTTGAGGTTGCTATGAAATCTCATCCTGTTACAACCATTCCTCTCTTTCCCATTACATGCTGCTAAACCAGCAGATTTACAGGAAAGCAAAGCCTAAACGGTTGGCTCAACTATCTCTTTCTTGGAAGTCCGTTGCAGGGTGGGCACATGCAATCGGATGTGCCAGAGCAGGAGCAATTGATAAGGGGTGGCCCCTCCTTATCAATTCGGAAAACGTGCCGGAGTTTTCCTTTGCTTGTTTAGTAGGTCCCTGCATCCATACTCCAAGTCTGTATTCAATTAACTGGATACCATAATTGACCCAAGCGGTCTTTTGAGTTTTGAAAGTAAATATATATGCACTGTCTGTTCACCTTTTTATTCCATTGCCTTTTAATCCCATCATTGGGCTATTTATTTACACTTACAACATGTACATTTGAAATTACAGCTACTTTATTCATTACAAACTTTTTTCTAATATGAAGGGTACCGTTTATGGAGATGGGCTGCCAAGGGGTAAGGTAAAGGTAAAGGTTTCCCCTTGACATTAAGTCCAGTCATGCCTGACTCTAGTGGTGCTCATCTCCGTTTCCTGGCCGAGGAAGCCAGCATTTTGTCCTCAGACAGGCTCCGTAGTCATGTGGCCGGCATGGCTAAACATGAAGTGCACGGAACGCTGTTACCTGCCCACCGAAGTGGTACCTTTTTATCTACTGGCATTTGCATGCTTTCGAACTGCAAGGTTGGCAGGAGCTGGGACAGAGTACGGGAACTCAGCCCCTTGTGCAGATTTGAACCGGCGACCTTTCGATCAACCAGCCCAGCGGCTCAGCTGTTTAAACCACTGCGCCACCTGCAGTCCCATAATGCAAGTGTAACAGATTGGGAACCACTGCCTTATGCAAACACTGCTAACTGGATCGCCTCTGCCTCGCTCAGACAGGCCTTCAGCTCCTCCTAGAGGTCAGTGGAAAGCCAAGAGTTGTGATTTGCAGCCAAGACGCACAGCCTTCCTTTCAGAGTCCCTTCTGTGTGCGTGTCCATGTTTAATTTTCACTTTTAATAAGGGTTTCAAACAACACTTTGGGAGGAAAAAAACACACACCAGAGAGGGAGTTCGAAAGCCCCTGGCTGCAAATATCCACTTGGCAGGTGGTAAGGAACTTGCTCTCCGCTCGGGACTGAGGGACGTTCTGGAGCTAAACGTCCTGGGCTGGCACTGCTGTGCTTTGCAGTGAAATCATAGTTCTGCACTTTCTAGAAGGATGGTGTGAGCTGCTTCCGGGGATGCTATTGCGGGCGGGGGAGGTATGAGGCAGGGACCGGTAGCACCAGGTATTTGCTCTTGGGAGAGGGGCGTTTGCACTTGGCTTCAGAAAACAAAATGTCCTGGGCTGGCACTGCTGAACTTCAGGTGAAAGAACATCCTTTATACAGACACCTACTTCAGTATAACCATCATGCATATTTCAGTTTGAAGATGAATGCTGGGCCCAGAGGTCTCCCCTCACATCCTTCCATCTCTGTGATTTTCTTATAGACACTTTCAGCATCTTCAACTACCTCGCCTTATTCCTGCAGATAGTCGCCCTGCTGAAATTTAGATTACAATCTCCGTTTCCCCTGCAGACTTTCTCACTTCTCTTCCCACTCAGACTGGTTTATTTTAGGAAGAGAAAGAGCAAGAAAGAAGAAATGAACTTTTAGCCTTGAGATGAAACCAGCAGAGTCAAGGACAGGGAGGAAGTTTCTTAAGATGCATGAATTCTGAGGATATGAAAGCTGATGTGCAACATCCTTCAATTAAATCAAATCTGCATTAGTGAATACTTCAATCATAAAACCTATGTAGCATCACTCCTGCTTAAGTCCTTATTAATGGTGCCACCCCGCCTCAAGATCACCGACTGGCAGAGGGGCCATATAGCCTATTTTACGGTTCTTTATGAGAAGAAATCCTCTTCGGGGGCAAATAGGGGCTATGAAATCCAGTAGGGTTTCACACCTGCAGCCTTATGCACCCTTTCCTGGCGTTTAGTCCCACTGAGCTCGGAGGGAGTTACTTCCAAGTAAACACGCAGAGACTGCTGAGAGGGGGAATGCCAGAAGAACCCCTGCGGTGCTTTTGCTCCTGAGTAAACCCGCCAAGGAAACAAGAGGATTGAAAGGAAGAGGGACAGTGCATGGGTGAAAGAAGCCCTTTTGTCTGGCCGACTGCAGTGGGCAGGGCCTCCTACAAGGAAAGCCTCGACAAAGGCCTCGTTTCCCAGGAAAGCCGCAGGCCTCACGTGCGGCCTACAGGGAGCAGCCCAGCCACCTCCCCGTTTGCCTTTGCTGTCCCTGAAGACACTGTAAATTGGGACCTACATGTAGGCTGCATCCCACATCTTTCCTCACTGCTGCACTAACACAGTTGTTTCATGTAACATGACTGCTAAGCAATGCTTTGAGTTCTGACCCATGATAAAATGCTAGCTGATTTTCCTACTCCAAGCCAAAGAAGCTGTTCCTACTGGTAAGTAATGGGGTTAGGGTTAGGGTTGAGGGTCCCCAAGATAAGTTTGTCAAATTCTAGAAGGGTGAGGAGAACTGTTTCTGGTGGTACTGACAGGAGAGAAATAAGGAGCAGGGACTAGAAAAAATCCACAAGATTTTTTCAATGGCCCTAGTGGGAGGAGGGGCACTTGGGCTTGGCTTCAGGGGAAAATGTATAAAAATATTCTTCTTTACAAAAGTCAATCATATGCCACTTTGATCATGAATTCTGCGCCCAGAGGTCTCCCCCTCACATCCTTCCATCTCTGTGATTTTCTTATAGACACTTTCAGCATCGTTAGCTACATTATCCAGGAAGCTGGAGAGCATCCAATAAGTGACTCCAAATGATAATGCTGCAGGTAACAAAGTACCAGTGACTGGATCGACTTTGCTTAGCATCTGATGTGCACAATCAATGCACCTCTTCACAACAAAAGCCCTGGTGATGTGGGCTTCCCCGGGTGATTTGATCACAGCATTCAGTTCTTCCACAGGTTTCTTGGCTCGTTTGGCCAATCTTGCCAAGGACTTCTCATCCAGCTCAAACTTCTTGTAGAAGGCAACCATGGAGACAAACAGGACACTGATGTCACAAAGTATGGGAAGTTCTGGAACAGGAATGGCATTGACGCAAGCTGACACCAGTGAGATTTTCCATATGTGCTTCTTCAGGGCTGCTTTCTTCTTTGCTATGATCTCAGGGGAGAAGTTGGGAAGGCTCAGCAGGAATGCGAGTCTCTTCAGGCTGGGCAAATCATTTTGCAAGGTCTGCACCAGCACGGGGAAGTCATATTTGTCCAGATCCCAAGAAGAGATCAGAAAGCAAGGTGGACTGGACTTCTGAAAGTGCTCTTCCAGCTTCCTGTTGCAATTATGCCTAATCTTTTCAATCTCTTGCTTTTCATTGTAAGTGCTGGGATGGTCATTTTGCTTGTTGTCCAAATCTGAATCCAGTTTGGAGCGCACAAAATAGCACTTCTTACTCATTTGCAGGATCTGCTGAACTAGGTCGATATGGTTGGATTTGAACCTTTCAGAACCTACAATGATGAAGAAGTCATTGTTGTTGTTGTTGTTAGTCGCGAAGTCGAGTCCGACCCATCGCGACCCCATGGACAACATTCCTCCAGGCCCTCCTGTCCTCCACCATCCCCCGGAGTCCACTCAAGCTCACACCAACCACCTCAGTGACTCCCTCCAGCCACCTCATCCTCTGCCGTCCCCTTCTTCTTTTGCCATCTATTGTTCCCAGCATTAGACTCTTCTCTAGGGAGTCCTTCCTTCTCATTAAGTGGCCAAAGTATTTGAGTTTCATCTGCACTATCTGGCCTTCTAAAGAGCAGTCAGGGTTGATCTCCTCTAGGACTGACCGGTTTGATCGCCTTGCGGTCCAAGGGACTCGCAGGAGTCTCCTCCAGCACCACAACTCAAAGGCCTCAATCCTTTTGCGCTCAGCCTTCCTTATTGTCCAGCTTTCACAGCCATACATTGCAACTGGGAAAACCATAGCCTTGACTATACGCACTTTTGTTGGCAGGGTGATGTCTCTGCTTTTTAGTATGCTATCTAGATTTGCCATAGCTTTCCTCCCCAGAAGCAAGCGTCTTTTAATTTCTTGGCTGCAGTCCCCATCTGCGGTGATCTTGGAGCCCAGGAAAATAAAATCTCTCACTACCTCCATTTCTTCCCCATCTATTTGCCAGGAAGTGAGAGGACCAGATGCCATGATCTTAGTTTTCTTAATGTTGAGTTTCAAGCCAACTTTTGCGCTCTCCCCCTTCACCCGCATCAAGAGGCTCTTTAGTTCCTCTTCACTTTCTGCCATGAGAGTGGTATCATCTGCATATCTGAGGTTGTTGATATTTCTCCCAGCAATCTTGATTCCAACTGGTGATTCATCTAGCCCTGCCTTTCTCATGATGTGCTCTGCATATAAGTTAAATAGGCAGGGTGACAGTATACAGCCTTGCCGAACTCCTTTCTCAATTTTGAACCAATCAGTGGTTCCATGTCCGGTTCTCACTGTTGCTTCTTGACCTGCATATAGGTTTCTCAAGAGACAAATAAGATGGTCTGGTACTCCCATCTCTTTAAGAACTTGCCACAATTTGTTGTGATCCACACAATCAAAGGCTTTAGCGTAGTCAATGAAGCAGAAGTAGATCTTTTTCTGGAACTCCCTGGCTTTCTCCATGATCCAGCGTATGTTGGCAATTTGATCTCTAGTTCCTCTCCCTCTTCGAAATCCTGCCTGTACTTCTGGTAGTTCTCGGTCCACATACTGCTGGAGCCTAGCTTGTAGGATTTTGAGCATCACTTTGCTAGCATGTGAAATGAGTGCAATGGTGCGGTAGTTTGAACATTCTTTGGCATTGCCCTTCTTGGGGATCGGAATGTAAACTGACCTTTTCCAATCCTGTGGCCACTGTTGAGTTTTCCAAATTTGCTGGCATATTGAGTGTAGCACTTTAACTGCATTGTCTTTCAGGATTTTGAATAGCTCAGCTGGAATGCTGTCACCTCCACTAGCTTTGTTGTTGCTCAGACTTCCTAAGGCCCATTTCACTTCACATTCCAGGATGTCTGGCTCGAGGTCAGTGACCACCCCATCGTGGTTATCAGGGATGTGAAGCTCTTTCTTGTATAGTTCTTCTGTGTAATCTTGCCACCTCTTCTTAATCTCTTCTGCCTCTGTTAGGTCCCTGCCATTTTGGTCCTTTATTATGCCCATTTTCGCATGAAATGTTCCCTTCATATCTCTAATTTTCTTGAAGAGATCTCTGGTCCTCCCTATTCTATTGTTTTCTTCTATTTCTTTGCACTGTTCATTTAGGAAGGCATTCTTATCTCTTCTAGCTGTTCTCTGGAATTCTGCATTCAATTGGGTGTATCTTTCTCTTTCTCCCTTGCCTTTCGCTTCCCTTCTTTCCTCAGCTATTTGTAAAGCTTCCTCAGACAGCCATTTTGCTTTCTTGCCTTTCTTTTTCTTTGGGATGGTTTTAGTTGCTGCCTCTTGTACAATGTTGCGAACCTCCGTCCATAGTTCTTCAGGCACTCTGTCTATCAGATCTAATTCCTTAAATCTATTTGTCACCTCTACTGTATATTCATCAGGGATATGATTTAGGTCATACCTGAGTGGCCTAGTGCTTCTCCCTACTTTCTTCAATTTAAGCCTAAATTTTGCCACCAGAAGCTCATGATCTGAGCCACAGTCAGCTCCTGGTCTAGTTTTTACTGACTGTATAGAACTTCTCCATCTTTGGCTGCAGAGCACATAGTCAATCTGATTTCTGTGTTGACCGTCTGGTGATGTCCATGTGTAGAAACGTCTCTTGGGTTGTTGGAAAAGAGTGTTTGTTATGACCATCGTATTCTCTTGACAAAATTCTACCAGCCTATGCCCTGCTTCATTTTGTATTCCAAGGCCAAACTTGCCTGTTATTCCGGTTATCTTTTGGTTTCCTACTTTAGCATTCCAATCCCCCAGGATGATAAGGACATCATTTTTTGGAGTTAATTCTAGAAGGTGTTGTAGGCCTTCAGAGAACCGGTCAACTTCAGCCTCTTCAGCACCAGTGGTTGGGGCATAGACTTGGACTATTGTGATGTTGAATGGTTTGCCTTGGATTCGAACTGAGATCATTCTGTCATTTTGGAGATTGTATCCCAGTACTGCTTTCCCTACTCTTTTATTGACTATGAAGGCTACTCCATTTCTTCTGAGGGATTCTTGCCCGCAATAGTATACCTGATGGTCATCTGAACTAAATTCACCCATGCCTGTCCATTTTAGTTCACTGATTCCTAAGATGTCGATGTTCAGTCTTGTCATCTCTTGTTTGACCACATCCAGCTTGCCTTGATTCATGGATCTTACATTCCAGGTTCCTATGGAGTGAAGATCTTTGCAGCATCGGACTTTCCTTTCACCTCCAGATACATCGGCAACTGAGTGTCCTTTCGGCTTTGACCCAGTCGCTTCATTCTTTCTGGTGCTACTAGTACTAGCCCTCCGCTCTTCCCCAGTAGCATATTGGACACCTTCCAACCTGAGGGGCTCATCTTCCGGTGTCATATCGTTTTGCCTTTTGGTTTTCATGTCCATGGGGTTTTCATGGCAAAGATACTGGAGTGGGTTGCCATTTCCTTCTCCAGTGGATCACGTTTTGTCAGAGCTCTCTGCTATGACCTGTCCGTCTTGGGTGACCCTGCACGGCATAGCTCATAGCTTCATTGAGCTACGCAAGCCCCTTCGCCACGACAAGGCAGTGATCCATGAAGGAGTGAAGAAGTCATAGTGGGAGAATTTCACCTTTGAAAGATCATGCTCTGGTGAAAATCCTGGGGAACACTATACTCATCATCAGTATTACTCGTAATATTTCCTGGTTCCTGTATGAAGGCAAAGTCATAAAAAAGGCACAGGCCCCATCTTTGGACTTTTGATCTGGAGGACATGACACAAAAGAGAAAAGGTGTCAGGAGAGAAGGAAGAGGAAGCTGATAACGTGGGGGTCCAAAACTATCCCATTACGCCATGAGCACAAAAGAGAAAAGGTGTCAGAAATGGTTGGAGAATTTCTCTCCCCTCTGGAGACATTTGGGAAACTGAGTCCCCCAAACTCTACATGCATCTACAAGTTAATGAAATTTGAGGGGCCATTACCTCTATGGTTGCTAGCAGAGTGAGAGGGAGCGAGAGAGAGAGTGCTTGTTTTAGATTGTTCGAAGTAAATATTAGCAGCCTGGGACAGATGAGAGGGAAAGCAGGACAATAAGTGGGGCAGTGCTTAAAATTTGTCCAAATCTTCATTCAAGAACTGAATACTGTCGATTTGGTTAGATTCAGAAAATGGCCTAACTGAATCTGGGTTCTTCTGCATGTAACTCTCTGTTCTTCTCAGTGTTCTGGGGTTCTTGCCATGGTCACGTCTGTGATGCATGCCATTTTCAGAAAAATAACTCACAAAAAGCTAGTGTTTCTCCACCAGGTAATATTTGAAGATGGCTCCTTCCGAAAACCCTTGCAGCATTAAAGAATTTAGGGGAAAATGAGATGAGAGGAAACTGGCTTACCTTTCCGGCATCTGAGGTGCTAAAGAATCAGGGGAAGCTGTTTAATGATCGAGCCGGACAGCCCTTTGAGAGGGTGCCTTTTCTTCCTTCCCTGGGAATCTCTCTGCTCTTGCTCTGCATGACCGATGCAAGAAAAATGCTTTGAAAATGAAACCAACTGCAAATTTATATTATGGAAAGCTGCAGCCAACACTTAGCTACACTCCACCCATCGTGGAAGAAGTGGGGAGGGATTATCAACAAGGAACTCCAATTTCATGAAGCAGCTGACTTCTGTTGGGACGACATCATTTAATTCCTGTTACTGGACTCAGCCAGACAACAGCATGAGCGTTGGACTTCAGACCCGAGTCAAATGCAGCCTGAGACAAGACTTAGAGTCAAAAGCAGCAAACGGAGACAGAGGGGAATAGGCTTTCCAAATCAGCCTCAAAAGACGTACGGAAAACATGCATTATATACCCTACATTACAGGCATGATGTCTGGGCACACGGTAGATACATTCACATATTGTTAACTGACACCTTTTTTTTATTTCTTTGAAGGAATCCTTTATTCTCCCAAGGACTCCCTCCCCATATGTCCACTAATAATCTCCCAGCCATTCACACCAGCCTTGTATTTCCATACCTAATTCATCATGCATTTTTCTACTTTTACTGAGATTCACACCGGTTCAGGTGCCATGGGTTCTCTCCATTTGCCTCATTTTGAGATTCTGCTGACCTGTCACCGGAGCTCAAGGAGGATTCATCACTCTTGCTCTCCCTCCTGGAAAGAAACTGGGAGATGGCTGCGGCGCTTTTGCCACGTGGCCTTCCTTAGGCTAACTTCTACTGGGGACTTTTGGGGTGCTGATATTGGCAGCATTCCTGAGGGCTACCCAGAGGTCCCCGCTCCTGAAGCAATCCCTACCCCAAAGAAGGGGTTGCGGTGGGGGCAGGGGTGGCTAATGAGACACCAGGTCTCACCCCATGTTTACCACCACCACTAAGAAAAGGAGTGAACCCATACGGCTTGCATTATACCACTTTGAAGGTTGTGGCCAGCATGGTGCTTAGGGATGACAGCTTGCATTAAAATAAAACCCTGGCTTGTAGTTAAAACTTCTCATATTTAGAATATGATGCTATTTCCAGAACGTTGAAACCCCCACGTTTACCGTAGCAAAGCTGTCGTCATGATTTACATGGAAGCATACACTAACTTAAATATATAAATTAGTGTAACCCTTACGTACAGTAATGGACTGTGATGTAATGTTCAAAGAACAAAGTTGTCTCTTCTGTCTATTCAGAACTGTAGGCTGAAATCAGAAAAGACGGTTACCTTCTCAGTTTTTTTCACTCGTGTCGACAAACAGTTGTTTGTTTATCTTTGCTGCCTTCTCTGCTCCCACACTTTCTTTTGCCCTCTCACTTTTGGGCGCAGCAAATGGCCTAAAGTTTGTCTGCAAAAGAAAGCAATGGCCAAACTCTGTGCTAGAAAGAGACAAATCTTCTGCACCCTCTCCATGAAGGGAACAGCTCTTTTTTTCTCATCAGTCGTTCATGTCTCCTCTGCGTAATGCTTTACACATTGCAACTATGTTCAAATATGTAAATTTATCTATTTCAGCAGACTGGATATGTTAAAAGTATTTTAAGATATGTAAAAATATTTCTAAAACCCTTTCTTTGAGTGTGGTGTCAGCAGTACTAAGCCTAATCCTACCCAACTCTGACGTGTGGAAGAGCATATCTGCACACATGATTTATTTAGTGATGTATTTAATTTATATAGAAGCCACCTGTTAGCATAATGCTCTTTGGGCAGCCAAATGCAAGCCTACTTTTAAAAGCCCACTTTTGGAGCACACATTCAAAGGAATAATAATTGGGAGCCTCCTCTCCTAATGAAAGAGAGGTAGCATAGTTCTCCTAGAATTTTCATACAGAAACATTAGACAATAACTTTCTAATGATCACTTTAGTGGTGATTGCATGGCAACAGTTCCCCAAAGTGATGGAGAAAGGTGTATTTACTTACTGCCTTTGGCTGGTGGTTGCTTTGAGGAGCTGGAGAGAAGGTAGAATGTGGCATCTTGCATCTTTGGGAGAGCCGTATTTAATTCCTATGCATACAGGGCTTCCTTTTGACTTGCTTTTTTCCTGATACGGGAACTGAAACCTTACTCACACAGAGGCACATGCTTTGCAGCCAAAATGACATAGCCAACACCCTTCTGCCATCTACTGAATAAGTGATGTGATGTAACCCAGTATTCCAGAATGCCTGTTATTTCATGGAAAGGTGGGTTCTGGGAGGCCTCATCACCTACTTTGTAGGGACACCAAGACTATTCACTCCTGAATTAAAAACCACTGCATCATTATGGCACATCAATTTCCCAATAAAACAACAGGCCTTTGAATAAGACTTTAACAAGCAAGCAAGCCATTACAAATATTAAAACTCCAAGCCATGTAACACACTAATTCTTGATTACTCCATGCAGCAAAAAGACTAAGTTGCATGCTACGCATTTGCCCATGTGCTGAGCAGTTCCGAGGACAGCTTGACCTGGGTCGAATATGCTTTCCCTTGGACAAGAGAAAGTTCCTGACGTTTGCAGTGCATGTAATATTTCCCTTGCATAGAAACATGCTGGTGAATGCATCCCACTTCTCATGGGACAGGAGAAGCCTTCGTTTGGTGGAGTTAAGCCTTGAAGCAAAAGCATGTGGCTCTCAGAGATGGACACACGGTGCCTTCAAGATGCTGCTTTCACAAATCTAAGGCAAGGGGCATCTTGGTTGAGAATTATGGGACTTGGCACCCAAGGATTTATACTCAGCATCTATTATATCGTCTTCTTCATCCCCACCTTTTTCCTCTTTCAATGAACCTGGGGCAGCTTACAAGGTCCTCCTCCTCTCCATTTCAGCTTCACAGAGTGGAAGCTGGACACAGCTCGCGCTGAGGATGAGCAGCACAGCATTTCCCCCTGCAAGTGCCTGCAGGACTCAGAGCACCCCTGCAGGCACTCGGGGGGATCGGTGCCTGTGCAATCGTGCAGTGTAGCTGGGAGCCCCGGGAGGCTTTACAAAAGGGTTCCCAGCGCTGCTCACCTTGACCACCACAACATGGGCCACAGGAGTGGTTGCACTGTGCTCTGGTTCCTGCTTCCAGGCTTGCCTCCAGCCTGACCCTACCTGGCCAGGTACCTGTCCCTTCTTCTCCCTGACCTGCCCTTGCCTTTCTGGGATCTGGGCTCAGCGTTGCCTTTACCTCCGCTTCTGCCACGCTTTGGTGGTATCGGACCGTGACTTTGCGTGTGCATCTGCCATGCCTTGCCAGGTGTTTGACCCTTGCCCATTCCTGACTCTGCCTCCCTTTCTGGGCCTGCCATGCCTTCCTGTGTCTGGCCCTTGCCTGCCCCTGCTCGTGGCTTTGCCTTTGCTTTTGGACCTGCCGTGCCTTGCTGCGTAGGTGGCCCTGGCTTGTTCCTGCATCAGTGCCAAGATCTCCATCACCCTGGTCCTGCTACTCCAGCCACAGGTACCTGCTGCCACATCCCAGACCTGACAGGCTGATAGCCTGTGAATGGTCCAAAGTCACCCAGTGGGGACTAGAAACAAGCTCTCCCAAGTGCCAGTCCAGCACCGTAAGCACCGTGCTACATTGCCTTTAAACAATCAAATAGTGACTTCCCTCTTAAATAGTTACTGGTTCTTGTTTTATACGTGGCTTCCTTCTTCCACCACTTGCCTTCGTTATTTTTTTAACCAGATCATTATTCCCCCACATGCCCTTTTTTGATTGGGCATCGCTTGGCAACCCTTGGTGGGATGTGGTAGGTCTGTCAAGCCCCATAATGGTGAATTTCTCACAACATAGACTCCGTTGTTCGGTTTGGCAGTACTGGATGCGCCTCCGTAGCAATCCACGCAGGACTCGGGACAGTTTACATGTGAAGAGGAAATACTGCGTCGGGCGCATGGAAGAGAAGACAGCTGGCAACAAAGATCAGAGAAGCAAGACTGTGGCTTCAGTGGGTTGGTTTATCGGCAAATCAGTGGCCTCTGGGACTCAGTAATGAAGGGCAAACTTGCACATGCATCCATGAAAATGAATGAATTAAAGAAACAGAGCAATGATACTAACACAGGAACCAAAATTGGCAGCCGTTTTATTCATTCATTTATTTATTGGTTTATAGCCTGCCTTTTTCCTGCAAAAGGCTCAAGGCAGCTTACATCATTCTCCTCCTCCATCTTATCCCCACCACAACAACCCTGTGAGGTAGGCTGGGCCGAGAGTCTGTGACTGGCCCAAAGTCACCCAGTTGGCTCCATGGCTGAGCGGGGACTCGAACCCGGATCGCCTGAGTCCCAGTCCCATGCTCTTAACCACTGCACCACACTGGCTCTTAATCCAGTGTGACTTAATCCACTGGGCCTTACCGAATCACCATGTCCTGGGACCCTTTTGGCACAACCATCCCATGGACCCCTTTGTGTGGGGTGCAGTGGAGCAACTAAACAGTTATTTCTTAATGGCCATGTCAGTGCTGCAGGGGGCTAACCAGGTTGCTTAGAATTTCACCAAGGCAGCACTCTGCAATACTAGCTTGGCCATTTTTTAACTTAAAAAAACTATTTTTGCCACTATCAAATTCAGTGTGACAGTGAGTATCACACGGGGGACTGGGGGATCTACATGTAGCCCGCATCCCACCTGTTAGCTCACTGTTGGACTCAATGCAACGGTTTCATGTAACATGATTTGCTAAGCTATGCTTTGAATCCTGACCCATGATCTAATGGCAGCGATTTTCATATCCTAAGCCAGAGAAACTGCTTGCATTGGTCAGTAGCACCTGAGGATCAGAGTCTGGAATGACCTGCATGGAGACCAGGTGAATGGACAAAGGAGTGGGAGATGTGCTGAGCCTGGTATGATTGCCCCCAGTCCCCAAAAAGGCACCCTGGGGTGGAAGTGTCCTTGGGAGCAAAGGCAGAGTTGGTGAGTGATTCCGGCTGCATCTGATTCTGACAGAGGTTGTCCTTTCTTGTTGACTGAACACGGCCAGTAGACGTTGCATCCCCTTCATAACCGTTCCCCTTCTTCACTTAACAGGCTGTGAAATAGCCGATTGACAAGAAAGTGAATCCAAATTGAGTGGATTAAGTTTCTCTCGCACATCAGGTGTTAGACCAGCATGTGCAGGGGGAAAGAGGGTGAGAAAGGGCAGAATGGCATGCAGAAAAATGAGGACATGCATCAGGAAGAGGATTTTGCTTCAGGGTTGCTGTGGACACACACACATCTCCTGTGTCTGCAAAGCATTCCCCGCATGTCCCCCCTTTGTCCTGACAGCTGCCAAGTTTCCCATCGTGTTTACTCGCGAATTACTCAAGCAGTAAGTCATGTGGGAACCTGATTTCAGCACTTATATCCTGACTTTCTGTGATAGAAATCAAACGCTTTGTGGCTCCCCATTACTCTACATCTGTATTACTTCACAGAGATGTGTGCATGTATGCATTGCACTAGAATTCATCTGAGCTAAGTCAAGGCATGAGGGCAGAAAAGCTCCCTCTGTGTGCATTACACTTGGTAGGAACATGTCAGAAATGCAGTTGTATTAAAGGTGGGATAAAGGGTTTACAGGCCATGCAAGAGAAATCTTGTGGTAGATGGGCTACCTTCTCAGGAAGATTTTCTTTCCTTTTCCAGATCCAGACACGTGCGTGTGAAGGGCCACCAACTTTCTCCAAAATGGCTCTGGACTCCGCTCACTTGCATCTGATTGTGTTTACACTGTAGATAAAAGGAGTGGCAGTTTGCCTTTGGGAGCAGCCTGCTAGAGTTCTGTGGCCCTGGAAACAGGTGAAGCACAAGGCCTTCTTGCATATAAGTGTCGGAAGTAGCAATTTCTGCATTTACATGTGTGCAGCCTGGGGTGAATTCTATGCCCAATTTACACAAGCTTGGCTTGCTTGCTCTATCCACAATGCTCCCTGTACCAGAGCTCTGCACTGAAAGATCCACAGAGAAATTCTATTGGTCTTCAGCCCACTAATCTTAATCCTCTCATTGATAAATCCCATATCATCCTCTGTCTGGTGCCCCAAAGGAGAGCTTGAAAGCATCTCTGCGGTCTGCCCTGAACGTAAATGCTCTGAGCCTGCTCAGCTTGCAAGTTTAACACAATGTGCTAACAATGGCCAAAAATTACCACAGGAATGATGGCATGCACTCACCTTGCTGAGATCTTTTGAACCACACTTGTCATTCTGAAACATACCACCTGTGCTGATCTTACTAGGCCCTAAATAATATTCATCTGTGGGGTAGGCAAGCTGGCTGGAGTCAGGGGTCGGACTAGATGACCCAGAAGTCCCCTTCTGACTCTCTCTGTTTCTCTATAACTCCTTTTTTTTTTTTTAATAAATTTTATTAGAGTTTTTAAACTACAAACTACACATATCCATCATCACACACATCAGATCTACTGGATCAGCCCCTACAACATGTCTTTTAACATACTATAATATAACATACTATAATATTATATATTATAAAAACATCTTTAGAACCAAGTCCCGTCTTTCCAGCCAATTCATGGTATATTTTCAAATTTGATAGAAGTCACAATCTTCCTTCTTCCATAGCATCAATCCCATCTTTCTTTCTTGAAGAGTCCTGCTTCTCTTGTCCATTATTCAAGGGAAGCTTCTCCAAGTTGGGTGAAATTACATCTTTTTTCTCCTTCAATAATAAGTTTCCTCTAGACATTTCTAAACACTTCAAAAACTTATTATTTTTAATTTTATACAAAATAACTCCGTTACCAAAATTAATAGAAACTTCAGAAAGATCTATTTGACTTCTCAGTGAGCACCCTAACTACCCTGCTTGGTGATATCTTTAAACCAATCCTCTTTAAACTCACAAATACTTCATCATAGCTTAAATTCCATTTAAACAAATATAGTTAACTCCATATAGTTTTTAATTATAAAATAGGTTCTCCTATTTTCAATTTCAGATATAGTTAGGATACCCATTTAACACTGTTTCATTAAGCTAAGTTATTAAGTCAGCCTTTCTTTATCTCGTGTCTACATACCAGTCTATTTAAATCATCCCTTTTTAAAATAAAAAGAGGAACAAAGAGAAAGAGAAAAATAACTCCTTACGGTTACAAATAACATCCAAAACATCCATTTATCCTCTCTAATTACAACTTAACAACTCTATTTGGTCACTATACCCTGTTTGGTAATAGCTTTAAGCCAGTCCTCTTTAAGCTCACTAATATTTCATCTTAGCTTAAACTCCATTTAATCAACTATAGTTAACTACATAGCAGTCTATTTAAATCATCCCTTTTTTTAAGAAAATAGAAAGAGAAACAAAGAAAAAGAGAAAGATAACTCCTTACAGTTAGGAATAGCATCGAGAACATCCTCTATTTGGTGACCATTAATACCTATAATAAATTCTCTTATTTTCAAATACAGATAAAATCAAAAGCATAATGCTTCACCAAAAACAATAGCACGGTTTTTCTATGTTACATATGAGCACGCCAACCTCAATGCATCACCCCTTTTTGAAATAACAAGAACAGAGTTCTCCTATCTCCCCTTTAAATTTCTTCTTTACACCTCTACCAAATAAATCTGTCTTCAGATAATAAGATCGCCTTAAATGGTTAACTGCTTTCTTTTTTTCCAGCATAGCAAGCAAGTCCAATGGTCTCATTATCTCCTCTGATTGTGCCAGCTTATCCATTCGCACAGAAAGACAGGCCTGTAATAAATCATGTGATAGATTGTATCCGCTCGTTATTTCTTGTACTCCAACTGTCTTCTTTTCCAACTTAACAAACGAGTCACATGAAGATTTATATATTCCTGATGTTTTCAAATAGCCAACTGCTTGTTGTCTATTTATAGTCCTGTCCTGTAATAGTTCATTTGTTGTCTTCTCAGCTTCAAATTTCCCTTCTGTTTGCTGGATATTTTGCATATTCTGCTCAAATACAAATTGTTTGGTCAAAGTTTGATTAATAGAAAAGACAATCTTGTCAAAGCCAACTTTTGATTCCATTAGAAAACAGTCAAGTTGCTTAATTAAGACATTCTCCTGGAAACTTTGTAGAGCTTTTAAGGAATTATGTAATTCCAAAATTATCTTTGAAAAGTTTTTGGTTTCTGTATTAAACGCTTCCATATTAGCAGTGATTTTGCAGCCTTGGCAGAGGTCCAAGAGTTTCAGGAAACAAAAACAAAAATGGCCAGTATTTGGCACCCGTCCTATAGACTAGAAGATTGCATCTGTCATATAATTAAGCATTAATTTATTAGTTCAAGTCTTGCCCTTGGAGAGATTAAAGAAAAGAGAAACTTTTCATTACTTACAAACAGTTCTCTCTCTCTCTCTCTCTCATGTAAGTCGTCACCTTTAAATTTCATGGAGAGGGGGAAGAATTCTTTCCTGTCCTTCACCCAAAGGGCTTTCAGTTTCTTCCTTTTAAATCAGTTGACAAACAATGTGGCTTTTTCCACAGGTATTATTGCAAAAAAAGAAATAAAAATAGTTTCCAGTAGATCTGATGGTAATAACTAAAATAGTCTATTTCTGCATGTCGAGGACTTGTAGAGGGCAAACTCCCTCCTGTATTCTTCCGGCTGAGAAAAGCTTGAATTTTCCCCAGTAAGCACAGAATTGCCGTTCAGACACCTACTGGGAATTTTGCCAAGCAATCTATCTTCACCCCTACAGGTCTTAGACTGGACTCCTGCCCCCCACCCCCAGGAAGATACCAGCATGCTAACAGCACCCCATTACTCACATCTGTCTTGTCCCAACACCATATTTCTTCCCCGTTTCTATATAACTCCTGAGTGTCAATTGCATTGAATCATAACACCTGAAATAACACTTCATCTGAACTCCATCTGTGTGTTGCCCTGGAGGTTCTTGTGATCCCTAGGAAATGATAAGCCAGCTCCAGGTTTGCTTAAAGGAAGGAAAGCTCTTTATTGTGCACACCATACAAGTTGGCTAGCTTTCAAAAGCATTTAGCAGCAAGTCCCTTACAATGCATAGTGTGAGCTAGTCTGTCAAGTAGGCATGCGTCAGCTGGAACAGACAGTCAGCAAAGCCACAAATAGAGTCCAAAATGGAAAAGGGTTGGGCAACAAACTGTGTTATATAGTTTCTTGCTGATGACATGAAACAACCTGAAAGTTTCTCATCCTAGCAAGTCCAGCTGTAACTAAGCAACTTACTGATAAACAGGGCTGGAAGTCTCTCACAACACATAAGCTAGTTAGGCCTTGGAATGTTCTCTGATAGGAAACAGATGCTTGTTAATTGGTGCTAGTGCTATGAATGAAACTGACTTTCTGGACCCATTTCAGTCTGGCTTCAGACCCGGTTTTGGTGCTGAATCTGCTTTGGTTCTGTGCAGGGAGAGGGACAGGGGAGTGTAACCCTGTTGGTTCTCTTGGACCGCTTAGTGGCTTCCGATCCTTCTGGATAGGCTGGCTGGGTTGGGAGTAGGTGGCTCTGCATGGCAGTGGTTCGGCTCCTACCTGGCTGGCTGATTCCAGAAAGTGCTGCTGAGGGACTATAGCTCTGTGCCATGGCAGCTTTGCCATGGGGTACCGCAGGGCTCTATTTTGTCCCCCATGCTTTTTAACATCTACCTGAAACTGTTGGGAGAAGTCATCAGGAGGTTTGGGTTGCAGAGCCATCAGTATGCTGATGACACCCAATTCTACCTCTTGTTTACATGTACTCCAGGTGAGGCAGTGGCTGTCCTTGACCAACGCCTGGCTGAGGTAATGGGCTAGATGAGGGCCAATAAACTGAGCCTCAGTCCAGATAAGACGGAGGTCCTTTTGGTGGGTGGTTCGGGTTTTCAGGTAAGTGATTTTGATCCTGTCCTAGATGGGGTTGCACTCCCTCTAAAGGACAGGGTCCACAGCTTAGGAGAGCTTCTTGACCCAGAGCTGTCCCTGGAGGCCCAGGTGATGGCAATGGGAAGGAGTGCTTTCCTCCAGCTCCGGCTGGTCCATCACCTGCGACCTTACCTGGACGAGCACTGCCTAGCAATGGGACACATGCCCTGGTAAGTTCCTGATTGGATTATTGTAACATGCTCTACGTGGGGCTACCCTTGAAAATGGTCCAGATACTTCAGTTGGTACAAAATAGAGCTGCCAGGCTGCTGACGGGGACCAGTTGTTATTCTCCTCTACCAGCTACACTGGCTCCCAATTGAAGTCCAGGCCCAACTCAAGGTGCTGGCATTAACCTATACAGCCCTAAATGACTTGGGACCAGGATCTCGAAAGGAACGTCTTCTTCCATATATGCCCTCAGGCCCCTTAAGATCTGTGGGAGAGGCCCTGCTCTGGGAACCCCCCATGAAGGAGGTAAAGAGGATATCTACCCAGAGGAGGGCCTTTTCTGCGGTGGTACCCACACTATGGAATGCACTCCCCAGAGAGGTTCGCCTGGCACCAAGCTTATATTCTTTTTGAAAGCCAGGTGAAAACCTTTTTATTTAACCCTCGTTTTAAGAATTAGAGTTTTTGACTTTTAGACCTTGAAGTTAACAGTCGCATTTTATTCTATTTTATTTTAATTATTTTAGTTCTTTTTATTTATTTTCCTCTGTTTGATTTATTCTTTTTTGCTTATTATTGGATTAATTTGATGGTATTCTGTTAGTATCGATTGTATTTATTATAATCAATTTATTATTGCTTACTGTATTATGAATTGTATTTTTATTATTGCTGATTTTATACTCTGTAAGCCATCTTGAAACATATACTGAAAGATGGGACAAAAATGTTTTATTACATTAAGCATATTTGAAGCATGCTATGAAGCATCCTCTATGCCAAGCCAGGCTTTTGCAGCTGGCCCAGACAAGATGAAGGTTTCCTTCACAAAACGGCCATGGCCGCTAAAATCTGCAATATCACTAGTCTTTATCTGCAACAGCAGCGCTTAGTTTTGGGGGATCGGGCACTGGATAAAAGAGGGATGAAACTTCTGTTTGGAAATTCCCATCCCATTTTCTTTTTTCCCAGGTTTGAGTTGTAGTCTCATGCTAGTATACACTTGATCTGTAGCTGGGATTCCTATGGCTGGGCAGCTACTGCCCGAACATTGGCAGCATCCACCTCGGCATTTTTCAGAAAACTGTGCAACATGAAATATGTCATAGCAAAAGAACTAATTCCTCCAAACAGAGAGCCCAGCACAGGTACAAAATCTAAGCCCACTTCTAGTGCTGATACTGCTAAACAAGCCACTGACTTTGACAAGAGATTCATTACAAGGTCTGGTGTGATGTTCTTGAGCATTGGGGTGTTTTTGATGGCAGACCTCAGCTCCTGGATGGGTTTGCCAATCTTTTCAGACAACCTACGGAGGGAATCATCATCTAAGCAGAAAGTTTTGCAGAAACGTATCAGTGCTCCCACCAGGATGGAAATATCACATGCAAGAGAGACACCTGGGATAGGAATGAGCCCACCAACACAAGACGCAGCTGCTAACTTCCATATCAGAGCCTCCATTGCATCCCTTTTCTTTTTCAACACTTCATTTGAGAAAGTCGGCATGGCCATTAGTAAAGCAAGTCTCTTGTGTTCATCCAGGTCGTTCTCTAAGGTGTCATACAGGAGGGGGAAATCATACATACCCAAATCCTTCCTTGTTATTAGAAAAGTCTTTGGAGAAGATTCTCCTGCCTTCTTCAGATTATCCCAGCAGTTCTTCTGTAACTTCTCAAGGGTTTGTTCCTTACTGAAGTTATGCTTCCCGCTTTCAGATTTCATGTCAACATCCACTTTTGTGCGCACATAGTAAAACCTCTTGTTCATTTTCTGAATTTCATGGGCCAGCTTGGTTTCATGCTCAGTGAAACGCCCTGAAGCAATGATGATGAAAAAATCATACTTCTCAAAGTCAACCTTCTTTAGGTATTCCGCTGCTTTAAACTCTGGTGTTCCAATTCCTGGCAGATCCCATAGCATAACTTTTGGGAATAAGGGATGTTTATATCCCTCTGCATCCATGGTGGTCTGTGTCACCCCAGTCTCAGCTGAGTCCTCTTCATAATCGGTCATACCCCTGAGGGCATTGACAAAGGATGATTTACCAGCACCAGCCCTTCCAGTGACAGCGATGTTAAGGGTGGTTTTTTCCAGCAAAGCCAGCGCTTCACCACTTTCAGCAGAAATAGCCAAAATATCTTTTTTTTGCAAAGCAGATTTCATCTTTTCAAGGCCAAATGATAAGATTCTTTTTGAGATGGCACCCAACAGGTCACCTCCTCCCAAAGCTTTTGTTGATCTAAGAAAGAGAAAATATTGTGATTGTTAATTGATATTATTTAATGTCCAAATGACCTTTTGCTTTATCTGAATTGTTTGGAATTAATAATGTGGAAATAGAACATGCTTCTCACAGAGAAAAGCAGCCACCACCTATGAGAAATTATGTGATGAGGAATGCTTCACTTGCATGCTTTGGGCTTCTTTGTTGCTGGAAACATTAATGTGCCATTCCATCCTCGTGGGTCTGTGTTAATTTTTCCACCATCAGACCTCATGAGCTGAGTGTTGGGGTCAGTCTAGACATGATGGTATTTTTGCAATTGCTAACTGCATGTTTTAAAGTAAATTGGCACAAGCCAAGAGAATAATGAGAAGTGCACCACCATCTGGATTGCTGTACTTACACAGGGCCACTATTCCCTTGCAAAAGCATTATTCATGCATTCACTAATTATGTGAATGCCATTATATCCTGTTTGGCCCTAAGTCCCCTCAGATATCACAGAGATTTGTGGGAAAGGGATTCAAAGGATAAATTATAAGAAAGGCTTGTTTGTGTATCATTCCAAGCCATTTGTTCAAACCTAATTAGAGAATCCCTATGAATCAAGGCAAGCTGGACGTGCTCAAACAAGAGAAGACAAGACTGAACATCGACATCTTAGGAATCAGTAAACTAAAATGGACAGGAATGGGTGAATTCAGTTCAGATGACCATCAGGTATACTACTGCGGGCAAGAATCCCTCAGAAGAAATGGAGTAGCCTTCATAGTCAATAAAAGAATAGGAAAAGCAGTACTGGGATACAATCTCCAAACTGACAGAATGATCTCAGTTCGAATCCAAGGCAAACCATTCAACATCACAGTAGTCCATGTCTATGTCCCAACCACTGGTGCTGAAGAGGCTGGAGTTGACTGGTTCTATGAAGGCCTACAACACCTTCTAGAATTATCATCAAAAAATGATGCCCTTATCATCCTGGGGGATTGGAATGCTAAAGCAGGAAGCCAAAAGATAACTGGAATAACAGGCAAGTTTGACCTTGGAGTACAAAATGAAGTGGGGCACAGGCTGGTAGAATTTTGTCAAGAGAATAAGATGATCATAGCAAACACTCTTTTCCAACAACCCAAGAGATGACTCTACACATGGACATCACCAGATGGTCAACACAGAAATCAGATTGACTATTTGCTCTGCAGCCAAAGATGGAGAAGTTCTATACAGTCAGTAAAAACTAGACCAGGAGCTGACTGTGGCTCAGATCATGAGCTTATTGTTGCAAAATTTAGGCTTCAATTGAAGAAAGTAGGGAAAAGCACTAGGCCACTCAGGTATGATCTAAATCATATCCCTGATGAATAACAAATAGTAACAAAACAAAATGAATAACAAATAGTAAAGGTAACAAATAGATTTAAGGAATTAGATCTGATAGACAGAGTCCCTGAAGAACTATGGATGGAGGTTCGCAACATTGTACAAGAGATAGCAGCAAAAACCATCCCAAAGAAAAAGAAATGCAAGAAAGCAAAATGACTCTCTGAGGAAGCTTTACAAATAGCTGAGGAAAGAAGGGAAGCAAAAGGCAAAGGAGAAAGAGAAAGATCCACCCAATTGAATGCAGAATTCCAGAGAATACCTAGAAGAGATAAGAATGCCTCCTTAAATGAACAGTGCAAAGAAATAGAAGAAAACAATAGAATAGGGAGGACCAGAGATCTCTTCAAGATATGAAGGGAATGTTTCATGCAAAGATGGACATGATAAAGGACCAAAATGGCAGGGACCTAACAGAGGCAGAAGAGATTAAGAAGAGGTGGCAAGATTACACAGAAGAACTATACAAGAAAGAGCTTAACATCCCTGATAACCATGATGGGGTGGTCACTGACCTTGAGCCAGATATCCTGGAATGTGAAGTCAAACGGGCCTTAGGAAGTCTGAGCAACAACAAAGCTAGTGGAGGCAACAGTATTCCAGCTGAGCTATTTAAAATCTTAGAAGACGATGCAGTAAAAGTGCCACACTCAATATGCCAGCAAATTTGGAAAACCCAACAGTGGCCACAGGATTGGAAAAGGTCAGTTTACATTCCAATCCCCAAGAAGGGCAATGCCAAAGAATGTTCAAACTACTGCACCATTGCACTCATTTCACATGGTAGCAAAGTGATGCTCAAAACCCTATAAGCTAGGCTCCAGCAGTATGTGAACCAAGAACTACGAAAATAACAGGCAGGATTTCGAAGAGGGAGAGGAACTAGAGATCAAATTGCCAACATACGCTGGATCATGGAGAAGGCTAGGGAGTTCCAGAAAAACATCTACTTCTGCTTCATTGACTATACTAAAGCCTTTGATTGTGTGGATCACAACAAATTGTGGCAAGTTCTTAAAGAGATGGGAGTACCAGACCATCTTATTTGTCTCTTGAGAAACCTATACGCAGATCAAGAAGCAACAGTGAGAACTGGACATGGAACCACTGATTGGTTCAAAATTGAGAAAGGAGTTTGGCAAGACTGTATACTGTCGCCCTGCCTAATTAACTTATATGCAGAACACATCATGAGAAAGGCGGGGCTAGATGGATCACCAGTTGGACTCAAGATTGCTGGGAGAAATATCAACAACCTCAGATATGCAGATGATACCACTCTCATGGCAGAAAGTGAAGAGGAACTAAAGAGCCTCTTGATGCAGGTGAAGGAGGAGAGCGCAAAAGTTGGCCTGAAACTCAACATTAAGAAAACTAAGATCATGGCATCCAGTCCTCTCACTTCCAGGCAAATAGATGGGGAAGAAATGGAAGAAGTGAGAGATGTTATTTTCCTGGACTCCAAGATCACCGCAGACAGGGACTGCAGCCAAGAAATTAAGAGACGCTTGCTCCTTGGGAGGAAAATCACCCTGCCGACAGAAGTGCGTATAGTCAAAGCTATGGTTTTCCCAGTTGCAGTGTATGACTGTGAAAGTTGGACCATAAGGAAGGTTGAGCGCCGAAGAATTGAGGCCTTTGAATTGTGGTGTGGAAGAAGACTCCTACAAGTCCCTTTGACTACAAGGTGATCAAACCAGTCAGTTCTAGAGGAGATCAACCCTGACTGCTATTTAGAAGTCCAGATCCTGAAGATGAACCTCAAATACTTTGGCCACTAATGAGAAGGAAGGACTCCCTGGAGAAGAGCCTAATGCTGGGAACAATTGAAGGCAAAAGGAGAAGGTGGCAGAGGATGAGGTGGCTGGATGGAGTCACTGAAGCAGTCGGCGTGGGCCTAGCCGGCGGATGGTGGAGAACAGGAAGGCCTGGAGGAGTGTTGTTCATGGGGTCGCAATGGGTCGGACACAACTTTGTGACTAACAACAACCACAATTAGAGAATATGTAAACATGCTCCCATCTTCATAGGGAGAGAAATTCCAGTACAAGAATTGGATACAGGACAGAATTTCGCATTCTGGACTGAACTGGGAGTTTGACCATTTTCCTTTCACAGAGCTTCTTTCTTCAACAAGACAGATTTGTGGGAGCATTTCTACCTTGTGATCCTTTGACAACCTAATCTGAGGCCCGACTATCCTTCCAAAGCAAGTTGGTTAAAACTGGTGCTGAAGATTAGCTGATGGGTAACACATTTCTCTGCTGTGGGACATGAAAGTGGGCAGTGTCGCAGCCTTTGGAAAGATGTAAGGCCAAAAACGCACCAGGTATCTGGGCATAGATTGAAGATGGCGTGGTGTCTTGCTTCCTTCCTGGAGCTGCTACTGCAATGGTGACTCCTCTTTTTACTTAGGTATCTCCTGGGATCACAAGGAAGCATGTAGCGCAACTGCTAGATTCCAGTTTGACCTCAAATTGGAAGCTAGGTCGAGTAAAACAGGAGGCAACAAACATGACTCTGAGCACTGCCTGCCCTTTTCATTGCCTAAAGATGGGCCCAGTACTCAGTATCCTTTTACTGCATCTTAGAAAAAATTATGGAGAAAAGAACTTATGGAGAAAAGAGTTTTGTTACTAAGCCTACAAATGACCTAGAACTAGCAGGACTTGGTTTCCAGGGATTATCACAGTCTGTTCAGATATGCTGGAAGGGAGTTATGGAAGGGCGTTGTCAATGCAGTAAGGAGGAAGATCAACCTCAAACTAAGGATGGTATCAACATTCAACAAAGGGATAGAAATAACTTCCGCTCTTGCATGCCACATGCTCACAGGCTCAGTTCTTGATAGTCATGCATCAGCTCAACCCAACTTACCTGTCATGTCCATCCAGGGGCAGTTCTGAGGCATGTCTCTGGAGGTTGTCACATTCATCCCATAAGGCTTGCTCAAGAGCTGGGAAATCATATTTCTCCAAATTCCATCTTGATATGAGAAAAAGCTTTGGGGAAGATTCTCTTTTTACTTTTTTCAAATACTCACAGCACTCCCTCCTTATCTTCTCCAGAGTTTCTTCCTGACTGAAGTTTGGTCTCTCTCTTTCATTCTCTAGATCGACATCCACTTTTGTGCGCACATAAAAAAAATTCTTATTCATTTTATGAATTGCACAGGCCAACTGGGCATCAGCCTCAGTGAACCGTTCTTTACTAACGATGATGAAGAAATCATATTGGTTCAATTTCATGTCCTTTATGTATTTCTTTCCTTCAAACTCAGGTGTTTCTAAGCCTGGGAGATCCCAGAACGTAATTTCTGGACGCGTGGTGTGCACATATGCTGTGGCTCCCATTGTACATTGCACCACATCAGTCCTGGCGGCACCAACTTCATCATCTGTCTTCATACCCCTCAGAGCATTGACAAGAGAAGATTTACCAGCACCACTCTCGCCTGTGAAGGCAATGTTGAATGTGATCTTGTTTGAAGAGGGGAAAGAATGAGCTTGTGCTTCTAGGCGATCTCTTTGTTCCATGGGAGCCTTCACCCCATCACATTCCGCTGCGACTGTTCCTTTTGAACTTGTACCACCCATGGTGATGGTTCAGCTGATCTAAAGAACAGAACTCTTTTAACAAAAGTTTTAAAATGCTTGCAACATAGTGGTTATGTGAACTTTTCCTTGGACCATAGGAGTTTACATATCTGAGAAAACTCATTTGTGACGTGCCTGCACCCATGGAAAATTATGTATTTTCATGTTATGATAAAGGACATGATGGTTTCTTGTGCCTGTTTTTCACTGTAGGACTTTGATTTCCTGTCGCTGCCCCCACACATTCCACATCATGTAATAATCCCCACTCTCTTTAGCTTATATTCTTTCCCTTTTGCTGAGGACTGCAGTTAAGTGACTATACAGCTATTCTGCTGTCTGTGCTTATCTCCAGGTGCTTTTTTCTGCTCAGATTATCAAACATTCTTGGCAAGGAGGTCATCCAAACACTGCAAAGCTGTGCCACCGGACCCTCCATACGTGTGGGATGGATGTGCCAGAGCTGGAGTAGTTTTCCTTCTTTTAGCCTTCTCTAGCCAATTGGGTGACATTTTGGAACCACCTCACTCCTTACCAGACTGATAGAGCACACTCAGGCAGGTCAGGCTTTGTCTGCCACCTGCCATCACTGTCAGAGGAAGGGAAAATCCTCACAGCTGCTTCCTCAGGGATATGCTCCTCAAGACACCAGCTGGCTTTCCTCTTCGCTGACCTCCTTCAGTAGACCAAAGTCCACTTGCAGCCACCTTGAGGCTGCAATTCAGTGGGGAGTTGCTCTCCTTTCTCTGAGGACTTGGGGGTTCAGTAAGGGGCAGGGCCTCACCTGAGACCTAGATGGGGCTACTGTGCATGTGAGGCATGTGATACAGCACAGCATTCCAGGGTGAAGACTTTAGGCTCTGAATCTGAACAGGAAGAAGAGGCACATGGAAACAATACCTTGGTGCACAATCACAGCATGGCATACAATCCCACCTGATATCTTACTGCTGAGGGTGGCCAAATGCATGTATTCCAGCCCAATTTGCACAGCACTTGTGGCAAAGAGATATCTACATTCCACTTACACCAGAGCAGTTTTTCAGTATCACCACTGCAACATAGCTACTGCTTCAGCAGGGTTTCTCCTTTTGAAAATTCATGTTTAAGGATGTTTAATAGCTAGAAGGTCCAGTACCCAAATCAGATAAAACGAACTCTTCTGTCAGTCAGCCTGATCATGCAGTTGGAGGACCTGCACTCCAATACCCAGAAACCGCAAGAAGAAATACTATATACTACAAGAGATTGGCCCTCCCATATTTGCTTCTTCACTCCTAGTTATGCTCATAATTTGATGTGGATACTGGGGCATCTTCCCTGAACTCCCAATTCAAGAATATTCACATATTCTTTGGTTATGTATTAAAGTAAACTGCATATGGACCCAAATCCTACCTTGGGACATTGGAGGACAAACAGTGGATGGATACCTCTAGTCAGTAAGGTGGGGAGGCGGAGGAGAGTGCCGCCATGGATGCGAAAGGAGGTGGTTAGGGGGATTAGATGAAAGAGGAACCTCCATAGGAAATGGGTACTGGGGGAAATAGACAAAAGGGTATACCGGGAGGAGGAGGCCCGTTGCAGAAGGATTCTTCGCAAGGCTAAGGCTGATTATGAGCTGAGACTTGCCAAGAATATCAAGAGCAACAAAAAGGGCTTCTTCCAGCATGTAAATAGGAAAAGGAAGGGGAGACAAGTGGTGGGACCACTAAATAAGGAGGAAGGAGATCCAGTGACTGACATGAGGGAACAGGCACAGATGCTAAATGACTATTTTGCCTCTGTGTTCTCCCCAAAGCAGGACGGGGGATATCCGTATAGGAGATTGGATGAGGCTGGGGACTTAGGGGCAGAGATTAGAGTCACCCCCTTGAAGTCGAGGGGCTCCTCAGGGCATTGGACATTACAAAGGCGCCAGGCCCTGACGGGTTACACCCAAGAGTACTTAGAGAGTTGGCAGGGGTTCTCTCACGCCCGCTGGCCTCCATTTTTGAGGCCTCGTGGAGAACGGGTGAAGTTCCAGAGGACTGGAGGGTGGCATCGGTGGTCCCAATTTTCAAAAAGGGTAGTAGGAAGGACATGGGGAATTATAGACCGGTTAGCCTTACGTCCATTGTAGGAAAAACAATGGAAAGGCTCATAATAGAGAGAGATCTAGTGATGCTAGATAGGGAAGGGAGGCTGACAGCCACACAACACAGCTTCCGCAGAAACAGGTCCTGCCAGACAAACCTTGTGGAATTCTATGACAAGGTTTCAAGATGGCTAGATGGAGGGGATGCAGTGGATGTGGTATACCTGGATTTCAGCAAGGCCTTTGACAAAGTGCCCCATGATATCCTGGTGGAGAAACTGAGGAGTTTTGGGATACACCAAAGCACTGTCCGGTGGATTAGGGCATGGCTGACTGACCGAAAGCAGAAGGTAACCATTAGCGGGGAATCGTCGGGATGGCAGCCAGTGACAAGCGGGGTCCCCCAGGGCTCTGTCCTGGGGCCGATCCTGTTTAATCTTTTCATTAACGACATGGAAGAAGGGGTGAACAGTCTGCTGATCAAATTCGCAGACGACACTAAAACTGGAGCAGTGGCCACAACTGAGAAGCAGGTACTCCAGATCCAAAAGGATCTGGACAGACTATGGAAGTGGGCAGGAGACAACAGGATGGCGTTCAATGTGGAGAAGTGCAAGGTCTTGCACTTGGGGCATAGGAATAGCTGTCATAAGTACAGGTTAGGGGACAAGTGGCTGGAGAGCAGCACTTGTGAAAGGGACCTCGGGGTACTGGTTGACCGCAGGCTAAACATGAGTCAGCAGTGTGATGCGGTGGTCAAGAGGGCGAATGCCACCCTTGGTTGCATAGCCAGAAGTGTGGCTTCTAGATCAAGAGAGGTATTACTTCCACTCTACATGACTCTGGTGCGCCCGCAACTGGAGTATTGTGTTCAGTTTTGGGCCCCTCATTACAGAAAGGATATAGCCAGGTTGGAGTCAGTGCAGCGTAGGGCCACAAGGATGGTGGCTGGTTTGCAGGGGATGCCGTATGAGGCAAGACTGAGGGAACTGGGTCTCTTCAGCCTGGAGAAGAGGAGACTCAGAGGGGATATGTTGGCAACATACAGGTATGTGAGGGGGTGTCTCATGGAGATGGGGAGAGGCCTGTTCTCCCCTGCAGAGGAAGGCAGGACGCGCTCCAATGGAGCAAAGCTCAGGGAGCCAAGGTTCAATTTGGATGCCAGGAAGCACTTCCTGACAGTTAGGACCCCGAGGGCGTGGAATGGGCTTCCACGGGAGGTCATTGAGGCCCCATCGGAGAGGGTGTTCAAAGATAGGCTGGACATGTACATGGTGGACATGTCATGAGCGGAGCCGGCTGGTGCCGGAGGTCAGACTAGATGGCCCAGGAGGCCCCTTCTGACTCGCTCTGTTTCTATGTTTCTATGTTTCTATGTTCCTGGGAACTTCTCAGTATTGGAAAATGTGGGGGCAGGGGAAGCAATAAAAGATCATGTTTAAAATTTGGAAAGGTTAGAAAACGCATGCTGGATCAGACCCCACATCCCCCACCAATCAGCTTTGTGGGGCGACCCCGCTGGGCCTCGTCTTGTGCAGGGGGGGGACACGTCTCCCTGAGCAGTCAGCTCTTCGCCCCTAGCAGAATTCTGTGCCCCTCTATCCTACCTCTCCCGATTTGCCTTTTTCCCCTAAGCTGAGCAATCCCGGTCGTGTAACCTGTCCTTAAAGGGGAGCTGCTCCAACGCCTGCAGCATTTCTTGTGCTCCGCTCTGTACTTTTTCCAATTCAGTGTTTTGTGTTTGTGTTTGTCCTGTGTCAACAGGATCTTGCTGTTTTTATTGTTGATTCCTTTCACAATTATGCCTAACATGGAGCTTGCTTTCCTTACAACCACCATGCATCGGTTCACATTTTCACTGAGCTGATAACCACAGTGGCTCAGAGAACTTTTTGCAAAGATATGCTGACCAAACACTATACTCATCATCAGTATTACTCCGAATATTTCCTGGTTCCTGTATGAAGGCAGAGACAAAAAAAAAGGCACAGGCCCCACATTTGGACTTTCGATCTGGAGGATATGACACAAAAGAGAAAAGGTGTCAGGAGAGCAGGAAGAGGAAGCTGATAACTTGGGGGTCCAAAACTGTCCCATTACCCCATGAGCAGAGGTCCTGGCCACTGAAGGGAGAGTTCTGGGAAAGGGGGAGACCAAGGACAGTAGATCTCCAGTTGAATCCAACTGATCCAAATGACTCCACAATTTCTAGGTAGAAACTAGAGCTGAGCTGAAATTCTCTGGATGAGTTATATTAATTTCCAGCCTACCTTACCTAGAAAAACAATGCCTCCTTCTGGAACTTTCTCTGAATATTCTCCTCCATTTTCCTGCAGCCACCATTTTCTTTCACAATGGTGCTCGGTCCAGGGTATATTAAAATGGTGGACAGGCTGCTAAGCGGTTGCTTCTGAAACCCCATGCAGTAACAGAGAAAAGCAAAGGAACAAACGGGTGGGGAGAAGACCACTGTGCTAGTAATGGTGAGCTCTGGCCCTCGGCAGAAATGGTTGGAGAATTTCTCTCCCCTCTGGAGAAATTTAGGAAGCTGGGTCCTCCAATCTCTATACGCAAAAACAAGGTATTCAAATCTGAGGGGCCGTTAACTCTGTGATGCATGCCATTTTCAGAAGAATGACCCACAAAAAAAGCTAGTGTTTCTCCACTGGCAAACCCCAAAAGTGTAAACACCTCTCTTGCTCAAGACATCCTGTATCTGTCATAGTCAAGGGAGAGCATGAAGATTTGCATTTCCAAATCAGAATTTTAGAATCAGGCCTAAGTGCAATCAAATATTTTCTGAAATGGTTCCAGCTGAATTCTACTTCAAATTTGTGGTTGGTGTACACGACTAGTCAAACATTTTAGTATTTAAATGGCTAATATTTGAAGATGGCTCCTTCTGAAAACCCTTGCAGCATCAAAGAATTTAGTGAAAAATGAGATGAGAAACAGCTGGCTTACCTTTCTGTCTTCTGAGGAGCTGAAGAACCAGTGGAAGCTGTTTAATGATCGAGCTGGACAGCTCGTTGAGAGGGTGCCTTTTCTTCCTTCCCTGGGAAACTCTTTGCTCTAGTTCTCCTTGACTGATGCAAGAAAAATGCTGAAAAATGAAAGCAACTCCAAATTTATATGCTGGAAAGGTGCAGCCAACACCCAGCTACACTCCACCCACCCAGGAGGAAGTGGGACAGGATTATTAGCAAGGAACTCTAACTTCACGAATCAACTGAGTTCTGTTGGGTCAGCATCATTTAATCGCTGAGGGCTACCCAGAGTTTTCTGCTCCTGGAGCAACCCATAACCCTAAATCGATCCCAAGTGGGAAAGATCACACCTTGTGACTACTTCTGTGACCTTTTGGAAAGTGTTGGCTGTTACATGTAACCCTCTGTTGATCATTACATAAAAGGGCCACCTGAGGACTGTTAAGGTGCACCATCTGGAATGACTCATTGGTACCTGTTTATTATTGATAATAAATCCTTTAAAAGAAAACTTTCCCCTGTTGTGGGAAGGACACCGACCTTTAAATCAACGCTTACAGTAAGGACGCCAGGTGAGCTTCATTGGGGAGCTCATTCCAAAGGTGAGGCACAGTGAGTGAGAAGGCCCTCCTTCCAGTTGTCATTCCCCCCACTTCTTTGGGGGACAGTTCTTTAAGACGGGCCTCTGACTCAGATCTTAGGGAATGGGAAAGTACATATGGGAGAAGGTGCTCCTTCAGATATCCTGGTCCCAAGCCATTTAGGGCCTTCTGTGTCAAAACAAGCATCTTGAATTGCACCTCAACTGGTAGCCAGTGAAGATGGTACTGAAGTGAAGGATGTGTGGACTACCTTTTGTCACATAGCCCTATTTTCAACTAGTCGAAGTTTCCAGACAGTCTTCAAAGGCAGCCCCATGTAGAGAGCATTACAATAGTCCAGCCAGGATGTTACCTGGTTAACTCTGGCCATGCTCTGGCTGTTCTGATAGGGCTGAAGTTGGTTTGTCATTGCTACCGCCATTTGCAATGAAGCAATGCATTCAGCACCCTTTTCTTTGTATGCCCTAATCAAGATTGTATCATAAAATCAGTGCTTGAAACCAAAAGGGACGTGTGTGAGAGAAAGAGGCCTGACAACTGAGCTATAGAAAGAGGCCTGCTTTTGGGATCAGCATGGACAAATAAAGGTATCGATTTTTTTTTCCTGTCTGCAAACATCACCATGGCCCAGTCCTTATGTGATCCAGCTCCAAACAGAAATTCTAAAGCAGAGAATGAACATTTCACTTGGCTTTGTTCCTCCCCAGGGAAGAGCTCCTGTTAAGGGTTGTGAGCCTCAGCTTCCAATTTCTCTGGGGTTTTGTTTTGTTTGGATGGGGTGGGGGTTGGTTGCCTAAAAGCTCAGTAGCCATATCCTAGTGTTTGTAAACTGAAGGGTGTCTTTTGGGTTTGCTTTGTATGTTGACTTTCTTGGTTTTGTGTAATGGGTAACATGATATTCTATAACTGACAACCAAGACAGCAACATGTCATGTTGACTAATATACAGTCAAAGCCACAGTTCAAGGGTCAAACCCATTTTAAAATGAACAGAGAACCCCTGGCATTCTTTAAGTATTGTGATTTTTTTAAATGTGTGTAGAATATGGTAGGGATGAACTGTATGGACTTATTTGGAGACATTGTAGGGATGACGCACTAAACCAGGGTACCCTAGGTGCTCCCCCCCCCCCCCGCAAAAAAAAAGCAAGTAGGAAAAAACTGTAGGGCATTTGTGAGTATCTGCTTATTTGCTCAGTATTTCTAGCTGCCGGGCCACTGTGAGAGAAAAAGAACTAACAACAGGGATTCAAACAAGCTAAGGATGAAGTTCAAGCTCAGTCCTTTCCTCATCCTGAGATAAAGGCGTGAATGCAGGAGGTGGGCATGAGAAAGTATCTTCACAGTCATGTAAACTATAAAAGCATTGTTCTGTTATTGATGGAGGCCGTCCCTTGGAGTTCAGCCTATACACACGTCATGTGTATAAACAGTTTTGCCTTATATGCCATATTCTGAATAGAAATTGCTGGTTTGTTTTTTCAAATCTATTTGGCCTGTTTCCTACGTGATCTGACTCCACCTTTCCTTGAGTTTGATATGAAATCTCATCTTGTTTGCAACCACTCCTCTCTTTCCCATTACATGCTGCTAAACAGCTGATTTACAGGAAAGCGAAGCCTAAACGGTTGGCTTAACTTTCTTTTTCTTGGAAGTCCGTTGCAGGGTGAGCATGTGTAAGCAGGTGTGCCAGAGCAGGAGCAATTGATAAGGGATGACCCCTTCCCTACCAAATCGGAAAACGTGCCGGAGTTTTCCCTTGCTTGTTGATCAGGTCCCTGCATCCATACTCCAAGTCTGTATTCAATTAACTGGATACCATAATTGACCCCGGTGGTCTTTGAGTTTTGAAAGTAAATATATATGCACTGTCTGTTCACCTTTTTATTCCATTGCCTTTTAATCCCATCATTGAACTATTCATTTACACTTACAACATGTACATTTGAAATCACAGCTACTTTATTAATTGCAAACTTTTTGCTAACACGAAGGGTACCGTTTATGGAGATGGGCTGCCAAGGGGTAAGGTAAAGGTAAAGGTTTCCCCTTGACATTAAGTCCAGTCATGCCTGACTCTAGTGGTGCTCATCTCCGTTTCCTGGCCGAGGAAGCCAGCATTTTGTCCACAGACAGGCATGGCTAAACACCGAAGTGCACGGAACGCTGTTACCTGCCCACCGAAGTGGTACCTTTTTATCTACTGGCATTTGCATGCTTTCGAACTGCAAGGTTGGCAGGAGCTGGGACAGAGTACGGGAACTCAGCCCCTTGTGTAGATTTGAACCGGCGACCTTTCGATCAACCAGCCCAGCAGCACAGCGGTTTAAACCACTGCGCCACCAGCAGTCCCATAATGCAAGTGTAACACGACTGGGAACCACTGCCTTATGCAAACACTGCTAACTGGATCGCCTCTGCCTCGCTCAGACAGGCCTTCAGCTCCTCCTAGAGGTCAGTGGAAAGCCAAGAGTTGTGCTTTGCAGCCAAGACACACAGCCTCCCTTTCAGAGTCCCTTCTGTGTGCGTGTCCATGTTTAATTTTCACTTTTAATAAGGGTTTCAAACAACACTTTGGGAGGAAAAAAACACACACCAGAGAGGGAGTTTGAAAGCCCCTGGCTGCAAATATCCACTTGGCAGGTGGTAAGGAACTTGCTCTCCTCTCGGGACTGAGGGACGTTCTGGAGCTAAACGTCCTGGGCTGGCACTGCTGTGCTTTGCAGTGAAATCATAGTTCTGCACATTCTAGAAGGATGGTGTGAGCTGCTTCCGGGGATGCTATTGCGGGCGGGGGAGGTATGAGGCAGGGACCGGTAGCACCAGGTATTTGCTCTCGGGAGAGGGGCATTTGGACTTGGCGTCAGGAAACAAAATGTCCTGGGCTGGCACTGCTGAACTTCAGGTGAAAGAACATCCTTTATACAGACACCTACTTCAGTATAACCATCATGCATATTTCAGTTTGAAGATGAATGCTGGGCCCAGAGGTTCCCCCTCACATCCTTCCATCTCTGTGATTTTCTTATAGACACTTTCAGCATCTTCAACTACCTCGCCTTATTCCTGCAGATAGTCGCCCTGCTGAAATTTAGATTACAATCTCCGTTTCCCCTGCAGACTTTCTCACTTCTCTTCCCACTCAGACTGGTTTATTTTAGGAAGAGAAAGAGCAAGAAAGAAGAAATGAACTTTTAGCCTTGAGATGAAACCAGCAGAGTCAAGGACAGGGAGGAAGTTTCTTAAGATGCATGAATTCTGAGGATATGAAAGCTGATGTGCAACATCCTTCAATTAAATCAAATCTGCATTAGTGAATACTTCAATCATAAAACCTATGTAGCATCACTCCTGCTTAATTCCTTATTAATGGTGCCACCCCGCCTCAAGATCACCGACTGGCGGAGGGGCCATATAGCCTATTTTACGGTTCTTTATGAGAAGAAATCCTCTTCGGGGGCAAATAGGGGCTATGAAATCCAGTGGGGTTTCACTCCTGCAGCCTTATGCACCCTTTCCTGGCGTTTAGCCCCACTGAGCTCGGAGGGAGTTACTTCCAAGTAAACGTGCAGAGACTGCTGAGGGGGGGAATGCCAGAAGAACCCCTGCGGTGCTTTTGCTCCTGAGTAAACCCGCCGAGGAAACAAGAGGATTGAAAGGAAGAGGGACAGTGCATGGGTGAAAGAAGCCCTTTTGTCTGGCCGACTGCAGTGGGCAGGGCCTCCTCCAAGGAAAGCCTCGACAAAGGCCTCGTTTCCCAGGAAAGCCGCAGGCCTCACGTGCGGCCTACAGGGAGCAGCCCGGCCACCTCCCCGTTTGCCTTTGCTGTCCCTGAAGACACTGTAAATTGGGACCTACATGTAGGCTGCATCCCACATCTTTCCTCACGGCTGCACTAACACAGTTGTTTCATGTAACATGACTTGCTAAGCAATGCTTTGAGTTCTGACCCATGATAAAATGCTAGCTGATTTTCCTACTCCAAGCCAAAGAAGCTGTTCCTACTGGTAAGTAATGGGGTTAGGGTTAGGGTTGAGGGTCCCCAAGATAAGTTTGACAAATTCTAGAAGGGTGAGGAGAACTGTTTCTGGTGGTACTGACAGGAGAGAAATATGGAGCAGGGACTAGAAAAAATCCACAAGATTTTTTCAATGGCCCTAGTGGGAGGAGGGGCACTTGGGCTTGGCTTCAGGGGAAAATGTATAAAAATATTCTTCTTTACAAAAGTCAATCATATGCCACTTTGATCATGAATTCTGCGCCCAGAGGTCTCCCCCTCACATCCTTCCATCTCTGTGATTTTCTTATAGACACTTTCAGCATCGTTAGCTACATTATCCAGGAAGCTGGAGAGCATCCAGTAAGTGACTCCAAATGATAATGCTGCAGGTAACAAAGTACCAGTGACTGGATCGACTTTGCTTAGCATCTGATGTGCACAATCAATGCACCTCTTCACAACAAAAGCCCTGGTGATGTGGGCTTCCCCGGGTGATTTGATCACAGCATTCAGTTCTTCCACAGGTTTCTTGGCTCGTTTGGCCAATCTAGCCAAGGACTTCTCATCCAGCTCAAACTTCTTGTAGAAGGCAACCATGGAGACAAACAGGACACTGATGTCACAAAGTATGGGAAGTCCTGGAACAGGAATGGCATTGACGCAAGCTGACACCAGTGAGATTTTCCATATGTGCTTCTTCGGGGCTGCTTTCTTCTTTGCTATGATCTCAGGGGAGAAGTTGGGAAGGCTCAGCAGGAATGCGAGTCTCTTCAGGCTGGGCAAATCATTTTGCAAGGTCTGCACCAGCACGGGGAAGTCATTTGTCCAGATCCAAGAAGAGATCAGAAAGCAAGGTGGACTGGACTCCTGAAAGCGCTCTTCCAGCTTCCTGTTGCAATTATGCCTAATCTTTTCAATCTCTTGCTTTTCATTGTAAGTGCTGGGATGGTCATTTTGCTCATTGTCCAAAGATGAATCCAGTTTGGAGCGCACAAAATAGCACTTCTTACTCATTTGCAGGATCTGCTGAACTAGGTCGATATGGTTGGATTTGAACCTTTCAGAACCTACAATGATGAAGAAGTCATAGCGGGAGAATTTCACCTTTGAAAGATCATGCTCTGGTGAAAATCCTGGGGAACACTATACTCATCATCAGTATTACTTGTAATATTTCCTGGTTCCTGTATGAAGGCAAAGTCATAAAAAAGGCACAGGCCCCATCTTTGGACTTTTGATCTGGAGGACATGACACAAAAGAGAAAAGGTGTCAGGAGAGAAGGAAGAGGAAGCTGATAACGTGGGGGTCCAAAACTATCCCATTACGCCATGAGCACAAAAGAGAAAAGGTGTCAGAAATGGTTGGAGAATTTCTCTCCCCTCTGGAGACATTTGGGAAACTGAGTCCCCCAAACTCTACATGCATCTACAAGTTAATGAAATTTGAGGGGCCATTACCTCTATGGTTGCTAGCAGAGTGAGAGGGAGAGGGAGAGAGAGAGTGCTTGTTTTAGATTGTTCGAAGTAAATATTAGCAGCCTGGGACAGATGAGAGGGAAAGCAGGAAAATAAGTGGGGCAGTGCTTAAAATTTGTCCAAATCTTCATTCAAGAACTGAATACTGTCGATTCGGTTAGATTCAGAAAATGGCCTAACTGAATCTGGGTTCTTCTGCATGTAACTCTCTGTTCTTCTCAGTGTTCTGGGGTTCTTGCCATGGTCACGTCTGTGATGCATGCCATTTTCAGAAAAATAACTCACAAAAAGCTAGTGTTTCTCCACCAGGTAATATTTGAAGATGGCTCCTTCCGAAAACCCTTGCAGCATTAAAGAATTTAGGGGAAAATGAGATGAGAGGAAACTGGCTTACCTTTCCGGCATCTGAGGTGCTAAAGAATCAGGGGAAGCTGTTTAATGATCGAGCCGGACAGCCCTTTGAGAGGGTGCCTTTTCTTCCTTCCCTGGGAATCTCTCTGCTCTTGCTCTGCATGACCGATGCAAGAAAAATGCTTTGAAAATGAAACCAACTGCAAATTTATATTATGGAAAGCTGCAGCCAACACTTAGCTACACTCCACCCATCGTGGAAGAAGTGGGGAGGGATTATCAACAAGGAACTCCAATTTCATGAAGCAGCTGACTTCTGTTGGGACGACATCATTTAATTCCTGTTACTGGACTCAGCCAGACAACAGCATGAGCGTTGGACTTCAGACCCCGAGTCAAATGCAGCCTGAGACAAGACTTAGAGTCAAAAGCAGCAAACGGAGGCAGAGGGCAATAGGCTTTCCAGATCAGCCTCAAAAGACGTACGGAAAACATGCATTATATACCCTATGTTACAGGCATGATGTCTGGGCACACGGTAGATACATTCACATATTGTTAACTGACACCTTTTTTTTATTTCTTTGAAGGAATCCTTTATTCTCCCAAGGACTCCCTCCCCATATGTCCACTAATAATCTCCCAGCCATTCACACCAGCCTTGTATTTCCATACCTAATTCATCATGCATTTTTCTACTTTTACTGAGATTCACACCGGTTCAGGTGCCATGGGTTCTCTCCATTTGCCTCATTTTGAGATTCTGCTGACCTGTCACCGGAGCTCAAGGAGGATTCATCACTCTTGCTCTCCCTCCTGGAAAGAAACTGGGAGATGGCTGCGGCGCTTTTGCCACGTGGCCTTCCTTAGGCTAACTTCTACTGGGGACTTTTGGGGTGCTGATATTGGCAGCATTCCTGAGGGCTACCCAGAGGTCCCTGCTCCTGAAGCAATCCCTACCCCAAAGAAGGGGTTGCGGTGGGGGCAGGGGTGGCTAATGAGACACCAGGTCTCACCCCATGTTTACCACCACCACTAAGAAAAGGAGTGAACCCATACGGCTTGCATTATACCACTTTGAAGGTTGTGGCCAGCATGGTGCTGAGGGATGACAGCTTGCATTAAAATAAAACCCTGGCTTGTAGTTAAAACTTCTCATATTTAGAATATGATGCTATTTCCAGAACGTTGAAACCCCCACGTTTACCGTAGCAAAGCTGTCGTCATGATTTACATGGAAGCATACACTAACTTAAATATATAAATTAGTGTAACCCTTACGTACAGTAATGGACTGTAATGTAATGTTCAAAGAACAAAGTTGTCTCTTCTGTCTATTCAGAACTGTAGGCTGAAATCAGAAAAGACGGTTACCTTCTCAGTTTTTTTCACTCGTGTCGACAAACAGTTGTTTGTTTATCTTTGCTGCCTTCTCTGCTCCCACACTTTCTTTTGCCCTCTCACTTTTTGGGCGCAGCAAATGGCCTAAAGTTTGTCTGCAAAAGAAAGCAATGGCCAAACTCTGTGCTAGAAAGATACAAATCTTCTGCACCCTCTCCATGAAGGGAACAGCTCTTTTTTTCTCATCAGTCGTCCATGTCTCCTCTGCGTAATGCTTTACACATTGCAACTATGTTCAAATATGTAAATTTATCTATTTCAGCAGACTGGATATGTTAAAAGTATTTTAAGATATGTAAAAATATTTCTAAAACCCTTTCTTTGAGTGTGGTGTCAGCAGTACTAAGCCTAATCCTACCCAACTCTGACGTGTGGAAGAGCATATCTGCACACATGATTTATTTAGTGATGTATTTAATTTATATAGAAGCCACCTGTTAGCATAATGCTCTTTGGGCAGCCAAATGCAAGCCTACTTTTAAAAGCCCACTTTTGGAGCACACATTCAAAGGAATAATAATTGGGAGCCTCCTCTCCTAATGAAAGAGAGGTAGCATAGTTCTCCTAGAATTTTCATACAGAAACATTAGACAATAACTTTCTAATGATCACTTTAGTGGTGATTGCATGGCAACAGTTCCCCAAAGTGATGGAGAAAGGTGTATTTACTTACTGCCTTTGGCCGGTGGTTGCTTTGAGGAGCTGGAGAGAAGGTAGAATGTGGCATCTTGCATCTTTGGGAGAGCCATATTTAATTCCTATGCATACAGGGCTTCCTTTTGACTTGCTTTTTTCCTGATACGGGAACTGAAACCTTACTCACACAGAGGCACATGCTTTGCAGCCAAAATGACATAGCCAACACCCTTCTGCCATCTACTGAATAAGTGCTGTGATGTAACCCAGTATTCCAGAATGCCTGTTATTTCATGGAAAGGTGGGTTCTGGGAGGCCTCATCACCTACTTTGTAGGGACACCAAGAATATTCACTCCTGAATTAAAAACCACTGCATCATTATGGCACATCAATTTCCCAATAAAACAACAGGCCTTTGAATAAGACTTTAACAAGCAAGCAAGCCATTACAAATATTAAAACTCCAAGCCATGTAACACACTAATTCTTGATTACTCCATGCAGCAAAAAGACTAAGTTGCATGCTACGTATTTGCCCATGTGCTGAGCAGTTCCGAGGACAGCTTGACCTGGGTCGAATATGCTTTCCCTTGGACAAGAGAAAGTTCCTGACGTTTGCAGTGCATGTAATATTTCCCTTGCATAGAAACATGCTGGTGAATGCATCCCACTTCTCATGGGACAGGAGAAGCCTTCGTTTGGTGGAGTTAAGCCTTGAAGCAAAAGCATGTGGCTCTCAGAGATGGACACACGGTGCCTTCAAGATGCTGCTTTCACAAATCTAAGGCAAGGGGCATCTTGGTTGAGAATTATGGGACTTGGCACCCAAGGATTTATACTCAGCATCTATTATATCGTCTTCTTCATCCCCACCTTTTTCCTCTTTCAATGAACCTGGGGCAGCTTACAAGGTCCACCTCCTCTCCATTTCAGCTTCACAGAGTGGAAGCTGGACACAGCTCGCGCTGAGGATGAGCAGCACAGCATTTCCCCCTGCAAGTGCCTGCAGGACTCAGAGCACCCCTGCAGGCACTCGGGAGGATCGGTGCCTGTGCAATCGTGCAGTGTAGCTGGGAGCCCCGGGAGGCTTTACAAAAGGGTTCCCAGCGCTGCTCACCTTGACCACCACAACATGGGCCACAGGAGTGGTTGCACTGTGCTCTGGTTCCTGCTTCCAGGCTTGCCTCCAGCCTGACCCTACCTGGCCAGGTACCTGACCCTTCTTCTCCCTGACCTGCCCTTGCCTTTCTGGGATCTGGGCTCAGCGTTGCCTTTACCTCCGCTTCTGCCACGCTTTGGTGGTATCGGACCGTGACTTTGCGTGTGCATCTGCCATGCCTTGCCAGGTGTTTGACCCTTGCCCATTCCTGACTCTGCCTCCCTTTCTGGGCCTGCCATGCCTTCCTGTGTCTGGCCCTTGCCTGCCCCTGCTCGTGGCTTTGCCTTTGCTTTTGGACCTGCCGTGCCTTGCTGCGTAGGTGGCCCTGGCTTGTTCCTGCATCAGTGCCAAGATCTCCATCACCCTGGTCCTGCTACTCCAGCCACAGGTACCTGCTGCCACATCCCAGACCTGACAGGCTGATAGCCTGTGAATGGTCCAAAGTCACCCAGTGGGGACTAGAAACAAGCTCTCCCAAGTGCCAGTCCAGCACCATAAGCACCGTGCTACATTGCCTTTAAACAATCAAATAGTGACTTCCCTCTTAAATAGTTACTGGTTCTTGTTTTATACGTGGCTTCCTTCTTCCACCACTTGCCTTCCTTGTTTTTTAACCAGATCATTATTCCCCCACATGCCCTTTTTTGATTGGGCATCGCTTGGCAACCCTTGGTGGGATGTGGTAGGTCTGTCAAGCCCCATAATGGTGAATTTCTCACAATGTAGACTCCGTTGTTCGGTTTGGCAGTACTGGATGCGCCTCTGTAGCAATCCACGCAGGACTCGGGACAGTTTACATGTGAAGAGGAAATACTGCGTCGGGCGCATGGAAGAGAAGACAGCTGGCAACAAAGATCAGAGAAGCAAGACTGTGGCTTCAGTGGGTTGGTTTATCGGCAAATCAGTGGCCTCTGGGACTCAGTAATGAAGGGCAAACTTGCACATGCATCCATGAAAATGAATGAATTAAAGAAACAGAGCAATGATACTAACACAGGAACCAAAATTGGCAGCCGTTTTATTTATTTATTTATCGGTTTATAGCCTGCCTTTTTCCTACAAAGGGCTCAAGGCAGCTTACATCATCTCTCCTCCTCCATCTTATCCCCACCACAACAACCCTGTGAGGTAGGTTGAGCTGAGAGTCTGTGACTGGCCCAAAGTCACCCATTTGGCTCCATGGCTGAGCGGGGACTCGAACCCGGATCGCCTGAGTCCCAGTCCCATGCTCTAACCACTGCACCACACTGGCTCTTAACCCAGTGTGACTTAATCCACTGGGGCTTACCGAATCACCATGTCCTGGGACCCTTTTGGCACAACCATCCCATGGACCCCTTTGTGTGGGGTGCAGTGGAGCAACTGAATAGCTATTTCTTAATGGCCATGTCAGTGCTGCAGGGGGCTAACTAGGTTGCTTGGAATTTTACCAAGGCAGCGCTCTGCAATACTAGCCTGGGCATATTTTGGCCACTATGGGTCACACCGGGGATTGGGGGATTTACATGTACAAGTCTCGCCCTGAGGCTTTTTTGCAAGGGGGCGGCATATACATTTGTAAATAAATAAAAATAAATAAATAAATGTAGGCCACATCCCACAGGTTTGCTCACTCTTGGACTAAACCCAACTGTTTCATGTAACATGATTTGCTAAGCAATGCTTTGAATACTGACCCATGACCTAATGGCAGTGATTTTCATGCATAAGTAATACATGAGGGCTCCCAAGACAGTTCTACAAATTCTAGAAGGATGGTGTGAGCTGCTTCTGGGGATGTTATTGTGGGTGAGGGAGGTATGAGGCAGTGACTGGTACCACCAGGTATTTGCTCTCGGGAGAGGGGCGTTTGGACTTGGCTTCAGGGAACAAAATGTCCTGGGCTGGCATTGCTGAACTTCAAGGTGAAATAATATCCTTTATACAGACACCTACTTCAGTATACCATATTTTTTGCTCTATAAGACTCACTTTTTCCCCCCTCAAAAGTAAGGGGAAATGTCTGTGCATCATATAGAGCAAATATGTGTGTGCAGTAAGTCTGTCAGATGCGCAGCCCATTGGCAAGTGATGGGGAATGTGCTTGTGATTATGTGCCCATTTGATTCAGAATATTTTTGTTCTTGTTTTCCTCCTCTAAAATCTAGGTGCGTCTTATGGTCAGGCGCGTCTTATAGAGTGAAAAATATGGTAATTATGCATATTTCACTTTGAAGATGAATGCTGGGCACAGGAGGTCTCCCGCTCACATCCTTCCATCTCTGTGATTTTCTTATACACACTTTCAGCATCTTTAGCTACATTATCCAGGAACCTGGAGAGCATCCAGTAAGTGACTCCAAATGATAATGCTGCAGGTAACAAAGTACCAGATACTGGTTCAAACATGAGTAGACACTGATGTGCATAATCAATGCATCTCTTCACAACAAAAGCCCTGGTGATGTGGGCTTCCCTGGGTGATTTGATCACAGCATTCAGTTCTTCCACAGGTTTCTTGGCTCGTTTGGCCAATCTAGCCAAGGACTTCTCATCCAGCTCAAACTTCTTGTAGAAGGCAACCATGGAGACAAACAGGACACTGATGTCACAACGTATGGGAAGTCTGGAACAGGAATGGCATTGACCCAAGCTGACACCAGTGAGATTTTCCATATGTGCTTCTTCAGGGCTGCTTTCTTCTTTGCTATGATCTCAGGGGAGAAGTTGGGAAGGCTCAGCAGGAATGCGAGTCTCTTCAGGCTGGGCAAATCATTTTGCAAGGTCTGCACCAGCACGGGGAAGTCATATTTGCCCAGATCCCGAGAAGAGATCAGAAAGCAAGGTGGACTGGACTTCTGAAAGCGCTCTTCCAGCTTCCTGTTGCAATTATGCCTAATCTTTTCAATCTCTTGCTTTTCATTGTAAGTGCTGGGATAGTCATTTTGCTCATTGTCCAAATCTGAATCCAGTTTGGAGCGCACAAAATAGCACTTCTTACTCATTTGCAGGATCTGCTGAACTAGGTCGATATGGTTGGATTTGAACCTTTCAGAACCTACAATGATGAAGAAGTCATAGCGGGAGAATTTCACCTTTGAAAGATAATGCTCTGGTGAAAATCCTGGGGATCCTAATCCAGGCAGGTCCCAGAATATGATATTGGGGTAGCTACAGTTTTGATAAGGAGTTGGCTCCAGGGTTGTTTCTGTCACACCGACGGGGGCAGCTCCATTGTCTTCAGCACTTAGGCCCCGGATAGCATTGATGAAGGACGATTTCCCTGAGCCTGTCTCTCCAGTGACCGCGACATGGAGCTCAATGTTTTCAAAAGACTCCAGCTCTTCCGAAATTTCAGCAGCTGCTACATCTGCTTCTCCATGTTGGAACAGCTCTGTGAACTTCCCATATATCTGGATTGCCCCATTGAAACATGCTTTGGGGTCTGCCTCTAAGTCTAAGACCTTTGTGATATCTTCAACCTGTGTTGAAAGTTGGTCAATGGTTGCTTTTATTTCTAAAAGGAGAAACAGAAGGGAGTCTGACCGGACTGGCAGTGCAACAGAACACAATAAAGTAGCGATCCATCTTGTAAAAGTCCACAGTGATTTGCATTTGGCATTGAATGGATGCTGTCCCCTCTATCATTCTGATATTAATTAAGATCTTGAGGGAAAGGGGCTTGATCGAGCCTGTGGCGAGCACAGTGCTCATGTCTGGAGGGCTTCCTGCTAAGCCTGACAGAGCCCAGAGTTTATTTCCCAGCGCAGCCCCCCTCTCCCAGTCCAGGGAGGGGTGTCGCTGAGCCACTGCCCCCTTTTCCTCTTCCCCAAGGCTGCTTTCCTGACCTGGGAGTGGACCTGGCACACTTCTTTCCATGCCGCCTGCCAGGTGGAACAAGTCAGACCTATGGTTCCCAAGCCAGTCAGATCAAGGTCTAAGACCTGAGATTCCACAGGGCCCCTCTCAAAATGCTCCCGCCGGTGCCCAGCTAACGACGGTGTAGAAAGCAAGGAAGAGGAGCAGTTGCCAGATTGCCTAACCAAATGAAACCCATCCATCCAAGCATATTTGAAGCAACCCAGTGACCGTGTCGGAGTCTGCCTGCTAATCCAGAGGCATTTAGTGGATCATTGTAGCTGGCAGGCTAGAAAAGAGACAACCAGTGAGTCATCAAGTGGGCTTGGTTGCAATTAAAATGTTAAAATGTTTTGATAACTGGATGAAAGCAGCCTCATTGTACAGCCTTTCATATTTTGTGTTCTTTAAAGGTTTATTTGTTTGATTTTATTTCTATATTGCTCAATAGTCAAAGTTCTCTGAATGGGGAACAACAATTAAATATATAAATTAGTGTAACTGTAATGGACTGTATTTTAATGAGCAGAAAACAAAGTTGTCTTTTCTGCCTATTCAGTACACCAGAATCAAAAAACATTGTTACCTTTTAGGTTTATTTTATTCATGTTGACAAACAGTTGTTTGTTAGACAGGCTTGTTATCTTTAGAGGCTTCTCTGCTCTTGGTTTTAGGGCACAGCAAACGGTCCAAGGTTTTCCTGTAAAACAAAGCAATGACCAAACAATGTTTTAAAATTTGGAAGGATGAAACCCTTTCACAATTATGCCTAACATGGAGCTTGCTTTCCTTACAGCCACCATGCATCGGTTGACATTTTCACCGAGCTGATAACCACAGTGGCTCAGAGAACTTTTTGCAAAGATATGCTGACCAAACACTATACTCATCATCAGTATTACTCCGAATATTTCCTGGTTCCTGTATGAAGGCAGAGACAAAAAAAAAGGCACAGGCCCCACATTTGGACTTTCGATCTGGAGGACATGACACAAAAGAGAAAAGGTGTCAGGAGAGAAGGAAGAGGAAGCTGATAACGTGGGGGTCCAAAACTGTCCCATTACGCCATGAGCAGAGGTCCTGGCCACTGAAGGGAGAGTTCTGGGAAAGGAGGAGACCAAGGACAGTAGATCTCCAGTTGAATCCAACTGATCCAAATGACTCCACAATTTCTAGGTAGAAACTAGAGCTGAGCTGAAATTCTCTGGATGAGTTATATTAATTTCCAGCCTACCTTACCTAGAAAAACAATGCCTCCTTCTGGAACTTTCTCTGAATATTCTCCTCCATTTTCCTGCAGCCACCATTTTCTTTCACAATGGTGCTCGGTCCAGGGTATATTAAAATGGTGGACAGGCTGCTAAGCGGTTGCTTCTGAAACCCCTTGCAGTAACAGAGAAAAGCATAGGAACAAACGGGTGGGGAGAAGACCACTGTGCTAGTAATGGTGAGCTCTGGCCCTCGGCAGAAATGGTTGGAGAATGTCTCTTTTCTGGAGAAATTTAGGAAGCTGGGTCCTCCAATCTCTATACGCAAAAACAAGGTATTCAAATCTGAGGGGCCGTTAACTCTGTGATACATGCCATTTTCAGAAGAATGACCCACCAAAAAAGCTAGTGTTTCTCCACTGGCAAACCCCAAAAGTGTAAGCACCTCTGTTGCACAAGAAGTCCTGTATGTGTCATAGTCAAGGGAGAGCATAAAGATTTGCATTTCCAAATCAGAATTTTAGAATCAGGACTACCTAAGTGCAATCAAATATTTTCTGAAATGGTCCCAACTGAATTCTACTTCAAATTTGTAGTTGGTGTACACGACTAGTCAAGCATTTTGGTATTTAAATGGCTAATATTTGAAGATGGCTCCTTCTGAAAACCCTTGCAGCATCAAAGAATTTAGTGAAAAATGAGATGAGAAAAAGCTGGCTTACCTTTCTGTCTTCTGAGGAGCTGAAGAACCAGTGGAAGCTGTTTAATGATCGAGCTGGACAGCTCGGTGAGAGGGTGCCTTTTCTTCCTTCCCTGGGAAACTCTTTGCTCTAGTTCTCCTTGACTGATGCAAGAAAAATGCTGAAAAATGAAAGCAACTCCAAATTTATATTCTGAAAAAGTGCAGCCAACACCCAGCTACACTCCACCCACCCAGGAGGAAGTGGGAAAGGATTATTAGCAAGGAACCCTAACTTCACGAACCAAGTGAGTTCTGTTGGTCAGCATCATTTAATCGCTGAGGGCTAACCAGAGTTTTCTGCTCCTGGAGCAACCCATAACCCTAAATCGATCCCAAGTGGGAAAGATCACACCTTGTGACTACTACTTCTGTGACCTTTTGGAAAGTGTTGGCTCTGTTACATGTAACCCTCTGTTGATCATTACATAAAAGGGCCACCTGAGGACTGTTAAGGTGCACCATCTGGAATGACTCATTGGTACCTGTTTATTATCGATAATAAATCCTTTAAAAGAAAACTTTCCCCTGTTGTGGGAAGGACACCGATCTTTAAATCAACGCTTGCAATGAGGGCGCCAGGTGAGCTTCACTGGGGAGCTCATTCCAAAGGTGAGGCACAGTCAGTGAGAAGGCCCTCCTTCCATTTGTCATTCCCCCCACTTCTTTGGCGGATGGTTCTTTAAGACGGGCCTCTGACTCAGATCTTAAGGAATGGGAAAGTACATATGGGAGAAGGTGCTCCTTCAGATATCCTGGTCCCAAGCCATTTAGGGCCTTCTATGTCAAAACAAGCATCTTGAATTGCACCTCAACTGGTAGCCAGTGAAGATGGTATTGGAGTGGAGGATGTGTGGACTAGCTTTTGTCAACCATCACATAGCCCTATTTTCAACTAGTCAAAGTTTCCAGACAGTCTTCAAAGGCAGCCCCATGTAGAGAGCATTACAATAGTCCAGCCAGGATGTTACCAGGACATGGATAACTCTGGCCACGCTCTGGCATTCCGATAGGGCTGAAGTTGGTTTGTCATTGCTACCGCCATTTGCAATGAAGCAATGCATTCAGCACCCTCTTCTCTGTATGTCCTAATCAAGATTGTATCATAAAATCAGTGCTTGAAACCAAAAGGGACGTGTGTGAGAGAAAGAGGCCTGACAACTGAGCTATAGAAAGAGGCCTGCTTTTGGGATCAGCATGGACAAATAAAGGTATCGATTTTTTTTTCCTGTCTGCAAACATCACCATGGCCCAGTCCTTATGTGATGCAGCTCCAAACAGAAATTCTAAAGCAGAGAATGAACATTTCACTTGGCTTTGTTCCTCCCCAGGGAAGAGCTCCTGTTAAGGGTTGTGAGCCTCAGCTTCCAATTTCTCTGGGGTTTTGTTTTGTTTGGATGGGGTGGGGGTTGGTTGCCTAAAAGCTCAGTAGCCATATCCTAGTGTTTGTAAACTGAAGGGTGTCTTTTGGGTTTGCTTTGTATGTTGACTTTCTTGGTTTTGTGTAATGGGTAACATGATGTTCTATAACTGACAACCAAGACAGCAACATGTCATGATGACTAATATACAGTCAAAGCCACAGTTCGAGGGTCAAACCCATTTTAAAATGAACAGAGAACCCCTGGCATTCTTTAAGTATTGTGATTTTTTTAAATGTGTGTAGAATATGGTAGGGATGAACTGTATGGACTTATTTGGAGACATTGTAGGGATGACGCACTAAACCAGGGTACCCTAGGTGCTCCCCCCCCCCCCCGCAAAAAAAAAGCAAGTAGGAAAAAGCTGTAGGGCATTTGTGAGTATCTGCTTATTTGCTCAGTATTTCTAGCTGCCAGGCCACTGTGAGAGAAAAATCACAAATGCTCTTTTCCTAGTTTCTCATGTTTGGCAAAGAAGCTGGCACATGAAAATGGATGTAGAACATGCAGGATCAGAGAATTGAGTTAGATACTAACAGCACAAGTACAATTAGGCACTGTGATACTATGTAAGAACTAACAACAGGGATTCGAACAAGCTAAGGATGACGTTCAAGCTCAGCCTTTCCTCATCCTGAGATAAAGGCGTGAATACAGGAGGTGGGCATGAGAAAGTATCTCCACAGTCATGTAAACTATAAAAGCATTGTTCTGTTATTGATGGAGGCCATCCCTTGGAGTTCAGCCTATACACACGTCATGTGTATAAACAGTTTTGCCTTATATGCCATATTCTGAATAGAAATTGCTGGTTTGTTTTTTCAAATCTATTTGGCCTGTTTCCTACGTGATCGGACTCCACCTTTCCTTGAGGTTGCTATGAAATCTCATCTTGTTTGCAACCACTCCTCTCTTTCCCATTACATGCTGCTAAACAGCTGATTTACAGGAAAGCAAAGCCTAAACGGTTGGCTTAACTTTCTTTTCTTGGAAGTCCGTTGCAGGGTGAGCATGTGTAAGCGGTGTGCCAGAGCAGGAGCAATTGATAAGGGATGACCCCTCCCTATCAAATCGGAAAACGTGCCGGAGTTTTCCTTGCTTGTTGATCAGGTCCCTGCATCCATACTCCTAGTCTGTATTCAATTAACTGGATACCATAATTGACCCCGGTGGTCTTTGAGTTTTGAAAGTAAATATATATGCACTGTCTGTTCACCTTTTTATTCCATTGTTTTAATCCCATCATTGGGGTATTTATTTACACTTACAACATGTACATTTGAAATCACAGCTACTTTATTCATTACAAACTTTTTTCTAATATGAAGGGTTAGAGATGGGCTGCCAAGGGGTAAGGTAAAGGTAAAGGTTTCCCCTTGACATTAAGTCCAGTCATGCCTGACTCTAGTGGTGCTCATCTCCGTTTCCTGGCCGAGGAAGCCAGCATTTTGTCCACAGACAGGCATGGCTAAACACCGAAGTGCACGGAACGCTGTTACCTGCCCACCGAAGTGGTACCTTTTTATCTACTTGCATTTGCATGCTTTCGAACTGCAAGGTAGGCAGGAGCTGGGACAGAGTACCGGAACTCAGCCCCTTGTGCAGATTTGAACCGGTGACCTTTCAATCAACCAGCCCAGCGGCTCAGCGGTTTAAACCACTGCGCCACCTGCAGTCCCATAATGCAAGTGTAACAGATTGGGAACCACTGCCTTATGCAAACACTGCTAACTGGATCGCCTCTGCCTCGCTCAGACAGGCCTTCAGCTCCTCCTAGAGGTCAGTGGAAAGCCAAGAGTTGTGCTTTGCAGCCAAGACACACAGCCTCCCTTTCAGAGTCCCTTCTGTGTGCGTGTCCATGTTTAATTTTCACTTTTAATAAGGGTTTCAAACAACACTTTGGGAGGAAAAAAACACACACCAGAGAGGGAGTTTGAAAGCCCCTGGCTGCAAATATCCACTTGGCAGGTGGTAAGGAACTTGCTCTCCGCTCGGGACTGAGGGACGTTCTGGAGCTAAACGTCCTGGGCTGGCACTGCTGTGCTTTGCAGTGAAATCATAGTTCTGCACATTCTAGAAGGATGGTGTGAGCTGCTTCCGGGGATGCTATTGCGGGCGGGGGAGGTATGAGGCAGGGACCGGTAGCACCAGGTATTTGCTCTCGGGAGAGGGGCGTTTGGACTTGGCGTCAGGAAACAAAATGTCCTGGGCTGGCACTGCTGAACTTCAGGTGAAAGAACATCCTTTATACAGACACCTACTTCAGTATAACCATCATGCATATTTCAGTTTGAAGATGAATGCTGGGCCCAGAGGTTCCCCCTCACATCCTTCCATCTCTGTGATTTTCTTATAGACACTTTCAGCATCTTCAACTACCTCGCCTTATTCCTGCAGATAGTCGCCCTGCTGAAATTTAGATTACAATCTCCGTTTCCCCTGCAGACTTTCTCACTTCTCTTCCCACTCAGACTGGTTTATTTTAGGAAGAGAAAGAGCAAGAAAGAAGAAATGAACTTTTAGCCTTGAGATGAAACCAGCAGAGTCAAGGACAGGGAGGAAGTTTCTTAAGATGCATGAATTCTGAGGATATGAAAGCTGATGTGCAACATCCTTCAATTAAATCAAATCTGCATTAGTGAATACTTCAATCATAAAACCTATGTAGCATCACTCCTGCTTAATTCCTTATTAATGGTGCCACCCCGCCTCAAGATCACCGACTGGCGGAGGGGCCATATAGCCTATTTTACGGTTCTTTATGAGAAGAAATCCTCTTCGGGGGCAAATAGGGGCTATGAAATCCAGTGGGGTTTCACTCCTGCAGCCTTATGCACCCTTTCCTGGCGTTTAGCCCCACTGAGCTCGGAGGGAGTTACTTCCAAGTAAACACGCAGAGACTGCTGAGGGGGGGAATGCCAGAAGAACCCCTGCGGTGCTTTTGCTCCTGAGTAAACCCGCCGAGGAAACAAGAGGATTGAAAGGAAGAGGGACAGTGCATGGGTGAAAGAAGCCCTTTTGTCTGGCCGACTGCAGTGGGCAGGGCCTCCTCCAAGGAAAGCCTCGACAAAGGCCTCGTTTCCCAGGAAAGCCGCAGGCCTCACGTGCGGCCTACAGGGAGCACCGGCCACCTCCCCCGTTTGCCTTTGCTGTCCCTGAAGACACTTAAATTGGGACCTACATGTAGGCTGCATCCCACATCTTTCCTCACGGCTGCACTAACACAGTTGTTTCATGTAACATGACTTGCTAAGCAATGCTTTGAGTTCTGACCCATGATAAAATGCTAGCTGATTTTCCTACTCCAAGCCAAAGAAGCTGTTCCTACTGGTAAGTAATGGGGTTAGGGTTAGGGTTGAGGGTCCCCAAGATAAGTTTGTCAAATTCTAGAAGGGTGAGGAGAACTGTTTCTGGTGGTAGTGACAGGAGAGAAATATGGAGCAGGGACTAGAAAAAATCCACAAGATTTTTTCAATGGCCCTAGTGGGAGGAGGGGCACTTGGGCTTGGCTTCAGGGGAAAATGTATAAAAATATTCTTCTTTACAAAAGTCAATCATATGCCACTTTGATCATGAATTCTGCGCCCAGAGGTCTCCCCTCACATCCTTCCATCTCTGTGATTTTCTTATAGACACTTTCAGCATCTTTAGCTACATTATCCAGGAAGCTGGAGAGCATCCAGTAAGTGACTCCAAATGATAATGCTGCAGGTAACAAAGTACCAGTGACTGGATCGACTTTGCTTAGCATCTGATGTGCACAATCAATGCACCTCTTCACAACAAAAGCCCTGGTGATGTGGGCTTCCCGGGTGATTTGATCACAGCATTCAGTTCTTCCACAGGTTTCTTGGCTCGTTTGGCCAATCTAGCCAAGGACTTCTCATCCAGCTCAAACTTCTTGTAGAAGGCAACCATGGAGACAAACAGGACACTGATGTCACAAAGTATGGGAAGTCCTGGAACAGGAATGGCATTGACGCAAGCTGACACCAGTGAGATTTTCCATATGTGCTTCTTCAGGGCTGCTTTCTTCTTTGCTATGATCTCAGGGGAGAAGTTGGGAAGGCTCAGCAGGAATGCGAGTCTCTTCAGGCTGGGCAAATCATTTTGCAAGGTCTGCACCAGCACGGGGAAGTCATTTGTCCAGATCCCAAGAAGAGATCAGAAAGCAAGGTGGACTGGACTCCTGAAAGCGCTCTTCCAGCTTCCTGTTGCAATTATGCCTAATCTTTTCAATCTCTTGCTTTTCATTGTAAGTGCTGGGATGGTCATTTTGCTCATTGTCCAAAGATGAATCCAGTTTGGAGCGCACAAAATAGCACTTCTTACTCATTTGCAGGATCTGCTGAACTAGGTCGATATGGTTGGATTTGAACCTTTCAGAACCTACAATGATGAAGAATTCATAGCGGGAGAATTTCACCTTTGAAAGATCATGCTCTGGTGAAAATCCTGGGGAACACTATACTCATCATCAGTATTACTTGTAATATTTCCTGGTTCCTGTATGAAGGCAAAGTCATAAAAAAGGCACAGGCCCCATCTTTGGACTTTTGATCTGGAGGACATGACACAAAAGAGAAAAGGTGTCAGGAGAGAAGGAAGAGGAAGCTGATAACGTGGGGGTCCAAAACTATCCCATTACACCATGAGCACAAAAGAGAAAAGGTGTCAGAAATGGTTGGGGAATTTCTCTCCCCTCTGGAGACATTTGGGAAACTGAGTCCCCCAAACTCTACATGCATCTACAAGTTAATGAAATTTGAGGGGCCATTAGCTCTATGGTTGCTAACAGAGTGAGAGGGAGAGGGAGAGAGAGAGTGCTTGTTTTAGATTGTTCGAAGTAAATATTAGCAGCCTGGGACAGATGAGAGGGAAAGCAGGACAATAAGTGGGGCAGTGCTTAAAATTTGTCCAAATCTTCATTCAAGAACTGAATACTGTCGATTCGGTTAGATTCAGAAAATGGCCTAACTGAATCTGGGTTCTTCTGCATGTAACTCTCTGTTCTTCTCAGTGTTCTGGGGTTCTTGCCATGGTCACGTCTGTGATGCATGCCATTTTCAGAAAAATAACTCACAAAAAGCTAGTGTTTCTCCACCAGGTAATATTTGAAGATGGCTCCTTCCGAAAACCCTTGCAGCATTAAAGAATTTAGGGGAAAATGAGATGAGAGGAAACTGGCTTAGCTTTCCGGCATCTGAGGTGCTAAAGAATCAGGGGAAGCTGTTTAATGATCGAGCCGGACAGCCCTTTGAGAGGGTGCCTTTTCTTCCTTCCCTGGGAATCTCTCTGCTCTTGCTCTGCATGACCGATGCAAGAAAAATGCTTTGAAAATGAAACCAACTGCAAATTTATATTATGGAAAGCTGCAGCCAACACTTAGCTACACTCCACCCATCGTGGAAGAAGTGGGGAGGGATTATCAACAAGGAACTCCAATTTCATGAAGCAGCTGACTTCTGTTGGGACGACATCATTTAATTCCTGTTACTGGACTCAGCCAGACAACAGCATGAGCGTTGGACTTCAGACCCCGAGTCAAATGCAGCCTGAGACAAGACTTAGAGTCAAAAGCAGCAAACGGAGGCAGAGGGCAATAGGCTTTCCAGATCAGCCTCAAAAGACGTACGGAAAACATGCATTATATACCCTATGTTACAGGCATGATGTCTGGGCACACGGTAGATACATTCACATATTGTTAACTGACACCTTTTTTTTATTTCTTTGAAGGAATCCTTTATTCTCCCAAGGACTCCCTCCCCATATGTCCACTAATAATCTCCCAGCCATTCACACCAGCCTTGTATTTCCATACCTAATTCATCATGCATTTTTCTACTTTTACTGAGATTCACACCGGTTCAGGTGCCATGGGTTCTCTCCATTTGCCTCATTTTGAGATTCTGCTGACCTGTCACCGGAGCTCAAGGAGGATTCATCACTCTTGCTCTCCCTCCTGGAAAGAAACTGGGAGATGGCTGCGGCGCTTTTGCCACGTGGCCTTCCTTAGGCTAACTTCTACTGGGGACTTTTGGGGTGCTGATATTGGCAGCATTCCTGAGGGCTACCCAGAGGTCCCCGCTCCTGAAGCAATCCCTACCCCAAAGAAGGGGTTGCGGTGGGGGCAGGGGTGGCTAATGAGACACCAGGTCTCACCCCATGTTTACCACCACCACTAAGAAAAGGAGTGAACCCATACGGCTTGCATTATACCACTTTGAAGGTTGTGGCCAGCATGGTGCTGAGGGATGACAGCTTGCATTAAAATAAAACCCTGGCTTGTAGTTAAAACTTCTCATATTTAGAATATGATGCTATTTCCAGAACGTTGAAACCCCCACGTTTACCGTAGCAAAGCTGTCGTCATGATTTACATGGAAGCATACACTAACTTAAATATATAAATTAGTGTAACCCTTACGTACAGTAATGGACTGTGATGTAATGTTCAAAGAACAAAGTTGTCTCTTCTGTCTATTCAGAACTGTAGGCTGAAATCAGAAAAGACGGTTACCTTCTCAGTTTTTTTCACTCGTGTCGACAAACAGTTGTTTGTTTATCTTTGCTGCCTTCTCTGCTCCCACACTTTCTTTTGCCCTCTCACTTTTTGGGCGCAGCAAATGGCCTAAAGTTTGTCTGCAAAAGAAAGCAATGGCCAAACTCTGTGCTAGAAAGAGACAAATCTTCTGCACCCTCTCCATGAAGGGAACAGCTCTTTTTTCTCATCAGTCGTCCATGTCTCCTCTGCGTAATGCTTTACACATTGCAACTATGTTCAAATATGTAAATTTATCTATTTCAGCAGACTGGATATGTTAAAAGTATTTTAAGATATGTAAAAATATTTCTAAAACCCTTTCTTTGAGTGTGGTGTCAGCAGTACTAAGCCTAATCCTACCCAACTCTGACGTGTGGAAGAGCATATCTGCACACATGATTTATTTAGTGATGTATTTAATTTATATAGAAGCCACCTGTTAGCATAATGCTCTTTGGGCAGCCAAATGCAAGCCTACTTTTAAAAGCCCACTTTTGGAGCACACATTCAAAGGAATAATAATTGGGAGCCTCCTCTCCTAATGAAAGAGAGGTAGCATAGTTCTCCTAGAATTTTCATACAGAAACATTAGACAATAACTTTCTAATGATCACTTTAGTGGTGATTGCATGGCAACAGTTCCCCAAAGTGATGGAGAAAGGTGTATTTACTTACTGCCTTTGGCTGGTGGTTGCTTTGAGGAGCTGGAGAGAAGGTAGAATGTGGCATCTTGCATCTTTGGGAGAGCCGTATTTAATTCCTATGCATACAGGGCTTCCTTTTGACTTGCTTTTTTCCTGATACGGGAACTGAAACCTTACTCACACAGAGGCACATGCTTTGCAGCCAAAATGACATAGCCAACACCCTTCTGCCATCTACTGAATAAGTGATGTGATGTAACCCAGTATTCCAGAATGCCTGTTATTTCATGGAAAGGTGGGTTCTGGGAGGCCTCATCACCTACTTTGTAGGGACACCAAGACTATTCACTCCTGAATTAAAAACCACTGCATCATTATGGCACATCAATTTCCCAATAAAACAACAGGCCTTTGAATAAGACTTTAACAAGCAAGCAAGCCATTACAAATATTAAAACTCCAAGCCATGTAACACACTAATTCTTGATTACTCCATGCAGCAAAAAGACTAAGTTGCATGCTACGTATTTGCCCATGTGCTGAGCAGTTCCGAGGACAGCTTGACCTGGGTCGAATATGCTTTCCCTTGGACAAGAGAAAGTTCCTGACGTTTGCAGTGCATGTAATATTTCCCTTGCATAGAAACATGCTGGTGAATGCATCCCACTTCTCATGGGACAGGAGAAGCCTTCGTTTGGTGGAGTTAAGCCTTGAAGCAAAAGCATGTGGCTCTCAGAGATGGACACACGGTGCCTTCAAGATGCTGCTTTCACAAATCTAAGGCAAGGGGCATCTTGGTTGAGAATTATGGGACTTGGCACCCAAGGATTTATACTCAGCATCTATTATATCGTCTTCTTCATCCCCACCTTTTTCCTCTTTCAATGAACCTGGGGCAGCTTACAAGGTCCACCTCCTCTCCATTTCAGCTTCACAGAGTGGAAGCTGGACACAGCTCGCGCTGAGGATGAGCAGCACAGCATTTCCCCCTGCAAGTGCCTGCAGGACTCAGAGCACCCCTGCAGGCACTCGGGGGGATCGGTGCCTGTGCAATCGTGCAGTGTAGCTGGGAGCCCCGGGAGGCTTTACAAAAGGGTTCCCAGCGCTGCTCACCTTGACCACCACAACATGGGCCACAGGAGTGGTTGCACTGTGCTCTGGTTCCTGCTTCCAGGCTTGCCTCCAGCCTGACCCTACCTGGCCAGGTACCTGTCCCTTCTTCTCCCTGACCTGCCCTTGCCTTTCTGGGATCTGGGCTCAGCGTTGCCTTTACCTCCGCTTCTGCCACGCTTTGGTGGTATCGGACCGTGACTTTGCGTGTGCATCTGCCATGCCTTGCCAGGTGTTTGACCCTTGCCCATTCCTGACTCTGCCTCCCTTTCTGGGCCTGCCATGCCTTCCTGTGTCTGGCCCTTGCCTGCCCCTGCTCGTGGCTTTGCCTTTGCTTTTGGACCTGCCGTGCCTTGCTGCGTAGGTGGCCCTGGCTTGTTCCTGCATCAGTGCCAAGATCTCCATCACCCTGGTCCTGCTACTCCAGCCACAGGTACCTGCTGCCACATCCCAGACCTGACAGGCTGATAGCCTGTGAATGGTCCAAAGTCACCCAGTGGGGACTAGAAACAAGCTCTCCCAAGTGCCAGTCCAGCACCATAAGCACCGTGCTACATTGCCTTTAAACAATCAAATAGTGACTTCCCTCTTAAATAGTTACTGGTTCTTGTTTTATACGTGGCTTCCTTCTTCCACCACTTGCCTTCCTTGTTTTTTTAACCAGATCATTATTCCCCCACATGCCCTTTTTTGATTGGGCATCGCTTGGCAACCCTTGGTGGGATGTGGTAGGTCTGTCAAGCCCCATAATGGTGAATTTCTCACAATGTAGACTCCGTTGTTCGGTTTGGCAGTACTGGATGCGCCTCTGTAGCAATCCACGCAGGACTCGGGACAGTTTACATGTGAAGAGGAAATACTGCGTCGGGCGCATGGAAGAGAAGACAGCTGGCAACAAAGATCAGAGAAGCAAGACTGTGGCTTCAGTGGGTTGGTTTATCGGCAAATCAGTGGCCTCTGGGACTCAGTAATGAAGGGCAAACTTGCACATGCATCCATGAAAATGAATGAATTAAAGAAACAGAGCAATGATACTAACACAGGAACCAAAATTGGCAGCCGTTTTATTTATTTATTTATCGGTTTATAGCCTGCCTTTTTCCTACAAAGGGCTCAAGGCAGCTTACATCATCTCTCCTCCTCCATCTTATCCCCACCACAACAACCCTGTGAGGTAGGTTGAGCTGAGAGTCTGTGACTGGCCCAAAGTCACCCATTTGGCTCCATGGCTGAGCGGGGACTCGAACCCGGATCGCCTGAGTCCCAGTCCCATGCTCTAACCACTGCACCACACTGGCTCTTAACCCAGTGTGACTTAATCCACTGGGGCTTACCGAATCACCATGTCCTGGGACCCTTTTGGCACAACCATCCCATGGACCCCTTTGTGTGGGGTGCAGTGGAGCAACTGAATAGCTATTTCTTAATGGCCATGTCAGTGCTGCAGGGGCTAACTAGGTTGCTTGGAATTTTACCAAGGCAGCGCTCTGCAATACTAGCCTGGGCATATTTTGGCCACTATGGGTCACACCGGGGATTGGGGGATTTACATGTACAAGTCTCGCCCTGAGGCTTTTTTGCAAGGGGGCGGCATATACATTTGTAAATAAATAAAAATAAATAAATAAATGTAGGCCACATCCCACAGGTTTGCTCACTCTTGGACTAAACCCAACTGTTTCATGTAACATGATTTGCTAAGCAATGCTTTGAATACTGACCCATGACCTAATGGCAGTGATTTTCATGCATAAGTAATACATGAGGGCTCCCAAGACAGTTCTACAAATTCTAGAAGGATGATGTGAGCTGCTTCTGGGGATGTTATTGTGGGTGAGGGAGGTATGAGGCAGGGACTGGTACCACCAGGTATTTGCTCTCGGGAGAGGGGCGTTTGGACTTGGCTTCAGGGAACAAAATGTCCTGGGCTGGGATTGCTGAACTTCAAGGTGAAATAATATCCTTTATACAGACACCTACTTCAGTATACCATATTTTTTGCTCTATAAGACTCACTTTTTCCCCCCTCAAAAGTAAGGGGAAATGTCTGTGCATCTTATAGAGCAAATATGTGTGTGCAGTAAGTCTGTCAGATGCGCAGCCCATTGGCAAGTGATGGGGAATGTGCCTGTGATTATGTGCCCATTTGATTCAGAATATTTTTGTTCTTGTTTTCCTCCTCTAAAATCTAGGTGCGTCTTATGGTCAGGCGCGTCTTATAGAGCGAAAAATATGGTAATTATGCATATTTCACTTTGAAGATGAATGCTGGGCACAGGAGGTCTCCCGCTCACATCCTTCCATCTCTGTGATTTTCTTATACACACTTTCAGCATCTTTAGCTACATTATCCAGGAACCTGGAGAGCATCCAGTAAGTGACTCCAAATGATAATGCTGCAGGTAACAAAGTACCAGATACTGGTTCAAACATGAGTAGACACTGATGTGCATAATCAATGCATCTCTTCACAACAAAAGCCCTGGTGATGTGGGCTTCCCTGGGTAATTTGATCACAGCATTCAGTTCTTCCACAGGTTTCTTGGCTCGTTTGGCCAATCTAGCCAAGGACTTCTCATCCAGCTCAAACTTCTTGTAGAAGGCAACCATGGAGACAAACAGGACACTGATGTCACAACGTATGGGAAGTTCTGGATCAGGAATGGCATTGACCCAAGCTGACACCAGTGAGATTTTCCATATGTGCTTCTTCAGGGCTGCTTTCTTCTTTGCTATGATCTCAGGGGAGAAGTTGGGAAGGCTCAGCAGGAATGCGAGTCTCTTCAGGCTGGGCAAATCATTTTGCAAGGTCTGCACCAGCACGGGGAAGTCATATTTGCCCAGATCCCGAGAAGAGATCAGAAAGAAAGGTGGACTGGACTTCTGAAAGCGCTCTTCCAGCTTCCTGTTGCAATTATGCCTAATCTTTTCAATCTCTTGCTTTTCATTGTAAGTGCTGGGATAGTCATTTTGCTCATTGTGCAAATCTGAATCCAGTTTGGAGCGCACAAAATAGCACTTCTTACTCATTTGCAGGATCTGCTGAACTAGGTCGATATGGTTGGATTTGAACCTTTCAGAACCTACAATGATGAAGAAGTCATAGCGGGAGAATTTCACCTTTGAAAGATAATGCTCTGGTGAAAATCCTGGGGATCCTAATCCAGGCAGGTCCCAGAATATGATATTGGGGTAGCTACAGTTTTGATAAGGAGTTGGCTCCAGGGTTGTTTCTGTCACACCGACGGGGGCAGCTCCATTGTCTTCAGCACTTAGGCCCCGGATAGCATTGATGAAGGACGATTTCCCTGAGCCTGTCTCTCCAGTGACCGCGACATGGAGCTCAATGTTTTCAAAAGACTCCAGCTCTTCCGAAATTTCAGCAGCTGCTACATCTGCTTCTCCATGTTGGAACAGCTCCGTGAACTTCCCATATATCTGGATTGCCCCATTGAAACATGCTTTGGGGTCTGCCTCTAAGTCTAAGACCTTTGGGATATCTTCAACCAGTGTTGAAAGTTGGTCAATGGTTGCTTTTATTTCTAAAAGGAGAAACAGAAGGGAGTCTGACCGGACTGGCAGTGCAACAGAACACAATAAAGTAGCGATCCATCTTGTAAAACTCCACAGTGATTTGCATTTGGCATTGAATGGATGCTGTCCCCTCTATCATTCTGATATTAATTAAGATCTTGAGGGAAAGGGGCTTGATCGAGCCTGTGGCGAGCACAGTGCTCATGTCTGGAGGGCTTCCTGCTAAGCCTGACAGAGCCCAGAGTTTATTTCCCAGCGCAGCCCCCCTCTCCCAGTCCAGGGAGGGGTGTCGCTGAGCCACTGCCCCCTTTTCCTCTTCCCCAAGGCTGCTTTCCTGACCTGGGAGTGGACCTGGCACACTTCTTTCCATGCCGCCTGCCAGGTGGAACAAGTCAGACCTATGGTTCCCAAGCCAGTCAGATCAAGGTCTAAGACCTGAGATTCCACAGGGCCCCTCTCAAAATGCTCCCGCCGGTGCCCAGCTAACGACGGTGTAGAAAGCAAGGAAGAGGAGCAGTTGCCAGATTGCCTAACCAAATGAAACCCATCCATCCAAGCATATTTGAAGCAACCCAGTGACCGTGTCGGAGTCTGCCTGCTAATCCAGAGGCATTTAGTGGATCATTGTAGCTGGCAGGCTAGAAAAGAGACAACCAGTGAGTCATCAAGTGGGCTTGGTTGCAATTAAAATGTTAAAATGTTTTGATAACTGGATGAAAGCAGCCTCATTGTACAGCCTTTCATATTTTGTGTTCTTTAAAGGTTTATTTGTTTGATTTTATTTCTATATTGCTCAATAGTCAAAGTTCTCTGAATGGGGAACAACAATTAAATATATAAATTAGTGTAACTGTAATGGACTGTATTTTAATGAGCAGAAAACAAAGTTGTCTTTTCTGCCTATTCAGAACTGTACACCAGAATCAAAAAACATTGTTACCTTTTAGGTTTATTTTATTCATGTTGACAAACAGTTGTTTGTTAGACAGGCTTGTTATCTTTAGAGGCTTCTCTGCTCCTGGTTTTAGGGCACAGCAAACGGTCCAAGGTTTTCCTGTAAAACAAAGCAATGACCAAACAATGTTTTAAAATTTGGAAGGATGAAACCCTTTCACAATTATGCCTAACATGGAGCTTGCTTTCCTTACAGCCACCATGCATCGGTTGACATTTTCACCGAGCTGGTAACCACAGTGGCTCAGAGAACTTTTTGCAAAGATATGCTGACCAAACACTATACTCATCATCAGAATTACTCCGAATATTTCCTGGTTCCTGTATGAAGGCAGTGACAAAAAAAAGGCACAGGCCCCACATTTGGACTTTCGATCTGGAGGACATGACACAAAAGAGAAAAGGTGTCAGGAGAGAAGGAAGAGGAAGCTGATAACGTGGGGGTCCAAAACTGTCCCATTACGCCATGAGCAGAGGTCCTGGCCACTGAAGGGAGAGTTCTGGGAAAGGAGGAGACCAAGGACAGTAGATCTCCAGTTGAATCCAACTGATCCAAATGACTCCACAATTTCTAGGTAGAAACTAGAGCTGAGCTGAAATTCTCTGGATGAGTTATATTAATTTCCAGCCTACCTTACCTAGAAAAACAATGCCTCCTTCTGGAACTTTCTCTGAATATTCTCCTCCATTTTCCTGCAGCCACCATTTTCTTTCACAATGGTGCTCGGTCCAGGGTATATTAAAATGGTGGACAGGCTGCTAAGCGGTTGCTTCTGAAACCCCTTGCAGTAACAGAGAAAAGCATAGGAACAAACGGGTGGGGAGAAGACCACTGTGCTAGTAATGGTGAGCTCTGGCCCTCGGCAGAAATGGTTGGAGAATGTCTCTTTTCTGGAGAAATTTAGGAAGCTGGGTCCTCCAATCTCTATACGCAAAAACAAGGTATTCAAATCTGAGGGGCCGTTAACTCTGATACATGCCATTTTCAGAAGAATGACCCACCAAAAAAGCTAGTGTTTCTCCACTGGCAAACCCCAAAAGTGTAAGCACCTCTGTTGCACAAGAAGTCCTGTATCTGTCATAGTCAAGGGAGAGCATAAAGATTTGCATTTCCAAATCAGAATTTTAGAATCAGGACTACCTAAGTGCAATCAAATATTTTCTGAAATGGTCCCAACTGAATTCTACTTCAAATTTGTAGTTGGTGTACACGACTAGTCAAGCATTTTGGTATTTAAATGGCTAATATTTGAAGATGGCTCCTTCTGAAAACCCTTGCAGCATCAAAGAATTTAGTGAAAAATGAGATGAGAAAAAGCTGGCTTACCTTTCTGTCTTCTGAGGAGCTGAAGAACCAGTGGAAGCTGTTTAATGATCGAGCTGGACAGCTCGGTGAGAGGGTGCCTTTTCTTCCTTCCCTGGGAAACTCTTTGCTCTAGTTCTCCTTGACTGATGCAAGAAAAATGCTGAAAAATGAAAGCAACTCCAAATTTATATTCTGAAAAAGTGCAGCCAACACCCAGCTACACTCCACCCACCCAGGAGGAAGTGGGAAAGGATTATTAGCAAGGAACCCTAACTTCACGAACCAAGTGAGTTCTGTTGGTCAGCATCATTTAATCGCTGAGGGCTAACCAGAGTTTTCTGCTCCTGGAGCAACCCATAACCCTAAATCGATCCCAAGTGGGAAAGATCACACCTTGTGACTATTTACTTCTGTGACCTTTTGGAAAGTGTTGGCTCTGTTACATGTAACCCTCTGTTGATCATTACATAAAAGGGCCACCTGAGGACTGTTAAGGTGCACCATCTGGAATGACTCATTGGTACCTGTTTATTATCGATAATAAATCCTTTAAAAGAAAACTTTCCCCTGTTGTGGGAAGGACACCGATCTTTAAATCAACGCTTGCAATGAGGGCGCCAGGTGAGCTTCACTGGGGAGCTCATTCCAAAGGTGAGGCACAGTCAGTGAGAAGGCCCTCCTTCCATTTGTCATTCCCCCCACTTCTTTGGCGGATGGTTCTTTAAGACGGGCCTCTGACTCAGATCTTAAGGAATGGGAAAGTACATATGGGAGAAGGTGCTCCTTCAGATATCCTGGTCCCAAGCCATTTAGGGCCTTCTATGTCAAAACAAGCATCTTGAATTGCACCTCAACTGGTAGCCAGTGAAGATGGTATTGGAGTGGAGGATGTGTGGACTAGCTTTTGTCAACCATCACATAGCCCTATTTTCAACTAGTCAAAGTTTCCAGACAGTCTTCAAAGGCAGCCCCATGTAGAGAGCATTACAATAGTCCAGCCAGGATGTTACCAGGACATGGATAACTCTGGCCACGCTCTGGCACTTCCGATAGGGCTGAAGTTGGTTTGTCATTGCTACCGCCATTTGCAATGAAGCAATGCATTCAGCACCCTCTTCTCTGTATGTCCTAATCAAGATTGTATCATAAAATCAGTGCTTGAAACCAAAAGGGACGTGTGTGAGAGAAAGAGGCCTGACAACTGAGCTATAGAAAGAGGCCTGCTTTTGGGATCAGCATGGACAAATAAAGGTATCGATTTTTTTTCCTGTCTGCAAACATCACCATGGCCCAGTCCTTATGTGATCCAGCTCCAAACAGAAATTCTAAAGCAGAGAATGAACATTTCACTTGGCTTTGTTCCTCCCCAGGGAAGAGCTCCTGTTAAGGGTTGTGAGCCTCAGCTTCCAATTTCTCTGGGGTTTTGTTTTGTTTGGATGGGGTGGGGGTTGGTTGCCTAAAAGCTCAGTAGCCATATCCTAGTGTTTGTAAACTGAAGGGTGTCTTTTGGGTTTGCTTTGCATGTTGACTTTCTTGGTTTTGTGTAATGGGTAACATGATGTTCTATAACTGACAACCAAGACAACAACATGTCATGTTGATGACTAATATACAGTCAAAGCCACAGTTCGAGGGTCAAACCCATTTTAAAATGAACAGAGAACCCCTGGCATTCTTTAAGTATTGTGATTTTTTTTAATGTGTGTAGAATATGGTAGGGATGAACTGTATGGACTTATTTGGAGACATTGTAGGGATGACGCACTAAACCAGGGTACCCTAGGTGCTCCCCCCCCCGCAAAAAAAAAGCAAGTAGGAGCAAACTGTAGGGCATTTGTGAGTATCTGCTTATTTGCTCAGTATTTCTAGCTGCCGGGCCACTGTGAGAGAAAAATCATAAATGCTCTTTTCCTAGTTTCTCATGTTTGGCAAAGAAGCTGGCACATGAAAATGGATGTAGAACATGCAGGATCAGAGAACTGAGTTAGATACTAACAGCACAAGTACAAATAGGCACTGTGATACTATGTAAGAACTAACAACAGGGATTCAAACAAGCTAAGGATGAAGTTCAAGCTCAGTCCTTTCCTCATCCTGAGATAAAGGCGTGAATACAGGAGGTGGGCATGAGAAAGTATCTTCACAGTCATGTAAACTATAAAAGCATTGCTCTGTTATTGATGGAGGCCGTCCCTTGGAGTTCAGCCTATACACACGTCATGTGTATAAACAGTTTTGCCTTATATGCCATATTCTTAATAGAAATTGCTGGTTTGTTTTTTCAAATCTATTTGGCCTGTTTCCTACATGATCTGACTCCACCTTTCCTTGAGGTTGCTATGAAATCACATCCTGTTTACAACCATTCCTCTCTTTACCATTTCATGCTGCTAAACCAGCTGATTTACAGGAAAGTGAAGCCCAAATGGTTGGCTTAACTTCCTCTTTCTTGGCAGTCCGTTGCACGTGCAAGCGGATGTGCCAGAGCAGGAGCGATTGATAAGGGGTGGCCCCTCCTTATCAATTCGGAAAACGTGCCGGAGTTTTCCCTTGCTTGTTGATCAGGTCCCTGCATCCATACTCCAAGTCTGTATTCAATTAACTGGTTACCATAATTGACCCAAGCGGTCTATGAGTTTTGAAAGTAAATATATATGCACTGTCTGTTCACCTTTTTATTCCATTGCCTTTTAATTCCATCATTGGGCTATTTATTTACACTTACAACATGCACATTTGAAATTACAGCTACTTTATTCATTACAAACTTTTTTCTAATATGAAGGGTACCGTTTATGGAGATGGGCTGCCAAGGGGTAAGGTAAAGGTAAAGGTTTCCCCTTGACATTAAGTCCAGTCATGCCTGACTCTAGTGGTGCTCATCTCTGTTTCCTGGCCGAGGAAGCCAGCATTTTGTCCTCAGACAGGCTCCGTAGTCATGTGGCCGGCATGGCTAAACATGAAGTGCACGGAATGCTGTTACCTGCCCACCGAAGTGGTACCTTTTTATCTACTTGCATTTGCATGCTTTCGAACTGCAAGGTAGGCAGGAGCTGGGACAGAGTACGGGAACTCAGCCCCTTGTGCAGCTTTGAACCGGCGACCTTTCGATCAACCAGCCCAGCGGCTCAGCTGTTTAAACCACTGCGCCACCTGCAGTCCCATAATGCAAGTGTAACACGACTGGGAACCACTGCCTTATGCAAACACTGCTAACTGGATTGCCTCTGCCTCGCTCAGACAGGCCTTCAGCTCCTCCTAGAGGTCAGTGGAAAGCCAAGAGTTGTGATTTGCAGCCAAGACACACAGCCTCCCTTTCAGAGTCCCTTCTGTGTGCGTGTCCATGTTTAATTTTCACTTTTAATAAGGGTTTCAAACAACACTTTGGGAGGAAAAAAACACACACCAGAGAGGGAGTTCGAAAGCCCCTGGCTGCAAATATCCACTTGGCAGGTGGTAAGGAACTTGCTCTCCGCTCGGGACTGAGGGACGTTCTGGAGCTAAACGTCCTGGGCTGGCACTGCTGTGCTTTGCAGTGAAATCATAGTTCTGCACTTTCTAGAAGGATGGTGTGAGCTGCTTCCGGGGATGCTATTGCGGGCGGGGGAGGTATGAGGCAGGGACCGGTAGCACCAGGTATTTGCTCTTGGGAGAGGAGCGTTTGCACTTGGCTTCAGGAAACAAAATGTCCTGGGCTGGCACTGCTGAACTTCAGGTGAAAGAACATCCTTTATACAGACACCTACTTCAGTATAACCATCATGCATATTTCAGTTTGAAGATGAATGCTGGGCCCAGAGGTCTCCCCTCACATCCTTCCATCTCTGTCATTTTCTTATAGACACTTTCAGCATTGTTAGCTACATTATCCAGGAAGCTGGAGAGCATCCAGTAAGTGACTCCAAATGATAATGCTGCAGGTAACAAAGTACCAGTGACTGGATCGACTTTGCTTAGCATCTGATGTGCACAATCAATGCACCTCTTCACAACAAAAGCCCTGGTGATGTGGGCTTCCCGGGTGATTTGATCACAGCATTCAGTTCTTCCACAGGTTTCTTGGCTCGTTTGGCCAATCTAGCCAAGGACTTCTCATCCAGCTCAACTTCTTGTAGAAGGCAACCATGGAGACAAACAGGACACTGATGTCACAAAGTATGGGAAGTTCTGGAACAGGAATGGCATTGACGCAAGCTGACACCAGTGAGATTTTCCATATGTGCTTCTTCAGGGCTGCTTTCTTCTTTGCTATGATCTCAGGGGAGAAGTTGGGAAGGCTCAGCAGGAATGCGAGTCTCTTCAGGCTGGGCAAATCATTTTGCAAGGTCTGCACCAGCACGGGGAAGTCATATTTGTCCAGATCCCAAGAAGAGATCAGAAAGCAAGGTGGACTGGACTCCTGAAAGCGCTCTTCCAGCTTCCTGTTGCAATTATGCCTAATCTTTTCAATCTCTTGCTTTTCATTGTAAGTGCTGGGATGGTCATTTTGCTCATTGTCCAAATCTGAATCCAGTTTGGAGCGCACAAAATAGCACTTCTTACTCATTTGCAGGATCTGCTGAACTAGGTCGATATGGTTGGATTTGAACCTTTCAGAACCTACAATGATGAAGAAGTCATAGCGGGAGAATTTCACCTTTGAAAGATCATGCTCTGGTGAAAATCCTGGGGATCCTAATCCAGGCAGGTCCCAGAATATGATATTGGGGTAGCTACAGTTTTGATAAGGAGTTGGCTCCAGGGTTGTTTCTGTCACACCGACTGGGGCAGCTCCATTGTCTTCAGCACTTAGGCCCCGGATAGCATTGATGAAGGACGATTTCCCTGAGCCTGTCTCTCCAGTGACCGCGACATGGAGCTCAATGTTTTCAAAAGACTCCAGCTCTTCCGAAATTTCAGCAGCTGCTACATCTGCTTCTCTATGTTGGAACAGCTCTGTGAACTTCCCATATATCTGGATTGCCCCATTGAAACATGCTTTGGGGTCTGCCTCTAAGTTCTTTGGGATATCTTCAACCAGTGTTGAAAGTTGGTCAATGGTTGCTTTTATTTCTAAAAGGAGAAACAGAAGGGAGTCTGACCGGACTGGCAGTGCAACAGAACACAATAAAGTAGCGATCCATCTTGTAAAAGTCCACAGTGATTTGCATTTGGCATTGAATGGATGCTGTCCCCTCTATCATTCTGATATTAATTAAGATCTTGAGGGAAAGGGGCTTGATCGAGCCTGTGGCGAGCACAGTGCTCATGTCTGGAGGGCTTCCTGCTAAGCCTGACAGAGCCCAGAGTTTATTTCCCAGCGCAGCCCCCCTCTCCCAGTCCAGGGAGGGGTGTCGCTGAGCCACTGCCCCCTTTTCCTCTTCCCCAAGGCTGCTTTCCTGACCTGGGAGTGGACCTGGCACACTTCTTTCCATGCCGCCTGCCAGGTGGAACAAGTCAGACCTATGGTTCCCAAGCCAGTCAGATCAAGGTCTAAGACCTGAGATTCCACAGGGCCCCTCTCAAAATGCTCCCGCCGGTGCCCAGCTAACGATGGTGTAGAAAGCAAGGAAGAGGAGCAGTTGCCAGATTGCCTAACCAATGAAGCCCATCCATCCAAGCATATTTGAAGCAACCCAGTGACCATGTCTGAGTCTGCCTGCTAATCCAGCGGCATTTAGTGGATCAATGTACTGGCAGGCTAGAAAAAGAAGGCAACCAGTCGGTCATCAAGTGGGCTTAGTTGGAACCATTTATTTATTTATTTAAAACTTTTCTATCCCATCCTCTTACCAAATAGTCTCAGGACAGTTTACAATAAAACAAAATAAAGCACAGCATAATTTTATACAGTAAAACCCCAATTAAATTAGCAATTCATACCTTAAAATACTGGGGAAATTAAAAGGGTTTAACCTTGTGCTGAAAAGAGTAAAATGCCCGTCAAACCTCTCTGGGGAGAGTGTTCCATACCCAGGGCGCCACTACAGGGAAGGCCCTTCTCTGGGTAGCCACTAAGAAAAGTTTTGTTACAGTTTTGTTACAAAACTGACTGTTTACATCTATTTCCAGAAGCTTGAAACCCCTCTGTTTAACCATACAAAATCTGCTGTATTTATTTATTTTATTACCAACATTTATATCCCATCCTTCCGCAGAAGCACTCAGGATAGCTTACCTAATATAAAAATTCTAAAATACAATATGAAAACTACAATTATTAAAACATTTAAAATTGAACCTATGAACTAAGAAAAAAGGAAACTAAAATAGAAAGTGTGACCGTGTAACAAATAGAGACAGAAAATCTTAAAATATCTAAAACCAATCATTTTATGTGTTAAAATGATGGTAAAATAAAAAAGGTCTTTACCTGGTGCGGGAAGGAGTACAAGGTCGGCGCCAGCGGACCTCTCTGGGGAGCAATGGGCTTCTTCCGCACGGACCCCACCCCACTGTGTGCTCCTCTGTGTCTTTCTGCTTGTTTCTTTCTCGGCTTCCCAGAAGAACCTTCTGTTACTCACCTCCTGCATCTTAATGTATTTCCGAGCAGGTAATGTGATCTACACATCTTTCAGATGCATTTTTCCCCTTCTGCTTGATTGGGAGACAGGTTTATCTGGTGATAAGTGAGGTGTGTTTACTTAGGCAATTAAGTACTTGGGAAAGTTTTTTTTTGGGGGGGGGAGGGAAGCTTTGCAATAAACACATTCAATAAATCAATATGCTATTTCCTGAGACAACAGAAAGCTATATTTTTACTTACACTTTATTCCAGTGCGCACTTTTATTGCTGCCTCAGTGTATCATTTGCTACCTTATCAGCCACTTCGGCAGCTGGGAAACTATTCTGTTGAGGAGGATGGTTGAGCCTGAAGAAGGGTAATGGCTTCATGTTTGAAACTGAGCTACATGAAAAACTTGGTAAAGGAGCTGAAGTGAAGGAGCCTTCTGCACCCCGGAATAAGCTGGTTTTTCCACAATGTCCTTAAACACAGGATGACAGTAGAGCTTTGCAGATATTTTCAAACACATTTTGGGCCCCATTTGCTCCAAATGAAACAGCCACCACCCACACCACGGGGAGACTCTCAGGTTGAGCCTTTTCTGTTGACTGAAGCCAACAAGCAATCAGTCTTCTGTTTCCAATCTTCATTAGACAGTGAAGAGTGAGGAGAAAAGAACGAAATGCAAAATTATGGCAAGAAGCAAATAGGAGGTTACTGCTTGATACTCGGTAAGGTGTAACACAAGAGGCTTAATGTATATTTCCTGACCTGAATAAAAAACTAGGCTGTCACTTGGCAGGCGACCTTACTGAGGTTACCCCCTGGTGAAGGGTCTTCCTTAGGTTGACATCTTTTGAATTGTTTATTTGCAACCCTCTGCCCAAGAGAGAGGAAGGGATTGTAGCCGGATGGCTGAGCGCCTGCTTCGCCTGCCAGAGGCCCCAGGTTTGATCCCCAATCCCTCTGGGTAGGGCAGAAAAGACCCCTTCCTGAAATCCTGCCAGCCTCTGCCGACAACGCAGGATGGGGGAACCCAGGCAGCTTCTCATTCTGACATAAGCCTTTCTGAATTAAAGGTCACTTTTAATGCATGGGATATTATGGAGAGTTTCAGATGTATAGATGATGGTGGTATTGCTGAAAGGATTGTGTGCTTCAAATTTACACACTCGGGCTAATACACAAAACGCTAACCTTTCCCCCCTCTCTTTTACATTTAGCTTGAGTTAGACTAGGGCAGTGGTGCTTAGAAGGGGGTTCATTATACCCCTCTACAGCTGCTATAGCCACTTATTGCCAAGAAAAGGGTTTTGGATTAAACTGGAAAGAGCTGGTGTCTAATTACAAATGCTATTCCTCGTTTTGGCTCTAGACTGGCTCTGGACTTAGAAACAGCCTGGGCAGCCCTTTAAACAGCCCTCAAACAGAGGACAGTCCCTGGGGGGGGGGGGGCGGGGAGCATGGCCACAAAAAACTTGTGCTTTGGTTTGTATGCTTCATACAAGTTGCCAGGTAGCATGACAATATATGTAATCGAAACATTTATCAGAACACAGGTTTGGCCCTCCTGTCCAGTATGCGGTCTCCAGGTACGCATCTTGGGTGAGGATCCGTTCACACGGGCTCTCCTTTGCAAAAGGGCAGCACGGCCCCTATGCAGTGGCTCGGCTAGGGCTGGATGTCATGATCAAATTCAGGGGCCACGAACAAGCCCCCCTCCCAAAAGATTGCCAGAGAGCATCAAGTAGTGCGGGCACCAGAAGCAAACGCCATTTTTTTCCTCCAGTCAACCTGGCGTTATGGCTGAAGCGAATTTAAGATGAAAAAGTGCACCTGCCACGAGTATTTCAACAAATAAAAATGCAAACAAAAACCGGGTTTGCAAACGGGTCGCTGCGGAGTTTTGTTCTCTTCTAGGCATAGGAGGCCTGTAGGAGCTGTTGGGAGAGGAGGGGCATGTCCGTTGCTAGGCTTCGGGACTGGAGAGACTCAAGCGCAAGCTTGTATGTATGTATGTATGTATGTATGTATTAAAACGTTTATATGCCGCCCCATATGTAGGCGCATTTAGCCGGGAAAGGGGGCAGGCCGGCAGTTGCAGGCCTTGCCCGCTCTCTTAGCTTGCATTCACCTAATGAGAAGGAACAACTCGCTGGAGAAGAGCCTGATGCTGGGAAGGATTGAGGGCAAAAGGAGAAGGGGACGGCCGAGGATGCGGCGGCTGGATGGAGCCGCTGGGGCAGTGGCTGTGGGCTTGGGTGGACTCCGGGAGGGAGTGGGGAGGCGGAGGACAGGAGAGCCTGGAGGAATGTTGTCCATGGGGTCGTGATAGGTCGGGCTTTTTTAGACTTTGCGACTGAACCAAAAAAACCAAGCTTGCATTGGATGCTTCCTGTGCGCACCGCTCACGTGGAGTCCGGCGCGGCTGAAGCGTTCCCCCCTCCCCCTCCCGCGCTTGCTCTTCCGAGCCTGTAAGCCTCTAAATGACGCGGCCCACGTGAGGGTGAGCGGGAAATACACCCTGCACATGCTCAAGGAAACGCTGCCTCGTTCTTCTAGGAGCCAACTGGAACATAAGATTGGCGCGTGTGACGGCTGCGTCGGCGACTCCGCGCTGCTTGGAGAAGACGAGGCGCGGCTCGCTCGCTCTCGGTCCGGGAGGCGGCGGCGGAGGAGGAAGAGGGCCTGTCGCTTGCCTGGCGCCGGCCCAGCTGAACCGATCACCTGGAAGCGGGGAGGGCGAGGGAGTGGCCGGCTGCGCAAGCACGGCTGGAGCGGCGCTGCGGGGAGGCGAGGCGAGGCGAGGCGAGGCCAGCGGAGTTGCTGCTGCGGCGGGCGGGCGGCGAGGCGGCGGCGATGGGGGCATCCGGCTGGAGAAGTCCCGGGGCGAGCTGCTGAAGACCCCGACGGACGGTCTCCCCGAGAGCAGGTGGGTGCGCGGAAGATCGGGGCCGGTGGGGATCATTGGGGCTGAGCTTCAAAAGCTCAGGAGCGATCCTCTCGCCAGCTCCTGCGGGGGCGCTGACTCCCGAGGAGGCGCGCATCGATCGGTCAACGCCCCGATCCTGCCTGTGCGCTCCTGCCGCCGGGGACTTCTCTCGCCGCGGGTGGCTGTTAGCATCCACTGCCGGCTCCCTCCTGGGACACGGCGTGGGGCTTGCTTCAGAGGAAACCGCGTACGCAGGATCGGCCCGGGTCTGGGGAGAACCCCAAGAGCTGGGCGGCAAAGACCCGCGAAGGAGTCCGGCCGGGAGAGACCCCTCCGCGGAGGCTGCGTCGGGCTGCGGCGCTCGCACCTGCCGCCCCGGACAGGTGCGGGTTGGGAGGGAAGCCCGCCCCGCTTTGCTCGGTGCTCGTGTCTGAGATGCCGGCAGGCAGGAAGCGCGTTTTGTGCTGGAAGTTTCCAATCGGGGCGGTGAGGGGGGAGCAGTGGGTCCTGCGTGCGCTCAGCCTTCGCCAAGCTGCCCCCGCCCCACGAGCTGGACTGCCAGCCCCACCATCCTGAGCTGCTACGGCTGGTAAGGCACAGCTGGTTCTGGATGATGGGCGTTAAAGGCCGAACATCTGGAGGGTACAGGCTTGGGGGAGGCTGCTGGGCTTGGACCCTGCCTGTCTTTCCTCCCATGGCCCCGGGCAGGTTCCCAGTGCCCGCCCCGCCCCCCCCCCGCCCCCGCGATCGCAGTCGTTCCCCACCAGTTTTCAGGGCAAGTCCAGCTCCCAAGTGGGCAAAACCTCACCCTCCAGAAGGCTCTGCTTGCTTGGACCTGGATTTAAGCTGGACCTACCCACCTCCACCCCTTCCCATCTTCTGAGAAGCAAAACAAGGACCATCTCAGCATCCCATAAGTGGAGGTAGCAGTGAACCTTCTCTGTTTATTTGTGTATTTAAGAGTTACTTATAATTACTGAACTATTGAATTCAATGGAATTTACTTCTGAGGAGACACGTGGAGGCTTGTATCTGCCTGCCATTTGTGATTCAGGACATCAATGCTTAGGAATGCTCATAGGTTTGAGTTTCTTTAATTCATAGCAGGCACAGCTGGGACACAGGTGAAAGCTGGAGCCACAGTGCTGCTGGAGGGCTTTTTCAAAAGCTCAGATATGAGTAAATTCCACTTGGCAGAACCCAGCAATAGTCAGGGTGGAACACAATTTTAGTCGAGAAGTGCAGGGTAGGGAAAATACTTTCCCTCAGACCTGTGGTCCCAAGTCTGGTCAAAGCATGGCTTCTGTTAATTTATTCTTAAAAGTCTGGATATCCTAACTGGATCCTACTTAGCTTTGTGGGTGAACCAGTGGGTTTTTCTGTATTAAAGGCAGGAGAGCAAAGGTCAGTGAAACCGTCTTATGCTGTTTGGGGGAAGGAAGGAAGGCTTGCTTTCAATGCAAATGCTGCAATTTGTGCAAATTTGTAAAAATACCAATTTAAAGTTCAACTTCTGATATGAAATGGCAGGGGAAGCAGCTCCAAAGGCGTGGAGCAGGGCAATTTAGACTCCCTCATTCTGGCCTGCCTCCTTTATTTATATTATTTTACTTTATTTATATCTTGCCTTTTTTTTCCTTCCAAGGAACTTAAGGTGGCTTGCATAATTCTCCTCCTCTTATCCTCACAACAACCTTGTGAGGTAGGTTGAGCCCAGAGTCCATGTGGCCCAGAGTCACATGGTGAGTGGAGTCCCGAACCCAGATTGCCTGAATCCCAGTCCCACACTCCCCATTTCCCCAACTGCTGCCCTTCAGTGGCTTCTAGCATTTCTGCAGATTTTCCTGTAAAAGCTTCAAGGGCCTCCTCTAAGGCTGAGTTACCAACAATAAGAGCATTAAGCTGCAGGTATGTGGTGGTTTTGTATCTCTGGGTCCACCCCTTTCGCTTTCAGCCCTGCCCACCTTTGGAACGTGGCATCCAAGTGCTGCTTTCTCTGAAATTGCATCGTGCCCTTGGGCTGAAAGAGGCTCCTGCAGGAAGGTGGAGTGTAGCCTGGAAGGAAGAGAAGGTGCCCTTTATGTTCTGTATGAGTCCACCAGAGTAAAGCATGCAGCTTGGCTGGCTTGCTTGAGTGAGCACAGTGCATGGAACGGCCTTATGGATGTTCCCCTCCTGAGATGGGAATGTGTCTTAATTCCTTCAAAATGTCCCCTGTGTTTTCTGGAAGGCAGTGCTTGGTGGTGGAGGGAAGATGTTCAGCCAGCTCTGCTTTGAAAAGGGATGCAATGCCGACTGGCTCCTGGTGTCTTCAGCACTGTGCTATTATGGGATATGTGCTTTTGATACCTGGATCTCTTGCCAGACCATTGCTTTTGCATTTGACGTTGATGTGTCCTTTGAACTTGGGGTTGTGTCTCGCTGACTTTTTAAAGACTGCTTATCAAATCTCTCTGCCTTTCCCCACCCCGTGGAGATTTTCACTCTCACCGGTCTGCAGCCGCCTGATGCGAATGAACTGGATTGCTTGCCCATGAAATGTACTGAAGTCTGGATATGTCACCCACACTTCTTGGCAAATGCTGATGAATGTAACTGAGGCCTAAATTCATGGAGCACCTTTGCAGTTTATGCTTCAGGGGCTGAAAAGGTTCTGCAACTTCCGAAGCAGCCATGTTGCTTTCCTTTTGCAAGCAGCTGGGCATGGGACACTCCGAAGGGGTCCTGCTTAGGTTCTTGCAGTGAAAAGCTGGTTTCTCATCTCAGCTAAGGCACGGGGCCAAATTCACATGATTCAGCTGTAAATGCATAGCTTTCCTCCCCTCCCCGCCATCTCGTTCCCTCCCTTTTTCCAGGCAGGGTGTGTTCTGCAGTCGCACGACAGGTGGAACTTCTTGGTGGCGATGGCACAACGCGAATGAAAGCTTTAACCACTTGCATTTCTGCTTCTCACGCAGCCGAGCAGAGTGAAAGCCCTGGCAAGCACGTGTGCAACACAAATGCACACGCACAAATGGCAGGTGTGGTGATGAGGAACACAACAGCATGGTGGGCAGCATCCGTACAAAACAGGACTGAGCATCCCCGATGTGGCACAGGAAAGCAATTCAAACTGAATGTGATTTAGTGCACAGAAAGGGACCTTGGTTGTGCTCCAGTCTTCTCCCGCTTGTGCCCTCCAGGTGTTTGGAACTACAGTTCCCAGGATTCCTGCGCACTGGCCAGGGAGCCAGTGGGAGCCAAAGTCCACAGCAAGAAGCCCTAGATACTGTAGTCTGCCCAGCAGCCTCGTGGCCATGGGGGCAGCACACAAACAAGTCTGCATACTCCGTTCTAATAGGTTACAGAGCAGTCCTCCTCATAGAGGGATCATCAGGGGTCCTGCTGCAGCCATGGAGCTTTTCACAGCTGTTCGGGTCTTCAAAGCACCCCAAAAAGGAGGCCGTTTGCCGTTTGCTGAGAAGTGAACCCGTCTGGATCTCGGCCCCTCTGGGGCTCCGTGTGGTGGCCAGAATGGGCAGGATCAGTCCCGGCCCTGCTGGAGTTCTCAGCCTCCCAGTGAGCCACAACTGGGAGCCCTGGGGCAGGAGCGACATAAGAGCAAGCTCTTCCCTTTGCTCGCGGGTTGTCGAGCCTGCCCCTTGCCACGCGGCTTCAACGATGTGGGTTTCCATGCTGGCCGTGAGGTTGTGCCTGCCCTGCCTTGCTTCCCCCCCCCCCCCAGCAACACGGGGCTCCCTGTGAGCTGTGCTGCAGCTCCTGCGTCTTGCCAGACCCTTGCCAGACACCCTGCCTCTAGGTGCCTCCACCTCGGCCTGCCTTGCTGGTCCTCAGCCCTCAGCTTGCTCGTGACTGTCTCCTTGTCTTGCTCTGAGCTGTACTTCTGGTTTATTTATTTATTTTATTTGTTTATTTTTTGATTTATATCCTGCCTTTTTCCTACAAAGGGCTCAAGACAGCTTACATCATTCTCCTCCTCCATCTTATCCCCACAGCAACAACCCTGTGAGGTAGGTTGAGCTGAGAGTCTATGACTGATCCAAAGGCACCCAGTTGGCTCCATGGCTGAGCAGGGACTAGAACCCGGATCCTCTGAGTCCCAGTCCCATGCTCTAACCACTGCACCACACTGGCTCTCTGGTTCCTGGCCTTGGCATGTTCTGCTGCTGTGACTTAGACTTCCTATTAGACCTTGCTCTTTAGACTCCATTTCACCTTGGGTTATGCTAGCCTGGTCCTTGTGCCCGTATCCCAGACCATGGAGTAGTGCTGTCCATAACCTGTCTCTTGTGGATGGCCAGTGCAGACCTGTGATACTGAAGTTGCATCTAGGGTTAATAATGTGGAGCAGGAAAAAAAGCGCAATGGATTCTTCCCTGGTAGCTTTATTTTTCATTTCTAAAAGTTCTGCTCCTTGCCCATTCTAGTTAATTAGTAACATAATGAGTCTCCACAATGCTAGCTAAGCAGGGCAATTTCAAAGCTGTAATTAACTACTTTTCCCATGACAATCTCTAGGAAGCATGCATGCATAAATATATATCATAATTATACTTCTTTGGGCATGTGAAAATGAATTTAACACTTTTAAGATCTTGGAGCATTGTTTTCTTTTTAAATTCTGAAGAATATAAGAGAGAACTGTCATATCTTAAAATACATACAAGTATTCTAATAAAATAATGGCTTTAAAAGCTTTGTTTGTTTAAATAGAAGGTTTAAATTACACGGATGTTGCAATCTTGTACATACTTACCTGGGAGTATCCCTTTGGATAAAATGGGACTTCTTAGTAAACATGCATTAGATTGTACAGTGAATACGTTTTCCTCATTTTTTCCACTCAGTCTGTTTTCAGTTCAATAATTTTGCTATTAACATTTGAGATATTTATACAGTGTGTAAAATTGAGGCAGCATCCCCACTTTTTCCCCTTCAGTTTTGCTTACTGTGCCAAAGAATTGTGTTAAATCAGCTCCAAACTGATTTAGGGCACAACCTTGTTGTGCATGGTTAGAGAGAAAAAAGCCTGCAACTCCCAGTATGCTCTAGCTGGCATGGATCATACCTTTCACCTATCAGAAATTTTTCCAGGAATTTTTGCTCCAATTCAAAGTCTTCCAGAAATTCCACATCACTTTGTAGGCATCCTTTCCCCCATCCAGAAAATGCATCTCCCAGAAGAGGACCCAGCTTTGCATACAATGCGCATGTGATAATTTATCAGTATAGCTACAAGCTGAGACCTAATGTCTATCATTTAAATCCAAGTGCCAAGAGGGGGAAGGCTGAGCCATGTACCTGCTGCATCTTCTCTCCAGGTGAGAATGATAGTGACTAGGGAGCCAGTTGGTGCGTGCCTACCTCAAGCAGTTGTTGTGAGGATCAAACAGAGAGGAGGAAGCTCATGCAAAGTGCTTTGGGTTCATTGCAAGTTGACTAACTGCAGGACATTAATGCAATAATAATGCAAATGAATAAAGGATGGGTGTTTCAGTTCATCATCACCTGGAGGTTGAGAGGTTCCCTACCTCAGCGAAAGAAGCATCAGTGGAGAATAATGGGCAGAGGAGGGAACAAGAAGCTGGTCCAAACACGGGCCCTGCAGAAACTCCGGCACATTTACGAACGAACTGGAGAGGAGAGCATGCGAAGGTCAAGCAATATCCTATTGAAGTGCACATGGTAGGGCAGATCATCTCCCCCGTACAACAAACACTTGAACCATCTCCATGTCTACCTCTCCAAAGTATTTCTGTCTTCGCGTTGATTAAACACCCCTTCAGCAATACACTGTGGAACAAATATACAGCTGCTTTTTTAAAGGTAGGCTTCCAGCCGAGATAGGAAGAAAGTTGCTGCTCTGTGAAAGTTCGCGCCCGGAATAGCTTTTACAGGTAATGCCTTTTGCTAGTTGTGAGTAGTGGTGTTCACCTTCCCAGTGAGAATGCCAGCACCAAGACCAGCTGCTCTGGGTGAGATGGGTTACCTTGCCTCAATGTGCTGGAAGTGAAAATGGGCCAGTAGGTACAACCCACATGTAGCCGGAGTTGCTAGGGCCTGAACCTTGGACCTTGCACGTGCGAAGCGTTTACTCTGCTGTTAAGCCACGTTGTTGTTACATGCCATCAAGTTGTCCCTGATACAGGAAGACCCTCCAAAATGCCCTGCCTTTGAAAGCCTTGCACACCTCCTGTAAAGTTGAGGCTGAGGCTTCCTTTGTGGAATCAGTCCATCATCCCCTGCTTGGTTGCAGTTGTCTTCTTCTGACTTGAACTCTCCCTAGCATGATCGTCCTTCTGCAGCAACTCTGGCTTTCTTATGATGTGCCCAAAGCTTCAGCTTCATCACTTTTGCTTCCAGGGAAAATTCCGCCTTGACTTGATCTAGGACTTTCTGTCAGTCCAGGGCAAAGCTCTCCTCCAGCACCATGTTTCAGACACAGCGGTCACTCATACACAGTGACTGGGAAAACTGAAGACTGGGAATACAGTGGTGTGCATGACCTCAGCCTTGGTCTCCAGTGAAGCATCTTGACCCGTGAAGATCTCTTCCAGTCCCTCCCCACGCTTGGTCTTCTAATTTCTTGGCTGCGGTCTCAGTGTGCACATTTTTGGGAGCAGTGGGAGGCAGGTGCTCTCTGTGAAAAGAGAAGTCACTGGGCTGAAAGCTGAAACTCCAGTGTTTTAACTGTATGTGTAAGAGAAGGTTGTGTGTGGAAAATTTCGTGTAACACGTGCATGCAGATGTGCCATGATCCCTCGGCTGCTTGGACGATGCCTTGCAGTTCCCTTGGAAGCCCTCCTGGGCTGCAACTGAAGGATTGGTGATTTCTGTGCCTGCAGTTGGCTTTGTTGTGTGTGGAAACTGGCTGCAAGCCAGCTCTTCAGGCAGGAAAGAAATGTGATACTGATGTGAACCTTCCGGCAACCTGCTTTTTGAGCCTCCAAGCCTGGGACCTTTCTTATTAGCTGCTGTTTGTTTCTTTGAATTGAGGGAGCACTATAGAAATTAATTCAGGAAGTTACCTTAGGCCTGAGCGTGAGGAAGATTGCTGACTTAAAAATTAATTTTCTTTAAAACATTTTTGTTAACAACTTCCCTCCTCTTTTCTGAATTTGGCAGGAAGTGCATTGCTCTGATTTCCCTGGTTTCAAAATGCTGGGCATCTTTTTTGCTCTGAAAGTGGAATGATATTCTAAATTGTTTAAGCTCTGGATATTTGAAGGACTGCTTACACATGAGCTAGGTCATGTTGCTGTGTATTTATAAAACAAGAGCAATGCAGTTGAGAGCTTAATTTTGTGTTTTGCTTGTCAGAAGAATTGGTGAGGCTGTTTAAAGCCAGCTTCCAGTTGATGCGCCATCACCAAGCGTAGGTTCAGAGGCCCAGGCCCGCTCAGTAGAATGAGTAGGACAAACACACTGGGTTGTGTTGGGAAAATTTGGGTAAATTCTGTCTGAAAAGCATTACTTCTGTGTGCTTTTGAATTGTGGGATGAAATCCTGTCTTCCTTCTCAAAACCAAGCTGTCACTGTTTAAAATGGCATTTCCCCACTCCTTTTCTCTCACCTTTAGCTGTGAGCTATAGTAGACAAGCAATAGTCATTGTTGGAATTCACACAGTTTACCAGGAAGTATCTTGCTAGCCCAGAGGCTCCATATGCCCTGGTCACGCAGAATGCTTAGAGTCTAGATAGGAGTTTGAGCTTATCGTGCATACTTTCTCAGTGGCTTGAATTAACATATCTAAGCAGACCTGGAGATGGGTTCAAGCTACTGAACTAAAATGTCAATACAGGCAATTATAAATATTGTAATCTTATTGTTACAGTATGATTGACTGGCATTCCTTTATCTGTTCTGTATGTGATGATCTCAAAATCTTATTGTAATCTTTGCATTCTGTCATCAATTGCCCTGTACCTGTGATGTGACTGGGAGTGTATAAAAACTCTATTTCTGTTGAAGTTTTGCAGCAGAGTTCACCTCTGCCTGCCCGGTAATGGCCTTATCATGAGTCAACCGCGGGAACCTGGGATAGACAATTAAGACCGTGGAGGTTCATAACGATTGATCTTTCCTACGAACCCGAGTTTTATTCCCTCTTCTCAAATTGAGATTCCAGGATTTCTGACACTTGCCTTTCTGTACTATTTCAACTCGGTGAAATAATACAAGTGATGATTTAAAGACTGGCATCAAACAGGTTTGTTACATAACAGCCCTGCTGTGTGATGACTTTTGCTCCTCCTGATCCTCCTTAGGTGGAATTTGATCTGGACCATCTCTGACCACAGCTGTTGTGTGTGAGTCATATAAAAATCGAAGGGGGAGATATTCCAGATCAGAACAACTACACAAAGAGCTTTCTGCGAGGAAAGGTTCTTCTCAGTCCATTTTTTCCTGCAGACGGCGATAAAGGAATGGATTCAGTACAGAGACCGGACGCCCCTGAGGGAAAAGGCAGCCAGCTACTTGAGTACGAACTCCTGTCCTTGGATGAGGGGATGCCAATTTGATTGCACACCCTCCAGGCAGCGTTTTCCTTCCCCATTGTCATGCCTTTAAGTGCTACCTGAAATTCAACTAGTGGCAGCTTTTCCAACCTCAGGCAAATATTTGACAAGGCTGAGAGAGCTTAGATGCATCTGTCCGTACTTTGGCTAGCTCAGGGGTTCTTGTACCCTTGGAAGTCATCCCTATTATTTTTCCACCATGTATGCACACTTCAGCGCGTGTTGAAGCTGTACCGAGTAACAGCCTTTCCTTGTTCTGGCTTCCTCTCGGAGCTGGTGCTTTTGTTGCACTTGGAAGTGGAAGCTGAACGTGGCTTCTTCTCGATTGGTTGGTAGCAGCGAAGTTGCCCGGCCGGGACCCAAGCGGCTAGAAGCCCAAATCCGTTTTCCAGGGTCCTTATTTCTTCCCCGAAGCCTGAGCATCCATTTGTGCCCATGGAACGTCTCTTTTTCCTCAAGTTAATTGCCACGCAGGAGGTGATTTCCAAGGGGAACAGAAGCTTGGAAAGGAGAAGAAAGCACCCTGCCCCACAGTTAAACTTAGGGAGGGAAAGTACTCCCTTTACGGGCAACAGGGTGGGGTTTTTTTACCTCCTTAGTTTAACTGCCAGTTATTGGGGGCGAGGGGCAAGGGGATTGCAGCTAAGGAGGGAAGGGTTAACCCTCCCTCTCAGTACCTGTTGTGCCCCCCCTCTCTCCAATTATTCAATTATGGTAATTGAAGCCTGTGGGTCTAGCCCCCTAATCTTTTAAGTGCCCTGTAATGTCTGTTGTTGGTGCTGAGAATTAGCATTTGGAGCTGGGTGTGTCAGTCGATAGGCCTTCTTGTGTGTCCCACACCGAGCAGTCCTTGCGTACCAGTGGTAGCAGTTTGCCCTGCTTGGTACCAGATGGCCAGCGTTTTATTTTTTTGTAATTCCTGGAATCGCATCCCTTGGGGACATTAAAGCAGCAGCCTCCCAAAACTGAACGCTGTAAGAAATTAAAGGTGCCCGATTGGTGGTGGCCTCTGGCAGGTGGCAAGGTTGCCATGGGATGACACCGGGCAGGTTCCCCACCATGACGTCTCCTTCCTAGCTAGTCACCTGTTTGCCAAACCCCACATCCAAAGCATGCATCGCAAAATCACCCTGCCTCCTTCACGCCACTGGCTGCTACTTCATTGCTTGCAGCCTCACAGTGCGCAGACCCGGAATCAGTACTGACCTCCCGCATTAGAATTAGTGGGATGGAAGCTACTGGGAGAGGCAACAAGGAGCTGCATTTACATATGCAGGTAGAAAAGAGAGGCAGAGCTACGTGAGGTTACGTGGTCCCAGCAGGAAAGCAGATCTGTGCGGCTGGCGGGATGCCACGTGCTCTCTGAGTGCTGTCTATTGTGCAGTTTTGCTGGGTGTGGACAAACTCACGGGGTGATGACTCTCCTCCCCACGCCCCCCTGCCCCTGGCAACTCTCCACATACATCGGTGCTTGTTTTGGCAATTAACTGCAGCACTCAGATTAATAATCATAATAATCATAAAAAATCTTGGCCTTCCTCTCGCTCCCCATCCAGGAAATTAGGCCCAAACTGACAAGCCTGTTGAAAGGAAGCGTCGACTCAGCACCTAACCAAAGAAATGGCCCGTTCATCCTTGAGAACACCTGGTAGAGCAGGAGAGGGCAGGCTGAAAGGTCTCTTTGCTCGCCCGGCCCCCATCCACCCACCCACCCACCCATCCACCCTCCCTCCCATGTGCCTCCATAAAGGCACAGGACTGACAGTCTGGTTGCTGATGCAGAGAGAGGGCAGGTGCTTCGTGGAGAGACAGCACTCGCTCAGTCCAGGAACAAAAAAGAGGCTTTGTCTAGTGGGAATACGAAGGGAGAAGCAGTCGCCACGATCCCAGGTGCTCCCTGATGCGGCTCCCTTGGAGCAAATGCTGGGCTGAAGCAACCACTCACTCGGCCCCCTTCCTGCCGGCAGCAGCGTCCCTGTGAGAGCCGGTGCAGCTTTGCACTTGGCTGGGAAGAGCCTCCGAAAGCACTTCCCTTGCTGAGATCCCTCCCGTGCATTTATACCAGCTTCCCCCAACTTAGACTTCTTTAAAGATGTGCTGAGCTGCAACTCCCATCCCCTGCTGCGGCTGATGTGGGTTGTAGTCTGACGTATCCGGAGGCAAGGCTGTTTTCATTGTTTCACAGTGCAGGTATTGTCCTCCAGCTGTCCCGATTCACTTGTTTTCTAGTACCCATCCTTGGTACAACCATGGCTGTCCCTCAAGAGCATGCTGGGAAATTTAAATGGCGGCTTGCAGATGTGGCAGCCTGGCATAGGGCGAGCAGGACAGGCATCAGTGATGGTCCAGCTGCTTCTGGTTTTAAAAGGCCGTATTGGTCGGGGCGGATGGGAGATGAAGCACAAAGACATCTAGGGGATGTCAGGTTGGGGAAGGCTAGCTTATAGCTACTTGCTCTGTGGTTCGTTGCCATTCATTCACTAATCTTTTTGGGCTCTGCTGACATTTCTGAACTCTGCAAAAGTTCTAAAAGTTGCAGCTGGAGGTCATACAGCCGGGGACGTTCTTTTCTGCAGCATTCTCTTAGCAAGACTAATGCATGAGCTACCAGCCTGGAGGACTGATTTCAAGAGACTGAGATGGACTGTTATCCTTTTTTGCTCAAGAATTACAAGCCTGGAGCATCAATGCATGTCTTTAGGCATGGATTTTATATAAATCCAGCTGCCTCCTGTCACTCTGAAATTCACCAGAATTCCCAGAGAGACTAACAGTTAAACACAGAGGAATGCAATGAAATGCATATATCACCAATTGAAATAGAGTAGCAATAGAAGCAGCAAAAATTAACATTAGAGGGCTTTAAAAAATAAAAAGTATTTGCCTCACATCAGCTTTCCCCAACCTTGTGCCTTCCAGACATGTTTGGACTGCAGCACCCAGAATTCCTAGTCAGTGGCCCTGCTGAACCCAGCTCATTGATGCTGCCTCCCAGAACCTGATGCTCTCCAGATGTGTTGAGTCACACAAGAGCTCCTATCATCCCCAGCTCGCCTGGCAATCTGGCGAACAACAGGTTGGGAGAAGCTGCATTAAATTCATGGAATGGTACCTTGATGATTCACATCCCCTTTAAAACAGGAAAAACTCTTTGGGGAGGAAATTGTGGGTTGCAGGCAAAGGAGGCACCTATCCCTTCCACATCCCACTTCCGGAGCTGCTTTTCCTGTTCAAAAGAAGAGGGCTTTGCTGCAAGCGTTTGTAAGTACATATGAACAGCCTTGCTGAATGGTCCATAACTCCAACTTGTTCAGTATCATCTTCCTCACAGGGGCCAATCTAGCAGTTCATGATTTATTGTTCAGTCCGTGAGCTGATCACAAGATTGCGACATCATCAGCGGCAGGCAAAGTCAAACATTAACTTAAACAGCACCCAGAATAAAAGAAAAAGGAAGAAGCAATCAAACAGGAGGCACATAAGGGATATATAAGGTTTAAAACTACTATGTATATGGTCATTATTATATGTGAATTCCAAGGGACAAGACTATAACAGTCCTGTTTCCTTTGCAAGAAATATGAACAGGCAGCTCCAATAGGTGTGCATGGAGTGTATTCAGATGCGTCGTCCTACATTTTTTGCAGCTGGTTCCTGGCAAGCAGGGTCTGGTAAGGGGGGAGAGGCAGATCCCTCAGGCAGCTAGTTGTGCATGCCATATAGTTCATAATTTGCTGATGCTGCATTTTTACTGCCAGGGAGTGAGGAATGAGGCACTTGTAGGGTTTTCTGCCTCAGAGACCAGTATAACTGGCCTTTGACTAGCTTTTGTTCCTGTGTGCCTTGACTGGGGAAGGGGGCATTGGCTGCACCCCTCCGGCAGCAAAATATCCCCGTTCGTGCTGCAAGGCCCACAGTTGATGCCGAGGGGCAAACAGCCCTCAAACTAGGGTGGCCACTGAGGAATTCCCAAAAGCAAGAGCAGTTTGCATAAAATTTGAATGTCTTGATTGATATATGGATGCAATCTGGGAATAATTGCATATAGAAATGTTAAGCAGATATAGAATATATAGGTATTTAAATAGATATTAAATCCATCTCACCTGTGTGGAAGATGGTCACCAGCTGCTTTTCTGTGTGCTACCTGTTCAGTCTGTTGCCCAGGTACTCACTGGAGAAGGGCAACAGTTTTGATGATTCTTACTGTTCCTGCGTCAGGCAAAGACATTCCTATTTTCCAGCTATTTTAGACTTTGAATAACATTGAATTGGTTGTATATTTTTAGGAAATATAAACAATGGTTTTATTTCTAGTGTGCCCGAGTAATTTTAAGTCTATGATCTCTGTAGTTACTGTAATTGTATTACTATATGTATTTTATCTGTTTTTATTATTGGTTTTTATTATACTGTATTACACCCACAGAGCCCTAGAGGCTGTGAGAGTGGTTTATAAATCTAAACATAAAGAAATAAAATTGGACAGGAAAGTCCTTCAAAAGGAGATCCCTTCAGATACTTGCTGGCTGTCCTTTAAATAAAGGACTGCTGTTGGCAAAAGAGGGCAGATGGCACCCTGTGAGACACGAGTCACTTAGTCTGCAGTGCACTGGGAAATCCTTGTGCTCTTGCTGAGAATTTGTTTAGCCTTTTCTTCCATCGCTTCCCATCCCGCTTTCCTTGTCACCCACCCTCTCGAAAGGAGGACATGGACCCTGCCCAGCTCTTCCCACTGATTCCTCTATCCCACAGGAATGGGTCATTTGCGGGATACAGGTTGAATAGTCAGGAAGCAATGACAGGTCCTGCTTTACGTCGCCATCTTTTAGATAATATAAATAGTGTTGACAAGTTGAAGCTGGCAAACCACAGACTTGCTATAAAAATAATGTAGAGCTGAACTAGTGGTGGAACAGGAAAGGAGAATGTTTGGATTCAATTTTTTTTAAAGTGGGGAAGGGGAAAAAAGGATCCCATGACACTTGTCATGTTACAAAAGTAATGCAGCCTCATCTATACAAAGGAGCCATTCACTCTGCAGAGAATGGCCTAGTAAGTGGCATCAGGGCCTGAATTATTCCCATTTCTGCTTCTCATACAACCTTATAATTCAAAGCTTTGACGACAGGACACAAAACTCTAGAAGAGAGCATGTGCTCCAGCCGCCAGCAACTATCTGAATTTTCCCATGTGTTCCCTGTGTGTGTGTGTGTGTGTGTGTGTGTGTGTGTGTGGTCTGGTTTTGCTTTATTTAAATCCTATTTGTGGAACATTGATTAGGGAGCCAGGTTCTGGTTTATTGGCTTACTGGACCCTTTGTGACACAGAGATGCTTTCTGCTAGATTACTCCTCTGTCCCAACTCCTCAAAATTGGTTACCTGAGGTTTTCCTCTCCACTACGATTAAGACAAAACCAAAACATCTACACAGCCAGAAAGCCTGAACACTCCTCTAGCAGATTAAGGCTACACAGCTTGAGGCAATCTTGTATTCCTGGCTCTTCCTCCCTCTTAAAAGGTTGAAATGCCTCTCCCAAGGCTTAGTGGAAGGCAGCGAGAACTTCAAGCTACCATATGCTGGTGTTTTGGCCCTGCCCATCACGGGAACGCTGCCTTGTGAGGGCTTCCCTGCAATGGAATGTGGTCCTTGCAGGGAATGCATGTTAACACCCTCGGAATACAGCTGACCCAACAGCAGCAGCTTGCTGTATTTCTCTAATGCTCCTTTCCATTTTTGCTCTGGAATCATTTTTTATTTTTATTTTTTTTGCTAGTTGGAATCAAAATGACGACGGTTGCACCAGTGCCCGAAAATTCCTTGCCTTCAACTAATGTGACAACAAAATCTCAAGAACAGATTCTTTATCAGAGTAAGTTGCTGATATTTTGTGGTTCCTGCTTCCCGTGCGTTGTGAAATAAGTATTGTGAGAGCAGTCATGGGGGTTCCATTTGGCCATCCTACTGCGTCATCCATGGAGAGGGGGAAAGGATCTGTTGGAGACACGCACCAGGCAGGAGCCATCCCTCTGACTGCGAACTTCCAAAGGCATGTTGTTGGCCAGCGGATCATGGAAAGGGACCTCACAGGCGTGGACAGAAGCTAAAGCAGGGTCTCCTGGTGGAGCTTCGCGTGTCCATGGCCCTGGCTTCAGGCACTACTGATTTGACAAGAAAATGGTGTTCCTCTCCTCAGTTCGGCTGATTTCTGGTAACTCCCATGAGGGTCGGCCTGGTGTAGTCTGCTGGGTGCAGTAGGCTCCACCCCCGAGTCCACCTGGCCTCAGGTAATGGGTGCTGATAACACCACCCAAGTAATGCTACACTGAACGGGACTGGTGTCCCCTAACAAGGGCATGGCCCCCTCCAGGGCAAGCTTGCCCAGGACCCGATTTCCAGCGAGTGCTCACGTCAGCCTCTTGCAGCAGAAACAGCAAAGCATCTCATGGCTTCTTAATAGCTAACCTAACAGTATAATTCTGGCGTAAGCGTTCATGGATTCTTCCAAAACGTGTGCTGGAATAAATTTCTTAGGCACGCGAGGCTTTAAGGCACCGTAAGGCTTTGTGTTCTTCTCCCCACTCCCCAAGTTTTCTAGCAGCAGAGCCTGGTCTTCAGGGAGAGAGTAAAAGGGGTGTGATGTGGCACCAGTACTTTAAGGGGGATTCGACAATTTTGCTGCAGGTCATGGGGCTAGTCCTATGGTTAGTCCCTCGGGGTCCGTGGTGGTGGTACTCCAGAGGCCGGGACACATGGACTGGAGGGTGCTGCTACTGGGGTCATGGTTCTGCTGTGGAATTCCCACAGACAAGTCAAAAGTGGACCCCACGGCTCTCCATGGCACCTTTAAAGACATTCTTAAAGATGGCCTTTTAGAGGAGCGACCGCCTATGAAGTGCCCAAGTAGCAGCAGCACATCGCCGAAAGAGAGGACTGAAGGGCTAGCGATTTGCGTAACATTTGCACATGCTAATTGTGTCTAGATGCAAAGTCAGAAATTCCCATTAGGATTTAGATAGAAATACAGACCATCTGACGATAGCATGGAAGATGGAGGCCAGGTGGGCTGTGTGCCTACCTGTTCTGTCTGCAGGTGCTCTTTGCATATGGGCAGATGGTTCTGATGTTTGCCTTTAAGTTGGAAGTGGGCAGGGTAACCCTTCACAGGGAGGATGCCTCCAACTAGAGCTTGGTCCCCTGCAAAGAAGAGACGTGCCCCCCCCCCCCATGTATCTCTCCCTGTGGGAAAGATCCTGATAAGTGGCTGTACTAAGAATTGTTTATCGTGATTGTATCACCTGCTAGACCACCTTGGAAGCCCTTGTATTTGGAAAAGCAAGGATATGAATAATTGCAAGACATAAAGAAGGCCTATTCGCCAGTCCTGAGGTTTCTGTATCACAAGTCACAAGCATGACTTGTTTTTCTTTTGGATGGTCAGGAGTCCCTGGCAGCGCTCCCAAGAACCAGTCCACATAGCTGAGGGGGTGTTGTGTTTTTCTCCAGCAGCCGCTGGCCCTTGTGCTCCAGGGCAGGCTGCTTTTGAAACTGAAGCCTGATTCAAAAGACGTTTGTGATTTGGCAGAGGTGTTGAACCCTGCTACTCCACACGTCTGAAATACTAAAAGCCAGAGAAAACAGAAGGCTTAATTTAAAAACAACACTTGATCTCCTGTACCCCAAGCTCTCAGCTGTGCCAGAGGGAGCTCTTTGATCCCAGGAGTTTGGGTATCAAAAGCTGTTTAGAACCTGGGGCACAGGAAACACATTAATTCCAGCATTTCATTCCTTGCTTTTCTTTGCCTCACATTAGGCTCCGGAGCCATTGTGGCAGCCATTGTGGTTGGTGTCATAGTTATATTCACTACGGTTCTGCTCTTGCTGAAAACATATAACAGGTAAGTCAGGGACTGGGCTTGGCACTCAAGCACCTTTAATTTTTCAGAGCAACAAGCAGATTGTGCACAGCGCTGGTCGCATCCTGTGGATGTTCCCACATGACCTCAAAAGTGTGCTACAGGGTTGCATTTTCACGTCCGTGGTGCAGCTGTGCGCTCCTGCGCCACGTTCTTGTTTTGGGAGGGCCTCACGTTGAGTCATGCACCCTTCCTGTGGGCCCCGTCTGCACAAAGGAGAGCCTGTGAGCAGAGAACTATGTGCAACTTAATAGAGAGACCTGCTCAGCTGCCTTTTGGGGTATACAGTCATCAGCTCTCGCTGGCAACATTCATTATATTGATATGCTGTTTTTTCCTTCCGAGGAACTCAGGCTGCCTACATAATTCTCCTCCTCTCAATTTTGTCCTCACAACAACAACCCTGTGAGGTAGGTTGGGCTGAGAGCCTGAGACTGGGCCAAGGTCAACCGGTTTGCTGCATGACTGAGCAGGGTTTCTTGGAGTGTTGTCGGAATCACGTTAAAAGGAGGCGTTAAAAGGTGTGCTGAACTCTCCCAGTGCAGGGGGCACAGTTCCTCCTGTGAAGCTGCTGACCATATCACTGTTCGTAAGAGCTGGAGATCCATCGCATTCTCTGCCCAGCCTGGAACATCGCACAGGGAAATGGAGACCATGCCGAGAAGACAGTTCCCCAATCCCATGAGTTAATTACCATGTTTGCTTTGCTTTTTGTAGACACATGAGGACAAAGCGAGAGCTGGAGCCCAAGAATGCGAAGGTCACGATCCCCTCCATGTTGGAACAGAGTGGCCACGGCACTGGCCGTAGCACGATGGTGACATTTGTCCCTGCAGACATCCACCTGCCACAAAGAAGGCCGTGAGACACAACCACCTTCAGAATGGAAAACAAGAGCAAAACTCCGGCCTGCAGAGTGCAGTGGAAGCGTCGATGCAGGAGACGTCAGGACTGTAACTGGAGTGTCACCGGTGGCCTTTCTGCGACCTCCTGTCCACATCCTTTTTCCCTTTTCTGAAGGGAGAAGACAAGACAGATTCTCAGTGCAACCGGGCCATGCCACATGGGCACCCCATCCTAAAAGCAGCTTGTTTTCTCTCTGTGGCTACGAACAGGAAGCTGGCAGGCAAGGCTACCTCTGTTGCTGGATCCACCATTTTCAGCTACTTTAATTTAGTGTCGCTCTCACAAGCCCTCAGTCTCCAGATGCACGTGGTTCTCCACTGATCTGGGGTTCTACACCGGCAGAAAGGGTTTCTTTCACCCATGTTTGTGGCAATCAGGTAGTGGCGTCTGACACCTTGTTCTTTGCCCGGGGTGCCAAATCTCAAGCCAGATGAGGCCACTGCAGCCTCCTCACTGCCTCCAAAGGGTCATGGCCCTTTCCTGCAACTGCTGACTGCGTGGTGCTGCACCCCTTTGCCTCCAGCTCCACCCAGCCCTGGAAGACGGCTCCCGAGAGCTTCCCCAGAACTGAGTCCAGCCCTCCATGGAAAGAGGCTGGAGACGCCTGCCCTTATGTGATGCTTGTCTCCCTCGCTGGGCGGAGAAGCTGCTTTTGCAGAGTCAGAGAAGAGCAAGTGAGGTACCTTTTCCAAATGGCAGCTATAATTGATAGGGACATTTTGCTAACAGACACTGTTCGACTGACTTCCTCCAATGCTGAGCGCCCAACCGAAGGCAAGTTTATCCATTCAGCAGCACTAAGCACTGGTGCTGAATCGATCCATTGCAGGTCGCATGTTGGGGAGAAGAGGAATCCTCCTGTTTTCTGTTGCAGGCAGGCATGACTGGCTTGTCTCTTCCTCCCACCCTCACCCACTGCTGCGCCTCATATGGGGGGCACGTGAACTGTTGATTTCTTACCGTTCCAGAATGGCATCAACACTGAGCTTGCTGAACACCTGCAGCAACCTCTAAAAGGTGAATTCCCCCCGCCAGCAGAACTGAACACAAGCAGAGGAGGAGACCCATGGACCCAGTCTAAAATGGCAGCCTGTTTGGGTTTGTTCCTCCCTTATTAGGGTCAGCAGTGCAAAAAGCCAAAATTAAGCAGTACTTGCTTTGAAATATCCAGCTCACCATAATGACAAAATGAGGGAAAATGTAGATCTGGATTTAGTATGTAGTGAGCACAATCCTATACATATTTAAACAGGTGTCGGCCTTTTTTTTGGTCTAACCTTGCATAGGATTGCATCCAAAGTGCCCATGTCTGAACCTAAAAGTGTCCTTGTGCACGTTATCTTACTTGACTTGACAATCTGCCTGTACAGCCATGTCATATTTATCCCAACGTAGTTTTTGAGTTTTTTTCTCTTCTTGAAATAAGGAATAGGGAAATAACATTTTTAAGATGCAAGACAGCAAAGACATAATGGGATCAGTTGGGTTTGTGCACAGTGCTGATTTTCTGTAACTTAAATAAAGTAGGGGCTCTTTTAAAGTCTGTAAATGAGATTTGTAACGCGCTTTGTCAGGCGTGTATTATCTCTCTCTCCTGTGAAAACAAAAAATAGCCACACATACAAATTTAAAAGATCTCAGCAACAGAAAAAGAAAGCGATACGAAACTAGCCAGAAGAGAAACTACCAAGCCAAGGATGAGATTAAAAACAGTTTGCAGCTACACCAGGTAACTGCCTGCCCCACACGCTTGAGAGTTCAGGTTTTATGGCAACCAAAATGTCAGTTGACCCAGTTTAATTGTTTTCATTCCACCTGGCTGCAGCGAAAGGAGAAATGGACCTGCAGGCCCATTGCATTGCGTTGGCTGAAAGACCCGGTACCGTTTGGCTTGTCCCCTCCCTGAACTGTCTCCATCCTGGCTGGTCTATAAAAACAGTTCTATAGCACCAGTTCTATTGCCTTGTGTTTACCTCATCCCTCCCCATCCTCTTTTCCTTTGTTTGTGTCTTTTAGATGGTAAGTCTGTGTGCAGGAACTGCCTTGTTTTTAATTTAGGTACAGCACTTAGAAAATTTTAGGAATTTTATAAATTATAATAATATTGGTAATACATAAATAAATAGTTTGTCAGTGGCTCTCAAGTTTCCTCAATAAAGCTTCCTTTCCCAGAGGAGATTCCGTAACAGATTGGATAAGCCTTCAACAGGCACTCAGTTGCTCTGACTCTGAGCTGCAGCCATTTCAAAGAAAACCCTAACGCAGTGCTTTCAATTAATGGCAGCCATAGGGGAGCTTCCATGGGGAGGTTCGAGCTGCATCCTCTCCTGACTGTAACATTTTGGGAGGTCACAACAATTCCCAGGATGAGAAAGGAATGCTCCCCAATTGGCAAAAACACCCAGAAAAGCAATGTATCCAATGCTTTCTTACAAAGGTTTCCAACGAGTCCAGACTGTAGTTTGCTCTGTTGGAGAAGGGCTTAAATGTGCAAAACTTTTTTTTTTTTAATGAAAAGCCTTTTTGAGGAAAATTTTGCCATGTGCGGGTAGGAAAATCTTTTGGCTGTGCGCACATCTGGCAGCACGGAAATGGTCATGGGCACAGCCACAAAATGGCTGCCGGCCCGCGAAGAACAAGTGCATGACTGTGTATAAGGCACAGTGGGGTCTGAGCCTTTGAACCCACAGCTTTTACGGCTGCCTTCTGTTCTCCTGGGTGGGTCTGCTGCAAGGGGAAACACTGCCATGCAACCCTCCGCGGCCCCCCCTTTCCTAAGAACATCTCTCAGCACCTTCGTGTCATTCCTAAGAACTGAAATGGCAGCAGCAGGAAGCCCTCTCATTGTCTCAAAGCTGCTGCCAGGAAGAAAATAGGTTTTGCTTTGAAGTGGGAAGGGTGGGGGGTCACCGAGAAGGTGACCAGGGACACACTTCTGCCCATGGACACTGTGTCACTGGGCTCTGCTTCAGTGCATTACAGCATAAGGGCTGCAACAATTCATATTTTCGTATTTCCATGTCATAATTGTAGCTAGTCAGAATTATCATCTAAAGACCCATTCCTTTAGGTGCTGGCTTTGGAATCCTAGGATCTGTAAAACTTTTTCTGCCTATATATGCATTGCATTACGTCCTACACGCATGCTATTTCCAACACTCAGTGGTTAAGTACCACCACATATGGTCACACAACATCATTCATGCGCAAGCAGACATATCAGCAGGTTCAGAGAAATTCTAAGCTTTGCAGAAATTCAAAAGTATTTATGAAAGAAACCCCTAATATCCTTGTCCACCAAAAGACAAAACACCCCAGTGAAAACTGAACATTCTTAATAAGCACAGAACGCTAGCTGATGGGGCAGAGGGGAGACAGAAAAGCAGACGGTGTGGGAGAGGAATGTAATGGCATCTCCTGAAAGAGGGCGTGCCTGGCCTGGCTGGAACACTGAACAGAGCACTCCAAACTACAATGTTTTATTAATGGTCCAATGTCCATCCCATAAAAATACAGATTTTAACACTGCAGTTTTATCTTGTGTTTCCTTGGATGTGACTCCAATTGGTTTTAATGGGACTTATTCCCTAGTAATCAGGCTTGGAATTACACCCTAAATTCCATCAATGGAATATGAAATATAAATCACCCATTTAAATGTTCTCTTTTAATATTAATTCCTCAGAGTTTCGGATGCTTTTAAAACCTTCTGTTCAGTTCTTCACAAATCATCTTGAATTCAGCCACTTGCAGGTAATATAAAGCCGTTCCAAACCTTATCCTTTTCACTTACTTCCCCATATTATTTTGAAGCGGGTTCTCCAGAAGCAAAAGAACTCAGCAAGAAGGGGCCGTGAGGTGGTGCTGGATAAGCCAGTATTTAAGTTTGTGGTTTAAGCGCACGGGCAGGAAGCCAAATGCCACACTCGGCTCTGGTCCTGCTCTGTATGGCGCAGAAATGTGGAATGTGCACAGACCAGCCAGCAGCTCTGAAAGGCAAGTTTCATGACAGCTCTCATTAATGTTTGCTTGTTTGTTTCTTTCGCTCTTTCCTTCTTGGCTCATGACAAACCCTTGTTCACACACAGACACAATATGTTGGCAGCCGCTGCACAAGTTTGGTATTGCAGGAGTGGGTGGGCAATCACCCAGCCCAAAAATTTCACCAGGCCCACGAGATACAGTTGCACGAGATACAGTAGCAGCATTGTTTGCTTGTGGTGTTGGACGAACTCTTTATCTCCTAAGCTCATGTGTCCATGTATATGGGGGCGAAATCAGCTACATGGCAATTGGGGTGCAGCGGATGGATACTTTCACTCAGTCTTTGGTTATAGAGAGTTCTGTCCTGCCTGCCCTTCAAGCTGATTCCCAGGTTGGCTTGCAAGGAATCGAACAGGGAAAAGGCACGTACAGCAGACAGAGAAATTCTAACAGGGAGATCCAAAGCTACAGAAACTACTTTCCCCAAGGACCTGCTGGGTTTATAGCAGAGGGCATGCATGAGCAGCGTTTTTCCTCTCCCGGTTCCTAGGGTTTATTTTATTATTATATTTATATCCCACCTTTCATCTTCTTGCAAGGAAGCTAAGAGAGCACCTCTCCTTTTCTCCTCTCCATTTTATCCTCACAACTATCCCACAAGGTAGGTTGGGTTGAGAGTCCGGGACTGGGCCCCTATGCTTCCTGGCTGAGTGGAAACGAGAACCCAATATAATTCTATATTGTTAATTTTAGAATGTTATTTATTGTTTATATATTTTTACTTTTAGACTATGAGATGGGCCAGTTTTAAATTGTGTATTGTTTTTAAGTTGCATTTTTATATGTTGTTAGCCGCCCCGAGGCTTGTTTGCAAGGGGGCGGCATACAAATTTGTTAATTAATAAACCCCAAATTCTAGAGTCCCAGTCCAGCCCTGTCAGCACCACCACACCCTTGCTCTCTTTTCCCCTTTTATGAGTGACTTCCTTTTGGTTATAAGAAGGAAATCATATATGCCAGAAAGTCGTCAAGTTTTTTTCCCAAGTTCAGTGGAGGAAGGCTGTGAATCCAATCTTTCCCTTGATCTGTCCCCACATGACCACTTTTTGCCTCTATCAGTGTCAGAGCACTAATACTGAAAAGGTGAGTGCCAAAGAAGTTTTCAGGGCGCCACTCCAAGGTTGGACCTCCTGTCTAACCTTGAACAGGGAGAGCTGAAGCATTCCAGGGCCAGAGGAATTTCTCACATTTGCATTACACACTAATTTATGAATAAACTGATTTTACTCACATATGAAGAACATGACAGTTTGGACATACCTTGCCCTTCCAAAAATTCCTATCCAATCTTTTCCTGGAATATATCACCTCAAGGTGTGGGTGAAGGGTTGCATGTTTGAATGTTTTAAGGCCAGTTCTAGCAGGGTCTGTCCCTTTTTTTTTTGGGGGGGGGAGCAATGCATTTTCTCTGTTTTGGCAATTTTAATGCAGCCACCTTAACAATCTGATTCTTACCCTAGACATATCTACTTGAACTAAGCAGGTCTTGCTTCCAACGAAGATGCACAAGATTGCTTGTTTTTCCCTGCTGCAACAGACGATGAGCCTGCCGATATTCCAATGAACACTCGCCTGAGAATAAGCCCCAGTGAACTCCGCATGACTTAACTTTTAAGCACGCGACACACACACTCACACACACGTACGTCTGCTTGAATCTTGCACTCAAGACCACAGAAGCTTCTGCCGACTTCTGTGTTCACCCTGGAAAACATCACAAAGCGACTGGGAGTCTGAACTGAAGCCCCGCGAAAGTATAGCGAGGCAGAAGCTCCGCGGCTGCACAGCCCTACCCAAGGCAGGCGGAAGCCCCGCGACAGTCCCGGCGGGCAGCCCACCTAGCCTGACTCGCTCCTAAGCAAGGCCAGCGAAGGTGCAGCGCTCTGCGCACGCGCCAAGCCGCCCGAGGAGTTGCTGCGCTCCGCAGCGCCCTCTTGCCGCCCGGAGATTGATTTCGCCGCTCAGGATGCTCGCGGATGATTGGTTGGGCAGCCCGTCTCTCTTCCGCCCACGTCACGGACCTCCCGCCCATGCACCGCCTCTTCCCGTTCCCGCGCGAAGTGACGACGAGGACGAGGAGTCACCAGGCGCCCGCGCGGGGAGGGTTCTCGTGCTCTTTAGCGCGCGGTGCATGCCGGGATACGGAGCAGCGCTTTCTGCGGCCAGGCAGGAGGAGTCAAGATGGACGCGGGCTTCTTCCGCGTAAGTGCTGAGGCGGGGTGGAAAAAGCGGGGCCCGCGGTGCGGGGAAGCGGCGACGGCCGCGGGGAGGGCGCTTGGGGCAGCCATAATCGCTTTTCCTCCCCCGAGTCACACCAGCCAGGGCGGTCGTTGGATGACTTTCCTTCCTTCACCCCGTTCTCCGACCCTGTGAGGAGCCGAGGCGGAGAAAATGGCGGCGGCGGCGGCTCCCTCTTCACAGCGCGCGGCAGAAACCGGCGAAGCGGCCTGTGGAGACGAGGGTTTTAGTTCCCTTCCTTCGTTCCCGTCCCCGCATTTTCATCTTCCATCCAAGTCCTTTCGTTCCTTCGGGTGCGAAACCGCAGCCGCTGCCGTGAGGAACGCCTGGGCCTTACGCGGCCTTAATTAATCGGCCTTGCACGCGCCTCTCACGCGCTCTCGCATAGCTGCGTTCTTCGGGTCACTTGGTTCCCATCAGAGCGCCACAAACTTTAACAGCGGGGGACGCTGATTGTGTGTGGCAGGCGTTTTCTTGGATTAGAGTCCTTTTACATTTCAGCAGATGTATTAACTGGGGCGAGACACACAGACGCACACACAAAATGAGAATAGGTATGGCGAGGGCCTGGCATTCAATTGAAACAGGCACACCAAGTGCAGAAGTTCTGCTCAAAACGCAAATATGCTCAAGAGGACTAATCCCAGTCTTTACACAGCAGCAGAGCATTCCTGGTTTTACGAAAAGTAGCAAAAAAGTAACAGTTCTTTATTTAAGATACACATATATATTATATAGCATAACAAGATGTGTGGCTATATGTAATCAGAAAGCTGTTTCTTTGCCTATTCCTGTGACTGGAAACAAATATGAGGACACACTGGGGAAAGTGCTTTTTTTCTGGAATGAGGAGGAATTGTCTACATATGCCATCAGCAAGTCAACGAGACTTAAGGAACTTTATTTAATATCTTACTGCCACCAACACTTCCAGGGTTCTGTTGCAGCACTGCAGGAAGATGCCAGTAGTCACTGATTTCTCATGGAGAAAAGTAATCCCTTCAGCAATGTTCACTACCTCATATTTTGGAGAAGGGTGATACATAAATGTTTTTGATCTATTATTGAAGGTTCTTGGAACAAAGATTCAAAACACTGGCCTAGCCAGGCCTAACCAGCTTATGGAACATGCTACATGACTTGTGCCGGCCTCTGGCATGGTGTCAAACACACACTGCTGTTTGCTTTTCCTGCTTATATCAGAAGTTTAAAAAAAAAAACCCAGGATGCATTGCATTATACTGGCAATAATAGATTGGATTTGATTTGTGTCATCTTTACCCAAAAAGCCAGCCAGCACTAGTTTTAGGTAGTACTAGGGTGATATATTTTGATCTGTATCTTATACTGATCAAATACTTATACTTTGATCTTATACTTTTTAAAGAGTATAAGGACACATAAGTGTGCCAGTCTGATTAGATATTGTCAGCTGACATTTTTATTAGCAACTGATTATGAGATGTCAGCAGATAAGCAACTTTTTTAAAAATTTAAATCCTGCCTTTTTTCTTACAAAGAATTCAAAGCTGCTTACATAATTCTCCAACTCCTGCTCTCAATCTTATTCCCATAATGATAGCTCTGTGAGGTAAATTAGGCTGAGACTGTGACTGACCCAAAGTCATCCAGTTGGCTCCATGGCTGAGTGCAGGCTAGAGCCCAGATTGCCTGAGTGCCAGTCCTGTGCTCTTAACCACTACATCACACTGGCTCTCCCAAGCCAATAAAAAAACACTATTTGTTACCACTTATTTGGAAAAGGTTCCATGGTTTTTTGACATAAATGCAAAGCAGAAGATGGCTACTCTCAACTATGAAAGAGGCTAGTTAAGGGTTCATGAGTCCTGTCATTAGTCTCTGATGAACCCATGACGCACTAAAATATGCAGACTGCCACTTATACAACATCAGGAACTTGGTTGTGTAATATTTGATCATGGCCAAAGAATCAGTTCAGGAGGAAACATGAATTGGATAGGAGTCAATCACAATAACAAGTCAGCTGGCCAGAATCTTGCCCCCTAATATGGTGGATATGCATGCACTGTGTAGAATCTTTGCTGTGAATGTACACACACATACCTTGTACTGCTCTATACCGCCTTGTCCTTAAATAATAGGACCATGAAGGTGTCTGCACCATTGCAGAGGGTGCATTCTGGAATGAGTATGTCCCTGTGTTTTGGTGGCTCAGGTGCCAGTTCTGTACTTCTCCCCCTTCCCAGTCAAATGACTGCTTCCCATCTTATTAAACCACTTCTTGTACATTGTGGGGCCACTGCAACCCCATGTGGGCATATATGGAGTGCAGTTGTTTTGGGAACTGCTCTCACCTGTCCAGAAATAGTGTAAATCTTGCTCAAAGCCTCAGTAAGGCATTCTGGTTTTTAAGATGTTCTTCTATTTTTGATGTTCTAACATTTTTATATGTTTTTAAATGTTTCTAAAAGGCGGTGAGCTTTTTTGGCTAGTTTTAATTGTAAATCACTTTCTGAGTCTTTGCTGAAAAGTGACTCATAAATATATACATTAAATTCTACACATGATTATAAGATTTCTAATGACGCAATCCTGTGGTCCCCAGGCAGCATCTGAGGGGCAATAGCATAGTTTGGGTTTTGAGATCCAAGATCAGAGACAGCACTCCCATCTCAGAACAGGAAGTTCATGATCCAGCCTCACTCCTCATAGCAGCTGGAGCAGGAAGAACCATACTGGCTGCTTCACCAAGGTTGGGGCGGGAAGGGTTTTTGTTTTAAAGCAGGCAGAGAGGCCTGCTATCCATGGGCCTTTTCAGTCTTCTTCCCTCCCCCTCCAAATGCTTTTGTTAGATGATCCAAAAAAAGTATTTAGAAAAAATACAAGGACAAGGAGGCAGATCACCTCTTGTGATCTTCCCGCCTTGTGTATGATAAGCATTAGCCTCTTAAGTTTCAGGGCTTCTGATCTTTACAATAGGATCACATGCTAATTGCATAGCACTGTAGATACGTGCATTAAAACTGCATATTGTTTTTGCTGTTTTGACAGTAGGTACAGTAAGTGTTTTTTCAGTAGCCACTTGATTAGACCACCTCAAAGATCACAGAAAATACACATGCTTTCAAGATCTCTTAAGCAAGTTGTTACAAAAAGGCTGATTGGCCCTGGAATAGGATGAGGGACAGATAGGGTGAAAATAACAAACATTATTGTGATATTCAGTAATTCTCACCAACTGTATAGAAAATCACAGAGAATGTTACTTAAAATGAACCAGTTGTATATTTAAAAAAATCAAACCTTTCAATTCAACCTTTCAATTTAGGATGAAATAAATCTTATTTATCCTGAAGCTGTGTTGTATAAGCTTAAAGAAAGGTTTGAGTAAATCATTCTCTTTTGATGCAAAACTGTTTGCTGCTAAAAGACTGTAAGCAGATAACAGTTTTGAATAGTTAAATGCTTGCAGAAATTATAGTATGGCTAGAAAGTTAATTGTTGGATCATGTTAAGTCATGCTAAGATCTGTCAAGCCAAGAATCTTGACTTTTTGCATAAATTTATTTAAGAATGCTCTTACATGCAGGTATTGTTAGCATTTGCAATCAGCAAATAGTTTAATGTTTTTAGGTGCTCACTCACTGGCTATGCGATGTGCCTTACTGGAGTGCTTTCCAGTTGATTAACAGATTTCAGAATGTAATAATTGCTGTTATTAATCTCTCACTTTCCCTGCCATGATTATCTTGTTTTTAACCTGTATTTAAGGTTATTTTAAGGTATTTTTAACCTGCTGTCCTGAGATGTTCTGTAGGGGACAGATAGAAAAGCTTTTAATAAATAAAGTAAATATTTTAGTATTTTCAGCTGCTTTGAGTGCTGTTTTTGGCAGAAAAGGAGAATATAAAAGAAGTAATAAGCTGTTGCATCTATCTTTTTAATTTTAAATAGCACTACAGAATGAAGTTAAGCTTCAGAGGAATTCACATAAAGCTTGGGGTTCCTGTTTATTCAAACTATATTCCATTCTTCATCCAAAAACAGTGCTCAGTGTGGCTTCATATTTTACAGTTCAAAACTATTTGAAGTTTAAAATAATTCAGAAGCTAATACTGATAGCAAGAGATAGTGTCCTGAATTTAAGGGTGATTTTTTAACCACTTTGCCTAAATTAACTGAAACCTACTTGGCGGTTATTTACAATGATTCAATATGTTTTTAAGGCATTTTGGGTATATAGTCAACTAGTTTGGGAATAAATACAGTTCGTTAACTAAAGTCTCTTATTTTTATAGGGAACAAGTGCGGAACAGGACAACCGCTTCAGCAACAAACAGAAGAAGCTACTAAAGCAACTGAAATTTGCAGAATGCCTAGAAAAGAAAGTATGTTCAGTTTGTTATATTTAGAAATTCACATGGAATTTTAAAAAATGTTTCAAGCATAGCAGATAGTGTTTTGAATGCAGTATGGTCTGAGTTAAAGCCTACATTGGAAGTAAAAATGAATGACTAATTTGCTTGCTTGCACTAGAAGTAGCAACAGTGTTTCTATTTTTAAGCCTAATACAGAGTTTTAAGTTTGAGGTATAAATGCTGAAGTGATAATTTTACTATTAGCTCAGCAGATGCCAAAGCTCTATTGGAAAGCATTCCAGAAAAATTCAATTTAGAAATCTCTTAAATAGTAATTCCCTGTGGAAGGACCCATTTCATTTTCACTGTTCAATTTGGATTTGTCGAGGAAACTGGCTTATCGCTATAGACCATATGATGGTGCTAGGCTGCCACTTTAAAGACATAATAAACACAGAGGCTCAATAAACTGTTGCAAATCAATAATGTCTACTAATGGGCAAGAAAGCAAATATATTCTGTGCCACATTACCTGGGCGGGCGGGCTTGTTTATTTATTTAAACACTCATATACTGTCCATCAGCCTGGACAGCTCCATATTCCATACTTGTGTTTATGGAATATGTTGGTTTATCATAGCTTGCAAGAGATAATTGACTACTAGTTGAGCCTGCTTGTATGTAATGGTGGAATCTGGCAGTAGAGCATAGGTTAATAGAAGATGCACACCGTGCCATAGCTGCTTCCTGTTTCCATTAACAATCCTTAAATGACATATTTAAGGGTTATTTCTGTGATGTCTGAACAGGGGCACTTAGAGTTGTTTATGGATTAAACAATCTTGCATTAATTCACTACTTGCCAGTGAATATTCCTGTTAAAATCTCAAAAAAGCCTACAAACATTAGCATCCAACCACAAAAAGAGAGGCTCGCCTGGCGCTGTCTTTATTTGCTTTTCGGCGCCAGGCGAAGACCTTTTTATTTAAGCAATATTTTAAATGTTAATTTATTTTAAATCTTATTGTATTTGTCTGTTTTTAATTCGGACCTGGAGATGGGCCAGTTTTAAGGTTTTAATATTCTGTAGGCTTTTTAATTACTGTATCGTGTTCGGCCTACAAGGCTTTTGTGGTTGTGAGCCGCCCCAAGGCTTGTGGCAAGGGGCGGCCTATAAATCTGTAAGTAAGTAAGTAAGTAAGTAAGTAAGTAAGTAAATAAATAAATAAGCAAGCAAGCAAGCAAGCAAGCAAGCAAGCAAGCAAGCAAGCAAAGTGAGCATCAAGTATAATTCTTAACATTTTTGTCTGTTAACACAGGTGGACATGAGCAAAGTAAACTTGGAAGTAATCAAGCCATGGATAACAAAAAGAGTAACAGAAATCCTTGGATTTGAAGATGATGTAGTAATTGAATTTATATTCAACCAGTTGGAAGTGAAGGTAATGATTTTGTTGTGGTTGTATTTACATGTTTGTAAATGTATTGCATAATTCTGTGGAAACTGAATTTCTCTATCAAAAACAGTTGATGAAAGTAGGATGAAATTTGTTACAATGTATATTGTGAATAAATTCATTTTGTAAAACATTTGTTAAGGCTGGCAGTTTTAGTGAAGGTGCATAGTTTACAAAACTGCTCAGGTGAAAAAATCAGACTTACTGTGTTGATTTTGCTGTTACGTGTTAAGCTACTTTGACAGCAATTTTCTAATGATGATGTGATTTATGATTTAAAAGGCCTGAACCAAAATGGAAGTTATTCCTTGCGTCTGAAGTATAGCACCATCACCTTATTAGGTCACAGCAGAGTGAGTGTCCAATGTCGCTCTGACCAACTCCCTTGATGATGCAGTGTGTGTTTGGAGGTGAGTTGTGTAAAGTGGCCGAACCAAAGACAGACAAAGCATCCAGCAGACAGCAATTGGGCAAAGCTTTACACTGCTCTTGAAATTGTTGTGGATTAAATCAGATTTAGATGTAAAGCATGAGGTGCAGTTCTAAATTGGTAAGAGACATTCAGTGGAGGCCTACTCTGTGTAGAACTATGGCTGTGTTCAGCTTGGGTGGGGCTAATACATTAACAACTATCAAACCACTTTAGGTTGAAAGCTTAGTGCAAACCACCTCTGACTGAAATCAGTGGCAAGACACCCATCTGATGTTAAAGGAGCTGGATTGCACCACTGGCATATAGCTAACCAGTTATCAGTTGTATGACATGAACTACATAAATGAAATTTAGTTCATGATAAACTCAGTTTTTATTTTACACAGTCTGCCACTGCATCCCAAGAGACAGTGAAGTGTTTTTTCTGAACTATTGGCAAAATGCTCTTGCACTAATATGTCTTATGCTCGATCTTTCTTCCAAAGAACTCATCTTTATGAACAGTTGACATTTCAACTGAGAAAGGTATTGCTGTTAAAAGAAAAAAAAAGAAATGCTGTATTTCTGAATGTAAGATTTTATTGTTTAAACAGCTATATTTGGAATCTTGTATACTTCCATAGAACAACTGGGGAGGCAGGTTAAAGGGTTCAGCTGAATAAAGCAAGAGTTTATACTAGGAAATAACTTGCTAATATGTATTAGTGTAACAAGCTTAAATACACAGTTTGTAGTTCCCCTTCATAGAAAGCATGATTTAAGCTTTAGAACTTTTAAAACAATTTTTTCCCTTTTTGTGGTTGTGTACTCATTATTGCTTGTTCGTCTTTTGCAATTTAGATAAATGGTATAACATTAAACTCAAGGTGGTTGAGTTGCAGTAGGGAGTCGGAAGCAAGCCAAGGGAACATCTTTCTCTACAGGGGACTTGGCGATTCCAAACCCCCACAAAGTTCCAAGAAGAAACAGAAGACACCTGGAATCTGTACTTGCTTTGTGCTGTTGAGCTGTGCTTGTTATATGGACCTTGTTGCTTTGACCAACAATGTTAGAACTAAAGTGTCCACCTGTACTGTGAGCTAAATTTGACCTCTTAATCCTTTGTGGGCATTACATAATTGTCAAAAAATATGGCAGCTTTCATTCCACGGTCTAGTTAGTGACGTCTTAGTTTAGTTTGCTGATGAAAGTAAGAAAATGCATGCATAAATTTTTGTTGAGTTTTCACAGCAGGATTTCAGGTATATTGTAGATGGTAATTCTGTAATGTTAAAGTGTACATTCTGTCCATTGTATGGATCCGAGTTTTTTAAAAAATATATATTTTCAAGCAGCAGTACCAAAGGATATTGGGGAAGAATGCTTAGAAAGTGGAGTACAAAGAAACTTACATCAACTATTATGATGCTGCTATACCAAATTCCTGGCCCTCAGTTGCAGCGGCTGCACAGACCACAATACTTATGAAATCCACAAAGGACTAACAGGCCATTCTGAATGTAATGATCAGTCAAGGAAGAATTGGTGATCTGTTAGGACTGCTTTACTGAGTAACCTTTAAAAACGAGTAATGAATACAAATACGCTAGCTAGAAGATTAAGTGAACAATAAAATGACTTGTTTGGGTTTGTGTTTTCAAATGACCTGTGTTTCTTCCTGTCATATCTCTTTACAGAATCCAGATTCCAAAATGATGCAAATCAACCTGACTGGGTTCTTGAATGGGAAAAATGCTAGAGAGTTCATGGGAGAACTGTGGCCACTGCTGCTAAGTGCACAAGAAAATATTGCTGGCATTCCATCTGCTTTCCTGGAACTGAAGAAAGAAGAGATAAAACAGAGACAGGTAACACTTAAATAGGCCTGCTTGATCAATGGTCCACATAATCTTTAAGGATACCCTTCAGCAATCCACTTGGATGGTCTAGTGTACCATCTGTAAGTTGGGAATAATTCTCGAGGTCAAAAGATCACATGGGGAACGGAATCAAATGAACATGCATTGACCTGGCTCTCTCAATCCTATCAGTCCCTGATAGTTTAGGTAAGTCACATTGTGCTCCACTGGTGCCTAGTGCCTTCTCTCCACTCTTTTTCAGTGCCAGGCAAAAACCTTCTGATTTGCCCAATATTGTAATAGTTAAAATAATTTTAAATGACTTTTTATCCATTTGGTATTTATTATATTCCACTGCTGCTATACCCCCAGATTAATTAAAGTTGTGACTGTTGGAGTTTTTTCCTGGGTTTTATGATTGGTATTTTATTGATATATTTCTATATTTGATCTAATATTATGATTTTTATTGTATATATTGTTATGACTGTTAAAGCACTATATTGTTAAAGCACCCAGACATCCATTTTGACTAATAGGCAGTATAGAAATTAAACAATACTCTCTGGACTGCATATGCAGGATGGTTGTAAGGATTACAAGTTAATGTAATATGAATTATCCAGAATGCATCCTTTATCATACTGTGTATGTCCAGCATTTACTTCTCAAACTTTGCTTCTGAAACAAGCATTAATGTATTTTTCAGATCGAACAGGAAAAATTGGCTTCTATGAAGAAACAAGATGAAGACAAAGATAAGAGAGACAAAGAAGATAAGGAGAACAGAGAAAAGAGGGACCGATCTCGAAGCCCTAGAAGGTAATTCACTATTTATGGGCTTAATCTGTATTCTCAAATATAACCCTTGGAAGTGTTGCACCCATTCTTTTCTGTGGTAGAGCAGCTCAGCTAATGAATTTTCTTGGATAGTGTATTATTTAAAAATTGAACCTTAGTTTCACCTAGTTTTACACTGTGGTGTTCTTTCCCACTCAGTGTTTCTAATAAATTCTTATGTGATTAATTAAGCGTAATTAGTTTGTATGTGATTAATTAAGCATAATTTGCCCTAGGCGCAAATCAAGATCCCCTTCCCCTAGAAGACGCTCATCCCCTGTCAGGAAAGAAAGAAAACACAGCCATTCCCGATCCCCGCATCATACAACAAAGAGTCGTAGTGCTACTCCTGCACCAGAAAAGAAAGAAGAGACTCCTGAGCCAGAGCCTTCAGTAAAAGTAAAAGAAACATTGATCCAGGAGGCTACATCTACTAGGTATTACTATTGGTCAGGACTTTTTCTTCCTAGCTTTGCTACCATGTTCTTCTGAAACTTGATACTATGCGTTAGATGGCTGGGCTTATGTGTGTGTGTGTGTGTGTGTGTGCTTTGTATTCACAACTATTGCTCTATCCGTTCTATTTCTTAACACAATGATACTGACTTGCAAGAGATTTCAAGTAACATCTTTGATTCCCAAATAAGATGTTTGACCTGTGGGCCAATTTAGATAATATTTAGCAAGACGAAATGATAAATTAATAAAATTTCATCACTTTTAAAGTAAATTTTGAAGATGACCAGTCAGCAGTGGGAAGACATGAAAATGTGAGATTGAAAGTTTAACCGAATGGTGGCAGAGGCTTTCTCCAAATTATGGCTGACCAGTAGGGAGTTGCCAGCTTTGCTGTGCAAATGACCTGAAGAACCCTCTTCCTAATAGACTGCTGTTGCTGGGACATGGCCTTTAAGTTCATAGCTGGCATAAAAGGTGCCATATGGAGTCACATGCAAGGAGTCTGTAAGGTTTGTCAGACTGCAGCCTTAGGACAATATCCAGGTAGTGTTAGTGGAGATCCACGAAATTTCCAATGTGCAAGTGGTTGCTCGTTATGCTTTGTCAACCATGTTGCACATGTGTAATGCAGAAACAGTTTGCCAAAGATTTTTGCAAGGGTAATTCATAATCACTCACAGAACAGATTGTGCAGCCATTCACACGATGGTGATTGTGCAAGTAATTGGAAACTGCTCATAATTGTATGAGGTCTTTCTCACATTGTAATCCATAGTTTAATCTTAACATTTTATTTTAACAGTGACATTTTGAAAGTACCTAAAATTGAACCCATGCCAGATACTAAAGAAATATCTCCAGAAAGAATTTCAAAGAAGGAAAGGGAGAAAGAAAAGGAGAAGACTCGACCAAGGTCTCCATCCCGATCCAAGTCTAGGTCAAAGTCTCGCTCACGTTCTCCATCTCATTCAAGGCCCAGAAGACGTCATAGAACACGGTCCAGGTTAGAGAATTAAATTTTTTCCATGCTTGAACAAATATGCTCTTCCTACTCTGTTTATGGGGGAAATTAAGGATATGAAGCCCATTTCCCCCCATGTCATCGTGGTTGAAGGATTTCTCCTCATCAAGTCTATTTTGTACTCTCTTAGCTCTTGGGCAATAAAGACCTGCAGGGGACTGGGCACTTGATAAGAAGGGAATTCTCCTGTACCTCAGCTGGAGTTTGCAGGAGCCTGTCTTTCAAGCCCTGGTTGTACTGTTCTATTTGAGACATAAAAGGCATAGGATGGAGGTGTGGCTATCCATCATCATCTCTGCATAGCATGGGGGAAGTAGCTGTGATAGTGCCCGGTGGTGTCATAGAAAGCTGGTGGTCATCCAAGCCTTGGACCCAAAGAGGTTGCTTACCCCTGTCTTAGAGCACCTTGATTTGTGTGCAGTAATGGATTAGTCTGGGGACACCATGTGGAAGCAGTTCTAATCCTGCTGCACATGAATATTAACTGTGGCTCCATTTTTTTTTAGGAGTGGCACATAGGTAAATTTTGGCTACACAACACACAATGTTGGCCTTTCTGGATATTTGGCAAAGTTTTGGCCTTGTAAATGAGGAAGTAGCTGCTTCCCTATCTGATTTTTCATGAACTGTATTGGTAGGTCTTATTCTCCAAGGAGGAGACCCAGCCCAAGACGACGTCCATCCCCACGGAGAAGAAGCCCACCAAGACGCATCCCACCTCCACCCAGACACAGGAGGAGCAGATCTCCTGTGAGACGGTAAGAAAGGGTCAACAATAGTACTATTTGAATACGTTAACATTTTGGTTACTTCAGCTCATAAGAAGTTTTATTTTTCTTCAAACGGGACAAAGACAAGAGAAAATAGTTTGCCATTTGGCTTGAATTTGGGCATGCATTGCTTTACTCTTTAAAGTTCTGATGGACAAAGTTCAGTATTGCATCATCACAATCATAATGATGAATAAAAATTTTAATTTATGAGTCTCTCTATATCCAAAGCTTTCTGCACAACATTCATAACAACAAGAGCTATATATGAAAAGGGAACAGGGAAGTAAGTTGCTAAAAAGAATTTCTTTTGCACAATATATCATGACTGCTAGATTTTTTAAAAAATCTTATACTACTAATCCAATTATAACTTTTTCTGTAGGTACTGACTTCCTTGCTTGAAGTAGCCTACACTAAAGTAAAGGTTATGAAACAGTGAAATTTCAAGAGCTAAAAACAGTTTGCATTTCTTTGTGTCCTTTATATTACACAGCAGATGTTTTATGTACAGGCCTTTGCCCCAGGCAGTCAGTATAAGGGTTGAACTTCCTGCACCTAACTGCCCGAGAGGCAGTTGTAACAAACCAAAATGTTTTGGGGTTGGAGGAAAAATAGACAGTTTTGATTTTTTGTTTCATGATCAAACAAATTTTACTCTTTTATAATAACCCCTTTCTTAACTAATTTGCAAGCTAAACCAAAACCCCTTAAAAGTGTTTTTGAACCCTTTTATTATGAACTTATCTATGAAATCTCAAGTCTCTTCAATAGAATTCCTGTGAATGCTGAGGATATTTAAGTATGTAGGAAAGTAGACACTGTTTGAGTTTCTATCTCCCCCCCTCCCTCCTGCCTGCCCACCAAGATAGGTTTGTACATTGCAGAGGATGGTCCATCGCATTGGGCAAGGCACCCTTCAAGTCCCAGGGTTCCCCACAATGCAGCTTGAGAGCCACTGCCCCTAAATAACATGGGACCATTTTCTCGATATTCTGGTGATACAGGATGTTGATAATATAGGGCTGCTGAATAATATAGGATAATAATATAACTGATAATGCAGAAGTGCTACACCCTGCACACACTGACACGCACAAATCAGATTAGCAATTGAATATTCTTTTGGAGAGGTTGTTAACAAAATATATTTTTATAGCTGTATGACACCGCTTCTAAGGAGAATTGCTCAAGGTAGGGTTTCTTTTTTTCAGGTTCTCAGGAATTCTGCAGCCAAAGGTGGAGTCAGCAGGTACATAATAGCAACAGAACTGACCACAAATTGTGCCGCAGAATTCTAGAGGCCTTTAAGCACAGTCTGCTAAATCAGTCTTAATTTCTGACTCCATGCTGGTGTGTTCATTTTTCATGTTTGCAAAAATATGTAATATTAATCACCTTGTATTTGGGCTATATGAAACACGTTTTTTGAAAAGATGATTTGTGAATTCCAGTTAATTGAGTCCTTTTGTTCCTAAGCAGTAAGCAAATACTGCTTTTACGAAACTTTTGTAATTTGTTTTCTTTTCAAGATGTGTTAGGAAGTGTTAAAAACAAAGTAGTTTAAGAGCTGTGCTGAGTCAGACCAAAGGCCGATCTTGTCTAGCATTCTATTGCCACAGTGGCTAATCAAGGAAGCGCACAAGCAGGACTTAAGTGTAGCAGCACCATCATGCTTGTGTTGCTCAGCAACTCTTATTCAGAGGCATACTTTTTTTTGATACTGGGCATAATATATAGCTGTTGATGGCCTTAGCTTCCATTCTAGAAAGCGCTAGTAAGATCTTTGTCAACCTACAGGGCAGTGTAAATGTTGTAAAGTTAGCTAGTCATGCTTAGAGTATACTTGATACCTACTTGCATTTTGCAGGAGAAGACGGTCATCAGCCTCTCTGTCAGGAAGCAGTTCCTCCTCCTCTTCATCACGTTCCCGATCTCCACCAAAGAAGCCACCTAAAAGAGTTGTTTCCAGCCCTCCTCGTAAAACACGAAGACTTTCTCCTTCTGCAAGCCCTCCTAGGCGAAGGCACCGACCCTCTCCACCACTAAGTCCACCTCCCAAACCACGACGGTCTCCAACACCTCAGCAGTCAAGCCGTACAAGAAAAACAAGGGGCTCAGTTTCTCCCAGTAGAACTTCAGGTAAAGTGAACTGAATGTGGCATTTCTCCAAGCCAGTCTGTTTATATGTGTATACCTTCACGCAGTTACTGAGCAGCTAGGATCTGGAGTGTCTTAGCTTATCCTTCTCATAGTAAAGAGCGAATGCACAGCTTCCTGTAAGTATTGGAATGTTCAGAGGAATTGCTTTACACTTAAAGCTGTGTTCTTTTGGAATGCATGAGAGCCTGCGCACCTTCCCAAAACAGTCTAGGAAATCTTATGCCTTGAGGCAAGGCTTGTCCATACAGCAGGCCCATGCAAGTAATCCTGTGTGATCCAACCATACCAAGGGGGTGCACTGAATAGCTCCTCCAGGAGACTTTGCAGGGATGATATCTTCCATCCAGCAGCCCAGGCCCTAACCCCCTAGTCAGAAGAGCTGAAAAGGCGGGCAGTACATGGGTTGTGTAGGTGCCTGTGTGCTTTTAACAAAGAACACAGTGTGCTTTTAATAACACTGCAAAATCGACTGTCCACATTACTCAGAAGAGCATTGGACTCAGCAGCCGCTTGTGCTAGTCTGTATGAGCAGCTTTGTCGTCTTTGCTTTAACACCTACTTGCTATGTTTGCTGTTTGAGAAGGTGGCAGCATTACTTTGCCTGCTGCTGCCTTTGACACCCCAGGCTTAATGGAAATAGTGACATAAAATATGTATAGAGATGAAGTATGTGCTGGTATTTGCCCTTTTTGCCTCCCCCTGTACCCTTGAGCTTAGAGAAGCCTTGATGCTAGGCAGAGAAGAGTAGCTTGTTCAGAAGGTCATTGCTTAGAAACCACATGCTTGCAAATTAAATATCATTAATAAATGATTAGAAAAACCCAGTCACTGTGAATCAGTGTGTAGAAGTGGTCTTAAATATAAGAGTTTTTGATTCCGCTTTCAGCACAGATGATCCAATCATATCTTGCCATTCACCTTCTCCGTTTACGAAGGAAAGTAGCAAAGATTCGCCTGTCAAGTTATGGGTCTATGTCATTTTGTGTTTAAATTCAGTTTTTCTCCCTATTCTGTGGGCTTAGGGCTGGTTACAGTCCTTGCAGTCATTCCTATTTGGTAACTCAGGGTGAGGCGGAGTGACTTACTCAGAGCCCTTCAAGAACCTTTCATTGCTGGCTAGAAAGTTGATTCTCGCCCCTCACAAGAATGGTGGTATAGTTAGTACTTAGTGCTATAAACATGATGCACATGATTTCTTTGCCTGGCGCTTACATTTCCATTTTCTTCTTTTCAGCACCCAAACATAAAAATATTGAAAAAAGGGAATCTCCTTCGCCAGCGCCAAAGCCTAGAAAAGTAGAATTATCAGAATCTGGTGAGTTTCCAAGTAAACGTTTTAATATTCAAACTCTGTATTTGGGAGTTCCTGTGATATTGGCAAGTGTTAGGAGGCTAGATGTATTGGGCACCCTAGTACCCATTTGCATTTGTTGTAGGCATGTCTGGTTTGTACCTCTTTTACATGAAGAAACATCATAATTTAGTTATTGAAATATTTATACCCCATCTTTTCTCTACAAAAATCCAAGGTGAACAAACAGTTAAAATCAGACAAACTGTCCAGTCCAATTGCAGTAGCAGGACAAAGCTTGCAAGCAAAGCCCATAATCATACATACCAATTTCAGATGCCCAAACCCTAAAAAAATTGCATCTTCAACTGTGCAGCATAAAGAAAACAAGGAGCCACAAGAACGTGCTCAGCAAGTTATTACTAACATGAAATAGGCTCTAAATATAATTCTTCATTTTTTTTAATTCGCACACTTTTCAGAAGAGGACAAAGGTGGTAAAATGGCAGCTGCAGATTCTGTGCAGCAAAGACGACAGTACAGAAGGCAGAACCAGCAGTCTTCATCTGGTATGGCATTTTACAGTTTTGCTGCCTATACCTATGCAAACTTACTTGTAAATAAGTTTTGTCTTATTCACTGGGGTTTCTTCCAAAGAAGTCTACAATCAATCCATCAGTTAATTTGAGTTGTTAAAAGTGGCTTTTACTGCAAACCTATAATTTGACTGAACCTTGGATTTGTGTTTTTTGTCTTTTTTCAGTATTTGTTACCTAATCATACATTTGGGAATTAGTGATAGATGTCATAAACTCTGAAAGGATTTGGCTTTTAGACTTAGGACATTTTGCTTTGGAAGAAGGTATGAATAGGACTGCTGTTAGGGATGGGGAAGAAGAAGAACAGTTCTTAAGTTGTTGAAATAAGGCAAGGAGAGAATTCCGTCTGTGATCCTAAATCAATCTTTGATGCCCAAGAATTGCTGGCATGCAGGGGTGGGCAACTCCAGTGGCGCTCCTGCCACTGCACCAACCAAAAAAATTGACTGTTTGCTGCCAGGTTTTGCCACATACCACCACAGAAGCTGAAAAGGCACTTCAGCCTCTGATGCAGTTTACTGCTGAAACTTGGTGGCAAGCTGCAGATTGTCTTTTGCTGTCACTGTGCTGCCATGTTTCAGTGGAGTAAAAACATCACTAGTGTGGGGGGAATATGTTATGCTGTATAGTTTTATTAACATCTTAAATCCCTGGTTCTGAAAAATACAAGATGCCTCTTGCTGGAAGTGGTGCATTATGTTCTTTAATATTTCTTGATTGGTTCCTACCGGTGTTTAATTTTTTCATGTTTTTAATAAAACAGTTGACTTACTGTCCTTGGGATCTAAAGGCACTTGATTTGAACTTTATGCTTCAACTGAAGGAAAATGGAGTAGAATGTGCTTGAAATGTCATTGCGTGTATGGCTTAGTTGCTGCTACAGCATAACCAGTGTTAGACTGTTAGCCTGTTCATGGGTGGAACTCGCATCTTCCCATCCAGAGAAGACCCGTTTAAATAGAGAGCTCATTGATTTATTATGAAACTGTTAACCAGCCACAGTTATATACTTGTTCACATTGATTTATAAAGCTACCATTAATTCCTTGTTATAGAAGCTTGATGCCTTTGATTTTGATTCTGGAGGTTCATTGACAGTCTGACACCCTCTCAAATGGATTGCAGAAAATCATTTGAAGAAAGTTTAGCTTGCTGTTTGGTACAGAGCTGTTTAAAAATAATTTTAGGAGTACCTCCAGTGCACAGTGTGTCAGAATCCTGTTGCATTTTAGTAATTCAGTTGTTCTTTTTGTTACAGATTCTGGTTCATCATCTTCCTCTGAAGAAGAAAGGCCCAAAAAATCGAATGTGAAGAATGGTGAAGTGGGTAGACGCCGGCGGCACTCCCATTCCCGAAGCCCATCTCCTTCCCCACGAAAGTGGCAGAAAGAATCTTCTCCTCGGTAACTTCCTTTGTTTTATGTACACAGGCTGCTCTTCACTAGTAACAGTCAAGGTAGTTTTGTTCCTTGCCTGTCAGTTAGAACATACTGAAATTTTGAATTGCTTGCAGTAAGAACTCAGTGCAGCACATGCCCCCATTTGAGAACAATCTGTGTCAAGTTACCGCTTTCACATTAGCCTCAATGTTTCTGCTGTTCCACTCAATTTACTCGAATGGCTTTTTCTGATTTAGTCATTAGGATTCATAATGGAAGCCACTTTTGGGCCAGCATAAAGGGGTTAGTCAATTGCTAAGAGTGGTGACTTTCTGCCTGCTAGTTCATCCTTGCATGTAATTCTGTGGGATGTTTGACTTCTCCATTTTTCCCCCCTCCACTGCTGTCAGGATGCAGATGGGAAAGAGGTGGCAGTCGCCAATTGTTAAAAGGTTAGTTAGCAGATTAATCTGCTAGTTAGGATTAAGTTTTTAAGGGCTTCCTGAAAAGATGCATTTGATTTAACCACAGCCAGGTTGTCACCCTCCCCCACCACCACCCAAAAATGCTGTGGGAGATGAAGAAATGAGTGGTTATTTTCTAGTGCTTCTCCAATCTGCTTTGCTGTCTTTTACTACAACTGCAGCTGTGAAGGGGAAAGGAAAGATAAAATAAAGCAAATAAAACTGGCTGATCAAAGAAGCAAGTTGTCCATTAATGCACGTTTAGTGTTTTGTGTGGAAGTGGTTAAATTGCCTTCCTCTATCCCCCAGAATCCACTGCCTCTATGAAAGTTGAAAATTGTACCTTGATTGTAAAAGTGCTTTGCCATGCGGGATGTTTAGGTATTGTTCAGGATGGGTAGCTCAGTTTGTTAAAAAAGGGAAAGGGGGGTATTTATTTCATCAGCTTCTGCATTATTGAAAACTTAAAGTTGAAAAAGCAAGCAAATACTTTACAGCATAATGTAGTATCTATTGAGATCTTTAATATTACAGTCATGCACGGCTGTAGTGAAGCCTACTGGTGATCAAAGCGTCCCAGATTAAGAGGGAGAAGCACAGAGTGGCAAGAGCAATGTGTGTATAGGGGAGAACGGAGAAAATATTTCTGGAGCAGCAAAGTTTTCTTACTGACTATACTATGGTTTCAGTGGCAAAGATCAAGCCAATTTAACATTAAATTACATGCAGAATAGGACTGAAATGAGCTGGACACAAACGCCCTGGACAAGTCCTGTCCGTGTGTTTGGCAGACCTCTTGTTGTTCAGTGCCTGTTTCACCTCTGATCAGGTGTGATACACATGCCAGGAAAGAAGATAGGTAAAAGGAATGCCAGTTGCTGCAGGGTCTGTCAGTATGGTGTTGCACCCTAAGGATGTGCATTGCTCATGCAAGGAGAGGGGCAGGCTTTTCATACATGTGCTGATGCCATGGGCAGAGCTGCGGGCCTTTTGTGCACTCAGCCATTTATGAATTCAAGAGCGCCCCCCTCCCACAAAAAAAAAAAATCTTTGTCTGATCACCGCAAGTAGAAAGGCCTGTTGGCTGCTCTGAAGAGCACCTTCAATGCTTAACCCAGGGCTTACTGGTTGTAGCTAAGGAACAGGATACCGATGCCTTGCTTGTAGCAAGCCTCTCTGTAGGCTGTCATGCTGATGCTTCTCTTCAGGAATTGTCTTTTGAGCTCTTCCCCTCTCCCGTAGTAGGAGGAGGCGAAGTCCTTCGCCACTGCCTGCCCGAAGACGGCGTTCCCCTTCCCCTGCCCCTCCTCCAAGACGGCGTCGGTCACCTTCATTACAACGCCGAAGGTAATGCAGTTGCTTTCTATCTGTACAATAACATGCCAAAATAAAAAGGATGCTGTGACATAGGAATCAGCTTCAGTCAGCATGTCTTATTTGATGCAGGCACCTGTATTCATTTCAAAACTGGCTGTTAAATTACTAAATATTTTAAAGAGGCATAACTGTTGAAGCGCCATTATTTTGTTTAAGATTTTTGTATACCGTCCGATTACAACTGTCTTGGAACAGTCTATTTATTTATTTAGCTTTCTGTCTGACTTTTTTCTTATATCAAACTCACAGCAGCTCTCCCCTCCTGCTCTCAGTCTTATCCCCACAACAACCACCTTGTTAGTACTTCACTTATTTAAACACTCACCTTTTATCAATGATTTCAAGATGGTTTACAAAAATTAAACAATGAATACATAGAAAACCATCCAGTTGATAACAGCTCAATTGAACACCAGAGTTTAAAATACTTATTTAGAAAATGGTTTAGTAGATTATTTAAAAGATTCTGGAAGAAGACTAAGCAGCCTTCCTAATCCATTTGTACAGTGGCACTTAAAAACTATCACAAAAATGCATTCTTTATTATCCCCTACCCTTTTGTTATTGTGGTTGTTATTTGGCTTTACTCATTAAATTGCATTTGCTAATATCTAGGCATCTCTCCCAAATTTCTGTATGTATGTATGTATGTATGTATGTATGTATGTATTTATTTATTTATTTATTTAAAACCTTTGTATGCTGCCCCCATTGCAACAAAGCCTTGGGGCGGCTCACAATATAACAAATACATTAATAATTTAAAACTATTTAAAACTGGCCCATCTTGAATTACAAGTTAAAATACTATAAATACAATTTATAACTAACAAAATAAATTTTAAATAAAAAGGTCTTTGCCTGGCGCCGAAAAGCAAATAATGACGGCGCCAGGCGGACCTCTCTGAGGAGTGCATTCCATGGGTGGGGCACCACCTCAGAGAAAGCCCTCCTCCGGGTACTCACCCTCCTTATCTCCCTCACGGAGAGTTCCCGGAGAAGGGCATCTGCTGCCGATCGTAAGGGGCTGGAGGGCGCATATAGGCGCAGACGTTCCTTTAGATAACTTCTTCCTTCTGTTTGTTTACCAGGTCTCCATCACCGCCTCCTCGCCGGCACTCTCCCACTCCCAGAAGATATTCTCCTCCAATACAGAGAAGGTATTCCCCTTCACCACCCCCGAAGAGACGAACAGCTTCTCCCCCTCCCAAAAGAAGGGCATCTCCTTCTCCACAAACTAAACTCAGAGTCTCTCATTCTCCACCACCAAAACAAAGAAGCTCTCCACCTGCAAAGAGACGTTCACCATCAATATCTTCCAAGCACAGGAAAGGATCTCCTCCCAGCAGGTCCAACCGTGAAAACCGGTCCCCACTGCAGAACAAACGGCATTCACCTTCCCCACAACCTAGACCCTCCCATGCCTCTGCAAGTCCCCCGCTGCTGCGCAGGGGACCATCCTTGTCGCCTCAGCGAAGACAGTCTCCCTCTCCAAGTACTCGTCCCATCAGGAGAGTCTCAAGAACTCCAGAGCCCAAGAAGTTGAAGAAGTGAGTGAAATGTGTCAATTTGAATGTGTAACTAGGCTACATAATTCTAAGTAAGAGAACTCAAGATTTGTCCTTTGTTTGCTCAGGCTGAGAAGTGGTAAGACTATAGAGTAGGCCTCTGTGCTGTTGTGATTCCGTAGTTCTTGTAGGCTGGGAGTGGCATGTGCCTCCACAACTGCCTTTCACTTGGGCTTAGTGTAACACATGGAGCTTTATAGTTGATTCCGAGTAGAAGACTTCATTTCCTGTTAAGATATGTTTTCTAGAAAGTGTAAAATACACTGTGCTTGTATGTTTTCTAAGGGCCTCTACACCAAGTCCACATTCTGTGAGAAGACGATCTTCATCCAGGTCTGCTTCAGGATCACCTGAACCACCACCTAAGAAGCATCCAGCTCCTCCATCTCCAGTTCGGTCTCGATCACCTTCTGCTCACTGGTCACCAGCAGCACCTGCAAAGAAAGCGAAAAGTCCCACACCAAGTCCCTCACCAGTAAGGGTACGTGTCAGTGTATGCCTTGTATGCAGCAAAAAAGCACATTCTCTGTGGCTAATGCAGCTCTAAATCTGACTGCTGAGCTAATTTGTAAGTGGCTTCCCAGTGTTGTTATATGATGTGCCAGCTTTTATTTCAAATGTGAAAGCTGTGCAGGCTTTCCTGCACAAACAAATGTATTGCTTGATTTCTTAAATGTTAAGTTTACTGTCTTTATTCATGAAAAGGTGGTGTATAATTGTTTAAATAAAGTTAATGCATAATAATTATTGTTTGACATTATAGAATTCTGATCAGGAAGGTGGTGGCAAGAAGAAGAAGAAAAAGAAGGATAAAAAACATAAAAAGGATAAGAAGCACAAGAAGCACAAAAAACATAAGAAAGAGAAGGCTGCGGTTGCTGCTGCAATGACCGTTTTTACCACGTCTGCAGAAGAAGAGCAAGAGAAAACAACAGAGCCCAAAAAGGTGACTATTTATATCTATTCCAAATAGTCTTAAACTGTTACATTTTCTATATTCCTTCACTTGGATAGGTTGGATACTGACTGACATTATTTAATATTAAGAATTCAGGGATCAAATTACCAAGCTATTATAGTGTATTTTACAGAAACCATCCTATGTTGTTTAATGTTGCATCCTTGTTCAAACATACTTATGCGCTCGGTGCTCCAGACAGCTGCAGGTTCTCTGATTTTAGTATGGGAGCGTAGCAGGTTTTTAGTATGGGAACCCTGCCATTACAGCTCAGAATTGTATGCACTATTGCTGTATAGGAAAGGGTCAGCAACCAGAGGGCCAGGCTGGAGTTTGGGCTGAACAAGTCTCTGGCTGCTGTTTTCCAAGCCTATTTTTTCCAGTTCCTCATGTAAGCTGTGGGTATTGAATCATGCATCCTTCATGGGTCAGACCGTGCATATAAATATATCTTGCATATTTAAGATGGGAATCTTGTGATCACATGTCTGGACATCCCAGGTAAACCTAGTTCATGTGTCAAAAATGGAAGAGGAGATGTGTCCGCAGTAAAAGCACTCACTGGATGAAGACTTCCTTTTGGATCACATGAAAAACAGAAGAGAGAGACATCAGCACCTTGGCTGGGTTGCATAACACACAGTCTGGAATTGGGCCTGAGTGGTTTGCCTTGAACGGCCAGTGCACAAATGTGATTTACGTTCTCATGAGGGAATGGAATCAAAATCTGGTTTTGCATCTAATTCATGTTTTTGGGGTCTGTGGCTAATTTCTCAAGCTAGAATTCCTAACATGGAAACCATCAGCTAAATTCCTAGATCTCTGGTTGTGTATATCATGCAAGTTTCTGGTCTGTGGACAAATCTAACTCAGGATTGTATCCTGTAACTAAAACATTAATTGTTGATTTTCCATTGCATTAAGGAGACTGAGAGTGAAGCAGAAGATAACCTAGATGACTTGGAAAAGCATCTGCGTGAGAAGGCTTTGAGATCGATGAGGAAGGCTCAGGCATCCCCACCATCTTAGGCTGAGACAGCATTTGATATAATGTACATTTTATTTGATTTGTACTCAGACTTCAAATTGCTAAAAATGTGTTTGAGCTTTAGACTTTAACATTGGTTGTAATAATTGCTAGGTTGAAGTTCACCATGTAAAAACAAAAAGGGCATGGATCTTCATTACAAACAAGCATTCACAGTGTATTAGTGACCTCCTTCGACAGTTGACATGGTTTCACTAGAATTCTCCCATGCAGTCAGGGTTTTCCTCCCCCACCGTTCTCAAGGGTTTTAAAACAAAGCTGACAGACCCGACATTCCTCTAAAATGCCATAGCATAAATGCTTAGGAAGTTCCTGATCTTGTTTCTTGCTGTAGGCCTTTGTGGTCTATCCAAACAGGGAAACCGCTGTCCATAGGAACATTTGCAGATACCCAGATATCTCTGTTTTCCTGCATCCCCTGTGTGTGTCAGACCAGGATTAGCATCCGAGGATGGTGCTTACATCATACCCTGTTGGTTGCCAGAACACAGTGAGTTCATAGTGATGTAATAGGTTTATTTGGAACACTGGAATTCTAATTTTCACCTTATTTCTCTCCCCTGCCCAGTCTTGTTTTTCTTCTTTTGAAAATGCAGTTTCCATGATCAGCAGTCTCAGCAAAATTTGGCATATGTTTTTGTTTTGTGAATTGTTGTTGTTGCCCTTTTTCTTTTTCTTTTCTTTTTTTTCTTTTGGTCTTGTTGCGGTCCTTTGGAATAGTGTGTACCTTTCAGAGCTGTGATTTCTGAAAGCCTGAAGGACCTGAACTTTGGATATTGTCATGCTCTCACTGGGGGTTTTCATTTTGTTTTTTTTTTAAATACTGAAGCTATTATAAAGCTTGTGGATTAAACAAAATAAATTTCTAAATTTAAAGGCCTGGGTGATTTATTTATATTTTCCTTTCCCGCTGCAAATTTCAAGGAAGCAAGTATGCTCATTTTGTAGAAATGTACATTCTGATCCTGTTAAGTGAGGTGAAAAGACTTGCCTGAAGGTCCTAAACAACAAACGGGAAGCCATACAGTAGTTAGGTGTCTGTCCTCTGTGTAGTGGTGCCTTTTGCGGATGTTGCCTCTGCTCCAGACGGCGACATGCCTTCCATGCATGAGCATACCAGGCCATCTTCACATGCATGCGCGTTTCCTCATATCCAGTATAAGGAATGATGTGTGAGCACCTGCTTCTATGTTTCCAAATTCCTCAGCACTAGAAACGTGGGGGAAAAGGACAGCAAGAAAAAAAAGTCCTGCAGCTCCTGGCATGTTCCAGGCAGCAAGGCAGGAGTTTTTAGGGCTGTACCATTCCCCTGCTGCTGAATACTGGGACACCCAATCCCCCAAATGGACTAGTGACACATTAAAGCCTACTAAAGTGCATGATGCCTGTGGTTCGCCTTTCATTATTTTTGCCTTTTATTGGCTCATGAATAACCCAGGATTATTAATGACACCAGGCATAATAAGCTTCAGCAATATACCTGCATGACTCAAACCCATTTTCCCTTCGTTGCTTTTATTTAATGGGAGGGCCACCCGCAGTGCGATGTTCTAGCAAGTTGCCTTCAGTGCCAAGAAAAAACAAACTCCTGTGAGCACAGCCAGTTGGTGGCAGTGCAGAGAACAAATCAGTTGGGGAAGATTATCATTACTGGTGGGTGTTTTTGCTTGTCTGTTTGCGGGCTCTGAAAACGACACTTCATCATTGAACTCTAGGCATTCTGGGATGGGAGTTGTACTCTGACACATCTGGAAAGCACCAAGCTGGGGGAGGCCGGACTAGGACTGGTGGAATGGCAGGCAGAAACAGCTGTGTATATCTGCACAGGTGGTTGGAAGTACATTATTGGAAGGGCCCTCCAGATGTTTTGGTTTATAGTTTACAGCATTCATCACCGTGCTATGCTGGCCAGCATGATGGGAATTGTCAGCTAAACAATATTCCAAATGCCCTAGAAACAGCAAAGGACTGTTTTTCCATGCATGTTTCTTTGTTGGTTGGTGCTGTGTGCGTTTTGCGCACGTCTTGCTTGTGCGTTTGCAAGAACTTGTGGGGAATCATATGGGAGTAAGCAGCTCTGATTTACCTAGAATTTGCACAAGCTGATACAGATGCATAGGTGGGAATATTCCGCTAATTTAAAGAGAAATAAAATAGAGCTCACCATGGCGGGGAAGACTAGCTGTTTGCTTATCTCTTCAGTCTGCCTTCCAGGCACTCCTTGTGGATGGGCAGCTTCAGTGCCCTTCATTCTTAGGGGTTTCATCTGGTGGCCCTCCAGATGTTTCTGGACTTCAGCTGTTAGCCATGACCATTGACCACTCTGCCTGGGGCTACTGGAATCGGGTACAACAGCTCCATTGGCATAGATTTCTCTCCCGTTTCACGTGGACTTGGATTGGACAGCCCTTTGGACAGAAAACTGCCCTTTAAAGCAGGACCCATGGACATCCAACCTCTTAGGGTCCGCTCCCCCTCACTCAAAAGGGGCCAAGTGCTCACTGAGGGCAAGGCCTCTCTCAGGGACTCCGCTTTCCCACTGCCACTGGCACCAGCTGCTCTGCTTCTTGTCTTCTTGCCCATCTTTGCCACCATCTTTTGCTGTACAGGCACAGAGATCGGAAGAGGCTGGCCATGGTCTTGGTTGCACACTTTCCTTCTCTCCTGATATTGTTTGGGTGGCAGGTGAAGATGCCACAAGGTGTCATGGTGAAGAGGAGGGACCGCTCTCGGGGGTTCTTGTGGGGGGGTTCCTGCTTGGGTGTGGGCTCTGGGGGCTGCCTGATTATGCCTCACCTGAATGCTGGTCCAGCAAATGCTTCACTTTTCTTTGTGCACAAGATGCTCCCATCCCTCTGCTCATGTTGGTTGTCCTTCCTAGATGTGTTTCACCGAGTAAAGGATTTGATTGCGATGCCGTGTCATGGGCTCAGGGACCCTGGCAGTTCCTAGGGTCTGCCTGAACACCTGGAGATGGTCTTAGTATTACTTTTAGATCTGCATACCGCCTGCTTCTAATAATGAATAGAATAGAATTCAATTCAGTTCAGTTCGTTTCTATACCACCCATAGCCAAAGCTCACTGGGCAGTTGACAACAAAGTATAAAGACAATATATAACAGATAAAAACATTAACAGCAATTTAAGTTAATTTAAGATAGCATTAAAAATTCTTGTATAACATTGGAAATGTGGAACCTTTGATTTTTAATTCATCTTCTTTCTCTCTTTTTGGGCCAGTTCGCACTATTGGAATAAGTCATAGTGGCTTATTTAAATCACGGGACATACTGAATGTGTTCAGGGCACAATTTCCATAATCTCCCCACAGGAACAGCTTGTCTTATTCTCCAAGTCTGGAGAATGCGTGTGCACCATGGAAATCAGACCTGCGAGGGTCCAGCACATGCCGCAGCCCACATATTCCACCCTAGTGTATTTTGATCATGTGAACCAGGTCATTCCCTCTCCGTTTCTGAAGAATTCACCTTCCCTGGCAGACACTTTCACTCCTGGGAAATGGAATTCAACTCCCATTAAAGATTCATCAAGCTGTCTGTTAAATTTTTCATTCCATGAGTGCTTTCCCTACTCAAGCAAATGGGATCACCATTTGCCAGTGAGAGAGCAGTTTATTCTTTTAACAAAGCCAAGGCATACACAATGGAATCTCTGGCCACGTAGGATCTTCATTAGTCCTTCAACACAAGGAGAGAAGATGAGGCCAGATATTGTCATACAGTGTACATAAACTGCAGAACAAACCTGGGCAAAACTTTTTTTCTTTCTCTGGGAAGCTAGCCTTTTAACTATTCCTGACCTACATTAATGATAGTATTCCACATAGCATTTTACGAGGTGTTCAAAATATCAGTAATCGGTGCAATATCAATATCAAGTAAAGCAATCAACCTTTTTAATTGCTGGCACAGAATAAAATAGGGCATCTTTTGGGTGGCCCAGGATTAAGACAGAGCAGTTTGCTCAAAGACCCTCATTTGCCTCAATTCACCAAGAGTAATTTGTGTGTGAAACCAGTTTCCTCTCACAGATCTGTGTGCTGGAATGGGAGCTGCAAAAGGAGCTGCAGTGCAGATGTTTGGCCTCGCAAAAGTGCAGAATCCAAAATCCACCCTTCTCGCCCTGCAGGATAGGCAGACGGGAGCAGGGCAGCTCTAGAGCTGGGAGGATCCCAGGACAAAGTCTTCTCTGTGGGTCTTGTCCTGCCTTCCCACCGGCTCCTCACCTTGCTCACCTTTGCTCCTGCCTGCTTGCTCTGCACACACAGAGCCAGTAAAGCAGAAGCATCTCCAGCCCGCCTTTCTCTCTCACCACTGAACTGAGCGCTGTTGCTGCTCACAGGGGAATTGGAGCCAGCGGCTTCCCTGCTGTGAGAATCACTTCCAAACTGACTGCTTTTAAGCTGGGCTGTTGAACTCAGACCCACAGGCTAAATGCAGCCCTCGGGTTTTTCAGCCAGGCCTTCTGCAGTCTCTCAGATGGCTGCACCCCACTACCCTGGCCCGCAACCTCCTCCACAACCACCATTCACAAGATGGTGTCAAGGGCTGGATTTGCTCCCCTCCCTTCCAACAACAGACGGTTCTTTGGCAAAAAGCACTTTATTCCAACCTACAGCCAGAAACTAAAAGCCAACAGAGGAAACGGGACTGAGCATGCACAGAGTGGTTTGTTGCATCCAACCTTGAAACTATTTCTGAGAACCCCTTTTTCAGTAACCCTGGAAGTCCCCTTCTGGAGACAGGCAAGTCTCCTAGGTATATGCAGTTCCTCGAACTGGCTCGTCCGTCTCGCCTGATACTGAGCCATGGAGTCAGGGATGGGGCCATCTCCCATGCCCCCTCCCCTGTCGGTTCCCAGGGTCTGCCTGAACACCTGGAGATGTGTCCTCCCGCACCATTTCTATACCCCCAGACCTTGTTTTCCAGCCCTCGAGCAAAGAGTAACTGCCTCTTTCACTCTCAACTGGTGGCATCCTGACTTTTGGGCCATTTGCTCGGCTTGTAAAATTCTTCTAGGCTTGGCTACTGGCACTGGGAGCGTTACGCTGAGATGTGCTGCTGTTTGGGGCGCCATCCCTTTTGCCTTGGCCCTGCCCATGACTGGCAGGGGAGCCACAGGTGCAGCTCCAAAGCCAAACTGGCCCTCAGGCCGGGAGAAGTACAATGTGGCCTCTCGGCTCAGAGCAACTGCTCCTGGTGGGGCCGAAAGGGGTGACGATGGAGCACTAATCGTAGGCTTCTGCTCTGTGACACTGCAGAGGGTAAAATTGGAACAGTCTCTTGGAACTGCGCCTGAGAGTAACTCGCTGTCAACACTTCCAACTTGTCAGGAATAACAGAGTTAGCCAGGGGGCAAAAGTAACTTAAGGCGAGCGACCGGGGTGGGGATGGGGCTTCACATCTGTGGAACAGTCTTCATTCTGATTTCTGGAGCTAAGCGGGGGGTGGCTTGCTGGAAAGCCAATCTGAGACACTTGACTGTGTGAGACACACAGGATAACGAATGACACTCTCCTTCCCAAAAGTCAAGGTGCAGAATCCCCACGGCTGGGTAAAATACTTTAGCCTCATTGGGAAAAAGTCTATTAAAAGGCACCTCCCTGGCATGTTAAAAAATACCATCTTTGCATATGCCAATCATATTTGGCTGCTGTTTCATGGTGCTCAAAAGAGGTCTCATGGGGCCGTTGGTGGAACTGACCCAGCTTGGCTATGCAGGTGTGGACGAGGGCATAAGCTGGGCAGACCAGGGGAGAGGCGGCAACTGTGGAAGGAGTTTCAGGCACCCACGGAGGGGGTGAGGGGTTGGAACCTGTCCCCTGAGGATATAGGGGTCCTGCTGTATTTGGGAACCGTCAATATGTTGCTTCCTAGGCCTGGCACCAAGGTTAGGCTTGGTTGGGCACCTGACAAGGGCTCACACTGCCACAGGGGCCAATTGACAAGAGATGCCTGGAGTTGGGGATGAGGAATGCAAGCAGCTGGCGATGATGGTCATGAGAAGGTCGTCACTGAGGGAGGGGCCTGTGGAGGACCTCAAACCCCCGGAGCTGGCACTGGCAGGGAGCGTGTGGTGGGCTGCACATGGAGATGAGGAAATGTGCAGCAGAGAAGCGAGCAGAAAGGGTGGGAGCAAAAACACAGAGCAGCAGCAGCAGCCAAGCTTCCGTGCAATTAACGTTGCCATGACGTGGCCCTCGGAGGAGCGAGACGTGCCCGCATCCCTCAGTGGCCTGCCCGGCCCATGATGCCAGTGCAAAATGCCACAGTGAAGACAGCCATCTTCAGACTTCGTCCTCCTCCTTTGAATTCTGCTATTGTGAGCTCATTTGTGGAGGCTTGGCAGAGAAAGCTGCAGCTGGAAAGGTCAGCCAAGAGAAGAAATCCAACTGCCGCTCACAGCGCTGGCCAGGCAGGGGCAGGAAGACCAAACAGGGGGAAGAGAGAGGAGCATATGCTGAAGAAGAACTCTCTCATTCCAACGTCTCTTTCTTTCCCTCCCTCTGTTACCAGGACGCCAGTCTCTTCAAGCCTAAATTTAGGTTGGACTGGAGCATGGAGAACCCTTATTGCCCTGCCATCGCCTCAGACTCCGCGGTTTATTGCACAAGTACTCGATTTCCAGCCAAGACTCTTTCCAGTGTGTGGCTGGGTTGCCTGGCTGTAGCAAAAGCAGCGAAGAGTATTGTCAAAGCAAGAAACGAGCCTTCAATAAGACTGATATTAAAAATTAAGCCACCTATTTGGGCTTAGACTTTCAGTGACTCCTCACTTTAAAAACTGGAAGGACAAGAGGATTTGTGGAGCAGAACCCGCATCATCAGATCCACAATTTCAAGAGCTGAATTCATTCCTGAAGAAGTTCCCGGGGGCCATGTTCCTGTGCTGGGTGAGATCAAAGGCCAAGTGTTGTCCTTAACCGCCATGCCATCTTTGAAGAATTCTTCGTGTCCCTTCATGGAGGATTCCAGCGCTTGTGCTGTAGTAATAGTGCAGGGTGGGGAATTCCAAGCTGAAGGACCAAACCTGGCTTTTGGGGTCGCACACCAGCTCTCCAGGGTTCTCCAGATGGCCACGCCTCTTCCCTTGGCCCCACCCATTTCCTCCTCTCTGACAACCACCAATTAGTTGCTGGTTTCCTGGCTGAGTGCTGATTAATCTGTTTTAAAAGGCAAAACTGCCTCCCCGAAAGTTTAGCTGATAGGGCAGTACTAATCTAAAGCCAAAATGTTCTGGTGGAGGTTTGGGGTGTATTTCTTGTCCCACCCCTTTTGCTTTCACCCGGCCCACCACTGGGATGTTTCTCCTCCCTCCACACAAACCCCTCCCAGGGCTTCTCTGAAATTGAGTTCAGATCTTGGGGTGAAAGACTCCAGGTTTTGGGTGTCTTAGGACTCGTCGTTGGTTTGGGTACTGTGCACCGACTGTTCTTATTGGAGCTGCAATATGTTATTGATTAACCATTCAGAGCAACTGCTTTAAAATAGTAGCAGAGATCCTTTAGCCCGCCAGACAGTGTCCAGGGGCCACGGGATGCTTTGGATTCCCACCTATGATGGCAAATAGCTCTCCGGATCTGAGAGCTGGGGACTGGCACACAGTTCCTGCTCCTCACTCACTCCAGCCAACCACACAAGGTCTTAAAAGCTATCTTGGAGAAGGCGTAAAGAGGCCATTCCAGGAGTGGATAGGAGGGAAGGGCTCTGAGATATGGCGCATCCAGGCAGCACTTTAGCCTTGTTCCCTCCCTGTCTGAAGCGCCTCAGCTAAACGGCTAAAATTGCCTGTCCAAGATTGCCTCTTCAATTTCCCACCTTGCATAAAATGTCCATAATCCTCCGCATCTGGAGGCTTAAAGGTCATTGGATTGTGTCCTAAAGGAATAAAAATGCATTTTACTCAGGTTAATCGGGTTCAGTTTTTCATTTGTCCCAAAACAGATGCAAATCCCTCCCAGCAGCCTTCCCCAGCCTGGTGCCTTCCAGATGTTTGGGGCCTCAAATCCCATCAGCCCCAGCATGGGCAACATCAACCATGCTAGGAGCTGTCATCCAAAATCCCTGGAGGGTGCCCAGCTTGGAAAGGCTGCCCTGCTGAAAACAGGCTGAAAAGCGACACGAGCCCCAAAGCAAGAATCTGCCGCACCTTCATTTCAGTTATCCACAGTGCGACGCCGTGCCAGGAAGAACTGCAACAACCAAAGTGGTTTGAGGGAAATCGCTCTGAGAACATGAGGTCTGTCTCCAGCCAAAGAGCCAGGGGGAACATGAGCTAGTCTAAATAAACGGATTTGCTTATCCTTGTTTTGCTCTCCTCTGGAGCCTTCAGCATCATTTAAACGGACAGGAAGGGAGGGTAAAAGAAATCCAGATGGGACAGCTGTCAGGGAGAATAGATGGGCTCCATGGCATTGTTTTAATTGGAAAGGGTCCCCCTTGGCCCCATTAGCCTGAAGCTGCAGAAAGAGAACTGGGAACAACTCCATCTCCATACACGAGTTACACAAAACAAGGCGAAACGGGAGGAATTTGTGCTGATGCTCCGGTATATGTGCTCATTCTTTTGGGTTAAGCATCTTTTGCATTTCGAGACGACACCTGTCAATTCATGCCTGGAAGACAGACAGCGGTCAGTGAAGCTGAAGAGCTGTAATTCCATACGGACATGCTCTTTGCCAGGCTGTTCCAGGGAAATGCACTTCCCGAGCTCAAAATTAATGAAGGAATCAATCACACGAGTGCAAATCGGCTTGGCACAGGCAGTTCTTCATCCCAGAGAAGCAGCTCAGGGCGGCCTCAGACCATTTCCCTGGCCTGCATGAACATTCATGTTCTCCCTCTTGCAAACTATGTACTCAGCTACTGAAGGGCAACCCTTCCTGACATTAATGTGCATAACTACATGGTAAATATTTGTGTGTGTGTGATAGGTATTCCAGTTTATTTTCCAAAAGAGTGGAAGCCCCATGATTTGAAGACCACCAAACTGTCCCTGCTGAGCATGGAGAGGTGTTCTAAAGTCCCTTTGTATGTGTGTGTACCTTTAAAAAAGAAACCTTATTTCCTAAGGGCTCCCCAGGGTGTGAAAAGGGATGTGGGAACAGGAGCGAGGAGGGCATTTGATTTCAGGGAAAACCCTCAGGCAGAATAATTTTGGGAGGAGGCAGGAGGCGAAACACCTGTGATCAAAACCCAGTTTATCTTGCAGGCTCAGGTACAGCAGTGATTAACAGGGCCCCTGCAGTTTGTTCCAGGACCGCCAGGTGCTGGGCGCAAGGCCTTCCAGGGATCTGGGGCATGGAAGGGATGATTCGGGGCTCCGACCTCAGTGGGGCACTTCTAGCACCATGTCTGGTGGCATGAGGGCTTCCAGCGGGACTTCTGGAGCCTGCATCTCCTGCCGGGCCCTAAACAAGGGAGTATGCAGACAATGCTCCCTTTGTGCCTTTCTCTCCATGGCCCTTGTTTGGGCACAATGGGTGGCTGAGTGTGGAAACACACGCAAGGATCTATACAGCTCCCAGAGGACACAGCCACCAACTCAAAGCCTCTGGGGCAGTCTTTCCCAACCCTGTATCCTCCAGATGTGTTGGGTTAGAGATGTGAAAAGTTTGGGGGGAAACTTGGGGGAAACCGTGCCCCATTTTCCAAAACCCCCTTGGAAAAGACATGTCCTTCCCCTCCAGTGTGCCCCTTCTTTCTGTTCCCCTCCTCCCTGCAGTCTGTGTTGGTCTGCGACTCTCATTGCTCCGGCTAGCATGGGCAGGCCAGCCAGGAATGATGGGATTCATGACCAGCACATCTGGAAGGTTCCAGGTTAGGGAAGGTTGTTCTAAGGAAAGCCCAGCGAGTTCAAAGCCGAGCGACTTCAAGTGGAACAGCACAGTCCGTTCCTGGCATCTCAGGATCTGTTTAAACACAGTCATTTGCACCTCATTTGTTGGTAGAGCTCACAAGCTTTGAAGTACACATGCGTGCCTTGTGTGGTTTGCCTTCTGATTGCTGGCAGATCAAGGAGTCCCCAGTGTGACTGTGTGATGCCTTTCCTGGGAATCTTTATTGTCATCCCTGCTCCTTGGTCTCTTAAAGGCACTCAGCCAGCTGGCAAGTCATGTCGGCTGGTTTCGAAAGTCTGCATGCAAATGCTTGCCTGGTTTTCCGTGCACATCAAGCTGCTATTACAAGCAAAGGACTGGGCCACTCTATGCCTGCCCATCAGCTGCAATGCTGTTCTGAAGCAAGGGATCACCATTATGTTCCGTGGATATTGGGTGAGCCATCTTTCTTTCATCTCTGCAACCAAAGTAATAGCTTAATATCACGGAAATTGAAATTCGTAAGGGCACAGCCCTACATGTTGGGCAGGGAGAACGATTGGCTAGGGATGCTGGGAGATTTAGGATTTTTCTGCCTTTTTTCCTGCCTGAATATGCATAAAATTGTGTCCTAAATGGCATTGGTGGTGGGAGACTTAATGCTCCTGTTAGGACAAAATGAGCAAAAGCTCTGCCATAAACCAGCTGCTAGAAGCCTGACACTATAAAAACAGCTTTATTCTGATGGTGGGATTCCTGAACAGATCAGGAATCCATGTTGCAAGTCTTGCTTCCCACGGGCACTCTAGAATCGCTAAGCTTTGCCTGTCCCGAAGGGTCTTCGTTCTGTATTGTGTTGTCCGAACCCCATTCAACAGTTTTGCTTCGTTCTCATGTGCCTCTAGCAAACTGCCTACAAGGGGAGTGTAACTGAGAGGTTATAAAAGCATCTTTCACAGACTGCCTCTTGGAAGTCCCTTCAGGGGCTGCCTACATGCCACATGTATTTCCTGTATGCCTGAAAAAAAGAAAAGAAAAAAAGAAAATGTTCTTTGGATTGTGCACCCCCAGCAGAATCTCAAAGGGTGTTTTTTCACTCTTGCCACTTCCTGAAGCCTTGACCAAAGTAACAGAAACGCAACTGCAAAGAACCAGACCTCTGGAGATCATGGATTTCTAAATAGCCTCTCACAGCATCCAACTACTCGGTGTCAGGATAAACATTTGCTGCTGAATGTTGTCCTGTTCACAATCCCCCTCTCTTTCTGGAACAACCTACTCCTTCACGCACATGTTGTAGGTCTCTTTAAGCAACTCTGGGGACAGCTTTGTGGTGTTTAAACAACTTTGGGTACCATCCTGTGGAAGTGTAAAGGGAGAGAAAAGGATTTTCTTGCCTGAATGTTTAGACTTAAGGAGGTTTTTTTGTCTAAAAAGGGGAGAAGAAAAGCATAGAAGTTTCTGGTCTGAGTATGCTTAGGACTGTATCCTGAAACTGTCATTTGTCTCCTGCCAGAAGAATGGCCCTTGGAAGAAGGCAGCTTCCCCTAATCTGGAGCCCTCCAGCTGGCTTAGGATTCTGCCAATGGACGGACGGACGGAGGTCCTTAGAATGCTCCAATTGCAGAGACTTATTACAATTTGGTGCCCTGCAGGGCTATTGTAAGCAACTTGAGGCAATCTTTGCCTCCCTTTTACTTTTTCTGCCTCCAAATAAGCCTCTGAGCGCATTTAGAGGAGTTGCACAGGGGCTGGGCTCGGGCTGGGAGGCCATAGGATTTCTCATATCCCAGCCTGTGCCTTCCCCACCCACTGGAACACCTCCTTTCCTTCCCATCCGAAGCCACATCTGCAACCTTGGGATGCAGCAGGCCTGATCTCAGCCACTAGGAGGGGCAAACGATCTCTGAGTGTCCCTCCCAGAGGTCACAGCAGTGCGCACAGCCTGGGGCAGGGTAACTCCTGGGACCGTCAAATTTTTTCCAGAGGTTACAGAGTATAATGGAGCCCCTTCCTGCCCTTAGAGAGGGAGGCCTGCCCATGAATGCCCTCCTTAGCAGAGGCAAAAAGGCCCAGTGCCGTTCCTCCTGCCCTTTGGGGCACAATGGGGGCTTCGCAGGGGCATCTTACAGGGTGGGTCCAAGCCCTCCCCTTCCTTTCACACACTGGAATCGAGAGGAAGAGTAATAGGAAAGAAACAAATCAGAGAGAGGGAGAGAGAGCAACAAGTAAAAAAGATGGTCCAAAGTACACACCCTTTTGCCCCTTCCACCTGGATTTGGACGCTCTTCATGGGCTCTCTCTCCCATCCCCACAGGGTTGTTCTGCCCAGGAAAGGCCTTTCTCCCTGTCTTGGACGACACCCAGTCCATTTCTGTATGTCAGGCTGCAAGCAGAAGCCCCAGACCAGGGCAAGAAAACCGCAACCCGCAACTTCTGCATGACAGAGCAGCAACTCCAAGGGCTGCAGTGTTTGCCAGAGGGTAAACCCCACGGCACCCAGAGTTGATACAGAGTCTCGCCCGTCATGAACAGCAAGGGCTGCCCTTCGTGAAATGCAGCACTGGTCAAAATGGGGGGCTTGAGTTCTGCAGCTAGCCCGGGTCTCCTGGGATGCCAGGGGTGCCGGCAGCCGGCACTCTCCCTCCCTCTGGCCCAGAGGTCCCTCCAGAAATGCTCCAGCCTCCACTTCTGGTTCGCTTACTGGATTAAGGAGTCCTCTTCCACCCAGCCATCCTCAGTCTCAAGCGTGAAAGAGAATGAGTCTATTAAATCCGAGGAAAGTCAGGCCAACGACAAATCAAAGGGTGCAGCAGAGGGCAGAGAAAGAAGATGGGCTGGAGGGGGCCAAAAAGCCCCTGGTGCTGAGCTTCGCCCCTACTTTCCTCTGGGTCGCATCAGCTGAGAGGAGGGGTTTTGGGAGATAAGCTTGCTCCAGGCACAGCGACCAGACCAGCGGGATCCTTTGCATGCTGACTCAGAAGGAAGCCCCGCCAGGCTCGGGGCGGTTGCTGGCAGGTGCGGCCTCTGCTGTGCTATCGCCTTGCCACTCAGCGCCTTCCCGCGTGCTCCCCCCGCTTCTTCGCTGAGGGGATTTCCAGAAAGGGGTTCCTAGAACTACCAAGTCGCAGCTGGTGCAAAGCCATTCAGTCTCCTCACCACAAATAGATTTTTCAGGCACTTCTGGACAAGGCTCTGCCTCACTCACAGACTTATGGGGGGGGGCAGTCCAGACAACAGTGGTTCTCCCCCCTCACCTCCAGTCTTATCCTCATGACACCCTTGCCAGGTAGGACAAGCTGCGAGAGACGGGCTGCCACCCAGTGGCTTTGCGGCAGTGTGGGGGGATTCCACTCAGGAATTCCCCTGCCCTACCTACTCTGACATGCTAACGGCTAAACCACACTGGGTCTCCCTGGCTAAGTCTGGGAGAATCAAAGATGGGCAGGTGAGGGCTGCCCTGCCCAAGATAGTTACATTGGTTGGGCTGAGCAGGTGCACCGAAGGGGGCCGGGATCTGGCCACCGGGGCCCTGGGCGCCTCGAGCAGAAGAGGGGGTGTGGAGGTACTCCCTTCATGTGCAAAGTGCCTTTTCTCAGGAAGGCCCTGCATACAGGGCTCCTGCGCCCTGCACAGCCTCCCTTCCCTACCACACGGCACGGTGAGTCCTCGGTGGTCACGGAGTCCCACCAGCCCTGCTTAGCCTGCCTCTCTGCAGTGGCCACTGAGCACGGCCTCTCCCCACTCCCATCCTTCCCGGACACTCTGCTTAGCCTCTGGGGCCTCCGCCGGCCGGGTGCCGGCCCCTTGAGAGCCTTGGAGAGTGGCAGCTAGTGGGAGATTAAACCCACAACATCGAGAGGCAGAACTGCTTGTTAAGAGCTGCCGGTGCCTTGCCATTGTCTCCCCGGGAGAATTAGATTAGATTGCTCTTGGTGGCCCTTCAGATGTCTGGCTTTCAACTCCATCGTCCCCAGCCATGGGGTCTGCTGGTGGGGGATTACTGGAGTTGTAGGCCAAAGCATCTGACATGCCGCGAGTTGCCCATGTGTGGTGTGCGGAAACCTTCTCCGGACTCAGTGTGCTTTGACCTATTTCTGCCATCTCAAATCCAGCCACGACGCGGACGAAGCTGCTTTCCTGCCCAGTCCTTGCCAAGCACAGCTCTGTGCAGCGGCTGTCCCAGACGTGAGGTCACTGGGCATGGCAGCAACCCGTTCGCTCTGGCAGGCCCCGCTTCCCCTCCTCTTATGCAGAAAAATAGGCAGCTTATTCTATAAAGCAAGAACTGAAACCAGTTCTCCAATCCCAAATTAGCCTAGGGTGTGGTATGAGCACAGCTCTAGGGAATGAGATGAGATGGCAAGGGAGCCTTCCCCAACCCAGTGGACCGCAAATCCCATCATTCCACGTTGGCTGGAAATTCTGGAGTTACAGTTCAACATCTGGAGGGCCCCATGTTGGGGAAAGTTCTGCTAAAACTTGACGTTGCTTCAGTTAAGTTTGCTACTGGACTAATTACTCTGGTGAGGATGGGATCAAAGAACAGGGATGAAACATCCAAGATGGAAAAGGATTTTTCAACAAGTTGGAGCCAACAGAAATCCATTTTTTCTTCAGATGTGATCCTGTCCAGCCAAAGTCCCCTAGAAATGAAACTTCTCGGAACTTAAATGTTATGGCAATGCAAACGACATCAGCATATATCAGAGGATGCAGCATGACTCCAAATTTCACAACAGAAATGGTGACATGCTTGTAGTCATTCCCCTACCTGGTGAAAAGAATTAGGGTGCAAGTTTAGACAAAAAGAAGTTGTACAACTGCCTGCATGTCCCAGCCAGCTGGGAGTTGTACAACTCCCCGCCCCCCGCCCCATGTCAAATGTAGGAAAAAGGACACAAGCTGTGACTTGTATTAGGGTGACTGAAGGGCTTGCAAGATTTGGCAGAAGCCACATCTTCACTGAGCCCAGTAAGAAGTCCCTCCTGAGCACCGGCACCGATAATCGGTTCTGGGCAGAATGGCACAGGCTCTTCTGCCACTGGGCATGGCAGACAGCTAGTTGAACATTTTAGGGATATTATATGCATCCATCTTTAGGTGTATGTTTGTTATTTGCATGCTTTGAGTGCATTAAAATCTTTAGATGTATTCTCTTGTAAATAAATGCATACAAGTGATTTGGGGTATTTGTGAATCAGCTTCATATTGATGCTTGCAGCCCGATGTAGGGCGGCAAGATACTCACAGATAACAAATCAAACTCGTTGGGGACTAGTAACTCTCAACCAGTTACAGAAGGAGCCCCCAGTCCAACCTTCCTCGCGGCCAGCCGCCCGCGGGCGCAGATGAAGCGGCGCCACGCCCCTCCCGCTTGGCAGGGCAAAAAGGGCGTGAGGCGGTACCACCACGGCCCCGCCCTTCGCCTTAAGCCCCGCCCCTTCCCCACCCGAGGCCACGCCCGCACCTCTGTGAGGGTGCCTTCGCTCCCTCCTCAGGGCCCTGCTTTTGGCGGGACAGGACGGCGTCACGGAAGGCGCTCTGATGTCTCCAATGCGGCTTTTGGTCGCGAGTCCCTCGCGCGGCGAGCCACGCCCCTTCGCGGCGCAGTCCCCGCCCCTCAGCATAAATTGCCGGCGTCTTTGCCGCCGCCTTTTCAGTCGCGGGACCGCCTCAGTCGGCAGAGCGGAGGGGGGAGTGCGGGACGCGGTAGGCGAGGGCGAGAACCCGAACCCGAACCGCAGGCGCGCGCGCGGGCCGTGAGGAAGGGAAAGGCCGAGCGAGGGGAGGCGGCTCGTTCGCGCGAGGGGCGCCGTCGGAGTCTCCACGCGGAGCGGGCGGGCGAGGGAGGGAGGAAGGAAGGAAGGCAGAGCATGGCGCTCTCGCTGCCGGTCAACGGGGTGAAGGAGGGCGACAAGGAGCCGCTCATCGAGCTCTTCGTTAAGGTAAGCGGCTCCTCCGAGCGGCTGGGCTAAGCCCCTCTCCCTTCTCTTCGGTGCTCCGCTCCGCAGAATGGTCCCCCGCTCATTTCCCTGCGTGCTCCTCACTGAGGGAGTCGGCTTGACTCGGTCTCTCCTGCATCTCCACGGGAGCTCCGTCCCCAGCGTATTTCTCAGGCGCGGTCAAGTTCGCTGATGAAATCTTTTCTTTCCGCTCCACAACTTCAGTCTCTCCTCTCGAATACTCTAAAGGAGCCCCGTGCGGATTATTAGTACTATTACTGCGTTGTATCCCGCCCTTTTTCTTACTGCGAGCGGTCCGAGGGGCCTTACGAAGTCCTCCTCCTCTCCATTTTGTCCTCAACAGCTCTGTGGGTAGGACAGGCAGAGAGCCTGAAGTCACCCAGCGAGCTTCATGGCTGAGTGGGGGGCCTCGAACGCGGGTCTCCCAGGACCCAGCCCAGCTCTGGCCGCGACCCACTCACTTCCTTTCCGCCCCCCCCCCCGCATCCATTTTTAGTCATTAGGGTTGAGCAAAGCGAGGTCTGGTGAGGAATCGACCCCCGAGAAGCAGACCGCAGATTTGGGCCAGGCTGCTGAACCTGCCCCCCCCCCCGAAATGGAGTTGGGGGCAGGTTATAAGCTGGTGACATGCCTGGGGGAGATGCGTCGGTGGCTGCTTGTCCTGGTCGCTCCATGCCCCTTCCAGAACTGGCCGTGTGCCCGTGCATTCCGCTTGCTGCGGAGCAAGAGGGACCGAGGATGCTCTGCAGGGATCTGAGTGGCCACTGGGTGAATAGAAAGCTGGACTAGATGGTCCCCTGGCGTGATCCCCCCGGGCTATTTTTATCACCACTACCACCCCATTAAAAAAAAACCTCAGTAACCTAAAAGATAAACATTAATTGGATAAAATGGGAAGGTATAAAACTTCTACTACAAAAAAGTTAGTTTAAAACATCTGAGCAAATGAAGAGTTTCTTCTTTTTGTGTGCCCCACTGCTACTTAGTTGATGAAATGAGGGCTTTAAAACAGTAAGTGAGGACTAATTTGCTTGATTTTGTTTCCACCTCTCCAGTTTGGGAGATGACAGTCTGCTGCCCCTCTAGCATTTCTTCGTAAACATAAAAATGCACACACGGATCCTACCATGAGTTCAGAGAGCTTTCAGGGCATGCTGCAATTTTTCTGTCCTGATGTGAAATCATCAGTTCTTGCACTCCAGTCCAAGTAACCCTCAAAGTTGTTTATATTTAGTATAGTCAGTCGTCTTTGCTTGTTTGCATCCCATCGTGTGTGGTGCCTTCAAGCTGGGAGACTCCTGTGTTCTCTTAGCTTTGGAACAAAAGACTCCTCATAGTTTCACTTCTACCATTTGGGGCCCCTACATGTAGCTCATCTCATTCCGAAACTATCTCTTCACTGAAACCCTGTCCTTAACAGCCACACCTCACCACAGCTCTTTACTTTCTACTTGATATGGCATCCATTAGTATTAGACTGGTACAGTTCTCCCCTCTTTATGAATCTTGATTCTCCTTTGAGTGCACCCAGGATCTTCATGCATGTTGGTAGGTTCTTAAGTAGCATCTGAAGATGCCACTGCTATATCCTTTAAGAGCCACTTTGTACTTTAGGGCTTTGTATTACCTTATGCCAATAAATTCTACATATGTATTGCTTTGTGCAGTTCTTGTAGGAAAATTATTATAAAAGTTATTAAACTATTTGGAGTTTCTCGCAATCTTTTTAGCTTGTTCTTTGCCTCATTCTCCCCCTGCCCCCACTGTCCTGACACCCAGTCTTGGATTCCAGAAGACAAATCTGACTTTTATTTTGGACCATTTCCCACAATAATGGTATGGGATGCTATAATTAGTGTGTGACAGGTGAGAAATGAGCAAACATATTTCTTTTGGTATTGCAGTGCTACCTTCTTTAATGGAATAGGGATGAACAAAACTGTCCATTCAGTTTTCTCCAGCATCCAAGTTTTTAAACTCTCAAGCCCCTTTCTTGTTTATGTAGAAATATACAAATATTGATAAACATTTATTAAAAGTGAACAGAAATATGTATGTATGTATTTATTTATTTACAAATTTATATGCCGCCCCCTTGCCAAGAAGCCCCGTTCACTTTTCTAGCAGTATGCAGTAGTCCCAGTAGTTGTAACTATTTCTAACCTGGAGAGGACTCTGTCATTAAAACTGAGCCTGCCAGAAAAAGATTACAGGTCTGGATCAACACCACAAATAATGCTAGAATACATAAGGATTCAAAGCTAGACTTTTAACACCTTATCACTCTGCCTGAGTGGTTGAATCTCAAAGTTTCATTTATTTGATGTTGATTTTTAGAATAATCTTCAGATTCGTTCTATTCAGTCTGTTGAGCGCGTGTGAGTCTCAGTACATTCTTAACAAAGAATGAATGGAATTCTTACTGATCTCAAGAATAGGCAGAGGTGGTATAAGGCTAGCACAAACTTTGTTGTTTGTTTTTGTATCACCCACCAGCCAAAAAGCTCTCTATAGATATCATTATGATCCTGAAATGGCTTTCTTTTAGTCACTGGATTCTGAAGACTTTGCTTTGGATGATGTCTCATCTTGAGCATCATTCTTCAGATAATGTCTCCTCCCCATTTCTCCTACTAAAACTTTCTGTTTTCTCCTAATGTCTCCTCCTCCTGCTATGTTAATCCATTAATCACAAAATGTCATACTCATCACTAATTTTCCAAATTATATTTCCTTTTAAGAAGTTACTGCTTTGAAATAGTATGTGGAACCTTTTTTCCTGCTATTCTATTTCCTGTTTCTCTCTAACTTTACACTTGTAAGGAGTGAGTCCATTAATATTGGACACAATCTTTAAAAAGTGTGAAGAGATCTTATATAAAAACTTTTTATAAAAACATCTATGTTTCTAGTTTTTGGTAGAAAGAAGATATCAGATGATTTATGAAATGACTTCTTGTATTTCATTACTTTTGCGTGTTGCCACAACATCAACCTTTGCCTTGTTTGATCACATGAAATACTCAGCCTTCAACATAGGGTGTGAAACCTTGCTTTGGGAAGCCCCTTTTTAAGATAGTGTCTGTTCTCCTATGCTCTGTTAGTAAAATCCTCATCTGTGCATCCCTCCCTTTTTGCAAAGAACGCACCAGCTTCCTTCTGGAATGCAACAGGCACAGTTGAAAGCAGACTTGAACTGGGAATAAGGGGTGGAGAATTGATGGAGTCTGGATGAAGTAATCTTCTCCAGAAGTCATTACTTCATGCATGCTATGAATAGTCCATTTACTCATAGTTACTCATTTGCTCTTGGAGGGTGATGTAAAGGGTTGTTGGCTTATGTTCCTCCTCCTACTACTACTGCAAAGTTTTTTTTTTTTTTGCAGGGGGGATTATAAGAGGCTATTTGAATTTAAAATATAGTCACTTTGAGTATTCAGATGCATATATGAGTCCTTTGATTTACAGAGGCATTATTACATAACCTGTTCCACCCATGGTACTGGCACTGATACAGCACTTGAAGAAACAGGACTCCATGGCTTCTACCCCATTATCATATCTGCTATTGTGGAGAATGGTGAATGTCTTGAAAACATTTTCTAATTCACTTTTTGGAACTGCCTGTCTTTGTTCATCATTTGACTTTTAAGGACCGGGCTGTAATTTTTTTTAAATTTGAAGAGTAGTACAAATACAGCTCCAAATCATTTTAGCTATCAGTAATAGGAGGGATGCGTGTTCCACGTTCAGTCTGAATGCAGTCGGAAAGAAACGGTTCCAATGGGGGAGTTAAATTCAAGACCATTGCATTTTAGACATAGGTGACGTACGGATGGGATCTTTCCTAATCTTTGTCATTAATGGGCTGTAGCAATGTACCCCCCTCACACACACACACACACACACACACACACACCAGGTTATTTACCAAAAAGCATATTTTAAAAGGTGGGTGACATGTATAGGAGAGAAAAATAGAAGTCACTAGTTTTCAACTGAGTGGTTCAACATAGTCATTGTGATTTCTGAAGTGCCTCTGAAAGAACAATATTTACACTCAGTCTGCTATAATGCATGGCCTTTTCCTTCTCTAAACCATATTTGTAAAGCAAACTCTAGCACTTACACTGGTGGTCTGTGGTAATAAAAAACTTAGGCTGGTGCCTTCTGTCAAGTGCCTGTGGTCTTTCACAGTCTGTGCTAACTTGAAGTGCAAATATTTGCTGTCTTAATGCTGATAAAGCAGCACAAGCTAATCTTGAGAAGCGGTTAGGAATGAGGCATATACACATGTATAATTGATAAAGATGAGTTGCTTCCAGTGTCAAGCAGCAATGTTTAATACACCCATTTGGATTATTACAGAATTATTGTTGTGAGCCGCCCCGAGGCTTGTGGCAAGGGGCGGCCTATAAATTTCCAAATAAATAAAATAAATAAAATAAAGATTGGGATATAGTTGTGTGGCTATAGCCAGGATTAGTTAAGTTGAATTAGAACAAAAATCAGAACAAGAACGTTATCATAAGTGTGATGTACAGCCATTGTCTGTATCACAGTCCTGTGTGGATAAATCACACTTCTCTAATTCAAGAGAACAGAAGTGGGTCTTAAGTTTGACTGAGCAGAGATGTAAATACAAGTCCAGGTACAATGACTGGATGTTGTAAAGTTGGAAAAAGTGCACCAAAGGGAAATTAGAATGAACAAGGGGCTGGAGCTGCTTCACTGTCAGGAAAGGTTACAAAAATCTGTTTATCAGATAGGCATTTTAATTCCCTTCCCATAATACCGGAGCCCCAAAGGGCCATCCTATGAAGCTGACTAATGTGTGATTGAAGATGGATAAAGGTAGTATTTCATGTAACACTTTACTTAAAACTATGAACTTCACACTATTATACATGTGAACATGTAGTGATGATCCCCAATTTGGATGGTTTTGAAAGGAGATGAGACAAATTCGTGGGAGATAAGGCTATCAGTGTTACCAGTCCTGAGGCTAAGTGGTGCCTCCCTTCTCAGAGACAACTATTGGGGAACTTGGGCTGCTGTGTGAACAGAATGCTGGACCTTTGGCCTGGTCCAGCTGGGCTCCTTTTAGTTTCTTACGTACTAGTCGTTGAGTATTCTCAGGTTATGTAAGTTCAGAATAAATTGCAAATAGCTATTTTGGTTTTCTAAGCTTGTTGATAGTACCAAGACTTCATCATTTTTAAGGAAATGCAAGAAACAATTTAGGTATAAAGAAAGGAAGATGAGAAATTTATGAGCATGAGAGAACAGTAGGGGCAGGATGATGGCATTCCCTGATACTTGAATACCAGGAATATTCCAAGCTTTTCTCTGCCTCCATAAAATCTAGAAACTTGTTTGAGAAAACTATTTTCAAGCAAGATTGTTGGCACCGATCTTGCATGTGTCTTGTCCAATAACACCTGCTGAGCTGCTACTCTTGCCTTAGTTAAAAGGAAATGGTATTGGGAGTGCTGTCTGCTGTTTGATATTGCATCAGTAATGTAAGTTTGCACTATTAACATTTGTAGCAAAGTTTGATTTGGCAAGTACAACTTGTCAACCAGTATGAAATCTTTTGTAGATAGAGTTGGTCGCATTTCCCTAGCTATTGATGTAACATGGATATATTTTGTGAACTTAGAAGGCTGCATGAATAGAAGGGTCAAATGTGGTACTTTTGTGCACCTGCTTGTAGAGCTAGTACTAGCCATATCCAGGTTACCCTCTTGAAGACAGGAAGAATAATAGTAATTTTTCCACCAGTAAATGAATATACTGGTATATCTCTCACTGGGCCTAAAAAAAATCCCTGAATTAGATAGAAATAGTATTATTTAAAAACATCTGACCATAAAGAGTGTAGTGAAACTGCAAATTTGGTATGTGCAAGAACTGAAGTTGGCTCGTAGCTACCCACTTCTTGGAAACTGATTGGTTAAAAGCCAAGGCCTTGGCATTTCGAAATACCCTAGTAGTGGAGTGTGACTCTGAACAAAACAAATGGTACAATATTAAAACGGGATCTCTCCACCTTTACAAAAAGGACAGCTCTTTAACAATATCATAGAATCACAAGAGTAGACGAGTGTCAAGGGTAGTTCAGCTCTCATCCTTCTCTCTCCGGAACTCCCCTCTGCATGAGCGAGACAGACTTCGTAGCCTTATGCATGACCCCTTTGTGCTGCAGGATACTGGAAAGTTTTTTGGATTGTTTGGTTATACTGTGGCATGAGCAGGGGAAAAAAACCATGTGCTCTAGTCCGGAGTTATAACCGTATTCACTCTGTTAGTGAAATTAAGCTGTTTCAGGCAGTGATCCACACATTTTTGTTGGCACTACAGCCAAGACAGAGATGGTGGCCACCAGAATTCTGCTTCTCCATATCCTTGAGCTTATGCAACTGTGCAGGATCAAGGGAAATATTCTCTCTGCCCTGGGGTTGGAGAGAGAGGAGCAGGGCTTTGTTGGTGTGGGCTGAGTTATGGAAAGTGAGCAAACAGCCCGATCTGATTTTAGGACTAGATGGTGGCAGTGAACAGCATGTGATTGTCCTGACCGGTCCCTCCTTTTGCAGCATCAGGGTATTGGAAGCAGGCGTGGATTTGTTGAATCTGCTAGGGTATGTTTGCTGCGATAAGTGAAAATGTTGAACTTTGGTCTCAAGTAAGTGGGCTAATCTGAGCTCCTGGGAAATTTTTTCTTGGTTCCAGTTATGATAATCAGATGTTGATTTTTAATTTCCATGCCTTATTTTGGCTGTTTCAGCAGCTGGCCAAATAGCTACTCTGAGTTCAAGAAACCATGTGGGAACTGGTCAAGAATTATCTGACCCAGCATGTGTAATTGGTTATCTCCTCTTGAACTGTAACATCATAAATTCTTTTCCAAAGAATTGTTGTATGTTTCAACAGTGTACCTTAGAAAGAAAAACAAAGGGTGTGGAGAGAGGAGATAAGTGCTCTGCATTCATTTCTAGTCTTGGTGTCAGAAGATAATCTTACTCAGCGGTCTAGCTCAGCATCAAAATAATCTCATTATGCACAATCCTTATGGTAGGTGCAGCATTCTTGCTAAAGGATTATCTTGTGAAAAACCCTTTACCTTGGTCTGAAATACATTTAGGAAATACAAGTGGGATGTTACCTTTCAGGGATAGAGAAAATCAAGAGGCAGACAGTCATGCCCACATTGGACTGGCAGTATGGGTTCTGCAGTTTGTGGACCCCAAGGGCACTTTTGGAGACTGGAACCTGAACTGCATTCTGTGGAACCTTTACTGTATTTATTACCAAGCCTTGGCAGCCTTGAAGCTTTGTATTGCCTGCCTGTCACAGGATCAAGTGTTGCCTATTTGTGTCTGTTTAGTGCATTCAGAAGAATTTAAGACCTTGAGCTCCAAGCAGCTTACCAGCCAGTCATAAATGTGTGATTTTGAGAGTTCTTGACTATCTGCAGTACTGTTGGGCCAGCTAATAGCTGCACTTGGAGGGTGTGATTTATTGTTGGGTATGAATTCTCTTCATACAGGTAGCTGGCAAAGAAGAAAAGTGGTATTAAACATCATGCAGAAGGATAAAGGGTAGAGAAATGAAATAGACGTGTGATCATCACTTCCTTAATTTGCTGGAGAGAGACTCTGCTGAAGAATGTTAGCATTTTTCAGCTGTGGGGCATGGGAGCAAATATGGCATGTTATTGGTTAGTGGAACTAGTTCACTGTAGAAACCAAGATGAAACTGTCAGGCAGGAACTCCCCAGTTCAAACATTGCCTTAGATGCAAATTTAAGGTGGCCTTTGGCTGACTCTTGTTTCATCAACAAAGAATCAACTTCATACATTCTTCCTTTGTCTTTGTGAAGACAAGTTGGCCAAGGGATTGTGCTATGTTTGAATTGGGATGTCCACAATGCCATATTATATCTGACGCCTGTGCTTTAGTGCTGGGATATGCACTGGGATCTGTTTGCCCAACCTAGTGAAGGCACACTTAATCACTATCACAGATGTTCGCGCTTTACCATAAAGATGCAATTCTGCAAACTTTTGGACAGCATTCTCCTCAGTGAATCCTAAGTGCTTCATCCATTCTCTGTGAATATGCCTCCATGGTGATTTTAAAACTTTTATGTGTGTGCAACTGCTGCCCAGAAAGCACTTGCTTTTTTCACGAAGTACTCTTGGTTGTATAGATTTTGGCAGAGCATTAGAGGTCATGCATGGCTCTATGTTCCTTTTATTCCGGTGCCAAGGAAAAGATAATCTCTGCCAACGGATGCATACATTGGAGGTGGCACAAAAGCAGTCTGGGGAGGCTGAAACTCACTTGGCCACCCCATCTTATGTGACTAATTAAGAGCTTACCTAAAGTTATTGGCCACTCTTTGAAAGTGAGGAAGAGAGTCCATAGCACCAGCTAATCTTTCAGTGGGCAGCTTGAGACAATATTAGCATACTAAGAAATCAGACCTGAGAAGGTAGTCACCTGAAGTGAGTTCAGGGTCAGAGCCTCCGGAGGGAGGGGGTCAGGTTTTTAAGTGTTGGCTCGGCTTTTTTTTAACCTTCTGAATTTAAGAGAGAGGCAAAGCCTATTCAGCGCTGGCTGCAGTTGAGGAAATTTGTTGTCTGATACTTGGGGCTTAGCAAACATTATTTGGATTTGTGAGTCTGAATTTGCTGCTTGTTTTTATAAAGCTAAATGTCTAGCTTTTACAGCTGATAGGTTAAAACAACCATAGAGGAGATAGAATGGAACAGGATCTGCTTTCTGGACTGCCCATGTTTCACTGCCCTTCATCATCCAGTTCTTGGTATGATCCTGCTCCTTGCAGAAACTGTATATTTTGTGACACAAATTGACATTTCAGGTTTAGCATAAAGTGGTGTTCCCTTCCCTTGGTTGCTTCAGAGCTGCTTCACATGATTTGTTTTTTCTTGGCAATAACTGTGATGTAAGGAGAAGCTATGGATATGAATACATGCATGATATTTTCTAGTTTTCTCCATGCACGGATGGAGAATTGAAACAAGTAAACTTGATTTAATGAGTGGAGTTCTGTCTCATTCCTGAAAATGCGAGGAATGTGCTCCTGAAAATGGCTTTCCAGATATGGGCATACCAGTATTGACTTGGCCTCTGCTACATTGCAACAAATTATAGACCGATAATAAGAGCCCCAAAAATTGAGGACACGTACCCTCTTTTCAAGCGGCCTAAAAGTTGACTCACAGAACTTTTCGCTTTCAGTATAGCTACGCAAGAAGAGTTCCAGGTGCTTGTAAAATTCTTGGTTTTCCTGACCTCTAACTCCACTTCTGAAAATGCAACAGAAGACTAAATTTATGCGATAACAAAACTAAAGTTCTTTTAGTGGATTTTTTTTTTCAGGGGTGGGGTTGATCTATATAAGTTGAGCTGGCAGTAGTGCTTCAGAGTATTTCAAGGAGCTTGTGAAGCTGAGTATATCCTGCTTTACTGTGCCTATTTATAGTAGCTTTGTTAATGCAACTGATGACTCTGTCATAAGTAATTGTTTTTGCAGTGCTTTGAAGATGAAGACTGTGTTTTCATAGAAAGGATTAATGTCCCTATTGTTTGTGGTGGGCTTGGGCAAGTATACCAGCGAACAGTATGTAAAATGATTGTAATGCAATGATGATGGCCTGTGCTGGAATATGTAATGAACCAGGAGGAAACAGTCAAATTGGCATAACTATGGGTGCATAGAATCATTGCTGTAGCTGTGATACGACCTGAACTACAGCTGTTGCTATTTATGCTTATATTCCCTTTCTCAAAATATGTGTCCCCTCAAGCAGCTTACAGCATTAAAACATACTCAAACAAAATCAAATTAAGACAAAATCAAACTGCCAAAATACAAAAGCTCAAGTAGTTGGTTAGGATAATCAGATGTATATCCAAGCCGCCAAGTTTATGTTACAGAGGAAGGTTTTGATTTTTCCTCTCAAACACATAGAAAAAAAGCCAGCCACTGTACATGGAGAGTTTATTGTGCTCATGGAAAAGGCCTTGCATCAAGTACCGTATTTTTTGCTCTATCAGACTCACTTTTCCCCCCTCAAAAGTAAGGGGAAATGTCTGTGTGTCTTATGTGTGTGCAGTAAGTCTGTCAGGTGTGCAGCCCATGGGGAAGTGATGGGGAATGTGCCTGTGATGATTTGATTCAGAATATTTTTTTTCTTGTTTTCCTCCTCTAAAAACTAGGTGCGTCTTATGGTCAGGCGCGAAAAATATGGTAATTGTAGATCTGCCTTGCTTCTGAGCATTGGATACTTATACTAGGGCCTGTATACTAGGAAAGGGTATATTTTTGTATACCCTTTCCAATAACCGTGGTAAAGGATTGTGTAGGGCTTGGAAGGGCAATAACTGTGACATCGGCCTGGAAACTTGCTGGTTACCAGTGCAGTTCTTTGAGAACAGACATTGCTTTTCTTTTACAGCGTACACTCAGCTATGTTTCTGTGGCTTTCTGGACTAGCTTTCCAGACACATTTCAGAGGTAGTCCCACATGGAATACATCACGGTAGCCTAGTGCAGAAGTTACCAAAACCCTGTATTATGAGAATGGTCTCAAATAGCACACAAGGCAGAGTTTGGTAAAGGTGCTCTTGTTACACACAACATATACCAGTCACAGTCCAATTGCAATAAGAAATATTTTATTTAATGTGTTTTTGGTTAGATGACCAATACAGTTTATCATAGGTCAAGCACAGACTTCACTCACATGAAAGCAAAGGTGATTCAAAGTAATTAATTGTGCCTGGATCATGCTCTTATCTGAGTAATCTGAGTCTAAATATCCTGTGAAAAAGCTGTCTGCATACTCTGATAATGTACTTAAGTTGTGAGGGTAAAACCTACACATTTAGGGTGCTTTATATTTGGTCTTAAGTTTGCTTCTACAAATGAGAACTAGAAACAATAAAATAGGTCCCGAGAACATATATTTTACAAGCTTTGTCAGGCATAGTTAAATAGAAAGACTAGTGCATTCTGTATTTTGACAGTCCTTGATCTTACGCCCTTTTCATCAAAATGGGAACTGGCCATTTTTAGTAAAAACAATTTGATTTCTCATGGTTCCAGGAGAGACAGTTGGGAAAAATCAGTTTTCAAAGTCAGCGACTTCAGAATAATGACTCCCCCATGTAAATAGGATGTTTTTTAATTGATGCACTTGCCTTTGCTCAAACCCTTACTTAGAAATTAATCTTCCATAACATTTGCTTGCTTAGAGCCAATTGCTAGTAGCTTGTCTACTCATAAAGTTTTGTAATACCCGAGTCCAGAACTCTGTTCTTGGAGAAGCAAGTGAAATTTTATCAACAGTTTTAGATCTTGAGCAGCTTCCACTTTCATCCCTAAAATGTATGTTATGCTAAGAATAAATCATACTCCCTGTTAATTATATGTGTATTCAATGCATCTCACTAAAGTCATCATTTAATCCTTGCATTGTTGGCTAAACAAAGGACATGGAGGTTCCTTTACTTGGAGAAAGGAAGTCGCTGTCTCTCCTCTACTTCAATCCTTATTAGGCATAAACTAAATATAGTATAACCCAGGAGTGAAGTCACATCTGTAAATTTTCAAGAAGGCGGTGAGATCAGTCATTGCTACTGGATTGCCTTCAGTCTCAATTTCCTTCTATACCGTAATGCTTTTGACTTGCCAACACTAGTGTCCAGAGTGCTAAGTACTTCATGGTTTTGGAAAAATAAACTAGTTTATTATAAGGAACAGATTTTTCCAAAAATAAAACTGAAGCAGAAATGAGCTATGAATTTTTGAACACACTTCATTGTATAAAGCTGTGTAGTTTTCCCCTTACAGAGTGGCTGTGAGACTAAATAGGATGGCTTGGTATGTTAACTTGCCAAGGGACACTCGCTTTGACTTTTTAGAGATATGAGTCACCCAGACTGTATTCTAGCAAATTATTTCTCCGGTGCAGCAGGCATAACTCTGAATTCACTGCAAATGGCTGCCATGGCATACTAGCTGTATGTGTGGGATGGGGAGAGGCCTGCTTGTTTATTTGCCCAGATTGCAAGCTGGACTAAGAGTAATGCAATTGACAGGATCATGCAGCAAGTGGCCAGTGATATAGTCAGTTTCATCAGGAGGAGCAGAGAAGAAACATAGGGAAAATCTTCGTGGTGTGGCATGACTAATGGTGTCGAATTTTATCCAAGGAAAAAAAATCCTTTTTTGTAAAGGCATTCCCTACTCGCCCATTGAGTTCTGGGAATGAGGTCCTCCTGAAAGAGCCATTCCTACAGAAGGTAAAAGGGGTGGCCACTAAAAGAAGGGTCTTCACAGTGGCTTCTCCCTGTCTTTGGGATGGGCTTTTTAAAGAGGTCTGTCTGTCACTGTCAGTACTTTCATTTTGGGGAAAACCGCCCTCTTGAAGATTTTTCAAAACCTGTCTTTAACACCTGCTTGTAAAAGCTCACTCTGCTACGAACAGGTCCCCACCCCCATACTTATAATTGTACTGCTGGCCTGTTTTTAATACTGTTAGCTGCTTAGAGAGCTGTTAGAGGGCATTCAGCAGCTTATAAATTTGAAAATAAACAAGTAACAATGAATGGATTCCGGTGATTAACCTTAGTAAGTATGTGAAAAAAATACTTGTGTCTTTGAAATACGTATTTGCTCATTATTATTATTATTATTATTATTATTTCTACTTATAATATTCTACTATTATAAGTAGAAATAATAGTGGTAACAGCAAAACTAAATAACAGAAGACAGTTGAGCTGTTGAAACAGATGAATTGTTATCAGCCTATGGTACACGGTTCTTTGGACTGCTAAAATTAGAGTGTCAGTAGTTCTCAGTACCTCTGTTCTTTTCTGAATTAGATCATCAAGAAGTACGTGGGCTGTAGTATGTAGGGGCTTAATACCACCCTACATGTTTTGCAGTGCAGTTTAAAATACACTGAAACAAGAAAACATGCAAGTGGACAGCCTTCAATAAACATAATTATAGCTGTAGCAACCCAAAACCACAGAGGAGTATATATGGAAATCCAGTTCCAAGTTGCTCTACTGATTTCTACCTAGACAGTTGCTAGATTAAATAAATTGCTTTCTCTTACCCTACTTAAAACAGCTAATTTAGCAATTTAAGTTTTCATTGGCATTGTCAAGACCTTTCTCCCCCACATAACTGAGCCAGTTGGTGCCTATCAGCCAAACTCAAAGCACCTGTAGTTTTATCCATGTATTTGTCCTGCCTGTATGCATGCAGGTGTGTACATGCAAAGAACAAAAGGGGAGTGGTGGGAGGGTGTTTGTTTAAAGGAGATGATCACAGAAGGTGTAAAAAAGCAATAAGGTCCCTAACCTTGTACTCTTTTGCAGAAAACATTTTTAGTACTGAATAATTATGGCACCAGCAGTCCAATTCTGTGTTTTTATTGAAAAAAAAAACAGTTTGGAGTAGTGGGAGGAAATAACTCCCTTCTAATATGGATTTTCAAGCATTTGCTGTCTTTGCAATGAGGCCACGTGGAAACTAGAGGGTAGGTTTTTTGTGTTACTGCCAAAGCACATGCTGTACTGTGCTTGCTAACTCAGAGGAGCAGAGTTCTTGGACAATAGCTCTTCAGGGCCCTTGTTAATGTGTAACATTGAATCTGAACCAATTTTTAAATATAAAGCAAGCTTGACAGCCTGCAGCCACGCTGCAATTTTGAAATCTTTCCACTTGAACACTTCAGCACTTTATCTTCAGCTTGGTAACACAGAGATTCTACAGAACTGTTGAATTGTATAGTAGGAGTGTAGCTTTTGGTGTCAATACCTCTATAGGCCATTGGGCTGAACTGGTTTTGAGGGGCTGTGGAATTGTAACTGTTGCTTATTAGATAGGAATATGAAGTGTTTATACTGACAATAACCTTGTGCAGTAGGTAGGTTGGGTTCAGGGTCACCCAGTGAGTTTTAGGAGAATTTGAACTCATGTTGCACCTATTATCTGATGCTTTTGGCAACACATTTTGTTAACATGCTGTGCTGAAAAAAATAACTCAGATGCTTTTCTGGCATGTTGTCTAGAGCCCACCAAAGTGCTTAAAGTTTCACCTGCATCAAATGATTAAAATATTGCCAAACTGGAGTTGGGAAGCTGACTGAAATCTAGCTTTTAAGACAGGAGGCACTCTAATTTGTAATTGCATGAAGCTTTCATTTTGAAAACTTTAGAAGTAGCATTAACAAAACAAAATGGAATCTTGTGGCACCTTAGAAACAAACAGATTTTATGACACATGTGATGGTGGATTGTAGTCTAACTAAATTTCTTCATCTTTAAGCTGTCACAGAAACTTATTTTGGGAGGGCAACAAACTGGCTATCTCTCTGGAAATTATTACAAATATTACCTTGGATCTTTGAGCCATGATGCCAGATACTTAAGCATCCAGGAAATGTCATGTCAGTGTTTCTTTAAAGTGATTGAGGTGGTACGCAGCAGAAGCAGTTGTCCTTCCCCTAGTGCTTGTGTTCCAAGGAAATATTTTTCCCCACAATCATATATTTGTCGTGATAATTCATCTTTTTCCCCAGCAACTCTAGTGCAATCTGTGAATGCTGTAAGGTGTGTAATTGCCCAAGTATGTCATGCATGTGATGGTGCTTGCCTTTTGTCCTTTAAAAGACATTTGTAACCTCTTACAGTGATAACATTAATTTGGGGACACCCACTATAGCAAGCACGCATAGAAGCACTCAAGTATCTAGTCTTTTAAACAAAAAATAGCTAAGCTCGTCAAAGATTCTCTTCTTTCACCCAACCCAGCCCTGGCTAGCATCCTTTTCATTGCCGCTTCATGAACACTTTACCTCATTGGATTAATCTATTTTTTAGCTTAAAATGTCAAACAGTTGTATATGCAAACTAGTAAAAGCAAGTTGTCAGCATAGTCACATAATGTTTTGAAAATTGTCTTGATTTGCTAAAAAGGCACATCTCTGTCCATCATCTAACTACTTCCTCATGTGATTTAAGGATTGCAAATAGCGACAAGTAACACAGGAGGCAACTATAAGAGGATTGGTCTGGTAAACAAATCGACATTTTGATCTCACAGAAGTCACTATTCATAGGATACACCTACCTGCCAAGCTGAATGGCTATAGGCTCTGTATGTGCTTGTGCCGTATTTCTCCCAAGAAAAGGATAAAGCCAAACATGACTTTGTGTGAAGCAGAACAAAAAAGTTGTTTTTGTTTGTAGTAACTATTGTTGTACAACTAAGAGTAACAATGTACTCTTGTGCAGCGGCACTTTCTGCCGGTCTGTTCAACAGAACGGCATTATCCTTTTATTGTGATGGCCCTTCTGAAGGTAACATTGTTGTGTTGGCTTGTGGCTCTCAAGCAGTCAGCATTACTGATGGTGATGGGGCTAGCCCTACTTCTCTGGGGAGGCTGTTTGTTTATCTTTCTTGGACTCCTGCTGTGCGTCTGATGGGGGAGCAAAAAGGAGGACCTGAGAAGAATGAAAAATGTGGGGTTGTTTGTGTGGGAGGGCACTTTTTGATTGCCAGTGAAGTTGTGCATTGTCAGTATAATGTGATCTGATTCTCTAGACAGCACTAGCAGCAGCTGTGTACTGGGCCCATGGAAGTTTTCTGATAGTCTCTAAGGGCAGCCCTGTGTGATATGCATTACTGTAATGCAACACAGAATCATAGAATAGTAGAGTTGGTCGGGGCCATGAAGGCTGTCGGGTCCAACACCCTTCTGTTGCAGGACATCGAGTCACACCATCCCACTCAGATGGCTGTCCAGTTTCTTTCTGAATGTCTCCAGTGTGGGAGAGCCCACCACCTCTCTGGGCAGCTGGTTCCACTGTTGTATTGCTCGGACCGTGAGGAAGCGCTTCCTGATGTCCAGCCTTGGGTTGTCACAACTTGAACGGATTATTCTGTGTCCTACACTCTGGCATCAGCAAGAGGAGATCTTGACCTTCCTCTTTGTGACAGCCTTTGAGGTACTTATAGAGGGATATCATGTCCCCCTCAGTCTTCTCTTCTCAAGGCTGAACATGCCCAGTTCATGCCAGTGTCTACGACATATGTGACACAGGTCTGAGTTTTTCAAGAAAGCTGCAGCTGCCAGTGAAGGCAGAGCCTGTTGAAAGCACTCTTGGCTATTGCCTACAACTGAATAGAACCTTGAAGCTGAACATCTCTTGTTTGAGAGATGTGCTGCCTATTGGGGGGGGGGGGGTGTCAAGGTGTGGCAACTGAATTGCCAGAATATGTTGCCCAACCGTTTCTGCATTGTATCTTGCTTACTCTCACTCAGCCAAAACCTGGATATAATTGGAATGGAATCCATATTGCTAAATGGCAACATTTACCTTTTGTTTTACAAGTCAGAGCACTGTCCCCAAGAAAGCTGTATTATTCAAAAGAGTGAGTGGCTGCATTGTTTGCTATCCCTCATGTTCAGCTGTTAACAGGTGTCTCTGATAAATTGGTTTAGATCAGGGCTTAAAATTTCAAATCTAGACCTACTAGCCAGGCAAAAACCTTACTCTCCACCTGGAGCATGCAACCTCGCGGGGCAGAGACATCTCCCCAGATCCTCCGCCGCCACCCCCTCTTGCATCCTCCAGCTCCTTCCAGCTTTCCCATGCACTGGAATGGCGGGATGTGGGAAGCTCTCCCAATTCACATCGCTTGGCCCCTCCAGGAAGTTGGAGACCACCAGCCTCGCTTTGTCTCTGTTCAGGCCAAGAAGCAGCCGCTGGGCTTGCCTTAGGGGGCGAGCAGAGGACGCCAGAGCCCCACCACTCGCTCCACGCCCTCCCACCTCCAACCACCCGCAATAAGCATGGGGGGGGGGAATCCTTTGCTGCCCATCTAAGGGTTAAAGCAAGAGAGGGCTGCTTCCTAGAAGGGCCAGTGGAGAGACAGGCCTGAGGATCGCGGAAAGCAGATACGCCCGGGCGAATGTACACGTGCATCGAAGTCTCTGCCTGTGCGGGTCTGTGTGGGTTTGCTTCCCGGTTAGGGTCCCATTTGCAAATAGGGATGCAGAGCATTACTATGTTCGCCAGAAAGGAATTTACCCTCGCATTTGGCGAGCGGGCGAGCAGAATTTTCAAGCCCTGGTTTAGATAATGTTTTCCAGATCCAATAAGCCACCCAGCTTCTTCTTATGGACATTCCATTTAGCTTTGGCAGAATGAGTAATCTTTCTTCATTGCAAAGTAATGAATTGTGATTGGACCTACAGAGAACCTGTAAGCAACACTGGGCACAGGGGAATGATTCAGAGGAAAGTACAAAGTTCTGCAAAAGTCCCATCATTGAAGTGACTAAAAGTTTAATGAGCTACTGCTAAATCATCCAAGACAAAGCATGACTTTTATCTGTATTTCTAGGAATTGCAGCCTTACTCTTTTTTTAAAGCCCTCTTTTTCAGAAAGTATAGAGATACTCAAATTTCATTGGAAACTAGATCTTGTGATGCATAATAAGTATTAATAAAAGGTAAAGGTTTCCCCTTGACATGAAGTCCAGTCATGCCTGACTCTAGGGGGTGGTGCTCATCTCCGTTTCCTAGCCGAGGGAGCCAGCGTTTGTCTGCAGTCTCCATGTTCATGTGGCTGACATGACTAAACACCAAAATGCACGGAACGCTGTTACCTGCCCACTGAAGTGGTACCTTTTTATCTGCTTGCATTTGCATGCTTTCAAACTGCAAGGTTGGCAGGAGCTGGGACGAAGCAACGGGAACTCACTCCATTGTGCATATTCGAACCTGAGACCTTTCAATCAACCAGCCCGGCAGCACAGCAGTTTAAGCCACTACGCCACCTGCATCCCCTAATAAATATTAATAGTCAGGAATAAACCATTCTCCATTCTCCCCCCCTGCAAAAAAAAGGATTGCTTTTTTTGATATTCTGCAAATAGTCTACAGTAATGTATCCAATCTTCATATAGGTAAGAGCCTTGAGATGGAAACTTCGTTGTACTTAATTAAAAAAGTACTCTAAAGATATAAAAACCACATTCTTCATTGTATCACGGGGGCATTTCAACTGCTTTCTACACCCCTTCTCAAGATTAGGTCCCAATAACTGTATAGGCACATTTCAGGTACATTAAATGACTTCCTCTGCAAATAGAATTCTACTTCCCTTTCTGCCTAAACATATCTGAACCAATCATATATAGCTGATCACATGCTCCAAATATCAAAGGGAAATGGGGTGAGATAATGGAGTTCAGTTCCTGCATTTCAAATCAAGAGTTTTTGAGGGCCAAACTAGACTTGACATGCAGATGCATTTAATATTACCCAGCAGCACTTTTTTTAAAACTGGGAAAACCACTCTAGTGGAGAGAATGGGAGGGTGTACCTCTCTGTTTCCTTATCTCAGATTTCTCCACTACAGATAGACTTTTTGAAATCGTGGATTTTGGGAATCCAGATGTAGTAGCTTTTAGTAGCTTGCAGTCCTTAAAAAGTGTTGTCCATGTACATGCAGTGACATCAGGTGATTGTAATAGGTTCTGCTGGTATTCTGAGTTCTCATTTCAAATTTGGAACCTGATGGAGATTAATAATAACTCTGCAGTAAAATGAATTTGCACAAAACTGAACTTGGCAGGCTTTCTTTCTGACATTCCAAAGCCTCCATGTTCCTGGAGCTGTTTCTCAATAAAGGCTGAGCCTCTGTTCTTTGAGCATTCAGCTTCCATCCTGCATGCTGCAGCTGAGTTCTTTGAGACTCTCAGCACTGTTGACCTCATCTGTCATGAGCGTGCTACTTTTGTCCTTTATAGGGCCTATTGACTTTGGGCCATTTAGAAGAAGTGAGATAAATGGGAAGCAATTAGTTTCATAGAAGCTTTGTACAGTATGCTGCCTGCAGAATTGACAAGGGTAAATTGGTGGCCCAGTCAGGCATTCCTAAGTGTAAAATAATGATAAAAATCCAGGAGGTGAGTAATTTGGGAGCAGTACCTAACTCTAGGTAGCAACAGGTTTGGGGTTGAACTTGATTAGACCATAAATTGCTGCAATCTAATCTAGTAAATTTTTATATGTAACAATAATAAGAAATGACAACAAAGCTTCCCCTCTTGGCTTCCTTGGCTGTTTATTTAAAACGTGTGATCAAAGAACACTTTGATCTAGAAGTTCTTTCTAAGCTTAATGCTACTTTACTAGCTGGTAATCTGGGTTAGAAACTGCAGAAGAGAAATACAGCTGTTGATTTCATCTTGATTACATCTACCAGGATGAAACTGAGCTGAACAATTAGTTTCTTTGGTTCTTTGACTATGTTTTTGCAGATCTCTGATACATGCATGAAATGGTATTCTGTAGAAGCAGTAGAAGAATTGCTGGCTTAACTAAAAGCATGTTGATGTTTCTTGTTAACTTAATGGAAAGCTTTCAAAAGTTGGAGGGAAAGAATGGTTCAGCTGTGGGGGGAGGGAGCTAATTTGAATTCCTGCCCGCTGGAAAATGGTCATGTGAATATGACAACTTAGCACTTGGTTTAAAAAGAACACACACATCTAGTCCACCTTATATCAAGTCCCAGTGTGTAATTCTTTACTGTTTCATAATTTAATGTCTGTTTGATTTAATTCTATTAGAAATGTTTAAATCTGTATAGTTTAATTCTATTAGCAGAAATGTCTTAATCTAAAAATGTCTCTGTGTAGCTAGCTGTAAACAGATTAGGTCTAAATTGTTGAAGAGTCTATCTGATTGACCATGGGTGAGATTCAACACTTGAGAAATACTTTCCAGCCTCATATCAAATACCTTGGCATGCTTCCCTGCCTTATAGGAAATACTAAGCATGTAAATTGTGTTGTATTATCATTCTTAGTGAAACTAGGATTTGGAAGAAGGGTGGGTCTGATTAAGAAATTCAGGGAATTTCTTCTTGGGCTAACCATACTTTCTTTAGGTTTCTGATTTCCCTCTTTGCTGAAGTGAGGTGTACAGATAAGTGTTTCTAGACTACAATTTTATTAAACTATTTGACTGGTTTTTGTAATTCTGCCCAACATAGTAGCATTTCACAGTTTGTATTACATTGATATTTGCTCCACATTTTAACTGTTTTGCATAACAGGAGCCCTTGTTTGTAGACTGCTAAGTAATTGCATCTCCAGAAACATGCTTGAAGTTTGTGTGTGTGTGTGTCTGTATTGCTGCCTTTCTCAGTCAGGTAGACTCATCTGTAAGATTAACTGTCTTTCTGTTGCAGTGTTTTTTTCCTTAATATTATGTATCTAAAATAGCTTGAGAGTAGCCTTTGCATATCTCTTTTTAATTTTGAGTTCCAACATAGTTCTGCAGATTACGTAGAACTCTCTTCTAGACCCAGGCTCTGATGTTCTCATTTAGCCATAGTTAAAAAGCTGTAATGTTTAGTTTCTCAGAAGGACACCTCAAATAATGCTGACGAGCCTTTTGCTTGCCACCCTTGCATTCTTTCGACGCACAGTTGCTTGGGAGAATACTTTTTCAGTCCCGAAGCCAATTTTTTCTTGGCATTCCTACAGCATTCTTACTGTGTGCTCAGAATAACTTAGGACACTTTGGGGAATACAAATAAAGACTGCAGAGAAACACAGTGACTTCCTGAAGACTTCATCTCTGGTTTTAGGTCTGGATTATATTTTGGATCCAGTTTCTTTTGGTGAAACGTTATTTCTGCATTTTCTGAAACATCACTTCTTAGGTTAAGTAGAAAGCATGCACACCATTAATAGGTTACTCTCAAACTTCCATAGATGGTTGTAAAAAAAAATAGTTATGATTTTCTGTCTCTGAACCAATCTGTCTGTTTACAAGGGTGCTCCCAGTTATTTATTTACACATATTTATATGCCTTTTCTCATTTTAACAATAACAAACTATAGAAGAATAAAACCACAGCATTCTTCTTCATGGTCGTATGGGAAGCTTGCTAGTCGCCCCTGTGTGTGAGGCACAGAGACGATGGAGGAGAAGGGCAGGATGCCTACCTGTAAGTGTCATTCTTCAAGTTGGCAGCTCTGCATTCACACAACCCACCCGCCTGCCCCACTGGGTGTCATGAGCAGCCTAGCTATTTGTGCTGCACGTGCTTGTCTTGTTGCTGTGCTTGTCTCCCATCTATGGTGCCGCTCAGTGATGCAGGTGTGGCACTGCCGCTGCCTAATGAGATGGTACGGCTTCGCTCAGTGTGAGGCCAGCACTGCTGGTCCCGGGGCCTGAGGGCACAGGGCAGGCTTGCTGGAACTGAGGGACATGACGGGAGCCCCTCCCTTTTATAGGGGTGCTGGGGTGGGGGAGGCAAGTAAGCTTTTGATCATTATGAAAGAACACGATTGTTGGTGTCTGACATAAAGTGGCAGAGAGGTTAGATACGGGAGTGATACATATTTGCAACTTCCAGCACACTGCTTGTGCTGTTCACTCTTTTATTTTTCCAGACTGTACTGAGGAGTAGTAGTAACTATTGCAAATGTTGATACTGGCATTTCTGGAATGGACTCACCATTCTGGAAATAGAGAAGAGCAGCTGGCACCAGTTTTACTTCAGAGGCACGGCAAACGATGCATTTCCCGTTCGTATTGTACTTCTTCAAAGATTGTTAAGTGGGATGGTTCTGATTCCAGGGACTCTTCAAAACACTTCACATCTATAAACCATTAGCATTAAATCATTTTCCTCTACATGACACCCTGGGTCAGAAAAGCCATTGGTGAGAACCAGGGCAGTATAGTGGTCTTGTATCAGAGGCCCAGAGTTCAATGCGTGACCAGTATCTCCCAGCCTGACCTACTTCATAGGGGAGTTATAAAGATTAAATGGGAGCGGAATGTGTGTCAACTTAAAATTAAAATAATAATAATGATTATCATAAAATAATAAAATAAATAGAAGTTGCATCTCTGTTCTTGAGATTACAGTAAATTGAATTGTGTATGATACAAGGAGGTTTGTTACTCAAAACAGTGAATTTTAACTAACCTTACTGAACCATCCCTGACAGTATCGCCTTCAGTTATTCAGATTGCTATACTAGGAGCTGAGCAACAGGCCTTAAGTATAGATCACAGCTTTAGAGAAGATGGTGGTTTAGGAATAAGTTTGGGATGAGAAAATAATAGCACTAAATTGGGGCAGCTCAAGCCGAACATCTTTCATTCTTCATGTTTCTCCATCTCTACCTGTGTAGGGCTTAGATGCCGTGTGTTAAAATTATGAAATATATGTTTGTGAACTCAGTCGTTGTGCTTGTTGCTTCAAATCAAACCGCATTCTCATGATGGATTGCATGGCAGTTTACTCTTTGTAATGAAATTTAGACAATTATGTATTCAAGATGCTTAATATGGACTTAATAAATGCTATATTCATTTATCAGCAATAGACCCTCCTCATTCTGTTTGGAAAAGGTAAGGCAATTCCTGAATGCTTTTGCATCTCTTGGAATAGAAGTGGTGGTAATCAGAATTGCTAGAAATACACAAAACAAGTGTGATGTAGTGGTTACGGGTGTGAGACTGGGACTCAGGTGATCTGGGTTCTAGTCTCCGCTCAGCCATGATACTCACTGGGTGACATTTGGACCAGCTATGGACTTTTAGCCCATCTACCTCACAGAGTTGTTATGGGGTTAGGATGAGATTGAGAGCAGCAGGAGGAGAATGATGTGGATTTCTGGAAGAAAAATAGGTGGGATATTATACATAAATATTTTGAAGTTCAGATGAGCCAGCTTTCCCAACCTGTCACTTTAATGGCAATTCAGACCTCTTGTCTATTGTTAGTCATCTGCTAGAATGCCAGAGAGGCTGGCTGATCTTGGGAGATGGTATTGCTTGAGTGGTGTGTGTGCACACGCACACAGGACTGAGGTAGAGCTGCCTTCGTGTCTGTCCTGACCGAAAGCCTGAGAAGAAATTCCTGTGTCTTCCAGATTGCCCTGTTTGAATCTGTGTAGATGGTTGGAATAATTTATTCTTGCTTCCTCTTGCCAGATTAACCAGAATGTAGTCACTTTGGGTATCATAGAATAGAACCTTGTGTTAAACGATGTAGAGAGGAGGACTTGGGTAGATTTTTGCTTTCCCTCCAGCCCTTTGGGTTTGTCATCGAGTTACTCCCTGGTATAGCCACAGTAAATTTCCAGCCACTGCCTGCTAAATTTATCAGAAAACCTTCATATTATAAGTCTCATTTTCCTAGCACACTCCCCTGATTATGCATTATGACTGGTTAGGTGCACAATAACCCACCCTATTTTGCAACCTTAGGCAAACAGCAAAAAGACAACATTTATGGAGCCCTTTGCAAACACGTTTTATTTTAATGACTCACAAATTGAGCAGGTCTAATTCTAGGTGTATGCAAAAGCTAACTTTATTAGCTGTGACAAAGCTATCATGGACTGGCTTTCCAATGAACTAGCTTATGTACGCGCAATAGATTATGAATTCTTGGAAAACTTACTGAGTAAGGATAACATATTTTATCTTGCAAAGACATGGACTTCCTGGTCTCTTCTCCTGGGAAATGTTAAAATATGCCACACATGGCCATGATCACCCTCTCCTCTCTGACAAAGCAACCTGTGGCAAGGCTGAAATGGTTACTGTTTGCAGAGTCAACTGCTTAAGTGTCAGAAGGCGATCCACATGCTTGGTCCGCTTCTATTAATATCCTTTCTTCCTTTCACAGGCTGGCAGTGATGGTGAAAGCATCGGCAACTGCCCCTTTTCTCAGAGACTCTTCATGATTTTGTGGCTCAAAGGAGTGGTATTTAGTGTAACAACAGTTGACTTAAAAAGGTAGGAAATGTACAATTTACCTGATCTTTCATTTAATCTCTGGTTATCTGTTTCCTTTGCTATACTGCAGAATTTTAAATTTTAAAGGCGTTACTTCTGTTAATAACTTTTAGTCATAATGGCAATATTTTAGATTACCGTATTTTTCGCTCTATAAGACGCGCCTGACCATAAGACGCACCTAGTTTTTAGAGGAGGAAAACAAGAAAAAAAAAATTCTGAATCAAATGGGCACATCATCACAGGCACATTCCCCATCACTTCCCCATGGGCTGCACATCTGACAGACTTACTGCACACACATATTCGCTCTATAAGACACACAGACATTTCCCCTTTTGAGGGGGAAAAATGAGTCTTATAGAGCAAAAAATACGGTATATATCCGACGTGGTATGCTTCTTCATACCTGTTTCTGGGGCATGTGAATGGGCAGGTACTACTCATGCCCTTCTTTTTGGCTTTCTATAGGTTTGTGGTTATCCAATTTGGGAACAGAGCAGTGAACTTCATAGGTGTTTAGCCAGATCCAGCACAGCTTTTCACATGTTCTTAGGATTCTAACTATTCTCCTTGTTACGGACACAAGACAATGTGTGACAAATTGCTTGGTTGTCATCACATTGAAGCAGTACACAGTTCTCTGTGCTCAGGGAAGTTTATAATGCACTTTGAAATAATTGCAGCATGCATTTGTATTGGAAACTAGCAATAATCAAGTTCAGATAGGAAAAAAGTAATGTTGAAACTGTTTTCATAGTGGAGGCAAAGATAAAACAACTTCATTGCACCGGAGGGGTGGTGGGGGTTAAGAAAATGTTTATTCTTCTATTGTTGTTTATTTGTATATTTTGCTTTGTTGTAAGCTGCCTCGAGGTTTTGTTGTGATGGGACAGCATAAAAATGTTTTTAATGAATGAATGAATTGATTGATTGATTGATTGATTGATTGATAAGGTGCAACTTTTTTTTGTTTATTGGATTATTACAAAGACAAAACACAATGACCACATTTGTACATAATGCTAATGCATGATTTAATCTTCAAGTTGAATAATTGGCTGTTGTGATATGCAAACCCAGCTGTGCTAATACAGTTTGTTAACCCTGAATATCCCAGAGACTGAATCCATGGTTTGCTGTTGGTTTATGAACTCTGGGTTGAAATAAATGATTTTGTAGGTACAAACTTACTATTCATGCATGCATGCATGAATAGTAACTTTTACAATCCCTTATTAGTTCTATATATGCTGTAATATTTATGTATAATTTATAGATTCATAGAATAGTAGGGTTGGAAGGGGCCAAGAAGGCCATCAGGTCCAGCCCCTGCTGGTGCAGGATACCAAGCCACCCATCCCACTCAGATGGCTGTCCAGTTTTGCCTTGAATCTCTCTAGGGTGGGAGAGGCCACCACCTCCTTGGCAACTGCTGCAGTGTTTTTCCAGAGATTGATGTTAGACGGACTGGTCTGTAGCTCCCTGGTTCATCTTTTCCCTTTCTTGTAGATGGGGACAACTTCAGCTCTTCTCCAGTCATCCGGCACTTCCCCTGTTTTCCAAGATTTCTTGACGATTATCGATAGTGGTTCAGAGTGTTTTTCCGTCAGTTCCTTTATCCTATGACTCTAGGATGGAGCTCGTCAGGTCCTGGTGATTTGAATGCATTAAGCTTATCAAGGTGCTCCATGATCATTTGTCCATTGTTCTTAGGCTGCCATCCTGCCTTTTTGTCTTGGACTCCCCCCCCCCCCCCGTGAGTAGGTGGTATTTTCTCTTGTGGAAGAAGAGTGAGCCGAAATAGGAGTTAAGCACCTCTGCCTTTTCCTTGTCACCTGTTACCTTTTTGCTGTCCACATTGAGTTGCTGGATTCCCCTGTCTTTTGTTTGTCTTCTGTTTTGGACATAACTGAAGAAGGCTTTTTTGTTGTTTTTAACAAGCCTCACTAGCCTCAGTTCATAATATAGAAATGCTACAGTTATGTTTAAAGATCTCTATTAAAAATAAGTCCTGTTATAATAATAGTACAGGGCAGTAAGTTAGAGGAGCATGATTAGTTGCAATTAATCCTGAGCAAGTGCATTTTGAAGAGGCATTTGAAATATGCCACATCTTCTGTCTCCCAAATTGCACATGGATAGGATTTTGAAAGAGTGGGTGCCGCAGCAGAGAAGCCTTGCTGTCAGGTTGTGGAATGAACCACAAGGCCTCCTCTGAGTATCTTAAAGGTTCATTGGTCGTGTCTTTGTCTTAGGTAATGGTGGGCCTGTGTGCCCGTAGGAATTATCATGGTCTCAAGTTGCTTAGGGCTTTATGTCAATAACATGGGTTCAAATAGGCAGCGAGTAAAGTTCTTTTATCAGAGGTGTTAAATGAGCATAGCAGTGAATACACCGTGGCCGCTGCATCCTGCATGAGCTATGGCTTCTAAACCAGGCACAAGCATAACTCCCTATGAAGCACATTGCAGTAGAACCATGGGTTGTTTCACAAGGCTTCAGAGGCATTGAGCAAGAATAATAAAAAATACCAGCTTCTCTGCACGGCAATATTACTATTTCACAAAGACCTTTGGGATTTGAAGAAAGAGGAGGAGGAGGCGGCGGCGGCGGCGGCAAATCAGGGACTGAGAAAATATATCAGCGTGTTATTATACCAGGCAAACCCTGGTTAGGGTAGCAAACTGTCAGCTGTTAAATACCCCATGGGTTAGTGTGATGGGTAAACTAGGTCAGTATGACTTGCACCTTTACCGTCCTATGAATTTCTTACCTACTTAATTATAGTGTATGTAACAATTCCTATTTCCTGAACAAGGTCAAGATTGTTCTGCTCAGTGGAGAAGTAAAATTGCCTTTAGAAAGCAACAGTGAAACAGGCTTTTAACATAGCTGTGATTAAAAAATGGCACTTCTTTTTCCCTTACCCCCAAAGTTCCCATCAAACAAGAGCTGGATTGCTGTAATTCAGTGATAACCTGGAAATTCCAGCTCCACCCTACAGGATGAGTTACTGGTAGCATTTTCTCAAGCTCACCTGTTTGGAAGCTCACTGGTCCTTGGGCTGTTTTCTTTTTCTTTAGTACTTTCAGGTTTTGACTACATAGAGAAACCAGTAATTAAAAGAGGGTAGGTGTTCTTCACTGATAGCAAAATCAGCTGAATGCCCTATAGAGGGAATGATTATATGTTTATCAGGAAAATAGCTTAAACAGGTGTGGCTTAGCAATCTTATTTATGCTTATTTATGACTCCACTGAATGTGATTACTGTATGATATTGAAGATTATCTGAGTTTATCTGCTGTGCAGTTTAATGCAGGTTTATTGCTGCTCTTTTGTTGAGAAGTAAAAGAGAAGTATATGGCCTTCAAAATGTCCCAGGCTCCTGCTGGTATAAAAGTTCAGAGGGAAGAAGCTGTGGAGCACAGGAAACTTAGAAACTTACTGTTCTGCAACACGTATTTTCCTTTGTATGGTCTTGTTAAATATAGCTTGGTGCCAACAGGAGGATATTTCCAGTTCAGTTCTCCTAGTAGCTATGGACACAAGCAAAAAATACACATGGGCTAAATGGGGACATGCCAGCCTTTTCTATCTACTGAATGTTTATGTTTTCTGCCTTCCTGCAGCCACTAAAGACAGAGGCTTCATTCTTTTCCCTCTTCAGGAATGCAACTTGTGTCAGTGTGCAGGAATTAGATGACTTTTGTTGTTGGCTAGAGCAGTGGTGTAATATGCAGAGTAGAACTTGTCTGAGAAAACAAGGGAAGCTCCTGGTTTTGGTTTTTCAAATGTTGTTTGAGAAGTATGTGGCAAAATCCGAGCCAGTGTTGTAGGGAAGCTCCTCAGAAGCTGGAATTCCTCAGTTGTTAATGCCCTCTGGGAAAGTTTGCATGGCAAGCTACTCACAGTTGCTAGGCTTTCCCAGCTGCAGTAGGAGATAGTGCCTGTGGTATTTTAGGGTGCATGTAGCTTATGTGTGGCAAAACTTAAGGACAACAGACCTAGGCAGCACCTCTGTCTAAGAGAACTCCTACCAGAATCTTTTGCAAGGAACTGAGATTCCAGAGCAAATACATGGGGTTTTCTCAACAGCCAAATGGAAAGAGTTCCCTGAAGGGAACTCTGAAAATCACTAGGCTAACATATTGAGCCCATTTAAATGTTAACACTCAGTTCCTGGAACTGGTGTGACTGCATGTTGGATCCATTGTATGTTGTTGGGTTAATTTTGGGTAGTTTAATACCTAAGTGACCCAGAATCCTGTGTTCAGATGTCATGAAACAACATATGAGCAAGTTGCATTGGAAAGTTGAAGCAGCAATTGTTTCTTCATAGATGTACTAACTCTTGTGGACTATGTCCTGAGAACTGAGCGATAAGTGCAGCCAGGTGCAATTTTCTGCATTTCGATTGATAATGTTACTGAATGAATGAGCAGAAGTTGGAGGCTGGAAACAAATCCCATTGCAAACAACTATTCAGAAGTTAAGGCATGGTTGTAATAGCTCAACCCATATAATTACTCCCTGATGCTCCTACTACCACTGTCACTTACCCAAGCTTAAGCAGCAGTAGGGGGAAATCCTCTTGAGCCTCTGGGATGGTCAGGGACTAAAGGAACTGCATCTTGTGCTTGATGGCTTGGGATGCCAATCTCTGCGGACTAATGGGAGGCCAGCCATGTCCAGATAAGTGTGTATGATGAGATGGGTGGGAGAGCTGCATTGAGCAAAGGAGACAAGACAAGTTTCAACAAGTTGTTTTGTATCCATTCCAAATTGAGCCTGACGAACTTAACCATTATTAGGTCAATGTTTGTCCCATCCTGTTCTGTAGGCTTTAAAAAACCCTCTGGCCAGCCTGCTCAGCCATTCATCCAGTGAACTTTAAACACACTAAGTAATGAATGCTAGAATGACCAACAGCAGTGCCACTCCCTCCTTGGCAGACTGGAAAAGATGGATGTTCTTTTTTACCAGATGTATTTATAGCAATGTTCCATGGAGCTAAACAGTCTCCACCATAGGCACATGGAGCTTGCTTTTGTCCTCTTTCGGCCAAGTTAGACTTTGCTCAGAGCTTGGCAAAATACCAGGGGCTTAATTATTAGATACCAACAACTGACCTTTCTTTCTCTCCTCCTTCTCCGTTGCTTGGTGAGAACAAGAGTGGCGGTGAGAATAGAGTGGACGAGAGCAGTCCAGGTTCAAAACCCTGCTTGCTTAATGGAGCCCTTTGGGTGGTTTTGAGCAAGCAAGTCTTGCATAGGGGAATCTGTTTCAGTGGGCTTTTGAAATATAATGGGCTGGTTCACATGTAGTGGCAACCGAGACAACGGGCTGAGTAACTTGGGAGGCCTCACATAATGACAGTAGAGGACATAGATTATTGTAAGTGCTTGTTGAATCGTGGGTTGTGTGAACTCATGGGTTATTAACCACAAACAGCCCAGCACTTACAACCTAACAAACCATGGATTTTCTTGCTCATGGTTAATAAACCTAAGTTAAGCCCTAGTTCAGGGTTTGCATGATGACAACCCATGACTCAAACATGCAAATAAGGTCAGTGAGTTATTCCCTGTATCTCCTACCTCCTTCTGTGTTGCCCAGAGCAGCATGGGATAAGGGCAGGAATTAAGTGTTAGCTCATCTACACCTAGAAGCAAGGGGTACAAGCTTCATCTCTGCACTGAAACCATGAGAGTTCAGTAGCTGCAATGCAATGCAGTAATTTTGGGTTGCTGTTATTTTTTTATTTCGTTTCTGTATCATCCAAAAGCCAAAGCTTCTTTGGCAGTTTTAGCAGGCAGTTTACAATAATTCATTTAGGCCAGGAGTGGAATTTGGTTTTGTCTTGTTTTACTAGTTCCACCAGCTAGAGCCTGGTGCAAAAGGCACATACTTAGAAATTAAACAATTCTGAGCCCAGGAATTTGTTTTAATACCAGAACTGAATGAAGCTCACAGTACTCCTGACAGCTATAAGTTTTCTTAATTTCAGCACTATAATTTAGGAGTTGTGTGTAGCTGTTTCATTTCATTTCTGTATCACCCAGTAGGTAAGTCCTCTGAGTGGTTTACAGCAGATCCTAGAAACAGGGACATAATATGAAAAAGCAGCCATACATTTTTTTCACATGGCAAAATTTAAAAACAGTTGAATTTACAAATAATTTAGCCTCAATAGGGAGATCATTCCACATTTGGGGATCACCACTGAAAAGGCCACCCCCCCCCCCATAACTACCCTTTCAACCCACCTTGCAGGTAGCGCTTGGAGGAAGGCCCCAGATGTTGATCAGTGTGTGTGTGTGTGTGAACTGAGATTGGAAGAGGCATTCCATCAAGTATGGCTCTCCTAAGATATGTAAGGCATTAATAGGTTATGCATTATAGGACTCTGTCATGAGAGCATATAAGGCAGCCAGGGCAAGCAGGCCGAAATGATGTGATGTGCTCAGGCCTTCTGGGCCCAGGGATTAGCCTGGGTGCTGCATTTTGCACAAACATCAGCTTCTAAGCAGTCTTTGAGGGCATTGTCATGTAGCGTACATTGCAGTAATCTAATCTGAGAATGATTGAAGCCAAGCTATCTCTGTTGCTCTTATTGAAGAATTGGGAGAAAGACATCCTTCCCGACTTACTGAATCAGAGATTTACCTCCTTTCTAGCCCTTCCTTAAGCCGTGCCCACACCATTCGTTATTTGCAGTGTGGGTGGCATTTCTGTTAAAACAGTTGGGGATGAAGTTGTGTGGCAAAGCAGAAGCTTAAATAGTTTACAGGCATGGAAAGTTGTTTTAAAAAATAATACGAGGATCAGGTCTTCCAGGCACAAATGGCATACACCAGTATCTGTAAGCAGGCTTGTACAAATATTGTAACTTTTTTGAGGAGGTTGTCAGGCCTAAATATTACTTCCTGCTCTTGGAAGAACATCCCTGTGCCACATATTTGAAGCAAATTACTCAGGCCAGTTTGTCTGCCATCTCCCTGTGTATGTGCTCCACCTTAGCCGCCTTAGTCAGTATATGGGCTGTTTCTGGAGCTCTTTTTTTTTTTTTTTTTTTTGCTGTGCTTCTCCTTACTGGAAAAAGTGTCACATGCAGCCTAACCTTCTGGTATTAAACTGAAAGCCACCATTGGCTGAAGTTCCTGTTGATGCAGTGACTTCATAGGTATCATTGGCATCTCTATAGCGCACGCCCTACATACTTTCTTTTGGAGAGTAATGTGGCAATCCAGTTCAAGGACTGGTTTGGGAATGCAATCCTAGGCATCTCCTCTTTAAAAAGCAGTGCATCAAAACAGTTGTCTTTTTAAAAAGTCTGGCATGCTTAAGCATCTCATGTGCGTTCCCAGAAGTTCACTTTGTATATTTGGGCTGGTGCAAACATGCGGATTAGAACTACTGGCTGGAATGGGAAGCAGAGAGGGGAATTAAAGCCGGCATGGGACTGACTAGGCCTGATGCAGCAAAGGGGGATTGTGCCAGCAGCTGGTTTTAACATGCCTTCTTTTGGTGAGGGAAAGATCCATAGTGCACCAGAAGGTTCACTCCCACGTCTCAGAACTCCCTTTTGGCAGTTGACAAAGGTTTGGTCTTGCCTACTCTGAGAACAGAAAGTGACTTTCACAGTCAGTAAGTACAGTTTGCCATATTTGACTTAAGCTATTTTTTTCCCTTAAAAGGGACATTCTCAAGCCAATGCAGAAGTTGGAATAGAGCCACTCTAGTAATTTCCTGTAATTATTGTGGGTGTGCACAGCAGTGTTTTAATTGAAGCTTAAGCTGCTTGAGGTATGTGACTGACTCACAATTCTCAGCAGCTTTTGCAGAAGGACAAATTAGGGATGCGTGATGTGCGTACACCGTCTGGGGCAGGTTTGCAACAGTTGGGGTTTCATCAGCTGGATATTTTCTGCTGTCAAACAGAAACAGGAGATACCAAAGTACAGAGAACAGTGGATGTGATGCAACATTGCCCGCAGTTCATCTAACATGAACTTGCATGATTAGAATACTAAAAAGATCCTTTCTTGCTTGATATGACTCAGATCTGCAATTTAATATTTAGCATTTGGCACAATGATTTTGTTAAAACCCCTGCTGTATTTTTTCTTCAAACTTCTATGCAAACTAAATGAAAAAATATCAAATTGAACCTGAATTTAGCACCAGAGGCGAGACCTGTTTGTCAGCTGTGATGCCTACCTAAGTCTTTTGCCGCAGATGGCATATAAATATAATAAATAAAAACATAAGTCAGTGGGCCATAATCCACTAAGGTTCCCATGCAAGTGCTGTTGAGATTGAAGGGGACTGTGAAAATCCATCTATCCAGCATTCCTGGCCTTTGTTAAATCCACATGGATCCTCATGGAGTGGATGTGGTAAATGGTGGATTTTGACTGGCCCATTTTGTCAGCTTTATACATGGTGACAATAGCACCTTAACTAACAACAGTTAAATCATAGCCACACTCCAGGAATTACAGTGGTTGGCCCCAGCCTTTTTGTATTGGTGGGCACATTTGGGGTTTTGAGGGTATTGTGTGTGCTCTCACAAAACGGGTTTGGTCAGTACTTCACCAAACCACAACCACAGTGTCACAAATCCTTAGTTTTCCAGCTCCAGAAAGCTAGAATTTTTCAGAAAGCAAATTGGTGAGACCTTTAAAAAAATTCCCAAAGATCTGTGTGTTGGGGGGTGGGGTGGGGGTCTGAACTCTTTTTTCCAAAAGAAAAAATACTCCAAATAAAGATAAAGACACTCCAAACAAAGTTGATATTAGAGGGCTGTATTTTTGCAGCATCCCAGGTTTTTTTTCCATCAAAGCTAAAGCAATAAAAGAAAGCAGGGGGCAGCACTGTGTATTTAAAGTATATTCTATTTAAATATGTACTGTATCCTATTTCAGTGGCCCAGGGCAGCTTCCTCATGCTGTTCCCCCTTCCCAGCATCTTCCCACTTTTTCTGCTGTCCCTTAGAATGGTTGGTTACATATGTTATGTTTCAAGTGTATCAAAACACAATACTCAGAATGGCAGCTTCTGTCCTTTCACTGCATTTAATGCAACATTGCCTTGCCCCCTCCCCATAGTCTGTTGAATTCCCCTCCGTTCTTAAATAGTTGCAGCTTCTTTGATGTCCTTGTGTAGTTGCAGGAGGCTGATCCTGCCCGAGCAGAAGCCAGGAGAGTGTCTGCACTGGGGAGTCTGGGCTGCTTTCCCCTGCAGGTCCAACTGCATTGCACTCTCCCAAAAAGTGTTGCCAAACAATTCCCGACTTGCCCTGGCTGATGAAATTGTTCTGAGCAAGGAAGAGCTGCTCTGTGTGAAAAAAGATCTTAGCTCCTGGGACAGAGTGTTGTAGTTGTGCTCCTTGTAAGACAACATTTGAGGAATAATTATGTCTCCAAATCTGGTAGGATAACCTGCTTTTGCAGTTTATGCTGAGTCTGTTATAACTAATAGTACGATCCCCATCCCTGAATTTATCTGCATGTCAGCCTTGTGTGTCCTGTACTTCCTGCAAAACAGGGAAGAGGAATACTGAGCTTCAAATGTTTGGGCAGGGCACATACTGTCCACACAGTGCGGTTTTCATGGCACCTCCTAGATGGCGTCATCAGTGGTTAACTTTGGTTTAGGTGAGAAAGAATCCAGCCAGCCAGAGTTGTGTCTCAGCCATGAAACAGAGGAGAGACACACGGATATCACTTTATGTTATGTATCTTAAGAAATGGATCTTGAGATGCATGACAAGATAGGTGTGGGAAGTGGTATAAAAAGAGCTTATGTGAATAGGTGGAACATTCCATAGATAATGCAAATACACAGAGCTGGGCATAGTAATCCAAGCCATTTCTAACCTGGGTTTGAAGATCTGTTAATTCAGGTCCCTAAAGCAAACCTGAATGCTGATTCACTTTGCTACTTTGTAAACTTACAGCAAACCCTGTAAATTTGCTGTGGAGCCCTCCCCTACCTTGGGTGCCCCTTTCGTTAAAGCTACATCTGTTTGCCACAATTTAGGATTCTCCTTTATTTAAGATGCTACATGGTAGCCGTGTGTTGATAGCATGAGCCATGATGACCTGACTAGAATTGCTCAACATACTGAATGTTTGTAATGTAAACAGAATTCTGTTTGCACCTCAGGAAGCCTGCAGATCTTCAGAACTTGGCTCCAGGAACCCACCCACCCTTCATAACATTTAATAATGAAGTGAAAACTGATGTGAACAAGATTGAAGAGTTCCTTGAAGAAGTTCTCTGCCCACCCAAGTAAGTGTCATCAGAGAGAGCGACTGTGGTGTTGATGATCGTCATGTACTCTTTGCACCAGGTCTGTTGTTTCAAACTATTTTGTTGGGTAGTAGAAAAGTCAGCTGTACCTGTTGAAATGATAAGGAGAATCCTCTGTTGAAGGTTTTTTGTACTATGCATGCATAATGGGTATACAAGAGACGTACAAGGTTTTCCATCTTCAAACCCAAGTTGACATCCAGGTATGGAAACACAAATAATTGGGGCAAGTGTGACTTTTTACCATTCACCTGGTGAACATTTTCCTATCTCTTTTATTATTAAGGGAACAAGTACACTTTTCAGGTAAGGTGATTCTTTTTATTAAGTTTGCCTGCCCTTTCTGGTTAGACTGCATAGGGAATTTAGGTCTTTGTTTGGTAGATGCGCTTCTTAATGTGTCAGTTTCATAATGTTAACTGGGAAGAAAAGCTTTGGATCCAAAACAACTTTGCATGACCAAGTATTAACAGGGTGGATAAAAATCAATGATTTTTTAAAAATCAGATTTAAAATAAATAAATTGGCTTTTTTATTTAAACTGGATTTTTAATTTAAATTGTATTTTAAAAGAATAAAATGCTTTTTGAAGAAAATCTATCTCAAGATAGTTTTCTAAGATACATTATAGTCCTAAGGTTATTCATCATGAAATAAGGATTAGTTTTTAATTATGTAGCATAATCGAAGCATATTATAATATTGCAAAATATTCAAGCAAAGTTTAAATGTTTTGGTAAATGAATTCTATTAATCCATTCATAATGTCATGCTCTTCCAGAGGTTTCTGTAAGATTATTAAGCAATTATTCTGTCTAGAAGATACAATCACAGATGCTTGGTTTTACAGTTCTCAAAACTGTGAATTAGTGTCTGCAGAGATCGCATGCTTCTTTTCCACAGCAAAATGTTTTAAAATAAACCTACAGAGTTGACAAAAAGAACTTAATCCCATTGTTTATTTTCAAATTGATGTACACAGAATCAACTTCTTACTTCTTAAGTGCTAAGTTTCAAACGATTAAATGAATATAAGGTGATTGTTGGGAGTGAAATAGACCTGCACAAAAAGCTAAGTGGGAGGAGAGAGGAGCAAGCAGTAAAATGAAAGTGAAATCTTTTGAGCAGAATACTCCACAAGTCTTTGGATCCTTTTGTGTATAGCCTCAGGTCTATCATATCCTTTCCCTGGAGGAGAAAACCTATAATGACAACAGGCTATAAAAGAGACCCAGTTTGGGAATATTTTTATGAAGTTCCTCTACCCATCGGTAAGGCAGGAATGCAGGCTAAACAATTATCTTACTGACTAGTGACTTAAAGTGTGATTTAAATCGATTTGATTTAAATGAAATCCACCCTACCCCATACCCATCCCAGTCTGCTGCTTTGCTGTTATCCTTGACTCACTCTTTCCCCTTCAGTTCCATTTCTCCCCAGTATATTTCACATCCTGCTGTGGGCTACTATGCATTTGGCATTTCTCCTCCCCTTTTGCTAATGTGAGTGGGGAGGGGATCAGGATGTTAACTCTTAGGAAAATGTGTCTCTCATCTGCACATCATTCATCATTAGACGTACCAGACCATTCAGCCAGAAGGAACATTACAGTAGGAGGAGGGGCCAGAGGGCCTTGATGACTACCAGAGACCTGCTGTCCAAAATTCTACACAACAGCAGTGCTACTGATGCTGCTGTTTCTTGGGGTAAAGCCAAGCCCATTCCTCAGTTTGAAGACTTATTTTCCCGGACAGCTTCCCTTAGCATTTTCCTCAGCCCTGTCATGTAAAATGTTGCCTGAGTCAACAAACCATCCTTTTACCACACATGTGGGATGTTTTCTCAGCACAATTCTACAAATATGCTTGCAACTGGCAGATACATGATTTAAAAAAAAATAAAAATCTGTTGAGACCCCATGAATTCCTCCTGACCACTTGCTGAACTTTGGAGGGACTTGGAACATAGTAAGGCACTTCCCTGCTGGTTTTGCTGGCCTTTCTGAGGCTTACAGGGTCCCAGATATTCCTGCACCCCTGCTGTTCTGGCTCGGGGGAAGGGCAATGGGTGTTGAGGCCCCATCGGTGAGGGTGTTCAAAGACAGGCTGGACATACACATGGTGGGCATGTCGTGAGCGGAGCCGGCTGGTGCCGGAGGTCAGACTAGATGGCCCGGGAGGCCCCTTCTGACTCGCTCTGTTTCTATGTTTCTATGTCTCCCAGACCTTATTTCAATTTCAATTTTTCAATTTATATCCTGCCTTTTTTCCTACAAAGGGCTCAAGGCAGCTTAAAACTCCTCCTCCATCTTATCCCCACAACAACAACCCTGTGAGGTAGGTTGGGCTGAGAGTCTGTGACTGGCCCAAAATCACCCAGTTGGCTCCATGGCCGAGCGGGGACTCGAACCCAGATCACCTGAGTCCCAGTCCCATGCTCTTAACCACTGCACCACACTGGCTTTCATCACCTTGCACTGATGTTTGCAGAGTAGCAGGATTCCTGTGACAATCCTGCTAGCTTAGGGATCGGGTTCCAGTATCTTTGGAACTGCTTCAGTGCATAGATAGTCTACTTTCCCAATCACCCTGAACTGAGAGACAAAGGCACAGCCTGTACTCAGGGTTGCTTCCTAAGAACATTATGGGTGGAACTGGGTTGGTGGTAATGGCAGACTGCAACTGGCTACGGAAGCCAGCCCAAATTTGTAGACCATGTTACAGATTTTAAGGCAGGAATTCAGTGCCCTGGTTAATTATACTTTGTAAATAATCCACCATCTCACAATTAACCAATCTGATTTCTAGGCCATATTGAATCCCAAGTTGAAGGCAGCTTTGAATTATTACTTTCTTTGGGAAGAAATATCAAAATTTCCATGGTTTAGGTATATCTGTACAACTTGCAGCATTCTGAAGCATAATTCCAGTGCTGGTCTAAACGTAATTCCAAGGATCTGTCAAAAATATGAGCGTATTTGGTGCTCTGAACCAGCATCAAGATGCATTGATGTTAAGTAGCTCCTCATGTGTCTGAATAGCACCCATTTAAATATTACTTGGAGAGCTGAGCTCCAGGCACGAACTTCACAAATCTGTGGAATTCATAAGGGCCGAACCAGCATTTCCGAGCCGCAACAGTCTTCGTTTAGTGCAATCAGTCACTGCTTGCTTTGGCACCATTTCAGATGACTGCTGACACTGCAAATGAATGGCTCTCTGAGTTCAGGCAGATGGAATTCTCCCCACATCTGGTTTGGGAAGAGCCCCGGAGTGTTGTGTTTGTATCTTCCGGTCGCTTAAAGCTGGGATGGTTAGTAGTGATGCTGCATGCATCTCGTTTCCACTTGGAGAAAGAAGGCTGCTGTGCTCCTTCCCCAAGCTGGTGAGAGCGCCGCATCTCTCTAGCTGTGCCTTCTACCTGGCCTGCCACTTGGAAGTTGGGAATGGCAACTTGCAGAGAATGGTGGCATGCGTTCCGGCACTGGGAAATGTTGCTCCAGTAGATCGGAAATGGACCTAAGGCAACTTCTTTAGCTGCTAGAGTTGCTGTAGAATTGGAGGAAGAAGCTATGAAGGCAGAATTAAGTAGCTAAAATGATGGCCAAATGGGTCACCAGCAGTAAAGTTAATACTTTGTAGAATATTATGCTCCCAAGTTGTAGATTACCTTGTTGTAATCTAAATCACACTGTAATTTAAATACATTGCTCTTCAGGTATGCAAAACTTTCACCAAAACATCCAGAATCAAACACTGCCGGAATGGACATCTTTGCTAAATTTTCAGCCTTTATCAAGAATTCCAGGCCTGAAGCAAATGAAGGTAGGGTGTGCATGCTTTGCTTTTGTGTGTTTTATGCTATCTGTTTGCTGGTTACCTGTTCCTGACTCTCCTTATTCCTACTGGTGCAGGGCACAGTTTCTCATCTGCACCTGTGCTGCCAGGCAAGGAGTCTTTCCTAAGAGCAGCTGTAAGTTATGCACAGAGATATAACTGAACCCTGGTACTGTTGCTTTTGTAGCCGCTGCTGTAGGAGATGAGATGTAGGGAACAGGGAGAATTCCTGCGTTTTCTCCGCTCCACTTCAGCCAAGCTGCTGTTGCCCTGTCATGGACTTACAAGCACTGCTTTTCAGTCCTTCAGGAGGAAAATGGCTGGGAGGATCCATAATTGGGAGTTCATGAATAGACAGAGGCAGAGTTTGGCTTATCCCGGCACATTACTGTAAATAGTCTCCTTCTAATCCAGCATTTCAAAAAGTGGAGGCAGAAGCCAGGGGCATTTTGTTGAGTGTGTTCACTTCAAGCTTTAGTAAGAGCTCTTAAGGATATAAGCTTCTGACCCTTGAGTATTCTCTGAAGGGATGAGGTGGGCAATGCCATTGCATGATGGCGACGTGTTCGGCATGTGGAGGGCTGCCCAAGCAAAACCAGGCGTAATGGGGACTTCACCTGAGAGGTGCTCATTTCTCGAACATGGCCAGAGCCCTTCTAACTGCTGTTTGGGGGCTATTGCTGTGCATTCCAGGTATAAATTTTGCACAGCATTTGCTGGCCAGTGCTGGAGGTGGCTTGGTGTGTGTGCCTGTGTGTTTCTTTATTCAAATTATATGCCATACTTTAAGCCGTAGGTTCCCTTGCTGGCTAACGCAATGTCTCTGGGCCTTTGGTTTGATGCAGCAAGGCAGCTAGTGGTTCTCGCAACACTCAGCCTGTTCCTGACTTGGTGGGCTGAGACCTGTGTGTGTGCACTTCCGCAGCCAAAGCTGAAGCACCTACTACCCTAGAAAGTGGATCCTTGGTATTATCGAGGACAGCAGAATGGAAAACACTTCTGTTAGAACCCCTTTCCCAAATTTATCTGGTGGCACAGGCCAATTACAATGAGTGCAAGTTGCATAGAACCCTGGAAATCCTTGAATCCTATGTGTGTCTTGTACACAGCTGTTTCCTACATTAGATGCTCACTTTGTGTAGTCATGAGCAGCCAGTCACTTGTTGTTTTCAGTGCCTAATTTATATTTATATCTGCTTTTGCATCTGTAAATAGGCTTTCTTCATTAAGGATGGCCCTATGGCTGCAATATCTACCTGAAAAAGCTTTGAACAAAGGCACAGCTGTTTCTTTAGCATCCTTTGATTTATAATTCAGGGCTTTTAACATACGAAAGAGATGTGCAAGCTGTGGGCATGAGCTTTTGGGGACTCTGCAGACAACAGTGGCCTGTTAAAGGCAAGCAAAATGGTCAGAGCTGCTAAAAAGGATGGAGCCTGTCATATTTGCTCAAACACCCTACAACAACCCGTCTGCTGTTGCTTTCTGCAAGCAGTTGTGTATCAGGAGAGACATTTGTGAGATTTGTATTCAGTAGCATATGTTTGCCAGGGTAGTTTTTAATGTTCTCATGAAACCAGAGCGGTTGTTTTTCAGGCGTGTGTTCGCATTTGCAGTGTAATGGCCTGCTGCTAGTCCTTGACAGCTATAAGTGGGGCTCACGCTGGTTCTTCTCACTGGGATTGCTCTACAAAGATTATTAGGTTATGGAAAGGAACACCATGTTGTACTGGAACAGTTCGATTGCTGAGCATGGAACAGATTCCGCGTCGATAGCAGTTTCTTAGAATCTTTTGCTACATGAGCAGGCTTTGTGCTTATGGTGACTCGTGCAGATTACAATCTTCAGAGCACACAAAGGATGTGCTGAAAGGATGGAGGAAATGTTTTACAGCTTTTCTGTGCACCTCAACTGTGAATCTGAAAAAGACGGTGTAATTTTGGATTGTCTTGAATAGGCAGAAATCCATGTCTTCCCATGTCTGAGCAGTGTTTGGTGGCGCCTTAAAGGCAAGCAAGCTTATTATAGTCTAAGCTTTTGTAGCCTGGAGCTGCCTTCATTAGATGCATGGAATGTGATCATCACCTTATACATATATGCAAAAGCAGATGTATGGGCTTGTATGTGGTCATACCCAGATATAGAAAATGGTGAGGGGGTGGGGGAGGGGGAGAAGGAATCATGAAATACGTTACACGAGCATTTGGCCCCATTGTTTACAATTTCCCCATTGCTATTTGAATCTTTTCATCTGAAGATAATATATCACAAAAGTTTCTGTCACAGTAGGTCCGTTTTTAAGATTCCTTGAGACTCTTCTTGACTGGGCTTTACTATAAGGAATGGTCAAGCATCTGGACATTCATACAGCCGTATTTTATATTCAGGGATGTTATACTCTGTGCAAAAAATAAAAATTTCATGCTAATTAAGCAAACAATTCAAATTTATATTTAGCGCTGTTTAAAAATGCTCCTAAGAACAAAGTTCTTCAGAAAATAAAAGGAAAGGGGACAGATATACAGTGGAGGGAGGAATCCACCAAGCAGTAGCTTGAAGATAGGTTCCAGGAGCAGGGTAGTGCACTGGATTTTTGAGACTTAGCTGGGTTGCTGATAGATATGCCAAGCTGAGATTGTCAGATGCTACTGTGTGCTGTACATTTCACACACTGATCTTGCCAGCAGACCATCTCTCTCTTCTTGGTGTGAGAAACCCATGGCCTTCCTGATGCTTTGGTGCACAACTCCCATCAGCCCTAGCTAGTACATCCATTGGTGTGGGATCATGCATGTTGCAGGCCAAAACATTTGGAAGGCCACAAGGTGCCCACCCTTACTTAGGAAGCCTCGTTTTTAACTCAGATTTACCTTGCTGAAGCATTACCCTGTCATCTTGTCATCAGCGACCTCTGGAAAAAGATGCTTCTCTCAGACATGTCTCTAAATATCTAGTGTCAGCATGTATTTCCTTCTAGGAGAAAAGTCTCTGCCTAGGGAAAAAATCTCTGCATGCTTAAGCTCCATTTCTGGAACAAGCCAAGGCAGTTTGCAAAAAGTTGGAGAACAAAAATCACAACCAAAGACATAGTAAAGCATTAAAAACCACCTTAAACCACACGAACTTTTTTTTTAAGCCAAATTATAAAGATATGTTTTGATTTATTCCTGAATGCAGTGAGAGTGTGGACCATGTAACTCCAAAGCAAGTGCATTCTAGAGTTTGGGAACAATGCAGGGAAAGGTCCTTTTCCATGTGCCTAACACATGGGCCTTTGTAAGTCAGGAGTCTTCAAAAGGACCTTTCTTTTAAGTCAAGTAATTTATTATGCTCAGTTGACCAGCATGTAGTCAGACAAACAATTATTAAGCCGAAAACAAATAATGGAATGAATAAGGTGCAGCCTCAGGTCAGAGACACTGCTGCACAAAGTTTAGTATCATAAGAGGGCAAGTGTTTTTACATCAGAAAGAAGTAAATGAACATTAAAAGCATCTGGATGTCCTAGCAAATTGAAAAAGATAGGGTCAATAAAACCTTTTGGTATATCCTGATAAAAAGAGTTATACAAAAGGACATGAGTCACTGTTTTGATCTCCTCTGACTCACAAGGGGGCTTTCTTTTAGTGCTCCTTGCTACCTTAACACCTAGATTTCCTAGGGCACCTTACCAGACTGGACTAGAGAAATCTGCCTGCAACTTCACCTACAATGAGTAGGTAAAACCAGATTACCTGCAAAGATTTAGCATAACAAAGAAATGTCACGTGTCAGGTCAGTTCACTGTGCTGCCCTTGGCAGCCTCAAATTGACACAACTTGGTGCACAGACCTATAGATCTTAGATTATGTTTCATGCCCTCTTTAAAACAGAACAGAAACAATGCAGTCCTTGTCAACTAGGTCGTACACTTGTCCAGTTTTGGGGTTTCATTTGAAATGTCCTAGAGGAACGTTGCTTATCCTCTTACTGCAGGGTTACATAAATGTCTCTAACCCCAACATTCTTCCAGCAGTGTGGAAAGGGAAGAGAAAAACTCTCTTGTAGTCCTGTAAGAACTTTGTTGGATCAAGATTGCCCTCTGCTGTTACTCTGCTTTAAGAATGAATACAGTGCAGTCGTTGAGCCTGAGCAGAGAATCTAGTTTTTCCATGCTTGACTTTAACAGGGCTGAAGGGCTGTTCTTTTAGATTGCACCTGAAATAAACACGTTCTGAATTTTATGCTTTGATTGTAGCTTGGCCTTTTCTAGTCAAGGGCCATCTAAGGACAAAAAGGAAAATCAAAGGGGTGGTGACAGAAGCAGAAGCATCCAAAGGGAGCACCCGGGATCATTAGTATTCCTTTTATAGGACAGCAGCATGGATCCTTAGCCTGACATTAAAAAGACAAACTTTAAACTCCTGATTTACAGGTTCACAGTAGCTTGCAGAAACCTTAGCGGTACAAATGAAAGCAGTGGCAATGGAGAAACTCATGTTAAGAAATCTGAAAGAAAAGGGGATGGCAAAATTATTCGGTGTTTGTCTTCCTGTATCCCTATGCTAAGGCTGTAATCCTGTTTGGGACTTTTACTCCCAGAAGCCCCAGCCAGCATGAGCAGTGGTGGTCTTTAGGTGAATGTGCATGGTTTTAAGGAAAGTTGCTTTGCATTGTGTTTCCTTTTGTTCTCATTTCTTTGCATGGAGCTTAGGGCCCCTTTTGGTTGTGTGTTGTGCTGCATAAATATAATCAATAGACTGCCTCTGGTAGGCCATTTCACAGCCCCTGGACAGAGACTTAGGAAGCCAGCTCTTTGTTGAAGATGGCCTGACAGGTACGGGGCACCTGGAACGCATCTCCACTGGTGATGGGAGTTGCACAGAAGGGAGAGGTGTGTGTTTGGGCATTGAGACCTCAGGCTGCGATTGATGCGTTCTGTCTTGCTGGCTTTCCAGCTTCCATTTCCGCTGGCTGACACAGCTGCCTCTTTACTTCAGGCTTGGAAAGGAACCTTCTGAAAACACTTCAGAAGCTGGATGACTACCTGAATGCTCCTCTCCCAGATGAGATTGATGAGAACAGCATGGAGGATGTCACGACTTCCACCCGCAAGTTTCTGGATGGAGACGAGATGACGCTAGCAGATTGCAACCTGTTGCCCAAACTCCATATTGTCAAGGTATGTGGAACTGGGTTTGAGGAGCAGTTCACAACTCCACGTTTGGTGCATAATAACACTTAGCTGAATGTGAACTGCCTTCAGTAAAGTGTGTATTGCAAACATTTTGTTGGGTGGCTTCTCCAGGACCAGTCACTTCCCCATCACCATCATCCTACAGAGAGGGACTGTAGCTTAGGGCATGCCCTGCATAAGTCTCACATCTCTAATTGAAAGGAACCCAGACAGCAGGTTAAAGGAAAATCTTTTCTTACTGAGTCCCAGTGGAGCCCCTGCAGGCAGAAGACAATGTGGGGCTAGAGGGACTAAGTCTGCTTTGCAATAAGGTATGGAAGGGTGTGGCCACTGTCCATCAAACCGTCCCAGGAAGTGTTCCCACGTGACAACAGTGCAGCATAAGTGCCTTCAGACCGCCACCCCCTCAGCTGAAACAGCAGGCCAGCTCTGTGATGTACAAAATGTGCTGTGCCACGAACCTGTCAAAACAGTTCCACAATGGTCATGGCAACCATGGAGTCTGGCCTGGTCCCCCGGTATGACTATTACAACCCCTGAAAACAGCCGACCTGATGATTTCCAGCACCACGCCGGGCACCACTGGACACGAATGGATGCCCCAGTCCTCCAAGGCCCAGCACCAGGTGTTCTGAGTAGATCGGTCTCCTGGAGAAGGAGGTAGATTCCGCATAGATAACAGCAACCTCACTGCCGAACCCTCCAGACAATGGTCTTGCTGCATGGCCCACCAGGAGGTGAAAACTGAGCATGTTCCCCAGGTCTCGGCACACATCAAGTGGACCCCTCCACTCTACCTCAGAAGTGCAGTGGCAAATTAAATTTAAACGTCAGTTTCAACATACTGAAATGTGGTCAGATGAAAGCACAGTCAGACCAAAGTGAGCTGGCAGAGATAGGTGGCCTGGACATCCTGAGGAAAGCTCACGGGTAGGCACAGCTATTCAAGAAGCTCTGCAGTGCAAGGGCTGTTATAGTGAGTAAGTGCCCCTGAAAGTGAGTGGATGGTGCAGCGCACTGAATGCTGGCGCAGGACAGCCTCTCTGACCAGATGTGTTGGGCTGTAGCTGCCAGCTTGCCGCTAGCCAGATCAGATCCTCCCTTGCCTGTCTTGTGACAGTAAAATGGGTGGGATGAGAACCACGTCCGTCCGTCGAAAAGTGGGATAAGCGTCAGTGGAGCAGAGCACAGCGGTGGCTTCGTTTCGGGGACACGTGTGTGGGAAGCCTTCCAACTGGGTTATGCACCATGTCTGTGTGGGCTCCCTTTTGTTTTCTGCCTCCCAAAAAGAAGTGTTGGGACTTGTTCTGTTCGCTGTGAACACCACGTAAAAGCCATTTCCCCCTTCCTTTGACTCTAGGTGGTGGCTAAAAAGTATCGTGACTTTGATATTCCCAAGGCAATGACTGGGGTCTGGAGGTACCTGATGAATGCCTATGGCCGCGATGAGTTCACCAACACTTGTCCTGGAGACAAAGAGATCGAAATAGCTTACAGCGACGTAGCCAAGCGACTCACGAAATAAGCAGCACCTCACGCACGTGCATAACAAAGCTTCTTTTAACAGACGTCTCCCTTTTTGTCTTTTTAAGATAGCAATTTACTTTGCATGTATTTGCAGTTATGCAGTATTATGTTGGGTAGAACAGATACAGTAATTTGTTTTTAAAAATGCAAATGGATATTATGCTGCTTACCTTTTTGCCTCCTATAATGAGGTGAATGCAGTGGTTAATTTTGCAGTGAAGCAATTTGGCTGAGTGGACCTCTGCTCGCTAGCATGGTCTGCAGATATTTGAGCCCACAGTGGTTGGAGGGCCAGTATACATAGTTCAATGAACTAGATGGTAAAGCGTTTCTTGGACTGACCCAATTTGGGGTGTGGGTGGGTTGCAGAGTTGAACACTCTTTCCATTTCTTGCGCTCTGACTTTGGGGGAAGATTGGTTCAGCCTATCCTTTTTTGCTCAAGTATTTTTTATGTGCAGAGCATTTTTCATGGGGGGATATAAATAGCCTCTTCACCCCTTCTTCCAAGGAAACTTAGTCTAGGAACGTGTTACCTCTTGATACTGCTGATCATGGAAACTGGCTCTTAAGATCTCGGGTTGAATCTGGGATTCTTACATCAGTCCAGGGGCACTTCCCTGTAGCAGCTCTCCGAAACACTTCTGTTGGTCTGTTTGAATGACATACAAGCGCTGTCACTGCCTTTGGCAAAAAGAACTGCTTTTGAAATACTTGGGCAAAGACCTTGCAAAGGTCTTTGCTTATGAGGCAAAAGGCAGATTTGAACAAGCTGAGTTACCAGAAACTGTTGCTCAGCAAACTATACTCTAGGATTTGGGGAGGGAGATGGGAGGTGTAACCTTAACTGCGTATTCTTGAAGAGGTCTAGAATTTTGCTGTGGTTCCTCCGGATGATTGGATCACATCCAATCTCCCTTGGTCATAAAGCATCAGTATAAATACAGGAGGTCTTTCTTTCATGGTGCAAACTAATAACCTGAGGGTATAACAGCAGTTGGTTTCTTTTTAAGGCCCTAAACATGCAGTCCAACATACTTGAGACAGAAAAAGCCCAGTCACTCCTGACATTTGCTAGCTAGAATAGCTGCCTGATGCTGGAATTTGTAGGCCATGTTCCTGTCTCAGGTTGCATAGGAATGCTCCCTAAGGGACTTAGCAACATGTAGAATTTACTTCCTAAGTAACTATCACTCAAAAACTGAGCTGTCACATGGCCTAGGGAAAGCATGAAGCCTTTTCTCAAGAAATAGCTACTATTACGTTGCAAGTTAGAAGTAAGTGGTTGGGTGCCAGACACCTTTCCTTTCTCACTTTGCTAAAGTCAGGATCTTGCTCTTTTTTTATTTAAAGCAACATACAAGTGACCTTCGCAAGCTAGAGTCTTTGCCTTAACAGACCATGTACGTAATCCAATTGCAATGATTCTGTCCCAGGAATAAGCCAAGTGTGAGGTTTTCAGTCCTACGTCCACTAGTTTCTTTGTCAGAGGGTTGCTTTTGTACCTCTATAATTTTTCCTGCCACAGTCATTATGTTTCAGGTCATTTGTGTTTTTTCTATAATATCAAGGAAAACTAATGTAGTTGAAAAAAGCAAAAATTGTACCACTAAATTGGATTTTCTTTAATAAAATAAGGCCAGAGTTTGAGGTATGGAGCAACTTTTTCATTTATTTTAAATGCCATCAAGGACACCTCCAAGGAACATTAGATTCACCAGCGTACTTTTTCTCTTACATACTATTTTTGTGAAGTTTAAGGACACTTGTTAATTGACATCTCTCTGGCAGTCAAGAAGTGCAGCTTCATTTAGGTTTGTATGCTGCTGCAGAAGCAAGCCCCACTGTGTTTACTTACTGTTGAGTTAGAATGCACAAGATTGGAGCCTGAGGTACTAAACATAAGCGCAGAGCACAGAAGAGGATTATGAACCGATTTTGCTTATAGCTTTTGGGTATAAGTCCTCGTATTAATACTTAAGGTGCAATCCTTGCAGGTTTCTGGAGGAAAAAAAAAGATATACAGCTCCCAGCATGCCCCAGCCTGCATGCTGCAAGTTGTAGGGTTTTTTGGCCTAAACCTGCATAGGATTGCATCTTTATAGTGTTCCATTGATTTGCTTCAAGGATCGCAATGATTTCAGTAATAACTTTTTTTTTTTTCTCTCCATTAAACATGACTTTTTTTTTGCGGTGCCATCTTGCTCTGTCTAAGATGTAAAATATGCTATACTGGCACAGTCCTTTCTCTGCCTATGCTGTTGCGACACACGGACTCAAAACCTTCTCTAGGTCTCTCATGAGTACTAAAACACAAGCCACCTCGATCATTTGTGTCATCAGCTCCTAGTTTGTCACAACTGAACTCTGTTCTGAGTTCTCGCTGATTTTGCCTGTGTTGCCTTTTGGTCTACGGACCAACCTGGTGTTGCCTATTCAGTAATGAGGTCGCAAAATGGTAGAATTGCATTTGTAATAACATGGTGGACTTTTAAATGGTAGGTGGGTGCTGAACTTTCCCAATGCCCATGCCGGCGTGGCCTTCCAGTTGTCATCTCTCTTGGCAGATTGAATGCTCAGCGTTGTAGAGCTGGCCCCTTCAGACCGATCGTGTCTGGATGCAGTGCAAACCCAGAATACGGAGAACCCTGTCTTACTGAGCATGAGCTGATGGACATTTCTGCTTTTCTGTCTTACTGAGTATGAGCTGGTGGACAGCGCCGTGCCATTTCCACTTTTCTACAGCCAAGTAATCCAGGAAGGGCTTATTTCACATGCTGTCTAAGAATTCCAAAACAGAACTTGGTCCTCACAAAGCCAGGGTCGTTTTGGAGTAAAAAGCTTGACATGCCAGTTTAGGAGCTTGGGCTTCAGACAACCCTACCATACTAATGCGGAGGAGTAAAGTGGGAGCTAATAGGCTGCATTTACCAACATGCAAACTTGCTCACAATAAGCCAAGATCCCCCGGGATTCTGTCTTCTTGTTGGCATGTCAATACAGTAATTGTGAAGTAGAACAAAATGTAAAGGGTCGGAGGAAGATAGAAAGATACGGGCTGTTAGCCTAAATTTTGCCAAATGACTGTGTACACATACACCTGTTGCCTAATTGCTCCTTTTCTATTTGGTTACTAAATCCAGTTATCCCAGAAGAGGTGGTTGGATGATTTTGGACATGGGAACATTTCCTTTAATGATTCAGGATATGAGTTAAGATCTTTTCTGTAACCTAATTAAGTTAACACCTCCCACCTGCATCAATCAAAAGGGAGGGAGCAGCTTTCAAGTTAATTTAAACTGTACTGTATATCACCCAGGACAATCTTTCATTTGATACTGGCTGTGCCTTTGCACTGTTCAAGCAACTTAATATTTGAAATACTGGAAGTGGTTAAATTTATATGCGTGATTCCATTCAGCTAGAACAGGGAAGTTCTTTGAAAACAGATTTCTGAAAACAGCCTTAGCTTTCTGTCAAGAATGATGGTTTCTTCTCTGACCAGTTATCCACTGTGTATAGTCAAGGCAATTGCTCCCACGTTAGGGTACACATAATGATCATTTGAGTGTCCTCAACAGCTCACATAGATGAAAGTGGTGCAGTTTCTGCTGTGGGGCTATGTCCCCCCATCAGTGTAGCTATCTTTTGTCATGGTTATTTAGAAGGCCATTAGTTGGTATCTGTTTTAGCTTGTCAGATTAGTAGCATTCATTGGTGAAACAGACTGAACAGCTTTCTAGAAGATTGAGAGATTCCATCTTGATTTTGTTGCTGTTTAAGGTTAGAAAGGAGAGAAAGTTTTAGTCCAGAACTTGGAAAATCTCCCTCCTCTGCTTGAGCTGTGATACATACTGTATAGTTTAGGGGTTGTAGAGAATTAATTACTGTAAAGAATTAACTATATGTGTCATTAATGATCTTGCTGTCTGCCAGTTTCTTACAAAACTGACCTTTTATGTTCATCCTGTTTCAATTTTCAAACATTCTGGATTGGATCCAGGTTAGTCAGAGTGAACCTAGTGATATGGGTACAGGACTTGAATGGATCATAACTCAATGAAGTCCTATTGATCTCAATAGGTTGACTCTATCTGGGTACGGCATTCTGCTTCCAGCCGTCCTAATTGACAGAAGTAGGAACTCTTCTCTCCCAGATCGTCCTTGGACTTGTGAGCATGGGTGGATAGTCACATGAGAACCAGAAGTGCAAGCAAAAGCAGCTTGTGCTGGACTGTAGCCAGTCCTTAAACCGAGTTGCCCTGATGACATCAGATGTGGGCAAGTGGCCACAGGTGGCACAACTCCTCCTATACAGTCGTCACATTATTTGGTCTTTCCAAATAGCTTTCTGGAGGCATGCTGAACTCCTCACTCCTGCATTAAAAATGATTCCAGTTCCCATTCAGAATCAGTTTTCCCAAATCTGTTTCCTCCAGATACATTAGACTACAGCTCCCATCATTCCCAGCCAGTCTGGCCATGGGGAAGACTATGTGAGCTGGATGCTTAGCAGGCCCGAAGGGCACTAAATTGGAGAAGCCTGACCCAAAGTTTCTTTATTCTAACATCAAATATTCCCAGAATTGGCCTAACCGTAGGCCAGGATGTGTTTTGCAAATGGCGGTACATGTGGCCCACTCCCATGTGTCTTCCAGGTGCTGCTGGTGTCGGCACTGGTTAGGGCGGGCAGAGTGGAAACTGGTAGGCAACCCATGAGACACTCGGGAAGGTCTCCTGTGCCACCTTCCTGATGCCACTTGTGGTCATTTCAGTGGGAGATGTCCCCTGTGGGTTGTGCCCAAGGATACTGGGGAAGTACAGGGAGGGCAGAGATGCAGAATGCATTTGGACCCTCCTCAAGCCATACTGGGAGCCATGGGGAACATGCTAGCCCTGCTCCTTCCCCTCCCCAATATGTAGGGATGACCCTGCCTTTCCTCCGAAATAGTATTTAGCTAAAAGGTTCCTTGGCAGCCAGGCAATGCTAATTTGTGTTCCTTTCAGTGTGACAATGAAAGAAGCAGTGTCACCTCAAGCCGTAATTGCTGATAGATGTGCATGTTCCTCCTTTTCCACTGGAACATATCTGAAAAGATTATTTGGGGGAGGGGCAGATACTTTTTGGGGGGAGGGTATTTTAATCTGCTCACCTATCGTGAGTGGGAACAAATTCCCAGGGTAGGCAGGACGTTAATTTTTGCTTCTGTATAGAGAGATACCTAGAGTCTCCATATGACATATTGTAATATGCTTGTCTCCTCACTTTTCTGGAATATCTTTTACAGATATACTGGCAAACTGCTGGCAGCTATTGTTTTAAAGAATAAAATTTATATTTTCACTTAAGATGACTGGACTGTTCTCTTAACTAGTACAGCGGGTGTGTAAGGTGTACAGCGGGTGTGTAAAATAGCCTATCTAGTCTGCGATGAATGGGATTCTTCATCAGGAGACCACACCGGAAAGCTTTAAGAAAATTGGGATTTGACCTGTGTCCATTCATGCAGAGAAATGTAAAACAGCTTCATCTCCCAGCTCGTTGGAGTAAGGATCCTTGTTCGCTCTCTCCAGAAGAACACAAGACTTGCCCATCTACAACTAGAAAAGAATTTGTGGTGCCTATGCAAATTAGGTGTTTCAGTCCTTCCAATGCATCTTAGCTGTTGGAAAGATTGAATAGTCCATAATAGAGAGGTGTGAGCAGACGTAAAAGCAGAGCAATGGATCTTGCAGAGATGCAAGAAATAGTCTCAGTCTGGTACATAGTGGAGTTTGCAAGAAACATTTATCTTTTAGTTTAGTACTTGCGCTACACTGGTAGTTTTGAATCGACAGCGTGATCTGCTTCACAGTTTGCAAATGCAGCACTGTCACCTTGACCATACCATGTGGATCCATGTGTCCATTTTGCAGATGGGAAGCTGAAGTTGAAGGTATGTCTTAACTCATATTCAACTTTTAAAAGGTGAATGTATGAACATTCTGAGTTTTGAACTATCTGAACTCTTGTCCACTGGGAAGCAGTTTGTAAGCCGCCCCGAGGCTTGTTGCAAAGGGGGTGGCATAAAAATGCTCTAAATTTTTAAAAAAAAAAAAACACAGCACACTGGTACCACTCTGTAATCTGCATGCTCTGGTCTGACACTCCATCACTGACCTGGAGGGGGGGAAAAAACCGCTATCAAAGATCCAATAATGGGCAGGGAGTGCTAAATGTAATCATATTTCCTTGAGCCAAGGGGCTGCAAGACAGATGCAAGCAGAAATCAGAGTTCAGTTGTTTCGGCCTGCAAGTTGGCTGCCCAGGGCTGAGGGATTCGGGAGCGTGGTTCTTGTGCTTGCCCAAATGGGGAAGTGGAGACCTTTTAATGAGCAGAAGGAAAACATGAGAGGCCATCCACCACTGCCTCCCAAGGAGTTGGCTTCTGGCATGGATTTGGGTCATTGATTTTGCTCCCTTCTTGCCTCTGGTATGGGAAGTTAGCTGGGGAAGAATGTAGACTGAGCGGGAGGCAGCAGAGACCGGCAGGGCTTCTTTGCTGAGCCTGTCCATTGTCCGTGATCTTATCGACCCCACATGGGTGGAAGGCAATCTGCTCACCTGTAAGGGGATGGACTGAAGAGCTAGCACCACTTTCAACATTTGAGCAGGTGATATGCAGGTAATGCTTGTGCGTGGTTACATACAACACCATTTTGTCTGCACTTCCTGTATTTTTTCCAGAAAACAACTTCCTAATATATACAGATTAAATTACTAATTTGAAATGAAACTGTGCGGTCACATTTTTTATTTATTTTTTAACATGTTTCTATGCCGCCCCCTGGCAGACAAGCCTCGGGGCGGCTACACATTTTATTTGTATGGTTTTATCTAGTGGTGGTAATTTTTTTTAAAGTGAGAGTGGGCTTACCAGAACTCGGGGGGCTCTCATACGTTGCCTGGAAAGGGCCCCTGCTTTGTGGCGTGCCGGCTCCACATGGGGCTGGGAAAGATCCCCCTTCCCATCTGCGGTACTGGGAGCCAGAGGCCGCTGGCCCAGATGGTTCTGAATTCTGCACAGAGGACAGCTTCCTGGGCTGGGCCTGTAGCTTTCTGCCATTTGAGTGCTTGAGGTGGGAAATTGTCGCCTGAACTCGAGGTGGAGGGAATGGAGCAGCTGTGCTCGGATAGCTTCCATGTAGGCAGAAGTGCCTGATCCTGTCTAATCTTGGAAGCTAAGCAGGGTTGTGCCTGGTTGAAATCTGGATGGGCGACTTAACATTGCAAACTACCCAGAGAGCTACAGCTACGGGCAGTATAGAAATGTAATTAATAATAATAATAATAATAATAATAATAATAATAGACTGCTGAAACTCTGGTCTCATCAGGATGGCCAATAGATGGCGCTCTTGCTGCACTCCATGAAGACCAAGGCCTGTCTCTGAAAGGGACCTGTGCTTGGTTTGCTTGCAGAAGGTCCTCAGCAACCTCTGTGGCTCCTCCAAGTAGGGTTGGGCCGGGCCGGTGCCTTCGACTGCTGTTAGCAGGTAACTGATGGCTGCTTGCTGAGTTCGAGCAAGTCTGGGATGCATTCGGGGGCCTGAGCTGGGCTTGGTTGCCTTTGAACAAGGCAGATGTTCCTTTTGGACTCACTAGCCCAGTTTTCTCTAACCCGACTGCATGGGAGCGCTGGGTCTCAGCCCAAGAGGGCCTTCCCCCACGCTGGCTGCCTGTGCTCTTTCGTATCACCCACATCAGAGCATTTCCACTGGAGAAGCCCTGGATCAACCCCAAGCCTCCACACGCCAAGCAGGTGCCCAGTCATGGCATGGTGATTGCTCCAAGCACCAGCTCAGACCCATTCCCATTTCCAACCGGGGGCAGGAAAGATGTTAGAAAGTAATGCCGAGAAGGCCCTGAAAACAGGGTGTGGATTTAGCTTAGAGTTGGGGAACATGTGGCCCTCCCATCTGCCATCAGCCTTTTATTTTTTTACTGTCCTGCTGCACTGTCCTGGATGCCGTTCGTGTGTGATTCTGATGGGAGCTCACCTGGGTGGCCTCAATTCAGTCACTGCCTGATTTCCCCCCACTGTGGCAACTGGGGTAGCGATGAGGGGAGTGAGAGGTGGAGAACTGGCCAGGGCCCCCTTTGCATGGCCTGCTGTTGCCCACCCCGCATGCAGAAGCATTAGGAGCTGCCTTAAATCCATTCAGACCCTTGTTCCCCCTACCTGCGTGTCGTCCACCCCAGGGGTGGGGAGCTTGGCACTTCAGCTGCAGCCGTTGCACCTTGGGCCAATGCGAAGGGTGTCGGAGCAGCAGTCCAGCACGTGCAGCACCCCCGGGTTCCCCTCCCGGGGCTGTGCAGCCATGCCCGCCTCCCATGCTTGCCAATCAGGACCACGGCATGCTGCTTAGAATGGGTGGGGAGCCATAGGTCCCTCCCTGTGGAAGGGGCCCTTTTGGCGCCCCTGAAGAAATGCCTTGTGTTCCCCACTGGGTTATTTCCTGAATGGACCGATTCAGATTTGGAAAAGCTGTTGGCAGGTTGCATTCCAGGGGGGGAGCCACAACTGCACCCCTCCCCGCCTCAGCGCTTGCAGCCAGTAATCAAGCCACAAGAGGGAGGAGGCTTTTAAACTTCCGGAATGGGGGAAAGCCAGGACAGCGCCAGCCAGTCATTGGGTGATGGGGGTGGGCCTGGGGGAAGGGACCCTGGCTGTTGGCCCCTGTCCCTTTGCTCTCAGAGGGGCAGCCTGTATCAGCCTTGCAGAAAGCCAGGGAGGGCCAGCTGGCATGGCTGCTGCGCTTCTCATGCGCAGGGCTGTGTGGGCTGGTACGGGTGCTGCGTATGTGCCGTGTGTGCTTTGCCACTCACTCCCAGCTGATGCTGGAAAAGTTCCAATGAAGGCAGAAAAAGACAAAACTCATGATCCTTTTGATGGGAGGCTTGTGTTTTTCCCACTGGACACACAGATGAATCAACTGGTTTCAAGACAAAGATCAAGCATGTGAACTTCAAACAAGAGAATGCCAAGTGACAGCTCCCACATCTTCGAAGCCTCGGGCAGAGGGCTTGGTGGAGCACTGTCAGAATGATTTTTGTCAGTCTTTTTTTTCTTTTTTTAATAATGAGGATTCCACCACGGAAAAGCTCTGATTTGATCTGAAGCGAGGTTGCTCTTTCAAGCTGGTGCAGCCCTGGTGGATGGTGGCACCTTTCCTCTGCAGCCAGAGCCTTTCCATGGAGCGGAGCCTGCTGCCCACCTTGGACAACTTCCCAGAGAGTGGCTGGTGATGTGGGACAACCGAAGCCCATCCCAGGCTCTCCCTGCATTTGGGTGCTCCCAGGATTGCAGTGGACAAAGCGGCACATCTTCTGGGTACATCTTCTGTGCAGGGGTAGGGGAAGCAGGAGGCTAGGTGCAAGTCCAGGCAAACACCCGGCAAACTAAAGTGAGACACCCAAAAGTCCTTTTTGTGTGAGATCTAAAATTATCTAGTCGCACCACTGTTGATGGACGTTGATGTGACTCCTGGTGTCCCCTATGGAAGGGACCCCTTTGGTGCCTCTGAAAAAAATCCTAGTGCGCCCCAATGGCATGGCAGAAGTTAAGGATTGGATGTTGTTGGTTGACAAGCCGGTAGCTCCTTAAACCTCTGTAAAATGTTCTTCAAGCCGTCCTACAGGAGGGTTTTCATCAACGTGTTTTTTGTGAGGCAGGGAAGGCAAACAGGAATTCTGTTCCCCCTCAGTTCATGCACAAACTCTCGTTTTCTGTGTTGTGACTCTTGTTCACTTGAAGAATCCAGTTGTCTTCCCTCGCTGCTTCCAACGTCTGTGGTGCCATGGGTCAGGCATGGACTAGAAAGGTCTGGCTTCGAATCACATGCACCTATACATCTCAAGGTGTGACTTCAGGCCGTGCTTGGCTACGTCTACCTTATGAGAGAGCCCGTTTTTGTTTGTATCTCCTGGCTTGCGAGGTTGTCAAGAGGACTCCCACAGGCTGCCGGAGCGTCCACTGCATATTTCCTTGGAAGGAAATCCCACTTATCTCGATGGAGTTTACTCAGGGTTGCAGCGTGAAACAGACACATGCAGACACTGAAGCTCTATCTGAAAACAGGCCCAGCTTTCTAAACATTGCTTCAGAATAAAGTGGACAAGCAGCAGGAAAGCTCAGAACAAAATGAAGTTGTTCCTGTTTGCTACTCCAAGCAAAAGGGAGGATGGGAAAGAGACAGATGTGGCACTTCCCCAAGATATTCTCCATTCTCTTAATAGAAGAACTGGAACTTCTCAGATGTCTGCGCCACTGCTTTGGTGTGCGGCCAAGAAATTGAGACTGGTGCCCCATTAGGCAGAGTGGGCTGGTGACTGTGTAGGAAGCAAATTTGGATGTCAAGCGATGGCTGCAGGCTGATAAAGATCAGATTTATTATTTGCCTGGATTTGCGGGGTGGGAGAGGGACATGTTCTGCTCTGCCTCAGGCAGCAAGCATCGTGGGCTGCCTCTGACAGGCCACTTCAGCAGAAGGGCGAAAGCATTAAGTAGGCCAGCTGCTTTTGAACCTCCCTCCCACCAAAAAGATAACCGAGGACAGCGCTCGGCATAAAATTTGCCCATCCACAGCTGGCCCTTGGACAGCAGGCGGGGAAGGCAGGTCAGCTGGTCGTGGAGAGTGAGAATTTCTATTTAAAGCATAATAACTCTTCCAGATATTAGTTACAACATGCAAACTGCTTTCCCCTCTTCTGGTGATGCAGGCCCTCTGTTCTGCAGTTCCCGTGTCCACCGTGACATGAGCTTGTCTGTCCGGATGGGGCGGCTTGTGGGAAGGCTGAGGAGACCCTGCACTGCTCTGGTTATCAGTGAGGCTGGGCAGGTTGGTGCTTCCCCTGCACCCACAGCCACAGGACTGGAACTTAGTGAAAGTGTTGTCATTCCCAGTGCGGCTCCTTACAAATAAAACCCGAGCCCCAGCCAAGCAAGCAAATGAGCCCGGCAAATACCTCCATGGAGAGTACTGATGGCCGACCACACCATCCTGCCCTGCCCTGGCTTGGGTCGTTACTGTGCTTGGCCAGCCAGACTGCTTCCCCAGCCTTGAGCCGATGAGGCATTGAGATGGTGCGCCAGGGCACGGCCCCACCTTCCAACACCCTCCCCAGGCGGCTGCTGCTCTTGCCCGGCCGTGGTGGCGAGAGAGTTCCCCTTTAGCCTTCCCCGCCTCCCTTACGGCTGCATCTTTGGAAAGGCAGTAAAAGAAGGCTTCTTCTTGAATCTACTGCTCATGTACCTTTAAAGTCAACACTGAGGGCTAGAAGCATAGTACGGTTTAAAAGCGGGTTTAGAAGATGTGTTGCACCTGGGTAAAGATCCATCGAATGTCCTGGTCAATCCAGTTCCTTCCTTTGGGAATTTTGGGCCATTCCCGGGAAGCCTCCTTTTTCAGCTGCCAGTCTCTGATGTGCACATGTGTCTGGATTGGGTTGTCTTACCCATGAAGCAGCGCGAGGCACCACAAGGCGGCAGAACTGGACAGCTGGCAGATGACGCGTGCTTCTGCCCAGAGAGCTTGCTGCCACCCCGTGGGGCCCCCCGAGAGCCCTGTGGCCACTCCCCTCCTGTGCCACCTTCTGTAGCAAAAAAGCGGCCAGCTGGACTGTCCCGGGGCTCCAGGGCAGTCATGAGAGCTTGGCATGTTGCTGACACTTTGCAAGGCCTCTCCATGCACGGCGCACTCCCAAGAGCTCAGGGCTGCCAAATCAGAGCCCCTCCACCCCCGCCAGCCCCAGTCCAGCAGGGGAAAGGCAGCGGGCCCTCTGAGGTGGGTCTGTCAGCAGGAGGGAGCAGGTCCTTCTGCTGCAGGAGCAGTGTGAGTCCTTTTGCTCCAGGTGCCACGAAAGCTTCTGCGGGCAGGTGTGCCAGTGATTACCGAGGGCCTGCAGCCACCTTCTACAAACAGAGGCTCCAGCTTGTCTGGAAACTTCCAGGCCCTTCACCCTGGCTTAATCTCCACGCACAAGCAGTTCAAGGCTCCAGGGGATACTCTGTGCATGTCCTTGTGCAGCTTTTGTCTCTTTACATGCTCCCTGGCTGACGCCCTAGCTTTCAGAGGCATGTCCCGACTTTGGCCATGCAAGGCAGACCACTAACCCCCAAATCTAGCCCACTGGGGAGCCAAAGTTGGCCCTCTGGAGTTGCCCAGATGGCTACTCCCTTCCTCTGGCCTTAGTCCTTCCCAGCAATCATAGCCAATGGTGGCGAAAGACTCGCTGGCTGTTGTGCGCTGGTTCCCCATTCTGAAAGGTCCGAGGTTGCTCCTGAAGCTCAGCGATGAGCAGCAAGAGCTCTAAGTGAAAATCTGCCAGTGCTTTTGGTCCCATGTGTTGGCCCCAGGCTCTGCTGGGAACCAGCCCCTGAGAGCAGCTCCAAAGCTGAATTTCAGACTGAAGGAGGGTGGGCATCTCCTTTCTATGGAGAAGCAGATTTCAAAGCAGAGCCAGCGTGGTGTAGTGGTTAAGAGCGTGGGACTGGGACTCAGGCGATCCGGGTTTGAGTCCCCGCTCGGCCATGGAGCCAACTGGGTGACTGTGGGCCAGTCACAGACTCTCAGCCCAACCTACCTCACAGGGTTGTTGTGGGGATAAGGTGGAGGAGGAGAATGATGTAAGCTGCCTTGAGCCCTTTGTAGGAAAAAGGCAGGATATAAATCGGGGAGGGGGGGCACTGGTCCCTTAGCGGAAGCAAAGCCATGCTGGGGGTCCAGTTAAGAAGACAAAATCTCCATATTATCCAAGAAGCAGAACCTGGCAAAATGGAGTAAAATACAAAGCTAAAGCTTATTGGATTTCAGAGCCCTGGTGGAGCACAACTGTGTTGGCTCCGTCAATTCTGTTTGGCTAAACCCAAGCCCAAGCCCAAGCCCACGCCCACATCTCTTGACAGCAAAACCTCCCAGAGAGTGACATGCCACATGACCAGATGCACAGCACGAGCTGTACCCTGATATTTTTGTTCATGTGTGTGAGGAAGAGAAGCATCAACGGGAAGGCTGGCGAAACCGGAGAGATCCTTCCTGTGAGCACAAGTGCTTGTGCTTCCGTTGGGAGTGGGCTTGCCGGACCCGCCACCAATTGTCGCTTGCCTGTCACAAGAGCAGAGGATTCTGGGAAGCGGCTCTGTCTGTTAAGCCAGGGCAAGCGCTCCTGCGCCATGGCGACTCTGCAGGTGGGAAAGTGACTTTGGCACAAGCCATGAAGTCTCCTGAGGGTTGTAGCACACGCCTGCCCAGCCCTGTTCTGGCTTCCTGACGACAAGGCGAGGGCTTGGCTGCGTCTCAGGAGGGATGCAGCCTCCCCTTCCTCCACGGGGAAGGGCCTCTCGCAGCTCGGCGTTCGAAGTGCTGCAGGAGTGCGATTCGGAGCCTTGCATTGAGCACCAAGCATTGCAGGAGCCTTTTGAAGTTGTCTTGCCCAGCACCCTTCTTGCACCAAAGAGCTTTCATCCCTCGCCAACGTTTCCCCAGCAGAAGCTATTAAAGGGAAACACATTATGCTCTTGATGTGTTTTTCTGCCTTTGCAGTTAACATCTCCTGTGGTAACGATTTCATAATGCTATCAAGGCACTGCAACCTCTGAGCAAAACGCCCGGGCTGGGGCAAGTCCGGACTGGTCGGAGGGTAGGCCGCAGCAGAATTTGCATGGGAAGAGCTGGATTAGGCAGTCCCCACTGAGGAAGGCAGAGGTTCTACAGGTACAGTCATCTTCCAGTGACACACGGGAGACACCCATTTTAGATTCGTTTCAGGCTCATCTGAAAAAGGCAGCAAGCAAATCCTTTAAAGAACACTTACGAAAGTAGCATATTTCCACCTCCTGATGCAAAACTAGGAAAACTGTATTTATTTCTTCGTTAAATGTCGAGGCTCCCTTTGAGATCAAGGCCCATCCCAAAACCATCCCTAAAGAAGCCCTTCCCAAAATGCAGACGGGGACACAACCGGGCCGGAAGCCATCCGTGTTAAGGCCTTTCACAAAACAGCCCATTCATGGGAATGCCTTTCAGTGACGGTGCATTACGCAGACGGGAGAACCTGCCCTCCCGCCGGTTTGATTGTGCTGCCCCCAGCTCTCCGAACACGTGGTTATCACTGCAACACAGCACTGACTTTGTTGCTAATGCAACCTAGTGTCACACACAGATGCACTGGAACGGCACCAGCGGAAGCTCATGCGTGTTTCAGCGCTCGTACGTATAGCATGTGCCACTCACCACAGGCAAGAGCTGTACATGCAGGCGAAATGGAAGGCCGGCAGTTTCCGTTTGCTTCCCACCCGTCTGCCGACTGTGCAGACACGCCTGTGGTTCTGTGGGAATGGAGGTTTCAGAGCAGGCGTGCGGCTATTCGGTCAAACAATCGGACACACGCAAACCTATGGATTTGCTACCCACAAATCCTATGCAAATCAGTGTGAGGAAAGAACTGGGAATCGAAGGAGAAACAGAAAAATAAAAGCACAGCTCCACAAAGAGGAAATGGGGGTGTTTTAAAATCAGTTCTACAAGTTTTAAGGTCACTTCCTCTGTTAAGAGTGGAAGGTGGCGGGAGAAACCTCGTTAGCCTGATGGTTGTGGGAGGGCGTGCTCAGAGCAGGAGTCAGGCATCCCAGTACCGGGATACTGTGTGAGTTTAGACTGATTCCTGCATATTCCAATCTGCTTTTCCAGGAATGGGTGCCCCATTCCACATTTTTTAAAAGTGTGCTAGTCAGCTGCATATTATATTATGTTGAACAATCTGCCATGTGAGAATGGTCCTTGAGGAGATACGAGGCAGATTACAGCTCTTCTAAACAAATACATGCGATAAATATGAATTTGGGGAAGTTGTAAGATCTTGGTGTTTAAGCTGACTAGTTAAAAGCTGAAAGGTCATCTAGAGGCACACAGAAGACACTAGGGATATGGGAAGGTTCCCTAGAGGTTTCCATAAAACCTTTTTATTCTCCAGTCTTTTAAATTGTTGTGTCACATAGGAGTGTTTTAATTCTTGGGTTTTATTATTTGCTGCTGTCCCAGGAGGCTAAAATATTATAGCTGCAATGCTGTTGTCTTGTTACTGTTGTTTGTTTCTGGATTTATTCTCTTTTAATATAACTTTTATTGTATATATTATTTTAAATTGTACAGTACTACAGGGTGCTAAAAATGTAATGAATATATAAATTCCTCCCCCTCCTCCCGCTTCTGACACACATAACCCTGTAGGTAACAGCTAAGAGCCAGCGTGGTGTAGTAGTTAAAGAGTGCGGGACTGGGAAGCAGGCAATCCGGGTTCAAGTCCCCGCTCAGCCATGGAGCCAACTGGGTGACTTTGGGCCAGTCACAGACTCTCAGCCTGGCCTACCTTGCAGGGCAGTTGTTGTGGGGATAAGACTGAGAGCAGGAGGCAGAGAGCCACTTTGAGTTCTTTAAAAAAGGAAGAAGGAGGGATCTTCATCTAGTACCTCTGTGGCTTTGCAGAAGCCCCCTTCCTCTCTAGCTTTGCCATAAAGCTTATACTCGTTTCCCTTGCAGTGCTACAGATGTTTCTCCCAAGAAGGAGGCCGCTTCATTTCACACCAAACTCCTTGAGTTGCCATTTCAATTGTGGGCCTTGCCTATTTTGCTCGCGGCACGGTGAACCCAACAACCCTGCGAGGCAGGCTGGGCTGAGAGTCTGAGGCCCCGAGGCTCCCAGTGAGGCCCGTGGCCAAGGGAAGACGAGAGGCTGCATCTCCCAGCCCCCCGGCCGGGCATTCTCCCCACCACCTTCCAGAGATTCAAATCCAGGCGGGACCTCGCAGAGGCTTCCTCTTCCGCTGCTGCACGTAAACTGTGCCCTGGACATCAAACGCCTCCACGTACCCCCAGCAGGAATCTTTCCAAGCAGGCATCCGCCTGCACTCTGAGGAGGGGAAGCGAGGGCGCGATAAATGCCCACATACCTTTTGGAGGAAAACTCACCTTTGTTCATGATACTCCCAGCGTGCCTTTTCGGCGGTACCTGCAGTGTGCCAGCATGCGTGAGTTGTTGGGGAGCATGGGTGGGGGCACTCTTGCACTCAGGTCTTGCTTGCTGAGCAGCGGGTCGGCCATTCAGCAGGGCTCCCCTGCGTCTGGTGGAGTGGGAGAAAACAGTCCCGCATTTATGCTGGTTCTAGCGGCAGCCAGAGGAACTACTGGGCCTCACTCTCCCTGCCCAAGCATAGGTTGATTCCGCTCTTGTTCCTAATTACGCGGCTCTTCTGTTCAGCTTTTAGGTTTTTTGCATTCTGTGGGATGAATGTGGGTTTTGTGGGTTTGAAAAGTTTTGTGCATGACCTCAAGAACCTTTGAGTAAAAGGCAGTATGGAAATACGATTGGTATTTCAGATTAGTATAATTATTATTTAGATTTCTCTGCTGGAGTGTCATCACCCAGGACGGTATGACCATGGGGTTAGGCGATGGGCCGCTTTACGAGGGACATGATTCGGTTCAGGAGCCAAGCTGAACTTCAGTTTGACCTGTCACCTGAAAGTTGGCGGAGGATCAAAAGAATCTTTATTTCCTTCATTAGAAAAAGTCCCTGTGCTACTTATTCACTGCAGCAAGCCTGAGTCTGAAGTGACCACGCCAGCTGCTCGTAAGAGGATGCTGGCAAGCGCTCAGCACGAGCTGAGTAAGCCCTGGTGAAGCAGGCTGAAGTTGCAACTCGACAAAGCATTTTTCCTATGAATCATTTGTATGAGGGTGACTCCCACAAGTCCTTGCAGCAACAGCAAACAACCCCCACAGCTAGGTTCTTAATGGGCTCTCAAACCCATTTTACAGATGCGGGAACTGAGGGCCTCTTCTCATGACCGCACCTGAGGTTGCAGGCAAAGGCCAGCTGGCTACAAACTGGCCACTGCAAATCAGCCTCCAGGGAGGCAAGCCAAAACCAGAACTGGCACCCAGCGTGACATACCTTTCCCCACGCCTTTCAGCTTTAATCCCCGGCTGAGGGAAGGCCGGTGCGATGCCTTGCATAGCCGGCTCCGTACTGCCTTGTAGTCCATCGTCTTGCTCTCACTCACAGTATTGAGGGCCAGGTCGTCAGGACTGCGGTTTGCAGAGAGGGAGGTTTAATCTCCAACAAGATGCTGCAGTTCCACCGAATATCCCACTCCCCATTAGTCCTGCTAAGGAAAGAGTGGATGCTTCCCTTTGGGTGCAAATACCGGCTCTGAGGGTAGGAGAAACATTTCCCCAGTTTAAATGCCCTGCCTGGTCACGGACACGTTGAGGCTCAACCTGGTGGCTTCTTTGGGAGCGTGAGGCCCAGATCCTGCAAGCAGAGATGCCTTGGCTGCTTTGGCCTCACCATCGGCACAGCTGTTAGGGTGGCCTTGTATTCCCTTGTACACAGGACTCTCCTCTATCTGAAGGCCTTCTCTATTTATTTGTTATGTTTATATTCTGACCTTTTCCTGCAAGGAATCCAAGGTGGCTTGTGTAATCTTTCTCTCCCTCTGCATTTTATCCTCACAACAATCCAGCAAGGTAGGCCAGACTGAGAGCCAGTGACTGGCCCCAACTCAAGTCATGGCCATCCTGAGTCCCAGTCCAGCATTCTAACCCCTGTACCACAGAGGCGCTCATATCTGGAGGACTTTCCTATCTGAGACCAGTTTAAGTGTGTGTGTGTGTGTGTGTGTGTGTTTATTTATTTATGTATTTATTATATTTAAAAGTTGAAAGAACCATAGGGATTCTTGCGTAACCCAGTTAGCAGCTCCTAGATGGCAAATTGAGCATCAGAAGGGCCAGCTCACCTGGTCAGTCTTCTCCCCCATGCAGAGATGTGCTACATTTCTCTTTAAATTACAGCCGTTATTTCTAAATTTGCATCTCTCTGTATATATTAGCACGTGCAGATAGTGGTCTCCCTTTGTCCCCTTTTTTGATGATGTGTAAGTGGCCACTGCACAGAGGGGCAGGGACTCCGCACACCGGCTTCAGGCCCTGGCTGACACAGCCCTAGCCTGAGACTGGAATCAGTTCTGCTGGAAATGAATGTTTGATGGAAAGATAAGGTTGCTCCTTGGGATAATGCCTGGAGAATTTTGAAGGCAATAAAAGAGGATCCAGAGAAGACTAACAAGACGTCTCAAGAAGTAATGTAGGAAGTGCACAGAATTAGTGGCTTACCACCACGCGGGTGGATCGTGCGAGCCCCTTCATGACCTTGAGAGGTTGCAGGTGGATTTCTGGCCCCCATGCCGGGCTGAAGCGCCAAGAGTCTGCCTCCCACATCTTTTCTTAGGGTGCTCAATCCCACCCATCCCTTTGAAATGGAATGGCATTGGAGAACAGCGGGTGCTATGAGAGGGAGAGGGAGAGAGCGAGCGCATGGGGATGCTTCTGGGACAAATCACTGCAACAGAAGTCAGATGAGTTTCTCCGTGTCGCCCTTTGGTTCTCACACTGAGATCAGAGTGATCACATGTCGAGAGGTGTGGCAGTCAGGACGGAGGCCTGGGAATCGTTGCTGCCCTGAAAGGAGACTTTGTTCGTGGAGGGTGGGGAGTGAAGTTATGCCTGCCATCCCATTTCACACTTATTTGCCATCTGAAGGTTTTCCCAAAGCAAAAACGACAATACTGTACAAAGGCATCAGATAAAAGCCTGTTTTGCCTTAAAAATTTCCTTGCTCTTTCCAGAGCAGGTTTGTCTCTCTCCCTGTAAAAAGACAACAAAAGTGGTTTATGGCTTTATCGTGTCATCTCCTGTGTAATTAGGATCTTGAGGGGTCTGGCGTGGTCACGCTGATGGCCCAGATTTAATGAAAACTTGAACCTAAATGCATTTTGCAAGCAAGCAGGCTCAGTTAACATCCATGAGATGCAAGCACTGGTTTTGGTCCGGCCTGAAAGGAGTCGTGCTTCAATTAGCTGATTTCCACAGAGCACTGCTAGTCCTGTTGTAGCTTTGTGTCACCAAGTCATCTCTGAAGGAAAGGAGCCCCCCAAAATGTCCCATCCGTGACATCCCTGCCTAGCTGTTCTAAGTCCGGTTAGGCAATCTCGAGGGCCATGAGCAATACCACAAAATAGCTGTCACGGGAGACGTGGCAACGGACAAGCCCCCTCCCCACATACTGGTACAAAGCAGAGGTGGGGTCGGAGCTTTGTCACTCTCCATAAGCCCTGGAATCCCACTGGTCAGCACCAGCAGGAATCTAGCCCACAGCAATGCCCACACCTAATATTAAAAAGTTGCGTGAATTCGGGGGCTAAGGAGAGTTAGTGGGTGACAAGAAAGGTGAGAAAGGTGCCTTTGTGCACACAAGTCCTTCTGCGTTAGATCGCTGTAATTAGCTGCCTGGGATTTCTAACAGGTTTATCGATTTGGACACCTGTCATTTAGAATTTGCCTTTCCAAAGTGGCAGTCACTGAAATGCCAGGCCCAGAGTTCAGGAGGACGGCAGCCATCTTTTGAAAGGGTTGCCACACAGCCGGCATCACACACTCGCTTAATGAGTGTGCAGACCCTTACCTGCAGTCTCCTCTACACAGAAGCGATTGTGTGTAAACTTCCATCTAGGATGTTGCTCAAAAGAGGCACCATTTGGGGAAATGGGGCCGGAGCCCTAATTCTCCGGGAGGCCATCTGCCCCATTGCCCTGCTGCCTGTGGGCGCTTGCTGAAATAAAGCTGGAGAATCTTACCCAAAATCTCATGTTTACAAAGAGGGAAGTGCACAGGAGACGGGGACTTTTCAGGGCACATAGAGGCAGGCAGCACCTTTCAGCATATGTAAATTAGCACATGCAAATTTGTGTGTTGTGTTGTTGTTGTTGTTGTGTGGGCCTGAGCCCTGGACTTTTTTGGCATGGGGCACCTCCCCGATTGCTTGGGCTTAAGTCTACCAGCAGGAGAAATGTGGGCCCTTTGAAATCTGCACTAGCGAAATGCTTTAAAAACAGCAGCTGCAAATTCTGGGGAAAGCATTAAAAATCTTGCAGCCTGCAGAGGTCACCCTAAACTAGCAAAATGATGAAAAGGGGGTTGCAGTGTTGAAGCAGAGGCACTGGGGTGTTGGGGGAAACACAGCAGCTGGCATATCTCTGGGCTGATGCAGGAGAATCTCCAGGAGCCACATCTCATCTGTGCCCAAACTGCCGGCTTTTTCAGCCTGGCTTAATCCTTCAGGGCAAGTTCATGCTGAAAAACTTTCTGCTTGTGTAGTTGTTATGTCTGCCCCCAAGGAATCTGAGCAACTGTACTTGGAAGGTGTTCAGAATCAAATCAAAATAATTTTTCAATCTGAATTAAATGAGCAGTCAGTAATTCTCGGGCAACCACACACCCGTCCTCCAGCTTGTGGTGCTCTGATTTGGAAGGACCTTTCCCCAGTGGATTCAAACCCTGATGCAGCTGGGCTCCTGGAGGCACATTACCGGGGGCTGAAGTGCAGCGAAGGGAAGAGTTGGAGGCTCCGATCTGACCACTGGGGCCAGCCAGGGCTGAGCACCCGGCTACTGATGCTCGTTCTGGGCCTGGCTGATGCAGAGCCCCCATCTGGCCTGCCAGTCACAAGGGGCAGATGAAGTGCATCGCCAAACCGCACAGAGAGAGAGAGAACAAAAGAGGATGCAGGTTTGCATCCAACGTGCTTATGCTACTTTAAATGTATAGAGGCACATTCAAAGAGAAATCATTTTTAAATTATTTCATCTTTAAATTTAGATGGGCTTCCACGGGAGGTGGTTGAGGCCCCATCGGTGAGGGTGTTCAAAGATAGGCTGGACATGCACAGGGTAGGCATGTCGTGAGTGGAGCCGGCTGGAGCCGGGGGTCAGACTAGATGGCCCGGGAGGCCCCTTCTGACTCTCTATGTTTCTATAATACATTCCAGTGGAGCAGGGATGATGCTTGCGTTTGCCCACCTGTCAGCCTGCTGGCTAGCTGCTAATGTTGATAAGCAGCTGCACTTTGTTCCTGGTGGCATTTTGCATGATTCTTTCTCTTCAACCCAGACCTGGACCAGGTGGCCCTTCAAATAAAGCATCACACGATGGGGAACAGTCCTGAACAGCCCTTCAGATGGAAGGCTTTCCTTTGCAAAGCAGGCACTCGACTGCTCCAGGTACTTCGCACCTTTAATCTTCCTTCTGTGCTAGAAAGCTTTGAGGCCTGCTTCACATAGTCCCCTGTGGCTCAGCAGATGCCTACCTTTCATGTCCCAGCCCCAGATGATGAGGTTTGTGGCAAGACCACAGAGCACCTGACAACCAGGGCATTGGGCTGAGCAGATCCCTGAAGTGTATTCATTTCTGACCCATGATCCCCACCCTCCGCTCGAGTCCCTTTGTCATCCTCTAAACTAATCCTGAATTAATGAAACAAATGATGTCTTTATAATACAAATATGCAAACTGCCTTCTCACAAGTGCACAGGCACTTCCAGAGTGGCTAACCACTATAAAACTGCAGAAAACAACACGGCAACGACACTTACGGTCTCGGCTAACAATAGCAAGCTAGAGAACAAGAAGCTGCTGTGACTTGAAGGTTGTGGCATCGGACTGAACACAGAAGGCGCGTGGGGGCCGGGTGGCTTCCCTCACCCAGAAGCATCTGGACCAATGACTTCAGTGGTCTAAAACGAGGAGGAAGGGCTGAGTCATGCCTGGATCTGGCAGAAGCTGCACCAAGTCTCCCTTCCCTGCACCCCTGGGACACACCTTACCTCCTGCACTGAGGACGTTCCTCTGCCTTTGGGGCCTGAGCAGAAGAACTGTGGGGCAGGCAAGGTGAAGGAGGGGTGCTTCCAAAGGCGGAGCCCCTGCTGTGACCTCAGAAGCCTTTTTGGAGGCTGCAGTGGGAACTCTGCCTTTTCCGGTGGCTGCCCAGACAGCATCTACCAGCCATATGTCTGCAGCAAGCTTTTGATTTAACATTGCACAAAGTCCTATATTTGCCTGCCAGGACCTGCTCTTGTCAAAACACAATTTTTCTTGCTATTTCAGTCTGGTTTTCTTCCTTTATGCCTCTCCACAGTTGTATCCCCTAAGTAATTCCTCAGCGATGGGCAGTGTGGAGCAGGGCTGGGCAGAAAGGAGATCTTTAGATGCTTTGGATTCTTGAACTCCCAAGATTGCTAACCATTGGCTATGCTGGCAAGGGCTTTTGGGAGTTGAAGTCCAAACCCTTGTGTCCATCCCTGGTGTACAGTGCATCCTTCATTGTATGAGCTGGGGACCATCCATGGTGCTGCAACAGGCCAATAACGTCTCATATAATTCCCCTTTACTGCCACCTGCCTTTTTCACCACGTTTTTCACAGTTTGGGCAAATCATTTGACAATGCAAATGCATTTGGGGCAATGCGACTGGAAGGACTGTGATTAAAGTCTTCCTTCTTTGCATACGACTTGGATTCTGAACTGAAAAACGGAGATTGATTGTCAGTCAAGAGTTCGCTAGGAATTCCATGACTTGCCAAATCTGCTTTCAGACTGTTTGTTTGTTTGCAACTTTGCCACACGTCGGTGGGCTAGATGGAAGTCGCGAAGGCCCCGTCATTGCCTTCCTGTGGCCAGGCAGCTCCCGGGCCCCTGTGCTTGCGCAGCGCTCTTCTCGCCACAGTGCTCCTACCCCTGCTTCAGCCGCCCCGTCCTGTCGCCGTGTCACAGAGGCAGCGGTCCTCTCCTATGCATCTGGAAAGCAAAGAAGACAATATAAAAATGCATTGCCAAATAAGAATAGTTTTCCATGAAGTGGTGCCACACAGCTGGGGCAAGTTGATGCAGAAAGAGCTTCTGTTTAGGCTGGTGGCTTCCCCTTCCTGCAGGGATGGTCTCTGAACCCGCTCTGTCTGTTTCCTGTAAGAAGGAATCACAAAATTGGATGCATCACCACATGCCCTAAAGCTGGGAATGTCAACAAGAGCTGCTGTGGGTGAGCTGCACTTTCCGACATTTCTTCTCCCTAAGACAGTGACTGGAAACAATGAGGAGCCCCCTCTTGTCCCCTGTGAATTGGCTGGCTTGTGACCCCATGTGGACTAGCCTTTACAGCTGTGGTGTGGTACAATCACCTGTTCTGTGACCGTAGTTCATCTCACTGCAGGTGAGAACTTCCAGGGAGGAATATTCCATACCAGAACACTCCATTCAAATGAAACACCAAGAGGCTTCTTGTCTTGTCCTCCCCTGAGATGCTAGCTTTCTACAAGAAGGGCATTTTTGTTTTGTTTTGTTTTGCTTAAGGGAGTATTCAGCTGTGGGAGTTTAGTGCTCAGTCTGCAATGATGCAGCCCACGCACAGTTTTTCAGGAAGCAGCTGCGGTTTACAGGAAATAGTCCTCCGTGTCTATGAATCATCATCAAGCGCTTGGCAGCTCTTTTCTCCTTTTTCGAAGCCTGAATCTCACTGCTTCCTTGTGTCGCCCTGTGCTGCAAGGCACAGTGGCTCTGGGAGGACTCGGACTCCGAGGGGCCACAGGTCATCCCTTGCTGGGGAGAGTTGTTGGCGCTCCCTGCTGTAGCATCCCATCCCGTCTACATCTCCCTCGGCGGCCTACTGCCTGCCATTCTCTTGCCCCTCAGCCACAGCAGAGTGCTGGGCTGCAAGAAGCAGGCGCCGGTCCTTTAAGAGCTGCACTCAGCACCCGGCAGGGCCGGAGCCCCGGAAGGTCCAGGCTCTGCCAACCTTCCCCAGGGATCAGGTGAGAAGCGTCTCTGCTGAGACAACAGCGCCTTGTGGCAGAAAGCTTCGGCCGTGCTGTCCAAGGTCCTGATGTGCCTGAGGACGGTCAGGAGGGGCCGAGTTGCGACCCGCTTCTCCTGGCCCCCCACCAGTCAGGACTCGGAGCAGGCCAAGGAGATGTGCATTGTCCCCGTTGGGCATTTCCAATCATTTTCTTATGTATCTGCCATATTTCTATCCCACCTTTTCACTCTCAAGGTACCCCTGGTAGCTCGCATAAATCTGCCCCTCCTCTCCATTTTATTCTCTCAACAACAACCCTGAGAGGTAGGCCAGGCTGAGAGTCAGTGACAGGCCCAGACTGACCCAGTGAGCTTCATGACTGAGTGGGGGCTAGAGCCCGATTCTCCCGTGACCCGTCCAACACCTGAACTGCCGTACCGGAGTGGCTTCCACTGTGCTGAACCGGTTCTACTAGAAGTCTGTGTTGTGTTTCTCAGTGGACTGATCTGTTTGAGGCTCTGCTACAGCTATTTGAACACCTCTTTTGATCCAGCAGTTATAGGTGAAGTTATATGACTGGCTTTGCTCTTTGGTGATATTTGAGTGATGGCTTTAATGGACTCTTAGTTCTCCTGCTATTGTCTGGTTGGGATGAATCTGTTTACTGCATATTGAGTGACTGTGGATTGGTCTGGTAGGGTATTCCCATACTGTTGTTAGTTCTGCTCTAAAGTGCCTTGGGCACTAGGACATATTAATAATATTTTTACATATATTTTTACTTTCAATGTCAGCAGAACTAAATAGGAAAAAATATAAATTTGAATATAACAGTGCCACTTGATACATGTGAAGGGGTGTGTGTACATGCGTGTGCGTGCACACACACACACACACACACACAATTTTAAAGTAGACACACACAGAGAACCTTTGGAAAGGCAGACCAAATCTCCATATATGTATCCATTTGCCTCTATAGACCACCCATTCATAGGCCGAAACCATAAGAACAGTTTCAATTGACTGCATTATGAGAGACGAGCATTTATTTTCCCACTCTTGTAATATCAGTCTTTCAACTGTCAGAAGTGCAGGGAAAATCCATTTATATTGACCATATATTAGCGTCTAAGCAGAAAACAGATAATTTAAGTGGACATGTGTGTCAGTAAATAGAGTGTTCCAGTACAAAGTTAGTCTATATTATAACCTCTTCCCCAAAAGAGGAAACTGCTAGACATTGCCAGAACATGTAAGCAAGCAAAATTTTGCCAGAATATGTGCGTGAGGTGCCCCGCATTATCTTCTTAAACTTTCAGCAGTCAGTCGCTTAGGCAAACACTTATTCAAGAGATGCTCTGGGATCCAAGGCACCCAGAACTACGAGCTGCACGGTGCTCGATTTTCTTCAACATTGTCGCGTCAGTCATTGCGATCGACTTTCACTGAGGATCACTAGGGCACTAATGATCACACGTATTTGAAATTTTGCATGTATACCCTCAGATAGTGTCATTAGCTAATGAAATAATTAAATTACCCACATCAATAGCAAATCAACCCAATACCGAGAATACATTGAACGCCCCTCGTAGGCTCTGATGCATTGACACCTCCGACATGGATGCTATAGTGGCAAAGCTGCAAAACTGGACAGTTCACTTCCTGTTCCGTTCTTGCTTAAGACCCTGTATAGCATATTTATTCACAATAATGAGTATTTATAAACATGGCTCATGGGTTCATATATCTGTATGAATCTCTATATTTATGTATATATCTATAAGTATTTCCAAGAGTTAAGGGAAATTCTAAAGCTGTGGAAGAGACAGGGTGCAACTTAGGATCTAGCAGCCTATGCACTCAGCATCCAGTGAGCCATAACAAGCACACCATATTTGGCATGCAAAGCCAGAAATGGCGCAGGCTTATCATCAGCACCCACTAATTAATCCAAGGTTGCGGGCTGGGGAGGTTATCTGACCATGGAAACTTTTTCTTGCAAATGTTAAAATCTGGATTTTCCCATAGAATCAATTTAGCATGGGCAAATGGATTTAAATATAACCTACGTAATATGGATATGCCAGAGATCTCTATAACTGTGGGAAGAGGCTGATTCATTTGATCCAGCCCTCTTTTTGAAGAGAGTATCTAGACAGGATGTTTCTAGAACTGGCCATGGTAGAACATCTGACCAGAAAAGTCCATCATTTAGTATTGGCTAACAAATATGCATAAATCAAGATTCAGCTACCCAAACTCACGTTCTGTAATTGGGAGTAGCATATTTTTCAAGGATATTGAGGTGGGATGCAACCTCACAACATTTATGGGACAGAGCATTGTTTCCAAAAAGATTTTCCAGATATAGATAGAGGAATCCCATGTGCCACATACATAATCACTATCTTAAATGTTTTATCCTTACCCCACAAACATGACTTGTTTGGTGCCCATCTCTCTCTCTATCCCATGAGATCTCATTCATCAGAATATTCAGGTTGGGCTTGCTCCTTTGGGGTATGTCTTGGGAAATAAGCTTTTCTAAGGAAGCAATAACATCCAAATTGTCACTTAGCTCATACGCTGCGAGCTACAGTGTCTTCAGGTGGCATCATTTCTGCCTTTGGTGAGTTAATTGTATGGTTGGACGAATCTTCAAAAGAGTGAATGGCGTATTCATAACACTGATGTTGACATCTCTATCCGGTGGAACAGAATATGCAACATCTCTTTCTTCCCCATTGATTTCTCCTCAGGGCAAGGATGGTAAAGCTTCTTTCAGCTTGGAGCTTGTGCTGGGATATGGCTAAATCGGTGGGATGTTGACACACACTAGGAAATTTGGAAGTGGGTAGTGTTGGTGCTCCGCTGTGCCAAGCGGGAAGAGAGCTTCCGCAGGACTCATGCCAGGTGCCTCAGTGAGGCAATCCGGATGTGTGCAGGTGCGCATCTCCCTAATTGTGGATCCATCTGTCATTGCAGCACGCCGAGATTAGATGAGGAGGAGGTAGTAGGACGAGGCTCTGGCATGTTGTGGTCAGAGAAAGACATGTCTGCCGCCCTTCTTCCTTGACTCCGGTTATAGGAAGGTTCTCTCGGTGTGTGTGCAGACACAGCCTTCAGAAGGGCGAAACTGCACATCCGCCTGGCAGGTGGTCTTGGGTTCTGGGCTGCTTCTGAAGAACGGCGAACACCTCAATGCTCGGACACCGATATGCAATCATATAGTTTGTTGCTGAGCTGCCCTGGAAGGAGACTAGAAAAAAGAAAAGGACTTTTCCTGGTTAAGTGGGAAGAATCGGAGCACATGCTTTCTATGTCCCAGTGCTTGATATTGATGAGAAGTTACAGAATCTACTCTTAGCCTGCTCTGCTTTCATGGAAGGAACTTCCCATCCCGATGGATACAGACCACTCACTGTTTTTCTGAAAGTGGGTGCCCAACAGAGCAGTGTTTGGGCAAGAGCTCTGGTTTTATAACCCGATCAGCCTGCCAACACTGTTCTTGAGAGGTGCCGAAAATGATGCGAAAAGACACCATCGCAGCCTTCATGCACTGTGATCTGGATCTTGCATATCAGCAGCCATGGACTGAGGATCACATGCTTAGTGGAGAGAAGTCTTACTTGATGATTTAGAGGAGAGCAAAGCCCGTTAAGGCATTTGGACCACGGAACTGCTTCCTTGCATCATTTCCTGCAGGTGTTTTAGGAAATGCTCTAGCAACCAACCTGATTCCTAGTCTTTCTTTCCCCATTTGTAGCCGTTTGGGGATGTCTTCTTAGAATGGCGATAAAATCCATAGCAGGGCAAGCTAAATGTCACAGGCTTTCAGGTCTTCCAGGGCACTTCCTCAGGCTGGATGTGACGCAAAACAGGGTGGGAGAGCCAAAGCTCATGTTGAAGCTGCAGAATGCCCATTCTGGAAGGTTCAGCCCCTTGAACCATGGCCATACGGATGTTAGAAACACACACCTTCCGTCCGTCCGTTCTTTCTTTGAAAGTGGCTACTTGTGAGCTGTCCATTTGTACCAAGTCTATGAAGTCCTATTTATTGTCACATGAAGACACCTGGAGAGAGGCCTGATTTCAGCAAAGAGTTGGAGATGGTTCAGCCTTCATAACTTATCTGTTTCCTGGGATACAGTGCCTTCGTATTTCAAAAGAGGAGCCTTGAAAGGGAAATCAAATGGTACAGAAAAGACTCCTTCAAGGAGGAATGGTGTGAGGACACACCTGCAATATTAGCAGATGAACTGAAAGCTGCTCTGAGACCACCTGGAAGGAAAAAAATCATGCAGGTTACCAGTAGAGCTATTCAAAGCTGCCGAGACTGAATCAGTCCAATTTCTAAGGACATGTCAACAGATATGGAAAACAAAGCGATGTCCCAGAGAAACATTCAATATACATTCCAAGAAAAGAGGTGCAAAAAAATACAGCAACTGCAGGACTTCAAACTCTTGCTGCTCTTCTCTTATTGCCATTCTTTATTTTAAGTTGGACTTGGGGAGCCCTTCAAACAGAGGACTGTTCTCTGTAAAGCAGGACACATGGCCATTCTATGGCCTAGCATAAGCCTTTGTGTTATTTCTGTCAGTGGTGTCAAGATATTAGGATGTGAATGGGCTTATTTTTGAACTAGAAAGCCTGAAATGCTGTTGTTTTAGTTGTACAGTAGCCAATAAAATTATTAATAGCAGCTTTTGTGGTGAAACGGAGAAGTCTAGAAGTGCAGGAGTCCTGCCTGGATCTCCCAGGACTGTCTATTTGTAGTCTGCCTGTTGGCAAATATTCTTTTATTCCCCCTGCTCTTAATTTTTCTGAGACAGTTAAGCTGACAATCAAAAGTGTTCTGAACAACAAGGAAATGAGTGGAGATAAGAAAAAACGGCTTAGGATGTAGTAACAGTGCTCTTTCATTGATCATAACCTACTTGTCTCCTCCCACACCAAAAGAGATACAGTCCAGTGGCACTTGTAACCCAAGCAAGCGCTTCTAGTTCAGGTAAGTGAGATTTCCAAAGAGAAGACCCTTCTCACAAGTGAGGAAGACTGAAGCTTTTTGGGAGAGAGTCAAGAGAGGGAGTGCAGGAAAGAATTACTGCTTTTGTGCAGCAGAGTTATTGCAAGTGTGCTTGGGAGGAGGTGTGAGCTTAGAAAATCACATCATTATTCACCAGCACATAGAACTGGCAACAGGAAACGTCTATGCTGGAGTCAAGCAGGGCCAACCATCTCACACTCCTGAACTTTGGGTGTTTCCACGCTAGGGGCTGGATCCAGATTTAATCTGCATCAGCTGCCCTGGCAGAAGGGGACCTCCCATGCTCCCTCAAGGCAGCCCCTCCAGGCCCCGATGAGGCTTCACTGAGAATGAAGGTGAGCCAAGTGTGCTTGCTGAGAGTGGGGAATCCCACACCATCGGATGGAGAACCCTTCTGCAGGCAGAGCCCTGGAAGAGAAGCTTAGCTGCACTAGGTGCAGATCAATTTTTACAATATTCTTCTGTCTTTTTAAAGAGACATGGTTTGGAGGAGTGCAATGATATATCCACTGGCTTGATTCTGTGCCATGCATTTAATTCAACACATCCAACTTGACATCATTTTGTCAGTGTGTTAATTAGAAAAAGAGAATCTTAATTTGTCCTCAAATGCCCTTTTACGATATGTATACAGTGACTGGAGTATTCACTCAATCACACTTTACAAAAATCCTTTGGCAGAAATGTTGGGGCACACACCCATGCTCACAACACCATTGTCACACCACGTTATTGTGTGTGCATGGGAGAGTTTTAAAATTAGCACTAAGCACTTTCAGCTTACCTTAAATGGAAGGGGGGAAAGGCAATGAAAGTTATTGCACAAGAAGGCCTAATTTAAAAACAAAATAAAACAAATTCAGTGTTGCACATATTAAAGGTGTTGGGTGGAAGCCAGTGTCAAAGGTGCAGAGGTTCTCTCAAGTGTTGGGACTTTTCCCCTCTCTTCTCCCTGCGTCTCCCTGATCCCGTAGACCCAATTTTGCAGCAGAGGGACTCATGCAAGGATTTCATCCATCCTTTATTTTTTATCATTCAAAAACAGTTTCAGAGCCATTTCTGGATTTTCCTTTTTTTTTTTAACGAATTTTATTATTTTCTCTATAAATCAAAAACTAAAACAACAACAACAATTATTCAGGACATCGGATATACTGGGTCGACATCACGCTCTTTTTTTTTTTTTTTTACATTTAAAAAACAATATTCAGTTCTTCGCATAGTCCCATTTCTCTAACCAATGATAAAAGATATTCCAAGTTTGATAGAAGTACGTATCTTCCTTCTCCTTCAGAGACAAAGTCAATCTGTCCATCTCCACACAGTCCAAGATCTTTTTTAAAATCAACTCTTAATTAGGTGGCTCTTCACTTCTCCAATGTTGAGCAAATGCAATCCTTGCCGCAGTAGTTATATGTAAAGTCAAATATATAGATTGTTTATCAAGATGATCAGGAACCCACTGACTTTTACCAAACTTGGGACTTTTTTTACGACTGGCTAGAGAAACGAGACTTGGCTTAGATTTAAAGATGTCTTTAAACTTTTATAAATTGATTTGAATATGATCATAGAATGTTAAAAGATATGTTATAGGGGGCTGACCCAGCTTGTCCGATGTATTTGATGACTGATGTTTTTAATTTGTAGTTTAAAAATCTTAATAAAATCTTAAAAAAAAAAAGATGATCAGGAAAGCATTTTTGGATTTTCAAAACGCTGCACATAGAATTGCTGCTTCCACTCATACAAATAACGGTGCCTCGTCTTTCCCAAGCCGGGTACTCTTGGCTACACCCCCACAACCACAGGGTAGCTTCTTTAAATCTCACAAATGTGCCAGTAACAGTTCTTGGCTTTAGCACTACTAAGTGAAACGCAGCTTTGAGCAGCCTGTTTTTAAAGAAACCACTTTATTTCTCTGATACAGCTAAGATTCAATTCCCTTCCATTTCCCAGAGTGAGGCTTATCTGCCATCAGACAGAGAAATCTTTCTTCCTGTTCAGCCCTCCAGAGCCACACATGGCAAAAGCGGCCCATATTCTTTCTGCAAACAAGTGACCCATGGTTCAGTAGCTGTTACATTATAGCAATCTATGCATATGTAAAATATTATTTTTATGCAGGCATCTTGCTCACTGCAGAGGATGTGGTCCACAAAGGCAGCTTGTCAAATTTATTATTATTTCTTAGATAGCGATCCTTCCTTTTCGGTTAAAGAGCTCATTCTCCTCCTGCTGCTCTCCACCTTATCCCCACAACAGCCTTGTGAAGTAGGTTGGGCTGAGAGTCTGTGACTGGCCAAAGGCACCCAGTGGCCTCCATGGCGGTGTGGGGACTGGAACCTGGATTCTCAGCTGCTAACCACCACACCACACGGCCCCCAATATTTAAATAAGCACAAAAATGTTCTGCTTGAAAAACAAACACAAACCATCTCATTGTCCTGACCAGTTGATAAGGCTGTGAATAGAAACATGCTATTACCATTGTAATACACAACAATCCACACCAAAGCAAATCTTAATTAAGTTAATGCCAGAAAAATACTTTGAAATCCTCCTGTGAAGAGCACTCTGGGAGAATCATTATGCCAGGACTGGGAAGCAGTTTTCAGAAAACTCTTAAGGTGTCCTTTTATCGTTGGCAAAATTGCTTCTTCTTCCCAGGGCATTCAGCTGAGATAATTTTCTAAGAGAGGCATCTGCATTCTTGTTTTTTTTAACTAATCCGTGGTAATGAGGGCAACATGAAGCCTATATTTCTTAGGATCTTGATTCAGAGCTAAGCTAAAGGCAATGTTGGATAGCAGACCATTGAGCTTCCTGGCAAAACCACCTCTTGGGAGGTGATGAAATAGCTTCCTTCATCATTCCAAGGTCAAAAGAAATTCCAAGGACAAAAAGGGCACCAATACACAGAGAGAACAGATCATAGGACCAAGCCCTTCTTAGGAGCTACGCTACTCCAGCCTCTGGGTTGAGCGGGGGAGCTTGATGTTGCATGTCTGGATTCATCACACGTGAGGCCAGCTGCAGGCAGGTCAGAGCCAGGGTGACACACGTCCTGAGAAAGTCCTGAGGAGTCTTTCTGCACGGAGTTGGGTCAAATGGACACGGCCAGCAGCCCCTGAGGGCCAGCAAAAGAATCGAGAGCAGGTGAAGGCATCACCTATGAACAGATGAGCAGCTTTACAAGGAGTATGGGAAACTCATTAAAAAGAAAGGCTTTGTGAGTGGCAGTGCCCCACATTTCTGCAAATATGGAAGCCATGGGAAGCCTGGGCTTGGTCCTCAAGTAAGCATGCCAGGGAGAAGGGAGAGCCACACCTAGCTTTCTGCATGTGTTAAAATGAGGTGTAGTGAGCCCTAGTGGTGAACCTGGTGACCATGCCCACGGGCCTTGTGGTGCTGTTGCTCAATGCCTGGCCAGCCCATAATAAAACCTCACTGGTCCATGATCTATTGGTGGATTGGGGACTGACCTGGCTTGTGCCACCAAGACCTGGGTGGACGAGGCTGGGGGAGCTGCCCTCTCTCAGCTTGGCCCACCCAGAGACTGGGTGCATCACCGACATCGTCCTGAGGGCTGGGAATGGGAGGTGAGCAAAGCTCATCGTGGTTCCATCTCCTTGAGGCCTCCTGTCCACTCAAATCCAGGCCTTGAATGTCTTTCTCTTGTGTTGGGCAACTCAGGCAGATTAGAGATCTTGCTGGCTAGAGTGCAGGAGAACCCAAGATGAATCCGACCAAACATGAGGCAGTGCTCCCTACTGAGCCAATTGCACGGTGGTAAAAGCAGCAAGGAAGTGCTTTATTGCCTTGTCGCAAAGTTGCATTTGCTAGTTTCCTTATGCTGCAAGATCCCTCTCCTCCTGTGGGTTTAAAGGATCTTGTCTCCTAAGGACATCCCTATGCGTAAAAGGGGAAGCAAGGACCAGGGAGAACCAGACAAAACTCCTCCGATGGAACGATCAAAGGGGAGGCAGCAGGAAGTCAAGCACATGTGGGCACAAGTCAGCTCATGCAGGGGGATCAGCTGCCCCAGAGGCCATCAGCAGGTGCCCATGGACAGCAGGCGGGGGGAGGGGGATGTGGGGGCAGATGGCTGCCCAGAGATTCAGGGCTCCAAATGGACACTCTGGGGCTCCAGCCCCAGTGGGTCACGCAGGAAAATGTACCGCTGAAAGTTGGATACTGAAGACGCCATCGCCTCCATCACCCTGGGATGGTTGTGCGCGAGCAGGCACATCGCGATGCATGCGCGTTGTGTGCATCCGAGTGTGCCTGTGTACATTCATCACAGGCAGAGAGCTGCAGCTGCAGGGCGTGTCCCGCAAATTATCAGGCGCCTGCACTTGTGTGTGTCTGTACACACACGGGGACAGATTTAAAATTTACTGTCGTTTTCTGCCATTATAAGAAAGAAAAGTGTGGAACAGTCTTTTTAAAAAAGTTCTGAAAACATTCCATCATCTGTAGGAATCAAAGGCCCATTGAAACCGACAAAACCCCTTACATTCAAGGCCTTAATGAAAACCAAACTTCTCAGTCACCATGTTTCTCTTTGTAAGGATTTCCAAGGGAATACAACTGAACTGTGAGGCTGATTTAGGGGACTTGGCGAAAAAGGCCTCCCCCTCACCCAACTGGACTTTCAGCACATTTCTGTAACCTCCTGCCCCTGTTTTCATGATCTTGCGATCCTTGTATTTTGATCCTCCTCCCACAAATTTTTTGCAATTGAGCAGTTTTCAGTGGAAATCAAGTCCAATCCACGATTCAGTCCTTTGCAGGCATTTTTAATCATGTGATAGCCTAACATCTACCTGGAGAGCAAGGGCATGTGGTAGAGCCACACCTTCAGAAGTGTGTGCCTCTGATACAGCCCTGACTCTTGGCATCCATGTGCACAGTGCATGCATCTAGATAGGTGGAGACTTTGCATATATAGCTGCATGTGCTGAGACTCCCACGAGACTTAGAACATGGCTTGCTGGAGCATGCTGGGAGTTGTAGGCTTTTGCTGTCCCTAAACATGCTTGGGATTGTGCCCAAAGTCTCTTTCCACGAAGATATTTGTACCTGAGGGCTGAGCTTGTAAGGCACAGTCCCTGGGACGACACAGAAGGCTTTGGTTAGCAAAAGCGTGCTCTAGATCTCTCTCCGAACAGCAGAGAACAGGATCGACCGGCACAGAAGCAAGCACAGTCCTTGCTGCTGTTGCAGCTTTCATGGGAAGGATGGCCGGAAGTGGCAGTCTTGGCGAGACCCGGCAAGTGGCCCGCTCTTGGCTCACGCTCTGATGACCTCACTTCTTGGCCGATCTCCTGGTGCCATTTCCTGCCTCATACCTAATCCAGGGAAGCTCTTTGTGTGACTGCCTTTGTGCCTGGTTCAGAAATGGCAGCTAGCACAAGTTGCGGTCGTCTGCTGGGAGGCCCAGCTGTGCTCACCTGTGTTAAAAGAACTGCCAAGTTCAAGGTGGTGCGATTGTCATTCAAAACCCTAAGCAGCTTGGAACAAGGGTACCTGGCAGAAAACTTTCCCTTATGTGCACCTAGCCAGCTTTTAAAGTCTTGCTGGTCATTTTGAAATTAACAGAGTATCTCTTAGTGGTGGGTCTTGTCAGTAATTGCACCCACCACGAACGGATCCCTCACTGATACATTTTGTGGGGCAAATGAACACCCAGCTCCATGGCCTGACAAGCTCAGTTTCAAATGCTGCCTCTGGCAAAGTTAAGTGTTGAATTGTGTGCAACAAATTGCAGTGTGTTAATGCTTTTGTTTTTCCTGGTGTCACTTTACAGAAAACAAGACGTAGCTCTTTGCTTCCCAGGCATATTAGGACAAAGAGTGGATGAGAAATGTGTTTAGTTTATATTTCTATCCACGCTTACCGTATTGGCACTTCCCAAACAAAAGCATGAAGCAGGAGGTAATTAGACATCAAGAGCCACACTTTTCTGAAGCTTGTGATGCAAGTATGCAAGCACAAAATGAATGAATAAAGCGTGTGAAAACATGCACGCATGTGCAACAGTGTGTACAAACATGCATATATTTGCGAAAACATGCACAAACCTGCTTTCTTTCAAGGAAAGATTGCTTGCAAAATGTGCATTTTCTAAATGTGAATGCAGACATTTGGAAAAACGAGTACTAAATGTGCATGGTTTAAAAATGTGCAGACAAATGTTTCTGGATTTTCATGTGGGTGGAATAAAAAAAAAAAATCAGCCCACCGAGGAAACAAAACAGAAAGAACTTAGCAGTGGAAAAATGAGAATCGGACTGAAACTGAACTTGACAGACGCCCCAATCTCTAATCAGGACAGGCTGCTGCAGAATAACATGATTAGCATGCTCAGAAAAAAGCCTTCTGCAACATGCGCCCATAAGAACTTTGGTCTTGGTGTTAAAAAGAGCTTCTGCGTCTGTCAGTAGGAAGCAAAGCTGTCCTAACTTAAGGGGGTGGTTGTAGAAATGCTAGGCATCTAAGCAAGTGCCTGTGTGAATCTACAGCTTATCTTAATTCTCACCTTCTCTGATGTGTCTCTGGGTGTGGTACCATCGACACCTCCTTCCAAGCATGACCAAACAGCCTTCAGCTAGTGGCCTTGGCTGAGCCTAGGATTAATCAGGATGGGCTCTTATGCATGGCTGAGAAGGAGGCTATGCATTATCAAAAACCAAGGCAAAGGAATTGCACAAAATATCCACGTGCTACTTTATCTGAGCAGCTGCACATGCAAAAAAATACTTATTCTAATTAAACATTAAAATTGTGATAGGAGAAATCTGACTGTTCTGGGGAAGGCTTGGGGCAGGAAACTGTTGGTCTGTTGGTTGCTGCGCTGTCCATTCCTGGTGCTGATGGTCAGTTCTTTGTTCCTCTCCTTTTAAGGTTCTTGATCTTTAAACCAGACTTGGACCAAAGAGCCCTTCAGAGAACGTTCATCCTACAAAAGGTATATGCATTAGACACTGGCCTGCTTTAGAAGAGCAAATTAGGTTAGGACTGAGAGAGACAAAGTAAGCTTCCTGGGCTGTGCCTTAGAGTGGACTTGTGTCCTCTGTTTGAAAGGCTGCTGGATTACCGTTCTCTATTGGACGCTGTCCTCCACCTCAAGCTGTTTGTAGGACTGTTCAGTCCAGGACTAGCCTAAAATTAAAGAACCGTAGGAACTGTCTTCCACCCACAGTGAGCACCTGGACAGCAGACTCGGCACAGGTAACCATCTTCCACTCTGTGGTGAGTAAGTCTGCATGCTTATTTAAATTGCAGTAATCACTGCTAAATTTGCATCCATACATATAAATTACTGTGTCTACATTTTATGCAGAATCCTTTCCTCTATTTTTTAATCTCAGGCTTTCACCTGGATACCACTTGCCGGGGGGGGGGGGCTTAAAGGGGGGCACAAGGAAGAGGACCTTCTCAGTGGTGACCCCCAATTATGAAATGAACTCCCCACTGTGACCCACCAGGCACCAACTTTTTCATCCTTTCAGTGCCAGGTTGAGATATTCCTTGTCTACAAGGCAGCCAACAGCTGCTAGTGGCATATGGGTGCAGCGGTGCTATTAAACTGCTTTTTAGCTGCTCAAAGTGTTAGTTTTAAATTTAAGTATTGAACATTTGGATGCTGCTTGCATTCATATTATGTGCCATGTTTTATGGATTGTTGTGAAGCACCCTGAGAATTTTGGTTCCCGGGTGGTATAGAAAAGGGAGAATCGATGCATCAAATGAATTAATAGGCTGACTAAACAGATTGTCCAATCTTTATGCATTCAACAGGCCGACGTCTGTATGTCCTGGTGAGGAGGGGGCCGTGTGTCCTGATCCCCTCTTTGGGAATGCTTAACGATTACTGCTTTTCTTTCCCAAAAAAAGGGGAAATGAGGGATCGAACTGCTGAACACCTCTCCCAAGGCCACACAAGTTGCTAACCAGAAATAAATTCAGGGCCCATGTCTCCTGCTAGCTTTGTTAACCACTAGAAATTTGTGTATTTTGAGGAGGCCATGAAAGAGGGAGGCATATTATTTAACTTTTTCAGAACATGGGTCCTTTAGGAAGGAAAAGCAACGGAGGGCCGGCCTCTTAGACATGACCCTCATATATGTTTCGCTGTCTCATTAACCAGACCCGTTGGAACAATTCATTCTTTGAGCCTAGCTTCTAAAAACACCCAACGTTACTTTACAGCCCATTCCATTTATGACCCAGGAATAAAATTACTGTATCAGTTTCATTACATACATTAAAGCCTGGGTGTTCCACATTCTCCCTCACTCTCCTTTTTTTTTTTTTTTTAAGAACAAGAACCCCAGAAAGGTAAACAATAATTACTGCCAAACTGGAGGGTGCAGACGAAAGTCGGTAGGCAGAGCCTTGCGGAAGGAGTTTAAAGAGTGTTGTAAGTCAAGTCAGTTCGAAATGCAGGCAATGTGGAGTTGCAAATGCATTTGAGGGCACCATTCTTCAGTTTACCTGCAAAATTCATGCTAGAATTAGAAATTACCTCTGATTGCACAAGGGCTGGTTCTGTAAACCGGGCCAGGATGGAATATGGTGAGTTGAGCATGCATATTATCTGATACGACACACATTTACTGGTTGTTCCAGTAGAATTCATTCATTCATTCATTCATTCATCCATCCAAACCTTTTCTATAGCATCCCAGTACAAATGTCTTGGGACAGTTTACTACTTCATTAATAAAATAGAATAAAAATAGAAATATGAGTAGGAATGGCACAGCATCCAATATTAAGTATAAAAACACCAATTAAAACAAATTAACCAAGTATTGGGAGAATAAAAAGATTTTCACCTGATGCTGAAAGGAAAGAAGTGTTGGCACCAGGTGGACCTCTCAGGGGAGCATGTTCCACAGTTGAGGTGCCACCGCAGGGAAGGCCCTTCTCCAGGTGGTCACCCTCTTAATCTCTTTCAAGGACAGCTCCCAGAGGAGGGCCTCTGATCTCAAGGGGTGAGAGGGCACATGGGGGAGAAGGCGCTCCTTCAGGGATCCTGACCCCAAGCACAGTAGGGCTTTATAGGTCATCACCAGCACCTTAAATGGGGCCTGGACTTCAATTGGTAAAATACAGGCTGGTTGGCACTGGTGCATTGGAACAGAAACATGCCAATCCGCTTTAGTTCAGGGTCTCTTTAGTTCTGGTTAATGTTTTCATAATGTCTTTACAAACAGGTGTAGGATCCCAGCACCAGAACAAGGCTGCAGTTCCTATTTTTGTTACATTGGAAAGGTGATGGATGTGACTATAGGCTTAGAGTAAAGCACAGACTTAGTTTATATCTGCTCCTATCTCTTGGCTGCCTTCAGCGAATCTTGGTTATTGTCGTTTTTGAGGTGCTGAGAATGGTTTTCATGGATTCATGGGGAAGAGAGCTGGCCTGTTAACTGTGGTTTAGACATAGCCTACAGGACCAGCTCTGTATTAGGGACTTTCACAGATTTTGTGAGGATCTTTCCTCGACTCTGGTTTAATTGCATACATCCCCCTAAAATTGGGTTAGAATTTGTAAAGTTAAAATACAGAAAACAGGGCTATTTCCAGATGGACAGCTCCTTGTGCTATCCCTCAGGTGCATCATGTAGCCATTCCACTCCATTTCCCTTAATGCTTTTTTCCTGGTTAGAAAGAAAGAAAGAAAGAAAGAAAGAAAGAAAGAAAGAAAGAAAGAAAGAAAGAAAGACAGACAGACAGACAGACAGACAGACAGAAAGAAAGACAGAAAGACAGAAAGACAGAAAGACAGAAAGACAGAAAGACAGAAAGAGGACAAATAAGGAAGGGCTACAGGTGGAAGAAACTCCTGTAAAAGTCCATGAAGTACAATTGCATAGTAAAAACCTTGTCTAGAAGCACCTCTGAATTTCTGGCTCACCACAGCGCATGCTGTAGATACAATTCAAGGTGTTGGTTTTGACCTACAAAGCCCTAAACGGCTTGGGACCTGGATACCTAATGGAGCGCCTATGCCCATATATGCCCTCCCGCCCCCTGAGATCAGCAACAGAGGCCCTCCTCCGGGAACCCTCAGTGAAGGAGATTAAGAGGGTGAGTATCCGGAGGAGGGCTTTCTCTGCGGTGGCGCCCCAGTTATGAAATGCGCTCCCCAGAGAGGTCCGCCTGGCGCTGTCGTTATTTGTTTTTCGGCGCCAGGCGAAGACCTTTTTATTTAAATCATATTTTAATTGTTAATTTGTTTAATATTGTTATATTGTTAATTAGATTGTATTTTTAAGGGGTTTTGCCGAGATGCACCAGGGGGGCAGGTGGGTTTTTAAATGAAGTTATATGGTTTTTAATTTTACTGTTGTAAGCTGCCCCGAGGCTTTATTGCGATGGGGCAGCATAGAAATGTTTTAATAAATAAATAAATAAATTTAAGACGGGCCAGGTGCACCTTCTTGAGCCTGCCATCTGTGTGTTGACTAAAAGAACAAGGGTTTGCAGAACGTTCTGGATTCTGCCCTTTGCATTTCCCTTCCTTTGGAGATGCATCTCAACTGGAATCCAGTCTTCTCCATTGTGCCAAATATTTATCAAGAATAATCAAGACGTTGATATAATAATATATTTTAATATAGACATCAAGTTAATATTTTAGATATTGTTTTATAGCTTCTATTTCACCAAGCACATTTATCTGCCCCAAGCCCTGAGGGCCAAGCAGGTAATTCCTCTAAATAAATAAATGCATGCATTAACAAAGCTTCTCTTACTCCTCTCTCTCTCTCTCTCTCTCCTCTCTGTCTTGCTCTACAGGGCTTTATAACTGGCATGAAATTGTTCTGTGACCTCCTTTGCACAATTTCTCTAGCATACCATGTTTTAAGTTAGCTTGCTTCGAATTGCTCACGTTAGCGAGGTGCTTATCCGAGTTACAGGTGACAAGCAAAAATCCCTGATAATTATAATCTTAGAAGAAAAGATGTCCAGCTGGATCAGACCCAAACTGCACGCAGTTCAGCTTCCCAGAGTGCCCAGGCACTTGCGGAGAGCTGCCCAGTCCAAATCTTTCAAAAGAAAGATGCACAGCAAGGAAAACCACCAGAAAAACACCATGCACCATTTCATGCCAATCAAATGGCATGAAATTTGGGCTATATGTGGCCCAGTTTGGGGCTAAGGTGTATGTGGCTGCCCTACAGGAGCTTCCTGAGCATGGAGCATTTCATTAGGTGGCGAAGATCTGGGTTACTGAGTGAGCATGGATGGAGGGGGAGAGTTGTTGAAAGCTACGAGAGTGGGAGAATTTGCTCTGTGTGGTCAGCAAGGAAGCAGGCAAAGCAGATGCCTCTCTATTTCGTAAGAATGGGAACAGAGGCAGGAAGAAAAAGGCAGGATGTCCAACAGTAAGTAATTATAGTGGTTTCCACTGGGGGTTCAGTGGTGACCTCACTTTTCTTGTGCTAAAACCTTTGCTCATGATAGCTGGGGGTGATGAGAGTTATGGTCAAACAACATCTGGATTGTGGAAAGAGGTTTAGGGTTGCAGCCTGAACATGGTGCTCCCCAAATCTGTGTGCATCACTAAAACACTGATCAGAAAAGAATCTTGTTGCAATTCATAGATCCACAGAATTGTAGAGTCAGGGGGTCTATAAAGCCTTGGAGACCAACATGCCACTCATGCAGCTTTCCGAATGGCCACTCGGCCACTTCCAGGTGGCTCTTCTAGCCCTGTGTTACAAAGGCACACTTGCACGTCCGTAGCAGTGGTATGCAAAACTTGCAAATAAACATTAGGGATGAAAACTCTGGAAAGCTGCACTCTGCTGAATGCCAGAAGGAATTTTGGGAAGCCTTTTAATTAGGAAGTTAGGAAGCGTGGGATACAGGTCAGTGTGAATCAGGGAAAGAATAATGATCTGGGAGGAACTCAGGCCTTCCTTCTTGGGAACACGCCCAGTGCATTGTGGGATGGGCTGGCCTGGTCCTTGAGTCCCTAAAGGGCACAATCAAGTGCATGTTCAGGCACAGAAAAGGGCCTTCAGCTTGAATTGACTGGGGCGTGGTGGGAGTTGAAGGCCTTCCTTCCGTTTAAACATTGGGTTTTCAGTGATTGCTTCTGCCACCTCTTAGAGCTCCTTAAATTTTGAGTCAGGAGGACTTCAAGACTAGTCAGACCTTATCTGGAATACTGTGCCCAGTTCTGGCCACCAAGATTTAAGAAGGATGCAGAAAAATCAGAAAGGGTCCAGAGGAGGGCAGCAAAAATGATCCAGGGTTTGGAAGCACTGCCCTGTGAGGAGAGACTGAGGGAACTGGGCATGTTCAGCCTTGAGAAGAGAAGATTGAGAGGGGACAGGAGATCCAGAGGAGAAGACGGGCTGCTATAAGACTCTATCTACACTGATAACTCACTGCTGCCATCCCCTCCCATCCCTTTGAAGAAAACCTGGACCAAATTGGACCTCACGATCTGTGATGCAGAAGAGACCTCCTTGGGTTAACAAAGCTATACAGTAAAACCCCAGGATCTCATTTAGAAGCTTTATTAAGGATTGATGGGGAACATAGAGAGGCACCTTAAGAAAATAAACAATATACTCTGTTCCTAAGGAAGCAGTGCTATGCGACAGGAGTACAGAACCTCGGGTCCATGGGCCAAAGTCTGCCAGTCAGGCCCTCTGGAGGTTCCCAAAAGGCCATGCCCCCTTTCCTGGCCCCTCCTTCTTTACTTAAAACTCAAATATAGTTTGAGGGATTTGGTGCAGCTTTTCCCCATTCTGCCATGGTTTAGATGGTTGGAATGTGTTTCGAATGGGAAAAAATGATGAGCTGCGAAGATAAAGGGACTCGGGGAAGGCTTTTTCAAAATCGCATTGTTATCAATGGAAATATACCTCTAAATTAGGGTTAGGGGTGTGCACCAGGGTAGGGTTAGGGTTAGGAAAAGGAGGTGTCCTGGCATGGTTTGGATGGTTGGAATGTGCTTTAAATGGGTAGAAATGATGAGATGCGCAGAAAAAGCTACTCAGGGAAGGCTTTTTCAAAATCACATTATCTTCAATGGAACTTCACCCCTCTATTAGGGTTAGGGGTGTGCACCAGGGTAGGGTTAGGGTTAGGAAAAGGAGGTGTCCTGGCATGGTTTGGATGGTTGGAATGTGTTCAGAATGGGTAGAAATGATGAGATGCACAGAAAAAGCTACTCAGGGAAGGCTTTTTCAAAATCGCATTATCATCAATGAAACTTCACCCCTCTATTAGGGTTAGGGGTGTGCACCAGGGTAGGGTTAGGGTTAGAAAAAGGAGGTGTCCTGGCATGGTTTGGATGGTTGGAATATGTTTAGAATGGGCAGAAATGATGGCTGTGCAGATAAAGCTACTCACGGAAGGTTTTTTCCAATTGCCCTCTTTTCAACGTTATTTACCCTTATATTAGTGTCAGGGATGTGCACCAGGGTGAGGTTACGACAGTGGTGGTGAGCCTATGGTCCGCATTCCACAGCGGTCATGTAGCGTCCTCTCCTTCAACATGAAGCCCAAATTTCCCCAGCTTCGCCCCAACAGCCAAGCATCGGATCTCTGACCACATAGATGCCCCGTACATGCTTGTAAAGGAGCCGTGTACCAGGCGATGACGTATGAGCTGCAACTCATTAGCCGCGACTCGCCTCATCTTATTCATGGCCGGTCAGTGTGCTGCCAAGGACATATTTATTTGATTGGACTAGCTGTGAGGGTTTTTTTTTCTAAACTAACTCCTCAAATTTCAGGTGTTATTGCAGTGTTGCTACTTTGTGATACATATGTTAGTTTTGAGTTGCAGTTTGTGCACTCCGTCTCTGAAAGTTTTGCCATCACTGATATATGCTTCTCTGTTCCTTCTGTGCCAATATAGGCCACTCATTTAACAAAGTACAACCTTAGCCATAAGTCTGCATAAGTTACTAGACCCTAAGCTATTAGTAAAACAAAAAAGCTCATATTTGTGGCCCCTTTGTGGGCCAAAAAGAACCAATGTTTACCAACCTTCTCTGACTGGAAGTGATTCATGTTTGCCACAGGTAAATAGGCGGGTTGCTCTTTTTAAGCCTGGTTTAATATGCCTGTAACTACCAGATAGTGCTACCTATCTGATTGGACACCTTTCTTTCTTACACTTTAATTACCCATTTTTCCCTGGAACCCTTCCCCAGCATAATGAGTTTGTGTGTGGTCAGAACCACGCTGGGAGCTGACAGTTGGAGGGAGGACTGTTCAGCCTGGTTACGTGGGCATGAGGGCACAGTTAAGCTTGTGAGTTCCCGTTTCTGAACCTTGCTAGGAAGCGAGAGGTCAGGCAAGTGCAGGCCCACTATGCCGGGGAGAACAAGAGCACAAGTCATGAAATACACATTAATTTTCCTCATTAGAAAGGAAATGATAAGAAGATACAGCAAATGCCTTTATTGCTATTTTAGCTCTCAGGGTGCTTTGTGAATCTGTGAGATTAGACTATCAGGTGGCAAGCTAGAGGACCCAGAAAAAAGCAGGCATGTGGAAGCGTTTCCTTTTGAAATCAGTATCTTGCTCAAACGGTGTCCTTGGGTTGCCTGCATTTGGTGAGGTCATGGGGGATGCCATGTCCCTGGCCAGTCTGCATTTCAGACCTTGCAGTGAGTATATGACAGCATCGAAGTATCTCTAATTATCTCTCTCTGTGTTTATCTTGGTCGCGTTGGTGAACATTTGGAACTGGTTTTAGGAGAAGGAAGAACATCTCGTCTTTCCCACTCCCTACCTCAAATGTGATCTAATCTGGAGGCTGAAGACAAAGGATGCTGATGCATTAAGACTGCAGATCTTTCATGCAATGGCTTTCTTTTAAACTTTTAATCACATCTCAGGAAAGCTGTGGAGGTCTGAGATCAGTGATGGACTGGAGGCAGGGTGGCCTCCGTATGAACTCCCAAAAAAGAGGAAATGTGTCACCCAAATCCGAGCAAAGGAGGGTACCAATTTACAGCAAATGTACATGTGCTAATTGATATGTATAAATGCAAATTTAGAAATAATGATTATATTGTAAATAGAAACAGAATGCATCTTACCAAAGTATGGAGAACTGAGATGTGTGTCTGCTTGTCTGGTCTGCTATTTGGATGCTAACTGAGGATGGGCAGCAGTTCTTCTGATAAAGGTACTTCATCTTTAAACAGGAATCGGATGGGAGAGGCTGCAAATAGGGGACACTTTTAAACAGACAAAGTTCATCTGCCAGCCCTTCAGGTATCGCCCTCTGTGCAAGAGAACACCTGGTAGCAAATGGAGGTTCATTTCAGATAATAGTTTATTTAGTAGGACTGCTGACTTGGGATAGGGCTGCAACTTGTTTTGGATTGTGTGCGATACCTGTGTCAAGGTGGGATTACTGCTCTTGAAAAGGGTTTGGAGGTTTGATAGGAGTTGTTGTTATTCTAATTTTGTGGGTGTGTCAGCGAGTTCCAATCTATTTCTGTGCCCAAATCAGAGTGCTGAGACCTTAGTACCTTAAGGTCCATCTGTTACCTTATAATTCTGTCCCCAGGATTATGGGAGCCATAGGTGGGAAAAGCTGGACTTGGCCATTCTAGCAACTGGAGCAACTGATGCCCATTCAGTCCGCTTCTGATGTACCTACATGTTGACTCAGGAGTAACGCAACAGCATTTTCCTTTTGGCTTCTTCTAGTTTTCCTAATTAAAACCATCTATCTTCCCTATCATCTCATGTGATTCAAAAGTAGATTTAATGAGAATAATTGTTCTGCATATTCTCCTGTCATGCCACTTTGAAGTTTTTGTAAGGTTACTTTCAGTCTGTACTGTGCAATGAAAATAAGTATTTACTGCAACAAGTTGGGCAAACTGTGCCAAAGACACGTCATTTCCATCACTTTTATATCTTGTCTGTACATAGCCAAGAACAAAAGATTCACAGATTAGCAATACATTTTAATTTCTACTGTCTCCCTCCATGGCTCTCCAAGCTGGTAGCCTGGTCAGATCTCCATCATGTTTCTTCAGCGTGAAATACCCCAGTTGGATTTTTCATGCTTCGGCCTGGCAGCTCACATCTTAAAAGCCCATTTGGTCTGCACTATTGCAAATGACTCTCATCTAACATCGTACACATTGCATTTGGGGGGCTGCTTATGGGTGGCTAAGATTTTGAATATGATGTGTCAGCAAGTTCATAGGGGAGCCCTGGTACCAAACCAGAATCCATGCCTGCGAAAGAGCCAGCCCCTGGTGCTGGAAGGGCTCTCCCTGCTGAACTGAATGGGGCTAGACCTGGAGAATTTCTTGATAGTTTAATGCACAGAAGAATGCTCCTGTCTAAGGAATTGTGCACTGAAGCACCCATGGTGAGGCTGTTGTAGCTCAGAGGTGTGCAACCTCAAGCTGAAGGCCACATCTTGCCCGCTTTGGGTCCCACTCTGGCCCAGTCCATTGCCCAGACGGCCATGTTGCTTCCCTGGCTGCAGCTACTCAACATGGGGTGGTCTCTAGACATTTGTGCTTTCCCACCTCCTCAAAGATCAAGATGCCTCTCCGATTCTCAATGAACAGGGATGTGGGGCATTTGAGGCACATCCCTTTGACTCCTGGCTTATCCCATCACTGGAGTGTGGCTCCCACAGCTGCTTCGGAAGAGAGTTCATCCCTTGAGCTTCTGCAGCTAATGGCTGGGTGTTGGTTTCACTTGGTGGTTTAGCTGGGGCTTGCGCATCACTCAGAAAGGGGGGATCCGTTGCAAAAAGGACAGGACAGGGGAGCACCCAAATTTGCATGAAATGGGCCTGCACTGATTTACACATGCTGGAATAAAGTCACTATACCTTGTTTGCTGTGCTTACAGGCCTTCAGAGAACCAGCCTGTGTGAAGAAGTACACGTGGCAGCCTTATTTGACTCTAGGAGAAACGCATGTTGCCACATCAACAGTTTTGCATCTCCCTATTATTTTGCCCCCAGCGTGTCCTGCCATAAGAGGCTGTTCTCTGAATACCAGCCATTTAGAAATGAAACATATTGTGTGGGGTGGAGGCGGGAGAGGCCGCAAAGGGAACATGGAGGGTTCATTAGCTGTCTGAGAAATGGCGGCATCTCACGTCATTTGCATCCACAGACTGGCCAGAACATCGTGCCTTGAGGGGGAATAGCTGCTTTGACTCCATGCTCAGAAAGGGCCCCTCTCTCTTTCTCTCCCTCCTGAAGGAAGGTTTCCGCAGGCTCCCCGCACGCAAGAGTCAGCCCGCTGTTGAGTTTTGCCTCACAGGATAGTCACGTCAAGACCCTTGGAACGGAAAACATCTCGCTGCCTTCTGGGTAGTTCTAGTGAGCACGATTCCACAGGGGGCAAAGGGACTTTGTGGTTTGGGAGGGAGGGAAAGGGCCGGCTGGCCACTGTGGAGGGTCCTGGGTGGTGGTCAGGACTGGGGAAAGGGTGGTGGCTTCTGCCTCGGCAAGCGTGAGCGGCGAGCCTGCCGGGGCCAAGTTCTGCCACAGCCCCAGCAGTGTCTTAGCAAGAAGAGCTGCTTGCTTTTTTTACTGCAGGAGAAAGGGGTGCCTTGAGGAAAGAGCTGCAATTATTTAGCATTACAGGAGAAGATTAAACACTCAGAGCCAGGGTTCCTCAAATTAAATTCTGGGGTGGGTTAGCAATCCGCCACCCAGAAGGGTGGCAGGAGGGCATCTGCCGCGCAGACTCGTGTATGATGAGCCTCTCGCCTCCAGAGCAGCTGCTGAAAGTCCAGGCCCTGCAGTGGCTTGACTTGTGCACCGGCCGGCTTTTGCTTCTCCGCCTGTGGCAGCAGCTTGGATCTGCAAACACAACCGTGGAATCTGTGTGTGTGTGTGTCATTAACAAGCCTGACTTTGAGCTTGATTAAAAAAAATAAAAATGTACAAATCATGCTAGCAAGAAAGCTAGCCAGTTTTGGGGAGTTTAGTTTAGTTTTTTTTTTAAGGAAATTAAAATGTTTTCTGGCCAAGTTGTTAATCCACTCTGGGAATTCATTTTGCTCTTTTCCTTCAAATTCTGCAAACTGTGTAAGTTATAGTAGGCATTTCCACCCTAGGTGGTGCTTAGGCTGTTTGCAACCAGGTATTCTTGGCCTTGGGCCTGGAAGCACTTCAGTGGGCTCTTGGTTTTAGCCTTTATGAAGAAAATGAATAATAGAATAGAATAATATTGCTGGAAGAGGCCTAAAAGGACCCCAAGACCCTGCTCCGCTTCCACATGTGGTCACCCATCCAGCTGCAGCCCCACATTTTCCAGCTTAACAAAGGTGATGCACCATGCTAGATTGAACTAAAGCTATCCACATCTCCTGGAATTGTGGATTTGTGTGTGTGTGGCAGTGGTGGGAGCTGGTGAGGTGGATTTCAAACTGGTGAAGGATGATTTTTGGACTGGCCCCAGGATTAACACTGACTGCAGCTGAGAGTTCTCAGGCGGGGTGGGGGGGGCGGGGGGCAAGGACAGACTTCGGCATTGTCTGTTCCAAGACTGAGTCAAAGAGCCATAAGGATTCCTAGATTGCAATAAATACACTTCTCTGTAGGGGAACAGATTACAGCCATTATAATATAAGATTTGATTGATTGATTGATTGGTTGATTGATTAGATTCATAACCCACTTTTTCTCACGCATCCTTCCCCACACTGGGAACTTCCCCAACCCATGCCAGCTCCAAAGATGGTCTCCTGTCCTTTCCCTGGAGCCCAGCTGGCACAGAAAGGACTGCGCTGGTTCTGAGGAGGTTGCCCAGCTCTGCCCTCAGTGTTTTCCTATCCCCCCCCCCCCCACACACACACACCAGACAATATTGGGCTTGCACCGGTATGTTGTTTCAATGAATTGTATTTCTAATTTTGCATTGCCGCATGAATCCTATTTTGCAAAGCCTCTTGAGAAGACTTCATTGCATGAGCATATTTTAAATAAAATTGCTAATAAAGCCACAGTGCTAAAAATGCAGTCTTCCCTTGTGCTTTTAATTCAAGTCCAAATCAGAGCCAAATGGTGGCTCTTAATTCATTCTTGCTGGCCTGAACATAACGCACCAGGTCATTGCTTCATACTGCAGTTACTATCGAGCTGCTAAAGCTTTGCAGGGAAGGTGTAGCAAAAGCTTTAGGGCACAATCCTATGGCTGGGAGTTGTAAGCCTTCTTTCTGTCTAAACTTGCATAGGATTGCGCCTTTATTAGAGTAAGCATAACCAGGTCTGTTGTGAGATTTAAAGATTTTGTTTTGCTTAGGAAACTGTTATGCCCCATTTATGAACACACCCTGCTGCAGAAATTGGAGCAAAGCAAAGATATTGCAAAATAAAAGGGTGGAGCATGCAGGGAAGAAATTCCACCTGGGGTGGCCACCTATAAATTACCAAAAAAGAGGAAACGCATCCTAAAAGACAGGACAAAAGAGGACAGCAATTTGCATTCAAAGTGCATGTGCTGATTGATATGCATTGATGCAAATTTAGAATAAGTGCTATCATTGGTGGTAGAAATGCAGTCTTCCCACCAGTGTGTGGAAGGCCATGACCAGGGGACCATCTGTCTTGCAGTGAGTTTTCCTCCCTTCGCACATTCAAGGCAACAGGCTGTTTCTTTGCAAAAAGCTCTTTGATCTCCAGAACATACCCAACAGATGCAACCCTTGCAGACTGTATCTCCGAGCATGCACAGAGTGGTTCTTCAACCCAACTTTAAAAACTACTTCTGGAAACCCTCCTGTTGCGTCTGTCTGAGTCTGATCCCTTCTGAAGAGCCTGTTAGGAAGCGGCCTGCCCCCTCCCCCATACGCCTATGCTCTAGTTGGCTGCCCCCCCTCACTCCTGACGCTGCATCATGGGGTCAAGAGTCACACCAGGCCCATCTGACTCTGAGAGCTCCTCCCACATGCTTCCACCTGACACCTGCACATATTGGCTATCCCCAGAGCCTGCCTGAGCAGTTGGTGAGAGAGGCCTTGAGATAGGTGGCACTTCTATCATCTTGAAGTCTGGAGCCCCATGTTCCCAAGCTCCTCCTGTCTCCTCTCCTTATTCTCTGACTCGGAGTCCAGGTCAGCATGACCTCTGAGTGCGCACAGAGAACAATGGCGGTCCTCATTCCCAACACCATCAGTGTGCCTGCTTGCCCAGGTCCTATCTGTTCATGGGCAGCTGCTCGTGGGGATTGTCAATTTTAAAGCATAGCCAGACAGGGCTGAGGCAGTGCGGTGCAGTGGTTAATGGGTTGGCCTGCTGTTGGGAGATCTGGCGTTAGTCCCATTGAGCTGTGACTGGGTGGCTTTGGGTTAGTCGGCTCATAGGGTTGTTGTGAGGCTTAAATGGAGTGGAGGAGGAGCAGAGGAGCTTCCTTGGATTCCTTGCAAGAGGAAAATAGGCGAGCTGAGACAGTCCTCTAGCGGCCTTTCAAACAGGAGACTGTCCTTGGCTGGAGAGGCCCCATGGCTCCTCTCCACATGGTTATCAGCTGCTAGGTCCATCAGCGAACGATGCAACATTTGCACATCCTGATGCTGAAATGTTCTTTTTCCTGGAACAGCATGATTTGTGCCTCGCTGCGCATTTTTAGCAATGCCCCTGTGGCTACAGAGACAGGCAGGGCTGGCCACAGAAAAGCGGGCCATCGCTCTGTTGCTTCCGAGCAGCTTGACCTGGCATCTGGACAATGTTTTTCCAAATACAGATGGAATCCAAAATTCTTCTCCTGTTTCCCTGCAAAAGCCCTTGGTCCAATGGTCATTAGAATATAATAGAAGCCGTGCCAGATCAGACCAGGGTCCACCTCGTCCAGTATCCCTGCACACAGTGGCAAACCAGCTGCCCACAGGATCGCGCAAGCAGCATGAGCTGCTCCTCAGCAACTGGTACGCAGGCATGCCACTTCTACATAGCCAGCAAGGCTAGTAGCCGCAGAAAGGCACCCAAATATTTGGGGGTGTGAGCGGCTCAGCTTGCAGTCCTCACCTGCTGTGCCCTGCAGGCAGCGCACCTTCTCAGCAAAGCTCTTTATGACTACAATACAAGAGAAAAGACTCATTTCCAAGGAGCTCCGTGGCACATTGGCTGGGTGCAAACCACAAAATAGTCCACATGCAACCTTTTTTGGAGTGTCATGGAAACATGGCTTTCTTGCTGTCTGAACCCAGCTGTGTAACAAACCATGGCTGATCAAACAACAAAAGGGCCATAAAGAGAACCCAGGGTTTGTTGTTGGGTTGTGAAATGTGGGTTGCTTGTGGTTAACCAACCATGGTTAGCACAGCTGGCTTCAAACAACCTGCTAACACATCTCTGAAGAACACCCTGTGGTTCAATCCACACTCCATACCCAACCCTTGGGTTAGCATGTGACCAAACCCAGACACCGTCCTGGTTCCAGGGTGTGGAATAATCTCTTAAAGCTCTGAGCACACCAGGACCCCCTCTGCATGGCATCATCTTCCTTTCTCCTGAGCACCAGCACAGCAGGACTTTCTCGACATGCCGATTTACTGGGCCTTCGTCCTCCAAGTTCATTGCAGAAGGGAAAACATGTCCTTTGCACACTGTTCCCCTGCCACCCAGCATGTATTTTTCTGCCTTTCTAGAGTTTCTATACACCAACCACAAGGGGGTGCTGTGCTGCAGGTGCAGTAAGCAGAATCCTAACCCTATAGGAGATTTTTGTTCCCACAGCTTTTCAGCCACTATCTTGCATCCTTTCGATAATTAGGAATCTGATGTTCCTACATTGCCAGACTCATTTTTGCACATGTTTACAGGCTCAGGGAAAACAGCATTGGCAAGGCAGGTGTTAGAAGGATTATGAACTCTGGTTTTGGCAGCAACCTTCTGTTTTGGGACAAGCAGAGGGTGGTTCTCTGGAGGGAAACACAGAGAAACCCATAAGGATGGGAAAGTGAAACTGTGGCCATTTTTAACGAAGGGATCCAAAGGCAAATGCGCTGATTAAAATCTCCTTGTTGATCTGCTGGCAGCCCTACCCTGAATGAATTTGGATTCTGTCTTCTCACTGCACGATTCAAGCAAATGGACAACAAAGTAGCTTTGCACAATACAAGAACATGTTTCCTGGCAGAGATTCCAGGAGCTTTACTGTGAAACAAGTCCTATTGAACTCACTGGGACTGTGCTTGCGTTGACGTGCTTAAGACCGGGAGGAAAATCTACGTGAAGGGAGGTGGAGGTGCGCCAGGGTTTGCCACAAGGCCCCCATTTCTGCATTGCGCAGAGCATGCCACATGCCATTTCAGGGGTGGCTCCGTTTGCCCACCTTGCCTGTTCCAGGAGGGGCCCCAGGTGTCCCTCTTCACAGTGCTGAGTCTTCCTTGAAGGCCTGCCCTCTGTCTGAAGGCGGCTCCTGGCACAAGGACCAGCCTGTCCTGCCCCGTTCTGCCCAGAGAGCCAATTGGAGGTATAGCCAATTATTGCTATTATTTATTAAAATAAAGATTATAAAGAAATACAGACATAAATTCAGATTTATTCATAAATACAGACACAAATTTAAAGGGCCATCAAAGCCCTAAATTGTTATTTAGGCATCTCTTATTAGCAAATCGTGAGTTAATTAGGAAAGTTTGCTTAACTTTAGGGATTGTCAAGCTGGGACAGGCAGTCCCAGTGGACTTGGCTATAAGCTACAGGCTACCACAACAAAGCCTTTCCAGGGTTCCTCCGTCTTGTCTCTTCTTCTAAGCCCACTCTCCCCCCAAAACCCTCAAAATGACTCTTTCGTCCTTAAATCACGCCCTGAGAGGCTCAGATCAATTTGGAACGGAAAGTTCCTACAAATAATGGTCACACCCTGGGTGGGAGGGGGTGTGTTTCCTCTCCCAGTGGCTGTGAAAAAAAGGTGGCTCTGTTCTCTGCAGGCTGCACCAGAAACTTATTTCCGTTAGTCAAGGCTGTGAAGCAGGATTCTCACCCGCCTGAGTGTTTCTTGTGGTTTCTTCTAAATGCAGCCACGGCCATGCAGCAATGCGCACAAAGAGGGTCGGAATAATTGCCAGGCCCCAGCAAGAGCTGCTGCTTATGTCGTGAACTATGCAGATCGCGGGTTCTGTGGAGCATGGAGTGTTTTCAAAAGAACGACAACACGCGCACAGGCTAAATTTCATGCTGCATTCAATGCACAGCATGTCGCCGATCCAAATGTTACAAAATTGTGTAAAATGGACATTGTGTAGAAAAGGTGTCCCTGCATTTTAGGCCCCATATGGAAGGGATTTAAGGGGTTAGGTGGGTTAGGGTGGGAGTGTTTGTATCCCCCCCTTTGCACACAAAGGCTCTGAAAAGTGCGGCTTCACAAATTGGTGTCCTGCAACAGCAGGGGTTGGACCTGACGGCCTCCATGGCTCCTTCCAGCTCTGCTCTTCTAGGATTCTGTGACTCAAAGCATTCAAAGTAGCATCAGGTATGAAAATAAATGGTGTTGAAATTTTTCACTATATTATTCCTCTCTTTCTCTCTCTTTCATTTGAGTTGAATTCACCCCTTCCTAATGACCTTAGTAATAACACAGAGCAAATGACCCCATGGCCCTGATCCAGAAAGGGAGCGCTGGGTATGTAAGCAGCCTCTTGCACAGGGATTACCTCGCAGGATGAGGAACTCTGCATGCCATTCATCTGTACTGGAATATATACCTGATCACCTTTCGTGCACCATAATGTAGAGGTGTCAGGGGAACAATAGAAAGAAATTCTTAAGTTCCCACTTAAGAAATTGGATCTGGGAACTGGCAACTAGAGATGGGCTGAATAGCATGAGCATCTGGCTGGTGTGTGGGTCCCAGTTTCCTCTTCCCGCTCCCCTTATCCGGGTCTTTGAAACTCTCACCTAAATTTCACAGACTAGTTTGTGCCTCCAGAGATGCATCGTTACATCTGCCTTGCACCAGGAGAAGGAATGACCATGCCGTCCTTCGTCTTATGCCATCATAGCCATGTGAAACCGCTTGTTGCACAAGGAACACTGGATGCCTCTCATTGCAGTACTCAAATAATAGGAAAGGGGGAAAGTGGAGCATCCCTTGTTAAAATTTCCACAAGCCTTTCCTCAGAGGCTGAAACAGCAACAAAATGGCCAGCAAGGAGAACGCACTGTGCGTCCAGTGCGGCTTCTTCAGCTGACGTCCCAGGATCTCGCTGGCATTAGCGCTGTGCCCAGATCCTGGGCATGCTGTGTGTGTGTGAGAGCTGCAACCACACAAATGGGCTGCTTGGTGGGATGCAGGCACAGCCGAACCTGACCCGCATCCACCTCTCGAGTTCAACACAAAGCAAGAGACGATGCATCAGTTGGAAACCATACATTTATTTATTCCACACGGCATTAAAATGATTACATGTAACACCTAGCAATATAATCATGTACATTTGATCAAGGACATGAACCTTTTTTTCTTTCAAGAAACAGAAATGCAGGGTTGACCGCTCGGCTATGGCTCCTTATAGACTGAACCCCCCCCCTCCCCACGTGCCACGAGGTGGGGTTGGCTGGACGAGGCTCCGTTTTACTCTTGTGTAGAGGCTGCCCTTTGCTGCAGCAGACTCTGAGCTTTGCGAGGGGGCAGCCCAAATGGAGGGGCAAGAAGTGGGGATGGTGGGCCATGTTTTCACAAAACTCCAAGCTGAGACTGGAATTTCTGCAGCAGGACCTCTGCCCAAAGTGGCTGTAAGTGCTACACATAAAAGGCAAAACGTGGGCAGAGAGAGAGACCACCTTTGTGCAGACCCTCACCTTTTAAATATTATTAACATATTTTAAAATATTCATCCTGAAAAATCAGCTCCATTAATAACACAACGAAGTTAAAACAAACCATCCAGACTTTGCTGTGTTAAAACACAGCATATCTACAGGGATTCTGTTGCTGATGCTAATCAAATTATCTTTCCGTTAAAAAATGCAAACAAAACCCTTCCACACATAAATCCTAAGCCTTATTTAAGAATTGGGATCCTTCAGGATTTTTTTTTTCTAGAATTATATTATTATAACAAATAAACACCAAAGTAAATTTAATTTTTTACAGTTAAATATTCCATGAGCCAGACATTTTTTTACTGTACAAGCAATTGTGCATTCAATTTTTAAAAAGAAGCATATTATAGTGCAAAGCAGGAAACAAACAAAACAAAACAGGCCAAAACCGCTTGACCGCTTGCATAAAACAGATGTGTTTTTCTTCATACCTGCACATCATAATCCAGCATAAATCTAAAAGGGTAGGGCTTGTGCAGTTTGTACCTTTTACTGTGGTTTACAGATGTGTGCTGAAGCCCTGAATACTTTTGATTTTGGACTCATCTGTCACTCAAAGTGAGGCAGGAAGAAATTAAGAACACAACAGCAAACTCTTATTAAGAAAACAAAGATCCTTCCTTCCGTCCTTCCTTCCTTCCTTCCCTCACACAAGGCTTGGGTTTTTCGGATTTTGGATTATTCATGTTACCATATAATAACCAATGCAGTTCTTATAGCTCACGACAGCACAACTGTATTCAGACAGGTTAACCCACACTCAAGGGCTTGGTGTGGGTTGTGGTTGAATTATGGGCTTTGTGTTGTCTGAACCCAGCTGTGTTAGCTCATCATGGCATGTTCACTAGAAATAACCCATATAGAAAACCCATGGCTTGTTGTTGGGTTGTTCACCATGGGTTGCTATTGTGGTTGGGTTCAGACAACATGATAATACATATGTAAGCAGTCCTGAGGCATGTTGCAAAGGACAGCATAGAAATGTTTAAATTAACTTAAATTAAATTAAAATTTTAGCAATGATTCAATAGCACACAGTTTTTTCTGTTGTCTGAACGCAGTTATTTGCTCTCACATCAGCATGGAAGGTTCTAGAATGCAACAAACCCCCACTGTCCATCCTCCGTGCCACACAAGCCCCACGGCTGGAAATGGTGCATTACCCAGACTGGGGACTAATTTTATTTCCCAAAACAAGGGTTAACCCTTTACTAGGGCTAGCCCCAAATGTACAAAACTGTCTGTAAACCTTCAAGATTGCTCTGCCCATCAAAACAAGGCCCAAAGAAGGCAGCTGGCTCCTTTGCAGGACTTCTGCACGGTCAGAGTCGCACGCATGAGTGGCGATGGGGGCAGAAGTGGAGGTCCCAAAAGAGTTTGGGGCGGACTTGGCAGGACCCTGGAAAGGCTCCCCTCCCTCGGTCACCTGCTGGCACTGCTCCTTGCCTCTCGCCTTATCTTGGCCATCACCTGCTGGCGCGGCCCCTGCTCCCGTTCCCCATCCCCTGTGGGGGGCCAGAGCGAGGCAGGTGAGCTGGCAGGTGGCAGCAGTGCAGGGCAGAGGCTCTCCAGGGGGGCAGTGCTGGGCTGCAGCTTTCGGCCTTCCTCCCCTGGAGTGGGGCCCCGGCCTCCTACACACAGCTTTGGGCTTGACTAGGCGTCCTACAGGCTTCAGGAATGGAGATTAAGTCTGGGTGGCATCCTCGGGCAAAAGAGTTGGTGAGAGCGAACCCTCCCCATCTCCCTCGCCACCAAAAGCTGTCTTTTTCTTGCTCTGCAATTTGAGCCGGGGGTGATGACGATGCAGGAGCCGGGCTCCCTTTCCAGGCCATTTCTGGGCACAGACATCAAGCACCAAGCCCCCAGTGCAACCTTCCCGTCTCACTGGAAACAAGAGCTTTGTTCTCACTGATGTGGTAAAGCTAAGCCTACACGGAGGAGCTGAAATGACTGAAAGCTTCCCTCTATGCAAAAAATCCCCTGCCCATCTAGCCCGGTTTTATCTGCACATTTGGGGTGGCCCACGTGGGGCTGTAGGCTGCTGGTTGATCCGAATAGGTTTTTCTTAAACGGGAGAAAGAGAAACTGCTGTATCAGCAGAGCCCTTTTGCTGCTCCGTCTGCCTTGTTTTTTTCCTATTATATATGGGGGCAGGGGGAGACAGGGCGCGCACTGCCCACCCTGGTCTGCCCTGACTGGCAAGGGTGCTTAGACAAGCCAATCGGGGGCCTTGCACAGCCCTACCCAGGCACCTGACGGTCTGTTCACAGCATCAGAGTTTGACCTGGCACCTTCCCAATTCTGCACTGAGCTGTGCGCCCGTCCCATCCGTAGGCCTGCACAGGAAGCTCCCCTGGGAGGCAAGTGCAGCTGACTGCAGAACGGGCTTCCAGCCATCCCCAGCCCAGCAGGATTCCTGGGGATGAAGATCAGCCCTCAGGTCTTAGAGAAGAATGGGGTTCAAACAGCTGGTGAAGGCTGTGGCCAGCAGGTGCATCAGCTTCAGGGGAACAAGAGAGAGGCTTTCAGCTCATGCCTCCAGGGAGAAAGCCAGCCAGGGAGAAAGAGGAAGAGGTGCACGTAGCGCTGGGCCTGTAGACCAGTGTCCAGTGCCTGCAGCCCAGGGATGCTCGCCCCACGACCGCCAAAGAGCAGCAGGTGAGGGAGCAGCAGCCAATCAGCTGGGCCTCAGCACCTGGGCTGGCCTGGTCATGCCAAGGTGCTCCAGAGCTGGTTCCCACGGTATCCTTTTCACTTACCGGGCCATAAGTGGCTCATTTTCTTTTACTATTTTACTTAAAAAATATATTATCCTTCTCTGTAACAAAACAGTGCTTATTCCCAAGCAAATGTGTTTCACATCAGGGCAGCAGAACCGACTCCGTTTTATTCCTGGAAGTCATTAGGGTGCTTTGAATAAGTTCAAAGTGCAAAACTGCACATGCTCAGATGATTCTTTTTCCGAATCAGAGCTGGCAGGCAGTTTTCCTCTCTCTTTCTCTAACTTATCAGGAATGCTGAAGCTCTTGCAAAGCACAGGATGTCAGGGGAGAAATGTTAAAGGCATGCTTCATTAAAGTAATGCAGGTGACTGTTGAAAGAGACACCCATCTGCAAAACCAGGATCTGCACCATTCTAGTGAACGTTCCCCCTGGGCTGCTAGACGTGAGCAGGGGTTTTTCACGGGCAAGCCTTGCACTATGAGTGCTCGTGGCAAACGAAAATGTTCTGCTATGGACACGGGTTTACCACCTCAGTGAGAACTGGACCTGGGGCGTGTACACACTGCAACTGGGTCACAGCAGTGCAGACACATAAAAGAAACTGGAATCTGGAGTAGCAGGATGCAAACAAAGCATGGCAAAGCTCTCCGGAACAGCTGTGCAAGACAATTCCAGTTTCTTTTACAGCTGCTGGGCAGGGAGCTGTTTCCACACACAGTTCCTCATCCATGCAGCTGGCCCTGGTGTGTGTGCAGGGCAGTGGGCAGAGGCGTCTTGATGCTTGGGTGGTTGAAATACACAAGAAACGCAAAATGGCACGACAGAATCACAGTAAAATTTCATTGCAAAGGATTGTGTCTTGGGGCGGGGGGGGGGGGGGAGAAGCTCCATTGAAGCCAAGAGCAGCTTCATTCACATCTGTTGAGCAGGTGTAAGAGGGCTTCTTGCACAGGTGAAACCGGTCAGGCACCTGCTCTGCCACCCTTGCGGGCATCCCAAATGTGCTGACCGACATGCAAGTTTTCTGTTCACAGCAATCTCTTACTGCTCCAGTACCTGAACAGCTGCACACCCAATTCATTTGCTCATTCATTCACTCACTTTAAAAAGATGGTGGCCTCTGAGGTGGGTGCTTTGGGTTTTTCACGCTCAGCCACTGACCACGGCATGGAGCGAGGCATTTCTGCCTTACAGGTCCCTATATACATTCCCGGCGTAATAGACCATTGGTCAAGGGGAACCTTAGCGAGCAAGGTGGGTTTGTTTTGAAATGTATATGAAGTTCAGCCCATCTCCAGTCTCATTCCTTAATTAACTTAACTACCTACACTGAGTACAAGAGCAGTCTTGCTTTGCAATGCATTCTGGGAAATGGGAGGGCTGCCTACGGCCCTCTTCCATGACCAGCAACATAGCTCATCATTGGACACGTTAATTCAGTGGGATCTGAAGGTGCCCGGTTTCCTAGTCCCTCAGTATGGCCTCCAGACCGCTTCATCCATCCTTCCGGTGGTCGTCATGGTTGTGGGGGAGTTGCTATGGCTCCCATCCGCCTCAACGCCGTCGTTCTGAGTGGCGAGGCTGGGATTAAGTAAGTTGTTTCCAGCTGATGCGCTCGGGCAGGAAGAGAGCATCCTTGTTGGCGAGCGCTCTCCCCCTGCCACCATGGAGAATTGGTAAGACCCGGATGATGCTCCATAGTACAAGTGGTAAGGAGAGGGGTTGGCCTGGAACGGCCCACTCTGGTTCTGGGTGGAGCTAGGGTATGGCGGGGGAAGGTAGGTGTGATGGAACCGAGTGGCTGTGGGCATGCTGGTCATGCTGATGCCTCCGATTCCAGTGGCAGAAGGTGTGGCCGGGTACGGAAAGGCCGTGGGCATGGCACCGGGGTAGTGCATCCGGGGGTCAGGAAACCTGGTCTCCGTGAGCCCCGGTAACGTGGAAAAGGACCGCTCGAACTGGCGCGGATCGGAGAACGGACTCAATTCGGAGGTACCTAGTTTTGGGGAAAGGAGGGAGAAAGAGAGAAAATAGGTTACTTTGGATCGGTATTTTTGGCCTTCTCCTGCAGCACACATCTCTGCTTATTTTGCGAGTCGGTAATCAAGATGGCAGCTCTGTTACTGGTGGGCGCATTTTTATCAACAACGCACAGGGAGCATTTCAGTGCAGAAATGCACTGGAATATGTTCTGTATTCTGGGAAACCTCTGGGCTGCAGGAGACCTGCTGATACCACCCTCTTGTGCATGGGTGGTGCTGTTTTGGCTACACAAGCGCTGCCTGAGCATCAGAAATAAAGCAACTGTTAAACCGAAGCAGGGAAGGTATGCAAATACCCCCAGTGGAATGCAGCATAAAAGTCTCGCTCCGTCAGGCCAGGCGTCTCCCCAGGCTGGCATCCTGCTTCTACCTGCAGCCAATCAGATGCTTCCGAAAAGTGCAGCAGCAGCCCAAGGAAGTGCTGGCGACTCCATTCTTTGTCCTTCATCTCTGGGACTCAGAGAGAGAGCATTTCTGTCCATGGACATGCCATCTAGCTGCCTGCCAGCAACTGGTCCAGCCATGATCTGGGATCTCCTCGGATGAGTGGGTGGGGGGAGCAGGACTCCCCACCCCCCTGGCAGGCTCTCACACCCCAAACGACTCTAAGGTTTCCCTCTGGCCCAGCCACAGAGTGGTCTGTTGAGCAGGATGGAGAAGCCCCAGTTAGGACGTGTGTGTGTGGACCAGGCAGAGGGCAAACCAGAGGGCGGGAGGCTGCCGTGGCTAAGAGAAGTAGGCAGGGCCATCCTTCAAGAATTTGACCTTTTCAGGCCATCTTAAAGGGAAGGGATTGTTTTGCATGAGAGACAAACATTTCTAGGAGCTGGGCACTTACGAAAGGCAGAAAGCAGAAGTGGAGCACTTGCGGATGCAAGCTCATGCTTGAGTGCAATTCCCATTCGTGTCAAGCATTTGAGTCAGCCATGGCCAGAAATGCCATTTTCTCAATAAAGCTGAAGCGTTTCCTCCGAGCCCAAAGACACCCCCACTCTCCATCCTTCCCCGTCTGTTCCATGCAACTGCCATGCTTCACGTTTTCCTTAACTAGGTCTCAACATGGATGGAGCTCGGTTTTTTAAAGGGGCCTCCAAAGGCATCCTCAGCAGCCTCACAGAACCGGAACGTTGGATTCGTGGGGGGAAGCCATGAAGGTTTACAACTGATATGAATTTGTAGTGTACCTTTGGCCAGAGCTGTTATGCACAACTGGTACTCACAAGCAGGGCTTGCAGCTAAACTGTGCAGTCGGCCCTTCTCTCTCAGCAGGATGGCACCTGCTCAAGGCGGCTCCCAGCTAGGCAGTTAGCCAGAGCGACACCATCCAGGCCATCCAGAGCTGGGAGCCCGGATATTGTTGGGTGAGAAAGGCGGAGGCAGAAGAAGAAAAGGAAAGCCAAAAGGGGGCGGACCGACTCCTTAAAGGAAGCCACAGCCTTGCATTTAGAGCAGCTTGGCGGAAGTGTCATGGATGGGGTGCTTGGGAGGGCTTTCAGTCAGGGATGATGGGAATTCTAGTCTGACCTCTGGAGACCCAAGGCTGGGAAAGGCAGCTAAGGAGTCCTGGAAGGGCGCTCCATGCCGCCTCTCCGTTTTTTGCTTTTCTTTTCCAGCTGACATTCAACTTGCAGCAGCTCTTCAGCATGTTCTGTCCCAAATGGCTTGATCTTCTGCAGGGTTCGCTTCCTGGGTGCTGATGTATCTTCCATAGAATTGGGGTTTCCCTGAGCATCTTGTCCCTCCCTCTTTTGCATCTCAGAGCCCTCCTTTTGGCTCCAGCTCTGCTGTCCCTCAGCCCTGCTGTGCGCAGTTGGCGGGACTGGCGGAGATACAATAGCCACTACCTTCGGACGTGATGGAGAGCGATTTGCTTCATTTGCTCTCTGCTCAGGAGTCAATCTCGCCTTTTGCTTATTTTTGTTGCTGTAATTATTTATGCCGGTCATCCGTCACGTCAAACGCCCCTTTTGCAGAACAGAGTTAGTGGGGTGCAAATATTCCAAAGACAGACCTGCAGTGGTGACCCTTTCTGTATTTTTATAAAAATGTACCCCCCCCTCCGGCCACTGCACTTCACTACCTTGACCGTGTGTGTGTGGGGGGGGCGCTGAGTCACTTGCTTCTATTCTAGCTTTCACCCACCACGGTTATAAACACAGAAATAAAATTGTTTAGCTGTTCTCCGGGGCTGTGTAGTAAACAGACAGGCCGGCCCCTGACAGTCCGTCCGCTCCATCTGCTTTGGCGCGCATTATGCACACACAGACAGACAGGCAGGGAGGCAAATCTGCCGTCTGCGCCAGGTCTTCTGAGGCCATCGTGTGGGTGGTCTGTTTGTGTGGAGAGACTCGGGGGACGGGGCTGATAAACAGACTGCTGAAAGCTGGCTAACTGCGGGTCAGGCTATTCCTGCTTCTTGTTGCTTCTGAGGGCCTAAAGGCAAAAAATAGCAATACCAAGGACCATGGAAATGTCCCTGTCCACAACAGTTCCTTGGGAAGAGAGGAGAGAGGCTGGCTCAGCCTGATGCTTCTTTCCTCTGTGCTCGCTGCCAGAACGGCCCTGGCGGTTTAAAGGAAACGATGGCAGGGAGCTAGCTTAGTGGCTCAAGCCATCTCCGAATTTCAAATGCAAAGGGGCTTTGCCCACAGCCGTCCTCTTCCAAATGGATTCTGGACTCCGGGCCTCTGGAAGAGGACTGTCCTTTTAAAAAGGCAGCACCCCGTTGCCCTTCATGCCTGACTCATCAGTCTTCTCTCCAGGTACTAACTGCAGATGGGCAACAGTTCTGATGGTTTCTTTATCTTTAAGCCCGAACTGGACAGTCCTTCCAGTGGAGCATGCCTCAAAACAGAGGCCTGTCCTCTGTAAAAGAGGGCACCCGGCCACCCTCGCTCACATGCCAATGAATTGCAATCAGTCACAGATCCCTTTTCTTATGAGCTCAGGGTTGAGCTTCTTGCAGAAAAGGAACTGAAATGTGAGCTTTGTTTCAGCATCTTTAAGATCTTTTCTTTCCTTTTCCAGCTATGTGTTGTGTTCTTCTTATCTATATTAGTGTGATTTTTTCAGTAGAGATTTCATTTAGCTCATAATAGTACAAGATTGAATAGTTGTACTGATTGAATTGCATTTTAATTGTTAATTTGTTTATTTGGTTTATTGTTACGTATTTATGTAGTTATGTATTATTCAGTTAATGGTTATTATTTATTTATAGTTTAATTATGTTTATTTATATGGTATGGTTTATTGTTATTCGGTATATTTAATTTGGGCTTGCCGAGATGCACTGGGGAGCGGGGAGATAGAAAGTTAGGTTTTAAATGTTTTATTGTATTTTATATATGCTGTAAGCTGCCCCGAGGCTTTGTTGCGATGGGGCGGCATAGAAATGTTTTAATAAATAAATAAAAATAAAATAAATGGGCCATTTTAGAATATTCCCCATGGTAGGGGTGTGTGTGCAGTAAAAAAACATAGCAAGAAAATAGGTAAATTGGCAAATAAATCAACTGGAGTGAGGTGCTTGACTTTCCAAGAAGGTGAGCCCAGGATCGCAGGCAAAGCCAGAGTGGACATTCATGCCTTGCCCAAAAAGAGGACACAGGAAGAGGCCCAATTGCATAAAAATGGGCATCTCGCTCTTTATATGTAGCGATGCAAATTTGGAGTAATGGGCAGCATTAAAATTGAAATACAGTCCATCGCACAATAAAGTATTAGAGGAAAGATGGTGATTGTGTGTCTGACCGTTTAGCATGCTAACTCTGGATGGGCAACAGTTCACGTGGAGTGTTACCACGTTAAAATTCTATCGCTCTTTTCCCCCTTGCAAGGAACCTGAAATGGTCCTCCTCTTCTCCATTTTATCCTAAGGGAGGTTAGGCTAGGGGGTTCAGCCTGGTCCAATGTTCCCCAGTGAGCTTCATGGCAAATGGGGCCTAGAATTCAGATCTCCTGAGCCCCAGTCCGGCCCTTCAACCGCCACCCCACACTGGCTGTCTTTAAATGGAAAGCGGATGGGGCAGTTCTTCAAACAGAGGTTGCCTTCAGAGAGTGAACAGTCCTTTGTAAAGCAGGACACAGGGCCACCTGGCTGCCTGATCAGCTTAGCTGGAGTTGCCAGGGCTTGAACCTTGGCTCTGCATTTACTCTGCTGCTAAGCCACGTTGTTCTTACATGCCATCAAGTTGTCCCTGACTTATGAAGACATCCCAAAATGTCCCATCCTGGACAGTGCTGCTCAGCGCTTGTAAATTCGAGGCTGTGACTTCCTTTATAGAATCGATCCATCGCACGTTTGGCCTTCCTCCTCTTCCTCTCCCTTTGTCAAATGCAAATACAGTACCCCTTTTTTCTGCCTGCATCGTTTGATAATAGCAGCAGAGTGAGTGGGGTTTAAACTAGCCAAATTGCATGGCTGGAAAGGGAAAGTGCCCCATGGCACTGGTCGAAATCGGGTGGCTTTCAAGCCAAGGAAAGGCACTGGGAGATCCAGCAACGGCTGCAACACAACGCTTCTCACCTGGGCCTTTTTTCCCATTTCTAAAGCAGAAAGGAGAGATCAGACCTCAGACTCATGCTCTGGAATAGACACTTAGGATAACGTGGTGTGCCCAACATGTTTCAACAATTACCTTCCTCAGAGGCCAAATATTCCTTATCTTAATAAGCAACAATGAAAACAATTCACCTGAAGGATGTTCTGTCATTACAGCAGCCTGCAAGGAAGTTGCTTTAGCTAGGCCATCTTATGGCATCTTAAAGAGAGACAGATTTATTTCGGCAGAAGGTTTTCTGGACTATAACCTGCCACAAAATCCCAAAATAAAGGTGGTGGTCTTTAAGGTGCCACAACACTCTTCGTTGGTTTTGCTGCAACAGAGAAACCCAGGGCCGCCTTTCCGGAAATGGTTCTGCTAAAGCACATTCCATCTTACGGTGGGTTTTTTTTCCCTGAGTACAAGTCTGAGTTTCTGTCTCCGTGTCTTTTTTGGGCAGGAAGGGAAGCCGGCGCCCCCCTCCCCGTCTTGCCCGCGACAATCGCAGCCCCCGTCCAAACCCCGCCCTGCATTTGAGCTGATTCATCCTTCTGCTGGATCTTGCCTCTGTTTTTGCCCCATCCTAACCTCCGCCTCCTCCTGGGCGAACCTGGCTGTGAGAATTACAGAAGATGGTTATCTTGGAATAATGGCAGGTAGGCGCCATTAGCTGCTGAACAGCCGAAGCGGAGCAAAGGAAAGGCTTGCGTTCCTTCATTATGTTTCATGTGGCAATAAATAATATTCCATAAAGAGCAAATTCAAATAAAAAGCGAAGTGCTCAGGGCACATTTCCCCTTTCTTTTCCTCTCTAATGCACTCCCAAAGTTTTTTTGGAGAGGCCAAATTTTATGAGTCTGAGCTTGCAGCACTTGGCAAGCCAGCTGCTAAATAGAAAAGCAACAGTGTAAATGTGTTAATTACTGACGGCTTGCAAAACAAAACAAAACAAAAAGTGGGGGGAGCTACGTAAAATGCCAAAGAAAGGCCTCCAGCCCGTGTGTTTTCCCCTGCAAATAGAAACGCACCTCTGATTTCTTTAAAATCAAGGTGAGAAAGAAAAGTAACTGGTCTTAGGGCTCTAAGGCTTCTGCTGTCTTTAAAAAGTAACCTAAAATAAAGCAAGCAAGGGGCTAGCCCTCATGAAATATATGTTGCCTGTTGATTTTCATTAAATGTATCCATCTATCTAGCTGGTACATTTTTATCACAGTCATGCCAGGGAAAGTGGAAGGCAGGAAAGAAGAGGAAGGCCAACAGAAATGTATCGGTTCTAGAACGGAAGCGACAACCTGGACATTACAACAGTTGGGCAGGTTAGAAAGGGTGTGACATCTGGAAGAACCTCATTCATTGGGGGGGGGGGGCACAAGTCAGAGATGGCCTGACAACAAAAGGTGCTCTATTAGGGGTCCTGCACGGACCACTGTTCTGTGTTTACTTCCTTAACCGGAAAAAGGACAGAAACAGTGCAAAAGCAAGCAAGTGAAGGAGCAGCGCTTGCAAACGGGGGGGGGGGGGGGCCTCCCGGGGGGGGCTCCCAGTTCCACTAAAGAAAAGGCGCTGCAAAACTATTCCATCTTTTCCTCCTCGATGGATTATGTGTGGTATTAAACATGTCAGAAAGAGTGGTGGGAAAACACAGAAGCTGCAGGAATGTTGCAAACCCCCCAGAGATTTGGCTATGGGGTGATACAGAATTGAAATAGCAATAATTATTAATAATAATGGGATGTGATTTTTCCCGCCCCTACCTTGTGACATTCCATGAATGGGGCAGAGAACAGCCACATAACAACCCCACCTGGAATCACCATAAATATATTTCATATACACACACCACACCCCATGGTAGCTCACAAAAATGGAGGAAACAAAACAAGGACACAACATCCATTAAAACTGACACACTACCAAAGACACCAGCAGGAGATCAGGAGTCCAAGAACCAGCAAGACGAATAAATCAAATAAATACAAAGCCTGGCCAGATTCCTTTTTCTAGCGTTTTTGCTTCCCAAAGTCTTAGAAGAACAGCTTCTATACTTTTGTATGCTTTGGGATGTTTTAATTGTGCGAAAGTTAATTTTGTGAGCTGCCTGGAGTCCCGATCTCTGAGAACAGGCAGGATATCAATATAGCAAGAACCGGCAGAGTGGGGGCATAGCAGACGAGCCCAGCCCGTGTATGGGGCACCAGCGCAGTGGTGGCACGGATGCCCCTGCCTGGTGCAGAGGGAGGCAGGCCAGTGGGGAAGCGCATGGAAGGCGGTGGGTGCCAGTGTCCTTGTGCTGCTGGACACGTCCTCCTCTCAGCCGCATGCAAGCCTGGTGGAAGCACTGGGCAGCGTCTGGGGAATGCTCGGGTGGGCATGATGGGGCAGCCGTGGTCCTTGGCACTCCAATGCCAACAAGAACTGACCTTGCCTTGGTGATGCTGTTAGAACAATGCCTTGCAAAGCATTCACAAAGAGCTTCTTTGACGCTTGGACTTGGGGGCAGATACCTGTGCAAGGACTAGTACCAGCTTGCTGATATTTCCTTAACTTCTGAGCCACAATAAAAATAATTTGCACCTTCACCGTGTTAAGTATCTTGGTTACAATGCCAATTAATTCCATTCAGTTCCAGGTTGCATTTCAATGACATGTGGAAAAGTCAGAGTCAGGTGAGTACTTCTGCAAGGGGCTTATCTTCCAAGGGTTCAAAACAGCAGTTTATGGCTACAGAGACGTTTGGATGGCTAGCTCTCGAAATAGCCACTGGCATTAAAGAACAGCCACAGCAGGCAGCATTTTCTGATGGCCAGGAGCTGGATGCAAAGACCGGCTTCCCCCTCAGGCTCCTATTTTTATGTTTTGGGCGCATATATGCACCCAAGCAGCCACTGCTGGAAAAAGCCACAATTGGAAAGAGGTGCTGGAGTTGATGGCCTTTGGTCTGGTCCAGCAAAGCAAACTGTGCCTAGTAGCATGATCAGGTAGGCACCTGTCACTTGCAAAGCTCAAAATCATTCTAAGCTCTCTTGGGAACTGGGATTGTAGACCACGACTCACAAGGAATCCTGTAGTCTAACAGATGGAAGATCCCACCTACACATTTTCTTTGCAAAACCAAGGAAGTGGCCAAAACAATCTCAAGAAATACATACAGAAGAGATCCATTATATGCATTAAAGGAAGGATAGGCAGTGGGCCAGCTCCTTTCTGTGTCCCCTCATCATACCCAAGTTGCCAGCAGACTGCTAATTGCTCCTGAACTGCTCCTGAACTTGGGTCTGTGTAGAGCAGGCAAGCAAAAAGCTGCATTTCTGCATTTAAACAAGGTGCGGTGGATGCAGACAGCTGTTTTCAATGCAGATGCATTCCTCAGTGGGTTCCCAGCGTGCGATTTTTCATGAAAGCAAGGCACCTTGTTTTAAAATGAAAAAGTGGCTTTTTTTCTCACCACTGAATTGCCACCAAAATTCAGTGGCATTCAGCAGTGTGGATTTTGTGGTGGCGACGTGGCCCCTGGACCCCAAAGCTGCCTCCAGCTACGCTGAAGGAAGGATGTCTGCTTACCTAGAATGGGGTTTTTTTTGCACAGAAAAACAGCAATTTTATCTGTTGATGTACAATGCCACTGATGAAGAACCCTGCTCAAAACATGAAAGGCGTTTATTCTTGGAATAATGATGATGATGATAATGGTAGTGCTCATAGTAGCATTCACCATATTCCATAGCTTTTGTAATTTTGTTAATTAAATTTTGTGGGCAAGAAGCCTGCCTGTTTTAATTTCTGTAACGCAGCACTCTGTGTATTTTGGACTATTTAATATTATTAAGTCATGAGGAGGAGGATAATGCTGAAGAGGTTCACCGCGAGGAGGAAAACATCACACGTGTTCCCCTGCAGACTTTGCTAACCAAGCAATGAAAAGTAGCTCCAGAGCACAGCATCCCGCTGCCACAAGCCAAGTCAGCCAGTTTATGCAATCAGCAGAGTCAAATGCTAAAGCTTTTTGCTGGATTGTACCATGCCAACAAGGTGGCCACGTAGGCATCACCGCGTGAGAGAAAACGCAAAACCAAAAACGAGGAGAAAAGAAATCGGAGATCCACATAAAATGTGCAGGTGCTGGTTTAAGGGCATTGACACAATCTCAGGGATCGTTGCAATGACTGAAGTAGAAATACAGAAAGTTTTGCTATAGTGTGGAAGATGGAGACCAAGTGACACGGATGCCTTGCTGAGGCAGCTGTTTGGGACAGCTGGTGGGAACCTCCAGGCCTGGCTTGTGCTTCTGATGGTTCTTCATCTTTACACTGGATTTGGACAAGGTCCTTCAAAGAGAGGGAGCCTCCCAAATAGAGAGCAGTCCAAGGGGAGTCCTTCAGATAGAGCTCTGTCCTCTATGAAGCAGGGCAAGCGAACCTCCTACATGTAAAGCTGCAGATCAGTCTGCAATAGTGGAGAAGAACAGAGGGAGCTTGCGATTTTAAAAGCTTCCCCAGGAAACGAGCTCTCTGCACATAGAAAGCTAGGATGGCAGGAAGAAAGGTAAGCCTTGCCTTCTCTTTGACACTCTGTGCCTTTTAATATGAACTCAGTAGGTTAGGTTGGTGGCGCACTTCCATTTCTGCGGGTTGGTTGCATAAACCAGTCCCTGCACAGAATGCCAGGATAAGTTGAGCCAGCCCAGGACAGTTTGATTCCAGGGCTGAAAAACTAAATTGATTCCTACTCCCTTTTCCCCACAACCTTTATACACGCCCCTGTTACTGCACACAGCCCAAAATGCAACATTACAGAGTGGGGTGGACTTTTCATTCCCAAACCATAACCTTCGTATACTTAAACAAAAACCAAAGATCCTTTTGTTTTGCAGAACAAACTGTAAGGGCACAGGATCACTGTTTTAACGGAAGTGTGTGTGTGTGTGTGCGCGCGCGCGTGCACGCACACACGCTCTCCCTCATACACACACACACACACACACACACACACACACACACACACAGAGCCTCTTGAGTGAAAGAGCCCTGTGGCCAAGCTATTTTGAAATCTGTGCTACATTTACAAGCAGAACATCACTGGAGACAACAAGGCAGCAACTGCTTGCTAACATCAGAACCACGGGGAAACGGGCACTGCCAGGATGCCTCCAGCCAACTGACAGCGTATTCTCCCTGTCCGTCCATCCGTCTACAAACTGTTCTTTCTTTACACAGACACGGTGCAAGCTCCAGGTTTTTGGGCAAGGCTTCCTCCGGGGCCTGCTCCGCAGAGGACCTCCCTTCTCACCACCACTATCAGCACCTGCTTTTGCTGATCCTCCTCCTCTTTGGTACCACGTGCTTGCTTGACTGTGGGAGAGCCCACGGGCATCTCCCACGCCTCCTTCTCGCCCGCACTGTTTGCAGGGCCAGAGCAAGAGGCCGGGGGACGAGAGAGGCTCTTCTCCGCTGGAGTTCGGGCCCTTGGCAAGTGCCCAGCCATGCCCAGCCTTGGTGCTGGCCCTGTAAGCCTTTGCCAGATGAGCACCATCATGGGCAAAAAGCCTGCACAAGTAAGGGGGCTGCGCAAGTTGCTTGGCGTTCCCCCCACAGCCACACGCCAGGGGACATGCCCATACCTGCTGGTGTGTGTATCTGCTCAGCCCGGTGACTGCGCATCATTTCCCCAAAGGTCCCATTTCCGACAGAGATGGGAGAACTGGAAGGAAAATGCAGAAGAACCTGTAGATGCTCCGAGCGAGCAGATGTGGCTATCTGCAGTACTGCCAACCAAGCCTTGCAGAGATTCCTAAAGTCTCCTAAAGCCGGAAGCATCGAGTCCCAGGAGCACCTGCGAGCAGGGCTAAGCCGGACGTTGGCCAGTGGACGCAGCCAAACCGATGATGGCTTGAGACCACTGCCTCATGCGGCTTCGTGGAAAGCCTGGGGCACGAAGTAGAAGCACAACGCTATTGCCCTTACTTAGGCTCATCTTTTCACTCCATCTGCATCCAGAGCTGACCATCTCTCCCCCCCACCCCACCCCGCACCCCGATTCCCTCAACACATCTAAGCTGCAAGCAGAATCCACCAGTTAAATAACAGTTGGGGCAAACAGGACAGAAAAGAAACCAGCACAAAATTTTATGGCTTCACCTCTGAAAAATTTACTACAGCCCAACTTATATTTCTAGATTTTTGACTGCTCCTGTATTTCTTTCCTGAGGGCCCAGGGCAGTTCTGAGGGTGAGTATTTTGCTTGTCGTGCTGCCAATCAAAATATTTGAAGGAAATGTTTATTTTCTTCTCGAAATCGCACCAGCTGCTGCCTTAACTGAATAAGCCCATTTAGAGGTAAGAATTTAACCATTGTGAGAGCAAACCAAGAGCCTGCACACTCCAAATACCTGACCCAATCTATCAACGGAAATGGCAGCACTTTGGACCACGGAACTGGGAAGTGCGGAGGGACGTGTGTTCAACCAGAGGTCAGCATCCCGACTCGCGGAGCGCTGCTCCTGCCACCTCCCGGGGGCTGGCCGCTTTCGCTGCCGAAAGGGAGTGCCAGTTTGCAACTTGCCCCCTCCCTCAGGCAAGATTGTGGGCGAGTTTCCGAAAGGAGTCCTCACCTGAGAGCCGGGCTGCACACAAATGGACTCCCAAGCTTCCCAGCCCCTTTCCAGATCAAACAACCCAATCCAACGAAAGGTCGCTCTATTTTTATACCAGCTGTGAAGAAATCTAGGTCTTCGCTTCACTTGAACGGGGTCCAAGGAGCAACAGCTTAAAGAAGTCTAAATTTGTCAGGGCCTCTCCTTCCCCTCCCAGGCTGGAAGAAAGGTAAACGGGAAGGGCCAAAACACAGCAGTAGTGTCCCTGCTTTCTGTGGCCCAGGTCCCAGATTCAGTAGTAAGGGGAAAAGATCCAGGATGGCTACTTGCAAATCCCCTAGAGAGAATTGATGGGACATATAAGGCAGGCAGGTTCGTGTTGTACAGAAGTACGTAAAGACACAGAGGCCCAGCTTTCCAGGTTAGATGTTATTTCTGAATTTATGTAACTCGTAGAGTAGGTGCCAGTGTGTGCTTGCTTTCCTCTCCTCTCCCCTCCCCTGTCCTTTTTCCTTTTTATCATATTTATTAGATTGTGAGTCACTGGGCTGAGATTGCCTTTTAAGATATACACAGAAAATGTTGGACATTTCAGAAGCGTTCGTGCTATTTTAAAAATTGTGGGTTGTTGCATCTAGATCTCTGGTTTGACCTGTGAAATGACTCTATTTGCAGAATGGAAGTTTGTTCTCCCCTACTCCTCTCCTGCAGCCCCTGCATGCCTCCCAAATTTGGCCCAGAAGGTCTCCCAGTCCCCTAGAGAAGACTGGAGTATATGCAGGGACCACAGGCCTTTCAGTATTGCTTATATTAACACTGCAGTTTAATCTCCTACAAGTCTTTTCCACAGAGAAAAAAAGCACGGAAGAAAACGTGCTTCTTGCTTCAGAACTATGGTTTTCGCCCATTGTAAATATACCCAAATTTAAGTAAAACACAACTTGATTAAAGCACGTTCAGTTCACTGACTTAGACTTTTTTCCCACTGGGTAACAGGAGATGCTCTACTCTGCCTCATGGAACACAAGGACAAACGGAGATGCAGATCTACATAATGTGTCCCTAATTAATCTCGACAGAGAGGTGCACATTTAGAGAAAGTACTAGAGCTGTAGAAGATGCCACATGATGGGGGAAGGCTGCAACCAGCCCCTTCTGGACTCCCAAGCCTTACCATAAATTTACCTTTAAACACTACCTGAGGGTGGATTCAGATTCAATCCACATCAACTGGGCCGGCAGAAGCGAACTGCCCAGCTTCCGCCTTCCCATGGCAGCCCCCAAGTGACCCTGTTGCGTGGGACAAGCTGCAGCATGGAGGGGGAGACAGCAAGAACCCTCCCCCTCCAAATTGGGCAGAGGCACCTTTGACAAGAGAAGCCCTTCCTTCTCTCACAGAAGGCAGACCCTTAGACAGGACAACCTTCAAAGAGAAGACACCTTCGGATGGAGGACTGCCCTCTGTTCAGCAAGGCAGGAGGTCTCCCCAGGGGATCGCCGATTCTTTTCGGACCTGCCTGCTCGGTCGGGTAGTTTAAGCTCCGCTCAGCAGAACCACCGGCCCCCTGGGACTTTTGTGTACCACAACTGAACTGCTGTTCTGTGTAAGGCAGCTTTCCCCAGCCCAGTGCACCCCCCACACCTATGTGTGGGGATTACAACTCCCAGCATCCCCCAGCTGGGATGCTGGGAACTGTAGCCCCAACACATCCGGTGGGTGTCCAGTTGGGGAAAGCTGGGCTCAAGGAGCAAAAGAAACAGGAGTGTATGCTCAGCGTCCATAAGAAAGGCTGCAAGTCACATGCAAATTTCCCGGCGATGCGGCTGAGCTTCCGAAAGAAACCAGGAGCGTTTCAAACTGTCAGTCTGTCCCTCAGCTCTTTCTGTTTCTCCAAAATTCCAACCGTACTCCTGAAGAAGGAGGAAGCTGAAGCATTTCACTCAACCGCCTGTGGTCTTCCATTTATTTTCATACCGACACACGCAAACGCACTCACTTCCCATGCAGGGCAGATTTTGCAAACGCAGTTCCCCGAGCACAGAGCCCTGTCCACGTGCAAACCCAGCGGCCTCTGCCATCCGCTGGCCCGTGCCTCTCATTTCTGGTTTGGCGCGTGGAGGCCAGGCAGAACCCCTCTCTGTCTCCGAGGGACAGACTGGGCTTGGGCACCTGGGCGCTCAGCACTGCTCCAGGTCCTGGGCGCATCGCAGGATTAGGTCATTAAGGATCCATTTCACAAGGGTGCGGCCCTGTCGCCCTGCCCTTGAAGCATCTGAGCCTCTGAACTCCACATCTGGCCATTCAGATGAACATCTGGGCAGTTGGAAGGAAGCCCCAGGCTCCTGCCCTCCCGGCCACCGGGCAGGCCCCACCTTCTCTGCCCCGAGGTGCATTTGCAGGCCTTGGGAGCCGTCGGTGAAGTTCTTTCCATGCCCGCCGAGGGTCGGGGATGGGCCTGGCCTTCGAACCCACAGCTTCCAGCCTGCAGGGTCTCAGAGCTGGGGCTCCAGATAATCCGACAGTCCCCAAGACTACACGGTTCTGGATGGTTTTTTTAACCCACCCACTCAAAGAATACTGCCAAACCACAGAGAACAGTCAACTCTAGCACCAGTTGTGGGGGAGCAACTCAACCGATGTGCAAGGCCTTCTTAACTATTTTTGGTTTGCATCGGTTTCGCACGCATTCCATAGCCAATCTGTTCCATCCCTTTTTCAAAAATCTTTTTTTAAACGCGTCTGAATGGTAGAATCCTCCCCCACATTGTGTGTACATTTCCCCTGAATTTTACATTCTTCCACACATCTTTTATGCCAAGGCCTGAATTGCAAATTTTGGAGAGGGATGCCCTCCAAAAATAACAGCATTCTAATCCATGTGCTTGCAAGGATGTGTGAATTTGGTGGGGTCACTTAAAATGTGGATTGAGCCAAATTCTTTGCTCTGTCACCAGCTTTTGAAAAGCGCACAGAGAAGGTAGGGAGACGAGTCTCTGCAGGAAGCGCGTTTGAGTCTGGGTGCCGCAACTGAGGAGTTCTCCGTCAACCCATCCGCCACAGGAGGTGAAATGTGGAGCGGCACCACCTGTAAACGCCACAAGCCAATTAATGGATTGCAGAAGGGGCTGCGGACCCACTAAGGGGAAAAAGAGAAAAAAGGGAGAGAAAGAACCCCAGCAAGCCATCTTGGCTCCTTCCTTCCTCTGGAAGACAAAATGCAGCACAGAGAACTGCACTTTCCCTTTTGCGTTTGCAGAGTTTCCTTTGGAACGAAAAACGTTTTGCAGCTGCTCGACTTCACAGATGTTTTTTGTCATTCAGAAACAGTTATTTTAAGCATGGGGAAGACCTCCTGGAGGTTGGAGAAGCAGCTTCTCAGAACTTTGGTGCACGCTGCCTACTGACACGTCACCCAAAAGCTTGAAACAGAACACCAGAAAAAGGGAACAAAAGTGGATGCAGTGGTGCACAGGACTTGTATGCAGATATGCAAATGTGAACATAATAACTCTCGTTTAAGTAAAAATCGAATACGCTAGTGGGGGAGACTGTGAGCAAATGCCAAGTGGGAACAACCATGTCAAATGCACTTGGATTAGAATCATATAAGCACAGAAACATAGAATAGTAGAGTTGGAGGGGGCCATGAAGGCCATCGGGTCCAACCCCCTGCTGTGGCAGGGCACCAAGTCACACCATCCCACTCAGAGGGCTGCCCAGTTCCTTCTTGAATGCCTCTAGTGTGGGAGAGCCCACCACCAATCCAGGCAGCTGGTTCCACTGTTGCATTGCTCTGACAGTGAGGAAGCGCTTCCTGATGTCCAGCCTGAATCTGGGTTTTTGCACCCTGAACTGATTATTCCGCGCCCTACGCTCTGGCATCAGCGAGATCAGCCCACTCATGCAGGGCTAGCTGTGGATGAGGCTTCCGAGCCCCTGGCATGGTGGCATAGTGGACCTGGAGCTCAAAGGGATGCCATGCAACCAGAGTTGCTGGCATCATCCGCTTCCCCCCTTGGAATGTCCGTTCCCTCTGAGCTTAGCCAGGGTCCTCGCAGTAGGAGGTGGGAGAGTGTGTGGGAGGAAGGGCCCCCACCCCAGTGCATGGGTCCCCGTTGCGAGGCCCAAGTTTTTGGTGTGCTTTGAGCTCGAATGGACAAATAAGGCCCATCCGTTGTACCAAAAACCTGCCCCCACTGGAGAAAGAACGGCTAGAACTGGTTTGCTGAGCTGTGTTGCTTAACTCAGCTTCCTGCCTTTTGGGACTCTCTCTGGGGCGTGGCTGCAGGGTGTGCACCTACTTTGAGGAGCACTTGGACTTCACGTGGCCATCCCTGCCCTGCTCCCCCTTCTGGGGGTTCTTTATCTTGACACGGGTGCCAGGCTGGACCACCTCCCAGCAGAGGATGCCTCTGAGTCCAGGACGGCCTGTGGCAGCCTTCAGGAAGAGGACTGTCCCTTGCCAAGTGGACACAAGGTCAGTCTGGATGAATGTGTGTGAAGCAGAAGCTTGTTAGTCCCGCTCTGGCCATCAGGGGCTGGTTGGCACAGAGCCTACACACCTCATTTCCCTGTCGTGTTCTCAGTTATTCCAGGTGAGGCACAGTGCATTAAAAGCTACCCAGAACTGAATGGAGCTTAAGCAAATCCAGGGTGCCATAAAGTGTGGGAACAGGGGTGGTGTCACCAGAACCAATGCTCAAATTGCCCTCTTTTCAATGGAACTATCCCCCTATATTAGGGTTAGGGGTGTGCACCAGGGTAGGGTTAGGGTTAGGAAAAGGAGGTGTCCTGGCATGGCTTGGATGGTTGGAATGTGTTTAGAATAGGTAGAAATGATGAGATGCGCAGAAAAAGCTACTCAGGGAAGGCTTTTTCAAAATCACATTATCTTCAATGGAACTTCACCCCTCTATTAGGGTTAGGGGTGTGCACCAGGGTAGGGTTAGGGTTAGAAAAAGGAGGTGTCCTGGCATAGTTTGGATGGTTGGAATGTGTTTAGAATGGGTAGAAATGATGAGATGTGCAGAAAAAGCTACTCAGGGAAGGCTTTTTCAAAATCACATTACCTTCAATGGAACTTCACCCCTCTATTAGGGTTAGGGGTGTGCACCAGGGTAGGGTTAGGGTTAGAAAGGGAGGTGTCCTGGGTTTGGATGGTTGGAATGTGTTTAGAATGGGTAGAAATGATGAGATGCGCCTACTGGCTTTTTCAAAATCACATTATCTTCAATGGAACTTTCTATTAGGGTTAGGGGTGTGCACCAGGGTAGGGTTAGGGTTAGAGGTGTCCTGGCATAGTTTGGATGGTTGGAATGTGTTTAGAATGGGTAGAAATGATGAGATGCGCAGAAAAAGCTACTCAGGAAGGCTTTTTCAAAATCGCCCTCTTTTCAATGGAACTGTAGCCCTTTATTAGGGTTAGGGATGTGCACCAGGTAGTGTTAGGGCACTGGTGGTGAACCTATGGCACACGCGCTACAGTGGGCACACAGAGCCCTCTCTGTTGGCACGTGACCCAAGTCGCCCCAGCATTGCCCCAGAAGCTGAACATTGGATAACAGTGCACATAGGGGCCGTGCGCATGCTTGGAAAGGAGTAGTGGCGCCTGGCAATGACATCACAAGCTGCGACGCATTAGCTTCGACTCTTCCGAGCTTCCGCATGGCTGGCTAGTGCGCTGCCAAGGATATATATTTGCTTAGACTGGCTGTGAGTTGTTTTTATTAAACTAAAACCTCAGTTTTCAGGTTTTATTTCAGTGTTGGCACTTTGCGATAATTAAGTGGGTTTTGGGTTACAGTTTGGGCACTCGTTCTCTATATGGTTCACCATCACTGCTCTAGTACATGCCGTGTCTTAAAGAAACTACCATGGATTGTTTGGATGTATCATTTATTTATGGCATCTATATCCCTCCCTTCCCAGTGTCTCAGGGCGGTAATTGCAAAGGATACATGTGCAATATATGTGTGCATGAGATGTGTGTGTTTGCCTCATTTTTTTGTGGCCCTGATTTGTTGAATTTTACAATAAACATTATCTGGACAGTTCTATGAAAGTATACTTGCACCATTGGGATGTGGGCGATGTTTCTCATACCTTAATTATATATAAAAATCAGCTGAACGTGGTTTTATTTTGAGACATCATTACCCTGCACCTACTATAATCAGTGGGTAGCTGTGAGAAGTAGAATCTCAGAGAGCCGGATCAGGACTCCAGAAAAGCCTGTGGTTCTGAGCTTTTCCACCCCCAGTTCTTAAACTTTACACAAGCCTGGGTCTGAAACATTTCTTTATTGCTTTAGTTATCTATTTATGGAAACACATTATTTACTAATTAAAATAACTGCATTTGCTTTGAAAATACAATTATTTTAAATGAGTCAATCGCATTTCAATTTCACTGTTTTAATCCTATGGATTCTTTGCTCATGGCCCAGCTGTGCCTGGCTGGTGAGCATCTCCTGCAGGTGAGTGGAGGTCACCTGAGGAGAGGAGACCTCTCTGCTGCTCAGGGGAGCATCGCCAGCCAAGTCAGCCCTTTGGAGAGCGTCAGGAGGCAGGTTTCCGCTCTTCTGAACAGGCCATTTAATGCCTGGAGTCAGTCTGCTGATTCTCACTTGGAGACTAAACCCTCAAGGCAAAAGAAGGGGAGGGGGACTTTGGCAAGAGGAAGAATGAGACATCTAGGCTGAAGTGCTGGGAACTGCTGTCTGGGCCAGGAGTCCTTCTCGGGCTGTCTCAGAACCCATTTGTGGGTTCACAACGAAAGCTGAGCCAACAGTATTTAGGGGAACCTGTTTGTGAAAAGGGTTGTCAGTGGCAGGTCTCCTGTGCTAAGACTGTTGGCCTCTTTTCAGCCTGTCTTCATCTCGTTTCTCATCCATCGTTCCTTAGGGACTCAAGATTGCTTACGCAAGGACAGGCTGTTTGTTTTTATCCTTGCCAAAACTCTGTGAAGAAGACATTCATCCAGGCTTCCTCCTGCTGGTCCCTCCCCCCGATATGTAGCACTACAACTCCCATCATCCTTAGCCAGCATGGAAGGATGGGTTCTGCCAAAAGGCTGAATGCCACTTCACACAGGTATGTGGTCTTCCCAAACAGACCAACCCTGGGTGTTTTAACTGATTTCAGAAATCTGACACCAGTTCAAGTATTGCTTTCAAATGCCGTTACTGATTATGGCGCAAAACATTAGGATCACTGATCTGCCATCTTCTGGTACTCCTGAAATGCACGCCTTTTGGGCAACTACTTCGTGGCTGAAACAGACATTGCATGGCTCGCTTTTCTTTGGACCCATCAGCCCACGTTCAAAAAGCAAAATGGAACCTCCAAGTTACCCAGAGCTCTTCTTCAGGAGGGTGAGAGCAACTCTTGTGTTGTAGGAAAGTTTGCATGTTGCTTAAAAAGGAAGCCACACGAATTGGCCCTGACAAAAGGCAGGGCTTCACTGATTTCTCTTCCGCTGGATACAAGGGGCCACCTGAGCTGGATCTATCTTGATGCATTCCCATAAATGACTGAGGGTTCCTAGGGTTCCCCCCCTGGCTTGATGCTGTAGGTTTGCTGCTTGAATTGGTGCAAGGGGGAAGCATGTTCTTCCTCCCAGCCCTCAACAAGAGCTGCATTAAATGGGTTGGCCTGGAGCCTTAGGGGGTCCTGCCCATGGGTTACTATGAGAACGTTCATCTCAGAATTTTCCCTCTGCCTTTATGCTTGTGAGTTTGAAGGAACTCATGAGATGCCAACATCTGTCGGAAAGCCAATGTCAAGTATTCACCCAAGGTGGAGGACGTGTCATGGGCTTCTGCAGGGAAAGGACTCTGCATGAGGCCAGGGGGGTCCACACAGGGGGGTCCAAACTGCATTGCGCTCCTTCCAGTGACAGAGAAGACCATCCTATTTGCAGCATTTTAATCTCTCCATTTCTGTTTTAAATCTGTTTTCCAATCCCTGATTGATCTCAACCTTTGCATTGCTGCTTTACTTTGGTTTTTATTTCTATTTGTGGTTTTAAACTTGCATAGTTTCTCCTGTGTTGTATCCTAGGGTCAGGAACCACTCAGAGAATGTTTGCTCTTTGCTGCTATAGACATCTAATCAATAAATCAATGGATCTGATCAATAAAGCATTGTGGCTTCTTTCCAAAAACCCGTCTGTGCCACCCTGGGGAACTTCTGCTGCAGAATCCTAGGTCAAGGCGCACCTCCTGCTGGGAGGACAAACTATCAACCAACTTGGCCTCCACAATCTTGGGCCAACAGTGATGCTTGATGCCATTGTCCTCGTGCCCAGGACGTTTCCTGAGCGCCTCTCTCCCACCAAGTGTCATATCCTGCAGAGGGCTGCCTGGAAGCGCCCTCCCAGGTCACCCTGACTGCCCTCTCCCACCCCCCGCCCCCAACCTGTGAATTTAGCTGCCAGCACCAACCATCTGCCACACACTGCCATTTTGTCTTTCCCACAATGCTCCAGCAAGGCCCAAGGAGTTTTGGTCCAGGGCATGGTGGGAAAATTAAATGTCGCCTCTGTGCTCCCGCATCTTGCCATGAAGGCCATCACTGGGCATTTCCCTGCTTCGCTGATTTCAAGCGGGAGAATATTAAAGCAAATCAGTGGCGCGTTTAGGTCATTTGAGACTCTGGCCTTAACGGTCCTGCAGGAACCTGTTGCTTGCTTCAGAAGACGGTCAAAGCCTCTGCTGCATTTGCCGTAGGGTGGCCACTCCAACTGAGGGCCATCCTGTATTTGAAGAGCTGTCCCCTCCAACTGCAGCTCCGGATAAAGCACCGCCACACCCCCTGGCACCTGAACAAGGAGCCCTGCAGCTGCATGTCCAGCTATGCTGAATTTGCATGTATTCATACAGTGCTATCACAGACATTAACCCAGAGATAGCAACGCATGCAAATTTATATGGAGACTGGCATCATCTGCTCTGTGGTGCGTTTCTCTTTTTGGGGTGATCTGCGAGGGGCCACCCAGCTTGGGGATCCTCCCGCTGCTTGTTGAGTACGGGTCCAGACATTTGCCCCCAGATCCTGCCGGGACAGGACCCAGTAATGGCTCTTCTGCACTGGGCCAGTTCTCTCCCTCCACCCCTCATGGGGCTGGTGATGCTCACTGGCAACGCTCAGCTGCTCTTGCTGGCTGGGCAGGCAGTTGCGGGTTGGCGTGGCGGCGAGGGGCTGGCTGGAACGCGCCTGCAGCCACTTAAGTGCATCAGCTGCAGAGAAGCACCCTCAAATCGCTCCCAAAGACCCCGCTAGGGGGCAGGGGCCGCAGACAAAGTGGTATTTCAGGTGCCCAGAAATAAGGATTGACCCGGGTAAAGTAGGGGCAGCTAGAAGTTGCACTGTTGCCTCTTGTGTCTTTACTGAGGACAGTTCTCTACTGAAAGGCTGCCGGAGGACACCTCTGTCCGAAGGCCTCCTCTGTTTGAAGGGCCATCCTGTTCCAAGTGCCCTTTAAAGTGAAGGAACTGCTGAGGGAAGGAGAACACGAGTAGAGGCCCCGGAGCTGCTGCACACGGAGAGCAGGTGGGCATGTGCGCCCCTCACCTGGCCAGCACATTCCCCACTGCAGTAAAATGTACTCCTCCCCATGTGCACCGACACATCAGCATATCAAAATGTTGTGGCTGTGAGAATCAGCTTTCGGGTGATACATTTCCTCTTCAGCTTTACTGGGCAGCCTGAAGCCGTCGTGCTGAGAGACACCAGGGCCTTGGAGCAAAGTCCTCCAGGGGACTCAAGGCAGCCGGCAGAATTATGCCTGGCCTACGAGGTTCTGCAGCTCATCCAGTGTGGGAGCAAACCCACGCTGAGCTCCGGACCCAGCGGTGGGGCCACAGGCAGCTGCGAAAGGACGGAGCGGCTTACCTTGGATCTGGCTCTGAGCTTGTGCTGGAAAGTGCCCAGGAGCACTCATTCCTCTGGGGCTGGGAGTTGGCGGGGTGACCCTCATGTGCCGAATCCTATCCAAGTCTCCAAAACGCTCAGGGAAGGATTTTGCTTGCTCTTCGAGTTTCTGCCTGTGCCCTGAAAGAAAGAAAGTCTGTGTCAGATCGATTGGCCCTTGCAGCCCTGTGAACGATGGGGATATTCTAGATCAGGGTAGATCCCCGAGTGTTTGGAACGTCATCTTCTGCAGATCCCTGTTAGCATGGGCCATGCTCAAGAATGCTGGAAGTTGAGGTCCAAAACTCTGGGAGGACTGTACCAGGGCCTATGGTGAGTGGGATCCAAGAGGCCCATCTGGTACGGGCATCACATTCATGGAGGGCTACAAGTTTCACTGTCCTGAGGCATGTCAAAAGTGATCGCCATTTAACTATAGGACAAGATCACTGGAGTGACCTTGCTGGCTTAGCATAAACTTAACATTGCAACAAAACTATTTTTCCACAATAATGAGTGAATTAGCACAGAAGAAAGGCCAGAGAAGCACTTGTTAAATTCCTGACATGAGGAGTTTAACCTGCCAATGCACAGGCACCTCTTCCATTGTCTTTGAGGAGGAAAAATGTGTCCTTGGCATACTGTCACCCCCCCCCCCCCAGTGTTTGTATTTCTCTACCATTCTGTATTTTATTTATTTGTTTATTTATTTATTAAAAGCTTTTCTATCCTGTCCCCTGCAGAACATCTCAGGATGGCGTACAATAAATAAGTAAAATAAAAGAAACCCCACAGCATCCAACCATTAATATACTAAAACCCCAGTTAAAATCAATTAAACATTAAAATAGCGGAAAAAATAAAAAGGTTTTTGCCTGACGCCAAAAAGAATATAACGTCAGCGCCAGGCAAACCTCTCTGGGAAGCGTATTCCAAAGTTGGGGCGCCACTGCGGAGAAGGCCCTTCTTCGGGTAGCCACCCTCCTGATCTCCTTCAAGGAGGGCTCCCAGGGTAGGGCCTCTCCCTCAGATCTCAAGGGGTGGGAGGGCCCATGGGGAAGAAGGCGCCCTCAAACTCAAGGTGGCACTCCGTGTAGCTGCACTACAGCGAAACTGCGATTCTGCAGGAGGCTTTTGTTGCAGTTTGAATTTTAATAGCTGACTTTTGCGGCTCAAGAAAGAAAGAAAGAAAGAAAGAAAGAAAGACGGACGGACGGACCACCACAATGGCAAAAAAGCACATGAGAGGCCCTGTGGGGCCATGATGCCACAGAAAGGTCCTGCAAGCTTCTCCTGAGTGCCGCACGACCAGTGCCCTGTGGCCTGCACAGCCAGGCATCTCCCAGCCACACCGCTTCGCCAAGCCACTTCTATCCCCGGTTTGCAGGCTGCTCCACGCAGGCCTTGAAGGCTGCGCCTTGGGAGGAAGAAAAGGCATCCGTGGACAAAGGCGACTGCCTTTGCTCCCTCGCCGCCACAGGCTTGCTTTAAACAAGTCTGCCTCTGGCACGCCATGGACATCCATGACGTGAGCGTGTCGGGTCCCTTCCCTCCCCCGACCCACACTGCTTCCAAACAAGAAGATCTGTATCGCTACATCAAACGCACGAAATGTTTTCCATATGGAAGGATGCATGTGAATCTGATACGGCAGGCAGTAATAGAAAGCACGCTGGTAGTTTGGGGGCATTTTGGCACAATGCGGGGATGCCGAAAACTCAACATGGAAGGCTGGAAACGTCTCCCTTAAAGCAGGGCGGGGAGAAGGCAAAACCAGACCCAACAGCACGTCTCTGGGGGCTCTGCAAGTGAATCTGCAAGGACCTGCAGCTCCCGGTGGTCACCGCACCAGCAATGGATAAAATCAATGAAAGCTTTACAATTAAAAATGCCAAAATGCCTTCCTTCCCCAGATGAAATTGCTGAAAAGGCTTCTGGGGAACACAGGCTGTTGCATGATGCAGAGTCAGAATCTCGGTGCAGGGAGCCCATGGCTGCCTAGCTGGAGTGGCAGCTGCTCACGTGAGCTCCAGGTGAGCAACTTAGGACATTCTGTAGGCGAAGCATGGACTACCCCCCCCCTCCTGGAGGGCCTTTTGTGTGAAGGGACTGGCAAGTGTTGTTCTGGTCATGTCCCCAAGTTCTTCGCTGTGCTTGGGCTCACAAGCACCGGTTTCTTGATGCCTGGTAAAGCCCCCAACACTCAAGATCTCTCTCTGCCTTCCACTCCCACCCCTCTCCCATTTTGCCCCACGAAGCTCCTAGCAAAATTCTCCCCTCGCCTCGTTGTATGTGACATGCTGCTTTCTAGGAAGGAGGGATTCTTGAGGCCCAACTGGGATCGTACCACGTCCGTGATAAGGCAACTAGCTTTTTCATAGAATCATAGAATAGTAGAGGTGGAAGGAGCCATGAAGGCCACCACGCGACACCATCCCACTCAGAGGGCTACCCAGTTTCTTTCTGAATGCCTCTAGTGTGGGAGAGCCCCTCACCTCGCTAAGCAGCTGGTCCCACTCTTGTATTGCTCTAACAGTGAGGAAGCTGAATCTGGGTTGCCGCAACTTGAATGGACTATTCCGTATCCTACACTCTGGCATCAGCGAGAAGAGATCTTGACCTTCCTCTCTGTGACAGCCTTTGAGGCACTTATGGAGGGATAGCATGTCCCTCTCGCTCTTCTCTTCTCAAGGCTGAACATGCCCAGTTCTCTCCATCTCTCCTCATCTCCTTTTTGTAGTTGAGGAGGATGCCGATAGAGGAAGAGGAGGAGGAAGCAAGCACTTTCCCTTAAAGATGGCTTTCTTTAGAGTGCTAATTCAGCCCTGCTCTCGCCACTCAGCAGCATAGCCCATGAGCATATTTGCCCACACATCAACCTGCTCAGAGTACTTAACGTAGCCAGCAGAGGTACCCGGGCCTCTCCCTCGCTCTCCCTCAACTTTTGGAGAATGCCTCTCTTTCCTCTCTTCAACTGAGGCCGACTAACTTGTGGTAGGCTTGGCATGGAACAGAAATGGGATTGCGGTGAGATGCGGATTTGCCTCCGGGCAGCCAGTTCACCTGATCCGAGGAAGCCTTCCCAGCACAAGGATTGCTATTTGGGCTTCCTGTTGCTCTCGGAGCTGAGGGCTTGTGAGGAGGAAATCAACTTGACGGGCAATTTGAACAGAGAGGCATGCGGTGTTCAGAGACACCGCCTTACAAGAGCGAGATTTGCTTAATTAGTTGCAAGGCTGTGTCATGCATCCCCACACCTCCTCTGCACAGATGGGATCTTGCATTGCAGATGGAATCGATACACCGCGCAACACTCATTCTCACTCCACTCGGCGAACCACAAGGAAATTAGCAGCGGGAGGGGCCGATAGCACATGAGCCTCCCTGGCATGAGCTGAATTGCAGAGAGATCAGATGTAGCTGGCATGACTCGGAATTTTGGCGGAGTCCTTCAGATGTTTTCTGCGGATTACTCCTGATTTTACACAGCGATACGATCCGCACCCCGCTGGCACCTGCTGCACCTGGGATGAGGTGGCGGGCCTGGCCTTGCTCACCGGCTAGTCAGCCCTGGCCTCCCAACGGCCCTTGCTCCAGCTGAAGGGGCTGCCCCCACAAAGGGGCAACTTTTCCATCAGCCCCTGCGCGGTTGCCTGGGACAGTGACCCTGCTCTGCATGTGAGCAAGCCACAAAAAGCTCCATTGGTTGAATTCAGCACATTGCAAAGGCCTAAGCACCAATCCGCCCATCTTTCCCCCATCTCCATTCTATTTGCACAAGAAACTGATCAGGTTCAAGGCCTGTTCTTGCCTCTCTTCTTTTTAAATCTTGAAAGAGGACTTGGATTGGGCAAGTCCAATCCTCCATCTCCACCTTCAGGTGGAGTGCCAACTTTGGGCTAGTTCTCTAGAAGTCTGTGATTGGCCACAGTTACCCGGTGAGCTTCTTGGCCAAGTGCAGTTCAGCAGACAGATGCCTCCAGGTCCAGTCGGCGCCCCGACCACAGAGGCCCTGCACAGTGTCGGGCTTGGAGAGTGTTGGGCCTTGGGAGATCCGGCTGCAGACCTTACTTGGCCATGAAGCTCAGTGGGAGACTTTGGGCCAGTCGCAGCTCTTGCCTAACCCACCTCACAGCATGGTTGTGAGGATAGAAGAGAGAAGAGGAGCCCATATAAGCTGCTTTGGGTTCTAAAGGTGGGGCAGAAATGCAGTGTATTCATACTGAAATATTATTATCATGTTTCTTAACATCCCTATATTGCTCATAGCTGAAGCTCCCTGGGCGGTTTACAACAATAATCACACACTCAAGTCACCCATCCAGATTCTGACCGGACCTGACCCTGCTTAGCTTCCAAAATTAGGCAGGATCAGGAACTTCAGGCTATAAAGAGGCAACTATGCTAATGTATCACAGTCTGTTTGCACAATGCTCTGCATATACCAATATACACACTATGCTAATACAGTGCACTGACTCTGTTGCCTATACTCCAAATGTCTTCCATTAGGAAGAGCTGATTTTCCAAATTCTGTCCCTCTGCTGGTTTGGGGAAAGGGGAGCCAGGCCCTAGCCTGCGCCGGCCTCTTTAACTGTCAGCCTGATGCGGAACAAATTGGCAAAGGAAGCCTTTGCTGGTGGCTTGGAAATTAAGCGGTAGAGAAACTTCAACTTGGTATTTCCCATATGCTGGGCTGCCCAAAAGGTGACAGGCCACCTCCGTGAGGCTAGCAGGGATTTCTTTCCCTGCATAAATAACAGCCATTCGAGAATGGGAAGCTAATCAGTGGCAGCATCTCTTGTGGTGCCGTTTGCCACTGGCAAGAAAAGCTTTTGTTTACAAGAACTGTGATCACAACCCCAGATGCAAATGGGAGCAGGAGAGTCTATCCTCTGAAAAGTCACACATTTTCATGTGTGTGCTTGAAAATAATGCACATGTTTGTGCTTTGTGAGAGACAAGTGTGCATTTTCAGTCCACCCTTTGGAAAATGGGCATTTTCCCAGTTCAGAAGTGCAGAGTTCTACTTTAGCCAGAATGAGAAAAGAGCGCAGATGGAGATGGGCAGCGGCGTGAGATGAGCTTCAATGGATCTCTGGAGAACTCGCACGCTTGCAAAATTTGCTTCTGCATTCATCTGGAATGCTAAAGGTGTAATGAATAGGTACATGAAACCAGGGGGCTCGGGCCAGGGGGCTCAGGCCAGACATAGCTCCCATGGGAAGAAGGGGCTTACTAGTGGTTCTCTTAGAGTGGCTGTACTTGACACAGGACAGTCCTCTACCTCAAGGTGTCCCCCGACTGAAGGACGGTCCAGTCTAGGTCTACTTTGAAGGTAAAGAACACGATGAAAATAGCAGATCCCGGGCCTTGGTCTTGCTCATCCCCTTTGACCAGATGGACAGCAGATGGCATGGCTCACCCAGCCAAAGTCCTTCCCACTCGAGTGGCATCTGCTGCAGCTCTAACTTATAAAATTGCTTCCAACTTTTCATCTATATAATTAAGCAATGCTAATTTGTGTCTCATTCTCAGCAATGCACTTTCTCTTATTTTGGCAATGCATGCATGGGCCTCCTTCATGGATCACTGCCTTGTCGTGGCGAAGGGGCTTGCGTAGCTCAATGAAGCTCTGAGCTCTGCCGTGCAGGGTCACCCAAGACGGACAGGTCATAGCAGAGAGCTCTGACAAAAGCTGATCCACTGGAGAAGGAAATGGCAACCCACTCCAGTATCTTTGCCATGAAAACCCCATGGACAGTACCAAAAGGCCAAAAGATATGGCGCCAGAAGATGAGCCCCTCAGGTCGGAAGGTGTCCAATATGCTACTGGGGAAGACCAGAGGGCTAGTACTAGTAGCGCCAGAAAGAAGGGAGCTTAACGTCCCTGATAACCACGATGGGGTGGACACTGACCTCGAGCCAGACATCCTGGAAGGTGAAGTCAAATGGGCCTTAGGAAGTCTGAGCAACAACAAAGCTAGTGGAGGTGACAGTATTCCAGCTGAGCTATTCAAAATCTTAAAAGACGATGCAGTAAAAGTGCTACACTCAATATGCCAGCAAATTTGGAAAGCTCAACAGTGGCCACAGGATTAGAAAAGGTCAGTTTACATTCCGATCCCAAACAAGGGCAATGCCAAAGAATGTTCAAACTACTGCACCATTGCACTCATTTCACATGCTAGCAAAGTGATGCTCAAAACCCTACAAGCTAGGCTCCAGCAGTATGTGGACCGAGAACTACTGGAAGTACAGGCAGGATTTTGAAGAGGGAGAGGAACTAGAGATCAAATTGCCAACATATGCTGGATCATGGAGAAAGCTAGGGAGTTACAGAAAAACATCTGCTTTACTGACTATGCTAAAGCCTTTGATTGTGTGGATCACAACCAATTGTGGCAAGTTCTTAAAGAGATGGGAGTACCAGACCATCTTATTGGTCTCTTGAGAAACCTATATGCAGGCCAAGAAGCAACAGTGAGAACTGGACACGGAACCACTGATTGGTTCAAAATTGAGAAAGGAGTTTGGCAAGGCTGTATACTGTTGCCCTGTCTAACTTATATGCAGAGCACATCATGAGAAAGGCAGGGCTAGATGGATCACCAGTTGGAATTAAGATTGCTGGGAGAAATATCAACAACCTCAGATATGCAGATGATACCACTCTCATGGCAGAAAGCGAAGAGGAACTAAAGAGCCTCTTGATGTGGGTGAAGGAGGAGAGCGCAAAAGTTGGCTTGAAACTCAACATTAAGAAAACTAAGATCAAGGCATCTGGTCCACTCACTTCCTGCCAAATAGATGGGGAAGAAATGGAGGTAGTAACAGATTTTATTTTCCTGGGCTCCAAGATCACCGCAGACGAAGACGGCAGCCAAGAAATTAAAAGATGCTTGCTCCTGGGGAGGAAAGCTATGGCAAATCTAGCCATACTAAAAAGCAGAGACATCATCCTGCCAACAAAATTGTGTATAGTCAAGGCTATGGTTTTCCCATTTGCAATGTATGGCTGTGAAAGCTGGACCATAAAGAAGGCTGAACGCAAAAGGATTGAGGCCTTTGAATTGTGGTGCTGGACGAGACTCCTGCAAGTCCCATGGACTGCAAGGCGATCAAACCGGTCAGTCCTAGAGGAGATCAACCCTGACTGCTCTTTGGAAGGCCAGATGCTGAAGATGAAACTCAAATACTTTGGCCACCTAATGAGAAGGAAGGACTCCCTGGAGAAGAGCCTAATGCTGGGAACAATAGATGGCAAAAGAAGAAGGGACAGCCGAGGATGAGGTGGCTGGATGGAGTCACTGAGGTGGTTGGTGTGAGCTTAAGTGGACTCTGGGGGATGGTGGAGGACAGGAGAGCTTGAAGGAATGTTGTCCATGGGGTCGCAATGAGTTGACACGACTTCGCGACTACGAACAACAACAACAACAATGCATGGGCAGCCTTTTAACTGTGCTGATGCGACCTCAAAGCCACACTCTTAGCCCATCCTTTGCACGTTGCACAATGGGACTTGATGTGACCGGGAAGGGGTGGGATGCAGATGCGCAGAAAGCTGTTCTGCAGGCTCAGAGCTGCTGCTCATACCCAGATCGGAGGAACTCAAAAAAGCCCCAACAAACCGTTAAACAAAATGACAATTATGTTGGTGATCCGTTGCCTAAACCAGTTCTGAATTTGACGGCAGCATGGTCAGTGCACTCCTATGCATGTCTACTCAGAAGTAAGCCCCCTGCATTCAATGGGACATACTCCGGAAAAAGTGAGTATCGGATTGCAGGGTTAAAGGTATAAACAGAAAAGATGGATCATCCAAGCCTCTAGCTGTCTGTAGGAGAGTCACTAACTTTTCACCTGGTGAAATGGCAATGTGATCGGAGGATATCAGAGGCTGCTTGCTGGCTTTTGCGGAGTAAAAACTGATAAAGTTTTTAAATAGTGTATTGTTTTTTAATTGTATTTTTTATTGTTGTTAGCCGCCCCGAGGCTTTTTTGCAAGCGGGCGGCATACAAATATGTAAAATATAAATAAATACATAAATACATAAATAAAGCGCCCCCCCCCCACGCCTTAGCAGGAAAGTGGTTTCCCTTTGTAAATTTAAGACTTTTTAAAATTTAAGTTGGCATTTATAATGCTCTTTTTGATGTTTTTGGTTACCACTGAGGGAGCTTTACCCCGTTTTTCACCTTCTGACTGTATTATAATGCATGTTCCTCTTGCATGTTTACTTCATTTTGAGCCACACTGGAACTGTGAATTGAAGGGTGGCACATACAAACTGAATGAATGAACAGGTTAACTGACAAGCTGACCTATCAGTTTTTTCCTGGTCACTTGGCTTCTGTAATAATGGATTACAAAAGGGGGAAGTATAATCTTAGTAGCTGTTGCTTTTATTTATTTTGGGGTGGGGGGTTGCATTATTTTGGTTCTGCCGTGCCACAGTGATAATGCAAAATCAAAGACGACTTTTCAACGAACAGAGGTTACCGCTGTTCTTTAAACTGCAAGTTACTTAAAAGCAGCAGCCACTCTTCAGCTGTGGTTTTGGTAATGTACAAATTTATTCCAGTGTAATCAGCGGATGATTAATCAACGAAAAATGCTTTAATCAGTTGACAGTCCTTGTTTTTAAACAGGGGGAAACCCAAGAGGAGAGGGAAAGACACATGAAGGGCAACCAGTGCCAACTTTAAATATTTGCAGATTGCTGCCAGTGGTGCGCCCACACGACCTGTAGCATTTCTGGCAACCTCCTTCGCGGCTGCACTGATGTCATGGCACACTCATTGCTGGAAAGCCCTCGTGAACGCGCTGAGGCTGACTTCTGAGGCACTGCCCTGGCCGTGGTGCTTCCCTGGTTTCACCAGTGCTGAGCTCCAGCGGGGGGCAGGTTTGATCCCTTTCTTCTGCACAAAGCACGCCAAAGAACAGGTAAGCAGCAACAGGTAAGCAGACTCTGCACAGCTAGTGCCAGGTCAAGCCTGGAATAAACAGGCAAACAGTCCGTCCCAGGATAAGATGGCTCCCTCCATGTCTATTCCTGCATCTCATTCCGGGACACATGAATGCCACACGCAAGTCCATGTCCCCCCACCAAAGAGGCTGCCTGCCGCAACTCTGGCCGACCCGCTGCTCTGCTCTGGTCCCCTTCCCTTCAGCCATTATCAAGGCTGGTCATGACTGGGTCATTCTAGCAACTCATCTCCAGAAGAGGCGGTTGCCTACTGGACGGGTCCGTGCTCCAGCCTTCCAGTCGGGAGTCCTGCCTACCTTATCCGTTTACATCCTACCTGTCCAGGCAATGCGCTCAAGGCAGCTTATCGCTATGAACAGAACAACAATTGCAATAACAGAATCCACAGTACGGTGGGGCGGGGCGGGGGAGGAATCCACCTTCAAAAATAACCAACCATGAAGCAAAGTAACAACCATGAAACTAGGATTAAAGAATGCAAGTCACACTGCTGTTAAACCCACAGCAAAGCAGTATGTTTGGGAGACTCACAGCAGTTCTGGAACCTGAAAACCATCAGGTAGGTTCCCTGTGCATGCCCGGGTGTTCTTCCGGGGTGGAGTGCTACCGCAGAAAAAGCCCCGTCTCTGGCCACCACCTGTGGCTCTCGAAGCCTTGCATAGGGTGGCCTGGGATCCCACAGTGCAAAAGGCTTATGCGAGACTGAACGGCACTTCTGATTTCAATCTGAAACAAAATCAAAACCCACCCTAAGCAACAGTGGGCTTCCGAGTACAGAAGTCTGAGAAGCATCGACATGGGAGTGTGTGTATCACCTCCTTAATCTGGATTTCCTCCTCCTCCTCCTATGCAACCGTCAAAACTCTCCAGGCTGTTTATAACAGTTCATAAAACAGACAAAGCAGTAGAACACCATAATTTCCCCCAAAATATAAAAGTTTAAAATCTACAGAGAGAGAGAGGGAGAGAGAGAAAGAAGACCCATAAAACACCTGGCATAGTACTCCCTTCAAGCCATTAAATATTCTTTAAATGTACTGGCACAGGGTGGCATCTTAACCTGATGCCGAAAGGATGGCCAATTTGGTTCCTGATATGTCTCAGCAGGGAGACCATTCTACAGTTGGGGGCAACCACTGAGAAGGCCTTCGTCTATGGTGCTGCCCTTATCTCTATCCTGCCTTTTCCTGCCTTGCAAGGAACTCAGGATGGCTTCAGGCGGGTGCTTTTTGTGTATTTTGTCCTCACAAGAACCCTGCAAAGCAGGTTGGGCTGCGAGACAGCGACTGGCCCAAAGTCACCCAGAGTGCTTCAGGTGCGTGGAGATTAGAACCCAGATCTTTTGAGTCCCTGCCCAGCCCTCTAACCACTACACCACACTGGCTGCATAGTGACTCCTCTGAGCATTATGCCCGATCCAAGCTCTTTCCTACACATCACACCCTCCCCCGAACACACACCTTCATCATTGTGCTCTGCAAGCTGGGGACACGGGGAGGAGACTGCTGTAAAAATCAGGACAGTGCTGGCAGCACAAGATTGTTGGGTGTGTCAAGTCCCCCCCCCCCCAGAAAAACAAAGATGCTTGGGGGTTATGAAAGGTCTGGGGACGGGATGCAGCTCGCCAAATTCCAGCAGGCTTTCATTCACCTTGCATGCTCGACTCCCCTGCATGCGCTTCCTCTCCTGCAAGTCTTCGGAGCTGGGCACCGATATTCTCAAGGACGTCCCCAAGAGGGGAATCGGGCAATTTTGCTAGAATGCCTTCAAGAGGCAGCCATCAGAGAGGGATGGCTTGACTTCGAGCTCCGCATGGAGCGACGGGCTGCACCCAACAGCCTCACTGCCCCCTTCCACCTCTGCTCTTCTGTGATCCCATCGTTCTATCTGGGGTGTCCACGTGGCCCATTTGAGCAAGGCAGTCCCCCGTTCCTCACAGTCTTTTACAATTAAACAGGCAAGGGCAGGATAGCCCTTCCAGCAGAGGCCTGCTCTCTGAAAAGAGGGCACTTGGCCAGCCTACCACATGCAAGGGTATGTGAGCCCTCGAATCGTTCTAGTCTTCCCCCAAATGTTCCTAGCTTGCACCACTCAGGGGGTGTACAGCTTTGATGGGGTGGGGGAAGCAGGGCAGACAGTTCTCTGGCTTCATGTTATAAAAGAGGCAAAAAGCTGACCCTTTTATGAAAACCTTCTTTTGCACAGAACAGATTTTGCCATGCAGGAAATCCCTGGAGTCCACACAGAATTCTTCTCCATGACAGTGTATTCTGTGTTACACAAAAGCTTGCCTAGGGAAGAGGGTCGCCTTAGGTAAATCTGAGTTGCTCTGCTGTATGGTAAGGCTGAGGCCTGGATGTAGCTAAAGAGCTCATTCTTTCCTAGCCTAGGCATGCCACAACTGAATTAAAGTACCAGAGGCTGCGAACTGGCCTGTGCCGGGGAAAAGCCCTCTGTTTTCCACACTTTCTGGTACTGTGAGAGCCCTTGGCAATTGCTGCCTAAGTTTATGGATGGGGAACATAATGAATCAACACATGAACCATTTCACTTAATTGTTTGACCCTCATGCAATCATATTTCTTTGAGGTAATTGAAACATGTTTTCCCCCACCTTTTTTCCTCCTCCTCCTCTTTTTTAAAATAACACAATATTAAGAAAGCCCTAAAGAGCTGCTCTTTGTTACTAGTAATTACCGAGGAGTCAAATATTTGGCCAGACTTGATAATTATTGTTTCTGGAGGGAGGAAAATTCCCAAGCAAGGAAACAGTGAGGCGCTACAGTTGATTAAACCAGAGGTTTTGTGAGTGAAGCCGTTAAAGCTTGAAAATACTATTAAGCTGGTTAATGGACTGATCGCGGGGAGACTCGTCAAGCTGGTGTGGACCACTGCACATGCTATTTCCAGGGCTCTGTACATGCTGCAACTTCCACACACAACCAGAAAAACACAGTTACCCAGTTTTTGGAGGATCCCAGCCTTTTTTGTAAAAAAGGAGAGGAGGAGAATAAGTCGTTTCTGGCTTTTACAATGATTAAGATATGGGTTCACATAACATGATGGCTCGTCTTGCTGTTTGAACCCAGAAGTGTGTCTTGGGAATCTTTCTGCCTGAACACCATATAACAAGCCACCTCTGGTTTACAAGCCAACATGGAATCAGTCTGCTGGATTTTGCTAGCTGGTTGTTTGGAGTTTGGACAATAGAAGGCAGAATGACTGGCTGATGTTCCCAAATGGTCAGGAATGCAACATTGCTGTACGGGGAGTCGGAGGGCTGGCCCAAAAGCTCTGTGCAGTCCTATTCATGGATACGCAAAAGCCTCGCTGAGTTGCACTGGATGTCCTCTAAGGAAAAGGCACATACGATAGCAGCCACAGAGAGGATTTCTGGAACGTTTGGAATGGGGCAGCCATTCGAAAAGGTGACTCAGCCTCTTTTTCCAGCTAAGAGGTGGTGACTAAGCCTCTTTTCCTTCCTCGCGGTCTCCGCCTCTTTCTCTCACCATGTATATTAATGCAGCGTGGAAGAGAGGCTGGCAGTGAGCTAAAGGTGGAAAGGATTTTGGGGTTCCTCACCGGGGACCTGATGTGGCAGGCTGCACCTCTGCTGCTTGTTTGGAACTGCTGTTTTCTCTCTCTCTCTCTCTCTCTCTCTCTCTCTCGCACATGTAAATAAGAGAATGTTGACAAAAATAGTCCGAGTCTTTAGTAATTGTTATGAATGAATGAATGTCTGACTGACTGACTGAATGACTGAATGCCGCTTCTGATCCATCCCAGGAAAGAAAAGGGCTGTTTAATATTTTCCCACTCCGCAGCTTCCTGGAGTGGCAGAGTCAGGGAGAGGGAGATCGAGGGCAGACTCTCATGGGATCCCTTTGGCTTCCTGGAGGCATCAAACGCCTTGTGATGAACTGCAAAGGCTGAAGAATTGGGAAGAAAGCAGGAACGCGGGGAGATGCCCGCCGATGGCATCACCCTGGAATACCCTAGGAGGTGCTTCTGCCCACCAGAAACCGCTAGCAGACTTTTTCTACTAGACGTGTTTCATTGTGATTTTTATATACTACCACATTCTTACAGAGCCAACTCTTTTTCTGAACGTTCTTTCTATATTTTGTGTAAATTGCAAACACTTTCTTTTAGTCCCAGGAAGAGTGTCTCAAGGGAGTGAGGGAAGCTGTGATTTCCGTTCAGGTGTACATAAGAACATACAAAGTTCAGGCCATAAATTCATATTTTATCCACCTTTAGGACATTCCTTGTTTGGCTTTTTTCACAGAGATGGGCCCCTCACAACAGCATTTCTGACAGAAGCCTCGAAGGACGGCAATCCCACCACATTCCAAGACAGTCTGCTAAAGGACTGACCAGCTCCTACATCAAAAAGCTCTTTCTAATGTTCAAACTAACTCCTTTTTCTTGTAACTCAGAGGCTGTCAGTGAAAGCCCAATGGATTCAACAGAATTGGGAATTCTATAAATCTAGCCTGTGGATTCCACAGTGGACCATCTTTTCCTGAGGCCCATGAACTTCCTGAACTTGTAGGCCTTTTTTTTTTTTCTTACTCACTGTGAGGATTTGCACCAATTCACATTAACTAATGGAGATTTGTGCATGTGCAAAAGCAAGTGTGTGCTAAAGCAAATGAGCAACAATGTGAATGACTGCAAGCAGAATGAAATTCTAGTAAACAAACAAACAAACCCCAGACTTCATTGATAAGCAAACATGGTTCAAAGGACTCCAGACAATCTGCAAAACTCAGACAGAACACAGTAAACATAATCCAGGCATTACGTTCCTACCCTGTGAAACACCAGAAAACAGATTCACTCTCTCATCTCTGCGTTGGGAGACGTCTCTCACGTCACCGCTTCACCTTTTACCAAAGCTAAGTGCGTGCAGCTCCTTCAACCCTTCCTCACAGGCCCCTCATCAAATGTGATGCCTTCCTCTGAACACCTTCCAGTCTGTCAATATCCTGGTTAAACTCGGTGCCCGGAACAGGACAGAGTCCTCCAGGTGAGGTCCGGCCAAAGGGGAACACGGTGGTGCTATTTGAAAGCATCCTCTGTTCAAAGGGCTGTCCTGCCCAAGTGTGGTTTAAAGACAGCCACTGTGGTGTGGGTGACTCACCATGGAGCCCCAGTGCGGTGGGGTGGTTAGACTGAGGACCTGGGAGAGCCAGGTTCTGGTCCCCACCCTGTCATGAAGCTCAGCCTGTCAGGCACTCTCAGCCTAACCACCTCATAGGACTGTTGCTGTGGGGACAGATGTTTTTACCTGCATGGCACCTACTCTGCCCTGCATATTGTTCCAGCAGTTTTAAACCTTCCGTTTTTCAGTGCTTGCATTTTGAAAAGGTTTGAAAAGGTATTTTATTGCAATGCTTTTACAGACAGTTGCAGACTGACTAGAAAGCTCCAGCCATTGGGCAGAATAGAAAACAAATAAAAACAAATATTTTGAAGCTGGTGAGGCTGGACCGTCTCCAGGGACCTGCAGGCCCTTGGGCGCTTCGTACCTGTCCTGCCGTGGGAAGGCACAAGCACCAGCAGGGACAGGTGCTGGGATGCAAACACACCACATGGCCCAGGGTTGCATTTTTGCACATGATTCTGAGAACAGCGCCACGCTGATGAGGCTGCAGGGTGCTGGCGTGGGAGTTTTCTCAGCCCCAGGGCTGGATTCCACGGCAGAGATGCTCATTCCAAGGATAGGTGGGGCCAGGACGTTAAAAACACCAGCATATTTCAGCTTGGAGCTCTGGTGAACAGGAACGAAGCTTTAGGAGAGAGCTTTCAACCTTCAAGAATTGCGGGGAGGGGTGCACAAAAGTCAGAGGACCACTCCATGACTGGGGACCAGGAGAAAGGGAGTCGGGCCGGGGAGGCAGCCCTCCAGGGGATGCTGGGCAATGGGATTTGGCCTGATGCAGGGGATGTAAACAAGAAGGGCTGGGTTCCCTTCAGCCTAAACGATACCTGACTGTCTTCCCGGGCTGGGGGGTACTCAGCCTTGGCCATGGGGGGGGGGGGTCCCTATGAGTCACCTCAACACACACAGAAAAAAGGATGGGGCTCTTTCTCCCTGGGCCCAAAGCTGCTCATTATTTCTGTATTTCCCAAAGCCTCTCTTTTTGACTCCGCCGTTCATGCCCCTGGCAAAACTATTTGTCCACATCGCCCTCACTTGCTCTGGGTTCCTTCGCTGGCCCTCCAGGGATGTTGTGATGCTGCCAAACGCAGGGGGCTGCAGGCCGCCTCGAAGGCACTCCAGGCGCTGGTTGGCCCCCGACTCTGTGGGCGCACCCTCGGCACTCTCCCGGGCAGGGTTGCATTCCACTGCCCTCACTGTCTCTTGCCCTCACAGGACCAAGCAGAACCAGCTGTGTAGCAAAGTCCTGTCATTGGGCTCTTTTGAGATACCTTTTTGAGCTCCTGGCAAAACCATTTGCCTTGTTCGCAAGGGGAGGGGCACAGCCACCCGAGGAACCGTCGGGGCCCCACTGAGCAGGGGTTTCTGCCCTCCTGTCATAGGGGAAGGGCCGTAGCTCACTGCAACCCTGCTTTGCATGCAGAAGGACCCCAGGTCAATCCCCGGAGTGCCCAGGGAGGGTGCAGGACATCCTGGAGCATGGAGGACAGTCCATGGAAATATTGTGAGCTGGAGGGACTGACGGTCTGACCTGGTATAAAGCAACCTTCTTCTGTCTTTGCAGAGTCTTATGTTGCTGATGTGCATGGAAACCCGGGACAGAATTGCTCAAAAACAGTTGGGCATAATAAAAATATAAATTAGAATACAATTTTCTTAGGGTCTACAAGGTTTATTCCCTTTCCTTTCTCTTTGGCCTCCTCAGTGGGTCCAACTGAAAGCATTAATTTTTCCCCTCTTCCCTCCCCATTCCATTTTCCTTGTGTGTCATGTCCTTTTAGATTTTAAACCTGCAGGCAGGAGCCGTCTTGTTTAATTGATTATCTGCAAGACACTCTGGCAGTCTTTCAGGCTGAGGAGCAGACTATACCTACTTCAAATACTAAGAATAAAATATGTGCTAATATTTATAATTATTCTCATAAATATTAGCAGAAAGCTCCAGCCATTGGGCAGAATAGAAAATAGAAAATAGAAGTAGGGATGCTTGAAGGGTCAAGCAGGGATGCTCTGGGTCTATAACTAGGGATGCTCTGTAAGTAGGGATACTCTGGCTCCCCACCTTTTGGCGACCTGACATGATTCACCATTGCTCAGGCTATTACGAGGGCAGAAATATAATCAGGCTGGAATGCAATAAATGTTCAGAAGTCTCCAAATTGCATGATATGACTGTTGGGGCAAAACATGCACCTAATGGTATATTTTAGGCCAGAATGTGTACATTTGTTCTTGCTGTACAGCCCGCTCCCAAATATACTCCGGATCCAGCTGTATTTTTCAGAACTAAGAAGGATGGACTTCTTGAATGGCTACATGCAAAACTGGCATGGAGTGTAAATAGTCTAATCTTGCCATCCATACTCTCAACGAAAATTTAAATGACACCCTTAAGAAAAACGACATGCAAAGAGGAAGACTGAAAGCAAGGGAACGGTGGGCTCCCTCTGAAATTTGCTGCTTTGAGCAATAGTTGTCAGCTGTTTGTCTTAAGGCTGCTGCTGCCTTGCAGGCGCTCCTGCAGCAATCCCTGAAATTGACACTCTTTTTACATGAAATAACCTTTCAAGATTGATTTGTTTATCTATTAGATTTATATTCCGCCTTTTTTCTTACAAAGAACTCAAAGCGGCTTCTATCATTCTCTTCCTGCTGCTCTGTCTTATCATTCCCCCTGCAACCACCCTGTGAGGAAGGTTGGGCTGAGAGTCTGTGACTGGCCCACAGTCACCCAGTGGGCTCCATGGCCGAGCGGGGACTCGAACCCGGATCGCCTGAGTCCCAGTCCCACGCTCTTAACCACCACACCACTGGCTCTCTATCTGCCCAGTTACCTTCCCTTCCTTCCAAGTCTCTCCCCCAAATCACAAGTCAGTTGATAAGGCCCAGGTCACCTGAAATGCACAAACAGGAACTATTGGGGCAGATTAAGTTAGACACAGAGTAGAACTAATGTAAGACTGGGTTCAGAGAATATGACCCACACCTAAGGGTAGAGCATGCATCCGCATTGAACCAGGGGTGCTTGTTGAAACATTGTTGTCTGAACTGAGCCATGCTAATAAATCAGCGATTGCTAATCACAAAGGATCTGGCTTTTTCCTGTTGGGTAGTTCACCATGGTTTGTTATCTTGGCTGGGTTCTGACAGTCTGATAACCCAAATTTCAGCAGCAAACCATGGTTCAATGAGAACCTACACTTAACTGCTACATAACCAAATGTAGGTTGTCCAAACTATGCTGGGCTCCTTTCTACCTCCATGCTGCAAAATTTTGCATGGAGGGAAATCTCACAATTGCAAGATCATGGTTTTGTCTGTGCATGTTCCCCATCATTTAGAAACAGGAATTCTGTGGAGTTACTCCTTTTTTTCTTCTTTATACTTTACCCACATTAACTCTGGGCCAAGATACAACACAGGACCAGATTAGATGATACCTTAGGGTGTCCAGGTGTCCTATTTTACAGAAGACAGTCCTCTATTTCAAGGGCTGCCACAGGACTGCTCTTTACAATAACTATCTCTAATTGGCATCTATCCCTATAAATTAGCATATGATAATGTTATGCAAATTACTGTCGACTTTTTTGTGATGCATTTCCTTGTTTGAGTGATTCATAAATAGCCACCCTCAAAGAAGCAGAAACAGCTGCAATTAGGAAGTTTTGCTCTGAAAGACAAACGGTCTGGATTAGGGTGCTGCATTAGGACCGGGATCTGGATTCAACCCCCACCACCACTGCATGGGGACTCAGGTGTACCTGCAAAGAGTTTTCTAACAGTGTGATGATGTGACACCTTTCCAGGTCCCGTTATGGGATGTCAGAGCAACCAGCAACTGCTGGGTGGCCTTTTGGGATGCTTCCAATTTAAGCTGCCAGAACTCCATCAAGAGCTGTTGATAAGAGAATTATTATCTTATCATGGAGATAGAGATGGCTCTGGAGGTTAGAAGTGCTGAACTGGTACAGCCCAAGCCAGTGAAGGTTCTGCACATTCCACCCTGGAGGCTCATTCCAGCTCACCTCCACCTCCAATTGCTGGCTCTCTTTAATTTCTTGTTAAAATTCTAGTTTCTAATTTCATGCGCATTGCCCCAAATGTATGCCTGAATGGCGCACAATTTAGAAACACTTGCATTTTCTCCCATTCATCAATATGTGTTTGCATGCATGTGATACAAACTTGGATGTTTTAAATGCACATTTTTCAAATGCATGCATTTTAGAACATTGTTTGTGTGTGTTTTACCATGAACTGTATCACAAGCTCAGAAATTCATGGACATTGACTGCAGAACGCATTCAGGCCCAGGAATGGCCAAATGGAGGCTTGGAAACCTCATGACGCTCTTTGAATATGTTTGCAGCTTGTAGCTCACGGCACATGGCCACCCTGGAACACCCCAATTGCAGCTCTCAAGCATCTATGGTTCTTCAGTTAAGCAAGTCTGGCTACCCCTCTTCAGGTCCATGTTTAGTTCTGGTAGGTGTAAACTTGACAATTACTAGTAAAAAAAAAGAAGAAGAAGTGAAACGAATTCCTCCGACATCCCTAATTAGAACCTGAACAGAATTTGAGACAGGAACTGTATTTGTGGGTGCCCCCCCCCCGCGCACGTGTGTGTGTGTGTGTGTGTGTGTGTGTGTAAATTGTGTGGGCACCTGAAATTGCTGCTGAAGGACAGAGCAGTATCTATTAATCAGATGGTGATTATAGGTTACATGATCCAAGGAATTCAAATATAATCAAACATTTGGATGAATGTAACTGCACAGACACAAGGCTGAACATTGAGGCAAAACTAGAGTTGGATAGGAGAAGGAAAATAAACAAATCAGAGCTATATATCTTGGTTTCTTGTACAGACAAATAAATCAAAACCCAGCACCAAGGTATCCGGGTTAATCCTGCTGCAAGTACAGCTGCATTTTGAGATCTTGATAAATTAAGCAAAAATAAGTGAATCCATTATTTACCTTTTAAAATGCACAACTGCAACTTTATCCAGAAAAAGGAGTTCAGGGCTAAGTATGTAAAAGTCGAATATCCTACACAATAAACAACTGAAAACTTAAACATCCAGGGAAGACTCAACAGGTCTGCTCAAAGTATGACTAAGTCTGGATCCAACCCTAATACAGCAAAATGAGACTGGTTTATATTTTAGAAAAGAATTTAGCCAGCTAAAATACAGCTTTAATTTTTGAAACATGCCTCAGCAAATAAGGGTTTTTAACCTGGTGCCAAAAAAGCGTCCAACAAGGATCTGCATAATTTTTTCTCTTATTTTGTGCAATTAAGCCACTTACAAGGAATGAGTAGAAAGAACTGAATCTCTGGCTGCCTGACCACGGGGTCTCTTGTTCGGGAGCAGCCCAAGCATCTACATGGAGCCCTTGACCACTCACAGTCATGCTGAGTCCCTTTCAGGGCTGTGCTGGCTTCCCCCAGCATTCTCTGCCATGCGCCCACATTTCAAGATCCGAGGAAGGCCTGATCATGTACTTCAGCTGGGTTCAAGACAAGCAGCGCTTTGCCATATGGTAATTTGTGGTGTTGTGGTAAATATGCAGACGCAGGCACTCATCGTGATAATCCCTATGGCCATGACCCAAGGGAAAGTCCCAAAACGCAGGCAGCTGCATTGATCCGTATCAGCTAACCACTTCCAGCTGGTTTCATCTCAGCCTGCAGCTTTCCTAAAGTTTGACTGCCCCGTTCCGACAAAGTAGCCCCAAAACGCCTTGTATTACAAGAGGGAACAACTTGGAAAATTCATCTCCTCCTAGGGGTTCTGAGGACAGGGACAGAAGATGCCATGCCTTTACTAAAAAAAAAAGTGATGCTCCGCCATCCCAGTGAGTTTTGATGCCACTACACCAGTGACGGAAATGGACAATAATTATGGGATGGCCCCTTATAGCCACCAAACACAAACGAGCACACAAACAAGAAGGCAAAAGAGGATATGGATTTGCATAAAATGTGTATGTTCGCACACGCAGATATAGCTGTAAACTTGGGAATGATGGCTGGGCTTCAGGAGACGGAGACCTGGTGAATCACCGGCTTGCAGGGTTGGTTCTTCGGGCGCTAAGTTTCGAGGGACAAAAGTGGCAAGCTCTTTGTTGCATGGTTTTCCTCCTCAAGCCGGACAGTCCCTCAAACAGAGAATGGCTCCAAATGAAGGTGACCTCTGCAGAACGGGCCACATGCTTAATCTGAACTCCTGCACTGATCAGGGGCTGGACCAAGCGGCCTCACTGGCCCCTTCCAACCCTATTGTTCCATGGTTTGGTAATACGGCTACCATCTCACATGACTCTGCATTGCACCAGCCTCTGGAACCAGGGCTGGTGCCCATCCTGCCCCCTCAAGCGGCTGCAAGACCCCCTCTGGCAGGGCCAGCCCCAGCTGCTGGGAGCTGCAGGACACTTGGCCCATCCAAACATGCCTGGGATGATGCCCTTAACCACTTTTTGCTGTCGCCATCAGATCCCAACTATCTCCAAGGACGGGACTGAGGGCCTGGCTGAAACTCAGGGACATTCAATTCTTTGCGTTGCATTGCTAAGGCCTTGGCAATTATAGGCAGCCTAGAAATATAAATCAACCTCAGATATGCAGATGAAACCACTCTAATGGCAGAAAGTGAAGAGGAACTAAAGAGCCTCTTGATGCGGGCGAAGGAGGAGAGTGCAAAAGTTGGCTTGAAACTCAACATTAAGAAAACTATGATCATGGCATCCAGTAGTCTTGCTTCCTGGCAGATAGAAGGGGAAGAAATGAGGTAGTGACAGATTTTATTTTCCTGGGCTCCAAGATCACCGCAGACGGGGACTGCAGCCAAGAATTAAAAGACGCTTGCTCCTGGGGAGGAAAGCTATGACAAATCCAGACAGTCTACTAAAAAGCAGAGACATCACCCTGCCAACAAAAGTGCGTATAGTCAAGGCTATGGTTTTCCCATTTGCAATGTATGGCTGTGAAAGCTGGACCATAAGGAAGGCTGAGCACCAAAGGACTGAGGTCTTTGAATTGCGGTGCTGGAGGAGGCTCCTGTGAGTCCCTTGGACCGCAAGGTGATCAAACCAGTCAGTCCTAGAGGAGATCAACCCTGACTGCTCTTTAGAAGGCCAGATCCTGAAGATACTTTGGCCACCTAATGAGAAGGAAGGACTCCCTGGAGAAGAGCCTAATGCTGGGAACAATAGATGGCAAAAGAAGAAGGGGATGGCAGAGGATGAGGTGGCTGAATGGAGTCACTGGGACAGTGGGTGTGGGCTTCGGTGGACTCCGGGGATGGTGGAGGACAGGAAGGCCTGGAGGAATGTTGCCCATGGGGTCATGATGGGTCAGACACGACTTTGCGACTAACAACAACAAAATATAAATAAGTAAGTAAGTAAATGCATCACATCACATGGCATGTAGGGCTGGTTTACTGCCAGAATAGCAGATGACAGTTTCAGCTATGGACAGTGGATGAGGATGAGGATGAGGATGAGGATTGTCCCGGACAGCAGCAAAGCTGAGATGGTTTGGTGCTGGCCAGGAGGAGGGCCTCCGGGCTACCTGCAACTTTCTCCAGGTGGGCCACCAAAGCTTTGCTTTTGCTTTTTGCCCAAGACAGCAGGGAAGGGTTGTGTGGCGTGTGTGTCCGTGTCCAGAACTCGGCTTTAACTTGGACAGGCACGGGCAAGAGTGGCTTCTCTGACTGCTGAGAGATAATGGAAGGCGGCTTGAAGGGGCTGCCCTTGGAGGCCCCGGGAGCTCTGACCCACACGGGTGGACTGTGAGAACGCCCAAAGGATGATCTGCCAAGTTGCTCCCCAGCCCAGCCTTCTTTCCCCCCTTCCCCTTTCATCATTATATGGTGTATATGTGTGTGTTTAACTGGATGGGATTTATTCCGCAAGCCTCCTTGGGAGGAGGGACATATTTTAAATAAAGTGAGCACGTTTGGGGTGCAATCCTGTACATGTTAGGACAGGAAAAAGTTCAGCGTTAGGGCTTGTTTGCAGGACATCTTTTCTGCCTAACTGTGGGCACGATGATGCATTTGAGGTATGAGAGTATCAGCTTGGAAGGCCATTGCCTGCCCCTTTGCCAGAAGGCTTGCAGACTCCTTTGGATGCACAAGAACGGGCAAGGAAGCCAAAGCGTCAAGCCACAAGGCAATGCTCAGATCCCTTAGAACTGGGTGTGGTATGAGAACGCAGATAGGCAGGATAAGATACCGAGGGTGTGGGCAGCTGGAATTGAGGTGTGTCTGCCCTGGTCTTTATATGACTACAGCAGAAGCTGGTACAAGATTATGCTGCTGTTGTTTTAATCAGCGTGGGTTTGGGACGGCTGCATTCTCTTGGGGAGCTCGGGCATGCTTCTCAGCCCAGGAGACAAGTTCAGAAGGAGACTCTGAGCCCTTGCTCAGAATCCCACCCTGATGCACATCTTGTAAACACCATGTGAAATTAACCTCAAGAGCACTTGACAGTGTGACTGGAGATCCTGCGTCGTGATAGAAACTGGAGTTTACCTGCCTCTCATGCAGCTCCTGAGAGGCAGTGTGGTGCAGTGGTTAAAGGCGTGGGTCTGGGACTCAGGCGATCTGGGTTCTGGTCCTGGCTCAGCCAGGGGGACTTTGGGCCAGTCAAGGAGTCCAGCCAGCCTCCAGACCTGCGCCTCTTTCCCCCCACTGCAGCCTGCTTGTTCCTCTGCCTCTCTCTGGCCCAGGCCGAGAAGCAGCAGCAGCAGCGGATACCTCCTACACCCAGCTTTGCAGCCACCAAGCAAGCAAGCAGCCACAATGATGGGAAAGAGGATGAGGAGCAAACCCAGGGGGTGACGAGGGTGGCAAGAGGGACGGCTCGCTGAAGGGGGAAGCACCCTGAGGGTGCCTTCTGTGAGGGCCCGCAGACACCTGGAAGCAGCGTTTGCGCGCACAAGAACCCTGAAAGGGGACACGGATTTGCATATCATTTGCATGTGTGGATGGATAGGTATGACTGCACGCTTAGCAAGAAGTATAATTTGAAGAGAAAGGCAGCCCATCTCATGTGTGGAAGATGGCAAGCGAGTGAGCCGTGTGCATCCCAGTTCGGGCCAGTGCCCAATGCTATGCAAGGGGAGTGTGAAGGGCAGCTTTTCCTCCTGAGGGGTCTTTATCTTTAAATGGGACTCGGCCTGGAAGTCCCTTCAGGCAGAGGATGTCTCCAAAACAGAGGACAGTCCCCTGGCAGACTTTCAAGGACAGCGCTGCCCTCTGGAAAGAGGAGGAGGAGGAGGAGGGCAGGCTGTGCTGCCCTAGCTAAACTTTTCCATTTCCATATTGGCTCTGTTGTAAATACCACCTACCAGGCACACACGGGGGCTGGCACAACTCCCCTTATGTTTGGGGAGCGCTGGGCGAGGAGCCAACCCGGAAGCTGAAAGGTGCATAGAGATCTCTGCCTGACTGCAGCTACAATTTCTCTTGTACAAAATTAGAAAAGAAACAGTGCCCCTCCATTATTCTGTATTTTTTTCAGATATGAGACATTCTTGCGGTGATGAAAACGACTTAGAGTTAGGGTTGAGAGCAAAGGAGAGCAAATATTGGCAATCTGGTTGATTGAAAAGTAGAATAAATTTGGATTTATTTGGAATCCAAATTCCAAGTGGAATAAATTCCAAGATTACACGAACCCATGTCTTTGTTTTCAGCTGTCTTGAGTTCATGTACTATAACGTATGTATCTGTAGTGTCCTTACTTACTTTGGTATGTGTCTTACTTATTGCAAATATGTCCTATCTTTTAATGCAAAAAGAAGGAATAACAACCCAGGCAGCTTATCAAACCCACAAGAGAGTTGACAAAAGTGCCTGCTGGGTTCATTCCATGAGCATTGGAGATCAAAACCCGAACATTTGAAACACCCAGGGATTTGAAAAGTGGATGCAGTCAGGACCCCGAGGGCGTGGAATGGGCTTCCACGGGAGGTCGTTGAGGCCCCATCGGTGAGGGTGTTCAAAGACAGGCTGGACATACACATGGTGGGCATGTCGTGAGCGGAGCCGGCTGGTGCTGGAGGTCAGACTAGATGGCCCGGGAGGCCCCTTCTGACTCGCTCTGTTTCTATGTTTCTAATCTTGGTCAGCCCTGTACTTGTATCACTGATGCCTGCAGGGCAGAAGCTGACAGTGGGGGGTGGGGGGGGGAGCCCAAATTCAAAGTAAGAGAAACAGTGGACATTAACAATACAATAATCGACACTGGAGGGCTGTCAGAACCCAGCTGAGATAGCAAATCCAGGAGAACATCTCCCAGTTCAAAATGCACCAACCAACCGTGGGTTTTCTTCACGGGTTGTCCATGGTGAACAATCCATGACCTTTCAGAAACATGACAACCCAGAGTTCAACAATAACCCAGACTCTGCCTTTGCCGCCAGAATATCGTCAGAATATATTGCAGAATTTGACCCAGTCAGGGTCAGAGTGCGGAGGCCAGCCGCAAAAGTCACCCAAAGGCACCACCGATTTGGATTTGTCTTGTGTAAAAAGGGCTTATTTCCACTTCACACATTCTCTCTCCCCCTCTCTCTCTTAAAGAGAAGCCATTGTGGGCATTTTTGACCCACATATACACACTTGTCTGAGACTAAGTCCCATTGCTTTCATGGGGATTTACTCTCAAGGACGGCAGCTTTAATCTTCAAGAAATCAAGAGGCTTCATCTTCGAGGAATTAATTCCTGTGGCTCAAATGAGTCTAATATGCAGAGGACAAAGCCCTCTGCTTATTTGTCAATGGGAGTGGTGAATAAAAAGACTTTTCGGGATGAGCAACTTGCTTTGCAGAATCCAAAAGAGAAGCTGGTAGGCTGTTTGGAAGCAGGCTGCTGGGCGGAAGAGTAGAAGAGAGCAAGGCAAAACCACACAACACCCACTTGTCATATCAATACACTATCAGCTGTGATGTCTGCTAGAAGGCTTTCCTCCAACCATCAGTCAATCAATCAATCAATCAATCAATCTTATCTATTCATAGCTGCAGCACATAGGCAGCAGCAGAGCTGGGCTGGGCTGCCTCCATCAGAGAAGGAAGCTCACCTGCGCTCACCAATTTAACAAAATATGTTAATATCCCTTGATGGCTGAGGGAGTCTTCCCAGAAAATAATGCTGGCACAGAAACCGCTTGGGGAAGAGGATGGGTCCTTCTTAGCCCTGCCTGGGCGTTCCAATCCTCCACACAACTAGAATTATTTGAGGGAAAGCAGGAGTGAGCGTGTTAGATCACGCTGCCTCCGTCTCCATTCCTGTCTCCCTGTACAAGCTGGAAGGTGACCATCAGCACCTGGAGCTTGCTTGCTTGCTTGCTTTTAAGGCAGAAACTCACCATGAGACTGAGCTCTTCTGAGGCCGCCTCCCCCAGCCTGGGACCCTCCAGATGTTTTGTGTGACAACTTTCAGGATTCCTGGCCATGGGACTTGGATTTGTGAGGCCATGAAGCTACTCCTGAATCCATTCTGCATGCCAAAAAGAGGAGCTGGCAGCAGGAGTGCCAGGCAGCACACAAAAAGGGTTCTCACTTTATCTCTTCCACTTTATCCTGACAATGCTGAGAAGCAGGTTGGGCTGAAAGGTTGCAACTAGCCAAGGTCACCCACTGAGCTTCATGCCTCACAGGGGCTTTGAACTCAGTCCTGCTTGGCCATAGTGTGATGCTCTTGCCACTTCACCATCTCAGCTACTGTCCTTTCCACTCCCAAATTTGTTAGACCTCAATCTTCCCCATCCCCAGTTGACAGTTTTGTGGGAGGGATGGGTGCTAGACAAAATTGGTCAAAGAATGAGGCTCCTCTTGTGTCCTGATCTGCCATCGTAGAGGTGGAAGGGGCCAGAAGGCCATCGGGTCCAACCTCCTGCTGTTGCACAACACTAAGTCACGCCATCCCATTCAGATGACTGTCCAGATGCTTTCTGAATGTCTCCAGCTGGGGAGAGCCCACAACCTCCCCAGGTAATAGGTTCGGCTGTCATACTGCTCTGACAGTGAGGAAATTCTTCCTGGTGTCTAGTCTAAATCTGGTTTCTTTTTACTTAAGTCCATTATTCCAGTCTTCTCATCATCTCAATTCAGAGGCTGAAACTTCCAGCGAAAGGGCCAGAGAATTCAGGAAAAAAGCAAGAAGGCTGGCAACCTTTGGAATGGGTTGTGGTTCTCTCACAGAGTCCAGTAGCAGACTCATTCCACAAGCACCAATCCAGATGTTACCGAAACAGGACCACACACACACCCAAGGAAGAGGGTTGGCAGGCTTGGAGGAGCAGACGAAGCTGAGCCAGACGGGTCCATCACAGCCAGCCTTGGTGACACTCGTTGGCGGCAGTTCCAGGGTGTTGGGCACATTTTTTCCTGCCCTGCCCAGAGATGTGGAGGTTGAACCTGGAACTTTTGGTGTGCAAACTGTGAGCAGTGGCCCTCTCACTATGGCCCCCAAGTTTTTCAGAAGTTACCAAACCAAACCAAATAAATACATAGAAGAAAACATTCCCGTGGGGGTCCTGCTAAAAAGAAGAGAGCAAGAAATGGTCCGGAGGCTGGATGGCTACAGGGCTGAGTCTGGCTGGCTACCACAGGACTCCATGTGGCAGTCCCCACTTGGGTCCTCCGCTGGAGTCAGCTGTCACTCAGCTACACTTGGATAGCTTCTGTCTTGGCCTGGTGGAGAAACTCTCTGTGCCTTGGGGAACATGGATACAAGTTGTCAGCACAATTCGCAAAATCTGGAAGTGAACTCCAAGGGCCCTGGCAAGGCATTTTGCAAGAAATTTCTACAGAAGTTCAAGACCTCTGATAAGATGGATGGAAATGAACTCTGCACATTGCTTGCAAGCAGCACATGTGTGTGGAGTAAGAAATGGGACAGAATTTGCTGCACTGAAACAGTATCACAATCCCCTCACCTAAATTAGCATGGGATGAGTTATATATATATACACTCAAAGGGCCCTTGCTCCAGAAGGAAAACTGGGGGAAATGTGCACGTACACGTACACACACACACACACACACACACAGGCACAACTGAGCGGGATCATTTTGTTCATTTCTGCAGAACAGAAGCTTGCCTGTTTGTCTCCTCGTATTAAAAAAAATCTTGCTGGAGGGAAAACATCCACATTAATCAGGCTTTCCAAGTGCAACAGTAAACATTAAAAACAGACTTTATTCTCGGAGTTGCCTTAATACTAAACAGGAGATATTTCAGAGTAATTTCTCCTTGCTACTCTTGACTCGGCTTGCATGTCTGCAAACAACACCTTTCACTTTCCCGCCCTCACTGGATCACAATAGGCAAGATGGCAGTTCTGAGGGCTCACAAAAGAAACCTGTGTGAGAAGCAGAAATTCCACAGGCAAAGCTTGCCCTGGCACACAGTGGGGCCAATGGAAAAGCACCTCCTGGTGAGTATCCGCCTGCGAGGCAGCAAATAAAGGCATGGAGGGGAGGAAACACCTGGCAGCCTTGCATCCTTCCCTTTTGCCTGATCAAAAGCAGGCTGCTCCACCCCCAGGAGGCTGCCTGGGTCTGAGGACCTGGCTGGCTCTCAGGCCAGAACCTTTTCAGTGGTGGCACCACCAATGCAAATCTCCTTTGAGGACTCTGTGTAGTCACCTTTCTTGTGGACTTTAAACAGTCAGATTTTAGAATCTTTAGGTTCTATCTGCTAAGCGTTTCATTGTTGCTGTTGGCCCTCCATGCATAATTTTATCTTACACTGTTCTTCTTAGCTGCTGCTTATTTAATTATTGCAGCACTTTCAAAACAAGACCCTGTAAGCCTCCTTGTGGGGACAGAGCAAAATAATGAAGGTGATCACCTTGATGCCCACCATCCCAGGAAGGAAGGAAGTTGGCACACTGCTCGGGCAATGTGAGGAAGGTGCTGCTACAGGTGGGCTTGCAAAGGAAAAACAGCAAGAGGGTCCCCTTTGCCCATCCTGCTGTTTCTTCCCTGGCCTCGTTGCGAGGGCCTCTCTGATCCCTGCAGGCAGCCTGGCATGCAGTAGCCAAGCAGGTAAAGCATGCCCAGGTACAGCCAACAGGGAGCAGTTACCAGATGCCTAAGGCCGAGGGGCATGGCCATGAAAAGGGGGGGGGGTGAGCCACCTTGAGCTCCTAAGCAAGAGGTCTCCAACCCATGCCTGTTCAGTGGTGCATGGAATGGAGCCCCCCACCCCCCCCACCAAAAAAAAAAAACTTTTGGATTTTTTAAAACTGATTTTTCTATTTTTTTTATATATGTACTTGGGTTTGTATAAAATGCAAGCAACTGTCTCCTAATGCTACATCAGCATCCACAAATGCAGACCATCCCTTTGAAGCTACCACCTATATGACATCCGTTCATATTTTGAAAGCATCGTAAGGTCCTCAATTCATCGCATGATACCAGCTGCCCAAAGGGCCCGGAAAATGAACCATCTCTTCCATGCGTGAATTTTCAGAGTGTGAACATCACTGAATATTAAAGGCTGTTCCAGTATAGACTGTCGTAACTTCCTCTCAAAAAGAAGAAACCAATGGACACGGCTTAAAGGAAGCCCCAGCTGTACCGCAGGGCCAGCAACTGCTGCATGAGATAATCACTTATTAAAGAGATGTTGCAACATCTGTTCTGCTGAATAAGATGCAGCAGCCCAAGTTCCAGAGATGGGAGGCAGAAACCAAGGCAGCGAACCCACGTGATCCGGTTCTTTGGGGCAGTGCCCACAGCAGCTTCCCAAATTCCCAAGGTGCCCCCAGGCCCAGAAAGGTCAGGGACCCCTGGACTAAGCCGGAGCCACACAAAGCTTCCTGCAGGCCTGTCCTTCTTCCCAGAAGGGGGCAGCAACACGCCTGGCCTCTGAGCCTGAGCCACGTGGGCACAGGGGGCACCCACCTCCTCTAGCCCCAGTCCCACCCATGGGGAGTTTTGGAGAAGGCCCAAGCGGCCTCGAATGACCGAGGTCTCTGTAAGTCTGAGCTTGCAGGCTTGTGAGGCACTTTAAAAAAATTACCGGAGCCGTCAACCAAATGTAGTCACACAAAAATATGACTATTGCTGGAAACTACTCACTCACCATTTAAAACAGCAGCAGCATTGCATGCAGCTGATTTTCCTGCTAAGAAGCCAATTTGCATGCCAGGCACTCTGCTCACTGCATGCAGACTGAGCTGATAAAAACGTGCAAGATGTTAGATGCCAGGAAAGGGCAGCAGACTTCGCTGGGACTTTTCTAAAGGCAGCGAGTGGAAGAGAGGGAATCTAAATCCATCTGTGAACATACGGGGGAGCGAAGGACCACGAAACACAGTCCATGAAACGCAGGCAGAATAGCTTCAACCAGCTGCCCCTGCTAGTGCACATATATCAGCATTTGACGCTGTCATATGCTGAGCTAGTCCTTTGTCCTTCTGGCTCTGTTTTGCCCTCCGCTTTCTACTGGAGGGCTGCACATAACCATGGCTAATGAACCACTGGCCACACAGCACATCTGGATGAATACACACCCTTTTTTTCTCACCCCCACTTTCAATATTCTCTCCCTGCCCCCCCCCCATACATACTCAAATACTCTCACTTCTTCCTAGGAATGGGGGAAGCAGTCAATTTCGGTTTCTCTCACCAGCCTATTTTTCCAATCCTACGTTTGGCTTGTTGCAAAAGTTGAGAATTTTCTCAGCCTGAAGTTCAGTTTGTCCTGAGCTTTGAATGTTGTTCAAGTTTGCATGCAATCTCTACTGTTTTTGAGTGTGCATTTGTCCTCATGCTTGGATTTTGCACCCGTCATACATGTGTCTCCCTGCAAGTGTTTTCCCCGATACCGCAAATGGCTTTGCCCACTCCCACGGTTTCAGTGTGGAGAGACGGAGCTGTTCAGACGCCTCCTCCTGTTTGTCCCAAGATTCTTTCAGCTGTTGCACTTTTTAAAGTATGTAAACAGGGAAAAATATGCCAAATATTAATACCTCCATGGTCCATGTTTGGTGAACTGTTGTGATCTGCCCAGTGTGCTTTTGGCAATTGGGCATTACAGAAATTATGATAATTAATCATCAGCACCGCCATTATTATCCGTACTCATAATTACAGAAGTAGAGCTGCAGTCATCGGAGCCGCCACCCTCCAGCCTTTGAAATCAGATTCTGCACCAGTGTCGGCTGTGACTGAAACCTGGGAGGCCCAAACGGGCGAAATTAATGCCAAATGCACGCCATTCCTCCACGCGGCTTTGCTTTGCTTCCGAGCCAGACATCTTTAAGAGTGTGGGATATTTTGGCAAAGCGCAGAAAGCAGCGTACCAGCAGGGCAGCGGATGGCGCCTGACCACTGCTAGACGCATCGGACATGGAAAGGGCTGGCGAAATGAGGGCTCCGAGCGGCAACCCTTCAGCCACTCAGCATCTGTGTGATTTGCAGCTTTTTCCTTTGGCCCCAGAAGCAGAAACTTGATTCTGCTGCCTTTACAGTGAAATCTGCAAATGCCACCTGTGATTTCAATAGGAATGAAGCCTCCTGTTCCCCTTTTAAGAAGGAGGGAGCAGAGGCAAGAGAGGAGGAGGCGCGTCCTAACACTCAACATGGGGACAGAACACGGGCTTGTCCCATTCACATATGCATTTCAATGCCAAGAGTGTTACGAGCCCTGTGTAGGCCTGGGAGTCATTCCATGCCTTATCTCAGGGCTCTTCAAGATGGCCCACAAGTTCCAGCATCCACAGGCAGTTACAGTGGTGCCTGTGAAAGGGTGAACAATGGGCACCCAATTCCCCCCTCCCTTTTAAAATATGCATACATGAATTGTTATGAACAGTGCACAGCTTTCTACCTAGACTTCAAGAAATGCAGACCAGGTGTCTGCATCAGTATCCATTTGAAGTTAGTGTCTATATTACAGAAATGAACAACAATAATAGTAATACTAATGCCACCTGTTAATATAGAAACACAGAGAGTCAGAAGGGCCCTCCCAGGCCATCTAGTCTGACCCCCGGCTCCAGCCGGCTCCACTCATGACATGCCTACCAACGTAACGAAAGTGTTATAAGGTTCTCAGTCCATTGCATAATAGGAGGTGTTTAATCTTCCAGTTTGGCAATATTAGCCTTTAACTCTCAACGGGGAACAGAGAATTCATTTCTCAGCAACAACCCCTGTGAGGTAGGCTAGGCTGAGGGAAAGAGACTGGCCCAAAGTCACTCAGTGCAACCCAGTCCCCCGTCCAACGCTCTGACACCACCGCACTGGCTCCAGTGCCTCTGAAGCAAGCAAATGATTTAATGAGTGAACATTAAGGCCCATTCCAGTACAAAGCACATCTGCATAGCAACCTTCTCAAAAGAAGCAGCGAGTGGATTTTGCCAGCAGAAGTTTCAAGGAGACATCAACAGCACCGTAGTGCCAGCAATGAGCACGATGAGGCGATCCCTTATGAAAGAGGCGTTACGGAATTCCACTGACACAGGACAAAAGAGTAAGATGGTGCTTAAGATCCACAGATACGACACGCTGATCCCAAAGCGGTGGCCAAAGTGGTGACTGGGCCTTTTATGGTGATGCTTACAGCAACTCCTCAAATCCCCCCACCCCAGGTCCAAAGAAGGGGTGGACTCTGCGCTGTGCGGTCACACATCTAGGCTTGTCCCCAAGCTTATATTTGTGAAGGAGCTGCAGCCATTCTGGCATTGTAGGAAATATATCTGCGTGATGTGCACATCACACACGTAGGCGTCTGCAGGTGACACACTGACCAGCTTTGCGTTTGTCTAATTGTACAAAGCTAGACTGTGCTGGACTCTGAACCTTGGACACCACACAGGCATGAACCACAAGCCCACTAGGCAGCTGAGCAGTTGTCGGACTTCACATCTTAACGTCCACCAGTAGGGCGGTTACTTATGCATTGGCCCCCTAAGAGGAGAAGGATCCCCCAAAAGGGGGCAAAACAGGATAGAGATTTCCGCAAAAGTGGCACCTGCCGATACCTGGAAATAATGAGTGGAGCCTTACTGCATCCCGAACCTGATGGCATCCTGGCATTTGGAAAATAACTTGTCAGGAGCATTTCTGGAACAGGTCAGGTTAGTGGAGCTCCCAGAACGAGCTCTGCTGACCTGTCCTGAGCTGGCAGCAAGTGGAAATGCCAGTTTCCAAGGCTCTGTCAGAAGCAGCGGCACCTGACTGAGGTGGATCGCGCAAACACGGCCGGATCAGTGGAGGCAGAGTGGCCCGGTTGGATGGCACCAGAAGGCGGTTGCTCGCGGAGCAATGCAACATGGCAAGATTGACCAGGCGACCCACGGGATCTGGGTGCCAGCTCCACTGTCCCTTTCTTATGGGCCTTTACCTTTGACCTAGGCTTGGCCCAGACAGTTCTGTAAGCAGAGGCCACCTTCAAGTAGAGGCCTGTCTCATGTAAAGTAGGGCACCTACCACCTGACATTCATAAAAGACTTCAAAGAGCAGAAGGACACTGAAACAGTAATGGATTAAGCATTGCAATTAACTGATGAATGGACTGAGAGAAGATTTAAAAGCAAAATTAAAACAAAAACAAAAACGGCAAGGTTTTTAATCAGTGGCGCATTCCTGGGTCCTTCCCATTGTTGTCATCAAGACTGGAACTGCTGCTTGGCCATCTCCTCCCACCTTCAGCTGTGCCACCCATTTCCTCTCTGTCATTTAACAAGACACATGGTAGGTTTACAACTCCAGGGCTTGTTTTGCAAGCCAGGCAGGGTGGCTAAAAGAGCAGGGAGGGAGCCAGGCAGCCCAGAGATCCTGCGCGGGGCATGCGGTGCTGCTCCGCACTCAGATGCCTTTTCTCACATCCCTTCCAGCACAATATAGGCCATGGGCAGATGATTCACAAATGAAGCTCAGGTTGTTCCCATTCTGTGCATGAAGAAACCTGAGAAAGCTGGTAAGCTCTTATTTAAGCAACGCCCATCTGTGCTGGCCAACTTCAATCAGCCCAGCTAATCCCAGCATGGAGAGACCACAGAGAGGTATCTGCCTGCTGTGTAGCTGTTTAAAGGTGAGGAGCCCATCGGACAAAAAGAGGTGGCAACTCTGATGCACCACAGCTCCACAAACATGGCCGCATGCACAAGGATTTGAAATCAGGCTTTGAAGAATGACAGCCAGGAGAGATCCATCGGTCGGTTTTGCTTTCTATGCATAAGAATTGTTTAAAATCTCGAGTTCTTTCAGTCCTGTTTATGGAGGGAATTGTGAATTCTGGAATGTTCTTGTAATTGCCTCCAAACCGAACAGACATCTCACCCCAAAAGGGAAAAAACCAGGGGCAAAACAGTGTGTCATCGCAACAGTACAATAAATCTTCACATGTTGTTACTGGGGTGCTACAGCCTTGCTTTGATTTATATTTTTAATTCAGTAATTTAATGACAGGGCTTGTATGCTTCCTGAACTAAACATGGCTGTTGTTGGGCGTGTTCATTTCAGTTGAAAAAGGACCCTGGAGCACCTTAACACTATCAAGAGTAAGGTCTGCAGGGCGTCCAACCAAAAAGACGCCACGCAAGAAGAAAAGGCACACGGAGGGAAGAGGTCCTGGGCTTAGTGACCAAGTCCGTCTAAGTGTTCTTGGGGGCAGCAGGGTGGCGAGCCAGCCTCCTCCGCTGCTTTGTTCTGAGGAATCCCACTAGATGCTGCCCTAGAAAGCAAGGTTCCTGGAGGTGGGTCCATGCACTTATGAATGAGAGGAAATATATCACCAAAGTGCGTGTGTAGGCGAGGAGATCCCACTTTGCATTAAAAGGCGTACACTGTATGTGATTTCATGAGAATGGATGAGCCCTTGGAAGTTGTTATAATTTTAAAAGAAATACAGACTACCTCACGGGGAGGTTGCCTCTCCTTTCTGCATTATCACCTCTTGCTTTCTTGGAAAAGGCTGGTGAACAGGGAACATTGGCCAGAAGGATGAGGAAAGGAAGAGCTGGGGCAAGGTGGCTTCAGAGCTTTGTAAAGTTTCTGTCCCTCAAGGATAGAAAGTGGTCAGTGGTCAGTGGCCTAATTGACACATGAATGTGCAGCTGCAGCTAGGTGTCCACTTACAAATCTTCCAAAAAGAGGAGATGCATTACCAAAAAAGGGAGGAGAGAGGTTTGTATAATATTTGCATATGTTAATCAGCAGCTAAAGATGCACATTCAGAAATTACCATCATTTGAACAGGAAAAAACCCCTAGAACATCCCACCATTGCATGGGGGATGGTGGTGAGTTGAGCCCCCCTCTGCCTGCTCAGTCTGTCATCCAGGAGCTGAGCAGGACTGGACCCCACTCCTCTGGCTTTGAAATTGGACAGGACGGCCCTTCAAGCAGAGGAGAGCCCTCAGTGGAAAGCAGGCTAGCCACAAGCATCCTGCGCTGCTGTGCTTGCGGGAAAGACACACCCCTCCACGCCGCAGACGGCAGAGGTGAGAGATCCGTATCCACGGAACAGCACCTGGGCCTTTTGGCCGCAAGCAGTTCGCGCACTGGGCTGCAGACAAGCGAGGGGCATAGAATCCAGCAGCGAAAAGTCCAGCCGGCCCTGAACATGCACAGGTGAGCTGGGCCTGCCGCCTGCCTCCACGGAGGCTTCTGGCTCCTTGCTGGCCAGGTGTGTCTGGTGCAGCCTCCTGAAGGCCATGTTCTAATGGCAGTTGCCCAATTTCAGACTGGAAGCAGAAGAAAGTCACGAGAGGGTGGTGGGGTGGAACTCCTCTTTGCACAGGAAGATGCCAAAACAAAGATGGGTCGCCCACAAGCTCAAACTGCCAGAAACTCACGAGATTACAGCAGGCTGATCTCACATACAGCAGCTCATCAGCCTATCAGGCAGATCTTTAATTTCCGTCCTGTGTTGAAACGCAGAAGAGGAGCTGGGGATGATTCACCGCTGAAGCCGGGCCAATGCTAACAATTTTGCTAAGTGCTCTACATGGTGGACCCCACTGCATGGACTCCGGAGGAAGCCAGCGAGCTTATTAGCCGCGGGGAGTCCGGGAAACATCACCATGCCTTCTTTCGAAGGCAGCAGCAGCACAGCCATTCTTGCATAAATAAAATAGGTGTGTATCGAGTGAATCGGCACCAATATTACACGCCACCACTAAGGCTACAGTGACTTCCGGCAGGAAACCAAACCTGGGTATACTCTGTGCCTCTGGAATTTCTCACTGCTCTGAGAAGCGGAACGTAAGCGCACCGAGGAGGAGGTTCAACAAATCTGTTCATTTCCCTCTCAGTTTATGAAATTTTCCCAATCTTGCATTCCTTTCTTCCCACCCTACAGGATAATTATTCCACTCTTAAATTCAGTTTGCCTTGATCTTCAAGACTTTTTAAAAAGTTCACATGAAAAGTTGCACCACTTTTCATGTGTCTTTCTCCCAGTACCTATGGAAATCTGCGCAATATGCACATTTTTTGCATTTTACACAACAGGGGCAATTTGGCATGCATTTTTAAAGTACTGCAACATCGAGAGAAGTGCGAATTTTGAAGGATAACCATATTTCAAAACATGCATTGGTTTGAAAGTGCAAAATCAGGTTTGATCGCATTAAAAGGTGAACTGAAAGAATTCTCGCCATCTATCCTCAGGAGCACTGTTTAATTTATTAGTACATTTATTATCCTGACTTTTTCCCTCCAAGGAACCCAAGTGGGCTTGGATGGTCCTCCTCGTCCCCTCCATTTTATCCTTATCTTTGAGGTAGATCAGGTGAGTTGGTGACTGGCCAAATGGCACTCAGTGAGCTTCATGACTGAGGGGGGACTTAAACACACATCCCCTGCATCCTGGTCCAGCACTGTAACTACTGTGACACATGGGTTCTCCTTGATGCCACACTGTCTGTACTGAAAGACAGGAATGTCTGTTTGTTCCTGGACTGAGGTCTGGACCTCTTAAGTCCAACACTAACCACTACTCCCCACTGCCTCTCTTAACACAGCTGATACAGAGAATACACTTCTGTGCTGCGCACTGAAAACACATGGCTGGGCTGTGGAGAAGCTCCCTGGAGGGGGATGCAAACCACACCACCCTGAAGTCAATGTGCTCAGGCTCCCAGCAAGTTTGGGAATCCTGGGTGGGCCGAGGAAGGTCCTCATACTGCACACACTGCAACTACCATATGCCTTGGAGACCGAAGATGGAGAGGCGGAGTGGTGAACTAACATTGTCGGCAGTGCTAACATGCCGATTACCTGATGGTGTGCCACAGATCTGGAAAATGGCTTAGTATCAGAGAAGCATTGGTGGTAGAAAGGCCGGGGGGCTTCAGAATGCTCAAAGTTCCTTCTCTGAATGTTCAGCTCTCATTTAACCTCAGCCCACCCCTAACAAGAACAGTAAATTGGCAGTACTTTTACTTGTGCGGATTTAAGGAACGTGGTGCACGCAGAATTCTATCCAGAAGCGGTGCTGGGGGTGGGCGATGCAGCGATCCCGCCCCGTCTGCCCTGCTGCCTGGTGGCATCTCTCCAACCCAGACGAGACCAAGCCCAGCTGTATCGCCACATCCATCAGGCCACATACACAAGACGTCAATGCAAGGACGGTCGCCGGTGCACATGCCTCCCAGCCCAAAAGACAAGACCCAACTTACTTCTTGGTTCCCGCGGTCCGTCGACGGTCACTTTGATGGCACGGTGATATGTTGCTACCTGTGTCGGGTTGGTGAAGACTGTGATAGTCAACGTAAAGCTTTTTCCTAAAGGGTGAGTGGAAAAACCAGTGAAGAGCATAAATTAGCACAGGGGCCAGAACTGGCTGACATTCATATATATTAAAATAACAGTTTGCTGTTGCTTCATGGCACCCAGAATCATTCACCTGAGGCAGAAGCGTCACACAGTCTTCCCTCCACAGCTGAACACATGAGCCTGCTCTGTGGATACATCCTTGTGCTAGAAGGCCCTCTGCACATCCCTAGAGGCACCCCTTCTTTCAGCAGTGAGTCCCAGGCCTCAAAGTGAGGCCTATCCTGAGCTCAGCCTAAGTTCAGGCAGAGTTGGGCAATGCGGCAGCTCCTGCTGGTCACCCAGGAGTGGCTGGCTCGTGTTCTAGCAGCCTTCTCGGATACGAGCGGGACGAGGCTGTCCGTTGCCTCTGCTCCATGGCCATCCATCACCTGCCCATCTGCTGATGCTATCAGGCCGCCTCCAACGGGCAGTGGCTCGCATCCCGTGTCAGCAAAGGAAGCTGTGGCTTCGTGGTTCGAGAGCAGGGCTTCCGAGCCCTCCGAGCCCTTCCAAGGGCTCCTGTGTTCTGCTTCCTGTTCTGGAGCCAACGGCTCTTGCCCGGCGGCTTCCAGCTGTGGCACATGTGGCAACTCGTTGGGGGTCCAAGGAAAGTTGGGTGTCACCTTGCCTGCCTCTGCATGACGCGGGGTGTGTGGGCAGCAAAGTGGAGGGCTGCAGTGGCCCTCCGAGAGCTGGATTTAGAAACATAGAAACATAGAAACAGAGCGAGTCAGAAGGGGCCTCCCGGCCATCTAGTCTGACCTCTGGCACCGGCCGGCTCCGCTCATGACATGTCCACCATGTGCATGTCCAGCCTGTCTTTGAACACGCTCACTGATGGGGCCTGAACGACCTCCCGTGGAAGCCCATTCCACACCCTCAGGGTCCTAACTGTCAGGAAGTGCTTCCTGGCATCCAAATTGAACCTTGGCTCCCTGAGCTTTGCTCCATTGGAGCGCGTCCTGCCTTCCTCTGCAGGGGAGAACAGGCCTCTCCCCATCTCCATGTGACACCCCCTCACATACCTGTATGTTGCCAACATATCCCCTCTGAGTCTCCTCTTCTCCAAGCTGAAGAGACCCAGTTCCCTCAGTCTTGCCTCATACGGCATCCCCTGCAAACCAGCCACCATCCTTGTGGCCCTACGCTGCACTGACTCCAACCTGGCTATATCCTTTCTGTAATGAGAGGCCCAAAACTGAACACAATACTCCAGTTGCGGGCGCACCAGAGTCGTGTAGAGTGGTAGTAATACCTCTCTTGATCTAGAAGCCACACTTCTGGCTATGCAACCAAGGGTGGCATTTGCCCTCTTGACCACTGCATCACACTGCTAAGTCATGTTTAGTCAACCAGTACCCCAAGGTCCCTTTCACAAGTGCTGCTCTCCAGCCACTTGTCACACATTTCGCTGCAGCTCCCCGGGGAGTGTGGCAGCCGGGCTGCCCTTGCCTCGCGGTGGCACAACAGCATGGTCCCGGGGTTTGGGCACCTCTGCCATGAACATCGTGTAGCAAGTAATGGGGAAAAGCCCTCTCTTTGTCTGAGACCCTGGAATCCGAGCTGGTAGAGGGCGGTTTCTTACCTAGATATGTGCACACACATGCTAACACTTCCTCCCTACACACATACATATATATCTCCAACCTGAAACGGTACCGTCCAAGAAAGTAATGTTATCACTGCTAAATACAAACCCTGGCAGGAATATTTATAGGAGTTTAGAGAAATCTGCCTCATGTATGGGATTATTTTACAGTGACGGGGTTCAGGGCTGTTAGCATGCTAATGTTCGAATGGGATGGGTGAAATATGTGTTTGATTCACACTTCCTGATCTGAGCATGACTGAAAATATACCTTGCCACATAAATCCATTCATTTCCAAAATTTGTAGTGCAGCTTGCAAAACATTGTGTACCCTTCCTTTAAAAATGCACACCAAGGGTGTTTATTTCTAACTCCCACTCCCCCCCCCCCCGCTCACCCACTGCTGCTGTAAAGGTATGTACATTTTGCAGAAATGACCACTACAACGTTTTAGTCAAAGAAGAACAATGTTGCGAAAGGACAACAGTGTGGTCCCTATTCCAATCTGAGAGCAGGCAAAAAATTTGCACTTCTAGGAAACTGTGCATCAAAATGCATACAACTCTTTGAGCAAACACGCAAAAATAATTGTACTCCAGGGAAAATTAGGACTGGATGAACAAAGGACTGGAAAAATGAGAACCTGAGCAAAGTCAAGCTGGATGGGGTTGCCCATTCCTTGCGCTGAGGGATGCGCAGGGTCCCAGTGGACTGGGGAGCCATCCCCCTCCCCCGTGTTCCTTCCACATGGGTGCATCACATGAAAATCACCAACACCGATCCATGGCCAGCCTCTCGCCAGCCCCTTTTAAACCATACACGCAAACCGTCAAAGCGTTTTTGGCTTCTTGACATTAAGGCCGAATGATCTCAAGAATGATCTGCGTGTAATAACTGTTTACTTGTTGCTCTCGATGAAACCCAAATAGTTTACATTCTTTTGTGTATTTCTGCTTTCCTGTTGGCTCCTTTCCCAAGTGGCGGGCGGGCGGGCGGTTGGGCTTTCAAGCTCCCCTCATCTCCCCCAACTTAACTGCTTGCAGGTTGATGAATGGAAAATGTTTTTGCTTTTATGAATTAAGCTTTCATTTCTGTAGTCAATTATTTGCTTAAGTCTTTGCCCTCCCCCCTTCCTTTTTTCCATCCCCCGTACACAAATTTCCAAACTGAGCGCAGCTCAATCCAAACCTGACTCTTGAATTCATTAGGAACCTCTTTACTCAGGTCTCCATGTCTGGGCTAAGAAATTACAGTAGTCTGGAGTCCTTGGTAGCATGGCAGGAGTTTGATTTCAAGTTCCAAGGAGTGGTCTTGCTAAACGCTTGCCGAGTGAGCGGAAAGCCTTGTACCTTCAGGTATACGAGCTGCTGTGTTTGAAGACCTAAACCAGGGGCAGGAGAACCTCTCATGGGCAATGTCACTTGGGCTCTTCTTTTCTCCTGATGCCATATCAGATTGCGCTTATCAAAATATTCCACAGAAGAATCCGTACATATTTTTTGGGTACAGCTTTTCAAAAGAATCTAGTTTCAGATGCATGTTCCCATTTTGTGTTTGCCTTCGAAACGCATGAAGGCTCCTTCTTGTGCTCATGTTTGCAAATACAGCAGGACACCCATATCTGCTGTCTCAGTTAACTGAGGTTGCCCCTCAGCCTGGAAAAACCATGACTATCTCTAGGGAACTATGCACCCTGTGTGGGGATGCTATGCCCTTTGTCTCGGGACTAGCCAGGCTCACTCCATGTTTTGCCTCTCACACTTATGGCTACTCGATAAAGGCAAAGCAGCCTATGGAGAGCCTGTGTGGTATAGTGGTTAAGAGCGCAGGACTGGGACTCAGGTGAACTGGATTTTATTCCCTGCTCAGCCATGGAGATCAGTGGGGGACTTTGGGCCAGTCACAGACTCTCAGTCCAACCTACCTCGCAGGAGGAGGAGAATGAGGTCAGCCACTATGAGGTGGTTGAAAGAAACAAACCAGAATAGAAATCTAATTAATTAATTAATTTGCATACAGCAATCAGGGTCCAAGTGCCTCCCTGTCAACAGAAAGGCACTGAAAAAGAGAAAGAGCAGCAAAAGAAGGCACACCAAAAGGTGTGAGAAGAATTTCTCCTGCTTAGCAACGGCGTGCAAAAGATTGCATTGCTAAGTGGGAAAAATTGTCCCGCAGTCCTTTGAACTGACACCTTTTCAACACATCTCCCAAGTCTTAAACTGTTCCTGGAAAGGGGAGATGTTAGTTCTTCCCCTTTTGGGAGTAGTTACTACCAGTCCTTTCCAGGCCTTAAATTAGCAAAAACTGCTTCTCCATTCACATCTCAGAATATATACTTGCCCGAATTTCTAGAGAGGTGTGTGTGGAAGGTGCTTGTTGGGGACGGTTGTACTATCCAGGAACTGCAACAGCTGCAGCTGTAAGCCCCCAAAAGTTAATCAATCTGCATAAACTGGAGAGGCGAGTGTAGCCCCTTTCTGCAGGAGCAAGATGCTCAGAGAAGTGTTAAAAGATGGAGGGGCCCGAGAACTGCCAGCTCAGCAGGACTGCGAAGCAGGTGCCACTGCTGCCTGCCCCCTGCTGGGAGCCCTGCTTGTCCCCTCCTTTGCCACCTGCTGGCCAGAGCTTTTCAACGGGCCACTGCCTGAACACCAGCCGGCACCTGTGTACATACTTGCCTACTTGCAGCTGAGACAGGTCAGAGAACAGAGCATGCAGGACTATATGGGTCTCAAGTAGCATAAGCATGTCCTTGCACCCCTGTGAAGGGCTGACAAAAATAAGAACAGAAAAAGTCCCATTTTCAGGAGCTGAAACCACCCAAACCCCAGTTACACTCTGCAAAATAAAATTGGCACATGGCGGCCAAGGGAAAAGGGAAGCAGCCAGAGGAGGGAAGTGGAAGGCAGGTTTGGCTGAAGAGGATGTGTGCTGAAGAGTGGACGACCTGTGGGGAGTGTGCAGGATGCCTGTGGGACGCACCAGGAGTGCTTCACAACCCACCCGCCTCGGCTTCTTTGCAAGGTGGGATGTGGCGGCTTGGCTGGCTGCGCCTGCCGTCTGCCTGGACAGGTGCTGCGCAGTGCTCCAGACACAGGGTGGCGCGCAGCCCCGGCATCAAGGGTAGGGGTGGCTGGGCAGTGGCCAAGAGCCCCTGCTCCAGCAGGAGCCCACTGAGGAGAGCCCCCCGGGGTGAGGGGCAGAAGCAACGGGTGCCAGGTGTTGAGGAGGTTAGCTCACTAGGGGAGGGGGCCCAGTGCAGCGCTCTCGCCTGGGGGCCCACAACACCCTGGGGGTGCCCCTGGCAGCGTGGCCCAGTGGGAATGGTGTGGCCGCAGCTAGACTGCAGGGTCAAGGCCGGCCACGCCACCCAATGACCGGCCGGAGAGTGGCAGGCCCAGGGACAGTGGCAAGATCGACGCTTTCTGCTTATCCGTAAGAGCGCTGTGAAGTCAAGGGGAGGCCGGCCAGGCACGCACCTGCTTGCAGATGGTCGTTTTATGATGGCCCCGCTTAAGTCTATATTATGATTTCCTGGGAAATGCGCTTAGCGTCAAGGCAGCAGACGCAAACTCCATTTTCCCCAGTGCTAGAATGGAAATGAGCTAAAAATGCAAAACTGCACATGCTCAGGAGATTTTTAAAAGGAGAGCGGGCAAAGGAGGTGCCAAAGGAGGTCCTTTAGTGTAACAGGAATGTAGAAGCAGGTGCAACACATGCAAATACAGCAAGGAGGGGACTGGAGAGGGAAGAGAAATGCCGGGACTTCACAGCTGACTGAGGAAATGCAAAGAGCAGAGCTGGTTAAAGGGCCCCTGAGGAACATGAAGCCCGCAGCCCTGGTCGGCCACCACAGCCGCAGAAGGCAGGGCTGGGCACGTCTGTGGATTCGTGTGGATTCGCTCGGGCATTTCCACTTTAATTTGAACTAAACCAAATTCTTTTAACCTCCTTGCCCCATTTCCCCCATTAGAACGTATTCCCCACAGTGGATTTTAGTTGCAAAAATGGCCAGGGCAGAACCCCTCACCCTGCATCCACGTGCTCCTTTGCAAAGCCTGTGGCCCCCTGCAGCAAACTCTTTCCAATGCCAGGAGCCCTGTGACGGCTCTCCCTTCCGTTGCGCAGTGATGTGCAGCACCGCACCACTGCGTGGCTTGCCTGAAGCCGCCCACTTCGCCTGAAAGCTCAGCCCACGGTCCTCCCTCCTCTCCTAACCCTGCTTTAGAGCACACCAAAGAGACAGCCAAGAGCTGCTGCCTTACTCCTGAACTGCAGCTCTCTCCAACAGGTAACGAAGTCTAGAGCTGCTTAATTTCCGGCTGCGAGGCCGCTGGTGCGGAATGCCTGCCAGGACTGGGAGCAACATCTGGTAGGTGCCTCCACCAGCATTTCCCTCCAGGCCTTCCAGGGCATGGGAAGCCCTTGCACGGCTGAATCTTGGCCAGAAGTAATGAAAGGATTAAGAAGAAAGCGCCTATGAGCATGTGCAGAGTGAATCACAGAATAGTAGAGTTGGAAGAGGCCATGAAGGCCATTGGGTCCAACCCCCTGCTGTTGCAAGACACCCAGTCACACCATCCCACTCAGAAATGTGGGGGGAAGCTCAAGAGTGGCTTTGAGACTGGGACTGCACGGATGGTGACCTACGAAGCCAAATGCACCGGCACAGGACTCAAGCGATGTTCTCCACTTGGGTACCTGCCCCCCTGCCCCATGCGCTGGTTAATGGAGCACAGCAATGCCAGAGGAACCCCCCGGTTCTGGTTTCTCTCAATTGCTCTCTCTCTCTTTTTGGGGTCACATTTCTGCATTTTTAAAAAATCAGCACAAAGAGTTGTATGTCTACATTTCTCCTAATATATTCATTTCCATGCACAGTCTTACCTAATACATGCATTTTTGCAAACAACTTCAGATAATATTCTACATGCTTGTATGTTGTTTTAGCTTTGAAAATGCAGCATTGAGTTCCCCTGTTTGGCATTTTAGTCAGCCAGTCAGTCCCACTTCCTTGATATTCCATTCCCTGCCACAACAGTAATGTAGCGTTCTACACCGTCATGCTTGGTCCTCATTCCACTGCACAGCTTGGGTCTTTTTGTAGTATGTTTTTAGTCTGTAGGGTTTCTTTCCATCCTAAATATTAATTTGCATTCTTTATTTATTGTTGTGAGCCACCCTGAGGCTTGGTCGCAAGGGCGGCATACAAATTTGTAAATAAATAAATAAATAAATAAAATTCTTTTTCTAAACCTTTAAACCTTATGGGTGTCTACCTTTAAAGGCAGGGTAATCATAGAGAGGCCATTCTGGAAGTTACAGGAGACATATAAACATGTCAATAAATACATAAATACATAATATTAAAATAAAACCTTACAATTAATTTATCTAACTCATCCACAATATGATGTCGCCAAAGTATGAAAACAGCTCTCATACATGGATGGAGCCACCGGCTTCAGGAAGACTCACGTTTGGAGAATGAGTTTGCTGTTAGTATTGTATTAGTAATTCAATTCTAATACATTAGTAATTAGTAATTCTTATATTAAGAAGCCCTCCTGCCCCCCACCCAGACTGATCTCAGCCCCCTGTCAACCCCTCTCCAATCCTGTTATCTTGCCCCTCCTCTTTGATCCTCTTACCTCTGCCGCTCCGGCCAACAAAGCGAAGGTCGTTAAACCGAGCCACCTGGTTCTTCATCACCGCTGAGGCATTCCGGAGCTCCGCCGAGTAGTTCTCATCATTACCAGCCATGACCGTTACTACAGTCCCGTCCGGCACGTCTCCAAGGGCTACCACCTGGAAATCCCCAGCAGCCAAGAAGGGTTGAGTTTAGAATGGCTGAGACAAGCACTCAGGGCTGATCTAAGGCACTGTGGACCTGTGGCAGACCAACCCTCACCTTTCCCTGCAAAGAAGCACCAGTCAGCACGGGAGAGTCAAAGACACTGACCAAAATTTCTGCCATGTGTCTCAGGGCTCTCTTATGCACCAGTGGGCTGCAATCTTGCACGATACGTGTAGGAGCAATGCGCACAGTCCACATACCCCTGTGAACTTACCTTGTTTCACATTTTCACACCAATGGGCAAAGTGATCCTCTGCAATTCACGTGCCATTGAATTTTGCAATTAAAAATGTGTGCAGAAATACGTTGGAGGATGGATAATATTAAGAAGTGAAAATGTATAATGTTAGGAAAAAATGCTTGTGAAATGTGTCTACTTGTGTGTACAAAACTGTGTGTACTTGTGTGTATAAAATTGTACATAATTGTGTATAACATGCACATATGAAAAGAAATTAGTCTTTAAAGAAATCTCAGCTGATGTGCAAATGGGACAAACTGAACTTAAAGCTTAGAAAAATGAGAACGTGAGAAAAATCACACCAGAGAGAGTTCTTCATGCCCATCATACACAGAGGACACAACGGCACTTGCTCTGGAGTAAAAATAGGCTTTTGATTGCGATGCATGAGGAACTCACTCTTTGAACTCCAGTATGAACTAACTTGATTTGCACGCGCTCCACCAAACGAAAGTCCTTACTTATCCATTGGGGGTGCTGCGTTTCCCAAGTGCCGTGACGCAGTTCTCAGCACAAATACATTCAAAATGCACGGTTTGAGGGAAAATACATTTAAGGTGCAATCCAGTACGGATCCCCACAATCCCTTGTACTCAGAGAATTGTAGGCAAGCTATGGAGGGGGTGGGCACAGAGGCAGTCTTTTCCCCTGAACCTGGCCACTCTCTGAAGCAGCCAGTCCTGGAGGCTTATATGGAGCCCTTTGGGGGCAGGGGGCAGGGGGAGATTTTGCATCTTGGCGGAGCTGGTATTGCCCCAGATGCTCCCAAACCCCTTCTCCAAGGCTGCTTTGCACCCTCGGAGTAGTAACCGGCACGGTTCTTTCCACCCTGGCTGTCGGGTGACGGGGCTGGAGCACAGACCCCAGCTCCGAGGTCAGAGCAATTTCTGATCTCGGCATCTGAGAAACCCTATGGCCACCCTTCACAATCACAGAAGTGCTCTTCCTGAAAGGCATTTTTCAGAGAGAACGTGTTTTAGATGTCTATATTTTAGAGAAAATGTATTTAAAATAAGCATGTATCCACCTTTGCACTGGAATTCAAATATTTGCACATATGTGAATATACATGTGTGTGTGTTCATATGTATATGCACAGGTTGGTGTTAATATAGAAATGGGAGAAAAGGGGCTTATGGGCGAATGTAAGCAAAAAGGCAGGCCAAAAAGTGACTGAGCCGCCCGTCCGTTGCTGATTCGGCTGCATGTCCAGCGAAACTCAGCAGGGTGTTCTTGGTCAAAGGAGCGTTCAATCACAGAATGAAAGGATTAAAAAGGATCTTAAAAATTCTAAACAGAATTTTAGCAAAGAAAATTAATGAGAAAAAAATGCAATTTTTCTCAGTTTGAAACACAAGGCTATGATGTGTACAGACATTTACATATGTGCATGAGAGAGAGGGAGAGGGAGACTAGTAGAAGTGCAATTTCAAAATAAACTAAGAGTCATATGGATATTTCTGCTCTGTTTTAACTTAACTGCACCCAGAGCACATCCAGATCTCCTTATTTCTCTGTTTTGGTGCCCCTTGACACCTCCCTCGGCATGATGTGCACACATACATGAATAATAAACACTAACTATAAAATCCACCCATGTTCAGTGATCAATCTTTTTATTAGCTGGGTGAATGGCTTAAGTGAAAACAGGGTGATTCGAATCAATAATTGCCACTAAGGCATTGATCTAAGTCAGCTGGGAAAAGGCCTCTTCATGGGCACGATGGCGTGTGATCCCCGCAGCCAGAGGCCATGCCCCATGTTGGCTGGGAGTGTGGCCCCCGCTTTGCTGCCCAGAGCTCCAAGCACAGAGCTTGCCCTCGCTGCTAGGCAGGCCTCTGGCCCTTTCTAGCCAACCCGCCTTCAGGGGGAGGCTGGGCATGCACGACTCTGCTCCTCTCCGCTCTGCACTGGCCAAGGTCTCCCCTCTCTCCCATGCTACTAGGGTTGTGGTGCACCCTCAGAAGAGAAGCCGTGACAGCGCCTTCGGTGGCAGCTGTGAAGGATGGGTGTGGGACCCACAACATCTGCCCCACCCTGTGGCTTCTCAGATAGCACCAGAACACAACGGGAGTGTAGTGCCCAACACCAAGCGATGCTTCGTATTGCTACTCCCCAAGGAATGCTGCAAATTTGTCTACTAAGCCATATGGACGTCCCACAAGACTGGAGTACGATTGCCAGTACAGTTCCACTCTTACAGCCGCTCCTTTCAACTCCCTGCAGATATTTTGCTGGCTTTTCTTTCTTTCTCAACCTGTAGGGCGTGTGTGTGGTCTTTAAATTAGCCCCCAAAGGGTTCTGCTTATGACTAGCATTCATGTTGTTGCTGCTGCTGCTGCTGTTCTTACATGTCATCAAGTCATCTTTGACCCATGGCGACCCTATGAATGAAAGCCCTCCAAAACATCTGATCCATTACATCTCTGTTCAGCTCTTCCAAGTTCAAGGCTGTGGATTCCTGTATGGATTCAGGCCATCACATAGTTTGTCTCCTGCCTTCAACTTTTGTCAAAACTCCCTTTTGACTCCTGCCTTCAACTTTCCCTGACATGTTCGTCTCCTCCAGGGAGTTTTGCCTTCTCATGATGTGTCCCAGGTTCAACAGCCTCAGTTTGGTCATTTTCACTGCTAGGGAAAGTTCTGGTTTGGTGGGATCTGGGATCCACTTGTGTCTCTTTCTGTCCGTCCAGGGTATTTACAAAGCTCTCCTCCAGCACTGTTCTGAATGCATAACTTTTCCCCATCAGCTTTCTTCACTGCCCAGCTTTCACAGCCATACACTGTGATCAAGAATACAATAGCCCGCATGATCTTGACCTTGGTTTCTAGTAAAACATCATTCATGGCAGCTTTAAGATCAGGACCTGTGTTCTGACAATTTCTTCTCCCTCTCCCTCCCTTCCGCCCCACCTTTTCTCACATTGCTTCTTTCTATTTCACTCTCATCTGGCGCAACCTCACTGTCTCAAAATATAAAACGGCAAACAAAAATAAAATTCTGATGATCAATAAATAGCCATAAAGGTTGAGAGCTGCTGGACAGAATGGAGCAGTTTATTTCTATCACCTGAAACGGAGCAGCATTTAATAGTACGAGTATAAAGATTCTTATTCCAAAAGGATTGGATTGCTTTTTTATTTGCATAGAAAATAATATATATCTGGGGCAGATTTAAAATGTGGGACTATTTTGCAAAGCCCCACACAGCTCAGAATCGATACTTGACCTGCCTGTGCGTTTGGGTGCCTCCTGTGACATCCAAGGCTTTGGCGTTCCTTTCCATTATGGGAAAGGAATTCGCCTCTCTTTGCAACTCCTGACCAGTACGAATTAAGACAGAGTCAAACCCTCTCGGCTTTCCAAGGACGTCTGTAAACCTTGTCCAGATCTGCTTTCCCACAGCTGTTGTCTTTCTTTTGCCTTTTCTAAGTTTTAGGCAGTATTTCATGATTGTATGCTTCACAAACTGCTCAGAATCTTATTTTAAGTGGAAGCAGTCCATTGCTTCTGTATAGCCTGCAGTGCCTGATCCTGCCTAATCTTGGAAGCTAAGCAAGGCTGGACCTGGCTGAAGTCTGAATGGGTGACTTCCATGCTGTGCACCACCCAGGCAGCTTTGGCCTGTGGATGATATAGAAATGTAATGAATAATAATAAATATCAGTTAATAAATAAATCAATTAGAAAAAAATGCCATTAGTGCAATCTGGTCAAGGCTTTGATTAATTCTATGGCTAAGATGCTGCCATTCAGGATGTTTAATATCAGTCTAGTTATTCTTTGCCTGAGAGTGATATTTACCATTTTTACAAACTTATTTTTTCTGCTTTTCTTTTTTTAAAACAGAAGCAACATCATCACCCCTTCCTCCTCTCCTACCTGGCTTTTGCAACAGGGCACAGGCAGAAGGCTCCAAACTCCAAACTCTGTCGTCTATCCAGAGCGCAAGACATAGAACTATACACTGACCATGCAGCCAGATGTAGGCAGGTTGTAGGCAGAGAAAGGCCTACAACCTACAGCATCTCTTAGCTGGCATGGCTGGCCAGGAAACATTGGGAGCTGCAGAACTTTTTCTTGTTGTTTAAAAAATAAAGAGGGTTTCTTTTTTAGGGTTTCAGCCTTCATCCTCTGCCTCATCTTCCCCTGTGATGTCCATTGTGTTACTGGGGCTATTGGCCAATTCAAGAGCTTATTGATGATTATTTGCCTTCTTGCTCGACTGAAACACACACACATATTTTCCAAACCTTAGTGGGAGCTTGTTGAATGTAGAGACAACCTGGAGGGCATAATTCTAACCCAATTAAGGATGTTTAAATTCCTGTTGCTTTCAGTAGAAAAAAGAAAAGAGAATGCATTTCGTTTTCCTGTGGAAAACAATGGGAGTTAAAAAGCATCTGACTGCATCTGGATCATGCCCGTCCAGTTTAAGAAATAAATGGAACCACCTGCTGTATGAAGTCATTGCACAGGAGAGCAACAGCACCAGGGCAGGTTTTGGTCTGAAGGCATGTGAGGTGCTACCAGGCTGAAGCTAAGCAGGTCTGGGACTGTTCAGCACCGGGAGGGGTGACCACCTGCCAGCTGAGGCCACCATAAGCTACTTTATGTTCCATGATGGAAGAGAGGTAGGCCATGGATGTAATAAACAAACATGAAATAACACAAGAGGACTAAAATAGATTCAAGGAACAGGCGCCCATGCTCTGGAATCACTGGCTGCTGAATGAACTTGACTACATTTGGTTAATCAGTGAAGGATACGATCTGGTGATTGTAATGGAAGAATTAACCTTGGAATTCCAGTGGGATATAAATTTATTAATTTCTTATCATCATCATCTCACCAAGAATGAAATCTGCTGTGTTCAAGAGGACCTTCTCCTAGGATATCTGCATAATATTCTACAAATGTCTACTAGTCCAATGGAGTTTGATTTCCATTAAAGCCAGAAAGTGTTGAACTTCAGCTCCGTTGTGCCCAGTTCAGCATCACTGGTTAATCTACCCATTAAATCAAGCAAGAGCTCGCTGTCCCACATTTTTGTTCTAGGATTAAATTACTGCAACACTGTTTTGCAGAACGAAAACTGGTATGGCACTTACAGAGGCTCTCCGATAAAAGAGACTTCCTTGCCCTCAAAGAACTTCCATTCTGAGAATGGGCAAAACCACAAATGCCCTTATTATGGCAGGATCGTGCCCATGTGCCTAGTCCCAAAGTTTGGGGTGCCAGAGTTTGCTTACTGTTGGTTAGTTATCCCAGTGGTTTGGCACTGGCTGGCCAGAACTTTGGGAGACGGAAGAACACTTGCTTCCTAAGGAATTCTGCAGTACAATATGGCCTGAACAAACTGCAGGCCGTGTTGGACTTGATGAGTAAAAGCAACTAGGGACTAGAAACTTTTTTTTTAACTTTGAAATAAAACCTGAAGTGCATGAGTGGTAGGAAAGAATATAGAATATAATGACGCAATGGAAGGCTTAGGGCAAAATTTTCAGCCAGTTGTCCTGGAGTCATATACATTCCTGTCTAAGGCTCCTTATGAATATTTTGATATGAAATCATATGTACTGCCCTCCAAGATGGAGTTCTTCCAAAGCATATTAAATCCAGTACCCCACTCAGTGCGGCCATCGAATCTGGAGTCTAAAATTATCAAAACGCACTACTGCTGCCCAAAAACATCCTGCTTGCTATTTTATTGTCCCTGAACGTTTTGTTCTAACACATCAACACAACTATCATGCTGCTGCTGCTGCTGCTTTTTCATCTTAAGGGGATTTTGTTTGCGTATTTCAGCGGGAATCCTGAATGGCAGATTTGGAACCCGAAAATTCCCTCGGCAGATTCCTCTGTGCTGAAGAAGGCGGGCATCTTTTTATCCTGGGTCAGCCTTCCCCAACTTGTTGCCTTTCTGGAGTGCAACCCCTATCATTCCCAGGCAGCAATGACATTGGCACATCCAGCATAATTGCAAGGCACCAGGCTGCATAGGCATTTAGATGTCTTTTGTCTGGAAAGGTGAAATTAAAAAAAAAAAAAACCCTTCTCCATCTGGATATTCGACACATTTAACGTGCAAAGCAGAGGAGAATTACAACTTGGACTCCTGCACGGAGCAGCGCGGTGGACTCAATGCCCTTAGCAGCCCCTTTTGACTCTGCTGTTCTATTATTCTATGAATTCCTTATATTCTTTTCCTTCGTTTTAATTTTGTGCGTTGTGTATTACGAAGCTGCATTTTCTTGGCAGCTTGAGTGATAGAAACGTACTAATTCTCCTTGGGCTCAGTGGGACTGACTTCTGAGCAAGCTTGCACCCTAACCCCCTGCTCCCCGCTGCCTCAGAGGGGCTCTGAAATTAATCCCCGGAGTCTAGTCAGCCTATAAACCTATGCAGAGTTCATCTCCCTCCATCAGGAGCACAACTCAGGGCTTGAAAGATGGGGGGGGGGGGGATGCAAGCCCTTAAGACACCGATCTGCATCTGCTAATGTACCTCCGAAGCACAAATAGTTGCCAAGATTTCTTTAAATCTCAGCAGATGCTATGCCAGCCAGTTCATTTTCTACCTAAATCACCTCAAATGAACGAAATTCTTCGGTTCATTTGCGTTCTAAGCCTCAGAAAGAGCGCCGAGCGCGCCTGCAAGCGAAATGTTCGCAGGCGCGCGTATTCCAGGAAATGCGGCTGGACGTGGCTTTGGGGTTTCGCTACATCCCTCCGCGGGCGCTTTTGTGCAAAAACACCTGTTTGGCAAAGCTTGAAAACCTCAGCTAATCTGCAGGGCAGGAATGTCTCAACCGCCCCGCGGAGCGGTAGCGGCTGCAGCGCGCGATCCATCAGAAGCAAAGGCAGGCGCGCAACAGCGCCTTCCTCGGCGGCTTCCCGTCTGCGGAAGCCATCCCCTCCCAGCCCATCGGCGGCCTCTGCGGAAGCGCTCTGCTGCGCTCGGAAGCTTGCGAGGTTGTCTGCCCCGCTCAGCTTGCGGCCACGATCCGGGCAGCGAGGCGAGCTTTTCGGACCCGGATAAATCAGGAGGCAGGGAATTGGGAAGGGGATCTATTTATTATTAATATGATTCAGCATCATGTACCATTCCTCTAGCGACCCTTTGCATTTTGTCCTGACATAAACCGACTTCGTTTGCTACAAACAATCTGAAAGCAGAAGGTATCTCGGTGGCATCACGGACGGGACATTTCCGGGCGGGAGAAGCAGCTGCCACTTGCGCGTGCTTACTCAGAAGCAAATCGCACTGCGTGCACTCGAACTTACTCGCGAGTAAGTGCACCTGAGCCCGCGCTCCCGCTCAGCGGTCCACGCCACCATCGTGCATTTCCCTCCCTCCCCGCCCAGCCGAGAGCAAAGGAGTCCCGTGTTGTTTTGAGCCTTCTGGCCCTGCTTAAGTATAGGGCTGTTTATTCCACCTTTGCATGGAGGTGGAAAGGGAGGAGAGAGGAGCCTGTTTAAAAATTATAATTATTTTTAATTAAGTGATGCTGCAAGAGAGATTCTTTCCCTCAAACGTTTTTCCTCATCTTCCCTTTCCTAGGCGCGCATTTCATCATCGGTGCCAGCGTTATTCTGGCGTTTTCCTCCTCCGCCTGAGCTGCAGCCCTCTTATCCGCGGAGATCTCCCTCATCCGCCTACGACTCCGCGGGGAGCAGCCGGCCAGCTCTCTCGGCCTGGGCTGGGCGGATCCGACGAGAGGGAGACCGGGCTCCGCTAGCGGCTCTCGGGTGGGTTTTCAGCGACGGCAAAGCCACTTACGCCCCACGCCCCTCCCCCCGCGCACCCTAAATTAGGGTACAGAAGAAAGGATGACAAGTTACGGGAACCGAGGGTGGTTGTGTGTGGAAGGCCTAGCGGATTTCGCGGCTCCTCGCCGAAAGGAACAGAGATCCCCCACGCGTCAGGTCGATCCCTTCCCAGTCGGGGCAAGCTGAAGTCGTGGCACGACGCAGAAGGAGGCCCATCGTGCCCATTGGGTCTCCCTCCCAGCGTCCTCTGAAGCAGGTTTACTCAGAAGCAACCCCGCTGAGTAGAGGCTGGGGGATCGGAGCCTTGGCCAGAGCCACGTTCCCTTCCCCAACACACGCAGAAGAACATGCATCCCGACTCTCTATTTCAGATAAAATAAAAGGGCCTTTAAACGAGCGCAGGGCTGCTTTTCTCTTGCTTTTTCTTAAAAGAAGATCTTTTCCCGAAAATGGATCTTAGATTTTATTCCCTCTGTTAAAAATAACGGGCAGTATTCGGGACCGAGTGCTAAAAGAGGGCGATGCTTTTAAAAAAGGGTAGGGGGACTGCCGAAACCGCGAAGGTTGGAAACCGCCTTCCGGAGCCTCCCTGGAACCGTCGAGTGTTTCACCTGCGTGACCACCCGGGAGACCCATTGGCCTCCATGGGAGTTACGCCCAGGTAAATGTATCTAGGATTGCAACCTTCATCCGCAAAAATGCCCAAGTCAGGTCCGTCTCTTTCCAGTGGCCAGTTCGCGGCCGGCCACATGAGCTCTTTGTCGTGCACGGCCCCGATCCTGCATCGTGTCGCTCAGAAATAAAATTGCACTTAAAGGGATGGAGATTTCGGAGGCATCACCTGCGACTCCCGCCACGCATTTGCTCCAAGGGATGACCTGGGACGGGAAGCCCGCGCAATTCAACGGTGCTTCCTTCCTCTGGGTTATTCCTGAAATATGCAGGAACTGACCTTCATCTCGATTGTGTATGTGTGTTTTTAAAAATAAAAATATTTCATCACAAATCCCAATCGCTAGACCCCTTTCATGGTTGTGGTTGGTTCGTTTCCCTGCATGATGACAGATCTCCTTTGAATTTTTGGAGTGCCATCTCTGATCGTTTCTCTCTCTCCTTCCGGGTCACCCCTCTCTTCCTCCCCTCGCTGTTTTCCTCCAACTGTTAAATTTTAAGGCACGATCTAGGCAAACGCAAAGATTTCCATCTCTCCTTGATTTCAGTGGGAGAGTTAAAATGCAGCCGCCAATTGAATTGAACGGGTCCCAAGGAAGCCTGTCAAAGGTGCCCCAGTAAGAGCTGCACCTGTCAGCCTTCCACCAGACTGGTGTTAGGCTGGCCAAGGTTGATAGGCGTTGTAGTGCAACAGATCCAAAGGGTTGGGAAAGGCTGGACTGTGTTCTTTTGCAGAAACACAATCTGCATCTGCTTTGCAAGTTCTTGTTAACTGTTTTCATTTTTCGCCTGGCATCTCACTGGGAATGCATTTTCTTGTGATTGCTTAAGCTAAACTTTGAAACACACGGGCCACGCGGATATTGCAAAAGGAGAATGAGGCTCCTGGAATAAGGGACCCGCAGGTTTCCTTAGCAGTCCCTAGGACTGCTAGAAAGAAAGAAAGAAAGAAAGAAAGAAAGAAAGAAAGAAAGAAAGAAAGAAGAAAGAAAGAAAGAAAGAAAGAAAGAAAGAAAGAAAGAAAGAAAAAGAAAGAAAGAAAGAAACAAAGATAGATCCGGATTGCATCAGCGAAGTAGGAAAGTCCGTGGGAAGCGGCTGCAGCGCCCCGCTGGCCGTGCCTACTCGGGAGTCAGCACCTCGAGTGCAAGAGGACTTACTCCCGGGAAAGCGCGTACAAGGTTTGCCGCCTTGGAAAACAGGACGGAAGCCATCCGCGATCCAAACAGCCGGGAAGGGTTGCTCCGCGTGGCGCAGCCGGCGCTGAGGAGGAGGCGACAGAAGGGGCCAGGGCGGCTCGGGGGCGGCCTCGCGGAGTTACCCTGCCGCATACCCGAAGAGCCGTCTCCTTCCCCTCTGCCCTTGGTGTTGCCTCCTCCTGAAATGCCGTTCATTAGACGATAACCTGCAAAGCGCTTCCCGAGCGCTCCGGGTCGAATGAATGAACCGCCCGGGGAACAGGCGGGCAGCCCGCGGGGAGCACCGCGGAAACCTCGCTTCAGGGAGGGAGAGCTTCACCCACGTCCCCGGGCGCCCGGGGCGGCTGCTGCGCGGACGGACAAGCGAGCAGCCGGGGTCTCCCCAGAAGGAGAGGCCTCTGCACTGGCCAGGGAAAGCACAGCCCAGCGAGCCGAGAGGGCAGTCTCGGAGGCGCACGGGATGCCCTTGGCCTGCGGAGCCGAGCCCGGCGGGTCGTGTTGCCCACCAAGAGTGGCCCAGCACCTTCTGGGGCGGGAGGGCTTGCCTGCTTTTCCTGTGGGATGATAATTGAGGGTGGCTTCGTTCCGGGACGTGCCGCTTTCCCGTTTGATGCAGGCCGGTGGCGGACACCTGCCCGAGGAGGCTGCGCGCTTCGCTCAGCCGGGAGAAGCAGAGCTCCTGGCCCTGCCTTTATCCACAGGCGCGCCCGGAGAGAGCAGGGGAGGCCCCGCCACCTTAGCGCCCCGGAGCGCACACGCCAACGGTGCGAGGAAGCTCCCTCGGGCCGAGACATCGTCGCTTATCCACAGGGTTAATGACAGCGGCTGTCACCCGCCTTGGAGTGCGGCTGGGCCGCCGAGGGCTCCGCCGCCCGTGCGTGTCGCGGTGGCTCCTCCGGGACCGCAGCTCGTTCACACAGCTGCGGGTTCGAACGTGCGAAGGCAACCCTCGCACAGGCACCTTTTCCTGGGCGTGAATTCCCCTGCGCTCGGCGGAGCTGACGTCCGCGCAAGCCTGCAACGCGATCGTTGGCGTCCATGTTGCTGCTGCTTGTTTTCAGAAACGAAAGCGGGCGAGCATGAGGGCTGGACGCTTGGAAAACCAGAACAGGCGACAGCGCTCTTTCTCTCCTTGCACGGCAAGCTGAAGTCAGCGGTGGTGCGCTGAGGTGGTGGCGCGGGGTTCACGGATGCCACGAAAGGACGCCAAGAGGCCCGGTGGCTTTGGGGCGGTGAGTGGATGCCTGCGGGGGCACGCGGGGAACTGTAGGGCTTTTTTGCTGCCTCAGTATGCAAAGGATCGCGCAGCGGTCTGAAGCCGAGACAAGAGGGCTAGCCAAAACGGACATGGGCAACGAACGGAACAGGGCTGCTTTTGACAGAAGTGCGCTTGCCTGGCGCTGTTATCTCTACGGGAATGGGGCGGCGGCGTGGCGTGGCGTGGCGTGGCGTGGGGGGGCACACGACGACTTGCTCCCTGGAGGTCCCTCTGAATGACTCCTGCTTCGCCGCACTAGGGCGCTTGGGGGCGGTTCTCCATCCTGACCCAAAGCACGTTCCCGACGCGCTCTGTGCGTGCCTGTGTGTGTGTGGAGGGTGTCCCTCACATTATGTGGATGCCCGTATTGAAAACGGAAGGAAGGGTCCACTGGAACAGGTCGGGTCGGCAGTTCCTCTTGGCCCACCCTCTCCCCTTTCGTCGCTTTTTAAATCGAACTGGGCAGCCTTGGGGGCAGAGGGGAGGGGACTTTCTTCCGCTTTCTATGACATAGAAAAACCTCGAGAAAACCTCCTCTTGCACGCGTGCGCTCGCGCTCACACGCACACGCCAGCCACAATTCGGAAAGAGGCCAGAGCAAGCCCAGCCGGTGCCTGCCGTTTCCCTCCTTCCTTGTTTATTTGGGAGCTCGGCGGAGCGGCGGGGGCGACATGCTGGGGCGGTCGGGGCTATAAAATAGGCGAGGCACAAAGGCGCCCGCCAACGGTCCAAGTTTGCAGGGGATTGGCTTTTAACGACTCCCCCAGGCCCGCTCTCTGGTGCTGATGCGCTTTATTCCGTAACATTTATCATTATTATTTATTATCCAACTGTATGTGTTTTTAATTATAAGTTGCCTGGAGCGTAATCCTGACGCAGGGAGATATTGCAGAAGTCCTGCAATTTTTTTGGATATGGGAACAAGCAGACGAGGGCAAAGAAAATCTGAAATACGGAAGCATCTCTGGACATCAAAATTCTGGCACTCGCCTTCTGCAGGTTGCAATCCTATGCTCACTTACTTGGGAATAAGCCCCACTGAGCTCAGTGGGGCTTCCTTTTGAGGAGACGGCACAGAACTACTCTGCCCCGGGACTTTTCTTTCTTTCCGACAATCATTGGCCAGCAGGACTGCGCAATTTGGGTTCCTTTGGCTCCCAACACCGCAAATTAACCACAGCCCTTTACTCCGGAGGAGTCGTGCATGTTTACACGGAAGCCTCGCTTGTTCAATAGGACTCACTCCCTACTGTGTGTGTGAGAGAGTGCGAGTGTGAGAGAGTGCGCGCGCGCAAGATTGCAGCCCCTGCATGCTTCCCTCAAAAACAAGCGGCAAATCGGAGATGGGTGCTCTCTCCGAAGGAAAGTTCCAGGGGGACTGATACAGTCAGGCCGGCAAGGCTGCAGCTCCTTAAACTGCGATCCATTTTTCCCCTTTAGGATGCATCACGGGCGAAGATTTAAGAGCGCTGTTGCAGCTCCCGAAATGAACCAGGCAGGGACAGCCTTGTTTAGGATGTCCCTAGCCCAGCCTTGCCCAACCTGGAGGCCTTCTAGAGGCGTTGGACTACAACTCCCATCACCCCCAGCCAGCCCGCCGCCTCTGGAAGGCCACCAGGTTGAGCAAGGCGGGACTAGACAGCGCCTCGCACCCTGCAAGGAGAAACCTTGGGGGAGTCCTCTCGGCTTCGGAGGCCGCCTGCTCCCCTCCCAGCCCGTCCAGTCGCCTTTTCCGTTAAACCGCTAGTTCTCCTGGGCGCTTGGGAAGCCCGCTGGGCAGGAAACATCTGTGCGACTCTCCTCCCCGCCGCCCCCCGCCCTCCCTCTTCTCCCCACCCACACCCCCACCCCACTCCGCCGCCCCCTCCCTTGCCCTGACTCGGCTTACCTTGAAGGCGACGGGGAGGGTCTTGTTGCATCTCCAGTGGGAAGGCAGCACCGAGCACAAGAAGTTGGGGCTGTCGGTCCTCACCAGCTCGCCCGGGTGATCGGCCAGGACGTCCACCACGGAGCGCACCTCGGGCCGGCTTCGAGTTCCCGGGGCCGGCGCGCCGAGGGCGCCGCTGTTCTCTCCCATCTTACCGCAGGGGAAGGCCGTGGAGGGAGGTGTGAAGCGCCTGCTGGTGCTGGGGTCTACGGGAATACGCATCACAACAGCGGGCGTTAGGGGTGGGAGGAGGAGGCGGCGGAGAGACGAGAGGGCCGGGCGCACACGGCCAGGTGCCCAAGAGCGCACGGCTGCCCTCTCCAAAGCCAGGCGTGCGGCGGGAACGCGGCCCCCGGCGGCGCTCGGGAATGGGGAGCCCCCGCGAGGGCCCTCCGACGCCGGCGCCGACGCTGCTGCTACAGCCGCCGCTCGGGGCGCCAGCACCGGTCCCTCCCGCAAGTCTCTCCGACGGCGCAACTCCGCTGGAAAGCCACGACTTTCTCCGAGGGACGCGCTCCTCTTTCCCTCTTGCTCGCCGGTCCTCCCTGGTCGGCGGCAGGCGACGTCGCCCTCTCGCGTGGCTCCCCCGGGGTCGAGAAATCCGCTCCGGACGCCGCGGACGCCCCCAGCCCACGCCGTCCGCTCCAGTCCCAGCCGCAGCGCCGCTTCCCGTGCGCGCCGAGTCGGTCCCCGTGGGCGGCGAGAAAAGCGCGAGGAGGGCGCGGGCGAGCCGCCTCCTGGTCGGTGCCTCCCGCACGCAAGCCCAGCGCGGCTCCCGCGGGCCGACTTCCCTGTCGCGGCCTCTTTGCCCAGTCAAAATAAACTCGGATCAGACGAAAATAAGCCTCGCATCTAGCGCCGCAGCGCAGCTCCGCAGGGTCCCGCGCGGCCCCACCGCGAGGGGGCTCGCCCCGCACAATCCAGCGCCGGCCCGAGCGCGCCCCGCGGCTCTCGTCGTCTCTGGGGGCGGCGAGCGACCGCGCTCCCCTCCGCTTCCTGCTGCGCCTGGCAACTTCTCCCCTTCCTCCAGCCGCCCTCTCGCTGCGCTTCTGAAACCACTCAAAAAGTGTCAATGGTTATATACGGCGGAGTTTTTTTGACTTTATTTACTTAATAGGCAGACGGGGGAGCGGCCCGCGCCGCGGACTGGCAGCGGGGGGAGCCAATCGGAGGAGCGAGGCGAGGCAAAATGTGAGAGAATGACAGAGGAAGGGGGCGGGGCGGGCGCAGGAAGGGGGCGGGCTCTGGGGCCTCGCCCCCTCCCAAGGCGGCCGCCGCCGCCGCCGCTCGCCTTTCTCCCGCGGAGGAAAACACGTGTAGCCCTCGGAGAAGGCGCTGCTGTTTGGAGGCCTGTCACGCTTTCGCCAGCCAAGTGGCCGGATCCGCTGCAGCTGCCCAGTTAATCTGCAGCCTGGAGGGCGGCTGGACGGACAAGCCGCGGCAATGGGAAGCGGCCGCGTAATGCCACGGACGTGGACGCGAAGCGGGGCGGCGACGTGAGCCGGGAGGGGGTCGCCCGCCTCCTGGACTCCCCAGTGGCTCCCGCTCCTCCGCGGGCGCAGGGGGCGGTGCGGGGCCGCGTCCGGCTCGGGCTGCGCTCCGATGCACGCTTATTCGAGGGTCCCCCGGGACTCGCCGGGATTCCTCAGCTGCCCGCGTGGCTTTGCTCGAGGGCATCGCAGCGGGCCGCACTGGCCCGCGCCGAAAAGCATGTTTCCCGCGGGGCCAACCTCCGGTGCAAACCCCGCTGCTTCCAGACCTGTCCCCAACGGAGCTGCAAATGGAAGTGGTTGTTCTGGAGGGTTTGGGGTCGGCGCTGAATGTTTTTAAAAGCCCCAGGGGTGCAGCCGAGAGTACGGCTGGGCGCGCTTTTCCGTGCCTGAGGTCTGCAGCCCCGCCACCTGTCGCCGCAAGCGCCTTCCACCGGCTCTCGCTGCAGCGCCCGCGGAATGAGGTCGCCGGGGAGCGCTGTCCTCGCCCGGCCGCAGCAAGCGCAAGCCGGGGCGGGAATCCCCCGGCCTGGCCTCTAAAGAGGCAGGGCGGGATGGGGGCGGTCAGGACGGCTTTGGGGGCTCCGCCGAATCGCTCCCCGCACCTCGACGCTGCTCTTTGCGGCGACAAGCGGGGCAGGAGCGCAGGCGCTCCCGGCCGCTGCCCTCGGGAACCCTCGGAGCGCTTGATGTCCGAGTCGCTGGCCTAGGGAACGAAGGCATGCAAGCGCAGATTTGGGCCCCATATCAGGAGGGATTCCAAGCAGGGGACACCCTCCGGCCCAGCCTTCCTCCAAGCTGGCGCTCTCCAGGCTGGGGATGATGGGCGATGTTCTCCAAGCCATTTGCAGGGCGCCAGATTGGGAGAAAGCGGTTCAAACCAACCCCACCGGCTGTCATTTCAGAAGTGCAGCTTGTCAAGCGACAGATCTGTTCGGGAGTCCCACGCATGCAAGAATGGAGAGTCGCGGCCCTTGCTTCACACTCCCCCCCCCCCAACTAATTCCAAACTCTTTCGGACTGGTGTAAATATCGCTTGACTGTAAGGCACGCGAAGCCCGCAAGCTTCGGAGACCGACAGATCTCTTCATCAAGGCTGCGTTACACCTTGCCTGACCAAGGGAGCTGGAGATGCCGAAAGCGAGCGCACCGAACTTCTCTCGATCTCCTCCTCCGTGGATTTGCCTCGTTCCTCTGAAAGGGTCGCGTTCGTTCCCGCCACCCTACCCCTGCCTCTTGCCCTTGGGAAGCAGAGCCCGGCCTTGGGCCACGGTTTCCGCTGAACTCCCCACTGCTGGCCTGCTCTGGGACTGTCGACCGGGTTTCAGGACAGGGGCTACTTAGGGACCCTGGGAGCAATCGACCCCTTTGCAACACGCTGGGCTAGGAAGGCTTCTCTTGGTCTCCAAGGCGGACACAATAAATTAAAATCATACATCAGGTAGGTAACGAATCGATTAAGTGACCCAGCGCTTTGCAGAATCGCCGCATACGATGCCCCGACGAAAATACAATCCATTTATTCCCCTCATTCCCATGGCAAGGGAGGGCTTTCAGAAAAGCCCTGACAAGTCCGAGCAGAATTAGGCCTCGTCCCTTCTGGAAAGGGAAGGGTTAAGCAGAGAGATTTGGGGAGAAAATGTGGCTTTTGAGGAGGAGTTTGAAGGAAGCGAGGAGAAAGAGAGAGGGAGAGGTCACTGCGGAGCAACCCACCCGGCCGCCACTCAGCCGTAACCTCTTCGCGAATTTGAGGGCTTTTCCTCCATGTTCAACCAGAGCTAATCGGGGAATTATTGAACAACCGGTCAGCCGACACTTAAAATAAAACAGCCCCTCCCCGCGCAGCTTTTGCAGGGCCCGCGCATCCTCAGCTGCTCCCCAAAGCGCTTCTCGCCGCCGAAAGCCGCCGCATCCCGTGCCCGTCCTTGGCGGCGTGAAACCGGTTCTCTCCGAGCAGCGCCGGCTCGCAGCGATGCCCCGCTAGCAGAGCCTTTTCCTGGACGGAGGCCACGATCCCGCGCACGCTTCCCTGGGAGCAAGTCCCTCGGAGGCGTCTTCCAGAGCGGACGCGCCTGGGATTGCGCCCTGGGCGTACGCGGAAAACGAATCGAGGCGCGCGGCGGCGTTGCGGGCTCCGCCGTCCGCGGCAGCCGACGGGGGCGATGCAGTCTCAGGCCGCCTGCGAAGCATCTTCGCTTCCGTGCCTTTCCACGGGTCATCGCCAGCGTGAGTCCTTCGAGCAGACCCGCTGAAATGAGCGGGGCTCAAGCCAGACTCACGCAGAATACAACCCGCTGCAGTCCACCGTATATCCCAGCCTTCCCCAACCTGGTGCCCCCAGACGAGTTGGGCCACAGTTCCTATCATCTGGAGATGACCACGTTGACGAAGGCGCTCGGGTCTGTCTCGGGGCGGTGCGGAGGGGGGAGGCTGCGCCCCGCAGCCTGGACGGCACAGCTGCAAAATCGAAGCAAAAGACGTACCCTTACCAACCGAAGATACACTCTGGATTAAAGCTGATCAGATTCCGACCCCGACCCCCCCCCCCCGCGTCCAGTTACTGTAAGGTTGGAAAGGAACATATTTCCTGAATTTAGGAGAAGCTTTTCGGAAGGCTCGCGCTGCCGTTTGCCCGGAGGGCGAGGAGTGGACAAGATTTCCACGGGAAAGGGGTTTCCGTTCTCAAACGCGGCGTCCAGACCTACCAGAGTGGGCGGTGTGAGACGCGCAGCGAACATGGAGGAAAAGGTGGTAGCGAACTATCGGATTTCCAAAATTCACCTTGCAAACCTAGGCCGGTCTACCCAGAAATAAACCCCATTGAATTCAGTGGAGATTATTCGCAGGTAAGCGCTTTTAGGACTGCAGTGTGATTTAAGTTGCTCTTCTATATTTTTCAGCAGGAAATAAACGCATCGACAGGTGCCCCCGATCCAGACAAAAAGAGGCTCTTTTCAGATCCCCCTCCCCGCGCATCAACTTTTCCACGTATAAATTAGGTCAATCTTATTGAAAGTCACCGCGCTGCATACGAGTAAAGAGGCAGAGCGTTTCCGCGGGACTGGCGCGGAAAGAGGCAGCCAGATCCGGTGCTTGTCTACCTATTCCGCTCATTTACATCTCCCCCGAAGAGCCTCTCCTGAAAGCCGCGGGGTTCGTGGCCCGATCCCAGCCAAGCCTCGCGGGTTTCAGTAGGATGTTCTTCCAGCCCCAGCGAGGCTAGGCTCCTACACTCACTGACAGGGGAGACAGAGCCATTGGACTCGATGGGATTTCCCCGGGCAGACACGGACTGCACCGTGAGGACATCTGCGCGGGGACCCTAAACCATCCGCTTTGTCTGCATCAGCATTCGTCGTTTGCGCATTCCTATCCAGCCGCTGGCTCGGATGTCCTGGATCTCCGTCGCGGAGGGGACCCTCAGCCGACTTGCTGGCGAGGCAGCGCGCAGAGATCAGACTGTCCCAAAAGCAGCAGCGGGGGAAACGCAGCCCATTTCCTGCTGCTCTGCCGCAGGTTTATACAATATCGAATTCGGATTTCGTCTGCGCCAGACGCACGGTTTGCATCGACCCACGTTTTACTCAGAGGAGGAATCCCAATGAAATCAGTGGGTCTTACTCTCCGGTGACCTTCATTCGTACGTGGGAGGACGCCTGTCCCAACGCAGCAGGGTTTTCTCGCGGGGGGGGGGCGGGTAAGGCTACCAAAACCTTTCTCAGTCTAACTTAATTTCTTGCTTGTTTTTTTGGGGGGGTGGGGGAGGCAGCGGCCGCGGGATTTGACTATAAAGGACGGACCACCTGAGCACCGCGTTCTGCCATGCACAGTGCATTTAAACAGCCTTAGATATAAAATGCAGTGGATTCGCCAGCCAAGGGAATATTTCGACATCGCTTTCATCGGCAGGTCCTGCGTTAGTTTTACGGATCGGCCGTTGAGCGAAATCGCTAACAGCAAAACGCGCAAAGGGGGCAAAAGACACGGCCGCGCATTCGTTGGAGGAATTCGCAAGAAGGCGGAACGCGCGACAGAGGGGCACGATCCAGCCGAAAACACGATCTTCTTGTTACCGCTGCCTCGATTCCCTCGAAAAACCAGAGAATGGGTGGATGCTGTCATCGCCCCCACGAACGAAATTTCAAGCTGCGACGCCACTCGTGCTACCCCGAGAAACCCGCGGGACTTGCTTCCGAGTAGACATGGCTAGGGACCAGGTCACAGAAGCGTGGCTTCTATTTGTCCAGTCCTGGGTCCCTAAGATTGATATCTTTGCCCAGAAGGAAACCCAACCAAATTCCTTGACCTTACTCCTTAGCACATTTTCCGTCAACCTGGTGCCCCTGGATGTTTTGGACTACACCTCCCAGTATCCTCAGCCAGGATGCAAGGCTGGGAGGTGTAGTCCAACATACCCAGAAGTCCCCAGGTTGTGGGCAAGGCTGCCCTAGAGGTTGGGTGACCCTCCAGCCCAATTCTATGGTTACTTGGGAGGTGAGGCTGAGCTATCTGCAGAGGGGCAGGATCCTGCCCCTAAAGAGGAGATGACTGGGAGAAAACCTCCCCCCTCCCCCATGGAAGCTTGCTGGCCTTGCTTTCTTCTGGCTGTACATGAATTACCTAATGCTTTTCTGAATGTGCTGCCCTCCAGGCAGGATTGGACTACAATGTACATCAACTGGACAGTCAACTGAGTAGGATGGTGCGACTTGGCATCCTGCAACAGCAGGGGGTTGGGCCTGATGGCCTTTTTGGCCCCTTCTGAGCCTACTGTTCTATCGGTCTATGGATACCTAGTCTGGAGCTGTAGTCCAACCTCCCTGCAGGGCACCAGGGTGGGGAAGACATGATTTGGGGGCTAAACTCCAGGGGAGGGAGGGGCAAAAAGAGCCGGCTGCAACCACATTGTCTCTGTCTGCTGCTTTCAGGGAGGATCATGTGAATTCCTGGTTCGTAACTCCACGGCCTTCCTTTTTTAGATGAAAAGTCTGGTATTTCTTGTGGACTTGCTTTGCTTTTTCTGCTTGCTTCAGAGACTGAAGTGACCAATTCCCACTGCAAATGACCAATTTCCGCTGCAAATATATTTAAGAGTAAAAATGACTGGGGGGGGGGGGATCCATCAGCCCACCTGTTTGTCTATTCTTCTCTTTCTCTTTTTCTTCCTAGCACTGGCTGTCCAGGGATTGGACCAGGATTTCTCTGTGATATACTCTATGCACCTCCATATGTACATACAGGTTTCTTTTAAAAGTGGGTATAAAACTTGTTTTGTCTTATAAACTACAAAATCCATTTATTTATTTAGTATATTTATAGCCTGCCTTTTTTCCTGCAATAAACCCAAGGCAGCGCACAGAATCTTCCCCCTTGTGCTTTTATTCTCACAACAGCAGCCCTGTGGGGTGTCAGGTGGAGAATCCGCAACTGGCCGAAAGTCATCCTGAAGGCTTCCTGGCTGCATGGAGACTGGGACTCGCGTCTCTATCACCCCAGGCCAATCCCTTGAGCCACTACATCACACGGGCCATGTTGCTCTTATAAATGGGAAATAATTCTCCCCCTTGACCCCCAAAATCAGGAGATTTTATATGCAGAGAGCTGCTGTCGGTGAGATGCCCCTTTGCCCCACCCTCGCAGAAATAGGAACGCTGCTGAGCCCAGGCCAGAAACTGCAGATGCGGGTGCAGCAGGAGCCAGTGGGCAGAATGGCCAGCCCTCCTTTCCCAGACGTGTGGGACTGCAGCTCCCATGATTCCCAGCCCACAGAGCTGGTTGGGAGTGATGGGATAAATGCCATACAGCTGGAGGGCACCAGGGTGGGGGAGACTGGCTGAGGGCACTGCTGTAGACTGAGAGGTGCCCGGCTCAACTCCCCATTCAGCAGCTGGGGCCAGTGAGACTCCCTCAGACCATGTGAGCAGATAGACATGTAATAAACATTATTTTCACACAATGGGTGTCTGTCTGGTGACACAGCGGAATTGCTCCTTCCAATAGGCATGCTTCAATCTGCCCTGCCAGTCCCAAGATAGCAAGTGGGTCCCAGTGAGTGGGTGGGAAGAGAGGTGCCACCAGGGCAGGATCTGGCACAGACGTCCCGGAGCCCACCCACCCGAATAAGCAGCAGGTCCCCAAGCCCAGCAGGGTGGCCTCTCCTGAACTTTGAAACAAGGCACATTGCCCTCAAGGAAAGGCTGTGAAGAACAGAGTCAGGGGATGTGATCCTCTGCCTATTTGGCCCATGCCAAAACAGGCAGAAAAAAGTCCTACGACTCCCAGCTAGCCATGGGGTGTTTTCTGCATGGGATCGTGCTCCAAAATGCCACTGAACAGGGAACCTTCCCACAGGCTGCAAGGCAATCTGCTTTTGTGTAAGAACCAAGGGTGCCCTTTGTTTTAACCCAGACGAAGGGGAAGTCTCGCTTTGCTGACAGGAGTTTGGAAAACAAAACAAACGCTGCTCTCTCTACATGCCGTGTAGGGTCAGAACAGATGATTGTATCCCCCACACCCCAAAATTAACCTGTGATGATGTTTTCGCTTTCAGCCACTAGTTGGTGCTTAAGCCACATCCTCCAAGGCAGCTTCTAGCCGCTTGCTACTGCAGCAACCGCGGGGTATTCAGTATTCAAGTCAAAACCCGCAGCCAGCTTACCTCCCACCAAGCACACCGTGAAAAAACCATGCACTTCTCTCCTCAAATGCTTCCTGTCCTCACCACCCAAAACCTGGATATACCAAAGTTACAGAAAAAGAAAAAGAAAAGAGAAAAAGACGACAACTACTCTGGTCTTTCCAGATCAGAATTAGTGTAACACAGTGGCTAAGACATCTGCCCTATATGTATTTAGACAGAAAGAAGCCTAGACAGCACAGCTGTAGTAACTTTTTCCGTCAAACATGCTTAGGGCTGCTGCATCCTTGATGAATCAGGGTCAGCTCACACCTCAGTTCTCTCTCTCTGCCTGCCATACATAAGTTGGGGATGATAATACTGAGCTACCTTGAAGGGTTGTTGCCAAGGTGACTGAAACAATGCATAACATACTTTAATGATTCTAAAGTGCTATCCTCTAATTTCTACCTGCAGAAAATTCACACTTGCATGCAGAAATCCAGAATGGATTGGATACAGATTGAGATGGATAGAAGGCACTTGTGGAAGCGGACTTCCCTGCCCTCTCTCGCCTGCCACACCCCCCTAAAGCCTGATCTATGAGGGGGAGCAGTGAAAGAATCCTTAAGAATCAAGGGAAGGGACTCCCTGGGAATGAGCCCTCCATCTTGTGGAAGGCAGATCTTGGACCCACACCAATATGCCTTCTTGAAATCTCACACCCTGTAATTCCTCAGTGGGGCTGGAAAGACAGAACTCTCAAATCCTTTCTTTCACTCCCTATAATGAATCCCTATAATTAAGCATACACAGTACTGGGTCACTGGGATTCTGCAGAACAGGCGACACTTGAGGGCACCAGAAGAAGGTGTCAGAATATCCAGTTTGTTTGAGAAACTGGTGCTCTGCTTTGAGAAGCAGCACACAGCTGTGGAAGTGAGCCCCTCAGGCTTCAAAAGAGCATCACCCCTTCTCCAACCTCATGCCTTCCAGATGCATTCATCCCCAGCTCCTGGGAGCCACTGGGCTGGAGAAAGCTGCCCCCAAAGAGCAACCTCTTAAAATGGAAGCAATGAAGCTCCCGGCCCCTTGCTCAAGGCTACGAGCCAAACACACGTACTAGTACGAAATAAGCGCCATGGACACAGTGGATCCTACTTCTGAGTAAATGATCATAAATAACATTGCAGGGTACGCCTGTTCCCATCTTGACCTCCGCTATGGAGAAAACACAACAGTCACCGGTTGACAGAACCGCTGCTAAATCAAATCTGTTTCCCAACAAATAAAGTTCACCTTAATTGGTCTGAATTCAAAATATATCAGACCATGATCTCCTAATCGTTTTATTTAGGAGAACGAGTACGTTCCATTCATCAGCCAACTGGTAAATATATGGCCATTTGACTTCCATCCTTGCCAGGCATTGTGTCAGCTGCATGAGAGCCAAAAACAAGGATGTGAGATGATGCATCCATGTATTTCTGTTTCTTCTACATTCCTCCTCCTCCTCCTCCTCCTCCTCCACAGTAGTTTGGATTGGCACCACAGTTCAGGGAGATGTCATCTAACCATATCTCCATGGGCTGCTTCTTCCACTCATCCTACAGCTTGCAAGAGTTATGCAGAAGAAAAACTTTCACCCTCGCAACTAATAGCCACAGTGGAGCTTTACCAAGGGAGGACCCCAAGGGGGCTCCCTTAAAACATGTTTTATTGGAAGTACATAAGATCCAGGTCAATTCGCTGGATCAGTGACTTAGCCTGTGCTTAGCTGGGCTGCAGAGAAGTTTCACCAACAAGCTACCCAGCCTCCATCAGATGCGAGCCAGCGTTTGGATGGAAATTAGCTTGTTGGAATCAGATCACGGCATCATCTTAACTGAGCTGCAGACAGGGATCTCGTGTTAATCAGCTATCAGCTGATTGGTCTCCCAGAGGAGAAGGCACAGTCCAGCCAATATAGCTTAAAACCAATCCAAGAACAAAGAAATGCCCCAAACTCATTTTCTCAATGCAAAAGAGCAAATGTATTCCTCCCATCCTGGGCCTGATGAAAAATTTCCCTCATTCCTGGAGCTGCTTTTAGTTCTGGGAGGAATTAAATGGATTATGCATGGAACACATGGCCTTGGGTTACTTACTCACTATTTTTGTAGCAGGACAGCCACTTATCAATTGCCAGGAATGAGGCACCAAAAAAGAGGATGAAAGAGAACAGCAAATGGCACATTAAATTTGCATATGATGTATCTCAATAGAAGAGATGCACATTTAGAAACTATTATAATTTTAGAAACAGAAATGCAACCCATCTCACCTGTGACCAGGTGACCTTTAGGCCCTTCTGTTCACTCTGTTGTCCAGGCATACCCTGTTCACAGGCTACCTGTGAATGGGCAACAGGCCTTTAAACCAGAATTGGACAGAATGACCCTTCAAAGAGGGGATGGTCCTCTGTAAAACAGGAGACTGGACAAGTCTGTTTTGTAGTGAGTAGAACAACCAACGTGGACACTAATTTGTTTAACTTGTGTATGTGTTAATTAGATGATATACGGATTCAACTTTACCAATAAGAGGTATAATTTAAATAGAAATAACACACAATTTAGACAGAAATGGTATACATCTCATGATAGCAGAGAAAAATGACCAGGTGGCTTATGTGCTCACTCAGTCTGCTGTCCTGGTACTAACCAGGAATGGGCAAGTTCAAGGCTCTGATTTGCTTTCCTTCTTTTAAGGTCCTTTGACTTCATACCACAATTCAGACTGGGCAGCTCATCAAACAGAGGACACTTTCAGATAGGTGGGTGTCCTCTGATAACTCTCCATATTAATGGAAGGTTCTCTGTAAAGTAGGACACTTGCCCCCCCCCCATTCCATCTTTGGTAAATCAGCATATTAAAGATTATATACAATCAACATGAGATCTAGTTTTGGCCCTTAAAAGTGCTTAAGTGAACCCGGATCATGCCCGTTTTGCATTAACATTGGAGTCAGCCCCACCCCATCCTGGCCTCCCTGAGGTCCTTGTAGCTGGTCTCCAAAGGCAGGATATAAATCCTTAGAATGAATGTCTGCATTTAGGTAATAAAATACTCCAACGTTTGCAAACAATGCACCCAGAAGTTGAGCCCGGAAGGCAATTAACCTACCCTTGTGATTTATAACTTCTCTCAACTCGCAGAAGACAGAGTGCTTCTAATTGTAATGCTCATTTAGGCCACAACCCTAAACACACAGTGCTGAGCTGCGGAGGACCTCACTGATTCCAGGCAATGGCGCCGCCAGGGCTGGATCTTCGGGCCAAGGTCCCAGGCTCCATGGCTCAACACTCCTCCATGACCCACCAGAGAGTCACATCTGGAGGGCAACACATCTGGAGGGCTACAAGTTGCCCACCCTGTGCTTGAATCCTGAGTAAGCCGAGAATGCACGACGGCACACACTCCGAGCGTGTCTTTTATCCACGTTGGCAACGCGTTTTGTTGCTGTTGGCTTTCGTGTCAGGAATGCAGAGGCAGTTTTCAAGGGTGGAAGAGTGGTTGCGGGAGGAGAGAAAGAAAAGCGCTGCTTATTACTGCTGAAGTAATGCTCGAAACCATCGAAAGGGGGGCCCAGAAAACTATTAAGCCCGAGGTCTGAAATTGTCTCACTGCACCACTGATTTCAGTCAGGAGATCCCCACTTCACATGATGAAATAGATCTGAGGCTGGGCTGGGGAACTCGTTTACTGGGCAAAGCCAGGTTTTGCAATATACCTCAGACAGCCCACTGCATTCAACACTTGGAGTTGTGCAAAGGCAAGGTCTCCATGCTCCTTGAATGCTTAGGCAATTTCCGAAATTGTTGTAAGGCAGTCGACGTGTCCAAGATCAGCGTGGACAGATTAGGCACTCGAGGATGATAAATAAAAGTTGTTAAAGCCAAAGGAAAAAACCCAACAAGTGAATGCGTGTACATCCATGCACCTTTTTTCCTGAGCCGGGAGACATCTGCAGTATATTGTTCTTTTCTTTCCCTCCACTCATCCAAGAAAATCCAAGAACAGATTTTTATCACCCTTCCTGCGTTATTAAACCAACTTCATAGCATTTTGATATTTATATATTTGATAGTGCGCAAGTAGTTTCCCGAGAAATCCAAGCGCGAAGCTTGAGCTAAAATGATGTGCTCCAGACACCTATCACCAACTTGGGAAAGAACCTTGCGGAACCCCAAATGTATTCTCCACTCCATACTGCCTCGTATCTGATTTCCGTTTCCCCCTTCCAGTTGCCAGGCAGCCCTGAAAAGCCATGAAGCACACACAGTCCTTATTGGACAGTTCTGCCTTTCAGCCCATTCCCAATAAGGACCTTTTTGCTAAACATCTGCAAACTGCAGAGTTCCCCTACATCTACAGATGCGTCCCTCTTCTGTGTGTCTCTCCGTGTAGTGCCGTTTTGGCCCGAACACTGGAAATAGAGGGAGTTATGTTTCCTCTTCCTGTTCTTTTTGGAGTTGTGCTTCATTCATTTTGGGGTTTCTAAAACTTTCTGGTATTGTATCTAAGCCAAGGTATAAGGTCATGTAATTGAAATAATTACATTTCTTCCTTTGGCTCAATCCCTGGCTCAATTTCCCATTCTTTCTATGATTTCCTTGTGTCAATTTTTAGATTGTACGCTGCTTGGGCACTGGGATCAAGTTATTTTTATATTGTTCACTATACCTTTAAGCCACCCAATAATCCCAAATTTCTCTGGGCAATACATTAAAAATGTAAAACGCAAACATGAAAATAGCAATAAATGAAAGGGTGACGAAACAAAACAAAATCAGGAGCAAGCAATGTCAGACTTGTTCCTATAGATTGCGTGCATTGCCACATGCCGGAAATAAATCACATTACTATGTGAAAATCCTATCTTATTTACCAACCATGGTCTATACTACCCTTTTCCCAAACTGGTACAAGCAGGAGATGCTGTGCTAGCACCCACTTTTTTACCAGAAAGAGAGGGAGAGGGAATGACAGGCTCACAGCCCGAGCAAAGACCAACAGACACATAAATCTACAGAGCTGATGGGCACTCTGGAAGTCATCCAGTCCAACCCCCATCAGTGCAAGAACTGTGCAGCTCCGGCAACCCTGCCAGATTCTGCTTACCAGCTTACAAAATTGTATAAACAAGCTGACGCCAGTGAATTATAGCCCACTCCCTCTTCCCTCAGCCAGCAGTATCCATGTCGCTTTCACCTCAGGTTCCAGCCCTGCTTCCCCTCGAAATCCAGGCCTCCCCGGTCTCAGCCAGTCCTTCGAAAGATGCAATGTCATGGCTGGGCATGTCTACAGAAACCAAGTCCCACAGCTCCCAGCCTCAGCCCATCATACTAGGTGCAGAATGCTGGAAGTTGTAGTCTTCTCCTTTCCCGTCCAAACATAAACAGGCTTGTGCTCTCGACCCAGCGTCCTGCAGACGTGTTGGCCCACACTATCACCCCCTTCATCCCTCTTGGTTTGGCATCACTGCATGTTACTGCGAACATGTTAATTTCACCCTCTCATACCATAATGTGAAGTAAAACTCATTTATGCTTAGAAAGTGGTGCTTCTCTGGAATTTTGTAGTGGAGATTTTTTTAATAAAAATGCATAGAGAAAGGCATATGTTAGACAACATAATGTAAAATGTAGTGGGGAAATTGCTTGCTAGTAATTGCACCAAAATGCATCTATTAGGTCAAAATGCTTACAAAATGCACATATTAGACGAATTGTGCACAGAAATGCTTATGAATTTTCATGCCAACTTACAAGAAAATCTCACTGTTTGGGACAACCCAACCTCAAGGCTGGAGACATTCTCAAATTTGAAATAAACCAAGTTTCAGATGAGGAAAAGACACACCTGACACACCTGCAGGGTCCTGGGTTGGGAAGTGTGGCTCTATGCACGGCCCCACTCTGGGTCTAGGTGGATGTGAATATTTTGAAGAACACCTAGGCATGCACAGCTCTGTACCAATTTAGCAGCTGAACTGATCTCTCCATTCTCACCTCTCCACACCAGAGTTGTGCCCCTCGCTTTTATAATCCTGCCCCCTCCCTTGAGAGGCAGGTTCAATCCGGCACAAAGGCCTGACTGTTCTTTCAATATTATGGCTCATTTTTATCTCATGCCATGCATTCAAAACATACTTGATCCCCTTTCCAAGAGGGTTCCTCCCCCCCACATACCCCACCCCAAGTGCAAAGTCTTAGGAACATGTGGTTTCTATTGCAGGCAGGAATGAATAACAGCATTCCTCCAATTGCCACATCAAATGGAACAGTGAGATCCATCCGCATCAGGGCAAAAGCTTCCTTGTTTCCTATTTGCAATCGAATTCTGAAGTTAATTAAGTAGCACAAGGAGAGGAAAAGAAAAATGACAGTCAGAAGGGATCCTGTGAACACCAAAACAAGAAAAGCAGAATGCGCAGGGGGTAGACCTTGACTTACTTCCCGCCTTCAGGTGGCAGGCATGGATGTCAGCTACATATCCTTGCACCCGGACAGTCAGTATGGTGGGGTGGTTGGAGCTTTGGACTAGGGACCTGGGAGATCCAGATTCTAGACTCCATCCAGCCATGAAGCTTTACTCTCGGCCTAACCTACCTCGCAGGATGGTGGTTGTGAGGATAATGGAGCTATGCAAATGCCTGAGGTTCCTTGCAAGAGGAAAAAAGGCAGGGTATAAACACAGTGTAACAACAACTCCACCACCAAGCATCCTGCAGGGTAGGGCAGGCTGAGAGAGTGGGTTCAGGCAGTATGGCCACCCACACTCAAGGGTTGGATCGGCCCATGAGTTGTTGAGGCATTGTCTGAAGCTAGCCAAGGTAACAAATCATGGCTTACTAACTATGGACAAGCCATGACACGTTGGGTTGCAAACTGTGGGTTGTTCACTATGGGTTGTTAACTTGGCTGGGTTCAGGCAACACGACAACAGCATGTGGTTCAACAACAACCCACACTCTACCACCGCATTCACATTGTCTGACCCGGTCACGGACTGGCTAAAACCAACGGTGAGGGGGGTGCAGACATGAAGTGGGTTCTTTCAGCCCTAGTCTGACACTCAGTCCAGATGTTAGGCTTACCCATGTTGCTCATTTCCCCCAAGTACAGAGCTGATAGAGGGAGCTTTGCCCATCCCAGGGAAGGGGAATCCACCTTTCCCTGCCCCCTTAGTTGTACACTCAACGTTTATGGCTCTGCTCTCACCACTGGTAGAGCACAAACCTGGACAGGCTTTGACTGAGGTGCTGTGGACCCACTGCAGGAGGAATGTTCCCCACCCCTACTCAACCACCACACCACAATGCCTCTCCAGCTTCCCTCTTTAGTCAGCAAGGGGACTTGTGGTATTAAGATACATTTACATGTTCAACCAACGCAGACACCAGCCCTCCCAAAATCTTGACCAGCCTGCTTCAATCTATCATCCTCTTGCTGTGCTGGATTGCAACCTCCATCGTCCACAGCCATGCTGGCTGGGGAAGATGGGAGTTGTCCTCCAACACGGCATCAGACTGGGGAAGGCTGCCCGAGCAAACAGCTCACCAGGGAGTGGAGATAGAAGTCCGGTTCCTGGCTTAGTCCCATGAGGCTTAATTCGGTAGAAAGTAGCAGAGGAGAATGGGGCAGCACGCCGATTCCTGTACTCCTACCATGCTCTGGCGTTCTCCATCACACAAGAACTAGGGTGGCCGCTGATGCCTCATCAGCAGCAAGGACACAAATGCACACAAGCCAATTAATACATATGGATGCAAATTCAGCATTATTACCATTGAAACAGAACTACGGTCTGTCTCACCACAGGGTGTGTGATTTTAACCAGGTGACCTTCGCACCTGGCCATTCAGCCTGGTGTTCAGGTGCAACCTAGTGAGAAGCGACAGTTCTTGGGCTGAGCGACCGTGCAGAGCGAGGGCGTCTCCGAATAAAGGATGGGCTTCTGCAGAAGAAGACACACGGGCCACCCTCTGCAACGCAGATCCAGGAAAACGTCAATAACAACCCAACGCATCCACAGATAGATGGGACACAGCTCAGACATGTTCTCCTGAGAATTTCGGCGGAGGAATTTGCAATGAATTTTTAATAGAATGCTTCCTCTAGGTCACCCGCTTTGCTTCCTTGGGGCTCAAGCGAATGGGTCTCCTGCTAGAACAGCAGCTGAACCAAAGTTTTTAAAAATAAATTAAAAGAAGACTGCTGTGAGTATTGTAGATGAAGTCATCCAAGAGAAAAAAAATCATTGGAAGGGTCTGCTGACCTCTCCCGTAGCTTCTTTTCCCCAGTCTCTATGGTAGGACTGGAGTAGTACTCATTGACTCTACTCTCAATTAACCTTTGGCCAGTGGGACCGGAAGATGTCATCACGCTAAGAGGATTTCCACTCTGCCATTGCTGACCTCCAGTAGGACTGCACCCGCCAGAGAGAAGGCTCTATTCAGGGCCTGCCTTAGCCCAGGGCTGCAGGCGATCTGTGATAGCTTCCATGTAGCCTGAAGCACCTGATCCTGCCTAATCTGGGAAGCTAAGCAGGGTTGGGCCTGGTTGAGATCTGGATGGGTGACTTTAAAATGTTGTAAACCCACCCAGAGAGCTTTGGCTACAGGGAGTATAATAATTATTATAGAAAAGCATCACGGCAAGCCAGTTTGGCCCATACATGGCCAAACGAGAGGAAACTTCAAGGAGCCTGTTTGCCTTTCCAAGTCAGAAGGAACCTCTAAGAGCCTTGAAAGTCAGAGGGGGTTTGCTTTCCCCCACCCCCATGCCCTCCAACTCCCATTCTTTCTGAGCTTCATCTTTTAGCTTATATACTTGAGGGCAGGGACTGTGCCATTATTAGTCTTTGTTAACTGCTCTGGAAGCCCTTTTTTGGCTGAAGTGTAGGTAAAAATATTGCAAATAAAAACATGTCACATGCACCCACACACACACAAAAGACATTCAGCTTTATCATTCAGCAGCACCGCAATGGCCACACTTCATTCCAGCCACAGCTTCTGGGCAGTTTTCAGAATAGAGAAGCTCATTGCAACAAGTCTGTTTGGAGGTAACTGGAGCACAAGTGGCTGCGGATTTTCCTTCTCTTGCTATGGGTTAAAGTCTGGAGTTATCAAAGCTGCCAGATAATAAGGGGCATTTGTGCGTTGGCTGTCAACTATTGTCCAATGCCATTAAATACAAATGTGTTATACAATGTTGTTGTAAAGCTGCAGAATGCCAGTGAACAAATCCACAATCACATGGCAATTCAGTCTTCCAAAACTGTCAAATGCAAAATATGTTTGCACTTAACTGTCAAATGCTGTCTAATATTTGGAAGTATGTAATAACCAAAGACCAACAGCCTTCAACACTGAAGGCTCATTCACATGAGTGCAATAATTTGACATGCCATCAAATAAGAAAAGCTATTGCTTGTCATCTGTCAAACATCAACCACCAAATGTCAAATACTGCAATTAAATACCACACATCAATTTATGGATATATCAAGCCATCGATGAACATTCTACAAATATTTGATCTTTAGAGAATGGATATTCAACAGCAAGGTTGGCAAAGGATATTTCTGGGAGCAAATTCATTTTGGCTTTTGTCTGCAGCAAAAATATACTGGCAACTATTACTATACAGGAAGCGGTCCGGAAACAGCCATGTAACCACATGACAAACTGTTCAGATGTGAAGGCAGACACATGGCCACCACATGTTTGTCAGATCACATGTTCTTCACCCTGGGTTATTTGGACAGTGAAGCAAATGAAACGCACCAGCAAAGCTTTGGTGGTGGGCTTCGTGTTCGTGCAGGTAATTGTGAGGCGGCCATTAAGGACGCTGTATGTGATCTGGTCCTGAATCATAGGCTGGACAGTTAAGGGATGTGAGGAAATGAAGGATCCCCAGCTGGCTTGACACTCGGAATGCTCATGCATCTGTAGGTTCTCTGTGTCTGTCAATGGCCTCCATGACTGCTTCCCAGTGATCCCACAAGTTACAAATCAAAGCATAAAATCACAGGCCAACGTTGCTCATTAAACCTACCCAAAGGCTTTTTCCTTACAGTGTCGGGTAGATGTAGGAGGAGGGGCTGCGTCTGGAAGCATGGAATTTCAATAGTTCTCTTTACATTATGATTCTGTTGGGCAATGTGAAAAAAATTACTGTCTTTCAGAGCTGGTGCAACCCAACAGGCCATTCAGGAAGAGCATAAAATGCACGCAATTCGAGGGTTCCACACTTACAAGGGAGATCTAGAAATTCCACCTCTCCAGACCCTAGAGAGGTCCTCCCCACCATCGCCACTTTCACACTTGTATTTTTTTATTTGTTGGAATTTCAGTTCTGTCCCACCTTTCCCCCAGTGACTCCTGTTAGCCAGGAGACGTGTTCCTCCAGTCTCCTTTTATGCTTGCGACAGGCCTGTGGGGCTGGCCGGGCTCAGGGAGGCAAGGAGATGGCTCTCCCCCGTCTTACTGCGATATTCTAACAGAGATCTTCCCTAGCATGGTGCCCACTTCTTCAGATGCCCTTGGACAACAAACTTCTGTCATGATTGGCTATGCTGGCTGAGGCTGATGGGAGCTGTAGTCAAAACCACTGGACAGTACCACACTGTGGAAAGCTGCTTCACCCACTGCCGCATGCTAAATTTTCAGAGCAACTTGCCAGATGAGATACATATAATGGGACATTCATTAGTTGATTAATAATAATAGTACTAAGTGATCCTAGGTAATTGATGTGTTGGGGCTGGAGGAGAGCTTTATGAATACCCTGAACTGACAGAAAGACAACGTGGATCCTAGATTAAGTCAAAGCTTTCCCTGGAAGCAAAAATGACAAAGCTGAGGCTGCTGTACTTTGAACACATCATGAGAAAACGAGACTCCCTGGAGAAGACAATCATGATACGGAAAGTCAGAGGCAGAAGAAGAGGAAGACCAAAGAGGAGATGGATTGAGTCCCTAAAGGAGCCACAGCCTTGGATTTTCAAGAACAGAGCTGTGAAGGACAGGACTTTTTAGAGGGCTGCCATAATTCAGAGATGACTTGGCCACATATCACAACAATGAATGCAAATAGATCCCTTAATTAATGCTTGTAGTAACGTCTTCAGCCACTAGAAGGCAGAGTGCCCTAATTAGCTCATAGCCTTACAGTCCATACACTTTGAAGCCAGGGGATATTAGCAGGCTTAGAAACAAATCTGTCTGGGCCCTTCACCCTGCCATGGGGCAAACCCAATGGATAGCAAACAGCAGTGAACTTTGGGACACTTGAAGGAGCACTGAATGCTACAGCAGAGTGCTATTTTTTTGGTAGAAATCAGATCCAATCAGCCATTCCAAGCTTTTCGAAACGGGGGAGGGAACATGCAGAGGCTGCCCAAGCACCCAAGGAGAGACCTGGCAATGGTGGGGCCAGGGGAAAGGGGTATGGCCACTGGAGGGCTGGAAAGGGAACATCGGTGAGCCAGGCTGGTTCCACAAGCCCGAGGCCCAACACCAGCATTGTAAAGGACAGGGAGGAGCAATGTGCAGGATGGCACGCCTAAGATGGCACGAAGAGGCAAGAGTTTCCTTGGGCCATGTCTCCTTTGTCCACCCACTCATATCTCTGCTCTGCAAAGGTTTGTTTCCAGCAACAGAAGCATTGGCTATAAATAATCAAGCTGGCACACGTAATGAGGAAGGAACACCAGCCGAGCACTCCCCCCTCCACCACAGCAGGCAGTGCCAGCCATATAATGTGGATGAACTCGCCATGCTGCTCTTGCTGCCAGAGAACGAACCCCAGAAACCCCTAGCAGAGCAGAGCAGCCCCTTGCAGCCTTGGGTGCCCTGGAAAGAGGTGCTCCGGCCCCCCCGAGAACCCTGTGACTGCAAGATGCTGGAAGGAGGACCCTCTCCTGCCCCCCATGCCCATCAGCACCCAACTGCCCCTGCTTTGATCTTTTCTCAGGGGACAAACCCTTTTCTGCAGCAGCCAAAATGGCACGCACGGTTAGAGGTTCCTATTTCAGATGACTTTGTTTCAGACACACAAATATGCGGTGCTCTGGGATTTCCACAACCACAAATTCACAAAGGGAAATGTGACCCTGTCTCGAGTCCAGACAGAGATTTGCATCTCTCTGCGTGTGTTTTTTAATTCCACCAAGCCAGACTTTGATGTGCAGTGTACATTCAGAGCGATCGAGCAGGGCAGCCCTCCTGGGATTGCACCTCCCTGGGAGAGTTGCATCGAGAATTCCCCTGGGTAAACTCCTGCCAGCAGAAATCCAGCGCATCAGCGCAAAGGAGAGGGTCTTTTTCCTAATGGCAAGTGGCCATTTTATTTCATTCCTATTCCTATTCCTATTCCTATTCCTATTCTTCTATCCTATCCTATTCTATTCATTCTTATTCTTATTCTTAATTTTTTTGTTACAAGGATTCTCCCTGCTGCCGTACCCCAGCCCCCAGCCCTTTTAATCCTGGCAAGTCTAATTTGGAACAGCCCCAGTGGGGTGACATGCCATAAAACTATTTTAAATAGCAAGGGGGCAATCCAACGCCCTCCATGCGCCCTGCACAGAAGCCTCTAAGCTCAAGAGGCTTGTGCGCATTGCATGCACGGGGGAAGCATGGTGGTGGCAGCTTCTGCCCTCCCACCAGCACCACCGTGCTCCCTGCATTTCATCGGCCTTCAGAACGAAGTGCTGCAGAGGGGAACGGCAGCAGATCCATTTGCATGCCATGCAGCGGTCAGCCCCCGCTTCCGTCCCCTGCTCACCCCACCTGCAGCATGCTCTGAGGCTAACTTCTGGCCTGGGAGGCAGCCTGTGAGGTTATTTGCACTCCATTTTTGAGGTCTTCCAAGTCCTAGCTTCAAGACCACAGGACTCTGCACTGGAACTCTGAAGAAACCAACCGCCACCCCGCTTTCACCCAGACAATAGCAGAAGACCACTTTAGTCCTGGCCGGCGTGCGGTGTGGGCCTGCAGGGCTGTTTTCCTGAACAGCTGGGCTTGTCAAGCATCGGGGGTGCAAGGCAGACGCAGTGCAGGCTCCCCAGCAAGGCAGCTTGGAGCAGCTGGGCCTCGCTCAAAGTTTCACCTGCTCTGAGCCCTCCCAAGATATTTTGCTGCCCGAAGGAGAACAGCAAAAGGAACTTTCTGCTCAGTACCCACCCTCGGGTCAAAGCCCTTCTTGCTCGAGGTGGCAGATGAGGAAGATGGAAGCAGTGGCTGTCATTTCATGGCACCGTGGCTCCTCGTACGCAGAGCGGCATCCTGTCCTGCCTAATGCTACCCTGGTCCTTGCCATGTTTTGGAACCGAGCCACAGGCTGCCGCTGGGTGGGATCCAGGGGCCACTGAGTGCTCCAGAGGCCAAGCCACCTCTGGCCAGGAGATCAAGCTGGCCATGAGCACCAGGAAAAACAATGATGGCCTGGCCAGATCCTGGCCAGAACTGGAAGCTTCATGCCCTTCCTTGAAGCACGGGGCCAATGAACAACCTGGGTGGGGTGTGGAGGGCTATTCCAGGGCCTGGAAGCCATTTTCTCGTCTTGGTGATGCTTCATCCCCTGACCCGGATGAGGCGACATATTCCCAGCTCCTGGCTCTGCTCTCAGCAGTGCCTGACAGTCCTACCCGACCCACCTCCATAGGAATGCATGGCAACCATTCATTTCTATGGGCCCAGGTACCGAGGTGCATTTGCAGTCAGGGCTGGACTAGGCCTACTTTTTGGGCGAAAGTAAAAGCGTTTCCACACACTCAGCTATTAAGACCTGAGCTTGTTTCTATCTGCACAGCCTTAAACATGGTCTTTCTTTGAAGCATGTCTCAGCACATGGACAAAACGTTAAGTATCTCTCTCGCTCTCATTTTTCTAGTCTCCAGTTGCTCCCTAAGGTTGAGCATTTAAAAAGTAAATTGTTTCAAAATTAATTAAAAATAAATATTTTCTATACATCTATCCTAATACAAGCCTATTTTCTACATAATTCTGCCTAATATACACATTGTTCACGCCCAGCATTATTTTAAAATATGTTTTTCAGAATTAGTGTGGCTTAATGCTTAGAGTGTTGGACTGAGAAGATCTGGTTTCTAGTCCTCACTTATACATGAATCTTACTTTGGGCTAGTCACAGACTCTCATCTTACCCTACCTCATAAGGCTGTTGTGAGGATAAAAATGGAGAGGAGTTATTTTGTATCTACCTTGGATTACTTGCAAAAGGAGGAAAGGCAGGGTATACATGTGATATAATAACAATAGCACACATTTTCATTGTCACTGAGAGCCTGTGTGGTATTGTGGTTAAGAGCACAGGACTGGGACTCAGATGATCTGGGTTTTATTCCCTGCTCAGCCATGGAGCCCAGTGGAGGATTTGGGGCCAGTCGCAGACTCTCAGCCCAGCCTACCTTGCAGGGTGGTTGTTGTGGGGATAAAACAGAGCACAGGAAGAGCAGAATGTTGTAAGCTGCTTCAAGTTCTTTAAAAAAAGAAAAGGGTGGAATATAAATCTAACAAATAAATAAATGTGCTAGAATGTAGTTTTGGAATGGAGAATTTAGAAGGATAAGGACATTTTGGTTACAGTATTACTTTCAAATTAGGGAATTTTGCATCGAAGTGTGAACTCAACTATTCTCTCACCCCTTTCCTGCTTTTTATAAATTCGCTTCACCACAACCCAGCATTCCTAGATGCTGCTGTGCTTCTGGATCATGGGTGTGAACAAACTGGAAGACATCCACTAGAAATCCACAAGAGAGAGAACTTGTCACAGGAAGCTGTAAAATGGCTTTCTTCTTAGGAACCCTTTCCAGGAGGCGAAAAAAACCGGTCTCTTAAGAAAACGGTCTCCTCTCCTTGTCTCTTTCTAGATTGTATATATTCACCCTTAAATCTGTTTCGGTGATGTTTCTGCATTAATCTGAATTTTAAAAGAATCTATGAGAAAAGTTGTGTTTAAAATGTTATTTTGTCTCCAAGCACACATTTTTGAACAACTTTTGAGGCCTCTGTCGTGTGGGCTCTGGGCTTCCATGGGCAATGACCCTTTATGGCCCCTCCCTGAGCGATCTTCCCCTTGCACGACCTCTGTTTCACCGTGGTGCCCAGCTGCTTTCCTGATGGACGCAAGCCAGGGAGAAAGCAGGCCATGGCGCCAGCTCCTCCTCCTCTTCCTCAGCACCTTTGTCTGGACCAGCGTGAGAGGCAGAAGTGCAAGCAGGTGGTCTTGGTGCAATGAAAGCACAGCTCCTGGGTCAGGGCGCCCCTTGGGAGTTGGCAGCCACCCCCACCTGGATGCCAGCCTGGCTGAACATTCAGGAAGAGCAAATGCTAGCAAGAAATTTTGCCCTGCTTGGGACAGCAGTCCAGGAGGTGTGAATCGGGTCGCTTCATCCTGGAATTTGCACAAAGGACTTTATTCTTAAACAACCCCAAACCTTCCTCTCTCTCTCTCTCAGAGCCAGGCCACCCATTATGGGCAAAAAGGTCTCACCGCCTACACCACATTACCACATTTAAGCTGAGGGGAAATGGCCCTCTGGAACTCCCATCCAATTCTGTGGCTGTCAAATTGTAGGGGTGCCGGGACGGGGTGGCTAATTTGCAAAGTGATTTTAAATGCAGGAGACTTCCCCCAGCTTTTCTGTGGGGTACAGCGCAAGTGTGCACCGACACCCGTCCCCGCAAGGTTTTCTTTCAGTGCCACCACCATGCTATTGGGAACAGGTCAGCCATTTTGTATTTGGCCCGATTTTCATTCCAGTGCATTGTGGGTGGGAAATGATGGCTGCCACAGGGACCAAAATGGGAGAACAGGCTTGGGGAATGGCCCGCTCTTTCAGGGAACATTCTGGGCACTCTCTGAGCATCTGTGCCTGGCTTGAGCTTTCCATGGCTTTTCTGGATGTCGTGAGGCACGGTGGAAGTGTGCAGCCATCTCCCAGAGCCAGCCGTCTGCAGCTGATGAAAGGCACGGAGAGAATGATTCCATTGTGTTCCCTTTCGGCTCTTCGGTGGGTAGTGCACCAGCGGCACCAGCCACACTTAAAAACCCATCGGCCTGGATGCAATTGAAGCTCTTGGGTGGTTCTGCTGTGGATTTCAGTGCAAAGGAGCCTCCGTCCGTTCCCTTTGTACTGGCAGCTTTTCTGATGCCTATGGAAAAAAATAGTCCAGCTTTGCTGCTGGGCAGAATTTTCTAAAGCTACCTAGCCCCAATAAAAAAGGTGTTTAATTATAGGGTTTGGTGTAATTGGGGAACAAAAGCAGCCAGTAAAACGGAGACTCGCACAAAAGGTGCTCAGAGGAAAAATCTCATTTGGGGGCAAGACGTCTGACTTTCCCGTTAAGTGCGTTTGAGCCAGCTCCGTCCTCTTCTCCAACTAATGAGAGGAAAAGGCCTCTGCCGTTCAGAAAGCCCCCACTAGGTCATTTATTCCTGACTTCTATTCAGAGAAATCAGGCATGCACTGCCCTTAAATTATCCCATTGCATGTGCTTTGAGTTTCAGGCAAAGGCCTTCTCCCTGCCCTGCCCTGCCCTGCCACTTCACGCCTCCATTTCATTGTGCTTTTGAATTGCTGTCTTGCCATCCCTGTGTGGCAGAGTATGTGGAAGATGGAGGGCTCCTCAGACAGAACAAAGTTTGCTTTTCCACCTAGCTTTACAAGCTAAATCCCCGATGAGGCAAAACTCAAGAAAATAGCTTGGATTCTTCTGAGATCAGTTCAATTCTGGTCAGCTAACTCTGTTGATGGAATTGGGAGTGCAATTTCAGAGTGAATTGGGCCAGCCTACCTCACAGGGTTGTTGTTGTGGGGATAAGATTAAGAGCAGCAAGAGGAGAATAAGCCACTGAGTTCATTGGGAAAAAGCAGAATATTTTTAGTTATTTGGAGCATTTTTATTCTGTCCTATAGATTGGATATAAATCAGATAGACAGATAGACAGATAGACAGACAGACAGACAGACAGAAGCTCGTGAGCCCTGCTCCATCCCAGTGAAATTCCAATCTCAGGCTAGGCCTGGAGGTAGGGACCTACCTTCATATTCTTGATTTGGATATTATTATTCCATATTTGGACCTGAATGCAGGATTAAGTGGCCATGCATCCTACTTTACAGCGGGCAGTCCTCTATTTGAAGGGTTGTCAGGGAACCCTTTGCTATCTGAAGGGCTCCTCTGCTTGAAGGGCTGCCCAGTCTCACATGGGTTAAAAAGTCAAGAACTGCCAGAACGGAGAGGTTGAGCGCAAGTGGTGCCTGGCACACCACGCCCAGCCACATGGAACCAGCACCCACCACGTCCAGGAAATCCCCAGAGTTGCTCTCCCCATCCCTAGCCCTGAAAATACAGCAATAACCGAAGAAAGCACTAATGGCTTTCGTGAGCCTGCTGCCTGAAGCAGCCACTGCCTACAGGAGGAGCCAGCCCAGAAGGATGCTAGTTGGCCACAGGTCTTCTGCAGAGGGCCACGCTTTCCTTCAAGCTGTCTTCTGCTCGGAGGGGAGTCCCATCCAGGTGTGGGATAAGGTCAAAGAACCGCCAGAACTGCTGCCTGTCCACAGTCACCGCCTGGTGGGGGCAGATGGGACCGCACACCACTCCCTTGGCCACAGCATTCCATGCTATGCAGAGGTGGGCTGAGTGTCTATTTAAATGCTGTTCATTCGTTCTAAATCGCATCCCGTGGGGCAGTCGGGGCCTGCAAAATTATATGCCAATTCGCCGTTCCCTTTTGTCTCCTTTTTCAGTGGCTCATAAATGGCACAGGCCACATGGGCAGGCTGAAGGGTCCCAGGTGAAACCCCCACCAGCTCACCAAGTAGCAAGCCGCACACACCGAGGGAAAGGAGGACAGCTCTGGCAGCTCCCCACCCCGGCCACGGCCCTGGGTCCTTCCCTGGGCGCTGTCTGCACTGCGCTGCGCTGCTCTCGCGTGAGAATCCGGCTTGCAACGAGCCCCAGTCAGAAGCGAGACGCACGGGGTCCATTCTGAGAACTTTTGCGTCGTTCCCATGGACAGGGAAACCACTTCCTCTGTCTGCAAGCGCAGCTACCTCATTCGGAAAGTGAATGATGCACCACGCTCGCTCCGTTCTCAGCTGAATACAGAAAGGGTGATGGGAGGAGAGGCAGACGCAAGGAAACAACCTGTGTAAGGAAACAACAGATAAGAACTTCCAGAAGAAATTGGGGCAGTCATCTTGAAAGTTGCCGTCCAGGGTGCATAGGAAACAAAAGATTGCACGCACAAGAATGCGCTGCGCAGGCGAGACCTTTTTGCTGTTTACAGCCTGGATGCTTTTACTCAGGTGCAGTCACGGTCTTACTCAGAAGGCTTCCTTGGCCCCTTCCCCTGCGCTGCGCTGCCCTGGCCCGGCCTCACACTCTGCTTCTGCCTTGCGTGAAACTTCCTGTGTTCCCACTCAGAGGATGTCAGCAAAAAGGGGGACCCGCCTAAACGGAGCTCTCCCGGCAGGGACCCGGAAAGCCTGCAGAAGGGCTTTGAAGGCTGGCTCGGAGCCACTGGGTGCCTTGGCAGTTCAGCCACTGTGGGGGCCAGGCCTATAGATAAGGAGGTCACGTGTGAATCACCAAAAGGAGGAAATGCAGCACCAAAGAACCAGGTTTCCCGCAGGCAGCTGTTCCGCCATTGGATGAGCACCGCAGCGGAACAAGTAGGCCTTTGGTTTGATCCTGCATTGCTCTCCTTATGCTCTTACAGAAAAATAGGGCATCTCTCTCTCTCTCTCTCTCTCTCTCTCTGAATAAGTTTTATTCTAAATAAACCTAACACAAAAAAAACCCTAAAAACAACATCAATCATCAAAATAGGGCATCTCTTTGCATAAAAATCACACAGGCTAATTCAGGGATACAGGTGCAGTTTTAGAGATTACAGTCGAAAGAGAAATCCAGCCTCTCTTGCCATTTGGAAGATTGTGAATAGATGTGTGCCTACCTGTCCAGTCTGTTGCGCAGGTGCTCACCTTGAGCAGGCCACAATTTTGATGGCTCTTTATCTTTAGACTAGGATGAGACAAGCCCACCCTTCAAACAGAGGGTGAGGATTCAAACAGAGGCCCACTGGAAGCCCTTCAAACAGAGGACTGTCTCCTTTCAAAAAGGACACATAGCCATCCTAGGAAAATACCTTTTATGCCACCTTCCCACTACAAAAGCTCTCAAGACAATCTGCTTAAGCAATATACAGGAAAACCCCAGCCACCCACACAAACACAAACACACACCCACATGCACACACCAAGATTAAAAAGTAACGCTGCTATACATTTGTTGAACATTCAAAAGACAGAACTCTCAGTGCAACTGTAGCCCCCACTAAAAATAGCCGCCCACACCTCTATGATGCTGTCAGGCATTCTCACTTTCTGTGGATGGTTTTAACTGCCTGTCATTTCTAATGCCAGAAGTTTTCAGAAAACAGGGGAGCGTATTGAGGAGGAAAAGCTGGGGGTGATAACAGGGCAAGCCAATTCATCAACCACATCCTGAGAGTTTGAAAGCAGCTGAGTCATTTGCAAAAGGCATTTGGACTCACGGACCCTTTGGGGGCTTCAAAGGTGCTGTTGGGCCCGAAACACTTTGCAGCTTGTGAATTTTGCACTGTCAAGCAGAAATGGAGATTTTGTATCATCCCAAAGCATTTACAGCTTCCCCACCACCCCAGGAAGGAGGTTTTAGCAAATAAATAATCTGCCAACACCAGTGTGTTGATTGTTCGCCTGCTGTGCAGTGTAATCCTATATATGTTTGGGTAGAAGTATGTCCCAGTATATTTCATGGAATTTGCTCCCTCAAAAGCCCACCGAGAATTGAACCCTAAAGTTTGCTTTACAAGAACTTCAAATATTTAAGTGATGTTAAAGATGGTTTAACCAATAAAGCTGTGATCCTATACCCAACATCCATCCTTGGAGGCTGATCAATTCAACATACTGGGATCTACATTTGAGTAACCACAACAAAGCCTTGGATTGTACTTCAATAAAAACTACTGTACATGTTAGAAGGAACCCTCATAAGTAGAAAACATTAAAGAGAAAGGAAAGGAAGAGAGATCCTGCTATTCATATGCAGCTAATAAGACACATCCATGATTTAAAATGTTGCAACTGCATTTTAGCTTTCTCACCCTGTGCCTGGCCTCACCTCCTTTCCCTCCTTTCCCATCATGCTGGGAGGTGTCTTAGCTTTTGCAGTTTCCCACCAGCCCATTCTAAAACTTTGCATTGCTGCTCTGAAAGCTTAGTTGCCGGAAGGAAGCGCAAGCATGAAGATAAAGCAGGCTGGTCTTTTTGGCCCTGCCCACTTTGCCTTTGACCACGCCCCCTGGCCCCTGGCCCCACCCACCCTGGAATGCAGCTCCTGAGAGCTTCTCCAGAATGAAATTTGGCCCTTGGGTGGAAAGGGATTCGACACCTTGAAATCAACCCGCCCCGAGGCTTGTGGCAAGGGGCGGCCTATAAATTTCCAAATAAATAAATAAATAAATCAACCGGAACCGCAGCACGGTCTCAAACAATTTAGAACACGGAGAGGCAGCAGTGAAAACAGCTAATGATTATTTATTTTCATCAAGCGCAACGGCACACGAGATAGACTTAGGCTGGTGTCTAAAAGACAACAATGACACAACAAGGAGAGTTTCTTTTTGGAAAGTGGTTTGTAACTAGGATGCCACTGCAGGGAAGGCCCCGATCCCGCTAACCCGTTGCTTAAACTCCAAAGGAAGAAGCACCCAGAGAAAGCCTTCAGAGGAAGCGCTTAACTGCAGGCAAGATCCAGTCAGAGCAGGTGGTCTTTCAGTTACTATGATCCCCAGTCTCTTAGGGCAGGAGCTTCCTGACATCCCTGCCAGCCCCCTCCCTGCTGGTGTAGAAGGATCCTTGCCAACTATTCCCTTACAACTGGTCTTAGAGGGGGCAAACGGGGGCATCCTGGGAGGTGGAGAGGGGAGGAGGCTGGCACCAGGGACTTCTGTTGGCTTCCCAGCCTCCTTCCTTCCCCCTCCCCATCATTTTATTTAGATGGTTGGATGCAGCCATCTAGATAGCGATACCTAGTGCAAGGCAGAGATTCCCACTCCTGTGCTTCATTTCCGGTTTGGAGGCTTACACGCCTCATGGCATAGTGTGCAAAATGCACCCGTCACCTGCTTTCCAACCACTTAAACTTTGCAGTTCCAGCGACTGGAAACTGGTCATTTGCAGGGAAGAAAGGAAGCTACAAACAGGAGCATTCGGCATAGAAATAGGGGGACAAAGCAAAGCTCAACTTCCTTTTTTTTTTTTTTTTTGCATATTCATGCAAACAGAACATCTTTTTGGTACAGTTTAACAAATGATCCTATAACTGGTTTCAGAGAATTTACCAATTGTTGCTGTGCGACTAAATAAATATTACATGTTAAACAAATAGAGGAACAGTCAGATATTTGGGTAAAATTAGCCAATACATGTTGGCTAATTTTACCCAAGATGTTTACCTTATTAAAATGTATTACTCCATTCAGTTTTCACTGAATGAAAAGCCCACTGAGGACTGTTTACTACAGGTAGTACACAATGAGCAATTGGTACGCTGGGTACATTGCATGGGACTTTCACCAGCAAGTTGAAATTCCCCTGCAGACATGAAGCTTGTGGGTGACTTTGGTCTAGACACTCTTGCTCGCCCTGCCCCAATTCACAGGGTTATTGTGAAGCTAAAATGGGGTGAGTGAACCTCTGAGCATAGGCCCTGCATTCCTTGGAGGAAGGTAGCATTTCACTGCCATTAATACTGGTTAATATGCTGATTGTAATTCTGGTTAAATGGGCAGTGCCAATCGTGGTGGTGATTATTATTAAATTATATCTATGTCTGACTTTTTTCCCTCTTGCAAGGATCCCAAGGCAGCTAATGAGGGTCTCCTTGTCTCCATTTTATCCTCACCACAACAGCCCTGTGAGGGAGGTTAGGCTCAGAGTCAGTGACTGGCCCAAAGTTCCCCCAGGGCTAGAAACTGGACCTTCCAGTCCCAGACCCACAGTCCACTCCTCTAACCACCAGGCCTCAGTGATTGTCACTGGTTAGATACCCCCAGAAGTACAACCTTCAGAGCAGTCCCAAGAATATTTGTTCAGAACCAAATCCCACTAAGGGCAAAACTCTATGCAAGGTTGGACAGGGAACAAGACCTGTAAAGTATCAACATTCCTTAGCCAGGTTATGCCTCCTAAGGCATGCTGGGAGTTGTAGGCCCTTCTTGCATAGGATTGTGCCTTGAGACTAATATGCATACTTAGGATTGCGGCTTTCATTCCACAGATTGGATACCGAGAAGTTTTGGGCTGGTTCGCACACTTGTCCATTCACTACTTAACCATGCAACCTCAGATGTGGCTTCCCTGTGTGAACATTCAGCCACAACTGAGTTATCCTCACAGACAGGACTCTTTCATCAACTCAGCTATAGCACTTTCCAATCCACTCAGCTCAAACATTCAAGCTGCCAGTCCTCAGCGATACAATAACCAAGTGTAGAAAAACCATCTGTGATTGAACCTTTAACATGCTAAAATCCAGCAGGAGCCTGTGGAACTTAAGCGCTGAAGCTAAACACACATCATCTTTTAGCTGGATTCCTGCACAACATATGATAAGGTGGATTCTATCCTCTTTACTTTGTTCTTCCCTGGAACCCTCCAGCTCTGCTTTGGACCACAACACCCAGAGGCCCCAGCCAGCATGGGCAATGGTTAGCTGTGATGGGAGTCGTAGTTCAGCCATCTGGGGTCAGCTGCTGTAGGGTAATCGCACAGTGAAATTTAACCTGCCTTCTGCCAAGTCCCTAGATAAGTACTTTAGATGGACAGCCAATCTTTTTTAAACAGGACCATCCTGTAGTCAATCCCATGGGATTTATATAATGAAATAATAGACAATATTATTCACTGGTATCACTTGGGTGGCATTGATCAGTCCTGGACAAATTTAACCATTCAGTGCTTCTCTGGGACAAACTTGTCCTCATTGAGAAAGGAAGGAATTGCGGGGGGACGGGGGGCACCTAGAATTGACATGCCTATTGCAAAGTCACTAACTCACATTTTAAAATCTCTCTGGCTACCCTTTGAAGGTAAACATCTCAATTTGCATTTACCTTTTGAATGTGAAATCTTACTCAAGAGACAAGGACTGGGGGTTGTATGCCATTAAGGCATGAGGGAGAAATTGGCAATGGAGTCAAATGAGTTTCTGCAGTGAGAAGGTCTTTTCTGAGTCACGCATATTCCACCTACTAGCTGACTGTTTAGAAAGAAAGAAAGAAAGAAAGAAAGAAAGAAAGAAAGAAAGAAAGAGGGAACTTATGTAAATGTTCATTTGCAGTACTGCTCATTTATGCTAATATCCAATTTGAGTTAATCGGCATTAGCATGAATGTGCATTTTCTCACATGGAGCAAAATTCTCCTACTTCCTATAAAAACTCCAATTCCATCAGTGAGGAAACAGTGGAATAAAAGAAGCTGACAATCCATGAAACACAGATGTAACAGTTTGAACAAAATCTGTGAATTCCTTAGAGACTGATTTATTACTCAGAAGTAAATCCAATAGAGTTCAGTGAGGCTACTCCCAAGTCAGTGTATGCATTTCTGGGCATGTGTGGGTTTTTTATTCCCTCCACCATATTTGGCAGACTTTCTGTATGAAATGTCCTTAGGCTGTCTAAAAACTCACTGAGATGATATGTTAACTATCAGATGTTTTCTGGTACATCAAAGCATTATTCACCAATATAAAAATATTGGTTGTGCCAGATATTTTAGGACACTGTAATCCTGTAATTAATCAAACATTGGATGCATTTGCATGCAAAGACTCAGAAAGTGTCAAGAACATTATGCAAGTTCATACGTCTTCTAACAGCAAGATCCCGTAGTGATGGCAGCAAAAATGAGGCTACTGGGGAATCAGAGGCTTTGAGTAATGCTAAATGAATAGATAGCCCACCAAAGCTAAAGGGACAAAACAGACACACTCCAACAAAACTGAACATGCTCAGTATGGGAGGAGTATCGAGTGCGGTTGGAGAAGAGAATGGAACAGCACTTGGCAGCTCAATCACCAAAGCAAGAAGACAGAAAAAAGGCCTACAACTCTCAACAGCGAGGTAGGTCAGGCGGAGACCATGACTGGGCCCAAGTCACCCAGTGAGCTTCATGGTTGAAGGGGGACTAGAACCTGGGAATCCGGAACCCCAGTCCAACACTGTGACCACTGCACTGCACGGATGTGCAAGCTTGATCTATGAAATTCATTGGTTGCCTGTTGTGGAATAATTAGCATTGCGCATGTGCCCATTCAGAGATGAACAGTACTAGGTAAAGATCCAGCAATGGCAATTAACATTTGGTGACCCTGCAGGGCAGCTGATAAGAACTCACATTTAAACCCGGCCAAAATCAAAACAATCCACAGATGTCAACAAATCCAAAGTGTGGTGAAAGCCAACATTAATCTCTCCCTCCCTCCCTCCCTCCCTCCCTCCCTCTCTTGTAGCCAAAATGCAAATTTGGACTATGCATTTGGAATTTCTCATTCAAACTGCAAACAACTGCACTTTGGAATATTTGCTTCTAACTCAAGTACCTCATAGGGTAGCTTGCCCCAGCCTGGAACCCCCTGGATGTGCTGGCTGAGAATAATAGGACTTGTAGTCCAACCCATCTGGAGGGGTTGCCTGAAGGAAGATGGCTGAACCTCAGGGCTCAAAGCATCCGGATCGCTATTTGTGCAGCCGTCTGGCAAGCAAAACAGACTGGCAAGCACATCTGCAGGCCCATCTGGTCACTTTATCTCTTCTGAACTCCTCCAGATGTGCTGAACCACCAGGCTTGATTCCACGGAGGGGGTGCTAGTCATCTGTTTCTAAGGGGCTGCTAGACAGGTCTTAAATCTTCTTCTCTTCCCTCCGCAGGATCAATCCAGCTCAGCAATTGCTTACAGCTCTGCTGCAGGATGTTTTGCTGTGTTGCTTCCCGATTCTTTCAAAAAGAGGGATAAGGCATTCTGAGTTCTAATGCCTTCCATGTGCAGGGGGCAATTCTCACAAAGAAGATGTAACTCAATCCTTCTTCCCCCAGGCAGTGCTTGGCCAAAACAGTTGGGCCACAAGCACTGACAACATAATCAATGAACACCGAGAGATCAAGCCCAGAAATCATCAGGAATTAAGAGCTCGGCAAAGGAAGCGGCGTCTGCCTCGCTCTCCCCATTAGAGTGGAACGAGGTGATGAGGGGCTCATAGATTTATGCTCACTTGGCCAGAACCCAAGGAATGGAGGGCAACGGGAGGGACACGCGGCCTGGACTTCTGGGCTCCGCATTTCCCGGGGCCTCCAGCAGGGAGATCTCTTGCATGGCCACTCGCCTCAGTGCGGTGTGTGCAGGAGAACAGCCGGGTGGATTGTGGCCCATGTTTGTTTAATTATTTATTTAAAGTTTTTCTATGCCGTCCAATACTAGAGTTTCTGGACAGCTTAAAAAACCAAAAATCAAAACAACAACATACCAACAAACAACACACCGCATCCAGCCATTAATGATAAAATCAAAGATACAACGAATTAAATGTTAAAATATTGGGGAAATAAAAAGGTTTTTGCCTGAAGTCGAAAAGAATAAAGCGACAGTGCCAGGTGAACCTCCTTGGGGAGCATGTTCCAAAGTTGGGGTGCCACCACTGAAAAAGCCCTTCTCTGGGTAGCTACCCTCCTAATTTCCTTCAAAGAGGGCTCCTGGAGAAGGACCTTTGCCTCAGATCTCAAGGGATGGGCAGGCACACAGGGAAGAAGGCACTCCTTCAGGTATCCAGGACCAAAGCTGTTTATGGCTTTATAGGTCATTGCCAGCACCTCAAATTGGGCCGGACTTCAATTGGCAGCCAATGTAGATGGTATAGGACTGGCGTGATATGGGAATACCTGCCGATCCCCATTAATAACCTGGCAGCTCTATTCTGGACCAATTGAAGTATCTGGACCGTCTTCAAGGGCAAACCTTACAGGCAGAAGAAGATACTTGGACTTTTTGGGCTCCGTCAGCAAAATGCCCAGCTGATCCTGACCCACAAAGGTGGACTGGTGGTCCGGCTCAGTACAAGGCAGCTCCATAAGAGTCAGCCATGGCTCTCCCATGCCACCTTTGTGGCATCCCTCACTCCGTTTTCAAGGCTTGGGTGGCTGTGCTTATCTGTAGCCAAAGGGGTATCCCTGTTCTCTGGAGGGAGAGTCCACTAAGCTTCAGGGAACCCAAGGCTTCCATAAGTGCAAATACATAAATCAATGTTTAGAAACCCTCCCCTAAGGGAGGGGGGACTCCAAAAAAGCCCCATGAGATCCAAGTTAATTCACTGAACATGGAACCCTCAACAGAGAAGAAAAACACTGAGAGGGAGACCAGCATCAGCACCAAATGATTTAGAAACAGGCAGGACTTGGGGACTGGAGATAAGTCCCCAACACGGTCCTGTTCCTTCTCCTGAGGTCTGATTCACAAAAGTCCCAGTACAGGCCCAGCAGCCATCCTGGCCTCTTCCACCAACTTTTGTCACACATGCACCTTTCGGAAGGAGTTCATGAAGCTGGTAAACCCAAGCGCCAGACTCAGTCCCACTGGGGCTGCACCACAGCAATGGGCAGGGCTAAAGGGGGAAAGGGGTGGGGCTAAAATGGCCCATATTTTGCATAAAAATGGCCTTACCACCAGTCGCTAAACCTTAGGAGAGGCATAAAATGGCTGCCAATTGTATTATTTATTAGATTTATATCTCCCTTGTTCTTTTTTAAGGAACTCAAGGCAGCTTACATCATTCTCCTCCTCCTGTCTTCCATCTTATCCCCACAACAACTACCCTGCAAGGTAGGTTGGGCTGAGATTCTGTGACTGGCCCAAAGTCCCCCAGCTGGCTCCATGACCAAGTGGAGACTAGAGCCCAGATCGCCTGAGTCCCAGACCCAAGCTCTTAACCACTACACCACACTGCCTCAGCTGTTTGCTTTCTCTGCCACTTTACTCTTGCAGCACGTGACTGACATGCCCTGTTTTGCATTGTAGTTAGAGTTTTTATCTTTAAAACGGGGGGGGGGGGGAGAAAAGTATGCTGGTGGAATGCCATCCCATGTGCCAGAGCTATAAATAGAATACAAAATTGTGAGGCAGCTCTGTGACGGTTGGGGTGCTGAGGGTTTCTTTCTACACATCAGGGGGAAGGAAGCCCACCCAGCTTGCTCTCAGTTGCCTCCAGCTGCCCCCCTTTCTAGCCGCCACGTTTGTTGGGAAACCGAGCAGGAAGTTAGCAGACGTTGAAGAGCTGTGTTCACCCTATTTCTAAATCGTGAAATTCCGAAATGCTTCATTTCCGCTGAAAAAGGATATGCTTTGGAAAAGCTGTGCTACAGGTAAGTGATGCATACCAACGTTCACAACCGGACTGGAGCCAAAGGTAGGGTGGGAGTGTCCAGAGCAAAGGGAGGTGCAAGGAAGGGACACGGAAATGACACCTGGACACGTTTCACATTCTCTCCCACTGGCACGGGGTGACATTCTTCTACGCCCTCCAAGGTAAAAGGGCTGAGCGCAGATGTGGGATCTGCAAAACTAAGCAGCAAGAACTGGCTGCATGAAATAAAATCCTATGTTGGACAAGCAAGGCAGCACACGCACACACACATAAAGAAACATGAGGGTTTCCACTTTCTGTGGTTATAAAGAAATCCAGGAATCCAGTAAAAGGATGTTTTGCAAAGCGGGAATCCTGAGGTAGCATGGTGAGTTCCTGGAAGATTATAAAAAGAAACTTCGGCATGAGTTTATTGGACACGGATCGCAGCCAGTCACTACAAGGAACAGCTCGATCACAAAAACCCAGCGGTCATGTCTGACTTCCTTCATAATTGTAGGAAGCGGCAAACGCTTTCCCACTGATCGGAAGGAGTCAATAGCTCTCGACATGCAGAAAACAAGTCCGATATTTGCTACATCAGGGTAGGTGGAAAGCGGCTTTCCAAATTTTGGGAGTTCAGCTCTCGGCATTTGAGACCACTGGCTATGCAGCTGGAGTTTCTGGAAACTGGAGGTCCAAAGCATCCGATCCCCTTTCTCCCCTCCCTCATTACAACATTTATATCAGTTTAATGTGAGGCAGTGTCTGTAAGATTTATTTTGGTGAGGCCCAAGAAATTCTGTTGAGGCAGATATTTTTCATGGCTGTGTGCAGTGTGCGCTTTTACAGCTCACTAGTCTATCTTCCTTGTATGCTTTACGCTCCATAGTTCCTGCTATTTAGAAGCCTGTGCAGAGTGACCAAAAATACAGAACTGGCAATTTGACAGCACTGATGTAGAAGAATGCTATACCTAACCAAAATAAAATAACTGCCTTGCATGGAGATGGACAGATTGACTTTGTCTTTGAAGGAGAAGGAAGATACATACTTCTGTCAAACTTGGAAATTTTTTTATGACTGGGTAGAGAAATGGGACTATGCGTAGAATCGAATATGGTTGTTGAATGTAAAAAAGAGTGAGATATCGACCCAGTATGTCTGATGTCCTGAATAATTGTTGTTTTAGTTTTGGATTTATAGAGAAAATAATAAAATTTGATAAAACAAAACAAAACAAAACAAAATAACTACCTCTAAGATAATGTTATCTGGAGTAGGGCTATGTTGACGATGATCCTGTTTCTATGATCCATAACTATTGTTCCCCGGATGGCAGGAGCAGTTAGACTTAAGGCACAGTACGGTGCATCTTTAGACAGAAAAAAAGACAGACCTGCCAACACACCTCAGTCAGCACACACCTGGATGCTGACTACTGCAAAGTACGAGTCAGATATGTAGAAGCCCAATGCTCTTTGCCTCCACTGACATCCCTGCCAGAGAAGAAGCCCCATTCAATTCAGCTGGACTTACTGTCAAGGAAGTATTCCAGGGGAGGAACAAGAGCTGAGTGGGGACAGAAGTTTGCATCCAGGCCTTGGGTGGCGGCATCTCCAGGTCAAAAGAACGTCAAGAAGCAGCTGATGGGCCAAGCTTTTGCCTGGCCTGAAAGGTAGCCCGGACACCCATCAGAGCAGACACACCACTCTGGCGTGGGGGGCAGCGGTTGTCTGAAGCAGGCCAGGCAGCTGTGCATGCATGCGCCCTGTGCCAATCTGCTCCCAAAACCCACAGGAGGGAGGGCAAAGGTAGATGCTGGAGGGCGGACAGAGGTCTGGGGGCATGTCTTTGCCAGCAGCTGCAAATGGGTAGAGAACGGAGCTGATGTGCAGGCCAATGAACACCTGCAAGAGTGACATACTTAATCTTTCCCCCAAGCATCCAAACGGTTTCACTGCACCATGCGCGAGTCATGTGCCTAGCGGTCTCCAGCGGAGGTCTCCCTTGCACATTGCAAGGGGAAAGGGCAGGCAAGGAAAAGCTGAGCAGCTCCCCACACCTCCATTTCTCCCTGCATCCCAGTTTCTGCCACCTGGGCCTGGTGCTGAAGACCTACTTCCCCAAGTGTCCTACTGCCAAGGAAATGGGCTTGAGAAGGAGCTGTCTCTCAAGTTGTGGACAGTGTGCACCCAAAGTGTCACAACAGTGGCATTTATGGCCACGGAAGTGCTGCAAGGCATCAAGGCCAAAGAAATATTCCAAGCCATCATTCTTGCTTGCTTTGTACACTTGGAGCATTCCAAAGGCACAATACGATCTCTGCATGGGCCTCGAAGTGGTACAGTCTTTGCAGACCAAAGTGGTTTAGTTCTCACAGCATTCCACCCTTCCATCCCTACCTCATTCCACTATACAGGTAGAAACAGTCCAAGGATTTCTTGCAAAAACTGCCGGTTTCCCCCTACCAGTCCTTTCAGAAGCTACCCTGAGAAATTGCAACCCACATTTTAACCGTTTCTTACCATTCCTTCTATTTCTGGTGTTCTGGCTGCAAACGTTGTTTCTGTTGCTAAAACAGCCCTGACCACCCCAAGAGTTTGGGGGGAACCATAAAGTTTGTGGAAGCCTCAAATAACTTTAAAGGGGAAAAACCAAAAAGGCAGTGGAGAAAAGCCCCTCCCAACAGCTCAGAGAGGACAGGGCATGCTTATGTCCACAGAAACCTGATTGGGAAAGGATTTTCTACCTTTTTAATAATATTTTTATTTTCACATTTAAAAATAAGATCTATCATGGATCCTTCTAATTCAGAAGATTCTATTTCTAACCATATTAACCTTTTGGCTTGTAATATAATATCCCCGATGCCTCAGTTGATTTGCTATATAATATAACTTTTCATTAAAGATACCCAATCTCCCTACCTTTTGTGATCTATACTTTTTTTTATTTACCTTGCATGTTTAGCGAGGTAAAATTTATTAATCATATCTTGCTATTCTTCTAAATCTTTATCTATTATCTTGATTGGCTACATCATAAATTTTAAAAAATCTAAATTTTAGAAGAAGGGAACGTCCTGAAGTGCTTCAGTATTTTTGTTCTCTTTGATCTGTAACAGGTACCATTGGTACTCGTGGTGGCAGACACTGTATTAGAAGAAGCACCTTAATTGCATATTCTACTTTTTATGTTTTTGTTTCTGTAGTTATATTTGAGTTGGGTTTTTGCAGTTGCATTTTAGATTTGTTTTTTTAAAGGAAAATACCTGATTGGGGGGTAATTTGGGGGGGATGTGAAAAAGGGGTCGGAGGGAAGAGCAGAATGGCGTATCATGGAGGCACTAGGCCACTACACAAGAGTAGGCACGGCAAATGTGTGCAGCCTCCATTTCCATACATACGGACAGTACACAAAACCTTAAAAATCTGCAAAGGGTAATTGCAGCTCCAAACTCTGTGTTATGTATTTTTAGCCAAGGCAGAAGAGGAGACGGTTCCTGCATTTTAATAATTGTACAAAAGAAGTTGTTACGCATCATGAAAGCTACACCTCCTGAAATTCATTCCATGCAACCATTAAAGGTCCAGGGTGTCTCCTCCGCATCTTGCCAGGCTAACCAAATCAGGGTGAGGGAGAATACTGGGGAACTGGGTTCAAGATCCACTTGGAGAGAGCATAACGCAGACCTTCGTAGCTCAACATATACATAGGAATGGATGAATCTTCAGTTTCATTTTCTCCCACATTCTTTCCATTTCATTTAGGAAGAAACGTGTCAGTTGAGGTGAGTTCTTAGGAAAAAAATCAAACAAAATTCTTGCCCATCCACAATGGACAAATTCAGTAGGTTTCCAGCTCTTCCTGCATAAAGAGGGCCATGTTATACCCACCTAACATGCAGCGGTTACAGAACCAAAGAGAAAAGACAGCAATTCAAATTCCACACCACAAACATGGTTGAATCCACACATTCAAAGCTAGCAAGCTCTCTGCCTGAATGGGCAAATCCATCATTTTTGCCTTCCCTGGCATGCAGGCCTCCCGTTCTTTCCCTCCCACTGAGGAAGCCTTTCAGGATTTTGTTAAGGGCTTATCCCAATGTGAGCTTCTGGCCCATCCCTGGGTTCTCACAATCATTTCTCTTCTTCCACAGCTACCTGTGGTCAGCGGGTGGGTTAGGGCTTTGCACACCAAGCCCCAGATTGGCCGTATAGTTAGAAGAAGGATGAGACTACGCAGCATTAGCAGCTCTCTCGCTTCACACCATCCCTTCCTGGAGTGTGAGAAAGGGACTTGCTACCCAGGTGCTTGCTTTCAAGTCATAGGCAGAAGATCTAAAGGTACCCTGGTGGAACTTGAAGACCAAACTCCGTGCTGCTATGCCGACCAGAAAAGACTCCCAGATAAGCCTCTGCAGAGCTGCAGATTTCCAGAAGTGCAAAATAATGATAACAACAACACATAAACACCAAAGTGCCCCCCAACACACACGTGCGTGCATGCACACACGCACACACAATGGATTTTTATTTATTTATTTATTAACAGATTTATAGGCCGCCCCTTGCCACAAGCCTCGGGTGGATTGGATGTGTTCAGTGTTTACTTGGAGCTGCACGATATTAATCAGAAAAGAAAAACACAAAGGCATGGGAGCTTGAATTTGGCCTGCTTCAGCCCCTAGCAACTGCCTCAGAAGCACTCCTCATGGGGAGTAAAACAACTTCACTGCAACATTTAGTTGCAGCACAGCCTGTTCTGAAGTGTTGTAATTTTGCTTCCTTTCACAAGAGAGGGAAGTTCTGAACCTGTCTAGGTCTTGGACTTCCCAGAACCAAGGTGAGTGCTTTGATTCTAGTCTAAGTACATTCATGGAACCCTAAAGCAGCAAAGCCGCCCCCAAACTGACAGAGTTTTATGCTCGATTTCAGTGGGAGCAGGAAAAAGTCCAACTGAGAGCATCAGGGGAGAGGGAAAATAATGCGCAAATCAACCGCAATGTCTAGAAAACAGTCAGTGTGAAACCGATGACTAATCGTCTCAGGGTGTAATTTCAGTTCACTTCAATGAAATTTACTTCTGAAACTTTGCAGACAAAAGGAGAACAGCAACTCTGGTAGGGTTAGTCAAGGCTGTTCCCAAGGGAAGGTTTGGAAAAGTCACGCTAACAGGTGAAAATGAGAGAGAGAGAGAGAGAGAGATGCACACACAAAGCCATGGTAGATGAACCTGAACAATGGAAGTCCCATCTGGATGCAACGGACATTATGGTGCCAGAATTAGGACTCCTTGGTCTTGTGCCAGGACAGTGGTCTGTCTCCCCACTACAGAGAGCAGCTCTGTGGAAAGATAGTGGGGGGGGGGGGTTAAACAATTTCCCCTAACACCACTTCCTCCAATCAAATTACACCCCATCCTCCACAGCAAAGAGAACATGCCAGAATATCCAGCCTCAGAGTTCTCGTGCCACCTATAGCTTGCCATTACTTTATCTGAGACCACGATTCAAATCCCTGTTCAATCTCAGACCGATGCAGGCAGTCCTGTGAACACTGGAGCATCCGCTTTTCATTCCATACGAGGCCCACAAACAGAATGACGCACAGCAACACCTCACACAAACACACCCCGACAGCTGCCTAAACTGGGGGTGGGAAGAAACCTCCAGAAGTAGGAATTCTAACTCTCAGCGTAGATGGCGATTGGCTGTGCTGGCAGGGGCTTCTGGGAGTTGAAGTCCAGAACATTTGGAGATCCACCTCCAGCCTGCACCATCGGCAAAGGCCACTGCCCGTCCTGACTCCCGTTCATTCACTCATGCCAGCCTCATCCATCTGATGTGTAAACAAGGAAGGAAGAGTGTGAATTTTTTTAATGAAACATTCCATTTTTTGTCTCCCTGTTTTTATGCCAAATTATTCTACCTTGCTCTTGATTTTATTATGTGAAACTAAAAACAATCATTTGAACTGGCTTTGCCCACTGTTTTGTGTATTTACTGAACATCTTTGTAATGTGCTTTGAGATTATTTTAGAAAGAAAAATGAATATAATTTTTTAAAATTAATACAAATACATGATAAACCCTGTTGGATCAAGTCAGAGGTCTATCTAATCCAGCAATCTATTTGCACAACCCTGCAAACTGATAATTTCTAGTCATCCCAGTTCAGAATTATAGAGAATTTCAATGTACAGAAAAACTTGCAATCTGTGAGCATTGAAAAGAAACAAGAACTCACTGGAAGACTGAAAGATAGGACAACAGCAGCAAGACATGCCTCTGAGCATGTTAAAGTGTGCCCTTCTGTGGGGGAAACATACTGCTTGGAGGATTACAAGCATCCAGTGGATGGTGGGGCAACACAGGGGCTAGGACTGGTGTCAAACGCCCTTTGTCCCCTGATGACAGATGTTTAAATGGTTTTCTCCTCCTCACAAAGAAGAGAAGCTGAGAAGCCACCAGGATTTTTCAGAGAATGGTTGTCGGTTGTTCACCCCTCCCTGCACCCTGCTTCCATCTTCAGAACACATGAGGAACCATGAAAAGCAGACAGTGGGAAGGCCCTCTGTTCCTGTTCCGACCTCGGAGTGTTTTCCCAGGATCAGACCTGCAACTCTGACCTATCCTATGGCCCCCCAGACAATGTTGGGAGGCCACTGGGTTGCACCATTAATAAACACATTTCGCATTGTAACATGTACCCTTTATAAACACAGTACTTAATATCAGTAATAACAGTAACTCCAAACAAGCTCTATTTTAAACAGACATGAAGTGAGAGCCGGTGTGGTGTAGTGGCAGAACATTAGCAAAGAGAAAACAAGAGCGTATTTATTCTTAAAAACTCAAGTACCCCAGAAACTGGAATGCTCTTCAAGTACCAAACAGTTAAAGGCAAAATCACAGAGTTTAAAAATACCAAAGCTAGCTACACATTTTATTCTGCCATTAAAAAACCACTAAAGAAGTTTTGAGAGAAGTTCATCCAAATGCATGCACATGCCTGCATCATTAGTCACTTCAACAGGCATTCGTTTCTTATTTGGCTTACACTGGGTGCAAATGAATGCCCCCCCCCCAATCCCTATAAAGTGCCCGGTGCTTTTCTGTCCAGAGGTCCTCGTCGGCAAAGAGCTGTCACGCATCCTGGGTCTTTGGGACCATTAGATGTTCCTCAGAACATGGCACCACTATCTGAGAACAGCCTCGGAGTGACTTTCTACAGTCAGGCCATTGGGCCATCTCGCCAAGGACTGTCAGCATAGATTGGGGTGGGTTTCAGCCAGGGAACTTTCCCGGGCCTGCCTGGAGATGCCAGGATGGAGCCTGGAGCCTTCTGCACACAACTTGGGTGCTCCGCCACTGAGCTGCAGCCCTCTGCCCTTGTGGGAAGGTACCCTGTGCTAAGCCAGACCTTTGCTTCACAGAACACAATACTGGCTACAGCAGTTGCTCCAACACCACCAACTGGATACCCTCCAGATGTGCTGGACTACAACTCCCATCATTCCCAGACACCATGGCCACTGCGGTCCAGCACATCTGGAGAGCACCAGCTTGGGCTACACTGATGAGCAGCGCTGCGCCAGTGCTGCAGAGGCCGGCAGGGGAGTTTTCAGGCCCCATCTGGAGATGCCTGTAATTCGGCCTGGATGAAAAGCACGTGATCCTGGGCTAGAGATGCCAGCACCCCTGCAAATGGATGGAGGGGATCTTCCAGCCATGTTCTCCAAACTTCAAAAGATGGTCAGCTGCCTGATTTTGCAAGTCATAACAATAGTAATAACAGATTGCGCTTTTTGAAGGGATTTCTGATATTTGAAGGAAAAGCACCATCCCCAGCTGCTGAAGAGGACACTGGGCACTTCTGTGGCAAGGACCATGCCATCTGCAGAGCTCGAATTTGGTAGCCACGAATTTGGTAGCCACCTAAAACCTAGAGAAAGGTCATGCAGTTTTTGACCAGGGCCGCAAGGTTGCATTAATGTATTAGTAACAGCCACCAATTAAAAACATTTTAGGATGCAATTTTATGCAGGCTGGGAGCTGCAAGCATGTTGTGTTTGAATATGCACAGGATTGTACCTTTAATCAGCTCAACAGCTGCACCTCCTTGGTTTATTTTTAACGCAGTTTGACCATGTGCAGGGACACAGACAGCCTCTGCCTAAAATCGCACAGAGCTTTTCTCTACAGGGGAACAGAGTTTTCGTTCATATGCAAGTAGATGCAGATTTAAATATTCGATTGGTCCATTCATTAACTAACATTTCATTCTGCAGAGGATGGCCCTTTTCTGTTTTTAAGTTTCAAATGGACCACCAAGTTTTAGAGTGTCCTACTTTACAGTGGGCAGTCCTCTGTTTTAGGGCATCCTCGGTCTGAAGGATCACTTAGACTGGTGGGTTTCAACCACCAGCCTGGGGGTGGCTGCTGGTTCACAAGAGATTCCCTGCCAGTCTGTGGGGGCGCCACATCCCTCTTGCCATGGACCAGTGCGGGGGCCGGCTGTGCCCACCACCTCTTCCTCGGTTGGCATCGCATTCACAGGAGGTGCCCTGGTGGAGGGGGCCAAGGAGGGGAGAGATGGCTCGGTGCGAGCCAGCTGGGAGCAACGCCACGCCACGCCGATTTCAGTATTTTGTTCTTTTGTTGGCATTTTTGGTTGCCTGGTTTCTGGTTGTTCTGGAGAATTTCTTTTTTTGGTATCATGTTTCCGAAACTAATACACACAATACAGTATTATGTGCATGGTGCTTTTTGTTTCTGCCTCAGCGGTCCCTGAGGTGGTTTTCCTGTTTTCGCCGGTCCCCAGCTGTGGAGGGGTTGAAAACCACTGGTCTAGCCCAACTCCGGTTTAAGAATAGAGCTCCATAAGGAGGGGCAGTGGGGGCCTTGGAGCTGCATCTCCATGGTTGTCACTAGGATGGGAATTACCTGGGCAGGCAGACGGTTCACCCAGTCACAGGCTCCTCCACAATGTGAAGACGTGCATTCCATATAAATCATAGCCATTCTGCCCACATTGTGGCTATACCTATAAATCCACATAAGCAAATAATACGCATTTTCTTTTTTCTCAGTTTTGGTGATGCGCTCGCTCTCTCTCTCTCTCTCTCTCTCTCTCTCTCTCTCTCTCTCTCTCTCGCCATCACCAAGCCACAGAGGGTGGCATGTGACCTCATATACACAGGACCATTCTCAAGATGAAGGACTCCTCAGCTGGACAGTCCGTCTCACCCAGTGCTGCATCAAAGGCGGCACCAACTGGCCACACCACACCCCCCCCCCCTTATCCTCCATGCTATATTGAGAGGTCCTGCAAATTGAAGCACCTTTTCTGCTTGTTCGTCTCCACCTATGTATTCGCACATGCAAGGGCAAGCCGGCCTCTGTGCCCTTTTCCCTCTTTGTTGGGCCCTTTATGAGCAGTCACCCTTACTGGTGTTGCTCACGGAAAGGACTGTCCCCCCGTCTTGTAGTCTGAGGCCAGCTCGGCCGCCCGGAGGGTCATCAAAGCCACTGGCGTGGCTGGCTGTCCTCTCCTGGCTCGAAGGGCTCCGTGTTGTGGCCCCCCCACTGAGCAATTTATATGTCCAGCGAGCACCTTGCTTGGGGCTTCCTAGGGCTGCAAGACAAATGCAGAGAGAGGGATACACATCCATATGTGCATTTTTTTGCTTGTAGTGTGTGGCACCAGCGAGGGGGGGGCAAAGGGGGGAGAAGGAGGCAAACTTGCTCCATGGACAGGCTCCAGAAAATCTCGACGGTTTCCTTGCTGAAGAGGTCGCCATGGAAGCGGATGAAATCCGTGGTTAGCCATTTGATCTTTGCTCGTAAGATCGTACTGGTGGGCCGCTGTTTTCCTTTGCCTCTTGCTGCAGGTCCCCAGGGCCATAACCTTGGCATTTCAATTAGGGTAACGAGGCAGTTAAAGGGAGGTCTTTCTCCCCCTCTCCCCTCTTCCCCGCCCGAACAGCAGCAGCAGCAGTGGCGGCTGCAGACGGTCTCCGGCACAGAGCGGCGGTTGTTTACAAGGCGTATCGAGATGGGGGCTGGCAAGGGAATGTTCCTACCGAGGCGAGGAAATGGGCCAGGACTGCGGGGAACACTCCGTGATCACAGGAACTGGTACAGTTCTCCACCTTTTCTCTCTGTGGTGGTGGTTTTGGTCACCTAGGGTGGTCTTGCAGCCTGGACGATTTAGGAGTAGTTTAGAGCTAGAGTCAACAAGCGATTATTAGATTCCATGCCAATACTTTAAAAAATTACTGAGGTCGGCATTTGGGAGGGTGGGGGCGGCCTGCTTCTCCAAACATCCTTCAAGAGCTGGAGCTGCTGCTGGTATCCGAAACCATTTTTGTATCTCTTTTTCCAGGTGGTCTCTCTTTGGTGATGGTAGCAACATGAAGGATGAACAGTCTGAAGTAGGGGTACAAAACTCCAGGTGCTGAGCAGTGAAAGTGGTGTGTGTGTGTACAGGGGGTGCGGGGTGTTGGATTGTGGAAGAGGAGAACCCAGAACTGGCTACAAGGTTCAGAGGTATGGCAGGCTTACCATCTAAAAGGCATGGCACCCAACGAAAAAGGGACGGAGGGCGGGGGGGCAGAGGAAAAAGTGCTGGTCCTTAAAGTCACAGTGCTTATATCGACTAGCTGGAATGGAAATTGTTCAGGATAGGTAGCAGCGGAGGGATGGGCAAAGGCAGCCTTTATGCAGAGGTGATGGAATAACCCTGCTTCTCTTCGGTCATGCCACCAGGTGAATTCTCCTCTGCTTCTCATGCCACCAGGTGAATTCTCCTACCATGCGTGCCATGATGTGGGGGTCCCAACTGGCATCCCATCCTCTTTCTGCCCTCCTTCCCAATCAGGAAGGTGACCCAATCCCAGGCACAAAGCTCCTGCTTCCATGTTGGGTTATCCCCAGGAATCTTTCAATTAAACCCTCCTTTAGGTTCTCTGAGGTCATGTGAAGGAAGGTTTCACTTCCTCCTGCCTTCAGACAGTTTTGCTCCAAAACGTGAACTCTTTCTGCTCCCAAACTGTGAAGAAACTTGGGAAGTTTGATATATTCCCTTAAAAACTGAACTGAAGTAAGCCTCTTACTCATGCCTGGCCTAAAATGTCAGTGCATCTTTCCTGCTTAGGTTCACCACAAGAGGAAGAAAGGTGGGCAAGAGTGTCATGTAATGACAGTAATCCCCACCGCCAGCCTTCCTGCTCGCGGCCCTCGTTGCCAAGCAAACTTGCCCATGGAAGGGAAGTGGGTGGCAATGAGGATGCCAGGACCTCGCATGTGGAGTGCAACCCCTCACTGTCTCCTGGCCCAAAGAGCTCCTGACCTAACCTAAGAACTGGGCTGAAGGTGTGGTACTTGCCACCGCAGAGGAAGCCACGTATAAGCCGGGCTCTGATAGCTGAGGGATGTGATGCCACTGCGGTGCACAGGTATCGCCGCTGCCCCTGCTTGCCGGCCCAATTCACAGGCCCAGAAGGCATGGGAAGCAACAAGTCCCTGCATTATGGCAGGCACAGCTTCCCTGAGTTTCATTACCCAGCACTTCCAAATCGGGCACTCCGCACAGGGTGACCATGTGCTCTCTCTGACACAGAGCAGCCCTCTCTTTGCTTTTGGAGGTGCCGGACCTCCATGGAGAGGCACATCTAGGCGGAGGAAGTCTGTGCCCCCACCCAGCGGGCCACTCCACTCCCGAGGCCACAGCCCCACAAGGGGTAGGTGAAAAGGTGGGGAGAGAAGCTCCTGACTGTAATGTTGGACCACGGGTGCACAATGACATGGTGGAGATTCCCCCCCTACTGCTGCTTAGCCGTGTCGCTTTCCTCATCGGGAAAGTCCAGCTTGCAGCGCACCAGGCTGGCTGAATCCCCGTTGCTCCTCCAACAGGGAAGCAACGGGGACGCTTTGGTCCAGGCTCATCCAGCCTGACTTAGCTGCATGCAGAGCTTTGCTGAAAGGGGTACCTGGAGGATCCACTCAGTGCTCTGGCCAGGGCACAGATCACACGGGGTGTGCAGAGACCATGTTCCATCCGCTTTCTCTGCATTGCACAGATTATCCGGCATCGCTAATTCTGTCCTCCACTAGAGATGGAATGGTGTGCAAAAACGTATGTGCATTAGCATGAGTGCAAATGTTCCAAATCCCCCAAGCATTTTTTTTTTTAATGGGTTCCACTTGCAAAAAGGCCAGCCTGACGTGGAAGCTTAAGGTCACATTCTTAGAAATCAGAACTTAAGAGAAACAAATGCAGATTTCATGGAAACAACCCACCCACCCCCATATTCCTGCCCAGAGGGCAAATGAGGACACTGACTTTCATACACTCTGCACTGGCGACTTGCTACATACAGATGCACATTTAGAACCACTCTCACAAGTTAAATGGAGATACAGTCCTTGCTGAGAGAGAGGCATGGTGTGGGAGAGGGTGGCCAGCAGAGCAATGCCCCTGCACGTCCAGACGCCACGTGCCGTGGGGCAACAGTCCAGGTGGTTCTTTACCTGGAAATAGAAGTGGAGGGACATCCCTGAACCTGGGACACCTTCCAATCAAGGCAGCCCCCAACACCTGCCCCCCACCAAAGTGAGTGCATCGGGGCAGGGATGGCCAGGCATGAACAACTGTTCCGCTAACCAAATGGGAAAGGGAAGAGAAGGGTGTGGATGTTTGTGGGAGTGGGGGTAGTTTGTGGGGCGGGAGCATTTGGGGCTGTGTGCACAAGCCTCCACATCGAACGAGGCCCTCCTCTGAAGAGCGCCGCGCCCCATGTGTAGTCGGTGCCAGGGAACATCAGGCGAGCACGATCCTTCTCCCCGCATTCCTCCGAGCCTCGGTTGCAGAAGCCCCGAGTAGGGCCACGGCCCGGCTCACACAGTGCTGCTTGGAGCAGGAGGAATGTCCCTGTCCCTTGGAGGGATGTGTGAATGAGGACGCTCGCGAATGAGGGATGGCAGGCACCATTGTCCTTCCCCACTGTGGTCACCAGGACTGTGATACTTGCATGGTGTGGGGGAAGTGGAGATGGAGCCATTCTTCTCCCTTTCCCCTAATACTGGAACCCCAAAGGGGCATCCCATGAAGCCGAGGGTGGGATTCAGGACAGAACAAGGGAAGGCCCTGGCTCAGCTGCAGAATTTGCATCTAAGAGCTGTAGCCACCCATTTCGATGGCTCTAGAAAAAGGAACGGCCAAACTCCTGGAGGAGAAGGCGGTCAGCAGCTACTCATCCCAACGGCCCTAGGCTGCCTCCAGTGTCAGGGTCCATGTGTCTGTGTGCAGCAGCTGATGGGGAACATGGGTAGGAGGGTGCCGTTGCATGTGCAACTTGTACGTTGGAGAGCATGTTGGCCAATGGCTGAGCAGAATGCTGGTCTGGATGGACATTTGGTCTAACCCAGCAAAGCTCCTGCTGCATTTCTAAGTTTGTTTAGGGCAAGAGGGATCCGGAAAGACGTTAGAAGTGGTTTTACACATGAATTGTGGCAGTGACTCTTCTTTAGTGGCTCTGCATCGATAAAAGAAGGCCCTGTGGGGATCTGAAGGCACCTGCTCACTCAGTTGCCACTGCATCAGTTATGCATGTACTAACTTGTTAATGCATTTGTGACGCTGTCGTCCTGCCACGACACAGCCTCCAATATGGCTCACCAAAAACAGTGCCCAAACACCGTCCTCTCTCATACATGCCCCGCAACAAAACAGGAATCAAGCAGCGGCAGATGAAACCCAGCTCTCAGCTCAGGAGGGAGGTTGACGTGGTAAAAGCAGTCCCACCCACGGGTCACAACAAAATTAATGAAAGAAACATAAACAAAAATAACTATCCAAGCCCAACAGAAGCCAACACAACAGCCTCTGTGCGTAAAAGGAAGCAGATTTGGTTCTGCACATTTCCCTTTGAAAAGCACCAGTGAGACCCTCCCCTTGGAAGGGGGAAAAGAAGCACGAAGGACGTCATGGGCAAACCTTCAGGGAAAGAGGAACCCCCGCCAGCCTTCCCTGCCCATCTGCAGCAAACCTTTGCGGACCCTGCCTTTGCTTAGGGGTTGGGACAGGGATGCCCAACAGACAGGAAAGATAATCAAGCAGAGGTAAGTACTGGAGAAACACTAGCAGGGCCTGGCTTTGATCCCCAGTTCTCTGCCTGTCTCCAGGGAGAAGCGATGGATACTGGAGGACTGGACAAGGCAGACCGGGCCACCATCAGCCTCCGCCTAAGCCTGGGGGAACATACGAACTCAAGAAGGCTGGAACCATCGACCTGAGATCCGTCCAAGTTCTCAGGTCTTTCCCATCACCTGGTTCCTTATCCCTTTACCCTGAGTGCTAGGAATTGAACCGATAATTTTCAAGCTGTAAAGCACTGAGCTACGGGCCCTGCCCAGTCCAGCCAATGGCCTCTGAGGACAATCTCACTGGTGAGGCCAGGAGAAGCTGGTGCTTGAACCCAAACCCTTTAGGGCTTTTACAGGTGAGTTGTTCCTGGAAGCAAGCCAAGAGCTCAGGATGTCAGAGAAATCCAGAAGAGACAAAAAGGAATTTGAATGTCTAAGAATCGAGCCTGAGGATTCTGTAGTGGATCAGCTTTTCCCAAGTCACACAGCATACCATTTTAAAATATATATAATTTGACGTCAACTTAGTCACAGAAAAATGCATGTAGCAGGGCAAAATTTTCTGCACAGGCAAAGGTATGAAAAGATGCACGGAGGATTTGCATATTTTAAAGGGATTTTTTGCATTTTCAGGAATGCAAATTTGCGAGCTCTGAAATTACACATGAATGCATTTTCACAAAAACGGCTGTTGTCAATGAGCAGGTGACTGAACAAATAGTACCTGATAATCCACAAAAATATAGATGGAATGGGTTTTAGAGGGCCTGTACATCCCTACCCAAAACTGATGCAGAGCTTTTCATATTGGTGCCATGCATTCAGTCCTGAGGCTTTTATGCAATGTTGACAACCTGGCTGCCTTATTTTCAACTAAGTCATGTTTCCATGGGTGACACCAACACTCAGAAAAGACCTGATGTAACCAAGTCAGTGAAGGGAGTCTGGAATTCTACACTGGAAGCAGCTTGAATTCTGTATGTTTGCCACATTCCAATATTCCAAGTGAGTTTGTTTGGCCAATTTTGCAGTGAGCTTTTTGGAAGCAAACAAACACCCAAATGTCATTAAGAGTATTAAAAGATTTCCTTATTAGTTCACCCAAGTAATTATTCTTAAGCTTCTAAAAATGTAGTTTATGGAAGGGGTGACCTACTGTCGTGTAATCCACATAACTGCTAGTCGTTCTAGCCTCAAAAATGTACACATGGCCCAGAATACACCAGGCCAGACAATCAAGAAAAGACAGGACCAGTCCTGAAGCTCCACAGCAGCAAAATTAACCAACGGAGCAGCAAATGAGTCATGGAATGTCACTCTTTAGTAAATTTACCAAACAGTTTGCCCAGGTACACAAGCCTTACCCAAATGCAATTTGTGCAAATTGGGAAATGACGGTCTTAATTTCAATTTTGTTCTTTCTGTTTTGCTTCGGTGCTGTACAAACTGTTCAATGCTGCTTCAACTCCTTCAAAGTTTGCCCTGAATAAAATAGTTCTGCGAAGCATCTCAGAGTTTGTTTCTAGAAACGGGTGGGCAACCTGCTGCCACAAACCCTCCAGCCCATATTAAAAACACCACTTCTCAAAAATGGCAACTGCAGTGGCCATTTTGACCCTTTCTGGACTCTCTTAGTGCTGCACATTAACAAGAGTCAAATTTAGCTTCCAAAGAAGCTAATTTGTCCCTTGGGGCTCTCTGTAAGTGCTCCAGATGCCACTTCTCTTTTAAAAGGGGAGGTACGCCTGAGGCGGGGAGATGGCCCTGGGAATTCCCAAAGTTGCCTACCTTTGATATAACATATTCTGATAATGCATCCTCTGGGGACAAGTTTTATTTTTGAACGATTGGGGCCGAGGGTTGTGGAAATACCCTCTTATATCAGAGGGAAAGGTTCCAGCTAGATTTCTCCCTAACTTGCTCTTTTTCCACATGCGGGGGATTAATCCCCCTTCCCCACAGAAGAGCATTCAGACACGCGTGCTTCTGTTCGCTCCGCCACTTAATCCAGCCAACGGTACTGTTATTGATCGCATTATAGCTTGCGATTCCTCCAGACCCATTCAAGCGGCACGCCTGCGTGTGTTTTCCTCCTCCCAAGTTCATCATCGCTGCAAATGCACACCTGGTTTCCTATGCAGTCTCCCACTCCACCCCCACCCCCACCCCCACCCCCACCCCAGAGGTGCACACACGCCTCTGAACAGGTACCCACTGGCCGGAATGAAATGTGATGGCAGCATCCACACCACCTCCACACCTTGCCCTGCGCTGCATCTGGTTTCAGCCACCTGGAGAAAGCTCTGCGAAGAGGGAGGGAAGGAGGTTGGAGCACCAGTAGGAATCAGCACAGGGAGATGCCTGCAGCTTCCTTTCCCCACCTTCCCAGGTGCTTTCTATGCCCAGAGAAGCAAACCACCTGGTCCGTTTTCACATCAGCTGTGAGGACCTTGCGGTGGGACTTCAGCCCTCGCGAGAGTACCAGGGCTCTGGGCTCCCCCGGTGCCATCCGGAGGCCACAGGATCGCACCATTCCTTGCTGTTCTGCTCTATGCAAATCCCCATTTTAAATGCACTTGTATTGCATTTAAGCATGTGAGCCATTTTGGGTGGGTGGTCAAGAAGTGAAGCATATATGGGCTGAACAAATAAAAATCCCCCCAGGGTGAGTCCCCAGGAGGGACATACGAGAAATGCGAAGCAACCTGGGCGTCTGGGAAAATGACGCAACTCTTTTGCAGGATCCACAGACGTCCAACTACGTGGTTCTCTCAGCAGATACATGAACCCTTTCAAAGCATCATGCATCTCTTTCTTTAATATTCAACAAATGTCTTGCAATTGGGCGACGTTCCAGTTTCTACCATAACCTTTCTTCCTCCCTCCCCCTTTTTCCTTAATACAATTATGTCTGAAACAAAGATGTTTATTGCTTTATGAGTCTCTATGCATCATATGGAAATTGAGTTCAAGATGTGATATTTCTCTCTCTCTCCCTCTTTAAATTTTTATTTTATGAATGATCCCAGTTAAAACCCAGCATTTATTCATCTTGCTTGTGGAGGGAAAATATAGATTAAAAAGAACTGTGCAAATGTTTTTTATTTTCCTTTTCTTATTTTCTTGCCGTACGTCTGCCTTTAATTAGCAGTGTGGTGTACAAAGGCAGTATTTAAAGGGCCACCATCTTGCAGGGGAGGGTCCGGGATCCCCTTGCGAGTCTTCCGCTCTGTTTTGGTTCTTCACAACGCTGGGGGTGGGATCCTCTTCCAGTTACACCTTTGTAAATCTCATAATCCTCCATGAATCCCTATTGCTTGTTTTTATTATGAACTGCCTTTGGGCATGCCTCCATGGTAAAGCCGCATTTACAGAATTGTTGAGTAAATAAAGACATAAAATCTTACACAAGGGAAATGGTCTCATTCCACCATCATGGGACTAGAACCAGCAGTAGCACAGCTGGGGAATTTCTGATTTTGGATGATGGTTTCATGGGAGAAGGGAACACTTTTAGACAGCAGTGGGGGTAATCCCACCCACTTCAAAATGTGGGGAAACACCCCACTGGGCTTGAGGGGTCTGTGTGTTCATTTTGACGAGTTGGGTGCCGGACCCCTCCCTGGGTACCAGGGAACACATCTCTGGCACATCCATGGGTCCCTTTAGCAAGCTTACCACATGATATGCAAACATGCAAAGAAAAGCTGCTGATTTATTTTTTTAAAGAGCAAAATGGACAACACATTGGAAATCAAGGCAGGGAATCCTTCAATTGGAAGGATGGACTCTCATTTTTGCAGTTAATACAAAAACAAGCTTTGCATCTGTGAAAAAAGAGAGCATCGGGCTGCTCCCCTCCCTTATTTTGGCCCCGGTTCATGGGGGACGGCATGGGCTGGCATGGGCCAGGATCCCAGACCTGCAGGCTGCATGCCTCCACTGCTCCCCACACTCTGCGGACGTCCTGCAAGCGTCTGCATCCAGGGCCTTTCAGACAGTGACGGCACCGTCCACAGGATTGTAGCCTAAGCCCCAAGCTTAGCTTGCCATCCCCCTCAACTGGGAGTGGTTCTCATATCACCCCAGTTCTCCGTCAGCTACAGTGGCTCCCCATCAAAGTCCGGGCCCAATTCAAGGTGTTGGTTCTTACCTATAAAGCTCTTAACGGCTTGGATCCTAGTTACCTAAAGGAGCACCTGCGACCATATATGCCCTCCCGCCCCCTACGATCGGCAGCTGATGCCCTCCTCCGGGAACCCTCTGTGAGAGACATAAGGAGGGTGACTACTCGGAGGAGGGCTTTCTCTGCGGTGGCGCTCCACCTATGGAATGTGCTCCCCAGAGAGGCTCGCCTGGCGCCGTCATTACTTGCTTTTTGGTGCCAGGAAAAGACCTTTTTATTTAAGAAATATTTTAATTGTTAAGTTTATTTTTGTATTATTATATTTATATATTATTGTTTATTATATATATTGCTTATTTATATATTTCTATTTTTATAGTTAGATTCTGAGATGGGCCAGTTTTTAAATAGTGTATTGTGTTTTTACTTGTATTTTTCATTGCTGTTAGCCACCCCAAGGCTTTTTTGCAAGGGTGCGGCATACAAATATGTAAAATAAATAAATAAACAAACAAACCTGGGTGGCCAAGGAGGCTCCCAGCTTTACTACCCCTACCAACCCAGGTACCAAGGAGAACTGTGCACTGAAAGGCAATGGGAGTGTGAGCTTGGTTCCCGTTCTTCTCCTCACAACATTTCAGCCAAACTGGAAATGACAACTGAACAGTGCTAAGGACCGGGGTTTTCCCCTAAGGATAACCTACAAACAGTCACAGGGGCTTGCACCTGCCCATCCCCTTTGCTGCTCTTTCATCATTTCCCCAAATGTGCTGCCTGGACGGGGTTGGTCACGCAGCATCATGGGAAGGCTAGCCCGCCAAAGGATTTAGCTGCCTCAAGACAGGAAAAACTGGAGGAAAAGCTTTACCTCCCCTCCATCATTCCATGTGCCGCACATACAAACACGCACACATCAAAGCCCCTGGTTCTGCCCTCCACACCTCACCATGCAATAGAAATGCAGACCGAATTTCTCTTCTGATTGACAGCAGACCAGTTTTAAAGTGGAAGTCCAGCAAATCGAACACTTGTAGCAGAAAACAAAGACAAAGCATGCTCTTCCCCATGTGGCACTCTTGCCACAAAAAGTGGGGTGGTACATTTTGAAGGGCAGACTTTTGTTGTGATCATCCCACGGGAGAGCTGAAAAATGCAGACAGCTGTGTTGATGTGGTGACTCATCTCTCTCTCTGTGTCTATCTATCTATAATATACACAGAGAAAGATAATTTATGTGTTCTGTAATGTGGGTCATTCAAACCAAGCCACCCGAAAATATTTTGCATTACAACAGGGAGCTTGCAACAATTTTGGTGGAAGAAGCCAGGTTCATTCAGCTGCTGTGAAGATTGCCACAAAAGTCAAGAGCGACAGGAAATGCAAAGTGGTGTGCGGCAGATGATTTCATTGGCCCCGCTAATCAAAGAGTCCTGGAGCTTTGACCCTGAAAAACTTGGCTCCACCGCAACACTGCTTCTAAAGCTTATGCGATTCCTTCCACACTCTTCCAGGCTGTCAGTGCGCTTACTGACTTGCAATAGTCCTTTATCATAAGCAACGGTTTGCTCTGCAAACAGTAACAGGTGATCTTGGCTAGTCCAGGCCATGAAAACGTCTACCTGCTGATTTCTGCAGCTGAAGCAACCTTGGATATCCTTTGTACATAACAGCTACCAAAGAAGGTGCAGGCTGATGGATGGATATATGAGTGCATGTTAAAAACAGATCCCCAACTTATGAACATCTGAGTTACAAACAACCTGTACTTACAAACAAATGGCCATAAAGCCTATTGATTTTTTTTTAAATCACTGCAGGATTCCAAACTGCCACTCTGGGTGTCCATTTAGCATCACAAGTCCTGATGAGGGGAGAGGCCAAAATGGTCCTTGAAGCTGCAACCCAATACAAATCTGCAGCTTTGAGGCTTCAAGTTTGCAGCTTCACCCCATATTCTAATTGATCTGGGGCAATGACTGCTCAAGTCAGGCAATTTTAGCATCTTTCATGAAGGTCTTATATGTGTGAGGTGGGCAGGGCCTCCTCTTGAGAAGGCAACGCTCACTTTACCAGCCAGTCCTGCTGCATTTGGGGGTGTCCCTGCAGATTCTGATCAGTGGAACCTTGGCCTCTGCCCCAAAGTCTCTCCCTAAAGGCACTACCAGGAGGCATACTTTTAGTCAAATGAACCTTTTAGCCTAAAGTATCAGTCAACTACAACCCCAGGTATAAGTCATGGACACTGGGTTGGATGTAGATTTAGTCATGCCTAGAGCTGTCCCATCAAAATCAACAGCATGCCTTAGTTATGATGAACTCATCCCCAGTGACATCAGTGGGTCTGCTCTATTTATTTATTATTTATTTAGAAGGCTTCTATGCCGGCCCATTCGCCGAAGCCTCGGAGCGGCTCACAATAATAAATAAATAAACACAGTATAAAACAATATAATATAATTCGAGTCGACCTGGCCCGAAAAATAAAATAAATAAATAGTATTAACAATTAAAATAACATTTGAATAAAAAGGTCTTCGCCTGGCGCTGAAAAACAAATAACGACGGCGCCAGGCGGACCTCTCTGGGGAGCGCATTCCATAGATTGACTAAGCCTGGATCTCACTCAGGTACCCACGACAATCCAAGAAAACGACCACATAGCAATGGAGCCTAGTATGTTGGCTGTGCTGTTGAGAGCTCGTTCCCCATAAGCACAGCTTTGTAACTTTACAGAAAACTCTCCAATTCAACAGAGACTGCAATGGAACAAGGGGAAAGGGCCATGAGCATCAGTAATGGGCCAGTTTTATGATATACAGGCAGTCCCTGGGTTACAAACACGTTCTGTCCCTGAGAAAACAGAAATTTGTCTTTAAGTTGAACTTGTGCCTAAGTTGGATCAAGTATAGTTGGTCCTCCACATTTGCAGGGGTTAGGGGTACAGGACCCCCATGAAAGAGGAAAAACCATGGATATCTCTAGCCCCACCACCGCCCAAACTCACCAGCACCTCCACTTAGCAGCAAGGAAATGCAGGAGAGAGTCTTTGGAAGTGCCTCTCTGCCCTTCTGCTTCCCCTCTCTCTCTGGTGATGCTTTGGAGGCCTCCCTCTCTCCCCTTCCACTTCCTCTCTCTCTATGGTGATGACAATTTTCCACTGTAATATTCTAAAATTAATAGGTTTTACGGAAGTTTGTTTGCAAATACAAGTTGTTCGTAACTCAGATGTTTGTAACTTGGGGACTGCCTGTATTTGCCACATTACCACCACCACAAGCTCACTGAAAATCTGTTATCTTGACCCTAAATCCACTATTTCATGCTTCAGATTATGAGAAATTCATGTTTGTTCATTCATTCATTCATTCATTTCCTATTCCACCCAATACACTCTCTCATTCATATCTGAATGAACAACATGTTGAAAGTCGTGCAACTTGCACACGAGGCCCTGGACCTGTGAAATAGTGTCCGCAAAGAGAGAACCAGTCATACTTTGACCCATTTCTGAATACATCGAATTCAGTGAGCACCATTTGTAAGCTGAATCAATAATAATGCGTAATATCTTAATATATTATGAATAGCAAACCAATTCTTATTTGTCACAGATCGCAATCATAGATTGCAATTGATGCTGTGTAAAAGAATTTAATATGTGCTCTGCATTGCACACAAAGGACACACAGACAATGCAAAATCGTTTCTATCATTATTTGGCAGGAGCGACTACAGGGTACCCAACAGGGACTACAGGGAACCAAGATATGCTGATGCTATAGTCTAATGGAAATTAATGAAAACTGGAGCATGTTGCTTTGGACATCAACTTGTTAAAAAAATCGAATCTGCTGAAGTTCCTAATCTTGCTGTTCTACAGGGCAGACTCAGCTAAAGTCATTTCAGGTACGATCCGAAGTAAGACTCAGCAGAAAAGGGGCTTACCAGAAACTGCAGCAGACTCTAAGATCAATGGAGTGGTAATCAAACTACAGGATTTGACTATCTTGAACTCATTAATGTGGTCTATTGCGGCTAGTCAAAGGACTAGTAGATTAGAAGAGGGGAAAATTTTCAAAATGTTTTTCAACCTGCAGTCAGAAAGAGATGAATTTCCTCAACTGCAAATTAAAAAAAAGTTATTTGCTTTGCAGTTGTATTTCTTGTTTATGCAACTCAATAAAAATGTTGCAGTTTTAAAAAGGTTAACATCAGTAAATTGGAAAATCAATCAATCCATACAATGGTCTGGCAAAAAAGCAACAACAAGCAACAACGCACCACCAACTCCACGTTCCCTCAATCAGGCTCAACACACCTACAACTTCCAGATGTTCCAAGTGCATTTTCACAAAACAATCCTGTATTGTCCCCATATTGCACTATTACATTTGAGGACAGGATGGAAGTGGAAAGACTTGGGTTTGGCTGTGCTAACTTACTACATTCATGTCAGAAATGACATTCAAATTGGGAACTTCCTAACCCAGTTCAAAACTTAGTGTCTCAACTTTGATGCTATGCTAACTTTCAGTTCACTCAGAACAGCTTTGGACTGAATTTCATTGAAACTGGGCAGACAACAAAGTTACAGTCTTATAGATTTACTGTCTGACATTTATTAACCAAAAAATGTATTTGATTAAATTCAAATGGTATTTGGGGGTGGGATAGGGAAAAAATAGTTTGAAGAATTCACCTTTCAACATTCTCAGCAAAATCCCTCCACCAAACTCCACACATCCTGACTAGATGTTGAAAGTTCTCAGATAAATTTGAAATCTACAATTTGAAATTTGAATATCAGATGGCAGTTTTGAATGATCTGACCGTTTGCTGTCCTATCTATTCAAAATGCCCAGAACCAGTTCTGCATTTGTAAAATTGAATTAAAAATGGAAAATGTTATCCTTTAGATTCAGTTCTGGGTTTTTCTATGTATTTAAGCTGAACTAATGCTTACAAAGGAACACTGATTTTTAGGGTTCACAAAATATGTGATCATTGGATGATATCGGAAACATCTGAGGATTCGGGGAAAATGGGAGACATTTGCTGAAACAGAAATTATTTTAATTGCCACTGTGTGCACCAGAAGAGGTCAAAAGGATACTGAAAATTCAATAGCCTCCTGTAGGAGATACATTTGCATCTTGCTTGGACTACTTCAGATTGGTATTTCATTTCATTACTTTTCATTTAGTGTAGGTGTTACTCTGCGTCGCACATACTGTGGTTTCAGTGATTGTGGGAAATGCAAGGTTTAGCGTGCAATCCTATGCCCATGTAGACAGAAAAACAGCCCACAGCTCACGGTGAGCCTCTCCTTATAAGAAAAGGCAGTTGTGGCTTTGGGGCATTTTTTTGTTTTTCAAAGGGTGACTAAGACAGGACATGATGCAGTGCTTACGAGTATGAACCGTCCAAGAACGCTCAGGCAAATATTTCACGCAGGCATGTGGATCACACCTGAATCTGGGGGCCGTCCAAGCAAGTTGCTTGCAAAAGACTCCAACAAACAGAAACAAACTTTTTGCAAGGAGTGCGTCGTTAAAGGGCATAAAGAATTCGCTGCCACCAGACATGGGGATGGCCAACAGGGTCAGTGGCTTTCGGGAAGAGCCATAGCCATGCTTGGCCTAGCAAGGTCTTTTTGTCCGTGACAAGGATGAGCTGCCACCAAACGTTTCAGGATGGCGTTCTCTTATCCGGTATAAACTTGCAGAGGAGTCATAGCGCTTCTCCTCCTCCCCCAATTTTCTAGTTTTCCTCCCTCCAAATGTCACCACAAAACACGCTCCATTGCTATTGGTCCACTTGGCTCACGTCCTGCTATGACCTTGTTTTAACTGCAGCGAGATTTCTTATACTTCTGCAAACTTTGAGGTTCTCCCAAGCCTTCTGACACCACTCGCATGGTGGTGTTTTGGCCACAAAGGGACTAGAGTGTGGAGAGCTGAATGCAAGGTCAACATGGGTCCAAACCAGGGCTGTTCATCTGGTGTCACAGATCAGTTTGCCTGCTCACATAACACCCATTCTGTAAAAATCGCACTGGTTACCAGCTGAAGCCTGGGCCCAGTTTAAAGTCCTTGTTTTAACATGCAAAGTCTTAAACTGCTTGGATCCCGGTTACTTGAAGGACTGTCTTTTCCCATCTGCTCCTACCCTCCCATTAAGATCTGGGGGAATTAGGTCCTTCTGAAAGAGCCATTCCTAAAAGGGGTGGCAATTAGAAGGGCCTTCTTGGTGGCTGCCCCGTCCTTTGGAATTGGCTTCCTAAAGACGTCTGCCTGATGCCGTCGCTACTTTTGTTTCAGCACCACACAAAAACTGTCCTCTTTCAAGGGTATTTTCAAACCTGACTTTAACCCCTGATTGTAAAAGCTCATTCTGCTATCAACAGGGTCCCTCCCACACCTTCCCCTGTACTTATAATTGTGCTGTTGGCCTGGTTTAAATGTTGTTGGCCACTTAGAGGGCCCTTAGAGGGCTATTCAGCAATAGCCCTGAAAATAAATAAATACATACAAACAGGAGATCACCGCTTAATGGGATCGCTGTTTTGCAGAAGCTGTGTGTTCCTGAGCATCAGCCATTATGGATGAATGGGGGGGGGGGGAGCACTTGTTTCCATACGTGCATGTCTGAGAGCCTGAGGCATCTGGCCAGCTGCTGTTGGATGCAAGACTAAATGCCCCTCTGTCCAGTAGAGGTTGGCAGCCCTTAAAGGCGCAAAAATGCATTTAAAGATTACATATACTTTGGTAGCCTTCTCCAAAGCAAGACCTAAAGCCCACATGTCCACAGGTATGCCTGCGGAATCTTTCCTCCACATTAATGCCGGCAAACCAAGAAAAAGATGCATTGAACCTCACAGCAAGCCAGCAAACTGTTCAGAGCAGGGTGACATTTGGGTCCAAATGCCACAATCCTTGCTGTACTCTGCAGCTGCATTCTTTGTTGTGTATCCTGATAAAACATTTTTATAATCTGAATGGTTAAATTCAAACAGTCCAATAATCCAGTGACTTTACTCTGGTAAAAAGAACAAGCACCGTAACATTAATAACAACCACAAAATCTGCAACCCCAAGACACTGCCTGCAGACTAGCAATCATTCAATGTCCAAAGTGCCTGTTCACAGATATATACGTCTTTTGCAGCAACTCTACAAGGGAAGACGGAGGCCAAGAGACTTTGATTTCCTGAACAATATATCCTCGCCCACTATGCTGTTTATGCCAGAGGTGAGATTTAAAGCTATAACTCCCTACGCTAAGTCATAACTGATTGTCTTAGTCATGTTGCTATGATAAATTTCAGTTCACTCGAACTTGGAATCAAAACTGGGCAGCTGAGACAGAAAGGTGGAAGCAACTAGGTTACTTGTTCCATGCATGTTTGACAAAAGCAAACTGTTGACTGCATTCAACCAGCTGACTCAATTCAAAATTGAAAACCCACATCTCCACAGATAAGTGCTCTGGATCTTTCTTCTGCGTTAATGCAATCCAAGAAAAAGATGCATTTAGCCCAACCAGCAGGCCAACAAACACAGCTAAGCAATGGGGTCAAATCTCACAATCTTTGTGTACTTTTCTTTAGAGGAGAACCTTCAAAGAAGTGCTAAAAACAAAGTAAGAATGAATGCCTGGCCTTTAAATTTTGAACTTCTGTGTTTCTTATTGGATTTCAGTCAATCATGTTGATGTTTGTTTCAGGGCTGCCTTTTCATTCTCTGGCAAGATTCCTGTCCTTGTGAAATTTATAATTCTCGTAGAGAGAAAGAGGCTGTGAGATACACGTCTTGCCCTGCATGTCAAGGTTCAGTAAAGTGCTATCGGTTGAATTTCTGCTTGACAAGGGGTTTGATTAAGGACCAGAACATCTTGCAGAAAAAGGTACAAACTGCAGCTTAATTCCAAAAGTTGTCAAACAAAACCTTGAATTTCAACTAAATCCTTTCCTTTGTGTAGAATAATGATTGCTTACTATGGGTGCTTAGTAAATCTCTTTCACTATAATTATTTTGACTGAGATCTCTGCATTTTTATAGGTGCCGGCGGGGGAGGGGGGTGGATGGGAATTTTCACTGCCTTTGCTTACATACAGGACTGTTTGAAACTCGATGTCAATACAAGTGTCTTCACAGAAAGATTTCTCTCTGGGTTTCCAGTGCCTACTGAAAACATAATTCCTCCAAGCATCATTCCCAGGAAGTTAAGCTAGTCTTCTGTCTCCAGTAATTATTTGTACAATTTATAATGCCCTTATACATGACGGTTTAGAACATTTCTTTTAATGTAAGTGAATAATCAATATTATTAAATTTAAAAATTACTGCTCAGTAGCAGATTTATAGCATATAAAAAGGCACCCTTTGAAATGATACACCCAGTCAGCCTTCTCAAACCTGGTAATCCTCCAAAGGTGTTGGATTACAAATTCCATCATGCCCTGATCAAGGGGAAGATGAAGATTGTAGTCTCACACATCTGGACAGGTGCCAGGTTGGAGAAATCAAATTTAGGGAATTTTCCCCTAAGGGACATAGCATTGATCACAAGTTGCTTTTAGGGCAGGAAGGAGACAAGTCCATGGAGGAGGAAGAAACCAAGAGGGAGAAATAAAGACTAGCCATGGCTATGAAGATGATGGCCCAAAGGCCCTTCCAAGTGCCAGAACTGGAGACTTTGAAAGCACAGGTTTGCTGGCTTCACACCCTACTTGTGAGTTCCTGGATTGGGTCTTGTTGGCTGCTGAAGAAACCAGCATGGGACTGAACTGGTATTTCGCCTGATCCACCATGACCCGTTACAGCCAGCATAAACTATTGACATGCAGACTCAAAAATGAGGCTCCACAGAACTGTGCATCTAGCTCACCCAGCCGATCCGATTTCAGACATCCCATGGGAAGTCCAAGAAATAATTGTGATACAGCCTGGGGAGGTGGGGAAGGCCGGGGAGCCGGCCTTCCTCCTCACCTCCCCCTCCAAATGAAACACACATGCAGTGGGTGCGCCTAAAGCAATTTACACAATTCACACACGCTTTTGGAAAGATTCACAAATGGAGGCTAGATGCTGGTCTTTCTCTGCTCAGGAATATTTCTTGCGAAAGGTGTGTTGGGGGAATTGGGGATTGTTCACTTAGTGTGCTGGCATTTCTGTGGAAGGACGGGGTATACATTTTAATAATTAAGTAATAATTAATAATAAAACCTCTTCTGATGTGCCATTTTCGCATGGGTATCCCATCCTTGCTGCGTACTGCTTTGACGTCTGTAGGTATACGTGGTTTATGAATATATGCAAATAAATGGATGAACACAATCTTATACTGGCACCCCTCTGTGGTGGAGAAATGCTACAGCAGAACTGACCCTAACCTTTCCAGCTTTAGGTTGAAGTATAAAAGCCTTAGGGTCAGTCTTTCTATCAGGACGGGTGCAACTGACGGATCCAGAGGAAAGGGGCTATGCTTAAAATAATGTAGAGCTGCGAGAAGACGCATGGCTATGCTCCTGCACATCCCATTTCTTTTCAGTGCGGTTTGTGCAGGAGAATCTCCCCAGTGATTTTGCCATTCGGTGACATGCTTCCTTGCCTGGATGGTCTTTTTATGTTGGTTAACTTTGTGCCACAAACAGCTGAGTTTCCCTTTAGGCTGCAGTGAGAGAATTTTATCAACCTTTGAGGCTCTTCCCCAAACAGACAAAAGGTCTACTCTCACTTAATATTATGCCTAAAGATTTCATTGAAAACTAACGAACTCTTGGCTTGTCTATTTGACCACAAGTACACCACAGTGGGAAAATAACTGAAGCAAAAGCCCAAAGCCAGCAAAACAGAGAATTCCTATTATATCACATTCGTAGGGCGAATTTTATGATAGTCCAGGCAAGCCAACAACCTCGATGGAATACAGTCAAGCCCTCCTCCAAAAGAGTAATTACCTGGCAAAGCACAATTCAGAAGAGGTAAAACATTTGCCATGCCTTCCTGCTGCAGATTCCCCTTAAGCATCTTCCACACACAAGAGGAAAAATTCCTTCCTCTACCACCCGGTTTGCAGTGAGCTCGCATCCAACTGAAGATGTGCCAACAGGATTATTAAAAGAGGCTGCAAGTTTAAGTGAGTGACAAACAACAGCGCTTCCTGCCTCAGAGGAAAGGAGGAGAGATCGGTACTCACCACGCAAGAAAGTTGAAGAATACGTTGTAAAGGAATCAAATATGCTGTTGGAAGCCATGGCCCGAACTGAAGACTCAGAGCGTCTCCAAGCCAGTCGCTGTGGTTTGCTTGGATTGCCCTACTCTTCTGAAGAAACGAAAACACATAAGAAGACGGTTCAGCCGAGATGCAAAAAGGGAAAGAAAAGAAAAGTCAAAAAGCGAGAGGAGGAGGGGGGAAGAAAAAATCCCCTAAGAAGTTTTATGCCTGTTTATAACCCAGGATCTGATTCCTGAATCACCACAGGAATGTTCAGCCACAAATTTCTCCGTGGAAGCACATGCGTGCCGCATCGTCCTTAGGATGAAAGGGAGGGGAGAGCCAACTAGTCTTCCAAAGAGATAGATGGCCCCCACCCAAAGAAGAGCAGGTCTTGGGAGGATGCAGAGCAAAATGGTTGGATGGGACTCACCCCACACAGACCCAAGAGACCCACAGCTGGGGTGGAAAAGCACAAGGAGGGGATGCACCTCCCCGGCAAGGCTCAGGTACTCTTCTAAATTGTCGACTACAGTTTGCTTGTGGTTCGGGGGTTGTCTGTAAGGCCTGAAAGAGTGCTAAACTCTACTCTATTTTCTGAGACTCAAATGACTCCAGAGCATGATTCGTTGACTGGAAGAGAAAAGTCACCTGATCTGTGACGTCAACCAGGGCCTGCAACATCTTTGTGGGTGCTTCGTTTTTGTCTCTCCTTCAAAATGTGTGTGCAGGCACAGGCAAAGTAATGGTTGAGGCGGTTTTCTGGTTCATAAGAAGCTTTGTTGACTCACTCTCCACTGGTATCGGGTGATTCGGAGAGAAGCAGAAGTCAGCTGTTACAGAAGGCTTCCTTTCTTGAGAGGAGATGCTGCTACCCGCGAGTGGAGCAGGAAGGACGCTGCAGACCTTCGCCTGGAGTAGTAGCCCATCGAACATTCAGTGGTTTTGCTTTCTGGTCCGCCTTTGCTCCCACATTTACCACTCGCCTGCCGTCTTTCCTGCCTTTCCTGCTTTAAAACCTCTCTCCCCACGACTTGTAACTCCCCCAGCTCTCGGATGGACTACTCTGCTGCCAAGACTGGATCCATATGTGTTGATGGGTGGTTCCTCTTCAGAGAGATTTTCTGTGAATTAGTATTAAGCAAAAAATAGGAAGCACATGCTGCAGAATAAACAGTGTTGGCGGCTATGCAGGAATGGTGGCTGTTCGTGAGCCTTTAAAGGCACAAAGCATCAAGCCGCATGACTATACCAGGGCTGGGGCTCAGCCCTGGTGCCAGTGCGTTGCAGCCAGTTGGTCTCACTCTGTTGCCTCGCCAGTGAAAATTGACATCAGGTGGCAAGCAAAAGCCCTCCTGGTTGGAAGAGATCGTAGCTAGATCAGGATCGATTTATCTCTTAGCCAAGACTGGGACCCTGAGTCTAGGCTCAAGGAAGATCCACTTTCTGTATCCTAGAACCGGGGGAAGGAGACCCGGTCCCAAGTTTATCCAAAGAGGGGGAAACATGTCCTCTAATTCAGCTTTGCCCTTTGTGCTGAACTTTTGCTTAGAGTTGGAGCATGGCCCATTCTCACTGGCAGGACAACAGAATCTTCACTGGTGAGACAATGTTTCTGTGTCTCATTTAGCTGCGACAAGGAAAAGGAAGGACCAGGTGAGACCGGGAGGGACAGCCTGGCATCCCTCTGTGAGTACCTCCAAGGCTGTCACAGAGAGGAAGGTCAAGATCTCTTCTTGCCAATGCCGGAGAGTAGACACGGAATAATCAGTTCAAGCTGCGACAGCCCAGATTCAGGCTGGACATCAGGAAGCGCTTCCTCACTGTCAGAGCAACATGATAGCGGAACAAGTTGCTTAGAGAGGTGGTGGGCTCTCCCACAGTAGAGACATTCAAGGCAAAACTGGGCAGCCATCTGAGTGGGAAGGTGTAAATGGGTGTCCTGGAACAGCAGAGGTTGGACTCGATGGCCTTCATGGCCCCTTCCCACTCTACTGTTCTATGCTTCTTGGAAAAGCTTCCTGTCCCTTTGGAGCTTAGCTGCAATTCTCACATTCACCAAAGCTGGTGTTGCATGACAAAATGTCTCAAATATCCACATGCTGAGATGGCATATTTAAAGGGATACACATATAAACTGCATGTGCTGCTGTCATTGGTCTGCATTGTTTTGGAGTGTGGGGTCATTTGCTTCACTTCACGTGTCAGTTTATTCACACAGTAGCAGAAGGGGGTTCAATTCCCCCTAAACCAGATATTATCCCCTGGGATGATGCAAAGTTCTTTGGGGTGCCTTTGTCTTGAATGCTCATTGCAGGGCTGTTGGCTTCACAAAAGAGCTGCTGCTGATGGAGATGAAAGCTGGCAGAACCAGGTGGCTGGAATGAATCCACACAGCGAGCTGCACCTTTGGACTCGGTTTTTGGGGTTTGACTACAAAGACCGCTAAGATTAGCATCGGCACTTCCAATGTTACCACTGGAGTATTATGTAGAGAATGGGGGAAATGCCACCTTATCCTTTGGTTCAGGCAGCAAAAAGTCTTGGTCCGATCCTGACAGTAAAGTCTGAAAAAAATGAGTATGGTACCTGCATTGCTGTGTGTACAGAGATCAGAGTACTCATGCTACCTCGTTCCATGTGTTCATCAACTACAGTACCATTTTAAAGGCTTTCACTATGAACTGAAACAGAAGGTTCTTGTATTCTCTGAGGTTTGGGAGCAGGTTAGCAGATACAGAGCCTTTTCAGGGGTGGCATCCCAGCTTTGGAAATCCCTCCGTGGAGTAACTTGCCCGGTTCCGGAAGGTTATCAGAATGAGGGCAAGGACAGCACCTCTTTATCATTTTAGGCTTTTCTATTTTTGTTGGCCTCCTTTACTTGGATATTTCATAGTACTTTTATGCTGTTTTTATAGATCTGCTGTTTTAAATTTATTTTAATGTGTTTTTAATATTCTGATGATACACTTAAAAGACAGAAGAAGAAGAGAAGAGAATTATATACTGTTTAAAAAGAAAGAAATGGGCATCAATCAGCAAACAATACCTAGGAGAGTGTAACTTATTGTTTGCCCATGTTGTGGCCTTGTTTGGCAACTGCTTGGCCTCTCAGCCCAGCCTACTTCACAGGGTTGTTATCCTGAAGGTAAGACTGCAGGGTAAGCAGCAGGAGGAGAATTACATAAACTGCCTTCAGCTCCTGGGAAGGAAAATGGCAGGATATAAAAACATTAAATAAATGGATAAAAGCCAGTGGATAGAGAGCCAGTGTGGTGTAGTGGTTAAGACACGGGACTGGGACTCAGACGATCTGGGTTCGAGTCCCCGCTCAGCCATGGAGCCAACGGGGTGGCTTTGGGCCAGTCACAGACTCTTAGCCCAGCCTACCTCACAGGGTTGTTGTTGTGGGTGGGGATAAGATGGAGGAGGAGAGATGATGTACGCTGCCTTGAGCCCTTTGGGGAAAAAGGCAGGATATAAATCGAATGAATGAAAGAATGAATGAATAAAATATTCATATTTAGACAGGAAAAAAGTCCTACAGCTCCTGGCATTCCCCAGCCAGCCATGCTAAAACTGTGCCCTAAATTACTAAATTAATTAAAAATAAACTGATTCTGTATCTTTGCCGTGAGGTTGATTTTGCAGCAAAAATTCAGGCGAAAAAGAATCAAGGTTTGCTACCTCACCGGAAGAAAGAAAGTCCCAGGGCTGCTCTTGATTCGCATATTCGTTCATTCAGCTTTTGAGTCACCCTATAGCCAAAATTTCCAAAGCAACATAAGGAAATATAAAATAAAACACAACGCAATCCACAAAATTCAATTCAACGCCATAAAATTCAGTACATGCATGGTGCTCCTTGGTGGGAGAGCAAGGGCAGTCAAATTGGGATGGATAGGGATTCGAATTTTTAAAATCGCGAATTCTTTCTGTTGTGTTTCTGCAAAGAGAGGCTGATCTGGATGAGCTCTTATAAAAAGTAAACCAAATGGACATTTCATCCCTCCATATCCACCGAATCAATGAGTAAAGGTCTTCCTTGCATCACATCCGCCGATCTGTCGGCTACGTCCTTGTTAGAGGTGAGAGACAATCAGATAAAAACAGCAACCCTCATTCAGCACGACGGACATGCTTGAATGCACAAGGACCCGGACTCTGGAGGCCAGGCATGCGGCACTCTCAATGGACAAATCTGTCAGTTTCAGTTTCTCCCACATTTGATTTTGTTTTTCCATCTCACGTTCTTTTTGTCTGTTTTATGAAGAAATTAGCACATTTGAGTACATTCTTATATTTTTAAAAAACCAGAATCAATTAGTGTGGCTGTGATGTTCAATCAATTAGTCACCAACAATTAAAAGCTTCCCCTGATTAATCAGGGAGTAGATTTTAAAAGTTTTTTTTTTAATTATTTAAAAACTTTCCGATAGTGCAACTGGCAAAGCACCATCACATTTTCTCGGAGGAAAATGCGGCTTCTAAAATGGTCGCTAAAAATCCAAGCTGTGCCTCTTGCTTCTCGAGTTTTGTTTTTCTTTCTGCACCAGCCTTTACCAATCAGATGCCTTCAAAAATATTTGACTACAACTCCCATCAGCACCATCCTGCAGAGGTGATGGTTAAGAAGGCTGGGAGTTGTAGTCCAAGGAATTGGGAAGGCAACAGGTTAAAGAAGGTCTCCATTAGGATGAAACCAATCTTTCTAAAGCAAGAGAGAGATGGCACATCGATTCATGGTCTATCCATGTGTTTTGTGTCTCAAAAGATGATGAAAATAATGATTTCATACTGTTCTTCCAAGGTAAAATGACCAAGGAACTTGTGCATTCAGGAGAATGCAATCAAACTTCGGTGCCGTGCTATGCACTCACACAATCAAACACTGTTGATCAATGCAATCGAATGATCAAACACAGGTGCAGTCCTGTGGTCTCCGGACTTCATCTGGGAGGCCACAGGGTTTTCCAGAGTTGCATTCCATGATTCTGTGATCCTGCAGTGGGGACCCCAAAGGCCAGACCCCTGCCTACCGTCTTGGCACTAGCATGGGAAGAACCACAGGTCACACCTGTGCCTTGGGGGAGGGAAAGGGGGGCATCTTGGGGGAGGAAGCACAGAGGGGAGGAAGCAAGGAGCAGAGGGTTGCACCAGTTCCAGCCAGTGCCCCAGTCTCCTTCCCTCCCTCCTCTTGCTGCTCAATCTAAGCTGCCCAGAAACAGCCATCTAGAGAAATCGCTGAGTGCAAGAGGTGGCCTTGGGCAGAGCAACTCTCTGAGCTCAGAGGCTTGCAAGCATCTCCTGGGGTAATGCGACTGCACCCCATTTGCAAAGTTATGCCAGAGCCAGCCATCAATGGGACGACAGCCATCCTATACCTGTCCACTCAGAGGTTAGCTTCACTGCTTGCACTGGAGATGGGTTGGGTTGGTTTTCAAAGCAAGGTGAACCCCATGTAAATCCAACAGGCTGGGGAGATTCTCATCTTAAGGTAGGACAGGAACAGGAGCCGCTGATAAGCAGGGGGAAATATTCCGCAGAACAGAGGCCAACTGTCTGAAAGGAACTCAAACTAAGCAAGGTTTGAGGGTAAGAGATTTACACAGATGATTTCATAGCAAGAGATTGGGGCGGGGGGGGGGGTGGAGAAGAGGAGTGAAGCAGCCAAGACGTGTTTGGAAGATCTGACCATCTCCTGACCATCTGCCTCCAGGAGCCGGTGAAGCTCACAAGGTTCCCTTGTCCCTTGCTCAAACCGCAGTGTTAGCATTTCCCTCCCAGATCCCCGCTTTTCCGCATTGTGCGCTGCTGGCTGTCCGTGTCACGCACTAAAAATGCAGAGCTGCGAGTCCCAGCCATGACTCCTTTGGCAGCCCTGGAGAGAGAGCCGAAGGAAGCCGTGGGGAGCCAGGATGACTGGACAGAAAACTCCGCAAACCTGTGAAGAAGTGGAGGCTATGCCTTCCCTCTTCTTACATGTCTAAAAGGCATAAAACTCTCTAAAATGTGTGCATAAAAAGGCAGGGAGAGGAATCAGCTGGGGATGGAAGGGCAAAAGACTTTGGATGCTTCCTTTAAAGAGGCTCATTCATTCAGAAATGTCTGTCACGGATCAAGACTAAAATATGTGTGATATTTCTTGATTGATTTAAGTGCGTGGTCTCCGGCTTTATCACTCCTCAAGATTCCCTCAGACAGCAGTCCCACTGGGACCAAACTTGGGGATAAAGCCCAGTATCCCCCAAGTGGGGGGCACCTTCGTTCCCTCCTCTTTCTTTGGCTAGCAAGGTGCCAGAGGACTGAGGGAAGAGTCTCCCTTGCTTTTAAATTTAAGTGCCTGCATTTGCAGGTCTGATCATCCCCAGGCATGCTGGCTGGGGCTTATGGGAGTTGCAGTCCAGCACGCCTGGAGCACACTGGTGTGAACAGCAACTGCTTTTTGGAGTCCAAGGCAGAGATATCTTTCCATGCCCAGATATAGGTAGATCTCCTGGAGATCAAGCCTGAAGATTTCTGCCACTGGGTTCTGGACAGCTGTTGAAATGCAGCTTGCAGCGTATTGTGGAAGAGATCCTAACTCACTCATTTTCCTCTTCCCTCCCAATCCATTTTTCCTTTTGCACCTTTTCTTTTGTATTGTAAAGCTGTGGGCAGGAACTGTCTTGTTACTGACCTCTGCACACTACCCTGGGAGCCCTTTCTGGGCCAAAGAGAAGGGGAAAGGGCTTCAAATAAGCAAGTGTTCCTGCTGCCCAGGGTGGAGCCTTCCCCAAAGGTGATGTGGGGCAGGACTGGCCTTAGTGCCAGAGAGCAATGGTGGATGGAGCTGTGTGCCCCATGCAGCCCCCGGTCCCCTGGCTGAGCCGGCTGCCCGGGGTTTCCCATCTCCAGCGCTGCAGCCCAGGGGTGGGGAGACAAGCAGGTGGATTGCAAAGGCGCCTAACTCCACAGATCAGAATCAATCGACATGCAAGCACAACTCCTAATACCAAACGAAATTTGCAACAGAGTTCTCCAATCCAAATTTTCTCCAAATTTTGCGATGGAGTTTTCCAACCAAAAAATGCATACAAAAAAGAGTGTAATACAGGAAGTGCACACAAAAATGAATATATTGGTGAAAATAAATGTATGTATTGGCCACATTGCCTACTCTACATATTCTTGCAAGCAAACTTGTGCCAAATGCATGTATCCGGAGAAAAGCATGCAAAAACAAACACGCAGTTTTATGACACCCTCCCCACACCCCAAGTGTACATTAAAATGTGAATCGGACAAATTTCTCCCCTGTCCCTCATGGCCACATGTAGCCTGAAAGGGAGTTGGCAAGACAAGTGGCTAAGAGTACATATTGCCTAAGAGCTTTCCAACCTCATCTCAGGGAAGCACCACAGGCTGTCAGGATGCAATCCTATGGCCTCTAGACTCTGCCTGGGCTGCCATAGGAAAATTTGGAGCTCCAGCTGCTGCTTCAGAAATCAGCACAGTCAGCGCACGCCCCACTTACTCTCACAGCTGGCATGGTTCTTTCTACGGAGGCTCAGAAGCTCGGTGCATAATTTCTGGAGCTGGTGCTGTAGGGAATTCCAGGGAGCGGAAAGACAAGGTCCCACCAGGATGTGGGAAAACTCAGCGGCACTTCAGTCACTCCCCACAAGCAGGGGCGACAGACACAAAGAAAACTCTCCTTCATACTCCTCCCCTCTGTCAGGTGCTCACAATCCTCCCAGTTTGCAGGGTCACAGGCAACTCTGATGGGTAGCACCCTTAGGCAAGTCTCTGTTGCCTCGCCTATCCATCTGTAGAATGGGTATAGCAATACCGACCTCTAAAGAGTCTAGCCCTAAATAGCCTTCTGTCAAGCTGGAAGAAGAAGCCTCTGCCCACATCAAGAGGAGAACCCAAACTGGAAACTTCTCCTCAGCCCCTCACTTCCCTGGGATGCTGTGATCCTACCCTTGGGATGGTTCTTCCTGGTGGAGAGCCAGCCAGCTTGATCAATACAGGTGCTCAAACTGGGCAGCTCATCTCTCCCAACACCTCTTCACGCAATCAAGGATGGGGCTCCCCATGTCTCCTAAAGCAGGTCCCATCTTCCCATCTCCTCCAAAGCAGGTGGGCTTCATGGTTAGCCTGGGAAAGTTCAGGAGGTGACCTTGAGGGTGTTTTAAAGGCTTCTGCCCCAACTAAAATCAACTGTTGCAAGATTAGCCATAGCTGAGAATTGGAAAGTAAAATATGGAATATAGCAGAGAAGTATGAGGATATAGCTATTAATGGCAAATTAACCTATGATAGTAATGTGAGAAAACAGCATTTAAAGAAAAATCAGTTTAATGAGATTCGGGGTGCATTTACTGAGTTTGTGTTAAAAAATGGGAAAGGCTTTGAACCATCAAAAGAATCATTGCAGTTTTGGAAGCGGGGGATGTCCTGGAAAAATGTTTGAATGAGTTTTCTATCTGTAACAGCTATCCTACGGTCTCAGTCATGGGCAGCACAGTATCTTTAGGATTTAATTTAATCATATCTTAATTTTCGATGTCTTTCCTTTAGTTCTAAGCTTTTTCTTGGTTGTATTTCCAATTGAAAAAGCAATAAAATTGTAAACTAAATCAAAAATAAAGACTTCTCTGCACCCCCTCATGTGCCTGCTGTCCCCAGTGGACTTCTCCTCTACTTTTAGAAACATAGAAACAGAGCGAGTCAGAAGGGGCCTCCTGGGTCATCTAGTCTGACCTCTAGTCTGATGTATTAAATAAATACATAAATATACCTCAGAATCCCGTGATGTCACTCACTGAAAAGTCAGTAAAAAGCTAGCGCTGGTCCACTCCCTACACAACCTTCCAGGATGCTGCTTTAAACAACAGTACTTGTTAGTCACTAGGTGTGATAGATGGTGGTGTAGTGAAATATGCACATTTGGTCATGCAGCACCGGCACACTTTTCGCCGCAGGAACATTGCTGTCACATGCTGGAGCAGGAGTTGCCAGCACTGTAAGCTTGGGAAGGGAGACTGGAGCACAGTCCAGATTTGGCCTGACATGTGATTACGGGAATCAGCGAGAAATTAACTGGGTTGACACGTAAATCTGAGATTAACTAATTCACACCTCCCAGACCAGCACACAAGTTGCAGTCAGAAATCTAGCCCTTTCTGTGCTTCAGCTGAGATTTGCAAATCAAAGCAAACAGATGCATTCAACCGCATGCCTGTTTGCTGCAAGATATACAAACAAATAGATACACACATTTCTGTAATGTATGCTAACCGGCTTTGGTCCATACATGCACAAAATTATGTTTCTTCAGATAATTCATACACAAACCCAGCTGCCTATGGATCGACTAAGCGGCCCACATTCTTGCATCGTCCTTGGGTGTGTGGCTCAGGGGCTGCAAGGTGTATTTCTTGGGTGCAAATTCTACTGGGACAATTTTATCTTTTGAATCTTGCTCCTAAGTCCTATTTCCACCACTGGGCCATTCAGGACTGCTAATTTGACAGGCTCAAACTTTGCTGACAATGTTTTCAGTTCGGTTCCATCTTCCAGGTATTTATGGGGTTGAGGACTTTGCTTCCATGCGTGCGTGCGGTTTTTTCTCCCATTTCTTGGCAATGAGATCCCCTCCTCTTTGGTTAAATCACTACATTTTTTTCCCTGGGTGTGTCTTAACAAAACCTAAACACTCCAGTTTTGCTCATGGATGTCAACCCTAAGGGTTTATTATGTGGTGCAGAAATTGATGGGTGTCCCATATGTTATCTATATACTGTACCAGGGAACTTAACATGGCATTTAACAGCTAGTCCCAAGTTTCACTCTCTCTGTTTCATACATTTCTCAACTCGATGCATAACAGATCTGTTCACATATTTATAGCCCAAGTTTATGCAGGGTTACTCAGAACAAAGTAAAGCCCATTGAGGTCAACAGAGCTTCTCCCAAGGAAGTATACAAAGGACTGCAGCATTAGCCAGAAACTAAGAACATAAGAACATAAAAAAGCCATGCTAAATTAGACCAAAAATCCATCTAGTCCAGCATTCTGTACACATGGTAGCAAACCAGCTGCCCACAGGATCCTTCCAGCAGGTTGGGTGCAAGACCTCCTCCATCCCAGGCTCCTCAGCACCTGGTGCATGAGGCACGCTGCCTCTGGCAAAGGAGGATGTCCTGGGTTCATGTGTTATGGGACAGGGAGAAAATGTCTCTCTCTTCCTCTACTTTTTCTGCACCGTGCATGATGTTAATCACCTCTGTCATGTCTTCCTTTACTCGCCTTTTGGCTAAGCTGAACAGTCCCAGTTGCTGTAGCCACTCCTCACAGAGGAGCTGATCCAGCCCCCGGATCATCTTTTTTGCCCTTCTCTATACCTGTGGCAAATCCAGACAGCATACTAAAAAGCAGAGACATCACCCTGCCAACAAAAGTGCGTATAGTCAAGGCTATGGTTTTCCCAGTTGCAATGTATGGCTGTGAAAGCTGGACAATAAGGAAGGCCGAGCGCAAAAGGATTGAGGCCTTTGAGTTGTGGTTCTGGAGGAGACTCCTGCGAGTCCCTTGGACCGCAAGGCGATCAAACCGGTCCGTCCTAGAGGAGATCAACCCTGACTGCTCTTTAGAAGGCCAGATCCTGAAGATGAAACTCAAATACTTTGGCCACCTAATGAGAAGGAAGGACTCCCTGGAGAAGAGCCTAATGCTGGGAACAATAGATGGCAAAAGAAGAAGGGGCCGGCAGAGGATGAGGTGGCTGGATGGAGTCACTGAAGCAGTCGGTGTGAGCTTGGGTGGACTCCTGGGGATGATGGAGAACAGGAAGGCCTGGAGGAATGTTGACCACGGGGTCACGATGGGTCAGACGCCACTAACAACAACAATACTTTTCCAACTCAATGATGTCCTTTTTCCAGTAAGGTGACCAGAACTGCACACAATATTCCAAGTGTGGTCACACCATTGGAAGTTGGAGGCTCAGAAAGAAGGTAAGGAGGGAGAGATGGGCTTGAGTTGAACAACACAAGGCACCGTGTGGAGAAAATGGGGAGGGAGGCATCTTTCTTCTTTTCTTATAATGCTAAAGTAAAACGGGTCATCCCATGAAGCTGATGGACGGAAGACGCAAGACAGGTAAGAATAAGCCATTCTTCCCATAGAGTGCACTGTTAAACTATGGAACTCCATTGAGGGCAACTGATTTGGAAAGTTTAAAAGAAGCACTGAAGAAATCCGTGGAGAAGGTGACCAGTGGTTACTGGTTTGGGCGGCTCTGTGCCATCTCCTGTTTCAGGGGCAGTGTGCCTGTGTTCTCCAGTTGCTGGGGAACATGGGTGGGAGGGTGCTGTCCTGTTTGTGAGAACACCCAGTTGTTCTACTGATGGTTGTCACCTTCATGGTTAGAGGTTTTTAAGAAGAGCCTAGAGGGTCACCTGTCAGAAATGCCACAGAAGCAGATCTCCTGAATCGGCAGAGGGTTGCAAAGTTCCCTTCCAGCATTATAATTCTCTCCTTTTAATCCTTTTGCTCTCCTCAGAGGTTTGGTGACTTTGAAACGCTTTGTCACATCCCTCCCTAAACGCATACCCACCCCAAATGAAAAGATCGCAGTTGCGTTTTGTCCAAGAAAGCTGCTGGGATGCTGCTCTGGGCCTGCTCCCCGATGGGGAGGACACGGGGCAGGGGTCTCAGGAGGACTAGCTGGCTGGGGGGATCTGCCAGTGCTGCCCCCCCTCCCCAAGTGATCCCCTGCCTCCAGCAGCTGCAGGGCTCTGCCTAAGAGTAGGGCCAGATCTGGGCAAGAAAGCAGAGGCACTGATGGGAGGTCCCGGCCAGGCTGCTGAGTCAGGATTGCTGGGCAGGCCTGCTCCCAAAGCCTCTTTGTGCTAAAGGAATGAGGTTGGAGAGGCCGCGAGTCGCCCCCCTTCCGGCCCTGACACCCGCAGCCTTCTCAGCCCTCCAGAGTCTGGCTCCCTGCCATTCTTGGAAGCGGAGCAGAAAACTTAATGGCCCAGCGTCAACCTCTTGTTTAGGCTTCGCGGTTTCCTGTGGCATATCGCTTAGGATGGCACTCACAGCGAGTGGCTTGTCCCCAGAATTTCTGCAGCTCACTCTCCCCACGAACACTTGCTTCATAACTGTTCAACTTTAAAAAAAAAAAAAAAACCCTTTGTTTTCAGTTGGAAAATCCATCTCCCTTGTTGTCGACTTTTGTAGACTCGGCTGAACAGCTGAAGACCGGAAAGGCACACGAGGCTGCCATTGTCTGCTTGTGCCCCATCCAAACTGGGAAGCCTCCAAGGAGCCCGTTGCCCTCCTGAGGTCCTGCTGGCAGGCTGGGAGGAGTGGCAGCAGCCCCTCTGCTTCTCCACGGCCCTTTTCATCTAAGCCCCTTTGAGTCTGTCTAGCGAGGTCACAGGATTTCGTACATCTTGGCCTCTCCTCTCCTCTCCTCTCCCCACCCCCTAGAATGCCCCCTTCCTTCCAAGGCAGCAATTGCAGCTGGTGCAGCTCCAGGGGGCAGAGGATCAGAGCTGACAGTCCCCCACAAGGCAAAAGCATGGCTGGCGTCCCATGGCTTTCAGCGGATCTGTGCAAGCCATGACTAGGCTCGACGGAACCCTCTTTCAAATATAATTATTATTTCTAAACAGGCATCCGTACCCACCCATTGGCATGCATGCATGCATTTTATGGAGGTCTGCCCTCCATCTTGTCCTCTTTTTTGGTGATGTGCTTCCGCTTTGTTGCAGGTTCCGAAGGGGCCATCCTCTCTCCGAAGCAGCCCCTTCCGCTGCTGAACGGTTCACACCGTTAGGAACAGTGAAAATGCCCAAATCCTCTTTCTAGTAACTTTTCTGGGTCCTAGGCTTTGGAGCAACAGAGAACCAATTTTTGTTTGCTTTATTGTAAGATCACTTCATTTTATTGTAACACTGTCCCAAGAATGTTTGGCAGTGGACAGTATACAAAAGTTTTAACTAAATAAATAAATTTGGTCTAGCAAGATTTTTCTCTCTCCCTGCCCTCCTGTCCCCAACTCCCACAAAACTCAGATTTGGGATGATTCAGTGAAACTGACAGTAACTTTGGGTCTGCCAAAAGGGAAGGGCTACTTCCTTCTGAAGCCTCACACTTGGCATGTGGATTTTCTCGCTGTGAGAGCTGGTGATAGTTTCTCTGGCTCGGACGGCCTCCTCGAAAGGCTCAGCAATGTCCATGGTGGAGAGTTCTAACAATCGCCATTCATTCACCACGACCGCTAATGGCATCCTCTGTCACCTCCAAGTCACAAGTGTGACACGAGATGGATATTCCCATCTTCAGAGACACTGGAGCCAAGAGCAGTGGAATGCAGTGGTTGGAGTGGTGGGTGAGGACCAGAGAGAGCCGGGTTTCAGTCCCCACTTTGCCACACTCCTTACTACGACCTTGGGCCTGATCCAAACCTCCCTGACAAAGCTGTGTCTTCATATATTTGTTGTTGTGTGGGCACAAGGGGGGCAGGTGGGGTGAAGTGGATACAGCTCCAAAATCCTTAGAGGGAGGACAAGATAATTTAAATGTGGGAGAAAGGAAAATGGATAGAATCATCCATTCCTGCAGGAGCACTGTGGACTTGGCGCATCTGGGTTTGAATCTCATGAATTCTGAACTGCCAGAGTTACCTATCCTCACAGAACAGAGGTACGCAATTTGGCAGGTGATCTAAACAGCTAAGCCTACAGAATTTGTAAATATGGGAAATGGGAAAAGAGTACAATTAAGTTTGTGGGGGGGGGATAAGGCAAAATTCTGAGCGTAGAGCTCTTTGCATTATAGTTTAAATATGGTTAGAGATTGATGATATTTATGGAAGGATGGTTGGGAGTTGCATTATGCACTATTATTGCTTATGACATACAGGACATACAGTATATAGGATACGGTATTTTAACCACTGTAAATACCATAATAAATGAATTCTTTATGATGTATTAAAGTTAACCTTACCTGAAAATAAATATTAAAAATAAGCAGGACAAAAATAACTTGAGGTTTTAAAAAACTGAAGATGGGTGAAAGTGAGATTGAACCAAAGGTCTGTCTCCAAGCGTAGTGACCAAGGAGACAGGTTGCTGTCATGTAAAGTATGTTTTGGGGCCAGCCACAGCTAAAGACTGGCGAGAGACCCCATGCCCCCTTCCTACATAGAAACAGAGCAAAATAGGTCAAAAGGGCCTCCCAGGCCATCTAGTCTGACCCCCAGCTCCAGCCAGCTCCGCTCATGACATGCCACCATGTGTATGTCCAGCCTCTCCTTGAAGACACTGAGGCATTAGGCTCAGAGGAGGAGGATCAGAACCTCACCCTTTAAGCCTGGGCAGCACTGGACTTCACTGCTTTCCTGGTCAGGTGCCAGTTTGGGTCTGGGGAGCAATTCCCCTTAATTTTTCTTGTTTTGGGCACTTCAAGGCCCGTTGCACCCTGGAAACACCTTGATTAAGAGAACTCAGGAATCCCTATAGTTCTAACTGAAAGAAGCTCATTTGAACTCCCGACAGCTTCCTTCCAGACAGACTTGCAGAGGCCAGGCTGCCTATCAGCATCAGTTCAAATGAAAAGAGGGATTTGTTGGCAGTTTGTGTGAGTGTGGGGTTTGTGTGGGTGTGGGGTTTCATTATCTGAAAAGCTAAATTATACAAATTTTTGCAGAGTGCTGTTGGACCCTGAAACAGTGAGCACAAGCCTGTACCTGCATCTTCTCCCCAACCAGCTCTATAATACACACAACTGCAGAAAAAGAGACACTGTCCCCGTCTTCATCTTTTCTTGCATTTGCAGTGGATGATACTTCCTTGCACCACACTGTTAGATGTCGGGCCCCCCGCCCCCCCCCCCCGGTATATGGTAAAGGTCAGTGAGCTGGAACAACCCCCTAGTTAAATCAAAATTCAGCCCACAAATATTTATCTGGAGGCTTGCAGCAACTTGACATTGATCACCACGCCTCACTTCGAGCGGTCAGAGCACTATTCAGAAGAGCTCCGTCGCCTCTGGTGGATTCACAGAGCAAAGCGAATCCCAGGGCCTGCTGGAGATAAACTGAGCCAAATTCCATGCTCCTGCAGGAACTATCCCATGCAATTGCTGGTGGATGTGTTAACATACCATCCGCGAGGCTCCCAGGACAGTGTAGAATTACCCTCCTGCTTTGGAACTTGAATTCCACCTTTCTGTTTCCTGGAGATCTTGGAGAGTGACTTGCAAGAGAGTTTGCAGAGGCAGAACCTGGCAGGGAAGAGCTGCAATGTCATCAGTGTACTGGGCTGGCCCAACATCACCAAGGGACACCCTGGGACCTGCCCTGAGGGTCTAGCTGAGGAATGTTGATTTGGCTTGCAAAATATCCAGACTTGTCCCGTTTGTAATCCCAAGTGTCAGTACAAGCGGGAGCACCATGTTACTGGGAAAGGATGGTGCATCCCCAAACTTGTGATCCCATCAGAAAAATGAGCATTTTGCAACACTCATTTTCATGCATTAATAAATTAGAAGGAAAGTGTGCAATTTTGAGCAAGGCACACAAAGACAACACACTTTTGCCCTTTGCAGGAAAACTGGAGCAAGCGAAACTGAGTTCCAAGGTAAAAGTTCAGCAAACTCGAATAGCCAAAGTTCTTGCATCACCTCAAAAGAGAACCAAGATTTGCATAAAGTTTTCATATGCTAATTAATAGATATAGATGCAAACATAGACCTGGCCTGGTGCCCTTAAATAATTGGCAATTTGCTGCCCTTTTGTGATATATCAAGCGCCTTTCTGTATGGGGCAAGCACAACAAGGCTGCCCAGTGCCAGCGACCACATGTTCCCCTTTACAGTGGCGCGTCCTCTATTTTAAAGGCTGCCATGAGAGCAGCCTCCATTTGAAGCACTGCCTAGTCCCACTCCAATTCCTACCTGCTCATCCACAGGTAGCTCTTGTGGGCATTCACCTGAGCATTTTTATATGCACTATGGAGAGTTTCTCATTCTGAATCAGGGAAACACAACCTTTGGCACTGTCCTTACACAGAAGGAGACCCGTGTGGCTTCCCTCTGAAACAAGATGGCCAAACTAAGCGAAGACACTTGGCTCTACCAGGTTTCCTGTGGCAAAAGCCCAGGACTGGCCCCCTCATGTCACCAAGCTGGGGTTTTGGGCTGTTCAGCTAGGTCCCATGCTGGGACCACTGGCCAATGCCTCGCCCTACCAGGAGTATGGGCAGGGCTTGGGCTCCTGGCGTGTCAGGTCCTGTACGTTGTAAATAAGCAGATGACTTGAACAGATGAACTGTTTGCTCCTCAGTAAGTTGCTGCTCCTTGTGGGTGTGAACTGTGCACCCAAGACCAAAGCTGAAGCACCTGTAGCACTCTGGCTTCCATCCAACCCTGGATTTATAGTCCAACAACCTCTGGGGAGCCAAAGCTTCTCTGCCCCTGATCTAGAAGGGTTTGCTCCTTGCTAAAGCTTCTCCAAGCAAATGACTTGCAAAGCTTGATGAGTCTGATGTCAAGCATTTAGCACGGTTGCATGGAGAGAAACCTAGACTAATCACTTCTGCAAGAAACTAAATCCAAAAAGCACTTTAGGAATAAATAAGGCAGTTAGTGACAGAATATCTTCTTTCTTGGCAGCTTTCTAGGATTGTAAAATAGGCTGCAGAATTTCAAGGATTTGAGGGGGGAGGGGCGGTGGATGGTTCTACTGTGCCATCTCTTTGGTTAAGCCCAGTTCTCTGATCTAGCAAAACCAGTTTCCTCTAGCGCTGTCCTCTGGAAAGCCATATGAAAAGTGTGTTAAAGGACACAACATGCAGACCTATTCATGGGGATTTCTTGTGACCAGCATTGTTAAACATTTAATTGCCTTTCACCGCCACACACATGTACCTCCCTGGAAAACCAATTGGGTCAGGAAGCCATTAAGATCTGACACATTTCCCATGTCTTGGAATAACATCTAGGCTGATGGAACATTGTGGGCATGGTTGCAAGAGGAGGAGATGGCTGGAGAAAGGAAGGGAGAGAGAGGAAGAAAGGCAGATATGTAATGCTCCAGAACTTTATTTCCCTTTGTTGATATGAGCCAAGAAAATAAAAACAAAGCACATTATGCAAATACCATTTTCTACAACCACCAGCCACCCCTAAAGCAAATATTCAACTGCAATTTTCCAAAAGAACGGGCAAGAAAATAAGAGCCGCTGTTTTTCCTGTCTCAGAGCCTCATGAAGCAACTGGCACATTTTTTGGTTTGGGGAAAACAATCTCATTACCCTCAGCAATCAACATTTCTTCTTCTTTTCCTTCTTCGTTTTTATTTTTTAAAAATAAAAACAAACATTTTCTGTTTTGCTGGCAACACACATGGCCCATAAAAAGGCCTTGGAAAGATTCAGCATTTGGAGGCCAGATAAATAAACAAATAAATAGAGGCCTAAATATTGGAGTAAAAGAAGTTATTTGAGGATATTTCCTCCTCTGGAGCCAGGGGTGCGGGGGGAGGCAATGAAAGAAACCCAGCCTGGCTGGTCACAGAGTCCAAGGGCTCCGTGTTGTTAGCCAATAGAGGAAAGTTGGTTTTCTTGTCCCACTCCAGGTTTTCTGTTGCTTTGATTTACTTTTGGCTTCTTCGGGGCAAACATGTCAGCACATGCATGCGCTTGGGGGGTCTCCAGACATCACATGCAACATTGGAAAGGGTTGCCAGGCCTTTTCCTGCTTCTCTGTAGCACACGAAAGAGCAGGGCTGGCTGTGGTGGGGCAAAGCAAGGCTGGAATTGGGTGGCCTTCCAAACAGGGGGGTGCTTCAAACAGAGGAGTGTCTTCTGTGCCCTAGGGCCTCTGGCCCCTCTGCTGGCCATTTGACTGCAACGGGGCATGGAACTGGGCAGGCAGGTGGTCAGCAGAACCAAGTGGTGCCTGCTGGCCTGGTGGCTCCTTGAGTCCAATAAGAATGGCAAGCCAAGCCAGCAGAGCAGCTGCAGAGCCTCTGCCTGGGAAGACCTGCATGGGCTCCCAGCAACAAGCAGGGCCAGCCTCCTGGTGAGGGTCGCAATCTCTGGGTCAGGCCTGGAAGGTGCCCCCCTGGAAGAGCGTCACGTGCAGTTCTGTGGGTCACTGCACAGGCCAGGTATGGCCCAACCCTTCAAATTATACGATGCTGAAGTTCATGATCAAATGAAGAACTTTCTGAATGTTATTTATTTATATTTATATTGCGATTTCTATCCTGCCTTTCTCCTACAAAGGGCTCAAGGCAGCTTACGTCATCTCTCCTCCTCCATCTTATCCCCACAACAACAACCCTGTGAGATAGGTTGGGCTGAGAGTCTGTGACTGGCCCAAAGTCACCCAGTCGGCTCCATGGCTGAGCGGGGACTAGAACCCGGCTCCTCTGAGTCCCAGTCCCATGCTCTAACCACTGCACCACACTGCCTCTCCAATGTTGGTAAACACTCATAAAAACAAACTGAAATGTAGTTGTCATTAGCCACATTTGGTAGATATAGCTATTGCCAACATGGAGAGAAACACTCCCTATTTGCGTGCCATACACTAGCTGTAAAAGATGAAGTATTTGCCAGAAAAAGAAAGGTTATCAGTTCTACTTAATTGCTTGAGAAGTGAAGAGCCACCTACTGAAGAGTTGATTTTAAAAAAGATGTTGGATTGCGCAGAGATGGACAGATTGACTTTGTCTTTGAAGCAGAAGGAAGATACATACTTCTATCAAACTTGGAATAGTTTCTATCATTGGTTAGAGAAATGGGACTATGCGTAGAATCGAATATGGTTGTGGAATGTAAAAAAGAGTGAGATGTCGACCCAGTGTGTCCGATGTCCTGAATAATTGTTGATTTAGTTTTTGGACTTATAGAGAAAATAATAAAATTTGATTTAAAAAAAAGTTCTACTTAATGGCTTATGCACTGGCATAGTCAAATAAACAGGGATTCAAACCCACAGTTTTAAGAGCAAAGCCCTCAAAGCTCAGAGCCTGGATGGAGGAATCTGTCCAATTCAGTTACTCTCACTTGTGTTCCAAAAATAAATCCATCTCTCATTCTTTTTGTTCCAAATAGTGGGAACTTTGCAAATTTTGGAATGCTCTTATTGGAATCAAACTAAAACGAAATTCTTGCCCATCTCTACCTGGTACCAGCGACTCGCGACAAAATCTCAGATTTCGTGAATAAGGATTTCATGACATTTTCTCCATGAAGGCAGGAAAACCTGTGAGCGATGCCTCCTGATGTCTTGGAAACCAGAAGCCTTTCCTGGAGATTCCCATTTCTTGGAGAAGGAGGACCATTCATAGCTCCTCTCTTTCTCTATCGATCTGCTTTATTTGCAGGTTTTTCATTCACAAAAACAATGCATTAACCAACATTTTCATTAGCCAACATTTTTCATTAACCACTCATTTCAAACATAACCACTAATTTTCACTTACATTTTCTCTCTTCAGAGTTGCCAGAGTTCAAATTCATTGAAAGTATCGCATACAACCTAGAACAAATTTGCATCTGCTTCCCCATCTTTTAAACTCGGGTTTTTGTTTTTAAAAGAATGTGTGGTATCAATATTGCAACATAACTACAGCCTCTTACATCCCCTTTTGATGTTCTCCTCAGCTGGAATGCCAATGGCCGTGCTGATGGGGATCATGGGAGTTGTAGTCCTTCCAGAGGTCAGTGGTTTGGGCCAGGCTGTTTTATGCTGTTCTCATTGTGTAGCTGATATGTATGGACCCAAATTCATGACGTCGGGTCAGGGTGGCCAATGCGGCTGCAACACCCCTTGTTCCCCTGTGTTATTTCAGTGGAACTAAATGATGCAAAATGGAAAACCTCCGGCAAGATAAAGGGTGCAAATATGAGAAAGGATGCACCTTTGCTCAATCTGCGTCAGTTACGCTAGATGCAGAATTCAGCCTTTTTGGTTCACAATTTAACCTGCTAGAGTGCTAATGTGTGTGTGTGTGTGTGTGTGCATATATATTCATACATATGTCACAATAGGGAGGGGGCGAGAAAAGAGAGGGAGAGTGGCTGGGTTTACACATCACAGCAAACAGCCTTGCATGGTTTCCACAGTGCATTATTTGGTCGACAATCGTGTGGTTTCTACACTAGCGTGGTTTCCACCCTTCTCACTCGATTCTCCCAGACATGTTTTGGTCTCTTCCAAAATAGGCCTGCCACCCTGGTCAGACTGGAAAGCTGAAGGCAGCAGCGTTGATGGGGCCGCAAAAACGTCTCCCCCTTGATCTTCGTGCCTTCCCACTGCCGCCTCCTCTGACTCCTCTGACCCCTTCAGAATTAGACAGCACAAGTCCTTGGAGGGTCCGTGCAGAGTGGGAAGCTGGGTCACCTCAGGAAGAGGACCTGGCTATAAAGACCACCCAACATCCTACTAGTATTAGTGCACATTTGGAGCAGGCCTGGATATGTGATAATATACCAAAGGTCTTCTCATATTATTTATTTAATTAATGTCTATACTGCCCAACAGCCAAAGCTTCCTGGGTGGTTTACAAAGCACATTTTAAAAGCCCAATAAAAGATGCACTGCATAAAAACAGCAAAACATCATTAAAAGTTCACAGTACAAAATTTAAAACCATATGTTAAACACACACACAAATATACTTAAAGAAAAAGAAAAAATATTCAGACCTGTTAGTAGCTAACAAGTCCCAGAAACTACTTGAACGCCCTGCAATAGAGGATGTTTTTACCTGGCTCTGAAAAGATAGTAAGGTTGGCATCAGGTGGACCTCAGTGGGAAGCTTTTTCCATAAGTAGGGGCCACCACCAAGAAGGCCCTTCTCCTTGTGGTCTCCAACCAAGCCTTCCTTGGAGGCGGCCATCAGAGATGGGCCCCATATTATGATCTGGTGAAATATCCAGCTGCTTCAGCCAATGGCAAAGTGGTTCCATTTGGGATCTGTACTGTGTAAATTTGCACAAAGACTGGTGCAGAGGGCAAGAGTATGGGGATAGAATTCACAACAGCAACAGTGTCTTGCATTGTTAGCATCACCTTTGTTTGGAGACAGACATTCCCACAACAGCAGGAAATTGATAGACTCAAGCCATTGAGCAGAGCCGTCGTCCAAGAGGGCAGACACATCCCGCTTGCGTACATGGTGAACGCAGCTGCTCCCGTCTCCCTTTAGAGTCCCACTGTGAATGCAGGGCCATAAAATACTGTACACGGTTGCATGTCTTTAACGGGGCAATGGAAGTTGTAGTCCAACACATCTGGACAGAGCTGGGTTGAGAAGGCTGCTTATAGGACGTGAAATAAGGGGCTTAGGTTACAGGACTGCATATTTCAGAGAAATATTTCAGAGCTGGACAAACTTCCTAAGGGATGGGGAGAGCCAGTGTGGTGTAGTGGTTAAGAGCATGGGACTGGGACTCAGGCGATCTGGGTTCAAGTCCCCGCTCAGCCATGGAGCCAGCTGGGTGACTTTGGGCCAGTCACAGACTCTCAGCCCAACCTACCTCACAGGGTTGTTGTTGTGGGGATAAGATGGAGGAGGATGTAAGCTGCCTTGAGCCCTTTGTAGGAAAAAGGCAGGATATAAATTGAAAAATAAATAAATAAATAAAAATTGGGTTCGTGGACTTGGTGGTCTGAATGGCCCCTTCCAACCCTATGAGTCTATTATAAGAATACCCTAATTGTAACTTACTCTTGATTTTCTGTTAATGATTTCTTCTTGATTTTTACCTTTTTGGTTAGTGGGTGGCAAGAACTGTAAGAATTGTTCGTTAGGAAAAAATGTTGGCTGTGCATGATAATTTACCCTCCTTCCACCCAGTCTGGTGTCAGGCGGGGAAGGAGCTCTTGCAACAATAGATATCAAAAACCACATATCTTGAACCCAGTCCTAGTGCAGCCTTCCTCAACCTGGTGCCTTCCAGATGGACTATGGACTACAACACCCATAATCCCTGACTGTTCCTCTCGTGTTCCTGTGATAGGCATTCAAGGCTGCCCTTCAACCACTGGTAACAAAGCTCTTTTCTGGGGAATGAATAAAGTGGTCAGGTCTGATTGATCTCGCTTGTTTCTAGGGAAAGGATTAATGTCAAGAGGCAAGTTGCAAGAAGAACTGCCTGCTGATGTTTGTGCTTGCTTTGAAGTGGCTGGAAAAATGCCTGCTATTCCAAGAACCCCTCCAGGCAAAGGACAGATCTTTCCCCCCACCCAATAAAAGGAAAGAGCTCCACCCACACTGGTAGGATGACGAGAGTTCCAATTTGCACTTTGATTCAGGAACAGAATCAAAGTGCTGTTGCTATTAAAGTAATGAATACACAATTCAATCTAAACAGCAATTTCGTGATACTTGATTAAAGTGCTGCTGATGCTTCCTAAAACAACAAAGAGTCTTGTGTGCCTTAAAGGCTAACAAATTTGTGGGGGCATAAACTTTAGAGGACCCAAAATCGCTTCATCGTAATAGGAACATCCGTCCTTAAGGTGTCACAAGTCTCTCTGTTGTTGCTGCTGTGACAGATGGGACATGGCTACCCAGCTGACAGCTAGTTACTTTTGAACTTCATATTGCTTTTGGTGGTTGGTCCTCCAGAATATCCCTTTTGAGATATTTGTATCCTTTTACTGCACTTAGAAATCGCTGCCCCCAACATACAGGTAAGCTGAGACAAAATGCAGTCCAGTATATGTTTACTCAAAAGTAAGTCTTGCTGCTTTTGTGGGGCTCATGTCCAGGACAGCATGTAGGAGATTATGGGATGAATGAAATGAACAAGCCCCAAATTAGAACTGGCTGGCTCTGCAGCTACTAGGTTTTTACTTTAAAGGCGACACTCTGATCTGGCACTGTAATTTCCCTTGAATTCCCAGTAAATTCTACCAGACGGGACTGAATGATTATTTAATAAGCATACAGTAGCTGCTAGAACAGGCTGCTGATGTGCTGCAAGGAGATGGGGAGGGGCAGAGGGGGTAGCGCTTGGGAAATTCCACACTACTGCATTTAATAAATACTTTAAATTAGATTTGTGCATTTCCTCAGACGAAGTGCCGAGTTTCCATGTGTGGTTTTATTCAGAACTGCCACGCCAACAAGAATCTAGTGGCCTGTTTTGTCTGATGACTTGATTCAGTTATGAGTAAGGGTTGCCAGATGCCCTGCTCGAAGGCGGGCCCTCCGTTTCAGAGAGTCTGCCCTATTTCAGCATATGTGGGGCAGTGTATCTCATTCGGATGGCAAAGAATATGTTGTCTGAGTGGCACAGAATTCAGGTCCCTACAAAGCTCTCCCCTCTGCCCTCCTTTCACATTGTCTTGCTGTCTCTTTCTCGAAAACCAAGTTGCTAGCCCTTATGGAAATATGTGATTGAAAATAAGGATTTACTGTCACCTCCAAATTCTGGGGAAGTCACTGAATAAAATTCCCAGGGACCAGTTTTTATCTAGATTAGAAGATCAGTTGTAAAGCTGGAAACATGGCAGAGGAAACTGCTTTTTAAAAAAAACCAATCAATAAAACAAACTATGTAATTGTTATAATCCATATGGATTACCGAACTTTCTCGGCACAGCATTTGAATTCCTTCTCCTTAGCGTGGATTATTCACATTGCTTGTCTTACACATAACCCATGGTTTATTTCAACCATAGTTTGTTTCCTACAAAGGTTGCGTCTGGCAGACACCTGAACAAACGATCCCGGGGTCGTTTCTCCATCCCGGGGTCGTTCACTTTCCACTTTCTTCACCCACTCCCTCCCTGCTCCCCAACTGCTTTTGCAGCACTGCATGAATAAAGAGGCTGGTGCTTCGCTCCATCCATCTTTTTCCACTGATTCAGTAGCCAGACAAAACAACAGCCCAAAGTTCTGGGCTCACACATAGCAAGATTCCACCATCCAACAGACCATCAGTTCTCTTTGAGTGTTACCGTGGGTCACAACATATAGTCAGCCCACCTCATTTTGGGTTCACACTAGGGATACGAGGAATCTGTCCGCTTGTGTTTACAGACTGCTTGTTCAGCCCGCAGTTCAAAAGTGAGCCAAGCAAAACGGAAGGGAAGTCCTTGGACCCCTGCCAAAGAAAGGCCTGCAACTGGCAACCTCCTTCCAGGTCATGTGCTGCGGCACAATCGGAAGCTGCTGCATGTGACACAGAAGTAGGAAGCTGCTTGCACAGCAGTTGTGCAGAACTTAATTCCTGGTGAGCACCACATGAACACTGGCTGCGCTCATCAGAACTCAGGCACACAGCTGTGGGAAACCAGATCGGAGTCTGGGGAGCCAAGGGATCCCCACTCCCAAACTAGATTCCTCACAGATTTCTAGTTCACACAAGCCATGATTCAACAAACCACAATTAAGCAAACCATAATTTGTTAGGTGAGAACCAGGTGATAGCAGCACCTTGTGTGAAATAAAGGGGACTCTTCCGGGCTCTTCCAGTCTCCCGGCAGGCCAGGTGATCCCACCAATGGCGCCAGATGCACCTGTTGCCAACTGCTCTGTACATGGACCATGCTATGACGCAAAATAAGCTGGCGTCATCTGTGGACATCTCCAAAAATCAGAAAGAACAGAGGGGCTCCGTAAGAACGTCGGCATATTCTGATATCGGTATTACAAGCAATGCTGTTAAAATTGTGGGCCAAAGAATTGCTTCAATATAGCCTGAAGGGCCTGATCCTGCCTACTCTTGGAAGCTAAGCAGCGTTGGGCCTGCTTGGAATCTGGATGAGTGACTTAACTGTATTGAGTTGCCCAGAGAGCTTTGGCTACAGGTGGTTAGAAATGAAATGTAACAACCACCGCCTTGATTCAAGGCTATTCCTAGCAACTCTTCTTACACATGTTCAGACTTTGCTTTGCAAAAATCTGGCAATGACCGCCAGAGTAGAAGTGCCTTCGGTGAGGCACTCCTGGTGTATGTAGTCTTCTGCCTCATGTGCCAAAATGCCTGAACTGGCTTTTGGTATGATGAACCTTGGAAAAGTTGCCTGCAGTGCCCTTGTCTCAAGCCCAGCAGAACATAATCGAGGGTCAGACTAGATGGCCGGGGAGGCCCCTTCTGACTCACTCAGTTTCTATGTTTCTATTATCCCTCAATGATTCCAGTCTGAAATGTCTCCTTGGCATTTAACTCCCATCTGTGGAGACCCCAGGCAGAAGACGGAAATCTCTGGCAAACCAGCCATCTCAGAAGGCCGGTCGGTGGAGATCTTGGTAAGGTGGTTACATATGAACCCACTTACATATGGGAGGCACTGATTTGCATACAATGTGCATATTCTAATTTATGCATGTAGGTGCAAATTTAGACATCATAATTTAAGATGCAATCCTAGGTGTGTTTAGAGAAAGAAAGTCCTTTTCATTTCCATCATATGCCAGCCAGCATGGGAGTGTTGAGCCACAACAATCGGAAGACACCCGTCAGGAGACATCTGGGTGAGCCATTTCCGCTAAGCCAACACAACTCTCTGCCCACACCACCTGCAGGGCTTTTGCTCGGAGGCCACTCCCTGCTGCCACTGGTATTTGCCCATGGGAGCACAGCACACATTACTATTTCTTTATTTAATTTATATCCTGCCCAACAACCGAGGCTCTTTAGCAGTTGACAAAAGTTAAAATTAAACGCAAGTTAAAATGACACACACCACAATAAAAATTGAAGAACAAGACCATAACTACAATTGTTGTTATTAAGCACAGAAGCACAACCATGGAACAGAAATAGAATGGGACATATTAAAAAAAAGTTTAAAAGTTAGATGGCTAAAATGCTGGGAAAATTAAAAGGTCTTATTATTTTATTCTAGGGCATTGTTTTGGAGAAGGGAGACAGGTAGGAATCTTGGAACTGCTATCCTTTTTCGGAAAGGGAAGGGATACCATCGGAAGACGCTCCAGATTTTCTTGGCTTGTTTAGGTGCCTAATTAGACCTTGGGCTATATGAGGGCTGGTTTTAATTTTCTTCTTGCTTGCTTGCTTGCTTTGCGCGTGTCTTAAAAAGTGTTGCCCAATTAATCAAGGACACATTTTAGTTGCTCAAAAGTGTTTATTTTATTTATTTATTTATTTTTAAATATTTATATGCCGCCCCTTGCAGCAGCCTCGGAGCGGCTCACAATACAAAAAATTTAAAAATTTTTTAAAAGTTTAAAAATTAAATAATCAACATTGCAACCCTAGTTAAAATAGATGAGTTAAGGTGGGTTGACTGTGCATGGTGTATTTCATCCATCGAAAGCCACTGCATGTAGCAAGTATCACTGTGATTCTGGGAAACAACCCTGGTCATGACTATTATCCCCATCAAAGCACACCAGCTGGTCAGAGCACAGCAGCTCATGAACCCGCCAAGGTACGCCATGGCTGAGGCCTGAGTGGGAGCGCCGCGGCTCAGGCTCTTCACGGCCAGGGCATCCGCTCGGTAGCACCCTGGGTGTCAGCCGAGAAAGGCGTCTGGGTCCTTTAGGCACTGCTTTCCCTCTGAAAGACAGAAGTCCTGCTGTAATGCATTTCATTTTGCCAGATTTTAGCGAAGTCAGGCTTGTCATCTAGTTTTTAACTCTGGTTTTTTCCCCTCTCTTGATCTCCCGGTTTTGTTATGGTCCATATTTATTAAGAACAGATCCTGCTCTTGGCTGGTGATAAAACAAGCAAGCTAAAAACCCTGCATGGCACATGCACAGCCGAAGTCCTGTTCCTGGTCCATCCTCTAAGGTCCTGTTGCACAAACAGCCCGTTCCAATATCACAGACCTGTGTGTGTGCATGTTGCAAAACTAGAGAGCAAAACTAGAGAGCAACCTCTCGTACGCTTAGAGGTGGTGGACATCACGTTTAATGTAGGGGCCCTACCTGTGCACAGCCTACGCTCAGGGTGGCCGTGTCTCTTTCTTTAAAGAGCGTCATCCTCTCTATGAAGGATGGACAGCTGTTAGACATGCTCCCCTGGTCCACATCGCATCTGAAAGGTGCTTCCCATCCAGCTGGCTTCTGGGCCGGCACTGACCTGGCGCCTGCAGGTAGCCCATCTGAGGGTATAAGGAGTGGTGCAGCAGGGCCCACTGGCACCAGCCGCTGCCACTGAGGGCAAAACAAACCCCACCTCCTCCGTTCCCAAGTGCTCTCGGTCTCTTGGGGACAACGGCAGAAGGGCCCCACCTGGGTCCTTTGTGTTGGGCTTCCAGGCAGCACACCTACGACCTTAGAGGAGCAGAGAGCCAGGTAGGAGGTTGTGCCGCACAATTGTGTCACAAACAGCAAAGCACTGATACTACTTGGGGTAATGTGCTTCCTTCTCTTCCTTTTCCTTCTCTTGGCAAGGCTAAGAGGCTGCCTGCTAGAGCTCCTCCATCGGAATGACAGGAGAGGCTCTGGGTTGCTGAAAGGGAGGGACGACTGTTTACACCTGATCTGCAATGCAGAAACGCTGATGACAAAGATGTTTCTATCCTGTCTCTTCTTCTCGCAAGGTACCCACGGCAGCTTACATGGTCTTCCTCCTCTCCATTTTATCTTCACAACAGCCTCTTTCCACTTCCTCCACACAATACATTATTTCAAGCACCTCTGTCTGGTCTCCCTTACACACCCTTTTTCTAAGCTGAACAGTTCCAGTTTTCGCAGCCATCCCAGATTTCCGTTGCCCTTCTCTGTATGTTATCCTTGGAATGAGAGTAAGGAGGGAACGAAGGGACACTCATTCTGTCTTTATGATGCCAATAAACAATGAGATGTCCCTTGATGCTCTGAAGACAGACAGTCGGGCTGCAATATTTGGCCCCAAGAAAGAGCCCAAGGAGCTGGACAGTAGTTTAGGTCTCTAGGACGGAGGATGGAGGCGGCACTGCAACCCCTGACCTGGGGATCAGAGCCCCAGATGCCCTCCTCCCACTTGCAGCGATCACAGAAGTGACCTGCTGGCTGCTCTCCTAGGTTGAGAAAGCAACCTTGGAGAGCAAGGCGGAAGGGGGCATTCCAGACAGTCCTGCGGCCTCCAGAGGAGGCTGTCTGGCGGAAAACACAGTGCAGGAGGGCAGGGCGGCAGAAGGCAGCATCTCTCACCCGGCCCTGGACGACTGCAAGCTCAAGCTCAGCAGCCTGGGGTATCGCCCTACGATCGATCGCGCCCTTCCTGGCATCACCGTCAGAGGGACTCTGTGCAGTGCTGCCCTTGGTGCTGTGGAGGAGTGAATTCAGCCTCCTGCAAATTCGCAGCACGGAATTCTTGGTGCAAGCTGAGGGGTGGGGGCATTGTGCAGGGGGAAGAGCCAAATAAAAATGCCAAGCTCTCAGGAGATGTAGCCCACGATGGAAAATTGGCAGCTGAACTGCTTGGCAGCCAATTATGCAAACAACACAATGGCAAAAGCAAGCCAAGAGCCAAGTGGGGATCTATAAAAAGGAGGGCTGCCCCTCAGCAGCCCCCAGTTTTCTTTTTGTTGCAGCAGGGGTGGGGGAGGCGGGGTGCGGCTGGATACTGGCCCGTTAAGTGCCCAGCGGTACAGATCTGGATTAATTATGGTGAAGAGAGAGAGGGGCAGCCGGATTAGCTGCAATTCATCTGGGACCCACAAATGCAAGGGCTTGGATCTGGAACAGCCGGAGCGGAAGGGGGAAACTATCCCTGCCCTTCCTTTGCACAAGAGCTCACAGAAGACCTGGGGCTGTAGCAAGAGCCATGCCTGCACACCACAACCCCGCTAGCCCAGCTTCTGTTCCCACAGTGGTAAGCCAGATGCTTAAGGGAAGCCCGCAAGCAGGATGCAAGTGCCGTTGAGGAACCGAGGCTTGCAGGGCAGAGGGTTGGCTCCTTTTAGCAGCATGGTGACAGCAACTGTCACCCTCCTCTGACTTTCCTGGTCCTCCAGGGTTCAGCTGAAACCTGCACAGTAGCAGCACAGAACTGAGTCTTCCAGCAGCCAGCAAGCCTGCCTTGTTGTAATGCAAAGTATTTAAGGCAGCTCGGTTTCATGTGGGCAGTGCGGGACCATCCACTTCACTGGAGACCTGCTGTGGGTTGTGAGGAGAACCTCCGGGACTAGTTTGCTGGTGTGAAGCAGCACAGCTGCCTGAATGTGTGGACCTCCTCGGGGGCGGCGGGGGTGGGGGGGAGGCCCTGGGGGTAGTCATGATGAGCGCCTGAGCTTCAAATGCTCTGCAAAGCTTGTAACATACATTACCAAACACACAGAATCTACAGGGAATGCATGATCCTGTCTTCCATTTTTTTTTCTTTCAATTACATTTCTAATCCACCCAATAACTGGCATTCTCTGGATGGATTACAAGCCATATATTTATGTATTATATTTATTTTACACACACACACACACACACACACACTTATTAGCTTTCTGAAATTTGCTTGCTTTATTCTCTGCTGTTTCACCAGGCTGTATGTAGTAGCTGGACTTTTCTTACACACATTCCCATTATTGAACAATGTGTTGATACTGTCATTCTGGCATGTTTTGATTTGGTTGTTGCTTTACAACTGTTTTGGCATTGCATTTTTAATTGTGAACTGGCTCAAGGACATTTGTCTGTCGGGCAGTACAGTCCATAAACAAGCACCCCCCTGGCCTGGCTTCAGTGCCTATCTGTTTATTTGCTTTCTATCCCATTTTTTCTTATGAACTCAAAGCAGCTTACATTATCCTCCTGCTGCTGCTCTCAATCTAGATCCCCACAAGGACAACCCTGTGAGGTAAGTTGGGCTGAGAGTCTGTGGCTGGCCCAAAGTCACCCTGTTGGTTTCATGGCGGCCTCCAAGCATCTCGAAGTCCTCAGTGTGGGCAATGTGGCACAGAGAATCCTGCACTCGCTTTGAACCGGCCTCGTTTGCTGTCACTGAGACAGCTAACCAGCAACGCAGCATCCTGATGTTATCACTGCTTGTTCCCTGGTTGGCTGGCATCACTCAAGGGCAGAGAGAAAGGGCGATGCCACGGCAGCGGCAGCAGGTCAAAGAGCCACGGCAAAGAACCGCTGTGATCCAACTTGGGGTGAGCAGGAATGGTGCAGAAAACATTGCTATCCCCCCTGAAACTGAAAGCATCCCTTCTCTTCTGGCACACCCTCTCTGCTCAAACTGGATCGGGCGAACGTTCAGTGCAGCCCTGACTGCTGGAGTGGGTGGGAGGTGTGGGGAGCAAGGCGTTTGCACCCTACAACAACCGTTGCTGATCACATCGTTTCCAGCTGGGGGAGGTGGCAGGAGCTGTTCAGATCCCACCTGCAAGGGCTGCCTTCGCTGGAAACAGGCACCAAATGCCGGCCAAGCAGGGAAGGGTTCTCACCCTATTTCCCCACGGTTAAACTTTTCTTATCTTTCTTTTGCAGGCTGCCACACTGTACCCAGGCCTTGAGTGCCTGCCTCACCGTTCAGCTTGCCTCTGGAAACTAGCACTTCAAAGATCTTCTCTCGATTGCATTGTCTTAGGTGACTTGCAAAGATGCTGAAACCCAGAGAAGGTGGCTATGCCAGGGCTGCGGGGAGGGGGCGGGGGAAGCTGGGGCTTCTCTGCATTTGCACTAAAGAGCTGCAGCTATCTGCAAGATCAGCTATGCAAAGCAACCGCAGAGACAAATCACCACCGCATCAACAAGGAGAGAAGATTGCACCTGGATTTCCCCAAGAGCAGTCGATGGGGTTAAATGAAGGCCTGGACTTCATTGGGACTCAGAACTAAACTCCAGACCTGAGCATGTGGAATATGTTGAGTCATAAGAAAAGAAGCATGCCCTTGAGCATACACAGAGCACCACTGTGCCACACACAGATGACTGTAGCCAGCCTTTCCTGCACACTGAGGCACCCGAGGTTATGTGGCAAGGTGAACTAGAACCCCAAAGCCACATATGCCAGACGCATTGAAAACACAAAGACATCTCCCTGTTGTAAGAGCTCAAGTCACAAAGCATCGCTTTTCTGGATTGCCACAGCTCAACTTGGCAGGAACAAACATGATCCGGGAGCAAAATTCATTCTGTGCAGTGATGAACCCAAAGTGCGCATAACATGGAGTCGTACATAGCTTCCCACCCACTCTCATTTTAAATCACATGGTTGAGGAAGCTCCAGTTTGCCCCAGAATGTTTTTGCAGGGGAGGGAGACCTTTTAACACTTTCCACTCTGACACTTTCTTGCTGTATGTTGTGCTCTGTTGAAAATTGTCTCTCCTCTCGAGACTTTTTCATAAATGAGGGTGATTTTCTTGCACACAGCAGAACAATTCAACTTTCCCAAAAATCTTTCAGGACACACAGAAACATTCTCGACTGTATTTTGTTACATCTTTTTAAAAAATCATTACGGGAAAAATATACTGCAGGTCCGAGTGCAGTCTTAGACATGTCTCACAGAAAGAAAATCCAATTGATTCAGTGGGACTTCTTCTCAGGTATGTGGGTATAGGTAACTCCAGGAAGTCCATAGTCTTCCTGCTACTTAGTTTTACAGCCCACCTCACCCTGAAAACTTGGGGGGATAACAGAATAGAAACCAACAAGCAAAATGCAATTTCCTCTAAACCAAGAAGGTTTCATTCTCTCTCTTAAGATTCTCCCTCTGCATCTTAAAGGTCAGCCAAGACAAGCAAGTTTTCCAATGTTACCTAGCATGAGGCTTTGGGGATCTGGATTATCACTGTGGCCAGTTCAAATGCCAAGTTTCTGAGAATATAGAAAAATAGAAAGGCAAAAAGTTGTGTTTGAGCACAAGGGAAGAGTCTTGGCTTCTTTCCTTTTAAAATTACAAGTTTCCAGCCCTTAAGGCTTTAAGTATGCAAGCAATACCTGACAAAATCTAAGAAGCCAAAGAGATTTCCAAAGAGACTGTGCAGAAATAAGGGAACAGTAAAGATGGATTCATTTGCATAACATATACAGGTTGCATTATTCATTTTTGTTTGAGCAGAAGTTGGGCAATTTTGATGCAGATTTGATGTTTGTGTTGTTTTAATGCGCAGTGTACAAGCGCTTGGTTAAGCTCCATTTTGCTCTCGGCTCCCACCCTCTGCCTGTTGATTTGCGAGTTCAGGCTTTTTTGATGTTATGTTCACTTTGAAACAGCTAGTCTTGACTTTATTTATTTTCTTTGCAGCTGGGATCTTGCAAAGAATTCTAGTTGGTCTACCAGGTCAGAGTTAGCAAAGTGCCTCTTGGCAGCCAAAAAAGATTTGCTACTCTCAGACAGGTAAGACTTCAGAATTGTCAGAAGATCAGTAGAAACAGCCTGTCTGTGGATCGAAGAGCAAAATTTGGCCCTCCCTGTGACATATGCTGTCCCTGGAGAGGCAGTATTATTCCTATTTAATTTTTTTAAAAGCTGTGGATGCCACACGTCTGGGTGTCATTTTTTAATCTTCAGTTTTCATCACTTAATAGCTGAAGTGGGTAGTTAAGGAAGGAAAGGACGTCGGCTCTACGGCGGGGGAGTGATGTGACCAGCGATCGAGTGAGCAAATGTACAGCCCCATCTTTCGATAGCTGTCTATTTAAAGTACCGACCGTGGGAAACTTCTGCAGACGTGTGGTTTAATGAGAACTGAGAGCGTTGTGTCTTTTGTAGCTGGCTAGTGACTCACACTCTGAACTGAGGAGATGGGGGAGGGGAGAGAGAACGGCCAAGCGATCCTCTTGGAGAACATGGGCCTGCATGATTTTACCTTTCCAAGCAGCCGAGTGCCCTGATTCTGCCAGGAAAGACCCGTCAGGAGACATGAGAGACAACAAGAGTACAGACGGCTCCTGGGCCAGATTCAGCTCTGAAAGCACCTTTCCTTGACGGGGCCCAGTCCTGAAAGGTGTGCAGAAATAAGCTTGGTAGTGTTTCTGAGCATGTGTGGAGTGCACTGCTTTCACCACTACAGTCATCACAGCCTGCTCTCACAAAGGAGGAAGCAAATCTCCAAGGTAGGGAGTGCTTGCAGCTGGTGGACCCATTCCAAAGTTAGTCCTTGGAGGTGCTGGCCGGGCTCCCGGCATGAACATTTAATGAGCCCTGGAGACGGTTAAAAAAACAAACCCCAGCAACAGTGCCATGCTCACATTGCACGGCGCAGCTGGGAGAAAACGAGTGGACTCATACCCAGATTTAGTCATGCTCTGAGTAGACCCACTGAAATCAGTGGGACCTGAGTCAGCAATAGCTAAACCAAGTCCCATTCATTTCCACTCACCAAGTCTGACTACGACCCTTGGCTTGAACGTCCGAGCTCTTCTGGATTGTGCCCCTCAGAATGTCTTGTCCAAAACAAGGCCCCCAGACCCTGGAGCTGGTAGTAGGGCAGGGCCGTCTGAACGTGTGGGCCTGATGGGCACTTGCCCGTGGGCCCCATACTAATCTGTGCATGTTAACCCCTGGAAAATTGGAAAACTTCCAAAATTGACCATAGTTGTAGTTGTCGTATGGGCCCCAGTGCACTGCTTTGCCCGGGGCCCATCATGCTGTTAAGATGGCCCTGTAGAAGGAGGGCGTCAGGAAAAATGGAGCCGGAGGGACAGTCAGTAGCCTTGTGCAGCTTGTCCATTGCCCCAGTCCCCCTTAAGAGCATTTTTGGTAGCAGGACAAGAGATCGACAAAGCTGTCAGAAGACAAAGGAGGGAATCTCACCTTTAAATTCTGTGAGTGAGGCAAGGCGGTGGCACGATCAAACCTTCGCCTAAGGTTTTGTACAGACTCGAGAGGCTGCAAGATGCTCCCTGAATGTCCACCCACACAAACCAGTCAGGATCTCTTTCAAGACCTGCATTTCAAAAACTGAAAAGCAAAGGTAGCTGTGTCCACCAACATAAAAATTCCCCCAAATGCTAAAATCCAAAAGGGAAATGCTAAATAAGCCAGAATACCGTATTTTTCCGTGTATAAGACGCTACTTTTTCTTAAAAACGTTTACTTCAAAATGGAGGGGCATCTTATACACGAGGGGCAGGGAGGAGAACTGCAGGCACATGGGGGTGCGGGGGGGCCGCTTGCTTGCTTGGAGATGGGTAAGAAAAGTGGGGGGCATCCTATCCACGGAGGCATCTTATAGATGGGAAAATGCATTTTCTTCAGCAGGCCCAAAGGCAACACAATGCTGCACAAGTTTTTGAGTTCTTCAGAACTCTTTTCCAGACAAAGAAGGGGGAAAGTGGCTGAGTGGTGAAGCCTCCATTGGGTTGCAATATGAAAAAGGGCTCTGGGAGGGCTCATTGCTATGGCAAGCCCCATTCATGTGAGTGGATCTACCCTACATAGGATGATGGCTGGAGCCAAGGATCTATAGACTGAAGGGACCACTGATCCAACCTCAGCTGGAGTAGAACTCTTCCCTGAGGCCTGCAAGGAAAGGTGGCCAGAACGTGCTTCCATTCACAGCTCCAGACAGGCAGCCGCACGCTCTTCCAGAATCCTTCAGACCCCCTCCATTCCCTCCTCCAATCAACAGGTTCCCTCCTGGCTGGGCAGTTCGGGGATTTTCCCACACACAGGATTTTTCCCCCTAAATTTTTGGGTTCTTCTGCAAATCCTGGGGTTCCCCTGAGCCTTCTGATACCTCCCACATGAGCACAAATGATGCTGCTTGGCTGCTTGGATTCATACTTGGAAACTGGATTTGCTGTTAGCATACAGGATAAATCAGACATCTCCGGCCATCACTTAAGGCAACACATGGCAGAACATGGGAAGAAAACACTGTTTTTGCGCTCTCTTCTCAAATCTGGGGGTGGGGGGGAGGTTGGTGGGGCAAATGGGGAAGCATCACCCCCCACAAATCCATATGGATCATTTAAGCTTCCTCTGCCAGGAGGCAAACAATCTACCAAGTTTTTTGTGAGCAAGAAGGAAAGATTAATACCAGGCATTTGACACTCCTGCCACGAGGATGGCCGTTCGCATGGAGATTCTCAGGTTGCACTACCAAGCTCATTCCTCCTCTTCCCATGTGGTACAAGAGCAGCGAGTGACAACAGCGGCAAGAGGGAGGACGCACGGAGCGAGGGGGCCCATGGAGGGCGCCTGGCCCAAGTGCCTTGCAAAACCTGCCCCACAGAGGCATCGCGTGTCCTTTAAAAGTGAAGATTCCTAAATTTGCTTCAACATCTCTAAACGGATGCATGCTTGCTTCATGCAAAACTATTTCTTCTTCTGTCTGCTGCTTGTGTGTGATGCATTTCTCCTTTTCAGGTGATGCATGCAGTGCTAAAGAGCTTCCCATTGTGGGTATGGGAAAGGATGTCAAGGGACAGGGCTGGGGACGGCCCTTCCTGGGACCCTGCAGAACTTCTACCTGGCAGTCCAGACAATAGATGGATCAGAGGTGCACCTGGGGATATAAGGACGTTCCCCGAGTGCATTGTCCCCACCAGTTCAGCTGAGATTGCTAAAACCAATTTTGCAAATCTCAGAGACTGACCAAGGAAATTAGCCACTTGCTTGCTACAGGAAAAGAAGTCCTTTTTCTAAGGCTCTTCTCCAATGACCTCTCCAAATGCGCCACCTTATTTGTAAGCAGAGTATTTGAGGTACCGGGGGAGAACAGGTCAGGGGGACGAGAAGTTCTCCAATCGTTTCCTGGTGCAGGATGGCTCCATCCTTTTTCCTAAGACACGTGGCCACCATCCTGCATCCTTCACAATGTCTGCAGCCCTAGAGCAGATGGGGGCCATCAGATCACCTTCCCAGCAGATTGTTCCTCCTGCGAATTCCCGCGAGGGCCGCTTGGACTGCCTGCTGCAGGCAACCTGCATGGGAGGAAGTTCTGTGCTTAGGACCAAGGCTGCTTTCTTGGGAAATTCCACTCAGAGGCTCCCAGAATGAAGGAATCATGTTATTTTCTGTGCACCGTCAACACAGACATGACAAATGCAGTTTCCTGCAGAGAGAGAGCGAGAGAGAGAGCACTTAGAGGAGAGCTCAGGCCCAGCACGCAAGGCCGGCTCCTCAGCGATACCACATCTCCTTTTTCTGCCTCAGAAAGGAGAAGTCAGTATGCAGGGGGGAAGTCATTGGTTTTGTGATGGTCCTCACAGTGGTTTTTGTGCACCTGTTACCTCAGGGCCATCTCACAAGACCTGAGCGGCGAGACAGGATGCTAACGCAGAGACGGAAAGAGGGCTGGGGAGAAGGTCTTTGCGTCAGACCCTACTCCTCCCCACACCCACCCTTCAGAAAGAGCAGGGCTCGGGTGCTTGCTGGCCCTTTTCCACCAAGAATGGGGCTGGGGTTTCTTCTTATGTTTCTTTGTAATCTGCCCAATAACCAGAGTTCCACAGCCCCGTTCCCTCACATCTCCATATGCAGCAAATGGTTCTGATGTGGTCGAGTCGATGGTTCTGATGTGGATGAATAGATTACCCCCTACAAGGACTGCTTTTTAAAGTGCATTTTAGAGAAGCCCTTGGTGGTGAGTGGGCCCAAAGGGGCAGGGGAAAGCCAAGGTGGTGTGGCAGAGTTGCCAACATATTTTAGCTTAAAGGTCTCAGTGCCAGTAACTTGAAGGAAGGCATTTCAATTTTTGGAATGGGGAAAAACTGCACCAAAGCCAGAAACCGTAAAACTACAGTGTAAAAATAAATAAAAGCCAAAATAAAACATAGCAGTGTCACAAAGATTGGGATTGTAACTATCTGATGCCTGCAACATCCAGGTGCATGTGAGATGGTGCATGTGAGAACTGGCCCATCCAGCTTCACTCCAAGCACAGTCCCTTTCAGTAGCCTGTGCAGGTGACAGGTAAAGTATTGGGAGACGTGGCTGAAGCTCTCTTGTGCCCACCTTGGCAACGACCCTCAGGGCTTAATTAGAGACAACCACCTCAACAAGGTAAACTTTAGACCAGGGGTCGGCAACCTTTAACACTCAAAGAGCCATTTGGACCCGTTTCCCACACAAAAGAAAACACCGGGAGCCGCAAAACCCTTTGACATCTAAAATGAAGATAACACTGCATATATCATTTTTTACCTTAAAGCTATGTATATCTTCATTATGATTTAGCTACAGCTCTTGTTCAGTCACTAAAAACTGTTATTTTTAATCTTACATTATAAACTAGTAGGACTCCTTTCATATATTTTGAACAGGAGAACAGCTTCCTGAAGAGTCAAAGTCAGTGCTAAAGGGCTGCATGCATTAAACAGCAAACCTCATAAGTTCATCAGCAGTAAAACCAAATGAATCTGCCCACGTACCATTAAACGTTTGGTTTTCTTCAGAAACTTTTCTTTTCTTCGATTTTTCCATGGTTGACCTACGGGGGGGGGGGGGGGGGGCAGTAAATCCGCAGGTCCGCAGATCGGATCAGCGACTGTCCTGGAGATATAGGTGTGTTTAGTGACTGATTAGCAGATAAACAGTCAAGTGCTGTGAATAGTGACAGGTCCCAAGCGCAGCTTTTAACATTCAGATGAAGGAGGTTACATTGGGACAAAGAGAATCCTTTCAGCAGAGTTCAGTGTAACATGAGAGCCTGCAGGAAGCTTGTTTAGCAGAGGAATGTAGCAATTTACTTAACTAGCTGATTTACTTAACTAGCTAGCGCTGGGTTCCTGAGTGGAGCTTGGAGCAGATCAGCAGCTGTGCCAGCGTGTGCTTTGAGCGACGGAGCCACAGCAGAGGGGTTCAAGAGCCACGTGCGGCTCTGGAGCCGCGGGTTACTGACCCCTGCTTCAGACATTCCACAATTCTCTTCTTGCTTGGTTTTGGCCCCTGCTGTATCCCACCCCAACAGACCCATCCATGCACATGGCCTAAAACTTGGAATTGGCCCCAATGTGGTCATGTGTCCTCTTTTAGGGAGGACAGTCCTCCATCAGAGGAGTGCATTGGAAAACATCTTCTTTTGGAAGAGCTGTCCAGTGCCAATTTAAAGAGAAGGAACTGTAGGGTGTGCTGCCCACCACGTAGAGAGCAGGTTGATTGGACCAGCTTGTCACTGTGCTTCTATTGAGCTGCAATGATAATTTCTCGACCTTCAACTCTACTCATGAAAGAACGTGTGCAAAGTGGCCGGGCTGCGAAGGAGAAAGGGAGTCTGCCACAATCAGAAGGAAGAGAGCCTGGAGCCAAAAGAAGGAGCAGCTGGCCTTGGGAGGAAGACGCTTCTTCCTCACTGCCGGAGCGAAGCCATGGATGAAGAGATCTGGCCGGACGCCACTTGCCCGGTTTGCCCCCAGTACTTCAATGGGCCAGTGACGCCGGGTGTGAGCACCGCTTCTGCCAGTTCTGCATGCACCAATACTGGGCAGAGCCTAATGCCCAGGCCAGGTCTGACAGTGGGAGGAAACCTGAATCCAAGCAGGCCTCTAAGAAACTTTCCTGAAATAGCCAATGTTTGGGAAGCATCTGCAGGGAGAAGGGCACAGGCCTGGCTACTGGAATGAAGAGGTACACCAGCCCCTGGAGCTTTTCAGACGGCACAAGCAAGCCCCACCTGAGGCGATTGTTCACGTTCTTGAATGAACAAGAGAGATTTCTGCTAAGCCACCTGGAAGAACTAGAGCACAATGTTATAGCAAAAGGGAACAACCGCCTGAACATGCTCTGCAAGGAATCCTCTTCTCTTGAAAGAATCATCCAACGGGTGGAGCAGAAGTATCAGCAGCCAGCTAGGGAATTCCTGCCAGATGTTAAGAGACATTCTGCAGAGCTGAGAGGAGAGTAAGACTTTTGGGACTTCTGTGTATTTTCCTCCTGCACTGTGCTGGAATACCTGGAATCTCTCGGACAGAACCATTTCTGGAGGGTGCCACTAAGCAATTCCAAGACCTTCTAGAAACGGGCTTGTCCCTGAACGAAGCAAAGGTAACCCTGGATGCTAATATTGCTCATCCCAAACTTGCCCTGTCTGAGGATCATGGAGCATGAGGTAGTCTTTTCTGGAGAGCCCAAAAGGATCCAAGTGACTCTGAACTACCCAGAGCAACGGGTGCCCTGTTCTGATGCTGAAAGAGGACTCGCCATCCATGCCGCCTTCTCTGGCGGGCACGCATCCTGCTCTGTTCCTGGGGGAGGAAGCCCAGCGCACACTTTCTCACTAGGTTTGCCAAATTTAGCTAGTGCTTAGTGCAAGAATGTTTTGCTTCTGGCTACCAGCGGAAAGAAGAAATTGTATGGAGATGGGAAACTTGCAAATGACTCGGAGGGCTTAATAGTCAGTGTTTGTGGCTTCTTCTGAACTGGACTTAAAATGTGATTGTAAAATGCTCAGCGGGCTGTAGGGCCAAAAACTAACTTTGCAGTTTCCTGCAAAATATTTCTTTCCAAGTTACTTTGTTATGTGAATTATTAATAATTCCTGGCTTTTTAAGAGACCCGTTTTTGTTTTTGTATATTGTGTAGCATGTATTCTTAATCGGGCACTTTCTAGATAGGTTAGACTCTACCTCCCGTGCTTGGGGGTGTTTTGAAAGTATTCAGATGTGTAGGTATGGGCATATGTGTCCATATATTTCCTTTTTTTACAATGAATTGAAGAAATAACTAAAGCGAACAATATGCAAAGCAATGGCCCCTTTTCTCACTTTTTTAGGTGATGCATTTCCTCTTTTTTTTTGACAATTCATTAGTGGCCGCCCTGAGAGGCTGTGAACAGGGCCAAATAAATGAGCAGTTGCTACTATGCGGTTGCATGCATCTCGCATCAATTTTGGTTCACTTCAGGAAACACATGCCACAGTCTCAGCCTGCTCTGCCTTCTGGTGCCCGCAGAGCTTCTCTGTGTGCTCAAATCCGTCGCGCGGGTGTCGCACTCATCACCCTGGCAGCTCGCTGCATGCAGGCTTCAAAGACTCATGCTCCATCCCTGCCTCAGCTGAGGCTTTGGGTTCCAAAGAATTCACCTCAAGACCACAGACGCAAGAATTATGATACAAGTGATAAAGATTTGCGGTGGGGGTGGGGGGATAGAAACAGACCCCAAGTCAGCACAAAATTCAGCAGAGCAGCCATGTTAAGGTGTTGCTGCCAGGAAAACAACGGACAGACCTGAAAAGCAGAGGAGGGGGTTGGGTGGCCAACCTTTTTCTGGGCCCCAGGGAGAGAAAGTCCATACTCTGCTTTCATTGGTGGCTTTAGTCACTTGATGATTTTCAAGGCAATAAATACAGCCAATAAGATCAACTGTATTAAAACAAGAGAAATCAATATCGTTTCCTCTGCCCTTCCCTTTCTCTCTCCCTCCCTCCTTCCATCCATATCTTGCCTTTGCCATCCTATCCCGTCCGGTCCCATTCCTGCCCTGCCCAGTATTCTTTCCAGTATTCATATTAATCTCTGCAACAACCTTACAAACAGCTAAAACAATACAAATGCAACAAAATAACATTTAAAAGCAGCAGTTTTTTTAAAGCACCACAGGTATCCATCAGATTTTACTCAAGTCCAGATCAGATTACGGTGACATGCTCCACATGGAGCCATCTTTTAAAAATTCATTGAAACAATTAATGGTTCAAAATGCAACCTGACTATAGTAGCCTGCAAGGGACATAAAATGACTATTTTTAAAAAAAATCCATTGGTTTCCAGTCGGTTTCTGGGGATATTTCAAGTGCTGGTGATGTTAATCCTGAATAATTAGTCCTGAATAATTTGAGAACAGGAGATCGAGTAGGTGGTTGCTTACCTGCTATTGAAAATATTAAAAATATTTGGGCACCAAATGTTTCAATTACATGGCCTTTCTAACAGTGGCACCGTGGTCTTGGGATAACCTCCCAGCATCCCACCCCCCTCTATGAGCATTTCCATGCCAGAGTAAGGCTGCACCATTCAGAGAAGTTCCAGGAATCTCTGTGTTTGAGGTGTTGTTTCCCCTGCACGCTACCCCTGGTTTTTTTTTTTCTTTTTTCTTTTTCTTGTTCCCTTTCTTTCTCTTTCTCACTTCTCTTTATTTTTTTTTCTTTTGCCAAATTGCTTCTCCAGTGTCTTGTTTTGCCTACTTGCTGCCATTTAGTGGAAAAGGTTGTCTGATTACTTTTTGCGTTCACTCTGTGTTACTTGCATTGGTATTTTGTCAGCCAGTTTGCAGAGCCAGCTGGTTCAAAAAGCTGGGAATTGTATACAGCACGTGCAACACGCAAGAGGTACAGTGGGCCTGCAACTTTTGTACAGAAGGTCGAAATATGCAGAAACTAAGTACAGTGATTAGTTGCATCGGGAATGATGAGGGTAACACAGTCTTCTAAGATTGGCTTTACTGGGCTTAAATTAAAATAAATAAACTGGAGAGAAATTAGTACAATTGATCAGCCAGGAAAGAACTGGATAGTTCTTCTTTGGGAATTCTATAAATGGATCTTCCATTTTATCCTGTACTGGTCAGACCACGGCAGAAGTCCCCTGCTGGGTGGAACAGTTTAAGAGCTAGACCATGAACATTAATGCTCCTTCTACCCAAGGAGCAATTCCATTTCGGTGACGCTCTTGCAGTGCCACATTCAAGTGGTGGTCAAGGAGAAGACAAACCAGGGGAGCCACTAAGCAGCTCAAGGACACAACCCTGTGCAGGATTCACCAGAAAAGACCTATAACTCCTTTAATGCATCCTTCATGTTGGCCAGGAAATGCCAGGAGTCACAGAACTTTTTTTGTCCAAAGCTGCATGAAATCACACCCTAAAGGGCCTTCCGCCAGTCACTGAGCCTTAGGAGAGGCGTTATAACCTTTAAGGATGTGGGGGAAATTCAGAAAAGCCAGGAATCCGCAAAGCAGTGGTTATGGAAAGCAAGCAGCGGGGAAGGGGCATGACCAATGGGGGACCTCTGGATGCTGGATCAGAGGTGAAAAGTAGGTGGACAAGCAGGAGGCATTACAGGGGCTCTTCTTGGTGGGTCCTGCCGGCAACACCCAAGTCGAGCCTGTCCTGTCCAGAGCCCAGCACAGGCAGGACTTGGGTGAGTCCCTCTTCCTCTCTCTTGCTCCCGACACCCCCTTTTCTACCTCTCTTTTGGACATTTTATTTATTTATTTATTTATTTATTTAGGGAACTTCTATGCCGCCCCATTCGCCGAAGCCTTGGGGCAGCTCACAATCATAAATAAATAACAAAAATATAAAACAGTATAATTTAAGAATAATTTAAATTTTATCCTGGCCAAAAGATAAAATAAATACATAACATTAACAATTAAAATAACGCCTGACTAAAAAGACCAAACATCTTTGGTTTCTCCTCTCAGTAGATCCCTGGGGCAGGGACAAATGGCAGCTTCCAGAGTCTGATCTGATTGCTTTTGAGGTTAGGCCAAACACCAGGTGTGGTCCTAGGACTGGCCGTGTACCTACGAGGGATGCACCTGAAGGGTCCTAGGTTGGGGAAGGCTGGAAGGAGGCTGCATTCACCCACTGACAAACCCTAACTTCTACAAGCTCGTGCCTCATGAAGCCTTTCATGCGAACAGGCTGTAGAGAGAAGGCCTCCGGCTGCTGCTTTTCTGTGTCCACAGAACATACTTTTCTCATAATATTCAATAAATGCAAACTGATAACAACCCGTATCAACACCAAACACCCCACTTGCTAATGTGCAACAAAGCAAGAGGAACTGTGCAGAGACTTCTGGGGCAGGGGGCAGCAAACTTCTCCCAGCTGATTTCTATTTTGATACCCTGCTGGCAGAAGCCTTCAGGCAGAGGATCATGCGGGAACACTGGCTTGTGGTCTGAGCAAATAGATTTTACAGGAAACCATCATCGGCTCGCCATAGACTAATGCACAGCGTGGTTACTGGAAGGCCCAAAGCGAAGCAGGGCAGCTCCGACAGATTGGGCAGAAGCTTGGCCTGAAACGCAGCGGTGTTCGGGTGGAGGAAGCCTCAAGATCCTGTGCATTCAAGCCGTGTGTGTGTAGGCTTGTGTATGTATACAAGCACACACACGCGCGCACTTGAAGTATTTTATGCCACCTATATACTTAAAGTTATTAGAATGCGATCTCCATAGGAAAAAGGTAAGGTAGAGAAAGGCACCGGGGTGGAGAGAATGGATAGAAATAGGTAGTAGGACAACTCTCTTGGTTAGATTGTTGGAAATGCTACAAAAATGCTGCAGACGCTTCATGCACAGGAACAACCAAGCCCACCTTGACAATTTACCTGCACTGAATTCTGCGGGCAGTTGCAACTAGATCAGACCCACGCTGCCTGCTGGGGACAAACCGTCTGCTGTGCAGGGTGACTCAACATGGCAGCCAGTACTGAGAGAGAGGTGACCCTGCACAGTCGGTCAAGTAATGCACCTTCCTCCTTTTTGGGGTGGGGGGGCTGCAGGCAGAGATATATGGAACCCCCTGTAATGAGTGACAACTTTGCTTCTGTGTCTTATCACATTTGCTCCACTAGCATCCTGGGTTTGAGAGATGTTAACCTTCACTGACTCAGCCTTTCAGTCCCACGTAGGGATGTGTGGAATAAGCCAACGATTGCACATCACCCACCCCACAGAAAGAGGACTAACGAGATCCCCAATTGGCATAATTTCTGCATATGTTAATATATATGTATACATTTATATATGTATAAATCTAATCTAAATCTGCAATCTAATAGAAATGTAAGACATAGACATTTCACCATAGTGGGGTAGACTGACTGGGGACCAACTATGGGATGGGCATTTTAAGGGCACCTGATCTGTTTCCTCTCATCCTTCTTTGACCTAAAATTAGACTTGGACTAGACAGCCCATTAAACAGAGGATTGCCTGCTGTCACTTCTGCAAAACAGAGGACTGTGCTCCATAAAGCAGGTTACCTACGTTCCTAGACAAAGTTCACCACAACACTTTTGCCTTCCTTTCACGTTCCTCCTCAGGTTCCTGCAAATAACTTGTGCCAGTTCTATCTTATTTCAAGACTATCCTATGGTTCTTTAAAAATTTATGTGAAAATTTGCAATTACGTATTTATTTAAAACATGCATATTATTAATTAGGATACATCTTCCTTAAAAACTAAACCACCCTATTTCCTCCCAAATGAACACATTGCTCAATTAAGTTTCTCCCACAATTATGCACATTTAAATTTGGTGGGTGGGGGATTTGAGTTGAGGACTGTGTTGGAGCATCCAGGAAGTGAGCCCCAGTGGGGGACAGGTTTGTGCAGTCGGAATTTGCAAAAGTCACTGTCCTCCAGCATCCCCGCTCTTTTTTATCACCCAAGATGTTTCCGCAGTTCCGCTGGAGCCGGGAGCGACCATTCCTCATTAACTGATCTTTGGGAATGGGCCTTTATTTAAATATATGTGGAAAGCCGCCCCCTTGTGGCCAAAATGAGCAGTGTTTCTTCATCCGCCCAGGCAAAATAGTTGGAGTAACAGAATTAGCGCACTGGCTGCAGGGAAAGGGGGAGAGGGCCATCCAATTGCAATAATTTAAACGTGACACGTGAGGCAATGGGGTGGTGGGGACAGAAACCACACTCCCATTATTCCAGACGTACTAAGTTTGGTCACTTCCCCCCTCTCCTTCCCCGGTTTCATTAGCCCCCTCGCTCACAATAAGTAATTCTCCCTTCGTGCCTCAAATCACTCTCGATGCCGCGGTGGTGCGTGTGTGGCCGGCGTGAAGCATGAGGAGGTCACAGCCAATGTGTCTTCCTTTTGTGTGGGGTTTTCATTAGATGGGAGTGACCACAGAATTAAACAGCCCGTGGGCTAGCTGCACTGCCCACTAATTGCTTTAGTGTGTGTTTTATGGTATCACCACAATTTCCCCTCGTCGATACTGGGATTTCTCCACTTAATCCAAAGGCCTTCATCAGGATTAAATGAAGACGCAAAGCTCCCTCGTTAGATAAAAGACTGGGCTGTAGTTGCTGCTTTGTTTGTTTGTTTTTTAAATTTATTGAGTCTTTGTGGCCTCTTCAGCCATTTAACCTCAGAGGCTTGTAAAGCTACCCAGAGATGTCTCAGCCTACCTGGAGTGCCAAGCCCAAATCTCTAATTACAGGCAAAAGGCTGACAAAGGGGAGACTTCGGGGTGGGGGGGAGCCCCAGAACATCACTGCTACTTGGGGATGCTGGTCTCTGCAGGAGAGTCTGCTGGCAGCCACCTTAACCCAAAGGCCATGCAAATAATTTTTTATATGGATTTGAGTCCTCAGCAGGGTCCTCCTGATTGGGGTGGTCATTTGTAAACTGATATAAAGAGCATGTGCAGAAGGACAGGTTAGGGGACAAGTGGCTGGAGAGCAGTGCTTGTGAAAGGGATCTTGGGGTGCTGGTCGACTGCAGGCTAAACATGAGCCAGCAGTGTGATGCGGTGGTCAAGAGGGCGAATGCCACTCTTGGTTGCATAGCCAGAAGTTTGGCTTCTAGATCGAGAAAGGTGTTACTGCCACTCTGTACGACTCTGGTGCACCCGCAACTCAGTTCTGGGTTCCACATTACAGGAAGGATATAGCCAGGTTAGAGTCAGTGCAGTGTAGGGCCACAAGGATGGTGGCTGGTTTGCAGGGAAAGCCTTATGAGGCGAGACAGGGAACTGGGTCTTTTCAGCCTGGAGGAGACTCCAAGGGGGTCTGTTGGCGACATATAGGTACATGAGGGAGTGTCACACGGAGGTGGGGAGAGACCTGTTCTCCCCTGCAGAGGCGGGCAGGATGCACTCCAACTGAGCCAAGCTCAGGGAACCAAGGTTCAATTTGGAAGTACTTCCTGACAGTTAGGACCCCAAGGGCATGGAATGGGCTTCCACAGGAGGTGATTGAGGCCCCACTGGTGAGGGTGTTCAAGGATAGGCTGGACATGCACATGGTGGGTATGTCGTGAGCAGAGCTGGCTGGAGTCGGGGGTCAGACTAGATGGCCCAGGAGGCCCTTTCTGACTCATTCTGTGTCTACGTTTCTATAACTAAAGCAGAGGAGAAAAGGAGTGCCAATTTGCTTGCATTGTACATATGCTAATCGAGCAAGAGAGAGAGAAGCAAATTTAGATGTTGTAGAAATGCAGTGCCCAGTGCCACAGTGGGGGTGAGGTGGCCTGTGAGCCTTACTTGGTGTGCATGGACCCCTCCTCCTCCTGAGGGTTCTTCCTCTTAGACTTGGGCAGGGCAGCCCATCAGGTAGAGAACTAGTACAGTGATCAGTCGCATCAGGAACGATGGGGATAGCACATTCTTCTTTCAAATAGTGGGTTGGTCCCCCGGCAGCCCTTCACACAGAAAACCGGCTTCTGTAAAAGAGGACACGTGGCCACTGCACACAGATTTAGGGAAATGCAAATGGCATGTGGGCCTGTGAGGCACCACGGAGGTTGGTGGGCTAGGGCACATCGTGGCCTTTCCACAGGGCCTTCCCACGCCAGGCCAGCTACGTGGTCTGAGGCACAAGGAGTCATTGCTTGGTACCGCACTGCACCGGGGCCTCAGCCTCCCTTTGGTCTGGCTACACCCAGCCTCATCTGCGTTTGCTCCCTGGCCTCTGCCCTGCTGCGTCCGGGTCACCTTTCTCTTTCAGTCTGAGGAATATCGGCATACATGTATCATTAAGTGATCCCAGAACCCTGGCCGTGTGACAGGACAGATCCCTCTCCTTGACAACTACTGTAGGAGCATCCTGTATTTGAAGACATCCTCTGTTTGAAGGGCTGTCCTGTCCAATCCGAGTATAAGGATTTTAAACAAAACAAAGAGTGCGCCTGGACAGCAGACGGAACAGTCAGGCACATGGGTCACCTGGTAACTGTTGCCCACACTACAGCGAGAGGTATTTCTAGTTAAATGTGGCAATCGCCTCCCACTTTGCAGCTATACCTATAAAGCAGCAGGTGCAAATTTTATGTAACTTTGCACCTCTTGTGGGGTGATGCTTCCCCTCTTCTTCAGCAATTCCTAAGTGGCCACCTTGCGGACTATGCTCAGGACAGGCCTGCCAAGTTTTCCGTCTCAGCACAGCTTTGACGGAGGCACTTCTGTTGCAAAATGCATCAAAACAGAGTAGAGGGCAAATCGCGTGTGAATTTTGCTTGTAGACATTGCAAGTAAAAACCTTGCCCCGATGAAAGGTTTTTTCGGTTTGCACGGGAGCAGAAGAGCGAGAGCAATGCGGTGGAATCCTGTCACGGAGCAGACAGAAGGCAAAGCACATGTGTAACACAGACAGCTGCAGACAGAGTGTGCACAAGAGGCCAAGGATGTGTGCAGCACTCAGGTGTAAGATGAGCTACACACAAATCCCCTAAAGGACACTGTAGGGATTACAGCCCCCAGAATGCCCTGACAACTGGGGCATGCTGGGAGTTGAGGCCTTTTTCTGCCTACGCAGGTACAGGATGCACCCTCAGGGTTCTTGTCAGCCAGATGTTCATGATCCATTGGACAGACCAGATGTGGCTCCACCATGAGGCACAATGCATGACCTCCCAGGGGTGGGGTTCATACAAGTCCCTTCCATGCCCAAACAGACCAGGCCCTCCAGCCCAGTCAAGCCAGCTGGGTGCCCCGATCCACCTTGGATCATCTCCTGGAGATCCTCTGGGGAGCAGGGGAAGAATCATGCCGTTACCTCCAAACTCAGATCAAAAATAACAGCAAGCTGCTAGTCCAGTCTTCCCTCACATGCCTTTCACCAGCTCCTCTGATGGATATAGTGGGAATGTGTGGAGGAAGCGCCAGACTTGACCAGCCCCGGGAGGAGCCCTTCCCCTGGTGGCCGAGTGGAGCCGGGACCCTTGGACCAGCACGTTCCCGTCAGCTGGAATGCTGGCATCCTCTTGCACCCGCCTTCAGCATTTCCTCTTCCCGCTGAACCGAGTATTTGGGGGCGAGCTCTCATTGCCTAGTTTTGCGTACTTTAAGAACATCGTTGTACGTATCGTTGGCTCCAGCTTGGAGGGGCCTCAGCCGGGACCTTGATGAGCCTCCTCCTCCTCTCTGCCACTGTCGCCAGCTGCTGCGCTCCTCTGCCCCTTTTCCATCACTGCTCCCACTCACCTGCTCGGCAGGGAGGGAGCAAAACGGCAGGGGCATCTCCTCTCTCTCCCCACTACCATTGCCTGGGCAAGAGCATGAGGCAGGTGAAGAGGCAGGTGGCAACAGTGGAGACCCGCAAGCCCGCGGGGCTTTTGTCCATGGCCCCGGCAAGGTGGGGGTCCTCCAGGCCTGCCCTCAACGGACCCAGGTCACGGAGCTACACTTCACAGCCCTGCCGTTCGCAAGACGCTTCTGGAGCACCTGGGCGCTCCTGTTCAAAGGGTCCGGGGCAGCCACCATTATGCAGTTCGCTTTAACCGAGTGAAATGCAGCCATCTGGGCAAAATCCTGCTCTGTGGCAGAGTGCTGCATTAGCTTCTGAAGTCTCGGTAAATGACCTGCATCAAGTGGAGCTCCGTGCGGTTTGCTGGGCGTTCTCAGTCCAACTTGCCTCAAAGTGCTCCGAAGACTTGCGAGTGCATTAGCGGTCTGGCTTGCACGTTGTTGCTCTAACCCTGAGACCTCTGCCAATCAGTCTTGCTGACACCCATTAACATGAGCTCATGGTGCTGATTTTATGGCCGGATTAAGTGGCATATCTGTCGATCAGACCGTCCAGAAAGAGCGTCACACTGCTAATGATTTTGTTATTGATCTTTAATGATTTCCTACATTAGGACAGGCCAAATTAGCTTCATCAACAAGCTTTGGGGCTGGGTGGAGGCGGGGGTGGGGGGAGAAAGAGAAAGGCTTGAGGAATAATTGACTCAGTCTAACAATGATCAATCAGCTGTCTTCCGCAGACATGCACACCTCACTTGTGTTAACAAGAAAAGAATCTTGCATAATTATATTGGTTATCAAAATATATTAAACTCTTTTCCCATCCCCGGCTTCCTTTCTTTATAGTTAACTGGAAGTTTAAAAAAAAAAAACCTGTTTGTGATTGCAATTCCTATGACAATACAATATTTGTTCAAAATGAGAACTAGCTCATGTTGGTTCGAGCGCCACAAATCCAGGAAATTGGAAACTAAACCTGATGCTCCATGATCAGTAATTGTGCTGTGCAAATTTTGCAGGTTGTGCTTAGCATTGATGTTCATCTGTGCACCGTTTTCCTTGGCCTTTGAGGTACAAATCCAGGTAGGGAAGACAGAATGTCTGAGATCAGCAAAGGTGTCCTACAGTTTGGTGACCAGACAATGCTTCAAATAGAGGACACCTTCAAACAGAGGATAGACCGCTATAAAAGAGGTCACATGACTACCCTAAAAGAATTGTTGCCCATCCATAGCTAGCACTGGAACAGCAGACTGAAGATGCAGGCACATGGGTCCCCTAGTCACGGTCTTCCACACAAATGCAGAAATTGTATTAATCCTACATAAACTATTTTTACGCTTCCTGCATCCTTGTGACCCTCCGGTGGCCCATCGTGACATACTGTGTATCTCAACGCTGCTCAGCCCCTTCCTAGTTTGACATTTTGCCAGCATGCCGCATACATTCCAAGTGCACTTTTGCATCCATAAGGACTAGAAACATGCCTTTTTCATTTATAAGCAAGCAAGAAAGCTGTGATTACACAGACTTCTTCATCCTGTACAAATGTACATTGTGAGCAATGTTACAATATGCACAGCCCGAATTAAAAACAATATTTATTAAAAGAATGCCCCAGCTTTCAACTGAAATAGAAATCAAGTTGTCAGTCATAAAGTTCCTAAACCGTCTCTCACCCAGGCACTTTCCAAAATCAGCAAGCTGTTTGCATAATATTGCTTCAGACACTGATGCTGTATGAAAAGATAGCCCCATAACCTCCATTCATCCCACTGGGATCGGACCCCCTTCTCAAAATGCACTCATGGGGCTCAGGTTTTGCACCTTTCCCAGCCAAACACGTGTCAGGAGTTCTTTCAGAAACATACTCGGCAAACCAAGGCATAACAGCTGGTAGGAGTCAGCCTCGTTCCCCTGCTGTCGGTGGCGCTAACCAGATTCCCACAGCTGACGCTTTGGGCACATGCGTACACTCATGGCATTTTAAGCCGCTGAGATCTGTGGCAGTCCATAGGAATGTTTAAATGCACAGCAGATGGAGCTCAGCTTTTTCAAAACTGGAAACGATTTCTGCCCTGCGTTTCCGCTTCAGTCCTCTCAAGCACAGTGTTTTGGACTGCCATGAATTAGCATCAAGCATTTCCCCACCAGATTGTGCATGGATGATAAATGCATGTGATAAGCCAAGAAGAAATAAGAGGAGGGGGAGAATGAAGGAAGACGGTGCCAAGGGTTGCTATGGTTGGGCACCCGCTAAGGGCTCACACCCCCAGAGGGGCCGCAGACAGAAAGAGTCAGTTGCAATATCAGGGAGAAGGTAGATTCACTAGAGAGGAGCTCCTCGGGTGGTGTCTTGCCCAAGGACCCTCCATAACCTGAAGTCAGCCCTGGCTGACATGCCTTATTCTTATGCATGTATGCAAGCATGCACTTAATTTTGCGCTTGCACGCCACCAATTATCCCGACAGGGATCTTTAGATGGCTTACAAGAGTAATCAGAACAGAATTCTTAAAAAACAAAAAAAAGCCAACAATATTGCAGTGGCCACTTAATAAATATAGCAAGTTAAAACAACTATATACACCATTAATTGAAGCAGAAGCACAACAAGTTCACACAAGTTTTGGTGTTGTGTTGCTGTGACTTTGGAGAACACCCAGCTGCACTGTGCGTCTCCATGTGGCCTCAAGGGATGCGTGCACAGGTCGCTTGGGGGGCCCTGTGGCATGGCTCATCTACTCAGGAGATTCATCCTCCAGTTGAATTGAACCTCCTTCAGCAGCATCGACACAGTGGCCTTTGAAAGTTCCTGCTCTTCCTCTTCCTCTTCCAGTCCATAAAAGGCAAGAGCTTTGGGAGCGCTGGAGATCTCCCCTATGAGGGAGGCACTCTTAGATGTATGCTGCATTGTAACAGCTCTTGGAATCACTTCCGTGGGGAGCCTGAGAGCAGTTCCACCTTGATTTCCAGGGAATGACCGGCACTCTCCAGCTGGATTATTAGGCCGAAGAACTGTTTCTGGAGATTGCAGAAAAGGAAATATAATGAACGACATCCAGAGTTAATTTCCGTCTTCGTGTTGGAAGCTCCTAGTGGTTCTGGAATGAACGAAGTTGGCGCCTGCTGCTTTGAGGGCACAATCAAGCATTTGAACGTCGTCTTTATCCAGCTTTTTCATTGGCTGGTTTATCATCTTTTCTACATTCCATCTTGTCAGGTCTTTGCTGGTGGATCCTTCTAATACTTTACTGACAGCACGATGGCTAATGGCCTTGTCAATCGCAGACCGTGAAGGGCTTCTCCCTTCATCCCTTCTTCAGAGCGGCAAGTCCAAGCACCTTTCTTTCCAAACTGCAGCCGGCTTTCATGAAGGAACGCAGGAGGCTCCCTGCAGTGGCCCCTTCTTTGGCAGACAGGTGGGCAGGCTGGTCTGTCTCCCCTTGGCCCTGGGAACGGATATGCTCCCCTTCTGCTCTCCTGCCTGAGGGCCGTTGTAGGTCACCCGCCCCTCTAGGTTACGTGGGGCTCCTACAAGGCTGTTGGAGCCTGCCTGAAGTGTCGCTTGCCAATTGGCCTTCCTCACACAGAGCAGGAAGACGTGACTTTAAGCAGGGCGGGGGCACGATTCTGTTCAGTAGGTCTCGGCCACAAGGGTATGGCCATGTGCAAGCCAAAGACATGCAGGCATGGCTGGAGGCCTCCCTCTTCTACTCCACTCCTGGACAAAGGTCAGCAGGCCCAGCAACCTCCACGAGCTGCGACCACACTGCCCACGACAGGCTCATACGCCCTCAGGGAATTCCGTGGTGTGGATGCAGCGATTCCTCCCGGGCCAGTGCGGTTCAGACAGAGAAGCCACTAATGCCTCTTCCTTTTGGACCTCGGCATCTTAATGCCTATTGATCAACAGAGTGGCAGGGGTTTCTGGTGGCTTCCCCCGGTGCCTGTGGCGGTTCACCTCAGCAGCTGCAGCTCCGCTAGGCTTGCCCACCTCTGAGAGGCCTGCGAGAGGCTGCTCACTTGCAGCAAGCGCTTCCAGAAGCCTAAAGAACAGCAGTGCAGGGTTTGTTTGTTTATTTAGGATATTTCTAACCTGTCCAATCACTATGCATCTCTGGACGGCTGGTTGGCCTCGCAAGTGGACAACTGGATGCTGGCAGGGGGCCCTCACCCCAGCAGGTGACCAAACCCTACACTTGTCCCTTCTCTTTGCCACTGCCTGAGGCTCAAACATCCTGCTTTGTGAAAACTGCCGTGTGCATAAAGCAGGTTCCCCCCAAAAGATGCTCCCACCAACTCATGTTTCACAGGAAGCTGAGCTGGCAGGAACATGGAGACCAGGCAGCTGGGTGAGATTCTGCTCTCATTCTCCGCAGTTGATAAAGCCCTGAATAATGATACCCAAATTGGGAACAGCATTTTGTTCACACTTGGAGTGCAAGTCTTATTTACTTATGTTATTGCCGCCCTGAGACATTGTAAAGGGCGGGATACAAAAATAAATAAAATAAACACGTCTGTATTTCTTACTGGGTTCTACACACTGTGGGCACTTTGGTATCAGATCTTAAAGGCCGCCCTTCATCAATGGATGCCTTTCCTTCGCAAGAACGCTGTTCTAACGGATTTTCTATTAGCGTCATCCCCTTTAGGGCTGCGCGTTCACTTCTCCAATCGGCACTGTTAACCAAGCGCTCTGGCTCCTGTGTAGGGTGGCCTATTAGCATTGCATTATAATGCCAAATCCACTGATATATCTATTATTCATTGGAAATTTAAAAGCAATCAAAAGGTCATTTTGCTATTAAAGCAATTTTCTTCAACCTTCCCTTCTGCCAGTGAAAAGTTTTCTCTCGCACTTAAAATACACTAATGACCCATTACAGGGATGGGATCTGAAGCGGTGCTAATATATAGCAGTGTCTTTGGAGATTTTGAAATAGATATAAACAAACAGCCTTCTTTTAATGTATTCATTAAGAAAGGAGTTGATAGGGACAAGGGACGAGATCTTTTTCTGCTTTGCAGTCCCAAGGGGTCATACGGGGTTCGTCTGACAAGAGACAGCCATTGCTTGTAGCCATTAATAATTTGGAGCCTATTTGTGCTAAATATACAGCAAAGATCAGTAGAGAGGGTGCGTATGTCTCAGAAAAATTCAGCCAGTTTCTGTCTTAACAAACTAGAACATAAAATGGAAGGGATCATCTGTCCTCAGCAAAGCTTATGATTTTGCCAAATTGGAAGATTATCTCTCCTCCACCCCCATTTTATTTGTTTATTTATTTATATTTATACATGTATTTATAGACTGCCTATAACTGCCAAGACCTTCCATTTACTGCTAAAATATTTTTGAACCAGCTGCAAGATCTTCTTGAGGATTAGCCAACATACATTCTGGAGCAGCAGGCCTCAACTTTTTCAAATCGTGATCCACTGGATCCTAGGATACCTGCAATGCAAAACTGCATTGTAGGGTGACAGTCATGGTGATGGAGGACAAGGATGAGCCAAAATCCCCTTGATCCCCAAATTTCATTAAAGATAAATTAAGTCATTGTAGAAGACAGTCATTGTAGAAGACAGATATGAGGCAAAATAGCAGCAATTACTGTATTTTTCGCTCTATAAGATGCCCCTGACCATAGGACGCACCTAGTTTTTAGAGGAGGAAAACAAGAAAAAAATATTCTGAATCAAATGGGCACATCATCACAGGCACATTCCCCATCGCTTCCCCAGGGGCTGCACATCTGACAGACTTACTGCACACACATATTTGCTCTATAAGACGCACAGACATTTCCCCTTACTTTTGAGGGGGGGAAAAGTGAGTCTTATAGAGCAAAAAATACGATATTCTTCCCATTCATTTTGCAAGAAACGACCTGCTCCCACTTTTCAGTGTTTTTAGCCAATGGGTGAAGCAGCTATGCTTGCCATGCTGTGGCACAATTGGGTGACATACAAACATCTGAAGGAAGGAAGGAAGGAAGGAAGGGAAGGGAAGGTCCTGGTTCACTGTGAAGTTCTTGGTCTTCCATAATGAGAAGGGAGTTACTTTCTCCCCAAAGTACAGTTCAGAATCCTAGTGTGGATGTGATTGGAATTAACGCTGTCAGAAATTTCAGTCCCCATTCAGCCAGGATCATTTGTCTAACCACAAAAGATTAAAAAAAAAAAAAAACTAGTAGCAAGTTCTAACCAGGAAAGCGCTTTATTGAAGCACAAACCCAGAAATATGGAGCTGCCCACTCATCCAAAAGAGATCAGCGCTCTTACTAACAATTCAAATGCTTTTATATGTTCAGAGCCACTTATCAATCGCTGGCCATCTTGATCTCTCCCCATCTACACTTTGATCTTTCCTTCTGTCTATTGTTAGCTTTTGAAGGTAGAACAAGCTGTTTCACCACATTCCACACTTATCTTAACAGTGGACAGACAAGCAGACAGACGCCTATCACTATCTTACACACAAAAATGGTTCATTTCTGTCTATCCATGATAGACAAGGTTCACGCCCTGAGGGGTCTCTCGGCTCTTCTGAAGATTAGAACCAGTTAAAGTTGCTCTTTGGGTCAAGGCCTTCATATAAGGAGTTCAAGCACTGGGAATCAGAAAATGTATAGCAACATGTTTATCCAAAACAATTAAAGTAGCAACAAGCACAAGAAGCTTGCTCTTTCTAACTCAATACATTCCCACTACTTTTTTATTAAATATTGAGTCTGCAAACATTTTTTTGAATTACCTTGAGCATGCATACAGAAAAAAAATCAAATAAATTTGGAAGGAGACTGCAGCCAGGAAATTCAAAGTAGCCTGAGACTTGGAAGGGCAGTGAAGAAGGGACTAGAAAAGATCATCAAGTGTAAGGATGTTTCAATAGAGAACAAGGCCAAGATCATCCATGCCATTGTATTAGCAGTTACTACCTATGGATGTGAAAACTGGACAAAGAAGAAAGCTGACTAGAAGAAAATGGATGTGTTCAGAACGTGTTGCTGGAGGATTGCTTTCCATACCCTCTTGGGCCGAACAATGGGCAACTTTGTCATGGGGTGTGGGGGGGATTGGAGAAATTTATTTAAATATAATATTTAAATATACTGTTTATAATATTTTAAAATATTGATTTATGCACATGCATGCACAAGAGTTGCCAGTCTACAGATTTCGCTGCCTCCCAGTCTTAGAGATTAAGTATGTTTAGAAAAACATAGAAAAACATTATGTTTCTATGTTTCTAATACTGCAGGTGGCGCAGTGGTTTAAACCGCTGTGCTGCTCGGCTGGTAGATTGAAAGGTTGCTGGTTCGAATCTGCACAACGGGGTGAGCTCCCGTTGCTCCGTCCCAGCTCCTGCCAACCTTGCGGTTCGAAAGCTTGCAAATGCAAGTAGATAAAAAGGTACCACTGCGGTGGGCAGGTAACAGCATTCCGTGCACTTCGGTGTTTAGTCATGCCGGCCACATGACCAGAGACTGTCTGTGGACAAACGCTGGCTCCCTCGGCTAGGAAACGGAGATGAGCATCGCCCCCGAGAGTCAGGCATGACTGGACTTAATGTCAAGGGGAAACCTTTACCTTTACTTTACCTTAATATACAAAGAGCCATTTTGGCTAATGGGTGCAATGCAAATCAAATAAATAAATAAACTACAGTAATATCAGGGGATTGATTTTCTTGCTAATATGATGTTGTGCTATGATTAACCCTGTACTATCAGAATTTGGGTGCCATTTGTTATTTTAATCTGAAAGCCTAACTCATGGATAGAAAGTCTCATGATTCAGAATAAAACCTCTCTGAGAGCAATAGCTATTGGGAAGGACAGAAATGAAATGAAATACTCTCAGAACTGAGGCAGTGCAGATGAACATAGCTTGGTTATATTTATTAACTTGCCAAGTGGTAGGTAGGACTTTACTGCACCTCATGGATGGATTTGAGGTACATGTGGCAAGATGGGCATCTGTGTGCATGCACTGAAGTACAATTCATCTTTTCCTGTTATCCACATATACACATCAGAAAAGGCAGACGAAAGATTACACACAGACACAAAGGGTTCCTTTCCTGCCAGAACCTTCAGAAATCAGGAGAGTATATTATCAAGGCTGTGAACCATTTTGCATAATATATTGATTCATCAGATAGCATGGTTGCAACCCATAATATTACCAAATAATACCTTTAGACCTGAAAATAGAAGACATAAATTGCCTTGGAGTAACTCAACTTGCTTCACTAGGTAGTGCACAGAATTACTGGGCCTGGAACAGCAGGAAGCAGAAGAATTGTGGCTTCATGAGTAAGGTGCTGGCAGCCACCCACAGGGAGGAAAACCAGCCCTGTCAGGGGAAAGGAAAACCAACCAAACAGCCAAAGAACCTGAGACAGACATTTCAAACTGTTTCCAAAGTACTGTCTCACCACATTATAGTAACCTAGCATGACAGCAGAACTGATGTTGCAGACTTCCAATATTTGGAGTTATAGACACAGTGCAAGGGCAGTATAGGGCCATGCCCAAAGCACCTAGGAGGAAATCCAAGAGCCAGGACTGTTTCAACTGTTCTGTAGCAAGAAAGGCACGCTGCTTACCTGTAACTTTTGTTCTTCAAGTGGTCATCTATACATTCACACATATGGGCTCTGCACCTGCGTGGAGCCGGTTGTCAGGAACATTTTGTGGCTGAGACCCTGTTGCTGGAAACTTCTCCCCCATACCAGTGCCTAGTGTATATACAGGAGTTGCTGCCTATTCCACCAGTTGGATGGTAGGTTGGTGTCTCCTTGTTGAAGCACAGATGAAAGGACTGCTCCCCAAAAGCACAGTCTGTTCTGGACTGGGCCCCGAGTCTGCCGTGATTCTCAAATGTCAGTGCGGGAGACCAGGTGGCTGCTTTACAGATCCAGCAAAGGAATTCCGGCCTGTGGAGCAGTTGGCATGGCCTTTGGTATTGAGAGCTATAGGTTGGCGAGCTCCCGAGCCAGGGAGTTGCCCTCACCACTAGGCACCTAATCTTTGCGGCGACAGAGGCCATCTGTTGTTCTTGCCACCACAACAGACAAAAAGTTTGGGAGAGTGACAGAAGGGTTCTATTCTGGACCACAGCAATGCCAGAGCTTTGCAGAGATCCAGTTCATGTAGTTTAGAATCCACTGGGTTGGACAGGGAAGCAGAAAATGCTGGCAAAACAATGTCCTGGTTCAAATGAAAAGGAGAAAGGATTTGGAGGGCGGGGGAAGGATCTTGACAAACTGTGATGTGAAAGCAGATAAAACTTTCCATTTTACAGAGCAGGACTTCCTAGTGGATGACTTCAAAGCCACATCCAGTATTTCCTATAGTTCCTGTCCAGGTGCAGCATTCTCTCCTGATCGCAAGAGTTGTGGTTTTGACAAAGGCTGGATGAAGTTCAGTTGGGCATCTTCAGCAGGCAGGTGAACTGAGCCTGTCTGGCCTACCAGGGTGCTGTGATTGGGATGCAGTCCATAGCTTTCCAGTGAGCTTTTGCTAGTGTCCTCATGAGCAGAGGTAGAGGAGGAAAAAAGTAAAAGAAAGCCCCATCCAGTTCAGCAGAAAGGCGTCTCCCAGACAGCGTCCACCCTGCCCTGCCTCGGAGCAAAAGCTCTTGCGTACGTCATTGTCCACAGTGGCAAAAAGCTCAACTGATGGAGTTCCCCACACGTTGAAGCTCTCCACTGCCAGGGAGCTCACTTGGCACTCTGGGCATGGCAACTCCTCCTGCACAAAGAGTTTGCCAAGGTGTTGCTGGTACTAGCAACACGGATTGCCAAGAATGTGATGCTTTTGTCAACACACCAGTTGCAGATCTGAATAGCTCGGCAAGTCAGCAGGATGAACCCGGTGCCGCCCTTTCTGTTTATGCAGAAGATCACTGTGGTGTGGTGTTGTCTGCAGTAATCTGGATGCGATGACAGGACAGGGACATTCGGAATGTGGCGAGAGCCTTTTTCCCTGCAAGCATTTCCGGATGGTTGCTGTGCTTGCAGGCTTCAAACCCATTCCAAGTCCCCTGGGTCTTCAAGAAGCCACAGTAGGCTCCCCATCAGAACAGGGGGTTGTTTGTGGTGACCATGGAAGCCAGCTTGGGAAGAGTGAGCAGAAGCTCCCTGGTTAAGTTGGACTGGTATATCCACCATCCAAGACTGGAATGTATGGCTTTCAGGATCCAAAGATGAGGATCATCCAACTGAGGATCATCCAAAGCATGGTAAGTGTGCAGAAACCAGAGCTGGACAGACAGAAGGAAGGGTTGGTTATCATCGATGTTCAAGCCAGAAGATAGAATCTATTGATATAGTTTATCAGCTGGTGAAGTAAAAGATGTGAGGAACTGGAAATCCAACAGTGCCACCTAGACAATAAAAGACAATATTGTAGCTGAAAAGCAGCAAGCAGGTAATAAGGGAAGAAAATGAACGTATGAAGCAGTTTTATACTGGGTCAGGCCCTCTGTTCATCTGGTTCTAATGGGGCTCTTACACAGACAAGCCCCTCTGTGCAAGTGTGGGATCCCACAGCTTTGAAGCCCCCAAATGCTGCTGCCACTCCTTTTTCAACTTTTAACACGAAATGTCAAGTATGCTGTGGAGCAAAGCTGCGATTGAGCCTGGCAGCTTCATTCCAGGCAGCCCTTTCTTGCCATTCCAGAAACGTTCTGGGGAAATCCTGAAGCTTCCCTCTGTGCCGGGCCCAAACTCTGCTGACTCTTCAGCCCAGTCCTCCTGACGATCTCACACAGCGCTTTCATGTAGGTGTTAAATAGCTTGGGAGATATAAAGAGCCCTGCAATACTTAGGATATATTATCTGAAATGTATCTGTGCAGAAATCCAGGTACCGCCATAAGAGCAGCATTGATCAGTCATAAATGGCCATTACGCAGAGAAGGTGAGGTGTTATTCTGGAAAAAGATCTTGTGATATATACACAATAGCTATATACAATCTGGTCTTGAATTTTGGCATCCCTGGTTGCTCCACACAACTTGTGTTTTTTCAGAAACTGGATTCAGAGCTTCTTTACTCAATCAAACTACGAAATGTGCCACCTCAATGCATTGCAATGGCCACCATGCTGGAAGCAGAGCACAGCTGGAAAGGCACCTAAGCAGCTGGAGAAGGCTGCCAAAATGATATAACATTGTGGGATATGCTATTTTGGGGTGGGGGTACCCTTCTCTGTCAAGCAAGTCTGTGAAAGAGTTTCTACGGAAATCTGCCTCTCCTGTTACAAGAGAAGAACATGCGCTCTACATGGGGCTGCCCTTGAAGACGGTTCGGATACTTCAGATGGTGCGAAATAGAGCCGCCAGGTTGCTGACGGGGACTGGGCATTACTCTCACATAATCCCAGTTCTCTACCAGCTTCACTGGCTCCCCATCAAAGTCCGGGCCCAATTCAAGGTGCTGGTTATCACCTACAAAGCCCTGAATGGCTTGGGACCTGGTTACCTAAAGGAGCGCTTGCGTCCATATTTGCCCTCCCGCCCCTTGAGATCGGCGGCAGAGGCCCTTCTCCGGGAGCCCTCCGTGAAAGATATTAGCAGGGTGAGTACCCGGAGGAGGGCCTTCTCTGTGGTGGCGCCCAACTTATGGAACACGCTCCCCAGAGAGGTCTGCCTGGCATCGTCATTATTTGCTTTTCGGCACCAGGCCAAGACCTTTTTATTTGAACAATATTTTAATAACTATTAATATTATTCATTGGTTTTAATTTTTATAGCCAGGGTGAATCCAGATTTTAATATGTATTGTTTATATGCTTGTTTATTTATTGTGTTGGAAGCCGTCCTGAGGCTCATGCAAATGGAACGGCATACAAAAACTCCAAATAAATAAATAAATAAATAAGAACAGTCTGTGTAGCTCCAGAACCCCTTTTTCTCCAACTTGATGAGAACAACGGCCAGGCTGTCTCCGTCATGGTGATGAACCCTTGCATAACAGGAGTTGCCCGTTCTCAAGGCACAGGATCCGCAAGCTGCATATGGCCTCTTCTCATGGCACAGAGACTGCTAAAGGAGAAGGGCATCAAATACGTGGAAAGTGTCACTCCCAAATTGTGTTTGCACGCCAGTCGACCAGCTCTCTCCTTGTGCCCTCTAGATGTTTCTGAGCGACAGCTCCTAGCGTTCCTGACCACTGGCCTGAACTTGCAGGGATGGTACGGTCCAAAACATCCGGAGGGCAACAGGTTGCCTCTACACAAATCCCCAGAAGTGCCTTTGTTTAGGACAAAGCACGTGGGCTGACTATAACCACAGCCAGACAAAAGTTGTTAATTATTATAGTAAAGAGGGATTTTTTTAAAGGAGGAGAGGAAGGAAAAAACCCTTATCCAAATGGCACCAGCATTATAGGGGTAAGTTATTACTAGCCTTGTGTGTTCAAGTTCCAGAGCAAGTCTGCATAGGTGATTTCGATTATAATTAACGTCTTTAGGGCTAATGGGACTTCAGTCCATTGGATAAAAGGTGCATTGTTAGCAAGAACAGTTCCTGGGGTTGCTGCCATCCAGGCTGGGGTTGGAATGACCAGGAAACCTTAACTTTCATCTGTCATTAGTGTCAAACAGCAGTTAATACCCAGGAAATTAAACTACTCACTGTAGTGAAGTTTTAATGTCTGTGGCAACATTTGACATCTCATGACTTATGGGGCCTGGCAATTCCTTTTCTCCAGGACTTCAAGCGTTTACCTGGTCTTAAGATCTAGTCTGCTGTTCCAATAGGACCTCCCGCTTCTGCCAGGAGTGACTGCATGTTTAGGCCAAAGATAGACAAGGAAGGAAAAGGTAAGAGTCAAGCCAACATTGACTGGCTCAGACAGTAGCATTGCCAACATTTAAGGGTTCGGCATGGGTTGAATGTAGCTGATCATTCAGTCATGGGTTGTTGTTGAAATGTGGGTTATGTTGGCTGAACCCACCCAATACAACAAACCGTGGGAAACAGCCCAGGTTTTGTGACCCAACAACAAACTGTGGGTTCTCCTCATGGGTTTTCATGATTAACAAGCCATATTTTATTAATGTAGCTGGGTTCAGGCAACCCACGTGTTAACAACCTCCAATTCCTTATTGTTGAGGGATGGCCCGGATGCAAGAGTGGGGGGAGGGGGGGGGAAGCAAGATACTAAGGCCTTTCCCAACCTGGTGCCCTCCAGATGCATTGAAGGAGTTTGCAAGACTTATGACTCTCATTCTCGAGCAGCATGTGGTCTACAGTGAGAACATTAAAAGGCAAGCATAAATCAATACTAATAGGTAGGGAACCTCTGCCTAATTCTTGAATGGGACTCTGGACAATTATATGGCGTCTTGGGGGTGGGTGGGGGGCGCATTCATTCCACACTTGGGGAGCTTAGTTTCCTTTGCTGCTCAAATTTTGCATCTAGTGATAAATTTGAATATCCACATTCTATGCCAATTGCTGTTCTCATTTGTCCTCATTTTTGGTGATGCATTTTCCTTTGCAGAAGGAAATTCATAAGTGACCACGGTGAATGCGTATTGGGCTGAAAGCCAGTGGGGAAGGAAGGGGAAATGCTCATTTTGGAGTCTAATGGATCCTGTCCTGCATGCATTTGCTCAATGGATCATGTCCATATTGCATTAAATTGCTGAACAAAAAAAAAGGGAAAATGTTCTCCTATAGTTGTAATAGAAATGTGTATGTTCCAAAGGCAAGCGCAACCGGTTCGCCCACCAGTGGTCTCCCTTGCCCCCACCTTGCACTACGCAACCTGGTTTTAATGTCTTTCCCAACCCACATCTTTCGTCTACCGAGAGGAAAAGCGTGCAGGGAGACTGAAGACAGGCATGAAAGACATTAATAGCAACTCGGGAAGCAGCATCATGGATTCCATCAGGCGACAAGAAGCTGCCCTGTGGATGGATTTTGCTTCCATCCTTAAAGCATCTCGAATACCTACACAAGCCACAATGTGCCCTTAATCCCACAACAAAATCAAGTCAAAGAGCAATTAATATTCTCATACCTGTGGCCAGCCAAAGCGATATAGAGCTGACGATTCTTTTTCCATTTTACTCCAACTGTGGTTACTTTCGTCTCTGCTGTTTTTCCCCAGCCCTTCTCTGGGCCGTGGTTTTGGGGGCACCAAGGTTCACTTTTGTGGGTAACCTGCACTGATAGCTGTTGATTTAATTAACTCAGCCTTCTCAGCTACTTGACCGTCTCAACTCAGGCAGAGCTCAATGGCCTCTACTGATTCCAGCCATAAAATACATTTCTCATTTATGTGAGAGTGAAAGGCCAGGTTGGAGCGGGGGAACTACAGTTGCACTAGATGTAGACAAAACTATAAAAGATGGTGTCATCTTAAAATTCTAATATGACTATATGAGAGGGATGAAGACAAATACAACTTTGAAAGAAGTAACTTAAAAAGAGGCTGTGGGTAGTTTATTATTTAATATACTGGTATATATCTCAAGTCCCAAGAAAGGGCTAAGGAAACCTTTGTGGCTGTGGGTACATCTGGCAACTGGAAAAATTGTCCCAGGCACCTCCACAAAATGGCTGCCATGGGAAATGTAGCAAAGGACAAGTAACCTGCCCAAATGACTGAGGACAAAGCAAAAGTGGTTTCTAAACCCCAACACGCTATTCAGCTACTCTGAAATCAGTTTTCAACACCAGTCGAACGTTCTTGCCCACAGCGGTCAAACCGATACCCCGCTCAGTACAACAGCGTTCCTCTTTCATCCTCTCCAGCTGTGGTTCGCAAGTCTTAAATAGTAAGCAAATTGACACAGTTTCTGAAAATCACAGTATTTTGTGCAAATTGTGCAAGGACCATGTGATTTTCCAGGGCCAATGTGCGTAAATAGTCCACTTTTAAACATTTTTTTAAATGCACAAGGCCCTGCTTATGGATGGAAATCTGCATTCTGGCACAAAATGAACCGTAGCAAGTATGGTTAGGGCCGGCGAACCAGAATCCAGGAGTTAAATCAATCAGATATTCGCTTCCTATCTGGGTTCCTCACACATCCCTACATTCATCACATCAAAAACCAACATGGAAAAGCTGTGCTCTAGCTGAGGAAAAACTCTGGACAAACCCAGGTGGGGTTAGACCAAGAATGGAGAATGTGGTGATGGACTGCCAATTGCCATCCCTTCCATGGCTGAACCCACGGACATCGTCACCCCGCCCACAACCAGGTGGCCACACCCATGGACATCGTCACCAGGTGGCCACACCCATGGACATTGTCACCAGGTGGCCACACCCACGGACATTGTCACCCCGCCCACAACCAGGTGGCCACACCCATGGACATCGTCACCAGGTGGCCACACCCATGGACATTGTCACCAGGTGGCCACACCCACGGACATTGTCACCCCGCCCACAACCAGGTGGCCACACCCATGGACATCGTCACCAGATGGCCACACCCACGGACATCGTCACCCCGCCCACAACCAGGTGGCCACACCCATGGACATCGTCACCAGATGGCCACACCCACAGACATCGTCACCCCGCCCACAACCAGGTGGCCACACCCATGGACATCGTCACCAGATGGCCACACCCACGGACATCGTCACCCCGCCCACAACCAGGTGGCCACACCCACGGACATCGTCACCCCGCCCCCAAGCAGGCATTTTGGCTTTGCCTGTTCCATCTTGTTCTCCTTAATGGATCTTTTGTGATAAAGGAAAGACAGAAGAAGTGGGGAAACACAGGAGATCGAAGAGGTTGACATCTGGACCCCCAGTGCAATTCTGTGCATGGGGGAAGGCGACAGTGTAATAAAGCTTGCCTGGAAACTCTTGTGTATTTAGTTTTGTCATTTTTGGTGCCTCCTTTACTTTTGTGCCCTGTGACAAACATTCTGAGCCTCTTCTCCCAGAGTTGCTGCCGCTGTTTGCTTTTCAACACTTCAGGTGACTTGGCAGACTTCTGGGGACAGAGCTCCTTTCTTGCCCAGTATCTGTGGTATCAAACTCAGGTAGTTCTATACTGCCCAGATTCAGCTGCCACCTGTCACTTTCCTCTGAAAGACCGTAACTCTCTTGTATAAACTCTCACGCTTTAGGATTCTCCTTGGCGTTGGACCCATACAGATAGCCAAATTACTCGGGTCACAGATAGAATATGATGCTGTCTCAAGCTGGCATGTTATCCCTATTCCTCCCCGGCAACTCGATCCCAAAGGAACTCATGACTGAAGCCCCTTTTGCCTGAAGCCTTGAGACCTCTGCCTTCGACTTGGCCTAAGCCCACTGCATAGGAGAGCTTCTGGTAACACCAGCCACTTGTCCTACCCCAAGTTCCACTCTCACCCAGACAACTTATACCACATCCCAATAATTCTTTGCATCTATAGAGTGCTTCAGAGAAGCCTTCCTCTACATGACTACATACTCTATATGATTGTGACTACAACTCCCACCATTCTCAACCACTGCATATTGGCTGCAGCCAATGGACATTGCCATCCAGAACAACTGGAGGGACCCAGGTTGGGAAGAGCTGCCTTTTCAAACAGTTTTGCTTGTGTTATCTCAGTCATCCTTAGGCAGGCTTCTAAACTAAACTGGCATAATTATTCCCTTTACTAGGGATAAAGGGCTAAGAGATGGAGGGAGGGGCTTCCTGAAGGCCATCCAGGGTGTTCACGGCTGGGCCAAGGACCCAACAAACACCCTAGTTCTCTGTGGCTCTGGACAAGTCATCAGACAGCCTCGTTGATTCAGGGCCAGCCCAACTATGAGGCAGAACGAAGCAGCTGCCTCAGGTGGAGGATGCAGTGGGACGACAGTGAGGTATATGCTGTGAATACAGCAGAGATGGCTGGCCCAGCACCCCGCAAGATCGCTCTGTCGCTGCCACATGCGGTGGGGGAAGCTGTGCCATCACCACAGTTGGAATGAGATTCAGCCATGACTCTGCTCAACTTCTCCATGTGATCCTTCATCTCAGGCAACAGATATCTGGGGTTGTCTCCAAATGTATTTCTAAACTGGTGGTGGACAGGAGTTCCTCAGAGCATGTGTAGATCCCTTTCCTCAACACCTAGCTAGCCCCTGTGTTTCTATGGTCACAGTGGGAGTGGGGGGTTCAGTTCAGGCTGCTTGAACACTAACACTACTTGTTATGCAGTGCGAAGTCCAGCAAATCCTGGCACTTTCTTTTATGGAGATGGTGCTGCAAGCCCCTCCCAAAACTCTCAACAATGCCCTTTATTCCCCCAAGTAAACTTGTCCAGCCGTCCCTCGGTTGCTCAACATCCTGCTCATTTGCCCAGCTTTGCCTCTGCCTTTTAAGAATGCTCATTGGAACATACATTGATTTGTTATTTATCCAACTGACAACAAAGACAGAAAAAAAAGTCGTAATTCTAGGCACTGGGGAGATTGAATTCCTGTAGCACTGTTAGCTACATTAACTTGCTTCCTGGATCTCAATTCAATTAGGACAGCATTCCCTAGCATTAATAAATCAATAAGGATGCCATTTTGATACATACATTTGAATGTCTTTCATTATGTACTTCAGGGGCCAGGATTAAAGTTGACGCCAAAGTTAATGGGACATGACAAGGCAGATCAGGTTGGGTAGGTAAGAGCTCTGGAGCAGTTCGCTGTAATTGGTTTCTGTTGCCAAAGATTGCACAAGCAATACGTGGAAGTTGTTTAACTTTGGTTATGGTACTGCCAGGATTCCCAGCGAGTCAACATAAAAGAGGCCCAGGAGCCTCTTGGCCCCTCAAGAGAGGTTTCGGATTTGTAGGAATCATCTGGTGAAGGTTATTATAGTTTTGAAAGTTTTCCCTAATGAGACAAACAGTTTGCAGGAGGCTGTATTTACTATTTATATACTTTGACATATTTAGAAGCCACCTTTCAGGAGAAAGCCGTCCCAAAGCAACATTCAAAAACTGTAATAAAACAATGATAAAACTAATGGGAAAATAAAGGACTTGTTATGAGGTGGCCTGGCAGACATCACTTGGAACAGGATTCCACCAGCAAGAAACTGCCTCGTTCTGACCATGCAACTCCCCTCCTCAGATCCGCTCTCTGACTTCCCGTGAACTCCTGGATCCTGCAGAAGTCTCAAAGCCATCCCTGGCCTTGACTTTCCGCCCCTCTCTACACTTCTGTTCCAACGCAGCCCTTTCTAATACCTTTGCTTATCCAGGCATCACGCGGTGTTGGCCAGCTATCTCCCACTTCCTGAAACAACTGCTTTTTACATCTACAGGGCCTTCCATCTGGATTTCTTCCCAGAATGCCCCCATATGGCCTCTCTCTTACTTCCGTTATGCCCCTCCTCTGTTAAATTGTTCTTCTTGCCTCTATAACTTTTTTCAGGAATGGCAAACCATTTTTGGTCCAGGGGCTGAATTCCAGTGTCGAAAGACTCTAACAGTGGACAGAGCTCAGGGTACAGGGACCAAGAACAGAATAGGTGGGGCTAGATGTAATATGTCCCCAATAATTCTACGCACTCCATCTTATTTCAACAGTGGTGATGGGAGAGGGTCTTCCACTGCATCAGGCTAGTTTAGGAGACACAGCGGAACCTGCATCTCACATACAGTTGCTCACTGCTGCCCTCCATGGTATTTGCCACCAGAAGCAGAGAATTCATTTGCTCTAACAATCCACATGCAGATGAATCATTGAATAATTGAATCGTAGAATCATGAGTTGGAAGGGGCCAAGAGGACCATTGGGTCCAACCGCCTCCTGGTGCAGGACACCAAGTCACACCATCCCACTCAGACAGCTGTCCAGTTTCTTTCTGAATGTCTCCAGTGTGGGAGAGCCCACCACCTCTCTGGGCAGCTGGTCCCACTGTCCTATTGCTCTGTCAGTGAGGAAGCACTTCCTGATGTCAGCCTGAATCTGGGTTGTCACAACATGAGCTAATTATTCTCTTACTTTGAAGAGAGTAACTGCCACACAAGACACCTGGCACTAGCCCTTTGATCTCACCGATCATAATAGGCCAATCTTGTAATGGCTTTCTGATCTCTTTAGGCATCCCCCTCTCAAATTGATTAGGACACTACTGATTGCTGGTTGAGTGACTCAAACCTTTGTTTTCCATCCATTCCCTTTCCTGCTAAGTTCCTTAAAAAGATATGAGCCAAGGCATTTATCAAAGTGACTCCTGGAGACAATAAAACAGGCACCTACAAAATGTAGTATTCATCTCTTAAAGGTCTTAAAAGCATTTCTCAATTATGAATGGCCTGGAGGGAGTTATTCCTAGTGCATCTAGGGATGAATAAAGATGGAAAATAATAGCATATCAATAACATGGCAATGAGGCTCTCTGTACACCTAGGGACATATTTTCCCCTTCATCCCCAGATTACATGATGGGTCTTGAAAATACATTTATTGTTCATTTATGCTGTGTCTTACAAGTCAACAATTGTACTTTTCCCTGGAATTTGACATGGATATCAAGTTTGTGTTTATATCAGAAAAACTAAAAAAATAGAGTAACTGCCTTCTAGATTTTCTTACTATTCCCAATTCGCAGAGCCTCCCGAGAACTTCCATGCACAGCCATGGATTCTGTTTTCATACTGAGGAAGTTCAGAACTAGCTGCTTGGAAATATCATGCTATTATGGTATTTGCAATGGACTCGGAATGGGGTGGGGCTGAAAGAACATCGGACTCTAAGTAGTTCTATCTTTCAGACAAGTGGGCCTCTGAAATAGTTGCATCCAGAACAGGGCAGGGAGGCGGTGAATGAAAATATGGTATTAAACGCAATTGGGACTTAGATTGCTCTTTGAAATCAAGTTGTTTTGCTTTAAGGGGCACCCTTCATCTGTGCCAATGAGGCATTTATATACATTTTCTTTAGCTTGCTTTGAAAGAGTCTGAAGAACGTTTTCATCCGTTTTTTCTCCTCTCCTTACCTCCACAGATGGCTGGTAGTGAACAAACACCCAGTCCAAAGTGTGTTGATGCAGCAGTATGTCCCATCTGTTCAGAAGAACTTTCCAGCAACTCTTTTCTGCTTTCTGAGCGACAGTTGCGATCCTATGTTCATTTCCTTGGGGTTTAAATCCTTTGCAACTCACTGGGTTTTACTGTTGGGTAGAATGAGCATAGACAGGATGGCTCCAATCTTTAGCATTAAAATGGTAGTAGAGAACCTCTGGATCTTGTTGGCCTCCCACTTGTTGGCCTCCCAGCTGGATCTTGTTGGCCTCCCAGCATGGCTAGTGGTCAGAGATCATGGGAGCTGAAGTCCAGCATTTGGAGGTTTTCAGTCCTTGCATTAGGAAGTTCATAAGTATATTAAAAATTGCAGGACTAAAGTGGAAGCAGACATGATTCCGATTCTGATTATCTTCTGCTCCAGAAGATGGCCACCCTGCAACCAGCTCCCTGCTTTGCTCTTTGCTAGGAACATCAAGGAAATCTGCAATATATTTAAATGCATTTTAATTTCATAAATCTACAGATTCCAGAGCAAAACAGCTTTTTTGAAGTTGGGTAAATCCCAAGGTTTGTGGATCACTTTCCTCTCAGTGGAAGGCATTTGCACAAATTAGCGTTTGTACTTCTGTACAGTAGCACCAACGTGCATTAGCACTCATGTGCACTTTCACAAGTGAAACAAAATTTTTGTGTATCCCTAAAAAAATGTCTGATTCCATCGCTGAGTGGATGATGGAATGAAAAAGTAGGGCCACAATGCTCAAAACACATTGTAATGTGTTGGAATGGAGCAACATCAATGTTGAATCAGGTCAACCTATGCTGGCTTACTTTGGAGTAAGTGTAACACTGGTAGATTCTATGGGGCTCGTTGCTTCCTAATGAACATTGCAACATAACCTAGCATACAAAATGGAACTGCTCTTATCAACAATTTTATAACAAAACAGCACAAACATTTACAATAACAACAAAATACTACAACCTGTGCACCAAAGTGCAGCAACAGCACCAATACAAAAGAAAATGGGCTATAGAGTTGCAAAGTTCACGTGTCCTTTTAAATCCAACTCAAACAAAAGAATCCAAAATGGATTCTTCAGCTGGTCTGAACATAGAAGAGTCAGCTGCATATGCATTGTCTTCAAAACCTTGGAATAAAATGCCAATTCAATTGTATATACATGAATCCATTATGTGGCTTCACCCCCCCACCCCAAACATGTAGGAATTTTACCTAGAGAAGCCGGCAAGGGCTTGGGGGCACTAGCAATGCCTGCCTCTTCAGCTCTCCCACATTTAATCTGAATTTCTTACAGCCCTGCTCTTCTGCACCTGTGTGTCACAGGGGTTACATAAGCACTATTGACCTCCTCTTGACTTACTTTCCAAGTAAATTTTAAAGGAACCAGGCTATGCATCTCATACTTAGCCAACTGCTATGGGAGTGAGAAAGGCAGCAGAAAGTTGTACACAGCTGCTGTCCCCAACCTAATGCCTGCCCAGTCCCTGTCTTGGCCATGATGGGAATCGCAGTCCAACACATGTTGGGGGTACCACATTGGGAAAGGCTGCTGTGCAGCTTGATCAAAACCAGCGATATGGTAAGCAAGGAAGTGTAGATCCTTATAGATTCGACCATTGAGTAGAAGGGAATGTTAGTGTTTCTTGATCTTGCATAACAAATGAAACCTGTACAATCCGGACAAGTAATTCCAAGCAGGAATTACATGATGCAGCAACCTCACTGATGGTTTAGGGCTATAAAGTTCCTTGTATGGGGAATCACCCAGCAAATGCCACAAAAGCTGCCTTGAATCCCACCAGGGCCAAAGAAAGGTAGGATGTACATGTAACAGAGACCACAACGGACTCCAGCTTCTTATGGATACGATATTAAAAGCTGCCTTGAAGCACGTGCTGTCCAAGCAACAAACTCTGGGAACTGTGGTTCTAAGAGTGGCTGGGACTCATCATTTTCACAAAATTGCATTTACCAAGGTTTGTTGGTAGAGGTCATACTCATTTAGCCCGTTTCAAATGGGCACTATCTCTTTAAGGGTACTTTCCAATACTTTAAGAAGCCAGGGAACAAAAACTAAAGCAAGCTGAGCTTTCTCTTCCCACACTTTCCAAAGTATATACATCGTGTGTTGGCTTGGTTTATGTATTGTTGATTTTATTTATATGTTTGTTTGATTGTTAGTATTATAGTTTAAATTACAACATGCCAAGATAAATTCATTTTATGAAGGGTTTTTATTTAATTAATCACTAAATTAATTGAAATTTACCTTTCTGTTGAGATACTCAAGCTACTGTGACAAAAAAAGAACTTATAGCATTCTAATGAGCAAGCAACCAGTTACTGCTCTTAATTGTTCATTACAACGTTTTTGTCATGTTTTTCTTGCTTTTAAATGTTCACTGCAACTTTTTGTCATTTTTTTTTCATGCTCCTTGAGAATGTTGCTCAGGGAACTTGAGATCAGTTGTGCCTCCATTTTCCCGTCAACCTCAGAACAAAGCCCAACTCGGAAAAGCTTTGCAGTTTCCATACCTTGCCAAGGTTAAGCATGATGCCAACTTCTCTTTTGGAGCTACCACATGCGAGTTCATGACCTCCAGAGCTATACAGGATGTTCACCTCCGCTGGGTCCTATTTAGCTTGGCCATATTGGATTAAAAGGAATAAAACCTCTATTCAATTAATGAACGGTGAACAGGAAGTTTTCCACATTTAGGTTATACATTTCTCCATAAACAAGAAGTTCATACTAGTGTGATTTTTAAAATCGTGGCCATTTACGTGTCCAACTTACTCTGTCTCAAGTGCAGCTTTCTCTAATACACGCTGGAGCAAATTAGAACCATCCACCAAAATAATGTGTATATCCACAAATGTCAATATACGTGTGTTGCCAGGCATTAGCGATACGTCATGGTAAAATACAGAAAAGGTTGCAATCCAATGGCGCGTTAGTCACTTATATTGACACATGAGAAAACATACATCCCCTTGTTCATGGCTGTGGCCACATCCAAGTCGGTGGCTGTCACCACACCTTGTAGTAGCAACTTCCATCGTCCAACTGTGCCATTTGAAGAAGTCCTTCGTTTTACCTGTCCGGGGTCTCTCGCTGTTCATCAGTATTGCAACAGAGAAAAAGAAGGCTTCTTCCTATCACTATACTATGTATAATCTAATACATCTCTTATCATGTTGCCAACCCAGTGTACATGCAAACACACACGCACTTCACTTTTTCTAAGCTAAAAAGCCCGTGTTGTAATGTCAAGTCAAGTATCGTTACTATTATTTATTTGTTTGTTTACAAAAGCTTTTATATACTGTTTGTTTAGCCAGAGGCTTTTTGAATGGTTTACAACATGAAAAAACAATACCAAAACAAACGAACAAAAGCAAACCATCTCCAATACAATCAAGTAAAAACATAAATTGACCTGATAAAGCAGTAATCAATCCCAGGTGATAAAAGGGTGATACAAAATACAATATAAAATGAGATATGACTTTCCCTATTTAACAGTTAAAAAACTGGGAAAATAAAAAAGTTCTAGCCTGGTGCCAAAAAGCATATAAACTCGACACCAGGCACACCTCTCTGGGGAGCTGACTCCACAGTAGGGGTGCCACAGCCAAAAAGGCCCTTCCCCTTGTAGCCACCTTCCTTGCATCTTTTAAAGGTGGCTCATGGAGAAGAAACTCAGTGGATGATCGTAAGGTTGGGGCAGGTATATATGGGAAAAGACATTCCTTCAGATATTCCGGCCCTAAACTGTGTAAGGCTTTATATGTTAATGTAAGCACCTTAAAGCAGGCCCAGAGTTCAATCAGTAGCCAATGTAAAGCATAAAGGGCTGGTGTGATGTGTTCTTGCCTGCCGGTCCTTCTTAATAGGTTAATTGGCTCTATTTTGTCCCAACCGAAATATCCAGATCATTTTCCAGGGCAGCCCCAGACAGAGTGCATGATCAACACCACTAATAAATAAATGCACCTCCAAAAAAGAAGAAAATAAAATTGACATGCGCTAATTGATACAAATGCTACAAATTTAGATAATGTAGATTTAAATAAAATACAACATATCTCATGAAACTGTGGAAGATCATGACCAGCAGATCTTTTTGCTTGCTGGTTCTCCAGGTGCTAACCACAGGCAGACAATCTTTCTGATGGCTCTTCAGCTTTATGCTAGACTTAGACAGGGCTGACCTTCAAATAGACGATTCTCTTCTATTAAAAAAAAAAAAGACACCTGGCAATTATGTACAATTTTGAAAAATTCTTGTCTACAGCATTTTCTTCTCCTTCCTTGCAAACATCTCACCTCCGTTTTCATTTTCTAGTTTCCCCACCCACACTTCTCCCTTTCTATTTTAAGCTGGCCTGGGAATGAGAGAAACATTTTCATCCAAAACCTTATTTCCTGCCTTGCAGCTGCAAACTAAGGGACAAAAGCCCCCCCCCCCCGCGCTACACAGACAAACAGAGTTCACAGCCCACCACCCAGTCAACCCAACTGAAAATGCCTCTCGCTCATCCCCACAGCCCTGTTACACATCCCTCCATCCGGCCGCCCACCAGCTTGAGTGCTGAGAGGTGAGTCTATGAAGAAGAAAAATTGGTTGCGTTTATTTTTGGTTTCCACGCACTTCCTCATCTGAACACCAAGCAGAAGAAACAGGTTGTAAGAGGAAGGGGGCAGGGTGGAGAAGCTGGAAACAAAGTCGGCGGGGGGGGGGGGGGGGAAAAAGAACAAGAAAAGTTTGAGTCAGTTTCACAACCTTTTCCGAAAAATAAGAAGTGCATATCCTCCAATGTTTCACAGATTAAACTGGACATCCCATCTCAAGCTGAAATAACCTATAACAGAAAAGGCAGATCTGAGACTAGACTTGCTTCCCGGCAAGGCTTACACAGTCCTATTAACTGCTCACCCTCAACTCAGAATTTCCCAAAATTTCTGTGCGCTGCCAAGCTAAAACCATCGGAATTATCAGAACGATGGGGGGGAAATGTGCCTTTCTGTCCTCCATCCCTGGAGATTTTTACTAGGTGGGCTTTTCAGCCCATCTAGCAAGGGTCCTTTGGTGGGTTGGGGGAAGAAAGATGGAGACTGCTCAGGGTGTCTCAGATCCTGGGCTCTCCAACTTCCTCTCCTCCCCATCTGCTTAAAATGTTCCTCTTCCTTCCTTCCTTCTTGCTCTGAGGTCACTTTTGCCCTAAGACCTGCAGTTGCATACCTGCTGTGAAAAACATTTTTTTTTTAATTACAAACCTATTTAAACTTTTGTTCTGCACAAAATTCTGACAGCCTGCACAAGGTGCCACCCAGGCAGTCAAACCAGGGGTCTCAGCCTCTGGAGAGAAGAGGCAGGGAAGGAATAAAAGGCAAAAACCATGTGTGATCACAGTGGGGGCGGGGGGGGGGGGACAGCCCTGCCTCAGTGTCTCCCATGGTGACCCAGGTTGTTTGTTGGATGCCATGTGTTGCTTGTTGTGTGAACAACCCCCAACAGCTTATGCCAAGGTGCATTAGTGTGACATGAGTGCACAACTCCAGAGCACATGAAGTATTAGTTCCCCTATACTCATCACTAATCAGACCTCACCTGGAGTACTGTGTCCAGTTCTGGGCACCTAAGTTCTGAAAAGAGGCAGAAAAGCTAGAAAGGGTACAGAAGGGGGCAGCAAGGATGATTCAGGACCTGGAAGCAAAGTGAGGAAAGATTGGGAGAACTGGGCATGCTCAGCCTCAGGAAGAGAAGCCTGAGGAGTGATTTGATCACACTCTACAAGTACCTGAAAGGTTTTCACAAAGAGGAAGGGCAAAATCTCTTCTCATACATTCCAGAGTTCAGGACACAGAGTAGCAGACTTAAGTTAAGAGAAACCAGATTTAGATCAGGAAGAATTTCCTCACTGTCAGAGCAGTATGACAACAGAACCTATTGCCTGGGGATGTTGTGGGCTAAACATTCAAAAAGCATTTGGACAGCCATCTGAGTGGGACAGTGGGACTTAGTGTCCTACAGTGAGCAGTGGGTTGGACCTGATGCCCTTCTGGCCCCTTCTAGCTCTACTAGTCTCTGATTCTATCACTAATGTCTCCTTTTTTAATGTCATTTCTAAACATGAATCTTTTATCAATTTTCAAAAGCAGAGCTTGCTACATGTTTAATGTTGTTCTTGTTATATTTGGAAACACTCAAAAATGTTATTAAAAAGAAAAGAAACCATCCTGAGTATTATTTGGCTGGAGTGTGTCATGCTGCAGCAGGGTGGGAATGCAACCCAAACTCAAACACAGCTAAAGCTGCTATTTAATCCCTGCTAAATTTCAGCTTCAAAGCCCTGTGCTATGTAGCTTGGGACACGTTCCTTGCAAGATCTACTTCCACGTGACCAAGTGTCTTGATGAGGCCTGGCTGGACTGCCCGGCCGTGCTGACAAGGACCTCAGTGTCTTCTTTCCACCCTTTTTCAAAAGTGGGCAGCCCAACCACCACCTGCACGACTCCGACAACATTTGTGGTGGTAGAACAACACCCATCCGCCATCCGTCCTCCACCATCCCTCAGAGTCCACCCAAGCCCACACTGAGTGCTTCAGTGACTCCAGCCACCATCCCCTTCTCCTTTTCCCGGCATCAGGGTCTTCTCCAGGGAGCCCTTCCTTCTCATTAGGTGGCCAAAGTATTTGAGTTGCATCCTCTGTATCTGGCCTTCTAAAGAGCAGTCAGGGTTGATCTCCTCTAGGACTGACTGGTTTGATCTCTGCATACCTGTGCTTAGACAGGAATAGTCCTACAACTCGCTGCATCCACCAGGGATTACACTTTAAGTTAGAGAAATACTGAAAGGGGGATGAGTTAATTCCTACAGCCATAGTCCAGATGTCCCTCCTCAGGACTGCTTTTTAATTCAGCCAAATCTGGTTTAACCCCGAGTGAGCACATAATCAGCTACCAGGGACACAAACAAGCCGCGGGCTCCCTCACTTATATCAGACATGACCTTTTGAATTCCTGGGTAGTGTAAATTGCATGTCGCCAGCATAAAATATTAAATCCAATTTATATTTAATTATTGATGTTATTATGAATTCCATAGTAATGGGAGTGAGGGGGGAGAGGGAAAAGGACCCTTCTTTCTCCTCCCCACCCCCAAACACACGACTCCGCCATTAAATCGTTTTGTTGCATTAGCAAATTCTTGAGGTTAGCTAAGTCCCTCCGTTTTCTTCTGAAAGGATGTGATTGATGGTTATGGGGAAGTTTGTAAATAGTCTTCCAGATATATTTTATATAATTATTGTGCCAATAAAAGAGATCATGAGGCTTCTTAAACCACTGCTAATTATTTTGCTGAGGAGGAAGAAGAGTAAGAGAAAGGCGGAGGGCAGGGGGATTAGATGCGCTAACTCTTTTGACCCTCCCCTTTGGAGGCTTTTTGGTTTGATGTCTTTCTAGCCGAAGATGTGCTTCGTGAAAACCATCATGGGTTTTATATTAAGTAAAGGAGGGTGAAGAGTGGAGAACCACACTGGTTTCTCTAGTTAAGAGTTTTAACCAAACATTCAACTTGGCTCTGACAGTGTTTTGGCCAAAGGATTGATCCTTTTGTGACTTGAATGGATCTTAATTTTCTCCCCATATCATTTGTGTGTGAGAGAGAGAAAGAGTGTGTGTGTGTGCACACGCACACACATGTGCAGAGACACCAACGGTCTGAGGAGAATTCCTCTGGGCACAGCTTTTTGTTCTTACTCACAGCCAAGTTGTCAGGACTGACTGTTGAAGCCACGCAAGGGGATCCGTCTGCCTCTCCAGTTCCAACCAAAGACTTTTCACCCATTTTGCACGCACGTTACAACCAGAGCTCAGCATCTCTGGGGAAAGCTACACTATCAGCCCTTCTGTTTGTGAAGGAGCACTGTCACGCTATATGTGCAAAGACATTTGCTGCTGCTGAGGAGCCTGCTCATCATGCTTCCACTGTCTGGAGAACGTGGCCTCATGTCACGCACAAATGCAGTTGCTGGAGGAGGTGGCACTGGGAAGGGCTTGCATTGCAGTGCCGTGGACCTTTAAGGTTTTGTGTTTGTCCGTGTGTTTGCACTTTGGTAAGAACTGCTTTGGGATACTAGGGCCATTTGTGGCAACACTGCATGCAGCAGCCATCACAGGTACAAAACCTCAGGCTTTTGAGGTCCTGGGCTACCCCTTGGACATTCCCCAAATGGACATACGTCCTTCCCCCTGACCTCATTCCTCCCCCACCCCCACTAAGCATGTGATGGTTTTGCAGATTTTGTGCAGCTTTTCCTCTCTCTACAAGGCTGGGCTGCCTCTTCTAAAGCTTAATTCCTAGCAGTAAGGGCTGCTTACCAGACGTTGGTATTTCTGGCATGTCCTTTGGTCCCAGCTTTATTCCTTCAGCCCTGCCTTCCAAGGGTTGGTGGCATTTTGTTGATGCTATTGTTAAATAATTCCAAACCAGATCACCCAGAGGTCTACCAGTCAATCGAGACCTGCCTTCAGCTTGTCTCTGGAGCAGACAAAATATTTACCTGCACTTCTGTTCACCTCTTGCCACAGACCAATGGATATGCCAAGATGCTGCTTCCCACTCTGGGATAGGATGTCCCCTCTTTCTTTCTGCTTGAACTATAATTTCTAAAATGGCATCTATGTACTTTAGAAACCTCTGCAAATGTTATGCCACTGTCCTCTTTTTTGGTGATGTTTCCTTCTTGGTGATCGGCGAGGGGCACCTTCGTGCCGCCAGGCCTGCTATTCTGCCCTGGAGTCACTCCATTGCAGGTGATGCTAAGCCCTTAATGTGCGGCGTGTGCCCTGGCTGCAGACCAACCCCACCCTGACGTGCTTGTGAAGGTGGCGCTTGTACAGGAAGGACAGTGCGGGATTATTTGAAAGGAAGCCGTGATTACACGAAGCTCTTGCTTGCACCAGCTGCAACTCATTAAACCTTGACTTCTTCCAAGCCCATCTTTGTCAGACGCCAAAGCATGCGGGACAGCAGGGTAAACAACCAAGTTGGACTTGAGATGGAGTCTGTTGGGTTTTCAGCCTAATTTTATTTTATTTTTCAGGCAAGGGGCTTCTGAAATGTATGCAAGTGGCCAGGTGCTGTTGCTGGAGCTTCAGTGCAGAGACGGGGAATAATTTTTCAAGAGACTAGAGACAAGTTTCACTGCCTAGGTTGTGCTATGAATTGATTCACAGTTCTTTATATCCCATCTTTCAGGATAAAATCCTACCAAGACAGCTTAGAAGGAAAACAACAATACAGTCATAACATGCATTAACTAAAGCCTTTAAATTAGCTGTTCATTAGCAGTCTTTCTGCAAAGCTGTTGATGGCAGAAAACCCTGTTGGAGAGGCAGGAATGACCCAACCGGAGGAGGGCCGGCCTGCGTTCTTTCTCTTCAGCGATCCTTCCCTTACTTCCCTTCCACTCCCTAATGCCCCTTCTGGTCAATGCAAACCCTGGCAAACCCCTTTACCAGGGAGCATTGAAAGAGAATCTTGTGGTACCCGAAAGAGTGACCTCCACTGTGGTGGCTACCTTTGCCAAACTTGTCGGATGTGTTGAGGAGGACTTTGTGGCAGAAGTCCAGGATCCCATTCAGCCCGGAAAGCAGGAATGCTTCAAGCCACCTGCGGGCCCTACCTGTTCCTAGCACTGCAGAATGAATGAGATGGCAGAAACATAACACACACAGCAGAAATGGGATGGCAATAGTGAGCAGATGGAACCTCTAAGGCCTCAGAAAAGGTGTAAGGGGAAGGCCACTTTTACTGCTTTGCTAAGTCTTTTAAAAAGGAAAAAATAAACAGATGCCTTACAGAGAAAGATCCCTGGCCAGCCTGCCCTGATTGGGTTCTTTTCCTATATTCTGAAGGATATGAGGAAGTATTCAAAAGTGTGCTCTCACACACACACCTTCAGTCTGAAATGGTACAGTCCGATCTACCTTACCATCTCATTCTGCTTCTTGTGTACATCGGGGCTAAGTAATTTTCCCAGAAGGATGTGGTCAGCCTGTGGCAGAAACAGGATGTAGGGTGAGATGGATCTTCAGCACCATCCGGCCATGTTGGATGGGCAAGGGTACATTCTGGCTGCAGCGCCTTTCCACCCATGTGCCCCAGTGATGCCTGGTTTTCATGATTCCCAGACTGCCCTGCCCGTTGTCAGCTTCCAGCAGTTCTCAGGCAGCTGTTCACCCATCCTGTGCTTCATGCTGGAGGGAGGGATAAGAGCTGGACCTGTTTCCTTTCCATCCGTCTGTCATTTTTCAGAAGTAAATTACTGAACAGTGTGTGTGCACACCCTTGCCCCGCTGGAGGGTTTTGTTAAAAGGCTATTCGGTCCCAAGAGCCCAGCTCAATTGCCCTTCATAAATGAACTGCTGGAAAAAGTGATCAATAAATGTGTCAGTCAGGTTGAAGAAACAACAGCAGTTTATTCTCCGGCCTTTGCTTACACAAAGTGCAGCACACCAGCCTGTTAATGGCAGTAATTCCTTCAGGCCAAGCTCCCCTTTACATGCAGTTGTCTGTTACTTTCCCTAGACTTATTTTTAAGGAAACCAAACAACCACAGGGGCGTTGCTCAGGAGCAAAGAGGCAGTGCAGGGCTGCTCTGGGGTTCTGGGAACCATCAGCAAGGTATTACCCTGAACTTGTTTTCTGTGTGGGCATCTGGATGGGAGCCGGTCCCCTCAGTGCCTATTGGAGCAGCTAGCAATGAGGGAGACAGTGGTTCCATTCACATTGCAATTCAAGTAACCTAATTTTGCACCTCTGAACCTACCTGCAAACCAAAACTCCTTTGTCCTTCCAAACTGGCACTTCTCCAGCTTTTCAATGGACTCTTCCCATCCCAAAACTGCATGCAAATATGTACGTGAGAAAAGATGTACACAGGGAGAATTACATGCAAACCAATACGTGTTTGAAGGAAATATTGCATGGACACACGCATGGGTCAGCAAAAGTGTGCAAAAAGGTGTACAGATTATTAAGCAAACTTAAAAAGAAAATCCACTCTTTGGGACGAGCCAAAAATAAGAAAAAATAAGCTCCTCCAGGCTTGTGGGGCAACAGCTCCCACAACTGGAAGGACAGAAAACCACCAGATATGTTGCCCTTCTTACCTGGGAATGACCTGTCCAGCCAAGGAAAGTTGTTCCAGTCCTAGCACAGTGCCATGCTTTGACAGAGAGGTTGCCCTTCTAAAGCTCTGAAATGCTGCATTTCTGGTGCACTTGGGGAAACCAGGGTGGCGGGCTGAGTAGGAAGATGTTTTTGTTTTCATGGCAAAAAGGTAAAACATGAGGATGGGAAGGAGGAGGTCACCTTTGAATTGCAGGAACAGAGGAACATGCAGCACCAAAACAGAGATGAAAAGAGGGTCGTGGTTTGGGTAAGACAATTGATATATGCTTAGAAATGCAAGGTAGAATTGTATTAGAAATGAATACAAATGGAGATGCAGAATAACACACTAAAGTGCTGAAGACGATGCTCAGGTGTCCTCCTTGCCTTCCTGATCAGTCGGCTATTCAGGTGCCAAGAGGTGATGGGTGACAGGTGTCAGGGTTCTTTGAACCAAAATTGGGCAGGGCAGTCCCTCAAATGAAGGATTCCTTCTAACAGAAGCTGACCCTCTAGCAGCTCTTTAATAGAGGACTGTCCTTAACGTATGGCCACCCTGTAGTGGGCTCTGACAGGCTTGTTGTAAGAGCTATTGAGAACTCTTTGTGGAACACTTAGGAACATGCCTTTATAAGTAGCATGTATTTATCCTGTCCAGCGCAATGTGCCATTTCCAGGATGTAAAAAACCCCTAATTTTAAAAATGCTGCCGTAAGCCAAACCACAATTTTCTTTCCCTCTCAGCAATTAGACATTGCTCCAGGTTTCCAGATAGCCCCCCTCTGCTCCGACAAAGGAATTTGGTGTGTGATGCTCAGCAGGGAGAGCGGCGTGGAATGATCCCAGCTTGGATTTACTCTGGCGTCCGCACAGAAGGCAGGCTGGTGTCATGGTCCCAGTTCACGTGTTCCTCTATCCAGCAAGGCCAGGCTGGTCCTCGCTCCATTCACAGGGGCTGCGTCCACCATTGAAACACAGATCCATTCCTCCGAGCCAAAAGCTTGATTATGTTGTTAATTAAAGCAAGCTGCCATGCTTGGGAGATTTATTTTCTTTTCCAGATCTTTCGCTGTAAACGCCACTTGGGCAGCTCAATGGCCCATGTCAGATTCCGTCAGACTGTGAAGGGGCTTTCTGTTCCTCGCTGCCTCCCCCTTGATTTTGGACGCTCCCTCCTAACCCTTGCCCAGGAAGGAAGTGAGTGTCGTGAGACGCCTGCTCGACTTCCTCTTACCTCTGCAAACTGCACAAAATATTTTTAAGAAATAGACTTCAATATTTCTGCCTCTGCAGCAGTGTTCTGGGTGCAGGCATTGGATGGACTTTTGTTTTCTTCTGTTGTAGCCCCTCTGAATGTGTCCAGGGGTTATTTCTTCTGCTTTGCAAACCAAACATGTGAATAAGATGACTTTGAGAGTGGCCCTCTGCACAAAGGGAGCAGTCAAGAACCCATCGTGATGGTGAACAGCAAGCCAAAGACTGTAAAGGTGATATCATGACCGAACAGTGCCCTTGAAGTGTGCCCAATGCATCAGAGTCTATATACCTGCATTTGCTTGCAGATCACTAATGATTTTTTGGATGGAGCGAGTGATAAGGTCCATCTTCACACATATAAGCCCACTCATTTTTCAAGATCTGCCATAGAGGTTCTTCTCTGCACTCCATCAGTGGCAGACACGTGACTAGCTGTAATATGGGACAGGGCCTTCTCAGTGGCTGCACCTAATTCATGGAACTCTCAGCCTAGAAAATTCCTTTGCTCCATCTTAGCTTATCTGGTCCTGTACCAACTGGTCAAGGTGCTTTTCCTTCAAAGGCATTTGGCCTGCCAAGTTGAAAAGTTTTATTGAATGTGTTCCTTTAGGCCAGCTCCACCACCATCTGGTATCTGCTGGATATGGACCAAAACTCCCTCATGGCAGCATGACCATGGATGATGGGAAGTCAGTTGGCAGTTCCATTTTCGACTTGGCTCCTAATTATGCCTAGCATGGAATTTGCCTTCTTCACAGCAGCTGAGCACCAGGCCGACATTTTCATGAAGCGCTCCGCCACTACCCCAGGATCCCCAGTCACTGCAGGCTCAGATCCCACCCATGTATACTTGGGAGTTGGAAATTTTTGCCCCAGCATGCATTAGTCTACACTTCCTTATTCTGAACTGCGCATCATGAGCCCAAAGCAGCTCACTCCCAAGAAGAGCAATGCAAAACGAAGATGCGTCTCTACATCAATTGCAGCGATACATCAGCACCATAACACTTGCATTTGTATATGTTCGCTGTTGGTGGAGTGCTTTTCATGTTTACAGTACGTTTGAAGCTGTTATAAGAGATTCTTTTTACAATGGAAGAGTGAAATATAAATATTTTAAATACATAACAGATACCAAGTGCTCAATAGTTTTGCTATGGAAAAGTGTGTCTGCAGGCTTTAGATGGTTTAAATCAAATCCATACATTAATCACCAAACAACATCATCATATACAAGCCCATTTGCAAACAGATAAATTCCTCTGAGTTGGAAAGTATCTACTCCCCGATGTGTTTAGGATTGCACCCTTAAGTCTGAGTAAGAAATCCAACAGCCCCTAGACAGTATCTGAGGGGCCATAAGATTGGTCAGATCCTTGGCTGAGGAGACTCTGACTCAGAGATGGAATTGGACCTCCATCCCCTGGATCCCCTTCACAGCTGGGATGGAAACATAGACACACAGAAACATAGAAACAGAGTGAGACTGAAAGGGTCTCCCAGGCCATCTAGTCTGACCCCTGGCTCCAGCCAGCTCTGCTCACGACATGCTCATCATGTACATGTCTAGTCTATCCTTGAACACCCTCACCAATGGGGCCTCAACCACCTCCCGTGGAAGCCCATTCCATGGGAAAGAACTACACCAGCTGCTCTCTGAAGGTGGGAACTGCACCACATGAGGGAACAGTCTGTTTATCAGGCCTTGAAGCCCTAAGGATCGATCCCAGAGCCTCAACGCTTATGATCTGGCAACTATATTAGGAAAGCGACAGCATGGACGGCAAAGGTCCAGCCTGGGGCCTCACAAGGGCTGTATCTCCTGAGCACCTGTACCTGCTTGTCTTTGCTTAGCTCTGGAAGTGACTCCTGTTCAGCTGTCCATGGGAAACGAGAGAAAGCAGAGCCAAGGGGGAAAACTGCAGAGTAGTCTGGCCCCACTTCCTTCTGAGAAGTCATGCAAGCATTTGCCCTGCTTACCTCTGAGTGGCCATGGTGCCCATTCATAAATCTGAGTAGCTTTGATGTTTGGGATGCTTGTGAAAGAGCACTGCTAAGCAATTCTTTCTTGATTACTTACAAGTTGAGAGCTGTGAGCACACATCCAGGGGCTGCTCTTGATGGTGGTGGTGAGTCTTCTCCGTCTTTGTCTCCTCCTCCTCCTGCTTAAATTTCTATGCCACCCATAGCCCAAGCTGTCTGGATGGTTCCCAACATTAAGTCACCCATCCAGATTTCAACCAGGCCCAACCCCAGGCAGGAACAGCCATTTCAGGCTATAGAGAAGCTATAGATATGTTTACTTGTGGGTAGACCTGCAGCTCATAGTTCCTCATGAATAGACATACCGAGACGTAATATTTTGTATGAAGGTGCTGCGGATATAGTTCTGCTTACTTCCGAGTAGAACTTCGGAAGCTTGTCTACCTTATTTCTGAGTAGACATGCTGCTCATGCTTGCTCCTGAGTAGACTTGTTTTCTCCAGTAAGCTGTACCAACAGTGCTTGGCAGAGTTGCATTGTGCAACCCTACCCATTGTAGCCTGTGTCCCTGGGCATGGACTGCAATGGAATCCCACTTCTGTAACGTGGAATCTGGCCCTCGGACTGAAAAAGGTTGGTCACGGAGCGATCCCCCCCCCACCATTGGACTGGGCTTTTCAGGAACACATGATTCCAGAACTAAGAGACTTCTCTGTGAAGTTCGTACCTGCCTTGAGCTGCCCACAATCCTCTCCTCTACTGGGCCCCTCCCAGCAGCCCATCATGATCCTGTTCCAAGCCCCACTGAGTGACATGCCGAGCAGGGAATATGCCGGCAGACCTGTGCTGAGCACCAGCTGCTGCTCCTGCATCAGGAGCGGTTCGGCTCGGGGAAGCCAACGTTCGGCACCACCAATTCTGCAGGTGCGTTTTGCTCGGTCCAGATGACTATCTCTCTCTTTCTCTCTCTGCTTCTCACCAAAGTATTACTCCACCAGAGCAAAATTCATAAGCATGAGCATCCATTAAAGAAAACAGAGAGTCTAGGGCATGTGGTCAAATGCAATTAAAGAATCGATGTTAGCAAATGAGGAGTCCATTCCATGGGACTGAATTCATTTTAATGAACTGGCTCAAAAGCTTCCAGAGCAGCGGATTTCATTTAATCAGATGAAAAGGGCCATTGCTCAGTGAGACGGCCCCACTCATCCTCTTAGGTCTTCCCACTGGCACCTGCAGGGCGCTTCTCCGTGAGGCTTTTCATACAAGCCGGCAGGAGGCCCATCGGGATCTGCTGGTAGATCTCAGGGTGGCTCACAGCAGGTCAGCAGAGATGCCACCTTCTCGATCACATCACAACAGAAAGTCAAATGTAAAGCTGAAATGATGCATCTCTGCCATGTCACCCTTGTGCTAATCCATCTTTCATCAACCTGCTGCTTTCCAGATGTTTTAATCTACAACTCCCAGGTTTCCCACCTATTGTCTATGCTGTCTGTGGAATGATGAGAGTTGAAGTCCAACTCCCATGATGCATGATATTCAGAGAGGGAGTTGTCATAAAAGCAATGAAGAATTTTGTGGCATGTTGATGATTTGCCAATTTGTTATAGCCTATGTTTTTACGTACTGCAGACTGCATCCTCAGATACGCAACTGCTTTCTAAGTTATCTTTCAAGTCACGCAAGTTGCTGTGGGGGTGAAGGAATATGAACTGATGTGTGTGAATGGATCAGAAGCAGCGTGTCTCTGTGTGTGGAAGGATAGGGATGTGGTGTGTGTGTGTGTGAGAAAGAGAGGGAGGGAGGGGGAGAAAGGGGGGAGAGAGAGAGACGGGGAGAAAGAGAGAGAGAGAGAGAGTCTAGGAATTCAACCTCTTTCTCAAAAGCAAAGGAGAGGCAGAATATAGAGTATTTTACCAAGGACAAATGTAAGAAAATAGAAAATGGAGCATCTGCGCAGATCCAGTTTGCCTTCGGCATGTTAAGGGTTAAGGCTCACAAATGCAAGGACCAAAACAGTTTCCCTAAAATGACAGATACCTGCCTGATGTTTCTAGCCATTGCTGTGCACTACAGGGATACAGGCTGATCTCACCTCTCATGGCAAAATGGAGCCATAATCATCTTCATCAATGCATGTTTTAAAGAAGCTCCATTTGAGCTAGTTCCTGGCACCCATCTGCCCTGTAATCTGTATTGACAGCATAAGTGTGTTTTTCACCTAGACAGATGCAAGGAAAGCAATCGTTAGCTGGTTCTTTTCAAAGAGAATCCAGTTTTGCGGCTTTTTGCTGCATTCTGCTCACTCCCTGTCTATCATGGGAGTCAAAATTGTATCATGTCCAAGCAGGAAACTAAATCATGCAGATGTATTTTCAAGGACAGAGGCAGGCTGGAGCAGAACTTGACTGTGTCTCAGTGGGGAAGGGAGAAACACACAAACTCTCAGAGCACTGCAGAAGGGCATGGGGTGGGTGGTCCAAAGGAGAATGTGGGTTACTTTTCTTGTGGTCCAGTAGGATTTTGTTTTGGTTTTGTTCTGTGCGTTCTTTTAAGGCAGCATTAACACATGTTTAGGCAAAACTTTTCTGGAGAAGAGCATCATGCTTGGGAAAGTTAAAGGCTGCAGATGAAAAAGAAGACCAGGCATGAGATGGATGGACTCTGTAAAGGAAGCCACAGCCTTGAAGTTGCAAGAGCTGAGCAGGGCTGTCAAGGGTGGGATGCAGGATCTCCTAGCCATCAGTACAGCAGGGCCTTTGCCACTAAGCTATGGTACTAAACAACCAGCAGAGCAAAGAAGGCCATGCCATAGCTCAGGAGACTGACATCCTTCAAAGGTCCTAGAATCATAGCAAGCTGCCTTGCGCCAGCTCAAGTTATTTGTTCTTCGAGACCAGAGGCAAGCAAATACCTTCTTGGCACCTGCCAAGGTGCTCTGCCCCCCACCTTTGTGTCTCCCTACCAGCAGCTGAGAAAGAAGTGAAGTATTGCTATTAATATTATTATTACTACAACTACATTACATTGCTATACCGCCTGCAGTAGCAGCCCAGACCTTAACGGCCTCTGTTCTCTCCCCTAATGGAAGAGGCAAATGGCATCTTCCAGCTACAAGCTAGAATGACAGCCTTTTAAATTCCACAGATGTGGCTGTAATGCTCACCAAGCACTTGGATTTGATCAGAGCAACTTCAGCAGCCCGTGGCAGCTCTCCCAGGTCCTGAAATCACAATATTAAAATAACAGGAATCGCCATACTTGCTTAAATCAAGGTGGCAACACTATTTACCAAAATAAGTAAATAAATAAGTTGTACCAAACCATGCAAAAGTTTCCCTTCTTTGTTTCCTCCCTTAAGAGTAATCTCTACCATACAATCTTATATGTATCTACGCAGAACTGCCTGAGTTCAAAGGGAACTTACTCCCAGGTAAGTCCGTAAGGATACAATCCCATACCTACTTATCAAAGAGTAAGTTTGACTGAATTAAATAAAACTTACCTGCATAGACAAATGTAGGATTACACTGATGGTTAATCTTGACCATCCTGGAATTTTCCACATTTTGTATAACTATTCTTGCTTAGAAATAAATGAAGAAAAAAAGAAAAGTTTCTGTAAGTTTTATTTATTATTAAATTTCTATCTCAGCCCTTTTCCTCTTGCAAGGAACTCCAGTTGGCCCACATGGTTCTCCTCTCCTCCATTCTGTCCTCCAATAACCCTGTGAATTGCATCTTGGATGAAATCAAGCCAGAGCTTTCTCTCGAAGCAAAATTGACAAATCTGGGACTGCCATGATTTGGACATATCATGAGGAGGCAAAAAGGTCCCTGGAGAAGACCATCATGCCAGGGAAGGTCAAAGGCAGAAGAAAAGCAAGACCAGATACAAGATGGATGGAATCCATGCAGGAAGCCACAGCCTCGAATCTGGAAGAGCTGAACAGAGCTGTTGTGGATGGACGTTTTGGACAGCTCTCATTCATAAGGTCATTATGTGTCATCAGAGACAACTTGCTGGCACCTAACAAGAGCAAGCCCTGTGAGGGAAGTTAGGCTGGGAGTAATTGCGTGAGCTTCAAGACTAAGCGGGGCCTCTCTCCCTCTCTCTTGCAATCCAGAGGCAGCTGCTGCACTTGCCCAGAAGTGATGCTACCAAGGCCTGGTAATGGACCCTGGAATCAAGCAGCTGCCCCCTGGAGGGCTCCTGAAGTGGCCCAGGCTTCTTCCTGGTGGCACTTCTGCTCCAGCTGCTCCAAAAGGCCTTTCCCCCTGCTATGGACGATCCTGGAAAAAAAGCAAGTTCTCAGATCAGCTCTTTAGGCTCCAGATCCTGCAGGATCTGTTTGTGCACAGAAGGATGTGGCCCGTGCAGTAGGAAATAGATGTTTAAGGGTGTTTTTTGGACTGAAAAGAATTGGGGAGGGGAGGCTGTGAAAAGGCAGCACAGGAGATAAATGGAGATTTTTTTTATTTTTTTTACTTTTGTGGTTTCAGGGGTTGTTTATGACCTTGGCCTAATAACTCACAAACCAAAATCCACATTGATCTGAGGGAAGCATTACATTATCTTTCTCTGAGTGCCTGGGAGAGTTTGCTCTCCTTTTGCTCATTTCCTGTGACACGATGCCCCCGTTTGCGGGACGGGGAGCGGGGGCTCAGTGACTGACTGTTCTCCAGGCACAGGCGCATGGCGGCAGTGTGACATTCCTCTGTACACCAAAGAACTGGTTCATGTGACCGGGCACTTGGTTGTTTCTGTCCCTGGGACACGACACTGCAAATGTCAGGGAACAAGCGCTCTCTTGAACTGAGAATGCACAGCCCTGTGGCCCTGTTGGATGCGTTTTGACCAACCCTAAACACGTTTCAGCCTTTTGCACATAAAAATAGGGATATACCCATAATGCCTTTATTCCCATGCCACGGCCACGTCTCCTGCCGTGCATGCAGAAGATTAAGCAGCTGCGCTGAATCAGAGCAAAGCTGCATTTGATCCAGCGCCGTGTTTGCACGGAGGCCAACCAGACCCCTGTGCGAAGCCCACAAACAGGCCCCGAAAACCACAGGCCCCCCTCCCCTCCTTGGCCAGCTCCCCCAGCAAGTGGTGTAAGGATGCATGCTGGAGGCAGCACAGAGCCATCTGGACGAGTAGCCACTGATAGCCTTCTCCTCCGTTAAGGGACACACTCCCCTTCGAAAGCCTTCCTGATTGGTGCCCATCACCTTTATCTTTCAGTAGCAAATTGCATAGTTTAACTGTGCACCATGCAAAGAAGAATTTCCTTCTAACCATCCTGAATCGCCCAATATGCAAGACACCATAGACTGTTCCCCTGCCACAGGTTTCTCACACCTGTGCATGGTTTTGCACATCTCCATTGCAGTTCCCCAGAGCGGATGCTTTTCCGCATGAAACAGTCCCAGCCATTGTCATCAGATGTGTCAGCTGGTCCTCTAACAGGCTATCCAAGCACAGTTTTGGAAGCTCCACCAGGTGGCATCGTTCGGGTGAAGTGCATGAAATTGCACATGGTGGCTGCAGGTGTGAAAAGGCCCCGTAGGGGCGGCCTCAGCAACCTCTTGTGGGTGTGAGCATGCACAGAAGCTAACAAGGGGATGCCAATGAACTTTGCAATATTGGGTTCATGACCTGGATGCCCATACCTTACGATACTGGTCACTTTTAATACATGCTGGGCACCCGTACACTGAAAATCCTAGTGTAAGGTCCCCTGTTTGGGTTTTTGTTTTCTTTTAAATATCTGATTGCAACGCTATGCATTCATGCAGCTGCATCACAAACTTATGCATACATCTGAAAATAATACAGTTAGATTAATGCAGTACTGCATCCATTATTAATTAGTTCATCTATATGCCAAATTAAAATCTGCTACTACAGAAATGAAGCTGATTAACTGGTGGTGGGTTCCCCATTTGTAGCATCCTGTGGGGTGCAGGAAGGGGACGGCAGAACATAGGGAGATGCCCGGTGCTAACCATTGGTCCATCTTGCCTGGGATTATCAGCACTGACTGGCAACAGCCAGCCACTGGGTGCTCGGTGGGGCTCTTTCCTAGCCCTGCATGGAGATGCCAGGGAGCGAACCTGGGACCATGCCTGCATGCAGAGCAGGGGCTCCTAGGAGCGAGCGATGGTCCTTCCCACAGTGGGGCTGGCAGGCAGTGTGGCAACATGTCCACATCTACCATGCATCTGCAGTTCTTTGGAGGTACTGGAAGCAGTGCGCCAAACCATTTCAGGGACTAAATAGGGCTTGCAGCCTCCTGTTCCCCAAAGCAGAGGAGTCCCAACTCAGCATCTGAGGGGTTCTTCAAGCTGCCAGCCTAGCTCAGGGGCCACAGGAAGGTCCCACGTTACCCATCCATTCCATGGTGGGCCCAGTTCTCCTGCCACTCCAAACATTATCCAAGTTCACTGCCTGGGATGGAGAGCCAGCCAGCGGTCAGGTCAGCCGACAGCCAGACACGTACCCATGAAAACAAACAGCTATTTTTAATCCACTTCTAGGTACATGTGCCTTTTCCCCCATCTCAGTTGCACTGTTGGCCAAAGGAGTATTTCAGGCCGTTGTCTTTCTTTTTGGCTTGTGCAGTCGGCATTCATCAGGCCAGGGCTGCTACTGTGGGCAGGCCACATGCCCTTTACAGAGGACGGTCCTCCATTTCGACAGGCACCCTTTATTTGGGAGGGGGGCCTGGTCCAAGTCCTGAACAATGCAAAAGCCCTGCAGCTCACCTACAGCCAGGACCAGAGGAGCAGACTGAAAATCAAGGTGCACAGAAAGCCATCTGGTCACCGTCGGTATGGTGAGATGGCTTATTCAAATTAAAATCATTATTTCCAAATTTACATCAATATCAATGAAGGAGCATGGGCTGATTTTTTTGCAAAGCAATGCCCTCCTTTTAGGTGATGCTGTTCCTCTTTTGGGGTGCTTGACTGCCCCAGCCGGTAACGACAATGGCTCCTGCTCAAGACCCGCCTGCTTTGCAAAGCAGTTACCACATCTGAGAGTGAGCCAGGATCAGATGCTAGAGATCCTGATTAGCCCAAATAGGAAGAGCAGCCATATATTTTAGGACTCCACTAAACCCTGCTTGGGTATCTCTATGCACAAGCCAGGGAGTGAGCGAGCAAGAGAATATTTTAATACTACTCAACTCATGGCATTCTCTATTTCTGTGATATATATTGCAAATCGGCTTCATTTTAAATTCACAGCTAATGACTTCAGCCCCTCTTCTGCAGGAAACTCTGTAAGGTTCCGGCTTTTAAAAAGGAAAAGAGTTTTTACCAACCAGAAGATGACTCGTGATACTGCAAAGCAAAATGTCCACTCTTGAAGCACTTAAAGACATCATTCAGCAAAGGGTTATGAATACCTTAGAATATCATCATAATTTATCAGCAGGGAACAGGATGAGGAGAGGTGGGAGGTGATTAAATATTTGGAAAGAGAGAGGGAGAGGGAGAGGGTGGACTGCAAAAACCCTGGAGGGGGCAGGTAGACTTTGGGGGCTGCCCTAATGTTGAGCCAGAGAGACAGGTTGGAGATGCCACTGGTCAGACTCGGCACCAGAAGCAGGCAAGGTTGGGCAGCTGCTGAGGGGCCACCCAGCAACACAGCCACTGCTAACAGACCCTGGAGTTGCTCCAGCTCTTCCTGAAGGCAGCAATGCTTCTCGCAGACAACCAAGCTGGGGAGGAGGAGAAGCGGGAGACGCCACGGCCCGTCCTGCTTCCCAGCAGCCTTCCTGGCAAAACTGGCAGAGACCGCCTGGTGTGCAGGGCAGGCAAAGCCCAGGCTGCTGCCTCTAGGGAACTCTGGTGCTCATGTCTTGGTGACTGAAGCCCCGGTTCCGGAGCTCATGGCTCTCCTGACAGCCTTGGGCTGCCCCAGCCAGGGCTCAGTCTTTGTCTCCAGCTGTGAGATGAGCACCCTGAAAAAGCAGGTTGGGGCCCCAGAGACTCCACTGTGACCTGAGGACAGTTGCCTGCATGGCCGATTCCTTCTCTTGGAGGGATGCTGAGCTCTAAGCCTGGTTGAAAGGGAAAGAGTCCTAAGAAAGGAGGGCACAAGGGTCTCTGGAGTGAGATGCAGTCATGCTGGCTAGGAATGATGGCAGTTGTAGTCCAGCATGCTGCAGGGCACTCATTGGATCTGATGGCCTTATAGGCCCCTTCCAAATCTACCGTCCTATGATTAGACGAAGGGAGGGGGGCCTCAAGCCATTTCCTCCATAAAGGGAATTCTACCATGGAATTACTTGGATGTCATCTCTTGTTCTCCTGGTCATCCACATCCAATACAACCATCATATCGTCATCTGAACTATCTGATCAGGGACTTTAATATAACACAATTAGGATCGTGGTTTAAGGGCATTTAGCTGAAATTCAAAGCCAGCCCTGCAGTCATTTGGCTGTGAAGGCATTGATTTTGATGCTCAGCACTCTCTCATCTTCAAGAGAGTACTGTTCTAACCAGGTTAATTTCTGTTAAGCACATTAGTCAGGTTCTTCTGCTGCACAGCCAAACGATTATGTGTCTATGTGCTTTGAATGATTATAATGGCAACCAAACAGGACACCAAACCAAAAATTATATTTAAGTCAGGACTTAATGATTTAAAGAGGTATCAACTCAACCCAACTAGATGCAGGGGCAATGGCTGCTTTTGCTCACACGGCTTGGTTCCTCGCCTCTCAAAGTTTTTTACAATTTGGAGAACCAGAGAAGGCAGCCCAGTTCTGCAAGAGAGAAGTCAAAGACTGAGATATGTGAAGGCAGGGGCGGGGGTTCGCACAAGATTTGCACAGGCCTTTTAAAACACTGTATAAGGTCAGATAGTTTTCCTACAGGCAATGACATGCCTTCCTTCTGGTCAGGAACTGCCCAGTCTGGGAAAGCACAAAGTCACTTCCTCTCAAATACAAACCCTATGGATTTTGGATCTCAGTGCACAAGGCATTTTTAACGGGGTGCATTACCAAGGTGTCTTCTTCCATTTTCTTTGCAAGCAGAAGAATGGCCTTTGAACACAAGGTTTTTATCCCCCAACTCCCAGGCAGTGGGGTGGGATTCTTCTCTGCCCTTCTCCATGAAAACCAAGTGTCAGAATCTAGACTTTGGCACCTTGGCAACTCAAGGGGTCATCCAGGAAAATGCTGCACGGTCCTTGTTCTTTAAAAAGCCACAGAGGATTCCTTCCTGCTTGGTAGCCCTTGTGCCATCTTCCCCAGGCTGCTGATCTGCAAATGCTTTGAACCACAACCTCAGCCATGCTGGCCAAGTTGCCAGGGGCTGGCATCCAAAAAATCTGGGAGCACCAGGTTGGAGGCAGCCACCTTGGAGTTCTCCCGGTTGTGCTCTAGTGTGGCTTAGCTTGGCTGCCGTTCCCCCCTGCCCTATTTCAAAGTAGGGTGCTGCAGGGTACAGGCTCCAAGCTGTAGGACGCAGGGTCCCAACACAGTCCCCATGGCTGAACAAGGCCAGTGTGCCTGCAGATGACTTTCTTGAGTTCCTGCCCCTCCTGGTTTTTACTTCCCCAAAAGCTTCTTAGGGCACAAAATGTTTCTTAAGCTTACATGGAGCAAGACAGTAGGAAGTCCTGTAGCTCCTGCCTTGGTCATGGCTAGCTGAGGCAAGCAGGGAGTCTGGAACTTTCTCCTGTGCGTGCCTGCGCTCTTCAAGATTCTTTGCATTCACCGGAAGGCAAGAGTGCAGAGCTGCCCCCAGCGCCATCTCTGAGTGTCTGTGCGCTTTGCAGTCCAGACCCCATCTCTGCATTGAGGTGTTTGGAGAGGTGCTTTTCCTTCAGGATCACCAGTTTGCCCTCTGGGAAATGTGTGTGTTGTGGCCAGCTATGTCCTCCATGGAACCCCTTTTTAGAGCACGCCCTGCAACCTCACAAAATTCCAAGTGTGCCCACACACCCCAAAACACATGGCTGTGGGCTGTGCCGGGCTCTCAGGAACCCAGGTCTTTAGAATGTTTCTGTTTGGCGGATGTCAGTGGGGAGCAAGAGTGGGCAGCCCCAAGAGATGCTAATCTCTTCTGCTGTGTCCTCTCCTCGCCACCTTTCTGGGCTCCATGAGCAAGCAGCATGTACATGAACTTGGGGTGGGGGAAGCAGGCAAGGGGGGCAGGCAGGGACTTCAGAGATCGTGGGCACAGGGTCTTCTGGGGGATAATAGGGGCTTGGGCAAGCAAGCGTGCAAGAGAAAGGGGGCCGGACCAAAAGAACAATCCCTTTGGCACCCCTTCACTGAGAACCTGTTGGAACCTTTCCCAAGCCCTTGTTGACTTGCATGCATTGTAACTGAAAGAACTGGGCCTCTTTAGCCTTGAGAAGACTGAAGGGACATAGGATGGTGCTCTCTAAGGACTTGAAAGTCTGTCACAGAGAGGAAGGCCAGGATCTCTTCCTGATCATCCCAGAGTGCAGGACATGGAACAACGTGCTCAAGTTACAGGAAGTCAGATTCCAGCAAGTTATCAGGAAAATTTTCCTGACTGTAAGAGCAGTATAACAATGGAACCCATGACCTAGAGAGATGGTGGGCTCTCCCACACTAGAGGATGGGACTGGACAGCCATCTGAGAGGGATGCTTTACTCAGCAGGGTGGGAACTGATGCCCCCTGGCCCCTTCTACTACAGAGAACTCTACTATTCTCTGATTCTGTTTCTGTGATTTTCAGTCCATGAGATGCTTGATTGATTGACTGACTGACTTGTTAACTGACTCGCAGATTAATTCATTTTGTTGATTTACTGGTTCCTTGATTTGCTCATCTTTATTGACTGAGTGTCCTGTTTACAGGGATGGAATTAGCTAATGGAAATACAGTAGAGTAAACTCTATTAATGAAAAGTTTACTTACTGGATATATGGACTAGAATGGCTGAACCAAGTGTACTTACAAGGTGTTAATGCTTGGATTATTACCTATCAGTGAGGTAGTTATTCATATGAAGCTACAAGAAAAAAGGCATAATGGAAAAGTGTCAGAATAGCCTACATATGTAACAGATAATTGTGTTGTTTGTTTGACAGGCTGCAGCCCTAAATACATAGACTTATGCAGTAATTCTTATTACATTAATAGGACTTCCTGTTAATGTAATAGGACTTGAGTAGGCAAGGATAAGATTGCACTGTCAGTCCCCTGGGCTGTGGACATGGCTCCTGGGAATGACCCTTGCCTGACATTTGGCCATGAATTCTGACATTTGGAGCAGGTTTTTTGACTCCCTCAGGATAAGAATGTGTCTGGTGACTTCTGCTCATGGGAGACCCATGACTGAGGTCATGGTGAATAGGGACATGTTTGCTATTTTTGCTGGGTGATGTCTGCACACTCTTTGGAATTGGGGTCTTAATTTGTTTTAGTCTGGATTCCTGGATTGCCTTTTCCCCTTTCTCCTTTCCTTTCCCCTTACTCCTTCCTTTTTTATGAATGAACTCTTCCCACAAGGTTGGTGTGTTTTCTGAAGGAATCAGTGCTACATCCAGTTGCCCAGACCAGGGTGAATGGTTGAATCAGGCAGAGGGACTTGAGTCCCTGGCTGCAGGGGGCTGCCTCAGGCTTCCTATTTGGGTATATTTGCTAAAAAAAACAGCGGTTCCTGGGAGAAAAAATATATCTAAAATCTTGTGGCCATTTAAAAAATAATTTCTTTCCAGGTAAAAAGTCATCATGTGCTCAGAGATGCCACTGTTTCTTTTGGAAAGGAAAAATTCCAAAAGATGCCATTCCAGATGGTAATCTACTCCAGTACTTCTGTGGCTCAAGCCTGAGCTTTCCCTAGAAATGACAAAGATGAAGCTGTCCTACTTTGGACACATCATGAGCAGCCAAGGCTCCCTGGGGAAGACAATCGTGCTGGGGAAAGCCAAAGGCAGAAGAAGAAAAGGAAGGCCAAATACAAGATGGATGCATTCCATAATTGCAGCCACAGTCTTGCATTTATGAGAGCTGAGCAGGGCTGTCAGGGACAAGATAATCTCGAGGGCTTTCATTCACAGGGTCGCCATGAGTCCGACATGACTGACAACTCATCACAACATCTGCAGCTGACTATGCAGAGCTGTGCTGCCCTCTCGTGTCCACGTATGATGAGAGGTTGCTGCAAAGGCAGGATGAATTGGCATGCATGGGAATTCAAATTTTACCAGTGCAGAGTAAAAGATTTTCCTCTGAAAACTTAAACGGGGGCAGAAGTACACCATCTGGCTGCAAACTGAGTAGTCCTACCCTGTACAGCTGGAGCTAAAACAAAGCTATTGAGAAATCAGGAGGGTTTGGTTTGGGGAGGTGAAACACACACACAAACCTTTAAAAAGATTAAAAGCAATGCTCAGAAACCAGCGGACTGGCCAGGACAATATCTCCAACCACGTCTCTGTTTCAACCACGTCTCTGTTTCTATTGGGCTGGACATGCACATGGTGGGCATGTCGTGAGCGGAGCCGGCTGGAGCCGGGGATCGGACTGGATGGCCTGAGAGGCCCCTTCTGACTCGCTCTGTTTCTATGTCTCTGTTTTACTGGGGCTTTTGTGGTGCCCTCTCCATGCCTCATAGCATCAAATGGGCAATGATTCAGACACTGCCCATTTGTAATCCTCCTGTGTTTGTCCCAGAGCTTTTTCTGTCTTGTCACAAAGAATTTCTGGAGGGAAGGCAGGCATAGCTGCACCAGGTGTTTCAGGTGTTAAGTACTTTGGAAGCCCTCTGGAGGCACCCACTGTCTCTCCCAAGGGTGTTACACAACATCAGCGTGGCACTCTTGTGCTGATAAGATTGGAACTAACACCTGAGAAAGCAGGACTTATCAGTGTGGTCAGGTGAAATATAGACACAACTTTAAAAGCACACACCCAAGGGAATCAGCCACCCCGCAAGACACAGGCCAGTGCACCAATTGACCAGCCAGGCCCAGACAACCCCATCCATGGGAAGCATTTTCTGGTGGTGCCCACAGCAGTTCCTCAAATCCCAAATATCCCCACAAGTCCAAAAGGTTGGAGGCCTCTGCTTTGATTTATCTGAACAAGCTAACTTTAAAGGAATGTCTGGATATTTTTAGGAAGGACAAATTTTAGTATGTGGAATTAGAACTGGGAAGCCCAGTTGCTCATATCTCTGTCCCTTTGTTAGGCATATTTCTACATGTGTGTTGCCTATGGCTGTAAGCAATAAACCTTATGTAAGATGATCACTGCCTGTGCCAAACATGCTACTTGTTCATTTTCTCTTTCCGAATGGGCTCACTGTTATCTGAGGAGTTTTCTGACAAATATTAGGAAAATCTTCTTGATAAGACCAGCTTAATAAGGAAGCTGATTGCTTAGAGGGGAAAGGAGCTCTCCTTTGCTAGGGATATTCAGCTCCATCCACTGGGGATACTCTAGGTCTGTATTTCCTGCACCAAGTAGGAGCTGGACTGGGTGGTCTCTAGAAAATCCATTTGAACTCCTGATTTGCATAGATAATACCCTTTTGTTATAAAGCAAGGCTGGATACTTAAAGCAAAAATGCACATACTTATCCAGTGACCAGTGCTAACGCTAGCCTACCTCACATGGTTGTTGCAATGGTGAAATAGGACTTTCTTGCCCTGAAGTCTTTAGAAGAAAACTCATTTAAAAAAAAAAACCCTAATTAATAATAGGGTCAGTATTCTCAATATTAATTATATTATTCATATTAACAGTATTGATTAATATTGTCCCCTAAATGATGTACAGGAAGGGGATTTCTTTTCTCTATATGGTAGCCCTGGGCTTATTATCCTTTTCCTAATTCTGTCTTCACTCCTGGTACAACTTATACTTGTGTACTTTGAAGCTAGCCTCTTGAGGCATGGGAATTATTATATGTACCACAAATATGTACCTGGTGGGGCCTCAACATCTTTTTCTTCTTTTATTTCTGGCCGTCTTTCAGCACCGGAGGCTTAGCTAGTGCCAGGATCAACGTGTTAGGTCCAACCCTATGAAAATTTCGACAGAAAAGCTTCCATATCTGACGCGTACATACTTAGACCTCCTTCTTTAAGATGCTGCAAGAATCTCTGTTGTTTCTATCCGCATAGTGCGCGCGCGTTGTCTGTTGCACATGCATTGCGCTGTTGGTCCTGGTGGGGCTTTAAAAAAATTCTTTACAATTCCATTCCCGGTCTCGAGGCGGCGACGCAGCGCAGCTGTCATAAATGACACCCGCCCTCAGCGGCGACACTGATCACGCATGCGCCATCGCTAGGGTTTCTCCCAGCTCTCCTCCCTTGGAGGGCTGCTCTCTATGGCCTCTGCCATTGCTTTGTAGTCATAGCCTCGTGCTGACGTCACTAAGGGGCGGAAACGGAAGAGGAGGTGCTGGCAGGCAGGAAGTAGCTAGGGGCTTACCAAAACAGTGAGAAGATGGCTGCCGTGGCGGAGAGTGGGCTTTCTTCGCCTGTAGCGGTGAGACGCCTGGAAAGAACGGGAGGGAGGCCGACCAGGGAACCCAGGGCAAAGGCGGGGCGCTGTATGTCTTAGCACAGCCTTCTCCAGATGCGCTGAACTACAATTCCCATGGTGGGCTGGAGATAAAAGGGGTTCTGGGGAAACACGTCTGCCGTGCGCCGTGTTAGGGAACCCCGTTTCAGGCTGACTCAGAAGGACGAGCAAGTAATTTAATGTAGTGGCTTTGTTGGGTGGGTAAATAATGGGCAAAGCTAGGCAGGAGTCGACTGGAATTTGGGGCAGGGTGGGAGCAACTTTTCATTTGTCTCACTACTGTAATAGCTAGGAATCTACATCACACGGAAGGGGAAGTCGCTGTGGGTTTGTCAGGAATAAATGTCATTCTTTAGTTTGTAGAAAACGCTAGTTTTATATTTTCAGTTGCTATCCAAATAATCGTGTGTACTGCACGATTCGGGATTGGGTGCTCTTGAAGTATGAGGAATCGTGGGTTGGAAAAGATTCTTCTCAAGTGTTCCTGTCTACTGCCTTGCACTGAAGGCATATATATTGATGACATTGAAGGCTGTTCTTGAGGGTGTTTTCTTTTTCTTTCCTTTGGATCTGTAAAATTCTCCATGGGTTTAGCTGTCCCTTTTTCCTGCAGATGTTCTTTCATTTAAAGGTGGAGGGAAGCTCAGCATAACTATAACTGTTGAATTGTGTTGCTTGTCATTATTGTTACAGAGAAGTAAATTTGCCTATGCAAAACCTACTTTGGAAGCCCCTGTCCTTGTGAAAAACATGTTTACTATTCCACTTGGTCTGCTAATTATAATAACTGTAGTTGCTAAGAATGCTACTGCTCTATATATTATGGCATGAAATGCTTGCATTCAGAAGCTGATATTTTTCTTCTGATATTTGTGGGTGACATCAGGCCACTTCTGATACATCAAAAGATCCTGTGGCAGCAGAAGAGGTGGCTGCACAGAAGAGAGAGGAGCGGCTTAGAAAATTCCGAGAGCTTCATTTAAAAAGGGTAAGCTCTCCCATTAGGGTTTTGCTACTTAAGAGTTCTGTTCCTTGCTTGCTGGTAGGTTGTGTAGCCTGCAATTCATATCTAGCAGAAATGCTCAATGGGCATCTCTTGCCATTGTGCAAGAAGGAAAACTTGACCTTATTTTTAAGTAACATTTGCCTTCTTCGTATAATGCCAGTTTGGTATTAAGAGAGTTTTTGACTGAGGTATATATAGAACGTCATTGATGTATACCCCATTCTTTCCCATGGACCCAAAGAAGCCTACAACAGGTTTTCTAACCCTAATGATCCTGCTTCCTACGGGGTGACAATCTAAGGAATTCAAATCTTTCAAAGGAGTAAAGGCGCCAAATAAAAATGGCATTGACTTGTGTAATCACTGCAGCTTAAACAAACCTTGGTGGCTTGTTAAAGTTGTGTGTGCTGGGCATCATTTACCTAACTTGTCTTCCTGGGCATGACTTGTTATCCAAACCCAAGCAGCATGGCTTATTGGAGGAAGTTTCAGACATGATGGGAATTGCATAGCATCACATTCTGATGTTGGAGCCTGTGCAATCGCGTCAACCAACAAACTGAGGTTGTGACACTGTAATGTTCCAAGGTTGTATGGAAGCTCTAGTGACCTGAATCCAAAGTGTGTTCCTTATTGTGTGAGCCACCTAAGGAGGCCATTCTGGCAGTTATAGGTGGCATATAAATCTGTGAATGAATGAATAAAATTTCCAAAAGTTGTAGTGGTCCCTCTGCCTCTGGGAAATTATACTATTTAACTCATATGCATATGTTTCCCCAAAGATCATTGAGATGATCAAAGATGAGACCAATGAAGGTCTCATAAAGACAAAGCATACTTTTGGGAAATGGCCAGTATGAGCTTGTTTGCACAGAAAGTGGATTTGCCCAACATGACAGCCCATAGCAATGAACAGGGGAGAGCAGCATGCTGCCTACCATGTACCTGCCACTTGTGCTTTTAATCAGCCATCCATGAGCAGCTTCTTAGTAGGTTGCTGAGCATCGTATCCATACATGAACTATGTTAAGGGCCAAACAACTCAGTAGCTAACCTCGGTTTGTTATTGTGTTATTTGCTGGGTTGTTTAAACAATCTCATTTTAGAGGATATGCTTAGCAAGTTAGGATGCAGCTGACTGTAGGTTATTGAGTAAAAGCAGAAGAGGCAGTGTGTCTGCTCTCTCTGGGTCATTCTTGACGGCCCATGGCTTATTTAAGTCGTGGCTTGTCTTGTCACATGAACCAGGTTTTATTCTTCTGCATCTTTTTGGTGTTTCAGTAGTCAATAGAAGATGGCCCTTTCTTTCTACTTTTAAGGAACATTAGATTCAGTGCTGCTCTTTTCCAGCTCATACATCTATCCAGATTTGTTCATTAATAATAAAGGCAGAGGATGCTAATGTATTTCTGACTTGTTGTCTTTTAAAAGAATGAAGCCCGCAAATTGAACCACCAGGAAGTTGTTGAGGAAGATAAAAGGCTGAAGTTGCCAGCAAACTGGGAAGCAAAAAAGGCTCGTTTAGAATGGGAGCTGAAGGTGGAAGAAAAGAAAAAGGTAAACGAGCAACCAGTCAGTGCTAAGTTTTACATTCCCCATCAGACCAGTTAGAATAATACCCCATCCACAAAAGATCTAAAAGCATGCCATGGGCCCACATAGCTTCTCATCTTTATGCACTCCCACTTGTCAAGAGCAACAGTGAGCAGTGCCAGATAAAGCATTTTTTAATCTTACAACCTGCTCTTATGCATCTTTACTTGAAAGTAAGTCTACCCCGTACAGTGGGGCTTGCATCAGATATGCAAATATGTTCATTGTAAGTGGCGTACATTACCCCAGTTATCTTCAGAACATCTCTAATTTTGTATGCCTGTGTAACTTGCTTAAAGCCAAGAAAGACAGGACATTTGTATAAAATAAAGTACATCCTTGATTTCTGGCGCTCTCCAAGACGTCACACATTCGATATTAACAAAACAAAAAACACAAAATGAAATAGACTTTTAAAAATGGTCTTGCATTTATAACGTCAGTTTGTGTCTACAGTTCCGTTTTAATCAAAACCATAATTATCTAATGTCATATGCTTGCCTGAGGCTACCCATGAAGTCTGGCTTACGCAAGATTTGTACAAATGTATAGCATATGCTTTTGAGAGATATTAGAAGAGTAAAATCTACAGCAGCTTACTAGTGCCTGTACATAAGATTGCAGGTACGACACACACAGTTTTAGGAAAGCTTAGTGTGACAAAGATTGAGAATAGTTGAGAAACTATTAAATCCTGTTTACTATCTACTAGGAGTGCTTGGCAAAAGGAGAAGATTATGAGAGAGTGAAACTGTTGGAAATCAGTGCAGAGGATGCAGAAAGATTTGAAAGGAAGAAGAAAAAGAAGAATCCTGATATTGGGTTTTCAGGTAAGACTGAGGGGTTTGTCCCCATTTAAGCAAAAGGGAATCTTATTAATAGGCCATCTAGTAAAAGGTTCTGTTCCAGAACATGTTTGTTCACTCCATAGATTATGCAGCTGCTCAACTACGACAATACCAGAGGTTGACCAAACAAATCCGACCTGACCTGGAGAAGTATGAAAAATTGAAAGAAGAAAGGCAAGTTTGACTCTCATTTTTGTCTGGTCTCTAATGTTGTGCCTGTGGTATAATCCTGCTTGCACAGTGACCTTTGAACAGCTTTGACATAATGACTGCACCAGCCCCGTTGGCATTGCAGCTGCCCTTCATCAACTGCCACCTTTTCCACCACCAACATGCTGCCAGCATTGCCTGCATGGGAGGGCAGGGGAGCAAAAGCAGTAGCATGGAGAGAGCTGGAAGCAGGTGCCCCTATTCGTGATCTGTTGTGCTGGCTGCTGTGAGCTACCAGGAGCCTGATAAACGGGCTGCTATACTTTGGTCATTAAGTACAGTCTTAGCAAAGCTGTCGTGTAATTGTATTGCTTTACCTGCACTATAGTTGGTGCATTTCATGGATATGGAATCTTTATCAGCCCAAGGGCAGGATTTGCTTTCTCTCAAAGGCCATATTCCAGTGGTAGCCAAAACTGAAGGCAAAGGGTTGTGGCCAAAATACCAGCGTATTTCGCTTAAAGCCAGGAAACCACCAAAGGATTAGGGACTGACAGGGAAGTGGATATGGCCAGCTGGCGAATCTGAAGGACCAGGTTTGACCTGCATGCAGGCCAGGTTTGCCCCCGTCCCCACCAACCTGAGGTTCAGCATCCCTGCATGCTCTCATGCAGAAAAGAACCTGTCAGTGTATTATGTTAGTTGTGTTTCTGGTGGAACCATAGAAAGCACGTGCAACAAAACAAACGGTTTTTAAATGTGGAGAACTGGCAAACCGCCATAGAAATATGCGAGAAGGGATTTTGGAGAGCCACAGTTCAAGAGAAGCCATGTTACGGTAGCACTAAGGGCAACATGTTGTGAAGCCTTCATTGTGCAGCTTTGTGGGTATCCTTGAGTCTCTTGCCCATGAGAGCACAGAACACAATAAACCAGCTGCCACAACTCTTTCCGGGAAGCCAAAGTTCTAAAAGCTCTGAATCTTGCAGTCATCTTCTGTGATTTTTCCCCGCACAAGGAGTGGAAAGATATTTGTGGGAAGGCAAAAACTGAGTGTTAAATCAAGAATTGAGAGGGTGGAGGGTATTCTGCAAAAGTGAACTGAAGTGCGTAAATGCGCTTTTGTGTGTTGTCAGGAAGATAATAAATTAGATTAGGCTTTGGTTTGAACACTACCTTAATACAAAACCAGTAATTCAGTTGTTCACATCTCACAAACTGATGGAGGTAACGTCTCTTGGGGTGTACAGCTAGTCATGTGAATCTCTGTAAATTTTAGAATTTAGAGTTTTAGCCCCTTGGAGTGAATAAAAATTCTTTCCAGCTGGTGTAGTGTCTGTATTCAGCAACACAAGCCATAATACAAAAAACTATTTTTGCTGCAATAATATGAGCTTTGAATGGAGAGCATGCAGATGAAGTTTTACTAATTGGAAAACAGATCAGTGAAGATTACAGGGTCTGCAACACCCTCCCTTAATTCTTTGCATTCTGCAATAGATCACTATATAGGGCTACTAGTTTCATTTAATGAATCTCTTGTCCTGTGTTCTAGAAATAGAGAAGAATTGAACATGAAAACTAGAATAAATTTAGGTATTTATCACTAACAAAGCTTCATTCTCCCCCATTTACCCACACTGTAATGTTCAGCGGTGAAGAGTTTTATCCAACTTCAAATAGTCTTCTCCATGGAACTCATGTGCCATGTAAAGAAGGGGTTGACAGAATGGTTTCAGATCTTGAAAAACAGTAAGTAACAAGCTATTAGATGCTTTAAAATTGATTACAATGTTGATCTTAATTCCTTGAGCTGGGTCTTCTGTAGTGCCTCGAACTCCGAGATCTGTGCATTAGAGTCTGCTCCAGGCTATATTCCTTTCAGGCTTTGGGTTAATGTCTGAACCTAGGAGCAGAGATTGTCCAGTCATGGCCCAGCCCTACAGATGCCTGTTTCTGGAAGGTCCATCTGTTTTGCTTTGCTGCTGTGTTTCAAAGATAATGGAAGTATCATTGGGTCTTGATGGCCCAAAATTTGTCTTTTGCAGGTTTTCAATGGATTGATCTTTTGACTTTTTAAAATTGTAAATAACTCTTAATTTCATTGTAAAGTACATTATATCTGAAAAGTTGTGAGAGAAATAAGAGGGAGGGTGTGCAGATATGCCACAGAAGACATCCATATCCCACTGGCATGGGGATAGCTTGGCTGACAAAGGGGAACAGCAAATCCTATAATAGTTCTCTATTGTCTCTTCCTCTCACTGCCTTTTGCCATGCAAGGCCAACAGGCTGGACCAGCCCTCCTAGTCACTCCAAATAATATAGCTTGTTTTCATATGTACTTGGAACAAGAGTCAGCAGCCATTAATCTTATTGTAAGAGTTACATGGAAATAGCTTCATGTGTGTCAAGTTTCTCTTCATGTGTGTCTCTTCATGTGTGTCAAGAGAATAAATTTCTCTTCCAGAATTGAAAAGCGTGAAAAATACAGTCGGAGACGTGCTTACAATGATGATGCAGATATTGACTACATTAATGAGCGGAATGCCAAGTTCAATAAGAAGGCAGAGAGGTTCTATGGAAAATATACTGCCGAAATTAAACAAAACCTAGAAAGAGGAACAGCTGTCTAAGTTGCAAGATCAGGAATGCTTGCCCAGTGCTAGACATCTTGGCTTTCTTCTGAACCGTGTCAAACTTGTTTTGTGGGAGGACTTCAAACTGTACAAGCTCGTAGAAAGCCTTGGCCAGGAATTTTTTTAAAAGGCACTTTTTAAATTCAATTAAACATTGTCACATATATTAACAGTGGGAAACAATTTTAGTTCTTGGATGGGAACCTGCCAATGGACCCATCAGCTTTTGCACCTTTTCTCTTCATGAAAACAAAGTCAGTTTCAAATAAAGTTTGTTTGCTGAGTAGCTGCAGGTTTTTCTTTTAATGTGAGGTCTCCATGAAAATTATAGGCTGCATTTCTACTAAAGCTCTGATGTAAAATGCTATGGTAGTTATTTATCTGGTTGGGTAGAGCTAGGTGTTATCTATTAGGCAGACATTTTATTTTATAGTGTAACTGATTAGCTAGTGTAGAAAAATGAGACAAAAAGATTTGCCTGGTATGTAGAAATCTTTTTGCCTGTAACTTGAAATAGATTAGCAAATATTTCTGGATCCCTGTTGCAGCAATGAAATTGTTATTTCCCCAACCTAAATTGTATTGCAGAAATTATGCAAGCAAAGGCTAGCTAGGCATGGATTTCTTTGTGGAAGGACTACAAGTTCCATGCAATTCTGGTGCTGAAAGCAAACACCTGGACTACTTAAGACTGAGATAAGGGGTATGAGTCTATTAACTCTCACCATCCCTCATTTCCTATGCTGGATTGGGCTATTGAGAGGAGCTGGAGCAGTCCATCTTCACTACTACTTTATATCTCTTGCAGGTTTAGGTTGATAGATCATGGGTTTCTAATTAAGATGTCTAGCCCTACTTTAAATAGAGCTGTTTATCCTTGTCCAGAAGAACAAGCATTTGTGGCAACACTTACCTGATCCTCTACATTACTGTGGACTACATGAAACCCAGATAGAAGGATGATGTGTCCTCAAAGCAAGTAATGTAGCTGCAATAGCACAAATTTTTCCAGAAAGTATGACTGTCCAGAGTAAGATTTAAAAAAAAAAAAAAGGTCACAGCCCTGAATAGTGCTACTTTCAACTTGAGGATCCCTAAATCCTAGGTTAAGCTAAAGTCTACGAAGATTGGCAGCCACCTCTGCTATCTCCTGGAATATTGTATCCCTTGCAAGCAGCAATTTTGTTGATGTTTAGTGAGTTCCTGCCAGGTGGGAGGTCCCTTATCTGGTCCACCCAACAGGCAACTTATTTTTATTTAAAGCATTTCCAGGCCACCTTTAGGAACAAGAGACAGTTCACCCCAAATTTCACTGGTCAGTGGCATAATGTATATGCCCTCTATGCTTCCAGCACCAAGGGACAGGTTTATTGGGCAAAAGAACTCATTTACTTCTCAGATCCCACTCCCTTTCAGCTGTGAAACAAGATGTTCAGTAAAATTACACATAATATTTAGAATACTTTTATTTAAAATTTTTCACTTTATACATAGCTCCAGTTTTTGGCTGAAGGGAAGGTGCTACTTACAAAACATTACTTAGCATTACTTAACTCTAGCTTCTGAACCAGTTAGTGCAGTCCATCCTACTGTTAGATAAACCCACCATGTTAAAATGCAGTAATAAACCTGCGTAACTTATAGATTCCCAACACAACCAACTTTGTCCTAGGCAGCCCTGTCTGCTTGAAATACAACCTGCTTAAATTTTACTTTTGGGAGTCGTCATTACATTATAAGCCCTTTGGGCAAACAGCTAAGGAAAAAGATTGCTTCAAAATCTAGAACCAAGGTCTTACCTAGTGGTACTGGTACTTCGAACACGCACAAGCTCAGATTCTCCAGATACTAGAAACTTTTTAACTAGAAGTACAAAGAACAACTATATAGATTCCATAGCAAAACAATAGTCAAGGGTTAGGAATTTACCACTTGAAGTAGCATTTTTCCCTTTCTTGCCTTTTGTAAAATAAGGCTGTGTTCAGGTTAAAATGAAATATGGGGCAACTACAGAAGCCAACTGAACACCCAGCAAGAGCCACAAATCACACTGTTTAAAGTGTTGACTCAAGTACTGAAAACATACAAAACACAGATTTATAATAATCAAATCACACACATTAAAACATGGAAACCGATGACTTACACATAGAAAAGTTACCCACCTGTAATTTAATCCAGTACAGTCACATTAAAGGTATTTACAGAAGCATAGAATTTCCTACTGTCATTTCTGGGCCTCTGTACTTTCATTTTATATCTGGAAAAAACTAGTATCAAATTAACACTAAGTATTCTGCATTTAAACCCTGAAATGAATGTGCCTCCACAGCTCAATAAACAGAACTAGCGTCCTCTAAAAGATGCACTTTTAGGTGAAACATGGAATGAGCCATTTTCCTCAACAGGAATCCATTGCCCAGATGAGATCTCTTTTGTCTTTTCCTTGGGACACTGCAGCTGCATTATTAAGAAAGCTGACAGGCTTTCAGAGCAGCTAGGCTCATCATTGGATTCTGAAAAAGAAAGAAAAGTTAACTGTGAGGACATTGCTACTTTAAAAAAACCTCAAAAGATACACACAAGGATGAATACCTGTGCATGTTTCCAAAGAACAGTGCTTATTTGCAATTTAGAACTTTATAAAGTAAACAACTAAAAGCACTGGATTTTAAGAAGTGCTACCCAAACTACCCTGCCTCCAATGTTTCTAATGAAAACATCAGTCCTCTGAACAGTTTGTATGGTTAACACAAGCTGTAGAAAATCAGTAGGTGAAAATCTGTTTTCATAGATCAGAAATAAGCTCTGCAAGGTTCAAAATTACAATAACCATGTACATTAGTTGGTATGTGATGTCCAGAAAATATTATTTGAATATACTTTTAGTTCCAACGTGAAGGTTGCAATTCTATGCATATATATGTCTCATCAATCTTTGTGAAAATGCCTCTTGAATGTACTTGTATAGTTTTGCAAAGTAGGCTCAAGAAATATCTGTATTCAGTTTCTTGATCTCAGAGGTAGGAATCACATTAGTACTGAATGCTATGTCCTTCACTGCAGCAGCACAGTTCCATTTTGCCTTCTTCAGCTTGTTTTCTTAATTGCTAAAGAGGGAAGGATTGTATTTTAAACAGTGCCACCTGGATGGCTGAGCAGAGTACAGGTTTTGGTCTAGCTTCTAAGCTTAAAATGGCTACTGCAGAAGCAGTCCTGAACCTGCTTATCTGGAAAGAAATCCCAGGTGCAGACATGTTACTGCACAACTATTACTAGAATTCATGTTTGCTATTTTTAGTATATATATTGTGTACAGCCCTCATATCCAGCTCCAAAATTTTGGTTATCACCAGATAATGAAAAGATGACTTGATAAAGTATAGCCTTCATTCAAATTGTGACCTCATTACCTCCTGCATATCAAGACTGCAGAGATTTGAAAAAAGATCAATAACTTATCTGCAAGTGATGCAAGCTGCTTCTTCTGACTCTTTCAACATCTGGAATATATTGCAAATATCATGAGGGACACCTATTCCAGTTTGTAGGTATGTAAAACCCTTGTTTTAATTAGAAAATAAAACTTAAGAGTTCCTCCTCCTTTGTATTAGGAGCCTAAGATTTCATTTGAGTAAAAGCTTTCCAACCATTTGAAAATGTGTAACATGACAAAGCTTTTACTCATTTGACTCATATTTCCCTCCCCTAAGTTAGCACAGCTACACCCACAATCACTTAATTACCACCAGATTTTCTTCATCAGTGCTGGAGACCATATTCATGATTTCTATAAGACAGAAATAAAGCACGTGAAATGGACTGTGTGTCTGGATGATTTCTGGGAACAAGTGGTTACATGACAAGTTGACAGGTATTAAAACACCTATTAAATTCAAAATGGGTTTAAATTACCATTATCTGGACAAAGACATATGAAAGACCCCCGCAAACCAAAAACACTTTATGGTTTCTTGCTAAGAATTCTGAGACCATCTTCTCATAGCCCAAAGAATTTTAAGATTTGGCAATTCTACCTTTACGAGCTAAACTTGTATTTCTTTCCCTTTGGTTTCCAAAACTTGAGAGCAGAATTTTGAAAGTATTTGTTTTCCAATAATGAAACAATGCTAGCATCTGAAGACTTGTTTCATACTTACCTTAGACCCTATGCTGTCATCTTTTGGTTTTACATTTTCATTGGATTTTGGATTCATTCTCAAGCTGGCTGGCAAGGAAATGTCTGGTCCAAAGGTTTTTGCTGCATTAGCCTTTGCTATTTCCAGTAGTTCCCTTTTTTCTATTTAAAAAGAAAGCAAAGTATTACATTAGTATACCAATTTTTCATTTGGAAAAAAAAAAATCTACCTACATGGTAGCCACTCATTCAGTCCTCCATCCACTTAACACTGAGATACATAGATCTGTAATACTTTCCCTTTTATACAATGGCTTCCCAAAACCTACTTTGTGATCCTACAGCCAACTTAGGACTGAATGCATATATGTAACTCATGCATTCCACAAGGACTTTCAATATACAGCACCTCTACAAGAGGTGATACTTTCACCAGTTAAAGTACAGCAAGGATCTGTATTTCCACATCTGGATACAGAAAATATGTTTGGAACCTTTGACTGGCAGACTGGGGTTAATTTCTTTAGTGGAACTTTAAGACCAAAGTATCCTGCTCAGTATCTCCTCACCCACTACCTTTTTCAGTCAAGCGCAGAGGAGTTCTACTGCGAGATCTTGATCTAGAGCGGCTTCTCCAGCTTCTATAAGCCTCAGGATATATGGTCCTTCCGAATCCATAGTATTTTCGGCTTCTTGACCTGCTTCTGGAGTAAGACCTTCTATAGTATGATCTTCTAGGAGACCGACTCTGTGACCTGTATCTTGGAGGAGAGCGACGGTATCTCCGATAGTATCGAGGATGGTACCTTTCTCGGTATCTGTAGCTGCATGATCTTGATCGACTCCTGGAATAAGATCTTGAATATCTTCTGTTCCTCCGGGAACAATTCCTTTTAGCACGTGATCTTGATCTGCTCCTAGACCTGCTCCAGCTTCTTGAAGATGAAGTGCTTGAGCTAGACTGTGAACTGTAAGATGACCTACTAGATGATCTTGAGGAAGATTTCCTGCTATAACTGCTCCTTGAGCTTGAACGAGACTTCTCTTTTGGTGAACTGAGTGTCAAGTCATCCATGAAGTCTGTCATCTCATCTGTCTTCTTGCTTGATGTTGGATTTTCAATATTTTTATAGAAAGTGACTTCTGTTTTCAGCTGCCCATTTCCCATTGCTTTAAAGAAGGCGGGGTGTTCGGGAAAGAGAGAGGTAAGATTTAGCTTGTGTTTTTGGGTTTTGGAATTGTCAGCTGCAACAGCACAATTAAATATTATCTTATGTTCTTTCATACTGTTGCCCTCTTAACTCAGAAGCAAGCTTTTTTTTTTTTTTTCTCAAAACATAAATGGTGCATTTTATTTTATTTGATCACAGAAGCAAGTTTCCAACAGAAATGTTTGAGTCCTACCAGTTCAGGATTTAGAGAGGCAACAAAGATTCACTTTGATGCAAATTATACTAACATCACAAAACAGTGAAATGAGAATTTAGAGGCACAGCACTACACTTACAAACACACTGTAACCAGTTCTAGGCAAGATTTAGTCAAGATGGCTGCTATTATATAACAGCAGCCATTTTAGCCTCACTATACAGAACAACTACCCAAGGTTCAGCTTCCTCAAATCTCTTGTTATGAAGTTACTCTTCCTTGTACTGCTGGTTTATTAATAATCTTAAAACATTTGGCTATGCTGACAGTATTTCATACCATATTAAAAGCCTTTCTATGTTCAAATGTTCCAACTAAAGCAACTAGCAAATCATGCTCCAATCAGAAAAGAAAGCTGCTCTGACCTGAACCCTGCTCCCCCAAACACAGAAGAATTCTTGAAAGCAAATTAGACAAATTCAAATATTTTAGATATGAGTGGAATCAATGTAACATGCATGCCCATGAAGAACTTACCATGAACTGCTGCAGATTTCCCATTCTGCTCAGAGCTTTCACATACCTGCTGGGGAATCCTTTGAAAACAAAGAGTACCAGGGTTTCAGCCAATTCTAGCAAAACACAGTCCTACAATTCCCTAGTCTACAATTTCCTTAGTCACTCTCCAATCTAGAAAAAAAAATGAAACTGATTTGCTAGGTGGACCAAAAACCGAAAGGGGGGGATGCAGATTCTTTGTACAATACTTTAAAAAAAATCCAAGAGTAACTTGCTCTATTTATATTCCAGTTTCAGTTATGAGATGGCCAAAGCAGTTTCCGGCCATGACAAATTAAAAGTTAAAAGCATTAATCTCTACTTTCTACATTTCCTCCAAGCATTCTGAACGACTTGATTAGTCGTAATTCAGCCCACATCTTTCACCTTCCCCCACAAAAGCTGCTGCATGTTTACCAGGTCCTGCCTCCTTACGAACTTACAATTAGAAAGACGCGTCGTGAAAAACAAGAGGTCAGCGAGATGGTTGCTTTAAAGCTGAGCTACTTTATGGGGCTACCATAAAGCCACTAAATTTGTCTTCCCACCAATAATTTGCTCATTTGCTACGTTTTTATCGAGCTCTTCGTTCCAAGGAAAGGCAGTAAACATGATTCTCTCCCCACCCATGTTGTTTGTTAAACGCATTTCTCCCCTCGCGCCCACAGCCATGCATCACCTCCAAGCTAGCCTATGAGGTAACTCAACCTAATACGGCCATGCTTATATCTCGCTTTCCTTCACCGTCGACACGAAGGCAGTAATACCAAGCAGCTCCTCTTTCAAAACAAGGCCAGCTGATGCTCTCTAAGCGGTCACGACAACACCCGTTTTGCTTCTCCGGGCTTGCATCCGCCCCAGGTCTCTGCCTCCACCACGCACTTGCCATTAATAACGGTTTTTAAAAATCGCCTCAGACTCACTGGTACCAAGAGGACGGGGCCTGGCCCTGAGGCGGAGCCTGAGGGGAGAGCCCGGTTTCGTTGGTGATCGCCATGACGAGAAGCACACGGAGCGAGTCGGGGAACCGCCGAGCCGCGAGGACGGAGCAACGCCCGGGAGTCGCAGCGAGGCCGCGCTCCAAACAGCCCGCTCGGTTCTGCCGGTCAGGCGCGGCCCACGAAAAAGGCCACTCTCGGGCCACAAGCGCGTTCAGGCGCCGCACCGTCAACAGCCGCCGCCAAGTCCGCCGCCCTGTCCTCGCGCCAGCCGCGACTGAGGGCGCAGAAGCTTCCAGCACGTCGGGGGGGAGGGGCGCTTCCGTTGCGTAACCGTGGCGCCAGTGCGCACGCGCGGGGGGCGCGAGCGGCGAGGAAGCCCCTCCCCGGGCCTGGTTCCCTGCCCCGCCTCGGCTGTGGCGCCTCCATACCGACGGCGGGCGGGGCGGCCGGGGCGGGCGGTGGAGTGGTTGGAGGGGCGCGCTCGCGCTCTCTCGTTCCCGCTCAGCCGTGGCGCGCCCTCCGCCTAGCTTTACCTCACGGGGGTTGAAGTTGTGTAGAAGAGAGGGAGAGAGTAAAGCGGATTACATAATCTGCTTTACGTTCCTTGGAGGGGGGAAAAAGCTAGAAGTGTAACCGAGCTAAATGGGGTGCTTTGCAAACATGGGAGTAGTTTCAGCCCCAGCTGAAGGACGCTCCCTTTCCTAAGGGTGCAAAATGTAGTGGGGCGTCTTGTATGTGCAATATTTAAATACCACTCCACATCTAAACAGATTCTGAACCTACGAACCATTAAAAGATAATGGAACGAAATAATAGGTTAAAACGGGATGGCAATACAATTGTAGCTGGTCAATCAGGAAAAGCTTGAGAGCCAGTGTGGTGTAGTGGTTAAGGGCATGGGGTCTTAGTCCCCATCAGCCAAGGAGCTTACTGGGTGACTTCAGGCCAGTCACAGATTATCGGTCCAACCTACCTCACAGGGCTGTGGTGGGGATAAGATTGAAAGCAGGAGAATGATGTAAGCTGTTTTGAGTTCTTTAGAGAAGAAAAAGGCAGGATATACATCAAGTAATACCAAGCCATAAGATAATACCAGGAGGTACTGGTGCCTGTCTCAGAAGCAAAGCTACAAAACTGAGGCTGTCATACTTTGGACACATAATGAGAAGGCAAGACTCATTGGAGAAGACAATCATGTTAGGAAAAGGCGAAAGCAAAAGACAGAAGACCAATTATGAGATCAAGGAAGCCACAGTCTTAAACTTGGAAGAACTGGACAGAACTTTAGTAGACAGGACATTTTGGAGAACTTTCATTCATAGGGTCAGCATTAGTCAGAAATGACTTGATAGCACATTAACAACAAAGCTCCATTAAAATACTGGAATTTACTCCTACACAGGGATGCATAGGATTGTATTGTTGCATAGAAACCAAGCAAGTCAGAAGGGCCCTCCTAGGCCATCTAGTCTGACCAGCGGCTCCAGCCAGCTCTGCTCATGACATGCCAATCATGTGCATGCCCAATATGGTATTGAGGCTAGGATTTTTTCCCAGGGGTTTCACGTTAAACGAGCATCTTTTTCGACTGCTGTGACCGATGAAAGCAGTGTTTGCTTCTCTTCTCTCCAGAGCAGGAAGCATTTGCAGGGGATTATGCTTGAATCAATCCCATTTTCCCCAGACTGTAACTTGCGTTTGGAATAGCACAAACTTTGGTTTGTACATCTGTTGCAGAGACAAGGTTACTAAATTCCTACAGCCATTCGACTGTATGCCATCTGCCTGCCAAATGTGTTCAACTCCAGGCATTCGAAGCCACCTAGTCCAGCACATCTGGAAGACAGCCCTTTGAGAGAAGATTGCCGCAATACGGCTCCTTAGAAGCAGACCGTTAATAGTGTACGCCTAAATGCATTTTGCCCGGCTCATAAGGCGTGCTTGCCAGCTATCCCCCCATGTTAAGGAGTGCCGCAAAGATTGCGCCTGCGCACTCGAGAATTCCCGCCTCGCATCTGGTTCTGACTCCCGCGCAAACCCTCAGAATAACCAACCACTCGGGAGAAAGCGGGATTTCGAGTGCAGCAATTGCGCACGCGCAAATTGAACGTGCGTCCCGCGGCCACCCTTGAGAGTGACGTCAACGCGCCTTCGCCATGAAGGCTCCGTCTGCAATGGCAGCTTCGGCCTTTTCAACATCCGGGTCCCTAAGCCGGATTCCTCCTTTTGTTTACTTGGTGAGGAGGAGGCGGAGTCCGCGTTGGCTTGACTGAAGGTCAGCTGAGCGTGGGCGGAGCTTGCTTCTGTCTTCGGGTCGGTTACCTCACGAGAGCTCTTTGAAGCAGGTAAATGGAGCAGGACCCCTTTGGCTTCCCCCAGTCCCCTAATCCCCCGCGGAAGGGTCTTGGTTGGCCGAGGGGGACCGTGGGCCAGGTTGTCCCACGCGGGGAGCCCTTGGCGAAGATGGGTGTGTCGGCAGGGCGTGAGGGAGCTCGCCCGCCTGCTCCCCTTTACTCCTAAGCAAGCCCTATAGTTCAGTGGAACTTGCGGCGCAGTAATTATCTCTAGTATGGCAGCCTTAACAGCTTTCAGTGGTGGTGGTTGTTAGTCGCGAAGTCCTGTCCGACCCATGGGCAACACTCCTCCAGGCCTTCCTGTCCTCCACCATCTCCCGGAGTCCACCTACGCTCACACCCACTGCCTCAATGACTCCATCCAGCCACCTCATCCTCAGCCGTCCCTTCTTCTTTTGCCATCTATTGTTCCCAGCATTAGGCTCTTCTCCAGGGAGTCCTTCCTTCTCATTAGGTGGCCAAAGTATTTGAGTTTCATCTTCAGCATCTGGCCTTCCAAAGAGCAGTCAGGGTTGATCTCCTCTAGGACTGACCAGTTTGATCGTCTTGCAGTCCATGGGACTTGAAGGAGTCTCCTCCAGCACAATTCAAAGCCCTCAATTCTTTGGCGCTCAGCCTTCCTTATGGTCCAGCTTTCGCAGCTATACATTGCAACTGGGAAAACCATAGCCTTGACTATACGCAATTTTGTTGGCAGGGTGATGTCTCTGCTTTTTAGTATGCTGTCTGGATTTGCCATAGCTTTCCTCCCCAGGAGCAACTGTCTTTTAATTTCTTGGCTGCAGTCTCCGTCTGCGGTGATCTTGGAGCCCAGAAAAATAAAATCTGTCACTACCTCCATTTCTTCCCCATCTATTTGGCAGGAAGTGAGTGGACCAGATGCCTTGATCTTAGTTTTCTTAATGTTGAGTTTCAAGCCAACTTTTGTGCTCTCCTCCTTCACCCACATCAAGAGGCTCTTTAGTTCCTCTTCACTTTCTGCCATGAGAGTGGTATCATCTGCATATCTGAGGTTGTTAATATTTCTCCCAGCAATCTTAATTCCAACTGGTGATTCATCTAGCTACACCTTTCTCATGATGTGCTCTGCATATAAGTTAAATAGACAGGGCGACAATATACAGCCTTGCCAAACTCCTTTCTCAATTTTGAACCCATCAGTGGTTCCGTGTCCAGTTCTCACTGTTGCTTCTTGACCTGCATATAGGTTTCTCAAGAGACAAATAAGATGGTCTGGTACTCCCATCTCTTTAAGAACTTGCCACAGTTGGTTGTGATCCACACAATCAAAGGCTTTAGTACAGTCAGTGAAGCAGAAATAGATGTTTTTCTGGAACTCCCTAGCTTTCTCCATGATCCAGCGTATGTTGGCAATTTGATCACTAGGTCCTCTCCCTCTTCGAAATCCTGCCTGTACTTCTGGTAGTTCTTGGTCCACATACTGCTGGAGCCTAGCTTGTAGGATTTTGAGCATCACTTTGCTAGCATGTGAAATGAGTGCAATGGTGCAGTAGTTTGAACATTCTTTGGCATTACCCTTCTTTGGGATCGGAATGTAAACTGACCTTTTCCAATCCTGTGGCCACTGTTGAGTTTTCCAAATTTGCTGGCATATTGAGTGTAGCACTTTTACTACATCGTCTTTTAAGATTTTGAATAGCTCAGCTGGAATACTGTCGCCTCCACTAGCTTTGTTGTTGCTCAGACTTCTTAAGGCCCATTTGATTTCACATTCCAGGATGTCTGGCTCAAAGTCAGTGACCACCCCATCATGGTTATCAGGGATGTTAAGCTCTTTCTTGTATAGTTCCTCTGTGTAATCTTGCCACCTCTTCTTAATCTCTTCTGCCTCTGTTAGGTCCCTGCCATTTTGGTCCTTTATCATGCCCATCTTTGCATGAAAAGTTCCCTTCATATCTCCAATTTTCTTGAAGAGATCTCTGGTCCTCCCTATTCTATTGTTTTCTTCTATTTCTTTCCACTGTTCATTTAAGAAGGCATTCTTATCTCTTCTAGCTATTCTCTGGAATTCTGCATTCATTTGGGTGTATCTTTCTCTTTCTCCCTTGCCTTTCGCTTCCCTTCTTTCCTCAGCTATTTGTAAAGCTTCCTCAGACAGCCATTTTGCTTTCTTGTGTTTCTTTTTCTTTGGGATGGTTTTAGTTGCTGCCTCTTGTACAATGTTGCGAACCTCCGTCCATAGTTCTTCAGGCCCTCTGTCTATCAGATCTAATTCCTTAAATCTATTTGTCCCCTCTACTGTATATTCATCAGGGATATGATTTAGGTCATACCTGAGTGGCCTAGTGCTTTTCCCTACTTTCTTCAACTTAAGCCTAAATTTTGCAACCAGAAGCTCATGATCTGAGCCATAGTCAGCTCCTGGTCCAGTTTTTACTGACTGTATAGAGCTTCTCCATCTTTGGCTGCAGAGCACATAGTCAGTCTGATTTCTGTGTTGACCGTCTGGTGATGTCCATGTGTAGAGTTGTCTCTTGGGTTGTTGGCATAGTGTTTGCTATGACCATTGTATTCTCTTGACAAAATTCTACCAGCCTGTGTCCTGCTTCATTTTGTACTCCAAGGCCAAACTTGCCTGTTATTTCGGTTATCTTTTGGCTTCCTACTTTAGCATTCCAATCCCCCATGATGATAAGGGCATCATTTTTTGGAGTTAATTCTAGAAGGTGTTGTAGGCTTTCATAGAACTGGTCAACTTCAGCCTCTTCAGCACCAGTGGTTGAGGCATAGACTTGGACTATTATGATGTTGAATGGTTTGCCTTGGATTCGAACTGAGATCATTGTGTCATTTTGGGGATTGTATCCCAGTACTGCTTTTTCTACTCTTTTATTGACTTTGAAGGCTACTCCATTTCTTCTGAGGGATTCTTGCCCGCAATAGTATACCTGATGGTCATCTGAACTAAATTCACCCATGCCTGTCCATTTTAGTTCACTGATTCCTTAAGATGTCGATGTTCAGTCTTGTCATCTCTTGTTTGACCACATCCAGCTTGCCTTGCTTCATGGATCTTACATTCCAGGTTCCTATGGAGTATAGATCTTTGCAGCATCGGACTCTCCTTTCACCACCAGATACATCAGCAACTGAGTGTCCTTTCGGCTTTGACCCAGTCGCTTCATTCCTTCTGGCGCTACTAGTACTAGCCCTCTGCTCTTCCCCAGTAGCATATTGGACACCTTCCAACCTGAGGGGCTCATCTTCCGGCGTCATATCTTTTTGCCTTTTGGTACTTTCCATGGGGTTTTCATGGCAAAGATACAGAGCTTTCAGTAGGATTAGGTTATTTGTTTTAAGCATTTTAAGCCTGCCTATGAGGGCATGCCATCCTCACAAGGCAACTTGCAATGTTATAAAAAGTATCATTATGCAAATTTAAAAATGATGAACCACTATTGAATGATGAACCAATGTTTACTCAGAAGCAAGCCCCAGTGTGTTCAGTAGTGGTAGTGCACTGGGCTGGGCCATCCATCTATCCTTTGGGTAACACCATGCATTTTATTCAGAAGTAAATCCCACAGCTAACAGATTTGTTCTGGAATATGTGCTGTGCCCTTAGGGTGGCAGCTTTAGTGGTGCCTTGGGGCCCATCTGCCTTCTATTTCAGGTAACTGAACTTCATTCATTCATTGTGATTTTAATTTGCCATTTTCTTTCCACTAAGGCAGTTTACATAAGCCTCCTGTTCTCTTTTTTATCCTCACAACAATCCTGTGAGGTAGATTACTCTAAGATTCCATGACTGGCCCAAAGCCACCCCATGAGCTACATGGCTGAGTGGGGACTTAGACTGAGACTTGGTTCAACATGTGGACTGCTGGCTCTCTTTTGTCCTATTTTTAGGATTTAGGAGGTACAGAAACTACCAAGCTGCAGTAAAAGATGCATGGATGATAATTCCAGCTAATAAGAATTTAGAGGTCTGTGTCAGCAGGTTCCATGGCTGTTTTGCAGTCCACTGCTTTGCAAACTTGAGAGTAACTCACTGTTCAGCAGAACTGACCTGTAAATAACTGTACAGAAATACCTTGTGCACACTGCCTTGGGAATAAGCTCCATCCAAGCCAACGAGATATTTCTGAATAAATATGTATGACATTGGGTTGGAAGTCTGCCTAGCAGGGGAAGATTCTTATCTGATGTCGCTGATCTTTGGCTGAAGCATGAAGAGTCCCAGTGACAAAGCATCTGCACACAACTGAGTTAAACATCTGTGAAAGTTTAGTAACAGGTCAGAGGGACCAAATAACTTCACAAATGTGGCAAGTCCCACTGATCTGAGTGGCTTTCAAGGGGATTGGCCAAATTTCTGGGGATGACTGCTTATCAATAGCTGATACTTTGGATGGCTGTATGTTACCTGTAGTTTCAGAGGCAATATGCTTGTATACATGGGCTGCTGGGGGACATAGGCAAGAGGATCATCACCTTGGGAATTTCCTGAGCTGCTTTTGGCCACTGTGTGAACAGATTAACCATTGATGTGATCCATTGTGGTTCTTCTTTTGGTCTTACTATTGGTCTGCATTATTGAGCTGTTCCGACTGCTGGGGATAAGAACTACATCTAGTTTATTTAATGAATGTTCACATCTTTGTAACTATACCATATACCTGTGTATTTGTTTTTTTTTGTTTAGAGGATTAGTATGGGAATTTGTTGTTTTGTTTTTTGATGAGCATCTTCAAAGCAGCACATACAACCTAATGCTAGGCATATTCTTAAGCTAAATTTATTTTCTCTCCTAGGTTTTCAAAGCAGTAAAATATGTCTGGCTTCCTTGAAAACATAAGGTGCTCAGAATGTGTTGACTGGGGAGAAAAGCGAAATACCATCGCTTCCATTGGTGCAGGAGTGCTGGTCTGTACATTTAATCTTCCTATTGTCTGTCACTTGTTCTGTAAATATCTTCCTTAGTCTTGCTTCTGTTAAATTGGTACAAAACTTCTACTGGTATCTATAATACTTTCACTGGACCCTCATCCTATAAATAGGCATACAAACAGGGCCTCTCATTTTGTTCTCAGCAAGTTGGGATGCATAAAGGCAGTGCTTCAGATAACCTGGCCCCCATTTACAGCTTCAAAAACCAGTGCCAGCACTCTACACTAAGTCTAAAAACCCACCAGGGACTAGGTGTCACAGGATTGGACCACCTAGCTCCTGCCGTTACTTTAGCACCCACATTTCATACCAGTTGAAGTACCTGAACTATTTTATAGGCAGTCTCAAATAGAGTGTCATTCAGTACTGCCTGGAATTAGAAAGCTCCTTTAATCACTGTACACTGTCCAAGATTGAGTTGTTGTTATCCCAAACTACTGAATCTCAGCTTGTTTTCCTTAACAGAAATTTTTACCCCTGCTTCCTTTCATTACCATCCCTCTTCCAAAGTCTATATCTCCAACCAATGCTGGCAGTTTTCCGTTGGCAGGATTCTCAGGGAGTGCAAATGAAAACTGTTCATAACATCTATCCATATGTACAAAAATGAACAATCAGACCAAAAGGTCATGGCTCACTAGAGGTACATATTTATTTATTTATTCAATTTATATCCTGCCTTTTTCCTACAAAGGGCTCAAGGCAGCTTACATCATTCTCCTCCTCCATCTTATCCCCACAACAACCCTGTGAGGTAGGTTGGGCTGAGAGTCTGTAACTGGCCCAAAGTCACCCAATTGGCTCCATGGCTGAGTGGGAACTAGAACTCGGATCATCTGAGTCTCAGTCCCATGCTCTTAATCACTACACCACACTGGCTCTCAACAATTAGTCTGACAATTCTATATAGGGCCCAAATGGATGTGCAAGGTAAGAATTTAAAAAATCCATAGTCAGATTACGTGGTGATAATAGTACATTTCTAGTTTGCTACTCAGATTTCACACCCATAATGTGAAAGCAAACCACAACTCCAAACCAAATAGAATCAAATTATAGTTTCACAGGTTCACACTGGAACTTCTCTATTATAGTCTTTGCCAATCAAATATTGGCAATCAAATATTGAAGCATTGCTATTTTTTCTTAGCAGTAATGTGTCTTTGATCATTGTAGTTCTCCCATGAACTCCTGAGTGTTGCCATTTTCAGTGTCTCAGAGTTCTGGGGTAAGATTTACAGAGGCAGATTTACAGAGGCATTGTGTTGATGGTCACATTGTGAACTGTTGTATTCAAATAGTTTTTTACAGGCTGGTGGATTATCATAGATGCAGCTGTTAAATATCAAGATCCAAAGCAGTTCAACCATTCATACCATGCTTGTGGAGTTATAGCTACAGTTGCATTCCTAATGTAGGTATCAGCTGCTCACATTTCTCCAAATATTCTTGTAGAATTTGTATTTTAAATGTACCTTAAAACACAAGGTTTGATATGTTAGCTGGTTTTCCTCAGTCAACTTCTCGTTTTGATTAATAATAAGAATCTCCGTCCTTGATCTGCCGGCTGGTATCTCACTGTCCTCCATGGCAGGATGCATCTTTTCGCCTCATCCCAACCCCAACAAATTTTTGTTTGCCCCTTTCTTTTTTTTCCTGGAGCCTCAAAAATGTGCAATGTGGATCTTTAAAGATATATGCCTCAGAAATTGCATAATTATGTTCATAATTGTTTATTGTTATTATTACTGGTCTTTCATAAGTGTGCTCTTACAGCCATCTGCTCTATGTAGCGTGCCCAGTCAATTTCTTTGTAAGTTTCAGCTGTCAAAGGCACCTACACAGTGGAAAGGGTAATATAAGTAGAAATAGACATGGCTAGATAGCCTATAGTCTTGGGATAGTCACTTTAAAGCACTGCTTGGGCATCATGGGAGGGGTTGTCATTGGTGATGGCATCGATAAGATTGTGAAGAGCAGCAGGGATCCAATCCCTGCAGCCCTCAATGGAATGGCTCTTCCAAGTTTGGATGATGCAAACCCATTGTAGATCAAAGAATCCCTAGAAAAGCCGTGTGCTGTCAGAGTGGCTTGCTGTCTAAAAACGAAGCACCTGCAAGAAGCAATCCAGGGTTGAACAACATAACCCATCATGGCTGGTGTCTCTTGAAGCAAAGCTCCACTGGATACAACCCTGAGCTAGACAGTGGAAAGTCCCTCATCCAGGCCTGACCATGAATTAGGCAAGTCACTCTATCCTGGATTCCTAACCTGTACCATGAGTGGTGATGTTCCAGCAACAACAAGGTGATACATGTGAAGCACTTTGAGCACTCAGAAATGCCATTCAGATGCTAAATTCTAAGTGCCTTCATTGAATTATCTTCTGTTTTATTCATGCAGGATCAATGCAGTATCCAATGGGCAAGTGCGTGGGGATAGTTACAGTGAAGGTTGCCTTGGGCAAACAGGTAATCTTCATGAGTGAAAGTTACAACTGTTGCTAAGCACTGAAGCAATCTGATTTCCACATCTTCTGCATATAATTTGCTTTAAGTTAATCGGGCTGTTATGTAATGTTGTGACTGCTCCAAAGTAATCCAACCATTTCCCCCTGTTTCCTGGACTTGGATTACTTTTATTGCTCTGTTTGTGTCCTTGTTGCCTTAACTTATGTTGACTCCTTATGATACACTCACTGTGGCATTTATTTTTTTTTCTTTCATTATTCTTCCTATGAAAACACAAAAATATTTGTTTAAAGTACAGTGCTCCCTCTTACCTCGAACACATCCATTCAAGCTCATTTTTTATTATAAAAGTGGATAAAATAAAGGAACACTCTATTTTTTCCCTATAGATAGGCAAATGACGGTAAAAGATTGATTTGTTCAGCTGACAGAATCTGACCACATATAGTCAGGAACAAAATATCTACTGCTTTGTTCTACTTCCTCTTGCTTTGGGGACTGTCTGCTGCAGGGGAGGGGTGTTAAAGCACAGCATGTGCATTCAGTTACTCTGATGTTCATTTGGTGCCTCATTTGTGGTGGGTGGTGAACAACTTCAAAACTAATTTAAAAAGAAATCTCTGTGAAGGATGGGTGGGAGTTGGCTTTAATTATATTACACTAGGCTAAGACCTTTTTATTTCAACAGTATTTTAATAACTTTTAACATCAGCTTATAAGTTTTAATCTGCAGCCAGGGTGGATCTGGATTTTTTGTGTATTTTATTTTATTTTATTTTATTTTATTTTATTTTATTTTATTTTATGTAAGCCGTCCTGAGGCTATGCAATGGGACGGCATACAAATTCTCTAAATAAATAAATAGACTGACTGACTGACTGACAAACTTACAGTGTGCTCCATGGCTGGCTACTGCAGAAACAGGAAGAGCTGGTTTTTCCTGAAATTGAACCTGAAGCAAATGCATAATTATGTAGTTCACAAAAAAATTATATTTTATAGCCACACAGATATTTGAACTTAGGTCTCCCTGCCTTGCACACTCTTGAGAGAGTAAATTGAGAAGAAGAAATGGAAGAATGCTTGTCTTGCAAGGGAGGAGAATTAAAAGATACGATGTATCAAGCTTGTACAGTTCTGAAATATCTGTGTGTTCAAGAGTTTTTTCAACCACAAAACAATCTATCATGTAAGAGAGTCAGTGTGGTACAGTGGTTAAAGTGGTGGACTGAGACTCAGGTGATCTGGGTTCTCAGTGATGGAGCCCATTGGGTGACCTTGGGGTAGTCACAGACTCACCTGCTTCACAGAATAATTGTTGCAAGGATAAAAAAATGGAGAAGCTTGTTAGCTGCCTCAAGTTCCTTGCAAGATGAAAGGCAGTGGTAGTGGTGATGATGCACATGGACTTTATGGAGTTCTGGTGGGGAAGCTTATTTGTGCCATCTTCTGGCAAACTATTTCTTAACAATGGAGCCATCATAATAAAGATGAATGTGTTCTTTTAAGGTGCTCGCATCTGGCTGTTCATCGGTTTTATGTTGGCATTTGGATCTCTGATTGCATCTATGTGGATCCTCTTTGGAGGCTATGTTATTAATGGTAGGTTCACTGTTAAGGGTTACCTTTTGAAATTAACACCTTAGCGTGTGATTTTAGATTGGGGGCAGTGTTCCTTCTTTTGCTTATGAAAGCCTTCTAGAGGGGCATGAACACTCAAGGGACTAAATAAATCATAATGGAAAGTTATCTATTTATGGCCTTTCTAAACCGGTCAATTAGCAAAAAGCTCTCAGAACAGTGTACAAAATGTCCGGTATGTTGTACTTCTGCCCAAAGTATGGTCCTGAGGCAAAACTTTTCCAAAGGCAAAACTGTGCTAACAGCTGCAGCCTCTTCCATTTTCTTTGGAGAGCTACGGTTTGAAGGCTCATCATGCAGCAACCTTACCACAGCTAGGCAAGTCTAGATTTGGCCAATGCTGGGATGGCAGGTTTTCGGGAACCCTCCATATATTCCTTGGTCTACTGAAGAAAGGTGGGGTACTACAAATGTGAGAAACCAAAGTTATAATCTGTAATCTGCAAACTCTTAACTAGGGAGTAAACCCTCTGAATGCAGGGGCCCTTACTTGCACACATAGGATTGTAATGTAAAATCACACAATTCACTGCAGTCCTATTACAGTTTTCTCAGAAGTAAATCCTCTTGGGTTCAGTGGGTCTTTTTCTTTAGTTAAGTATATTTAGAATTGCAACTTCAGCACCTGGACCCAGAAGCTGGGACCTTCAGAGGATATGCATGAGCCATCAGTAGCTGCCCCTTTTGTTTCTTTTTTGTCGACTGCTCTTATCTATAACTCCAGTTGAACTTCTGCTTTCTTAAGATGTCTGGCTGTTGATTGCAACTTTAAATGTGTTTTGTTTTGTTACTGTGAACCATTTTGAGAACAAGTATGATAGAAAAGCAGTATCAACATACAGCAGCTAAACAAAACCTATTTGCCAGATCTTATAGAAATGGTATCCTAAGAAGCCATCTAGTGATGCCCTCAAAACTTACAAAATAAATGTTAGATTATGTTGGGAGAATGGGCTAAGAATAAATGTATGAAAACTAAATGAAGCACTCCCCTCCCACTCTATTCTCAGATAAAACAGAAAAACCATCAATATACCCAGGAATAGCAGTCTTCTTCCAGAATGCTTTTATCTTTTTTGGGTAAGCACACTTTCCTCTCTTTTCTTTGTTTGCTTGTATTTAATTTAATGTGGATCAACATTTGTGATCAATCTATAGCCAAGGTTCATGAAGATCATTAGAGATTTTGAGAACCTTTAGTAGCAAACAAGGGTTCAGAGCAGTGCTGAAAAAGAACAGTACTGGTATAAGGTTCAGAGATGGTGTGTGAGGGTGCCACTATGAGGCATAAAAAAATTAAGTCTTTTTTTTTTTTAAGTTGGACTTGTTTATATATTTATTTAGGATATTTATATCCCATATTTCAATTTACATTCAAAACTCACAAGGCAACTCACATAAATTGCAAATTACAGAATAATAACCAACAAGTAAGTCGCCATACAAAAACAGAAAGGCAAAAAGCAGCATCAAACAAGATAAAGCAGCTGTTTTATCAGAGTCTGATAAAGTAAAGACAGTCAAAGCCCTAAAATCACATGTTTACATTTTAATTAAAAGCTCCAGAGAAAAGAATTATTATTTGTTGCCTAAAACTGCATAAAATTGGCATCAGGGACTCTCAGAGAATGGATCACATGCTGCAAAGAGCTTGGAAAGAGTACAGGCTTAGCATGCTAAAAGAGCAAGTTGGGACTGAAAGAAGGAAAGTCCCTGCAAGGTAGAATTTGTGGCTTAGAATACCACTGGAGTTACACTTGATTGCAACAATCTTCCAAGGGAAGCAAGGTGTAAAAGGTTGTTTTCAGACAGTGTCTAAATTAATGGCTTCCACTAGTTTTTCTCTGCATTACATGATTCTTCACAGCAGGTGATAGGGCCCATTTGCACTTATCCCAATATTATCAATATTCTTGTAAGACACAGATTTGTGAATGCTATTAAAAATCACTTGCAAACTTTTGTAGAGTATGCTGTTGGTCACATGCTTGGAATTGTACGCATTTTTCCTGTCTAGACTTGCATAGAATATACCTTAAAGTTTTTACCCTGCATTTCAGTAAAATAAAGATGTTGCTCCACTCTTTTGGATGTAAATGTCTTTAATATTTGATGGAGTTAAGCTAGTCTCTCTCTTTCATTAACAGAGGTCTGGTCTTTAAGTTTGGTCGCACTGAAGATTTGTGGCAATAAATGACCTAGAGCATCTGTCCTGCTATTTTTTAATTACCCACTCTCTTTTTGTAACACTTGTGCTCTAGTATCAGTGACGAAGAAAACTCTCCCATTTTAAAAAAATCATGAAACACATTTCCATTATTTTTCATTCTATTTAAGGCTATTTTCTACTCTCAGCTTTTAACATTAAATATTGTAGCATGTGACTAAAATGTAAAACTGAGAAGGAAGAGAACTTTGAGGTCCTCTTACTGAATGTTTTTGTTATAAATGAATATTAAACACTATTTGTTTTACAGCTCTTTATATGTGATGTGTCTTCACAATAGAACAGATATTTTTGAATATGGAAATATGTGACTGACATTCTCTGTGGAAGGTTTTTTAATGGATAATGTTAATTCTGTGCATTAAAATGTAATAGAAAAATGCCTGGGAATTATGCCTACTCTCCAATAATAAGGTGGTACAGCTGAGCTTTCCAAGTGGTGTTTTGCAAATGAGTTGGAGTACAATTCCACTCCTCCCTACCTAACGACCATGCTGGCCGAGCTGTAGTCTGACATATCTGGAGCACACCAACTGGGGTGCCTGAGATGGCAGTCTTCCTTTTGGGGTTCCTCAGAATATGAAGATCAGTAATGGCAAAGCCTCATTCAAAGAGAACTTGCTCACACTACCAGTCTTCCCCCATAATATGCAGCTTCAGGAAGTGTTGGGAATAGCTTAGGCTACGCTGTAAAGGTGAAGAGCAATCAAGGCCAGAGTGGAAAACGAAAGTAGAATATGTGAAAACCAGTCCATGAGCACAGAGTGTGGAGAACCAGTACTTAGATCTAACATTCCATTCTTCCTCTTTTCCTCACTGCCATTAAAATCCTAAGTATCTTAATGATAAACAGATACCCAGTTGGCACATAACCACCATCTCTGTTTTACTTAGCTCATCCATTTTGGAGGCTGCACAGGTAGGAGTGTGCAGCCTCTCACTGCTTCCACTTTGTTTTCAGTGAACAAAACAATCCAAGAACCATGGTTTGACTTAAACTGGGCTGTTACTCCAACAACCCTGGTTGCAGGTTTGCACATCACAGAAAACAACCCAGGGACACTGCATTTTGGAGTTTTGTGAATGGATAGGAGGCAGCCCACATAGTTTCAACCAACCATGAATAACCCATTGTTGATCTTCACATGTGACTTGGATCAGTGCACACATTGGAGAGGAGAAGATGGAGGGCAGCTTTCTTTAAATAATAGTAGAGATGTCATTCATCTAGCCTTACAAATATTCTATACAAAAAGGTAAATATACCACCTCTGGCAGTTTTAATAAAACAAGTGTCATTTTAACACATTCTTGTGAGTAAATACTCACTTCCTGCAGTTTCGATGGCTGTATTCAGTATCCAACAGCTAAATGGGGGAACTGAAAATAAGGAAATATGGTTGCATGAGAGGACAAACAGATAATGAAACATTGTTGAATTACTTCCTTTTATGGAACTCTTATTTTTTAAATACGACATTACTAAATGTATTTACATAGAAGACCACTCCTTTGAGGTCAAAGCAACTTACAAGTAAATGATTTGTCATTTCTGTGCTGAGTGCATCTAGAAGTCTATGGTCAAGCATACAATGTAGAACCTTTAAGCCAAGACCCTGTGAGTTTTGGGGCAGACACTGTCTGTGCCATTTGGTATCTTTAGAAGCATTTAACTTTAGGCACATTCTGATTCAAAGAAACCCCATTTCCTGAATCAGTCCAATTTGGTTCCAGATTTGGCCAAGTAATGTACAGTTGAATCTTACCTCCCAATAAGCTTGATCATCAAAGTATTTTGTTACAGGAGGGGCTTTCCATAATTTGCATTTCAAGATGAAACCTAGGAAGAAACATTCTTAGCAAATGGAGGCAAGTTTCCATAATGCCTTTCAGCATTCCACTTTCTTTCTATGTTTATATCGGCACTCTCTAACAAAGTTCTTTGCACAAGCAAATAAGATACAATTTAAAACAATGCAAACTATTAAAACTAAAATGCAGTTAAAACATGGAATTTTAAAGTAAGAGACAAAGACTAAAAGTAGATGTTATTTAAATGGTGATAAAAATTTTGGAAAAATGGCACCAGAACAGCCAGTCTGGGCAACATTTGATATAGGGAAGATACCACTTTGTAGAAATCCCAGCCTTCTAGCCCTTGAAGTAACCATAAGGAGGCAGAATATACACAGTTCATATCCCTAGAATATTCAGAATATCTTCCTTATTAAAGGAGGGAAGATGCCTTAGTCATTCTCTCTTCCATTCCCCACCTAACAAAAAATTACAAATTTATTAGACACTCGACTCTTCCAATCAGAAATAATGAAATATGTATTATCAATATTGGGACTGCAGGTGGAGCAGTGGTTTAAACCGCTGAGCTGCTGGGCTGGTTGATCGAAAGGTCACCGGTTCGAATCTGCACACGGGGTGAGCTCCCGTGCTCTGTCCCAGCTCCTGCCAACCTTGCAGTTCGAAAGCATGCAAATGCAAGTAGATAAAAAGGTACCACTTCGGTGGGCAGGTAACAGCGTTCCGTGCACTTCGGTGTTTAGTCATGCCGGCCACATGACAAACGCTGGCTCCCTCGGCTAGGAAACGGAGATGAGCACCGCCCCCTAGAGTCAGGCATGACTGGACGTAACATCAAGGGGAAACCTTTACCTTTACCTTTACCTTTTATCAATATTGCAGGATCAATATGCAATATGAGCATGGAATTCAAACTTCAATGTAACAGAATTTAGGTATTCATGTAGGAAAGAAAAGAGAGCGGTACCTGTCAGAACACCACTTGCCAGACCAATGGCCAAGCTCATGCTGAGAGCACCAACTTCAATTAAGGCCACGTAGCCTAGTCTGAAAATAACAACACAAAGAAACTGTTCTCAAACAGGAAAGCTCTAAAGTGAACCTTTACAAAGACAAGTGGCATGTAAAAGCTAAGTAAAGTTCTTTACTTGCCCTGTGTTACGCCCATAATACATTTCCCATTTGTTCAAGCATTATTTAAAAGTATTTTCATTTCATATGCTAAAAGGCTTCTGGAACAGCTTACACTGAGTCCATGAAGCAAGGCAGTCCCTGCCTACCAACTTATAGTCTAAAAAGATGTAACACACAAGGAAAAAGGGATGGGGAAGGGGGGAAAAAACAACAGCACAATGCTGTGGTCTTCCAGCATCATCTGGGAAACCATAGGATTTTTCAGAGTCTGAGCAGTCTCAGTGCTCCAAAGGCCAGGCCTCCATGCTGTTCTCACAGCCACTGCAGAAAGACCTTGCCTGCTGCCTCATATGCCCACACAGTGTCACAACTGAGCCCCAGAGAGGGGGACCCCAGAGTTGCATCTTTTCCAAGTGGTGCCCCATCCTTCTCCTGCCCCTAAATTTAGATGGCCGAAAACAGCTGTCCACAAAAAATGCAAGGCACAGCGGAGACGGCCATGCCTTGCATCAGATGCTCATCTCTGGGCTGGTAGGACTCCTGCCTGGAGGCCTGGAGAGCAGCTGCCAGTGCAGGCAAACAATGGCCCCATGGTCTGATTGGATACAAGGCAACTACTTATTTAATTCAGCCCTTCCCCACTCCCCAGAATTACAATGACCAGAGCTTTCATAGGAGAAATCATAGCCCAGTGACAGGGCACCTGATCTACATGCCGTCAGTTCCGTGTTCAGTGCTCAGTACTTCTCTCGATAGGGCTGAGGAAGAATCCTGCCTGAATCCCTGGAAATTGCCAGTCAGTGTTGCTGCTCTGGGCTAGAGGGACCAATGGCCTGTTTCAGGATGAAACAGTTTCCTAGACAGTAGGATTTGAAAGGAGAAACCGTGCGCCCACCCACCAGCCTGGACACCCAGGCAGGCATTAGCAATCATAGGAAGCACTGATTCTGTGTGCTGATCCAATTTGAAAGCCATCATCTGTTCCACTGTTGGAGAGTTTCTCTGCTAAACAGCAATTAGTATTTTTTAAACAAAGCATTTAAGGCCACAGGGTGCCACAGCAGTTGACTTCCCAATTCAGCAGGAGGGCTGTGACTGACGAGGCCTCTCCCAGCTCTGTGCTTTTGTGAAATTAACCAAGGATAATGCATAAGAGACAGACTCAACCTACTCGGATAGGTTTTCACGGTTGTCTATCAGGGTAAGAATGATGTGGACAATCCCTCCAAATACACTGCACAAGCCAAAGGTAGAATGAATTCCAGAGGTATCATGTATCATGACTGCTGTTTTCATGAAGTTCTGAGTTTGGTGGGAAGGGACATAAAAAGAGAGAGAGAATTAAGCTTTTAATTGCAAATCGGAAAGTGTTTCTCTCATGGCATGTGGCTGGCTGTGAACAGAACAGTGGGTGGCAAGTGCACCATAGCAGTGTATAGTGCAGAGTGTGGTGGGCCAGTGGCAGAACATGAGTGCACAGAGGCATGTTCAATGCTTGTGCAATCCCTGGCATCTTCCTCTTGAGGACCTTTGGGTAGCAAAGCTGGAAAAGAACCCAGCTCTCCTTCAACGAAGAGAGTAAAGATTTCTAGTTTCAAATACTTCCAGCCACTCTCCAAGTCACATTGCCACTTGATGCATCACTAAGGAAGAGGGCACAAGTTTTGCGACATACATAGACTCATTTCTAATAATACATGAAAATGTGAAAATAATTACTATCATTTAAATAGCAATGCAATGCATCCCATTCTAGTGGGGAAGACTGTTGTTGTGGCTCCTGTAGAAAAATCCAAAGAGAAGGAAGAGCTGAGCTCCCAGACGCAGACAGCTCCACAGTGAAGTGCTCAGTTACAAAGGAGACTCGTTGAGAGCAAGGCCCTCCCCATAAGTATGGCTTTTGCAAAGAGTGTGTACTGAACTTTGGGTGGGGTTCAGGAATTTGCAGCTATCAATGCCTTTGCTTGCAGCCTAGATTTTCCTGAAACAATGTCTTTTTTCCAACATTGGTGTGGCATTATCACTTGCCTTCCCTTGTGTTTGGAGGTCAGTAGCAAGAAGGTTCAAAGTCCTGGCTGACTCTGCTATTTGGACTGTGCTTCTACTGGACCACTCTCCAGTGTTTCAACCTTAGCTGCACCTCTCTTTTGGCCGTTCCAGCCTTGGCCTGATCCTCTGCTGGACTGAAACTTTGCACTTGACCATCTGCCTGCACATCAGATTCACCAGCTGGATTCCTCCCCTGGCCTGCCTGATGCAGAGCCTGATTCTACCAGAGTAGGACAATCACTGGTGAGCCCACTGCTATCCAGGTGCATCAAGGCTCTGCTCTACTTTCCTTTTCTATAGTTCATGTTATGTTTTAAGCAGACTTGGAAAGGCTTGCCTTTCAAATAGGAGATGCCTTCAGGTAACTCTTCTGGCTCTCTGTAAATGAGGGTGCATGGCCACCCTCCTCCAAGATGCTCTGTGCAAGTCTTCCCATTGTCCACAGTCAGAAATGGAATGATTTGAAACCAGGACCACTTACCTGTAAAAAGGCAAAGCCAATTACAGAAACCGCACCAGCCACTAATCCCAAAAGCAATGCAATCCAAGGCTGCTGGATGGTGGAAGCTGAAAAACTAACAGCCACCCCGCCTGCCAGTGTTGCCTTCTGGATGTGGGCCTATGGAATGAACAACAGAAGAAATCAAGACATGAGAAATGCCAAGCAACAACGTTTTATTGGTGTAAGGCACTCGTAGTTTTGTGCACATGCATGCACACACAGTCTCCTCCCTCGTGTGTGTATGTGTGTGAGAGAGCGAGCGAGCACACATGCCATTTTGGACTCCATGTAAAACACATTTTTTAGTAATTTCAGAATGGCAGAGGGAGGCCAATGTGATCTTTAAGGGGAAGAAGTAAGCCTCCAGGCTGCAGAAGTGGTCCTCAGATGCCCACCTCTGTTGAACCTACTCTGTCTCGCCTCTTTGCCTTTAGCTTAACCTGCATATTTGACCCCAATCCATCATGTTTCTTATGCAGAGGCCAGTTCACACATTACCCAAAGTACTGTGTATTTGCAGTTGAACACAGAGTGGGCTTGCACTTGATTAAATATGTTTGTTTCTGTAAAACTGTTTGTATTTTATTATTTAATGCTATTTATGAATTGTTTGCATTAAAGGCATTTCTAAGCTCTGTCCTCTTTCAGATGATGTGGTTTTGTGCAAAATAACCTTCCCTTCCTGGGAATAGCTGTTGGGAAAAGTATGTTTTCAGTAAGGTGCCAAAAACCCTGAGGGCTGGTAGGGAATTCCAGAGCATAAGCACTGTAGAACTATGCGGAATATTCCACATATGCCAAACTTGCAAAATTTTGGATACCACAAAGTACAGCTTATATGAAGAGATGCCTTGCTTTCTCCCAAGTGATTTTGAGTCCACATCAGGCCTAAAGACCCCGTGGAGAAGCAGATTACCAGCACACTGCAGCTTTGCTCCGCAGTGCACCCAACTTCAGTGGTAGGTTTTAAAAAATGTGAAGGCTGCACTTGGAGGCCCACAGATCGCAGGGCCCCAGACCTATGGCCAGTGGTACAGCCCTAGTGGTGCCACTAATTATGATGGACCCAACCCCAGTGAAGACCTCCACATGCCAGCATCACTTTTTGATACATGACGCTTTCGAGAAAAGCCCCCTCTACCACAACAGACAGTGGGCTCTTCTTTCTCACCATGCTGAGCTTTCCATTTTTGCTGGTAGCCACTGAGATTGAAAAGGCAGCAACAGAACTTGCAGCAATGGCAAAATAAGTGTTGTAGACTGCATTCAGCTTCCCTAATCTGTCCTCTATCAGCACAGAATTGAAGCTGGGCCAGAACATCCAAAGGAATAAAGTACCTGGTAGATCCCAAAAAACAAAGAGCAATTGTTAGTCTCCGCTGTAATCCTTCAGATCCTTTTTGAGCAAACCTCTTTGGTTCAGGTGACCTATTCATACCTACAAGGTACAAGGCTTATGAAAGTAAAATAATAAACCAGGCTTGGGTCCTGGTTACCTAAAGGAGCGCCTGCAACCGTATATGCCCTCCTGCCCCTTACGATCTGCAGCAGATGCTCTCCTCCGGGAGCCCTCTGTGAAGGAGGTGAAGAGAGTGAGTACCCGGAGGAGGGCTTTCTCTGCGGTGGCACCCCACTTATGAAATCTGCTCCCCAGAGAGGCTCGCCTGGCGCCGTCATTATTTGCTTTTCGGCGCCAGGCGAAGACCTTTTTATTTAAGAAATATTTTAATTGTTAATTTAATTATTTATTTATTAATTAATTAATTAAATTATTTATCAGTTTTGAATTTTAGTTTTTGTTAGTTTTAATTGGGACTATGAGATGGGCCAATTTTAGTTTCAGTTGAATGCGGTAGGTCGTTTTGTGTTTCAATTTTATGTTGTATTTTGTATTATATGGACCTGCTGTAAGCCGCCCCGAGGCTAGCTGGCAAGGGGCGGCATAGAAATTTTTCTAATAAATAAATATATAAATAAAAACCAGTACAGCTCAAGACAAAGAAGGCCTCAGCAATATAGGCAGCCTATGAATATGCTTATAAATAAATAATCACTTTTCTACCTCAGTCTTCACCCCAACAGTCTCCTCCTGCCAAATATTATATACAGGTTATTGAATATAATGAAAACAGAATATGAACAAGCAAAAGAAAGCACAGAGTGCCTTTCTCTGTGGCCACGTTGCTTCCCTGAACAGGTCAGGGGACGCCTGCAGAATTGACTGGGCGACTGAACAGAAATCCCTCCCCCAAGACAGAGAACAAAAATACTCTTGCTATGGATTTTATAACATTCCTGTCCCCCACAGGTTGCAGAGTGACACAGGTGCCAACATCCCATCTTGAGAAATGGAAGTGGAGGCACAAAGCTGCTTCATTAAGGCAAACAGTTTTGTTCTCACAGCAAAAGCAGCCCTTTCCTACCAAATGACTGGAGAAAGCAGCTCCAAGGTGCTTTTCCTAACAAGCTGAAGGCCACGAGGCCTTGGCATGCCTTCAAGAAATTATCCTGGCTTTTGGACTCTGGGAAAGATCCCCACACTACCTGGTGGACCTTACTAACCTTCTTGCCATTCTTCTAGTATTGCAACACATTATGCCAGGAGAACTGTGCGATCAGCTTCAAGACCCAAAGCTCTCCTTTTATCTTCAGATGGGATTTGAACTGTACAGCTGTCCTAACAGAGGTGCGTCCTCTGATAACCCTTCAAATGCAGGATGGTCACCTGCAAAGTGAGCTGCTTCACCGTCCCACTAATGTTCACCCATCCGCACCTCCATGCTGCCTACCAGTGGCGAAGCCTAACTGTCTCTGCTATTGGCAGAAGTTCCTGAGACCCGAACATGCATCGTGCTGAGCAGTCAGGGACGAACTAGGCACCCTAATAGTGATCCAATCAAACATCCCCAGTGATAAAGAAGGGGATGGGGGCCTAATCTTTAAAGGACATGTGGCAGAGGAATGCCAAGCCTTCCTCCCCAAGACACGTTTGGCTTGACTTCCCTGTCGTCCCTCTCCCTGCTCTTCCATTTCCAGTTGGTACCCCAGTACGAAAGTGAGTGAGCAGGAAGAAAATCGCTTGAAGAAGGGAGGAAGGACTATGAAAAGGAAGGTGGTGGGTGGAGGGTTTACCTCTCTTCAATCCACCCACCCATTTGCTTTTAAAATGGTTTTCTCCCCTCCTGCCATTTTTATGTAATTGGGTTAGTCCCATGTTGGAAGTGCACAGATCTGTGGCCACATCTAACTTGGTTTAGAATCCCAGAGGTAGCCAACGAGCCACCTAGTTCAGGCTGTCTCTGCAGCACCTGGCCCCCTCCAAAGACAGATTACCTATATTGCCTTCGGCCTTCCCCTACACATATACCAGGAGCAGAACTAGGAAATTGCTGCCTACCCTTGTTTATCATCTCTGCTTTGGCTGCTGCTCTTTTTTTAAAATCCAAACTCAAGATTCAGCCTAGCAACCAGTGGGTGGCAGAACAAGCCTTGAACCAAGGAGACCTGTAACCGGATCCCTCCTGCAGTATTATGTTTGATAGGAAGCAACAGGTGCCACTGGCTTGTGATATACCGCGGGCCTGGGAGGCAGGCAGGGGTCTGTGTGGACTAAGCGCAGCAAAGAGCGGACTGCCAGGTCGCCTCATCTGTCTGCAAGTCAAAGGGATGAGCGTCTCTGGTGCTGAACTTGCCTCTGGAAATGCTAGCTCCAGGATCTCATATGTTCCCCTTTCTCACCATCTGTTCCCTGACTCCGAGACAGATTTGTTCACTTGCGCTGTTTTGTCTTGGACGTTCCTGACTGGCTTGCATTACTTCCCAGGGGCTCCCGGGAGTGCTTAATCAAAGATATAATTGCTTTTGATTTGCAAGTGCTTGGAAAGTAACAAAAAGGCTTTAAAAAAAGTGAATGAGCTTTTAATGCCCTATTGAAAATCAGACTAACGGCCAAACGGCACACAAGGGTAGGTAATGGCATCATGGCTGCCTATTTATTGTGGAGGGACAGGAAGTAGTAATTTGAATAATAATTGTGGAGGGTCTGGAAGAAGTAGAAGGAGGAAGAGTCAAGGCAGGAGTGCAGGAGCTCAGACCTAAAGGCCAAACCCAGGTGACCTGGGGTTGCCCAGAAAAGCCACACTGGTTTTCCCCCAGCTCTGCCCCCTTCTGCCCCAGCCAGCAGTTTCCTGGCCTTTGTACAGTTTAAAATAAAACTGAAGACAAAGCTACTGCCGGGAAGAATTTCAAGCTGCAACATGTTCTGTACTGTTCCACCAAGTCCATTTTAGCTAGTTTACTAATCAGGATTCAGTGAGGCAATTCCTTTTTCCCCCCTGGTATTTGGGCCCCACCCATTCCTGGAATGTAACTCCCCAGAGCTTCTCCAAATGAAATGTAGGTCTTGGGCTGAAGACCCCTGCGCTAAGAACTCGCCTGCCACTAGCTCTTCTCCATACCTAATTACCTCCAAGGACAAAAGGGCTGACAGCCACTTCAGCTCTTTCCTTGTGATATCTGGTACAGTCCTTTGATAGGACCAGATGTCATGTGAAAGCCCTGTGACAGGACTCTTGCTTTGACCCATGCAATCAAAGATTTTCAGGGATGTGATGAGACCAAGGGCATCACTTCCACCCTCCTAGTGGCACAGCTGTCCTTCCCCATTCTGGCTTTATGCTCATGAGCCATAAGGACTGTTGCTCTTTGCAGTGAGCACCCAAACACATGGTTGAACAGGTTGGCCTTCAGGTCCCCCAGGCCTAGCAGGCCACATATGGCGAGATGTACTGCATTTCTGTATCAGCAGGTTCACCGTTTCTACATGTGCATCTATACCTGTCTATAACACATGCACATTTTATGCAATCTGTGTCCACTCTTTATGTAATTCCAAAGTGGTCACCCTTGGTGTTACTGGGAAACCAACAAACTTGTCTTAAGTGGTATGAATATGCCAGGTGTTCACATCATCTGCAGAACTTCTACTTGCCTGCCTACCAGGCATAAGAGCCGTGCCGGATCAGGCCAAGGATCCGTACAATCCAGCATTCTGTTCACCCAGTGGGCACCCAGTTGCATGCAGAACACCCGGCAGTTGACATGCATGCAACAGCTCCCTCCTGCCCATGTGCCCCAACCACTGGGGTACATGGGCACAGTGCCTCTGCCACTGAAGGAAACCTATAGACATCAGGCCTCTTAGCCACTGATAGCATTTTTCCACAAATTGGTCCAATCCATTTTCACAACATAGTACATTATATTACTAGCATTGTTCTCGTAGATCAGCCTGCTGCATTAGGCGATTGTTTGTTTATCCCATTTCCAATTCGCTCAATTGTGCATGTCCCTAATGCATAGGAAAGGGAAGGCTCCCCTGAGCCCCGGAATCAACTTACCGGCTTGGCCATGCCCCAGGCAGAGTGGCAAAGGGACTCCCAGTCTCCCGGCTTCCCATGCCTCAGCCCCCACCCTCAGCCAGGGAAATATGCAACTGCCACCCTGCCCTGTCCTCTCCTCTTGGAGCTGTGCCCAGGCACTTTTGCTGCCCGGAGGAGGAAGCAAAATGGAGCGGAACCCATTGGTAGAAACAGCCCTCTCCTGATCTCAGCCTTCCAAAGTGCAATCCAGTGCAGGTGGACCTACAATTCCCATCATGCCCAGCCACTTTTTTTCATAGGAGTGCCCCCTTAAGGTCCTATGCTGCCTCTGGTACTGGCACCAGAGGGGAGGTCTTCAGCCTATGGAGCCCCCTTCCCTGTGGCCTGCTCCCTTGGTGGAATCACAGAATAATTGAGTTGGAAGGGGGCAACAAGGCCATCAGGCCTTAGCCGCTGCATAACACAGGACTCCAAGTCAGGTCGTTGCTAACAGAGGCTGTTCAGGTGCATCTTGAATGCCTCCTGTGTGAGAGGGCCCACAACCTCCTTAGGCCCTTGTCCTAGTATTTTGACAGTCAGGAAGTCTTTCCTGATGGCCAGCCAGAGTCTGGCTTCCTGTAACTTGAGCCCATTGTTCTGTGTCCTGCATTCTGGAATGACCAAGAAGAGAAGAGTGCTCTCTTCTCTCTCCTCAATCTTTTCTCAAGAATAAACAGGCCCAGTTCTTTCATCCATTCTTCACAGGGCTGTTTCCGGTCCCTGGATCATCCATGTTGCCCTCCTCTGAATCCCTTCCAGCTTGTCTGCATCTTTTGTAGACTGTGGTGCCCAGAACTGAACACAGTACTCCAGCTGAGACCTAACCAGTGCTGAGTAGAGGAGAACTAGTACTTCATGTGATTTGGAAGTAATACTTCTATTACCGTATGTTTTGCTCTATAAGACTCACTTTTTCCCCTCTCAAAAGCAAGGAGAAATGTCTGTGCATCTTATAGAGTGAATATGTGTGTGCAGTAAGTCTGTCAGATGTGCAGCCCATGGGGAAGTGATGGGGAATGTGCCTGTGATGATGTGCCCATTTGATGCAGAATATTTTTTTCTTGTTTTCCTCCTCTAAAAACTAGGTGCGTCTTATGGTCAGGTGCGTCTTATAGAGCGAAAAATACGGAAATTCAACCCAAATTAGCATTTGCCCTCTTTGCAACTGCATCACACTGTTGAGTCATATTCAGCTTGTGATCTACAATTCCAAGATCCTTCTCATTGATAGTAATATTGAGTAAAGTATCCCCCATCTTGTAACAATACATTTGGTTTCTTTTTCCTCACTGCAGCACTTGGCATTTGTCCCTGTTAAATTTCATTCTGTTGCTTTCAGTTCAGTGCTCCAAGCTATCAAGACCGCTTTGAATTTAGTTTCCATCTTGGAGGATAAAGCATATCCCACCCACATTTCAAAAGTATTCCTCACACCTCATCATCCAAATCATGAATGAAAATATTAAAAAGCATTAACCCCTGGGCTGAACCATATGGTACCCACTCATTACTCTTCCTCACTTGGAGAAGTGCCATTGATGGGTACTTTTTGGAAGCCAATTCTGCAGCCAACTATGGATCCACCTGCTAGTTGTTCCATCTAGCTTGCTTTTACCTAGTTTGCTAATCAGGATATCATAGAACAGGTTATCAGAAGCTTTGCTGGTGTCAAGATAGATTACATCCACAGCATTCCCATAGTTCACCAGGAAGGTTAGCCAATCAAATTTATGAATACTTTTCAAAGGGTTTTTAAAACATCCCTGCTTCTTTTGGCCTTTCATGGAAAAGATATTACTGTTTTCCCAGCTACTACATATATGTATTGCAGTATTATTTCTTTTAAATGACATGTTTATTTATTTATTCAGGGTATTTCTAACCTGTCCAATACATTGTGTCTCTGGACAGCTTACAGACCAGATTAATAATGTTTTAGTATTATCCAGATTTCAGCTGATTTTATAAGTTGACTAAAAGTAGAGAAAGCAGTTTACCCAGCATTGCAAACAGATTGGAGACTGGCCTTGAGCTTTCCTTCTCAACTGTCCTGTTCAGCGAGGAATGGTAGAGCATCCAGGAGACCATCAAGCCAAAGTAGGCCCCAAATAAATAGACATGCATCAGGGTTATATGGCTTTCAATCTGCAGACAACAAAAACAGGGGATGTATCATATGGAGCCACAATGGGGTGGACTCTGGGCTCATATGTGGGTGAACTTCCAGGGGGAGGAGGAAGAGGAACATGGTCCTGTGCATCTTTGGACGGGAAAGTGTCCAACAAATCCAATGCTGGATTTTTTTCTGACTCTGCACACTAGGATTGTGCTTTAATTCTTCTCCTTCAGTGCCCCACTGCAAATGCCCCCCAACACTCCTTAGCCTTCACTGCAATTCAGTAGCATTAAGCAGCTCCATGTGAGGCTCATGGTGGCATGAACGCTCGCATCTGCCACAGTCAGATCTGGCCTTTGACAGGCGAGTAAAATTAGACTTTGTGTAGGGTTTTAATTTGAACTGGGCTTCAGCCCTGTTTTGCAGGGAGGAAAAATCATCCATGGCATGTATTATTAGCTCTGATTTTATTTGCTATCATTCTAAATGTCTGATAAAGATAAAACAATAAAACAAAGCAAAAGAGTTCTGGAGTTAGCTGGCAAGTAGCAATCTTGGGCAGAGGAACTGGGGGTCTTTGTTTGCTTGGGGGGGGGGTTGCCACTCTTTTAAGGATGAGTGTTGCCAGCTTGCATGCCTGCTTCCTCCCTGCTCAACCTGTGCATTTCAAGCACATCAAACAGGGACTTCAGCTTCTGGCTAGACCGAGGAAGGATGCCTCACACAATGGAATCTGTTGCCACAGAGTGGTGATGGCCACTGCCTTAAATGGCTTTTCAGAAAGGTTGTACTGTGGCGTGTTCAGGGCTTCAGCCAGTCAGCCATACCCTCTTTCATTATACTCGATTGCATTTCCCTCCCCCTCCTCACTGGACTGTTCTGGAGGTGACCTCCCCTTACTTCTTTTCTTTGGTCCATTTGCTCACCTGAGGGTTTGCCCTATGCCTGTTGATACTTCCCCCTTGCATATGGTGGAGCGGTCATTTTGGCTAGCTCAAGATAGTTAGTACAAAGCAGACTTCCCTCAGTGTGGCACCGTCTGGATGTCTTGAACTACAGCTCAGATCGTCCCTCACCTGCATGGTGGAAGTTGCGACCCAACCCATCTGGAGTGCATCAAGTCGGAGAAAAATGGCATACAGTATTGACATGTTCAAGGGAGAAAGAGCAATGTCTCCACAGCAAAGGAGGCATCCTCATCCCAATTGCAGAGTGGCTCACAGTACCTGCAGAAAATGCTCAGCTAGCCATCTGTTCACGATGAAAGCCGTCACTTCCACCAGAGCCATGAAGACCAGCTGCATCAGGTTGAGTTTGCCAAGAACAGCTCCAGAGGAGACTAACACTGTGGTGACACTCATAACAGCTTCTATGATGCTTTCATGTAGGAAGAATAGCAGGAAGAAATATGCACAGTGGTTTGGCTTTAGAACATGGAACGTTTTGGGGGTTTCTTCCCTCCTGCTCATAGTAGGAGGCCTTCTGCCCTCTTTTGTAGCAGGCAGACCATGGCATCTCCTGCTCCCCCTCCTCACCATCAGCATTGCTGGACAAGAGGGAGAAGCAGGAGAACAAGCGAGCAGCAGTACTGAAGAGGAGGAGCAAGATGGGGTACTCTTGTCAGTGGGCCCCTGTTGGGCAGTGGGCCCCTGGCAGGTACCCAACCATGCCTCCCCTGAAAACATGCTGCATTTCACACTTTTGTCCCTCATGTTGGGTGCTTCCAGGTGGAACGCTTGGCACACTCCCCATCTACAGACCTTTTGCAGCTCTTCCACTGTTCCCTTGTGGAATTTACATTGACCGGACGCAGCTTCAGTACGTATTTGATATATTAATTTTCTCTCCACTTAAAAAAGATATCTGAAGCAACGTGCAGACATACACACACACACCCCAAGAATGCCAAAGTGAACTGGGAAGGGAAGCAAGGGTGGACAGCCATGCCGTTTCAGCTACAGCAGCTCTCTGCCCTGGTCCACGCTTCCACAAGCTAATGTGAGCACGGAGCATGTCAGGACAGGATTCTGTGTGGGGCTGCCCCAAGTGCTGTTGCAGGAGCTGGAGGTCGGGCCAGCAACTCAACTGCTCTTCCGCTGAAGGAACTGCACTGCCTACCAGGTTCTCTGTTTGAATACTCCTGAGCAACCTCAGCACAGGATATGGAGGGAGCGCCTTCTTTCTTGCCACCTGCTTGGTTATGGAGGACCTCAGAGGATGTTCTCCTGCTGGTTGCACATGGACCCATGGCCCAATGCACGTCTGATCAGCAGGAGGGGCAGCCCCCTTTCTGTGGAATTCCCTGCCTGGGGAGGTGAGGCAGGTGCCAAGGCTGGGCTGTTTTCAGCACCTACCAAATAACATTAAGGGGTCCATAAGCCTATTCAAAGCACCTATCTGCACCACAGCTGCTGAGCTAAACCTATCCACGCACAGGCATAGTGCCTGTGGCTTGACGCAGCCTGGAATCCAAGCAAGGAAGAAGATGCTGTAAATGGCGTGAGCTACCTTTGAAGGTTCATCTTCATTGTCCCATCCGAGAAGTGGAAGAGGAATCCATCCATGATCACAGCCCACTGCGTGCCTAAGACAGCAAGAAGAAGTCCAAACCCAGTGCTGCTGAAGCCATAGTTCTTCAGGAAGGCCAGGAGGAAGGCGAAGCCAAAGATCACCATGATGTTAACGTCTTGAAACGCTGCAGGGCAGAGAACGTTGATGTGGATGAGGCACATCAGGACAGCGGCGCAACATCTGGGAGCAACAGGCTGGTGGGATCAGAACCTGAGCCATGTGCCTTCAGAGGTGGGCAGGGCTGGACAACTGGTGAGAGCCTGAACCCCAGCAGAGGCCCACTGAAAAGAGTTCCCCCAACCTGTCCATCCCCTTCCCCACTGCCACCTGCTTGTTCACGTCTCTCTTGCGCTGGCCCAGGCCATGATGAGGGCAGGAAGAAGCAGCAGCAGATGTCCAAGTCCCCTTGCTTCCTGACCCCTTTGCCTGTCCAGCAAGCGAGCGGAAGCCATGGTGAGACAGAGTGAGGGTCACCAGAGTTAGTGCTGGTGGTGGTGTGAAGGCCGATCATGTGGGAGGGGCATGGAGGATGTCTTCCTCCAAGAACTGGAGCCAGCACCAGTGGGCAGAAAGAAAGTTCAAAGTGTAGATGTGGAGAGATCAAGACGGCCAGTGATTGATAAGTGGCTCTGAACATATACAAGCGTTTGAATTGTTAGTAAGAGTGCTGATCTCTTTCGGATGAGCAGGCAGCTCTGTATTGCTGGCTTTGTGCTTCAATACAGCAGTTTCCTGGGAGAGCTTGCGGGCAGGTTTTTGTTTTTGTCTTTCATGGTTAGACAAATGAACCTGGCTGATTGGAGATTAAAATCCCTGACACTGGGATGGACAAGGTTTAATCCTCCTCTCTCCAAATGGTACTGGTCCCAGTCTGGATGCAGCCTCACACTACAGCAAATTAAAGGAAGATCCCGGAGCTACACACAAATTCACATTGCGTGCCCATTGTGTGGCATTTGGCCCTGAAGGCCAAGAATGCCAAACTTGAAATATTCAGGCTGCTTCTACACCGGACCTTTTCTCCACAATTGTCACCCTTTGTTGACTCACTGTTTATGGAGAAACTGGGTGTGGTGTTTACCAAACTGTTTCATCTGAGCTGTTTCTGTGTTGCCATTCAATGTCTGTTCAGAGCTGATTGGGTGTGTTCAATTCCCCCCTCCCCAGCTTTTTTGTTTTGTTTTGCAGTAATTGCACCTTTATGCCCGAGGCTTCGTATTTGCGCAAAGCTAGCTTTGGAATCAGCAAAGAGCAGAAACTCAGCCTTTCCCTTGATAAGCAAGGCTTATCAACTGCAGCTTCTGAGCAGGAAGGGTGGAAAGACCAGCGGGGAAAGTGCTTCAGGAGGCAAGTTTTTAGAGACCATCATGTTTAGCAGGCATGTCATGTTGAAAGAGTTTGTGCTGAATGCATTTTATACCTCCCTTTTTCCTCTTGCACTTCATCCCCCTTTCCACTGTACCCTTGCAACACCCCTGTGAGCCTCAAAGTCAGTGACTGGCCCAAAGTTGCCCAGTGGGCTTCATGTGGGAGTGAGGACTAGAACTGGGGTCTCCCAAGACCCAGCCCAGCACTTCAACCACTACACCCCTCTGGCTCTGGTCCTTTTCCTGACCCCATCCCTTCCTATTTCCTCCTCAAATGTTTCCCACCCAACATTTGGCACCCCTGTCTCACACAGTGAGAGGGGGAACCCCCAATGATCCCATCATTCGGATGAGGGATTTATACCCCACCCCAGAAATTGGTAGGCCAAAGTTTGGGGGGCCCAGTTCATAGGGCACAAATCTCCATCAAAATTGCACATATTAATTTATATCTGTATTGCCAAAGTTTGGCATCATTACTAGCCTTCATTGAAATTTCACAGAAGTCAAAGCTGATCTCAACTTTTCTCATCCAAACCCCTTCCAATGAAATAGGCTCTTCACTTCATTTCCAGACTGCCGAAGACAGTTGGTAGTTCCTTTCTCGTTACAATGCATTTGCTATGATGGTGATTTTTATTTCTATACCACCAAGTAGCCAAAGCGGCCTCTGTTTCTCCTGCCCCACCATCCACTTCTTTATCTTTTCTTCTTGGAGGAAATCCATCCCCCTCAGATTTAAAAACGTGGACCCAGGCCTAGCAAGGCTGCTTCACCCCCCTAGACACCCGAGAAACACACAGAAGGCATTCCCATGTGGCTTGGCAAATACATAGGAATCCATATAAACAGGGTTAGGGAGGGAGAGTGTTATGCTAGGTGATCAGGTCCCACTTTGTGGAGAAAGATCTGGACCAGATCTAGGTTAAGAATAATGAACCTTAAGATGGAAGAGCAGTGACCTATATACTGGCAATTGCTTTCCCTCTCCAAATCCGGTCCGCCTGTTGTCTGCTCTTTCTGGATATACTTCCTCTTTCCTAACCAAGTGTTAGGAAAGTAATAACTTGACCCACCACCTTAGCAGACCCTGCTTTACACTCAGAAAACACCAAGTCTATTATAAGTATAATTTTCTACCGTGACATTCAAAGATTACCCAGAGATCCTGGGGCTAGTACTAGCCCAAGATTTGCATGCAAAAAGTGCCTTTACAGCTGAGCTACTCTGCCATTTCGCTCCCTCTGAATCCTGTCTTCCACTACCACAAACAATTCACCCAGGTTTGTCACATTTAAGGGAAAATGCAGGCACCTGCATAATACCTGGACCTCATTATGAGAGAATCTCTCCTGTCAGGTAAGAATTTACTCAGTTAACATCACAAACACCATATAACTAATAAGCAAGCTTACCTGGGTAGAGAGTAGCATCCCTTTGAGAATTTTGATGGTCATAAGAAACAAAGAAGTAAAATAAAAAGAGGAAAACAACTTCCAAAAAGAACATGAGTCCCGACAGACCAAAACGGAGGTTTGGAGGATATTGAGAGGCCATGATAAATTCCCTGCAACATTTATAAAAAAGGTAAACAAGAGTCAATATTTTTCCATACTGTAGAAATGCTCCATAAAGCTCAAATTTAAAGAGTGAAAGAAAGTAGTAGAGAAAGTTTGAATGCGATAAGATACCCCAGGCGGCATTAAGCAACCACCCAGTCTTTATCTAAGTCAGTCCCAGGGACCAGGCCGACCTGCAAAGATATATTTCAGACTGTCAGTTAGTCTTGTGATCGGCAGTCGAGGGATGTGGCTACACCCGAATGTGGCAGTTAACAGAGGTCCCAAGTGCAGGTGATTCACATGTGCCATGGGTGGTCTTGAGGAGCTTCTGCTACTGAGCAACCTGTATGGAGACGGGATCCAACCATCAGTCACAAAAGAAACCTGTGTCATCAAAGGTGGGCATACCACAGGGGAAGGCAAGATTCGATTTTGGCTGGCCGGTCCAAGACGTGCATTGACCCTGGCCTTGTCCCGCATGCCGCAACTGCAGGCCACACTGAAAAACATTCAGTGGTCTATTTTAAAGTGAAAACACTCCTCGATGTGGCTCCCACAATTACACCCCCCCTCACCTGGGCAAGGTCCAAACATTTAGGCAACCAGTGTTGATCTGCATCATGTCCACCAGGAGGAGCTCTTTTGTAAAGCTACTGTATTTTTCGCTCTATAAGACGCACCTGACCATAAGACGCACCTAGTTTTTAGAGGCGGAAAACAAGAAAAAAAAATATTCTGGATCAAATGGGCACATCATCACAGGCACATTCCCCATCACTTCCCCATGGGCTGCACATCTGACAGACTTACTGCACACACATATTCGCTCTATAAGACACACAGACATTTCCCCTTGCTTTTGAGGGGGGAAAAGTGAGTCTTATAGAGCAAAACATACGGTAATTGGTCTTGATTGAGTTGGCCCCAGATACTTTGCAACAGGCAACAAATGCTAGGGACATTCATCTCCTCGCCTCATTCCATCTCCTGTGAAGATTCTCGTGAGGCTTACCTGAGCTGTTACATGATGGAACTGCATCTAGGGTGACAAGTTGTGACTATTGCAACAAACCAAGTGGCCAAGTGGGCCAAATGGTGAGGAGAGTTTGCCATGACTTTTGGTCCTCCTTTTTGAAGATGTTGGGAACAGACCTTGGTTCAGGCTCATAGCTGCCATTTATTAATTAATTGGTTAAATCATTTCTCATAGCAGAGAGATGGTTATCTCATGGAGCATGGTTTGGAAATCAACAGAGTAGGCCAGTTGTGTAGTGCACTGATCACCTAGATAAAGAAACATACATTTAAAGGTGCAAACAAGAACTTAGGAAAATCCAAATTAATGTTAGGGAGAGCATCGAATCTATGGAAATAAAATATTCTTTCTCTTAACAGGCATGGTTCTAGGTGATATGCTGCAAGACCATATCTGTGATTTTGTACCAGACGCTTGAAATGGAAAGAAAGCCACCTGCTGGCAAAATGAAATTATCTAACAGATCCTAATATGGGAAAGGAATGGAGTGTTTGTGATACTTCACAGGTCAGCAGCTGAAAACACCTTCTGTAATTGCTCTGCTGCGGCAACCAGAGGTGATGCTGTTAAATTCAGTTATTGCTGGAGTTCTGTGGAGTGTGTGCTTTGCATATACAAGGTCACTCCTTGGCATTTCCAGGTAGACGAGGAGAGAGATTGCCCAAAGCCCTGCAGAGAAGCTACTAGCCTGAGCAGGCACTGCTAAGCCAGATGGTTCCATGGCCTGACTTGGGAAAAGGCCGCTTTCTGTGCAGAGGGTATCAGATGCTGTCTGGGCAAGGGCCATGGCTCGGTGTCAGAAAGCATGCTTTGCATGCAGGAGGTCTCTGGTGTGGTTCCCAACATCTCCCAGTGAAGCTGGGGAAAGTCGTTTCTCTGGAAACACCAGAGAAATGATGCTCATCCATATAGGCAATAGGAAACGAGCAGGTACCGGGCAGGTTTTCAGTTTGATGTTATTCCCAAGGGAACAAACCTGAAGGGCTTATGCGTGGCCCATGAGGAAGGCTTTCTCCTCTGCAGCGCTCAGCCGCCTTTCACGAGCAGCGTAATTATTATATTTATAGGCTACCTTTCTTCCTTGCAAGGAACATGCAAGTGGCAAACAGTCATGTTTGCAGGTATGCTGACTATGCTAACATCTGTGTTAGCTCTTTATTCGTTATATTCCTATCCCACCTTTTTCCTTGTAAGGAACTCAAGGGGGCTTACATAATTCTTCCAACGGTCTCAGTCTTACCCTTCGAGCAATAATCCTGTGAGGGAGGTTGGGCTGCGAGTCTGTGACTGGCCCAAAGTCCCCCAGCTGGTTCCATGGCTGAGTGGGGACCAGATCACCTGAGTCCCAGGCCCACACTGCCTCTCATTGTGCCACAGGCAAAATCCTGTGCACGTTGGGACATTAAAACACCTGCAGCTCCTGACTTTCTCTAATCAACTGTGCTGGTTCCGGCATGCTGAGCATCACAGTGCTTTTTACCTGCCTACACAGAATTGTGCAGCAGATCTAGCCTACAAGAGAAGGAAGGATGGTAGGAGTGATGGTGACAAAGCGCATTCTCTTATTCTGACTGCAGAATCCCTGTCTCATCTGGGAGAAGGACTGGGGCCCATTCCCCATCATGCTAATTTTCCACTTACAGTGTTTTCCATTTAAGAAAGAGCTAAAAGGTACTGCACACCCAGAGACATATGTAGTTGTGTTGATGGACCTTTAACGTCAGTAGGTTATAAACCTCAAGAGGGAGAAAAAAGAGATGGTTGGGAGATGGCTGTGATCAAATACATCAGGGAACAGGGGAGCTGTGCAGCATTGGTAGTGCTGGTGGCAACAGAAATACCTTTACCAGCCCAGCCAAGGAGATACTCCACCAAAGGGGAGAGGTCTGTGACCTGGAGCCTAATGGGATTGGTTTACTTCTTATTTTTTGGAAGGTTTAAGCAGCAAGTGCATGAATCAACAACTCCAGGTAGCAGCTATGGGGGCTACAATAGCATGGCCATTTATATATTGTGAAATAAAGAGAAAAAGCAGGAAAAGGAAAACAGGACAAAGACAGGATCACTGGTGGTTCTGCACAGGTTTGCTAGCTTAAGCTGAAAGCCATGGGCATCCATCTGGAAGTAACTTTCACTGAGTTAAAATGGGATTTGCCAAGTAATCATTGGTCACCATCACCTTATATTGCTGCCTTTTGACATGAGAGTAGGCCCCAATAAACATACTGGGAATTACTTCTGAGTAAACCTGCAGAGAACTAGGCTGTTGCCCATCCATCTGCCAAGGAGCTGCAATTTGTAAGGGGGAGGGAACTGCATATAAATCTTTGTGCTGGAGGCCAAAGAAGGAGGGGAAAATTGAAGGCCAGGTAGTTGAAGGGATGAGCTGATCCTACTGTGAAAGTTTGTGGCTCAAACATGGGGGCTATTTTGAGTGAGCAAAATTTCTTTCACTAGGCTGAATGTAGTGACAGTTCTCAGAACATTTATCGGTATCTTTTAAGCCTACTTAGCTGATACTTCTGGCATTTATTTCTGTTTTAGACATTGGAAGGATAGGCCAGGTTAGTAGAGCTTGTAACAAAACCAAGAATAGACAGCAGTGGCAAATTATTTTAATCTGAAACTTTTAAGAGAGAAACTAAGTGCCCTGTTGCAGGGAGGGAAGGAGAATGAAAAAATGCAGGTGCTAAACGTTTTTGGTTACCTGTTTGCACTGGAATCAAAGGAAAAGAAGACAAGCCATCTTGTCTTGGAAATGGTCTGTGGACTGGAATCCTCCCATTTTATCAGACTCACTTCACTGCTTGCCCTTTGGATTCATGGACAGTTATTTCCATGAGTGGTGGAGGTAAGGGCAAGGGGTGTCAAAAACCAGTAAGCCTGCAGTATCTTCATCCAAAGCCTTAGGTTGTTTGGGATGAATACTTTCACTGATAACTAGTTCGAGTCTCTTTTTATTATTTATATCTTTAAAGATGGAACTCAAAGCAGCCTCTTACCCAGGACTGGCAAGACCCTGATCTCCTTGGTTTATGCAGGGTTCCTACATTCCTATGAGAAAACCTTCCTTGTAGCAACACCCTCCATATGGGACTCCCTGCCACTGGAGTTAATCTGTTCTACAGTTGTCACTTTGCGCATCGTCTTTTGCAGGGTGTCACACATTATAAAGTGATTTCCCATACCTTTTAATTAGTAGTGTTTGCCTTCTAACTAACCTACAGTACAGTCGTATGCAGTGCTTCCTCAGAAGTAAGCCATATTCACAGATAAACCTGCACAGGAGTGTGGTCTTACTGCTGGGAAGCCTTGATTGCACTGTATTAGGCTGTCAGACTGAAGCATTTCAAAGCACATTATTCAAAGGTAAGTTCTACTAAAATGATGTGCATTTGCTTCCAAGTAAACATGCTCAGTATTAACAAAAAAGCCGAACAATCCGAAATCCATGTTATTTCAGTAGCTTTATTAGGTCAGACAAACGATCATTTCAAAACTGCAAGCTTTCGAGAATCCCAGATCTGTTCTCAGTCCCAGAAAAGCCAAAGTTAGCCGCGTCGCTCCTAAGAAAAAAAAAATCCGAAATGCACCTTTCCGAAACAGGTAATATAATCGTCCAGGCTGTGATGCCCCGCCCACGGCAAAGCCTGTCTAGCAATATGCCCTGTGGCAAGAGAGCAGCAAATGTGCATGGGAGGGGGAATCCCTCCCTGATTGGCCAAACTCGGTTTCCCAGGTCACTTTCCATGGCCGTTACGCCCAGGCTCACCTTACCCATTCTCTATTGGTCGCCCTTAGTGCTTTTTCTTCGAACCTAAACTCGATTGCATAACCTCCCTATCAGTCACATCAGGGGGCGGGCCCGAGAGCGAGTTTGGTTGTATGCGGTGTAATTCACCATTCTTTGCCTCTTTTTACCTTTGGTCCTTGAATTACGCGAGCCTTTTATTCGGATTTTATTGGCTAGCTGTCTTGTCAATCAGGTCAAAAGGGCCGTACCCTTCTGTCAAAAACGAAGGGTGAGATTTAAAAAAAAAAGAGCCTTGAGGTACCTTTCATTGGGTGATAGTTAGACTTCCCCACCTCCCTCGGTTCTTTCTGTCCAATGATTGGGCCTCCACGCCATCAATCTGTCAATTACTTTACCATCACGGCTGTTCTGGACGCCGTTCGAGCGTCTGGGCGGGGATTGCCATCCTGAAAAGGGGCAAGGCTCGCCGACGTTGATCCCTTCATTGGTTCCAACGCCCGCCTCTCTTCCCTTTAGCTCCGCGTTGATTGATTCTCCCGTCCGTCGGCCTCATGTTTTGCCTCCCGCCGATTGGTCCGTGCCTGAAAGGAGGCGGTGCGGTGCGCGGCGGCTGCGCGCGGGGACGCGGCGGCGGGGAGGGACAGATCTGAAATTATTTTTTATTTCTTTGTTTCCTAGGCGGGTGGGGGGAGGGAGGAGAAAGGAGAGAGGGAGCGAGGAAAGGGGGAGGGGGCCGAGCCGGGGACGCCTTGGAAGCGCGGAAAGAGCTCCCTCCGGCCCCCGTGCGGGCCGCGCGGACGGGCTCGGATGTTGTCGCTGTGATCCGGGTGGGGCAGGAGCGGCGGCGGCGGCGGCGGCGGCGGGGGGCAGCGGCAGCAGCAGGAGGTGGGCCAGGCCGGGTCGGGTCGCGTCGGGCCGGCAGGGAGGATGAAGCGACGGAGCGCCGACTGCAGCAAACTCCGGCGGCCGCTCAAGCGGAACCGCATCACCGAGGGGATCTACGGCAGGTATGGCCCGCGCCCGCCCCGGCCTGTCAGGGCTGCCGGGGAGCCTCCCGCCACTCCCCCCCTTGGGCCGGGAGCGGGGCGCCGTCCCGCCTCAGCCCCCGCCGCGGCGCTTTCTCTTTCTCTTCAGGCGGGCGCCCGGGGAATCCTCCTCCTCCTCCTCCTCCTCCTGCTCGCTTCCCCCTTTCTCCCCCTCTTCTCCTTCCCTTCACCCCCACCGCGCCCGGCACTTTCGCACACGCCCCCCCCCATTGTCTCCAGACCGCCCCCCCATGGCTTCTCCCCTTACGCCGCTTCCCGCCCATTGTCCTTCCTCAGACTTCCCACATTGGACCCAGTTCTGTGGCCCTTTGGGCCATTGTGTCCAGAAGAAGACCCCCCCCTTGCGCGCCAAGTACGCAACGCCGTTCCCTTCCCCAACATAAAATAACGTCTCCCCCCCCCCTTTTTCCGTACAGGTCTTTCTTTTCTCTTAGGCTCTCTCCATCCCTCCTCCCCGCCCCACTTTCCCAGACACACCCCATACCCCCCATACACACATGCTTGTTGGGGGGGGCGTCTTCCCCTTAAGCCACTTCTCCTCCACACAGGAGTTGCCCCCAGTAGACAGACATTGACAGCACTGCCTTCAGATCTGTCATCTCCAACCTTTTCAGACCTACTTAGAGCCCAAGCCTATATTTGGAGAAGCCTTTCCTTAATTTTCTTTCTTTCTCTCTTTAAAAAAGAACCCCCCCCCCCCCCCTATTTTCTGTGGTCATGTCAGTCTTGCAACCTACCTTGCTTTGGACACACTGGTGCAAGACCTATTTGCTCCCTCACCCTGCAGTGACAACCCTTCCTCTAGGATCCTCTCCATCCCCGCCCCAGTACATGCAGACAACTCCTGCCCCTGCCCTCAAGACATTTTTTCCACACATGGGATTGCGTACTGGAAGGTTCCACTTCCTCTTTCTTGAAGCCCCAGCTCTGCCTCAGGTGTCATATTTTCTCTCTGTGTATGTATGCATGCAAACATAGACATATACTTTTTGGTAAACTTGTCCTTAGGCAATAGCCCTCAGCCCATGCACACAGCCAAAGTCTTCTAGAAGTCTCTTTCCCCCACTATAATATGCCCATGCTCACCATTTTTCCTTTCCAGAGCCTTCAGCACAACTGATGTACAAGTATGGACTCCTTCATGCCCTCCTTGCAAACCTTACTTCTGGCCCAGTTTCCTCTCCCTCAGCAACTGGCTGTAGCCTGTTCACATGCCAGCTTTACGTTTTTTGCCTGGCTGAAGAGTGTCACACATAGGATGACACACCAGTGAAGCTATACCTCTACCCAGTGTGTCCCCCACCCCCTTGTCTCTCTCACTCCCACACTTGGCCTTAGAAAAGCCCCGCTGCAAGTTGGATCCCCTCATGTAACTGTATGACAGTTCCTAGAATCCCTGACCATTGGCCATATTGGGTGAGGATGATGTGAGCTGTAGTCCAACATCTGGGGTTCCAAGAGTGGCAAAGCATGATTGAGGAACCCTCCTCCCCAACCACAGACACACACTGACAACTGTTGTATTTCTTTCTAGGCATGGTACTACTCCAGTGAGAGAATCCTCACAAGTCCCTTTCTTCTCATTCATCTATTGTGCCTCCTTGCAATGACATTCCAGGCCCTCAGCTTCCCTCTGCGCATATTGTGCTCTGAGGACTTCCCTGGTCTTAGTGGCATTAACGGCCCTACTGTCAACAACCTCATTCATTCTTTTCCACATACATACCAGCCTTTTTCAGGAACTGAACTGCCTCATTTCTGCACCAGTTCCCCAGCAATTGTTACCTTTAACATTTCCCACTAAGATGTTTCGCTCTGAGCTCATGCTTTCCATAGTCTTGCTATCCCTCAGTTTTGCCACTCATAGTGCACCAGACTGGTATTCTGAAGCTCAGCTCCACTTCTGTTGTACATCCCCACATCAACTCAGTGTCGCAACCCTACATCCACTGCCCCACACTGATTGCATTTGTCTTTCATCTCCCACAATGTGTTTCCCTGTCCCATTTCTCTTGATATTTTTCTCAGCTCTCCAACCTGTCATTCTCTTCAATGACTTTCATTTCCCTCTCTTCATCTGTGAGCCTCATCAGACCATCCAATGAACTTTTCCCTGCTCAGTGCTGCACCCCTCTTACTCTGATGGCCCTCCTTTTAAGAGTTCTACTGCTTTCTCACAGCTCCCTCTACAGTATTTACTGTGCTTCAGACATGCAATGACAACTTTTCTCACATACAGTCTCGTTTTTCTCATGTACCCATACCCACTGGATCTCCCCAACAGTAATAGGACTGGCTCTCGCCTCCTCCATTGCACCCGTGTTTTGCTAGATTTTCCTCAAAAGTCTCCAGTCCAGTGCCCTCCTTCATTCACAAACCTCGCATTAGTGTGCACTGACATATTTGCTTTTACCCAAAACATTTCCCATATCAACCTAGATGGTCCCTCATAAGCTTTGTCTTCTTCTGACAGACCATTCTCCTCACAGGTCTTCCAGGCCTTGGCAGTCACCCTCAAGTGCCACCACCATATGCTTTGCCCCATAACAAATGAAGTCTGCTACTCCCCTCTGCTTTCATTACCCATGTGCCTCAGTAACTTCCTTCAGTGTCTTCTTTAGCACTCATGCTGAAAGCACATTTTTCAACAGTGCCTTCTCTTTCTGCCTCCTGGGACATTTTTTACTTTCTTTCAAATGGTTGTCTGTTCTCTGTGTTGTCTCCTCTCTGGTCACTTTCCCTATTTCATATTTCCTCTTGTATATTTCACTTGTGCTGCTGCTGTCCCTTGCGGTCCTACTCCCCCTAGTGTTGTGTTATATATTCTTTATTCTGCTCATGAACAAAAGTTTGGCTAAGACATCCTTGGAGTTCATCCTCCTTTGCTTGTCAGTGTTGAATGCCTTTATCGAATCCTTCATTTCATACCTCCTTCCCAGTTTATGGGTTGTTCTTCAGAGTTATTCACTTCTGTTCTGCACATCTCTCTACCCATTTGCTGGTAGGAGCATATGATAGGCTACCCTAAAGCTGTCAGAGTGAAAGGCACTGACCAAGACACTGTTCATGTTCTCTGTGGAAAGAATGTTAAAGGTTTGGGATTTTTGATGGTAATTTCACTTCTGCTAGCTAGCTGTACATACAGACTACTTCTTCTTTGCTTTTTTTAAGAATAGAGGAATTATAATTGGTTAGGCATAGCACTTTAATTTATTCACCTATTAAAGCCAGGAGTTGGTGGTGTGGTTCCTTCTGGTGTACCAGTCATGCACAAATTGCAGAAATAGTCTGGTGTAACTTGTACAATTACAAGGGGCCTGAAAGAGAAAAGTTTCAGCAGATGAAACTGCATTTGTCATGACTCCTGTTCAGAGTGATAGCCAAACTGACTTCTGCCTTCATGGACCTTTAAAAAAAAAAAAAGCAAATTAGGGTGTTACTATCCCATGAAAATCTGGTCTCTCTGCAGAGACTTTGCCCCCTTAAAGTTACAGCTCTGTTATGAAATGTTCCATCGCTAATTGCCTAAGAACAACAAAGCCTTTTCTTCAGGTTCATTTATTCATGCATTTTTCACATGTCTCTGATGCATGCTATATATAAGTACCACTCTATAAAATGTTTAGGGAAATAGTTGGCAGGTTATTTTGGTGATTCCAAAACACTGTCTAGAAATCAAGAAAGCAGTGGTTTGAGTACTCTTCAACTTTCCGTGTTCCTTAAAATAAAACAGACTTTATAGATTGTGGATTACTTCTATAGTAAATATTGTAAGCCATCCTGAGATCTTGTATAATAGGATGGCATACAACAGTTTTTAAGAAAGACAGACAGACAGACAGAAAGCAAGCAAGCCACCAAAACAGGGACCCAGGTTGGCAAGATCTTTGCAAAAAATAGAGAGCTAGCCTAGTAACCCCCTTGTTACCAACAAACCACTGGTATAATACACATTGGTGAAGTGACTGAAGCCAGTAGCAGTAGGGAGCGTGTCCCAGGTGAGGTATGGATCTTCCAGCAACTTAATTAACATTAATCTGCATGTATGTAACTCTTGCCCTGGCTTCCCTCACCTTGTGCCCTCCAGATAGAATTCATTTTCACAAGCTGGCCACCAATTTAGATTGCTTTAGAAAGGGATTGGACAAATTAATGGAAGCTAAGGCTGTCTATGGCTACTAGTCCTGATGGCTTTATGCTACCTTCAGTCTGGCTGAATGTGGCTTGTGGGTTTTCCATGTGCAGTGGTTGGCCACCATGTGGACAGCATGCTGGACTCCAGGGGTCCTTGTCTGATTCAGCATGGCTCGTACGTTAGATGGGCTGGAGTGCAGCTAGCAACATTCCCAGCCATCATGACTAGATGTAATTGAATAAGTTGAGCAATCATTCAGTTGGAGAAGGCTGACCTGGCCCATGTATCTTAGGTTGTTTTTTTTTTCCTGTTAATTTTGAGTTAGGAGTGGGCATGTTCCAAACTAAGCTCATGACTTTGTCAATGGTTATGTTTTAAAAATACAACCTGAAAAGAATAGTGCTTTCCCAGTAGTTAATAGAGAGGGCTTAGGGTATGGTTCACCAGGTGTTTTGTATGTATGGAAGTGCCAGTGAAGACTGGAGCAAAGCAGAGAGTTACCTCACATATGCTACACAGACAGACAGAATGCTGTGCTATACATGATATTATGGCCCATGCCTGAGCCCTTCTGTTGCCTTGCGCAGTCACAGCAACTTAGTGTTTTTTAGCTGTTATGTCCTTCATGCAAATATGGAGCTAAGAATTGCAGTATTTCATCGAACGTGTGCAAATTGGTCAGCGTACACTGCAGATATTTGGTTAATGTATTAAGCAGACTAATTTGTGGCTTTAACCATTTCTGTACTACAGTTGTGGTGAACTGTTAGCCTGCAAGCCTAGTCCAGTGTGGGGAAGTTCCTAATCTGCCCTGCAGTGGTACATCTGCTCACCACAGCCTTTTCCTGCTTGTTTCCCCCTTTACATTTCCTTGATCAGAGAGAGGCACCAAAAACTCTGCTTCTCTCTGTACAGAGAAAAGAACTCAGACTATACTTGGAGATGTTTCTTCAATTACCAGCTAAGTTTCTTTATCTCAGGAAGTGCCCAACTTGGCCAACATTTGGAGAATGGCCCTCCAAGCACTGGATGAATCCCTTCCCTTTGCATGTTAGCCGCTTCCCCAAGGAGGCACCCAGCTTGATGGCATGGCTCCTCCAAACACTGGTCAGGTTCTTTGTCAGGACACCTTGATTGCAGTGACATGAAGAGTGCAGAAGGGGAACCCAACTTGGCCAGTCCTTGGAGAAGTGACTCCTTCATGTACTGCCCGAGTCCCTTTCTCTGCTCAGAGACATAGAGCTTCATGTCGCTTTCATCATGGGAAAGGCAAAAGTGGGAGCAGTGGAGTGGTAGCTGATGTCATCCATCCTATAGGATTGACCTGAGGGAACAGTCCCCTCTCCCCCGCAAACACACACACACACAATTCTTGCCATTGCTGATCTTTACACTCTCCTCTCCTCTCCTCTCCTCACGTAGCAGAAGATGTACTTGTTACTTTGCATTTTTTAATGCCAGAGACAAAATAGATTCTTGGCTTAATTTTGAGTATTCCTGCAGAATGATTGGAGATGGATGAATGTAACATAGTTGCCTTAGGGGTGGAAGGGAAAGACTTCTGGGCCAGAAGAGGAAACATTATGTATGTCAGAAAATACAAAATGCTGTTGATTAGTAGGTCACTTGAGGAAAACGTTACAGGTCTGTACGGCATTGTCAGCCTGCCTGTTCTCATTGAAGTTTGTGGTAAGCAGTAACATGTTGAAGAAGCGTTAAGCTTTCCCTGTGATCTTATTTCTAGAGTAGATTGCATTTGGCTTCCAGCTGAGGTGGAGGCATTTACATATCTCTGCTAAAACTGCATTGGGTATAAAACAGCTAAGGAAATGTGAGAATTTGTTGTGTAACGTTGTGTAATAGTAAATACCAACTAGGAGTTTGGAGATATTTTTTTACAAAAATAATGTAATACATATAACCTGGCTATTATATGATTCATAATAATTACAGAAATCTACGTGTATTAAATGTCCAAAGTCAATCATGTAAATGTCTAATGGTGGTTGGTTTTGCCTTCTTTTTAAATTTGGGGATTTTTTTAAATAGAAAGCCTGTTGCTTCTCCATATTCTTGTTTGGTTTCCTTCTCTGTGCTGCTATTACTGTTTTGCTTTACAAAAACTAATATGAACTAGCAAGTTGCAGGGTTTTTTATATTCCTGTACTACTCTTCCTCCATGGAGCTCAAATAGAAGATAAGGGTTCCCTTTATAACATGGGTGAGCATCTTGTGCCTTCCAGATGTTTTGGTTTATTGTTCCAAACAACCTGAGTCAGTGTAGCTAATGGGGAGGGATGCTGGGAGATATAGGCCAACATATCTGAAAGGCCACAGGTTATCTACCTACAACAACTGTGTTAATATGGTTTCAGTTAAGAGGGAGTGACTGCCCCAAAGTGAAATGAACTTCATCCAGTGACTGGTGTTCTTGGTCAAGTGCTGATTTGAACTTTGATCTTGCTGATAGCCACTGCATCACTCTGGCTCCCAGGTTCCTGGCTCAAAGCACAAATCAGCTGTAACCCACTAGTATTCTTCTCTCAGACTTGGCACCTTCCTCCATCTCAGTGGTACTGATGATGATACTGACATAGTTTGAAAAGCTGTTATAAGGCTTACTGAGATATTTCATGTGAAGTTCTTTAAATGCTTGGAAAGTGATATTTAAATGCTTAGTGCTATTACTGAAAATGCTGCTGCTTCTATTAAGTCTACTTCATTATTAAGTCCATTTGTTTAATAATCTTAGACATGGCATGCTAGTATCGTGGAATTAGGAAAAGTTTAGAAATCTGTCAGGCTAGTGTCTGCCCACTTGAATGCTAGGATTCAAAGACCTGGTTGGGTTAGCCTTGTTTTCTGTTACTTGCCAAGCTGCTACAGGTGACCAGGAATTCTATGCTGTCTGGTGTGGTAGAAGGAACACATTTTACTAGCCTGCTAGGAGACTATTGGTTTGCATTTCTAGGCTAGATATAGAAGGGCTAACCTGCCTTCTTAGCCCATATGGAAGGACAGGTGACTAGTATCTTAGAGGCTAGTAAAATCATGTGTAGGTTTATTTACAGAGCTTGTTTAGGTTCAGCCAACAGCTTAGTTATTATTCATTTATAAAGTGGTAACATGTTCTGTGTGTGGTACAGTTTAAAAAGCTACAGTCCCTGCCCACATGTTCATGTTGTCATAAATATAATGCACAATGGAAAATAATGGAGAAGGAAGAGAAAAATAAGTAAATTAAGTTTCTGTTTCTTACACAATGTCCCCTGTGCCTGGAAAACCCTATGCATAGCCCTCTTATTTCCTTTAAGTTCTTCTCAAAACTCTTTGTAAAGTACCGTGTACCGTTATGGTAGCTGATATTCTGTAGTGCCCATGAGCTCATGGGAGCAACAATTTGTGCAATGGGTCTTCCATGCTTCTAAAAATAACCTGAAATTAGTGGAAGTTCTCATTTCCAGAATCATGTGTGTCACTGAAGCTCACAGGAGGAAGCTCTGCTGACCTGGCCCAATCTGGAAATGAGTATTCCCAGCATTGATTTTAGAAACACTAGTCTCCAGTTGCACAAGCTGTTGTTCCTATGAGCACTATAAAACCAGTAGAGGTAAACAGCTGTGTTGGATACTGCTCAATGTATGTATTCAAAGCTTATAAAGCTACCCTTTAGGGAATACCCTCCCAAAGCAGCATGCACATTTTAAAACCACAAAATAAAGCAATGATACAACAAAATTAACAGTTAAAACCATGTAATATTGTGTACAGAATGGCACCCAGTAGGACCTGACTCAGTTATAGACCCAAATAAATACATAACCCTTGAAGGCCTGAAATGGTGAGGCCTGTCATAAGCAATACTTAAAGAACCCCCCCACCCCCCAAAAAAAATCTGGCACAAGTGATATTTAGTTGGAGAAATGGCATTGCTTTCCATGCCTTTCAAGAGTTTTCCATTGTGAAGATACTCTCTTGATTGCTTTTTGCGTCAGGAGGTATGAGTGGGTGAGACTTGCCAGCATCAAAGTGTGAAGGCTGCACACTTTTTAATATATAGGTATAGCTTTCAGCAAGAAGCTGTTAGCACATTGTGTGACCTGCTCTTGACTTTGTAGAAAATGATTATTTGTAAACAAACAAGGAATCAAATGACTGGATGGAACAGGGACTATGGGAGACACTTGGGCAGGGAGGCGCCAAATGGCCATTGCCTCCTGTCACCCTACTGCAGCCGAGTGGATGTGTCCAGTACCATTTCTGAAACAGCGAACTTCATTTGCCTCTGAGTTTCACAAGAGATTTTGAAGTGTCTCTTAATCCCCAAAGTGACCTGCTGGGTAGCCAGGCGGGGCATGGGGGTGGGAGAGCTGTCCAAGAAAAAATAAACCCCAAGCTTCCTTGACATCATGCAACTCGTTGCACAAGATTTTGTCTAAAATAATTTTTCCAATGTTCCCCCTTCAGGAAAGGTATTAACTAATTGCTCCTGTTCACAGAATGACTTTTTATCAAAGCATGCAAAAATTGCAGAAGGGAAGGACAGGAATTCTAGCATGAGTAATTCTTAAAGAAAGAAATGGCATTGTTTCCCTTGCTTTTCAGGTATTATTCTTGGCTGTGTGCACAGAGCACACTAAACCACACTGCAAATAAGCTGCACTGTGAGTTGTTTGTGCAACAAATACATAAATTATCATTGTATGCAAGATCTCAAGATCACATGGGATGGCAGCCCACCCTGTGAATAAGCTACGCAGGGTAGGTTGTTGTGGAACAGGCCATACATAAAGCACATGACAGACAAGTGGGTCTTCTGTAGTTTCTTTGCTCGCTGTGCCTTCAGTGTGTTGTCTCCCCCTCCCTTCTCCAGTGTCCTCTGTTTCATTTGCCGCTCGCTTTCCCCCCAGACCCTCAAAAATGTTCAGTTTAAGTTATTTTTATTTTTAAATTCAACGGCAGAAAATTGTACAATTGTGTCCATAATTTTTATTATTTCTTTTATGCACTGTCCTTTTATACTGTTGTTCTAACTATTTAAATCTTTATACTGCATTTTATGTTTTAAATGGTTGTGAACTGCCCGGAGAGCTTTGGTATTGAGTAATATAATAATGCTTAATAGCCAAATAGTTCAAATAATTCTACCTGTCAAAGGGATCAGCTAAGTGGAGTAGGTAACACATGGAAATTGACATAGGGAGACTACATATAGGATAATTTGCACATAGTTGTCTGGTATTAATTGCCATATTGTCAATTGAAAAGCACTGAAAATGGAGGGAAAATGGGTACATTAAAAGGGAATGGTATTTCCCTTGTTTTTTAATGTAATCCTCCCACCTTTAATAATCAGACTGGCAGTTCTCAGTGCCTTCCACCTTTTCTGAACTTCAACATGTCTGTAGCTACTCCAAGAGGAAATATTAACTTCCTTAACCCTATGTCATAGCTATGCCCAAGGTTCTCCTTTGCAGAAGTCCTACAAACCCTGGTTACCTGTAGCTGCTTAATGCAATCTTTGTAGCATAATTGGACCCTCTTGAATTACAAGGTTTTTCCAGATATATTAATATATTTTTATTAAATCTTCTAAAGCAAATGTCATTAATGTTTCAAAGTAAAATGTCATTAGTGTTTTAAATTTACATTCTAGGTATTAAAGACAAATCTTCTTTTGCTATTGCTTATGTTCTGGAACAGCAGAATAACTTGATGTAGACCATGCTTTTAAGTGAATCCAAGTATTGAGCAAATCCAAGTATGTGTTATTTTAAGAATCAAGCTTTCTTGCTTCCATAAATGGCAGATAATTAAGTGACCTTTGGGGCATAGGCACAACATTCCGAGTCTATTGGTCAAGAAGGAATTTTACTTGTGCTGATGGCAGACTCATATTTCTTCCTTAGCAAAAGTGAGAGGTATGCTGAATTCATCTGTATGGCTGCAACATTCTTGAAGGAGAATTTTAGTTGATCAGAAAGAATTGAAAAGCAGATCGTTGAAAATCATAGGCTATGATAATGTACTGCTTCTATTTATAGACCTCTAGAGATTTGTATATGCAGAACATAATAGGTAGAAGCAGATACATATAAGATAGATAATAACATCTTGTGAAGAACCTTTAATGGCAAACATCAATGCACACAGATTCCTGGATGGGTCCCTTCAGCACAGTATGCAGACTGAAGTTCATACGTGGGCATTTTCTTCTGACAATCCTTATTTCTCTATATCTGGTACCCTTTTACATTCTGAGTTAGGGGTGGCCATCTAATTCAGCTCAAGGATCTGTATTCTTTCTGTCCAAGTTGCGCAAGGTCTAGGAACTTGCACAGCCAAAGTTCAGTATAGCACATTTTATTTATTTTATTTATTTATTAAAACATTTCTATGCTGCCCCATCGCAATAAAGCCTTGGGGCGGCTTACAACAACAATTAAAAACAATAACATGTAAAAATTAAATTAAACCTTTGAGAGTTGAGTGTGATTTCAGAGGCAGGACACTGGAAAAGATTGAAGGGATGATACAGAGCCCCCTGAAGCATATCCTCTGGCCCATATCCTGAGCTCATAGGGGCAAGGGAGCTGTATATACCATATTTTTCGCTCTATAAGACGCACCTGACCATAAGACGCGCCTAGTCAAGGAGGAAAACAAGAAAAAAAAATAGTTTGAATCATATGGGCAAATAATCACAGGCACATTCCCCATCACTTCCCCATGGGCTGCACATCTGACAGACACTGTACACACATATTCGCTCTATAAGATGCACAGACATTTCCCTTTACTTTTGAGGGGGGAAAAGTGAGTCTTATAGAGCAAAAAATACTGTAACATGCAGGTTGAGAGGTAACTACTAGTTGCCTAAATACTGTTTAAAACTCCTTTGGTAGATTTTCATAATTTGATTCCTTCTATCATGTGAGACCTCAGCCCTGCTACTCCATATGTTGTTTTACCTTAAGCATTGAAATATATTTGCATTCTAATGTATTTGCATATCCATTTTCTTTTCCTTTTTGGATCTAAACATGTTTTGGGAAGTAGCCAGTTTGACAAGCAAATGCTCTTTAGAAATTCCAAATTATTGTTATGCATATTTACTTAAAATTTCATGGGAATTGTCTTCTGAATTTCTAGTTACTTGTCACAGGAGTTGCATCTCAGCCACTCTGTTACAAGAAGGGTTTCTAAAGTAATGTCAGAGCTTTGATTCTTGTTGTCATCTTCAAGTATGTTAGCTTCATGTATGCTCTCTAATCTAAAGCATCATATGACTTCTAGAACTTGTTCAAGCTGGACTGTATTTTGTCTCCTTTTTGATGTTTAATTTCCTGATTTGTACGATTGCAGCGAGAAGAATAAACCATAGCAGCGTATATACTCAGCTGTAGGTGCCGGTGTGCTGGCTGGATTTCCTTAAGGACTTTTGCAATCAGTACAGCTTCCAGTGTTGTCTACACCCGGGTGGCATGGCTTATTTGCCCATGCGCAGGGGGCAACTCTCAGATAATTCTCAGATTATTCAACAGCAGCCCATGCTTGTTAACCACACCATGACTGTATGAACCTAGTTCCTGCAAGCATGCCTCCTTACCAGGTTAGAAGTTGCCATTCTACGAAGAATGGAATTAACCTCTCATTTTTAGTTGGAATTTTTTGAATGTAATGTGTTCCCCTTTTCTGCTTTTGAATATCACTAGTATTGGCTCAGTAGGTCATGACATGAGATGAAAGGTTGATGTGATCAAGTTATTCATGGTCTGTACACTTTCAGATTGGACAGGGTATATTTTTGACCTGTCATGAAGTTTTTAATAACATAATAGTTCTACATTAAATGCTAACTATGCAGTACTACTTTCAACTATGTGATAAAAGAAGGGAGTCTTTTCCTTCCTGGTTGCAACTAGACATATGCCTCTAAAGATTCATTATCTAGTTATTTGTACAGTTCACTCTTAACAGATCATTTTAACAATAACAGAGTAAATGGACCTATTCGTGCAGTGGCTCATAGGTTTGGTTGATAGAGAATTCACCAGCTTTAGAAAAATCTGCTAGCAGAGTTCAGAAACAAACATACTTTTCTGTAACTTGTATGCAAAGATGGGATGGTCAGAGAAAGGCAAGTGAGATAAAGACTCCCTGTTCAAATCCACATTCAGCTCATCAAGGTTTTACAGAATTGTAAATTAGAACTTAAGCAATTGCTTTTTGACAGCAGGTGCTTTTAGGTTATCTTAGACAATTATATGTACTGCTCCATCTGAGGCATATTTCAAGGTTTGGTGTTTCTGGATTCACTGGCAAGACACTTAAAATCTAAACAATTAGGTCGTTTTTACAGTGATCATTAGAATTTCTTTGGCCTAGTTGTATTAAAGTTCTCTATTTATTCCCTTTTCCTCATCTACTCAAACTGTTCCTGTTGTCCTTGGACCAGGCTCTATTGTGATGGAGCACAGTCTACTTCAGTATTTCCAAATATCAAAGCATACTTTGTGGCTACTGCCATAAATAACTATAAATCCCATATTGTTTCTAAAGATCTAGCAGTGTAACAATATGTAGTATTGACATTTGGAAATAAAATTGGAGAAGTTATAAAAGGGTAAAGACTAAAGACTATGGAGGGTTGGTTAAAATGGGTGGAGTGATGCCGCCATCCTAGTCCAATGTGTGCTATGCAGTTGTTGTGCTCTGGAATAAGCTTGCCATCAATCACTTGCTAATGGTGACTAAGAATTGCCTCAAGAAGGGCTGCCAGAGAAACTTTGCAAAAGCTTGTTCTGTATGCTTTTTATTTTATTTTAGAAATATTTAAAGTGTTAAATTATTAATTTGTTAATTTATTATTATATTTATATGTTTTAAATTTGGACCTTGAGATGGGCCAGTTTTTAATATTGTGTATTGATTTTAGTTGCCATGTTTGTTGTGAGCCACCCCGAAGCTTATGTGCAAGGGGCGGCATACAAATATGTTAATAAATAAATAAATATCCACTCCCCACTTCCTCAGTCACAAATGCCTAAGGGGTGGTAGTAAAAAAATATTCATAGACAGCACCATCCTTGCCTGGATTTATTTTCAAGTTTGCTCTAGTAGGAGGTGCCTGGGATTTTGTTTTTACTTCTTAAGTACCCCTATCCTGGAGAATTTATTAGCAACTAATACCTAATGCAGTGAGTATTGGGACTGCCAAATATTAATGGTTTCCTTCTGGCATTTTTACTGGAAGCTCCCCACCCTCTGTTTTCTCATCTAGTTAAGAACTTGGCATGTACTACTTTCTCACTGCTTGTTGTTATACCTTTCATATGAAGTGTGTGAAGTTTGCTGCCAAAACTGTGGGTGTAGAAACCTTTCACTCATGTTTACTAGATCAGGATTTTTTTTTTCTACTTTGCCTATATTCAAGTATTTATTTCAAATTGACATACTGCAGTTTGATATTTTCTCTCATGTTGTTCTTCACACTAATTAAGTATTTGTTAAAAATAGTCTTTGAATACCTTATTTCTGCATCACCTATGCTAAAGCCTTTAGTATTATTGTTGATACACTTCTTTGTATTGTTGTACATGGCACTCAGTGACCTAATGATCTGATTTGCATTTATTAAGCCCCTGGGCTGTTGAATTCTGGGTTAGCATAATGTGAGACTCAGCCAAACAAGCCATGTTTTGTTAACTACAGACAACTCAAAGAGGATCCACGGCTCGTTAGTTTTGGGTTGTTTAAACCATGTATTATTATCCTTACCTGTGAACTCAAACTATGGGTTGTTTCAATAAGCCACAGGCAAGTGTGGTAAAAACAAATAGCTGCTCTACTAGTACTGCAGTGCTGCAAAGGGAGGGACCACATGAAAGGAAAGAAGGAAACAGACTGCAGGCTGAAATATATAAAAGCGGCAGATATGTTTTCCATTTGAGTGTGTTTATCCTGTGTAGGGTAGTATAAGAAATGTTCTTTTCAAAAGTATCATACTATAAGTGAAGTCAAATTCAACTTATTTTAAGAGTTCTTTCACTGGTCATGTTGTTGATTCAGTAAAATATGAAAACAAGCACATGCTGAAGGAATATAGTATTAGATTCTATATTCTATTTTGTACATTAGGGACAATTGCATGTTAAAGTAATGTGTCTGATTCAAAAGATTTGAGATGGCTGCACCTTATTTTAAACCATCCACCCTCTCCACCATGAAAGCATGGTATGTGGGGTATAACTTAATCACAAGCGCAGAGAACTCCTAGACAAGTATTTCTGCAATATGTAGATACTTCTCTAGCAATGAGGTTGAGGTGTGGTATATGTTACATGTTTTAATGGGAAAGGGATCATAGCTCAATGGTAGATCTTACGTTTTGTATGCAGAGCATTTCGGGTTCAGTCCTTGGCATCTCCAGTTTAGAATGGGATGGGTGAGTACATATGTGGCCTTCCATGCCTACACTGATAACCAGATTGCCACCAGAGATTGCCCCTGATGAATTCTTCTGGAGATCATGCTCAACCCAACCCACAACTGGACTAAGTGACTTGTTGGTGGAGACCACAAGTTTCAGGGGGTGAATGGGTGGAGGGTCATCCCCATACACTAGCTGCAACATTTGAGATGGCGACACCTTATTTTAAACCATAGTCCATCCCAGTCCATCAAGCAACTGAGGAGGAAGGCAGTAGGAATGCTGTTTATTGGTACACAGAGACAGCTGGTGCCTGGGAAAGGGAGGGTTAATACTCACCAGATACTCGTTCTAACCATGTGTGTCTGTATGAGTGAGAAGGAGGGAGGGGGGTTTAATGAGTGGATGATGGGAAACCTCTCCTGCCTGAGACCCTGGAAAACAGCGTCCTGTGTAATACAGCATGAGACACATCTTTTATCGTTATATGTTATGTAGACGCTTCTCTCCCTTTTGCAAGTTTACTTTCTAGAAGGGAGGTCGACTTCTTTTTAGTTTTCTTGAATATTCCTGCATTATTTGGCCTTATTTTTTGTTGAAATACAGACATTTAATGTATTTATTTAAAATTTTTGTATCCTGCCCTTTACAGTGTCTCAGGGCAGCAATGACATAAATAAAATGCATACATTCATGAAATTAATAATTTAAATTTTAATGTGGTGTCACACCATCATTATGTCTAATATTGTTTGCTTATGTTACTGCTCTCTGAGCCTTTTAATCTTCTGACCTCATGCAGCTGATTTGCACTTTTTTATCTAATCAGATATATTCAGGATATTTATTGTTGCTTTAAAAATGCCTCTTAGTCTCATAAAATGCCTCATATTACAGCCCTGGAAAAATATTTCTAGTTGTCATTTTCACCACTGTGGAACTTGGTGCCCCTGGAGACCTGCTAAGCAGTTCTGGGGACTGTTTCAGCAACTTCATGTGTGGGCTGATGGCAGGGCTAAATTGGAATGGGATGCGCTTTGTATAATTCATGCTTCATGTGCACCCCCATTTAAAAATGCATCTATCCTCAGGGCAAACATTTAAATAAGGATTGAGTTAACTGCTCTTCTAGTCTGTAATTCAAGATTACTCAAGTATATACCAACAGGTGTCAGTGTCTTGAGATATTACCTCATGCCTCTCATTTCTGCAAAAAGATGACACAAACTGGTCGACTTTATTTTTGCATGGGCCTGCATCTACGAGTAGTCTAATCCCATTGCTCTGAAACGGCATCATCTATACTGCTGGTTCAATCAGATTGCCCTGTATAATAGGTTACATACAACCCAGAACATCCACTTTATAATTTATCAATGAATCAGAATGCAAGAGAAATGTTCTGCCCAGTTAATAAGGAATACAGTCGTCATGTTCTTCTTAGAAATACTTCTCTGTAGTACCAGAATAGTTCCCTGCTTTCTTATTGTTCATGTTGCTTTATTTTATGGTAAAATAGATGCTGTCTTGTTGGCAGTTAACTACATTGTGTTATCCAACAGTATGTACTTTGTCCAGTGTTTTTGCTTTTGTCTATATCCAGTCCCCAGTTAAATAAAATTATCTGCCTATACAATGTCTCTCTTATGTACTTGAAGACTGCAATTCATTGTTCTATAAACTGAGGAAGGACAAGTTTGAAAATTTTGCTCATTCACTTCCAGCACCTGTGAATTAGTTCACAGTTTGATGTTACATGAATGAACCCTTTGCTTAAGGACTTCCTTGTCCCTGGTTTACAATTCTGACTTCCAGGACTTGCATAAATATAACTTGTTTTTTTGCATGTAACAGCAAACTGTGGTTTGCACAAATTAATCAAGTAGAGCATACAAGAGAGGAAGAGGTAGATAAGCTCAGGGCTTAATCATGTTCTGGTTTTATACCTGAACTTACCTGCTATCTCTAGGGGCTGCATTTGTAGCACTACACTTCATGCTATATCTGAGTTTTGCTATTTTGTAGTTCAAGTTGTAGGTCATAAAATAGTCGATTGTTTCCGAGAGGATTTGCCTTTTTCCTTCAGATGAAACAGTAGGCTAGAAAGGTTGCTCTGAGAAGTTGGTGTCTTGGAAACTGAAGTATATGAGCTGTGCGGTAGTGGTGTTGAAAAGTAAGAACTCTGAGTGAGCAAATGAGAGAGTTCTAATATTTGTGAAAAGGGCAGAGAATAGAACGGATGTCATAACAGCACAGCATTGACTCCCTTCAAGTTCAGGTAAATTAAATTTTGGAGAGGAAGAAAAAGAAACAAATAGCACGAACATGAGAAAAATAACAGGTCTCTGTATGCACTTGCTGCAGGACTATAGAGTCATTAACTCTATTGCACAATTTTCCACATGAAATCAAGCTTGGTTATTTTTGTTTTTCAGTCTGTTTCCATTTTTATGTATACTTTTCATTTTTTGTAGCATTCCATATGTAATCACTTGAGTATTCTGTATTGAAGGATTTGACTTCTGTAATGAGACAGTGGCCTTAAAAATTGAACAGGTGGTTGGTGGCGTATGGAGCATATTGGATACAACTATGAACAATAGGGAGACAGTGGATATGGAGAAACCTCTTTTTTTTCCTTCCTAACTAATTATAGAACTTGGAGCGTAATAGAATTTGGAACTCAGAAACATCCAATGGAATTGATTTGGCAGTAGATTCCAAACAGGCTAAATAGAAATATTCCTTCATACAGCACATAATTAACTTAGGGAATTCAGTACTGCAGGCTGCCTGCCTTAGATGAATTGTAGAAGTGATTTTAAAAATTTGTGGGGAATTAGCTTACCAATGGCTATTAGCTATAATAGTTGAGAATAGAACCTGAATTCCAGATGTTGGGAACAAACAGGGTTTGTGCAAAAACCTTCATGCCCTGCTTGTGAGTTTCCAAAGGGATCTGGTTGGCTACTTTTGGAAGTGTACTATGTAGTAAGACATAAGCTTAATTAATCAAGGATAGTTCTTACACATTTGAAGCTTTCTAAACAGAACAACAAAGGTGTTTCCATGTACTCCTGTGTAGTGAACTTCCTCTGTAAGTAATGACATTGACACAACAGCTATTAAGATCGAAGGACACTGTGGATGCCTCTAGAAAGATCAATGAGACATAAGATCTGAAGATAACAAATGGCTGCTGCCAGCTGTTGAAAGAGCTCCAGCTATGGGAGTTGTAATTGCAAGGTCTTATTGGCAGCACAGCTTAGTAAGAGATGGTACTAGATAACAAGGTCCATGTGTATGATAATATCCTGAGAGTAACCAAGATCCTAGGGGAGGTTAGTCTCACAAAGCAAAGAAAGAACAGTGGACGGAGAAAGCAAACAGTTTCAGGCAGTGTGGTAGAATTATTTGCTATAAAGGGTAAGACCCAGTTGAATAAGACTTAGATTGTCAAGGCAAGGTAGACATTTTTACAGATGACACTGTAAATGAAAATTTCTTAAGCAAATAGAGGCAGTTCCTGAGTTACAAACAGCTGTGTTATGAATACCCCCAACTTATGAATGAACTACCATAAAGCCTATTAATATTTTTTAAATTCCTGTAGGAAATTGTCATCACCATAGAGAGAAAGGAAGCAAAAGTGGATAGAGGGAGGCCTCCAAAGCAGACCTTCCTGCCCATCTGGAGAGGGAAATTTCCTTGCTGTAAAGAGGGGGCACTGGTGAGTTTGGGGGTGGGGTAGTGATATTCGCAGTTTATCCACTCTCACTGGGGTCCTGAACTCCTAACCTCTGCGAATGTAGAGGGCTGACTATATTTGATCCGACTTACATACAAATTTGTCCTAAAGATAAATTTGTTTCTCAGGAATGGAACTTGTAACTGAGGGCTGCCTGAAATAATGTCATGAAAATGGATATATCAAGACCATACGGGGCCTAAAGGGTACTTCTTACTCTCTAGCATAACCACTTTTTGTCCAGCAAGCTAGAAAAAATAGCCCTAATTGATGTGCTGAAATGAATATTAATGGCATGTGTGAACATCTCACAGACCTTTGAAAAACATGAGTACATGAAATGCTATGGGCAAATATTTATGTGGTAGAAAGATGCATCCTAGAAAGGATTATGGTCACATAGGCAAGCAATGCAAGAATTAAGGGCACACTCATAGTCCTGTATTGCTAACTCTGTTCTCTGCATGTCCCAACAGGGGTTTAGAAATCATTAAAGATTGTAAAATAACTGTATAAACTGTATGCATGTGTGGTTCTTATGATGTGGTTGTGTGGAGGGTTTAGACAGCAGGTTCCAAGAACATTGTTTTCATTGCGTATATAAGAGGGCTGAGAAAAAGCCATTTATGAAAATGTGATGCTGGCATTAGGGATATGCTTCCTTCAGCTCTTACACGCAGTCACATCTCACAGCCGCAGACACAGTGGTAGTTAGAAGAAATGAGGTGGAAAAGCACAGATGAAAATGCAGAGAAAGATGGGGTGGAAGCCAGCGTAGAGAGAGGTGGTGGGTAAAGAAGTAGAAAAAAGGAAAGCAGAGAATGGAAAAAGAACCGTATCTCCTTAGAACTGTCATAAGCTCCAGAGCCCATAAGCTCAGGCAAATGCATGCTCCTGTACAGGGTACCTGCTTAGAGCATGTGAGGAAGGCTGTTGGTGGAATATGCCGGATTTGCATGACAGAAACTGCTACCAACTCAAGAGGGAAGAATCTGTGCATTTTTATAGCAGAGCTAGAGTGTGTAATGATATGCAAAACCTACAAACTATGCAAATCAATCTTCTTACCTTTGGGTCGGCTTTCTTGCTTAAAGGAGCCAGATCCTAATGAAGTAGCCTTTTGTTCTAACTACTGTAAAACACAGCTGGACATATTGTAGATTCATTCCCTAAGTGGTCTTGTCATTTGAAATCATTGTTCAGTGCTACTATTCAGGGTTGTTTCATTGTGCTAATCTGCTTTTTTTGTACTTCCTCAAGCAGGTCTAGTATTTGCACAGCTTTCCTTCAAGAAGCAGGAGTTTGTCTTCTGCTTGCTTTATAATGCTTAATACATTCAATTATTTCTTTTTGTCATCTTCCCTTTAGTCATGTTTTTTTTTCTTTCTACTATGTAGATGAAAAGGCAAGAGACTACTTACAAGTAGGCCCAGGATAATAATTATAGTAGCTTAGTGTAGATATAAAAATTCTGATCTTCTGACCAGAGGAAACTAAGAACATCTTTCAGGATCTTTCCCGCCTTCTCTTCATCTGTGCAAATTTTCTCTCCCTTCCAGCCTTTCTTTTAGCTGTGATACTGTATTATATTTGTATTAATGCTTATCAAGATTATCCTTGTAACTAAAGTTTCAAACCCATTTTAAAGTACAGCTGTAAGGGATAATGCTTATCAGGCTTATAACACTGATCAATATTACAAATGTAATACTACACCATATTTAAAATGTATCCTGAAAGAGAGAAGAAAAGACAAGAACACTCTGGCACACTCCTAGACACCTTAGAGCAATTAAGAAATAGGAATATTGATGCTGCACTGCACCTTAAAGTTCATAAAGTTTTCAGCTTTTCCAAATGTGTTTTATCAACTTGCAGGGCCTAGATGGAATAATTAGTCAGATTGAGGAAATTGTATTTCCTCAGATGGGAGGGGCACCTTCTATTTTACATAGGCAGTAAAATGATAATGGTGACTAGTTCGGGTTCAGAAATATTCTTTATCCATTGCACACTGTTTTAAACCATTTTAAAACACATACACGAGCCCTTACACGATGTCAAGACAGAAGCATCCTTGCCTATTTAGCACTGAGATAACCATGCATTGCTTCAAAGAGTTTCTGACACCTGGCAATGTATAGTGCAGCTTCTGATCTTCCTTACCCTTGTGTTCCTTGTTAAATCCACTCATTGCTTTCCCCTTGACTTTAATAGGCTTAATGGAAAACATGAAAAAGTAACACTAATACTTCACTCTCTAGACCAAATCAGATATAGCATCAAATGATGTTTTGGAGTCTTGTGAATGAGCCTTGGGCTCGTATACTTCCTCCTGTACTCATATCCTCACGTTTTTCCAAGTTGTTCTTTGCCACTGCATGCAAACTATAGTTTATGTCTCTTCTACCATGTCAGCAAAGGAGAGGAAAGTGCCAAAGGCTAACTTGTGCAATACTAAGCACATGTCCAGTAGGTGGTCCTGGGGGCTTGTTAGACTCAACAGATATTGGCCTTCGCTATCCCACAGGACCCCCATAATCATACCTTTCATGTTGTTTAACACATATATGAAACCACTGGAGTGAGGTGCCACTAATACGCGGAAGGCATGTAGCTCTATTATTCTTGGTCAACATCAAGGAAGCCCATAAAACCTCCTCTTGCTTGGACTGATTCTTACTAATTAGTTATCATCCACTCCTGGTTATCATTCAGTTCATTATTGTATCCAAGCACTGATTTAGAATATTCCATGCCTTGCCTGCACTTGATGAAAGAAAAAAGGTTTCATCTGCATATTGAAGACTGGAGCTGGAATGTTCTTCAGGGAAGCTGGTGCTGTTCCCATCCTCAAGGAAGCAATAACAACCTACTAGATCCAAACAGACATTCTCTCCTTAGTGCATTTGATCAACCGTGATGTGGGAAGGGTCAGACATACAGAAAACCAGCTAGGATTGTTTAAGGCTTCAACGACTGGAAGTCATTTTTAGAAATTTAACCACAATGCTGTGGATACTGCCACTGATTGAATTGCATTGACTAAGGTTCCATGCAGTGCACAGTCAACCAGTGCATGCATTCAAGATGCTGAATTATAGAGAAATTGTTACTAACTCAATTGGGACAATTATCATTTTCTAGTGTATCTTTCTATGCCAAAGAGCAAACACCCTCCCAGCTTTTCTATGAATGGAAGGCAGTCAGTTGTACAATGAATGAATCCAGCATGCAAAAGGATCTGAGCCTTCAGAACTATATAATATGTAGGAAGACCTTTAGTATGGGAATTGGGGTGTTAAAAACATGCTTCTATTTTTTTTCTCTGAATTACTGGAGGGGATAAGAGAACCTTTCCAAGTACTGTAATTCTCCCAATTAAAACATACAGTTTTTGACAGTCCTAGAAAGATTGGTAAAGGTATTGCTAATAGAGCAAAGGGAGCTAGTACAGCAGAGAAGCTGCACCATGCCCTGCATTGGTAACTAGTCATCGCTGCATTCTGAAGTAGCTAGTTTCACTCCCCTGAGGTGGGCATATCATGTACTTTTTAGTAATTAGCTTAACTCTTCACACTTGATGATATACTGATATACAACATTAGCAATGTGCATGCAGTTGGGTGTTTCACACTTCTTTTATGAGAAGGCAAATTGTATACTTGCTGTGTTTGTTAACCATACGAGTGCATGTAGACTTTAAGATACAGCAAAGAGACTTTGGCACATTTTCTGTATTTTATATTGTGTTCAAATAGAGGCAAAAGTACAAGATGTCTGCTGTTTTTGTGCAACATACAGATTATGTGAGTGATGCTAAGAACCATACATCAAAATTCACAACTGTGGCAAATGTGCTTTCTTTCTAAATTTAAATAATGAAAGAATTGCTAGTTGAAGCTGTTCTTTAGAGGGATGTAATGGTCTAAGCATCTTGAAAAAGAGGCTTGAAGTTTTGCTCTAGCAGCTGTCTAAATACATGCTTTCCTTTCACTGAAGGGAGACTGTATGCCTAGTGCAAAACCCCTTTGTGCCTATCTGTGAAAGGGGGATAGTTAAGTGTATATAACTATGTATGTAACTTGTAACTTGGAATTTCATTTTCAACACATTTTGCCTCTTTAATTTTCCCTTTCTCATAACCTGTTACCCCAATATACTTATTTTGCGCAAGAAAAAAATACTTGATTTGCTTGCTGTTCTGTATGCATCCTGAATTAATGTTTTGCTTGCTTTTTTTTCTTTTTCAGTACCTTTCTGTACCTGAAATTCCTGGTAGTTTGGGCTCTTGTATTGCTGGCAGATTTTGTTCTGGAATTCAGATTTGAATATCTTTGGCCATTCTGGCTTTTCATCAGGAGTGTTTATGATTCGTTCAGATACCAGGGATTGGTATGTATAATATAATTTATTTTCTATTTATTATGATTACTAGCATCAGAAGTAGTACAGGCATATCTTGGACAGGATCCCAAGAGCCTTTGCTATATAGTGTGTGTCACTTTCAAGTACGTCCCCTCATGCTGCCCTCAGCAGTGCTCCGGAAGATTCCCTGACTTTCAGAAGCAGGTTCTCCAAGGGCTGAGGAGCTGCAAAGGGGACAAAGCCTGACAAGTCCTGCTGTATAAACAACTCTTGGAGCTGCAGTTCTTGGAACCAGCAGGGGATATTTCAAGAACTCAGGGGTAACACGAGACAAATTCAAAGGGATTGCCTGTCAGTTATTGTTCCATTGTAGTTTGTCCCATAGTTGTGAAGCTATAGTTAGTGTTAGGTCATAATTTTCAGCTACCATCAGGGAAAGAGTGTTTTAGATTTCTCTCATTGTGTTAAAAAAAGCAGAGTAGTCAAGTAGAACCACCTGACAAATTCATGCTTGTTCATGAAAGATTACTTTTGTCAAGCGATGGACTTTTATTCTGCAAATATAAAACTATTACCCTATTTCACGGAGGTGATGGTGAAAATAAAGGAAGAATAATATTAAAGCTATTCATTGAGAATTTTGTCTGAGTAAGCATGCATTGGTTTATACAGTAGATAGACAGAACAGTTCACATACATTCTTTCAGTCATCTGTGCAAGAGCCTTGACAGGTAGGTGGTTGGTTTTGTCCCCATATTGTAGATTTCAGGTTACTTAGCAATTCCTTGGCGGAGGCAAACATAAGCTAGGGGCTCTGTGCCTGGTGAGGGAAGTTTTCTGAAGCATCTCCAAGGCACACATTTAATCTCTTGTAGCTTTCTTTATGTGATAGAGTTAAAGGACTAATATTAATCTATATGTGAAGGAAACCCGTCTTCTAAAATAACAATACAAACAGTATTAATCACAGTAATAAATTAATAATTGCTAACCATAAATTTATAAAATCCAACAATCTTGCAGCTCATATGGCTTCTTCTGCAAGTCACTTTTAAAAACCTATATAAAAAGTGATTGCAATGCATTATTTGAAAACTGTTTGCTGTATTTTTTTTAACTAACGAACGTTCTTCTTTTTCCCCTTCCCTTTAGGCCTTTTCAGTATTTTTTGTCTGTGTTGCATTCACCTCAAATATCATATGTCTGCTCTTCATACCAATACAGTGGTTATTTTTTGCTGCCAGTACGTATGTTTGGGTACAGTATGTCTGGCACACAGGTAGGTCATCCTATTTGCTACACTTCACCTATTAAATATAAATCCTAGAGCAAAGTGCAAAGTAATAGTTACTGGTTGCTTTTGCAAAAGTCACATGTTAGACCTGCTGCTCCTTTCAACCCAACAGTATCTAGTTTAGTATTGAAATATCCTTAACTTATTAACGGGTCTTATCTCCAGCATCCCACAGCCTGAGACTCAAAGAGGTGCGGGTTGGTGATGTCATGCAGCTGCCAACTCTTGAAAGTAAAAACGCTGATTTGTAGGAGCACAACTAGATATACAAAATGGGAAAAATTTACTGTGGTGGGGGGGGGGAGAAAACTTGAGTGAGAGCATCTTTAGAGCATTTTCCCCAGTTCCATGTGCTTCTCAGTTAAGGCAAGTTTACAACAGCATGGCCAGGGCAAGCTATTGCTTTTGTGCCTTCCTAACTTATATGTAGCTACCTGCCCAATAATTACTTCAGGTGCTGTGAATCAACTACTCTACTACACACATGCACTTAGAGGAAGGTGTCGTGTGTGCAAGTTCGACAGATTAGTTGACAATCCATACAGTTTAACTTACTGCCCTGAGAAGGAACCCCCGAAGCCTAAGATTTGGCAAACAGCATGCTGAGCACTACAGCAGCCTTCTGCAACCAGAGTTTGCAGCCTAATGTGTTGGCCTGCAAGTCCAATTCCCATGCTGGCTTTGAATTATGGGAGTTTCCAGCGAAGACAGAGAGAGGATAGTCAGGTGGGGAAGGCTGCCCTAGCGCATCCCAAGCAGTTCTTAGTGGTTTTGTGTTTCTTTTTCTTAAGATGTCTTACCTCTAGGATGCACACTTCAGCACATTATGTAGTAAAGTTTAACAATTCTATGCTGGAGAACCAAATAATGTGAAAGTAGGCCTTTATTATATGCAGTTCCACAAGCTATGTATGTATTTCTAAAAGTCTTTACGAGTTTCCTTTTTATGTTTTATTGATGCCCAGTTTTCTTTGTTTGTCTCCAACAGAGAGGGGAGTATGTTTACCAACAGTATCGCTTTGGATACTGTTTGTTTATATTGAAGCAGCAATTAGATTTAAAGATCTTAAAAACTTTCATGTAGACCTTTGTCGACCTTTTGCTGCACACTGGTAAGTTTTCTTTTCAAACTTTTAATTTGCTTAGGCATTATCTCTTAGATTTATGACTTTATTTGATTTTCTTACAGAATGAACTGTAACTACCATGTTTACTAAGCACGCAACAGTTATATTAGTAGAATCTTAATTTTTCAGAAGTCTTTGAATTTTATTTAAGCTTTTATATACCATTCGCTCAACAACAATGCTCTCTGAATATGGTGTACAACAGAGATGTATTATATGGATACATATGAATTATATGTCTGAATTGGTTGTGGGAATGTCATCCCAGAGGTAGATTTCTGTATGTGCTGAAGACTTAATGAAGCTGAAACATTTCATTATATATATATATATCTCAGGAAGAAGTTACCTGTACTTGATATGACTCTTCTCCCTTGCAGTTCCATTCCTTAATGCTGCTTCTGGTAATAATCAGTTGCAATGTTATGGATTCCTGTATTTGGTGTGAGTTGCTGTCAAATATTTGCAGGGTTATATTGGAAGGCCTCTTACCAGAAAAAGGCTCTCCTCTTTTCCATAGGCTTGCTTGCCTTTACACGTTGGAAAATGTTGTAGTGATTTGTCCTAGCAGCTTCACTAGATATTTGAGTTTGACTATTTTGCTAATACATCTGGCCCTTAAACTTGTCCAGTTTGTAGCAGCTTAGTTTATGTTCAATTATATTTTAAAGAACTACATTGCTAAATTAATTTGTTGTATTTCATAGAGGCTATGATTGCACTAATTGCCAGTGGAGTTCTATAGGAGTCAACAAGGTTCAGTTGGCAGAAATGAGCCAAGGGCCATACCTCTAATAGAATTAGTTGGCTGTAAAGCTATAATTAATTTGGATAATTAGTGTAATCAAATGTAGAATATTAACATCCTATTCTAGTATAACTTAAATGGGATTCTCTGGTGAATGTCAGGTACGATATAAAAATGTCCCTGATTTAAAATGCTGAAAATGTGAGTGTTTTGTGGGTAATTTCTTACTGCCTAGGGTTTCTGGCGGTTACTCTGTCAGAAAGGTCGTCTATTATGGTGGTTTATCCCTCCCTTCCTGCAAGGAGCTCTGAGCAGTACTCATGCTTCCTATTTCATTTTTCAAATTTATATGTCGCTGAATAGACCAACAGGACTCTCTAAGCAGCTAACAATACATTAATTATAATTTAATTAGTTAAACATTACAAGTACAGGGGAAGGAGAGAGAAATCTGTTGGAGCAAAGTGAGCTTTATAATCAGGTGTTAAAATCAGATCTCTGAAAGATTCTTCCCCTCTGAGTGAGTGGGGTTTAAACCTGGGTCATAACTTGCATATATAGAATTTTCTTTTCATAATAACAGCATGGTACTCAGCCAGCCACAGAACAGCCATCCACTAAAACCCCATGGACAAACACAGTCCTAGCTGCAGCTCTTAAGGCAGCGCACACTGACGTGATACTCTTCTGATCTGCGAAAGGCAGAACTGCTGAAGTTCAACATACAGAAGATATTGCCACATCATTTCTGTTACAATGATATCAATTGTTGCCTTAATCCAGGACTTTATTACATTAATTCAGCTCTTCTATTGTCTTCATATGTAAATAATCCTACTTTGTAAGTGAATATGAACATGTTGACATTTTCTATGGAGAACAGAATAAATTCTGTTGTAATCATGATTATATTTTCTTGCATGCTGGACTTCTTACTCGTATTTCTTACAGCTTGATTTTGTTAACACAGACAACAAACTATTATCTTTTTTCCCCTAGTATTGGGTATCCTGTTGTAACTTTGGGCTTTGGCTTCAAAAGTTACGTCAGTTATAAAATGCGATTAAGAAAACAGAAGGAAGTACAGAAAGAGAACGAATTTTACATGCAACTACTTCAGCAAGCTTTACCCCCAGAACAACAGATGCTACAAAGACAAGAGAGAGAAGCGGAGGAAGGTGAGTCCTTTGTTAGCGTGAACTTAAAATGGGTGTAAAGGCTTGCAGATTTGGAACCAGCCCTGTGCATATGCTCTCTGCTCCCCTCTCTGTAAGCATTTTCTCTTCCTGATTTCAACCATGGCTTCATGATCCAGATGCAGCAACACAATTAATACAATTTATGCCCTTTTACTAATTGGTTCTGGCTGAGTTTATACGTGTGTATTTAGCATACTTTTGTGATGTGAAATATTTTGGCATAAATGCCCATTTCAAATTTAGAATCTGTTTATAATATTGAAAACCTGTAAACTTACAAATTCAGTGCACAGCCACTGGTTATTTGTTTGGTTTTGGAATTTTCGGGAAACTAGCATTCGCTAGGCACTGGGCTTTAGTGTCACTTGCTGCAGGGGGGTAACATAGTGGGGGAACAGCCAGCAGTCTGTATTCTTCCTGTATGTCACAGATCCTCTGTCTTTGGGGGAGCAGGGGGAAGCCTCATGACGTTCTTAGAATTCCAAATTCCTAGAGGAAATTTGAAGACCAAAAAGGCAGATCCTTTGTTAAATAATGAAGCAAATGTTTGTTCTATCACTTACTAATGTTTTAGTGCAATGTCTTGCTTCATTTTTTAAACGTTAATCATATTCATGATAATGATTCTCTATGTGTGCTTTGTTGATTAGAATGCCATTTGACATTATACAATTAAAAGCCAGTATGGTGTAGTGGATAAGAGTGTGAGTCTGGGACTCAGTCTGAATCCTAGTCCCTGCTCAGCCATGGAGGCAACTGGGTAACTTTGGGCCAGTCATTGACTTTCAACCCAACCTACCTCATAGGTTGGTTGTTGTGGTGATAATGACTGAGAGCAGGAGAAGAATGATATAAGCCACTTTGAGTTCTTTAACAGAAAAAGGCAGGATATAAATATAATAAATAAATAAGAGGAACTGTGATACAAATTAAGTGGTTGGATTCTATAAGTAGCGTGCTTCTTGTATTTAGATAGTGTAAATGCTGAATTTTGTGTTAAGAGTTCTTTTTAAAGAAATCATGGCATGAATTTAAAAAGAAAACAATCATTTGTGGCTACTGCTGCAATTCTAAGCATGTTTGGAGGAAACTTAGTTCTGTCATAAAATGAGATGATGTTTTGCTCCACAAAACCCTGGGATAAGATGGTTGAAACTAGTTAGTTCCTCTGATTCAAACAGGGCTTAACGCACAATTGATTTTTTTGCTAGACCATTGACAGACTTAGTGATTTTAGTAATTCATACTAGGGAAGTGCAAAATGGAAAAATGAAACCAAAAAAAATAAACAGATCAAGTGAAGACACATTTTAAATAGCCAAATTGGCAGTCAAATTTCACTCTTAGGTCTGAAAGTGACTCGTGGCTGAAATGTCCTTGTGAATAAACCCAGAGAGAGGCTGGTAGTGCTGGAGATCAGCCTCAATATCTGTTTGTGTGGGATGCAGTAGCACTATACAACCACTCCGCTCTGATGATTACATGTTTATTCCTAAATTATTCTAATGATCTCAAATTAGCCTTACTGTAGGCAGTTTAGAAGGCATTCGTTGAGTAATCACAACAATGAAATGGATATTGGGAGGCTGCCTATATTCAGTGGAAATGATGAGCTGAGAGAAGGCTGCTACGTAGTAACTGTCCTGAAGCTATTTTATGTTTGCGTAAATCAGATTCTTAAATTACATTCTGGAGGAAAATATATCATTTCTTTTGCAAATAGCAATAATAGTTGTATTACCCCCAAAACAAATTTTTATTAAAATGACCAGGTTGATGCAGGAGAAGTCATGTACCAGTGAGTTCTTCAGGAGTTATTTAATTTAGGAATATACTTGATTGCATCTGTTTCTAATTTGAGTTCTGTATGCTACGTATAAGTGAGAGAGAGAAAAAGAGAGATGTTTTTGGTTTCAAATAATAAACAATTACCAAATCAGAATATGCTTACATAATTACCTTAAATAGAACATATTTTTGGTTTGCTTTTAAAGTATCTTTTTTTCTGTTGTTTCAGCAGCAAAAGGATTATCTGATATGGATTCCTCAATACTTTTGCAACACAATGGAGGTATTCCAGCCAATAAAAAGTTATCTACAACATTACCAGAACTAGAATATAGAGAAAAAGGGAAAGAGAAAGACAAGGATGCCAAAAAACATAACCTTGGAATAAATAACAATATTTTGCAACCTGTGGACTCTAAAATACAGGAAATTGAATATATGGAGAACCATATCAATAGTAAAAGATTAAATAATGATCTTGTGGGAAGTACAGAAAACCTCTTGAAAGAGGACTCATGCACTGCCTCATCTAAAAATTACAAAAATGCAAGCGGAGTTGTGAACTCCTCACCTCGCAGCCACAGTGCAACTAATGGGAGCATCCCTTCTTCATCTGCTAAAAATGAGAAAAAACAGAAATGCACTAGCAAGAGTCCAAGCACACACAAAGACTTAATGGAAAATTGTATTCCCAATAACCAGCTAAGCAAACCAGATGCACTGGTAAGGTAAGTTTGATGTGTTAATGACCTAGCTTCCTCTCAACTCTTTAACTTTCTTTTTCTTTTACAGTAAGTTAAGGTGCTCTTTTAAGGATGCTCTCTGGAGGTTAGAAATAGGCAGAGTCTGTGGATCTTTAGGCGTCTTGCATGCTCAGGATCAGGTTATATGGGTTTCAACTCATTCGTGTTCTGTGGTCTTGTAGAATCAATGTCTAAAGAAGTAAACAGGGAACCTGAGTTCCATACCCTGACTGTTCCAGTCAGTTTGCTTACTGTATATTTGCATAACTGCTTTTTTCCGGCAAGCCACACAGAAAGAATAATTAAATTGGGGATGTGGTGAACAAGAATGCTTGCATCTAAATGCATGCTTTTGCATGTGGAAAATCTTGAAACTGTTTGTAGTTTCTGCAGTGAGGCTTACAAAAACTATTGCTTACTTTCTTCCTTTTGTTTTTCTGTTTAAATATTTCCTCCTGGACTTGGCACACTGAATACAAACACTCACAAGTAAATACATATTGATTGAAAAGTGGTTACGATTTGAAATTCCTGGACATAGACTGGATGCCAGCAGTTATGGTTTGCTTAATTTGGGACTAGAGACTTAGGAACATGTTTGCTGTTGCACAGTAATATTCATGAAAAATGGGATTTTTTTTTTTAAATCAGGAAAATAAGTACATGTAGCAGTCCACAATTCTGCTGGTCATGGTGACTGTCTAGTTTGGCAAGCATGGCAAGAGGGTACAAGAGGGTTTGGCACAATTCTTAGGATGTGTCCAACTCTGCCATCCAGAAAAATAAAAACTGGAACTGGGAAGAGGGGAGAGGAGAGGTGCAACAGGTGGTGAGGGAAAAGGAAGGGCAGGGTTCCAGCAATGACCTGTTCTGCTTTGGCTTCCAAGACCAATCAAAACACATGGGCTTCTGCCATGGCAAAGAATTCTTGAGTAGGGTGGAGATGAATAATGTAAAGAAAACATTTGAAGGCGGACCTTTGCGCCTGCTTTATGAATGCCACAAACCATGATAACGCACTGCAAAAACATGCTGCTTCTTCTATTATTAAAAATGGATTGTTAATTTTAATTGGTTTTTATTTAAATGGGATTTTTATAAATAAAATGCTTTTTGAGAAAATCTAAATTCAGTTTTCTGTTTAAGATACATGATAGTCCAAAGGTTATTCATCATGAAATAAAGATTAATTTTTAATTATGTACCATGAGGTTATATATTCATGCAATGTTTCTCTTTTTTGGTAAAGTAATTCCGTTAACACATTCATGATGTTACGCTCCTCCAGAGGTTTCTGTAAGATCATTGGGCAGTTTTTTTATCTAGCGGGTATTATCGCAGATGTTTGGTTTTGCAGTTCTCAAAACCATGAATTTGTGTCTGCTGAGATCACATGCCTCTTCACAGCAAGAACCTAAAATCAATGTACAGAGTCAACAAGACCTTAATCCCGTTGTTCTTTTGCAAATCTATGTACACAAAATCAACCCCCTACCTCTTAAGTACTAAGTTTCAAAAAAGTCAATGTCTAGAAGAAGCTTGTTGGGAGTGGAATAGATCTGCACAACAAGCTAAATGTGAGGAGGGAGGAGCAAGCAGTAAAAATGAAAGGGAAATCTTTTGAGCAGAATATTCCACAAGTCTTTAGATTTTGTGTGTGCATGCAGCTGGAGGTTTATTCTACTTTCCCTGGAGGAGAAAATCTGTAATGGTAGCAGGTGGTAAAAGTTGCCCATTTTGGGAATATTTTGATGAAGTTCTTCTACCTACAAGTAAGGCAGGCATGTGTGCATATTCTGTAGAAAACCATCATTTAAATCTAGTCTTACTGACTAGTGATTTAAATCATGATGTAAATTGATTTGATTTCAATCAGGTCCACCCTAGTGGGGAGTGAATTTTTAATTTTAAAAGATCAAGCATGGAGTACAGCCCATAAAAGCAAGTGCTGTTCAGCAAGCCCATCACCAACATAGCATTTTCAGTTACATAGTAAAATATGTCATATTTTGGCCTCTTGTATTTTGATAGGAAACTCAGCCAGAGAAGACCAGCTCTTTTGGGGGGGGGGGTTGCCTAGCTTTCAGCAAATAATATGTAAAAACCTGTGCTGTATATATAATATTTAGAATATAATTGTAGGGTGCCCTTACTTACTCCTAGCAGTGCCTACCTACAACAGATAAATTGATACCTTGTGCTCTGGTGAGTTCAGTGGGACTTACTCCGAGATAGGTGTGTATAGGATTTCAGCCTTAAGTAAATTGGAGGAGCTTATACTTTATTTAAAGCAATCATAGTCTTCCTCTCTAATTAAAAATAAATCTAAGGCAAGTTTCAAATTATTATTATTATATTGCATTTGTATCCCCTCTTTTTTTCCTCTTGTGAGGAACCCAGGATGGCTTTACATAGCTCTTTTATCCTCACAGCAATAACCTGTGTTGGGCTGAGAGGGAATGACTGGAGCAAACTCACTCACTGAGTTTCATGGATGAGTGGGCAGTAGAACCTAAATCTCCCAGGTCCCTAGTCCAGCCATCTAACCACTACACTACATTGAATGTGTGTGTTACATTTTAAAATGATAAATTCCAGGATTACATTGGCCATATTTGTTATTTGGTTAGCAAATCTATGTATTACTCCAGGAAGGACTCCCTGGAGAAGAGCCTAATGCTGGGAACAATAGATGGCAAAAGAAGGAGGGGACAGCAGAGGATGAGGTGCCTGGATGGAGTCACTGGGACAGTGGGTGTGAGCGTGAGTGGACTCCGGGGGATGGTGGAGGACAGGAAGGCCTGGAGGAATGTTGTCCATGGGGTCACGATGGGTCGGACACGACTTTGCAACCAACAACAACATATGTATTGCAAAAATTATGTATCTGTAGGATAAGTTATTTATTTTGGCAGTACTAACATTAGCCTCAGTGTTTACTGAAAGTCCAGGCAAATAAAGTGCTGCTAAGCTGGCACATAGCACTGTACAGACTAGGCACCAGACAAATATAACTAATCTGGGGGTGGTGTTCCACAGTTGGGATGCTGCGAAAGGGAGGTTCCTGCCTTGTCATCCTTAAAAGATGAGGGCACCAAGGGATGGACTTCTGCAGATACTGATGACAAGAAGTTGTGTGTGACCTTCGGCAAGTAGCATAGAAGAGCCATTCTAAAATGCAAAATACAGTGTCTGTCGTGGAGGTTATGAACCAGAAGCAAGCATTTACCAAATGTCTTATCAGCCAGTGATCTGTGTTCCATAATTATAGCAATTACTGCATTTTAGGTTGCTAGAGTACAAAAGACGTTGACCATAGCTGTGTTACAGCATCTAGGTTTTCTTGCATTTGTAGCTCTACCCATTGATTTCATGTTGTGCAGTTCATCAGAACGTTTTTGAGTTATGACAGCAGTAAAAACCATCTGTTTATTTGCATATAATAACTGAAAAATAGAATTTCAGTGGTTCATGATGGTGTATTGTAAAATATCGATGCCTAATAGTGATACACCTGAAAAAAGCCCTCTTTTATCCTGCTTGATGTGTGGACATTAATTTTGGGGATCATCTTGCTTATTTAAAAAGAGGCACATAAACATAAATTTAAAGTGCAGTAAAAATAAATTTGAAGCTAGACTATTTTAATAAGTCTTATAAAAGTGGTTCACTTTTCACTGGCAAATACCCTCAAGAATGTGGTTGATGGAATAAACCATTCATAAAGTATATGTGAGCTCTTAATTTACATAGGGAAATATATGCCTTTTGAGGTTTTAGCATGAATTGATCCACTTTTAGAAGAAGCTAGCCCATGTTTGCTTTTGGTTGTTGAAAATGATATATTTTAACTTGTTTGGGGCCTTCAAAGCAACTCTCAACTATCACAGTAAGCAATACAAAAATGTGAAACCTGCAGAGAATTCAGTAAAATAGCTATGAAAAGAGCCCTACAACTTAGTCCCACAGACTCTCTGAGTAACTGCAACCTTTGCTTGACATCAAAATGCTGATACAGAAGGGGCAGATTGAACTTTTCCAGAAGGGAGTCCTAAATTCTTGGTGCCACTGTTGAAAATGCCCTGTTCTAGATGATTCCCCCCCACCCATCTAACCCAAATTTCCGCACAGGACTTCGCCAAGGAATATGCTAAAAACGTAAGGTAGCTGCTTATGGGAAATCACTGTCCTTTAGATAACACAGTTTGCAAAGTGTTAATTGAAGGGAAAATCTAATTAGCCCCTAAGTTAATAAATTCACAAGGGGCAAGAGTTAGCATTGGTGGGCAAGCCAGTGATTCAGGCCTGATGACTAGCTGAAAGTTTGTACTATGTAATCTTAGTGGTGGTATTTTGAATCCAGCTTTAAGTGTCATGGGATGGAACCAGGTTTTCTGATGATGAAATTGCTTGTGCCACTTATTAACTAGCCAGGCATATATTTAACATGGAATAGAGGGTGAATTGAATCTTGGGGGGGGGGGGTATAAAATTTACTTAACCATCTAAAATACAATTCTAAAATATATCAATTGAATCTTCAGTTCTAATATTGACTTGAAATCCCATAATAGAATCCCCGCTGCTAGTTATATACCTGCATCCAGAAGCAGCAGCAGTAAAGTTGAGCTGTTTATGGAATAAACCAAGATCCAGGATTTAATTATACTTAGCCCAGAAAAACGTGTGTTTGAGAAACTCTGAACAGAAGAAATTAATTCACATACACTTTCTGCTATTTATTTATCCTATCCAAAGCTATTTGTGAGAAACGTTCATTGTTACCTCTAGTTCCATGGATATTTCTATGACTGATGGTCCTGCAGTTGTAATATTGGTAAATGGCAAGATGATTCTCATCTAAGATTTGGTCTTGAATGAGTATGTTACTTGGCCAGTCGCAAATGATTTCTGGTCCCACATGTTGAAGTGGAAATCCCCCTGCCTTGGTAGAATTAATAGTGATAGAGGTTTATGTCTTGTTATCTCTTATATTGATTATTGTAATGCATTCTTTGTGGGGCTGCCCTTGAATACGGTTCAGAACTTCAGTTAGTTCAGAAAGTTGCAGCCAGGTTTCGTAAATATAGGATTTATGATACCCTCCATTCCTGCCAACTGTGTTGGCTACCTGTTCAATCCCACAAACAAAGTGCTGGTTTTAACTTATAAAGGAATAAATTGGCTTGGGACTAGATAACCTGAAGGATTGTCTTCCTCCATACAATCCTGCCCAATAACTGAGATCTTCCACAAGGTGACATGGTCTGAGAGCACCTCTTCTGTGGTGGTGTGGAATTCTCTCCCAAAGAGATAATGTTTGAGAGCTGTTGTATTTTTGCTGTTGTAACTGTTATTTACCATCCTGAGACTTTTTAGTGAAGGACGGTATATAGAAATTTTAAATAAATAACTAATAAATATTGTGTACCACCAGCATATTGTTTTAGTGTATGCCATTCTGATGTATGATGCTCTAATTACTCAAAGTGGGATATAAGTGGTATTAAATAAATAGTTTCTTTATAGCAGTAATAAAATCTTAGTGTGGTGTGCTCTTAGAAGTCAGCAGTGTCCTTCTCCCTCGTGACCCTCCTGCCATGTTTTCTGAAAGGGGTTTTCTATGGCTAGTGAGCATGCTTAGTCCACATGGGACTGGCTTTGAGATCTCCCTCAGCTGCCTTTTGGATGGTTCTTCTGTCCGTCTCTCCATCCCTCCTTCCTAGATGAACATTTACTTCTACAAACCTTATGTAGAAAGGTCACACCTTTGGTCCATCTATTCCAGTTTTGATGACAGTGACTCCCCAGAGTTCCTGGCAGGATTCTTTCCTACCCCCCCCCCCGAGATTTCAGGGATAGAAGCAAGAATCTTTCACATGCAAAGCAGAGGTTCTACTTCATTTAGCAGGACTTCCCTATCCTTGGGGTTCCCCTGAGACCTGTGGATACGTCCTCCTTTTCTGTGGTTATTGACACTTTTGCTATCTAAGCATCTGCACTCTTGTCGCATCAGAAAGAGAGGAGATGGTGATTGCACTTTCTGTGCTAGAGCGAGAAAAAAATCATGTTTGACACTGTGTGTGAGAGAGGGAGAGGGGCTGATGATATCTGATTACAGCATCATGCTCACTTAAAGAACAAAGTGAAAGCAGCAGCTGCACAGACGCTTTTCCCATAAAATCTTGACTGTTAATCTGAGAGAGCTAGCCTGTTCTAACCTGTGACCCTTTCTGGCCATCTATAAGAAACATCCCATGGGACTCACAAGAGAAATGATAGCTTACTGGATCATAAATTCAGACTGGGCAGAGACGTATGATGTTGGTTATGTAAATTTAACAGGCTCAGAAATAGTCTGTACAAATTAATTTACCAAAAGGTTTATTTTAAAAAATGCTAATAGACCATTATGGATTATGGGGCAATAATTTGGGGACATAAATGACTATCCTGGCAAATACTTTAATGTACATGAAATGTGTGAAGCATCTAAGGATGTGACAGGCTTCTTACCTAGAGGGCCTTCATAATATTAAAACGAAAAACGAAAAGGAGAGCCTAATAAGATAAGGAGATAACCTTTACAGAGGACGGTAATTGAGCTCATCTTTGGGTTGATGCACAATATCGTTATTTGTTTTTCAGCACCAGGCTGAGACCTTTTTATTTAAACAATACTTTAACAATTTTAATATCATTTATAGGTTCTAATTTGCAGCCAGGGTGAATCTGGATTTTATGTGCACTATTTGTATCGTGTTTGTTTATTGTATGTAAGCCGTCCCAAGGCGCATGCGAATGGGACGGCATACAAAAATTCTAAGTAAGTAAATAAATGTCCAGAAATATGTAGAAAAACAGGAAAGCTTGGGCTCTGGCTGGGAAGAGTTGACCAGAAAGCTTGGTTACTGTATTGGTATTGGATATAACATTAGCTGGCCGTCAATTAAGGCTAAGGAGCAAAGGGCAAAGCAGGGGAGTTGTATGCTCCTTTCCCTTATTAACGCATCCCCCCCCCCCCCGGGAATGTTTTGCTTTGTTTTGAACTCTGGATCATCCAGTATACTTTATGTCGATTTTAGAGACTCTCAAGTTTGTGTATTCAGAATTATGGCTTGGTTTCAATTTCAAACTTGGGAAAGGGGGATGGCCAGGATTCTGCATGAGGAAAAGAAAGACAGGGATGAACAATCCTGCATTCCAGCCTCATATATGAATTAATGGGAATGTAACAGACGGCTAAACCTTTAATATGCATGGGAACCAAGAAGGGATTTCTTTTACAGAAAGAGCCTATTGTTACATTAGGTTGTGATTGTGTTGGATTATATTAGAATTAAAATGCAAAAAGAAATAGTTTGTAGAGAATTACTTTTAATTTTTTTTGTATTTAAATCTTACTCCTCCACCGCCAAATAAAGCAGTGCACATTGTTGTAAAGTTACAGAAACCCAATCTTCAAAATGTTAAAGCAGCCATAAAAATAGACTGTAATGCTATATATATTTTTTGATTTGTCAGTTGCATTCCATACAGAAAGGGCACCTGCTAGCCTTGTGAAGAAAGAAGCGTTTATCATCCATTGGAAGCTATATAAAGTTATAATGTTGGCCTTTCCAAGTATTGAGAAGGCCTTGCTCCTGAGTATCCACATGATTCAACTCGCATGGAATCTCTTGAAAAAATATTAAGAATAAGGGTAGTGCAGCTAAAGCAAATGAAACTTGCCATAAGCAGTGGAATATAGACCAAGTCAACTAGCTAGCAATGGACAGATCTGTTTCCTGCCTGCATCATTTTCATGTACTTTTACCCATAGTTCTATTTTACTTTGTTTCGCCATTAATGAGTGGTGTTTTTTTTTTAAATGTCCAAATATATATTTCGATACATGTGATTTCCTGAGACTTGTGTTACTACATTTGGAGAAGTGCAAAATCTGTTGAATAACCACGTTCAGAACCACATACCAGTTCAAAAGTTATGTATTAAAATATTTTTAAAGAAATGTGCAAAGATTGGAGTTCTCAAACATCACCAAGAATAGTACATGGACAAATGGGGTGAGAATTTGAGGATATAGCCTACTACCTTGTTAAATCTATTTTTACCTTTAATGTATATATTGATTGTCTTGTGAACACAGTACAGCAGATGTGCCTGATCACCTGGAGTGATTAGGGGTTGTACCCAAGCAGTAGTACTTCACTCCCCAGTTTGAGGTAATCCAGCAGTCGGAGTCCGTTTGCCTCCTCATCTGGCCTGCACTTCATTTGGCAACTTTATTTCTCTTTGGTGTATTGGTTTGGTTTTGAAGCAAACTCATATATAGTCAGTAGTGAAGGTTGTATGTCCTGTTTTCTTATGCCCAAATAAGACCACTGTTTTGGCAGTCTGGCTGAGATGGTTTTTCCTTGTTTTTCACCTCCTGCAACTTGAGCTGCCCCGTTGGGTACAGTTTAATTCCAGCCATTTGTGTTTTGAAGAGTGGGGGAGGAGTAGACAGGACCCAGAACCATTTTCATGTGTAATTAACTTGAAGGCAAAAAGGACATTTGTTGCTGTTGTTTTCCTGCTGCTTCTAGGGCTTAATTTCTGCAAGGAGAAGTGCCAAAGCTTAATTGTCTAGAAGCCATACCCTGGCTGTGAAGCCCTGCCCTTGAAGGATGACTGTGTACCTGTATGAGGTCAAACTAAATCTAATGAAGGTAGCTGCCCTTCTTTGTTCTTGTGCCTGCCTCTTTCATATGTGAAGCGGAGGGGGAGGCGGCCTCCTGCCCTGATGTTTATGCAAAAAGGAGCATTTGGCAGAGGGGTGCTGAATTGCTGCCCTTTTCTCACTTCATATCCACACCAGGCTTTTCCTTTACTGCCCCAGAGCAGAGCCGTGTGGGTGGCAGTGTGGGAAATGGACCCTCCCAGGCCAGCTACCCAGTGTTAATTGGAAGTCTGGGAAATTTCTTAGAAGGGAAGCCCAGAGCAGGCCTCATCAGTGGGCCCCACCAAGGGGTCCCAGGAGCTGTATAAGGGTGCTGAGTGTGGATGCCCTTGCTTGTGCTAGTTGCTTTCTTCCCAGCCTGATTCCAGTTCTAGGAGAGACCTGGGCTTGGGAGTAGAGTGCCTTCAACACTGGGCTGTGTTGAGGTAAGATGCAGGAGGAGGGCAATTTAGCTTTGCTCAGCCACGTGTTCCTTTTGATGTTGCACTCAGACCTACTTCCCACTCTTCTTGAACAGAGAAGACCCATGGATGAGCTATTTATTTATAATATATTGATCTATTTCCTTCAAAGAATTCAAGGTGGCTTATAATAACCCCCCTCCTCCCCATTCTATCCTCCATGTAGCCTCCCCTACTTAATTTGGCCTTCAATTATATAGAATGACTAGTTCATTGATCAGTGGCGAGGGACAGGCACTCTCCGTACTAGTTAACTTCAGGTAAAAACTACCCCCTAAAAAGAAAATTGAAATGCTCAACTTGCCTTTTTCTTTTCTTTTAATAAATAAAGAAAACTTGTTCTACAGATGTATGAAGGGGCTTCTTGCAAATCTGTGCTGGCAAAACCTTTTAATAGAAATAATGTGACGCCAAGCAGCAGTTTTAACTCTTGTCTTTTGTACCTTTTTTAAAATAGGACCTAACGCTATAGATGGTCCTTTGGGCTTAAAATGCTATAGGCTCCCAATGTGCCACAGATTACTAACATAAACATGGGTATGTAGTCATGCAAGCTAGTGACATTTTTGTCAGTTGGTAGCTTTTTTATGTACTTAGACTGCAAGGTAGCTTTCTACACAAGCAGTTCTAATAGCCAATTCATTGACATTACAGTAAATTAATAAAAATGATTATGGATGAATAGTGTTCCCAAAAAGATACTCAATCATGTGTTCTTGGCAAGCTGTGTACCCTCTGATGGGTTTAAATGGCTTTTCATCTCAAAAATGGCAACCAAACATTTATTGTAAGTGCCACAATTTCTTTTAACATGATTAGAGAGCCTTGGTGAAGGAAGGTCAAATACTTTACTTTTCAGCATGCTATGATGACAATTGGTTGTACGTATGGTACTGTTTTTCTTCATTTGTATCTCACTTAGCCCATACTATATATGCAAACCAATTCACACATGTTAATGAACAAATATAAAATTATTTTAGGAATCCTGAAAAATAACCAGCTGATGACAACCAGCCATCAACTGGGTGGTACTTTGAGATTCCCCATGGAAGTCCTGCTCTCTGGCCCATGCAAAGGTGGACCAGGATGAGAGATAGGAGCTCCACATTCATGGTACCATAACAGTGGAGTCTCCTTTCCAGTCAAGCTTTTGGCTTCTCTTTCTGTCTTTGATGGCTGATAAATATTTCTGCAGAGCTATATATGTTCCAGTTACCTTTGCACCACAGGGAGGAACATCGCTTTACCTGAATACCTAACTAATCTTCACTCAAGTAGTGCGAATTAGGATTTAGGAGGGGAAGAGTTGCAGAAAAAATGACAGATTTCCCTCCCACAACCATCGGTTAACTCTAGCAAATGTTTGCCTTCTGGCCATCTTTCCCTCAGCCAGTCCTGGTTCTGATTTCATAGCTGGAGGAAAAGCGACTCCCCGTGTGTGGGGGAGGTTGCAGTCATTTGTACAGGATGCAGGCCGTGAGTGAAGCCCCTACACCCAAATGAATGCATTTGCCAAGATTTCTGGCAGGTTTCTGTGCACTCTAGCAGCCTATTAGATTAGTAAAACGTTTAGGCCAAAGATGACACTAACATTCTTTAAGGAAGGGTAGGATTCAGATGTAACCGAGGCTTTTTTTTTTGCAAGGGTGCGGCATTCAAATATGTAAAATAAAATAAAAATAAATAAAGAAGATCACCAAAGCAGCTATATTTCCACCAATGTACACATCTGTATTTAAAATGATCTCTGCCCATCTTCTTTCCTCTGGACCATATTTTTCCAGACTTGATGACCTGCAAACGCCTGAAGGTCTCCACTTCTGTTCATCTCTTCCCGTCTTCTTTGCTTTCCTATTTTGCCTGGAACTTGCTGTCCGCACACATAACGCATAAGTATACTTCACACTAACCCACCCTGCCTGTAATCCATGGTAGGTTGGTTATTGTGCAAATAACCCATGAGACAACTGATGGGGCTCATCATAGGTTGTTCACCTCTTCACTCCCTTCTCCTTGATCCACCACAACAGGGCAGACTTTACTCCCTTTGCCTGCTGCAGTTGTAAGCTGTTGCTGACTAGCCACAGCTTTTTCTTCTCCCCTCTTTTCCCCCAGAGATTGTGATTTCCAGGTTGACAGCCAGCTTTTGTCATCCCTGTTTGACAGCCACTGACATTTTTCAAAATGCCCAAGCTAGTTTGGAGGGGCCGTCCATGGTTGCCAACCCCATTTTTCTGTCAGTTTTTTAGATGTAGTAATCTGCACAAATATTTCCACACAGTTTTTAATATGTGGTGTTTTTGTTGCCGCCATGTATAATAAATGTATATGATTAGATGGACTTTTGGTCTGATCAAGTATGGCTTTTCTTACATTCTTAAGTGTTTGCACTCCTTTCACAGCAAGCGCCTCATCTTTCTTTTTTCTTTTCTTTTTAGCGCTTTTTGTTCTAAGGATGCTTTCACTTTTCTTTTGGTTCCCAAGACACTAGCTGCTTAGATAGATGGAAAAGTGTAAGCCACGTGCTTTTAAAGGGAACTTGAAAGGTCTAGTTTCTTTTCAGTGGTTTTCTTGAAATGTATTTATTTACTGAGAGATATATACTTGCATCATTTCTCATCCACCTTCAGCTTAACACATTTAGTCCTTCCCTTCAGCAGGTAAGGTCCAGATCAGTATAACTGCCATTGTTTACCTTTGCTTAACTAACTTTGTTTCATTTATTTATTTTTTTATTTATATCCTGCCTTTTTCCTACAAAGGACTCAAGGCAGCTTACATCATTCTCCTCCTCCATCTTATCTCCACAACAACAACCCTGTGAGGTAGGTCGGGCTGAGTGTCTGTGACTGGCCCAAAGTCACCCAGTTGGCTCCATGGCTGAGCAGGGACTGGAACCCAGATTGTCTGAGTCCCAGTCCCATGCTGTTAACCACTACACCACACTGGCTCTCTTCCACTGTTAAACATGAGCTCCTTGAGAAAGAAATTGTCCAGTTGCTGCTGCTGTTGCTATTCTTTCTTTTTTTATAAAGCGGAATCAACTGAGATGGTGCTATATGAGTATTATATTTATAAAATATTTCATTATAGAAAAAGAAAGCAACATCAGAACTTTAAAAATCTTCTAAATGCATTTAAAAGTAATGCACATATTTTTCATATTGTTCACCCTGTGCAGGATTTGTCATCAGTTCTTCATTCTACCAAGCAAATATCAGTTTACTAGCCTTTCATTAGTGAAACACATTCAGGTTACAGTGGAAGAGAGTTTCTTCTTTTTTCTGGTGGTAGTTTTTTTTTAAACTGCTGTTTTTTCTAAAAATCAAACTTATGCTGGATTCCTTCAACTTACAGTTTATAAGAGAATATTATTATGACTCCCACAGTTGACTCACTTGGCTAATTAATGAAGCAAGGAATATTTGTCATGAGCAAATATAGGGCATTTGAGTTCTGCAGTAGTTGTAACAGAAGAGTCAAAATACATATTGTTCTTCTAAGTAACTCTGACAGGAAAGTCCTTCTTCAGAGTTGCAAGAGTTTGCTTGTACTAGTTGCTAGATGTCCCAGCTGTTAATTTGATTTGCCATGTCCCATAAAGAACTTTGTGTTTTTTTCACATCCTGGTTCTCATGTCTTTGGTAAATATTGCACCAGAACCCTGAAAAGTTAAACCCTGGGTGCTTCCTTTCAGAATTTTCTGTTTTCATTGCAATCCGTAATAATCTATTTGAACAAAAGGAAAATATATTGTTTAATATGGTAAGAGGCTAGAACTTAGTCATCTCATTACTCATGCCCATAAAGTCAATATGTGCAGACCAATATGAGGCAAAACAAGCCTCCCTCAGGATCAGATTGCTCTGGGGTGCCCCTGGGAAAGACTCTGTGTCATAGCACCGCACTCCATACTTCTGATGCTGGGGAAGAGGCTCCACTCTGGCTTAAAAAAGGTCAGCCTGCATTTGTTGACCTGCGTTCAATAGTTTTGTCAAAGCCATAATAGTTAGAAATTTAGTCTTTTAAAAAAGAAAAATAAAGCACTCGGGAAGCAGAATTCTGTGTATAGTATTAAAACTCTGTACTCATAAGATTATAAATAAGCAGACTGTCTATTTTCACTTTGGATGTATTTGGTAAGGGTATATTGCTAGATTTTCAATGATGGAAAGTTTTCTTTAGAGAAATCCACCTGAGGCTTTGGCAAAAAAATTTTTCCTGTGGAGTGAATACTTTTCTGTACTCCTGAGGCATATCTTTAACATCATCTAAATATTGATATTATATTTTAGTCTGCTTTTATTGCAGTTTTGAAGTGCTTGCCTTTTATGGTTAATTGTATCTTGCTGTGGTCAGGTTGTTTTCTTTGTTCTAGAGCTGGCTTGTTTGTTTTAGTGTATACTGTGATTCCATTCCATGAATTCTGTGTTGTAATTATTTTAAATGGTTCATTTGTACATTGCTCAAAGAACCCAGGTTATTGGACAAATAACAAATGCAGTAGTGATTGTATGGGTGGGCCTTAGCTCAGTGGTAGAGACAGCATGTTGAGTTTCTACAGAGGACATATAGGAGGTGTGCATTTTTTAGGTACAGCTGGAAAAAGCGCTGACCTAAAACCTTGGAGAGCCACCGCCAGTGACCATAATGCTAGGTCAATACGATTGATCTGACTTGGTATAAGCCAATTTCATATACTTACCTGGTTGATACAGCCAAACCACCCATGTTTTTAACAAACCATATGCTCATGAGCGTGCCAGAACAAGCAAGCATGCCAGTTCCTGCATGTTTTAGTTTTCCTAAACAAGCCAAGAACATTCCTGGGTTATTGTTGGGATGTCTGAACCGGCTGTCTGGTTTAGGGTTTAAAAATTTAGTGTTTCAACCTGTGGCTTGACACTTGATTAATACTCTGGTTTTGGATAGCAAAACAGCAGCCTAGGAACAGGGTATTGCTGGGTTGTTTGGGAAAGTGGAAGTAACAAATGTATGAAAGGCAGTTTGCCTGCTGGTTAATGCATGGCCATGGCTAACCATGGGTTAAGCAACACATCGTTTGCTTTTATGTGCTAACTAGGCATACATCATCATTTAAATTATGTTTATTTTTACTTTGAAAATCAAGTAAAAAAAAACCCCTTAAAAGGTCTCAGCTTCACTCCTAAAACCAAATCATGATGTTTCAGACAGACCTCTCTGGGGAGCATATTGCATATACAGGGTGTCAGGAAGGCCTATCCTTTAATGCCACCTGTGTCATCTTTGTTGAAGGGTCTCTGAAGGATTCAGTGAACTGGCAGGTTCATATTATGTATGTCATAATATGGAGAAGGTATTGTACAATGTAATTATGCCAGGGTATGAACTAAGAGTTGCATGTAATAGTCCTTCATCAGTGTTAACATCTAATTCTGTCATAAAATATAGCATCCTATCAAATCAGTGCTCATCCAAATAGTCAGTGGATGGTTAAATAGTTGAAAACTAAATGCCATCACTATATTCCTAGGTACCATTGCAGTGGCCAATGGTAACTGAAGAGAGATGGATCAGTCTGTTTCTACTCCATGTCAGTTGCACAGGAGTTAATTCATAAATCTATCCCATCCCTTTTCTGCATTAATCTGATTTATTTTAAATCCACCAAAACTTTGTATACAAACTTTTCAATGGATTTTCTCACAAAATACTCATTGCTGAACATGTTTACTTTAAAATATATTTTTGCATACACATGTTGATTGGGCTTTTTTTGAGGTTGAGAACCATACTGCAACATTTAGAACAGTATAACATTCAAAGGATACTGGTTCTGCATTTCCAACATTAATCTGCATGATGTGAATAAGGTCAGTTCATATCAGACTTCTCAAATAACAAATTCCTCAAGTATCTCTAGTGGCGATGAAAATCCTTTCTGGCAACCACTTGCCCCTGGTTTTCCAGCGCAAACCACAGAACCCCACACATACTTCCTCCGTTTTTTCACACATTCCAAAAATTTAGTCAGGGTGAGGTTTCTTATTTCATGCTGGATGAAAAAACAGACTTTGTTTGCCAAATGTGTGGCACATACACAGGGCTTGGGAGCAAGGCCTGGGCCCCAAGACTGTTTCTCAAGGGCCTGAATATCCAGTGATGCCAGAGGAGGGCTTCTGCCTTAATTGCAGTGCAGGAGGGATTGCAGCTGGAGAGGGAATTGTCCCAGCAATTAAACCAAACTTCCACTGGTGACTGTTTGTTTATTAGGTGATACAGAAATTTAATCAGTGAAATGGATGAAATTAAATATCCCCACTAAATATCCCCACTAATATCCCCACTAAGTTTTCTGGTTACAGAGATTAAAAACTTAATATACATTATAAGTAACTATAATGAATAGTTATAATAGGATATACAAGAATAAATTAATAGATCCACATTTTTGAGGACAAGGGGGGCATGCAAGACTTTGGAGACACTCAGAAGCACAAAGAAGGTTGTTGTTATTTTAACTTTAAGTGTCTCCAATCATTCTATAAAGTGAGATTCTCCCCCCGCCCCTCTTTGCCAAACTGTATGAACAGGTCATGGGGAGGAGTGAAGTCAGTGGAGACCCTAAATTACAGCTGTCTAGCAAGGCCATGTAAAATATGTGGGTGTCTTCATTTTAAAAGTTCTGTCCAGAAACCTTGAACAAACAATATTGGGACACAGTTCTCAGTAAACAAAATATATGCCATTACCCCTAACATTTATCACAAAAACATCCTTAATGATTTAATTATCTTTTCACATTTTTTCTGCTCTCCATTCCTTTGCTAAGCATTTTCTTTTAAGTATTTAAAAATAATGGAATAGTGACAGAAGGGCCCATAGTTTTATCTAGTAATCACTGTAGGGATATTTATTTTTAGATACTTGGGCCTGCTAAGCAGTTGTAGTACATAGAACAAAACTGAATATCGCATGATTAAGCCACTTTCCAATACGTATGATCTTGGGAAGCAATTTTAACTGATTACTCGCCCTTCAATCACACCTAAAATAGCTTTTTGTTATGTGAACACTTTTTACTTTTTGTATTCTCAAAGGGGGAAAAGAATCTGAGGACCAAGCTATGTATTATGCAAGAACACTTTCACCAGCCTTGCAAATTTCCAGACGTGCATAGGAATGAAGAGGGAAGGTTAGTGGAGCGGTATAATTGATCATGGACACCAGGAAAAGGCTTAGCCTATCATTACATCAGGATCAGCTGCGGCTATTGAACACTGACATAGTGCAGCAGCTATGAACTAGCAAGCCTTCACTTTGGCTTCGGTCACAGATTCACTGGCTGTTCTTAAATGAGTCATTCTGGCCTCAGGACTACCTCTTCCAAGCTCTACATTGTGGTGTTTCCTTTATAGGACTGATTTCCCTTTTAGGACTATTCAGCGCATTGTCGACCCACTCCAAAAGTATGTAAATAGCTACAATCCCTCCAGAGTATGACACAGCTCCAAACTTAGAGTTGGGCGTTGAGGCGATTCATTCACTTTGCAAGAGTGGAAGTTGCCTTGACAAAAATGGGCAGGATAGAAATCTAATAAAGAGATAAATAGTAAAAAGTCAGTATTCAGACTGGACTAGTCTCAGCTATTGTACAGATAGCTGCTATCTAAGCATTTACAGAATTCTGAGTATTAAATCTACAATAATTACATAAATGCATCATAATACATTACTACTCTGTAAAATATGTTGCAGATATTTCTGAGATGTGTGTCTGATGCTCAAAGAAGCAGCAAGACCTGACTAGAAATGCTACAGGCTTTTTAAACAGTGCTACTTCACAGTGGCTGGTTTGCATAACATACTGCAACTAGTGGCTTATTTAAGACACAACCTGCAGGCACTTTCCCAACTATTCCATCCTGGTCATGGATTGTTGTGTCATGCAAACCTGGCCCAGGGGTATTATGTTAGGGTTAAACAATCCTGGCAGGACCCTTCTGGCTGGGTGTGTTCAGCACAATGAACCACAGACACTGTTTGACTATCCAGGTTGGTTTCTGTCATGCATGTCACATGGATAGCCCCAGTGGCTGCTTTCTGTGAATGTGTTGTACTCGGGCATGCCTCTACTTTGTGCCTGCTTTGGTCTCCCACCACAAATAGAAGATTAGTATGTCAGCCAAACTATGGTTCCTAGCTTGTTGCACCCTGGATTATGAATGAGAGTTTGAGCCATTAGGTACTTTACTAATTGAATTTTAAATGCATTCATCTTTAGACTGCTTTTGAAGAGGTGTGTTTTATAGTATTTATTACGATCAGTATTGCATAAACTTGCTGAGATGGAGCCCCAAAGTTGTTGAAAGTGAATCCCTTCCTCCTATTAAACATTGTGAACTCCCTGCCTTTAAATTAGGAATGTACACAGTTAGCTAATGTATGGCATAAACATTTTAAATTATTTTTTTGAAACTTATATCAACATCAAAACTATTCTAATGTCATCTAAAAAATGTGGTTGTGGTACCTAGAAGTGTAAAATATTTTCCCAGTCCTTACCAATGACTCTCAGATAAGAAGTTAAGATTTAATAGATCACAAGAATTGAGTTGCTGATGGTCTCATTACTTTGGCGCAATGGAACAAGGGCACGTTAGGCAGTATTCACTGTCATCCAAATTAATACCAGTTTAACAAAGTAATATCATTTCCCCCCACAATGAGATTGCTCACTTCTCTAGCCTTTTAAATTGCTTAAGAATTTGCTGTAGCATTTGTGACCCTGCAAAACTAGTGTGGTATAGTGGTTAAGAGCACAGATCTGGGACTCAGGTGACTGGGGTTCTAGTCCCAAGCCATGGTGCCGACTGGGTGACTTTTGGCCAGTCACTGTCTCTCAGCCTAGCCTACTTCACAGAGTTCCTGTGGGGATGAGATGGAGAGCAGAAGAGGAGAATGGTGTAAGCTGCTTTTTCATAAGAAAAAGCAGAATATAAACTTAATAAGAAGACACATGCCTTGGGGAAGGCGCAATAAAGACAAGAAAGTAAGTGCGTAGAAAAGGCATAACCTTCTCTGCTTCAGGCTTCCCATCGATTCAAGTCCTGAGGCTTTAAGATACAAGTCATGATGCATCCCTAAACCTCTGGAATTCAGGAATGCTTATAAATCTAAATCCACAAACTTGAAAATGAATTAATGGGGCAAGATACAGTTCAGTGGGGAGAAGTTAACTGGAACAAATCTTACGTGGTAAATCCCTGTGGGAATACCTGTTCTAGGGCTCTCTCCAGGTGTTCTTGAGACACCCCCCCCCCCCAGCCCAGGAATGCCACATACCCATGACTGGTCATTCAAACCATTTAGCTACTTCAACTGGACTTAAAATTCCACACTAACCTCTTGCCTTTTCTAATCACAGTGCTGTCTTTTCTCATGCCAATAAGCTTGTGTCGAGATGTTTTTCTTGATGTTTGCATTCAGAGGCTTAGTGGTGTCACAGAGACAAATGGTGGTGGTTGTAATTCTGTGCAGTGAATGTCACTATTGAGTTCCATCAGCTTTAATTTCCTTTACTGAGTAGTGACATTTTCAATTTGTGGAATGAAAGCAAATTCTCTGTGTGTGCATGCGTACACTTTCTGCAAGCTACTTTCAAGTGTTCCTTCGCTATTTAAAGTTCCTGGCTGAGTCTCTGCACATATATTTTTGGCTACAACATAACAGGCGTTAATAGGACTTCTCCCACAATACAGCCAATGACCGAAAGGTTACTTAGAGGCTATATGAAAGGGGACGTGTTCAACATGAAGAATGTCCCAATTTCAGTCCCAGGAATCTCCATTTTAAAAAGGAGCAGATAGCAGGTGGTGAGTTAGATTTTGCTTGAGACTTCTGATAGTTGTTGCCAGTTGGAGTAGACAGTATTCTATATCTATTTATTTCATTTATATTCCACCTTTTTTTCCTTTCAAGGAGTTCAAGGTGGCTTACATAATTCTCCTCCTCTCAATTCCCACACATCAACAATTCTGTGAAGTAGGTTGGGCTGAGAGTCTGTTACTAGCCCAAAGTCACGCAGTCACCCATCGTTGAGTGGGAACTAGAACCCAAATTGCCTGGTTCACAGACCAACAGTTTTAACCACTACACCACTCTGGTTCTCAAAACTTCATGTTTTGCCCACCTTAATTGACTCTCCATCTACATCACTGGAATCACCATTTTCCATTCTTGATATTTGGCAAGTTCTTGCAATTCTATTGATCCTGAACTGCAACATTCTGCTGGTTTCTGAACAGCAACAAAAATAAAGGACTTGAGTCTCTTCTCAGGGCCTCCCAGCTGACGGTTGCAGAAGATTTCCTTCATATATCAGCTTGCTGGCTTACAGATCTCGGGGTCATTCCACCCAAACAATGACGGATTCTTCTGCTTTTCAGTCCTCTTCTGGACTGCCCCTGCCAGGCCTTTGTAGGGCTGCTACTTGTTCAGTCCATCCACATTTATATATCACTACAGCTCAGTGTCTAGGCCATGGCAGGCTGCTCCTTTGGCAGAGAGATTCATTACATCAGTGGCAGCTCTGACTTGCATCTGGTAAGCAAGCTTGTCAAATACTCCTATGTGTGATGCACAGAGACTGGAGGGAGGGAGGGAGGGAGGATAAGGTGCCGGCATTCTGCTGCTCCAGAACTGAATCCTTTTGACAATTGCACAAACTTTTGGTTTGTTACAGAGGCAAGGCAAAGGGTCAGCTCCTTTTGCCACAAAGACTTTCAGGTTGGGGAGTATGGGCAGTCTTCTTGGCCTATGAACTGTCAGAACTGCAACTCCTGGTGCTATCTCAAATGCACTCAACGTGTGTGATGGCAGCTTTGATCACGTTGCATGCAGGCATCCATCTGCCAGATCTCTGCACAGCAGCAACTTGGTCAACTCCATCCCTCTTCACCAAGCATTATTGCCCAACATCTGTGCCAGGGCTGACTGCGCATTTGGGATAGCAGTCCTTCCAGTGACAACACTGACCCACCATCCACTTATGGGTAAGCTTGCTAGTCGCCCCTGTGTGTGAGGCACAGAGACGATGGAGGAGAAGGGCAGGATGCCTACCTGTAAGTGTCATTCTTCAAGTTGGCAGCTCTGCATTCACACAACCCACCTGCCTGCCCCACTGGGTGTCATGAGCAGCCTAGCTATTTGTGCTGCACGTGCTTGTCTTGTTGCCGTGCTTGTCTCCCATCTATGGTGCCGCTCAGGGATGCAGGTGTGGCACTGCCGCTGCCTAATGAGGAGGTGGTACTGCTTCGCTCAGTGTGAGGCCAGCACTGCTGGTCCCCTGGGCCTGCGGGCACAGGGCAGGCTTGCTGGAACTGAGGGACATGACGGGAGCCCCTCCCTTTTATAGGGGTGCTGGGGTGGGGTTCCTTCCAAAATGCTCTTACCTGTTGAATCTTGCAGCGGCCGGCGCAGAGCCCATGTGTGTGAACGCACGGATGACCACTCAAAGGTTGACAGTTAGAGGAAAGCAACCTGCCTTTTATCCAGCAGTGTGGCATGATAGCTCTGTATTTGGTAAATAGTTGCCTTAACGTGCAGGAGTTTAAACCAATTTAAATACCGATCTGTATTCATATTTAGAGATTCTATTTTGTGTCAAAAAGCTTCAGCAAAGGGTTGCATGATTCTGCACAAAATGACATCTTATTTCTAAATATGACACATGGCAGATGGTCTCTGGTCAGGAAAGATTAAAATTAAACCTTCTAAACTGCTGTATGTTTATCTCCAGCAATGTATCTCTCTGAGCCTGTTTCTTTGCGCATGAGGGAAAGAGAGAAATGTAAACAGTTTTCTTGGATCTAAATTAAATTTATCTGTTTACTATACAAAATAATTTGAGTCTCAGCATGTTTTGGAAGCGGGACAGTTGTGCAACTCCTCTTAAAATAGCACGATCAAGCACTGAAGCAACCCATTCTGGCAGGAGGATGCAGGATGAGGCATGTACCTGTGACGTGCCTCTCGCCGTGTGCTACTTTTTGAATTTGAATCCAGCACATGGTGAATGCACTTGAGGTACAGTCTCTGCACGGTGTGTGAGCCACCAAGGAAGATGGCTTGTGCTAGCAGCACAAATTGAGAGGGGGAAATCAATTCCTTTCCAATTCAGTTATCATTGTGCACATGCCCTGCTTCTACAGACAAAGTTCCCTTTATATATAGGATAGGATGGATAATAGTGTAGCTGATACATTAGTGCAGCTTGGGCTACATCTTGAAGCCAAAGTTTAGGGCCACCCAGCCTGGGGATCCCAAATGCTTTTGGAAAGCAGGAGCAAACTTCATTTTATTTCTGTAGCCGTGATGGTGCCATGATTTAACCAACCTTAAAGTGAAAAGTTGCACATGGTGAGAATACTCTTATTGTTTAATCAGGATTGGTAAACATGAGGAATGCAGAAGTAGTTGCAAAGTATGGAATGGCAGCATGGAATGGCAGTGTAGGGGAAGGAAGAGAAAGAGAAATGCTAGCTGTGTATTTCACAACTGCAGTAATACACAAAGTTGTCATTTAATTCCTATAATACCTAATAACTGAAGTTGTCCGGGCAGTGGACAGCAGTGATAAATACTATACTATGTAGCATGCCTCTAAAATTCACTCCCCTTCTATTCTGTTCTCTGGCATGGAGTTCCCAGTGGTCCTCATCCAGAAGAGGACCCCATTTCCTGCTTTCAGGAACTCTGCCATGCCATTTATATCCAGATTATGCACTGGGCCGTACTGTATATGCATTGGTTTCTGTTTGGGTGGGTTGGGGTGGGGGGAGCTAAGCTATGGATTTTTTGAAAGGCCATTTGTATTCAGACTATTTCAAGAAGAAACTGGCATTTAAACTGAGATATTTAAGTGTGAGGTAACAAACACATTGTCAGGAAAAGTAAAACTTTAATTTACTTGAACATCTAATGCTATTGAGTGGGTTCCCACAACACAATAACCCACCATGATGGGATGTCATGGTATCTAAACCCAGTGTGTTTTCCTTAGGATAGCGTCATGTTCATGAACAAGCCATGCTGAGAATCCGTAGCTTTTTGGCTTTGGTTGATCATACCCATGGTTGATTGTTATGTCATCCAAAACCTGGGAGAGCAATTTTATTCTGGGTTGCTGGGATCAGCTACAAACCCACTCAGGAAGAGCAGCAAAAACCACTGTGCCACTCTGTAATCTTGCTAATGCAGCCTCCAGCCTTCCTCACCAGTGACAGCAATTCTTCTAATACCAAAGCAGCACTTTTCAGCTATTCCCAGATGGGGAGAGACTAACTCCTTCTGCTTTTGCTGCTCCTTTTGCAGTTACTGCAGGTGCACACATTTCCTGCCTCCCACCTTTCAAAGTACAAATATTCCCAACACTTAAAAGCAAAGGGGGAGCTAATGATGTTTCCCGGTATGTTTCTTCTGTAACTGCACCACTGGGTCAGGCAGGATGGCACATGTTAGACCAGTGAAAATGTGCTCTTGCAAAAGATTGACCACAAATAATAATTAGAAACAAATTAACAATCATCTGTATTCTCCCTACACACCAAACATTTTTTAACGTGGCAAACAGTAAGGGATAGCAATCAGAGGAGGGAGGGGCTGGGATGAGGAGGCAAGGCAGGTTCTGGCACAAAGAAACCTGAGAATATGTACCTGAAGTGCAGATGGGGAAAGAGGGGGAGAATAAGCCATGATAAACCCAAGCATCTGTCAGTCATACTGTGGGTTGTCAGGCAAACACTCAGCCCATTGTGGCTTATTCACAGAGTGGTTTAGCTTAGCACACAAACCTACCCATTGTGCCTTTCCCCCCTCTCTTTAATATTTAGTTTCTGTTTCTGAGGAGACAGACTGTCACATAAGATTTGGGCTGCAGCTTACCAAAATCCTCTACTTCTATTATATATTTCTTAGGCAAGCCATGAAATTGGAAGTACAGTGGATATTCTGGTATATAGAATTGGAAGATAAATCTTTCTGATTTTGAACTTTGCTGTGCTGAATTCCTTTTATTGCATCAAATCTCAAGAAACAAAGTTTTGCACATCACCGGGATCTACCAACCACATTCAAATATCTGTGTATAAACTTGCTTGCAACTCACAGATCCCTGTTGTCCTGAGTGAAGACCAAACTTCATAATTGCAAACCTATGTTTTTAAATGTGGGTTTGTAAAGTTTTTAAATGTGGGTTTGCACCAGAGGGTTTTATGTAAATTTTTACTGTTATGTTGTTATTTATTTGTATATTTTGTTTTGTTGTGAGCCGTCCCGAGGCTTTGTTGCGATGGGGCGGCATAGAAATGTTTTAAATAAATAAAGTGAGGTGGGGTGGAATTTATGTTTTTGAAGCATAAAACAAGCCTATGAGCCTAAGGGGCTGAATTAGGACTCCTTCTCCAGCCTGAAGCTTCCCTTCCTCTCCCTGAATAATTTCCCCCCAGTACTAGAAGTGAGTTTGGCTGGGATAAATGTGACTAGAGGGGAGACTGTAGAAAAAGGCGGTGGCTGGTTTGTGAGAGGGGCTCTTTATCCTACTTAAATTGCATCACCTATCCCACCCACATATTTTGGCACTGACAATGAATGTCAGTGAATGTTTAAGGTAAAAGGCTGGGAGGGGATGATGGAGTAAGAAGCAGACGTGCTCACACTGTTGCTGGCTATATTTTCTCTATTGTTAAAAGTCCAGTGCCTGAGTTTGAACATTCAACAGATACATGAAGTTTCCTCTGGTCTACCTAAACATTACTAAATAAGAAGGAATCATTGCTCATTGTCCTAGGTTGGAGCAAGATATTAAGAAGTTAAAGGCTGACCTCCAGGCGAGTAGGCAGATTGAACAAGAGCTGCGTAGCCAGATCAGTTCTCTGACCAGCACAGAGCGGGGAATTCGGTCTGAAATTGGACAGCTCAGACAGGAAAATGAGCTGCTTCAGAATAAGTAAGTATAGCTCCTCATCCACCCAAAAAATATTGGAATCCCATTCTGCTGATGATTATAGCTACTATATCTGTATATTTTTAACATTTTAGTTTTGCTAAATCACAGTTCAGTGGAAGATAAGCTCCTTTGAGCTCAGTGACAGAGATTTAAGATTTGATAGTTCTCAACTTTGGCTGGATCATGTCCTGAGTTTTTTTGCCCACTGCTCTATAGTTGGGAAAACCAGGTTAAAAAAACCCCACCCTTGTCATTGGCCATGTTTTCTGTACATGTATGAGGGAGGAATGAACTAAATAGCATAGAGTGGTTTGAAAGCTAAATTAATAATAACTAATTCCCACTGATCCATATAAATGCTCTATGAGCATTCAATATTTATTCTTCTCTACAGAAGCATTTGATTTAAAACAATTAAAAAGTCACACTTGTTAACAATTTTTTTTTAAAGAGCTCTAGTATAGCACCCTTCATTCTGGAAAAGTAATGTAAATATTCTCTCCCATCCATTCAAATACTGTTCTTAAAGTCCCTTAAATTCCAACCAGAACAGGCAATAAATGGGAATGTAAGTATTTCTGTAAATTATTCCCATGAATGAAAAATTAAAGCAAAAGTACAGCAAAAGTCTGTTTAGATAATAACATTCTTGTCTTGTGTATGTGCATTGGATCCATCTGTTCTCTAAGCCACCACAACCCAGTAAGAAATTTAAGCACCTCACTCCTTCCAGAGCTACTACATGTAGATATTTGTCCAGGCAAATGCACCTAAACTGCATAGATAGCATGCCTTCCAAAAGAGGGATTTCCGTTCATCAGTGCTGCCACCACCACCATTTTGAAGCCTGTTAATGGACTGGCCTTTGGCCTTACTCTCCTTGCAAGGGAATCTGAGGGAATGTGTTAATTTTAGGCACATTTCCTGATGTATAGGTGCTAAGCTGGATGCAATACCACTTTGAGGACAACCAATTGCTCCAAATTAATCCATGGCAATTGGAGAATATGCCTGAGTTCATCCATCTATATGGACATCTTATCAAGGGATTTTGAGGAAGATGGTCAAATCTGTTTTTAATGTACATTAAACCTATTATTCATATTCACAAATATGTATGTCTAGTTACCTTCTTGCATTAAGCCAGTGCAGTAGTGCAGTGGCCAAAGATATATTGTGAAATGTACACATTTATTCTGTATGTTCAGAAGTGTCAAAACTTCTATGAGTAAAACGTGCACATAGCTCTGATATATCAACCACAGGGAAGCTGTACATGCCAGGAGCTGAGCCCCAGAAATCCCGGCCTCCATTATGATAGTGTTGCATGCTCTAGCTCCTTTACTCAAAGTAGAACTTCCCGAACAGTATTTGTTAGTCTACTGACTACAGCTCCTATCATACACAGTCACCATGGCTAGTGGGCCAAGTCTTGTCCACCATGCTTTTTTCCCCAAAGATGTAATTTTACCCCCTCATTGGAAAGAATCAATTTGGCCCTCTATAAATTTTTACTGCATTAATACTAAATTTTCCTAGCAATTTGCATAAATAAAAATTGTATATCTTCTCCCCTCTTTTTTTAGACTACATAATGCTGTACAAATGAAACAAAAAGATAAGCAGACTATTGGCCAATTGGAGAAAAAACTAAAAGCAGAGCAAGAAGCACGCACCTTTGTAGAAAAGCAGTTGATGGAAGAAAAAAAAAGGAAGAAGTTGGAAGAAGCAACCGCTGCACGAGCTGTTGCGTTTGCTGCTGCTACCAGGTATTTGGCATCCTTTGCTTTTTCCTGCCTGGAGCCAGTGTATAAGTTCAATGGATTCAAATAGAAAGACTGATGCGTGCGTGCGTGCGTGCGTGCTTGCTTGCTTGCGAATGAATGAATGAATGAATGAATGATATTTATATGCCGTCCTCTGCAAAAGCCTCAGGACTTAAATGGTTGTTAATTTATTAACAATTGCCAGTATGTCAGAAGGTGAATTCAGTGCCCTTAACCTTTATCCAACTAGTATTTTTAAAATTTGCGCTGATGAACCTTACAATTTTTATTTATTTTTTATTTAGATTTCTATACACTGCCCCATTCTAAGCAGTTTACAAGAGACTAATGCCAACAACAGTTAAAATTTGAACTAAAAACAAGCATATTAAATAAAACTAATCTGGGGAAGGCCTCTTGGGAAAGATTCATCCTTAGTTCCCTCTTAAAGGTAGCAATCTGGGATATCAGATGCGTCTTTCCTGGCAGGCCAATCCATAGTTTAGGGGCAACCACTGAGAAAGACAGCTTCAGATTAACCCCATACAAGAGCAGTCCTTCAGGCAGGCAGGATCTCTTCCCTCTCCGATGGAGGCATTGGTGATAAGGCATAATAGCTCCCTCACTGTCTCCATCCCCTGGACCCCCAGCCAAGATGGACACAGATCGAGAGGACAGGTGGGTCTTCTCACCAGTCCGGGCAGCCTGTCAACATCTTTAGGATTTATAGATTAAAACTGATTCAGAATAATCCCATTCACGGCGTTGCTGGATCCCTCTGTGTTGATTTCCACCTGCACAATAGCTTCAAGCTTGAACCCCATCCAAGAAATTTTATCTGCAAAGTGATTGCTAAAAGTGTCACAGCGAGCGATTGATGGCCCCAAAGATAGCTTAGGGGGCATTGAGGCTTGAGCTCATATGCTTGAGTGCAGGAAAATCATGATTCTTAATGTGTAGAAAAACGAGTGGGTATTTTCAAATGATATATTTTTTGATGATACTCATATTCCTTGAGTTGTATGATACAGAAAAGCAAATGCAACTTCTTTTTCTTTCCACTTTTTGAGTCTCATTAACACATTAATGAAAGTAGCACTGTTGAACACAGAAAGTTTGCCTGATTCACTCTTTCCATTTTGCTTGGCAGAGGAGAATGCACTGAAACTCTACGAAATCGCATCAGAGATCTGGAGACAGAGTGCAAGAAATTGACGATTGACATAAAGCTGAAAGAAGACCAGATACGAGATCTAGAAATGAAAGTTCAGGTAACAAGCACCAAGACAATGCAGGTGTCCCTCGCTTGTTGATGCCAGCAGACACAGTCCAGGCCGTGGGCCATGGCTATGCTGGCTGCGTGGCATGAGAGTTGCCTTGGAGGGCACCAGATTAGGGGAGGCTATTCTAAGAAGAGTTTGGTCAAATTTGAGCACTGTGAATGCAAGACTGAAAGCTGATTTTTTCCTTCATTATGCTTTCCTCTTTTCTTGAGAGACGGTTGATGAGAGGTCCTGGAGCAAACCATGGAGTTCATTAATAAACCCTGGATTTGGCACCATTATGTGCATTGGGGCCACATGTGACCCAATTTGTCACCAAGTATGTATCTGATGGGCTGCTACAGCCACAGCTCCCCCAGAGGTTTATTTCTTATTCTGCACACTTAACTTTGAACATGTGATTGTCATAATCATGTGTTATATTTTTAGGTGTGCATGGGAAAACATCCTAGGCTATAGGGTGACAACAGATTTTTCTAAGTGGGATCATCAGCAAAATTTTGGTGAGGTGGGTGGGTGGTTTCTGTCTTCCAGATGAGGCAAATCAGAAGCGTGATAAAACAAACACGTTTGATTGTCAGGAAAAAGTAAAGGAGCGAGAGGGCAGGTGGCTGTCCTTGAGCAGCGGATTCTTCAGTTAGGTGCTTCTCCACCAGTTGTGGTTTAGAAGATGGCATGATTGGGCCTCGCTAGACTACTGCAGTTGTTAGCACTCAACTACTCTTTAAATGACCTGGTTCTGAGCCATTCAGTGATTTAAAATGGAAATAGTTTGCCTGCTCATGGCACTTTTTCTTTGGTCAAAAAGATTTGGCAAGTCCTAGTCTTTTTTCAAAAACCTGCAAAGCCTGCTTGATCAAAGGGAACATGAAGACAAATGAAAATTTGGATACTCAGTGAAAAGATACTTTTCTGAAACCTTGCTCAATGCCTTTCAAGCATTTGTCTTCAGCCTTTCATATTCACCTAAAAGGTTATTGACAAAATAGTCCTTTTCAAAGAGAAGTGCTGCTTATTGTTACTTCAATTGTCTTGTGGTCTTTTTTATTATTTTGGTTTTTAACTCAAGATAATTTTGTTCTAATCTTGTAATTTGCTTGTGATGTGTGTTACAGTGTGAAGTGCCTTGAGGTTCAGTGTAGCAGGATAAGGCAGAGTAAAGTTATTTTGCATAAATGAATTCCAGGTTTGGAACCCCGCTCTTGGAAGAAGATTAAAACATCTGGGATGAGGGGAGATAGGCATTTGCTCTGTATAACATGTATTTCCACCCTAATATAATGCTCCTCAATCGTTTGAAAAATGTTTAAGTTGAACATCTATAAAAATAGATACAAGTTCTACATCTGTTTCTGAACCTGTTCTTAGTTTAGTTTTTTCATTTATTCTGTTAGGTTTGCAGTAAAACATTTCTGTCTTTTCAGTGTTTTCTTTTTTTCTTGTGCTGCATTAGAAGGCCAATGCTGTCAAATTAGCTAGGGAAAAATAACACAATTCTTGATTTAATATATGGAACACTGGGGAATATACAAAGGAATAATGTCTTAATAATCTCAAGCTTTATGTTTATGTATTGAAAAGAAGAACAGTTTGATCTTATGCATGCGACATACTAAATAAAGTTATTTTTATTGCCATAAAATAGTTACAGCAAAAATTTTAAAGAGCACCCCAGCCTTAAAATAGAGCCTGGACAGCTTGGGTATGTTAGAAACCCTGAAGCAAAGAAAAGAATTTAATTTGTGGACCAAGGCAGTTAGATAACCTCTTCTTTTGTGTGTTTGCAAATACGAGCTTCCTGAGTCGTTCTCTGGCATACCAAGACCCAGCTCATCCATTCTCTTTGCACACCACTTATTTTCCTGCCTTGAGGTCCCTGCTCAAGGAAAAGGCCCAGTGGTATGGGGTATATTTTTCACAGAGGAGGATGCAGGTTCAGCCCTGATAATTTGAGCCTGGTGTACCGTGTGCTCTCCAGTAGCAGGACTAAGAATGTGTGATTTAGCCTGAGTCTCTGGAGACCTGCTGCTAGTTAGAGTAGACTCTGTTGGGTTTAGATGGACTTATGTCTGGCCTTGGTATTTTACAGCAAAAGCACTGATCATTATGAGGTGCAAATGAGGCTCCCCATCGCGAGGAACCTTGCCTGGAGGCCATATCTGGCCCTCTGGGGTTCTCCCCACCTTTCCCGTTATTGCTGCTCCTTGCTTGCTGGGCAGAGAGCCAGGAAGCAAGACGGCTGTGGCACCTGCTGGTGTTTCTTGCCACCGCTGTCACTGCCTGGGCCAGGGCCAGGGCAAGAGGCAGGGAAACAAGCAGGTTCCAGTGGTGAAGCAGGGCTTGCCATGCAGGGGCCTCTTGGCAGGTTCCTTACCATGCCTACCCTTGGCACCCATGCAAGGCAGGGCCAGTTGAAAAAATGGCCAGACCACACGGGGAAACCGCAGACTAGAAGCTCTCCATTCCGGATATCAACAAAGCTGCACTAGCGGGAGCCATGGTCAAATATGGCCCACCCAGTGTCCTGTTGTGGCCCTCTGGCATTCCCCAGACAGCCATACCCACCTTGCCCTGCACCAAGTGCTTTGCCAGCATTTGTGCCGGTCCTCCTCCCCCATTTTAAAGGTTAAAATAGGCTAGTCTGGTTTGGTATTTTAGGCTTCATGGGAGATATGACTATCAGTAGCTGCTTGCCAAGGTGGCTGTATGCTCTGATGTCTCCTGCCCAGGCGCTTTCTCTTATGCCTAGTCAGCCACAGATGGAGAGAACCCCCACAGCAGGCTGCCATTGTGTTTTGGGATGTCTATATTCACATTAAACAGGCCATGAGAATAATACAGGCAATCTTTTATTCCTTTGGGAAGGGCAGGCCAAGAAACTATTACACTAGAACGTTAAATTTCCAAGCAGCAACTTTATAGTCAGGTTATGACGCATGCATGTTTTTTACATCCTACTTTCAAGGTCAAATGGTCCTAAACCTAACATATATGGCAAATGTGCCCCCAAATTTCATTTCCCTCCCTCAGCCCCAGAGAAACATTTTTTTCTTCACCTTGTTGTTGTTGCCCTGCATCTCAGTATAAAGAGCCTATTTGTAACAGCCCTGCTTTAATTATTCTCAAAGGAACTGCGGAAATACAAAGAGAATGAAAAGGAAACAGAGGTGTTAATGTCAGCACTTTCAGCCATGCAGGATAAGACACAGCACTTAGAGAACAGTTTGAGCGCAGAGACGAGGATCAAGTTGGACCTGTTCTCTGCATTAGGAGATGCAAAGAGACAACTCGAGATAGCCCAAGGTAAGTGGATTCCTCCTGGTATGTGCGGCTAGGCTGCCCAGTAGAAAATGTGGGGGTGCCCCCTGGTGTTCATGGAGCTATTGTGAGTGTGCTCCAAAGAATTGCATGTGCAAAGAAAAAAGCTTCCATGTGCAAGCAGAGCTGTTTCACACGTAATGACAACCCCTAGGTTGTTGGCAAACCATCAGTTAGAACAGGGTTGTTTGTTCCTCGACAACAGAGAGTGCTTGGTTTGAGTGCCACACCAAATAATGCAGGAGAGGAACCACACAACACATGGTTGTAAGGCGAGGCACTTGCTGCCGTGAAGTCCCAACAACCCAGAAATTTAGCATCCCGTGGGCTGGCATTACAGAGGAACAAGGCCAGTGAGTTTTGGGTAGGGGATGCTCGCCAGTTTTTCTCTTTGAGATGTATTTTCTCGAGTTATATCCAGACCTGAATCAGAGGCCCCCTCCCAACCATCAGGACTAGCTTTTGCAGGAGCACAAGAGACTGCATTGTGTAGGGTAGAGGTATATACACGGCCTTTGAGGTTTTGGCCCTTGAATACCAAGACTATCTTTGAAATAGCCCTTGCGAAAAAAAATCTGTGGGGACACATATGCACTCAAAAATTTTGACTTGTCCTAGAAACTCCCCTGACAAATTTCTTCAGCTTTCCCTAAAATCCCCCAGTTTTGTCCCCAAGAAGGAATCCCAGCTGCCCATTAAATTTTGCTTTAGGCAAGTCTCAGTGCTGCTGAATGCCAGGGAGGCTTTCAAACACAATCAGTGGAAGTTCAGCCATTAAGTAAGGTTATCTACAACTTCCACATCAACCAGTAGTTCTGCGAGTGAGAGTGGAGACATGTACAATGTAGGCAACCAATTCAAAAATTTGAGAATAATTGCTTTGGTCCCCATGAGGAGTCGCAAATCAGCCAAACAGTTGTAGCATCCTCCATAACAAGAGACACGACGATGTGTGATATTTTTTTCTTTCTTTCGAAGAATGGAAACAACAAAATATGGTTAAATTGTACTGGATTTCTGAGTGTAATGTCAAGTGTGAATGCTGCAAAACTGACATGGTAGCACGTTAAGCACCCAGTGGAATTCCTCATGTGGATACACGTTGCAGGAATACAAAATGCTGAGGGAAGTGGGAAAAGAAAAGTGGACATCTACTTAAGTAGTTTAATTTGCATGTCCCACTCCTTGGCAATTGGTGTACATTCTAACCTTCGGGAAATAACTTTCCAGTGCAGCCTTCTGTAAAAATGTAATAAAATTATCTAGTAGGAAGTTCTAATTAAGGCTGCATCCAGTTTTCCTCCTCAGTGGTTGAGGGAGAATCACTCTCTGCTTGGAAAGCCCTCATGTCATATATTTTATTTTTTATTTGACAAATTTACCCTTCTTCACTGCTGTTGATGCTGTTTTGCACCTTCTCATTCCCACTTTCCCGCTTTGGCATGTTTTGTCTGTCAAAGCTGTCACGTTCCCGGAGTGGCCACAGCCTGTCAGGGATCATGTACATCTCGATGCCTCATAGCCGGTCTTGGCGGCGTGACCTCATCACTGAGGGCAAACACATCCCTGTCATCTTGTCTGTGCCAATCATTGCCGGGCCCTTTGACCCCCTTTTCCCTTCTGTCACCCAGAAGAGCACTGCTGCTGGCAATCACCTCTCTGGTTCAGATTTGCCTGCAAAACCCAGCCGCCCCCTTCGTTTTCCTAATCAGTTCCACTTCTGATTAGTTGTGGACTGTAAAATGCCACTTCAGCCAGCAGAGGGTGCCCAAAGCTAGTGAAAGATTGGTGTTCTCCCACAGACGAATATGTGCTGCATTTAGATGTTGGCTGTTCTAAATGGATTTGCAGTGATCCCCGTCCCTCATACCTTTAGGCTCTCCCATCAGAACATAGAATCGTAGAATAGTAGGGTTGGAAGGGACCGGAAGGCCATTGAGTCCAACCTCCTGCTCAGTGCAGGACACTTGAGTTAATCCTCCTCAGGTGGCTGGGCAGTTGCTTTTTTTTTTTTGGCCATGTCTGTGGGGTGCTAGTAGTGGCTGATCCTTGTCTTCTTTTTGTTTCATATCACAGGGCAAATAATTCAGAAAGATCAGGAAATCAAGGACCTAAAACAGAAGATAGCAGAAGTTATGGCGGTAATGCCCAGCATAACGTACACTGCGGCCACCAGCACGCTGAGTCCTGTTTCCCCACATTACTCTTCCAAATTTGTGGAGACCAGCCCTTCTGGACTTGATCCGAATGCCTCAGTTTATCAACCCCTGAAGAAGTAAATGCCAACTTCCGATTTGTTACACAGAAGGCATCACACAGAAAAATCTCTTGCAGTCAAGATGAAATTTGTATTGTGTGAGACTGTACTGATTTATTGTTTAAAAAATGAAAATAAAAAGAAGGAAGTGGGGGAAAGAACCCCAACACTGAGATTTGGCTAGAACTGCCCATCAGTTTTTTCTTGTAAATTTTTAGAAAACCTCACAGAACTTTAAGGTTTTTTTCTTGGCCAATGCATTAAGGGAAAAAGAACCCATAATTCTTGATTTTCATGTAGCAAATTCTGCCTCTCTCCTTTTTAAAATATATATCTCTCTCTCTCTCTCTCTCTCTCTCTCTCTCTCTCTCTCTCTCTCTCTCTCGGTTTCCTCTTGAAAAGGTAGAACTAACTTGGAGCTCTGCTTGATTCTAAACCCTTTCTTTCATTTTTTACAAATATAATGAAGCTAAAATAGCAAATTAAAAATTGCAAGAAATAATGATGGAAATTCTTTTTTTTTTTTTTTTTTTTTTAGAATGAAAGGGTTTATATTCAAACAAAGCTTTGCTAACATCAGTGTGCCATGAAGTGGGGAGGAAGAGATCAAGAAATCAATTGGCTTACCCCTCTAAGGACCAAACATATTTCAGGGGGCATCGGTTTTAACAGAAGGCATGAGAAATGCAGGATGCTTAGACAATAATGTACCCTTGGTGGTTGTGTGAGGTATTTAGGTTCCCATCAGGGCATGTAGTCACGTGAGGACTGCTAATAGTCTTGTTCAACAGTGCCTTGGGAAAAGAGGTCTTTCAAGAGGAAACTTGACAGTTTTAAGAATGTTCTCCCCCTTTTGCTCTCATCTAACAGCCTTTTCCAACCTGGTGCCCCCCCCCCAGATGTGTGGGGCTACAATCCCCATCTTCTCAGCAGCATTTCCAGTGGGGGTGATGGGGGTCCTGCCTCAATCCATCTGGAGGCCACTAGGCTAGGGAAGCTTGTAACTCCGAGCTCATATTACAGAGTCTACTGCTGATCGTACATGGTAATTTGGATGCCCGTTGCAGTCCATGGTTTTGTTTGTTTGTTTTGGGTAAAAATCCAACAGTGTTCACTTGAGGAGGATAGGCTGTGGAGGGATCAGTAGTGACAGAGGGAGTTCTGGTGAAGGCGGAACTGTGCAATGTACTGAATACAAGAGACTGTCAAGCTAGCTCATAAACGTGGCAGTCTGAGAGGTTTTTGGTTTTTTAACTCAACTGCAGTTACTCTTTATATCCTCTTGTGTTTGACAATTTAATTTCAGTGCGGCTGACTAAATCTCAGCCGGTGTGCCAAGGAGTTTTTAAAAAGAGTTTTAAAAAAGAAACTCGGGGAATTGCACAAAGATTTAAGTTTCAGTGTATATTGTGCATTGGTAGGAAAGTGTGTTGCACTGGCGACTTTTGAAGTGTTTAAGGTTTGGGTGTGGGTGGGAAGGGCAGTGGGACAGGGATACAAAATTGTATTAGTAACTAGCAAAATTATAAAATCAAACCATTATGATTTTGTAAACATGCAGTGGACTCTGGAAGGACAAGGTTCTTCTTTAAAAAAACCAACATTTTTTAAAGTTTCATATGAATTGGCAAGTATGCCTTGTTTAAAAAAAAATTAAGTAGGACAAGCAAGTCAATAAAAATAGGAGTATTAAAGATCCATCATTTTAAATCAGAGATTCTTTTGAGAAAAATCTTCTAGCTTTAGCCAGGTGTGCATGTTGCCGTCATTTTGCATTTTTGAATCATCTTGTGTAATTGTCACCATGAAAGTGTTACTCAGAAATGTCATAGGTTTTCATCTTTGTGCAAAACATGGACTATTGTCACTGACTTTTGTTTTGTGTTGAGGCTCCCCCATTTTTTTATTTTTATTTTTTATTATTTTTATTTTTGCTGCCTTTTGGGCACTACTTTCATTGAAATTCTCGGTCTTGGCTGCATTCTTTTTTTTTCTGTGGGGTTTACAAAAAAATAAACATTTTCTTGCAGATGAAGTAGTTTCTGTTTTTGTTTAAGTGGCCCAGATTATTATGATTTGTAAACATACTTGGCTTTTAATAATAACTAGGACTTTACACAGTTAAAGAAATTTTGGACAATTACTCATACATACCTTGATAGAAACCGTGTACATTTATGTACCAACAAAAAAGTGGAACCTCTTGTTTTTTAGAAGGAAGAGACTTCACCCTAGACTCTGAGGTGTGTTCCTCCTGAGATTGCTTTAAAAAAAAAATAACTGAAAATGTTTTAACATATGCTTAGCACGTTAGTTGCTTCAACTAAATCAGAAGTTTAGTTGATAAATGATGCAGTGAGTTGCACCTTGATGCACTCAAGTCTTTGAGCTCTCTCCCTGCTGCTTCCACTCCACAATTCAGCAAGAGGGCTGCTTTCATTCTTCTAGCTGTGACCTTTCATAGGAAGAAGGAAGAAGACTTCAGAGCTGTCCCCGAATGCCTCGTATCCTGGCATCCCAAGTGTCCTCCAGTATGCAGTATGTCTTTGCTGGTAACAATTATAAGAAAGAGCAAGTATATCTTAATCTCTGAGCGCTGCTTTTCATCCACTGACTTGCCTCACAAGCCTTGTGGGTGGAAGGTGGGACACAAATCCTCTGGGCCGAGTCTTTCAAACAAGCCCACAAAACAATCAGTCCCTTGAGATTTTCACTAGCCCTCCTGTCCCTGCATAATTGACACTGGGTGATGTTGGCGGCAAAATGAATGTATTTTTATCAAGCTGCCCTAGAGGCGATTCAAACTCACTGCAACTACCTAAACTATTGGATATTTGCCTTACTGTACTCACTAGCTTAGACAGGATAAGTGGTGTTCTGTAAATCAAAGGGCAGTGTGCTTACTGGAATCAGGAGAGCACCGATAGAGAGCCATACACACCATTGGCATCCAGCACCCGCCTTCTGTGAGAATAGGGCTCTGCCCACTGACATTCTCCCCATCCGATGCGGGTGCTTCCTCACACGCACCAGCTTACTCGATTCAGCAGGTCTCCTCAGCCTCTGTAGTGTGTTGGTCTCCTCAGCAGGTCTCCTCAGCCTCTGTAGAGCTGAGCAAAAGCTTGCAGGCCGTCTTGCATTTGGGGCGTGTGACTCATAGGTGCTGAAATGGTGAAGAAATGTGCAGGTATGTTCCTTTTCTTTATTATGAAAATAGTCTTGTGTCTCCCTCTACAGGTTGGTATCACATAATCATATGGTTAGTGAATAACCATGTTTATTTTATTGCATGCTTATATGGTACCTCTCTTCTGCTTTTTGTCCCTGCAACGAACTGATTTTATCCTCACAACAAGCAGCCTGTAAGGTGGTTTAGGTAGCAAATCAGTGACTGGCCCAAAGTCAACCTGTGAGCTTCCAACACTCTAGCCACAACACCACATCAGTCCTTTTCAACATGATCCCTCCCACTATCTCTGTTCCAACATATGGTAAAGGCTAGTTCCTTGCCAAAGGGAATCAGGGTTCTTTCCTTCTTTCATATGTGGCTGGTCTTCTTAATGTTTGGCACCAGTTGAACCAGTAAAATGTTGCTTCTCATTGCCTCCATACAGATAAATGTGTTTAATCAAGATTAGCATTAACTAAGATTTGGTGCCTCAACCCCAGATAAGATTCTAAATGTGCAACAGGGCTGCATTTTAGCTTTTGACTAAGCCCTTTCCCTGAACTACATCAGTATGAAGACACCAGGGCGACCTACTTGCCAGCTTGCAAGCTAGAGAGGAATGAAAATTGCCTTATTCATGGTGGTTAAGACAACAAGCTAGTTCACACAACATGACTGCCCATGAGTTAAACTACCCATGGGCTGTCAAGAACCAATTGGAAGAGAACATTCACACTGCATGCAGCACACCTATTGTCTTCTTTGTAGGTTGCTTAAGTGTGTAATCCCAGAACACTGAGTTGCTTAAACAACACAGTGATTAATCATGGCTTGCTGGATTAACAACTCACTTGTTAAAGTCTCTCAACAACTCAGTATTCTGGGTTCAGATGACATTAAGCGATCCAAAAAGGAGTCAATCGCAAGCTGCTGAGGAAAGGTGGATGTGGCAAGCAAGCAGTAGGCAGCACACCCACTCTCTCCCACTTGTGCATGACAGTCTGAGGGTTCTTTAGCCCATAAAGTGTTGTGTTGTGTTGTGTTGTATGAACCTGGTCAATCTCCTTAACACAACCCATGGTTAATGCAAACTCACTGCAAACCATGGTCTTACATCCTGGCTTGTAGTTCATCTATGCTTGGTTTGTATTTTGACGTAACTTGATTAAATAAGACACACAGTTAAACCCTATTCTTCCACAGAGCTTTGTATGTGCTGATTGCTTTTCAGTCCAAAGCAAACTGGGCAAGACCTGAGGCTGCCACTTGATGGCCATCTTACCCTACATCTTTTGCTTGAACACTGCACAGAATACATAGTCAATATCTGTGTATTAAAACCAATTATGCAGAGTGCCAAAGACTTCCCATGGTTTCATTCTTTCTAGAAGTTATATTGGACCTAACATCATTTCTATAAACAGTCTTACTTTCCTCTTAAAGCATGCTAAGAGTGGAAACTTTCTGCTCAAAAAAATGTTGAACCAGATATCAAAGTGCAGTGCAATCTGTTCTCTGCCATCCTTTTGGAGATGATTCAGGAGGCAGATTACATTGTTCCAATTAAAATTATGAAAGTTGGAAACTTGTTTGTTTGAAGTGTGTCATCTGTTTCTTTTATGCAAGATAAGTAATTAATGGAATGCAATCTTTTTAGATAGTAGAAACCTGCTCCTGGCCAGCCTTTGATCTACAGATACTTTAGTGGCTTGAAGTGAAAAGGAAGTTTCCTTCAATTTACTCATCAAAGTTTTACTTTCAGTGCTGCCAAATTGCAAGGAACAAAATGCGCAGGGAGGGGGGTTGGATTATGACAGATTTGGCTTATAATAGACTTCTAACAAAGCAACTTCAAGTATAATGTTCACTCCCATGATTGATTTGCTTGGAACTGAATCTGTGTGACAAGAACACTCCTATCAGTTTTAGTTATCACATTCATTATGCATCCCCGGATTTATCTCAATTAAGCCTTTTTTTGCGGTGAAATCTGAAGGGTTAGCACTCTGTTCCTAGATCTGACTTTTTAAAATGTGCCTTTCTGTTTCTTCCAATCATCTGTAGCCCTTACATAATGATTCCAGCAAAGACTGAGCAATTAATTTGTTGCCCATGGCTCTTTCCTAGCTTGGTTGCAGACATCAGAGCACTCAGCCTGGGAGCAAAACTGTGCACAAGGCACTGGTTGCTTGCATCACCAGGGCCACTGATTGACTGAAGAGCGGAGCCACAGGAAGGCCATATTAAGTTGGGTAACTTGCATGACAGCCCAGAATTCTTCTAGCAGGCATGGAATCAGGTGACAACAGGGAACTAATCCCACGTCACTGCCTGCCAGGGGCATGGGGCTTCTCAGTCCTGAGCCTAAGCTAACAGACGGCTATCAGCCCCTTGACCAGCATAGGCTGGGGACCATGGGAGCCAACGTTGCTTACCTGGGCATCCTGTTCTGTTTTTAGAAACTCTTCCTAGCCAGGAAGCAGCTGTTCAGACACATACATGCTTCCATATACCTGCTTGTTTTCTTATTACACGAAAGCTGCGTTTTTCGGCAACATAATGGTCCTTATTTTCAGTGAGCATGCGTCGCATCAGGGAGCAGAAGCAACCCCATTTTATTCCTGTAGTCATGATGTTGCTGGGGTTGGAGATGATTTAAAATGGAAACTCTGCTTGCTTGGAGTACTTCTCGTTTTTTAATCAGAGCTGGCAAGCCACGTTATTGTTTTGCTCTAGCCTGGCAGAAATCTAGGAACAAGGGAGGAAGCTGGAATGCCTGTAGAGTGGGGGAGAAGAAAATGGTCAGTGTGTGTCACACAAGACATCAAAAGAGGGGTGGGAGGGTTTGTAGGCTATTAAGGCCAGAGTCCAAAATTCCCCAGGTGTGCCACTGACTTTTGCATAGGTGAGGGGACAGAACAAACAACTCACGAAAGGCATTTCCAAAGCCTCAAGGCTACCGAGGACATACTCTACAATTGCAATACCTCAAATGCAGGTGGAGGGACCTAGAGTAGGGAATCTAAAGAACCGAAAAGTACTGCTAAATTCATGGGGAAAGGGAAGTTCTTTAGTGTGTCATCTAGGGGGTGTATTGGACTAGGGGGTGTATCAGAATTTCATCCTTGTCTGCAACTCATGTCACATCAACAACCCAAACACAAGAATTATCACCATTCTTGGAAAATCTCCTAAGTACATTAGTTCTTTTAAATGTGCTCTTCTGAAATGCACACTGCTGATTGAAAATACAGAGTTTTTCAGCTCACTTTGCTTGTTTTTAATATGTTCACATTCAGAAATGCAAACAAGGTGAAATTAACTTTGAGGACATATTTGATTAACTTTGGTGTTTTCATCTATCCCTAGACTGGGCATTTAAGGCTTCCTGAGCTGGGCCTAGAAACCAACCAGCAGTCAACTGGTGTCTCCATTAAGTGTGGGTAAGATATTCAACCAACCAGACATTTTAGTTAGTGTCTTTAAAGGCACTGAAAGACAATGTATTCCCCATTAAACAGGCCCATTCTAAGAGCAAAACAAAAGAGTGCAGTTTGAAAAAACATCAAAATCATAGCAGTGCCAAGTGAAAATTGACTTTTTTCATATTTGTTGCTACTTGGTCACATCTGCCAATCAGGTATTATGGAAAAGGTGTGGATCCTCTTTCAGTCAGAGGGCTAAATTCAAGTTTGGAGTGTGTAGGGATGCATTCCCACAAGGAGCATGGCTGAAATCAGGAAGGGAAGGGCCAAAATACCAGTGCAGCTATATACCGCATTTCCATACCGCTCGATAGCTAAAGCTCTCTGGGCAGGTCAGAACAATTTAAAAACATGAAATGCAACATGGAATACACTAAAATAAATATGGTATAAAAGTTACAGTATAAAGTAGAAGAGACAAAGTAAACCGTAGCAGCAGGGCAAAGACTTAAAATAATATGAAAGGATTTAGAACAACTGAGGCAGACTAAAATTCCTGAAGAAATCCCCAGGAAAATAAGATATTCATCTGGCACCATAAAAAAATGCAATATAGGTGCCAGGTGAGCTGCTCTAGAAAGTTCCTTCCACTACTAGGATGCCACAACAAAAAAAAAGCCTTTTTTGTCGCCACCCACGTGATAGGTGGCTTGGCGGGGATGCCACAGAAGGGCCACTGAACACAGTCTTAAGACTCCAGGCAGGTGTACACAGGAGAAGACCATCCTTCAAATAGCCTGATCCCAGGCCATATAAGGCTTTGCATGCAAATACCTGGGCACCGGCTGGCAGCCCGCGCAGGTGCCTAAACTAAGACTTGAAGAGGCATTTTAACCTTTTAGAAGGAATGGGGAGGACCCACAGAAAAGCCAGCCACCAGCTGATCTGAGTCAGATGCTTCCTACTGCCACACCCCGAGGAAAGGGAAAGCTGCTGACTGGAAGCACGAGTTTCTCTCTGCTGCCCCTCCTTTCCCCACCAACATCTGGGCCAGAGCAAGAAGCAGGTGGCAGTGGGGAAAGAAAGGTAAGAGCAGGACTTTTATCCAGGGCTTTTATCGGTGGGCCCCTGCTGGGGTCCGAGAGCTCGCTCCGCTCGGCAGGTGCCCAACCTCGCCTATGGTAGCCGTGGGACACACCCCGGGAAAGAAGCTGCTGAGACATATGGGGGAAACCATGGGAGAGGCCTAAATAACGCTACGCTGGGTGGAGCTGTGGTCTGCCCAGCTAAAGCAAGTCTGGCCCAGCTGGTGCGCTGGTCTGGCCCCGCAGAACCCCCCTGGAAGCCCCCTCCACCACCTCTCCCCTTTTCACACCTCTGGTGCACCTTTCCCGCGCTCTAAACGGCGACAAAGCCCCTCCTAGCCTGTCACTACGGGCTGCCAGAGCGCTAGCAAGGCATACTGGCATTTCCGGCCACACCCAGTAGCGCCTTGGCCCCGCTGCGTTCGGCCTTCAGCCTTGCCCCTGAAGCCGCGCGATCCTGTGCTTGGAGGGGACGCACCGAGCCGGGAGACCCAGCCTCGCGCCCTCCGGCCGCCACCGGCACTGGCAGCCTTGCGGGACGTACAACCTCACGCACCTCCCGGGTTTGTTGTGCGAATCAAATGGGAAGGGGGACCCTCATGTACCAAGCTTCCCCTGTGGCGCAGGTCTGTTGAACTACAGCTCCCATTGTTCTCAGCCAGTTCCCAGGATGGCTGGGAGGGATGAAGCTTGTCTTCTGGCACATTTGGACGGAACCAAGCTGGGAAAGTGCTTGCGTGTCAGCCTGAGCTCCTTTGAGGGCGGAGGGGACTAAATAAGATACAGAAGACTTCGCCGCTTCTGGAGGGAAAGCCAAGCTGCTTGCTCAAAACACTAATTAGTATAGTATTTTCTTTACAGAGGCAGATAAACTATCTGCATGTCTTTGTACCGTAATTGAATCCTATTTCCTCTGATATGCCACCTGATCAGACCACAGGAGCAAATCATTTTCAAGAAGAAATTATGTGTGGGCTGGAAAAGCTAATCCGATACAGTTGAGAGGGTGGCCACCCCCCCCCTTTTATTTTTAAAGTTTCCCATCTCTGGCAGTTCAAGCAAGGCATTATTTTTAGGGCTGTGTTGGCAGAACAAGCAAGTCTTCCTATCTAACACTTCACAGCTTTACACATCTTCTGTATGGACTGGAAGGCAGTTTCTTGCGTAATTATTGCAATTATTTCCCTCTAAAATTAGGCTGGACAAAATGGCCTCACAAAGAAGTGAAAGCTATTCTTGGACAAGAATGTTTTAATCTTTATTTGGAATGTGCCGTGTTTGGAAAGGTGACATGCATTCGGAAATTGCTTCGGCTAATTCAAGCCAGTCTGTTCTCTGATTCAGCAGAAGCCTAATGGGGTGTGTGCGCCTGTGCATTTCTCATGAACTATAAATGCAGCTCCATAAATCTGCAAACTCTAGGGCTTGGATCAAGATTTAGTCTTACCTAAATTAGTCTCATTGAAATCAATGGGGCATGAGTTAGTTATGACGGACATAAGTCCAATGAATCTGTTCCAAGGTGGTGCTGGCTACAGAAAAGATCCAGGGCGCAGGCTCACAGAATGGAAACAAACAAATAAATGTGCATATGCTACATTAGGTGTACGATTAAGTCTCTGTGTATGCATGTTTTTAAAGGACCCCATTTCCTAAGGACACCCTATTTGTGACAGGGTGGACAACACCCCTCCAGTGGCAGCGATGGAACTCAAACTAGCCTCAGACCATGGACCTCTTTGTCCAAAGGAATTGCAACTCCATCGAAAGCAGGTAGTCTGCCTGTGCCTTGGACTTGGGAACCACCCACCCAAGGGCCTCCATCCTGCCATTCTTTGGCATCAGTTTATTGGCCCTTATCCAGCCCATCATTACATCCAGACCCTGATTCCAGGTTTGCAGAGCCACAGTTGAGCCAGGCATCCAAAGTGGACCCAACTGCATGTCGTCAGCATAGTGGCAGCTGTTGGAGAAGATGATGCCTTCTCTGTTCTAACAAAGACAGAGTTAAGGAAAAAACTTGAGCGCATGTAGCTCTCGGAGAACTGGTCCTAGATAAGAGAGAACAAGAAGGAACCAGGCCAAGGATGAGTGTTTGAGTGGCATCTTGAAAGGGTTGTCCTTGGGTGCCGTATGAATGGAGGGAGGACAATTCCCAGTCCTGGGAAGCAGAGGAGGTGGGGGCGCTCTGAGAAGGTTGTCAGAGGAGGAGGTAAACTATACAGCCTTGTTCTAATTGTGTGCTGCCTTACACATGTAATAATATGTCAACAGCCTTTTGTGCTGTATTCTTAATATTGCCGGTTTGCTTTTCTTCGGGTATTTTGCCCTGTTCCATGCAAGTTCTAACACAGCCCTTGGGCCCAAAATTTCTCATTGCCAGCAGTGGTGCCTGGGGACAGGTGGGCGCCTGCAGAACCTCATCGCTTTTGACAAGTGAAGAATGCCCACTGAGGGTTTCTCTCAGCAGCCAACCTGGCAGGTTGGAGCAGAGCGTGGTGGCACCAGGGCCGGCCCACACAGCTGGTTCTGGAGGATCCCATGGCTGAAGGACTCATAAGCCGGTTAGAGACTGAGAAGAAGAAGGTGGCATTCTCTCTCCCATAAAGGGGCTGGACCTCAGCTGGAAATAGGCGTCTATAGGGGACACCAAATTTGAGAGGTCCTGGGGGCTTTTGCTCCCCCAGCTCTCTCCTGCAAGCCTCTCGCCCTCCCCCCATGGCTGTAAGTCCTGTTTATTTTTAATGGCATCCATAAGGCCTACAGAGTGCCCAAATGAACTCCTGGGCCCATTTTAATCCTTTTGGAGCTCTCTAGCCATGGGGGACTCAAATTTCCTGAGAGTCAACATGAATTTGGGGGCCAGATGTGGCTGCGTGTTGCCCACCCCAGTCTAGTGCACTGGGCTCCTTCAGGAGTGCCTCCAGCTGCTGTACCACAGCCGCCCTCAACATGGAAAAGGGGCATTTTTCAGCCAGGCAGCAGTTCAGGCCCAGAGTCGGTTTCTTCCAGAGCGGTTGCACTGCAGAAGGGCAGCCACCAGCTGTCTGCATGAAGCCTTCCGAGCTGCCCCCGCATCAAGCCATCCCCCCACCTTGCGCTTGCGAGGCTCAAGGGGCCATCATCCTACTGCTGCATCCCCTTATCCGTGTCCCCAGGCCACAGCACATGAAAGACATTTTTAAAAAGAAGCCACAGTCTCCTTAGCTCGTAAAACAACCCTGCACTATCCTCTGCAGACGGAGGGGATGCTCATGTTGAGACAGAGCAAGATCGGCTGGTGCTCACCAACTTCTTCCAAATTAATTCAGGGCTGTCGCCCTTTCAGGGATTGTGAGCTTTCATTAAAATAAATAACAGTGACTAGCTGTAGGAGCCCGTGTATTTGCAGAGACAATGCACTAAAATGGGCACACGCTGTTCGGTGACGCTGGTTTCCAAACATGCCTCCTTTCAGGAAAGGTACTTATGTATTTGATGGACTCCTCGAGGGGGGAGCCTTTGGCGCACGTTGAGTATAACAGGAGGTGAGTCCCTGTGAGGCAGACCACGTGCCATGGGGTTCTCGGAGGACCGGAATAAAAGCCCCGGTCTGTCCTGCAACTAGCAGCTGGTTGGTCTACAGCCAGACAGGGGAACCTTCTTAACCCCAAGGGCCAAAGCAACCCTGGGCCGAGTTGTCAAGAGTCGTATCCCAGCAGAGGGAGGAGCTGCCACCAAAGTGGGCACCTCCCAGGACCCCATCCGTCCCCTCCCTCCCTCCCTCCCTCAAACACACAAGCACGCAGAGCATTTGGCAGCGGCTTTTAATAGATGTTGTTTCATTAGGTCCCAGGATTGAATCCCCACTGCTTTAAAGTGCTTCAAAAATTATACGTTAAAAAATCTTGTGTGTTTATTGTCAGATTTTGAGGTGGTAATTTTATGAATCACCCGGAAAGCTTTGGCTATTTAGTAGCATAGAAGGGATATACCTTCTCTCTCTCACACACACACTCTTCCCAGGTTCCTGCTTTCCCCAGGTGGTCTGTGGCGGCTTGTCAATTTCCAGGGCTGTGCACCCCTCCACCAGGCATGTCACAAAGGCCTGCAGGGATCTGAAGAAGCCCTCGTCACACGCATGGGCCATGTCTTCAGGCGCGCTGATCTGGGGCTCCCCTCATGAAGGCAGGAAGCCTGGTGCATCGGCTCCCCTTTAGAAGGGCCTGTATGAGTGGGCAGAGCTGGCTGGGACATCCTCGGGGGCCCTTTGTGCCTGCCTTACCCAGCACCTGAAGAGGTGTGTTGGGGAACCCTGTCAGCTTCCAGTTAAATCCTTGCAGTGCACAGTTCACAGGAGCATGGGCAGCCCTGTGGTCCCCTCGACCTCACGAGGCCAACACTGGCTGGCAGCTGCTCTCCGGTGTTTCAGGCAGACTCTTCTGGCCTTACCTGGAGATGACCTGGGCAGGGCTCTCTGTGTGCCACAGAACTGCCTGGAGCGTGTCCCTCCACTAGAAGAAGAATCTAGTGAGCCGTCCTTCTGTGAGCCGTCCCGAGGCTATGTAGCAAGGGGATGGCATATAAGAACTTTACATACATACTTACATACATAATCTCCACCCACTGATCTCACGGCAGGTAAGGCCACCCTCGAAGATGGCCTGACAGCCCCGTTGACCAGCATTTCCCATGGGAGTCATGACACAGGACAGGTGGGTTATCACATGCCCCCCCCCCCGTCGCTTCGTCCTCTGAGGCTACAGATGATGATGGGCTGCATAGCTTTTATGTCTCAAGCCTGTACTGCCCTCCCCCTCCCCTCCCCCCCTCCCCACCTGCCTTTCATTCCATGCAATGAAGGATGGAAAAGCGAGAAAACAGCAGAGAGCAACAGGAGCTCAGCTCAGCGGCTGACAGGGAGGCGGCGAGAAAAGGAGCTTTGTGGGGTTTTGCTGTACCTCCGTGGCATGCCGGAACAGCTCAACTGCCAGTCTGTTGCTCATGCTGCGCCTCTGTACTTAGAAAGCCGAAATGTCTCCCAAGGAGGCACTCACACAAAAGCAGCGCTTAGTCATTTGGAGAAGGCCCTGAATCTTTGATCTGATGTTGCTAAAAACGGCCCGACAGGTGTGCCAGGCCAGGTGTTCCTGTAAGGGCCAAACCGCACCGTGGCAGGTTCATGTGGCCGGGCCAGCACGAGTGGATTTCAGCAAAGTTGGAGTTCATACATGCTTCCCTCTCCCTCTCATCTCTCTACAAAACTCTTCTGCTAGGAGAAAACTGATTATGTATATGGGCATTTGTTTAAAACATTTTAATCTCTCCCTCCAACCAAAAAGACTATCAAAGCAGTTTGCATCACATAAGCAGGAGGGCCTTGGGACCTGTGTTCTCTTTCACCAAGGTCCAGCTTCTAGCTCAGGACATCCTCTTCTTGGCTTAGCCTTCCAGTTTAGCTGGTCTCTGGGATTCTGGGAGTTGTAGTATAACCTGTCTGGAAGGCACCAGGATAGGGGAGCTGAGGGTCTGGTCACCCCAAATCCAGTCTGAAGCTAAGAATGGTGAACTGAGAGGGCAGACTGAGCCTTGCCCTCTCATTCAGCAATATTTAGCCACAGACAGAGCAAGGCTGCAAGTCATCCATTCCTAGTTTTTCTCTTTGGGATGATAATATTATGTTCTGCTTTGATTCCTGATTTCCAAATCTGCAGCTCTGACATTTACATATGCAAATTATACGTTAACCTCTGTCCTTCTTTCCATGAAAGCATTTTCTGTTTGTTTCTAGCAATGCATAAGTGGCTACTCCCTATTTCAGGCATACTGGCAGTGGGAAGCCCCCCTCCCCTCCCCAGCATATGGCGATGAGCGACCACCCCCTTGGTCACAATTTTCTGAAGTATTATTTGGAGAGAATGGACGTGCTTATGCCTAACCCTAACCCTAACCCTCAAATTTTTCCCTTCATGTATCAGTCCTGCTCATAATAAGGGACTCTCTGGAATTCTTGTGGTCTTTTTCTCACACAACACACACACATGCTCTGACTTGTTGTTGTTAGTCGCGAAGTCGAGTCCGACCCATCGCGACCCCATGGACAACATTCCTCCAGGCCCTCCTGTCCTCCACCATCCCCCGGAGTCCACTCAAGCTCACACCAACCGCCTCTGTGACTCCATCCATCCAGCCACCTCATCCTCTGCCGTCCCCTTCTTCTTTTGCCATCTATTGTTCCCAGCATTAGACTCTTCTCTAGGGAGTCCTTCCTTCTCATTAGGTGGCCAAAGTATTTGAGTTTCATCTTCACTATCTGGCCTTCTAAAGAGCAGTCAGGGTTGATCTCCTCTAGGACTGACCGGTTTGATCGCCTTGCAGTCCAAGGGACTCGCAGGAGTCTTCTCCAGCAATGCTCTGACTAGGTTCAGACAATGTGGTCACTGAAGGATTGTGTGCACATTTTATTTATCAGATTTATATCCCTCCTTTTTTCTTACAAAGAACTCAAAATGGCTTATATCATTCTCCTCCTCCTCCTCTCCATCTTTTCCCCACAACAACAACCCTGTGAGGTAGGTTGGGCTGAGAACCTGACTGGCCCAGAATCACCCAGTCGGCTCCATGGCTGAGCAGGGACTTGAACCCAGATCGCCTGAGTCCCAGACCCATGCTCTTAACCACTGCACCACACTGGCTCTCGTTGTTGAACGGTGCATTATGTTGTTGTCTGAACTCATCTGTGCGCAAAAACCATGGTTTGTTAACCAAAACCAATGCAGGGTAAAAAACCAGGGTACATTGTTGGGTTGTAGAGTGGCTTGTGCATCATGGCTTGTTAGGGCAGCTGTTTCCCATCAATGCATTGCTCCATGGTTCAACAACAACCCACGATTCAGCAGCAGCCAATACTCAAGCCTTAAGTGTGGGTTATCCTGCTGTTTGAACCCAGTCTCTCCTGCTTTCTTAGAAGTTTGGTGCAGGGCTGCATCTGGTCCTCTGAGCCTGTTTAAAGGATGAGGAAGCGCTGAATGACTCCCTTAATGGCACACAATCACAGCGCTGGCCCTGGGCAATAGGCACCTCAGCCAGGAGTTGCAGGCTGTAAATCCAGGCTTTTTCTCCTCTTTGGGGACCCAGTGTTCATGGCGTCACCCCCTGGACCTGAAACAGGAGAGGAATGTAATTTTTGAAAGGCTTGTTATTCAAAATGTTGCCTGTGGATTAATAAAAGCATCAATTATTAAAACCCGACAAATGCTCCCTGGGGGTTGTTTGCTGCAAAGTTAATGTTTAAACGGGGAAGGTCGTTTGCAAGCTTAAGTAGAAATATCTCGTTTTTATTGCAGGAAGGAGATGCTTCCTAGCCCCTCCAGCTTGGAGCTGCTGCATCATCTTTCGCCCAACTTGTTTAACAATAAAGCTGAACAGAGAAAGAGAAGTGGCGATGCAGGGGGAGTCTGACGGAGAGACAACGCACCTTCGCTGCATGACTCCAGCCCAGGCCAGTATGTGTCTGTGCGTAGCAGGCCCCATTCCCAAACATCAGGGCGCTCCATAAAAAGGCCAGCTTTAACTCGTCTCCCCACATCTGATGCTTCCCAGATGTGTTGGGCTACAAGCCCCAAAGGTCATGCTGGAGGCAGATGCTAACAGCTGCAGCCCAACACATCTGGGGGGCATGAGGCTGGGGGTGGTTAGCCTGCACAAGAAGGGGGAAACTTGTGGTCCCTTGGATTTTGGAGGATGGCAAGTCCCATTAACCCCAACCAGCAGGCAACCCTTAGTGGTCCTGCCCTGCATTACCTGGTCAGTTTACTTATGGGAAGAGGGTACTGACCTTTTTACGGCATTAAAAATAAATATACAAGTATCAGTGGGGAACGAACATGCATATGTGCAGTTCAGGTAGTCCCCGGGTTGTGAACGAGTTCTGTTCCCGAGAAAACAGAAATTTGTCCTTAAAGTCAAATTTGTGTGTAAGCTGAATCACATATACTGGCCCTTCACACTCGCAGGGGTTAGAGGTGCAGGACCTCCCATGAAAATGGAAAAAACATGAATATCTCTAGCCCCCCATGCCCAACTCACCAGTGCCGCCTCTTTTCAGCAAGGAAACGCTGGAGAGATTTTCCTCTCTGGAAGAGCAGGGCAGGAAGGCCTGCTTTGGAGGCCCTCCTTCTCTCCCCTTTCACTCTCTATGGTGATGCTGTGAAGGCCCTCTCTCCCCTTTCACTCCCCCTCTCTATGGTGATGCTTGAGTGTTGTAAGTGCCTGACTTGCTCAACCCTTTGAGATGCTAGTGTTTTGGAGTAATTTGTGTGTATTTCAATAAAGCCTCCTTTTAAGTAAGCCTTGGACCTAGCGTACCGAGTTCTTGAGGTCACTCCACCCTGCAGCCTGAATCAGGCCAGAGTGCCAGTAGAGATGAACATGGCAAGAGTTCCCAACTTGGGGTGTCCACACCGCCAGGGGGTGCAAGATGAAATTTCAGGGGATGTGACGAAGAGGAAGGTTGCACCATGATTCACCAAAATTAGCAAATCAAATTAGCTTTTTGCCAAAAATTATCCCACTAGCAAAATTATTTATTATTATTTGCATTTGGATTCAGTTCTCTTCTGTCAATCAAGACAAAATCTAGGAATCTAGTAAGGAAGTTCCACAGAAGAAATTTATTAAGAAAGTTCCACATTTTGAGAAAATCATGTATGAGAAGTGGGCCCAAAGAAGGATGCACTGTGGCTAATGGGGTGGGGCAAAAATAAAATATTAAATAACTTGTTGAATTTTATGTTCGCAGTTGGGAATGGTTTTACTGTTTATGATTTAATTGCTCAATTTATATTTGAGTTTTATGCACTGAATTAAAAGCTTGTTTTAGTTCAGTTTGTTCACCCGCAGCGCTATAGGTTTTCAGAAAGTACAAATTTGACTTCTTCATCTTCAAATGTGATATTACTTTGGTAGGGGGTGCGGACATGAATCAAACATTTTCTAGGGGTGAGGGGCATAGAAAGGCTGGCCTTCCCTTTCCTTCCATGATTCAACCAACGCTGTCTACCATCAAGAGCCAGGTCAGAAGAAAGTCTAGAAGTTCTGGGGGCGAGGGGCATTTTTCATAACCAAAGAGCATAGTCAACAGAATGCATCATACAGATGTTCTGGAGTAACACCTGAGTATTAACCTCCAGACCCTTTTCCCCAAATGTTTGAGAGCACATGTTTGCTCCTGCAAGATTTTGGTGTGATGTATCATCAAAAGGAGAAAAATAATGAGCTGTGTTTTGCTGGTGGGCTCTGCCTTGAAGCCACAGAGACTCCCAAGTGCATCCGCACTTTCTCCAGATGTTGTTTGCAACAAATAAATCTTTGCCTTCTGGTTGTAGCAGCTGTTGGAGAAAACCAAACGGGAAGCCAGCAAAACCTAAACACGGTAAATGAAATGTTAGTTTGAGGTGTCAAGAGGAAAGATGACCAGCTTCTGTGGAGTGTGATGGCTTGATGATAGCCCTTGATGAAAGGCTGCTGTTTCTAAAGGTGGCTTAGAAGGCTTGCTAATGGATGTAGATGGTTACACCATGTCTGCATAAACAAACTCTGATCACGGGTGCCTGCTAGCTGCACGCTTGCGGTCTGATCACTTGTCTGCTGAGTGATAGCTTTCCTCCCTCAGCATCCAGTCATAGAACTCTGTTCTATGCAGTGCCCCCTTTTTGTGTAACGGAACATATAGCAACATATAGAAAGGCAGAGAGGACACCCTCCCCCAAAAAACCCTCACATAAAAGGTTATTTGTCCATAAAAAAGAGGAAGGCATAGCCATGCCAAAGCACTTAAATACTTTGTTTAGAAAAGCCCTGCATTATTGCTGAATTATACTACTATATACGCATTGTTTCGATTGCTTTGAAAATCCAATTAAGAATATTGAGACGAAGACACTACAAGTGTAACCACTATTAGCTCTTCTCACTCTGTTTTCTATGCACTCTAAGAATTCAATCCAATAGATGTTTAAACCCATAAAACTCTGACAGCTCCCAGCATTCCTCTGCCTGCCATGCATGCTTCCTACATGTGCACAGGGTGCTGTTAATGTACATTGGCTGTAAATGTAGAGTTTTTAAGAACAAGAGTGAAAAAAACACCCTTTGAGAGTCCGCTGGAGGTGCACAATCCGAAGAACCATTTTTCAGACATACAGGAAATACACGTGGCTTGTAGGCATCCCCCAAAGGAACTCCAAGAGGGAGCCTGTACAAAATGCTTTTATAACCTCTCAGTTACACTCAGTTTGCTAGAGGCATGTGAGAATGAAGCAAAAGGGTTGAATAGGGTTTGGACAACACAATACAGAAAGAACCATCAGGACAGGCTAAGCTTAGCAATTCTAGGGTAAATGTGGGAAGTAAGGCTTGCCGCATGGATTCCCACCATAAGTCTAAAGCTGCTCTTACAGTGTCAGGCTTTTAGTGGCCATATTTCGCTCATTTTGTCCTGACACTAATGGGATTCATATTCAAAGGCAAATCGCTGCTTCCATATTGCTTCAAGTGTTCAGTACCCTCACAAAGAGTACTAGATAAAGACGAAGTGCAAAGTCAGCGCAATGGAGTAGAAAAGACTATTTCAAACTCTTCTTTAACACAGAAAGAACATTGCCAGAACAAACTGTGACAAATTTTCATATATTTAGTACTCTCACTTATTAGAGTTAAGAAGGGTCTCACTAGCAACCTGCTCATGGGTGTCCAGGATTTGACTAAAACTTTTGGCAGCAACTCCTAACTGCACAGGGAAAGGCCAGGAGAAGGCTGGGAATTGTGTCTGAATACTCTCATGGGGGCTGGCAAAGTTATAGTAGCTACGCTGAAGTCTGATCAGACAGCTAAGGAAAACATTTCTTCTTGAAGTGTCTTCGGACCTTTGATCACCTTTTAGCCTTCCAGTTCTGCTTCCATGAGAATTGGGCTATGACCTGATCCTAAGAACTTGTCCCAAGGGGTTGAAATAGTGATGACCTGAGTAGGATATTACAAGTGGACTAAGATAGGACAGAATCAAGACCTTGGGAGAGATAGAACAAGGATCTTGGGAAATTTCTGACTGATGCTGTAGGACCTTTCTCTCTTGCTTCTCCACGCTTATGCTTTGGCCATTTGGTGCTATTAAACTATGTAAGAAAAAAATACATTCTGCAGTTTGGGAATCTGGAAGTTGACCTCTCATACTGAAAATAGGCAATATAACGGGGAAAAAGCCTAAAGCCAGCCATGAGATAAACCTGAGATGAGATGGATTTGCAAGATTTCAGCTCCTTTGCCAAGCAGGAACTGGCTAGGTAAGAGCAGAACAGCAAACACTTTCTACTTCCCAAAAGGAAAAGAACAGGGGGGCAGGATAGACTATCACTTAGATATACATTTCCAAACTTGAGATGACCTTAAAAAACTCAGTGGCAAACAGACAGTGTCTAGATAAAAGTGATCAAAAGGAACAGAACAAGCACTTAAATTCTGACAATAGGAAGTATCTTAATGCTTCTGGCACATCTGTATTACTATATTTTTGCTGATTCTTCTAACACTGCCTTCTGTTTTGGTTCTAATTGTATACAAATATTAAACTGAACCGTTCAGTTCTTGGCTTTGATTTTGTCATAGGTTAAGGACTAGAGAAGAGGAGCTCAAGGACTGGAAGGTCCATGCATGATTTCCACTCACAGATTTCAGAAGTCGGCTGGTCACACGGTCTGGGAATTATGGAAGGTGTGGTATAGAGCAGGGGTGGCCAAAACACACCCTCTTGAGTCACATGTGGCTCTTTGAGTGGACTTTATGGCTTGCCACTTGCCCCCTGCGGCCACCGCGCACAAGGTCTTGCTTGTCACCCACTTGTGGTTATCAAACATCTGACATTTACCGCAAGTGGCTCTTCTGTTGAGTAAGTCTGTCTACCCCTGGTATAGAGCTTTGGCTACAGGCACTATAGATATGGAATAAATAATAATAATTTAATAATAATGAAGTGAGGCCTCAGTAGGTTTTTGACTCAATTATCTGGGGTAAGGGAAAGTAGTTCTTTCTCTTTTCCTTCAGGTATGAATATTTCATATGACCCAGGTAAGTCACAGCAGTGGCTGCCTGTGCCTGTCCCAATCCTGGATCGCGTGAACGAAGCTGATATATTAATTATTAAGATGCAGCCCCAGCAGCAGAAAAAAGCGCATCTAGAGGTTGCCATGGAAGCATTGGCGGCAACAATATCAGCTCATTTGTAAATGCTTGAAATGTTCCAAGTACAAATTGCCTCTCTTTAGAATAAACAATATTATGTGCTAACAGAAAGGCCTCGTCAGCTAGTGAGATCAGCAAGGAACGGAAGAAGCGGGGAATCGGGGAGGGCCTGTTGCCGAGGCTAAAATGGCTGGGTCGGCCAAAAGATGGCAAGGAAGGGTGCTCTTCCGCTTGTCGCTCTGATGGCTGGAAGTGCAGGCCGACGGGACGCCCATTTCCCGTGGCAGGAAGTGCTTTCGCAGTGGCATGGCGCTGCCGCTGGTCCAAAGCGAAGCTGATACTCTGTGATTTTACTCTGGAGGGTTGTCTCTTGCGGCATGCGTTCGTCTCCGAAAGTAATAGAGAGCAGTTCGATTAATTTCCTGGACAGTGAAAAATTGATCCAGAAAGGAAAGCGGTTCACATGTTTTTTGAAATAACAATAAATAAGACCTCTTTCCATTCCAAGCATTCAGGGAAGACTTCGCTGCTGGCCTCCATTTTGTGTCATTTGTTGACTCAGTGGTAAATCACTAAAGGAGATTATGCACATTTTATTCGGGTTTAGTGGTAATAATGTAAATAGAAGTGCAGTACATTTCTAGAGAGCATAGTGGTGTAGTGGTTAAGAGTGTGGGATTCAGGCAACCTGGGTTCTAGTCCCTGCTTGGTCATGGAGGCAGCTGGGTGTCTTTGGGCCAGCCACAGACTCTCAGCCCAGCCTACCTCACAGGGTCGTTGTGGGGATAAGATTAAGAGCAGGAGGAGGAGATTGATGTAAGCTGCTCTGAGTTCCTTGGAAAGTAAAAAGGTGGGATAAATATAACAAAGAAATGGTGCTAAGTGACTCAAATACCTCACTCAATCTTTGGTCAAGGTTCTTTGGATGGACAACATCAAGGCCCAGTTCTTCTTTCGAATGACTCTTTATCTTTATCAGTCCTCTTTATCTTTAAATTGTAATTGAGCTGGACAGTCCTTTAATCAGAGGGTGCCTGTCTACTGGCAGCCCTTCAAATAGAGGACTGGCCTCTCCCAAAGAGGACACATGGCCACCATCTGTCAGGCTCCAGGAGGCCAGCTAGAAAGGCTGCAAGGCACATGAGAGCAAGTGCTGACACTATTTTTGATTTTTAGGATCAGGGAGAATCCTAAAATCCTAAGACTGTAGTCTATGGGCTAAGCTCAAATGGGGTAAACTGCAGTGAGCAACTTCTGCAGGACAATTTCTAGGCCTGCACCCAGTCCAAAGTCTGCAGGGCGATCATTCACCTGGGTGCAGGTCTTTCCAAGACCACATTGTCAGCTTTGTTGTTAAATTGCTTGCAAAAATGGGGGGCAGAGAAAATTCAAGGGGACCATCCCTTACTAGTCTACCCCTAACTACAATTTAGACCCACCAATCTCACCCCCCCCCAGAGCCCCCCGGGGGCACATAACCCTTCTGGCCTCTGCTGCAGTTGCCGCCTGCAGCAGGCCGACTTTGGTGCGGATGCTCTATTGGCAAGATGATAAAAACAATATAACGGTGGCCATTTTGCTTTAAATTTTGCTATTTTGCACCTGCTTCTCTGGAAGCTTCTGAGAGCACAATTCTTATTTCCAACAAGTGCAGGCTCCCAAGTCTTTCATTCTAAAGGAAAGTGCTGGGGGTGGGGTGGGGCGGGGGGCTGGCAGGTTGCCGCTACCTCTGCTGCCGCCACCATAATTCGTGCAAAATTAGCCAGGGAAGCTGATGTGTTGCCCACCCCTGTAAACAGACAGCAGCCCAGAATTTGGGTCAAAACCATCGTGCGAAGACTTTTCTATGACTGAATCTATCAAAGTAGAAGTAAATTTTCTTTAGCTTTCTTTAGCTCATTACCATTCTCTCTCCATCTTATTCAAAGTGCTAAATTATCAGCCCCAAGAATAGCAACAGCAACCGTCAATCTCTTTTGCCGCTGTAGCTGGCGCTACCCTCAATCCGTCTCTTTTGCTCTCCCGCTGTCTTACATCTGCACCTCTGGAGCGATCAGCGTGGAGTGCTAATTTAAAGTGATAGGAGGCAGATTGACACCGGCTAACACCCAAAAAAGCTTCTTATGGTGAGTCATTTTTTTCCCTCCTCACAAATATTTTCATTTCTCATTTGAAGGGAGCAATATATGTATGTGCAGCCAGAAAAAAATTCCTCAAACTACCAGGATTCCCCTTCCAGCTGACTGGAGAAGCCCGGGAGCCATGGAGCTTTTCTCTGCTTAAAGATTTGTAGGACTGTGCCCTAAGATGCTTTATGAATAAGGTCTCCCCCACTATAAAACCCCACAAACAATTTTGGCAACACCACAAGAACCCAAGAGCAATTCTTTGTGAAGTCCTTAGTTGGAATAAGGAGCGTTTCATGAAGCCCTGAGGGTCCTGATTAACAAGCTAGCAAAAAGTGGGCTAGATGGAACAACTCTCTGGTGGATCCACAGTTGGCTACAGAATTGGACTCAAAGAGTGCTCATCAGTGGTACTTCTCAAACTGGGGAGAGGTCACAAGTGGGGTACTGCAGGGCTGAGTCCTGGGCCTAGTGGGCTTCAACATTTTAATTCATGATTTGGATGAGGAAGTGCAGGGAATGATTATTAGCTCTGCAGATGACACAAAGCTGGGTGGGCTATCTAATACCCTGGAAAATTGGTGGTTGAGGCCCCATCGGGGTTCAAAGATAGGCTAGACATGCGCATGGTGGGCATGTCATGAGCGGAGCCGGCTGGAGCCGGGGGTCAGACTAGATGGCTCGGGAGACCCCTTCCGACTTGCTCTATGTTTCTAAAATTCACACTGCTCACCAGGAGTTGCGCCCTGGCAACTGCTGTGCAAACAACTTCCTTCTTCTGTGTCACATGCCTGAGCTGACGGAGGTGGTCTCGGACCTGCTGTTGAGGACCCCCAGAATGTTGCTTCTGGGGATTTGAACTTCCATGCCGAGGCTGCGTTATCCAGGGCAGCTCAGTATTTCATGGCCTCCGCGACAACCACGGAGTCAACCACGGACAACCAACACTTGCAAAAGGACACACTCTCAATCTGGTTTTCTTGGCTGGGAAAGAGGTTTAGCACTCCCTCCCTCATCATGGTCAAATCACTACCTTTTGAGGCTTAGGCTTTTGGATAATTTCCCCCTCTGCAAGGGTGGGGGACCTCTTAAAATGAGTCCCCCCCCCAAAAAAAGGCTAATGGATTCTGATGGTTTCCAGAGGGCTCTGGGGGAGTTTCTGGTTGGTGCTCCTTTCAAAGCTCAGGTTGCCCTGTGGAGCGTGGAGACGGCTTGGCCGGTTGACACAATCGCCCCTACAGGTGGGCCATCGGCGGGGACCCGATCAGGCCATCACACGAGCCCCGTAAAGGACTCTGGTGTGTTGGCACTCTGGCTGGCATACAGATTTAGTCCCACTTAGACCCTTTGACCTCAATGAAACGTACCTTCATCCTGACTAATTAAAGGGCCACTGATATTCATGGGTCTGCTCTAGCTATGCCTAAATCACACCTCCTGGATTTTGTTTGGGTGTTTATGTTTACTTTTTAATTTTCTGTTGGCAGCATGTGACTTGGCTGTCCTGCCCAGCCTGGCTTCAAAAAATGGCCTAAAGCCACACAGAGCTGCTGGTTCCTTAGAAAACTGTTGGCCTGATGGCAGCCAGAGATGCCCCGAGAGCGCCACATCAGAGCTTCTGCTCTTGCGCAGCTCTGCTCCGTTCTCCGTGCCTCCTTCCCCGCGAATGGTGCGTTAATTAGTGTGCTGTTTGGATTTCTGCCTCAGGCACCAAAATGTCATGGTCCAAGCCCTGCACATCCTGCCGGGATTTCTAGCATTCTCAGATACATGTTTCGACGGGAACTGAAAAGCGAGAAACGTTCACAACTCAGCTGGGGGCCCGTCATGCTGCAGCATGTTTGCAAACAGAGGAAGGATCGCTGAAGTCTACAAGCACCGGAGGCGGTTTGGAGACTCTGAACTGCAGTGCTTGGAAGATGAGAGGAGGAACTTAGCCACGAGTCGTCCAGCATTTGCCATTAGAACTGACTCCCTTTGCTGTGACGCCTTTGTAGTCTCAGGCCCACCTGCCTCTTTATTTCTCTTCCTTGATGTTATTCTCGGCGCTTCAGATGTATGTCCGTGTTGATACATCCTCGTTCTCGGCAGGCTTCCTTCTCACGGTCTTAAGATGGTTTCCCAATTTGCCTTGAGGAGGCTCCTTGAATCGTGCCACAGGTAACACCGGGAAGGAGGGTGGCATGAAACTAGCCAGAACAAGCTGAGTTCCTTTCTTTTTGCTGAAAGAGGCATGGACCGCGTTCCCTTCCCTGAATGGGAAAAGAGAAAGTGGGTGTGGCTCAAGTAATGATGTCAGCAGGCTTGGCCACACCCACTGCCATCATCCAGCCAATGGAAAGCCTAGCTGGGGCACTGTGTTCCTCCTACCGCCATATTAAAGGGACCACAGCATTTCCACTCCATGCATGGCCCTTCCTGATGATGGGCTAAGTCGCATCCAGCATGGGGAATGGTCAGGAATGCTGAGGCTGTGGCGAGACTTGAATGCCTTCATGTTTGGGCAGAACACGGGGAGCTTTCCTGGGGCCACACTGCACAATGCCGTGGCTTATCGTGGGTCAATTAACTCATAATTAGCTTCTGCATGTGTGTGTGGAACTACATTTTTAAATATTCACCCCCTAATCCAAGTGATCCAGGGCTGCAGCATGTCATATGAACCTGGACATCGTGGTTAATCTGAGGTTAAACAATCCACACTCAACCCACCTACTAACCAAGAGTAAAGTAGGGGTTGTTTAACCCTTGCTTAACATGTGATGGCTGGCTTGAACATGCCACAACTACCAATCATTCTGATAGGAGGTTGTTAATTAACCAGCTAATTGCTGGTTAATTAACCCATGCAAACAACCCTCTGTATCATGCAAGTTATGTCAATGCAGTCCGGTTGCCTTCAACTCCACATGAGAAGAACCACGCCACGGTACGTGAGCTGAATCTAGTTTGATGATGGTTTGGGCATGGCAGTTCTTTGTGCTTGGTTTGTTTATATCTTGTTCCCTGCTTGTTCTTCCTTGGTCCCTTTGAATCTCCTAAAAACCTTCTTATTCAGTTTCTAGGGGTTTGGCTCTAAACTCCCTACGATGTAATTTTCCCACCTACCTGAATTCCTGAGTCACACGGCCTGCAAGCTAAAGGTGAACAGGAGGGAATTATGGCATTCATTAATTGTGTGTGACGGTGTCAGGGCTTCTTGCAACCAGATCAGGGGATGAGGAGAAGGATGGCGGCTGCAGACATGACACTGATTGTAGGGCAGGGCTATGGTGTGCCAAGTCTCCCCCACATCAGCCCTGTCCTAATACAAGCCCATAGCACAAGGAATCTAACTTCTAGCTTTCAGCGGGAAGGCTGAGTTGCTTCTTTCATTAAGACATGTTCCAATTTACATCTTGATTAATTAAGACCTCCCACTTGTGGGAGCTTGCCCTTTTGGAAACCCTTTGCTTTATTAACCTTCTTTTGTTCTATTAATTGCAGGTAGAGACGAATGCGTGAGGGGGAGGATGGTAACAGGAAATAAAGCTACTGGGAGAAATAATAGCTTAAAAAAACACCTGCCAACTCCCACAGACAGTGCAAGAGAAATAATTCTCCTTTCCAAGGATTAGGAAGTTCTCAGACAACATGGCTAGGAAGAGTTGAAGGGTGAGTGATATTTTGTGAGGCGTGAACACGCTTTCAGATATTTGATTTTAATAGGGGCACAAAGAGTGTGTGAGGAGTGGGGTAGGGGGCAATTATAGATCTCGCCTGGGGCAGAAGATTTACCAGTGGCTATATGTGAACAACCCACAACTGGAGTCAGCCAATCCCAAATTAAAGCTACAAATCAAAAACACATTTGCAACTGAGGGGTTCTGTGTTTTGCCAGATTGGATTATTGCAATTGTCCATCAGTGCTGCAGCATCATAAATATGGATGACCCATGAAATATCAGGCCCTGCCCTAAACAGTTGGTGGCTTTGGATGGTCTGCTGTTTGCACTTGCCAAGAGTCGTACAAATAAAGGCAGCCTGGCCAGCCAGTGTTCTCCAAATGTCAACCCTTTTGCAATCCCAAGTCTTAGTCCTTTTAATCTCTTGCTCCACTAATACAGACTTTCATGTAGAGCACATGGTGGCAAGGTAGCTGAGCCTGGAGAATTCAAGCATTGATGGAGCTCTTGGCTGGATGTTTGAAATGTTCTTCCCCCTCCTAAATCTCAGCATGAAACAGGGGAAATAGACAGGAAAATATTTATGTGTGGTGCATTGATCTATTAAATAATTTCTATGCCACCTTTTGGGCCCCAAGGCAATTCATAGTGTTAAACAGCTAACTGAACAAATTATACAAGCAGAGAGAGTTAAAATGTGTTAACACAACTAAATCTGCAAAGCAAGTAAGAACTGAAATAGGTCAAAAGCCAAGCAGGAAAGATCCACTTAAGAATAATACATGAAGGGATCTACAGCACATCAAAATGTCTTGATTTTACAACATTAGATGCAAATGCAAAAGAGATGTTTCTAGATCCTTTATGACTGGTTCTTTCATCACTGGTAATTTCAGCTCCACCTTGCGGTGGTTCTTTTAAAAGCTGGCACGGGTTTTGCTCTCTGCTGGACTGGGACTGGTTGCTGTCCTTCAGTCCACGGGTGCAGTGTGTCTGCAGTGGGGTGCTTTGACCATTAGCCCCCACCACCACCAGGTGCAATGCTGTGCAAGTTGTGACAGGAAAGTTATGTTATCTAGAAACGTTCTAAATGTGCTGCCTAGAAATGACCTTAGAGCTGATCCAGGCTTGATGATAGATCTGAAGAGATTCATTGAGGCTGCAATCCTAGGCGTACTTACCTGCGAGTAAGCCCCACTGAATTCACTGGGAATGACTTCCGAGTAAACGTGCATAAGGATTGCAGTCAGGGCTCTTTTGGGGACAAACAGGACCTTTCATATGGAGAGTCCCCACCTTTAAATAACTGTTTTAAAGGTTGCAAGGTTTCATTCTCTTGTAAGTTGTCTCGAATCTGTTTTGGAGAAAAGCTCCTAAGAAATTGCAAGCCTGAGTAGCTGTGGAAGCAATTGTGGTAGCTATTCTGATGCTCCTTGTCAGAGAATAAAAAGAAATCCTCTGTAGGGGGAACAGGGGCAGGGAAGCGGCAAGTGGCGTCCTCCCATTTCCCCGCCTGCCGATCGGCTGCTCCCCACCAAGCCGCAGATCTAAGCGTGCGCTTGGCCTCGCGCACTGAACTGCTGAGTTCCGCATAGAGCAGATACTTGGCCAGCTGCTCTAGCGCTGGAGAGCCAGCCTCTCTGTCCATCCTCAACATTTCTTCAAGGATGGTTTCCTTGGACTTGAAGCAGCTATCAATAGGCCCATGTTCCTGGTGAGTGGTTTTCTGAAAGACTGGGCCTGAAGAATGGCAGGAGAGCGCAAGGGACAGAGATGCTGCGCAAACTTTTGCTGCCGCACGGCATGGCGCTTGGAAGCGTAATGAGAAGCCTACAACCAAAGCTATGGCTGCAGCTTTATCCAGTCCGTACGGGATTCTAGCCATGATTATGCAATATAAATAGAAAAAAGGACATCTAAGCACAGATAGGAAGATTGTGACCACGTGTCTTGTGGGCTTGCCCGTCTCAAGCTCTGTTGAGGGGCAACTTGAACCTCCCTTCAAGGCTTTTGCCTGGACAGCCCTTCAAAGAGAGGATGGCTTCAATTGAAGACTGTCCTCTGTAAAGTAGGACACATGGCCAATCTAACATGTGGCAACCCATCTGCAAAGGTCACAGTTACAGGGTTTCCATCTCTCTTACACCTGGGGCAGACTGAGGGCAGAGCTTTGCACGCTGTATTCAATGGGACAGGAGACACACCCTGCAAATTCTGCCTTTTAAAGCCCAGTTCTGTGATCAAGATGGAAGGTGGAAAACATGCACCAGATGCTGGAAAATCCAAGCAGCACTAGCTCTGCTGTGTGAGGCTGCATGCAACCCATCCTCACTGAAATTCACACACACACTGTCGCAAGGACTTGATACAGAAACCCATTTCCCATCCTGTCCAAAAATACTTTCACAATCCTAGCGGTTGGAAACGTAACTGCATAAGATAAAAGCTGTGGCCATTAGAAAGCGAAACTCCACGCCACAAAGCAGATACTGAGAAAAAATATTATGCAAATAGAATTACACCCGACTACAACTCGGGCCTCCTCTGCAGAATGAAACCTGCAGAGCTAATGTGGGCCAGGCGACATCAGCTTGGTCTTGCTGGAAGGAGGGAACCGAGCGTAAAAAGCAAACAACAATCCAGGCTTCTGAGTAAAGGAGATTATGAGGATTAAAAGAAGATGAAAAGCGATGTTTACAATTATTATTAGCTCCAAAGTCTTCCCAACTAGAACAGCCAGCCGGCATCCATCTGTTGTTTTATGTCCATGTGGCCTCAAAGGTTGGCTGCACAGGAAATTTAATGTACTGCCACAACCTGGACTTTAAAATAAAAACAACACAATTTCACAATGCAGGCCTAAAGCAAGTATGTTGGTGTGTGTCTGGAAAGACCAGCAGGTGTTGGACCATGTGTTGGGGTGGGGAGGGGGCGGCTAAGGAAGAATGGAGACGCGGCCGTCAGGCAGGGACCTACGGAAGCCGCTTTTGTGATGGCTGCTCTGGAAAACGGCTGTGATTATGAGCGTGCAAAAATTGAACTATAGTGCTGCTAATATTAGGCGGCTTGTTATACTCTTTGGGATTAATTCCAACAGCGCTTACATTAGCAGTTCCATTTGCGGCAACGTTTCTCATCTGGCTCACTGCCAATCCCCCCCCCCCCCGGGCAGGGTGCACCACAAGAAAAAAGCCATGGATTCGTCCAAAGGTCCATCGAGTCCAGCACTGGATCCACAGGATCCCTCAAGCAGGGCAGCTGCAAGACTTTCAAGCGTTCAAAGAGCTTGGGGCAATCTTTCTGGCAGCCAGTAGTACGATCACTTACACAGCACCCAAAAAGAGGGCAAAGCAGGAGGCAGGTTTACACAAAGATGTTAATTCATGGTTAGTGATGGAAATAGAAGAAGAAGAACCAAAACTTCAATAGAAATATTGTAATTCTCATTGTTGCAAGGAAGGCTCAGAGCTGAAGATCCGGGTGCTTCCACCCACCTTGTTATCTAGGTACTAAATACTGCTGCAAAGTTGTTCCTCTTCAGGTTTCAGCCAGACCTGGACTGGGCAGCCCTTCAAAGAGAAGATGCCTTAAAACAGCAGACTGCCTTCTGATAGACCCTTGAGTAGAGGACTGTCCTCTGCAAGTAGGACACAAGGCCACCTGCATGCTGATTTGGTACTCTTATCCCCAGATCACAGAAGGGGTGGGTGAGAGGACTGAGGCTCGAGAGGGAATGATGTGGCAGAGCTGAGATGTAAACTGGCAACATTCTGACTCCTAGCTCAGCTTTTAAGGTGCTTATTTAGGCAGAAAAGCAGCCTCTCAGTATGGCCCAGCCAATATAGGATTGCATAGCTGCTTTCTAGTAGTCTGAAAACTGAAAAGTGGGCATATTTCTTGCAAGAACCACCAAGATGTCCGGACAACTCAGGCAGTAGCTTTATACTAAGTCTGCCCTTATTGCTTCCTCTTCACTCTCCGTGGTTCTTCAGCATCCCAAGCCAAAAAACGTACTTACCATCCTCTGATTCTTCTCATTATTTTAAAAGGCAATATCAAAAATGTGACCAGGGATCTTCTGGATACAAAGCACATGCCTAGCAATAGCTGAATCTGCACAGCTGAACCTCACCAAAGTTCTACTTCCAAGCTTGGTCCTGACCCAAGACTGTGAGCTTTGCTTTTCCCTTTTTGCATGAAAATCCAAGCACATTTTAATGCATATTATATTAAATATATGCAATTGTATACATTTTTGCACTGGGCACCATCTTCTTCCAGTGGCTCAAGTGCATTTGCAGACATTTTTGCTCACAATAGCCTTAGAAGGCTATTCCACAGCCTATAAATTTGAATATAAAAGAAATACATTTTCCAAAAGTACACATTTTTTCATGTGCTTTTAAAATGTGTGCATGATGGTACACATGGTTCTCTTCATGCTGGAAAAGCTGCACCTGTTGAATTTGGCTGTTGCAGGTAGGTGAGATTTCTTTTTAGTGAGAACTCAAGAAGATTGGCAGTTTCTTCATAAATGGGACAGAAAGAAGTTGAGTTTTAAAAACACACATATGAATCTGGCAAATCTATCTAGCCTTACCTGTTGTCTCTGCCATGATCAAAAGCTGACTGGACCGGCAGTTGATTCTTACCTGAACTCGGACCACGTAAGATAGCATCTTCCACCCAGCTTGGGGGCCAACTGACTAGGTTAGGATTGACCACGTGGTATTCAGAAGGGAACAGCTGTTGGAGGGACGGGGGGTGAGATTCTGGCCCTACTGGCAGAAACTGGGTGCAACGTCATTTCAGTTTGGTTTTAATCAGTGCTTTTTTTGTAAAAAAAAAAAAAGGTACCGAACTCATGTCTTGGGGTCACACTTTTACACAATGGTCGCTGCTGGCAGTAAGCACTCAGCACGTGACCACACAACTGATCCCAAGCCGAGCAGCATTCTAAGCCGAGCAGCGCCCTCACAATCAGCGCCGACACACAAGCAGCCCGCAGGCACTATGTTAATGATTTTTGCAGTGGATCTACTACGCCCAACAGGGCGATTCACAATCATGTGGAAAAATCTGTCAAAAAACGGTGCCGGAACACTGTTCCGGTGCATTCTATGACAAAAAATCCCTGGTTTTAATTAGAATTAACCTAACGTTTGCAAAGTCCTGCATCGGCAGGACAAAAGGAAAGTGATCTTTTAAAAAACATAGGTATCCATCCACCCAGACTTGTGGCTTTGCATTCTTTCCTAAGTCTGAATTCCTGCACATTCACTTCATTGTAGCTGAACCAGGGTTGCTGCTGCATCTTTTTTTCCTGACAGATTCCTTGTGCAAGCAAGTGCAGCAGCAGCATCGTCGTCGTCGTCGTCTCCATGCTTTGCCTTTAGGATTTGGCTGGTGCAGCTGAATTTTTATAAGAATTTACTGAAGTTGCAAAGATCTTCACATTCAGCATGGAAAGAACTTGGGGTTTAAACCCTTCCTGTTTTATCCCAGTTGCAGAATTGGAATATTCCCCCCCCCCCCCCGAAATAATATCCGGTGCCTGAAATTAGAACTCCTAGATCCTAGCTTCCAGCTTAGGTTGTGACTGATGTTAATATGGAGCAACTCATCTACTTTTAGCAGAACGAACTGATTATGTGCACTCCTGTAAAGGATTAGAGAGCATAAAGCGAGCAAAAAATAGTTGGCAAACAAAAACAACTGAGAAGAAGCTCACCCCTGAGTCGGAGACACTGGTGCAAGGAGGTGTGCAACCCCAGTTTTTCTGGTGGGACTGTGCAAGCCACACCTATGTTTCTGGGGATAAGCAGATGCTCCACCCCCACCCCTCCCACCTGCAGCTCTGTTTCTGTACTGTAGCTTGGATTGCTCTGTTTTCAGTCTGTTCTTTTAAATGCTGGGAGAATTTCAGAAAGGTTGCACATGAAGCTTGCCATTGTCTCCAGCCTATTTACATTCATGTATGTTTTTAAATATATTTTAATTCACCCAACAACAGAAATTCTCTGGGCAGATCAGAAGAACTGGACCCACACATTATAATGCAAGCCCGTGTGCTTTCAACACTTAATACGTGTCTCCCCACCATGATACCAATGCAAAAGTGCATGCTGATAAAACACCGTAAGGAAGCAATTTTGATAGAGTATGTGCAGTTGCTTGCATGATCATCTGTGTGGTGCTTTACTGATGCATGTACCTGTCCCTGTGCATTGGGGAAAACACCTGCAGAAAGAATCCTGATCTTACTGGACACACAGTCAAATTGAAACTGCTTTGCTGCAACACACAGAACGACTTTGGTGGGCAGAAGATGCAAACCATGGAGGGAGCTGCAGCTTGCTTTCAGCATCTTCTGTACTTCCAGGAATTTAAAAGCAAAGCTCCAGCTTTTGCTGCTCTGCTTTGGCTACAGAGGAGCCCAGAAGGTTGCCAGCGTGATGCCAAGTGTACCATCACCATCCCCCAGGGCATTCTGCACTGGAAATGTGTCTGCGGCAGATGGAGTCAGGACCAAAAGATGTGTCTACCTGCCGTGTCTCTTTTTTCCATCTAGCAGAATGGAGGAGCTGAACAGAGTCCTCAAGTCAGTTGTGTGAAAGGTACTACTTCAAGCAAAGGATCATGATCCTGTGTCACCTGGTGAAGCGTGCTTTGGACTGAGGAGAACCAGGCTCAAGTTCCCACTCTGCCATGAAGCTCACAGGTTGTTCTGAGGATCAAAATGGAGAGGCAGGTCTTGGAAGCTGCTTTGGGATTCTTGCAAGAGGAAGAGAGGAGCAATAAATGCCATGTTGATGATGATGATAATGATGGGGAGGACTCATCAGCCTGTAAGGGGAAACAAAACACATTAAGAGTGGACTAACACTCTGGTTGCACTGCTATTTTCTACTTCAAGGATTTTTCCTACTCTTCAACTGAAATGGCTCCCAGAGTAGCTTACCTACAGTGAAGGAAAAGGAGAATTTATTCCTTGCTGCCACTTTTTCTACTCGGAAAAAGCCTAATTGTTTTCCATGAAACTTACTCCCATGTAAAGTTTAATGTGTTGCATCAGCCTGTCACAATGTGGTGCCCTCCAGCTGTGACACATCTGGAAGGCTCGTGGTTGGGGAGGGGTTTGTGCATAGTAAGGCTGCCTGTTCTAGAACTGTGTTTGTTTGTTCATATATTTAGTATATTTCTATTGCAACGCTTCCCCAAGGAACTCAGAAATGAGTCTTCCTCAGCTTTCTCCATTTTTATCTTTACAACCACCCTGTGAGGTAGGACAGGCCAAGAAACAATGACTCTCCAACAGTTCTAAGTGAATAGCATGGTTGTCTGTCCGTAATGAGAGCTGAAGACTAAAATGTGCTCCAGTCCAGAAGAAATTTGCGGACGTGAGAGTATTTTATTAATTTATTTAAAGTTTTTCTATGCCAACCATTACAAAAAGAAAAAAGTCTCTGGATGGCTTACAAGGAAGGGTATGTGCTGCTTGTTTTCAGATGTCGCAAGCAAAAAGGGCTAAACATTTTCCATTGTTGCGCTCCTGCACTGTTCTGGACGGATCCGGACAGAGCACTGAGGGAGAGAAACAGTTCATGATCTATTCAGGGCTTATTGTTATGTGTTTGGGGTCAGTCGAAATTACCTTGCAGGAACCCTGGGTGACTCAGTAGCTCTGACTGCACAGTGATTTAGGATCTCCCCTCCCCGCTCTGTGGCTCTTGAACTGGCAACTTTTGTTCTGCTCTGCCTGGGGGGTAGCCAGAAGTCAGGCTGGAGGGTTCTGAAAAGAAGAGGGAGAAGAGAGGCTGGGAGCCAAACATATTAAAAATGCCATGCCATGCTAGCGTAGAACAATTCCCGAGCTGCAGGAGAGGTACTGCGGTCATTTAAAATGGGAGAAGGCAGCACAAAGGCTGGGACGCCACAGCCAGGGGTGGTCACAAGGCAGAGGTGTGGCTTTTTAGGAAATACCTGCAAGCTAGGCCCCCCACCCCCACCCCCCGGGCTGGGTATGGCTTTGGGTTGAAGGATCCTCAGCCGCCCTGTAAGATCAGGAAACCTGTGCAAGGCCTCACATTGGGCCTTTCTCTTCCCCCGCTTCAGCAGCAGCCATTGACAGAGAATATGGTGGGCATGTCGTGAGCGGAGCCGGCTGGAGCCGGGGGTCAGACTAGATGGCCCGGGAGGCCCCTTCTGACTCTCTCTGTTTCTGTGTTTCTAATACTGGGGAAAGCAAGTGCGGAGACAGTGGCGCGCCGCTGCCGTTTGCCTTCTCCAACAAATATACCAAATGTGGAGAGGGAGAAGCTGGCTTTGCCCACTGGCCCTGGGTGGGGCGGTTGCATATTTGGAGAAACGTGGCAAAGGGCAGCGTGTACCACACTCGGTTCCTCTTTGCGGCTGGGCGCCGGATCACCCCAGGACTGCTGGTGAGGGGGAGGCACACGTGCTGCTCGCCACTTGCAAGGTACGTGTCTCCACATGTGTTGGCCACTTTCAGGGAGTGGAGGCCTCTGTGGACACTGGCAAGCCAGGGCAGGACCGATACGCATGGCCCAATCTTCCCATGCGTACTCCCTAAAAGGACACACAAGCACCATTCTGTGCACAACGTTACGGAGAGAGAATCCGGCACGCAGCTGCCTTTTGCAGCAGTAGCCATGGATTGAGGGCAATATGTCTTTCCAGCCTAGCATGTTCAGAAGCGTTTTTTTCTACGGCTCCCGTCAACATTTGCTATATGTTAGCTTGCTTGCTTTTTAAAATGCTAATCCTTACCCACAGGGAGAAGCTAGAAGGGGACCGTCCTGATTGATTTCTGTGCTCTCCAAGCTGCTTGCCGCGGCGTCACGGTCTCCCAACTTCAAGCTGCGATGACACTTTGGAGAAATATGTTCCGCTACTCCCACACACTGTTAGCGGCTGAGCTGGCACAGTCAATATGGCCAGGAGAGAAGTGAATGAACGTCCAGCAAAAACGGATGCTGGCAAGGCAAGGCAAGCGCAAGAGCATCTGTGCAGCACTCGAAAGCGGGACTGGTTCCCCCATTCAGGCAGTCTGGTCCAAAAATAATCAAATTAATAAATAAATATGCGTGGGTCAGGCAGCTGGCCCTTCGCTGCGATGATAGCAAGCAGTAAAAACACTAACTTTCAATAATCAGAAGAGCAGAGCCTTTTAGTCAAAGCTTGCCTGTTTTTCTGGTCTCAGGCTAAATCTGTTTCTGGATCTTTTGACTTGCTCTCTTGCTTGAAGGGGGAAAGAAGTTATAAAAAATAATTATCCGACACTGGCAGCGTCTTGTACATTGTGGTGACAGGCCTGTGCGTGGCAGGGGGAGAGGCTCAACGAGAGAAAACGCCGTGCAGCCGAGGCTTGTCCTCTGGGCAGAGAAAGCAAAGCCCTGTGAAACCTGCAAAGCATCAAGAACATGCCATGCACCTTAAAGCGAGCTGAAAGGTCACAGGTTAGTTGGCAGGAAGGAGCTTGGAAACATTGCTGGGGATGAAGCAGGAGATGTGGGAGTGATCTGTGTGCCGGCTGCATTGCTTGGTATTCTGGCCAGTGACTCTTCTTTTTTAACAGCTGCAGAAGGAAAGGGAGGAAGGGAGCAGAGAAAAGGCGATGGGGCAAAGAGAAGAAACCGCACGACAGAATCAAACCCACCTACTGCCTAAAGTAAATAGTGTTGCGAGAGAGAGAGAGATTGATTAATGGCAAGGCAAAACAGAAAACTGCTTCTGGGAAGGAGACGGAAGGCAAACGGGGAGGGGGAGAGCCTAAATCACAAGGAGATTTATAGTGGGTGGGTGGCAGGCTGGGGGTTGCTACACAAGAGTTAAGAATCGACTTGCTTCGTGAAATGGCCAGCAATGGCGATCATTTGGTGTTTGGTCTTATTTCCCCCCAGACTTCGTGAGAGCTGCGTGGAAAGTCCAGGATGTACACAGCATCTCGGCCGACGCTGCTGTGCGACATACAATAACAATAAGTCTGAACTGACAGCTTCAGCAGCGAGCAGGTGTTTGGTCTGCCAGATGTTATTCTGCCAGGGTGTTTAGGATGTAATGAAAGTTCAGACATGCCGCGTAGGCAGCCATCTTGTCATTATTCTCTGAGATGACAAAACAAGCAACACGGCTCCAGAGAGGGGCTGGGCGGGTCTGGCTTGTGCGGGTGGCATGGGGATTTCAGACCAGGGCAGCCAACAGTTTTGTAGCCTGTGGGCCACTAAGACGCTCTCCCTAGTACAGCCACTCAACAGCTAAGCAAAAGTAGATTCCTCAGGAGCACCACGATCGCTGCCGATTCCATTTTCCCCATTTGTTTTAAATTGAGGATTGTCCTGTGGACTGTGGCCCGCAGGGTTGGGGGTTCTGTGGTCAGAAATGACCCACAGAACATCCAAATTTACCCCAGCCCTGTTTTAGACACTGGACATAATGGCCTCGTGGAGGTGGCTTTAGACAGTATTGTGTGTCCCCTCGCTTTTGACGTGTTTCTTTTTCCTCCATCTGCCATTTCATGCTTCAGAACTGCTTCTGCCTCCTCGATGCATCAGAGCAAAAATAACCAAGCATGTTCAGTTTGGCATCTTACTTAAATCATAGCATGGCCCTGATTGCAGGACGAAAATACCGTTCGCGCCTGCTGCCACTGACACCTGTCACTCTTTGGCGGGGCATTTAGCCATCCCCAGAGCTGCGGGGCCCCAGACGTTTGCCCTGGTGCACTATTGCCAGGCCGGGGGGCGAGGAGCATCTTGTGATAAAGCCAATCAGCAGCACACTGGCAGGCCTAGGTACACACACCACTTGTGTGACGCTGGGTCCTCCATGCGGCATCCCAGTCTGGTTGAGCTCATGGGCTCTGGCCCAGCCTGCTTGTTTCCACCAGTGCTGCTTGAGAAGTCACTGGCCTGCCTCACCCTCCTCCCATCCAGACATCTTGCTTGTGCTATGGGCAGCTGTATAGCAACTACTGGGCTTGCTTCTTGGCCATGGGCTGAGCTACATATTACTTTGAAGACGCCGTTAGCAGCTACGTTCTCTCTCTCATAACTGCTGGACCCCCAGTCTGGACCAGGGACCCGGCACTTTGGAAGAAGAGGGGCTTTCTTCCCCCTCTGTGGCCCCGACATGGATCAAGGAGGTAGGAGGCCACGCCTGCAATTTGCATATCCAAAGGTGTATCAATTATGTGATGCCCTCCAGTTCCTTTGGACCTCAGTTCCCATCACAGTTCATAGCAACGTCCTCTCGAAACAAAACCAAGCAAGCAGTGGCTTCTCTATCTCTGCCTCACAATATTCTTCTGAGGGCCCCCCCCCCATGTTGCAGGTGCCCGTGCCCGACCCTGGCGAGCACTTCCGCCCTGCACATGCCCCACAACACTTGCACAAGGCCAGACTTTCACTTTACTGTCATCCATTTGCTTTACTGCTGTCCATGCCAGCTGCTCTGACGAGCACGATTTCAGGGGTTCCTTTGGCCTAGCATGGCTAACAGGCATCCAAAAGCCATAACAAGCATCAAAAAGAAATATGAATTAGAATATATCTCACCTCTCCTTAGAAATATAGGGTTGCTAATAATAGGAATAAACATAAGGAGCTTTTGTAAGCTGGGAGGGAGGGAGGGAGGGAGGGAGGGAGGGAGAGTCTCAGTAAACATAAATGATCTCCTGGGAAGGTTCTGATGAAAGGGCTATGCCTGGATGCTCACCTGAGCCCTGCTGGACCGGCAGGATTCATCTCTGATTATACAACGGTGCATTTGCATCTGTTTGATCACCTGGCTTCCAGAAAAAGACAAACATATTCATTGAGGCATAGATTTTTGTGTTCAGGGACTCACTTTATCAGGTATGTGATGTGCAGAAGAGTAGTGGAGGGGGTCACGGGGGGTTGGAGCACCTCCAATTATTTTGGAGCAGGCCCTCTGAGCGAATCACTATTCCTCCCGCACCAGCTCTCAAGAGACTGGTTCATGGCTGGCAGCTGCCACTGTTGTCAGTCCTGAATTTAATGGGTTAAGAACAGGGGTGTTTTTTCAACAGTTCCCAACAATTCCTGGGAACTACCTGTCTGGAGGGGCCTGCCAGGCATGCACCCATTTTTTCTCTGTCACGTTCCCTCCTGGTCAGCCTCTGCTCCTCAGCCACACGTGGTCCCTACCTCCCACCCCCTTGCATTCGCACCGCACTTTCGGAACACTTTTATTCCACTTTAAACAGTTACCACTCCGTAGTTTGTCAAGGGTGCTGGGTGTCATTAGTGGAAGCCTCTTCCTCACCCAGAGAGCTACTGTTTCCAGAGTTCTTGGGGAGGAGTGCTTGACAGATAAACAATTCTGAGAACTGCAGCTCTGAGAGGCAAATCGCTGTTTTCTGGCAGCTCTTTGCTCCAGAATTATTTGGAAGAAGAAATGGCTAAAATGGAATACAAGTATTGTCACTGGAGTATATTCACTGGAATCAAAGGGAAAATTTTGGAGTGACTTCTGACAGCCTTACGTTAGGCTGCTTTATCCATGATTCAGTGTAGATCCAGTGACAGCACAATAAAAGTGCGGACATTATTGGACATTTTGAGAAATTGGAAGCCCATGACTCTGGACTCATGGAGAATCTCCCACGCAGAGGCACACACAACATCAGTGGTTGAAGAGGCCACAGAAAATTAAAAGACATGAAACTGTGATTGTCTATCCAGACTGCTGCTCTTGGGAGAACATCACCACCTCTGATTCTAGAAGTGTGGTAATTAGTGCCTGAATGCCCTTTTTTCCTCTTCCCTCCCTGCCCCTTTCCTCTTGTATGTCAGGGTTTACATAGTAAGCCTGTAGGCAGGAACTGCCTTATTAATTCCACAGAAACCACTCTGGGATCTTTTGGCTACAGAACGGGATATGAATGCATAAAAATCGCTCATTCATAATACATAAGATAATAAGAAATAACTTCTAGAAGCTGTCATTGTCTCACCTCAAAAAGAGATACCTTCATCTTGCATTCATTACTCAACAGAAATTCAAACGAAGTGACAAAGCTCATTTTTATTTAATAATCATATAGGTTGCATAATCTTGGACATAGTTGGGGCTTGCGTGTGTGGCTTTGATGGGGGTGTGGCTTTGAGTGGTGCCTCTGTCTATCACAAAGGGACCCCCCCCACACTTCTAAATTTGCCACTGCACCATTGCCAATGCATTATGCCCCACAGACAGACATGCCACTGTTCTTATTTTCTGTAGATTTGGACTTGGCAGGCCCAACCGGTACCTTGTATTATTTAATCACGGTCCTTTGTTTGTTTCTCTATGTCCTAGGTAAAGGCAGGTATGCTCATGTACCTTCCATAAAACCTGGTGCCATGTGCCCTGAACAGAGAAACACTGGGTGGTGTACAGCTTCGCCGCTTTGGCAACAATCTGGGGCAGCATCTACTAAGGCAGCCGAGTGCCCGTAGGCCTTGGAAGCAGCCATCCCACCCACCTGGCTGCTGGAGCCTCCTGGGCAGGAAGGACTGTAAGATAAGCCTTGCTTGAATGCAAAGGTTAACCCTTGGTGTGTTTCTGTCCTTTGGTTATGTAATGTAAAAGCTATGCAGATTAAATCATAAGATCTGTTTAAGCAGCTACCATAAGCCCCAGAGTAATAGCAAACCAGGGAGATGCCCGCCCTGTAGGGTCCTGGTGAACGCAGTCTTAAGGTGGTGCCAAAGAGTTAGTGCCAGGAAGGCCTCAGTGAGGAGTGTCAGGATCTGGGCAACTCCAGGTCTCCATCTGGTGGCCAGAACCAGAACAACCACTGTGGTATTTACAGGATTGGTCCCAGGGCCTGCTGGAGCTCGTAGACTCTTAATAAGTGCCAGCTGGGAGCCCCAGGGAAGGAGCTATATAAGAGGAAGCTCTGTGCAGCACAGGCTCTTTTAACAATAGGGATTTTCTACCTCTTCTTTGCTGTTCCTGCATCTTGCCTGGTTATCCTGTCTCAGGTACTGTTTCTGGCTCTGATTCAAATATTGGACTTTGGACTATGTCTACCTTGCTTCTGTTGCCTGGGTCCTGCTACTCATCTCGCAGACCATGATAGGGAGCTTGTTCCCAAGCTGGGGGCCAACCACCGAAAAGGCCCTTCCTTCTCCTTGTGGTCACCAAGAGAGCCTTCCTTGGAGGCAGGTCCCAGGCCTTTGCAGTTCTGTCTGAGAAGATTGCTGTGAGGAGACATGTTTTGTCAGGTATAGTAGTCTCAAGCCTTATCATGTTGTCTGAATCCAGCCATGTTAACAAGTAATGCTAAAGAGAGAGAGAGAGAGAGAGAGAGAGAGACACCCCCGCCTTTGGCTGTATTGCCCACTAACTGCAGCTCTCCATGCAGTGGACAAAAGTAATACATACAATGAAGAACAATATAGAACAAAATTACAGTACATTAAAAATCAAAACCGTCTTTCTTAACTAAGCCTATAGTTTCTTGTTAAGTTATGAATGGCGGGTTGTTCATCACTGCTTGTCCACTCAGCTGGATTCAGATGGCAACTCTGAGTTCAACAACAACCCACTCTCAAGGATTAGCGTGTCATTTGAACTCTGGGGCGTGCGAGGTGTGCCAGCGATTGGCGGAAGCGCGTTCCCAAGTGGGCAGGGCTACCCAGCCCTGGCAGATGCTGCCCTTTCCGACCATGCCATCCCGTGCCAAATGCCGGGTTGGAGCACGCGCGGGCGTAAGGCGATTAGTGCAGGAACAGCCCCGCGAGGGAAGCGGCTGGCAAGGATCAGCTCCCGGCCTGTCGGCGCTTGTGCTTTCCTTTTCTGCCGCTGCCTCCGTTTCACGCTCCAACAGGCTCCCAGTGCGGTCCCCGCTTTCTCTCCCCCTCCCGGTTTGCTTATTTCGTTCCCCACGGAATGCGCGAGAATTTTGAGCTTGCTTGATTTTGGGTGGTCTGAGAAAGTCTCCCCCCCCCCCGAACCCAACCCCGCCATGGACCGAAGCGGCAAACTTTCGAGATCTTTGATCACAAGAGTATGTTTAGATTTGTGTGCGCTGTAGCTGCAAGCCCCCCCCCCCCCGCGCTCCGGCTTTGCGTGAGAAAGCAACACCTGCAGAGGGGACGCCGCGCCCCCCGCGCGCCTCGGTTAATGGCACTCTGCAGCCCCAAGCGCGGAGGAGCAGGCCCGGTGGCCGCGGCTCTGCGGGCGCGCGCCTTCCTCTCGGGCAGGGTGCTGGCAACCGCAGCGGGGGCACGGAAGGGACGGGGGGCAGCGGGGCGACCGGCCGCAGGGAGGCTATCCGGGCTGGTAGGCCCGCGAGGCGAGCTCGCCTCCGGGCTTGGCCTGCTGCAGAAGTTTGTTTGCCCCGCCAGGCGCAGGCCGGGCGGCGCCAGAAGCGCCTTCCACCGCCTGGCACCGGCGAGCGAGCGAGCCCCTTCCAGCGCCAGTGCTGTCGGGCGAGGGCGGGTTGGCTGCCCGCTTCTCCCCCCGGAGAAGGCGGGGCGGTGGAGACAGCAAGAGAGAGGGAGGAGGGCCGGGCGGGCGGGAGGAGGGCGGCCCCTGGCGCTGGAAAAAGTTTGCCGAGACTTTTGCGGCGGCACTTCCGAGGCGGGGAGCACCTGGTCCTGGTTTGGCCGACGGAGCAGCATGGACGCCCTCAAGTCCGCCGGACGGGCCATCGCGCGGAGCCCCAGCATCGCCAAGCAGAGCTGGGGCAGTGGCAGGCACAAGAGTGAGTCGCGGAGGACGGAGCGAGGTCCCCCGCCGTGCTCGCCGCGCGGGCCCCTCGTTCGGCTCCCCAGAGGCGGTCGGGGTGCCTCTCCAAGCGCCTGGGCTGCCCTGCGCGCTCTGGGGGCGCTTACGGAGGAGCTTCGGCTCCTGCGCGGGTCTCCAGCAGCCGGGGCGCGCGCGTGTGTGGGGAGGGGGTTGATCCGGTTTGTGGATGCGGAGTGGGGAAAGAGGCAGGATTCGAGCGATCGGGGGTCACTTTGGTGCACAGTCTCCCCTCTGGTGGTGCCCATAGATTGGGGGCAGCCGTGCGATTCGGGGGAGATAAGCGGACCCACCGAGGAAAGTTGCAATTTGTTTCAAAAGTTGGTGAACTTAGGAACACAAAATGGTCTTAGTCAGCGAACTTTCTAAAGGCTCCGCCTCTCTTTCTTCAATTAAGGGGCTTGCATCTATTTTGAGTCTCTTGGAAGACGCATAAAGGGACTTGCATAAACATTGCCCGACGCAACACAGCGGCTTACAGAATCCGCTGAACTGGACGCGGGGGGAGGAGAGCAGGCTGCACTCTGCACACTTTCCTGTGAGGAAATCCCGTTGATCTCCGTGGGATTTCTTAGTAGGCGTGTAGGTCTGTGCTGTAAGGAGACATTAGCTGGAAGATAAACATTCAGAAGATGAAAAGCGTTTGCATTGCTCCCCTAAGGAAAGCCACTTCCAGCAGCCTTCTCCAACCTGGTGCCCTCCAGATGTTGGAGTAAAACTTAGAATTATTAGCCCTGCTAGCTACGGTGGGGGACGGGAGGACGGGACACAGGCCTCAGGCTGGAAAAGCCTGCTTTTTTCTGATTGCCCTGACTTCCTGTAACTAACCCAAGGCTCCACATATCCAGCTGAACAATGGTGTATTCTTTTCTTGCTTCTCCTTCCTCTTGTTCTTCGGTTATTTCTCCCCCCACCATTATATTTGTAAGCTCAGGCCCTCAGGGCTATACACAGAATGCCAAGAATGTTTGGGGCTTCCTGTTGAATGAGTGGGTCTCTCTCCCTCCTCCAGTTGGGGAAGCTGGGAAACTAGGTCTTTCTTTCGGACTACATGTCCTATCAGCCCCAAGCAGAGTGGACATATGTGATGTGGAGTTCAGTTTGAGTCAGAGAGCCCATGGCTGTCTCCAAATGTCAACAAGTGGTCGGTGCCCTCTTTCCAAAGGGAGCCAAATCTGGACAATTGCTCTGCCCATGGAGTTTTTCACAGCTTTGACAGAGGGTTCAATATCACAGTAATAAGTACTCCACTATGGTGGGGCTTACCTGTGCTTCTGCATCCAAGGATTCTTATCCAATCTTATCCTAACATGAGAGCCAGTGTGGTGTAGTGGTTAGAGCATGGGACTGGGACTCATACGATCTGGGTTCTAGTCCCCGCTCGGCCATGGAGCCAACTGGGTGACTTTGGGCCAGTCACAGACTCTCAGCCCAACCTACCTCACAGGGTGGTTGTTGTGGAGATAAGATGGAGGAGAATGATGTAAGCTGCCTTGAGCCCTTTGAGGAAAAGGCAGGATATAAATTGGACAATAAATAAATTGGAAATAATATATGGTTATTGGTGGTTGAGGTCACTTTGGGTTGTTTAAACCCTAAACCTAGGATTTTGAGCTTCACACATCACAGGGCATTCCTGGGTGGTTTTCAGAAAGGAGATGTGGCTAAGCAGGTGGGAATGGGCTTACAAACAATTAATGGTTTGTTAACCACAAGTTGTTTGATCACTTCATAGAACCAGGACTGTATCCTTTAGCTTCTTTCACAATGGGGGTTGGGGGGGATTGCCACCTTTGGTCTGGGATCAGAGAAGTGATCCAAGAAGTTACCTTGAGTCTGGGAAGTCTGGAAGGTTCATTTGTTCTATTCTAAGTTCGTGGGAGGCTACTGCTTAACCTGGATTTGGCCAGGAAGGGCTGTGCTGCTCTCATTCTCTCCCCCACTTTGAAAAAAGGATTTAAGCTTCAGCCTCTCTGCATTAAAAGGTGAGAAAGGAGTGCAAATTGTTCTGCTGGCTGCTTATAGAGTGGCCTCGTTACCCAGCCTGCTTTGGTGTTGGAGAGAGATGTGTTAATTTAAGTGCACATGCTTAGATCTGCCAGCCCTGGGGCTTAGAGCACATGATGCTCAGCTGTCCTTGACCAAAGGGAGATGAATGTTCTGGCCTCCTGGGGTTGTGAGCCCCCCTCCCCCAAGCCTGCCTGCCTGCCTGCCTTTCCCTGATAGGATGCTCTGGCTGTGACGCACCTGAGCTTGTAAACCTTTGCCTCCAACAGGGCATGGCTTGTCTCCTCTCACACTCTTGAATGCAGTGTGCTATCAGCCAAGGCATGGCTTTGCTGCTTGATAAAATCAAAGGCTGGTTGATGCAGTTGTACTTTGCCAGCTGCACCGGCTGTCAGTTTCTTCTAGGCCCATTTCAGAGTTTGCAGCTTTAATAAAGCTACATACATTTGCGGTCAGTTTACCTGAAGGATTATCATCTTATATATCAAACTACCTGGACCCTCATCTGAGTCCACCTGCAGGTGCACCTGCCAAATGAGGCTGAGTGGGTGGCCATTGACTGGGAATGATGGGAGCTGCAGTCCAGCACATCTTGATGGCACTCGGCTGGGGAAGGTGGATGCGCTCTGGTATGAGAGGATGTTTTCTGAGCTGCACATTAGTCAGAAAAACTCAGAATATAATTACTGGTAGCTGTTGTAATTCCAGGATGCTCTTTGTTCAAGCAAAGAAAGCAAACATGTTTTGGGAGCAGATAAACTGATGTATACTTTAACATGTGCATAAATGCAAATTTTCACGGGGATTTAAAAACATCACAGATTAATGTGGGAATGAAAAGGAAGCTAGACGTTGAGTATGAAAGTGACACAGGCTGGGAGTAGAATGATTGCACAGGAAGTATAGAATGTTTCCTGTCCCCACCCCTCCACTTTGCTAATCCTTGGTGGCATTCAATGCACTTTTGGAGCATGGGAAATGCTCTTTTCCCCACAGCATCCTCTGCCCTGGGTTTCTGCAGAATCAATGGAACCAGTCAGGTTGTGGGGCTTCTGAACTCTCAGCATTCATTTTCTGCTTGCAAAGAAATTGGGGGAAGGGCAGGTGTTCTATTCTGTTGCTGATTTGCAATATTTCTCTCATCTTTGGTGTCAAGATAGTGTTGTGGGGCTTTTTCTGGGCCCGTGCATGCATAGGATTGTATCCTAACTTTAAAGAAGGTTAAAATACATGAAACACAACTAAACAGCTCAAGAGACTGAATAAAACAGTTCAGATTACTAAAAACCATTTCCTACATTAAAACTTTAGAATAGGATATGATTCAGTATTAAAAACTGGGAGGAAGAACTTTGACTGACATGAAAAGTGAAATAGAGTGGTCTGATTTAGTAACTTGAAGCTTTATACAGGATCCAATCTGTGTTTATTTATTTATTAAATAAATAAAGCAGTTCATTAACATTAAATTCATTTGGCTACAATTTATATTCTGGCACTTTTCTCTGTAGTCTGCCTCAGCACAAAAGACATAATTTTAAGTAGTCCATTCATAGTTCTGAGGACATCACAGGGTGCTTAAAATTCAGAAGTAGAAAGAAAGTAGCTTGTCCAGATTAGAAATATTACCCGTGATGTTTCTGGAGTGGAAAACCCAAGCATTTTGTGGGAGCTTTACCAACCCAGCACTCTCTGCACATGTTTGGAGGAGCAATTCCCATCATCTTGGCCGAGATGATGAAAATTGTGGTCTAGCCATATCTAGAGGTTGCAAGACAAGGCGTGATTAATACCAGTGCATTTTAATATATTACAGAGAATTCTTTTTGGTTTTCTTGTTTGGCAGCTGTTCTCTTGCAGTTGAAAGGTAAATTCCTGTCTAGGTTACCTGGAGCACTTTTTTACAAGTAGGTAAAATCAAAAGGCTTGCTTCTATCCTGCAAAGAGGCTCATCATATTGAAGTACTAAAGCACTCATAACTCCCAGTTCTGAAATTACAGGATTGTTTATGCTGAGCTGTGTGTTGGCACTTAACAAAAGGAAACTTTTCTTAGGAAGGAATTTGGCTTGATTGTATGTTCTGGAATTGAGACTGATCATGACTACATGAATAAGAATACAAATACTGTAGCATTAGTGCTGCTAAAAGTGACTCCTGTAATATTAGGGTCCTCTTCAACAAGAACATCATTGCTTCTCCCTCTGTGTGAACACACAAAATGAGGACATTCCCCTTGGTTCCTTTGATCACTTTCGTTTAGCTTGGAGCATTCTTAAAGGGAAGTGAGGGAAACTGGTGAAGCGAGGTGGGGGTTGTTCCCGTTGTATATTCAGCATTGGCAGCCATTTTCCTACATGCTCAGAACAATTTGCATAACGTGTGCCAAGGCACGGATGCTGGCAGGATGCCGGATGCAGGGGTGCTGTTGGAGTGCCCCACTGGGATTGGCGCCTCAGAGCTGTGGGGGAATCTGCCCCACTCCCTGTGGTCCATGGGCATCAGCAGAAAGAAAGGGGCAGGGAGCTGATGGTTCCTGCTTCACCTGATCCCCTGGTTGAGCTGGCTTTTGGCTTCCAAGGGCTTCACATCATGCTGGCTCCCTCAAATCTTTCTGCCTGAGGTTTTTTCTTAAATCAAATCCTTTCATCTCCTTTTACAAATAGGGGTGATATTAGGAGACGGGGTCCTTTAAAGACAGACACAGACATTCAAGCCCTGATCATTTCTGCACCTGACAACACCCCATTTGGCTGATTAGGTCCTCTTTCTTCCCCATTCCAACTCTGATTTTGGGTCAGTCCTCACGGGAACCTCACAGAGTAGCCCTAATTAGAAGGAATCTCTCCTTGCCCCAGAGGCCTCCATGGAATGGGACTGAGCACCAGTCAAGCTACATTTGAAGGAGTGGAAGCAAGCCTTCCCAGAAATGCTGGCAGGAGCCCATCTGTCAGCAATACTATTTCTCTTTCATATTGTCTAGACTGGGTGCATGCATTCTGGTTCTTCTGGTTCTCCTCCATTGTTCTTCCTGGGACGTCAAGGCTACCTATATAAGAGGCTGAAACTTTGGTACAGAAGTTCTTGGAATGGAGGTGATGCTTGTGGAAGAACCTAGTGTTGAGGAGCTCCTCTCTGGAAATTATCCTCACTTACCAAAGGGCACCTTAATCTTGCACAGGGTATAATGCTGAGCTTGCAACTGTTGTGCCCAAACGGCAGGCTGCTTGCATGGCTTCGGAACAGAGATGCAGAAGGTCGAATTAGAATGCCATTGTCATATTGTCAAGTAATTGCAGGCCTTCCTTTAAGGGAAGAGCTAGCAAAGTTTCTCTTCTAGAGCCCTTAAAGCTTCACCTTTGGTGTGAAGTCGCTGTGTTGCTTATGAGGGTTTAGTGGTGATCAAGGTACAAGATAAGGGTCCTTTACGGTTATGTTGTTTCTTACTTTGCAGCCTTTGTTTTCTCCTGTCCTTGAGTTTTCTTCCAAAAGATTCCTGTCCCAGTTTAAGTACCTGATATCTCTGCTCTTTATCTTCTCACCAGTTCTATCTCCAGTGAGTTTGGTTAGGGTCAGCAGCAATGGAAAATTGGGCACTGATGGGCCGGCTTGCAGCGAGTGTACTCTGGCTCCTGTACAAGCCCCATTGAAATGAATGGGTGCTACACAAGACTAAATGGAGCTTTAAACAAAAGAAGCACTGCAGCCCAGAAGGCCTGGGTTCTAGTCCCCACTTTGCCATGAAACTGTCGAGGTTACCTGAGGCCAGTCTCTGGCTCCCAGCCTAGCCTACTTCACAGAGTTGCTGTGAATATAAAATGGAGAGGAAGATCACCTTGGTTTCCTTGTAGTGCATCCTGCAGGTGAGATGCAGTTTGAGCCTGCATGCTTGCGAGGAACCATAATGAGCCCGCCCAGTGCGCCTTCTGACTCAAAGTAGTCCTGGGTCTCCAAGGTCTTGCAAAGGGGAATTTACGCATTAGGTTTATTTTAAGGATTTATATGTTGCCTTTCAAAACACAACTTTTTCTATGGTGGCTTCTAATCAGCGGGTTGGATCCAGACTTTGTCATACCAATCTTGACCCACTGAAATGTATTGGGCTGAATGTATACTACCTGCATAAAGGTAACAAACAAAAGCAACTTTCTGATACATAAGGGCCCTGTGTGAACCACAAGCTGTGTGTGTGTGTGTGTCTGATTTGGGGTGGCTTTAATTTAGGCCTGTGTTTTGAATTAGGCTGGACATGTACATGGTGGGCATGTTGTGAGCAGAGCTGACTGGTGCCGGAGGTCAGACTAGATGGCCCGGGAGGCCCCTTCTGACTGTTTCTATGTTTCTATGAATTGGTGTGGTAGGTAAAGACAGCACAGGCCCTGCACTTTTTGCAAGTGTTTCTGCTGCGTTTGTTTGCTGACTGAATCGCTCCCAGTTGTTTATTAGTTTATATAAAACTTTCTATACCATCCCATAGTTAAAAGTCTCCGGACGGAGTCTAAAAAATAGACCTAAGAATAACACTTGCCCAGTCGTTGTGTTTCTCCAACTACCAAATTCATTTAGTCACGTATAGCCACCCTGGCTTCCTGTTTACTAGGCTTACTTCAGCCAGCCTTCTGCAGCGTAGGAGCAGAAGAAAAGCCATGCTGGGTCCAAGCAGTGGCCCCTCCAGGCCAGCACTCTGTTCAGCTGGCTGGGGGGATGCTGGGAGCTGGACCTCAGTACTTCTGGGAGGCACCAGGATGGAGAGTGCTAATTTGAATGTGGGCATGAGAAGAGGGTTGGGTCAGGAGTGCCCAGCACTTGCCAAGGGTTCTTGACTCCTAACTTGCCTTGACATTTCTCTTGGCATGTAAACAAATCACAGGCTGAAACAATTTTGGGCCTTGTTATGTCAGGATAACCCTGTATTTTGGCTTGGATGAACATGGCATTCTTTCTTGGTCGTTGCTGTTTTGCCTTGAAAGGCTGTCAGAACCATACATTTCTCATTAGCGTTCTCAACTTTAAAAGATAGCATATTTAGCACGTTGTCTGAATCGCTCACTAATCTTTCAGCCACATGTTGTTTCAGATGTCTGAAAGGCGCGTCTCAAAATGTTCCAGCAGTTGGGGAATTCGGAGGGATAACCAAAAGTTTTTAGCAATGTGTCTCACTTGGAGGGTTAACTGTGCAAATGGAAACTACTGATATTTTCTGGATAGTGCAGAGGAGCTGTGTAAGCTGCGTGCATTGGCCAGACCGCTTCCTATATTCCTAGACACCCCACAGCCCTGCTTTATTTTTAAAAGTTTCCCCTTCACAGGATTTCAAAATGCTTTTCTGTAAAATTATCTTTCTTACTAAATTATCCTGTATGTCTAGGGATATAAAATTTCTAGAAGTGTCGAAGTCATGGGAGTAAGGAAAGGAAAATGGTCCTGTGGGTCTTCCCATCTCTATATACACTAGAGATGTATATATATATAGAGCTGGCAGCTCCCATAAGCCACAACTGACAGGGCCAGTAGTCAGGAATTAAGAGTGTTGCCCAAAGCATCTAGAAGGCACCAGGTTGCTGATCTGATGTACCCTCTTTCCTTCGCACCATTGCCCTTGCGTACAGGTGAGCAACTTGGGAAGGTCTGGGGACCATGTTTTCTCTGTCCCACAGATCACACCTCCAGTAGATGTCAAAAACTGATAATAAAAAGAAATACATTTTCAAGATGGTGTATGTAGTAGCTATAGAGTACCAAAGGTTCAACATTAGCTTGTTTGCTCATTTGGTGCTCTGTAGCCTTGATAGATGCCAATTTTTGCTCTTAAAATATTTTAATGACTATGGAGGCCTTCGGGACTGGCGGGTTTTGCACATGTCCCATGTCTGCCAAGCAGTAGGAAGCAGCATTGCCCAGCCGTGCCGCACATGCAAGAGGGCCCAGCGCTTTGGCATCTCCAGACAAAGCTGGGAAAGACCATCTCAAACACAGGAGAGCTGCTGCTGGGCACTATTGGCAGAGCCAAGGTGGGTTGGCCAAGGGTTTGATGGGCCTAGTTTTCCTTAGAAGCAGGATTATTTCTCACTGGGTAGGTTCAGGCCACATAACTCATGAGTGTGGGTTATTCTGTTGTCTGAACCCAGCTATGCTAATAAACCATGGCTTGTTAGCCACAAGCAAACCATGAAAGAAAGCCATGTATTGACATTGGGTTGTGAACAATGGCTTCTTCATGGTTAGTTAGCACAGCTGGCAACAGAAGCCATGTTTCAGCAACAATCCACACGCAATGTGTACTCCAAGTGTGGGTTAACATGTTGTCACTGACTGGAACCACCAAAGCAGAGTAGGCTTTGCCCCAACTCACTGTTGCGGACTTTACTCCAGTGAACATATAAAGATGGAGTTATGAATTGAAACTTTGAGTCATATATTGAATGACTAACTGGTGAAATGGACCATGGTTCTGATTCAGCAGAAGGCAGCGCCTTGCAGACTGGGTGATGCTGTAGAGCCTGTTTTGACCTACCAGGGACCCTGCAAAGCGAGTCACTCCTGCTGGAGGGAAAGAAAGAAAATGGGAACAAAAGACATTCCCAAAGCTACATTTATTTATTATTTATTAATACATTTATATGCCGCCCCATCGCAACAAAGCCTTGGGGCGGCTTACAACAGTTTAAAATACAATAGAATAAAATACAATAAAACCATACACAATTAAATATATATCCCTCCCCCCCCCCAACATGCCAGGTTGGTGACTGGGGAAGCATTCTAACCTAACCTCCCCCCCCCCCACCTGTCATGCAGAAATAATGGTTGCTATCCACGGTTGCTAAAGCAATGTTTGCTCAGACAACTGCCTCTTCTTTCTGTGCTCTGCATTTTTCTCTGGGTTTGCATTCGAGGGGCTTGGAAATGCAAGCCACCAATCATCCTGCACCCTCAGAGGTCTCCGTCTTCTGTATTCATGCTTTGCACTCCAGGGTTGAGTAGAAGAGGAATGAAGTGCAAAGGTTAAGTGGCTGTTGCAGAGCCTGTGGAAAGCAGAGATCAGCTGCAGGCCCCCGGCTCTGGTGCTCCTCCTCCTCATCGAGCGCACGCAGCCTCCTGAGCTTGCCGAGGGTTTGGGAGGCTGGGGAAGAGCATCACTGATCTCTTTGCTGCCTCCTGGAAGGTCGTGCAGCAAAACACGTCAAGGTGGACGTCCTGCCAGTCTGGCTGAACCATCCATTACAGCAACGCCTCTAGTCTTCTCCTCATGTGTGTGGGTGTTGTGTTGTGTGGTCTAGCCCTGATAGAGCTATGCTTGACTTCACTATGGTTTGTCTGAAGCCAGACAACTTCTGTTGGTGGGGTATGACAAACTTCAATGAACAATCTGGAGTTCAGGTAAACAAGAAACTTTGCTTGAGATTAGCCAAAGTTTAGGGTCAGGATAACACACTGAAAGCAAAATTGGAGGCCTTTGGTTTCCAGTTCCTTCCTTGTGGCAGTTGCTGAGAAGGAAGAGCCAGGAGATAGAAGACAGCATGGAAAAAGTAGCTTGGTAGTCCCATGTTAGGGACTTACTGGCCTGTTATGACTGAGGCTGGAGACAAAGTCTGTACTTTGTTCAGGCAAGCTGTCTAAAAGCATTGATGTTCTGGACCCAAAAGCCTGAGTCATTCAGTTATGCACTGGAGCTAAGAGAAACCCCAGTGTGGATAGACTGGGATTGAACTGTGGCCATTAGTCAGATGGAAAGCTTTCTGGAACAAAAGCAGCCGAGGCTGCTGTCCTGATGCAATGGCTGTAAACCCCCAGACTTTGAGGTTTGCAGGCCGCTTGTATTAGCAGAGATCGCCATGTTTTTAGTGCTTTTACATAAGTGGATCTGGAAGCCTTTTCAGCTGTAGAACAAGGGAACAATTAAAATCCAACATTACAATAATTAAAATATATGTGAATCCACTCTGAAAGAATGGACCCTGCAGTCTGAAAGAGGCCTATTCAAGTGTGTGTTTCCGTTTTCCCCATCAGTGGGAAAAGGTGCAGGAATGAGGTTGGTACTTGGAGCTGCTGTCAAAAGGGAAACACTGGAAAAATCTAAAGCTGATCACCCAAATGTATACATATTTATTGCTAGCATACAAACATTTCTCCAGCCCTGTGTGAAGCTCACTCCCTTGGCTTGAATTCTTTTCTAGGCCTGCCAAAGGGCATAGTTTTGGCTCCTGACCAAATAGAAAAGCCAGGAATTTCTTGGAGAAGTCATTGCTTTCCTCCCTGTTCCTCCTCTAGTAGTATTTTGATTTTGCTTCTCAACAGCTGATTCTGGCATGCCTCTATTTTCCTTTGGCACACTGTCCTGTCCTCTGAACTTAGTGGTATCTGCAGAGAGTTAAGAGGTACCAGGTCTCACCCTCCCTTGTCCCTGGGTCCAGTGGACTCCTTGAAGGAATTGTGTTTGTGAACAGTTGGCAGCTTCCTAACTTAGGCTTCCCGAAGCTGGTAATCTCCAGTGGTCACCCTGGCTGGGAATTATGGAAGTTGTAGTCCAAAACATCTGGAGAGCATCAGGTTCAGGAAGACTGAGCTAGCTTGTCTCCTTGCATCATAGGGGCCAGTGGAACAACTCCACTCGCCATGACAAGTGTTCCAGAGCTGGAACCCAGAGAAGTGCAGTGACTGATGGCCTCTCCTTCCCCAGTTCCAGACATGTCCCGGAGGTGCAGGAGATGTATGAGGAGGGGCAAAGCCCTGGTGACCACCAGTTTTGGCTTGGCTACCAAGCCTTGGGCAAAGTATGGGCTCCAGCCAAGTATCCATAGGCCTACTTTGTGGAAGCTTGTGCAGACAGTCCTTGTTGAAAGCAACTCATGCCACCAGGCTGTTTATTGCTTTAGATTTCTTAAGTGCTGTTATCTCAAATGGTCAAGTTAAGATAAATCCTCATTGCACATTTGGCCTTGTGGCACATTGTGTGCCTTAATCTGAGCAACTGATATGTCCAAGATATCAGAGCTTGCTTCTCTGATAACTGGGGCTGTTGTCAAGGCAGCATGGTTGGGCAACTGCTGAGGCCTACCTCCAAGCAGGGGCCCACTGATATCAGACCCCCGGGGCTGCACCTTCTCCTCATTGCAACCTGCTTGTTCGTCCGCCTGTCACAGGCGTTGGTGGTGGAGTGGAGGAGCAGCAGATGCTGCGGCCATCTTGCTTTCTGTCCCTGGCCGTCAGGCAAGCAAGTGAAAGGAATGTTGAGAAAGAGGAGAAGGAGCACGAGCGAGTGGTCAGAGTCTGTCACTCCAAGCATTCACAGACTTCTTCTTTTGCTCTGCCCAGTCTTCCAAAGGGAGCCAAGCCAAGAGGAAGTCCGTGAACTGTTTCTGTTGTGCATCCAGCAGGCCTTCTTCCCTGTCAGCAGCAGAAGCCCAAAAGACAGCAGTAGCTGGCATGGAAGAGAGACGCTGCCTGCGGCAGTCAGAGGGGAATGCCTGCCCCGAAGGAGCCACACAGGGATTCTTAATGTGAGGAGTGCCCACTGCTTGAGTGGTCACTTGGGCACACGAGAAAGCACTGCTTGCACAGCACATGGGGCACAATGCTAGTGAGCACTCTGCCAACACCAGGTGTGCCCACCAGGAGTCTGGACTCTGGGCCTCCGCCAGGCAAACCAGATTCCGGGGAGCTGAGTCTGGGGGATTGATGGATCCCCAATCCTGGATGGATTGCTTGTAGATCCCTAGCAGCAAGAAGGTTTGGTCACTGAGAGAGAAGGCACACACAGCTATTATGGTCTGTATCTGTGCATGATGCTCAGCTGAAGCTGATGTATGTTGAGCTCCCCAGTGGCAGCTCTCCAAGCTTCTTTCCTAGCCCTGATGTTGGAGCGCTAATAGAGGTAATAAACATTTGCCATGGGCCCTCCATCTAGGGGAAATTTAGGTCTCCTACTTTGTTGAGGTCGGGGTCAAATGCTTCAAGCAGAGACATTCAGTGCAAGCCACCCGCAAGACAATTCCTGCAAATGCAAAGTAGAGCTGCCTTCCTGTAGGTTTTACATCATTTTGCTTATTTTGCATCCGTTTCCTAGGCCTGCAGCCTCCTCGCCCTCTCCTCATGCATGTGTGCATGCATTTTTATACACACACACCTGCTAGCAACAGCTTCCAAGCTCCCCCTTGAACTTGAGGAATATTTATAATCATTTAATGTCTTTTTAAATCACCCTCCACTCAATGAGTGTTTGAGGCCCTGTTTATATTAAAATTGTAATATATTAAAATTGTAGTAACAAACAGCAATAATTACAGAAAACTGTAAAGCCAGGGTAGGTAAATTAGATACAGCAAAACAAAAGAACCCTCCAAAATCATAGGGTAGCATTAAATTACGAAAGCTCTCAGAACGGTATCCCTTTTCCCAGTTGTCTGTAGGTTAATAATGAGGGAGCCAATCTAATCTATTAGGGATTTCTGCAACTGGGGTGCTGCTACCCAAGAGGCCCTGTCTGGAGTCCCAACCAGCCTTACCTCCCCAGGTGATGGGACTCACAGCAGAACCCCGGATGATAAATGCTGACAAGCTGAGGTTTGCTGAGTGATCAGAACTGTTTGCTTCCAAGTAAGTAGAGTTCTGAAAACTCTCTCTGTTAGCCTTCTTTAGGTCTTAGGAATGAGGGAAGGATGAAGTGATGGAAAAGACGGGATTTCCTTCTTCAGATGTATGGGGTGGGAAGGCATGGTTTGGGGCATCCCTCTCTCTGGTGATGCTCTGCAGGCCCTCCCTCTCTTCCTTTTCGCTTCCTCTCTGTGGTAATCAAGATCTTCCACAGTAATCCTAAAACGAATAAGCTTTATAGCAGTTCATTCCAAAGGATGGGTTGTTGGTAACACGGTCGTTCATAATCTGGGACTGCCTGTATATTGTTTGCATGTTGGAGGGAAGCGAAGAATGTCAATATGGCATTAGATCAGGTCATTATTACATCAGACATTTATATCAATGAGTGTAACTGTACACTGAATTCTGCAGAATTTCAGGGATTCAGAAAACCACAGCAAGGGGCCGGTGGCTGAATTCTGTTGAGGAGCGTGGCTGTTGCACTGCTGAGCTAAATTTCTAAAGATGCAAGATCAGAACGTTGCCTCTGTGGTTAAAAATGCTGTAATAACTTGGGTGTGCAGTGTGAAAATCAAAAGTGATAGTCCAAGGAACCACACTTTCTGAAGACTACCTGCTTCTGTATTTTTGCCCTGTGCAAATGCACATGTTTAATAAGAACCTTCAGAAGTTAGTGCTGTTGCCTAGCAGGGATGGTGAACATCTTTTGAGCATGAGAGCCGCATTGCATTTTGGAGAATTTTTGTTGGGGAGAAGTGGGGCATCTGTGGAACCCCATGTGGGCTGAACCTGCCCACCTGTCTTCTGGCTCTACCTGTGGCTCGTGTGTTTCCCTTTGCTGTGTCAGAATCCTTCTTCACAACCATAGGCCCATGCAGAGCAATTGCTGTTGCTTTGGCAAGGCCATTCTTTCTTGGCTGTACACACTGACCTGTCCTCCCTCTATTGTTTCCCCACTGTGTTCAAAGTGGAGCCTCCCTATTCAGTGGCAGTGTACCCCGGAACAGTTGCTGGGGTTAGAGTGGAGGCCTGCTTCTAGCATGCTTTGCTTGAAACAGAGGTAGAGGGGGTGTGTGTATTTGAGCCTCTGACCAGACAAGAAAGAGGATGCGGTCCACGCATGTTGATCTTCCTGAAAATTTCAGCTCAAGTTCCACTTTTTTTCAAATCAAAGTAGTAGTCCTTATTGTTGCAAGGATTTGCATGGCTCTGGGTAGCAGGCCTGGTATGCCAAACACGAGAAATTAGGCAGGATCCTGTGGTGGTGTGCTAAAAGCAGTAGTGGATCCATGCAGCCCTGCCTGTGTGTTCTCACTTAATTGCTACAGCCATGCTTTTTAAATTGAATTTACCCAACAGCCTCATTCCTTTCTTATTTGGTGTCCTTCCAGCCCCATCTGGGTTCTGGACTGGGTGCTTCACAGCGGGAACTTCTGGAACACCACAGAAGTGCCTTATTCTAAAGCTGACCTTTGAAGTTTCCAATCCAGAAGTTAGACTGCTTCCGTAATTTCATTCAGGCATTAAGAGTATAACTCCTTTTGGCCCCAAACTTCTGTTCTTCCAGAGGTGAACTCCAACCACGGATGATCTGACCAACGGTCGGGGTGCTGGTAGCTCTTGTGCAAAACATCAGGCTGGCTCCTGCTTGAGGGAGGCCATTATATGCTTTCACGTGGTTGTAAGATGCTCTGACTTACCTCTGAGTAAGGGATTTCACTGCTCAGTGTTGCCTGCCCTTTGCACAGAAGCCAGTGAGATAATGCAAAAAGCAAACAAAGTCAACGCAAATCGTCTGCTTAGGAGCAGTTGAAAGAAATGTTGTAGGTTAAATAGACCTGTCTGTTCTGTGTGTGTATGGGGTGTAGACCTGGCTGTCACCGCTGAACACAATGCCTTTCTTCTTGGGCCATTTTGCATTTTCTTCTTCTGACCTGCTCAGCTTGGCTTTCCACACTCCTGGCATAATTGTGAGTCATCCAGGATTATGTTACAAAGTGTGTTGAGCATAAGGAGGGGAGTTGCTCTTGCTTACCTCGTGGACCACAGGAGGTTTCTCTCACCAGTTAGTCACTGCTCCTAAAGAAGTAAAACCCTGACTGTAGAACCTGCTCTCCCTTTGAACGGCTGGAGATTTGGGCAGCTGCATCTTAGTCAAAGTGCACCCTTAATTCCTTCCCTCTGTTCCAAAGAAGTCACCTCTGTTTGCCGACGCTTTTGGGCATTATTTACAGTCCTTCAATAGAAACTCACGCATGGCCAAACCCATGTGTGGAGAGCAGAGAAATGGCAAAGGTCATGGGCGTGGAGCATTGCTGAGATGCCAGAGCCATTGTTCCAGCGTCAGATGGCAGTTTCTTCCTAACATCATGAGAAATGGGGGTTTTTTATACTCGTGTAACTTTTAGTTTGCTAGTCCTTCAGATGAAAGCATTCAAAGGCTTTTTGGCTGATCACCCAAAGTGTTCCTGGTGGGGCACTAGCTTGTTCTAAAGCACAGATTATTTTTAATGCAAGCATTTTGCATTCGTAGCCAAGGCTTGTTCTGTGGAATGAGGGAGACAATTTCGTGTGCTGTTTCCTGCAGCTGTGAGAGACGAGACTTGGAGGGAGAAGCTACTGTACTCGGTCCCTGGGAGTGCCAGCCAGTGTTGCCTCTGATGCTCAGTTAATTGCACCTTCTGCTGCGAAGGCTCTCATAGCCAGGTCCTTTGAACGTGCTGTGTATTCCCTCTGTGACTCATGCGAATCTCGCCAGCTTCCACTCCTCTGCGACTATGGAGTAGGGACAGTGTTGGCCATCTGTGCTCGCAGGGGTGGGGGTCAGCTGCATTGGTAGGGAGCCTGGGAAGACTTCCTTCACATGTGGCAGGTGCTAGACTAAAAGATGCATTCCCCTCTTAACCTGCTGTTCCAGGGCATGGCATGAAAGCGCATGAGTCAGCCACTGTGTGCGACCTGGGCAGGTTGGCTCGGTGCTTGGAGAAGAGAACCACCTGGGATCTTTGACGGGTGAAAAGTGTGGTGTGAATGTTGTCATCGTCCCTGTGAGATCTCTTCTGTTGTTGCTGCTGCCACTTGTGGCCTCTGGTGCCGTGGTGAACCCTACAGTCTTGTGGGGAAGAACATTGTATATTTGGCCTGACTGCACTCACCCATGTTGTTTATTGGTTCCCATTTCTTCTGAATGTCTTTGGGAAGGTCTTTAACCGTAGCTTGCCTTGTTTTTCTAGATGTGTTCTTAAAGCCAGCTCTTGGCTCATTCTCTAGTCCTGCTTTGCTCCGGGATCTTGGTTGCTCTTTAGTCTTGGCTTCTGGCTCCTGACTTCCCTCCAAAAAGCTTCCCACAACAGCCTAGCCATGGCACAAATAGTTGGAAATATATTGAAATATATTATCTACTGAGATTCTTTATTTCAAAGTTTCCACAAGCAACAAGATGAAAGAACACCTCACCTTGGAACTGGAAGCCGAGGCAACCTCAGGGAGGTTCTTTACAGGTCTGGCAGTTTGGAATACAACATGTATGAAGCAATGCCGTTTTCTTGAGATTCTCCCTGCTGCTGCTTCATGCAGATTCTGGGGCTGCAGAGAGTTTTCCAGCATTGCCTGATGCCCAGTTTTTCTGAGGGAAGCTGGACTCTGTAGGGTTGCTCTTACATTCTTAGGATAATACCTTCTACAGACAGGTGAATCTCCATGGCTTGTTGCTTAAGCCAAGAATTCACATGGTTTGTTTTCTCTGGTTTTAGTTTGTTTTCCCCTGGCCCATTTTGCCAGCCTTCAGAGCAGTCTTCTTTTTCGGCTTCTGTTACAGGGCAGTGCTTCTGTTACAGGGCAGACAACAGTGCAACTAAGCTGGGAATAAGTCATTGCTCTTAGTTTAGACATCATAACAAGCCATGGCTTGAACACTTGAAAAGCCAACAACACACCATGGCTTCTAATTATGCCTTGTAGCTGGTTAACACAGCATTTTGTATGGATTGGGCTTACACACAACAAGTCCTATCTTTAAAAACCGCATTGTGGCTTAGTGTTACATATATAACCGGGCATGTTTTTTACTCTTGGCAAAAGCTCTCCCCCAAGTATTCCCAAGACGCCACATTTCCTTTTTCCTACAGACTAATGCAGCTACTTCTCTAGAGTGGATGCTAGGTGATAATGAAGACAAGCTCTTATCTCAAGCTTTTGTCCTTCTAGTTTGCGTATTTTCTTTTAAAGGATCCAAGGTTGTTCTGACTGGGATGTGCTACTGAATAGGAAAGGTGCCTTCCTGTGAACCCTTGTTCTGGAGCTCAGGGGGTGATCCCCCCCCCCACTGGTTGTCCATTAAGTGGGCTGAGATGGGAGCTGCCCCCACAGTCCTGCGATGAAGGCCCGTGGGAGTCTGTGGGGAAAGAGGGATTTAGAAGAAACAGACTGTTCTCTTTTTCCCAATAAGAAAAGCGAGGGATAGAAGAAAAATAATTCCTTTTTCAAAATTGGCTAGCTGCTGCAAACCTGGGAAAGAAAAAAAGCCAGCTGTCAAAAAAGCGGCAGAGTAGCAATGTGTAAATGTGACTGAAGAGTTAACATTGGATGGCCAGCTGTGTCTTTCTCTGCCTCACGTCTCTTGCCTCCCTTTCAAAGCCAGTAGTTCTGGCCATGATGAACTGGCCAAGCTCCGTGTTTTGTTTCAGATCTGGCCTTTTCTTTTCATCCGGGGAGGCAGGGGACACCTGACTGAGCAGGCAGAAGCAGGGGAACCAGAGAAGCCGCATATAATTGCTTTCTCAGCTTGCCAGAGGAGCCTCGTGGGTGAAGTGCGTCCTCAGGCTCGGCACAGAGCACCAGAAGTCCTTTCCCGCTTCGCTGCAGGTCAATGGTGTCTATTTTAGTATACGTGGGTCAGCTTCTCATATCCTTCCGGCTGCCATTAGAACAGGTCTTTGGTTACCGCAATCTGGGAGGTCTGGAGGTGGGAGGAGAAGCTGTTACTGTACAGGCTTTCCACCCAGGTTCCTGCGGTCAGAGGAGCTTCCTTTTTAGGAGTGGTTTTGGTGGCTGTGGTCCCTGGGGCCCGGGCAGGGGCAGTAGGAGGGCCGCACCAGCTAGCAAGTGGGAAGGTTTGCCTGTCATTCCTTCCTGGATGACTGCATGTGAGCTCTTATTCCAAAACAGTAGTACAGCCAGCACGGCTGGGAGTGTTGCGAGTTGTAGTCTAGCATATCTTGGAGGGCATCAGGTTGGCGAAGGCTGTTGGAAGATGATAATAAGCTGGTTTTAACTCCTCTCCCTGGATGTGTTGGACTGCAACTCCCATCATTCAGTTATGGCTCAACACATCTGGAGGACCTGAATGAATAGGAAGCTCGGTTCAGGCTGTTTTCAGACAGAAAGGAGTAGATATAATCTGTTTTCAAACAGAAAGGGCTTTCTCTGTGGTGGTGCCCCATCTATGGAATGCGCTCCCCAGAGAGGTCCACCTGGTGCTGTCGTTATTTGTTTTTCGGTGCCAGGCTAAGACCTTTTTATTTAAACAATATTTTAATAACTTTTAATATCATGTATCGGTTTTAATTTGCAGCCAGGGTGAATCTGGATTTTATTTGTATTATGTTTGTTTATTTATGTAAGCCGTCCCGAGGCTATGCAATGGGATGGCATACAAAAATTCTAAATAAATAAATAAATGGCATGTAGATAGATAAAGGGCATGACCCCAGTTCGTTCTTTCTTCATTTCCTCCCAACCCAGGTCTTCCTTGTTTGTAGATTCTGGATATCTGCTTAAAACATCTTTTGCCACCTTATCTTTGTGCCCAGTAGTAGTAGTAGTAGTAGTAGTAGTAAAATACAAATTCTTACATCTTAGACCTGTGTGCTTTTGCGCATGTGCGCAAAGGGGAATGAAAAGTTGTGTTTGTGGAAGTGTTTTTAGGGGAAGTGTGCCATTGCAGATGAGCAGAGGGCCTTTCCCATGTGAAGAAAATGCTCCTTCAGCTGGTCCAGAGACATAGAAACTGAGCGAGTCAGAAGGGATCCCCCGGGCCATCTAGTCTGACCCCCGGCTCCAGCCAGCTCCGCTCAGACTGTGCCGAACACCTCAGCATTCCGCACTTTGGCCAGCCTGCCTGCCCCGGGGTTGTGTGTGACCTCGCTTTTGCTGCCCTGCCAGAGGGGTGACCTGGGTGCAGCTGGCAGGCAGCAGGTAAAGGGATGGACTAGACCAACCTTCCCCAGCCTTGTGCCTTCTAGACATGGTTGAACTACAACACCCAGAATTCCTAGTCAGTGGCCCTGCTGGATTGGAATTCTGGGAGTTGCGGTCCAAATGCCTCTGAAGGCCGGCAGGCTGGGGAAGGCTGAACTAGACTACCAGTCCAGCTACTGCTTTCTTGCCCCCACACTCCATCTTTTAGTTCATACTTGATGGCGAACACATACATATGAGCTGCAAGAAGAGCCTTGGCTGAAAAATTGCCGGCAGTGCAGCCTCCCAGTTCTGGCAACTGGCCAAGAGGATGGTAATCTTCTGGCTGAGTGACAACCCAAGTCTCTTCCAAGGCCTTGGGGCTGTGAGAACGCTAATGAAGAGGAGGGCAGATTTAACCGTTTGCAGAGCTGCTTGCTCCGTTTGGATAGGTGAGCAGATGGCGGGCTTGGTGGTGGGGAAGAATTTGAGTGCAATGTGTTACCGGGGGAGCATACACAGAAACCCACAGGTGAGACAAGATTCACTGCCACGTCCATCCCTTGCTGCTGAATTCTGAACTGTAGGGCTTTATGCTTTCAGCCTTCCGCTTGAGGCATAGCGGGAGATTCCCTTGGAAGGTGGTTATTTGAAGGAGTGGCTACACCATGCGTAGTTCAAGATCATCTGTAGGTGGGGCCATCATCGAGAAGGCCCTGCTTGCTGGCTCATTGCAAAAGTGGGTAGGTATCGGAGAGAGGACCTTTTTAGCAGTGGCTAATGAGAGGGGCATGGCTGCCTCCGTCTGGCTGCTGCTGCTGATTACTAAATTGCATTTATATCCCTCTTCTTTCCTCTGTGAGGTAGGTCAGGCGGAGGGTGGGTTGACTGGCCCGAAGTCACCCGCTGAGCTTCATCGCCAAGTGGGGACTAGAACCCAAATCTCTGAGGTCCCCAAGCCCAACACTCGAACCATCCTACCACACTGACTTGCAAGAGGTTAAGACAGTTTTAAAAACTCATCTGTTCTCCTTGGCTTTTAATTGAAAACATTTAGGTTGTCCGCTGTTGACAGGTACTTTGAAATTGCATTTGATTGAAAACTGTTTTAAATTTATACTGTTTCAGAGTTATATCCTACTTTTTTCTTGTATGCTGCTTTGAGTTTTTTTTATATCCCCTTCCTCCTCCTCACAGTCTTACCCATGCAAGCAACCCTGTGAAGTGGGTTGAGCTGAGAGTCTGTGAGAGACGGGCCCAAAGTCATTCAGTTGGCTCCATGGCTGGGCGGGAACTAGAACCCCTGAGCCCAGGTCTCATGCCGTTACCTATTACTCCATACATTTGGATTGCTTTTACGCTGTAAGCCTCTTTGAGAAAACTGTGGTTGGAAAGTCAGCCAAGAAATGGACTAAATAAATAGAGACATTGATGTCTGTTGCACTGTGATCCTGTACACATCTGCTTGGAGGAGAGTCCCATTAAGTTCAGTGAGTCTTGCTTGTAGATAGATTGGCAGCCTTCGTCATTCTTGTTTGGGACAAATTGGCATGCCGTTCCAAAATTAGCAACAGAGACTTTACAGGACACCTGCAGAACCTCTGTGGCCAAATCTGGACCTCTTGAAGGCCTCCCTCCGGACCTCTGGCCTTCTGCAGGTCCCTGGAGGGCCATCCCTCCCCCCCTGTCCTCCACCCACCAGTTGCTTGATGGTTTTGTTGTTTTGGTGCGGTTCTTTCCCCGTTCTGTAGTGTCTCTCCGAATGCGTCGCTTCTGGCAGAGGGAGCCCTATGCCGCCTAGCACAGGAATGCCGCCCACAAGAACGTCTCTGGAATGGAGTTTGGCCCTTGGACTGAGTGAGGGTATCACGGCTGACGTGGCTGCAGTCCAGGAGAGGGGAACGAAGAGAATGTTTCTTTCCACTCCTCATTTCTGGCTCGTGTTGCTTGGAGCCTTTGAGGCTGCTTTTAACACGGAGTTAGCAGCAAGAGTTTTGTTGCTATGTGGTTAATGTGAAATTATACCCCCGTACCAATTCATAATGATAAGGAATCAGCAAGTGGAAATGAGCTGTTACGTGGGAGAGCCGCAGGAAGGTCTGAGCAGGGAAGGGTGGCAGAATACTACTTGGGAAGGTGTGCGAAAGCTTGCTTTTCCTCTAGCTAGGAATATCCAAAGTGTTTGGGGTGTGGGGGCAAGATGGGGGGGCATCTCCCCATTGGCTGGAGGAGTATTAGGAACAGAGATGCTTGAAAAATTAGGCTGACTATTGCCAGGGTCCACCATTTGCAATCCAGTCCAAAAATGGTGGCTGCCAGGTTCTTGTTTTCATCTCACCCCTGTTGGGTTGGCTGCTGCTTGACATGGGGAAGTCCACTCAGGCCATGATTAGCTAGGAAGCTCCTGTGGGAAAGGAAGGGGAGGAGCATGTAAACTTGTCCCGTGTTGGGTGGAAGTACCACAGCTCCCAGGAGACTGTACAGCTGCTGAAGGAATCCTTCTCTGAGGAGCTGCAGTTCGCAGAGACAGCCAACACTGAGGAGCAGGCGATCCAAGGGGTCTTGGGACCCCTGCGGAGACAACCATGGTTCCATCCCTATGAGAAGAAAGGGGCTTCCGTTTTTGCATCTGAGGTAGAGGCTGGTTGACCGCCTAGCCTCATCTCGAGTGACCAGCCAGCGGGGTCCCTCTATGCAGGAGTGCATGGACAGAATGAAAGGGCTCATTGTGAGCAAGACCTGTCACAAACTGGGGCTGAGCCCTGGGTGGGGCTTTGGAAGCTCTGGCAATACAGACCTGAGGGACCCACATGCCTGTTGCTGGAAGGGTCAGCTTCACACAGCTGCACCTGAACTTCTGTCCTGGCCGCATGACCTCCAGTCGACTTGGCTTCTTGGGCTGTGTATTGAGTCCGGCTGCTTTCCTCTCTTCTGGCATGTTCCTTTTTGCCTGGTAAAGCTGTGCTTGGAGCATTATCTGTTTATTTACTTGCATTTGAATCACCCCTCATTTTAGCTGAGCCATGGGATGGGGATGCTCACTGACCTCTGCAGGAGGAAGGCAGGTTGCATCTCCGACTCGCCCGATGGTGCCACTCACTGCAGTGAGCAAACTTCTGGCGTGCTGTCTTTTTCCCTTCCCCACCACCGCAAGGCACCTTCAGTAACATGCCAGCCTGTTGCCTGAATCCTTCAAAGTCTGCACAGGTCCGTTGCAGAAGTGATTCTGTCGCGATGCAGTGTGGGACAAGGCCTGCCTCCACCAACTCTTTCGGATGAGCCAGTAATGGCAGCGCAGGCTGGTAATGTGAGCTCTTTGGCACAATCTCAAGATTTTAGCATTCCTCCCCCCCCCCCCTCGTTTGTGTACATTTTCTTTGCCTTCTGTGGATTATGCCCCATGTGAATTAGCACAAATGGGACAGCTGTTCATTCGTTGGAAGGTCAGGCAGTAATTAAGCATAACATCTTCACATTTCTTGGCCCAGCTATGGGTATTATTCTTAGCAATGTGCTTCAGGGAATGTTTCTTGCAACAGCCTTTCATCAATTTACGTGCCACAACTTCTGCGAGTATAGAAGTGTTTTATGTGTATAAGAGCTAACTCAGCCTTCTTTAACCTGGCATGTTCCAGATGTGCTGTACTACAGTTCCCATTGTTGTTATTGTTCAGTTGCAAAAGTCACGCCCAACTCTTCATGTCCCTGTGGACAACATTCCTCCAGGTTTTCCTGTCCCATTACTACAGTTCCCATAATCTTTTTTGCAAGAAGTGCCATGAAATGGTACCTTTTAATATTTGGTATATTTAGACTGCTGATTATCAATAACATTGATTCTCAGCTTATAAGTAATGTACTAATTAGCATTTGGAGAAGGAACATTCTCCTTTTCTAACATATTTATAGCCCTAGCAGAAAAATACTGACCTGGTTTGCATGTTAACCACAGCTTAATGGTGTGTGTCTGGCACCACTTCTTTAATTACCTGCCTGGGTGCAGCTTGTCTTGTCATACAAACCCAGTGACATGACTTGTTGGCAAGGGAAACAACTTCAATCCAGCAACAGATCTTTGGTTATTTGAGGGTTATTTCCTCCTCAAACAAGCTATGTTACCCAGGTTCAGACAACATAATAAACAGCTTCCTGGTGGGTAATTAGACAAATTGTTTACGCCACTTTGATCATGTGAAATGGGCCGATGTGTATTTGGATTTGGTTTTGCACCTGAAAAGGCCTTTATTCCCTTTACTTTCCAACAGTTCTCCATGAAATAGGGGTTCACCTGTCTAATTCTCATCCCAGGAATCACTGGGTGAGGGAGTTTTCTCCAGCCTGGAGCCCTCCAAACATTTTGGTCTTGAAAATAAGGATTGTCCCTGGTAAATTGGAAAAAATGAAATTTATCTCTCTCAGATAGATAAATGTCCACGTATCTATTGATTCAACATGCATTCTCAATAATAAATACTCTTTTTAATTCCATAGAACTCCCAGAAAACTGGACTGATACCAGAGAAACCTTACTGGAGGGTATGCTTTTCAACCTGAAGTACCTGGGCATGACGCTGGTTGAACAGCCCAAAGGAGAAGAGCTCTCTGCGGCAGCTGTCAAAAGAATTGTAGCGACAGTGAGTGCTCATGATCTGGCTTCTAAAGTAGTCTTTAACCTTCCACTGCACCCCAGTTGCCTTTGCTTGCTCCCAGGCAATCTGGGGACTTGATTCTTGCATGCATCCTCCACAGCCTTCCAGTGTTTCACACAAACAGGAATGCTGTGGAGGCATCAGAGACGGAGTCAGATAAATCAAGATTTCTGTTAGTCCTGCTTGCAGATTCCAAAGCTGATGGACCAGCTTTTCCTGAGCTGCAGTGATTCATTAAAATTGTGTGTGTGTGTGTTTTTACTTTCTGTAATTTTCTGCAAATTTAATTGTAGAAAAATACGAGGAAGTTAAAAAACCCCCAAAAACTGCTGATCCAAAATAGGCATTTCCTGCCATAAACTAAAGTATGAAAATGCATGCATGGGAGTTGCGCATTTTGTGGGGCCACATTTTGTGGAGATTTTCACTGTCTTGGAATTGCAAATTTGCAGTAATGCGTGTGATCACATTTGCACAAAATCTAACTCTGTCAGCCAGCAGATGATGGCATCTGGCAATCTGCAGAACACAATTACAGAACAGCATGTTGAACTTTAGCATGGGACTCTTCTTCCTGTCTAACCTTGGAGAGGCTTTGAAGGTTTTGCAGGTGGAACTGGAAGTATGTGACTCGCACATCGGTTTTCATAGTTTGCAATGTCTCAGATGGAGGTTTGCGGAGCTTTCCCTGTTGTCTATCTGATGCAAGTAGTCTCTGTCTCATAAATTTCAAAGAAGGCAAAAACAAGACAGATTATTTCCACCTCTTCTTGCTTAGGCTAATGTGCCCTTTGTTCTCTGAGCCATTATCTCAGGGTTTTCACCTTTTTACACACACACACACACCTGTGATTTCTGCAAATTGGGGGTTCATGTGGCCCCCAGCTGATACTGCACATGGTCTTTGGAACTAACAAGGTTGTGCACCTGTGATTTAGGCAATCAGGAGAAAGCCTCAGGTTTATTACCACCTGCTCTTGCTTTGAACACTCTTCTCTTCCATAACAGCACAAGGGTATGCTCTGTTCTAACCAACATTTGTTTAAACAGACTAGGATATTGGATGCTTACTTTGCAACTAATGCTAACAGATTTGATTTGCCCTTAGTTCTGGTGAATATGTTCAAGATTTCAATCTTAAAGTGATAGTATTGCATACTAATATAGATTAAAAGTGGAGTTTTTTCTATTTAAATAGTTGTCATCTGCCAATTACTCACTTTTAAATTTAAATAAATTTGTTTCCTACCAATATGTCAGCATAGGTGTCTCTGTTTGATGTAATTTACCATTGCATAAACAAAAACCTTGCATGTCCTGTTAGCTGATCAGAAAATGTTTGTTTGTTTGTTTGTTTATTCTCTCACATTTTCATGCTAGAACCAAAATAAATTCAGGGACATATGGTCTTAATGCATAATCTTACTGATTAATTGGTGGGGGCAATTTTAATTAACTTACATTTTAGTTGATTAACATACAAGTTAAACCCAACAGCGCTTGCAGCCCTACTTTCAAATCATAATCTAGTTTCTTAGCTGCTATTTAAAAACATCTTGCTCAAATTGTTTGCCTTCATATTTACGTGGGTGGATTGAAGTTTTGTGTAGCCTAACCCTACAGAAAGATCAAAGACCTTTCTAGGAAAGAAGGTGTCACTGCTGCGAAGGGCATTGTTTGCTTACCCAAAGTTGCATCCTGTGCTTGCGTGCGCACAAAAGCTTGCAGTATCAGAGAGCCAGTGTGGTGTAGTGGTTAGAGCATGGGACTGGGACTCAGGCGATCTGGGTTCTAGTCCCCGCTCGGCCATGGAGCCAACTGGGGGACTTTGGGCCAGTCACAGACTCTCAGCCCAACCTACCTCACAGGGTTGTTGTTGTGGGGATAAGATGGAGGAGGAGATATAAGCAGCCTTGAGCCCTTTGAGGAAAAAGGCAGGATATAAATCAATAGATAGATAGATAGATAGATAGATAACAGTCTTGGAGTGCAAGAGGAACCAAAGAGGAGGCGGGTACTCTGGGACATTCTGGTGAGAAGTACACATGCACAGAACTTGGGCCACAAAAAGCTGGCTGTGGGACATCGAATGGAGTGGCTGAAAATTTGGACATCAGCCTGCCATGCTGCAAAATTTTGTCACAGGTCCTACTTGTTAACACTTAATTCCAGTACAAGTTTGCTGGGGGAAAACTCACACAAGTAACATTAAAATTCAATAAAACTTCAGTTCGTAAAATAGAATGTAGTCCATAAAATACATAAAATGGTTGCAATTATAGGGAAACAGCCAACATAAAGTGATCATGATTTATAACAGGCTTCTAAACACTTGCTAGAATAAAGGAAGCTTTGCAGGTTTTAGTTTAAATCCTTTTTAACATTTTAAAGTTATATTTCTATACTACCCAATAACTGAAGCTCTCTGGGTGGTTTGCAACAATGCAGACCATAAACTACAGTGCAATAAAACACAATATAAAAAATTAAAACTGCAGTGTAAAATACAAATAATGACCAAATGGGGCCTAGTAGCAGTGTGAAGATTTGGAATAGTTACAGATTTGAAACAGAAGCTGAAAAATCAAAATGGCTGGGGAAATAAGTCCCTCACCTGGCACCAAATGATGCAACATAGGTGTGAGGTCAGCTTCACTCCACAGCCAGGTTGCCACCACAGAAAAGGGGCCTCCTTTTGGCAGTCTCCTACCTCAATCCCACTTCTGGAGAAGTGGCACTGGTCAGGGTTGGTATATATGGGAGAAGACCATCCATCAGGCATCCTGGCTCCAAGTTGGTTACAGCTTTGCATGTTCATACCAGCATATTGAATTGGGCCCAGGACTGAACTGATAGCCATTCAGATTGAAAAGTACTGGTATAATAAGATCATGTCAGCCAGTCCCAAAAAACCCTCTGGCATCTTACTTACTTACTTATTTATTTATGGACTTATATCCTGCCTTTTTCCTACAAAGGGCTCAAGGCAGCTTACATCATCTCTCCTCCTCCATCGTATCCCCACAACAACCCTGTGAGGTAGGTTGGGCTGAGAGTCTGTGACTGGCCCAAAGTCACCCAGTTGGCTCCATGGCTGAGCAGGGACTAGAACCCAGATCACCTGAGTCCCAGTCCCATGGCCTTAACCACTACACCACACTGGCCATCCAGTTGGACTAGTTGATGCTTCTGAAGCATTTCCAAGGCAGTCCCATGGATAACAGGTTGCAGTAATCCAGGCAAGAGGTTACCAGAACATGGATAACTGTGTAACTAGGTTACCTCTGTCCAGTTAAGGATGTAGTTGGGCTAAGGAGATAAAAGGTGCTCTGTTGCCTGAGTTCACTCGTGCCTCTAATGGCGATGTGGGATCCGAGAACACCCTCAGACTGCAAACTTGATCCTTTAAGATGAGTGCAGACCCTCAGAACAGCATCCTCAAGCTGGGATTCCAGATCAGTAGTTCATCCGTCTTCATCATCCTCAGCCAGGATTGGTCATGGTGGCTTGAGCTGCGGGGCACTGTAGAATGTCCCTCTGCTCCTCAGAGTTCAGATGGAGAATTGTCCCTCCTCATCCTCGCAGCTCTGTTTGCATGGCTGACAAGCAACTGTCCGATGAACATTCAGACAACTGAGAATAGAGATGTACAGATTTGGTTAAATTCATGGAGTCTTGTGTTACATGAGTTGTCAGGCATCTTTCATTTAATCCTCTGCTGATTGATAGAATCAGATTTTTGTATACAAGAATGCAGTTATTTCCAAATGGGCACTTGTGCTAAGCCCTCTCCCCACCGGTTTAAAAAAATGGTCTGCAAGATTATGTGGCTTGTTTAAAGCAAGTCTGCTATAGAATATGCTGGGTGGATTCACAGAAATCCAGTCTGATTTGAATCTGATGAGGATTTTTCTGACATCCCTAGTGGGGAATAACAACTTTCGTGTATGAAGGTGGAGCCCAAGCAGGGAGAGAACTTTTGCACACAAAAGGTTACCCTCTTTGAAACAGGTCTCCTAGTTTGGCTAGTAATTCATGCTAGTGAAATGCGGGGAGCCGCAACAGGAGGAAGGCCATGCTGCCAAGCAGTGCAAACAAGGCTTCCTTCAAGAAGAATTGTTCAGTCGGTATTCATTTTTGCTCGCTCGAAACGTTTGCCTGCAAAAATTCAGTTCAGCAGCATGGATGCTGCGCAATACACTCAGTTTGTTAATGGTTAATGTGAGTCCGTTAAATAATACAATTTTCAAGTGGATTTATCTCAGCCAGCCTCACAAAACACATGGGATGCTTTTTTTTTTCTTTCCAAAGGCAAAAGCAAGTGGTCGAAAACTGCGGAAGATAACTCTGAAAGTGTCTCCCAGAGGGATAATCCTCAGTGACAGCACAACAAATGAGCTGATTGAAAACATTTCAATATACAGGTATGTCTCCGTACATTTTTTAAAGATGCAGAGTAAGCTTTTGAGGCCTGTTACCGAGGATTCTCTGTCCAGTACTCTGCTGCCAAAAGTATTCACCCCTTTGACTGTTCTGACCGTGCGAGTCTTCTCTTTAAATCCGTTCTCTGGCTTCCTGTGGATCCCTGGATCCTTTGTAGACTTCTCATCCTTCCAACACCTGTGCGGCTTTGCCCCCCTCAACTCTGCTCTGCACATTTCTTTCCCGACACACTCATCCTCTGCTCCCCAAAGTTCTCCCTCTTCACCTGTTTTCCATTGCTGCCCCTTATACCTGGGACAGTATAACACTGCTCTCCTTTCCATCTTAAGCCTCTTTCCAAAGCTCACCTTTTCTTGGATGCCTCTGGAATGTTCTCTAGCTTGGAGGAGAACTAGGGGATGATTCACCTGCTTGGGTTCCCATTCCAGGCCTCCCAAGTAGTGCTAAAAATTCTGGTGCCTAAAATTTACAAAACCCAATGGATAATAAATTCGCAACAGCAGTTCTATAAAACTGTTCTTATATGAAGGCTCTGGAGAATAAATGGATCAGGCTCCTCAGAGAAGCTTGTTAGCAAGGCTAGTAAACATTTTAAGATACTGGTACTGGTCTTTTCAGTGCTGTCTCCACACCTTTGGAGCATCCTTCCTAAGCCATACATACCTTTAGCCTCATGACTCCCACTTTTCCAAAGAACCTTGAAGATGTTGCTTCAGCCTGTGTTTGTTTAATGTGCAGAGCTTTGAGGAAAAAAGTGGTTTGCTGCTATATTTTTTGGGAAAAAATGGATTGTTCTTGAAAGTATAATTTGTTGTATTTAATTGATCTCTTGTGGTATTTCAGTGTGCTTTTGAAAAAAATAAATTTTGTAAATGAACTTGTGAGGGCACTGAGCCATGAAAGTTGGACTAAAAATCTTTTTAAATCACAACTTGCATGGATATTGCTCTGGCTAAGGCTTTTCTTTTCTTTTTTTCTTTCTTGTAGTAGGCAGTAAAGAGCAGCCCTTTGCACATGCTGGGAATTGTAGGCCCTTTTTCTGCCTAAACATGCATAGGCTTGTGCCTTAGTTGCTCAGCTTAGAAAAAAGTGAGGGAAGACAGACATGATAGATGTGTAAAATTATGCATGGCGTGAGGGAGCCATTTTTCTCCCTCCCTCATCATGCTAGAACCCAAAGGAATCATCCCATTGGAGCTGATTCATGGGAGACTCGAGAGAGCTATAAAGAAGTACTTTTTCACACAGCACAAAGTTATACTATGATTTTTACTACCACCAGAAGCCATGATGGCCACCAACTTGGATGGCTTTAAAAGGGAATATTGAAGTGGGTTGAACTCTAGCCAAGTAAAGCTGCCTAAATGTTTTCCCCCCTGACAAATGCATTCATGCACACAAAATAGCACTCACCCATACATGCTCCTTTTATTTATGGTAGAAATTGTGTTTTTACTCCTTCCTTAGGTCCTGAGCTCCTATTTCAGCCATTTTACTGGAACTGTTCCAGAAGCATATCAGTGATGGGTTAAGAATTAAGGGAATCCCTTTGTTTCTGTAGTGACCTCTATTTATTATTATGTAGGTTCCCATTGCTAGGTTATTTAGAAGTAAAGCAGTATTTCACATAAGAAAGGAGAGGGACTAGATAAATTTATTGAGAATCAGATTATCAGTGGCAGCAGCTCATAACAGCTGGCTGTTACCTCCAGCATCAGAAACAGTCTACCTCTGCATGGCAGCATGAGGAGAAGGAGGGTGCTCTTGTGTTCTTGCTTTTGGGCTTGTCCAGGGTGTCTGGTTGGCCACTCTGAGAACAGAATGCTGGTCTAGATAGGCGATTGACCTGATCCAGCAGTCTCTTCTTGGGTCCTCGTGTTACTAGCTGCTCCCTGAAGTCAGGCAAAGTACCCGATTCCCTTTCACCCCCTTGCTTTCCGCTGTTTTGGACTTGAATGCAATCCTAGTAGTAAGAAAGGTGTATTGGATGGGCTTCTCCAAAAACATGGCAAGGAAGTTATTAAGGTCCAGCAGGTAGTGAAGGGACCTTTCCCAGTGTTCACATCCCTTGTTGAAGGTATGCTGAGGTTTCATGGTCTTTAGCTTGTTAGGAAGAGCACCCTGAAACTGCTTTCCCCAATCATTGGGTAGATAAGGGCTGCTTTTGCTGTGAGAACAAAAACTGTTTGCCTAACTGGAGCAGCTTCATGACTCCTGCCCTTGTTTCCCAAGATGTAGGGGAACAAACTGTGCATGCTGGCAGGCTGTACAATAGTGGGAAGAAGGAGCTTTATAAAAACCATGGCAAGAGATGTTATCTTTTGTTCTTGGCCTAGGGAGCAGAACTGATGGTGTGTCAGACAACTTTGAATGTCTTCAGAACATCCTTTGGCCTAGTGAGGGAACCAGTGTGGTTGCAGAGAAGGGGGAGTGTAAGCTTTCTTTCCTGTGTGATATTCTGCATGCATAGTGCAGCATTGTATTTGGTAAGCTGTAAATCAGCTTTGACACAAGTAGTCTTGTTTCTCCCCAAGTATCACTGAATCTAAAGTGGGGTGCCGCAGATGCCCCCAGAAGGGGAGAGGAGCTTGCATTGTGGAACATTAATGAAGAATGATGATCTTCATTAATGAAACATTGAATGATCATCTTGCAAGAACATTAATGATAAATGAACAATGATCTTAGTAGGCATGGAGTGTGATGACTTCTTCCATATTCTGGAAGACGTGGAGAATAAGTATTTATGTTGTTATATTGTGATCTGGCTTTGCAGCAAATATTTTTCCTAAAGCATTTCTTTCATCAGTCAACAGTTCAATACAGTTGTGGTAGCGGGTGCTGTACATCAGTGAAAAATGAGGCTCAAGCCCTCCCCCAGGCCTGTGAACTGAGAAATAGATATTGAGACGTGAGGAAAGAGGGAATATATGCAGAGGGATAGCAGGTGTTGCAACAAAGACAGCAGAGAGACCTGTCAGTGTTAGCAAACTTACACTGCTATGAGATTTTTTTGGGTTCCATGATCATATGAATGAAGCAGTTGCTGTGAACCACGCATACGGGTGAGAATCTCTCGAGCTGAGAGATTTGGGGTAGAATCCCATGCTTGTTTAGACAGGAAAAAGGCCTATAATTCTCAGCATGCTGTAGACAATGTTGTACCCTCTTTCCTGTCTAAACATCCTTCCAAGCTGGGCTCACTTGCGCGCTCTCGCTGCAGCAGCAGCAGCATTAAGTGCAAGGAATGGCCAAGAAGGACCCGTCTGGGGCTGCAGCCTCGGCCCCCATAACCCACCAGAAGGGGTGGGGGAGCAGAAAAGGCCGGTTTGCCCCAGCAGTTCTGGGGCAGATGGCTGCAGGTGCTTAGAAAGGATGCAGGTAGCTTTGTTTTCAAGCTGCTACAGCAAGAGCAAATCCCCTTGTGGGTAGGCCATTTGGTGGAGTAATTGGACCACAGGCTCCCACAGGCACAGCTGCCTCCTCCTCCTCCTCAAAGCCTTCTCTGTCCCATCCTGTTTGAGAAGGCAGTGCTGATCAGCATTCTCATTCCTTCCTCCTTTCTTGTTTACTTCCTGTGGTCTACTTTATCTTCCTCAGTGTGGCCTCAGTTGGCTTTTGCATTAGATCCCCAGAGCATGCATCTGCTGGTAAGCCTTTCGGTTTATGTAGCCTTCTTGGGTGCTTCTCGTGCCGGCAGGTTAAAGCACGCCTTGTGCCTGAGGGTTGTGTGGCAGCAAAGCAGCCAAGAATCCTGTAGCGCCTCAAAGCACTGCACTTGCTTATTACATTTATATCCCACTTTTTCTCTCTTAAAGAACACCAAGCAGCCTACCTCATTCTCCTCCTTTGTTTTCCTGAGCTTGAGTCTGTTGCATTAGATTTGTGAAAGAAAATGTTACATTCATGGGCAAACAGCCATATACGCATCCTTCAGCAGAGAGAGGCTAAAGCAGTAGGGTGAAGTGGCTTGAAATATAAAAACAACACTCTGTGACAATTGAAAGAGTATGGAAAAATACTCCAAATGTGGAAGCTGAAAGAGTATGGAAAAATAAGCACAGTGGCTCTGCACAGGGTAGTGCTTAGCACTGCTGAGCTAATTAACACCTGTAATAGGACAGGATATGAGCTGGATTGATTCCACCGAGGAAGCTGCAGCCTGGAGTTTACAAAACTGAGCGGGGCTGTCAAGGACAAGGCATTTTGGAGGGCATCCATCCTCAACGGTCGTCATACGTCAGAGATGACTTCATGGCACGTGACCACAAAAAGGACAGGATAAAACCATCCTTCTGCCATAGAACAAAATGGTGAGATACAAGTAGACATTTATACCCGGCTGTGACCAGGGCTTCTCGGGAACAGGTTTGCTGCGCTGTCTGTTTTCCCTTACGGCTTTAAAATTGGCACAATAAGAATGATGTGTCTTGCTGGGAACCTGCCCTGATGTTAAGATTTGTGGCATTAGCCTCTTTGAGGAGGCCATTGCTGTCAGAGAATTATTTCTCAGGCACGCATGAAAGGGCCTGCTTTTGTGTTATCTACAGACTGTGGAGTGTGATCCTTCAAGAAGTATGAGTTATGGAGAGCCAGTGTGGTCTAGTGGTTAAGAGCATGGGACTGGGATTCTGGCAACCTGGGTTCTAGTCCCCACTCAGCCATGGAGCCATAGAGCTTAGCAATAACATTTTCCATTGACTTTGGGTGATCCGGAGCAAGGTGCAAATTAAAGAATTTACTTTGAGATTATGTGGCTGAGGAATTAATTTTTGCTAGGTTCTCAGCATGCATCCATTTGTGCTGTGCTACCCCTGCAAAGCCAGTGCTAGAAGCTCAGAAGTGCCATTTGGGCATCGGTTAAGTGACTCTCACTGGTAGCAGAAGCAGACCTGGGGAAAAATAAATGTAAATGAAAAGGAGTAAGGGCCGCGGCAGAAGCAGTGGGGACAAGGTGGATTCTGCAATGCCATACCCTGGGATCCTGGTTGGATGAGTGGTGTTGGTAGCAGAACATCTTCTAGATGAACAGCCTGCACTGTGTAGTGTGTTTGCAAGGTGACGTGCTGTGTCATGCAGCCTTACCCGTTTGCTTTTCAAAGATTAGTAAAGATTGTACTTGTCACTTAACAGAGGAGAACCCCTCCAGAACCCTTTCTTCTTTAAAGGGTTTTCCATGTCGCTTATGGAATGGATTTATGCTCCTGTTATCAAAACCACCATTTAACAGCTTCAAACAAATAAATTATAGGGCAAGGCAGAAAACCTAAGTGCCTTTGTGGAAACAGCACACCACGAAATTCCATCTCTCTGAGCAAGTATAAGGACTTGCTGGGCAGCCTAATAACGTGGGACAGCTGCTTTGTTCCTATTGCCATCTTAAGTAGCATTTATAGTATTACTAGCCTGCTCCAACCTGGTGCTGTTCAGATCAGTTGGACTACACCTCCGTCAGGCCCATCATGCTGACTGGACCCATGACAGATGGGCGGCACCAGTTTGGGAAAAGCTGTTCTAAAGTTATGCCTTTAGATGCAAGCCATTTTAGCGATCTATCTTGCTCTGGGTGAATATCAAAACATATAAAAAGCTGGGCCCTCAGACCAGCCTGTGAATCCGAAACTGCTACCTCCCCTAGTCCAGGGGCATGTTGTCCTGCCAAGAAGGATGTTCTTCAAACCATGAGTTGGGTGCTTGACTGCCACCTTTTTGCAGGACTTTAGCAGTGTTCACATTTGCTCTCTTGCTGTTTGAGGCTCATTCTTTCCGGCAGCCTTTCTTAACACCTTTCCATCAGAGTTTCTCTTCCTGTTTTTAGCCAAAGACTACAGAGAGTTGGAGTCGGGGAACTTCAAACTGCATTTGCAATCCCAAGATGAGTAGGGTAAGCCCTTTAACTCGGACAAGCTCCCTTCTAACACATCCTGAAAGCAGAGTGTCCTCTAGAAGAGATGCTGTAAAAATGACAGACAAGATAAAAACTCCAAGGCAAGATGTAGCTTTCAGTCTTTCCTCCTGAGAAAAGTTAGTGGATCTTTCATCAGGTTCAGAAAATTGAAGTTGCACTGCCTTTGTTTATGACCCCACAGAAACAAGAATTGACATTAAGTCATGTTGTCCCGCAGGGTGGGTTTGATTTAAATCGAATCAATTTAAATCACTAGTCAGTAAGACTAGATTAAAACCATGGTTTTCCACAGAATTCACACACATTCCTGCCTTACCAGTAGGTAGGGGAACTTCATTAAAATATTTCCAAGCTGGGTTTCTTTTATGGTCTGTTGCCATTATAGGTTTTCTACTCCAGGAAAGAATGATAGGATAAACCTCATATACACAAAAAGATCCAAAGACTTGTGGAGTATTCTGCTCCGAAGCTTTCCCTTTCATTTTTACTACTTGTTCCTCCCTCCTCACACTCGGCTTCTTGTGCAGATCTATTCCACTCCCAACAAGCTTCTTCTATTCATTGACTTTTTTGAAACTTGGCATTTAAGAGATAAGGGGTTGATTCTGGGTACATAGATTTGCAAAGGAACAACAGGATTAAGGTCTTGTTCTCAACTCTGTATGTTTATTTTATAACATTCTTTCTGTGAAGAAGAGGCGTGTTATCTCTGCAGACACAAATTTACAATGTTGAGAAATGTAAAACCAAGCATCTGTGATAGTATCTTCTAAATAGAAAATTTCCCAATAATCTTCCAGAAACTTCAGGAAGAGCATGACATTGTAAATTGATTAATAGAATTCATATACCAAAAAGGTAAACATTGGATGAATATAAAGCCTCATGCTAACATAATTAAAGATTAATCCTTATTTTGTGAAGAATAATCTTTGTACTATAATGTATCTTAAATAGAAAACCATATTTAGATAGATTTTTTCCTCAAAAGGTATTTTATTTTCTAAAAAACCAAATTTAACAATCTGATTTAAATTTTTAAAAACTCATTTTTATTTTTTTTTCATCATCTATTTTAATCCCCTTTTGTGCTGTTATGCAAACTGGTCCTAACCCTAGAAATAATGTGACCTTGGCAGTGTGGGGCAAAACCCCTCAATTTCACATATACAGTGGTTGGGTCTGAGCTAGTGGTGACTGGCCAGGAAAGATTTTGGTCTTATGTAGACAAGATAACACCTATGTAGACACTATTTCCAGTATCATGTGGTTTGCCTACATCCACCAGTTGCTGAGGCACACAAGATACATCCCCGTCCTGCTTATGAGTTTCCCCAAATCCAGGTTGGCCACAGTCTGAGGAGGGAGCCGGATGAGATGGACTTTGGACTGGTCTCTGTGGCTCTTTTATTCATTGGTAGTGGGCCGTTGTAACCAGATGATGGAGGTACTTTACAAAGATCAAGAGCTGTCAAGTTATCTGCATTCAGGCAATCTTTCTCTTTAAGAATGAGAAAGAAATGTTCCTTAGGCAGCAAAGATGAATGGATATTTGTTTTCTTGCATTTCCCCAGCGTTATACGATCTCAGCCTAGAAAAATGCACTCTTCTTTGCATTGGTTTTGTAAAAAAAAAAAACAACCCTTTATGAATGTGTGTGTGTAGTTGGTGTCTGAAGCTTTCATTTGTCTTCCTCATTGGATAGGGGAAGCCTAAATTGCTCTGCAGCTTACGTATAATGCACTGAGCTTTGCACTGGGTTTCATAGTTTGGGATACTGTCAGGTTTAGTTTTATTAGGTTTCTAGCCTTTGTGGCTGTAAAGAGTAGATAGGAAGCGAATGAGCAGTGTCTGATAATCTCTGAAACCATATTTAAAAAAAATATGGATAATGAATATGGGTTATGAATGCAATGCTCTAATCTGATAGTTATGTTTATTGTGAGAAATGACTGGGCATGATCTCCTGTGGAAAAGGAGAATATAAATATGCTGCACTAAACCGAGCTACTCTTTCTAAAGTTTGGGTCCACGCTATCCAGAACTGCTTTTTTCCACAGGTACTGACTCCAGCGCTCAGGATGGCATCTGAGGCTCTGCTCTGATTAGCTTTGCTTTTGGAGGTGTGATACTTGGACATGCCAGGTGGGGCCTGTTTGGTTATGGGGCCCTCCTAGGTGGAGATGACCCATCTGTTCAGCTTGTTGACATTAGATGCTCGAACCTCTTGGCTCTCACAAGCTTTTGAGCACTTGCGTTCTGCGCCAGCTAACCATCTTTGAAGGCAGCTGCATGTAGTGTGGCTTGCAGTAGTCCACTCTGGTAATTGTTCATAGATTTCTTGTGGAGCTTCTCTGATAGAAAATGAAATGATTTTAATTAAAAAATCAGTCCTTTCACTCCACTTTTCTGTTTAAAACACCCAAAATAGCTTGCAACAACAAAAAAACTACAGTCAAATTTAAAGAAAAGTAAAATAGTTCATATATAGAACAGTGCAAAACATAGGCAGGAACATTAAGCTGGAATGTAGCACAGCCGTTCAGGACTGTTGAAATCCCATAATTGCCTAGTGACAGATGGGCTCCACTGGAAGAACAGTGATAAAGTCGGAGGGTTTGACAGGCAGTGTACTGACCTTTCACAGCATCCAAGAACCAAGAGAGTTTCTTGGAGCCATGCTAGGGTATTAGGCAAGGCCTTAGCTTCGTAGGAAGAGCACCCAAGATAAATGCCTTGCAACTGTTTTCCCTAATTGCGTTCCTTAGATAAGGGCTCCCTTCGCTGTGAGAAACAGAAGGGTTTGGTTTGCTGCTATAGCTTCACCCCCTTTGTCTCGCAGGAAGGGAGTTATCTTGTGGCTTACTGACAGTCTCCAAAGCAGGGCAAAAAAAGAACTTCATAGCATCTTTTGCCTGTCTGTCCTTTGGCTTCCTGCTTAGAATAAGGAGCAAGCAAGTGTCTAAACAGGACAGCAGCCTGGCGTGATGTCTGTCCTATGAGGACACTGATCGGGGGAGTATATGTGAGCTCAGCTTTTGTTTCTTAAGTGAAAATCTGCTTCCATCTTCATCATGTTTAATAAACTAAGCTACCTTTCACATAAGTGGTTTTATTTCTGCCTGATTATCCTTGAATCTAAAGTGAGGTAGCTTGTCTGGACCAGGCTCCTGGAGTGATATACCAGGCGTTGACTCCATGTTAGGGGAATGTTTGGTGTAGGAAATGCAGTAACAAGCAGAAAGTTTATGGCTTGTCTCATTCTGTGTTGCCAAACTTGTCATGCTGGGGGAAGAAAGGGGTAGCTGAAGAGTGTAAGCAGCCAAATAGCCACAACTTCCTTCCATTCTGTGGCAAAAAAACCTCCAACTTCAAGTATAAGCAGAAAGGGCCGAAGGATCTGAAAGAACTTCAAGGATCGGAGTTAGCAGTGAATAACCAGGAAAGGGATCTTGGGTTTGTGATGGCGGCTTGATGCAAATGTCAACCCAGAGTGTGGCTGCCGTGAAAAAGCCAAACTCTGTGTTAGGTCTAACTATAGAAAAGGAGTTGAAAATAAAACTGCCAAGATCTTACTGCTTTTACAGGAATCTACATTGTGACCACACTTAGAATGCTGTGTGTACATCTTTTGCTTAAAAGGATAGTGTAGATTCAAGGGAAAAATGCAGAAAAGGGCAACTTAAATAATGAAGGGGCTGGAGAAACTCATTTATGAGGAAAGGTTACAACAGGTGAGATTATCTAGCACAGAGGGAAAGGTGAGTAAGAGGGAGGTGCTAAAGGTGTACAGAATTATGCCTGGTGTGGAGAAAGTTAGAACCCAGGGTCATCCCAAGTAAAAAGATCCAGGACGAATAAAGGAAGAACTTCATATATTGCATAGTTAAACTTTGGAATCCCCTCCCATGAGCTGTAGAGATGGCTACCACTTTGGGTGGCTTAAAAGAGGAGTTGAACAATTCATCAATGGCCACTTGTCCCAATACCTGTATGCTACTTCCAATATCTGAGGTGGTATCCCTACACACACTAACTGCTGGGGAATTTGGGGAGGGGGATACTCTTGCGTTCAAATCCTGCTTATGCTGCAGGCAGCTGGTTAGAATAGAAACTTTCCTAGGCGGACCTACGGCCTGATCCTGCATGGCTTTTTTTCCATTCTTCTTTGTAAACAAAGGGGTGGACAGGCAGGGCGTTGGGTGTCACAAAAGCTCAGGGAGAAACCTTCAAGGGCAGCAGGAAAAACATGAGCAAGAAGCCAGCTAATGCAGGGGGATCAGAGCAGGTGAACTCAAGGCCCTTGCACCTTTGATCCGGTAAGTGTCCATAGGCAGTTGAGTGGGGAGGCAGGTGGCCTTCTGGAGATTTGGGGTTCGCCTCTAACACTACCTCTGGGTTGTTGCATGAGCAGAATGCTGGACTGACGGACCCTTGGTCTGATCCAGTATGGCTTCTGTGACGTTCTTTTTAAAAATAAATAACCTGGGCCCTTCATTTGCCATTGTTCACAGAATATCCTACTGCACAGCGGATAAGGTCCATGATAAAGTGTTTGCGTACATCGCCCAGAGCCAGCACAACGAGAACCTGGAGTGCCACGCTTTCCTCTGCGGCAAACGGAAAATGGTCAGTGACACATGGCAGAGCTGCACTTCTCTGAACCATTCGGGGGAATGCTTGTTGAGTCAGAGGCTGCCCACGATGCCGTTTTCTAGAAAATTTTGAATGGCTAATTTGCATAGGGTTCTTTGCATCAGAACACTTTCATTCTCCACTGGGAAATGTTCTCATCCCCGAAAAAGATCATGTTTATTTTAGCTGCATTTCGTGAGCAAAGCTAAAAGAGTATCACAAGTTAAATTTCTAACCAGGTATTTCTGACCCTGAAATATTTGAGGGAGGTGGAATTAAAGCACATGTGCTGTGACTTAAATGTTACATTATATAGAAAATACTTGTAAAAATTTAATGTCAATAGCAGAATGCTGGTGGAGAATGCTGGGAGTTGTGGGACTTTTCTGTCTAATCATGCATAGAGATCTGCCTTTATATGATTTAAATTTAAGGAAAAAACCAACGATACTGAAAATTGTTGACAATTACCATATTTTTGCTCCATAAGACACACTTTTTTCCCCCCTCAAAAGTAAGGGGAAATGTCTGTGCGTCTTATAGAGCGAATATTTGTGTGCAGTAAGTCTGTCAGATGTGCAGCCCATGGGAAAGTGATGGGGAATGTGCCTGTGATGATGTGCCCATTTGATTCAGAATATTTTTTTTCTTGTTTTCCTCCTCTAAAAACTAGGTGCGTCTTATGGTCAGGCGCGTCTTATAGAGCAAAAAAATACGGTAATTTTAGGGAGTCAGCGAACTTTACATGATACATTGTCAGCCACTCATCTATTCCACGGAGTTCAACTCTTTTCCACTACAGCTTCTGGGGCCTCCTCAGTTTTGTCATTACATATTGGGTCCCTTCCATATATATTTCAGAGACCTAAACATATTTTTTACATTGTTGGCAGGGATAATCTCCCAAAAAGCATGAATTACAAGTTCAAAACTGCCAAGCTTGTCTTGCACTTGCAGTTGGCGTCCATTCATTGCTATGACTTACGAAGTGGAACCGTTTCCGCAGAAAAATAAAGCGCTGGAAAGTGTTCCCTTTTGGAAAACTTTCTGTCCCACATCTCTGGGCATTGCAAAATGCAGCAAGTGCTTGCAGGGAAATAATTCGGGCACAGTGTCATAGGGAGAGCCTGCTTGAGGACGTGGCTGGGATGGTGTTCCAAATGGGTCTAGAAAAGGATCACCAAGATAAGGCCGTCAGTGGCTGCCGTGGTTCCTCTTGTACTCTTTCATAAGAAGCAGCTCCCAAATACTGTTAAGAAAATCCTGGGCTCCACAAACTTTATAGAATTCCTTAAAAACAAGTTCCCTAGTAGCACAGAAACTTTCTTGAGATTAACAAGGCTGAGAGTGAAGGTTCTCCCCCAAGCTTGTCTTTGAAATTAAATGTGACATTGCTTTCCTCCTGGGTCTATACAATTTGACTTTCCTTGTTTTGGTACAGAGTTGTCAAGGAATACGCTTTTAATAAAATGAATAAATTAATAGCAAGGCAGCTTTCAAAGAGACAGCTCGCCTCCATCTCTTCTACCCAGATCAGGCATCACACTGATTTGTCTGAATATTTATAATTTTTATTTGATTTTTACAATCTTTCAACAAAACCAAACATCAACAAAACCAAAAAAATCCCCTCCTACATTTGGGCAATCAGAAACGTTTCCATCTTCATCCCCTAGGGATAATTTAACCCAAAACAGATGCTTCCCAACACCTGTTGGCTTTCCCCCAGGGTTCAGTTTAAAAGCCACTCGGCCACCTCTTTAAAGTTGTGTGGCACAAGTCTGGTTCTGCTTTGGTTTGAGTGGAGCACTTCCCTCTTGTGCAGACCAGCTTGCCCCAAATGTTCCCCAGTGTGTGTCAAAACCGAACATCACCTCCCTACACCACTTCCCATCCCAAACATGCACTGAAGCGCCTTAGCAGGTAGAATTTCAGGGAAAGTCAGCGGGTGGCTTTTAACCTTCCACCCAACCATCTAAATTTGGTTCCTAGGACCTCATGACTACCTTTTCCCATGTCACTGGAACCAGCATGGGCCACCACTGGCTCCACCCCAGCACTAGCCACAAAGCTGTCTAGATGACTTACGATATCTACAACCTTCACACCAGGCAGGCATGGTTTACTTTGCAGTCCATACGCCCATCACAAATGCAGTTGACCTTGTGTCTAAGGTGTAATCTACCTCTGTCACAATCCTCCTACCCTCCGGAAACACATCCTCAGTGTGTAACTTTTCTCACACCTGCAGGATGTCCACTGAAGGCGCTTGCCGCTTTCCCCGCTCCTTTGTCTCCCATCAGGAATTACTTGCCACTTCAAAACCCAGAAAGAAGAAGAGGGTTTGGCAATATTAGTACAGGAACATTTGTACCCCATTTTCTGATTCTTTCCGAAAAGGTCCCCCCACCTGCCAGCTGCAACCACCACATTTGCCTTGTGAAGAAAATCCTTCCAATGTGTGTTTCCCGCTTCTGTCGTTTTCCAAACGTCCTTGAAAGCATTTGTTGCATAAAGTCCTCCCTCCTCCCCAGAGGCAAAAATATGTGAATTCTAATCTGACATTACAGAAATATGGGGAGAGGATGCTACAATATCTTGGGGGCGTGGGTCTCGAATATATGTCTAGTTTTCCCATCTCTGGCATATAATTAGTCTATATTTTTAGCACCTGGGCAATTCACACCAGGATCTGGGTCTATTAAACTTGATTTGAATGTGACAGCTGAAATTGTAAACAGCTGTGCAGAGTTTCATACTTAATCACCATATTTAAGGAGAGGCTTTTTCATTTTGTTTTTTACCCATCATTTAAAAAAAAGCGCTTTGCTTTTCCACCAAAGATGTAAACGGCTCAGACGTTCAAACAAGATCGCCTTCTTTTTCATGTTGGATTGACACAGATTTAAAGTTTCATCCAAGCTTCCACATAGCAGTTCCCCTCGGGCAAGTCAAATATACGTGCATCCATCCGGGCAGGGAGCTTTGCAATTGGAGGAGAGAAGGTAATTCCACACTGTTGGCGAGCTCCCAATGGGTACCATACCTGTGTGGAATCAGATGAGCGATTTTGTGGAGTAGTAGCTTCTGTGAACTTACCAAAGACAAGACCGGTGGATAGTATCCGATGCTGCTGTTCCACTTATGCCATTGATGTAATGCGGCTATAAGGGAATTCTTGCACAAGCAGAATTGTGTGAGCTGGTGCAACAGCATTTCTCAGAAACACCATCACACTAGCATATGCTGTCTGGCATTAGGGTTGGATACTGTCCAGTGTGCATGTGCGTGTGTACACATGTGCATACATACAGGGCTTTTTTTTGTCATAGAACGCACCGGAACGGTGTTCCGGCACCTTTTTTTGACGGATTTTTCCATGTGATTGTGAATCGCCCTGTCGGGCGTAGTAGGTTGGCAGTAAAAATCATTAACATAGTGCCTGCAGGCTGCTTGTGTGTCCACGCTGCTTGTGAGGGCACTGCTCGGCTTGCGATGCTGCTCAGCTTGGGATTGGTTGTGTGGTTGCACGCTGAGTGCTTACTGCTGGCGGCAACCATTATGTTTATGTGTGTGTAAAGTGACTGGCTATGTGCAAAAGGTAAATAAGTTCTTTATTTCAAAAAAGTTGGTGAATTGAAAATCTTTTTTAGTGTAAAACTGTGACCCCAAGAGGTGAGTTCTGGCACTTTTTTTTTTTTTTTTTAACAAAAAAAGCACTGTATACATATACACACACACACACTGGGCAGCATTGAACAATGCCGCTGAAATGAAGTGAACATTTCTCTCTGTTAAAGAGAGCGCCTGTCTTGGGGGAAATATGCTTCTTGCAGTATGGGTTGTACTTAATATTAGTGTAACTTGAGTTGCATCCATTGGGTTTAGTTAGACCCAAATGACATGTCGCATTGTTTCACATTTGATTTTGAGTTTGCAGCTGCCGATCTCGACTTAGCTTGTTCATTCGTTTTGTTTGATTTGACATGCCTCTGATCTGATCTATAGATGTAGATGCGTGTATGTTGAAGTGACATGTTACATTGCTAAATGATTTGGAGCTGATTTTTGTGTTGCCTGCACTAAGCACCCACTGCCAGTTCCAGCACCAAGTTCTTCCTTGGCCCTGTAGTTTCTAGCCCAGGGAAATGTTAGGAGGAATAGCACTTTGTTAACGGGCCAGCCAGCAGGCCTTTGGCCAGATTCCTCCAGTCCCAGTTCAGTGCCTCCATAGACATGCAGCAAGAAAGATGAGTTCAGTGGAAGAAGCACACAACTGCCTTGTGAGGCAGGCCAGGATGCAGGGCTTCTCCTTTCTTGTGGCTCTAGATTTTGTTTCTATACTGCAAAATAGGTGGGTTTCTGCCTAGGAGGGGTAACTATCAGCTGAGTCTCCAGGAACCACCCGGTCTGTTCAGCTGGTTGACCTTTGCCCATTTTGGTCAAGTGTGAAGCATGAATGAACTCACTGGCAAGCCAGGGAACAGCCTTTGGATGGTTGCAAGTATGTGCCTGATACCCATATTCTAAATTAAGGAGCTTTATTCCCATCGGAGGTGAGGGAGAAAGGAGAATGCAAGCAGGGGATGGCAAAAGGAACAAAAAGATCCATTCCCTACATTTCTGCTACAAGACAGTTTTAAAAAGAGTTTCCACAACTTGCATGTGAGTTGCAGTGGCCACCCAAGTTCCAGGATGGCAGATTAAATAGGACCCCCCCCCCTCGCTCCCCCTGCCCCTGGTTTATCCCTGCAACTTCAGGAGGGCTCAGCAGGGGGAGGAGAATCCTCCAATTAGAGCGGCCGGGTAGCTCAATGGGGTTGACCGGCAGGCTAGGAACATATGGGGTATAGCCCATTAATTGCTTTTTGGCAACCCAGGAAGGCAGGCATAGGAGATGTTAACGCCTGAAGATTCCCTGTTTACTCCTTGTGGACAGAGGTCTTTGTAGGCAGATTCCAGCCAGGACAAGAAAAAACTAGGTTTATTGGACCAGAAATAGGGGTTGTTATTTAATAAGGCAAGCAATTTGATCTCAGTTTTTCTCCACAGGTACTGCAGATTAGATATAGATAAAAAATTACTTCAGCCAAGGTTTTCATGAGAAAATCCCGAGCCAATAAGTATGCTGAAAATAAGACATATGCCCAAACACACAGCTTTCTGAGCTTTTCAATGCAGTTGTCCCTTGCATTGGGAGGGTGTGGACAGAAATTAGCATGGATTAGCGATAAATGGTAAGAGATCTTGCATATTCATTTGTTTTTATAAAGTGACAAATCCTGGAGAGACTATTGAAAAGAAATATGAACAGGGGACCCCAAAATCCTTCAGCCCCAGTGCATTGCTGTTGTGGTTGTGAAGAACGTGGGAACTGAGTGTGGCCGCCTGGCTGTTTCGTGACACCGCAGAGAGTTTGTGGCCGCCTGGCTGTTTCGTGACACCGTGACACCGCAGAGTTTATCTCCAGTGTTTCCTGTCCAGCTCACAGCAGATGGAGCAGCCTTGGCCTTGAGGTGGTCTTGTTGGAGGAGATAACACATAATGTAGCAGGGGCATGTGTACTGCAGTAGTTAAAGAATAGGCGCCATAAAAGAGCCATTGTTTATAGTTTTAATTGCGTTAATTTAACCTGTGGACCAGTTAATGAAAATAATTAAATGCATACGCTTTTATAAAGAGACACAGAGGAAAGTCAGTGAAACCCTAACCTTTTAAGTCTCAATTTGGTAGATTGTAAAAGAATAAAAATAGTCACAATTCCAAAAATGGAATGCATGCGTGCTCTCTCTCTTTCTATACACACACACACACACACACACATATCTATATATAACAAGGAAAATAAATGAAGGCCACAATTTCTTTTCAGAGTGTCATCTGCTACGCAGAAGACTCTGATCTTGGAGGCTTCTAAGAACCTCATACCTTCTCCCAGCAGGGCAGGAGAAGTCACCAAGGCAAGTTTTGCCCACATACCCTCTTTTATCATGCTTTCCACTGGAAGGGCCTCAGACCGAACCCTGCTAGTGAAATTGTGCTGCTGCTGTCAGTGGGAGCTTGTGGATTCATGCCCCCACTTCCCCACCCACCAGCACACCCCATTCCTTTCTCCTTTCTCAGCCGCTGGGAAATCCTCATTGACAACTCTTCCTTCTCAGCCCGGCTGCGGCTTGGGTGTCCTGCTTGCTCTATTCTACCTTTAAGCACAAACTGCCCTTTGATTCTAAAGAACTGAAAATGAGAGGATAAATAAAATTTTGACACACATTATTCCAGTAATTCCTAAAAGCATTTTCCTATAAAGTTGCATATTGTTTCTTTCTCTGTGTGTGTGTTGTTGTTGTTGTTTTTTGGTCATAACCTTTATAAACAATATTTCTGAAGTAAGGCGCATGCTCTATTTTAACACATGTTGTGGTAGACACTGCATGAGGAAAGGAATTTTTCCTCTGTGGGAGAATGAAGGCAAAATGCCACTCTTTGGTGCTTTCCATCTTAGTGCTTGTATTTAAAATGATGCATTCCTGTGAATTTATTTCCTAACTGTTTATTATTACTTTTATATCCCACTTTTCTTTTAATATGACTCTCAAGGTGGGCTCCCCTCCAACCTGCCTGGTTTCAGCAAGAGGGCTGCCTCCTGTTCCTTCGGACCATGCTCTGGCCAGTAGTTAGATCACTATTTTAAATTTCCACCTGATTTAATTGAAGGCAGTCTTTAAACTCATCATCTTACCTGATTGGCCTAACCAAATAACTGATTAAAACAATGCAGCTCTAATTGTTATTATGTAAACCTGTGTTTACTTTTTTTTAGAGAAAGGAATAAAAATAAAGGATTACCCTCACAAAGCTTAGAAAGGGAGGTTATCGTTATAACGGAATTTTGCAGGGTTTTTGTGAATATGCTTAAGGGTGTTGAATTGCTGAGCAAATCCAGCTCATCTGAGGTATGCTGGGGTTTCCCAGATGGCAAAAGAAGCAGGACCAAAAATATTTATGTGCTTATGCCTAAACCATCTTCATCTCTTAATTACACTTTAGGAGTGACATTTCAGCCATTTAGAATGCAGGCAGAAAACCGCACAAAGGCCAGGACAGTGCCAATGGAGTGGGAAAGGGGTGGGAAGGGGGCATGGCCGCCTTGGGGACCGAAGCTCGCTGGTATGATCTGTCACCCAGAACTGGGAGTCCTGGCTTGATGCTGCCAGTCAAGCCAAGATTTGTAAGCCAAAAACAGACCCTGCCTTATGATTCACGAAGTGTGTCTGGTGGTGGTGGTTGTTGTTGTTATGGGTTCTGTTTCTGTTTGCTCTCTGTAAGCTGCCCAAAGACTTTTTAGTAATTGGGATGGCATACAAAAGCCAATAATAATAATAATAATAATAATAAATAAATATCTGGCAAGCACTAGAGCACACTCGGTGCGGTCACTGGTTAGGAAGGCCTTAAGTAAGTCTTCTCTCTTTCTCAACATCCTCCAAAACTTAGTCTTTTGTTGAAATAACTTTATCTCTGGGCTTTTACATTGAGACAACTTTAACTGCAGAAATCCCTTAAAATAGCCAACATCGGTGACCTGGTTATTTGGGCCATGTGTCCTCTTTTGCAGAGGAATGTCCTCTGTTTGAAGGCATCTTCTAGTCGAAGCATCCAGTCCAATTCTGGTCAAAAGACAGAAACACGAGGACCAATCACCAGTTAGTACCCGGACAGGAAACTGGTGAGACTGGTCCCCTGGTGCGATGAACGCCATTTCAATTTACATTTCTACTTACGTTCCTAATACTTCAAAACTTGCATCTGGATAATTAAGCACACTCAAATGGATGATGTCCTCTTTTGTGGTGATGCATTTCATCTCTTTCACAATCTCATAGTGGCCACCCTGATAAGTGGGCTCAGAGCAGGACCGTCACGGAGCACGGGGTGATTCCTTTCTTATGGGTTGTCAGCCTCCCACCACGTACCAAAAACGAGCTGCAGATCAAGGCTCAGTCGCCGGCCCGGTGAGAGTGCACCCAGGGAGTGCGGGAACGACACCTCCTTATATCCAAAGCAGAGGCTGCCAGCATCAATCCGGAATTATGTTGGACTTGTAGTCCTGTAAAATGAGGAGCAAGTTCCTGATGTAACATCTCTCAGCTGAGCTGAACCTCCAGATCATTTCAACCTACACGAGGAGCTGTCTAGTAATGCGCACCATAATCACTGTTGTATCTTCTCTTCTTTTTTTTCCCCAGGCTCAAGCTGTCACGCTCACGGTTGCTCAGGCATTCAAGGTAGCATTTGAGTTCTGGCAGGCGTCCAAGGAAGGTGAGCGTGTGAAATCTGCCTGCTCTTCTCTGGCGGCCTTCTTGGTATATCCTGACATTGCAGGCTGTGTATCTCGTTCTTGCTGATTCTTCCTGGGAGCACACTATATTATTTTTATTTATTTAATGGATGGAACAGTGAATTAAATTTTGATTGCTTTGCTCATTAAATTGTGTGTCCCTTATAAGTTTGAAAACAGGCTGTGGAGGCGCTTCGGGATTGAACCTGTTCACCTGCTCCAATCCTTTAAATAGGTTGTTAGTTTTTAAATCTCAGGAATTCACATTTCTTAGAGCATGAATTCACATAGACCAGCATTTTTATTTATAAATATAGCGCCCCATCTGTGGAATGCGCTCCCCAGAGAGGTCCGCCTGGTGCCGTCATTATTTGTTTTTCGGCGCCAGGCCAAGACCTTTTTATTTAAAACTTATTTTAATTGTTAAATTAACTGTATTTATTGGATTTTAAACATTTTTAGCCGAGATGCACTGGGGTGGGGGGGGGGAAGGTTAAGAAAATTTTTATTGTTCTATTGCTGTTTTTCGTGTATTTGTATATTTTTTGCTTTGTTGTAAGCCGCCCCGAGGCTTTGTTGCGATGGGGCGGCATAAGAATGTTTTAAATAAATAAAGGGGGGAGGGGGAGAGAGAATAGCGTCTGTTGCAGCTATGGAGCATCAAAGGGGCAGACTGTGTCCTATGGGGGTGGGGGAAATGGCTTCTTGACCTCCATCATCATCATCATCATCATCCTGTTCATCACATTACACTTCAGTCCCACCCATAGCCAAAGCTCTCTGGGTGGCTCACAACATGTAAGTCACCCATCCAGGCTTCAGTCAGGCCTGGCTCTGCTTAGCTTACAAGATTCAGCAGGATCAGGCACTTCTGGTTATATGGAAGCTACATCTGGGTGGGAGGATTCAACAAGCAGGCGTCTCTCCAGCAGCCACCCAGTTCACCCCAGTTAGCACCCTTGTGGTGTAGTGGTTAAAAGTTCAAGACTGGGACACGGGGGTTCTGGGCTTTCTGGAATTCCCAACCATCCTTGTTGTCAGAACAACAAGTGAGAAAGTGCTGTGTGCTGCCAGTGGAGGCCATGTTGATGGAGCATGTCCACCTGTCTTTTGCTCAGTGGCAGCCGAGATATTGCAGCTGCAGAAAGACCGGTGGTGTCCCCCAGGCAGGCAGTCGCCTTGCCTAGACGTTCTTTCCAAGTCTTGCAGTTACACCAATATGAAATGCCCTCTGTTTGCTACACGTGTTCAGCGACTGGCAGGGCTGAACGTTGATTGAGAGAGAGAGAGAGAGAGAGAGATCTCTTTGGGAATCCCCTTTGCCCTGGTACTTCCCACGTTTCCTTTCTTGCAGTAGCCTAAGCGCAGCACTCCATCTGTGTATGTCCTCAGCAATCCAGCCCTCCTGCAGATGTGTTCCACAGGGGACCCTGTCAGAATTTTTCAGCTCCTCCTAGGAAGCTGTCTGATGCTCAGCCGGCTTTGGTGGATGACATACGACCATCTGCATCTGCAAAATGGGGATGGATGCTCATCTCCTTAATAGGTTTTTAATGTATTTTGACTATGTTACCGTCCATATTTAAGTGCTGTTTATCCAGCCCAGGTAGGGCTCTTTCCTGTATCTGAAAGGCAGATTAAAAATACTTTAAAAGCAATATTGTGTCTCAAGCCCATGACATAAGGTGATGGAGATGCAACATGAGAACATTCTTGTTCTCTGTTTTAGGGATGCTTCATAATTGACGTTAAAAAAAACAATAAAAATAGCTGTGCTGGTCTATGAAAAGGAAAACAAAAACCAGGATCCATAGTTGGGACTCATCTTCATTAAGTTGTTGTTGTTAGTTGTGAAGTCGTGTCCGACCCATTGCGACCCCATGGACAACATTTCTCCAGGCCTTCCTGTCCTCCACCATCTTCCAGAGTCCACTTAAGCTCACGCTGACTGCTTCAGGGACTCCATCCAGCCACCTAATTCTAAGACCAATCGAAATTCCACAAAAATTGAAATGCTGCCACTTTTTTGTGGAATTTTTGTTGGTCTGAAAAAAAGTATAGTTGGGAATATGCAGTGTGATGCCCCTATGCACCAGTGCAGTCTTAGACATCTTTCTTGATGGCCACCGAAGTGTCTTGCCCCCTCCCACACTTTTCTCTTTAATACATTTTCTTCCTCACAGTGGGATTGCTGTGAAATATGGAATTAGAGTGTAGCTGACTGTCAAAATGAATATTACAAAGTTTGCCACGAGCAACAAGCTAAAGGACTGATTGCTTCTTTTGGTTTTCCCATCCTAGAGAAGGAGAAGCAGGAGAAGGCCATCTTGGAAGGAGAGAGTCTCAGCAGTTCGACCTCAGATAGCTCAGCCTCTACAAAAGGATGTAAGTGACCAAGGAGACAACATTCTCAAAGGAAAACTTGGGCCTAGGTTAGATTTTGGGGAACTCAAATATCTAAGTAGTAAGAGCTGATGTGTTCCTCCTGGCCGAATGTGCAGATCAGGTGGAGGGCTGTGTCAGGTTCTCCACTTCTGCCAGATTCCTGACAGCATAGTCTTGAGTGGCGAATTTCTCCCAATTTTCTTTTAAGAGATACTGGCTGCCAGAGCAGCTCTTGCACACAGGCATTGAAAAGGGAATTGTGAACAACTTGTGTTGGGGAGGGTATGGACTCCTGCAGGCAGAAATTCTTTCCTCCTAGCTGACATTCCTGGTAATTCTTCTATCTAAGCACTATTATCTTGGTTTGCTTTTTTCCTTTGCCCTCCTTATCTGTTTTCCTTTTGTGTTGTCTTTTTTTTTTGTTTGAGAGTATATAAGGCATAAGAATCTCTTACACAGATAAGTAAATCTAGTCAAGCATTGTCCACTGCCCTGGTGGTAGTTTTCTGGTGTCCCAGGGAAAGTCCCTTCCTGGAGTTCGACTGCCTGGCGACGATGACACTTGCGTTGGTGACTTCCCGGCTGGATTACTGTAACGCGCTCTACGTGGGGCTTCCCTTGAAGACGGTCCGGATACTTCAATTGGTGCAAAATAGAGCTGCCAGGGTACTGACGGGGACTGGGCATGGTTCTCATATCACCCCAGTTCTCCGTCAGCTCCACTGGCTCCCCTTGAAGCCCAGGCCCAATTCAAGGTGTTGGTTCTTACCTATAAGGCCCTAAACGGCTTGGGTCCTGGTTACCTAAAGGAGCGCCTGCGACCATATATGCCCTCCCGCTCCTTATGATCAGCAGCAGAGGCTCTTCCGGGAACCCTCCGTGCGAGATATAAGGAGGGTGAGTACCCAGAGGAGGGCTTTCTCTGCGGTGGCGCCCCATCTGTGGAATGTGCTCCCCAGAGAGGCTCGCCTGGCGCCGTCGTTATTTGTTTTTCGGCGCCAGGCGAAGACCTTTTTATTTAGACAGTATTTTAAATGTTAATTTATTCAAATTTATGATTATTATTTATTAATGGATCGATTTATTTATGTTATATGTTTTAAATTTGACCTAGAGATGGGCCAGTTTTTAATATTGCATATGTTTTTTAAATTGTTGTGAGCCGCCCTGAGGCTGCTGCGAGGGGCGGCATACAAATATATATATAAAATAAATAAATAAAGTCAGAACATCTTTCCCAGCCCTTCTCCCTGAGCAGAGCTTTCCCCAATCTTGAACAAAGTGTTTTCCCCTGCAATGCTGCTGAAACCTCCTTACTTCAGGAGTGTAGAACTCCAGGCTGAATCTGCCTGTGCCCCAGTTCTCAGTTTAGCCTTCAAGGTTTCCTCAAAGGGACACGAGTCCTTCCTTCTTTTCTGAAATCCCCCATTATTTGGTGGGTTCCCAGCATTTTATCTCATTCTGAAAGGCCGAGGCTTAGCAATTGGCAGTAAGGGCTTGAATAGTAAAATGGGTTTCGGGGGGGGGGTTTGCCCCACCTCTTTGGCTTTAGTTCCTACCACAACAGGAATTCAGTTCCAGAGAGCTTCTGGAAAGCGGTTTATCACCCTTGTTTTAAGTGTAGATGCCAGGGACTTAATCTGAAAAGTATAAGCACTATCACTGTGTTAAACACCTTCCCCCCAGAGTTGGACTCACCCCACACCAGCGCAGGAGCATGATAAATCAGTGCTAAGTGTAGCATGTGAGTGGAAGGGAAGAATCCTCTCTCTGGCTTGTCTCCAATACAAATGCGGCAAATAAATAATATTAAATTGTGGCGGAAAGTCTCAGCAGCTTGTGTGTGAGAGCTGAGTAGGACTGCCATGGATCTGGGAGCAGAGCGCCCAATGTTCCCTGTCCCTTCCTTGAAAGAAATGTGTGTGCAATGCAAAATCCAGGTACTGCTTCCAGGTTTGCAACCATTTATCCAAATCACAGAATTTGGCTTTGCTGGGTGGAGAATTTGCAACTTTTCTGGGTGGAGAATTTGGCTTCATTCTTTAGAAATGCAGCTGATCTGAGTTACTCTTGTGGTATTGTGGGCAAGTGACTGGGGAAACAGAAGGGATTCAGGCCCTCATCTTTAACATGCAACAAGCAAGATTCCAGCAAATGCATTAGATCTCCCTCCCCTCCATCAGCTCCCCACTAGTACAATCGGCCTTCTGTGAGAGTTGCACGCACTGTGCCCTGTTCTGGGGTTCACTTCCTTCCTCCTTCCCTTTTTTTTTTTTTTGGACTACTCTGTATCCTGCGATTCCTGCAACCTGCTGACAAGGTTAGCACCGTTTTGGCTGTGTAAAGAACAGCACTCGCAGCTTGGATGCTGGAAATGATATTTTGTGCCTTTCCGATGTTGCCTGTGTGGGTAAAAGTTCCCCCAGGAGCTCCTTTTATGTACCCCTGCAAGCAACAGCGCACAAGCAATGCAGCAGCCAGACGAGGAGAGATTCGCCGTTCTGGCTGTCAGTGCTCTCGATAACCTTCCTAGAGATGCACAGATGGAGGTGTGCATCCAAGTCTACAGACGGCAGTGTCCTCTGATTGAAACCCATCAAGGATTTAAGAGTCCTGTTGACCTCTGCGGCTCCTTTATCAAGAATCTGATGTGCCTCATATCCCTCGGGGGAGAGGGAGAGACACGGGGGCAGCCCTCCGTGCTCCTGCAAGCAGCTTTCTGAAAACCGCTCTGAGGGACCCATTAAGACGCGCAACGGTCTAGATTGTGCAGCTTGCGAAATGGGGTCATGCCTTTCGGGTATTGTTTTTAAGCTCGATTCTCCTCTTGCAATTGTCTCATGGCAAAGGCTCTCTGCTAAATCTCACACAGCCCAAATACCCTTGAATAAGCTGAGGGATGTGTGGAAGAGGAAGGAATACGGGCTGGGGAGGTAAGAGCACAGGGGAATGTCTGTCTTCTTCCCGTCCTGGCTGGTAAAGTACTGCAAAACGGCACCAAGAAAGTCCTGTAAACAAGACTTCCATCCAACCTGTATTGATCTGCCCCATGTGTTAGATGGGAAGGAAAGCCTCTTAACAGCTGCTACATCTTAAAATGCATCTCAGGGTAGCGCAGATAAGTCTACCAAAAGGCTGCTCATATATGGCTGGTAATGTTCTGTAGTTAGAATTCTTAAATTCAACCTCTGTTTTGGCTTTATCCAATATTTTATAGTAGCTGTTTCCTACCCTAAGGCTTCAATATGCATTGGACAGCGATTCCTGCCATCCCCAACCAACTTGTATTACCACCAGCCTCTTAAGACCTTGGTACTGTTTTTATGTCTCCTCTGTATGTTCAATACTTCTCTGCTAACAGATTGTGTATGGCAAATGTTGGCATTTCCATGTCCCTAGAAATGATACATCCATTATTTCCTTCGTATAAGAGAGGCCCATGTTCCTAAGCACAGTACCAAAATACTGTGTCATTTTTCCAACAAAAATAGCAATCAACAATAGGGAAATTAATGCCATGATCTGTTTGCATACATATAAGGAAAGTTTGTCTACAAAATCTTCCACTTTTACCTCCTTGATACTTGATGTGATGAATCAAATCCACTGTCCTCGAAGCAGGCATGCAGCCAGACACGAAGTAACATGGGGCATGATCTGCTTGGATGTTCTCCTGTGTAAGCATCACTGAAATGAGTGGCAGATGCTGTTGGGCGCACTGTCTTGCTCATCTTTCATACACAGGAGGTTTTCCTGTGGGATCATGGCATGACAAGTGAGACTTGCACATTTCTCACTCTTCCACTCTTAATGGCACATGAAATCGGCAAACTGATATGGCTGCCTCACCTTGACGCATTGAAAATCGTCTAAATAAATCAAAAGACCACAAGCGTGTCTCGAGAAAGTCCCAGACTCCTTTGCATTGCTGAGCATCTCTACAATCCAAATTTATTCTGATTTGAAAAACATAAAGTAGGGCATATTGAGATTCAAGCACAAAACTGTGTTTTCCTAAATATACACATAGGAATTTTTATGCATCTCCAAAAAAGTCACTGTCTTAAATGGAAGGAGTGTAGTATTGAGGGAGCATGCTGGGTTCAGGGCACCAGGTATGATGCAGAAGTGCAGCATTCCTAGCCATTGGGCCAGATACAGTCTCTCTGGGGTCTCAGTTCGGCCGTCTGAGATTCCCAGAAGGCCATGCCCTCTTTCCCCGGCTCTACCATTTTCCCCTGAATAGTTTCCAGCTTTTTATGTCGTTTCTTCCTGAAGGTTGAAATGCCTCTTCTAGGGCTTAGTTACTAGCTGAAAGAGCTTTAAGTTAAAATAGGCTTGATTTTTTTGTGGGGGCAGGGGGGTTGCTTGGCCGTGGTTGCTTTGGCTTCAGCCCTGCCTGCCACTGAGCATGGCCTCTGCGAGCATCTCCAAATTGAATTCAGCCCTCAGGCTGGAAACGTGCAACAGCCGTACTATAAAAGGATCCATTATAATTTCCTTACAGAGGGGAATAATGTTTTGTGGCCAGGAAACGGAGAGTCGCAGGGCATTAGGCTGTGGATTTAATGCTGCGGCATCCTGGAATGAAGTTGTAGTAACTCTGATCGCGTGCTCAGGGCCTTTCCCTCTCTGTTTTGATGAAACCCCATCCGCCTGTCCTCTTCCATATGCACTCATGACATGGGCAGGTAGCTAAAGAAGGCCTGGCAACCTCGCAGGCATCAGCCGTTGCCTCTCTGTGGAAAGCGAGCATGGATCACAGACTTTTTGGGAATGGGCAATGTGATGGTTTTCACTGTTTTGCCCACAGAGCTAATCTGTTGCTTCTCTGTGTTCTTGTTTTGTTATATTTATACTTCTCCCTCCAACTAAAATTGGATCCCAGAGCAGCTTACAGTGATTAAAATCCAACACGCAGATGCTATATCGGCTGGGATATGTTTTTGGGACGGAGGACAGCATGGCTCTTCTAACCCCTTGCTGTTGATGGACATAGTCCAGTTTTATCCCTCTGGGGACACAGAAGGAGTCACAGGACCAAATTAATAGTAAATGTGATTCATTGGCCAGAAGCCATGACAACACTAAAGAATCAATTAAAGAACAAAATGCCAAACCAGCATCAATCTGAAGTGCCAGCCTGCAGAAGGTCCTTCACTTGAATGAGGTCGGAAGAGCTTGTCCCAGCAGCTTGGCAAGGGAAGTTCTGGGCCCTCGGCCTCTTCTTTCTTTCCTTCCTGGGACCTGCTGGATGCAGAAGGATTCTGCTGTGAGCATGACACAGTGGAGCCCTTCACTGCATCCTCTAAGCCAGCTTTGCCTAACGCTTCCCAGTGTGTTGGTCCACAACTCTGATCCTTCTCTGCCACCATGGCCAGTGGCAGCTGCAGCTCAACACACCTGGAACCAGCTTAGGGGAAGCCCCCATGAAGCCCCCCTCTCTCCTACACTTCCTCTTCCTTAATGCCCCCAACCTTTTGCATTCCGGTCCTTATGCAGCAGCCACCACAGGGAACCTCCTAGACCTGGAGAACGTTGTCAAGACCCCTTTAACCACGAACGCCAACTCTGTGCCCTTGGACAGCAGCGTCTTCAGGCCGCGTTCCTCAGAAAACAACAATGTTGCGTGGGTAAGTGAGGCAGGAGCATCCCGCAATCTCTGTCAAACCATTCCCAAGTCTTGCAAACCTGGGCAAGCAGCAAAACTAGGTGGGGATGGGTTTATTTTCTAAAGAACCTGGTAAACTACTGTACAAAGCTGATGTGATACAAATTATGCAGGCTTCTCTACGCTTTTTAACACTGCAGGTGAGTCAGTCACCTGCTACCACAAAAATTTCTCAGTTTGTTTAGCAGAAACAGAATTGTTTTGTTTTGTTTTTTAAAGTGAATGAGTCCATTAAAAGGAGTGGGTAGCACGAGGCACTAAAACTCACTTCACTTCATTTGTTTTGTTCCTGCACCACCCAAATGACAAAGCTCTGTGGACAGTTCACAGCAGTGCAGCCCCCGCTCTTCAATGCCCCCCCATTGCTTTAATCAGGAGAATTAGATGCCACCCCAAAAATCTGATGAGGCTTCTGAAAAAATGCATGGGCATCCTGCTCCACTGGGATGACAGGAATGGATTCCAGAGCTGTGATTGGCCACCCAGAGTGCCTCCGTTTGCATCCCTGTCGTCTGGAGATGACGCCCCTGGTCCATCTTGCTCATCCTTTTCTACTCTAAGGGTGCTTTGCATGAATTGAAAATGCATGTAGAGGAAGGGTGTGCAGAAGGTAAATTGGGATATATTGATTGACGGTTGGATGATGAGCTATAGAGAAATGAAAGTCTATGCCACCCATTGGTTTAAAAGGTGCAATTGCAAGCTAAAAGTAAGAATTTATCTGATGGGTATTAACCTGAAGCCAGATTTGTATGCATGCATGCAGTTTATCCCAGCTCATGCGGGTGCAGTAGGTGATGCGACCCCATTCTTTGCGGTGCCTTTCTGCATGTCTCTCCACTCCCTTTTCCCAGCGTTCTGCAAACTCTTCTGGCTGGTAGACTTTCTCGAACAGGTTAAGAAAAAGAGCGAATCTGCCCACAGCTGCCCTGGAGAATGTGCCCGACTCTGTGGTTATTCCCTGAAGGGGAAGATGAACAATGAACTGAGCATTTGAACAAGTCTGTCTGACAGTGTTGAATTTCTGGACAGGCTACAAGGATCATGCTTTGCAAATCCCTGGTAACTTGCATGGAATTCCAGAGGTGATCCGGAGTTCTATGCTGGGCTTGGGGGAGGAGGAACAAGCCCTGCACCACCACCCCCTACTGCCAGCAGGGAAACTAGGCAGGCAAATGGGCAAAAAATTGAGTGATCTTTCCCTCCTGTGGAGAGAGAAGGCTTTGGCTGCTAAGAGTTTAGGGGATTGTATTTTCATGCAGCCCACAGAGGACAACCAAAGAAAAGTCATGCTGGATTGCACCAAGAACAGTTACTTCTGCAGTCTGTTCACACAGTACTCGTGAGATACCTCCAACTAGGACCTGCATGCACAGTTCAGACCCCCAGCAATGGATTTACAAAGGCATAGTTCTGGTACCGGAAGCATCATAAAGCCTCCACTGCTAGCAGCCGTGCTTAAGAGGGAATTCTCCCTCACATGGCAGTGGGTGTTCCTGATCTTTTAGCAGTCCAGTGAAACGGGTTGCGGGGAACTGTATCAATCTGAACTTATTTTCCAGGCCACAGTCCCTCCTTTTTTAGTGATTGCAAGCAAAATGCAAAACATAAATTCTGTTAATTTTAAAATGCACAGATGCAAAATAAATTCATTTTAGCATTTGTATGCTAGCTTGAATACTTCAATTTCTGTTTGATTTATTTTTTTTTTCTCTTTCCTTCTACCCACCCCTGTCTTTAAACAAAGCCGATGGATGACGGGCTGGATGAAGCGTTTTCAAGGTAATTATGATCATTTGTTACTTGACACTCTTTCCACCAGGGGCCTACCCTGGAAACAGACTTGATTAGTGACTGCTTTTTTCCTCTTTTTAAAATGCTTCTAATCTGATTCTCGTCGGTTGCTGTCTGACCCCTTCAGCAGTGCTCTGTTTGGCTAATTGAACAATGGGATTTGCAGCCGCCTGCATAAGTCAAATATTTTGATAACTTCTTAGGGCAAGAGCTAATTTGTGTGTGTGGAGGGGAATTTAATTCCCTAAATGATGCAGCATGCTTGGTGAATGTGCGCCTTTGCACAAACGGAGTGAAAAGCAACCAGAGGCACGTGCTGAGAAGAGGAACGAGTTCCACTGCAGGGGTCGCCGGCTTGTGGCCCTTTTGGCCTGGACCTCCCATCAGCACTCACGATTGCCTTTGCTGGCTAGGGCTGCTGGGAGTTGCATGCCAAAATATCTTGAGGGCCACCAGCTGCCCATTTCTGTTACTGCGTGGCCCATTTGGGTCCCTTCTCTTGCATCTCAGTTCCCCACCTGCACTGGAAGGTATTAAGCAGCAGGGCAAAGCACAGTCACGTGTGCTCTCTAGCCTCCAGCGCGTGGGGCGCTGCCCAGTGACCAGCTGGGGTGCCTGAATGGTGGACGTAGTGTGTGAACGAACAGGCCGATCCCCTACTTGTTGATTCACTGGCTCTGGGAATGGTGCAACTGCGTGGAGGAAAACACCGTCTGTGTCCTGCCGAGGCCCCAGAGCTGGGTATTTTGCAAGCCCTGCTAGTCATGGCCTCTGCCTGCAGGCCTAATTTCTTTCCGCAGCAGGGCTCCTTTCAGATTTATTGGAGCGGAGCTACCATCACCCTCCAATCAGCATGGGAACGATGGGGTGGTGGTTTGATGTGTTTGCAAGGTGCGGGCTGGACAAGGCTGGGGGCGCGTCTTTCAGGAGCTGGCCCCCGCTGCAGCACTGGTGGCCAGTGTGGATGGGAAGGGTCTGAGGCCCAGAGGGTTGCTCTTCAAAAGGATGCTGCGTCTGGTCTGAAAGACTTCCTGTTCTGTCGGCCGCTTTGCTGCAAAGCACACCAAGGTTGTTTTGCAAATTAGAACCTTTTTTATTGCCGCTTCTCATTCTTCCCCATTTAGGGATGGAGGCTCTCTGTCATTTTCTCACTCAAGCTGTCAGCGTTGCTATACCTCTCTGTGCACATAACTTTAAGATGTCCCTGCTGGGGCATTTTGGAAAGAATAATTGAGGGATGCTTTCACTGTTTCTGCTTTTGCTTTTTGTGTTACTTGTGTAGTGGGGAGTGGAAGGAAACGGTGGTATGTCTTGAGTGAAAGGGGCTCTTATTCGGTGTGTGTGTAGTGCAGGCGGAGAGCTGCACTGCGAGTTGTTAGTCACAAGTGACACTAAATCAGGGACAGGCTGCCTTTTGGGCCCTGACACATCTGGCAATTTGAGAATCTGTTCTGGGGACCACCACTGTCCTCAGAGACGTGGCCAAGGACTGGAAAACTGCTCACAAGGTGAGTGAAGGCAGCTGTGAGGTCTGAGCCCTGGCATGCTGAATAGCTCCTTTTGACACACCCTCTTCGAAGGTCGCATTGCGCCTGTGGGTACCACCTGACCAACCCTCATGCTAAAGGCTCCTTTCAAGTTTCCAGGCAGTGATTCCTGAAAGGGGAAGGATGGGTAGGAACTCTGCTCTTGGCATGAGTTCCGAGCTAGGCACAATTTGGGGATGGGTAAGAAATTGGTGTTTTGGTGAATTCAGCAAATTCACATTTCCCGAGCCAAGGAGTGATCCGGAATTCCATTCTACACAGAAATTTTCATGTTTCCAACATTTGCAGCACAGCTCCCTGCTTAGAAGGTGTGCACACTGTAGCAATCCATCCCAGAGGCGGTATTAGAAAGTGGCCCACCAGGGCTGAAGCTCAGATCTTTTATTTGGAGCCCCAAAATCTGGGGGGTATCTGCCCTCCCATCCTGCTGTCCTTGGGAATATGCTGAAATAAAGTCACAAGGCCCTGACAATTTCTGTTGCATCTGAGCCCCTTGAATTTGTCCCAAGTGCTTCACTAGGGACACGTTAAATGGGTGTAAACGTCCAGAGAGCCTTCACAGATACAGGGCAGCTCTTGGTGCTACAGCTGTGGACAGGTTTGCATGGCAAGATGGGGAAATCTTCCCAGCATGGATCTGTTGAGCTGTCTGGACCCATTATATTGTATGCATATAATACCATGCATATTCCTTGCATTGTAGGAATAATTTTCTGAAACCATGGAGAGAAACCATTGTCTCTTCTAAGGGTTCCATGTTCCACTGTGGCGCCTCTGTTTCATTTTCTGGTTTCTCTTCAAAGAACCTGCACTATCTGGGTGTGCATAAGGTATTCTGACCAGGACATTCTTGAAAAAAATCTGTGCGCCAGGGAAAAACCGCATGCGCTCGCTTGCTGTGTCTTGTGGACCCGGCCGGTGAGTTCCTGGAGCTGAGAGGGAGCAGATGCTACAGGATTGCACATCTCTGCTTGGGAGTAACATCCATAGAGGGGACAGGAACATAAATCAGAGGAGGAGCAAGCCCCTACCCCACTCCCTGCTGCACCTCTCTGTGGCAAACTTGCTGCCCACAACTTTGCCAAAGGACAGCTTTGTGGAGAGGATTGAAAAGTCCCCATCAAATGCAAGGGAAGGATCTAGTCTTGCATGCCAGTAAATGCTATAGCGAGAATGGGGACTTGCATCAGAGTAGCTCTTGTGCAAAACATGCCCCCCACCTATTGATCACACGGCCAAATCTCTCTTTCTCCCTCTGATGCACGCACACATGCTCGGAGAGAAATACTTACTGCAGAAAAATGCAACATATGAAAATGCCATGACATAAATGATCTGAGGATATCCAGGATGGAGTGGCAGGAATAGCATAAGGAACTCTGCTTGGGGTGTTGGTAAAAATCCAGAAGATAGATCTCCCCCAGCTGGAGAAGATAAATTAGCATAACATTAAGCATTGAACTGCAGAGAGGGTTTCCTAATGGCCCACCAGGAAGCCTTTACAGATGGAAAAGAGTTCTCTGCCCAAGTGAGCAAATTTCAAGCTTCTAATCTACAGACTTCATGCAGCCATTTCTCTAGATTATGTTCCACTAGCTTCATCTCCAGCAATTCTCCATCCCTGACTTTTTTTCCTGCCTTAGGTTTTCCCCCCTGCAATCAAATGCCTTTCCTCTCACTTGTCCTTGCACTAGGAGTGTCCTTAGGTGGCAAGATCCTCTGATGACACACCTAGTGTGTATATTAGCATGTGCTCATTTGTGCATTCATTGTCCTCTGGACCTGAGCCCTGGAGGCTTTTGGTACCTAGCACCACCCTGATCCATGCGCTGGAGAAAGGATACCCAACAGTGAAAATTATGTGCCGAAATGCATTATGCATGTATGCCCAGAAATGAGAGAAATCACTTGGAGGAAATGGTGCATGCAAAAATGCATATATTGGCAGAAGTGGTGCAGAAAAATATGTGTTGTAAAAGCACACACAAAATGCATATGAATTTTTGTGTGGACATTTAAATGCACTGATATGCAATAGGACTGAACCAAATGGAGAAATGAGAAACCAAGCAGGACCAGAATGGGCGGGTTTTCCTATTTCTAGACCCTTCGGCCTGGCCTTTGTCTTCCATGCCACCCAGGCAGTGCCCTTCTATAATTACCAGGCTATAGACTTTCTTGGACCATTTGCACATGGCCTTAGAAATCTCCTAGGACAAGGCTGCACAGAACTGAGGATACAAAGACATCTGCCACTGAAATTTTCCTGGGAGTTGCCCCCTTCCCTCTGCCTGTAAAAATCACGAATACCGATATTGGGCAGTAGCAGCAGGGAAATGGCAAGCAGGAAGAGGAGCAGGGAGCCAGAAGTGGCCGGACAGAAGATGCTTGGCCAGCTAGTACTCTAAAGTGAAGCATCCTTTTAAAGGGGGGGGGAGTCAGCATGCTAGGCTAAATATTGGAATTCGGCGGGGTGGGAAGAAGCTGCTGGCCCTTACATTTGCTGCATAACCTAGTATTTGCATGACAAGCTTGGCCAAATTATAGTGTTGCTATAAAGTAACCCTAAAGAATATGAAAGTTGAAGTTCCCTTGAAGCCTCCCTTGTCCGAAAGTTTCTGGTGATCCCAGTAGATGCTGAACAGTTGGGATAGCTCCTGCCATTACCAATTCCCATGCCACCGTGCAGCTGTCTGCAGGAGTTAAGATTCCCGAGCTGCTTCCCAGAAACGGGCAGAACTCTCGGGCACAACTGGAATGCAAGGCAAACAGCCCTGGAGAGCTGTCGAGAGTGCCTGTCGGTACAGATCACCCCACAGCTAGGAAAATGGGGACATCCCTATGCGGCGCATTGCCCCTCCATCTCTTGGCCTGTGTGGCCTTTTGTTTGGAAGATTCGGCCTCTGCTAATGACATGCCCATCTCCAGCTACTGTGAGTCGCTGGATTGTTATATAATAGCCAGTGTTTCATTTGGCAGACAGTAAACAGAAAGCTGTTGATTCCCAGATGAGCAGGGTGTTGTTCAGCTGGAACCTTCTGATAAGCAGACTGGGAAAGGAGGCATCAAATACTGGAAAGACACGCAAATTAAATTTTTCTCTGCTTAAGAGCACTTAGATGGGAAGGGGTGGGCTCTCAGGAAGAAAGCAAACAATTTGGGAGATGGTGGAGAAAAGGAGAGATGGTGGAGAAATTGGTTTGGTTCACATTTCAGAACCAACGTAATAGTCCTGAATATGTGAACTGGAACACAGTTTGTTACTGACATTCGTAAATTATAGAAGTTTGCAGTGTGATTTTCAATGGATGTGCCACAAAACATGAGTATATTTGTAAAGCAGTGCACATAAGAACGCTTTCATCCAGTGAGGGGAGATGTACACCAGAATGCTTAGAAATGAGCACAAAATGTAGACTTTTTTTGACAATGCATACATGTTTTCAGACAGACTATAGGGAAAAAACATAATCCAAACTTAGCATTTAAAAATGAGAACGTGAGTGAAATCAAACTTCACACATTTGTGCGGCAAACATACTTTTCTCTCTCATGCCTCACTGGTCCAGCAATTTTCCTTTATGGTTCCCAGGAAGTCTCCTTTTTTCATGGAAGTGTACAGATCCAAAGCTTCTTAGCATTAGCAGTTGACTCACAACAAGTACCTGCAGAGGAAACACATAGGCGTAGCTACTTCATACTTTTCTACCACATGGAATTTCATGCATACAAGCGTATCCAGACATCTGCCTCTTTCCAAGCAGTACACTTGGCAAAATTACTCTAGGCTTGTCCTGTTTATTTAGTTTTGTACTGGAGGATTTGGGGACTAGGAGTCTTCTTTATGAGGGCTGTCCCACAATAGAAGAGGAATTATGTGGCTAGAGAGACACCTTGGCTCATGAAAGCTGGGCAGTAAAGAAAGCTGACAAGAAGAAAATTGATGTGTTTGAAACTGGTGCTGTAGGAGAGTTTTGCAAATACCCTGGACCCAACAGAGAGACAAACAAGTTGTTCCTAGATCTAATCAAGCCAGAACTTGCCCTGGAAGCAAAAATAATAAAACTGAAGCTGTCATACTTGAGGTACATCATAAGACGTTAAGACTTAACTGGAGAAGACAGCCCTGCTGAGAAAAGTCAAAGGCAGAAGAAGGCCAAATATGAGATGGCTTGATGTCGTAAAGGAAGCCACAGCGTTGTGTTTGCAAGAGCTGAGCAGTGCTGTGAAGGACAGAACAGTCTGAAGGGCACTCGCAGGGTCACCTTAAATTGGGGATGACCTGATGGCACATCACAACAACTATTGGCATGTGAGCAACACCCAACTCTTGGTCCAGATCTCCTCCATGAACTCACTTGGCAGCCCTGACCAGCCAACCCCAGCTGTCCTGCCTCAGCTAATAATGGTCAGCCTTCTGGACACCCTTCACCCACTCAGAGGAGTTGCTGAGAGGGCTTTGGGAACACCTGACCTTCTGCAGAAGCTTTTGTTACTGGCAGTCACTGCCTTGTGGGACTCTCCAAATGGCTTGGAATGGTGGGAGTTGCAGTCCCTATGTGGGGGCAACCATTGCCTTGTCCATCCTCTTGTCTTAAGCAGCCTATGGCGATACCTTTGACTGAGATTCCCTCTCAGCTCTGGGATGGAAGCAAAACTGCTGGACTCAGGCCCATCCCTACTTGAATTACTTCCTGCTGCTGATGGAAAACCAGCACAGCAAGCAAAGAACTGTGTTACAACATTTCTCTCTGTTGAGCTACTCTCTTTTTGGAGGGGGCATATTTTGTTTAGATGGGGTAGCAGCATGAGCAGGTCTCCTTAGCTATGGTCCAAGGAGATCCATTTCATCCTGTCCTTCCCTGCTGTATGTGCAAGCTTGGTCTTGACGCTGCTTCTGGCCATTGCGGCAGGCCTACACCCACAACCCTGGTCACACATGGTGTCCTTTTTTTCTTTCAGGCTGGCACAGTCTCGGACTAATCCCCATGTCCTCGACATTGGCCTGACTGCTCAAGACATCCAAAGCACTGAAATTCTCTCGCCCGTAGATTGGGACCGAGTCGATTCCACAACAGCGGCCGAAAAAACCGACCACCTCTTTGGATTTTGATGCCCTCCCTCCCTCGTTTCCCGATACTCGTTTTCAAGTTAAATAACCACTAAGTGAGCCATCCCCAACCTTACGCCCTCTAGCCAGCCGGCCCCGAGTCGGAGGACTTCAGGTTGGAGAAGGCTGCACTAAATTGATGCACTGCATTCTGGGTGATGTCAACTGGAAGGCTTGATGAAGAGGGGAAGGCAAAGCATACATTTGGTTCTGAACAGATGCTTTTATGACAACTCTTTGACCAAAGTTTTGGATACTTTTTAATACGTCTTTATGTATGGAATGTCTCTTTTGGTCTTATGCTTTATATATGCTGAGCTGCTCCTTGAGTATATTCATTCACAAACCCCCACCATTTACATGTATTATGGTAATTATGTTGCAGTATCTAATTCAGCCTTACAATATTAGGCTGCTTCTCCTACTGGAATGCGCCTGGTTGACAATAGCATCGGCTGCTGCTCATCAGTTTATGTTGGCCTTTTCCTCGAAGAGACTTGTCTCGGCAAGGTAAGAGGGGTTGCTCAGGAGGAGAAGAATGTGGCCACGTGGGCAACTGCCTGGCTGGTGTGCGCCAGGAGGGATAGGATGCCCGGCAAGTCGTGGCTTCTGTGACCCACTGTCTGCACCCACAGGTGTGATAGTGGCACCCCACAGCAACTGAGTGTACAGGACATAGTCAAGCATGTCTAATTGCAGGAATCAGTATGACTCTTTCAGCGCTTCTGAGCCCTCAGCTGAGATAAGCCACGCAGACCAAAACTCATGGAGCTGATCCACGGCAGTGGCCCTGTTTGTTATGTGCAGGCTTTCCAAAGTGCTGTGAGGCACAGCAATGAAGAGCCGTGTGTGAATACTTGGAGAGGCACAAGGTCAGCCGGCCTCACGCTTCTCGCAACCAGGGTCGTATGCCAGATAGCGATCATGGCGGCCACCAGCCTGACCACACCGCTTCTGTACCAGGAATGGGGCCCTTGGGATACTCTGATGACTGTGACCAGTGCCAGTGCCGCCTGGCTTTCCACGGCAGGTAACGAGGATGAACCAACCAGGTGTGCATTTCAGCATCCGGCCAGGAATCCAAGACCTGGGCGCCTGAGCGTGCCTCAGACATGGCCAACCCCCCGCATGGATGGCGCATGCGTGGCCAGTGGTATTTCTCTCTCATATGAAATGCAGGCAGTCCCTGGGTTACGAACAAGTTCCGTTCCAGAGAACATCTTTAAGTTGAATTTGTATGCAAGTCAGATAGCGTATATAAAATGCACATAAAACACTTAAGAAGCACTTCCATGTACATTTGGCTCACTACATTGGCGGAGGTTTAGGGGCACAGGACTTTCTGCCATAGTGAAAGACTGTGAATACCTCTAGCCCCCCTTGACTGCAATGGCCTGAATTGCCCGGACTGCTCGCCCTCCCTTCCACTCACCAGCTCATCTCTGCAACAAGGAAACGCTGGAGAGATTTCCTTCTCCAGATGGGCAGAGCAAGAAGGCATGCTTTGGACCCCCCCCCACTTCCTCTCTCAGCCCCCCCCCCTTTCACGTCCTCTTCCTGGTGATGATGCTTTTCTGCAGTGGGCTCTAAAACTCCAAAAGGTATGAACCATTTGTCTTTAACTCCGATTTTTAAATGAACAGGTTTTATGGCAGTTCGTTAGTACGGGTGGTTCATAACTTGGACGTTTGTAACCCTGAAACTGACTTTATATATGATCTTGCATGGCTGGATCCAATTAGGTGGGTTCCCCCAGTTTTCAGCCCAGTTCGTCCAAATAGAAAACAACCTGAGAAATGTGTTCCTGAATTTCACACTGAGTGGTATACTCGCCATAAAATTTTTAAACACCCTGCATATAAAAAGCTAGCTATTGCAAAGAGCTCTGGTTAGCCTTTTCCCTGATATTTTTATTAAGTGCAGGGATGGGGTTTGGGGGAGGGGATGTTCAAGCAGGCATCCACCATGTTGCAGCCTGATAGTAAAAAACTATCAAAAACTTTTAAAAACGTGCACTTATTTTGTGTCCGTTGTGTCTTAGTTTTCTTTTATCTGTATGCTTGCTGGAGGCTGTGAAATAGTGGATGCCTGTTTGAAATGTTGGAAAGAAATAGTTGTAATTAATGTTGTAGAGTTTCGGAACAGTTTTGCCTCCTGAGCTACTCCCAAAGGGGCCTTTTGTGTGGAAAAGAACAGTGGGGCCAGAGTGAGATGGGAAAGGTTGTACTTGCCTCTGTACTTTCTGCCTCTTGAAATTGTAGTGTTGTACTGATCCTTAGTGGAGGTAATTTTAGCCTTGATGAACAATGCCTTGAGTCTGTGCTCTGCGTTTGTATACCCCTTCAAAGGGGTTTGCTCTGTTTGCACTCTTACTCTCTCTCAATAAGGGGGGGTGTGTCTTATAAGGAAAGAAGGAAAGGAAAACTACCTTTTGGGGACCAATACTTGTTTATGTTTAAGTAACTTCAGAAGCAGCTTCTGTTGCAGTTTTTATAGTAGGAAAAGGACAAACATCTGTTGAATACTTCAGTGCACTGCCAACTTTCCTTCCTTCCTACTTTCTCTCTCAAAAATGAATGAGTGTAGTTTGAATTAAGATTAGTATCTTGGCACTTTAAACACACACACACAAACACACAAAACTTGAACTATGGATTCAAACGTCAAAACAGGTTTGCATTGTTTTGAAACCCTTTCTTCTTACTTTTTCACCTTTGAAAGTATTTTTTTTCCCAAAACGTACACTGCAAGTTTTCTTAAAAGTGATGCATGCTTTTTCACAGTAGCAGCGTGTTTGACGACACAGCCATCGTACTGATGGAGAAGATGAGCCATGTCAATTTCAGTGTTTTCTTTTTTACATTTGCCACCTTGGAAGAACTCTATTGTTGAGGTTTGGCTCACAATTGGAAAATGCTGTTTGCTCCCACATTTCTCCAGCCTACCTGCGACTCTTGCTAAGGCTTAGATATGAATTCCTTGGTCAGATTGTTCATTTCATGAGGCTCTGGAATGTGAAAACTTAAAAAATGGAAGTATCGGGATTAGGGTTATTAAAAGATTACGTTCAGCAATGAACAGTGTGCCATGTTTGTGGCCTTGTTGGAAATATACTAATCTGTTTTATAGGTTTGTAATTGGCTTTTGAGATGCTAATTTAGCTCGCTCTCCCCCCCACCCCCCAATCCTTTTTTATAACTCTGCTAATGTGACATTTAGGCAAGGCAAAACTCAATAGGGCTGTCTGCTCAGAGGATGGTGGACAGATGAATCTGCAACCCAACATTTTGCAAGGTTGGCTTTTATAAGCTCTGTCTACTTGGTCAGTTCTTGAGGGGGAGAGTCATCTTGCCGAAAAGAGGTTTCTGCCAGGTGTCCGGGCTTGGAAAAGGCAAAAAACTCTTTTGTAGGGATTGAAAATATTAGACCAGTTCAAAATATTGCATAAGACTTTCCATATAGACCAAGAGTGGACAACATCATACGTATCAAATGTTTTGTACTACAGTTTCCATTTATCAACATGGTCAATGGTTGGGGTTATGGGGGTTGTAGTTCCAAGCTGATACAGGAGACTGGGTTACCTTCCTCTTGATATTGTATCTTCTATGCTAAGTGCCCCATACTGAGCTTAGTTGGCACATAGAGGGCAGGCTGATGTGGCAGATTGGCAGGAATCATAGAATATGGGGATGTGGGAAATACCCTTTCTGAATGCTGCCTATTAAAAAAAATCCCAGAAGTTAGACATCTAGCACATCAAGGAGAAAACTTCCACCCTGCCTAATTCTCTCTCTGCTAGTTTTATGTTCACATAATGCTTTTCAGGTAGTAGAGAATACTTTTGTATATGCAGTTCAAAGTTAAGGTATAATTCTCTGCATGTTTTGACTGGAAAATGCTTGGAATAGTAGGACTTTTTCTGTGTAAACATGCATAGAATTGCACCCTTAATATGCTAGGGAGGGAGGTCATCGTTCTAAAAACAGTTCTTGAAAGAATGGCCCAAGATGTTTCATCTCTTGTGTGAATCTTTCTAATATATATATATTTTTCAGAGTATATACATAACATGAGCAATATAATGCCTGCTTGTATATAGTTAAAGACATGCTGTAAAAAGTACATGTGCTTTGAGAAAAATAAAAGTTCTCCTTTTTTCCAAATGCATTTTGTTTGTTTGTTTTGCATAATTTCCTTTCCCACTTTTTAACTCTGCCATTTCAGGACAGTACCAACATTCACTTTCAGTGGCTCAATACCTTCTCTGAAGAAGCCACAGATGAAGCCATAGGCCACATCTGTCCAGAGACACAGAAGGCTGGGCCCCCAGGGGAGGAGAAGACTAGGCTGCCTCTCCTGAAAGAGGAGAGCTTTCCAGGGGCAGAGCCTGAGTGTGCAGTCCTGGGGAGTGCTGCCGGCCCAGCAAGCTCCTTTAAGACAAAGCGCCTGGTTCTGAGGAAGAATTCAGGAGCAAGGATTGCGATATGGGGCACCTCCCTTGTGGAGGGGTTCAGGAGGCCCCAGGAAAATAATCCTGCTTTTTCTGTTTGGATTCCTCTGAAAGCAACATAGATTTGCAGTTCTGGCCCCTTCTGTCCTACCTAAACTTGTGCTTGGAGTACTGCAGAGTTGACCCCAGACTTCTGCCCAAGAGTGCTTCTGGGTTTATTTTCCTTTATTTTTGGATTTATATCCTGCCTTTTTCCTACAAAGAGCTGAAGGCAGCTTACATCTCCTCCATCTTATCCCCACAACAACCACCCTGTGAGGTAGGTTGGGCTGAGAGTCTGTGACTGGCCCAAAGTCACCCAGTTGGCTCCATGGCTGAGCGGGGACTCAAACCTGGATCCTCTGAGTCCCAGTCCCATTCTCTTAACCAGTACACCACACTGGTTCTGGTTATATGTGCCTGATGTTCTATGTGCTCAACCTTGGCTGTGCCACGGATGTATCTCTGGAAGTGTCTTGTTTGTTGGTAAAAAGTCTTCACTCTTGGCTCACTTAAACGATGCCTGCATTGCACTTAATTTTGTGTGTGTTTCTCTCGCAAGGAGCTGAACAAGCTGTCCCTGGAATAAGCGGTAGTGAGGAAGAACTGGCTGCCGCCAGTCCAACCAGGTATGTGGTCCCAGACCAGAGCAGGTCAAGTTGAAAAGCCGCAATCCAAAGTCAGGAGGCCAAGTGACTAATCAGAACTGGGGAGAGGGCAAGCTCAAATCTAGCAAGCAAGGATCAGAGGGGCCAGGGCTGTAGCGGGAGACACCCTCAGCCAAGACACAAGCTGGGGACTATGTAGAGGTTTACGACGAAGGCCTTTTTGTGGTGATCGTGACAGACTGTGACTAAGGCTTTCTGAGCCTGGTTAGTGGTAGTTGACTGAGTGCGTGGGCTTAGAACAACAGTCTAGATGGCATATCCATGCACAAATGCAGGGAAAATGAAGGATCGGGGAAGCTGGAAGGGCATGGCTGGTGGAGACTCCAGTACTACTTTGCATGTGAATGCAGCTCACATGTGAAAAGAGATCAAAGGCTTGTCTTTTCAGCTTTCTGTCCACACACAGCCAACCAGATATCAATGGCCAGTTTATAAGTGAGTCAAGAGTCAACAGCAACTTCTTCCTTGCATTCCCAGAAATTTCTATACCCAGGCGATACTTTTCCTGATATTGGATGCACCTGATACTGGTACTGAGCTCAGAGGGCATCAAGTCAGACATGCCTAGTTTGACCCTTGCAATTAACTTTGCCTTCTCTGTAGACAAAATTCCAATGGGCCAGCACATTTGGGATCACTGTTTCCCTCTGTCCTACACATACCATCCTGTGATTGCTCTTAAAAAGCTAGTTGCATAACAAAACCGGGGGAGGAGGGAATTGGATACTGCCAAATGAATGTGACTACTGTTGAAATAGATGTGGAATACCGGGCCAGAAGAAGTTTACTAAAGATGCCATGCTATTCAGTCTGCATTGTACCTTTGCAGAATATGCCCCACAAGTTAATCCTACTATTTAAATAGGTTGTTCCACTCCAAGGATATGTCTCAGATTATGAATACGGAATGACTGCAACCTGGCCTCATGAATAAGTGATGATGGTGCCATGGAACAAATTGATCTTTCAATTTTGCTGTGACCTTTCTTGAGCTGCTGGGTTTGAAACTACTGAACCTTCCTGCTCTGTCTGCTGGGAATTGTACAGATCCTTTCCTTTTGGTCTGTCTTGCTCCAACTCAGTCCAAAAGCATGAGCAGGATCTAAATTTTAAATTATAATAGCAAAAAAGCCAGTTTAAACATCTGGAGTTGAGGTGCGGGGAGCAACTGTCACTGTTGGCTACAAGCTGGCTTTCACCTGACGATTTCCAGATGTGGTTGAGTCTTGTGCAATACAGTGGAGGTGCAGAACTTTAGGACTGAGAGCCAAGTCTTGCCCTCTGAGGCTGGCCATTGGTTTGCAGCCTCTGTTCCAATTTGTTTATGAACAAATTTGCTGCAGCATCATATGGTGCTAGAGGGTTGCTCTCTTACGGTGCAATCCTATGCATGTTTGGGCAGAAAAACTCCTGTGACTCCCAGAACGGCTGGCTGGGCCACGCTGGCAGCTATAGACTTTTGCCCTTTCTCAGCCTGGGACTGAGCCCTTAAACCTTTTCATTCCAGAAAAGGAAACTAGCATCCAAAAAGGCTCAGGGCAATTTCCAGCAAAATTAAAACAGGCACAAATATAAAGCTGCTACAGTGAGCAATGAAATACCTTGGTGCCATGAAATACCTAAGACAACAACAACAACAAACAATTCAGGTGATGCATTACAGGGCCCATCAGGTGCCATTGAATGGAATGGCTGGGAGTACTTCGTGAAGGAGTCTGCTGTTGGGTTGCCAGGTCCCAATCCTGTTCTGAAATCAAGAGCTGTCAGAATAAAGGGCTGGGTTCAAAATTGTACCCGCACCGTACCTTGATAGCAGACTGAGTGAGGCATATGGGTCATTTGCTCACTGTTTCCCTCTAGAGTGTCATGGATTGCATTTCTGTGCAAATTAAATTAGTTCTAAATGTGCGCCTCTGCTTATATATTAGTACATGCAGATTTTATGCAAAACTCTGTCCTCTTTTTGGGTGATGCCAAAGCGGCCACCCTTCCCCTTTCCACTTGAGCATCTTTGGAAGCCCTCTTGAGTGCACGCAGGATGGAAGTTGAAGCCATGTGGATACGTAAACAAACCCTCAGATTCTAGTTCCCTGAGAACATATATATGGGTCAGTCCTCCTCCTCGTTAAGAAACTGCTCCACTGAATTGTGCAAAAATTAGAAATGGTAAGAGGTAGTAAAAAATATCCAGGTAATTAGAGCTTTGAAAACCGAACTGCAGCGCTAGTTAAAAATAGGACAAGGAGCTGCTACGTTAATCTTACGCAACTTTGTTTTCTTCTCTGATTTATTAGAGATAAAGCCTTGAATTATTATCGGGGGATAACATGGAGCCAGGAGAGGACCTGAGCTTTAAAGCCTCGCTCAGACAGCCCTGAGCAGCCTTCCCCAATCTGGTGCTTTCCAAGGCGGACCATGCAAGCTGAGGAGGATGGCTTTGGCTGCTGTGCCACACCTGCTGGAGGGCACCAGGTTGGGGAGGGCCAGCCTTGTGGGGTACAACTCCAAGTGTAGGGAGTGGCCGCCTTGTGGGGTTGCTGTGAGAATGAGCATAAGCAGGAAGCTGAGGTGCATTCAGAGAGATGGGGGCCGGGTGTATAAACTTCTTCTTCTGGGACCTGCACAGGCCCAGAAAGTTCACTCTCCGCCCACTGCCTGCTTCTGCACTCAGTTCTGGACTCGGCAGCTACCCAGTCTCTGCCCGTTTATTTATATTTTTCGATTTATATCCTGCCTTTTTCCTACAAAGAGCTCAAGGCAGCTTACATCATCTTTCCTCCTCCATCTTATCCCCACAACAACAACCCTGTGAGGTAGGTTGAGCTGAGAGTCTGCGACTGGCCCAAAGTCACCCAGTTTGCTCCATGGCTGAGCGGGGACTAGAACCCGGATCCTCTGAGTCCCAGTCCTGTGCTCTTAACCACTGCACCACACTGACTCTTCATGTTCTGCTAAACTACCGGTGCTGGATCAGAGCTCACGCAACAGAAGCTCTGCTCAGTGCCCAGGTGAGCCTTGGAAGTGCCAGTTGCTACTCTGCTGCCACGAACATACACATGCCTGGATTCATTTATTAAAGATTTGAGTCCTCTTTTAGGGAAAGCCCTCCGAAGCTCATGTGCACAATTTAAACCCTAAAACGCAATGAAATGCTGACGATTTTAATTTGTAGACCACCCCAAAGCCAGTCCTCTCTGGGTGGTTCATATCAATGCCTAAAACAGACAGTGCAATAGAACACCATAAATATTTCCAAAATACAGATATTTATATTGGCTAAAACAACTTATAATACTGAGTAAACTGACCAGTAAAACACGCAAGATGTGTATTTGCCTCAAGCCATTCGATACCCTCAGATGTCTTTAAATGCCCCTCTGATGCTGAAAGGATGATCAGGTTGGGGCCCGGTGGGCCTCAGTGGGGAGATCATTCTGCAGCTGAGGGGCCACCCGGGGTGGGGGTGAGGGAATCCCTCCCCCAGCATGGCTGCTCTCTGAACCTCCCTCAGAGCTGTTGCTTGTGGAAGGTCTCAGGTGTCAACTGTTGCATCCAGGTAGATAAATATGAATAAAATTATTTTTAAAAGAATGCAATCAAAATGATGGATTAACAATGGGGCTTTCACTCCTTAACACTTGCCAAAGTCCTTAATTGTCCATCTGTTGACACCCAAGCAACCTCAGATGGAATTGACTTTGGGAATTGTCTCAGGGTTGAGCAGACACAAGGACTTTCTTTTCAGGGGTTATCTGGCATTACTACTCTCCCCAAGCTTAGGGATGAGGTGGGCTATACAATTGAAATCACTACACTGCTGCTGTCCCCTAGTGGTTAGTGCATGCACTGTAGTTTTTTCCCAAAGTCTGGAGAAACTCAAGATTCCCCTTGGTCTCTTGCCTCTGGGGTTGGATTTAGGGGGACGTCTCTGTGGCAACGAAGTGGAATTACTTGGCAAGGGCCACGGGGGGGGGGGTCTGTGTGTACCCAGATGCTGTTTTCCCAAGCATTCTGCGTTTGCTTCTCTGACTTTGATGAAGTCAGATATGAGTCCATCAGCTTCAATTTTACCTGCACTGACTGGCAGCAGCTCCCCAGGGTTTCAGCTGCGATCCTTTCCCAGGCCTACCTTGAAATGCCAGGGGATGACATTTCAAGCTGCTTGCAAGGCCTCTGCACCAAGCCATGGCTTTTGTCATGTTTCAGGGCCAGGATGTGGGTGGCCAGAGACAAGGCAGAGGCACCATGGCAACAGAACTTAAAGCAAGACAGAGTCCACAGCATAAGGTTTGATGTCATGTCCAACAGCAGAGTCCAGGTTGTTGCAGCTAAAGAGGCCCATGTCAGAAACCAGCTGTGCATATCGGGACAGAACAAGGGCAAGCTCAGAAAGTAGCCAAGGGTTGAGAACCAGGTGCAGGTACCTCAGACAGGATAGCGGGGCAGGAGACATAAAAGGCAAGAGAAGCAGGAGACAAGCGGAACCAGATGCAGCAAGGGGCAGGAGCTGAACCACAGCTAGCAGGCTGAGGCAGCATGAGAGGCAGGGCAGAGGTCAGGCAGGATGAAGGTGCAACAGCTGGCAAGAGGCAACCCGGTGAGGCAGGAGACATGGCGAGGCACAGGCACCGTGGCTGGCAGGTCTGCACTGTGGAGGGAGGAGCTGGCTCTTAAGCAGCTCTTTCCCCAGGACCTCCAGCTAGTGCTCCCTCATCAGCAGACTGGGAGCTTCAGCAGGGCCTGGGACCAGACCTGCGAATGGGGTGGCTCTGGCGCTGGTCACTGGAGCAACCCAGCGCCTGCCAGCCTTTCCCTTAAAAGGAGGCAAGATCCCAGTCTCCGAATAAAGGGCTGCTTTAAACCAGGCCATGGGAAGTCCCCTCCCACAGAAGTGGTCCCTCTAATGTAGCCCTATATATTCTGTTTGGCAGGGTGTTTGGCCCCAGCCCTGCCTGGAGATGCCAGGAACAGGCTTTTCCCAGCATGGTGTCTCCAGATGCCTTCGACTAGAACCCACTTCAGCATTGATTCTTGCCTGTGTTTTGAATGGCTTTGTTATTCTTCCTGTTATATTGTTTTGCTTCCACATCGTTTGGCTGCACGTGGAGCGGTTTTTATCATTGCAAACTGCCCCAAAGGCAATTTGCTGCTTGGGCAATGCAGAAATCTAATGGATGAGTAACAACACAGCCTGCAGTTCGTGCCTGTTGCATCTTGTCTTGGCACCAGGGTGGGGATGTGTATATGTGTGCATTTATGTTTGTGTGTACTAGAGAATACAAACCTGGAGCAGTGAAACTACCTTGAACATCTTTCTCTTTGTGCATGTTGTGGCTGGTGCAGAAGTAGAACTGACTGAATTGGGATTGAGAGTGGGATAGAGTGTCCTACTTTACAGGGGACAGTCCTTGATCTGAAGGCATGCTCTCTTTGATGGACCAGCCACCAGTCTAATTCCACTGTAAGCATGCACATCCGTTAGAATGGAGAGCAGGAGGCCATCTTTCCCATGAGGCTGCGATGTGTTACATTTCTCGGCAGAGTAATCATTTCCCAATTTGCCTCTTGACCTGTAAACGAGCATGGGCCTTTTTAGGTGAAGCAGTGCCCTATTTTGCAAAAGCAGCTGCACAAGGAACTGTGCAGGAGAGCATTTCCCACAATTGCCACAACCAGGCCACCAGCATGCTTGGCTGGCATTGTGGTTGCTTGACTTTCTCCACCACATCTGCTTCTCTCAGAGGGTCAGATGTGCTGTGCAGTTCCCAGCTGCTTGGGGAAGGGTTAATTTCTTAAGCAGAAAAATTGCCAGTGTGGCCAAGATGGGGGTTTTCATGCTAAATAATGGCTTTGGGGGAATCACTGCATCCATTGATGTCTCTTTAGTCTGTGGATGCTTGGCAGCGTTCAAGCAGGTGCTCTAAGAGGAAAACAGCAGTTGATGCTGATGCCAAATGCTAGGCTCCACATCTTAAAAGTGCAGATTTACAAATGGAGGTCTGTGAACAGGGCAGCCAGCGGGTGGAAGCCTCCCTCTAGGTTGTCAGTCCCTCGATCCAGTCACAAAATCCCTCCAGGGCTGGGCTCTCCTCCAGATGTTCTCACCTGCAGTTCCTGTCAGCCCCAGCCAGCCTAGCCAATGGTGGGTGCCAATGGGTGTTGTCAGCCAGAACATCTGGAGGGCCACAGATGTTCTCTTCCTCATTCAACTGGTCAGTCCCAGGCATGTCTACTCAGAAGTGCCTCTGTAAATTGTAAGGGGGTAACTGAAGAGTAGACCCTGTCCTTGGCCACAGGCAGGAGGATGAGAGGGCCACAGAGGCCCTGGGCTTTGCTTAACGTCATCCAGTCCGCAAAAAGCACCATCTCCCCCGACAAGGCAATCTGGGTGAATTTCACTGATTGTTGTATTGCAAATACTGCAACCAGTGAAGAAGAAAGCAGTTGTGTTCCTGGGATTATTGTTACCTTCTCACATATGCTTGTTGCTTATATTTCTTTTTCCTCCTGATACTGGAAATTTAAATCATAGTGGCTCATTTTGCTTTTTTGTAAATGTATCCATAGCAACAAGCACATCTGAATTATGACAAACGGATCCCTCCCTTCCTCCCTCCCTCGGAGACACACGGTGTACTTCTTAAATACAGCATGCTCTCTAATATCTTTTTCTCTTAAACTTTTTTTTTGCAAATAAACAATAGTGTGCTGATGACTTTCCTTGTTGTCAAAAGGTTCCTTAAATATGGGTTTTCAAGTTCCTGGAAGCACTGGGTTGACCCCAGCTTGAAATAGGAATGGGTGAGAGTTTAATTCATTTCACCTTTTCTTCAGAACTTACTAAATTTACAGAGTTCTCCATAAACTGGATGGAAGGAACTTGAGATGGTGGTGGCAGCAGTGGCTGTGATTTTATATTTATTTTATTATTTATTTATTTATTAACAGATTTATAGGCCGCCCCTTGCCACAAGCCTCGGGGCGGCTCACAACATCAGAAATCTTGTAGACTAAAACGCTATACAAAAATTAAAAAGCCTACACAATATTAAAACCTTAAATATATGGTGGAGCAAAGCTTCCAGGCAGAAGGCTTTGAATGATTAGCTCTTAAATGTGGGCAGGATCAATCCCTCTGCATTCAGCCATGTTTGTAGTGCTGAGTTGAGATTGCAAGTTCCTTCTTTCTTGACAAGTTCTTTAGCCTATCTGTGCCTGGCAGTGATACTGCAGCCTTCTCCATGCTGGGAAAAGCTATGCTTATTCAACTGTCTGTGCAGAGGGCTGAGAATTTTGCTTAGTTCATTTCTGAAAAGAATTTAGTAAAATGTGCTAATGTCTTCATACAGAGAACATGAAGAATTTAAGATTTAAAAAACTGAAAGCGGGAGAATGCCAAAGTGGTAGATTTGTCCGCCCTTAGTCTGGCTTGGCAAAGCTTTTCTTGTATCCCTATGCTATATTGCTGTAGGCCGTCCTGAGGCTTTTTGCAACAGGACGGCATATACCGTATTTTTCGCTCTATAAGACGCACCTGACCATAAGACGCACCTAGTTTTTAGAGGAGGAAAACAAGAACAAAAATACTCTGAATCAAATGGGCACATCATCACAGGCACATTCCCCATCACTTCCCCATGGGCTGCACATCTGACAGACTTACTGCACACACATATTCGCTCTATAAGACGCACAGACATTTCCCCTTGCTTTTGAGGGGGGGAAAGTGAGTCTTATAGAGCAAAAAATATGGTAAATATTTTAAATAAATAAATGTACAAGGAACTGTCCAAGGCAGGCAGCCTTGTCATGGGTGAGACAGAAAATGGGCACCTGAACCAAGGCAATGAATTTTGAACCAATCAGGAGCCATCCTAGCTTGGTTGAGAAAGTCTGTGTGAGCTCCACACACCAGTGGCCAGGAACAAATGCAAGAGAAAGTTATATCACTAAAAATAGAAAATGATTGGCCTAAGATTCGCATGTGCACTTCTCTAGGCATAAAAGCCAGTCTGGAAATAATTACTGTCAGTTACACAGAAATACAGACCGTCTCGCCCTGGTGTGGTGACCTCCATCTGTGCTTGTTCTGCTGCCCAGCTGTGTAGGTCCAGGGTCCATCAGGAAGGGTGCTAAGTGGAGTACCACTTTATGCCCATATCACAGCTGAGCCAAAAACAGTGCTCTGGCTGCCTTTAGCTCCCCAGCCTTGTCCATGGTTTTGTTATTGGCATAATCCAGGGCCGGCTTCCCTACTTGACTGCCTTGTCTACTGGTTGACCCCCAAGAACTTTCCTAAGAAGGCTTTATTGGCCACGACCAACAGAATGTGGCTTTATTGGCCACGACCAAGCGACGGCAGGGTGGCGGCACCTACCTCTCGAACTCCATCCCACACCATGTGCAAGAGCAGACAATTTGTCAAGCTTTAAATGCCTCTTGCGGGCATATTCGTTTACTCACTTTTCCTGATTTGTAATGGATTATTGGATTATGGCACTGCTGTGTTTACTTTATTATCATTCATCAGTTCATTTGTATTTCACCCCAATAGTCTTGTTGTAATTTTTTATTATAATGTGGCCATGTTAGCTGTGTTGACAAATTCTAGAATTAAAGTATAGCAGGAATATAGATTAAGCATTTCAGGCCTTAATCTTATTGCCTCCACCCTAGGTGCAGGCAAGCCTCCAACTCGGAGGTGTGAGGGCATCCAGCGGCCAGGACGAGGCAGGGCAGTCACACCTGTGCCTTCCTCCATGCATTTTGTTTTAGATGGCTGGATTTGCCCACCAAGGTAATCCAGGTGTCCACACAGGCAGACAATCCCAGGCAATTTCCTCCTCCTCCTCTCCATTTTATTCTCTCCACAACAAGCTAAGAGTCCGTGACTGGCCTGAAGTCCTCCAGTGGCTGAAAGAGGACTAGAGCAGGGGTCGCCCAGATCCCCAGTCAAATGCTCTAACCATTACCTCACACTGCCTCTCCTGAAATAATAATGGCAGCTTCCATAGCAAATAAGAGCAAAATGGCTGCTTGTGGCCCTTCCTTTTCAAAGGATACCTCTGAGGGAGGGTATTCTGCACTTTCTTCTTAACAAATTTTTGTGTGGCATGGAAAAAAAGAGGGGAGGGGAGTGGAAACATCCAGAAGGGCTGTTTTGGAAGAGCAGGCATCTGCCTCCCTCATAAAATCCTGGGAAAGAGGCAAGGCGATCATCTGGAAGCCCTCTGGGAGACAGACTGCTCTGTATCTACTTTCTCTGCACCATACAATGTTTTTCAGCCCTCCTCCACTCTGCTTACGCAGCTTTTTGGAGCCCTACCTCTTGAACCGGCCAGGGACACGCGCACATGTGATTTGGATTTGGAAGGAGCATGAGCTGCCCCACACCTGCTGAGTTCTCATTAGGTCGAGTCTTGAGAAGTGAAGCTCCTGGAGGATTGAAAGCCTGCCCTGGTATGAGGTTGTTTACATAGTTTGCTCAGTATGTGAACAAGCTGCATCTCAAAAGATTAAAGAAAGGCCCTCTTCAGTTTGGAAAAAAAGATAACAGAGCAGCAAACGGTGGCATCAGTCGTCTTCCTGCCTGATCAAGTTCAAAGTGAGCAGCAGAAACTTTCCAGAGTCTGAGCAACTGGGAGTTCAGTTCTTTCTTCACTGGCTGAGCTGCCTTCTCTCCAGGGAAAACGGGGCTGCCGTTGCTGAAAGCATCTTTGAATCAGGAGATTGGAGCCTTTCCAAATAAGAAAATCCATATAATACCTGTGCTTCGTGCAGTATGATTATGCTGCCGAAGAAGGTGACTATTTGGCTGTATTTAAGTCAGCTTGGGGTGTTCATTCAGTTGTCCTTTGACTTTCAATACATTGTGTGCTTTTTCCCAGCTCCTTTCCTCTCCTTGCCAAACTGGCTTGCACAGCTCATAGCGCTAATGAGCTGGATTATTTCCACACTTATGTATCACTGAGAAAATTATATATTCCAGGTGTATGGGCTTTATTAGAAGGGTTGGTGCAGGAGGCAGTGGAGAAAAACCTCAAACAGAGCAGCTCTCTGCTTGATGTGAAAGCTGACAGATTTGTTTTGCGGCTTTTGACAAGGAGGCCGGATCCTGCCGCTTGCTCTCCTGCCCACCCGCCCATCCACCTCCGTTCCTCTGCTGTGCCAGCCCACTGCCTGCAGGTGGGATCTCTACCTTACCCTCTTCCCTCCTCCCATTTCTGAGAGTGTACAAAAGGCCAGGGAGCAATGCAGAGGCACACGTGTGGGTAGCTGGAGCGCTCGGGCCCTGCAAAGGGAAATTGTCATATTTTGGTAGAGAGGAGGAATCTGAAATTAAGGAGAATTAAGCATTGCAAATGCAGTTTTAGGAGCAAATGCAAGAGCTACTCAGCATTGGCTTCCTTGAGCACACAAGCAGAGTTTAGCAGAAGCATAAACATGGGAAGAGTATCTTTTACCTGCAACCCAGCCTCCAGTCCCTACCAGTATTTTTGTATATATTTTAATTTGCTTGTTGTCATACAGCACTCTTTGGGGAGTCATGCAATTTTCATATTGAATGGTTGTATAATTTATTGGCATAAAGGTCAACAGTTGGCTTGGGAAATTAAGTACATGTGCATGGTCGACTTGCACAGCATATTTCAAGCAACACTCGCATTTGTCAAAGGCAGTTTATCCCAGTGGCTCAGTCCCAGATCTGATGCTCTTTTGGGTCGTATGCCCTTTGAAAGCAAAGCTCTCAGAGAATTTTGTGTGTTTAAGGCTGAACACATTGGACAACACTGCAGTACAATGGAGGAAGAGCAATGCTAATGGTTGGCCTGAGCAGCTCTCTGCAATTTCCAGAGCCGCTGCACTTGGGAGGTAAAGCACCATCAGTGCAGGGCAAATAAAGACCAAGCAATAGGAGCTCTTCTGCTCTGTAATGTTTATGATGCTGGAAACTGCTTGCTAAAAGGCTGCTAGCAACACAGGTCAAACTGGGTTGCTGTGCAAATTAAGAACTTGAGGGCTGCTTGGAGGATCAAACCAAAAGCTCACTGCCTCTAGTATTCTGTTCTACAGCCAGCTGGATGCTATTATGTTCCAGTAGGAATAGGCTCTCTCTGGAATCTGAAACCAGGACTATGGTTTATTGTGCTGAACCAAGCCAGGGTTTATAAGCCAACATCAAATCCTGGTTTAAAGCTGGGAGGAGGGGATCAGTGGTACACAAGGGCACGAAGTGTGGGTGTCCACCCAATGCATCACCAAAAAGGGGGCTCATGTATGCATAAAATGTGTGCTAAATTACAAAGATCCAACTTTTGAAATAATTACTTTCAATAGAAACACAACGCAGTTTGTCATGGTGAGGAAGACTTTGGCTAGGTCTGCTGTGTGTCCACCGCTTGCTCAGCCCTCCCAGTGCCAAGTTACATCAAGGGTTACATCAAGTCTCCTGTTGCTGTCCCTTCTCATCGCTTAAAACCAGATTTGGACTGAACCACCTTTCAGATAGAGCAAGGGTGGGGAATCAAAGGCCCAGGGGTCCCCAATTGCCCCCACGACCCCATATGCTTTACCGCACTGAAGCACTTCCATGCGTTACCTTCTCTTAAGAGAGGTAATCTGGTGCTCATTTCTTGAGTTGCAGATTGCATCGCGGCGTTCTGAAAGCACAGATCGAGCTGCACAAGAGCATTCTGATTTGCATATCAGTTCAAGAAGCATGGATTGGGTAAGCCTGTATAAAACCTCAGACTGAATGAATTCCTTAGCCATTTTCACCTGTTAGCTGAGAAGTATCCTGGTTTGAAGGTCCCCAAGTAAAAGGAGCAGCATCCCGTCCAAATACTGGCCTGGGCTGCCTGGATGCTTTTTAGCTTGCGAGGTGTGCCAGGGTGAGATGTTTGCACTGCTGTGGCCGTGGCCAAACGCCGTATTTGCAAGGTGTTCTTGCAGCTTGCTATGAATCACAGCCTTGTGAATCTATGTTCCAATCAGGGAACATGGAAAATCACTTGGCCTGTAATTGCATTTCCTCCTGAGCTGAGGTGTCCCCCAGTAGATTTCAGCATGGTTTCGTGTGTGTGTGTGTGTGTGTGTGTGAGAGAGAGAGAGAGAGAGAGAGAGAGAGAGAGAGAGAGTTTTATTGCCCCATCCACAAGGCTTGCCCTGGTTTACTCTTTGCAATGCCAGGGGCTTCACCTGGAATGCAGTACACAGTGAGGCAGAGTCCTGGGGTGGCTTGTTAACCGTGGCAACAAGCCATTCCCGTAGGCTTGCAGGTGGTGGCAAACTATGCTGACTGCCCGCTCGAATACTCAGAATGGCTGCTGGCACTGGCTGCAACCCCCATGGCATGTTGAGGCCATTGCAGCTGCGAGTGGAGGTGCAAACCAGGCCCAGAAGCACGCAGTGAGGGGGAGCGCCTTGCTCTTGGTCCCACCATCCTGGATTGCTCTGTCGCAGCCTGGTCACACAAGTGTGGGAAGGCAGGGGGCTTTCTGGAAATCCATGGGAGGGGAAATGGTGACACTCTTTGGCTTCCAGGGACTACTTGCAAGAGATGACCAGTTTGCAAATGTAAGGCAATCTGTGTTCAATTCTGGGCCCCTCATTGCAAGAGGGATATAGCAAGGTTGGAGTCAGTGCAGCGAAGCGCCACTAGGATGGTGGCTGGTTTGCAGGGGGAAGGGACCTGTTAGCGATGTGCAGGTAACATGAGGGGGTGCCACGCAGAGGTGGGACACGACCTTTTTTTCCTCTGCAGTGGAGGGCAGGGCATGTTCCAATGGAGCAAAGCTCAGGGAACCAAGATTTAGAGTGGATGCCAGGAAGTACTTCCTGACACTTAGGTCCCCTAGGGTATGGAATGGGCTTCCACAAGAGCCCCAACGGTGAGGGTGTTAAGGATAGTCTGGACATGCACATGGTAGGCATGTCATGCGTGGAGCTGGCTGGAGCTGGGGGTCAGGCTAGATGGCCCAGGAGGCCCCTTCTGACCCACTCTGTTTCTATGTTCTATATGATGGCTACCAGTTACAATGCTTAATACTGCCTATGTTAATTTCTTTTCAGTATCAGACATATACCTTTTTTTTAAATCCCATACTCTTAATTGGTTGTTTTCCTTCAATTCTTTTGCAATTGTTTTCATTGCTACCTTTTCCTGTCTTATTCTGTTATTGTAAACTACCCTGGAGATGCTGAACTGAAATGCAGAGTGGCCGCCTTATCCCAAGAAGAGCAAGAGCCAGCCTGCACATGAATTGGGTCTGGGTAGAGGCTCTGGACCAAAAATTCCAGTCAAGCTTGCAGCTTCCTCTTAGCCACTTTGGGCTCTTTCAGAAAGGAGTTTTATTGTATCACCGACTTGCCTCATTCACAGAATTGTACAAGTGCATCCAGATGTCATGGTCTTCCATTCACAGTTCTTCCATCTTTTCCCATCTTTTCTTGTTATTTTTTCTTATCACAAAAATGGAAAAGAAAAAAAAAAAGAAAATTCCATTAAGGAGAGAAAGGTTGAATAGCTCAGTGGAGCCTTTGGCAATGCTAGGAGTTTTCTGACTGAAAGCAGCCGCACTCTTTCTGGGGACCTTCCAGCTGTTTCCCTTCAAGTGTTGGCAGCGTGGCCACTTACGAAATGGCAGATTCAAAGAGGACTGTCATTTATGTGAGATTTGCATAGGCTAATGTATTGGTATGGGTGCCAATTTAGAAATGATTGCAATTGAAGTAACAATATAGATTACCTTATAGTGAGAGGGATGGTTTAACTGGGAGTCCTGCACGGAGCCGGAGGCTGGAACTGATGGCCCTCTGGCCCCTTCCAACTCTATGATTCTAAGATAGTGTGGGAGATTGTGACCAGGTGACCTCTGTGCTTACTACTATGCAGTCCAGGTGTTACCTGTGGATGGGCAATCCATGCTATGGTCCTCAATGGAATCAGACAGAATCACCCTTCAAAGAGAGGGTGGTCCTTCGGCAGCCTTTCAAATAGAGGACTGCCTTCTGTAAAAGAGAAATGGACACCCTAATGCGGTGCTTGTGTCATTCCTCTCCATCCTCTGGGTTTTGTCAGTAATAACAGAACCTGCCAAGGCTGTGTCGTGGCTGTTATCTGCAGTCAAGACCAAGATGACTTTGGTGGATCCAAATTTGTTCCTTCCCTGCTGTTTTAATTAAGTGCGGTTGAATCAGCTAGCGACTCATTGCAGTAACAGTGTTTTATCCACCCTGCTCCCGGCTATCCATTCCAAGCTGCACACTGCAGAAGCGAACCATGCTGTGCAAGATGCAGCAAGTGGCGGAAGGCCTGGGAACAGTGTGAAGGTCAAACTAGACTCAACGCTAAGTGTGTCCTTTGGAAACACAGAGAGGATTGGGGAGGGGTGATTTAATTGCGAGCACGTCCGCTGGGGTTGATTTCATCTGGACTCCGCCATGTAGGGAGCTAACCTATTTTAACAAACATGTAAGCCAATTAGCCACAATCTCCATTTGCCCACCTCATTGTCCATGAACACAGTATGCTAAAGCTGATCAAGTCAGAAGACCGTATATGTATTAAATTACAGGGTGCTTGAGGCATTCTGGCCTCGCTGTCAGACAGGTGGTTCCTGTCACTAATAAATCATTGCTCTACCACTAAAAACTAAAACTGGAATTACAGTGCATTTTCTAAGCAATTGGAGATCTATTGCATTCTCTGTATATTCACCCCACTGTTGTTGTTAGTCGCGAAGTCGCATCTGACCCATCGCGACCCCATGGACAACATTCCTCCAGGCCTTCCTGTCCTCCACCATCCCCCAGAGTCCACTCAAGCTCACACCACTGCCTCTGTGACTCCATCCAGCCACCTCATCCTCTGCCGTCCCCTTCTTCTTTTGCCATCTATTGTTCCCAGCATTAGGCTCTTCACCAGGGAGTCCTTCCTTCTCATTAGGTGGCCAAAGTATTTGAGTTTCATCTTCACTATCTGGCCTTCTAAAGAGCAGTCAGGGTTGATCTCCTCTAGGACTGACTGGTTTGATCGCCTTGCGGTCCAAGGGACTCGCAGGAGTCTTCTCCAGTACCACAACTCAAAGGCCTCAATCCTTTTGTGCTCGGCCTTCCTTATGGTCCAGCTTTCACAGCCATACATTGCAACTGGGAAAACCATAGCCTTGACTATACGCACTTTTGTTGTCAAGGTGATGTCTCTGCTTTTTAGTATGCTATCTAGATTTGCCATAGCTTTCCTCCTCAGGAGCAAGCGTCTTTTAATTTCTTGGCTGAAGTCCCCATCTGTGGTGATCTTGGAGCCCAGGAAAATAAAATCTGTCACTACCTCCATTTCTTCCCCATCTATTTGCCAGGAAGTGAGAGGACCGGATGCCATGATCTTAGTTTTCTTAATGTTGAGTTTCAAGCCAACTTTTGTGCTCTCCTCCTTCACCCGCATCAAGAGGCTCTTCAGTTCCTCTTCACTTTCTGACATGAGAGTGGTATCATCTGCATATCTGAAGTTGTTGATATTTCTCCCAGCAATCTTGATTCCAACTGGTGATTCATCTAGCCCTGCCTTTCTCATGATGTGCTCTGCATATAAGTTAAATAGGCAGGGTGACAGTATACAGCCTTGCCAAACTCCTTTCTCAATTTTGAACCAATCAGTGGTTCCGTGTCCAGTTCTCACTGTTGCTTCTTGACCTGCATATAGGTTTCTCAAGAGACAAATAAGATGGTCTGGTACTCCCATCTCTTTAAGAACTTGCCACAATTTGTTGTGATCCACACAATCAAAGGCTTTAGCGTAGTCAATGAGGCAGAAGTAGATGTTTTTCTGGAACTCCCTAGCTTTCTCCATAATCCAGTGTATGTTGGCAATTTGATCTCTAGTTCCTCTCCCTCTTCGAAATCCTGCCTGTACTTCTGGTAGTTCTCGGTCCACATACTGCTGGAGCCTAGCTTGTAGGATTTTGAGCATCACTTTGCTAGCATGTGAAATGAGTGCAATGGTGCGGTAGTTTGAACATTCTTTGGCATTCCCCTTCTTGGGGATCGGAATGTAAACTGACCTTTTCCAATCCTGTGGCCACTGTTGAGTTTTCCAAATTTGCTGGCATATTGAGTGTAGCACTTTAACTGCATCGTCTTTCAGGATTTTGAATAGCTCAGCTGGAATGCTGTCACCTCCACTAGCTTTGTTGTTGCTCAGACTTCCTAAGGCCCATTTCACTTCACATTCCAGGATGTCTGGCTCGAGGTCAGTGACCACCCCATCGTGGTTATCAGGGATGTTAAGCTCTTTCTTGTATAGTTCTTCTGTGTAATCTTTCCACCTCTTCTTAATCTCTTCTGCCTCTGTTAGGTCCCTGCCATTTTGGTCCTTTATTATGCCCATCTTTGCATGAAATGTTCCCTTCATATCTCTAATTTTCTTGAAGAGATCTCTGGTCCTCCCTATTCTATTGTTTTCTTCTATTTCTTTGCACTGTTCATTTAGGAAGGCATTCTTATCTCTTCTAGCTGTTCTCTGGAATTCTGCATTCAATTGTTTGTATCTTTCTCTTTGTCCCTTGCCTTTCGCTTCCCTTCTTTCCTCAGCTATTTGTAAAGCTTCCTCAGACAGCCATTTTGCTTTCTTGCATTTCTTTTTCTTTGGGATGGTTTTAGTTGCTGCCTCTTGTACAATGTTGCGAACCTCCGTTCGTAGTTCTTCAGGCACTCTGTCTATCAGATCTAATTCCTTAAATCTATTTCTCACCTCTACTGTATATTCATCAGGGATATGATTTATGTCATACCTGAGTGGCCTAGTGCTTTTCCCTACTTTGTTCAATTTAAGTCTAAATTTTGCCACCAGAAGCTCATGATCGGAGCCACAGTCAGCTCCTGGTCTAGTTTTTACTGACTGTATAGAACTTCTCCATCTTTGGCTGCAGAGCACATAGTCAATCTGATTTCTGTGTTGACCATCTGGTGAAGTCCATGTGTAGAGTCGTCTCTTGGGTTGTTGGAAAAGAGTGTTTGCTATGACCATTGTATTCTCTTGACAAAATTCCAGCACCTTGTGCCCTGCTTCATTTTGTACTCCAAGGCCAAACTTGCCTGTTATTCCAGTTATCTTTTGGCTTCCTACTTTAGCATTCCAATCCCCTATGATGATAAGGACATCATTTTTTGGAGTTAATTCTAGAAGGTGTTGTAGGCCTTCATAGAACTGGTCAACTTCAGCCTCTTCAGCACCAGTGGTTGGGGCATAGACTTGGACTATTGTGATATTGAATGGTTTGCCTTGGATTCGAACTGAGATCATTCTGTCATTTTGGAGATTGTATCCCAGTACTGCTTTTCCTACTCTTTTATTGACTATGAAGGCTACTCCATTTCTTCTGAGGGATTCTTGCCCGCAGTAGTATACCTGATGGTCATCTGAACTAAATTCACCCGTGCCTGTCCATTTTAGTTCACTGATTCCTAAGATGTCGATGTTCAGTCTTGTCATCTCTTGTTTGACCACATCCAGCTTGCCTTGATTCATGGATCTGACATTCCAGGTTCCTATGGAGTACAGATCTTTGCAGCGTCGGACTTTCCTTTCACCTCCAGATACATCGGCAACTGAGTGTCCTTTCGGCTTTGACCCAGTCGCTTCATTCTTTCTGGCGCTACTAGTACTAGCCCTCCGCTCTTCCCCAGTAGCATATTGGACACCTTCCGACCTGAGGGGCTCATCTTCCGGTGTCATATCGTTTTGCCTTTTGGTACTGTCCATGGGGTTTTCATGGCAAAGATACTGGAGTGGGTTGCCATTTCCTTCTCCAGTGGATCACGTTTTGTCAGAGCTCTCTGCTATGACCTGTCCATCTTGGGTGACCCTGCACAGCAGAGCTCATAGCTTCATTGAGCTATGCAAGCCCCTTCGCCACGACAAGGCAGTGATCCATGAAGGAGATTCACCCCACTAGATTCTGTCAAAATCAATGGGTGTGGAAAGCCCAGTCCACCTGAGCAGCCCTGTGAAGGTGCATAATTTCTGAGCTATCCCTTCATAAGAAAACAGATTTAGTGCCAAGTGCTCGTTCTTTTGAGCATGATTCTCCATTACTGCCCATTAAATGTCAAAAACAAAGTGCTTAAAATGTGTTTTGGATAAAAAATGTAGATTGCAAGTGTTTAATTATGAAAAACTCTTTATGGCTAAAATGATAATTGTAACCGTATTTCCCCCACTTTTTTGAATTAGAGTTATAATGCTGCAATGCTGTAACGCTCTTACATGTAAGCAGTACTTTGCTAATCTTAATATTTAAAAATCTATAGTTAAAAAAGCATTTTAGCCACTATTAGCAGTTAGATTAAAAATGTTAACAGGGCTGTAACATACTGTCAACTGCAGAATGTCTGCAGATCTGTAATAGGTACAATCCTAGGCATGGTAGCTGGAATATACTGGGGATGTAGGACCTCAGTCTGCCTAGAATTGAACCCTTAGCCGCATCAAAGCTACTCTTCTTTAAAATGAGAGAACTCCTGTACCTTGGGCTGGAATGTTACATAGAAACATAGAAACAGAGCGAGTCAGAAGGGGCCTCCTGGGCCATCTAGTCTGACCTCCGGCACCAGCCGGCTCCGCTCATGACATGCCCACCATGTGCATGTCCAGCCTATCTTTGAACACCCTCACCGATGGGGCCTCAACGACCTCCCGTGGAAGCCCATTCCACGCCCTCGGGGTCCTAACTGTCAGGAAGTGCTTCCTGGCATCCAAATTGAACCTTGGCTCCCTGAGCTTTGCTCCATTGGAGCGCGTCCTGCCTTCCTCTGCATGTTCAAATGTTTGTGAGCATTTACACATTCCTTCTCTTCTTCTCAGTAAAAGAAGCCTTCCTGTTGCCGGAAAAGAAGGCAGGGAAGGCACCCTGCTGGATTACAAATGGATGCAAGGTGGCCACTTGTAAATCACCAAAAAGAGGACCCCGATTTATATAAAATGTGCACATGCTTTGCAAGCGGCCACCTTATCAATTGATACATATCAATGTATCAATGGAAGTTTTTTAAAAATAGCAATTTTATTACATCATCTTTACATTATGTATGCCTGGGATCCATAATACAATAGCAAATAAAGCCTAGTGATATGTCCTAACCCTAACCACTGCTTGGAAAGTTAACTGCAAAATACACATTGTTTTACAGTCTCAAATGCTAATTTCCAAGTGTAGGCATTCTGTGTTTCAACATTATTTGTAGCATGTCTCACCCCAAGTACTGAAATGTCAGATCTTTAAAGTTCAGATTTTACAGCAAGAGCTGTAAAATGTAGCTCCCACCATCAGTGATGAGAGTATTACAACTACCAAAAGAGGTACAGGCCACATGCAAATTCTTCTGTTGATTAATTAAAGTATTTTCACCCTGCTCTTAAAGCAAAATGATTCCCAGAGTGGCTTACATACGGTCAGTAAACAGCAGTCTCTGCCTGCAAGCTTATGACTTGAGAGTCGCAACACCAAAAGAAAAAGGAACAAGGAATGAGGAAGGAGGAGTGGAAAATTCAGTCCTTCAAGAAGACCCACGAATGGCTCCATTTCCCACTCTCACCTCCCTCAGTGGGACCTGGTGGGCTGGAACCCTGGGCAGGAATGTGGCATCCGGGCAGCTCCTTTTTGAACTTGGCCTGGACCCCCCGCCCCTTGCCACTGGCCTGGAAGCCTGGCCCAGGATTGGCGGGGACACCGACTGACACGGGCAGGTATCCAAGTGTGTGCACTACTATTTGTGCACATCAGGGGCTGCCAGAACCTCTTTCAGGCTGAGACTGAATTCCATTTCAGAGAGCACATGATGGCCACATGCCAGTGGTGGCAAACAGAAAGAGGGACACGGCAACGGAGGCAGGCTGAAGTACCAGCACGTTGATGCTTGAGTGCCAGTACCTAAGCCTTGGGAGAAGCACTGCATCGTTTTAGAATTGCGGGGGGGGGGCTGCCCAAAAGGTGGGTGCCTGGGGCAGCAGGGGAATGACCACTGCCTGCTGGGGAGGCCCAGAGTTGGCCACCGGGTTCTGCACCCTGGTATATTAATCCAGCTTCCCCAACCTGGTGCTCTCCAGATGTGTTGGGCTGTACCTGCCATTGATAGGAATTGTAGCTCACAGCATCTGGAGAGCACCAGATGGGGGAAGGCCGTTTTATGGACGTGTGTGCACACCCAGCCACACACAAGCACAGTTGCTACTTTCTGGAGCATGTCCTTGAACAGTTGCATTGGCTTTCAGCATTCTCAAAGTAATGGGGCGGTATGGCGGGGGGGGGGGGGTGACCATTTGATAAATGAAAGCAGGCACAAAATAACCAATTGCCAAGATTAAAGTGAAGGACACTGCGGTTTTTCCTCCAAGGGGGCAGGGAGATGACCTCCAGCAAGCCAAGCCCACCGCTTTCTGCGGAGCCCCATTCACCCTTGTGCGGAAGAGATGCTTACTCTCAAAGCCGCAAGAGCATCGGCTGCTGCAGGGGGTAGGATTCCTGCCGGGCGCCACATTTTTCTGTGCTGTATCAGAGGCGAACCTTTGTGCTGGGTGCCCACCAGGTACAACAATCTGAATGGCTTCAAAGGGGGATTGGAGAAATTTGTGGAGCAGGTTTCCAGGGCTACCACCCCTGATGGCTATATGCCTCCTCCAGTACAGTGGCAAGGTGCCTATGAACCCCAGTTGCTGGGGAATATGGGCAGCAGGGTGCCCTGCTTGTGGGTGGCCTTATGAACAGAACACTGCGCTAGATGGATGCTGGCTCTGATGCAGCAGGGTTCTTCTTGGGTACTTGTTTTATCTGAGTTTAATGGAACCCGCAGTTCTGTGCATGTGTGGATGGTGTGTGCATACAAACAGCTGTGCAATGTGAGACAGTCTTTGCAATGTGAGACAGTTTTCCAGGCTCCAGACGGCTGGGGAAGCATTAATTGAAGAACTGACAACATGCTGGAAATTCCAGGTGCCAGCCCAGTGGGAATCTGGCACCCAAGGCCTGCACCTCCCCTTCTGCCTTAAGTGGATGAGAAGTATCAGAATTGGCCTCAAGGATGCTGGGGATAACAGGTGATGACTGGCTGGCACCTGGAGTTAATGCCTGGCCCCAGGGACTGGGTGGGGGGCCATTACCCCATGGTCAGCTGACCTAGGCTGGGAGGGGAATAAACTCCCTGGGCAGCTTTTCATTCTCTTGGGAGGTTCTTTTTCTGCTGTCCTTCCGTGCTGAAGAGTGCTGTGCCATCCGGCGTATCCTGTGCTGTTCGAAGGCAGAGTTACTATGAATAGGCTAGGATAGAAGCTGTTTGTTATTTTAATGTCCAGGTGGGCCAGCGAGGCCCTTGGAGTGGAGTTCTAGGTTGGCTGAAACTTTTGTTGCTGCTGTCCAATTCCTCTTTTCCCCTTCCTTCCCCCTCATCTCTGTTTTTATCCTTTTTAGATTCTGTGTTTTAGTCCCTCCACCCCTATATTTTAACCTTTTAACAAAGTTGTTTGTTTCCCCAAGCTTGGGTTGGTCGTGCTGAATCCAGTGGCTGGTCCAGGGTGCTGGGACCACGACCTGTCTGGGCAGGATTTGGCCCAGTTGGCTGGGGGAGCGAGGAATCCCCACTGGCTCTCTATTATAGTCTCCATTATTAATCTTGAATCTGAGGAGACCAAAAAGAAGATGGATGATTCCAGGTACCTGAACAACTGTAATTGTGGCCGATGATTTCAGACATCTATCAGCCCCACAGTAGAACAATATACATAATTGCTATTCCTCCAGTTCTACATGGTGCTTTTCTTCTCTGCTAGAATTATCCTGATAATGTATGGGAAACGCAGCTTGAGGAAGCTACAGCAGTCTCTCTTCTCATCCTACCCCAATTTGGGTATTAAGAAAGAGCTCTTGCTCTTCTCCAAAGCTGACATCGCTCCGCTTCATTTCTCTTGCGCTGCCTGCCATTTCACTCCAGATCTCTTTTGGAAAGGTGTCCTGCATACGTAAACGAAGGCTGTGGCTCAGCTGATACAGCACAGCAGACCGAGTGCCTGCTTTGCTTTGTTTCTCAAATGAAAGGCTGCCTCTGCCGAGGCACCGCCTGGCTTAACTTTAGGACCTGCATAGCAGAAACCAGGCTCTGCCCCTATCAGAGGGGGCACCTCATGGTATGGTATGGTATGGTATGGTATGGTATGGTATAGAACCAGGGGCACCTGTGTTGTTTCTTGACCTCCTCGGGAGGGGCCAAGCTAGGACATTTTACAACATGGGTGCAGAAATGCAGGCCTGGGGTCAAAGCTGCCCTTCCTGCTGGTGGTGCAGCTAAGGCTGGAATTTGGGGGCAAGGGTAGCGCCACGCAGCCCAGCACCCCCATGACCAACCAAGGAACAGCAGGTGCTGCGTGCAGCAAATGTCGTCTCCATTTTATTCCTCCAATCACAGAACGAATTTAAAATGAAGGACTGCAATCCTCTGAGGTTTTTTTAAAAACCACCGTTGGCAAACACACCGTTGGTGGTGTGTTCTAACATATGTGGAGTGTAGAAGCCATTTTTAAACACAGAGAGTAAAGGCTAGGGAAAGAAATGTTAGTCCTATGTGTCTCAACTGCATGTAGCTGGTTGTCTCAAGGGCCCACATGCTTAGACCGAACAAAAACGAAGGAAAAGTCCAGAATTCCCCAGCCTACTGGGCCTTTGCCAGGGGGCCTGCTGCACTTCCTTGCCTTGCTTGTTCCCAACTGCAGTTGCCAAGTTCAGCACCCACCTCCATCCCGATGCTTACATCTCGCAGCGGGAGCCGGTGCCTGCAACGGGATGGGGTGAGCGAGGGGGCAGAGAGGTCCGTGCCGCCCCAGACGACAACAACAGGGGTGCTGATGCTATTGCTCTCCCCTGTGGGAAACCCCCTGAAGTTAACAAACTAGTAGGGAAGGGAGGACTGTGGACTTTGCAGTTTGCTAAAATTCTCTGAACTTCAGGTGGAAGTTTGTTTTTCAGTTCCAAGTTGTTTTTCAGTTCATTTCAGTGGGGAAATAATACATTTCTGTGCATACATTTGAGAAGCAGATATGAAAATATATCTTTTTTTAAAATGCACATTTCAAAGGCCATGTGAAAACAAGAATTTGCAAAAAATTCTTGACAAAATGCCCCCTGCTCCTGTTTGGAGCTGCAAACAGGACACGTTTGCAAGGCTTGCAAACAAAAGTGCAATTGTACATCCCTTAAAGCCAGTCCCAGGACCTAATCTGCCCCTCCTGGGTGGAAGGTACAGGTGAACTAGGGCTCAAACTTAGGCCAAAATTGGGACCCCACAGCCCCGCCCCTCACCAGCAGTCACCTGAAGAGCAGCAGGTGATACATGTCATGTCATAGTTCTATGCAAGCTTAGCCCTTCTGCTTTGGGATTTTATAACTACTTTTGGTGGTGTTTCCCCACCCGCATCCCGAGATGGTAAAGAGTGCTTCCAGACAGATGGCTCCGAGTGCCGCCAGTCAAGGGTTTTTTGCAGTCATCGGATCTTTCCTACCTTCATGGATTTAATCTTGGACAATACAGGAAAAGCTGGGGGAAAACATGGATGGGTTACAAAAGGGAGACCACAACATCTGGACTGCCCATAAAATCCTGGACACGACAGCCACAAAAGTCTCATCTGCCAAACAGTCAGTTCCACTAACCCAGGCCTCCTCAACTTCATTCCCACCTCATTCTGTTGCATGCAGAGGCCAGGCCTTAGTCCCCAATAATCATGGTTAGGACCAGATGGCAAATATATTTATACCAAAATCAGGAGCTAAGCTTTGATAAATGAGCTTCTCCCAAATTATTTTTAGCGAATGGAATTTTGTTCACAGCTCATGAGCAGATGTCTTAAATGTATTTCCTTGGCATATTCTGTTCACCCTGGTCACTTAAAATGTGAGAGGAAAATTCCTTCTCTGGATGTGTTGCAGAAATTTGTATTCTGAAAATGTGAGCAATATGTGCTTGTGTGTTCTTCTGTCGGTTAATGTCTGGATAGGGAAAAGGATAATTCCCTCATTTGGCAGGGCAGTGCGCTCCACCAGTTTTATTCTTCTCTGTGGGGAATATATGTGTGTGTGTGTATATATATATATCATTACTCAAAGCACCTGTCCTTTTAACCTTAAGCTCCTCTCTTCCACCCACTGCTCCTGACCAGTGCAATTTGGGCTTCATCACAGCAACTTTCCAATGCAGTTTACCCTTGTAAATCTCAGCAGCTACCATGCCTTCATCCCCTGCCCAGCCATCCAGTCAGGGCACAAAACATCAGAAGCATTTAAGTTAATCGATATTCTGGCTATTTGAGATCACTGGAGAAAAGAGCTTGACAGTGTCTGTCGGGTGCCTGTAAGACAGTCTGGAAGCTGGATATCCATCTTAATATAATTGGCCAAAGGATACCAGTTGACCCATGTTTTTTCCTCGTAGATAGAATTACATCAAGGGTGACAAACGTATTTAGAAAAGGCCTTTGTGCTCTTCTCCTCCCACTGGACTTCAAGTCAGGCTCCAGCATGATGCTTTCCTACCACCCAGCAAAGCAAATCATTTGGCTGTTTTGCTTTGTTTTTAAAAATCCTTTGTTTGTACTCTGACACTAAATCCAGGGCTATTAAGTGATCATCTTTTGCTGAAAGTGCTTTGTTTTGCATAATTCAAAGCCATTCTGGTTACAGGGAGCTGCTTCAGGTGAGGGCAAAGGGATCTATTTTCCTGTGAAAGATTAAGTGTTTCCCATCATGTTTGGGCACCCTTGGGGAATTTTCTGCATATTGAATGGACTTGCTTCCCTTATTAGGTGAAGTTCCCACTTTCTGATGCAAACCTGGTTTTGCATCAGAAGCTGGGCTTGAACTGCAGCCTTTGTCTTCAGAGATGCTGTTAGGTGACAGCCTACCAGGATTGGAGCCTGGAATCTGAGAGGCCCCTGCCCCATCATCCTGTTGTCCATGGGCATTTGCTGAAAAAAGGTGCAGGGGCCCTGATAAACCCTGATCCCACTGGATTAGCTGCCTTTTTGCCTACATGCACTTGACCTCTTTTGATTCTTTCTGCCTGAGGTTTTTCTCCCACCCCCAAAATCAGTTGCTCTTCTTTCTTCTGTTCATGCATCCCTTCTTAACAAATGGGAATGTCCTTTGGAGACAGAGCCTTTCCAAGACACCCAAACACATTTTGGAGCCCAAGTAGTTTAGCCAGTGGAGATTGGTGCACTGTTTGGCCTTTCAGGCCTGAGCCCTGACCCCACCTGTGTGGGTCCTCCTGCAACAGCAGAGATACAGTCAGATCTTGGGTTAATTCCCCAGCATTCCCCAGGCCCTGGTGACAATTCCAGGAATAAGGAGTTGCCATTTGGATTGCTGTGGGAAGGACCTTTGCACAGTAGATGGAGGGGACGGGGGCACATGCTTCTCATGGAAGCGACTCTGGGTACGGTCCCTGGCATCTCATGGCCTGGGAAAGACCCCCTGCCTGAAATTCTGGGGAGCTACAACCAGTCCATGTAGGCAGCTTTTGCCAAACCTGGAACCCTGCAGCTGATGGGAGCCCTGCTCCCATCAGCCCCTGCCAACTTGGTTGATGGTCAGGAATGCTGGGAGATGTAGTCCAAAACAACTAGAGGGCACCCTTTTGGGAAAGCCTAGTGTCGACAATGCTGAGCTATGTAGTCAGTGGGAAAAGGCTGAGGATGGCTACTAGTCCGTATGTATGTATGTATTTGAAGTTTTAATAAACTATTCTTTATATGCTTCATCCAGTCAGAGGCAGGATGCCTATGCATACCTGGGCTGAGGAGAATGGGTAGGAGAGGTGCATGTACTCTCGCTCTGATTGTGGCTTTCCTGCAGCTGCTGGTTGACCACAGCGTGATCAGAATGCGGACTACGTGCTCCAGCAGGGCTCCTCTTTTACGGTTTTCAGGCATCTGTCAACACAATGCTGTGAGGATGCAGCACCTTTGCCGCCTACATCCACATGAGAGCCCGGTGAGGGCTTTCCATCTGGTCCCAGTCTCAGGAGCTGTGGCCACCTAGGGAGAGATGCGGAGCCTTTCAGCTGGAAGACCACATACCATTCCAGAGCAGTTTTGGGGTGGGAGGGGCATTGGGGCATGGAGTGGGGCCAAAAGCACCTGTGTATTTAGCATAATGCTTGAACCTTAAGAGGAACACTGCAAGCTTTTAGAAGCAGTGGGGGCAGAAAGATCAGGAAGCCACCAAACTCCTGGAGATTGGAAGGAAGGAGGCATAACAATATGGGGAAGCCCAAAAGCCCCGATTGGGACTTCAGGTTCAAAACGCTGAGCTAGAGGATGTTAGTGGCAACATGGGCCATGTGTGGGCACCAGAAACTGGTTGAACAAGAACGCTGCAGGGAGGTTGGCCAGACAGCCTCTCTGTTCCAGCAAGCCAAATCATTAAAACCCCCTAAATGTTTTCAGGTCAGGCTTGCTTGCTCCACTGCACAGCTGGGGCTCTGCTCCTGGTGCCAGGCCTCCTCTCTCTCCATCTTCGCTTCTGCCTTGCTCTGCCTTCTTCCATTTTCCAGGAACAGGATACAAGAGAGATGCTGTGACAAATCCCTGGAGCCACAGAGATTGCTCGCTTCTGTCATTGTCCTTGAGCTCACCTTAGAAAAGAAAAAGGGGGGGAAAACACCGAGAATTGCATGCCGGCTTGTTTGACCCGTGTTTCTTTCCAACAGTCTAGCACAGGGTTGTTTTGTGTGTGCTCAAAATTGTGGAAGTAAGAAACACCAGTGTATCAAAAGCTAATGATGGAGCCTGTGTGTGTGCATGCGTGTGCACATGCATTCAAAGGCCAGGCTTTGGCACACGCACCCGAGGAAGAGCTACTTTCCACACACACACAGACACTTTAACGGTCTTCACTGGATGCTAAAATCTTAGTTAGGAAAGCTTTGAGGATATGAATGGCTAAAACTGCACCTCTCTGTGTGTTTAGACAAAAAAGGCTCTCCAGCTTCCAGCATGGCTGGCTGGAGCATGCTGGGAATTGTAGGATTTTTGTGCCCTTCAGCTCTGTGCTGATGTGTGAGTTGTCAAGCTGCAATGAATTGTTATTGTTGTGGGATATTATTTTATTGTTTTGCATTCTGCTACTTTTAATAATAGTGCTGTTATGTGTTTTTACCTGTTGTTTTAGAGTGCTAGACTGGGACTCAGGAAATCTGGGTTTTAGTCTCCCACAACTGTAAGGACTCTGACCTCCCCACTATGTCAGAACAAAAGGGAGCCTGAAATGCCGGATGGTTCTTTCTCATGGTCTCACTCGAGAAATGATTGCTCTGCCTTTGCTAGGGCAGAAAACCACCTAGAGAGCTATGCTGACCTACTCGTGGTCCATCCAGCCCAGCCAGAGTGGCTACTTCTCAGTTACCAGAAAGAGGTTACCAGCACTCATCACATTTGCACACCTTTATTTATATGTCTGGGACTGCAGGTGGTGCAGTGGTTTAAACCGCTGTGCTGCTGGGCTGGTTGATCGAAGGGACATCGGTTTGAATCTGCACCATGGAGTGAGTTCCCGTTGCTCTGTCCGAGCTCCTGCCAACCTTGCAGTTCGAAAGCATGCAAATGCAAGTAGATAAAAAGGTACCACTTCAGTGGGCAGGTAACAGCGTTCCATGCACCTCGGTGTTTAGTCATGCCGGCCCGATGACCACGGAGACTGTCTGCGGACAAATGCTGGCTCCCTTGGCTAGGAAAGGGAGATGAGCACCACCCCCAAGAGTCAGGCATGACTGGGCTTAATGTCAAGGGGAAACCTTTACCTTTTATTTATATGTCTAGATGCAAATTTAGAAATAACTATTACAATTTACCATATTACAGAAGATTGTTCCCACTTGGGTTGGCTACGTGCCCACCCAACGTTTAGCCTGCTCTTTGGGGACGAACTTTGGGTAAGCCACAGTTATAAAGGTTCCCAATCTTTAATCTGGAGTTGGAGAAGGCAGCCCTGGAAACAGAAGATGGACTTGTGGCAAGCCCTGGAACAGAGGACAGTCCTCTGCAAAACAGAATGCCGGAAGTTCAGGGGAAAGTTTCCCGGGACTGCAGAAGGGAGCTCTAGCATGGCAGAGCTGGAGGGAGGGGCACCCTTGACCAGGTCAGCAGACAAGCAACAGCACCCTCTGCCCCCCAAGGTACAGTAAAAACCCACCTGCTCCAGCGGCCTGCTTTCCTCTTCCTTCTCCTTTCCTCTTTCCTTTTGTGTCATGTCCTTTAGATTGTTTGCCTGAGGGCAGTGACTGCCTTCTCTTTGAAAACTGCAGCACAAGAAATATTTAGGCGCCTTATAGGATCCTCATCCTTAGTTTCCCTGGGGGTTCTGGCAAGACCCAGTCAGGATATGATTTGCCAGTCTTCAGCGGGCAGTCCACATTCCAGCTTGAGGAAGACTGCGACACGCAGCAATGCCACACACGATTTTCATTTAAAAAAGGGAGAAATGTTGAACATCCAGTTCTGTACAAATCTTTTCTCAGCCTGCTCTCTTTCATGTTGCTTCTCATTTGCATGCTTTATCTCCCCTGGCTCCTTATGCAGAAAACTCTCTCCCCCACCTGCTTGTCAGACCTCCTCTTTGTCTTTAGCAACATGTTATTAAAACTCACCTCTTTCTTAGTTTTCCAAAGGCCGGTTCACATAATATATGGAGGTTCCGCCTCTACATTAGAACTTCTCTAATTTGCTTTTGAAGCCATCCAAGCCAGCAGGCCCTCATTCTCATTTATTATCCTCATAACGACCCTGTGAGGTTGGCTACAAGAATGCACAAGTGTGCAGCAGAGAGAAAGTAAATGGCTCAGGGTCACCTGATTATTCATTCATTGTAATTAGTAGTAGTTTAATGAAATTTATGAGTAAGTCTAGCTGAAGATTGGAACATACCAAATGAAGCTTAAGGATGTTGTGACTGACTAGAAGAGGAAAAGCCCTCGGTCCTCAGTCTTCCTGGCTGTGCAAACACAGCTTCAGCAGCACACACCATGGGGAGTAAAAGGGAGGGCCTGAAATTGACTCTGCACCATTCATTTTGCATCCTGCCTGAAAGCTGGGTCTTTTGACACTGCACCAAGACTGGATCATCGTTCACTGCCATGCTTTGGGCCACAAGCTGTCAAGTTTTGGCCTCCCTTCCTCATCTGTGAAATGGGAAGAGGTGTGCCTTTCTTCAGAGGGCTGTTGTAACAACAGTATCAAATATTACAAAACATTGTGCCAGTGTAAAGCCTTTTTAAGAACTATAAGCAACCACAATTGTGTTTCTTGCATTTACTCCTGGAGAGATAAAAATCTATATAGTTTCAGTCTTACTGCTTCAACCTGGATCAGTTCTTCTGATGCAGAATCAGGAGCCCTTTTCATATTAATTAGACAACTCCTTGCTGGTTAAGCACCATTGATCAATTGATAAGTTCTGAGAGCATTTGCTAAAGTAGTGTCTTTCAGGCTGTATGCCAAGAAACTCTGGGGTTCCTTGGAAACATATCAGGGATTCCTCGATTAGAAATGCGGTATAGTAAGGGTGAACATCCTTCCCTGCATAAACGTAGTGAAGATGCTGACTTTGTTCTCTCCATTCTTGACTTTGGCCTCTCAACAGGTTCACGCGGCACGAATTGAATTTGTGCTTCTAAACACTTCCCAGGATCCACCGAACATGCAAAGGTTATTTGATGGATGGACAAGAGTTTCTTGGCGGACATGCAGGTATGGAAAAGGTTCTTGCATCCAGAGATTTTGAGAACCACATGCAGTGGCTGGTTGCAGCGAGCACGTGGTTCAAGTCATTCCGGAGTAGAGGCCCCATGACCCTTGTCTCCTCCTCCAGAAGCACCTAAAAATCCTTCAGATCCCTCAGCTGTACACAAAGGGCTGCTTCCCCCACAGGTTGATCCTTTCCCCACAAGTTTATTTGCTGGCCTTGAACCCATTTGGCAAACCAGGTTTCCAAAGCGTCAAGCATCTGCCTTTCTGAGGGTTGGATTTCTTGGGGCTGAAGTGTAATGTTATGTTAAAGTGTGTGCGTGATGGTGTGGTAACAATTCCATGCACTGAGCAACTTAAGGCACACTCCCGTCTATGTTTAGACAGAAAAGGCCTACAACTCCCAGTATTCCCCACCCAACTTGCTGAGGCATGCTGGGAGTCTTTGGCTTTTCTCTGTCTAGACATGCATTGGATTGCACCATTAGACAACCCAACCTGGCAGGACTACAACATGCATTTAGTTCCATCAGTTTTACCTTAAAATCTTGCTGTGGCATCCAGAATTACAAGCTTCAATATTTTCAGCATCATCACTCATTACCTCTAGGTGCCAGATTCTTACCTCACAAAGATTTGAACTCCTCTTTGTAGAGAAGTTGGACGTGTTTTCTGGAACAACAAAATCATCCAGGTCTCCTGTTACAAGACAAGCAGAACGAAGTACAAATAAACTTAATTACTCTGCCAATGTACTTTGCCTCCAGTTCTGCCATTGCACTGCCTTTTCCTGTACCAGTAGATATTAAATTTTGTTTTTCCTGTGGCCATAACAAAGTCTTTTCTTTAAAAAAGATTTCTTTCACTCATACCAAAAAATTAACCACAATACAGCAAAGTTTGTGATTGCATCTTGGTCTTCTCATTCTTTCTTTTCCAGTTTATCAGTTTCACATGGATTCTACTTTGACTTGACTCTGGCAATAGAGCTGGAGATGCCATTTTCCATAGCATTATTCTCCGTGCTGAGGGTGCAATCCAATGCATGCTTAGACAGAGCTAAAAGACCTTTAACTCCCAGCATGACCCATCCATGTCATGCCAGGACATGCTGTGAGTTGTCAGGCTTTTTTGTCTAAATGCAGATAGTACTGTGCCTGAGTATTCTAAGTGTAATTCTGCACTTACCTCAAGACTAGTAAAAATAAAAATATATAAACATATATAAAATAATACCTTAATTTTACCATCATTTAGGAATCTTCATTTGTGGCATTGCTTCTGTTGCATGCCTTATCCTTCATTTCCCAAACAGACAATAAACTCTGTCTTCTATTTATGGACACACTTCTGTTTGCTTTTCAGATAATGTCTAGGTCAGGGATAGGCAGTCTGGTGCCCAGTGGATGCTTTGGGGCTCCCATAATTTCCGATCATTGGTCATGCTGACTGGGGCCAATGGAAGTGGTAGTCCAAAACATTTGGCCTGTCCCTGTAATCTGAGATGTAGTATCTGATTATTTATAGCATGAGAGAAAGGTATTTTGTTTCAACTATAACTGTAGCTCATACCCAGATGCTGTTGGAGCACAACTACCATCATCCTTGACTATTAGCCGTGCTGACTGGGTAATTATTAGGCAACAGTTCTTATGGCTCTTCTTCATTCTAGGCTTGGATAGAAGACCCATTCAAACAGAAGACACCTTCAAAAAGATGATGGTCCTTGGCAGCTTTTCAAACAGAGAACTGTCTTTTGTAGAGAAGGGCACTTAGCCATCTCTCTCATTTAAAATAGAGGAATTAACAGGCTTAGCTGCAACATACAGAGACAGATCACAAGACATTTTGGTTCCCAGGCAGCAAGTGCAAAAGGTATCCCAACGCTGTAGGAGTATGGGGAGACACAGATTATTAATCTAAAAAAAATTGGCAGTATACTGTTCCTTGATGGAACCGTTCTCCTCACCTCACACAGATATTTATCACCTGTTTGGGTGACTGCATCATGGCAAATGGTAGAAACAACCCTGGGAGTTGGTTTGGGGGCATTTTCTGTTTAATGGTCTTCTGTCTAGGTTCACCATCAACCCTGGCTTTGTGTGATGAGTGTAGTTGTTAGTTGTATAATACAGGTTTGTCTCAGTTGTGCATGATGGTCTTAGTTGTACATTGAAATAATACTCTTAGGTCTGCACATGAAAACGGGCTGCAGTCCTGTATCCACTTTTCTGGGAATCAGCCTCAGTTAAGTCAGTGAGACTTACTTCAGAGCAGACCTTGGGGGGATTGTGTTGTGAGGGTTCAGAATGGATATGAGCAGCTTGCTTTGTGTCTGTTCAACAGAAAAGCATCTGGACAAGAAATTTTCTCTCTACTTAATGGCCTCATGGGAGGTTGTGATGTTCAAATGCTCCCCTAAGTTCTTGACCTAGAAGATATTCTCTCTCTCATGACTAGGGTGAGATGATGCGGTGTTGGACAGGGCAATGTGGTTGTATCTTTAAATAGCTGTGTATTTGAAGGAATTTCAGTAGCTTGAAAACAGAATGCGTGGATGTGCCAAGCAGCATCTGCCTACATCTCCTCTGTTAGACGGTACATTTATTTGGCTAAGATAGGGAACATCATATAGTTTTATGGCTGAAAGCTTTTCCTAATGAAAAGTAGGTAGCTTGGAACATGTGAAGCATTTCGTTCCCTAATATACCATCCATGGCACCAACAGCCTTTTCCTTCTTTTTCTGTTGCACCTGTCCCCAGCTTGAGACTCCCAGTATGTGTTGAACTAAAACTGCCACCACTCACCAGGCAGGGTGATGGGAGTTGTAGTTCAATCTTTCTGGAGGGTGCCAGATGGAGGAAGACTGTTGTGTAATTAAATTCTACTCTGCCTTAGTGCTGTGGGAATGTTAATCTTGCAGTATGTGTATCTGTGTGCCAATACATATGATTAAATTGTTTAATGTGTATTAGGAGGAAAAGGAACAAGAAGGCTGGGCGCAATTTTGGGTAGTGGTTAAAAGCAGTGTTTTTGTAAAAAAAAAAAAAGTGCCGGAACTCACGTCTTGGGGTCACACTTTTACACTAAAAAAGATTTTCAATTCACCAACTTTTTTTGAAATAAGGAACTTATTTACCTTTTGCACATAGCCACTCTACACACACACAAACAGCTGAGCAGCACCCTCACAATCAGCACCGACACACAAGCAGCGCGCAGGCACTATGTTAATGATTTTTGCTGCCGACCTGCTACGCCCAACAGGGCGATTCACAATCACTTGGAAAAATCCATCAAAGAAAGGTGCCGGAACGCTGTTCTGGTGCATTCTATGACAAAAAAGCCCTGGTTAAAAGTGTTGGAGTGAGACCTGGGAGATGTGGGTTGTAGTCCCACTCAGCCATGGGTGACTCCCTGGGTGACTGAGGGCCAGTCACAGGCTCTCAGCCCAGACTATCTCACTGGGTTGTGGCAAAGATAAAATGGAGCAATATAAACTGCCTTGTGTTCGTCACAAGAAGAAAAAAGGTGGCATACAAATGCAATGTAATAATAATAAACATGTTTCAGAGGAGTAGCAGTGTTAGCTTGTTAGAGCTGAAACAATGAAGAGTTTCAAAGCATTGTAAGGACTAGCACATTTATTACAGTGTTAGGTATTTTTGCACTAGAAGTGAACCCTAGTACGCACAATTTTGTTGGTTGTTAAGGTACCACAAAACTGTTTATTTTAGACATATTGCTGTTATAGAAAGTATGAACACACTGACACGAGTTATTCAAATAGACACGTGTCAGTGCCTTTCAGAAGACCGCTACCAACTTTGATCCCGCAGTGCTCTATCACCGTAAGACCTCCCTGTTCTTCCTCTTCAACGAGCCGAAGCACCTCCAGCCAATCAGAACCAAAGGGCTTCACAACCAATAGCGTTCCATGGAGCTTCTGTGCCTGCCTCTGTGGTAAACAAAATATGGGTGGGGGGCAGGTGTCTGAGCGACAGTCTTACGTCTCCAATCAGGAGGGAGTAGTCGTTGCTACCAGGCCAATAGAGGAAGAGAAACACGCGCCGAACGAGACAGCGACGGCGCGCGCCCCCTCTTCTGGAGAGGAGCATCCTCCGTTGAAAGGAGGCGTGGTCTAGAAGGGGGAGGATGTGGTAGGCATGGACAAACGTGGGGGCGGGGCTCCGTCCGAGGGGCGGGGTCAACGGGCTGCTGCTGTCGCAGTAAGAGATGAGCTGCGGAAGAGGCAACGTTAGGTGCTAACTGGGTTGCTTAGCGGCCGTGAAGAAGCACCAGGACGGATGCAACTGCTCTTTCTCCCCATGTTCTCTTTACAGCTTGCTAGGGTAGGGTGGTAATTGCATTTGCTGAACCTGCTGCCTTTAATGGAGGGGGTGCCCGACCTTTAATTCCTTGCTGGACAGCGAGAGAGGCTCTGAAGAGGCTCGCTATCCCTGGAGAGTTCGCCTGGTAGCAACCTTTTCTCTTCATTTAATGGGCACTTAAGATCCGTTGGCAATAAGCAGCAAGGACAGGCCGGCACGTCCTCCGGTCTTTCCTTGCTTTCTATGCATACACAGAGAGTAGCAAGACCAGAGAGCCGGCTGCATGCGATTTTCGAAGATTTCAGTTTCCTGGCTGGCAGAGAAAGCTTGGCAGGGGTGGGAGAGAGAAAAGAGATCGGCGATGGACGCTCCACCTAAATAATGGCATTGATATAGGCTGCCCAGATTATACCTGCATTTCTCTAGTATTTTCTCGAGTGGGGAGTTTGTTTTCTCTTCCAACGAGGCATCTCGATTCCACCCAATGAGCAAAGAAGAAAAAGTTGTGAATCGTTTCTTCTCTGGGGAGGAGGAGGAGGAGCCACTCAAGTCGGGATGAAATTTATCTGAAGGGAGTAAAACGGCAATAAAGCAACGATCTGACTATTTCTTTAAAAAAACCGCTTCCCCCAAATACTCTGTTGGATTCCCTGCTTGCAGCAAGCCTCACTCAAGTCCAAAAGGCGATTTCTGGGAAGCCTAGAGTGGAGGCAAAGGGTTATGAACTAGAGAGCCTTTCGATAGTTTGTGATGTGTGCGCTGTTCCCCCTTTTTCTTTCCCTTCCCCATCCAATCCCTCCCTTGGCTGTGTGGATCCTCCCCTTCTGGAAGGGGAGGAGGTGAATGCCTGGCTTTTCCCTAAACAGCCGACCGATTATTACCAGAGGAACCCTATCTGGGAAGCCTCGAGGATGCGGCTTGCAAGAGACGAGAGCTGATGGTGAGTCCGGGAAGAGAGAGACCGGACTGAAGTGGATGGAGAGGTGGAGGGGGGGGCTGGCCGGTCGCGACGAGCGTGGCGGGGGAGGACTGCAGACAACGCCGCGGTGGTCGGGGCGCACGAGCCGGTCGCGGCTGCCTGCCACAGCCCCCTTGTGCTCGACGGGGAGCGCCTGGCCCCCTCCTGCAGAAATGCTGCATCATCGACGGACCCACAGCCCATCGGGATCTGCCCCTGAAGCGGTCTGAGAACAGCACCCCTGGTGCCTACTAGCAGCAGCGGTACGCAAGGAGCGAGTAAGGCGTGGACGTAGTAAAAAAAGGAAAGAAGACACCCCTCCTCCTCGCGCTCCCTTTCTGTCTGGCCCGCGCTGCCCCATTTGCTGCCTCGGTCAGGACCCCCCAAGGAGGCGGCGAGGATGTCGTGGCTGTAGCCTCCGCTTAAAACGTGTGTGAGAGGGGGCAGGCAGGCAGGAAGAGGAGGCGGACTCGGCTTCTGCTGTCGCTGCTTTTCTCCACTTCTTCCTACTCCATTCGCCGAGCATCTCGTCCGACAACTCAACTTCTTGCCCAGCTGGCGGAGCAGCTGCAGCTCGGCTGCCTAGAACTTCTTGCAAAGGGCTGCACAGCAAAGGCTGGGACGGGGGCAAGGAAGCCTCTCCACGCTTGTGTGTTCGTATGTCGTGTCCTTTACCTGGGGTGATTTAGCCTTAAACAGACACGTGTCTTCAGAGGACAGCCCCACTTAAACCATCATTTCGGGGAATTTATATATATTATAACCTATCTATATATTCCTGGACAGAGAGAGAGATTTGAACACTGAATTGTGATTTCTGTGCTTTCCTGGATCTACTCAAAGAAGCCGGGCACACATTTGCAAAGCTCGTTCCGTGCCCGCTCGGTTCCCTCCGCGGACGGGGCTCGCAGCGCTCGCTCCTGATCCGGCGCAGGTTGCTCGGATCGCTGCCCGAGACTTCGCGGGTCGCCGCCGCCTCCCTCCAAGCCGGGTCCGGTCGCTTCGATCCGGGGTGGCGTCGCCATCGCCGGAGGGTGCCCCCCTGCCACCGGGCCTTGCGGTGCGCCCATGCTGCTGCTGCGGAAGTTGCCGGGCATGCCGGGCTGGCCGCCGTCGGCGGCGCTGGGTCTGCGGCTGCCGCAGAAGTTCCTCTTCCTGCTCTTTCTCTCGGGCCTGCTCACGCTGTGCTTCGGGGCCCTCTTCTTGCTGCCCGACTCTTCCCGCTTCAAGCGCCTCTTCTTGCCTCGGCGGGGGGTCGCCGGCGACCCCGACGTGCCCCACAGCCCGCCGCCCACGCCGGGGCCCGACCGCGACCGCCGTCATGCCGCCCCCAGCCCGGCCAACGCCGCAGCGCCGCCGCCGCCGCCGCGCCGCCTCAGGGACCCCAAACTGCCGCCCGCGCAGCCGCCACCGGCGGTAGCCGCCGCCGCCGCCGCCACTTCCTCTAAGCGGGACCGCCACAGCCCGCGCCAGCCGCCGCCGCCGCGCCACCGCCAGGGGCCGCCCGGGGAGAGGAAGGCGGCCGGCGCGGGAGCGGGCGCCGACACCGCGACCCCCCTCAGGCAGACGGGCGCCCCGTTCCGCTTCGACTACGAGCTGTTCCGCCGCAGCCTCCGCCACCCGGTGCTGGGCAGGAGGAGGGGCGGCACCGAGGACCCCGAGAACCGCACCCGACGGCTGAAGATCAAGGAGGTGAGTGAGGCCGGCGGGGCGCCCCCAGGCCAACCGCCTGGCCCCCCGTCCGGTGCGCCTCCTCCCCCCCCCCTCCCCGTGTGCCTCCCTTTCATCCTCTCCGCGGGTTCTGCTTCCTCCGCTCTTCTTCTCCTCAGTTCTTCATTCCTGTGAATAGCAGTCAGGGTTGTGCAGAAGGCTTTTTACAGAGCACATGCGAGAAGAGGAGTCTCTGCCTCCAGGAGCTTCCAGTCTGAAGCTCGCCACAGACAGAGGGCTTGATCCCAGGTTAGCGCTTCCAAATTCTGCATGGATGATTAGTAAGAAACGATACTGTACCTGTGTGCAGAGTTATGGCTTTCTACCTGGGTTGGACTCTGGAAATGGATTGCAGGAGTGAACCCTGGCCCAAATTTCATTTATCATATTTTATCCTAACTTTTTTCCTCCAGGGAGCCCAAGGCAACTTACATAATCTGTTTTATCCTCACAACAGCAACCCTGTGAGGTAGGTTAGGTGGATAGGCAGTATCTGACCCGAAGTCTAAATGAGCTTCAATGCCAAAGACAGACTACAGAAGCCGGATCTCCTGTACAAGCCTCTGACCACTATGCAAGGCTACCTGATGGCCTCCTTCCCATCTCTTCATGGTGTCTCCTCCCTCTCCACACTGTGCTGTTTTTCAGCTCTCCAGTTCTGTGGTTATTTTTCCACAGCTTTCCTCTGTCCTCTAGCTTTCGATACATTCAGAATTAATCCAGAATAATTGCTAGTTCTGTATTCGGAAGTGCTTAGGTGGTGTGGAGCTCTTCCATTCACCTTATCAGCATGTGTGGGAAGGGTGGGAACAGTCAAAGGAGTGAAGCACCTAACTTTAGGCCACTTCAATTTGTAGTGATTTTAACAGGCATTACATTACAGGGCCTGTCTTGTCCACCAACTAAAGTTGTAACCTTTGAAGTGGGGGTACATCTGATTTTTTTTCAACCTGAAGACCTGGGGTTAATTGTAGCTCTATGCAGTAGTATGTTTTTGTAGTGTGTGTGATGTTTTAAAATACATAGACACACATGCACCTGAGATTACAAATTGCAGTGGATGTGCAACAAGAGGTTGTAATGTGTTAATTGTTGAAATTGTGAAGTGGCTCATAAAAGGCACAGTAATGAACTAGCGCCCTTCCTCATCTTCTTGATTTCCTTTTTTATGAGTGTTTGTCCACTTATATTCCATTAAGTTATACCTTCACCCTATTCACCCTGCAAGCTTTGATTACCTGGGCAAACCTGCAGTTGTCCTCTTATTTGCTCACATTTCCTTTAATTTCTTTCTTACAGCCAGCATTTCTTGCCTGACTTATTCCTCTCACTTACATCTTATCCTGCATTCCTACCTCTTCATGCTTCCACTTAACCACTCTTTTCCCTTTCTGATTTCCTTTCCAGTTTTGTTCTCAAGGGCTTTTCCTATTATTCCTTTATGACTTCTGTGTTTGCCTCTCCAAGCTGCCTTAGAGATTAGCCTTCTCTAAATCAGTGTTAAGAGCCCCAGCCAATGGGTGTAATGGTCAGTGATAATGGGAGATGTAGTCCAATATACTGGAGGGTTCCAGGTTGGGGAAGGCTGTTACAGTTGATGCTGTGAATGTATACTTGGAAGTAGAGCCCATTGATTTATCTGGGGCTTGCTCTTAAATAAGTGTGCATGCAGCCAGAACATTGTGGTGCAAGTTTATATGCATATGTATTTGGAAATAAATACCACTGCATTTCCTGAGACTTTCTACCTTGTAAATGTGCTACGAGTTGCAACCCGGCTTTTCTTCTTCAGTTTCCCATATCTCCAATCCAGTAATGATGTTACACCTGCTTTTCTTGTTTCATTTTCATCATCTCTTCCACTCCGACACACATACAAATCCAAAGATTTTTTTGTTCAGAGAAAAGACTGCAGTAGTTTATTGTCTTTGAGGTATATTTGTGAAAAAGCAGGTGTGAATTGGCTTTCTGATGTTAAACAAAACAACTCTCTGAAACTATTCCCCACATTTTACAATATATGTCAATGGGTTGTACAAGACCAAAAAAATTAGGACTTATTACTCATGACTAACAGGGCTCAACCCCATTATATCTTGTACATACCTGTGGAGTTAGGTACATGAAAATGCATTCTTTCATGTTTGGATTCTTTTGTTCTCCCACGCTCTTTCAACCCCTGTCATGCTGTACTGATTTCTGCCTCATTCATCCCTTCTTGCTTTTCATTAGAGATCCCCTCAGTATTTCTGTTCGTTCTTGTAACCTTCCTGGACTTGATGCTGTCATTTAAAAAAAAATCTCTCTTGCTTTCTTGTGTACAAATAATAGCTTTTCAAAGATTTGAAGGGGAGATGATTGAATCTTTGGTGGGCACACTCATTTTCTCTTTCTACCTTATGTCTCTGGCGAAACAGATATTTTGCTGCCTTTTGAAACAGCTAGAAAACAGCATTTGCTTTTTAATTTTAATAAACTGTTAACTAGTGCAATAAAATGAAAAGGAATAAAAGTATTCTTTGGTTGAAAGTTAAGGGAAAATACCCTAAAATTGAAGTGTTTGTTTGAAAGTAGATGAAACTTAGCTGATTGAGCTGTGCGAAACTGAAATTGGATGAAATGATTGCCGTGGATAGGGTTAAAGATCCCGAGGGTCACCCCAAAACCAAAGTTAGCCTTCTCCCTGAAATATAAGAGTATATCAACCTCTTACCTCAATCTTTTAGACCTTGAATCTATAAATAACTGTATCCTGCCACTTGGGACTGACTTGTGTGCGTTTTTTTCAAGTACATAGTTGGTTTCTTTTCTTTTGCATTTTCTCCTTTTTGCTCTTCCTCTTTTGCTCCTTCTATTATCAAAAATAATGGCAGTAGTGCTGTCACACGTGTTTGGCAAGGGCACTTCAGCTTGAGATCAGTGAACTGAGTATCAAAATGGTCCTGATACTTCAGCTGGTACAAAATAGAGCGGCCAGACTGCTGACAGGGACCAGCTGTTATTCTCATATAACGCCGGTCCTCTACCAACTTCACTGGCTTCCAGTTGAACTCTGGGCCCAAGTTAAGGTGCTGGTTTTGACCTATAAGCCCTAAACAGCTTGGGACCAGGATACCTGAAGGAACACCTCCTTCCATATATGCCATCACGCCCCTTAAGATCGGTGGGAGAGACCCTGCTCCGAGAACCCTTCCTAAAGGAGGTAATAAGGACACCTTCTCGAAACAGGGCTCTCTCTGCAGTGGCACCCAGATTGTGGAATACGCTCCCCAGTGAGGTTTGCCTGGCGCCAAGCCTATACTCTTTTTGGCACCAGGTTAAAACCTTTAAATTTACTTGTTATTTTAAAAATCATTATTTTTACCGTTTTACAGTCACTTTTGTTTTGTTTTGTTTTGTTTTGACTGGATTTTTTTGCTCTGGTTTTGATAATTTTATTGTATTGTTCTGTTTTATCAATTGTTCTGTGGTTTTGCTTTTAATTCTGTAAGCCGTTCTGAGACGCAGTAGTGAAGGACAGCATACAAATGTTTTAAATAAATAAATTGGCTGAGATCCTCTTTATGAGGCAAATTTCATCCATCGGATGCTCTCAAAAGGAGATGTCATTCAGTTCTACCACCAAATATACCATAGCAATCCTTGTTTCCCACTGATGCTGGCAGCAGATGTGTGTTGAAGCCCATGGCCCAATAGGGCCCCTTTTTGTGTGGCTTGTTGGAACCCAGCATTGGAGAGAAGGGGGAAGCCTTGTAAAACAATAGGCCAGATTTCACTGTGTGTGTTTCAGACTCTGAGCAATTTCTCTTGTCAGTGCCAGTTTCATGCATGTAACTGAACAGAATTTGGCCCTGTGCCCACAGTGTATGCATAAAAGGTTGGTTGGCAGCTTTGAACATGTTTCAGGGCAATTGGTGACCTAGTTAACCAAAGAGCTATAGATTCATGTAGCTCTTAAGATCTGCTTACCATGGCTAGCCAACTTGGAGCAAATCTGAGGTTGGCAGTAGATGCTAATTCATAGTGCGCATAGATCTAATGATGCAAGCCTTCAGTTCTTGGATCAGCTCCTTCATGGAACAGAGGAGAAAGTCTAAACATGACAGAACAAAACAAAGGACAAATCATGATGGTAGCCCACTGTTTTTTTGTGGGGCAGGGGGTTGCGGCTAACATAAAATATTCTTATCCTGAGATTTTGATCAAGTCATGCAAACAGAACACTTGCATTAATGATAAGATTCCATCTTCTTTGCCAGGCAACCAGACAAAATGTCCCCCCAGGGTGCTCATTTTTTGAACGGTCCCAGGCATGGTTGAGATTAGCCTTGCTTGCCTGGTGCACTGTTGTTAGCAGCAGGGAATTGAAAGAGACCCCCTGTCCCTTGCTGTTGCTGCCTTGGTTTCTGTGCTCTTGAGAGTTAAGCTCTCCCATTCGCGTCACTGTGTTGCAAGCTAAAAGTTTCTGTTAACCTTAGCACCATTAAAATATAAATAAAGTAAGATACATTTGAGTCAGTAGCATTTGAACCTTGCAGCCAAAGCCATGCCTCGATTTTCTAACACTCCCCTCATGCTCAAAGACAACTTCTCAAAGTACAACCATGTTTAATGTAGTTATTCTCCCACATATTAAGAATGAGTGGTATAAAACTACAAAATCATAGGAATTAACATTGTGGCATCTACCATTACTCCATACCCAACACTGCATAGACTCCACTGATGTCTGTTAGGATATATCTTTGAATGCAGCATTAATAGACAGATGGAATTTTTTGTTCTCTTTCCATCTGCCTCATTTAATCCCCCCCCCCATTCATCTTCCTTACTTCTTTTGAGAGATGTGTAACTGAGTTGCATTCTACTGAAGACACTGGAAGTGTTCCTAAGGAGTTTACACGTGGCCCTATATTCAAGGAGGAGTAGCCTTTATTTGTTTTGTAGATGGTTGCAGAATATGAATCCAACATTCTGCTTTTGGGAAAAAACAAAACAAAAACAAAAAACTGTTGGAGAACATTTGGACCATAAGCACCTATTTGTTTCTTCCAAGTGACTAGCATGGGAGCAGAGCAGAAATGAGCTACATATTACGAGACATTTGTCGCAGGTGTGATTTACTAGATACAGGCATATCTTCAGCCCGATTACCCACTCTGTGTATATTCAAGTTGCTTTCCCCACACCCTCACTGGAGAGCAGTCATGTTCATTTGGCCAGTTCAGCATGAGTTGGAAGTTGTAGCTCTGCCCATTTTCACATAAACCTTTGGGAAGATTTCTAGCAGTGAGACAGAGATGCCACTTCTGTTCACTGTGAAAGATTCAGAACCATTAACTTTGCAAGTGTTGTTGAATGTAGCCTAGGGGAGAAGGGAGTGGGAGCAGGAGTGTCTCTACCACAAATGGTATGTCATCTGAATCAGGTTGCAGGTGCTTCTAGATTTAGTTTTGATCATGCCATCTCCATCCCCTACCCACAAAAGTTTGCTGAGGGACCCAACTTCTCTTCCTGTCTTGACCCTTTCATGTTTCCCTGCCGTCAATCTTGGCTTTTATTCTTTCAGGAAAAAATCCATTAAGAAAAAGATGGAATCGCTGCACAGTCTCTTGATTGTTCAAGCTCCACCTGGAAGCAGTCTGGGTGTGACACCTATAATATGATTCTTTCATTAGATTTTTGTGACATGTTTTGCTGCATTCTGGATACAGCAGGCTAATTTATGAGACTGTGAAATAGTCTTTTCCATATTTCATATCCTGTTCTGGTTCTAGCCAGAACCTTGAGTTGTTTACAGTTTAAATCCAGTAAAACATGCTAGGCTTGACTGCTTCCCAGTTGCAAGCAATAGAATATCAAACAGCACCAATAGTTCAACACACAGAAAAACAAGACTATCAGCGGTTGGTCCCTAAAGAGACCTCTGAGGCAGAACAATGGTTGCTCTCTTGCTAAAGAAAACAAATGAGCAAGTTGGGTGAGTCATCCTGGCTCCAGAGAAAAGGTGCCACCACTGAAAAGTCTGGCACATGTATTTCCCAGCTTTTGTTTACCTGGCAAGGGTACTTTGGCAGGTGCCTTGTGTGATGATCTGAATATATCGGTAGGCACATCCAGGAGAAAACAAGTTGTGTTTTAATTCTCAATGCAGACTTGGCTTTCCATGCTGCTTGTACTAAAGTTCTGTGTAAGACGTGCATCCTCATATGGAATGGTGCAATTATGTCTTTTAAAGAATCATCAGTCATGCAAATTAACATCTGCATACCTTCTTTTCCAGTTGTTTTAGAAAACAATACCTTCTTTTCCAGTTGTTAGAAAAGGGAGGTAACTGCACAACAGGAAAAGAGGTTAGTTAAGATAAAGCATTGGGTTTCAGCAATTACAACAGGGGCCAGAGGAAGGAAATGAACATCAGGGCAAAGACAAAATGTATTAAAAGTTGCTGGAAAAGCTTTACAGGGAAGAGAAGGAAACAGAGGTCTGTGTCAATATTTAGGTTAAATAACACATCTAGATTTATGTGCATGAAGCAATTTTGGGGAGTAGGTGAAAGGACACTGGAGTTAACAGGATGACTGGTCAAACTGCTGTGCAAGTTCTTTGGCAAAGCCCTAGAAATATAAACATATTTGTTGCAAGAGCATCTTATGCAATGAGCTAGTTTGGCTTTTTTATTTTCCAGAAGATTCCTGCTGAGGTATGAGAATTGAAAAAGAGGGACTGCAGTAAGGATCCAGACTCCTTTCAAATGAGAGCGAGTGTGCTTCACACTTAACTTACACACTTTAGAATAGCTTTCCCCAACTTGGTGCACTCCAGATCTTGGGGACTACAACTCCCATCAGCCCCCACCAGCATGGCTAATGGTCACGGCTACAGTCCAAACACTAGGTTGGTAAAGGCTGATGAAACATGCACAGCTTCAGGATTTGCAAGCATGTGTACCATTAACTTCTGCTTCCTATAGGGTTTACGTTTCATGATCAACCTGGGTTTACTGCTGGATTAGTCATGGAATACTATGCTTCTTAAAGTTATGAAACCATATAGTCATGTCTTTTTTCTGGTAGGGAGGCTCTAGGGGATTATTGTTACAATCATGATTTAGAGTTTGTTGCCTCAGAGCTGTTACCTCCAGAGAAAACTGCTTTTTGTAAATTTAAGGAATATCAGTGTTGACAGGTGGACTGCTCATTTCAACCCATGATTAAGAGCCCTTGATCTTTCCAAGGATCCTTGATTCAACTTGTTGAACTCCTTGAGAATGTAAGCAAGTTGATAGCTGAAATGAGTTTTGGAGGAGGTTATCTCAGAATGGATGATGGTAACGTTAGGTAGTTCCAGCCTTACAGGGTGACCTCCTTCCTGTGCTCTAAGATTCACCAGAGACCCTTCTGAAAATGTCCGCACCATCTATTGGGTCATCAAATCAGTGGCTTTCTCTGTAGTGCCCCCTTCCTTTTATAAAATTCTCCTGATGGAGAAGTCCACTTATGAAGGCAGGCCGTAGAGACATTCAAGTGTGACTTCTCTTGTATGTATTGTGTTTTCTGAGTGCTGATCATTGTCTTTTGGGTTTTGTGTTGGTTCCTCAGCACAGGTTTACCCTATATTTCTATCAAGTGTAAGCCATAGAAGCTTTGAACTTTTTTTTTTTTTGCTGTTAACTGTCTATCAGACAAAGAATGTTCAATAAGATGATGATGATGATGATGATGATGATCAGCCACCAAATGTCTATTGAAATAAAAAGGGCTTCTCCTCTGTGAAAAGCAATGGATTCAGCTTGTACTTCCTTGAGAGGGTGTCCCATAATCTAGGCTTCACTACGGAAAAGCCCCTGAGTTTAATTTCCATCCATTTTATGATTATTTCTATTTTGGTTTTATTTTAGTTTGTATACTGCAACAAATTATGCTATACATTTTAAGAACTAAACCTGTTGCTCCTAGGTAGCTTTCTTACATGGCTTAAGAACCCTAAGCTTAATTCGTACTTCATATTTCTACGGACTGTCTCTATGAGGATGTTCTTCCTATTCTTCTGAGCTTATGTTTGGACAAATATAATTTGAATATGCCAATTTTTTGTGCTTTTCAGAATAGCACCCTTTCAGTGCTGATATGGGGAGAAGGATAATGTAATGCGGAGCATTCATGTACATGGCCTATTAGGGTATAGGGTTCACCATCTTGAAAATGTAGTCTGCTAAATCAAGGATTTGCACTTTCTCCAATAAACTCCTTTTGCTTTCCTGACCTTTCAGAGCTTCTTGATTCCTGTTAAAGCTGTAAAGATAAGGAGGCTACAGCTAGTATGCTAAAGCGAGGGTTGCAGAACCTTTGCCGCCAGGGAGTTCCTTCTGTGTCAGTTTGACTGTTAAACCCCTGACCCATCTGCAAGAGATGTACCCTTCATTCATGAAAGGTTCTGATTTTTTCTCTCTGACCCCACCATTGTTCCACAGGGAGAGTGTGAGATGTAAAACACGCCTAAGTGTTCTCCCTCAGCTGCAGGTTGCAGAGCAAAACAGCAGGTACTCCTGCTGGGCCTTTGCCCCCAAATTCCTTGGAATATAATTTGCAAAGGCAATTCCAGGGCTGCACATTTGGCTGTAGCAGGGGATTGAATTTCTTGATAAGTCAAGAAGATGCTTTTAGGGGAAAATATATATATGTTGGTTTGCACATGATCCTACAAAGCTGCTCGGAGTGATAGTTTTAAAACCATTGGAGGATTCAAGCTGCACTTTTATACAGATGGCTGTTAATAATAATTAAACATTAATATACTATAGCAATGAATTTTATTTTCAGTAGTATAGTCAGGGTGGTATGGAAGCCACAATATGGGGCTCAAAAAACCTGGATATATTGGTTTTTTAAATTTGTCTATCATTTTTGCTGGGGGGCATGTTTCTAATGGCTATGGTCATGTAGTTTATACATGACAGTGTGTGGGCAGTGCTTGGTGAAATTTGGGTTGTGGGGCACACGTTGAAGTCCCCCTGATTTTGAAGTTCCACACTCAGTCCTTTGCATTGCCATTTAAAAAGTCATAGGGCAGGATAAACCTGTCTCAGCCAAAATGGGCTAGTGTGGTAGAAAGGCAGTTTCACATTCAGTGCATTTTGTTATATAGCATTTTAATTTTCGCAAGCTTTTTAGATATTTATATAGGTGGCCTGTGCAACAATTATCGTATTTTTCACTCTATAAGACGCGCCTGACCATAAGACACACCTAGTTTTTAGAGGAGGAAAACAAGAAAAAAAATATTCTGAATCAAATGGGCACATCATCACAGGCACATTCCCCATCACTTCCCCATGGGCTGCACATCTGACAGACTTACTGCACACACATATTCGCTCTATAAGACACACAGACATTTCCCCTTACTTTTGAGGGGGGAAAAGTACGTCTTATAGAGCAAAAAATACGGTACCCAAATTTGTTCTTTAATTCTCCGGAAGCACAGATTTGGCCAAGGCTCCCAGCTCATTACTTCACTAGGGCTGTTTATACAAAGAAGATGCTCAACTGGTTGCCCCGCAAGAGCAGTCCTGAATTTTCAGTGAGTCAGCCAAGCTCCTTTGCTGGTTAACCTGGGTCACCTGCAGAGCTTCAAATTTGAAGCACATTTTTATTTTTTGGAGAGGGAGTAGAAAACTGTTGGGTCTTTTGAGATGATGTGATGTCCCCTAGGATGCCATTCAGAGGACTGAGGGAGAAGGAGGGAGAACAATCCAAAGTGAACCTTTTCATTTGTCAGGTGCACTGTGAGCTGTTTGTAAAAGAGCAACCTGCAATGGCTTATTGCCAGAGTTGGTTGGCATGATGTGTGTATGTGCTGATGCAGATGCTTACCTGTGTCGTAAGAATCATTATCATCAGGTTATTTGTGTGCCTCTGGTAAGACCATGCCCAAAGTAGATCACAGCACTATCAGAAAAAAATATAAAAGGCAACAACTTTTCCAGATACTGAATTTTTACAAGCAGTAGTGTAAAGAGACGTGCAAATAGGTCAAAAGTTTCACAATAAATGTATACCAAGATTAAATAAGCTGGTAATAATTTGTGCCCTGGCTTAACAAAATAGAAATTTAAAAAATCAACAAAAATCATGATAGGAGCAAAGATAATGAATCTCATCTAAAGCTAAGTATTTCCCTGGTCACAAAACCAAAAGGAAGTTCTATGCTGACAATCTCCAGACTGTTTCAGCTGTAGGAACAGCCCTTGCAGGTGCTTTTATTATTATTATTATTAATTTATTTAAAGTTTTTATATGCTGTCCCCATTGCTACACAGCCTCGGAACGGCTCACAACATAAATAAATAAAGCAAATAAGGCTTGTTGCAAGGGGCGGCATACAAATTTTTAAATACATAAATAAATAGAATAACATTTACAATTACAATTTACAATTAAAACTTGGAAACACACTGACTGCATAATTAAAACTATAAATATTAAAGATTATTAAAATACTGTTTGAATAAAAAGGTCTTGGCCTGGCGCCGAAAAACAAATAATGATGGCACCAGGCGGACCTCTCTGGGGAGCGCATTCCACAGATGGGGCGCCACCGCAGAGAAGACCCTCCTCCGGGTACTTTGCTTCCTAATATCTCTTACGGAGGGCTCCCAGAGGAGAGCCCCTGCTGCCGATCTCAAGGGGTGGGAGGGCAAATACGGCTGCAGGCGTTCCTTCAAGTATCCAGGTCCCAAGCCATTAAGGGCTTTATAAGTAATTACCAGCACCTTAAATTGAGCCTGAACTTCGATGGGAAGCCAGTGAAGCTAGTAGAGGACTGGGGTTATATGAGAGTAACGCCCAGTCCTCGTCAGCAACCTGGCTGCTCTATTTTGCACCATCTGAAGTATTCGGACTGTCTTCAAGGGCAGCCCCACGTAGAGTGCGTTACAGAAATCCAACCGGGAAGTAACCAATGCATGCGTCACTGTCGCTAGGCAGTCGTCCTCCAGGTAGGGACACAGCTGATGGATCAGCCGAAGCTGATGGAAAGTGCTCCTCACCACCTCCGACACTTGAGCTTTGAAAGTCAGCGCCGGGTCAAGGAGCACTCCCAAGCTGTGGACCCTGTCCTTTAGAGGGAGTGCAACCCCATTCAGGACAAGATCCAAGCCACCTACCCAGGAGTTAGAACCACCTACCAGCAGGACCTCTGTTTTGTCTGGATTGAGCTTCAGTTTATTGGCCCTCATCCAGCCCATTACCTCGCCCAGGCACCGGTTCAATGCAGCCACTGCTTCACCTGGATTGGTTGAAAAAGAGAGGTAGAGCTGGGTATCATCAGCGTACTGATGATTCCACAGCCCACACCTCTGGATGACCTCTGTCAGCGGTTTCATGTAGATGTTGAAGAGCAAGGGGGACAGAATAGACCCCTGCGGAACTCCATAGCATAACTGCCATGGTGCAGAGGTAAAGTCCCCCAGCACCACCTTCTGGAATCGGCCATCGAGGTAGGAGCGGAACCACTGCCAAGCAGTGCCTCCTACTCCCAGCCCCCTTAGCCTGTCCAGAAGGATACCATGGTCGATGGTATCGAAAGCTGCTGAGAGGTCCAGGAGAACCAACAGGGATGCACTCCCCCTGTCTCTCTCCCTGCACAGGTCATCGTACAGGTCAGCCAAGGCAGATTCAGTACCATACCCGGGTCTGAAGCCAGACTGAAATGGGTCCAGATAATCAGTCTCATCCAAGAGAGCTTGGAGTTGTCCCACCACCACCCGCTCCAGCACCTTGCCCAAAAACAGGATGTTGGCCACTGGTCTATAATTGACGGCCATCTCTGGATCCAGGGATACCTTCTTTAGGACCGGCCTGACCACCGTCTCCTTTAGAGGGGCAGGCACCCGGCCGTCCTTCAGAGAGGCGTTGATGACCTCCCAGATCCAGGAACCAGTCCCGTGTTTGACTTTGGATAGTAGCCACGATGGGCAAGGGTCCAGTACACAGGTGGTGGTACGTACTTGTCCAAGCAGCTTGTCCACGTCATCAGGCCGCAATAACTGAAACTCATCCAACAATGTGTGACCAATGTGTGTGTAACATTGGCACCTCCCCTAAGGAATCTGAGTCACTAGTGGAGTCCAGCTCGTGACGAATCTGAGCGACTTTCTCCTTGAAGTGCTGGGCAAAGTCGTCACAGCAGGTTATTGAGGGTGGTACAGAATCTTTCTTGGGGCCTGGTTGTACCAGCCCCTGTACCACCTGAAAAAGTTTCGCTGGATGGCACTGTGAGGAGGCAATGGAAATGGAGAAGAATTTCTTCTTTGCCACCCTCACTGCCACAGCATGGGCCCAATAATGGGCTCTTAAATGTGTTCGGTCAGATTCATCCCGTGATTTTCTCCACCTACGCTCTAGTCGTCTCCCAACCCACTTCATCGCCCGTAATTCGGGTGTGTACCAAGGGGATGAACAGGCTCTGCCCGGCAGGGGAGGACGCTTAGAAGCGATCGTGTCAATAGCTCTGGTCATTTCCCCATTCCACAGTTCAACCAGAGCATCAACAGGAGCGCCAGCTTTATCAACTGGAAACTCCCCCAGAGCTTTCAGGAATCCATCCGGATCCATCCAGCTCTGAGGGTGGACCTACATAATAGGGTCCGCACCCTTACAGAGGGAAAGGCCGCCATCAAGCTCAAACCTCACAAGGAAGTGGTCTGACCATGACAGGGGAGTCAGACACAAATTCCTCACCCTCAGATCACCCTCTTCCTGTCCCGTCGAGAAAACCAGGTCCAGCGTGTGTCCACGTTCATGGGTCGGGCCAATAACATGTTGAGACAGCCCCATGGCCATCATGGAGGCCATGAAGTCCTGAGCCACCCAGGTCAGATCAGTCTTGGCATGGAGATTGAAGTCCCCCAGGACCAGCATCCTGGGAGTCTTCAACACCATGTCCGAGACGATCTCCGTCAGCTCAGGCAGGGAGTCTGTTGGGCAGAAGGGTGCACGGTACACCAACAGAATCCCCAATCTGTCTCGGTCGCCCAACGCCAAGTAGAGGCACTCTAGACCTGGTCTCGAGAGGACAGGAAGCCCCGCAAGGGAAAGAGAGGCTTGATGAACTAAAGCGACCCCCCTCCCCTCCGGGTGTGGCCGATGCTGAACCAGAAACCCGGGCGAGCACAATTGAGAGAGGGATACGTCCCCCACCCCCACCCCCACCCACCCAGGTCTCTGTGATGCAAGCCAGGTCAGCCCCCTCATCCACAATTAAGTCGTGGATGAGGGATGTTTTTTTATGGACCAACCTGGCATTAAATAACAGCACCGTCAGGCCTGAGGGGCGGTTGATAAGCATAACCGGAACCTTCCAGCTGGAGGAATAACCAGAAGGGGGGACAGGTGTCAATCATCTGTCCCTCCTTCTGTGCGGACCCATTAAACCCCCAACGCCATAACGCCCATTGCCCATAACCACCCCAATGGCGGCGCCCATGCACTTCTCAGGCAACCCCATAGAAGCAGCCAAGTGTGAATCCATTAAAAACAGGTAAAATAAAACCAGATAAAAACAATTAAAAGCAATAAAACCTTGCCACCCTGCTTTTAGGCTGGTCTTTGGGCTAGCAGGCCAGGTAAAAATGAGGTCAGGGATTGGGTCTTGCAGGATTCATCACTAGGTGGTCTCTGAGCTCAGTTCAGAACTGCGAGAACCAAATTCTTTGCCTAAGCATAGGCTCAAAGGCCCGCTGGTCCTTAATTAGAAGCTTACAGATTCCTCTCCATGAGTCACCATTTTGCTGCTGGTTCTGTTTAGTGGACCTTGAGGTTCTAGTAAAAGAACCCCCAAAGTAGACCCCTTATCTCAGTGCCCATCAAAATAATTGCCTAGGATAAGCAGTGTGTTGCATTTGCCAGCTGTTGATGTTGGGATTCTTAACTTTCTTAGAGGCAAGAGTACAGGAAAACCAATTAGCTGTAACTTGAATGCGTTGGGGGTTTGTTTTTTTTAAGCCCCAAAAACAAACATTAGATAATTCATCTCCTAAATTTGTCTCTGGAAGTTAGCTGTCATATAATTGATCAGTAGTGCATACTTTCAGGGAAAATCTAATTTTTCAAAAGTGCCAAATACTAGTGATTAATGTTCGAAAACTGACAACTGTGCGTTACTGTAAAAATTACATGGTGGGATTCTATATTTATGTTTCCAATGAATTTTTCACATCAAATTTGCTTGAGTTGCATGTCAACATAACTGGCTTTTTTCCCTCCCTGAGACTGCCATCTCTGGAAAGCATAGCCAGGGATCTGGAAAATCAAGCTGTTTTGTTCCTTCCTCTTGTGTCATCATAAACAGTAATTTTTTTTCCAAATGGAAAGGAGTTGATAGTTTTTCTGGAAATGGATCAGGCAGGAGAGGTTTGTTAACGTGATATACTATTGGTTTGGCAGGGTCAGTGGGATAGGGTGGGAATTTGAGAGACCAACAGAAAATGGAACAGTTGTGGTCCCTTCTAGTGTTTAAGGCTAAAGCATTAGGATTGTGCTTGATACTGTATAAGAATCAGTAATCAAAAGCTTGGAATAAGTATTTTTGCTTATTTTGTTTTGATTTACATCTTTGTTTGACTGATGGCGTCTTCATTTCATCTTGCTTTTGCAAGAGGAAGTAGTTTTGATTAGGCTAACAAAATGCTTGCTCTAAAGGGCAAGAAAGTGGGGCAAGTACGCATGGTCCACTTACACAGCAAGATGAGCTGAGGAAGCTATTGCATCAGAAAATGTGGGTTAGGAAAAGCAACCATAATGGTCTTAGTTTCCCCTTTTAATCTCCTCTAAGGGATGCTAGGAGTCATTTTGTATTTGTAGGAATACGCATTGCATATAACCGAGCCAGTGCTGCACTGGGGCTCAGGAGAGCTGGGTTCTAGTCCATACTTCACCTTGAAGCTCATTGTGTGACTTTGGACCAGTCACTGACTCTCTGCCTTACCTACTTCACAGGGTTGTTGAGATGATAAGATGGTGAAGAGGAGAGCCATGTAAACTGTTTTGCATTTCTTGGAAGAGGAACAATATATAAATGGTGTATAAATGTAACAATAACTATGCAACTGACAGGCTGCCTCTAGTAGATTTGGGAATGCTAACGCATTGGTGGTTGTTAGGATGGAGGTCTGGATTGATGCAGTCCAAAGAAATAAGGCTGTGTCTAAGGAGCCTGAACAATTGGACAGGGAGGTGACTTCTTGGGAAGTCTTGGCATGGAAAAAGGGAAGCTGTCCTTGAGTGACCATGGTCACTTTGAAAGGTAAACATTTAAAAATGGTATGTGGCTTGGTTACTTCCATGAGGTAAAAATGGTAAAAAGTCAGCCTGACTTTTTGTATTGTCCAAACCCATCCTATTTGTTTCACCAGTTTTCTTGTTTAAAGTTTTCAGTTTTAAAAAGAGATTCCTCTCCACAAATACTGACAATTGCAAGATGGCTCTTCAAATGGTACCATATGACCAGGAAATGGTTGGGGCAGCTGTCCAATCTCACGGCCCTTAAGCCTGGAATGTGGTTGTGTGACTTCTGGAGGTAGGGTATTGCTGGCCAATGGGTCAGTAGCTTCCTAGCAGGTATTGTAGCCTGGTGCCCTGAAGTGTCTGACTTAGCTGAAGAGGTAATGTTAAGTTTGGTAGTGTGCATTGTCCTTACTATGTGTGCTTCCAAAAGATTAATCAAACAGACCAGTTTATTTCGATGTTAGGTTTCCCATAAGACTGGTAGGTCACAACCTGCAAGCTACAGAGCCCTGTGTCAAATGGAGTGTAAAAATTGACAGATAAGTTTTTTCTTCCTTCACTTAATGCAGTGGCAAGTGCTGTAGACATACTTGCAAGAGGAGAAAGAGATGACGTTACATCATAGATTCATCAGAGTTGGCATATCTGATACATAGCTGTGTTTCTTAAAGATGTGAATAAGGACACACACAGCAAAAACAAGAATGTAGTTCTCTTCTAAGTGAGGAGTAAGTTTATTGACAGCTTTTGGCAAAATAGAATCCTTTTTACTAAAATGTCTCTGTGTAAAGAAGATTTCACATATGTTTTTGCTCTATCGGGATAATTGCTATGCAGGAAAAAGCATGCAATTTGTGAAGTGCGGCATGTGGGGTTATTTTGTCATGAGTACATTAGATAAAAAGTTGCTTGCATGTCTGCTTCCCACATCTCCTGTACTTGTCGTGCCAGTTGCTGTCATTTGAACTTGTTTTCCTTCTGGATATCCTGCCTCCAAATTTAAATTTGCTTTGCACAGCTCTTTTATTACTTCCTATTTTTATTACCTTAGAAAATTCATTCTATGCTTTTCTCGCAAAGATGCAGATCTGCTTACAGAATATAACACAGTTACGGCACAAGCAGTGCGGAGGACTTTTAGAATCTCCTTTCTTCCTAGATAACTTGTTTTGTTTTGTTTTGCTGTGACACTGCTTCATTTGCTTTTGAATCTCTGCAGAGATTCAGATTCCAATCTGAATGTCTTGAGCCAAAATATTCCTCAAATAGTCTGTACCTGGAAGCGGCATTCCATTGAAGCCACCCAGTCATTTTGATGGGATTCTAAGGACTGGCTGAGAGGCCAGGGAGGGCTAGCATGGCTGCTGAGCTACAGAGAGCTGGGCAGCCAGGCTGATTTCTTCCCTTGTTCCCGCCAAGAGGGCCTGGTAAGAAAGAAGGTGGGGATTGAGGAGAGGCCGTGGCAGAGGGAGGGAGGCAGGCAGGCAGGCAGGTGAGCAGATCTGAGAAGGTTGCCTTTGTTCTTTCAGTGAGTGGGCCTTTGCTGTTTAGGTGAATACTTTCTTGGCAGGTGAAGTTTAGTAGCTTCTAAAATTTGCTATAAATGTGGGAAATGAATCGCATCTGAATACTACAAGCTTTCTTTCTTTATTGAGTCTCTGACCTGGCATAATGCAGTGGTAAAGGAAACCCTCCTGTTCAGCTGTTGCCTCACATGCAAACTCCCTAGGTGGCCTTAAACAGCCAGAGTTTTCTGTGTCTCCTGCTACCACCTGCTGTCTGGGGATAATGATACTGGCCAAGCTTACAGGGTAATTGTAAGAATTACTGAAATAATGGACACAGAACTGCTTGAACACTCTGAAATATGCTGTGTATTATTTTTTTCTTCTTTCAAGAGCCACATCTTGTAAGAGTAGATTCAATATTAGTTGCCCCTAAATTTGAAGAGTTTCCGTCTTCCTGGGAGACCTGGTAAATATAATACTCAGTTCTACTTGAGATCTTTTTTCATCCTTTGCTCTTTCTCCACCCATGCAGCCTCTTATGTTAGGCTATTGCGATGGGGTTTTGTTTTTGGATTTGTTGCATTGTGTCATGAGCTAGAGTTTTCCGCCCTTCACAGATTCAAGGCAACAGATGGTTCTTTTGCAAAAAGCTCTTGATTCACCAAAATATATCCAGTAAATTCAATGATTCTGAGCATGCACAGAATTCTAGAGTCCTACATGCCCAGCCCCCCTGCACCACCTCCTGCCCTTTTGATGAGTCCAGATCGGTGTAAGCTGGGAATGCATGCCGAAAACAACTGCCCCTCTCATTCCCAACGTGTTGGTATTCCACTTTTATGGCTTCTGCAATACTTTTCAAGACCATCACTCTAAAGAAGGATATCCTGTACTGTAAATTAATGGAGAAAGTAGCACCTCTTTGTGTCCCTCATGCCTGAGGGGAAAAGACAAGGATGGCTGAATTATGATGGACCACATTTGACCCAGAGAGCTAAAAGGTGATGGCTCTTTTTGGACTGTGTAGCTGCTGTGAATCACCAATCAGGGTTTGGGTCTTGCAAAAAATAGGCCTTTGGAAGGGCTGGTAGGCCACAGGCACTTGGGTTGTGTGAGTGGATAGGGAGTAGATAAAAATGTGTTCCCCCTATAATACTGCTGGCCTTCAGAAGCTGACTCCCTGAAACACATAAAACTTCCGAGAGAACGACTGGCAAGGTAGGCTATATTTTTAATCTAACTGTTGGCAGTCTAGCTTAAGTAGAAATTCAAGGTGATGGTGGATATCCAGGCGGGTGTAGGACAGTATTACACATCTGTCATCCCACGATTACATAGGCTATGAGTTATTGCATAGCACTGGTCCCAAAACATGAATCTCAAAATCTGTTTGGAGTGCCAGTGCTCCTGCGTCCCTCTCTCCTTCCTTGTTTTAATCCTTTTCAGTACTGTGCTGATTGCAGATCTCTTGCATTAGAGATGTTTCTTTAACCTTGAGCACAGCTGTGGCTTTTTTTTTCCCAAGGAAAGGACATCAAAAGCACAGCTATCTCTTGCAGACATTTAACTTGTTTCAGACAGGCAAAGCTTGCCATTGAGTATACCCACAGCAGGGTGCTGCAACTAATCACGTATTTGTGAAATCCACGCCTCATCGGTTCAAATGTACAGTTGCACCATACCTAAAACAGTGTAACATGCAAAGTGGCCTTCAGCCTTCAGCTTACTGTTCTTTCTTATTTTTCCTTATTTATTTATGCTCTTTTTATCCAGCTTCTCAGCCAAAAGGGTTTCTAGAGCAGCTTATATACAAGACAGCCCCTGCTGCATGGTTTCAATTTAAAAAGCCACAACTTCCAAGGAAATGGGACTGGGTAGGGAAGAGGAAAAAGTGAAGACTTGCCACAGAGCTGGCATGCTTACTCCTCTCATTGTTTTCATACAGCCTGCTAGAATTTTCATTTCACTGTATTGCATTACTATACCTCCCAATAGCCAAAGCTTGCTGGGCACAATAATTCATAAAAACACAGACCATGAATATATTACAGACAGAATAAAATTCCAAAAGGCAGAATTTAAAACATGACTTAAAATAATTTAAGCACCTAAAAACAATGTCAGTACAACTAGACTGTCGTAAATGCCCCCTCCCCCATGCCATTGAATCCATCAGAGAAAAAGGCAGTGTTAACCAGGTGCCAAATCTTGTCTGGACTGATCTTCAGTTTGTTTCAGTTTGGTTGAACTCCAGTCCTTTGCTGCAGCCAAGCATTGATTTAGCACATCCACGGCCTCATCTGATGAAGAGAAGGAGCAAGAGAGCATATTGATGATAGCATATTCCAAAACTCTCAGACCCCACTCAGCACTTTCATTTAGACGTTTAATAGCATAAGGGACAAAAACAATGTCTGGGGAACCCTGTGCTGGAGAATCTGTGGAGTTGAACAATATCCTTCAAGCACCACCTTCTGGAACTGGCCATATCACAGTAGAAGGAGAATGACAACAATGCAGCGCTGCCTCCTCTCAGCTTAGACATGGTAAAATGATATCATGGTCATGTTATAGAAAGTTGGTAAGAAATCCATGGATATCAACCAGATCATTCCCCTGGTTCCTTTCCTTCAGGGTAATAAAAGCAGTTTCCATGCCAAAATCTAGTTTAAACTCCAGCGGTCCCAGATAATCAGTCACCACATGTTCAGGGACCTTGCCCAGGAAAGAAAATTTGCCATCAGTTTAAACTGGTTAAGATCTTCTAAATCCCGAGGGGATTCCTGGAGGAGTGTCTCACCATCACCTCTTTCAGACATCCTTCCCACAAGGAGACATTAACCCCTTCCCTAGCCCAGCCAAGAGGGGCAAAGATCCAGCGTGAACCTATCTAGGTATGTCTCCTATCAGTGTCCTCAAGTTATATCAACTGAAACGCATCCAGTGCACCTGAATGGGGCTGTGCTTTGGGCACCTCGCCTGATTCAGATGCTGTAACACTAGAGTCTAGTCCGAGTGGATTTTATCCTGAAAGTGCCTAGCAAATTCGTTACAGAGGGCCTCACACTGGTCTAGTATGTCCTTGAGGCCAGCATGTAATAGGCTGTGGACAAGCCTGAAAAGCTCCACTGAGCAGTAAATAGAAGATTGAATAGAGAGTGTGATGTTTCTTTGCTGCCCTCATTTCTTTTAAGTGTGCCTCATTATAGGCACATACCAAAGCTTGATTACATCTACTAGGAGTTCTCCATTTGTACTTGAGCCTCCCTCACTTTCCTTTCGTTGCGCTCAGTTCAAGGGTACCCCATGGAACCATTTGAGCTCAGCTGCAGAGTGAATGCTCAAGAGCAGTTGTGCAAACTGACCAGGTCATTTCTGCATTTCACAGATCAACCACAGTTTCAACAGGAGTGCCAGCCATGTCAGCTAGAACCCTCCTCCCCAGACTTTCTGGAAGTTCTCTGGATTGATTAACCTCAAGGTGTGGATGATCCTAATAGGTCCCCCATCCTGGCAGAGGGGAAAAGCTGCCATCAGTTTGAATTTGAAAGAAATGTAAAGAAATTCCTGCCTTTTTGTTCTTGCCCTTGCTTTATAGATTAGGAGGCTGGGTCAGGAGATCACCTGTTAGATCCATCCCTGTCACATCTTTTGGCTTTCAGCAACCACTTACTACTAATCTGCAGTAGTAAATCCTGCTATTTATTGTCATTATTGTTTCACATAATCATTTAATTTGGTTATAGCTTTAGAGTTTAACTATGCAATTATGATGTTCTGAGAAATCACTCACCAGTAAGACTATTTTCAGTGACAGTCATGGAGTTTCCATTATGGATTCCTGCCTACAGATTGCTTTCGCAGTGCTTCCCTGAATTGTTGGACCAACTGGGGCCACAATTTTATCTTGGAAATCTCCAGGCATGAAGATCCTCCTAGCACTTTGCAGATTCAATTCTTAAGAACAATGATGCTGTAAATTGCTTCTTGGTTTTGACATGTGGATAGAATTAGTGGGAATGTGAGCTAGAGGTGGGTCTTGAACTTGAGGGTAAAACCAGGCTTCTCTGGAGACTTGATTTTAACCTGGTGCCCTTTTTTAAGAGGAGCAAGTTTCTAGCCAGGCCATGCCCAAATCTCAGCTCTGAAGCTGGGACTTTGAATCAAGGCTTTGCACCAATTCCAGATCCCAAACTTGAGCAGGCAAAAGTTTCTTGTGCTAATACAAGAACCAACCAATTTGGGCATGTCTTATTGCCTGCCAGCCAGCCAGAGAGGCCGATCTTGCACATGTTTTGACCGGTACCTGAAAAGGCCTCTGAAGATCATGGCCATGTAGATCTCTAGATAAGGTCTCAATTTCAGAATGTGAGGCTCCTGTTTTGGTGCTCTCCCAGTTCTCTGACACAAGCATAAAGTTTATATCAGATCTATATGAATTTTACCCAAATTCTTGCTAAACTGTGTGGTAATTATTCTTTTCTTGTGCGCATCATTGCAATTCTAGAGGGAAGAAATGTGTTGAATATATATATATAGAAATCATTTAATTGAAAGTCGTTAATGGTCATTTAATATACATTTAAGTGGAAACTAAAACAGTTTTTTCTTCTGTGTTCTTTTCAGTCTGAGTGAAAAATGTTTGTATGTATGGGCAACTTGGGGGCCCAGATGTTTCACCCTAGAACTCCCATCATCCCTTGCCATTGCATATGCTGGCTATGGCTGTATGCAAAACATTTGGTGAGCCGCAACTTGCGCTCCCCTGATTATAGCAAGGAGGTTCTCTTTTTCTTGCCTTCCCTCTTTCACTTTCTTCCCCCAGTGCTGCACAATACAGTTGTGCATTTTATCCATTTTGGGTACCTTCATGCCAACAGTTTTAGAACTAACCTGGCTGACACCGCAAAATTTCAGTTTTGTGGGGCAGGGAGCGGTTTGACTCTGGGGCATATGAGTAATGGAGCTAAAAATGTATTTATACTGTTCATCGACATGCTTGATTGCCTAATATATATGCACATTTGCTTCATTAATGAACAAGCATGAAGATCTTTTAACTCATTCTAGTCCACCAGATATTGCAAGCATATTCAGTGGAAGGGTGTTTTAGCTTTTCACAACATTTCTGCTTGTCAGTAAGTATTTGTTCTCCACTATTGAATTAGGTGTGGATAATTCTTCCTTTAAAAAAATTATTTGTAAACACCTGCTTCCAAGAAGCAGTATAGTGTTCACGCAGAGCTTGGCTCTCTCCAAAGGATTGCTGTTCATGACTGAACATAAGCAGAGGTCATGATTAAATAGGTTTCTGGGGCACACATGTTGGCCTATTGTGTCTAGGGAAGCCAGAGAACATACTGGCCTATGCAACGGCTTAACTAGTTTAACAAATGTGGGAACTTAGAAAGCAAGGTGGAAAATTTTATTTGGCAGTGTACTGAACTTCTCACCATCCCAGAAGTTCTACATGTCAGTCAATAGATAAAGCAACACAATCAAACTTCACCAACTTGAAACCCTTCAAATGGGTTGGACTGAAACTCTCGGCATTCCACAGCTAGCCATGCTGTCCTTACAGGCCTTCAGCATCTGGAAGTTGCCAGGTTGCTGAATGTTGAACTAAAGTATTCATTAACTTATTAGCGGCAGGGGCAAGTTCTGTTTTTGAAGTCAAGATTATGCAAACTCTGCTGAATCACCTAGTTCAACATCTGTTTCCCAACCTGTTCTCTTTGGCTGGGGCTGCCATCAGTTTGAGGCACCATGGCCACTGGGGAGGGGCAGCAGCCGCTGCAGGCCAAGGCACCTGGAGGCGCCGCTGTTTGGGCAAACTGACCTGACCTCTGGTGCATCTCTCCTGAAGCCATGAGCAAAGGGTACATGTGTTTGGTCCCCCCCCCCCCGACCCCAAGGCTGTTTTGCTTCTGGTGAATGCCTGGCATATGCAGTGAAAAGGCAAACGTTAAACTTGGCCTTTCTGTCTAACTGAGCTGTAGGTTTAACTTATTGAATGGTATGTTTCCATTTCATTCAGTGTCTCAAAAACATTTATATTGAGGTTTTGGTAATACGCACATTTTATTCAAACTTGATTGATTAATCAATGACTTTAAAAGGCAGATGATTTGTCAGCTAAAATAACTGTGCATGTGTAATATACTCAGCCTTTTTTTTGGAGCAGGAAGGAAGGGTTGCCAAATAAGATAGGCCATATCTACATGTGGATTTCCTGTCGAATTGACTCAGGAAGTGATATGCTGGGAGGCAAACGCAGCTTCCTGTTGCATCAGACTTGGTAGACTTTGAAACCCTGCTTTATGTCTTTCATGGCTGAGGCAGATATAGTTTCTGTTCACATCTTACTAGTTCTAAGTATCATGCTTATCTAGGAACTATTTCTTAAACTTGCAGAAAGCTCTATAATGTGGGCATTACTTAGCCACATTTTACATTTCACATATAGTCACTGGCAGCCTTCATGAACCTGGTGCCTTCCCTGTGTACTGGACCACACCTTTTATTATGCGGGACCATTTGTCATGCTGGCTGGGGTGATAAGAGGGGAACATGTTGGGGTATGTTTCTGTATGGAGTGAACTGGAACCTTATCTGGCATTCCCTTATGTGAGAGCACTCAGCAGTACAGAAGCTGAGCAAAATTCCAGTATACAGCTAGCTGTGTTTGGGCCGGACTAGATATTATGAGGAAATCATGAGTGTCCGATTCCTTGTTTCTCTTGTAATGTTAATGGAAAGAGTGGAAAATCAGTCTGTAACAGTGCGGTATTTAACCTTTCCTTGCAGATGCTTCTTTGTTCTTTTAAGAGGTGCTCCTCCAATCCTGGCTTTGAAACGGAAACCGAACCTTGCCAGTGGGAGAGAAGCAGTCTGTGGGAATCTGTGTTTTGGGGCCATGTTTTTACTAAGATAATCAGGACATGTTTCTTTCTTCTGTCAATGTTCCTGCCAAAGACAAGACAATTTGTAATGCACTGGACTGAGCAAAGGATATTGGAGGCCATCTCTCTTTTGCCCTTATTTTTGCCCCCACGGCCCCATTGTCTCCACTTTCTGCCCATGAGTGAAGGGCTATCCAGTACATAAGAGAAAGTAAAATGATGGGTTTGGGGCACTGGCCTAAAGGAGCCTGCTGGGAACATGGTCCTGCATTGCTGCCAGTTTGCTTTTATTGGCTTACAGGACCTAATGGGTACTGATGAGAACTGATTCTGCCTTTATCTGTTCAGCTTCATAGCCCTACCTTTTGACTTCTCTTTCTTTCTGTGTAAGATTTAGATAAAACATTGGAACTATATTTAGCTGAGTGTTTGCGCATGACTGGATCCACCTGTAGTAACAGAGAGATAAAAGAAAAACACACGTCATGTAATAATCTGCCAGTGCAGAAGAATTAGAAACTCACTGCCAGTACAGCTAAAGTGAACACCACATGTTCCTGATAGCTTATTTTTGCCAATCTGAAATACCTGCATGTTTCTGTGTGAAAATGTCTCCTTTATCCACAGAAAAGCTACATCTTCAGCCACATAGAGGAGGTAGCATTTATATTCCCTTCTAAACAAGGAAAGAAGGTGCTGTGCCCTGGAGTAGCTCTGTATGGACGATCACTTAAGATCGCACGCCTGTCTGTAATCCTTATGTGAATACATTAGCTAATTTGAGGCTGTGAAACCACTTGTGACCCTGAAATCAGAGATCACTTTTAAGTGACCACATTTATCTCAGGTTGTTTTGCACGTCTGTCAATTTAGGATGATTTTTTATTTTTTTTTAACTGTGGCTGGGAGTACCAGGGTCTTCTGACCCTTTGGTCACTGTATTTCTTATTGAATAACCTATGTCTGGTTTTCTGTATCTTGCCTGCAAGATGGTTTGTCCTAGATGCAAACAGATCTGCTGAAAACCAAAAGCTCTAAATTACCAGGAGACTATGTTAATATGTGCATTGCTTAACATGTCTCTACTTAGTTTACTGCTTGACTGGTAAGCAAGTGAGAATAAGCAAGCAAGGAGAGAGAGATTGTCATCCGTTGCCCCTTAATTTCACTGGAAAGAGGTGCAAGTTAGAAGTAGGTATTAGTTACCATCTTGGATACTCAGATGATCTCTTAGTTATGGAATTATGAACTGAAGTACTGTACACCTAGAAATCAAACATTTCTGGTTTGACTGCTGGATGGAAACACCTGGTGTTTGGTGTTTTTGTTAGAGGTGTTTTAACGGTTCTATATATTTTCTGTTGAAGTTTTTGGTTTCGGTGATAGGATGATAATGCTTTTGAAAATTGCAAGCATGATGTGCTCTTTCTCAGAACTTGTGTGTGGGGGGGATGGGGGGATATATTAAAAAGCCATTCCTATTATTCATTCATTATTATTATGCCTTTGTCAATAGATCTTTGTTGGGCATTGAGAGACCTGATTACCTATGGAAATTGACTAAGTGCTGATATTATTATAGGATCTCATACTTCATCCTGGTGGCACATATTTAACATATTAATAATGTATGGCATCTGAGGAGGGGGTGCAGTTTGAACTACCAGGATTTATTTATTTAGTTTTACAAACCCTCTGCCCCGAGGAGACGATTTAAATATTTAGTGGCATAACTGGGCCTGGGGTTGAGGGGAGATGGATGTCTGTCCCTGAAGAGCTTGTATAGAAGCAACCGAAAGAAGTCTGGATGCAACCTAGTAGCCTATGTAGTCTTGCCAGATTTATCTCCATGTGTACTTGCTTGTGCTTGCAGTAGGAATGAGCACAGATATACCCTGTTTGTACTGCTAGTTCAAACACATGTATTAAAAGAATGCATAGTGATTCCACAAGCAGGATCTGCAACAAAACGTTGCAATGTAGAGGATTCCTGCTTTCATGCTGCCACTTAGTCTTGCCTTTTTCCAGGGTGCTCCATTTCATCATCTCTATTTAGTCCCACATTACGCAACTAGCATTCTGAGCTCACTCAGCATGCTCTGTCCTCATTGACCTGTTTTAGGGTGGCGGTTGCTCTCCCTAAATATATTGCCTTCCCCCAAAACCAGCTGGTACTTCTTTCTTGTATTAGGATAGTGTTGTTTTGGCTACATAAGGATCCACAGGTGGAGAATGAATTTGCCCTCAGTATAAAGGAGACTCAGTGTGGTTGGGAAGTCATTCACAACTTCTAGCCAGCCATGTATTCTTTGGAGATGCTCACTGAAATCTGTGGTGTCTTCAGATGATACCGTGGGCTGTTGTATTCACATTCCAGGTAGATATGCTAGGTGTTCCTAATGGATGTTCTGCTAGAATTCTGCTAGAATGGGCAAACTGTGTGTTTTCCTCTTTAGACTGTCCTCTGCAGCCTTCTTCAGATCATGGAAGCTCTATAAGGAAAGAACAGAAGGAAGTACCTACAAGGAGGTACTATTAGGCTGCTAGTTGATAGTCCCTAAAACCCTAGAGAATGTCTACACATGAGAGCAACAAGAGTTCAGCATCTGCCCTGACTACCTATAAAAAACTATGGAAATGTTACAGATATTTGATGGTGACCCACATTCGCAGATAGTTCAATCCCAGACTTGAGCATATTTCTGACATTTGCTCTATGGCAGTTAGTGTCACAGGGTTGTACACAAGGAGAGATTTAGTAACCTCAGGTTGATGGATCATGTAATGTTTTTTGTGGTGATGTTCATCTTTAGAGAGTTGGACTAGAGGTTTGAAAGTCTAAAACTGGATATACTTGTAATAAGCAGAGGGAAGAGGGACATTCAGAATGGAACAATTTGGTTAAGTGGAGATGTGCTTAGCTATCCTGCTGCTGCTGTGCACTCCATTCCCCAACTATGGCAAACAGATAGTTGGCAGAAGAGAAGGTAGTGTGTAAGAATGAAGTGTCAGGTAGGAGAATGGTAAACACCTTCCTATTACCTATTCCTTTGCACTGCTTCCAGGCTGTTTTCTGGAGAATTTTGCAGAATGTTTAGCCTAGCCCTTTGTCTGCTTGGATATCTTGCACACTCTAACAGCAAGTTACACTGCTCAAAGAGTTCTCGCGTCTATATATAAAATCAGCCTTGTATTAAATCAATAGCCACAGGAATGTCAAGCAGGTGAATATGTGTTGTTCTGTGCAGACGAGCAGGTGGCTTATTAGAGGAGGGGCAGATGGCTCACTTCCATGCTGCACATGCCATAGAAATGCAGTGGGTGGCTGCAAGAGCTTTGGCATGGCTTGCCAAACCTTACCCTGAACCTTTTGCAAGATAGCAAGGTCTACAGCCTTTATTTACATGACTTATTATTATCTGAGATTAAGATGGCAGCCATTGTCACTGTGGCATTTTATACAAGATGCATGGAGTTTCTCAGTGAGATAAGAGACCATGTCCCTGTTTCTGATTAGAGCTTCAGAGAAACTAGTGCCTGCCCTTTCTGAGAAGATGGCCTTGTTATATCAGAGCCCTCAAGGCAACTTCTGACTAATTCTCAAGGCTATATATCTAGAAGGAAAGAGGAATTTCTTCTTTGGCTTCTAGTTGAACTCTAAACCCAAGAGAGAGACTGAAAGAATAAAGAGAGACTGAAAGAAAAAAATAGCCAGATCTCTATTTTAGAAACCCAGAATAAAGGTGGGATTGTGAAGTTGAAAGACTGGGGAACTGTGTTTGTTCCTATCAGTGCCACTGATCTGGTTCACATATAACGGCAAGCCACCTGAGTTAAGGCCCATACTTGTGACAGGAAGATGCTGAAACAGTGATTCACTGATTAGATGTTTTTGGTGAGTCCCACAACAATTGCTTGAATTCCCAAATATACCCATGTGTCCAAAATGGTTGGGAACCTCTGCTATCGTAAAGCACTAGGCATGAGTGAAAAATCTAGTTTGCATTTCAGTGCAAACTTAGCAACTTCACATGTTCTGAACTGGAATGTTCGCCATCCAAATCTGTTCATATCCAATGCTGATATACAGACATGTGTCCCAAAATGTCCACACTTTTAAAGATGCATGTAAATATGCACATTTGTGAAAGTGTGCATGATAAAGCAGAGTTTTAAAATAAGGGCAAATATTTTTATGTGGACAAAAGTGCAGTCTGAGCCCTGGGGAAATGAGTAGTTGAGCGAGACTCAGCTTGACAAATTTGTTCATCTCAAGTTTGGAGACCCCAGTGAAGCAAAACCAAAGCTGGCCATTGCATGAAAAGCTTTTGCTGAAAAACAACTTCTATAGCGAGGCACAGAGATCATAGGTTATCTTTCGCTTTCTTTCTGTCCCTCTGTACTTTTACCCATCTGATCCTAACACCTGGTGGCTTTGCATACTCAGCAGAAGCAAATGAGGCTTAATTCAATGTTTGATACCTCTCACATTTGTTTCTGACCTTGTTTGCTTATGGCTCCTCTTCCTCTTGGGGAAGTGGTTTCTGGGTTTCTTGTAGTGATCTTAGCTTGCAGTCACATTTGGTAAGTTTGGAAAATAAGTAATGTATTATAGTTAGAAGATGTAAACTTAATGGCTTGTGGAATTTTGCAGATGCAAGAGGAAATCTCTTTTGCTTATTTATCACATTCTTATTGCTGTAAGGGTCTGCATCTTTCCCAGTACTGTAACTCACCACGATTTGAACCGCCTTAGTGCCACAATTCCACCTCTCCAAATGTGTATCTGGCACAGCCTTCCTGTGCACGCCTGCTGTATACATTTCCCCTCTGAAGGATTATTTATGTTAGACAGTGAAAGCATAGAGAACAGGGTGGTCTGGTAGATAGTGCCAGACTTGGCCCAAGTTCAGTTCTTAATTCAGCTATATATTTACTAGGTGGCCTTAAGCAGTTACTATCTCAGCTTCCATATATAATATGGGAATAGGTTTTATTCTTGCAGATTGTCAGGGAGAGGGTAATGAATGCGATTTTAAGTACCATATAAATGAGTGATCAATACAATAGGTTATCATAGTGCTGAGTGGCAAATCTAGAACTGATCGTTAAAACAAGGGACTGGGTTCTGTCCCTCCTGATGTATGTGCAGTAACATTCCATTTCAATTTTGCTCCTTGCTGTCCCATGCAGAACAAGGTCTTTAGTGGCAAATCCCCTGGGTTCAATTTATATTAACTTGCAAGAAATTTTTGATTTCTTTAAGCAAAATTCAGAGTATTTTAACCAGGGGTTGCAAAAACACTTCAACTCTTGGTTATAAATTCTCATTATGAGGGCTGTCCTGGTTAGCTTCAGTATCTATGTAGTCTTACACCATGGTGATGTTAAAGGGTTTAAAAACAACAATAGATAGAGGTAAACTGCATATATTACAGGCTATATGGGTTGGATCCTGCAGCAACAGTTTAGAATGTGAAATGAACCTGAGATATATGAGCATTTTAACAAAGTGAAATTAATTACACCTTTATGTTTAAAAAAGTACTCTACAGAACGGTCTGATAGACTGACCATAGAATATTATGCATTTAAGAGTAACATATCTTATGGCCAGTTTTTGCAATAAGAAAGAATAGTTCTAAATTCCAAAAAGAAGGCAGTTTTTCCACACAAGAAGAAAAGTTGGTTTTTTACTGTAGTGAAAGTTCTTTAGTAGTTCTCATAGAACAAAATTTTTTCTTGGAGAAGTGCCTACTCATCCTTTTAATGATTCCTTTTGCCTGACTATAATAATCTCCAAAGTCTTTGATTCATTTCTTTAGAAAATATGTATTCTTTCTCTCATTCCCATATTCATTCATTCATTCATTCATTCATATATATTTGCTCTCAAGACAATCTTGTCTCTTGGGAGAAAAGATGGTAGACAATACAGTTAGGTTTGATTCTAGAAACTGGTTGCTGTTTTTGTAGTAGCTACCGTATGTTGCTGTCTGATCAGCAGTCGCTTGTTTCTGCTAGAATATGAGATTTGGCACAAACAGAGGGCCTCTTTTTGTTTCTGTAGCTACCCCTGGGAGGCAAAAGACCAAACACACAACCAGTAGTAGAATTGTCCGCAAGACCTAATTAAGAGAGGTGAAATTCCCTTGATGCGATAGTTCCTCTCTGTCTGATACAGCCCTCCACAGTTAGCTTGATTGTTTCACCCTCAAAATCCGTTCGTGCTCACTTTCCTTCTGCTGCCTCATTTGAAAACAACTTGCAAAGTCGACTAGAGCTGCTGTGTTACTTCCCAAATTAGGAACCTTTGGGATTAGTGCTTCCTATAGCCCCTGTTTTTAGGGCCTTTTAAATATACATACTGTATCTGCCACATTACTATCTGCCTGGGCTAGGCATTTAATTGAGAGAATGATAAATTGTGTTTGTGTGAGATTGTTTCTTCCTTTTCAGCTTTCAAGGGCAGGTGGCGAGTCAGGAGGCCTTCTGAATATTGCCTCCAGATTTGCTACTGATGCCACGCTTGACCTTACTTGCAAATACTGTTCCTTGCAAATATGGGGGCAATGATTGACTTTTGTCACAAATGTGGCTAGGCTTAATTTAATAACAACTTTGAGCTCTCTTCTAAGAGACTAGCTAACTATAGCTAACCCTTATTGTATTTCTGATGGCTGACATTTTTCTTCTTCCACATGAAGGAGGGTCTCATGCTTCAACTGGAAATAGTTGTAGAAATGGCACTGAGCAGGATGCCCTGAATTCGTCAACTTTAAACTCCAGCTTTTCCAGATACAGGCAGTCCCCAAGTTACAAATGTCCAAATTACAAACAACCTGTACTTAATAAGCCTATTAATTTTTTAAAATTACTTTGGAAGATCATCATCACCATAGAGAGCAAGTGAAGGGGGAGAGGGGGAACCCTCTAAAACATTGCTTCCTGTTCCCCCACCTGAGGAGGGACATCTCTCTGTCATGTCCTTGCTGGAACAAGGAGGCACTGGTGAGTTTGGGTGAGGGTGGGAGGAAGCCTAGAGATGTTTGTGGTTTTTCCGCTTTCACAGTGGTCCTGCACCCCTAACCCCTATGAATATGGCAGGTCGACTATATGTGATCTGAATTACATACAAGTTTAACTTAAAGATGAATTTCTGACTTCTTAGAAATGGACCTTGTTCGTAACCTGGGGACTGCCAGTAATCATGCTGCAGAAAGGAATTAATATAATTATTCATGCTGCATTATTCATTAAAATCTTAACTTGCTACCTCGTAAGAGATAATATCAGGGAAGCAGGAATAGGGTCCTGTGATGCTTGATAGCCAAAAAAATGAGTAGTGGGAAAAAGTAAAGATTTGGCTTGCAAGGAGGGATTGAGGTGTACTCTTGATTATTTCAACTCCTTTCCCTCTACCCGACAAGTAATACTGTTCACATACCTCTCTTGAAGTATGTGAACAGTACCACATCCTTGAAGCTAGCCATGAGGAATGGAGACTCTCTTTGTTTAAAAAAAAAAAAAAATCAACTTGAACTTCAGTAGGATTTCTCAAATGAGTCTGCATTAGAGCCTTTATTTTTGCCATGCATATTCTGAATTTTCTGATCCTGAGAATGGATCCTGAATGACTAAGGGGAGTTCAGAAATTTGGACTTAAAACCCAAGGAGATAACTAGAGCATCCATGAACTTCTGCCACTCTGAGAGTCCAGGAAAGTTGGGCAGTTCATGGACTGATACATAAAATTCAGCTCACACTAGAATAGGCTTATGAACTCTTTGGACCTCTTTTGGACCTCTTCAGATGAAAATACAGTGTCATCTGAAGAGGATTTGAGTGACCATCATCATCATCACTGCAAGAAACCCAAGGGGGATTACATGAGCCTTCTCGCCCTTTTAGCCTACTTTATATAATAGAAATCTCTCTCTCTCTCTCTCTCTCTCTCTCTCTCTCCTTATTTCACCAAAATAATATATATATAAATAACAATAAATATAATAAGGGATACATAAAATCCATGTTCAGGAGGGATGTATTTAAAGTTCTACCCTTAAAAACTTAGAGGGCCCGTTTAACCATGAAACTCAGTGCATGACTTTCTGCCAATCACAGACTATCAAGCTTAACCCACATCACAGGGTTCTGGTGAAGATCAAATGAAGAGGATGACTTTGGGTTCCTTGCAAGAGGGAAAAAGTCAAGGCTTCTTGGCAAGGGGGTGGCATATAAATATGTAAATAAAATAAATAAAGTCTAGATAGCAATATTAAAATAAATTCATCGACCATTTTAAAGAAAATAAATAGATTTGAGTGACATCGAGTTTTGAGAAGAACAAGAAATTTTAGGGGGAAGAGCAAAACAGCCTGCTAAGAAGTGAACTATCACAGTGGCGCTGAAATGATGACTGACTGTTGCAAAGAAAATACGGAAAACAGGGTGGGAGTGGAGTGGAATGGAATGTCATGGAAGAACATATGGCTGGCTGGAACCCTAATTAGGTAATTTTTATGTTGCCTAATATTTATTTGAATCTAATGAAAACCAGATTGGGACTGGTGGAAATAGTAGCATTTCTCCTCTGATGCCTTTTGTGCAATTTGATTCAAGTCCAGCATTCTTGAAAGATGTTGCAAAAAGAAAAATCATCAAGCAGCTCCAAATCATAGTTGAAAATTTTTTCATTGTGCATTTACTCATAGAAGCCACATATGATTGTGACCGTGTTCAGTCTTTTTCTCCAATGGAGTCTTCCAGCTGGGTGAAACCAGCTGTTCTGGCCTCTGTGAGATGAATAATATCAAGGCTTTTGACCACATCTGTGCTGTCTAAGTTCACCAGAGATGAATTGATGGGTTGGGGATCCTTATAATGTATCATTTTTGACAAATAAGTATACTACACCTGTTTATGTGTAGGAAGGATTTTCCCCAGGTCTGTGAGGCTTAGAAACTAACATGGACACAAGGCTAACATGGACACAAGGACATTGAGGCTTTGGTTAATCTAGGAACAGCAAACAAATGCATTGGGTTAATGCACATGATGCAGGTATGGTTGGTAGAGCATGGTGACTTTTTTACCTGTGTGTGTACCTCCTAATTGACCAAATTTCCCCTGTCAAGAATGGCTTGTTCTGATGTCCAAATCCAACCAGAGTGACTTGGTGGGATGCTTAGCAAATGACCTGGCAAACCTACACGAGCCCATGGGTTTCACATGGTTTGTTAACCACTCCACCACTTGTCCTTTCAGGTTCAACCTTCCTGACACACTGTGCCTAGCAATTAAGAAAACCAGACAATGCACAGCTGACACACACAGCAGGGTTAGCATGTTAACCAGCCTGTTATTAGGCTAACTGAGTCACTGGTTCAGTTCATATGGTTTTAACAGTCTAAAAGGGTTTGCAAACAATCTGTGGTGATCCTTAGGCTCACACCTTCCCATATGAGGGGAAGAAAATTTACTTTGAATTTGCAACAAACTGTAGTTAGTTGTGTCATCAAAAGATGGCAAAGCATGTTTTGCCATCAAAACAGCATTCTGAACCAGAATTGATTACAAAATGTGGTTTGTGCAGAGTATGTAAAGGCACATATGAACCTGAGTTTTATGCATATGTTCTCATATTAACAAATTATGACTTGAGTACATGCCACTGCAACAAATCCACCTCTCTAGCTATTGCCCAGTGTGATCCTGTGGGGATAACATAGGATAATTCCATGTATGTCACTTCTGAGGTCTTGTATTTTATCATTTATTTAGTTTTGATACAAAAAGAGGATCAAAATAAGCAAGAATTAGATATTTCTGTAAAAACTTTCCCTCCTTTACATTGCAAATATGCCCCCTTCTGAGTTACAGCAGATACCCCATATTTCAACAGTTACTTTTCCAAGCACAGAATTTGTATTATTATTTTGTTTAAAATTATGTTTAGACCTTCTTTTTGGGCAAAACATTCTCAAGGCAGTGCTTAGAACAAAAATCATACAAAAATATACAGATAGGCGATACATATAAAATACTACAAAAGCAAATAGAAACAACATAGTAGCATCCCCCACACAGAAAGCAGGGTATCAACAGTCTTGCAAGAATCCAAAGTACCAAACCCATTGAGGAAAAGAAAGCCCTAAAGTGGGGCAGTCTCTCTCTAAATGAGCCCAGTAAGGACTGGGCATGCTCAATGGGTAGATAATGATGTTGGTGTTGGGGAACCAGGTGAGGGATGAATGGAACCGAGTCTCCTATAAGAGGCTATAGCTGCTTGGCTCGAACTCTGGACAGAAGCTCCCATATGTGAACTTAGTTTCCATAGGTCCATGTTGTTAATCTTCAATTTTCTCATTCTTCAGCAGCACAATTAGCATGGTTGCTGCATTTTTAAGACGGGGACGGGTTATACATACGCAGGCACATCAAAAGCAGGAACAGAATAGGCCAGTGAGAATCTTAGAGGAATCTCTGCAACCAAGCGTGTTTTTAAGACATAGATTCCAGATTATTTGCAAACATTTATAAGGCTGTCTTTTGTAAGCCATCCATTCCTTAGTAGGCAAACACGATGCTTCCTCCACCCATGAGTTGATATGTGGTAGATTCTTGGCTTTCCAAGCTAGTAGTGCCAGCTATTGGCAAGAAGTGCAGTGTGCTGGAACGAAGCTTGCTAGAACGAGTCTGCGCCCACAGTTTTGGAATAGAACCAGTTGTCAGTGGATCAAAACTGTTATGCTTGTCTTCTGTTTTATGCTTCTAGGTTCCAAAATGTGCTCCCTTCATCCTGACTAAGTTGGTTTGATGCATGTATAGGTGATGTTCAAGTAATACCTGTCCCTTGCTGATAATGTTAAGTTATCCTGGAAAGATAGGTGATCTTGTATAGGTTTCAGTGCCGAGGGAGCATTTTTATTCATTTTAATTGTATTGCCACAAAAAAGCCCCTTTAATCCTATTGTACGTGTCTTGCATGATTCAAAGTTCAATTGGATTCAATTTTTTTCATTGCTTTTGCAAGCTGACTTCAATGATCATTGGGCATGTATTGAAGACTTGTTTTGCAAAAGGCATATGCTAGTTTGGTCCTTTGTCTCCCCTTGTTTGACCCTGCTCTTCACACAGGAATGGTTCCCATCAGGGCTAATGTGGTGAAATAAGTTGTTAAAGTAGCTGATAATGACTATGAGGTGATGTTTTCAGCAGATGGTGTGACACTAAAACTAACCCCCTTAACCTTCATATATGGGTTGATGTGGCTATCACATCTTTTTTCCCCTTCACCCTGCCTGGTTACTCAGTTGGGATAAATTAGAATAATTTGGCTTGGGATATTCATCTTGTGCTCACTTATTTGAGGCATTACTTTTCAGACAGAACAAAGGTGAAGAGAATTTGAATCCCTGGTAAATTCAGATTGTAAACACAGACATTACTCATGACAGTTTAGGTTTAAAACATCAGCAAGCATGATAATCTCTCTCTCTCTCTCTCTCTCTCTCTCTCTCTCTCTCTCTCTCTCTCTCTATTTTTGGGATAAGGAAAATACAATTAAAGTGAATGTAACCACCTTTTATTTATTTGGTCAGAGTGCTACACTTGCTTTTCCAAATTGCTTATCTTCATAAAATTAAGTTTTCTGCAGGATGTCAAATGGCCATATGGCTCATTTGAAACCGCAGTTATAGATTGAAAAGGCAGATTTCCATGTTCTTCTCTTTGGTATTTTGTGACATGATTTACATGTCATCACAATACTGGCAAATGAAACTGGACTAAATGAGCTGGTCTCTAATTGCTCCTACATGTAGAGCTAAATATTTCATGGTTGTGCTTTCTCCAGGTCTGAATTTTAGGCATTTGTGGAAGGAACAACCTAGATTTGTAAACCATGGTTTGGGTTACATGTCTGGATTCTTCCTTCCACAGTAACCTTTTGAAGTTGTCATGATAAACAATTCAGCAATGGAGCATCAATGAGTTATTTATCTTGGCTGTTCAAGCTTTAAATAAATCCTGAGTAGCTGTGATGTGTGAACAGGACCAAAATTTGAGAGCTTTTTTTTTTGCAAGCTTTAAAATGGCAGCCAGACATTTCTTTAAACCAGTGAGAGTGTTCAGGTAGGAAAAACGTTATTGCAATCGTTATGTAATATTCTACAGTTGGGTCCAGGATATACATGCAAAAAGAAAGAAGGTTGGCCATTTATTAGCTACCAAACAAGAGGAAATATATCATCCAAAAAGAGGTCTAATGTTAGCAGTAATTTGCATTACATTTGCATACATTAATGAAAGTGTTATGATGCAAATTTTAAAAATAATAAGAACTTAAATAGAAATAGAATTAATCCTAACAGTGTGGAAGACTGCGACCAGGTGACTGCCTCTGTGCTTGCCTGTTTAGTATGCTCTGAAGGGGCTCACTGTGAATGGGCAACAGTTAAGGTCCTTTGACTTTAAACCAGAGTCAGAGAGCACAGCTCTTTGACTAAAGAATGCCTTCAAATAGAGGATGATCCTCTGGCAGCCCTTCAAATAGCACTCTGTGCTCTTTAAAAGAGGACACATGGCTACCCTAGCAGGAGGGAAGAGTTTCTTGCTTACTTTTCTGTAAAAGCTGTGTAGTGGAAGCTGGCAGGCATATTGTGTCTTGATCTTTGTGTGTACCAAAGGTTGCTAGTTTGGTTTCACTCAACTGGAAATTGAGGGATGCTTCATTTTACAGTTTGAGACATAAAGGTATTCGGATATTATTTAACTCTCAAGATCTCTATTGTTTGTGGTGAAGTGGAGTAGCGTATGGCCTTCCTGGTAATCAACTTTAGAAATAATCAGGTAAGGCATTACTGAACAATTCACCTTTGTGCAGGATGCCTGCTCAAGTTTCAGCTGAGCTTCTATTATTGCTTTTCTTGGAGATGGTAAGCATCTTATCTAGGGCTACATTTTTTTCTTTCTCTTAATGTAAAAACAGAAGCTCTGAATTTAGATTATTTTAACTTGTAGGCTGAACATAAAATCTGGCTTATGTTTGAGTCTTTGCACTCGAGCCAGGCTCAGAAGGGTGGGTTCTGTAGTGTCCACCTGGGACATTCCTGGTCAGTTGTAGTAAAGCAAATTAATTTGTCTGTGAGCTGTGCTTCTTCCTTAGAATGCCTCCTCAGGCTCCTTGGAGGACTGTGTACATGTGATTTAAACAAATGATGAATGAACTGAAGCTTCCCTGAACTATGATTCAGGCCTAGCATGTCATCATCATCATTGCTGTGTGGTCGTTGTCACTGACATTGTCATTGTTGTCTTCGTCATCATCTGTGCACCTTCTCTTGGAGGTGTACATGAAATGCAAGCATTAAAACAAAAATAAAAAGACAGTGAAAAGTAAAACTAAGGTAAAACAAATTGCAAGGAATAAAACTATTTGAGAACATAAAGCCAAATTAAAATCAACAGCAGAATAGTGTATTAAAAGCACTTACAACAGTTCTTAAAATGCTGGGGGAAATAACAGCGTCTTCACTCATCTATGGAAACACCAGGTGAGTCTCTCTGGGGACTACCTCTACAAATGGATGCCAGCCCTGAAAGGCCCTCTCAGAGCCACTTGTCTTGCTACATTTGGTGAGGGCATGTGGAAGAGAGCCTCAGATGATGATCTTAATGTGCAGAGAGGTAAATGTGGATGGAGACATTTCTTCAAGCAGCCTGGACTTTAAACGTTTTAAAGGTCAATGGTTAAAGCCATCACTTGGAGTTGGGGCCAGAATCACAGTGGGAAGCAGTGCAGGTGAAGGTGTGCACGTACCTTGTAATCCCATCCCATCCCAGCAGTAGATGACACCTTGTGTCTGTGGGGAGTTTATCTACTCCAGGCTGCAGGCTGAGCTTTTGAGGGGCTGTCCATCATGCTAAACCTACTTTATGGATGGGGGCATTGCATTATGGATAGCTGCTTTAAGGTTCAGAGTAAAATACAGAGTGGATATAGGACCACATTGCCAGCAGCCTCCATTGCAATGTGGCTGCAATTGAAGCCATTGCACTAGTCCCAATGGGAGTCTACTAAAGCGTTAATCACAATTGAAAGACTGTCTCTGTCCAAATAAAGACATGGTTGGTTGGTTTATTTTCTGAATGTATTTGTCATAATGAACCTTTACATAGTGAAGCTTTACTTGCAGCAGCATGTTTCACGCAGTGTATTCAGATGGAACATGGAGCCGTTTCACACATTCAGACATATGTTGTAGTCTTATTGAGACTATACCTCTTTACATGGGAGGGCGTTGCAGGTCACTGTGCTAACCAGGTTTTGGCCATCCTCTTTCCAAATAATCACCCTCCTTGTTCTTAGTAGACCATGGGAAGGTTCAGCTTTATCTTTTCAGCACTGACTAGCAATAGCCCTCCAGGGCTCTGGACGTGATTCTGCCTTATCTTTACCTGGAGAAGTGAGAGCTTAAACCTATGACCTTCTGCATGAAAAGCAGGTGCCGCCCATTGAGCTATGGCCTTTCCATAAGGACATTACTCTGCTTCATTCTCTGTACTGAATGCTTCCAGGTCTTCCAGGTCTGCTCAAGTGTCAGCAGTGGCGAGGAGTGCCTTCCATCAGCTTCGGCTAATCCATCAGCTGCGTCCCTTTCTGGAATTCGACTGCTTGGCGACGGTGACTCACGCGTTGGTGACTTCCCGGTTAGATTACTGTAATGCGCTCTACGTGGGGCTACCCTTGAAGACGGTCCGGATACTTCAATTGGTGCAGAATAGAGCTGCCAGGGTACTGACGGGGACTGGGCGTGGTTCTCATATCACCCCAGTTCTCCGTCAGCTTCACTGGCTCCCCATTGAAGTCCGGGCCCAATTCAAGGTGTTGGTTCTTACCTATAAAGCCCTTAACGGCTTGGGTCCCGGTTACCTAAAGGAGCGCCTGCGACCATATACACCCTCCCGCCCCTTACGTTCTGCTGCTGATGCCCTCCTCCGGGAACCCTCTGTGAGAGATATTAGGAGGGTGAGTACCCGGAGGAGGGCTTTTTCTGCGGTGGCGCCCCATTTATGGAATGCGCTCCCCAGAGAGGCTCGCCTGGCGCCGTCTTTATTTGCTTTTCAGCGCCAGGCGAAGACCTTTTTATTCAAACAATATTTTAAATGTTAATTTATTGATATTTGGATGGTTTTAATTTAGACCTGGAGATGGGCCAGTTTTTAAGGTATGTAATTTTTAGCTTTTGGAAATTTTAATGTATTAGAAATTGTTTGTATTATTGTTGTGAGCCGCCCCGAGGCTTGTGGCAAGGGGCGGCCTATAAATTTCCAAATAGATAGATAGATAGATAGATAGATAGATGAAGTTATCTGTTACTTCTCACTCACTCATTTAATTTATTAATAATGCATTAATAATTATAAATAGTATGCAAGACAGAGTGAGCACACATTGTTTGGCAACTTGCCCCCTCCAAAAAGATTACAGAGTGCAAACCTGCATTTCATTGTTTGGATAGTATTATAATATATGTATTTTGTTGATAAGGTTTAAAGCAAACAGTTTTTGGTATTTAGTATTTAAGAATAAATAAATAGCATAACTGTATTTACACTTCTCCACCAGGTTTGGCAGACTTTCAGATTCCCCTTCACATCTAATTTTGGAGCATGCATGGACATGTAGCTAAAAGTGGACACCTGGGTCATTCTGTTGCTAGCACAGAATTTCAACTGTCATCCAAGTTGGCTCTACATTAATTAAAACAAATACTTAACACCCTAGTAAGCTTTCAGTACTTATGATAGAGAAGTACAGATGCTCTGTTGAAAGATGTTATGCTTCCTGCACCCAGATTATGGAATACCTTGTCCGCTACAGTGAGTTAGGCCCATTTGTCACTGCTTTTTTATCCGCTGTTTTTTTATTTCAGCAGCCTTTGTATGTGGCAGATAATCTTCTTATGTTTAGAGCTTAGCTGCTGACACTTCCTTCTTGGCTTGTTGATTTTATAACTGATATGAAACTGTAATTTCAAAAAGTTATTCAAAATGAAGAGAGGCATGCTGGCCCATGAGGGAACAAAAGCAAAAATAAATAAATATATAAATCATAGATTGACGATATTTTCCTTAGGAGCGAGCAGTATTCCATAAAAGTGTGCGACCTTTCAAATGTTTCAGAACTCTTCATCACAAAGTGATTGATGCAGCAATAAATATCTTAGCCTAAAAATCTGGTCCAATGTACTTCCTATATCCTTTACTTTTTGTAGTAAGTAGCTTGATGAAATGTTCTGGAGAACTCTAAAACGTGCATACTATGTGAAATATTGTTGGATTGTCCATCTGTGGATTTTGCATTTTTTAAAAAGTAGTACACTCAATTATTTCTTATTCCCGAGGGTAGCATCCAGGATCCAAGGATATTCAAAGATATCCTGCATCCAGCACTTTGTGCAGTTCATCAAACTTGCAAACTTAACACACAGTGCTTTCTCACCACTCAAGCCCACAACTCAGGGTTAGACTCCCATCAAGGTGCCCTAGAGAGAGATCCACTGGCCAAGTTTTTTGTTCCCTGCTTGGGGACCAAGTTGGTCTGTTCGCTCAAGTGAAAATTGGGCTGCAATCTTTTATGCTAGGAGGTCAAGTATCCTATTTCGCAGAAGAGCTGTCTTTAATTGAAGAGCTGTCTAGTTCAAATAAACTCTAAAGATAAAGAACCTTTGAGAATGGACAGCAGGAGCATCCTTCATCCAGGCTTAGGGCCCACAGAGCAGGCTGAGCAGAAGTACACAGGACATCAGTTGTAGGCTTCCTCGCTTGGGGGGGTGGGGTGCTCTATTTAACTTGTGCTAAATTTTTCCTGACTGTGCATGTATGCTCATATATTTGCACCTGCAGCAACTAGATTAAACAGGGCAATGACATTAGTTTGGAAAAGTGAAAATGCTCTCCCACTTCATCCTTCCAAGACAAAGCCATATTAATATTTAAGGAAATATCCAGAAACCATGGCTAGGCAATGGGCCGGTTTGCACAGTCATGGCTGTCCCACATCATCTGGTCTTGAGACTCAGTTAGTGCAGTCAGAACAAGCCACCTTGGCTTCTTTAAGCTTGAGCATAGTGTGCCAGGTGCAGTTAGTGTATATACCTGCCAGGGTGTAGCTTGTTGTGTCCTGTAAACCTAAGCAGGTAATTAGGCTAAAGGTGCTTGGCATGCACCACTGATTTAAACAAGCCACTGTAGCTTAAATAAACCATGGTGGCTTGTTTTGATTGTGTGAATTGGGTCATTACCTTTATTAGAATTAAGTGATGTAGGGCAGGAATTTTTCCAGTGCTCTTTTCCCACAGAAATTTCTCTTCTGTACATTCATTAGTAACAGTGAATATATGCTAATTGCAAACTCAATATTAGGCATGCTTGGCAGTTTCAGGGTTGTAATTAATGTTTTTTCAGGTGATTATCGCTAGCAAGTGTGTGGGAGAATACATATATGTCACTGCAATGCATGGCTCAGAGTGAAGTGGAACTAATACGTAGTGACAAAGAAATGGAAGGTGCCTCAACCAGCAGCGTGGAAGCACAGAGCTCTCTTGAAATCATTGTCAGCTATGTAGAATTCCTTGGTTGACTGAAATTAATTAGGATATCTGCCGTTTTCAGTGGCTTTCCCCCCTTAAATTTAAACCATGTACAGCTGCAGTCCAGCAGGGAAGCGTGAAAGCCTTCCAACTCAGAGGGTGTATGAGCATCCTATGCAGAACAGGTGGAAACAGACTGTTTCTCTGGGCCTCCCATCCTGAAAGTCAGCTAGACAGCCGATCTTGGCTGCCTCAGCATAGCGCTTCAGATGAGAAGAAGAAGAGGATGGGGTTCCACCCGCATCCATTGACCTCCAAACATCATGGATGGCTTCTTCTCCAAAAGGCCCTCTTTACCCCTTCTCCAAGGCCAGTCAAAAACAATTTTGCATGTCAAATATGGCAGCATGGGGATGCGGAGGAAGATCTGTGTGCTGAATGCTTAACTCCAAGTCAGACGGTGTTTCCACTTTCAAATATGGGTGGCAAAGAATTCTGTAGCCCTTTAAACACTGTCTAAGGTTTATTTAATGTCTTAGAGCCAGTGTGGTGTAGTTAAGAGTGTGGGTCTGGAACTCAGGCAATCTGGGTTCTAGTCCTTATGGAGCCAACAGGGTGACTTTGGGTTAGTCTCTCGGCCCAACCTCCCTCACAGGGTTGTTGGTGTGTGGATAAGATTAAGAATGACACAAGCTTCTTTGAGTTCCTTGTAAGAAAACAAGCAGGCTATAAATCTAATAAATTTTGCATAAAATTGCATACAACTTCCTCCCTCCCCTACCCAGAAAAGTGGCATGGTCTACAAGCCTGTGTAATCTGCATGACTCAGGAAAAGCTGATTTGCTATAGAATCCATGTGTCCAGATTCGTAGCAGTTCTAATTCATTTGACTTGACTACAGTTTTCTCCCACATTTGAACTTACCTGGGGACCTTCTCTCCAAAACATTGGCCAAAGTGGAGATCGGCTGCAACTGCTCTTTCTCAACCTGATGCCTTCTAGGTATGTTGGGTGGCAGCTCCCATCATCCTAGCCATGAAAAGAGTTTCGCTTTAATATCTCTGGAGGACATGAGGCTGGGAAAGGAGAACTGAGGGCCAAATCTGTGGTTTGGTCCAAGTGAATGTGAAGTTCATTTCAGTTGTGGGCTTGCTTCTTAACCGCCAGGAGTAGTTTATACAAATTTGAGAAGGATCTGCATAAGGGTGGTTAATTAATGCAAAGGCTAGTGGCTGCCTGTTTGAAGTCATATTAAATTAAAATCTCTCCTGTTTCCCCAGTATTTTATAGTTAAGGGTTGGATGCTAATGTGACTGCCTGAAAACAGATAAGTTAGCCAGTGTGTTTTTAAATTGCTCAAGTTCCTGTTGGGATCTATTGGATTTACTGTAATCTTTAATTATAAAAAAACTTAATTACTTTAGGATGGATTATCTATGTTGCTGTCCATTTCGTAGTGTTGCCTGGTAACCTCTCTTGGTGTGCTGGGTCTGTTCCACTCATTGCAGGCTTTTAAATTAAAGAGAGTAAAAGTCTGTGGTGGTTTAGCGCCTGCCTGGCTGAGCAAAACCTTTTAGTCAAATGTCACCATTTTTTAAAAATAATGACTCAGATCAGAGACAGCCTTTGAAATTATGTTGCAAAGCCCAGGAGCTTTCGAGTTTTGCATGCATTCACCAGCACACGTGTATGCCTGCCTAGTAATGGGATGTCTTGGAAAAGCCCAGAAAAAATTGAGAAAATCCCAGAAAACCAAGTGACAATGTTTTTTCATCACTGATTTTTTCATGGTTTTTTGGAAATGTATGCATGTGTGGGGAACTGTTTCCTGAATTTCTTTCTGTCTTTGTGTCTTACTCTTACTCTCCATTACTGCCATTATGTAATGAAACAACTTTTGCCAGCTTTGTCTGGTATCCCAAGAATGACTCTTCCTCGTGGTAGCCTTCGGATACTCTGAGCTGCAGTTCCCATAATCCTTGATCATGTGGGTTGGGCTTATTGGACCTGAAGTCTTAAACATTTGCAGGGCATTATATTGCCTACGACAGTGATCCCTGCTCTGGAGACCTTCTGTTTGGATTACTGTAATATATATGAGGATTTCTTTGGAAATGGTTGAGAGTGTTCAGCTGGTACAAAATATGACTGAGGGAAGAATAACTGGGACCAAACAGAAGGCTCTTCTGGTGGTGGCCCCCTGGCTTTGGAATGCAGTTACTTGGGAAACATGACTAGCACCAACATTTATTTTCTTTCTGGTGCCAGGCTAAAACTTTTGGACATCTAAATTATTTTAAGTATTTATGCTGTGTAGTGCTCATATTAATTTATGATTTCATATTTCAGACTCTGGGGGGGGTGTGTGTGTGTGTGTTTTAGCATCCATAAAGTGATGGTTTGAACATTCTTAACCTGCATTTATGATGTGCTAGAATGTGTGTCTTATGCTATACTGGGTATTAACTGATTTGTTGTGACTTACTGTGCAATTACTATGATCTTAAACTTGAATTGTACAACAACTGGAGAATACATTTATAAGGTGTGTTATAAATACAAAAAAGTGTTCTCAATAGAGCCTTCCTGGATTATTTCAGTGCATGGAAATATGATGTCTCTCTCTCATCAAACAGGGTGGCCAAAGCTGTTTGCATGTCAAAATCTGGCCTGAACATTTGCCATTGGCCCAACATTGTTATGCTCTTCTGAGTCCAGGGAGGATTTCTTCAGGTGTGGTCTCATCACTGCCTTTTCCAGGTGGCTCAGGACCACTCCCTCTTGCAAGGAGGCATGAATCTCTTCCTTACTCCAGCCGGCTGTTCCTGCCCTGCCAGTTTTTATAAGCCAGGAGGGGCAAGGATGCAGTACAGACGTGGTTGCTTGAACTTGTCAAAGCACCTTTTCAGCATCCTTGAGCTGTACCAACTGGAACTCCTTCAATAAAACTGGAGAAGGCTTTGCACTGGGGACCTCACCAGGTTCACCTGCTATAACACTACTGTCCAAATGCAGATTTTTGTTCGGAAGTGCCTTACAAATATATTACAGCAGGCCTCTTATGGTTCTATGATGTCTTTAGAGCCATGGAATAGCCTTGTTTCAAGTGGTTTAGAGTTTTCCATGGCAATAACAAAACCTTACACATGGCCTTGTAGCATATAGACAGCCGGTGTAGCTCCCTCTGCAAAGGAGTTACAAACTGAAAAGGGGTAGTTGAGTTGAGCTTCTGTAGCTGAGCTGCTGCATTTTGTACTAGCTGCAGTTTCCTGGCCACCCTTAAGAGCAGCCTGATACAGTGTGTGTTGCCATAATCTAGTTTTGAGTTTACTAGTGCCTGTACCACTGTAGCCACACCCTTTTATCCATGGGAGGCCATATCTGGTTCATCAAATGAAATGGGCAGAATGCACTGAAAGCTATTGCGGCCACATGGGACTCTAGCAAAAAAAGGTCCAGGAATCCTCCCAGAGCATGAACCTGATCTTCAGAAGGAATGCAGCTCCATCCAGAAGCGGAGGCTCTCTCCCATAGGGCCTCTGTCCTGCCTGGATTCAGCCTCAGCATACTGTAGTCATGTGGGAAAGAAAATATTCCCAGACAGAAAATTTGCTAGAAAATAGCTAGAGTTTCATTTTTTTCCATAGGAGACTTGTTCTTTCTTAAATCTTAAATTAATTAAAAGAAATGTATGCTTGCAGTTAAAAATTCTCCTGCATACTTGCCAGGGACAAATCCCCTGAAAATGGGGATTTGTCCCTGGCAAATATATAATAGAATGGAGATATGTCACTGAAATACATGTCCCAGAGTAAAATAGGACTAAAGTAGTAACAGAAAAAAATGAAGGTTCTGCAATGTAGTTGCAGGATAGAAGCCTGTTGAAATAGATGAATTGTTGTCAGCTGCTTCTGGTCCTTTGGGTTGCTAAATTTAATCAGAATGTCAACCATGTTGAGTATTTTTTCCCTTAAATTTAAACCATAAAATGTCTATCCAATGCAATATAAATAATGTTAAGTATGCTTCAATTTCCCTTCCCACAAAATATTTCAAATCAAATACTAGTTGTGTATTGGAACAAAACTTAGTATGGAATATTTTTAAATTTTGTTTATTAAATACAAGTAAAACATTCCACAATGTATTGATGAAAAATGGCTTGCACAGAATTGCCTGAATATTTTTGCCACGAAGAAATTGCAGTCAATATTCTTGGAGTGGCGATGAAATGGGGGTGGCGGGACAGAAAAAGATCTTGAAATATGTGATGTATACATACAACATAGAGCACAAGAACTGCAATGAAATTTTCGTTGCACACAAGAGAACACACTTGGCTCTGCAGTGTCTCTAGGCAACATTTTGAACATGATCCATCTTCCCTATGATTCTCAGTGCTCAGAGAATAAGCGCAAGAGTTTCAGGCACGGGCTGGCACAACCAACCGGAATCTCTCTCTCTCTCTCTCTCTCTCTCTCTCTCTCTCTCTCTCTCTCTCTCTCTCTCTCTCTCTCTCTCTCTCTCTCCCCCCCCCCCTCCGTAATGCTAAGACCTTTCATAATGGCAGAAGAACTTCAGCTTCATTTTTCATTTGGTTGGCAAAAGAGCAAACATGAACAAAACATATTCCAAGTTGCTGGAGTCAAATGTGAGAGTACATTTTGGGCTTGTCTTTATTGGACACAGCTGTTCCTTTCAATGGTGGCCTTCAGAGGTGCTTTTTTCAAACAACAAGATTTGCTATGAGATTAATCTCTTCAAACAGTGGTTTCAGACCTTGATTAATCTTAATCACAGGCACTGTCTGCACCGACAAGCTGCTTAACTGTTGTGCGCCAAGTTTTCCTCCCTTCGCACATTCAAGGCAACAGACTGTTTAGTTGCAAAAAGCTCTTCATTCAGCAGAGGATACCCAACAGATGCAACCCTCACAGAATGTATCTCTGAACATGCATGGAGTGGTTCCTTGAACCCAAGCTGAACAACTACTTCTGGAAACCCTCCTGTTGTGTCTGTCTGGGCCCAATCCCTTCTGAAGAGCCTGTTAGGAAGCGGCCTGCCCCCTCCCCCATACGCCTATGCTCTAGTTGGCTGCCCCCCCTCACTCCTGATGCTGCATCATGGGGTCAAGAGTCACACCAAGCCCATCTGACTTTGAGAGCTTCTCCCACATGCTTCCACCTGACACCTGCGCATCTTGGCTGTCCCCAGAGCCTGCCAGAGCAGTTGGTGAGAGAGGCCTTGAGATAGGCGGCACTTCTATCATCTCGAAGTCTGGAGCCTCATGTTCCCAAGCTCCCTGTGCCTCCTGCACTTTACTCTCAGTCTTTGAGTCCACATTGGTGTGACCCATAAGTGTGCGCAAAGAACTGCCAATTTAATTCCTAAAATAGACTGCAGCTCAGGTGGAGAAAGCGGGGGGAAAGGGGACGTTTGGGGAACATTCTCCAGCCTGTTGGCAGAGAGTTGGCATTGCAGTTTGTATGGGCTCATGATATGCAAAATGTCTGGTTTAACCATTTCCATCTTCTTTTTTCATAACCATTATCCTCAGATATGGTGGGGTCTGTGCTGAGATGCTTGATAGGTAGAAATAGAAATCATAAAATGTAGGGTGCCATGTATTTCTCTTTCTCCATTGACTGTAGGTGCTATAGAATTTGTGTGTGGGGCAGAGGCAGGGTTTGAGCTGGAGCCAAGATAGCTTTTCTTACTAGTGCTATGACTTGATGATTGAGATGGTGTTGCTGTTTCCTGCTAGAAAAATGGATGAGCTACATAAATAAGCAACATATGGAGTAAGGCCATTCAATTCACTGTTTTTAGTTGTTTCATTAACTAGCTTATTCTAGTCAGTTAACCTTGATTGAACATATATGAAGCTATTACATAAGCTTCATTTTTGGCACCTTTTTAGAGGTTACTGGAAGGGTCCACAAGATGGCTTACAAATATTCATCTTAGTCCAGTAAAGGATAAAAGCAATAAAAATATTTTAAAACAATTGCTTGGCATAAAAAGAAAAAAAGTGCACTTTTAAAAACACATTAACGCTTGTTGGAATAAACACTTCTTGGCTGCGTGCCTACAGGCTATCAAAGTTGGGTCCAGTCAGAAGGATAGCTTTCTGTTGTTAGTAGTTTTTCATAGCAGAAAGGAAGCTATTTTGGGTTAACTCTGTATATGTTCTCATTCAATAACAATTGGAAGGGAAAGGTGTTTGCATTTCTCTGTTATCAGAGTGGTACAGCAGGTGAGGAAGGAGGTGAAACTTGTCTCTATGTCCCACATAACAGTCTGTCCTTTATTCATGATATCACAAGTTAATTGGGAAGCAGATTTGGAAATGTGATAAGCTTTTAGCCAATCTTGTAAATAGCCACAAGTCTAGTCACCTAGCATTGCATTGTGGGGTGGCCTGTCAGCATTTTTAAGGGCTTGCAACCCCTGTCCCGAAAGAAATCCATTCAGTTGCAACTCACTTCTTAGATGGAACAAATGCTGTCTGTTAACAACACCGTGCATTGACTTTGGGGGAAAAGGGAATTTGAAAAAACTGAGTCAGATGAGTGACTTTTCCTCTGGAACCATGTACAGGAGGTTGTGTTCTTGCTAGCAAGTACATTAAGCTACAAGAATTAATGAGTTCTGGGGAACTGATTCATCCCACACTGCATCTTGAAAGCTGAATGGCTTTTCTTACTCTTTTTATTCATCCCAGATGCCTAAATGTTATAAGTCTGTTTTGTGCATGTTTACTCACATCCATATGACCAGCTCAGTGAAAATCTACTATGGAAGATGGATGATGGGTCTTTGTGTTTTTCTTTCAGAAGGAAGAAACAACAAGCACTAACTCATACTCAACATGTAGGACGCATGCCCCCACCCCTGCTCCTGTTTTTCCTCCAGGGTAGGAAAGTAGGTCTTGCTAGATGGCTAGTAAAGTTGAGTTTGGAAAATGGACAACTGGAGAAAGAATTGAAACACACAGAGAATAAGAACAGGTCAAAAATATGAGATTTTATTTATCTGCATGGATAAATAAATCAGAAGGATCCTTATTTACTTTATTTGAAGTATTTTTATCCTGTGCTTCAGCAAAAACAAAGCAAAACAAAACAACCCCCCTTTCCAGAGCAGATTACAGATGTCATTAAGACACGACAGAAAAGGAGTGTGGAGGAGGAAAAAGCCAACTCAGGCACTGGTTATTCACTACAATGTCTTGCAACAGGCAGGTGGGGATGCTTACAAATCCAGGTGAGGAGGAACCAGTGGCATGGCTCTTTCTCCTTTCTCTGTAACCTCGTGCTGGGGTGTCAGAGCTCTTTCAGCTTGAAGGCCTGACAATAAGTTCTGAAGACGTTCTTCAGGCCTGTATTCCAGTGGTGGATGTGGTGGGCCAAAGACATTCCCCGCTGCCACACTCCAGGTTTGAGCTTCTGGGGAACACATGCTTGCTTTCTGCCCCTCCCCAAGGTTATAACTTGCCCCTGGCTTTGTTCTTTCTTTAAGTCTCAGGACAGTTGTCTGCCTCATGTGTATGTGTAGTTTATGTGAAAAATAAACTTCCGATTGACCAATAAGGCCAGCCAGATTTGTTGACTGCTGCTCTTTCCCTTCTGTTGAATCAGTTTGTACTTAATACTAAGTCACTGAATCCCTTGTTGACCTTTGCAGGGTGTGCTGTCCACTATTTTGAATATGCAAGCTGCATCGTGGTTTGTCATGTTGCGTAAGTTATAAGAGGGGTAAATCACCCTTGTGTTTCTCTAGAACAACCCGTGGTTAACCGTCACATAAGCTACAAAACCCTATTTGTCCCAGCACAACAAGCGAAGGTCATGTGTGCCCAGAATGGTTTACATTTTTAAATGGCAGACAGAGTATACCGCAAAGCCCTGCAGGTTATGCAGCCTATGATTAAAATTTCATGTGAACCAGCCCAGTGTCTCACAAATGTTGTTGGAGGTAGGTTTTATCTTTCTCTTTATGAATAAAAGGTGCTCCGTGTTGGGTGGGAAACTGAGAAATTTCCTGCTAAATTAACAAAAGTGAAGGTTGCAAAATTTTGGTGTGTAGGAAGAAAGACAATGAAGGAATTCAGTTCTATAACAGCCTGCAGAGGTTGCGTTGGATTCTGATTGAGAAACAGAAGAGGAAGAGGCAGGGTTGGAATTTGCAGCCAAAAGGCCAAGGACACTGGACCCGGAGATAAACTAGGCAGCTTCTGAGAACTGGCCAGTTTCAAATTCAGGGGAAATTCTAAGCGAGCTGAAATGGTCAGGGTGAATGTCACATCATTACTGCAATCATATGGCATCACATTGAGAGGGCAGACCAATGGAGAAATGCAGATGTTCCCACTAATTGGGCCATAAGCAGCACGATCTAACTTGAAAGTGGAGTCAGCTCTTTTTGTTTTGAAGGGAGGAGAGGTGTTTCGTTTGGAAACAACTTCATATTATTAAGCCACATTCCATAATGGCCAGTATTCTAACTTTGCTTGTGTCTTTTGTTACCAAGTGCTGCTGTATTCTTCTTTATCTCAAAGTCAATCTAGTTGGTCAGCTTTAATTACTTAGACAGAAGAAAACCTTTTGTTCCTAACTGCTTGGAAGGAGATGGAAAAGATGGATCAGCTCACACAAGTGGAGAGGCCACAGCGGTGAGAAAGGCAAACCAGTGTGGCATAGTGGCAGACGTGTGGCTGCAACTGCGAATACTCCAGGTCCATGAAGCTTATGGTTGCCTTCAGGCCTCTCAGTTCACCATTGCCTTCCAGTCTAACCTACTTTAAAAGGGCTCTTCTGAGGCTAAAAATGTGCAGGAGAGGCTCGGGGAGATGAGGATTGTGGGTATAAATGTAATAAAAGAACTTGTGCTAGAAACAAAAGGAGATGGAAAGTCTGAGGAAGGTGTTGGATGAGCAGTCTCACATCACCTGAGCGACATCTCTGGTGGGAAATTTCCATGCAGTCTGGGCAGGCCTAGATGGGAATGGTATTCAAGTGTTCTTGCATGAGTGTGTAGTCTTATGTAGCTGTGGGTTTCTAGTGTCAATTATGCCAAAAATAGAATATCTACATCTGGCCAGTGGATCCTTGATTTGCTTGCCCACATTTTTATTGCCCCTTGACTTTGGTAAACTTGCTCTGGACTAAATTTTTTGCAAATTGTGATTTCCGAGGCAGCTCTGTGAACTAGGCAGCCTTTAGCTTGTTGATTTTTTTTTTAAAGTAAATAAGAGAGAGGCCTTGTTTGGGAGAAAGCTTGGCAACTGAGCAGGATTCTTGTCTCTCGGGGATGGATGTTTGTCATGTTCATTTCCTTGTCCAGAAAGGTTTCCTATGTGCATATCTGTCAGTGACTTCCATGACTCCAAGTCTTTCCTGGAAGACTAGTGAGATTATTACTTGGAAATTTCTTCCCACCCACACATGCTTTGAAGTTGGGGAGCTGCTCTGTGGCAGGAGGAATCTTTTCAGAAGTCATGAAATCTTCATCTTTCCAGCACCTGCAGTTTTCTTTAATAGTGTTCTGTTGACCTTCTACTCTTCTCCTTTTAGAAACCTCATCAGGGGTTCTGCAACAAGCTTTCAGGGATCTCCCAGCCAAGTACCACATCAGTTCAATAAAATATAGACAGTAGCTTTCAAACAAGGGTCTTGACTGAGGCTTTGCTTCACACTGTCCTTTTGTTTCCTTGGGTCATATGGTTTTTGAAACAATACAGACTTCACCAGAGGAGAAAGTGAACTGAGTATACCCAGCCTGACCACCAATCTGTTTTTCAGTCCATTTTCCCCATTTCTTGCTTCCAGCTTCTCTGTTTTGAAAAAAATGCTAAAACTTTACTTGCTTCCTATCTCCTGCTGGATCGAGGCTAGCCTCTGGAATAGAGATACTCCAAACTAACATCTTTGCAAATGCTTAAAAACATCCCAGAATCTGACATATTGTAAACTGCTAGAATTTGTATTAGAACTTTTCTACACAAATTGTTTGTCATTCCCTACTCTTGATTGTTGATGTTGTAATGGTCCAGTTTTGATTTTTAAGACTGGTTTCCTTGTTTGTTTTGTTTGTTTGTTTGTTTAAAATGGGAAAAATAGGGCATTATTCCTAAAAACAAAAGAACATGTATTTGCCTATTTGTGAAATTGCATAATTCCACCAGCACAGTGGCACCTAGAAGTTTTGTATGGGAGAGGCAGGCGCAGAAGCTTCATTGTGTAGAGCTAGGATCTCAATTCTGCAAGGAAAACAAAAGTAGTTTCAGCAGATTGATACTCCTTGCTATGTATTTATTTATTGCTTTTATATACCATCCTTCACTAAAAGTCCCAGGACAGTTCTGCAATGAAATAAAAGTGCAGCATCAGGCAACACATTACATCAGATAAAGCCCATTCATCCCCTGGATGTCAGGCCCAGTCCAGACACACGCAGAACTAGGCATTTAGTAGCAGCCCGGCCGCCATGCACCAGTAAAAGCCTACCTGGCTCCCAGTGCCTGGCTCAGATTAAGCCCTTTTACTGTGAGTTTCTGTATCTAAATAGAATGTTGTGTCCAGGCTCACGTCTCACTTGTGGAAGGGCAGATCTGTCAGTGGCTGTTAGCTGCAGTAGCTCAATGCAGTCTCAGGCTCCGAACACAGTTCTGGGCAGTGGAGCAAGGAATAGCAGGGGAGGGCAGTGTCCTCCATGACCTGCTTGTGAGATTCCCAGAGCTATCTTGTTGGTCATTCTGGAAAGGAACATGCTTGATGGGACAGAGCATTGGTTGAATTCAGGATGGCTCTCCTTAGTTTATATTTCAGTGATCTTTTTTGTATTTCTAAACAAAGATTAGCTTGTTTTTTAGTATATATTCACACAACAAATACAGCCATAACAACAAATACAGCCATAACTGTTAGAGGCAGGGGAGGGGAAGAGCTGTCAGTGACTCTCCTAGGCTTTGCTCAGTCCCTGAGTGTATTTTCAGTTTCAGTTTATTGTCATAAACAAAATGGTTTTACTGTCAGTTAGAACTACAGTTTAATATAAGCATTCCATATTGCTTGGTAAGCATCATATTTCTGTAATCCACAGTATTTATGACAAATGCAGATAGGCCTTTTGCCCCTTGGTGGATTGTTGGTCTGTGTTTATATTCCCAGTGTTTACATTTGGAGTTCCATTTACCCTATCTTGGAATAAGGATCCATAGAATTGGGAGGTACGCGTAGCCTGTCAAACGCTATATTGTCTGTAATTTGTAGATGAGTTTCCAGGGCCGAGCTGTTAACAGAGGATCACAACTGTGCAGAACTGAACAATAGAACAGTACCTCATTGTGTGTGTGTGTTAAGGAGCCTTCTATATTTTTCTACATCTTTGATTTCTATCTGGTCTTTATATAATAACTTCCTTTTGACACAGCAGTTCTCAAATGACATGAATGGAGCAATCTGGTGGCTGGCTAACCATGAGTTGTCTGTCCTTCTTGCAGATGATGAAATTTGCCTGGGATAACTACAAGCAATATGCCTTGGGGAAAAATGAACTGAGGCCTCTCACTAAGAATGGACACATCGGAAACATGTTTGGTGAGCTGAACTTCAGTTTGCTGGAATTGTCTCAGATACTGTTCTGTTCCTAAATGTTTAGGGAAAATAATATTAGGCCAGGGATAATTGACATTCTTTGAGTGACTGAGCCCACAGTGGAGCTACAGTAACCCTTGTTAAGACAGACAGATGAATGAAGGCCAGGAGCAAGGTGCTGCAAGCAGGTGTACCAGGTGCTATTCCTGGCAACCAAGCTCCTTCCCCACCTGCTGCTGCTAGTAATTGACTGTCATGGAAGAGGGGTGTTGCATGCCCAGTATGTGGGGCTTGATTCCTGGCAGGAACCCCACAAATGTTGGGCACACTCACCAGGAACTTGCAAAGCGCACTAGAATCCGGGGAGCTGAGCCCAAGGAATTTGATGGATTTCTACCCCCTAACAAATCCCTTGCACATCTCCACTTGGACCATATTACATTAATCCTACTTCAGCTGTCCTGCTGCCAGTTTGTTTCTAAGCAATATTCAGAGTGCAGGTCCTGGCCCTGAAAGCCCTAAATTGTTTGGAACTGGAACACTTAAGACCTGCCTGTACCCATATGAAGGTGCCTCTGCATGAAGCTGAACTGCAGATGTCCTGCCTGAATGGCCACTGGTTGTGTTAGTGAGGCGGGCGGGAGGCGAGGGGCTGTTTGTGGAGCACCTTTCCTTCGGTGGTACAATCAGCGCTGCACTGCGCCTCGCTTTGGAGGTGGGTGATGATTTTATTTCAGTCTGCTTTGAGTTAAGAAGGAAGATCAGTGTTTCTCTTGCTTTGTAATTTTCTCTTTAGAAGAACAAACTCTCCAGTCATATTCCATAGGACTTTTGAAATTCCTCTTGGTTACAGAAGCAATGCTCCCTGCCTTGTTGGGTGCTGTTTGTTGAGAAACAGATGCCCAAGTCTCAGTTAAGACATACAGAACCAGCTTCCAGAGTCTTTGAATCCTGGCCTTTGCTTCAGACACCTAGTGCATATCCCTCTGCTTGTTTAGGCCCTACCCTCAACCCTCCACCTTCGGCAGGCCCCACATAAAGAAGATGGCAGTGGGACCCAGCCTTCCTTTTTGTTTAAACCGTGGCATTGCTCTCAGCCTGAGAACGCTGCTGTCAGGATCTGCAGCTCTCCGAAATCAGCCAAGCATTTCCTCTTGCATCGTTTCTGTTGTTCAGGGGAAAGGTGGCGCTCATGAAATATTGAATACATGAATCAATATTAAAGGCTTTACTTTGTGTGCTTACTGGTTTGTATAATTTTCTCTTTAGCGGATTATAGTGTTTTGGGTAACTCAAATGCTTGTGCTGCTTAGACAGCTGGTGTTTTCTGTCAGTCTCTTCCCCTCCCTGTTCTTTTCTGGAAGTCAAGCCATTTCCTTTGTAACTTCAGCTTGTCGGTGTCTCCAACTTTGGATTTCACAGTTTGGTTACTTTTTAAGATCAGCCTTCCACAAGCTGGCAGCCTCCAAATGTTCTGGACTATAACATATTATGAGGGCACTAAGTTGGGAAAGGCCGTTTAAGACTATTGAATTGGATAGAAGTGACCCCCTGACCGGTTTCATAAAGCTGTTTTGGGAGAGAACTGCTGGCTGCCTGATGTATCTTAACTGAGAAAAGAGGAAGCGTTGTATCATTCCACTTGGTGCATCATAGCTGAAGGCAGGAGGCTACTGTTTTGCTGCACTTGTTTGGATATTGAGATCCAAACTTTGAGATCGCCACCAAGGCCACTTGGAGTTGTGAAGGCCACCATATGTGGCCTGGATCTTTGCTCATCATGCTCAGTTAAGGCAGGATGGTCAGGGTTATCTGTTGGTACAGATCATTATTCACCCTTTGAGTATAGTGGGATCACTGTTCTCTTTAAGAACCTTCCAAGCCAAACATACCAAATAATATTTGGCCAGTCTTGAACAGCCCTTGTCTGAGGAAGTTGGTGCAGAGCAGAATTTTCTTGTATGACGCGTCTTTCTTCAATTCATTCAGGCCTTAGTTACTCTGCTGGATGATCTGTGCCTGGAAGTGGGGATGCCTTGCTCTTGATTCCCTTAAGCTTTTTCACAGTATTTGACACTATGAATCGTGACATCTTTTCCACTGTTTGAAACATCTGGAGGCTGTTAACCGGTTTATCTCTGAACTGGTTTTGTTGCTTTTCATTAAGATGACCTCAGAAGTAGTTACCAGCAGAACTTCCTCTGGCCCCAGAGAAATGCATGTATAGGAAACTCCTGGGAGAGATTGTGCAGAGTTTTGCGGGTTGCCTGTTATCCATATGTTGATGTGCACTGGTCTGAACCAGTGTTTCAAGGCCATGATCAAATGGGTGAGGGTGAGCAAACTAAACCCAAACGCTTACCCAGGCCAGGCCTGCTGCTTGGAACTGGATGTTCTGCAAGTAAGAAAGCAACTGATTATAAGTGGAGTGTTGCAGGGCTGGTGGGACAAATCATTACCAGCATCATCCTTATTGAATGTATACCATGTCTTTCTTCCTCTTGAAAGGAACCTAAGATGATTGCAAGGTTCTCTCTCTCTCCATTTTATTCTCGTAAGGGTTAGGCTGAGAGTCTGTGACTGGCCCAAAGTCACCCAGTGGCTTTCTTGTCTGAGGAGGAATTAGAACCCAGATCTCCTAGTGCCTAGTCTGGCACTCTTAACCACTATATCACACTGGAAGCCTGGTTGGACACCTGGATCTGGTGTCACTGTTGGATGTACTGACTGGGTGATGTATAGGATCCCTTAAAATCCATGGAATTCCGTATACCAACTGTATTTCTCAAACAGAACGTCACAGCAGCTCTCCCTGCTTTTGTACTTCAAGCATTGACTAGAATGTGTCGTATGGGGGCTTCCTTTGAAAATAGTCCAGACCTCACTGCTAACACAGAATGTCTTTTGGCAGATGCTGGTAGACAAAGGCATATCCAGCCAGTGCTGTGCAAATATATTTCTTCAATTGAGCTGAAGCTCAATTCAGCTTTCTGTTTTCATTTTTAAACCTTTAATACTTGATACTTTAATCTCTACACATCCTAGAACCCCCATATTGCAGACAGCACCTCTAGTTAGCTGTTTAACGTATTTTCAATGTTCTATGTTTAAAGTTCCCTCCATGTCAGAATTTAGAACATCTGCAGCCAGGCAGCAGGGCTTACATGGAGCAGGGTTTCTGCCATGGAATGACCTGCCTCAGGTAGAACCTGCAAGCTCCTTTCTTCTGCATCTTAAGTACTCATTTGCAAAGAACTTTGGACAGTTGTTTGGAGGGCAAGCTGGATGCTGCCAAATTCCTGTGCTTTCTTGATATTTTTCTTGCTCATGTTTGTTGTTGGAAGTTTTTGTTATACTTGCATTTTTATTGAATAGGTATATCTATGTGATGACATGCCTTCTTCAACACTGGGGAAAGCAGCTTTAAAATATTTTGAATAAAATAAATCAGTATGACTCTCAAGTGACTTTGTGACAATGAGGTTGTCGCCAACTGTGTGTTTGACACTAGGATGATCTCAGTCTGACCGTGCCCTAAAATGTTTGGCATGTTACTATCCGTGTTTGTGTGTTTCCATTCCAATTGACAAAATACTGATTTTAAAGCCCTTTATGGATTACATGATCATCCTCAACATTGGTTCTTAGTGTGGTAAATATGACTTCAGTAATTTGGCTTTGAACATCTGGCAACTGATTATCAGAGCATCCTATAATCTATGGTATGCATGTTGCCTTGCTGGGACACTGCAGCATATGTAGCAGTGGGAATGCTGCATTTTAGCTCCAGTGTTGGTTTTGGACAACTTGGGGAGGCAGGGTTGTGGCTGCTCAGTTACATGCTTTCTAGGAAACAATCCTTCACTTACTTTCTTCTGCAAATTCAGTGCTTAGTCGTGGGTTTGCTAGTACAGTGGAAAGAGGCATTCCTCCTGGGTAGCAATGTTTCTTAGTCTCTCTCTCATTCTTTTCCTTCACATGAGAACAAGTTTGCATCTGGGAGCATATATGGATTCCATAGACCTCATATTTGGAGGGTCAGGTGAGAGAAGTCCTTCCTGGTTCTCCAGTGTCTTGCAGGCTGGTCCTTTTCTGTTTGATCCAAATAAGGTTCGGGAGGTCCATACTGGTTCTACTGTGTAGGGTCTAACTAGAGGCTCCTACCTCTTGGTAAGAGATGCAACTGCTCTTGACCGCAGCAGGGAGAAAGAAAGAAAGCAGAACAGGCCGTCTTCTGTTCTGAAAATGGCTTGGTTGCCTCTGCACCTTTGCTGAAGTCACTGCAAAATTTATTATTTATTTATTATTTATTTATTGAAATATTTTTATGCCGCCCCCATTGCAACAAAGCCTTGGGGTGGCTTACAATAATACAAAGTAAATTATAATAAAAAAATCAATAAACAATACAACATTTAACATCAATAATTAAAACTGGCCCATCTCGATTAACACTATAAATATAAAGATGATATTAAAATCAATAAATATGAAATATAAATTAACAATTAAAATAACTTTTAAATAAAAATTCCAAGCCTCCCTTTTTCTTCTGACTCTGCTCCGATGTTATCCTTTGGAATTGTGTGTGTGCATTTGTGAGTTTTCCTTCTCTTTCGTCTGGAAAGCTCCGACTAGCACTTCCATGTTTCTGGGATGGACTCCTTCCTGTGGCCAGAGCTGACAGCAGCCCAGAGTGCTGGCTTCCAGTTTGCAGCACAGGAGTATTCTGGGAGAAGCTGCCCTTCTCTTTCCCCTGGGTTCACTGTCACAAGATTCTTTGCATGAGAAGTCACAGTCCAAAAGTGTCCCATGTTTGGTCTGGCTCTCTTAATTTACAGTGTTTGCCTGTCCAGTTTGTTACTCTTTCCCTGCCCTGACCTCCAGATGAGTTTTACCCAAGTTCATTAAGGAAAGTGACACTAACAAGGGACAAGCATCAAAGAGGACTGTAATGCGTGTTTCATGTGCAAGTTATTAGCAGCACTAAGAAGGTTTTGTACTGCACTTTGGAAGGCTCTGGAGATAAGATCTAGAGCAGATGTTTTGGGTTAAACAAAGCTTCTCCAGAGTGCATTTCTTGTTCTTCTCCAGACACTGCCCCTTAATCTGAAGTCGGATGATCCCTTTGCTGAGTATTTTTTCCTTCTGCAGTGCTGCCTACATTTTATGGATTAGGGTGGTAACTGCTCCCCATTTCTCCTTACCCTCCTCACTGATGCAATGGCTTAAGAAAATGAGTTGCGATTGGATCACATAATCACCCTTGGTACTTTCCTTCCTGGAGGGTTCAAAATTAAGCGAAAGACTTATTTTGCAGCTACTTCTGTGTGTGTAGGAGGATACTTCACCAGGACTATTTTCAACCCTGTTTGTGTGACTGTGAAATCTTCACATTTCTTATGTGTACAATATGGTCTTTTCAGTGGTGCATATGATGCTCTTTTAGAATGCAACTTGCCTTCTCAGAAATCACACCCTGAAGCAGGGAACTTTGTCTTTATATGGGCTACTTTCCAAAGTGGATTTGTGGAGGCAGTTGATGAACAGGGGTATGTTGCAGGTTTCTTTGCTGGGTTCGTGATGTTTTTGTGTCCTCTTGCTTTCCATCACTGCACACTGCCCCATCTGCTTGGTTGATGGGTTCAGCCATCGGATGTATGGGACAATTTTTTGGAATCCTTGAGTCCATATATGGCATTCGATAGCTCAATTCTTAGAGGAAAGTAATGGGGAAAAGTAAAACCAATCTTGAATGTGGAGGATGGAGAGATGTGAACTCCAACCTGAGTAGAAGAACATTGAGACTTGAGTCTGCAGGGGAACTCTGAATATGGGACCTGAGTGGAAAAGAAAGAAGAGGGATTCAGCCAATGTACTGCCATAAAACACTGACCAAAGGAAGGAACTACAGAGGGGGCAATGGTACCAGTAAGGAAGCTTCTTCCAAGCAACAGGCCGTGGTTTGTCATATGGGATGGCAGACCCCCACCCCCACCCCAGGGCTGAAGGCCCACTCTGAAGGTCCACCAACAAGGCTCTCCTGTTACTCATCTTCTCTAGTTTTCCCACTGCTCTTGTCCTTTTGTACCCACCTTGGCCTAACTCCCAGGACCTCGCCACTCTGACTTGGCCAGAACCTGGCTATACTAGAGAAGAGAGTGTGGATTTGGAGTGGGAAAAGGAAGTATATGATGGCTTGGAAAAGTGGCCATTGCAGTTCAAGACATCTGGGGGACAGCAGGTTGTCTGCACACTGGCTTGCTGTCCTGGCTGGACCCTTGAATGCCAAGGTAAGCCCAGGATAATGCTTTTCGCTGTCCCCTTTTCCTATTTTGCTGCTGCTAGTGCAGGTCTTGTGAGCAAATTAACACTGGGAAGTGCACTGTGATCTTGTTTCTCAAAGGTGCTAGAGAGAAGCACGTTTATTATCTGACTAGGCATTTCATGTGCACCTGTCACCACAATGACTGCCATTATACAACAGACTTATTATTCTGCCTGCTCCCTTGTCTGTCAAATCTACTTATTATTCTGACAAAACGTTTTAAATCCCTTTAGCCTGGCAGCGTTTTATATAGTTATGGAGAAAGGAGCTGAATTCTGTTCTAAGGGTGCATCAACAAAATTTATCAGTTAAGGCCTGATATGTCACACTGTACTCCAGTGCAGCTTTTAGATGCTAGAGATTTTTCTCCTTTTTCTTCCTGCTGATATTCTGTGGAGAGCTCCATGTTGGCAGCCTAAGCTATCTGTCTTGCAATTTGTCTCCCTGTAGAATTAGCACTTCAAATGGTAAATAAACCCCTTATGGGCCTGGTCAGATTCAGGACCCTGTACTTTCTATACCTGTTGAGTGATGGATTGGTTTTGAATAATTATTCATTGATTCTTTTGTTGAGCGCTTTCCTATGGAAGTGGGCCAAGGTGGTTCAGAATATTTTGGAATAGAACAGTAGATGGTAATGGCTACTGAGAATATTTCTCTATATGCTGAAGTAGGCGAAAGGATGACCACAAGGAACCCTTTACTAGGATTGTTGATTATATTGCTGAAACAGACAAGAAAATTGACTAGGCAGGACTGCACATTACTGTGGACTTGTGAGGAAATAATAAAATAATTCCTTAGGGTTGATGACAGGTTGTTAAGAGTGAAATGCTTGCCCACTCCATATCTTAACAAAAGTCTGTGAAATGAAAGCTTCTTGCACTATAGTTGCATTATGCAATATTTATCCAAATGTAATTTTGCCATGCTGTTGGGGAGATAAATGCAAGGGTGACCTAGATAGGAGGCCACCCACCTCATTGGCAGTTCCTCAGGTCAACCAGTTTCTGCCATGGAACCGTTTACTTTTCAAAGCTGTTGCATTTTGTTTTCTGTCTGTCTGTCTGTCTGTCTTTCCTTTTTTATTAAAATGGGTTAGTTAAAGATTGTAGGAAAACATTCTCAAGCTAATTAGAAGCAACAGGAGCCAATGTTGATGGGTTTAATGCAGGAAAAGGAAATTGGATGACATTATTAACAGGTATCATTGCAGGTAGAAAAGGACCTCTTTGGTGGACTGGAGGGGGGTGCTTTGGATCCATGCCCTGTTTCTTGGGCTCATATATGAAAACCTCAGAGGGGTCCTTTCCTATGATTGATGTAAGAGTCATTCTCAATTTGCATTCCAAATCCATCCTTGCTAAGAACTGTGCCACATTATGTAGAATTGCTTTGCACATTTTGCAAGCGAAAATGCATTTTATCTCTTTCCTCCTCATGCCTTCTACCACTCCAGCAAAGTTATTTTCATCATTTTCTAGAATGCCATGACCTGCTGTCCCTTTTCCTTGGGAGTTGCAGCTGCCTGGTCGAGCACAACTTGGTTTTGCTTCTCTGCATTATTTTTATTGCTCTGAAATCAGTCACAGCAAATCTGTTTTCCTCAAGCCATCCAAATATGAAAGTAGTTGGTATTCTCATCTGATTTCTATCTGAGCTGACACTTATCCTTGATCGTTTTCATCAACCTCCACCCCATCTCAAATCTTCAAAGGACAAACTGACATTTACTTGCCAATAGTTATTTAGAAGCATCATTTTTACATTCCTGGTTAAGGTGAGGATAGAAGTTCCTAAAATCTGGAAATTAAAATAATTCCTTAAACCATTAGCCTACCACAGTTCTCTTTGCCTGCTCCTGCTAAGAGTTTCTGCCTTTGTAGAGCATCTGTACTCTTCATTCAGAGAATAGAAGGTCATGCTAGATGTTGATCTTGGATCTTTCATACTGTTATATAATTCAGTAGCCTGTAATCAGGATCATTTATGTCTAAGCCCAATTGTTTCCATTCATTTTAAGGATAAATGATGTTGTGTGATGCATGATACTCTCTTATTTTCCCCTTTTGTTCCTGTAGCTGAGAGCCAGGCTAAATACCACACTCACCAAGAAGATGCCAGTCCCTTTGGAGATCACCCCCCCCCCCCCCAGTACTTGGTATCAGTTCGAATAACTTGTCGAATGTGTTGGAGCCATGATGGTGTGAGTCTCCCTGTTCCCTCTGGAAAGCCCCATTGACATGGCTGGATAAATTTGCACTGTGGTTCCATTTTGTGCAGAGGGCTGTATGAAAATGATGCCACCCAGACATGGAAAATTGACCATGATTATTTAATTAATTTATTTATTTGGAACACATATATGCCGCCCCATTCGCAAAAGCCTCAGGGCGGCTTCCAATGTCAGTTCCTGTAGTGGCAGTAATAGCTAGTAGCTAACAACACTTGTTTTGCAGGGGGTACATAAGAAGGAGTAACAGAAGTGCTTCTTGTTGATGATGCTTCCAACTTTGCAGTAACTGGAGACCAAGTTCTAAATACTTGCCGCTAGCTAAATACACATGCCACTTGCATCCTTTTTAAAACCCTTTCTTTTTGCTTGCTGAGAAGAAGGTACACCAAGGTCAGATGCTGCACCAGTGCTGAAGCAATTGCCTTACTTAATCTAGACATCAGGGCCCTTGCAAGCACTGGTTATAGCAAAAAGCTGGAGCCCTGTAGTGTAGCCAGCAGAAGGTATTGCTCTGGCAGCTAGGAAAAAGGGCCAGACGCCAAGTATTCATTGCCCCAAGTATCCTATTTTGGGACTGACTGCTCTTCCTTTTCTCTCCTGGAGAGATATGCACTGCCCAAGACCTGGAGTATCTAGCACTGGAGTCTCCAGTGTGCTGGCCACTGGCACCAGTGTGTCCATGGATGCCTTTCTGGGCACTTGTCAGTTTCCTATCAGTCTCCCTAATCCTGCGGAGTTTCACTTTGTTTCTTAAAACATTCATTCATTCATTCATTCATTCATTTATTTATTTAAAAAATTTATATGCCGCCCCTTGCAACAGCCTCGGGGCGGCTTACAACATAAAACACATATATTGTTAAAAACATGTACCAAATTTAAAAACTGGCCCATCTCAGGTTATCAATAAAAACATACAACAAAAATCAAAACAAGTTTAAATTAAACTTAAATTAAACATAAATTAAACATAAATTAATTAAACATAACCTAAACCAAAACAAACATAAATTAACAATAATATTAATTAAAATATTGTCTAAATAAAAAGGTCTTCGCCTGGCGCCGAAAAGCAGATAACGACGGCGCCAGGCGAGCCTCTCTGGGGAGCGCATTCCATAAATGGGGCGCCACCGCTGAGAAAGCCCTCCTCTGGGTACTCACCCTCCTAATATCACGCACGGAGGGTTCCCGGAGGAGAGCCTCTGCCGCTGATTGTAAGGGGCGGGAGGGCATATATGGTCGCAGGCGCTCCTTTAGGTAACCAGGGCCCAAGCCGTTTAGGGCCTTATAGGTAAGAACCAACACCTTGAATTGGGCCCGGACTTCAATGGGGAGCCAGTGGAGCTGACGGAGAACTGGGGTGATGTGAGAACCACGCCCAGTCCCCGTCAGCAACCTGGCAGCTCTATTTTAAAAAGGGTGTGTGTCTTAAAGTGCAGTGCTGCCATCCGCCACCGTCTTTAAGGGGGATTTTTGTGTCTTGGAGCTCAGTCCTCACCTCTGTTTTGTGTGTAGGTTCCTGGACAAGTTACTTTCTTTAGTCTTTATCAGCTTACCTTCTGGGAAATGGCTGGTTTGTGACAGGCCATGCCTAGCATGGCAACAGTCTTATGGACAGACAAGCCCATCCCATGGCAGCCATTCTTTAAGAACATCCGCTTCATTCTTTCAAGATTCCCAGTGTGCCCACCAAGCCAAAACAGTGGACGGCTCTTGTCCTGGCAGAGTACAATGGGCAAAAGTGAAGAAATTTGACTAAGCTCTGGAGTTTTATATCCAACTGGGGGCATGTTTGGATACAAGCTGATGAAAGCTATTTTGATTTCTTTATGAGATTAGTTGGATTTTCGATGCTTGCTTTTTCTTCATTTTTATTATTTTCCGGAGCAGTTCTTATATGCTTATTCAGCCTCAAGCAACAGTGCAAGGTTGCACATAATTCCTTCTCTGTTAGAATCTGAAGTCTGAAACTTAAAAGAGTTTGGCCACTTGCCAAAGGTACGCAGTCTTTCTTCAAAAGGAAGGATCCTGTATGGAAATGCTTCTTGACATAGGAAGTTGCCATATACCACATGGATATCTTTTTTTTTAATCTTCCCATCCATTAATGAATGTGTGCACCTGTGCCAAAGGAGCGAAGTGCATTGAGGGGTCCTTTTTGATTGTTAAAAATGCCTCTGTGTAAGACTTCTCTATGCCTCCGGCTCTGCTCCCTTTTTGATTTTAGATTCTGCACATAATGTTCTCTTGTCTACTCAGAAAAAACTGGTAGATTTAAATCATTTTAATAGGCAGTGTATAGCACCAGAATTAAAGGTAAGCAGCAGTGGGTTTCTAGATATAATTTATATCTACTTTCCGGAATCACCAGTTTCTGCTGACTTCTAATTTGCTACTATATATCCCTGATTAGGAAGCATCAGACTTAATCATGTTATGTTGGCTTTCCATTTGAGTGCTTAGCTTTTATTTTCCTTGTGGTTTGTTAAAGACCAAATAACTGAACACTTCCTTCTGCTTAATCCACCTCCCTCCCTCAAAGAATCAACAGGATCAATATTAATTTGCCCATTTTCTCTTAACCCCTGTGATCTCGGTTTGAAACCTTCTCTTATGCAACTTACCTGTATTTTCTTCAGGTAATCACTTTAGTTCCTGATCATTAACTTGAATGCTGATTCTCTCCCTGCCTCCCCCAGTCCCACAGGACATTAGCTTTCTTATCTGCTTGGCTGCCCATTTTGAGGGTAGTTTCATGTATTGTAGAGTTACAGCAGGTGTATCTAAGTTAGTATTGGAACTTTCTCAAAGCACTTTCTTCACATTTCCCAGTGTGACCTCAAAGGCAGAAAGGTTTGACAGAACCTTTTCAGTTGTGTCCTGAGGGTGCTGGTCAAAAAGAGAAGAAAAGGAAGAAACTGTGTTTGAACACAATGTGAACTTCTGAAATAATTTATTCTCAATCAGTCTGATACATGGCATATGTTATTCCTGCTGGGACAGGAGATGAATTTCATTTGAGGTGAAAATAGATTGGAAAATTGAGGGGTTACAAGTGAAATGATAAAGTTTCATCCTGTTGGTTAATCTGAACAAGCACAAGTAGCAGAATAAGACAGATGAAGGCCGTGCTTGGATTTAGAGGTGTGCCTTTTAGTTCTCTCAGCAATTGGAACCATTTCTTTATCGTGTGACTTTTATTATGTTGCTTATCAAAATGTATTGGACTCTCCAAACATCTCTATAGAATAAATGGAAAATCTGTCAGAGGCCATAGGCAAGAAATGTCTTAGTCCAGGGATGGAGAACCTTAAGCCCAGAAGCCAGATCAGACCCTCCTTGGGTCCCCAGATTGTCATGTTCCTTTCTCACACCTACCAATGGTTTGAAAATTTCTTGACTTTTGTGCAGGTTCTTTCCATTCTAAATGGCTGAAATACAGGAAAAGTCTTTAACTGCACTATGCTGGAAGGGGGCAAAGTCTGTATTTGCCTTCAGCTCTTTTCACCACTGGAACGTGTCTCCCTGAGAGCTCCAAAACTGAGCTTGGCCCTCTGGCCAAAGTGGATCCCCGTCCCTCTCTGTAGCTGGCCATGTTGGGGTGGCATTGCACTAAAGACGGTAGGAAGGCAATGTCAGAAAAGGTAGGAAGGGCCACATGTCACTATCTAGGAGTCCTCTTTCATTGTAGCTCTAGAACCAGTTATAGGTTTATTAACGTCAGAACATAAGTGGCACTGAATCAGGTAGAAGTTCATCTAGATTAGTATCCTGCTTCCTATGATGGCCAGCTGGAAACCTCATGTCAGGTATTTAGGATGTCAGGTACCACTCAGACCACAAAGCCTGCTTTTGGATTGTTGAGCTTTACCATATTTCGATTCAGAGTGCAGTTGCCTGCTTGCCACAGAAGGTATAAGATGAAAGCACCTAGTTGCATTTAGTCTCTTAAACAATTACTAAAGGACAGATTTTTAGCTCACTCAGAAAGAAATCCAGAAAGCCAAAAGGCCTGTTTCATAGGACATGACTATTTCCTTGAATGTTGGGAAGGTCAAACAAGAGTGAATATTAAAAAGTTCTTGTTATTTTCAAAGGCAGTGGAATTAAGGAATTAAGTAGAATCCTTGTCTTTTCTAAAGCTGCAATCTGATGCAGGCTTGTGTAAGAGACTTAACCCAGTAAATCTTACTTTTATGTCATGCTTATGGTGTATTGGCTGAACTGGTAGTCCCTTTGGGCCTCGGATGCCATAAGAATCTGTGCTTAGGAAAAGGTCTTCAGAATTTGCAAACACTGAACTAGAAAAGGTGTAATATATTAATATTGTCTTGTAATATATGAATGCTACCATCTGGGTCTTTTTTTTAGCTCCCATTCACACACTGGGAAGCTGCTAGGCATGCTAGCGGCTATTCCTGGCCAAATCTTGCTGGATATTATCCTCTGTGTAGAAATACTGTTTGGGGCTGCAAGCCTGCTTCCTTTCCCTTATCTTGACACATTTCCTGCTGTTCTTCAGAATATGTGTTCAAATGTTGGAAGATGCCCTTTCTTTTTGATGTCAGTAACACAAGTTTCAGAGTCTCTCTCAGCCTTTATGGATCCAAAAGGAATTGCCAGCCTCTGCTCATTAGCACTAGCTAAAGCGCTTGAAGTCCATGGATAATTGTTTTAGATGGGATGCGGGTGCTCATTTGAATGAGCCTTGTGTGGAATTATGCAGTTCCTTGGGGAGGCACAAGATGAAGAAGCAAATCGTGTTACCTTTAACCAGCTAGCAATTAATTTCAGCCAGTAAAATAAAGCAGCCTAGAGGGCCTGTGGCCAATAACACATCTGTTGTAGCATTTTCTTTCAGCTGGTGCATTTGAAATGGTGCAAATCCATCTTGTCTCAATTCCTGGAATCAGTTGGGTGTTCATATAATACCAACACAATGCGCACTATTATGATGGGCAGCACAAGTGCAAAAGGAGGGCTTGTACATTGCAAGGAGCTCTCAGAGGGAAGGGAGTGAAAAGCATCTCTGTGCAGGTACATACACCCCACGTGAGATTCTGGCCAGGGATGGCCAAGCTGCCAATCACAGGGCCAGTTTCTTCTTTACTTCTCTCTCTCATTGGAGCATGTCCAAACTATTTGTTGCTATAGGTGCACTTGCAGCTACCACAAGGTTAAGACATTGGTTTTCAGCTGCTGAGTTAGGGCCACAAGCAGCTTTTATCCTGAGCTGAGGTAGGTCACACCAGTGGTGCCCTCTGCTTGTCCTTTTTTGTTGGCTTAAGAACATAAGCTGCCTGCAAGTGAGTTGGTCCTTGGTCTATCCAGGTCAGTTTTGTAGAGATGGACTGGCAGCACCCCTTCAGACCTGACTGGAAACGCTGGAAATCGAACCTGGGGCCTTCTGCATATAAAGCATGTGCTATGGCATGCGTTCCTTGTTTCTTTGGGGTTTTTGGAACAGAAATCTTTGTGTGCCTCTTTCTTTCCTTTAAGGGATAGGAAAAGATGATGCGATGCAAAGGAAAGTCTGGCTTCCTGTACCTTCTTAAGGCTTGCATAGGGAAGAGAAGTGTGGTAGCTTCATCTTTTCTCACCCTTGTATTGACAGGCTGCAGATACCCTAGGTCATTCTTCTATTGAAATGTCAAAGAGATTGGAGCTCTTTTGGTCTTCCTTTGCATTTGGTCACCCAAAGAAGCTGCAGGAAGACAGACATGTAAGGCTGGAAAATAGGTTAGAGATTGTAGGTTGGAGCCAAAGGCAGCAGATCACTCAGATAAGGGCTGCCTCTTGTCAGAGAGACCAGCCTGGGACTTGAACCTGCTCCTGCCGGCATACCCTGAGAGGCAGTTTCTGGTCATCCCAGAAGAACACAAGAAAAGTCCTGGTAGATGAGATCAAAGGCAGTCTAATCCACCATGGCTTGTCAGTTGCTTTGTGAAGCCCACAGGGAGGACATGTGGGCAACAGCTTTTAAGGCCATCCAGGTTGGTGGCCATCATGTCATCTTTTAATGCTGAATTCTATCATTGAAATGCTTTGCAGAGAAGTACTTCCTTTTGACTGTCCTGAATCTTCCACTATTCAGCTTCACTGGATGATGCTGGGAGAATGCGTGGCAGAATTTTGGAACTTGCTCACCTGTCACCTATCTCCCCATCTGCTTCTACTCACATACATGCATAAGCATAAAATATGGTTTTAAAAACAGAACTCAGTGAAAATTAGAGAGATTCTAGATGTATGTTTCTGCATTAGTTTTGATCTATTCAAGTCTGCTAGTAAAGGAAGTAACACAGTGTATCACATAGCATTGTGTCTCAAGATGCCGTCCTGCATGACATCCATGCTCAGACATTCCTAAAGCCAGCATTTATCATGTTAACATGTCTCCTATTATGGGTAACTGGCAGTGGTTGTGTGATGTGTAAGCTGGTTTTCATTGAACAGTACAGGTAGAACTGTGATTAATTAGCTCTGCCTATGAGTTTAGAGACATGAGCTGTTGAAATGGCAAAACAGATTGAGATGTCTTACAGGCAGCTGTACGGGCAGCTCTTGTTAATGCCGTCCTTTAAAGATTTTGTTCCTTGGTGAAACAGGAAATGGAACATCTATATTTTCCATTAAAACAAAAGAATTAGTCTCTGACCAGCTTCTTCAGAATTTTGCTGACTTCTGCAAAATAGGAAAAGCTACACAAGAGAACAAGACTGAATTAACCTTGAATTAAGTACACAAAAGGAATGAGAGAGAAAGCTTTCACCTCCTTCCCAATGAAGCGAATTCTATGTGAGCATCCTCATCTTCTCTTCTATCTTTGAGATTCAGAGGTGGGTACCAAAATGGCACCACCCTTGCTTAAGAAGCAGGCATCATCAACTGTGGGGACATCCCAAGGTGTGCAGACATACAGATGATGATGATGTGGGTGGGGGGACCCAAAACCAGCCCCATGAGGATTGAGCATATTGGGCATTAGCCACAGAATTCTGACAGACTGATGAATGGGTATGAGAGAATGGGAGAGGGGGGATGGAGCTGAATGGATCATCCTGGAAGAGGGCACTGTTGACTGGCTGGCCTGGAACATTGAACTGGTGCATTCTGTAATTGCTTGAACCTTCATCATTTTACTCAGATATCATGACAAGATAAGAGAATGCACATTGAATTTTATATTATTCAGCTGAGTGCTTCAGCTCTCCTGCCTGTTGGGATGCATAGCTATTTCCTAAAAGATCCACACATGCTTCCCCTACAATACAGGCATAGAACATTGTCCTGTAAATACCTAAGTGCATTACACAGGACTTACGTATTTTTGTCTGTGTCTTAAAATATCTTTCAGTAGCACATCACAGCACAAGACCTTTGGCATTTTAACAATATGAATTGCATTTGCCTGAGGCAAAAAGGGAATTTTTATAACATAGATTGTAAGAGGTGGTGGCAGTCTAAGTGTCAGAATGAAGTCAGAATATTATGTGAAATAAAATGTGGGGCACCCCATGTTTCTTTTGTATGAAAACAGCTGCTTTAGCTAGAGTGTCATTCTACACTAGGAGGGTCGCTTGCCCTGTGTTTTTAAGCCCCCAACCACAACAGAACATGGTTTTAAGATCTGAGGATTGAATTAAAAGGATATTAAGGTCAGATCCCACTTGAGATGAATGGGGAAAATGCACTGATGCAAAGCCAAGACATTTGGCGGGATGTCAGTGCAGCCTTATACATGACTACTCAGAGGCAGTGCAATGAGACATATTCCCAGGTAGGTATTCTGGGCTGATGCAGCAATTAAGATAAGGGTTTTTATTATTGTTCTCCCGTTGAAGAGACTTTTTTGGTTAGGTGGGAGGAATAGGGATGGGAGCTCTCTGAGTTCCCTGGCACCTATCATTACCAATTTTATTTTCTTTCTGTATGCCATCACTGCTATACAGTTTAATTTAAAAAAAAAGTCATATAAAGATACAATTGGCAAATGCGTACTGCTCTGTGAACCCCTGCCCCCTCTCCTGCAAAGAATCAAAGTTAATTGGATCCTGGATCCCACAAAATCCCCTCTATGCAGTGTTAAACCGTGGCTAAAGGCACAATCGTATGAATGTTATGTCCCACAGCTGCTAGCATTCCCCAGTCATCTATGCCCCCAGCATGGGATTACACCCTAAACAGTCCCACATACCTTTCTTCAAAGGTGTTTCATAGCTGTGTGTGGCCAGCTGCCAGGAATCCCTTGGTCATTCTTTGTGATCTAATATGGAGGTCTCCTCTGTTATGGTGTGTCATGAAAAGACTTGTCTAGATAACTAGCTTGTACGTATTTGCTTTTGTTGCTTCTTGGTACAATTAGTATTTGGCAGTCATTGCCAAAAAAATCTCAACCCCATGATCAATGACTGCCAAACACAAATGCTTCCATTTTCTGATTCTCAAGAAGTAGCTCTGTTAGTTTGTTACAGCAAGCACAAAAACAATTTTATAGCACCTTGAAAGACCAACAGATGTCTTATGCATGAAAGTGTCTGTCATAATAAATGTTAGTCTTTAAGGTTCTGCATTACTCCTTTTTGTGTCTGCTTTGTTATGATTGTCTGCGATATCATCAGGGCTAGAGACCTGCTTTAGTGTTCTTCGAAAATGTTTAATTTTATACAATTATGACTCAAAATATGATGCACGCTATCTTTGCCATGCAGGCCCTATCCACGTCTGATACAACTCAAGGGAAATGCATATTGTAAGTGCTGATCAAGGTGACTGTATTTCTTGAAGACACGTTTGTGCATGTTTAAGATCTGGGTACGGAGAAGTGAACCCTTTGTGAATCAGCATTTTGTCTGAATCACCAAGAATGAATCACTGCAGCACTTCACAGTTATAGTAAATCTGGCAGGAAAATATCGAACTCTGCTATGAGATGCTGGTTTTTTCCAATGACAAATTCAATAGCGTGTCTCCCGATGAGTAGCTCTTTAGTTGTTTGAATGCAGAAGAATATATGTTCTACAGAGGCAGGAAAAAGTTATTAAAATGTTTGTGTGTGTATGTATTTTCTAAGTATTGCTGCTGCTCAGTCATAGAAAGAAGACAGGCCATATTTACCAAAGTTTTGCATAATCTATAATGATAAAATGGATACGTGTCTGTCTGTCCATATGCTTGTCAATGCTATAGTGCCAGTACTATGAAACCCGGACACCTGAAACTTGGCATGCATGCTAAGGGGACCATATGGAGGTTTAAAAGAATGCATTAATATAACATGATTTCAGTGTATGTCCATATGTTTGAATCCACAGTTAAGTCATCAGCCACTTAAGGGCAGAGCTCTTTAAACAGTCTACAACTTTGCAGTGTGTGCAATTTGAAACCAAGGGAGATTTGTAGGCTAAGGGACAGAGTTCTATATCTGCCCCTATTCCTGCAGTGGAGTAACCCTCCCTTAAGGGATGTAGTAGACAGAGAAGGGAGCTAACAGGGTGTGCTATGGCAGGGGTTGTGTCTAGGGTTACCAGTGGGCGAGGTGTGGCTTCACTCTGATGTGGCAGGCACAACGGCCCCAACCCTGACAGCTCTGTACCTTGCTGTGTGAAACAAGGGGCTGTTCCAGTCTGTGCAAAGCTGGGTCTGTTTGATGGTAAGACTTCAACACAAGCACAGTTGATTGGGAGCAGTATTCCATTTACTCCTGGAGCATGTACTGATAGTGGTCAGTTCAACGTTTCTGGAAGCTGACAGGTAGAAAACTGTGACACCCACCCTTTGCCACTGTTTTATCTTTTGGTGGTTGGTATTCAGAGGTATATACTGTCTGACTATGGGCATTTCATTGAGGTGTCCTAGCTAAGAGTTGCTAAGAGACCTGTCCTCCCCCTTTCCCATGATTTTGGCTAATAAAGTTGCCTAAGCTGGTGGCCATAACTTTGTCTTGTGGCAGCAAATTGCATTACCAAACTTGGCACTGGGTAGAGTGCCATTTTTTATCTGAGCTGATGACACTGTGCTTGAATTCATGGGGTCGATGCAGAGTTCTAGCATTTAGGCTCAAGGGAGAAAGAGGGAAGTGCGAGCCTGTGTGTGCAGGTAATATTGCAACATGGGTGGGGCGGAAGTGGAGGAAAACATTGCAGAAATTTGCCTCTGAAGAAATTAGATCTTGCAACAATGTGAATTTCAAAGCTGAGGGCCAGCACTCTTGGGGCTTTTTAGGTTAGGGGGGAAAGTTGGCTAAGGTTGGTATGGCAGAGGTCCATAGAACTATTAACGAAGGGGAAAGTTTACAGAGATAAATTATTTGGTACTGACTTCTTCAAATAAGATCCTGCACAGCCCTGTCAAACAGCGACCTTGTGTGGATGTGGGCAGGTTGTAGAAACTTAACTGCAAACCATTTTTAAGTAAACCAAACCAAAGTAATATGTGGGCTGGAATTGCAACACTGTTATAACTTTATTTTTGTTTTCTTGCCTGCCACCTTGTGAGGGCTTCTGCTCTGAAAGGCAGCCAAGAAATATTTTGAATAAATAAATAAATTCTGATTGTGTGCTTCTCTACATTTTGTAAAATTATACAAAATGTATACAAAAATGCATATTTTATCAGCACATATGTAAAATTTACATACAGCATCTCAAGCATTCTGTTAAAAAGTCACCCAAAATGGGACTGAAGTCACTCATAACCAAATAAATATGAAATTGACATGAACCAAAAATGGACAGATGTGACCCTCCCTACTTGTAACAGATGGAACAAAGTTGCATTTAACAGTCTACAGTCACAAGCCCATGGCACAGAACTTCAGTAAGTGAATGCATATAGTTTGGGGGATTTGTTATTTATATTGTATTGTGAGCTCCTTTTGAGAATTTGAGAACCAAAAGGTGGCCTAGAACTAAATTGTGGCATGACATGAGTATACCATTATTATATACTGGAAGCAGAAATGCAGGGCCGAGCAGTTCCAAGCACCAAGGAGTGTTTTCAAGATAGGTGCTGAAAAATAGTATCCTTCTAGGGATCTCATTAATTTGAGATGTTTGGATTTTCCTTTCCGATCTTCTACTAATTCACAAAATTGCAAATTGCCTGCAATTTCTTTTGTAACTGGAGAGAAACTGCTTGTTTTAATCTCAGGGATTGTGCATTTTAAAAAAGAAGTCTTTGGTAATTAATTTATTTTATTTGAAGTTTTTATATGTCATCGTAATACTAAAAGTCTCTGGACGGCTTACAAAAAATAATTGATATTATCTCTCTTAAACTCTTCTTTAGGAAACTTCCATGCTTATGGTTATAGGTGCGATAGGGCAACCACAGTAGGTAGTTTTAATACATATTTTGGAAAGTTTAGATGACACAAACCCCTCAAAGCCATTATGAATTGTTTGGCAGCCAGAAAACGTCAGTCAAGCTAAAATTGCTGAACACGTTTTTTTGTGTGTGAAGGCTGTGAAAGCCCAGCACTTAAGACTGCAGGTCAAATTTAGTCATCCATAAATACATAAAGACAGTAAGATCCCAATAATGAAATATTTCAGCTCACAATAATCCAATTATAAAAGCCAACACATGCCCATTGTGTGAAGCACTAAAATGTTAAAATGGCAAACATTTAAAGCTGCAAAATAAGTTATCTGAAATCATCAAAGGAAACCAAATGGAACAAGCATTGGGGAGAAGCTGCTGCACCCTCCCTGCCCACCTCCCAGCCCATGAAATAATAGGAAATAATATTATTTCTGCTGAAATAATAGGAAGCTCCCATTAAGAAAGACTTCCTTGTATGGTTTTGCAGCTGTGTTCACCATGACAAGAAAGAAAAAGGGGGGAAGCTGAAAAATCTTGTATTACGTCTTTGTGCTAACCATTGCTTTTTGATCATTGTCACTCCATTTCTCTTTGAGAGTCTTAAGAAGAAGGAGGAAGTAATTAAACACCAGGGGCATTCGAGTGATGGGCTACAGCTCCCATCAACCTCAGCCAGGATCGTGGGTTTTTTAGGAATTCAGGGCCAGTGCCTTTGGCAGGCCCTGGACTAGGAATGACTTTCATAGCCAACCGTTTTTTTTTAATTCTCCCTTTTGTCGAGACTTGATCCAGGAAAAGTACAGGATGAAGGGAACTTGCAGAAAGGGAGCTGCTGAGAGCCTGATATCAGAGGATGGTGATGCCACAGCCTTGAGGTGCTGGCATTTTCTTCCCTGCAAGTGTGGCGTAAGGTTTCAAAGAGCAGTGGTGCAGGCCCAAGCAAAGTCGGCGAGGTTGCCTGTTAGTGGCCTGCCTCTGGATTTCTGGGGCAGACATCCTTCGATGTCTCCCAGAGTTGAATACTTGCTCTTAACTGTAATTGCCTGAAGTTGTTTCCACAGGATGGAAGGGAGAAAAGGCTATTCCAGGTGAATAAAGTAGTGTTTTTACAGGGTGGGGGAGTGATGCAGCCTTTGTCCTGTTTCTCTCTCTGTTCATTTTACTTCCTCTTTCCCCACCCCCATCTTTTTTCTGTTCTTCAAATTGAGACTTATTGTGGAGTGGTAGAAGAAAAGCCGAGAGCGGCACAAACATAGGGCTCATTCATTTAGTAGCAAACTATGGTTTGGTGTTTTATTTGTGCTTTTGAAGGAGTAGGTTATAAATTAAATAAAACAATCTCATATTTTTCCCATTTCCTCTTTCCATTTATCACAGTCCTGCACTGATCAGTCAGAGATGTTCTCTCTGACCAAAGCCACATTCTTGTGCTATCATCTCCCCCCCCCTGCCCCCGCTTTCCTTCTTCCTTTTTATTTGCAATTGCAAGATGTAAGGGGATAATCATGGAGTTTCTGACCTGAAGGGGGGGGGATTGGGAGGGGGGGAGCTAGCAGGGGGATGGGACCTACACTTATATAGGCTTGCTTGGCTTTTGTGAGAGGCTGATTGAAACTCAGTAAACAGCTCTGGTGGGAGGAAAATAGCTGGTCATTTCCTGTGCTATTTTTCTCCTCAACAATTCTCCATATCCTTTCCCCCCACTAAACCTGGCAGAGCCTCAGTTTTCATTTTTAAGAAAAACAGCTTAATCTTTCTTTCTTGTATCTTTCTTAGTGGTAGAAATGTTTTTGAAAAAGATCTGCCATGTCCTTGAAAGTCTGAGGGAGAAATTTCCTGTTTTATGAATGGCTTGCCTTCTCCACCAAGTGGGGTATTACAGCTTTGCAAATACCTACATAAGCTGCTAGCCCACCTTTTCAGATATGCTTAAGTTACTTGTGGGACATTAGTGGTCTGAAAGAAGATCACTGCCAGGCCTTCCCCCATCCCAGTGTACAAGTTGTGCTCAAATGTTAATCACACTTGAAATCCAGAAGGGGTCAGTCATGAATGATGAGTCCCATCGATTTTTGATTAAAACTGCCTTCTTCAACCTGGCATTCTCCAGAAGTGTTGAACAACAACTCCCATAATCTTGACCAAGGAATATGGGGGTTGTAATCTAACACATCTGGAGAGCACCAGGATGGGGAGATTGGATGATAGTGTAACATCTTTGGGATCTAACACATCATCAGTCAGTTCAGAGTAACAGAAGAAACAGCAGTGCACAAGGTCAAATGCAAAACCAGCAACAGTAGATTTTTGTTGAGAAAGTCTACTGAAATAATACAGTTACTGCTGCCTGCTTTAAAGTGAGCAGAGACAAGGCTAGGCAAAACCTCCTAGGAAGGCTTTTGCAAATTCTGAGCATGATCCCTGAAAAGGCCCCATCTTTCTTTTGTCCCCAGCGACCATACCTTTCACAGTGAGGTGAAGTCAGAGGAGGGGCGAACTTGAAGAAAGACCTCCAAGTAATTTAATTTCATTTTATTTCAGCAAGCGGTACAAACAGCAAACTTGTCTAATGATTCACCTTGATCTTGTCTGTCATTATTAAACTCATAAATTGGGCACCTTCTATTCTGGGTATTTAATTTCACAAAGCAGCAACTTAAATCAAAGCAGCCAAGCCTTTTGAATCCTGCTCGGGCTGCACCACCACAAGAAAGGTCTGTTCTTGCCCAGCATCCGTTCTTTCGGCATCTTGGTAGAACTGCAAGGGCTCTGATTGCATGCTTCAGAGTGACTGAGTACCTCCTCCTATGATGATGCACGGCATTAAAACCACCAGGTCTCACCCTCTTTTTTAAAATTCCAAACAAGGATTTGGAATATTTTTTGATATGAGAAATGTGACTTGACATGTAAGCAGCAAGAGTTGAGGCCTTTCAGTTTCGATCTGGTTTTGCATCATTCTGATCTAAATTCTTCTCCTCTCCACCTCCTTCCTTTTCAGTTGTAAACTCAATTATTAAAGTTAGCAGGGAAAGCTATTTGCAAACTCAACTCTGTAGCATTTAAGCACCCCTGTTACATGCAAGATTAAGTATGATAGCTTTTTAATGACTTGTGCTGTTCACTTTTTCTTTTTTTCTTTTTGGAACACGGGCAGAATGGATTACTGTATACTGTGCTAAAAGCAGCCTCCTCCCCCCCACCCCCGCTTGTGATTTTGCTTCATGAGCAGCCGCACTAGCGAGTTTTGCTCCACCACCCTGTGGAACATTTGCAGAGGTGTTGCGTATGAGGATAGAAAGGCAAAGCTCCTTTTGACTTAAGGGAAGGACTGCAGTGTGTGGCATTCTGTACACACTGTAGGCAGAAACACTGAGCTTTCACTGCTGGCTAAATATTTAGTCTGTTTATTTACTTCCTTTATTAATACATTTATATCCTGCTTTTTCTCCTCTTTCAGGGAACCCAAACCAGTTTTACAGCCTCACCTACTTCACAGGGTTGTTGTGAGGTTAAAAGAGAGCAGGGGGGACCAGATCAGCATCCTTGGATAATGATAATAATTTGGAAGCCTCTGGAGATGGGGGGTGGGTCTGAACCTTGGCCCTTGATGCCCAGTCCTAACTGCACCACTGTTTGTGCCAAGGGCACAGTTCCACTCAAGAATAGCCTTGCTCCTTGTGATAGTGTCCCACCCTGTGAGGAAGGCAGGCAGGCCCCAGACTGCACCATGAGCTTCTCTCTACTTCCAGTGCCTTCTTTGTCATGTTCAAATTATGTTGTCTGTACCAATCAGTACAAATGTGAATTGAAGGGTGGGATCTCAGAGCACTTCCCCTCCTCCCTCCTGGAGTCTGTGATTACTTAGTGCTTTAGCAGCTTGATTACATGACAGACTTGCTTAAACTTGTTAGTGACTTTGGCTGTGCAGGTTGACATGTGCCTTCCAAAGTATTCCCCAAGCAGGCCACTGAACACGCATTGTACTTCCTAATGAGCCTTGGGTGATGTGTTCCTTGTCGCTGAACCGTCACCACAATTGGCCCTAACGGATACTTTTCTAGGTCAGTCTCGGGAGAGAGGGCCAGGCTGGCTGGAAAGAAATGAGAAGTGAAAGCAACTTATTAACTGGTCCAATTCAGGATTTGTTTTCCTTGGGATAGTCAGACAGATGCTCAAAATCCCATGCTCAGTTAAAATTTAGTGCAGGATTTCCAGTTTGTAATAAACACACTCAATTTTCATGCCTCAGTCAGAATAATCCTATGTGAAGTTTGACAGAGTTTGGAATGTTTCAGTTAGGGCCAGTGTTATGGCAAGGATTACCTTGGGGAGTGAGGTACAAGTCGTGTGTATGGATAGAAGATTAAATGCTCAGGAACAGGGCATTTGGCCAGTTAGATTGCAAAACTGTGACAGCCCTGAGCAGAAGTGCACCTCCTTCCTCGCCCACAAGAGCCATATCCTGACATGGGTGCCTAGTGTCAGTGCTGAGCAGGGCTAGAGCCAGATCAGGGCAGGCCTAGAATCATGTGTATCTCTTTCATCTGCCATTCACCTGATGCTCCCATTCAAACACATCCCTCCCATCATCCATCCACCCATCCATCACTTCACACATAAGCACCTACCAAGTCCAGCATTCTGTTCCCCGCAGTGGTCACCAGAAATGTGGGAACCACAATTACCTCCAAGAAACCCAAAGAGGGAAGGTCTGCAAACAACAGACCTTTCCCCCTGTTGTTTCCTGGCAGCTGTTATGCCATGTCTGGCAGGTGATACAAGAGTCTGTTTAGCTATCATATCTAGTACTGACCACTGATACAGCTATCCTCTTCCCTAAACTCATCCAATATCCTTTTTAAAGTACTCTAAACCGGTGACCATCACCATGTCTTATGGCCCTGAATTCTGTAAGTAGATGATGTGTTGTGTGAAAAAAGGACTTCTGTTTCTTTGCTTTGAATATCTTGTTCATCGGTTGCCTTGTGCATAATTCAGCCTTTCTCTACTTGGTGCCCTCCAGATGTGTTGGATGGCAACTGCGGTAATCCCTCTGCAACACATCTGGAGGGCACCAGCTTGGGGAAGGCAGACATACTCATTAGTGAAGTGCTCCTTCTCGTGAAGGTCTGTTTGTAACAGGACTGCCATCAAGACACAGTGTTCTTTCCCCCTCCATTCCCTTTGTTTCTGCTGAGCTAACTTTAGAAGATGTTTAGCTGCCTCTGGAATTGAAGCTTCTTTGATGCTGTCTTTTTGTCATGGTTTCTGCCTCCAGAGCTGTCCATTCAGCACCACTCACCAGTGAGAAGCGGTGTGTGGATTTCTTTAAGTAGATGGAGCTAAGATGGTCATCGGGTTCCCGGATGGGTTGAAAACTAAACAAAACTGCCTTGTTACACTCCTCGCATAGCCCCATTCTTCTCCATTAGAAGCGGAATAAAGGAACACGAGGCTTAGAACTGTGTGGTACCAGCTCTCGGACGTGAGGAGTGGGCAACTGTTCCAGTCTGAAATTGCTTGTACTGTGGGTAGATTACTTCACTCCCTCTCATAGCAGAGGAAAACAATTGGAGGCTTTATTAAAGCCTCACAGCTCTCATCACAGTTTTGTGGGTTGGTTTGGAGAATGGGGATTTTAACCTTTTCCTATCTTTATCCAAAATGTTAGTATAAAGTTAGCTTGCCTGTATGCTTGATACTAGCTTTCCTTTGGTTTTGGTTGACTCTGCTGCCTGAGAATGATGGGAGTTGCAATCCCACACATCTGAAGGACGCTAGTTTGGGGAAAACTAACTTAGGTTAACTATGTGGATATAATATTCATCAGTGGAGCCCTTCCCATCAGGGCTAATGCTTTCAAAAAAAATGGTTCATAAGCTGGGTAAGATCTCCTAGGCTGATAGGCTTTGATAAGAAGAGAAGTGCTCTTCTGGAAGTGAAAAGAACACCATTAAACCCAAATGTTCATTCTTCCATTCCAAAACCATGAGGACTTGAAACTTGAAGAAAACTAGAGAATATTGTTTTTGGACACTTCTTGGAAGTAGTTAGGCTCTTTGGTGAAAATAGGGCTATTCCTACCTGTAATTTCTTGGCTCCATTCCTGGGATTGCAGTGGGGTGCAAATTTATCTCCCCACGATGGATTGTATAATATTCACCTTCCTTCCAATTCTCTTCAGCCTCATGTCTTCCCTTGGCTGTCTGTTTTGCTTCTTTTATATCCCCTCATTTCATCAGTTTAACTGCCCCCCATACTACTTCTTGGACTGTCTGTGTGGCCATTTTTCCATAGTCGGGGATTGTGCAATGATCTCGATGTCACAGCGCTACTCAAGCAGCCAGGCTGGTTTCAAGATGACATCAGTTAGAGCAAGTGGGCGAGCCAGCGTGGCATAGTGGTTAGAGCACTGCACAGACTCAGGCGATTTGGGTTCTAGTCCCCATTCAGCTGTGGAGCCGACAGGGTGACTTTGGGCTAGTTCCAGATTCTCAACCCAACATGCCTAATAGGGTTGTTGTTGTGGGGATACGGTAAGAGAGCAGGAGGAGGAGAATGATGTAAGCCACTATGAGTGCTTAAAAAAAGAAAAAGATGGGATATAAATCTTATACATAAATACATGGGAGACAACGTAAACCAATACTTGAACGTTTTTACAAGGCCTGCTGGTAAATCATCAAAGTGCAAATGAAGGGCTTAGTAGGAAGTTGTTCTTCGGCATTATCAAAAATGTACAAGCTTGGGCTCAGCCCTATTTAGATGCTTTACACATTATGCTGTACAGGAAGGCAGTGCTCAGCAAGTTCTCAAACCACAGTGTTAATGATAACTTTAATACATGCAGTGAGATTTGTGGTGTTACTTAAAGGGTGGTTGCTCCCATCACTTCCAAAACTTTAAAGCTTGGGATAGTCATTCTGATGCCTAAACTTGACTATGAGAAGCTTCCTAAGTTAATTGTGCTGGAATAAAATAGCTCTCAGATGCCATTCTGGGCTGACCAGCTGGCTGGCCATCCATTTCAAAATCATTCCTTTATAGCTCTCTGGTGTCTTTTGTGCTGTACATTCGACCAAGGCTTTTAAAAGGCTCTTTTTCTAGCTGCTTCACTGCTTCCACCTGACCAAATGTATGCATTTGATCTTTTCCAGGGCATCCCCATTTCATTAGGGATATCACCCTGCCAGCATGCTGAACAAAATAAAGCATTGTTACAGCGCTCTTCCATACAGTTATAAGAAACTGCCACAATATCTTCAGTAATTAAACATCCTCCAGCTTATCCAAGTGGCAGAATAGTTCGGTCTTTGAAGTCTTTTTGGTGAAGGGAAGCTAGGTCCTTGCAGCATCTGGCCTTGTGCCTGCAAAGGATACAATCCTTTCTTGAATGTGAGGTTCATCTTTAATAACTGTCTATCCTTAAAGGGGCAGCTCTAGCTCAATTTGTTTGAGGTGTTTTGTTTGTAAAAGTTTTGAAAAAGAGTTAGCCCTTGTTTATTGGGAAGTCCTCAAAGCAAAAATTACCGTATTTTTTGCTCTATAAGACTCACTTTTTTCCCCCTCAAAAGTAAGGGGAAATGTTTGTGCGTCTTATAGAGCGAATATGTGTTTGCAGTAAGTCTGTCAAATGTGCAGCCCATGGGGAAGTGATGGGGAATGTGCCTGTGATTATGTGCCCATTTGATTCAGAATATTTTTTTCTTGTTTTCCTCCTCTAAAAATAGGTGCGTCTTATGGTCAGGTGCGTCTTATAGAGCGAAAAATACGGTAAATCGTGTTCAGTCTAGGAAAGTATGAAATGATGAATACGCCAACATAAATGTTCTGGCTTCACATATACATTGATGGGGGTCTATGCTACTGATTGTGATGACTTAGCAAGAAGTTCTTGGAGTCATGGTAGAAAGCTTACTGAAAAATGGCAGTTCACTGTTCAGCAGCAGTGAAGAAGTTCAGTGGTAGGAATTATTAGGGCTGGGATTGCCAACATTATAATTCCTTTGTGTAAATGTACACCATGGCAAACACTATGGATCGTATTCAGTTTTAGGCTACTTTAAGTCTCATTCATTTAAATAATTCCATTCTAAGTAGGACTAACATTGGATACAACCCCAGTGCATTATGTAATTGACTCATTCCCAAAGGATATCATGCAAAATAGGGCAACTGGAATATCAGAGAATAGTAAAGTTGGAAGGGGCCCGAGGGCCATCAGATCCAACCTCCTGCTCAATGCAGGACTCCAAGTTTAACCATCTTTCTCAGATGGCTGTCCGGCTGCATCTTGAATGCCTCTAGTGCCGGAGAGCCTCCCTTGGTAATTGTTCCATTGTCATACTGCTCTAACAATCAGGAAGTTCTTCCTGATGTTCAGCTGAAGTCTGGATTTCTGGATTCCTGTAACTTGCACCTGTTATTCCTTGTCCTGCATTCCAAGATGATCGAAAAGAGTTCCTGGTCTTCCTCTTTGTGATAGCCTTTCCAGGACTTGAAGAGTGCTATCATGTCTCCCCTCAGCCTTCTCTTCACAAAGCTAAACATGCCCACTTCTTTCTATCTGTCCTCATAGAGCTTTGTTTCCAGTCCCTGGATCATCCTCGTTGCCCTCCTCCAAACCCTTTTCGGCTTGTCTGCATCTTTCTTAAACTGTAGTGCCCAGAACTGGGCACAGTACTACAGATGAGGCCTAACCAAGTGCTGGATAAAGGGGGAACTAGTATTTCACAAGGGGACTGCAGGTGGCGCAGTGGTTTAAACCACTGTGCTGCTGGGCTGGTAGATCGAAAGGTCGCTGGTTCGAATCTGCACAACGGTTTCTGTTGCTCCGTCCCAGCTCCTGCCAACCTTGCAGTTCGAAAGCCTGCAAATGCAAGTAGATAAAAAGGAACCACTTCGGTGGGCAGGTAACAGCGTTCCGTGCACTTCGGTGTTTAGTCATGCCGGCCACATGACCACGGAGACTGTCTGCGGACAAACGCTGGCTCCCTCGGCTAGGAAACAGAGATGAGCACCACCCTCTAGAGTCAGGCATGACTGGACTTAACGTCAAGGGGAAACCTTTACCTTTACTTTAGCATTTCACATGATTTGGAAGTGATACTTCTATTAACGCAGCCTAAAATAACATTTGCCCTTTTTGCAGCCACATCACCCTGTTGACTCATATACAGCTTGTAATCTACAACAGTTCCCAGGATCCTTCTCACTTGCCGTATTTTTGAGCCAAGGTTTCCCTATCGTGTAACAATGCATTTGGTTTCTTTTCCTTAAGTGCAGAACTATTGAATTTCATGCTGTTGTTTACAGTCCAGCGTTTCAGCCTATCAAGATCACCTTGAATCCTGTTTCCGTCTTCCATGATATTCGTTAGCCCACCCAGCTTTGTGTCATCGACAATCTGAGAAGCATTCCCTACAGTTCCTCATTAATAAAAATTCTGGACTGAACCCTGTGGTGCCCCACTTGTTACCTCTCCTCAGTTTGAGAAGGTGCCACTGATGAGCACTCTGAGTCCAGTTCTGTAGCCAGCTGTGGATCCATCTTATCGTTGTTCCATCTAGGCCACTTTTTGCAAGTTTGCTAATCAGGATATCATGGGGCATTTTGTCAAAAGCTTTGCTGAAGTCAAGACAGATTATGTCCACAGCGTTCTCGGAGTGCATCAGGGAGGTTACCCAATCAAAAAATGAAATCAGATTAGTCTGGCAGGATTTGTTCTTGACAAATCCATGGGTTTCTAGCAATCACTGCATTGTTTTCAAGGAGTTTGCAGACTGGCTGCTTTATAATCTGCTCCAGGGATTTCCCAGAGATTGATGTCAGACTGTCAAGTTCTTCTTTTTTCCCCTTTCTTGAAGAAAGGGACAACATTAGCCCTGCGCCAGTCATCTGGCACTTCCCCAGTCCTCCATGATTTCTCAAGGGTAATATGGAGTGGTTCTGGGAGTTCTTCCTCCAGCTCCTTATGACTCTAGGATGGAGTCCATCGGGCCCTGGGAATTTGGACTCATTCAACCCAATTAGATCATCCTTAAGCATTTGCCTATCAATCTTGAGCTGCCTTCCTGCTCCTTCAGCTCAAAGTTCCCCTTCGTCAGGAAGGTCATAGATCTTCTTTTGGGAGAAGACCGAGCCAAGTAGGAATTAAGCACTTGTGCTTTATCTTTGTCATCTGTTACCGTTTTGCCATTCACACTGAACAGCTGAATGCCTATTCCTTTCCTCCCTCTTTTACTTTGGATATGTCTGAAGAAGGCTTTTTTGTTGCTTTCTGTATCCCTGCAATTCTGTGTTGCCTGCCTGTATTCTTCCTTTATAGCCTGGCCTTCCTTCCACTTCCTGTATGTGTCCTTTTTGTTTTCAGATCATCTCTAAGCTTTTTGTGAAGCCGCATGGGCTTCTTCTGTTGCCCGCTACCCTTTTTCCTTGTTGGAAGTGTAGCCCATCATCCCAGTATCCAAATTTCTCATGTTAGCACCACCTTCATAACCAGGCATTCTCTTAGAGTATTTTTCTTTCTCTGTTTCCCTTTTCTTTTCCTCTTCTGAGAACTGGAAGGATTGAAGAGAAAACTAATTGGGCCTCAACGTTCTTGACTTTCCTCCCTGAAACATCAAAATCTGTTGTGATTTCTTCAAAGCTATGCTTGGCAGTGTTATTTCTTCCCATGTATATCAGAAGGAAGGGATGTATGTCAGTGGGCTGTATGAAGCTTGGCGTTTTTTCTGTTATATCACTAATCTTTCTTTCAGAGAGACAGCATGAGTCCATGGGTCATCCTGACATACATGTATTTCCATCCCGCACAACAGGGAGTCTCCCACAGCAAACCTCTTCTCTTCTTGTTCTTGCAAGCCTTGCTGTCCTTGTCACTACTTGGTTGATCTTCAGCCTCGTGTTCAGTGTTGCATGGGATGTCATTGAGGTCTTCCACAGCAGGCTGCCCTCCAGACTTATCCTCAGGAGTTCCGCTGCTTCTATTGGTACAGGGATCCTTCTAGTTCTGCACCTGTCACCATTTTCCAGGGAGTTTCCTCTGCATTTTCCCTTCCCTCAGAATTCTCTTCTTCTGCCTCACCCTGCTGTTGTATTTCTAGTTTCTGTATTGCTCTTAGCTGTTGCATTTCCACAGCTCTGTCTAAAAACTCTTCTATTTCTCCTATGACCTTAAGGGTGGACACTCGCCATTCTAGTGCTCTCATCTTTTCTTCTAACAGGATTACCAGCTTGCACTTGTTGCGTGTGTAGGCCATGTTACCTCAGGCAGGAAAGCAACACACAAACCTTACAGATCATCACCACTGGGGAGTCTTCTTGGTCCATGCCTTCTGCTATGTTTTGATTCTACCTTGCTGGGCCTGTTGTAACAAGCAGTTCTACCTCCTGTCTTCACTAAAGGTTAACACAACAGTCCTACCAGTAAATGGGAGAGTGTTACAAGGAAGAAAATTTGGGGACCAGGGGAGAACTAAAGGGGGGGGAGAAGAAAAAAGTTAGGGACCTCCCCCACCAAACTCTGCTGCCAAACTCCTGTTTGCGCCCCCTATTCACTTGCTCCCCAGGAGCATGGCTGCTTGCATTCCAGAGTTCCTAGACCAGCTGGGGCAGCTTCCTCTGATCTGCTGCCAGTCATGATTTTTACAGATCTAATCAAAGGTGCAGCATAGAAAGGGATGTGCCCAAAGCCTCCTTGTAGAAAACACAGACCTTGCCTAGAGTCCTTGAATCATTGGACATCAAGCATTCAAGGAACAGGATGAAATGATAGCTTTGTGCAATACAAAGGACAATCCATCAGCAAAACCCGTTTTCTCTTATGTACAATACACAGCATCAGGGAAGGCAAAGCCATTCATGATGCTGGATAAAAGAGCAGAGCCTGTTACTAATCCCTCAGTGCATTTCGTGTATTTAAAGGCATTTACTTTACACAGAAGCCTTTTACAAATTCAAACTATTTTCCCCCTTTCATCTCAATTAAGCAGACTGGAAAAAATACTTTTATGATTGTCTCTCAGTCCCTCTTCATTTCAGAGGGAAGAGGAAGGAATCCAACTTCTTCATTGTTTCTCTGTGTTCTTTTTGAAGGGCTTTGTGGATTCTATCATCAAATTAAATCAAGCCCATTAGTGTGTAACTTTTGCAATATCACAGTAATAGTTTGCGCCTCAGGCACTGCTTCGTGGGGTTTGTCTCTGTGTGTGTGTATTTGACCATCTTTGCCAGTTTTTTTTAGAATTTTTGCCAGTGTCCCATGTTGCATTGGGATGGCACATTTCTTCCACTAATGGGAAAGAGCATAAAAATCACATAATCATTAATATTGCAGAATCATTAGAGCTGATAAAAGGAGAGGCGAGCACTGGCTGCTGCAATGTTGATTTTCATGGTCACTGCCTTTCATAAACATGCTACAGAAGCATCAGCCTTTTTGGGAAAAGCTTGTCGATTGGGAAGCGAGGGTGGAGGCTCCATTCCATCAGTTCTGAGCTCCCTTCAGATTGTGTTGGCTTGGTAATCATTCTTCAGAACTGTTGGACTGCCTTCCCCAGTAGCTGATGGAAAGCAGCAGTTTTCGATGTCTGTACAGGCTTAGGCAAGTTATTATAACACACACAACAAGAATCAAGGGAATGGAGCCTGAATCAGTTCCTAAATTTGCACTGCCACCCGTGATGACATCCTTATTACTCAGCTGGATGAGAAGCCTGAGCCACATGTTGGGGCAGTTGCCCTTGGTCTACAGATGGTGCAAGGCTAGGTAATGAGTAGACCAACCATTCCAGTGGCAGAAAGAGAGCTAAGAACATACCATTTCTCATGCTGTTGGTGGCATCTGCATTTGATCCCTGGCACTCAGCCAAATGAGGGTGTCCTTACATGTACCCTAAGTGGTATACGTGCCACCAGTTAATGGTGGCACATGTTCCATATGTGGTGCTGTGTTTTGTCTCCTTCCATATTTTTCTTACTTGCATGTATTGTGACTTTTGTTCCACTGTAATAGTTAAGACTGCACTGCAGCACATTCATTGCACCCTTCCACTAACCAGTTTATTGCTGCGTTTACAGCTGGGATAATCCTTGGGTCCATATTTTGGAATTAAAGGCAGAATAGCCATTAATGTCCAGTATCCTGGTGGTGAGCACTTGCTTGCAGGCAGCTGTGTACACAGGAGTCGATACGAAAACAGGACTGGGATTGGAACTGAGTGAACAGGGTGCTGACACAGATGTGCAGAAAGGCCATTTTGGAGACAGACCATTGTAAAGCTGCTTCACACACTGTAACATTTTTTGCTACCATACTACGTAGAGCTGGACCCAGTCCTTAGTCCCTGGTGGAAACACAGCTGGAATTGAAAAAATGCAAGGAGGGAAAGTTCCTTTAAAAATATAAGTAGTCTGTATATCTAAAGCATCCATACAACTTTGAGAGTTGTAGGAGATATGCCCAAATGAAGCAAGAGCAGCAAGTTCTTGAGTGATGGGTGGTGGGTGTTTTCCTTTCAAGCTTGAAGTATAAGACTCTCTGCAAAAGCTCTCATCAGTACCTGCTGTTGCTGTCCATCTGTTAATTCCCGCATCACAGGGGTGCAATTTAAAAGTGCATGTACATCTGCTTATATCAGAGATTTTTCAAGAACAACATTTACAAAGTAGTGACTTCCAACCAGAAAGAAGCTGCTGCGGGACATGCCCACATCATATGCCCCAATGAGGCATTGTCCAGCTTCTTAGCAAGGATTCATGGTGTCCAGTATACATGAAACATGATTTTTGTTGAAACAAATTATGTTTTAAATCTATAGAAATAGGACATATGGAAGCGAAGGCAGCTTTCCATTGATTAACTATATAGAATATTCCAATTCATTATTCCATGCATTTCTAACCTTCTGAAAGGTATTATACGTCATTCAGAATGACATTTTATACTGCTATTGTAAGCTTAATTTTATGTAGGAAACCAATTAACCAACCACTATCATTCTGGAGCTGCAGTTGAGTAGATACGGCTTAACCAAAAGTCCAGAGAGTCCATCAGGACTGAGCTGGGATTTTTGCCATCATAGAACCATAGAGTTAGAGAAGATTTTATAGATTTGTCAAGTACAACCCCTTCTCTCCGCAGGAATTCAGTAATCCTCTTATGTGTTCCCATGTCTTCCCCCACCTCTTTTCTTAATGTGTGCATGCATGCACATGCAAACACACAATGCAGCCTCTGCTAATGCAGCCTCACATTGTTGGATCTCATTGATCAGCTTCAGGGCTGTACTGCACGTTTGAAGGTCTCACTGTGCGTCTGAAAAATCACAATATTTAGAACAGTTCTGTGCAGCTTCTGGCCCATCAAGCCAAGTTCATCCCTCCAGCCTATTAGTCCCACCCAGCAGAGGCTCAGTATCCCTGGTCCTGCTGCATTTCAAGAGGGAAAGCGAAAATAGGGGGCTGAAGGATGCTCTTCTGCTTGGTGGGTTAAAGGTTGTGGAGCCTGAGTGGCACAATGCATTGTGCTTAGTCTGCATATACGCTGTTGCCCCCTGCTGGAGAAGAGCCACAGTAGCAGCCATATCCAGGCTCCACTAAGCCAGCAGAGCTCTTCTTTGACACGGTCCGTTTCGGACACCCAAAGTGTTTGTTTAGAATCCCGCTGTTGCCAGCTGATGTCATCCCTTAGATTTATATTGGTACTGGAAAGCTGTGAGTCACTTCTCACTAGAAATGTGCATTTGATGTCTGACAGAACAAATGGTGTGCCATTATGAGAGCCATCTGAGCTTGTATGCCAGGTATTTCCACAAGCGAGTGCTTCCTTGCTCTTGGTAGGCAGCTGTGGGGAGGATGTGTTTTGTGGGAAAAGAGCCTGGAGAAACTGTTGATGGTTTAGATGCCACATTGAACTGGAGGTGCAGAAACTCAGGCCCAGCATCAAATCCAGCCATTGGAGGATTGCCCAGATGGCCTCCCCCCACCCCTTCCCTTGGCCTCCCTCCCTTTACTCTGATAATTGATCTCTTGATGGCTCTCTGGCTTTTGTGATGTCTTTTCCTTATGCAAAAGGTTGGAATCTCTCTCTTGAGGCTTAGCGACTGGCAGTAAGAACTTTAAGTTGAAAAGTACTGGTATTTTGCCAGTACACGTCCCTTTGTCTTCAGCCATATCCACCACTGGCATCCCCCCCCCCCAAAAAAACAAGGTGTTCCAAGAAGAAGTCCAGCCCCCAGGCTGAAAGAAATACAGCACTGAATCTTGGACTGGTGCTGTCCTCTGCCCTCCTCCTCAGCTCTAAGGGGCTTCAGAAGCATGCACTTCTGCTTTTATTCACCCAGCATTTGGCATTTTGCCCTTATTTGTGGTTAGGTCATGGTCTGACTCTGGCTTGTTCCTAATGAAACAAAGTTGGTGATGAGTAGGCATGGCATCTGCAGAAGGAGGCCCAGCTCACTGACCTTTTAGATGGTCCGAGTTAGTTGGCAGGTATGTAAAAAGCGGCAACTTCATAGGCATAAAAACCTCTTGAGAAAATCACGAGCCGAAGGCTCAGAAAGAGAGAAGCTGTGGGATAAAAGGGCCAAATCCTCTTATAGGCTGGAAGCAGTTAAAGAACAGGAGGAGGAGGTTATGCAAGTATGGGTTAGAGCAATTTATTCTGGATGTTGAAATTAAAAGCGAACGTTGAGGTGCTGCCAGTGGCCCTCTCCTGCCAAAGAATGACCAGAAAAGGGATTTTGGGATTGAGATGGCTCACTTGATAGGGTCAACTCAGCCTATCACAGCGATGGAGAGGGGTGATTCCAGGATCCTGGCTTGCAGCTGGGAGATCAAGGGGAGGTGCTTACACCTCTCTGAGGAGCTTCCTGTGCTTCTGTATGGAAAAATTTTCCTCTAAGCTCTATTCTCCAATAATGCATATGATGGACTGCTTGTACCAGGTGTACTGATTAACTGATCTGGACTTTCAGATCCTCAAGAACAGGCCAAACACAATGTTTTTAACAAGGGGGTGTAAGTATTAAAACTACGATGCTGACACTATCCCCGCCTTCCTGTCTGATTCTGCTGGTGTTGCCTTTAGGGTTCCCAAGCTTCTTGGGAGAGGAATCCATTGTCTTTGCTTCACGAAACCATGTAAATAATGCTGTGCGTATAGGTGGCACCGTATACAATAACGATGATGGTATCAGTGGTAAATTATGTATTGGTAGCAGTTTGTTTGAAGCAATCCCACATAAGCGTATGCATGCGCGCACACGCACTCATGCATGCACATTCCACAAAGGACTGATTCAAGCTGTTCTGTTTTCTGCTGATGCAGGAGGTCTCCGGGGAGCAACAGTGGTGGATGCCTTAGATACCTTGTATGTCATGGAGCTGCAGGAAGAATTCCAGGAAGCCAAAGATTGGGTGGAGAAGAGCTTTGACTTGAATGTGGTGAGTCAGTCTTTGAATATGCTTCTCTGTGCTGTGGAAACTGCCTGGTATGCGTCGGACCCTGATGTTTTGACCTTGGGTTCTGACCCACACATCTAATAGAAACAAGCTGAGAAGGGGGAATGTGCACTTGCGTGGGGAGGCAAACAGACAAAAATACTAAAAAGAATGTAGTGTGGATTGTTCTTCTGCCACATAACTTGATTTACCAGATAAGAGAAGAAGTAGAAGAGAAAACCCAATCAGTGTCTGTTTCTATAGGACCCACCTCTTCAAGTGCCACCTCTTTCCATCTCTAACTTGCGCTCTTACTCCACTGAGCAGATTGATAGACTGAAAACACAAAGTGTGCAAGTATTTTAAGTTCAGTCATTAAAAGACTGAGTAATTTTCATTTACATTACATTGTTTACATTATTATTTTTATTGTACTGGCATCATAACAACCTTAAAAAGTAAGTAAAAAAAAGTAATTACCACTTTACAGAGGAGAGAGCTAAGTCTGGGAATAGTCTGCTTTCTCCAAGCCCACAGAATGAGCCCATACTAGAGGAGGAGAAATAAACCTACATCATAATCCACAAGATCACAGTGGCTGCCCTATGAGCATATCAATTTCAAGCTGGTGTCTGACAAGCATAGATGTGTTTCTGAATCTTGTCTTTTAGATAATCCTCATTTAAAAATGAAGCATAACATAACTAGGCATAATCTAGTGCAGCCTTATAATGAAGTTCTTGTAGTAAGACAAGGTAATTGAATAACTGCAATACTTTAAGCTAAGACTGCTTGGTTTTTCCAAGAACGGGGGGAAAAAACTTTTTCCAGGACTATTTCCTGCTGTGGCCAACCAGCCCCTTCCATTTGTCTTTCCTAGGATGGCTGTTCAGAGGCATTCCGCTTTCATTTTGGAGGTAGCGCATAGCTTTCAAGACCAACAGCCATCAATGGCCTTAACCTCCATGAGTTTGCCTGGTCACCTTTTAAAGCCCATCCAAATGGCTTCTCTTCCCCTCATGGCTTGAAAACTTTTATAAGGGATGGCGTATACCATCTGCAAATGCTTTCCCACCCCAGTGCCGTGCCTTAGTTTGCAGTTTTGTTGGTTGCCCACCCACAAGAGTGAGAGTTTGGAAGGCACCAGGGGTGAATTTGGGGTGGGATGGCAGCGTGCCAGCAGTTGGTAGCAGGCCAGGAGCAGCCGAGCCCCTTCATTCAGACCAATGAGGAAGCCTGAACTAGCAGCTGTTGAAGGGGTTGGGCAGCAGCCCATAACCTGCTCTGGCCAATTCCCAATAGGAAGCTGTCTTAGACAGAGCAGGACCTCCAGCCATCTAGCTCAGTGCCTGTATCAGGGATGGGCAGGAAGTAGAGCCCAGCTGGTTTTGACTTCAATTCCCAGTGTGGCCAGAGGGGAGCTACTTTCTGCCCATCCCTTCCCAGTGCTGTGCCCTGCAGATGTATTGTACCATGACTATTCTCGTCATCCCCAGTGAACATCCTGGCTGGGGATTCTGGGAGTTGTAGGGTGCTGAGGTGGGAATGGCTGGTCTACATGGATTGGCACTGGCCTCCAGGGTTCTTCCAACCCCATCGAGAGATGCTGAAATCTTCCTGGGACCTGGAATCTCCAAGCAGGTTCTCTGTGGCAACGATGTGTATCCTCCATGGGAACCTGTTGGGGGCCAGATCCCAGTGGTGGGTACCAGAGTGAGTGGGAGCTGTAATTACCACTGGTGCACACACAGACACAGACACACACATTCATGCATTTTCTTTGCCCCACCCCACCACCAAATTCAGGCCGGTAAAACAGAGCCTATTGGAAGAAATAGCTACCTGTCCCCATGGCCAGTATTGCAGCCAGTGACACAGCAGAGTGTCTCTTGTTCACCACTCCCTTCACTACTTAGCTTTTTTCCAATCAGCTGAGCAGCAGCAGTGCCAGGGGGAATGGGGTTGTGGGGAAAGGTCCTGTGAGCCAGAGGTTCCCACCCACTCTCTACAGCACTGCTGCTAGTCCCTCTGCAGAGCCCTTCTAGGATCAGTGCTGGATGACGACCCACAGCCCCTTTCGTCCCTGGCTTAAGAGCAGCTGGAAGCTCAAATGTTGTATGTACTGAGCTAGCGTGGAACTTCTTATTCCAGCTGCATCGTGATTTTTGCAGCAAGGCTGGCCCTTCACTTAAAGCAGGAGCAGCAAATGTGGTGGCTTCTCCTTAGAAAAGCATTGTTTCAAAAGGGATACCCAACTCGGTCCTGCAAATGGACAGTCGCATCTAATAAATTTGGTGGAGTGTTTTGTGTTTGGTATCCGATCGATAGGCCAAGAGACAAAATAGAGAATGATAATTGATCTGTGTTTTCACAAAAGCTCTTCCTCCTGCCCCATCCACCCCCACAGATCAATCTGCAAATGCAGATAAACAGATCACAGGATGTGATGCAGAAAAAGAACTAAAACCGCATTACAGATTTTCCTTTTTTTTATCGTACAGTCAGTTGTGATAGAACAGAAACAGAACCAACCTACCAATACCAAGATGAAACATTTGTTAAATAAAAGACGTGCAGGGCATTATTCCCAAAGGCTGGGAACATTTCTTTGAATATTCACGATTTCAGAATAGGGTTATCCTTGAAAGCAACTGGCTTAGAAATGGGAGACCCAGGTTCCAAATCAGTTCAGCTGCAACTGAAAATCCTTGGGCGAGAGTCTTATCCTTCATTTACTATCTATAGTGGTGAAAGAAGATGAGTGCAGTGTCTGCCAAGCCCATGAAGCCCAGCATATCTGGAACTTGGCATGCATAGCAGGGGCCAAATGGGTTGTTTTGCTTTAATGACCTTCCCGTTCATTGTCATTAATATAAATGTGTTAACGTGGTTGAGGCTTTCAGTAGTAGCTTCAGCCAGTAGGGGCAGCCTTCCATAATTAGCACACGGTCTTGGAGAAATCAGAAATGAGGAAGAGTACTAGGATGAGAAATGGAATTGTATGCTCTCCCCCGCACGCGCGCACACACACACACACACACTGATGTACGGCAGGTCTCTCTGGATAGGCCCCTCAGTTTGCTTGCAGGTCTGTATCAAACCAAGGGCTTTGCCAGCCTGTTTGAAACTGGGTCCATTTGCTGGTGTACAATAACCTCCAGCTCCTATGGCCATGACCCTCCTCAGTTTGGTGGCTGGTGGTCACACATCAGGCCAAACAAGCCAGAGCTTCCTTTTCTTCATATCGGTCTTTGCGCATTCACCCAATGCTGCAGTTGATCACCAGCAGCAAACATTGCTGGCCATCAAGTGCCCAGGGCAAGAGAGCTTGTCTATCCAGCAGTGCTGCCTGCGGTTGAGAAAAGGATGGTGAAAGTGTTTGCTAGTCTCTGGCTTCGGTCATTTGGTCATGCTGGCCTTCGGGTCCATGCGCCTCCTCCCCCTTGGAGGCAGAAGGGAATGGGCCACGTGAGCCAGAAACAGTCACATGCCGCTGTGGAAGAACAAGAGCGACTTCATCATGGTCACCAGGGGAAGGGAAGCCCCTCCTTTTCTCAGCAGGACCTTGCTTCCTTCCCTGTCTAGCCAGCTTCTTCTTAGCTTACTAATCCAGGTGTAGAAGGATGGAATGGAGAAATGTTGTCCTTGCTTGCCATGGTAGCAGAAGCATCACAAGAACTGAGAGGAGGCTGCTCAGTATGCAGCAGTACACAGGGATAGGAAGTTTCCCTTCTTAATCATCATAAGTATGAAGAAGAAGTGGGGTTAGCAGCACCTTCCTGCTCCTGTGGGCCCAGTTGGGTCTCCTCCGAAAGCAGGTGTGCCCATTGTTATAATCTTATATTTATATAGCACTAGCAATATGCTGCACAGTTTACATGGGTAAAACATAAGGAACATCTTTTCCTGAGGCTGACTTAAAAGCAGAAGACACCCAGTGGAGGAACCAGAGGGGAGAGGAAGCCATCACACTTAATGACAAGGTTTAAAGCGGGGGGTGGGGGGTGGGGAGAGGTAGAGCAAAGAGACCGGGACTGGGGAGAGAGGACTGCAATAACAAGAGCTGGGGATGATGGTGTCAGCATTCAGTCCCACTGTGCTCTCTGTGCAGAGGGTTTGTGTCATGTTTCAGAAACCTGCAGCTTGAGCATCTCCTTGTTGCTCTGCAAAGTCTTCATTGTGACATTTTTAGTTCTTTTAAGAACAGGCAGAGAACTAGAAAGAAACTTAAACGTGACAGAGCAGTTTTAAGAGGGAACACGGGTGAGGTACATTATTCAGAAAAATAGAAGAAAGATTGAGTTGCAGTCAGACAGTTCTCTGGAAGAAGGGCAGAAACAACCCTTTCTGTGCCCAAAGCCCAGGATCGTGCAGCAGGTGTGTGTGTGTTGTGTGTGTGCATGCATGTGAAAGAGAGAGTGAGAGACTAAAAGAAGAAGATTCCTTTCCATAGCCAGGGTGAGGAGAGGACCCTCCCTTCAGGTCAGTGTGTGGTACCTGCTTGCACTGCTGTTCCTTTGCCCTTTTATAATGCTACTTCCTCTCATCTCTGAAATAGCTGTTCTACCTACAGGGTTTGTGTGTTTATAAGGAGCTGATATTTGTTCAGAAAGCCAAATTGAATTGGCATGCAGGATAAGACTTCAGAAGTGAATTTTTTGAAAGGGACAATTTGACTGCAATTGCTTTGACATTTCACTGGTCCAAAGTTGAATTATTATAGATCATAACTAGCTCCAGGTAAAGGCCTATCTCAAAAATTCAAACTACCACATCAGTGTATACCCATAAAAATAAAGGGTTGGGGGTGAATGTGGCACAAGCCTCCCTCCTGCCTCTTGCTGTCTTAAGCACATTTACTTAGAAACGTCCTGTTGATTTTGGTGGAATTGTCTTTGGAGTAAGCATGGTTAGGATGAATGGTGTTATGGCCACCCATAAAGTCCCTCACCATGCTTTTAATGGAGTGGATATGTGGGCTTTTCAAACGATGATAAAAGGCATGGAGCACAGAGAGAGCATTTCATCATGCTTGCTATTTTTCTTCCACCACTGATTCTGTATCCCATTGATATTATAACATGAAATTCTCAGTTGGTGGCTTTTGGCAAGTGTCTGCTGGCCATGATCTGTGACTTTTATAGAAATCAAGAAAGACATGTAAGGCCTTTTCTTTCTCTAAAGCGCTAAACAGTAATTCCTTGAGTGAAGCACAGTCCACACGTGGCTCCAGCAAGTCAGTTATGCATGCCATCGGCACGGAAGCAAATTGTGGATATCTGTGTTCTCCCCCAGTGCGTGTGGTATCTTGAAATTGAACAAACCTGTGTGTAAAAGCGCCCAGCTGTCCAGTCTACCTGAAAAGCACCCAGTAGTCCAACTCACCCACTTTAGGGTGAGCAATGGCTTATGTAAGGGAGAATATCTCCAAAATTTACACATGTGGCCTCCAGCTTACATCCAAAGCATGATGGAGGAGGATGGAAGGGCATGGCTCAGTCCGGCATCCTGTCACCTACATGCTGGTGCATACTAAAGCCAAAACTTGGTGATACAGAGAACAGATGATAGCCTTGTCCCATCTCCCCATGTCAACCATGAAAGACACAGTGCTGTGTTATTGTGTGAAGGGTATAAGCATCAGCCAATGGAAGGCTATAAGGGGAACCTGAAATTTTCTACATGATCCTGCAGGAGTGGGAGGCAGGGAGGAAATGCAGGGTTTTTGCTTTTGGTGGCAGCTTGCGTTCTTTGTATCCCCCAGAAGTTCCGTCATAGAGAAAATCATTTTAGGAATACTGAATGTGCCCTTTTGTGCCATTTTCAGTCGGATACTGTCTTGTCTTACTGTTTACAATTTGGCTAACATATGATCACAAACCATACTGCCTTGTTTTCCACAGAATGGTGAAGCTTCCTTGTTCGAAGTGAACATCCGCTACGTTGGAGGGCTTTTGGCTGCATTTTACCTAACGGGCGAAGAGGTTTGTTCCAGCATGTTTGCACTTATTCACTTATGGAGTACATTTCTGTCTGGGAAAGCTACATGCATGCACATACCCCACTGAGCAATCATACCACCAGCCCCTTCAAAATCATTCCCTTTGCCTCAACAAGCTAAAAGAATAACTTCTGTATGAATATTGAAATACTGATGATGTCTGTTAATTAAATCTCACGTAATTACTTTGCCGGGCTCATCTGTGTAGGTATTTCCTCCTGTGGACCATTTCTCTCAGATAGCTCTTCAGTTTGGTACATTGGTCCCTGCTGAAAGGCCATTTGCTGTGATCTCAGCCTTGCATTGGGAACTTGTTAATTTCCTTGATGTGGGAGAAAGAAACTTTCATAGGCCCCACAAGGTCATATAAAACATTGCAGTGGGTGACTGTCATTTTCAGTAGCAGCTGTTTCAGCTTTCTTGCCAAAAATCAGAGCATTCTGTCATGAGCATCCCAGGTCCACAGGGCACGGGCCTCAGCCCCTCTTTTTGCCCTCCAAGGGTGTTCCTCCATTCCAGAGAACAGGGCACATCACACACGCCTCGTGAAGCCCCTGGGGTTTTGCAGCCTCACCAAGGCTATCTTCAGAGATAAATCCTTAATCCCATTAGGATGAGGGTGGGGAACTTCATACCTGGGTACCAGAGTCGGAGATTCCAGCCCAGCCCACAGGGGTTTCTGAGATGGCCACACCCCGTTCCCCAAACCGCCATTCTGAAAGCCTGAGATGCTCCTTATATGACTTTGTCGCTGACATTTAAGAGCTGTGAGATAAAATGAGCTAGCATTTTGGGTCTCCCTTGGGTCCCCCCCCCCCACTCAGCATCTCTGCAGTTGAACACAGCCCTCAGGCTGCAAGGGGCTCCCCACCCCTGCTGTAGGATTTGCATTTATTGGGAGGAAGTTTATTGATTTTAGCATTAAGCCCTTTTCTGAACAGCATGTAACCAAATTGTTTGGGCAGCCTCCTTCACAAAACACAGATGTTAGCAGATAACTGCTTAGGCATTATGGTGAGGGAAGCTGTTGCTTGGACAACTTTAAAGGGGGATTAGACAAGTTCAGGGAGTGTGACTTGAGCTGTGGCGGCCAGTCACAGTGGCTGCATGGGACTTGGAGGCTGCAGAGGCAGTGCACATCTGAGGACCACTCACTGAGGAGCCTTGTGTGAAGGCTGCTGCTGTCCTCCTCCGCACGCAGGAAGACAGCTGCAGGCTTTGAATCCCTGGTAGAGTCGCTGGTAGATTCATGGGTGTGGCCATGGCTGAATCCCTCTTCTTGCAACAAGTGTTCTGATGGCCCAGACACATGTCTTACTGTGCCGGGCAGAAAGGGCCCAGTGTTCAGGACTGGTCTCTGAACTGTTCTCATACTGTGGAAGATTTCATTGAAGAGGAATAAAACTCTCACAGTTGCAAAGTGAGTCTTCTAAGGCAACCTTTGGGGAGGTGTGAAAAGTCATTGAAGGGCTTCTCTCTATACAGTTGCCAAGACCTGGGAAACAGGGCCTTCGGTGCCCCTCCCCATGACCAACAGGGTGAGGGCAAACTGTGCCCAGTGCCACCCTGTCCTTCCTTTCCTGATGGTTCCCTCCTCCTCCCCAAGACCTTGATGCACAGCTTAAAATAAATAGTCGACCCCAGAGGGAACTAGCTGCCTATCCAGGCCCTGAGGAACTGGGCTGCCTTTTGGCCCCAATCCTTGCTTTTAGTTGGCAGGCTTTGAATGGGGAGTTTGTTTTGCACATCTGTGCAGATGCTGATAAGCAGTCTGACTCTGGAGTGTGTGTGTATGTGTGTGGGGAGGGGAGGGGAGGGGAGGGGAGGAAATAGAGGCTTCATTGACCTCCCTTCTCCCCTGGCCTGCCTCTGATGAAATGTCCCTCCAAGGATGTTTCTTTCCCAAGAGTAAATACCATCTGCTTTCCAAAGATGAGGCTGCCTCCAGCTCAACAAAGATTAATCTCCCTTACCAAGATGAATTTTGCTGAGCAATAAAATGCCACCGCAATCTAATTCCTCCTTATTTCTCCACTGCTTCCTAGTATGGGCAGAGACTGTTCTTACCATGTATTTGTCAGGAAAGGCATCGAGAGATTGCAGAAAATATCCAGAGCAGAGATGAGTGAACAACAAGCTGCCATCCTTTTAATTCTGGTAGTGGTTTTGCATGTCAGAATGAGAGAGCAGCACTGAGCCAGTTCTAAAGACCAAAGGAGCTTTTACACAAAGGTGTTACCAGGAAAGGCTTTGTTTTCTTAAGAAACTACTGTGGATTGTGAGCTGAGAAGCTCCTGCAGGAGTAGATTCATATAACAACGTGCTGATATAACACCCTTGTGGTCACAATTGTAAAATCAACAATAAACAATTGTCGTTGCACAGGCAGTCTCTGGTTACGAATGTACAATTTATTAATGACCCATACTTACAAACAAACTGCTTAGAAAGCCTATTTTTTTAAAGTTACTACAGGAAATCATTTTCATCATAGAAAGAGAGGAAGCAGAAGGGGAGAGAAGGAAGGCCTCCAAAGCATCACCATAGAGAGAGGAGGCAAAAGGGTAGAGAGGGAGGCCTCCAAAGCAGCTCTTCCCACCCTGCCTATCTGGAAAAGGAAACCTCTCCAGCATTTTCTTGGGGCGGTGGTGGGGGGCAGAAATATTTGCAGTTTTTCCACTTTCACGGGTCCTGTACCCCTAACTCCTGTTAATGTGGGAGGCCGACTATATGTGATCCAACATATATACAGATTCAACTAAAAAATGAATTTCTGTTTTCTCAGGAGCAGAACTCATTTGTAACCTGGGGACTTCCTGTATCTGAATAGCAGACTTTCAAAACATGTAGAAATATTTAAAATATTGAAAAGCCAACAATATAATTAATACTCTTTTAAGTAAACTTGTTTCTCGACAATTCTTTTCACAGACTTGCTTGCCAGTATTTTCTTAAGGATTGTTAGAATGCATCAGAAATTACTCCAGGAAGGATTTCTTAGGAAAAACAATTGATTTCTTAGGAAATGCCACTGCTTGAAATCTTAGATTTCTTAAAAAGAAAGATTTTCACTATAACACCTGCTGATCCAGCTGCTCTTGGATTTGGGTATCTGGGATTTTGCATGTGTGAAAGGGCTGCGGATGTTGGGCAGGGTTTCCCTTTCAGACACTTTCTCCAATGTGGTGCAGCTCAGATGTGTTGGAGTATAAGTCCCAGCATAACCCGTCTGGAAGGCATCAGGTTGGGGAGGACTTCCCAGCAGCCTGTCTGCCTCCACCAGCAGCTTCACAGATGTGGTTGGGGTTCAGTACAGCTGAAGCTAACCCAGTGCATCAGTCTGTCTGTCTCTTTTCCCTTTTTGAATAAAATCTCTGGTAGCCTGTGAAGGCCTGGAAGCACACAGGAAGCACTTTGGGCAGACTTTTCCTGCAGTGGGATCTCCTGCCCTCTTGAAGTCATTGATGGCAGATTGGGCTGGTCTAGAGGGGCTAGAAGTAAAAGGGTTGGACTTGATCTCTTAAGTCACTTAAGAAGCTCCCTCTTTATCATGAGTAATCTCTTGAGCACAGATTACCACTGCTAGTAGTTTGCTCTCAAACTAAGTGGGTGCAACTTGCCTCCATTTGAGCAGGTCCCCATTTGGAGGGTTGGGGCCAAGAAGCAACTTGCCACTTTAAAAAAGTGGGGAGGAGAGGAAATTTAAATTTGCTGAGAAATGGAGCAGTGTACAAACAATGTAAACAGATAAATTGACTAGCACAGTAAACAGTTAACAGAGGGATTGGAGGGGGGAGAGAAGATAACCGTGGACATACAGGTCCAGATTCTACTGTTTGTGTAGGAATAAGCTGTCAGCAGAAGGCTGTGCAGGGCTGGTTTACTGACCGCTATTGGGAACAGTTGTGGCTGAGCTCAATGTTTTAAACCTCTCGTGGTTCCTGTTTGCTGAAACCTTATTTGTCCTTGGCATGAAGGTTTCTTCATGCAGCACCTCCTCACCCTCCTAAGAGCCACCGCAATCACATGAATGTTGCTCTCTGATCACACTTCCCTAAGCCGAGTTAAGGCAGGCCTGCCAAGGCATTAGCATAAGAATATGCAGAGAAAAGCCATAAGCCAGCCTCTCCCAGTTGGCAGATGTTCAGGTGCCAGGATTGGAAGCTGAAACCTTTGACTCGACTGGTTAGTCTTTACTCAGTTGGTTTAAAGGAGCAGCTCCAGTGGCTTAGGAGGCACACGAGGAGATGCCACGTTTTTCCTGCCAGATGCAGACACACACTTTTGCGTAATCCACTTCATCGTCCATTTCCCCTGATAATGCAAGGCCTGCTTGTAAGGAGAAATTATGCATGGTGCAGTGGGAGCTGGGGCGGGGGGGGGGGGTGAGAATGCCAAGAGGCAAGCCAACAGAAAGGAGGATGCTTTTGCGTTAACAGCATCGATGTGCTGGAATCCTTTTAACATTCTCTATGCATCAAATACACTCCCCTCTCCTTTATTTATGTGGATGTAAAAGCCATGTTGCTCTACCCTTATGAGGCAGGGGTGGGCAACCTGCAGCCTGTGGCCTATTTTCAAAAGCCTCTGCAACCAACCTCTCAGGAGTGCGGCCATGAACTGGCAGCTGCCCTGCAGGGTTTCAGGCAGGCTTCTTTCCTAGTCCTTCCTGAAGGAGCTGGGGATGAACTTGGGGCGTTCTGCATGCAGAGCAGCGGTGCGAATGCCAAAGAGATCATAGGAAAACAGAAACCTGCAGGGAAAGGGGTGGTCCTGCCTGCTCCCGATTCTGGCCCATTCCCTCCCAGCATGCACCTTCGGATGGATTAGTCCCAGGGAATTCAGCCTTGGATCCCTCCCCCCGCCCCCAAAAAAAAGCATTCCTTATCCTTGGCCCAAGGAAAGATTGCTTGACAGTGATCCAAGGTTGCATGGCTGGTTGGGGCAGGCTGGGTGCTGTAGTCCAGCATGTGTGGTGGGCACCAGATTGAAGCAGGCTGCATTAAGCTGTAACCTTGCACACCTTGCTAGAAATGGTTCCCTACTTTCGACCCAGTGAGGTTTATGTCTGAGGATACAGGTGCAGGATGGCAATATTTGTAGTATTTCTGTGCTGACGTCTCCTGGCTGCTTGCACTGGAGATGGAGAACAGTTTAATGGTTGAAAATGTTTGGAAGAGACACCCTTGCCTGTGGCCTGGATGCTCATCTCTTCCCAGTCTCCCTATCATCTCTGGTCATAGGAGGTTTTGCAGTTTACCAGAGATGAGAGCAGGAAGAAATAGACATGCCACAGACAGCAGTGCCTCCTTCACACCGCCTTCAGCTTGCTGAAAAAAGTATTTGCTGGTCTCTGGCCGCTGTGTGAACAAAACGCTCAACTAGATGAACTTTGCCTGATCCAGCACAGCTCTTATGCTCTTACATTGGACAAATGCAAAAGGGGTGGGGAAGCAAGATGACTTTGCCACCATCACCACCACAAAGTAAGTCCTGTGAAGATTTCTCAGCTCGTTTTGATCATGAGCTTTTCGTTGCCGGCACACTAGCGGTCAGCCCAGGCTCTCTGCAGTCACACTGAGCAAAAGCACCAAGACGCACTGATGTGTCCGTGTGGAGTGAAAAGAAACCTAGATTCTCCCAGTGGTTGAAATTATGAAGGGGTATATTTAGAAATCCAGCACAATTTTGCAATCTCCAGACTGTCCTTTTTTCCTCCTTTTTAAATTTCAAATAACCTTCTCTATTTCTTTAAACAGATCTTCAGGAGCAAGGCTCTAGAACTCGGCGAGAAGCTTCTGCCAGCCTTCAACACACCGACGGGTATCCCACGGGGAGTCATAAACCTGGGCAGGCAAGGCATATATCGTTATTCTCTTATCTCTAACAAATTCTCTATCTCTATTTCTATCTCTAACACATTCTCTATTCTCTATCTCTAACAACCCTGTGAGGTAGGTTGGGCTGAGAGCCAGTGTGGTGTAGTGGTTAAGAGCATGGGACTGGGTCTCCGACAATCTGGGTTCAAGTCCCCGTTCGGCCATGGAGCCTACTGATGTACCGCCTACTAAACAAATGTACCGCCTACTAAAAGTACAGGCGCATCTCATTTGGTCAGACTAAATGTCTACCTGGTCCAGCTTCCCTGTTTTCATCAGTGGCCAGCCAGATGCCGCCAAGAATCTCAGACATGTCCGCCCTTTTTCCCTCTCATGAGGAACCCAAGGTGGCTTGCTTAGTTCTCTCGCATCCTTTTTTTTTCTTCTCGCATCAACAGCCTTATGAGGCTGGTTAGGCTGAGTTGTGCGTGGCTGGTCCAAAGTCACCCAGTGAGCTTCATGGCTGAGTCGGGGCTGGAACTCAGATCTCTGAGGTCGCTGGTCCCTCACTCGAACCACCACACCACACAGGCTTCTGAGCATCTCTCTGTCTTGTCATGCTCATAGTTTTCCCACTCCATGGATGGGGTGGGGATGGATCATCAGAACCATGTAGCTTGCCCAGGGCTGCACCAGTGGCAGGGTACTTAATAAAACCAGCTATGAATATTATTGAGTGATCTTCAGCAGGACTTTTCCCAGGAAGCACAAGTAGAGAATCATATGAGATTCTGACTCCGCAACCAGGCACCCTTCCCACTGTGCTGTACCAGCTGTTACGAAGGTGACAACATTCTGCTATTATTTATCCCCAGCATTGAGAACAGTGTTTCAACTAAGTCAACAGTAACTTCAATGCCACCTCCATAAGATTCTAGATGTGGGGCAGTTTTCACACCCAGAAATAAATCTGGGAATAATTTTGTAGAGGAGAAGAATACATCATGTTGATGCATGTCTTGCTTTTATTCCACTTGCGGGGAACCCAGTGTGGCTTAGTTGGCTCGCCTCTCCATTTTATCCTCACAACAGCCTGGGATACACCTTAGGCACAGTGACTGGCCCAAAGGCACACATAAAGTTTCGTGGTTGATTGGGGACTAGAACCCAGGTTTCCTGAGACCCAGCCTAATACACTTGAGAGGCAGTGTGGTGTAGTGGTTAATAGTGTGGGTGCGGGACTCAAGTGACCTGGGTTCTAGCCCCCACCCAACCATGGAGCCCACTGGGTAGCTCTGGGCCAGTCAAAGACACTCAGTCCGACCTACTTGTTGTTGTTGTGGGGATAACATTGAGAGTAGGCGGAGAAGAATGAAGTGAGTTGCTTTGACTTCTTAAAAAAAGGAAAAGGTGGGGTATAAATCTAATAGATAAATAACGCTCCAGCCAGCTCACTGGCCCTCAGAGAAATAATAAGTGGGATTGTCCTCTAGGCTGGTCAAGAAGCTTCAGCTGGTGCAGAAAGTCCTCTTGTTATCAGATGCTGCTCCTTCTTGGCCACAGAGGAATCTGCACTGACCACCTATTGCCCCTGGGCCTGTCCTTGACTCTCTTGGGACTGCGATCCTTGAGACTATGCCACCACCCTTAATCACGTAAGCCTTCTGAGGAGCCACACCTGGTGGTGTCACATGGGTCAAAGATCCACTCCAAAACCACCAGGAGAAGGGCCTTTAGCCTGTTGGCTCCCATCCTGCAGAATGCCCTTTCTGCCTTTATTATTTTGCTTTGTATCTTATATTTTAGTTGTTGTATGTGGTTCTGATTTCTTTTGATGTGGAGTGGTTTATACCTGAATTTTCCTAAACCACAATCTAATCCATTTGGATCAGTTTTGAGTGAGTTTTACTAGATTCCAAAACCTGCACTGAAGCATTTCTTTGTTCAAGCCCTTAGTTTGAGCCTTCTTAGCACCATCCACCTCCTGCTCTTAGCGCCATTTTAATATAATCACAAGTCGCAGAGTTAAGGTGGGGGGAGGCTCTCCATTTTCTCTGTATCATGCATAATTTATCATACTTTCCCCCCATCTCTGCAGTTCTCTTCCAAACAATATTCAGGAAGATCTCACTTCCCCTCTGTCAGCTTTCACTCATCCCCCCCCCCCCGGTCAATTTTTCCACCTCCAGATACAGGTTGGGGGTCATTTTAAAAGGGTTTCTTGTTCCCTCCCACCCACGCACAGCAGCTGAGACAAGGAGAGAAGCGATGGGTGTGGGAGATGGAATTCTCCCAAGTTTGCGTCTTCCAAAGGAAGAGTGGGGAGCCTTCCACCCCTTGGTGCCACTGGCGCGTGGAAGAATCCAGCCTCGGGCCCTTCAGCGAAGGGAAGAATGTGGGCACAGCCTCTGCGCAGAAGGCCAGCAGCTGCTGGGAGTCTGTGCCTTCCCCTGCCTAACAGGAACTGAATTAATGGCCAGCTGGTCTGAGTGTGGCTGCCAAAGGGCTTTAGCTATTTTGGGTGTGCTGGAATATTTCAAGGAAAGCTTGGTTTTCATTGTTCTTAATGGTGTGTGTTTCTTTAAAAAAAATGCAAATAAGTAAATATATGTGAGGTGGCTTGAGGCCTTAAAGCAATGAAAGGTCAAAGTCGACCAAACCTGGTGGGGGGTGGGTGGATCCTGGGCTGAAGTGGACCTGTGGCCCTGTTACCTGGGAGGTCATACGCTCATGTTTTGGTCCTCTTTTCATCTCACTTCACTGAAAACACTTGTTCCCCTCCCCCCAATTCCATTCACTATCAAGGTGTGGGTCAGGATGCTGTTCTTTTGAAGATTCAGTTTCCGCATTTTTAGTCTGCCTGAATCCTTTATCAGGAAACCTTTGGCCAGCCTGCCAGGTCCTTCATGAAGGCAGTTGAGAGGACAAGAATATCGCTGTAGACTAGGGTGGATAATATTTTTTTTTTTTCTTTTGAGGGCCACATTCGCTTAGGGAAACAATCCCTGCTCCTTCCCCCTCTCTCTTCATGCTATCCCCTTGTCTACCTTTTTCTGCCCCCTTTCTCTCTCTCTCTTCCTTAGTCACCTCTGTCTCTCTCTGCGTGTCTCTCTCTCTCTCTCTCTCTCTCTCTGCCACACCTTTCCCCCCTCTCTTTCTCTTTTGCACCCACTGTTTTCTCACTTTCTTCTTGCCAAACTCCTCTCTTTTTACCACCCTTTTTCTCCCTCTTTCTCATTTTCTTCCAGCCCATGCGCTCTCTCATTCTCTCTGTGCCAAACCCTTTGCTCTCTGTCTCTATTTCCTGCACAGACAGCTGCTAAGGGAAGTTTAGGCTGCTCTCACCAGAGGGCTTTTTAAATAAACTACCAACCCCAGTTTCTACATCCCCTGGTGACCTTGGCTAACACTGAAATGTTTGGAGGCTTTTTGACTCTTTATGTCTCCAAACAAACAACAAGCCTTTGATTGGAGGGTTTGGAGATTCTGCAAGTGCTGAGTGAACATATCTGAGCACAAACCCAAAGGGGTGCAAGAAATCTTTTTGCAGCGCACGGTGGTTGTGGTGAGCACAGAAAAGCAGCACAAGTTCTCCCGCTGCTAACTAAAGCCAGCCAGAATCTCTACCCCCTCCCCCACACGCATTACCTTTCAGTTTTCTGTTATTTAAAATCATAACTGGGACCCATTACTAGAGGGAAATCAAGCAGGATTTATGACCCAAGAAATTTCATACAACTTGACCCTATTAATCTTGCTTTAGCTGCAGTGGTACAGAGGATGGATTGCTAGGCAACCACCATCCTAAAAAATATTCTAAAAAGAAAGCCATAGCAAAATGTTGATCCCAACATTTCTGCATTTAATTTGATGTTTATTTCCAGAGTGTGCACATGAACTGGCCAGTGTGAAACTAAGCAAGAGGCACAGGGCTTGCCTTGGGCTTTAGTCTGAGTCTAGATCCACAAAGGACGTGGATTGGAGTGAATGGTAGAGGAAAGAGGAAGGTCAGTCTGAGAAGGCCACTGGGAGAAAAAATGTGCTTTAAAGTCAGAACTAAATCCACATTCAACTTGGCTGGGTCATCCCCCTCCACCCAATGAGAGAACAGAACTCAGCTGCCAGGAATAGCTGTGGAGCAGAGAGGGGTCTCCAACATGGTGTGCCTGGGCATCAGTGCATGGATACCTCTCTTGGCGCATTCTGGGCTCCCTGGCCCTCTTGGTTTTGTGAGAGAGCTTTGTTTGTTTTTTAATTAAGTGGGAGGAAGCAAAGCAATCTTCAGCCCTCCAGCTCCATCATTATTTTAGTTCCAAAGAGTGGTTCTGTGTTTTGCAGCTCAGATCTCAGCTCTGTCATGTACTTCGGTTATTGGGCAAATTACTTTTCTTTTGGCCTCACTAGTCCTCCTTCTGGGAAAGGACTGCTTTGCGACTGTCTGTCCCCACCATGGTAGCCATTTTAGGAATGGGAGCCTCGCCATGGCAGTCATTTTGTGAGAGCAGCCACACATTCTCCCGAAGTTCCAAATGTGCCCACTGACCCAAAGTTTCTGGGGCCCTGTTCTGAAAGAAATGCCCCAAGCGCCTGCCAGAGTGCTGCAGAGGTTCCGTGGAGGTGCCACAGGGCAGGCATTGCCCCAGAGAGCCAAGTCTCAGCAACCTTACAAGAGACTGTAGATTGGACAGTTGCATCTTTCAGACTGTGTGATGCAAAATGGCTCAGGCTGGCCCTGAAATCAGCTGTTGAAGGCTGCGAGGAGCAGAAGGGTCTGTCTTAGATGCCCACATGTTTGCTTGTGACTGTGAGAAGGCCCTGCCTTCATCCCAATCTTAGAGCTGCGGAGGTATGGCAGGCCAGGCCCAGCACCTGGACAGCCCTGCCTGCCCCCTTTCCAGCTTCAGGGTTGAGAGAAGGCTTGGTTGCTGTGCTGCACGTTCTTTGCCTTGATCTCATACCCTCTGGCTCAGAGAAGGACTTCAAGCTGGAAGAGCCATAATCCAGTGAGGCATTGACTGCTACCTATGGCCTTTCAGCCCAGAAGGAGCCAGTGTGGTGTAGTGGTTAAGAGCGTGGGACTGGGACTCAGGCGATCTGGGTTCTAGTCCCTGCTCAGACATGAAGCCAACTTGGTGACTTTGGGCCAGTCACAGACTCTCAGCCCAACCTACCTCACAGGGTTGTTGTTGTGGGGATAAGATGGAGGAGGAGAATGATGTCAGCTGCCTTGAGCCCTTTGAGGAAAAAGGCAGGATATAAATCGATGAATGAATGAATGAATGAATGAAGATTTGGCTTGATGAGACTGGAGTCAGGGGACCCACCCTCCCACTGCCAAGAGGTCTTCCCATCTCCATGCTGGAGAGTCCGCAATCGTAGAACCAGGCAAAATCCAAAAGGGCTAGAGTTAACAGCAAGCTCAGCCTGGCCAGTTTTCCTAAAGCTTCTGCCTGCTGCTGAGACAACAGCTGTCCCGGAGTGAGCTCCAGTTTGCATCAATCTGCCCAGGGTTGGATTCTATCCCATCCTAGGAGCCTTGAGCAGAGTAAGACAGGTTCTTGAAGTCGCATTGCCAAAGTTGGTCAACATCCAGCTTCAGGTGCAGGGTGGGCAGTCAGGGACTGTGTGACCTTGCAGAGAAATACAGCCTGTGGTTAATGATATAGGAAGAGGCAGGTCATGGTGGCAACAGGGTCAGCCTAAAATTGTAGGCTCTGAGTCTTACTTCTTTCATGTCAGAAAATAAGAAACCTTCATGGAGAGCTTTTAAGGACCTCTTTTAAATATAGGAGCACCCTTCAAGTCCCAGCATCTTGTTTCTGTGGGCTCAAAGCATGAACACAACAGTCCTCTCCTATTGCTTCTCCCCCAATATGCAGCATGGATGTTCCGTTGAGCCATCAGGGCTGCTGGCAGACCTTTTCACGCATTTGGATCAAATTCTGCCCCTAAGAATGCCTTGTTTTCCCAAAGCCCATTCATCCACTCCCACATCTCTCCAAAAAAGAGATGATGTTTCAGCAAATGAGCACATGTTTTTAAACCCTGAACTAGTGGCAGCCCTTGGAACTGGTGCACAAGCCTTTTGGTGCCATCTGGTGCCTACCCCCAGTTGGAGCAACAGTAATTCCTGGTTTGAAATGGGGGGGGGGGATTAACAGCAATCTGCCACCCATAATCATGCTAATCAAGAAATCCCAGAATCAGGCCTGCATCTCTCCTGCAGTGAAAAGCGCTGAGTTTCTGCCAGGCCAGCAGCTGCAGAGGCTATTTTCAGATTGGACCCTGAAGACATAGGTTGCAGCACATAAGCTGAAGAGGCTAAGATGATTTTAAAAGGCTATAATCAAAGATGCTGTGTGGAGAGATTGAAACACCCAGGCAGGATGGCAAAACCACAGCAAGTTTCTTCTGCTGATGCCATAGTGCACCTTACAGTGCTCAGAAGATGCAGGACCGGACAAGCTGTTCTGGATAAGGGAAGAAGCAGGATCTGTTTGCTTATGGGCTTGGATCTGAGGCTGTGGATTTCTCTTTCAAGCCAGCTTTGGGAAGATCCTGTTGCTCTTGATGCCTGATGACTTGCCCATATGTAGATTCCATGTGAACACAGATACATACATGCAGAAGTGTATGCAATGCCCTCGTTGGCCATCCCTGTATGGATCTGTGTTTGTCTGTGCCAGCTTTATGGACGCGCAGGCCCCGATCCAGCTAAAGCACTCCATGCATTCAAAGTGCAAGAACTGGCTATTGCAAAGCAGCAGTCCCTGGAGCCTAGCATTAAAACGTGTAGGATTCTTTTGTGGCTTCTAAATAAGCCAGGCCTTCAGTCTAACACTAACCTCTGCTGCATACTGGTTCTAGTCCAGTACGGTCTACTTGGAGAGGCAGTGGCTCCCCAGACATTTAGGTGGAGGCTTTTGCCTGCTGTCCCTGTTCCTGTCCCTGGAAAGGAACTCACGAACCTTCTGCATGTGTGTTCCCTGCCCTGGAGGTGTTTCCTGTGAAAAGTCATCCTCCCCCTGGAGTGCACTTGGCAGCCCCCAGGGACTCTGTAGTGGCCGGTGTGCAGGACAGCCATGGGTCAGCAGTCTCTAGAGCGCTACTGGCCTTCTCTTCAAAGGACCCTGCCAATGGAGCCCTGGTGCCATTGAGGACACATTTAAGTGCCATACTAGGTTTGCAGAGGGCATCATCGAATTCTGCTTAATGTGCTTAAGAATTTTGTGTGTGTGTGTGTGTTTTTTTTCCTGTCCCTACAGCGGGATGAGCTGGAGCTGGGGATGGGCATCTGCCGGAAGCAGCATTTTAGCCGAATTTGGCAGCCTCCACCTAGAATTTCTGCACCTCTCAGAGCTGTCTGGGAATTCAATATATTCTGAAAAGGCAAGTATTTCCCTTGTTCCTTATGTGTTTGCTTGCTGCTGTACCCATGGGACATCATGGAAGTTTGTGAGATGGTACTGGGCAGCACTGGTGCACCCCAATCCACCCATTGCCTCATCATTGATTGGAGCAAGTGCACGGTTGCCTGGCTGGGTTTGCTCAAGGCTGTGGCAGTGAGACTCTGGTGAGATGCCTCAAGTTGCTTGAGAACCTCTTCTGCCAGCAGTCTGTCCAGCACCAAGACCCAGGGATCCATCAGAGTAAAGCCTGGTGGAGGTGAAGCCCAGCTGCTGTATCTGAGCATCTTTTGACCTCCTCAGCAAATCGAGGCACTGCCTGGCATGATGAAGATGCTGCAAATGATTTGGCTGTGAAACCCTCAGATGACCGAGCTCTGGCAGACAGAGTAGGCTTTTCCCATGCACATTTATGGCCAAGCTCCAGTTCTTTCTGTGAGCACCTTTATGACAATTTTATGGGCCATTTCCAGGGAGGCTGGAGACCCACCTACTGCTCTCTCCAAATGGTTTAGGCATGCAGAAATAGCTGTTAAGCAGCCTGATGGGTTGTAGCTGTGGGTGCATGCTGTATTTTGTGATTATGAAGTGTCTTTTTCCAGAGGATTATTGGAATTCTTTAGGAGTCACTTTCTGCTAACAATCTTATTAGATTTTACCTCAAGGTTTCATTCTGTGCTCTCGTAATAGTATGTGTGAGTGCATGAAGAACTAGATTTGCTGCTGGAGAGCATCTCATTGGCTTTCCTCCACCTCAACAGTCCTGGAATAGCCTACTCTGAAGGAGACAAATTGTTCCAATTAGTATCAGAACAAATACCTCAAGTCCAGCTGAACAGGTTGGCCACTCATGGCATAAAAAAGCATTGATAATTCTCCCTGTTATTTTGATGGAACAGCCCCAGAGCAGCCGGTTCCCAAGATCAATCCATTGCTGGTGGGCGCTTCTCTGTCCACTTGGTGGCAGGAAATAGGGCCTGTAGGAGGACTAGATGCAAGCAGGGTGCAGGGAGAGCTTGGGAAGCAAGAGGGAGTCAGCCAGGGCAGCAGGGCAGTGGGAAACCAGGGAATGGAGCAGAGAAGATATAGTATGGATGAAGTAGAGTAGTGGAAATACTGCTATATAAGGATGACAATGTGTACTGGAAAATAGAACATTTGAGGGAAAAGGTAGGCACAGAAGATATGAGGAAGGAAACGAGGCACACAAACACCCCAGGGCGAAGGAATGAAACCCTTCTGGAAAAGCCACAGTTAAATCTAGGATTAACTGAAAAGTGTCTGGTTCCTGACATACCAGTCTGTGTATGGGGAGTCCACTGAATTTGTGCAGAGGGGACGAGGTGCTTTCCTTAATGCTTTTTCAAGAGGCCAATTGCATCTCCATTCTGTTAATAAGTCCAGCCAATCAATAAGTGTGAGAACTGGCTTGTTAATGGATTCACCCACCCGGAACATGCTGTAGATTAAAGCTAAAGCCGTGTGAGAAAACAAAGCACACAGGAGGAGCCAGTTTCAAACAGCCATCTGAGGGGAGATGGGCTTCCAAAAAGCAGAGCAGCTCATTAGCTCACAGCCAGCGACTTACGGGCCATTTTAATAGAGCGTTGCCAATCGGCATCTGGCCTCTGACATGTTACTATGCCACCTTCTTCCCTTGAACCAGCATCTCACGACTTCGTGTCTGAGACCAACCTTTCAGTTGATAATAGCCCAATGCAGCAATAACATTTAAGCCTGCTTTTTTTCCCCCTTTTGAAAACCTCCATCATAAATCTGTTTTGTTGTTTTCACCTGACAATCCACCTCAGAGTTAAGCTTTTGTAACTGTGTTTGCCTAAGAGAGGCATAACAGAGTACAATGCAAAATGTAGTTGCAAACTCGGTTTTAAAGCGTAGTTTCACATCCTCACTTGTAGCAAATGGGGTGATACTACAGCTTAACACAACTGTGCGTTAAACCTTAACCCATGGTAAGCATCCTGTCAGCAGACGGTCAGTTTAGCTTGTTTCCGTAAAAGATAAAAGGCATAATTTACCAAAAACACTTCCCATAAAAGCAAACCCTGTTGAGTTCAGTGGGAGTTGTGCAAGACCATCTGCCTGATTTCTTTCCGCTCCGGAGCTATTTATCACCAAGGATCTTTGCTGTGGCCAGGTATGGCAGGAACGGGCAAATTGTGGCCTCCCACATTTTGGCTTGTAACTCTCCCTATCCCTTACTAGTGCATATGCCAGCTAAGCTTGACTGGAGTTATAGGCCGAAACATCTGGAAGGTCACAAGCTGCCCATTCCTATAATAGGACCATGCAGGAGCAGTTGGCAGATGACAACTTTCAAGTCAGACCTTGCCCATTCATAGTTGCTCTTTAACTCACAACTTGCTCAAACACTGTTGTTCTTCCCTCTTTGGTTGCCTAGGGCTACAAATCTCCTAACCTTCCAGAGCTTTGTGGCTAAGGGTGTGTGTAGGAACTTGATAGACACAGACTGCAGTTGCTTACCCCTTTCTCATCCAATGGGCAGCCTTATAGGACACTTCCTGTTGTGTCTGCTTCTTTTCTGTCTACTTGCTGGGCTGAAAGGGGCCAACTAGAAAGGTCTTTATTTGTCAGCCCCATGCCTTTAGCCCTCATGGACCCTGAAGCAGATGTATGGGATTTGTTGGCAAGCAATAGCCACCGTAGGATAGGTCTGTCAGTGAATATTACCCTTCATAGCCATCTGAAACCTTCATGCTTTCAAGCAGTATACTTTGGAGTATCAGAAGCTGGCAGCAACCAATGGAAAATGCTCATCATCATTCATTCCTGATTCTGAGCAGTTTATGAATCACTTAATTTAAAAGAAAGGTTGAGTGATGTTCAAACAACACAGAGTAACCCACACTCCAGACTGAGTGTAGACTGCCTTTGAACTGTGGGTTATTGTTGAAACATGGGTAATATGTTGTCTGAGCCACTAGCAAGCCATGGTTTGTTAAGCACAAGCAACTCATTCTAAGAACCCATGGTTGGTGGTTGAACTGTGAATTGTGAATTCTTGGTGGCTAATCTTGGTTTGTTGGTTTTTTAGTGCAGCTGGTTTCAGACCATACAATAATCCATGTTTCAGTGGCCATTCAGTCTCAACCTCTGAGTGTGGGTGATCATGTTGCCGGAACCCAGCCAGTATTACCTTCCTCAGAACACTTGTTGCGAAAACTATGTTTTCAGCAGGCACTGAAAACCCAGAAATGTGGATGTCCTTATAATTTGGACCCCTAGGGAGTTCTGGAGAGGTGGGCAGTGTGATGCCAGTGGGTTTGTTCTGACCCATCAGGGACCAAATATATGAATTTTGGGGCACCACCAGGGAAAGTATCAGCAGGTGAGTGCAGCAAGGGACAGGCAGCCAGGGGGTTGGGCAGGTCAGGGCTTTGTAAACAAGTGCCAAAAACGTATACCTGCTCTGGCAGATAGAAGGCTTAAGATGCCTTTTACACAAGAGTAGCATGTTTTGTAATATGCCTTCTCCCTAAGATGAGAAATTCAAAAACAAAGGGTACCATTGACCTTTGCAGTAAAGGACAGTGAACCTGCAGAGCTGGCTGAAACTGAAGGTGCTTGGTAGGGTATGCTGCTTTAAGATCTGGTGGGTGGCTTGTTTGTCTTCTTAAAAATTGCATTTGTGGATGAGAAAAACAGAGGCTTATCTGGCTTCTCTTCACCCCCCTCCCCCCACCATTGTAGGTGATGAACATCCGCAAAGTGCTGAACAGAATTGAGAAACCACAGGGACTTTATCCTAACTTTCTCAGTCCAGTCACTGGGAACTGGGTGCAGCGTGAGTATTAAACATTCTTTGGCTAAGCTGAATAAAAAGCTTATCAGTGCGTGTCAAACTTTCTAGCGCCTCTACAAGTGTGAGAGCCCTAAGCCAAGAAAGCGTTAGCTGCCAAATTAAAATCCTAGCTGATGCTAATCAAGGAGCTCATTATGCGCTTCAGAATGATTGTACTGAATCAGTGCAAAAGACTCGTCCCTCACACTTGGAGCCCTCCTCTCCGCCAAGGACCTCTTGACACCCAAACCCAAGAAAGACCACCGGCACCGTGGACAAGCGGCCCCTGCAGGGACACCGGCTCATTCGAGCTGGAAGTCTCCTGCCCACTTCCATTTAAAGGCCAAAAGCAAGCCAAGAAGGTTTTCCCCCCACAGACATCATTCTCTCAGATGGGCCATGGGTTGCACATATTTTTAAACCGGTAAGGAAATGTGACCAAATGGTGCGGTTTGTGTGAGTTTACCCAATTTGCACAAATAGCACAATTTGTGCAACACATGTGATTTTTGCACATGTTCTTAGTGTTGACTTTTTTAAAATGTGAAAACCACGGCTTGTCTTAGAGATGACAGTCCACAAGCTGGCTTGACTCACAGAACAGTGAGTCAGTGCCAGTGCAAGGCTAGTGAGACAGCATCTGGGGGTTCACACTGTGAAAAACTTCCAGTTCTCTCGCAAGCGCAAGAGGACAGTTAGCTCCAGGGAGGCAGGGCCTTCCCATACCTAGCTGGCCGCCATCACTTGCACAGAACAGACATTCTCTGGTAAGTAAAGAATGTTCATTTCTCATCCGGCTGTTGGGTCTTCACACATCCCTCCCTGCAGTATGAATACAACACCCCAGTTGCCAGCAGGAAGAATCCTATAAAACTGTGTTCCTCACTCAAGGCCCATCATCTTCAGCCACCTCGACCACAGCTCTTCTCCCTCCCCTTCTCCCGCTCCCATTCATACACATACTCTCTGTTTGCAGTAGCCACTCATTCGCAGCAGGAGCTACCTAGTGTGGTCTTGTGATTTGCTTCGGCAGGAGGCCGGCTGCTCTGATCAGGGCACTGGAGGTGGCTTTGGGGTTGGAGAGTCCGAAGAACTGCTGCTTGTCAGCTTGGGGTGAGAGCAGAGAGGATGTCTCAGGAAATCCCCCCAGTGGCTTCAGTGGCAGTGCTGCAGCCCAGAGTCCTCTGTGGGGAAAATCCAGCAGTTGCCCAGCATTCAGTTCCCCCATGGCCAATTCGATGCTTTCCTGAGAAGCCCACAAGCAGAACTTGAGTGCTGGAGCAGCTTCTTCCCACTCGCGTTCCCCGGCATTGGTGGTGTTCAGAGCATGCTGCCTCTGATCCTGCACGTAGTAGAGTTACTAGCCACTTTTGAAGCCATCTAATCTGGTGGCAGTCAAGACATCTCGTGGTAGCAAATTCTATAGTTTCAACTCTGCGCTGTATGAAGAAATGTTTCCTTTTGCCTATCCTGAATCTCTCCCCATTTAGCTATGCTGGAAAATTCAAGACTTCATATTAGAGAAGGAGAAGAAATTATCTACTTTCTCCATACAACAGATAATCCTAGAAACGTATATGTTTGACTCTCTTTTTCAAAGAAGTCACAAATGTTGTAACCCTTCCTCACAGGGGAGTTAACCAGCCCCCTGGTTATTTTGGCGCTTCTCTTCCATAAGATAAGAAGAAGAAAAGCCATGCTGGATCAGACCATTCACATGGTGGCAAGCCAGCTGTCCACAGGATTCCTCAAGAAGCGAGGGGTGCAAGGGATCACCCTGCCCGTGCTCCTCAATCAACTGGTTCTCAGATAACAGAGGCAGCCCATCTCCAGCAAGGCTAATAGCCATTGAGAGCAGTCCTTCCTGCTATACTTATTCCAGCTCTTCAGTGTTGTTTTTGAGATGCAGGAACCAGGACTGTACCCAGTCTTCCAAGTGTGATTCCACCACTAACTTGTGCAAAGGTGTTGCAAGATCAGCTATTTCATTTTGGACCCCTTTCCCAGTGATCCCTGGCATGGAATTCACATTTTTCATAGCTGCTTCATATTGGATTGATCTGTTCATCAAGCTTATACGCACACAATTTCAGGATTTAATTTCTGGTCAGCCCCTTCCAGCCCGGCTGCATCAGTGAAATTAGGGCTCCGTTTGCACACGGCGCGTCACTTTACATTTCCTTACATTGAGCTGCATTTGCTGTTTTCTTGTCCATTTGCCAGCTTAGAGACATCATCTTGGAGCTCTTTGCAATCAGTTTTTTGTTTTTAACAACCAGAATGTTTTGGTGTTGTCAGCAGACTTGGCCCCCATGGAAGTTTAAAAGCACTGGCCCTTGGGGTGACCCCTCTTCTTCAGTTCCTCCATTGAGAAATCTGTCTACTTATTGCGCCTCTCTGATCAGCAGTTTCACGTTTGAGCACTTTAAGGACTCTTGGGTAGATGCCAGAAGATTCATTAATTGAAAAATTTGCCAGTGAGTCTTTTCCTGTGTGAAAGCACTGCTCCACCTAGCGTGGCACTGCATGCGTTGAGTGGCAGTGGCCATCTAGGATTTCAGACAGGGTTTCCCTACATGGAGATGCTGGGAATTGAACCTGTGACTTCCTACATACAGGGCAGGTTCTTCACCACTGTGCCAAGACCTAGATCTTCATTTCTCTGTTAACTTTGTACCTCTGTTAGACCAAGTTTCTCCAGATGGGCTAGGAAATCAGCTTTCAACCCATGCCAATAGTTACTAAGGTGGACCACCAGTCTAAGTGTAGTATAAGACTCTTTCCGATGTTCCCTAATCTTTAGACTCCCTTCCTCAGAAAGTCAGTTCATGCCCAGGAAGCAGCCTGACATCTTCTGTAGGGAAAATGGATGCCAATCATGGTTCAGCTTTTCTGCAGTCTCAGCAGCCTGCTTTAGCACACTTTTAGTTCCCTTGTTGCTCAACAGTTCAGCTTCCTCCCTTGTCAGTTTGCTGCTTCTAATGTATTTAAAGAATCCTTTGTCGCTGGTCTGTTTCTTTTGGTAAGCTGCATCACGTATTGTCAGGATCCAGGCTGCTCTGGTGGACAGAACCAGGACAGTCACCACAGGATTCACAGGATCAGTCTCAGGCCCTGCTGGAGCTCTCAGCCCAGTGATGGGAGCTCTGGGGGAAGAGCAGATCTTAGCGGCTGCCTCAACTGGTGCTCATCCCTGTTGGCTGTAGAGCCTCCATCTTGTCTGCCCCAGGTCCTGCCCCACTGTCTGACCTCAGCAGTGCAGGTCTTCCTGCTAGTGTTGTGCAGTTCAGCTCCTGCCTCTTGCCCTCCCCTTGCTGCATCCGGACCCTAGTTCTGTGTCCTGCTTTACTATGTACCCTGCCCAGGTATCCTTCCTCTGTTGTCTTCCTGTTCTGGGCCCTTGGTTTGTTCATCGCCACATCCTTGTTCTACCCTGTGACATACTCCTGGTTCCCGACCCCGGCTTGCTCTGTGCCGTTAAACCTTGCTTCTGGACTTTGCCCTCTGTTGTGCCTCAAGTTCTGTTGTCCTGGTTCCCATGCCTCTGCCTTACCTCCTGCTGCCCATGTCCTGGCCTTGGACCCTGGCAGTAATGGTCTGTGTTGTGCAGATGTGTGTTTCTGTTCCCTTTTCTTCTCATCATTTGGACAAGACTTCCACTTCCTGAGGAGAAGATGCCCATCACTGGTTGCTGGCCATGAGGATCAGCCACCTTTCGAGGCAGCATGCCGCTGAAGGATCTGATCCTGACCGAGTGTTCCCTTGCCCTGGCATTTCTGCTCTTGATGGGTTTCAGTTGTCTTCCTGTGTAAATAGTTTTATGTAATATACTGGTAAGGTTTTAATCTTTTGTAAACCTTCCAGAGAGCTTTGGCTGTTGGGCATTCTGGAAATGTAAATAACAATAAGAAGAGGAATCTGCAGCAGCAGCTGCTGCTGTTAGAAAACAATTGTGGGAGAAGGACTCTGGGGTGCATCTGAGAAACAAAGTGTGGCACCACATAGCGATCGCCATATATTATTCTTCCGGTGGTGACCTGGATTGGTTCTGGAAGCTGCATTCCAGAGACCGCACAGTGTCAGGGACAAAGCTGCTTGCTGACAACCCAACTGCTGACACCAACAAACCCCATTTTCTCGTCCGCCCCAGGTTCACCATGCGCTGCCTTAAATCATCATTATTTATACAGTGCTTCCAGGACCACGGTGCTTCCTGCAGCTCAGTCAACCGGGGAATTGACTGGCAGCAGGCAAAAGAAAGTACCTCTTTGCACAATGCCCAAATTGATTTATAGAATTTCCTTCACAAGTGGTGGTGATGGCTGCTGGCTTAGGCTGCTGTAAAAGGTGATTAAATCAGGATCATGGAGAAGCAGAGGCGTGTCTGGAGCAATTGGCCGCACTGTCTAAGAAAGCCCACCCTTTCTGAGGCAGGATGCCAGGTGTCAAGTGCTGTGCGGCGCCAGTGGGGAGAGGGCACTGCCACTGTGATGACGGCTTCCAGGAAACATCTGGATTCTAGTGATGCCTGGCTTGCTGTAAACGAGCTGTTGTGGCATGTGCTGTGGTGCGTGACTTGTTCACTTCCACCTCCCATTAGCACAAGTGGCTACACAAAATTGGCTAGCTTAGTGTGTCAGCTGAACCTGGGTGCCTGGCTCCTTGTTCCCAACAAGCCAGGATTTGCAAGTCAAGAACAAACCCTGAGGAAATGCTTTTTTCCTGCTGATCCTGATTTAGGTCTTGCCTTCAAGATCAGTAGAAGAAAAGACACAGAGTGGAAAAGCGAGTGTGGTGGCAGAGGAGGGAGGAGCAGATTTGTCGGGTGGGTGGGCAAGTCACACTGCTGCTCGGGGCAGGATCACGCACCTTTCTTTGACATCAGGGCAGCCTGCTATCGTGGACTGTTCTGTTCCTCCCGTTGCATCCACAGCTGTTGGGTTTTTCTGTTTTGCTAGAGCAAAGCATATTGATGACGCCTGTGGCCAGAGAGATGCAGCAGGGGGTTCGTGTCTCTCCAAAAGCAAGATTTCCATATTTCTGATAAGCCTCAAAGCATGCAAGGAACAGAGAAACCAGCTAATCCCAAAAAATCCCCACCACGCATTAACCTGCATTTCAGCAGGAAGCCATGTGGCTTAACAAGGGGAGAGACGCAGACTATGTGCACTTGCAACTTGGCAGAGACAGCAGTAGAAATAGATAGACAGCAGTAGATTCTGGTCTCTCTTCTTTGCCCTTTTTATCTTTTTTATTTTTATTTAGAGAGAGAGACAGACGGACACAGGGTGGGGGGTGATTTGCACATCTTTGGCTGCCCTGAAGAATCTTTGCTGGGATGTAAAACTTACATTTCCCCTGATGTGCTTTACAGTTATAAATCTGTCTGCCAGCTTCTCAAGCAGATTTTCCCCAGACTGGCTGGATGCAGAACAGGTAGCTTGGAAAAGTACTGTAATTGAATATTCTGGGCACATCTCCACACCTGGCATTGTAGAGCTCTCTTCAGTCCACCTCCGCCCACGTCAATCTGCTCAGGCTGTAGGATCCTCCACAGGACTCTAATCTGTCACTCCAGGCAGAGAAGCACCATCATAAAATGTAGATGGCTTTGCCGGTTGCCTGGAGGTTCTGAACTCGCAATCTGGTCAAGCCCTACACTGCCGCTTTGATGCCACCATCTGACGGCTTTTCCTCACCCTCTACAGTTGCTTCATCTCTGCGAGATAAAAGGCAACAGCTGACATAGGAGTATAGGAACAGGGCTAGATGTAAAGGTGTCATCCAGAAGGAGGGCCAGCTATGGTGCCTGCTGCAAAATTCTGCTTCCCAAGTAGATCTGTTTCGTTCTGCTTTTAAAGAACGTGGGCACAGACAAATGGTCTGATTGACTGTTTAAAGGCCTTTTGATCAAATAAAACAATTCTGTCCCCCAAATCAAGGGGGACATGGGTGTGCATATGTATCTATGCATGTGTGTCTTTTTAGAATATGTATATCTCACCTTATTTATTTATGTATTTAAAAATTTGTAGGCCGCCCCATCGCAACAAAGCCTCAGGGCAGCTTACAACATAATTAAAACAATATATAAAACAGTACAAAATTTAAAATAATTTATCCCCCCCACCCCCTCCTGCGATGCATCTCGGCAACAAAAATTAAATACCCCTTACCAAATAAATAAATACCCCTTACCAAATAAATAAGCACCCCAATAACTACAAATAATAAACATACATAATCAATAATGAACCACATAAACTCAAACAAACTCAACATTAACAATTAAAATAAGACTGAAGTAAAAAGGTGGTGTGCAAGGGGTTCTCACCCAGGCATTGACTACCCTGACTTAGGTGTACAGCGAAGCAGCTCCATCATGTACCCCGTGGGACCAGCAGAAGGAAGGCATTACCATTGGAGGCTGCTGCTTCCAAGTTGGCACATGCTGTGACACATACGCACTTTGCAGCCTACCACCATCCAAAATGACTTGCGCTACTCTGAAAATCCATGCAGCATGAAAGAAGTGATTGCTGGTGTGACAGCCCAGATCACAACATGGTGTGTTTCTCACTTCCACAGATCATGTTTCCATTGGTGGCCTTGGCGATAGTTTTTATGAGTACCTGGTCAAATCTTGGGTGATGTCAGGCAAGAGGGATATTGAAGCCAAGCTCATGTATAGCAGAGCACTGGAGGTAAGAACAAAGCTGGATTCCTTTGGCAGCTGGTTTGGATGACACAATAACGCATGGTATATCCGCGTGGGAATGAGTCTTAAGATTTGTGTGCTTTTCTGGTGCAGCACCGAGAAAGGGGCTGGCAGATTTTGCTTCTGTTTTGGATTAGCCACATCCCTAAACCATGCGTGTCATCCCTAAACTGTGGCTAAGCATAACGGATCTGAATAAACAAGCCAGCTTCATAATGTGTGATTTGAACTTGGCTTGTTTGAAATAAACCATTGTTAAAACTAACAGTAGTTTGTTGCACTCAAGCTGCACAGCAAACTGCATTTAATCAAAAATGGAGGTGTCAATTCTGGTAACGCCAGAGGGGAGGAGAGCACATAAGCCCAAGACTTGTTCTAAATGCAAGCATTGATTTTAGAATTTTCCAGGGTGTGGAGGGGAGTGGAGTGCTTTCAATTTAGTTTTGTAGATTTTCAGTGTGCCTCAGCCTGAGTAGAGGAAAAAGTGAACTGTGAAGGATGTTTTTTGACCACATTGCAAAACACCTCTCCTCCCCTTCCTGGAACAGTTTTGCATCAGATTGAAAAATGCCTACTAGATTTGTTTCTCATTGTTTCGGTTAATATAAAAGATGGATGCTTAAACAAAACTATATGCACACTTCAAAAGGAAAGGCAATGTGCCCTGCCGCACAAGGACGAAGGCAAAAACAAAAGCAACACAAAAAGAACCCTTGACTGCAGATCCATTGTCTGGGCTGCTGAACTAAACATCTTTCATGCAGGTTTCGAAGTGGGAAGTTGCCTTGCTCTGAATCAGGTCACTGTCATCCTAGCTCAGTACAGCCAACACTGATTGGCAGCCGCTCTGCAGGGATCCTTTCCCAGCCTTGCCTGGAAATGCTGAGAGTTGAGCCTGGGCCTTCCACAAGCAAAGTGGGGGCTCCGTCACTGAGTGGGATCCCTTTCCAGACAGATTTGCAGAGAAAAAGAACATGCCGGGTCTACTCTGAATTTTTTCACCTGTTTCTGCTTGACATTTCCATCCTTTTTGTTAAATGGAATTATAATGATTTGATTTACCAAGATTGGGTGACGGGAAGGGAAGGGATATATGGACTGGAAAGGATCTGAAGCAGTGCAAACTTTATAAACTATTTTGGTTGGAGGAGATTTCAGTTTGATATTGTATTTTCATGTGCCTTGGGGTTGTTGTTGTTTTTTAATTGATCAACAGATAACTGAAATGTTTGGAACACATCATGGGAGGTAACATACTCTCCTTCAGTGGGGGTTTTGAAAAAGATGCTGTGAGAGTGAACTTCCCACATTGGCAGGGAGCTGAACGATATCAGCCTTCCCAACCTGACACCCTCCAGATGAGTGGGAATGCAACTCCCGGCATGGCTGCGCTGGCTGGGGATGCTGGGAGATGCAGTCGAACTCCTCTGGAGGGTCAGGCCAGGGAAGACTGGGTAAAACAGAATTTGGCATTGCTTGAAACACTGACTCTGCGATGTTACGTGAAAGCACTGGCGCTGTTCAAGCAGTCATGTCTGCCTACCTTTGCAAGCTGCTCACATGTCTGTGCTTCTCCTTGTTGCTACCTTTAGGCCATAGAAAAACACCTTGTGAAAAAATCGGCCAGTGGACTGACTTACATTGCAGAGTGGCGAGGAGGCGTTTTGGACCACAAAATGGGCCACCTGGCTTGCTTCTCCGGGGGCATGATAGCCCTGGGAGCTGAGCATGTGGCGGAGGAGGAGCAGAAGCAGCACTACATGGACCTAGCTGCAGAAATCACCTACACCTGTCATGAGTCGTACGCCCGCTCCGGTGAGCCCCAGGGCTGTGCAAAATGCCCAGTGCCCCCTCCTTTAAGGCAGCTCAGGCAGCTTTCCCCACCAGCTGTTTAAGAAAGGTGTTCCCATTCATCCACCACAACCCAGTGTGTGTTGAAAGTCTGCCTCCAGCCCTAGCCCTAAGTTGCACTGCCCTTTTCTTGAATGTGCATGTCTTGTAGCCCTGTCCACGGGTGCTCTAGATAAATAAGCAGAATGGGCAAGTTCCTGCCCCACGGAGCTTCTGTTTGAAATTGTGCTGACCAGGGATATGGGGAAGGACAGGACGGATGCACTGACATCTGTTTTGGGTTCATTTCATCTGGGGATGATGATATAAGGGGTGAAGCGCTTAGCCTCATGAGGGCAGGTTTGACAGGTAGTCTTTTCGCAGGTGCTGCCAAGGAGTTCTGCTTCCCAGCAACACATAAGAACATGAGAAAAAATCACTAAAGAGTGCAAGAGGTCCCTTGGCAGCTGAGTTGGGAGTCAAAAAGCCAACGTTGTAGGCAGGGATGTAAAGGAAAGCAGGACCCCTAAAAGTCAGCAGTGAGAAGGGATGACAAGTCTATACGTAAAGACATCATCTTCAGTGTGGAGCTGGATACTTGCTGAAGGGCGGGCTGATCAACACTGGGCCTTGCAGCATTGTTTGGACATGGCATTGGGCGCCCCGGTGGCCAAGAGGACTCCCAGGAGCTGCATCAGGGAGTGGTCCAGTACAGTGCGGTACTCCATCCTGCTCCTTTTAGACCATGCGAGCTCATTGGCCAGGGCTTAGTGCCCATCTGAAGCTGCCGTAGGGCACACCTCACCTGGCTGCATCCAAGGACACAACACCTGTACGATGCTTTCCATTTTCGTGCTGTTAACTGTATTTTTGGTGATAGTTTTCCTCAACCAAATGAAAAGGGTGGCCAGGAAAGCTCCCCCCTTCCACCTCTCCCCCCCCCCACACCCAGCTACATGTGTTTAAATCCACGTGCACCAACGCAAGTGATGGTCAGCTTGGCTTAGGAGTTGGGTTTTTTTTTTTGTTTTTGCTCCACTCAGAGTATGCCCAGAACTCTGTAGCAGCTTGTGGTGGATGCTCATCATGGCAGAAACAGACTTCTCATGAATTGTGCACCCTTAGATGACTACCTGTTCTGCTTGGGTAGTCAAGCCAGCCCTGGAGACAGGGAACGCCATGCCTCTGCCTTGCAAAATTCAGTCCTTGCTCAGCTCAGGTCCTGAGAAGAAATGGTGGCGAGGCAGTGAATGTACCCAGTCCTGTTCAGAGCCTTCTTGCCCCTGTCTTCAGCAAGGGAGGCGCCTTGTTTTGTACAGCAAATGGAACTACTGTTTACACACGTTGCTGTTGCTCATAGTGCCCATGATGCTTGTGAGTGTGTCAGAGGGCAGCCAGGAGGTGAGATGGTGGAACTGAGAGTCAGAGCTGAAGAAGGCACCAAAACATGCCACAGCCAGGAACACTGTTGTTGGTCAGGCAATCTCCCAGCCCAACAGGAAATGGTTTCATGGTCCAGGAGTTCTCAATGGCCAGACAAGGGAGGTGGGGTGAGCTCAGCGCCTGAAAACCCTTCCCTCCCCATGGAGATGCCCCATGTGATGGGCCTGGTGGCGCAGCATATGGCGCACCTGCAGAGTCCCAGTTTTAGCCCCATCAGCCCCCAGCGATGCTAAGGACATGGGTCTTGAAAGCTCTCCTTGGGCCAGGCCTCCCAGACAGTACATGAATGCCTGTTGAAAACTCCAGTTAGTTTGCACTTCCTGCTGATAAAAGCACCAGCACAATATGAGTGTGTGTGCAGCCACGTTTGTCATCTCAGGCGTGGAGCTTGCCTTAGTAATGGCCCATTCACAGGCCGTCTGCGATACTGGCTGACTCCACAGGGTCAGGTTAGAGAAGGCAAAATCTGCTGGCGGCGTTGACGTGTCCCACTGCGTGGACTCGTGAAGCGTGCTGTTGTCTCAAGTTAACGACTTTGGAGGTCCTGAAATATTCAGCAGCTCCTGGAGTGTGGGGAGCTTTGTATCTCGGCCCTCCAGGCCTTTTCCCCCAGCAGCAGCAATGGAAAGCTATTGAGCATTGGCCCAGAACACAAACGTGCAAGCCAGGATGACTGGCACCTCCGGGACCAGTGTTGTCCTTTGGCCACAGCACAGGTGAAAAGAGCCTTGAGACAGTCGTTGCAGAAGTGGCTGTTAGATCCGGGGGCTTGTCTTCCTGGGCTCTTTGTCTGCTGCCTTCCCAGTGCATTCAGCTGGGCGTATTAGCCATGGGTAGATCAGAGAGAACCTTTCGTAAAACAAGCCCAGCAGTGACACAGGCGTTGCTAATACCTGTTGCATGTGCAGTTTCCTTGAGGCTAAGGACTGCTGTCAGCCTTGCTCTCACCGCCACGAAGCTTGGGGCACTCCTACCATTTCACTCTAAAGGCTTCCTGTGGGTTCGGAAACAGTCCCCAGCAAACTTGGTTCTTTAGGATTCCCACCATTACCACACATATACAGCTTAATAAATGCTTCAGCTTCTTGGTATGCAACAAGCATCAAAGCTCCAGCTTCCTCTGAATTTCTAATGTCTGCTCTGTTCCTTTACTAGATACCAAGCTGGGGCCAGAAGCCTTTCGCTTTGATTCTGGCAGTGAAGCCTTAGCCACCCGACTCAGTGATCGCTATTACATTCTGCGCCCCGAGGTGGTTGAAAGCTACTTGTACATGTGGAGGTTGACGCATGATCCCAAGTACCGGCAGTGGGGCTGGGAAGCTGTGCAGGTACAATCAGAGACATGACTACAAACCAGGTCTCTTAAAATGACAGGAGGACAGCAAGAAGGAGAATGCTGGAACGCAAACATTTTGGCAGCAGTGTTGCCGAGATGCTCTGCAGCAGCAGAGGAACAAATGGCCAGCACAGAGGCAGCTGCAGCAGGAAGCCAGGCTGAGTTCATTTCCAAATCACAGCCCCGTGGGGTAGAGGAATGGAACAGGTAGCATGCTGTAGCCCTGGCAGGACCAGGGGGCAGTCGAGCTCTGAGCAACACAAGGAGTGCTTTTGTTGCAGAAAGCCTGCCAATAGCAGGAAGGCACTAATTCTTACTCAGATAGCAAACAAAGCTTCCATTTTGCCAGCACAGGTAGAGGCTTCTGGCGCTTCTGCTCTGTCCTGCTTCTTCCCCTACAAGCAGGCCTGCAAAGGCAGCAGGGCCCCCGTGCTCCAGCTTGCTTTGGGCTGAACCGCTGCCCTCTGTGATTAGGTCAGCTTCATGCCCCAGTGACAAAGTGGTTACGACCTGCCACTCATTTGCTGACAGGTATATGAAAACTATTTCTCTGCTTGTTTAGTGCCCTGCACTTTGACATTTGCCTAGCCCTGGATATTCCCATTAGTTGAAGAATCTGAAAACTGAACATGTTTATAATTGTCTGCTAGAATGCTTTTCTGGAAGTATACTAGTGGCGGGTGGGAATATAGTACAGGCATAGCCCAGGTAGTCCTGATGGGCTGGAGTGGGGCATTTGTAAATTCCTCCTATAAAAATGAAAAACTTATTTTAGCAGCAAATGGTTGGACCACTCCCAGGCCTACCTAGAAAGCTGGAAGTGATCAGCTGAAAATTCTGACATCAGGACATCTGCAAGCCGCTCTGTACATTTCTTGCATCCCAAAATGCTTTCAGTACTTCTAGAAAGATGAGATTCTGTACACATGTAGTCCAAGACACACAGCTTTCTAAAAAAAACCTGCAAATGCAGCATGAAGGTTTGGATTTAGATGTAGTCATGCCTAGAACAGACCCATTGAAATCAATGGGACTCGAATTAGTCACACTGATTTCACTGGGTAGGCTTCAGTAGGATTAAATCTGGATCCAAGTCAAAGGGTAACAGAGGCCTCCATTTCAGCACAGAACAGGCCTAGCAAACGGGCAGGAAGGGTGTGTATGGGGAATTTGGGGCTGGGAAGAGTTCTGCTGCTTTCACACAGGACGAGTAGCAGCAACCACAAGTGGCTATAGTCTAGGATGTGTTTTGGCTTGATCAGTGGCACAAATCAAAGCTGCAGACAGGGCAAGCCATCCTCAGGAAGGGGTTGCCTCGAAGTATCTGCTGACTGTTTCTCAGCCACCCCCACCCTTGGATAACCAAAACCAAGCCTCTGTGCATGGTGCACAGGTGGAGGGCGTCTGCACAGCAAGGGCGTGACGTCCCGCTGGCTGCTCCGCCATCACCTCACCTTTTAGAAGTGGCGCAGTGCGAAACACTTACGTTGCAGTGATTTTTTCGACTTGTAGTGGAGGGAGTGAGACTCCCAAATTCACGACTTGGAGCCCGATGTGAAATGAAGCAGATTTATACAATGTGATTAAAGCACATATTTTATTTATTAAGTTTGGCTTGGCTTGCATTCCTTATTGCTGAATTTGGAATGTTTAAAATCTAATTGATGCTGATGTGGACTCGGTGACACACGTGGGCCTGGGCTCTCGCAAGCCCTGCTCACCGCAGGGGAAGAAGCACGTGCACCCGCAGGGACTGGACCACGTGGCTCCAAGCATTTCCTTCCCTGCACTGCTGCCCTTAACAGCAACCCCAGGACTAGTCTGCTTTACGTGGCAGCTCCTTCGCCTTGCCTCATGATGGAGCTGCCCCTCATAGCAAGGAGAAAGGCCTCCCTAGTCCAACTCCTGGTTTCCCCCAGCGACTGACCAGGTGGCCAAAGAAAGCTGCCATCTCACATACCGATGGCCCTGTTGCCTGCCAGACTTCAGACAGTATCAGTAATATAGCATTTTGGGAAAGGGCTTTTGTGGTCAATGCTTGCCTGTTATTTTTATATCCTACCTTCTTTCCATGCAAGGGAATGTGATTTTCCTTCTCATAACAACCCTGTGAGCTAGGTTAGTCTGAGAGAGTGGCTGACCCAAAGTCACCCAGGGAGTGGCATAGCCTTGTGGGGACTAGAACCTTGGCCTCCTGAGTCCTCATCCAGTACTCTAACCACTGTCCCCAAGTGCCTTCCTCTGTGAGCTGCTGCAGAAGACTGGGTGTAACGAAGTCCCAGCTGTCTTGAGTGTCCAGCTCCGCGCGAATAATCAAAGGTAGCCTATTTTCTCAGACCTCTGGATAAGCAGCAAAAGCTCATCAGTGGGAACACCCCCTTGGTAAAATTGGAACCACACTTGTATACCTGGTTGGGTAAAACACAACCGATTTTGCTAAATGGGTTTCTTGTTTGCTATTCTGCCATTATTGGAAGAAACGTGATATGCTAACCCACAACTCTGCCCAAACAGGCACTTGAGAAATACTGCCGAGTAGAAGCTGGTTTCTCTGGGATCCGTGATGTTTATACCACCAGTCCAAGTCATGACAACATGCAACAGAGTTTTTTCCTGGCAGAGACTTTAAAGTAAGTCCTGAGGATTTTTCGATATCTCTGAATAAAAGGAAGCTTAGGGTGGGGGGTGTTATTTGTACAAAGGGTGAGTGGGGAGTCAGCAATCCTGTCACCTTAAACAAAGCAGGAATGTTTGCGATGCCACTACACAAGTTCACGGGACCAGGTTGGCCAGTTCATCTGCTCTGCTGTTGAGTCCTGTGCAGCAAATTCCTAGGTTTAGTTAAAATTCTTTGTCAGTTTGCTTTTCTCACATGCTCTGTTAAATGGAACTGCTGGAGGACTTGATAGTAGCTGGGCAGCACCGAGGAAAAGGTGCATTGCTGCCAAGTGAGCCCCTTCCACTCCTTTGCATGTGCCAGAGCAGCTGCGTGCTGGTGCTGAGCAGAGGCAGCATGGGTCCCCCTTTCTCACACTGACTTGCCAAGAGGCGAGCACTGAGTTGGGGGTGCCTGCTTGGTGAGCCAGTGCGAGAAAGGGGAATGTGGTGGAGTCTGCTGCAGTGCGCAGCCCTCAGACTGAGCACCACCACCCAGCCGCTTCTCAGTCTGCTGTTGGCTCTTTCGGGCCCACAAGTCACTTCACCAGCACATGCAAAGGGGAATCAGTTGAGCTGCGTGGCTGCTTTCTGCAGTGTCGCCTGGCCGATTCCCCCACCTCTTCCCTGAGCATGGGTTGGGCTGCCCCTCATGCTCGAGCAGTCCCCGCTGGACCTGGTAGGCATGTCATGAGTGGAGCTGGCCGGAGCCAGGGGTCAGACTAGATGGCCCAGGAGACCCCTTCTGACTCCCTCTGTTTCTGTGGAAGGGAGGGTGCCTGGCCAGCTCCTTGTCATCTCTGCCGCCCTTCAAGGCATGAGCCATTTGTGCAGCAGGGACTGCTTGACAGCTGTGGCAAGCCGTGATCGCAGCTGTCAGAGCAAGGAGCCTCATTCTTCTCCGCAGTTCCTCCTGGGTATCGCCTGGGGGACTGAGGGGGAAGAAAATGACGTAAGGGAGGAGAGCTGCTACACTGAGCCCGATCATTTTGGGGGCAAGTCCACACAAAAGCCTGTGTGTGTAAGAAATTGCGTGGTGTGACTTGTTGTGACAGGGGAACCTGGACTATGAATAGTGATGAATGAAGTGTCCTTTTTGGCTGGGTGGGGGGGCGGTCTGCCATTACATCATGACAGGTGTCCAAACAGTTCCTGGTTTCCCTTGAATGCAGTTTGAAAATATCATCTTCAAAGGGATGCTCCATCAGAAAGGACTGAACACTACACAGCTTGACAGTCTCATCCGGGCATGCCTTTTTCTCTTTCTCTTGGCTCCAGGTACCTCTATCTTCTGTTCTCTGAAGATGATGTGCTATCTTTTGAGGACTGGGTGTTCAACACCGAAGCCCACCCTTTGCCTGTGAACCATACGGACGTTCTCCTAAAGACGACCATGCAATAGGGGTGCCTGCTTCGGCAGCAGGATGTGGAAGGTTCCTTGCTTTCTCCCCCTTCTCTCTCCTTTCCAATAAAGGGATGTGTGTGTTCCCAGAAGGGTATTTTGGGGGCATTCATCCAATTCTGGACAGTATCTGGGAATATAAAAACTGTGAAACAAGCACCTTCGTGGGGTTTTTTTTCCTCTGTGAGGAAACTTTATAAGCCTGGTAATGACATGTTGATTATGGGCCATAATGCACACAAAATCATGGACATTCCTTTCTACGGAGAATTTCTATGGAACCCATTGACTTAGTTTTCATGTGGCCAAAGGAACAGGAGTTTGCCATAAAGTGATGTGGGTTTGTGCCACTCTTCTTGTCTCCCACCTCCCATCCTGCACTCTCCTTTTTATACAATTGATTTTTATCACCTTTCTAATTTACACTTTTTTCAAAATAACATGCATCTAAATGGTCTCGATGCCATGATTGACCAGAAAGTGTCTGCAAAATTCTGAATCCCAAACATTTCTCTCCCACTCCCTCTTTCCTCTATATGCTGTTAAAATGTTTCCTGCATCATGTGGGGTTTGTTTGGGGTTTTCTGTTTTTTTGTTTTTGCTTTTTTTTCTTTCTAATGTTTGGAGTTTTCCTGCTTTGGGTTTTCTTTGGTTTTTATTTTCATTTGAAGCTAAATATTACAAGGCACTTGTAATGATTTCATTTCTGTAACAATCGGAGAAGTGGAAGTAGAATAAAAATTCCTGTCAGATCAGGTGTGGCTGGAAGGCTCAGATCTCTCTTACTGCCACAGAAGATGAAGTGCAAGAGAAAGCTGGCCGGCTGAAGCAGGAACCTCAGCAGATCCTTCAGTGCTCTGGACTGGGGAGCAGATGGAAGTGTCTCTGCTGCTCTAGAAAGAGCAGATGGACCCCGATGGCAGAAGAAAGGGATGGGACAACTGGATGGAGACCACTAGGTGGGGAGCTTCAGCAGCTTCTTGTGAACTGGGAGTGCAGCTTACACCAGGAGTGGTCAGCTTGTTGGACTTCAGCTGCCATCAGCCCTAGAAAGCATGGTGAATGGTCAATTATGATGAGATTTATAGTCTATCGGTATCTGCAAGGCACCAGATTGGGGAAGGCTGTGTTAGGTGGTGGCTGTTGATAATAGTGCTCTTGTCATTGCATTTCTTTTTAATTATTAAATGTATATGTTGCTTCCTTCCACAAAAAGCAGACTTGAAGCAACCTCCATGCACAATATAGAGATGCATAATTAATATAACAGAAGAAAAATCCAGTCATTATAAACACAGCAATATCAACACAACAATACAAATCAAAATGAAAACCCTAAATGCATGATCTGAAACCATAAATACCTGATGAACATGAAAAGTGTTCATCCCTGATGCACAAAATTTCCCCCTATCATTTCACATCCTGGAATGAACACTGCAATAGCAGCCCATAACAGACAGACCATAGACTAGCATCCAAATGGCTGGGGAAAGTGACATTTTTGCCTGGCTATAGGTATACATGGGATAGAACATAGGTAAGGAGTCTGTTGTTCTCTAAATGCTGGACTACCAATCTTATCCCTGACCCCTAGCAATCCGGATTAGGAATGATGGAAGTTGGAATCTACCAATGCCCAGCAGGCCAAGGTTCCTTGTTCCTGGTTCTGTGTGTTCAGTGCTTCCATTCCAGATGCACTTCAAAGGTAGAATTATTGTCCCGTTCTCTCACCCTCTCTCTCTGCCACATGGAGCATTCTAAACATAATTTGCATTGGATGTATTTCTCGCCTCTTGTCACATTTGGTGGGTTCCTTTCTTCATAGACGCAAATGAAAGAAAGGGGGAATAAAAAAACACATCACGCAAACTGTAAAAGACAAAAGGTTTCATTTTGAATTCACACCTCTTGAAGTTTCAGAAGGAAATACGACTTGTCAGATGGGGACTTTAATTTCATCTTGGGGATAAGGAGACTGACAAATAATCTTCTCCTAGATGGAGAGTTGTTAGTAAGTAAAAGCTTTGGGAATGAGTCATCCCATTGAGAGGTTTTGATAGCAGGAAAATAAGCTTAGCCCAAAGTAATTTTACAGTGGATTAAAATATGCTTGTGGAATCAAAAGCTTTGTTTTGACATGAATTGAAGAGTGTCATTCCAGCTCTGTAGTTTTACTTCATTTATAATTTTGATTGATTTTTGAAGTGTGATATGACAACATAATCTGCAGAAAATAAAAGAAAATTGCCTGCCCCACCCTAATCCAAATTGCACACAAAATTCGCATAAACATGAAAGCAAAAAGGAAATGAAACAAAAGAAGACACAAAAGGGTTTGCGTATGGGGAGGTTCAGGAGGCTTCTTATTATATGTGTTTGGAGCCCCAGTTGATTTTATTTTCTACATATTTTTAATTCATAAAAACAAGTTGCTACCCGACTGTGCTAAGTACTATAGTGTTCTGATTATTAATCCAAGACAATATGATTGCATGTAACCCACATGATAAAAAACCCACTAGTATCCCACTAATTATACACCACCATAACCCTTATGGGAAAGATTTGTTGTTTCCCTTATGCCAGCGGTCTCCAACCTGGTGTTCTCCAGATGAGTTTCCTTACCACTGTCTATGCGGCTTGGGAAATAATGGGAATTGTAGTTCAAAATATCTGGAGGGTACTTGGTTGCAGAAACCTATTTGTAAGCATTGCTTTCCTTTAATACATTATATATATACGTGTTATTTTAATTAATTAATTTATGTGTATAGTAAAACTATGGCAATTGCTACCACAATGGCCACCAATTTGCATGACTTTAAATGGGAGGTAGACAAATTAATGGAGGAGAAGGCTCTCAATGGCCATGTCTCCTGATGGCTTTATGCTGCCTCCAGTATTCAGAGCAGTAGGCCTACATACAACAATTTCTGTGGAACATGCATGGGATAGTACTCCTGTACTCAGACCTTGCTTCAGGGTTTCCCACGGGGAGCTGGTTGGCCAACATGTATACAGAAGACCAAACTAGGTGAGCCTTAGCTCTGATGCTGTACGGCTGGAGCCTTGGGAGAGGCAGACTCCAGTTTAAATCTGCAGTTGTATGGGACAATTATATATGGCTGTTCTTCCCCCTGCTGTGGGGCAGCCTGCCTCCAGAAATGGAGAGGAGAGAGCCTTCCTTGGGGCTATGGGGGTGCACCATTGTGGGGGCTGTGCTCAGAGGTGCCAGCAGGCATGCTTCACCCAGACAGGGTAGGCACAATGGACTCGGCTCTGACAGCTGTGTAAGGATTTGCACTGTATTGAACAAAGGCTGTGCAAAGCCAGGTTCCTTTGACTGTCCCCTGGCAATGCTGGCAGGGGGAAGGAGAGCCATTGCCCAACATATCTGTGTTTGTTGCTCAAAACGATTTGTGTCTGTTGCCACCATCAATTCCAGATGAACCTTCTCCAACTCAAGTGGGCGAAATGGCAGGTTGTGCAATGCTTGGTATGCTACCATTCACATGCACACATGCATACTTGAGTGACTTGGAGGCAAGAGGACATCTCCTGCGCTGCATTCAGAGATTTAAATTCATCAGTGTGGTGTAGTGGTTAAGAGCATGGGACTGAGACTCAGACGATCTGGGTTCTAGTCCCTGCTCAACCATGGAGCCCACTGGGTGACTTTGGGCCAGTCACAGACTCTCGGTCCAACCTACCTCACAGGGTTGTTGTGGGGATATGATGGAGGCGGAGAGATGATGTAAGCTGCCTTGAGCCCTTTATAGGAAAAAGGCAGAATATAAATCGCAATATAAATAAAATAAATCAGACATTGAGGAGGGGGGCAGGGAGATGAACCCTGAAAAGCCACGACTCTGACAACTCAAGCTCTTACAAAGGTGAAGGTTTGTTTTATTGAATTGTATATCGACTGCTTTGAAGCTTGTTCAAGCCGAAAAACAGGTTGGTTTGGTGGTCACAGGATAGTCAGCATTCCCTCCTAGCCTTGCACGGAGATGCCAGGGATTTAAAATGCAACCTTCTGCATTCAGAGCAGGGTCTTTTACTACAGAGTTAATGTACTAATGTAGCACAGATCTACATTAACTCTAATGTGCACTTGCACAAGTGAAATTAGATTCTTGCATGTCTCTAAAAATCAAATTGTCAATAAGCAAATAACAGAATGAAGGATGCCTGACAAGTTGCAAGACACAGAATGGATTTAACAAAAGTCAAACATCCCTCAAGGCATATGGAGACATCTGGAACAAATTAATTGTCGTTTGGTCAGGGTGCTAAGAGTTCTGCACTAGAGGTTGCTATCAATCTTGCCTCACAGAACGGTATTTCCCAGGGTTCTTACAGACAGTGTTAAATGGTGATTCAACAAATATGGTGATCAATGGCTGCTTGTCAGCAACATCCAGAATCCGCAACAGAATATTTCTATGAGATTCTGGGCAACGGGTGGGAGAGCGCTGTTGCATGCATGCCCTGCTTATGGCCTTCCCACAGACCTCTCTGGGAACAGCATGCTGGACTAGATGGGCCTTTGTTCTGATGCAGAAGGGTTCTAGGTCCCTTGTGCAGAGCAGATGTCTCTTGCACCAGCTGAAGTCTGTGCTGTAGTGAATATGGTAATGTCTGCATGCATGTTTTCCACATCTTTCCAAGCACAGAATACCTATCCTTTTTTCCAGGCTTCGTTTTATATGTATTTATGCTAAACTAAAATGAGGCTGTTGGTTCACAAGTATGATTTCATCACTTCCCTTGAACTCTCTCAAGCACCCTCTTTTGATCAGGATTATAAAAGATCATACATCAATAGCAAAAAGGACAGAGTCTTGCAGCATTCTAAAGACTGCTGTCCGGAGTTAAATTGTTAGCACTTCCATGGCTGGCGAAGGGCAGGAGGGGACAAGCAACAACAAACCAAGCAAATTAAGGAAATGGGCCTCAACACATTTGGTTCTCATATTGTCCACTACTTTCTACAGGCTAAAAAAATGGTTTTATTATCCCCACCCCCAAGCAGCAAGGAAATGGCACAAAATCTCTGTTATCGGCCTGTGGATTTCATAAACAGGGTAAGACTGCACAGCACAGGAAAAGGCTAGGAGACAGTGATTTATGGAGGAAGATTAAAAGAACTTAATATGTATTGCTTGGTCAAACGGCTAGCTAAGGTGGGATGTGACATCCATGCAGAAGGAACTAAGGAGCCTTTAGGGGGAGGAATGGTTTAGGACAGTGATACCAAAAGAATGTTATAACAAGGGGTGATGGAGGAAATTAATCCAAAACTGGTTGGAAACAACTTTCAGCTCTGTGTCAGAAATTACAGGGTCTGAGAGTCTCTTGTGTAATGATACAAGCAGGAGGAAAGATTGGGAATAGTGTGGGCCTAAAAAGAGCAACAATGCTGAGAACAATTGATGGCAAAAGGAGAAGGGGATGGCAGAGGATGGAGAATGGGTGTGAGTTTGGATGGACTCCCAAGGGGTGGTGGAGGACAGGAGAGCCTGGAGGAATGTTGTCCATGGGGTCATGATGGGTTGGGCACAACTTTGGGACTAACAACAACAAAAAAACAAGTAGATCTTTGCAAAATTTAACATGCATAGTGTTTGTGTCACTGCAGGCCCAACTTAGATCATTTTCACAACACTACCTGCAAAAATTGGTGAGTTCTAAGCAAGATGTGACATGAATCACCTAAATTTCTGGTACATGTGTCAAAACAGAAGCACACAACTACTACTCCTTAAAACCTCAATTACATTGTTTACAGCTCAGTAGGAATAAGCCGAGGGCAGAAAACTTTTATTGTTAAAAATAAGGTTGCTCGATAAAACACATCAACATGCAGTGTGGTGTACAATCATAAGGGATTCCCACCCACTCGATGGAAGACTCCAGGACTGGAGGCATCCAGGTATTGTGCTGTCAGCACAGCGAGAGAAGTGATGGAGACATTCTGGGAGAGGCCATGCCGCCAGGCCTGAGGCTGGGGAAGTCACAGGAGGAGCAAAGTCTGGTCTCCTTCCCTCATCCCCCTGGAATGCCCCCTTTTAACTTCCGCTTCCCTAGCTTGTTTTTCTGAGCTTGGGAAACCGCTGCCACCGGCCCTGGCTGCACTGGGGCATGGGGAGAGATTGGGATGCAAGCTTCCTTTCCCAAAGTCAGTTATTTCAGCTTTGGGAAGGGAACTTCAACATACCCTATAGCTCCTGGATGCTCTTTATTAAAGTTATATCCCACCTTTGGGGGCCAAACCAGTCATGCCAGTGCACTCAGTTCTCCCACATTTGTGTTCGCAACTCTACAAAGTAGGTGAGGTTGAGATATCATGAGTGGCCCCAGGTCCTCTAGTGAGGTTCATATTTCTCTCATATGGCCTGTCTCTTCTTGAGAGCTGGATTTTCCTCTTCCAGATAAGGTACAGAGTGGTGCCAACTTCTATTTTTCTGGTCCAACTTTAACAGTACTGGACATGTTTCTCTAATGCCATTCTATGCTGCATGTTCTGTTCTGACCAGCAGGAGGCAGGCTACACTAAAAATTTATCAACATCCATCCATCCACCTCTCCCAATCTTGAAGTAATCACAAAATGCTGAAATGCTTATATTAAAATATTCTATCCTGCTTTCCCTCTCTGATGGAGGTGCTCTAAGCAGCCAATTAGATACAATCAACAGACAGGCAACAAAGTCAAGAGAAGCAGCAGCTGTTGCAACAGAAGCCTGTACCACAATAAATCTGTTAGATTTACAGAGACTAGCATATTTATTGTTTTGAACTTGTAGACTGATAATAAATTCAGGTACATCCACAGGTGCCCTCATGTATCAGAAGGGATCCTTGGCCACCTGCAGACCTCAATAGATATCAGAAGATGGCTTTGTTTACTAGCTACAAAATACATGTTAAATGTCTGGAATATACATTTTGAACTGGTCTTCATTCTTCTAACTCACAGGCATTCTCCCAGTCATCTCGATCATTTCCCACTGGCTCTAACCAGGCAGTGTACAAATCCCTTGTCTCAAATGGTTTTTGCCACACACAAAAACAGCAAACCAGAAAAGTTGAGATGTCTTTGTTTGAGGAAAAATGATCGAGATGCTAATCCCTGCTGAGGGTCGCAGAGCAGAAAGAAAATATCAGGCCAGGAAAAGCTGAGATGCTAAAAACCATCTCACCCAGGGCTTCTACAAGTGGCTAGATGGTAAGGTATTTCAGTCTACCGAGCTAGTAGGAGTGTATTTGTGCGTTGACCCTCGTTGCTGCCATTCTGTTGCTTCTCCTTAGGATTGACACCTGTTCTTTGTAACAGAGAGGCCATGCGTGATCAGCCATGTCACACAATACAGAAAATAAACAACTGCCTTTTTCCTCGTTGTGGAAAACGCACAACTATGCAGGAGTTATGAGTTTCCAAATAGGATTAGCTGGTCAATATTCCACTATTTCCAAGACAATTGGATTGTTATCTGCCATGATCCAAAGATTTTTTCCAAATGGATGGGCAACAAAAGGAAACCTCATTACATTGGAGCAAGAAATCCCAAATTCGCAGACATCTTTTAGAAACAAGTTCCAATGACTTCAATAGCCAAAAGATGTAGAAAATGTTTGAAATGGGACTGTACATCACACAGGAAGCTTTGGGTCACCCAGATGATACATGCACATGTCTGCTACAACATATGACTTGACACAGATTGGGCCAACAGTCTTCACCCAAAGAAAGCATTGGGCTAGAAGTAACTCAATACCATCTCCTAAGGGGTTTGGGTGTACCATTTGGGATGGTTTGGAGTTGAGTGCAGAGTCTATAATGCCCAGTGCCTTATTGTAATTGTCATCTGGGAGCAACGTTAATGATTTAGTGAATGTTGCACAAAAAATATGGGTTGGATTAGAGATCATTACTGGCCACCCTGAAGGAGCCAGTCCTGGAGATACAATACATGATGCAATTAAGTACACTATAGTGAGTTGCAGCGACATCTGAACTTGAACGCTTCTCATGTTTACCAGCTGAGCTCAGTTTGTACAAATAAAGTACTTGGAACTATTTTTCAGCTTCTACACCTTCACCAGTCAAGTATTTGGCTGGAAACACTTCTGTGAAGCTGAAAAACAGCAGCAAAAATAAACAGCATGCCAAGGCTGCATTCCTGTACATGTTTAGATGTCCTATGACTCCCAGCCTGTTCCCAGAAGCTGGACTTTTTCCCTGTCTAAACATGGATAGGCCTGCACCCTAATATCGCTAACCATGGCAACGGAAGGCAGTGCAGCATCTTTGCTTGGAAGTCAGCCCCACTCTATTGAAAGTCACACTACCAAATGGGTCTGTGGAAGTCTACAGGCGGAGGATGATAAAGGACTGCTGTAACAGCAAAAATAATAAAATTCATGTCAATAATGATAAATATTATGAGTAGCATCACTGCTATTATTTGCTGTGCAAGCACTTCGGTTGCTGCACATTTACTGGAATGTTGGAATGCACCAGTATACTAAAGTAAGCATTCAGATGCCTATTTACCTGCGAGCAAGCCCCAGTGCACTCAGGGCTTACTTCTGAGTAGACGTGTTAGGACTGCTTTAAAAATGAGTGCGCGAAGGACTGTGGGCATGGAGCAAAGGGATCGGAATAATACTCGCTCGCAGATAACAAATACAAATCATAAATGGTTTGCTCTGTTTGCGACGTGCTGAACCTCAAATACTTTGGCCACTAATGAGAAGGAAGGACTCCCTGGAGAAGAGCCTAATGCTGGGAACAATAGATGGCAAAAGAAGAAGGGGACGGCAGAGGATGAGGTGGCTGGATGGAGTCACTGAAGCAGTCGGCCTGAGCTTAGGTGGACTACGGGGGATGATGGAGGACAGGAGAGCTTGAAGGAATGTTGTCCATGGGGTCGCGATGGGTCGGACACGACTTTGCGACTAACAACAACAACGCCCGCCTGGCAGAGGCCATCTGTCCGAGATGAGATGCCCGCGGGCCGAGCGGGCCGCGGCGCTGCCTCTCTGGCGCCGCCTCAGCCCGACAGGGCGGCGCGCGGCGGGAGCGAGCGAGCGGGCGAGCAAGCGGGCGGGGAAGCGGGCCCGCGGGGCTGCGCGGGGCCGTCGGGCGATGGCCGGGGGCGACGAGGGGAGCAGGCCGCCCGAGGCCTCCCCCGCTCCGGCTGGGGAGGCCGGCGGTGGCGCGGCGCGGCGCGTGCCGGCCCCGCTACCCGGCCTACCGCGGCTGGGCCTGGCCTTGGCCCTGCTGGCCGCACTGCTGGCCGCGAAGCACTACCGGGACTCCGAGGCGGCGCGGCGGCAGGTAAGGCTGAGGGGGAGCGGGCCGCCCCTGCGGCGGGAGGCGCCGGCGCGGGGAGCCGGGGGCGCCGGGCGGGGCGGGGCAGCGCTTGGGGCTGCGAGCGCGGCCTTGCGGGGCTGCGACGGGCCGACGCGGACGGGGCGGGCGGAGGGAGTGCGCGGGCCTTGCGCGGCGGCCGAGCCGGTGCCACGAGATGCGCGGCTCAGGCCGGTAGGGGCGAAGCAACGCACGGTTTCGCCCTCCGATCTGCACGTGCTCTGTGCCCGGAGCGCGCGCGCCTCGCCTCCTCGGATAGCCGCGCGTGTGGAAAGGGGTGTGTGGGCAGCTTTTGATTTCGGGAAAGGAAACAGCCAGAGAGATTCGAGGAGGGAGCAGCGAGAGGGGAAGCGCCGTTGGGCCCGGATTCAGCCAGTCCTGGGGGAACGGGCCCTTGGTTTCAGCAAGGGCCCCTGGGCGAGGCTCCAGCCCTGGTGGGCCCCTTCCTAACACTGTCCCTGGCTGGACTCGCAGCAGCTGCGGAGTGGGCACTCTGTGCATGTTTGAGGTCACATGGGGCGACCTTGTAGAAGCAAGCCCCACTTGAATTCAGTGGGAATGGTCCCAAGTAAGCATTTCTTCAAGGGTGCAGCAGAACAACCCAATCAGGTTCCTCCATCTTCCCTAACCTGGTGCCCTTTCATCATCCCCAACCAATATGGGAATATATTAAAACGTACTGGCAGGGAATGATGGAAATTGCTGTCAAGCATATCTGATGAGTAAAGCAGCTATATATGTCTATTCAATCGTAAGTTCTGTTTCATAAGGTGGTGTTTTGTTCCAGATAAGTACATATATATGCTTTTCAACTTTAGGGACTTAGGAGTAGCAATGGTATTTATTTTTTCTTTATTATTATAAAATACGGGGAAGGAACCCAGATTTGCTTACATGGCCTTTCTCCTCTTCGTTATATCCTCACAACAGCCCTATGAGTTAGGTTAGGTTGAGAGTTAGTGACCAGCCCAAGGTCACCCAGTGCGGCTCATGGCAGCTTCTGGGGATTAGAACCCAGATCTTGGGAGTCCCAGTCCTACACTAACTGCTATGTTATACTCACAGTCTTAGTAGTTGTATGATGATGCCAATATAGAAGAAGAGTCGAAAGAAACCTAGTACACACAGAAAGGGCTGGTTACCTTACTGGGGCAGAGGGGAAGCAGGGGTCAGCAAGACTGGAGGTATTAAGAGGTTTGTGAGACTCTGCTGCTATGGGTGCTGTAGTTTTTCTGGGAAGGGAACAGGTTTGCTGATATGGTTTGAGTTGTTTGGGAGGACTCAGCTGAAAGACACTTGAGCTGGAGGTTAGCTAGAAACTGAAGCTTCTGGGAAGATCCCCATGGGTATTCAAGGTGCTTGGGAGGATCCCATCTGCTCTGAATCTTTGGTGTCATTGTAGCTGTGAAAAAGCTGGTAGTCTATGGTACTTGTTTATCTAAATGTGGAAAGTCTTCCTCTGGTGTTCCTTCCTTGAAAGTTGTGAGCTCCCATCCATTTCTTGAGGTTGTGTTTGCATAAGCCATCTGTATTGGGTTTTTCCAGCAGGATTATTCAGGAAAGCCCCATCCTGCCACATTGTACACACAACTTTTAAGATGCAGGAGTACATCATAATTCGTGAATCTGCCTCCAGAGGGATTGAATTCCATGGAGGCATATCAGACTTTCCCAGAACCCTTCTTAACAAATAAACATCGGTCTCTTGTGCCAGGGATGACATTACCAAAGCTGGCAGCTCTTTTCTTCAAAACTGCATGTGACTAACATCTGGGGAGATCAGCTGGTAGGCATTTTTTAGACTAGCATCAAGGGTGGACTAACACTCTACTCTTGTTTCCTGTTCCGTTTCATGTAAATTTACAGTGTCCTGCAACCCTGTGAGAATTCTAGAGGAAGGAACTAGAGATCTTTAAAGATGACTTTTCAGAATTTCGTTTAGCTAATTCCCATCTTAAACCAATATGTTTGTAGTATGGACAAGGCCACATAGTATGGCTGCTTGCTCTGTAACAAGCATAGCTTTGAGAGCAATGATGGCATTTTCATGGGAGAACAGAGATTCACAACTGTGTGCAAGAGCTGCCGTATTCTTTGATGTTCAGTAATGCAGGCCAAAGAACCAAAGCTGGCGTTCCCAGGGCTCCCTTACGGCCTGCTCTTGCTCTCTCTCTTCTTGTGCTCTTTGATTTGCCTTATTAGAAGTGACCTAGCTGAAGGATGGGCCTGCATCCCTCCAGTGGTATTTTGGGCTCTGCCGATTATACTTGCTTAGAAATTACTCTGTCCTTTCTGCTTTTGCCTTATCTTAGGCAAAAGATAAGAACATCAGCAGGTTTTAATTCATTGTGTTTTAATTGGTTTTATTTTGTTAATATGTTTTATGTATTGTAAGCCGCCTAGGAAGGCCTCTGCAGTTATAAATACATGTATGTATGTATAAATAAATAAATAAAGTTTCAGAAGTTTTGACCTATAAGTCATGCCATCCTTCCCCAGTGGCAGTACTCGCCACAACTGATGAGAACTATTAGGATGGCTAGAAGTTACCCTACCCTGCCCTAGAGAGTAAAAAAGTTCCATTTTACTCTGAAACAAATATGTATTTTAATGACACATGTGCTGTCATGTACTTGCCAAGGATAATAATCTGAAAAATACTAATTTACAACTTTCACATTTTCAAGACTACCTAATATTGCATTTCCAATACAATTGCGAATGAACTTATGAAACAGAAAATTTCCACAGAAAAATAAAAAGGAAAAATTTCCGCCCCAAATCACTGATATAGGTGGATATAAATAACTGTCAAAGGTTTCCCCGTCCACCCAAGTGTATATAGTAGGGATCAACCTTGTTAATATGCTGGCATGTTCCAGATCCTGGAAATTGACATTCTATGGGTAGTGGCAGGATCCTGCAGCCATCTTTTGAAGAATCATCCGCATGTGCAGAAAATTCTTGACTTGTGATGCTTTAGCAGGGGATTGTTCTCTAAATTGACAAGAAGGTGTGAGCCACAGATAGTTTTTTTGTAAATAGAATCAAATGTGACACCATCCCTGAGGGCCTGGCTCAGTGAGAACACAATTCCATATTTGTTCCTCAGTGCACTTCCAATAGCTTTGATCCAGTACCAGCAACGTAGTGTCAGGATAGCCTGCTGGATTTCTAGCTTCTACTTGGCTTCCAGTTATTTTGAATCCAGGCTTCACATCCTTTGCCAGCTCGTATCAGCTTTTTACGTGCCCGATGCAATCCTGGATGTGCCCTAGGAGGCACTTGAGTGCTTGCCTGCCTGTAATTGACAAAAGCAGCACCTTCCAGGCAGCATTAGCATCCTTTTAGGCTGGCAGGTGGCAGATGGAAAATAAACGGATTTGGGAGCTAATGGTGTTGCAGGCAGCACAGAATCACTGCAGCTTGAACTACAGAGAAGAAACCTCATTGCTCAGGGTGGGGAGGTTTATCTCCCTGTGCTGCCAAGAGGGACCCAACTTGCATGATGGGTTGTTGGTGTGATGTCACCGCTAAGGGATTGGGCCTGGCCTCTAATATCCTGGAACGGCCTGAACAAATGCAATGGGTAGTGATTGTAGCATGAAACAATGCAAGTTGTGGATGCAGTCCATTGGGAACTTTGCCTTGAATGACACGGATGAATGGAATTTGGAACAAGAACATGACTATAAGTGGTTATTTAACACTTGCCGCATCCTAGCTCTATAATTTTAGGGGCACAATGGTGGGATGCTTTTTATGCTGCATCTTACTAAATGTTGAGAATCAGGGATGGCACATTCCATGAGGCTTTGGGTGATTTGGGTGGGAAGGTTTCCTCCCACCACCTCTACTCTTTCACATGCAAGCAGCCTACTGCCCTTAGCTGCTTTATGTCTAGCCCGCTATCTTTGGCACACCGGGCTGATCAGCTACCAGTCCCATGTTATGGGAGCAGATCAAGCAGCGCTGATCAGGATCAGGGGCAGGGAAGGTTAAGCCCTCTTCCACCTCACCAGCGAATGTGATGCTTGGGTGCTGCAGCTGCGAAGAGAAACTGTGTGTGCGTTAAAAAAGAGTGCATGTGTGTGTTTGTGCTGAGCCACCTATCGTTGCCCCAGTTGTCACCAGCTCTGTCTCTTGTATGGTCACCATTGGTTCCACAATGGCCAGCCGGCTGTATAGGTTGCCCTCCCTTCCAGCACCTCTTGCTTCTCACACACAACTTAAAAATGTTACAGTCCCTCTCCGTATTTATTTTCTAATCATTGTAAGTGAGTAGATCAAAAGCATTGCACATTATTTTCAGTTTCCACAATTCACTACACAAATCTTGAGTTTGTTGGGTTCAATAATTGGAAATGTGTTGGTGTGGAAAATGCATATTCATTGGGAAAGGCTGAAGCTCAGTGGCAGAGCCTCTGCTTTGCATGCAGAAGATGATATTCAGAGCCTCAGCTTTGCATACCATCAAGCAGGGCTAGAAAAGACCCCTGCCTGAAGCCCAGGGAGCCATTATTAGTCAGCAGAGATAATGCTAAGCTTGAAGGACCTGGGGTAGACAGCACTTTCCTATCTCAGGTTTTTCAGGCATTTTTGGGGACCCGTGATAGCTCTGTGGTGGAGATCACGGTTTCTGTGCAGAAAACCACAGGCTCAATTCCCAGCATCTCTAATTCGTAGCCTCTGCAATTATATGGAGAGCTGCTGTTAAGCACTGTAGATCAGTCCTACCCACCCTGATGCCCTCCAGAAATGTTGCATTGCAACACATACAACCCAGCACTTCTGGAGGGTCACAGGTTGGGGAAGGTTGGTGTAGGCAATACTAAGCCAGTCCCCTGACTTGATGCAAGGCAGTGGTTTGTGTTCATTTAGTGCTGGTCAGTTTTGATTCTATGCTGCACTTGTCACATTGTACACAAACCAGTTGACAGAAAGCAAAGAGACAGCAGTCCAGCTAGAGTGACAGCCACCTCTGTCCATAATACCTGTCTTGCATAATAAACACTATTAAACATTAGAACCCACTAGACAAGTACATTGACTGTTCAACAATTTGATGAGAGTTTATGTGAAATAGATACGAAAATTACATATTCATAAAATACACCAATCCACCAGTTGCAATAAACAATAACATTGCCCCCAAAGAAATCCAGAAAGGGATCAAGACAGTGTCTGAGGGGCTATAGAATATTTTGGATTCTGTACAGTCAGGATGTATTTGGGATTCCCTGTGGTCAGAGATGGTGCTCCACCCCTCGAGTTTGAAATCAGAGCTCTGGCCCCACTTTGTCTCATAGCTGATAGAGAAAGACCCATGCCGGCTGCCTCTCCAAGGTCAGGAAACAACTTTGGAGGGCATAAAAGGGGGGACATTGAGTGCATATAAATGGGGCCATTTACATCATGCCAACATCTCCAGGCCAAAAAATGCATGACCTCATCATTAATGTCACACTGTCTGTCTGTCTCACCTTAAAGCAACCTGCATTGGTGGGGTGTTTGCCTTTGTAATTTTGCAAGATATTTTTACTTAAATAAACCTTTTTATTTAAGACCTTTTTATTTAAGAAATATTTTAACTGTTAAATTATTATATTGTTAATTATTTATTGTTATTTATTGTTTATGTTTATATATTTTTACTTTTAGACTATGAGATGGGCCAGTTTTAGCATTTTAGATTGTGTATTGTTTTATATTGTTTTTTTTTTTTTTACATGTTGTTAGCCGTCCCGAGGCTTGTTTGCAAGGGGGCGGCATATAAATTTGTAAAATAAATAAAATAAATAGGAGGTTCAACCCTTCCCCCTGCTTCACTGTTTTCTTGATCTATACCTCTCTACACATGCATGCAATTGGCTGGTTCTTGTGACATGCACATTGCTGAGGCTGTGGTGCATGTGGGCCATTGGTAGCCACATTTTGGCATATCTTACCGCCTTTTGGTGGTAGTGGGGGACCCAGTGAGCATGGTCGGTCAAGAGTTAAATAACCCTTGTATAACTCAAACCAAGAGCTAACAAGGGTTGTTTAACTCTTTTATACTCCATATTCAATGGGGTCACATGACACAACCCCCTCCAGGTGGGTGTTGGATATGCAGTTTGTCATGGCTTAAATAACCCCCATGAGCTGTACCATTATGTGCAGACCAAGTCAATATCAACTCTGCTGGCAGGACATACAGAACGCGAGGTACCTCTCCTATCCTCAGGAACAGAGGAAGCTCAGAAGGCCTAATATCTTCGGGTGGGTGGGATTTTAATCAGGAAAACTAGTCTCACAGCCCCGCTGCCACTTCAGCCAGAATTTCCTCTCCTGCCCCATGGTGGGGGATCTGACCATGCATGTTTTACATCACATTTGTTTTGAATCTCAGCCTGTTTCTTACATCCAATGAAATAACTTTCCTTTTCAAGGTGTGTGTCCAAAAAAAATCAATAATTATGTAAGTGCTGGCACAGATTCTGTGTCCTCGGACTTCAGTTTGCTAGAACTTACACTGAGTTAGTCCATTAACGTGTGAACTGAAGAGCCTTTCTTTTTTCCCCAACTAGGAGATGGCCCTGAATTCTCTGGGGAATGAAGGTTTTTTTCTGTTCTCTTCCCTGGATATAAACAATGACCTGTACATCAGTCCTGAGGAATTCAAGCCGATTGCGGAGAAGCTCGCCGGTAGGCATTTTAATTCCTTGAGTACACAGATGTCTAATTCATGTTCCTTAGAGAGCAGTATCTTATTAATTTTTTTAAAATGGCTTGTCTAAGTCTTCCTAATTATACCCCCTATGTGCTTACTTTCCCCCCTTTCACTGCGGATGTCTATCTTGTCCTCAGAATAGGAAGAGGATTTGCCAGCCAGATTTTCTGACCTGAAAAATTGGAAGTAATTATTCTGGATTCTGAAACAGTTATTATTCTGGATTCTGAAACTGTCTCATTTTTGTTTATTACTGCCTGAGGGCAACATTCTCCATGTGCAGAGAACTAATGTTGGTTCTTCGCAGTGCTGCCTAAACTGGATTGAAATCAAACTACACTGTGGAAGTGTGAACCTTGCAGAGGTAATTCCACCAGCATAACAGTGGTAAAATTGTAGTGGAGAAATGTGTGGGTAAAGGCATATTTTATGTTAATATCTTTAAAACATTTTACTTCTTTTCAGTAGTGTATTTCCCAAGGCAGCTTTCAACTCATTAGTTACACAATGTTTCTACCATAAATGGCGAATTGGATGGGCCATACCAAAAGAATGGTGTGGAGGCTATTAAGCTTCAGCAGGTGGTGCAATGAACTTTCTCAGTGCTGAATCGCCAAAATAATTTTTTGAAGACATACCAATACTTTCTGCCTTTAACTAGTTGGGAAGAGTACCAGAGTTTGTTGCCTTGGAGCCGCCTTTCCCGATCATTCTGTAGATAAACGATGCTTTTGCTGTGAGGTGAAAAACTGTTTGCCTCCTCTGCTTTCTCAGGAAGGGGATTTAGGACCTATATGCATAGTGACAGACTGAAATGTGGGAAGAGATTGTATAGAATATATGACAAAAGGTGTTGCTTGGGGAGAGGGATCGATGCATCCCTCACCTAGACAACATTGGAGGCCCATAGAGCATCCCTGGCTCATTCAGGGGAGCCTGTGCAGCCACAGATAAGAGGGGTATAAGCTGCTTTTGCTTGTTTCTTTTCTGCATCCGTACTTTGTCATTGTGTTCAATTAACTGTATATCAGCTTTATTACAAGTGATTTGGTTTGATCCCGAGTATTCTTAAAACTACAGTGGACTACCTTGGTTGGACCAGGTCCCTCGCTTGGATTAATAGAAACACGCAAAGCACTTACCATATAAGATGACAAAAATTCCAAACACAGCAATAGAGAACATGGCATAGTGAGTGAGAGAGAATATAAAAGAAATAGCTAATTGACCAATTGCCATGAAAAACCCAGGCAAAATGAGCAGGTTTTACCAGAAGCCTAACTATGAGTAGAGTGAGTGACTTTTAAGGGTCAAGATTACATTCTGACCTTGGATGTACATCTGTAAAGCTTGGAAGGTCATTCCAGTCTTAGAACTCAGTAGGAGCAGTACCTATTTCACATGGTTGAAATGCTGTGAGAACTGAGACTTTTTTTGTTATTGTTGGAGATCATTTTGAACTGTCAGTGGAGGAAAAGTACTACTTGGTGCACCTGATACCTGGAAATCCTGGGGACAAAGCTGAGTCCAAAAGTAGTCATCCTTATCTTTCAAGCTGAATATGAGCACATCTAAATCCGTAACAGCTTGAGCCTCACAGCCTCCTACCATGTCAATTGGATTGTGCTTCAATTTATTTACTCCCTTGCAGTCAATTACTGACTGTAGGCAGATGCTCTGGACTTCACTACCATGCCTGATTTTAATTTTTTTTCTGATAATCACTTCATTTATTTTCAGTGATATGATATAACAAATACTGATAGATGGGGAAAGGAATAGTTGGGGAAAAGTTCTGTGAAATGGAAGGGCAAATCTTTGTACCTATGCCTGCAGCCAGGGTATGGTTGTGGCCACAGCCTGTGTCCAGATTGTAGAAAAAGGAGAAGTGGAGTTGAATGCCATTAGCAGGGGTTTTGCAACAACCCACTGGAAGATTCCTTCTCAGCAAGGGCTCTCAGAAAGTGAAATCTCCCCAGATCAGCCACTGCCACCAAATCAGGAGGAGCTGAGCCCATTGAAGGAGATGGCCGCAGTTCCAGCCCTGCCAAGGATATTTGTGTGGGTTAAGTACCACAAAAGCATCAACAAGTAGCCATGCATTAGTTGTTCCACATTTCTTCTAGAGCAACTGTTCAGGGATCTGCAGCTGTATTAAGTGGCAAGAGAGCCTGCCCAGTGGCTGAAACAAACTCCAGAATTTTGCAGAGACTGTTTTTAAAATGGTGCCATATTGAATTCCCTGTCAGGAGTGTGAATGACCTGCCTTTTGTAGCTTCCTGGCAAAATGCTTCATGTAAATCTGTCATAAGTACATAAAAGGTGGGAGATTTTTCCCTGTGTGTGTGAGCTGCCCTCTTGCTTTAATTCTCTTTGCTCACGCCCTAGGCTGATTTGCGCAACGAGAGGCGGCTAAGCTTCCTCTGTTTTTCAAAAGGCTTATGGGCTAGACGCCTCTCTCACAAAGGGCAATTTTTCTTAATCTGCAGTTCCCATTGTCAGACTTGCAGAACTGCACACATTGGCTTTGTCTGGGGCTTAAAAGGGATTCAGAGCTGCTGAAGGCAAGAGATACTGCTCTGTGGTTACGGAAACTGGAGAGCTGCTGGTTGAGACGCAAGTGGACTGCCACACTGATCCAGGAAATCTCTTGTGCATATGGAAATTGCAACACTTCCATCTGCTGATTGTTCGCAGTCTTGACGATGCTTGTTTGGGCGAAGTACCTGATTGCACCTACGGTCCATGGATAGAAGAGGATTCTCTGCACTTGTCCCCTGCCCGACCCTGGAGTGGGTCAAGCAGATTGTGAAGCAGGGGTAGATTCTTGAGTTGTTTGCATCTGGCTTCCCAGGGCAAGTTGAAGGGCCTTCACACCTCTTACCCTGCTCTGTTACACTAGGCAAAGAGCAAAGTCAGTCGTCAAATGGGCACGGCTCAGGATAGCAAGCACCTGCCTGTTCAGCCCATGGGATCTGCCCAGTTAAGCTGTCCATGTGCTGGAGCCCTCCTAGCACCATTAAAGCAGCTCTATAGCACTACGCCTGCTTCTTGCCAAAGATTTACTGCAGGGCAGGGGGTGTGGGGACAGGCAGGAATCGGATCGGGGCTGGGCAGTAGTCTGAAAGCTTGCAGTTGGTTGCCCGTTTGGAGTATATCGTGTAGAACTGAAGCTGCATGTACACTTGCATAATTGAGCTGAGGACATGTTCAAAAGATCCCCCCGCTCTGCCCCATTTCACAGAAGAATGCAAGACCATTGTTGATGGTCTGTTGCTGCCCCCTGATGCTGCTTGGAGGTAGAACCACTCGGGTCTGCCTTTCCTTAGTTTTTCCCAGGCCACAGGTTGGCTCACACAACAGTATACCCAATAAAAATATTGGCTGAACAGATTCATGTTTGTGGTAAAGCTCAAGCTCAGTTCTCAACCCTCATGTACTACATACCGTTACTCTGCCTACCTCTACCTGCTCCGTCAAGCCAGGTTAAGCAGGTGTTGCATTGTGTTGCAAACTGGGCTCTCAGGGAAGCAGCGACTTAATCACCACGAACCTAGATCGGTCCATTCTATATTCTCAGCATGCCAATATCTTCATGGGAATCAGCACATCTACTACTCATCCTCTTGGAGTTGGTCAATGGCCAATCGTCCTGCAGTGCAGCTGAAAGGGTGGGAGAGAGAACAGGGCCCGTATGTTGCCTGTCTGACTCATTTGCCACCCACTCCTTTTCTTCCTGCATTGCAATAGCAGCTGCCAGACACTTAGGAGAGAGGGAAAGGCTGTTTCATAGGTCTGGTTTGGCAATTCACTGTAGCTTTCCCCAATTGTGTCTCCTTCCTTTTTATTCTCCTTTCCTCTTTACAGTGTCTTACTTTTAAGCTGTAGTCCTACAATATGGCCCGGGTTATTTCTAACTATTGTACAATGCCTACTGATACTAGCTGCTTTATTAAACAGAATGTCTTAGTTTTGGCACCTAAATCCATGTGGTCAACACAGAAAAGGCAGCTTAGAGGAAATGACAGGATCTGAAGAACCTGTGTGTGTGTCTGTGTGTGTGTTTGGGATAAGCAACCGAAGAGGTGAAATGATCATTTGTACTGGGATGGATACATTCTTAAAGATTTCAGTCTGCTCCACATGATCTTTCGTAGTAGGAATTTATCCATTTACTTTTTGTAAAGAGAAGATGCAGTAATACGCTTATAATTACGCTTTCCATTCAGGAAGCTGTTGCCATTCTAGACTGCATAACAGTTGCTATCTTGGATTCACTGTGGCAAAGTGCTTTTCCTTGTATTGCTGACATTTCCTTTCATGCACAGTAATTTGGGGATCTCTGTTAATAAATTATGGGTGGTATCTTATTTATTTATTTGTTTGTTTATTTATAGCCTTTCTATGCCACACCCATCGCCAAAGCCTTGGGGCGGCTTACAAGAATAATTAATATAATATTAAAATTATTTTGGAGTTTCTCGGCAGATGTACAAGCAAAAATAAAAACCCCCATTAACAATTAAAATATCGTTTAAATAAAAAGGTCTTGGCCTGGCGCCGAAAAACAGATAACGATGGTGGACCTCTCTGGGGAGCGCATTCCATAGTGGCGCCACCGCCAAGAAAGCCCTCCTCTGGGTACTCACCCTCCTAATATCCCTCACAGAGGGCTCCCGGAGAAGGGCCTCCTCCGCCGATCTCAAGGGGCGGGAGGGCACATATGGACGCAAGTGCTCCTTTAGATAGCCAGGTCCCAAGCTGTTATCTTATACCATTGCTTATACCAACTCACCTCTGCTAGTTCTGCTGCACAGTGGAATGTTACTGCTTGACAAACTAGTACTTCCTGAAATAACCCCCAAATGAGAAGTCCCATCTTTTTCCAGAATGGGTTAGGCTAACAGAGCCCCCTTCTATGAACTCTACTGACGTGATTGTGAAAGCAAGCATTGGATGTTTCTGGATGTTTTAAGAACTGGTTCTTCTTGTGCAGTTCTGCTAGTGTGGGGCTGGTGTGGGATACTGCCTGAAGTTAAATAAATAAATTGTGTTGCCATTGTTCTGTTCAGGCATTGTCCCTGTCTCTAACATTGAAGAAGAAGAGGTGCTGGATCCCAGTGGAGAGACCCTGACTATCTTTGCAAAATTCCAACCCCTGCTAATGGAAACAATGACAAAGAGCAAGGATGGTTTCCTTGGAGTGAGTATCATATTTAATTAGTGTTGCAGACTTTTGACAGTAGATTAATTAACTGAAAGTTTATTTAATTAAGTTGTGAGGAAAGGGTTGGCTTCAGTGAAAAGGTCTTCAAATTTGGGTCATACTTGTTTGTGTTTTGGTTTTATCCTGTTTCTGTAATAAAGAGTGCAAATGAAACTGTCAGCCTTTCCTTCTAACCATAACATAGTAGAAACATAACTTCAGTTCATGTGGAAAGAAGCTTACATTTAAGCTTAGCTTGGCCTAATGTCTGAATGGCTTTTAGGCTGCTGGCAAACTGGAATCACAAGCCATGGGTTGATATGGATTTGTGGATAATAGTTTTAGCTAACTATGAAGATTGCATGATGACTGAATTGATAAACTGCAATTATCGGTCTTATGCTTGACATCTGGAGGGTTCTGTACCAGAAGAATGTATCAGAGCACAGTGACGCTCTGATGCATCCCTGGCCAACTTCTTTGACCTTGTACCTATGGCCAGGAGAATATTTTGTGTGCTGCTTCCCCTCCCAGTTGGCAAGACAAGTGTTGTACTAAAGTTGAATCCCTACTGTTATTTCTGAATGAATGAATGGGAGGGTGCTTTTGCTTTCATGTCCTATTTGTGGGATCCCATGGGGCAGCCGATTGGACTCTGTGTAAACAGAATGCTGGGCTAGATGGACCCTGGTCTGAGATAGCCGAACTCTCTCTAGGTCTTTATATGAAGGAGACACCTAGAATAACAGGTTTACTAATGAGCATGTTTACATTTCCAGATTTCTCACTTGGCCCTTTCTGGGCTTCGAAACTGGACAGCTCCAGCTTCCCCTCTAAGTGTAATGTTTGCCCAGCAATTCAAGGCCTTCCTTCCCCCAAAGAATAAACTGGATCTTGGTGATCTGTGGTGGGTAATTCCCAGTGAACTAAACATCTTTACTGGATACCTTCCCAATAACCGTTTTTACCCTCCAGCTCCTAAAGGCAAAGAGGTAAGCCCTGTGCTTATTATTAATAATAATAAGTTGTAGTAGCATCACATTGCACATTTCAGTGTTCAACACTTGATGTGTATAATACTTTCTTACAATAGTGTCGTAAAGTAGGCTGGTATACTTATCTCAGTTTTTAATTTATTATGTGAAACCTGGAGCACATGACTGGAATTCTGAAATAAATAAAAAGTTCATCTCCAGTTTAATGCAATGATTGAAGAGAAATCTTCTGATAAACAGACTTTCCCAATGTGTGGCCCTCAAAATGTATTGGACTGCAGTACCCATCAATCCAAGCCATTGGCCATGCTGGCTGGGAATGACCGAAGGTGCAGCCTATGCAAAACATCTGCATGGCACCAGGACAAGGCAGGGAATTCTTTGGGGGCTGTAATTCTGTCCATCAGGAGCTGTATTGAATGCCTGTAGTTCCTGGGAGTCCAGAGGAGGAGGATGGTGCCCTGCAAGAGGTTCCTGGATCCCAGCTTGAGAGGGTGCCTTTGATTGGTGGGAGAGGTACGAGGGAGCCTTGCATGTGGCAATACAGCACAAAAAAGAAGACACTGGAAATGGGCAGGCCAGTTTCTAGTCCTTGGCAGTTGTGCACTGAAATATTGCACATGGTGTATACTAAGAGCAAGAGCGCTCCTAGCAAGTACGGAGGCTGTGAGGTATCAAAAGAAAACAGGGAAGGCAAACTCTCCTTAATCAGAGCCAAGAGGCTGAGAACTGAACCTAGCCTTGGCAGGGGATGGCTTGTGGCTCTTGGATACATTAACCACTACTTTCTGCGTGCTCCGCCCCACTTCTTTTCTGTAGATCATCATCCACAAGCTCTTGAGTATGTTCCACCCGCGGCCGTTTGTGAAGACGCGCTTTGCTCCTCAGGGAGCTGTTGCCTGCATTCAAGCGATTGCAGATTTCTACTACAAGATAGCCTTCAGGTAAAGTCCACTGCGAAGAAGGTGCTGGCAGGTCGATTTGTTTGCTTACCTATTTACTGTACTTTTAAACGGCCCGGTAACTGTCAGGATCAGGGCCTGAGTGACCCTTCAGGTGCCTGCACAACCAAGAACACCCTTGCAGGTACTTGCAGGGAAAACTGAGAAGCAATTATGCGGTGAAGCTGGAGACCCTAGAGACCGGCATAAAAGGCTTTCTGGCAGGGCTGGGTGTTTTGCCACAGCAGTGCGAGGTGATTCCTTGTGCTCTGGCCCCTGCATTTCTGAGCCCTGCCTCTGCCTTGCTCCCACTTTGTTCCAGTTTGTTCCTTCTTGACCCTGGTTTGTTCCCACCTTGCTCTAACTGCATGTCTCCTCTGGCTTTCAGCTTGGACTGGTAACTTGGGCTTGCCTCAGTTCCCCAACTGGTTGTGGAGACCCACTGTGCATAGGCACCCTGGTCCTGGTTTCCACCTGTCCTAGCCACCACCCACATCCAAGCCCTTGCAGTAACCGACACGTTCTCTCTGGTGTGCAATATATTAAAATATAAACATTAAAACAATGAATAAAACTGCAGCAGAATAAAGTGAACCAGAAGCAAATAATAAACCATTGTAGCACAGAAAACTAAATTAAAACTAAAATGTGGCAGATTAAAGTCCTAGAGCCACAAACAAAAGCAGTTTTACAGTACCTGAGAAAGTTAAAAAAAATACCTGGTGCTGAAAAGACTGTAAGTTTGGTGCCAGGCAAACCTCTCTGGAAGGGCATTCCATAAATGGGGCACCAGCAAAAAAAAGGGCCCTCTCGTAGCCTCTCACCTCGTGCAGGCACCTGGAAGACGTGATGATGATCTTTATGTGCAGGTAAGTAAATATGGGAGGAACTCTTGCATCCTTGCTCTAGAATATGGTCCTGTGTAGGGCTCTCATGCCACTGCAGCCAGCCAGGCCTTTCCTCCAGAAGGAAAGACCATTAGCTGTATAGCAAAGTTGTTGGACCTACTGTTGGACTGTTGTGTGTGGCTTCTTTGCCCTCAGGATATACCTTGGCTGATGACAGGCTTTTGTTTCAGAATCCATGCAGAGTTTCAGCTGAATGAGCCTCCGGATTTCCCGTTCTGGTTTTCTCCTGCACAGTTCACAGGCTATGTTATCCTGTCCAAGGACTCCTCCCATGTGCGAGAATTCAAGCTGTTTGTCCCTAACAGCAGGTAGGTTTTTTCCACTTTGTTCATGGACCAGAAGTAAACATGCAACTGCCTTTTTATTCAATCCATGCAAACTTAATACATTGTATTGCTTTTGTATTATTTCAAATCTGGAATGTGAGACTTAAACAAAATACTTTGAATGTTGTTTGCTTGCAGAAGATCAGAATTGGTTTATTTAGCAGGTTGAACATCTCTTCTCAAGAGAGGCTACCTGGTGTAGGATCTTTTCATTGCCAGTTGAGCACCTTTCTAAATTTAATCTCTCAGATATGTTTAATTTCTTGGGGTATGTGTAAGTCTTTGTTATACTGATTTTACTTTTAGCTTTCTGTTTTACCTTTTTATTTTGCTCTAAGCCATTCAGAGAGTTTTGTTATTGGACAGCATATTAATATTTTTAGCAGCTAATATACTTTTGCCCATGCACATATATTACCCCAGAGGTCCTGCTGTGCATTGCCCCACTATCTGAGTTTTGAGAGGGTGGCATGAGAGACAGGACCAATCCATCAGGATTCTGCAACATCCTCCTAAGAGAGAGGCCCAGCTGGGCCTTTCAATATGCAGCAAAGGCCCAGCTCATTTGAGCAGGATTTTCATTAGCTGTAAATGGATCTTGCCCACTGCAGTCTCCTTATGGTCTGGGTTTGTTGTGTTCTTTATGTCTTGCATTTTTGGGTTACTTAAGATTTAATTGTTATCATTTGACTGTTAGCCCACCATCGGACTTTCCAGACTGAAAAGCAAGATGAATAAAAACCCATTTAATAAAAGGTTCTTGCTTTGGCATCTGTTTCTGATTATTCTTGTGTCTTTCATCAGGTCCCTGAATGTAGACATGGAATGGCTGTACGGAACTCTGGAGGGCAGCAACATGGAGGTGGATATTGGATACTTGCCTCAGGTCTGCAGCAAGAATCTGTTTTGGACTGGCCTGTTGTGTTACTGCATTGACAGTGAGCTTTGTTACACAAAGCCTTTATCTTTCTTTCTTTCTTTCTTTCTTTCTTTCTTTCTTTCTTTCTTACTTACTTACTTACTTACTTATTTATTTATTTATTTAAAACATGTATATGCCGCCCCATCGCAACAAAGCTTTGGGGTGGCTCACAGCATATTAAAATAACAATAAAATCATATGCTTATTATTCCCCATTCACAGTTGTTTACCAGTTCTCTAGATAGTATTGTGATCCTCCGGATTTACTCATGTCTTTAAACTGTCCTTTTGGCCATTTCTTTTAGAGCTGGGAAAATGTAGTATTATTTGTGAAGGCTGTTCTGCTATGACACAGTGACATCTAGAACTTATCTAGTGGAAAAGCAAGAAAGGAAGTACTCTTTGTGTACTGTGGTGAGATTGCATTGACCTCATTCTGCAATAACACCAAAAGTAGCTATAGTAGAGTAGTCTTGTGTAGAGACGCTCAGTGTTACTCCTTTTATGTAAATGACAGCTGGATTCCTTAACTAGAGTTGTGTGCAACGTTCAGGACCTTTGAACAATTGTCTTCCAATTGCTTCCACTGCTAATGGGCTGGTGGATGTAGCCCATCACTCCATACCCACCGAGTAATGTAGTTACAAGGTAAAAGAACAGCTCTACCAATAACACTTGGCATTATTATAATGCCTTAGAGAGAGGATGGGCAGAAGATAGACTGGGCTCAACAAGAAGAACTCTGGATGCTTTCCAGCAAATCAGCAAGTGCTTCTGACTTCCCATTGCCTAATAATGAGAACAAATTTTAAAGCACCATCCCACAAATTAAGTTGCTGAAAAAGAATGCCTGGGGGCAAACTCAGGAGTTGGTTTTACTGTGGGAGGCCTTGTGAACTACCTTCTAGTACTTCCCTCTAGTACTGACTACCAATACCTGGGCTGAGCATGTGTTCAGAGGTGTCTTTAATTCTTAAGCAACTGTCTTAAACTACTACTTTGCAGTAGCTCTAGTAGCTGGGCCTTCAAGGTTGATTAAAAAATAAAAGTAGATTCCTCAGGCTTGAAATCTGGCCATCCCTGCTTTAGCTCAGAGGTGGCCAACATTTGCTTGTGTGCCACAAGTCAAGTCTAAAAAATCAGATAGTGTCACTCAAGTGCAAGCTTGGGACAATTTCTTCCCGTTCTTCTTTATGGTCTCCGAGTGTAACACACACGAGCCGTGATCTGAGAAGCTTCTGTAGCTGAGAAGTTTCGGCAGGGCCCCTTCCTCCTCGCTTATTGCCAGCAGGTTCTCTTGAGCTGGGAGGCAAATTTCACTGCAGTGCTACAGAGGCATACTTAACTCTGGTTCCGTTCATATATTACACCAGCCTATAATTTCAGTTTCCAAACATGCAGTCAAACCATGGTTTGGAATCGCTTGACTGGGTTCATGCAACATGACAACTCATCATGGGTAACTAGCCACAGAGAGTTAATGGGGTTGTTCAAACACATCACCATTTTCTGCTCGATGACTTATCTGGGGGCAAGAAGCCACCTTGATAATCCATGGCTTGTTCTAGGTGTGGTTGGACCCACAAAGCATTGCCATGTAGTCCAGACCTGGGAAACTGATTCCATTGTGGATTGTAGGCAGTGTTGGGAGCCGGGTTTTCCCTTATTCATTTCAAACAACAGGCAGCCTCTTTGCAAAACAGCTCCTTCTTTTTACTTGACAGCTAACAAAGTATGTATAGCCAGAAGAAGGTGAGTCTCTGTACATGAATAAAGTCATTCATTGAACCCGAACTACTTCTGAAAGCCCTCCAGCAACCCTGGGCTCCACCCCTCTGAGGGGGCCTTTCTGGAGAAGGACTAGCCTCCTCAGCAGGCCCTCTAGTAAGAAGCCAGATTGGCATGATGCATTTTTTCTTTTTACATATTTGGCTTGCTCCAGAGTTCAGTTGCTCAGTACAGCCATATGCATGGCTTGCTTTCTTTCCTTTCAAAGTACTTTTCCAAATGTTGAAATCAAAATGCGCCTTCTTGCTCAGCCATTTAACTTTTGTGTTTTATTTACTTATAATTAATTGGTTTACTTGCTCATTGAATACTTTTAATGCCCTTTATCTTTTGGTTCAACCATTACATCTTATTTCTCATTTTATAATGTTAGCTACACTGTCCTCAAGTCTCAGCAAGAGTAGATCATTACCATGGTTAATGCACCAGCTACAGCTCAGGGATTGTTTTAGTACTGTGGGTAGATTGTTAACTGTACAAAAAATGATTATCCCATGCTGGGATTGCATGGCATAATAAGCTGTGGTCACAATATGAATGTATGAACATTGCCCGGCATGCACTGGAATTCACAGAACCAGAGTGCTGCGAGAAATCCCTGTAGCTGCTGCCTGTTTGTTAGCGAGCACCGTAGTTTCACTGTCCCTGTTGTCTTGTAGATGGAGCTGGAGTCTTTGGGACCATCCATCCCTTCTGTGATTCATGATGAAAATGGGAATGTGATTGACAGCAGAGAAGAAGGCCCAATTCAGTTCATATTTGAAGAGATTGCCTGGCAACGAGAAATAAGCTGGGAAGAAGCAGCTGGCAAACTGGAAGTTGCCATGTATCCCTTTAAAAAAGTATGAAAAGATCCTCCTGTCTTTGCAGATAAGTTATTCTGTCCTTGCCTTAGTAAGGAAATACCAAGACAAGGAACATTCCCAGTTGATTGGGTGGTTGTGAAGGTGACCTGACATAGTCTGGGAGGCCATAAGATTTGTTGGCACCTCACCTCTGAGATCCTGTGATCTCGGGTTCCAAAGGCTGGGTACTCATGCCAGCCCCCTCACAGCCAGTGCAGAAAGAATGGTGCAGTTTGCTCCCTGCTGCCTGAGGTTGCAACTAGACCTTAGGCCAAAAGGCGGCATGTGGGGTGGGGTGGGGCGGGGCGGGGGGGGAGGGTGGCAAAGGGAGAGGCTAGGGTCACGGGCCTTTGGCACTTCCTCCTGGTGTCGCAGCCTCTTTCCCTCCAACTCTAATAATGGACGTTGTGATCAAAGCACAGTGGCGATTGCTATCACTGCATCTTGCTCCTGCAGTTGGATGTTGTTAAGCCCCCAAGTTTGGGGGCTTTTGGGTATCTGCCACAGGGGCAATTGGTTGCTTCTTAAGCATTGCAGTTTAACATCTGCTAACAATTTATCTCAGCAAATTTATCCAAGTCTCTGGGATCCCTTAAATAAATGCACAGGACATTTTTTGAGGGATGGATGCAAAGAATGGCAAAGGTCACAGGGAAAGTCTGTGACCAAGCTCCTGTCTGTTAGGTACAGCTGGATTTTTTGGTGTTGGATCATCCACCCTTTGCATTAGGTGCCCCTGTTGCTGTCTGGAAAGAAGCAAATGATGGAGGTGCTTCTCTGAGCATTTTGCTGCTGGAAGCAAAGCAGAGCATACAACACTCTTAAGGACTGTTGTTTTCTTATCGAGAAACACACAAGACACATGTGGCTTGAGAACCTGAAGCAAATAATGAATTTATAGCATGAAACATGATCTGCGTTTCCACAGCAGCCAGAACTATCCCTCCATATCTAATTCATCAGCTGGAGAAAGGTGGGAGGGGTTTTTTTTAAAGCCTGTGAAAAATTGTACTGTGAGTGTACCTGACGTGACGCCGAAGCAAAAGAGATCAATGCCCTAAGGAACTTACAGTCTAAATTAAGGTGAGGTGGGTAGGGAGAAAAGAAAAATGAAGGAGAGGAAGAAGCAAGAGGAGGAACAACCTTCTTTTTTCAGCGTCTGTCATTGACCTATAAAATCCACAGCTTGTAGCTTTCATCACCTTTCCCTTTGTTGCAATGTGATTTCTAGCAGCCTGGTATTTTCTTACCTGTTGTGCTAGTTTGTTTGGTCTTTATGGACTGCCATTCCTTTTTGTTGCTACTGTTGTTGCCATACAGGAAGTGCTTCCAAATAGGCATTATGGCTTCTGCATCCCAAAAGTATCCCACGGAACTTAGCATTAAGAATCACTGGACTGCATTATCCATGTACTGGGTCCATATGATAGGCATCTGTGATGTTCCAGATTAGAGAATGTTCCTAGAGAATTGCAGAATTTTCTAAACCTTTCTCTTTGTGCCTGCGTCAAGGAGAGTAGGAGGGGCACAGACAAATGGCAAGCTGGAATAAACCCCTTACAATAGTAAGGCAGCCTTCCCTTTCTACCAGATGTGCTGGGCAGCATTTCCCATCAGTCCCAGCCAGAGTGTTGTCCACATTTGGATGGCACCAGGTTTGGGAAAGCTAGTATAAGGGCCAAGCTAGGCAGGCACATGAATTGTTGAGTGCAATTAAGATGCATTTTCCCACACTGGTGCAATATACAAGGACCATTCCAAAAGTAGAAAATATTTTTGATGTGTGCAGTACAAAAGAGCACCCAACGCTTTTGCTCAACCTCTCTTGTTGTTTCGGATTCCAGGTGTCCTACCTTCCCTTCACCCAAGCCTTTGAGAGGGCCAAATCTGAGAGTAAACTTCTGCATTCCATATTGCTGTGGGGTGCACTGGACGATCAGTCCTGCTGAGGTAAGCAATGGATTCTGTGGCTGACACATTCTGTCAGGGCGTCTCAAGTCTCCTTCCTACTCCACCTGCTTCTCCTGAGCAGAAGATGCTAGAGAGCATGAGTGGAGAAACCAGTAGAGAATGCCCTACATTGTAATAACTAATTTCCTACACTGTGGCTTTTACCTTGATTAACTCATGGAATCTACACACCACATTTCTTAGCAAAACATCTATAAAGATGTTTCGATTTTTTAAAAAATGTAAATAAACCCCCAGTAAAAGAAAATGATCCATCTAGGGCCTGTTGTTTTTAATAGTTTTATGTCATCAGCATGTACTACTGAAAAAAGAAGACATCTCTGCCTCAAGGAATTTACACTAAATGTAGGACAACTTAAAATGTAAATTTTTGTACAAAAGGGTCAATATAACAGAACCTCCAACAGGCAGTTGTTCCCCCATGAGGTGGAAATGCCCTGTAGGGAATGATATTCTGCCACCATTTTACTAGTGCTTAAATTATATTGACTTAAGTTCATCCTGAACGTTTTGCTTTATCCTTGTTTTTTCTCCTTCTTGGCAGGTTCAGGGCGAACTCTCCGGGAAACAGTCCTGGAAAGTTCGCCCATCCTTGCTTTCCTGAATGAGAATTTCATCAGTACCTGGTCATTAGTGAAGGAGCTGGAGGATTTACAGGTCAGCATCCAGCAGTGCTTATTAAGGGGTGATGGAAATGGCTGGTTCCGGAGCACAAGATGCCCACCATCAAGGCTCCATAAGCTTCCCCATCCACCAGCATCCTATCTTGACATCACAAGCAATGAGGTCATTGAGTGAAGAATGTTCATGTGATTAATCAGATAATTTTAAATATCCTCCAAGACTTAATATTAACATCTTGAAATATGGAGACAAGTAAAAGGGTTTTTTTATAAAACTTAAAAACAAAGCAGCCTCTCCGTGCTAGAAGGATATGTTGTCTGTAATTTATCTTTCTTCGTCAGTCACGGGGCTTGAAATTGGTTGCTCATATTTGCTTCATAAGCAGAACCACCTGACAACTTCATAGGCAAAGCAGTGCCTCTTTTGTATAATCTGGAAAGAAAAAGGTTTTATCATTAGCAGCTCCCCATTAGAGCTCCCCTTTCTCCCTGGCCATGTGGACAAAATATTCTTTAGCTGACACTGATAAAAACTGTTTAATAACAGTTAAACAGTGTCCCATTCTCAACCCACATACAGAGCCATGAACTCAAGAAGCTGAAAATTTGACTGCAGTGTCCATATGTCTGCAGAAATAGATCCATGAATGCTGCCAACCTGCCCTGTGAAGCCTGAGTGAGCTGTTCCCAAAGTCCAAGAGCATGCAAATTAGTTTCCAGTATGGGCAGAGAGTCAGGGTAAAACAGCAGTTAGGGTGTTGGACAGGAACTTGGGAGATCTGGGTTCTTGTCCCCACTAAGTCACGGCGCTCACTAGGCGGTTCTGGGCCAGTCACACACTCTCAGTCTCACCTACTGCACAGGCTTGTTGTTGTGAAGATGAAAGGGAGAGGGGGAGATGCTTGTGAGCCATCTTGCGTTCCTAGCAAGGGAAGAAAGGTGGGGTATAAATGTAATGCACAGTTGCACAGTTGTTGTAACAATACTCCATGAGAAGTGGCCCTTGCACTCTTACGGGCAGTGACACGGTTTTTTAAGGAGGTAACTTAGGATTCCATCAATTTAAGACGACTCCTAACAGAATGAGCTGCAACTGTTCCAGCTTCCTGGAGTTCTGGGATAATAGCAATGACATTTTTTCAACACAACAAGAATGTCTTCATCGTCTTTCTCCAGTGTTCAAAGCTTGGCTGATGGAGGCTGTGGAGGAATTGGCGGCATGCTGCAGCCTCCCCATCCCCTTCCCCTGCCCTTGAAGTAGCCGTGATCAAACACTCCTCCAAAGTATGGATACAGAAATGAAAGCCCGAACAGATGCAAAGTACCATGCTAGGACAGCCTTAAATGATTCTTAAAAGCTGGAGAGAGGAAAATATGACAACCTGATCACTCACCATCTTTAATTTCCTTTGCATGTTTAGCCTGAAAAAAAATCCTACAGTTTCCAGTGTTCCCCAGCCAGTCATGGGGAACTTGGACGGGATCGGAAGCTTAGCTAACTATGAAGTATAGTCCTAATCAAATGATATTTCTTTTAGTTCAGTTGAAGAAAACAGAGTTTATATCTCCCTACAGTTGATGCCTGACAGCTTTTTCGTGCTATATGTTTGACCTTCTCTAAGGCACCCACCTCCAATGAGGACATCAGATAAAGGGGATGGCTGTTCTGTAAGATCCTAGCATTCACCCAACCCTATACTGTTTTGGCGGGGGGAGGGGAGGGTGCCAGAATGGTAGCCCTGGGATTAATCAAACCCCAGTTAAAGCATATAGAGCTGTGTTTGGCATACTAAAGAGCCAAGATATTATGAGATGTAAATTACCTGTCTATGTAAGGAACTTTCATTTAGCAATGCAGTAGATATTTTATGCCAATACAGCAGTTAAGAAAATGTCAGCCATTTGACATTTTGTTTCCTTTTCCCATACTCATACCTCCTAAAGATTTTGAACAGAAGTTTGCAGGGGATGTCTGAACAATATCTTAGCGATTAAAATCGGGGGTCATTGCCGAGCCCAGATATGTGCCCCTCTATGCTGTATACGGTCACCTATATGGCAATTTCATGTTTTTTTACAGTAAACTTGTGACTATATTCCATTTTTAAATTGTGACTTGATGGGATTCTTTGACCCCAGTGTCAGATCTGGTAAGGGCGTTGTACAAGTATATGTGGTTTAAAACATGCATTTTTCCACAGGCAAAGAGAGAGAATGAAGTCAACAGTAAACTTGCCAAGCTGCACCTCGAAAAATACAACTTCCCTGTGGAGATAATGATCTGCCTGCCCAATGGAACTGTGGTAGGGTTCCAGTTCCATTCCATCTTATTAGTACTTTATTATATGTCTCTTTTTTTTAATTTGTTGGTGCCTATTGGAATGGTGCTTGTCTTCCACCAATATGGTTGAAATAGGAACCAAGGATCAGAGATATGCTTGTGTCCCTCAGATGTGAAAAAAAGTTTCTTTCAGAATAGCACAAAGCATTTCCAGAACAAAGCTGTAAGGTGAGATTGGAGAGGGTTGTTTTCAGAGGACAAATCTGACCCTCCATGACTAGCCAGATGGCTGTGCCCCCTTCCTCTTTCCCCCAACCACCCACTCTTTGGTGACTTCCCAGCGTTTGTGTAGCTTTTCACCATTCTGAAAAGTTAAAATCCCTCTCCTAGTTACTTTCATGCAACTGTAAATTCCCTGGTATTTTTGGTATTGTTTGGAGAATGATTGCCTGGCGACAGTGACATATGCATTGGTTACTTCCCGATTGGATTTCTGTAACGCACTCTATGTGGAGCTGCCCTTGAAGACGGTCCAGATACTTCAGATGGTGCAAAATAGAGCAGCCAGGTTGCTGATGGGGACTGGGCATTATTCTCACATAACCCCAGTCCTCTGCCAGCTTCACTGGCTCCCCATCGAAGTCCAGGCTCAATTCAAGTTGCTGGTTATCACCTATAAAGCCCTTAACGTCTTGGGACCTGGATACCTAAAGGAACGTCTTCTTCCATATTTGCCTTCCCGCCCCCTGATATCGGCAGCAGAGGGCCTCCTCCAGGAACCCTCCGTGAAAGACATTAGGAGGCTAAGTACCCCGGAGGAGGGCCTTGTCTGTGGTGGCGCCCCACCTATGGAACGCGCTCCCCAGAGAGGTCCGCCTGGTGCTATCGTTATTTGTTTTTCGGCACCAGGCTAAGACCTTTTTATTTCAACAATATTTTAACAATTTTAATATCATCTACAGGTTTTAATTTGCAGCCAGGGTGAATCTGGATTTTAATTGCACTACTTGTATTGTGTTTATTTATTGTATGTAAGCCGTCCCGAGGCTCATGCGATGGGATGGCATACAAAAATTCTAAATAAATAAATAGCATCACCTGCCACTGAAATGTAACTCCAGAGAGTTTATCCAAAATGGAATTCAGTCCTTCATACCATTCTATAAAGGTATTTTGCAGTGACTGGTGTCCCACCCTCAAAAAAAAAAAAAAAAAAAGCTCAGAAGAGAAGATTCTAGAAAAAGAAATGCTCCTTCTTAATACACTCTGAATGTTTCAATGAATACTTGATGATATCTTGGAGCTGGACCAACTTTTATTTTTGGGGAAGGAAAGAGGAGAGACTGAAGGCTCATGAGGCTTTTATACTTCATCTTGTAATGTGTAGATGTTCACAATTTCTGGAACCCCTGGTGCACTTCTAGTCAAGCATTTACTTATGCTTCTGGTTTTCCGTGCATACAGATTAGGCCTGGTGAGGCAGCCCTGAGAGATTCTGGTAACCATCTAACCTAAGTATTGATTCAATAAAGCCAGACTCTACTGAGACAACTTCTCAGTATGTGCTCTTGAAGGATCTTGCAACTCACATTTTTCCTTCTTCCCCCAAATTCTACAAACCCTCAAAACCAGTTCATGGGTTACCTTACTTTATTTTACTAGAGAAATTATTTGAGACAGGAATGCATGTATTTCCTTCTCCCTCTCTTTTTAAAAAACTGGAAAAGTGGGCAGATATCTTTCTATAAGCTCCACTATAAGCTGCCAAGGATGCTTGAGGGCTAGCTAGTGCTTCTTGTCTTGTCATGATTCTCTTTGAGAGATAAACAAGAGAGAGGAGCCCTTTTTTCCTCCTTGCAGCTGCCTCTACATTTGTTTACAACTGCAGTGTGTTGCCTAATCGTCGCCCACATTTGCAGAAGCAGCTGCTGCAGGGTTTGTGTGATCTAGTGTCTGCTCTCTGGGAATGCAGGGCAAGACAGACTAACCCTGCCCTAGACCTCCCAACTTTCCTCCATCCATTCTGACCGCTGGGAGGAAAGAATCTGTATGTGGGGACTGAAATTCTGTTTTCCTAAACACATCTTGTTTCCCAGGTCCATCATATCAATGCCAACTACTTCCTGGATATTACTTCAGTGAAGCCTGAAGAGGATGAGAGCAGGATCTTTAGTTTCTCCACCAGTTTTGAAGATCCCTCAACAGCAACCTACCTCCAATTCCTGAAGGAAGGACTTCAAAAAGCAAAGCCATTCCTGCAAGCCTAAATAGAGAGGCAAATTAATTTCTTGCTGTTGACCTCCAAAGATACAAGAGTTCTTTTTCCTGGCACTCCTTGAGCTCAGGCATGACGAAGTATTGAACGGTAAAATACTGTCATTGAATGCAAGGGCTCTAGACACATAAGTGGCCCTTGAAAATACCAAGCTGTAGTATCTGTATTACTAATTATTGTCAGCACCGCTCTTACAAGGAGCTGAACATGCAATTCTCTTACTTACTGGCACATTGTTACATTGTTCTGAAGTAGTCATCAAGTGGCCAGCTCAGGATGGTGCAGCACAAATCTCTAAGACGGCCTTTGGTGTAAGGCCAGCAAGTTAGATCTCAAGTCAAGTCTAAATTCCTTTGTTGTGGATCCCCATGGTAAGATGTTTGGGAACTGCTTTGTTGATTCATGAAGGGGATGCCATCTTTTTGTATCAGCCCTGGAGCCAGCTCCCTTTCAAGACCCTAAATTGTTCATATGTAGTAAAAGCTTCACATTTAAGAACATCTGTGGTGCATCTGACTCCAGGTAACTTCAGTAGGCCCCATGTAACTTGAGGATCAGAATACATGTGGATGATGTAAGACAAAACCTGTGTTACACTCACTCCCAGAACGACTTAGATGGTGCCATTACATGGCATGAAGCAGAGGACCCTTTATTGAAACATCTTGGCCACTAAAGGCTGTGGTTTTTTCCTCTTCATTTTTAGCTATTCCTTAGAGAGGCAGATTTAGCCCTGGATCAAACAGCTGCTGGCCCTTAGTATACTTTGATCAATTTCACTCCAGTTTTCAAGTATCAGTTGTAATGTTTTAAAGCACATAAACAGTCTTTCCTGATTGGTGCCTTCCACATGTGTTGAACTGTGACTTCCATCGTCCATCACCACAAGGTGATTATGGTCCAACACATATTGAGGGTATCAGGTTGAGGAAAGTTGACATGCAACATAAGTGGAAGGGCTGCATCCCAACATTGCATTTCTCAGAGATCGTGTCACTCGGATAATGTTCATGGATAGTTTTACATGACTAGTTTTTCCCAACAGATTTTTCTTCACTTTCAGTGAACTGATTGAGTTCATTATTCTCACGCTCCAGGAATTTCTCACAGCCTGTGGAATATCCTCCAAATGGAGCTATTCATTCCATGTGCCCATTTTTTCTATTTCGTAAATTTTTGTTTAGCCTAAAATAAAAACCCCTTTCATATTCAAGCAGACGCATCCCAAAAGACTGCAATACATTGCGATACATGAATCTGATAAACCTAATTTCTGTGCACGCATTCCAATACTCCTTGACAGTGAATCTCCAGCCCCGCTCCCTTCTCTTAGCTCGTGGCCCTCCTAGCTTATCACCAACAGTTTGTTCTATAGCTGAATGTGTGCAGGATTTGCGGACTGGGCTATTAATCCAGCATGGAGGAGGAAAACCATAGGACACCCCTGATGTCTCTCCTAAAAGTTCACAGGGAACTATAATTAGAACAAAGCAGCCCTGTTTCCTTTATCTCATTCTCCCTGAATCAGATTGGGGCAATGGGATGCTGCCAGGCCAGCAGACTGGGGAAGGGCTGTAGGTCAGTTCTGAAGCACCTGCTTTACAGGTTTAGTGCCTGGCATCTCTAATCAAAGAGCATCCCAGCTAACTGGTGGTAAGAATGATCTTTCTCTGCCTGAGACTCTGGAAAGCTGTTGCCAGTCAGACAGCACTGGGCTGCATAGTCAAATTGCCTGGCCGTGAGTAAGGCCACTTCCTGTCTGATACGGATCAGGGAGGGTCTTCCGCTCAAGAACATTTGTTGCTGTCAAGTCTCAGGACTGTGGGGCCACAGAGCCTTTCTGCTTTACTGCACTGTTCTTCAAGGAACTTTATGCTTCCCATTAGGTTACTCACACCCTCACCTTTGAGGACCATGCCCAGTTTTCACACACCTGCACATCCTTACAGGGTGGAGACACAAGGGATAAAAGTGGGCAAGAAGGGACAGAAAGCAAAATGAGAGAGAGCACAGGACAAACGTTTGGTTAAGAGCAGCAGGGAGGTGGAGGAGAAATAATTCAGCCAAGTGCAGTCAGGTCACATGGTTTTTACAGTTGTGTTCAGAATTTGTAACATGTCCCATGAAATGGAGATGTGTGCACATGGCAGATGCATGTTTATAGCTGCATGTATGATACAAGTGCTAAAAATAGCCACAGCTGCCTAGCACAAGCTGTTTCCTTCCAAAATCAGCAAAGGAAATTCCTGTACATACTTCCTTAGCTGGTCTTCTGTACTCATGCCTGCAGCTTCCCATTATTTCTAGTTAGAAGAAGACACTTTAATCCATAGGGCCAGATTAAACTGTTATGCTGCTGATATGTACATAGAAAAAGATCAGATTTAAATGCTTTTGTATTCCAAAGCCAATTTTTCTGTGTAGTAGTCAGTGTATATGATATGAAGCCGAACCCTATGCCTGTCTATTCAGATGTAGCATTCAGTGGACATACTCCCAAGTAAAGGGTGGAGGACTGCAGCCTTAGAGCAATGCTTTGCATGGCTGTTCAGAATTTGATTTCAGGGTTTGGTGGGTCTTACTCCTTAATAGGTATGGGAGCCTTATGGCATTACAGACAAGGAAGTGGGGAAAGGGCTCTCTTCGCAAACGCTTCCAGAGGCTGGCAAATTATATCCAGCACTCTGTTCACAAGGTGGCCAACCAGTTGCCTGCAGGAAATCTGCAAGCAGAATATGAGCACAATAGCATTTTCCTGTCCATGGAACCAGGAATTTGGGGTTCTTCAACATGAAAATCAGGGACAGTAGGGAAGAAATCTGAAGAGCTTATTAGGCAGTGTTGTTACAGGGCCAAGTGGGCACTCCATATGAACAGGGCACACACCTAAGAACTTCAGAGAGCAGTGAGTTCAAGCTACGATCTTCAAAAGCAATGGCTACAAGCTTGCACAAGATTTGATAGGCTCTAGGGTTGCATCACCCTAATTCTCCTTAATTAAGCAAACAAAAATCATGACCACAGAAGAATTACACATCTTTAAGGCCAACACTGATGAAATCACAATTGTGAATGATTTTGCAGTTAGCCATTTGAAGGGAGACTGCAGCCAAGAAATAAGAAGATGATTGAGACTTGGAAGAACAGTAATGCGGGAACTAAAAAATAATAAAGTGTAAGGGTGTTTCACTGGAGACCAAGGCTAAGCCCATCCACCCTATTGCATCCCTGATTACTGTGTATGGGTGTGAAAGCTGCACAGGGAAGAAAGCTGACCCATTGGAAACATGGTGCTGGAGGAGAACTTTGTGAACACCCTGGACCAACAGAAAGACAAGTAGGTCCTAGATTAAATCAAGCCAGAACTTACCCTGGAAGCAAACATGACAAAATGGAAACTGTCATACTTTGGACACATCATGAGAAGGCAAGACTTTCTGGAGAAACAATCATGCAGAGGAAAGCCAATGAGAGAAGAAGAAAAGTAAGATCGAATATGAAATGGACCAGTTCCATAAGGGAAGTCACGTCCCTGAGTTTACAAAAATTGAACAGGGCTTTGAAGGACAATACATTTTGGAGGGCTTTCATTCACAGGGTCACCATATATCTGAGATTACTTGACTGCACATCATAATTCTTCAGCCATGAAATGTCAGTACTGCAAACACTGCTTGCAAGTTTGGAACATTCTGATATTTTCCTCTGGCTAGATTTTTTTAGCTCCTTCTAAAATGCCCAGTATATTTGAAACAAGCAAATGAATGAAGAATCCTTAAGAACATACAGAGTCCAAACTCTGAACTTGAAAAATTATACTTTAGAGGGACACGTGGGAAGACTTCAGTTAGGAAACAGTTGGTCTTTTCCTCCATCTGCTGTTGATTTTAAAATAAAATCCTTACTTTCCCCATGAATGTTTTAGACCTCTAGCAACTGAATTGTAGGACTCTTGCTGGCTGTGGAGGACAAAAGCCATCAGAAGCAGTCACTTGGTAGAGCCAGTCAAGGTGTCTGACAATATTTTCCTGGAAGCACAGCTTGTTTCTCCATTCATTTGATGGACAACAATTTTTTGAAGAATACCTTTCAACAGTGGTTCCTTTCTCCCTCTTCCCATTTCCTTATTTCCCAGCATTAATTTTACTCCCAAACTTCCCCCACCATATATGAAATTTGCATTTCATCAGGGACTGTCACACCAGCCTATATGTGTATTAAAGAATTCAATTCAGCAGGTTTTGGTGGGGTTTGCAAGAGGTATTCATATCCCTCAACAGTGTTTAATCACCTTCTGCCACTAGTTAAACATCAGCATTTCTGGTTTGAAAAGAGCACATTATGCTTAGGCCAGGCTTTTCAGCAAATGTTAAGAGTAGACTGAAAGCTTTTCAGCTGATGTTCAGCAGGCAGCTTGCTTCGTAACACTGAATTACTTTAGAACCAGTCTCAAGGGCATTTACGGAAGGTTCCGAGTAGGCAGGTTCTGTGGTTTTATTAATTTGTCTTAATGTAAGAAATTATTTTAATCATTAATTTTTGTAATTATTAGCAAATGCCCCAATGGGGAAGACTTAATTATCCCCACTATTTGGGTGGACTCTGAGGGATGGTGGAGGACAGGAGAGCCTGGAGGAATGTTGTCCATGGAGTTGTGATGGTTGGGCACTACTTTGCAACTAACAACAACTATTTGGTTTCAGTACCTGTATATTTTCCACTGTGAGACACATGGGAGTTGGGATTTGGGGAATTATATACCAGGAACCCTGTACAGAGAAAGGGGTTAGCCTCCTACCCTGGTGGGTAGAAACCTTCCAACAGGACTTCCCTTTCATCTCCTATCCACAGCAGCTCATGACTCGCACTTCAGATCTGCTCCAATGGGCCCACCAACAGATTTGGGGAAATTCCTTGTGCTAGCCATTTCTTCCCCACGATCAGATGACCATTGTTGGACCTGGCTCTTTTCAACACCTTATCACATCATCTGGAAGGCTACAGGTTGTCCAATCCTGAATTAAAGTATACTTCAATTGAAATCAATTGGTCTACCTAAATAAAATTTGAATCCTGCTTATTGTCTGAATATAGTGCTTGGGCTTCTGAGTATTGTAATTCTCAAGCCCATCCCCTAAAATTGCATTTATGCTAATAACCCTCAGTGTTTTGTGACAATGAAATCCATGGATATTAAAGTAATTTAATGCCTATGATAATGGGGCCATAAAAATTAGAATGAGCAAGTAACCCCCCCCCCTTTCACTGAGCCATTTCTCTTGTTTTGAGAGTAGTTGTTGCTGTTGTTTTTAATTTTCACAGACATAAATGAATGCTGTGCTTTTTCCATGTTTTAATTTAAAAGAAAAACTAGTTAAACTACTAGAGCAAATTGGTAAATTAAGGATAAATTAAATATATGGTGACAGGCTCTTTCACAGCTCTCAGAAGGGAATGATAAAACATTTGCTCTTATTGTCAAGCTGTTTACAGGCCTTTCCCAGGCACTGTGGGGTTTACAAAGTGGCAGGACTACAGACACGGATGAACTCATGGGACCAGGAGATGTTTCCCCCAGCAAGTGTTTCTTCTGTAGAGGAATGACTACTTCTCAGCATTCCTAACCACCAAATGCTGGAAAACAGCAACCCCTGAGACTGTTGCATCTGCTTAGATGTAGGAAACATGGTTCATTTAGTCCAGTCCTATCAACTCTAGACTGGCAGCACCTCACAAGACCTACAATAAATGAGCCAATGCTTTGCCATCCAAGATCCTTTTTATCCATAGGGGCTTGTGATAGGGCTTAAGACTACATTGCGTGCAAAGCACTGGAAATTGGCTCCTTTCCTCTTTTGCTGTCGTAATGGAGGTTGTGCTAGTTTCACATGCACTGACTGGGCCAGGCTTTTCACATGACCATCCTCTCTCTCCCTCATGCAGATAATGCATAGGTATTTTGCATATTTATTGTTCGCAATGTGATTATGTGCCTATCTGGTTTAACATCCCTGTCATTGAAGCGAGAGTTTTCTCCCTACCTGGTAAGCCCTGTTGTGTTTACCTGAAGTTTTCATGTTCTTCTGGAAGCGCTTTCTCAATCAGCATTAGGGAGTGCTAGGGACATCTTGCCCTTTTCAAAAGGCCAACCTGACCCTCCCTGCTTGCGCTGGCTTGCTCAAAACCACTACTTGCAACTCTAAGCGATCTGCGAAGTACTTTAAAGGCTGCAGTCCTAAACCCACCTAAATCTGAGTATATGCTCCACTGAAGTTAATAGGACTAGTTTACCCGTATTTTTCACTCTATAAGACGCGCCTGACCATAAGACGCACCTAGTTTTTAGAGGAGGAAAACAAGAAAAAAATATTCTGAATCAAATGGGCTCATAATCACAGGCACATTCCCCATCACTTCCCCATGGGCTGCACATCTGACAGACTTACTGCACACACATATTCGCTCTATAAGATGCACAGACATTTCTCCTTACTTTTGAGGGGGGAAAAAGTGAGTCTTATAGAGCAAAAAATACGGTATGTAGAGACACATACAAGATTGCAGTGGAAAAGCACTAACGGGCCTCTTGTGTGACCACTTCATCTCTTCTTGTTTCGAGCCATGGACTTAAAAAAAGTGTTATTGTCTTAACTTTTTTAAAAATGTGCCAAGCTTTTCCTATTTATATTCTATCTATATTTCAAGAACTTTATAGATAATTTTGATAACTCCAAAGGGAAAAAAAACAAAGTGTTGCTTTTTTCTTTGTTCATCTGTTCTTTGTGATGGCCTGGCCTCAAACCCAAAATGGGTCATGCTTGATTTCTGACAGGTGACCTGCTGGAGCAAAACAACCCTTTCCTTTCATTCTCTTTGTTTTTTAACAGTTACAGTTTATTTTTTTGCTAAGTGTTTATTTTCTAGGAGCAGTTGGATGTAAAGTGTGAGTTTTCGATACTGTATGTCATCTGTTACGTTAAGAAAGTTATATTAGAAGAGCTTTACTGGACATTTGTTGTTGTGGCATGGAAGAGATTTTAATGATCACCTAAAATGCAGAACACATGTAGTCTGCAATACGATTTACTTATGTTGCAAATAAGTCATTTATTTATTATCTTAACCTCCATTATGTCCACTCCAAATGTTTCCTGCTCATTTTAAAACTGAACAGATGTATTTGAGTATGATGAACCTTATGCAGGACAATGTAAAAGACTTGTCATGATTAAATATTTAAGTCTTATTTCACTAATGTAAATCTCCCTGTGGTAATACACCATCCAGTTTAGCTAGCATTAGCTCCATGTTTTAGCAAAATTCTAGTATATTCTTGTATGAAAAGTCCTCAGTACTGCCTCTTGTAGTAGTAGTAGTTTTTAGTAATAAAACATGGAGAACCCAAATGTTTGCATTTTATACTTTGACAGAATATCAATATAGATTAGATTTGAAAAGTAAAAAGGGAATGGCAAAATTCAAATGTTAGTATGCAGTGAAAGATATATTTTTAGCATTCAATAAAAGTTATTTGTGATTGGTGTTTGAACTTTTAATAAATGTATAGGGGGCTATTACTCATTGCCAGGGTCTTATATAAGTGTCTTGCCAGCTTTTGTTTGCGTGTTCAGGAGTAGTAAGAAACTACATAGATGCAGCTTCTCCCACACTAGTCTTACATACTCCAGCCATCTGGTCTTGTGCTGCTGCATGCATGCAAGTGCAGTAATAATTGCTGCAAATTGCTATACTACTTCAGACTGCAGCTAAGGAATGCCATGTTTGAATGTATAAACAACTAGCACATCGGGAAGTAAATTCTAATCCCGCCTGCTCCTTGCTCTGCTAGTTTTCAGCTTGCAAGGAGCTGAGTTTTTGTATTTTGTTTTACACAAGCACCATTCAAAAATGCTATCCTCTACCTACAGTCTGAAGGGGTGAAGTCCATTCTATTAGAACTCTACTACAACTCTTGTCTACTCCATGTGTAGAGATGACATCAAAGCACATTCCATAAAGGACAGGTATGGAGGAAGAATGCATGTGTGTTCATTTTAATGGACACCATCACACTATAGCGAGAATCCTTATTTGTGTCGTTCCTTGAAACTAGGCAAATTTTCCTCACCAGGGACTACATACTGCAGCTCAGCACAATAAAAGTATACCCCACCATCCAGGCTTTTGTAGGTGAAAACAGAAAACCTTTTTTAATTCCTTTATCCTCAAAAATACCACTGCACAAACCAACCATGTAAACATATCGCTGCAGGCATTCTCATCCTTCTGTTAGCATACAACTTGGCTACAAGTTGGCTAAATATAAACTAAATCTTAAAATGCTCTATAATATGTTACCAGAATTTCAAAATGAATCAAACATGCAAAATGGAAATTATTAAGTATTAATGCATGGATTTACCTCCTGTAGGGCCTGCCACTTACTCATGTATTTCTAGAAAATACCAGAAGGTGACACTGAAATATGAAGAAAGGTACTTATATTTTTAAAAGGCATTCACAAAATCTAAACAGACAAAAGAGATACAGAAATTCTACCAGGTACAAAAAAATAGAAGCAGCTCCTGGTAAATAGGGAAAATTGGAGCATAGAACACTCCATGCTGGGAAGAATTTTGGAGTTTTCACAGCTGTGTTCATCTGTTACAGCAAATACAACATGAAGTCCTGTGGTACCCTAAGGACTTGTGGCAGAAGCCGTAAAATACAGAAATAAATTCTGTTTTTGTGGTTATTTGAGCTTTGCATGGAAATGACAGAGATCTCTTGCATTTCTGTCTTGTGGCTCTGCTATTTATATTTTTTTCTCTTCGTGCCTCTGTGCATGTGTGTGTGTGGGAGGCAGAACATAAGCGCCCTGCAGAAAAAAGCCAAGTGCCATCTAGTACAGCCTTTTGTTCCTCTAGTGCCCAACCAGATGTCCATAGGAAGCACACAAGGAAAACTTGACTGTAACAACATCCTCTTCTCTTGCCTGTAAACTGGTATTGAGCTGAATGCTGCCTTTGTTATTGGGGGAAACACTGTCATGATGCATGTCTCTAATTCCCTTTCAGTGCCATCCAGGCTGTTGCTTCATCTTGTCATGGCAGATTCCACACACCTAATTAGAAAGCCCATTGAGGCTATCTGGGCTTGCTCCCAGAGCAGCAAGTATAGGCTTGCAACCTCAAATGACAGTCCTGTGCCCAGGACTTCCCCAACATGGAGTTCTGCACATGCAGTGGATGTCACCTCACCTGAACAGAGACATTATTGAATGGGGAAAAGTACAGAGAAGGGCAATGAAAACTAGCAGAGGACTGGAGCATCTCGTCTGTGAGAAGCAACTGCAACAATTTGGACTGTTCAGCTTAGAACAAAAGGCAAGTAAGGGGAGACATGAGATTGGTTTTTAAAATTATGTATGGAGTGGAGAAAATGGAGAAGAAGCCATTTTTCCCTCTCCTATAATAGTCAAACCCAGGGACATCCCGTTAAGCTGCCTGGGAGGTTTGGGACAATCAAGAGGAAGTGCTTCTTCACACAATATATAGTTGAATTATGGAATTCACTCCCACAGGAAGTGATGGCCACCGATCTGGATGGCTTTAACAGGGGATTGGACAGATGAGGTAGGAGGCTAGGAGTGGCTACTAGCATTACTGGCAAACAGCCTTTACCAGACAGCATGCATACACCAATTGCAGAGGCGCTTGGCAGCCAGAGCTCTTGCACCCCTCCTGCTGGAGGGATTATTAAAATTTATTTATTAAAAGCTTTTTCAACCCATCCACCACTAGTGTCTCGGTATGGTTTACAATGGAAAATGAGTAAGATAAACAAGCAGCACAACATTCTGTGGGCAGCTGGTTTGCCACTGTGTGTGGACTAGACAGACCTTTGGTCTGATCCAGCAGTTTTCTTACATTCTTATGCGCTATTCTCACGACCCCAGTAGTCAGCATGGCTGGGGAAGGTGGGAGTTCTAATCCAGCATATCCAGAGGTTACCAGGCTAGTGAAGGCTGCTGTATCCACTCACCTGGGAGTAAGACTCACTCTAATTCAGTTAAAGTGCAATCCTATGTGAAAACAGAAAAAAGAACAGAAAAAAAAGTTCTATGCTTCCAGGCATTGGGAAGCAGCAGTAACAAGTGCTGCTCAGAGCGCAAGGCAAGGAATATCCATAGGGCTTCCACACACAAAATTGCAGTCAAGAAAATAGCCATTATAATCGGCCTTAGTGTTAGGATATGGAAGGTGATGGAAAATCACTTTATATTTTCCAAGCTATACTTATCATAGCTAAACAGAAATTGGCAGTCTAGCCATGATTATGTCCATCCTCTGGTAGGTAAGGAAGGGGAAGGCTGTGAGATATATTAAAAAGAAATAAAACGAGGAAGAGCAGGAAGATTAAGTATTATTACACTTATACCCTGCCTTTCTTCCTCTTACAAGGGGCTTAGGACAGCTTGCATAACCCCCCCTCCAGTCTATCCTCACAACAGTCCTGCGAAGTAGGCTAGGCTAGGCTGCTCCTGGGGCTAAAGCCTTGCTCCCCGATCCCACGCCTCGGGCTCGAACCGCGACGCCACCACGCAGGTTTTCCTTGCAGAGAAAAGACGGGGAGCAATCAATGCAAAATAACCCCTTTGATAAATCCATGGCCATCAAACAGGTGAGGACCCACGCACAGCAGGGGGGGCACAAGCGGGGCCGCGCTCAGGACGCTCCCGCCCTGCCTGCCTCTCCGGGCGGCTCTGCCGGGCGGGACCCGAACCGCCTCGACCCAGGCAGCGGGGCCCGCAAGAGGGGGAGACGCGCGCCTCGCCGCGCAATGCGCATGCGCGACAGGGTGGGCGCCGCCGGTGGGCAGCTTCTGAGCGGAAGGACGCCGCGGCGTTTCCGGGAAGCGGCGGCTCGTTCTTGCGGCCTCCGGGCAGGTCCGGCTTTCTGCGTCCGGGTCGTCCCTGCGCTCCTCCTGAGGCGACGCGCTGAGCTGCGGTAGGGCTGGCGGAAAAAATAACGGTCTCCAGTCGCCGGAAGGGGAAGGCGGGGCGGGGGGAGGCCCTTGTCACGGGAGAGGCAGAGCCGTGTCAGGAGAACGTGTGGACTCGGGCAGGGGTGGCTTATTTGTGAGTAGGGCTTCTATTTGTGTCATGAGGACGGGGAAGGGAACTTTGGGCATCCTCGGTCCCCGCACTGTAAGTGCACAAGGCCCGACCCGTGGAGCTGTCTGGAATCGGAATGGAGGACGGCGCTCCCTCCCCACCCCGAGCGAGTGCGGACTGTCTTTCCACCTCTTTCGCCCTGTAATTGTAAGCTCCCGCTTTCTTTGGGAGAAATGGCGGGGTGCAGATAAAATATATAAATAGTAAAGCAGGCGGTTTCCAAGGGAGTCGGGGTGTGCGCCGTCCTTTGCAGGAAAATCTTTAAAGTCGTCTGGTGGGAGTTGGCTTGTGTCGATATCTTAGTCTGCGAAAGCTCGCTCTGCTTTAATCAGTAAATAAACTGCATTATCTATATTAGCGCTTTGAGGAGCTCTGTGTTCAAGGTTGCCATGAAACTGTCTGTTGTTTGCACTGGAGAGTTTCTTTTCTTCCCGAGCAAAAAAATAACTACAGTATCAGCAGGGACTTGCAAGGAGAAAGACGTTTAGGCTCGAGATTGCTCCCTGTCTATTTCTAAACCAATTCTAGTAGAACCATGATTCTGGTGCATGGTTCTTTTTTGCTACTTTTATTACTATTTTTTGTACCTTTGAAAAAAAGTTTTTTTAAAATAAAACTGCTGTACAGTGCCTCAAACACTGTTTATCAGTGCTTAATGAGACATTCCTGTGTATGACTGTTCAGAGGTAAATCTCTCTGCATGAGAACTTACTTCCAGGTAACTGTGTGTAGGATTGTAAATTTAGGACACAACCGTATGTGTGTTTGGACAGAAAAATGCCCTACAACTCCCAGCATTCCCAACCCAGCCAAACTTTTTCAGTTGAGCCCATAGTCTCATGTAGTGGGAACAACCTTATGGCAAGGTCTGGTGTATGTGTATTTGAACTTTGACCCCTCTGTGTTTAATGGAAGTTACTCCTTAGTAAAAATATTTAGGATTGCAGCATTGATGCCATAAAAATAAATGTGTTGGGCTTTAAGGTGCCAACAGCTTGGGAAGGTTGTCATTCTATGCAGGATGCTTTTATATGCACCAACATGGAGATTCTGGGACAGGACATTTGATGGTTCAAGGCTTTCAGTGGGAGACCACTGTATATATTGAAAGCCATCCAGAGACACTAGTGGTGGACTGGTTAGAAAAGCGTTTAAAAATAAATAAAATAAATATAAATATAAAGAGCTGTACCTCTGGTTGTTAATAGCAGAAAGTTATCTGCATGACTTTTTAGCAGAATACTTTTCTAAGATTTAAGTTTTTTCTTTTTTAAAAAGAAAGCTTCTGGTAGGGAATAAACTGTGTATGCTTACTTGGAAGATGTCACATAGAGTTTCATAGATTTTACTCTCAAGTGGGTGTACAGAGAATTAAAGTGGTGACTTCTTTCTATTTCCTTGACTGGAAATTCCAAACAATTATGGCATAGCTTTTGTAGTGGTAATTAGGTGTTTTTCAGTCTCTTTCTACCTGGGACATAGTTGTGGGTGGGGTATTATGGGCTGAAATTAGAGGCACACTTGAAACATATATTTTCTCCATAGAACTATAAGCACATGTCATCCTTGCAACTGCAGGATGGGTCAGTTAATGATGCCTTCCAACCCTTTTTTGTTCTGCCAGTCAAGGTTCAGGGACAGGGCTGTGCAATGTGGATGCTTCCAGAATTTGCCTCTGCTTGTCAGCAGTAGCAGAAGCTACAGAGGGGATTTTGGAGAATCCTTATTGCCTCTTAATGTCACTGTACCAACTTTGGCTGAAAGAAGGCGAGTCAATGCATCATGGAATCTCCTAACTCCAAGATGCAGAGTAATACATGCATCCAGTGGTTTCATTTTTCAAAGCACTTTGGCATCTTTTCATTGGCTTTGTTTGGGAATTCCTGAACTGGTATTCTCATATACAGAGGAGAAGTCACATATCTTCATAGTTTATCTGTTTAGATCCATTTTCATTCAGAAGAAAACTGGAAAAGATACGATAGAAACATAACAAAACATTGAATCTTGGGCAATTCTTCATTATGAAAGTGGTAGAAAACTTGTGGTGCCTCCCTCAGTTAATCCTTTTCCCTTTGTATTTGACTATCCTTCTCCTGCATCATCCTCCGTTGCTCCTTTAGGTTCTCACTGGGTGCTTCCATGGGGAAAACCCGCACAGGAGCTTTGCAGCCTCTTCTGTCCTTTAATTTGAATTGCTCATCTTCACCACCGCCCCTCCTAGGAGGGAATGTGTCCCAAGAGAAGCCTGAAGTCTTCCGATGCATTAAGCCATAGTAGGCACACTCCACATGTTTTGGAGGACACCACATTGAATTGTGTAGCCCTTAATCAGAGGGAAATGCCACAGCTGAACCAATATATAATTTTCCTTTTTTTTGTTTTCCAGTATTTGATTGTAAAAGTATGTATACCCTGTTTTTCTGTTCTGAAATAGAACCCTCAAGGCAACCTTCCTAAAGCAATGATTGATTGAAAAAAGTAATTCCAAACAGTATTGAACAGCAATCATAAAACAGACAGATGTTATCACATTCAGAGAATGCTCTTAAATTGCATAGCTAAGGGAAGGATGCATTGTCTAAGATGCCAAAGGATAGTTTTGAGTGCAGGCAATGCTCTGTCCTTGGAAGAGGGAATCAGAGCTTCATCCTACCTCCTTGCAGCTGGCATGGAAAAAAAATGCACCATCTACTCTCCAAGCAACTTCTGAAAGGAGTTAAAGAGAACATTTCAGGGGGTGGGGATAGGAAGAGACTGAATTGTCCAGGATGTGAGGTACCCCGAAGCTGCTCCAGCATCCCACCCTCCCCTTCCAAGATAGGTGAAAAGGTTTGTCTAGCAAAATGCAGAGCAAGGGGATGGGGAGGCAGAGTTTGTTCCCACCGCTTCTCTGACTCTGCGGTGATAAGCACAAGTCTCCATGTTTGACTGCTTAGATGCGTCCCAGTGGGATTGTGCCTTAAAACATTTTTAACAGCAGTCTAAAGACAAAAAGGGCTGTGACTAGCCTGACTTCGCATGGAATGGAGTTTTATAACTTCAGTTCCACCATGGAGAAGTTCTCTCCCTCAGGCCCACCACCCACACCTCATACAGTATTGGGGCACAGAGCAGAGCCACCTCCTGAGGTCTGTGGCACATTTATAGAGGCGGGGCAAATGGTTCAGATAGTATTGTGGAGCTGGAACAAAGAGGACTTTAAGAATCACCATTAAAACAAATGTTTAGCATATACTGTCATTGATTTTTGAATTTTCTTGGCTGCATGGTTGCTAGTAATGCAGTTTGCTCAGTTGCCAGAGCACTGCATCCTTAAACTAAAGAGAGACAAATGTTCTCTCTCCTATCCCCCACACTCAGCTAGGCTAGGAGACAGTCTGTTTATATCATGAATTTCCTGTCCACAGGCTTCTGAAGAAACAGGTTTATTTCTCAGGGAAGACCGAGCTGTCGGCCTCAGTAGGTTGGATGGTCCTTGGAACTCACAACTCAAATAATTCTTATGCGTGCACACACAGAGAGTGGAACATACCCTTACTTTGTATTCATCCATATAAACTGAGCAAAACCTAAGTGCCTTACTTCTTTTCAGCTGAGGAAGCAGCTGAGTTGTCCTGTGGAGTAGCTTATAATTTCTGATCTGTTGTTGTTGTTGCTGACCTTGTTAAATCTCAGTTTGGCTTCCCTTTGTTAGGTTCCCTCCTGCACCTACCAGCGCCTGCACACAACATAAACAGCACGTGAGCTGGGGACAGATAAGCACCAGCTCCACTTGTGCCCCTGGCGGAGTGACAAGTTAAAGAACCCCTGTCTGTCATGCGTCGTTATCCTTGGTTGGCTGAGCCCTGATCCCGCGGCAGCTGCTGTCAGTCTGTTGACCTTGGCTCAGCCTGGGAGAAGCTACTGGAGGGCTGGCTGTTTGAGATGTTTAAACAGACTTGTTGCTGCTGAGCAAGTAGCTTTGTGATAGGTTCTTTCTTCTGAAGATTGTAGCAAATGTATCCGAGGAATATATAGACACACTGGTTCTTACTGGAATCTAGCTGGCTATCCCAGGTATTAGTATTTTAGTTCTGCCTCAGATTGACTCTCCTATCCTACCTTGCTGCTTTATTCCTTTTGCAGCCCAGTTTCCTTCCAGCTTACATCAGACTCGCTTTCTTTCATTTTTTAAACATTTAAGTACCGTATTTTTTGCTCTATAAGACTCACTTTTTCCCCCCTCAAAAGTAAGGGGAAATGTCTGTGCATCTTATAGAGCGAATATGTGTGTGCAGTAAGTCTGTCAGATGTGCAGCCCATGGGGAAGTAATGGGGAATGTGCCTGTGATGATGTGCCCATTTGATTCAGAATATTTTTTTTCTTGTTTTCCTCCTTGACTAGGCGCATCTTATGGTCAGGTGCGTCTTATAGAGCGAAAAATACGGTATCTCCTTAAAACTCATCCCTTCAACCTAGACTCTCATGATGGAGCTTCCTTTCCTTTCCTTTCCTTCCTTTCCTTTCCTTTCCTTTCCTTTCCTTTTTCCTTTTTCCTTTTTCCTTTTTCCTTTTTCCTTTTTCCTTTCATCTCTAATGTGCTTTGATTTCCCCCCTTTAGATTGTATGCCTTTTGTCAGAGCTTATGTTATTTTTCAAAGCATGTCACAATTTATGCATGATTGCTTATTAAAGTAGCTATACATTATATTTGTAATATTACATTTACAATATTAAAATGCACCTGTGAAAAATGCTTTACAATATTTCTATTTTATATCTATGGTGCAAGTAGTGGCTTTTCTCCTTTTAATTATGAGTGAGCTGAGGCCGTGAGTTACTTGACAGATTTGCTGGCGGACCTGTTACTTGAACCCAGTGGCAGCTTGCATCACGGTGCCTCTTCTCGTGAAATCTGTGCAAACTCTGGACAATGTTGCATTTTATAATCACTTCCAGTTTACCTTGTGACAGATAACGCCGGGATGAATGTCTTCCATATGTGTCAACCTGGCTGCTTTTATTGTGTAGTGGTGTGTGATGGTTGTTTCTTCATTCCACTGTCCTGGATCCAACCAGAAACTATCATAGCTTGTTTCAATCAGGGAGGGAAAATCTGAGGCTTGGGAGTCAAAACCAGCCCTCCAGGGTTCCCAGTCCAGCCTGGTGGGGTTTCTCAGATGCCCAAACCCCCCTTCCCTTGACCACCAACCATTTAGAGACTTGCTGGCATCTTAAGTTTTTCCCTCCATGCCTAGTTACTGCTTCTTAGAGCTTTGAATTAAAATGTGCCCCGCCCCGAGGCTTTTTTGCAAGGGGGCGGCATACAAATGTGTAAAATAAATAAAATAAATAAATGTGCCTGTGCATTTAGCCTTTTGGCCCTGTTCATTTTGTCACGCCCACCTCTAGAACGCAATTCCTGAGTGCTATTCCAAAATGGAATTTGACTCTTGGTTTAACACCCATGTACAACAGCCCAATATGAATTTCTGCTGCCGCCTTGTGCAGTTCCTTTTAAGACTGATTAAACATAGACTCCATCACTTAAACAGTAACTTCTTTTTTCCTCCCCACATTTTTTTATTCAACATCAGCCAGCTTCCATCAGCCTACTTTGTTTAGTTTCTAGCTTGTGGAAGAGTTCTGGAGAACCTGAAAGCTTGCATACATAATAAAGACCAGCATGGCTGCTTTTACTTTTTTGTGAAATCTGATATAAAATGCTATCTGATCTTGTCCTGAAAGACAAGAGATGAAAGTCACTGATGAGTATCAGTCATGCTTTCAAAGCAAAAATTGTGAGTGCCCACTGTCCAGTGAAACTTGGTAAAACCAGAAGCTTGTGTCTTGTATTTGGAGCTGCCAATATATTACTTTGCTCATCTAGTTGGTTTTAGGAACTGAATAATGACAATGGGACATCATGCAAACAAGTTGCTGAAAGAAATTATGAAATACAGTATGTTTCACAGAGCTGGGAAGATGTTTTTAAAGCACTTTACTTCCCATAGGTCAGTGGTGGCGAACCTGTGGCACATGTGCCACAGTGGGCACACACAGCCCTCTCTGTTGGCACGTGAGCCAAGTTGCCCCAGCATCACCCCAGCAGCTGAGCATTGGATAACAGCGCACATAGGGGCCATGCGCATGCTCAGAAAGTAGTAGCGGCACCAAGCGATGATGTCATGAGCCACGACTCATTAGCCGCGGCTCATCCGTGCTTTCACATGACCAGTTACTGCGCTGTCAAGGAGAGAGAGAGAGATATTTGCTTGGACTGGCTGTGAATTGTTTTTTCTAAACTAAAACCTCAGTTTTCAGGTTTTATTGCTGTGTTGGCACTTTGTGATAAATAAGTGGGTTTTGGGTTGCAGTTTGGGCACTCAGTCTCTAAAAGGTTTGCCATCACTACCATAGGTGATCTCAATGTTATGTATGGTACATAAGTGTTTCTGTTGTTTTTATCTTATAGAGAGCAGTTGGATCAAAGCTGGAATAACTGCAGAGTTTTGGATTGCTGATCTGTGGTGAATGTGACATTGGCCAACAGCTTCTCAATGACACAGTTCTGCTTAGTACCTTCTGGTTATCCTGTGAATCCCATGTTTTGGTGAGGTATGGGAGGAGAATTTCTCAAATAGCAATTGCAATCTTCTATGAGGTTCCTAATCCTTATGCTTCATTTTAACTGGACAAAACGCCACAGAATGGAGAGGTCTTGCATCCTTTCATCCATCCATTTTAAAGAAATGAACTTTCAGCATCCAGTCTAGTAGGCAATAAAGATTCATCAGCCATTCCTTTTGCTTCTCCTTTGCCAGGTTTTTATTGCTTGTGTTGCATCGTATTATTGCAGGGCCATTTGCAAACAATTGGAGAGATTGAAGTTTGGAAAGCTAGAAGAGAATCTTCAGAAATACTGCCATGTTTATGGCATAGAATCCTAGTTTTTGTTCTAATTATTGAACTGCTAACTAAGTTTATCGTGTGTGTTAACTGATATAATTAAGCTATACTTTTATTGAAGGCATATTTGAATACTGCTTGAATCTGGGGCACCGTTAAAAGGGGACCTGACAATTTGTTAGGCAGAAGAGAGGCAAACTTACTGTAATTCAAAGCATTCCTCCTATAGTTTGAGTATTTTCCTAATTGTAACAAGAGTTGGGCAGTCAAGCAAATTACCAGGGGAACTTGTGAAATCAGTCACGTTAGATTTTAAGGAAGGCTTGTATAAATAGAGTCCATTATGCTGCCCTCTCTATGTTGGACTGCATCATTAATGGTATCTCTTCTGGCTCTGAAGTCTGTGAGCTAGCTTAACTATGAAGAATGATTATACAGGTGTTGGTTATGACCTATAAAGCCCTAAACGGCTTGGGCCCTGTTTACCTGAAGGAGCACTTACGTCCGTACTTGCCCGCCCGCCCTTTGAGATCGGCGGGAGAGGCCCTTCTCCGAGAACCCTCCATGAAGGAAATTATGACTACTCAGGGTGACTACTCAGAGGAGGGCTTTCTCTGCAGTGGCGCCCAACCTATGGAACGCGCTCCCTAGAGAGGTCCGCCTGGCACCGTCGTTATTTGTTTTTCAGCGCCAGGCGAAGACCTTTTTAGTCAAACGCCGTTTTAATAGTTAAGATTTTTTATTAGTTTTAATTTTTGGCCAGGGCGACTCAGATTATTTTTGTATGTATTGATATTTAATTATTTATTGTTAATTTGGAATTATTATTTTTTCTATGTATGTGAGCCGCCCCGAGGCTTCGGCGATGGGGCGGCATAGAAATGTGCAAATAAATAAATAAATATAACTGCTTAAGATGTGATCAGTATTGCTTTTATAACTGCTTGCCTGTTGTTCTTCAGCTGTGTTGGACTACAACTCCCTGGCTAACAAGGGGGTGCCTGGAGTCGGAGCTCAGTATGGCTTGAAGCCACCAGGTTGAGGAAGGCTGCTATATACAGTTTAACTTTAATCAAACAAATGTGGAACATGCCCTCATCTTCATGCATAATGAATACATAATTTTCTTTAAAGGTGAAGTATTATGAAGCTAATACATAATCTGTGCAACTACAGTTTTGGCCTTTGACTTATTTCTACTTACTGCTTGGTCTGAGATGGAGGCAGATTTGGTAAGTATATTTCACATTTTTCTTTCCTGCAATACTTCTTCTAAAACCAATTTTCTAAAATCTGCTGTCCGTAGAATAATTCTCTTGTGGATTAGACTGTTCTTTCATAACTCCTGTTTCAGCAAACGTGGAGTAATCCTTAAATCCAAGAATTTATAGAATTTTAATTGCTGAAGTACTTTTGGACACTGTACACGCATAAAACCTTGTCCTGGGGTTTGGTATATGACCGTGTTGAGGAAGTCACAGTGTGCAGACACAGTCCTGGCCACAGGCAGCCTTCAAGGGCTGAGGCCAGAAGAAAGCGGTGGCAAAGAGTAGCCCATCGGCATTAATAGTCATCAGGCTGGATGGGGAAAGAGCAGCCCCTGTTGCCAGGATGGGTGGGACGATTCCCTGCTTTGTTACGCTTTGCCTATTTAATTGTCCTGGCGTGCTGTGCCAAAACAAGGTGAGGTAGCCTGACTGTCTAGGCTAACCCTAAGCGTGATCAACATAGCCGCCCACAGTTCAGAGGGGAAAGCGATTGGCCCTCCGTGATGGTATCATAGAACTCAATCAGATGAGCTCTCTGATGCCGGTGTATGCTTGCCACACAGAGCACGCACGGAAGGAGCATGCTTCCTTAAAAAGAGGGAAGGAAGCACCGAAGCAGCAGCAGATCAGGGCTGCGAGGTGTGTGGGGGAAATGCAAATGAGCAGAGGAGAGACTCAGAGCAGCCAGAGTTCAGTGCAACCCCAGAACCACTGCTGCAACCCTGCGGAAGTGTGGCATTTCCCCTTGCGTGCCTGGCCCTTCACTTGCTTTCCTGTGCCCCAGTCACTGCCAGCCATCCTAACAGTGTGAGCCAGCTCTATATGCTGCCCCTGGGTCAGCTAGAGGTGTGAGACTGGCAGGGCAGGGCAGGGCAAGGCAGGGCAGGGCAGGGCAGGAAGAGTAGCTGGGGAGAGTCTTCAGGTGCACCTCTCTCTCTCTCTGTAGCCTATGAAGACAGAGGAGTTTGTCACCATAATAAGTCCTTTGTGTTGACAAGAAGTCTTGTCACTTAGCGTTAATGCATCCTGACCCACATTTTGGGCAATTTGTTTTATCAGAACAGTTCTGAAGAAAAGTATCAGTTACTTTGTTTAAAATTACACAGCAGCTGACTGCCATGAAGTGGTGCAGAGTTATTCTTCCAACAAGGAGTTTGTCTTCTTCAAGTTCCATTATTCTGCTGCCTTTGAAGACTATATGCTCACATTCAGAACATGAAACAGCATATTAAAATTGTAGCACTAAATGTTATAATACAGAACAGGATGTTTCACAGCCACTGGGCATCAGTAAACTCATGTAAATAAGCATTTGAACATTGTAACAGCCAAGCTGACAGGTGGCTGCAGCTCTAGGGTATGTGGGGATGTATTTATAGTACCAGCTGTTTACAGATTTCTTAATGGATTAAAATAGACGTTCTCTTTCCCTTAAATAAAGTGACCTTGGCAACTCCAAGAAAGCTTTAAATGTTGGGTCAAAATGAGGGTGTTGCTCAGTAATGAGAATTCAGATCCCTTTTGGGCTGGGCTGAAGGGGGAAATAATCACTACCTCCTGCCAGTCTGCCTGCACAGTCTTGGTGCCAGTCCCAACAACATACTGCCACTGCAAAAGGGTTGCCATCAGCTGTTAGGAGAGCCTGTGGGGTTTGTGCCAAACTCCTGATCCATTTCTCATCACTTTGTGACAGCAGAAATCCCCAGCAATGAGTGCATGGCATTCTTCTGTGCTTCTTGTTCTCTGGGCTGGGGCATGCAGTGTTGAATACGAGAAATTGAGAGGCAATATTAAGAATTGCGCTACTGCTTAGATAAATAATTTCATTAAATATTTTGTTGACCTCTCCAGACTATCCCAATTTGGCAGAACAAACCTTGTGGCTCGTCACGCAGCTTCGTGAGAAGAATTGGGACAAATCTTCCTTTAAAACCATGTCCTAGAGCATGTTTTCAGGTAAAACACTGTTGAACAGAAACTTCATTCACTGACAGAAAAGGCACCTTTACTGTCTTTACTGGGGAGTCCTGCTTTTCTGCCCCAAATTTTTGGTTAATAGAGGTTGATTTTTATTGATAAAGAACCAATTATGTTGGGAGTCTGTGGAGGAAGGTAGCAACTTGTTGTCTAAGAAGTTTAATGTTTTGGCCATTTTCCATCTCTCTCTTCTGAAGGCTTTATTCTGTGGTGAAATAAGTTTATCTCATTACTTTCAAAACCGACTAGGTATAAACTGTTGTAGGAAGTGCAGCAAACATGCCAGATACAAGCAAGTTCGCTTATATTTCTTGTCATTCTACTTCTTGTTACTGAAGGTAAAGTGCTATGTAACTTTGTAATTTACAATGCTATTTGCATTTGTTGGAATGTAAAAATACACCATGCCCATCATTCCTGACCATTGGCTATGCTGGTTGTTGGCTGACGGAAACAGGGGTCTCACAACTTCAGGGTCCTCACCCTTCTTTCTGGTCATCGATGCCTGTAGTCTCGAGTAGGTGCCTCAAGAGAACTGATTGCAAGTCCTGCCCAGCATGTTTATGAAAATTAACCGTGATCCCTAAATCAGAATAGCTGGACGAAGTTGCAGTCGAACCCCTCTGGAGGGTCCCAGTTGGGGAAGACTCCTCTTGGTGGACTTCAGAATGCCGCCAGTGCTAAACAAGTTGCCCACCGATGACTTCCTGCAATCGCAAACTTGGTGCCACCTAGCAAACAGAAGGGAAGTCAGAAGAGAGCCACTAAAATGTTCAGGGAACCCTAAAGTTTGCACACGCGCACAAAAAGCCAAAAAAGGAAAAGCTACGCCCAAAGGGAGCAACTTTTCTTCCCTTCAAAAACAGACTCATGAGGACTGACCACTCCTGCCAGGAGTCAAGGGAGCTTGACTGTCAGTTGGAGAAGACAAATAACCAACCATATGGAGCAAAGTAGATTAAGTTACTTGCATCCCTAGTAGTTTGTACAGTTTCCTGGAGAAAGACATGGCTGGCTGGGTAGAACCTTGAACAGAATGCTCCTGGCAGGGAGCAGCCTGTATGGCAAGATGGCACTGAAGGTTCCACTCATCTCCTAAACTTACAGGGACTCAGTTATAAGGGCCAACCACAGAGCTGATGTTGAATTTTTTCGTAGAGTTACATAATTATGCTAATGTCATGATCTTTCTGTTTTTCAGGCATTACCAAATGTTTCAGATCTCTATTTAAATGACATTCCCCCTGTCCCCACCCTGGCAGATGTTGCGTGGATCGCTTCAGACGATGAAGAAACATATGCTAGAGTCAGGTATTTCTTTTCCTCTTTTCCTCTCATGCCAATTGACTCCTGTTGACTTCAGTTTTCATTAAGTCCCATTTCATCAATTGAGTACTTCCTAGAGATGAAGCTATCTCGAGATGGCTTCCTGTCTTTTGTTCCTCCTTCATAGTAGATCTTTCCCAGGTGAAGAATTCTAGGTTCTCTGTATGAGGCAGAGAAAACTAACATCAAGCACCAGAAGCCTACCCTTGGATGTAGTCAAGATTAAATTCCTTTTAAAAATTTTATGAAGAACAATTGTTTTTAATGTATCATAGTAGCTCTAGATTACAAGGTGCTTTGCATTCAGGAATACTTAGAACACTGAATGGTGCCCAGGTGCAGTGACAACAAAAATGAACAGAGTGACTCTTGCACAAAAAGCTAGAGGGTGCTGTTGGAGTGAGAGAAAATCTGAGAGAAGACTGGAGTTACTGGCTGTCCCCTTTCAGGTAGAGATGGGCCGTAATGGGCGAGGAAAGAGTGTGCACCCTTGCGTAGTGAACTGCCTCCTCTGAAGTACGGTTTCAAGGTGATTTGAAAACACTGCAGGTGGTGCCTTAACGACTTGCAATGGCCATTAGCAGTGAAGTTATCTTGAGGAATGGGGGAGTGTTCAACAGTACTTGTTTATGGATTCAGCTGGGTGTGAAATTATGGACTTTTGAGTGGCAGGGAAGCAGAGAAGGGAAGTGGCCTGGGTTGTTGAACCTGGGCTACTTCTCTTATTCTTTGAGGTCCTTCATGAGAATTTCTGGGTTCTTGACTTCTAGAACGGATACTCGGCCCCTGAAGCACAAGTGGAAACCCACTCCACTCTTTGTTATTCAGCGGAATGCCTCGGTTCCGAATTTGAGAAAGCAAGAAGAAAAGTTGTTGGCTTTGAAGAAACCAGGTTTACCTGCTTTGAATCGAACTACAGAACTCCAAGAAGAGTTGAGTCACCTGCGAAGTCAGATTGCTAAGATTGTAGCTGCAGATTCAGGTATGACCCCACTTTCAAAAAGAGTGAGGTGATATCCTAACATATTACTACTTGCAGGAGTAGGTATAGAAGACAAGCAAATAACTCAAACATTATATTCCTGCTTTTACAAGCAGAAGTGGTAGGGTGGGTGAAAAATTAGTTCACTTTTTGGGGAAGGTCTGATATGTCTGCTTCCCTGCTCAGTGGACCTCTGAGTCTGATGTGAGCAATTGGTTACAATTTTAGACTTGTTCCTAAGGATTAACTTAGAAAGTACAAAGCATTTTCTGCCCTACTGAAAGTAAAGATGGGCAACAGTTTATAAAATCCAGATTGATCAAGTATATATGAGCTTCTTAGCCCTGAGGGCTGCACACAACCACACATTGCTGGAGGCGAGGAGCAAAGACCGCAATGCCACCTGCTGCACGGTTGTCAAGGCAGGGGCCTTAGCATTGCTAGCTGCTGGTGGGGTCACGCTCCTAGAATCCCTTCGGCTTTGCTGCTTCTGGATTGCCTCGCTGAGGAGAAGCTTTTTGTATTCTCCTCTTCCCACAAACTGGCCACTGTTGCTGGAATTGTGGTGTCACTAGAAGTGCCCAAGCAGGAGTAGCAGCTGCTGCAAGGTCACCTGGAGGAGGCGGCGGCGGCGCTTTACCCACCAGTGCTGAACGGCATCACCACTTCCGTGCATTGCACCAGCAGTGCTGATTGGCACGGGGAGCATGAGGGCCACACCATGTGTCCAGTTGCTCTGATCCATGGCCCATTGCTAAGCCTAGATGGGGTGCGTATGACTGCAAGTCCTAGTGTAAAACCAGGAGTGGCAAGCAGGACTCCCATGTTTGGAATAACTAAGATACCTAATGATTAGCACTAGAGTTTTTTAAAAAACTGCAATTATAGCTTAAAAGGGCCAGTGTGGTGTAGTGGTTAAGAGCATGGGACTGGGACTCAGAGGATCTGGGTTCAAGTCCCCGTTCAGCTGTGGGGCCAACTGGGTGACTTTGGGCCAGTCCCAGGGTTGTTGTGGGGATAAGATGGAGAAGGAGAATGAGGTAAGCTGCCTTGGGCCCTTTGTAGGAAAAAGGCAGGATATAAATTGCAATATAAATAAAAAAAATAAAAAGGTGGACAGTATTTTTTGCTACCTAATACTCAAGTATACCTAGATTATACTGAGTGGCTGCTGATTCTAGAAGCGGCATCTTTTCTCTCTGTTACATATTACTTTGAAATTGATCCTTAGCAGCAAAATGGCACAAGGCCTAAGGTAATTTAATTTTATATATTCCAACATCACTACTTCATTTCTACAATTGGATTTTCCCTTGAAGGAGAGCTTTGTGGAATGAATGACAGCTTTTGTTGGCCCTCTCCAATTAATAGAAATATACCTGATCAGTTTACCTAATCACAGTAAGTAGCTTTTAATGGACAATAAAATAAATCATAATTTATCTAAAGAGCTTAACTGACATATCCATTCAAGATATTAGGAAAGTGCAGGTAGGTGAAGCAACAGTTGCTATTTCAATGGCATTGATCCCAATAGTGTGAGATACATGCATACTTTTTACAGCATTGCCTTTAAATACAGTCATTCTATATAAGCCATCATATCCATCAAGATAAATAGAGGGGACAGTATTTAGAACCAATTGGGAAACAATGCTATACCATAAAGTAGGCCAAGGCTCACACACTCCTACCTGTTTCTTTCACATGTCAAGAGAATGAGGTTGCAACCTATCCCACAGAATTTTAAACAGAGTTCCTGAGTCTATCGAAACTAACTTTATTTATTATATTTCTACCACACCCATTAGCTCAGCTTCCTGAGCAGTTTACAAATCAAAATTACAATAATTAATATAAAGCACACATGATAAAATCACAACAATGCAATTAATAAATACAATAATACTCTAAACAACAAAACAATAAATAAAAACTTGGGGAACTTCAGTTAGATTATGCCAGGGGTGGCCAAACCGAGGCTCAGAAGCATGTGTTCTATTGCACAGAATAAAATCTTTAATTTGGCATTAGGTTTATGTTTGCATCTATTGTTCTCTTTTTCAGCTTCCTCTTCATTAACGCCAGATTTATTATCTCCAGGAAGTTCAAATGTCTCTTCTCCCTTACCTTGTTTTGGATCCTCATTCCAATCTACAACTTCCTTTGTCATTAGTGATATCACAGAGGAGGAGGCAGAATTAGAAAGCCCAGAGCTTCCGTCTGTGTCCATGCTTTGTTCTGCAACCTCTGAGTGTTGTAAAGCAGACCCAAAAGATTCTGATGATGAAGATTCGGTGTCTCTGTCAAAGGCCAGCAGTTTTGCAGATATGATGGGCATTCTTAAAGACATTCATAGGATGAAACAGAACAAAGACTTGTAAGTTCGTTGGTTTTGTTGTCTTGCTCTTTTTTCTATAAGCTCAGGGAACCAAGGTTCAATTTGGATGCCAGGAAGCACTTCCTGACAGTTAGGACCCCGAGGGCGTGGAATGGGCTTCCACGGGAGGTCGTTGAGGCCCCATCGGTGAGGGTGTTCAAAGACAGGCTGGACATACATGGTGGGCATGTCGTGAGCGGAGCCGGCTGGTGCCAGAGGTCAGACTAGATGGCCCGGGAGGCCCCTTCTGACTCGCTCTTTTTCTGTGTTTCTGTTTCTATGCTCTTTTTTTTATCCCAAAAATCTATTTTCTGATGGGAAGGCTAACTAATAACTAATGGTCAGACATAGTGCCCAACTCTTGCTGTTGGTCTGCATCTTACCCCTCTGCCTTCGAAATTCCCCTTAATGCACTAAGGATGCAGCCCTATGCCAGGTGCCCTCCATGCACATAAGCCTCTAAATGTGGACATTTTATCTACATGGCCACTTCCTGCTGTCCATTTAAAGTGCCAAACAAGGGGAAGGAGCGAGGCTAGGATGCTGCGAGGTGCTGGCAGAAGTCCATGGCCCCAGCTCCCTCCTCTTCCTGCCCTCAACACTCCCCTTTTCCTGCTTCCAAGGCCCAATTGTAACCAGTAGATGTAGATTTTCCAGAATACACTGAACATTTTCCAACGCTCTGATTTAACATGTTTGTTTTATCGCCAATGTACATTTTCCCTCAGTAAGGATACAAAACATATCTAGTAAGCAGAACTAAAAATGTGATCCATGTCAATTTAATGTGCAGTATAAATATCTCAAAAGTTTTCCCAATAGCTACAAAATATCTGAATTGAAATAGGGGGAAATGGCGAAGTATTTTTTTAAAGGTTATAGTTAAAAACATTAAAAGCTTTATGTGGAAATTATTTTATTCCAACTGTTTTATTGAAATATTTCTAAGAATGTAAAGACAATAGTGTATATGTTATGATGCATGTTCTTATTTAACAAAAAGGGCTACACCTGATGTATTCAGAATATATTAAGAGCTAATCTAGCAGTTTAATTTTATTTTACTCAGGAAACTGTAGCATCTCCACCATCACTCATTCTCTTATCCGTTAAATTTCCTGTTGAGAAAAATCTGATTCGGAACAACTTGCTGAACAGTCTCTTTCACTTACACAAAAGTTGTGGGTCAGCGGGCAGCAGGTGGAGGATGTGGGCAAGATGGCGCTGTTACATTCCCATGGGCAGCGTTTGTAAACCCTTGGCCCAGTTCAACACAACTCTTGTATTCTTAAGCGAAGCAAACATTGATCAGCATCTTGGTTTGAGTTTTCTTTCCATTGCTATTGAACAACGTTGGTGTTTCAAAGGAAGTATGCCCACATTTAAGTCTGGTCCAAACGCAGCCAGAACCCAGCTGCACTGTGTGCAGGAAGCAGTTGTTGTATCTTATTTTTCAGTTCCCCCTTGGTGTTCCCCCTTGAACACTATGGTTTGTCAATGTTTGCCTTAGAAGAATAAATTGTACAAATTTAGATCCTATCTTTAGCCCATCTAATATGATTGTTTACATTATAACAGGCCAAACAGGAATAAATGCAGACTTTTATGATGCGAAAAAAATTACACCCCACATAACTGGTTGCAACCACAGGTAGCTGGCACAATTCTTTCTGCACCAGGTGCAAAGAAAGGGTCTTGGCCTTCAGAGTCTCTGCTCCAGGATTGTAGGCTCTTGGAGCTAAGACTCCAAATAATCCTCCATCATTGTCTGAGAAACTATAGGATTGTACCCTAATCGAGCTGAGCCTTTATTTGGAGCATGTGTGTAAAGCTATTGGGCTCTTTCAGCCTGAAAGTGCTCTGTGGGCTTCTAGGCAGAAAACCTCACTATTACTTTATTTCGTGGTTTTATTCCATTTCTGTCCTGCCTAACAGCCAAAGCTCTCCAAGCAGCTTGCAACAGAATGCTAAAATAGGATATAAAACCCTAAAATTTTAAAACTACAGTATACAATAAAAACCAAAATAAAACCTAGCAGCAACACAGTGGTTTAAAAAACAGTAACCGATTTAAAACAACACAAGTTGAGACAATGCATGTGTGCTACAACACAGGTAGATTAGAGTGCTGGACTTGGAAGTGGGTTAAAATGACTATGTAGCTTTGAAATTTAATAGGAAACCTTGGGCAATTTTCTTATCCACCCTCCTTTAAATTTCACCAGTGTTGACATGTAACAGATGAGGTGTCCTCTAGCATTGTGTACCTGCCCGAGGTCAGTGGGGAAATGGTGAGATTATTGGCAATAATGCAATATATAATCGCATCAGTAAACTGGAATATTTCCTAAATAGTGGAGAAATATTTGTCAGCACCACTTTGGGACTTTTTGGTTTCTGCAGAATTTTAATATACCCTGCAGCAGCAATAAAATCAGTGTGCACATTAAAACATCTTAATTCTAAAGTTTTCACTGCTGTTTCATCTGCATCCTCTCATATATGTTTTCTGAATCTTGTAGACTTCCATCAGGCAGATGGTATCAAAATGTAGAATTCATTGTCCAGAGAAAGGGCTTTTTAAAATAATTATAATATTCCTTATTCGTTTGATGCATAATCTGGTTAGAACAATTTAATTCTGGCAATAAGCAGTGTGCTACCATGGGAACATTGAATTAAGTGTAACTTATGTGGTCAGCTTCTGCAGTTTCTGTTCTTGTTTTTCTTCTCCACTTTCCTAAGGAAATATATTTTATTCTGAAAGAAGAGCTGCTTTGTTCTTCAAGTTCTTCTGCTGAACTTTATTGGCATCTAGAATATAATTCACAAAGATGACTTTGATGTTTTCTAATATCTTCTGTATGGCTGATTTTGAGGTTATTTATCTATTCCAAATCTACCTTTTAGAAAGAAAGCTAGATGACCTGGTGTAAGAATTTGCAGGATTACGCTGCATGAATTCACAAATCAACCATAAACGGGCAATTCGTTGTGGATTTTTTGGACGTTCGTTTTGGGTTTGGAGTTCAGTCCCTTCCTCTGCTTGTGCTGTTTCGCAAGTGAATGACTCACTTTTTCACTAGCCAGGGACTTGCTGCAGCCTTTATGTGACCAGCCACTTCCATCCAGGGAAGCCATTTTGTGGTGGCACTTGCAGCAACTTCTCAAATTCCCAAATAAAGCAAATGGCATGAATTTGGACTGTTAAGGTAAAAGGCATGTGGATATGTGAAAGCACCCTATTCTGTTTATGTGTTATAGGGATTTGGAATTTGGCTCATTTCAAATATATGTGTCTCAAAGGCTGGGAATCCCTATGCCGCCTATCTAGGAGAGGGGGGTGGTCTTAAGGTAGATCCTTAATGCAGGTGGATTTATATGGATTACAAACATAAGCATCAGTTGTGATGCTCAAGCATGGTACTAGAAGAATAGTCCATGGGCAGGCTTCTCCCCACCTACCCATTTGCCATACAGTTATGCATAAAGTGACAATTCTAATTCAGACTAGTGATTGCGATTTTGAAACTAGACCGATTAAAACAGGATACAGGGATATGCCTGCTCATGTGTGTGCTTATGGGCACCAATTCATTATTGTCTTTAGAAAGACTACTTGTCTGTCACATTAATGGGGGTGAAGGAGGATACAGAAGCTTGTTTGTTTGGACATGTACCCCATAAATGCTGTATCTCTTGGGCTCAAAGCAACTCCAAAGAGTACTGCTCATGTTTGAGACCAGCATAGTAAGTGCAAGCTTGAGAAAGTCTGGAGCAAAATGGAACTGGCATCTTTCAATCGCTTTCCAGCATGAACTTAAAATACAAGTTAAGTTCTCTTGGAGAACACAACTGCCCGAAGAAGCTACCAGGAGAAATACGTTGTAGCAGAGATTTTAATATGCTTATCCATGGGGATTCCTGCTTCACCCCCAAGTTAATTAAACCGATAAACAGAATTACCTAGCGTATCAGGGGACTAGTGTGGTTGAAAACGAGCTACAACAGATGTGAGAAAACGTGTTTGAAATAAGATTTGAAATTAGACATGTGGCAGGAACAAAACAAGGCTCTTTCACACATTCACATGGTTTGGGTACAAATTTATGCTGTGTGCTTATATTTGTAGCATCCTCAAGTAGCCAATATCCCAAACTCACAATTTTCATGAAATCATGTTTTGTTTCCTATTGCTAAACTTTTATTTGCTGTGCCACTCTCTATTGTTAATAGAATACTTGAAGATTAATCTCTAGTAAAAAGCACCTTACTAATTTAATATTGGGGTCAGAGAGACCTCCAGTTGTGAGGTTTTTTAAAGTTGTATGGCTGTATTGAGTTTATCAATCCAAAAGTATTTGGTGTTTTAGCATGTCTCTAAAGTAGTCTGAAAGAGGTGTGCTTTGGCGTCTCTTTTCATATGGCTCAATTCAGCATGTGTCTGGTATCTTTTATGGCATCCTTGCCTCGTCTGATGCCCGCAGCTTGACTGTCTGGAGGACACAAGGTTTAGGAAGCTGACTTTCCATCTTGAATCAGCTCTGAGCAGGCATACCTCTAGAAAGCATCATTGAATTGCTCTCAGCTTAGGTGCAATTGGAGTAATTTGCTTGCTATCTAGACCTTCAAAGTTGTGAGTCTTTGAAACAGACGCCTTGACTTTTGTCACTGTGTTGTTCAGCTAACACAATAAAGCTATTAAAGATTGTATTTGGACAACAGTATAGCCCCATTTCAACCCTTAGAATGTATTATTTTGTCTGAAGCCAGTTCATTTGTTGTGAATGCAGCTACTGGCTATGTCTCTGTTCCAAGAGGCAGCCCCTCCCTCCATTCCTTTAGAAGGACAAAGCAAAATACAGCAAGGTGTATGTGGGGAGAGAAAAACTTAAGGGAAATTTTACTAAATCGCTGGTCACGTGCTTTTTCCCACCACCACTGGACCCTTGGCTGTTACAGTTATTAGGCAGCCTTGTCTTCTGAATCTGTCATCGGTTAGGGTCCACCTTCTTTATGTTGCATTTTATTAATTAAGGCAGAGTAGCAGAGGTATCTGAAGTTCTGTCTTGCAGATTTGCTGAAACAATTTCTAGCCGTGTTACTATGAATTCTACTTGAGAATGAAGATTTCATAACTCCTGCTCATCTGTTGTGAAATAGTTCCAGCTATTAGTATGTATGAGATGCTGAGATGTTAGAAGTATCACCGGGTTCAAAGTGGAAACTTAAGAGATACATGCATTCAGTAAAACCATGTGATAAAGTACTCCCTGGAATATACCGTACCAGGATGCCTTTGAGGAGATTACATTATGAGGTACCTTCAAGTACAAAATTAGCTTCCCAGGAAAGGTAGCCTAGCCTTCTCTCTAAATGATTGGTTTAGTTTGTGGGGAAAAGGAAGTTTCTCTCCATTGGTGTATCCAGTACACTTTCTGTGTGGAACTAGAGCACAAGTGGAGTACCTATGGAATAGTGCCAGTCATATCACCAATGGTCAGTGGAGCCATATCCTTCTCCGTCCACCCCTATGCAATGATTCTTAGATGAAGAAACAACAGTCTGGGATAGCCACCCCCTAACTATGCTCTTGAAGTATGAATATGCATAGGAAGCTATAAAAAATAAAAACAGATTGGGAACACCAGCAAAGACAGTATCAGTCCCTGATATAGTACACTCAAGCATTTTTGGACACTTCTTCCTTTCCCCCCAGTACAAAAAGGTTTTTCATTGGCATGCACATATTCTGTTTGACTATTTAAAAACACATATACCAGATATTCTCATGTTTCTTCTGCTCCTTCATAACATTGTTTGTAGTCCTACAAAAAGACCCAAATTGCTAGTAGACCAACCTGAAAATGGGGAAGAAATGTCGGAAAAGTTTTGTAATTTAAATAGTGTGCAGTTGAGGATCTGAATTAAAATACTTCTCTCCATGTGCCTGCTGATATCCATCATCTTGTGTTTCCTTTTAGGAACAGAACTTTACTGAAAGAGGAAGATCCTGCAGTTCTTATAGCAGAAGTTCTAAGAAGAAAATTTGCTTTGAAGGATGAAGATGTGAACATGAAAAAGAACTAGCATCATGCTTATTAAAGCAAATTATTGTGCTTCAAAAGCCTTCCTTGAGCATCAAGCATCCTTTAGGGATTAGATTGTGTGCGTGTGTGTGCGCGCGCGCGCGTGTGTGTGTAAATAACTCCTAGGTGCAAGAAACCATCACTTTGCTATGTTTTTCCACATAGCCAATAGAACTTTTTTTAAAGGATAGTTTTCCACAATTTGAACTAAAGCAAGATACTTTGACAGTGACATTTGCCACCAACTGACTTAGTGGCAAGTTAAAAACAACCTGTTTGTATTTCTGAAGCCACTGGTACAAAGATATAATTTTTTCTTTCACGTTACAGGTAAAGGTTTCCTTTTTGGAATGTTATGTCAGTTTTCTGAAGCCTTTCTGTTGACAAGAAATGTCATGTGCTGTTGGGCCGGGGAGAGTATGAAGACACTGGCCTTGCATCAGCCTTCTTTCTTTCCCCTCCCCTCAAGTTAAGGAAAGAAATACAAACTGTACCGCATGTTCTTCTCCCTTGGCACAGAGTCAAGTGTACTGAATGAATAAAAGAAGAAAATAGCTTAATTTAAAATCCCTCTGGAAGGGGAATTTCACTCGAGCAAATAGCTTATGAAATTACTATTCCCACACTGATGATCAGCGCAAGGCGGACGGCTATGTTGACCACCTTCTTCTTAGCCTAGAGGCAGCTGAGAGATGCTTAATAGGTCACTATGGAACACACACAAACCAGGTGGAGAGAGGGTCTCGCGTGCTTAAATGTATTACCACTTACACCTCTCCCTCTAGAGCTGCTTGCAAACCTACAGAAGCAGAGAAGAGAAAGTAAGAATATATTTTACAGTATGTATTGGAAGCCCCCTGTGAGCACTTTAAGTGGTCAGTATACCGTGACTTTGGTATTGATGCTCACTGGTGGTTATCTGAGAATATCTTGTTCCTTTAGATCACCAATCTGAAGCCCGTACATCACAGCATTATCTGCTTCCTGTATCACATACAGCAGATTTCTACTTAATGTATTTTTCTTCCTTCTGAAATTGTTACTATTCTCCCCTCAGAGTGAGATGACTAATGCTTATCTTTGTATTTTACAATAAGAAACATGGTGATGCATTAGCCCAGTATTCCTCAACCTAGCTCTTCAGATGCTTTGGCCTACAGATCCCAGCATTTCTGACCATACATCAGGCTTGCTCGGACTGATGGAAATTGAAATCTAAAACATCTGAAGGGCAACAAATTGGAGAAGGCTGGATTCATCTAAGAGTGAATTAGATGTCCAGTGAGTGATGGCTTGAAATCCAGTGTATTTTTACACAGCAAGGTTGGTGTTGGGGCGGAGGGACGTGCCAGGAGTACCTGGTTAATTTTTGGGGTGCTAGTAGTCTTCCTAAAGGATTCATGCAGGCTGTAGGTCATTAAAAGTGTCAATTAACTTGGCTAATGTATCTATACCTCTAGAAATAAGTTTAGAAGAGGGCTATTTATCTTTTTAGTCTCATTGGGACTCATAATGGAAAAAAGCTCCAGAAGCAAAGTTAGAACACATACCAACCAAAGGTAGCTTGCCCTTTGTTAGAAGCAATGCACAGCATTTCCTTGTGTTGTATTTTGAACTAGAGCAAGTACGTACAGCAGAAAAGCACTGTATCAGAAGTGAAGCTGAGAAGGAGCAAGGTAATGGAGCTGGGACACTGTAGCTGATGGCTCCAGATTGGTCCTGTCTCAGACTAATGGACTGATTTTCAATCCAAGAAATTCTAAGAGAGCTACTTCCCTATCCTGTTTTCACAGCTCTGCACCAGTGACTGCTGCTGGGAAGTTCAGCCAATGATGCTTTTCTACCTGCCAGACTCTTGCCAGGCAGTATAGGCTAGCTTTCATGGGCCAATCCCTTCCTCTCCTGGTGGAGCAGAACCTCTGCCATAGCTTCACCCCCTTCACATGAATTGCATCAAGGAGTTTGAGTAGCACTGTCATTCTACCAAATATCAGCTTATTACTAGATGAAGACAGGGGACATTAAGAAACCATGTAGCTTATTTTTTAAATGAACAACCTGAGCAACTTACTGAGCACCTTAAATTCTTTTTGGTCAGTGGTGTGAAGCATCAGCTTTTACACAGAGAAGCAGAACACCAGATTAGGAACAATGTTCTTTCTACAAGAAAAAACAAAATTACCAGAAAGCAGAAACAAGTTGGTATAGGGCCTCCCACACTCCAAAGAGGCATGACTTAAAATTCAGTAATAAAAGCAAGCCCAGAAGGCCATGCCCATCCAGTTCATGCAGGTTCTTTTACTGACACTGCTGGACATAGCTACATCTTTTGCCAACAGGAATGTTAAGCCCCTGGACCATTATGGTCTTCCTTTCACGTATGTCTTATTAGGCCTCCATACTGCAAGCCAGCCAGCATGCAGAATAGCTTGTGCATGTTCTGCCCAGCATAGGCAACACACACACACAGCAAGTACCTTTAAGCATCAAGCTTGCATCAATTTGTTTTGTAACTAGGCACTGGGGGCATTTATCCCACAGAGCAATTATAAGTTAGTGTTTAATGACTCTATTGCCTCTGAATCCTCTGTAAATAACAAGTCACAACTTGACTTCTGACTAATGTCTGCTAGAACAGACCAGCTCATGCCTGGAGCTATGTGAGGCCCTCTCTCTGCAGAAAAACAAGCCCCAAAACTGTCCTTACAGGATGGACTCAATACTGTGCTGCTTTTGTTCCAAGGAGGTCTGTTGTGCAAAGATAGTTTGCCTTGTCCATGGGGAAAGTGGTTAGAAATGACTTTATGACCTTCAGTGTCCTGTGTGAACAGGAGACAGGGCGTGTCTACCTGGGTGGACTCATGTCCTTTACCAGAATTAGAAGTGGCATTGCTGGTTTCCAAACAAAGGTCAGATGCAGTTCTGTCGACGCTCTTCAAAGTCTTTACTTTTATTACACTTTTCTCCTGTTGAGGATTTATATTCTCAGAGTCAGAGAAATCACTGTAAAAGGATGGACATCTGTACTTTCTCTGAACTTTGGTTCTTTGTCTAGCTGAAACTCTTGGAAGGTTGTGGCTACTCTGAGAAAACAAGGATTCTCTCTTCCAGACACCATTTCCCTCTCTCAAAGGTGTATCGGCAGCTGCAGGATCAAGAACTCCCTTTTCTCCTAGGTGCTGAGTGGAGCTGGAGGAGAGCAGTTCTGCAGCAGAGACGTTTTCCCTGGAAGATGGGAAGATGCATCCCGCTCTTTGGGACGGAGTAGCAGAACTTGAAGAAGGAATGTTGAACCCTTGTTGCGTCTCTGCAGGCTCTTGCAGTTCTAGTGGCTGGAGCAGAGCAGCTCGTAATGGGACTCTTGCCCTCTTGGACAACTCAGAGTCTCTCAGGTTGGAGACACTGTTGGATGAAGGACCTGGCAGCTTTTTATCTGTATTGGTTCGCCTTTCCTCTGAAATAACAAGTTGTATCTAAATTGAGCCCCACGGGTCATAGAGTTGGATTAGAATGGCAAGTTCAAACTAATGTAGACCCTAGTGCAGAGCCAAATGTAGGCAGTGTTAACTAGAGACAGAACAATAAACATCTTTTGTAAGCCCAAAGTACCCACTAGACAGGTAGTTTCACCTTGTCCCTGCACTAGGTGAGGACACAAAGAAACAGTCACTGCAGAGAATACCACTCGCCCGAGGAGAATTGCATGCATGAGTTGTTTCTGCTGCCTGTGGCCAAAATGATGATTCATGCTGATGCCCCAAACCGCTGTGCTAAGTACAAGACAGAATGGCACATCCCATCTTGGTTCATAAAAAAGCAGCGTGCCTTAGCTAACAGAAGTTGCAAACACAATTAACTGTAGCCAACCTAAGAACTATTTTGGTTAATTGAAGGAAGTAATACCAGAAGTGCTGGAGCAGGACTGTGTCTTGTTCCCAGTGCTACACTTCAGTGGCAAATTAGTAGACAAAGCAACACTTGGAGTAGGGCTTTTCTGCAGTAACTCAGCAGCTCCCACTTCCTGCTGTTCCTTGGAAGGGGGGTAGGAGACAAACAGCAGCTCTTCTCCTCTCCCTTGGAATCTGACTTGAAAGCAAAGTCACATCCTGCTGCTCATTTTTGAGCTATTCAGAATTAACTGTGGGGTTTACTGATACAACAGAGATGCAAAGGTTTTTTGAATGCTGTTGTGTGTTTTTCTATAGTGTCTTCACAATGAAAGGTGCAATGAAGAGTGAAAAAATAAACCGTCTTATACAAAGCTCTGCAAATGTCTGCAAATTACTAAAGCCCAATCATTTCCTCTTGGTAACTTTCTGCCTTCGCGGCGAGAATATACAGCTACCAAATCTAAACATTTCACTTCCTCCTTGAACTTTAATTTGCGCAACAAAATGTCTTAACAGAGTGAGCAGCGTGGGTGCCTGTAACCTTTTGAAATCAACAGAGTGCAGGAGTTCCTGCTTGCTTCACTTCCCTGCAAAATACTTTGAGGGCCAGTTTCAACCCTTTAAATGTTTTAAACCGGCTTGCAGAGGCACTGCCAGGACTCTCTGGAAGACATGAGAAAAAACATGCCAGATCAGACCAAAGGTCTGTCTAGTCCAGCACATGGTAGCAAACCAGCTGCCCACAGCATCCCTCAAGCAGGATGGGTGCAAGACCTCCTCCTCCCCAGGCTCCTCAGCAACTGGTGCATGTGGACGGCTGGGCCTTGCTTACATTCCCCCCACCCCACCCCACCCCACCCCACCCCACCCCAAAGTTTTCTGATGCCAGAGCTGCGGTTTGTGCAGAGAGAACCACACCAGGAGCAAGGGCAGAGGGAGGGACTTTTCCTAAGTTGGCTTCGAGAGGAGAGCTTTTTCCTATGGCAGCCCAGCAATCACAGAACTGCACCCGAATCAAATCAGCTACAGCCAGTGACTATTACATGTTATGCCTGGCTGGGAGCGGGTGGGGAGGGGGCACTCTTTTCTGCACCCACCCACCCAAAGCACTTCATGGGAAGGCTTAAAGCTCCCCTGCCTGCCTCTCAAAATTAGGGGACAGGGTCACTGGGGAAAGAAAGAAAGCCACCTGACCCATCAGGGATTCCAGTCGAGAGCCCTGCGCTGCCCTACAGCTGCTTAATAACAGGGTTGCCACTAAAAATTTTATTTTCCATATCCCTGATTTTCCCTGACCAATGTATTTAAATTTCCCTGACCACCAGATACAAATAACCTGGCATGAAAATTAATCATAGCTTACATTACATTAAATAACAGTTTTAATAAATGCTTTAAAACTATGCAAGGACTGAAAGATGCAACTTCAGTACAAGCTTCTGTAAACATTGATGGTTAAGTGAACATATGCAGCTGTGAACCTGCACTAAAAATGTTGCTAAGATGGAAATTTTAACAAGAAACAATTTCTAAACCATGATAAATGGTAATATTTCTGTTCTTTTAAGCTATGCTAAACATTATGTAAAACTGAAATTTCACTGAAGATTCCTTTAACAAAAATTTAAAGCCACATAATAAAATTTAGTTTTGAAATTGCAATTAAAATCAAGTAAGAAACTAGAGAACTAGGATTCCTTAGAGAAATTAAAGATACACAGCCATTATGCTTTTTTCTTTTTCTTAACAATTGACCAGAAATACATTCTTTGTCAGCTTCTCAGTATTGTTTTTAGCACTTTCAAGGAGCTGAATGTCTCCCTCAATTTTCTTCTGAGTTTTTCATTGCTTAAGGCATTTAATCTTCAAGTACTCTGTGTACAATGGGACCTCACCTGATCAGTTGCAACAATCCTTCAACTAATTGCAACAGATTTGAGTCTTCCGCAATTTGGAACAACACCGGAAATTCAACACTAATGAAATAGTTTCCTCATTTAAACTACTCTATCAACACTGATCAACTTTCAACTGAAGTATTCCAAGACAAAACACATTTTGACAACTATCCAGAAGTCTGAGAACTTTTTCTTAGTCATCCAATTACCACTGTAAAAAGGGTACAGGCATCTTGGTTTTGGCATTCAAGGTAAAACTCGCTTCGTTTAATCTCTTTCAAGAGGTTCTTTTGCTGCAAAGCCATCTAAAGCCTTCCTTCTGTCACACTAGTTCTCAGATAATGTCAAGTCAATTGTTAACAACTGAGATCCAGACTTCTGCCATTTTTCTTTTTTAAGCCATGAAGTGCCTGAGACAAAAATTGCCAATGGTTTCTGGCTTTGAAACCTTTGCAGAAATAGTTCAAAATACCTCCTAATTGATTTCATGAAAGCCATTTGAGTGGGGCTTGAACCGCAGCTTTTACACAACTGTTTGGGAGTTTTGTTTCCACATCCTTCTTGACACTGTCAAATAGTGATAACCCCTTTAACACCTATAACAGTGGTGGTGAACCTATGGCACACATGGCACAGCGGGCATGCAGCACCCTCTGTCAGCATGAGAGCCAAGTTGCCCCAGCGTCACCCCAGCAGCCGAGCATCAGATAACAGCACACACAGGGGCCATGTGCATGCTCAGAAAGAGTAGTGGTGGAAGGCAATGACGTCATGAGCCACAACTCATTAGCCACGACTCGTCCGAGCTTTCACATGGCCAGTCAGTGCACTGCCAAGGATATATATATTTGCTTGGACTGGCTGAGAGTTGTTTTTTCTAAACTAAAACCTCAGTTTTCAGGTTTTATTGCAGTGTTGTCACTTTCCAATAAATAAGTGGGTTTTGGGTTGCAGTCTGGGCACTCGCTCTCTAAACGGTTCGCCATCACTGACCTGTAACATTCTTTAGCCTCCTAATGGAGCAAAAACCTCATATTGGAGCAACTGTGACCTTCCAGTGATAGCAGTGAATGATGCCTGCCTAGATGGGAAATCCTAGAAAAAATGCATGACACAAGACCAAATTCTGGCCACTTTTGGGCATGCTTCAAGAGACACAAGGACCTTGCTACATGTTCCAATGTCTCAGTTCTCAGGGTTCTCCTTTCCAGTCAATGTTAGTTATCATGTCTTTCAGAAAAAGGTGGCTGACACTTTGCAAAATGACCTCCAGTACTCATGGATTAGCCAAGTCACAAAGAAAACATGTGTTCGAAACATTTGGAGATGGTCTTCAGCAGTCATAATTAGAAGAAAAGCACTGGCCAGATACTGCATGGAAATTCTCTGGCAGCATTCATCAAAACTGAACATTAAGTCCATCTGACTCTTGTGAGTAACTGTGTCCAGTGCTTCATCAAAACACAGCAAACATTTTGGCACTGCTTCCGTTCTTTCAGTAAGCAATCAGAGAAGCATTGCGCCCAAAACCACAGGATATGTTGCTTTTGTTTTTAAAAGATGAAACCTTTCAGCTATCTGGCTGTCTGAGAACCTTTGCTTGAGTAATTCATAAATATTATTGCAAGAATTAAGTGACATCTTCATTCCTAGTTGCAAAGCCCACAAACACTCAAGACATGGGAAGCCAGCTGGTTTGTGTGTGGCGGCTGCTTTTTTGCCCTTTGCATCATCCTGAATGTGTTTTCCAGTGGTTCCTTGGTGCTTTTACTACTTGAGCTTGACTTTGAACCAGAACACGTCACACTAGACTCGGTTTAATTTTGAGATGCCTCTAATTTTTAATTATTACATTGTGTTTCTATCCCACCCTTTTTCCCCTCTTGTGAGAACCCAAAGTGGCTTTCACAGTCCCAAAGCTCCTAACAAACCTGCGGAGGAGGCTGGTTGCAACTGAGTGACTGGCCCAAAGTCATCCAGTGGGATTCCTGGCTAAGCAGGAATTAGAACCTGGATCTTGCATCTCCCTAGTCCAACACTTGACCACTGTGCCACACTGGCTCTCAGAATGAGAGGAGATGGGTCTCTGCTAAACCGAATATAACAATGAGCCCAAAATCCTTTTTTTTTTTTTTTTTTAAAGAAAAACTAACAATTGTTTTCCTTTTATTAACCTAGGTGTGATTTCCAAACCAATCTCATTTTTCTTGTTGAGAGCACAATTGTGCTGTGAGAAGACTGGACTTTACAGCTGATTAGAAGATATAATGGCTGGCTTGTACCCACAATTTGCTAAATCATCTTAAAATAGTCACATCTTCAAATGAACTGAAATGGCAAGAAGCCAATCAGCTTTTCCATAATAATGCTCTCTCTTGCCGATTCATTGCATTTTGTTTTACTATTAACAATCATCAGCCAATAAACATTATTTAATCATATGGAATGTGTGTACATTATTATCTGACCCTTGTATTCTGCCTGCTTCACCCTAGCTGCCTCAAGTGCAGGCTGTCTTGCCACAGCTGCCTTTCAAAACATCGGTCATCCATTCTATGTATCTTAATCACAATTCCACTGACTTCCCCTGAACGGTTTGTTTCTCTGACTTTCTGGAAAACGGCAACCCCATAATGGCAGTGCAGGAACTGGGGACTTTCCCCCCCTACTGCCCATTTTATGGCTCATCTGCCAGGCAGAGCTCTCCAGGGCTTCATGGGGAACAGCTGAGGGGTTGAGTAAAACACAAGTATAGGAACAATGGCCTTTATACTCTGATGGGGAGAAGAAAAAGAGCCTGCTTACAGGAGCATATTTATGGAATTAACAAAGAATTAAGCATGCAACCTCAGCCAACTTCCAGGCTGTTCCAAAAGAGCAACGCATACTTGATTCAAATTTCCCTCTGGGGTGAGGCAAGTACGTCTGCTTCAGGGATCATTTTGCCAGCACGTTCCTCTTCTCTACGCATGTACATCAGAGTTGCTAGAATCAAATGTCTGGGCAAAAGTGCCCGTGTGTGGCATACTATGTAACTACATTCATACATGCCAATCCAGCTCTGGAGAAAGCGGATGGGGACATTTTTCTCCCTCTCTTATAATACTGGAACGCAAAGGGGTGACCCCATGAAGCTGATGGGTGGGAGATGCAGGACAGAGAAGATGAGCACGGCACAAAGCCATGATGTAGTGGTAGCGTCAGGATGTAGTGATGGATGGCTTCAAAAAGGGATTAAACCATTTCTGGGAGGGCGAGATGACTAAAGGTTACTAGTCCTGAAGACTCTCTGCTACCTCCAGCATCACAGCAAGTATGCTACTGTACACCAGCTGCTGGGGATCATGGGCAAGAGGGTGCAGCAGCATGCGTCTCCTGCTTGTGGGTTTCCTTTGGACATTTGGATTGCCCCCGTGTGAACAAAATCCTGGACTAAGTGGACCCTTGTTCTGATTTAATGCCCTGCTTCTTCTGTGCTAGGCACCTGTGAGCATAGTCCTGGTACAAATCACATGTGCACAAATGACTCTGGCAGGTTTACCTGCACGATCCACCTGCTGCACCTGCATGCACACAGTCCTAACTGTTTGTCTTTCAGCTCAGTGAAAGACAAACAGTCAATCAGGAAGAGAAGCAGGTTGAATTTGGCTTCTGTGCATCTGACAGAGCTACATACATGCAACCCGGGTGCCAGGCAAACACAGAATTCAATCAGGCCAAAACGCTTCTCGGAGTTCAGTGTCAGTTCATTTAGGTACAGTTCTGACCTTAACATTTTCCGCACTCACATGAATCCTCCACACACCACAAAGGTAGAAATCGTGCTGTTCAAAGGATTTGTGAAACAAGTAGATTTGGGAGATCCAACATCACTTTCCATTAACACACAGATGACAACCATTTAACTGAACACCAGGTTTCCTACTTCTGACAACTCCAACTGATAAATGGAGCCAGTTTGGTTTGCTTTCAAAAGGGACTCATTCCAATTGTTTGGATCCAACCCTTACAGAAAACCCTAGAGGCAGAAGGTCTTTGCAAGCCTCATTGCTACCCTCAGAATCCCAAGTTCAATTCACTCCCCCTCCCCACTTCTATGAGACAGAAACTAGGGGGCTGCCCTCACCCCACGGAAAAGCATACCTGCTTGCTGAGCACTGAAGAAAGTGGAAATGGTGGTTTGCTTGGTGAATGGAACAGGTGCTTTTGTTGGCTCCAAACAAGGAGACGGTCGGTTCACTGCTCTCAACACTGGTTTGCCTATTAGGTTCTGGGTGGGAAAGAAATAGCAAGTTACCATTCATCCACTCATCATCATGCATTAGAATCTTTCCAACCCAACTGATTTCTAATCACACGACATAGAATTGACTGGTGTCAGAAATCATCTTAAATCCTTGGAAATAAAGGTATCTACAACAAACAGGAGGTGCTTTTACTCAGTATTCCAGCCAGCAAGGCCCTCCTTCAGGCTATTCCACTCGGTTTCCCACAACTGGCATTCCACAAGTGCTGAGCTGGCTCAAAAGTCCTGATTAGGCTGTTTGATTATTTAATTTTTGCACCCTTTGGGTTTTTAAAAGTGGTTTGTTTATTGATATTTCTGCAAGCTTTGGGACTCCTCTGAGCATGCCAGAAAGGCCTCTGCAGAGAGAAACGCAGCTGACTAAGGCTGCCAAACGAGCCTGGGGCAGCTGAGAAGCAGGTTCTCAGCGCAGCAAAACCAACTAGAGAAGGGAGAAATTGGCTGGTGGACAGTACAAGTCCAGCTTCCTTCCCTTGCTGGAAGGCTCTGCTTCTGGCCCCAACACGTACAGGCCTCTCCATAGGACAGTGATGGTGACCCTTTTAGAGAACTGCAACCCAAAACCCACTTATTTATCGGAGTGCCAACAACTGCAATAAAACCTGAAAACAGCCAGTCCAAGCAAATCTCTCTCTCTCTCTCCCCCCCCCTCCACCCCTTGGGAGCGCACTGACCAGCCATGTGAAAGCTCGGACGAGTCGCAGCTAATGTGTGGCGGCTTGTGATGCCATCGTCGCCTGGCAGCATTACTCCTTTCCGAGCATGCCTGTGGCCTCTATTTGTGCTGTTATCTGATGCTCAGCTGCTAGGGCGATGCTGCAGTGACTTGGCTCGCATGCCGACAGAGAGGGCTCTGCATGCCCACTGTGGCAAGCGTGCCATAGGATCGCCACGACTCCCATAGGGCAACACCACAGGCTCAAGTTTCTAATCAACCCTGGCATAGCTCCTTTGCCCTGTGGGGAAGACCCCCATTCTACCAAGAAAATGGCACTCGGGGCCATTAAACTTCACTCACACATGCGCGTGCACGCGCATTGGGAAGAAATGCCTTTTCACCTGCCACCTGAAAGGACATTCTATAAACGAGATGTCGGAGCTGAGAACTCTCTTTTATGGCCACCTAACTAGCCATCTTCAGTAGGTGCTCAGAAAAGCACTTCCAAAGATGGCCTAAGGATCCCAGAAGATCTGTGCATGAGACAACATTCCTTTGGGGGTGCCCCTTGCATCTGCTTCTCAAGCACAGCTCGGGATCCTCTACGTTCACCATCAGCACCCACTTCCCCGATGGGTACTACTACACAAGCCTCAGGTTCCTGGAAGGCGCACATTCAAGAGCCCTCTCTATGGAGAAGCAAAGATACGCCCACTGTTTCTGAGAAATCCAGTGTGACCTCTGAGAGCCCCAGGCAAGAAACCATATACTGCAACAGTTTGCAAGGACCCTGGTTATATTTACTGTCAATGGACTGGAAACATACAGGTTGCCTGAGGTGAGCAGGAATTACATCATTTTCTCAGCCCAATAAAGATCTACCAGCTAAAAATTTCAAGCTTTTAAAAACGGGTGCCCAGCCTTGCTGTTCCCAGACACTGGAGTCAAGATCTGAGGACAGCCTCCAATTGGCACTTCCAAAGGAAGCTCCATTGCTGGCAACAAAAAGAAGGGCCTTCTCAGTGGCAGCCCCCCAGTTATGGAACAAGCTCCCCACTGAGGCCCACCTGGCAACAACTTTGACTTCTTTTCTGCATCAGATTAAGACTGTCCTCTACAGCAAGGCCCTGAATTGAGGCATTATGTCAGCAGCTTAATGGATCTTGTGATTTAATTTGTATAAAGTATTACAGCTTTAAAGATTTGTTTTTAGATTTGGCTTTTCAGTTTATATTGTACTTTCATGATTTTATAATTTTGTATTTTATGTTGTATTTTGTTTTATCTGTTAACCAGAGAGCTACAGCTATTAAACAGTATAGAAATAAAATTAACACGAACTGGAATTACACTTACCTGTAATTTGCTCTTTTTCAGTGCTGAAGTATCCAACCAAACATCACAGGTTTCCTGCTGCTTAACAGCAGAGCTTCTACCTTTCCCCTTCATCAGACATTTGCCTCGGGCATTTAGGTAATGGTGACTTTCAGCAACCTAAAGTGAAAGAAGGCAAGCTTTATACCAAATTCCTAGTCCTCATGGTTGCAAAGAAAGTGCTCAAATACTGCATGGTCATATGGCTTGGGGCCTACAACGGGCAAGTAAAAACCAACAGGTTTCACTCACCTGGGATGCCTCCTCCATTTGCTACCTGCTCCAAACCTATCCTATTGATTGGATGCTTTGGCCAGGGACTGGGAATAAGGAACGGCCAGTCTAGAGGCAGAATCCGACCTGCCAGGCTACCCCCACCCCCAGGCAGCCCACAGGAGCCCCCCGTGAGGCCCTCCCCAAAGCCTCACCACCCCAGAGGGGCACGGAGCGCCGCCGGCCAGGCGAGGGTCGAGCCAAGCCGCCGGAAGGAGCCGCTGCAGGCTCCCTCCCCTGCCTCACCCGCACCCCGCTATCGGCGGGGCTGGCTTGCTGGCTGCTGCGCCCGGGCTGCAGGCCGCGGGGAGGGCGCCGCAAGGAGCGAGGGGCCCGCGGGCGCAGGGCCGGCGCGGTCTGCTGCCCCGCACGGCGGGGACAGGGGGCTGCCCGCTGCGGGGCAGGGAGGGCCGGCAAGCTGGAATGGCGCCCGCCGAGCGGCGCTTTCATTCCCAGGCAGGCCCCGCTAAGCCCCGGGACCTCCTTCTCTTTCTGGCTGGGCCGTTTCTGGAGTCGCGGGGCGCACTTCTGCCCAAAGGCGCGGTCCGATATTGCACCATGGGCCGCCATCATGTGAGGTCGGGCTTGGGCTTCGAGAAGGCGCGTCCCCAACGCCGAGCAAAGGGAGCCCCGCAACCGACTTACCGGATGGGTCGCGCCGCGGGCAGAGGCGCAAAGCGGCTCAAGCTTCCCGCGCCCCAGGCCCCGCCCCGCCCCGGGGAAAGGCCCAATCGCCGCTCGCTCTGCCTTGCCTTGCCTTGCCCCGCCCCCTGCTCCCGCTCCTGCAGCTGCGCCTGGGCGCTTCTCGGCTCGGCTCGAGCCACGAGGTGCAAACCTTACTCACGTGTCAAAGATGCGAATAATCATCCTTGGCCCGCTTTGCCGGCTGGAGCATGCTGGGAATTGTAGGACTTCTGTCCGCTTGGAGGTGCTTTTTCCTGCCATCACGCTTTTCCTGCAGAACCAAGGAAGAGAGGCAGCGTTTGAGCAGAACAATAACCCAGTGCACATGTTACCGGCGAGCCAGCCCTGTTGTCTTCCAGCGATTCCGGGGCAATATCTGGGCATGTCTACTCCAAAGTAAGCCCCTCTGGAAGTTGCTCCAAAGTCATTCTGCTGGCAGGACCAGGCGACGTGCATGGACAGCAACTTTTCCCAGCCTTGATACCATCGATGCATGTTGGAGTAGAATTCCCAACATGTGCCCATGTTGGCTGAAGCATGATGGGAGTTGTAGTCCAGTGCATTGAGAGGTCACAGCTTTGGGAGGGCTGATGTGCAGGATAGTTGACCTGACCATGAAGGACGGAAAAAAGCATTATTTTGAATAACTGTCTGGCCGCTATGTCCGTTCCTTCCCCCTTTCTGCTGCAGAGCAGGCACGGGGGGGGGGGGCGGGGGGGAGTCAGGATTGGACCCAGGATGGAAAAGTAAGGGGCTTTTTACAGATCGAGCCCCCTTGCACTTACTCTAGCTAAACTGTATTACCTATATAAGCAGCCTTATGTATTGTAAGCCACTTAGGAAAGCCTCAACAGTTATAGGCGGCCTATAAATACACGTATGCATCAATAAATAAGCAAGCAAGTGGGTGAGTCCTATAGACATATAGATTATGTAAGATTATTTAAGCAACATGCTTTGGCACAAAGCTGATCACACATGTCCTTGCCGGCCCAGCACCACCTGATCCACTTTATTCTGGAGGCTTGACTGACAGCCACACAGGCAGCTCCAAAATCCCAATTGTGCCAGTTAAGCCTTGCAATTTCTGACTTGCTGCACTTGCACCTCACTTTCAAAAGCTTTCACCACACCAGGCCTTCTTGATCACATGGAATGCAATCCGAAGCATGAGGAGCGTTCAGGACTTTTTCTGTCCAAACACGCATAGGACTGTACCCTTATTTTATTTTTGTTGGCTATGTTTTGTGATTGAAAAATGTGTGACTTTTAAAAATATTTACAAATAAAAAGGTGTTTGAAGTGGTTGTGTTTTGTTTTTTTGAAGGAAAAAACCCCATCTGAGACACAATTTTCTCCAGTGCCCCGATATAATCAGAGCTGCAATTCTATCCCTACTTCCTGGGAGTAAGTCTGCCTGAATTCAGAGGGAGTTACTTTTGTGTAACCATGCTTTGAGTAATGCATAGGACTGAACTTTTAAAGGTGAAAATACAGTTAATTCTCTTTCTCCACTTACAAGATCTTAGATATGAATGTTTTGAAACTGGTTTAGCTGTTTAAACTGTTTTAAATATGGTACACTAAAACTTTCAGGCTGTATTTTACTGTATCTGTAGTTTATCATTGTGTTTGTGGATTGCTGTGAACTACCAGAGAGCTTTGGTTACTAGCTATTGTAGCAATCAAAGAAATATAAATTAACTATTTTCCTGCGTCCCAGGAAATTGGTTTCCCTCTTTTATGTGTTCATCGCTTAGATGCCAGCGCTACTTGCCAATGTTTTAACGATAAAATAGGCAAAAGAATTGGCTTTTTCTTGCACTGGAACCCTGCTGATGTAATGGCATTGGTATTTTAGTAAAGGTTAACTACACTACATAACTAAAGTTTTGCTCTGCAAGGACATGCCATGACCTTTGCTTCAGGCAGATAGAGTGATTGTGAACAGAGACAGCCTGAGAGGTTTCTCACTCCTCACCTCTGCCAGAATGCAGGGGCACACTGAGGATGCTCTGCTGGGTGAACCCCGAAATAATGGACCTGGTGTAACCTAAAATGCAACAGCCCTGGAGAGCAACTGGGCAAGTCAGGGAGATACAAAACACAAATGTTTCCCAGCAAAGCTGGGCTGGGCTCCACATGGGGCTTAGTAGTGATGTAGGACAGACTTTCAAGGTTAGATTTGGAGTAGCTACCGACTGAATGTCAAACATTTGGCATGCAGCGTCCGTAACATGTCAGCGTCCCTTGTCCATAAAATCCCCGTGAAAACTTCTACCTAGAAAATGACCTTAAACAAAGTCAGACCATGTAACTCACTAGTGCTGTATCAGGATCGGGCAGGAATTATCTCCAGATGTTTGGGACATCAGCTCCCAGGATTCCTGAGCATGGAAGTCCAAGCCAAAACATCTGGGGAGGAATGTCTCCCTACTCTGGGGCTACAGGTGGGCACTAGTGCTTCAGGGTCCTTCCCCAAGTCTTCCTTGAAGAGACTAGGGGTTAAACCACAGCAGGTATTGTCCTGCCCCAAAATCGGGTGTGGGGTTCTCAGGTTTCACAACTGGCGGGTTTCCAGTTCACCGTGCAAGTACCATTCCCTCCGGTTAGGCTGCTGGATTTTTGCAGTATTGGACAATTGAGGACAATTAACCCAGCTGTCCAGTGGAATAATTAACAATGAACAATCCTTGATTTCCCATCCATCGTGGCTGCACCACAGGCAGTACCTGGGATCAGACTACAGGAAACTCAGGAATTAGTATGGGTTGAATGTGGGTGCTTCGTAAGATATGGGTTATCATATTGCCTAACCCAGTTGCACTAACAAACCCATTAAAAAAACACCATGTTTTGTGGTTGCACGGTGTTCACCATGGGTGGGTTCAGACATGACAACCCAAGGTTCCACAGCAAGGCCAGTGATGGCGAACCTTTTGGAGACCAAGTGCCCAAATTGTAACCCAAAGCCCACTTATTTATCACAAAGCCTCCCTTGAGTAGCTTTTTCTGCACAGCTCACAATTTCTGCCCATTCTAAACACATTCCAACCATCAAAACCATGCCAGGGCACCTCATTTTTCTAACCCTACCCTGGTGCACACCCCTAACCCTAATATACGGGTAAAGTTCTTTCAAAAATAATGTGATTTTGGAAAAGCCTTCCATGAATAGTTTTTTCTGCACAGCTCATCATTTCTGCCCGTTCTAAACACAATAAAACCTGAAAACTGAGGTTTTAGTTTACAAAAAACACCTCACAGCCATTCCAAGCAAATATATCTATCTATATATATATATATATCCTTTCACTGACCGGCTGTGTGAAAGCTTGGACCAGTGGCGGCTAATGAGTCGTGACTTGTGACATCATCACCTGGCGCCACTACTCCTTTCTGAGCGTGTGCATGGCCCCTATGTGTGCTGTTATCCGATGCTCGGTTTCTGGGCCAATGCTGGGGCGACTTGGCTCACAAGCCAACAGAGAGGCCTCTGCATGCCCGCTGTGGCACACATGCCATAAGTTCGCCACCACCGTGCTAGGCACTTAAAATATTTACAGCCAAAATCAACGGCACACCAATCTGCATAAAATTGAAATGTTTGATATATATTTTGAAATACAAATGTAGAAATAATTCCTAGGATTTATTTAAATTTCACCAAAGGGAAAGCCAGCCAATTCATTTTTCATCCAAATATAAAATCTTCACTTAATCTGATCCCTGCCCCAGATCATCCCATAGTAATGGAAAAAACTATTGCTTTCCTAAGTTTCATTGCCATGCAGAGAAATATACAGAGAGGGGAAAGGAGATTGCAGCATGTGGTCAAAGGGCAATTAAAGCTTCCTTTCCTTGTGGCAGGACCCCTGGAAAACCGTCCTCTGCACGGCAATTAAGCTAAGAAAAAAACCTTTATGGATAACCAACTCTGTTCGAGAAAACCTGCTGGGCCTGTCCATGTTGACAGTAAAAGGAAAAAAATACTTGACGGGGGCTGAAGCTGTGCCTCCACCTCTCACCGGACCACAGTGGGTTGGTGCATGCCCTTCCGCACCAGGATCGCTCTGCAGATCTGCTCAGGGCAGACGCCAGAGAGGCGCCCTGCGTTTGCGCGTCTAAGCAAGAAGGCAAGGCCCCGGCCCCATATCAAGGATTGCAAGGTTTGTGGGCTGGCTGAAGGAGCCCCCCACCCCCAGCGAGGTTTCCGGCTCCAGGGCTTCCTCAGCTACAGGCGTGCCCTACCTTATCTAGTGGGAGCAGCAGGAGGCGCCCGGTTGTGCCGTCGCGCCCTGCACTGCCTCTGCCCCAAGTCTTCAGCTGCTCTTCTGCCACTGAGAGCTCCGGAAGGACCCGAGTGGCGCCAGCACAGAAAGCAGGCATGCAGGCGACTGGCAAGGGCCCCACCCCAGCAAGACGGAAGGCCCCCTGGCCGTGCTCCTCCTAGAATCATAGTAGAGTTGGAAGGGGCCATGAAGGCCATCGGGGTCCAACCGCCTCCTGGTGCAGGACACCAAGTCACACCATCGCACTCAGATGGCTGTCCAGTTCCTTCTTGAATGCCTCTAGTGTGGGAGAGCCCACCACCTCTGGGCAGCTGGTTCCACTGTTGTATTGCTCTGACAGTGAGGAAGCGCTTCCTGATGTCCAGCCTTGGGTTGTCACAACTTGAACTGATTACAGACTGAGATACTTATACACCTGTAAGTACCTTATAGACTATACAACTGTTCAAAGGGTTACTGTGAAGGAGACACAACACAACAATAAATTATTTGGCTTGTGAAAAGTGTTTTATAGAAACAAATAATGGCCTTGGGCCAATTGAAATATATAAAAAAATAAGACAGGCAGGAAGACACACAAATCTGTCCACCTTTCCAGGTTTCCTTTTTGCAAAATTCTGCTGAATCTCTGTAATTTATCATTAGGCAGTACACTGAATTGCACCATATCCAGTATATGGATGTGAGGCAAATTCTACACATCCAGAAATATATTCTGAGACACTCCACTGGGAATTACATCACTTTCCAGTACAGATGGGCACTTGTGTTGGAATTCTCCAGTGTAAGACATTTGCTGGGCACACAGCACTAACATGTCAGGCAGGAGGGTTCAAGAATAGCCTGGCAGCTCCTATTTCACATATAAACTGATTATCTCTTTCTTTCTATAGAATGAATACAGCCATTTCATGCCATTTAAGATCCCATTTCCAAAATGATGCACCTGGGAGAAAGATGACCACTGTGCAGAGATTCTTATTGATGTCCAAGTGCAGCTACCCAAAGAGAGTCAAGGTTGGCCAACTTTCCCCAACCCTCCCGATGTATTGCACTACAGCTCCCATAATTCCTGGCTGCTCCCCATGCTGCCAGGGCTTATGGTAACCAGTCCAAAGCTTCTGAAGAACGCCAGGGCACCTACCTGGTGCTAGATTTCTACTGAGGGGGAGATCAGAACACCGTAATCAGGAAGGATTCTTGAAAGGAGGGGAATCCAAGAGGGCCTCAAATTCTCCTCAATATGCCACCTGGCTTTCAGTCCCATTGAAAACAAGGGGCTCCAGGCACCCCCTTTGACTCAACAGGATTAAAGACTGGCCGGCCAGGCCACCTACCTACAATGGAAGCATGTTGGCTGAAGAATTCAGCCACTGAAGAATTCAAGACTGAACAGCCAACCTGCCGAGTTGGATACATGTTTTGAAAGGACGGTTGCTGTATTTTAAAAACGAGTGAAGCCACATTGGGTCTCAATGCCTATTTACTCTGGGGTAATAGCTCAGCTACTCAAGCCCAGACTAAACCACCTGCAGGTAACTCCCACTGAAATCAACATGAACAATGTGCCACCTCAAAGCTACGTCCTTTTGCTTGCAGTGGAAATCCAACCTCGCAGTCCTAGGTGCATCAGCTCAGAAGTATGGTTCTTTGGATTGCATGCAACTTACAGGCTGGTAAATGTGCATGCGGCTGCAACCGAAAGACACAATCCTACGCAGGCTTAGACAGAAAAAGCCTTTCCACATCTAGCATGCCCCCACAAGCTGATTTGTCTGTCTAAACCTGCACAGGAGAGCACCTTTGTCTGGCTCTAACCCATTCTTTCATGGTTTAAGGCAATGGCATCATTTCTACCCAGTTATTTTGGTGGTTTAATTTCAACGCAACCTGGAAGAATGAGGACGTATGATTTCAGGCTATGCTCTGCATGCTCTTACCTGGGAGGAAGCCCCACTGAATGCAGCACCCCCAACACTGTACACGGCCTTGTACTAGTAAATGCTCTTAAAGCAGCCATCCCCAACCCGAATCCCCCGCAACCAGTGTTTTGCACTTCAATTTCCATCAGCCCCAGACAGAATGGCTGCTGATCAGGCATGCTGGGAGTTGTTGAACTAACTATCTGGAGGGCGTCAGGTTGAGGAAGGCTCAGAAGGGATACAGTGCAGTGGTAGAAGCACCGGTCTGCATGCTGTGGGTCCCATGTCCCATCCTAGCATCTCCAGCTAAGAGTGAGGGACCAGTCGATGGATAGGGCATCTGCCCACGACCTGGGAGAGCGGTTGCCAGTTAGAAGCGACCAATCTTCTCCCACCTGATGTCTTCCAAACATTCTGGACTACAACTCACATCAACCCCAACCAGCACGGCCAATTGTCAGGAACTGGCAGAAGCAGTAGTCCGGAATCTGTGGAGAGTACCTACTGATGCTTTCCATGGGAACTCCTATCAGCCCAGCCAATGTGGTCTCTGTTCAGGAACCATGAGAATTGCAGTTCAAACCATCTGAAGGATTCCAATTTGGGTAAAGCTGGAACAGGCAGTATTTGACTACATGGACTATAGCCTGACCTGTTAGAAGGCCAGCTTCCTACATCCTTGTGGAATTGAGAACACTGGTTGAGAGAGTCTTTCGGTGTGGCCTACCAGAACCTAAGTAGAACAAGGTCCACCCATTTCAACATTCTGCTCACACAGGGCCCAACTATCTGTCTGTGGATCAAGTAGGATCTAAGTGCAACAGCACCCTTCCCCATGTTCCCCAGCGACTGCCACAACAGGCGTTCCTCCATCAGGACTAGGAGCCACTGGTTAGCCATCCTTCCTGAAGTTGTCCAGTTCCTTTTTAAAGCTGTCCAAATGGGTGGCCATCACTCCATCACAGGGCTGTGAATGGTTGCTTCTTCATGTTCTCATGTTCTTCATGTCAGCCAAAGAAGTCTCTCTTTTACCCTGCCCATCCTTTATCCCTAGATGTAACACTTGTCCAAATGACTCCAGCGCTAAAAACACAGCAACTCAGTCTCTCCACATCCGAAGTCAAATGCAGACCTTCTCCTTAAGGCACATCAGCATGGCTTCTTCCAGAACTGCTGGTAGCACACAAGAAGGAAATGTTTCTCTGAATGCCGGGATGTTCTTCTCTGGAACATCGCAGCCTCAGTCAAGGAGGAAGGGAAGCGGGGAAGGCATCTGCCCCACAGAGCAGGTGGCACCCAGGGGCTCAGCAGCTTCCTCCAACCTGACACTCCCCAGATGTGACAGACCAGGATGGCCAATGGGAGTCGCAACCCCATTGCAACCCCTCTCACATCTGGAGAGCTTCAAGTTGAGCTGAGGAATTCTGGCTCTGTGGCTGCATAGAACACATGGGCTGAAGTAACATCTCAGTCAGTGCAGACAAAGCAGCAAGATCAGCTTTTGCTCTGGGGTCCCAGAAATTGACCCACCTTCCCTGAGGCTCTTCCACCATTTAGAACAGGGGTGGCAAAGGCGTACTGAGATCTACTGGAACATCTATGCATGATTTGCATAGATCAGCAAGGATTGCTGGTGCCCGATCTATTTAGTGTTAGCGTCAACAAATTGATCCTTCCCACCTCCCCACTTTAAATTATACTGCCAGAAGGAATGAAGCTTCAGCTAACCGGGAGCAGAAGACTGTCAGGGAGCTTCATGTAGTTCGGGCTCCAAATTTTTGGGCTCCATACACTGAATTCAAAGTGCATGCCTTTTACACCGTATGTGGATCCTGTGGCTGTAGGGAAAAAACCAAGTAGAACCAGGCAAGCCTGAACCCTGCCCACTTCTGATTTGGAAAACCAGCAGGAAAGCCGAGTTAGGAATTGCGTGTGAGCTTGGAGGGGATGTTTAAGTGATATGCTCTCTCCTGCACGACAGACGGACCTCCTAAAAAGCAAAGTTTTCCATTACGTCCAGGAAAAAGGCGCATTTCCTCTTGCAACAGCAGTGGTACAGCTAGGTCATTTTAGAGCACAGACAATGGTCTTCTGGGGGTGTCCCTTTACACAACTGTGTGTGTTACTTCAGTTGCGAAGCACACAGAACACTCTCTCCTCCTCCACCCACTCCTGGTACGTTAGAGCAAAAATGCAACAGCCCCGCTTGCCAAACCTGAATCAAACAAAGGAGATCCTCTGAGTATGAGCAGTTTCATATTTTGAACTCACTGGAGTCATAGCACCTTTCGTGGCCACCGGAATAATGTGGAATCCGTGTCTGCTATCCTGGTGCTAAAAAGATGTGACTTGGGGATAAGTATCATTTTGTGGCAGAAAAGCAAAATCTATTTTAAAAGTAGGCATAGTAGATTGTGGACCTGTAACCAGGTACATCCCTGGCCAGTTGGCCTTGATTTCCAAATGTTTTAAAGCAAGAAAGGTGGCAGTGACCGCTGGCACCAGCCCGGTAGAGTCATGTGCCTGCCAACCCAGGTGCTGACACCTGGCCCGCATCACCTGCCAGGGTCTGTGTGGCCATTTGGGCCACTGGAGCCGTGGGGAGCCAGGCTCTGGTGCAAAGGCCCAGTCCTAGCCATTCTACTGCAGAAGGGGAATTGGTCATCTTAAATCCATCCCCCAGCCATTGCATGGATCATGCAAGGGAGCAAGTCATGCTCCGCTTGCCACAAAAAGCACCACTTGCCCTGGGCAAAATGCCCGATTTTCTAAGTAACCATAGTGTGGACATGCCCAAAGGGAACACAAGCAAGGAGGCCGGTGGGTTGATTCTCTGCTAGCAACTCCCCCTCTCTCTCACTCCTCTTTCCGATGCAGCTTGCATCTCACCTTGGCCGTCATGTACAGAGCTGTAAGGCTGCAGCAAACCACCAGCAAAAGGCACAAGGCAGAGAAAAGGGGGGCCAGGCCGCCATGCAGGCGGGAGTAGATGGGCTGCCTGGTGCCGTAATCCAGGAGCACCGCCTCCACCTGGGTGAGGGTGCACAAGGTGAGGAACACATGGAAAATCTGGTGCCCCTGCCCGACGAAGTGGCACTTCCCCGGGAACCATTTCTCAGGGTAGGGGCAGGCGAAAAAGAAGGCCCCAACGAGGAAGGAGAGCACGTGGCACTTGTGGTAGAGAACGGCCGGGTCCGCGAGGCCTGAGGAAGAGGAGGAATAGATGCGGTGAAGCACCGGGCTGATATCCAGGGCGTATGCCACGGCGGAGGGCATTTCCTGGCAGAGTCGACCCATCAGGGAGGAGAGGTGTGGACACCGGTATTTGGCATAACACGAGCCGGCACAGGACAGCCATGCCAGCAGGACGGCTCCCGGGATGTAGAAGCTCCCCACCCGAGCATGCCATTCCGGCTCAATGGCATAATAATAGTGCACCAAGGCACTGCTGTACTGGTAGGTGGCGACCCCCACGTAGTCCAGGAAAAAGAACGCGCAGTGCCAGAACTCCGACTTGGCCTGCAGGAGATGCGCCACGGTGCTGAACGTCGCGTAGACGATGGAAGAGGCAGCGATGATGAAGAGGGGCTGGGCATGGGGGTCTCCGCGGAAGTCCACGGCCTGGGCCAGCTGCCAGAACCGCACCACCAGGACCAAGGCGGCCACCAGGTGTGTCCAAACATTGACCGCCTCGTTGTGGCGCTGGAAGAGTGACAGGAAGTAATACCTCCAGGTCCGGTTGACAGGGCGGTAGCCGGTGTGGATGTACGGCTTCCGGAAAAGCCGGGGAACGTCCAGCACCCCCACAGTGCAGGACAGGGAGGGCAGGGCTCCCTCCAGGAGCTGGGGGACTGTCCAGAAGTGTTGGGCGCTGATGAAAAGGCGGCTGAGTTTCTCGGAAACAATGGTTGCCATGGCACAAAACGGCAGAACCTGCAGCAAAGGGAGAAAGAACACTTTTCAGGAAAAGACATTTTGGCAGAAAGAGAGTCCTGCAACTCCCCAGCCATCTCCAACCTGAGAGAAACTGAACAAAGAACAGACTTCGGAGTAAATGTGCCCAGGACAGAGTTGCAAAGAGGAGCATTTTTACTGGCTGTAACCTCAAAAGCAGAGCAGAAAAGCGCAAAGTTCGTATTATTGGGCAGGATGGGGACCGAAGGCCTGGGCTCTGCTCCAGCCCAGTGCACCTCCCAGATGGCCACACCCTCTTCCCCAGCTCTGCCCCCTTTCCCCAGCCTCCAGTCACCTGGTCTTCCCCAGCTTTGTGGTGGGTTTTCCCCTACCATTCCCAAGTCTTCATCACTGGCAGGAAGTACTGTATGCTCCAATATGCAAGTTGTGTTTGTATTTTTGTCACCATCCCTTTGCCTCTGACTCCTCCCCACTGGAATGTGACCCCAAGACTTCTCTGACACTGAAAGAGGTCCCCACCCCAGTGTAATATAGCAGTGCTTCCATTTCCAGTTGGGATGAATGCGGCCCTTTCAAGGAAACTGGTGAAAAGCCAGAAGTCAGCAGCAGGTCAGGCAGAAAGTCTGGTGCACTGGAATGAGAGGCGCAGTCTATCTGAGCAGTGGCAGCTTAGAAGTTCAACTACTGCACTCCAGAAAATGCAAAACAGGTTTTGCATCTAGACCTGTCAGACTGACAATTATGGGAGCAGCGGCTTAACAGAGCCAGAAGGCACCTGACTGGGGAAGGGCTGGTCCACAAACATTCTTCTTGTTTTAGATGTCACTAATTATGATTATAAGTGGTAATTATGGAGAGGATCACTTGTGTGTGCACGTGTGTGCGTGCACACCTGCTTCGCTCTAGAATCTGAATCAGGACAGAGAATAGCAACTACAAATTTTGGCTCAGGCTGCAACATTTGCACTATTATTGCTTAATAAACTGATTTTTTAAAAATTGATTGGATAGCCCACTGAGTGATTAGCAATTTTTTTAAAAATTAAAAGAGTCATTCTAAAACCTGCAGACAGCAAGTCTAACCTTAGCACATGCACACATGTAAAATGCCTCTTCTAAGAGGCTTACTGTAAAGCAAGGGCCTCTTCTAAGCGATTTTGTTTCTTCAGAACTCCTTCTCATATGCAAATGCAGCCAAATTAATAACTTTCACTTTGTCTACTGCAATCTATGACCAGATTAAAATAAAAATAAAAGCAAGGCACTGAACAATTTGCCATTATAAATAATCAACATTAAACAAATCAAAAATGAGCTATCTGGCCTCACAAGCTTAATGCAACAGAAAAGAATTGTGCAGCCTTTTCAGTATCTACAGAGACGATGTCTTACTGTTTAGCTGACGATCATCATTAGATTTACTGGTAAGCTTAGATAATAAAGGCAAAACTGATAAGCCTTAGCAGGGGAAGTGGATAATTCCTACAGTCAATGAGGCTTTTCAGCTTTATGTGAAATTTGGTGCTGAACTCCATCCCCCAAATAGGTTCACTACCATGGAACACTGTGGATCGCTCCATAAAGTGGAAAAGAAGAGAGAGCCAGGACGATGTAGCAAGAGTTCTGTTGCCTGATTCAGAGTAGAAGAGACCCAGGCATTTTCCCCATTCTGAGCACTTGCAAAATCATGCTTGGCATCTAATAAAGAGATCTCAGTCCTTAGGAACTCTGGCCCACCTCTGGATTAGCCATCTCTGGCAGGGGTATGAAAAGTCATGTATGAAAATAGGAAACAATAGAAGTTTCCAGGACGTGCAAGACAAAACAGCTTGCTATTTAATGGAATTGGAAATCTATTTATATATTACATTTGTACCTTGCCTTTTGTTCTTACAAAGATCTCAAAGTAGCTAACATAATATGACTCCTCCTGCTCTCAATCTTATCCCCACAACAACAACCCTGTGAGGTAGGATGCGCTGAGTCTCTGCGAAAACCCTCTAGATTAATTATCACATTTACGTTTTCTGTCAGCAGCTCCTGGACCCTTGCTACCAAGCTTAGTTGCGATCACTGGCCAGCATGCAGCAATTCACAGGTACGCTGCCTCTGAACATGGAGGTTCCATTCCCAGGTACTATTGTGCACAGGCTTCTCTCAGTTGAAACCAAACTACTTTGAATGCACTAAATATACTTTGTGTGACAAGAATGTTCTTTGGTCTGTCTTGAAATAAACCTGTTGGGTGACCCTGAATTCTGCATTATCGGGGGAGGGGGGAGTGGGGAGAGAAAATGACTCAAGCCCTTGTCCATCATTTCATGTTCACATGCCAGCAACAGAGTGGGCATCTCAGTCATAGGATGCATCCAGAAGGTCCCAACTTCAATCCCTGGTATCTCCAGGCAGCGCTAGGAAAGACCCCTGTCTCAACAAAACCTTGGACAGCCGCTACTGGTCAGTGTCAGCCACCCCCAGCGAGACAGATCCAAGGTGTAAATCAATATAAGGCCGTTTCTATGCACCTGTTCAGCCCCTCACATCTGAGCCTGCCTGTGCGCCAGCTTGATAAAAACAGGCCGTGTCACCAGCAAGCAGGTGGATTATGTGCAGGCTGCCACACAGGAATTCTGCCAATGGCCCCACAGCAACAGCAAAAGGTATCCCAGTTTCAATGCTTTGTTTAACTCAACTCCTTGGGAATCGCTGAGATTAATCCTACTTACAACCACGGACCTGAGATATATCCAGCAGAGACCGAGAGTCATGCATCAGAGTTACTGGACAATCCACTCTTTTGCTTCCATTCTGGGTTTGCCCTCCAAGAAATGCCATCTAGCCTGTTGAAAACCTTGCAGGTGCCCAGTGATAAGATTGCAAGGAGGCGGTTTTGCTTCTGCAGTGGCATTAAGGAGGCATCCATGAGCCGTGACTCTTCCCTGCTCTGCTTTTGCATTTGGAGCAGAGGAGGATATTGTAGAGTAGGGGAAAGTGCAGAAAAGGCAACCAAAAGGATGAAGAGGTTGGAGCAACTCTGCTGTGAGGAAAGGTTACAACAGCTGTGCTTTTTTTAACAAAGTGAGTACAGGAGATATGATAAAAAGGTTAAAGGTTTCCCCCTGACATTAAAGTCCAGTCCTGTCTGACTCTTGGGGGCGGTGCTCATCTCCGTTTCCTAGCCGAGGGAGCCAGGGTTTGTCCGCAGGCAGTTTCCGTGGTCATGTGGCTGGCATAACTAAACACCGGAAATGCAAGAAACCACCAAACCACTGTTACCTTCCCACCAAAGTGGTACCTTTTTATCTACTTGCATTTGTATGCTTTCGAATAGAGATATACAAAATTAGGAAAACTGCAGAGAAAGCAGATGAGGGTCGATAGGAGAATCTGCTGTTATCTCAATGAAGTTGAACCTTGGAGATTCAGGAGGAAGAACTTGATATAACAACCCATATAACAGTGATAACAACCCATCTGCATGGCACTACCAGGGGATTAGATTTCATGGGGGATAAAGCTACCTGTGGCTACTAGTCATGAGGGCTGAATATTGCCTTTGGGATTGGATGAGCTGGGGAACATGGGTGGGGACTTCCCATAGACAGCAGCATGAACAGAATGCTGGATCAGGTGGGCCTCAGTTGGACCCAGAGTGGGGGGGTTTCATCTGTTGCCCAAGATTAGGACTAGGATCCCGATTTCTAGCTCAGTCCCTGAAATTTCCAGGAATTTTAATGCAAAACGGTATTTTAAAAAATTATATTCTAATTGCAGCTTAGAATGGTGCAGTCACTTCTAACTGTGAGATGAATTTTAACCAGTGGACTGGAGAGTTACTTACTTTTTGAGCCCCTACTGGGTCCAATATATTATTCAAAGAAGGGATAAAATCATTAAAGGGAATTTGCCTTCATTTTATTATGCACGGCTTTTGTTCGAAGGAACTCAGAGACAGTGTGTGCGTATTTCCCTACATTGTATTTTCACTGCCAGCCTGTAAAGTAGGCTAGGCTAAGAGACAGCGGCTGACCACGGGATCATTTAAGCAGTGGGCACCGTGGCTAAGTGCGGGGTGGAACTCAGAACTTAAGTCCCCCACAGTCAGGGATGAACCTGCCACTCCAGCGCTGGGGGACCATTTTCAGACCTGCAGGTCCAAATGGCATTTCTTCCCCCTTCTCCCGGATTCTCCCTTTTCTTGCTCCCAATCCCGCCTCCAGCTCCCCTCGCTCCTCCCCATCCCGCCCTTGCTTGGAATTCCTCACCCCACTTCTGCAGTAGCATCAACATTGCCGAAGCCCGAATGCAGAGCCCTGAAGTCAGCCGACTGGTCTTAACCTGCCAACTTCCTGGTTCCCCACGGGGGCTTTGCCAGTGCTGAGCAGAGGCAGGCACTGTGCATCCGTGTCGGGGGGTCAAATCCAAGGTGGGCACTGGGAGTGCATGTCGGTCTGATGGGCGCCAGTGCACCATGGGCACCAGTTGCCAGACCCTACACTATGCCACGGACTAGCTGTAGCCCAGGACTAGCGGCCCACTAGCCACTTCCTGGTGGACTGCCTTGCGCTCGCTGGGAGCCTGGCTCCCTGAAAAGTGCTCCGAACAAGGTGTGCCTTGATCACATCCAGCATCACTTTTCTATTTTTACGTTCTTAACAGAGCTCCGAACAAAACACATCCTTTGGGTCACTTAATGGGGGGAGGCCAGCTGGTGTCCTCCCAAGCCTTTGGACCAGAACTCCCATCATCCCTGACCATTGGCTTATGGGAGTTGCAGTCCAAAAGTGCCCCAAACCCCCTATTCCTCCTGTTCTGCTCTGTGATAAGAGACCCAGAGCAGAACTTTGTGTTAATAGATTTTAACTGATTCAGTGGACATGGTGCTCCTTGTCTGAACAAAAGCAAAGCGAAGCAGGGGAGCAAGGAGGAATCGGCTCGGCTCGGCTCAGCCCAGCCCTGCGCTTGCTAACAAAGATCACTTGCCTCTCTGCTTCTTAAGAAATAACCTCTCTTGCCATTTCCATTACCTTAAAAGCTAACTTAAGTGGTAGCTTTGGTAAGGCAAACATTTCTTTTCCCCTCAGACCATGAGTCAGAGGAAGGAGTGATGATCCACTGACTTAAAAGTCTTTCTCCAGCACCTACCCTGAAACAGCACTAATTCAAAACAACATCCACGTGCCGTTACATAATGCCAGGGGCTAAGGGTGTGGCTTGAATTTTCTTGGGCATAGCACCCTCTCCACTTAAAACAGTCTTCCCCCAACCTGGAGCCTCCAGATGCTTTGGATTGCAACTCCCATCATCCCAGGGAGCTAGGAGTGTTGTGATCCAACACCTCTGGAAAGAGCCCAGTTGGAGGAAGGCTGCCTTAAGGAATTCATGTTTGTTCTTATTCAAGGTTTCCTTTAGTAAAACATTCACATACACCCTTTAAAATATTTCTAATACAAAATAAGCACTCCCTTAACACTCTGTTTGCATCCCACAAGTCCCTGGTTCATTTCTCCCTCCCCACATAACAAGCTGTGAAAGGCCCTTTCAAGGGGACGACACAAAGCGACCAGTGCCTCCCCAAGGCTTCTCTGTCCAAGGAAAACACAGTCCAGACCCTGGCGAAGGAGAGCACCCCAAAGCCCAAGAACCCCACCCCATGCAGGGTTTGAGCAAACCCGGGTCTCCCAGTCCACCTTCTCTCCTCTTTCTGATCACCCTATACTTGCAAGAGTAGAAAAGATACATGGCACCCTACAGATGTTTCGGAAGACAATTCCCACAACTCCTGACCAGAAGTCATGCCAGCTGGGGCTGATAGGAACTGCGATCCTAAACTTCTGCTATGGCTTGCCCCTGTGCCAAAGAGAATTTTCAGACATAGGCAAAACCTCCCAGAATGGCCTACCAAAGAAGATGGCAAAAGTTTCCAAGAGTTAAAGCTTGCAGGTGGATCTAGTTCACCTTTACTCAGGAGTAAGTCCTGCTAAGTTCGGTGGGATTTCTTCCCATGTATACTTCACCTGCAAGGATTTTTTTTAAAGATGCAATAGTTTGCATGCTTACTTGAGAGTAAGATTCACCTGATCTCCGCGCGCGGTTTACTTCTGAGCAAGCAAGCGTAGGATTGAGCTGGAAAGGCTCTGAAGGACCTAACTAGCTCCAGAATCAATCCTGCAAACACAAAGACACACACGGACCTCGTTTAGTCTCTTGAAATGCTTCCTGGACTCGCACCCACAGAGCTCGCTCTGTTCTTACACATCCCCCTAAAGCCTGGGAATCCGGGCTCTTAAGAGAGGCGACCCCACCCCTTCCCATCGCGATGGCCCCCTTTTCTTACTGACCTCCTGGGCTTTCTTGCAGAGGGTGCTCGTCTGAAACACGAAAGGTGGCGAGCAGCTAAAGAAAAAAGAGCGCGGGGAGGGGTCACGAGCCTCGCCGGGCAAGGCCGCCCCTCTGCAGCAACGGCCGCCTCTCCCCGAGACCCGCCTCGTCTGTTTTGCTTTTTCCCACGCAGCTGCAGGCGAAACGCACCAGAAGCGCCGCCGAGCACTTGCGCCCACGAGGCGCGGCGCCCCCTGGCGGATCCGGCAGGCGGCGTGGAGGTGGGCGAGCCCGAAGTGGAGCAGGGTGGGAAAAACCGCCCCACCCACTCCGGGTGCGGAAGCTGCAAGAGGAGGGAGGCGACTGGGGGGAGGATGCGGGCCGCGTCGCGCAGGGGCGGTGCTCGGCGGCTGCCCCACAAGGGCCGGAGCCCCCAGTTTTGGGCTTCGGCCACGGGCAGCCCCGAAGCTCCGTGAGGCCGCCTACCCCATCGGCTGGTTCGTGGGCACCGCTGGAAACAAGGGGACGGAGGCCCTGATGGTCTCCACTGGATTCAAGTCCCCCGATGGACTGACTTTTCGCCCACAGTGCTTTCCCTCTTGTGCCTCCCGCCCGCCTTTAATCTTTCTTCCTGAGCTTTTTTTTTTCTGAAATAAAAACGCCTTCCCCTCCCCTGTGCTCATCCCTTTTCCCAAATGGAGGTGTCCTTAACAGACCGTGTTCCTTAAAGGCGGGCACAGAGACTGACTGCAGAGCATGTGCAAACAGATGTAAGGAAATCCGTGCATTTGTCCTGCGAATCAGCCCAGAATATTCAAGTATATGAGCACGACCCCTGGTGTCACTTCCTGCCCCTGAGGTGCAAAGGAAGAAGCAAGACCCGTGACAAGAGGGAATGTGCAAGGAGTGCTGCTTTTCCTTTGTCCCACTGTTTTTTTTAGAAAAGCTGCACTTCCCAAAATTCTCTCTTGTGCTCAGTAGTAAAAGGTGCAGGAAGGAGGCCTGTCCTTGCACCTGATCAGCAGTGGCACAGCAAGGTCAGGCTAGACCCTGAACCAAATTGGTTTGATAGACTTTGCACAGTCATGTGCATAACTTCAGCTGTGAAGCTAGTGACTAATATTTCCATTCTTCTGCCCCCATCCCCATCCATCAAGCCACCATTCCATCCTTCCCATCCCTCTACACCCTTTTATTCTAACATGGTTTCCAACCCAGAATCTCCACCACCCATCCTGAGGGTGTACAGTTGTGCATTTTATGGGCACTTAAATCAGAGCACTGTCATCACAGTGGTATAAAAAGGAGTTTTCTCCTGCGACTCTAATGCCCCATTGCCTGCCATTCTCTGGGCAGTCATTTCCCACCTTTCCTTTGCTTCATGCTATGGAGCCCTGGATGGTGTGCCCAGAGGTCACTCCAGCTGCCTCACACTATTTGAAACTCCTCTGAGGCAAAACATGGGGTGGAACGTGAATGGAGAGGTGATGTTAGGGGATGGCCCATTATCTTTCATTTGGAGCTCCAAATTGGGGGGGAGGGGGGAGAGATGTGACCCACCATTCTGCTGTCCATGGGCACTTGCTAAAATGAAGGTACGGGGCTCTGATGGTCCCTATTGCATCTGACTCCCCTGGGTGAGTTGGCTTTTGGCTCACATGTGCTTCACATTCTGTTGCCCCCACCCACCCACTCTTTCCACCTGAGGTTTTTTATGTCCTCATATGCCCTCCTCTCCCCTGCCCACACATCCCTTTTTACTAATAGGGGTATCCTTAGGGGGCAAAGACCTTTCAGGACATACAGAGACTTTACAGCGTATGTAAACTGGCATATGGAAATCTGTGCTTTGTGTGTGCGTTTTGTGATCTGGGTTCCAGCTCTTTCCTGTACCTAGCACCACCCCTGGAAGCTATTCCTGGAGGGGACCAAAGTCCTAGCAAACTGGTTGTACTGTGCCCTGGGCCTCAGCAGGGTCTACATCTTGATAAATTGGAAGAGCAGCTACATCCTGCAGTTGATGCCCATTCAAGGCTTTTCCTGTATTGCACAACCCCAGCCTTCCCCAGCTTGTCACAGACCTATAGCCTCAAGGGGTTTTTTTGGGGGGGGGTGCCAAAAAGTTGGTAATACATCTGCCTTGCAGGCCTTTTAAAGACAAAACTGTGAACTTTTTAAGGGAGCCAAAGACTATTTAGGAGGGACCTATCTCCTCCCAGCTAAAGTCCTGCAACATGATGCTATCCTACTGAGCTAGACTATAGTTCCCACCATCACCCAGATACCTGATAGTTGGGGAGATGGGAGTTGTACATTGGAGGGAATCATGTTTAGGAAAGACTCCTTTAGCTCTGTTGAAGTAGCAAATTAATGAAGGTGTGCCAAACATCAGGCAACTGTTCCATTGTAGAATGGCCATATGTCTGTTTTTTAAACAGAGGACAGTCTTCTGTTTGAAGAGCTGCCAGAGGACTGCCCTCTGCGTGAAAGCATCTTTGTTTCAGGGTTTTCTGGTCCAGTTCTGGTTTCTAGATCAAGTGCTATAAGAACTGTTGTGCACTGACAACAGTTCTTGAGCAGCAGGCAGGTATACCAGTTAGCTGTCACAGGTGAGATGTACTGCATTACAATTAGGGTTAAGTTACAATTCTTTCTGAATTTGCATTTAGCATACACGAATGATTTGTTAGGCAAATCAGTGTCTGTTCACACTGGTGCTGCATAGCAAGGTCCCCCAAACTTCCAGGTCTCTATCAGGAAGAAGGATCTGTTGTTTCAGTTTTAAATTTCAACTCACCCCACCAGCTTGTAGACCTACAACCTGTAAGTCCAGCCTGACTTGAGGAATGATTCATAGTTTAGCCTTTGCTTCCACTTTTTAAAGATTTATACAAAACAATATAAAATCAAATTGCAAAAGCAACTAAAACTTGACCCATCCAGGAAAGTGTAAGAAAGAAGAGCGGAGCATTTCCCCTTTCCTATTAGTAGACAAAATTTAATAGAGAAAATTTGGAGCTTGTGTTAAGTTCAGGATGCGTTATTTCCAAATGAGTTAAGTACATTGTGAGCAATCCTCACATACAGCATCTGAGGCACTACAGGATAGTTCAGATTCCCAGATCCAAGATACTGCTCAGACTTCAGAGGAGGGATTTGGAGCTCTACCCACCATCCCCTACCCTGTTGCAGCTGGTGCAGAAAGACACCAGCTGCCTCTGAGGACAGGAACATAAAAGGGGACATTTTAATGGGCAAGAAGAGGAAACTGGAGAAGCCAGGATATGAGCTATACCAAGACATCTCTGGTCTCCTTCCCTCCCTCTCCAAAACACTTTCCTTGTTGTTCAGTCACAAGGTCATGTCCGACTCTCTGCAATCCCATGCACAACTCCTCCAGATAGCCCAAAGCATTCATTTTACAAAAAACCAGGATGGGGAGGCACAGATGGCATCCTATACTTCCCCGACCCTGCACAGAATGCTTGTAAACGTCTAAATTTGGGGGCTGTTTCTTCATAATAGGATTATGCCCTTAAGGGCAGTCATCTTAAAAGCAAGGCTTCTTCACAGTTCCTAAAATCTTAAGAGGTATTGATACTAGAGGTTTTGCACTGGGAGACTCTGTACTATCCCTATGAGATTATAGATGCACATTTTAATAGAGCTTTAAGGCCTTCATTCTTTACTTGCTCAAGCAGTTCCAACTGCCTCTGAGTGCACTGGCTCATTACCAATAGACTCCATAAACCTCAAGCCTTTTTCTCAAGTTTGCAAGGAAACAGAAGTTCCCACCAGTCAATTATCAATTCTCATTATGTTTGCTTACACCTTGGGTTGACTCAGCCAATTCATGCCAAACAAATGTCTTTTGTAGTACTAGCCTTTTATACACCAGACTGCACCAATTGTTAACCATCCTGAGATTACATTGGCACCTTAGAATCAAAGTTACATGAACTTTTAACTTCTTCCGCATTATGCCATTAAACATTTTCTGTTGACATATACACAGTCCAATACTTTATTTTCCAGGATTCCTCAGTATTTTACAGAACATTTAAAAATCTTGAATTATTAAATAATCCAAAGTTTGTTCTTTAAGCTTAGGGACTGGTACACTATGTTGTTATAAACCAACCCTAAGAAATGTGGGGTGCTGAACTATCACTTATATTTATAAAGGACTGAGTTGTAAATTTTGCACTAATCCCTACTGCCATCCCAACCATTTAATATATGAAATAAGCCTTTTGCAATTCTTTGGTGCCAACAATTTGACTGTAAAAGGCAGCCAAACTGGTGTTTTGGGTTTTTGCTTTTAACTGCTATGCTATGGTCCCTGTTATCTTGGTGCCGAAACAACACTTTTCCAATATGAATGTTAAGCAAAATACATTTCTAACTGTATGCAAGTAGACTACAGGCAACACAGGACAATGGATATTCCTGATTATGCAACAGCTTAGAGCAGTTTATGCTTAACAAAACAGAGGCAGTAAGTCTGCAATCCTGTATACACTTACCTGTAAGCAAGCCCATTTAATCTTCTGAGGACTGTACTGCAAGTCCTAAAACTGTTTTGCTTAAAACAAGCATCCTGAAGTTCTCATGTGAAGATTCCTTGCTTTAAGCACCACAATTAATCTGAAGACTAATGTTTTTAATATGAAACTACAGCAGAGTTAGCTAGTTATATTGCTTGGCACTTGCATCCTCAGCTAACTTGTCTGTCTGTCCCCCAAACACTTTCAAATATGTTACAAGATTTCACCGGCAAGACATTTGCTATCTGAAGCCAGCAAGGAAAAGGCACCAAATTTAGTTAAGTCTATTTATTGATGGCTGACTAAATCTAAGTTACAGAGATGAGTAGTTATAAATTTTTATATGTTGAAGTGAGCAAGTAGATCACACATATCTGGACACAGACATGCACAAGAAGCAGCTTCACATTTATACAATTAAAAATACAGCATGAAGAACGTGGCACCAGCCATACTACTTTAATAAGAAACATTCCAAAAGCTTTGGGGGGGGGGGGTCTCAAGTATCATATCAAGGTAGGCAGAAGGGCTACGAACGGGTAGGTCCAGTCTCTGTGCTGCAATTGAGAAAAAAGCCATATATTCCTTAAAAGACTTAAGAGTAATTTTTGAAGACTAGTGTTGTGATTGCAATATATGTTCAGCACACAGGTGTTTATGAAGAATCTTAATTATTTCAAGTCTATCTTAAACTTATGCTTCCACTTCCCACAACATATAGGACATGCAGTTCTGAAGCTGCCAATATTTTTGCCACATGGGGGAGCTATTCGATTGACAAATCTATTCTACAGCATTATAGTTTTTCTTCAAGCATAAAATAAATGCATGCTTTAATTCCGCACAGCATTGTTCTTGTCATCATGTCCCACATATTGCAAACTGGTAAAGTTACCCTATGGCATATCTTCAATTAAATCCTAACCTTACTTTTAAAGAAACACATTTAGGATCAAGTTGTGATAACTACAGAAATACCTCCCCCCAAAATATTAGATTTTCTGAGCTACTTACAGGCTTGTCAAGGAACCCACAGTGCAGTCATTTTATTTTATTTTTAAAGATGCAGCATTTCCAATTAAAGAAAACTGCTTTTCCTCCTCCTGCAAATAAATCTAACTTGAAGTAGTGATTTAAAACAGAAAATTGGTATGTTCCAACAATGAAGACCACATCATTCATATCCTTGACAACTTAGGCCTGTTTTTTACCCCAGTCTGTATTTACTACATTTCAGACTAGAGCAGATTTCCAGCATCAATGACTTGGGAGCTGGCAAATCTGTGGATATTCCTAATTTTTTAATGGAACTTTTAAAAAGGCAAATGTTTTCAAAAACAGATCATGCTCATATGTTAACAAGGAGTTATTTGTTGGAAGTACAAGCATATCCAAGGAGGGAGGTGGTTCTGAATTGTTTGAACAAACAGCAGCTGACAACTGCTGAGGTGCAAGACAAAGGTCTTATTGTAAAATTGGAACAATACGCAACGGCCACTGGACTATCACTAGCCACCAGATAGAGGAATATTGTTTTTATTCTAACATTGTATGAAAACATTCTAGCCAGAGCTATGCCTGAGTTGCATATTTAGTCATGCTAGTTCCAGAAACAGTCACCTGTGATAATAGCACTGTGCAGCTTTATTAAGTCACTTCGTTACAGTAATATCTTAAAGACTGACAAATTCTGAAGTGTAACAGATTCAGCATGAACATTACACTACATATTCCGTTCACAAATGTCAGAGCTGAATACAGCACTAGCCATCAATCCAGGAACAAATGCACTGGAGCAGAAGAATGCAACAAGATAGCTACACTGGAAAGACAACAGTTTAGAAAAAGAGTGAACATGAAAGGGCTCCCCTCTAGCTCCCCAAAGCAAGTGTACAGTTGGATCTAACTATACAGCTCTACATCAGTTTCTAGAAATTTAACAAAAAACACTGGCCAATACAGTCTTTGGATATTTAGACAAAGGGGAGAAAAGTCAGATTCCAGGATGAAGTCAGTCGCTTTCATTCTCACCAGGTTCTTTGCCTCCTTCTTTATTCTTCCGTACTTCTTCAATATGCTTGTCCTGACAGAGCAGAGTTAAGACAAAGCAGAGACATCAATGGACTCCAAGAATTTTTGGTCTTACCAAATCATTCCTTTATGTTGCTACTGACTAGACAGATATAATTACAAGCCTGTAGCTTCCACAAAGCAACATGTGAGCCGCCCTGAGGCTGTTGCAAGGGGCGGCATATAAATATTTAAATAAAAAATAAAATAAATAAAAAAAATTCTACAGCATCCAGCTTTGTCAAGTGATTGACTCAAGTGGGCACGTACAATGCAAGTCGAGTACTGAGAATCTTTCTTTATTATCCCAGCTTGTTGGCATTAAATGCATTAAAATGGGGATTGGCAGTTTATGGCTGCCAGATGTTTTTAGGGCTAATGGGAGTTGCAGTCCAAACAACATATAGTCAATGGCAGGGGCTGATAAAAGTAGTAGTCCAACATCTGGAGTGCCACAAGTTGCCCACACTTGATAAAAAGGAGTAGCCTCCACAGCTAAAGCCCTAGTTTTACAGTAGAAATCACCAAAATATGTGAAGACAAACTCAAGAACTATCTGCACTGTGGGTATGTATTCATATTCGCATCCAGCAATTCCACTGGCACTGGAGGAAGGGAAAGAAAGTAGTTTTCACTAATGCCTCCTTCCTACAGCAATTTTTTGAAAATATATTCTGGAGAGTTGTGGAATCTGCCAGAATCCCCTGTAAGATGGCACAGAGAGCTGGAGGAAAAGCCAGTTTGTAGATTCCATGTCCCTTCCTATCACAGCAAGGTCCTTCTGTTCATGGAGGTACACTATGGGCCCAATCCACTGCAATTTAGTCAAGTGTTGTCCTTACAAGATCCAGAAAGCAGTATTAGGAAACAGTTAAAGGGGGCATTTCAGTGGGTGGAAGGGAGACTGGAGTAACCTGAGCCATTCCAGCCTTCTTCCCTCTCAGGTGCCCCAGCAAGATGAGAAAACACATCTATCAAAAATGCAGGCAAGAGGACAAAGGTAAAGATTGCCTCTGCTACTCCTCCTAATCTGCACTGGATGCTCATAAACTGAGTTTGAAGACTTATGGATATCCTAACAGGACTGAGCCCTGAATTATGCATGACATATTGGTTGTTCACTACTGTATAATCATTTTTTAAAATAGTTTTTATGACTATTCTTGCCAGTTGTTAAGGTAACCAGTGATTTAGTTCATATTTCACTCCTTATGGAGAAATTAGAAAGCCAGACTTACTTTCTCTCTCAAGCGCTCCAGTTTAGCAGCCATTTGTGCTTCTCTGTTCTCTTTGTTAGCTTCCATTTTGTGGGTCAATTTTTCCTCTGCCATTTTACTGAAATTGTTATTCTCCTCAATTGCCTTCTGCAGCACCTCTTTTTCATGCTCTCGTTTCTCAGCTAGTTGCTTCAACACCTCAGCTTCATGGGACTAGAATACAGATCCATTCCATTTTTAGTTGAGCGTTGTCTGTCCGTAATTACAGTTGTTGGCTATCTTACATATTATTTTAATCATTGATAGTGGCTGCAGACTGAGACAGTTAAGCTACTTCCAGCCAGGGTACAGACCAAACTCTTAGCAAGTCCCCTTTTCCCTTGTTGCTCCTTTCCCCCTTTTAAGGCTACTTGAACATCATTTGGAACTCCTGTGATGAATATATATATATGAACCACTCAAATACAACTGCAGCAATTATATTAGAATCATTCCTTTAACTAGTTTTGTCCCCCAGATGTTTTCAGTAACTAGAATTTCCAAAAAAAATGTAATAGTTTTGAAGGGGTTTTTATAGGCTACAATTTGAAGTATACACTTTTGTAGAATGCACTGGCCTACAAATTATAAACATAAGCATTTAGAATTGTAAAAATATTTACCTTACGCCTTTCTTCTGCAGCTTCTAGTTTCCTTTGAATTTCTTCCAGTGAGAGATCTTTTTTCTTCGGAGGGGAAAGGGGAAACTCTGGAACAGCTTCTTTTGAAGGTGGGCCAAGTATCAACTCAAATGCCTGCCCAGAAGCACGTTTTTCTAGTTCTTTCACCTGAATGTCTAGAAGAGATATTGCCATTAACAGTTATGTATTAATAACTGGGCTATTTTATGTTGACACACATAGCAATGGTTCAAGAAGTTCTCAAGCTAAAGGAAGTTTGCTACAGATCTAACCTGTTCAACTGGTTGATCATGGCTTCCCATTCCCCCAGGACCTTGAAGTCACAGTGCTCTGAGGGCCCTGAAAGCCAAGAGAATTCCAAGTACCCCCACCATTTTCATGTTTCCTTCAAAGAATTAATGACCAGAAGAAAGAAAAATTACTTTTACTTTACATTAGATGTTTCCTAAATATTGCACTCAAATTGTGTCTAGTCATTCCATCACTGGTTGGAATACTTTCAGGAAAAAATAATGACACTGTTCACCAAGTTAGAAGAGAGACAACAGTAAAACAACTAATCAACCAGACCTGCCAAAGAACTTTAGGTTTTAAAGTTAATTAAACTACTGACTTGGCTTCAAGACCAATTACAAAATGGTTTTTCTAGACTGTATCTGTAATGCATGTATTACATCTAAGTAGTCACCAGGCTGTCATATGTGGTATTTCTTTAGGAGCTGGAAGCCCAAAGCATGATTTGTAAATCTCATTAAAATAAGCTTGCAATTATTGCTGAAAGGGAAAAAGCACTATCTATTCAAACATCAATAGACTAATGAAAATACTTACCAGAAGACGCCATGGCTAAGCTAAACTCCAAAAGACTGTGCTGCAGGTAATCCAGCAAGTGACCACTAAGAAGATGGAAGCATTATTAGACAAATGACAACAATATACAGAGCATTACCAGTAAGATCACTTTCATCTGAATATTCCTCTTCAACACTTAGCTGCTGTTTTTGGGCATGTGTAATGTTAGTTTTTAAGATTATGCAAGCTCGCATATTTATGTTTTGTCTTCCACTAGCTTCTAGCTCTTTGTTGTTCAAGATTGGAATAGGCATGCAAAGCACTGCATTTTTAAAAGGCAGCAGCCTGTATGTTATACATAAAAATTGAGCAACTAAGGATTAAATTATGATCTAATTTCCACCTCAAGCCTGGCCCCAACCTGAGGGGCAATCTGTTTAATAGCCACATGAAGTAAAGCAATCTTTGCAAGTGACTGCATTTCCCATGATACCATCACAGCAACCTCATCTATGACACAAGCAATGCAGTTATATTACTCAATGTACAACAAAGCAGTGCCTTGTTAATAAAGATGTCTCAATACAAGATTTTATTTTAAATGTTATAGATTCTGAATAGTTCATACTTTAGGATTAACAGCATCTACCCTCTCACAGTTCTGTATAGTTTTATAATAGTTTTAAGTTTATATAGTTCAATAATATAGTTGAACTATAGTTTATATAGTTCAATAATAGTTTTAAGCAGAGGGTGGTCATCCGGGAAATGTACAAGTAACTTGTGAAGAAGACACACCAATTTTCCCTTCAAGCTAGCTAGAGCAAACACTGCAGGAGCTGGAAATACCCTGGGGTACTTGAACACTTGATACTGGCACCTGGAACTTGATACTGGCACCTGGAAATGTTACTTTTTTTTTTTTTTTTTTTTTACAGGAGTAAGCTCCTAAGATGCTAGCACTCAAAAGCTGGAAATTAATTTCAAACCCTGAATATTAAGTTCCTGGGCAGCACTACTCCTTTTTCCCTTCCATGCTGATGGTTAAAAATTATCAATCTTTATATTGCTATTATATTCCCTAAAGCCCTCTCCCAAGAAGCCTCAGAAGATGATATACTCCTTTAGATCAGCAAATCTAAGTTTAGTACAGCCATTGTTCTTGTAACCTTTGCGGAGGTAGAAAGCAAAAGGGCGGCTTGCTAGGATAGAAATCTAGAATGGTTTGCTCATCACCGACATGAATAAAGCAAGGAAACATCCGAATGTATAAAAATAACAATAAAGCTTAGCGTTGCCTTATCCTAATCTCAACCACATACGACTTTCTGAAATAGAGCCCAAACCAATTATACATTTCTAAGCTGTTCATTTTAGTTGTTCTCCCAGATAAACAAGCCTGTTTGGGAAGAGGAACGCATAATAATGAAGCAAGCATGCGGGGAGGGAGAGCCCCTTTTAAAAACGGACTAACGAGCACCGCCGGCACCCCGAGACAGAGAACACCCAATAAAAAGCGCTCCCAGCTCACCCCACCCCACGAATTCACAACGGGGCGGGACCAGGCGAAGCAGAACTGCAGCCAATAACGAGCATGAGGAACGCGAAGTAGCGGAGAAAGAGGAGGAGGGGGCAGAGAAGCCGCGCCCACTTCGAAGGCCAGCCCACCGCACGCGCCGTTCTAGAACCGCACCGATTTCAAACCGCCTGAGACAGCGCGCGCGCGCGCGCGCATATGTCCTCAAAGGGAGGGGGCGAGAAGGGGAGCTGGGCTGTAACGGTAACATCCGGGCACCTGCTGCTTACTCGCCCCTCCACGCTTTCTTCTCCCCCGCTTACAGACACTTCAGGCATCCCATCGAAACAACCACCCCTCGCTCCCTCTCTCCGTCCCCTGCCAGGCACACCAAAACAGTCCGCGCGGGGCGGCGACAAGAACCACCTCAATCGCGATCCCGCGTTCTCTGCCCGCCCTGATTAGGGTCCAGCTTTTCTCCCGCTTTCCGCCTTCCCCTCCAGAAAGCCCCTTTTGCATGCGGCGCTTCTCCCCGTAAGCCTGTCTACGCGCCCGACCCGGACCCTCCTCCTCTTCCTCGTAAAGGAGCTTTGCAGACGCCCTGAGGAGAGCGTCTGGCGCCCCCTCCCTTTAATCCCCGTCGGCGCGCTCGACAAGGCGGCGGCAGCGGCGCCGCCCCTTCCCCTCGAACAATAGCGAAGGGGCTACTCCTGTCAGAAAGGAAATCGGGGGGGAGGAAAGTCAAGAGAGAAAGCAGGGTGATTAAGTAAATCAGAGCAACCCTGACGGATTATCACGATAGCCATCGCCGCCAAGCAGACAGCAGAGTGCCGCCTGCCCCATTCGAAAACTGGAGGGAGAATGGGGGGGGGGAGTGAGAACAATGGCCGAGCCGCAAAGGCAGGTTCGCTCGCAGCCCTTTGTCTCGAAAAGGGCGCAGCGCCACGCCGTCTCCCTTTCTTTACATAAATGGAATCCACTGAAAGAGCAAAAGTCCAGGCCGCTTAAAATAAAGCGCCTTTTTGCATTAAAGCCGCGCCCGAGATGCTCAGACACCTCCCACCAAGCCATTTCTCACACGCGCTTCAACAAAACCTCCCGTTTCGCTTCGGTAACAAAGACCATTCACTTCCCGCAGGCACGGACTCGACAGATCGCATCGCCCTTCCCAGCGGCCCCGCCTCGGATTCAAACAGGTTCCCCACCAGGACCCACCTGCTCCTGTCACCGCAACAGCCTCACACAGACTCCGCTCCCAACCGCCCTGCCCGCTCTACAAAAGCGCCAAACAAAGGCACGTGACCCCGTGCCAGCCACGCCCCCTATTGGCCGAAAGAGATGGCACGTGCCGCGCTGCGGGGGGGAGAGAATAGAGAGAAAGAGGAAGGGGGGTCTCTGTTCTTGCCCCTCCCTCTCTTTCATGTCTAGGCATGGTGGGAAATGTAGTCCAGAGTAGGGCTACTCTAATAAGTTATAATAAGGAAGAAAGGAAGCATGGAGGAAAGGTAATAGAGTGGTTGGCAGTGGGCAAAGCTCGTGGACTCTTTCTCTGGGGTGGGCGCAGCCGCCCTTTCCTCGTCCTCAGTGCCTTCCGGGGGGTACCGGGACAGTCCTGCTCGTCTCTTTGTTCATGTCTGCTTGCCCATCATTGACCCATAGCAGGGGCCGCTGCCGCATCTTCCTTCGCGATCTCCTCTCAACCGAAGGGAGCCTTACAAGCGGCCCGAAGGTGAAGCTCGTTCCTTCCTCCTCGGACGTAAGTCCACTGAGTTCAGGGGAACTTACTCCCAAGTAAGCGCCATGTGTCAGATTCTCATTCGAGTTTCGCAAGCTCTACACCGAGAAGCAAATCCCGCTGAATGAAATGGGTGTCCGTAGCCCCAATTTGTTGCGGCGCTAAGATCCCCCGAGGCATGGGCTTGGCCGAGTTCTGATCGGCCGGAAACACCGACGAGGCATGCCCACCACTCGCCCCTCCGCCCTTCCTTTCTTCTTCGTTATTTCGTTGCCCCCAAGGCTGCCGCGCGATGCGCAGGGGCGGGAGAGTAAGTTCCAGGAGGCTTACCGCCCGATCCTGTGCACACGAAATGTGTTGGGACTTGCAAGTGAAGTACACACAGTTGCAGCTTTCGGGTAATCTTGGGCTGCCCGTTTCAAAAAGGCCAATGGGCGGATTGGGAACCATTTTGCATTGCTTTCCTTGAGTTGTCGACTATGCTTTAAGACTCTGTGGGTATTCGAGCTGAGCCTTTCATGATGCAATCGCTCTGCCTCGTTGATGGAATTTTACAGGGGTCCAGATGACATAATGATCCATTTCTAATCCTCCCGTGTTTTTCCACCGCTTTTGCCTTTCCTTCTTCAATGGATTTTCTGTGCTGATAAAAAAAAAAAAATGAAAGAAGCTGAGTGAGCGTTGCTATTGGAAAATACAGTAACCTGGACCTCACTTCAAACTTGTGAATGGGGTAGGGTGATCGCACAGTACAAGCCCCATCTCGTCGTCCCAGTTAATGTATTAAAGATCAGTGGTACCAGCAGCCACCCATATGGAAGCACCGCCCTTTCATGCCGGTGCGTTTGTTCTATGAACCAGTGATGTGTGGGTATTCCATTGTGGGATTCTAGAGACAATGCTTAGATTCTTAAGGAGCTGTGAGAATGTTAGTTTTCTGAGCAAGCAGTTTGCAAGGATGCTATTATATTTAGATTATTTGAAACCTCACCTGTGGATCAAGCATTCACTATAGGGGGAATCCGGCATTGTAACAGAATTCAGCATGTACTGCAATCTGTGCTCAAATGAACCTGGAAAGGAAGACTGTGTGAACATCTTACTTTGCTAATTGCATATTACCTGTTGAGGAGTGAAATAAAAATTATTTAAGATATTAAATAGTAAATCACTTCATTTTACAAGTTTAATTGAAAAATAAAATAAAATCTTTATAGGTTAAATGTTCTAACTAGGATATATGCATACTACAGACTTAAAAGTGGTGTGGTAGTTTTAAGAAAACAGCTGAGGCTTCCTTGGCACATTGAGAAATCCTTATGTGGCATAAGCTTTGTGAGCTTCTATCAGAAGCAAGAGGTGGTTCTAAAGAGCATCCACTACGATAGATCTGCTTGTTTTTAAAAGGCCACAGAATTCCCATTTAGATATGGTAAAACAGATTAACAAGACTCTGTTAAATTCTGTTCCTCTTCCCTGAGAACTGCAGTTTTGTGCAATATACAACTTTAAAATAAAAATGTTTAGAAAGTGTGTTGACACACTGCCATAGCTTTCAAACAAAGAATCTTTGAGAACACTAGCACTGTTGAAGGATGTTGAGAAGCATCTGTCAGATTGGCAGTTCTCATTAGAGAACTACAATTCCCAGGGTTCCTTGAAGAGGTGAAATAACATGAATGGGGTTGGTGAAACGGATTACAATTTGAACGGAGTCATATAACCCAAAAGTGCTTCTTTCCACCCCTCACACTAATGACAACAGTAATGATGAATCACTAAGAATCTGTAATTCTTTCATGACACCCAAAATGAGACACATGAGGCAGCTGCCCAGCTGTCCAATAATGGGACCCAGGGCTGGCATGGGCACCCAGCATTTGTGGAGGGCTGCAGCTGGCACCAGCCACGGGGCTCACATTTATCAAGCAATCAAGCAATCCAGGCTAGCAGCCCAAGCAGTGTGAGATGGCTGCACCAACTGCCTTTTAATGCTTTATGAGCTATGTTTATGGTTGTGGCTTTATGTGATGGCTTTTTGATGTGTGATTTATTTTGGCTCATTTATATGATGTTTTATGATGTATTTTTTAATACTACTGTATTTGTAACCCATCTAGAGAAGCATTTTTGGCTATGGGACAGGATAAAAATCTAATAAATAAATAAAATAAATAAATAGTAAGTCACTATTTTAATTTTCTGTATTTATTTATTTATTTATTTAAAACAAGTCTCAAGATGGCTCACAATGGTAGCAGCACAATTAAAATAAATATGAAACATATGATAAAATTCTCACCTTGAAAACACCATCAAACCTTAAAATATCAGGTAAATAAAAAGGTTTTGGCCTGGTGCCGAAATGAATCAGCGCCAGCGCCAGGCCCATCTCTCTGGAAAGCAGGTTCCAAAGGTGGGGCAGTACCACAGAAAAGGCCCCTGCCAGGTATTGTCCCTGGCACAAGCACCTAGCTTGGCTCAGTGCGCATTTGCCACCCACTCCCACATCAGGATGCGCCGCTAGGACTGACTGGCCCAGAGCCCTTCCAGCCCTAGTGGAGCTGATCTGATGGGGAGACTATAGCTGACCCTCTGCACTCTCTGACCAGGGTGATAGCTATGAGGTATACTAAAGTGTGCCATGGTATGGAGACTTACCGGGGCAGCATTTTCCACCTCTCATACTAAATCTGGATCATCCCATGAAGTTGCTCAAACAAAGGACTTTTTTACACAACGCATCAATTAAACTAAAGACTTTGCTACTATGAAGCCAGCGTGACATAGGGTTGGACTGGTACTTGAGAGATTCAGCTTCTAGTCCCCACTCAAGCCATAAAATTCACCGGGTGACTTTGGACCAGTCACAGACCCTCAGCTTATTCTGGCTAAGGTTGCCAACTGACCAGAAGAAACTGTTCTTGTATTCTTGTAACCCTTTCACAGCAGCACATTATACAATACTTAGCAGGTGAAACTATTTGTGACATGCAGAGAAGCCAAGACACAGGCAAAAGTGCCTGCGCGCAAATGGGTAAAAAGCACAGTGACAAGGCTGGTATGGAAATGCACTGCCCACAGTAGTCTTGAAACAATGGGACAGAACTGCCCCCCTCCCCTGCAGTCTCCCAGAGTTACAAAATGGTTGGGGGTGAAAAACGAGTTGCTGAGCACTCTGGACAAACATCCCATTTATCCAGTAGGTGGGCTGGGCTGGATCCACAGTTCAAATAAGCCAAATGCTTGGATTAAAGCCAGGCTAGGCCTGTCTGGATTCTGGAATTTTAAGAGGGCTGTACATCTTCGGGGTTGTCAATTAATGTTGCATTCAATGAACTGATGCCCTTTACTGATTTCGTCCTTTTTCTCCCTCTTTGTCTTCTCACTCTCAAATATTCTGTATCTATTTATCTACACGGGCACACACCTCTCAATAGTTTGTGTTTTTTTAACTGGTAATGGATTGTCCTCATGCTCTTTTCACTTAAATTGTACCAAAAATCGATATACATGTCAAGGACAAGTGACCACTGAGAAGCAGTGCCTATGCATTATAAAGCCAAGCCCTTATTTTCAAAGCATTTGCCTGCTATATCATCTGTGGGCTGAGCTTTAACAAGAGGATATTCATATGCTGTATCTCTCTTCCGAAAACCAAAGATTTCAGTGCACACAGTCTTATATTAAAGAACATTAATATTGTGACAGGCAACAAAGGAATCTTTAAAACACATATTACTTTAAAACTGGGTTTTGTTTTTTCTTCCCAATTGGATGTCTGTTTCCATGGCAACAGCACTTCGCATCAGATCTTTTTTTCCCCTCCCAGCCTGAATTAACTGTAATAGCCATTTTTCAAGCAGCTGTTTAGAACCCAACTGTCTCTGTAGTACTTGGGATGCCGTTGAGCAACTTGACCCCTGTGATAGGCCCTTCTGTGCTGGCCATAATCATAATTTTCCTTGAGAAACCCCAACAGTTCTCTGCACTGTTTGCATACTATTGTTTGTAGCAGATTGTGACCCAAGCCCTCCCAACTCCACATCATAGCTCACAGTTTTAAACCTTTTTTAATGGAGGTAACACAAAGTCCTTCTCTGTAAATTCAGGCCCAGCCCTACCATTCACATTTTATTTATTTATTTAGAACATTTTTATGCCACATCCATCGCAGAAGCCTCGGGGCGGCTCACAAAGAGAATAAATAATTATTGCATCTGACCTGTCCAATTGCTGAAGATTTGCAGTTGGTACACAACAGCTAAACCATAAATACAGCAATATGATAAAGCACAGTATAAACTGAAACATTAAAACTACAATATACCATAGTAATAATCAGCAGCAGTGTAAAGATCTGAAAATACAAGAATGTACGAGTTTGTACTCTTGGACATTTACAGATGACAGACTAGGCATCAGTCAGACACAGTGGCTGATGCTCAAGCTATTCAGACACATGAAAGAAATTGAAACAGATAACAGCCCTTTAGTCTCTGTTTCCTTTTGCCCATAAATGTCCTTCCAAAGTTTTGTTCCTTTTCCACATAGAGCTTCTATTAAGCGCCTGTGCTTTCTTTCCATAATGGCTGAAGAAACCACAGAGGTTGTAGGGGAGTTGTTCTAGGAGGGATCCATCCCTTGAGATGTAAGTACGCTTATGTAATCACAGACTCTCCCCGCACATGGAGGTCAGAGAGGATCACACCTCCCATATTTGCCATGCATGGCTTGCTTATATAAACCTTTACCTTTATTTAACGGTTAGGTCTAGCGCTGTGAGTGAGCTGGTTCCCTACTGTTTCCCCACTGTCGTTTCCTCCACAATGTCCCATGACATATCAAGCATAGAAAACAACTGTTTGGGATCTCAAAATAACTGCTTCTGCCTTTGGTGCACCATGCTGTTACTCTCCAATAATCAAACAGCTGTGATGAGATGGAGGAGGGAGCATTCTCCCACCTTCATCCTAGCTGACATGAAATGCACTAATTAGATTTCAAAATTCTCAGCAACAGCTCACTCACCTTGGATCTAGAACGATGTGCGTGTGAGAGAGATTTGACAAGCCGCAGCATAGCAATGCAATGCAGAAGAAGCCATGAAATATTCAACATGACGAGAAAAATAGTATTCCAAAAAGGGATTTGCTTTGGCTTTGAAACTGAAATAGAGCGGACTAAAGAGGTTAGGTGAAGTGCTAATTATTCCCCAGTCTCTCGTTAGTCTTTGGGATTCAAAAAAATAAGTTCTACCATAAGAGGCTCAGCAAAATCTTTTGTATTATTAATACCTCATTGCCATGAGATGGTTAAACATCTATTGATAACACAAACCTACCTGTAGAAGAAATTCTTTCATGGAGCCTTTCTGACTTGGTGTCTCCTTTGTGAACATCATTTGCATTATTGATTGGCAGTGGGTGAGGAGGAATTAGCTACAGATCCTATTGCTTTGATTAAAGTGAAACCTTATAAGCTCAGTGGCTTCTGATTAGGAGGTCATCCCTGCAAATTTATCACTGCATCTTTTTCTCAGTGGTGCTGCTAGAGAAGCTTTGTGGGGCAGAAGTCCAGGGCCCCATTCAGCAGAAAGAATGGAAGGGCAGTGAAACAAGATAGGGCTGGCTCATTCTACTCTTTTTATTAATTTCATTGCTATGCTGCCCCACAGCCAAAGCTCTTGGGGTGGTTTATATCAGAAAAATAGATGATGAACATACGATAAAAATACAATAAAATCAGAAACAGATAACAAAAATGAACAACAACAAGGTACAAGCAAAATAAGAGCAACTCTGCAAAACACCCGGTGATCCCCCTCAAGCCCCTGCGTAGCTGAGCAAGTCTTTAAAAGCCTCAGAAAAGAGGGCCGTCTTAACCTGGTGCCAAAAGAATGAAAGATTTGGTGCCAGCTGGTCCACAGTCGAGAGGTTATTCCATAGATGGGGGGCCACAACCACGAAAGGCCTCTTCCTTGTTGCCACCTTCCACATTTCAGAGTTGACATTTGGAGGAAGCCCCCCAGAGACTAAGCCATAGTATCTGGGTAGATCTGGTAGTATCTGGTCTCTCTAATAGGTATCGTGGTCCTAAGCTATATAAAGATGTATAGGTTAAAACCAGCACCTTGAATTGGGACCAGGAGCATACAGGCAGCCAATGTAAGTGAGCCAGATCCAGCCTTATACGTGTGGACCTATGGTCCCAGTTATCAATCTGGCTGGTGCATTCTGCATCAGATGCAGCTTCTGGACCATCTTCACGGGCAGCCCTATGTAAACCGCATTGCAACAATCCAGTTTAGAGATCACCAGAGCTTAGACTGCTGAAGCCAGGCTATAGCTCTGTCAGATAGGGGTGCAGCTGAACCACCAGCCAAACCTGGTAGAAAGCATTTCAAGTCAACAATGCCACCCAAGCCTCAAGTGACAAAGATGGATCAAGGAACACTCTCAAGCTACAAACCTGCTCCTTTAGGGAGACTGCAACCCCATCTTGAACAGGTTGAACCTGCCCCCCTCCCCCAAAAAAAATCTGGTCAAAGGAACTACCCACCAACAGCATCTCAGTCTTGCCTGGACTGAGTTTCAGTTTGTTGGCCCGTGTCCAGTCCATTGTTGTAGCCAGGCACCTGTTTAGCATATCCACAGCTTCACCTGCTGACAATGAAAAGGAGAAATAAAGCTTCATGTCATCAGCATACTGACGGCAACACACTCAAAAACTGGGAGTTGCAGGCATTTGTTTCTGTCTAAAGTTTAAGTCAAGAAATTAAGTCCAGACTTTACAGAAATTAACATCACCTAACTCTATCACTGCCTCCTCTTGCTACAGGTGAGCTACAGGTTGCATGATGGAAATAACATGTTATGGCCATCAAAGGAAGTCATATGTGACTTTCTTCAACTCTTTTGTTTACTTAATAGCTAAAGAGGTATGCTGCAAAGTTAAATACCAATGACTGATAATATGCTTACTCAATAGCCTTTCATGGCTGGTGGCTGCTAGCGAGCTCTTGGACAGTCCTTTCAGCTGTTGCCATAAGGGTGCTTTCAGCCAGAGAGCTCTTGGGACTCCAATCAAGAAGTACTGTGCAGCCAGTCGGTCTTTTCTTGCTTAGAGTGAAATCTTAAGGCCTCTTAACAGCACCTGAAGCCATCAGGTTATTCAGAGTCCAGGGATTTATGCCAGGCCCTATCAAAGCAGGATACTTCAGCTAGACTTAAGAGCCTATGGTATTATAAGCCAGTGAAATTAAATAAAAGTTAATTTAACTTTTTTTTTTTTTTTTTACCATGGTTTAGATTTTCTATGATGGTCTCTTTGGCTTGCTTCACATGATACAGCAACTCTGCACTGTTTCTATGATGTGTAGATTTCTGCCCAAACTTACCAATGGAACAATCATGTGGGCAACATGGTTTCTGTGCTGCTGCTCGCTTCGCCCAGCCTTGCCGCACATCCTGGCAGCCCCTGCAGGCAAAATCAGTGTCCTTTCTTTATTCTTGCATATGGACTGCAGTAGCCTTCTTCTGACTGGCCCACTATGGTCCTGAGAAGGATTCCCCCTTTCCCCCTTCATGTCTGTGACACTTCCCAGCTGCATTAGCCACCACAGATTTTTCTTAAATTAAAATAGATGGTTTTGCCAGAATTCCTCCCTTCTCCCTCTGTGTATTTTTGCACTGTCTCTGTTTCCAAAAATAAACAGGGAGACAGACACATTGCTCAGCCATTGGGAATAAAGCAAGCAATAACACCCATGTTGCTTGAGAGCTGAAGCCACTAGAAATCTCAGGTTAGAAGTGACCACTTTCGTGGCTGTTCCTGCCAGGGGACTCTATGCTCTTTCCATATCAACAATTGTAAAATGGTGATCCCAGGTCTGGACAACTGGAGAAATGGTGGTGAAGTGTGAAAACTTTAGAAGAGACTGTTGATTCTCTCCATGGTTTCAAAGCAAATCCTACCACTCAGGAACTCTGGAACGGGGTCCAGACAATACAAATGACCAATAATGGGAAGATTTCACCATGCTTTACTGTGTTGTGTGAACCTGCCCATCCTAACTGCAGTGGCTGCTGACCGGCACAATTTGATTGGTTGGTCTTAACAGCAGTACATTCGAAGTGCACGGGCCCAGAATGACAGTCTTCATAGCCACACCCCCAAGAAGAGTCCAACTTCAGGCAGTTGTGTTGATCCACATCAACTCTTTTCATCTCTTGGTGGAGCTGCTCTTTTGTAAAGTTAATGGGTCTCGACTGTCCATTGAAGACTAAGCAACCTCGCAAATACTTTGCATTAGACCAGGCAACAGTTTATTGCTGCTGGGAACATTCATTTCCACCCAGCAACTATGAAGTCTTCAGCTAAATTCAGAGGGAACAAGGAAGGCTTAGGGGAATGGCAGATGAGGTTAGCATTCCTGCTAATCAAAAAGTGTCCACACAGCATGCCTGCACTCAACTGCATCATTGCGCTGAAGCCAAGGGTAGGGAACTGTTTTCCTGGCTAGGCTCATATTAACTTGCCCACAACAAAACATCCTAGCTGGGTGGAGGCTCAAATACCAACTAAAAAGTGTTCAAGGTGGATTGAGCATGCTCCATGGCTACAGAATACCACCTGGTATCTGTCTTATCCCACTATGGTAAAATGTGTAGCATTTCAATTTAAATTACAGTAATTCTGCATGCATATTATATATATCATGTGCACACACACACATATATATGAACATTACACAATTTATGCAAACCTATATGCCCTCTTTTTGTCCTCTTTTCTTGCTAATTCAGAGGTGGCCACTGTACCCTGAAAAGGGAAATTTGGCAGGAAGTTGACAGACAAATGTAGTAAATACATGGTAAAAGTCTGGGTGTAGTTTCCTGTTGAATGTATACGCACATTTACTTGTGTATATATAAGGAGCAAAATTATTTTCATTGTGATTTTAAAGATAATGTGGTTGATTTCTGAAACAAAAGCAAAACCAGCTGTGGGTAATTGCTTAAAGCACAATAAACTTCTGCTTTTGTGGGCTTCATTCATATCTCATACGGAATATTTGGGCCAACTAGATGATAGACCTAATTGGATCTCTTGCCACTTTAACGGCACAGTTCAATAGCTGGTAAACACTGCCTGGCCAGCCAAAGAAAATTTCAAAAACACATTCCAAGAATCAAGCTCGAGCTCTGAATTTGGAACACCTTCATTCTTCCCATGGCTTTCTTTTCCATCACCTACGGCTTCAAGTTGCAAGGCCAACATTAGAGCTGGCACTGGGGGTGTATGGGGGGAGAGGGCAGAAGCAGGGCATCCTGGTGGCAACTCAGTCTGTTTTCTTCTTTGCTTATGAGTATATGCACTTTAAAGGCAAACAAAAACAAAGGCACTGTAAGCATCCACTGTTTCCTCCCACAAAGGAAATGGAGGCCTAAGATGCACATGATACGATGCATCACCACTGCTGCACAATTCGCTCTGTCTTAGTAGAACTCACCAGTTTCCTCACCAGTTTATCTGAGCACAGGGCCACATATTTGAGTGCAGATGGTGACAGGTGGTAAACAGTGCTATGATACCACAATGCTGTTAAGTACTGCTAGAGGTTTATTCTTATATGTTATTCCTGGGTATGCCTTCAAAAATGGTCCAGAAACTGCAGTTGGTTCACAGAATTAATAATGGTGTGTTTTAGCTATCTTATGTCAGTGCTCTATCAGCAGCACTGGTTTCTGGTCCATCCCCAGGCTCCATTTAAACTGTTCATTTTAAACTTGACAACTCCTGACATCTAGGAGCAGCTTCCTTAAACAATTACCTTCTCCCTCATTACTTGGATGTTAAGATATCCTGCAGAGACCTTGTCAAATGAATTGGGCTGGACTATGAACTACTGCAAGAGTCATGGCCTTCTAAGTGATGGCACCCAGCTGTGGAAAAGCCTCAAGAGAGTTGGCTTATGGCATTTTTAGTCCTTTTTTGAGTCACATAAAGACCTTTTAGTCACATGGGCTTTTAAACTTTTAAAGATTTTAAGAACCGAACTGCTAATTGGTCTTATTTTCTTGCTGCTAGAAAGGAACTTCATTCATTTAAATGACATTTTGCTCTTGTTGCTCTTTTCTAATGATTACATTTTAATATTGCATATTATTTATTTACTTCATTATCAATTATGTAAGAGAGAGTAGAAGAGCCAAACACTCTGGCTGCAGAACATCACTGGTATTTTGTGCTAGAGGCACATAAAATACCTATAAAGGCATTGGTTGCTAGCAAAAAATTAGATACTGAATTAGGAACTGTTCTATCTCTTTCTGATTAGTTAAGGAAAAATGGTTATGGTCAGAATAAAGAAACTGGCTAAATTTATACAGAGATGAAACTAATGGTATCTATTGCTGGACTTTGTGGGGAAGTGGGACCTGTGTGTTAATTAAGAGAAAAGTGTTTTTAAAAGCCATTGCTTTAAGCATTGCTTTAATGTTAATTCAAATTGAAATATCATCTCCAAAAACACTCAAGAAACAATATTAAGGGCTTTCATGTCCTTTGGGGATATGAAGCCCTCTGGCCAGTTCAGAAAGGGTTCTGGAAGATGGGCCGTTCCCTGGCATGGCTCAGGCCCACGGCAAGGTCCATGTTAGTCCTTTGACTTGCACATTTAAGTTCAACAGGATGCAACATGGAGTCTAACATGGCCTGTTTGGGGGAATCCAGTGCCATCTGATCTGTCAGAGGGGCACAATCTGCCTCTGCCATCTTGCAGCCTCGTCCTCTGCAGCTGCTGTCTGTCTCTATGGCAACAGGGGCAAAGGCCTCCTCCACTGGGGTCTGAAGCTAGGCCTCAACCCCCAGCAGATGCAGGATTTTTCCCTCGGAAACCAGCCTTTGCTGGTGTCTTATCAGCAGATGGCTAGGAGCAGGCCACATGAGGGAGTGCCCTGTCTAATTTCCATTAAAAAGAAAAGTGAGGCCAAGGGCATTTCTTCGGCTCTCAACCTATGTTTGGCAGCTATGGCAAAATCAACACGCTAAACTAATTGCAGCTGGCCGGAAATTAAATGCTGGCCTCTTCATTGTGGCCCAGTCACTTTGTTTTCTGCAAAGACGCAGCATGGATGCCCATGACAATAGCAAAGCAAAGACAACTGAGTCTTACACTTTGGCTTCTAGACAGAAACATCTTTTACAAATGAGTTTGGCAAGGGGCAGTGGACCTGCAGTGCTATGAAGTGGCTACCCTAGTGGAGTACAAGCCACCACAAACCAGTTTGCTGCCCTCCACCTTGTGTGGGGCCAGCATTAGCACATGGTAGGGTGGCCATCTTTCTGCTTTTATAGCGGGCAATCCTCTCTTTGAAGGACTGCCAAATTACTGTTGTCTCTTTGAAAGGCTGTTCAGTCCAGTTACAGTTTACATGAACTGTGTGAGCTTTTACTCATCAAATGTTCCTAAAAAGCAAGCTGAACAGGCCAGCACATGGGTCACAATATTTCACATGATGGTTAGATGCGCTGTATTTCAATTTATTCATAAATGATATGGAATTACAGGTGAACAGTGAAGTGGCCAAGCTTGGTGTTGACACCAAACTATTCAAGCTTGCTAAAATCAAAAGAGATTGTGAGGAGCTCCAAAAAGATCTTTCCAAACTGGGAGAATGGTCACCAAAATGGCACATGTAGTTCAATGTAAGCAAGTGTAAAGTAACGCGGGTTGAGGGGAAAATTCCAACTTCACATATAAAGTTTATTTTCACTGAAAATAAAGCTGCCAATGTCATACTGCTTTTATGGTGCAACTGCACTGTGTACTTTTCTGGTGGCTGCAAATAAAGGTATCACAGAACTGGAACAAATGCAGAAAAATTATCAAAGGCTTGGAGCAACTCCCAGTAAGGGAAGGTTGAAACAGCAGAAATTGTTTAGCATAGAAGGCAAAAAAAGAAACAAACAAGCAAGCAAAAATGACAGCAAGTAAGGGGAGATATGACAAAGTTGTATAGAATTATGCATACTGTTCAGATGATGGTGAAGGAGACTTCTCCCTCTCTTATAAATCCTAGATCCTGGGGCCAGCCCATTAAATTGATTGGTGGGAGATTCAAGATAGATAAAAGGAAGAGCTTCCTCACACAGCACATAGTTAAACTGTGGGATTCACTTCCACACAGTGCAGTGATGGCCACCAGTTTGGATGGCTTTAAAAGGGGACAGGACACAATCATGGGGAAGTCTATCAATGGCTGCTAGTCTTGGTGTGTTCCCTCTTTTTCATAAGTGGCTAAGCTGGCACATGACATCCTTGAGAAGCTGCTGAGGTCACAAAATCTTCTTTGTCCTGCCCTCTGCCTCCCCCACCCTCCCCCATGGGCTTAGTGCTCTGACCAGCTTTATATTTCTGGATATCTCCCAGAGTGCCTTCAACACATGGCTCCAGCATCACTGGTGCATTGTGGGAGATCTTTAAAATGGTAGCCCACAACCATTATTATGGCTTTTTATCTTATGATTGTGAGCCACCCAGAGGTGCTGTGGCACAGTAAGCAGTATACAAATGTTTTAAACAAACAAACAAATCACCTGGTGCCACTTCGACTGCTGCTGTTGCTCAACTCATTGCACAGTAAGGCCATCAGGGCACTTCAGTCAGAGTTCCCTGACACCCAGAGCTGGCCCTGAGTTTGTGGGGTATTTTCCCCCCTCTGATGAGACAAGGATTTCTGCTAACCCTTACAGAGACATAACGGAGCCCTGCTGGTTAAGGTGGACAAACCACACGCTTGGCGAGTCTACACTTTGGGGATGCTTCAGTGCATGTATCACTGCCTTGGTTTTTGCAGCCTGCAACAGAGAGGACAGCTTGTCCTTGTTTTCACCCAAAGGAAGTCTGCAGGTCATTTGTCTTACCAAGACAGATGGTTGCCAATGATCAAAGTAAAGGTGTAGAATACACTCTAACACTGAACGAAAGGGAAACGTGCACTTGGTTTACTGAATGCTATGGAATATCGGGCATGGATGATAGTCACACAATGGCCTTCCAGGTGGTACAAGAAAGCATGTGGAGAAAAGGATCAGATTGTGTGTGTGTGTGTGTGTGTGTGTGTGTGTAGAGAGAGCGAGGCGCTTTCTCTGATTTGAGGCTACAGAGTAGGGAGGTGGTCCAATATCAGGCAACAAATATCATTTCCAGTTGGGCACATTTGCATGACTAATGTGCTACCTTCACTGGGGCAGTCACATCTTCTGCTTTTCCAGTAGCAAAGAAATCTCAGAGGCCCTGAAGAGAAACGATGTGATCAAAATGGGCTAAGACTGAAAATAGCTCTTCTTCATGTCACTGATGAATACTGGATTCCACTCCCTCCCCACCCTTTATATACAGGCTGTGCTTAATGCAGGCTTTCTGTTATTTTCTAGAATACAGCCGAACGGGGATTTTTTAAAAAGGCAGTGCGGCAAGGCGGCGGGGGGATCATGAAAGATACTTGGGTGCCTGTTTTCAAAATGACAGGTGGCAGGGTCAACGGAACGGAAAGATGATACGGCTGCTGTAGCAGAACAGGCTCTTGCGAGCTCCTAATTCATCCTCTGGCTTTGCCACAGGAGGTTCTTCTCTAATTAAAAATCCCACCCAGATTATTCCACATAAGCAAATGCAGCCTTGGAACATCAATGTTTACTGTGTAATTGTATTATTCCATTGAATGGCAACAACAGCAGCACCACTATATAATGCCTGCTACAGAGTAACAGGCACAACAATGACCACACTCTGCCCCCTGAGAGTTTAAACAAAGCTCAGTCGCAGAGGACAACCAAGAGAAAAGAAGGGAGAGAAAAGCAGCCAGGAGACGTGAAGAAAACCCTGCTTCACATAGTAAGTGTTGGTTTCAAGAGGGATTGGGCAAAAGGTTTTGTGGAAAAGCTGCTAGGGTAGAGCGAGGATGCTTGCGTTGCCCGTTCACATCAACAGGAAGAGCCACGTCTGGCTGGGATTGACCTGCTTACCATGACACTGTACATGGAATGGCCATGTGTCCTCTCTTACAGAGGACTGTTTCCTGAGGGTGTTCTCCACCTGAAGGGCTCTCTGTTCAGTTCCTGTCTAAAAAGAAGGAACCATGCGGACTGTTGCGCATGCACAAGTATCTGGAAAGCAGTCTGAAGAGGAAGGCACACCAGTTCTCCATACTCCAGTGAGGTGGAATATTTCTCCTTATATTGCAATAATTATTTCTAAATTGACACATGTACCTATAAGCTAGCATGTGCAAACTGTGCACAGATCAGTGCCCTCATTTCGGGTGATGTATTTCCTTTCTTTTGGCTATTCATAAGTGTCCACCCACTATACACAAAAAATCTGGCTTTGGAGGGCAGGCATATGCCAGAGACAGGATTGCATCTCCCACAGCAGCTGTCATGGCATCCCGAGGGAGGGCGGTCTCTTTCATTTTGTCAGGCCTGATTTTATCACAAACAGTGCATTTCTGGGGTTAAAGTGTGCTGGACAGCTGCTCCCTGCACACTCCTTCCTTCCCAACAAAACTCTTGTGTCTTCCCCTTAGCCACCTAAAGGCCGGTCTGTGAAAAATGGAAACCCTGCTAAAATAAGGAAAACATGTGTGCACTGGCAATGACAAAGAGCCAGGCAGCACTGAAGGAAGCAAAACCATAATGCATCCCAAACCCACCGCTTGAGGGAGCTGCAAGTTTCCTTCAGCAGACCAAGATACTCTCCTGTGTTCCTGTTGCATAATCACATTGCGTTCTGAGCTGTGCCTTTCTCTCGTGGTGCTGAGGATGGATTGGGCACGACAAGCGAGTTCCCTGGGCTCTGTGTAAGTGCTGAAACAAATCCCTCGCAGAGCTAATTCTGGGTGGAAACAGGATAGGAGTTCTGCACCAGCCACCTTCTTGCACCGTTTTTAAAAAACAAAATGACAAGGCTGCTTCTCCCAATGGCCCTTTTGTTCCTTAGCTCTTCAGACAGAATTGGTCATCGCTGAAATGCCACTTCCCCGCCACTCCACGAGGGACCTGAAGACGCTGCTTCAAGCACAGCAGCCCTGAAGTCCCAAACACATTTGGCTGACCTTGCTCAACATGCCTGCAGAATGCAGGCTACCTAGTCAAACATTTATGCCATACTTGGCAAGATACAAGCCGAATTCCTAGTACTGGGTCACATTCTAGAACAGCTGATTAGGCAATCCCTCTGACAGCATGCAGGAAACAATGCATAGATTTCTTGCAGCCACCATGGGCTTTTCGCAAGCCAGGCCAACCGTCTCCTTTAAGAAGGATGTTGAAAAACTGAAGCTTGTCTAAAAGAAAGTGACCTGCATGGTAAAGGATATGGAAACTTTGAAGAACAGCTGAGAGAGCTGGGTATATTCAGATTGAGAAAAATATTAATTTGCTAAATAAAAGTAATGGTCTGCTACAGCAAAATGCAAAAATGAGTCTAGTGTTTGGACAAGGGAGCTCACTTGGGCTGTTCACACAACACAAAAGTCCAGCATGAGTTAACCAGTGGTGAGGCTGTAGAGCAGCAGCTTCGTTTTGGTGTGCCAAGTGAACCAAGCAGGGGTTAAACAGCTCCAGCAGAAGCCAGGTTGCATATTTGATCTGACATCTGCAGACATCATGGCTCACTGTGGGTTAAATAACCCTGGTTAAGCCATGGGATGTCTTCTGAATCCAGACCCTTTGGTGATAGACGGCTACTGGCCCCTCCAACCTTCCATCTTTACTATATGCATCAACTTGCTAATTCAGAGATGTGCTCATTCTCTCTTGATGAAGGGGCCATTGTGCTCCACCAAAGCCTTTGCATTTTAAAGTGCCATGAAACTTTTGTTTTTATTTAAGCTTAGTTTCATCTGAGAATTAAAATCAGTTGGTTCAGCAAAGGTTTTCATGGGTAAAGTGAGTTTTGAGAAATGGTTTGAAGGAAGAGAGAACGGTAAAGAGACCCACACAGAAATGACACCATGGAAATGTTTTAGAAAGGAGAAAGCAGCAGTGCAGTACAATGAGTTTAGACTCCAGACTTCATGGTATCCTCCTCCTCCCTCCCTCACACACACTTTAGATAGCCACTTCTTTTACTCTGAAATGTGACATATCTTACCTGCAACATCTGGGGCCCTTTGGCACATCCTGAATGGTGCTTTGGACTGCTTCCTCCAAGTCAGATGACGTGGGCACAGCAGACAAGGGAGCACGGACCATGTAAGAAAACTAATCTGCAGGTAGCAGAGGATGGTAGGCTTGGAAAAAGAAAGCTAATGGATTAGGAAACAGGAATAAAAGTTGAAAGATGGGGTAGGGAAAGAGGATGGATTGATTTAAAGTGACAGCAGGGAACTGTGGCTTCCCATTCCCTACTTTTAGTGGAATCATTTTTTTTCCAGAATTGAAGAAAGGCCAACAAAAGCTATTGCAAAGGATATTACAACTCGCCTCCAGGGGTTCCTTTGCCCAGCCCCTTCCTTGCTAAGCTCCCTCAATGAAAGGATGACAGGAGTGGGTGAGGAGTGTTTGTGACAGCTGCCTTCTGGTGTCCCATCACACAGTCCAGAAAACAAGAGGCAGGATGCAGAGGGTCAGATGGAGGCCACAAAGCTTGAGAATGGCACAGATCAGTTGAAACCAAGATTCAGACCAAGATACTGCACCACTAGGTTAGGGTTAGCACACAGAGCAAAAATCGTACTGGGAACTGCAAGAATTAAAGAGATGCTTTCTTAAAGTCACAAAAGCGGTTTGAAGAAATCCAGGACGTGAAAGGAGAAAATGTGTAAGCTTAACAGTTTGGGCAACACCGCACGAGCGAGACGATCATTGCGAAGATGACGGTGGGAGAACATGTGCACTCAGCTGTCCGATGGAGCTGCTCCTGTTTTAATTATTCCACAGAATGAGTGTGGATGCACCTTCTCTTGCAAAACGGCTGTTTTTGGTGCTTCAAGAAGTTTCTCATGCCATTGCCTTGCAGCATGCATGGAATGTTACTGTGATCCAGATGCCATCACCTTCCCCTTGTACCCTCCACACTCTTTTTTCTTCCCATGAACAATCCATGAAGAAGGGGAAGTTGGGAGAGTGGCACGAGGCTTTCCTGGTGGTCATGTCAGAAGCCTTCCCTTAGGAAGCATCCATTTCTTTGAGCAGAATTTTCTATTTCTGTCTTGTCCTATCAGCTTGGTTGGGGTGGACTCACCTCTCCAACAGATGCTCTATGGGAGCAGGGGGCAGCTGTGGTGGCCCCCACAGCAATTCCCCTCCGTTGGGCAGTGCTGTGTGCGCTTCGTGGTGCGCCCTGCAGGCCCTAAGCAATTGTGCAGCTCTCTTCAGGTAGCAGTGTGTGCCTGAGGCTGAACGAGGCAGGATGTCTCTTCAGCATGGAACTGCATGGGTTGCACAAGCTCCTTGATCATTCCTCGAGTAGCAGAGGGAGATCATGGCAACTCGTGCACTGCGCATCTGCCTTTTAATCCCCGAAGGATCACTGGCAGATGCTCACAGCAGCCAACACAGTCATCGCAACAGGCCCTCAGTGCACCCAAACAAAACCAGACTGATTGCCGTGGCTGGAGGAAATCGGATTGCTTTCCCATTTCATCCTGACTCTAATGCACACAAACATGAATGCTGCCGCCGTTCTCTGTTCATACTCACGTGACATCAAATTGGTATCCTGTTTCTCCTCACAGTGCCCACCATATTTTCACAGACCACAGGAAATCCATCTTTTGTGTAAAGAACGGAACAACAGTGCAATCTTCCCAGGCGTAGATTGCCTTGGCACAAATCTTCCATCTTCTTAAAAAAGTGTGGATATTATTATCGCGTTGCATTTATACCTACCTTCCTTCCTTCTTGTGAGGAACCCAAGGTGGATTATAGTTCTCCTCCATTCCATTGTTATCCTCAGAACAACCACCCTGTGAGGTAGGTTAGGCTGAGAGTGAGTGACTGGCCCAAAGTCACAAAATGAGCTTCACAGCCAAGTGGAGACTAGAACCTGGATCCCCATTGTCCCCAGTCCAGCACCACTGCATCACACAGGCTGTCAATACTATGTAGGTTAGCCTATCACCCCCATTAGTCCCTCAGTGGGAAAAAGTTTAAATTTCCCCACATTTTAAAACACGCACACAAACAGCAATGCTTACATTAATATAGCACTTTGCATAAATGAAAACACACACCCGTTACCTTTCAGGGCTACCCCCATTTTATCAGTTTTTTTTTTTTAAGTCTACTTTCCAACATTATTGAACTAGCTGTATAAAACTGCTGACATATTAAAAAGCGCTTCAGTGCTATTTAAAGTGATTTGAAAATCTGCTCTGAAAAAGGATTAAAAATAGTCATTCCAGGTAGGATATAACAATATAAACACACACAAAAGTATTCCAGCAATAGAAATGTTGCTCACATCACATCAATGACTGAGTAGCAGGAGAAGTTGCCAGACAAAAAGCACTCAGGTGCAGTGTTGACCTTGCTGATCCGGGGATGAGGCCCGTGGAAGCCCAGTGGGACACCCCCGAGCAGGGAGGAGTAAGCAGTACCGGGGGGGGGGGGAACCCCTGGCCTGCAGACCCATTCCAGCTGTGAATACTGCCAATCTGGGCTAAGCAAGGGCTCCCTGTATAGGTCCTGCTTCCTACTGAAACCCCAATCCAGGAGTTACTGGGGAGCTTGGGAAGAGGGCAGAATCCTCCCAGTATCTCTGATCATCACTTGCAAGTTAATTGGAGAGGAGTCACAGCAGAATACAAGTAATGGCACACCTATCCAGAGAGCAAGATGTTCCAAGGCATGTCTGAGCACCTGGGCCTTCAGTTGGCAAGACCCAAGTGGTAATTTCTCTCTTCCCTGCCTTTGCCAACACCACACTTGTCCCACCACAACCACATAAGAGGAGGTGTTTGCCCAAAGGAGATTACAGTATTGCTTGGGTTCAAGAAAAAGACATAGGACCACCCCAACACAGGCTACAGGAGCACGAGAAGATGGTGGCTGTGAAACATCTGGGAAGTAACTAGTATGAAAAAGAAAGGATTGAAAGCGAGGTGCTTCTGTGCAGCATTGAACATTGGCTCCAGCAAGCTAGGACAGCTTTTGCTCTGGTGTCCATGATGAGCTGCAGACCAGCCCAATCCTTCAGTCTGCAGCTGCCACCACAAAGTCTGTGAATACAAGTTGGCAACATTTACTATTGAGGGGGAAATTCCACCCAGACCTTAAGTGACAGCAGCCTTCCTGGCCAGCTCCTTTTCAGTTCCAAGAGACCCTGTGAGTGAGAACGTTCTCATGGAACAGTCCGCAAAGGAACACCACTTTTCATTCTCCATGCCAGTGTAAAGAAGCAGAGAAATTGGCTCATTTTTGATCATCTGTCTGTAATCCTGAAGAAAAAAGGAGCCCATCTAGGGAGCCTGGGTTTCAGCAGCAAGTCCACCCTGAGTTTGCTAGCAGGTCTAGATTCTGAGCAGCTACTGGGTAAGGGAGGGAGCTCCTTGCCACTCTCCTCCCAAGTTGGGAGAGAACAGAGGTTGCCTCAAAGCACCTTAAGTGAGAAAGAGGACTTCTCAAGTCTAGAGGCTGGACCTCTGCAGAGGACTATCTGGAACAACGGCGTCACCAAGCCCTTCCAGAAGATCATCCCATTTATCGAAATCTTCTTTCAGCTCTAGGGAAGAGGAGAAAGGGAATGCATTTTTATTTGTTCAAAGCATTTCTATTCTGCTCCCAGCCAAAGAAGAACAGCTTCTGTACAACCATGAAAACCAGATAGACTCTGCCTGTGGGCTTATAATCTAAAAAGACACAATACATAAGGAAAAAGGGATTGGTACAGAAGAGGGGGAGTTGCGTTGCCTGTGCTTCCTGTCTCCCTCAGTACTGATACCTAGAATGGCAGGTGGCAGCGACAAGCTGTAACTGCTGCCAGCAGGGCTCGGGTGCGAGCATGAGGAAGGTTGCAGGTGGCGCCTAGCAACACTTCTGCACCCCACCAGACAGTGATGCTTCTTTAAAATCTGCTTCCAGCTCTCTAAAGCCATCACTTCCCCCAGATCCAGACAGGGCCCAGGAACAGCTTGGCGATATAGACTTACGGAGATGTTTCTGCAGGAAGGCAAGAGCAGCCTGGTTGGTGAGGTTGAGGCCTTTGTAGGGATCAATGGTGCCTCTTGTTTTGAAGACTTTATTCACAAGATTCCCCGCAAGGAAGGTGAAATCAGTCTGACTCTGGTGAACGGTACCCCTGCAAAGATACAAGGATTTCAAAATGACCAAAAGCACTGGTTAGGAACAGATCCAAACGAAAAAGCTGGTACCTCACCTGGGCCCGGCATGGAGCATCCTGCACCTGCCTTCCCCAGCCTGGTATCCCAGCTAGCTTGGCCAATGACCAGGGGCGAAGTGGAGGGCAGTCCACACATCTGAAGCTCACAACACAACAAACTATAGGTCCTTTTCCTGGACTGTTTGTGGTTAACAACCCATAGTTAAACCACAGTGCAGGGTTATAATGGCAACCCACAATTCAGCAACAATTCATAATACAACAACAATCCACACTCAACTTGTACTCTGAGTAGTCATTATGTGCAAACCAGAACTGTTTTTTTCCTTCTCCATTCATTCTTCACCTCAGCATCTCACCTATTTTCACTCAGCTTCCTTTACTTCCTTTATGTATCATGAAGAACGGATTAAAAGTCCCATAAGGGAGTGTGTCTGATTTTTTAGTCTATAGACAAGCCCTATTTCTTTACACTTGTGCACACATACACACGTGCACACACACACGTGCACACACGCTACTGTTTTGACAAGCATTGTTTGAACAAACACGCACTTACAAAATGGTTATAATCTTGGTCTCGCTGCTCGTGGTGCCAATCTTTTTCATTTTGGCCACACTTTCTGCTGTCTGGAATGCTTCTGTGTTGACAAAAAGCACCGGCTTGGTCACTTTCGGATACAGCGAGTTCTCCAGCGGGAACATCCAGGCATCAAGAGCAACAGCACATCTGCAGTGAGGTGGAAGACAACATGTGCAATTCAGCAGGTAGCCAAGGTTTTGGATTCCACCAGGCTGCATACATCCAGAAAGAGGCCCCTGGCTGGCACGCTGAAGTCTTTGAGACAGCCGGGCTGTGTGTGTTTGGAGACCCCTCAGAACAACCTCTGGAATATACTCACTTAAACTGGGCTTCTTTAACAAGGGCCAGAATGGAAGTGGCTCCGCCAAAGGAGTGGCCCATGACGGCAGCTTTGGTTAGATCCACATTATCCTGCATAGAGATTAAGAAGGAAGCTCAAAAGAAGGCAATTCCCAGATTTTAGTCTTAACATGTGGATGCAGAACCTCAAGCCAGGGTCTAAATCTGGGCATGTCCTCTTTGCCTACCCTTTTTCTTTGCGTACTGACTGTCCAGGGAAATATTAAAAAAGACGTAAGCTAGTGCCAAAATAACACCACCACTAGCACCAGGTGACTGTTCCTTAAGCAAATATTTCACTATTAGGGTGCTACAACCCAGAAGCATTCCTCCCAGAATCCCTTGCATGCAGAAGGGTTCTTTTGCAACTCAAAACGATGCAGAAAGGACTCCCTCCAGTTTGGACACTTCCAGATGGGGTGTAAATTCAAGTCTTTTCTCTGGCACAAATTATGCAAGTCAACCTCAGTTCTCCATCTGTTAAATGGTGAACTACTTCAAATGGCTGTGAAAACAAAACCTTAGGCCTGGCACAGAAATCATTAGCAGCAGTATTTACAATTAAAGCAGTGTGCCAAAAAAGCTGCTCTCCTCCATCAGAGACTGCATCCTATCAAGAGTCGGAAGAGTGAATTAGCTCAGTGCAATTTACCTTCAGAACAGAGAGATCAAAGTCGGTTCGTAAGAGGTTGGCGACTGCCTTGCCGTTGTTGATGCTCCGGATCAGCTTGAGCCCTCGAATGCACTCGTTGGCTCTTTGATGGAGCTGCAGCGAGAAGGAGGCCTGGCATGAAGCCTTCCATTGACAGTAAACAGGGTGAAGCCGTACCGTGCCCTCTTTGCATGAAAATAGAGTGGAATGAGAAATGGAGGCTCCTTGGTGAAGTACAGGGCATTCTGCACTGGACATTTTGCTGCCCGAGACAAAGGACACAGTGGCACGTTCCCTATTCCATGCAGCTAAGCCCACCTCAGCACTGGCAGCCAAAGAGGCTCCTCCGCCACTGCAAGCCAGTTTTATCCAGCAAGGAAGGGGTGCACAGGAGTGGCGAGGGAGAAGACAGGCAATAGGTGGGCCTGGCATGCTAAAGGACCCAGGCTTGATCTCCAGGTTCTCTAGGTAGGGCTGGCAAAACTCCTGAATGAAACTCTGGAAGACTGTTACTGGTCAGCCACCAGGACCTGGGGTCCAGAATGATAGAGGGCTGTTTCCAAGGTTCCTCCTGAAGATCATAAATCTATTTCTTGCCTCCATTCTTCCTTTGGGAGTGGCCTTCAGAAGCAGGGTGTAGACAGACTGCTCTCTCTGACAAGCTGGAGCCCTTGTTCATGGGTGACCCAACAGCTTTGCACCCTTGTCCCCAAGCACAGAACTGTACTTGCCTCCCCAAAGAATAAAAAGGGCTCGAAGCACAGCACCCAAGGTTTCCCTGGAGGGAGAGCAAAGCACTCAGTGGGGTCTCCCAGGCACTGGGCACTAGGCCACCCCCATCTGCACTGCTTTCTTTTTCTTGGTCAAGGAAGCAGATGGAGGAGTGGTAAGATTGCAAAAGAATTCTCAGGACCAGTTTTAAAGATTGATCTATGCTGGAAAAGTGGTCTAATTTAAAAAAACAAAACAAAGTAGCTTCCGAAGCCAAACCAATGCAGAACATAATACAAACAAGAGAAAAACACCTGCAGACTTGCTCCAGTTTTCTGGCAAGGGTTGGTGGCACCAGAGTCCAGGCACAAATATTTTTGGATTGTGTTGCTTTTAATGTAATTGTGAACCACTTGAAATTTAGACAATTAAAAGAAACATATCAATATTTTAAAATTTTTAAAAGATATTTTACAGGCCTTTCTAGAAGCAACCCTATAGTTTAGGAGGGATGGAGAAATATTCCACATCCATGGGGACATTACTATAAAGGCCCAGCCTCTAGCAGTTGTTCTTTTAGCTCCACCTAGTGATGGAATGTTTATAGACTAATGTTTCAATGCTTTCCTTCTTGGGTTCTTCTTTAAGCGGGTGGGAAACTGTCTAAAGTGCCCTTGATAGAGAGGGATATAAAACAATGGAAAAAAGCATCAAACAGCAGCTTTGACTCATATTGTATTTATACCTTGGTAACAACACTGCCTTTGCAACAAGTTCAAACTGCTCACACAGAAAGCTACTAAAACCCACTTGAAGCAGCTACTAGAGGACTACAATTTTCACGTGCCTGTGGAAGGATGTCAGATGGCATCTTGACCCTGTGTCCTGCTTTGCTCCATTAAAAAAAAAAAAAAACCAAAACCAAAAACAATTATCAAGAGTATACCTGTGGGTTTCGGAAGCGAAACTCTTTCTCCTTTGGTGCCCCTCGATAGGCGAGCCATTGTTCCTGCACCTGAGCCTCTGGGAAGTCTGGTGCTTCGGGATTCAGCTTGCAAAAGTAAGTGGCAGAGGCAGAATGATCTCTGAAAAGAACAAGTTCGCTGAGTGCTGGCTTCTGGCAGGATCAGGCAGGAAGGCAGAGGAGAAGTCAGTGCAGCTCCTGAATCCTGAGCAAGCCCCACCAGGAACCAAACTGATATTTTCCTGTTGTTATGTGCCATCAAGTCATCTCTGACTTGGGGCAACCCTATGAATGAGGGCCCTTTAAAATGTCATGTCCCACATAGCCCAGCTCAGCTCTTGTACATTCCAGGTTGCAGCTTCCTTTCTGGAGTCATTTCGTCTTCCTTTCTCTTCTAGCTTCAACTTTCCCTAGCATGGTGGTCTTAAAATCAGTATTAGGTTTGTAAATCCCACTGAAATAATTAGACCATGTGTTTTCCCTTGCTACTTCACACATCTGGAAATCTGTCCCGGAATTCCTACATGACACAGCTTCTCCAAGGGAGGCAGACTCATCACGGTCTTTTGCGGAAAGCAAAAGAAGGAAGCCGTGGTTTCATACTTGCTAGCTCCTTGCATGTCATGTGAGGGATAGCAGAGAGATGTTGGTTCACGTTTGAATTTGGGCTTTCCTAATTTCATATTTTCAAACCAACATGTAAACCAAAATGGTTATCTTCTGCAATTCACACATCTCCAGATTATGTAATGGAGATTTTCAGTTGAAACAATTCACAGAGTCATCCACATTATCTGTGGCTTTTTACAAACATATATATGCTGGCAAAACTCCATACATACATACTTGCATTTGGAAAAATGCCCACAAATATGTGTATAAGTTTTCATGCAAACCTAGAAAAAATTCTCAAAGTTCAGGATGAACTGAAAAATAAGAAACTGAGAAAGAGAGAAATTGACAGATTCATCTATTCCCAACAACGAACAAATTAGCCTCTGAGGACGGTGGTGATTGGCAGAGTGAGTCACTGTTCTTCCTGAATTTTGCATTAGGGCAGAGCCAGGAGAGAAAATGCATTCCAGAATTGGCCACAAGCAGAAGGGTCAGTGAGGCTACGCCTTTGTGAATTACATAAGAAAGCAAGCAAGAAAAGCAGACGCAACCGTGCTGGCCATCAAACATTACAAAAGCTGTATAACTGGCTAACCAAAAGGCCCACATAAAAGGTGTAAGCTTCCGAGATCTCTAGATCGCTTCCTCAGGGAAGAAGTTGCAAAAACCAGGTGGAACAGAGGGAGAGGAAAGGGAAAGAAAGAAAAATCTGCCCCGATCTGTCTGCATGATCAGAGTTCCAGAAGGAATGGGAGAGGAGGGGGCAGCGAACATTCAAATTAGGCTCTAGCAGGACATGGGGCAGTTATATGTGGGACCCACAGCTCGTCCTGTGACAACTGGAGCAAGAAGCAAGAGATGCTGGATCCCCCAATTTCTAAAAACATACTTATCAGTTGTTACTCCCACCTATGCCAGTCCCCAAACACTCTGGGGGCCAGGGGACACTCACTGGGTGCAATCACAAAATGGCTGCCAGGTCAACTTCCCATTCATGGGGGGTGCGGCCTGTCACAAAACATCCTATGGGAATCAGCCTTTTAACAATCTCCTGGTTCTCGCTGCTGTAATTGCAGGAGTAAGTGCTCGGAAATTGTGCTTGCCTGCCTTAGAACACTCAGTTAACTTCCTGTGCACATGGAGGGGAAACGCGCTGACCAAAGCCCTTTTTAGAAATACACAAATGGACCGAGTCTGAAGGGTCTGAGTCTCTCTCACCGGTGCTCGAGTGCCATCACCAAGAACCCCCGTGAAGCCATTTCAATGCAGACGGCAGAATACACAGTCCTGAAGTTGAAGAACAAAGGAGGGAATAAGGCAGGGTAAAACGTAACATGATACTAAGATACCGCCATCACCACCACCAATACAACTCCCACCATTCCTGACTACGGGCCATGCTGCCTGGGGCTGATGGGGCCTGGGAGTCCAAGCATCTTGGGGCCACAGGTTGGGGAAGGCGCATTTAAAACCTGCTTAAAAGTCTCACTGTGAGCATGACCTGCATTTTGGGGGATTAAGCAGAAGATGACAGCAGATACTAATAGCACTTAGAAGCAGCCATGACCAGCTATCCAGAATGATTGCTGTCTAATCCATGACATCTAATCTAAGATATGTTCACGTTTGTGTAGACTAAGCCATTTTAGTAGATATTTATCCCTTGGAGCTTTCGAAAGAGCTTAGTACGATTTGAGGGCTGGATGGCGGACTGAACTGCTCACACGACTTAGACATTTTCACCTTTAAGGCATCTGTTAAGGCCGTGACACAGCAACTTGTGCTACACAAGCGTTCTCAGCCTGGGCAAAGCTGTGTACAAATGCTGGCCCTTGGCCAGGGAATCGAGAGCAACCTGGGGCATTCTGAATGTGTTGGACTACAACTCCCAGAATCCTAAGCACCCTGGGGGATTCTGGGAATTGTGGTCCAACACAACCAGGGGGGCTCAATGTCTGGAAAAGTTACTTTAAGAGGACCAATGTATGTGAATACTGTGGACCTTCCTTCTCCAGTCAGGTGCCCTCCTGATGTTTGAGACTACAATTCCCTGCACCCCTTGCCATTGGCCATACTGGATGTGGTTGATGGGAACAGCAGTCCAAAGCATCTTTCCATGACTGATTGTTTCATAAAAGCTCAGACAACAGGGGCTGTTTGACGGTCAGACAATCCGCAAATAACCTACAGCTTGTTTTAGGTTATTGGAAGGTTATCTGACCCTCAAACAGCCCTGTTTGCATGACCTACAAGCCACGCAAGATGGGCACTTATGGGTGCCATGCAAAAATGGTGCCGGTGGGCTCTGTGCCTCACATGATAGACCCCATGGGTAAATTAAGCCATGGTGGGCTGCTAGGCTGAGCACTTTCAACCTAACCTGCCCCACAGGGTTTTTGTGAGGATCAAATGGAAAGGACCAGTAGAACCATGTGAGCTGCCTTGAGATCCTTGCAAAAGGAACTAAGTTAAAAATTAAGAATTAATATAATTCTCCATCCCAGGCATTTCCAGGCCAAAGCCAACCCATGCTGGAGAGCTACCACTCCACAGAAGAGATGACGACGCAGGGGCGGGCAGGCGGAAGGCAAGAGCACACCTACTGATGGAGCTCTGTGCTATTTGCAGGAGATCTGCACGACTTCTGAGCCCGACACCTTAACCATCGCAACAACACAAGAGCTCCCACAAAGCCATCCTGCTGAAATGAAGAAAGCTTGGAGAAACCAGAAGTAGAAGGGCTGTGAGTTCCATTCAGTTCTGGTGCTGCTCCAAGCAAACCCCAGTACCAGAATGTGTTAATTTTACATTCGTCTCCAGTTGGGAGATCTCAGAATTCTACTTCAAACAATGCAGATTTTGCAATGGGCATTGCTGAGTTTGCAGCCACATCCTAAATAAATTGAGCCCCATGCTATCAGAGGGGGGATACCTCCCGGAGGGGAGATTGCACAGTCTGCAGTTGGTGGATCTCAGGGCTCTAGTTAAAAATTAAGGAAATCTTGTGAGCCTGGCATCACCCGCCCTTGTAATATGGAGGTAAAACAGATCACTGGCCTAACTGAATGAGGCAGTGCCTTACATTTTTTATCAGAACAGGTTGCAACAGCGTGAACAAATGCAGAAGATGGCTTCTGGTAGCTATCATAGAATGCCAAGCTTCTAGTCCTCAGCGGTCCTGAGAAAAAGTCCGTAAAGCACAGGGGCAACTTGGGGTAGAGCAATTCAGCCATGCATACACATCACCTTAAGGGTCATCATCAGCTTGTCCAAATTGTTTCCATATATCCGTTCCATTTGAACAGAAGTAGAAAACGTCGTTACACACAGATCAAAAAGGCAAGTCTTCTGGAAAAGCAAGGCGTTTAAGCAACAGTTTGGGACTCTTACCGAAAAGCTCCTAATCCGTGGGAGAATATGATCAGGGGATACTTGTGACTACTCAGTCTAAACGGTGCATCCCAACTCACAGGTATTTTACACGAACCTGTAGAAATGAAGTGATGCATATTAGAGGACCGAGGCTGCCATGTCAGAGACCTTCCCTGCTAATGAGATTGCGACCGCACTCAAGAAGCCATCTGCTTTCTCATCTGTCTTAGTGGCTTCTTGGAGTTGAGGATCATCTCCTATTCCGAGGCATTGCCCCTTTGCATGTGGTCTGATCTACACCGCCTGCAGTCCAGTACACATTTCTGCTGCTTGAGCATGTTTCCAGACCCTAAGGCAAAGCTAACAACACAAGCAACCGGCACACATCTTACCAAAAGTCACACTGAGCAGAGGGGCACACCACCTCCGGTTCATGTTCATGTAGTCGGCCAACCCACAGTAATACTCGTAGCGGGGGATCCAGGAGGGCTGCTCAGCTCCATCGCAAGGGATGCAGGGGTAAAACAAGCGGAAGAAGAGGCCCTGAGGGAGAGAAACGCAGGCTGTGGTGGAAGCTCCAGCACACGCTTTGGACGACCAGGCCCGTTCTCCCAGCTGCCAGGATGTCGCTGCTGAGGACCTGAGTGATGCCATGTCTCTCACACCATTCTCTCAAGTCCTCCCTTAAAGCCCACCTTTTCCGCAAAGTCTCTGCATCCTACTCTGACTCAGCCACTGACGAAACCCAAACACATGCTATGGAAACGAGCGCATCCCCTTTTACCCTCAGCCTCCCTTGCCCTCCTCTCACTCTGCAGCAAAATGGTGGACTGCAAACTCCATTTTGGTGGACTGCAAACTGACAGTTCACAGCCAACCAAGAAACCTCAACTCCCAGGGCCTTGTTGGCCCACTCAGGACTAGAAAAGAACAAAGCTAACCTGATTCTCAGCTATACACGTCAGTTCTACCTTCTGCAGGATCAAGATGCACAAAGCTCAAGGCTTCACCACATTCTTTGACACAGTGAACAGGCAGCAGGGCAGAACTTCCCAAAAGGGGAACAAAGACCCTCTTTCCTCACCTGCCTTTATTCCCCAGCTCTACTGATGCTCAGTTGACCCACGGGGCGATGGCCCATCTCCCAATCCTTGGGGACAACCATTTACTCCAGGTGTTGGTTGTGAACCAGTCCTTGATGTTATCTTCCGCCCCTGAGGCCCCAAGTTTTGATAACTCCCAAATACATCACAAAGGGAGGAGGATGCCTCCCAGAACTGTGGGAGCCAGATTCCTGCTGTGCGGCACCTGGATTTAAAGCAGTTAATCTGTTACACAGTTAACCTTTCCCTTGCTCCCTGTGGGTCAAGGAGCAGGTTCATGTTCATGTTACAGCCACCGTCATTTGTTATCAGAAGCCTTGAGAAACATTTGCACTTCTGCTCAATACCACAGCACCCCCTTGTGGTTGTGTGTTGGGATGCAAAGAAAAGCCAAGAAGGAAAATTCCCAGCCAAGGCGGTTGTGTGTTAAGGATACGCTCTTCCTCCTACAGAGAAAATGGAAGAAGCCATCTTGGTCAAGTGCCAGGTTAAACACCTTGTGTGGGGCCCCAAGGAATCCTTTTGTATATACTTCCTCCACTGCCGTTCCTTCCTGTATTTGCCAATTTATCATCACCATCACATTTCATTTGTATCCTGTCTTTTTCCCTCTGGTGAGGAACTTAGAGGAACTCCATTTTGTCCTCGCAACAATCCTGTGAGGCAGAATAGGTTGAGAGTGACCTGGCGACCTCCAGATCTGTTGGACTACAAATCCCATCATCCCCAGGCAGCACAACCAATAGTCAGGAATAGCAGGAGTTGTGCTCCAAAACTTCAGAAGGGCATCAGGTTGGGGAGTAAGAGGATGCAAATGTAGCCCTTTATATCTGATATGGGGCAGGAAGATGGCTAGGTAACTCCTTCCTGAAAGAAGTTAATACACAATGCAGCTGCTTTGAAATAAGAAAGGAGACCGTTACTCTCCAGATCTCTCTGCTTCTCTTATGCCGTGGCCACGACCAGCATCAAAAGCAAGCACAGCCAAGCATCTGCCAAGCAATGCATGGCAGCAGGGGCCTGACAACAGATGCCCCTGGAATTGCTTCTCTTTTGTCAATTTTGCAGCCCGTTTGTTCACCAGCCTCGCCCCGCAGCCCCCATGTTGGTGGTGTGCAAGAGCAGCCGAAGCAATGCCTGCTTTCTCACTGGTGCACTGCCCATCAATCAGGGAAGCAAGTGGTACCCATGAAGGTGATGGGCCAGAGCAGCTGTGCCAATGGCAATGGAAGGGAAATGCATGGAGGCAGGGCCTGCTGGGTTTGCCTTGCCCGGGAGCCAGGACTGCTCCGGCCCCAATCCAAATTGGCCCCCTTTCCCATGGCTGCTTTTGTAAAACTAAAGACGAAGCAGAGATCTCAGTCTGAGACATTCCACCCTACCTGTGGCTGAATTCACAGACATGCTTCCCTTACATGTCCTCATGCCCCTTAAGATCTGTGGGAGAGGCTTTGCTCCGGGAGATAAAAAGAACAACTACCCGGAGCAGGGCCTTCTCTGCGGGGGCACCCAGGTATGGAATGTGCTTTCTGGAGAGGTGCACCTGGCGCCGAGTCTATATTCTTTTCGGCACCAGGTTAAAACCTTTTCATTTAATAGCTATTTTAAAAATCAATTTATCATTAACAGCCACTTTTTTGTTTTTATATAACTTTACTGTTACTGTTTTATTGTTTTAATTTTATGTTGTAAGCCGTCTTGAGATGCCGAGGCATGAAGGGACAGCATATAAGAGTTTTAAACAAACAAACAAACAAATAAATACTAAAAACCCACCAGAATCCGTGAGATTGGGGAAAACATGCAGTTTTTGGTGCTGTCATGAAAACCCCGTTTCCAACAGGGGTTCAAGTTGCTCAGCATTTCAGCTTGCCGCACAGCCCGCATCTGAGCAGAGGCCTCTGTAGCTGCCCCTCCACTGCAGTCAGCTCTGAGCCATTACCAAGGATGTGACTGACAAAATCCACTGTTTTGCTTGAGATTTTTGTTGCTCTTGTTCAGGGAATGGGGCAAACGCATCTTACAAGCAGCTACATGCCATAGTGACATTTCTCCACCAAAACTAAGTAACCTGATTCCAGCTGGGTTGTAGTAAGAGCTTCCCACTCCTTCTCACCTCATGGAAGGTATCCAGCCAACAGCAAGTGGCTATGGAGGCTCACCTCACCCTGGTCAAGACCCAGGGGAGTGATGAAGCCAGGGGGAATACTGCTTCTGCTCTGTTAGAACAGTGTTTTGATCTTCAGCCTCCACTTGCCAGCTTAGTTCCTGACTGAGGTCCTGCCCTGCTGGAAGAACTTTAGCTTCGGCAACTTACAGGAGGCTAAACGGGGCTTTAGGTCTGAGTCTGCAGCCTTTTCTCAAAGGGTTTCTCTGCTGTTCAAGCACTGTAGCCTAGTTCCAAGGCTTCTCCAAAAGCTAGTTTGTCTGCTTCCTTTCATATTATGCATTTCATTAACTCTTCCCCCCGCTATAAATTTTACTATCCAAAGTTTATGTGCACTGTGTTCCCAAGCAATCCTCAGTATTAAATTCAGTGCCTTCTGTTTTGGTCATGGTACAGTTTAGGGTTTTATACTGAAAGGCCGGAAAGGAAAGTTGACCCTTATTTCTCTGCTCTTAGGATATCTCCAAAAGTGTCCTTTTTGGGGGACAGGGGGACGGGGACAAGACTGGCAGTCTACCAGGTGGTTTGCTTGTCTTGCATGGAGTTGGGAGTTTGGCAGTAACTTGCTGCAACCCCTGTCATTCACATTCATAATCCACGCTATTAAAAAGCTCCCCTGTTGGTTTGTACATACAAAATCCCTATACAAGGCGGAAGTGCAGGGTGTGCAGTTTTTGGTTGCTGTTTTTTCCTGATCAGTTGTCAACCATCTCTTGATCGCAGCCAGATTGTTCATTTTGATCTCCGCCCCAGAAAGAGCCACTGCTGACAGCGAGTCACCATAAAAGGGATCACCTAATGAAACATCACACTGGGTTGTCCTTGGCCGGTTTTCTGCTTTAACAGACATAACAATGTACTGCAAAATAGGCACCCTCCCCCATCACCCCATCCTTTCATTTCTCACCCATGCCCAAAACACTGCACACACCCTGGGCCCCTCCACTCCTCGTGCTAACTCCTTGTGCTAGAGAGCCAGTGTGGTGCAGTGGTTAGAGCATGGGACTGGGACTCAGACGATCCGGGTCTGAGTCCCCGCTCAGCCATGGAGCCAACTGGGGGACTCTGGGCCAGTCACAGCCTCTCAGCCCAACCTACCTCACAGGGTGGTTGTTGTGGGGATGAGATGGAGGAGGAGTATTAAGTTGCCTTGAGCCCTTTGTAGGAAAAAGGCAGGATAGAAATCGATAAATAAATAAATAAAAATAACTCCCCCTGGCATTCTGTCAGGCTGGGCTGGGGGGTGTGACCCCTCCGCTGCAGTCCTTACGCAGGTACTCCAGGGGACAACAGACTGGTCCCCCACTATCACCACCATGATCGCAAGCTGACATTTAGGCTTGCCGCTATTTTCTCCCTTCCCCTGTGTGTGTGTGTGTGGGTGTGTGTGTGTGTATGCGTATGCGTGAGTCAGGAGCGGGATCATGAAGGTCCTCTGCTAAGCTGGCTTCCGTGATCCCTATTCTGACTGCCGTTAACAGCTCTGTCAAAGTGCCCAAGCAACTGTTTGTTTGTTAAAGCCCTTTTTGTGCCAATAACAACAACAGAAGTACACCCCACTTACAGTATTTTTTTAAAAAATGCAGCCACAATTGAACAAGTGTTGAGATTTGATGCCTCATCTAGGGAAACAATGAGGGATAACCCCAGATATTGCCCACAAGAAGCTCCAAATTCTCCCTGCACATTTTTGGTTTCTCTTGACAACTGTCAACAGACAAACTGTCAAGAGAAATCAAAGGAATGAAGGAACCTTGCACAAAAGAGGTGGGGGGGCAGACTGAGATGTCCCCCCTACTAAGATCTTCCCGGATTCCAGTTAGGCTGCTTGTTAGAGCATATTTCCACCTCTCTCTCCAAGCTTCTAAGTGCTCAGGAAAATGCCAAAGTGTATCTTCCCCCTTCTTCTAGAGAAATACTTGTTACTGAAACATTTCCTCTTTTAGGATGATTCATAAGTAGCCTTTCTATATAAACTACAAACAAGCTTCTTTTTCTTTTTCCAGAGAAACATGTTCATGTGGCAGCAAACTTGCTTACTACCAGGAAACCCAGCTGAATTCAGCAGGACTCGACTTCTGTGTCAGCCTACACAAGACCGGGTGAATATTTACCTCGCAGCAAGTCCGGCTGAGTGCACAGCAGAACAATCAACAAGGCTGCTTTCAACAGTTGTTTCCCTGCATTCAAGACTTCATAAGTCAGTTATGTGCACACAAGCAGGAGGAGGAGGAACTGGAGCAGGAAAAACACTATGCTGAGAAAGAGCAAACAGAACAACCAAGCTGCTAGAATAGCCCCTTTAGAAGGAAATATTGCAGTGTTGGGGACTTCCAAGGGGGCAAGGAGGAGAGGACATGAGCAAGATTCATACAATTATGCTTGGGGTGGAGAATTTGGAGAGAAGTTTCTTCCCACCACTGTGCTCATACTCTAGGTCCTGGCTGTGTTATTCATGAGGTTGGAGTACTTTTTCCATGCCCTGCACAGAGAAAGCAAGGAATCCATGACCATACGACATAGGGACACTTACAGACACATGGCCACATCTCATGACCAACAATAGTATTTCCAGTATGTATTATCATCAGTTATTATTTTTTTCTATTCCACTGTCTTTTCCCTCTTGCAAGGAACCCAAGACAGTTGCATGGCTCAATGGGGATTAGAATCCAGATCTCCCAAGTCTCCAGGCCAAGATTCTAACCACCATGCCACATAAACTCTCATCCAAAGCATCTACACTTAACTCTCAGTAACTCTTCCCAGAAGCCCTGAAAACTCAGCTAGTTTCACAACCCACCTTCAGAGCAATCTTGCAAGGGAAATCAGAAAGCTCACATGCCAGGGGCAGGTTAGTGGAACGTGCAAGTAACCATGGTGCCACTTCATGCCACAGCATCTTGTATTGTCTGAACTTGGAGGGGTGGACAGATGGGACAGTTTGTTAACCACATGTCATGTGTTCCGGGTGGTCTGTGAACTGTCAAGGTGCCCTTGCTGTGTTTGGATGCTATGACAACTCTGGTGACGATTATTAGGGAAATGGTCCAGCACATGGTGGGGGAGGGGAGGGTGGCAAGCTGCTGCGGCTTTTGAACCACCCTTGTTTCATGGCTACCCAATCCATGGCCATTTGGTCCATTTAGGCCAGTACTGCTGACAGCAACTTGGCTCCCGTGTTTCAGGCAGGACTCTTTCCTAGCCCTAACCAGCGACACCAGGGATTGAATCATGCGCCCCCACCAAGCTCTGGCCTCACCTGCTTGAGGTGTACACCTTTTATACCAGGCTCTGGCCCAGGGATCGGAGGTGCTACTCAAAGCAACACTGCAGTAGATCTGCAGTGTACAGAATCCAACCCCTTGCCCACTTAGCCAAGGTGTGTTAGTGCCGACTACTAACAGCCCTTCACATTTCCAGGCAGTGTCCTCCCACTTTTTCCTGGAGATGCGATTGGTCAAGCCGGCCCGATTGTTGGAGCGCGGCCCTTCTCCAGATCCTCAGTGGATGACTGAGCAGAGTCCTGCCGTGCGCAGTGACCTCGAGGCAGACCGGGCTGCTGGGCCACACCTGCGGGACCCTCGGAGCCCACTCTTGAACCTGGTGGCGGACTAGTAGCCACCTGACCGGGGGGGGGGGTCTGCACGTGCCTAAAGGGGCAGGCTCAGCTGACTGCCAGAGGCAGAAATGCCTAGAGGCGTGACTCTGCTGAGCAAAGACTTACTCGTGAGCAAGACTACTCCCGAGCAAGCCCTTGCTCAAGCGGCACTCTGAGCGCTCCCGCTTCACAGCCGCAGACTCGAGCGCTGAAGCATCACTCGGTTTCACACGACCACGCAGCCCCCGCTCCTTCATGCGCACCTTGGACTGCCTCCGGACTTTGCTTTTGGAGCGGGCTCCGGCTACGTCCCTGGAGCGATGTGCGCGCGCCACGGCAAACAGGGCAGACGCCCCGACGAGACGCCGCCCGCCCTGCCCGCACCGCCGCGGCTGCTCCAGCAGATCCCGGAACAGATCCCAAGCCGCGTTTCGCCCGCGCAGCTTCCTCGGGCTCTTCCCTCCGCCGACCCAGGACGTACCTTCTGCGTCTGGCCCACCATCACGTCCGTGCAGCCGACGGGGTACGAGCCCTTCCCGTGCGGCAGCTCCAAGGACTGAGTCACCCCCATGCTCTCCGGCGGGCCTCGCACGGCTGCTCGCCCCGGGCTTTCGTGGAAGGAGCCCGCCGCACTTCCTCCTCCGGAGCGCGCGACGGCTCAAGCGGGGGCCGCGAGCTCCGCTCCGCACGCCATTGGCTGCCGCGCGCGATCCTCGTTCTGACGTGGGCGGCGCTTGCGGGGAAAGAGAGAGGAAATCCGAGCTGCCCGGGGGGGGGGGCGTGTGTGGCGCGGGCGGCGGCCGAGCGCGCGGGGGGGCGCTCTGACTCTCCCGGCACGTCGGGGCAGATCTGCGGGAGGTCCAAGGATGCTTGATCCCCGAAACTGTCCTGCTGAAATCAATATTTGTTAGCTGGCCATCAGAGCTTCACAAAGCAAGTCTTTTTCAGTGTAATGTGTCGCTAGCAGTAGAAAGATCACATATTCACGTAGAGTCGCCACTGAATAAACTTACAGGTCAGGATTGCCAGCCGGAACAAATAAACGTACCGTATCTGAATAAAAATTTATAAAATCACCGGTGGACTTACCAGGCACAAGCCTCCTTTAGACTTTCCTTGCAGCCATCACTGCAGACTAAAGCAGGCAGCTCTTGCTGTTAGATTCTGCCAGGCCGTTGCAAATTATTAAATAGTTTTCCCATCTCTCTTAAATATTTTTCCCACAGCAAAGCATACACAAGACAATATAATAGATAACAACACCGACTGAAGCAAGTTTGAGATAGGATTTTTGTGCAGAAGGTTGGGCAACTGCGCCCTAGCAATGCAAACAAATGTTTGGTCTCTGAATTCTTTCCTCTACAGCTGCAAGGCTGTGCCAGCTTTCCTGAGTGTGAGTCCCATTGCTTGCTTGGGACTTACTTCCTAGGAACATAGGCATCTCCCACATGCAGATATGCCTTGGGGCTTACTTCAAAGTAGACAGGGCTAGATCTGCACTGTAAGTGGCTTGCCTTTTGGCCTAAGCATGGGCTGGTGGTCGTTGGGATTCCAGTCAAAAGGAAAGTAGATCCCTCAAGTTGAACCAGTCGAGCCTTTAGCAGCACCAAAAAAATGTGTAGGGGGGGGGGTTCATCTGGTTTGCAGGCTCTTTAAAGGCAAAATTGTTAACATAATTATTCATTTGGAAAATGGAAATAAAATAACAGCTATTAACCATGCTGGAGACCTCTTGGGTGTAGCCCTGTCTATTGGAGTTGTTAGATGATGCTACGCAGCCTTGTATCATCTCCAAGTATTTTGAAGGGATTTAACCCTCAGGACACTAAACCTTTGGTTTAGAGAAGTTTCTTTTGACGTCAGATGTGACTATGTTGGGCTACCTTGGGAATTTTGCACTTAAACAGATCTAAACTCTGGTAGCACTGTCTCCAGCTGGTTAAACATTATTTATTTATTTATTAAAATATTTATAGGCTGCCCCATCGCACTGAAGCCTCGGGGCGGCTTACAACAAGATTAAAATACAATAATGTACGTCTTGGAGTGCGTGCTGCGTAGCATCTCTGTAGGTCAGTTCTGTGGCCAACTGTTCTTAGGGCACTGAGAATGTAGCCTTTTTGTTGTGGATAAAATACGCATTTATGCAATTAATGGGGAGGTAACTGAAATCACCCATTATTACAACACTTCCTCATTGGCGGCTCTGATCTCATTTGCTGTCTCAAGGTCAGTCTGGGGAACAATAGCATGCCGCTTGTACCAAGTCTGGTTTGGATCCAGGCCTTGCCGCAGGCACTGCTTCTGGGGAGGAGGCCGCCCCATCAAGGTTCTAGACTGCTGGACACTATGCCCTGTTTGGGCCAGTGACAGCACCCTTCCTGATCCTTCCTATACAGTTTACGCCCAGAAATTATTGTCTCCCACTGATTTTCTCTATTTCATCAAGCGTCTGCAATGCCCACTAAATCTAGGCTTTCTTCTAGAGCAGGCACTTAGAGTTTTCTATTTTGGCTCAGAGGCTTCTAATGTTTTCCTAGAAACATCTATGTGTCCTATGCTTCTTCTCTGCCACGTACATCTTCGGTTTCACCTTCTCCTTGATTGGCTATCAAGTTTCACACAGGCTCAAGGCCTATTTTGTCCCTTCTACATTTAGGCAATCAGAAACCTTTTTCTCTTCCTTCCCTAGGGATGATTTAAGCAAAACCAGATGCTTCCAACCTCCTGTTGGCTTTACCCCAGGGTTCAGTTTAAAAGCTGCCCTACTACCTTTTGCAAGTCATGTGCCAGTATCCGGGTTCCATTTTGGTTCTGGTGGAGCCCATTTTGGCAGACCTAGCTTGCTCCAAAATGTTCTCCACTGCTAATCCCACCTCCTTGCACCATCATTTCATTCCCACACTGAAACTCTTCAACTTCACCTGTCTAACTGGCCCTGTGCACCTTGTTGATCCTCAATGTCAACCTTCTACAGAACAACTTAAATTCAGCTTCCAACTCATCTCTGGCACCCACATGGGCCACAACCACTGACCCGACCCCAGCACCATCCACCAAGTTCTCCAGATGCCGTGATATCCACAAGCTTTGCACCAGGCAGAGAATTCACCATGTGGTCTACATGCCCCTCACAGCTCCAGCTGTCTTTGTGTCGAATGACAGAATTTTCTGCAATCACAGCCTTCCAGGCAGGATGAGAGGATATTTACCCATCTTCCTTTGCCAAGACCCCCATTCTCTGTGGCAGCAGGAGAGCTGCTGACCCCCAAGGACTGAGACAATATTACTCAGTCCCTCGAAGGTCTTGTTCCCCAATCCCCCTGAACTTCTCTAGGCAAGCAACCTTGGCTTGAAGGAAACAAGTTTGCTCCCCGAGTCAGGGGCTCATGTCATCAAGCTCTCACCCACAACCAGTCCAACAGGCAGACCGTCGTACACCTGGCACTCAGTGCAACATGATAAGACCCACCTTCCAGTGGACTTTCTGCCTTTGTCACTGGATTGATGTCATTGCTTAATTGGTATGATTCTATTACCTAAAATGTACAAGGAGAATTCTCTTGCAGCTATTAATTCACAGTTTATGACTACCTGCTGTGAGAATGGAGAGAAGAGTTCACTACCCTGACCTCCTTGCACTGTTACCAAACTCACATGGTTGCTTAATTCCCTTTTGGGCTGATGCTTTGTCACTGAGACACTTAATCTCCGAGTCTTCGCTCCCAGCTGCTGGGTCCCTTCCAAGCCTAGCTCCTGGTTTAGCTCTTGGGTGCCACTGCAGCCAGTCACAGGGCCTTGTCTGAAAAGCATGGGAAGCTGCAGCTTTCTTTAAATGGGGATGTGAAACACTTGAGCCCCCTAAGAGTGGAGATTGTGTATTCAGGACAATAGTGAATGAGTGCCTGAAGACTAGGACAGTAGTGAATGAGACAGACAAAGCATTGATGATTTGTTGTGTGCTTCTTTTGGAACTACATTTGAACCATGATTACAGCTGGTATTTTATTGCACTTTAAAGATGCAAAAGTTGCAAGAAATGTGAGATATGCTGCACACTGAGAGAAAAAATGTGTGTTGGCTTGTACTGAGAAAAAGGGCATGATGTCCCCAAACAGAGTGTGTAATGGACTGAAACTCTGTACAAAATTTAACTTTCTATAATAAATTTGTGTATATATTTATGGTAGTAAATGATAAAATTGATTAATAATACACATATTTTATGCATTTTGACTTACTAAACTTTTTTGGGTTTTTTAACATTTTCTAGTCTGTATTTGTGGTCTGCAATTTTCTGCAGTAGGTCACAAAATTCCAACAAGATTCCCATTTAATTATTGATGGCAAAGTTGCAAATAATAAAATCCGTGAAAGTTAAACCTACAAAGGCAAGGTTCCTCTGCAAATGATTAAGGTGAACTCTCATACTTGGGATGGACTGATTTCTGAGCCTTGGTTTATCTAGTTCAGGGTAAGTTCCCAAATCTGAACATGCACCGAAGTGAAACTAAAGCTACCTTACACATTTGTTTTGTAGTTATAAATATTGCTTGCGTTTTCACAGTTTAAGCTTTGTTTTAGTTTAAACATGGGCTCTTCATAGGCCTACAAAACCTGTATATTCCCACTTGAGTTCCCCCTGGAATTTAGCTCCCAACTGTACATTTATAAAGCGGTGTCCCTCTGGGACTCAGCCCCCTTTTTTGGGCTCTTGTTCTGGCTTCAGATGAGTTAGAAATGATTAACTGGGATAATTTAATATATGACTAAGTAGATAAATAAATAGCACTTGCCTTTATTGGGATATTTGCTTAGCTCCCTTTTTAGCCACTTAAGCAGTTTTTATTGAAAGATATGACTGAGTTAGGCAAAACATGTAACAGATTCCACAGATAAATGTCCACAGATATGTTAATCTTTGCCTTGTCACAAGACTCCTTGTTTTTTTCTTTCAAAATAACAAGGTGGTACTTTTCTGGTGCATCAGTATCCTTCCTCTGTGTTCACTTATAACCACACGTCCTTGTATGCTCTTCTGGTATTCTGCATAAAGCAGCTTATTTCATGTTCCTCTGTGATGGGGAAGGAGGCAGTACAATCGGAACCTAAATGTTGCCTTTCACAGCTGGCCAGGGTCACACTCAGGGTTGGCTAGTTGCAGCAAGGCATCTAAAAGATATGGGGTTCAAGCCCGCAGGACAAAATGCCATGTGGGCAAAAGCTAGCTCATCTAAGGATTATCAGGGACCTTTCAGCAACTGGTCCTGGGCACTGAATTGGACCCCTGGGTGCTGAGACAGGTAGCCATACAGAGGTTCAGGGCTCCAGATGAAAGATACAGAAAGAGCCAAGAGGTTGTAGCAGCACAGCCAGGATAAAAGCCCTTTGCACAGAAAGGGGAAACTGAAGCAAGGTAACCTCAAGGTCATGCTTGCAAAGTGGAAGACTAGGGTACAGATCCTTGAATTCACAGTGGAAACCCATTGTCTTGAAACAGAAACCTGAGGCAAATTAACTCTGAGAGGATGCCTGCAAAACAGGCTTGGGGTGCCTGACTCATAAAATACACCAAAGCATTCCTCTGATTCCTGTACCTTTTGAAGATTAGCCGTGATGACAACCACTGTGGCAAAGTTGTCCAGCCTGCCAGTTTGTTGAAGCACCTGAAATCATTCTGAGCACAGGCATCCAGTGTGCACATGCAACAGGCAAACTGGAAGAACGGGATTTGGCATGACAAAGCATGTGCCTCACAGGTGATTGCTGTGACAGGGTTGCTGGTGGGAGTGCTGGAAGACCAGCCCCTGCCCCTAATAAGTAATCTTAGACAGACTCTTAGGAGGATCTTAGACATAAAGCAGATGGTGGTGCCGGAGAATGAAATTCTAAGTGCTCTCTATTGTGCTGTGCCTCTTGATTAATCTGCCATGCGCAGGTACGCTGGAGGGCACTATCCTGCCAGTCTGGCTGGTGCAGGTGCCATCTTGTCCTTCGCCTCAGGCATCAAAACATTGTGGGCTTGCTCTCTTGGAAGTGACTGTCACTCCAGAAGAAGCCCCAGTGTCTGTTATGGGGCTTGCCCTCAGCTAGGTGTGCGTACAAGGGAAGCCTCGCAGAGCAGATGTTCCCCCATATAATAAGCCCTGTTGTGTTCAGGGCAGCTTCCTCCCCATATAAGCACGTGTAAGATCACAAACATATTTTTCTCCATCATTCTAACTTGGTCCTCAGTGCCACTTTTAATACATGCAAAATGGTGACCATAAAACAAAGCAAAGCACCAAAGCGTTTCTCCTTTAGACAACAGGAAAGGACTTTTTCATTTTCCAAGGCTTTTGTTGGAGGATGGGCAGTTGCTGTTTTAATATGAGTTTTACTAATTCTCCAGCAATTTTAAAAAATTGAGTTTTTATAGCACAATCCTATATCTGTCTCTTTAAAAGCATGTCCCACTGACTTCAGGTAAGTATCAATAATAATAATACTGTTGTTGTTGTTAGTTGTGAAGTCCAACCCATCACGACCCCATGGACAACATTCCTCCAGGCCCTCCTGTCCTCCACCATCCCCCAGAGTCCACTTAAGCTCACACCAACTGCTTCCGTGACTCCATCCAGCCACCTCATTCTCTGCTGTCCCCTTCTCCCCAAGATGTTGATGTTCAGTCTTGTCATCTCATAATATTGTAGCCTTGTTTAATTTTTGAAAATTAATTTACGCTTTCGTATTGCATTTTTGTCAACAGCTTTTGGACCATAATTTTAATAAAATAACATTTTTTTGATAAAATGGCAAGGAGGAAAGCTACATCTATTGAATTACAGCCTGCAGGCCCTGCCAGGACAGACACAAGGGGACATTGCATTGTGTTTGCAATCTTGCCTGCCCACTGGTGGTACTTTGGCCTGAAGATCACATTTCATGCCCTGACGCTCATGTAGGGCAATTCTATCCATGGCAAGTCCCTATTGGCTTCCGTGGGGTTTACTCCCAGGTACATGTGTATAGGATCATAGCCTCAACGTGTCAGTTACTGTGCTGAAAATGTAGTATCGTGACACTAAATTGGCACTCCATAGTGCACAGCGCAGGGATTGTGGCTTATGCATTAAACATGTTTTAAGTAGCAGAGGAACGTGGTGGACTGCCCATTGATCGGAGCAAAATTACTTCTGCAATTGTGTCTACCTTTTCACAGTTTTTCCTCCATCGGTATCTTTTCCAGCGTGCTGCGTGAAAGCTATCCCTCTGCTCTACTTCTGAAATTGGCCATAAACATCCAATGAAGAGGGAAAAAATTCTCAGAAATACATCCCACTATATCTAATGGGGGTTAATCTGTTGTTGTCACATGCTGGGAAGTTGTCTCTGACTTATGGCAACCCTATGAAAGCCCTCCAAAATGTACTGGTGATGGCCCCGCTCAGCACGTGTAAATTCAAGGCTGGGGCTTCCTTGATGGAGCCCATCCAGCTCCTGTTTGGAGTGAATCTTTAGTAACTGCAAATTTTCAACTTAAGAGCATGGTGACTGCTGTGTACATTACATGCCACAGACTGCCTTGCCGGTGCACCGTGTTTAGTTTGTTATTAATTAATAACTATTTTAAGTGGCATACTCCACCCTCCCCCTCAGGATTTGGGCCTGAAAGACCAGGGGAACTTGTGGGGAAATTTAAGCAAGAATCGTTTAGGATATTGCACAATTCTGTAGGCAAACAAGGGGTTAATGAGCTTGTGCTCTGTAAAGTTTAAATTATAATTGATTCTAATTACACACACATATTTGTACGTGTAAATTAGCATGTGCAAATTCGTGCAAAGGCCCAAAAAGCCCTGAACCTTTTATGATGCCTCCTGACGAAGTCGGTTTCCTTCCCAGGGGATGTTGTAGGAAAGGCGATGGCACTGAGTGTGCTTTTTACAAGAAGAAAACCTATTTTTAAAAAGCCACATTCCTTCTCCTATAAGAGTTTCCTACGAGCAGGGCTTTCGCGTTGCAATCGCCCAGGCTGTGTGTGATATGAGGAAATGGGAATTAAACTAGTCAGCGAGGCCGTAAACTCCCCGCACCCGCTAAATGGAGAAGAGCGAGTGGAATATCCCACTGTCTCCATGCCAGCACGGGCATCAAGGTCAAAGATGAGGTGGCATGCTGCGTCCCACCCTACTTCTGCACTGCGGGGGGCGCGGAGGGCAGATTGCTGGGCCTGCTTGTCAGAAAGAGCACAGTGCAGAGCCAAAGGCAAAGAACTGCTGTTGTGTGACATCAAGTCATCTCTGAGTTACGGCGACCCCGGGAAGAGATGCCCCGTCCTTGACAGCGTGGCTCAGCTCTGCAAACTCCAAGTTGTGGCTGCCTTGACAGAACCGATCCATCTCCTGGCTGGCCCTCCTTTTCTTCTTCTGCCTTCGACTTTCCCTCGCTTTACTGCCTCTTCCAGTGAGTCTCATCTTCTCGTGATGTGCCCGAAGTACGGCTGCTTCGGTTTTGTCAGTTTTGCTTCTAGCTCTGGCTTGATTTGATCCGGGACCCACTGGTTCATCTTTCCGTCAGTCCAGGATATTCGCAAAGCTCTCCTCCAGCACCATGTTTTGAATGCATCCGTTTTATTCATGTCGGCTTTTGTCACTGTCCAGCCTGTTTAATTATTGCTTTATTTGTAGGTTTTATGTGCTGCCCCCTGCCACAAAGGGGTGCGGGTACCTTATCAAGCAGCATAAAAATAACGTCGGCCGCAGCTCTGTATACGCTTACCTGGGAGGAAGCCCCACAGAAAACCCAGTGGGATTGGCTTGGCTGGGCTGTGCAGCCCATTGCAAGGCAGAGCATGGCTGCTCCATTCCCCGCCCTCCAGCGTCTCAAAATCCCCCAGCCGCCCCCTTGCAGCCTGGCCACCGCCTATTCTTGCAACTGTACAGCTTGGTTCTTTGAGTCCAAGCATGATGAGATAGCTAGTGATCCAACAATGCAACATTTGGGGTCAATTTTACAACTGCAAGAAGAGCAAGAAATGAAGATCCCTGAGTCAAGGGGTCTAGAATTGGAAAGCACAGCAATAATGATAGTAAGAGTCACAATACCTTGCATAAGAATGGGGAGGCCAGCCTCCACCCACTCCGGCACAGGCCAGGAGCCGTGGCGCAACATCTCCAGCCTGGGCTCAGGGCTCTCTGCCTGCTGCTGTCTTGCTGTTTGGGGGGGCCATGGTGGAAGGAACATGCCCCCAGGCCCAGAGCCGGGCTCAGGCGCAGAAGAACAGCTCCTGCATTCAGTCTCTGGGCTTTCTTTCGGTGCTGCCACTGATGGGGAAGAGCAAATGGCATTAGACACATAGAAACATAAAAACATAGAAACAGAGTGAGTCAGAAGGGGCCTTCTGGGCCATCTAGTCTGACCCCCGGCTCCAGCCAGCTCTGCTCACGACATGCCCATCATGTGCATATCCAGCCTATCTTTGAACACTCTCACCGATGGGGCCTTGGGAGTACAGTTAAATCTTGGATTGAGAGCATAATTCGTTCCGGAAACATGCTTGCAATCCAAAGCACTTGTATATCAAAGCGAATTTCCCCATAAAGTTCAATGTAAATCAGGTAAATCCGTTCCGTACCTTAAAAAAAAAAATCGCAAAAATTTGAAGCGGGTGCGCACAGGGGGGAGGTGGGCGCGATCATGGGCATGCTTGGGGGTGGGGGAGATGATGCTTATTCACACCTGCTGCGAGAGAAAGAAGAACCGGCGCTCAGTTGTGACGTGACGCTTGGCAGGCAAAGCATGTGTAATACTTGTACTTCAAGACATCGCTCGTTTTTCAAGTTAAAATTTAGAAAAACTTTTTGCTCATCTTGCAAAACACTTGCAGACAAAATTACTCCCAATCCAATGTTTTACTGTAAATACCACGCTGCCCCGTGGAGGTGCTCCCCAGCTCCACTTTCTCCCTTGCAGACTGCAGCGCTCAGTTTGCAATTCATTGGCAAATGCTTAAGGGGCAGACAGTGGCTTGCTGCTCTCAGAAACTCCACTCTCCCCAATTGCATTGGAGCCTGAAAGACCAAGGTAATTCTGGGTAAATTTTAAGCAAGAACAGCTTGCATAATGAAGTTAAGCAAGAGCACTGCACAATTCTGTCCTGAAAGCAAACCAAGAGGTGAACTAACTTGTGGTCTGCAAAGTTTACATGATCATTCCTGGTTATGTGCATGAATGTACATGTGTAAGTGAGCACATGCACATTAATGCAATTTTGCATCCTTATGGGCCTGAATCCTAGATCTTTTTTGATATCTGGCACCACCCTCAGGAACTCGTAGTCTCCGTTGCCAGTTAGCACAATTAATAATCAGCCAATTGCTGCTTTCTCTTTCTCCTTTTTCTCTTCTGCTCCCTCCTCCTCCAGCACCCACCCCCCAGTGTGCTGATCTTTGAGAGGCATGGCAAGCTGTCTTGGCTGCTGCCCAGAGGCTCTGCTGGCTAGCAAGCATGCTGGGTCTGAGCCCCTGGACTGGCTCCCTTTCATAAAGAAAAAGCCAGCTGTTCTCGTTCGTTCTCTCTCTCTCTCTCTCTCTCTCTCTCTCTCTCTCTCTCTCTCTCTCTCTCTCTCTCTCTCTCACATCCTATAGCCAGCCTATTGTCTTTCGTGCCAGCCCTGGCTTGCTGGCATCAACTTCGCACCCCTGCAGCTAGCAAGGCCTGGCGTCCCCGTTGTGTTGTCCACACAGTCCTGCATCTGCCCTTGCCCTCCTTCTCATCCTGTCTTTGCAGTGGAAACCGGGTGAGATGGTCCAGGCACCCCCTTTCCACGCTGCTGAAGGCTGAGGAAGACCTTGGCCAGGTGTGGTGCCACCTGCCGCATCCTCCGCAACATTTGTGCATCCAGGGGAGACGTGTTTCTGGAGGAAAGCCCCGGCCTTCCTGGAGAAGAGGCAGAAAGCAATGTGGCGGCCATCAAGGGGCCCCCAACCATTCCCCTGTGGCTGAGCAGCACCAGGCGAAGTGCAGTCGGTCCGGGGTGTGATCGCTCAGTGAATCTGGGGCAACTGCCCTGGAATGCTGAGGCTACTTGAGCCTAATTCTGCAGCCGTGCCAACGGCATTGTGCCAAAGTGCTGTGCAAGGGGGACCTGTCCTTCCACTGCTGAGCAGCAGCACACCCTCCCTTAACCACCATGCGCCCTCCCTGATATTTTCACTCGTGGGTCTTGGCGGGGGGCACAATCCTGCCTGTCAGTGCCTTGCATGCACACAGGGCTGATGGGCAGACTTGCCCTTCCCAATCTGACTTCTCCTTTTATGGCAGTGCTCTGTTCTAATATGATTGTTGATGGCTTTTCAAGCTATAAGGGGTTTTTAATGAGTTTTTATCACAAAATCCTGTACATTTCTTTTCAGAAGTAAATCCCAGTGACCTCAGTGGGTTTTATTTCCAGGCAAGTATTTATAATATTACAGCTCTACTTATTGTTGAAAATAAATTTGTCTTTTGGTACTGAATTATATCAACAGCCTTTGGGTATTTTTAATAAAACGGGAGGGATAAAATACTTTCAAACAAAGAAAGAAGGAAAGTTTCATCTGCTGAATTACAGCCTACAGCCCCAGTGTGGGGCAGACACAATGGGGCATTGTGGGCCTGCCCATTTGGTGTTGGAGTACAGTTCACAGCTGCACACCTTTCACACTCTAATGGCTTGTTTGGGGCAATTTTATCCCTATTCTTTCAGACACAGCCCCCCATTGACTTCAGCAGAGTTTATTCTACCAGGAGTTCTGTGTTGCAATGCAATTGTATAAATGTCTACTCAGAAGTAAGCCCCAGTGAATTCAATGGGATTTACTCCCAGGGAAATGTGTAAACAATTGCAGCCATTAAAGTATCAGTTTACAAGTTTGAAAGTGTCCAGCTAGAAGGCAATCAGTATTGCCCACTGGAGAATTTATGGATTTGTGGTTCAGGCATGCTTTAAAAAATATTTTCTATGTGGCCAAGGAATGTGTTGGACTGCCTGCAAATCTAACACAGATATTTCCACAATTACACACATGGTTCTGTGGTTTCTCCCCCATCTCGGAGGGGCCTTTTCCAAACTGCTGAGTAGAGGGCAGGCATCACACTATCATGACCACATCATGGTCTCCCCTCCCCCTGCCGGAACGCATGTGCTGATCGCAAGAGAACTGCTGCCAGATGGAGCCTCTTGGGGCCCCGGAAGGCGGCATCAGCAAATCCCAGGCCTTGCGGAAGAAGGGATGCACGCCAAGGCGGCTGGAGACCTGGATCTTCCACCCGGAAGTTTGCAAGGCCACGTGCCCCGCCGTCCCACAGTTCATGGGTGCTTATGGAGACAAAGGGGCGAGACCCCTCATCTCGGCTTCATCACACCCTGCTGGCTTTTCCCACATGGGTTTCACCTCCTGCTATTCCCCCACTTCAAATCTTTCAGACTTTTAACCTGAAACCAATTGCCCTCTCTTCTCCAGATACATCTTTTTATTAATTGGAATGTTCTTAGGAGGCAGTGACCTTTAAGCGCACACACGCTTTCTAGCATATGTAAATTAGCATATGCCAGTTATAAGAACAACAACAACTTGTCTGTAGGCCCAGATCTTTCTGGTACCTAGCACTACCCTTGGATGTGCAACTGTTGTAAAATCCTTTCCTTCTTTGATTCCTGTGTACACCTTTCTGCAAATTGGCATTCCTGAAAATGCTCCAATCTTCCAAAAATTCACAAATTCCTTCCCCCATACACAGTTTCATCCATTAGCCTATGTGAAATGTGCAGATCTATGTCTTCTGCAACTAATTCTATGCACAATTAGGTCATATCCCGCAGAGCTGCTCTGTGTCAGGTTTCCCTGCAGGGGGGTTTCACCTGAGCAGGTGACTGGGGTTCTGCTACCTGAAAGGCAGTGGGGGCCTCCTGCCCAAGCTCTTGCAAGGGCCAAGTCCGCATGATGGTTGTGGAGGTGAGGGCTTGGCTTCTGCTGGTAAAGTGTTTTTGTTGTGGTGTTGATGGCAGAATCTTATTACTGTTGTGAATCTGAGTTATATCCCGCCTTTTTCTTTTTTTAAAAAACACAAAGCAGCTAACTTCATTCTGCTCCTAACCCTTAACAACAACCTTGGTGAAGTAGTTTGGGCTGAGAGTCTGTGGCCGAGGACAAAACCCAGATCGCCTGAGTCCCAGTCCAGTGCTCCTAACCACTACACCACATGTTTCAGGGTTCATGTACACGTGCACAGGTGTGTTTGTGGGTGTTTCTAAGGTGTGAGTGCATTGCTGAAGGTCAGTGAGTCCGCATATGTTTCAATAGGAGAAAGCGGGGAGGGAAAGGGGGTGTCCCTAGAAGGGTGATTGCGCGTTGGGGGTGGCATGGGATGGAGCGGGGAAGGAATCAGCGGTTCAGGGAGGAGGGGGGCTATTTTCTCGGCCGACCCGTCCTTCCCTGCTCGCGTCCTTCACGGGTCGGCCCATCCGTGCTAAAGCGACCCTTTGGCCAGCGGCAGGCAACGGCGCCTGGATCCAGAAGAGGGCGCCCGCCCGCCGCTGAGCAGCAAACCCTCGCGGGGCTTCAGCCTTGCCTCGCGCAGAACGGGCCGGCGGGCGCTGCAGAATTGCTGCAACGGGACTTACCAGAAGCTCCCCTGCGCGTTCTCCCCGGTCCCGGAGGCATCCTTTCCAAGTGAAGATGGCCGCGCTTTCTTCCTCGCCGAGCTTTTGCACCAAGCTGAGGCGTTTCTTTTTTTCTCAGCCCCTTCGGACTACAGCTCCCATTCACCGCCAGCTAGCTTTCTGGCTGCAAATGGGAACTGCAATCCAGCCACAGCTGGAGGGTGCCCGGTTAGGGAAGGCTCATCTCATTGATCCAGGCTTCCTATCGCTTCTATGACTGATGCACTTTGTACAATTATGTGATTCAAGAAAATGAAAACATGGTTTCAACGGAGGTCACCTTTTTTCATGCAGGAGCAAATTCTCCTAGTCAAAGGCACAGAGTTCTGCAAGGTCTTAGGAACAAGCGACTTCATTCAGCGCCACTGTTCTCGGCCTTGCGCTGCCACTTGGATATGGTGCAAGCAGTTGTCTCCCAGCTGCTCTGCTCCCGCCTCTTCGCATGCCTTTCCGCCTCCTTTCCAAGGCCCAGTTATACCCGCGGAGAGGCGGGCTGCATGCAAAGCAGCATTCCGGCCAAGAGGAAGGCGGGGTGGGGGCCCCTGTTTGCAGGACCCCAAGAGCTGGGACAATGCTCCCTCCCCAGACACCGCTAGGAGAACATAGGATTGCAACGCTGTTTGCAGCACTGCATGCTTAGATGGAAAAAGTTCCTCTACTCCCAGCATTGGGAATGATGGGCATTGCAGTCCAAAACATCCAAAGGGCACCCAGTTGGGCAAGGGAGGGGGAGCTAGTTAATTGCTTCTTGTCCTGTCCTCTTCAGAATATTTGCAAGATTTTTTTATACCCTGAATTGATACAAGGCAGAAACATGCAGCCACTTACTGCCATGTCCTCAGCCTTAAAAACCTTTATTTAGAGAGGGTTTATCTGTGGAAGCGGGAATGTGAAGCCACCAAATGGAACCTCTGTGTGTTGGCTCTGGAAGCCCTTCCCATCCTGGGGACTGCGGCCCTCACCCCATCATTTTCATGTCTGCTCTCAGTGATCTGCGGTAAAATTAAAGGGAGCTGGGCTCCAAGTAGGACCAGCTGCTAGGCTCTAGCCAAACCCACAAGGAGCATGGGGCACAATAAAGGCGAAAGTTCTCCCAAACCACTCCTGAGTTGCAGATTTTGGTGGCACTGGGAAAAACAATCCCACAAGCTCCTGGCCATCTGGGAATGATTTTCTTTCACTACATTTGGACAACTTTCATTCACCCACACGCCCACCCTTTGCAGGAACGGTTTGGTTCATCCCAAACCAAAGCAGAAAACAGAGCCATCCTATGCAGAAGAGGGGAAGGAGATATAATTGATTTTAAAAAGAAAAGAAAAGCCACACTGTCAAGATAATTATGTTTTGCTCCGAATGGAAATCACAGGCCCAGGCAGCATCATCTGGTACAGTTTCACATGGAGCAGAAAGCCAGTTTGTCTTGGTAATTAACATGTTTCATTGCACGGTTTGAGAAGAGCTCAGTGAGCAGAGCAGAAAGCAAGACAAAGCTGGCCTGCGTGTTTCTGTGCCAGTGCTGTAAGGGGGTGCAGCGCTCATCACCCCAGTCTCCATAGCCAGGCCTGCAAGGTGTGGCAAAGCTCAGGTGGAACAGGGAAGCCCTCCAGGGGAGCAGTGAAAGAGACCAGCAGTGTCCTTTCCTGTAAAAAAACCCTCTGTGCGGCCCTAAAATAGGCCAGGGTTGCATGATTGCTGGAGGGAAAGGCGCAGTGGCTTCTTTTCCCTGCTCCCGAGCAAACCATTTGCACTCTGCAGTTTGCCTAATTACCCTTGGAGCACGTGGATTGCCAGGTCATCCGTGCCTGGTGAGAGGCACAGCGAGAGCTGCTTCCAACCCAGCCCAGAATCCACAATCCAGAATCCATGATCCATGGCTTGTTGTAGAGTCTCAGAGTGGTTGGAAATCAACTTCATGGGCTCGGACAACATGGTAACCTGTGTGCCAGGTGGGAAATAGAGCAAGGTCACCAATGAAGGCTTTGTAAAAGTCTTGTTGCTGCAGAGGTGATGCAATTTGGGGACGGCTTGCGGCATGATCCCTCCTCAACAGTAACCCCCTCACTCAAATGCCCCTCCACTGTGCTTGGAAGCTCGTTGGCATCCATGGCAGCTTTTAAAGGTTGAAGGGAAGAAGAAGGAAAGACTCATTGCAGCATGGCATGGAGATGCGGAAGCCCCTGATCCCCAGCAGCTGATTGGAGGTAGAGGGAGCAGGGAGGGACCACCCCTAGATTTGAAATCCTCCATCCCTGCACCGTACAAACTAACTGAACCTTCTGCCTCATCTGCCCTATCTCTATCGTCAGCCCGTGCTGGGAAACTTTCTGCTTCTGGGAATCTACACATCATCCCCAGTCCCTTCCAGTTGTACAGTCTAGGCTTAGATTCTGGTGTTTCAGGCTGGATCACCTGAATTTGAACAGGGCACAGGTGTACATGGAAGAGAACTTAACTACCCCATGCTTTTTTCTGAAGCTAAACCAAAGCTGCTATTGGACCCACAGTTGTGAAGCCAAACGTACTGGGAGACCTGATAGTAAGGATTTCCAGTTCCTTGTCCCTTTTGTCCCTTAAATGCTTGATGCAACCAATGACGCCTACTCCCTTTCCTCATTTGTTAGCTGGCAACAAAATGCGGAAGCTCTAAGAGGACGTGTCATCTCTCTCCAGTCCTATCTATCATCTCTCCTGGAGGGGAGCAAGCATGAGAATAAAACTGCTCTAGAAGAACATTTACATAAAGGGTAGACTGAAATGAATGTTTACTAATGAGAGCTGCCCAGCTCTCTGGGGACCAGTTTATGAAAAATAAATCACAGTGTCCTTGCTTTGGAAAAGAGGCTGTTAATTACAACCCGCTTCCCTTTGGGACATTCACACTAGGAGGTGGAGAGGGGATTACGTCTTGGCAGTGCCAGTGTTTATGGAACTTCTCCAAGCTTTCAACTGTTTAATCTCTGTTTCATCCTATATTGGCAAAGATGGCCCTGCCCCGATGCAAGGCGAGGCACTTGTCCTCGTGCAGGGGATTTGGGAAGCCCTGTCCCTTGTCCCTACTTCCTTTGACCTTGGCTTCTCCGGCCTCATTCTTTTCTGCCATTTGTAGGACTCCTCCTCCTGCCAAAGACTCCACCCTCTTTCTCCTGCTGCTCCGTCTTCCTGACGCTGCCTCCCAGAACATCTGGCTGGGCCGCCTTTTCAATTTCTTCCAATCCCTAGTTGTAGGAGCTCCTGGGGAAATGGCTTTGGGTGCCGTGGGTCCCCTTTTACATGGCGGTCATGATGGGCAGAGTAGCCCAGAGTTAGGATTCTGCCGGAGAGGCCTAGCCTGCTGTGCTGTTCCAGCCATCCTGCTCCCGTGAGCCAAGCACACCGCGTCTGCTGGCCTTGGGGAGTTTCTGGAGCCAGCCTTGGCAGTTTCGGAGGTTCCCCTCAAGATCTGCCTGATTGTGATCTCATGCCAGCCTGGCCAAGCCCATATCCACGCTGTTTCAGGTCCGTGCCGAGAATGCCATGAGAGGACATGGAAGCCACGTGGATGCAATCAGAACCAGAGCTGAGGAAGGCAAGGCAGCCAGTTCAGGCATGTAAGCCCCAACGTTTCCTTGGCAGGATGATTGCGAAGACCGCTTGCCTTCGGTGCATGCCTGTTTCCAGCAGTGGCAACTTGTTCCAGGCCTGGTAATTTACTTTGAGGGTGTCAAGCCGAAAACTCTGGCAACAGGCCCCAAGCCAAACAGCAGATTACACTAAGTGCGCAGCAGGTGGAGGCTTGTCTTGCATCTTACTCTCATGCAAGTGTGCATGGCCGTGATTTGGATCAGAACCACAATAATCTGAGAGAAGAAGGATTTAATATGTCTCTCCCTGTTTCTTCCAGATACGGTCCTCTTGAGTGATTAAGAAAAGAATAAAAAATAACCTGCATTATATTCAATGGAAGTTTTGTTTTGTTTCTTCTTGTACCTATCCAGGAGGCTGTGTGTGGAATTTAAGGGTGCGGAATAGGAGGAAAGGGATATAACCCTCCTCTCACAAAGCAATTTTCTTGCTCCACAACAGACTGCGCACGCTTCCATGAGAGCAAAGCGGAAGCCAATGATTTGCCACTTAGCCCACAAGTCCCTGGTAGGGTTAGAATTTCATCTTGGTCTTTGATAAGAATGCATTTGTGATAAGATACATTACGATCAGAAAAAAATGAATGTGTGAAAAACTGACTGGCTCATCCATCCAAGCCCAGGGCTACACGCGCTTCACTCTTAAAAATTAGTTTCCCATTCCTTTTGTACGCAGCCATGCTTGCTTGTGGTGGTGAATTCCTGTTGCCAGGCATGCTCTTGTTCCTGACAGACACATCTGCTTCAGCAGCCACATGGCAGGCTGGCACGCCAAGGTCCTCTCCAGGCGGGGAACTGTTGCCCCTAGTGCATTTGGCTCATACAAGTGGATGAGAATTTCCTGTTTTAAAGAGGAATGCACCAAATGTATTCATTTATCTTATGCCCTGACTTTCTACCACAAATGGGATGGAAGGCAGCATGCAATCACTAATAAAGCCTGATAAAAACAACAATCAGACGACTACAAGCACATTCCATTCTGTGATGGAAAGAACTTGAGAATTAAAAGGTCCAAATGTGGGAGAAATCCAAACAGAGAGATTGATCCGTTCCTAGTCTCTGTGTACCACTGGGGTAGCTTACTGGAGTTGTTTTGAGGACTGGTTTGGCATCCAAAGCGGTGCAGAGGGCAGATCAGAACAGCATGCCAGCGTTCACAGCATATCCTGTTTTTCCTCCCTCCTGTTTATGTCAGCAGACCAGAGCCTAAGAGGGCCCCGCTGCGGTCTCCGTAGAAGCCCCTCGGCCTCCTTTTCTAGGTTGCCTATGACTGCCAGATCACTAATGATAGCCTTTGCAGTGCTGAAAATCAGAGGATCGTGGGAGCTTAGCTGAGATCTAAATGCAGCATGAGCCATAAATGCAGGGTTAGGGAAGGGAGATGGAAAGGGGAACAGAAATTCAACACTTTGAAGTAAACTTTAGAGGATTATGAACATGTCCAGAAATGCAATCATAGCAACAGCTATTTTCACAGTTCTAATAGCATTTCTACACCACAGACCTAAAGGATGCTCCCACTCTTATATGCATGCACCAAATTTCCTCCAACTAACTTAAGCCTCACACACATGGTTCTCCCCTTATTTTAACCTCACAACAACACTGTGAAGTAGGTCAGCCCAAGAAACAGAGGCTGGGTTGTTGAACTGAGGGTAGTTTTTGAACCTTGGGCTGTGTTACTTGTGCTAAGAAACCATGGTTGGTTAAACTTGAACAACCCATGAAGAGAACCCATAGTTTTTTGTTGGATTTTGAACTGTGAGTTGTTTGTGGTGATGGTTTGTTACTATAGCTGGATTCTAGCAACACAACAATATATGTTTCAGCAACCTAAGGCTCAGCAGCAACAACCTACTGCACTCATACCCAGCTTCTGTTGTCTGAACCCACAGTGAGTAGCCCAAGGTCATCCCGTGACTGCCATGGCTGGTAGGGATTTGGGCCAGGCTCTTCCTTTTCCAGTACTATTCACTGCTGATTCTTACAGTTATTGAATTGCAATGTCTCTTCCCCGGGAACTTTGAAAATTGTGATAATTTATTTTATGGAAGGGAGAGAACAGATGTCTCTAACCAAACTTACAGTATCTTCACCCAAGTGCAGTTCTTCAGTAAGAGGCCATGAGGACCAGCATAGCAAATAAACAGAGACAGCAACTGCTGAACTACGACTTACTCCTAACTGGTGTAAAATCAATGCACATTTGTGGGGTGGCCCCGTGCAAATGTCCACCAGGACTCTGGAATTTGTCCATTCAGTGGCTTCCATCAAGCCTGTCACCCATCTCTCTGTGTTCTCCATTTCCTATTGTTATTTGCAACACAAACACAAACTTACACAACATTATTGAAGGGCTGGATGGTGATAGAGGGGAAATGCGGGGAGAGGGAAGGGTTGGGGGCACCCTTCTCCACTGCTGCGTTTCAGTTTCTCAGTGGCCTGTGTGGTCGTACCAAGCACGCCCTGGGCCTTCTCCTCTGTGCATGTGTCTAAACCCTTTGCAAAGTGGTTTGAGTTGGCGGCCATCACTACATTTTGGGTAGCCAATTCCATAGGCAGGGCTGGTGCCAAGGATAGGTGTGGTTGAGCACTTGCTGATCTCCATGCCCCCGCAGGGCCTGCTGACAAAAGCTCCCCGGACTTGCTTCCCACCACAGCCTGCTGGTGCAGCCAGCAGTAATGGCAGCCAGAAGGCAGATTTGCTGAGGGAGGGAGCCCACTGCGGATGCCTTCAAATGGGAGGAGTGGAGATGGCTGGCAGATCCTGCAGGAAAGAGGCCAGATAGATTTGAAAAAGCAAACCAGCAATTTTTATTAAGAATACGGAATGCAAGGCAATACTGATTTTACACAGCTGAACTCTGGAGACAGCCCTGATCAACAACAGAAGAAGAGTTCATGTTGTTTACATCACTACTGAAGATACTTTCTCATGGGTCCACACCTCCTTGGTTACTCATCATACATCTGGGCACGTCTTCCCTCTATCCACCCCGTATCTCCAGATTGCAGTTGAAAGGTTTCGCCTTGAAGGATTCCTTTCTTGGCCCGTTGGAATCCCTGTTGTTACTTCTTACATGGGTATTACCATGCCTAATTGTAGCTCTGTTGCTAGTAACTAAGTCAACTCTTTGATCCTGCGTGTTCCTGCACCATCTATTTTCATGTGTCAGCTTCTTTGCCAAGCATGAGGCACCAAGGAAGGAGTATTTATGATTTTTCTCTCACAAGGCCTTCCTTTGATCTGTCCCAAATCTCCTGTCGGTGAGCTTCGTTGGATGACGCTGATGGAGGGAAATGCCCTCCTGTCCACATACACTATACAAGCATCATTTTGTACACCACTGTCTCCTCTTTGTCGTAATACGTTGCCATTTCTGACTTACGTGACCCTGTGAAGGAAGGTCCTCCAAACTAAAGTACCCATGACACCCCTGCTCAGCTCGTGTAAGTTCAGGGTTGCAGCTTCCTTGTTGGAGTCAGTCCACCTTGTATTTGGTCTTCCTTTTCCTTCTTCTTCTCTTCCTGTACTTGCCCGTTTTCTAAGCTCAACAATCCCAACGGCTGGGACCTTTCCTCATAGGGGAGTTGCTCCTCTTGGTTGCCATCTTCTGCCCCCGTTCCAACTCCACATTGTCTTTCTGACTTGTGGTCACCAAAATGGCACACGGGATCCTAATGGTGGATCCTAACAGTTGCCACATGCATTGCTAAAATGCTGGTGGCTGGGCTTTGATCCCACTCTTAATGATTCCTAAAACCTTTCAGAAACGCTCATCTGCCATGGCTCATCCTCTAGTCACAGAATTCACTCACCTAAGAAGAACGTTTGAAAACAGAGCAAAACTATGGACGTGATTCCGGACACAAGCCCCGCTCTGCCCCAAGACAGAGTCAGACTTCTGTGTGGGTGTTTTTTGTATGTGAGGGGGAGAACAGGAGACGGATCCCAGATGCACATAAAAGCTATAAAATAAATAACTGAAATGAAATCAGGCTTTATAATCAACATGAAAGAATGTGCCTGTAGCGGCATAAAAGCGTCAATTAAAACACATCATTCCCCTGACTACAAAGGGACTCCAGGCTCATAAGCAGGTTTGCCAAATTCCAACAGAAGGAGCGCGGAGTTCATCAGTCTGGAAAGGAAGGAAAAATGGGATTCAAAAATGCTTTCGCTGGAACTACCAAATTTGTAGCCATGTCTTTAACAGAGCCCTGAGACTAGATTAGATCCAGGTTTAGATATCCTTAGAGCAGTTGGGGGAAGTCAACGGCCCTTGATTGTGGATGCAATTGGGTGCTCCTTTACTTGATCTGAAAAGCAGATTCCTAGAAATCTAGTAATTAATTACATGATTTCTTTAAAACTTTTCTATTCTATACCACATTAGTCTCACTGCTCTCAGGAAGTTTACAAGTTAAAATAAACAACATTTAACATAATAACAGTAAATTATAGCAATCCATAAAGCAACCAGCAATAACAATAAGATAAAAAGACACTAGAACTAAATAAGTAAAATAAATTTAATAAACCATCAATAATCAAATAAAACAGTGTCTTCATAAAATAAATAAAATTCAACAATTCAAATAGTTGGGGAATCAAAAGGCCTTAGCCCGGCACCCAAAAGCAAAGAGTTAGTGTCAAGTGCAGCTCTCTGGGGAGCTGGCTCCACAGATGGGGTCCCATGGTCGAGAAGGCCCTTCCAGTGTAGACGATAGAACCCTGGGGTTCTAGACTCATGTCTCAGGGTTCTAGTTAGAATTCTGTTTTGAACCCATTGGAGTTTCTGGGTTGGTCCCCCAGTTGCCTGCCACCACTTCGTAGGTTCACAGGGTGGCCACCTCGGTGGCATTGGAGGGGAGTGTGTAGCAGGCACCCTTCCCAGGGGCCCTCAGGCCTGGCCCTCGCCCTGTCCCTGCAGGCTACCCATATAGCAGGAGGGGGCAGCTGGCCCGGTCCCTGCCTCCCGAGGCCATCTTATTTCTTTCTTTCTTTATTAAAACATTTCATGTGCTTCATCTTCATGTGCTTGGCTCCAAAACAGCCGTGCCCAGAATTACTAGGAGCAGCTCGGGGGCAAGCTGGCACACACGGGCCCCCCAGACCGCCTCATCTCTGTCTCCTTCGCTGTTATTGTTTCTTCCCCATGGCAGAGCGTTTCCCCCCCCCCCACACACACACCCCTCCCTGGCTGCAACTATTTATGTGGCTGGCGCATACCGAAGTAATGGCGGTGTCTTCATAGATCATCCCCACAGCCATAAAAGCTGGCAGGCTGAAATGAGTTTAGTGCACGGGAAAGGGCGGGTGGGGAGAAGAAGAGGAGAAATGATTGAAAATGTTGCAGATTAGTCCAAGGCCTCATCTCGCGTTGGCAGGGAGGGCACGACACCCACCCATCCCAGGGTGGCTCGGCTTCCTCCACCCTGCTCTAGATTAAACCGGCCTCTATGGCTTTTTACATATTTATTGGGCCGCTGAGGAAGTGCTGGGGTGGGGAGGGGGGCGTATTGCATGACATTTCCTGGGGAGTCCTCCAAACAACACAAGGACACGATTTGTCCTGCTGCAGAGGGCAGGGAAAGGCTGGCAGGGAGCACAAAGGGCTTTCTTACACACCCCGACAAACCCCAAGTTTCAAACCTGTAAACGGGTGACTGGTGCTTGCCTGCAGGGACTGACACCTGTGTCCGTGGGGCTCCTCGTCCATCACAGCTTTTATTTTGAGATTTATAGTAGCCACTCTTGGCTCCATGGTGGTCAGCTTATTTTAACGATGGCATTCAGCATCATGGATTGCTCCCATACAGCTCAAAAGAAAAGCTGCAGTTGATGAAGCATTCACTGGCCTAGGAGTCACTATACTTGTTCCTGTTCTGATGAATGCCCATGCTGCTTGTGGATGATAGGAGTTGTAGTCCAATGCATCTGGGGGAAAAGCTGGGTGATCCACAGATCTTCTGAGAGCTAATTCACCTGTGAGCTGTATTTGAAGGCCTGTCCTGTCTTGTCCAACTCCGGCTTAAAGATGAAAAACCTTTGGAACAATTTTCCATGCAGCCTTCCTCATTAGGCTGAGATGTGCTGTATTTCTACATAAATGAATTATTTTTGAATGTTCATTTATATTTATTTATATTTATATTTAAATAAATATAAATTTATTTATATTTAAATTTATATTTATATTTAAAATGTAGGTCCCCTTTAAGGGTAAAATGCACTTTATTAGTATATTATATATCCTTTAGTATATGCAAATCTTATGCAAGCCACTACCCTCTTCTGTCTGCATGTTTGCTGCTATGTTCCCTCTTTCCTGGCAATCTGTACTTAGCTACACTACACAAGCACCTAACTCAGAACAATTTGTTTCAGTGGTTCCTCTTTGGACAGACTCGATATCCCTTACCCTACGCTTGATAAATTATGGTCACTATGTAATTTATTTTTGTAGCATAAGCCTACCCTGCCTTTTGCCCAATGTCCCCAAGGTGGCTTGCAATAAAACATAGAATCACCCCACCACAAAAAAGGACAATTAATCCATAAAAGTAGCAGAATGAAAATCAGAATCACACACAAAGGCAAACTAATAGAACCAGCAGTTAAAATGGAGATTAAAAAAGGCAGCACACTGCAAAGGGTGTGAACCTAAGGATACAATAATCTATGTGTCTGTTCAAGATAAGTTTCACCAAGTTCAGTGCCACTTGCTTCCAGGTAAGGGGTGCAAAACGGCAGATTCTTTCTCTCTAAATTCCATGGAGAGTATAACCTTTTGTGTGTTTATACAGAAGTATCCCATTCCATTCAGTGGGCCTTAGCTGTAGCAAGCTTGGCAGGGTATGCTGCTCGAAGGTCACTAAGGCAGACAAAACAGGACTCACTTGGTGCTTGAAAGTTGACAGAGATGCTATGTTCTCTCTCCAGAAACTGGACTTCAGCTGGAAGGATGCTCAGAGAAGAAGAGAAACATCTACCCATTCTGACTGTATTGTCTCAGGATTTGGATTCAGCTTATTTGCCCATCCAAACTATTCCTGAATCCAGGCATGTCCAGCATTTGTATAGCCTTCTGGGTAATTATTGGGCTTGCAACCTACATTGGGGCAGATGCAAGTGTGCATGGTTAAGCATGGGCACCAATGTCAAGGAGTAACTTCCTTCCATCCCCTCCCCCTCCAGACGCTTAGACAGATTGTAAATATTGTTGATGGTATGTGGAGCTTGATTATTCTATAACCAAATCCATTTGTAAGATTACACATTCTATTAAAATCTACTTGTGTTTTTATAGTCAATTTAACTTACAGCAGGTGGAAAAGAAACTTCAGCAATGTGCAGTGGAATGTAGGAGTTTGTTTCCAAGTCACGAGAAGGAATAGTTGCACTTAACTTAATTTCAGTTTCGAGCTGGGGTGAGCCAACATTTACTGGTAGATCTCCGGGTGATCTGAAGGAGATTAGTAAGGACTGCCAACTGCAAACTGCTTGAAAACAGAAGCAAAAAATACTACTTCCACCATGAATAATACTGCCAAAATGAAGAAGGTTGGAGTTATCCAGGGGTGGATATTTGTCTGGAGGGACTGAGAGCTCCATTTAGGTCTGGTGCGCAGAAGAAATTCCTGGGCTCCGAATTGGCTTGCAGGCTCCAGCTGGTGAATCGCGCAGGTTCTGGTAAAAAAGAGAAAGTAGATCCTGTACAGGTGAACTTTATCCATGCCTGATCTAGAGAACGGTGTCTTTTTCTGGGCGCTGCACTTAAAGATGGATGTACTCTGCACACATTGGAATGAGTTCAGAGAAGGACAGCAAAGATGGCTAGGGGTATGGAAAACAAGTCCTGTGAGAAATAGTTGAAAGCATGGAGTATATTTATTCTGGGTACAGTCTTTTCAGAGTGATTGCATGCCCCTGGCCTTAGAGACTTCTGGGCGTCCAATGCAGAGTGGAGGTGAGACAGAGGCGCGCTCTGCCTGCCCATCCTTCTGTCCTGCATTTTTGTTAGATGCGTTGCTTTGCCTGTCTAGCTGAAGTATCCTGGGGGAGAAAGGAAGGAGAGGGCTGGGGCAAGATGTTAGCCTGTTGTCCGCAGTGTCCACCCTCCCTGTCCCTCCAAACTCCCCCTTTTGCGCCCTCTGAGGTGGCTTCCCCAACCTTAGGGAACAGCTGGTATTGTTCTTTCTGTGGTGGCCATGAAGGGTGGTGGAGAAGGGACCCTGCCGCTGGGAATCTGCGACCCACTGCCGCCCCTTGGACAGGATCGAGAGATCACAGGATTGCACGCTGATGAAGTTCAGTGATGCCTTTTGAAACAACATTTCTCAGGGTGACTTGCAGTTCATATAATTAAACATATTGAAAATGTATTTTTAAAATATAATGAAGAGCTGCAGCATAAAACAATTTCAGGGAGACCAAGAAAAGGCATATAACCACAAAAGCCAAGCAAGATGACATGAAAGATCCAATTTATTATTTTAATAAAAAGCAGAATGAAATAAAAATATCTTTAAAGCCCACTTAAAAGTAAACAGGGTGGGAGCAGATACACCTCTTTGGGAGATATGGGGCCACCACTGAACAGGGGAGGTGAAGCCTCTGGGACAAAACTCAACTGTTTGCACAGTTGAGAGCCAGTGTGGTGTAGTGGTTAAGAGCATGGGACTGGGACTCAGGCGATCTGGGATCTAGTCCCCGCTCGGCCATGGAGCCAACTGGGTGACTTTGGGCCAGTCACAGACTCTCGGCCCAGCCTACCTCACAGGGTTGTTGTTGTGAGTTAAGATTGAGAGAATTTTGTTAGCCACCTTGAGTTGCTTGAACGGAAAAATGGTGGGATATAAATATAAGAAATGCATAATGTGTGGTCAACAGAAGAAAGCCAACAATCAAGCACTGAAGATCATACTGGGCAGCAGGCGATGCACCAGTTTCTCGGAGAGTTCGTTATCCACTGCAGGAAGCTCCGTGTTCCCACACAGCAGGCACCCCACCCAGCGTGGGCCTGCCGGCAGATCATGTTTCTGCTTCCAGCTGGTGGGGCCAGGGGTGAGGAGAAACGCCTACTTGTTCAAGAGACACTCTTAAATGAGTCAAGTGTTTCTGGAAACCAACCCAGAGAATGTAAGCTGCATTTCAAGTTAGCAAAGGTTTGAGGCTCTGGGTGCTTTCAGGAGAGGCCACGATTGAGCAAGCAGCCCGCCCTGTTCACAGACTCTGACCCGGGGGGACAGCCATCCAGAGGACTTCATCATTGTCTTGCACTGGGAACCCTCCCATATGTTACCGTTGCTTTGTCAGTGTGCTTCCCATTCTTCCACCAAAGTAAATTCACTAAGGAAGGAATGGTGGAATAGTCACTGGTAGTGCTAATGACCTTCTGGATGGAAACACCTGACTCAGTTCAGGCAACACCCTGAATGTGGGTGAAATGTGGGTTATCATCTTGTCTGAACTCAGCAGAGATGACAAACCGTGGTGACCAACCCACAGTTCATCACTCAAGAACAAGGCACAGGTTATCTTCATGGGCTGTTTGTGGTTTAGAAGCTACAGCTTGTTAGTACAGCCAGGTTTGGACAGCATGACAATCTGGTGTTCGACAGCAAGTCACACCTAATCCATACTCAACCTTCAGTGTAGCTTATTGTGTTGTCTGAACCCAGTCAGTATGTCCTGAAGAAAGTGGGACTGACTCCAACACTTGGTAGAGCAAGGCAGCTGGTTTGGGGGCTCATGGAAGGAAGCAAATAGTCTGTCCTTCATAATGATTGCATCTATATTTCCCAGGAAGAGGAAAGATGCTAGTGGGGTTTTCTCCCTCCGGTACCAAAATAACTTCAATTTGGTTACTAACTAATCACTAAGACTGAAGAGGGTGGGCTGCCTTTTGCTTTTCTGCCACAGATGACAGCATCCATCCTGCTCATGGTGGCAATTGGCCCAGCTCCCACAGTGCAAGGATGGTTGGAACACTTTGGGTGGGCGCACCTGTGACATGTCACCTGTCCATCACTGATCGTGTGTGCCTCATTTTCTTAGGACGCGGGGCATGATCTGAACCTATGCAATGCATCTCGCTTTGCAGAAACTAAGCAGGTTGGATGGCCATGGAATACGTTTTGTACTGGAAATCAGGATGCTCTGAGTTTCCATGGGGAAGAAAGGTGGGATTGTTCTGTAATTAAAAAATAATAACACTACTGCTAAACAGGCTAAGTAAAAAGGAGGAGGCAAAAGTATTAGAGGAGAAATGGGGAACCTGCAGTCTTCAGATGTTCTAGGACTTCAGCTCCTGTTCATTCCTGACTCTTGGGTTGTGCAAGGTGCGGCTGCTGAGAGCTGTAGCCCAACATCTGGATCAAACGATTGATGAATGTTTGCTGGGGAAAGATGCCTCTTTAATTTTAGAAAAGTATCCAAAGATACGTAAAATTACTGGATCCCACAATCCTATGCCTGTTCAGACAGAAAAACAGTCCTACAGCTCCCAGTATTCTCCAGCCCACCATGCTAGCTGTAGGAATTTTCTCATTTTTTAAAAAAGAAACAGGATTGTGCTCTAAATAGACTTATTTCTTAAGGAACCATTAACAAATAACCTGCATATAGAGCTACAAAAAGCCAACCTGTTTTATTGCATTTGGGATCAATATAGTTGGAGATGCAGCACTTCCTTTTGTTACAATTCCTGTTCCTCTGCTTGCATGGCAATGTTATTATGATAGCATTTATTTGATTACCTTGGATAAAGGGAAGCTATTAGGAAAAGTAAATAAATAGTAAAAGAACTTCTATATTATGTCACTGAAAATAGTAAATGCCTACTTTATTGCCCTTTTGGTGCCAGGCAAAGATCTTTCTATTTTCCAGAGACTTTTAGATCCAATGTTAATCCTGCTGACTGTTTTAAGCTGCTTTTATCATTTTGGGAGCTTTTAGCTTAGACAGTGTGTGTGTGTGTGTGTGTGTGTGTGTGTACATTTACATTTTGATAGTTTCATTCCTTTTTAAGCCATCTTGAGAATATGATTGCACAGCCGAGTAAACATACTTAATAAATGTGAGAGTGTGATTATCTCACCTCTCCTAACTAGGCACCTGGGTCTTGTTGTCTTGCCTCTCATTCTCTCATCCTCAACTTCTGCTCCTTTCTGGCAGCACTTGGAGGTCCAGTCAAGGTGAGTGGCCTGCATCTTTACTTGACTGGGAAAAGGGTCCTCTCACACTCAGAATGTTGCTGCATTTTAAGTAAGGGTTGGGAGTGGAAATCTCATCCATATCTTTGTGTTTCACAGTCAGATTTTTCCTCTTCACCTTCTGTCTTAAAGCTACATTACAAATATTTTCTTCTAGATTTAGGAGACTAGATGGAGTTCTAGGCTGATGAGGTTTTATTCTGCTTTATTTGCAACCTTTGTTACGGACGGGAAGAGCTTTAGGTTGTCTCTGCCCTTTTTCCTTCCCTCTCTCACTGGAATGCAGAGCTTCTCCAAAATGGAATTCGGTCCTTAGGCTGAAAGTGGTTCTGTAGTCCTGAGTTAGAGCAAATTTCCTTAATGTGGGCTGCTTGGGAATGATGCAGACTGTCACCCTAAACACTTGGGAGAACAACAGGTTGGATAAAGCTGGGTTAAAGTGCTGAATTGGAGAGACTCTGTTCAAATCCCATGCATTCGCAAAACTCACCAACTTCAGACTATTCACCATCTTTCTACCTAGCCTACCTCACAGGATTATTGCAATGAGAAAAATGTCTTCCTTTCATCACCTTAGGAAAGCAATAGAACATGAAATTAGCTCTGTATACAAGTCTGTATCCACATTTGGAATAGTGTACAGTTCTGATGCCACATCTCAAAAAGAAGTGAAGAAAAGGACAACCAAAAAGATCAAGGAGCAGGGAGTCTCTCCCTAGAAGGAATATTTACAATGTTTGCAGCTTCTTAGCTTCAAAAAGTTATGGTGGATGTGAAAGAGCAGTTATACCTAACTGTCCAGGGATCCTGGGAGTTGTAGCCCAAGACTTCTGGACAGCATGGTGCATGGTATACAAGCAATTCTCCTCCTAGAGTATTCCAGTCCCCCAGAATTCTCCCAGAGTACTAGAACCCCAAGCTCCCCAAGGTAGCTGAATGGTAGGAGATTCAAGACAAACTAAAGGAAGATCTTCATGGTGCATCTAGTTAAAGTGTGAAATTCATGCCAGAAGGTGCAGTGAGGGCCACCAACTTAGATGGTTTTCAAAGGGGGTGAGACAAATTCATGGACAAGTTCACTAGTCACCATGGTTATATCCTGCCTCCTGGTAGCAGAGAATGCATGCTTCACAATACCAGTTGCAGGAGAACATGACTGGGAGGGTGTTCTTGCACTTGTGTTGTGCTCGTGGGCTTCACATGGGCTGTTGTGGGGATGGATAGGAGGACTAAATGGGCCTTTGGCCTGATCCAGCACAGCTCTTACGATTTTTCATTCATTTCAAAGCAAATAAATATCCAGTGGCAGGTGGAAAAATGCAGTGGCCCGAATCCAGTTAAAAGCCCTGTTGAAGCTGACATTAATTCTTGACTATGTAAAATCTCCTTATTGAACCTCAGGCTTAGCACATGCACAAGGAGTGCATAATGCAGTTCTTGGCTGAGACAAGCTTCTAAAATAAATCTCTTGTAAAACTGAACTGTCCCCAGAGTGTAGTTAAGAAAATAAGAGCTTGCCAATGTGCCAACAGCTGGGTCCTTTGATGCATTTTAAAGAGCCCCTTCCTCAGAGAAGAAGATGCCCTTGCTCACCGTCTGTGGAGAAGCCAAGCTCTGCTGGGGTTAACCTTTAAAGCTTTAATTGGCCAGGTTACCTGAGGGATCGCCTCCCTGGCATCATGTCCTCTGCATCTAAGGTTTATGACTTTCCAAGAAGGCCTCTGATTCAAAGATCAGCTCAGTTCAGGGAGCATCTTCTATAGCATCCTGGACTAAGCATGTAGCTCTCCCATCATCTGATGGAGATCCCCTTCCCATGTACCCTGTACTGTCACATTTACACAGGAATATCAACTGCAGAGAAAGAGACAGCAGCTCTTCAAAACCTGCAGGTAGCTTTCAGGAGGGGTGGAAGCTTAGAAAGGCCAGGTTGTGGCAGCCGTCTTAAGCGGTCAATTGACTGCAGTCTTTTGCTGGAACAACAGCACCCCAGGAGAAAGCACCCTGTCACCCTTTTCTGTAATGTGCTATCCAAGGTCCAGATACGACTCCCATTTTTGTAAAAACAGAAGGGCAATGCAAACAGAACTTCTGCATGGCTGGCTTAGGCTGGACCAAGGCACATGCAGAGCCTAGCAAGGACTCATGGAGCTGCCATGGAAGGTTCAGCAAATGCCATTTCTCTTGCCCTTGCAGTGTGACTAGGGAGAAGCTGCATAGTGAGAAATTCTCTCTTCTCTGCAATTTTTAACAGTGTATAGGCTGTCTTTCACGGCCTGCACAAACCTGATCACCAAATCATCCTCATTTCTGAGACATCAATGAAGTCCAATTTCCCTCTTGCTACCCCCACTTCCTCTGCTAATCACTTTTTCTTTATTTTAGGTCACTTAAAAACAACCGAATGCTGCTTTCGATAGCAGCATGGCGCCAATTGGCAAGGATGTGCCATGGGCCTTCCCTACAAATCAGGTCGATTGTGTTGCTATGGTGAAAAGGCAGTGATCTCATAAAGAATGGTATTATCAGATTATGAGCAGAACTAAGAGGTTTCAGTGAGCAGGAGGGCGGGTGGAGAGGGGTCTAGGCAGGGTGGCAGTTTGGATGGGTTAGACTCCCTGTGTTGTCTAGCAGAGGCAAAAGGCAACACTTTCTTTCATATTGCCTGACACCCACTTTCCCTCTCTCTGAGAAAGCCTCAGCAACGTGTTCCCTGGGACTGCAAACATTTGCTTTTTCCATCAGCCAGAGAATGAGGGCCCTGAGAGCTGCATCGTCTGCCCCTCAGGAAGAGCATCATGTCCACACATTAGCTAGAAAGAGAACAGCTGCAGAATGCTTATTGTGCTGTTCCGTGCAAGAATATAAGATAAGAAAGTTTTGTAGGTCTGAACCTGGAAAGGTTCTGCAGGGGGACAGCGGTCCCAAGGGCATGCCACTTACTCTGGGAATCCCTGTGGCAGCTTTAAAGAGTAGCCTGTTCTCTCTAGCTGTTTGCCTGCTCCTTCCATGCTCAGCATGCTCTCCATCAATGTTATATCATCCAATGTCAGCAAAGTAGAATTGTGCCAACCAAGGTCCAGTGATGCTTAATCATAGTTAATGATAACCAGGTTTTGTTACTGTAACTTTGGTTAAGATTCCAGATATGCAGTGAAACCATGCTTCCCCCCCCTCCGCGCCCTCACAGTCCTACGAATGTTTACTTAGCATCAAATGCCACCAAGCTCAATCAGACCTGCTTCCTTGTAAGCTTGTTGAGAGTGTCAGATTCAGTTTGCCAGGCTAAGTCCAATTTCTGGAAGGCATAGACAGGAAAATGCAAGACTTTCTTGTCACTCTGCAAACGGACTGGAAATGCTAGAGCAATCATAATTGGGTGCAGGAGGGTAGGAGAAGTGATCATTTGGTATTTCCAAAATCCATGCTATTCAAAGTAGGTGGCAGCTCTCCTCATTCTTCACAGAGCCTGCATATCTAGGGCCCAGGACTGCTCTGTTAACCACGGTTTCTTCTGCTCAAATGTATGGTTAATGCACAACCATGGTTTGTAAAATGGCTTCAAAACATGGTTTGGTATCCTAGCAAACCTTGATCACAGCTAAGCATCATGCATGTGCAAAGGCACAGATAGCTTTGCGGTTGGCCAAAATACTGTTAGGATAGCCTATTACAGAGCCACTTTGGACAGAAACTTCATAGCAAATAGCAACTGCTTTACCAAAATATAGCTTCCCATCTCTTTTTCCATGATGCAATTACAGGGGAATTAAGTCAGTGTGGTACAAACTCCGCTTTGGATCTCTCTTAATATTTGTAGACATCAAAGGCAGCAGCACTTCTAAAACCTTGCTAATTAAAACTCTGGCTTGGTGGAATGCACATCACTCAATTCAAAGGAAATCCTGATGTCTGTGGTATATTTTTAATGACAGCTGACAGGCGGCAGGATTGTTAAGAGACTAGGGTAGAGCCTGTGACGGCTGGTTCATACCACATGATACGCAGCTAAGGGTGGGTGACAGGGAGAGGCAAGAGGACAGAGAGCGTGCTCTTGAGTCCATGTTTAAACCACCCTTCCCCAACCAGGCACCCTCCAGATCCATAGGACTACAGCTCCTGCCATCCCCAGCTGGCATGACCATGATGACTAGGGATGATGGAAGCTGTAGTCAGTGTGTCTGGAAGGGTGATGTGAGCTAGTCCCTTCCCTCTTCAGTCCCTCCCTTTTAATAAAGTTTGTGGCTGTACCCTCCGGGTGACTTAAAAGGCCAGAGACCCTCTAACTGGGCAGGTCCTTTCTCCCACTGGGTCAAGCACTGGGTCTTGCATCTGCTCCCCACCCCATCCTGAAAACCTTTCTGCCCCTCCCAAAGCAGACCAGTTCTCACACTTTGCCACTGAAACGTCAAAGTCCTTGCCCTCTGAACTGCCTCCACAGAATCAGACAAATTTATCCAAACAGTCTGTAATGAGCGTGAGACAAGCCCACTCTCTACAAGAGAAAACTTGGGGACGTCTGACTTAGTTGATTTCTACAAGCTTTTCTGTCTGCTGCATGGTCAGAGAATGGCTATAGTCAGCATTTTCACACCTGGATGTGGCAGGGGTTTCTTAGGAAGCTGCCTTCCTCCAGGTGAGATCATTCATTCCATTAGGTTAGCATTGTTTGCTCTAACTGACAGCCTTTCTCTGGGACCACTGGCAAGATGACTTTCCCATTGACTGTTCCCTGAGGTTTTCAGGTAAATCTGCAACAGATTCAGATGAGTTCAGATTTCTGTGAAGATGACCTGCAGATTCTGTGGCTGACACTATTTTCCCAAGTCAAGTAGATTCAGTGAACTTCTGATCTTGGGAATTTCTACAAATTTGCATTTATGCAATTTGCATGTGTGCAAATGCAATGGGATTCTTATGCATTCCTGAAAAGTAATCCAATTGCATCAATAAATGATTGTTGGAATAAAAGATGCCCAACAGTCCGAGAAACATAAACAACATGGATTTAACAAAGGCTGTACATCCCTTTTGCTAACTGATTTCCTTTTTTATCATGGGAGATGCTGAAATTGAACCTGGCACTTTCTGCTGGGGTTGAACTATGGTCCTTCCCTCATAGTGTGGTTGCCCAGCAACCACTAAAATACTTCATCCCTTTCAGTTCTGGCAAAAAGGGCAGTCAAGGTCTGACACACAGCTCAGGAATGCCACGGCAGGGGCAGCTGTCTCCTAAGGCAAATGAGCAAGAGTTTTGCTCAGGGCTTCAGAAAATGCAAGATGAGCCAGACAAATGCAGCACACAGTTGTAACACCTCCAGGATCAGACCACCTTGACCCGTGGCTCCCTTAACAACCATCTGCAAAGAAAGGCCTCTTTTCCTCATGGGCACCAGAGATACGGCCCTCAGGCATGTGGGGACAGGAACTAACAGTAACGTATCCTTGTTTTTTTAAAATCTGGAAAAAATGGAAGCTTGTCAATTGCAAGGAGATCTATGCAGCCTGTTGAATACAGCCCAACAAACATCTACAGTGGCTCACTATGAAGCTCATGAGCAGTATCACGTATTTGTTCTATTTAAAGTAGATCCCTTTATTTTAATGGAGCTACTTTAATGGGGGCAAACATCGGATACATCCCCACGCTGGGCAAGGCACGTTCTTTCCCGCGGGTTCCCTGATAGGAATATCTCAGCCCTACTTGGAGTTTCCAGCGACGGAATAAGGAAGCGTCCGCCCGCCAAGTATCTACTTTGCCGCTGAGTTCAAGTTTTACGCGCCTGGCAGCCAATGAAAAGCGTTCTCTAAAGAAAAAAAAACCTAGGGCTCTTCCTTCGTTTCTTCGGAGAGAAAGGGGTTACCGAGCAGTCACGCCTCTTGGTAAGCGGCGGACCAATCGGAGGGGAGGGGGCGTGGCCGGGATGGAATGTTGTGAAGGTGGAATTGGAGCGCCGTGTGTGAGGACCAGATGCTGGTTGGCATTCCCGGAGATGAGGCGGATAGGTTAGCTAGCTGCGCAATCCCTGAACTGCTCAGCGGAGAAACAGGATGGAAGAGAAGGGAGAGGGATGTAGCTTATTGCAGGGATGACTGTAGCGGGGGAGCCGGTAAGTGTAGGGGGGTCCCACGCAGGGAACATGGCATAGGAAGGAGGGGCGAGCAGAAAGCCCGTGCCGCTTAGGTGTGCAAAAGGGAACCAGCTTCCCCCGGCGAACCCGCCCCCGTTCAGATCGAGTCTCTCTCCACCTCACAGTGGAGGACTTGGATTGCACAGGGCTCGAGCAAAGAGGGACTCATTCCTGCTAATACTGGACCGAAGCGGAAAGTCATAAATATATATAAAACGGGGAAGCAAACAGCAAAAGCAGCGTGCGGGGACAGAGTGACTTTAGTCAGAGAGAAAGGGCGGCGGGGTGAGGAGAGAGAAACAAACTGACGGCAGTAACAGCAAAGAGCAGGAGATTAAGGAATCAAAACACAGCATCGTCTTAAAGGACTGCGAAAGGCTTCTGGACGCTTGTCGCAACTCTCGAGTGGCTCTGATAATAACAGTGCTCATAATTAAGCGAGCCCCCAAAGTGGGGTCTGCCTGCGCGCATTGCTGGGCAGGATTTTTTGCTTGGCGAAGCGCCTGAGAAACAGCGGCACGAAGTCCAAAGGAAACGGCGCGAAAAGGGGCCCGGCGCTGCTGGGCTGCGGTCTTGCGACTTCTCTCCCCACCCCCTGTTTGTTCAATGGCAGCAGAAGCCTTGGCCCGACTCTTTGATTCTTTCAAGGTAAAGACTCCGACTCAAACCTGGCAGGAGCGGGGGAGCGGCAGCTTCCTCAGTGAGCGAAGAATCAAGTGTCTTAGAGAGACCTTCGTCTGTTGCGTGTAGGACAGTGTGAACTCCCCGGAGGGGTGTGACAAGGACACGGGGCACTGACAGGCCTAATCTGACACCAGCCTGGAGAACAAAAGAAAGAATACCGAGCCAAATCCAGTCACAATCTGGGCAAGCAAGTTGATAAACTGAACTGACATGGTGCTTGTTTTTGCTTTGAAACAAAAAAGGAAGAAAAATAGGACAGGTTGTTGCAAGATTTAAAAGGGGGAAAGGGAACACACCAGGAAGGGGGTTTTTTGGGGTGGGAGATAGTAATAATCACAGCCCAGGGTGGTGACAAGGTTGAAGTAAACATTGTGTTGTGGAGAGCGGGTGCTGCAGGGTGTAGTGGAAGGCTGCACAGAACAGAAGAGACACTACTGAGTAGAAGGCATTGCAAATTAAAACTCCAGCAGCAGAGCTGAACTTCCAGAAGAGGAGGCAGTCAAACCTGGTGCATGCATGTGAAAGAGAGAGAGATAAGATGGGGAAAGGATTCAGAAAGTTAATGCAGTCATCCCAGGTTTTCCATGAGTTGCAATCATCTGCAGAATGATTGGCACGCTTCTCCAGCTGTTAAGACCTGAGCTTCTGCTTATCTCGAGTGGGTTTAATGCCGTCGTTTCAGCTTGCCTGAGTATTTTCCCTTTCTGGCTCTTCCTACTGACCAAGCTGGCCTGTTTTTTCAAATAAGGGGTTGGGGTTCTGTATGAACCTATGCAGGCCAGGAAAAAATATATTTTCATGACTTTCTTTGCCACGTGGCTTCTGCTCTTCTTCTTTGGAGGAGACCAAATAAGACGCCTTGCCTTCTCTGGCAAGAAGGCCGGCGTATTGAAGAGCTGGCCTCAGTGGGCTGATGGGTTTCTCCTGAAGAGCTTTGCAGATCCTGAGGAGCTCCAGGAAGATGATGGAGACCTCAGTGAGCAAGCCCCCAAAGCCCGGCGAGAGTTGAGGCGGAGTATCTACAAAAACAGCCGATGTCGTATGGAGACTTGCTTTGACTTTTCCAGGTGTAGGGAACACGGGTTCAAAGTCTTTGTCTACCCTCTGGAAAGAGGAGACCCTGTGTCAGAGAGTTACCTCAAAATCATCACCTCCATTGAAGACTCACGGTATTACACCTCCAATCCTGAAGAAGCCTGTTTGTTTGTTCTAAACATCGATACACTGGATAGAGACCACCTTTCCATACAATATGTCCACAACATCAATGAAAAAATCCAAGGGTTCCCTTTGTGGAATGATGGCCGAAACCATCTCATATTTAACCTTTATTCTGGCACTTGGCCTAATTACACAGAAGATTTGGGCTTTGACATTGGTCAGGCTCTCCTAGCCAAGGCCAGCTTTTACATGGAGAATTTTCGGCCTGGTTTTGATATCTCCATCCCTTTGTTTTCAAAGGACCATCCCCAGAAAGGTGGTGAGAGAGGATGGCTGCTTAAGACCACTGTTCCACCTAAGAAAAAGTACCTCTTGGTTTTTAAAGGGAAAAGATACCTGACTGGCATTGGTTCGGACACCAGGAACGCTCTCCACCATATCCACAACGGCAAAGATATCATTTCCCTGACCACGTGCAGACATGGCAAAGACTGGGAAAAACACAAGGACAGGCGATGTGATCAGGATAATACAGACTATGAAAAGTAAGTGAGATGTTCCTTCTATCTGGGCAGTAAGTTTGGGCAAGCAAGCAGGGCTGGGGTACAAATCAACACGGCGAAATTCTGCAGAATTGGTGTTGGAATCAACATAAGCTTGTAGAGAGTATTTATCTGATTGGTGAGGTTTGTGCAGATGCATCTCACATTAGTAACGGGGGGGGGGGGGTGCTATGTTTGTGTGTGCAAATTACTTTCCACTTCAGGCACTGAAATGTTTGGGCCAAGCCTGTAGGTAACTGTAATTTGTCTCAGAGATGCTCATGCAGAGAAGAAAACACAGGAATCAGCAAATAAAAATGCAACTAATGTAGAATTTCCACCATCAAAAGCTGGAATATTTTGCTTAGATGTGTGGTTTGACATGGTCCCCTCCCCCAACGTGCAATTGATATGTCAGCAGAATCCAATGTGTGGGTTGTTTACTCAACCATCCAGGGCTTTAACAGAACCATTACTTGCTAAGGCTTGTCCCTGGAACCTTTTTCACTACCAGGACTCAGGTCTGGAATGTGTGAAATGAAGATAGACAAGCAGAGCATGTCTCTAAACATGTGCGAAGTGTTTTCTTTTCATTGTTGAGTCTCTGCAGCCATCTTCCCATCTTTCTAGGCTTAAAGGTAATGGCCTTTAATATTGGAGTCAGTTCCTACACTCCCCTTAAATCTCAGATATGGATTATCATCATTTTAGTGTGCACTATCAATTAACTGCATTATTTTGCATACTTTCTAGGGCATACACAAACTTTATTGACACATGTACCTTCTCTTTGGGCAGCAGAGATGGCTGAGCAGTCATTAGTTGTTACCTTGTTCTGTCTTTCTTTCATTTCTGAGCAACCAAGCCTGAGGAAGAGTTCTGTGTGACCCACAAGCTTGCTTAGCATATTTGCAGTACTAATTCACCCTATTAAAAGTATTGTGTTGCTTGCATGGTGCTTCAGGTTCAACACAAAAGGCAACAGTTGGTTTATAATTTCAGTTGATCTAGGTTTTTGTTTTATGCAAATCATCACACTTTGCATAATCTATAAATTGCCATGTGCTAGATAAGGGCTTCATCTGTGATATAAATTTATCCTAATTTCAGCATTATTGATTCTGCACTTCCAAAAGCTTTAGCTGAGATTTGAAATGTGCGTCTGCCAAACCCTCCCTGTGCTTCAAAGTCCCTAACTCTTACAGTCATCTTTATTTTCAGTTTTTCTTTTCTTTTCTTTTTTCTTTTTTTACCAAGGAGGGCCAAGAACCATGCTTGTAACTTACAACTATTTAAAATCTTGTACCCTGTTTCTCACTGCTCTAACAAGAGCCGTGTGGCAAGAAATAAATGATAGGATTGAATAACCACACCAAGAACTTTGGCTGTGGGGTGGTATAGAAATGTAATCATAATATTAATATTAGTAATGTACAACTGTTATAAATCTCAGTCCAATTCTGTGAATGTTTACTCAGAATTAAATCCTACAGGGTTCAGTGGAGCTTGCTTTCAAGTATGTGTGAATTGGATGGTTATGCTATGGATTTTAGAGAGAAAGAGCAAAGAACCTGGATGAGAAGGGACTCAGCAAGAGTGTGACTGTAAGCCTATGCATGTTCTCTTAGCAATAAGCCACACTGCTTCGATAAGGTCACTCCTGGTATTTTTAGAACTGTAGCCTAAAGCTGTGATTTATTAATGCATTTATATTTATATCTGGTGTTTTCCTGCAAGAAACCCAAAGTAGCATACATAAACCCCCCTCCTCCATTTTATCCTGCCAACAACCCTATGAGGTGGATTTGGTTGAGAGTCTGTGGCTGACCCAAAGTCACCCAGTGAACATCATGGCTGAACGGACTAGAACCCAGATCCTCTGAGTCCCAATCCAGTAGTCTAACTGCTATACCATGTGATGCAGTCATTCTCAGGGGAGCAAACCTTATCGAGGTTGGTAGGAGTTCCTTCTGAGTAAACATGAATAGGAGCAGAATGCCCCTTTGGCTGTGGCACATTCCTGCTCCAGGACCTTTGGACAGCATGGATTACTACATGAGTGAGCATTAAGGAGGTCTGCAAGACCGTAAGGGCTTAAAAAGCAAGCAAACAAACGTGTACCTAACATACGTGTACCTAACATTTACGCATGGGCCATCTGTGATACTGAATGCTGGGGCTCAGAAAATGACAGGAAAAGAAACCTATGCTTATTTTGATCACCTGTTTAAATTTATTATTGAACAAGATGCATTCTGAAATAGTGCCCCAGAGCCCTCTCCCTTAAAAAGCTTTAATTACAAAGCTTTTAATAAATAAAAATATAGTCTGACTTAATCAGAGGCACTTGTGCATGCTGCAACAAGCCTGTGTGTGTTTGCAACTGGATGCAACTCCACATAAGTGAATGAGGTTGTGTGTGCATTCCCCTATTCTAGTCAACACATGAAGATGAACATCCATTCAAACAGATTAAAATTCTGCCCATTAACTGCTTGGAAGGATGAGCAACAGGATGATGATGATGATGTGATGATGCTCCAGTCATGTGCATGGAGCTATGCAAGGGCTGAGAGGAAAGGTCCCTGCCCCAAGGGGCTTCCAATTCAGAAAAATTATGCAAGGGAGAAAAAAGAAGAAAGGGAGGGGAAGAAATAAGGGGTAAACAGGGAATGATTATTTCTGGATTGTTTGTTGTAGCTCTCTGACCTTTTAAGTCTGTTCAAATCAGCAGGGCTTGTGCTGTTACAGAACCTGATTCCTGGTTTCAGAAAACATAACAGATGGCAAATGATTTCTTTGATCGCCCTGTCTCTTCCATGCACTGCTCAATTTTCCTGTTGAAAAAAGTGTTTAGAAATTCAGGGATCCCCAAGCAGCTTGTCAATAATAATAATCTAGCAAAACCTACTCCCACTTTTCTTGAATGTGATTTGTTTTTCACCAGAATTCCAGCTACAGAAATGCATGTTTTGAGTATGGTCTGGATGCACATAAGGCATCCATCATGTTGAAGCGAAGCAGGTCTGGGGCTGGCCTGAGCTTGGAGGGGAGACCACCTGGGAACCACATGTAGCTCCCAAGACTGAGAATGAAGGGGAGGAAGTGGAGGAAGGTTGGAACATGGGCCTCCAGACTTCGAGATGATAGAAGTGCCGCCTATCTCAAGGCTTCTGTCCCCAACACTTGACCCCATGATGCAGCATCAGGAGTGGGGGGGGGGGCAGCCAACTAGAGCATAGGCATAAAGGGAGGGGGCAGGCCACTTCCGAACAGGCCCTTCAGAAGGGATCGGGCCCAGACAGACGCAACAGGAGGGTTTCCAGAAGTACCGTAGTTTTTGCTCTATAAGACGTACTTTTTTCCCCTGCAAAAGTAAGGGGAAATGTCTGTGCGTCTTATAGAGTGAATATGTGTGTGCAGTAAGTCTGTCAGATGTGCAGCCCATGGGGAAGCGATGGGGAATGTGCCTGTGATGATGTGCCCATTTGATTCAGAATATTTTTTTTCTTGTTTTCCTCCTCTAAAAACTAAGTGCGTCTTATGGTCAGGCACGTCTTATAGAGCGAAAAATACGGTAGTTGTTCAGCTTGGGTTCAAGGCACCACTCCATGCATGCTCAGAGATACATTCTGTGAGGACTGCATTTGTTGGGTATCCTATGCCAAATGAAAAGCTTTTTGCAATTAAACAGTTTGCTTCCTTGAACGTGTGAAGGGAGGAAAACTTGCCAGATGACAACTGTGGTCCAAAGGTTTGGTAATGCTGCAGTGCTATCAATATTTATATTTGAAAGAGGTCATGGACCAGCTCTTTTTACCATAAACCATGGCTTCCTGGACTAAGAGCTAAAGTTCCCTTCCTGCTACCTTCTCCAGCCTGCCATGTACCTAAATGCAAGAATTCTAATGTGTATTAAACCACAGCTTATCCATATGTCTCGGAACCTGTTTAAAGCTCTGATTGTAAACCAGGCATACCCGAAACAGACCAAGGATTACAATTCTGGATTGTAATCAGAACTTAATCCATGGTTTCTTAGTCAGACACACTGGGAAACTAGTGTGACAAAATCTTGTACGAAAGGTTCACAAAAGTAAAAGAAGGTAAGCAGAGGGGCGGGCATGACAAGAACAAAGTTAGTTTCCCGTCTGATAAACCATTGGTTATGTCGGAAGAGAGCCAGTATGGGCAAGTGCCCTGTCTCCCACCATAGCAGCACTGTGATCGGAGAAATTGCAGTTAGAGACATTCTCCATTTTTGGTAATCAAGTGAAGGCATTTCATCTTACATTGCAGTGGATTGGGTAACAGCAGGGACTGTTCGCATTGTATAATCTATTATCATGGGATAAGTCATTCCCTTTCTTCTACCTTGCATGTAATTTGCACAGACAAGAAGGCTACCCCAAGGCAATTGAGAGCTCTTGTATCTATATTTCACTAGGAGCAGGCAATATCTGAGCCCAAGGAAGGAATGCAACGCATGATGTGTTATTTTTGTGAGATTTGGTATTTTCATCTTTCCGTTTGTTTCTTGACTGAGGGATGGCAGTTATGGAATCCTCTCCCAGTTAATGTTTAGCTGGCTCCTTCAGCTCTGGTATTCAAGACTTAAACACATATTTATTTATTTACCGTATTTTAGTTCGCCTCATAACTAGTCTTCAATGTGGAGATTACAAACCATTAAAAGTGCGATCTTGTGCATGTTTAAGCAAAAAAAAGGCCTACGACTCCAGGGATAGCCCAGTTGGCAGATGTATGCTTTCTTTTTCCTCTTTTGTCTAAACTCGTATAGGATTTCACCCTAACACAGCATGCATACGGTTAAGAATACAAAATACAGTCCCAATATTTAAAAGAATAAAAGAAAGTGGAGTATAAAACCACATAGTGCTACAATTAATAAACCAGCAGTAAAACGCATATTTCATTTTTAGTGCTGCCTTTCCTTAAGTGTGTTTCTTTTCTCCTAGAGTTTCTTAGCTGTGTCCATTTAATGTTTATGCACCTTCAGCTCTTGCCTGCAGCTTGGGTACCTGGCCCCAAAAGCTTCCCTGCAATTGAATTTGGCCCTTCACCGAGAGGATTTTGTACCCCTGTTATATGTAAATCTGTCCCGAGCAATAGTACAACTTGAAAGCCTTGTTATCACCTCATTCACTAGACTGAACAAATACCCTAGTATTTTGGCAAATATGGTCCTTGCTCCTGCACATACAAAGGCCCAGGGAAGGGCTGCTTTGTCTTCCAGCTTCATTGTGGCCTGATTTTAACCTTGTTTGTCTCCCCTCACTGCCCCCCTTTATATGGTGCTTTGTGGGGGTTTGGCTCTGAAAAGCAATGAATAAATCATTGATGTATAAAGCATTTTTTCTGCCCGTGCACTGATTCTAAGGTCTGTAAGGCAGCTTACAAAGAAAGACGTTAATTGTGGACATTCTGAAAAGCAATAATTCAACAAAATAATGATAACATTGGCACAAACTATCAAATATGCATCAGCATAGGACTGGCAGAATGCCATCATCCATGGATTGTGGGAGGGGGAAGTAAAACAAAAACTCATGTAGGATTTGAATTACTCTTGCTGCTCCCTGAAGTGACAATCTTCTTGGTTGTGAAAAAAAGTTCCTAGCGTTTATTATGTAACATGAGATGAAATGTATATTGCTTCATTGGAAATTGAAGGTCAAGTTCAAATTAATTAAGATTTTCCAACTTTTATGGCAAGTGCATGTACCAGGGTTTGCCAGAGGCCAACTATCATTTTCCTCTTGAAGTTTGGGGGTATTTTTGTCTAAGAATAACATAGAATAATAAGTGCTTCATAGCCAGTATTTTTTCTTTGTCATTTGCTATGATCTTTTGAAACAATTATGCAGTTTTCTTTTAACTAACATGCAAGCGCTTAATACATTTTGATTTTGGTCCTTTCAATCTTATATATTATTTTAATGTTTAATGTGACATTAAACTCTGCAGATAAAAGAGAATAGCAAACCATAATATATTCAAAGCCTACAATTCAAGTCACTAAACTGTCTAGCGGAAAATACAAATTAGGAGAAAAAGGGAGAAAATACAGTGAGAGAACAGTTGAGAGGAGAATAAATTCTGACATTTGCATGCAGATGGCGCAGCGTTAAGATACCAGCTTGCACTGGGGTCAAGGGTAGGGAGAATGGAGTACCAAGAGTTGGCATGGCTGGGCCCATGGAAAGACCCCACAACCTAGTAGAAAGGTCCCCCCGGACTTGCCTCTTTGCCATTGTGGCCTGATCCCAGGCTTCTTGTTCTGTCTGATTCAGATAGTGGTGGTCTGAGGCACCGGAGTGGCCATGGCCTGCTTCCTGGCCAGCCTGTGGCTTTTCAGGGGAAGAGGTGGAGGGCAAGGTGCAAGAGGTGCTGGTGACCCTTGTGGTGAGAGGTGGGTGTGCCCCATGGAGGGTGTCCTTCCCAAGGGCCCCCAAGGACATGGAGTTGGCAGTGCTCCTAGCGTCTGGAAGTTTATTGCACAGCCAGCATTAATGACCTGCTCTGATTTCCGGTTTTGTGAGCAGGGAGGCTCTGTGGTTGCACCTAGCGGGGCATGCAAACATGCCTTGATTGGCACAAGACTGCGTGCACAGCCGCTTGCTGCTGTCTGAACTTGGGCAACTGGGCTTGTTGGTAGCTTGAACACCCAACACATTCTACTACAGCCCCTGGGTTGATGGTTGTTTAACACTCCAACAGGCCATGCTGCCCGGGTTTGGACAACCTGAAAAGCTGTGGACAGGCAGTGATCATGCAACTCATACTCAGGGTGAGCTGTGTGGGGTTGTGATTATACAAGCCAGGTTCTCATGAGAAGGGAAGAAAAGTTCTTTGATACCCAGCCTTCTCTTGTAGAGTTTCGTTTTTGGATAAGGGGAGACTTACTCTTAGCATGCATCTGTATATAAATATGCAAGTATGGGCACAAAATCCTCACTTGCCTTCTACTTCTATTACCCTGCTTTTCATGAGCACCTGCCCAGGTAAGTAAATGCTGCTGAATATATTTGAGTTGTTTCCCTTATTCAGTGCAATCAGATTTTTAAAAAATTACTGGTTTGCTATTATACATGGTGAGAATAAATGTTCTATGACACTGTTCTGGACCATTTATTAAAGTTGGATGTCAGCATGCCAAATGCAGCTTCCGACACTGGCTTCTGCTGGATTTATGTGAAGGCAGGGAGGTGGCTTACAGGAGAGCATCAGTGGGAAGAAGGGAACATGCGTCGCCCTGCCATGCTCTTCTCAATCTCCTCTGCAAATCCTTCCCCGCAGCACACACACCCTGCTATTTTTCTGCTTAGCTGGGCTTGCTTCCTGCTTTGGAGTTCGTGCAGGGAAAAATAAGACCATCCTGGGAGTGGCATTTGCAGAGGGAAATGGGTGAGCAGGGAAAGTTCAAGCACCCCATTCCTCCATTGCCTTTCCTGTCACTGTCCCCTTTAGCCCAAGGTAAATACACGGCTGTGAACTCAGTCCTAGCGGCCAGCCCAGGACAAGCTAGTGCAGAGCAATCCACCCCCAAACCCCCCCCCCACAGTGTGCAGAAAACAGAAAAGTCATTGGTGATACCTTTGACTTGTGCCTATTTATTTATTTACATATATTTATAGGCCGCCTATAATTGCCGAGGCCTGCCTAGGATCTTGGGTGAGGTACTTTTCTTCCAATCTCATTTTTTTCTTAGGGAGATGGGTGTTTTGTGACTGGCCAAACCTGTCATGGCAGCCGTTTTGTGATTGAGCAAGCTGTGACCACAGAAGACATTTTGTGAGCGCCCACAACACTTTCAGAATTCCCACTGTGTCTGCCAAGCCCCAAAAGTTGGAAAGCTTCTGCCCACCCCATTTAAGAAATTAAAATGTTTAGGATGGTTTGCAGTAAATTTTAGTAAATACAATTAAATAGAATGTTAATTAAAATAATGTAAAACAAGATAAGGCATTACAACTTAGAAGTTGTAAAATAATAGGAGTTTGCCTGACATCAACGTGATAACAAAATAGGTACAAGGTGTTCCACAACTGTGCCACTGCTGAGATGGCTCTTCCTGATCATCACCAGCCATGCCTAGGATGGTGCAATAGAACAGTTGCATATTATCAGACAAGAGGACACAGGTTTGCATCCAATTTGTATATGCTCATGTATAGGAATACATGCAGCCTTAAAAACAATAATAATTTAAATAGAACTGCAATGCATCTCACCATAATGGGTTAGATGAGTGAGTTGTGTGTCTGCTTGTAGTACATCTTCATTTCATTTTGTAGGTTCAAACTTGACTAAGGGGCAGCAAGTTTCAGGGACAATTTTACCTTTGGGAGATAGACTTGGATTTCAACATTAGACATGCCGGAGAACACCCTGCCTCCACTCTAGCCACTAAGTTTTGGGGAAACAGCTGTGATGACCTGAGTTATCTCAAGGCTAGACACAAACTTGTGAGGGTAATCACACCTTGGTAACTGATTCATGGGGTCTGCTTCAGTGAGGACTAGTAACTCTCCGTAAGTGGAGGTTCAATTAGGGTACATTCTAGAGGGTATGCCTGTAACCTGCCTTCTCCAAGGTCACCTTTGAAGCCTGAGCAAAGCCTTGGGCACAGTTCTTGGACTTTTCTTTCAAGGGGGGTGGGGGCAATCTCAGTCCAGATCACCATATCAGCTCTTGGACTTTTTTCCAACCCCAAATTTAAGAACCTGAAAATCGTTAGCCCCACCCCGCTCCCCAGAAGCTATCCAGGGGCAAGATGATTGCTCTGTTAGTTTTTAATCCCTTTTCCCGTTTTGGCAGGTATCATACGAACTCTTCTGTTTCCTGGCTAGCCTTAACAAAACCAAGGCTAAAATAATGTAAACCCAGGCGCAGCAAATTTATTTAATATTATAATTATATAACTATAATACTCTATTAGATGTAAAATGCACTATAACTTTAGTAATCTATGGGTCTCTAGAGGTTGATGTGCCTTGTTAAAAGTTTACACAAAGCAGACTTACCTTGTAGTCTGCTGTTATGATTGTCATTTACTATACCTAAGAACAGCAGCCTTTTGGCATTAAATAGTTGGCAATTTTTAAAATGAAGTTTATAATTATTCTTAATATAGATAGTTATCAAAATTGCTGATGAGGAATTCCTTCCTCTGTGAGGCATTGCTTCTCCTGTGAGCAAGCAAAGAAATGGCATTTTCTAACACGGTGCTTGCTGCAACACGTCCTTGTAATCTGAAAACAGTATAATACAGGTTTTGGTGGGGAGAATGATAGTTTTTTCTTATATGTAGCTTCTTGCATTGATTAATTGACTGTTGAACTAAAATGTAAATGATATAAGAGTGCATTCCTACTGCTGGCTGGGGCATGTTGGGAGATGCAAATCTTTTTTCAGTTTAAACTTGCATAGGATTGTAACCTAATTGACCGATATTTCTTAACACTGCGATCCTGTGATGCTTATCTAGAAGGTAACCTCCAGTGAGTTTCATGTCCCCTCCAGGAAAATATATAGAGGACTACATTCTTACAGTGCAGTCCCAAATGTGTCTACTCAAAAAGATGTAGGTAAGTATGTACAGGACTGCAGCCTTAAAATGCAAATTATTGTCTGTGCCAAAGTCCAATAGCTTTATTGGTTCCATGAGTTCTATAAAGACTAGGATGATAGGTTGCTAATTACAACAACTTCTCAGCCTAAGAACTGGAGTGGGGGCAGTCATTCCAGTGAAGGCCAAAGGGACAAGACTAAAGTACCAAAAGTATGGACATATTTTTGTTTCAAGCTCTTTCTGCCTAAGAGCTTTCCTAAGGAGAAATTTTGTAATGTGGAAAAAGCTGCAAAAGCCAGGAAAACATTGAACAACTGGTGGCTGGAAGAAGGATGTGAAGCCAGAGAAAGGTGTATGGACTTCTGAGGAACTCCAGAGGTCTGGATTGGAACCCCTTGAATAATATTGAAGCTACTTCCCAGGTGTTTCAAGGCTAAGCTATGAGGGTTTCCCTGAAAGATTCAGGTGTGTGGATTATGTGGGTGAGCAAACATCACCTGCTCACTCAGCCTCTGATTTACAGCAGAGGCCTGATGTTATTGCCCCTCCTCTCTGAATCTGCATTTCCAAACGTTTGCACACTTTAACTGTTGCATCACCAGATAACTGTCTGCCCCTCCCAAGAGTTTATGGCGGATCCAGTGGGATGCAAAATGTGTGTCAGACTATCAGATAAAGGCATCATCTTGGCTGGTGCCAGAGCTACCTGGAGCTTGGTTGACAATGTCACGATGAAGTAGCTGAGTCAAACACTGTGGGCTGCAAGTTCCTGGGACTTCTGAGCGACAGAAGGAAAAAAGAATTGGCCCCAAAACAGAGTTCCTGTCTACATGCTTACTAGCTAGCACTGCCTTCCACGGTGGAACAGTATCTGCCTTCTTCCTGCCCCACCACATACATAAGCTGTTTATGAACTGGGCGCTGTACACAGAAGGCTTTATGCACAGTTGCTTGGTTTATGCCTTCCTCCTCCTCAACAGGCGAGGAAGGCCACAATCTATGAGCCAAGCTGTGTTTGGTAAATTTTGAAAGCTACTGTGAAGGAAGGCTGGGGTATTAGAGCCGTCTGCCAATCCTTAGTTTTATTAGGACTTGCTAGCAGATTAAATAACAGAGTAGGAAGAAAAGGGGATTGTAGGAAGGATCAAGCAATGAAAATTAAGACATTGCAGGTTTCATGATGCTTCATGGAAAGGGGAAAGCAATGCCATGTACTAGCTTCCTGAAAAGGGTGGAGAGAAGGGATTATGTGAATGATCAGATATGGGAGATTATTTAGTAGTTACAAGTTAGAGTGTTGCAAGAGAATTCTCTGAAAGGAAGCAACAGTGAATTTTGTGTCTGCAAGCTACTGCCAAAGAATGTATCTGCTGGAAGCCACATTTTCAGATGTGTAAAGTGTGGACAATGCTCAAGGAAGTGGGTCCTAGCCCATAAAAGCTGCTGCCATAATAGAGCTGTTAGAGTGCAGTCCTAAGCATGCTGAGACAGCAAAGAAGTTCTACATGTCAGTCTTCTTCACCCCCACCTCCAGCTAGGGCATGCTGGGAGTTGTAGGCCTCCTCTTATCCATTCATAGGAATCATTCGTACCAACTTCACCAGCTGGGGCATGCTGGGAGTCATAGGACTTTTTTCTGCTAAAATGTATGGGATTGTACCTGTAGTCTTTGAGGTACTATAAAATCCTTGTATTTTCTGCACCAGGTTAATACTGCTCCTGGTCTGGCATTTATATGGGGCCAGCCTTACTCTTAGGTAAGGTGAGTTGACCAACTCAGAAGCAGTAGCGACAGGTTAGGGGGCAGAGCAGCCAGCCCCGTGTCCCCTGAGCTAGCCAGCTGCTGCAGAGCCATGCATGAGTGGTTTGTCTCCGGGGCTGCACATATTTTCATTAGGGTCATCATTCATTCATGTACAGCATATCTAGTCCTGAAAGTATGATTTTTCTGTAGATGGAATGGGAGAGGAGGGCACCATTTTGTCCTTCACCCCAGGTAGCAAAATGTCTTGGGCTGGCCCTGGGAATTTATCCTATGCTACTAGAGTTCTGGAAGGACTTTTGGGTAACCTTTTCTTACGCATCTCTTAAGGAGGATAAATAGTCTAGGTAAATACGTCTGAGCTTCGCAGCTACAAACCTGTCAATTCCCTTCCCCCCTGCCCAATTTCTCATTTTCTCAATCTTAAGTTTTATTTGACTTGAACTTCAAGAATTTCACTGGTCTTAAGTTTGGCTCATTCTAAGCTTTGAGGAGTTTTCTTTTTAAAGTTTACATACAAATTTACAAGCATTTTAATGCATATTTCTTCTACAATATGTATATTGCTTAATATTTTCATTTGTATAGTTTCCTATTACATTGCAATTTAATGTTCTTTTCTCTAATACACACAGTTTTGTACATATTTTTATTAAGAAACTCCATTGCAATATTTGAATCTGAGCACATTTCAAAACTGAGTTTGTGTTCAGAAATTAGGCAAGTCAGCATTAAAACGTGCCCTGAACAAATTTCTTCTCCCTTAATGGGAGCAAGCCACAATCCATGGGGCTTATTCTGCTTATCCTTTCTATCTGGGAAGCCTCTGTTCCAACAGCATTCTCTTTGCACTCTGCTTCTTCACCTATCCTTGGTTGTTGCTTTCCTCTCAGACAGACTGCAATTAGTTAATTGCAAAGCAAGCTTTACTTCCTAGGTCTCCTGTGAACTGTGAATCGAGCCAGATGAGATAATGTAGCTGTCAGAACAGCAGAAAGAGGCCAATTCATCTTGTGATTGCTCTGTGTTTATGTGCGCGCATGTGCATGCACACATGCATGTATGTGCCAAAGATCTATTTGCTTGTTTCTGGTGTTTGGAGCCGTGGCATAATGTCACAGCTGAGTAGTGGGCCAAGGCACGGTTACAAGGTGGCTCCTTAGCAACTGAAGGTAAGGGCACTTGTGGTGACTGTGTGTGGCTGGAAGGAACTCACTGGCTTGGCAACATGGTGACTTGGGTTTACAAAGTGCCACATGGTGTAACCTTCCCTAGCCTGGTGTCTTCCAAGTGTGTTCATCTACAGCTTCCATGATGTCCTGGCTGGGGGTGATGGGAGTTACAGTCCAAATGCTTTGGCCGGAGACAGAATTGTGGAGGCTGGGGTAGATAATGCTGACTGAATTCTAATCTAGAACTCAGGGTTACCTGGTGAAAATGGGCAGGTGGCTGGGCCCTGACAGACCAAAGAAAATACTTCTTTGAACACTGCTCCTGCATGTATTTCACCATCATCTGTGGTGATGGAAACTTTAAGTTGGCTGCTACCACTTCATAGAAGGTTGGCCTCAGTGGCTGTCAGCTGTGGCTGTGAAATGGAGCTGTTGTGTTTATCACCAAATGAGGCTTTCTTATATTTTGAATAGGAGTCTTGCACTAGGCCCCAGTAATCCTGTGAGAAACCCTAGAAAGAGATACAAAATGCTCTCGCCTCTCCTAGGCCTGCCTGTCTTCCAAGTGACTAAGGCTGATGGAGGGCCTGTCCCTCCAAGGGGCTTCTCCCCTCCTGTCTTCCCACAAGCTGCATCTGCTCTCCAGAGAGGCTAACAACATCTCCCTGTAACTATTTTGGGTTTCCTCATACTCCCAGGAATTAATCAAAGGCGAGGCTGAAGGGAAGGGCTTTTATTTCCCTCACAGGATGGAGGCCCAGGGAAGCCTTCCGCCTCATGTATTATGAAATAGGTCCTTGCCCAGTTGTGTCAGCTGAGCTGCTTGCTCAGTAATCGTCATTCTGAGAATTAATTATAAATGGTGTGTTCTTTAAAAAGCAAACAAAAGCACCCCTCCCCCACCCTTGGCTCCCCCTCTTATGTGCCGCGGCCTTGATGCAGGCATACTTGCAAACTCAGAGGTTCGTGTGCATCTTATGCCAGGCATGAGGTGCAACATGCTGGTTTCTGTTGCTGCCATGCCTCACATGGGTATTTCCTCTAAATGGCTGCTTTTGGCCATCTAGGCTTAGTGCTGAGGTACTGGCTTAAGGTCTCGGCCTCAGCTTCCTCCCCTTCCCAACCCCAAGATGTCCTCCTTTTCTCCCCTTACTCCACCCTCATGCAGCAGGGATGGAGTTAGGGCTTGGCGTTGTAGGATCCCCTAGCTGCAACTCTGAATCATCTTATGGCGCCTCGAATGAAGCTGGAAGATCCTAGGATCGGGTCTTTTCTGGATTTCACCATTTATGTTGACAGTCAGCTTTCTTCCACCTGCAAACCTAAACCCAGCTTTCTCACTCCTTACAAATATATTTAGCATTCCTTTGTTTGTATTTGTTTGTGTGAGTGAAGTGCTGATGTGGAAGAGGCGATGGAGTGTCAGTAGGGCCCTCCAGGTGTTTTCACCATGCTGGCTGGAGGATGGTAGGAATTGTAGTCCATCCCATCTGGTGAGCACCAGCTTGAGAAAGCCTGGCTTGATATGAAGGAAAAGCAATGAAGAATCTTGGGGTACCTTTAAGCCACATTTATTCTGGCAAAAGATTCAAGGACGGCAGGACATCAAGGGGCATGGGGAGAATTGTGAGGCTAGGAAGAAATTAAATTTGGGAAATTACTGACAGTGACAACCACTTTATTACTATTGGTCATCCATTGTTTCATTCATTCAAGGTTCAATTCTATTTCCAGACGTTTGAATGAGGATAATGGCTTTTTGTCCTACTAGATTGATTTCATTTATTACATTTCTATACTTCCCACTAGATGAAGCTCCCTAGACTGTTTACAAAGATTTAAACCCTGGAAAATACATTATACATAGTATAAAAACTATTTACATACAAGCTTATAAACAAACAGCACAGACACTGATACAAACATATCTAAACAATTTTAAACAATAATAAGAAAAAAGCAGGACCTGATTAAAAGCTCATCATGCATTGCAAATGCCTGAGAGAAGAAGGTTTTAACTGGCATGAAAAGGATTACAAAGTTGGCACCAGGCAGGCTGCATGGGGGAGGCAACTCCACAGTTGGGGGGCCATCACCAGGAAGCCCCTCTTATTTCATGCTGCCTTCTAAGCCTCTCAGAGGAGGTATCTGGAGGTGGGCCTTGAATGATGAATGTCTTGTGTGGGCAGTTCATGCTGGGAGGGGGCTTCCTCAGGGATTGTGGAGATTAATGTGACAGTTTACCTTGTGGCAGAATGTTTCTGTTACTAGCATTCACTGCACTGAATGGTCACTGTTTAAACCAAGGTTGCAGCTTGAGAGCCAAACTTCATTTCAGAGAATCAAACATTCCAGTATTGGGCTGTGCTGCGTCCATAAGAGACTGGACTACAAATAACAACATAATCTGGCTTCAATCTCTTACTGCACATAACTAATCCTTAGAGGTATTTTGACTTTTTCGAATGGGGGAAGTGGTTTCTGGGAAACCACGAATCATTCAATAGTTGAGGGATGGAGTGAGGCCCGAGGAGGGGTGTGTGGCAACCTGGGGAGCCCTGCAGGGGCCAGATTTGCCCCCAGGCCTGAGGTTTTGTACCTGCGGCTCTTGTTTAAACTTTAAAACAAGGCAGCTGCAAATTTAAACCTGGGTTATTTAAGCTAACCACAGTAAATGGCTAGCTTTAGGGTCCAAAGGATAGATCAAGCTCAAATTAACCATGGGGAGAACATCCATGTCTATGAGCGTTGTGACTTATTCCTGCTTGTGCCAGGTGACCTAAACCATGGTTTAAAGTGCAAACAGATGCAAGTTTACAGAAAAAAGCTGGAAATTGTAAACCCTTTTTCTGTACAAGCATGTATTGGATTGTACACTTAGTCACCAAACTTTAGTGTAACATGCTATGTGGGTGTTGAAACCCCAGTGCAAGAAATTGAGAAGAATATTTTCTTCATTTCACACCCCCCCAACAAAATATGCTTTGGTTTTAAGAACTATTTTTACATTTTACCCTGTTTTTATTAATACATTTCCCCTTTGGATCCTAGTTGTGATGGGAGAGACATACAGACTGATGGCAGGATGACAGTTTGTCTGCAATGGTGCTGTAGGAATGCTGAGAAAATAGATGAACTCATTAATAAAAACATCTGCATCTCGATTCATATCTCAGTACATTAGGCCCGAGCACGCCTGGCGGTGCATTTTTCATATCTGTTTATGTTTGCATGAAAGGCCCAAGAGGAGGGTAAGACTCATCGCTGCAAAGAGGAGATGAGCGATCGTCTTGCCAAGAGCAGCGACAGACACTTGGTGATGCTGCAATATGAACAGAAATGCCATTTGTGAATGCGCCACATATGCCATCAAACAGCTGCCAAATCAGCTCAAAATGAGCAACAGCCTTTCTGTTGCTTCTCAAGCTTTGCAAGCACAGGAGAATCACCAATTCTCACTTTATAATTGTCCATTGATCAGAGATTACAATTTACGTGTGTGCACGTAAGCTGGTGCATTTGTTCTCAGCTTGCACCAAATGTTCTCTAATTGGATATTTGCTTCTAAATGAGTATATTCAAAGAGACCAGCACAGTTCACTCAAAATTACTCAGCTTGCCAAACTCACCTTTCATTCTGGTGGTTTCTTTGTTTATTTAGCTGCCCTTGCTTGGCACTATTTTTCCTTTTGGCTTTGCTATCCTGGCTTCACTTGCCCTCATAGCTGCTTCATCTGTTAGGCAGTGGTGTCCATTTGGGCCTCCATGATCTAACCATGCTGGGCAAAGCATTCTGACTGAGGTGGGAGGAGAAATTTGTTTAGTTCACAGTTTAAAATCAATGTACCTATTTGATACTTCCTGAATGAATATGCGACTCAAACACAGTATTTGGACTTTCTGTGCTACAATTCTCTGATTAAATATTGCAAACATTCATCAGTGAAACTTAGAAAAGCATGCTATATTAGGAGTCTTGCTTGCAAAAAGGCAACTATTGTGCAAGATTGCAAACACAGTTATAGTAGGAGAGTTGTGTTGTAGTTGTGTATAGATGTCTGCAATTTTTTTTTTTAATTGCAAACTTGATGTAACAACAGGATGGAAAAATGCAAAATCCTCTTTTTTATCAGCAAGCAAAGGCCACTTTATTTGAGAAGACCTTAGGCATATAAGTGAGTCTGTTTGGATGCCATTTTTATTGTATTTTAATATGTGTGATTATTTTGATCTATTTTAAATTGTTTTGGAAGGCTGCTTTGAGTGCCATTTCTGGTATGACACAGTAAAAATAAAATAAATGAATAATAACATTGGAAACTGAGAGAAACAAAGCCAAGGTGATTCTCTATCCCTGGTTTTTGTATCATTGGCAGTAGAGGCCACCTGATTTCTGTCAGTGGAGTGCTTTGACCTTGGACAAAAGAGTGTAAGAGCAATGAGAGTGAAGAAGGAAAGAGGCATATGGTGTGAAGAAGCAATCCCAGTGAAAGGGGTGTCTCACTGAGGGCATCCTTTTCTTGCCCTTCCCCTTCTGTTTGTGTGCAGTGTGGTGGAGGTGCCATGGGGATTCCAGAGGGCCAGAAGGTGGTGCCCCCTAGGGTTCACAGCCCTGCCCTGAGCTGTTGACCAGACATTACAGCCACTGGGGGAGGAAGGTGGGGTGGGATTTCGGGAATGGCTGGTAAGGGGCAAGGGGAGGGAAAGCTATTTCCGAACAGTCTCCCAGTGCTGTGCCTTCCCGCTAATTGCACTTCACTTGCCGAAACAGCTGTGAGCCTTGCTTCCATGGCAGCTGGTCCCTTGGAAAGGAGAAACCGGCCAGATTTGACCACCTTCTGTCCGGCCACCTGCAGAAATCAGGATAGTCGTTAAGAGCTGCCATATGGCTCTCTAATGAAAACATCACTTCCAGTAGATTTGCTTCGAGATATGCGCAGTGGGCTCTGCCAGGAGGCAGGCTGGGTCAGCTCCAGAGCCACTAATCTTCCGGCAGGGGGAAGGCAGGTTCTGATTAAATAGTGCTGGCCTGTGGGCTAGAATGAGGTGTTTTTATGATAAGGCTTTCTTGATTCTTAGTCTGTGTCTTAAAGCGTCTGAGCTTCCCGATGGAGAGGCAGGTGGTGGGGAAAGAGGTGGAAAGCTGGGCTGCTGTTCTGCAGAATGCATGTGATCAGTGGCTCTGCACCACACAGAATTTATTCCAGGTGCTACTTGCTCTATGCTAAGAGCCAACCAGAGATTTTGTGAGATTAAGGCTATAAAGCCACGTATGTTCAGCTTGGAAAAAGTGCTACATCTTCCAACATGCATAAAGTTTCTCTCCAAATGTTTAAACAAGGAAAGTTTTACGCTATTACATAATGTTTCAGAAGATGGTTGCAGAGTGTTATGCTGGGGCAGGGGTGTGTGTGTGAGAGAGAGCGCGCGAGCGAGTGAGCAACACTGGGGCATAAGATTGTGGTGTAAGAATAACAGTGTTATGAATGCCACTATTTTCTTGAGAAGAATGTTGGCTAATATGCAACTGTTCCGATGTATACCAGCTTGCACACATTTTCAGCTGTTAAAGTCTTGGATTATTTCATCCATAAGCACTGAGTTCATGCGTACAGATGAGCTGCTTAATTCTAAAGTTTAACAGTAAAGCTTGTATTCCTTGAAAGAAAGCAGTGAGCAAAATGCAAACCGTGCTAGGAGTAATGGATAGTCTTCCTGTGCAGCTGTTTTAAAACTTCTGTTGTATGCTTTTTCCTACCTGTCTGATCCCTTGTTGCCCCGATTCCATAGTATTCTCCCTGCATTTCCTTTGAGGGGGTTGAAAGTGAGAGACTAACAGCTTGTCTACTTGAAGACCACCTAGCAAGTCAGTTGCGGAGCCCAGAACACTACAGGCTGCAGAGAGTGGTGGCAGAACCCTGAATGGCTAAATTGGCCTGTTCTACTTTAGATGGCAGATGTAGAAATGCCATGCTTCTGAATGCTCCCCCGAGTAAACAAGCCAAATTCCTTTCAAGAAGATAATTAATCTAGTGCATCTGGTAAAAAGATTGTTCAGCCCCCCTCTTCCTGGTGTGCTTGTGTTTGTGTTGCATGCCAGGGAATTAACAAATGTGATTCTCTTTCTACAGTCCATCTTGCCACTTCAGGACACTGCAGTTTGTGTATAACCAGCCATGTTTTCCTGGTTCTGTATGTTCTGGGCTTCAGGGTGGGGCCCTTACAGTGTACTTAGATCTACCTGCATCTCTTGAGCCAAAAGGCACATTGTCTTTCCAGCCCTCATTTTTCCAAGTGAGATGACCATGTGGAAAATGCAAGTATCTAAACACCTGAACTGATGTGCTGGGTCTTGAACTGGTGTGCCGTCTCTGGACAGATAACATGCTAAGCTTCCCAAGCAAGAAGTGCATGGCTTTGCAAAATCTCTCTCCTACAAAAAACGCAGACTGGGCAAGCTTCCCTAAGCACTTTGAAGTCAAGCTGGGTTAATCGAGTTTTAACTGGCTGTTGAAGCTTAAAGACTGCTTCAAAACAACACTGCTCAGGTAGTTTTGTGGTTTAGGGTATATATGTATGTGATATGCACAGATGATTCTTTCCCTAACTTGTAAATTAGACCGCAGAGATTGGAGAAAGCTTGTGAGGAGAGAAACAAGGAGTGAATTTTTGTCAACTCTGTTCTAGTACTGGAACACCAGAGGTGCTTGTTCCTGAATCCCAATGGTAAATCTGTCCCTGTGAGGCATTATTTTGCACTTGGCTCTGGGTTCAAGTAAAAAATACCCAGATAGATTGCACAGGCCTGAAATTGGACTATCATGCCAGTAGCCAACAGAAAATTCTTGTGGGAGGTGCTGCCCAAAAAAGCAGGGGAAGCAGTTCAATTGCATGCCTTTTTTGAAAATTGTAAACTGGTTGTTTTTTAAGAATGTGGGAAATACAGAGAATTTAGTGGCAACCAGGCCCTTCCAGCCTACCCCACCCCACCTCACCTGCTCCTGGCTACAGGCCTTCAGATATCTTTGGAGCAGCAATTGTGACCGTGTGGAGAAAGCCTTATTTTCTAGGCACTGGAAATTAGAATGGCTACCATTTCAATAGGGGCTGAAGTGGCACTGTACTCTGTTGGCTACAAGCCTCTAGTTTTAGCTCCTAAAATACAGAATGCCTCTCTGTATTTTATACAGAAAGTGTACTATCTCACAAGGGGACCCAATGCAATGCATTGTTCAGACAGGAAAACATCCTGAGAGACTTTTTGCAGTCTAAACATGCATTGAATTGCATCCTTAGAGCAGCAGCAGTCAGCAGATCTTTGCATTTAGGACTTGTCTTTGCTGTTGTCTCTGTGCCACCCCCCACACACATTTTGTGCATGAATGCGGCACAAGGTTCTTTTTACAGACTCTTCTTCCGACATAATCAGGTTGCAGCACTGATGACGATCCATCCATCATGCACAATGAGAGAATTTGCCGGGTCAGAAAATCCCACTGGAGTTAGCAAAATGCCGTGTTTCCACTTTGCTTCTGTGACAAAATAATAAATAATGCCATTTCCCTAGTATTAACTTTTCCCCCCTTCAGCGATCTGCAAGTTATTTATTTATTTGCAGAGGTGTGCTATCGTTTGCACAGCCATTAGAACTTAATTTATGAGCAGAGTGCCCACAATGGCCCTGGGGACCAACGTCTGATGGAGCTGCAGATACTGGTCTCTGAATGCCAATTCCAGGGGAACGTGAGCAAGAGGAGCTGTTGCACCCCTCTGTTACTTGTGGGTTTTCCTTTGTGGCCAGTGAGTGGGGTATAGCCTTATTTATTTCATTTTTTTATACTGCCCAATAGTTGCAGCTCTCTGGGCAGTGAAGAAACACACACACACACTTAAAACCACAAGAACATAATAACGGTGGTGCAATTGAATCAGTGTAGAAGCACAGCAGTGGTGCAGAATAAAATGCAATTAAAAATAAACCGTTAAAATGCTTGGAGAATAAAAGGTTTTCACACAACACAGAAAAGAATGCAAAGTTGGTGCCAGGCACACCTGTTCAGGGAGCTATAATTCAAAAGACCTCACTTTTTTGAGATGGGCTTCAGGAAAAGAATGACTTCAGGGTCAGAGTTAGTACTAACACTTTGACTTGGTCTAGATTTCAACTGACAGTCAGTGCAGCTAGAAAAGGACTGGCGTAATGTATTCTTATGATCCAATCCCCATTTAACAGCTTCACTGTCCTGTTTTGGATCAGTTGAAGTTTCTGGAGCATTTTCAAAACTAGTCTCATATACAGTGCATTGCAGTAATCCAAACGAGCGGTTACCACCCCATGGCTACCTCTGTCCAGGTAAGGTTGTGCCAAAATGCTGGACTACCTAGCCTTTGGAGTAACCCAGCAGGGCTCTAAAGATGTTCCAGTTTTCTTTGTATAGGCCGAATTTGGGCTACTGTATTTATAATGCAGAGGAAAACTGCAATCCCACAGTTACATTCCTAAGTGGTCCAGTCCCAGGCATTGCTATTTCTTGATTCTACAGAAAGCTTAAAACACAAGTTGGCAGCAGTCTCTGTGACTCGGGGCTTGTTTTGTGGCAGCTGTGGCATATTTATTGCCCCAAACATGGGAGGGCCTCTTTTTGAATGGCAGAGAATCACTGGCTTCGCATGCTGGCCCAGTATGTCCCAAATCTGATTCAGGCCCAGATTCAGTCCAAGGTCCTAGATTCAAGCCCCGGCATCTCCTGGGATGCAGCCATCTTGAGCCAATAAAACTGGGCTAGATAAGACAAACCGTCCAATCTGGTAAAAGGCAGCTCCCGATGTTTCTCCTATTGGCTGCCACCAGTGTGCTGAATGTGTCCACTTATTATACTTCCCCTTCCACCTGACTGTTTCCAGTGTCCTTAAAAGGGCCCTGCAGAGGTCAGGCCCATGTGAGGAATGCTGCCATTTGGACATCGCCCAAGGATCAGGGCTCCATAGCCTTTAGTGATAAGTAAAGTGTGGCTTCTAGATCAAGAGAGGTATTACTACCACTCTACACGACTCTGGTGCGCCCGCAACTGGAGTATTGTGTTCAGTTTTGGGCCCCTCATTACAGAAAGGATATAGCCAGGTTGGAGTCAGTGCAGTGTAGGGCCACAAGGATGGTGGCTGGTTTGCAGAGGATGCCGTATGAGGCAAGACTGAGGGAACTGGGTCTCTTCAGCTTGGAGAAGAGGAGACTCAGAGGGGATATGTTGGCAACATACAGGTATGTGAGGGGGTGTCACATGGAGATGGGGAGAGGCCTGTTCTCCCCTGCAGAGGAAGGCAGGACGCGCTCCAATGGAGCAAAGCTCAGGGAGCCAAGGTTCAATTTGGATGCCAGGAAGCACTTCCTGACAGTTAGGACCCCGAGGGCGTGGAATGGGCTTCCACGGGAGGTCGTTGAGGCCCCATCGGTGAGGATGTTCAAAGATAAGCTGGACATGCACATGGTGGGCATGTCATGAGCGGAGCCGGCTGGTGCCGGAGGTCAGACTAGATGGCCCGGGAGGCCCCTTCTGACTCGCTCTGTTTCTATGTTTCTATGTAAAGCCCCAAGACACTGGAAATGTCCCACGAGCTTAAAGGGTCAGACATCTGCCAGTGCCTGAGCACCAGGCCATGACCCAGTGAGAGCGGCCGTAGGCCAGTAATTGCCTTGGATGCCTTGTTGAGCCTTGGCTTTTCTGTTAGTGACCAGGATTTGTGGGGTCAAGCCAAATATCTCCAAGGGGGGGGAGGAGGGGGGATCAGGGATCTTTAAACATGACAACAGCCTTCCCCAGCTGGGTGCCCTTTAGCTGGGTTGGACTGCAACTCACAGCCCTCCCAGCACTAGGTTGGAGAAGTTTGGTGCACACAATGTACCCCTCTCCTCCTAATTAGCTCCCTTGCAGGAGGTATTTGGGGAAGAGGGGGTTGCATACGGAACAGTCTCCTTGCGTTCCTCAAAGCAGTGGTGAACTCTTAGCCTTCCCTTGCCCCCAGCTTTGCCTTCCCAGAGACACTCTCTGTGTCTTTTGCCATGGCCGTTTGCTGCTTCGCTGGTGCCTCACGTCCCCTGTCCCTTCATTGGCATCGCATCTGTGTCATTATTAAATGAATTGAAGCATGAGTAATTCACTGGTGGGGAAACCTCCTAAAGACGCAAAGGTGACTGATGGAGGCATAGCAGATAGCTAATGTGGTCTTTTGCAGCTTGGGGAGGAGAAGCTGTCCTTGCCCAAGCCCATGGGTGTGCTAAGGGAACACGTCCCTTTCATATACATGCTTGGAAGTGCAAAAGCAGTGAAAATGACTCCACATTAGCTTGGCTTACTGGAACCATCTCAACTCAATGGTGAATGCAATACTGTCCCACCTGGAACTTTAGGATCTGTTTCTATATATCGCTTCAGTCTGTGTGTGTACACAAAGAAGCCAGCTTCGCTTTCTCCCTGTTTGTTCTTGTTGTTAGTCACGAAGTCGTGTCCGACCCATCGCGACCCCATGGACAATATTCCTCCAGGGAGTCCTTCCTTCTCATTAGGTGGCCAAAGTATTTGAGTTTCATCTTCAGTATCTGGCCTTCTAAAGAGCAGTCAGGGTTGATCTCCTCTAGGACGGACCGGTTTGATTGCCTTGCGGTCCAAGGGACTCGCAGGAGTCTTCTCCAGCACCACAACTCAAAGGCCTCAATCCTTTTGCACTCGGCCTTCCTTATGGTCCAGCTTTCACAGCCATACATTGCAACTGGGAAAACCATAGCCTTGACTATACGCACTTTTGTTGGCAGGGTGATGTCTCTGCTTTTTAGTATGCTGTCTAGATTTGCCATAGCTTTCCTCCCCAGGAGCAAGCGTCTTTTAATTTCTTGGCTGCAGTCCCCGTCTGCGGTGATCTTGGAGCCCAGGAAAATAAAATCTGTCACTACCTCCATTTCTTCCCCATCTATTTGCCAGGAAGTGAGAGGACCAGATGCCATGATCTTAGTTTTCTTAATGTTGAGTTTCAAGCCAACTTTTGCGCTCTCCCCCTTCACCCGCATCAAGAGGCTCTTTAGTTCCTCTTCACTTTCTGCCATGAGAGTGGTATCATCTGCATATCTGAGGTTGTTGATATTTCTCCCAGCAATCTTGATTCCAACTGGCGATTCATCTAGCCCTGCCTTTCTCATGATGTGCTCTGCATATAAGTTAAATAGGCAGGGTGACAGTATACAGCCTTGCCGAACCCCTTTCTCAATTTTAAACCAATCAGTGGTTCCGTGTCCAGTTCTCACTGTTGCTTCTTGACCTGCATATAGGTTTCTCAAGAGACAAATAAGATGGTCTGATACTCCCATCTCTTGAAGAACTTGCCACAATTTGTTGTGATCCACACAATCAAAGGCTTTAGCGTAGTCAGTGAAGAAGTAGATGTCTTTTATGTACAGGGTTAGCGCTTTTACAAAATTTCCTGCTACCAGAAGGGCCCTGGACGCTTATAGCGTGTCGTGGTTTCAGTTCTGAAAATAATTTCTGAATTTGCAATATATACCTGTAAAGCATATATATATAGTAAAGATTATAGCTTATGCAAATCTTTTTATGGTGATGCTGTTCCTCTTTTTTTCATGATTCACAAATGGCCACCCTATACCATTAATTTTAATTCTCTCAACTCAAGGTGAAGTGGCCTGTAATTGTTTTTCAATGGTAATAGTTATTCCAGAACTTTATTTGTATATATAAATAAGCATATGACATTTTATACAGATTGGGGTCCTTTTTTGCCCTTTTTTCAGGTGGTCCCTCTTTTGACAGTTCACAAGTTACCACCTTAGTTCTGTGGCAGCAAGTTCCATAACTTAAATGTGCCACATGTGACAAAACATTTCTGCTGCCTGAATTTTCTGTAGTTTCATTTGGTGACCTCAAGTCCCAGTTGCTAGACATTTTGGCCCGACTGACATGTTTTTCCTAATTTCTCAAAATGCTATGTCCATCCATCCTTCCTATTCTACCTTTCTACCAGGAACTGACACACAAGGCAGACTAAGGCCAACATTTAAAATAAAATCATCATGAAACAATTACATTAAAACACAGATTTTAAGAAGCACAACAATAAAAGAATTTTTAAAAGCACCAACAGACCAGCTTACAAAGGCTGCTTGATTCAAAACATCTTTGCCACTAGCAGACCCTGCACACAGTTCGAGAATTTCTGCTTTGTTTAACCTGCTCCTAGACAAAACCTTGCCTTGTTGCTTAACGCAGGCGGCCCAAATGGAGATTTCACATCTTCTGTTTCTTTTCGCATGTCTTTAAGGCTAGACAAACAAACACTGGCCTACATTCTTGTTGCAGTCTCCTTGGGGGCTGCAACAGTTGGGAAAGAATTTAAGTTCTTTTCAGGCCCTCTTCCTTTAGGTTAAAAAAAGCATGAGATGTGAGAGCTGGCCCAACAACAGCACCAGTGCCGCCCCTGCCAGACTTGGACAAGACCCTGAAACGGGCTACAAATTACCAGGATCAGCCAGGAAAACACTCCCCTTCGACACCGGGGTCTTGCAGAAATCTGTCCTGGCCTTGGCAAGAGCACTTTGAACTGTTTCTTCATTTATACCGGATGCCCTTTCTGTTAGTCTCTCTTTCGAGGACAAAAGGCATTCCCTTACGCAAGGATTGTGCTTGTGACAGGGTTGCTAATTCCTTCTGGAGTTGAGGAACGAAGGGCATAATTTGTGTCATGAAGCAGGAGTAGCAAACATTTTCTAGAGCGTCCCATTTCCTTAGGGGCCACATGCTGCTAGTGGGCAAGGCAAAGTGCATTCTTGCTGATGGCTGGTGCTGTTGGAGCAAAGCATCTATAACTGGGATGCCCTTCTGGTGCATTGTTTGTATATGTTGTGGCCGTAACCTGGCAGTGTTGTTCAGAAGCCAGGATGAAGTGAGTGTATTTGGCCATCTGGTCCTAAGTACACTGTCATCAGCTTAATTTAGGGGAATACTGTGTATGGAAGCCAAAATTCAGACTATACACGCTGTTGTAGATAGGTTCTCCTTCTTATGATTTTATAACATGCCTTTGAACAGCAATCAGTAGAAATTCAACAGTTGAAACTTTGCAAGAAAAAAATGTCTGTGTTGAGTATCATCTGTAAGGGAAAAAGAAGGAAAAGCTGGCGATCAAAGTGGTGGGCATATATTAATTCATAAGAGAGGCCCTTCTTCTCATGCACACCTACCTGGAGCTGATCAGGTAGCTACAGTCGCCTCTAATAAGAAATATGTTGGCCACCCACAGACAAGTTTGAGGTTTCTGCATACCCAGCAGACCACACAGGTCTGCAGAAAAGCTCGTGTATTTCTGTGCTTTGTAAAGCTCCTGGAAAGGGCTGCACTTAAACATCAGAACATCAACTATTTTGCAGTTGGCTACACACCCAGCCCTGAACGCCTGTGCCCGGCAGGGGTAGGTGGCGGTGGTTATTCCCTTCTTCCTGTTCTACACCATTCAGGATGGAACCTCCTTCCACATTCCACTTTAGCCTCGTCCCACTATTCTCCTGTTTCCCTGCACCCAATATCTGCTTTGTGGGAGAAGGGGAACTCATCTCCCCTCCCTGAATTCTTATGGACCCCAAATTTATATCCCTTAATTTCCAGGTGTGCAGAAGTTTATTGTGGTCATTTGCTGAGGAAGGGAAAGACTTTCTTCTGCTGCTGTTTCTCCTCCAATGCACTGAAGTTTGTTTTAAGGATGGAGCCTTCAAACAGATGTGTATACAAGGGACTGTTGCTCTGTCAGCATCCAGGCTGCAAGAGGGACTTTTCCCTCCATTCTGACCTTTGGTATTTTGACTGCCTGGTGCTGGGAGCACGTTCTTCCAAATTACGTTTTTGTGGCTGGTTAAAGATAAATGATGGGGTTTGCCACTGCCAGGTAACCCTATATTATGTGCATCTTATAGAATCATGTTAAAATGTGAGATGTAAACTGCATTGGGTTCCTTGCAGGAAAAGGGTGGGACAGAGCAAGAATAGTAAATGAACTAGTGAGGGTCAGTGCCAGGGCAGACCAACCTTCTCATTTTTTCCCCTCTGTGGACTGTTGTATGAAACCTATAACTGACAAGGGCTCCCAGCAGTTTGCCATGGATGGAGCACTCACCACTAGGCTTGTCAGCTTTGGGACTGCTCCTTGTAGTTGTCCTTTTCTGAGCAGCCGCGAGTAGAGTTGCTGTTCCTTTCCTTCCTTGCTTCAAGAGGGCAGAGTCACCACCTCTCAGGTTGAGATCGTGGGTTCAGCCAAACCCACTTAGGAATGTGCCCTCGGCTCCTTGGTAAGTGCAACTCCTTAAAGGAGGCCCACGGTGAGTGCTCTTTCCACCCACACAGGATGCTGCACAGAGGGAAAACACAGGTTCCTCAACCCCTTCAGCGGGCTTGGAAAATCTGTGAGCAGTGCCAGCCAGAACGGCAAAGGAATTGCTCCAAAAGAAATACACAGTTGGGCCTGCCGGCGGTGGAACTAACTCACTGCAAGCATATCGGGATCACTGCGGTATGTGGGACAAAGAATTGGCAATGTTGGGGTATTCTTTGTGAACCCTTTGGTACAAACCCCACCTAAGTGCCTGATCCAAGTGACTGATCCTGCCTAACCAAATGTTGAACAGTTGGCACGGCCATCTAGAAACCTCAGAAGGCTGGATTGGGATTGCAGGTGGGCTACTTTTGTCCTGGGTGTCTGCAGTTTGATGCCCCTGTGGTATATAGTTGTACAGATCGGTCCCCCATACTGGTTACAAGACCTTGAACTTTGGCAAATGCAGGTTGAGAGAAGATCCAGGCAGAGCCAGTGCTAGTGGAGTGGTTGTGTGAGTTCACTCTCTTATACACAGATTGTAGCTCAACCCATATTCAGTGTAGTAAATATGGGGCAAGTTTCCTTCCTCAGCCACATTACCAGCATGGTGACGAGCTCTGTCACCTGGTTTAGACATCTGCAAAGGTTTGGAAATTATTTGCTAGTTGGTGGCCAAGCCCAGGGTTTGATTTTTCATGGTGAAATTGGTGCACATGTATCAGTAAATTGGAGTTAGTGGCAACAACCTTGAGGACAAGAGACCCCCATCGCTCTGAGGCAGTTCCCAGGTTGCAAACTATATTTGCATGGACCTCCATAGAGCCCCTGTTCATAAAAGATCATGGATTTTGTGACTCAGTCCTTAGAGAGGAATGGGGAATGGGGCCTGATTGAATTCTCAGTCTGAGGTGATGCTTCTCAAAGTTTAAGGGAGACAGGCGCTCCTCTGATGTGTTCATGTAGCCATAGTCAGGGATATGGCCAATCACTTACCTGAACATGTGAGTGGGTGCGTGGCCTCACAAAGTTGCATGCATCACATGCTGTAATATTTCCCCATATTACCTGTATGTCCAGCACAAACATTTGCAGTGGGAGCCCTTTGTGCATACAGCCGCACAGGCCGAAGCTTCCATGTGAGTGGAAAACCCGTAGCGTGACCGTCCTGAGACTTTTATGTATAGGGCACGGTATAAACATTTTAAACAAATAAATGGGGGTGGGATTGCCTGGCATGGCACCAGGGGATGCGGCTGCTTGGCATGGCACCCTCCCCTTTAGCATGTTGGAGAGGGTGGTTTACTGCAGGCCTGAATGTGGCCTCTGTGTATTGGAACATCAGGATGAGAAAATCTCTTTTGGGCACCCTGAGTCATGGGCTGTGATTGATGAGAAGGGTCCCGCAGAGGGTAATTAGTCAAAGGGGAATATCCAAAATTCCTGATGAAAGACAACTCGGTGGTACTCTCAGTTGCTAAGATGGTAGGAAAAGGTTTATTTTTTGCTTATGTACTGCTCCCTGCCAGGTTGACGGGGGAGAGTGCAAATATAATATAACATGCTTCTGGGTTGCAACAAAGCAAAACAAACCCCTGGATGGATGAAGAGGTGTGTGCATGAGCCCGTTTTCCAAAACCCAAATCCAGGAGTATGGTCAGAATAAGCCAGTGGTCCAAGTCAGGGCGCTCAATACATACTGGTACATTTGCTTCTTGGGAGCAACTGTGGCTTAAAATGTGTACCCATACACACGTGTGCATGCACCCCCCCACACAATACAACCCCCCCCCCCGAGTTTTGTGCTCAGGGAAGGAGGTTTTATGCTTCGAGGTTGTAGTCTGGTGTAAGTATGTGCAGCTTACGCTTACAGAGTATGGGTGTGGTAGGGTGGCAAGAAATGCAGTCACTCAACCATCTCAGACACCTCTTGAGGTCTGACGTTGTCAGGGGTTTCCCTCCTCCTCGACACCCAAGGCTAGCACTCCGCACTGTGTCGTGCCCCACACTGGACCCTTTGTTCTCACTGCCCCACTTCGTTGCTTGTCATGAGAGCACAAGGTAGAAACACAAGACGGTGTGTCCTGAACGAATGTAAATATTGGATTTTCCACTGTGGTTACAGGCAGCCTGCGATGAATTTACCTCTCCTTGCATAGGGTTCACAGAGGCTTCTTTCATCTCCTCTAAGTTCCAGGCTTCTCAAAATCAGGGCATGGTAGGAACCAGGAGCCAAGCTGTTTGTGCACTGGGGGGATGTTTAGGAGAGGTGAATTAGGAACATGAGAACACAAAAAGCTGACACCCTTGGTTGATCTGGCCCAGCACTGAGACTCTCCAGGGCGTCAGACAGGAGATTTTCCTAGCCCCACTTGGAAATGTGCAGGATCAAACCCAGGACCTTCTACATTGAGATGTACAAGAATTGCATCTCCATTTGCAACTTGCCCAAAATGCCCCATTTGCAAGAGAGAGCTTCTCTTTTTGATCTGTGTTAGTTGTCACATGTTCATGAACACTTTCCATGCCATTTCTGCATTACTCTGTTCATTTTTAACATAATATGCACAAAATCATGTACATGTATTTTAATATATACATCAGTGGGCCATGAGTGCACTTGTAGTTGCACAGTGTCTTATGGGAAGGACCGTGTGCCCAGAGCTGACCCAGTGTGGCTAAACATGAAGGCTGGAAGTAGGAAGGACAGCTTGCACCTTTCAGACTTCTCTGGGACTTAGTTGTTCACCATGAGAAGCTGTCTAGCATCAGACCAGACCTTGTCCATCTAGGCCAGTGTGTCTCCTCAGACTGGCAGAAGCCACACCCTTGAACTTGCTGACCTGTCAGGGACACTCCATTTTGAAGGGCTCCCCTTCACTGAGTCACCTTAAGCTGGAAACGACTTGGCAGCACATACCAACAGCAAAGTATATTTTGCCTTTTTCTTCATCAATTGCTTTTATTTATACCCTACTTGTGTACCAAGGTCCGGCACCCAAAGCAGCTTACCAAAAAAAATTAAAACACTTTAAAACAATAAAACACATTCAAATACAGTAAAAGCATAACCATTTAATGTCGTTAGCTGCTTAGAGAGCTGTTGGGCTATTCAGCGGCTTGTAAATTTGAAAAATGAATAAAATAAACAACTTGTACTTGCTGTCTGAGTATAATGGAAAGGGAGCCTTTTGGAACAAGCTCCTCAGCGGGTTATCATGTTGCTTGAACCCAACTGAGAGAACAAGCCATGGTTAACAACATGCAGTCACAACAATAAATCATGGATTCTCTTCAGGCGTTGTTCATAGTTGCTTGCCTTCTCTTGTTAGTGCAGCTGGGTTCAGCAAACATGATATGCCATGGTTCAGCAACAGCCTACACTTAACCCATACTGTGGGATCTCAGCTGTCTCACCCCGTCAGTGACTGTCCCAAAGCCACACAGTGAGCTTCACAGCCAAGTAGGAACTAGAACCAGGTCCTCTGAGACCCAGTCCAACACTCTAACCACTAGGCCACACTGGCTGCTCCTTTTAACTGGAAATGTTGGGGCAGACAAAACACACCTGAGCTAGTCATGCCTCCTTCACACAAGGCAAATATGGAGGGTGGCACCCATGGCTTGGGGATAGAGGGATGCGTTCTTTTGTGAGAATTGGCATCTCCAGATGGGGCTGAGTCTAAGGGCTGCCCTATTTCTGTGACCTCATTCACAGGCTGGCAAAAGAAAGTAGGCATTCAAAGAACTCGGAGGGCGGGGTGGGGTGACAACTGACAAAAGCTGCTTTCTTCCCTCTCCCCCCAAACACGCCATGCCACATGGTCATCACAGGAACCTTTCTGGGCAGTGTTGTGGGAGAAGACAGTGGTTGGGTTGCTGATTTTCAGTTCGGCCACCCCAAGTGAATTGCTGAAAAGAGGGAATGCATCACCCAAAGAGAGGATAAAAGTGACATCAGTTTACATGAAATGTGTGTCTGCTAGTTAATAGAAAGAGGTGTAGAGCTTGAAATAATTCTTAAAACTGAAGTAGAAAGGCAGTCCATCTCACAACTGTGGAAGTGTGTGACCAGGGCTCACCTTGGCCCAACAGGTGCGTGCAGTTCTGAGCATTCTTTTCTGCTTGTGTTCAACAGGCGTCCATAATAGTTCCATTCTAGATGGTGAAGTGTAGTAGATTCCCCCCCCCACCCTAATTCTGGAAGTGAATTGCACATTTTGGGGGGGAGGGCTTAGCATTTGCACAAATAGTACTTTGTGCAAATTGGGTAGGTTTTTATGTGGGAGGGAGATCTTGAAAGCTTTGCAAATGGGGTTGTTTTTTTAAAAAAGTCCTGAACTTTCAACAGTGTACAAGAGCATAGAGTCAGCTGTCTGGAATGTGCAGTCCTGGTTTGTCAACTTTTCATGTGTGTTTCAGCTGGACCTCTAGAGTAGGTAACATGAAGGAAAATTGATAAATCAAGACTATGTGCAAGCTTATTTGCTCACAGTTGCAAAGGGCCAGGGGAAAATGTCAGTAAGACAAGGGAGGAACTCAGTCTGCGACAGGTACTCTAAGAATGCAGCTATTTATATTTGAGAAGTTAACCATGGAGAAAAAAATGTGCTAAAATTTATTGTCAGGAAAATACTGTTGTTAGATCATGACTTAAAAAGGGGAACTTGAAATAACCCATTGAGAGAGAATGACAACAACAGTGGAGAAGAGTGGAAAGAAGGAATAACCAGGACAACAGTCCATGTCTTCCGGGCCGGTTTGGAAGCCATCCCTGCTTCCACATTCGGACATGGCAACCCATGTGGCATGAAGATAACTAGGCAAAGCATGCACTGTGCAACCGCCATGTGTGGGGCTGGGGAAGAGGAGCCTCTGTGTTGTCATCTTCCTGGTGGTTATGAGAACCTGGCAATTCGGTGGTCTTGTCTCTTTCAAGCCCTTCTGATGAGCAAGGAGAGTGAAAGGGTTTTTATATGGCATTCCATTGTCTAGGCTTTCCGGTACTATGTTTTCAGTGTGAGGATTGCTTTAACTTGCAACTGCTTATAAATTGTGTACAATAATCAATTAGGCTTCTGACTGCAAAGAAGACATTACCACACGCCTAATTTGAACAGGAGCTAACCCACTTAATGCACCATTACTGTAAGTGGAATTCTTTGCGTGGGTCTTAATCTTTGCACACCATGGAACCTTAGACAAGGCTGTTTGCTGAAGCTTTCCCCCTGAAGGTTAGCAGAAAAGGAAACCCTGCTGAAATTTCCACTCAGTGATTCGGGAGTGCCATGAATGAATCATTTCAAAGCCTAGTGAAGCCAAAGCTGAGGACCCAAGCAAACCACCCCCTTCCTCCTCACCCCCCTTTGTTGTCTGGCCCCATAGAGGGTTTGGCTTGCTGGCTGGGAATTCTGAGAGATGTGGTCTAATATATCTGGAGTGCAGCAGGTGGGAGAAGGTTGTTCCACTGCAGCCCATCACCTTGACATTGGGTGGGTTGGGGTTAGTTCATTCCAGAAAGATCCATTGCATCACAGCCTTTGAGGATGAAGGGGAGAAAGCCAAGCGCCATCACAACAAGCTTCTAAAATAAGTTTGTGCCTTTCCCCCTAGGTTTGACTACCAAGAGCTTTTGCACAATTCTACCTTCTGCATCATTCCACGAGGGAGACGCTTGGGATCCTTTCGGTTCTTAGAGGCATTGCAGGTACGGTTGGAAGTGTCTTTGTTATATCACCCCAGTCAGAAAACAGTTGGGTAGCAATTTGTGCTCCTCATTCTGGGAAGTAGGGGTTGGTAGAGAACTCAGGGTTCCCATATTTTGCAGGAAAGCCATGATGGTTACTAATTTGTAGCAAAAGTACACCCCAAGGTTGCCTGCACATTGCAAACATCGACTGGTGTAACTGATTTCCTTTTGCAGCCCCTTCTGGGAGTGACTTGGGAGGGCACATTTCTCATTTGAAATGCTCTTGGGCAGGAGTGTGTAACTGCCAGGGTCCCAGAGACCAATTCCACGTCCCACACAGCCTATAAACTCACTGGAGAATGCATCTGGAATTTGCTGCCAAATTTGAGTGGCCTGACAGTGGGGCAAAAAGTCAAAATGAGATCTGTAGGGAGGACACTCCTTGTCTGAAAGCTAAATTGGCCCTTTAGGCAACCACCACACTAACACCCTTTGGCAGCAAGCCAGTGCTTTCTTTGCCGCCCTGTTCTGGCAAGCTCAGTGCTGCTGCCAGGGGACGTGGGGAGCTCCTGAATTTCACATGCATTGTAGTCTAGGGGAAATAAATAAATGGGGAAGATACTTACAGTGGCAGAGATGGGGTAGCAGAAGCAATCTGCTTCCCCCTCTTAACAGCCAAAACCAGAGCAAAAAATTTCGTTGTAGGCTTACTGTGAATGGGACCTCAGCAGATCAGAAGCAGAGTAGTGCCCCCGCCCAGTTGCTTCTTCCATTTTTCAGGGAGCCGGAACACCTTTTTCCTTCCTTCCATCTCCCATTCAACTAAAACTGTGGTTTCAGCCTAGCGCATCTCTAGCCACCTTATGATTTTGCTCATCATGAGACAGGCATTCCCCAACCTCTTGATGTTTTGGATGGCATCATTCCGAGTGTATCAAAAGCCTTGGAAGGGTTAACGTAAATGTAAGCATTTGAGTTGAAACTTCAGCTGGGAAGGATGAGGGAAGGGATCAGTGCTCTCAGGCTTATCCTTGAAGATGGGCCAAGGACACCAAGCTGAGAACTGGCCTTGGACAGTGATGGTGTGAATTGCTAACAGCTGGGGAAGTAGAGGCCTCTGGGATTGGTGGGCTGGCATCACTCCATTGCCAGGAAGGGCTGGGGGAACCCTGGAAAGAGAAAGTCATTTGTCTCCTGCTGGGTCTCCCGCCTGGTGAGAGGTTTCGCTCCCTGACCAAACCTTGAAGTCTTCATAATGGGAAGACCTGCATTAGGCAGAGAGTAGTTTAGGCTCAGCTTTATTACCGTATTTTTCCATGTATAAGACACTACTTTCTCTTTAAAATATTTACATTAAAATGGAGGTGTGTCTTATACACGGTGGGGGGGGGGTTGCAAAAGGAGAATTGTGGGCAGGGGGGTGGCAAGGTAGCATGCCTTATGAAACTGCCTTTATAAATAAAACAATTAAGAGCATAATTCTATGTCTGTTTAGACAGAAAAAAAGTCCTGCGACTAGTTTAGGATTTTAGTTCATCCAAACATGCATAGAATTCTGCTCTTAGTTACTTAATTTATATATTTCCATTTTATTGAATATAAGCCACTCTTTATCAAGTATAAGCCACTTGGAGAGCTGCTAAGTGGCAAAATTGGGATGCAAATGCCAACACCATCATCTCCTACTGAGATAATGTCCATGGAGCACTTTGAGCATTGATGATTCCATAGGTTAGCCTTGAAAAGTAACTCAACAAAGGTTATGAACAGCAGGATTTTAAAGACTGCAATCCTCGTAATGTTGAAGAATGGCATTCAGGGCAGGACAGGAAAGCGTTAACTGATTGAGGCACGCAGCTGGAAACCACCTTAGTAGACTGGGCAAAGTTGCCAAGGAACTCTTCTGTTGGGGAGATGGGTGGTTGCTCTGAATAGCTGCTGCCTTCCCAGCGGCAGGGGATGCTCCATCTCCCCTCACCGATCGGATACGATTTGGGTGTCTTCCTCATGGCTGGCCCTGCCACTGGCAGGCAGAGTGAGGCCCTTGCCTCATGCAGCAGATGCTGGGGAGAGGCTGCAAATGTTGGAGGAGGGAGCTGTCTTGCCACAGAACCTGCCCCGTGCCCCCTGAGCTAGCCTGCTGCCTTCCAGGGGGTTGCCGATGCAGTCCTGTGGCCCGTGTCGATGAAAGCTGGCTTTTGTGCCTGGAATGGGACAAGCTGCCATCTTGCTCTTCGCCTCAGCAGAAAATCCCTTGCCAGTGAAGAGAAATGGCAGTGCATTTGGACTCTTGGTTGGAGTGTTAAATTGGCAACTCCGCCATGTACAGATATTACAAATGTAATATCTTGGAACTCTGAAATCAAATTAGGGCAAGTCTGTCTAAGGAAGTGGGGTGAGGCAAACTTCCCAGAAATGGTGTTGCGTACCCTGAAGCTGCCCCAAACAGTGCAGGTCTCACCTCTTGCATTCTCTTAACTCTTTGGTTCTCCTGGACCCAGGCTGCCTGCATCCCTGTGCTGCTCAGCAATGGCTGGGAGCTGCCGTTCTCGGAGGTGATTGACTGGAGTAAATCGGCCATCGTCGGAGATGAGAGGCTACTGCTACAGGTAACAATGCCTGCACTGTGTTAACAAGGGTGGGCTGGCGTCCAGGCAGGCTGGTACAAGATGGCGCCGCAAAAAGACTAGACCTCTGTGCTTTTCACATAGAATACTGTGTGGCTACTGTATAGCAGGCCTAGCCGTGAGGTCATTGCGGTGCTGGGATGAACAGATTCTTCATGGCTTATTTGCGGGGACAAGATTGGAAACATGACATGCACGAGGCTGTTGTGTTTTTCCCTGATCTTTATATATATCTTACATTTCTATGCCACGCAATAACTGAAGCTTTCTGGGCAGTTCACAAAACAGGCTCAAAACTCTTAAATACCATTAAACAGAACATTAAAACATGCTACAGAATAAAAGCAAAGTTAAAGCAGTTGGAGGGAACAATGGCCTGCAAGGATCTAAAGAGAACTAACTACTTTTTAAAAGAGAAGGACTGAAAAGTGTGGGGAATAATGAGTCTTCACCTGGCATGGAGAATATCACAATGTAGATGCCAAGTGAGTTTTTCTGGGGAGGGTATCCCACAGCTGGGAAGCCACCACTGAAAAGTCCCTCTGCTCAGTAGCCAACTGCCTCCTGAAGGTTGTGACATTCTTTTCACTTGTTGCTTATACTGTTAGTAACTAAAATGTTGATTGACGGGAAGATGCATATCTAGTAATGAATGCAATTGTGGCAACTGGCATAATTGTTATTATGGAATTGCCCTGGGGTTGGTTTCTTTTGCTGTGGCAGCAGCAGATGGCCTTTTCACACCAGTGGCATATCCATACTGCAAATTGGTAAAGAAAATTCCTATAGATAAGTGGGAGGCCATACCCTCCACCTCCCAGGAAGAATATCTTGGCAAGAGGGAAACCAGCCTGGCCCTATCCACTGCAGGATGCTTGTGTTGTTCTTCCCTGCCAGAAAGAGCACCTCGGGCACAATCCAGCTGAGCTGATCCGAGACTGGCAGTCATCCAGTGCAAAGCAAGAGGAGCAGTGGAGGCTGCTCTGGCCTCTGTGCTTCTCCCGTGCCGTGTTTTCACTGTGCAGCTGTTTTTGGCTGCCTAGTGGAGTTCTTCGGAGTGTGAGAAAAGGAGGCTGCAGGGAACACAAGATGCGTCGCAGCCTGTCCTCAGCAGTCTTCTCCCTTCCCTTCCCCTCACCATTCCTTCTCCGCAAGGCTGATCTTCCAACCTGGGAGAGGCAGCCAGTGCAGCTCCTTCTGGACCAGCTGCAAGGGGGGCTGGCTCACAAATTCTGAGTTCAAAGGTTGGCTACTAGAGGCCGTAGAATCTTGCCCCTAGAAGAGGTTGTTGCAGTACCTGAGTTTGCCATTCCCCCCCATCTCCTTCCCTCCAATTCCTTTTCCTTTTGAGTTAATGACTTGAAATTGTAAACCTGAGGATGTGTTATTACTGATGTTTGTAAACCTCTCTGGGAGTCTTTTTCAGCTGAAGAGCAGGGTAAAAATGCTTTAAGCAAATAAATACTGTAATCTACATGAATGTAGCTTTTGAGCAACGCTTCTGCTGCATCTTGCATGCATAGCTAGAAACTGTGGCTCTTCATCTGTGAGGGCTGTCCCTTCGTTTCAGGGCCTCGATGTCTGGATGACTCCCTTGGCCAATAAATCATTTGCTTTCTCGTCTTCATGCCCTCTCTGCCTCCTCGCAGATTCCATCTACAGTTCGATGTCTCCACAGTGACAAGATCCTGGCCTTCCAGCAGCAAACGCAGTTCCTGTGGGAAGCTTATTTTTCTTCTGTGGAGAAGATTGTGCAAACCACCCTTGAGGTGAGCCACAAAGACCTGGGGAGCTGCTTCCTCTCCTGGCCCAGCGTCGTGTCTGAAGTCACCAACTGGCTGGGCAAGAGAAGCTGTCCTGTTCTGCTCCCCCGTCTCTTTCAGAGGAGCTCAGTCCACAGAAGTCAGCTGTGCAGCTTTTCAAGTAGGGTGGCCATATGCACAGGAGATCAGGAAATCTGTAAACCGTTTGCTGCCTGTGTGGGGTAACCGAGTCCTAGACTGAGACCAAGGAGAGCCTTGCTGGACTCTTCACAAGCTGCCATGCAGCTCACTGCATGATCCTAGGGCCTGTCTCTCTCTCTCTCCCTCCCTCTCTCCCCCAGCCTAACCTATCTTGCAGCATGTTTGTGAAGATAAAATGGGAAGTGGCAGAGACTCCTTGAAGGAAGAGTAGTATTAAAAAAGGAAGAGAAAATATAGATAAATATCATGACAAACATTTCCTAGTGTTTTCCAGTAAGGGCTGTTGTAAGGATGACCTGAGGCAGCCTTTCCAAACCTGGTGTGTGCTAGGTGGGTTTATTATGTATTTATTAGATTCATATCCAGCCTTATTTTTCTTTTAAAGAACTCAGTGCAGCTTACATTCTCCTCCTCCTGCTCTCCATCTTATTCTCATGACAACAACCCTGTGAGGTAGGTTGGGCTCCGAGTCTGTGACCAGCCCAACATCATGCAGTTGGCGGCATGGCCAAGAGGGGACTAGCACTCAGACTGCCTGAGTCCCAGCCCTGTGCTCTTAACCACTACTCCACTGTGTTGAACTGCAAGCTTCAGCCAAGATGGGAGTTAATAGTCCAACACACCTGGTGCATAGCAGGTTGAGGAAGGCTGGCCCAAGAGATGAGAGAGAGAGATTTCAACCTCTCCATAGGCATGTTTAGCAGCACTTCCAATACACTGTAGGCTCTGGAAAGGGGAAAAAAATCCAAGTTCATTATCCACCCAAGCATTGTCTTGCTGAACCCAAGCCAAGAAAGGCCCAAGTTTTCCAATGTTTGGTCTTTGACAGAAGCTAAGCAGATGCTTTGCAAGTTGAGTCAGGGGGGTGAAAACCATGCCTTTTATGCAGCCACCAAATACTTTGGTTTTCTGTAACAGGTTACCACTGATAACTCTCCAGGTTTCCAGTCAGTAGTGCTGGAAGTAGATTTTTTCAAGAAACCTGCTTATTATGTGCTAGCATTTTCTTCTGCTTCAGCTGAACAGGCTGTGGTTGCTGCATATATAGATAGATGAGTCAGTGCAACATCACATTGCTTAATGACTGATGCGCAGCTGCAAACGATGCTTTGTTAGGGAACCCTAGGGATCCAGGAGAACATCCAGAGCATTAAGGGACGCTGAAGGCTGCTATTTTGCATCGTTGCAGAAGTTGGACCCTTGGCGATGTTCAGCAGTACTTGATTGTTCAGTAGCATCGATTGATTATTTTCAGCACTAGGTGTAGAAAAGTGGGAACACAAGCAAAAATCTGCTGTTGTATTTGTTTGTGGGCATCAGGTTGGCCACTGTAGAAAGTGCTCTGGACTAGAAGTCCCTTTGACCTGATCCAGCATGGCTCTTAATTCAGCTGCACAGACCAAAGAAAGGCCTGCCTGAACAAGGTTTTTGCTTGCTGACGGAATGTCCTCGGAGAGAAGGCTAGAAAATATTCCCCCAGAAAGGAGTTTGGGTGCAGCTACAGAAAAGGCCCTGTCCTGAGTGCCTACGTATCAAGAATACCTCAGACATCAGTGGAATGCAGAAAAAGACCTCTTCTGGGAATGATAAAATTGGGATGGGACTGGGGAGAGAAAAATGAGTTGAACTATACTAATTCATATTTCTGAGCCAAGAAACTAAGTGAAATGCAATTAAACTTTCATTGTCACACTTCTCTGAATTGCGCAATATAGTTTTCCAGTGAAAAAATGATCACAAACACACCTGTAATAAGGGAAGTACCATGCAAGAACACTTTATTTTATGGAGAATTGCTTACCAAAAGTGAGTATATTAGAAATAGCTTGTACAAAAACAAGAATCTTAGGAGGATTGTGCACAGAAACAAGCATGGATTGCCTACAGGTGAAGGGAGCCCCTCTGGCTCAAATCATTCCTTGCCCTTTCAGCCGAAACTGCATTTTGTACTAGCTTTGTTCCAGCCTACCACAGCTTGGCCAGCATCTGAGTAGTGCTTAGCACTTACATAGTGCTTTGGAGCTTTCATACAGCTTCCCCTGTGTTCTTCTGAGAAGGGTCACAATGCCCTTGCAAGGAAGGCCAGTATTACTGTCTTCCTGCCGGACATGCAGGGCAAGGGAATGAGGCCAAGGGAATACTGGTGTGCCGAAGGAAAGCAGTGTTGTGTGATGCAGAGGCAAAGTTGGGGGCGGGAATTCCTGCCTCACAGTGGACACTCAGAGCACAGTGGACATGCCTCGCCAGCCTAACCTTTAGGGTGAGGTGAGCACCTGGGGTTGATCTCACAGCCAGGTTGTCACCTGTTCCTCCATTAGGTGCTGACAATGCAAAGGTGTAGTGCTTATGCGATGACAACATGCTTTTTCTTTGTTAGATAATAAAGGATCGGATATTTCACCAGGAATCTCGCCCGAGGTTCTTCTGGAACACACTTCCTGGGGGGCTGCTGGTGCTGCCAGAGTATTCCACTTATCTCAGTGACTTCCCTTTCTACTACCTGCAGCAAGGTATGTGACCCCCGCCCCCACCCTCGCCCTTTCTTGGTGGCCCTGCTTGGACAGCAGTCCTGATGACACTCCCCAGCTGAGTTTGCTTTCATGGGAGTGTTGATCATTCCCGCCCAGTCACTGTACAGCCTTTGGGAGTTACATGGACAAAATAGACCAGACTCTGTTCTCAAGGACCTTCCAGCTGGAGAATGGGGAAACTGCAGGAGAAAGGAAGGGGGGCTCAGCAGAGAGGAAGAGAGGGCAGAACTGGGTCTAATGCCGTTCCAGGGAACTAACAGCTGCCAGCTCTGTCTGACTGCAGAGAAGGGGAACTTGCAACGGATGGACTGCATTTGCCCCACCTGGCAGTCCAGCCTGGCCCATGAAGCTCCTCTTCCACCAGAGCAGGGAGAGGAGGCTGGTGAGAAACTGAGCTGATGGCCCAGAGAGTGGTCCTTGATGCGGCTCCCTCCGGGTGCTAGATAAACATTAAAATAATAAGGGATGCTTGGTTAGTTTGGGAGTGAAGATTAAGAGGGTAGACCCCATGAAAAAGATAGGCTTGGAGCAGGAGTTTTGGCATCCAGACTTATTACATCTTTCCCTGTAACAGGATCGAACCCTTCGGGCAAGTTTACAGCATTAATCCGGGCTGTCTCACCAATCGTCTCCCTCTCACAGCCCATCCTCAAGCTCATCCAAGCTGTCTCCAAGTCTCAGTATTGTGCCCAGGTAAAGAGGAGGCAGAGGTGTAGCCTGTCTCACTGTTGTGCAGCAGGGGTGGGGAAAAGCTGCACCTAGCAAACTTCTCCTTTTGCGCAGAGCTACTTAGATGCACCGGACCCGGCTTCTGTGTTACAGGTAGCCTCCCTGCTTGCTGCTGGCAGAGCAGCTCATTTTCCATGTCGATCGGAAATGTTTGCAGGCTGGCATGGAAGCTTGCTCAGGCCAAGGGCCAAACACAGTTTCAGAGGCATGCTCAGGGGCTGCATACCAAAAAGGGCAGGGCCAACGGTGCCAGCATATTTTAGCTTAAAGCCTGTGAGCTGCGGTCTGACACCTTTGCTCTAAGGCAGACAATTTTGCAGAGCTGGCAAAGGCCTTTGTGGCTCCGAGAGACAGCGGTTTCCATGGCCACCTGGAGAAAGCATGCAGAGGGGTTGAGTCTTCGGTGTGAATGCACTTTGCGCTGTCTTCCATTTGCACTGTCTTCCATTTGCACATCCCAGATGTGCAAACGTCTTGTTTCAGTTTGTATAGATCCTTTTGACCTCTGTCCTAAATTCCCTTGGCTCTACTCTTTGTCTCAGAGACTGAGTCTCAGACACACTCAGAATGAGACAACAGACTTCAGGGTGGCAGCATGTGCCGCACCAGGCTGATCTATGCAGGGTGGATGGGTTGGAAGTCATATTTCTGGCATTTTACACACGCACACCCAAACCCAACTAGTCAGAATACACTCAGGGAGCCAAGTTCTATCCTAGCCCTCCTCCTGCAGTTCTAGTTGCCTTGCAAGGCGATTATTTGTTTGACATGAGGAACATTTTAAATACAAATGATTTTCTGAACCTGGAAACAGAAGTTACCTTTCCCCCCAATGGAAGTCACCTTTCATTCACTACCTGCAACTGTGTTTGTGTGCTTAATTTAGAGCAGACGCAGGAGACCCATCTGTGCTAGGACCCTAGAGTAGTGGAGAGGAGGGGGCTTTGAGTTTTGGATCACACACCCTTTTGCTGTCCTCTCAATCCAGCCTTTCCAAACCCAGAGCCCTCCAGAAGTTTTCAACTACAATTCCCATCATACTTGATCACAAGCCTTTATCTAGGATTATTTAGCCTTCTCTACTACATCTCTTACTAAGTGGCTGTTTTTTAATTTTTGCTTGTTCTTTTTTTGTTCTTACCTAAATACACACCCAAAATATGGAAGCTAGCTGATGAGTTGGCAGGCTTCGGAGGCACCTGGGTGGGTGATGTGCTTTTTTACCTGCCAGCAGGTGCTGCTCAATCACCTTTTTTTCTAACTGCAGGGCAAGTCCTGTCAGCAACGCTGTCTTGCTGAGGAATTCAGCCAACAGGGCTCCACCTGTCCCGGACCACCCTGGGTGCTTTAACATGCAAAGCGGCAAGTTAGTAGGAGGCTGCCAGCACCCTTGCGCCCAAGTTGGCACTGGGGTTGCTTGGAACTCAGTCAGTCTCAGTTCAGTGAAGGCTGTTCCATGTGCGCAGGCTTATCTGGGGTCTTGGACTATCGATGGTGAGGGTGTCAGCCTCTGTCAGCCCAAGGGCCATGTTTCCAGGAATGCTCAGGGCCAAAAGCAAAAGGGAACTAGGCCAAAATACCAAAAATGCCAGCCTACTTTAATTAGTGTGCTTCTTGCCAATAACTATACCGTAGGAGAGGCATTTCTACTTTAGAAAGCAGTTGGGGCGGGAACTCCATAAATGCCAGGAAACCACCAAATAGTTGGCTTGGGAAAGGGGGCGAGGTGAAGGGACAGGGCCTGGCCTTCCGGAGAATCCTGCCTATGGTCTGCACCTTGGCTCTACCACGCAGTAGGTGAAGACTGGGCTTTCTCGGAGGAGAAGCTTGGTCGCAGCTCCCTTGTTTCCTTCCACCGCAGAATATGAACCATGAGCAGGGATTATGGGGGATGTACTCCAGTCCACCTGGAGGGCCTCAGCTTTGGAGAGCCTTCTGCGTTCTCACTGGCAGCACCTCTTCAAAGTCTCTGGCAGGGGAGGGTCTTTTGCTTTACAGCTTCCTGGATCTTTTAAATAGAAATGCTGAGAGCCTCATCTTAGACTGGCTGCCTGAGTGTTTCCCCACAGCTGTTCTTCTGACCTGTGCTACCACCCTGGGAGCCACTGAATCATTCCATAAGAATAAGAAATGAATGAAAGAAAGAAAACATAAGCAACTATGTCAGTGCTAGGTGCAGAGAGAAGGCCCAGGCAGTGATGAAAATCTCAGTGCTCCAGGAAGGTCTGCAGGGGAGTGGAAATTCTAATTGCTACGGCCACTTCAAAGCCAGCTTTCCCAACCTGATGCCCCCCAGATGTGTCTGATTTACCCATAATTCCCTAGCTAGCTTTGGAATGGTGGGTACTGCGGTCCAACACGTATAGAGGACACCAGGGTGGGGATGGCTGTGCTAAGCTGTGTCCTGGCTGTATGGCTTGCGTTTGCTGCAGGGAGTGACTGCAATTTAGGGTCCAGAATCCCTGTGAGCTTAGAACATCAGGTTGTTATTGTTATTCTTGTTACATTTATATGCTGCCTTTTTTCATCTTGGAAGGACCCTAAGGCAGCATACATAATTCTCCTCAGAAGAACCATCCTGTGAGGCAGACCCAGTGGGCTTCATTGTTGAGTGGGGACTAGAACCCAGACCTCCTGGTCCCAGCCCAGCCCAGCCCAGCCCAGCCCTGTATGCACCGCTGTGGCTTCCAAGAGCCAGTTGCCCTAAGAACCCAGCAGTACTGGAATATATACTTGCAACCTGTTAAAAAGCTGGAACAGTGAAGGCTTCCCAGCCCTCATTAGCCATTTTCATTTCCAGTTAATTTCCTCAAAGAGATGGCTGCTGAGGAGCTTCCTTTAAGCAGTGCGTCAGCAAGCAGACGAGTCACCACTGCCTCTCAGGGGTCATTTTGGGGCCCTCCTGGACTGCAGGACCCTGAGCCTGCACCCCACCCTGGTGGTACCTTTGTAGACACTGGCCAGGAAATGGGTACATCCAGTACAAGCTGCTAGACAGCCTGATAAGATTTCTTTGCATTTTGCTACCTTTTTGTAGCTCATGCACAAGTGGGAAATGTAAACAGCTAGAGAAAAGTGAAGCCTTCTTGCTATATTAAGTGGAATAGCCCCATTACAACATGATTTCCCCCCAGAGTCTTTTATTACTTTCTTTTAATAATAATATTGTGATTATGTTAAAACATGCACAAGACCTGCACTGCAGAGCTGTAATTGCTTCTAACACCATAATTATATTGTTGATATTATGTATTTTTTAAAACCTTATTAATACAAATGAGTGGGCAAATGTGTGTGTGTACAGGAAGCAGGATGGGATGATGAGAAGTTTAAATACAAGGTATTTGCCCACAACTCAGCTGAAATGATTCATCATTAGAAATAGGAGAGAAATGAGTTTTGCATATTAATATGAACCCACCTGATTTCCATTTCCAAACTAATGTACAAACCAGAACACAATTATTTTTTGCTAGAATTTGCACTTCTTTCAATGCTGTGATGCTGTTCTCTGTTCAAAAAATGCATGCAGACATGTTTACATTGGGAGAAATTACCTATAAAAATGCATGCGTTAAGGAAAATAGTAAAAACATAGTGAGGAGGGCATAGATTAGGGGAAATTGCTTGAGAAAAATGCATTAAATGTGGAAATGGGATGAAATAAGCTTGTGTTTTAAAAAATGTGAGGCAGTTGAGAGGCCAAGTTTGGGCCCCTGGCAGGGGAGATTTAATACTTTGCCCCTCCTAGACTGGAGTAGAATATTCTTCGTATGCTACTTGCAGTGGAAAGAAAGGTTCTGTTGGTGTGTGGAATAGAGCTTTTTCTGATGCAAATAGCAGGTATGGGGGCTCAGTCTGGGTAGGAACTCCTGGTGAGGTGGGTGAGTGAGAGGATGAAATTTCTTCTAATTCCTCTCCAGGGTCCCAGTCTGGGTCTTTCCATCTACCTGTTGTTTACTTTAAAGAAAACTAGTCACGCTGTATTTTTATTTATTTATTTATTTGGAAATTTATAGGCCGCCCCTTGCCACAAGCCTCGGGGCGGCTCACAACCAAGGATTGAATACAAACATTAAAATTTCCAAAATATTAACAGTTAAAAACTAACATTAAAAATTGGCCCATCTCCAGGTCAAAATTAAAACAACAACCGACCCAAATACAAATTAAATTAATAAATAATAAATAAATTAGCATTTAAAATATTGTTTAAATAAAAAGGTCTTCACCTGGCGCCGAAAAGCAAATAAAGACGGCGCCAGGCGAGCCTCTCTGTATGCACCTAGTTTAGCCCATGATTCTATGCATGGGCTTGGAAGTATATCCCACTGAATTCAAAGGAACTTACTCCCAAGTAAGTGTGCCTTAGGGCATTGCAAACTTCTGTAAGGAGGGGCGAGAAATTTGTTATAGGAGGGGAAATAATGTTGCAAAAGTCATTATATTAGAAAGATTGCTTGCAAGAAATATAAATCTACACCAGTCATATAGTAAGAAACACATGCATAAAAATGCTCATGAATTTTCAAGCATTTCAAAAACAAAAAATTTCAAAGATCAGGATACACTGGAGAGCTCTTCAAATCAAATCAAACCAAACCCAAATGAAGATTGGGAAAATGAACAACCAAGAGAAACTGAAAGTGATAAAGTAATTTCACCCATCTGTAACCCTGAGCCCAACATTTTTGGCCTTTGAGCACATTTGGCAGTTTTGACAGTATCACTCACCAAATGGATGCTCGTGCTGGACTTGGCCATTGACAAATGCATGGTGCACATGGCCAATCACAAAAGACAAACCAGGGAAGCTTAAAAAGAAGCACACGTACATCTTGCAAGGGGCTCGGAGGCCCCCTTGGAAATAAAGCTGGCAGTGCAAGGCCACACTTTGCTTTCCAGCGTGCCCACCATGTGGCATTGATGCAAATTCAGGAGCGGCACAGGGGGAGGCATGTACAGACACTGCTACTGGAATAAGTCCTGTTGGACTCCGTAGTATTTCCAGATGAACATGGATAAGAGCAGGGAGCTGTGGATTAACTGGAAACTTGCTCCCAAAGTTTTCTGCTGTCTTGGGAACTCTTTCCCAAAAGTACATCCTTGCACAAATTTTTATAACCAGCCACAGACCAAAGAATGGGAAGTTTCATAGATGCATATTTTAACAGAATATTGCCTCTTTTACAATCCTGGGCAGAAGTCTGTATTCTGGGGCATGCAATCAATCAATCCATCCTTCCTGGTGTGCAATTAAAGCCTATTTTAATACAAAAGAAGACCTCAAACAAAAGCCCAGCTGCTAACAAATAATTTGACTCCAGGTGACTGGAAAGCCTGTGTGAGTGGAAGCAGAGGCATAAATGGGGTGCTTTTGGGCTCGCTGCAGGTATGGGGGGTGGGGGTTGTGCCCAGCGGTGTCTGTGGTGGACTCATAATCTTAGGTTAATGCCCACAAGAACCCAAACACAGGCTCTGCAGTAACATACAGGTTAGGTTTCCAATATTTGTCTGAGCGTTAAGAGCAGCTTGATTGGCAGCAATGAGCAGGCAATCGGGGTTCAGGTCCATGGCAAGTCAAGATTCGCTTGTTGCCCTGTTCAGATCACACCTCCTTTTGAATATGCCAGCATGCATCTCTGATCACCTGGTGTGTGGGAAATACAAGTAAGCAGGACTTCTGGCAAAAGAACGGTGGCCCTTTTGGGACTTGATGGTTCTTCAGTTCACTCTTGCTGATTTGGAATGGCCTTTTACTTCTTTTTCTTCTTTTCAATACAGGTTGTAATTTTATGGAGCTGTGAGAAACCACTGCCACAGAGCAGTACATGGCCTGAGTCCACAGTTCCACTGATTGTTATCCAAGGCAGCAGCAGGGTAAGCAGGGCCTTTGACCGAGTCTCAGTCCCATGCTCTTAATCACAATAACAGAGGATAACTATTTATTGTATTGTCGTTCATATGTTTGCTTATGATGCAAATGACATAAAATATATTGAGAAGGAAAAACATCCACAAAAGAGAAACAGATGGTATCCTGTTTTAGGAAATCTAGAAAAACTGTCTCAGCAGAGTGGATGCAAATGCAAGCTGGGAACTTTGGAAAATAATAACTCATTGTAATGTGCTAAATTCCATTGTTGTATGAAACATCTTTGCACAAAAATGATCATATCTCTGAGAGGCAAAATATGGGAATCTGAGGACACATGATCTGTCCACCCTTTCCTTTCTGTTGAACTCCCTGCTCTTTTGTGGTAGAGGCTCAAAAATACCATTGGGTAAGATCTTTAAGACAGGCATGCTTCCATTTGGAAACACGCTTTGCTTGCAACGACTATGTGTATGCTCAATGCCCTTGTGCGGAAATGTCTCAAGATACCGGAATCAAAGATTAACTGGCACACCTGAGCTCGGACTCTGCATGAAAAATAATCTCTGTCCTGGTACCTTAAGTCAGTCAAACCTGTGGCACTTGGATCTGGGGAAAGTGTGGAGAGCCAGGATCAGGCTGCAGTCCAGAAATCCCATCTCATAGTATCCCTGGGGAAAGATGAATCGGTCATACTTCTGCATTTGGCCATGCCCTCTGCTGGGATGCGCTTTGAGATCGGCTTCTGGCAGAAAGAGGCTCCCCCTTGGCCCCTGCCCATCAAAGACAACTAGTGAAGACTCCTTTCCAGCCTTTCTGATGACTTCTCTTTTGTCTTCTCTCTTCTGAAGGTCAGTGATCGGTTTTTGCCTTACTCCGCCATTGGGACAGATGCGGTACTCAGCCTGGATGAGCACACAAGCCTCTCGACTAGCGAAGTGAGGCAATTCTTTTGAGCCCCTTCATATATCCTGGGTGTATGTTATTGGAAAGTGAACACACCTGAGGGCAGCCATCTCTGGGCCAGAGCCCAGGCAAGTTAAGAGGGGACTTGTGCTCCCCTGGCATGAAGCCTAGAGCCTTGAGTGGCCCCATTAAATAGTAGTCCAAACCCTGGTCTGACCGAGAGTGCTTGAGAAATTCCATTGTGCAGATGCTTCGGGAGGAAAATACCTTCTCACATAAATGTGGAATGAGGGCAGGCATATGGGTAAATGCATGCAAAAGCAACCTGGCCTGGAAATAGAAAATTGCTGTGTTGCGCTTGCTGAGCATGAGAGCCGAATTCCAGTCCCTTGCCCAGCTTAAGTCTTCCTCCTCCCTGTAAGTGGAGGCCGAATTTAGCTGGACGAAATTCTGACTGTGTTCCAGACACTCTTGTCTTTGTTACGCCTCCTTAAGTTCAAGCCTTGGAAATGGGTCCTGGGGCCTAACTCCTACTCCGAGGCCTGGATTCCTGTCACGTCCTGCCACCTGGGTACCAAACCCCACAAGGCTTGGCAGGCCCATGATGAAAGAGACCTCTGGGGAAGCTCAGGTGGCATCATGCCAGCTCCCAATTTATGGCCGCCTCTGCAAATGCACCACCTGGCTTTTCTCCTCCAAAGCCCAGCCCAACCTGGCTTCTCAGCAGAAGGCGGGTGGAACCCAGGTGCCAGGTGGGGTGGCCTTGGGCTTGTGATTTGAGGCTCCTGCATTTGACTGTTTCAGGGAGTGGCGAACAAGGGAGGCAGCCCTTTTCTTTCAAGCAGGGCTCAGCAAACTGGTTAGGGTGGAGCAAAAGGGCTTGTTATGGTTGCTTTACGGGCACGTCTACTTTCCCCAGAGGACAGGCCAGACATCTGAGAGGTCATGTCTCACACCAGCAACCACCCAACCTGCACACAATTACATCTGGCATTCTTTTCCCAGGATGGACTCCACCGTCAGGTCCAACTGGAATAGTGTCACAGGGACTGTACCGCTTGGAAACTGCACAGGGCATTTGCAGGAATCACACAGAAGGTTCTGCACTCGATCTTACACAGATGCCTTTTTCTGATGCTCTTCTTCCCCCATTCTCCCCCCGACTGTCCAGGTTGACTTTGCTTTTGTTGTGTGGAGAGTTTCCCCAACCGGATTGTAGGTTTCCCTGTACGCAGCCACTTCTGGGACACCAGCAAAAGCCAGTGGAGCTACACCTCAAAATGGACCAATGAGTTCTCCATGGTCCTCACTGCAGCTGCATTCTACCACAGGTATCCCTCCATTGTGCTACGTCACGGGGACCTTCAGAGCAATCTTGCAGTGTTGAGTGCTTCTTGCAGCATGCCAGCCACGTGTCTTCCTCCAAGATGCTCCATCCCACTGCCCTCCTTAGGGTGCTGTCCTGGGACCTCCCAACATTGCCTGGGAGGCCACAGGGCCCTGAAGAGCAACCCCCTGCCCTTCCCCACCCTCCTGATGGCCACCATGGAAAGAGGTATGCCATATGCCCCCACCCCAAGGTCACCATTGGGCCTGAGAGGATAAAAAGGTTTGCTGGCAGCAAGGAGGGAGGAGGCTGGGGCTGTGGACTTAGCCCAGTTCCAGTTAGCATCCCAGCCACTTTTGTCCCTGCTCTCTGGTTTAGTATTAGTATTAGCACACTACATTTCTATACCTCCCTTCACTGAAGCTCTCAGGGCAGTTCACAACTTAAGCAGTCACCCATCTCGATTTCGACAAGGCTGACCCTGCTTCGCTTCCAAGGTTAAGCAGGATCAGGCACTGCAGGCTATGTGGAAGCAATGACTTTGTGTTGACTAGATGGCCAAAAATGGTGGGCATGAAGGGCAGCTGCAGCGATCACCATCACGCTTCCCTGGGGGCATCCGATGCACAAGACCTCTGGGTCCAGCGGCTTCCATGCATTTGCTGTAGGGGTGACTGGGTTGTACCCTTAGGATAGTTTTCTAAGGTTTGTTTGTTTTAAATTCCTGCGGATCACAAGATTTCCCTAAACATATTGATAACTTTCTTCTGTGCATGCACATGTACTTAGAGGACTGAGTTCATTATCAGAATGTGCATGCACATGTGTGCACATGTGTAAATTGTGCACAGGTTTTTCTTAACAGTGGTACATAAAGTGTACAAATCAGAACTAGTCGGGCAGACAGGAAAGAGGATGAAGCAGCAACCAACTTAGGGCCTGGCCAACCGCTGAGAAATTGTGATGATTTTCTCTCTATGCCCCCATGTTTGGGGACTAGGCAGGTGGCCACCTGAGAGAGGACCTTTTCTGTGGTGGGACTTTAGTTGTGAAGTCTAAGCCAATGAAGACAAGGAGTGGAGGAAGACAGGTGGGACAACCTGCTGAGCTTTCTGCTTGATTAGGAGATTTAAAGGCATTCTTTGCGAGGCTTCTTTGACAAGAGGCCTTTCTTGCAGCAGTTTTAAAAGTCATATGCTTAAGTACCCCTGAAAGAGAGGATGCCAGCAAATTGCAGCCATGTGCCAGGAGCACTAAATCTCCACTCTGCTTGACCACTGACTACAATCTTGCATGAGCTATTGATGCGTCGGTTTCTTATTCCAGGCTCTTTCCTCACCAGTCCCCATTTTTCACCTGACAGGTATTACCACACCCTCTTTACCAATTACTTGCCTGCTAAACTAAGGCGCCTCATCGATCAGTTTGCCAACTGCGAGGACATATTGATGAACTTTCTGGTTTCCGCTGTCACCAAGCTGCCTCCCGTCAAGGTGACCCAGAAGAAACAACACAGAGAGAGCTCCTCCCAGCAGGTACAGTGCAGGAAGATGCCAGTGCAGGCATGTCAGAAACAAGGAGTTGTTCCCGCGTCGTGTGTTTTCCAGCAGCCGCTGGGCCCTTTGAAACAGGGCCCTCTTAAGAATGTAAGAGCCCTGCTGGGCCAGAGAAGGTCCTTGCGATCCTGCATTCTGCTCCCATGGTCGTCCAAGAGGCTGGTGAGAAGCCCACAAGCAAAACACAAGTGCAGTATGGACAGTGTATGGACAGTGCCTTGTGCTGACTCAGCCCAGGGCTGCCAACAAGGCTTCCAGGCAGGAATTTTTCCTACCTGCTACCTGGAGACCCTGGGAATTGAACCTGCGGGGTGGAGCCTGCATGCAAAGCAGGTTCTTTCCACTATGCTAAGGCCTCCCCTGTATTTCCCAGCAGGTGAAAAGTCATCTATTGTTCAGTCAAGTCCTGTTCTTGTCCCAATATCAGAGTGCCTGTAGCCCCAAGGCACCTTGATGAATCAAATTAATATATCAATATCAGCAGTCCCTTTAATGCTTAACCACAGACGCTTTATCTCCCTTACTAACAAATATGATTATGTATTCTGTGAAAGTTAAAAGATATTTGCAAATAATGCAGTTTGATAAATATTTGTTCTGACCAGCCTAAACCATATGAATTTTCTCAAAATCTGACATCTCAGGGCAAGAAAGAAAATCTCCCTATGCAGATTATAGCTCTGTGCATGGAGCAGTAGAACCAACCATGGCTGGTATATTCCATCTTTCTTGGCCTGCAGACACATTGGCCCCAAGGAACTGTGGGAAACTTCCCTTCTGAATACACAGTGGGCACAGTCTGAAAGAGTAGCTTTGGTAAACAGTCGTTCTCACTAAGGGAAGTGTATTTGTATATATGCTGCTGCAAAGTGTCACTATGAACAGAATCCTGTTTATGTGTTGACAGAAAAATGTCCGACAACTCCCAGCACGGCTGGCTGGGGCATGCTAGGAGCGACAGGGTGCTTCCTTTGTCTGCTTCCATCCCTTTCACTGCTTCCCTTTGCTTCTCTGTAGCTACTGAAGAGTGTCCCCCCAGCCACCAGGAACCTTCACTTCTCTCAGCGCCAGGAGTGTGTCAACCAGTTTGCAGCCTGGTTTGGGTACATGCCGCTGGTGCATTCTCAGTTCCGCCTGGACCCTGTGCTCTTCAAAGACCAAGTATCTGTGCTGCGGAAAAAGTACCGGAATCTAGAGCGGGACTAGCTTTGGATAGCAGGGACCTGCAGAAGCCGCCCGCCCCCTGCTGGACACTGGGAGGGCCGCAACATGTTGGCACAGCTTTGCTGCCGATTGGGGAGCCATCCATGCAGCAGTGATATCGTGGAGATGCTGTTTACATTAGCTGCATCAAAATCGTCCTCATTTGGGGTACTAAAAGATGGAAACTTGTCTTGCTGGTAGCTGTGGAGATGCCAGATGAATTTACAGTCTTTATTGGGTTTTACCAGTACAATAAAGGTTTGCAGGAAATGGCTGCCTCCCTTTCCTTTCTTCCAGCAGGCCTCTTCATATTGTTTGTGTTTCGTGGAATTTTTTCCAACGGAGCAGGTTTGTCACCCTTGCTTGAAATTTACTGGCCTGGTCCGTGTTTTCATCTTCTTGCCCAGGAAAAGGCTTGTGTGTTGAATTTCTTTGATATTTTCCTAGTTTCAAGAAGATTCATTTCAAAAATGTTGTAACTTGCTGGGGAAGAGAGAGCACTCCGCATATACTCAAAACACTGTTTTCTGTCATCGATTCCTTTCCCTGAATTGCTCGAAGAAATGTAGGTGGGGGGGGGGTTAATGAAATATACTAAATCTGCTCAATTTAATGGAATCTACCTTGCAACTTGACTGAAATGATGTTCTTATAGTAGCTTTCAAAATACAGTGGTGAAGGGTGCAATACAATGCATTTTCAGACAGGAAAAATTCTTACATGCTGGCTGGGGAATGCTGGGAGTTATGTGACTTTTCTGATTAAACATGCATAGCATTGTGCCCTAAAGCAGCGATCTCTGACCTTTTTGGCACCAAGGATGATTCCGTGGAAGACAATTTTTCCATGGACTGGGGCAGGGGAATGGTTTTGGGATGATTCAAGCATATTACAGTGGCACCTCATACTTTGAACTTAATTTGTTTCAGGAGGCCATTTGAACTCTGAATGTTTGACGTCTGAAGCAATGTTCCCCATTAGAAATAATGGAAAGTGAATTGATCTGTTCCCAGACTCTGAACAATATCCATCTTGATAAACTGAAACAGTAATTACACATAATTTAAGGTAAAAATGACACAAATGAATGCCAAATTTATTAAAACTTGAAAACAATAAATTATGTAAGTATGTACTATATAATAAAACAAAAATTGCATTTACTGTCCAAATTTTTCAGTGAGGAGGGGTGAAGCAGAAAAGGATCGAGAAGGCAGTGAGAAGGATCAGGAAGGCAGGCAGTTAAAAGTGACTGAAAAAGATTGAGAAGAATTGGGAAGGCAGGCAGTGAAAAGGTACTCAGAACAATCAAAAAGGGCACTTGCATAAAAGGCACTGAGAACAATCGAAAAGGCACTCAAAAGGATCAAAAAGACACACAATGAAAGGCACAGACACAACAAGAGAGGAGAGACGACTTGGGCACTCAACTGATGACGCTTATGCAGTGATTGCGTTTTTTTCTCTGGCTGCAGTTCGAACTTAGAAGCACAGTTCTAACTTCGAAGAGATTTTATCTTGACTCTAGTGTTCAAATTCTGAATCTCGCCTGCTGCTCACTTCCTGCTTTGCGGCCTCATTCCTAAAAGGCCACGGACCAGGGGTTGGGGACCCCTGCCCTCAACACCCATAGGAAAAGGTAAGAAGACAAGGCTGCGTTTTGCCCTTTTGACTGAAAGGGAGCCGTGACCTACGCTGTGTTAGACGGCATGGAGCTGGCCCAGGTCTCTGCAGCAGTGAGATCCAGTGAGAGAGGAGTGTGGCAGGAGGAGGTAGGATGAGGCTGTTATTTTGTTTTCAAAAAAAGACTAATGGGGATTTTTGGAAGGGATTTGATTAATATTCTGGCAGTTGCCTGCAAAATAAAATTAAAAATGATGTGCTTATGAAGTTAGGAATGATGCTGGAGGAAGAGAAGGGTGGTGTGAATAATTCCTTGGCACAAGCATTTCCTGCTGGAGTTTCCAGAGCCTGCCCTGAAGTATTTCCCACATCTGAATGTTTGATCCCTTCAGAATTTTTTACTGGCAAGAACCCAGTTCTCATAATTGGCTAATTAAGCCAAGGGAGAGGAAGCTGAGGAAGACTATATTGCTGAATTGCTGTTTGATGAAAGGGAATTTAGTTGTCATTTGCCTAAATTTGCATGGGTTATAATGGAACTTACACCTTTTGGCACAAGCCTTTTTATTGTGTACATGTCATTCCTCAGTCGTGTTTGTTGACAGGTGCTTTAGACGTTTTGTTTCTGGTTTTTAAAAGCAATTTCACTTGGTTTTTGAGGCAAGAATATCCATTATTTGTCAAGAGAAACAAATGCTAATCTCTCAAGTGTAGTTGCATCATTCAGCTAAAGCACAGCACTGTGTAGAGGTTATGAAGTGGAAAGAACAGAAAGGAGAATGATGTGTATACAGCTCTGTGCTTTGCTCTGCAGCAAAGCAGAGGTAGAAACAGTGGGTTAAATGCAAAAGCTAGAAATGCATTTGTCTAGAAATGTTCTTTTGCAGGCCTTCATATTTCTACTCAGAATGACTTCCCATGAACTTAGTTTCAATCCCAAAGAAGCACCCATGGTTTTTGTACCACTCCATTTTGTCCTCACAACAATCCGACAAGGTCAGCTTGGATTTAGTGCCTAACTTGTGTGGCTGAGGATGTGAATGGAGATCTCATTCCTAATTAGATGTTTTAACCACTCTGCCAGCCTGTCTCCCAGGCAGACTGTGGTCCAGCAAGACATTTTGGACAGGAAAGAGCAGCAAATAGCAAGTTGTTATTGTATTTTTTACAAAAAGGGAAGAGATGGAGAGCTTGAGGGATTTTCTCCAAAATACCAAAATAACATGGCTGATTTGGGGAGTCGACACCTTACCTTGAGTGAAGAAGGGCGGCGTTTACTGCTCTATCTGCAGGCAGCAAAATCTCATTTTTAACCAAGCGGATTGTTTTAAACTCTTGAAATCCAGTATGCACAGGTGTGTTCACCTGCAAGCTTGGGCAGGGTGCAAATCTGGCCTTCCTAAGTTCCCATCTGCCCTTTCTAAGTTTCCCAGAAGCTCACGCCTACTCTTTAACCCAACCACCAAACATTGGATGGTTATCTGGGTTGGTACAGTTTTTTCACCCATTCTTAAGGTTGAAATGCCTCTTCTGAGGCTTAGCTGCTGGCTGTAAGAGCATTAAGCTAGAATATACTCCCTGTCCCCCACTTTGGCCTTTGGCATCACTGGAATGCAGTCCTCGAGAGTATCTCTGAAAGCAAATTGGGCCTTTGGCTGAAAGAGGTTTGACGTACCTGCTTTGGAAGATGCCCACAGACCACGGGAATTCCAGTGAGGAAGCGGCAGGTGACACAAGGCTGAAGGGAGGGTAGCAACCAGGTGATGCAGCAACCAGGGCAGTGAGGAAAAGGCTGGAGAAATGCATGTCCCAAGGGCGAGCCGGGATGACAAAATTCCTTGTTACCTGCTGCTGCAGCAGCACAAGCATTTCTTTTGGGGGGCTGCCTCTGTTCTTTTCTTGGGGAGGCTAGCCCTGCTTCAGAATCAGCCTGGGCATTGCACAGCCTGGAAAAAAACAACTCGGAAGAGTCCAAGGGATCTCAGAATCGCTCTTGCGCCAACCTGAGGCCCTATCCAAGCAATCATTCCATAAACAGTCTCGGGCAGCCGCCACACCATAAATACAGTGTTGGCAAATGCGGCATAAATAACAGCTTTGACTCGCAAGCGGCCCCTTCTGTGCCATAAAATCTGTCATTCCTTCAGGCAGCTTGCCTCCACTGTCCCTAAAGCAGCAAACTGAGCTTCCCTGGAATATTGAGCAGCCTGGGGCTCATGCAACTTCTGTTGGCAGGATGGATGGCAACCAAAATCCCCTCATTAAACATCAGTTGATCAAGCTAACATCTCCCGGGGAAGTGATTGGCTCAGAAGGATGGATGGATGCATGGCAATCCCTCCTATCATGTCATCTCAAGCTGGATGACATTTGGAGCAAATCTCCAGCTATGTCCAAATAGCGCTTATCCTGTCCTTTTAAAAATTAGAATTTAATTAAATATGGAATTACTGCATATATTTGCTCACAAGCACTTGTTGCATGGGGTTTTCAGCAAGAGATTTTTATTGCTAACATGTTATCTTCCAACATCTAGACATTTGTAATAAATGATTTGCACCGACATTTAATTCTCCTTAGCAAAATCTAACTCTTCTTTCATGCCTTATCTAAGGACTGCCCTTTCAAGATGGAGCTCACTCATCCTTGGCCTGGTTCCTCCTTGAATTCTCTTCCCTAGGAGCAGTTCTCCTGGAGCTACACACACAAACGTATTCTTTTTAACCCTGTATTTGTCAAAACAAAGGAGGCACCATCCAAGGCCACCCCCAGGTAGCCTCTGGAAGGCACATTGACCAGGTGGGCACCTCAATCCCACCTGGGCTTCCATGCTATCCTGAGATCATGCACAACATTTCTATTTCAATTGTAAGACTTACTTCTGAATGTCCATTTTTATATATAAATCAGCACAATATATGCAGATCACTGCAGTCTTCTGTCCTTTCTGGATGATGCATTTTCTCTTTTTGGTGATTCATAAGTGGCTCTGCTACATTACTGCTGGTACATCGCAGACACAGTGGGAAATTTTAAATGGCTGCCTTCTGCTCCCACATGGCCAGGGAAATATTTTGCCCTTTCAACCTGGCTGAGGCCCTGCCTAAAAGCAGCTCTTTTTGGACCCCCTTCTTCCCCGGACAAGTTGCAGTGGTAGGCCAAAACAGTAACAACTCTGCCCCATCCATTGTGGTTCAGTGAAGTTCATCTAGTCCTGACTGACAGAAAATAGATGTTTCTGTTTGCCACCAGCTCTGTCCTGCTCTTAAAACTCTGTGCCGCCCCTTCCTTTTGAAAGTATCTGCCTGAATGCCACAATCCTTTAGTCAAAAAAGAAAGAAAAAAAGTCGTACAACTTCCAGTGTTCCCCAGCCAGTGCTGCAGTTCCACCTAAGCCCTGTATTGGGAAATGGTGGGCACACACAGTGTCTTAGCATCACATCTGTCTCCAACATGGCAGCAAAACCAGAGTGGTGTGGTGGTTAAGAGTGTTAGACTGAGACTTGGGAGATGGGCGTTCTAGTCCCACTCAGCCATGAAGCTCACTGGGTGATTTTGGGTCAGTCACAGACTCAGCCCAGCCTACCTTACAGGGTTGTTGTTCTGAGGATAAAATGGCACTATATAAGCTCCCAGGGGCTCCTCACAAGAAAATAAAGGTGGGATAGAAATGCAATGTAATAATAGCAATACGCTATGCATATCCACCAGCAGACCACAAAGTGAGAAAATGGGATGCTAACCCAAATTTAATTCTACTGTTCCCTTCCCTAAAACTAACAACTGACCCTTGTGGACTTTCTCTCCCACTTACTGCAACATACTTTAAGTAGACCTCTGAGGCCCTCTAGTGGTGGGCCAGTGAGTCAGATTCAGCTCCGTGGTGGCAAAGGGGTGTAGAAGCAGAAGATATTCAGGCTCTGCCTATTTAGGGTCAACCATGTGTATTGAGAAGAGAATTAGCACACATCCTTGAAAAGACTCAGGTGTGAGTCACACCTGTGATAGCCCAGGTGCGTTCTGCATCTGCTGTAATTCGCATTTTGTTCTGAGGCAAGACAAGGTCTGTGCCTGCGCTAAATCAGCACAGGCCACAAGCAGACAGGTGCCGTTCATGACGACACATCTGTGGCCGCTGTGGAATGCCTTGCAAAGTAACTGGGCAGGCTTCCATTTCCCTCTGTGCAGCCAATGAACACTATCTAAGCGAGGGCTTTTCCTGGTGGGGAGAGGCCCTTGCTGCTTCCAGTACTGGCCACTTCCATTCTCCCCAGCCATTGCTGGTGTGCTTGATGGACCTCAGCAGGGGGCAAATCTGTTTCTTCAGCAGGGCTGAACTGCATGGGACAAGGGGCTAAAGGCCCGTGGGTTTCAGTAGGCGTGCTCAAAGCAGTTAACTGTTTCTTTAAGAAAACCACCTTATCTTGCAGCACCTTACCTTGGCATGTTTTGAGGCATCCTTCTTCAGGGTCTACAGCACACATCACAGGAGGCACAAAAGCTTATGCTGCAAAAAAAAGCGCTGACTGTGGTGCAACAGACTCACCCAGCGCCCCCCTGGAAGTTATTTTTAAAGGCATTCCTATGATGCACTTCCCAAAACCAAGGCATGTGTAGTGAGCTGGCCACATCTCAAACCGCCCATGATGCTCTGGGGCAGAGATAGTCAACAGATTTTTGGACCGTATCTCCCATCATCCCTGTGAAAGTTGTAGTCCAGAACATCTGGAAGGCACCAACTTCCCTAGTTCCTAATGCCAGGCATTCCAGGGCACTGTGGGAAATTGACTTTCTGTTTCTGTGGCTGGATAAGACCCAGAGATGTGGGAGGGAATGCACTAGGGAACCAGCTCTGAACTCAGGATACAAAGCACAAGATTCCTCACCCCCGTGGAAGAGGAAGAGCCCCTTGCAGCCAAGTCAATGAATAGGCGAAGAAATCTCATTATTTTATTTTAAATCCATATAAAACTACACTTCCTGTTGGGCTTGAGAGGAAAGGGATAACAAATGAAAGAGGGAGAGTGGGCAGGGAAGAGAAACAGCAGTTCTTTGCTGTGCTCCCTAAACATACTAGGAATTGGCATTTCATTGTCTCCAGGTGAGAGAGAACCGTAGGACCTCCGAGGTAGCAGCTTTGACCGGGCCAAATGTCAATTTGCAGGTTGCCAGGCAACCCTCCTCAGCAGGTGGAAAGAATCAGTCAGAGGGGCTCTGGCACTCCCGACAATCTTTCATGTCCTCGGAATAGTTTTCTATCTGGATGGTTGTTGTATGGAAGTTGAAGGCTCCCTGCAGCCGAGAACTCGCTTCCTTCAAGACAGTCTGTGCGTCGGCATCTCCATCTGGGACAGAGCACGGGAGAACGCTGTTAATCTGAAGCAGAGGGTGGGTCATGGGGCCGCAAAGCGGCCTTCCCAGAAGGGAAAGTGGGGTGTGGGTTTTGGCCCAAGCCTCCCCTCAGAGGCGTCACTTACTGATCGCGATGTGGACAGACAGCACTGGGTGAGACACCGTCAGGGCCCATATGTGGAGGCTGTGGAGGTCTTTCACCCCACTGATGGACAGGAGGATGTTCTTCACTGTGTTGAAATCCACGCCCTTTGGGGTACCTGCAGAGCAGGGGGTGGGGAAGGCAGAGGCTGGTACAGAGACAACACAACTCCCCTCCTGTGGCTGTGTTGTGTCCTTCCGTGTGGCCAAAATAAGCGTGGCTTCTACCTCCAAAGCTACGGCAGCCATTTTGCTTCCTTTGCTGCAGCCAATCGATCTGAGCAGTTGTGTTGCATAGCCCCCTCCCTTCCACTTTCCTGACAGGAATTGTGACCCCCCCCCCAAGGAGCTGCCACAAACTTTGGAGGCAAAAGGGCATGCCTCCCCCCCTCCCCATATTTAAAGTGTCATCTCATGTCTGGACAGAAAAACGGGTGGTAACTCCCAGCATGGCTGGCTGTGACATCAGGGAAGCTGTGAGCCTTTGGCTGCCTCAGTTCCCACAGGCTTGCACCCGCAGGCGCTAAAGAGCTGTCTCCTTTCCCCAGAAGAATTTTAGCCCCCTTCTCTAAATGCCCAGCCTTCCTTTAAGTAAAAGTGTTGAACCCCCTTCAGTCAGAGGGGCAAATTCTATTTCAGAGAAGCAATTTGGGGCCACATTTCCTGGGTGAGTGGGTGGGGGCCGAGACAGACAGAGCAGGCCTAAGGAAGGGGGTACAAAATGAGGCATATTTTAGCTGGAAAGCTTTTCCCCTCAGCAAGCAAGCCATGGCAAACCCATTTCAATGTTTTGGAATGAGGAAAAGGCAGCACAAGAGCTGAGAAACCAGCCAAGGATCATTTGGTTTTGAAGTACTGACCAATTACAGGGTCACCTAAATCAGGGATATCAGGGCAGCAGATACAACCCCCACCCCAACATTATGTACCATAAGACCAGTATAACCAAACATCAATTCAGTAAAACATAAAAATGAGGCAATGAGGCATAAAAATGACTTCAACTCACTGAAGAAATACAGATCTAATTTAAAATGCTTGGACGTATTGTAATCTAGCCCAAATCATGGGATAGGGCTGAGGTCTAGTTAAAATTAGATTAAATGTGTAATTATAGCATTTTATGTTCCTCAAAGGTTGCTTTGAATTATCATGCCTGCCCACTCCCTGTATGCTTAGGACTACCCAGCACACCTGCAAAATCTGTACCAAATGCGTCTTGCTTTATGCATAACCTGAACTAGCTCTCACGGGGCCCTTTCCCAGCTGCAGGAATTACCTTCCATCAGCACAAGCACCACGTCTCGGAGGATGCTCAACGTTGTTCCGAGGACCAAGATGGAAAACAGGAAGGTACAGACAGGATCCACATATTTGTACTCCGGCTTGTAGGATAAGAATGCATAGAGCAGAGGTAGGCAAGACAGGGACAAGAGCACCAGACCAGTTCCCATCAAGGTGCTCCACCCCTTCTGGTTCCTTCCCTTCTCAGTTTATACGTTTTCTTACTGTTAGTTGGATCACTGTCAACTTGATTTCTGCTGATACTAAAACCTTCAGTAGGGCTTTGTAACTTCTACTTTGACTCACAGGCTTCTGGGCATGTATTTGTGTTCTTGCATGCACACCTCCCCTAGTAGCCTGTTTGGGGTGATGCTCGGGGTGGGGGGAGTTCTCAAATTTCTGAATGGGGCCATGGCCCAAAAAAGGTTGCCTACTCCTAGTGTAGATGGCAAACCCCACTTCTGCTCCAGGGTGAGGCTCTTTGGTGTTCTGCACAGCATCTGACATTATGGACACAAAAGCAACTTTGCATAGCTAAAACAGTGATAGCAGCAGTTTTACCCTTGGACTAGAGGTGGGGAAACCCTTCTAGGTGTTGTTGGACCGACTCCCATCAGCACTTTTATCCTCACAATAACCCTGTGAGGTAGGTAAGGCTGAGAGTCAGTGAATAGCCCGAACTCACCCAGTGGGTTTCATGTCTGAGTGGGACCTGGAGTCCTCCTCCCAAGTCCCAGGCTGACATTCTAACCACCACACCCTGTTGGTTCTTCCAGGAAAATGTTTTGCCACTTGATGTGTTGCTGGTGGATGGGATGATGCATTTTGAGTTACTGGTTCTGCACATATTTCTAGTTCTTGTCTAATGTTTGTGGTATATCAGACTAATCTAGATTATGAGAGGTGGGGAGGAGAGCCTTCTATTATCCGTTGGAGTGGGGGGAAGTTCTGCTTTTTAGAATTCTTCCCCTTACCTTGAAATAGATAATGTAGGCTGCCACCAAGACGCCAATGCTCTGCACAAGATCCCCAACCACGTGGATGAAGGCAGCTCGGACGCTGGTGTTCTGCCCCTTGTGTCATGAGCATGATGGCTGTGACCATGCCCAGACTGGTGGAGGGCAAACCCCATTCTACAGGAAGAGAGTGAAAGTGGGGTGGGGTGGAGGAAGGGACCAAATGTGAGCCAGGCAGGTCTTGAGCTGCTCCTGCGTCCCGTACCCCCTACAATAAAGCCGTTCTTGGTACTTGGTGCCTGTGTGTGCACAGAGGGCAGTGCGTGCCCATTTCCTACCCTGACTGCATGCACAGGGAGGCTGTAGAAAAAGCACCTGCATACAGGTGGCTCAAGCTGCTGCAAGGAAACGAGCCTACCCAGGTGCGAAGGCCCAGGGGCTCCTCCCATTCTGTTGGGGTTTGCACCCTGCCCTGCGGTCTCCCACTCCCTTGCAACATCTGCCATTTCTAGCACAGAGAGACGGGGAAACGGGGCATAACTGGGAGATGCAGGCACACACTCAGTCACACACGCAAGCTCTTTCTCAAAGTCATCAGAGTAGCAACAGAAGATGCACCCCCAAAACAATCTGGAATGCAGCACGGGGAGGGGAAGGATTAAAGCACCCAAACTTAATAAAGACCCTCTCTGACATTTGGGGATGGAACACCGCCACTGAGCTATCATTCTGCCCACCCAAAAGGTGTGCATGACCTGGGGGAACTCCTGTCAGGTGAAGAATGTTCCTAGGCTGAAAAGTTATTTTGAACATTCATACGTACATGATGTTTACTGCCACTGCGCAGCCAGAGGTGATGAGCATGGTGTTTCCTTCTATTTCATAATCACCTGAGAGCAGCCGCTGCACTGCTAGGTAGACCAAGATGCCAGTCACTACCCAGATAGACAGCACAGAAAGTAGGGCTCCTAAAATCTCTGCGGAGAAAGCCAGTAGCATGGGTTGAGTGCCTAAGATAGAAGCTGAGCCTGGAACTAATCACATGACAATATTTCTTCTGAAAGCCAGTGGAATATTAAGATGCTCAATCACATTGTTCCTATACTTCATTTCTGTAAGCTTCAGAGAATGGCAGCATCGTGGATCTGTTGTTGTTGTTAGTCGCGAAGTCGAGTCCGACCCATCGCGACCCCATGGACAACCTTCCTCCAGGCCCTCCTGTCCTCCACCATCCCCCGGAGTCCACTCAAGCTCACACCAACCACCTCAGTGACTCCATCCAGCCACCTCATCCTCTGCCGTCCCCTTCTTCTTTTGCCATCTCTTGTTCCCAGCATTAGACTCTTCTCCAGGGAGTCCGTCCTTCTCATTAGGTGGCCAAAGTATTTGAGTTTCATCTTCACTATCTGGCCTTCTAAAGAGCAGTCAGGGTTGATCTCCTCTAGGACTGACTGGTTTGATTGCCTTGCGGTCCAAGGGACTCGCAGGAGTCTCCTCCAGCACCACAACTCAAAGGCCTCAATTTTTTTGTGCTCAGCCTTCCTTATTGTCCAGCTTTCACAGCCATACATTGCAACTGGGAAAACCATAGCCTTGACTATATGCACTTTTGTTGGCAGGGTGATGTCTCTGCTTTTTAGTATGCTATCTAGATTTGCCATAGCTTTCCTCCCCAGAAGCAAGCGTCTTTTAATTTCTTGGCTGCAGTCCCCGTCTGCGGTGATCTTGGAGCCCAGGAAAATAAAATCTGTCACTACCTCCATTTCTTCCCCATCTATTTGCCAGGAAGTGAGAGGACCAGATGCCATGATCTTAGTTTTCTTAATGTTGAGTTTCAAGCCAACTTTTGCGCTCTCCCCCTTTACCCGCATCAAGAGGCTCTTTAGTTCCTCTTCACTTTCTGCCATGAGAGTGGTATCATCTGCATATCTGAGGTTGTTGATATTTCTCCCAGCAATCTTGATTCCAACTGGTGATTCATCTAGCCCTGCCTTTCTCATGATGTGCTCTGCATATAAGTTAAATAGGCAGGGCGACAGTATACAGCCTTGCCGAACTCCTTTCTCAATTTTGAACCAATCAGTGGTTCCGTGTCCGGTTCTCACTGTTGCTTCTTGACCTGCATATAGGTTTCTCAAGAGACAAATAAGATGGTCTGGTACTCCCATCTCTTTAAGAACTTGCCACAATTTGTTGTGATCCACACAATCAAAGGCTTTAGCGTAGTCAATGAAGCAGAAGTAGATCTTTTTCTGGAACTCCCTGGCTTTCTCCATGATCCAGCGTATGTTGGCAATTTGATCTCTAGTTCCTCTCCCTCTTCGAAATCCTGCCTGTACTTCTGGTAGTTCTCGGTCCTCATACTGCTGGAGCCTAGCTTGTAGGATTTTGAGCATCACTTTGCTAGCATGTGAAATGAGTGCAATGGCGTGGTAGTTTGAACGTTCTTTGGCATTGCCCTTCTTGGGGATCGGAATGTAAACTGACCTTTTCCAATCCTGTGGCCACTGCTGAGTTTTCCAAATTTGCTGGCATATTGAGTGTAGCACTTTAACTGCATTGTCTTTCAGGATTTTGAATAGCTCAGCTGGAATGCTATCACCTCCACTAGCTTTGTTGTTGCTCAGACTTCCTAAGGCCCATTTCACTTCACATTCTAGGATGTCTGGCTCGAGGTCAGTGACCACCCCATCGTGGTTACCAGGGATGTTAAGCTCTTTCTTGTATAGTTCTTCTGTGTAATCTTGCCACCTCTTCTTAATCTCTTCTGCCTCTGTTAGGTCCCTGCCATTTTGGTCCTTTATTATGCCCATCTTTGCATGAAATGTTCCCTTCATATCTCTAATTTTCTTGAAGAGATCTCTGGTCCTCCTATTCTATTGTTTTCTTCTATTTCTTTGCACTGTTCATTTAGGAAGGCATTCTTATCTCTTCTAGCTGTTCTCTGGAATTCTGCATTCAATTGTTTGTATCTTTCTCTTTCTCCCTTGCCTTTCGCTTCCCTTCTTTCCTCAGCTATTTGTAAAGCTTCCTCAGACAGCCATTTTGCTTTCTTGCATTTCTTTTTCTTTGGGATGGTTTTAGTTGCTGCCTCTTGTACAATGTTGCGAACCTCCGTCCATAGTTCTTCAGGCACTCTGTCTATCAGATTTAATTCCTTAAATCTATTTGTCACCTCTACTGTATATTCATCAGGGATATGATTTAGGTCATACCTGAGTGGCCTAGTGCTTTTCCCTACTTTCTTCAACTTAAGCCTAAATTTTGCAACAAGAAGCTCATGATCTGAGCCACAGTCAGCTCCTGGTCTAGTTTTTACTGACTGTATAGAACTTCTCCATCTTTGGCTGCAGAGCACATAGTCAATCTGATTTCTGTGTTGACCGTATGGTGATGTCCATGTGTAGAGACGTCTCTTGGGTTGTTGGAAAAGAGTGTTTGTTATGACCATCGTATTCTCTTGACAAAATTCTACCAGCCTGTGTCCTGCTTCATTTTGTACTCCAAGGCCAAACTTGCCTGTTATTCCGGTTATCTTTTGGTTTCCTACTTTAGCATTCCAATCCCCCATGATGATAAGGACATCATTTTTTGGAGTTAATTCTAGCAGGTGTTGTAGGCCTTCATAGAACCGGTCAACTTCAGCCTCTTCAGCACCAGTGGTTGGGGCATAGACTTGGACTATTGTGATGTTGAATGGTTTGCCTTGGATTCGAACTGAGATCATTCTGTCATTTTGGAGATTGTATCCCAGTACTGCTTTCCCTACTCTTTTATTGACTATGAAGGCTACTCCATTTCTTCTGAGGGATTCTTGCCCGCAGTAGTATACCTGATGGTCATCTGAACTAAATTCACCCATGCCTGTCCATTTTAGTTCACTGATTCCTAAGATGTCGATGTTCAGTCTTGTCATCTCTTGTTTGACCACATCCAGCTTGCCTTGATTCATGGATCTTACATTCCAGGTTCCTATGGAGTAAAGATCTTTGCAGCATCGGACTCTCCTTTCACCTCCAGATACATCGGCAACTGAGTGTCCTTTCGGCTTTGACCCAGTCGCTTCATTCTTTCTGGCGCTACTAGTACTAGCCCTCCGCTCTTCCCCAGTAGCATATTGGACGCCTTCCGACCTGAGGGGCTCATCTTCCGTTGTCATATCGTTTTGCCTTTTGGTTTTCATGTCCATGGGGTTTTCATGGCAAGGATACTGGAGTGGGTTGCCATTTCCTTCTCCAGTGGATCACGTTTTGTCAGAGCTCTCTGCTATGACCTGTCCGTCTTGGGTGACCCTGCACGGCATAGCTCATAGCTTCATTGAGCTACGCAAGCCCCTTCGCCACGACAAGGCAGTGATCCATGAAGGAGGCAGTGAATTAAACTTCAGGAGTGGAGGGTAAGATTCTAGAGATTGATGGTGGGAAGAATTCCTCCCTACCAAAAAAGAAAAAAAAGGCTTGGTGTTGCTTTGGGTGTAGGCCTGGGAACTCTGAGCCGCTTAGCTGTGCTCCTGGGCTAAGGAGCCTTCTTGGAAGGGGGGCAGCCTTCCCTCCTGCAAGAAAGCCCCATAGAAAGCTGCTACAGTATGCATTAGCTCACTCTGGGGGCAGTGCATCCCAGGAACCCAGCTAAGCTGCTTAGAGCAACCAAGCCAGTGTGTGAAGTAGGAAAAGCCCTTCACCACTGCAGCCAGGAGAACAGGTAGGCAGAATGACCAAAGCAGGTGTTGCATAAGGTAAGTGCCTGAAAATCCTGGTAGCATTTCACCCACAAAAGTCCCAGGATCTCGTCTCCCATTTTCATGGGGCATAAATGTTCCCATGGAAGTGCAAGTGCTGATAGTAGGACATATTTAAACTGACTGGTATCGGGCATCAGCCATTCCATTTCAGCACAGGCCCCACCACCTGGGCAGTACAGCTGTCCTGTAAGGCAACACTGACTTGGATGCCTGGGAAATCTCCTTCGGTTCATTTTTGATCAGGATTTACCCAGTCTGAGCTTTCTGGATCAAATGTGGGCTTTGGTGGAGTATACAATCAATGTATGCACGTTGCCAAGTCTGCAATGTTATTTGTAGATGCAAAAACTTGCATTCAACAACAGTTGTACTTTTGGAAAACGTGCATGAAAATGCCATACTTTTGAAAAAGGCACACAAAGATGCTTTAAACTGTGGAAGGAGGAGGCATGCATTTCAAAGATGTTCACTTTTGGGAAGGTTGTGAACACAGATGACAGAGCCTTGAGATCTTCACTTGTGGAGGAGGCTTTGTGGATCCATGTATGTAGATACATACATATTGTATACAATTATACATTTTATTGTATATATATTGTGTATATATTGTGTATATATATATGTATATAAAATATACATATTGTATACAAGTATGTATACAATACATCCATGTATGTACATACATTCTATACAAGTTCTCTGATCCACCCCCCAGTGCAATATTGGGGCAACAATCCATGGCCTACTTTGTTGGGGTGCTGTAAGCATTACTAAAATGCATGATGTACTTTGCATGCTTCAAAGGTGCTACATGAAGTGCTAAATATTACTACTACTAAAAAGTGGAGGTGTTTCTAACAGCACCAACTCTGGGAAAATTCTGTTCCCAGCTGGTGGGTTTGCTAGACTCATCCTGGATTCTATTTGCCTTTGATCCACTTTAGAACAAGCTGTTCTCCATTGACAGTGCTGTGCTACATATATTTCCTCAGAACAAAGCCCTCCACAGAGATCAGTGGGTCTTGTTCTCTAGAAAATATACGTATTTAGGATTGGAGTGCAACTTACCTGCTCGATGCCAGCCAAAATTCATGGTTTTGGTGGGTGGCCGAGAGGACATCCAGAGAGAGAAAAGGCTAATCATCATACTGGCAAAGTCGGTCAGCAGATGAGCCGCGTCTGTCATAATGGCCAGGCTGTGGGCATAGTATCCCCCTAGGGAAAAAGGAACAAGCAGGAAGAGGTGTTGCAGAGGCTGGTGGCTTGACACAGCAACTGTTCCCTCCTCCTGATCTCCAGAACCCCTGCCTGGGCTTAGCTAGCAGCATGTCCAAGGAGGGTTCTAGCCTATTTTTCTACCTGCCACGTGGGATTTCTAGACTCATGGAGTCTTTTTCCTCTCCGAACATGAGCGGTATCACATGCAACATCCCTGCAGTGTATGCTCACATTGCACATTCTCAGTGCGGCTGTGCCATATGGTATTTCCACATCTGTACTCCTCAGTACTGAATGTCAGGCATGGCTGAGAATTTGGTTTCAGTTTGATTTTGACAAGCGTTGCTCCGAATCAGCAAATTTCTTCGTCTTGTTCAGGCCTGACAGAATTTGAGATCTGAGAAAAGGTGAATGTGGATTGAAACAGTTTCCTCCAACTAGGTAAATGGTTCTTTTGGAAAACAACAACAACTCCTCTGGATTTGAATCTCTGGGTATTCAGCCAGGCTAGAGCTGAATTATGGTTACCGATTCTTTCCTTTCTATAAGCTCCTCATTTGTAGAAGCTACAGGTACAATATGGACCTCTCCCTGCATGTGGCCAATGCAGATGGGCAAGAATTTCATGTCGGCTCCTTTTTCCTAAAGTGTTATCCAAATTGGCAAATGTCATGACAGAAAGAGCTTAAATTTTAAAAAATTCCAAAGTGGGAGAGAAGAAAGCCTACCCTACAGATCTACCTGTCCCTACTGAATTAGGAGCTAGCTCTTAATCTGATGGCCATGAAAGGAGGAAAATGCACAAGGTGACAAGTATTGGAAGCCTTACCCACAACTTCCCCCATCATGAAGACCAAGCAGATGATGGAGGCGAGATAGAGCTTCCTTCGAGCGCTCACTTTTTCAGCATCATAGCTGCTGCTAGATGCCCAGCTGGAATGGCAGTGCTGGTTCCCCTTCATGCTCAGTTCAATGGAGGCAAGGTCTGGAACATAGCCGACCATCGAACCATGGAGGTTCTTCCCTGTGACTCCTAAATACGACCTGTGTCATAAAGAACAACTTTAACAAAGAAAATAGCCATGAGAGATCATCTCAGAGGGAGCTGCTTATCAGCTCCAAAGCTCTCCTGTGGTCTTCCCCAGCCCAATGTCTTGGACTACAACTCCCATCATTCTCAGCCAGTTGGCTGAGCCACAAACAAGGAGAAGGCGTAATTACATGGAGAGAATTGTTGTTAATTGTTGTTCCGCTGAACTGAGTCCTCATGGTGAGGGTTTCTGTGGGATTGCTGGTCAGGGCAAAGAGATGATAAATTGGTTTCACTGCTCTTAGAGTGTGAGGAGGGGCAGCTCCGGCAGCTATCTAGGCAACTCCTCTTCTGGCTGAGGGGGGGGGACCATATTCCAGATGAGGAGTAGAATGGAAAAATGCAATTCCCGGAGGGCACCCAGTTGGGGAAGAAGTATTCATGTCCATCTTTTGCTCTCCTTTACTTTTTTCCTGAAAGGTCACTGTAGTTTTTAGTAAAATGTTGACACCCAGTGTTCCCAGGCATTTTACGCTAGATTACACATGACTGATTTCTTGTACATTGCATTGCTTAAACCAGAACAACCACTGAATTTACAGCCCCCACTCCCAGCCCAAGTCAGCACCCTTCCAGATGTGTTGCACTATGACTCCCCTCATATCGACCCTGTTGGCTGGTGATGATGGGTGATGTAGTCTGACACATTTAGAGTGCAGCAGGCTGAGGAACGAGGAACTGTGACCTGGTCCTGCTCTCTTCCAAAGCATCCCGTATGGATACACTTGCAGGGCACTCAGGGGAAATGACCTCTTTCCTCATACTTTTTAAACATCCTTATACAGCAGAGTTCAAGGATGGCAAGGTTACTAATTAATAGAGAGGAAGGGCTCTTGAAGCACGCATCCTGGGAGGGCCGAACGCCGCCGTCTTCCATCGGCACAAAGGCCTGCTTCTCACAGGGGTGCTGAACCATTCAGCTTGAGGGCCAACTGCACCTCTGAGAACTCCTGGGGGATGCATTCCACAGGCTGGCGGGGCCAAAATGCCAGCTTAGTTTGGCTCAACCCTCTTCCTGCTAGGAATGAAGCCCAGCAGAAGCACTGTGACTTTCTAGAATCGGGGAAATCCCACTCCTGTGCCAGAAAGCCACTAACTCCATGGTGGTTGGTGGGGGACAAGGAACAGTGGGGACAGGAAAAGAGGGTTTCCTCCTCTGGGAAACACAAGCCAGCGTGGGACCACATGAGCGCCAGATTTGCTCCTCCGGTCCGAGGTTCTGAACCACACAGCAGGAATTCAACGGGTGACGCTTCCTGGGCCCTCACAGCACTCTCACACCGAGTGTTGGGTACTGAATGCATGTGTGCAGCTGTGCACGTATTCTAGACTATAGAGAAGTCTGAAAATGTCCGCCATCCTGCTTTGCCCTTACAGTCCAAGGGCTGAAGGAGAGGGGCCGGGGGTTTGCAGAGTGTGCTTGAAGAATTTTACATCGGAAGGATGGGATGGTGCTAAATCGCCAGCCCTTCTGTCAGGCTCCTTCCCAAAGTTGCTATAATTTGTTATGGCTAAGATCGTCTAGGCGCACTTAAAGAGGATCAAGCCCCACGGAACCCAGTAGGGCTTACTTGCAAGTAAATGTGGCACAGAATCAGGCCTCTGCCTCCTAGCTCTGCAATCCAGGGGAGCTTCGTCCGGAGTAAACAAGAGCGTAGGATCGGGCTGCGCGAGTCGAAGGGGAGAATCTGGCGGCTGGCAAGCTGCCGCTGTTGCGTTGCGGGGGCAGGGCGGAATTGGAGATAGCGCCGGAAGTCTGTGTTGACCTCGGGGCGGAGAACGGCCAGAAAAGTGCGGGGAGGGTGCTGGTGCTCAGGGCGGAGGCCTCCTGAGCCGCACTCACCTGCCTTCCATCCCGTTGAGGAGGTGGCTTTTCTCTGCCCCCGCGGCGCGCAGCTCCATCCTTCGCCCGCGACAAGTGCGTGCGCGCGCGCTCGGCGGGGCCCCGTTTCCCGGCCGGCCGTGTCCCCCTCCTCGACTCGTCCAGCGCCGCTCGCAGCTGCCTCTTATCTCGGCTGGGCGAGCAGCAGCCCGTGTGGAAACGCGGCGGACCCGTGCGCAAAGCCCGGGGGAGGTGCGGGCAGAGGACGCCGCGAGCCGGACCGGCTGCAAAGTTTGCAAGCGCCTGTTGGCCTCGTGGGGGAGCAGGTACGGCAAGCCGCCCCCACCCTCCGACCAGGCCCGCCCTTCTTCTTTGCTGGAGGGGGCTTCCAGCAGAAGAGAGGGTCGCTAACTTGTTTTCATGGAGGGGGTGCGGGATCTGTTCTAATGCGCCGCTGGCAAAAATACGCAATGAAAATCGTGTGCAGTTGGGACTTCAATAAGGAACTAAGTTGTTCCATTGTAAAAAAGAAATAGAGCATTGAGTACTTGAGTGTTACCTTTCAATCACTGTTTCAATCACTGATTTGCTTTATCTAGCTTGATGATGTTGTGCTGTGCTCTCAAGTCATCAACAACCTACGGCCATCCTGTGAATGAAAGCCCTCCAAAATGTCCTGCCCCGTGGCAGCCCTGTTCAGCTCTTCCAAGTTCAAGGCAGCGGCTTCCTTTATGGAATCATTCTATCTCATATTTGCTTGTCCCTTTTGTCTTCTGCCTTTGAGCTTCCCTGGCATGATGGTCTTCTCCAGGGAATTTTGCCTTCTCATGATGTGTCCAAAGCATGACAGCCTCAGTTTAGTCATGTTTGCTTCTAGGGAGAGCTCTGGCTTGATTGATCTAGTACTCCCTTGTTCTTCTTTCTGTCAGTCTAGGGTTTTTGCAAAGCTCTGTAATGTTAATCATATATTGTTGGGACCAATTGCTTGACTGGTCCAAAGCATTTTTTCATTCATGTGGCACCTGGCAGGGCAGCGGTAAAGACAATGACACCATTGTGCCATGCACCATGCCTCCTCATTCTCTTCTTGTCTCCTTAAAATGCCCTCTTTAAAGATTTGGGACTGGGCAGGATGAGCAGTATTGATTATTATTATAACATTGCATTTATAACCCACTTTTTTTCTCTTGTGAGGAACCCAAGACAGTTTGCACAGTTCTGTTTTATCTTCATAACAACAACCTTGTGAGGTACTTTGGGCTGAGTGTCAGTGACTGGCCCAGTGACATCCCCTGAGCTTCATGGTTGAGTGAGAACTAGAACTTGGATCCCCCTGGTCCCCCAGTGCAAGGAGAAGCAGCTGTTGGCTTTGGCAGTATTCTGAAGTTCTCTGCATCTGAGCCCCGATGTGTGGAAATACGTGTTTGTGAGGGATGCTGGTGCAGCAGGAGGTATTGGATTGGTGTAGCAAACATAAGAGCCATCGGTAGGTGCAGATGAGATCTTAGCTGTGAAAACCACTGTACTGCATTGCTGGACAGTACAAACCAACACTGCAGAGAGCTTGCTTTTGCACCAGCAGTTTTGCACAGATGGGTTCACATTCTAGTACAGGTGCAAAAGACACATATTTAAAGAACACGATGAATGCTGAGTCCAGGAATTTTTACTGTTATTTCCAGAACAGGGCTCACAATCCTCACATACCAAAGTCCATTCCTGCTTATGCCAAGCTCCCTTTGTTCCAGTGACCTAATTTGGGAAAAGTCATCTTGTTGCTACTACAATAAAACAATTGGCAATCAGAAATCCTTGCCAAATCTACTGCAGATCACCCAGACAACCACCAGTACATTCTGATCTGCTTTCTGCCCACCTCTGCTGTACACTTTGGGTCCAGATTATTTGGGAGTAGAGATTCCAGTCATTTCCTCGCTGCAACACTTTATCTTCTTGATGGCCTTCAGGCCCAAGCTCAACCCCTCTGCCGCCGCAGCCACCCACTCCAAGGAACGGCTGTGTTGTGTGGCACGCACTGTTGCCCTCCGTAATGCACACCTTCCTGGGAAATGTAGTCCATGTGAGCATGTGGAGCAAGTGAGTAGCTTTCCCATGCTGTGTTTGCAGTCAGGTGTAGGAAGAGAGGTACAATTTTGGGTCATGCTGCATGAATGGGTGAGTGGCGACAGGGGACTATAAGAAAGACAAGCCTTGCAGCAATTTCTGCCTGTCCTTGGGCTTCCTAGTCTCCTGTTTCTTGACCCATCTTCCAACCTGGCCTTTTCCTAATTTATGTGGCTGGTTTTGCAAAGGCAGGAAAAAGCATGCTTGAGGGCACACACATTCCTTCCTGATAACCATAGGAGAAGTTCCTGCTGTCCTGCAAAGTACAAAATGCTGATGCTGGATAAGCATCCAGTCACATCATCGTGATCAAGTGCCCTCTTTTATGGAGGACAGTCCTTTGCAGGACCCCATAGCAGCTTCTATCTATTGGAGCCCCACTAACTGTGTTGCGCAGTTCTTAGTTAGAAAAATCCTTCAATTTCCCTTTTTTCCCTGCTGTTGCTTCCCAGAGAGGCCATGAGGCTTCCTTTATGTCAGAGGTGTCTGTCCATTTCCATTATAAAGGTAATGAGCCATCAGAACTGTTGCCACCCATACTAAGCAGATCGAATGGGCAGGCATTCAAAGCACAGTCTTCTGTTGTGAGATGCACCGTGTTTCTATTTTCATTGCACCCCTTATTTCTAAGACAGTTGCTTACTCAGCCTAACCTACCTCACAGGGGTCTTGTGATGATAAAATGGAGTGGATGAGGGCTGTGTAAGCTGCCTTGGTCTCTTTGCAGGAAGAGGAAGGGCAGGATATAAATTATAAAGCAGAATTATACTGTCAACCACCCAGAGAGCCTTATAGGGTTGTGGGAGCAGCTTATGAATTTATAAATATGTAAATAAATAATCCTCATAATGATGGCAATTGCAGATCAGGCACATCAGGGCGAGGGCAGGCACATGTTCTAGATTTGGTGGCCTTTTGTCCAATTTGGCAACAAAGTATTCGCATTTTTCCGTTCTCATGGGCTTAATTGCTGCAGCATTCTCCCTCCTGCCAGCCCTGTGCTCTTGGCTTGAGGTGTTTTCAGTGAGGCAGGCGGTGACCAGCTACTTCTGCTGGTGAACATCTTTTCCGGCATGGGTGGGGAACCTGTGGTCTTCCAGATGTTCTTGGACTATATGTCGCATCATCCTTGACCATCGGTCATGCTTGGGCTGATGCGTTGGAATGCAACTGTGTCTAGAGTCCATCCCTGTTCCACCGGTTCCTTTTTGCTTGGTGCTGTTCCAGGAGCAGCAGGGATGCCCACCTGCGGCAATATGCAATGTTGGTGGCCAGGATCATGGGCCGCCCCAGGTTTATTTCTGAATGGAGATGGGCCACAACGCATGGGCCTTGTTGCTCCTTTGATGCTGCTGGTCCCCTCCAGTTTAGAGTTGCCATTTGCCAACGAATCCCCCAAAACATACAATCATTCTTAAATGCCCTGGTTGTTGGTGTTGCTTCGATTGCTTTGGGACTTGTTGCCAGCAAAGCCAGAACATATCCTTACCCATCATATTTTAGTTTTAGCAGTATGCAGTGCCTGGGACCTAAGCATCAATAATGAATTAAAAATAGAACCTGAGCCATAATTATTATTAATAATAATAATTTCAACAGTCGAGGCCAAGAGCTGTTGATAATACACCTTTCCTTGGTGCTTTTGGCTAATCTCCTGTCCCCACTGGAACAGGAGCCATCTAAGAAAAGTGGACATGCCAGGATCTTGTGGCAGTGAGTTCCTCAGGATGTTGCCCAACAATAACCTCCACCACTACAAGAAGATACTTGGGCATTAACTTAAAACAAATGCATTTTATTGTGTAGCTATATACAACAAAAATGGGGAAAGTCAACATACATCATTAAAATTCAGCAACAGGCAATGAGGTGTAGCATATGCTTTCTTACATCCTTCTTCCTAGATCCAAAAGCTAACCAAAGCCTTTTTCTTCTCAACTTTTTGTTCACTGAGGTCTAATACTAAACTTCTCTCCTTCCCTACTGTCTATGCAGTGCAAAGAAATGCTTTAACAATATCCCCAAATCAGCATCCTTCAGTCTGTGGAAGGGTGTGCTGAAGACAAAAAATCAAGTGCCATGACAATTATATACAAAACCCCCCACAACATATAAAACATACGAAAGATTCCATTTTGCACCCGTGTATAAAAGTGTCTTTGTGCAAGTTTTTCTTTCCCAATTGCCAAGAACTCCCCATTCCAAACAGCTCTTCTGTGGCTGTTCTTCGCCCCACTCTTCCTCCCATTACTTATCAGGCATTCATTTTGGGTTTCCCCCCACCCCATCCCTCCTCTTCCTCCTCTTCCTCCTCCTCTTTCTTCCCAAATCCTTCCCATCTCTGTATAGACAGAATTTCTTCTTCCGCCTTGGAATTTGTTCCTTTTTTCCTGTTCTGTTATTGAGGATCTGAAACACAGCAAGATGAAAAAGGCACATAAGAGAAAGAAGCCAATTTAGGGTAAAAGGCAAGGCTAGATAGAGCAGACTGTCATCCTGTGTGTGACAGGATGAGAACTACACACAGAGAGATTTACTGGAAAAGACAAAACCATTGACCAAAGAATGGCCATCATAAAGCATGTATCTTGGCTTGAATCCTGCATGAGAGTAGAACCCTCAGTATGAGTGAGATGGAATTTAGGCAAAGAATTGCTGCTTTTGAGGTGTACACACTCCTCCTACCTTCTCTCGGATTTACACGTCTGGCAAACTTTTGGCTTGATTCGAAAACTTGCAAAACCTGGAGACAACAGTGGGACAAACGGTGTGTGCGCGTTCCGTGTGAATGGAGGTCTCTTTCCAAACCTTCCTTAGCCCTCTCAAAAAGCATTAGTTAACTTTGGTCTTGGTGTTACTGGGGCTGAGTGAATGTGTGTGTATGTTTTGTTGAAAAGCAGTATATAAGTGTAAATATTCTTCAGAACATATAATGTAAATGTTGAACCACAACAGTTGACTTTTCTAACGGCGAACTCATAGCAAATGGCGAGTGTTTATTGGACAAGCCTGAATATCTCTTGGGCAGGGAGAAGCTAGCTTATGCAGAGGTATTTCCCATGCATTGCAAGGGAGACCTCAGAAGGTTAGAGCAATGGCTCCTATACCCCAGTTTCCTGCCTCTGACTGTAGCCAGCTGTCAGATACGTTAAAGGAGAAATGCTGAAGAATTATTGAGAACTCTAATCCCTGCTGATCTGTTCTGTATCATAGGTATGCTGCTGACATGGCCTTTGGGAATATTCCCACCTCTGTCAATAGCAGTCATCAATGTGGGGAGTGGCAGAAGGGGTGGCCGCATCGTGACAAAGTCTCCTTGCAAGATACATGCTAGAGCAAGGGAAAACTTGACGCACTCTTTCCACAGTGCTGTTTCTCTCACACATATTGTCATTGAACGTCCTTTTCAGTGGTTTGGCCCTCCAATGAGAGCAAGCCTCAGGAAAGTGTGGAAACACTTCAGCAACCTGGTGAAACACTTTGCCAAGGCAGCCCTTACTTTCCCCCTCCCTCTGGTACGTACCGTCCACGTTCCGGACTTGGGGATTCTCCTCTTCTGTTTCTTCTTCCTCATTCGGATCTTCATCATCATCTTGAAAAGGAAGAGGGAGAAGAAACAAGTCAGGTATTGCAGAGCCATGTTTTCTATGGAGAAGGCATCTGCTTAAGGACATTTCTGGCGTCAAGACTTAGGAAGGGTTTCTACAAGGTCAGACTCAGGCCTATCTGCTCTGTTCTGCTTATGAATCTGCAGATTTTACAGTGGATGAGCTTTTTCCACATCCTTCTAGGCTTGTGCAAATGTGCATTAGCCAATGTGCACTTGTACAAGTGTGTATTTACAGATGAATGAAATTCCTGTACAAAAAATCCAGTCCTGTCAGTGAGGAGATGATAGAACAAATGATACCTCTGACAATCGGCAAAGCACAGGCAGAACTGATGTTAAAAAATCTATGTATTCCTGGCCATGCAGTAGGTACAGAGGCAAATTAGAGCACAGATCAATTTGCTTCCTCTAATCTTCTGTTATGAATGCTTTCCTTACATTATCTTCAAGCTCAAGTTTTATTGAGCATTCCTCAGATATTGAACAGACTGCATCTAACAATATCTCCCTGTTGCATATCTGATGGAAGGTGGTGTGTGATTGTTGGCAAGCAATGGCATTTTGTATTATGTAAGAGTTGACATGTAACAGTATGTTGTATTGCTATTGGCTGGTACATAAAAGTGTGTATCTGCATGGTTTTCGCACCTTATCATTACCTATTTCATCTCAACACACTTTTCCTTTGAGCAATTTGGTGTTCAGGATCGACTGAGGTCTGAACATGATCTCTCCATAGCACTGCTACCCCTAGTTTCCCCCACTAGAAGGTTATATTTATAAGCCTGAAGTCAGGAAATGTGATACTATTTTTAGAACATAAGAACAGAAGAAAAGCCATGCTGGATCAGATCCAAAGTCCAGCACTCCATGCACATGGTAGCAAACCAGCTGCCCACAGGATCCCTCCAGTAGGATGGGTGCAAGATCTCCTCCTTCCCAGGCTCCTCAGCAACTGGTGCATGCAGGCAAGCCATGTCTGGTAAAGGAGAAAGCTCATGGCCAGCAAGTCTTGTAGCCACTGGGAGCCTCCTCCTGCATGAATCTGTCTAATCCCCTCTTAAAGCCATCCGGATTGGCAGCCATCACCACTTCCCGTGACAGCGAATTCCACTGCTGAACTATATGCTGTGTGAAGGAATATTTCCTTTTATCTGTCCCAACCCTCCCACCAATCAGCCTCAGGGATGAGCTCAGCCTCATGGTTCGAGTTATGGGAGAGGGAGAAAATGTCTCTCTCTCTCTGCTTTTCCACACCATGCATTATTTCAAATACTTCTATCATGTCTCCCCTTAGCCACCTGTTTTCTAAGCTAAACACTCCCAGTTGCCAGGTCTCCTCACAGGGGACCTGCTCCAGCCCCTGATCATTATTGTTGCCCTTCCCTGTACTTTTTCCAACTCAATGATGTCCTTTTTCAGGTAAGACCACCAGAACTGAACACAATATTCCAAGATCAGTCATACCAAGGATTTGCATAATGGAAGTAAGATTTTGGCAGTTCTGTTTTTTTATTCCATTCCTAAGGATGCCTGGGATGGAGTCTGCCTTCTTCAGAGTAGCTGAGCACTGGGCTGGCATCTTCACTGAGCTACCCCACTACCCTAAGATCCCTTTTGTGTTCAGTCATTGCTAGTTCAAATCCCAGCAGTGTCTGCTTGAAACTGGTATTTTTTGCCCCAGCTTACATGACTTTACACTTGCTTCTATTGAATCACATTTGCCATTTTGATGCTTCTTCTTCCAGCTTGGAAAGATCCCATTGGAGCTCCTTACAAACCCTTTTGGTTTTACCCACCTAAAAAGGTTAGTGTCATCAGCACACCTGGCACCTCACTACTTAACTCCTTTTGCAAAAATGTTAGTGGGTTCTAATTCACTTGGAAAGATGATCAGATGATCATTTTTCACATGGAAAGAGTGCTGAATTACCGTACCTGCCTCAAAGTCAATAGCTCTCAAGGCTTCTGTGGCATTTTCCAGGTCTATGGTGAAATAGTCCATATTTTCAAAACCTTGCTCAATTTTCCCCAGTTGAGCTCCCTTTGATGCATCCACAATCCTAAGGAGAAAACAGAACAGAAAATGGTTTTGGCTTCTGTGTCTTGCGCTCAGCACTGCTTTTCAACAGCTTACATTGTGTTTTATCCATTGTAAACCAGACCTGGGAAGCCTGTGGCCCTATTCCTAGACTACATCTCCCATAATCCCTATCCACTGGCTATGATAATGTTTGTATCTCATGAAATCTAGTGCCTTGCTTTGAATGGGAAACTGTGCCCTAAAATGCAGTATATAAAGCCATAATATATGGAAATAAGTCAATTTGTCTTGTGCTAAGAAAGAAGAAGACACTGAAAGTGCCTAAAAAACCATGCCGTAAAAGGGCTCCAATTTAGCTGAGCTGTCGCACCCCAGCTGATGATTCATCCGCTGGCTTTCTGTCAGCGCAAGTATTGCAACTCTAGAAAGAGATCGATGGAATTACACAGCCCATTCAAAGCCGGTCTGCTCTGAAACAGTCGTGTATTTAAGTTTCCAACCAGAGGGGCCCTTCTGTGTGGACCCAGGTTTGTCTGTGGGAACAACTATCATACTGTTTGCACAAGGAAGCTGCAGCTTAGGAAAATATGCCCCAGGACTTACGTTTTAATGAGCTGCTTGGCAGTCTGGAACGAGAAGAGAAGAAAGACACACAGGAGAGAGAAAGAGAGATCATTAGTGCATAAAAACAGTTCAGTTTAAAAGTTGAAATTAGTCCATCAAAGCTGCTTGAATTTTGCTTGGATTGGTGGATCGTGCTGATTTCCCACCATTCCTCCAAAGAGTACAAGGTTGCGTCCCTGGCTGTCCTGTCCCATTGCATCCTCACAACAATTCTTTGCAGTAGGTTAGGTTGAGTGAACTGCCCCAGTGTCCTGTAGTGAGCTTCCAGGCTGAAAGGAGTTGCGCTTGAGTTGCCAAGCCTCTGCGATTGGAGGTTTACCAGCACTGCCATGTGCGTGATAGGATTACAGCCTTAATTGATTAATGTGAAAACTCTAACCCCAGTGGAGACTGGAAGCTGCCCTATTAAGTGACTCTGTCACTGATCCCCACCAGCCACACGGAACAGGAAACAATAAAGGAGACAGAGGCTGCTAGAAGGATGCTATGGATTAATGCTGCAGGTGAGCTCTGTTCTGTGGTACTTGTCATAGAATAGTAGAGTTGGAAGGGACCAGGAAGGCTCTCGGGTCCAACCCCTGCTGTTGCAGGACACCAACTTACCCCATCCCACTCAGATGGGTATCCAGTTTCTTTTTGAACATCTCTAGTGTAGGAGAGCCCACCAACTCTCTGGGCAGCTGGTTCCACTGTTGTATTGCTCAGACAGTGAGGAAGCACTTCCTGATGTCCAGCCTGAATCTGGGTTGAATTGATTATTCCATGTCCTACACTCTGGTATCAGGAAGAAGAGATCTTGACCTTCCTATTTGTGACGTCCTTTTAGGTACTTACAGAGTGATACCATGAGCTCCGCCCCCCCGGCCCTCAGTCTTCTCTTCCCAAGGCTGTTCTCTCAGTCTTTCCAAACCCTGGATCATTTTTGTTGCTCTCCTCTGGACCCTTTCTTGCTAGTGTGTAAATATTATAGAAGGCTCTTGGGTGTGGACATGGCTATGCGAAGCACCACGTGAGTCCACTCTTCCAGTTGTGCTTCCATTATGGAAAAACAAGGCTTTGTCCCTCTAAGGTCCCTTCCAAGTGCGTTGGACCACATGTCCACATGTCCCATCATTCTCTACTCCACCCTGCTTGCTGGGAGTGGTGACCCCTCAAGGGATAAGAAATAAATTCGGCCAACACGGCAAGTATGGCGGCTCATGCTCAGCTGCCCAGTCATTGCAAAAGGAGGAAGCAAGGTACTCTGGCCCCAGTCTCCAGCTGGGAGAGTGGAGCCAGTGGACTGCTTGCTTCTCCCTAGCAGCACATATCCATTTGGCTCACCATGAGAAAGGCAGCCCCTGCCTCCTCCTCCATGGACTGGATCGCTGTCTCCACCAGTTTGGTCGACTTCTCCAGCTGCTCCTTGTACTGCTGGATGAGGCCCTGCATGAACCCCACCTTCTCTTCTTGCTCCTTGGAAACCCGTTCCAGCAGCTCGCTCCTCTTCTCCTCCAGGACAGAAAGGAGGGCTTCGAACCTATCACATAAGGTTTGCTTGACCAGTCGGCCGTTTTCCTGTCAGGAGAAGCAAGGACAGCATCACGGATGCAGCCAGATGGAGATATCCCACCACCCACAGGCATCCATCTGCCACCCAGTCATTCATGGCTCAGTTTGGAGAAGGTTTTGGAGCAGGGTGATAGCAGCTTTGCATGCAGGTTTAGTCCCTGGCATCTCCGGGTTTGGGGTGGGAAAGACTCCCTTTGAGAACCTGTAGAGCTGCTGCAGGGCAGTGCGAACCAGACTTCCCCAAGCTGGTGCTGTCAGATGTGGACTTCAACCTCCATCATGTCCAACCAGCATGGATAATAGGAGCTGCAGCCCAACCTATCTGGAAGGCATCATCCAGGGAAGGCTGGGACAGACCAATGGCCTGCTTTGGCAGGAAGTGATTCCCTGGGTTTGCTGATTGATTTATGAAAAGATTCCCCTGCCCCCCATCCCCAAAAACGGGACCTCTGGGAATGCTAGGAAGCGCAATCAAAGCAATGGGAGTAAAGCCTCCTGACGCCAAGCAAGCAAGGGGGGCAGCCTTGCCTAAAATGCTGTGCAGCAAAGGCATTATGCAACAACTTAAGAGGGCAGCTTGTTGGAAGTCCATTGTGTTTTGCCTTGCCGGGAAACACCCGAGGGAGAACTTTGATGGAATTTTGTGCAGTGCAGTGCAGAGCCCAGGTGTTTCTGCCACATCTCCCTCCTTCATTTTGTTGCCCTTATTTCGGTGCACTTCTGATCTGAGCAATGACTAAAATGCCCCTCTCTCCCATTTACAGTGTCCATTGGCTAGTGAGGAGATGCTTTGCCCTCTCTCTCTCTAATATGATTTTGAAGTTACTCATATGCACTATCTCATTATAATTCTTACCATAGCACTGTAAGGTGAGTCGGCATCATTATCCCTCTGCTGCAGATTGGAGTCAGGAGAAGGACTGAGGCCAGGAGAGAGCAGCTGCCTAGGCCTCCTGGTGACTCCATAGGGTGGCAAGATTTGAACAGGGGCCTTCCTGATCCATCGCTTGCTCCCTTAGCCACTCAGCTGTACTGGCCTTCTAGTTTCAGTGTCGGGACACTGAGTTCCCTGCACCCTGGGCACAGATTTCAATCAACCTGGGGCCCTCCAGACAGGTTGGATAACAGCTCCCATCATCCCCAGCCACTGGGTTGTGGTCCAGCACATCTGAAGTACCCAGGGTTGGAGAAAGCTGATCTAAATTAAGGACATGTCTCCTAGCCCTGCTTAGCAGTCTGGATCATGCCTCCCCGAAAACACCTGCACCAGCTCCTGTTTGGCCAGGGCTGGCTTCCCTTCCGCTGCTTGGATTTCGGAGGGCTCAGCTGTTTGCCACATTCCTCACCTCGGTGGTTCTGCAGGACTCCTCCAACTGGTTGATGATAGTCTGGATTCTGTCATTCCCTGCCACCAGCATCGAAATGCAGTTGGTCAGCTCAGTCTGCAAAGGAAGGCGATAAAAATAGATCTGCATCCACAGGCCCCCTTCTCCCTCTGAGTCAGAGGGCACATGGTGGCCCTAACTGGGGAATGGTGAGAGCAGAGGAGAACAGCTGTGGAAATAGGAGGCCCAACTGGGAACCAAGGGGAAGGTTGCCGTCCAGAGTGGGCATGCAATAGGAAGGTGGCCTGCATTGCTAACTTTCCTCTTCTCTGCCCCGCCCTTCTTTCCTCTTGTATCACGTCTGGCAGCCCTGGGGGGCATTCGAAATCCGAGGCAGATATCCTAGGCAACAGAGGAGGTTGCTAGGAAGATGAGCACACTGGCTGCAGGTGTGGAGATGGATCGTGTCCATCCCTGAAAATTCAATGCAACGTGGACCTGAGGCCTCCAAAGTCCTGCTTGCGTGATCCTCTTGCTCTCTACTCATCATGCGCGGATGTGGGCACGGGCTTGGTTCAGGCTGGCTCAAAACCAGATGTACCAGGAAGTTCTTAAGTGCACTCATGCTGATGAGATGCTGTGCATGGTTGCGCATGGGCTGGTTGTGTGATCTGGCCTTGGCATGATGCTTCTGTCCCAGTGATCATGGCTTAGAGCACAAAGCACATTCTTCACACCAGTGCTGAATCCACTTTTGTGGTAGCTTTGGGGTGGGGGAATTGTGAGGTGAATTGCAGCAGAGCAATTGTGCAACTTGTGTCTTCCACACACAAATGGACCCAGCCAACCCACTTTGTTAACAAGCCAGCTGGATCCTAGTCCTCATTCAGTTTATCACTTGGGGGTAAGGGGGGTGGGGGCTAGTAGGGCACCTACTTCTTCCCCATTTCCTTTGCATTTAGTGTGGCCACTTAGGAATCCCTGAAAAAGAGGAAATACTCAAGGAGAGGAAGAAAGGGGAGAAATATTTGCATGTCCTGATTGTTATGTATGGGTGCAACTTTAGAAGTAATTATAACTGAAATAGAAATAGAATGCACCTCATCCTGGGGCAAAGTAGGATGCCCGGGTGCTAACTGTGGACAAGCAACAATTCTTAGCATTCTTTATCTTTAAACTGGAACTGGATTGAGCACCTCTTCAAATAAAGGACATTGGATAGTCCTCTGCCAAAGAGGACACATCACCACCCAAATGGCAAGGACTCCCCCTCTCCTGGATTTGCTTCTTCAGATATTTATGGAGGAATAACAGTGATACAAAGACTCAACCAAGCACATAGAAGAATGCACTTGAGAGTCACTGGGAAAAACCCCCACACCCATTCACAACTGCTCCCTTGGGAACGAAAGCCCTTCCTAGGGCTCCAAGCTTTGCAGCTCTAAATATAACCCACCAGAGACTGCTTGGAAACGGCAGTCATCGGCGTATTTGTACCAGCCAAGCTGTGGGGAGAGGCTATTCCTGAAAGGCACAGCACAGCATAGCACATCCAGACATCTCCAATCACCTCATGGCCCAAATGAGTGGGGGGCCCTCCTGCCCAGAGCCCCTCATTGGTATGTGGAGGAACAAGGTTGCATGAACCCTTCTGAGGTCAAGGAAGGGCTCTGCTGTTTCCCATTGAGCCCTCTTTCACTCAAAGGTGTTGGTTAATGGTGCTCCTGGAAACTTAGACGATCAAAATTGGTGGACAAGCTACTCTGAAACTGCTCTTCAGGCATCACTGTGGATTGGAATTTATTTTCACATGTACTTTTGGAGAAAAAGGTACGTGTGAAAAAATGTACCAGAAAAAAAAGCCTTCTTGGGAGGGTGGGCATCCCTTTCATGGTGACAATCCATCCAGGGTTTGCTCTCATGCTGAAATCATCACAGTGCAGCAAGCCAGGCCGTCTTGCGACTGGCATGAGTTCTCTCCCTGCCACCTGTTCCAAGGGCAGGATGAGTGGAGTTCACATGACCTTGCTTGAAAGTGTTGCATAAGAAAATCTGTCTGGCCACAGGGGCCATGTTCCCATCCTCACAATGGGATGCTGACTTGGCTGGAATCGTGTGCGAGGGAGGAAGCAAGCAGCCCTGGTATGTATTATAAAGACTGTCCTGAAAGAACAGCAGAGGGCTCGTAATGGCTGCAAGCTTGACAGAGCAGGTGTCCTACTTTACAGAGGACCAGGTGCCCTACTTTAGAGAGGACAGTCCTCTATTTGAAGCTGTCTTTTATTTCAAGAACTATCTAGCTAAAGGCTGGTTTCAAGGTGAAGAACCCTAAGAAGGGAGAGCAGAGGGCCCTTTCTGTATTGACACTTCACACTGGGCAGCGGGTGGAGTAGGCGCAGGGGCTGCCACAAGTGTCCGCATTCTGTTGAGATGGATTGCATTTCTATTTGAATTATACTAATTATTTCTAGTGTGCATTGCTAACTATAAATCAGCACATGCAACTATTATTATGTTACACTTATATCACACATTTGTCCCCTCTTGTAAGGAACCCAGGATATTTCTTCCATCTTTCCTACTCCCTTTTTTCCTCCCAAGAACAACCCTGTGAGGTGGGTTAGGCTGCAGGTGAATGACTGGCCCAAAGCCACTCAGAGAGCTTCAGGGCTGACTGGGGACTAGCACTCGGATCTCCTGAGTCCCACATCCAACATGTTAACCACCATGCCGCACAGACTCTCCAGCGTTTCCTAATGTGCTGAAATCAGTGTCCCCCCCGTCTTGTTTTTGGGTGATGCATTTAGGTTATAAAAAAACTTGAAAAATGGAAGTCTCTCTCTCTCTCTCTCTCTCTCTCTCTCTCTCTCTCTCTCACACACACACACACACACACACAGGGAGAGGGAGAGACTTTTTCAACACCTCTGAAAGCACACTGCCTGCCCTGAAATTGTTTGCAGCTAAAATGTCTGAACCACGATGTAGCCCTTTTTACCCTCTGCTGTGCAAGTTTATAGACAGGAGTTAGGTAAGTTCGGGACTTTTTTACGCTTGGCAACACAGAGAGCAATGGACCTGGCCAGTCCCACAGCATGAGCAGGCTGTGCCCCCAGGACAGAGCATGGTCCAGAAAGCTTCCCCAACATGGCACCCTCTGGATGTGAGGGACCACAGACGTGGATTTGGGGAGCAGTAGTGCAGCCAGGTAGGAAAAACTGCCCTACAATGTGCAGAGTTTCCATGGCAGATGCTTAGCTCCTCTGCAGGCCAGCCCACCTGGGCAAGATTCCATGGGGCAAGGTGGGACAGAAAGTTGCCAAACCAGAACTTTCTTGTTCTTACCTTTTGTCCCTGAAAGACACTTTGAAGTGGGGCCACTTCACAGTCTTTGTGAGCTCCAAAAACTTTGCACATGGAGCAGGTGGGCACCTCACAGGTTAAGCAGTAGATGTTGATCTTCTCGTCTTCGTGTTCCTTGCACATCGGGTGGTTTCCCTTCTTCAGGGGCCGGCTGGAGAGAACAGAAAAGAAGGAAATCAGGCTGTTGAGGGAGACAGCAGGGTGAAGTGGTTAAAACTCCATCCCCCAAGCTAGGGCCCTTTACATGCATTCAACTGCAGGTCCCATGAATCCCAGCCTGCATGTTTAATGGGTCTTGCAGTTCCACCACATCTGGAGAACACAGTTGGGTTCAGTTGCCCTCATCTTCTTTTGTTACATCTGCATGTGGAGTGGATGTGTGGGGTTGTTAAACCGGATACATTCAAATGACTGCAGCCCACTTCCTCCTTGCAGGCCACCCCCATCAGTTTCTGATTTCCATGGGACTCAAACTCAGCCCGGCTCCATCAGATTCAGCCCAGGTGTGGGCATGAAGGTAATGGGCATCTCTTTCGTACAGTAGGGATTGGACTGTCTCCCACCTCATTGCTAATATTAACCTCCCTGCTAAGGTTATGTTTAGACCTTGCTTCTGTGTGTGCCAAAGGTTTGGAGAAGCCAGTCAGGTCTATGCAAGCCTGCTGAATTTATTTTGGGAAGCCAGTGCTATTTTTTTTCCTTCTGGAGAGGACTTATGATGATACCCCCAAAGTATCAGTAGAATCAACTGCCTCCTATATTCAGACACTTCTCTAATCCATCCAAATTTCATGTCCCCGAAAGGAAATGGATTTGTTAGTGTATATATGTTGGTTTTCACCACAGCAACTTTTCCAAACATTTTGCCTTCCAAAGATGTGGGACTACTATTTCTATCATCCCCACTGACAATGTGAGGTGATGGCTATGTGTGATGGGAACTGTGGTCAAACAACATCTGAGGACCCTTGTTTAGGGAAGGATGGTCTAGTATTTCCAGTGTTAGCCAGCCAAATATCTATATAAAAGGAGAGAATCTGTCAATTTTTATTTCTCTCAATGTGATTTGTTTTGCACTCTTAAGTCAGCTTATCCTTAACTCTGAGAATTTTAACAAATAGTTTGCATGAAAATTTGTACAAATGTTGGCATTTTCCATAACACATGCATTTCTGTATGCAGTTTTGCCTAGTACAAGTTTGCAAACACTTTCCCTAATATAATGCATTTTAAATCTACACTTTTCTTCATGTATTTGCATAAACACATGCCTATACCCCCCGCCGCCCCTTTTAATGGACAATTCCATCACAAAACTCAGAGAAGTGTGAACTTCAAAGGACAACTAACTTTCAGTTTGACTATTGGTTCAAAAGTGCAAGAGTACGTAATTTTGCAATATAATCTTTAATGTAAAGAATTTACCACCCTTCCCTAAAACCCCCTGTGAAGCTCACTAAGAGCCTTTGAAGTAAGCACCAGAGCTTTCTTGTTTGTTCCCAGTACCTGGTGCTTCGACATTTACTGCAAATATCAAGTTGTCAGATGATTTTTTTATCATTGGCACCTCTGTGAATTAATTTCTATTTGCACTGTTTCTGCTTTTGATGCCTCCCTTTTGTTTATTTTCCTCAACATGGCAAACAGACCTTTTTAGATCTGTAATTTTTTTACAATGGCCAAACTCAGTTGGAACAGAGGAGAAGAAACCAGTTGGATTAATTACTTGGAGACTGCTCCCTCCTGGCCCTTTTCAGAAGAAAAACCGTAAAGATCATTCTATTGTTTAGGGCAAGAAGGCTTCCCCCAAAGAAGAGAGGAAAGCAGCAGTTTACACAAACCTGGAATATTCTTGTTTGTAGATATCGATGATATTCTCCACCAGCAGATTCCTCTGGAGGCCATAGACTCCATGCCGATCCAGGATGACTTCATGGCGGCAGGAAGGACAGCGAAACCGGCCCCCTGATATGGTGGTTCCCCGGGTTGTTTGCCAGTATGGGTTCGCAGCCTGCAGATGCCAACAACAACAAAGTTAATAATTATGACAAGGTACCAAAAAAAAATCCATACCCCCTCAACTGCCAGTCATGACTCACTCAACCCTCTCACAGACTGAATGGTGATCTGAGAGACAAGCTATTTGAAATATTGCTAGGATCATCCATCAAGCTGTGCCCCTTATGAATGAGTCATAGTTGTTCTTTTGGATAAAGTGGGAATGCCCCAGCATGCTTTGCACTTGTGTCAGAGAGCTCATCACTAGAAAAATGGCCAACATCAATGAGCCAAATAACAAGCCTTTCCCTTTTGTGGCTGGATACTGGTGGTGAAAAGTATGCTAATTTTCTGCATATTATCTAGTCTGAATTTTACTTGGATAGTTCATGCATATTTTTAGAGAGCCTCTGAGCTCTGGATGGCACCTTAGAGAGATGCTAAAGTAAGGATATAGGTACAGGTACAAGTACATTTGCAGTGTACAGACTATTAATCTCTAATTTACGCACATAAGAACACAAGAACAGCCTTACTTGATAAGCCCAGAGTTCAGCTTGACTCTGGTGAAGCCTCTACTTCCAGCTGTGGCCAAATAAATACTATTTAAATGTGCAAACAACATACAGGCAGGATCTGATTTGTTTCCTACGAGTGAAGGAAGCCTGTCTCTGAATACGGCAGTGGCATTTTAATTCTGGCGGGTTATGAGGGTGTTGACTTAAGCATAACCAAAAAAGGGAGATGAATTGCCAAAGGAATTTTGTGTAAAATTTGCATATGTAAATTTATATTTGTGCATGCAAATTTGGAAAACATTACTGAACATTAAACAGAAATCCCTCTCATCTCTAGAGGGATGTGTGGCGTAATGGTTAAGAGCATGGGACAGGGACTCAGACGACCTGGGTGCTAGTCCCCGCTCGGCCATGGAGCCAACTGGGTGACTCTGGGCCAGTCACAGACTCTCAGCCCAACCTACCTCACAGGGTTGTTGTTGTGGGGATAAGCTGGAGGAGGAGAATGATGTAAGCTGCCTTGAGCCCTTTGTAGGACAAAGGCAGGATATAAATCCAAAAATAAAAATAAATAAATAAATAAATCTCAGCATAGTGGGGAATGTGGTGGCCTGTCGACCCATCAGCCAGCTATGTTCCTTCCTGAGGGCCTGTACCACTGTGCTACAGGCATTAACCAGAACAAGGAATTCATTTTCCAGATGTTTTGGATTATAGCCCCTAGCATGGCTGGCTAGGGGATTATTGGGGGATGATGAGACTTGCAGTCTAACACCTCATCAGGGCGCCATGTTGGGAAAGGTGGCTTCAGAACTCTCCCTCTCTAGTAACTTACGAACCAATTTGGAAGACTTCAAAAGGGGATTGGACAAAGCCATGGAGGAGAAGGCTAGTCATGGCTACTGGTCCTGGTGGTGCCATGCTGTCTCCAGTATTGGATGCAGTGTGCCTCCATACACCAGTTGCTGTCACACTCACATCCTTCTTGTGGGTTTTGCCCCCGAGAGCTGTGGGCAACTTTTTGGCCATTCTGTGAACAGAACACTGGACTAGATGGACCTTGGCCTGGAATGACCATTTGGTCCCAGGCCTGCTGCCTGATATGACCATAGCATTTGGTCTAATGGGTTCGGGTTCAGTGTCAAAAGCCCAGACCAGACGCTTGCTGGGTTCCAAGATGCGCACTTTGTGAAGACCACATATTCTTGCTCATTAATCCCATTAACTGCATACCATCCACATCAGCCTCTTGGAACACCTTGGTACCAGAAGGAACTCTTCAGACTTATTCCTACCAGGTGGTTTTCCTGAATATCAAATTTGTTAGTCTTCAAAAGTGCAATACACATCAAGTGTGTGTACACAGAAGTGAGAGCCGCCCAGAGAGTCATTCTGAGTAATGGGCGAATTAAAAGTCTAATAAATAAACAAATATTAAATAAATAATATCCTTCTAGAGGAGGCCATTTTATGAGAAGCAGGATTGTCATGTGTGTTACTTTACAGAGGAAAGTCGTCTATTTATTCCAAGGCATCTTTGGTTTGAAGGGTTGCCTGGTTTAAGCCCAGTTTGAAGTGGAAGAACCAGAAGAAGCAAAAGCATTTGGGTCCTTGAAGTTGCTCATGGACACATGAAGGTGGCACATGGACAAGCAGCCAGCAAAGAGGTCACTGGGTCTGAGTCTTCTCTCCCATGGTAAGATTGTTACTGCATTTATTATTTAATGCAATTAAAATGATATGTACATGTGTTTTCTGTTCTGAACCTCCCAGAGAGCTTTGGTTGTTCAGAGAGTTCTGGTTGTTGACCAGAGTAGAAGTTGAATAAATCAAATAAAACTAAAAATCTATAGGCTTGTGGCAAGGGGCGGCCTATAAATTTCCAAATAAATAAATAAATAAATAAAAATATACCTTTCAATTAGAGGTATATAGACTTTTAGAGTGGGGTGAGTGTTCTTGCTCTGGGGATGCATTTCCTCTTTTTGTCAATGCATCCATATTGGTTATTAAGGATCAGTGATAGGATGTGTCCTCAGTTTCAGATAAGGGGTCTCTCTGACCCTGACTCCCTCCCTGTGCACCCGCCACACTGTCTGCCAAACTATGAGAGCTTTGGAAAAATTGGCTCTCTCTTCCAATAAACAACATCCAGTTTCTCATCTCTGTCCCTAGACTTTCCTTGCTGTATCTCTCTATTTTGTTGCCTTGGAGGTCCAGCAACAGCAGTCAACACAGCTCGTGAAGACTGCGTCACAGGCAGGAGAGGCCCTGAGGGACCCATGCCCTTGTCAGCTGGTCACTAGCCAGAGTGCCTCTTGCAGGAGGGAAATGGAGCATTTGCAAAGTGATTCAAGTGTTGCCCAGGAATCAAAATCTCCCCCTCTCTGTGCCTCCCTCCCTCCCTCCCTCCCTCTGTGCATTCAAGGGAGTGAGACCTTTGCAAGTGTCATAATTATTTAAAAAAATGAATGCACTATTTTACAGTTATGACCATCTAGTGAGCTTTTGACTCCATACTAATTATAGTTAGATACATTGGAGCCCTTCTTGTTTTCTGTAAATTTCCACAGCTCTGCTAATCAGTTTCTCAAACAGTGCATTCATTTCCCAGCATTTCTTTTGGGTGTTGTGTGTCTCTTACTTTATAGAGGACAGTCTTCTACTGGAAGGCATCCTCTGTTTGATGGGCTGCCTTCCCAGGTCTGGTTTAAAGATAAATTAAACTAAGAAGCAAGAGCAGCAAAAGCTTTGACATTGTCCATCAACAATTAGCACACGACCACAGACCAAGAGGCACATGCACAGGCCATCTGGTCACAGTCTTTTCTGTAAGGATGAGATACTGCATTTCTGTGCAAATTATAATATATCCAAATCTCAGCTGTTTACATTTTATGTAAAGTTGTGCCCCCTTTCTCCCCAGCTGTGGCAATCCAACATATTCTGTTAACCTTTCAATTCACATAATCCTTAGCCCATTCACGAGACCCGGCAGAAGCAATTTGTTTCAGTGCAAAACAAATAACTTCAGGGATGAAAAAGGACACTGAACTGTAGTTGTAGTTGAAAGAAGCCAGCAATGGATCCCTAAAGACCAACACAGTCATTGTGGCATAACCTTCATGGGCCACATTCCACTTTTTCTAGTCCACAAAAGCTGAACCATAATATACGAGTTAGTCTCCAAGACGCTGCAAGATTTTTTGTTGGGTTTTGCTACAATATTAAGTTAGTTAGGTTTTGTTTCCCCTCTAGAAAGTCAGCTCAAAATACATTATTGCTTCAACTAAAACATGATAAAAGTGCATTTGACAAATTGATTTCTGTGCAGGGCTTGTGCACAGAAAATGGGAGGTGGGTTAGAAAATAGAAGATAATCCCCTGCTAGAGCCCAGCACTGGCTATGTAAGATATACAGATATAAAATACAAATTTCTACCCATAGGTGCCAGGTTGAATATTGAAATCAAGAGTTGAGAACCTTTGTCCCTCCAAATGTTTTTGGCCTTCAGCTTCCATTGATTCCTGCCAGTATGGCCAATGCTCAGGGATATCAGAAGTGTAGTCAAACATCTGGAAGGTCGCAGGTTCTCCACCTCACAGATGTCTTGCTAGGAGTGTCCGCATACTTGCAAGAGCATTAGTCAAATGCTGGATGCATCCTATCTTGGAGGAAGTACATTCAGTCCCATGGGACTTGTTTCTGACCAAGCATGCATTCACCTGTTCCACCATCATCTCTCTGGAGAGTTTTATTCTTTCAGTGACAAAGCATTGCAGAACTACACCGCCACCCACCTTGGATAATGCCAGGATGCTGGGTACTGACCTGAAAGATGTCACTGGCACATTTCCTACAGAGGTTATGCTGGCAGGGTAAGATCACCACGGGCTTGGTGAACATCTCCAGGCATATGGGGCAGATCAACTGTTTCTCCAGGTTCTCCATGGGGTTAGAGTCCCGGATTATGTTCGGCTGGTAATCCATTGTTCTCTTTGGCACTTCCCAATTAAATCCTTAGTGGAGGCTCCTCAGGAAGTCTTCTGCTGGGCAGCTGCTTGGGTTCTTCAAAGCACACAAACTGTGCTCTGCAGGTCAGCTCTGAAAGCCAAGTCTTTGGGTTTCTGCACTTTGTCTGCCTCTTGTCTATTTATAATTTATCTCAGAGTCACATGTGCTTCAGCTGGCAGAATCCGTTGGGAAGAGGGTCGTGTTTCCTCGAGGCTGACCCACTGTCACATGGAGTGGGGTGGGGGTGAGCAATCGTCTCTCCGGGAGAGGTCTGTAAACAAGGCTGAGGGGACAACGTGTTCGAAGGTTGGGAAGCCAACTTCCAGGGATGGATATTATTTTTCTTCCTCACTCCCACCCTTCCCCCACCAGTGTCTTTTGGGACAAAGAAACTGGAGCTGTGCTTGTGTAAACAAGTCACACTTTTGGGGGAGTCAGACAAGCCACATGATCTTTCCCACTCCTCTTACTTCCATCACACCAAGGGTTAAGCTTGAACCACTCAACAAAATTGTTTGCTATTTCCAGCACCAGCTCCTGTCCTCTTCTAAAGGGTGACACTTAACCTCTCACAGACACTTTGCTGGGCATCTCAAGCCAGACTCGCTTTGTTCCCTGATCTGTGTGTGGGAACAAACCCTAATACAGTCCACCAGCTGGGCATTAGCCCCCCCGCGCCTTTTTTATTTTTTTAAACAGAAAAAAACCATAAATACAACATATCGCAGCAATAATAATATAACAAAACCACAATAATTGAAGAGTAAATAATAAGTGCCCCCCACCACCCCGGAGACCAATATTACCACCACTTAATTCACATATAACAATAATATATAAAATACTTCAATTATATCCATATCCCCTCCAGAAATTCATATAATCTTGCGCAGGTTTACAGCCTTTGTCTTCTGTCAGTACTGCTTTTACACACCAGCCAGGCATTGTGACCTGCTGGGTACTCAGTGCCCTCCTTCCTCTATTTTTGCTGTTCCAAGCAGGCAATAAAAACTGACCACTGAAAAGATTTACCTTTTGATTTTGGGTGGTCACTTGTGCATCGCCCCCAAAAGAGAGCAAAAGAAAACACCCCTTTGGATAAATGGGCATATGCTAATTTGTATTAGGTGGTGAAAAAAAAAAAGAAAATATTTATTACCCTTTCAATAGAGACACAGTCCGTCTCCCCATAGTGTAACCAGGTGACGTTTTCAGCCTGTTGTCCAGGTGCTACCTGTGGATAGGCAACAGCTCTTACAGTACTTGATCTTTAAAATGAACTTGAGCAGAGGTTTCTAAAGGGCTACAACAGTACTCTCAAAACACAGGCAGCTGCCTTCTGCAGTCCTTGTCTTGAGCTAAAGGGAGACTGTCCCTATCTTGCAAAATTTCACCTATCTTGCAAAAGGTTAAGTTCAAGGGCATTTGTATGAGGAAATTTCCCAGGGACTTGTGTCCTGTGTTCACTGGGATGCCGGGGCATGTGTCACCCTTTGGATGATCCTGCTGAGGAACCAAGATGGGTTGGACCAAGGCTCAAAGTGTGTTCAGTCTGTGCAAGAAGTGCCAAGATCGCAGCAGAGAGCCTTGGAAAAGGCAGGCATGCCCATGACTGCAAGAGCAACTGGTTGTGGCTATTTGCTGCAGTCCATCAATGAGCCGCAGCAGGCAGATCTCACCCTGAGCAACTGAGGAGGTGGTCTGCCGCCTGGAGCATCCCGAGATGTCAAAGAGGAGCACATGATTTCCCTGAAAAATAAGTGGAAGACGTTACAGCGAGTCCTTCCAGTTTCCAGAAAACGTTTTAGAGTGAAAACATCCCTGTTTACAGCTCCATGCAAACAAGCTGCAGATCCTGGGTGGGAGGAGCCCACTTCTCTGATAGGACAGGAACAGAATACACAGGGAGGAGACTCGCCCCATGCTCAGTGTTGCTGGGGGGGAGGCATTGGGGGGAATTACCTTGACTCTCTAATGCCAGTGGGAGCCTGGGAGTGCAGCACAGGCTGGCAGATGAGGGCTGAAAACCCAACTCACCATGTAGAGTACTCCCTCGTGCATTTGCATTCAGATGCCTCCTGCTGGGTTCAGTATGATTTACTCCCAGGTAACTATGCACAGAATTGCAGCCTTGAAGCACCTTCCCATCTGTTACTTGGAAAGAGTGCCAGTCACAGTCTGGGGTTCCTGTCAGAACCTTAAAGGGACCATCCATAGTGCTGAAACTACTTTGTCACGTCCTTGGTTCAGTGCCATGGATAGTATTTTAAAAGCTCAGGCTGATGCCTAGTGTGGATACACCACCTCTGTGGCTCAGAAGTCATTCCCATGGGTCCAGTGGGGATTATTCCTGGCTAAATACACACAGACTCTCAGCCTTATGACACATTTCCCCTTTGGGGATGTGGGAGGCTATGTGTCCTCTTTTGCAGAGAGCAGTCTTCTGTTGAAGGTCTGCCTGTTCCACGTTTGGTTTCAGGACAAAAAACCATCAGAAGAAAAAGCTGAGCCTTGAAGTTGTCCATCAATAGTACCCAGTCAGCAGACTGAACAGTTAGACACACAGAGTCCACAGTGAGATGTACTCTATTTTTCTGTCATCACCATCACCCTCATCACCACATTGATTCACCACCTTTCTTTTTCTTCCAAGGAAACCAAGGTGGCTTAGCATATTCTGATATCAGAGTGTAGGAAATGGAATAATCAATTCAAGCTGCAACAACCCAGATTCAGGCTGGATGTCAGGAAAAGCTTCCTCACTGTCAGAGCAATAGGACAGTGGAACCAGCTGCCTAGAGGGGTGGTGGGCTCTCCCACACTAGAGACATTCAAAAAGAAACTGGACAGCCCTCTGAGTGGGATGGTGTAAACTGGTGCCCTGCAACAGGGGGTTGGACCTGATGGCCTTCTTGGCCCCTTCCAACTCTACTATTCTATGATTCTGCTCCCCATTTTATTCTCACAACAACCCTATAAGGTAGGTTAGGCTGTAAGTCCACAGCCAGCCCAAGCTCCCCCAATGAGCTTCATGGCTGAGTGCAGATTAGAACCTGGATCTCCCAAGTCCCAGAGCAATGCTTCAACCACTGTGCCACACTGGCTCTAAATTATATGAATTATTTCTAAATTTACAACTCTTTATATAAATTAACACAGGGAAATTTTGTGCAAATTGGTGTCATGTTTGGCATCCTTTGGGGTGGGGGAGGTTCACAAGCAGCGACCCTTCTCTCTCTCTCTCACTCTCTGCACACACTCATTTGCAGTTCCCATTCTTTTCAATGGCGCTTACTCCCAGGTAAATGGATTGGGGGCTTTACAGTGTAATCCAATATCTGTTTACTTGAAAGTAATTTCCATTGTGTTACATTAGGCTTTAGCACAGGTGAGTGAGCTTTCAATGGATTTCAGTCTTGATGTGCTGGCACCCTATCCAACATATCACATGTCACAGGGGAAAATATGATACTCTTGTGTACTTGTAACACCTCTGAGTTCAACAGGGTCTCTCTCAGCCTGTGCTTGCAGCTTCCCATTGCTCCAAATCAGGAAAGCTCTTCTCCGCTAACACTTAGTTTTCTCTGTCCTAGACCAGCTTCCAAACCTGGGTGCCTTGCTAAACTGATGCACAGTTTTGTGATGACTTTTGGTTTTAAGCAAATCAAGATGGATTAAGAAAGAAAGCATTAGTGGCAAATCATTCCATGCAGATGTGTGTTACAAATGGGACTTTTTAAGTTTCCTTTGGAAAATAAAGGGCTGCAGCAGCATCACCCAACCCAGATCTCTCCAAACACGGATAGCAATTCCCAGGCTAGTTGAGGCTGATGGCAGTTGTTGTCTATCTCATCTCAAGGATACCAGGTTTCAGAAGACTACAATGATAGCAAAAAGTAACTGAACATGCACAGATAGCAGGGAGTTTAGTAGACCACAAAAGTGCAGAAGTTTAAATGAACTTATTACAAATCTTGGAATGCTTTCTGAAAATGCTAAACTGTGTTGGATCAAAGTCAGGACTCCTTGTGCATTCAAACGTTACTAGCCAATTGGATCTGGGTTTTCAACAAGCTAACATTGTGACTCAGCGGCATCACTTCTTAGGATCAGGAAAAGTCCCACAGGGAAAGTGCTAAGCGCACTATTCCACCCCATCCATCTGAAGCATTGCCACAGCATGGGCACATTGACATCACAACAAGAGCTGTCGAAAGGCACTCCATGTGCCTCCTGCATCATGTCCAGTTAGGCCTCACGTGTCAGGGATGTTGGTTTGCTCGGTGTCCGCCTGTTGCTCAAGCCCTCTCTTGCACCTTGTTGTAGAACGATCCAGAGACACCCTGGGTGAGAAGTCCTGAATCTCAGCTGACAATCAGTTGATGCCCGTTGACCGAAGGGATGGGAATATATCCAGCCAAAACAACAGCTGGGTGAATAGTGAATCCTCCCCTGTTGATACTGTACTTTGGATCACTCTCTGGTGATACCAATGACCCCTTTGAGGTCAAGACATCATGGAGGCTGTCCGAGCAAAGATGCATCCTTTTCATTTCATCAACAAGTATTTCCGTGCCTGGGATGGCATCCACTGATAAGTCACCATATCAAAGGACATATCAAAGATGCACTGGACCGGTGTTCTGGACGATGAAGAGAAATTACAGCCAAGGGCATGAGGATCTTGGGAGCAAACTGGACAGGCTCTGGGCTGCCCAAAGAAGTAGTTCATCCTGGTGACCTAAAGGGGGCTATCATGATTGTGATTGGCACCTGTCCACTGAGTATCTCTTCACTACCCACCAAGCTAGTGCATCAACTGCTTCCAACCCCCAAGGGCTGAATTCCAGTTCAGAAAAGCTCTCGGGGGAAGATCACCTCTGCACTGGCACTGCATGGCTCCTCCAACTGCAGATGCAGAATACCAGGTGATAGGGGGAAGTGTAAAGATTTTAATTCTGTATTTTGATACTTTAAAAATGTTATTTGATTAAGGATCTTGTTAGACGGAAGGCCTTTCCAGATGCGCTTGTCATTCCTTTAGACAATGTGCAATTTTGTTTCTGTACAAAAGCATCTAAGAGTTTATGTAGTGGAAAAGCAAGAAAGGAGATCCTCTACATGTAGTGCTTGGTCTCAGTTTTATGACAAGGGCGAAAGTACATGCAGTGGCTTGACAGCCTCATGTAGAAAACCCATACACATGTTTTGTAAATAAACAGAACAAGAAAGCAGTTGTTTCCCTGAGTGGCACCTGGGTGACCACTACTGGAAACATGACATTGGGTTAGATGACCTTTGGCCTAAATTAATAGGGCTTTCTTTAGGTTCTTATCCCGAGGGCTGGTATTTCCTCCAGTTTTGTCCCTTTCCATAGCGTCAGCACAAGCAGATGTCTTCTTAGCTTCCATATGCTGTTTTTGGACCCTAACGCAATACTGTTGATCTGAACTGGCAACTCTTCTTTGAGGTTTTGGATAAGAGTCTTTCCCTGCCTTTCCTGAAAAAGTCAGGAATTGAACCAGAAACCTTCATATAAAACAAGAGCTCTACTGGGGCAACAGCTATTTTCCTAATGTACAATCTTCACTAATTTTCACACCTTTCCCCACATCATGCATCACTCCGATTTTCCCAGATTTAAATATGGACTTTTTGAAAAATTTGTACTGTGCAGGAGTGATGGCAAAGATGCAATTAAATGGTAGATAACATCAGTTGCACCATGCTTTAAGTTGTGACAGCAATTCAGGGGGAAAAATGGATATGCTCTTCGTGTTGAAAAATCCCCAAGGATTTATATCCATGACTGGATCAGGAATGAGCTCCACTGAGTTTTTGGATGAATTTATCCAGCTGGGACCTTCCAGAACTGAATGTCAACATGGCCACAATACTTAGGAATTTCATGGCTTTCTGGAAAAAAAGAAGGGAGGGAGGGAGGGAGGGGAGGAGGGAGGGACGGAAGGAAGGAAGGAAGGAAGGAAGGAAGGAAGGAAGGAAGATCTGATAAGCTGTACACATTTGAAAAATGTGCAAAAAACACATTTCTAAAATGAGCAGAAATGCACACATCCATTAATGCATCCATTAGAAAAATGTGCATAATTTTCCATTAAAAATTAGCACAAAACTGGCATGGAATGGATTCAGAGATGGAAAAAGAAAGAATTCTGTGGAAATGGACTTGTATATTCTCCATATTGCTGAGTCCGTTACTTAAAAGACTCAAAGGGAAAGGAGGAAGCGTAGAGGTAAGGGACACAGACTTCTTTCACTTTCTAGAAGCAGGCCCTGCTGGCTTGGCCAGCTGTCCCCAGGGCAGAAGTGTTAATAAAAGAAACTCCACCTAGTAACGGCTCCCAGCGCTGGACAGCAGGTTCAGATAAACGCAAAGCTGCTAATTTTGTCCCGGCTGCTGCTCTGCTCCCTGCAAAATCCATCAGCAAAGAGACGGGAAAGGAGTGAAGGCCTTTAAGGGGCTAGAGGGGAGCTGGCCAAAAATAGAGCTCAGGACAACCAGAGTCTGTAGGCCCCTTAAGATGCACTCTGTATGTGCATGTGTGCGCGCATGCATGTACGTGCATGTGCATGGAAAGGCATATACACTCCCCCTACAATTCATTGGATTGCTCATTGAACAGGTTGCTGAACTGCCTGAGTGCTGGTGTTCAAAGCAAGAGTGAGCAGAAGAGAGATCCAGATCCTCTGGCAGATCTCTGAATCGTTAGGGGCACTGACTCCCCTTTCTTAATAATAGCAAGAGCAAAACTGATCTCCCCCACATCCTGAAATTATGCAGCTGAAAAGCAGAAAGCCTGGATATTCCCAGGGTAAAGGAGTGGACATTTGTGTGGAAGGACTAGTTCTCCAAAATCAATTGATCAATTGATACATGGTCCTAGAATTAATTCCTTCTTTTAAGTCAGCAGCCCCAACTTGGACTACAGCTCCCATTGTCCCCAGTCAACATGGCGAGCAGCAGGAAGGAGAACAGGTTTAGGGGAAGGCTGCTCTAAGCATACGCCTTCTGCACCAGGTCCCTGTTGGAGGATCTCAGGCACTTAAACCCTTGTGTAGGGTGCGGGGGAAGTTTTTCTAATGCAGTGTTTTTAATGCATACACCTGTGAATACATAGGCATGAATCCTGTGCACACTAATCCTATCTATGCACACTTATCCAAGAGCAGAAACATAGGACCAATAGAATAGTAGAGTTGGAAGCAGCCAGAGAGCCATCAGGTCCAACTCCTGCTTAATGCAGGACTCCAAGTCAAATCATCCCTATCAGATGGCTGTCTGGTCACATCTTGAATGCCTCTAGTGTGAGAGAGCCCATCACCTCCCTAGGTCATGGGCTCCACTGTTATACTGCTCTAACAGTCAGGAATTTTTTTCTGATATCTAGCCTGGAATCTGGCTTCCTGTAACTTGAGCCTATTGTTCTGTTTTCACACTCTGGGATGGTGGAGAAGAGATCTTGTCCTTCGTTTTTGAGACAGCCTTTCAAGTACTTGTAGAGTGCTATCACATCTATCCTCAGTCTTCTCTTCTGGAGGCTAAACAAACTGGAGCCCAGTTTTTCCAATCTCTCCTCACAGGGTTCTGTTTCCAGTCCCTGGATCATCCCATGCCCCTCACACCAACCTCCATACAGCAGGACATAGGGCCACCCTACAAGTCAGCACCCTAAAACTTATTCCCTCACTGATAGGGGACAGAGAGGAGGAGGAGGCAAGGGAAGGACCAGGGGACCTTCCCACAGTCTGTATTTCACATGCCAAATGCAGCTTGCCTTTGTTTTGCAACAGCTGGTGGGAAGAAGCCATTCCTTAGCAACAGTTCAATGTTCTCTGCTCTTTCACATGCTCACAGCTGCAGCGCGTAGCAGAATGCATGGAGGGCCCGCACAGGGTTCCTGGTCCAATCCTTGGCCAGTCCTGTTTAGAGAAGGGCCAGGCAGCAGGGGATGGACAGAGCAAAGGCAAACCCATACGCAGCCCACCTTGGCCTTCCAGCCTGGTGGTACAAAAGCCAGGGCTGAACAGAGAAAACTGCCTCACATGTCCAAAGGCAGCAAACCCTGCACTATGCTCCCACCCCATGCTGCCAGCCAGCCAAGAAGGAAGGGAAGAATTTCGGCACTTGCCTAACAACTGCCTTGTGCCCCTCCAAATCCCAGAAGTGCAGGTATTGCTCATGAGCCCAGGATGGCGCAATGACCGCCATGCTCTGGGATCTGTCACCACTGGTGGGGGATTCCCCAGATGTGCCACAGCTAAGCTGTTCAGCAGGGGCTTGCGCCATAGCGCCTGGAACTGAATGATTAATCCAGTGAAAAGCATCTCTGCTTGTGGTTAACACTGGCCCTAATGAATGGATAGATATTTTCTGAGCCCATGATTTGCATGGATTTTTAAAGTGTCCCTTCTTTCAAATCGTTTATAACTTGCACCCCACACCTAGCTTGTATTTCTCCATAAGTGAACACGGCTGACGTCTAGAAGAAGATAAATAAGGGGTGGGGGGACATCTCCCCCCAAGTCTTGAGGACAGAAGACAGCTTAGCTCAGGCCAGAAAAAGCTGGCTCATGTGATCTGGGTCTCACATTCTGTTGCATCCAGGAACCCGAGTGATAAACAGGTTATTATTCCAGATCCACTGAGGCCTGTAAATATTGGTGGGCCAAGGAAGGGGGTGGGAGGAGGCAGCGTAAATTTAGCGCCATGACTCAGAAGGCTCTGATGCCAGAGCGCCGTGTGTTCATCAGGTCGGCACTCTCAGGAGGCATTCCAGCCTCATGTAAGAAAGAAACGAGATAGCCAGGCCAGGAGGACAGCTGGCCCTGTAAACCCTCCTTCACCCACACAGTCCCCATCTAAGCCTTGCTGTTCTGCTCCTGTCTCTGGCTGGGATTCCCCAAAGAGCCTCTCCAAGTCTGATGCAGTGGGAACAATGCAAGGACGTGCCTTATCCTAAGCCAGGCCACTGATCCAGTCAGGACAGGAGTCTAGCACCTGAGAGGTCCCAATCCAGCCCTCTCAATTTCTTCAAAGGCCACAGCCCCTTCTTCAAATCCATCCCCATCACCCAACCATCACTCATTTGGTGGTTGGCCTGCCTCCATGCTTAAAGGTTGAACTGCACCTCTCAAGGTTTAGTCGCTAGCAATGAAAGCTCCAAGTTAAAATATGCACACACACACACACACACACACATATAGGCTCCACTCTTGGTTATCTTTGGCCCCACTCACCACTGGAATGGAGGCCCTGAGAGCTACTCTGAAAGAGGAGTTGGCTCTCTGGCTGTACAAAGCTGTGTGCTAATAGGATCTGTTTCAACTGACTGTGGCTCTCAAAACCACGTCTGACCCTGAGGTCAGCAAGGGCTGCCCAAGACCATCAGGGCTGACCTCATCATGCAACATCCTCAGGCAGATGGCTAAGCTGGCTGGGAATGATGGGAGTTGTGGTCCAACCCAGCTGGAGGTCTCCGAGTCCATTTTTTTCTTTTAAAGTTTTTGTGCTGTAAGGAACTGGACAGAGAAAGGGGTGGAAAGACACAGGAAGGATACTAGTGGAAGCCAGTGAAATCTGGACACCCCCAAAACGTCAATGAATGGAGCAGGGCAATGTCATCGCAAAAGCCCTGTCTGGAGGCTGCTCCACGCTGAGGGGATGGACTTGATTACTGCCGGTGCCTTGTTTTCATCGCAAGAGACTGCCAGTGCCTCTGGCTTACAGAGACGACTCATTCCAAGGCTGCCATCCCGTGCACACCAACCGGGGAGGAAGCACCAGCAAGCACAGCAATGCTTACTCCCGAGTAAATCTGCATCGACTGAGCTCAGTGAAGGTCGCTCCCTGGAGAGCCCAAGAATAGAAAACCGATGGGTGCCCAGATCACATTGCATGCTGTGTTATTTCTGAGGCTGGAAAGGGTTTGTTTTTTGTTTGTTTGAAACTTCCAGGAACAAGGCTGCAGTAACTCACTCCATCAGTCCCTGTGCGCATTGATTCTTGTGACATTGCGGGGGTGGGGGCATAGATGTCTCTGCCAGGGTAGATACGTTTTCTTGGACTGCAGCATGGAGTAAGGCTGAAACCCCCTGGCATGGCCCTATCACTTGATAGCAGCCTTTTGGAAAAAAACAGAAGTGTTAAGCAACATGAACATCTGTTGCGGCTTGGGAGAGTCTCAGCTGTTGTTTGGAGAGAGGTTGAGCTGGTGCTTTCATAAATGCCCAGTGAATGAGTTGGGACCTGCCCTTTATGACTTCGCAGCCACCCTGCGCTCTGGTTCCCTGCTTAAAATGGTTGCAACACACCATTTGCTGGCCAGTTTCAGCTGAGGTCAAGGTTTCAGTCTGAGATGTTTATTGCTGTCTCCGGATACAGAATAATTTGCAAGTCAATTCTTTTCATCACCTGAGTATGTTTACCCAGCTCATGAACAGCACCATATCATAGTCTCATTTTACAAAAGAAAATCATGGCATGGAGGATGATGGGAAGAAAAGACTTCATGTACAAAATAGGTATTTCTAAAAGGGTTGAACTATGCAGGTGGGAAAGGTGCATACAATGAATCTTCAAGGTTAGTTCCAAGCACATGGGTGTGTGTGCATGTATGAATCTAACAACGGTGTTAATTAAGGATGCAAACTTAGGCATGGTTAGACAAAAAGTTTGCCACTCCCAGCATGCTGTACTGGGAACTGTAGCAAGTGCTTCTTGCCCAAACTTCCATAGCATTGTGACCTAAACATGTATTTTTCAGTACAGTGGTAAGCCTGTTTTCTCTGGAGTAAGCCATACTAGTTTCTCTCAGAGCACAGAGACATTTTGGGGCTCTATAGCTGTTTTGTCTACAGTTCCTACCACCCTTGAATGTTGACCATTTAAAACAAAATTATTTACTGCTAGGCAAACTGTTTCTGCCTTATTCCCTGTTACAGTCAGAGAAAATGTACTGTGGTTCAAAACATCTGGAAGGCACCAAGTTGGGGAAGGTCACTGTATAGGCTCCCACTCTTATGGTGCAATCCTACATCTGCTTGCTCTAGAGTAAACCCCACTGTGTCCAACAGGGCTTATTCCCTGATAAATGCCTAAAACTTGTAGCCACAGCAGATTAAGCAAATTGGAGTTTAGCTTCTCCAACCCACAACTAGAATGCAGTTTTAGTACAGACATAGATATGCAGAGTGGAAACTTTTTCAGGTCAAGGATCAAATACAATTTCACAGAAGTGTGAAGAGACAAAGGGGATAAGGCCACGAATACAAAAAACCAGCATATTTTAGTTTAGAACAAAAGATTACATAAAGACAGAAAACAGAAAACAAAGACAGTGACTGTTCCACAATAAAATATTAGTTTTTAAAATAGCAATTAAACAAAACGGTTTTAACCTGGAGCCGAAAAGAATATAAACTCGGCACCAGGCACACCTCTCTGGGGAGCACATTCCATAATCTGGGTGCCCCCGCAGAGAAGGCCCTGCTCCAGGTAGATGTTCTTTTTATCTCCTTTAAAGAGGCTTCCCAGAGCAGAGCCTCTCCCGCAGACTAAGGGGCGTGAGGGAATGTAAGGGAAGAGGCGCTCCTTCAGGTTCTAATATCCAAGAACTTGAATGCATGTCTGCAGTAAGACATTTGGCTCAGTAACTAGAGAATGTATCCCTTTAGGATCAGGACGAGAAAGTTGCCTGACCTTCCCAAATGTAGGAGAAGCACCGCAGAGATAAAGCAGACTTTTGTATAGAAAAGTATAGAAATCACTGTATGACAGAGGATTGATTCAGGCTGCTTCCACGAAGGCAGACTGCCAACAGACTCATAAAATGGCCTTCTGTGATGGACGATGGCAACGTATTTTGGCCTAACCATGTAAAAGCCCTCTTCTGTTTAAACATAAGGATTTCTTAATTGGTAAGAAAGCCAATTGTCTGGCAGACATGGATGGGTAAGCTATTTTTTCTTTGGATCAGTGAGTGGATGGCCAATGACCATATTGGCCATTTTCTGCTCTGTGTGCCAAACACGATTTGCCAGCTAGGCTAAACAGCAAATCATAGAACCGAAGATCCGCTACAGTCTGTTTGGGCAGCTGCTGTGGAAGCTTCAGAATGGCCTTTTTTCATTAGAACCATTAGTAGGGATGGCACAGAAAGCAGTGGCGTGAGAACGAGCCGCACCAGATGCTGCAGCTTCCTCACTCACAGCAGCCATCAGGGAAGCGAGTGCTGGCCTTGGTGACAGAAAGGGTGAGAAGCAGTAACAGCTGGTCACGATGCTGGTGAGAAGGGAGACTCGCTGACAGATGGGGACCACTCAGGGTGGCTTCCCAAGGGCTCTCCAAAAACCAGAAGCTGGCCCAGGTGGCTAGAACACCAGACAGGAACACTCCTTGCTGCTGTGCTTTGTTGCTATCCAGCTCGCTAGACTGAGTAACAGAGTTGTAATATCAAGATGCAGGAGGGGCTGTGGGAGAGAGGAAGGCTTGCCCAAGGCTGGGCAAGGGAGTTCCTCATGGCAAAAGGGGATTCCAACCAGGAACAGGCAGGTGACTAGCCAGGCTGTCTTACCTGGAAGAAAAAACATTCATGTGTTTACATCAAGGGGCCTTGGCCAATGTTTTCTGCTGCTCATTAAGCAAGCAAGCAAGCAAGCAAGCAAGCAAGCAAGCAAGCAAGCGTCTTCTAGAAACTTGTCTTGCAGTGCAATGGAATGGTTGCCTTTCCACCAGCCGTTCTCATCTGTCACTCTTCACTCATCAAGGGCCTAGAGGAGAGAAGACTTATAATGCAATGGTTAGAATTTACTAAAGTTGTCTGTGCCTGACCCCCTGTCACCTTTTGGCTTGAGGGTTCGCCATTGCTAGGTTTGCCCTTTTGAAACCATCTGCCAACCCTCTCAAGCTTTTGAGAGATTTTGCAACCCTATGTAGGTCTATTCAGAGGTAAGTCCCACTGAATTGTAGAGGGCCCACTCTCAGATAAGTACGTATAGGATTGCAGCCCCACAGTACATTCCTATCCATGTCTACTCAGTCATCGGTGCCATTGAATTAAATGAGTCTTACTCCCAGGCAATTGTGTGTAGGATTAGTCAGAGGGTGCTGTCTTGTGCATGTGTATGCTGCCTGGGGCATGCTGGGAACGCATAGGATTTAGTCTGTGAAGTACTTTGCAGTATACACAGCACAGTTTAGGTTGCACTTCGTTACCAAAGGTGAATATACAGTAGAGGTGACAAATAGATTTAAGGAATTAAATCTGATAGACAGAGTGCCTGAAGAACTACGAACGGAGGTTCGCAACATTGTACAAGAGGCAGCAACTAAAACCATCCCAAAGAAAAAGAAAGGCAAGAAAGCAAAATGGCTGTCTGAGGAAGCTTTACAAATAGCTGAGGAAAGAAGGGAAGCGAAAGGCAAGGGAGAAAGAGAAAGATACAAACAATTGATTGCAGAATTCCAGAGAACAGCTAGAAGAGATAAGAATGCCTTCCTAAATGAACAGTGCAAAGAAATAGAAGAAAACAATAGAATAGGGAGGACCAGAGATCTCTTCAAGAAAATTAGAGATATGAAGGGAACATTTCATGCAAAGATGGGCATAATAAAGGACCAAAATGGCAGGGACCTAACAGAGGCAGAAGAGATTAAGAAGAGGTGGCAAGATTACACAGAAGAACTATACAAGAAAGAGCTTAACATCCCTGGTAACCACGATGGGGTGGTCACTGACCTCGAGCCAGACATCCTGGAATGTGAAGTGAAATGGGCCTTAGGAAGTCTGAGCAACAACAAAGCTAGTGGAGGTGACAGCATTCCAGCCGAGCTATTCAAAATCCTGAAAGACGATGCAGTAAAAGTGCTACACTCAATGTGCCAGCAAACTTGGAAAACTCAGCAGTGGCCACAGGATTGGAAAAGGTAATTTTACATTCCGATCCCCAAGAAGGGCAATGCCAAAGAATGTTCAAACTACCGCACCATTGCACTCATTTCACATGCTAGCAAAGTGATGCTCAAAATCCTACAAGCTAGGCTCCAGCAGTATGTGGACCGAGAACTACCAGAAGTACAGGCAGGATTTCGAAGAGGGAGAGGAACTAGAGATCAAATTGCCAACATACGCTGGATCATGGAGAAAGCCAGGGAGTTCCAGAAAAAGATCTACTTCTGCTTCATTGACTACGCTAAAGCCTTTGATTGTGTGGATCACAACAAATTGTGGCAAGTTCTTAAAGAGATGGGAGTACCAGACCATCTTATTTGTCTCTTGAGAAACCTATATGCAGGTCAAGAAGCAACAGTGAGAACCGGACACGGAACCACTGATTGGTTCAAAATTGAGAAAGGAGTTCGGCAAGGCTGTATACTGTCACCCTGCCTATTCAACTTATATGCAGAGCACATCATGAGAAAGACAGGGCTAGATGAATCACCAGTTGGAATCAAGATTGCTGGGAGAAATATCAACAACCTCAGATATGCAGATGATACCACTCTCATGGCAGAAAGTGAAGAGGAACTAAAGAGCCTCTTGATGCGGGTGAAGGAGGAGAGTGCAAAAGTTGGCTTGAAACTCAACATTAAGAAAACTAAGATCATGGCATCTGGTTCTCTCACTTCCTGTCAAATAGATGGGGAAGAAATGGAGGTAGTGACAGATTTTATTTTTCTGGGCTCCAAGATCACCGCAGACGGGGACTGCAGCCAAGAAATTAAAAGACGCTTGCTTCTGAGGAGGAAAGCTATGGCAAATCTAGATAGCATACTGAAAAGCAGAGACATCACCCTGCCAACAAAAGTGCGTATAGTCAAGGCTATGGTTTTCCCAGTTGCAATGTATGGCTGTGAAAGCTGGACAATAAGGAAGGCTGATCGCAAAAGGATTGAGGCCTTTGAGTTGTGGTGCTGGAGAAGACTCCTGCGAGTCCCTTGGACCGCAAGGCAATCAAACCAGTCAGTCCTAGAGGAGATCAACCCTGACTGCTCTTTAGAAGGCCAGATAGTGAAGATGAAACTCAAATACTTTGGCCACCTAATGAGAAGGAAGGACTCCCTGGAGAAGAGTCTAATGCTGGGAACAATAGATGGCAAAAGAAGAAGGGGACGGCAGAGGATGAGGTGGCTGGATGGAGTCACTGAGGTGGTTGGTGTGAGCTTGAGTGGACTCCAGGGGATGGTGGAGGACAGGAGGGCCTGGAGGAATGTTGTCCATGGGGTCGCGATGGGTCGGACTCGACTTCGTGACTAACAACAACAACCAAAGGAGCTGACGTACATTGCAAAGTGCATTGTTTATGCAGTTCAAGTGATAAAATAAGCACAGTACGGGAGGGGAGATGAAGGTGAACTGAACTTCTAGGAAGTGGGTGCCTTCAAGCATGTGGGGGGGGCAGCTGGATTGGGGGCACTCGGACAGGCAGGACATGGTAGTGAGGCAAGCCGACTGCCACTCTTGGTGGACAGCTCCAAGTCACCAGGGTTGGGATTCGAAAGGGGACCTTGAAAAGCAGACATAGGAAGCCAGGGGAGAGGCACAGGCCTTTGCCACATTCTCAGGGCTGCTGCCCGGGGTTCCCAGGCTGACCAGGAGAGCAGAAAGGTTTTGGAAGGGAGAGAAGGGGTTGAAGAAGTGGAGGGAGGGCTACCGCCTTGCTGGGTACCTTACTCCATGACAAGGCATTGGGAGAGGTGAGCTGCCTGGTTAAGAGGGTTTGCTTATTATTTATTTATTTAGAGTATTTGTATGCTGTCCCATCGCATAGTCTCAGGACAGCTTACACAAATAAGAAAAATAAAACATAATACAAATAAAATCCAGATCCACCCTGGCTGCAGATTAAAACCTATATAGCTGATGTTAAAAGTTATTAAAATATTGTTGAAATAAAAAGGTCTTAGCCTGGTGCTGAAAAACAAATAACGACAGTGCCAGGCAGATCTCTCTGGGGAGCGCATTCCATAGATGGGGCGCCACCACAGAGAAGACCCTCCTCCAGGTACTTTGCCTCCTAATGTCTTTCATGGAGGGTTCCCGGAGGAGGGCCTCTGCTGCCGATCTCAGGGAGCAGGAGGGCAAATACGGAAGGAGTTCCTTTAGGTATCCAGGTCCCAAGCCTTTAGGTATTCAGGTCCCACAGGTCTTGCTGGCTGGCTCCTCACCTGGGGGTAGAGCCCACAGAGAAGAATTCTGGGGAAGTCCCTAGTGTGGGTTCACCAATCATTCTTGACATGAGCAGAGGCTTGTCTTTTTGCTTACTGGAGAGCTTTTAGAGTTACTTCATCTTGTAGCTATTAAGTATCAATAAAGATCTGCTTTGCAAATAGATGTCTGGTGTTCTGGTCCCTGAGGGAAAGGAGAGTAGTCTAGGGACCAAGCTACACTGGCAATTTATCCTGGTACTGTGATCTTTAACCCATGTGGGGGTGAACAACCCGTTGCTCTGAAAATATTTCTCCCGAAATATTCTGCTGCTTCTGTCGCTTTGGCTTTTGGTACATAGTTTCCTGCAGCATAAAATAATGTGTGTTCCAATCTTGCAGTACTGGACTTTTAATCACGGGGATGGCAGCTTTAAAGCTGTAACACCTCGTTTGCCGCATTTTGCCATCACCAGCACCTTATTCCTCCTTTGGGTGTCTCTCTCCTCATTCTCTTCCCTGTTTAGCAATCCTATTCCAGTTTAAGGGACTGCAGGTGGCGCAGTGGTTTAAATCGCTGTGCTGTTGAGCTGGTTGATCGAAAGGTCGCCGGTTCGAATCTGCACTTGGGGTGAGCTCCCATGCGCCGTCCCAGCTCCTGCCAACCTGCAGTTCGAAAGCATGCAAATGCAAGTAGATGAAAAGGTACCACTTCAGTGGGCAGGTAACAGCGTTCTGTGCACTTCGGTGTTTAGTCATGCTGGCCACATGACCACAGAGACTGTCTGTGGACAAACGCTGGCTCCCTCGGCTAGGAAACGGAGATGAGCACCGCCCCCTAGAGTCAGGCATGACTGGACGTAACGTAATTCCAGTTTAAGCAGGAAAAAATCCTACAACTTGTCTACAACATGGCTTGTCCCCACTCTACATACACACTCTGTTCTTAGTAGGCGTATTGTTCTGCCAGTGAGCTCATTCGTATGCATGTTGCCTGTCCGGTCTGCAGAGTGAGGACTTCGCAGTGGGTAACCAACTTGCCCTGTACAAGGAAATTTGTATTCTGACTTTACTTGCATCTAGAGTGAATTGGGTCTTGGACCCATGGTCTCTCTTGTCTTGGATGGACAGCATTCACAGGGTCATCCTGCAAGAATTACTAACCAAGGTTTTATCCGCCTTATCCATCCATCTCTTTCTAGTAGCTGGTAGAATATCGGCAATCCATATCTGAAGGTACAAGGCGCCCCCTTCTGACACACCCCTCTCAAAACACTCCAGAGCATTTCTCCCCATCATGCACTGCTGACAGCTGCTGTGACTATACTGAGCCCAGGGTATGTATCGCCTGAGAATATACAAAGTTTGGATGTGGGGGAATTGCAGGGTAGCTTGCTGATCACCTAACCAGAAGTACATTGATATGGGCATCTCCTAGAGCCACTGTAGGTTGCTGTACCATTGGAAAAGCTGAGGGAAAAACATTGGAGGCCAATTCTTACATTAGCTTTCTACTACTCAGAAAGAAATGCACAGCACAAGCCTATGTATCTTTATTCAAGGGTAAGTCCCTACTCTGTTCAAGGGATCTTGTAGTCATTAGAAGTAGATTTGTACCTGCATCTTCCACCGAACTTGTTGAGCTCAATTCTAAGTACATGTGCATTGGGTCGCATTGTGGGTTTAAGGAATAACCAGATACGACTATTTGCACCTAGTAATATGCAGGCACTTGTTTTAATTTGACCACCTGTTTTCCTCTCCATTCCCTTTTCCTTGTATGCTGTTATTTTTATCTTGTAAGCTTCCAGGCAAGGGAGTGTCCAGATTTATTGATTATATGCAAGCCACCTGGAACACCTTTTTGCTTGAAGCAGGATGAAAACACGTTTAAAGTGAATATAGAACCATTTAATAGAATGCCTGAGATGGCCTTTCTTGGGTTAAAGCTGGATCTTTTGTCTTTTTAGGTAAGGAGAGAGGAGTAACAAGTGTGGATCCCTACATGGATGTTTAGTATTAGAGACAGATTTGATACACGGTGTAGGTCAGCTTTCCACAACCAGGTGGTCTCCAGATGGCCTGGGCTACAACTCCCATAATCCCCAGCTATCATGGCCAATGTCCTGCTCTCACAGGATGGTAGGGCTGTATTCTACCCCATCTCAAACCACAGGTTGGGGAAGGCTGGAGTGGTTGATTGTTTAGGATCCTTATAAGTCTGTCTGTTCATTAAGATAAGCAATGGGAGGTTCTCTTTTGAATCCTTCAATTAGAAACATGCTTGACTGGGACCAGGGAATAGTGGAATGGGGTAAACAAACCTATGCTGAGAATAAAAAAATAGGAATTAATAAGATTATTATCACCCTCAGTTAAAGGGAACAGACCTTCTAGGCCTGCAGCCTTCCCCAACCTGGTGCCCTCCAGATTTTAACTCCCACCATCTGGGATCTGGAGGTGCTGGCACCTCTTCAGTCCTCTTGGCTTCACAGTAAATCTGAGACTCTTCTATAGGACAAGATAGAAATGCCCTCGATAGATAAATAAATAAATAATTCTACAGGGCATATTTCAGTGGGACTACTCTGCAATAAACAATGTACAGGATACACAGATTGATCAAAAGTGTTATCCTTCCCTTTGGAACTGGCAGGTGGCTGTAACCTAGAGCTGTGTATTTCTTGAGAGCTTCCACCCTATTTGTGGGCAGAGAAATTGTGTGTGTGTGCTTTGTGGGAAACTAGAGGGAAAGGGGTCCAGGAGGAGGAGAATTATCCAAGTTTCTCAGGGTGCAGCTCACCATTAGCAGTGACAGTAACAGTTTCTTGTCTTTCTTCCATTGTGTATGTTGGCGAGCCTCTTTCCAGGTACCAGAGTACTGTGTGTGTGGAGGAGGACAAAGAGGCTGTGGAAAAGCTGAATACATTCCTTTCGTCCTTCCTCATTGCAGAAGATGCAGGACTGATACCTCTGCCTGAAGTGATGCTTTCAGGAAGGAAGCCTGAAACACTGACAAGACCAAAGATAAGTATTTCAATCTGATGGACAAATGGAAAGTTAAGAAATCAACAGGCCCAGATGGCCTCCATCCAAGAGTTCTTAAAGAACTCAAAGATGGCACTGCTGATATTCTAACACATGTCCCTAGATCAAACTTTGTACATTGAAGAATAGCCAATGTAACACTTCTTTTTAAAATGGGAGTTAGGGTCCAGGAAATTACAGGTTGGTTAGTTTAATGTGTGTTCTGGGTAAACTGGTTGAAAGCATTATGAAGTATAAAATTAATAAACATATAGAAGAACAGGTGCTGCTGATAAAGAATCAACATGGCTTCAGTTCCACCTTATTAAATCTTTCAGCTCTTTGAGAGTAACAGTAAACATATGGACAGGTGGACTTTGTTTACCTGGAGTTTCAAGTTTTTGGCAAAGTCCTCACCAAAGATTCCTGAGCAAGTAACAGCCATGGAATAAGATGACAGACCCTCTTATGGATCAGTAACTGGTTAAAGAACAGAAAGCAGAGAATAGGAATAGATGGTAATTTTTCCTAACAGAAGGATGTAAACAGTGGTGTTCCATTGTATAAGGACTTTTACAGGAAATCATCCATGCTGTTGTACTTCCAATCAATATGTATGGGCTTATAATCTTGACAGTTAAGAACAATGACAGGAAGAAAATTGGTGTGTTCAAAACATGGTGCTGGAGAAAAGCTTTGTGAATACCTTGGATAAACAGAAGTACAAACCAAAGGGTCCAAACTCAAGTCAATCCAGAACACTGCTTGGAAGCAAAAATGACGAAACTGAAGCTGTTGTACTTTGGGCACATCGTGAGAAGCCAAGACTCACTGGACAAGATAATCATGGAGAAAGTCAAAGGCAGAAGAAGAAAAGGAGAACCAAATCTGAGATGTTTTGATTCTATAAAGGAAACTACAACCTTAAGCTGAGCAGTGCAGTGAAGGAAAGGACGCTTCATAGGGTTCCCACATACTGGAGACAATTGGAGAACACGTAAGGACAAAAAAATAATCTGGAGTTAGGAGTGTGCAGTGAAGTGGCCAAGTTTGCTGATGACACCAAATTATTTAGGGTTGTTAAAAAGGGATCATGGGGCGCTCCAAAAGCATGTCTTCAAATGGGCAGTGGGCATCAAAATGGCACATTTGCTTCAATGTAAACAAATGTAAAGTGATGCATATTGAAGCAAAGAGGCCCAACTCCAAGTACAAACTGATGGGATTGATCAAGAAAGAGATTATGGAGTTGTGGTGGACAGCTTGATGGAAAAGGTGAACTCCATATTAGGAATCATTAGGGAAGGAATTGAAAACTCCCAAAAGCATACTGGGTTTATACAAGTCTATGTGCAATGTTCTAGTGTGGTTCTGATCAGCACACTTAGAAAGGATTATTGTAGGGTTGAAAAAAGTGCAGGGAAGGACAATTAAAATGGATGCAACCCCTATGAGGAAAGGTTAAACATCTGAGATTGTTCAGAAATAGAAAATAGTTGAGAAAGGGGATACATGATAGAGGTGTTCCAAATTCTGCATGTTGTGGAGAAAGTGAATGGGAAGAAATTTTTATCTCTGTTGTCCAGAGGGATCACCTCTTGAAGCTGATGGAGATCCATAGCAGATAAAAACAAAGACTTCTTCCCACAGCATAAACTATGGCATTCCTTTCTACAAGATGCAGTGGCCACCAATGTGGATGACTTTAAAAGGGATGGGATTAATGGAGGATAAAGCTACTAGCCCTGGTGCCTTTGTGCTGCCCCAGTAGGCACACCATGTTTATATAAACCACTTGCTGGGAAACATGGGTGGAGGGCCCCCTGGTTGTGGGTTTCCTGTGAGGAGCTGGTTAGCCACTGTGTGAATGGAATGCCAAAATAGATGGCCCTTTTGTTTGGTGTTTATGTTTATATATAAAGCAGCAGAAGGTAAGGTATAGAAGATTCTTATGTAATGAAGCAGCTGCCACAAAACAAAATGGTAGAAAAAATTTTGCAAAGTCACCTTTTCCTACTCAGAGCAAGCAAAATAACACTTAAAAAGGAATTTTCTCAGAGGAATGTATTTGGAAAAATTTCAGCTCAGTGTTAGCCAGGAGAGAATCTGATGTTCCCATCCTCGCCTTCAAAATCGAAGATTCCCCCACTCGCCACACACCGATGCCACATAGATAAAATGCTCTCATTTTATCTAACAAGAGAAAAGGGAAAGACGGTGTCCCTTTAAGGGAAGATACCAACAGCCCTCCATCCTTTAGTGGAGAGGGGTGGGAAAGATCCTACCATCCCATTTCAACCTTAGTGTGTCTGCAGCAGCCACAGAAGCGTGTCCCCCACGGCGTGGTGGCGAGAAGGGGGGGGAAGCTAACAAAAGGTGTCCCCAACCTTCCTCACGTTGCAAAATAACAACCCACTGTGTATGACGACCGCGGGGGAGGTTTTCCTTTTTCTCTCCTTTAAGAAAGGCAGAGGCATCAGAAGATTCCATTGTTATTTTATTTATTTTTAAAGGTGGCGGGGGGGGGGATTGCCCAACATCTAATTACAGGAAGAAAAACCCAATATGAGAAATGCACACAATTCCAGCGGGGAAGCCGGCAGGAAGACCTCTGGGTGACAGTCACGGTAGGTATTTTGCAGAGGGAAAGGCAGCAAGCAGGGGGCAGCAGCGCGGGTTGCTGCGGGGTGGGAGAACAGGGGAGGAGAGCGGCCTACTGTGCACCACCCGCAAACGGTCCTCAGCTCCCGCGGGGATGAGGATGCGCGCACGAAGGAGCCGCGGCTGGGAAATGCGCTGCTGCGCAAAGGTCGCCGCCGCCGTTTCTGCGCGACTCCTTTTTTCGCGAGACGAACGCCACGCGCTCCGGGGCCATCACCTGCAGGAGCTGCCTGGCGATGCTGCATGCGCGTGGGGTCGCGTTTCTTGCGCGCGGGAAGTCAAAGCAGCGTGCGCATCTACCTCCCCTCCCCCCCCCCATTCCGGCCTATTCTGAAAGTGACTCTCTTCGTGAACTGGCTTCCGTTGCCGCGCAAGCGAGCGAGCTTTTGCTTTTGGTGGTGGGGGAAGAAATCCGCAAGCCCCGCGGTGGAAGCCGCGTCTTGGAGATGCATCGCGATCACCATTCCCCCAAAAAAACAATAAATGCAAGCAGGAGGAAAATAAATGAGTAAACAAAATGAAAAGCACCCCCTGTTGCTGTCGTTTGCCGCAACGTTCCTTGTAGGGCGTGCGTGCATGCATGTACGAAAGCCAATGAACGCTTAGCGGACTTCAGGGTTGCTCTTGCTGTGCAAGCAAGCCAGCCCGCCTAACTTTGCGCAAAAGAAGGGGGGGACCCCAACAGCGAGGCGCCGGCTCTGAGGAAAGCAGCCAATGAGAAGCGGCGCACGCGCTTCGCATAGGGAAGAGAAGGCGGAGTCCCGCTCTCCTCCCTATAGGAGCCAATCAGGAGGCGCGGAGTGGGGGGTGACTTCGGTGTGTCTGTGCGCGTGCGCCTGTCAGAGGAGGCGCGCGCGCTTGGCCCAGAAGGGGGTGTGTCAGCGAACCCGGGAGAAGTAAGGGGGGAAGGGAGCCTGATAATGGCGGCCAGGAGGAGAGAGCGCCGCGGCGGCTCTGAGGTAAAAACCAACAACAACAACAACAAAATATGACACGTTCGGGCCTCGGCTGCAAGTCCCAAGTGGAAGCTTTGGGTCGGGGCGTGAGAACGGCGTCCGGAGCCCCGAGGACGCCTCATGACAGGTCCTCTGTCGGAGCTCGGAGCTTTGGGCGCCCCTGTGGCTTGGGCCTGAGGAGACCCAGGTCGAGCGGCCTGGCTCTTGGAGGCTGTCCGTCGTCGGTTTGAGGCCTGGTAGGCTTCGCTGCTGCTGCAGCCGCCGCCTTTCCTCAGTCCCTGACAGCTTGTGTGTTGCCGTGACAGGATATTTCTGGCCAAACAGGGATTAGTTTGCGTGTCTGAAAGGCCTGTTCACACGTTACTGGCACTAAAGCTGAGTTGATAAGACTGTTGTTAACTTGCTTCGGGAGCCAGGAGGAGGCCTCGAAGCCATCCGGCCTGCCTGTCTTTTCCCGTTGCTGTTAACGGAGGCTGAAAAGCAGCGGCCGAAGCGCTTCCCACAGCACGGAGTTAGAACACGAGCCCTCTTCGCGGCTGCAGGTTCAAGGACTGTCAACTCCAGCTGGCCGCCGAGTGTGAGCTCGGTAGGGCGGTCAGCGGTTTCTTGCACAGTCTCCTGTATCTCTGTCTTCATTCTGTGGATCTGAGCAGGTGATAGTGTTTATCCCCATGCCGCAATAAGCTTCACTTGATGGTTTCTGCGGAGCAAGTTACTGTGGGCTGTTGGGTTTGTTTGTTTTCCTGCCAGTCCTATCAGCAGGGAGCCCTGGCCAATCCCGATTCTCTGATTGTTAAGTCTGTGTGTTACGTACTCATATTTTATACTATTCACATCTGCTGGGGTCTGTTGAAAACTCCAAAATGCAGATTGGTAGCTGCAGTTTTGTGCATATTTAGGTGAGGGAGATTGCCCCCTTATGCTTTCATAAGATTGCACTATTGGTGGGAAGCAGTGACATATCTGCATAACTTTCAGTGTCTGCAAGAGGAATGGGTTTTTGTATCACTCACTTGTAATGTACAAATGACACAAGTTAGACTCCTGGTGGTCCTCCACAGAACTCAAGGTGGAGGAACCTTGACTTCTTCCATCTGGCTGTTTTGGCTGGATAAACTTTGCTCAGGTTATGTGGAAGAGCTGTTTCTCACAGAAATTCAGAAAATATAGTTTGTTGTAGTGTCCTGCTAGAGAATCTGCCTTTCTCTTCTCTTCTCTTCTCTTCTCTTCTCTTCTCTTCTCTTCTCTTCTCTTCTCTTCTCTTCTTATTAGGATATTTTTACCCCATCCAATATGAGTTGTCTATGGATGGCTTACAATATAATAAATACCTAATAAATACATCAAACCATGACAAGATAAAATGCAACTGAGGATCTATCAATAACAACATAATTAAAATATTTAAACTTTAAAATATTGGGTAAATAAAAAGGTCTTGACCTGGTGCCGAAAAGCATATAACGTCAGCGCCAGGTGAACCTCTCTGGGGAGCCCATTCCACAGCCAGGGTGCCACTACAGAGAAAGCCCTCCTCCTAGTATTCTCTCTCCTAATCTCCTTCAAGGAGGGTTCCCAGAGCAGGGCCTCTGCTGCAGAGCTTAAGGGCAGGAGGGCATATAGGGAAAAGACGTTCCTTCAAGTATCCTAATATTGTTATCTAGCTATCTAGTTCTAGAATGTCCAGAATCTGTTAAGAGCCTGAGTAGGAGAGGTGATATTCTTCCAGCCAAATAGGTAAAAACCTGGACAGTGTTTTAGACTACATATGCAACAATTCCTGGTATACACAATTAGCAAATAGTTGCAATTCACTGGTATGAAATAGGTGATAGGGAAAAGGCAAGATGATAAGGGGTCAAAGTGAATAGGAACCGAGCTGCTATCCTGATTGCACAGTTGCTATCCATATACACTGATTATGGATTTCAATGACATTGCGTCTGAGTTATAAATTTACAAGGATTACCTGTGAGTTATCTAATATTACCCCCTCTTCAGCTTGTTTATGGAGATCCTGTATCTACTATATAATAGTTGTTTACCATTTTCCTTGGAGAAGATCCAGCGTCTTGTTTGATTGCTAAGAACTGGTTGCATAGTGAGCTTTTTCTAGGGTATAGGTTAAAAGGTACCTTTATGATGAATACAGTTTATTCATTGCTGTCATTATCACAGAAAAGTTACGGTGCCTATTCCCATACCTGTATGAAAGTTTTGTCTTTTAATAACTATTTGGTAGTTCCTTGCATCTTTATGTGTCTCACTTTAGTATTTGAATGTTGTTTCTGAATAGTAGCAGTTACTCTGTTACAGCAAAAACAACAAAAGCTTCCATGTATTCCTGAGGACTAATTAGACATAGCTGGAATTACTATGTGGGCAGTAGCCACCATTGTCAGAAAAAGGATTTGTAAAGTGGCACAGCATCTGAGAGAGTTGCATAATGGGGGTAAAGTGGACATCTACAGCATTTGTTTAATGTTCTTATATAATTCCTTTCTGTGCAAAAAGGGCCCTCAAGATGGTTCCAAAATTAAAACATAAACAGCTACAAAAATAAGATAGACATAATATAGAAATGCCAATCATTTGGACCAGCAATAAAAGCAGCAACTACTATGTAATGCTTTTTCTAGCAATGGTTAATGTTGGTCATGTAGTAATTTCAGATAAAATGTGATGTTTCATAAGGAATACCTATATCCTTATATTCCATTTCTGCACTTGTATATTTGTTCAGATAACCTGGTCTCAGCCTTTTTAAGTTTTAAAGGTAACATCCAGCGTAGAAATAAATACCCTCCCTTTTGCCTTTGCACTTGCACAAATAAGCTATACATGTCTTAATTGTGTTTAAGTTTTTGTTTTTGTGTTCATTTTTTATAGATACCTTGAAGATGGTGAGTAGCCAGCCCAAGTACGATCTAATACGGGAGGTGGGTCGTGGCAGCTACGGTGTGGTGTATGAAGCTGTGGTGAGGAAAACCTCTGCACGTGTTGCAGTTAAGAAGATTCGGTGCCATGCTCCAGAGAATGTGGAACTAGCCTTACGTGAATTTTGGGCACTTAGCAGCATCAAGAGCCAACATCCAAACGTTATTCATCTGGAGGAATGCATCTTACAAAAAGATGGCATGGTGCAGAAGATGTCCCATGGTTCTAGCTCCTCTCTTTATTTACAGGTAAATTTACAAGTCTCTAGGTAGTGCAACAGGCATTTTGGGTTGGAGGTAAATGGGGGTGGAGCAGATAAGGACAACTATTAAATCATATAGCCAGAAAGAGGAGGCTGGATACATGAATACTACTCAGTGCTCTTAAATGTTTGAATTACATTTGCATCTCTATATTTGCTGCAGTTTTAAAATACCATAGATGGTTTAGCCATATCATCCTGTGAGGTAGTATGAACCTTTAGAGAACTCACACAAAGCAGTTGTAGCAGACATGTTCATGTTGTCAGCAGAGCAATCTTTAGATTGTGAATACAGTTCAGTTTGAATTATTTTTCTAAAAGTTGGCCATGCTTGAAAGAAGAACTAGGTGTATAAGCAACTTCTGGAAAGTATGTTGCTACTCAAAAGGAAAAGGACTTCCAAACATTAAATTAATGCAAAGTACCAATTTTTGTGCCACAGCAACATTGCAGATCATTATTCTGACATATAGAAATGTCAATGGCTTTGTAGGAAGGAGTGCTGCCAGGTTCATTCTGGAGAAAGATGCAGTAATAATAATTTTCATAGCCTTTGCAAAGGCCCTCTTTGAAAAGTCATCACTGTCTCAGGAAATGATATAATTTCATCAATTTTAATAATATTTATTGTCCTGCTCCTTGAATGCAAGTCCAGTATTTCCAAAGAGCATATGGTTGGGTTGTGCAGCAGCACTTTAAAAAGAAAACCAAGAATAAAAATCCAGTAAAATAATAAACTATACTCTCTTTTAATTTTTTTTCTGTAGGTCAAGTCATTTTGGCCTACATAATGGATTTAAAGGAGCATAAGGGGGGAGGCGTGAGGATATTGTGGTGAAGTTGAATAAATTATTTTCATTATTTTTCACAGTATAAGATGCAGAGCAGATACCTGTACCTGAACTTATGTGTTCTGGAACATAGTCTGAGGAATTACGGCCAATAATAGTGATAAAATATGAAATTCTCAACCTTATTGACAAACTGAAAGCCAGCAAGTCACCTAAGTCCTGGTGGTATCCATCCTAGAGTTATCAAAGAACACAAGTATGAAATTGCTTACCTTCTTATGAAAATACTTAATATGTCCCTAAATTTAGCCCTTGTACCAGAGGATAGGCCAATGTAACACAATTTTTTAAAGGGAGTTCTAGGGGGATCTGGGAAATTACAGGCCAGTTAGTTTAACATCTGTTCCTGTAAACTCTTTGAAGGCATGATTAAAGATAGAATCAGTAAGCACATAAGCACATAATATATTTTTTTTCTGATAAAAAAAATCAGAATGGCTTCTGCAAAGGAAAGTCTTGTCTCTCTAACCCAGGGGTCGGCAACCTGCGGCTCCAAAGCCGCACGTGGCTCTTGAACCCCTCTGCTGCGGCTCCTTTGCTCAAAACATGCGCCAGCCCAGCCAGCTGCTGATCTGCTTGAAGCTCCACTCAGGAACTCAGCACTAGCTAATTAAGTAAATCAGCTAGTTAAGTAAATCGCTACATTCCTCTGCTAAACAAGCTTCCTGCAGACTTACAAGAAACCCTGCTGAAAGGATTCTCTTTGTCCCAATGTAATCTCCTTCATCTGAATGTTAAAACACACCTATATCTCCAGCACAGCCTTCGATCTGTGGACCCACACCGATTTATTGAGCACATGGGTAGATTCATTTGCTTTTACTGCTGGAGAACTTATGGGGTTTGCTGTTTAATGCATGCAGCCCTTTAGCACTGACTTTGACTCTCAGGGAAGCTGTTCTCCTATTCAAAATATATGAAAGGAGTCCTAATGTAAGATTAAAAATAACAGTTTTTAGTGACTGAACAAGAGCTGCAGCTAAATCATAATGAAGATAGACATAGCATTAAGGTAAAAAACAATATATGTGGTGTTATCTTTAGGTGTCAAAAGGGTTTTGTGGCTCCAGGTGTTTTCTTTTGTGTGGGAAATGGGTCCAAATGGCTCTTTGTTAAAGGTTGCTGACCCCTGCACTAACCTATTGCAGTTCTTTGAGAGTGCCAGTAAGCTTGTAGAAAGGAGCGATCCAGTATGCATTGTTTACTTGGACTTCTAAAAGACTTTTCACAAAGTTCCTCATCAAAGGCTCCTGAGCAAACTGAACAGTCATGCAATGAAACAGCAGTCCTGTTATAGATTACTAAGTGGTTAACAAACAGAAGGTAGAAGGTGGGAATAAATGGTAATTTCTTCCAATGGAAAGATATCACCAGTTGAGTCCCACAGGATTCTGTATTAGGACAATGCTTTTGAACATATTCATATATGATCTGGAATTAAGAGTAGGTAGGGAATTAGCCAAGTTTGCTGATGACACTAAACTTTTTAGGTAATTAAAACCAAAAAGGATTGTGAGGAGCTCCAAAGGGATCTCTCCAAGCTGGGAGAAAGGGTATCAGAATGGAAAATACATTTGTCACAAAAGTAAATACTTGCTTAATATAAGCAAGTGTACAGTAATGCATGTTGGGGCAAGAAAAATCCCAACTTTAAGTATACACTAGCAGTGACTGAGCAAAAAAGGGATATGGGATAGTGATGGACAGCTCAATAAAAATGTTAGCTCAGTGTTCAGCTGCTGTGAAACTGGCAAACCACATGCTAGGCATAATTAGGGATGGAATACAAAATGGAACTGCCAAAATCTTACTTCCCTTATACAAATCTTTGGTACAACCACACTTGGAATATTGTGTTCCTTTCTGGTGACCTTACCAGAAAAAGGGCATTATTCAGTTGGAAAAAGTACAGAAAGGGCAACAGAAATGAACAGGGAACTGGATCAGTTCCCCCATGAGGAACATTGACAACAATTAGGACTGTTCAGAAGTTCAGAGACATGACAGAAGTGTTTAAAATAATGAATGATGGGGAGAAAGTAGGGAAGGAGGGATTTTTGGTTTTTTTGCCTCTCCCATATCGCTTGTACTTGGGGTTGTCCCATGAAGCTGACTGGTGGGAGTTTTAGAACAGATAAAAGGAAGTTCTTCCTATAGCATATAGCTGACCTATGGAATTTGCTGCCATGAGAAGTGGTGATGACTGCCAATCTGGATGACTTTAAAAAGGAATTAGACAGATTCATGCAGGAGGAAGCTATCAGTGGTTACAAGACTTGCTGGCTATGTGCTACCTCCTGTACCAGAGGTGGCATGCCTGCATTTACCAATTGCTGAGTAGCTTTGCCAGGAGGAGGTCTTACACCCAACCTGCTTGAGGGAACCTGTGGGCAGCTGGTTTGCTACTATGTGAATGGAGTGCTGGACTAGATGGATCTTGGGTCTCAAATAGCATGGCTTTTATTATGTTCTCATTTTTCTAATGTAAACTCTGATTGCCTCCACCCTGCCCCCCACATAATCTAACATGGAGAGAAGGAAATGTTGAGTTTGTGAACATGTCATGTAGATTGGAGGGGCGAGGGGGGGAGCTGCTCAGCAATTCATGTTTCATGTATTGCTGAGGAATAGTCAGTAAATTGGTTGCATTTAAAAAAAAAAACCTTGAGAACAAAAGCAAGAGCCTGTGTGTGTGTGTGTGTTGGTAGCTATACATTTTGATTGTTAGCCTGATGGCACTCATCCATTTTTTGTAAGCTGCCCAGGTAATCGGGAAGCATACAACTCAGCTCAACTCAACTCAACAATGAATAAATGAATGAATGAATAAATCAATCAATCCGTACAGATGGAGGAGAATGTATATTCAGTGTTCCATTAGGTAAACTCCATTAGCAAAGGACAAGTGAAGCTTTAGCAAGAAATTAGTAAAACTTAGAATATAGCCGCTTCTTTCAGTCACACCAATCCGTTGCTAAGGAAACTTAACTGGTTTATCGTGCCCTTTGTAGATAAACTAGAGTTTGCAGTCAGCCAGCAAAGCAAGCTAGAAATGTAAGCCTTGTCTTGAAATGGGTTTGTAAGCCATAGTTACAGCCAGGATTTCCTAAATTTCCTATGCCATAGAAACTGACATTCTGAACAGATTGAAAATTGAAAGCAGACAAGCAGTTCCAAACCATGATTTGTCTGCATGTTGGAGGTTCAAATTTTCCTTGAATTCTAAACTGGTTAGTGCAAAACAATTTAGTATATCTGAATTGAGCCTGTGTTTTTATGAAAAATGTTGGTTAAGTGGGTGAGATGATTGCTATAGATGTGTGCTGCCTGAGTGTGTTTGAAAATATTGCTTATCAAAGAAGAAAATTAGGAGAGTGATCACAATAGAAAGTTTTTTTTAAATAATTCACACATTTTTCTTTAAAAATGTAGCTCTTAGTATCCTTTTAAACAATGACTGTTTACTTACTTGAAACATGTTTGCTGAACATGTATATCAAATCTCTTCGCATTATAGCTTGTAGAGACCTCCTTGAAAGGTGAAATTGCCTTTGATCCCAGAAGCGCCTACTATCTTTGGTTTGTGATGGATTTCTGTGATGGAGGTGACATGAATGAATATCTCCTATCCCGAAAGCCCAGCCGTAAGACCAACACCAGCTTTATGCTTCAGCTCAGCAGTGCCCTGGCGTTCTTGCACAAGAATCAGATCATTCACCGTGACCTCAAGCCTGATAACATATTGATTTCTCAAAGCAGGATGGATGCTAGTGACTTAGAACCCACTTTAAAAGTAGCTGATTTTGGGCTGAGTAAGGTTTGCTCAGCTTCAGGACAAAACCCCGAAGAGCCTGTGAACGTAAATAAATGTTTTCTTTCTACTGCTTGTGGCACAGACTTCTACATGGCTCCTGAAGTTTGGGAAGGTCACTACACTGCCAAAGCAGACATCTTTGCATTGGGAATTATTATCTGGGCAATGTTGGAAAGGATCACTTTCATAGACACAGAGACAAAGAAAGAACTGTTGGGGAGTTATGTTAAGCAAGGGACTGAAATTGTGCCTGTTGGTGAGGCATTACTGGAAAATCCGAAAATGGAACTACTCATTCCTGTTAAAAAAAAGACAATGAATGCTCGTATGAAACAGCTGATTAAGGAAATGCTTGCTGCTAACCCACAAGACCGCCCAGATGCTTTTGAATTAGAACTCCGGTTAGTCAAAATTGCTTTTAAAGACAGCAGCTGGGACACGTGACCTCTGGAGGACTTTTCCCTTGTAGTAGAATTGTGTCTGTAACAATGGTGCAACATTTTGTGGAAGCAAAAACCAGACTAACCCAAATTCAAGGTGTCAGGGTTCAGTGTCTTTTTCCATTGCATTTCTCTTGATTTTTGTAAACTACGCTGAAGATGGCCGTTCTTTCAGTACCCATATGTGTATATTTCCAAGCTACAGCTGTAATGCTATCCACCTGGCCAGGAAAATTGACAAGTTAGGTGATTGCTTTCTAGGAATACATTATGGAATTTCAAACATTCCAGTTTCCTATTGCAAAATTTGGAATGCCCATGGAACAGAAGATTTGCATGCTGGTAATGCAAATCATTCTACTTTGTAGAGTAAACATGTATATATTTATGTCAGTATGGGTGACTTGACTCCCCTCCCCCACGTTCCATATGGACAAAATATCCCCATTATTTATAGTGTCTCATATAGGTTTGGATGGCAATGGCTCATCCATGTATTCCCCAGCATATAATCATTCTCCACTTTTTTTTCCTTAAAGAAAAAAGGTGATGGCACAAAATGTGATGATGCAAAGGGAACCTGTGATTCAAGCACTGAGCTACTTTGGGAAAATCCCTTAGATTGGATGACTGCAATAAATAGTCTGATGGCACATTCCAGCACTCATGTGCCAGCACCTTGGTTAGGTCATTAAACATTCAGCTTCATTTTTCTAGGACAATGGAGTGCGCATTTGATAGACCAGTCACTTGCTAACCATTTTTGCATTTCATACTGCATTTGATATCCATTATTACCTTTAATGCTTACTGAATTAACTTCATATTTTTGAAGAGTAAATCATAGGGAAGAAAAGAAAAATCCCTGCCTGGTTCTGCTGAAAACTTTATTGTCCAGAACTTGTGTTGGCCTGGTATGGAGGATAGTCATATTAATTACTGCCCTCATTTTTAGTAGAGGTTCTTCAAGTCACTTGTTTGTGGTGATCTTGAGGATGAGATACTTGTCTTGTTTGCTTATTTGCAGGGAAAGGGAGTCTGAAAGTTTTGTGATCCATCCAACTATTCCGATTCTTTTTGTGTTCAAAAATACTGCTAATTTGGGGATAGGGTTTCCTCTGCAGGAAGGAATAGGCTTTTTCTTTTGATCTGGTTTGTTCATAAATTTTGGTTTGCAGATGGAGAACACTCAGCACAATCCTGCTACACAATGTGCAGAGAACAGGATACAGAAGGGACTCAACCAGAGGACAATATAGCCCTCTCCTCTCCTACATGCCAGCTTAGTCCCCATCACTACTGTTTTCCATGTGCACTAGATCATGGCTAGTTCATTTACTCCTGAAATGAAGCCTTCCTTTCCAACCCTTATCCTGAACCATTCAGTAATCTGCTTTTCCTTTCCAATCTGCTGGTGTGCAGGCTAATACCACTTTGCACCTTGCTCTCCATGCACAGGGTGAAAAGGGATGCATTCTTTGTTTTGCTTTAATATATTGGGCTTGATAACAGATAGGAATTAAAACTGATTCAAGAGTAAATAGAGAATTTCCATAGGGAAAGTGGAAGAATGTGTACATGTTCATTTAGTCATTGAAAACAGCTTTGTTTGGGTTGATATTGTTCTAATGCCATCAGCTACAGTCTAGTACACAGGAAATGAATTGACCTTTGTTTTCTCATAAAACACATGTGTTGGTTTATTCCTAAGTTAGCATGCCCATGCTAAGCAAGATACCTTTCAAATTAAAATACATCCCTGAATTGAAAAATGGATATCCCTTTGCTTAAAATCCAGTTATCAGTCATGCAGTTCTGTCTTATAAATGTTAATGTGGAAGCAAGTCTCATGGTGTTCAGTGGGACTTAACTTCTAGGTAAGTGAACCTAGGAGTACAGTCATAACTATATATAAAGCCTCCGGAAAATTTTCAAGTTGAAAATCTTGTCTAAAGTAACATTTGAGGAAATGTCACAAAAACAACTTGAGATTTCACTGAGGTGCACTTGGCGAAAATTCCAGTTGGTGTCTATTGCATATCTCTGTCTGTCTGGCTTCCAGTATGACGCTATATTGTGTAAGCTGAGGATCTAATTAATGTCTGTCTTCTGGCTGCAAAGGATAGCTTAACTTTCTGTGCAGTTGCAGTGTAAATGATAAGTCTCTTTACTCTTTAAAGCACCACCTGTGCCTTTAGAGACAAGATTATATGGCAGGTAGGCAGGCAGTCCTAGGGATCTTGTATAGTGCTGCTCTGCCACCCATCTGCAGCACACTTTCTAACATGTGTTTCAAACAAAAGAGCACGGACATGAGCTACAGGGGCTTGGCAGTCTATGAGAACTAGAAAAAGCATGAACTCACTCATCTGTGTCCTAAGTAGTCTGATTACTGTGTACAAATTTTTGGCACTTGCAGTTATTGGCATATCCAGAGTTTGGATACATTATTGCATGTGCTTCTTAAATGGGAAAACTACAAATAGAGCAAATTTATATATATGCATTTACACACACCACATTGTAAAACATTAATGCCCAAAGTGCACTGGTTTCTTGTTGGGGAGGCTTTCCCAGGTGACCTCCCTTCATGGTGCTTAGCCCATTGGCATTGAATGCTAACTTGATTGTTCCATTAATTATCCACTGAATAATTGTCCCTGAAATTTGTGTGTGTGTGTGTGTTGTTGCTTGTGTTTGGCTTTGGGTTCCTGTAAAATCTCTGAAATCAAATCTATTGTAGCAGCTACAAAACAATCCACCAGCGTAACACAGAAGTTGAGATACTCATCAGCACTTCAGAAAGAAAGCAAATTTTCAAAGCTTTTCCTTATAAATTGCAAAATCTATTTTGTGAAGAATTTATTAAAAGGGATGGGGGGGAATGATTGTGTAATTTATTGAGTTCATGACTTTTTTAAAAAATAAAGTCTGAATTGAAAGAGTCCTTGAATTTAAAGAGATGCCTTTTTGTTGTTCTGAACAGCTAAATAGGATGTTTGTTCCCTCTTTATGGAGTAGGCTGATTTCATGTGATACAAAATTACATTTGGGTGACCCTATCTTTGGGTGAAATTAGGGTGGATACTTCATTGGGTGCAGGGGAGCTCAGTATGAGTATTTTTTTAGGGATAAATTAATATTGTCCACCTGCACCACATTATGAGAATCAGGTCCTGTGCTGGAGTCTTTTGTCAGCCTGTTTGATCAACTGGCTGTGGTTGATCATCTATATCACAAATATTTAGAGCCAAATACTGGTGGTATTGGCTGTTCTGAAACCCTTTTATCAATCACTTGAATGGAGCTTGCAATGCCCTGAGAGCCTCTGAAAAAATCAGTGTTTTTGTATATGAACTTAGTAGAATTTATAAAGTGATAAAGGCATAACATTGCTCACCCCTTGTGAAATCTAAAATAGTTTCAATCAAGGCGGGCGGGAGGCAGGCAACTTCTTTGCTAGCAGCTTCTTCCCTGCTTTTTGCATGCTTCATACATGCGGGGCAGGAGTTGCTCTGTGTGGCTTTGAAAACTCCTCCTCCTCTTCCTTGTTTGACTCATTTGCTTTCTTTGCGAATTTCAAACAGCGCTCTTCCCTCTGCAACAGCCAATCCGGTCTTTCAGTCTGAAATTGCAGAGTTCTAACAGACGGTTGCACTGTGTGGTTAGTTAGATAAACTTTGTCTAAAGGGAAGTGGGGACCGCGCCTTTTGGAGTGTCGCCATTCTAAAAGTCACAGAGTGTTTCTCAGGCCTGTCTGGTTCAAAATCCATGTCTGGGTCTCTGCCAGATTGGCCATTCTCACTAGATGTCATGGTTCACATGTTCATGTGTGCTTTAAACTATTTGACACTCTGTAGATTTTTGAAAAAGACCTTTGTCTTTCTTTTGGTTTGTGTGTAGGTAGGCAGCAGAGGCAGGGAAACAGCCAAGGGTCTCGTTAGACAAAGGGGTAAGCTAGTTGAGAAAGGAGATCTGGGTGTAAAAATGGATGAGAATTCTGTTCAGGTTTTTTTTTCTTTTTGTTCAGTTTTCAAGCTTCTTCATAGATAAGACTGAAAAGACTTGTAATCTTAAAAAAGTGAATGCACAAGAAACAGAAACTGGATGCATTCAGTCAGGTTCAGGGCTTTGAGTGCTCATGCTTAAAAGGCTTTGAATCTCTGTATATTTCCTGCATTCAGTGGTCTGCTTGAAAAGTGCATTGGGGGGTGGGGTTGTTTACGGATCAAATGACCTTGCTCATTTTTTAAGTAACTGTATTCTTATGGGGCTACACCAACTTTTTTCCTGACAGGCTGGTCATTCTTAACAGCTACATGGCAGGCAAGTACAACATAGTGTTTCCTGTACTGGAAATAGTTTTATTGATTGAATTTGGCCAGTGCAGGTGAGTAAGAATTTTGTTTTTTGTAAGAATTTGCTAACCTTCACAAATTTATTCAAATACAAGAAAGAAAGAACTTAAGACTTAAGAAACTGAAATGTAGGGGAAGTGAAACAGGCACATTTGTCCATCCTTAATGCTTTATGTATTTTATTCACATTTCTGCCTCATTCACAAGGTATGGAGCCTGGCTTTTAAACAAAAAGATACACAGGTAAAGGAATCTGAATCAGTAAATAAACCGTTATCCCTTTCTCATTTTATGACTCTGTGCTCCACTTCAGGAGCGCATAATTAATTTACTGCTTTTCAACCCAAATGGTTCTCAAAGGTGGTTTGCAGTGATCAGAATGCTAATGACTGTCACTCTAATGACAATGCGCTCACATCAGCAGATCTGATGCTGTTGCCAATATCCAGCAAGATTATTGTGTGACTTCACATTTTTATTGTGTCATTAAATCATTCAAGAAGCTCCACAAATATTCTCTGCTTGTAAGACAAATCAGAATTATTATCCCCTTATGCCGAGAGGTGTAATGAATAGACTCAGTGGCTTGTCTGAGGCTGCCTAACAAGTCTCTAGCTGTGTTAGGATTTGAATCATGGACCTCCTAGCTCACAGCCTTAATACTAACTGTTTTTAGGACCAACATCAAGTGTTGGCAGCTGTTAAGGGCTCTCTTCCCAAAAAAGAGCAGGTAATGCTTCTGGGCTCTGTGAAAAAGCCTACACTTAAAAAAAAAAAAAATGAGGCAGGTGAAGTGGTTTGCTGATTAACGGTGCAATCAAGTGCATGTTTTTTCACAAGGAAATCTCAGTTGAGGTCAATGGGTCTTCCTTCCATATGAGTGCATAGGATCAGCACCTTAATTTGTTCAGTTGAGGCAAAAGCGAACTCTCCCAGCAGGCATAGGAGGAGGAGGACAGCAGAGTGATGTTTTCATAATTTTTATATTCATAAATAATAGCTTGAGCTGAGATTACAAGACTATCTAAACCCCATGAGAATGGTGGGGAATGAAACCAGCATGTATGGCCACTAGGTGGCACACTCCCTATAAATTTCCTTCAAGCTGTCCAGGCCAGCCTTTCCCACCCCGGAGCCCTCCAGAGCTGGCTGAGGGCTTCTGGGAGTTGTAGTTCAACACCTGGAGGGCACCAGGTTGGAATAGGTTGGTCCTGAGCGTTTTCTTCCCTACTTGCACCAATTTGTACCTGACAGTAATGGTACTTGCGGGCAGAAGGCTCCCAGTGCTTGCTACCAAACATTTCAAAAGTGTCATGCAACAATTCTGCCTTGTTCTTCCTAATGGATTTTTAGTTATTTATTTTTGTGAGAGTTAAAAATGCAGAAGCATTGCTTGGAAAACACTGGAACGATGCCCTTCATTTCCAGATAGAATTTTTATTGTGTAAACACCCTACCACAAACCAAGCATTTGCGGGGAGTGGGGAGTACATTGTCTCCCGTTTGTAACACTCCCATGTTTTCTTCCACCTCCTCCATCCTAGAAAATTATCTTGCTTTTGGCCAATTTTGAGTTCTTGGGCATGTTGTATTGAGAGTCAGTGGGGTGTACTGGTTAAGAGCACGGGGTTGGGACTCAGGCGATCTGGGATCTTGTTCCCACCCCATCATGGAGCTAACTGGGAGACTTTGGGCCAGTCACAGACTCTCAGCCCAACCTACCTCACAGGGTGGTTGTTGTTGTGGGCAGAAGACTGAGAGCAGGAGGAAGAGAATGATGTAAGCCACCTTGAGTTCCTTGGAAAGAAATATTGTTTGGTGGGATATGAATATAAAATAAAATTATAGAGAAGCTTTCAAGGTCTGTGAGCTAATTTAGACACACGCACCCCAGGCCACACTCCCAGTCTTTGCCATCAAAATTTGGCAATGCGGCAATGGGGTTAGGAAAAATCAAGTGACTTGCTGCTAAAAGACAACCGTCGAAGAATTATCTATTTAATTTGTATTACAGCAAAACAGGCCCTTCCTCCCATCACCGCATGCTAAATTTCAGCAGCAAATCAACTTTTTTTTGCTGTAGCCTGTTCCACTGCAGCAAATTGGCCTTGGCATGGGGAAATGGGGCGGCACAGATGGACCACATGGCCACATGCCTGCTATGGGGCGAGCAAAATGAAAATCCTCTTTAATGTTGTTCTACGATGAGCATTTTAAAAGGTCGCACACACCCTTCAGCCTTGTGTCTTTTGTCTTTGTACAACAATGGAGTGTGGGAACAGGCTGTAGGACTGACACAGAGGGACTAGGTGGCTGGCCTTTCCCTGTTCTGTGGGGAAAGCCAATCAAAGCGAAGAGGAGGAAACGGTGCCATGCCAGTTCACAGCACGCTTGCAGGTATGTGGTTTGGAAAATAGTCTTGGAATAAAATAGATGGCCCTGCCATTCGTCTTCAGCACTGTCCAGGGACACAAAGGCCGGAATGCAACCTTCCTGTGTTCTACGTATTAGGATAGGAGGAGATTGGCACTCTGCCTTCTGGCTCCAGGAAGGTACCCATAGGGAGCCAAGCCTTTCTAGTCAGTTTGACCAGTCGTGAAGACAGGAGACTCCTGGAGACCACAAAATCTGGAAGGCCACTGTTTGTGCACCCCACTTTAGCTGGCCATGGGGCAAGTCCAGTTCCAAAAGACATTATTTGAGTGGAGAGCCAGCTGTTAAACTCCACTAATTCAGTTTTGAGCACACTTGCAATTCCCTTCTTCCTCCCACATTGAAATCAAGAGAAACTCTTTTCAGCAAAAACTGGATTGTGGATGCCTTGACTGGCTGGTTATTGTATCCATTGCAAAGCCAACTGACCTCAGAAACTTTTGATAAAAAGAGCATGCTGAACACACACATGTACAGAATATGCATGCCAGCTGCTCAAAAACAAAAAGCTGGCTCCTCTCCCTGCGGTTGGCAGGCATGGGGGGCAGGTGTCCAGAGCCCCACCAAGGAGGGGCCCACTAACAAGACTTGCTTCTCCTTATCCTGGGGCAGCTCACTTGTTCCCCAGCCTGTAGCTCTGGCTGGTGAGATGGAGATGTGGGAGAGGCCCCAGCCCGCTTGCTCCCAGGTTCTCTGCCTTTCATGCCAGCAGGTGGAAATACGCGATGAGAAAGAGGCTGAGCAGCGACAGCAGCTGGTGACAGTGGCGATAAGATAGTCCCCAAGGGAGGGCTCTTCTGAAGGGCTCTGAAACCCACAGCCAGCACTGCCTTTTGTGAGTGTGCCAAGAACTCAGGGCCGGATCCAGGGACCGCCATGCAGCCCTCCCTGAATCTGAGGCCCTCCAGATGTGTTGGATTACCCTTCCTGCCAGGCTGCTTGGAGTCCAGCTGGGATAGGTTCAGACTTGGAGTCACTGCGATTGGAGGGGTAGCTGCAGCAGGAGCCAGCTGGGGCTTCGCAAAGGACCACAACAGGGTACCCGTGGCTGCAGGCTAGGTGTTGCTCACCTGTGTGATCCTTCAGAGGCACAGAGGGATGTAGGAGTGCTGACTGGATGAGGCTGCACTGAAATCTGATAGAATATTTAGGGCACAATCCTATGCATGTTTAGGCAGAAAATCTGGCCTACAATGTGTAGCATGCGCCATTTGAGTAGGCCTTTTTTCTTTTTGGATTGTGGTCTTGAGAGCAACTATAAATTTGCTTGCTGCCTTCAAAGTGTGCCAGCCACTGGGTGGAAGTGAATAGCATTTGCTTCTTTGGCCTCAGAATTACATGGCAGAATCTGGAACATTTGCAATTCTAACAAAATCTGTTGTTTATAGATCTCCATCAAACACATTTGTGTCTAAACAGGTGTTCATATGTAAAATTTTAGAACAGCAAATATTATCCTACTAAACCTTATTTTCATTGTTATAGCTTTTGCATTCTTTTTCAGAATAAAAATCTGTGCTTATTTTATAATTTACTTACATTATTATTGAATTTCATATTAAAATGTAGTTAACTTTTTGATATTTATTTTAAATTCCCAAATAGTACCATCAAATTTCCATTGCTATATTGAATCTGACCATAAGTGTAAGACCTATTCCTTAATTCCTTTTGATGGGAATCCAGTTACCCAGATGTTATTCATTTCTGACTTAAAGTGTTTTCCATATTAAAAAAAACACACACACAATTGGAAACCAAGATGATTCACACTGAAAGAGAGTCAAGTTATTTTAAATCCTTGTTTATTTTTCTCTGGTTTACCATTTCCAGCACAGCGCCTCACTTTCCAGAAGCTGAGTTTGCCAAACATGTTTGCTGTGCACACCGGGATGCCTCATTTCCCTCTTCGTGACTTTCTTCTGCAAGTTTGCTTTGCTTTGTTTGGTTTAAAGGCCTGATACGAGTGAGAGCAGCCACTCAGAAGAATGTCTAGGTGTGAAACAATTTGCAGGACTGTTCACACCCAGGCTGGCCTGTGTCTGCACTGCTGTCATGCTGCCCGGGTCTGGCTCCTGGTAGCTCTTGGCAGAGTAATCTCTCCTGCATTACTAGCCAGTCCAGCCAGATGCCTACTGACTGCAGGGGCAGGCCGTTGTAAGCTACCCTTTCAAATTTCTCATGCTTCTGGGTGTAGCACTGTTTTAGGGCGTTGTGAGGAGACCCAGCGACCTGGCATGAGAAACGGGCCCTGTTGGGGGTCCATGCTGGCTGACCAAGAGTGCCTGGTGCTGACTCCAGACTCCTGGAGCAACCCAACTGTGCCCCTGCTGGACGTATAAACCAGTGGTCCGATATCTGAGTTGATGTCTAGCACAGTACGTCGTCTTCTCCTTGGACAGCAAACACCAATGTTGGCATGAGACAGTGTTTTGGTGGAGCCAGGGCCTGTAGGGGTGAAGCGGCCAACTTTTTGATTACCTAGGGCAATGATATAATCTGCCATCCCAAACGAAGCTTTCCCTGGGACTGTAGCTGTAATCTTCACAGTAGCTGGGGTGTAGCATCAATTTATGTGCAATGCAAAGTATTTTGTGGTGGTTTGGTCTTTAATGGGCAGTGAAGTCATGGGAGCTTTACAAAAGATCTGTGCTGCTGCAGATGGAAACTGGTTGCTTGGTTGATAGGGATTCAGAGGACCATTTATGAATCACCAAAAAAGAGGCAAAAAATGGTGGGGATTCACCTAAAATGTGCACGTACCAATTCATAGGTATAGATTCAAATGTATAAATTGTCATTATGATTTAAATAGCAAGACAACACATCTCCCTGCTGTGTGAACGCCTCTGACCAAGCCACGTGGGTGCCTCCCTGGGCCGCCTGCTGTTCAGCTACTAAGCACAGATGGGCTGCTCCTGAGTGGGGAATCGGACTGGGCAGCCCTTCAAGGAGAGGTCTGTCACCCAAGTGATGCTATTTATAAGTGCGGTCTCTCATGTTGCTACATGTGCTCCAAATGTTATGAATGGTGGGGTGGCAAGTCCCAGAATATCCTTCCTGTCCCAAGTCAGCTGTTCTCTGTGAAGTTACCATGATTATAGCAAATGCATTGCCTGGTTTTCCTTCTTTCCCTGAGCTGCCTGTCTGGGTGGCCTTCTTGATGGCTGATGGCCGTTGGTTATTTTCCCTACCCTTTGCCCTTCTTATCTGGACAGCTGCTGTCCAGGCGGCATCTGGCTGTGTCACTCATGCTGCCTTTGCAATCGTTTCTGAGCACAAAACTTCCCACCCTGCCTGCTCAGGTCTTATTATTTCAGATGGCCACCGTGGAATCTTCCACTTAGGAGAGAAAGTGAAGGAGAAGCATCCCAGAGGCCCTAGCAACACTGACATGTGTTCAGGATCTTTGGATGTGAAGAAGCAAGATGCCAATCATGTCACACCTTGTAAATCCCTGGGTTGCCCTGGGCCTGGAGAGCAGAAGGGCAGCACACTCTGGCTTCTGGCATGAGCCAGGGGACTTGAGGGCCAGTGAGGGACTGTTCCCTCCCCTGCCTCAGGAATGACATCGGTTCAAGAGGGTGATCAGCCTGGCCCACCCATAAGCCCAAGCAGGGCAGTTGCAGAGAGCTTCCCTGCCCAGAGGAATGCTGTTTCTGTTGCCCCGCAAGTACAGAAGCGAGGAGGAGGCACACCCTGGTCCTAATGCACTGGTCAAAAAGCCACAACTGCAAGTGAGCACGTTAGAAAGGGAAGGTCAACCTGGCCCAAGCTGCGCTGAAAGGCCTGCAAGAGCTTGCCCATTTGTTCTGACCTTGGCCAAATGCTCTCTCTCCACTTCCTTCTCCTTCTGCTCCCCTTCCTTTATGGGCCATGCTATTTTAGTCTGTAAGACTGTGTGCTGGGTCAGTCTGAAGCGAGCCGCTTTGGGATGCAATAATTGTCAGGATAAAATACAGAAAAAAGTAAATACGAGAGCCCAGGCATTTAGGGCTCTCACATCTGAAGATCAAGGGCTTCCATCTACGTAAGGACTGCGGCATAGCTGAGCTCGGTGCCCCCTTGCCATCTCCAGCTGAGTCGGTGCTTTTGAACAGACGGAGCATGTGTCCACCTGGTTTGATCAGCAAGTGTGCTCAAACAGACTCTTTCTTTCATTGTCCCGCAACTGTGGTCCTCTGATGATGTCTTCTGCCCCACCCGGGGTTCAGTGGAAAGGTAACCCTAAGAAGGGAGAAATGATTGGGACCATGAAGACCTTCCCCCAACTCTTAGCACTGAGACAGCAGCCTGAGCAATGGGCACATGGCTGGTTGCAGTTATCCTCAGAATATTTTGATGTATTATGTTTCTATTTAAATTATTGTAATTATTTCTGAATATGCATCGCTGCCTATGAATTAGAATATGCACATTTCTATCCTCTTCTGTGGTCTCTTTTGGGGATACCTTTTTGGCAAAGGAATACCCACCTTAGCCCAAGTTCAAACTTTAAATTGGAGTACTTCATTGCTCTTGATTTTAGCTTGTGGAGAAGTTTTTGAAGAGCAGGAAAGGGAAAGTATATCCTCCTCCCTTTCTTCCCTTCTGAAATCTCATATTGTGAAGGAAGGGTAGTTTTTTAACCTCCTTACACTGTGCATTCCTTGTGACACTAATGCCCACCACCAAGTAATTGTGTAAGCTATTAAGTCTTGAAATGGGAAGCCTTCCTATTAACATGTTTGAAAAAATTCTTACCAATTCCAAAACAACACTGAGAAGAAGCCCTTCAGCCTGGTTTGGGGTTCCCTTTCTCCATGCTATTTATTATTTATTTATTTATTGCCCGGGGGGGGGGTTATTTATTTAGAACTTATATATGCAGTCCGTTATGCACGGCATCCCAGGATGGCTTCCCCAATACTAAAAGTCTCTGGATGGCTTACAAGAAACAAGCTATTTCGGCTAACCAAAAGTATCCTCTGAATACATGAAAACAAGCCCCTGATTTTTGGCTGCCCCCCTTCCACCTCCACGTTGACAAGCACTCTTTCACCTGGCTTTCCTGTGCAGGTTCTCTGCATCCCACATCCACTGAGCCTTCCCAGTCCTTACTGGACAGAGCAAGGGTCCCTTGCCACAAACATTTTCTTTATTTTGTCCATAAGGACCCACACTCAGAGAATCGGTTTGCTATGAGGAGTTGGTGATGGGGATGAATTTCCAGCATTCCATCACAACAAAGAAGCTGAAACTCTCGCCTGCCCCATCCATCAGCTATAGCAAGGCATGATTTTACAAAGTCCTGGATAAATTGGGGATTTTACAAAGTCCTGGATAAATTGCAGAACTGGAATTCTGGATGATGAGGATAAAACAACGTATCATGGCAAACTGAGGCAGACTTCCCTGGCCAGAGGCTCTCTGTGTTGAGCTTCAACTCCCAGTATTCCCATGCTGATTTGGGAGTGTTGGGTGTTGTAGTCCTGGATATCAAAAGAGCCTCAGGTTGGGGAAGGCTTCCTGAAAGACTAACTAATGTTGGCATAAGCTTTCATGGACATATAGCTCAAAATTTATTTATATCATTTATTTATATTTCTATCAAAGTTCTATGAATGAACAGCAGAAGAGACTGATTCGTGACCTAAGCTGCTGCAACCTTCCTAACCTTCTGTTTCTCCTCCCAGCCTGCTGGCTAAGAACTTATTTTCCAAGCAGACCCCTCTCTGCCTTTCCTGCAAGATCAGCCCTGCTGCACATGGGAGAGAAGGGGGGAAGCCCTCCCATTTCCCCCCTCCCAAAAGGAGCATCCCTCAGAGCAGTTCAAAGATCAGCCCCAAAATAACCCCTCAACTACTGTTGGTTCTGCTGTGGCTTCCTGCAATTTAAATCTCCCCAGGAAAGAGTACGGCCCAAACTTCCTCTTGACTAGGAGGATGGTGAGGGGGGAGCAGACTCTGGCGCTTAACCCCCTAGTGCCAAGCCAAATCTACGCATCTGATGAAAGAACAAGCCAAAGCGAACGTCTTGTGTTTCTGAGGGATCACAGCAGGCTGAAGGCACCTCCAGACAAGCGGACTTTCAGCACCACCAAGCAAAGACATGGGCAGCTATTCTGACTTTTTCTCTGGCTTAAGAGATTTCTGAGTCCCTCCAGAGGTGGGGTTTTTGTGCCATCACCCACCCCTCATTCACAGAATGTCACAGGAGGGTCAACTTGGTGCCTTCTTGTGTTTTCCCACCACTTCTTTCAGCTTTATGTTTCTTTACACCTCCCACCTGCACAAACTAAATAAATAAATTTATTTTTCTAAATAATAAATAAATAAATAAACTGCCTGCCTGCAGAGCTCTGCCTGCAGCTAGCATGTTGTATCACCTTTGCTAAGTGGGAAAGGTGTGGGCCTGCAGCTGGAGGGGTGGCCACATACGGAAGTGGAGCAGGGTGCTGGACTTGGGGGCTAGGCCCCTTCCAGCTCTACTACTGTTCCATTCTAAACTAATGTGGGAAAGACGGGCAAGTATCCAATGGCTTGTGACTGGTTATCTTAGCTTGGAAACACCCACAAGATAGAAGAGCAGCAAGAAAGCACATTTTATGATGATCAGGTGTCCTCTTTTACAAAAGACAGTTCTTTTTTTTGGAGAGCTGATGGAAGATGAGCCCTCTTTCTGAGGTTGTTGTCTGTTTGAAGGGGAGTCCAGTCCAAGTCTGGTATAAAGTCAAAGGACCAGAAGGAAGGGGACAGTTCAGGGATGGCTCTGCACAACGGAGGACAGAGCCTTGCAGATGTTCCCCCACAGTGGCCAGATGTGCCTGTACACACCGCCACTTGCATCTGCGAACGGGTGTCCTCTTTTAGGGATGCAGTTTCTCTCTGGGGGAGCCACCATGCCCTCTCCTCTTATGCGTCTTTATCTTTAAACAGGCTTTGCACTGTACAGTGCAGTCCAGGGACACTTTCAAAGAGAGGAGGATCCTTTTTAAAGTTGAACACTTGGTCATGCTAAGTCAGATAAGGTCAGTTTTTCCCCCTTTCACTTGCTTGGGATAAGGTCCGTTTTCCCCCCTTTCACTTGCTTGGGGGATGCTGTGAGCTGGAGTCCAATCTGGAGGGCCCCAGGGTGGGGAAGGCTAGTTTATACTGTGACCTCAGAAAAGTAACCCAGTAACCATGGAAATCTTGTTAATGATGAGCTGGGAACTGAACCCCAAGTGGACTGTTTATGGGGCATGGCAGTGGGCAGTTCTGGGTTTGGGTCATACTGGCACAGGAGGTCCATTTGGCTCATTTTATTGTGAGAAGAATAAAGGCACAGCAGTGGCTTCTTTGCTGCCAGTAACACTGGTGACTTTTCTAAACACAGTACTTGAGATTAGAAGACGGGCACTTCCAAATCACATCACAAGTATTAGTATAAATAGCATCTTTCACTCCCTGTAACTGCAGTGCTCTTGTTCAGGGCACCAGCCAGCCATGCCCGCTTGCAAAACATGCCATTCCATCCTCCCCAGTTTGCTGGTTTTCTCCAATTATCATCATACTTTGGGGTGGTCTCCCCTTATTTTTAAATTGCCCTTCTGCAAGCCTTGGAGTTTTGGGCTTACCACTGAGCAAGCTGATCGTACCCCCACCACCTCTTTTATCTTTGGTTCTGTGGGCACCCACCACCCAAATTTGCACTGGAGTCAGGTACAGCCCACCTCAAAAAGTGCAAAGGGATTCTGGGCCTAATCACCCTGAATACCTCCCAATAAGAGCCAATTTTTATCTCCACCTCTCAGAGTAGGGGACTGAAGCTGGAAGGTCTTCTAAAGACCCCTGGGCCCCCAGCGAGGTCATGGCAGAGCTGAGGGGCTTCCCAGTTGGCGTAATGGACTTGTAATGGACTAAATGAGTTTTGCATCCAAACTGCAGCACAGGAAATGCAAAAGCCAAAACAACCCCACACCGCTGCACACAAAACATACCCACAAAACCCACTTTGGGGTTCTGGCTGACACTAGTGCCGCTCAAAGGAGTGTGGGAAGCCAAAGGTTAATGCTGCCGGCTGACATGTGGGGAGAATTTTGTGCTGGGGGAGACGCTGAGGCTGCAGTGTGTTATCTGCAGCAGGCAAGGGCCGCCCAGCTCAGAAAGGGTTAAGGCAGGGGAGGGAGTCGGGCCTTGTCTTCCTGACCTGACAGCCCGTATTCTATATATAAGCCGAAGGGCTGCGACTTCGCTTGTCTGTCGGGGAGCCCTTCTGCTGAGCGGGAGGCGGTGCTGCGGCGCAGCCTGGGTGCCTTCGGCCAGGCAGAGCGGTGAGTACCTCGTTGGGGAAGGTCGTGCCTGCCTCTAGTCCAGCACATCTGGAGGGCATGCGGCGCGGGGCGGGGGGAGGCTGTCTGCTAGCCGGCCTGCCCTGCTGCATCAGGATCCGAAGCAAAGGCACGAGAGGGAGAGCTGAGAGAGCAGGCAGAAGGGCATGCCTCTTCCCAGTTCGAGAGCGTGTGTTGTGTGACTCTGGACGGGTCGACTTTCCACTTCTGGGGACAAATGCAGAAGGAGTCCTGTGGTCCTTGGGATGCCCCCTTCACGTGGGCTTCCGCTTCCTGAGGAGGCAGCAAGCACGGCCAATGGTCAGGAATGCTGGCGGTTGTGATCCAAAACATCCAGAACTCCTCAGCTTGAGAAAAGCGGCTAACAGATGCATTTTGGCGGAAACATTCATGCGCTGGGGGAGGGGGAGCTTCCAGGTGCGGCTCTCATCAATCACGGCATCCTCTAGCCTTATTCACAAAATTTGTGTGTGTTCAGACATTGGGTTTTTTCCCCTCAAGACCCTCCCATGTTTTCCCATGGCTTTTTCTGTCTTTTTCCTTGCTACAGAAAATCCAGGTGCTTCCAGCCAAAGGGCTACTCATGAGAAGACACAGTACAGCTATTGTGTCTTTCCTTTCTTACTGGATGTTTTGCTGAACAAGAAAAGATGGAAGCAGAGCTGGACAACACCATGGGAAGGTTATAGGCTGAAAACAACCAAGTCTGGATCCCCCCCTTCCCCCACACCGCCTTGTAAAATTGTGTGAATAAGGTAGAGTCATGGTGCCCGAGGGCCTCATCTGGATCTTCCCTCCATACAGGAGGAAAGGACAGAGAAGGTGCACCTGCCTTCAGGCTGGTAGTGCCAGGAGTCTGGGGCCCATCTGGCTGGAAGCACGACAGATCCCACCTCATAAACTTGATGTATGCATCATAAACTTGTAGACATCCTGATGGCCAAATGCACCGGACTGCATTTGTTGAAGTCTATGCATTAATTGTCCTCACAAATCCCAGTATATTTTTCTGTACATAAAACAAGCAGGGGCACAGACTGTGCGCGTTTACCTTGTAATACAGACATTCCTATTTGTGTAAGAAAACTGCAACACTTTTGTTTTATTCCTCCATTTTTATTCTAGTTTTGTTTTTGTTTTGATCTTTTGAAACTCCCAATAAAAATTATTTTAAAATTGCTACCCTGCCACCGGGGAGGGACTGTACTGCTTTGCATGCATTTTTGGAAAGGATCCTGCTTGCAACCTGGGTAGCCATGGCAGGGAGTGTCAACACCACTGGACCAAGGGACACTTTTGTCCTGTGTGACAAAATGGACTTTAGCACACAGCTGCATCTGCCCATCATAATATGTGTGTCAATTTAAAGTGCTGGGCAGTGGTGTGTTGTTGTTGTTGTCTTGCTGTTACAGGCTAGTATAGCCCCCACCCCCAGAATCCAACTCTATGGACCTTTTCCTGAGCTGGTTCGCCTTTCCCATTGTTAGCAGCAGCCCAGAGTCTGGGATGTGGCTTTTCGGAGTCTTTTCCTGCTAGTGTGGTGGTTGAGCGCTGCACGTAGGTATCCCATTTGGCCTACTCTGCCCGGTAGTTAAGACCCATCTTTGGAGGGTGTGTCCCAGGGAGGAGGACTATGGCTTGCCCCAGGCGAGCTTATTTATAGCTGTAGAGGCAAAAGTTCAGCTGTAATTTGGGACTCGCTTTGTAGCTTGGAGGAGGAATTGTTTGCTGCCCTAGAATATGCCCTCTGTCTGACCCTTTGGGACCAGGACCTGGGTCTCTTTTCAGGGCCATTCCACATACGCTATGGCAGTGGATGTGACTCTGATGTCTGCCTCTGAGGGGGGCAACGAGAAACCCTCCCTCCCTCCCTCCCTCCCGGCATGTCTTTCCTAACATGTGTTTATCCCATTGATACGTTTTTAGATGCTTGCCTTTTTTAACACTTGGAGGTGTTAAACGCTACAGTGAGGAAAGAGAGCAATGCCTGGGACTGCTTAGATTAGAGAAAGGGGCAAGTAAGGAGAGACATGACAGAGTGTACAAAATCATGCGCTGTGTGGAAAAAGTGGAGGGGAGGCATTTCCCACCCTCTCTGGTGATACCAGAGCCCAAAGGGGTGATCCCATAAAGCAAGAGGGTGCTGTGGCACAGCTGTCCTGCTTGTGCGTTTCTCACACACGACTAGTTGGCAATGATGTGCACAGAATGCTGGACTGGATGGCTCTTTGGTGTGATCCAGCCGGGCTGCTCCTGTGTTCTTATGTGAACAGTTATGAACTTAAAAATCCAGGGCTAGCCACAAAATGGGGGGGCAGGGGGGCGGGGAGGCATTATGGCAACGTGCCCTCCAATGGCCCATCTCCTTAGACTGGCCACTTTAAAGTTGCCAGAAAAGAGCAAACCCATCCCAAAATTGAAATAAAATGATAAAACATGACAAAAGAGTATATCAATTTGCATAAGATGTGCATATTCTGATTTCTGTGAATAGATGCCATTTGACAAATAATTATGATAACTTAAGAACTCAGAACACTGCACTGTTGAACCCTGTGGCTGCTGCCCCACCTGCTGTCCAGGCGCTCAATTTTCTTATAATGCCAAGCCTTTATAATGCTTTGGGTGATTATTGGGCTTGAGCATGATGGCCCTTCAAGGTGAAGGCCACCCTCTGTGAAGGAGGACATCCTACAAGGAGCAACGTTAATGCAGCTATTAAAGGTGTCCAGGATAAGGATTAGCAGGGGCCCCACCAATGTGTTGTGATCCCAGGAACGGCCTGGCCTGGCCATAGAGTTTGTGCTTGATCTGCTCAAAGGTCTCAGCCAGAGGTTGGTTTCTACGTCGTGTTCCATGAGGTCCTTTTCCAAGTGGAGATACCAGGGCCGGTCCTGGAAATGTCTTGAGAGCAAAGCATTATAATTATATAATTATAATATTATAATTATATTATATATAATATAATAATTCTCCATTATACCATGGAGCCATGCTGACTCCTTGGTCGTACCACTCGGACGTTGCCAAAACATGATGTGTGAAGTGGCTGTTAATTTTGGTACAAGAGGAAATAGTCCCTGGGTATCTGAATCCAGGTCTTGCTGTTGGTGGGTTTAGGGTCAGTGGGGAGTTTTTTTGGCTGCAGCTCTAAAGCAAAAGCCAATTAGCACTTCCTTCCATTTGAGCAAGGGTCTCCCAGAACAGTTAGACTTATGAGCTGTTTGCATGATGCAACAACTCGTCATGGGTAAGTAGCCACGGTCGGTTATTGTGTCATCCAGACTTGATGCAATTCGTGCTGGACGGCCTGTTTTTCACATGCAACCCACCCAGAGCTTGTTTTACAGTCATTTTTCTCCATGATGGCTTGTTGCATTGTCTGAACCAAGCAGGGCAGCTTTGTGGCGGGTTGCCAGGAAAGGCTACAGAGCTACTTTTTCAGAGAAACTGCCAGCAACTACCTTTCCGCCTATGCTGAAATGGCACTTTAGGAGGGCGGAACTCCAAATGCATATCTGAGGTCATAATTTTTATTATTACTTTTGTCAGTCTCTTGCAGGTATCTGAGTGCACACCGGCAGCTATCTGATATGTATATGCTGGGAATCAGAGGAACTGCTGTTCCTGGTGTGTGTTCCCAGGACACACTGATCTAAGCCGTGTCAGAGGATGAGGGGGACTGGGGAGCTGGTGCTCCAGAGAGCTTCTCTCAAGCCACTCTCTTCAAGTGTTCAGGCAGATTCTGAGAATAACCAGGATTTTCAACTATCAGGAGGGGGCTTGGGGTAGCAAGGCTGGGGCAACTCTTGACAGCAAGACATGGCACTAGGAGAGAAGGGCTCGCCCATTAGAGGGATGCCATGCAAGGAAGAGGCTAGCCTGCCTCCAAGGGAGCCAGTCCCAGAGGGAGGGGGCCCAGACTTACTCCAAAGGAGGGTTCTCAGAAGTAGTTGCTAGACTGGGTTCAACAAACTGCTCTGTGCATGCTCAGAGACTCATTCTTTGTTGGTTGTGCTTACTGGAAGCACACTGGAGAAGAAAGCTTTTTGTGTGTTGTTTAGGAAGTGTGTGTGTGTGTGTGTGTGTGGGGCAGGGGGGAACCTTCGCCTGTGACAGCATAGTCTTGCCCAGTCGCTTTCCTCATTAGTTTCAACTGTTAAATGGAGTACCAGCCAGGCAACGTATTGACTAATCTGTACAGAGTTTCTGGAGATACGTAAAGTGCCTGCGTGTCAGTTGGAAAGCACCAGCACACAGGGAAAGCAGCAACAGAAATGCACCAGAGGTGGCTGAGAATTCTCAGTACACCTTTTCAACACTTCCCTGCTTGTTAGGATCCTCCCCGAGGTATCTTGGGGTGCGGGGGCTGGTCTCATCAGAGAGTTTCTCATTCAGCCCCTCCCAACAGCTACGCTTCTTGGCCATTCTGAGGAACTGTCCGGCTAGGCAAAGTGACTGGCTTGGAGAGAATTTCCTCCCCATCTCAAAATCTCGACCTAGCCCATCCTCCACAGCCCCACTGTCATCTCCTTCACTTTCTGGTTCTGAAGAATCTGAGAGGCAGTCTTCTGCCCATGCGAACGATGGTCCAAGGCCATCCGACCTCCTGAAAGGGAGGGGCGTCCCATGGCGGGGTGGCAGGAGGCAACTCTGCTTCTTGAAAGAGGTTAGGCAATGCAGGCAGCACGTGGTCGCCTTTCCTCTTGGCAACACGGCTGGCTCAAGCATGGTTGCACAAGGAGCAAGCAGCGATTTGCACATTTGGATGTGTCAAGCAGCCAGGCTGTTGCTCCACCCGTCTGCCGGAGCTGCAGTCTGAGATCCGCATCACATCTGGGGTGACTAAGCCGGGTCAGAGGTGCCATTCATCCAGCCCGGAGTCAATCCACACCTGACCCTGAAAAGAGGCTTTTGCCTTCCCCGTGTTCCTTGGGGACTGAAGATGGGTTTTTAAAATCAAACTTAAATGCTGGCTGACTTGGATTTGGCATGGGCACAACAGACCAATATTGAGTGGAATGGGTGATGCTCTGCAGATCCTGGAAGACAGTCTGAGATTCTTGGATTAATGGGGGCATTGGTTATATGTGCATAAGTGACACCAGTCATTTGCATTAATGAATTAATTAGTGTCAGTCCTACTGACATTGCACTAGATGGGCATTATAGTAGGAAAGACTTGGGTGGAGACTGATGTCACTGAGCCAGTTGGTCAACAGGATACTAGGTTAGGGAAAATGGAGGGGATCCAATGGTGCTTGTGTTTTCCCTACTCCTGTTTTAAGTAAGGAACATGGAGGTGCTCCATGTGCTCTTGTGCTCTGTTACAAGAGAGAACTGCAGCGAAATGTTGCAGCATGGAGTGCTTCCATTCACGGTTCCAGGGGCTGCCTTCTGTTCCCTCTCCATCTGATGTTTCACCACCCACTCCAACAGGCATCAAGGATTTTGCTGCCCCTGATCAGGTGGTTTTTGTTGGGCTGTATTTTGGGTGCCCCGCTTTATATTTCCCCCACCCTGAAGTTTTTTTGTAACGGAAATTGTGGGCCTCCCCTCCGGCTGCTGAAGCCTCCCCTTGCATTCATAGATGGCATTGTTTTGGCTCTGTGCTGTCTAGCACTTGTGGAGTTCGCTGTTTGCATGCATGTGGTGTGTGCTAGTATGGATAGAGATGCAGGAGGCATCATTTTGGAAGGAATCCAAGGGTGAAATCCTTGTCCAAATGCAATGCCTTTTCTACATGTTTAATTCAGTCTCGGGTGTCTAATTTTTAAAAATTAATTGTGATTGTTAGCAGTTTGCGTGGTCTTCCTCATCTCTGTTTTATCCTCATGACAACCCTATGAGAGAGGTTAGGCCGAGAGTCAGTGACTGGTCCAAAGTCACCCAGAGGGCTCCATGGCTGAGCGGCGACTAGAACGGTGATTTCAAAAGCAAGTCCAGCACCCAACACTACATCCCGCTGGTTCACTTTCTTTGTGTTTTAAGCTGATGCAAGCAGTCTCTTTCTTGATTCCAAGTATTTCTGAGACACAAGCGGCAAAATGAGGAAGTGCAAAGGGGGAAGGGCAAAGGAGTACCGCGTTGCATTTCTGACTATCTCCTTAACGATGGAGGGTTGAGGGACTGTGCTCCTCCTGCCATCATTCAAGCCCTGTTACTCAATTTCACAAGAGCCCCCCCCCCACCGCTTTCACACACACAGATACATATGAAACAGTGGCTAAGATCAGAAAAGCAAGTGCCTACCTAGGACTTCCTAGTGCAAACGGAGTGCCATTCTAAGCTTCGACTGGCAAAGCTAAACTGTGAGAAGGATATATTCTGGGGCTTGCGGTTAAGCATGGGAGCCCCACCATCCCCTCTGGAAGGAGGCGAAGGGTTCGACTGCAGTTGCTCTGCAGTGGGTGCACGTGGGTGATCGGATATGCCTTTGTTCCATAATATTTCTTCAGATCTTTTCTTTAAAGTAAGGACCAGCAATGTATGAAAAGGCATCACATGAGCATGGCCAAAGGAAGAGAAGGAGATGCCAAGCCAAGGTCAACAAGGCATGTGGATCCAAAGGCAGGATTCTCATTCTGGGTGTAAGAGGTGGTGGGTTCACTTCTAGACAAGCCCATGCATTGTGGGAAAGCTGCAGCTTTGGAAGGAACATGTTTGCTCAGTTGCTGGAGCACTTACTTTATATGCAGCTGGTCTCATGTCTGATGCCCAGAATCTCCAGTGTAAAATACCTCTGGTATCAGGTAGCGGGAAAGATGGCTTCTTAAAACCTGGAGACGAAATCCCAGTCAAAATACAGACAAGGCCAGATGGACTCACAGTCTATAAGGCTGTGAGTACTTGCAAAAGCATTACTACAACTACTCACACCACACACAAACTATTTGCACATTAGCAAGTGGCCATACACACTTAGTTGGGGCCTGTGTGTGCTGCTAAGAACTCTTCCATTTGTTTGGGTTAGCAAAGACATGCGAGTCGCATTTCCCAAAGACAAATGGCTTAGCTTTAGCCAAAATTTGGTGGGAATCCAATTTAACACTCTCCTGGCGTTTGACTGCTCCCCACTGCAGTGACTCAGTGGCCATCGCAAAACCATTTGTATCTCCCGTTCTAATATAAAACTCCCCATCTGTGCGTTCTGCAGAGTGTGGAAAATGGGGGAGGCATTCACCACCTCCATTTTGTAACTCCCGTGCCCTCTCACACAGTCGAGCTATTCTTGGATCTTGGATCAAGTCCTTCTCCTTCTCAAGTCCTCCCATTTGTGCCCTTAAGTTAGGGGATGATTCTGTTCTCAATTGTCCCTTCTGTTCTCAGCTGAAAAGAAGATCAATGGCTTATAGAGAGCAGGAAAGTGAAGAAAGTGCACTGTGATGGGTAACTTTAAAGATGTCTGGCCCCTTCTGACCAGCCTCATTTAGGGCCTTCCTGAGTGTAGGGAGTTATTAACTAGGCAAAAACAGGTTGTGTGTGTGTGGGGGGGGGGGCTTGTCCTTTCAGAACTCCTTTTGGTCACAGCCCTGTTCTTTGCACACATGGGGATTGCTTAGGGTTTAGTTGCATCCTCCGAAATTAGCTGGAGGTGATGTTTTAGGAAGGAGGAATAGGAAGCTGAAGGTCGAAGTCCCTGCAGCTCACACTGCAACTAGATGATGATGAGTCATGCAGGCCTCTGTGGCATGGTACAGCCTGCGTGTCCCCCCTTGAGACCCACATGGTCACCTCCGTGAGTGTCCAGCAAACTGCAGGGAGGAAGAGGAGTCCCAAGGTTGTGGGTCATTGCCACTGGGTCCTTGTGGGGTATGCGCCCCACTGCCTTTGACATTGGCCCTGCTCAAGACCTGCAGGCTGCCAGAGGTGGGCCAGTGTGGCAGTACAGTGGACAGAGCAGAAGGACACGCTGCAACAAGACGGAGCCGGAAAGACCACCCACTGCTGCTCAGGGAAGGCCCCCGCTCAAAACAGGAAGCCTTTTTATAGCACTTCCTGTCCCAGAGGGCCAAACCAGCAGCCATGCTGGGTGGATCCAAATCAGAGCCTCGGAAGTGCTCACTGGGGCAGCCACCGCAGAAGCAAGGCCAAGGCCCAGTAGTCCGTTCCATTCTGTGTTGCTGACTGAGCCTCCAGTAACAGGACTGGGACTTCAGATCCCATCAACTCCAAGTTCCTCCAGGTTCAGGTTGTGGGAATGCTGGATTCTGCCAGATCGTTTCTCAGGTCCCAGGAGGGACCTGCCATATTTCTTCCCTGCCCCCTAGACCCAATGGATCCCTCCCTGAGATCAGAAACTGTCCATCGTCTCCAAAAGCATCCCCAAGTTTCTTGGCTGCCCTTTATAAGAGGGAAGCCAACCGTGTGGTTCAGCCCATGCAAAGAACAACAACATCTTAAGACGTTTTGTGATTTATTCCAAGCCACATGGAAGGGAAGGAGAGTGCAGGACACCCCCGGTGCTTTTTCCAGCCTCCTGCGGCCGTCTCCTTCCTCCCACACCAGGCCGGCTTTCCCTGGCATCGCTTCTCTCTCACAGCTGACTGCCTGGAGGGGTGCAGTGCTGCTCCCCGTTGCAGGTCGAATTTGCTTTGTTCTGGAGATGGCTGGATACATAAAGATAAGCTGACTGGCTCCTCTATTTTTTCCTGCTTGGCTTCCTCTTGGAACCTCAGCAGTGTAAAAATGAGAGTCCATCTGACAATATGCCCAGCAGCATTTCCTTTGCTGGTGCAATCGTTCCCACTTCAGGCGCTGCTGTCTGGAGTCCGCCGTCTTGGCCCTCGCCTGCATCCTGGGGCAGGCATACCAGCCAAATGCCTGTGCTGAAGGACTAAAATTAATTCCTCTTCCCTGCTGGCCACTTCCAAGTCTTTGACGGGATCTAGGTGACCATATGACCAAGAGAACATTGGGTGCTTTTGGCATGGAATGGCTTGGGGAGCTGGTCACAGGATCATGGAGGTGGAAGGGCACCCCAGAGGTCTTCTAGTCTAGCCCCTGTAGTGGGCTAGACTAGAGGTAGTGGACCCATGGCTGCAGCATCCCTGATAGGTGGTTATCCAGCTGCTGCTTAAAACCTCCGGGCAAGGCAGTCTGCCGCCTCACACCCCCACCCCAGGCCTCTGCTCTGCCCTCAAATATGTTGCACTATCAGGAAGTTCATCCCAATGTTTAGCCTAAATCTGTTTCCTTGCCATTCCTCGACGGTGGTTTGGGCCTCTGGAGCAATGCTGAAAAATGCGCACTGCCACCCATTCACCAGCCTTCCAAATATCTGAAGCTGGGTATGGTTTGGGGTCCTACTAGCCTCTTGCACAGGCTAAACGCATCCGGCTCCTTCACACTGGGACCCCGCAATCTGCATTGAAAGCCAGTGTGGTGTGGTGTGGTGGTCAGACTGGGAGCTGGGAGATCTGGGTTCTAATTCCCTCTTGGCCGTGAAGCTCAGTGTAGGACTTTGCGCCAGTCACTCTTTCTCAGCCCGGCCTACCTCACAGGGTTCTTGTTGTGAGGATAAAAGGGAGCTTGGCAAGTTGCCTTGGGTCCCTCAGAAGAGGAGACAAAGTAGGAGAGAAATGCAGTGTAATAGCAAAAATGTAATCCTGTTGTTCTTCCAAAGGGTGATAAGATGCTTGCATAACCACTTTTAATGTTAAAAATAAACTAGACATGCCATTTTAGATGTGGGGAGAAGTTTTGGGCCAAGTGCAATTAACTGAAATTCAGGTTGATTGTGTAGTCTCAGCTTTTGCCCTCATCAGCTGGCCATTTTGGGCTATAAATCAGCAATCTGCCTAAAAAAGATACAATTCCTCAGTTGCCATAACACCATGTTCCCTGCATTTCATCAGATGTGTTTGAACCTGACCCTTGTCTGCTTGGCGTTCATTAATCTGGATCCAGACAACCAGGACAATGTGGCACCTGGGATGTGGAAAACAAACCAATGAGACGGAGGGAGGGAGAGAGGACATCTCAAGGGCTAAAGAAAACCGTTTGTCTTAAGTGGCTTGGACTACATTTTTTCCTTTGTTGCAGATGGCAATGAAAATTAAAGCACATCTCCCTGTCAATATTTAGTGTTGCTCCAAAACATCTTAACACAAACAAATGCTCTGGCGATACTCAGATTCTGCCCCATGCCAACCATTACAAGATCAATTGCTCAAAGGCTTATAAGATCATATGACCAGCAGGATAACACATATATTTACATTCTACTTGAATTAAGATCTTTTGCATTAATAAAACCAAGGCAGGAATAAAAGAATGACAATGACAGTATAAATATCCATACAGTTTATTTATTTTATTAATAAAATAATAGAAAACAAAATGCCTCCACTAATTTAATCACATTTCATTCCACTTTTAAGATGAAGGTTAAGGCACCCTTGGCTGCAATGACAAAAGCATTTCATAAAGAAAAAGAAGAAAAACTTTCTTGTCCTGTGGAAAAAGTATCGCAGACTGAAATTTGGCTGGTGCAGACTTTGTAGACAATGCTTACAGCAAATGATGTGAATTGTGTTGAACTACAACTGTATTAGCACAGACTATATCGACAGTATGTACCCTGTGAAGTACTACATTGAAAAGCACACCCCAAATGTAGTAGCCCCAAGGCATGGGGGTGTGGCATCTGGTGTGTGGAAGCCATGACAAAGCTATCTTCTCCCCCCTTTTTAGGGGGGGGGCAGGAAGCACTGGAGTTGTGGGAGTGCTTTTTCAGGCAGGGGGAAAAATGGAGTTGGCACCAAACATGAACGAGGAAGAAAAAGAAGAAAGAAGACGGCCCCAAATTAGGACTGAAAAATGTAGAGAACTTCAGTAAAGTTCCTAAAGTCTTTGGATGCAAACTGAATTCTTGTGCCCCTGAGGAACAGTTCTACTGAAATGTGTCTGGGGCAATTTCCTCTTTTATGGAAGTTCCCTCTACTTTTCATTTAGAGGCTTGCAGCTTTCTAATTTTTTTAATTTTTTTTTTTTGCTCTGGTGCTCCTCCAAGCCAGTTCTTTTAATTAGAGATACCATGTGCAAGGAAGATGTGTGCCCCGCCTCGCACAGGGGGCTTGGGAAAAGGGGAGCTGTAGTGCACATCACACTGAGCTAACGGAGGTGTACTGCATGATCCCAAGCAGGTGCAATAGCAGGAACCGAGCAGGGTCACCTTCCTTCCAAGGAATGGCTTGTCCAACTTGGCATGGCACGGCTCATGCAAGTGAGTCAGACCACGGCAATTTCCTGTCTGTAGTGTGTCAAAACATTCGGGAGCTCAGATCATTAAAAAGAGGAAAAGACACACGGCTCAGCACTGCTAGCATTATCACTGCTTGTCTGAATTCACCAACCGTTCCTGAGAGTCATTTCCTACCATAGATATCCTTCTGGGTTTGTATTATTTTATTAATCAACTACCTTTTTTGTTTCCAGGGCTACCACTGAACTCTTGGCAACCAACTGCTTCTCTGCTCATAAAAAAAAGAATTTTTGCTTGTCTTTCCAGGGGCTGAACTTTGACAGGAAGCTATAAGTAATTTTTCCAGCACTGCAAAACCAGACTTCTACAGTGAATTTTGAAGGGGAAGTCACAACCTCGCTTGGCAAAACCGTAACATCTTTCCTTAGTGCCTACTTTGGACAAAGCTCTGCCATCCATCCATCTCTATCTACTGGTAACGCCTTTACTCTCACAACATCTTTACTCCTTTGGCAGAAGCGTCCCTCCAAAGGAGGTTTTGGCAATTGCATGACATCCTGCTGGTGAACCCTGGAAGGTGTGCCAGATGAGGCCTCTTTCTCCAGGAGACGGAGCTTCCCCGCTCGGGTTGCTCCTCCGAGGACCAGACTACCTGCGTAAGCAGCTGGAGGTGAGCAGCGGGGGACGGACCTTGAGTGCCGTGGAAAGGCTGGAAGCAGACAAAGCCAAATACGTCAAATCCCAGCAGGTGATCAACAGTCGTCAAGAGCCGGTGTTGCTCAGCCCCAGCCTCCAGGCCTCTCCTTGCTGCCGGAGGCCGCTGACTCTGCACCAACACAGTGGGTTCTCACAAGGCTCGGCGGCGGGCCAAGACAGCCTCGGGCCCAAGAAGCTGCCTCCTCCTTCTCCACCTCCTCAGTCGCCCATAGCGCGGAGAGCGGGCAGCCGGCGCATGCTGCGGCCCGACTCGCTGGTCATCTACCGGCAAAAGAAGGACTGCTCGGCTGTCAACAAGGAGAACGGCAAAGGCTACGGGCTCGTCCGGCGCCTCTTTCAGGGCCCGCTGAGGGAGGGCCTTAGCAGCCACCCTTCCCCAAGGGGCGTGTTGGGAGATGGTCAACTGCAAGGGGAACGGCGGGAGGCCTCCATGGTCTGGGCGCCAGCAGAAAGGGAGAAGACACGAGTCATGCGTTCTGTAGGCATCCTGGCCAACTCCAGCTGTGGGCCAAGCCGGATACCCCTGCCCACCACCCAGCTGGAAACGGACCCTGTTTCTCCCTCCTCCGGCCCTGGCCTGAGAGACTCCAAGAGGGAGCTGGGGCTGAGCTATTCCCTTCCTCTCTCGGAGAAGGAGCGGTTCTTTAACTACTGTGGCCTGGACCGGAACCTGGTGGAGGTGCTCGGAGAGGAGCGGTTCAAGCCCGGCAGCTGGGAAGCTGGCTCTTCCTGCCTGCTCGTAGGGAGCGTGGGGTCGGCCACTTCCGAGCATGCAGGCCCCTCGCACAATGGAGAGGACCTGTCCACCGAAGAGCTGAGCGAGAAGCTGCCCGCCCTGGTCTCTGTTGTCGAGAGAAACGCCCGGGTCATTAAATGGCTGTACAGCTGCCAGCAGGCCCGGACTGTGGCCAAGGAGTCCACAGTATGAGCAAAGCCCATGGCCACAAGGTGGCTCCTGTCATAAGGAGGAGGAGAGCCGGGCAGTTGGGTTCCCAGAAGCTTGTCAGGGCCTGGTGGGCCTCCTTGGGGCCCTGGTTCTGTCTGAAGGTGTTGGAACATCCCTGCTTGGCAGGAAGAGATGGTGCGGCTTCAGCAGGCACCCCTCTCAGCATGGAAGCGGACAGACCATTGGAGCCCCTGTGCTGCCGTGCGAAATAGCCCTGCTGTCGGCCAGAGTGGCGGGAGGGCTGTGGGTGAGGACGTGCTGAGGCCTACGCTTGAAGGCACGTGCGGTTTGTGACAAGAGCTCTGGTGCCTCGCTGTCCTCCATGGTGGCATGAGACAGAGGCCACCAAATGGTGGGCACGTGATCCTTCTGCGCTTGCTGGAAAGTCAGGGCAGTGTGCCAGGTTGTGTTGGAAACTTGGGTCCAAATGCCCATGGGATTGTGAAGGTCTCTGAGTAATGTGCTACTGTGAGGGGCCGTTGTGGAAATAAAACCCGATCCACTCCATCGGCTAACGCCTGGATCCCCTAGTGGAAGGCTATGAATGTGAGAAGGATAATTAGCACTACTAAGCCCTTGTTAGGCTCAGCCCATCTGTGCTAACCCCGAGGGAGCGATGAACAACACTGGGGAACCCCCTGCCCTGTCAGCAGTTCTCTTAAGCTTGTCTTACTGGGCCTGAAACAGAATGATCCAATTTCCCCTTTGAGAAATTCCTGTCATGATTCAGTCCAGCGGGGAAAGCTCTGGTTTTGTTCCATCTTCTCTGCCTGTTTGTTGACGCATGTGGAAGTTTGCATCAGCTGCTCTGCTTTGCTACTGCAAGGTTATGTTTCCATGTGTTAATACTAAAAAGGAATATGTTTGTAACCTTATCCTGTGTCTGTGGACTGTGACCAGGGAGGGGAATCTCTGGGGCATGGGCAGTGCTACGGACAGTAGTGGGTCAGGTCTCCCAGGACTGTGCTTGTCCTGGCCCTCCTTCTCCCCTTCTCCCAGCAGACCAGGACAAAGGCTTTCTAAGGGAAAGGCTTCATTATGTTAAAGCTGACCAGGAATGCTGGCTTTGTATGCCCAAGAAAGTCCATAACAAAAGACAGAAGCTTAAATGGGGCTTGGTGATGGGAAGCTGATTCCACACAGAATACCCTCTTTCCTTATAAAATTGAAAAGAGCAAACCATGCCTTCAAGGTGGGGCTCCTTGTTTTAATGGGCAGTTGCCTGGAACATCTGATGCTCTCAACTGAGCAGGCTTGGATTAATGGTGCAAGGCCTGCCCCCTTCCACACTAGTGTGCTCACTAGACTTTCCTACAGAATTTAGAACTGACTCTCAGCAACCACCTGGCTTATTCTTGGCTTGTCTCTAGCCTGGCTGTTTCAGCTGCAAAGTCTTGTGCATTTCATCAGAGTCAGAATCCGTATCCACAACCTTTGAAGGCTCTTGGATAGGAGAAATAGTTCCAATCCTTGCAGCAGGACTGTTGCTTCCTTTTTCTTAGCAAGGGTGCTGATGGAATCTGGCACCCCCATGAGGTTTCCCTCTTCTCTCTGAGCTTCTGGGAGCTGAAGGGAAATGACCAGCAAAAATCAATTGTTCTCTGTCTGAGGGCTTCACCAGAAGCGGATTTCCTCTGATGCCAGCATTGTTGGCTGCAGAGGACTCCTGTAAATCCACAATTCTGCTCTGCACCACAGCACCACCTTTGTGTTGTTTAATGGAACATGTGGAAAAGGAGAGGGGGAAACTCCATGGAAAAAACCCCCTTGTGTGAAGCTTGCTAGAACATGAAAACATGCTGAATCAGTGGTCCATCCAGTCCAGCACTTCATTCACATGGTGGCAAACCACCATGGATCCTTCAAGCAGGATGAGTACAAGACCTCCACCTGCCCAAGTTCCTCAGCTGATAATAGTGTTGAATGTCACCTAGTAGCCTTTATATAGCCTCCTCCTCCTGGAATTCATCCAATCCCCCTTTTAAGCCACACGAATTAGTGGCCATCTTTATTTCCCATGGTTGTGAATACTGTATAAGTAGTACTTCTCTAAATCTTTTCTTAATCTCTTGTGTTCTGATGCTCTCACAAGGAAAGTACTCAGGAAAGCACTGGGTTAAATGCCTCCTTTAGTCAAGCCCACCATGCAGTGGCCATGTGTCCTCTTTTACAAGGGACAATCCTCTATTTCAAGCGCCGCCAAGGGACTGCCATCTGTTTTGAAGGAGACTTCTGTTTGGAGACTGTCCAGCCCAAACCCAGCTGAAGTTAAACACCACCCAAAGGAAGAGCTGCACCTTGGCATTGCCCATCAACAGCACCTGGACAGTAGACTGAGCAAGGCATCCCAGTCACCTGGGCACACCTACCACATGGAGAGATGTATTTTTATTTAAAATACAGCATCTCTGAATTTGCATTTATACGTATACATTGGCATATGCAAACTTATGCCAATAAGTGATTCACAAGTGGCCACTGTACCTGCTGGCAGAGTTAGATCTACCATCTGTTTCCCCTGATATGGAAGGTTCAAAAGAAAGGGTTTAGGAGCCCTTTATTTCCTAAGCCAGTACATACACCGCCCCCTTGTGGTAGCAGGAACACAAGACAGTCCCCGCAGGTCAAGACTACATCTGCTTGCTTGTATACAGTACCTGTTTTCCAGATGTTTTGGCCTACCACTCACCAGCCCAAGCTAACAGCACCAAGTTGCCCTGCCAAGTTGCCCTGCCTTGGCAGAGAGAGACTATTCTAGGCCAACTTCCCAAGAATAGGTTTTCATTTTTAAATAGGTAAATTACTACTCTCTGTGAAGGTAAATTAAATAGGTAAATTACTACTCTCTGCAAAGATGCACTTGACTTTGTGTGTGTGCGTGCACACACATGCAAATATTAAGTGTACATCCTAAAAAAAAGGAAAAGGGATTGCTGAACTGCAATTCCAGGGGGCTTTCAGGCCCAACTTCAATCCATCCCCAGCAAAGGCAGAATAAATTATGTAGAATACTGAAAATGGCACAATTAGGAAAGCTGCTTGTGGGTAGAATTTAAGACTTCTGTTGGCTTTCCTTACTGGAGTAGAATTTGGGTTAACCACAGAGTTGTAACTGCAGCCTTGGCTGTGCACTTTGCCTGTTTTGAAGGTATTCCATGCACCCTACATTCCGGATAAATCTCCCTGAGCAGAGTGGCACATGCTCCTGAGTAGGTGTGCACAAGACCACACTGTAAATGCATCTGCTAGGGGCAGAAATTCCCTCACATGTAAAAGTCAATAATGAATCTGAAGCTATCTGTGGATGTAAAAATAAGTTTTTAATGCTCAACACATCTCTTAGCTACAACTGTAGTCGTGGCTGAATATTGGGGGAGGAGGGAGGCAGGGCAGGAGAACAAACTAGTCACGGGGCACTGAACTCTTCTCAAGCAATGAAGAAATGGGTTCGGCGTGGAATGGATCAGGACGGTCCGTGGTTTTCTGTTTTTGTTTAATTATCGTTGTCAACAAAGATCCCAAGAAACGCACTGCAAATAAGGTCGAGGTAGGTATGCCCGCGTCCACCATCACATGAGCAGAAAGTTCCGGGGAAGTCTGCCAAACCTTTTGTGCTGATGCAGTCTTAAGTGGGTCGCAAAGCCCCTCCTATCCAGAGGCACCTCCTTGCTGGAAAGCAGTGCCAGGACTGCCAGAAATGCTTCAGGAATCAGACCTGTGTTGGGCTGCTGTGGAGCTTCTCCAGCAGCAGTCTCAGTCATGGGACAGCAATAGCCTTTCTGTTGGTGAATTTCTGTTCCTGGGGAAGGAAAATCTTCCCTGCCAGTATGACAGAATCCCAGGTACAAGTGAGCCTTGATTCCAAGGTGGGGGTGGAACTCCGGTGTCCATAGACAATGGAATAACAGGGTACCATCCACCGCAAGAAGCTCCGCATCCATAATCCACTCTCATTTTAAAGGGCAAGAGTATGCCTGATATAAGGCAGTTCTGGGGTGGGAGTCTCACCCCTGTTGCCACTCGCTGGGGCTCCGCATGGCTGGCCTCCAGTCAGTCTGCTCCGACTCCTTGTGAACCACAGTGGTGCTTCTGGCTTACGTGGGCCGACAGATGCCACAAATTAAGTGCACAGGAAGCTGGTGGCGATGCGGCCAGCCCATCAGTCAATCTAAGATCAGAGGAGGCCTGCTGGACCAGCCCACGGTCCATTCCACACAGTGGCCAGCCAGCTTCCCACTGAAACCCACAGGTGGGGCTTGCATGCCACAGCACCCTCCCACCCATGTTCCCCAGCAAGTGGTGTAGCTAGTCATAGTGCTTCTGATCCTGGAGGGAGCACAGAGCCACCAGAACAAGCAACCATGGACTACATCTGGAATGTCCGGACCTGGGCTGCTCCAGGACTCCATCTGCTGGTCAGGCACCAGAACAGCCACCCTGGTACTTGCAGGATTGGTCCCAGACCCTGCTGGAGCTCTCAGGGCCTGGATGAGCCCCAGCTGGAAGAATGAGCTATACAACAGCAAGCTCATGCCTCTGCAAGCTCTCAGCATCCCAGGTCTCTTGATTGCTGTTACGGGGCTCCAGTGCCTGCAGCCTGCCTGAATTCCTGCCCTACTCACCATGTCCTGCTGCTCCTGAATTCTCTCCGGTGATCCTGCCCCAAGATACCTGCTCTGTTTTACCCATGGTTGACTTTGGGCTTCTTTGTGGCCACGCCCTTGCCTGTCTGCACCACACACTCCTGGTTCTTGGCCCAGGCTTGTTGTGTAATCTTACTGGGCTGTGACTTGTGTCTGGACCTGGCTTTGTCCTGTTGCCTGGGTCTTGGAGCTTTTGCCTTGACTCTTGCTGCCCATGCTCTGGACCTCAACACAAGCGCCCTTGAAAGCCATCCAGGTGAGTGGCCATCACTACATCTTGTGCAGGCAAATGCCACAGCTTAATTATGTTAAAAGTCCTTCCTTTTACCTGTCTTGAATCTTCCATCAATCAGCTTCCCGGGATGACCCCTGTGGGTTCCAGAGAGAGGAGAAAAGCGCGTCCCTCTCACTTTCTCTGCTTCATGCATAATTTTGTACACTCCTGATTTGCCCCCCCCCCCGCCCCCAACTTTGCTAAGCTAAACAATTCCAGCTGTTGTAACCTTTCCTCACGGGGACCTGCTGCAGCCCCTTAAATGTTTTAGCTGTCCCTTTCTGCACTTTTTCCACTTCTACAGTTTATTTTCTTGGTTGTGGGGACTAGAGCTGTACAGAGTTTGATCGCTGTGCTTGCCCAAAGATTTGTACAAAGCCAGCATTATCCTGGGAGTTTTATTTTCAGTGCCTGTCCTAATTAGGCTTTACGCGGAGTTTGCCCTTTTCACAGCAGCTGCATGCTGGCCTGGCATTCTATCTAGCTGTCCACCATAATGAGAAGATCCCTTCCCTGGTCAGTCAGTGCCAGCTCAGATCCCATCACCACATCCTTGAAGTTGGGCTTCTTTGCTCCAAAGTGCATGGCTTTGCCCTTGTTTACACTGAAGTATATTTGCCATTTTGATGATAGTCCTCCCAGCTAGGAGAAATCCTTTTGGAACTCCTCACATTCCTTTCCATTTTGACCACCCTTACCAATTTGACTTCAGCTCGTTATTGCTGGCCCTGAATTGCAGGAACCTCTGCAGCGTTGAGTAGGAATCTTTTTGCAGCCACACCTAGAGATGCTGGCGATTGAACCTTGGATCTTGTGCATATAATTCACTACTGCTAAGCAACAGCCCAAGAGAAGGTGGTCCCAGGCCTACAGCCTGCACTGCAAATGCGGAGAGTAATTCCCTAGCCATGGGGTCCACTCGACAGTGTCAGAGTGCCATTCCTGGCCCATTGAGGTGGTTCTCTGTGCAAAGGTGCCTCTTATTTCCATCAGTAGCCTGTGTATTCTATGCTTTCTCCAAGGAGCTTGGGGATTTATTCTTATGATGACCCTGTGAGATAGGCTAGGCTGAGAATTGGTCGTTTCCTAAGACCCATCCAACGGGCTTCAAGGCAGAGCCAGGATTTGCAGCCACATCTTCTCAGTCCAAATCTACCTACTACAGCACATGGGTGAAGGATCAACCGGCAGCCTCTTCTTCCTTCTCCACCCGTGGAGTGAATGCATGGATGGACCACCACTGAGAAGGTGGCTCCCTTAGAAAACGCACAGGACATGAGTAATAACCCCAGGCAGGGGAGGGGTTGCAGACTGTCTCCTTCTCTTTCAAGAAGGAAAGGAGAGATGGGGAGAGATGGGATGCATTCAGTTAAGACACAGGTCGCAGGGCAGCGTGGGGCATCCTAACATCGTGATGGTTAATGACACCCACCTCATCATGCCTGACTTTTCTGCCTGAGAGTTGCTGGAAAAAAGTTAAAGCGCTTGTTCCCCAGTGGAAAGTAGCCATACCAGCACAGAGCCGCTGTCCATCCCTTCCCTGCCCGCGCTAATTGCTCTTGGAGGTGCTTTTGTTCTTCATCTCAGCCAGTTTGTTGGTCAGGAAGCTCCACTTGAAGGCCACTCCTTCGGCCTCTCGAAGGTCATTGTCATGGCCGGTGCTGCTGGCATCCTCGTCCGCCATTTCCCCCAGGGGGCCGCTGCTCTCGGCGACTTGCTCTCGGGAGTCGGCCTTCGAGGCCATCTTTTCCAAGGCTGAGGTCTGCTGCCACTTGGCGGCAAAGACATCCCAGAGCCCCACCGCCTTCTTCTCAGAGTGGGGCTCCTCCGCTGGCGTTGCTGCTAACGGGCTGAAAGCGAGAGAAGAGGAGACTTTAGGAAAGGGTTTGGGGCACAGGGCTGCAGTTGCCACAAGTTCCAAGAAGGCTAAGGATCAGATTAGGAACCTAGACTGCTGCCTTGGGTGGGGTTCAATTCCAGAGCCTGCGGAAACCACCTTGGGTCCCTTCCAAATGAAAAAAGCAGAAATTAATATAATTATAACCGTCATAAACCAGAATTAAAATCATTAGCAACATTGCTGGATTTTATTCTGGTCTAATTCTGTTTTATTAACATTTTCTCATGCTGCATTGTATGTTTTAATTTTTATCGGTAGAGAAAGGCAATCGACACGTAAGTGCAATGCATCCGGCCTGTCCTTATCAACTGGGCAGCCAATGTCTTCCTTTCTCACAAGCATTTGAGAGCGACCATTCTCACATGCACAATCAACAGTCCCGTGAGTCTGCCGGTCCTGTGGCAGAGCAACAGCGGGGGAGAAGGGAAGTGAGGAAGCTTTCTCTTACTGATCAGCAGATGGCTCGGAGGGCAGCAGCTGATGCTCGTCTTCCCGGCTGAACAAAGACGACATTGTCCTCCAGCCTTTGGCTCCGGCACCCTGGACCTGCAGCACAAGAGGGAGAATTGAGAGGAAGGCCATGCTGCTGCTGCTGCACCGCTGTGAAACAGTCAGCTTTTCACTGGGAAACAAAAGGCACATCTCTGCACTGTTGGCAGTGCTGGCCCCTGTCGGGCCCCCGGAGAAGCACCTCTGCTCCTCTTCAGCATCGTGAGTGGCTTGCTCAGCCCCTGCAGCAGCTCTGGGAGGGAGCAGGAGCTGGGGATGCCCCGGCTGCCATGCTTCGTGCCACTCCCCATGCCTCCTTTACCCATCTGTCAAGCAGCATGGTGCTGGCAGGCAGCTTTGGGAAGACCCTGGACCAACAGGACGATGAGCAAGTAGGTCCTGGATCAAGGCGAGAGAGAAAGACAAAATGGAGGCTGTACTACTTGGGGCATGTCAGGAGGAGAGGCACCTTGGAGCAAACCATCACGCTTGGAAAGCTGAAGTCAGAAGAAGGAAAGGGAGACCAATAGGGTGCCCAGCTATTCCCCTCCCTTCCTGGGACTGCACATCTCTAGGAAACCCAGGGCATCTTTGAAAGCGATCCACATCGAAAGCTTTGTGGGGCATCTCTCTCGCATGCCTTTTTTCCTTAGGTGGAAATTAGGGGCCGTCCATCATGCCTCATGGAGGTCAACCTAGTTTGACGACGGAGTTTTGCACCACACACAGCTTCAGTAAAGCTCAGGATAAAAGCTGCAATGGATAAGGAGTCCTGCTGACACGAGTGTGACCACACTCTTCTGCCATTGGGCATTGTGCCTTGTCAGGACACAGTGCATGATGTGGCTGCATTCCGGGCTTAAAAGAAAAGGTGGCTGCCCTCGAAGATTTTGTTTCAAAATGAAAGGAAAGAGTGATGCTCTGAGTCACTTTGTACTGAATACAGGAATTCTGCCAGCCTGAAAAAACATGGGAAGTTTCTCCGAATCCTCCACCCTCACAAAAATCATGAGGGGAGGGCCCCCTCACCCCCTCCCTGCTTCATTCTTGGCTCTTCTCCAGCACTGCAGTCCTCCCATTGATTAGATTTATGCCCTACCTTTTTCTCCTTTGAGGAACTCAAGACAATTTACGTAATCCTCCTTCACGCTACTTTATCCTCACAACACAACCCTGTGAGGTAGGCTAGGTGGAGGGTCTGTGGCTGGCCCAAAGCCACCCAGTGAGTGCTGTGGCCAAGTGGGGACTAGAACCGGAATCTCTCGGATCCCAGTCCAGTGCTCCCCATGATGCCATGCGGGCTGTCATACGTATGCTTGGGAGCTCAGACGATCAGTCAGCCAGCCACCTCTGCAGTCTCCCATGCTGACTTCCGCTGCAGCTCCAGCCTGCCTTCTCTGTCCACGAGATGCGCTGGGCTACAACCCACATCATCCTCACCCACGGTGGCAGGGGATGCTGCAGACTGTAGTCCAGCATGCCTGGAGAGCCCTAGGTTGGGAAGGGCAGCTCTGGAGGCTTGAAGACAACCTGAGTCCCCGATGGGAAAAACATCTTGTCCTTACCCGCCGTGCCAGCTGCGAAACAGGGTTCGAGCCCTCTTCTGCCAGCAGGGTGGAGCCTGAGGCTTCCATCAGCTCGGGATTCTCTCTCTGAAACAAGAAACAGCTTCAGCAGTAGTGAGGAGGTGCTTGGACTGGTGGCTGCAGGAATGGGCACCCTGTGGCCCTCTTGGAGTCATTGGGCTCCGGCGTGTGTCCTCCTGGAGCATAAGCTAGGCGGACAGACAGTATCGGACTAGTCGGAGAAATCATCCGGCCTGGTATAGGAGCTCGTTCTGTTCCGAACAGCGGCATTATCTCAGGGCAGAACTTTGAGGCACACGGTCAGGGCTCCTTGAAGCAGGATGCCAGGAAGGCTCCCAGGTGAAGCGTGGCCTTCAAAGGTGGGATCCCAACCCCTTTTGGGGCTTTCAGGCACAACTGGGGATTTGAGACACTACCGTGGCCACCACCTCTACAAAGCGACTCCCACAAAGGACGTGGCTAGTAACATAATGACTGTCGTGGGTCAAATCCCCAGATGTGCCTGCACCCCAGATGTGCCTGGCTAGTCACACATGAGCTACAGAGCAGTTGGGTGGCAGGTGGGCATGCAGGAAGGGGGAATTACAAGGCAAAGGGGCAGAGGGGAGAGAAAGGGCAAGCTTAGAGCTAGAGAGAAAGAAGACTGGACTGCCTACCATTTTCAAGATTATAGTTGAACTATTTTTTGAAGGAGCAGGGAGAGGAGTGCTTCATGGGCACCATGGAGGTACCTAATCTGAAGGGGGAAAGGCTTTGATGACAATGTGTCCTCTTTTGCAGAGAACAGTCCTCTCTTTGAAGGCATCCTCTATTTGAAGAGTTGCCTGGGGCAAAGACCTAGAAGGGTGGAGAGTACATGGGACCCCTGAAGTTGCCCCCAGCACTCAGTCAGTAGCCAGATCACTCTCAGCCAGATATATTGCACTTCCATTTAAATGATGGATTTTTGAGCTAAACTTGTGGCTGGACATATGTACTAACATAAGCAAGTTGGGTTTTGCTTTGTCCTTTTTTGGTGTGTGTGAGGTGCATTCCTTCTTGTTTGATAACATAGGTAACACTTAAATAAGTCCAGATTCCAGAAGTACAGACTGCACACTGGTTCCTGCAGAAAGAGGAAGGCTTTGAAGCCAAAGATGGATTAGCTCCGGTTTTTCCCACACTGCCCTCTTTCTTGAACTCACTACATTCATTCATAATATTTACAACCTCAGACCCTCGTGTTCTTCCCTCAATCTTCCTTCCACATGCAGCTGTGCACTGATCAATCTTCTAAAATATTATGACCAGCCTCCCTCCCTAACCCCCTTGCTAAATGCTGGCACATGGTGTTTTAAAGTGTTTGTTTTTAATACAGTCACTTATAAATAGTATAGATGGCAGTCCCTTATGTGAAAGAGAAAGCAGTCCTATGAGAAGGGAACGCCTCTTCGAAGGCTATCTTTGCTACAACACACACACGTGCAACACCTAAAAACAATGCATATGTTCTAATTTTTCAGACTTATTTTTTCTCTCACATGCAAGTTTATTCAGATTTAAATAGCTTAATGGATCAATCTGTTAATTTTTTTAAACTAGGAGGCAGGCTTGGCCCTGGGCTATAGTTTAGGGCTCACAAATGGACAAAAGAGATCTCTGCATGTTTGAGACTTTAACTCCCAGCATTTTTCACCCCTGGCCATGCCAGCAGGAGCTTCTGGGAGTTGAAGCCATAAACATCTGGAAATCGACCTTCTGCCCTCGTCTGGACTATGATAAAAAGCTTCTTCCCTATGGGAGGGAGAGTGAAAGAAACCCATCTTCCACCATTGCCCTTTGCTCACTGACCAAAAGAGGAAACTGGGCCCAGTTGAGAATGGCTCTACCTCATCCTGGAGATCATCTTCCTGTGCTTCTCCACCAAGGGTCTGCAGTACTTTGGCCTTATAAATCTTCCAGAATCCCTGAGTCATCCTGGCAAAAGCTCGCACGGCTCCCCAGCTCTCAAGTCCTTCTCCTTGAAGCAGGAGGGTCCCGCCAAGCCAGTTCCTGAGAGCCAGCAGCTGGGGGGCTTGAAGCCTCAGCAATCACCTCCACAGGTTCTCTGTGCCCAATTCCAGGTGGGCTCGTTCCAGCTGCCACTGGGCCTCTGCTCCCAGCTGCTTCAGAGAATCTGCAAGGAGCCCGGCACAGCTCAGGCAAATGCTCGCTCGTCCTGCAAATTCACACCTGTCGCTGGCGGCCTTCTTCTCGGATCTGATGTCTTCATTAAAATTTAAGGAGCTTCCAATGGACATCTCAAAGAACAAAGAGGAATTGGATCCATGGCTGGCCCAGAATACCAATGGATTCCACCAACAAAGGACGCTGGATCCAATGGGAACTCTCTGGGCCTTCCTGGCCTCTTTGAGCATCCTGTCCCCAGAGACTCACACAAACAGCCTTTTTCTCCCCACCTTGCAGGATGCCAGCTAGTCAGTCGCCCATTCAGGTCCTTTGTGCCAGCTGTGCCCACCTTCTGTGGAGAAGCCCCTCATCTTCAGGGAAGAGCTGTCCACACACCGACCCAGCCTGGGCTTCTTCTCCCACTTTGGAGTCCTGAGGAGAGCTTCATGTTGTCCCTGCTAAGGTCTTGCATTACGCTCCATTGTCTGCACCCTGTAACTGATCTCTCATAAGAACATGGTAGCCCAGCAACAGGCTCAAAATAGCGCCTGGCAGCTAAATTATTTCGTAGGACTGATAGCCTCAGAGACCCGGGTCTTCTGCTTGATGGATTTGGTTTCTGTGCTAGACAGAGAGCTCTGCGCCCTCTCCCTCCCTCACACGAAGGCAAGCCTTCTTCCTGCACGTTTCAGGCAAAGAGTGTTGATTCTTTGCTTGCTCTTCCTTCTGGAGAAGTGGCTCTCTTGCCTGCCATGCCTCCGCACCATGCTCCAGTTGTTGCAGAGAAGGCAGGCAGGCAGGCAGGCAGGCGTCTTTCCACAGCCCCCCTCCCCTTGGCTAATGACAGATGCCTGTCTGTAAATGTATTATTGATTTTTCCCAGCCTAGTGCAGTAACGCGATCATGAGTACTTCACTGAGCAGCGGCTATTCCTTTGTCCCACCCTGACAGCCACGACCTAAATGAAACCACCTAACCACGCTGGCATCTCCCACAAGGGCTGGATTGCACCGGGAACAGCAATGTTCAGGTGAGCCAAAGCATTCTTGTTCTTCCATGCTTGTGGAATGGATTTGTAGTCCAAGGCATCTGAAGGGAACAGCTTGGGTGAAGGCTGTGTGGCATGCACCCACATCTCCAAATTTTCTCCCACATCTGAATTTGTTAGATCACAACATTTTTCCATTTCATATATGGTGAAATCATATACAAAAAAAAGCCAAATAAAATGCTAACACATCTACAGCAGCCAAATTTAATAGGTACAGCTATTTGCAACATGGAAATGGACCCTGCCATGCAACTGTCAGAAAAACAGTGGTGGAACTCTAATTCTGCACTTCAAACATGGATAAACCCAGATGGATGCAAATCTTTGAAGAGCTAAGCACACCAAGCTGTCAGGTTTGCTTTCTCAGTTTTTCAAAATCTGTTTTTTAAAAAACTCTCAGATTTTTAACATCTCAAGTTCCTTTTGGCCATTGATGAAGAATGCGTACATTTCTGTAGGTTCTTAACAAACAACCCAAACCAAAGTTTTCACCCATCCCCAGCATGTGTGACATGTAACTTATGCTGCCTTTCTTTCCATGTCAGAAGTTAATCAATCAGGATGCACTTCACTTGACTGCTGCTTCTCAGAGTTCCCCATATCGGTTTAGAGGGACCAACAGAACGATGCCCCTGCCTCCTGGAATTATTGCTTTCCTTATATGCAGAGACATTAATCAGTGAGAACATCTTCAAAAAACCAACACTAAACCAACACTACAATATCTGTAGTTGGCACAGCCCCTGGGGCAAGGACCTCTTTTCATTGCTGCTTTTGCTGATGTAAAACACCATGTGCATTGATTGATGAAGCAGAAACAAAAACAAAGCAAAACAAAAAACAGTAGCTGCGAATCTCATCCAGCCACACATGTTCAGCTGGAGGGAAAGGAAATTTCTGCAAGCTGGAGGCAACAAAAATCGGTAAATGTTACAGTTGATGTGCTGTGAGTTTCATGGCTTGCGCAGACAAAACAGTACCATCCATGCAGGCTTGTGGGAGTGCTGTTCACAAAACTACAAGTATTCTTTGGGATGGGGAGAGGAAGAGAATGTCTCCATCCCAAACAGTCCAGTGAGGACTCTGTGTGGACAAATTTCAATGGTTATGGAATACTGTCTGAATGCTGGGAAGGGCAGGGGATACAACTGGGTGTCTGGAATCCAGAGTGTGTTATTTATATATTTTATATTGTCTCTGACACTTTTTGTGGAAAGGCAATCCAAACATAGCTATAATAACAAAAGGGTGCCTGACAGACTGACCATCAGCTCCATTGTGCCGAGACAGTGAAACCTAGACACTCGACACTTGGCACACATGTGGTGAAGTCAGGGGAGGTTAGTAAGTCACAAGGTGGAGATATATGTCTGTCCACCACCATGGAGCAGTTTCCTTACTCTGGGGACTGTAGTGTGGCACTATGTCGGGGACCATGCCAACATGTGCCTGCCAGTAGTAAATAAAAGGTTTTGAAAAGTGTGAAATCTAATACTCAGGTGAAACATGGCATTTATCTTTCTCTTCTAATGCTCAGTTTCTTGTTGCCTATACCAGAGAGAAGGAAAGAAATCTGAGGTTGTCAAACACTACTGACTTGCAAACCAGTAAGCAAGCAAACCAATAAATAGCATGTGTGTTTTAAATTCAGTGCCGCACAAGTCCAAACAAAGGATGGGAAAAGTGGGGGTTTTCTGTGGACTGGGCTCAAGATTAATTCTGTATTCCACTAGCCACGAGGCTAGTTGGCAAGGGGCGGCATAGAAATTTGTCTAATAATAAATAAATAAATAAATCCTACAGCACTTTAAAATGCCTTCTGTTCAAATGTGAAATGCTGCCCATGATCTAGCACACTTGTATCACCTTGCATGTGACTGCCATTTGGAAACTCTTGATAAAAGAAACCATAAATCTACTATGTGAATTAAGCAATTATATATGGGGTGGAAGGGACAGTTGTATAACAGGAAACAAAGCCTACCATATCCAATTCGAACAGCAGGAGAAATTTAGGTCAACAGAATCAAATGACCTTGGACAGGATGCTGGGTTATCACCCTTTGCTTGCAAAGAGCCCTACAAGATCTTTTGATGCTCTGGCCTCAGATTCCCTCCATAGAGGATTAGCCAAACACCATGACAACAGTAACACAGGTCAAAGAGCCATCCTTTGCAGTGACTGGACATTAATCAGTGGTGAGCTGAAACACAATCTCCAGATAGAATTACATTCCACTTGCTTTCATCTCAGAGGCTTAACATAGAATTCCAAGAAAGGATAAAGGGAAGAATGTTTCCGTTGTCAAAGGACTGTGGTCTACCAAGAAGCATAGTCAGATCAGGAAATCCAGAGGTCAGGAGAAAATGTTTATCTATTTTTTAAATGGTGTATCCCACTTTAATTACTTTGAATGATTTATAAGACAGCCAGTGTGGAGTAGTGATTAAGAATGTGGGGCTGGGTTTCAGGCGATCTGGGTTCTAGTCCCCGCTCAGCCATGCAGCCAAGTGGATGACTTTGGGACACTCACAGAATCTCAACCCAATTTACTTCACAGGGTTTTTGTTGAGGGGATGAGAATGAGAGCAGCAGGAGGAGTTAGGCCACTTGAAGTTCTTTGTAAGAAAGAAAGAGATACCCTCAAGGTACCCAGGACCCCAGCCTTCCAGCTCTCAACATCAAAGGGAAAAAATGACACATGGTCATCCTATCAAGTGTGCTCTCCTTTACAAAGGACTGTCCACTGTTAAAATGTTTCTTCTGTTTGAAGGACTGCCCTCCTGAATTCTGGTTTAAGGAACCGTTGACCACCCATACTTAGCCATCCGGTTAACAGACAAGCACACAGGTTACCTGGACACAGTCTCCCCCATTATGGTGAGTTGCACTCTTATTACTTTTTAATTTATTTTTCCTCTAAATTTAGAAATTTTATTTCTAAAACTAAAATTTAAATAAAAGTGCAATACATCTCACCCCAGTGAGACCGTCCAGGTAAACTTTGTGCCTAAATGTAACCACTACTATCTTTTTACTTTACATTGTCAGTTTTCTTCACATAATATATATTGTGAAGTACCGAGGTATATACATAGTTTAAGTAAATGTTATGCCTCATGGAATTGCAGAAGGGAAGTACCAATGGGAGGCCCTGCTACTTTATTAATAACTTCGATTTCAACAGCACGAAAATCTTTTACTTATCATTACTGTTTGTCTCTAATGCGAGGCCTACTGAAATGCACACGACCTAAGTAAGCCTCGCAGGGAATCCAGCCCACCGTTCCACCAATTCCCCACAGTTAAAAATCTTTATTTCCTTAGGCCCTCCCACGTCAGGGCGCCGTGTGATGACATCACGGACACCTGAGGGGAGCGCGCCACGTGATGGCGTCACGCGAAACTGCCGGAAACGGAGGTGCGTTTCTCCTTTTCCTCCGGCGTGTTGTTTAGGCTAAGTATGGCTCCCAGGAGCTGCCGCCGGACGGGCTCTCATAAGGCGCATTCCTTGGCCCGCCAGTGGAAGGCGAAGCGCCGGCGCCGGGACCTCGATCAGATCCACCAGGATATGTTGCCCGAGAACTCGTCGAAGCTCCTACGACAGGAGCCGGACCCCGACATGCCCGGGAGCGCCCAGCACTACTGCCTGCATTGCGCGTGCGTAAAGGGGGGGGAAGCTGCGGGGGGGGAGGTTAAGGGATTTGGTTTGCCTGGATGGCTTCGGGCCTACTTACTGCGCTTGCGCGGCAACGGGACGACTTGGTAGCGTGCGTCTGCTTCGTGTTATAGAGATAAGAAATACTTTAGAGTAGCTCTCGCTTATCTAGAAGTGGAAATTTTTGGTTTCTTCAGGTGTCGTTCCCCTCTGTTTGCCCTGGGGCTGAGGCGAGAACTCCCGTAGAAGCAAACACGGGAGTACAGGGTACCTGTAGCTGGATAAAAATAGCAAAATCCGCACAAATATGTCAAGTGTCAGCAAGCTTTCTTTGGAATGGTGCCTGGATAGTGTCAGCCAGGATGCACCCATGCAGATTTCTAGAAAAGAGAGTTGTTCCTCTGGCCTAGCTATGTGTCAATGATTGCATGGTTATACTTGTGTAAATTATACTTATTGATCTGTGTATCAAACTAAAGGGCGCCATCCTATGCTGGTTGAGACAGCAGGGCTGGCTGGGGCATGCTGCCGGTTGTAATTCACTTCTCTGTCTAAACTTGGGTAGAAGGGTGCCTTAAAGAAACATGGGTTGCTTGATGGCCTGTTATTTGGAGACTTGGGCCTGCCTTGCCTGGTTATTATGCTGCTCTCCAGCCAAAAAAGTTCCCCTGTAATGGGTTAAAGTCAACCAGTAAACAAAACAGTCCCTACCTACAGCCCAAAAAAAAAAAAAAAAAATCTACAAACAAAGAAGACATGCTACACAAGAAAAAGGAGTTGAGGGAAGAGGAAAAGCAAAGAAGGGCTTTAGTAGCACTGGTGGCCCAGCCCTCTTTCTTCCCTCGTTCTGAGGAGGATGGCAATCCAGCTTCTGCGGGCCCTGATATTCTCTATATCTGCTCCTGTCTCCCTCACTCCTAAGCTATGAGTATAAACTGCCTCAATGAGCCTGGGCCATTATTTTGCTCCTGTTTTCTTAGCTGTGGTCAGGAGCTTGTAATGCAAGCCACATGATCACACTTGTTGCTTTCAGTTTGTGTGCACAGATGTGATAATGCATGCAGACACACTCACAGCTCTGTCCATAATTGAGAGATGTGTCAGCTCCATCCTGACCATCAGTGATGCTCTGCAAGGTCCTGATTAACTAGGGTTGTAGCTAGGATTTGAAACTGAGGTCAAATTGGAACCAAATCGGTTGAGGAATCTGGTTAATAGCAGCTGCCTGTGCTATTGCTTAATAGTGGTTGACATAGAGGGAGCAGTGTATTCATTCATGTTCCTAGGAGTGTATTCATTTGTGTCTGCATCCCATTCTCTGAACTGGAACTAGGAGGTTGGTGTCATTATCTCTACGCTAGCAAAGCTGGGTTCAGTGACTAAGGTGGTGTAAGTGGCATGAAAGCTCAGTCTGCAGCTGTGCAGACAGTTTTTGTGTGGTCAGGTCTTGGCTGAAGATGTGCACATTTTCCTCTGTGGTTACTGAAACAGAGCTAGTGGTTAAGAGTACAGGACTGGGACTCGGGCAGTGTGGTTCCAATCCTCACTGAGCCAGCCATGGAGCCAAGTGGGTTACTTTGGGCCGGTCTCAAACCCTCAGCCCCACCTACCTCACAGGGTTGTTATCCTGAGGATAAGATTGAGAGCAGCAGAAAGAGAGTGATGTAAGCCACTTTAAGTTCAAAAGAAAGAAAGAAGGAAAGAAAGAAGCAGGATATAAATCTAATAAAGTAGGAAAGTAGAAATAAACTGACTTTTAGAAATAAATGCCATATTTTCCAGTAAGAATTACTCAACTGTAATAACTTGGGTTTTTAAAAATCTGCTTCCTCAACAGGCGATACTTCATCGATTTAAAAAGCATGAAGGATCACTTCAGATCTAAAGTTCACAAAAAGAGGTAAGGTGAATGCTGTAGCCTAGTCTTTTCCTCTGGGGAAGGATTCATCCCGAAAAGGTAGGCTTCCCTTTGCAGGGTGCTGGCACGCATGCCATTCTCTGCCACATCAAGACTTGACCCTCCTACTTCAGGAAAGTATTATGCCAGTACTGAGGTTGAACCAACCACAGTGAACTTGTAGTTCTAAAAAAGACAAAGATTTGGATCCAGAATTGTTCGTGCAAGGAGAGAGAGGTTTAAATGTGCCTGTTATATTTTACTGTGCTTTGTTTTATGGTTTTATTTGTGGCAAACCTCTCGGAGCTTTGACTGCTGGTTGGAATAGAAATACAGTAAATTTTTGCCCACTACTCTATCTCTGTCTCCCCCATGCACACATCTGCATTCCCAAAGTTTTCTCCCAGTCCATGGAAGAGTTTGGGGACTGCAGAGGGATGTGGGAGAGCACTGGTGCATTTTGAATGCCCTTCCTTTTACAGCCTAGGTAACAAAGTGAAACCAGGAATGGCTACAAAACCCTAGAAAAAGCTATGGCCTGTTAAGGTGGTTTAAGCACAGAAACTGGGCTTATAAGCCACCTCAAAAAAGCCATGGTGGAGTCAGGCAGTATGAGGAAACTGGAGAGGCAAGAATATGGATTATCCTGACACCTCCCCAGCTGCCTCCTCTCCTGCTCCAAAATGCGCCAACTGAGTGCGCAGAACTGCCCGTGTAGTGAAGTTGGCAGGGCAGGGAGGCAAAAATTGCCGCTGCCACCACTGCTCCTCCTCTGCCTTGCGCAGCTGTAAGTCTCCGGGTTCAAGGGCTCATGACCATCACAATCGGATTATGGCCCGACTTGCCCAGTTTGGCCGACCCAAAGAACTGGGTGCATAACTGTATGCACTTCCTGGGTAAAGTCACCTGAAAAAATGCATTATAGCTTTGACTATAACTGAATCAGTTCCTGTTGCCCAGTTAAAGTGAGTTGTTTTTATTTATTTATTTAAAACATTTGTATGTGCTCCCATTGCAACAAAGCCTTGGGGCGGCTCACAACATAACAAACACAAAAACATTAACAATTTAAAACTGGCTCATCTCGGATTACAAGTTAAAATACTATAAATACAATTTATAACTTAACAATTAAAATAACGTTTAAATAAAAAGGTCTTCGCCTGGCCCCAAAAAGCAAATAATGACGGCGCCAGGCAGACCTTTTTGGGGAGCGCATTCCATAGGTGGGGCGCCACCTCAGAGAAAGCCCTCCTCCGGGTACTCACCCTCCTTATCTCCCTCATGGAGGGTTCCTGGAGAAGGTCCCCCATTCCGAAGCCCGACCCACCCACCAACAGGACCTCCGTCTTGTCTGGCTTGAGCTTCAGTTTATTGGCCCTCATCCAGCCCTCATCCAGCCCATTACCTCGGCCAGGCACTGGTTCAGCACAGCCACCGCCTCACCTGGATCGGTGGAAAACGAGAGGTAGAGCTGGGTATCATCAGCGAACTGTTGATTCCGCAGCCCACACCTCCTGATGACCTCTCCCAGCGGTTTCATGTAGATGTTGAATAGCAAGGGGGACAAAATGGAACCCTGCGGAACTCCATGGCATAGCTGCCATGGCGCAGAGCCATAGTCCCCCAGCACCACCTTCTGGAATCGGCCGTTGAGATAGGAGCGGAACCACTGCCAAGCAGTGCCTCCAACTCCCAGTCCCACTAGCCTATCCAGGAGGATACCATGGTCGATGGTATCGAAAGCCGCCGAGAGGTCCAGGAGGACCAATAGGGACGCACTCCCCCTGTCCCTCTCCCTGCACAGGTCATCATACAGGGCAACCAAGGCAGATTCAGTGCCAAAGCTGGGTCTGAAGCCCGACTGAAATGGGTCCAGAAAAACGTTTTTGTTACGTTTCTAATCAATTCTGTGCAACAAATGCATTTTTAGAGATGGGCAATCTTTCTCAAGGAAATAGAGTGGAAAATTTTCACCCAGTATCAGTGGATTCCCCTTAGCCCAAGCAGCCACTTCTGAATGCCTCTTTGGTGTGCCTCTCTCTGTAATGAGTAGAAGCAGCAGCTGAGATGGATTCCTGTTGCCCCTTAAACAGGACCTTATTAAATCCAGAGACAGCCAGCAGTGGGGAGTGCAGCATCTCTTCCAGGCATCCTTTTGCCAGACTGCAGGCCTTGGTGCTTTTCAACAAGGAGAAGGGAAAAATGGTGCTGGGTAGATGACATGAGTGGGGCAGTAGGCCCCAGTGAGCCCTGTGGGGCAATTCCTCCCCCTACTCCCCTGATGATGGCTCTGCAACTTTGATTTAAAGTATCACTCTTGAAGGGAAGCACTGGGGCTTGCAAGCTTTATTATTTTGTTCCTTTCGTTTGGTTGTTTAGACTGAAACAGCTGAGCGAGGAACCCTATACCCAGGAAGAGGCTGAGAGAGCAGCCGGGATGGGCTCCTACATTCCTCCCCAGAAGATTGAAGTTCACACGCAACCCCTTGAGGAGATGGAGGAATCCAGCTGAGATGAGCAGAGCTTTTCTGTGGCCGTCTGACTGGCGATTTGGACATAACTGGCCAGGGATGCACATGATCACACGTCCCTCTTGCACAGTTGCAGAACTGAGACAGAAAAGGCCAGCCAGCGGGTCTCGCAAATTGGAGGGGACTGTCTTTCACAATGAAAAACATGCTTTGCTCTGTTCTCTTCAGCCGCGGCTGGAGTTCAGCAGGAGGTCAGGGAAAGGCTCAGCAGATGCTCCCCTGTCATATTGACCCAGTTTATATAACTAATTGCTTCTCCTACAGTGACTCGTGCTCAAAGCTGTGGCTGTGGATTTTCAGCATTTTGCTCTTAATATGACCTCTGCATCTCCCAAGTGAGCCCTCATAATAAATAAGCTCATACCCCTGGCTCTTTTGTGTTGCTGCTTTGGTTCAAAGTGGTGGGCAGACATCGGGCTGCTAGGATCGACGCCAGGTTTTATTTTAGAACCAAGTGGGTTTGGTGCAAAAAGGCAGGCATTCCAGATTGAGTCCTGAGCCCAGGATGCTGTGCACCAGAACTGAATTTGATTCAGGTGGTGATGGTGGCAAGTGAGTGTGCCGATGCTGGGCTGAAGCAGTTGGGAGCCAGGAGTGCTTGGTGATCTACTGGAACTTATCCAGACATCTAACAGAATAACCTGATCTACCATCTGCCCAGCCCTGCCTTAAACAACGTTTCCTTGGTCCTTTGAGAAAAGCAGTAGCTGCCGCCGCACGAGGTCATGGCCCATTCGTTTCGCTTGAATCGCTTAAGAACAACTGCCTTGGTTCTGTGCTCAGAATAGTGAGCCTGAATTCGCATTTCTCCCTTTCACCCGCAGTGTGATGTGGCTGCAAAAAGGTGAGTGCAGGTTTGGGTTGCAACAACAGAAGTACAGTTTCCAAATCATGGCAGGTAATAGTTCCTCTCTACTCCGTGCTGGTCAGGCCTCACATTAAAGCTTTAAGACAAATCTTGCTTTCCATACTTGCTTTCCATTCTTATTGTAAGTATATGGCTAGGTGGGTAAAATAGTAAAAGGTTAATAATCTGACTTATTCTCATCACGTATGGCAAAATACTCAGCTAATTTGGTAACCTGAGTGGAAGAGGAATTTTGGCCAGGTTCCGATGTAACTAGTTTATTAATTTAAAAACAAGCTCCTACATTCTGTCCTCACCCTTCCCTCTTCTTGTATGCCCCACTTTGGTGCTTCAGTCTTCGGTTGGTTTAAACTGCAGGTCTCTTTTACATCCAAGCTGGAAAACAATTGCTCACTCACTGCTTACTTACAAATCTGGATAGGGATCCAGGAAGAAACAAAGCTAATGAAAATGAGTCTGTGTTTGATTAAATCAAATCCTTGGTTTGGGTGCGACCAGAAACATTAGAGCAGTTTTTTCAGGCTGGAGTGCATACACAGACAAATAACTCATTCTCATACTGACAAAGTATGGTTTATTGGTCTTAAGATCTTGCACCTGAACCTGGTGTCCAGTCTCAAATCTAACCCATTCCAGTAAGTTGAGCTAATTTGTTGTAAGAACAGCAGAATTTCAATCATTTCCTGCCCTTTTTCTGTGTATTTTGCCAAGAAAGGCAATTTAAATTCTTGGGTAACATTCTTAGCTGGTGTATACAAACATCCCAGTAACTCAACATCAGCAATTACCGGGGTCTCTGTTTTTCATCTAGACATCATTTTCAACAGTTGGATAGTTGAATGAGAGGAGAAGGATAAAAGACGTATACATTTGGTGTATTCCTGTGAGAACCTGGAACTGTGAGCTCTGAATTCTGTTTTCCAGATGGTGAAGTAACCATTTTGGTGCAGTAGGAGGACAAGTGGAAGAGAGGTGTAGATCTACTGGTGGATCCCTGAACAAATTGTTGCAGGTTTCTGGGTATATTCTTTGGTTAGGCTGTTTAGACCCTCTAGATGAATAGCATGCTAGGAACAAAATTAATCCTTTGCTACGGCTGGTTGTACATATCCCTGCAACACATTTAGCTGTTGAAGCTGCTGAACCAAGCACATCTTTTGCTATGAATCAGCAGAGATTAAGGCCTTTTACAAAGGCTTTTGGAAGAAGATATGGGAATGCGTTGGGTTCACTACTGTCACTACTGTCTCCCTTAGCTGTTTCAGAGGAACAAAGAGTCCACTGAAGTTTTAGGCCTGGGTTATACCTCTAAACATGGGATTTTTTGCATGCTTCTAAAAATCTGCTTTTTATGTTTAATTTCCTAGCCCTCATGGTTATGGTGGACAATCTTTCAGAACTGAAGTGAGATGCTGCCAATATATGGCTTGGTGATAACACTTGTGAAAAGGATCTTGGACATGTTTATGCAGGCTGAGCATGAATCGTAGTGTGGTGGGCTCTCAGATGAGATGGATTATCTGGGTTTGTTTCAGTCAGGACTTAGGCTGAGTTTTATCATGGAAACTGGCTTCGTCACCTGCATGATGACCTCAGTGGGGAGAGAGACTGGAGGAATGTGACCCTACCTCTCACATCAACCATGGTATCCTTCTGAGGCAGATGTGTGAACGGGAAGTTGTGGTACTGCAGTGCAGTGGTTCTGTTCCTACTTGGATAGTTGTTGTTATGTGCCATCAGGTTTTCTCTGTCTCTTGGCAACCCCATGCATGAAAGCCCTCCAGCACTGGATGGTTGACTGGGTAATACATAGTTCAGCCCTGTGGATTCTCTGGCATGTGATTTCTTGGGGTTTGTTTTCTGCCTGGCTGTAACAATGAACTGGGTGAGAGCTAATGAATTGAAGCACAGTCCAGGTGAGACTCTTAGTGACTGGTTCTTCTGTCTGGATTGAGAATCCCTTGAATATAAAGTGATAGTGCTACTCTGTGCAGTATTCAAAACAATTGGCTTTGTTTTCATGATAAACCTTGGCTTATGGTGTTTGATGCTGCAGAAATGTGTGTGTGCATATGGGGGGTGGGTGTTCTTACCATTCTGTGTGTAGGCTTTGATGTAAAATTCACCCACCAAAATATTTCACTTTCCACCAGAAGAATCCAAATTCTGCACTCTGTATAATTCATGCCAACTTTTTCTTTTCATATTTCATTCTGTTTTATCAGTTGTGGGTTGAGGAAGGATATGGAAGAGGAAGGAACTATGGACATGGTGATATTCTTGGTCCTGAACACTCCTGGTTTCCAAGCTCTTTCCTGGCATGCTGCAGACATTCAAGCATATTTCTGTAGTCATATGGGCTAGTAACTTAGAAATCTCAGTATTTTTTTTTTTAAGTAGCCAAATGCAGTACCAACTTGCATCCAGTGCTTCAGAAGAATGACAGTGTATACACAACTGCATCTCTCTCTTTTTGTTAGGTGTGTGCTTCAGGCGCAGGAATTCTAGACTCATCTGGGGACCAGGGATGAGTAAAGCAAATAAGTTGTATTTTCTAAGTACATCATTTCAGCCCTTGTTGGGGCAGTTTGGCCCCTTCTAATGCAGGAATGGGGAACTTGGGGCTCTAAATATTTTTGGAGCACAACTCACCTCATCCCTGATCAATGGCCATGTTGGCTGGGGCTGATGGGAGCTGTAGTCCACAGGTCCCCCCCACCCCTGTGAAGACAGACTTGGGACTTTGTCTTGTAGCAAACGAATCTCCCTCGATAGTAATAATGACTCAGGCACATTTTTTTTTAGAACAGAAATTTACTGTTAAAGTGCAACACGTCGTACCCCACCCTTGCTGGTGATGGGTGGATCTCTGCTTGTACATTCTTCCAGATCTGGCTCTCCTACTTAGGAGGAGCCTAACCCAGAGGGGTGCTAGAGCAGAGTCTACTTGGAAGCTTGAGGAGCAGCCATCAGTCTGGAGCGGAGCGTCTAGCTGTGCATGCAGGCGCTCCTTGGCTCACTTCTGGGCATTTCCAGTGAAAGGAAGAGCAAGGAGCATTTGATGGCAAAGACCTCTGGCTGGGGAGCTGGTGCCAGCCGGAATAACAGAGCAGCCTTCCCAAGCTTGGGAGATGCCTCTTCGGATACTTCGGGCAACGAGTCCCAGTATTCCTGACAATAGGCAGTGCTGGCTGGGTCTGCTAGAAGGGTACCAGGTTGCGGAATGTGATACAGGATGAGCAGAACAGTTTGGTGGATTCTTATAATTACATTATGATTATAGCCCCCTTTTCCTCCTCCGACAAGGAATTCAGGACAGCTTCCATGGTCTTCTTCCTCTCCATGTTATCCTCACAACAACCCTGTAAGGTAGATTAGGCTATGTGCCCCTGACTTGCCCAAAGTGGGGACTGAGTGATTGCTGGTGACCCAGTCCAGCACTCTAATATGCACTATATTGGCTTTCCGGGATGAATGTTCTTCAAGCTGATCACTTTAAAATTCCCTTGAGACTTAAATTGCTCCCTGTAAGAAAAGGACTGTGCAGCCTTTTCAGCTTTGCCATATATTCTGCACAATTGAAGGGGACTGGATGCCTCATCTTTTAAAATCCCGCCTCCCTCCTCTTTCTACCGGCTGGTTCAAATACACGATTGAGGCCACAGCTGTCTGGCCACGTGTTCTGTTACGCAAGCAGGCACTCTGCTGCGCCTTCCAGGTTCCCGCGATGCGCTACTTCTGGCCAAGCTGGTGCAGAGCTGCTGTTGGCAAACGGTTCGCACAGCCCTCCGCAAGAAGATCCACCGCTTTGCGTCCAGTGCGGCTCGCTTCCCACATCCCCCTCCCTCCCCCCACCGCTGCAAACCCTTCCCATCTTCCCACATCAGATAATCCACCTAGAGCTCAGCTGTGCTTTCAAGCCAGTGCTGGCTCCAGTTCTGGGGGCCCCTGGGAAGGATGCTCTCCATGGCCCCCTCCCCTCCCCTCCCCTCCCCATTATTGCCAGCTGCTCTTGTTCTTCCCCCTTTTTCTCCTGGGTCCCTGCCCCCTTGGCTGCATGACAGGCAGGCAAGCTGGCCAGGGCATCCCCTGCCCCTCTCCCCGGTTCTCCCGTCCTCTGGGCCAGCACAAGAGGCAGGTGAGTGGCATGTCTGGGGCTCTTGTCCGTGGGCCCCTGCCAAGGTGTGGCAGGAGGGCAACATGTGGCCCAAGGCACCTCCGCTGCCTCTGCATCACACCCCCACTGCGGCAGCTGCCACCCGTTGCTGCCGCCAAAAGCAGCAGCTCCCTGGAGCAGCAGGCTGCTGTCAGCCTGCTTTGCACACCAAAGCCGCCCCCACCCCCAGTTTGAGCCCTGGCATCTCCCGGCAGGGCCAGAAAAACTCCTGCCTGAAGCAGCGGAGGGCTTCTGCCCGCCAGTGTTGGCAATGCAGGACTACCTGGACGGGGGTCTCGCACAGTATAAGGTGGCTTCCTGAAGGGCCCGACTTGGTCCTCAACCTCAGCGCAGAGCGGCAGGAGGCCCCTGGTGGGCTGCCGCCACCCATCACCAGACAGCCCAAATGAGATGGACCAATCCCAGTACAAGGCAGCTTCCTAGGAATAATGCCCCTCCGCCCTTTTCTCCCTAAAGAGTCCGGGGAGCCCCATCCAGTGCAGGGCAGGGTTAAGACTTGGTACTACTCTGCCCATCTGCTGACGTGACTCCTGCTCTGTGTCCCATCAGTCCCTGCAAAGGGAAGGCCCAACTCTGCTCCAGAAAAAGGAATGGGGGAAAGGGCTTCTTGGAGGAACTCAGCTTGCTGCAGCAAACAGACTCTGCACAAGCCAAGCAGTCCCGCAGGCCCAGTGAGCTTACCCTGCGAAGCCCCTTTCGCCGTGCAACCCGGGTCTTCAGGGGAGGGTCAGGGCCAGAGGGGGGTGGCCCCACAGAGCTAGAACGCGGCCTGCTGGGCACACCTGGCCTTTGCTTTCTGCCTCTTTAGTGATGCTCCAGGAGGACAAAAGGGGCACTGCTAGAAAGGGAGCCACCAGCAAACCACCCAGTATGAAACTGGAAAGGGGGGGTGTGGGTGGATGCCAGAGCCCTGGCCTTCCTCGCTTCAGTCTGCATGGCTGGAATCTTCTCTTTCTTCGGTCTGGGCTGCTCCTGCCCAGCAGCCGAGTGTCTCACAGGTCTGGAGGTGGCTTGGGCTCTTCGCTCATTTGCCGAGCGCTGTAGTAGGAAAGGCTTAGTCCCACCATCGCTAGCAGCAATGCCAAGTGATTCACCAGCCGGTCTTGAGGTTCTGACTCGGGTCTGCTGGCCAGCTGCATCTGTGTGAATGCGACGAAAGGGCAAACCTTTAGGAAGTTGGAAGCACGCTCATAGGCTGGAATGGAAGGGGCTACATTTCCCTTATCTTATTGATTAGGAGTGGCTGTGGATGCTATTCATGCCTGTGGAGGCATGCAGCCACGGCTCACTACAGATGGTGAAGTCTGGATTAGTTCAGCTTAACTGGGTTGATTTGCACAATTTGCATAACTTTTGATTTTTTAAAAGAAGTTTCTAGTCCTCATGGGGGTACGCAATGAACACTGTCATGGCTTTTGATAGACACTGCTCTGGCTGGATATCAAGAGGTTACAGAATGGAGGATTCTGTGGTATGTGCACACATTTATTTATCTTCACAGCAACCCGTGAGGAAAGTTAGGCCAGGAAGTGATGTCTGGGCCCAGGTCATCCAGGAAGCTGAGTGAGGATTTGAACCCAGCCAGCCTTAACTCTTTCCCAATGATTTGTCGTGTTCATGACACCAGTAGCCAAGGGGAACCAACAGAAGCAGAGCACGTGTGAGCGGGGAAATCTACATTCAAATGCTGCCTTTGGCCCTGAAGTTTGTTGGGTAGCAGAATCTACCTCACAGGGTTGTTGTGATAAAATGAGGCAGCCCAATATACATTGCATTGAGGATCCAAACATGAGAAGCAGAAAATATCTGCATAATGCAAACTGGGAAACATTCGTACAGTGATTTTATCTGTCCCTCTACCAAACACGGAATATGCATCTTACAAACTGTAGTTATCAGCAGAGCAGGCACACAGAATAAATACACACCCTTCCTTTCCCTTACACTATCCTTCACTAAGAATTACCTTCATGGTCTGAATGACTAAGAGAAATGGAAATGATCCCTTTGGAGGACAGAGCCTCCCTGAATTCTGCTTTATTATTTACTTCATGGGTAAACAAACAGCTCCACACCTTTAGCATTGGAGTACATCCTGTATTAAACATTATCCTCTCAAGGCCAGAGAGCACAGCTGCAGGCTCTTACCCACCTTCCAGCTAAAGCTTGCCACACCTCCTCTCTGCATCCCTGCCAAAGGGAAATCTGGGTTCTTCTGGGTTTGCCCCGGGACAGTCATCCTGCTTAGCTGTACACGCACTTTGGCTCTGCAGCTGTTGATCACGTACAGCCTTCTGAAGCAGTTTTACCAGTTAATGAAGCGGAGTCTGCAGCCTCCTTAAGGTGAAATGTGCCGGAATGTTTAATCTCCCTGAGCATTTCACCTGCAGATCAACTCAGCAGAACAGATGTGTGAATCAGCAAAACTGAAGCTTGTCAAAGTTCTCCAAATTTCAGCCTGTATCAGTTTGCAAGCAATTGGTTTTTTCCTCCATAGGAAAATACACGCATCTTTTTGCATGCCCAATGCCCATGTCAACTGCACATTTTAAAGCGTGTGCTCTTAAATTGGGTTTGTATGCATTTTTCAAAAGTGTGCACTTTTTTGAAGTACACATTTTCCAAATGTACGCTTCTTTTGAACACTTTTTGTGGGAGGTCTGCAAATTGCATTGCAATGTGCAAACTTCAACTGCAGATTGGAGTCTGGGCCATGTTCACTTCTGGGAGGTGTGCATTGGGTGCAGTCCAAGAAAGCTGAACTGCAATGAGTGCTTTGTACATCCTGAGCTGCACTCACTAAATAGGTACAGTGGGAAAAAACCTGGTGGTGAAGTCCCCACTGGTATTATGTATCTCTATGCATGCATTCAGATGCATGTACACTCAGGTTAAGATCAGAAGCCTCTAGCTCGCCACTGCACCTGAAATGCATAGCACGGTTCTGTACATACCTTCTCAAAAGTAGGTTCTGCGTCAGTTGGGACTTACAGGCTTGCAAGTCTTAATTTCTGCAAGTCACTAGCCCTCATGGCTCTAACGATAACTCCGTGACCAATGTATGCTGAAACCTCAGAATCCTGGCAGCAACCTGAAGGGCCCTGCTCTACTCATCTTTCTTCTATTTTTTTAATCCTTAAGTCAGACTTGAATTGGACAGCCCTTCATATGAAGGGCAGCTTTAATAATAGGATACCTTCAACTATTTATTTGCTTATTTTATTTCTGTATTACCCAATAAACAATACTGTCTGGCTGGCATACAGCAGGACACCAAGAAATACAGTACAGAGATAGCCCTAAAATATTCTAAATGGTTCTGCAACAAATTGTTACAGTATGGGATGTACCCTGTCCAAGATCTGAGCCATGGCATTCCCTCTCCTCAAAATTCTCTTACCCCCAAACTCAGTCCTCCAAGGGCTCTTTTTGGGATTCCCCTGTAAGGTTTCTTTCCCAGCTGCTGCTGCTGTTTTTCTGCAAATCTCTTTCTGCCCAAACATCCTGCTAGTTTCTTCTTCTCTGTGGGTGCTGCCAATTGGATACAGGACAAGTGCAAAAGCATAAGAAATGGCAGGAGTTGGTTATAGCTCTGTGCTGATCCTTTTACTAGTTTTCTAAAAACTTTGCTGAAATAAAATTCCCCAGTTTGAAGCTGGTTTCCAGAAGCAGTCCGTGGGTGGTTTCCAGCAGTAGGTAAAATGTTGGACTGGGATTCAAGAGATCTAGCTTCTAGTCTTGGGCCATTCGTGGACTCTCAGCTCAACCTACACCACAGATCTGCATGCTGCTCCTGGGTTCCTCAATAGAGGAAAGGGGTTGGGAGATACATTAAATAGTGGAAGATTCCAAATCTATGAATCGTTCTTTTTCAGGAGGATCTGCACAGTCACTTGGATGCCCAACAGGATAGGATGTAGGCAGCTTACCTGTAGCAGGCGGAAGTACCCTGGGGTTAAATGCCGGAGGCGGAAGATCATAACACAGAGGGAGGGAGGCTGGCGAGGTTGGTTCTTTCCCGGTCACTTTCCTTGTGGCTTTGTCCAGTTATTTAGGCTGATGAAAGCTGTGAGACGAAGCGTGATAGAATTGGTTAGAACATGGTGGGAGAGAAGTCGCAGAAGAGAAGAGATGACTAGCGAACACTATCTCGTTTTTGAAATTGTCTGGAGATCCCGTCTGTGGATTACCCCAAAATTATCTTCATGGAATGCCGGGCACTGACTTGCATGGGTTGTACTTTGGGTATTAATGCAGACGCGTTGCTGGCTCATGAGATGAGACAGGGCGATTCCCCAGAACATCCTGTCCCCTGGTATGCGGGATGAAGCACGGCTTTCCTGCTGCAGGAGCGTCTCCCTAAATTTCCCCATTGCTCTTGGACAGCTCCAGCCTGCCATATTCGCCCTCCTGCTTGGTTCCTCCTGGGCCACTAAGGCAAGGGTATGTCATGGCGACTCACAGGTTTCTGGGTCCCAATCGGTATATGCCACGTTCCAGTGGTACTGCCGAGCGCCTGTGTTATGGCGCTTTTAAATGTTGCCCTCCCCTGCCCCCGCCTCCCCTCCCTGCCCGATGACGATGCTGCTGCAGCGGCCTCAGGAACAGCTGTCACAAGAGATCAGCGCTTGATGCTCTGCCGACCGCGTACGAGCCGCGTGTCAAGAGGAAGCGGCTCTGGCTGGGCAACAGAAAACTTGTGCCATGTTCAGCATCTCCGGAGAACTGACTTGCACTGTGACGCAGCAGAAATTGTGAAGCAGGGTGGCCATGGGTCCAGTTTGCTTGGACAAAGCGAAGGAGGACAGTCCTTTGCTTGAAGGGGCCCTCAATGTGGCTAAAGGGTTTGGAGCAAGATACCCTCAGTAGGTCCCTCCTGTGGGGGGGAGGGGTCTCCCTTCTGTCACCAGCTGCCCCTGCTCCTCCGCCTCTTCCTCGTCTTTGCATCCTCAACAGGCAAAGAGCCAGGGAGCAAGTGCGCCATGGCGTCTCCTGCCCCTCGCCACTGCTGCCTGGGCCAGAGAAAGACAGGTGGACATGCAGGCTCCAATGCAAAGAGGAGGAGCCCGGGGGTGTGGGTTCTAGAGTCAGAGCAGGCAGAGGGTCCTCTGTAAGAAAGGGCACTTCTGGCCAGGGCCCAGTTCAAATATGTCAGTTCCCTCTCTCCCTCTCTTTACCATCTCCATGCAAGTGGGGATGCATGGGCATCTTCAGTATCCCATAACTCAGCTTCTCTCAGTCATGGACTTGCAGCACGATCCAGTACCCGCGTACTCTTGAATTGGCCTTACCAGGTCGAAGAATGCAACCTTATTGTAGAGTCACACACAACTTTGGGTGCCACTGGAGCACAAGAGAGAGCTGCCCATCTAGCAGTAGCATGTGGTCAGGTCGTCCTTGCCACCCCCAACAAAAATGGGGTTTCTAGTTGCTGGGGTGCTACAGGAGTCCTGAATTTTCCTCTCCAAGTAATGAGTTCCTTTACAATTTTCTTATATCTGTGTCTGCAATGCTCTGTAGGTCCTGGAAGTTCTGTCTTGAGGTTTTCTAAATGTTATCTTTCTTTTTATGCATTCACTGCTTCTGTTCTGTGTTCTTGGGAAATACGTTGAAACAATTATCCTATTTTGGGTGGCCCTGCTCAGCTTCCCAACTGATTGGCATGCAGTCTCTTGAATTTGAGGGAATTAGAGGGAACCAGTCATTCCGATCTTGTCACAGAAATGCCAGCACGGGTCCCATTACATAACAACTACCCAGTTAGTTATGAATGTCTGGGTCTATTCAGGGACAGACACGTCTGGCATTGTCACTGCTATTCTAGCTCCCTCTAGTGGTGGCTAAAGCACATGCGCTCAGCCCATAAGAGGCACCAAGGGACCAAAATTCGTACCAGCGTTATGTCAATCTTGTGCATGATTAAACAGAAAAAAGGCCTACAGCTCCCAGCATTCTCCAGCTAGCATGGGAATTGTGGGGCGTTTTTCCTGCCTAAACGTGCATGGGATTGCACCCTTAATAAGGCCAAGAAAAGGGATGGAAGAAGCATTGGGAAAACACTGTAATGAGTGAAACCTAGAAGTCTGGGGGAGGAAGTGGGGGAGGAATTATTTCTTTTGCAGGCCTTTTAAAGACGTGAACTGGGTTTTACTGAACTCTAATTTTTGCAGCCATGCTGTGATTTATGTACACTAAAAATGTTGAGTAAGCAGCTTCAACAGTTATGGTTCATGTAACCAGTTAACAAAACGTTTTAAAATATTAATAACCCATGAGTATACAATCAAAACCAAGCTACAACAGAAATGTTTTTATCATAGCATCGTAGAGAAATCTGCCTGCCTATAACTTAAGCCCATTATTACACATACTGTCTTGGAGGAAGCACCTCTCTTGTTGGACAAGGGTTTTGGGGTTTGAAAACAGCCGATCATTTCTCCCCACCCCTGAATCTCTCTTCTCAAGGTTAAACATTCCCAATTCCTTCTATCTTTCCTCCTTGGACTTAATTTTCCATTCCCCTGATCAGTTTTTCTGCCCTTCTCTGAACTTGTTCCAATTTGCCCTTCTCCGTACTTGTTCCAGTACAGAGTAGAGTGAAGCTATTACTGCCCACTATTTTGAAACTTTACATCTTTCGGGGTGACTTAAAATTGTGTTTGCTTTTTTGGCAGCCACATCATTCTGCTGATGGACAATTGTAACAGACATCACAATTGGGCTTCTGCTGGACTGCAATTCCAAGATTCCTTTACATGTATTGGTGCCAAGCCAACGATCCCCCAGCTTGGACCTGTGTGTTTTGTTTCTTTTTCATATATGAAGAATTCTGCATTAGTGACCTTACACTTTCATTGTTGTTTTCTGCCCTGTCTTCTCCTTTATCAAGATCATACTGAATGTTGCTCCTGTCTTCTAATGTTTTTGTTTTGCCACTCTTTTGGGGAGCCTGTATGGATGTTTTGACGGCACTTCATTATCAGCAAATTCACACACATCCTTGGCTGCTTCAAACATATTTTTGAATGCAGTCTCGTTTAGCATTTCTTGCAACCGTCTCCCAGCACAGTAAGTAGAAAAGCTGTGATGAAGTAAAGATTCTTCTGTTGCAACAGTGGTATTAGATATACCAATACTTTTAGCATGATTTCAGTAAGAAAGGGGGAAACAAAGTCAACCAATCTGATTGAACCATCTAGTGGCTTCAGCTCTTAGATGACAACATTTTTCTGAAGGAGATAATGCCTAGGTGAATTTAAGTGCAAAGACAATGAAGTCTTCCTCTGAAGGTAGAACTGTAACTGAATAAGTGTCCAATTCATTGCTGAACCAATCAGTGTTTTAAAGAACTGAACTGAGCAACATGCCTCTTCTTAAAATAACTACAAGTATTTGCATGAGTCAAAATTTACATTCATCCCAGGTACGCCCACAATGACCCAGCCCCAAAATGATAGCATCTGCATCTTTACGGAGAAAAGCAAAACCTTTCCTGCTGGTTTCCCCAACTTTCCTTTAAAAATCTAGTTATTTGATTGTCGGGGGGATAGAACATTTCGTGGTGTGGCCCACCTCTGACACTCCCGTGGCCTTGGGCCTGCTTCCAGGCAAGGCTTTTGCCTTGTATTATTCAGGATTTCACCGTGGCGGGGTGGGGGCTGCCGTACGGCAACGCCCTTCACTTCTAAACCGCCCGTGTGTTTCCCATGGCTGCTTCTGTGTTTTCTCTCTGGCCGCTTGCAGTCCGTAACGACACAGAACGTGCGGGTGCTGTCCAAAGTCTTCGCTTTAGAGGCTCCCGACCTGGATTGGAGCCCTGCTGGAGACCCTTCACAGCTCGCTCTTGCAAGGCACGGTTCCTCCCCTTCCGCCAGTCTCAGCGAGGTTTTCTCCATAAGCGTGTACAGGTTTGCAGCCCGAATTGGCCCGGCGAATCGGGCCGCGCGGCAGGCTCAGTCCTGTCCCTTTAAGGGAGTTAGGCAGGGCAGAGAAACTGGTTTGTGTAGAATCCACCTTTTTCAGAGCGAGGCTAGCAAAGCAACGGGGGGGGGGGGGGAAGGAGCTGCCTGGTGAGTGGCTACAAGTTTGTGAACACTTTCATGAAGGGAGCATCTCCGAGTGGGAGCCGAGTGCCCCCGCTCCCCCCCCGCGCGCGCGCGCGCACGCACTAGCCCCTGACTCATCCCGAAGGAGAACTGCCTGGGACAAAATCCAGCACTTGGGAGAAGGCGGGCTTTCCCGCGGAGTGACGCAAGGCTGGGACCAACCAGAACCCCAGCGGGTAGTTTACCTGTTGGGACCTGCAGGTGTGTCTTGTGTTTCATCCGTGATTTCCCTGGCACGGAAACGGATTCACAGAGCAGCAGCCTTCCGACAGAACCCGGCCAGGGCTCCGATCATGGAGCCCATCTCTACCTGGAATCCCAAGATGGTGGTGGCCTGGATGAGAGGTAAAGGAGGGGGCGGGGAAGGGGAAGGAGAGAGGAGCCTGGAGCGGGGAAGTTGAGCCAATATCGAACAGGTGGTACTGGAGGTGGGAGACTCCCTCTGGTTGCTTGGACTTCAGGCTGTGGGGCAACCTTTGCCAACTTGGTCCCCTCCCAATGAGTAGGACTGCAACGCCCATCATCCCCGAGGTTGGGAAAGGCTGCTGGAGGAGGTGGATGGCTGCCCCAAAGCCCCATGTCAAGGCTTCCTGCCGGAGCTGGAGGGCAGCCCCATCTGGATAACAAAAGCAAAACAGAACCTGGCTGCAGGTGTGGCAGGAGCGAATGATAGGAGATCGCCCACTTTGTGCCTGCGCGAGTTAAACGCATTCCCGCGCTGGGCAGGTTTGCCCAGGTGCATGAGCGGGCTGCATTCTGTGTCGCGGCTGGGAGGGGGAACTGCTTCCCTAGACACACCTGCCTTTTCCCGGCGATGGATGTGGGGGCTGCAGCAAAGGATTTGGGAGTATGTAAGGGCCACATGCCTCTTCTCTCTCCCTCGTCCCCTGTTGCCTGCAGAAAACAATGTTGCCCTTTGTGAATTTGCAAGCAAAGGAATGAAAATGGCAAAGGTGGCCGGGGGGGGGGGGGGAGGAAAGGTTGGTCAGGCCCCAGAGCTGCTGTTTGTTTGCAAGCCTAATTTATATTCTGCTGATGCGAGGGTCAGCAGCACAAAGGAGCATCATGCCAGTATCTGTGGTGGGCTGAGACTTAATGCTTACTGATTTGATTTCCGTACATGTGGGTGATGGTGCCACCCCAGTGCTCCCTTTGGAAAACCTCCCCCTTGCACAGTTTTAAGTGTGAAATGAGATTCTCAAGTCCTGTCCTATTAGGTAGCTGTGCAAAGCTGCTTACCGGCTCTTGGAAATCCAAGTGTTTACATGGCGTGGGACACGAGTGGCCTTCCAGATGTTTACTCCTACATCTCCCATCAGCCCTAGCTGCCACAGCTAGTGGTGAAGGATCATGGAAATGAAAGTCGGAACATCTGGAGCACTGTGCATTACCCATTAAGCTTCAAAAGGCTTCTCCAGTGAAAGAAGAATGCGATACACCTCAAACTTTCTTTTACAGTGTTCACTGCATCCATTTGGCATGTCATATACGCACCGGCTGCCATGCTTAAGGCATCCAGAAGGGCCTTGGCAAGGGACAGGGTTGGGTGACTTGTAACTCCTTTGGCAGGTAGAAGATGGGGACACACATCCTCATCTGGAAATCCTGTAATGCGTTCAGGGCATATTCCTTCTCCCAGATTTTCAGCCCTTTAGGTTTAGGTATACATTTTTCCCTAGGACCCTTCTAACATGGGGATCGTGCGTGTCAACATACACCGCTCTCTAGTCCCCAGACACTTTCTGTTTGCTGTCTTTTCCAATATTTCTGTGGCATCCGTCAGGGCAAACGGCACTCCTCACATGACTGGCATATGTAATTGCACCATAAAATGCAATTAAAAATCAACTGATTTAAGCTTACAATACTAAAGCAGTGATCTAGAACACTTTCCAACTGAGGATGGGAAATCCACAAAGGGTGCCATCCTGTGCATTACCTAGATAGGAAAAATAGCGGGGAGTTTTGGGACATTTTTCTCTCTGAACATTCCCAGGACTCTGCCTTAAAACAAATCAAAAGGAGACAAGGAACTAAAAATCTTGCCCAGTGTCTTTCACTGCGAGCAGAATGAAGCAAAGGCTCTGGAGTTCATGGGGAGTCGCACTGCAGATCCCTTGCAAGGGGGTAGCATAAATAAAAGGGACAACGCTGAACAGGCCCTGTCTTTTACAACCCACGAGATCTTAAGGTCTGGTCACGTTCCTATGGGTCCAGGCAGTGCTTCAAATAGTAATATGCCACTGTTTTTCTGTGCTGTTGAGCTATGTGCTCTGACTTATGGCAGCCCTCTGAATGGGTGTCCGTCAAGCCATCATGGCTTTCACGGCCTGGATCAGCTCTTGTAAACTGAAGGCTGTGGCTTCCTTGATGGAAGTTTGCATATATTAAAAGTGCTGCCCAGCTGGTCGTTGCTGAGCAGTGTCACCAGGTATGTTAGTGGGAGAGAATGTTGTTGGTCTGAAGTCTGTTGTTTGTTGTTAGTCAGATTACTGGACTATCTAGGCCAACAGCCAGTGGCAGCCTACAGACAACTCAAGGGGTTCTTGAACTATTGGTTGTTGTTGAAATGTGGGTTATTCTGTTGTTTGAACCCAGCTGCCCTAACAAGCCACTGCTTGTTAACCATAAATAACTCCCTGTGAAATGTTGGTTATTCACCATGGTTTGTTAGTTGGCTGAATTTAGACAGTGCAAAAATCCATAGTTCATGACAATCTTAGCAAATGTTATCCTGTTTTCTGAACTCCAGGTCAAAGACTGGGTTCAGGTAACGTGGCAACCCACACTCCAGTGTAGAATGAGGGTGGTTGTTGAGCCATGGGTTGTAGCATTGCCTGAACCTAGCTGCACTAACAGACCACAAAGAACCCTTAACTTGTTGTTGGGTTGTGAGCAGTAGTTTATTGTGCTTAGCCAACCATGGTTCAGTGACACCTCACACCAAGCCCATACTCAGCTCTTGAATGTAGGTTATTGGGTGGTCGGAACCTCATCAGGGTCCTTTCACTGGCAGTGCCTGTCTGTGGTCTCTAGCAGAAGATTATTTCCCATTGCCGGATCCTTTTTTAAAACTAGAGGCTGTTTCTGCCACCGTCTGCTTGGAAATCAGGTGCTCTGCCACTCGACTATGACTGCCCCAGAGCCGGCAAGCCAATTCCATGCAAGAAAAGAAGCTGAAGTTTTTCTGTCCCTGCTTAGGACTGGATCTGGCATTGCAAGACTACCCATTTGAGACATGGGGCCTGACGGGAAAGGCACTGCTTCGTTTGTCTTACCGGGATTTGGAGGAACTGGGTGTGAGTCGCGTCGGTCATCAGGAGCTGCTTCTGGAAGCCGTGGAGCATCTCTGTGTATTGGTTAGTGTGGAGATAGCTGTAGCCTCCGAAAGTTCTCTGCAAAGCCCTTTGGCAAGGGTGGCCTAGGATGGGGTGTTGTTTCCTTTGCTGAGGCTGCTTTGGCTTGATTCCCTCTTTCTAGAACTACGAGCTGGAAACATCCAACCTGCGGACGCTCACTGAGAAGCTCCAAGGGGTCATTCAGACACTCCAGGCGTTCATCCTGAGCCGCAGGAAAGTGAGCACCTACAATGGGAATTCTGCTGAGAGGCCATCCTCGGGCCTCCTGGCTTGCGTTGCGGAGCTGATTGGTGCAGCAAAAGGATTCTTCCTGTGGATCAACCGGTACTTACACTTGTCTTCTTAGGGAGGAGTGTCCTCGGTCTGAAGGACTTCCAGAAGGCTGTTCTTCGTTGGCTCTCATGGCCTGTTCCAAAGATGAGGAAGTACAGAACTGTTCCTCATCAGCCATTAGAACCTGGACAGGAGGCACCCAGGGCCCTTGACCACAGTCTTCCTCACTCAGGGGAGATTTATGGAAGCTCAATTTAAATTGGAGTCATTATTTCTAAATCAGCCTCCATGCATCTAAAATATTGCATGCAAATTTTACAAAAACCTGCATCTCTTTTGTCCTCTTTGCTGGTGTTTCACAAATTGCCACCTCAGGTGGGCAGAGTGGGCAGTAGGCAAGCTCAAAACTCACCTGGGCTCATTTGCACATTACTAAACGATTGTTTAGGGCAGAACTTCTGGTGCTAAGGCTGCATGCAGCTCCAGGTGGTACTTTGTACTTCGCATACATGCAAGCAGGTTCTTCCCTCCACCCTGCATCTCAGAGTGCAGGAGTGGGAAGCTTGAAACATCTGTTCCCTGCCCTCCAAGATTAGGGGCTGAGAAGCTTAGAGTATCTCATTCCTCCAGTTATCTGGAACCACATCACTCTTTCTTCCTGGAAAAAGGCAATGAGAAAATGGTGACCTTTCCTTGGGATCACTGAGGAGGAGGCACGGAGCTTTGCGTAACATTGCTCCTCCCCAGCAGCCTTGTTGCAGAGCACATCCGAACCTGCTCAGTGTTTTGGAGCACAACAACTGAGAGGGGGGAAAAACAACCATCAGGGAATTGTCAGAATGCCATGTGCTCTCACTATATATAGAATCTGTCCTTGAGATACGAAAGTACAATGTGCATAGGAGAGTGAGTGAGCAAGCATGGCTGGTCAATAGAAACTTCACAGGAAGTTTGTTCTTGTGTACAAGCGTATTGATGAGTATGTACACTGAGACACACAATGTACACGTTGAGATAGGATCATGGGTTTCCTTGCTTTTTACACTTGATGTATGAAGGGTGTTTGTGGCTGCAAACATGGTTTTTCTTACCGGATCCTGTCATATCTGGCTGTTCTTAGCAGTCTCTGCTAAGATTCAGACCCAATTTTTCTTAGCTGTCTGTTTCCATTTTGTTTGTTCCACTGTCATGTTGTAGCCTGTTAGCTCAATATCTCTGTGGAGGAATCTGCAGGGGACCTCACGAATCTTTTCTCGCAGGTATCTCTTCTCCCATGTAAATGATTATTCAGCCAGCCAAGATGTCATTCAGCTCTGTGGAGAACTGGCAGAAATTATGCAGAAGGTAAGGCTTGGTGGCCACGCTCCAGCTGTGGAATACTGGAATACTTTCCCCATAAAGCAATGCCCCTGAACCTGGAGCCTTCCAGCTGTGTTACATTACAGCTCCCAGCATCCTCAGCAGGCCGGGTTGCTCAGAATGATAGGAGAAGTAGTCCAACACAGCTGGAGGGTGCTAGTTTAGGAGTGTGACTACCGTCTTCTGGATGTCAGCTCAAAACTCCTGTATTTGCCCAGGAATTTGAATGTAGGCATCCCTGTTCTACTTTTGTTCTTTTTAAATGCTTCTGAGGATGATGTTGCTTGTTTTATTATGAATCTAGTTTTATGGGGCTGATTTGGTCATTAAATGTTTTTATACAGGGAATTAATCTTGCCTTTGCACACTTGCCCGGTATCTATAAGGAGAATAGCCAATGCAGAAATACTTTCATAATAAAATGTAAAACTTCTGAATTTTAGAAGAGAGGTGATACTTTAGTTGAGAACCTCCGTGTTTTGCTGATGGTTGGCTTTTCACAGAGAGAAAGCATCTGTTCCTTTCAGGATTAGAAAGAGAAGTCACAGAAGTGATGAGCAGTGTTCTTGGCCATGCTAGGAGTCGGGTGACCACATGTCCTCTTTTATAGAGGACCATCCTCTCTTTAAAGGGCTGTCCAATTCAAGGGTGCTTCCAGATGAGGCTTCTGCTGGGCAGCCCCCCTGCTCATTCACAGAATTTTACATGCAGATCCAGAGGAGACGGTCATTCATTTGTAACTCTCCCACCCAAATTTTCCCACCGCTGCATCTGCATTATTTTCTTACCAGGAAAATGAACCTATTAAGGAAAAGAAGCTAAAATAGTCACACATGACCTTTGGACTGGGAGTGTCAGAAGCCCTTCTTCTAGACATTTTAAATGGGTGGGGATCAGATGGCCCTCCAGATCTGTTTGGACTGCAATTCCCATCATCCTTGGGCAGCCAGGCTGAATGTCAGCGAAGACAGAAGCAAAAGTCCAGCAGCATCTGGTGGCTGGAGGCAAAGGTTCTGGATGCCAGCGTTCAAAATAAAGAGCAACAAGAAGGAAGCAGGGCCTATTCAGAGAGGGGGCACAGGGGTCAGCTGCCCCCAGCCTCACAGATGTGGGCTTGCCACATCAGCATTGGTGGCACGGCATGGCCAGCAGTTTTTTCTTTCAGAAGCTCATGCACTTGTGCTCCCCAGATCCCCAACACTGGAGACATTCAAGAGGCAGCTGGACAGCCCTCTGTCAGGGATGCTGTAACTTGTGGTCCTGCACTGAGCAGGGAATGGGACTCGATGGGCTTACAGGCCCCTTCCAGCTCTGCTAATTTAAGTGTCTAACAGAGGGAGCATTCATAAGGCAAACTCCATTGATGGGAGGGTTCTATTTTCAGTGGAAGCTGGTGACCCCAGTGTCAGTGGGCAGGGTGTCCACTCCAGCTTGTGTTTTGTGTGTGTAAGGAAACAATCCCATGTGTGTTTAGACAGGCTGGCTGGCTGGCACATGCCAGAGCTTTTGTTCAGGCTCAGTATGCATAAGATGGCACCTTTCACAATCTTGTGATGTAAGCCACTTTAAGCAGGACATCATCATCATCATCATCATCATCATCATCATCATAAAAATACCACCATAAAGCTTCCATAACTATGGCTTCATGGGGTGGCCACATGTCCTCATTTAGTTATTTACTTGTTCAACTTAGAGTCTGCATTAATTAGCCAAAAGGACTGTCCTTTTACAGAGAATAGTCCTCCGTTTGAAGGTTTCTCCTGTTGGAAAACATATCCAGTCCAATTCTGGTTTGAAGATCAAGAACCTTCACTTCTGCACTTCGACCCTGGAAAGCAGACTGGACAGGCAGGAGTTATTCACATTTGCTTCTCTTTATCATAATACTGATTTCCAGAAATTAGCACAGGTTAATTTTATGCAGGCTACTGCCGCCACTGTCTTCTGGTGGCGAGTCACAAGTAGCCACCTTAATCAGCACAGAGCCACAAATTAGGTCAGACTGGCTGTGCAACTGGGACCGCAGGCAGATCTCTCCATTGGGCTCACAAGAAGACAGGTTCCTACGCTGGCGGGGCAGAGGAGGCTCCTCGGCTGCAGGGAGCCCAGCTTCCTGGGCTCAGTGTTGGTTGACAGCGGATGCCTGATCAGTCTCTGAACTTGAATGAACTGAGAGGAATGGCAGCTGACCAGAATGAGTAGGAGGAGAAAGGACAAGAAGAGGGAGGTAAACAAACTGGAAGGGGCGAGTGAGCGAGTTGTCTCTGATAGGAATAATCCCGTGAGTCACGCTTTGGGATCGGGGTCAGGGCTGGGTGGATGGGCTTGGGCAATCTCCTGTTCGGTTGGATGTACCCCCGTTGACAAAGGCGAAACCAATCTGCTGAAGAGACAGTCTCTTCAGAATAATGCTGACAGGTAGGAGTGTTGAAAAATGCTTCTGTGGGGTGTATGGTGTGTGTGTGTGTGTTTCTCTGTTGGAATCCCTGGAATGAGCAGGAGGGACTTGATGCTAAATGCCCTGTTGGAAAAGCACATCAGTTCCAGGAGAGAGAGAACATGTGAAACGGAATCAGAAATAAAAGCCCTTTAAGGAAAAACTGAGGATCTTTAAGACTAGAAATTGCTGAAAGTAAGATGGTGTGTATATAAAAGTGGGACAAAGGGGGTTTCTCTGTTGAAGGAAGGGCTAAGGGAATCCGGTTCTTGACCTGCACCAGCTTTCTTCAATGTCGTGCCCGTCTGATGTGTTGACCTACAGTTGCCCTGCATCTCCCAGGCAGCTCGCCGGAAGGGCCCGGGCTGAGCAAGGCTGAGCCATGCACAGTGCATAAAACTGGGGCTGGTGTTCTATGACAAACCAGTTCACACTTTTAAAACCAGTTAATACTGCTGTGAACTTGAGGCATGATGATTAGTTGTCTGGGTGTTCCTTTGTTTTTGGAGTGCATGTCTGTTTGGATAACAATCATTTCTAAATAGGCACCTGTGCATGTAAGTTAGCCTGTGCGATTTTCACATTGTCCCTTTTCATCACATCTTGTGTTTGTTTGTGAGTTTCCTCTTTTCTGGTAACTCCTAAGTGGCCACCCTTCTCTGCAGTATTGCACAGGGTTGTTTTTCCTCCCCCCCATCCCAGATCTTGACTTTGTTTCTTACCTGTGCATTGGAATTCCTGCCAAACTGGATAACTGCTTTTCCTGAAGCTTTCAGCAGAGGGAGGGTAGGGGCTGGTGGAGCAGGAAAAGACCTGCCAAAATTTGCCTGCCTGCCTGCCTGTCTTTTAAAATAAACGAGTTCTCAAGGTTCTCCTTCTATTTTGCCTTTTTCAACCTGATGCGTACCAGGTGTGCTGGACAGTCTACAACTCCATCACCCCCAACCAGCACAACTATGCTGGCTGAGGATGATAGGGCTTGTAGTCAACACATCAGATAGGAGAAGGCTGCTTTCATTGTTCTGCAGTGCTGGACGATTTCATATCCCCAAACTGTCCCAATTTACAGGGAAGGGGGAGTGTATTTCTTGGTACTCATCTCTGATGCTCCAAACATCTGGAGAGCACCGTAATGGGAAAGGCTTCCATACATGAAAGAGGCTCTAAGGAGACGGAAAGAAAAGACACTAAACTGGAACAGGCAAATATTAACATGAAAAAGAAGCGTGAGGATGTGCCATGGTCCTCTTCCTGAGATTAAACCCATCCCTCTTGACTTCAGAAAGGAGGCTAAAACTTTGGAGAAGATCCTAACGCCATGACCTTTCAGCATTCTTAGTTGGGGCATGATTGAAGCAACTTAGGGTGGCAATTTTTTAAATTTGATTTTATTTGAAGGATTTTTATCCAGCTCTTCAGCTGAAAAATAGCTTATATAAACTTGAGGAAAAATAAGGTGTTCCTTGCACAGAGGGTTGTATCTAAGAGGCATGTCACAAAAGGAAAACGCAATGAGGAGGGAAGAGGGAAAACAAGCAAACACTGACATCTGTTTGAATGTTTGTCCCTGGGGGAAAGCAGCTTGCACAGGGCAAAACAGCAAGTTATGCAAAAAGGGAAGGTTAAATTGGCAGAAAATCCATCCTACACAAGTGCAGATGAGCGCCTTGCTCTGGTTGCTGGTGAAGTCAGGAAGGTAACCAGCCACTTAGCCTTATAAATGATTGCTATATCATTATAACTCTGTCCCTAACTGTCTCTGGGCCAGTTTGATGGATCCTGCAATGGCCTCACTTGCAATGGCTTTCTCTGTGTTCTTTCTGGCAGGACTGCACTGCGTTCGAGAGGGAGGATCGGATTTTGTGGATCGTAAGTACTGTGCTCTATGGATCCAGTGCAGGAGGGGAGGCACCCCAGGTGGGATCTTGACTGGGCTGCTGTCTACCTGTCTTTTCTTTTTGACCAATGTTCCTTTCATCCCAATTTGGGCAACCTGGAGCCCACAAGCCCTTTTCAGACAGCCACGTGGATCTGTCCCTTTGCTGACTCCTGGTTGTCAGGAGCCCTTGGGCCACATGGCTGCCTTCTCACTGCCCTGGTCCCCAGTGGCTTGCACTGTTCCTCCCCTTCCCTCCACTGCAGCCCCTTACTTGGGAAAAGATGGGGAAGACCCATCATGTGCCTCCTGGCCTGTTCAGCAAATACCTACCAGAGGGGAGAGATGTGACTGGGAGCATCTTGTGCCCCCGCTTGCACTTCTCCCTCCCTGATGGGGCATGGCCCAATTTTAAAGGCAGCGCTTCCCCTCTTGGCATCCCGCAGGGACGACGCATCTCAGGCATCTGTGAGCAGATTCTGACTTCCAGCCCGGCTCATCTCCTCGATCAAACTGCCCTCTTGGAGGCGGTGGAGCTGGTCCCAGCGGGGCCAGAAGACACCCTGGTGAGCCTGTGCTCTCCCTTTTGGCTGGGGCAGAGGGGAATGACCTGGGTTGCCCTTGCTAGCGGCCTGGACGGGCCACCTGCAGAAGGGTACTTGGCGGGGGGCTGCAGGTTGCTCCCCTGTACTCACCCTTCCAGGTAAATATTCACCAGGGCTGGCTCTGCACTCGGCATGAGCTACAGTGCCTGATTCACGGGCATTTCACGTGGTCCGCACCCAAACTGTCGTCCTCGTGCCCAGTTTTATCATGGCTAAATTGCTTAGAAGCTGGGCTTTCCGTGTGTAGGTGTGTAACAGAGAGTGCTAAACTCGCGGTCCTGTGCTGAGGCCAGCAGGAGTGGCTTCCCTGCTTCGCGGAGAAAGGCAGTGAGAAATTGGGGCTTTGGCTAAATAGCAGCAATGCTGCGGAGATCCTTCGCCCACTTTCTGGCTCCTGTGCCCCCTCCCGCCCCTCCTCTGGCTTTGGAAAACATCACGTTGGCAGTGTCTCTTCAAGCACGCAGATGCATGCTTATTCATCTTCAGGGGCATTTGCTGTTGCGAAAGTCAGCTCAGGAATGGGGCCGCACTTGCTTTTCGGGATCGCTTTTGAGGGGAATGAGGGCACTAACACCTCTGGCTTCACCCCATGGGGGGTGGGAGGGCTGTGGCAGCACCATAGCCCATCTATCCTCCCCCTTTCCTCCTCTATGATTTTTTGAGGGGGAAGAACTGCCCGTGGTTTTCCTTTTTTATTTCTTTAAACATGCATGCAATGATGTTTACTCATTTACACCTGGGGAAAACCCCCCTTTTTTAAAAGAGTCACTTTACCTGCACAGGTCACCTTTCAGACTCCTCCTACTTCTCCCAAAATCATGATTTCAACACAGTGCTATTGAAAACATTGAAATTATTCCCTAGTTTCAATTATTCATTGAAATTATTCACTTGTGTGTGCCCTCAAAATGATAAAAGCCTTTTGCAGAAAGATGATGCTCCCAGATTAATGGGAGGGGCTGTAATTTAGATCTGCCCCAGGTGGTAACCCTATAGGTCACTGAACCAGTGGTATGCCAGTACATTGTGAAGTGAGGACACTCATCCTGACAGCCCCCCGGAGGAGTCCACAACTGCAGACACCAAGTCATACTGACAAACTGGTTCTGGGAGCAGTTCTTTTGTGGAGCCAGTGCAGCTTAACTGGGCAGTGCCCATTCAGCTCCTGTGCAAGACCAGGCTGCCCCCGATACTCTGCACTGCAACAAGGAACAATGCCTTGTTGGAGAAATTATTTCTCTGGCCCCCGGTCGCTGTGGAGACTGCAGCTGAGCACCGAAAGAACGGGGAAATGTGAGGAAAATGGCCCATGCCGTCAGCATCCCCTGCTAATTAAAAAGTGCTGGTACTGCGTTCCAGCAAGCTCTGGTTCGGCCACATCACTGTGCTCAACATAAAAACAGCACCAAAGTGGTGCATGGCAGAAAACCTGCAATAGTACAAACACGGAATAAAAGCAGCCACATGTTCAACAAGGGCAGGACATGTAGCTGGGCCACACTTCAGGGAAAGCTTGAGTGAAGAGGCATGTCACCTAAATTTCGAAATGGTGCCTGCCAAATATTAATGGAGGAAATTTTGCAGGCGAGGAGCTCTGACCCAAAAACCTCTGTTGCCACTAGCCATGCGGTGGACCTCTGTGACGTGCCACGTGCCTGGAGACCCTCTCCAAGGTCTGCGGTGACCAGGCGGTGATTTAGGGGGCCAAACGTCCCTTGAGTAACCCCTGGCCTCACCACTTGCTTTGATAACTGTCTCTCCTAAATCTTCTCTCTTCAGGGCATTGAAATTAAGTCCTCGCCCTCTTGTCTTCACTTCATCTCAGGAACAGCTCCAGCAGTGAGTATGTTGAGGTGTAGAGACAACCATGTGATTGTTTATGGGGGCTATTTGTGGCTCTGGTCCTTCCCCTCAGACCCATCCCCTAGCAAAGAAGGGATAATTAACTGGGGTTTCAAAATAGGACCCCTCTCTCCTTGATGACTTCATGGCTCTGAAATGAGCCTGCGAAATGTGAGATGGCCCATCTCAGGGGCGAGGGCTCATCTTTCTTCATTAAACGAGGCTGGGCGGAAGGCGTTGCTCACCCCTGACGCAGTCTGTGTGTCATGCCAAGCTTGGCCAGGGCTCCCCCTGCACCGCGCTCAGCCCGCTAGCTCCTTCGCTCCCTGGCATTCTTCATTGAGCTGGAATTAGCCAAAAGGTCAGAGCCTTAAGTTAATGCTTAATCCCCTCTGCAGCAACCTTGCAATCTTGACTTTCACTGTCCAGAAAGCTTCTTACTTGGATTTTATGATCAGGGAGTGCGTCCATGTGGCTTCTTTCTCCTCCAAACAAGGGCGATCTTGATCCTGACATTGCCTGTGGCTTCTTGTTTTCCTTTTCTGTTCCAGTCCCCGGTTGAGCGCTGCAGCAAGGTCCTCCCAGGAGACGAGATAGTGCAGGTCAATGACCAAGTGGTGGTAAGTGTGGACTTCTCCCTTGCTTGACTGGAAGACTGGACTACATGGGCAGGACTGACCAGGATGCTGAGTTTGCTATAGCAAAGGCCCTGGCTGAGTTTGGCAGGTCTCATCTATTAATTGATCGATTCAGGGCACAGTCCTATGTCAGTTTTGACAGGAAAAAGTCCTAACACAGCCACCTTTCCCCAGCCAACCACCATGGAAAGTTTTTTTTTATTTTTGGTAGTATTTTTAACTATTTTATTTTGGATCGCATACTGGCATACTGGCAGTGTGGAGTTTTAGTTGTTTTAACTATTTTAACTGTTTTGTTGTTTTAGTCTTTGTAAACTATTATGAGATTCTTGGAATACATGATGATATAGAAGAACCGTAAATAGATAGATAGATAGATAGATAGATAGATAGATAGATAAATGCCATTGAAGCATCTTTCATAAATAGTATAACACCCCACAGTAAGTTGTGTTAAAACAACCTGTGAAATTTATTTATTTATTTATTTATTAAAACACTTCTATGCCGCCCCGTCGCAATAAAGCCTCGGGGCGGCTTACAACAATAAATTAAAACACAACTTCATTTAAAAACCTTCCCACCCACCCCCGGTGTAAAACAAATAAACAAACAAATAATTGTAAAACAAATTACAAATTACAACAAACAAATTGTAAAACAAATAATGTCAGTGTTTGTTTGAGCTACTTTTAACAGCAAGGCAATCTGTCGATCGTGCAGGTAGGCTGGACCCGGATGAATCTGGTGAAGAAGCTACTCGAGACGGCAAGCGGGGTGACTCTGGTGTTGAAGAAACTCCCGCTTGTTTTTTCAGGGTCCCCTGGTTCCCCTGGATCATCTCAGCAGCAGGTAACCAAGTGTAGAACAACCCAGAACAAACATCTGGAGGGGTCTTGAGCACTTCATCTTTCCGCCCTTGCAAAGACGTTGGCGGGGCAAATCTCAGATTCTTTGACAAGGAGGATGGTTGTGCTTTGAGGCGGAGCCACGAGAAGTCAGCTATTCCGTGTGACCACTGCTTGCCCGAGCTGCACGGTCACAACGTTGTGCCCAAGGCAGTAGACTCTTGAACAGCAGGTGGGCGCTTCTCTACCTCTGGCCTTGGAGTGGCTCTGCCCACCAGCTTGGCCATTGGATGTTTCTGGGCAGGAAGGGCTTCCTGTTCCAGTTGGGCCTTATTGGCCTTGAGGGCCGGCCCAGCCATGAGGCAGAGTGGGGCAGTGACCTCAGGCAGCAATTTTGCAGCAACAGGGGGCCCTCCTTCTGTGTTGTGGCACCGCAATGTAGAATTATCTCCCTGCAGTGAATGAGGACAGTTTCCACTCATGGTTTAAGGCATGTTGTTTTCCTGCCAGTGGCACTCAATCATAGAGGCCAAGATTTTTTACCTGTTTATTGTATTAATCAGTTGAGTTTTTTACATTTTACTTTGCCATTTAATGTATTGTGTGCACCCCTTTGGGATCTTTCTGAGATCTGGGTAAAACTGAAAAGCAGTCTACAAATAAGTCTTCTTCATGAAATGACATAAATACAAACAGCAGTTGCTCCAGAAACTCCTTAAGCGTCCCGCATTTCCAAATAAAGGCTGTGACTAATAGCACTACCTGGAGTTTCATTCTGACTCAACGGAAAGCAGAGGACCTCCCCTCAACAGTGTGCATGAGCACTAGAGAAGCATTGCCTTGTCCCTGTGATGGATGCTGAACTTCCCTGCCTGCTCCACAGGCCCTGGACCAATTTCCGGATGCTTTGGAGCCCCTAAGCCCGAGGAGTGATGAATCTGCAACACATTCTGCATCACCCACTTCCAGGTTAGAACTTTCGCTTTGGCAGTTTTCATTGTTTTCAGGGCCCGGGTTGGGGAGAAGTCGGTTTGCTATAGCAGCCTTCCACAACCTAGTGCCCTCCAGATGTGCTTGATTACAATCCCCAGATTGATGGCCTTGCTAGCTGGGGATGATGTAGTCCAACATATTTGGAGGGTATAGGGCTGGAGAAGCTGTATGACATCATGGGGAATTTTATATTCCTGCTCTCAATATGCTGAGAGGAATGGTTTGCTCTGTGCTAGGGAAAGGTTCTGTCAAGGAATTGGGCTTGATTTGGGTGAGGCTGACCTGGTTCCAGATGCCAAGTTGCCCATCAACACAGTGCTAATGGCATTATATTCACTGGCATATGTTCCAACAATGCCGAATGCTTTTTTGGAATACCATGGCAGTATTCCTAGATTAATGGAAGGGGCTGTAGGAAGACCAATTGAAGCATAATGTTTTATTGGACACTTTTGTGAAGAAAAAAATCAGCACGCAACTTTGTTTGCTCAAATGTTTGTTGATGCCAGGCCTCCATCCTCCCAGTATAAATGCAGGATATTATCCTACCCTGTATAACAACAGTGGGATACATTTAGCCTTGCACCATTTAGTTTCCCACTAGAAACCCCATGGTCCACCATTGGATGTTTTTAATTTCTTGAATAAATGACGAGTGCATACTTGACATTTCCAAAGCAGTTAAGGGCTGCGCTCTGGAAAAGACCTTTGCATTTCCCTCTACTGGTTGGGATTTTTTAATTTATTATTTATCTATTTTTCGATTTATATCCTGCCTTTTTCCTACAAAGGGCTCAAGGCAGCTTACATCTCCTCCTCCATCTTATCCTCACAACAACAACCCTGTGAGGTAGGTTGGGCTGAGAGTCTGTGACTGGCCCAAAGGCACCCAGTTGGCTCCATGGCCTAGTGGGGACCCGAACCCGGATCACCGGAGTCCCAGTCCCGTGCTCTTAACCACTGCACCACACTGGCGCTCATTGCCCTGGTGGCCCCTCCAGAGTCCCCTGTGTGGTGACTCACTGACAGACCAAATGCACCAGAGCCCCACTTCCTGGCTGGACATGCTCAGGCGCTGGCAGGATCCCAGGAAAGGCTGCTGGGAAGGCGTGGCCCCTTTTCTCCCCACTCTGAAAGTGGAAAGACTTGCACAGGGGACTCACAACACATAGCAGCGTTTCGGAGGAGCAATGCGGACTTTCCTCAGAAAATAGGACACACAAAGGAGTAAGCTTTAACAACAGAATGTCCCAGATGCTAATGGCAATGTCCAAAATTGAGTGCAGCAGCCACTGAACCAGTGGCGGTTTGAGAGCGGTGGCCACTAGCTCGGCATTGGGCTCGGGCCACAGCTCTCCACTGGCCACCTTGGCAAGGGTTGGAGTTGCAGCCCTTCAGGTGTTTTGGTCTACAAGTGGGCCCCTCCTGGCCACTTCGCTTCTCCTGAGCTCCTCTGCAGGCTTGCTTGAAGGGCAGGTGGTCACTTCAGGTTAGGGGTGTGTCACCACAAGAAGGGCAGTGATGCCATGACAGTTGCATGTGCAAAACTCTGCACGTGCACGTGCAAAACTGCCCATCTCACCACCAGGTTGGAGATTGCGTCCAGGGCCGTGCGCCTGCCTGCTCAGTCTGCTGTCCAGGTGCCAAATGTTGCCCTCCAGCAGTTCCGGTGGTTCCTTCGAACTGGGAACTGGGCAGGGCAGCCCTTCAAGGAGTGGACAGTGAAACTGGATCAACTGCCTCATATCGGAGGCCGTAAGAGGCAAGGCGGAAGGCCAGGAGCCTCTGGACAGCTGAGCCCTCCGTGCAGCGCATGGGCCCGGCAAGCGCCGTCTGGCAGCTGCCTTTGCTGGCCCAGGAGGCTTGACTTGGGAGTTAGGCAAAATGTGCAGTGCGTGCGTGCATGCGTGTGTGTGTGGGGGGGGCTGATGATGTCACGCTCCACTCAGTCTTCCAGTGAGAGCGAAACTTCAAAGGGCTCTGTTGGAACTTGCCCAGAAAAGGAGATGCTCCCGGGCTCAATGAGCGGATGGAGCGTCTCTGCAAAAATGGGTGACTTTCCCCATTTCGTTGCTCAAGCAGAAGCCTGGCCTGTCTTAAACCCCCGCCCCCAAAGCACATATTTCTACATGTTTCCATCCTCTTGCCAAGTAGCAAGCAAAATCCTAGTATTTACCAGGATTCACTTACTTTCCCATAAGGAAATGGGCTCTTTGAGCAGATGCAACAAGCTTCTCCCCCCTCCCTATTTTGTTACCACTTGCAAGAAGCAAAGTCTGGAGAAAGGGCAAGTGCAGAACAGCTCTGGTGAGATAATGCTTCAGGGGAGGCTTGGCTGAGTGTGTGCTCGAGCACGGTGGGTGGGTGAGGAAGGAAGAGAGCGGAGAGCCCCGGTGCTGTCTTTGGGACCCCTGTGTTCAGGTGTTTTGTGGTCTAAGCAGAGTTGGCTGGAAGTGCGCTCGTAGCCCTGGGGTGCTTCTCAACATCTGGAAAGTGTCCTTCTGATAAACAACATGCAGCAGCTGTGAGAGCCAGCCAGCCAAAGGTCGTGTTCTGTTCCCCATTCCTGTCCTCCCAGCATGACTGCTGAGCTACCAGGGAGCCAGGATTTGGTGTCCGATTTCCCTGCTGATGAAGAGGAGCAGGGAAGAAGTGATTCAAGGCATTCTGCGGGCAGCACCTGTGAGCTTGCAGAGCACCATTTTGGAGCAGGTAAGATGTTGGAAAGTTGCATGTCTGGTGCAGTGTTGAATTTGGAAGTGCAGTTCCCACAGCCGCACTGCAGGGGGAGAGTCCAAACATTCAGGAGCGGTATTGACCCATACCCAAAAACCGCTTGTAGCCATCTTTCTCTTCCCCAGGAGAGGCTTTTTGGAAAGTTGGTCCTATTCAGATCAATCCAAATACTTTGTATAAAACAGGAGCAGCGTGGAAAAGGCCTCCCCCTCTGGCTACAGGAAGGACTGTGGTTAATCTCACAGGGAACAGGGAAATCGGAGCAGGGTGGCTGCTGATGTCAGCATCGCTGCTCCGTTAAAAGTGCCCTTGTGAGTCCTGGTGCCGCTACACTCCTGGTGTGTTGGAGAGCTTCACAGCTGTCGCGACACACTGGACTTTTAAAAATGTAATTATGTGTGTGATTTGTTATACCTATATCCTGCCTTTTCCCTTCTTCCAAGAAACTCAAGGCAGCTCACAGTCTTTTTCTTCTCCATTTTATCCTCACAACAGACTTGTGAGCTGGGTAAGGCTACGAATGAGCGTCAGGGCTGAGTGGGACAGGGAATCTTGATCTCCAGAATCTCAGCCCAGCTCTCTCACCACTACTCTGCCCTGGCTCTTGTTTTATTACATGCTTACCTCTTTGCTCCCAAGAGCTCAATATATTTTCCCTCCCCATCTAGCCTCACAACGATCCTGTGAGGTAGGGTTAAGATGAGAGAGAATGACCGGCTCAAGTTTAATCTGTGACCTCTGAACCTGGATCTCTTTGGTCCTTAGACCACTCTGCCACATTCTGGCTGTCTCCTTACTCACTTGTTGCTCCAGCTTAGGCAAGACTTGGAGGAATATTGGGCACCTTTTCCCTGAAACTTGTGTAAACCATCCTGTCTTGTCTGCTAACTTTCATGTTCATTGGTAGTGCACTCAGAAATGCATAGGTATGCAGTGCCCCTCTCACTGTTTTCTGACCCATTCTGAAATATTGTACATTGCAGAGACTGGCTATGCTTGGATGTCAAGATAAATCATGCTTTCTCATGATGCAAATCAGTCCACCATCACTCCATGCTCATTTGCACCATTCCCCACAACTACAACTGAAGTTCAGTTTCCAGTTTCAATTAATCACAGTTTAGCATTATGCCTCAATCCTAAACCATGGTTAATTGTAACTATGGTTTCTTACACAAGTCAGTTTTATAAACCACGGTTTGAAGTTGGCTTGTTTCTCAGCCACTTGGGTTTTTTTCGTTCATTGCAAATGGAAGCAAATGCTTCCCCTCCCAGAGCACATGAGCTTGGGTAGAGGGATGGCAAGGCTCATTACCATCATGAGGAGCAGTGATCTAGCATGGCCTCTGACTATGGCCACATTTCTAAACACATTCACACAGTCTGGGGATCCTGCTAGTGCAAATTACTTACTGAGATTAAATGAGTGGTTACTTTGCTTTTGTCCGATTCTCTTAGGGGCTGAAACTATGCCTGAAGGACGGGGCCTTGAAGCAGATTCTGAGGAGCACAAGTCCCCAGATGCTGCAACTCCTACCCAACCCAGCATGTTGGAGCTCGGACTACAGGGCTCCTCAAGCCCAGGGAATGGATTTGTCAGGGGAAGCAGGGGTCTGGGGTCTTCAGACTCTTCCAAAGAGGTGAATGTTTGTTTATATGTCTCTCTTTATCAGTAGTACTGAATTTCTTTCTGTCTAAGGGCAGAATTCAATTTTGGGAGCCACATTCTAATAGTGGGTGGGGCCTACAGCAAAAGGGGTGGGGCCAAGATAGCAAAATAGCAGCCTATTTTAGCCTAAATAAGAGAGGCATTTCAAGCTTTTGCAATGGGAGTGGGGGGACTGCACAAGGGACAGGAGACCACCAAACTATCCAAGGGTGGGACTTGGGAAGGGGATGTGACATTCTGGGGAACTAGAAGGCTAGATCTGGCCATGGATTTGATGAATCTCCATCCCACTGCCATCCCATTATATCTCCAGTCCTAAAAAAAAGGCACTTGGCACAGTTTCCAAAAGCATCAGGAAAAGCATCCATTGAGCCAACAAGTTAATTTAGCAGGCGCAGTGCCAAATAAGTATCTAAAACTGGCAGATACTTTTTGAAAAAGTCTTGGGAGGTAGACAGAAATATTGAATCAGGCATACTCTGTAAAGGGCTTGCTTGATGGAGAGGGAATGCTGGCTGGGGGCTGTATGTGGGGAGCGAGTGGGGGGGGAATGGAAAACTGCAGGGGAGGGTTTGCATGGGGCCTCCTGGGAGAGCATGGCTGACCCACCACAGTGCAATAGTCATTGTAGGCCCTGCTTGTAAATGTATGGCAATTTGTTTTTCTCCCTTTTTTTATCCTTTCAGGGTAGTGTTGACTATCGGCGAAAGCAAAAAGGTGAGTGGAGTCCGTTCATACCTGGCAAGGAGGTAAGTCTGAAGATTTTGCATGCAATCCTGTGCATGTTTAGAGAAAGACAAGTCCCACAATTCCCAGCATTCCCCAGCCAGCACTGCTGGGAATTGTGGGACTTTTCCCTCTCTAAACATGCATCATATTACAACTTTTGACTCTGTTAAAGCAGTAGAGAAGCTGCTTACACATCATAAAAAAGAACAAAAAGCAAAAAAAATTGTTAAAAGTACAATTGATTAATTTCGATTGTATGTTTAATATTGTATGTTTGTATTTTAAATTTTAAAAGGATTTCTGCAACACTTGCAAACACAAAATGGGTGAGGAGGGAAGAGAATGTAGCATCTGAAGTCCTGAATGGGGAGGCATTCAACACTGCGGATCCCACATGCCTCATTCTATTGTATGTGCCGACCTCACTGTGGGTGGTGCTTGGCACGTCTACACATTCCTCTCAAAGTCAGCAAGAATGTAACCAAGCCAAGTCAAAGCAGTGCTTGTATGTCGCGGGGCTACTGTGAGCTTGTCTTGCACTGAATTGTGATGTGCATGCCGAGTGATTCCCTCCCTGCTCACTTTTGCTCGTGAAAAGGAACGTCTACCAGGCTGAGCCGACGGCGCATCTCCTGCCAAGAACTGGGCCAGGTGGACTGCGACGGCTGGCTCCTGAAGAAGAAAGACCATGTGGGCTTCATGGCCCAGAAATGGAAGCGGTTCTGGTTTGTGCTGAAAGGACAGACCCTCTACTGGTACAGCAACCCCAATGTGAGTGCATCCTCGGTGTGAAAGATTGTCTGCTGTCTATAAAGTTGTTGTTAGCAGCAAAGTCACGTCCGACCCGTCGCGAACCCACGGACAACATTCCTCCAGTCTCTCCTGTCCTCCACCATCCCTCGGAGTCCACCCAAGCTCACACCCACTGCCCCAGTCCTTCCATGTAGCCACCTCACCCTCTGCTGTCCCCTTCTCCTTCTGCTGTCAATCATTCCCAGCATCGTGCATAAAGTTACGGTACAGCAAAGCTTAAGGTTGGCGGGGTGGTTTTGTTGCAGCAGAGTAAATCCAAGCATTGGCACTTCAAAGAGGTTCCTCATGGCACCCTTCTGCAACCTGGCACCCTTGGGATGTGTTAGACTATAACCTGCATATTCCTCAATTGGGAAAATGCATCATTAAAAGAGATAGATAACAGAAATGGACACGGATTTGGGTGTGCTGACACGTGTGCATAGCGGCAGATGTAGCAATAACTGCTATCTTTTAAATAGGGAGACATTTCCCTGTAGTGGGAAGTGCTTTCCCAGTGTGACATGTTGGACAACTTCAAGGCCTGGCTGCTCTCCCTTCATACAGCTTTTTATTTTCAAAGTGGACTTGAACTGGGCAGCATTTCAGATGGAGGACTGTCCCCTGTACAGCAGGACACAGGGTCACCCTGCAATGGATTCACAGCTGCATGCTGTTTGTAATAAAACTTGTTGTTTTGCTTCTGGCTGCACAAATCTCTGGAACATTCCTGAACTTGTCTATACAAGCAACTGCGAGTTGAACTGCCTTGTGCGGGAAAAGATCCTCTACTTTTTGTTCTGCTTTGTTTCCTCTCCCCACGCACAGGACGAGAAGGCTGTGGGGCTAATCAACGTGTCAGCTTACAGGCTGGAAAGCACCCGAGAACAGAAAAAGAAATAGTGAGTACCTGTGACCTTTGGTGGGTTGCTCTGGCCGAGACCTTCGCTGGCCCCTCCTAGGAAGAAATAAGTGTCTGGAGCCCATTTAAGGCCTGAACATGAGCATGGCATAGTCCAACATTTTAAATGTACTTTTAGTTCTACTGCCCACCCCCCTGCCCTCCGTGTCTTTCTGAGGCAGCATTCAAGGTGGCTTGCCACACCTGTGACTGTCGCTTAAAAACTTATAACAAAGAGAATATGCGAGAGGCAGGCAGCACCTGTGCAGGCACGCAAACACCAACCACTTGAAAAGGCCGTGGGTGTTATGTCTCAAAGTCTTCACCAACTGGCAGAAAACACCAGGTTCATGTTCCAGTTCCATCCTTTGGTCATTATTTTCACATTCATTCTCACAAGGATTCTAGGCCTCTTCCTTGCACCCAGAGTTATTTGCCTCTGTGTACCTTGATGAAGTTAATTATTTTATTTATTTATTTTGAAGCCATGGTGTGCAATACAGTTTTGTTGTTGGGTATGGAAGGAATTTGCAGCAGCAAAGAAGCATGAGATAGGCCAGTAGTTCCTTTCATCATCATCATCATCATCATCATCATCTTTCTCTTCTGCTTCAGTGTTTTTCAGCTCACACATGAGAAGTACAAGCCCTTCATCTTTGCAACAGAAACTCTGGCTGACCTGAGCATGTGAGTAAGAACCAAGGACAGGTTTGAGCAACCTGACTCTGTCCCAGCCCACCTGCCTGACACCAGGAGGGAACCCTGTGTCTCCCACAAGTGACTCCCAAGACTTCGTTGGCTGTTTCTTGGTTTGATTCGTGCCCCATCTTTCTACCAAAAGCAAAGCCTTCCATGGCACTCAAAGGCAGCATTCAGCAGAAATCCTTCCCTGAAGACCCACATGTAGTTGGGGAGGGTCCTGATGTCAGAGGAAGAAAGCCCTATTCCAATTGTGGCCCGGGTTACCAGGCATTTGGCATTATTGGCAGTCTGAGCCAGCAAATCCCTGAGCAACTGGTTTTCTCCACCTTCCCAAAAGCACCATTTTGGGGGAAACAAAGTCAGAATGCACCAGGGTGGGCAACATGTGGGTAGTAGTCTGGGAACCAGGGCATCTCAGTCAGTCTGTTTCTCCGTACAGGTGGGTCAGCCGTTTGATTACTTCAATGATGAAATACACTCCAGTTCATCAGAATGTTCCACACAGGCAAGAAGGTGGGTTCCTACCTGAAACCAAACTCATTATAATGTACAGAATTCATGAAGCTCTATCCTGAAATAGCAACAAAGCTTGGAAGAAAGGTAGAAGCAGCAGAATCAGATGTATTAAAAATTAAAACCACCTGCAAATTTTGGAAGTACCTAAATCTGCTGGCCAGCAAGCAGCCCTGGGATGGGGGGATGGGAACAGGGAGAGGGTTCCCTACCATTGGGACATGGACACAGAATAGGCTGATTGGCTGAATTTTTAGGACATGCCAAGCCACTAGTGGAAGGGGGGCTTAGCTTGCCACCTGAACCACCTTTGCTTCTCAAGGTGGTGCTGGTTACTAGCCTCCCCTGTGGTGGAAGTCTCCCTGTGGCTTAGTGAACCCAGATGACATGGGAAGCCATGGGGAAGCCACAGAAGAGCCTCTTGGTGAAAGCAGCAAAGAATGGTCCAGAAAGTCGCACGCAGCAGCTCTCCCGGCTTTCAGGCAAACTTCCTTCCAAGCTCTCTGTGGAGGTGGCAGGGACTGGATGTGGACCTTCTGCAGGCAGAGCTCCTGTGCTCTGCGGCCCCTCCCAGGAGACAGACCACTGAGCAGTCGAAAAGTACCCTTCCATCACTTAGCAGCATCCATTCCGCCAGGATGCTAAGCAGAGGTAGAGAAGCAGAGCTGCCCCATCATTTACAGGAAGAGACGGGCACTAACAGCCCGAAGATATTGTGCAACTAGTCGGTTGCTTCCCTCCGTAACTCCTTGCCAATGGCCACCCCCAGGAGAGTGGAGAAAACATTTGCATCTGGAACTGGACCTTGTAGGATGCAGTCTAATGCAGCCTTCCCTCCTTGGGGTCCTCCAGATGTATCAAACTGAAACTCCCATCATCCCTAGCCAGTACCGCTGTTGATCCTGTTGGATGGGGATGATGAGAACTGTTGTCTAACCTCTGAGGGGCACTAGGCTGTGGAAGGTAATGGAATATTGGCTTCGGACAGGAGGCAACACAACACTTCCTGTTTTGGGTTTTCCACTCCGACCTTGGGGTTTGTGCTTCATTTTCTGCAGACTGCTACAGTGAAACGGAAGCAGAGGATCCTGAGGATGACTCTCCCAGGCACAGCGCTGATCTGGTGAGGGTCTCTTTGAAGAATGCTTTCATTTTATAGCAAAGACAAGGGGGGCAGGAGGGAGGGGTGCCGGCTGAGTGGAGGGACACACAGCCTCATTACAGGCAAACAGTTCTTCTGCGCACATGAATACTCAGCTGCATCAGACAAAAGGCCCAGCTGACCCAGTCTGCCATTTCCCATAGAAAGCTCCAGATATTGGGCAGTATAGAAATAAGTAAATCAGCCAGATTTATGGGGCTACAAGTTGCTCCGCTGGTTTTGCTGTAACAGACTATGCTGGCTACTCCTCTGTAAATTCTTACACGGGGGAATGTGGTTCTTGGCTGAAAAAGGTCACCTGCTCCCTGTTGTAGTGAGATGCCACTGAGTGCACCCAAAGACATGTTGCTAAGTGGAACACCCCATGTTATATTTCTTTCTGAGTTAGTTCCCCTATGCTGTTCTTCATGTGCCTACAGTAAACTCTTATTTTTGTGCAGCCAAAGCGAAGGGAGTTGGATAAAGATCTACTATTAACAGGTGCCACTAGGAATAATGACTCCCCAAGTGGGAGCCCCCTGTCCAGCCCCCTCCCCCAACCCAACATGGATGAGAGCACGGCATCTCCCTCTTCAACAGGTAAGCTCTACTTTGACTGCACTTCCAGGTATTAACCTAGATATGTATGCTGGATTGACCTACACGTATAAATACAGATCTGCCTCTGGATTACAACTGAGCAGAGCTTCTAGGAACTAAATTGAGAAAGAATTAAACAATTGGGAATTGGAAATCCCCATCTACTTCTTCCTTTGCCCACCCTGTGGCATCCTTCTGATGTAAAATATTAAATGCAAGTTGGGGATCTCTCCCCCCCCCCAAAACCATCACTCTCCTTCACTCATGCTATTGGCTTGCTAATTTGACTGCAGAACATGGGCCAAACTAGATAAGACACTATTAGCAATTATGTACGTGGTTTTTACAAAGTAAATTGCTGTTTCAGGAAGGCTCCATACATTTGGGACGTCGGCATGGGAATCAGGTAGATTTCAGCCTCAGTCTCCTGTTGTGCTCCTGATCCGCCTCCATCCATCTGTGCTGCTCTTTCAATGAATAGAACTTATTTATTTATTTATTTAAATATTTATATGCCGCCCCTTGCAACAGCCTCGGGGCGGCTCACAATCACTAAAAACATATACAATATTACATATACAATATTTGTAAAACATATACAATATTTTTTCACTAAATGTAGGCTTGAACTTGATCATGGGAGGCTGAATAGGGAAGCTGGGACTAGTTCTGTGCAAAAGGGCATCCTGCCTATCTGGTTTAACAAAGATCCATCCAGATTCCTTACTAGTTGCTTAAACCATTTGCAAAACTACCTACATGCAGTTTTTTCCTGCTTATAAAGGGACTAGAATAACTATTTTAAAAATGAATTTATTTTTAAAGTCTCAACCTTCTGCTCTAGCGACCAGATTTTATACTTGAGGTCTATATATAGTTGATGCTCTAGGAACAATTGCAGTCAGCGGATTTCTTGTAGCTTGGATCATTCTCCCACTTTGTCTAGAAAGCTCTTCCTGTCCACTTAGCTTGTGGTTTCCCAATTTGTGTCTCAAGATTCTGCAGGAGAAGAACTTGAGTCGCTGTTCAAGTGTCTGAAACTAGGTGGGGTCTCTTTCATTGGGAAGCAGCAGGTGTTCACCCGTGAATACTATCGGAAATCCTTCATCAAGCGCAACAAAAACCCAGAGATCAATGAGAAGGTGCATCTTGTCCGGACCCTTCAAAGCACACTTAAGGCAGGTGTTAACTTTGCACTGAGTAGACTAGACTGTTTTGTTTGCCGGAGCCTTCCCCTTTCTCAGCTTCTTGGTTTTCCAAGTCAGAGCAAGGGAGCATGGATGGATTGGGCCAAGCATCCAACCGTATCACAGCCTTGAGCAGGGCTTTTTTTTGTCAGAGAACGCACCGGAACAGCGTTCCGGCACCTTTTTTTGACGGATTTTTCCAATGGATTTTATGAAGTGATTTTGAATCTTGTGTGCTGCTTGTGTGTTGGCGCTGATTGTGAGGGTGCTTCTCGACTTGGGATTGGTGTATGTGGTTGTGCGCTGCGTCCTTACTGCTGGCGGCGACCCTTATGTTTATGTGTGTGTAGAGTGACTGCCTACGTGCAAAAGGTAAGTAAGTTCTTTATTTCAAAAAAAGTTGGTGAATTGAAAATCTTTTTTAGTGTAAAAGTATGACTCCAAGACATGAGTTCTGGCACTTTTTTTTTTTTTTTTTACAAAAAAAGCTTTTACTTCTTGAGGTACAGAAGTACTTAGAGCAAATGTTGGAATTGATATGATGGTCACTGTTAATTTCCGTGCCAGTTTTCTTTGTGCCATAGGGTTCTAATATGTTATGTTAGTCTGACTTAAGCCCCATTCAATTCAATGGGTCTGCCCATAGGACTATCATTGGATGCAACCTCTAAAATGCAGGTGCTCAGGCAAATTTTTCATATATGCCATTTGCTGAATTTTGAATACATGGCATTCTACCTTCCCCCAAAGATGGTGGCATACATGCCTCTCCCAGCATGTTTTATGCTCCCAACAATTCAGTGAAGGAGGTTAGGCTGAGACTTTGTGACTGTTTCAAGCTCACCCAGTGGGTTTAAAACCGGGCTCTTCCGATCGTAGTGCCACACTCTAATCAAAGCATGGGAAACACGTCCCAGATATTTTGGCCTGCAGTTCTTATCAGCTTTAGTCACATAGTCAATGGTGCAGGAAGTTAGGAGCTGTAAGGTCAAACCATCTGGAAAGCGTGAAGTTCCCCATTCCTGTTCTAACTGCTGTGCAGCTTGTTGGCTCTCAGAGGAAGGCATCTCATTCCATGCTGGATCCTCTCGCTGGATCCTTAGCGGGCTTCAGTGAAGAAGTGCAGTATGTATATAGGTCTATATATAGAACCAGGGTCAACCCTACAATAGTGTGGAGGTGGATGGCCTGCCTGGGATGCTTAATAGTGGTGCCCCAAAGCACTACACTGGCTTCCAATCTGTTCAAAGGGCTAGTATTAATTCTGAAAGTCCTGAATGACTTGGGGCCAGGGTATCTGAAGTATGGCCTCCTCCCATCTGTACCTGCACAGACCCTAAGTCCATATTCAGAGGCTCTCCTCTGGGTGCCCCAAAACGAGGCAGGGAGCTACAGTGCAGGGCCTGTTCAGTGGTGGCACACCCCAGCTGAGGCACACCTGGTGCCTACACTGTGGTCTTTTGTGAACAGCCCAGGCAGCTTTGGCTACTGAGTAGTGTATAAAGGTAACTAAGTAAATAAATACCACTTTAAGGATGCAGCAGTTTTGTTGATACGTAGCTTCATTATCCAATTTTGGGGGACGCCATTTGGACTTTTTGCTCAACACAGAAAATACCTTCAGAAAAATCTGTAGGCAAGAGGCAAGGCGGTTGTATATTTCTAAGGAGGCTCAACTGGAGTCTTGGTGATTCTTGCTATTCTGGGATTGGATGGCCTTTTATGAAAGCAAATATTGCATCAGCATTAAAGACGGAACATTTTCTCCCTTCTCTAGGCAAAAACAGCTGAGCTCCAGCTACTTGATATTATCCTCACAGATTCTGAACTGACATCTGAGAAATTCAGGCACTGGAAGGACTGTCATCAGGAGTTGTACCAAGAAATCCAGGTGTGGTGGGCCAGGAAGCTCAGCCAAGAGCATGGCACAAGAACAGGCGCTGTCTCAGGCATCAAGCCGGAGGAGGCAGCTGCAGCTCCATAAACTCTGTGGGCAGCATATACAGACTGTGGGATTAAAAGGCAGCAGTGCAGTTCACTGATTGTGGATTTACAGAGGCCGTTCTCTTTTGATGGTACCCTGTACTGCTTCACCCGCTTCAGAAAATAGCATGCCAGCCCTGCTGTGTTTGGGCCCAGTTCCCTGGATTCTACCCCACTCTAAACCACAGGCTCCAGAGGCCCCTTCAGCGCCGGCTGAATAATGAAGAACCCACTGTCAAACTGGGGGAGAAAGGTGCTTGGTTTGTTTGCATAGTGGGCATTTTTATTATATTTTTATACAGAGACATTCTGACAGTGCAAGAAGAAACCCAAGGAAGCACTCCACAGATAATCACACATTCAAGACGAAAGATTCAAATGTGGCTTGCAACAGCTTCCTTTCCTTTCAACACGTTTCAAGTTGAAACTCTTCCTCAGGTGTATTTAAAAACTAAAAAGACATAATACCAAATCAGAAGCTTAAAATGTTCTGTGACAACAGTTTTTGCTGGGTATGAGGTTTGGTTAACAGAAGCATAATCAACATGTAAACATATGATGTTTGCTATTTTTACTAATAAATGGTGACTACAGGTTTTTAAAAATATACTTGCAGATCTGCCAAACACATTACTTTATAGTTGTCTTCAAAATGACAGCTTGGAAATTATCCAGTCACAAAATAAAATGACTGTCAATCTATAATCAAGAATCTGGAATAACAAAGCAATCCATTTTGACAGTTAAGCTCACTTCAGAGACTCATTATCTACATATCTGGAAATAATGAGTATAATTGAAATAGAAATAATATGCCACCTGGCAGGTGAGCTGTACACCTTTTGTCCAGGTGTTGTTGACAGGCAATTCAGAGACCCTCTGTCCACTCTACATTCTCTATTTTTTAACCTTACAGCTCTTCAGAGAACACAGCTTCTTTATGCAGCCAACTTGTGGCTGCAAATATTTGGGCTTATACGTAGATCCCATGATCACTTAGCACCGATATTCTGGCAAGGGTTGATGGGAGTTGTAGGCAAAACAGCTGGAAGGCTGAAAGCTGCCGCCCTAGCTGCCGCCCTTGTGATTTTATGTTTATTTTGGAAAGAAGCTATTTAAACTTCCCACTCATCAATAATTAGTACATAGACACACTTTTCCTGCCTCCACCCTTCAATGAGTAACTAGGAAGGAATGTTTGCGGTCAAATTCAGCACTGCAATGCCAGAAAAGTGTCTATGCAGAGCATTTTTTTCTTGGACACTGGACTGGTTCCTGTTTTGAGAATACAGAAGTTATTCAGCACAAAAAAACCTATTTTTTAGGAAGCACTGGAAGGGAAGTCAGGAAGAATAGCTTTACACCATTGTTGCTACTTACCACTACGGACTTTTGGCAGGCCCTTGGTTCTCACAACAAACCCTGAGGCATTTTATTTAATGCACTCTGGTCAAAGTTTTCTCTTTAAAAGAACACAGCAAATGACTTGCAGAATATTAGCAATCAATCATAAAAGCAACACATGGAAAGGATCTGTTAAAAGAGCAGTGTCCAACTTCTTTTGGTCTGAAAGCCAAATTCAGTTGTGAAGCAGATCTTTGGGGATGGGCTACAGATCAGATTCACTCGACACGGGTGGAGGTAAAAGGGGCAAGCCCAAATTTCAGTGTACTTTGCATTTATTTGCTTGCTTGCTTGCTTGCTTGCACATTTCTATGCCGCCCCATCGCTGAAGCCTCGGGGCGGCTCACATACATCAAAGAAAAAATAATAATTCAAAATTAACAATAAAAAAGTCAATATTTATACATATAAAAATAATCTGAGTTGCCCTGGATAACTGTGGGAGGTAACCAAGAGAAAGTTCTGTTTTACTTCAGAGTCTTCTGGCAGCAACCAGCTGGGTCTTATATCAAAAGACAGACTGAAGCCCTTTGCACACTTACTTCAGAGTAAGCCTACTAAATGCAGTGGGCTTACTTCTGAACAATGCACAGGGTTGTGCAAAGCACAGTTGCCTTCCCTTAGCAGTGTTGGAAGCAGCGATGTGGTGGAGCCATGAAGGGCTTGAGTAACAGGGATGCTCCAACTTCTCCATTCCCGCTGAGCTTCAGTGCAGCCCTCACGGTAACCAACAGTGGAGGTGGGTAGGGAGGAGATGGTGCTTCTCCCACCATTGCTCATCTCCATGATGCTGGCTAAGGCTGCTGGGAGTTAACAGCCCATCAGATGTCTTCAAATAGATTGCCATCTATAAGGAAGGACACTCTAAACCCGACTTTTCCCAGACTGCTACCTGTTAGTACAACTATTTGGGGAAGAAGTTATCTTGTCACATACTGTTCACATGATTGAATCAGAAGACCTGCCAATTCATCTTGCTATTGCTCCTGTTCCAACCAGTTGCCCTGAAAGACCTTCCATTTCTTAATAATTGATGTTGTAGGGTGCAGGTAGATTCCTTAAGTTGTTGTCATTTTCTCCATGGAAACTGGTGGCCAGACACACCCCAGCAAAGGCCTCTGTTGCTCCTCCACTCCACCCAAGATACAGGCATGCTCCAAGATGGTACTTGTCCTCAGCTGGGATCTGTGGGTTTCTGATGTCAGCCAGGACTCTGTAGGCCATATAGGAAGTTGCACAGAGGTACAAGATGCCAGACAGCAGCAGCAAGAGCCCAGACAGTCCTGCAAGATTGTTGTTGGACTGTTCAGCCCACCAGTGTGCCCCCACGTGGCTTAGGACATAACTCAGGAAGCCGAGAAGCACCGAGAGGATGGTCAGGGCCCTTACCAGCTGAATGGGCCAGGAGACAGCCAACTCTTCTGCGATGGGTTGGCATATCTTGTCTTGAGTGCTGGTTTCCTCCACACAGCCTTCCCAGAGGCCATCGCTGAAGGAGACATCTTGAGGGAAGCCAGGTCTTTGAGCAAACTCACGCCATTGTGGTGTCACTGTGGCTGCCAGCACCAGGATCCATCCCATTGGTGCAACAACTAATCCAACTGCCATGGCATCAGTCACCATAATCCACTAAAAATGGGGTAAAGGAATCTGAGATGGGAGTGGGGGTGGGGAACAATGCTTCTGCAAAAAAGGAAAAATCCTTCCCTCCTAAACTACAGGAGCACAGCCTAAACCTGCTTCTCCCCGCAATTTGGAACAGATTTCAGAGTACAAGTTGCTGGAGCTGCTTTTTATAGTTGAGTAGCCCCATCACCTTCATACACATGTATATGATTACAAGTGAACTTGGAAAAGGGTTGACTTCTGAAAGAACAAGTGCTGTTACACACACAAGGCAAACTCACTCCATTTGGTTACATATTAATGCTGACATTCTTTCTATTTCTGGAATCTGTTTGTGGTCAGTCATAATGAAGTTCTTTAATCATTAATAGGCAATTTGTCAGCTCCATAGATAGCTATTTGTCTTGCATATTAAAACTTGCACTGGCAACCTAATATAACCTTAAATTTAAAGCAGGTAACATCCATCTGTTGTAGCATTTTGAGTTTCTGTAGGATTGGAAAAATAATTTGAAATACATGTTTTTGAGCTTGAAATTCAGTGGTCTGCAGCCAAGATTTGTTACACCCTGAAAATAAATATTTATTTATTTAAAACATTTTTATGCTGCCCCATCGCAACAAAGCCTCAGGGCGGCTCACAACATAGCAACACAAAACAATACAAAATACAATACAATACAAGGAAGTCAAATATTTAAGAGAAATAGAAACATAGAGTTACATGGAATCCTGGCATTGGAAGAAACCCCAAAGGTCATCTAGTCCAAACTTAATTGCTACAACATAGGTGGCCATGCAGGTAAAAGTCCAGGTAGCTCACCATGCAGTCGCTTGCTTAAAACCCTCTACAGGAGGAGGCCACCAATGACCTCTCAAGGAAGCTTCCAAGGAACCGTCAAACCATTTGGAATTCCTTCCTAAAGCCAAAGCCTCCTTTTGTATGGAAGTGCAGTGCTCAAGTGACAGAAACATTTAACTACAGAGAAGTAGCACTACATATTATTAAATAGGCATTTCAATTCATCATTCTGTTATCCTCCCAATTTGGTTGGGGGATCTTTAATGGAGTCCATCATTTCATCTTTCTCTTCTTCTTTTGCCCTTGACTTTTCCTAGCATGATTGTGTTCTCCAGTGAGTCTTGCCTTCTCATGGAAGTGTCCAAAATATGACAGCTTCAGTTCTGCCATTTTTGCTTCCAAGGCAAATTCTGGCTTGATTTGATCTAGGACCCATGTGTTCATCCTTCTTGTCAATCCAGCATATTTGCACAGCTCTCCTCCAGCACCATGTTTCCAATACATCGATTTTCAGTCAACTTTCTTCACTGTCCAGTTTTCTCATCCATACAGTGATCAGGAATGGAATAGTGTGGATGATCTTGGCCTTGGTCTCCAGTGAAATATCCTTATATGTGAATATTTTTCTACAAAGCCTTAAATGCAGTTTGCTCTGTTCTCTTCAGTCTTGCAAACATGTCTTTCTAGCCAACCCAGACACACATATGGAGCAATTTGCATCTTGTTTGTCCCCCTGGTAGGTTGTGCGTGTGCAGTAATTTTACTTGTACACAGTCAAAGTGCTGGAAAAGCAGTTAAACAATTTTAATTGTAAAAACCCCTCTGTGACTTTGGGCCTAACCTACCTCACAGGCTTGTTGTGAAGTGCAGACAAACCTTGTAAACTGCCTTGTCTTCCTTGCAAAAGACAGAAAGCAGAGATATGTGTGAAATGCAACAGCAGCAACCAGGTTCGTGCATACCATGGGATAATTTCTAGGCAAGTTTAGAAATTAGTGTCCAACAGTTCCCCATGCATGGCTGGCTGGGAAATGCTGGGACTTGCAGACTTTTTTCTGTCTAACTATATAGGATTACACCTTAAAGCACGCGAAATCCACATGTATCAGCAATATAATACCAGTTCTATATTCTAGCTTTTGCTACTTCCTCCTCATTTTCCACCGCTCTTGAGAGTGGACAATCTCCTTACGTGAATTTGACTTTTGGTGAGGAGGCGGAGCTTGCTGTTCTAGATCGTTCATTGGATACTCACTGGCCAGTCATCTCCCGGTGCTATGATAGTAGAGAAAAGGGGGCGTTGCCCCTCGCCGCGCCGCGCCGCGCCGCGGGAGAGAGCTGCGAGCGTTCAACGGTCGGCGGCGCGAGGGGGCGTGGCAATCAGAGAGAAGAAAGCGCGTCGCGACCATTGGCTTTCCTCAACTCGTAGCTTTCATTGCGCATGTGCAGTCTGTGGCGCGAGGGCTGCGCTTTTCCTCCGTCGGTCTGAGGAGATTTAATTAAATCTGCTCCGTGCTTACCCAGGTGACGGGGCTCAGGTGCTCTTTTCCCTCAAGTGGCGGGACTCTCGCCCGCGGACCTGCTCAGTTTTGCTCCGGAGGTAATAACATTTTTTTCCCGTGGGGTGAGGGACCTATCCTGTAACCCCTTTTAAATCCTCGCCCCGCAACTCTCCTCTGCCCCCCCCCCCAATTGTGTGACAGAACAACCGCGCTTTACCTTCATGGTTGAGGGTGAGAGGGTTGGCGGCAGTGAGGTGCGGTTGGTTCCTTCCCTCAGGTAGCTTTTGCTTAACTTTACCCTCCCAGGGTATGGCAGCAGAGGGTGAGGAGAGAGACACCCTCCGAAGCATCCCGAGATAACTCTTCTCTCTGCTTCCCACTCCCGGATACCTGGGATGACTTAGAGGAAAGGCCCTTTTCAAATAACAGGACGTGAGTGAAGATGATGACAGAATCAGAAGTATGCTGACTTGAAAAGTTAAAAATGCAATCCTGTGACTATTTAGGCAGAAAAGAAAAAGACCTACAACTCTCAGTGTTCATAGTCAGCTGTGCTGGCTAGGTAGATTGAGAGTTGTAGGACTTTTTTTCTGGCTAAGCTTTTGCATACCTTGTGTTTTTAAAGATCCTGTAGGACTCTTTACTGCCTCTGCCTAAATGGACACAGGATTGCACCTTAACTCAGTTAACAAAGATAAGGACTGTCTCAGAAGAAATGTGTTTAGGATAGAAATGCTAAAATACTGCTATTTTATTTTTCAGTGTTCCAACTAATCGAACAAATCTCCCCCTACTCCCACTACCCAAATGTGTTTTGTTCTTTTCTGGGCCTCCCTTGATAACTTGTTTAAATACTTCTAAAGATCACATAAGGTGCAGTACTCAGTAGGATTATTCAACAAGTAACTCCCACTGAATTTAGAGTACCTCTGGGTAAGGGTGTGTAGGGTTGCAGCCTCACTGAGGGTTAGAAGTAATAGTCTTGTGGCAGCTTAATATATGGGCCAGTTTACTTATATACACATGCTAGTTATAAATATTGCACACACATTTTACTTATTATGATATGTTTTCATGGACTACAGTTAACTTCATCAGATTTATTAGGTGTTTATCCTCAGTTGAGGTACATAGGTTCTACATACCTGCATGGATGAGAAGAGGAAGCAGACATGTCAGCAATGGGACAAAAGCCGCAAAATGTAAAGAGCAGCCATAAACAATGTTCCCCCCCACTCATGTAATTTTCCAGTTGAAGGAGAACATTCTCATTCTGCCGGTGTGAAAGCTTTTGCTGCAATAAATCTGTTGATCCACAAGCTCTGACCATGTTTGTAAAGAATAACTGAGAATTGTAATTCACTGTGAACAGGCTATTGTGTATAGACTGACCATGCCTGCTTTGTTCCTCCCTTCTAGAGAAATTGGTAAACAAACTGGGAAGACTCTGTTTAGTTTGTTGTCTGAATGGAAATCCTGACTTCTTGTTCCCAAACAAGCCAGGATTCATAAAGAACCAGTACTGGTTTGGTTTATATCTTGTAAAGCCTGGGCCCTTTCTTCAGATGACATGTTGAATTGGTTGCATGTAGCAGCACACAGCTTGCTCATAATAAGCCAGAATTCTCTGGAATCTTGGCCTATTATTCGCTCAGGTGGAACCTGTGTGTTTGTTCTCACAATCTACACCTCAAAAATTTAACATGGGTTACTTCTGTCTTATTCTCTTACTATGTCAGCCTTTCCAAACCAGTACTACTGCTGTGGGTTTTGCTGGCTGGAGATGATTGAAGTTGTAGCCCAGTACTATTGAAAATATCAGGTTGGAGAAGTCTGCTGTAGGTGCGACTGTATTCAGAGGCAATGCTAAGTTGTAGTTTGCACTGATTAATAGTTAGCTGTAGTTCTTGTTATTTTGTCCAGTCTTGGCAAAACATGGTTTGACCGTATTTTTAGACCTTTATTGGGGTCTTTATTTGCATTTTAGACCTAATGAAGCATAAAACAAGTGTGAACTTAGTATGTTAAGAACATCTTTAGCATAATAAGAACTAAGTCTTGTCTAAACCCTTCAATCCTTCCTAGCATGTTACCATTCAAACCCATTTTTGCAGAATCTGCTTGAACATTCCTGTGATTGCATATAGGCTTTATTTGGTACCCTGATTGCCTTGATATGATTAGAATGTGTTTTCAGTCTGCACCATTCAGACCTGTAGTTCAGTGTGATGGACAGCAGTGCAAATACAGTTAAAGCTCAAAGGGTTACATTAAATTAGGATTGATTTGTCATTCCAGCAGTGTTTCCAGAGTGACTCACATCAGTAATTGCACATTGTTAGTATGTTCTGATTACTTGATTTATTTATTTTATTTTTATTATTTTATTAGAAAAATTTCTATGCCGCCCCTGCCAGCTAGCCTCAGGGCAGCTTACAGCAGGTCCATGTAATACAAAATACAAAATACAACATAAAATTGAAACACAAAATGACCTACTGCATTCAACTGAAACTAAAATTAAAATTAAAATTGGCCCATCTCATAGTCCCAATTAAAACTAACAAAAACTAAAATTCAAAACTGATAATTAAATTAATAAATCAATAATTAAATTAACAATTAAAATATTTCTTAAATAAAAAGGTCTTCGCCTGGCGCCGAAAAGCAAATAATGACGGCGCCAGACGAGCCTCTCTGGGGAGCAGATTCCATAAGTGGGGTGCCACTGCAGAGAAAGCCCTCCTTCGGGTACTCACTCTCTTCACCTCCTTCACAGAGGGCTCCCGGAGGAGAGCATCTGCTGCAGATCGTAAGGGGCGGGAGGGCATATATGGTCGCAGGCGCTCCTTTAGGTAACCAGGACCCAGGCCGTTAAGGGCTTTATAGGTAAGAACCAACACCTTGAATTGGGCCCGGACTTCAATGGGAAGCCAGTGTAGCTGACGGAGAACTGGGGTGATATGAGAACCACGCCCAGTCCCCGTCAGCATCCTGGCAGCTCTATTCTGCACCAATTGAAGTATCCAGACCGTCTTCAAGGGTAGCCCCATGTAGAGCGCATTACAGAAGTCTAACTGGGAAGTCACCAACGCGTGTGTCACCGTTGTTAGGCAGTTGAACTCCAGGAAGGGACGCAGCTGATGAATCAGCCGAAGCTGATGGAAAGCGCTCCTCACCACTGCTGACACTTGGGCTACCAAGGTCAGCTCCGGGTCGAGGAGCACTCCCAAGCTGCGGACCCTGTCTTTCAGAGGGAGTGCTACCCCATTCAAGACAAGGGTCAGGTCCCCCACTCCGTAGCCCGAACCACCCACTAACAGGACCTCCGTCTTGTCAGGATTGAGCCTCAGTTTATTGGCCCTCATCCAGCCCATTACCTCGGCCAGGCACCGGTTCAGTACAGCCACTGCCTCACCTGGATCGGTGGAAAACGAGAGGTAGAGCTGGGTATCATCAGCTTACTGATGATTCCGCAGCCCACACCTCCTGATGACCTCTCCCAGCGGTTTCATGTAGATGTTAAATAACAAGGGGGACAAAATGGAACCCTGCGGTACTCCATGGCATAGCTGCCATGGCGCAGAGCCATAGTCCCCCAAGACCACCTTCTGGAATCGACCTGTGAGGTAGGAGCGGAACCACTGTAAAACAGTGCCTCCAACCCCGTCAGTCTGTCCAGAAGGATACCATGGTCGATGGTATCGAAAGCCGCCGAGAGGTCCAGGAGAACCAACAGGGACGTTTTATTTTTTATTTTTTATTTTATGTTTTATTTAACAGTAAATCCTAGACTGAATTAACCATGGTTGAAGATGCCTATCTAAGCTTTTCTTATTTTGATAGTAGGGATTTTTCTATGCAAGAGAGTGGCTGTAAGAATGGTTAAGGGATAGGTTGTATTACCTTGGTTTGAGAGTTCTTACAGACATCATAAATCATCATAAATGATTCTTAAAGACATCATAAATCCTAACCATGTATCCTTTCTCCCCTTTTAGATTAAGATTAGAAGAATAGTTCCCTAGATACAGTCTTGTAAATCCCCAAATTCTGGAGACATTCTGGTCATACTTCTACTATGGCTGCCTCTGGGGGTACAGTAATTGGGACCTTCTCATCAAACAGTACAGATGGTAAGCTTTTTGTTTTTAAGTTGCTTAATTCCTGTACAGGTTAGTTATATTCCATACCACAATCACTTTTCTGTATCACTGCCATCATGTCAGATGAGACAATGGAAGGGATGAGTCAAGGTTTGCCATTAGTAATGAAATGGATGACAACCAATAAACTGAGGTACTGTTCTGGTAAGACAGAAATACTGTTGATGGATAGCTAACCTCATCAGTTACATGGTGTTTTCTCCATTCTGAATGGTGCTACACTGCCTCTTCAAGATCAGATTAACTGTTTTGGGCTGCTGATCTAGCATTTTTTCTGGAGGCCTAAATGATACACATGATACATACTCTGGTGGCTTGTGGAGTGTGTTGCCCATGAGTCTTTTTCTGAACTATTTTGGAAATAGTTTGGTACTTGCAAGATTGCTACTTCAGACTGGCTACAGAGAGTTTTAAACAACTCCATTGGCATGTAGTCTGGTTTTGAGCACAGTTTGAAGTGCTGCTCTTTTCCAACAAAGCCTTAAAGATATTCCCTTCTTTCACACATACCTAACTGTTACATCAATATTTGGAGGACTTTCTCTGAGTGCTTACATTTTGTATATGGGAAGCACCTACCAGTCAGATTCTCTGGGTACCAAATTCATTGGGTTTTTTTTATGTCAGTCAAATATTTTTTTATTGTAACCAAATTGCATATAGTTTTCAAAGTTCCTTCAAATTTAAATGAGTTTTTGCTTCAAGGAGTTTCTAAGTTTAAAATTAGTTACTGAGCTGCCTGCTTTTGATACACCTACAACTCTGCCCCTACTTTGCCTCCTGCCATCTGTTTCATTGTGGAACTGCTATCTGTGTAGTGCCTCTCTTTGCTGTCTACATGCTTGCAGGGCAAATGTCATTTGTGAAATATCCCTGATTTGCAGCATTCTAGAAAGGTGAGGAGCCTTAGCTAAAATTAGGGGTTTTTTTCAGTGCATATATTCTCTTCGCATGTCCAGATGCCTCTAATTTAAGAGGCAGAATACATGTATCTACTTTTCCAGGGTGTCTTAGAAGGGCAGGGGGAAACTCTTTTAGTTTTACTAATAAGAAATGCCAGGAATTAAATGTGAGGCTTCACAATATGGCAAGCCACACTCCTACACCCAGATACAATTTTAGTAAACGAGATTTGGCAATTACAATTGAGCTCTTGGAGATAGCCTTTCCCTCTGTCACATGACTAGCTTTCTAAAATGTAAACAGCACTGTGTTGCCCTCCTATGCCCCTTCTTAGAGTTTCTGAAGGGCTTTTTCTTCTGACATTTTGTATTGTGTACCAGTAGCTTGTCTGCAGGTATTTAAACATGTAATTTATTTTTTTATTTTTTTATTTAAAGTTTTTGTATGCCGTCCCCTTGCTATATAGCCTTGGGACAGCTCATGTACTGTCTAGTATCAATTTCTGTAATAATTGACTCCTCCTTATATCAGCATTCAGATACTACAGATATGTGGCAAATATAATGTCATTGTCCTGAAAGAGGAAAGAAGCAATATTTGTTTAACTGGCAGTGGTATCCAAGCATCTGGAAAGGAAGAAACATTGTTAGAGAACTTGGTTCCTTGCTGCTCAGTTGAGCTGTTTTTCCTGTATTGAAACCTGAGAGTTACTAAGAATAACTTCACACGTCCATCTAGTCAGATCTGGTACCTCTGCGTCAGTATTTTCAGTATTCAGCTCTGCTTATTCCATATAGCTGTTGAGGAGAACCAGCACTTATTCAGGTTTTTTTGTGGAGGGGGGGTGAGTTAGGAAGCTAAATTGCTGCCATGTTTGGCACTAAGAAAGTGTTTGGGTCTTCTGCTTCATTGGGGCAATCTCCAGCTTTGTTCAACATTTCTTGCAATAAATGAGAGTTGCAGTGCTGTGAGTTGGGAGTATACACAAGAGTTTTACTCCTAGTTCCTGAGTAAGTTTCAACACTTCCTAAAGCCAACATCAAGGCTTATTTTATGAACAGCTGAAAAGCTACATTTCTTTTACAAGATCTTTTTTTTTTTTTTTGAATTATTTGGACTTTTGTTGTCATCTGATGCTGTTACTTTCTGTATAAGGCATGTTAACTATCCTTTCTATATAATAATGTGGCATTTTTCTTCTTCTATAATTAGTAGTTCTATTAAACCATGTAAGTGTCCTCAAGGCTGACTGTGCAAAAGACCATGGAAAAATTAATTATCGGTGAATGTGTAATGTTCTGGTTCTAATTTCCTGGTTGTTTTTCTTCTCTAGCATCCTGCAATTCCAGTGACAGTTCTTCATTTCAGCCCATCAGGACCCAAGTGGCCATCCCTACAGCTCATGTCATGCCTTCCATGCTGGATCGCTCTTCTTGCTCAGTGGGGAAATCAAGCATGCCTCAGACTACCCTGGCTTCCTCCTTGTCAGTCTCTTCAGGTGATGCAGGAGGGCCAATTCCTAACCATGACCCTGACCCTCTGAGGCACTCGCAGGTCCTCCACAGGAGTCCTCTTCATCTGTATCAAACCTCAGTGGAAAACGGTTGTGATCAATCAATGTTCCTTACTTCTGACCAAGCAAGTGTGGAGTGTGCTCAGAGACCTGTCAAACTTGTAGCTGAACTCACATTTAACCAAACTGCTTTAGATAGGCAGTCCACTGGTCCTTGGTCTCAGCTCCAAATGTGCAGTTCAGATACTACTGCTACTGGCCTAGAAAAAGAACCAAGCAAAGCATTGCTTGATACCAATCCAACAACAGAGGCTAGTAGAGTTAATGAAAAGCAGGTGCCCTTAGGGCTTAGTTTTGCTAGTATGTATTCTAGTCCAACAACTACTCAGTCTCGGCTGTGGAAACAAGAAGCCTGCGCTCTACATCCACAAGAGAATTGCGCTCTCAGTGCCTGGAAACAACACTTGGACCATGTTCGGCTGCAACTGGAGCAGATGCAGGTAGAAGACTCTTTTAGCTTTGTGTGTATATACGTACATACAGTATAAATACAGTAGCATTGAATTAGAATAACAATTTTAGCTATTATTCACAGTTGCATATTGGTATTCTGTTTCACTTTTTAATTATATTTTTAAGGGTAGGTATTGACCCTCTGAATTGTTTCCTGCCCCAGTCCATTGTGCAGTGACTAAATATAAGTGGAAATAAATGCACTAAAGCTGATGCATATATTTCTATGAGAACTAGTGTATTGCGGTTATAATGTGGGATTGGAGACCCAGAAGGTATAAAAACTAGTCCCCACTGAACCATGAAGCCAATTGGTGACTTTGAGCAAGTCATTATCTCTAAGTCTAACCTACCACACAGGTTTGTTGTGAGGATAAAATGGAGAGGTGGAGAATCTTGTAAATAACCTTGGGTTCCTTGCAAGAGGAAGAAAGGCAAAAATCTAAATGCTTTATAATATTAATAACAATAACAATATAATTAGTTAAGGTAGCCTATTAGAGCAGTATGACAGTGGAACCAATTACTTAGGGAGGTTCTGGGCCATCCCACACTAGAGGCATTCAAGATGCAACTGGGCAGCCATCTGAGAGGGATGGTTTTTGGAGTCCTGCACGGAATGGGGTTGGACAAATGCCCTTCTGGCCCCTTCCTGCTCTACTATTCTGTGATTCCATGATTACATCGTACTGTGTCTGGTGAAATAATACAATGTAATAGGCTATCTTATTCAATGCTTAATGAGAAAGAAACAGTTAAAACATTTGAATTGTTTGTATTGATGACGTCTTAGTTTATGAGGCTTTAAACTAAGGTGGCATCATGAAGGGTTCTTGAGGTAAAGTTCTAGGCCAAAGAGGCAGTGAGTGGGTATGGACAGTATCTGTACATGTTCTTTGTGTCAAGTTCAGGGTTTCTTCCTGTGTGTTTCTTCATTCTTTGTTTTGCTAGATACTGCTTTGATGTATCAGTAGTTCCCGTTTCAATAAATAAGAGCAGAATGAGTGTATCTCATTTTGCTTTGTTAGTCTTGCCCTAAAATCCAGTGTCTTCTAGTGAGAACAGGCAGTTTCTGTTTAGTGACTTCAGTTGTTTTCCTTTGACACACAATGATCTAAAATGTATTCTGCAGGGAACAATTTTGTAGTATTTAGATATGGGTCTGAAATAACTGAATGTGAATTGAGCCTTCTGTGTACTGGCATATGAAGAAATCTGAAAATAAACTAGCCTGTGTGATATTGATTTCACCAAGAGCTGAACTTCATACCTTCTCTGTCCTAAACCTCATGATTTCAGCTGCAAAATAAAGCTGCTTGCTACCATCCCTTTGTGAACAGCACCTTACTGCACAGTCTTGATCCAGCTCATTGGGTCAGTATCATGAATGCAAATGAGAACCTGCTCAGGGAAAAAGAAATTCTCATTGACAGGTAAGAATGAGAACAGGAATATGTTGTAGATGTCTATAACAGCTGATAATTGCCAGATTGTATTTCATGTTAACAGAAATATTAACTTTGCAATCTTTAACACACAAGACATTTGAGTACATTGGGCTTCCTTACAAATACATAGCTAGGGTTATGCTGTAAAATTTGTTCTGAGAACATAATTACATAGTTCAGTATATTGTCACTCAACTAGGCAATACTCTGAGTTGTTGTATCTGCTGTGCTATAGCCATAGGATTGGTGGGTAAATATAGCTATCTTTCCTAGATTTTTCTCCTCCACTTCTTTACTAATAATTTTTAAATGCTTAAGTTGGTTTGTGTGACCTCTTCTAATTAAATTGAGATTTAGCCTGTATTTTAACTGAAGCATTATATCTTTGGTGCTTTTAGGGCACTGCTGAGTGTGCTGGTAGGTTAATACTAATTTCCATCTTCATACATGGGATCATTTTGTTTTTTATTAGCTAAATAGTGCCAGGCAATGAGGAAGGATAGCCTGTGTCTGTTAATTTTCTTAATTCCATTTTTTTTTCCTAAGTGTGCTTTAATACCACTCCTTAGACTTAAGAGCAGAGATAAGTAAACACTGTCATATAAAGTCCCTTCAACAAAAGGACTTTCTCTCGCAAGTTCTGATTATCTAAATGTTATACATGTGTTTTGGGATGATTCTTATTTGAAGGCAGAGGCAACACATTTCCCAGCTGGAGCAGAAAGTACGAGAAAGTGAGCTGCAAGTCCACAATGCCCTCTTTGGCCATCCTGCACCTTATGGAGACATATACCTACTCAGAATGCAGGTAAACACCAGCATCTCATCATTGGAGTGACTTAGCTTTTCTGATGGAAGAACTGGAATTAATACTGGTTTGGAAGAGATGGGGGTAGGGAAGAGTCATCCTATTTATCTGGCACTTTGGGGTCTTTTTAATTTTTAATCCAACAATATTGGCTGCAGACTTGTTAAAAAAAGACCACACGAGTAACTAGCCTGCTGAGGACTGGTAGAATAGGGGTGGAAAGCTCTCCCTGATGCGGCAACCTTGCAGCTTTCCTCTTTTGAGCACAGAGGGGAGGGGCTTTTCTCTTTCCAGCCGCATACTTGGTTTTCTGCTGGGATCAGATGAAGGGCAGCATAGAAGCTTTTCCACCTGTCTGTTCATTTGCCTACATGCATTTCCTTGTCACCTGTAGCTATCAGGCTTGTGCTTAAGGGCATCATCCTATGTATGTTGAGACAGAAGTTCCTACAACTTCAGTATTACCTAGTTCAGTCATGCTGAGTTGTGGGAATTTTTTCTGTTTAAACATGCATAGGTTTGGGCCTTAAAGCTGATAGGATAGAATAGAATGTGCCATTGTTTGATGGAGGAGTGTTATAATCATGAAAGTGACAGCTGTCATCACTACAATTTTTGTTTTGGTTACTATGATTGGGACTTAGAGTTCTGGCTGCTTCATTGTGGGTGGAATCCTTTGTTTGAGGAAGATCATAGGGAGCTGTTGTGATCTGCATTGTCACTTTTGCAGGAATTGCAGCGGGAAAATGTTTTCTTGCGGGCTCAGTTTGCTGAAAAAACAGAGTTGCTCAGCAAAGAAAAAATTGAATTAGAGAGGAAACTGTCAGCTGCAGAAGGAGGCATAAAACAGGCCCAGGAGGCTCAGAAAGAAACCACACAGAAGCATACAGTAGAACTGAAGAAACAAGAAGAAAGGGTATGTGGTTACACTTGGGGGTCCATTCAGTTTCTATTAAAAAAAAAGATTTTTTTTCCATAGAGGTCACTGAAATAAAGCATTGTACAAATGAACACTGAAGATAGTAAGAAGAAACTGTCACAGACTACTTGGTGTGACATCCCTGATATTTTGTACAAAGGAACAAGCAGTGTTAGGGAGTAGAACTCTCACCTACTTTTGGGGGTGAGGCAAAAACAGAACTGTTGCTTGCACCTGACTTCATGGGGTGAGCAGAGGAGCTCTGTGAACTAGTTGGCATCTGGACCTAGAGCAGTCACACATTATTCCTGCTGACTGATGTAATGCAGTATTGCTGTGAGAAATTGTGGCTTCTGTGCTCAAGCTTCTAAATTAGGAATCTAATAAGGCGGTGAAAGAGACCAAAAGCTGAGAGCTTCCGATATTTTTTCTAAAGCAATTGCACTGATCTAGGGATTAGAATCCTTTAGCTTTCAGTTCTACAATATTAAGCTAAGTCTCCATTCCACTTATAAAATCTGTGGCTCTCTTTCCCAGAATATTTCATGGGGAGCAATTCTTCCCCCTCCCCCACCCCTGTGGCTGACATGACGTCTGTTAACAAGTTTTCTCTTGTTCAGCCTAGAGTGGGATTATCCTGCTCTGTATGATGAGCTCACCTGTTCTGGAGTGCTGTAGTTGAATGGAATCTCTCATTTACATTTAACTTCCTGCAGAAACAGATAGTGTTTGTCACTCAGCTTCAGGTTTTTATATCCAAGGCATGTGGTTTCCTGCTGGATGAAAAACAGTGCCATGAGAGAGTCCAATCACTTATTTATCAAAAACATTTGTATGCCGTCTATTGTGCCACTGCACCTCTGGGTGGCTCACAATCATAAGATAAAACACCACAATAAAACTATAAAAATTATGTGCTATTTGTGCAGGTAAAGGCAAGAGATAAACACATTGAGCATCTGAAAAAGAAATGCCAAAAAGAATCTGAGCAGAACCGTGAGAAGCAGCAACGAATTGAGACTCTGGAGCGCTATGTTGCTGACCTCCCAATGTTAGAAGATCATCGCAAGCAAATTCAGCAGGTAAAGTAATGCTTCCTAGATATAGCTGGATTTGAAGAACAGATAGATCTTTGGACATAGCTGTGGATGCACATGGGTGACTAGAATGGCAATGGCAAAAAGGGGAAGATTCCGCTCTAGGATGTCAATCAAATTAAGCTGCCAAAATCATAATGCTTTTATACAGTGGTATTGGTGTTACCATGCTTGTAATATTATGTACAGATCTGGTCACTGTACCTCAAAAAGGATATTGCAGAATAGGAAATGGTGTACTAAAGGGCAACCAATACGATAAGGAAACCCCACAGCATTTGAGACTTTTTAACTCAGAAAAAAGATGAGTGAGAGAAGATGCGATAAAGCTGTATAGGAAATGGAGAGGCAGAATTTCTTTCTCACAACATTGGAATCCAATGAAGCTGGATTCATTGGAGTAATTGCTTATATAATGCATGTTTAACTATAGAATTGGTTTCCACAAGATGTAGTAGTAGGCACCAACTTGAATAGCTTTAGAAATTTAGGGAGGATAAGGCTGTCAGTGGCTATACCTGATACTGCTATTATGCAGTACCACGCACAGCCTGCTACTTAGTGGTAGGTGCTGGAGTGCCCACTAAGTGCGTACAGCTGCACTTATATTCTGTGGGCTTTCCATAGGAGTCTGTTGGGCACTGTGGCACAGAATGCTGGCGTGGGCAGGCCTCTGGTCCGGTCCAGCATGGCCCTTCTGCTCACATTGCCTGGAACTGTAAAAGGATATGTAGCAGTTGCTAACTTATATGTAGCTAAACTGGTAGAAGAAATCCCATAGATTCCGGAATGCACACTCTCTCTTTTTCCTAGTTAAAAGAAGCTCAGCAGACAATTGCAGCTTTGCAGGAAACAGTGACTGTTCTTAAGAGGGAGCTTGGAGATGTCCATACAAATTTCAGAGAGAAGGAGCTGCAGCTAGAAATGCAGAAACACAAAGAAATGGAACTGCTTTCCACTGTACACAGGTAATGCTCTTTGAAACTAGAAGCAGAGAAATTGAGTGGAAGGCTTGAATATTGACTTTCAGAGGAGCTGAGGAGGAGGAGAGAGGTATTGTAACAGCAGGTGTGTCGGGAAAAGGTGGGGGTATGTTAAGGAGAGAAGTCTTTACCAAGTGAGAGTAAATTCATGAAAACTGTAGAGAGAGGGAAGAAAGATCTTGTTTAAACCGTCTTGAACACCATCTGCAGTCAACAGGCCACATTAAAAAAATAACTAAAATAAAGTGGATTTTGGGGCAGAGTGGTAGCTCAAAAGGAGGAAAGTGTGGACTTGGGTTTAGGATTCTGCTACAGAGAGAGAGGCAAGCAGCAGACAGCACTGGGGAGGAAGTTATGGAAGGTGCACATGTGATATTAGGCAGAACATTGGCACCAAACCTGTAGAAAGCTTGCATTGTGTTTTGCCTAATTTCCAAAGTAATGATAAAAGATACTGTCTTCCAATTTAAAAGGATGGTGAGTATTCTATATTAGGAACCCAAAGAGCTCATTTGACATAGAGTTTGAAGCTGCTTTTAAGACTAGTGACAGACTTGAGTTAAATGTGAAGGCAGATCAGTGCTGTTCAATTTGCCCAACCACATAAAGTGAGAAAGATGGTGCAGCATATGTGTGAGTGACCAGCAGAGCCCTTTCACTGCTAGGAGCTGGGTGTACATATGTTTAATCTCTGTCCTGCTTGTGGCTTTCCAGAGTCTGCTCTTCTTACCTTAGTCTGCTCTTCTACCTTGGGAAGCTTGGTAGGAAGAAATTTATATATCCATTCTAAGATTCATATTCTTTCTATGTGGCTTACATATAACATAAGGAATTGAGATCCTAGCTAAAGGGCAGTTAGTGATAGATAGCTCAGTGGATAGGGTGGGGACAGTTGAGCTGGAGCAGTCTCAGAAGCCCTCTTTGCCTGTGTCAACTTCTTATCACGCTTACTTTCCTAATATGTAGTAAAGGCCCAGTGAGTGCATTAAGGAACCTTTCCTTTAGCTTAGGTCTGACTGTGAAATTCTTCCTGCACCGGAAGAACAGTATGGAAGAATCAGCAGACAATGTTTGGCTATTTTGTCCACCATACCAAGAAAAATTGGTTGCCTGCTTAACACACACATAATCAGGATCAAAAAGTCTTACAAAATACGCATTTTTGCAATTAACCATGCATGGTTTGGGAGGGGCATAGTATTTCTGAAAGTGCTGTTATGAGGCCTGCCTTCAAAGTTCAACCCATTTAGTGTTCAATCCATCCTTTTTCTCAGTTTGCAAGATAAAATGCAGCATGGGAAGACTTCAGCATCAGATGACTATGCCCGGGAGATAGAGAAAGAAAAACGAGAAAAAGATTCTCTGCAAAAGGAACGTGATCTCCTCAGAAAGGTAATGACCACAATCAGGAAATTGAAAACTATGAGAGGATTCCTATTCTGTGTTAGTTGGAACATCTCATCCTGATTTTTCTAATTTACTCCCAGCCTTCCAACTAAGTATCTTCTTTGTGATCTCTGTGCAGTCCAAAACATGGGTTCAAGATTTGCACAAAAAAAAGTCTAGAGCTGTGTGATACCATTTTGGGCAGGAGGCCTCAGTCCTTGCTCCCAGTTGTTTTGCTTCATGCTCAAGGGGCATAGTTTTTTTCTTTCCTCTCCCTTCCCCAGAGACTGCAGTGGTAAGTAGGGAAGCAGGTCCTAACATCTTGGAGGGAGGAGGGTATGTTGTCTGACTGTACCCTTTTCACTGATAAGCAACATGATTTGGTGTTTGTTTTTTATTGTGAAGATCTGCATCAGGGGCGGGCAAACTGGTCTGCAAACTGAGTGCAACTCTTGATGGCAGTTTCTGCAGGGCCCTGTATTTACCCAGTCACCAAAGTTCCCATACAGCTGCTACTTCCTCTGCCCCCCTCCCGTGCAGCGAAACCACCATTTGAATACAGCAACAGAATGTATGGCTGCTACTCATTACTCATTTCAAGCCCCCCCCCCCCCCCCCGGCAGCAAAACCTGCCAGAATTGCTGTGAAACGTACAGAATCCTGGTATCCTTTCCCTATAAGAGAGACTTCTGGTCAGTGCTATCCCAGTGTTCTGTGGTACTTTACTGGCCATATAAGTTGTCCGCCCCAACCTACAGCAATGCAGTACAAGCCTGGAGCTGGAGCAGACTTGCAGGAAGTGTTCAATTGTCAGGCATGTAGATTGGGGCAGGCAACTTGTACAGCCATGAGTTCTGTGTTGGGGTATGGGAGGACTGTAGACTCCTGCACTGGATTATTTGCAGTAGAACAAATTAGCATGAATGTGCTCATTCTCCAGGCTTATTCTGGAGTAAAAGAACATCTGGGGAATGGTAATATACAGAAATGTTTTGACCATTCTCATTTTCAGATTGTGGATAATCAGAAGAAGAAAATTGATCAGTTATCTTCACAAGTAAAGGTGAGTTACTTGATGGAGGGTTAGAGATATTGTTTATGTGGCAACACTGCCTAAGCAATTAGCTGAATCTGTCAGTGTATTCCAGGATCTGGAGGAACAGGTATCTCAGGAGGAAGGCACAGGTCAGGCTCTGAAAGCAGAAGCACTGAGACAAGAGAGTGCACTACAGCAGCTGCGTGTAGCTGTGAGAGAGGTAACTGCCTTTTAAATGTTGGCATCTGTTGGATGGAAATTACTGTTCAGGCTATCATTTATGCTTGCGTAGAGCTCCCTGATAGTTTCTCTGTTTCTTACTGTGCAATTACGTAGTCTTTGAATCCCCCTTCCCTCTGATTTTGTTGTAGCTTTGCTTTGTTGAATTGTGTTTGGTGTTTTTGCAGCTTCTTGGCACAACTAGAGCAAATTCACATGAGATTTCTAGCATGCCAGGATGTAGCTTGTTGTCCTTTGCCAGAGCATTGTGTCTGCTGCAAATTGGCTCCCTGGTTTCAATCACTGGGCAGCACAGGAAGGAATCTGAGTGAATGCAGCTGAAGCAAATGAATTACTGCTTTGCTGCACTCAGGCAGTTGTAATGGGTATAATTGTGCACACTGTGATTTATCCCTCTGCCTTAACCAGTTTTTGGTTTACTTTTAGGCTGTTAAAACCCACTCAATACTGAAAGGTATCAGGGTAAATAATACACAATGAGTTAATCTTAAAAAAAAAAACCTCTCTGTATACTGTAGCCTTAAAAGGGTTAATTAAAAATAGAGCAGAGGAACGCACCAATGGCAGCTTTCTCACCCATACCAACAGGTGGGTTGTCACCTTTAGTTCTAACTATTCTTGAACATATTCAGATTAACCAGAGAGCCATAGCAATTGCTCTCCATCTGCATGGACGAAAGCCTGAGATGCTGAATTAGCAGTTTCTGAATTGCAATGACTCCTCTAAGACATTTCTGCATACATTTAATTTCCTGTTCAGTAGTATTACTCTTTCTGCAGATAAGAGAAACAGTCATCTGGTGCATTTGTTGCAAGAACCTAGTATCTAATACTATATAACTTCACTCGAGTAATTTCACTATAGGAGTAGAACTTACCAAGTTATGCTCTCAGATTTTATATAGCAACAGGATGCTCCTGCCAGTCTGTAGGTTCCTCAGCATGAGCACAAACTGTGATACTATAGAGATGCAGCTTGTAAGTAGAGGACAGTGCATGTCCAGACATGGGTCTCTAATACTCCAACTTCTGTGTCTGTCTTTAGTTGTCTGCACAAAACCAAGAATTGATGGAGAAAAACCTGACTCTTGAAGAGCACCTCCGACAGAGAGAGCTGGATCCACCTCTGTCTGATGTGACAACCCACCTTACTCAAGAACTGCACAGTGAGCTGGCCAGCTGCCTGCAAGATTTGCAGTCTGTCTGTAGTGTTGTAACTCAAAGGGTTCAAGGAAAGGATCCTAACTTGTCTTTACTGTTGGGGATTCATAGTAAGTAAATCTGAGGAAGGGCGTTTGGCAGCTTCGGGTGGATGAAGATTCTGTTTCTTTGGGGTTCTGAAGATGTAAAGCATCTGCTTTTGTGGATGTCTGTTCATATTGCAGTAGCTAGCATGTTCTGGGGCTGAGAGGGAATTACCAGGTGATGAAATCTTTTAAATTGTTCATCTTGGCATTCCTTACTAAGGTGGGCTTCCTGTACTTGAAATACTTCGAAATTTCCCTATTACAGGATTTAGAAACTGACCAGATTCACATAACTGGGGTAGGAAAATAAGCCACTGTGGCATGTGCTGCTTGTGTGCCATTGAATTACCCTGATTATCCTTGCTGGGCACAGTTTGTTGTATTATCTGAAATTTACAAGGGCGGGTGGTGGGTGGGATACAAAGTCCCCTGATCCCATGGCTTATTCTAGGGTTGCAGGGTTTGCAAACCCTGCCCCCATGCCTACCAGGTTTGGATGACACAGCAAATGGCACCATGGAGGAGTAATTATGGTAATTTGGTGGGATGTGGGCAACATGCATGGGGGCAGGAAAATAAGTTACAGTAGCTTGTTTTCCTTCCCTGACCCAAACTTTCACAATTGCTGAACCATTGACATTCCACACTTTCTCATCTAGTTTTCTCATTGGAGAAAATGCCCAAATGTTTTCATAAGGAATGGTTAGACATTTGCTTCTCTTTTTAAAGGAAAATAGACTTCCAGCACTGACCTTATAATGGAATACATGCAGCTCAGATGCTGCTAATGTTTTCTCTGTCAAGTGACACAGAACAGATGATTTCTCTGTCAAGTGATCCTATGGCTAAGTTATGACTTTGTGTGACTTCACAGCTGTGCATTGTTCAGTGAAAGAAAAAGAAGACTTGCTGAAACCAGATGTGCTGGCAAAAAAACTGGAAGATGTGAAACAGTTGCACAAAGAGATTGAGGATTTACGGACTGCTATTTCTGATAGATATGCACAAGATATGGGTGACAACTGTATCACGCAGTGAAGATGATGGAGAGTGATGAGGACTAATCTTGCAAATCAAGAAGAGCTGCTATCTCCTTAATATATTACTTCTGCTTTGATGCCAGGTGGAGCCTCCCCGTAACAGGGAATCATTGTTCTTTTTCAGGAAGGCTCTTCAAGGGAAATGTTTCCTTTGTGTGCCCTTCCCTTTGATTTTTGAGAACTGAGCAAACATAGATCTTAAACACTAACATAATTACAGTTTTAAGGCTAGTTGACACTGACAGTTGCAAGCGAGGAGCTTCAAGGTTCTTCAGCCAAATGTCTGCAATGTGATGGAGAAATGTCTGAACAGAGCAGTTGTGATTACAACCAGCAGCCATTTCGGTTATTTAGGGCAGCACTTTTTCCAGACACCGCCATCATGGAAATTGCTGTGGCTGTATCTTTGCAATACACCACACATTTGAAGCAAGGAACGAGATATGCAATTGTGGGCATGTACGTAGCTCTGAAGGAACTATGGTAGCATGAATGTGGAAAGAACTGCATTGGTTTGGAAGGACAAACCAGTGTCCAAAGGACAAAGGAGCCATGGAGCAAGATGCTTAAATTCTTCAGTACCCTGAAGTATTCTTTCAGGTTCCTTTATAAACTAGAAGTACGAGTGATATGCTCAAAAAAACATAAAACTTTGTAAGCATGTTTTGGCTCCCCACATATTCTGCTACTGTGGTAGGTGGTGGTAAAAGATTATGATCTGCACGAGTGAGGTGGTGATTGAGTGTCAATGTGGGTGTATCAGCCTTCCCAACTGTGCAGATGTGTTAGATGACCGTTTTCAGCACTTCTAACCAATGGCTGTGATAGGAATCCACAACATCTGGAGAGCACCAAGTGGAGAGAGGCTGGATTGAATGTTCCCATGCAGATACTTTTTAAACAAGCCTTCCCCACAGTGGTGCTCTCCAGGTATTGTAGATTTCAAATCCCATCAGACCCAGCCACCATGGTCAACATTCAAGAATTTTGGAAGTTGGAGTCCAGAATATCTTCAGGGTACAAGGTTGGGGAAAAGCTGTTTTGGACTATATTTTTGTATGTTTTTCACCCAAGTGCTATTTTGACTTTCTAAAGATTGTGGATTTTTCACACTGAAATGCCTTAATTCCTTCTAGAAATAAACCTGCATTCTTATAAGTGTGTATCTGCATTTCTGTGCAGCACACCATGTCCCCTGACTCCCTTGAGTGGCTTATAACACTTTCTGCCCATCATGTGGATCTGATTTAGCCTAGAACTTTACCTGATTTCCATGAATGATAAGGCAATAGAAGCTCACTAATTAGTCATTAAGATATAGGGTGCATTCCTATGTATGTTTAGACCTGGCTAGAAATGTTGGGAGCTGTAGTGCTCTTTTCTGTCTAAGCATACATAGGATTGCTATCTAAGGATCTATAAATCTTTCCTCTAGATACAGAATGTAGGTAAGGGGGTAGGTTCCTGATTGCCCTACCTGTAGTTAAAAAGCAAATAAATTTATCCATTTTTTACATTTGGACCTTGGCAAGAAAGTTAAGTAGGGCTTCTTTACCTGGGGTTCCAACTTCATATAAATAAGGGTACATACATGTTATGCCAGTGCTGTAATGTATAACCTTAAGAATATGAGTAACATCCAATTTTAAACTCAAAAAATCAATTTACAGACAGCATTTGCTATCAGCCCATCTTGCCACTCTTTTCTGTCCACATAGATGAAACTGCAAAACTCCTCTCAAACTTCTGTGCCTCAACATGCAGTCATATGTACCTGAGTAATATCCCATCTGCAATCCTTGCTGTATTTTGTTAACAGCATTTTCCACTTTAATGCATTTTTCCACCAATCTTGAACATGAAGAACTTGTGAATAAATTAGTTTAAGAAATTAGTTTAACAAAACAGGGAAAACATGGTAATTGATCTCTGTATCAGAGTGCATTGTGGTCTTTCAGTCTTCAGCACAGAAGGGTAGTGAAAATCCTCAGTGGCTAAAGTGTGTTTCCAGAACAGCCTTGGTAGGAATCAAACTTGCTAGGATGTTCATGTGGCTATGACTAATTTCTGGTGGAGTTCTGCCAAGCCTGCTGGAAAAAAAATCAATTTGAGGATCAGCTGTACTTTCTGTGTAGCACTTGGTGCTGGAAGTGACAAATCAACTATTTTCTCCCAAGCATGTGGCCTGACATGAAAGGATGTTTTTAATATGCGAATGTCCAAGTCTGCATGTTCTGGTATTGACCAAGGAAGAAAAGTTTCTGGATTCAGGCTTTTACTCAGGAAAATCTCATCCAAGGGCATCCGAAATGCTGAAATTCTAACCGAAATATATCATCTGTGCACCTTCCCTTTAACAATTATTACCTTCCTTCAGGCTGTTTACAAAAGTTTTCATGGCATTTGGTAGAACTTGTTTGCTAAAGAAAGACATGCAGGCATCAACAGAGGAAAAAATTTCAGGGGTATAATTTTAATATCTGAGGCATATATTTTGTTGCTACTTGTGCTCAAGAGATCTTGTTCTAAATGTACTTAATATTTTGGCTACAAAATAAAATGGGATTTTCTCTTTTAAAAGATTGCTATGCTGGTTTACTGATCTTTCACTTCAGAGTTGTACTCTTACATACTCTTTGCCCTGCTCTGTCAACCTCCCATTTCACATCCAAAGATCCAATTCCTCAACCAAGCATTTTTAAGAATTTTGGTTTTAAAAAAAATTAGCATTGTTGCATTGATATCCCTTATGTGGCAAGGCATTCTGGACCATTTACAATATGAAGCAGGTAATACTTTGTGGAAATTTACCTTTTGGCCCTCCAGTTGCGAGGCATATTGTAGTAGTAAGAAGTACAATTTTGCCTCAGAGTGACAAGACATCTGAGCAACTAAATATGCATTTGAGTCTAGTCATAGACTCATTGAAATCAATGGGACTTGGCGTACTCTATCCAAGTTCAAGCCTGAATCCAACCTATTGTTTTTTGATGATGCCCTGTAATGCCACCCTCAAAGCATTTCTTCTTTCAAATCGGACATCTTCCAAGAAGATGCTTGCCTTCTGCGATACTGAACTAATGTACATACATGCACGTTTTTAATTCGTCTTGATTAAATGGGGCACCTTTTAATATAAATCGAGTTTTTCACGCTGATTAAACGTTGCGCCCTATAACGGAAGAACGGGCATGTAGTTCAGACATCGCAACAACCTCGGACTTGGTGTTCGCGCTTCAGGTCCTCCCTTCCGGCAGGCGAGGCACGGTCGAACGTAAACCTGCAATCCTATGCGCGTTTACGCGGGAGCAATTCCTTTTACCGGAGTAAACGCAGGATCGCTCTGCCAGCGGATAAGCGCAAAGGGTGTAGCGGCCGCTGCGCCGGCAAGAGGCGGAACCCGAGGCGGGACGGGCGGAGGAAACCGCGCACGACTAGGCGCGAGCAACCTCCGAGCCGGGAGGATCGAGCGCGACCTGCTCCGCATGCCCGCGGCTGCCGACCCCATTGGTCTCTGCCATCACATGCTGGGCGGGGCTGGCGAGGAAGCAGATCCCTCCCAACGTTTTCCTCCGTTTCCTCCCATCCCTCCGGCGGCCAGAGAAGAGAGGGGAGCGGCTGGCATCTCGCACCATGGCCTGCCTCACGATTTACTGCACCTCGGTGACTGGCTCCAGGGAGGTAAGCGACACACGAGGCGGCGGCGGGGCTCGCCCGCCCGCTTGCCTGGCGGAGCTCTCCCTCTAAGCCAGCCTTCCCCCAGCTCGCTCCGTCCGGCGGTTCAGGACTACAACTCCCAGCGTCTACTGGGGGGATGCTGAGAGTTGTAGTCCAACACCTCTGGGCTACGCTGCGCTAAGCCCTCGCCCAACTGGACGCCCTCCGGATGTGCTGAGCTGCAGCTCCCGCGGCAGCCCCGAACCATCGGCAGGCGCTCCTGGCTGGGGAAGGGCGTTGAAGCGCCGCGCGTTCCGCTGTCCAGCTGTCCCTCTGCGGCGTGCGCTCCGCTTCCTTGGCCTCCCCGCCCAGCCCTCTGCCGCCGCCCTACACGGAGTTGGCTGCCTCGGCTGCGCTGTTCATCGCCACCCCCGTGGCGCTGCCTCCTGGCTCCAGATGGGCTCCTCCCCACTTCCCTCCGGGCCCTCTTCCGTGGCCAGATGTGACGGTAGCCAACCTTTGTTTTTCCCTTTTCTGGCTCCGAGACGTGAAAGATCGGTGGAGAATCCGAAGTGGGTGAGGGAACGAGAGCGAGGCCGGAGGCACGCAGCCCCGCTTTTCAGAGCATCCACCCCCCGCCCCCTGGAGGGAATCCAGCTTCCCAGTTTTCCGTGTGAGGCAGAGACATCTTTCCCTGCTGCATCAGCCTTTCCTACGTGGGGGTTGGCAGGAGTTGTGGTCTAGCTGATCTGGAGGGGAAGGCTGCCATATGCCTGCCTCCTCCTGGATGTGGAGAATCCCAGCAGTGGGAACACTGCACCACCCGAGCTCGGGCTGCATGCGTAGGAAGGAATCAGCAAGGTGTGGTTCTCTGGGTATTCCTGCTTCGGTGTTGCAATGAGTGATCTCAGCAGCATGTGTTCATGTGCACACATACAGAGCGAATTGTGGAACAGAGAGATTAATCTTTAACTATTTCCTGTTCCTCCTTAAACCACCTTCACCGCCTTTGTGTTTTCCACAGATCAAGTCCCAGCAGAGTGAAGTGACCAGGATCTTGGATGGAAAGCAGATCAAATATAACCTGGTGGATATCTCCCAGGATAATGCCCTCCGGGAAGAAATGAGGGCCAAATCAGGCAACCCAAAAGCCATCCCTCCCCAGATTTTCAATGGGGACCACTACTGTGGGGTGAGTGAGAGACATATAGGGGAAATATGTGCCCCTATTAAAAAGACTAAGAGCAAAAAAAGGCTTAGCAGGCTGCAAGGCCTGAGCTGAGGCATGGCCGGGTGGTCAGCTGGGAGGGTGAGAAAAGCTCTGGGCTTTGCAGAACTGTAGGGCTGCTTGCCTGAGCCTTTGAGTGCAGACCTTGGGCTTGGAATACAAAGACTTAATGCAGACTGCGTGTTATACGTGCAGATAAAACAACTCTTGTCTGCATAGCCTGCCTGCCACAGAAGAGGGGGCATGCTGCTTGAGGCAGGGCTGAGCAGAAGGCACATGAGCCTCTAGTGATTGGCTCTCTGGCTGACTTGCAGTAGGGCTTTGGCTCTGAATGTCTGGCTCCCAGGACTTTATTAAAAGCAAGGAGTGAGCCAGTGTAGCAAAATGGTTTGGGTGTTGGACTGACTGAGACTTAGGAGATCCAGGTTTTAGTTCCAACTCAGCTATGAAGACCAAGAGGTGACTTTGAGCTACCTGTGCACCCTACCTGTGTGAGTTGTTATAAGAATAGGATGAAGAGGAGGAGAACCTTGTAAGCTGCTTTGAGAAGAGGAAGTAAGGCAAGATATACATGCAATGCAATAAGAGTAATATAAAATTAAATTTCACATATGCCTGCTCAAAAAATCCTCTTCACCTTCAGCCTAAAGTGTTGCTCATCTTGACAATTGGCGTACCACTAATTACGGTTTGAGCAAATCTTTATTCATCTCTGCTGACCAGTTTAGGATGAAGGCTCAGAACAGGCATGAGCAACTTCATGGGTCTGGGACTATTTCTTATGCTCATGGGGCACATTTTGGTGGCAACTTCCCCCTTCCAAAAAAACCCAAGCCTGGCACTGTTGAAAACAAGCCAGCTTGGATATGTCTAATTCTCCGTCGTGGTTCACACAAACATTTGATGGCAAACTGCTGATTTTTGGGTGGACCCTTTTTTGGCTGATGCTGCACCTTCAAAGGCTGGGGCGGGGGGAGGGGTACATGTGTATGTGTGTTTACTTAAGCTGTGCAATCTGGATGCAGAAGTGGAGTCAGGCTCTTTCTCCTGTTATTTAATGATTGGAAGCCAGGTGTCCTTACTGATCTGCTCCAAATCATCATAATCTATTGGTAGCTCCAGATCTTACCTTCTGCTCATTCTGTTCTAAAATAAGTTGGGTGAAGAGGCTCTGCTGTTTATGAGTGTAGTTTTTAAAGTGCTTGTTGTATTACGTCACTTTGAAGCTTCTTTTTGCAATGCATCAATTTAAGTAAATGATGCCTTAAGAATCCCTTTAAGAAAACAAACCAGGAAGTTACCTTGCACAATTTGGATCAAATCTGGGCAGCCAATAGATAAGGAATTCCCACTGTTCTCCATACCCTTCTGTGAGCTACTGCTGCATGTGGCAAAATGTTCAAAATGTATGGGAATACAGTGAGTTAGCAGGTGCCAAAGAGGATGACGGACTCAACTTAATTGCTCAGATAGTTTGCAGACAGCTGGGGAAATGTCTAAGACCCCAGCCATGCCTTCCTTTGAGCGCAGTGTGGGTGACTAAGGTGAGCCACTTCCAGGTAGAGAAGTAGATTTGCCAGTCAGAAGGCATGGCGGTGGCCAGTCTAGGCTGTAAGACTACCTATGGCATTACAAAGTTTCTCTTTCTGTGCTCCTGAGCTCCAGAAGCCCTGAAAAAGTAGGAGGAACTTCTAGAATAGGGCTTAATGTGATGACACTTCAGTGACATTCCATAGTGACATGTCCCAAGTTGAAGGGCACTTCTCCAGGCGCTTGTGAAAACTTGGCTTCTAGACCCAGCTGATGGGAAGCTATTTGGTGGAAAGGAGCCTGTCACCTGAGGTCAGTGATGGCGAACCTTTTAGAGACCGAGTGCCCGAACTGCAACCCAAAACCCACTTATTTATCGCAAAGTGCCAATACTGCAATAAAACCTGAATACTGAGGTTTTAGTTTAGAAAAAACACCTCACAGCCAGTCCAAGCAAATATATATATATATCCTTGGCAGTGCACTGACCAGCCATGTGAAAGCTCGAATGAGTCGTGGTTAATGAGTTGTAGCTTGTGATGTCATCGCCTGGCGCCGCTACTCCTTTCCGAGCATGCGCATGGCCCCTATGTGTGCTGTCATCCGATGCTTGGCTGCTGGGGTGATGCTGGGGTGATGCTGGGGCGACTTGGCTTGCGTGCCAACAGAGAGGGCTCTGCGTGCCCGCTGTGGCACGCGTGCCATAGCTTCGCCACCACTGCCCTAGGTTATCTGCTTAGAGAGTCCTGCTGGATGATTAAGTGGAATATAAATAAATAAAGTGTTATACCTCAGGTTTCCCCAGCCTGGTGCCCTCCAGATGTTTTGGGCAGCGGCTCCTGTCAGGCCCAGTCATGTTGGGCCATGGTCAAGAGTGATGGAAGTGGCAGCCCAACACACGTACTGGGCACTGGATTGGGAAAGGCTGCTGCTCAGTAGTCAGATAAGCTCCAGTCTCTGCCTGGAGATAGATTTTTATGTGGTACTTGGACCAAGTCTGGAAGAAATTGTGTATTGAGTGACTGAGATTTGCTTTGCATCTGATGCAAAAGACATAGAAAAACAACTCTTTGGGTGAGAACATCCAAGATTCTTGTTTTATCTTTGCTCAGCTGTTTCTGTCCACACACGCACGCTTGCTTTCTCAAGGTCATGGCATCTTTGCAATCCATTCTAAACCAGGCCTAACTCTGCAGGCAGAACACGTGCCTTGACCAAGAGTCGCGTTGGGTTTCTTGCCCCAGGAGTGAGTTGTATTGCAAGGCGCCTCTAGGCTTTGGTTGTGTTTTGCCTTGATCTTGTTCCTGCATTTGAGCTTTCTCTCCCTTCTACCTGGCAGGACTACGAACTGTTTGTGGAAGCAGTGGAACAGAAAGCCCTGCTGGAATTCCTGAAGTTAGCTTGAGCGTGTTTCCTCCTCGACCCCATTTCTTCCCCGCACCCCAAACCCCGCCACCCCTGGACTTTGACTTCTGCATTCCAAATGGATCGCCACCTAACGTCCTAAGTGCTTGTCATCCATTCCCAGCCCTGTGCGACCAAACCTCTTTCCAGCTGCCTCCGTGTTCTGTTACTCGCGTCCCTCTCACTGTGCTCTTCAGAGACTTTGCACATTCCTTTGAATGCAGCTGGGCCTTGCTGCTTGGGCCTCTGTGGATGGAGAACTCTTCCCAATGTCCTTGGCTGGAGGTGGAGCTGTCCCCACTCTTTTCTCAAGCTAACCTGCCCTTGGAAAGAAAAGGGCGGGCTTTCTTACCACCAGCTGCCCTTCAGTTTGGCTTCTGCACTTCTTTCATTCCGTCCCAGGAAGCAAGAGCAGCAGATGTCTGCTTTAATGAGAATAGTTTTTCTTACAGCAATGCAAAAGCACTGCACAATATTGTTTGCCGAAACTCCCGTCTCCGTCAGAGAGGTGGGTGCACATGTATACCTTAAAACTACTTCAGTGCAGCTCAGGCCCTCTTAGAAAAGGGATTTCCAAGAGGATGGTGAGAGCAGATCTTGTATTCCATGAGTGCATTCCCACCCCAATATGGCAGTGGGAAAACTCCCCCTCCTTCCTCACGGCTGGGGAGCACACACATGATCAGAAGTCTAGTCTTGCAGCAGCTGTTCCAGGCTTTCCTTTTTGGAACCAGCTTTTTGCAATATGGACCAAGTGCATTTTCATTTTTTTCCTTGCTAAAAGCAGTTTGTAAATGGCCATCTCTTCTGAGATGCTATTAAATGTTGCTAAAAACCTCATCCATGACTCCCTGTGTATTTCACTGCTGTTCTCCTTAACCATTGGGAAATTTACTTCCAAGCTTTCTTAGTAGCTGGGTGGATGGTGTTCATGGTCAGACCACAGCACAAGAACAACTCTTTGCCCAAGTGTTGGGGAGGCACCATAAGGTAGATGGGAAGGGTTTGGTGCAGTTGCCTCAAACATCCAAGGAAACCTAGAATAGGATTTTGCATGTGGCCGGAAGGACACAGGACCTTTTCAACCATATTAGACAGAGGAAGTGGGTTATTTTAAAGCATGGGCTGCGAAGATGGGATCACTGAACCATTATCTGCAAGGGCTGGAAAATTCAGGGAGTTGCAGGAGGGCACCAGGTTGGGGAAGGTTGCTTTACACAGGCGTACTTGTCACTAAGAAGGTGTCAGGTGTAAACCGGTGCGTGCTCAGTAACAAAAAGGATTTGCAAGTTGCATCATGCCACAGCCAGAAGCAGCATCCTGGGAGTTTAGGAGTTTTTTTCTGTCTAAACATAGACGGTATTGCACTTCCCCTCTTGCAAGAATGATTGATTCTTGGAAGGGCTTATCTGTTGGTGAAAAAATACTATGCAAAAGATAAGCAGTTGCTCGTGATCAGCAAGAAATGACCCTAACTTGCCATGTGCTTTTGCTTTAAAAAGCTGCTGGTGAGGCTCCCTTTACCTCCCAAAGAGGAAGGTTGTAAATTGGTATGAAATATAATCTGGAATTGCTAGAAGTGTACAAATGAGAAATTACAGCAAAATGTTGCAGCATGAAGTAATCTTGTTCAAGGTCCTCTGCAGCCAGCCACACGCTCTTTCTGGACACTCCATTCCATCCTCACTGGGGAGTTTTTTTGTTTTTGGCCTTTGCCTTGTTTGCTGCCACCCATTACTGCTTGCACTTTTGTAAACATCGGGTTCCCCTGCAGCTGGCTTAGACTTCCCTTATTTGTGGACTGCGCCAGTTTGACAATATAAGAATAGACAGAGGACTGAGTTTGCTCTTGCAGTGTATGATGTGACAAAATATTTCATGGGAAAATGGCGACATGTTTGAGCTCCGGAAATGACCATCAGTGACTCATTTTTTATTCTGGAGACATTGTCTGAAATTGCCCCAAACTTTTGAGATGGAAGAAAGAAATCAAACCTTGCATCAGCCTTGGAAAATGGCAAGAAGCCATGCTGCTTAACATGACCGGAAAGAGCTTCCGGCAGATAAAACCCTCAGAAGAGCCCTTTGGATCAGACCAAGGGCTCACCCATGCTCCCCAGTAAATGCTGTGTGTCTCGGCCTACAGCCTCTGATGCTGAAGGCAGCATTCAGCCATCGGGATTAGTAACTTGGGAACGCTTTGTCCTCCATGAATTTGGGAACGCTTCGTCCTCCAGTTCCATTTAAGGCTGTTCAAATTGGTGGCCATCGCTATTACCTTGTGGAAGGGAAATCCACAGTTTTAACTAGGCACGGTATGATGAAGTCCTTCCCTTTTGTTTATCTTGAGTCCCTTTTATCTATCCTGAATCTCCCACCAATCAGTTCCATGGGATGACCTGTTTGGGTTTTAGTATTATGATGGAGAGGGAAAAATGTCTCCATAGCCACAATGCATATAACTGCACACCTTTAGCATGTCTCACCTTTTTCGAAGCTAAGGAAGGGCAGCTGTTGTACCTTTTCCTCGTAGGGCACATGCTCCAGCTCCTTGACCAATGTAGCTTCCCTTTCCCTACACGCCAATAGCCTTTTTAGGTGTGGTGACCCAGCCTCACTCCTACTTTGGAATGAGGGAGCGTTGCAGGGAAGAGGTGCAGTTGCTCATGGCTGGATGTGCTGGTACGTGCTTAGCAGAATGTTTGGCCATGCTGGCATTCCTTTTGCAGTGACACGCAAGTCCGCCAGACTGTAGGCCTCTTCTGCTTGTGGTGTGCAACAGTGACAAGCAAGGACATGAGGCAGCCGCAGACCAGTCAGGCTAACAATAGGTTTCTTCAGCTCTGAAGAGCATTTGGCAACGCCTGCACAGCACAGCCGCCCTTTATGATTTCAGGAGGCACAAGGGCCGGGAGAGAGGAGGGATCAGCAAATGCCTGCATGCTGCCTCGGTGTCCAAAGCTACCTGCACAGAGAAAGGCACGCAGGGAGTGGGGCAGGCAGAACAGTGCTACGCACTGCTGTGGGTGCAGTTCTTGGCAGACTGAGTAGTGGAAGCAGCCCCTTTCCCTGCTCAGCTGGTGTGCTACTGACGACGAGAGCGTGCAAAGGCAGTTCCACCCCTGCCCTGCATTCTGATACAACCCTGTGAGGACTGAGCACAGAGGGAGCAAGGCAGGACCTGTTGAAAAGTACAACGTGGCTACTGAGGAAGTTCTGCCTGCCCCTTTTTCGGACCACTACAAGGATGAAGGCAAAACCATCAACTCAAGGCCGGCCTTGAGCCAAGGGAGTGACAACAGCAAAGGGGGAGTAACTTATACCAGGGAATCGCCTCCAAAGGACTGGGACAGGTTGGCACAAAGCTCGCCAGAAGAAGAGCCCTGCTAAAGGCCCCTGCTGCTGCTCCCTTCTGAACAACCAGGGCAGCTCATGCTGGGCCATCAACCTGGAACAGGAGGTTCTGGCATCTCATCCACGGAGCAGTGAGAGGCCTCCTTTCAAGCAGTGGGGGGTGGTCCGAAGGGGATGGGTTGACTGCAGCTGGGCTCCTTATTAGCCACCTGCTAAGGACCTGCAGAAGGGCTCCTTGCAGCCTCTGCACTCCCAGTAAGAGCAGCCACTTTTCCTTGGGGAAAGCCAACCATTTCCATTTAACCTCTGCGTGGATTAATGGGCCTGTATCATGACGGCAGCAGCTACTTGGTACGTCTCACCCTTGCAAGCTACCAAAACGGGCAAAGATCATGTACCAACGCATAGCCTGGCAGCTGCGCATCGAACCAGTTCCAAGTTGGTGCTGCACTTCACATAAGCTCAGTCATGGCAGAACTGCAGCGGTCGCGCGATGGCACCTTCCTTGCAGCAATGCGCTAATACTCCTGGGAAGAGTCTGGTGAGGGCCAGCATCTCCTTCGGCTCCATGGGAATTCACTGGCTGTGGCCAGCCACACCCCAGGCTAAACTGTCCCCTCCTCGGGTTAGCTTGCAAGCGGGGGGGGGAGGGGGAATCTATGCTCAGGCTCTTGGAGGCATGCGCTGAATTTCCTCTGCCTTGTTTACCTGTGAAAAGAGCCATGAAGGCAGGCTGGAGCCCCTGGGGGCACGAGGGCATGTTTTAACCGACTTGTGTTGGCCTTGATCTCGTTCTGTCAGACCACGGAGTGCGCCCTTTCTCTTACTGGCAGCAGAGACTGTTCTGCGGAAGAAGACAGCACACTGCTCCCATCTGTGTGGCAGCCGAGCCTGATGAAACATTCACTGTGAGCCAATACAGTCGGTGCCCCGTGATTTTGCCAAAGGGCCCTTTTTCCGCAGCAGAAGAGAGGCATTGGGGACCAGCCCACATTCCTCCAGGGTCATAGAGTCATCATTATACACCCGGATGGGGAAAGTGCTGAGGATCTCGTACGGTTCCACCTCTCTTCCCCTGGAAAAGAGCAGAAAAGTGCTTGCAAGTGAGCTGGCAGGAACATTCACTGATATCTGAAATGTAGGAAGTCATTTGGTTAAAGCTGAATTTATGCTTTCTGTGTATATTTGACTTGGAAATCCAAGTACTTTAGACGTATTGACAGCTCTTCATTGCATCAAGTACAAAATGATGTGAAGCTGTCAGATGCTACACCCTCCCCGCACACACATATTCCAGGAAAAATATCAAAAATACAGTATCATTGCCTATCAAATATTTGGTGAGTAGGTGTCAAATATTTCAGCTTCAAAGAAGATTTAAGAACAACATTTGCAGGAGGTTTTAGTAAGCAAATTCATTTCAACTTTATTGTAAGCCATAAGAGTGCATTACAGAAAAAACCAACTTCCTGTTGCAGACAGGAAATGTCAGTCTGAGGGCTGAATTCAATTTTAAATCATCTCTTGGTGGGCAGAGCCAAAGGCAGAAGGGGGTAAGGCCAGAGTACCTGCATATTCTAGCTTAAAGCCTTTACTGCCAGTCGCAGCCTCAGGAGAGACATTCCTGAGGCTGGGGACAAAGCTGCATTAAAGCTGGGAAACCTCATGACTAGGGGCAAGGAGGCAAAGCCGGGGACGGGGGCATGAGGATGCTGGTGGACCTACGGCCACCCCACCCCTGCTTTATCTAGTGGTACCTGATGGTTGTCCTGTGTGCAGCAGGCCCATTGAAATGAATGGGACCAGTGTGGAGGAGGCATAATCCTCTTCAGCGGCCGGGGCCGCCTTGCCAGAGACAGCCATGGTCTGATTGAGGGTTCTGGGCAGCTTGCTGCCTTGTGCAAGAAGCTGCCCTGGCTGGGTGCACAGAATCCCGTGCGTCCGAGGAGCATGATGTGACCTGGCCGGCGCCGAATGTGAGGGAGTGCGCCATCACGGCTTGTTCCCCCTCTGCGATCGTGCAGCCTGGCCCATTCTCTGCACCAAATTCAACTAACTGGCTATGGAGACCATGAAGGAAGTCAGACCCAAGGGGATGGCAGATGTGGGGTAGGAAGAACCACTGTGGAGAGAGCTCCTGAAGAGGAGCCAGGATCCTGGTGTGTGATGGAGCCACTCCTTCCGACCTCCGGCTATTAAGCACAACCTGGCCCACCTGGTCGGCCAAAGGACCCCGGTTCACAGACCACATTGCTCTGCAGAGCGGTCCCCGCCCCCCCCCAGAGGGGAACTTTGCAAATTCATTCATTTCCTTATCAATGGGCTTCAGAGCAAGTCATTTGAGTTGCAAATTTTGAGTGGACACCCCCTGTGCCCAAGGATATGCCAGGGCCACTAGTTCCTCCAAAGCTGCCAGAACGATGGCTCTTACCTGCTCTGAGCAAGGTGCTGGCGCAGGTCTCCAACCGTTTCTGAAAACAGCATTTTGATGATGTATGTCTTCTCCCCGTTCTCTGACTTTATCCGAAGAGTCGCAACACTGGGCTCAGAAGGGTCCTTTTTCTTCTCCTGCCCCAACCTGACAGTCAAGAGAAGGTGATGAGCAGAGCCAGTGACCAAACAGGCAAGTCTGATGAGCCCCTCTGAAAACAGGTTTGGTTGGGTGCTGGACGGGCCCCTCACTGTATGCATCTTTTTCATACAAAGGAAAATCCAGAGGTGGGTCTCACAAGGCCAGGGCAGAACTACAGGCTTGGGAGCCAGAGCCAGCCTATGAGTGGCTCCAGGCTCGGTGCTCCGGGCCCAAGCACTTTCCCCCGTCCCTTTGGCAGATTCCTGGCCCCTGCCTAAGGCTGGAATATAAAGCATCACTGCTGGTCTGCTTAAAGAACTCCAGTGAAGGACAGCCTGCCCCTTAAAGCAGTCTATTCCACTCACGGACAGCTCTTGCCATTCTCTAAGCTAAAATCCGCTTCCTTGCAATCTTCTAGCTGTGCAACCTGGCACAACTGAGACGAGCCTTTCCGATAACTGATGACACCCTTCATGCTCCCCTTGGTCTTCACTGGCAACTCGCAGCTGCGGTGAGCACGCTGGGTATGTTCTGGGTCACATGCTCTTCACTCAAGGCAAGCATGAGGCTTAGCCAGCAATGGCATGTGTTCCCTGCTAGAACACTCCCCAGAAACGTTGGCAAGGGCATGGTGGTTCCATGGCAGAGAGACGTGGCTCCTGGCAGTCGAATCAATGTGAAGAAAGTTCCCTGGCCATGCAGAGAGGGAGGCCTCCAAAGCCTCACCATAGAGAGGGAGGAAGTGGGAGGGGAGAGAGGGAGGCCTTCTTGCCCCACCCATCCAGAGAGGGAAATCTCTCAGGCATTTCCTGGCTGCAGATAGGCGGCACTGGTAAGTTTGGGGAAGGGGAGAAGGGGCGAGAGATTTTCACAGGACTGCCTGCAAGTGCCTACTCTGGCTGGCAGCAGCTCTCTTAGTTTTCATGCAGAAGGCCCTTCTTACCCACTTCCTTCACAGTTGTCTTTAATCGGAGGGGTGGGGGACTGAACCTGGGGACTTCTTTCATGCTAAGTAGGAGCTGCGCCACTGCAGCTGGAGGCTCAGGCTGAAAGGTGCTGCCGATTCTGTTCTAGTTCCCCATCAGGGGCATCTCTGCAGGTGAACTAGGAGACCCAAAGCCCAAACGTCTCTGTGCAGCTCTTGCAGGAAGGGCGCCCAGCGATTTCAGAGGAGCGCCAAGCAGGTCACCACAGCATGGGCAGGCCTGCTTGCCAAGGCCGCTTCGATGCGAAGACGCAGGAGCAGCGGGGAACGGCTGCTGCGCTGTACCTGTTTCTCATTGCCACAAGGCTGGGCGTCTCCACCAGGACCACTTCATGGCTTGGTGCTCCACTGGAGCCCTGGAACCAAAGAGGAAGAACTCTGTCCAGCCTCTGACTGTCCCGAGAAGCAGCTGTGGGCGCTGTCACAGCCCCCAGTGTACTGAAGAAGCAAAACTATTTACAAGTCTCATTTAGAGCAGGTTCTTTAGTATTACTTACAATTTCCACACTCAGCCCCTAGGCCAGGTTGAGGAACCTGCAGCTTGCCAGATGTTGTTGGACCGCAACTCCCTCATTCTTGACCGCTGGCCATGCTGCCGGGAACTTAAGAGCTGAACATCTGGAGGGCTGCAGCCTCCCCAGCTGTGACTTAGAGCGTCAAAACTTTACAGGGATTTTTGAAGAAATTGGGCTCCTTTCGGTGGACATTCGGTGCCCTGCCATCCCATCGATTTATGTTAAACCACAGATGCCTGGACTGTGGTGCATCAGCTGTCACCAAGAGCTGACTCGGGGGCAGGGTCTTTGTCCCCACCTCGGCCATGAAGCACTATAAGCCACACAAAGGCAGGGCCTGCTTTATTCTGCTCTCCTGCCTGAATTCTCTGCTACTTGTGAAGCTCTGAAAGGAAGTCGCACTGGCTGCAGCCTCCACAGCACACAAAGCGAACGTGGCCTCTAAATCTTTAGTCTAAAACTGAAGTACTTGCAACTGCTTTGCACACATTCATCCTCCAGCACCATCCGTATCGGTGCCTCTCACATCGGCAAATGCCTAAAGCCGGCTTCTTGTGAGCCAGTCCGTGGCCCACCCCAACCCAGCACTGGGTCATGGGGCAGGCAGTGAATCCCAAGGTCTTCCCCTCTTCTCTGGAAATGCCAAGGATTCCCAACTTGCTAAGCAGGGGCTCTGCCACTAATCCTTGACGCCACCCCTCATCTTCCTCTATTGCAACTTCTCCTGTCACAATTAAAATGGCAAGCCCTTACGAGACCTGTCTGTGTCCCTCCCACCTTATTTTGCAAAGTGCTGTGCATGTTGATAGCACCATATTACTGCCAACACTAATCATACACCCAGTGGGAAAGTGGGTGGGTGGTCCTCCTAGGCTGCTGCTACTCAAGGGCAGTGGTGGGCTTTCCAGCCTTTGGTTACCATGTCAACAGTGATTCCCAAAATGAAGGTCTGCGGTGGTTAAAGATTTGCACATTACTCTTTGGACTACTGTAGGGCTTTAAGCCAGGTTTGGAAAGCAGGAAAGCAGACAGACAGACACATCCCACCAGGACAGGAATTCTGCATATTCTGCCTTGGTGGGTTTGGTTTTTGTTTTTGAATTTTTTGGCACAAGCTGGTAGAGAAAGGTTCTAGTGCATGGACTAGACATTGCTACTGTGAAGAACTGCTTATTAGCAGGGCTGCTGAAGTAACATAGGATCAAGCCCCATTCATCCAGGATTAAGGAGGGGATTCTGAACTACCTGCAGGGTTTGTCTGACTTCTTCCCGGACATCAATCACGTGCCCATCTCGGATCAGTGACGGTGGAAGCTTGCTCAGAAACTGCTCTGCGGTGAGCTTGGGACCTGCCGTGAGGGAGGGAAGATTTCTGGAGCCAATGCTTTGCAGAGGACATGGAGGAAGAAGTGCCATTGGTCGTGTGGGGCTTTTGTACCAGTATCTTGCTGACCTGTGACTGCCACCGGGACAGAAAGACCTCCCTGGCCTCCACCACTGGCCAGAGGCCCACAGACTCCCCTCCCCCCACACAGGTCCACAGGCCTTTCCCATCACTGCTATGGGAAAGAGAACTTGCACTTTGGGGGGGGGGGGCTTGGCCATCTGTGGGGACATGCAGCTCCTGAGTTGCCCATATGTGGCCTAATCGCCAAGCTCCAAGGAATGCAACACCTTTTCTGTTTGAAATCTACTATTGATCACACATGCTTAGGTTTGCCTTGGATAGCTCTCTGCAGAAAAGTGTTACATTTTCACAGAAATCCCATATAGTAAAATTGTGCACACACAATGAGCGACCCCAACACACGTCAGGATCTGGGCAGCTCCAGGGCGCCATCTGCTGGTCAAGCACCCGAACAGCTGCCTTGCTAGTTGCTGGATTCTTATTTATTTATTCTATTTATATCTGCCTTTCTCCCTTCCCATCAGAGCCTTGATGAGCACCAACGGGGAGCCCTGGGGAAGAGCTGCAGAAGAGCAGAAGCTGCCTCAGCAACACAGGGCTCCTGAGCGATGCAGCCTGCTTCTGTGCTTTTCTTGCGGAAACGTTACCCGATTCCTTGTCCTGTCCTGCCTTGCCTGCTTTGCCACATCCTGTCTGCCTTCCTTGCCTGCCGGCCACACTTTGTTACTCTTGGACAATTCTATCCAGGCAGCATGGTCTAGGCTGGCTGCGGGTGATGGCATTTACTTACTTATTATAGTCCATACCCTGCCCTTTTTTTCCTTCCAAAGAAATCAAGGCAGCTTACTTAATTCGCTTCCTCCTCCTCCTCCTCCTCTCGCTCTTATCCCCACAACAACCCTGTGAGGTAGGTTGGGCTAAGCACCTGTGACTGGCTCAAAATCACCCAGTTTGCTCCATGGCTGAACAGGGACTAGAACTTAGATCTCCTGAGTCCCAGTCCTGCGCTCTTAACCACTGCACCACCTTATACTGGCGTTGTGGTCCATCACAACCAGAGGACGCCAGCTGCAGAAGGCAGAGGTGAGGAACTGCAAGGAACAGCTACAAAAAACCATCCACCATCTCACCTGGGATCACATTTGTCTCCTTGCCTCCGCTTGGCTGGGAATGGCCAATGATATGCCCCTTGCCAGAAAAAACTGCCGGCAGTTGCCTTTCTTGGAAGAGGACGTCTCTCTTGTCAGTGACCTGTTGAACGAATCCAAGTTGCTAGTCAGTGCCCTGCCTGATCCTGGGCTCCAGAGGTCAGTGTTGCGCTAGACAACGGTTACAGTATGTGAGTTCGCAAAAGCAGTAAGTGGAGCATGAAAAACAAGTCCTCCCTTCTTTCTGTGGAAGCCTCAAAGCACATTACTCTCAGAGATGGCTGGGTAGGGCATGCAAGTTTATAATGCCTCCGTTGTATGGGAAATCTTTTTTTGGGGGGGTGCAATGGCAATGGACCCTTGTGCCCCAGAAGGTTGGAACTACAAGGATATGTTCATAGCGGCAGCAACTTTCTCATCAGCAGCTGCTTCATTCTCTCTCCCACCGAGCTGGGGAATGATTTGCCACTGAAAAGAGCACCATTCGCCCTTTCCACATCTGTAAGTGAAACTTACCTTTTATCTAGGGAAGATTCATACAGTTTTAGCCTGCCAGGTGTCTGTATGAGAAGGTGTTTCACCGAAGCAGGCTCTGGGCCTGTTCGGATATTTCAGCCTAGAAGTAGATGCTAACCCAAATAGCTGTTATAAATAGCATTATAAATGTCGAGAGCCTGTGTCCACAGAGTGATCAACCACTAGCTCCTAAAGGGTTTGAGCCACTTTTAGGGTGGTTGAGCTCCTGCTCATTGGTGCGCTGATTAATAAACGGCTGAACTTAAAATCAGTGGGCAACAAAGTCCTAATGCCGATAAAGTGGGATCTGGCCCAGGAAAGCTGCCATCACAATAAACCCATTGATCTTTGTGGTGCCGCAGGACTCTCTTGCTTCCATGGCCAAGAAGGAAATGCAACTAGCCAAACTGGTGAACCTCTGGAAATAATTGAAGGTAGGTAAGCAAGCAAGCTTGAGCTTTCCTACCGCACCACACACTGCCGTGTGACTGACCCTGAGGGGCTCACTGTTTCACGCTTGTTGCAGAAGCTGTCACAAGACGCGTGCGTGCACAGAGGCGGCCACTTGGAAGACCCATGCGCAGCTGCCCTGGGACCCACCACCTGCCAGGGCCTGCAGATGCTCTCTGCAGATGCAGCGGCAGCACATTTCCAGGCTGCTCCACTTCGCTTGAAACAATGCTTGCCCACTGGACAGGGCAGGGTGGTGGAGAGAGCGATGCACCCGGCGTGTGTAGGAAAAGCAAGCATGTCGGGGAAATGTTTCTGTTTAACCTTTCCACTTGGCACAGTCTTTTCTCCAGAGCAAGAAGAGTTATTCCGTAGCACACAAACCTTCTCCCTGTCCCACCATCCCGCTTGGAGTGTCCCTTTAGGATGGTTGTGTAAACTGGCTCTCAGATCACAGAAGGGAAGAGCAATTTAGGCTGCCAGAAAGCTCTTGGAATCCACTGAGACCTCAGGATAGCGAGATCAGAATCTCTAAACTCATACGCCCCTGAAGACATAATCTTCCTTCCTGTGTCTAAGCCCTGCCACACACATGCTCTTTCCTGTTTGCACCTTCTTCTCCGAGGCCCACCAAGGTTGTGGTGCCCACACAACTTCAGCTAAGGGAGCAGGTGCCTCCCCGCAGCTATCTCACAGCCTTGCTTCCTCAAAGGCTGGTTTTAGAAATTCCAGATACTTACCATTGCTCATTTCTCATTAATACTACATTGCACTTAGAACATTGTCCATACAATGGTGAATAATGATGATAAAGAAAAAGAATTTCTCACCAGGCCTTAAAAAGCAATTGCACTATCTTTATATGACATGTCACCCAAGAAGGATGATGCGTGTGATATCAAAATGGATCAGCATGTATGCCCTAGCTGAATAATCTCTTCAAGAAAGTTAAAATTCAGCTCCACTTATTAGTAAAAGACTTCTAAATGTTTTTCTTTTCTCAAAATCATCATTTTAATCTTTCCAAAAGCAAGTACACTCTACGAGTGTGGATGTGTGTCCAGTTCCATGTTTACAGGGGCAACGGGAGTTCTAGGCGTACCCCAAGGTTGTCCACATCTCCAACACATATCACTTTGTATAGGATTTTCATTTTAAAAATTTTAGTGACCTTTTTAGTGGGTTTTCTCTTAAATACTGCTGTTGAATATTTTGTTCCAAACTTTGAAAAACTAGACCTTCCCACATATCAATGATTTTATTTATTTATTTATTTGGAAATTTATAGGCCGCCCCTTGCCACAAGCCTCATGGCTTGCCCCATGATGCAACTATTAATCAAATTTCTTCTCTGGTTTGATTGTCAACTAAATTTTCAGAGACTCCCAACAGGATATTTTATTAAAGCAAATATAAGAAGGATCGAATTCATAAAAGAAGCCACAGCCTTGAGTTTACAAGAGCTGAGCGAGGCTGTCAAGGCCAGAATATTTTGATAGGTTCACTATATGTCAGACACAACTTCATGGCATGTAACAGCAACAATCCAACCCATTCCTTCTTGCTCCCTGTAGCAATATCCTCAATTTGCATCTCCAATACATGGCCCATTGTTGCTGAGAAGTAACGGCTTCAGCCTGCATTCTGCCAGGCTGTCTGTAAATAAAGGCAGGCTTATGAAGATAGACCTGAGAATGAAGTGCCACAGTGGCCTATATTTCCCATCACAGAAACAACCTGCACATCACCTTTCAAGTATCCTCCATGCACACAGGCTAGAATACCTGTCTGATGGTTCTCTCTACTAGGAATATATTGGAAATATTCCCAGTTCTCACCTTAATATTCATCTTTCTGGATTGTTGAAAGGTGTCAAATTGCCCATCTCTTTCTGTGTTTATGTTGGACATGTTGTGCATGAAATGTAGCAGATTGTCTTTTTAGAAAATAATTACTTTAAATCATGTCTACTTCCAAAAAGAGATATTTTCTTTTCTCCCCCTTGCAGAAGGAATGCCTCTTCTCAGATGATGCCTTTTATGCATTATGCATTTCATTGAAAAAACAAGGAAATTATACTTCTTGCTTTTATTTAGGGAAATTATACTTCTTGCTTTTATGTCTTGCTTTTACCTTTTTACAGAGTATTCTTGTATCTTTCTCTATCTTTCGTCTTTTTATTTCCGGATGTTTTTATTTTCCTTTTACTTAATGATATTATTCCAACATATTCCAAATAAGTAAAATTAATATTAAGTAAATCTGCAATATCTGCATTTTTCTAGTGTGCCTGTTTTTCCTTTCTTGGGCTTCACAGTAAAATATGAAGTAATTTTCAAGGCCAAAATATTATTGTAACCCCAATCACAATGTATGGGCATGAAAGGTGGACAGCGAAGAAAGCAGATATTTTCAAAAGATGGTGCTAGAGGTGAGCTTTGTGATTACTTTGTACTGCCAGAAAGACAAAAAAGTCCCAGATTATCTCAAGCCAGAACTTTGCAAAAATGACAAAACTGAAGCTGTCATACTTTGGACACATCATGAGAAGGCGAGACTCACTGGAGAAGACAATCATAGGGAAAGTCAAAGGCTGGAGAAGGAAAGGAAGACCAAATACAAGATGGATTGACTCCATAAAGGACACCAGTACCTTGCATTTACAGAGCTGAGCAGGGTGATGGTAGGCAGGACATTCTGGAGGGTTATCCAAACTTTGAGACAATTTGGCAGCACATAACAACGATGCAACCACAAAGCTTATCCATGTAGCCATGGTGATGCATTACATAAAAATACTTCTGCCTGTCCATTGTTAAGAGTGATTCACTTAAAGCGGAAGCAGGAGAATAGAGGAAGCAGTCTCAGTTCTTTGAGAAAGAAAAGTTTCCAGTTTCTTAAGCAACTGGTTTTCAAAAGCAGAAATCAGTCATAACTGCTTAAGCAGAAAGCTTCTCTCAGTTCTTTAAAACAAGTTCACATACTCGAGTTGAACACCAACACAGTGACTTAAACAGAAAGTTGTCCCACCCTCTGACCACATTTCTGTGATAAATAAATAGAACTTCTGCAAATCAAGTACTCAATGAACACTCAGGAAACTGACCTGAAATGGGACCCCATCGGGGAAGTATCTCTGTAGCTCAGAAGGAAAATAGCCATCCATGAGGTCACGCAGGCATTGCTGAAACCAGAAGCAGGAGCTGGATCTCAGATTTTCTTCTGCAATAACTGAACACCCTTAATGCATCTTCATTCAAACCCAGGCCTTTCTGATGAGTTCTTTTTATTTATTTAAACGTAGAGTATTCTCTTACCATGGCTCAAATTGAATTTTTTTAACAATCTACCTAAAAAAATTAACATTTGCTACTTGTAATCAGTCTGATCAGATGTTGGATTATCTGGGATATGTTACTGCTTGTATGTTTTTATAACTTTAAAATCAGTAAAAACATACAAGCAACACATCCAGTTTCACTACTTTGAAACCACATGCAAAATGTTAAGACCAAGATTCTAAGGTGAAAGTGTAGTTCAAATGGTTTGAGGGACAGTGTTACTTTCTAAGACAGAAGGGGCTACAATTTTGGATAGCAATCCTGCAGGTCCAGTCCTGGCAGAGATCAGATTACAGTGGGGTCTGGAACAAGAAATGTGGGCACTTAAAAGAGCAGGTAGCAAGAGCAGAAGGCAGACAAGTGGATGCTGAGCAACATAGAAACAGAGCGAGTCAGAAGGGGCCTCCCAGGCCATCTAGTCTGACCCCCGGCTCCGCTCATGACATGCAGGCCTAGACAAAAGGAAGGTCAGGTTCTACTGACACATCTCTCAACAGATGGGCAAAAGTGTGTGACTTGCAAGCATTTAACAGTACCCACAACTGAGAGCCTCTGACTGGCTTCACACAACATGACAAGCAGCCATGCTGGTGTTTGCCAGTTGCTGGTTGGTTGCCATTTGCTTGGACTCCATAGTGTTTAGCAACCCAGCTGCAGCTGGCAACCATGGTAAGAACAAATGGTTTGCTGCAGGTTTACTTGATTCACAGCAGATCAGCATGTCATCTGAACCTGAATGACATAACCCATTGTAGGTCCGCCCCACAGCAAGATAGCCACTGGTTGACTTGCGACATGCAAACCGTCATAGCCTAGCTGCGCTCTCCACTCAGGACTGATTCCTTGCCTCTTTCACTTACTGGCAAACACTTCCGCGCAGCTCTTCCCGACTGGTTCCTCTATTTGGTCCTGAGCTCAGTTTCCAGTTTTGGCTCCGACCAAAGAGGTCGAATGCAGCCCCCTGGACTGCTGACCAGGGAGCCGTCTGGTCTCAGCCTCACCCTCTTAGCAGGTTTCTTTCAATACACCAGGATTTCCTCGAGAGATGCAAATGGCATCCACCTCCTTCTGGGCAGAAAGGGTTGTTTTGAGGTTGCCACCATCTCCACGAAAGGCCTCCCTCGTCTCCCTTAGCAGTTACTGTGGGACCCCAGCCAGCCGGAAACCGATGCATACCTGTGTGGAAGGTTCTTCATAGGACCGGAAGGGGCCGTTGAACATGACAATCCCATTCCGATAGAAAGTGAGGGGGACGGAGTCCATTTGCCTCAGCCGAGCACCCCCTGAGGTGTGTTCGATTTTGGACATGCCCTCCCCAGCCAGTGCATTTAGATCTTTCAGATTTTCGAAAATTAGATCAAAATTGATTGAGGGTTCCGAGATGATGGCATCACCTACGACAGAGAAAGGAGACATTACGAAGGGCAAGACAATGCCAGGCAACTCTTAACTCCTGCAATTTTTATTCCTAACTCTTCTCCAGTATCAAAAGAGTGCTGGAAGAGCAGTCCCACCATTGTCAGGACTCTGCCCTGCCCAGACCTCGATCCTAGAGTATCTTTGGAGGATGATCAGGAATTCCCAGCAGGCTCCCACATCCCCAACAACTCTGAGGAAACTTCAGGCCCAGAATTTTTTTTTTCCCGATTTATAACCTGCCTTTTTCCTACAAAGGGCTCAAGGCAGCTTACATCATTCTTCTCCTCCATCTTATCCCCACAACAACAACCCTGTGAGGTAGGTTGGGCTGAGAGTCTGTGACTGGCCCAAAGTCACCCAGCTGGCTCCATGGCCGAGCGGGGACTCGAACCCGGATCGTCTGAGTCCCAGTCCCAGGCTCTTAACCACTACGCCACACCAAATGACAGCCAAGACGAGACGTTTCTTCAGTCAATTGTCTGAGCTCTTGGATTCCCCTGTCCCCCTGTTGCAAACAAGACTCCAAGAGCAGAGGAGACCACCTGTCAAACCACAGCTTTAGGGCCACTGTTTGCATCCAGCTCACTACACAGCAGTCTACTTGGGAGGAGTGCTTACGCAAGCACTTGCCCAGATGAGGCCCTGGCCAAGCACCAGGAAGGGGTGGGATCTCCAGAACCCTCCGCTGAACTGGGTTTCCTTCTATTCATACCAAGTAGCTTCCAATACAACTGAAGCAGCTTTACTAAAGCCAATTACAATATTCAATAGATCATAACCAAAAGAGTACAGTAGTTAATATTCAGGAGACCAAGACAAGCATATCAATAAATTTAAAAAGCCCTTCCAAAATATGAAGGTTTTCAGAGGGTGCTTGAAAGCAAGAAAAGAGATGGTGGGAAAACCTTCCACTCACGGATCCACCGCTGATCATGCCCTGTTTTTAAAAGCCTGAAGAAAAAGTCAGTTTGATAGCAGTGGTCAATTAGAAACTGTTTTTCTGAAACCACTTCAGAGCCTGAATACTTGTATTATATGCTACAAGATTCTTTTCTACAATTCTTTGCATGGTTGTTTAAGGAATACCAAGGGGTAGGACTTGTTGTGTATATAATACAATGCCATCAGTGTACATTATATTGTATGGTGTTGTACAAACAAAACACAAGCCTTTGTCCCAAGGAGCTTACAGTCTCTATCAATAGTCATCAAACCAAGAGGGGGAGAGGAGGGAGAAAACAAAGTAAAATATACTGCGTGCTCTTAATATATTGAAAATGAGCATGTGTGTGTCCTAACCAACCCGGCTTCCAGAGAGTTTGTGATGGAGCATTCTCCTCTTGCTTTGGTGCTTCCACCTCTTCTAGGGAATATGTCCCTTTTCCAACCCAGATCAATCCATAGTCATTCAGAAATTCCTGTAGGGATGGGGGTAGAATGAGAATAACTTAGAAGGTGATAGGAAAGGGAACATGGTGAACAACCAACTCATGATATACTTAGTATTCTGATACAAAATAGGAAAGCAATTCTCCCAAAAGGAGATTTTGTTTCAGGGCTCCTATCCTAACAAATCAGTAGGTTTTTAAACAGGGATGGCACAAGAAGTCACCCAAGCCTGATTTGGCTTTGAATCCAAGGGGGCGCATAAACCCAAGTCCAGATGAAACGGGAGTCTTCTGATCCCTGAACTTCAACATTCCAGTCTGTGGGAGGAGAAGTCCTCTTTGCTCACCACGTCCAAACAACCCTCTTTCTTCCTTGTTCTTTCTCCTTTCAGTAGGAGCAGCAACATGGGCAATAGTAAGGGAGTCGGCCCTCTCTCCACCTTTCTCTGCCATCTCCCTTCCACTGTCACCCGGAGCTAAAAAAAAGCCCTAGAGAATAGCTCTAGAGAAATAAATAATTTCTACTACCCTCCTTTACTCTTACCTCCATTTCCCAAATCTGATGTTGCAGCTGAAGGCATATCACTTCCAGCTCCTTAGCTCTGCTCAATCCTGAAGTTTCTGATAACAGGGTGGCGGGAGAGAGAGATTAAAAGAGATTTAGGCCTCCTTATTTTGCTCAGTATTTTGTGTGCACAAAAAGCATAGATAGTTCGAGAATCTGTTATCAGTGACAAGCTATTTGACTTGGAACAGGAAAGGAGGAGGTTGGGGTTCACCCCTGGATATAAATCTTCCAAATGGGCAACTTCATACATGAGCCTGGCCAGCTATGAACACCGGGGCCCAAGAACTTCATCCCTTCACCTGTGGTGAGGTTGGGAAAGATGTTCATCTCAGATGCTCATGAGCTCAATGCTTTGGCCTGGAAAATGGTCTTGAATCACACTTCTCCCATCTCTAGCAAGACATGGCCCCTGTCTTTTGCTGGAGGAAGAAAGAAAAGGCAAAGGAAAGTATGGTCCTATATTACCTTTTGCTTTCTGAAGGATTTTTATCTGCTTCTCAAACTCTTTGATTTTCCTATTCTGCAAAGCAAAAGACAACATTGTCATCTTTAGGGATTCGGCACAATCAACAGTGGCTGAATTATCTGTTTGTTGTGCGAACACAAGTATGTATTCATCTCGGGGTGCATCGTGCATCAATTACACCCCCCCCCCAATAATCTAGGAATGGCACCAATGTCACTGTGCGGGAAACACAGGATCACCTTTCATCCCTTCATGTGAGAGGCCATTGACAATTCTGATCTGTTTCTTTCAGCTTCCAGGGACCATTCACATGGTATGCCACATACCTGTCTCAATGCTTGTTTTCTACATATACTGAATGCCAAACACGCAGTCCAAATTTCTTGCCACTACAGAACTTGGATTTTGTGAATGGGAGTGAAGGAAGAAGGACTAGCGATTAGGGATGGTAGATTGTAAAAGAAGAGGGAGGAGCAGCACAGAATAGCATGGCAGGCAAAGCAATTCACTGCCCAGAGGATTCTCAAGGAACAGATCTTCCGGGAAGGCAGGACTTTCTTAGAACCCCCATCTGACCAGGAGGGCTGTACCAATTCCCCAGTATCTCTGACTTACCACTCTGTCTCTATAACTCTATGTCTAACCTGCCACCTTAGAATGGGAGGTTGACTTTTCTCAGCTGCAAAAACAGCTTGACTTGAAAGCAAGACCATCTTATGCCTTTTTCACATGGCAAAAGTCAGTTGCTTAGAATTTCAGTGAGAGGCAAGGTGGCCTGAACAATGTGCCACAAAACTCATACACAATTATAGAACCCTTGGCTCTTTAAAACAAAATGAAACCAAACCAAAAAGGAAACCCTCTTGCATAACCACTCAAATTTCCCCTGTAATCATTCTCCTTCTAACAGTTCAAACTCTAGTTTGCAGCTCTCTCTAGAAAGGGTACTGGCTTTCATGATCCATGCTTTGGCAACCTCCTGTTTAAATGGTGCAATCTGTTATACTACATGTCAATACCTTGGAAAACACTCCAAAAACTTCAGTTTGCCTAGAATATGGCCAACGGACTGTTAACTGAAACTTGGTGTTGTGAACATGCTATCCCAAAACTGACTCTCAGTCCATTTCTGGGCTTAATTGCTTGTTTTAAACCTTTTGAAAACCCTCCAAGGTTTCAGAAGTTGGGTCTGAAAGACCACCTCTCCTCACATGGATTTACTTGGACCTCGAGATCATCATGTGAGGTCCTTTTCTGAGTGCCCTAACAAGTTGAGGCATGTGGGTTTCTACAAGCAAAAGGGTCTTCTGACTAGAGGCTTCCAAACTGTGGAACATCCTTCCTGATGAGGTCCTAATAACTTTTGCATGCCAAAGACCCCTTTATTTTCTCAGCCCTTTTAAATGATCTTGTGGTTCTTAATATGGTTTCCACTCTGTGAACTTTTATTCCTCTGCTTTCTTCTTTCTTTCTGAAATCTTTACAGGGATTTGATTTCAGTTTTACAAGCAAGCCAACCGTCCCCTCATTCTCCCCAAAGAGAGCATCGTTACCTTCTGGTGGATCGCTTGTGCTTGACTTTTGACTGTGTGCTCCAAAGAAGCAATCTTCTGCATCATGGAGGCCATCAGCTCCATGTCCGTGGGAGCAGGTCCTAAGGCACAACAGCAAGACATCAGGAGAACAGTTCAGGTTCTAGTGTGTTGTTGCTGGACACACAGTGGCTCATTGTGCTCCTTGCAAAGGAGGCATGGGGCCAGAATGGTGAGCATGTTGCCTGTGCTCGCCCAGGTCTTTGGGCGAAACAGGGGGAAAACTGCTTTAAGGGCTACCAAATTCCTGGGTGTGGGGGGAGGGGTGTGTTCCAGTGTCTTTTATTTTACTCTCTTCTCACCTATATTGCTCAACAGCCAAAGCTCTCTGGGCAGTAAACAACTGTAACATTTCTACCTACGCCACACATGCAGATGGGGTTTTTTTGTTTTTTGTTTGTGATTGCCTATTTTATGGTCTGTGTCCAGGTTTTCTATGTTGTGCACACATGTAGAGGCAGAAGGAACGAACCAGCAGCTTAACCAGGCCACAGAGATGGCCAGGGAACCATAGCTCCATTCTATTCCTCTTGCAGGAAGTAAGAAATGTAGAAAAAAAACAACAAGTTGAACTAAAGAAGAAAGCAAATGGGTGAGTCTTCATTTCCATCTGGCTAGGTAAATTTCTGCAAGAAAGGAGGAAGTGTGGTTTATGGGTCAGCTTTGTGTAAGTCCCCAGAATGAGCACCTGCATCTTTTAATTAGAGGTATCAAAGCTACCACTATTCATTCACTGGTTCAACCAGTTTGATAAGCAACACAGTTCATACTCTGTGCTAATTAGTTCCACATTTGATGCAAAGGAAACCCATTTGCTACATGTAAAATGCAAAACACAAACCATGGTGAAAAAATAAAAAGGCATGGTTAGGATTTTGAGATGGGTGCTATTTATATCAAGATACTTAATTTTGCATATCCTTCTCCAATCTGCATGACCCTTTATCCCTATGTTGTAAAAGAACTGTTTCAGAGAGGTTTCACTTCCTGTGATGTTAATCGTGCACATTTCTTTGACCCCACTGGTGCTTTTGGTCAAGCAGGGTTTGTGAGGGTGTTGGGGGCTTTTTGATATGAGATAACCCTCTGCACAATTTGTGCAGAATTTGTGCAACACTCTTTGAATCTGGCATCAGCTTATTTGCAGGGGGGAAGTGAGGTTTTGGATATATTAAACTAATGCAGTAGAAATCCCCAACCTTTTTGGATTTTGGACACATTTGGAATTTTGAGGAATTGCTGTTGGCATTCTACCCATTGAGTTTATTGGGTTGTTCACTAATAAGGTTTAAACCGTGCCTCTCCAATATGGCACTCTCTGGATCAGCTAAACTCTGATAATTCCCAGCCAGCATGGCTATGTAAAAACCAGTAGATGCACAGATAAGCCAAAAGAGGAAGCTGGAAGGGAGTATACGCAACCTCCATTACAGTGAAATAGGCCCACAGTCTCTCCAGTTTGGTTTGGAGTTCATTTATTATACAATAAAGGAACAAGAAGGGCTTACAAGCTGAGTTCCCTAAACAAACAGAAAGCAGCTGGAATCCAAAGATCTACTTCAGGCTTTCCCAAAGGCTTGTGCCTGCCCAGTGGAACTGTTGATTTTGTTTCTATGAACATCTGAACTATCACTCATTCCAGGTTCAAACCCAATTTGTTAGCTGGCATGGGTGGGTTACTACCTGAGAAAAACTGATCTAAAGCCCTGTTGCATTTCTTTGGATTCTGGTCACCACTACATAATGCTGAGATGTATCACGGAGCCTAGAAATGCATGCTTCCTTCTTTTCAATACTCAAAACTGAGGATGCCGGGAACCCAAATCTTTATGAGATACCCAGTTCCTCCTGCATATGAGGAACCACAAAAGGCAAAACACTCTTCATTATACAGAGCATGCAACCTCTGAGCTGAGCTGGCATTATAGCGTAACTTAGCCCAACTTATCGCGAACTCTTTCAGTTATACCAAGTGTAGCTGGATTTGCTGTCACTCCATCTGAGCAGGAAGGCACATTGACCTGTACTGGAATTTGAGCTCCTGGCCCCAGGATTGCATCTATCATAGCGTTTTCATCTTCTGTGAACCAAAGTGATAAAGGCATTAGCAAAAGCAAAACAATGATTTCCTGTTGCTCAGACTTCACCAGTGATAGGGTATTTAAAACAAAGGTGATTTGTATGGATGAGTAAAGGAAATGGGAAAATGTTTTGGGGGCCATAAACTGTATTATCACAGCTGAAGGAGATGCAAATTTGAAAGACAAGATACACACAGAATTTTCTCATCTCCCAGTCAATGGACTGAAGCAAAATTGAATTCCCTGCTCTCCCACAGTCTCTTAAGTGGCCTTGGTTAAATCACACTCTCTCAGCCTCACCCTCTGTCTGTAAAAGGGAACAAGTGACTCACAGCTAATTTTGGAAAGCAATGAAAAGGGATTAAGAGGACATCATAGTGATCTATAAACAATTATCTAGGATAAGATATATGAAGAAAAGACAGCAAGTTCATCACTTACCTGTCTGGAAATTCTCTTTGAATGGCACTGCCCTTTTTCTGAAATCCAGAAAAGAAGGTAACACATAAAGCAAACAGGAAATGAGTGGTTATTTATATAGATGTATAGTTTCAGTACAAGTGGCAAGGAACTTGCTTCTAATGTTATAATTAAATCATTGTTGAAGTGCAATAACAATAGCCAAGTGCTCACTGAGGCTGGTGGGGTAGAGTGAGGTCAGTCAGAGTAGCGCCCACGAGTTACCACAGGTGCAGTCAACTAGGCCTAATCGTTCTGTCTTCCTCTTTTGCAAGGTCTCTAGATACACTTAAGCAATGCAGAAAAATAAATGAAACTGAGGAATAGTGTCTTTACTTTGGTTCAGAAGGGACCAAGGACCACACTTTTTCACTCTGCCCCATGTGTAGGGCCATATAGCACAGCAAAACAGCATTTTTAAAATCAAACATCTACTGCAGCAGACCATAACTGACCTTGCCCATTATGTTGGCATGCAACTACACAACAGCTATTGTTTATTTCTTTTTTTGGAATCCACACCAGAGACATGCATTAATCAAACCCCTTAGTTTCCTGATATGTACACATAAAAGCAAAACACCCATGAAGAAATGAAGTTGACTACAACACATGTGCAGACTCTGCAGCTACCACAATCCATGTAGCTGTGAAGGTAAGTTCTCACTCACCCTTCTGACTCCAGCTGAAGTGGCATTTTGCGAATCTTTCCCAGAGAGGAGAGAGGTGATGCCATGGTTTATCTTGAACACAGTTTTAAATCCTAAGGAAAAAAAAAAGGCAGAAACATGCATTAGAATTTTTGAAACTCTGAATTGTTGCTGACACTCCTCTACATGAGGGGCACATCTTGTACATGATTAATTTTTGGAGATGTGGTACATTTCTACAGCACATCTGACCCTTGTAATCTAAACTTTTGGATGCATCAAAGAGTTAATCGAGGTTGGTCTTTTGCCCAACCTCATGGTTGAACATAAAACTTAGAAAAGCCTCCAGGTTGCCTAGACTGCAACTCCATTTACATTTCTTGCACTTCTGATTGTGAGATATAGTGCCAAACTGGGATATTGTCCAAAGTGCAAGACTGCCTTCCAGTTAGCAAAGAAGCAGATGGGGCCAGTCACCACTGGGAGAGATCCATGAGTGGGAATGATCCTAGCTCCAACCTATTGTGAGCAATGGAGGCAGACAACCATGAAAAGTAAACCAGAAATTGTATGTCTGCATTGCCCAAATGTATCCAAGATAAAATCAATGACCACGAGGCATGTTCTAATCAAGGAAGCTCTAGCACCTGATGCACACATGTTACAATTTCATCCTATGCATGGAAACACATTTCAGGGATTTCAGTGGCATTTATGTCTTCCTATGCGAGCAGAGCACTGCCTCCCAGCAAAACAACAATGCTATGCCAAAAGAAGAAAACACCACTAACCTCAATGGTATGTGCCTCACTTGCTTTGGAGTGCAATTGGAAGGGCAGCTCACCTGCCAGGGAATAAGCTTTAAGGAACTTAGTGGCACATGGCCCATGGAAGCCACCCTACGCATATTTACCAGGGAAGCAGCTTTATTCAACTATTCTACACACACCCACCCAGGAAGACAGCCAAAGTTACTTCTGTGTCAGCACGCACACAATTAAGGTTGCGTCCCGTGTTGGTCTACTCACAGCAGTGAACTCACGAATGAGACTTCTGCAAGGCGGATCCTGGACGCGGCTTTTGGGGCGCTATCCTAATTATCTCCTTACTCCCGCCAGGAACTGTAGGGCCTTTCCTCTGCGCTTGCTGGGGAACGTTCGCAGGACATTCCCCCCGCATCCAGACACGCACTGGATCGCGCCCAGGGTCTTTTAAGGTGCCAGAAAGGCGCTTTTCTTGCTTCTGCCGCAACGCAGATCGGGGGCAGCGCGGGCTCGTGAGCGAGACGGAGGGGTGGAAGCAGCGGCCGTGGGGGTGGGCAAAGCCCCCTGCCGCCCCCTCTAAGCGGGACCCGCTCTCCCGGCTTATCCCGAGACTCATCCGCCCATCTTGAGCTCGGAAGAAGGCGCTGCCATCTTGTTTACAGGCGGTTGCCACGGTTACCACTCCCGGGCCTGCACCTAGGAGACGCTTCCGGAGACTCTCCAGGGACTACAATTCCCAGCATTCAGCATGGTGGGGTGAGAGGTACACAGCGTTCTATCCGATCAAATGCCTGACTCTTTGGAACGCTGCTGAGGCGCCGACCCGAAAAGCGCCCACTCCCCCACAAGTCGCGCGGAAATTCAATGTTTTTGTGGGTATGGATGTGACACTGATGTAACTCAAACTGTTCAGCTGAAACAGCATCCTTAGTTGTGATAATGGTGAGAAGACAATTGCTGGCACCCAACTTCTGCTTAACTGGCCTCTGTTCAGATAAGTGTTGATGCACAAATCAATAGGCATAAGTTTCATAGATAAGATCATGCAATCTTGACACACAGCTAGGCCAGAGAAATCTAGAAATCAGCACGTGTGCATCCTTCAAATGTAGCTGGCAGCCACCAGAGAAAGCTCCTTGATGCTTGACAAATAACAGCAGCTCAAAGAAATGGCAATTCACACCAGCCTTCCTCCTCTTCCTCTTTCTCCTCTATGTAATAGCACCCCTCCCCCTCCCCTTCTTCAGAGCATCTTCTTTGGTATGAAAACGAGAAAGATCACGCCATTGTAACAATTTTCTTCGGTAACTTACTGGAAAGTGCTGTTATGTGTATCCCTTTGATGATCAATGTATAAATGTGCCTACTGAGGACTGCTCAGGTGCACCATCTGGAGCGATTCGTTGGCAGCTGGTTATTCTCAAGAATAAATCTTTCCAAAAAAACCCTTCCCCTGTTGTGTATTTTGGGCATATGCACACCAGGACATGGACCATTTGGTCAACAGTGTGGCATGTGGACAGGCCAAAGTGACCCACAACTGTGTTTACTCTTAAAAGGTATAAAAACGTGAACTGTTACTGGCTGCTGGTGGTCTCCTTTGCAGGGAGAGCCACTGCTTTGTATTGTTGGGTGCACGCATCGGTAAAGAGCTTTTGTTCTTCTGAATCTTGCTGGTGGTTTGTTGTCTGCTGTGGTTAGACAAACAAACCTTTTAACCTAGCCGTTAAACTCCCTGATAAGATGATATATTATATTCCCGCCTTTTTACCTACAAGAAACTGACAAGAAAGATTACAGAGGGTGCACTGTGGGAAGTGTGCAATCCAAAGAACGTTTACAGTTTATTCAGACATACATCAGACACATGTGGTACGTAGGCAGCCCCCAAAGGGACTACTAAGACTACTGTGCAATATCACCTATCAGTTGTACATCCATAGTTTGGGGGAGGCTGGGGGATCAAATGGGCAGTTTGCTATACACATGAGTAATAGGGTTGAAAGCAATTAAGACACACAAAACTGGAAGAGGAAGCACACCTCTGAGCACGCCTGACTTCCCTGCATGAAGGCAACTAGGATCGTGGCCATCTCCCCACTTGTGGGGTGGTGGGGAGATGGCTGCGATCTTGGTCGCCACCCAAAGGGGTGCTTGTGACCCAAGTCAAAAATTTTCAGAAATTTTTGTTCGTGACTCGATTTGTTTGTGAACCAAGATACCACTGTATTGATGAATGATCAATGTAGAAAATACTGGGTTACAAAATCCCATTAAATCCCTTATTTTATATACTTAATTTTACGGGTGAGCTTGTGAGTCAACGACACTACATGCTGGTTGTTGTAAGAATATTTTAAGAATATTTTCTGCAAATATTGGAAAGTGCAAATAATGCATTCTAAGAATGAATGGGTTAGATAAAATATGAGATTTTGCTATCATGGCAAGATAAACAGTATATTTAAACAACAGAAAAAGGCCAAGAGAGATATTTATATTGGTAGAGAAGAAAATAAACTAAGTTTTGTAGAAGTAATATATCCCAGTTTTTAAAATAATAACTGACAAAAATCTGCAGTAAACTGAGTTGTTCTTTGGTGCATCAGACAATTTAGGGTTGGCAGCAGAGGAGCACTGCTCTGCCCAATTCAGATCAGTGGAGTTTTAGTATTTTAAAAGGCATGTTGAAGGTCCTGCCACTGGCAGTAAATCTGTTTCTAAGGACACACACACACACACACTTGAACACAAACTACCTCCTATGTCATCAGAATCTCTAGAAAGGAAAATAGTAAGCTGTTGGTGGTTGGTGTGCTCTTCCTGCCTCTTTTCCATCTGTACTGCAAAACATCTGAGTCTCTTCATACAGAAGGTCCCATCTTTCTGAGCAGTGGACAGCTTAACCATGAAGGCCATCCTGCTTGTTGCTCTTGCTCTATTGATGAGTCTGGCTGTGGCTGATGAAAACCTTCAGTCTCATCCGACAAAGGTAAAAATTACAGGCTGAAATGCGTCATTTGAAATTAAAATCTTCAATCATTTCATATGTTTGCATACTGGCTGCAGTGTTGCGATGAAGACACAGGGCTTGGACAGAGCTGATATTTATTGGTTTTTTATGCTGTATCATTAGCCAGAAGGCTCCCTGAGCAGGTTACAAGATTAAAAGTATAAAATAAAAAGCAAATAAAAATCACAACTGATACAACAATAAAAAAGAATATCAGCTGTCCTGTGCATATTTATTTGAATGTATGGGTTTTTATCCCCCACAGGTGTTAACTTACCAAGATGTCTGCTGGCACTGCTTTGTGAATAGGCATTTAATTATTTGACATTCACCTGAGCTTTAATACTGTCTCTGATTCTTGTATTTAATTCCTCCCTGAACGCATGGCTAACATTTTCTTCTTCCCCTTCTTCCTACAACTCTGTGTGTGTGTGCGTGTGCGCGCACTTACTTGTGAACCCGTTCAATGCCTCTGATGAAGTGTACTTTGCTCCTCAAAAGCTTATATCATCACTTTTTTTAGTTTGTAAGGGGAAAACAAATTTAAATGCACTTTCTCTCAAGTATGGAGACCCAGCTTGAATTGCAAAGTGGATGTAAGAAACAATTTCTGTGTTGTATCAAAGACGTACAATTATTTTGTCAGGTTATGATCAGCCAGACGTAAGTTGCTTTGTGATCCATGGCTTGCAGAGCATAAATGCTAAACATTTGCTTAATTTGCCACTCAAGTTTATGTGGTTTGGAATTGCTTAAGTGGTGCTTTCTGTCTGTCGCTTTGCCACAAAGGCAAGAGATCATGGCCACTGGTTCGTGCTTGTTCTCTCAGACTCTGGTTGGACAGCACAACTGAGAACACACTTGTGCAACTGGGAGGTTGTGCTATGCCACTAGATCTCCTGAGATGGCCACCAGATGGCCGGTGTAGCCCCTGGCTGATCCACCCATGAAGACATCAAGCACAACTAAGTAGACTTCCAATGGAGTAAATGATGCTTTTTGTTTCTAAGTGACACTTTCCACCCTGTTTTGCCCATGGGCTCTAGGTAGCATCTAATGATTTTTAAGCGTTGACCTTGCAATCCTTTCAGAAATAAGCCCACAGGGTCCCATGGGACCTACTTTCACTTCAGTTTGTTGAGCAGCCCTGGAGAGGGGCAGGGTGCTTCCCGGCAGAGAACGCCTAGTGCCAAGCATCAGAGGTGTTGGGCAGCGCTCCTGACTTTTCTTCCATGACCAGTTGGCGTGGTGGCGAATCTGGCAGTGCAGGTGCTCAGTGTTACAGGTCCCGTGTGCTGACTTACAAATCTCTTCTAGCCGTTTTCATTGCTACCGGGAGCAGGCTGTGTCCATTCAAGATCGAGCTGTCCCCAAAACACTTTGCATTATTAAAGGAATAATGCTACCCTCGGAGGGGACAGGGAAGCCTGATGGGTGTGGCAGATGATTTCATTGCTCCTGCTAAGGAAAAGCTGCAGGAGTGTTCATTCTGGGAGTCCAGATACCACTACAGTGCTGTCCTTAACCATATTTTTAAGAAAAAAGTAGTAGTTAGGAAATGCAGAAGAGGTTCAAATGGAAGGTGACAGTGGCTGGAGCCCCTATCACTGGTAACATCAGTGAGGCAGGATGTGAGTGCACAAGAGAAGCTTCATCTGGTGGCCCCTCCCTTGATAAGTCAGTGAGCCCCAATGCGGTTCCTGATACAGACATTTCCTGATGGCTCTGTGCACTTTCATGGGTGCTTGGATCACATCTTCCTTCTTGTGGTTCTGCAAATGTCAGGTCTCTGTCTTCTCTAGCTTTTCTTCCCTGTGCATAAGAACGGAAGAGTTGCTGCAATGACAGGAAACGGCTTTTAAGAGCTCGCATTACTTCTTGAAATGCTGCAGCTCTTCACAGCATCTTTGACAACCTCAAAGCCCAGATGGGGCACTAGGAAGTGGGTGAGGGCAGGAAAGACAGGAGATAATTGCAACACCGTTGAGGAAGGAAGTGCTCACGCTTATCAAAGGCACGGCATTTTTTCCTCCTCTCCTTACAATACTAGAACCCACAAAATCCCCTGATGGGAGATTCAGGGCAGAGAAAAAGAAGAAATTATTCCCACAGTGCATATACTAGGGAGGCCACTTCCATAAGAGTTAGAGACAAGCACCATTCTGGATAGCTTCAAAGAGGAATGGGGCAAATCCCCAGAGGAGCTCCCCACGGCTCCTAGTCCTGGTGGCCCTGTGCTGCCCCCAGGTTTGAGGTTGTAGGTTTCTTGTACGCCTCTGCGTGACCACTGAGTGAACAGAATGCTGGCTCATCCAGCAGAGCTTTGGTCTGACCTTAGAAAGCTCCCTTCTCTTCTTTTGCCATACGCTCATCTGCTCAGCATTTGAATGCCAGAGATACGGGATGGCAGGGGGCTACATCCCGAAAAACCATAAGGCTTCCAAATTGTGAACACACCATCTGGAAGGAAAAGGCAGAAAGAGGAGAAACATTCCGAACTCATATTTGCCAGAACTGGACTGTACCAAGGTGGAATTCTAAAGCCCATTCTCCTTTCTGGCAGGGGAGCAGGGCTGAAAGCTGCAGCTGTATTTTCATTTCTTTTTTGGTCTTGTAAACTAATCCGTGAGAGCAGTGCATCCTGAAATGTGATTACAGCCATACCATGGAGATATTGCATGTTTGGTTCCAGGCCACCGCCATAACGTAAATATCACGATAATGAGTCACAAATTGTTGGTTCTCCAGCACATCGAAAAGTTTGGTTTGCACTATACTGTACATTTAGAGGCCATTGTAAGGGTATTAATTGGCCTAAATTCAATGTTGTTGTATCTTAGGGAATAGGGAAGCCCAAGGAGAAGGAGAATGATGGGAGGAATGGCTAGTTAGTCAAACAGTCAACCATTTATTGATTAAGTTTGCCATCATAGATGGATTAATTTCATGGCACCCGAAAATAATTATGATAGTAACATCAAAGATCACAGATCACCATAACAAATATAATAATGATGAAAAGCTCGAAATATTGTGAGAATTACCAAAATGTGACACAGAGTCATGAAGTGAGAAAATTGTGCCAATAGACTTGCTCGATGCCCGGTTGCCACAAACCTTCAATTTGTAAAAAATGCAGGATGTGCAAAGTGTAATAAAGTGAAACACAATAAAAAGAGTTGTGTGTGTGTAAGCTTATCAGATTCAGACAACAGAATTCCGAGACTTGTCTGTGATAACTGGAAACGGTTGGCACATGATTTGGTTCCATGTCTGATTTAGAGTTCTTTGCTCTCTAAATGCACCTAGAATATTTCTTTCAGAGCCAGCAAGATATTTTGCTGCCTGAGGCAAAGTGGCACCTCTTCCCACGGGATGGTCTCAGATGTACTGACTGGTGGTCTCTCCACTATTGAGTCAGGCCCTAAATCAGGCGAGAATACAATGGGAGCTGCTTAGGATGAGTTCTCTGTTAATGTCTGGAAGTTGCACTTTCTCTGTTTGCATGTGCTATAGATGCCGGCTGGGCAGACTCTCAGACCTATCTGGTGGGAATAAAAGGATGTCAAAGCTATGCTGCCTGGGGGACTCTAGGAGCTGTATCCCAACAGATCCGGAGGACATCGGGTTGGGAAAGGTAGACTCCAAGAAGGGCAGCTCAATTCAGTTCTCTGCATCAATGGCCAATACTGCTTAATGATCTCCAGTTTTGTTGAGTACTTCTTTGACCCTATACCAAGCACCTTTTCTGTTTCCTCTTCAGGGGTCTGGGGCAACAGCAACAACCACCACGCCCAAATCAAACAGCCAGGTCATGCTCTTTGGTGGCCCAGCTTCCCTTCTGCTACCACTCATGCTGGTTGCAATTTATCTCCTTCGAGTAAACTAATCCTGAAGCCTTTGAGAGTTTTGCATGGAGAAGCATGTTACCTTGCCCAGCTCCAGGGGAATCCCTCCTCTGCCTCGCTAGCAGCCTGACAACCCAGCCAGTAACTCTGCTCTTGCTGCCATCAGCCTGAGAATGCTGTGCCATGCCCCAATATCCACAGTCCAAGGCTTTGGACTCAGTCTTCAGCACATAGCCAAATAACCTGCAAAATTCAAGCAAAACCTGGAGGACTGTCTGCCATAGATATCAAATGCACAAGTTCACACTGAGAAGGTCTCTGTACTGGGCGATATTCAGAGAAGGCTTATGCAAAAGCACAGTGACCACATGGAAGATTGAGAATGAAGTGTTGCAAAGAGCTTTTGGTGCCTGAGACTCACCACAGGATGGTGCCTCCTCATATCCACAAATTCGCAAGAAGCACAACCCTGCCAAAAGACTTTCTTGGGCAGGCTGTCATGGAACAGGCAGGAGATGTGCATCAACACCGTAACCTGCTGGAACAACTCCTGTTCATTTCAGTTATTACAGCTTCTTGAGCCATCCTGACTGGGACCTGTATCCCTTCCTGGGAACCCCCAAATTCAAAATCAACTCTCTCACCTTGCCTTGATGAGTAACTGCACTCGTCTGTTTATGTAAATGTGCTATGAACGCTGATGCCAAGGGAAGTCTTCTCCTGGCTAAGGGAGCATTTGCAAAAAGATGCCCATGGCAAGAGCCTCACCTTCTGGAAGGTCCCTCCTGAGCCATGGCATTTTAGGTGTCAGCCAATGTCATGTCTGTGGAACAGAGCTGAAAATGATGCCAGGGAAAAGTGGTACTTGTAAATGCAATTCTGTTTTTTTCCATAATCTCCATGCAGCTTGGTTCCCCAAATGAAATTAAAGCTTCTTGGCTGGCAAACTTGCTTTTTCATTGACTTGGCTGGTTTTTTTTAGAAAAAGCAAAAAACTCCTCACAACAATGCATGTTGGCACCTGGCATATAGGAAAGGTCAGCCTTCCCCAATTTGCTTCTCACCTGCCATGCTGAGGATAATGGGACTTGTAGTCCAACATATCTAGGTGGTGCCAGGTTAAGAAAGACTGGAATAAAGCTTTCCTTCATGAAAGTCCCATTTTGGGTTTGGTGTAGGCTTTCCTTTAATGGAAATGTCAGCTTTGGGGTGGGGTGATTCTCATAAGAGACTGTTTCAGAGCTGGGATGGAAGAGGATTAAACACACCTTCCCTAACCTGGGTTGCTCCTGGTTTTTGGTCCACAAGGGAGGGACCTGGTTTACATGTAAAGAGAAGCCACCGGGGTGAATTTCCCTGTAGGGTTTTTCAATTGTGCTGGTAGCCACCATTTTGAATAATCAGGGTGCAGCAGGGGCATACCCAGGCTTCTCTTTATGTGAGAAACCAGCAAAGGTGGGTTGTTGGAGTGGTTGAGAAGCCACCTAGAGCCCATGGGCTGTGCTAGGGTTGTGGATAGGTGTTAATCACCCACCTCTGTACATAATGAGAAGGCTCCAGTGCCCTGAATACTTGAATATTTCTGCAACCACCACATGACCCCCTGCCCCTGGGGAAATTTACAGGTAGCTTCTTAGTACATATGAACCAAGGAGGAGTCAATAGGATGGTAGTGGTGAGAGTAGTAGAGTGGGATTGGCAAGACTGAGGTCCTAGCTCCAAACAGAGTCACAGGGTGAGTTACTGGCCAGTCTTTGTCCCTCAGCCCACTTTACCTCACAAGATTGTTGTGAGGCTAAAATGGAGGAGTTTGTGAACCACTGTGAGTTTCTTGCAAGAGGAAGAAAGGCTCCCTCAGTCCCAGGCTGGGGAGGGCTCCTGCACACTTCCTCAAGCTGCCTCCATTTTGGGCTATTTATACATAACTAATGTGCATAAGTGAAGTGAGCATCGCACGCAACCACAGTCTGAGCAGCAGGACCCACCAGCATGCACTGAATTCCATGATGAAACTTGTGCAGTGCATAGAGGACTTTATTCTGTCAGCCCCACACTCAGTATTTGGCCTCTGGGCTCAGGCGGGTAGCTGTCATTCAGTCTTCTGCCTCAGGCAGCAAAATGGGCTGGCTCTGACGGAGAAGCCTTCTGTCAGGATCCTGCAGCAGACTTTGCAGGAAGAGCTCTGTGTTTACATAGGGACTATGACCCCAAGCATTTAAAAGTCCCAATGGGTGGCCTCAAAGCTGAGCCAGAGGCTGCTGAGAGTTGCCAGCTTACCGGGAGAAAAAGCCCTACTTCTGCAAATTCAGAACTTGCCAAGTAAACATTAGAACGATTCATAGCATGGCGTTCAACAGATGCCCTACTTAAGGAACAAGCTACAGGTTGCCGCTGCGAAGTTGGTGACATGGGTAATACAAAATACTTCTGATTAGCACAGGATATGGGATTGGCCTGTTGTCCTGAATCAACCACTGTAGGTTCTGAGACTTTTGTCAAAACCTGTAGGGGTGGAGCTGTTAACATCCTGGCTTGAGCAAAATGCTATGGCATGAATGCAACATTCAGTTGCAAAACCATAGAAGGGAAAAGTTTAAAATCAAAGAGAAGCAGCAGAGCTGACAGTTTCCCTGCTGCATCTGAAAATGCATGTTGCAAGCATCTAGCACAGGATGCCTATACAGCCCACTCTTTCTTTGGCAGATAGATACATATGCTCCATTTTTCATGAAACATGAACGCTGCAATCTGCAGTTTCAGATTACATAAAGATCGGATGGGGATTTCCTGTTGTCAACCACCATAACAGGGAGTGGAGATTATCTCTGAAATCAATTTTTGAAATATTTTCTCTTCAAATGCATAAGACAGACTGTAAACATAGGAAGCTATGTGGGTCAAAAAAGGGGAGGGCAGAAATCCAGACTCCGTAATCAAGCGATGCTTTTACTAGTGTTAGAAAACTAACTCTTTCCTTTCCGTCAAAAGAGAAAAATATCCCAGGCAGGCAGAGACTTCTTTTTAAAACTTTATTGCAATAAAGGGACCAGAAAGGAATGGCTTCCTTTCCATCGCTCTGTTCCCCTGAGCACATGTTCACACACCCCCTTTGAACCCTGTTCCCGGCCACTTGTTCCTTCCTCCTTTCCCCTAATTGGCTAATAGGGTACTGAGAAGTTACACTCCTTCCACCCGCCTACTCCACGCTGCCCCAACACCGGCCCTTCTTCCCAATCCAGCCCTGCCCCCGGTGGGCTACAATAGGCTCATTTTGTTCAGCCCAGCTTGTCAATTAAACAATCAGGAAGTATTTGGCCCTCCTGCCTACCTGCCTGTTTCCCCACACGTTCTGCTGTCTGATTTTGGCCCCTTCCCACCTTTGGGCTAAATAACTTTCTTTGTTACCCTTTTAAATCTCTACTCCCTTGTTTCAGATCATTCTTTCACACCCATCACTAGGACCTGCCAAACTGACACAAACTCTGAGTGAGCTTTTGAGATCTGCAAAAGTCTTCATTGGGCTGGGACACTACAGTGGTCTTGGGCCCTCTTTTGCAGCCCTTGCTTGAAGGGCAGTCAGGGGGTTGTGTGCTGGTTGAAAGCATCTGAAGCGATATCTAGCCCAAGTCTAAACCGGAGAACGAACCGAACCGTCAGAGGGAAGAATTAGAGAGCCCGGAAAATGCTAATCTGGGCAGCAGATGAGCCAGGCTGGCAGGTTGCTGTCCTTCCCTCCAGAAGATGCCTCATATTTCTATTAAAATTCTAGTATCATTTCTAAATCTGCATCTGTGCATATAAAATAGCTTATGCACCTTTTATGTAATTTTGGTGCCTTTTGCCCTCCTTTTTGGTCATTTACCAGTGGTCACCCTAGGCTGAGTGTTAGGCAGAAGTGGGGTACCACTGGGGGTATAGAAAGCAAATCAGATGACTTGATGTCCTTCTGTTCTCTACAACTATCCAATTCAGCATGTGGGGAAGCTGCTGTTGGACTCCAGTGCCTGTAAGCTGCGGTCAGCATGGCCATTGGGTGGAAGTGATGCAAGTTGTATTCCAATAACCTTTGGAGCGCCCCCATTTCGTGACAGGAAGGGAAAAACCAGCCTGAGGTTAGTTTTGGCAAGTGAAGGGAGCAGCTGCAAGGAATGCAAATTGCTGTTCCTTGCAGAAAGAACACCTAGGAGAACATTGAAATGGAATGCCACCTTCCTGGGCACGGGAACAGGCGTGGGCATGAGAGGGAGAGGTCTTGCTTCTTTCCTCTTCCTCCCTCTCATTCCCCTTTCCTTCTGTGTCGTGTCATTTCGGTTATAAACCTGAGTGCAGCAACTGACATTAATAATCTGGGAGCCTTTTTCTGGGTGGAAGAGCAGGATAAAAATGCTCTACATAAATACTCATACATGTCATGATTCAAGAAGCATTCAGTGAGAGCCAGTGTGGTGTAGTGGTCAAGAGCGTGTGTCTGGGACAGGGGATCTGGGTTCGAGTCCCCGCTCAGCCATGGAGCCAACTGGGTGACTTTGGGCAAGTCAGAGAGTCTCACAGGGTTGTTGCGGGGATAAGACTGAGGGCAGGAGGAGGGGAATGATGTAAGCTGTTTTGAGTTCTTTTGAAAAATCTAATAAATAAATAAGAAGCATCTTGTGAATTCTCATACTATGCTGCTCTTGAGAAAAACAACCAGAGAGACTGGTTCTATTCTGACACCCACCATTGTTGGACTGCAACACTCATCATCCACAATGAACACAAGTCTCAGTGTGTAGGAAAAGAATGGTTTATTCTTCAAAGTAGCCCAGCTTGGTTGGTTTTCCTATATCTTCAGGCTTATTCTCTTGTTTCCATTGCAATAATTATTGAAGTTGCAGCCAAAATGGTTGGAGTTACGGTCCAGTAGTCATGTGTAGGAACTAGGCTTTTCATGATTTAATAAGTCTTCTTTGGCATGCTGCAGTATATGAGAAATCCATGTAGGAAAGAAGCAAACTCCTAAACAGGGCTGGAGCTTTGCTACATATGATGGGGGAATAGCCAAGAAGAATCAAATTGACTTCTGATATGAAAAGTGGAAATAAGTGGAGCTGCAAATGGAGATAATATTAAGGAATCACAAGCAGGGAATCCCTGTCTTGCTGAAATTAGGTCAGTAAAGAGGGAAAAGCAGAAAACAGATAACTGGAGAATGAAGACATTAACCCAGGCTGAGCTGGGAGACATACATTCATCAGGACTGGCTTAATTAAGTCTAACTTAAATTAAAATATCTACCTAGGGGATACAACACAGTGAGAACAAAAGGCATGTTGTGGCATGAAGAGTTTTTCTCATTCATTCACACAGCCCTTCCTTTTCACATAAGGAAATGCAGATAGTTTAAAAGAGAAAAGGGTTTGGGTCAAACAAGGAAGGAAGAACACCAAAATGCCTGAGGAAGAGGCAACACTGGGATGTATTCTCTTCAGCAGCAGGACACATCTTCCCAAGGTGAAGATGCTGCAACCTCACACCAGAGGATCTAAACTGCAACGGGATAACACAGCACAGCACGACTTTGCTGTACATGATGATTCTCCCCATGTACCTCATGGGATGAGCTACAGGCAGCGTATGCGGTCCATGCTAAAGAAATTAGAATTTCTCCATCGAGGGGCTCTGTGTGCTGGGGGCAATTGATGTGATGGAACGGATCAAGAATATTGTATTGCTCTGTGTTCCAACTGCATGGCTGACATTAGATTGCACCTCAGTTTCTGTCTGTTCTATTTTCATATAACAAAGCAAGTCTTTGTATTCTGTGTATCCAAGTCTTTCTTGGCAAGAGTAGGAAGGTGGGAGAGAAACAGGCCAGATGCTCATCAGATTCCACCAATTCTGCTCCTGCCTCTTGAGGGAGTGGGGGGTTCATTCAAGCAGCAGCAGGGAACCCATGCAATCTGAAGTGTAACATCAGGCGGGCACAAGCTGGGAAGGGGTGCTGAGTTGCCCTGGAACTTGCCCTGGAACGAAGCTTCCCACTGAGAAAGAAGTAACTCTGCAAAACTCCCAAAGCAGCCACAGGCTGAGATAATCACAGGTCAAAAGAGAGTCGAAAGAAAGCCTGCAGAGGCTGTTCTAGGTGCCAAAAAGGTCCAGGGCTTGGGCCAATGGGACAACTGGAATTTAACATTTGCAAGGGCTAATTTACATATCAGTACATCACTTTTGTATAACTGTATATGCTCCAAAGTCTTGGGGTGCATGTATGTATGCCTTTAAACAACCCCATCTCCTAATGTCACCTCTATTTGCCAAAAGGAGTGCATGCATAGGGAGAGGGGGGCAGTTGACTTCAGGGATTAAAAAAAACCTCAGATTCAGGTGTGTGTGTGGAGGGGAGAGGGGAACAGGAGCTGAACACCTGTAGGCCGAAAGGCAGCTCATCCTGGGAGACTGATGCAGCAAAGCCTATCAGGCTCCCATCCCTTTCTTTCAGCAAGTGCCCCGGTTAGCAGGTAGCAGGGCATGATTCAGTGTCCCATAGTTAGAAGGCTGCTCCCAAAGCCACCTCTGCTGGCCTGAATCATGCGAACAGAAAATTCGGGGGCACTGACGAAGCCAGTTACCGCCACAGCTGCAGGATGGCTGTTGGTTTAATCGAGCGTGCAAATGTTGTTCCTGTCGCATCCCCAATGTTGAACCACACTGAAATTTTTGCAGGCAGGTGTCGAAAGATCAGATGGGTCATGGCAGAAAGTGTATGTAGGGATATGTCTGTTAGGGGTACTGTCAGTTGAATGGCTAATATGAGCGGCAACTGCCCATTTTGTGCTGTCTGGAAAAGGTGTTGAACATCATGATAAGGGAATTGGCCCCATTCTCCAGCCATTAAACACAATCTTGATCTCCGTCCATATTTTAGGAGCATTTTATATATTCTCTGGTCAATTTGCAGAGACTCCAGCAGCCTTTGGGAGTTGTGCGCATCCCAAAAGTGTTTTACATACAGTCCTTGGGCACAATGCATTGGCTCAAAGGAACACCAGAAAATGTGCACACTTCAACACAATCTGAGCATAATTGTGCAAAAGGCTGCACAGTGTTCTTCCCACTCTTTTAAAATGCCTCATACAAACGGTTAGGTGCACACGTGATAAACTGTCCAAAGAGCCTTAAATATTTCATGCAGGGGTGGGTGAGCAATGGAGCGAGGAGAACAAACAGTTTTTCTTTGCTATAAAAGGACAAAAAGGGAGCCCCTCCCTTCACCAGGTGGCAGGAAAGCATCAAAGGGGCCCTTCTGTTTTCTTTTAACAATCTGAAGACAAGTTGTCCGTTGCGCTGGCTCTATGCCACAGCCAGCTCACCTGATAACCCAGGAGTGCAAGACTGGGCACATTTATACAGAAAAGCCCCTTATGAGTCCCCATACTCCCAAGCCAGCATAGCTGTCTGCAGAATGCTGGGAGTTGTAGGACCTTTTCCTGCCAAAACACACATGGGACTGTGCTGTAAAGCTACAACCCGTGGCTGCTGCTGCTGTGCCCAGGAGTTTTAAACAGAGGAAGGGAAACCTGCTATCTTCCTCCACTCACTGATTCAACAGCCATGGCAGCTGTGTTCTTCTGCCATTTTAAAACCTTTTTCTAGGGCCACGTGAATTCAGGAAACAAATATATTGGGTGCGACTGTGCAGATTTGTTGTGTAGCAGCACACCTTCACTAGACAAGAGAGAGAATGCAATTGCCATGGCCAGTGTCTTTATGGGGCTGTGGGCAAGAGGTCCACATTTCCAGCCATTGCCCCACCACTGGAACTAGATGGACTTGTCCATTGCCCAATACTAGGCTGTTGTCAGTCATTCAACAGAACTTCCGGAGGCAATGAGGGTGCGGCATTCACCACCAACCCTGCTGCTGAAGGTTGGCTGTGGATTAAATGAGCTACTGTGAATAGCCCTATATTAGGGTTAGGGGTGTGCACCAGGGTAGGGTTAGGGTTAGGAAAAGGAGGTGTCCTGGCATGGTTTGGATGGTTGGAAAGTGTTTAGAATGGGCAGAAATGATGAGATGCGCAGATAAAGCTACTCAGGAAAGGCTTTTTCAAAATCGCATTATTATCAATGGAACTATACCCCTAGAGTAGGGTTAGGGGTGTGCACCAGGGTAGGGTTAGGGTTAGAAAAAGGAGGTGTCCTGGCATGGTTTGGATGGTTGGAATGTGTTTAGAATGAGCAGAAATGATGAGCTGTGCAGAAAAAGCTATTCAAGGAAGGCTTTTTCAAAATCTCCCTCTTTTCAATGGTATTTTACCCCTATATTATGGTTAGGGGTGTGCACCAGGGTAGATTTAGGGTTACAAAAATGAGGCATCCTGGTATGAGTTTTCTGGTTCAAATAGCATTATCATGGTAGAGCCACACTGTACTTTAGCGCGCAGGTATTAAAAGAAGTCAACTCCTTAACCAACAAAGAGAACACTTCTTGCTTTTCCCTACAGTGTCAATACATCTGTCAGGAACCACAGGAATATGACTGATGAAAAAAATCTATATGCGTTGTGCAAGTTTAAAAAGTGACTAGGCACTTTGTGATGCACAAGCAAAGTTGCATCTTCAAGAAAACTGTGGGAAGAATCCTTGTGCTTTGCACTTTTTGCAACACAGTGAAGACCCTGACCTATACATGCAAAGATGCTTCTCAGGTAAAACTGGGGGAAGGATTCTTGCACAATGTGATGCGTGAAACAAATATTGCCCTCCACTGGTTGACTGTACAAATGACAATAACAACTCCTTGTGGCAAACTGTAGGCAGAGCATCTTCCCAGCCCTGATGCCTGAGATGCTTTTAAATGGAAGGACCAGGGACTTTTGATGGGAAAAGAGGGAGCTTGTATCAATCGCCCTGCTAGAAGCAGAATGCATGCGGTCCTGGAGAACCCACAATGGTGAAGATCCTGTGAAGCAACCTTCCCACCCCACGTCCCTGCATCCATTAGCTACACCAAAAAGCTCGGGACTACATGCATTCATATCGGACGCACTCCAGACATACGGAGGCAGGGTGTTCAACAGCTCCCTCTAATATGAACCTTGCAGCCATCACCCCCACTTCTCTAAGATGCTCCCCCCTCCCACCTTGGTTGGTGTGGTCACAGCATCCCACACAAGCAGATAGCTCTGTCGTTATGTCTTTGGCCTTTTTATGTCCTTTTACAACTGGGGACGAGAGAAATTGCAGACCAACAAGTGTGTAGGACACAGGCAGTGGCCCAGAGAGCTGCTGTGGTCCATCCTCTGGGTAGCCAGTGTCCCAGTGTTGCAAATGACAGAATGCAACAACCAGCCAGAGAAATGGATTTATAAAAGGCATCTTATCATACACAAGTACACAAAAAGAGGTTTCAAGGTAGGCAGCTCATCCCCTTAGAAAGAAGTACAAGTGTGTGCATTCACATGTGCATTTCAGGTGTTCCTTGAAACCAGCAGTGGAGATGCTGTCTTGGTCTCTTATGATTGCACAAGACCCCTTGAGTTTGTCTGTCCCTCTTAGACTTCTCCTGTGATCTTGGCCTAGTTGGGCGGAGCTCTGGGGGATTGCAAAAGGACTTTTAAAAACTTCCTTCCCCAACACAGGACCATCCCGGGAAGAATGGATAGGCCAGAAAGGACTGACCTCTGGTCAAACCATTGTGCCTTTGCTGGCACTGCAACCTGTGATGGCTAGCACACATTTCTCCTTCTCAGTGCTAAGGCCCAAAGGTGCAGCTTGGTCATGGAAGGGTGAATGCCTGGGTCCCACAAAGCGATTGCTGGTACTGCACATGGCCCAGCCCTCCTGCTCCCCACCTCTTCAGAGCACCTGGATGCTCCACATCTGTGTGGGTCTTTCCTCTGCAGCATCCCAGAGGATTGCATGATCCCGGTCATAAGATCGGCCTCCTAGATAGAAAAAGGAAGAAATGAGTTGGCTGAATGCAGTTTCTCCCCATTTCTTTATCTTGCCCTGTTTCCTCTCCCAAGTGACCCTGTTAGAGATGATGACCTAAGCAGAGCCCAGTTTCTTGAGAGGGGAGGTCTTGGGGGTTCTGGTGCTCCTTCAGGGCTTGTTTATGCCAAGCAAGGAGGCAAAAAGAGAGGGGAGGGGAGCCCCTCTCTCAGCTCCCACCAACCACTGGCTTGTGCTCCTCAACAGTCTATTCCCAAGGACACCCCCCACCCCATTGCTTCCCATGTGAATTTCAACCTCCTGGGTACCATTATGGGTATGGGAAGTGGCTGTGGAGACTAGACCCTTTGGTGACACAGTGAAGTGCAAACTGCCTGGTGCTTTTTTATTAGGAAGGCTTGGGACAGAGTCTTCCATTCCCAACCTGAGGACCGTGGATTCAGATCCAGTGGTGACAAACTCTGCCACTTTCCATGGCCATGGCTAAGAGAATGAATAATGCATCAGGAAGTCCTTGATTCAAATCAAGGACTCACTAAGTTCAGCCTCTGTGTCCCCATTTGCAATATGGGTGGTCCTGTCTTACCTTACAGGACTGTCAAGAATTACAACCAGGCGCCCTGTGAGCACTTAAATGTGATAATGCGGCCATCCCAAACTTGTCGTTTGGCAGAACTTTTGGACTTCAGTTCTAGCCAGCATGGCCAATGGTCATGAATGCTAAGAACAGGGGTTCAGAACAAGTGGAGAGCACTAGGTTGCAGAAGGTTGTGCTATATGATTGCTAAGAAGAATTACACATGGAAGACATTTCCAGGAACTAAAACATAGTGGGAGCCAGGAGAGGTTGGGTAGAGGAGACCTATTAGGTGGATTAATGCCTATCTAGCTATATTTGCATCCTCTTCTAGCGCATCCTCCCTTGCTTCCTGGGCCTAAATAAGAGTTCCCTTCAAGAGCCAATTGCGTACCTTTCACATCAAGCAACTTGTCTTCAAACATCTGGCTGCAGATCCTCCCAAAGGAGTCGATGCGCCAAGTCTGCCGGGGCACTCGGCTCTCAGACCACAGCACCACCTTAGCACCCTTTGCTGCTGGACCGATCACCTGCAGGCTCATGTTAGGCGCAACCTGAAACACAAGGAAGGTCCCATCTATCTTGGATGAAAATGGCCATTTTGTATTGACCCTTGGCTACTTGAGGACAGCATGCTGGATAAGATACTGTGACGACATTGCATTTATATTCCACATTTCTTCCCCTTGTGAGGAACCCAAGACAGCTGGCATAGTCCCACTTCATCCTAGCACGAACAGAGCTGTAAGGGGGGTTTGGCTGAGCAGGAGTGACTGGCCCAGAGTCACCCAGTGAGCTTCATGGCCAAGGTCCCTGTCCAGTGCTCTTGCCACCACTCCACACTGGCTCTCTGGTGGGATCCTCTGGTGGGCTCCAGAGGAACTCTTCTTACATTCTTATGGGAATGACTCAAACTGGTGCATCTCTAATCCAACCATCTACTTGGAAGGACCTCCCAATTGCTTGATACCTGAGTTCCTTTTACCTGGGATTGACCGGGGGACCTTCTGCATACAAGCCAGCCCTGCATCACTGAGCCAAGCCCCTGCCAAGGAAGTGCCCAGTAGCCATATAGATGCTTAACTAGCTGTCTCATTTATTGTTCCTTCTGTTTCTGAGGTTCCTGCCACTGCTCAAGTGGGCAGAACTGCACCATCCATGCACACGAGGCCTGAGGGAAATGCCTAGTATATGAGAGCTGCTCAATCTCCACTCATGTTCTCCAAATGCTTCTGTTCCCAGGAAGCTGCACATTCCTGGAGGAGGAGATGGTGGAAGAAGAAAGACACCCTTACCTGATTCTTCATAAGTCCCTCTTCGTAGTACCAAATGGAGCTGCTCTTGTCATTGAGCTCCGAGACCAGAACACGTCCAGCTTTCATGTCTTCAACATCATCTGGGACAGACAGGAAGGACTTCAGCTCTTCATTTTTTATCCGGAAGTAGATCCGTTTCTGTGGAGGGTGGAGAGAAAGGTGGAGACCTCTTGCATTGCCTGGGACCCTTAGCTCTGCAGACTCCTATTGTGGAGTGACCTGCCTGCAGTGTCTGTTGCCAGGGCAATGCACAGATGCAGGCCAGAGGAGGCCTTGAAGGTCATCAAGTCAAACTACTGTGTGATGCTCTGGCTTCAGAGTTCCTGCATCTTTTGCTTGAAGGCCTCCAAAGACCCCAGCACCACTTTGGGGAACTGATTCCATTTCTGAATTGCTCTTCAAGAAATTTTGCAGGGTTCTAAGAGCTAGAAGGGACCTTGGAGGTCATCTAGTCCAACCTTCTGCTCAATACACAGTATAGAATCCACAGTACGGGATGCGACTACAGCACTCCTAACGGGTAGCCATCCAGCTGCTGCTTAAATGCCTCTGGAAGGAGTGCCCAGAAAAACAGCTGTTACCATTAGGATGCTCCTCACAAGGTTTAACCACACTCTGCTTCCTTGCTTTTTTCACCCACCTAACTCTGTCTCTGTCTTCTCAAGCAAGACTGAACAAGTCTCATTAAACTGCATCAACCGATTCTCCAAGCTCAGTGGTACCCTTTGGACCCCACCCTGCTCATTAGCCCAGGGAACTGGGTACCCACCTGCCTGATGGGGTACAGGGAGCCGATGTGCTGAAGTCCACTGTATGTCTTCCAGTTGGTGATCTCCACGCAGCCCAGCAGCCACTGGCGGCCTCGGAAATCACTGTGTTCACACAGCACCCAGCTGCACATGGGAAGCAAAGCATGGAGGAAATGCATTAGCAGAGATCCTTTTGCTCCTTCAGTATTCGTGAGATGGCTTATTAAATGAGCGCCGATCCCCTTTGTTGCCTATGCCATAGACGGCAGGGAGGAAGGGGGAGTGCCCAGGACAGTCGTCATCTCAGGGGGATTGAGACCACTGGACAGCACGTAGCAACATCAGGTGTTGGTGTGACAAGGGTCATGTTCTCTTCTTGCACTTACATGCCACCCTTTACACGCACAGAGAGCACGTGGTTGTTGAACCCATCAGCCTGCAGGCTGCGCACTTCACCGTTCAGCTCAATCTCTTTCCCTTCGAAACACTCCAGTGCGTGCAAGAAGATGGACGGCTCGGAGAAGAACTATGAAAGAAAGAGTGCCAGTGATGAAGGAAAGGGGTGGAATATGGAGGGGTGTGGGGAGAAAGAGTATCGGCGAGCTAAGCATGGGGAGTAACATGGAGACAGGGAGGCTGCAAGGTCAAGCAGCCTGGGACCTTCTGCCAGTCCGAACTGAAGAAGAACCCCAGAGAAATCCGTGGTTGGCATCTCCAGTGGGGCAGCACCAGGCTGGGTCACAACTTACAATGGGGACTTTCTTCAGCGAGCGGATGTCCGTGGTGAAGAGGCAACCCATGGAGGTCAGTGTCGGATACTCGCCTTCGGACAGGATGTGTTGCTCTCCATTAAACTGCTGGCCACCGTAGAGGATCCAGCTGAAAGGGGGCAGAGAAGCCCTTGACTCCAGTTACTGGCAGGGCAATGATTTGCCTCCCCAGCTGCAAACCTGGTTCCAAAACTGTTCCCTGCCCTTCTTCTGTCAAGTTCATTGCATGTTTTTAAACATACACTTCTGAATGCATTTCCCCCATAAAGTACACATTTCATATGCATTTTGCCCTGAACCATGAGTTGCATACATGTTTTATCTCTAACTTGCAGTTTACGTAATACCCATTCAGGGAGTTTTCTTTTGAAAGCCGCAAATGGTATTGTAAAATTCAGTGAAACGCACATCCCGAAGGATAGCTGTGTTCTGACATGCACGTTATCCCAGCTGTGGATCCAATCACTTTGCTTCCAAAATGCAGACCAAGCAGGATGCCCAAAGTCCCCTGGGTGAACTGATTACTGCACCAGAGCACAAAGGATAGTGGAACACAATCTCTTTCTATGGCATGAGAAGCCACTCCTTGCCACCTGCCTCCCACTGGAAGGAGCATGAGGAGGACTGGTGTGGAATTTCAGGGGGAAACCTCAGTGCTGGAGAGCTTGGGGCTTCACAGGTCTCTACTGAACATGAAGGCTTTTGTGGGGAAAGAGAAAGGACTTGCATGCACACATCCCCTTACAGAATGTTCAGACAGTTCACAAGAGAGACAGCTGCCCCATACAGCCAGACCTCCCAAACCTGTTGCCCTCAAGATATTTTGAACTTCAATTCCCATTAACCCCGCTAGGCAGGTATGGTCAGGTTGTAGATCGCCCGGAGAGCACCTGGGTGGGGAAGGCCGCTTAAAGAAGTACCTAACATCTAAGTGTGTTCAGACAAATGCAGCATCTCCAGTTCCCAGGCCAAGGAGCATCTCTTAGAACTGACTTTTTCTCATCCTGCCATTCAAGCCCATTCAGCTGCCCTACTGGTGAAACACAGTGATTACCTGCCTCCACTGACCCGACAGGAGCGCAGGATGAAGTTGTCTGGAAGTGATACTTGGTCCTCCGTGAAAGAGATAGAGCTCCCCAAGAAGTCTGGATCTGAGAAGAGCTGGATCTAGGGAGCCAAAAAGCCCTGCATGAACTAACTGGGGGATATAACAGAGATGGAGGGACTAGAGATAGGACAGCTACTGCCCACAGATGTAACAGCTTTGAAGAACAGTCATGTCCTCTCCCCCAGACAGTCAGGACTGTGTAACTGACTGTGTAAAATAGTGAGAGAAGTATAAGACCCACTCTCACATCTCACTGCTAATGTCCAGCTGCTCACCTTAGAAATGAAGTGCAGACTGTGTTCTCTGACCTGGAGAGAGAGCGAGAGTGAGAATGGAGCAGGGTACATAATACAGGGGTCAATACAAAAGAGGATAAAATTTGCTGCAAAGTTGCTGGCAGATTTCACAGCCGGAGGTCCACTATCCCTCAATGCCAGCATCCCAAACAGACTGTAGAGTGATGGCAGGAGGCATCACCCTGCTTCCAATAAAGACAACACTTTATTATCAAGTCAAATCAGAGTGAGGGCAAACTTTTCTGTCTTCACTCTGCAATCTACTAGAGAAGTGAAGGAAAGGCACCTACCAGTCTCTCAAGACTTTGCTCTCAACTGCTGCCTGAATCCCAAAATGGGCAGCAGGAGTAGAAAAAGTGAACTGAGAGGGTGTGGGAGGGGGACAGTTTGGAAAACCCTTTCACAGATCTTTCCTCCCTTTTGAGCTGAAAAATTACACGCAGCCCTGCTCATTATATTATTTGTTCATTGCTCACTCCTCCTTCAGGCTGGGATCTGACAAACCCATGTTCCCAGCAGCCATTCCAACAGGGTGTACTGAAGAAGATGAGAAACGAAGCGGGGTCACTCAACAGTTTTGCCAAAAGAACTTACTATTTGTTCTTCCCTCCTCATCTCTTTTTCCTTGTATGACATATCTTTTAGATAGTAAGCCTGTGAGGAAGGACTGATTGCATGCAAGACACTCAAGAAGCCTTTTGGGTTTAGGAGTGGGATAAAACAAACAAGCCCCCTATATAAATACGAGACCATTAGGATAAAGGGGAGACACTTGCTTGACAGATTCTTTGTTTACAAATAAAAGAGAGTTCTTTGAACTAGTCATGCAGGTGAGACCTAACTCTAACTGGAAACAGGAATGAAGGAAACATGAAACTCTTGCTTGGAGGTGAGTGGGCTTGAAGGTATAAACAGCAGATAAATGGTTCTGGATTCTTACTTGTAGGACAGGTTGCACTGAGCAGATTTGGTAGTTGTTCGCTCCCCAGTCTTCACAGTTGTGGTACACTCCTTTCTCCAGGATATACTGTTCCCCAGTGAAATTCTTGCCTTCGTATGCTACCCACCTGGACGCAGAAACACCAACAAGATTATCTCAACCTCTGTTTTCAAGAGTCAGTTCTCAAAGCACTCCTGACCCATTAGGTGCTTTGTAGATTCTTTCCCTGGGTCTGTGAAATGTCTTCCTACAGTTCTCAAGGCACACAGTCCCTCTAGCCTCGCTTTCCCCATCCTGGTGCAGAGGAAAAGAGGAAACTGCCCCATCCCACATCAGTCCTTGGTCCATCTAACCTGGTAACATTGGCACAGACTGGCAGCAGAGGCAGGAATTTTTCCAGCCCTACCTGGAGACCTGCAGATTGAACCTGAGATCCACTGAACAGCAACAAACAGGGGAGATGTAGTCAGACAAACCTGGAAGGCATCAGGTTGCCTTTGATGCAACCTGGCCCTTCTTGCCCTAAGTATGGCCAAGCATCTGCTGAACATCCTTTGCTCCCTGAATGCCAAAAAAGCAGACTTCAGCTTTCCCGCAAGCACAGCACAATCCCATGCCTCGCATCTGGCTTTGCTTGCTGCTCTGGGACTTTTCGGCTGGTCCTAACCCAGGCATTATGCTGCTGTGGCTTCTGCTTGCACACATTTTTAATAGACACAGCTGTTGTTATTTTCTTCAGAGTCCTCAACAAGTTGCCCAGAGGCACCTTCAATGGCACTCCTCAAAGGGTCCCAAATGTGGAACTCCAGGGTGTGCATTTAAAAAAAATGTTTATTTTTTCCATTGCTATTATATATACAAAGATATGTATGAAACACTCTAGCAGTTATGCACTGGCTTCAACAAAAGTGGACCAAATGTCCAAGTATGTATCCTTATGAAGCTGGCATTTTTATGCCATCCATTCAATATATGGAAAGCACTGTAAGGTCCTCAATCCATTGCATTATAGAAGGTGAGTGTTGATCCTTCCAAATTTGCAATGCCACCTTTGCAGCTGTCAAAAGGGCACAGTGAATGCATGGCCTCTTCCACTGGATAATTTCTATGAAGCAGGTAAATAATTTAAAAGCGGGCCGAATAATTTAAAAGAGGGCCGAATATTAAAGGCTGTTCCAGTATGAAATGTATCTGTGCATTAACTCAGGCGTTGTTAACACCTGTGTCTGAAAGAAGCCTTAGTGGCACTGCTCTGCTGGCTGTTAGCAAAATTGGGCAATCCCATATTAAAGAGGCACTGTGGTATCTAACAGACACAAAACAGAAGTTCTTGCTGAATAAGACCCACAGATATGACAGATGCCAAAGTGGTGATCCACTCCTTTTCAAGTGGTGACCATGGCAATGTCTCAAATTCCTGAAAGTGCTCCAAAAGGATTGGGATCCCTGATTTGCACAGCTGCAATTTTCCCAATTCGAGTATTGCTTCCCATAATTTTGCAATGGCCTCCCCCAAAGTGCACTCCTCCTGTCCAACCTGTTCGCCTCAGCCGTTCCCTGGGATACTCACACTCCATTCAGGACATGGATGGACCGTGTTGTCGATCTGTAATTGGCCAGTGAGACATCCGGCAGCGCTTCACTGAGCTCAATGCTGGGTCCTTCTTCCAAGTCCATGGACTCAGACAGCAGGAGGGCTGGATCCAGGAAGCCCTGCGCGGGGGGAGTAGAGCAAAAATGAGGTGCATGGCTATGCATCACCAACTGCCTGCTCCATGCCCTCTCCAAGAGGGAGGTAGCTCCCCCAGCAATACCACACAGAGACAGGGCTTCTCCAGAAAACACATCACGTCAACAGGGGCATGGAAGTGCATTAAACTTGCATGTGTTGATTTTTATGTATCGATGCATACTGAAAAACAGTTAATAGAATTTAAGAATAAATGTTACTCATTTCACCATAGTGTGAAAGAATGTGACCAGGTGTGATTGGGCAACAGTTCCTATGGTTCTTGGCCTTTAAATCAGAATTGAATGAAGAAGAAGCTGAAGAGGGAAACCAAGTTTGAATCATTTCAAAGCACTTGGAGGTTACTTCAAAACAATGTAACAGAGGCACAGATAATATGCTTACCGCAAGTGAGAAAAGGTAGCGCAAAGTCCAGGAAATCACCAGCATGGTTAACGCATAGAGTCAAGGAAGCTATTGAGAAGAAGAAAGCTTCCTTCAAAAAGTGGAGGTCTTGCCAACAGGAAAAGAACAGATGGGACCATAAACTTGCACAAGGGAGAAATGAGCAGACCGTCAGAGGAGCAGAGAAACAGTTTGAGGAGCACATTGCTAATATCAAGGCTAATAATAAAGAATTCTTTAAATATGCATAGCTACTGTATAACCTCAAGTATCTGATCCTACCTATCTTGGAAGCTAAGCAGGGACAGCCCTGGTTGAAAGCTCGATGGGTGACTTAATGTTGTGAACTACCCAGAGAGCTTTGGCTGTGAGTGGTATAGAAATAAGAACAACAACAACAACAACAACAATAATAATAGGAAAAAGTGGCTAAGGAAGCAGTGGAGTCATTGGATGATAATAGAATTAAAGGAGAACTAAATGGGGAAGAGGAAACTGCAAAGGAGTTAAATGAATTCTTTTTGTCAGTCTCCACAGCAGAAGATGCAGAGTAGATACTTGTCCTTGAGCATATGCATTCTGGAAGGGAGACTGAGGAATTAAGGCAGATAATGGTGACAAAAGATAAAATTCTCAACCTTATTCACATGGAATTTCTGAACTTACCAAAATATTTAACATGCTCCTAAAATTAGACTTTGTGCCAGAGAATTGGAGAATGGCCAATTCAACCCCAATTTGGGGTCTTCCCATGAAGCTGATTGGTGGGAGGTTTAAGACAGATAAAAGAAAGGCATTCTTCACACAGCACATAGTCAAACTGTGCAATTTGCTGCTATGGAAGTGGTATATTAATTGCTACTTAAAAGGATATCAGTAACTGGAGTGACTTGCAGGGAAATATCTAATGAAAAGGTCAGCAACAGGCAGGGGTCCCATGACTGTGATGATACCTCACTGGTGCTGAGGCATGATTTTATTTCAGTCTTTTATGGATCATGCATTCATTTATTAGTGTGCTATTTATTTTTAAAGTTCCATGAGGCTCATTCGCCAACTGTTAGCTGACAAAGCATGAGAAACAAAGCCGGTCTCCCCAGGCTGCATGCAGCCTGCTCTTGTGTAGGGTGCTTGGGGGCACCGGCAGTTGCTCTCACACCAGAACATCCGAATTCCAGAAACTGAGCAAAGCAACCATCACCTTCATAATCGCAATTGTGATCTGAATTGTCAGCATGATCTCAGTTGGCCCCCCTCCTCCTGGCGGGCCTGAGATTTGGCTCTTATCATTTTAGATATTTGGCATGGCTATAAACAAAAGTATTTTATTCTGTGGTGGCCCATCTGCAGCCCTGGGAATGAACAGGCATCCTCACCGTCCGGATAAGCCGAAGCGACACCAGCTCTTCATCATAGCCTCCCCACTGCGTCCAGTCGCAGTATTCCCCTTCCTCCAGCAGGTACTGATGGCCACGGAAGCCTTCCTTCTGATAGCCAACCCAGCTGAAGAGGCAAAACAGTCCAGCGACAAGAGAGCATGAACAGAAGGATAAAACACCAGCCATTGCCCACAGACTTCTGGACATACAACCCCCTCTCTGTTTATCCGCAGAAAACAGGCAATAATGTTCACACCAAGAGCCAAAGACCAAAGAACCAGCTTGGCCCTTGATGCCAAGGGTAACATTAACCTGTGACTTAATTTCAAAAGGCCATCCCTTCCCTGAAGGCTTGTTGGGTGGAGTGGAAGAAGGAGCAGAATGAAAAGGAATGGCAGAGAGAGACAGAGAGAGACGGAGACGGAGACGGAGACAGAGAGAGGAGGACAAAAGGGAGGACGTGATGGCAAGAGAGATGGGGAGGGAAAGGAAGGTGGCAGAAAGTTGAGGAAAAAGAGAGAGGAAGAGAGAGGGAAGGCTGTAAAGAGAGGGGAAGGCTCCATCCTATTTTGGCTCTGGTCCCACCTATCACCAGCCTGTGGCCCCCAGCAACTTAAACCCAAGGAACCCCTTCCCCCACAAAGGCTCTGTGTCCCTGCTTTATACTGTTATGCAGTCAACAGAGATGGGTTTGCACCTGGACACTGTAATCATTTATTTCTGTCCTGTAAATGGAAGAAATGTCCCTCTCTTTTGTGCATAGTGGCAACTTCCAAGCAGGAGGGGGAATGGCATAAAGGGGGCTTCCTGAAAGCAAGCCAGGATGTGGGCCTGTTTAGTTCGGTGTCATCTCATCGCCACGAGCAGCAGTGACCCACAGGGCTTGGGCAGGGGTCTTCCAGGGGTACACTGAGGAATGAACCCGGGGCCTCTTGCATGCAAAGTTTGAGCTCCACCACTGAGCTATGGAGCACTTTGCACTTTCCTAGGTCTCTTCCCTGGAAATGGAAGCCCATTTGCCCAAAGGAGTCCCTGGATTCAACAGGAGTCTTCACTCAATGGTCAGGGGCTGAGAAAAAGCGGTGGGCTGACAAGGCAAGTCTGAGGTTGTGGTGAGGTCCAAGGAGTCAGGGGTTTTCTCTTCAGACACCCATGTGTGTTCCTTTGCTTTCCCAAAATGCTCTATCAGCCTTGCTCCTTCTGTTGAGTGGGGTATCTCAGTCTTCTGCCCCAAAGTCCTTCCCAGAAGGTGCCACTGGCCAGGTTTCATCAGGACCAGGTGGAGGGTCACTTTCCAGGGGAGGCAGTGAATCTAAGGTAGGGCATCTGGAATCTACTACAGCCTGTTGTGCTTTCCAGTTGCTTGGGAGGATGGGCCATCCCTGATCACCCAGGGCTTTCTAAGAGTAGGGTAACAGCCTGGGGAAGTAGCACTGGTCAACCAGGTGTTCAGGGAAGGTAGAAAGGTGGTAGCACAGTGGCCTGATCCTGGTTCCTGACTGCTGGTTCTCCTGTTCTGATCCCCCCACACACAACTCAGAGTCTCTCGTATTTTCCATTAAAAGTTAACTAAGCCAAGAAAGAGCCTCTCCGAGGCTTGTGAGAACTGCTACCAGTCAGAATAGATAAAGTTGGACCAGCCAGGACTAAGAGTAAGCATCTTCCCATGTTCCATTAAATGGGCACATTTATTACTAGCAGTGGGTTCTTGCAAGCACTCACCAGCCTCCTAAGATCTTTAGAGAGCCTGCAGTAGGCATCTGAGAGTCTTGGTTGTTTTCTGGCTTCTTCAAGTTGTAGATGTCTTGGCTGATTTCCCAGCTATGGCCCTGGAAATGTGGCTTCACATAAACTAAAGCCTGCAGGGAGAGATTGAGAAGCACACGTCAAAACAAAGAGAAGGAAACTGTGGATCTATTTCATCAGACTTAGCTTAGAAACATTTGGGCCTATATAGCTTAGAGAGATACAAAATTTTGGGTGAGGGAGTTTAGAATTCTCAGGAAGGCAGGGGCATGCACACATATGCCTTCCTATAGGAACTGCCATAGCTTTCTTTAATTGCAAGTTGAATCACAGCATTATAACATTGCAAAGGACTTCAGAGTCTTCTAGCCCAACCCCTGGCCCATGTAGGATGGAGCTACAGCATCACTGACCGGGCTGCTTTTCCCTACATTTGCTCCTGCAAAGGCACACCATACAGCAGCTTCTCCAGAATGTAATTTTATTCATTTATGATGACCTTTCTATAATGCTCACTGGCCAAAGTGCTCTCGGTGTGTCAGGAAAAAAAAATCCCAACTGCAACAGAAGAGACACCCTTGTTTAAAAGGTTAAGCCACAATATGAAATAGAAGTAAAAATCAAAGCAAAACCTAACGGCAATGCAAAGATTAAAACGCAGCAGCTGAATTAAAGCAGAAGCTGAACGACTGAAACACCTGGGAAAATCAGGTCTTCATGAATGTCTTTGGGAAGCGCATTCCACCCCATGGGTGCCATAACAGAAGAGGCCATTTGGATTCTTGGTCTGAAATTGGTTTTGGGACACTGTGCTAGACAACAGGCAAGGGAAAGCTGTCTATCCTCCTTTTCAGCTGAGGAATATTTCTGTCCTGTGACCAAGCCTAGTAACAATTCCCTTTTCCTCTTACCTTGGGCTCTCCAGGCTTCTCTACGACGGGGCAACCCTGAAATGAGAAATGAGCAAAGTGAAGAGCACTCTGAGGTGATCTGCCTGCCCTCCTTTTTCTTCTCAAGTCACTCCCGTGTTCACTCCAGGAGTATTTTCTATGCTCACATTCTCCCATAAGAATCTCCCCATATTATAATGTCTTCCAGGCAGCACCTTGCAGCTCTCCAGGTGCTGCTGGATTGCAACTCCCATAATCCCTTACCATCAACTATGTTGGTCAGGGCTGATGGGAAAGACAGTCCAGGAACATCTGGAAGGCCACATTATTGCCTTCCCCTGTTCTTGGAGGTCCTTCTCCAGATGTCCTGCAAGCTGAGGTGTGGCTGAGTTGCACCTGGATGAGTATTTTCTTTGTTTTGTTATTTCAAGAACTTATGAATTTAGTTTTGGTACTGTGTCAACCATGTTCTCCAAGGTCACATACATTAATTTTTAGTGTATGTCCACTCACCTGAGCCATTATTTTGCACCTGGCTCAGGCTGGTGGATCTTGGGGTTCTAGTGAAAACAAAGCAGATGCCACAAAACTGAGTTTTGCCTATCCCTGCTTTGGAGAATGGAGACAGGTAAGGCTTGGAACAGGAGGGTGGGTGCTTACCAGCTTGATTGGATGCATGGAGCAGATGGAAGGATCTTTGGCTCCCCAGGCTTGCAAACTGGGGTACCCGCCAGGTTCTAAGACGTAAGGGTCATCATCAAAGTATGGTTTTGAGTAAACTAGCCACCTGTGGAAGAGAGAGAGAGAAGCATGAGCAACTGGCAACGCTTGGCAGTGGTATGCACTCGCCGAAATGAACCCAAAGGAGAATCCCCGTGGCAGCCCTGGAGTGTGCAACCAGTGAGGCTCAAAGGTTTGATGTGAGCCTCATTTTTGAGCTGCTGACCTGATTCTCACTTCCTGAACCCTTCCATTCCCTAAACTGGTGTTCTATGTTCTCCTAGTCCACAGAGCAGAACTCCTAGCGGCAGTCTGCCCTCCAGGTGAACCCCCAGCCTCAATACAGGAACAGAATGGCGACCGCACCTGTTGCCTTTCCCACCTGGCCATCCCTACTTGTGTGCTTTGGGGGTTCAGGGGATGTGCTGCCAGGCCCTGGACTTTGGCTCGGAGGTCTAGCTGCAGCTGCCCCAGTCTCTGAGGACCTGCGGGCACTCTAGCCCTGGATTGCCTCTCATGCTAGGAATGCACAAAACTTAAAGCACTTCCATACAGGCCAGAGTATACAATGATAGAAGATGCTTTCACGGGCTGTCTTTGAATCCGTGTGTCCTCTGCAGAATCTGTGAAAGTCCGTTTTGTGCCTTCGCCATTCTCCTCAGAAAACAAACTGATCTCAGGGGTCTTGTAGTCCTGGAACACAAAGGGTTGGCCTGTTAACAGGGAAAATGTCAGAAAACTCTTGTTTTCTGGCCAAGCTAGTATTCAGCCTTCAGAAAGTACCATGAAATCTACTAGGGCCAGCAAGTCCTGGTTACTAAATCAAATTATATAGGTGGCAAGAAACTGAGATCTCTTACTTGGAGCCTTTATGTCCTATACTGAAATTCAGCCTACAAATAAGATGCCAGGCATCTGCTACCCAATTAGGTATGAGTCAGAACCAATGCAGTCAAGCCCACTTAGACTTTCATAAGTTGGTGCAATGCTGCAGCCTAATTTGGTCTTATGAACAGTCTAAGGTGAGAAAAAATTACCACCGGGCCACCAAGCAGAAAATTTGTAGAAACATTGGTTTATTTGTTTATTTATTCAACTTCTATTCCACTATAACTAGTCCAAAGACTCTCTAAGCAGATTGAACTTCTCTTTTATTTTTTAGATGACTAACAGGCAGGCAGTCTAGGCAACCTGCTTGTGGATTGTGTTTAAGCCTGGCCTGATTGAATCATCAGTCAATTCATTTGTCACAAGTTTTGAATCTGCACCTTGAATTTGATGTGAATCTTCTAAAGCTGATGGCCCTGCAACTCTCTCATGATTCTGGAAATGCTTTTTAAAACAATCAATGCATTAATTATCTCGGTTTTGTTTTTAGGCAAGCAAAACCTGAAGTATGCTAATATGTACGTTGAACCAAGAATGAATAGATTATTCAGTCAAAAGGACACTGAAAGAAAATGAACGGTCTGCTCATAGGAGCCCTTCTTATGCCACCCGCAAATGGCTGAAGGGAGGGGCGAGAATGGGGTTGCGCCACCTGCTGGCCCTGTTCTGAACTGCTATGTGTTCAGGTTAGGGATACATGCATTTTGATAAATCCATTCCCATTGGTGTTTTGCGGATAGTCAAACACCTTTCATTCTGTCATCTACTCATTGACTGAAATTGATTTTTTAAAACCAGAATGTTGTTTTACTTGTACTAATGCCCATAACACAGATGGGCATTTTCAGCAATGCGCACTTGTGCAAATCTGCTAATGCACAGAGTTGAATTAGCAGAAATCCCACCTAAAGGTAAAAAACGGATCAGCAAGTCCACGGAACATGCAAGACTTGGATATAGCTGGTCTGCTGTGGAATCCACTGGTCACTTTCTGAGAAGTTCAGACTAGTTTGAGTCTGTCTGCATTTCTCTGACATCCTTGGTTCAGGCAGAGCTGTGAATAGAATCTGCACTCTCCAGATACCTGCAAACTCTGCAAAAGGCAGGATGCAGATGTTCTGCAGATCAGATGGCTTTTTTTGTTTCTCCATAATTTTATGCAAATTTAGTTGTTGAAAATTACCAAAAATAAAAAAGACCAAAAATCTGCTTTCCCCCCATAGACTAAAGAGTGAAAATGTGCATTTGGGGGGTTGCATATTCTGGGGGAAATCTGTACACTTTCAGAAGGGCAAATTTTTGCAAGCGGATTCTGTCAATGAGAGGATGACAGAATGAAAGGCCTTGGGAATTCTGCAGAATGCGGACAGAATGGATTTAACATTCCTGGTGATAAATTAGATGCTTTGTATGCAAATAGTCCCAGGTTCAACCCCAGCCTCTCCAGAGAGGGCTGGAAATACTCTGCACCTGAAATCCTGGAGAAGCAGCTGCTGTTGCCAATCCAAGTAAATCGTACTGAACTAGAAGGACCAAAGGCCTGACTCAGCAAAAGGCAGCTTCCTCTGATCCCAAGTTCCCATAGGCGAGGCCTAGACTGCCAACCGCCCAGCTTCCCGGGAGGAGAATGGCATTCCGGGCAAATGCGAGCCAGTCACGCTCACCCGCACAACCCTCTTCAGCGAACCAATGTGGAAGGGCAGGTTCTCCGTTTCAGCCCTATCTTGGTGGTACATCGCCCATGGGTTGCTGATTTCCACGTCTCCTTCTGCCAGCACACACTTCCGCCCATGGAACCGCGGCTTCTCGTACATCACCCAGCTGCAGAGTACAGAATGTGATGTCTGCTTAGTCTCAGGAAGAACCGTGCACACCGGCTCGTGTTTGGCACTACGGCAGCTGCCGAGAAGGTGTGGCAGCTCCATGCCTTGGGCACCCATTCACAGGCAGAACATTTCCCCAGTGTACTCCTCAAGTGTAGGATCACCCACCAGAAATACATGACAAAAATAAAAATGGGTTGTGGTCATCACCCAGGACCACCCCTTCATCCCCAGCTGACTTCTCTCTCTCTCTCTTTTAAATGGGGAGAGAGGGATGGAAGGGAGGAGGAGGAGGAGGAGGAGGAGGAAGGAGAGGCAAAATACAACTTGGCCAGAAGTCCTACACGCAGAGGCTCTTCTCGTGCGACTGGCAGGCCTCATTCTGAGGATGGCCACTTCCCAATCACCCAAAAGAAGAAATGGTTCCCAAGAAAGAGGATGAAAGGACAGTGATCTGCATAAAATGGATCCATGCTGATTTATGTTTACAGATACACTTTTTTAAGGAATTCAAATATGAGGGGGATTTTGATTAAAGGTCACTCAGGCAAATTAGGCAAACTCTGGTAAACCACACTGCAGCTCTATTTCAGTTCTAACCATCATTTCTAAACTTGCATCCCTCTGCAAAAATGAGGACATGCCAGTCTTACACAGATCCAAGTCCTCTTTCTTGGGTTGCTGTGCTTCCTTTTGCAAGGCTGTTCATAAGAACAGTGAGGCCAGTCGACCATGAGGCTTTCTACCTGATTCCTGAGCTCGTAATGGGAGGCCCTGCTCCAAGAGCCAGCCCACGGTGAGGTGGGGAGGGTGGCTACCTGGTGGGTGGCCTTTTCTGTAATCCCCACCTCTTCACACAAAGGTGATAGAACACACCCCTGCTTTCTCTTTTTGTGCTAGGCAAAGAATGTGCTCTTAATCCGCTCTGTCTCTGCTGTTGTGCGGAGTTTTAAGTAACTCATATGTTCTTGATCTGATGCTGTTTCTACTGGCTCAACAGAACACTGTTTTTGTTTCCTTTTCTGACATTTTTTGGATCTACCTTCATTTAATTGGGCTATTTGGTTCCTGGGCAATTCATACATTTTAGAAATAACTGGAGACCTTGGCCAGCCATCGCTGCCAGACCTCCCAGGGTTGTTGCTAGGATAAAATGGAAGACAATAGGGGCTGTGTGTGCCACAAGAACTCTCTAGAGGAAGGGCAAGCGATAAAGGCCATCTCAGATGGAGAAGAGGGGGAAGGAAGAGGGGGGAAATGCTGCACTATGCCATATCCAATATCCAGTCCATTCCTCACCCACCAAAAGGCAAGTCAGTTAGATGGGGTTAGAGGCAAAATTCTTTTTTAAATGACAGATGGGGGCAACATTCGCTTTGTCTTGCTCTCGCTGGCACAGCATAGGATGGGCAGGGGGCTCCAAACTCAGAGTCAACCATTTGTCAGGAGTTCAACCCATACAAATGTGCCTTTAGGAACAGTTTTTAGCACCTGTAGGTCATGACACTTTTACTGATGTTTGTTTTGGTTTGTTTACAGAAATGTTTTACTCTTTGCTGATGGTTTTTATCTTGGCTTTGTTAGGGACTATTTTTATTTGTTGCTTTGTTATTTATAATACTGTTAGTGTATTTCACACCTCCCTGAAAACTTGTATTATTGGGTGGTGTAAAAAGTATAACAAATAAATAAGTTAAAACAATGCACATCATGATACTGGCATGCTGCTTTATTTTCTTTTGTTTTATGATTTTTAAAGACCTTTTCAGGCCTGATTATCTTCCATATCCACCTGGAGCCTGGTTCCCTGCCTCTGTATGCAGTATCTCTCTCTCCCTTTTAGCACAACTCACAGCAAATCCAGAAGAGGTGTGCTTACCTGCCTCGGACCACTCGGATGGAGATTGTGTGGGAGAGTTCCCAGGATGTGGCATCAGCCACATCGCTCCAGATTTCTCTCTTCTGGCCCTCAAAGTTGGACTCAGAGTACAGGACAATCTAGAGTGAGAGAAAGACAAAGAGGAGGGGAAATGGAGAAGATCAGTAACGACGCAATATTGTCCCTCCACCCTCCCTTGCTGAACATCCGGCAGCTGCCCTTGCTTTTTGTCTTCATACCTTCCCAGGCCGTATGTTAACTTTCTTTGGAAGCTTCTTTTCCTCATCCTGCAATGTAAATATAAATAGGAAATTATGCTAGGAAATGGGGAAAATGTTGCATTTCAAGAAATGTTAGGACTCCTCCATTAGTCCTGCCCTGTTTGCAAGTTCTGTCCCTTGTTCCCAATCTGTGGGACAACTAACTTTTACATGAAGCACACACTATTAAAAATTGTGCTTAGAACCTGAAATTCAATTTCTGATCTATTATACAAAATACCACACAATCTTCCTTTGATTTCTGCACTTTTCCAAATTTTGCCATACAGTTCTCTGATCCAGAAATGCAACCAAAAGGCCTCCATCGGGAAGATGCCATAGAAATATGTATTAGGGAACATTGCATACAAAATGGCAGCATTTTCAGGCAGGCTTTGAAGCCATTATAAAGTCCTGTGGAAATGCCTACTCACATGCCCATCCCACGCCATGGCCAAACAAAAGCCGTTTCATTGGACAGATGCTGGCAAGAGCCATTTATCTATTTATTCATTAAAAGCTTTTGTATGCCATCCTTTATATAAGTATCTCAGGATGGCCCTCCCTGCATGTGCAGCACATAGATGCTTGTGCTTGTGCTGGCTGGTTAGAGAGCAAGGCTGGCAGTGGGGCCAGCCCTACTAGTGTATTTTAGGGAGGCTGCTGCCTTGGCCATCAGATTTGGAGTGGCAGAAAGGGCAGCAAATTGCTAATGAGCAAAATTGCTATTTTATGGTTGGCACTGGCATGAGGAGAGGAACAACCTGTACTTCTTTGTGTACCATGTGCCTTGCCTTGGGTGGTGGTAGTGAAGACACCACATCCTGGGTGTTCCTCAGATAGTGAAATGTCTTGAGCTGCCCACAACTGTAGCCACATGAAGTTGGAGGAGAAGGGAAGGGAAGGGAAGGGAAAGAAGACAGGGAGAAAGGTCTTGGGAGAAGACCTAAATAGAAGGATGGCTGAGGGAAAGGAAAAGGAACACAAAGGGCAGCTACTGCATTTCTCTTGCACATCCACACCCTGCTTTTCCTCCCTCCCTCCCCATCTTCTGTCAAGCCACAGCTGTCTGCTCCACCCCAGAAAAATAATGTTGCACTGAGCAGTGACACCAGGAACTGAGTGCTGGGTTGTGTGTGTGAAGATGTATTGAAGAAAGGGAGTTGGGAGACAGAGAAGCTGGATAGTGGGAGGAAAGGAAGACAACCTCTTCTCTGAACTGTATTTCTTTTTAAATGCATACTGTGCCTTTTTTCCCTGCAAGGAACCCAAAGTTGTTTACATGGGACACCTTGTTATTTTATCCTCACAACAACCCTGTAAGGTAGGCTAGGCAGAGAGATGAGGTGGCCCAAAGTCACCCAGAAAGTTTCATGGTCGAGGATGCTCTTTAACCTGAAACTCCTGAGTCCAGTCCAACACACTAACCACTAACCTGCACTGGCTGGCTAAAGGAAATTGGAAGAGAGAAATAAGGTGAATATATCTACCACTACTACCGCTGATACCAAAACTCTGTAAATAGAGAGAAATGGAAGAAAGATAAGGTGCTAAGGAGGAAGAAGCAAATGTAAAAGGAGCAGGGATTAGTTAAGTGTGAAACAGGGAGAAGATATGGCAGAAGGAGAGTAAAAATCTAGAGGCACAATGAGGGAGAGGGAATATATACATTATAAAAACTTCCTTGGCTTACAGCCTCTGCTTCAGCAAATTCTGCCTTAAAAAGAGAAGCTCTCTGTAAAAGTGATAGAATGCTAAAATTGTAGAATTGGTAGGGATCTTGCAGGTCATGTGGCTAATTACCTGCTCAGCACAACAACCCTGGCAAAAGGTTACAAGTAGCCTCAGTTTAAATCCCCACTTCCCATGGCTGTATGTTCCACTGCCTAAGATGCTTTCCCGGTTAGGAAGTTTTTAGTAAACTTTAACCAGTTTCTGCTGCTTGGTCATTCCCCCTTTACGCTCCACTGTGTCTCTCCAATTTTGAGTCCTCTGGGGCAACAGAGCAGAGCAGGGGGTGGTTAGCCCATCTCCTCTGCACCACTTCCCTGATCCAAATAGCCCCAAAGACATTTCTTGCCCCTATGCAGGGCAGGATCATGGTACTTTCCGCTGCAGCGCAGACACCAAGTGAGTGAGCCAGTGAGAGTCAGGTCTGAACCTGGGGGCGGTGGGGCGGAGGAGGTTGCGAACTGCCATCTGCCAGCTCTGAACAAATTGGCACCCTGCACCCCGGTTGCACATGGAAAGAAAACAGGTCCAGGAGATGATCCTCCATCTCGTGGCGCAAGGTGCGGTTTGGCCTGAAGATGGGAGCAGAGAACGCAGCCTTTGTTATGGGAGGATTCGGGTGCTGAAACAGTTTCGTAGCCAGGGGCGAGGGTGCTGTGGCTCGCTGGCCTCCAATGGATGCTTCCTGAGCAACAAGCAGGCAAGGCGAGCCCCTGAGCCGAGGTGGGTCGCACTGGCAGAAATCCCCACCACCATTTTCAGTGTGCTTGCTTTTCCGATTTGAGGGAGAAGGGCAAAAGAAAGAGGGAAGGACCTACAAAGGAAGTGTTTGGAGAAGGAGCAAGTAGGAAAACCCTTCGAGATGGTGCATGGGAAATACAGGGAAATGAAACATGTTGCTGATTTGAGGTGACATAGAAAGCAAGGGGACCGGGCTGCTTTGATGCAGAGAGAATCGGAGCAAGAGGAAGGCTGTGGGTGATCGAAGCCATCCTGCCCCGAGGCTAGAAGGTGCGTTCCGATGCATTTAGAGGGCAACAGACTGGGGAAGCCTGGATGAACTATTCTGGGAGCACGGAGAGTGAGGAGGGCTGCTCCTTGCTTGTAAGTACATTTTATTTTTGCCACAAGTTTAAGGGTGCAATCCTACACATATGTACACATATGCATGGCTGGCTAGAGAATTTTGGGAGCTGTAAGATTTTTTAGGATTCTCCATAGCGTTGTGCCTAAATAAGCCTTCTTAATCTAAATACGAAAAGGAAATAAGGAAAAGTGAGAGTGCAAAGTTGGGGCATTTATGGTAATAACATGAGTCCCACACTGAGCAATACGTTTGTCTGCCTTCCAGAATAAACATGGTCTTGGATGCAATTGGAGGTCGAAGTCTGTACATTCCTAGGTACATTCACAGACCCCACAAAATGCAGTTGATATCATGTTGTTTTTTAAATGTGTATAAATATGTTTTAATCAATGGAAGAAGGACACACATATTTCAAAGATTTGCATACCTGATGCATACATTTGGGGAAATATGCATGAAAATACACATGGATTTTCATATGAAAAGACAAAAAAACAAAGCCCACAATCTGATACACACTTGAGTAAGGACAAGCTTCAAGACAGAATTCAGAGGGCTTTGGGGAGCTTGCTGAGGTGCTTGTTTGTGTCTGATTCTCACCCACATCCCTGGGTGTTTGTGGTCAAGAGTGGGTCTCTGAGAGGCCCATAAAGTTTGGATGGTGCCACCCGTCAGCCACCCGGGCCTGAACTCTGCCCCAGAGTTTAAGTGGCCCCTTTGGGGTTCCTTCAGTTCCCTTAAGGAGCATCACTGACTTGGTCACAGATGTTAAGAAAGATAAAATGCAGCATAATGAAAATTAAGCCCTCGAAGCCTTCTCAGTGGTGCAACACCCAGTAAGTGGAAAGAGAGCTCTGTGGTTTGGGCCCTGTCATCACTTTCCCTTTGAACATAGTTTTGGTTAACCCTCTTGGCATCTGTCAGATGTTGCCCCACCAGTCCTGCTGCAGGCCAAAGGTGGAGATCCAAGGACCAGAGCCCTTGCTCGCCTGCATCGTGCTCCCTTTAAGATGCACATGGAGACTTCAATCAGCCCACACTTCCCAAATGCGCCAGAACAACAAGGACAATGCCACTTCAGAGAAGCAGCAGTGCTGAGTTTCCACTAGCTTCTACCGCAGAGCACAAATTCACTCACCTGAGCTTCTGGCTGGGACGCTGACTCTGCCTTCTTGGACCGAGCGGCACGCTGCTTGGAGCTACCATATGCCCCTGGTGCTCTGGAAGAAGGCTCAGCATGGCATCTGGATGGCATCGACTTAAAGGTCAGATATTCCCATGCATTTTCGGCTGGAAGCCCATTTGGAGATGCCTGGCACTCCTGGCTGACTTTCAGAACAGTTGAGGCCAGTGGGAGAGCAGGGCATTCCTCTTCTTGCCCTTGCACAGGGTCTTTGAGTGGACACTTCTCTGGGCAGATGAACCTGCTGTAGAGGAAGCTGTTGTCCAAACGAGAGTAAGGCTTGCCTTCCACGGACTTTTTGTCCACAAGGCCAGACAAAAGAGACATGCCCTTGAGGACGTTGGCTCGGATCAAGTTGGCCTGGTCGGTGATGGCTTTAGGCGCAATGGCCTTGGGTTCTGAATGGTTGGGGTTTTGCTTCAGCATTCCCAGGAAAGACCCAATGTCCTCCTCTGTCTTGTGTGACATATTTTCCCAAGGGTAGGATTTCCCAGCTGGATCAGTTTCCTCCCTTTTTTCATCGTTGCTGAGATATGGGTTTTCTACTTCCTCCATCTCCTCCTCCTGCTGCTTCTGTGGTTCTTCCTTTGCTTCCTCCGAGTTCTGCTCAGTGAGAGCACAGAGGGGAACCCTTGACTTGGGCACGATGCGGTCTTCATGGATGGGTGGGAGGAACGTGTGCTTGGCCAGTGTGGAGGGTCGGGGGGGCCTAGGGAGCAGCTTCAGGGGCTTTCGGAGCTCGGTAGGCTCCATGTTGCGGAGGGTATCTACAAAAAGCTCCATCTCCACCACTTCCTCTGGGTCATGTTCTGCCATCTTGTTGCTGCTCTCTGTTTTCCGATGTGGAGGTTCACAAGAGGAGTCTGTCGTCTCAGCAAGGGAAGCATTTGGCTTCGGCAAAAATAGCGGGGAAGCTTCTGTCAGGTCTTTTTCTTCTTCCCTTGGCTCAGCCCAGCTGGTGGCTTTCTGGTCCCCTGGAGCCCCTTCCCCTTCCTGGGCTCCAGTCCTGAACACACCTACTTCTGCTGCAGCATCTGATGAACACCAGGTACTCTGGGATCCAGATGCACCTGCCTCATCTGTCCTTGACAGGCTGCCTTCCTGTCCGGACCAGGTTGCTACAGGGCCATCTGGGCTTAGCACGCTTTGCTCCCTTTCAGATCCGTCTGCTGTGGACAGACTGCCGTGCCTCTGGAATGCGAGACCGCGGTGCGGGCTGCAGTCTCTCTGGGGTGTGTTGAAAGGAGCAATTCCCTCCCTGGATGTGGTAGTCTCTGTGTTTGATGTGAGCGGAGGGTTTGGCGCAAGCATACACCTTTGCTTTGGGGCATCGCCTACACCAGCATTTCTGGACTGAGTCATGCAGCTTTCTCGTGGCTGCCCTGCCGTGCAGCAATCACAAGTGTTGCAGAAGGATCCAGGGGGCCCTTTGAGGGCATCGGCATCTGGGAGATCACCCTGGTGCTGCCAGTCTTTGACAGGTGGGATGCAACTGACACTGCTCAATGCAGGGAGCGCCTGTGGCCGGACTGGGCTTGTGCTCTCTGCCTCAGATCTAGACATGACAATCTCCCGCCCAGCCCTGTAGATGGTGGCCCTCCCTGCTTGGGGGACGACAACTTGCTGTTCAGATCGAAAGACAACCACGCTGCTGCCCTTGGGACCAAACCACTGGATTTGGGATTTGGCAACAGTGTTGGAGCTAAGAACACCGGGCATGGGGCTTGACCCACACGAGCCACCCAAAGGTGAGGTGCTCGGGACAGTGGGTGTGTAGGTTCCTCCTGCAGATCCACAGGACGATGTGGTGCTGCCAGGACTTCCTTGGGTCTGAGGTCCGACAGCGCTGACCTGATGGCTTTCGCTCAGGGATCTTGTGTCTGCACTGAAGCTTGGCATTTGAGATTCCACTTCCGGGGGGCTTGCAGCCATGGGAGGGAGATTTTCCTCCTGGGATTCAGCTCCTGTGATGTTCTTAGCAGTGTTTTGTTCTTCTGTCCTTCCTGGCTTTGAACTGGGGGAATATACTTGAGCAAAGACAGGCCCATGAACTGTGAAATCTCTCCGCGGGCTGAGAGAACGGGAGCGCCTCGTGACTGAGGCAGGAGAGGAGCTTCTACATTCTGCTGGGGAAGATGAGCGCCTGGAGTCTGCTGTGGCAAATGGGTGCCTGGTGTCTGCTGGGGAATTTGGGCACCTGGCATCTGCTGCGGAATAAAAGCGCCTGATATCTGCCACAGAATGGGAGCACTTGATGTCTGGTAAAGAAGATGCATTTTGTATATCCGTTGGGGAAGATGAGTGCTGGCTCTCTGCTGGGGGACACTGGGCACCTGCTGAGGATGATGGGTATTGGCCATTTGCCAGGAAGGCAGAGTGCCTAGCATTTGCCGGAGAAAGGGACCACTGGTTCTCTACAGGGGGAAAGGACTGTGTGGAGTTTCCTGGCAAAGGGCAATGTCTCTTATCTGCTGGAGAAAGGGACCTCTTTCTCTCAGCTAGAAAAAGGGACCGCCTGGCATCCACTGGGGAAAATGATCGCCTAGAATCAGATGGAGAGCAAGACCTCAGTGTCTCTCCTGGGAAAAGGGTTCGCCCACAGTCTGCCAGAGAAAGAGACTGCCGGGCATCTGCTGGGGAAAGGGACCGGCTGTTTGCTGGAGAATGGGACCTTCTTGTCTCTGCTGAGAAAAGGGCTCTCCTGGCATCCACTGGAGAATAGGATCGTCTTGTCTCAGCTGGAGAAAGGGATCTCCTTGCCTCCACTGGGAAAAGAGATCTCCGGGCATCTGCTGGAGAAAGGGATCGCCTGGCATTCACTGGAGAATGGCAGCTCCTTGGGTCTGCTGGCCAGGCAGGGTCTCCCAGAGAATCTGCTGAGGAATTTGTTGAAGAAAGCGAACTCCTGCTATTTGCTGGGAAAAGAGGGTGGGAAGACTCTTTGGATGCAAGTAGGCGCCTGGTGTGCACTGGGGAACGGGAGCGCCTTGTGTCTGCCGAGGAGGATGGGCTGGCAGTGTCCATCCCGACGAGTCCCTTCTCCCAGGCTTCGAGCAGCACAGACACTTTTGAGGGGCTGTTGCTTCTGGCTCTGACTCCGGCCCTTTCTGCCACCTGGGCTAGTGCTGGTGCTTTGCACAAGGGCGGTTTGGCATTGTCCTTTGCTGGCCCAGGTGCTGCCTTCTTCCACTTGAATGAGGTGCTTGCAACGGATCCCCTGGACTTGCTCTGACGGGAGTGCAAGCCGCCTGTAGCTTTTTCCATGGTGTGCTGAGTGCAAAACAGGCCTCTTCTGACGTCGCTTGGACTTCTAGGTGCACACGCTTCGTTTCTGGTTGCCAGGGAGATTCCACTTGACTTGGAAAAGCTACAGGAGGTGCAAAGAAGGGAAAAGGACAAACACAGTTAAGTTTCGAGAAGCCTGGGGAGCCCTGAAACTCTTTTCATCATTGTTTACCGGGAAATATAGAAGTGCACGTTTCCTGTAATGAAAACCAATCATACTCCAACAGTGCAACTAGGGCAGGATCCTGGCCCTGCAAACCAATGCCTTATCCTGGATGACCACTCAGAGAATGGCAGGCAACAGATGCCAGAGCAGCCGAAGCAAACTCCATTTTATTCCTGCTATGATTTGAACGGATTTATCATACAAAAGTACACATGCTCAGTATTCGTATTAAATTTATTGATCAGGGTTTGTATTATTGATCAGGGCTGGTTCTTCTAATGTATCTGGCATGCAGAAGTGTATCTTCTAATGTATCTGGCATGAAAAGCAAGAAGCACCACGTGGTGGTGATGCAAGAGGACGGTCAGTGCATGGCTATGTAAGAGGGGCCTCTATAAAACCAGAGTCCAAAACTGTCTAGCAGTAGCATTGCTTTTGTTATATTCTGTCCCTGATCCCCTCGGGCAACACCAAAACCATGTATGACAGACATTTCAAGAAGCCTCTTGGTTCTTTGGAACCCAATCTTCTGCGCTTATTCTTTTCAAACCACAGATTCATCAGATTCTTGTTTTGGGAGGTATCCCAAGAGGGTCATCCGGCCCAGAGATTGCAGCAAGTTGGGCTAGGATCAATTTATGGCTTACAGGAATCTTCTGAATGGCTTGCCTGACTGATTGCCACTGGTTTGAGATCAAAGGAGCAGGCGGTACCCTGGACAAGGCCTATTAGTCTTGTGTAAACTCATTAGCCCTTGTTAGTTACAGAAGCAATCCTTCTAATTTTGGTACTGACTTTGACTATAATGCCCCTAGCTCAAATGCTAGAATTTTAATTTTCTTTTAACTATTTGTGAATCATTTTTTTAACCTAGTGGCATACAGCCATAAAAAGAACTACATATCAATTAAACAATTAGAACAGGATGGGGAGGGGAAGAAAGCAATTACAAAAGCAAGCTGCACTGCAGAAAACTTGCTCACCAATACTCAAAACTTGGCTGCCTTGTGGCTCTTCCCAACTACCTTCTCTTACCTGCCATTGAGCAGCAGCCATACCATCAAATTGCAGCAGTGGGAGTGATGAAGGGCCTACTTCATCAGCTTAACTGAAGGAGAGCACTTTGTAATGTTGCTGCCTGAGTCTGCTTGTTTTCCTCTTCCTCTCCCATCCCCCTTTCCTTTTGTGCTGTGTCACAGCTATGTTCCATAGGAATGCTTATATAGCATGTATGAGGGCAGGCCCCTCCTAAAACATTATAGTCCACACAAAGCTGTGAAAAACTTGAAAATCACTTCCATGCACGCATGCCTTAATTTTGTTCTCAGAAGAATATGTAATAATGCAGGATTAGTTTAAATGGAACATGATTTCATCACCGTATACTCCCTTATTAAAGAAGAGTGGTACATAATGAATTAAAAAAGCCATCTGCAGATTGCTGGGGGATTTCTTCTCAGGAAGGATTCATATGATTATCCTTCCCATTACACAGTGGAAGAGAAATTACTTCTTTAATATTTCCCCCATGGCATGGGTGTGCTCGGAATCCATGCAGATAGAAAAACAGCATGCCAAGTGCCAACCCCCTTTCCCTAGCATTTTCTACATGCAGATAATTCCCCCTCTCCCATGAAAAGCATTCAGTGTATGATCCCACACTTAAAAGAATGAAGTGATCAGTCCAGGAAAAGCTCTGGCCTTTGACCACTGTAACTGTAAATTGGCCCTTTACCTGGCAGGCAGTGTGGTGTGGTGGTCAGAGCACTGGACTGGGCAGCCAGAAGGTGTGGGTTCTGGTCCCCACTCAGCCATGACACCCCACTGGGTGACTTGAGCAAGTCACTGCTTCACAGCCTAACCTACCTCACAGGGTTGTTGTGAGGATAAAATGAGGAGAACCTTGTAAGCTATTGTGGATTCTTTGCAAGAAGAAAAGCAAGATATAAATACCGATGATGATGATGATGTACAATTAATGTCAATACCCTTTTACATTTCACACAGGTTCAGTCTCATGGACATTTCCTAAACTGGGTTATGTCTGGAATATAACCTTAAGCCAGGTTGTATTCTCTCTTCTTACGGGTCTGTATCTTTTAAACTGGGGGAAGAACTCTATTTCGAGTGAACTTGGACTGGAGAATCCTGTGTAAGGTGGGCACAGGGCCCCCCTACATGAAGCAGATCTACCTGGGCATAAAACGAGCAGCTAGATCCCTGGGCTGTGCCGCTTCAGCTCTCAAACCAGGGCCGGTGCCTGCTGTTTTAATGTAGTTCCCTCTCTTGGCCAGAGCGGGGTGGCAGCACACAGACAAGGATCCTCTGGGAATTCTCTCCTCACCTGTCACAGGCTGGAATCCTTCCTGGAAACCTGTTCCCTGACAGGAAATGCACCTGTGACATTTCTACCTATTGTGCAGCTGTTAAACTTAGTGGCCTAGCAGTCCTTGCCAGAAAAGAAAAATTGGCAGCCCTGAGTAGTGATCCGGTAGCAGTTTTTCCAACCTGCACTGCTGACTGCTGACTGGTCCTTGTGAATGCTGGCCGAGCCCTGCTGACACAGCCCTTCATTTCCAGAGATGAGCAAGAGAAGCAGGCTATGAAATTCAGTCTGTTCCAATGACCTACTTAGCGTGAAATTGCAGTAAGTTTCAAAATGAGTCAGGTTTGTGCCTGGGCTGAGCCAAGCTGTATTCCAACCCAGCCAGAGAATCTGGTGCAATAGCATGGAAGAAAGGCATGTCCTCTTCTTTTCCAAGATGAAGAGGATTTTTTTTTTAAAGCAAGGATGCTTATAAGCCAAAGGCCTAATTCATTGAAAACCTCATTTATCCACCTGTTCTTACCCTGCTTTCCCCATGGGCTCAAAGGTGTGGTGGCACTGTCCAGGTGGGACTTTAGGGCAGAATGAGCAGGAGACCCCATCCCAGAAATTATCTGCGTGACATACCATGTTTTGAAGTAAGGGGAGTTATACATATTCCCATCTGAAGAGGAAGGATCACCATAAAAATAAAATCCAGAGTCTGAAATTACCTAATTACTACAAAGGTGCATGAAGCAAAGATAAACAGAGATGTTTACCAGCATGTTTGTAAGGGACAGTTGGCTAATACCTTTATTAAACCTAATTAAAATGTTGGGAAGAAGTGAGCAAGCTTTCAAGATCATCAGACTCCCTCATCAGGCTAGATATTAATCAAAACAGAACAAAACCAGGTGGCAGCTGGGCTGAGCAAAGGAGAAGAATACCATATCTATTTAGATATGGAAAGCTATATACATAGATGTGTTTATTTATTTAACTTCTATACCACCCAATAGCTGATGCTGTCTGGGTGGTTTATGACAAATGTTGTTAAGGAAAGTTAATAAATCAATAGCAAAATATTGTTGGTATAATATTCAGCCTCATTAAGAATTTGGATGGGCTCAAAAGCTTGCTCACCGCTTTGTGGCCTTTGGGTTGAGCATAATCAAGGTATTACCTGGATGACACCTTTGCTTTCTTTATTGACCAACACAGACACCTGCAATTTGGGGGCATGTGTGTGTATACACATCATATAACCCACATGGCTCAGTGTGATGTTCTCAGTCTGTTTCCTGGTTCTGAAGAAGGTGGCTGCTACCTGTACAAGATCCCCATGGAAATAAACCGGTCAGTGCCCATGGGATGGCTCCTTTGTGGAGGCACGCATGGACTACAGGACATGCTAAAAGAGCCAGTGTGGTGTAGTGGTTAAGAGCATGGGACTGGGACTCAGGCGACCTGGGGTCTAGTCCCCGCTCAGCCGTGGAGCAAACTGGGTGACTTTGGGCCAGTCACAGACTCTCAGCCCAACCCACCTCACAGGGTGGTTGTTGTGAGGATAAGAGCGAGAGAAGGAGGAGGAGAATTATGTGAGCCTCTTAGAGCTCTTTAAAAGAAAAAAATGGATATACATAATTTTTTAAAAATAAAATAAAATGGTTAGCTCTGCAGCAGTGAACAGCTTTTGGGTGATCTCCTCTCAAACTGCCCCTTCACCTCCATATCTCCAAGGCAGGAGGTGAGGAACCTGCACCTCGCCAGATGGCAAGCATCCTGGGACATTGCCTGGGACTGATGGGGACTGGAGTCGAATAACATCTGGAGGTGTTGCGGCATGGCTTGCCTTCTTGCCACTTCAGTTGTTCCATAGACTGCTATGGACATTGTGTAGTGGGGGAAGCCACTTCTTCCAACAGAACTTCAGGGTCAGGCGAGGAGAGGTAATTCACCACGTACTGCCCACACGCAGCCAGCTGGAACATGCAGAAGGGGAGAAGTTACTACAGCACAAGTAATGAGCTTATATTCACACTGAATCTTGCTTTCTATTAAAGCCTTATAATGTTCAGGATTAAGAGCCTTTGGACTCGTTTGCAGCTCCACCTACCCTGTACATTTTAGAATCCAGGCGCCAGAGGTGATAATAGTTTTAGTAAAGGGACAAGAGTTTACTGTGCATGAATAGTGCAATTCCTGCACTGATCACTGGATGCCAGCACAATTGTTTTTTTGCATATTCCTTTTGCATCACATTCCGGATATGTGATATTTAGCAACCAATAGAGTAAACCTAAATGCCTAAACCAGATGAGAAGCAATTTGGGATAACCATCTTTAAAACCAGAAGGACTATCCTGTCCAGTACAGGAGGCTCCTTGTATGAGTCCTGAATGTGAAATAGAGAGGGAGGATCCCCAGACATACTATGTATTGTTAGGAATGTTTGATTTTGGCTGCAAAAAGTTCCACGTTGTAATTATTTCTCCACAGAGACATGCAACATATTGGCAGATACAGCCACTAAAAGTTCCTGAAGTAGCCCAGAGTTGAAATTGCTCCTGTCCTTTGGTGAACTACAAATTATTCATGGGCAACCAGGCGGGGAGGTTTGGCAAAGTTTCATCATTTCCTCTTTTTGATGTTGTTTTGGCAGTCAGGTTGTTTGGCAGAAATTGCAGAGGTAAATAAAGGTTGCAAAGCTATTTTCATGACTGCAATAGCCACACCCAAAGTTCCCAAGCTTGGCTTGAAAAACTGTGGTAAGATGGAGACATAATTAATATGGTATGGTGTCCATATTTTCTTCTGTTCAAGTCCTTAGTGGTTTTGCTGCCAAGCGTCTTGCTCCTGGCAGGAAGGTAAGGAATAAAATGCAGCAGCTTGTGTGAAAATTGTGGCTTTGACAGAAACTACTAGTATCAGGAGTGGTCAGGCAGTGAAAGTAAAATACCTCTGTGTGAAGGTGCCTGCTACAATTTTCAAAGAGTCTTTAGGGTTCCATCTCTTTTTCCTGGCCATGTTCCTGTGCCTTTAAGAGCAGCCTGAAATGCAGAAATTTACCTGCTGACGCATTCCCCATCATCTCTCCCACTATGCCAGAAAATGCCAACTGACAGGTGCCAAAGGCACTGGACCAGTCAGAAAAGGTGACACCCATAATTGTGCATAGTTGCATTTACTTCAGTTGATTTCATGGCTTGTGTGGCCTCAGAAATGAGCTCTTTGTTAAGACATCAGTTCTCAAATTGGCCTTATCTAAGGGAGGGCCCATAACTCACTGGTAAATGGCTTGTTTTGTATGTCAAGGGTATCAAATGCAAATCTCTGGAAACATACAGTATCGCTAAATTCTTTGTGGCTGTGATAGGTGTCTGAAGACAAATCCTGAGGTAGTGTACTTCTACCTAGTTGGACAAAAGACAAAGTCTAGAAATGCCACTTATTCAAGATGACTGTTATGAACTATGGTAGCAGTATATTGTGTTGAAGTACTTACTAATCCAACTGGGGTTTTATGACAGGTAACTTTTAATGTATTCTCCTCTTTTTTAAAAAAATCTATTTATCTATTTGAATGGAGCTGGTCTTTGACTGTAATAAAGTTTTTATCTATCTATCTAAGTCTCTGGAATCTCCTGTTAAAAAGAGCCAGTAGAAGATGGCAGAGAAGTCCTTTTGGCACTTAAGACCTTGGAGATGGACTAGAGGGACAAAAAGTTTACTCTGGCAAAGGGAAGTTTCCTGTGTCCATGCTCGTGATGGGAACCCACCCAGCTCAGGGGTGCACAACCCCTTTAGCACTGACTGCTGGACATTGTGTTGGCTGGGGGTCCAGTGGTCATGCATGCATGCTGGTCCTTCTCCAGGTGCCTTCTCAGAGGAAGGCTTGGAAGGTGGCGACAAGGGAGGATCCTTCCACTTTTACAGAGATCTTCCTGAGGAGGCCTGCCTGGTGCCAACACAGTTAACTTTCCAGTGCAATGCAAGAAGGCAATGCAATAATAAGAAGATGAGGTTTTAATCCAGTCTTGGTTTTTTTCTTGCTGATTGTTTAAAATTGTTTCCAGATCTGTGTATCTCTCTGTTGTATACTGCTGTCATGTATATTATTTTTATACCATATTTTAAGGTTTTAATCTTTGTCCACTGCCTAGAGAGCTTTGGCTGTTGGGTGCTACAGAGGTGAGATGACATACATGTGGGCCAGGCTGCTTTGAGGTTGCCCGGGAAGACCAACACTTCCTCCTTCCCCCAGCAAACCTGGCTGGGGCTGTTGCTTTCCTGCACTGTTGAAGGGGCTGCCATAACTGCGCTGTGGGGGATGTCCTAGTGACAGAAACTCTGCAACCCCTTTTGCATCTGGCTGCATCCTGGTGCTCTCCTGATTGCTGAGAAGCTGCTGGGCCTTCCCATAGATGGTCTAGAGCAGAGGTGGCCAACTTGTGACCCTCCAGATGTTGCCGATGCTGGCTGGGGGACTGCATTGCAGTCTAATAACATCTGGAATGCAAAACTCCATGGGAATTGTCCAGGACATCTGGAATATGCCGGGGTGGGGAAGACTGCTTTGTGCCACCCTGATTGCTCACCAGAAGAGGGAGCGCCTCCTTGCAGCTGGAATCCACTACAAAGCAGTGCTTCAGGTTGGGCAGCTCCTGGTCAACGAATTAAGCACTTCTGAGCAGCTTCACCTGGGGTGTTTTTTTTTTCAGTCCCCGAGATGAACTCAGCTTTCACATAAAATTGCACTTCTGATCCCTCTTCTACTTCCAGTACATACAATCTACATGTTGGCAGTCTAAATTGCAGTGGGGGAGGGACACACGAAGCTCCCGGGTTGTTGTTGGATGGCCAACATGGCTAGTGGTGCAATGGGATCGGGGTTACAATAACTTCTGGGAGAGGCACATGCCCCACATCATTGCTTTATTATCATGGTTGCATGATATAATTACGCAATTATGATGATTGTTGTGAACCACCCGGAGAGCTTTGGCTATTGGGCAGTATAGAAATGAAATTAATAAAATAGCCATCCATTGCATTTATATCCTACTCCATTTTATCCTCACAACAGCAACCCTGCGAGGTAGCTTAGGCTGAGAGTCAGCGACTGGCCCAAATTCACCTAATGTAAGAAACTCAGAAAGCAGGGCTGAGAAATATCCCAGCCTAAAACCTTAAAGATCACCTGCCAACCACAGTAGACAATATCAGGCTAGAACAGGGCTGCACAACCCATTAGCCACATCTGGTGCTCCTTTGCTCTCTGGCCAGTTCACTCAGCCTGGAGATCCCCAATCCAGCTGTTTTGGTGGCTTATGGGGAAAAGACAGTGGCTCCAGCACACTTTAAGCGCTCCAGAACAGGGACGCAAGTCACAGTCAGAGGGCAGATTCCACCCAACCCCCAGCAACGGTAGCAGCTTTTCTTGCAGGCCTTAAAATCATGGAATGAAATTGCAACTTCCGTAGCGGTGCAGAAGAGGGAATTTGGGCAGGTGTCACATTTCTCATCTCTGCATAACAAACATCACCTGATAACATTTCCTCTTCCAGCAAGAAAATTAAAAAAAATCTTTTTATACTTTCTCCTTCTTCCAAAGAGCTCAGCATGGTGTTCTCTCTTCCACTGACCTTCTGTGCCCATAACAACTTTGAGGAGCAGGTTGGGCTGAGAGAGGGAGATGGCAGAGCTAGCCTAAGTTCATCTAGCAAGTTTCTGGATTGAGGACTCCCCATCCTGGTCCAGTAGTCTTACCCTGAAGCGCACAACCACCTTCAGTCCAAGGGCCTAATTCAATTTCAGATAGCTTTCGGGGGACACATTCCAGTGGGGAGGGGCTGAGGGCAAAAGGGATGGGACCAACAACAAAGAAACAAAAAAAATGGCGGCATATGTCAGTGTTACTGCCAGTAACTAAGCCTCATAAGAGGCATTTCGTCCTTTTAAAAAGGCAAACAAACTGCACAAAATCTGGGAACCCACCAAAAGATAGGTGGTCAGGGAACCCTTGGGCGCCACAGATGGGTTGTGATCTTCCAGGGAACCCCAGAGGGCCCAGTTGAGACCCCAAAGGTTCTGCTCCCCTCATCTGGCCAGAATGCCACACCGGATATGGATGTATTGAACTGGACTGGTAAGGCTGCATCATCTGTCCTACATATGCTCAGGCCACTGAAACAGCCCTTAAGGTAACCAGTGAGACTATGCTAGAACTACAGCTACTGATGACGCTGCTGACGATGTAGGCAGTTGTAAATGAGAGCCTAGAGCAATTTTAAGGTCAGACGGATTTAGCCTAGCCAATAGCCTGAATGTTGCCAGGCACATCTTGGAGGATGTGGTCTGTGCAGGCACAGACTATGAGTGGGAGTGAACACTGTGGCAAGCCCTCCAAATTGACTTGCAAAGGAATGAAGAGAGCAGTAATAAAGCTGCTGTAGTGATGGCCAAGTGCTACGAGGAAAGCAGACGTAAGAGTCCAGACAACAAACTGACTGCCAATTGCATCCTGCCTCCTTGAAACACTGGCAACTTACTTTTCAAGAGTTTCATCCTCCTTGATTGGGTGGTTGGTAATAGACTCCAATCATTATGATCCTTGTATTCCTTGGCTCCGTTTATATTAATCCAGATGCTCTTGATGGGACTACTAAGCTCATCCTCCTGTATTTCTGTGCAGAGATATGCATCTTAAACATATATTGCTACCCCACTTCCCTTTCTGTTCCTCCTGTTCTTCTTGAACAAGTTAGAACCTTCATTTGTTGAATTCCAGTCATGGGAGTCATTTATTTATTTATCTATTTATCACATATGTAGGCTGCCCCATAGCCAGAGGCTCTTTGGGAGGCTCACAGTGCAATATTATCCCACCAAGTTTCAGTTATACCTGTCAGGTCATATCTACCCTCCCTGTATTCAGAGTTTGTTTCCCATACTCCAAGCACTAGTATATAAATGTTGCTTTATATTCCAGCTTCTTCCTATATTTTCAGAGGACTATTCTTGGGCACTGTTAGAGCTGCTCTCTCTGTTGTGGTGCATAAGCCTTTGTCTGTTGTTACACCCAGGTATACTTCTCCCTCCCTTCTAGAATTCAGTTTAAAGCCCTCTTGATAAACTTCTTCATGCTGTAGACAAACACATTCTTTCCAGTCTTTGTAAGGTGCAACCCATCCCTTGCCAGCAGTCCATTCCGGGAAGTGTAGCCCATGGCCCTGAATCCAGATCTCTCACACGGGCACCATCTTCATAGCCAGACATGTGCCTGGTGTCTTTTTCTTTCCCTGTCTATTCCTCTTCCAAGAACTGGAAGGATTGAAGAGAAAACTATCTGGGGCCTAAAGTTCTTGACTTTCCCACCTAAAGCTTCAAAGTTTGATGCGATTTCTTCAACGCTTCGCTTGCAGGGTCATTTGTTCCCATATGAATAAGTAGGATGGGATGTGTGTCAGCTCAGGTTTCTTCTCTTGTGTCCCAGCTTGCTGTTGCACTTCTAGCTTCTGTTTTACACTTAGCTGTTGCAGTTCTGCTGCTCTGTCTAAAAATCTCTTCTTTTATTCCCTTGCATGTGTAGGCCATGTTGACCTTAGGCAAGGAAACAAACATTGCACAGACCTTACAGGTCACCACTGCTGGAGAGTCTCCTTGGTCCATACTTTCTGCTACCTTTCCAATTCTACCTTGCTGGGTCTGTAGTAACAAGCAGAGCTATCTCCTGTCTTCACTAAAGGTTAACATGACAGCTCTACCAGTAAATGGGAGTGTGCCACAAGGAAGAAAACAAAAGGGGGGGTGACTGTGGGGGGGGGGAGAAGGAGTAAGGGACGTCCCCCTTGACCTGCCTCACCAAAATCCTGTAAGCTTTCCCTGTGCACTCACTCTCTGGGACCTTGGTTGCTTGTACCCAATAGTCCCTAGACCACTTGGGACAGCTTCCTCTGATCTGCTCAGCTAGGGGTCAGGAACCAGAAACCATCTAGAGTTCAGCCATCCAGTCCAAGACATCTAGAGATCAATTTTTTGCCCATCCCCAGCTTAGGGAAGACACACTGGTCAAGAGGCTACCAAAGAACTTTATTATCTCTCCCAATAAGAACAGAGCAGCCGTGGGTAATTCTGGACTTTACCTAGATACATTTAGGTCCAGCACCAGCTTAGCTACTCAGCTGATGGGCCACCTGTGCCATATACCTTGCACATTAATCTATTTGCTGTAGCATCTGTAAAAGGCGGGCTCCTATTTTTGTATCAAACAAGAACCCCCTAAGTACGGAAGAGATCTTCTCCTGAAAACAGGACAAAAAAGGTATTTGCATATGTTTATATATGCTCTAAGGTCTGCCTCTTTGTGTCTCTAAAGGACCCTGTCTCCTACAGGCATGGAAAGGGATGTCCCATAAGAGATACCAGCATCTCTCTCTTGTATGTCACATTGTCAATTACCTGATCATACTGAAATGCCTTGAAATAAAAAAAAAACCACTTCTGTAATTACTTATTTGTACATGTAGAATTTGAAGACGTTCTACAGCAGGGGTGCAGAGCCTCTTTCAGCCCAAACATACATTTGGAATAATCCTGGATCAAGGATTCACTGGATGGGCCCGCGATTAAGCCACATGGATGTGTCCTCCTGCATAAATGCCATAAATGTGCAAACCCCAGGCACTGAGAATAATTAGCCAAGATCAAAAAGTATGCCTTAAAACATGGCAACGCTCTGTTCTTTTCATTTGCATCTTTAGTTTTAAGGTATGCATTCCTGCCATGCTCACTTGCAGCCCTGAGGGTTAGGGAACAGTGTTGCTCTTTTAATGATCCCCATAAGTTGATCCAGAAAACCAGGACTGTAAAAGCTGCCATTTGCAGTCCTGGATTGTTAATCACCTGGATGTCCATTTTAAATTCACAAAGCAGTCCTTGGTTGAATGTCCTGCCCCGCTTGTGGATGCAGGGACCGAATCTCCCCCTTCCTAAAGAATGTGGTGCTAGGTGGAAGGATCCACTGGCACAAGCTAAATGAGTATTGTGCTGGTCCCCGGCCCACTGTACGGGTGCCTGCACGGCTTCTCCGTCGGAAGACTGGGGTTTGGTAGCTTCGCGTTCGCTTTCAGTCCTTGCTTTCCTCACAACATTGCACTAGAGATTGCATTGGTTTGGTAAGGTGTGGAGAAAGCAAATGGTGACTGCCAGGAGGCTGCCTCTCAGGATCTTAGCAGCACCCTATAGCTAGAAAGAAAGAAGCCCCACTGTTTTGCCGTCCTCAGAGGTAGCACTCCTCATACTTAACCTTCAGGGGGCCTGTCCATATAGGGAGGGGTGGTTTCCTGAGGGTATCTCCAACCCAGAGTGGCCCTGAATAATGATTAAAAAAAATAATAGAGTAGCTACAACATCAGTTTGGTGTGTGACATAATCTAAGAATTGCAGCAGCTATTTTCATAACCTAGGCTAGGTTTATACATAACCACATGTATAAATTGCACTGTCCACCTATTAAGCATCTGGGGCAATGTACCAAAAAAAAAAAAAAAAAAACCAAAGAGTTAATTACAAAAAAAAGCAAAAGTCCAACGAAAAAGTACTATTTCCTCTCCATCTAAAAGTGACCAGGGTGCAGCTACCAAGAAGGCCCTGTGTCTAGTGCCCAACAGCCTAGCCATTCTAGGGAATGAGACCTATAACAGACTTTCCAGTTATAGGCATGCTCACATGGAAGGGGGTGATCTTACAAATATCCTGCCCCTCTCCTAACCCTAACCCACCTGGGGCTTGCGGGAGTTGTAGGCCTCTTTTCTGTCTAAACTTGCATAGCATTACACCTTAAAACAATAAAATAAAATACAGTAGATGGTTAGCTGTAGGGTTACAGTGACAAGCTTTAGAGGAAACTAGTGGTGTGCTTGAAATTGTTTTTTTCAATAGAGGTCCCATCTGTTTATCTCAAATTCTACTACCACTACACTCACCTTGTTTCTGTAAAAGTTTGTGCTCTGATTCTAAAAGATTGGAACTCCTGATCACTGGAACTCCTGACTGCAGCTGGTGACCATGCCAGTTGGCTGGGATGTGGCAAGGAAAAAAGCAATTATCCATGTGGTTTGGCCCACTGCCAAGTGATTGCCAAAATTGTGCAAGTAGACTGTGCAAATGAGCCAATGCATTTCTGGTCTGTGTCTCCTATTTATCATGAGCTTTGGTACCCAGCAGGTTGCTCAATCACATTTCAAGTTCATGATGGGGACAGTCAGCAAGGGAAAAGGGATGTCTTTTCACACCAATTGTTGTTCAAACACCACTCATTAGCAAGATTGAGTAATCTCTGAAAGTCAAATCCATGTATGGATAGTGCTATTCTATGATTTAGTTAGCTGACAATGGAGTTGCAAGAGATTCTTAGCAAAGTCTAGGCTTGTGCAACCTGCAGCCCCGCAAGTATTCTCTGAGGACCTCAGGGGTGTTTGGCACTCTCCACAGAGATCTGCTGCAGACTGCGCTTTACCCAGCACTGCTGCTACTGTAGCAGGATCTCTGAGCATGGATACAAGCAGGTGTAAGTGTGCAAGGGCCTCTGTGTGTACCTGTGTGCACTTGATTCCCCCAGGGCAGCATAGGCACCAAAGGGTTCTGCACACCTGCTCCACAGCACCTTGCACTTTGCAACAGATTCTGGGTCACATGCTAGTGGGCACAATCAGTTTGTGCCAGGCACTTATCTCGAACAGTGATTCCCAACCTGGGGTATGCACACCCCCGGGGTATGAACCAGGACATTTAGGAGTAAATGAAAAAAACAAACCCCTGAATAATGGTGGGAAAAGGCCCATACATCAACAGGGAAGACAAAAAACAAGTCACAAGTTATGAAATTAATTGGATGTTATGACGACTGTTGGAGTGGGTTTTCTTCATTCCTTCACTTTATTTTGGTGAATGGTGGGAAGTCCCGCCATTGCAAACAATGTGCTGCAAACACACCCTCACAGGCTCATGGAGGAGCAAATTGGTGCTTTGGTAAATATTTCACTGGCATAAGGGGATGCTCCCTGGTTTAGAGGACAACTTGCCCCATAAATAAGTTGCATCGCATTGCCATGATCTCTGGCTTGCTCTTCCTGCCCTGGCTTGCCAGAAATACAGTAATGTCCTACTCCACCATGCAGCAAAGCCCAAGATAATGTTCTATTTTGACACATATGCATACTGGGTATACGTGCAAGCAGAAGCATGAATATTTAGTGTGGTTGGGTGTGAGCAGTGATGGACCAGATTGTCAAGGAGTTACAGAGAAGGAAGGACGTCTGCTGTGAACAGAGTCTCTTTTCAAAGCACTTGTATACTATCCTGCCCTAAAGCGAGGTGGGCCTGGGAAGGGAACCTGCTGGAGTCCTGCTGCCAGTCAGAGCTAGCAATACTGGGCTACATGGACTGGGGGTCCAAGTCAGCAAAGGAGCGCAGTTTCCTGTGCTCCTAAGAACTCAAACCAGGCAAGAGCAAGAGATGTGGGCAATACTCATTTCAACCTTCCACAGCCTGGAATTTGCCAGATATGTTGTTATTCTGGTCGTTATTGTTATTGTTAATAATATTAAGATTACTAAAGTCCATTTCTATCTTGCTGTTGTTCCACTTGCAAGGAACTTAAGACAACGCCCCACTTTCAACTCATAATAAGCTTGCAGAGTAGATCAGGCTCAGAGTCCTGCTAGAATGCAACTCCCCTCTGAAGGGCACCAAGTGGAGAAAAGCTGGCCCACCCCAACCAATGATAGTAGCTCTCCAGGGACTTTCTGAGAAGGGTCTTCTTGGCATGTTTCTGTTTCTCCCCCTCAGGGGAATAATTCAGTCACAGTCCTGGGGGAGAGGAGCCTTAAGTCCTGCCACGGCATCTCTCGTAAGAGGTGTCCAGCTCCTGCAATTAACCTACCTCTGATCTTTGGACACTAAAAGTATGAGGTAGCAACAGTGGCGACAAAAAATTGTGTATCGTTTTCCCAGTGAACCTGCCCATTTCAAAGCCTCACTTGGTAAAAGCAGTGAAAGAACCATTTGGAAAGCTCCAGGCATCCTGGCCCAAATGCAAGCATGATCATTTTGAACTTGCAGGTCACTTAGGAGATTTGCAGGTGAGAGATGGCAGTTCCTTTGGGGTCAGATAGGGGACGTAAGAATGGTTGTAAGTAAAAAGAAAATGAAATAGAGTGTCTTCCTTCTTTCCTTTTTGATTTGGTAAGAAAGTTTCCTGCTACTGACATTAGGCCAGCTTATATAAAAATGTTTTTCTGCTTCTCCTCATATAACATGTAGGTAGATTAATTAGTTGCGTGGCCAACATCAGATCTTGATAAACAGTTAGGAAGAAAAACCAGCTCATCAGAATTAAAACTACACTGAGTTTCTTTTTCCCAAAGCCTGAGAATAAATTGCAGGCATGGTGCCAGCGCCTGGCAAGATGGGGCAGATGCCAGGGCCCACAACACGGATATCAATCTCACTTTTTACATAAAACTTAAAAAAAACCCTTTTTATTGCCTATTTTGTGTGTGGAAGGGATAGGCCAAGCAGCAGCAGTGACTGCTGTCTTCATTATCCCACATGCCTCTGAGCACCTTTCCTGACTAGGGTGGCCACTTATGAAAGGCTAAAAAGGGGGAGAAGCATCCCCCAAAATGAGGTCAGAAAAGGATGGAGATATGAATATGATTCACATTTAGCAACTTATAGGTATAGATACAAATTTAGAGAGAACTATTATAATTTAAATAGCGATAGAGTCCATCTTACCTGTGTGCCTGCCTGTTCAGTCTCTTGTCCAGGTGTTCTTTGCCGGTGGGCAACAGTCCTTAGTATGTTACCTTTCATTGGGAACTGGACAGGAAAGCCCTTTGAACAGAGACATTCCTGAGCAGGAGAGGACACCTGGCCACCCTGTGGCCCTGACATACCCTGTACAGGGGGAGAGCCTGGCAGGGATTAGGAATAATGGAGAGGGTGGGAGACGGGGCCACATAGCTGGTGCTCCTCTTCACACTGATGGAGCTCTGGGCTGTTGGGCCTTTGCTGCTCCCAGCAAGCCCACCATCCCTGCCGCCCTCACCCCAGCCCATCCATCCTCTCTCTCTCTGCTGGTGAGCTTTGGGATTGGGGCACTGGGGGACACCTTGCCAAGGGCCCCTCAGCCCTGGCACCAGCCCTGTGGACTAGCTTTGGGTGGAATGAGTTGGCTTGTTCACATAGTCTCTTGCACACCTGTGCATTTTTACTCAGGGTTGGCAGTGAAAGATGATGACAAAAGGATGGTTCCCAGAAATGAGGCTGAGGTCAAGATACAGGGTTTGCAAGATGCCTGCATTAGATCTGGCTCAATAAGGACTGGCCCTCTAACTGATTGAAAGTACCAACTCGTACATATTTACTAAAAACTGAATTGTACTGACTTCAATGGGTTTCTTTCCAGGTAAGTGGGTATGGGATTGAAGCCTAAAGTGAAATGCACAATGTCACATTGTAGGTAGGTGCCTTTCTGGAAGTGGGGTGACCATATATCCTACTTGATGGAGGACAGTCCTCTATCTGAAAACAACCTCTATTGAAGGGCAGCCCAATCCATATCTGCTTTAAAGAAGAGCCAACAGATGGGAGAATTGAAGCTGCCCCGAACACAAAGTATCTGGAGAGCAGACTGTGTCAGATACAGAACACCTAGACATGGAGTTCCACATTAGGGCGAGGTGCATTGTCTTCCAATTAAAATGCGAGTCATTATTTCCAAATTATTGTGAATACAAATTAGCATAGTCAAAGTTTATGCAAATCAGTTCCTTTGTCATCTTCTTATGGGGTGACACATTTCCTCTTTCTAAGCAAAGCATGAATAGCCATCCTCTCTGAAAATGTAGGGTAGCATAAATAAGGTAATAAACAAAAGCTACCATTCATGAACTGCCATTTTCTTTTCCACTCTCTGCAATTCCTTTCTTTATTATATTTATAACCTGCCCTTTTCCTGCAAGGAATGCAAAGTGGCTTACACAGTCCTCTCCTCTCCATTTTATCATCACAACAACCCTGTGGGGTAGGTTAGGCTACAACTCAGTGCCTGGCCCAAAGTCAACCTGTGAGCTTCATGGCTGAGTGGGGACTAGAACCTGGATCTCCAACGTCTCTAGGCTGGCACACTCACCACTACACCACGCTGATGCTCAGCCAGTATCAAACCAACCTTAAAATATGCAAAATGCCCTTGATTTGCAAACGATCTGATTAAAAATTTACCCCTCTGATTGCAGCCCTCTGGATTCTTAATTGAGACTCTTTCTCACTCAATGCAGTAGGGAGCTCAATTCTGAGTAACCCTCTGATGGAATGTGCTGCACAGTGTTTACCGAGGGACTTTCTCCTCACCACTTTAAATGCATTAGACAGGTATTGAGACTCCTGGCAGCCATTCAAAGCTTCATTCCAATAAGAAGGCTCGGTCACGGCACGGTGCATGTGACTGAGAGGACCTAGCCCCCTAACGCTGCTGCTCTTCTCTCTCCCTTTGCATGATTTGAACTTGGCTCCTTGACCCTTAGGAAGAAACAGTCACAGCCCCCTTCTCCAGCTCCCCTGGGGGCCACAGTGCCTCACAGTGCCCCCTAGAAAGACTTCAGCACAAACTCCCCATTTGGGCTCTTGCAAAGCAAGTGCCACTGTGAAAGAACAGGCATTAAATGGCTGAAGGAAGAAGTAAAGACACACCGGCTCCCTCTTTCTTCCCTGAGATTCACCTCTTGAGCCATTCTCAGCAGCCCAGGGCTGGTCCAGGTGGCACACCTGCACAGCACAAGGCTTCCCAAACCTGTTCCCCCAAGTACCTGTTAGCCAGGGATTCCGACGCTATGAGCTCTGCGCCTTCCACCAGTGTGCCATCTGCTGAACACAGCCGATCAGTTTCGCTTTGCTCCTCTCCTCTTGCCAGGCCAGTCTCCGATCCCCACTGCGGAGTTGCTGGGCTTCCAGTAGCTACTGCTCGCATTGGCCCACACACCTCACAGGTTCCCACCCCGTGCAGCCCTCTGCAGTTTTGGAATTCCTTGCATGCTGACAGCTGGGGAGCCGGTCCTACTGGTTTCCTGTGACGTCGCTGCTCTGTTTTCTCTAACTCAGCAACCCCCAGAGAAAGTGGTGCCTCCCCAGACAGGCCTTTCTCACCACAACTGGCTGTGGATTCTGCTTCAGCTCGCCCTTCTTCCTCCTCCTCCCGGGTCATTGTGATCCATATCTCATAGCGGATCTTGGCTGCGCTGTATTTATCAGCCCCTGCTACCTCCTGAAGCCAATCCATAGATGAGTTTGTGGCAGCCATCCTAGGTGGGCTTGTGGGAGCTCTGCCAATGTGCTCAGAGATGGATTCTCCAAGGTCACTGCTGAGGCTCAGGTTCTCAGGCTCCTCTGGAACAGCAGAGTGGGAAGCCTCTGGAGCGAAGCACTCTTCAAATTCTCTTTCGGCCCACCTGGAGTGAGGCTTTGGGGCCTTGCAGGTTTCCTCCTGGGCAGAAGGGAACTTGAGTGCATCTCCTTTAACTTCAGGAGTTGTCAGACAATGCAGAGAACAGCTACTGATGGAGAAGGACTCTTCCCAAGAGATCCCATCTCCCCAGCAAAGCAAAGAGTCTGAGGAGGAGGAAGGGACTGGGCCGGTCCCCACAGAATCTGTTACACTCGGTTGAGAAAAAGACTTGGATCTCTCTGGTTGCCCCGTTTCACTGGCAGCAGGGCAAGAGCCAGGCCTGCTTCTTAGGTCTGCATGGCTGCCTACAGCGGGTCTCTGAAGTCGCCCCAGGGCCTGAGGTTTGCTCGCCAGCTTCCCAGAATGCTCTGAGAGCTGAGGCTGGCTGCTGCGTTGCTTGCGCCAGGGCAGGCTCCCGACCCTGTGCAGAAGGCCTCTCCTCCAGAGATTGGGCTCCGAGTAGCTGAGAGCGTGGGTCTGTCAGATGGAAAGGGAGACCATGAGAAAACTGCGAGGGCCAAACAGACAGGCTCCTGTCTGTGGATAACTGGAGTAGAGACAGTAGAAACAGAAGCCAGGAGTGCTTCTGCTCCCAAGCACTTGGCCCATGGACAGCAATCCCACTTTGCATGTGCATCTGAAGAGCTCCTGCATATAAAGGTCTGTCCAGTCCAAGTCTGGTTTATGTACAATGGTTAAAAAATGCATCAGGAGGGGCCCAAAGCTGGTGACTGGGCAGCAGATTTTCGGGCACCTTAATTTTCCTCCATCCTGACATCTTCACATTGGCCAAAGATTCCAGAGCAGCACTGCCTACTTGGCGAATGGCTGGGGATTGTGGGAGTTGCAGTCCCATAATCTGGTTGGGGATGGCTGTTTAAGAGAGCCTGGAGATGACACAGCAGGGGGAGGGGGTGCTCCGGCTACAAGATTTCTGCTGTAGATGCCAGCTTTCTCTTACATGGAAGGTGAGGCCATACAAGAAGCTCTATGCTGCTCATGTGTACATTGCTTTATATGCACATCCGTTGCAACACCTGGAGGAGGGAACCCACAATAGACTAACAAATCAATCTGCAAAGGTAGCTTTTTTCCTCGCCTCCCTCCCTGCATGTGCCAGTGTTAACCAGCTAAAAGTGCATTATTTCCATGTTTAAGACAGGAAGAATAACTACAGCTGCTGGAAGTTGTGGACAGTTTTTAATGTTTAAACCAATCTAAAATCATGCCATAAAAGGGCTTCCAAAGGGTAGGAAAGCCCAGTTTTTCTAAAGCTTCTCAGCTTGATCACCTGGAGACAATTTTTGCACACCATAGACAATCACTCTAGTGACTATTCACATGTCTGGATGTCATTTGGCATATGGAAGCACATTTTTACTTGAAATTTGCAGTATTAGCAAAAGGATGCACACAAAGCATATGGGAAAGCACAGTACCACAACCCTCCCTTAATTTCCATGTGTAGAAGCCATATGACTAAGAACCCAGATTTCCATCTAGAACAGATAAATGGTCTTACACTGGTCCAACTTGAACCAATCCTATTCATGTCCATCAAGGGAACTGCATCACTGGGACTGCCATCTGAGCACATACGTATTAGATTGCACTATAAGAAATTGAATCCCATTTTCCACCCATTTATTTTGTTTGGTTTTATGAATTAAATATACCTGCCCCACCTTTCAGTGCAATTTCTCAGGACCATTGTCTCCAGCAAGATCTGCATTTAGATCTTTGGAGCCAGTGTTATATGCCCTAGAGATGCTGAGAACTCAGTTCAAATTTGACTAAACCGTAAATCACAGCACGGCGATTCGCACTGGCTTGGGGTTGCTGAGAGCTGGAAAGTCCAGTTGGAAAGTTGCTTTAAAGTTTCAAAGCTGGAAGTTATCACAAAGAACTATCAGCTCTAGTTCTACCTTTAGGGTTCTGAAAACTGTTGAAAAAGAAAAAGAAAATGAAGCAAACTCAGCTGACCTTTGGGGAAGGATTTAAATGGCAAAGCTAATCCTCAAGACCAGTTTATTTGGCAACTGTGTCAGTTTTTTCCCAGGGGAAAAAAACCTGGTAACTGTTTATAGTCAGAAGGTTTGTTGCTGTTGCTAGTTGTGAAGTTGCGACCGACCCATCATGACCCCATGAACAACATTCCTAGATAGAAGGTTACAAATCTAAATTATTGCTCTGCGCTCCTATAATTGTGCAGCAGATATTGAGAAGATGCAGACTAACTGTTCCCCTTACATACAGTGTTTCTATTTGCAAGGAGGTTTTTATATGAAGACACAATCAAACATATGATCCTCCACCTCTAGTCATAAAAAAGGAGGCCTTGGAACCCTAAACCATATGAAGACCAGTTCTGCTAACATAGGAAACCCCAATTCTGTTCCAAGAAATCTCAAAATTCTGCAGTCAAAACTGATAAAATATATGCATCTTTAAAAATCTACTTTCTGGTTAGTGTATTTGATATTAAAAGTTGAAATTACTTTTAAAGAATCATTCATGGTTAGGAAGAAAAACACAATGCAGTAAAAGTGTTAGATTGTTCCTGTAATGGTACATTTTGTTCCATATAACTGTGTATCTGTTTCAAATTATGGAATTTTGCTGAAATTTTGTACTGCAGTTTTATATTTTTTTCTTGAAGTCACCTTGGGAAGGCAGTTTGTCCTCAAGGCAACCTGGAAATACTTTAAACAAACAAACCGACTGCAAAATAATACAGTAGTGTGGGAAGGGGGAAATGTGAAGACAAGCGAGGACAAGCTCTTACTGGACAAAGGAGCTCCACCTCCTACAACCTTTAAAAATACCCTTTTATGTATTTTCAACCATGAGGACTACCCACTTGATTCTTGGATATTTCAATTAAAGTTGAGGCTCTCAGGAATCCAAGTTCTATGTCTTCCACAACCTTAACTACAGCGGAGCTTCTAGTCTCTGACTCTAAACAGCAGAAGTTCCTGAGCCTGGTTGCTAGTTGTATGAATGAGCATGGCCTGTTTGTGGTGGCACCAGCCTGGCCTATAGCAGTGGCATGATCTGTGTCATAATCCTCTCCATTCCCCTTAACATGCCAGCTCGCGGGTGGTTTCTCTTGTAGCAGCTGAACCGTGCTGGGATACGGGCCCTGCCCTGCCGCAGCGAGAAGCACCAGCTGCTGCAGGAAACTGCCACAGGGTGCTCCACCCAGAAGAGCTGCTGATGTAGCAGGAAATCACTAGAAAATAAGCAGCCAAACGTATGCATTCCACACACACCTTTGGAAATTAGAGCTGCCACCCAAGCATGACTCCCCCCCCTGCTGGGGCAAGCCATCTAGCCTCTAGAGATGCTGTGACTGAAGGGGGTGTGACTCATGCTGCAGCCTTGGAAGAAGGGCTGCCCTCGCACACCCACTGCAGGAAACATCTCTGCAGCTTGCTGGCTTCAGAAATGGTGTGCGGCATGTGCGTGCTGCACTATGCGAGTTTGCTTGCAGTGCCAGGAGCCCTGGCCAGCAGGACAGTGTCCTGTCCACACAGGGGTGCACAGTCTCTCACACCCCGGGGGCCACACTTCCTCCTACAGAGGAAGCCATTTCATGCCAACTCAGTCTTGATTTGGATGGGTGCTTACATCTGACCTGGTCATGTTTGCGCTGACTGGCTGAAGCCTCTACCTGGAGATGCCACAAACTGAACCTGCAGCTTCCTCCATGCAGAGCAGGTGTTCTTGCATCGAGGTACACAGCAGTGTTCATTTGCCACACATCTATATACACACCCAGGCTGCCAGCTCTGTCACTTCCTTTCATTCTGGGGGCTCACTTTCATTCTGGGGGCTCACACACATCATCCTCTGAAATGAAGTGGGTGGTGGAAAGTAATCCCAGTTTCTTTGAAGCTTCACTAAAATCGTTGACTTCTGCCCCGGGTTGATCAGTGCCTTGTCCTTCTTCATGTTCTGGGTGGAGTTTGGCCTCTCCACTCCCTGAGAACTCAGATTTGCTACTGGTTACCTACCCTGACAGGTTCCTGCACTGTCAGTCACAATGGCAGCAGCATAAATATACAAAGGAAAACCATTTTTCCTTGCAGTTCACATGTGTGCCAGGTTGAATTAACAGGTCAAACAAAAGATCTTCCCTTCCGGGCTTATTAATACCTAACAAGAACATGGGGACATCTATATTGGTTTTATTCCATTCTTGTTCACTCCCTTGGTTTTTTTGTTTTTGTTTTTTTGAAAGGCAACTAATAAGTCCTCTCAGTAAACTAGCTATCTAATTCTTATTCCAAAATAAAAACTATGTATTCATAGTTTCATATCATCACTTAACACACTGTCAGAGAAAGGGAAAAACTGTGCCTGTTACCACTCGTAACAAAACTTCCTCTTCTCCTTGCATCTTTAAACAATAAACTTATTTGCTGTGTAGGTGTGGAGCCAGGGAACTTTACTAGAATTGTGGAACTCTCATTCATAAGTAGCTGTACCTCTGCGTGCCCCTGCCAAATTAGGTGAGGTGGGCCTTTTCAGTGATGGCACCCTCCCCACAGAGAGGATCATTGGTTGTGGTCTTTCGGTTGCCAAGTGAAGACATGTTTTATTTCTCCAGGCTTTTTCAGTCCTTCAGTTTTAAAAATGGTGCTAGTGAGTTTCAGATCTTTGCATTGCTCGTGGCTTTTATTGTAGTCCCTGCTCTGGTTTTATTCTGTTTTGTAATTTCCAGTTTTATGCTTTAGGCTTTGCATAGAGAGCTTCTGCTAAATAATAACTGATTCCATCAAATTGATGATAATCAGTTAAACAATTCCATCAAAGGGAAGTGAAATGGGCTTTGCAAGAGGCTCATTCCTCCTTCCTGACACAGTCCAGCAATTATTTGAGGGGGCTACAAGATATACAAAGTCTTGGCTCTAGGATCTTGCAATCTCAGAGTTGATAGGTCAAAGGCCAAGTCTCTGCCTTGCTCCCTCACCGCCGGCACTGAATGAACTGCACCAGCTTCCTACACCAATGTGGTAACTGGGCCTCAGGTGGGAAGGGGGGCCAAGGACAAAACCCACCTCATAGTGGCCTCCCACCCTTCTTCCCTTTTTCTCCCTGAAAATGCCCCTCTAGATAAAAAACCCAGTGTGAGTCTTGGGGGAGGCAGAAATCACTGCCTCCACACAACATGTAAGCTTATGTGCATTGAGGCTGTGGAGCATAAGAACACAGATTATGTTCTTGTTGTTGAGTGTTATCATTTGAATTATAGTGAACCTGAGAATGGATGCCCTCCAAAATCTCCTGCCTTTTGCTGTAGTCTATAAAGCACAGAGTGACATTCTTCTGAAGTGATTGGTGCACTCCAGTATCCGGCATTCATTTGCGATATGATCTGGAGTGCCTCTTCCTTTTTGGAATTCAGCTGGAATGTCAGGCATTTCTTGGTCTGTATCAGTTAAAATTCTTTGTTGTGACACCTTAAGCATCACTTTGCTTACATGGGAAATTAGTGCAATGGTCCTATAGCAGCTGCACTCTTTTGCATCTGCTTTCTTGGGGACTGGAATGTATATTGAATATTTCCAGTTTCTAGACAATTGTTTAGTTTTCCTTATTTGTCAGCATGTTCTTGTTAAGATCTGGACTAATTCAGTACCCACAGTTTAGAATACTTCTAATGGTAACCTATCTAATACTGGTGCTTTATTCCTTCCAGTTGCTTTCAGGGCAGCTTTCAGTAACATTACAGGTTGTTCCTTTATAGGATTCCTCTTTGAAGGAGTCTTTCATCCTTTGATCTCTTCTGTATAGTTTTTCTCTGTATTCTTTCCACACACTCCCCCTTTCCCCGGTCTTTCAGAATTCCCAATCTAGGTTAGAATTTCTTGGATCTTCTGGAAAGGGTCTCTACATGATAGTGGCTGAAAAGTAGCATCTAAGATTCTGACACTACTTTTGTCACATTTTGCTTTGGCTTCTGTTAGGAATCAGTGTATGCAAAGGATTATGTCAGAATGATGTGAACTTTGTAACAGTGTACAAGTATGATCACTGTTTGTGCAAATATGATCTCAGACATATTTGAATCAGAGTTTATTTCTGGTCTTATTACCCAGGAATGTTATTTGATTTCTTTAAATTTATGATTCTTTAGGGTACAGTCCTATGAACATTTACCTGAATGTAAACCAATTGAAAACAGTGGCATACTTTTGACTAAACATGCACAGGATCCCACTATTAAATTAAGTTTCCAAGCTGTCTCAAATGTTTGGACAGATAATATATAATGCTTTAAATTAATCAGTGAATATGCGCTGAAAGTAAGGGGAGGGAAGGTGGAAATCATCCTTTTTACTGAACCTTAACCACCTTGATTTTGATGATAAAAATATATTCAAGTGTGTTAAAAAGAGATTTGTGCTCGCTGGGGGAAGGCTTTGCATAGCAAATTCCATTTTTTCCCCTTCCTTAACTGTGGAAAGAAAAAAGAGAGGAGACTTGGTGGGTAAACAGGGGAGAGCTGTGAATGGAAGATGAGAATGTCTGGATACACACACACACCCTTCTGTGCATGAAAAAGGGTGGGTGCTATAAAAGTCTCATTTGAAAGCATCCCACAACTTAATACTACTCAAAAGATAATTGTACTACAAAAGCGCCATCCTGTGTGCAGTTTCACTTTACTCCCAGAAGAGGGCATCCTTATCCTTAGGAAAAGTGTGCACAAAATCATTGCCTCTTATAGGGGAGATGGCTTCAGTATTAGAAGTGTATATTGGGAGAAATGTACGCATTTTTGCTCAGACTTTTAAAACAAATTCAAAAGCTGATGTGAAATGGGAAAAATGAACCTAATGGTGGAAACCTGAGAAAATGAATGGAAGATTCATCCATCCCTTGCTCTGTCAATTAAGCACAACCGTGATTTGTTTTTTAATATAGCATAGTGGCTGAGTGAGCAAGCTCTGAATCAGGAAGCTTTGATTTTAATTTCTCCTCCACCATGAACTCCCTTATTAGAGTCATAAACTGACTGAGTTGGAAAGGACTATCAGGGCATTAAGTCTAAAGCCCTGCACAGTTTAGGAATCAGGTTTGAAATATCCCTGAGAAATGAGTGTCCGGCCTTTGCTTGTACCCTTCCAGTGATGAAGTGCCCACCAACTCCCTAGGCAGTTGCTTCCATTGTCTGATTGGTCTGATTGTTTGGATGTTTATCCAGATGTTCAGTCAAAATCTGCCATCTTGTAACCCATTAATTCACTTCCACCTGTTATTTCATGTCCTGAAGTCTTAGACGACAGAGTAGCTTGTGGCCCTCTTTTTTGTGACAAGGCTTCTCTTCTCAGGGCTAAACACACACAGTTCCTTCCATCTTTCCTTGCAGGACTTCACTTCTGGTCCCCTGATCATCCCAGTTGTCCTTCTCTGAAATGGTTCCACTTAATGCGAATCCTTCTTAAGGGGCAGTGCCCAGAATTGGACAGAATATCAAGGTGAAGTCTGATCAGTGCTGAGGAAAGTATGTCCCATGATTTACAACTATGCTTCCAGTGATGCAACCTGGAGCAACACCATGGCATGAGCCAAATTCTGTTTGTGATTATCTGTTTTATACATACCATTGTGCATCGGATTACTCTCTCCTCAGTGATGAGCTTTGTATTTGCCTCTGCTAAATTTCATTCTGCTATTTGCTGTCCAGTCTTCTCACCTGTCTTCTGAGGTATCTGCTATTCCATACAGTTTTGTGTCCTCTGCAAATCGGATAAGCATTCCCTCACCTCTTCCTCCAACTCATTCTTTAAAAGGCTGAAGAGCACAGGGCTAGAAGTGAGCTCTCTGGCTTCCTGCTCAGCACTACCCCATCTGATGAGCAACCAAACTGCCCTTTGAAGATGTTCCTCAGCCAGCTCTGAACCCGTCCAGCAGTACTGCCTTGCTACTGGCATGACTTCACTGGCTTGGTATTCAGAATATCATGGGAGGCTTTGTCAAATACATTGCTGAGGTCACTACATGTTATGTCTACTAAGGAAGTTCCCCAGTCAAAAACTGAGATAAGTTGGCAGGACTTGTTCTTAGCAGGTCCATGGTGGCTTCCAGTGATTTGTTGTGTTACTGTCAAGGTGCCTGCAGACTGAGCACTTTATAATCTGCTCTAGAATCTTCACAGGCATTGATGTCAGACTATAATTTCCCTGATTTTCCTGTTGGGAAGATGGGGACAACCTCTGCTCTCATCGAGTGCAACACCCATTCTCCAGTATTTCTCAAAGATCATAGAGATTCCCTGTCAATTAGCTCCTTAAAGGCTGTGGGGTGACATTCTGATGGACCTACGTACCTGAAATCATTTAAGGTGCTTAGATATTCCCTGACCAACCCTCTGTTAAATGCAAGATGCACTTCTAACCCTTCCAGCTGGTGGTCACATATGCCAAATGGCCATGGACCTTCTGTCCCTTGTCATCTGACAGTATGTTGCCATCTTTGCTGAGCAGTTGGTCTACCATTACCTTTGTCTTTCTTTTACTTGTAGCATACCTGGCAAATCCCTTGCCAACCTCTGTGCCTTCTGAGCGGCCTGCCTGACATCATCTGAGCGGGATGGTGCAACAGCAGGGGGTGGACTTGAAGGGCTTCATGGCCCCTTCCAACTCTATGATTCTATGATCTCCACAATGCCTGTACATTTCCATAGTGATCGGCCCTTCCTTCCACCTCCTATATAGGCCCATCTTGATTTTGAGATCATTGCTAAGCATTGCATGTAGCCACCTAGGCTACACTGGCACATCTTCCAGTCAACTGAAAGGCTCTAAAAGGGAAATGGATATGCTGTGATTATCCATGCCTGCCTGCCTGCTTGTTTTTGAGGGCTGCTGGACAAGACCTCCTCAGAGGCCCTTCTTTGGTGAGTTGGCTCTTGCTCCTCTTTCTCATCATGGTTACCACTTGCTTGCTTGACCAGCAGCGAGTCAGGAAGCAAATACACTGTGCTACGTCTTGCTCCTCTTTCTCATGTGTCAGAGGAAGAGGCAGAGGCAGCTATCCAAGTTGCTTATAGTGGTGAAGAGAAGGAGCAAGTCCAGGTAGATCCTGTCCTTGGGACCCCTGCTGGGGTGGGGCCTATAGCAGGGACTCAGTCCACCCTACTCTTGCTGCGCGCCCTGCCTTTCATGCTTGCAGTTAGCCATTTTTTTTACTCAATTAGTTGCATTTTGCACAGGTGTGGAAAAAAAACCAGTTTGGTTACTTCTTTGTTTGCTTACTTCCCCATAATTTTTCCACATCACACAGAAACATCATCAGTCATACAGTATAAAATAGAATAAAACAACTATTTTAAAATAATTTGCTGTGCTTTGTACTTTATATTCATCTAGCAATAGCTCTGACCTACCATGAAGTCTGCCATGGAAAACGTTTATTTGAGAAGCTACCTTAAACAAACAAACAAACAAACTGTAATCCTATATACCCATGAAAAGTAGAGCTGACTGGGCAGGCCTCATTTCAAACCTATGGAGAAGTGGCCCTCATTCAGGTTAATGTACCTCAAAGGGCTGCTGTAAAGAGCTTATGTTCTCTTTAGCTCCTGGGAGGAGCTGTGAATAAAATGAGTCAATGCAGCAGGTCAGTGGTCCTCAAACTTTTTCAATAGGGGACCAATTGAAAGGCTGGTGACCGTTGTGAGTCGGTGAGGTGGGGGTGCCTGGGGGTGCGCGTGTGGGGGCTCGCTCACTCTGAGATCTCTCAGCGAGGCCAAAACCATCTCCAAGCGAGCAAGCCACCACTTCCCCACCTGCACAGCAAGCGCGCGTGTGGGTGGCAAACAGCGGCACAGGCCAGATGGATGGCCATGGTGGGCCGGATCTGTCCCACAGGTCGTAGTTTGAGGACCCATGCAGTAGGTGAAAGCAGAGCACAGGGGACTCCAGGTGCAATTCTGTGCATGTTTAAATGGAAGGCAGCCCTGCTGCCTGGAGAAAGCTGTGAGATGCAGGCCTTTTTCTGTCTACTCATGCAAAGGATCCCATCTTGAAATGCTGTGCCAATCTGCAAGGAGGGGTGCATCAGTTGTGTCATGTGACCTGCTTCCACTCAGTGGGGCAAAGTTGGAAAGCATCCATCCCTCAAGGAAAATGCAAATTGCCTTGCTGGGTCAGGCCAAATGTCCAAGTCTACCATCCTGATTCAGTGGGCCAAGAAAGGGTTAAGAACCTCTGCCCAGCTCTGAGTCTTTCAGCAATGATACCATCAATGCCATTCCTCTATAAGCATTACATATACCAGGTGCCTCCAGATGCTTTGGATAACAACCCCTATCATCCCCAGCCATTGGGAGACCAGGCTTCTGCCTGTTTGCTCACTTTGCAGCAACACACCTCACCTTTGGTGCTGACTTCTGTGGCCTGCCTGAATTGGAAGAAGCTGCTGAAGCATATTTTGTGCCCTTGGAGCTCTCATCCTCCTCTCTTGTCCTGGAATGAAATCAAGAAAGAGGAATTGGAGCTGGAAGAAAGAGAAGCAGAGACCCTGTGGGCCGCAGGTCTGCTTTGGCAAAAGAGACACTTCATTAAAAAAACCAGCAACCCACATCTGGGCTTCTTTGAAGCTGTACCCTGCAGCACCAAGGTTCACCTTCTCCAACACCTTCATCCTCAATCACAGCAGACTAAGTGCATGAAATCCTGTTCTTTCCACATTGCCCAATTTTAGACAAGGGTAGGGAAGAGTGAGCTCAGCTCCTGGGAGGCTCCCCGGGTGGGCCTACCCTCTTTCCCCCAGTCACCAAGCACAGGATGGTTCCCTGGCTTTGGTGTCATTTCCTCGCACTTATAAAAATTTAAATTGCCCTTCCTAAGGCTTAGTTACTGGCTGTAGACGCTTTAAGCTACAATATGATGGCGTATTGTTGGTGTTCTGGACAAGTTTTATCGCACCCCTTTTGCCTTAGACTCTGCCCACCACTGGGATGCAGCCAATTAGCACTGTGCTGAGACTGAATTCTAGACTGGAAGAGCGGTTCACTTCAGCATTAGCCTGAATGCTCCATGGGGCAGAAAGCAGTCAACAACTGGGAGGCTTCTGCAGCAAATCTGGTCACCAGAATGGTGCTTCCTGCCTTCTACCCAGTTCCCTGCTCAAAAGGTAAGAGAGAGGGAACAAACAGCAGACTGGGAATAAGATTTGAAATACATGGAACTGCCACACTTCCCTCCTTGTCAGTGGCCATCCAGCAAAACAAATTGCTGACCAAGGTTCTAGTTATACTCTAAAATATCGAAGTTGTCAAAGAATGAAGTCTTCCAATGGAAAAGGCGTAGCTTTGTAGCAGAATCCATCTTTTGCAACAAAAAACCTTGCTATGTGGAGTTCTCTATTCAGGATGCCCGCGAGCTAGCCATACCCTTTTCTGGGGAACTCCATTCCGTCTCACAACCCCACTCTGTTTTTCAGCTTCCCTCTCACCCAACAAACTCTTACTCCGTGTTCCGAGGCTACTGAGCATTCCCGATCCTCATTTGCATTTGATTCCCCCACTCCCTTCCCATTTTGTTTTGCTTTTTTCCTCAAGCATTTCTGTAAATCTTGGGGTTTCCTCAAGCAATGCAGCACTGTCTGAAAGGGGCCACATATTTAGCCTCCTTTAGTGCTGAGCAACCATTTGCGGGTGATCTGTTCAGGCAGGGCAGGCAGTGACTAGCTCATTCTGTGTGGCTGCTGCACCTCTCTCTCTCTCTCATTCTCTCTCGCACAGCACCCCCCCCCCCACTCCCCAGTGGCATGGGTCCAAACCACACGTGCAGCGGTAGCGGCAACACTTTGCCCATCTGACGGATGTAATATGGGAACCGAATGCAACATGCAAATCCTCTCCAATGATATGCAGGGCTGTCAGCCAGAAAAAAGAGCGGCTTGTTCTCCAGCTGGGCAAAGCTGAATGAAAACAAATGGGTGGAAATGGCAAGGAAGACTATCCCCAGGCAGACTCTGTTCTACTGTCAGACAACTCTTGCGGGGAGTAGGCTCTTCACTGGAAGTAGTGCACCTCCAGCAGACGCACAGCCCTTCTCTGCAGCTAGCCACTCATGCAGCGCTTCGCATTCCTCCGCACACTGTTCACTGCCCCTCCACTCCCCCCTTTCCCACGCCTCCCTTCAGCCTCCTTGCAGCCAGGGAGAGCCCAGACACAACAGCTGGCCCAGGCAGAAGCACACAGCCAGGCAGGGTTGAGCGAACAAAGTGCAGAAACCGGTGGGCAAACGAGGGAGGTGCTCGAGGCCCTTTGGTCTTGCATGGAAGAACACTGCAAGAAATAGCAATACAGGGGTGGGCCACATCAGCGCTTGCTTACCACTCCCATAAACCCTCACTGCTGGCTAGCTGCCTAAGGCTAATGGGATTTGCAGGCAAAGCATCTGGACAGTGGGTAGTACCCGCCACCCTGTGGGAGAACGCCTTTCTAGCAGTTTGCCTCTCAGCCACATTAGGTTCTTTTTGGGCACCTGCAGAAGACCCTTTTTCTTTCCCAAAGCATTATAACCTTAAGTTTTTTTTCAAACTGTCTTGTGCTCTTGTATGTTCGTTTCTATTTCTTTTCTTTTAATTTGCACTGCAGCTTTTTTATTCTGTTTTGATTTTTCCATCGTTTTCATCCTTTCATCCGTTGTTAATTGCCCAGAGAACCTCAGCCGTACTTAAGAGATGGCTCTTGGCTCACAGGGAGCAGCTTTATGCTGAGTCAGGACTTATTCCCTCTAGCCCAGTTGCATGGACCCCGCATGGCACCAATGGCTCTCCAGAATTTCTGGCAGGATTGCCTTGCCCCACATGCAGATGATGAGGACTGAACTTGGGAACTTCTGCATGTACAGCACATGCCCTGTTAACCACATTCCATGACTGATGGGCTTCATGGCCGCTTCCAGCTCTACTATTCTATGATTCCAAGTCTAAAATTGGAAGAGTCTCTGAGTATGTTCAGGTGGCAGGTTTATTTTCCAATGGTCTCATTCTCATCCATGCGAGAGGAGAGGGAATCTCAGGTAGTGTGTTTGCTCTAAGCAGGGAGAGGAAGTACAGCAGTAAATAATTGGTGGAGACAAAAAAAAAAAAAAAAGGCATCTGATACTAATTGTGCATTGAAAGATGATCCCTGCTGGGTTCCCTGGGGTGACTCATGGGCAGGCTGCTTCCTGATGAGGCTCCTGTTAAAATACAAACAGAACAGAGTACGCCCTCAGAGAGGCACCCTGGCAGCATGCTGTGGAGTGGAAGGGGAAAGAGAGCATGAGACAAAGAAAGATGACTGACCACTTTCAGACGAATCCACAGCATCCCCTTTGAGGATAGGATCCTGACCTATCCTGCATTTTTCAGTGCATGCAGGCATTCATGTTGTTCTGCGCGTATTTGTTCTGTTTGTACTTGTGTGTACAAAAAACCTGGATCTGGGGTCAGATTAGACGTAGCCAATGAAGCTGTGGCTCCTGGAAACAGAGTGCCAACATGGTTTTGGTCAGCAGGATACTGATGACATTTGCCATGCGGTGTCAGAATTCTTTCTTCTCTGTGGGCTGTTGTTGTTTCAAGCCATGAGTGGTCATTGTGTGATGGGTGTCATTTTCGCTTTGGCCAGAACCCACTGAGATAGGATATGATACAATGTGGGGTAGTCATAGCAGGGAAGGACAGAAGAGCACCCCTAAACTTGCATGTTTTAAAAAACTGTTATTTGATTAGTGCTCATTTTTGCACATTTGCTGTTTATTGGTTAAGAAGATAGCAGCTGTGTTTGCATAAAATATTATGTAAGGATTGCAGGTCTATCATCACGCAGGAGTGGATACTCTTGATGCATGATTGCTCCTGCTCAGCTTCTCTGGTGCTGTAGAGTAGGGTCAGGCAGAAAGAAGATCTAGAGAACTGGGTTCAAATGACACTCCAGGACTGAGGGTGGGAAGTCAAAGAAATGTAGGCTGTTGTTGAATTGTGGGATATTGTGTTGTCTGAACATAGTTGCGCTAACAAACCATGTATTGTTAACAACCCATGAAAAGAACCCATGATGTGCTGTCAGGTTCTGAACTGTGGGATGTTCACCATGATTGGTTATCGTGCTGTTATATTTGGGCTGGCCTAGGAATGTTAGAAGCTGCCACATGCTGGGCAGGTTCAGACAATATAGCCACCATGAGCACTAAGTTGCTTGGGGACCCCAGATGTGCCTTTTCTTGAAAGCAAACCTACTTCTAATTTATCCCTGGACTGAAAGAAAGATGAACAAGTGGGTCCTAGATCAAATTTTTGTTCAGGCCAGAACAAATCTTGGAAACAAAAATGACAAAACGGAGGATGTCATACCTTGGCTACATCATGAGGAGGCAAGACGCCCTCAAGAAGACAATCATGCTAGGGGAAGTGGAAGCAGAAAAAGACCAACAATAAGATGAATTGCCTGCATGTAAGAAGCCACCATGGCCTTGAATTTGCAAGAGCTGAGCAAGGCTGTCAAGAACAGGACATTTTGGAGGGCTCTCACTTACAGGGTCACCATAAGTTGGTGGTGACTTCATGGTGCATGACAACAAGAGGCCCGGCTAGACTGGAGGAAGCAGCCAACGAGAAAGGCCTCTGATACGTGAACAGCCCATGTACCTGCCTTTCCTCTTATCGAGGCCTGGCTGCCTACACTGGCCTAGGGCACAAGTGCAATTGCCCAGAAGCAATTGGCTGAACAGGTTTCTGCAGTACTGGGCACATGACAGAAAGGCTGGGTGACAGTGGTGCTGCTGGGCGATTCTGGACTTAGGGATTAATGAAAATAATGAGCAAATGGTAGGTCGCAAAGTGTCAGCTTCCCCTGTAATTTCACAGGTGAATGACTTCACGCTGCATTCCCCATAATTTGCTAAGGGAATGAATCCTGAAGTCAGTGGGAAGAGGCAGCTTTGCATTAAAGCAGATGGTGGCAATTGGAGCAGCTCTCAAGTTCTGGTGCCCATGCTTGGTAGGCTGTCTACTAGTGTACATAGAGCCCAGTATTGTCACCTCAGGGAGGAAGTGTCTTTCCAGAGCCTCAGGCAGGACTTTTTCCTAGCCCTAACTGGGACTGAACCCAGGCCTTTCTGCATGCAAACTACATGCTCCACCAGTTCTCTATGGCTCTGCTCTCCTTCCAGCACAAGTACTCATGAATGATAATCCAGGATTCCACAGGATTCTGGCCTGTGTTGTTTCGTATGAATGCAGCCACTGATGCAGTCATTCCATTTATTTTTCAGAAGAAATTATAACACAGGAGTCCACCACCACTAAAATTCAGAACATTTTAAACGGAGGCTTTGATCTCTGGGACATTTATTTGTAAGTGTGTTCAAATAGATAAATAAAGAACATCCAGTCTCAAAACACACATTTTTGCTACACCCCCACACTGGCTGACACATGTATCCCACCTGCATAAGAACAGTATTTCCCATTTCTGTACTGGTTCAGAATCTACTTTTCTTATATCACCTTGTTAATACTTCTACAACAGTTCTGTATGGTTCTGCAATGCTCAAACACACATCTGGGCATCATTTCTCTCTATCACAAAGTGCTCCTTTTGGAATGGACAAGCATCTAATGACTGAGTTAATAATGATACTGCAAATTATTTTCCTGCTTTACTCAGCTGTAGATGCACCATGGTAAAAGATACAGATCTACCATTAATTAAGATCAAGGAAGGAGCCTTATTGCAAAGCCATCTTGTCATCGTACCAGCCTTGCCCAACCTGCTGCACTGCAGATGCTGGGGACTTTACTCAACAACTCAGCCTCAGCCAGCGATCAGGAATTCCAAGAGCTATAGTCTGAAACATCTGGAGGGTACCACTTCCTTCCTTGGCTTGGAGATGCTGGAACTGAGCCTGAGAGCTCTTGCACGCACAGCATGTCCTCTGCCAATGAGCAATAGTCTTTCCCTTAAATCTGAAGTAAAGTTCTGTTCTCAGTGTTCTTAATAAAGGGTTGATTAAAATCAGCAACATAGAAATTCTTGTATATTGAGGCAGACTGTTGGTCCAGCAGCCGCAGCCCTTTTGAAACTGGCTGGGGTTTTGGGCAGAGCGCCTTTCCCCGTCTTGCCTGGAGGACTGAACTGGGGACCTTCGGTGTGTGATGTCTGTGCTCTGCCTCTTTGCAAGCGCAAATGGATACAACACCTAACACAAGAATGTGCAAATCCCTCAAACGCGCAGGAGTATGCCAATATTCACACTTATAAAACAAACAAAAACAGTCTCTCCCAACCTGGTATGACTGGACTACAGCACCCATCATCCCAAGCAACTATGTCTTCTGGCCTTGCCCCTGGACACTCACCTTTTGAAGACTTCTTGTTTCTGCTGACTCTTCTTAATTTTGCCCTTGTTGCATCTGTCCTGAGGGCCTGCTGTTCCCACCAGGCTGGGACTATCGTTATTTTCTTGCCTCTGCAGCTCTTCCAGACTGACCTCACTTCTTGAGAAAAAGAGGGAGAGGCGCCTCCTGAGGCCCCCTTTCTTGGCCATTGGGGCAACCCTCTGTGGAGCCACGTATGACCCACACGTCCTGAGGGGCCCTTGAGGGAGAGCAACCAGCTGGGACACGTCTTCTCTGCACACCCACTTTCTTTCTATAGCCAGAAGCACTCTGCTTTGGCCTTCACTTCCTCAGCCTCAGAAGTCCCACCTGCCTGGGAGGATCTGGGTGTACAGAAGGTGTGACACCTCCTGCTGACAGATCCAGGTGTGCCACGCTGGAAGCCGAGCCAACAGCCGAGCAGCCGGTCTGAGGTGTAAGCAGAGAAGGACCAGCTTATTCCCAGCTGCTGCCTCTTAGCCATGAGCGAATGTGGGAGTGTCGGCAATTGCAGTGCCTTTACAGCCTAGGGACACGTGTGCACTTAACACAAAGGGAAGCTGGGAAAGGATGCTGGTGGGAAGGTGACCAGCAAGAGATTAGAGGGGGAAGCTGCCGGATTAAATAACTGTAAGGTCCAACAAAGGCAGCTGCATACCCGAGGACAAAAAGGGTGCCCATTTATACATCACTGCATAGAGGACACAGGTATGTACAACATGTAGGTGTGTTAATGTATATGTATAGGTGGAAGACTATAATTTAAACAAAAACATGTTGACCAGATTCACACATAACCACCTCAGACTGGGAATGGATTGTCATTGAAATGTGGATTGTCCTAATGTATGAACCCTGCATTACGGTTTAAGTATGGGTTGTTAGCCATGAATAACCCCAAGTTCATGTTCTAACAAAAAACTATGGACTGCCTTTACACGTAACAACAGAGAGTGCAGGTTAAGTATGGAATGTTGTTGAATTGGCGGTTAGGTACAAATCCTACACTATGGCTTAATGATGCATTGTTAACCATCAAGAACCCCAAATTACCTAACAATCCACAGATTCTCTATCTGGATTGTTTGAGGTCAAACCCATAACTAAACCATAGTGCAGGGTTCACATATAACCTACAATTCACAACCACCCATACCCAGGGTTGCTGTTTGAATCAGGTCAAGAGTAGGGAAGGTTGTGACAAACTAGGTTGTTCAGTGCTAACTGTGGACAGGCCCTATGAAACCAGTTGCTGCTCTTTTTTCTTATAGTTCTTGACCTTTTAAAACAGGCCTGCCTGAACTGGGCTGCCCTCCAAATATAGGGCACCTTTAAAGAAAGCACCATCCTTGATACACAGGTCATCCTAAATCTGGTCCCTGTCAGAGTAGCTGTACTAGGCCTTGTCCCTGCTAATTAGCAGCAGAGCATGCGGACTGGGCCACAGGAGCACAGAAGACACCGGCCTTTGTAATGGTCATCTGAGGGGCTGCCAGGTGCCTGCCCCAGTTCCAGACACAGCCCTCACTGGAACTAGTTGCTGCTTGGGGCCTGCCTCCCCCCCACCCCCATAATCTTTAAGAAAATGCTATGCATGTCTGGGTATAGAAAAATTGAATGGCTGGCATGCTATAGTGAAGCCTTCCCCTCACACAAACACAGAAACTAAATTCGGGTTCAGGGCTTTAGAGCTCAGACCCTCCCCCATCTCTACCTTGTAATTAGGTTGCCGGCCAAATTATTTTTCTTTAATCTCTGTAGCCTGGCCTTCTGGGAAGTGAACCTTTTATGACCGGCCATGCCCATCACAGCAGCCATTTTAAGAACAGGCCCTACTCCCATGGCAGCCATTTTGTGATAAGCAACACTCAACATTCCAGTTGTGCCCCCTGACCACACCCCCAAATATCCTCCAGGACACAGATTTTGTTCTGCATGTGCATGCCTGTTCTTGCTCCCTACTGGGGAGCGGGAGGCAATTCCTCATTCAGTCAGAGGATTGCTAAAACTTAGCATGAGGAACAAAAGCTCACCCATTTTCAGACCTTTGTTCAGACCTCCGTTTTCCAATCCAACCTGCAGGTGTGAAAGAGGAACAGGAACCATGACAGTCTGACATCCTATTCTGTTTGTGCCTTGCCTTGTTCCATGCTGGCTGTTCTTATGAGATAAATTTAGGGTTCTGAGTGGAACATATTTTTTTTAAAAGTCAGTTTCCAGAGTTTTCTGAGAATCAATCTCTTATGAACTTATATAGAAAGGGTATTTCTGCAATGAGGAAGAAATTATGATCCCATCTGGAAAAACTACTTATGTGAATGAAGCAAGGCCCATCACCTCCCAAATTAGGCTGCCCCAGCATTGAACTGCCAGGAGATTTCTCTTAATATGTAGCAAAAATCTGCTCTCTGATAGTTCCACCCATTTGTTCCAGCCCTGGAGCAATTGAGAATCACAATCATCCATTGTCCTTGGAGCCACTAAGACTCCTATCTTGGTCTATTTCATACAAACTCAAAGCAGGCACTGCTTTGACAAATTCTCCCCAAATCCATTGTCTAGTAGTGTGCATAAATGTGCAGCGAGGCTTCATAAGCTGCTAGAAAGGGAGTGCTCACAACATGCTGAAAGGTGGCCCATGATTTATTTTAAACTTACAAATGCTACAGGGGTGAATTATTTTGGATACATTAATCCAGGGGCTTTAGAAATTGTATTGAACCTGCTTCATCTGGAGCAGCTGCTGCAACTAGCCTAAAGGGGACATGGGCACGCCTTTTGTACACTTCCAAAAATCTTCAACACTTCCTATCCAAAAGAGGTACCGGAGCCTCCTTTTGCTTCATGCTAGAGCTGGCCTTAAATTAATCTGTTCTCACCCAAGATCTTCCACCTGAGGTCACTCTCCCACCTCAGTTCACTACATAGGAGGGCCACCCCTGCAGCTTGCCATTCTCTCAGAAGATTCAGCAATCAGTGCTAAGCAGAGCAATCACTTGATTTCAAATCCAATGCTCCATCTGGTGGCCCAGAGAATTTGCCTTGGCGCTAAGGACCATTTGGCTGTAAGGAAGAGATGCACAAGAAGCCATTCTCCATAATCTTTATTTGTTTCCATCATTCCCCCTGCCCCATAAATGGTACAAAAATGGTGATGGGGAGAAAGGAAATGCAGCGATGGGGATTTTGGACATCACTGCAAGACACATTCAGCAGGACAGCTGCTTCCCTGGACAAAGTCCTGCAGCCTAGACATGAGCATCCCCACCCAACAAACCCAACACGGTCAGCCTTTTCTTCCCACCCTCTTCCTCCCCACCTCCCACTGTCCCACCCATCAGCTTCATAAAAATTCAAGAGTTTTGATACAAAAAGGCTTTGGTTGCTAGCAGTAAACATGGAGTTACATTCGTTTTGTCTCCTAGTACACAATCATGTAGCCACACAAGAAATTTGTTGCCCCCCTCCCACCCCCCAATACATTCATTGCTCCCTATTCCACAATGACCCTGAGCGCAGACAATGGCATAGGCCCGCCTGCATTCGCACTGTTTGTCCCCTAATGCATAGTGTCCATCACTGTCTAACTGACAAAGCGATTGCCTGTTCCAGGGTGCGATTTATTTGTAAGACTGAGCTGAGGAAGTTCTAGGAGCCACCTTTTCAAAGCTTCCTCGCTGTCAGAGCAATACAACAGTGGAACCAGTTGCCTAGAGAGGTGGTGGGCTCTCCCACACTAGAGGCATTCAAGAAGGAACTGGACAGCCATCTGAGTGGGATGGTGTGACTTGGTGTCCTGCAACAGCAGAGGGTTGGACTCAATGGCCTTCATGGCCCCTTCCAACTCTATTATTCTATGATTCTAAGTTGTCGCACTGAGGGATATGAACCGAACATCCCCAACACAGGCCCGCTGGCTGGACTTTATGAGAGCTGCATTCTTCATCCCTCTGCCAAGCACCAGGCTAGGGAAGGTTGGAAGAGGGCCAAGGGTACAATTTTCCTATTCAGCCAACATGGCTTACAGATAAATCGCTGTTATTTCAGAATCCAGTGGACCCAGTTGTAGGAAGAGATGGGAAGCAGGCACCTGAACCAGCTCTTCTATGGCAGTGTTGCTAAGTGGCAAGGTACGAAGAGCAGGTTCCCACCTGCTCTCTACCCTCCATATTCTGGTGCAAATGCCCATTGCATGCTTTGGCTATTTTTCTTTTAAGTTTGTAAACAATCATCAGAGGAAGTTGGAAAGAAACCTGAAAGATTTACAGACACTACACTTTACACATCCTAACATCTAGAAGGGAGGCGGGGGAAACAATGCTGCTTGGCTATTATTCTATTTATTTAAAGTTCAGTACAAAACTAGAAGGGGAAGCATTTTCACACTTTGGACACACCCCGGGGAAGCTTTCCTTTCACAATCAACCTAGAGCAGGCAGTATCTATTGTATTAGGCCCCATTGGAATGGGGACATCCTGAGGTAGGTATGGTAAAGATCCCCACAACAATGTCTGATCTAAATTGCCACCACCTGCTGCAAGTTCAAGAAATGGACAGCACTCCCCACTACAGGCAAAGGTTATCTGTTGCTGGTGCTCTCTCAAATTCCACAGCTTTAGGCTCCATAGCTTCCAGTCCTTTTAGATCTTGGCAGGAAGCAAATATTTTCTTTCATTAGCAACATATTTGCAGTCAATTCAACAAGGTGGGATGGACAACTTAGTACATCCAGATGTTTTAGAATACAACCCCCATCTGCCCCTGCCAGCATAGCCAAAGGCAAAGAACTAGAGGTAGTATTGTCCAAAATATTTGGAAGGCACCAGGTTGCATAAGACATCTTTCAGTGATTTAAAAACAAATATGCAGACACAAAAACTGTTTGGCAATCAGTCCATTTAGAAATGGTCATACAGCTAATTATTCAATGCACTGGACTCTTTGGAAGGAAAATATACTCTGAGGCAGATAGATGATGCTGTGAAGATTAATCAAGAATCTATGTTCCTCTTTGATTTTTATATAATTTCCAGTATCTGTCACTAGTTCATAGCTCAACAGATGGAGAAAGCTTGACCTCTGATCCCAAGATAGGGGAGATCTGACTCTGCTTCACCCTACAAAATACCTTGGCTTTTCCCACATCTTGATATGGCTGATATCTCAACTGCTATGGAGGACTTAAAAGTGGTATCTGTGCCCGGGGATATTGCATGCCATCACTGGCCAAGTTGCAGGCCCTGCACCAGCTTTCCCCAGTCTGGTGCCCTGCATATGTGTCAGACTACAACTCCCACCAGCCCCAGTCATTACAGCCAATCCTCAGGGAATATGGGGGTTGCTAGTTCAAAGCCTCTGCAGGGCACCCAGGTGAAGAAGCTGGCCTTCCACTGAGCAAAGTAACCCTTAAGCTAGTCACTCCAAACTTGATGTCCTCTAGACATATTGGACTACAACTCCCACCATTCCTAGCCAACATTACTAGGGATGGCAGAAGCACATCTGGTGGTCATGAGGTTGTGGGGGACTGCTCAGAAGCTGTTGTGAGGAAGAGAAACCCTGCAGTTGTGGTGGGACTTCCTGTTCGTGACATTGGGCACCTTTCTGCCCGCAAAGTGTGTCTCTTTGCAACAGGCATCTGGCCCTTTCCATTCTATTCCATTCTGGTCCTGTCCTTTCCAGCAATGGTATACTTTCCCTCATTGGCTCTGCAAAGCTGTCTCAGCTCTTCCAGGCTCTCAGCACCTGAAGGCTAAATGGAATTCTGTTAAATTACTCGCAGTATAAACACGAGGGGCACAATATTGGTTTGGCTTCCCACAGCAACTTGTAGAAAAGCTGGGATGCAGCAAATGGGACTGGGCTACAAGGTCAAGAACACAGTGGAACATAATCACTGATTCACAAGGGGCCCTATTCAGCAGCCATGTGGTACTTTAAAGAACAATGATTTTATGTTGGCATAAGTTTATCCGGAGGGTCCAGGAAAGCTTATGCCACAATACATTTGTTCAGATGATATGTTTCTATCAGAAATCCTGGCTAACATAGGCATAGCTGACACAGAAGGACAAGAGAGAAGAAACAGGGGTAAAGATGAAACACCAGCTGAAGGCAAATTATATTCTAGCCCTTACACTAAATTCACGTGGGACACAATCCAGAGAGGATCTTCCATGCCAGCCTTCACTGAGCAAGTTTTGCAAGAGCACAGCAGATATGGTTCTGCGCAGTTTATGCCACAGAACTTCCTGATGGATTTTAGGTTAGATCTGTCTCCCATTCTACTCACCCAGCAACAGCACCCAATTTTGCCACCTCATCTGACCACAGAGAAAGCTATCCGACTCTTACCTGCCATGACAGAAGAAGAAAGGTGCATGATTCTGATGAAGAGGCTACCAGGTGAGAAAAAGCTGAGACTTTTGAGGATGGGTTTCTGGAAAGAGAGATGAAGTGTAGCATTGCCCAGACATGGGAACACTGGTGAAGACAAGCTGGGTAGCTAATGGCTGTACTTATTGGCTGCTGGAATAGGGTTGCTGAACCTCAGGCCAGCACACCAAATTCAGAACACCTGGGGCTAGATGGCCGCCCTCCCTCTTTATCCCAGCCAATGGTCTAGCAGTTTTCTGTTTTTGATGCTGTTCCATTTTGCACCCCCCCCCCCAACTTGCCTAAAGTTGAATTCAACTCCTCAGACTCAATGAAGTTCAGCAGCCCTAAACTAAGTCAGCTGTGGGCAAAATTCAGAAGGAAACCCTGGGCTGTCTGGCGACAAGGGTGACACTGCAGAGGCAAGTTTCTAACCAGATTATGCCCCAAATCTTTTCATCTCTGTGTGAATCCAGCAAGAGGAGAAAGAAGAAATGTGTTCAAAAACAGTGACCCCAAACATTGTTCTATCCACACTTAGAAACAGCAAGGTAGAGCAAAAACACAGTCTTGTTGCTTTTGATTCTTTGTGCTGTGAAACTGAACAACTCTGAAAATGGTAAAAAGTCACACAGTTCCATTCTGTTCAGCCCCAGCGGCTGCTGAGGTTCTATCCCTGAGATGTGCAAGAATACCTGAGAATACATTGCAGTAATCATGTCCTCTTTTTTTCTTCTTTTTCTTCCTTTTTTCCTCTTAAAGATTACAATATACAAAAATACAAAACAGAATATTTATACTTAAAAAACCCCAACAACAACGACCAATGAACATTTATCCAAAAGAAAAGAAAAACAAACCCAAAGATACGTCATACACGCACGTCGTAGTGCAGGTTCACATCGCGGCTTCAGAGCAGAGGGGAAGGCCTACTCCCCCTTCCCATGGCTTGCATGGCAAGTCCAGCTGTCTGTGGGGACAAAATAAATTAAAAGGCAGAAGTAGGGAAACCTGGCAGGGCAAAGGAGCAGCAGCTTTCCCCTGATCGTGGCTTTTGGAAGAAAAATTGGGAAGATTCAAATTCAGAGCCTTTGTGCTTAAACTGAGTATTTGGATCAGGTGCTGGATTCTCCATGAGGCTTCTGGGAGTGCCAAAGTCTCAACAATAAGCCAAATTTATGGGTGGAGGAGGGCAACCACACAAAGGTGTATGTGTAAAGGAACACTGCTACACCGAAGAAAGACAATGCCAGATCTAGGCTTTAGGCTTACTGAAACATTCGCCAGGAGGAAAACTTTGTTTTGGTTTAAAAAAACTGCATTTATGCAGCACACAAAATAATCAACATTTCTGCATATGGCTACAGCCCAAAGCTTTCCACACAGACAATCCAAATCTTAGTGTGAAGAGACAGGGCAAGTTTTAGCCCCATAGTTTAGTCTAACTATGGCAATTGTACCCAAGTGGAAACACAGATGCCACAATATTGTTTACTTTTTGTGGTCCCCAAAGTCTTGAAAGGCTTCTGAATAATCATCTCTATTCCTCATGCCTTGAAGTCTCTGGAAGTGAGGTAGCATTTGTTCTGGTCTTTTTAGAGACCAAAATGTTGAGCGTGTGTGCTTCATAGCAGCTTTCCCCAATCAGATGCCCTCTAGATGTACTGACTACAGTTCCCCATCAACCCAGTATGTAATGGCCAGGGATGGTGGGAGTTGTAGTGGCATGTGACAGGTGTCCGGGCATGTGACAGATGCCTGGTTAAGGAAAGTTACTGGTGCCATTGCTTTCTCCTCCATATTTTCTTAGAAATACAGTCACAAAAAGAGCTGGAGGACCAGGAAAAATGATCTAACTCAGCTGCCTGATCCATATGCACAAATATTGTCCGTACATTGTGGTTCACATGTAGAGAGAAACCAAAGGGCCTTTCTTCATAGCAGCCATTTTGAATTTTCAAGCTACAGTGAAGAGTACCATAGTGTGCTATTACACTTGAACCTGGTGGGTGTGGGTTGGGATGGGCTGACAAACCAGCCAGAAACCATGGAGTAGTTTAGGGTCTGTGGATGGCTTGTCAACCATCCCAAGAACCCACTGCTGGGCTTGCACAAGATAAGCTACAGTGTGTCCTCACCATGTCCCAAATAATCAAGATGGCAGCTGCCACCTATAAGGAAATTTAGCTATGTGGCTGCTCATTACATGTAAACCAGGCCACTGAGATCCAAATATTTCAACTTCTTTTTTAAAAAAGATGTCTTTGGGTTGTTGCCAAATACAAAGATGAACGTCCTGCACCTCCATATCTTAGGAAGGGACAAGATCTGTGGACCTCATCCCAAGCTGAAACAAGGGTGGGGGCGGCATCCACATCCACCCCCACCTTGATAATTCCCTCTCCTGAGCTCTTACAAGGTTTATCAGCTGCTGCCTCCTGCCCAGTGCCTGCCCTCCCAAAGCTGGAGGACAAAGCTGTTTGCTGCTCCCCGTTTCGCTGACTTGATGCCCTGAAGCCTGCCAATCCAGTTGATCCCCCTCTTGATTACCCCAACATTATTCCCTGGTTTCAGGAAGAAGGGGCGAGCTGTGCATTTCCTCCTCCTCCCGGAAGTAGGCGGGTTTTCCCTGAGAACTGGGCGACTGCTGTGTTTTGACGGGGCAGTTGGCCACCATGTGGGCAATGCTTTGGCAGAAGTGGCATTTCTTGGGCTGTGGAGGGAGCTTGCATTCTTTGGCGTGATGATCTAGGCCACCGCAGTTGTAGCATCTGGGAAAGAGAAAGAGAAGACAACAGGGAGCTGGTTAAGATACCTTGCTATTGGCTTCTGGAAGCCTCTGCGGAATCTTTTCAAAGGGAAAAAAAAAACTACCGCAATCAAACCACAACAGACAGTACTAATTCAATGAACCGGGTGGACTGAATTACTTTCAGCCAGTTGGACGAATTAAGTTGCAAAGAAGCTGCTGGGAACCTGCCTTCCAGCAAAGCTGAAGGCAAATCAGGTCCAAGCCAAATTATCAAAAATACCAATGCACTGCCAGTAATTAAGAAGATTGTCAACGCTTTAGAATGGAAAAAGACCCCTGCAAAAGCTGGGAACACACCAAGTGGTTGAGGGACTTGGCTGGGGCCAGAGGAATACATGTATCCTACTGGAGAGGCATGGCTAGGCTGACCACGGACTTCAACCATATCCTATAGACTGCAGGAAGGAAACCTTTTGCCTTCATGGACCAGACTGGCCCCTGACTGATGCTGCCTCTGTTCTTCTGCACAGGGAAGGTGATGGAAGAGCAAGGCAACTGGATTGCTCTCCATCCTTCTCTTTTTTTCTGAGGGAGCAGAGCTTTGGGGAGAGGCCCTGGTGGGCAAGCCTGGTCCATTAGTTCGAAGTTCCCCACCCTCACCCTAGTCCCTCAGCTAGCTTAGCTTGCGTGCTGGTTTCTGCCCAAAGTCCTCTTAAAACACACATGTGGATCCATGTATAAAATGCTGCTACATACTAATCAGGAGCCTGCTGTGCCATTCCTGCATGAGAAACACCCCCCTTTCCTGCAAGCTCTCTAGTCCCCATATCTGAGATTATTTCACTTTCCATTTTCTCTCACTAATAATAATAATAATAATAATAATAATAATAATAATAATATCCAAGTCTTGAACTCAAAACTGAAGCAGAATGCATGTCATCTTGGATGTGGCTACATCCTGTTTCGCCAAGCAGGAGCATAGGCAAATGAAGAGCACATCTGTGTTTATTGTGTGTGAAGAGTGCATACAAACCCCCACTAGGGGGCACTCCTGCTCTGCTATCACACTGCTACCAACCAGATCCTGCAAGATATATATGGGCATATATATATGAGGACTTAAGGCAGATGAGATGAGGGTTTAAGGCAGACAGGGAATTATGGGAATTGTAGTCTACCACATCTGGAGGGCAACAGGCTGGGAAAGGCTGATTCATGACCACTTGGTTTTGCACCATCTGACAGGGACCCACTCCTCAAGAGGAAGGGGCTACAACCCCATGATAAAGTCCAAACTTTTCTTGTGCCTGTTCTCTCAACCTTACTTTCCTATCACGTGCAATAAAAGAACACGAGTGAGCAAGTCATGCATTTAAGGTTCTCAGACAGGCACCATCCAGATGTGTCAATACTGAGCTAAACAGACCAAAGGTACATGTATCAGGTGCCTCCTGATATGCCCTGCTGTGGGAAGACTCCACGAGTGTCTCTTCTTCTTGTTTCTGAGTAGCATGCACCGAGGGGTAAGGAACCAACTAATTGGCCACATGATGCCATCTTGCAATCACATGCACACAGAACGTAGGCATGGGTCCATACCGTTCAGCTCCAGGGGTTTCTGACCTCTGACCTTTTGCTCTGAAAATTTGTATCTGCCACTCCATTTGTAAAAAGGCACAGGGGAACATTTTATGTAAAGAAAAGACCTCCAGCTGCTCCTCATCTGAAGAAAAGCCAGGACACCAAGCATGGCACAGCATGCAAGCTAAAACTTGAGTGTGTTTGAATTCAGGACTACAATTCCTGCCAGACCCTGAAAAACTGCAGGGGGTCAGGGATGATGGGAGATACAGCCCAAAAAAGCTGGAAGGCACTGGGTTGGGAAAAGCTGCAAGGGAGGAAAACTGAGCAAGAAGGCAATCTGTGAGCCAGGTATCATGAGGCTTCCACCACAATTATATCAAGATTCTGTACATGGGCATGCAATCATTTCTATGCATAGTCCCATCCTACAATAAAGAACTGGTAGCTGGGACCATGGCTCAGGGAGGAACCATGGCTCAGAGGCAGAGCCTTAGGAGTCCCAGGCTATGCCTCCCAACATGCTGGCTGGGCATGACAGGAGCTGTAGTCCTGCAGATTGGGAGGGCACCAGGTTGGGGAACAGTGTTCTTGAGCACTGCCCAACAAAGCCAGCATACCGCAGGTACACAGAACTAGGCCTCCGGCTCAGAGAGCCCCAAGTGTGGTGGCGGGTGGTTTCCCACAAAGCCATTCGCATCCTTGAATCCTGGGTCTGGAACAAGCCTTACCTGTCTCCTTTTGATCGGCGTTTCTGGAGGTTCTTCCCCTTGGGTCTCCTCTCACTGCCGATGCAAAACACACCCCCTGGACCAGTGACTCGGATGGACTCCAAACCCTTGGAGGATTTTTTGAAGGTGAATTCAACGGCCTCTCCTTCCTTCAGGCTGCGGAAACCTTCCATGTGGAGCTTGCTCTGAAGGACAGGAAAAAGTAGGGAAGGGAAGAGAGGCTGCAGTAACAGTTAGGACAAATGCCAGCAAGGCTAAACTTTTGTGCAGCATGTCTCACTGCACATCCGCAGGCAACCGCAGCCTTGCTGGAACACAGAGAGGTTTGGATTGGGCTTGGCAGCCCTTTTTGAAATTTGTCTGACTCCCAAAAACAGGACAACCAAACACTTGAATACCATCAAAATGGTACGAGCTTTGCTCAGATAGGAACACCCATCTCATCAGTGGCAGGACAGAAAACATGTTCCTGAACACAATCTAAAGCTCCGCCTTTTGAAGCATTCATTATTTTCCAGTACAGCTTCTGTGGAGAATACCAAGGATTCCCAGTGTGATGGTACAACAGCCTCCTCCAACTGGTTGGCCTCCACATGTTCGGAACTTCAGCTCGCATCAGCCCTAGGCTGATAATGCTGAGTGACAGTATGAATTGCCCTCCTTGGCCAGGACCAGAGATCAGAGATGACAAGCTTCTCAAGACAACACACATTTCAATGCTGGCCCATGGAAGGGTTTGTTGCACCTGACTTGCACAAGTCAGGTGGAGCCTCTTTGGGCACAGGTGGGCAGCCAAACAGCCACCTTCTTGCAGTCTTTGAAGTCAAGCTCTCCTGGAGGAGGCCAACCTCATGTCTGCACTGTACTATTTTAGACTTCAGCAAAAGAACTTCATTTCCTTCAGTGAGAAAATGCTCTACCATCAGAAGAAGTTCCTTGCATTTAGCATCTCTGAGAGAAGGCAAGGTTAGAACCTGATATTCTGCAGGAAATAGTGATCAAGTAGTGAGTAGCTAAAACAGCAAGGTCATGCAGAAGGGGGAGGTACTAGTAAGCTTGGAAACCCCATGGTTTGTAGACCCTCCACCACAAGTCTTTAGGAAGAATGCCTCATCCCACCACCCCACCCAGAATAATCAACCCCAGTAGAGATTGAATATGTTCAATTGCCATTAAATTCGGCCTGTTGGTTGGAGAAAAACAGAAAGAGAGACTTGGGGGTGCAATGCTGAATGCAAAACTCTACACTGCAACATTTTGTTACAGGCCTCATTTGTAGGTTACACTTTTTGCAGAACCCCTTTTTCTTATGAGACTCACCCCAACCACTGTACCTGCCCAAGTCATTTTTCCCCTGAGGAAGAATACTAAAATCTTCCTCCCTTTCAATCTTCATATATTTGCAATAAGCCCTGGGGAACATGAAATAAAAATCAATGTACTATATCTCTAAATCAAGTAGTTGGAACTAACATACAAGTAGTTGAAACTACTCTAAATCAAGTAGTTGGAACCTTGGCCCACACCACTGCTGCAAATGTTCCTTGGAGATTAGTGGTGAAAATCCTTTGAATCGCTAGTTAAATTCAAAACTTGGGGTCACAAGGAGCTTTTGGAATGTGCACCCCCCCAAAAGTATTAACTACACACAGATTTTAATATTTTTCCGAGAAAGTCTCTCACTCTTTTCCATGCAGAGCTACAAGTAAACATGTCTGTTTATATGCAAACTTGAGGATAATAAAATCACTCTTTTTAAAAGGCTCTGGGGGAAAAAAATCTATGCTCATGGATAACTAAAGGCCTATTCCACCAAAATATATGAAGGGTGCAGTCCTCACCTATGAGTCTTTTGCACCAAACTCAACAGGATTTACTTTGGAGTAAACAATAGGATTATGCTATAAATATTCTTTTTGTTGTCTCTTACAATGCAAATCAAAATTGTGAAATGCTAAACATGGGTTATGGCCACAGTTTTGATGGATTAAGGATCAGGTTCATCAGATACAAGAAATGCTATCCTCAATTGGCAGGGTCCAGGCACACAGAGATGAAAAGAGAGAAAAATGTAAACAGTAGGGGTCGATTGCACATGGCATGCAAAAATTGCAGTTGGCAACCATTCAGCTGAAGCCTAAATGTATACAAAACAATCGCTGTGTCCATTCAGAGGAGCAATTGTTCATGAAAATCCAGCTCGGGGCACCATCAAGTGTGGCTTTCCAGAACACCTTCAACTAGATACTCAAACTGTTTCAACAGGGGGCCAGTTGAAAGGTGCTGGTGATGGGCACAGGCTGCCAAGGCAGTGCGGGCGGGCGGAGTGGCATGCGTGGGCACGCAGCGAGGCAAGCATGCATAGAGATTGTTTTTGCCGAGCGAGTCCAAAATGATCTCCACATGAGCAAGCCACGTGCGTGTGGCGAGTCCAAAACTTCTATGGGGGGCCAGAAAAATGGGCATGGCGGGCCGGATCCGGCCCATGGGCCATAGTTTGAGGACCCATGAACTAGAGGGTTACAGCATCCAATGGAAGGCAGGAGGAACACAGAGGCTAGGTTTGCTTCTACACTCTCCTCACCCTTCAAAACACTTAGATGGCTGATCTTGGGAGATGCTGGGGCAGCACCAGGATTCCTCAGAGAATGACAGTGCTTTGCTCCTCCCCTCCCCTCCGAATGCACCCCTCCTGCACACTGGCTCCAAAGATAGAAGAGCACCTTTGGAGCCTAGTCAGTGTGGAAAGAACAGCACTGTGTGCAAGCCCCAGCTCTGATCTCAGAAGAAACTTCCAAGGGTTTTGGCCTATTCTATGGTCCCCAGGATAGGATTGTGCTTTCAATGCAGAATGGCTTAGTTAATTTACACACCTAGTATAAATATTGCTACCTATGTTTTTCTACACATTTAGAGGGCCAGTTAACTGGGAGAAGTAAATCAAGAACATAAAAGCCAGTGAAACAATTTAAACAGCACATAATAAAACAAGTAACACAGAATAAAAAACAACACAGCATATAATGCAATGAAGCCAAAGTAAAACCAGCAACAAAAACTAAAGAGTGACTGAGAAAATAACTTTTATTCATTAGTTATTTGTTTCATTTTTGTGCCACCTTTTTACTAAGATACTCAAGGCAGCTTACAATCACAAATAAAAGCCTGATTAACACAATCAGAAAACAAATGAATTGAAACACAATTAAAGGCACAACAGGAACAGAATAAAATCAGCATGCAGCTCAACAAGCCAGTTTATATGCCAAAGGCTGCCTTGCATAAAAATGCCTTTCCATGCTGGCAGAAGGATTAACAGAGGAGCAAACTAACCCTAGCTCAGAAGGAAGTTCCTCCTGGGGAGTGGCCAATGCAAAAGCCCTCTTCCACATCTCTACCACAGACACCTCTGACGGTGGCTGTCTCCAGAGAAGGGACTCTCCTAAAGATCTTGCAGGCTTGTATGGTGAACTCTGGGTATAAAAAGTGGAGTTTGGGTCTAAAAAGGTCTTCAGCTGTAAGAACAGAACAATGGCACCAAGTGAGGGCACTTCATACAGAGGATGCCACCAGTTAAAAGGCCCTGTCTCTAATAGCCACCTAACTCACTCCATTTGGCAGGGATACTTGATGGAGGCACTTGGAAGAGAAAGCAATCCCCAAAATGTTTAGAGGTGCAAAGTCAAAACCAGCCCTTTGAGTTACGACCAGAAACAGTAGCAGTGATTGTAGATGGCAGAATACTGGCATGTTCTGTGAATACTAATGTGAATCGACCATCATGGACAGAAACAACATCACTTGCACTGCCCAGCATCACCTGAATCCCAGGCAGTTCCATGATTTGCTTCAACCTTACAATGGAAATTCAAGCATAAACTAGCTCCTAGTTTGCATAAGAGGTTAGGTACAGTAGGGGGTTAGCAGAAGGTAGATCTACTGGTAGATCTCTAGATGAGTTTTAGAAGGTCAAAGATTTCCAGCTCCTAATAGTTTAAAAACTGAGAGAACAACAGACCTTTATTCCCCCCCTTCCTATATTAGGTGAGAAAGCTTGGGCAGAAACAATTTGTATGGAAACAGATCCTCGCACAAGATCCAGTGCTGGAGCTGAAAAGGAGCTCCTGGGTTGAGGACAGGCTCCAAGGAGGAACCTTCTGCCTTCCTACGAGTATGTTCACTATTTCACATGTGGCTGGTGGATCTCAGGAAAGAACCAAAGTACATCCCATAATTTTAAATTCTACCCACTCTTGCAAGTTTGGCAGCAGTTTATACAGAAAGCCAGTGTGGTGTAGTGGTTAAGAGCATGGGACTGGGACTCAGTCGATCTGAGTTCTAGTCCCGGCTCGGCCATGGAGCCAACTGGGTGACTTTGGGCCAGTCACAGACTCTCAGCCCAACCTACCTCACAGGGTTGTTGTTGTGGGGATGAGATGGAGGAGGAGAATGATGTAAGCTGCCTTGAGCCCTTTGTAGGAAAAAGGCAGGATATAAATTGAAAAATAAATAAATAAAGCACACATTAAAAAAACAAAACAAAACATCAAGTGAATGAGTGTGCCAGAGTGTGACACAATTTTATTAGGCTTTCATTCTGACTTTGGGCAGTTCTCACATTACAGGCCATCCAGGGTCATGCAAGTTGAGGTGGCCAGGATCCCTTTATGAACTTCATGACTCCTTGTGATTGAATTTTGCTAACTTCAGTCAACTGAATCATACACAAAGGTTTGAATTTCAGAACATATTGCAGCTTAATTTTGGTCAGTCTTTCAGGTGAAGCTGAACGTTCGTTTTTGTTGCAATACACCACTGTGGCTGTTGTCTTAGAACTTAAGATAGAACTAACTTGGTATTCTCTATTATAGTACATTTGTTAGGAGAATTAGAAACAGCATGTGGATGGACACACACCAACTAATTAAAACTCAATCAACTTCATTGAAAGTCACCATTGAACTGCTGTATTTGTAACATCTGCAAAGTGCCCAGATCAGGTCTCTAAGGGCTGTTCCCAAACGCTTCCCGCAATCCATTTCTCGGTGCTAAAAATGGATCAATGAGCTTTTTTGTTGTTGTTGTTGTTCCCCGGAGCACTCAGTTTACCGCTCCACCCCTTGGTGCCCCTCCACCCCTCACTCGCGCGTGCATGCACTTTTTCGATCTATGAGAAAAAGGACTGGCTTAAATTCCACAATAGTTTAATCTAAGCTGTGTGTGTGTGCATGTGCGCAGAATAAGACCAGCTGGCCAAAAACAAAACTAAGATTATTCACTCCAGTCTGTAAAATGCCTTTTGGAGGGAGATCCACCAGGCTAAAATCTTTCTCTTCCAAGAGGGATTCAGTCTTAGATCTGTTATTAACTTTATTGGTGGCTTTTTCCTCTTTTTTAATGTTTTTGTTGATTACCGAATTAGTTGAGACTGTATTGTTTGGGGGTTTGTGAATTTGTCCCTTGGCTAGTTGTGGGGTGGGGAGCCAGTGTGGCATAGAGGTTAGAGTGTTGAACTGGGTCTTGGAAGATCCAAGTTCTGGTCCCTGCTTGGTCAGCTTTGACTCTCAGCTTGATTCACCTCACAGGGTTGTTATGACAATAAAACTAAGAGAAGGAAGACCATGTATGGAGCCAGCTTGGTTCTTTCTTGGGAAGAAATGGCAAATAACAACAGCAACATACACTGCAAAACATAAATGTGTCCAGGTGCTGTTTCCTGTATACATTATGTAATTAGATCAGACTGTTAAACTTGTCCCAATGTTTCTTAGATAGAATGGAGCACATGCTTAGAGCACAGACTAAAAGAAAGTCAGCGGCATGAAGAATACAGTGGAAAGGTATGACCCTGCTGACTTGGTGTTCATGCATTTTCTGACACATGCACGGAAAACAAGATGCCTGCAAGCCTCCCAACTCAGGATTACAGGCATCCTATGCGAGGACATTTCCTGTTGCCTCTTCCCTTCAAGTCCTCTAGGCACCTTTGGCTGACTCTGTAGTGCTTGGGAAGGGAAGGGAAGGGAAGGGAAGGGAAGGGAAGGGAAGGGAAGGGAAGGGAATGTTGCCAGGATCTGTCCACTTCAAGCAGCCCCCATTCCTTGCACTTGCAGCCCCTTTAGTCTACATGCATGTGTATTTGCTAGCATATGCATGAGACACTGGATGACCTTGGAGAAGCAAGATACCTTCATATTAATGTGCATACTAGCGTGTGCATGAGAAAACAAGATGCCTTCATCTTCAGGCTTGGAATTACCAGCATGTGCACATGAAACAAGATGCTTTTATCTAACTGCCCAAAGCAGCCTCCTGTGTAAGATCTGCTGCACAAGAGTTAAAGGACTTGCTTTCTACTAATTTTCTGTTATTTTTGTTTACTGCTGGAAGTGTTAGTTAGCGCCTTTGATTTGGAAGTCATTGATTTGACTTATTTTTCTGAAGGCCATGTTACTTTTCAAAGTTCTTTTTTGAGAATGTTCTTTCTTCATGAATACAGGAAACCACTTATTACTGTGAGAAAAGCAAGAAAGGAAGACTACACAAGAATTAAAATGTATATAATTACCTGAAGAGTGCTTAATGCAGCTTTTCCTAACCTCATCCCTTCCAAAGGAGCTGGACTACAATTCCCATCATTCCAAGCCAAAGCTCATGCTAGCTGGAGATTATGGAAGTTGTACTCCTGTTGGAGGACACGTGCCTGGGGAAGGCTGGGTTAAAGCATTGCATGCATGTTACCTCAGGGCTATTTGCAACAACCCCACAGAATTACATTAATCAGTTATCTTTACCTTAGATGAAAAATGGGGTTGAAAAATTGCATTTTTGCCTTAGGCCACCTAGCACATTCTCAGGCACTTCCCACTTCAACCGCACTAAATATATAAATAATTTAGTGCCCCTCCACCAATTCATCATTGGCATAGAACCACAACTTCAGAATCATTAAAAAAAACACACACTGATTTTAATTCATGTTACTGCATTTCTATACCCCCCATAGCCAAAGCACTCTGGGCAGTTACCAGCATTAGCTCACCCATCAAGCTTTCAACCCAGCCTGACTCTGCTTAGCTTCTAGGATTAGGCAGGATCAGCAAACTTCAGGCTATATGGAAGTCTATATATTAAAGTCCTGTATTGAACTATACACACACACACACACACACACACACATGTGGTGGGGGGGGAGAAAAAGAGAGGGATAGTTAAAGCCACCTGTAAAGTTCACTGAGATGGACTTTTCTTATAATCAGCTCACAGTTTTGCAGTTGATTCAATCTGAAGTCAGGAATCAGTGGGGCAAGAGACACCGTTATGCATCTGCCTCTTCTCTTGTTCAGTGGGGCAGGCCTCACCCATGGGAGGAATGGAGTGGACAGATCCCTCTTGTAAGGGGTGCACCTGGTAGGGGATGTATCCAGGGATGTACATTCCCTCTGATGGGAGAGTCTGAGAGGTGTACATTTGTGAGTTTTCCCCACCTATATGAACCCTGGTCCGTTGGTTAACAATGCTACTAATATGAACATACTATTTGCCATGGCTCCTTGAAAAATCAAATATTGTGCTAGTCAAACAGCAAAGGACATACACGCCTCATTACTCAAATGAGTCTTAGAGTCATCCTGAATCTACCTGGGGAGTGCAGAAACCACACCTGCCCACTTGCCCTGTGTTGACCATTGCCAAGCCCTGCAGAGATAGCCCCCACTACCACCTTTCAGCCAGACACCACCTGCTGCACACAACCTCCCTTTAGCATAGAAGCTGCTGGCGCTTTTTTTTAATGAATGGAGCAAGGCCACGAATTCAGGAGTTGCTCAGTTGCTTAAGTCATGTGACTACACTCCCCAGTTGCGTGAAAAGCCATATATAGACAGGATGAAGCGCACTGGTGTGACCCTAACATCTCACCATCTGCACAAACCCTCTTCCTGCTCATTGCCCAAAGCAGAGGAGCGTATTACTAACTTCTTTCATACCTTCTGCAGATTGTAATAATTTATCTTTAAAACAGAATTAGGAGGTGCTCAGCCTAACAAATTGGGGTTTCTGAGGGTAGGAAGCATTGCATTATGTCCCTCTGTTTCAGCCCCAACCTTCCCATATTAACCCAGAAGGTACAAAATGGCTTTGACCTGTCTTTGCTTCAACAGGAGTCAAACCCCACACACAGTTTGGAATCTTCCTAATTCAGGGATCCAGAAATGACAACTATTAGGACAATACTAGCTGGATTGCACATTACAGCAAGCCAGGATTCCTCAGAATGACTCTGGTTTGTTAGACTACAGATTTCCGGTTTGGTTAGCCACTCCAACTAGCAGGTTTTGCCAAGTGGGACCAATCAAATAGTGTGAACTGTGTTTACAATTATGCGCCGTATAGGCCATTGCACACTGTTAGAATCCTGCCTTGGCTAGGAGAACAATCTGAGGTTGATAACTTGCTAGCAGACTAGAGATGGTTCAGTTGCCAGAAAGGGGGAGGAGAGGACAACAGAATGCAGTCAGAAACACACTGTAATCTGGGGAAAGTGTAGAGCCATTTTGACTTCTGGGATCTCTCCTTTAGCCTTGGAAAATTAGGAGAATTGTAGATGTTCGGTGGCGGAATAAACTATCTCCAGACATGGTAGGACATCTTTTGCTGGAGATTGTTTAGCAACCTAGTTGTAATTGCAACCTGAATTGTCAAGTCTCCACTGAGCGCATGATCTTCAAGGTCCCTTCCATCTCTATATGCCTTATTGCAAAGAGGTACCCAGCCCTATTCCTTACACATTTGGACACTGCCTTTCATTGGATGGCAGATCACAGAATCCCTGACAAAGGGCTTATTTGAAAGATGGGGGAAACACCATCCCCCTTTATCAGACCACAAAGAGAGCATTCAATTCTAATCACAAATGTCTTCCACTTTTAGAGGCATTACAATCACTGGCAATTGGAGCACATGGGGAGGACTGTGAAAGCCCACCTTTGGTGGCAGCCCCGGACAGGAGGGTCAATCTAGCTTTTCTCAAAGCCAATGGAATGGACTTTGCCTGTAGCTGCCACCTCCATGCCATCTCATCATGTGCAGCTGGGAGAAGAGGAGATGCTTGTACAGGGACATCCTCCACCCACAAAGGTCTGCCATTCGCATATCATGCATCCGTGTCAGACTGAAACACACAAGAAAGGGCTCCCCATTGGAAACAGGCCTTGTAGCCAGCTCCACAAAATGCTCTTGGCTTGGTGCTCCTAATGTAGCTCTTTTTAAAACACCCCACCTACTCCAATGCTAGCCTGGCCCATGGAAGCCATTCCGGCTTTGGAACCTCTGCTGAGGAGCTGCTGAGGAACCTCATGCGTGTTGCAAAGGGTTCGGGATCATCTTCCAGGGCTGGCCAGACCTGTTGAGAGCCACCTATTGCTCCTGGGGGAACTGAGCACGCACCTGTCAGGGCATGCCCTCCAGAAAGCGTCTTGCAGGGGAAGGCTGCTGGAAGAAGCAAGCAGCTTTTGTCTGCCATCACCGAGAAGCTTCTAAGAGCTCCAGAGGACAGTCTGGAAAAAGCTGCAACAGAACAAAGACACGCACATGCCTGGTTCAGAGGTGGAATGCTTGAGCAGGCTCCCCCAAGGCTGGCTGGGGGTGATGGGAGTTGTAGTCCAACACATCCAGGGTAGGGGTGGTGGCCCCAGGCTGGATAAAGGTGCTCTGGAGACCCATGGAAAATATTAAGAACAGAAGTGTGTGCACACACAAGAGCTCTCCCCCATACACACAAAATGGCAAAATCGCACCAGGGCAGGTACCAACCCCTTTCTGGTAAACATCGAGTGTTGCACGAGTCCTCGGTGCTTGCAGCATCTGCCTCTTGGGGAGTGCTGAGTGAAATGTGAAAACGTCTGTTGTGTATTTGAAGGAGTGCTTGAGAGATCGGCTGACCAACACCCCCCAAAGCAATAGTCTCTTCCCCTGGGGAACAGGAGAGGGAAAATGGCGAGGAAGGCTGTCCCCCGCCCTCGTCTGCCTGCCCTCTCCTCTCCTCTCCTCTCCCTCTGGCCTGGGGTCTTTTGAAGTGACCTGCAAAAGAAGCTGGTGGTCTTCAGAGCATCCCCTCCCCCTCCTCCTTCCCAAAACACACACATTGCTCAAATTCCTCTGTTATCAGATAGGTAATCAAACTGAAGCCCATTGAATTAGTCAAATAGCCCCCACCCCTTGCATCTGAAAGGAAGAGGCCCAAAAGCCCCCTCCCCACACACCACACACAAAGCAGGAAAATTCCCAGGCCTTCTCCAAAAACACCACCACCAATCCTCCCTCGCTCCTTCCCCTCCCAAAGAGGAATAAAACAAAACAAAACCCAGGAACAGAGAAAGGTGGAGGGGGGAGAGAGAGATTCTGGACACAAATGGGAGGGATACTGCTTTTAGACTCAGGGACCAGGGCTCTCAAGAACAAAGCGTTGTCCCTGTCCATGGGGATGGCCAAATTCCAGGAGTTCCAGGGACTTAGTAAGAGGAGAGAGCCTGGCCAATCTGTCCCCATCAGCAGAGTTGCCATCTTTTCCAGCTGGCAAGGGAATGACTCTTCAGCTATTCGCAGTGGCAGTGGGGGCACGAGGCATCCATCACTGGGGCTGCTATAGTAACTCCTGCATTACTGGGGCAATCCCATCGCTTTCCCCCCTAAAGATTAATTCTGAAATGCAGATAGCCTGGATGCATGCACCCAGAGATGCACAGAATGAAACACGGATGCATGCACCATGCACCCCCCCCCCACATACACGCAGACTAAAAGAAATACATGTATCAAAAGCATCTTTCCAAAGCAAATTTTCTGTCTGCCCCATTATGGGTGAACAACCCATAATAATCCTCTTAAAGTAGGAGCAACCCATATACATCAACATGAAGTGACCCTTTCTGACCTCATTGGCTCCTGAGAGGGGAAATTGCCAATCCTAGATTCATTCCATTTTTCCTGGAGGCATTTATTATTTATTTAAAACATTTGTATGCCACCTATTGTGCCATAGCATCTCTAGGCAGCTCACAATCAGAGATTAAAAACCGTAATAAAAACTGACTGAAACTAAAAACATCAATTATTCCAAACTACAAGATCCTTCTGCTAGTTTACACCATTTCCAGTGTACATCCCTCTATCCTCCATGAATCTGTCTGGATAACCTTTTAAATCCACCCAAATAGAGGGCGTTACCATAGTTCATGGTAGCAAATTCTATGCTTTAACTCTGTGGTTCCAATTTCCTCTGTCCTGAATCTCCCACTAAATCTTCACTATTTTTCTCATGGCCTTTGCGAAGAAGGTGAGCAATGGCTACTCTGTCCTGCTGGCTTTATCCCACTCCCCGCCATCAGCGGTATTATGGCTAGATACAGTCCTTGGTGAGGAACATGGTGGAAGGGGGTACTTACACGCCGGCCCTGCCTGTGGATTTCCCATGGGAAGCTGGTTGGATGCCATGTGAAAAGAACAAGACAGGCATCGGCCTGATCCAGCAGGGCTCCTTGGAGGTTATGCATTCTGCAGAAGTGCAATGATGAAAGCATTGGCTGATCACAGCTGAAATGTGGTGGATGTTCTTGATCCAATTTAATGGATCCAATTTCTTTTACTGTTCTCAGCAGATCCCTTGTAAAAAGATCAAGGGTCCAAGAACCAGTGGTGAGAGCCCAACTTGACAGATATCCCTGTATTTTAAGTTGTGCTTTGCATTTTTCTTTGTGTTTCCTTTATCTGCAATCACTCCCTGGAATTTATTCTGGCCAGTGTGGAAGCAGTTTCTGGCTCTGCCAGTTTGACAGTCAGTATTAAAACAACAACCCTTTTAGAAGGTTTTAACCGCCCCCCCCCCCACCAAACCAAATGGAAACAACAAAACAACCAATTCACCAAATAGGCTGTGGGAACACAAGAATTAGGGTTGCAGCTGCATTTTTCACAACTGCATCGTGTTAATGATTCTCATACATTCTGAGAATTTTGTATTTTTTAAATCACCTAAGGTTCTAGTCCTAACTGTTGCAAAGACAGGCTTGAAATCGTATGGATGATGCACACAGAAACTGACATTAGCAGACCAGGGAAGTGAATGGAATTATCAGTAACTGGAGAGGAAATTTCAGTGCTGGGCAGATGCAGAATATGTGCTGCTTTAGGGTGCAATCTTGTACATACCTGACAGTATGGCCCATTTATCACAATGGGATTTACTTCTGAGTAAATAGGCCGTGGACTGAACTGAATATTAATCGTGTTTTTTTTATCTCACTTTTCCTCTAAGCAGCTCAAGGTGTCAATCATGACCCCTTTTCTCTTGAGGCAGGTTAGGCTGCCCAAAGCTCCTTAGGAGGGTTCCATGGCTGATTGGGGATTCGAACCTGAATCTCCACAGACTAAATCCAACTTTCTAATCACTTCACCACAATGGATACTTAATTTGCCTGATCCATATAGGTGAGATGAATCAACCTTCTACCAAAGAGTTTTGATAGGTTTTATATTGTTTTAATAATTGATGTTTTTATGTTGTACTTTTATATTTTATATTGCACTTTTATATTTTGTAAGCCATCCTGAGTGCTTGGTGATAGGATGGGATATAAATGTCTGTAATAAATAAATAGTTCAAGAACACTGAATGCAGTGATGACGACAACACTGGTGATACTTGCATCCATGTTTCTCTATTGGGCCACTCAGGTGTTAAAGGACCAACAAAATATTATCCAGAATGCAAATTTGGCAGTATTCTCCTGCAAATCTATTTTGAATAAGTCTACACACTCTGCTAGTCCACAAGAACAAAGACAAATGTTTGTAATAGTTCATCTGCCCAGACTAGTTAATGTAATTTTTTGCAAATCACCAACCAGAAATGGAACAGAGTGATTTTTAATCAAAGGTCCATATGTGTATGCCTGAAAGAGGTTCTTACCACAGGTGATTTAGACAAGCCTTCCTGACAACATCTACCAGATAGAATATACCATGCAGTCTTGTGTACTTTTGAAATTCTGGAAGCATTTGGTGAAGAGGCCTGGTCTACACAGGCAGCAGAATGAGGCAGGAAGTGTTTTTAGGATCACATGTTAGATTGCATGTATGTGTCCTTGTTTCCATAAGGGAACATTGCATGGTGGCTCAGAAGATCCCAGTTTCAGCCCTGGTATCTTATTTATTTAATTTCAATACTGCATAGTAGCCCAGCTTTGAGCAGTTTACAAAAATCAGAAAACAAAACATAAAAAATTAACATAATTTTTAAAAGCTCAGAGTTTAAAACAGCTAAAACAAACTCTCCCTAGCTGAAATAACTGTTACTTAAAATTCTAGAGAGCAGTTGCCAGTCAGTGTTAGCAATACTAGATTGGATAGAATAATAGTCCCCCTTGGTACAAAGCAGTTGCCTTTGTTCCTATAACTAGCTCCATACAGGTAGACAACTAGCATTACAGGGACCAGTCTGAGCTAGAACTTTTCTCCCTACATACACAGCAGGTGGGAAGGAGGTGTTAGAATCTGGTGGGTCTAAAGCCTACTCAGGGGAAAACTCTACTCCTTAAAATAAGGTAGCTCCATAGATGATATGAGGTCATCACTGTCAAGTGACCATAACTCAATCCAAGACAATGTGCCAAAAGCACAGAACTGGAAACATGCATGGAGCTGATGCCACAAGCCACAAATCAAAGACATGTAATGCACAATTGAATGTCCTCTTTTTCAATGCACACGTGCCTCCATATTCAGTGTCTTACATGCATCCAGTGGAGAGAGAGAGAGAGATGCTGGTGGAGTTCTTTGCCACCCTATGCTCTAGACCTAGCACACCATCTATAGGTCCTTTTGCAGCTCTTGAGATGAAGCACTGCAGAGCAGGAGGGAAGGAGCTGGGCTGCCCTTTGGATACTGTAAAAGCCAATGGCCAAGCCTCCTCTCTCTCCCTGGCACACCCCTTTTCCTCCTCTCCAAGGTCGATTTCTGACCTCAGAGAGGCAGCCCTCTGAGCTGGCAGGGCAGGGGCTCCACACATGAAATCTCTGTTCTGAGGTCACAGCTGAGTCTACAATTAACCTGATGGCTGCCCAGGCAATGCCAAGTGGCCACAGGGTTGCATCCCTAATTTCTACAAGTGGCTATTATTTCTGTTAACTCAAGTAAAAAAGGAAAATGCTGGGAGCCCAAAATGAAAGGCTGGATCTACCTTGTTAAAGAGGAGTAGGGAATTGCGCCCCTCAAAGTATTCCTGGATTGCACTTCCACCAAGGTCATCCAGCATAGCCAGTAATTTGTGACTGCAGCATCAGGGGGGCTCAGGTAACCCACCCCTGCTTTTGAATCCCAGACGGACAAGACTCTGGCATCATCCATCAGCTAGAGAACAAGAGCCAGTGGGAGTCTGCTCTGTGTGCCTTGCAAGAGAAATACCACACCAACCTGGTCCCCACTTTCAGCCAGGGAAGAAACAGCTGCTGGGAACCTGTTAGACCTTTCCTTGCCAGAAATAACACCTAGAAGTACTTTGAAACTAAGAGCCAGGCCCAAGTTTTGCTCCCGCCCCCCCACCCCCACCCCCACCCCATAACCTACCAGTGTCTTTTCCTTTTGTGTTCTCTTTAGATGGGGTCTGGTCTGGTTAGTTTCTATGAGGACCTTATGGAACCTATCTTGAATTCCATGGTGTGGAAAAATGTGCTGCATTTAAAAGGAGTCAGTACAGAAACCTTTTAAAACAACTGGACATGAGGAGCTGGTCACTGGAAAGCTATCAAAAGCAGTTTGCCACTGTCAGATCTTTGAGCTGGGGTTGCCTTGAGCTTTTTCTTTGGAGGACAGGTGGATGCTACAAATCAGGGGTAGTGTTCCAGATGTTTTGACCTACAACACCCATCAGCTCTAGTAAGTGTAGCCCACAAAGAAATCTACAGAGTTGTGGAAGTAAAAAAACTATCTGGTGTCTTTCCAGATGTTTTGGACCACAATTCTCATCAGCCTCTTTAGAGCTGTATCCAAAACATCTGGGCAGCACCAAGTCGAGGAAGGCCAATTTTGGATCTGGCCCTTTTTAAATGTGGGGAACTTTATTCATCTCCTGCATTTGTACAGGTCTTCTGTGTCTTGTTGCTTCTTGCCACTGAGTTTCAGCCAGTGGAGGGTTCGGGTGCTGCACCACCTTCCTTTCACCTTCTTTTCCCCACATCCTGCCTGCATCCTTCATGCCAGCATAGCAAGGGTTTTAGGTAGCTTTCCCCAACAAGGGTACGTGCCTTGCATGTGTCCTGCTGCAATTCCTGTGGGCTCCAGCAAATCCTGACTTGCAGATGATCAGAGTTGCAGTCCAGCTCATCCAGAGGGTGCCTGGTTGGGGAAATCTCTCCCTGCCTTGGCTTCTCTGATATGCAGGATGAGGCCAGGATGTGGGAAGGAGATTACATTGCAAAGCAGGACGTCTCAGTCAGCAACCCACCAAATGGCGTCAAGGCAGTAAGTTGCCACCTGGGTCTAATTTGCATCTTTCTCAGAAAACAGGGCCCATGACCAGGGATAGTGAAAGTGAAGGCCAGCAAGCTTTGGGAACCCAGGTTTCAGAAAAACTGCAGCTTAAAGTAACCATCCTGTAACATCCATCCACTATCTCCAGCAAGGAAAACAAATAAAATGACTAACTTATATACAGTTGCTGGAAGGAACCCTTACAATGCATGCACAGTAAGCACAATTCAAGCCATGAGTGGGATGATTGTTCCAATTCCTGCTGCTCCTCTCCTATGGCTGCCCTTAGTACATTATCCCAACTATTTACCCCTTCCTTGGTCCATGGAGATCGAAGGGGGTACACTGTAGTTATTTAAGTCGTGTTGCACTTTTTTTCCTCCAAGGCACTCAAAGTGGCTTACGTGGTCATCCTCTTCTCCATATTATCCTCATGAGAACCCTGTGAAGCAGGCTAAGCTGAGAGCGACCTAAACAAGAAAGCTGCATGGCTGAGTGATAACTAGAACCTCAACTGCCAGAGTCCCAGGTCAGTACTCTGACTGCACACCGCACTAAGACTCTGGTGCAGTCCTTCTCACCCTTTTGCTACCTCACAACAGCAATGTAAGAGTTCAGACTCCATAGCTGTGCCGGATATTTATTAGGCCAACCAAAAGACACCTCCTTGCAAGGTCAGTTTTTGCAGCGTCCCAATTTCTCCATCAAGCAAGGTGCATGCATGCATTGCAACTTCCCTTTCAGGTCAGTAATCCCCCTCTTGCTTTTTGGGGAACTGTCACTGAAAAAACCCTTTCCCTTGTGCTCCAATAAAGGGCACAGCTGGACAGCAGCCTCAGAAGTCTTTAAGAGCACAGGCAGGTTAGTATGGAAAGAGGTGCTGCTTCAGATGAATGGGTCCCAAGCTGCTGAGAAAGTATCAGGGCCTTAAACTGGGCTTAGAATCAGGCAGACAGCGATGTCCTTAAAATTTGTGTAATATGCATTTGCACCTGGCTGTACTAGTCAACATTTTGGCCATTACATTCTGCACTAAATGAAGCTTCCAAATTGTCTTCAAAGGCAGCCTCACAAATAACTCACTGCAGTCCCCAACCTGGCAATTTGGAGAGGGTTAGTTGACTGCAAAGGACTACAATTCTCATTCTCTCCCAGCTCAGCCCTGCCTCCCAAATGGTTGTTGTGAAGATCACATTGGAGAGGAGGAATGAGGAATCCTTAGTCTCCTCTAGAGGGAAGATAAGGTAGAAACTAAACTATATGAATTTTGATGAAGGAAAATTAAGGAATTTGGATGATACACTTTAAAAACAAGGGAGTTAAGGCTGTGTTCCAGTTTTCAGAAAATTACTTCCCATTGTAGAGTTTTTGTTGTGGCCAGGAATGACTTCTGGACAGGCTGGGAATGTTTTCTGAAATTCCTGCTATAAACCAGATTTCCGTATTTTGATCTTGCTTCTCCCTAGAAGATGAGACAAACATCTAAGAGAACAGCCATAACCTTCTGACGACAGTTTGCATGTGTGATTTGTCAAACCTTAGCCTGAGAAGTTGCATATGCAAAAATTCTATTCAGCCATTAAAAACACATGAACCATGACTTGTGGTCCATCTGGTCACTTAAAGAGAATGGGAGACAGAAGAGAAAAACCACCAACATGAAGGGTTTGTGCAGAATCTGAAAAGGACAGAGTAGTCCCTGCCTTTTAAAGCCGCGCTGATATGAAATGCATGCCACTTGGCTGGGGGTGATGGGTATTGTAATAATACCCCCATCTATAGGGCTCCAGATTGGGACTGTAGGCAAACTCCATCCTCAGAGAAGTCCTTCATGGGTAAACAGGGTAAGCTTTCCGACAAGGCTGCCTTTCCCAGGATTTTAGGATGGCAGCTACCAACCCCCAAGGGAGAGAGGCCCAAGCAAACAATGACTTGATTATCTAAGCATTTCCCAACAGTGCTGCCCTTTCCAAAAAAAAGGTGCTGCCTGACTCCACTTGCCCTTAGGAGACAAGCATGGTCTCTCTAGCATGGAATGCCTGTGAGTCAAGCCCACCCCCACCCCCTGCCCTTTGGGCTCGTGCGCAGGCGTCTCTCTCTCTCTCTCTCTCTCTCTCTCTCTCTCTCTCACACTCTGATCAAAACTCCCTGACTCCCAACACCTTGCATGGAGGATATTTGCAGGCCCCTACATGGATCTCTACCGCTCAGAGTCCACAGGGTTTCTCTCATCTAATACATTTGATTTCCGATATAACTCCCTAGGACAGAGATAGGTAGAAGACAAACCTGGACTCGATTCATCCATTCTGAAGGATGAATAGTGCTTAACTCCCCCACCTCTGCTTTTTGCACCTGGATTCAGCTGGTGGATGCAGGCCTTCATAAAAACCAAGTGGGATTCTGCAAGCAACAGATCTGTTTCTCCCTGCCCTAGGAACTTTTCATTCACTTAGGGTGCAATCCTTTGTGTATTGGGCCCCCCACAATTGTCCTACAACCTCCAGCAGTCATGCCTTGGGAGTGCTGTGAGTTGCAGGACTTTAAATATTCACAAGATTGCACTTGCCTGAGCAAATTGCTGTAACTGGTATGACTGGAACAAGATAGTGGGGAGCCCTTTTGCTCCTGGGAAAATGGTTGAACTGCAGTGGGGATATCACTATATAAGTTGGTGACTATCACTACATCTTGTGGAAGTGAATTCCATTGTTAACTAAGGGCCATCTGAAGGACTTTCTATATGTCTTGAATCCCCCACCCACCAGCTTCAGGGGATGCCTCCATTAGGAATATAATGGGAGAACAAGAAAGGTCTTCCTCACCTCTTGTCTCCACAGCAAGCATCTTTTTGCACATCTCTGTCAGGACTCCCCTTGCTTCCCCCTTTTCTCTAGCCAAACTACCCCAGCTGTTGTGACTTTTCCCAATGAGAGATTTGCTCCAGTTCCTTGATCATTTTAGCTGCCTTTTTCTGAATCTACAACTTTGTAGAGCTGTACCTACACCTTGAATAAGCATTTGGTGGATATTTTGCATAGAAGCCTCTAGGTTTGTGTGCTTCATTCAGTTCTGGAATGCTAAACACAATCCTGGGATCAGAATTCTTGTATTCTAAGTGTGTGCCTTTTGCAGGCATTACAAGGAGGTCCTGAAATTGGTAATTACTTATTGTGATTTATCAAAGATATGGAATAATTGCACATTTCATTAGAAAGCTGATTTCTCACATGTAAATAAACTAATATTTTATTTAGGGCACATTTATCCCTATATATGCAAAGGGAAAATTCAACAACTTCCAGCATGGCTGATCCCATATAAGCATGCATTTCTGTCTGTTTAAAATATTTTCCTCCCTGCCTTTCCCAGGCAACTGAGAATCTTGAGCACACATCACAGCAAAGCAAGCCTCAAAACAAACAGTGAGGAAATTAGGATAGCATAAGCAAAACAATGTACACATCAGGGCAAAGTATAGGAAGTTGTCTTATCTCAAGTCAGGCCATTGGTCTAGCTGAGTGCCCTCCAGATGCCCTGGACCACAACTCCCAACATTCCTGACTCTTGACCATGCTGTCTGGGGCCAGTGGGAATTGAAGTACACAAGGTCTGGACAGCATCAGTTTTAGAGAGATGCTCTGAATCCAAGGTTTTGTGCCAAAACTGCCAAATCAAAAACGTAAAAACAAAAACACCTAAGTGCACTGAAATAAGGCATCCTCTAAGATCAGAAGCAGCGGTAATCTGTCAGATCCATGACCACCCAAGACTGAGCATGCATGATGGGAGACAATTTAAATTAGCTTGCAATCCAATGCACAGGGGAAAAAAAGCCTTAGAAATTTAGGCATGTTTGGACAAATCCCAAGCATGTGTGACTCCACCTTCCAACCTTCTTTCAAACCTGTGCATGTTTGTGCAGAAAAAAGCCCTACAACACCTGGCTGGGGAATGCTGGGAGCTGTAGGCCTTTTCTTTTAAACACACATAGAGTTGCACCCTTACTTGTCTTACCTGTGGGAATTGGATGCTGCATAGCAGGATGAATCATGGTTCTAGAACTAAATGTATTTATATTTATATCCAACCATATTCCCTATGAATAAAGTGAAATATAAATATAACAAACCCTTGTCCTTTTCTCTAGTTTTCCTCCAAATAAAACCTGTGAGGTAGGCGAAGCTGAGTCCATGACTGGCCCAATGAACTTAATATTTGAGCAAGGATTAGAACCCAGATTTCCCCGGACTCAATCTAGCATGCTTATCCACTACACCAGCCTAGCTCTCCTAAATGCTTCAGGTAAGTCACCTACAACATTTGTTTAAAAAGAAATCACAAAGCAAGAAACTGAGACATACATGTGTTTACTCTCAAAGATTAGGACCCTTGAACATCAATGAGTTATTGCAAGGAACTGCTTCTGCTTTCAAAAGCCCCTCCCCCCTATTCAAGATTCTGACATTCCATCTCTCCAACACAGGACAAATCAGCCTACTGAAAACACACACACACACACACACACACACACACACAGAGCGAGAGCGAGCGCACTGTACATTCATTCATTACTACCTTCTGTGCAGGAGCTCAAGCACCCTTGCTGCTGTCAACCACCACCAAACAAAGAGAGGGGGGAAGAAAATACCCATCAATTAGCATATACAACCCTTAGTGATGGGAAACAACAACCCTGGCTCACTATGGGTTCAGAGTTCTGTGCTGCAAAACACCAGAAGACCATCAAACAATTCCCAAGCTTTTATCTCTCTGTTCCCAGAGGCTCCCCTAGTTCACCTCCCATCATCGGTAGATGGAACATTGCTGTGAGCACAATGCATTGAAATAAACTGCTCAACAGTAAATATATTAAAAGCCATTCCGATCGCAGTCTTGCACTCATTAAAACATTGCAGAGTAATCCATCAAGCACAATCACCTTTCTCCACTTCCTCAGTTTGTTTAAATTAGTAAAGGCACATGGAAGGGGTTTATCTGGTCTGTCACTCCTTTGCTAAAATCCACATGGCATGTAAAAAATATTTAAGTATATATTTATTAGAATTTTTCCATCCTCTCTTTCTTTCCATACAGAACCTTCAAGGTAGCACACAATAAATACTAAATGTAATCAACTCTGCAACTAACTTAGGTTTTCAGGAGAGACATAGATAAAAAGTCAGTGAGCATATTAATAACAAAGCAATTTAAGGCTCAATCTTATACATTTTCAGACAGAAAAAGTCCTGCAACTCCCAGCATTCTCCAGCTAACACGGGTGGCTATAAGGATTCTGGGAGTTATAGGGCTTTTAAAAATACAAATATGCAGAGGATGCATCCTTAAGATATTGTTGTTCAGGGCAAAGACTTGCCTAAATCACTGGGCATGAACATTGTGGCAGAGAAGGATCTGAGTAATTCTCATGTAGTAGCAATTTTCAAAGCCCAAATGCCACCATCAAAATATTCTTCTCTCATGTATCCACCTGGCACACTTCAGATGGTACTTCTGGTGGGCTTTAAGGAAAAGAACCAGTAGCTTTAAAACTAAGGATTAGCATGCATAAACAACTCGAAATTGACAGGGGCAATGTGTCCCTCTTGATACTGTTGGATCTCTCTGCAGCCTTTGATACTATAAACCACAGTATCCTTCTGGATTGTCTGAAGGAGTTGGAAATTGGAGGCGCTGCTTTGCAGTGGTTCCATTCCTACCTCTTAGGTCAATTCCAGGTAGTGATGCTTGGAGACAGTTGCTCTTCTAAAAAGGAGCAAACTGCCCAGAGCCTATGGAAACTGGGTGGTATATAAATATTAATATAAATAAAAAATAAAAATAAATAAAAATGGGAAATATTTGCAAGGCTGTTGTAACACTTTAAAATTGATAAAGTTTTTGTATTCCCCCATCTTTAAACCTCTCCTTTGGCTTTCTATCCACTGTTAGATCCTCACCTTCAAAGCCCTGCACAGTCTTGACCCACACTAGGGGATGGTAACTTATAGCCATCAAAATGGCCTTGCTGGCTAGGAATTATGGGAATTGTAGTCCACCATGCTGGATAGCATCAGGCTGGGGAAAGCTGACTACAGCTAAGCCTCAGTACATATAATTGGTTTTATGTATATAAGTATGTAACAAAAATATGTTGCATACATAGTTACATACATACATTATGTAGTTACTATGTATGTAATAAGTATGTAACAAAAACTTACATAACTAAGATTTTATGGGAAGAGACTTTTCATGGTCAGATTTTTTTTTTTAGTTGGCCTCAAAAAGACACCAAAGAAATACAACAAATTTTAATTAATACATTTTAAAACAAAATAACCCCTAGGTACATACCCCTTGCTATGTATGTCTAGTTTCAGACATCTACGTTGTACATTCCTGGTACTGTGGCACTAATGGATGGATGGACACACATCCTTTCATATTATGTAGGTCTTATCCAGTTAAATCTAAATGTGCAAATACCCAATTTTGTTCAAAGGAAATTAAACTGATTGCAGAAAGCTGTGTGTAGGAAAGATAAATTTGTTTGCTTTTTTAAACACATTTGCTGAGTTTATATGCCATCTTTGGGACAGAGTTTTTAGGAGGTCCCTTCTAAACACTGACCAGACTTTGCTTACATTAACAAGGCTGCTGCATCATCCACATATGATGGTCCATCATATTGTGTGCAATGCTCCAAGTGTACCGGAACACAACAACTGCTTCAACTCTTTACTTCTACATGAGCCTTACTTTGTAAATCTGACTCCTGCAAAGAAACCTGGGAGCACAGTGAAATAGACCCATGACCCCAACCCAGTCTGAAACAGAGACCCCTGCCTGCAAGGACACATGAGATAGCTATTGTGACCCATCGAGGTGCAGTCCTATGCCTTAGCCCCCCCCCAAAAAAAGCCCCAACTGTCGGCACACCCTTACAATGCTACCTGTGGGCTTCTTTCCTGTCTAAATGTGCACAGATATTTAGCCAAGTAGCTGTGTTTTTTTTAAACATGCATTTCATAACATTAACCTTTTCTATCTGCTGATGAAATTCCTTGCCTTGCCGTAGTAGAACAAGTTAGTCCTTAAAAATGCATAGAAATTCCTTATCTGAGATTTATTTTCCTGTGCATGGCTCAGTTAGCATAACCAAGCTTTCTTCCTCTGGGGGAGCACTTTGGTGCATGGTTACAACCACAGTGGTACCTGTGATTAAACAGCGAACAGGATCAGAGAATATTTCTGGCCATGGTGACAAATTTGGTGCTGGCTCAAGATTGCTGCAAGTTGTAGTACTTTTTTTCTGTTTTAACATGTGTGGGATTGTGTCTTAAGAGCTTTGCTTTTATAGGTTAAGGCCAGGCTTGTTATCCTATGGCCACTGAGAGCCCCTGGTTTTGTTCCTATTCATTTTTCTGTTTATCTTCATATTCATGAATGAGTATGAATTGGGCTTGAGTCCATAGAAGGGAATGCTATCATATTATTGTGTGGGTTTTATAGTGTGATAGGAGCTTTTGTGATTCAAGCTTTTAAGTTAGACAGAACTCATCAAAAGATAGAAAAGAAAAAACGGGTGTTCAAAAACCAAGATGATCCACCAAGGCAAATATTTAAATCACCTTTCACAGGCAGATGCCTAATCACAAAACCTTGAGTTCCAAGCTAACAAACTCATAACCATTTAAAAATAACAATGTGCCTATGAAAAGTTTCCAGACAACTACTAGCCTAGTGGTATCAGTACCACAATGAGTTTAAAACAATGGAGAATGCCTTCCTGAAGGCAGCATTCATAAACAGCTCCTTTGAGAGTTATTGATGGAGGCTGGTTACCAACTGAGCAACTCGTTTTCACATGAGGTCCATCGAAGTCTGAACCCACATATATTCCAGAGGGCTTCCCCTCTTTGGGCTGGCATTCAATAATCCAAGATTAGGCAGGTGAGGGACAACAAATGCAATGGGCAAGCAATCAATGGAACACTATTGATGCTAAGAAATGCTGATTTGTCCCAGCATTTGGCATAAAGAAATGCTGGATTAGATTAACAGAGGCAGCAAGAGAGAAGCAAATACCCAGGTTAGCCATTCCCCATATATTTTCTCTGCACCCTTCCTGAAGCCTATCCTGATGTGCCCCATCTTTTTCTCAGTGTCCTTACCCTACAAAACTAAACTTCCATTTCAACACCCATGGTTCCTGAATGCAGATGTTATCTACTTAGAAGAGAAAGCATGTTGCCAAGATTTTGATTGCTTTGTTATCAGATGAGATGGGGGAAGAGGAGATGGATAGCTGAAAAGAGGCAGAGAGATGGATGGAGACTAGCCCCCTGCCTGGAAGGGCTATTCAAACCTGGTTCCTGTAATAAAGTGATTTAATAGATCTAAAGAGGCCAATTCTCTTCTTTCTTCCACAGTTACTTCCTGTGGGTTATCATTCACATATGTAAATGAGCAGGAGAGACTTATCAATGACAGTGCTGCAGTTAAAGCAGACCAATGTCTGGTACAGACAAAGGACACCTCGCTTTTTGGGGGGATGCGCTTCTAAACAGGATTGACATCAGTCACATATCTTTCTTCACCTACTTCTGGCCTGCCAGTGATTGCTGTACCCGTACTCCCTATCCTCCTTCCCTCCAGGTGTGTTGGAACATTTTTTTGTTTCCACATCAATAGTCCATTTCATAAGTTCACCAGTAACCACCAATGGATGCCAATCGCAATATTTGGTAAGACTGGCTGTTTCAAAACTGTAGATGGTTGTCGGAATCTCAGACATGGCTTTCTGGATTACTAAAATTTATTGGTATTTCAACCATTTTCAGTAGCTTTTTCTCTCAGGTTTAAGTAATGTTAAGTACATGCTGTTGCCATACATTTTTACAAATATTACAATTAAAATGTTTACATGACATTTATATTTCCTTAAGTATGCAATCCTATGCTAGCTTAGATAGAAAAATGTTCTACAATTCTCAGCATGCTCCTGGCAGTATGCTTTGGTGTGTGGACCTAAGTGGTCCACATTAAAATGCAAGACAATGAGATAAAACTATTAAGTAGCTGAAAACAAAAGCAACCTCCTAATAATAAAGCAGGGTAATACCAGGGTCTCTTACAGCTCATGGAAAGCTTGTAAGAACAGATGTGCTTACAAGAGGCATTTAAAACTTGCCAGCATTTCTGCCTCTTGAGCCACATGCAGGAGAGCGTTCCAAAAGGTCAGTGCCACCACTGTGAAGTCCCTGCTTATATTTCAACATTCTATGGCCCCAACACACACTGGCATATTCATTACAGGAATTGCGCAGGTCAGAGACTCAGTCATTTGGTCTTGCAAAGAGAATGGCAATGACTCCCTGGAGCTATGAGTGGGGCAGAGGTCTTCCCTATTATCAGATACCAAGTGCTTTAAGCCCATGGTGCCAGGGTTGAAGCTGGGACCCTTCAACCTGCAAAGCACATGACTGAGCCATGCAGCCTCCCCGCAGACTGACAGCCAACAAAATTGATAGATGAAACAAGCAGGGTGTGTATTGTGCTCAATATCAGTTCGGTTCATTATTTTATATCCCACTTTTCTTCCAATGTGGTGATGCAAATGGGGACAGGTACACAGGAAAATGCTTTGTACTGGATTGGCCCACTTGCCCATGCAGTCCAGTAGTGGTTGAAACTGACTGGCAGCAGCTTTCCAGGGCATAAGGCAGGATTCCCCCTTGTCCCTCCTGGAAAAGCTGCACACCCAACCAGTCCCCTGCGAGCAAAGCAAGTGCAAACAAAGCAAGTGTTCTTGTGCAGTGCTGCAGCCCCAGTTCCCAGGTGGTCTTTCCTCCAGGCCCTGGCCTGCTTAACCTCAACAAGATGCCCGCCCGCCCCATGTCCCTTCAGATCCTGCCCTATAAACATTTGACTCTAACTACCAGCAACCAGATCCATCTTTCTCACCACCCTCCTTTTTCTGACATTTGGGTATGAATGCTGCTAATCAGGACAATCAGATGCTCAGGGGTATATTTCTTCTTTGGTGCTTGAAGCGCCACAAAATTTTGCTCTGGAACTGGAGATATCCATGCATTTACCTAATTCTGGAAAAGGTAGGTAGAGGCCCAGTAAAGGGACAGACAGTGGGTTTTAGGTCTCAACATTTGGGTCTAAACAACATTCAGAAGTGTTTTCTTCTAGCTCAATCATCAGTTTCAGATAGAAAATAAATGTAGCTTCTTTCTAAAAGAAATATAGAACTTTTCAGAAAGAAAATTAAGTCCCATTGGAAAGACTGCCTCTTCCTATATGAGCTTTCCCGTAATGTAAAAACTTCATTAAAAGATCTACTACATGATGCACCATCACTAGGTAAGACCAGATGGGACTTTTTCTGCACTCACCCTGGCTATGGAATTCCAGGAGGGTGGTCAAGTTGGCTTCATCTTGGCTTGTTTTAAAGAATGTTTTCCTTCTGCTTTTATTCTGGGGTGAATATATTAGACTGTTGGTAGAAAAATGATTTATGAACACTTTAAACAAAAACCAAGCCAATCAATCTATATTTCTAGCCAGTCTTTCAAGAACAGGCTAGAAAAAAAATGCCCATTTTTCAAATGCTTGATCATTAATTTATTACAAAATGTTTGGCCTGTCCAAGCACTTGAGATACTGGCTCTGAATGTGTTGCTAGTTCTACTGTTGTGCTTTCAGAACAGTGTACCTTTCTGGCTGACTGTAGATTGATAAAGCTGGCCCATGTCATCTGTGGGGTTCTGCCACCTCCTTCTTGAGTGAGACTCATACCCCTGCTATGAGGTCATACCCAACTCACTTAGGAAAGTAGCTTCTCTGTTGCTCTGTGTGAACCAAGAACACATCTTAATCCAGCCAGACACATGCTGCTGTATTTGTACACTGCTCAGGAAATTTAGCCATGGTGCAAATAAACAGTGCTCACTTGTCATTACAGATCTCCGTGTGGAAACACTAATTAGCTTTCTATGAACCCCAGCATTCCCCAAAATACAGATTCAGAGCAAGTCCAGCTCTCAGTGTAAAACACTTCATACAACTACTATGAGATACTTGGGAAAAACAACCACCACAGCCAACATGACACAAGTGACTGAATCTAATCACAGAGTGGACTTTGAACTGCAAAATGTGTGCGTTCAGGTGTTGTTTTTATTAAACTGTGAAACACCTTGAATGTAAAAATCTAGCACATCTAGGAGAAAAGTTCTAGCCTAGGCCTCTCCTGCTATGCTCATTTTCTACTTGCAGCATATGCTTGGGTTTTATTTTTCACAAAGGGTTTTTACAAAAGTTATTCTCCAACATGCAGTCCTAAAAGTACAACTCAATTGCTCTCCTTGGGATTCTACCACTGCCTTCTGCTACAGACCTAACAAGTCACAGGCAGGGTTATAAGAAATGTAGCATTCTTTCCCCAACAATAAGCACAAAAAAGGCAGCCTTCCATGTCATTGTTGCCAGAGTGCTGGCACCAGCATCGAGCATCTCTGGGCATTGGTAGAGGCCCCAGCACCCTAACAGCAGGGCACTCACTTAAAAATAGCTATTTAAATTCCATTTCAATTGCCCACAAAGCCCTGGAGGGATGTAGGCAAGCAGATCCTCTTGCCATGCACAGATGGACTGCATGGCTGGAAGAAACAAGAGGAGGTCCTCCTGCTGTGTGGATGGCACTCCGGCCCTTTCTTTCTTGCTCAAAAGCAGCACTGGAAATGTGATCCCTCCTCTGTAATGCCAGGTGCCTTGCCCAAGTTGAGGGCACATGCTTCAGTGAACTGGCAAGTACATCTGTGGATGCCTGGGTCACAGGGGACAAAAGTGGCCAGCAGCCCTGGTCATATCTGGTACCACCATGGCAACCAGCATTCATTGGACTACCAACAGACCACCATGGCTGATTTCACCTCATGCTTTTGTGTGGGGGTGGCCATTTTGAATACAACAGACCATGGATTATGTGAGGTTTGTGTAACCCTTCCACAACCTCTGGAATCCATTCTGGATCTGGATGTCCAGAATGGATGTCAAACACTACCTAGCACATGTCACAGCCCACTTTCATTTAGCAGTGGCAGGCAGGCAGTGGTGATAATATGAACCTGGGCCAAAGGTGTACTGCCTCTAGCCAGGACACTTTCTTTAAGCCATCATGGTTAATAGTTCCTGACTGACCAGCTGCCATAATTTGTCTAATGTTTATTAGCAGGTGGGTGCCAGGCCCATATGACACAAATTTGCATGGGCTGATTTATACATGCAAATCTGGAAAGAATTACTAGGGCTTGTTTATATTACACAAGAGATAAAGTCAGCCAATTGATTCTCATCCAAAGCATCTCAGACGCAGCAACATTGTTCAATCCATTCAAACCCTGTCCCAGATCATCCCAGATCAATGGAAAAGGTTTGCTTGCTTGCTTGCTGTGAAGGTAGAGCCTTTTCTTTTGGGGCAGATGTTTCTTTGGCTGCTGTAGTGGGGGTGGGAGGCCTGGCAAAGGGCCCCCTTCATGAAGCACCTTCTACTGGCACCAACTCAGGGCTGGGTTGAACCAATCCAAGCTCTGGAGAATAACATTGAAGACTGGGCCTCCATGGATACAGTCTAGCAATTCTTCATCAATGTAATATATATGGATACCCTAACAGCAACAGCTCTCATGAGGAGAAGCAAAGACTTAGGGGCAGAGTAGGGAGCCAGGAAAAGAAAAGGATGGAAGAAGGAAAGAAAACTTGTTTTCAAAGATCCCTAGGAAAATATCTTATCTTTTCTTTTGCATCTTCCTCATTTTGGCCTGCCTTTCCCTCTCTTGTCAGGAGAGTTTTCTGTAGATTCTCACACCACTTTTAAGTATGTGACAGCACTGAGGGGCACTTAAACTGTGGCCACAAAAGCATGCCCTGAAGTTAAGGGCTTCTCCCACCCTGGATGAATTAAGGAAGCTGGAATGTGGTAGTCTTTTCCTAGGAGGAGTGGGGAGGGGGAGCGGGTGGAGCAAGCTTGTTACAATGGCCAGAGACACTCTGGCTACTTAATTTTTGTGTGCAGAACTACTGGTGCCAGCAATCAGAAATCTAGACTGCTTGGGGACAGTAAAAGCTCAAGATTGCACAGGGCTGCTCTTTCAGACTTTAAAATTTGGATTCTTCACTGAATTTTGCAAACAAACAAGCACAAAATGGAAGCTACCTTAAAAAATAATTATAAATATATGGGAGGAGAGAGAGGGAGATTTTCCTACCACCTGATGAGGATAGGATTCATTTCTCTTAAATTCAGCCAGACAGGTAAATTTTAGCCACATACCTGAGTGGCTTGCAATATGTTTCAGCAGCCTTTCCCAGCCTGGTGCCCTCCAGTTGTGTTGGGCAACAGCTCCAGCATCCCCCGTGGCTATTGGTCCCACCTTAGGCACACTTGACTGGTAATAACTGGCCAAGAGATTCTGAGAGTGGCAGCCCAAGCCAGAATACATCAGGAAGGCACAAGGATTAGAGGAAGGCCTAAAGTTAAAAGGAATTGTCCTTTCACATTTACTCAATAGCTGGAATCTGCATCCCTCCAGAGGAAACAGGGAAATCAACATTCTTGGCTATTCCCTCTGGGCTTTTCCATCAATGAATCTAAGACCTGGCCTGAAAAAATCATTCGCTGGGAGTGGAGGGAGAGTAAAATGCAGAAATCAGGGGTCACATCTAACCATTTTTGTAGATTTGCCATCTGCCTGGATGGAAAGGAAAGCAAAACCCTAAGGAAGAGTGGTCAGAGTAAAATATATATCTTAAAAGAAGCCCTTCCCTTTTCTGCCTTTGCCTTACACCGGAGATTTCAACCAATGTATTCAAGAGTAAAAGCTCCTGCAACAGCTACAAAGCAAGGGGGGTTTGTGACTCCAGGCTTCCTCTTTTGGTATCCCAGCACAACATGAACAGGCCTTATCAAATGTATTCAACACACAATCAATGAAATGCCACAAGCACATCCTATGCCACACTTGTACACATATACAACACAGAGTTCACTTGTCTTACTAGAGGATAATGTGTCCACTGTAGCAAGCCAAATCCCCCATCTTCATCTCTCTGGAGCTTACATAAAGCACTTCTAAACCAGAATTATTCCTTTTGTTTGGACAAATGATATTAAACATATCAGCAAGAACCAGAACAACTGTGGCCCTCTATAGGACTACTCATTGAGTTCAATAAGGTACTTGAATTAGGAAAAAAAGATGCCTAAAGGTGCCATTCCTTGGGCACTTTCTGGCACAAACCTCCAAGATGCACAGAATTGCACTTTAATCCTATCCATGCTTGATGGGGACAAAGTCACACTGAACTCAATGGAACTTAATTCTGAGAAAACATGCAGCCTTTGTAGAAAGTCTGTCCAACTGAACTGAATGGGACACCTCAGTAACTGTGCTTAGGGCTATGTTGAAAGTGCAAAGAAACCTAAGCTTCTCTTGTACAATTTCTGCACATGCCAAACACCATAAAAGTAACTTCAACAACAACAAAAATGTGTTTGTTACGGGTGAATTTAGAGATAACCCACTGAAATCCATGAAACATGTCAGTCCTGACTAATTCAAGTCCAATTGATTGCAGTGTGGCTATTTAGGTTGATTCTGGATCCATTCCTGTGTGTCTAGCAAAAAATGCAGGCTTGAAGTTTCAAACAATTCTAGTGACTGCCTAACTTAAAGTAGGTTTACTTTTGAACAGGTGTGCTTATTTCAGTAGGATTGCTGACGTGATTGCTTCCATTTCCAGTCTACCTGAAATGGAAGCATGCAAACATTCTGGAGATGCTTAACCAAATTTAAGCCTGCCTCTTTGCAGCAACCAAAATGGTTGCTGCCATCCAAAGATCCTTAGCCAGTACAAACACAAGAGCCAAATCAAATCCTTAGATGGGGGGGGGGGGGGCATTTGCATAACATTGGGGCTTATTTAAGCCATGGTTGTGCAAACCCAGCAGCTTAGCCAGAACTAAGAACTGACTGCTAGACTAGAATAGATGGACCCTAGTAAGAACCAGCAAGGCAGTTGTGTGATCATTTTGGGAGCGGATGCAACCATCTCATAGGAAAGGAAGTTGAACCTCATTTGTATTAATGGCACACTTCATGTTTGCATTCGGTCCTCAAGTCCAGTACATCTCCTCCCAATTTGCCGATATAAAAAAGCCATATTTCTCTTGATGACAAGGAGCTGGTGTGTTGTAAAAGTATTGAACTGGGACCTGGGAGATCTGGGTTCAAGTCCCTGCACAACCAGGAAGCTCACTAGCTGACTCTGAGCCAGGGTGACTGTCAGGATAAAACAGAGAGGAAAAGGATCATACACATTTCCCAGGGCTTCTTTGAGAATACAGAAGCAACAATAAATAAGGATTATAAATAAATACTGTTCTCACTGGCCTGGACCTAGCATTCAGAGAGATGTCTTGAAACATGAAGGTTGCATCAAACTCTGGTACCTAATGGCCATTTGTAGCTCTGTCCTCCATTAATTTCTCTAACCTTAAAAGCCTGCTAAGCTAGTGCTATCATTGCAAAGAACCAAATCCCTTACTTTCATTCTGTGAAGGAGTCCTGAATTTACAGCCAACCTATTTCCCTGGGTCTCCCCAGTCACAATTTCATAAACCTCTTTAATCCTTGCCCTCTGAACAGTTGAATGAAACCATACTAAGAACTTGAGAGCCAAGCTGGATCATACCAAAGGCCTATCTAGTCACACTGCACCCTAAATAACACTCAAAATCCAAAACCATTCTGTAAAAGATGATGATCATGATAAATATCTGCCCTGAAAAGTACCATCATCAGGTCTTGCTGTGCATAGATCTCCATGTCGATCTGAAAGGTTGTGAGAGAGCAGCTGCTGTGGATGAATATTCTTTAGTGATGAATCAAACTAGAACAGCTGCAAGAAACTTTGCAGGTGTGACAACCACAAGCTAATCACAGGCAAGGAAGGTGAATGGGATGTGGAGATGGATTCCAAATCCAGACAAAATTCCATTTGCAAGCCTCTCTAGCAATATATTGGGGAATCAGTGCTACAGAATGCATGAAGATATTCTGATATAAAGGGACATCGCTTTGTATGGGATCTGGGCAGACTTTCAGCCTGCAGGACCTACTCCAAACAAAACCTCAGGATCCAAGTTTAACTGTTGAATGTATCTCTTTTACACCAGGCTTTGGTTGGTATATCTTCAGGCTCTAAAAACAACAGCAACAAGAAAGTAGTTCCCAGAAAACTGAAGTCTGCCCAGTTCCACCACAAAGGAATAAGTCAGCAAATGCAGGCGTTCTTTCGAACAGCGTACTGTCAAATTTGGCCACATCTGGATCCAGTGCTGCAGCCTTGCTTCCCTACTCCACAGAAATCAAAGAAAGTCAAGGAAGGCCTTTTTCACTTGGAACGGAGATTTTAAAGGGAGCTGCTCCACGTGGAGGCCTGCAGCGCCAGCATCTTTTCCAGCTGCCCTCAATCACTCCTGAAGACCGTTTTCTCCGAATTTTCAGCGACCACGACACCACGACGGCCTGGTTAACATGCAACTATCTCGACTATTCTTTCCCTACACACCCCACTTTCCTCTTCGAGGCGAACTCCCAAGCGACCCATTTCGAAAATGGGACAGGGAAAACTGAGACCAATCCGAGAATACTCTACAGCAAGGCAGCTCCTGAACTCCGGGAATCACGGATAGGAAAGGGACGCAGGGGCTGAACCCCCGGCCTCGAGAAAAGGAAGCAGGCCCAATGGGGCTAGGATGGAGGGCAAGCGAAGCCAGCCGGACCCAGGCCACGGCGGTACGCCCATCTAGAAATCGGGGCAAGCAGGCACTGAGCGCGGGCAGGAGCCAGCGCTCGGCTCGCTGCTCTTGCGCCGCGCGGGCAGAGCGGGGAAGATCCGCGGGGCCAGCCACCTGGCTGCCCGCTCGCAGCGGGTCTCGCTCTCCTCCTCCTCCTCCTCCTCCTCGCTCGCGCGCGCGCCACCCGTGTCCCCCCGGCGCGCCCGCATCAGCTCAGCCCACGAGGCCTCCCGCTGCCCACCGGCGAGCCCCAAAGTTTACGCGCGCGCAAGCCGGCTGCGCCCGCACCGCAGGCCCACGGTTTGCGCCGGTTGCGTCTTAGGCCCCAGGCCGGCTTCCCCCGTATTTGGCCCCTCCGGGGAAGCGCGCTCTCCCGCCGCCCGCTGCCCAAGGCAACTCCTCTCCCCGATGCACCCTCCCCTCCCCCCCCGCGCCATCCCCCTTACCTGATGCACGAACACGTCCACCGGGGAGTCGAGGGCGATGCCTTCTTTGCTGGTCATGGAGAGGAACCCGAAGCCCATCCGTACGTTGAACCATTTACAGATCCCGGCGCCATGCAAGAGCGGCTGGTTCTCCTCGTCCGGCCTGGGCGACTCTCCCGTGGGCTCTTCCTCGCCCGCCTTGGCGCAGCCACCTACAAACATACACGCGGATCAGCAGCCGCGGCCGAGTGAAGGGAGGCGGCCCCCTCTCCCTCCCCAGTGGCAGCGGTGGGGGCGCCCGGGGCCACCCAGGAAGCGCCCCGCTGAACGAGGAGAACTCGCTTACCTCCCGGCCAAGCCACCACCTCCCAGCGGGGAATGCCACCGCCATCCCCCGGTAGCTCGGGGAGCAGCTGGGACTTCCAGCCCCGCCGAGCGCACGGCGCACCCGCGCGAGTGGTTCGGCAAGAAGCCATCCAGACTCTGAGGCTGGGGAGTACGAGGAGAGGACTCCCTTCCCTAAATGGCAAACGTTTACCCACGGAGAATGGTCGGGGGGGGGGGATTACCCAGCCAAAAATGCAGATCACCCGGGAAGGGGGACACACACTAAATCCGAACTCCCGTCCCTCCTCCACATTCCACAGAGTGGCTGAAAAAATTCGAAGCATCGAAGAAATTGGTGGGTTCTGTTTGAAATCCACATCACTGGATGGCGAAGGGGGGAACCCCGCACAGTTACAGGGAGGAGGGTGAAAAGGAGAGAATGACGCTTATCCATTTAAAACTATCTAAAGATTTCGAGAGGTTGAGTGTGTAAATCTGATTCCATGAAAAAGAGAGGTTGGAAAGAAAGAAAGAAAACACTCCAAACACGCTGCTTTTTTTTTTTTTTAAAGGAAATTTTGGATTTTTTTTTTAAATGAACGCACTCTTTAAAAAAAAAACCGAGCCAAACCTAACCAAAATGCAAACAAATCTTCAGCTGCCAAAGGTATTAAAAAGTTTCCCAAACTCCACCATCTCCATTCCAATTTCTAAAAGAAAAAGCACATGGTGAACCTAAAAAGTGTCCAAACAGCCGCCTCCCTAAAAGTAACAAAGCCTAACATGAAGGAATCGACAGAGATACCTTTCAGTTGATATATAAAGGGGGAATTGAAAATGCTGCAATAATTATTCGTGAATTCGAATTGGAAATAACTTCCTAAAACACAGCTCATTTTCAAAACAAGGATGGACTCGGGGTGGGAGAAGCAAGCAAACAAGCAAAGAGAACCTGATTTTTTTAAAAGAAGAAAGGAGAATTGGGTATAAAATTTTCACTTGACCTGCAAATTGCTGGTTAGAAACAGACCCCATTCTGCACCCCTGGTGGAAATGGTGGACTTGGGCAGAAGCAGCCTCCTCTCTTCCTCCTCCTCTTCCTCCTCCTCTCTGCCTGCCAGTCTTAGAGAGGGTGTCACAGCAGCTCACCAGCCCCCAAAAAAGAGGGAAGGGGGAAGGGAGGGGTGAGGGTGGTGGGGAAAGATTCAAAACAAGAGGAGGGAAGGGGAGAGAGAGAGAAAGGTTGCTACATCTTCACTGGAACAATAGCAGTGGGAGGGCCAGAGGGCCTTTTAAGGCTTCCCAAATTTCTAAGAGACAATAGAATTCCCCCAATGCCAAACCTTGCTGGCTTGCCCCTCCCCCTCCTTTTGCTTTCTCTCTCCTCCTCCTCCACCCCCCCCCCCACACTGCGCGGCAATCTAAGCTCTCTTCCCTCCCAGGAGACAAAAAAATGTAACCTTCTGCCATTCTGCAAGCTGTGGGGTACATCCTGGTTCGTGTCAGTTCTTTCAGACACACACGCACACCTTTCCCTTTCACACTTTATCACTTGAATGGGGGAGGGGGAGGTTCGGGTTCTTTTTAACCCTAAGGGAATAAGCGGTCTGTTGGGCCATGTTCCGTTTCCTATGGCCGAATCATATACACTCACGTAAAAACACACGCGATCTTCTTCCACGTGACACTCAATTACACCCCCGCCTTGCTCATCCTAATTATGCATTCCAAAGGGCGGGATGACGGGGGGGGGGGGTGCGCGCGCGCGCACGCACGAACATAACTTCATTGGTAGAAGGGGAAAGATTACCTGCCGGGGGGGGGACATGACCTCCCCCCTCCCGTCTTGACTTCTTTCTGCCACCCCGAGATCCCATTAGCTTCTATTATTGCCCCCCTCCCATGATCGCCTGCCTAGTAAGCTGGCCCCTGGCAAGACCAGCTTGACTCTAAATGACCTGTTTAAAAGGAGCGCTCCCTCCTCCCTGGCTTTTCCTCCTCATTTCATTTTGGCAAGTTCAGCCTCTTTTCTCAGCCAACCCTCCCTCTCCCGTTCTCTGCTCCGCCGGAATCTCCCTTGGCCGGCTTTGGGAATGGAGGAGGATGGAAGGGCGAGCTGGGGACTCTCTCTTCCTTCTCCAGCCAATAACCAGCATTTAAACAGAAATTGGACCTGAGAATTGGAACGCCTGCATCGTTTCTCTTGTTGTCCCACCAAAATTTGGTGAGATAAGATGCTTACCAGTTTATCCCCAGTGTAACTCTAAAATAGAAGTACTCCTTTGAAGGGAGGGAGGGAAAGTGAGGTGCTTAATTTTTTGCTTTTAGTTTGACTGGGGATTTTTCTTCTTTTTGTTTCCTTTGGAGAAAGAAACTCGTAATATAATTTCCAAGCAAACTTGTGCTATTTTGATGTGTCTTGGTGTGTCTTTTAAAAGAACATTATTATGAGAAGTTGAATTTCCAGCAGATCATTTACGAAAGGAAAAAAAATCCCTAAATTAGATTTCCTAATTGCAAATTAAACTCCCCTCTCGAAAGATGTACTTATCAAAGCAAGAAAGAAATAATTTCGAATTCTATGGCCATCTCCCTAGTTAAGCCTCCACAACTGGGAAAGTCGGATATTCTGAGAGAAGATAGCTCAAACGAATCGAGAGGAATGGATGGGGAGAGGGAAAATCCATCAATTTTTTCGACCCCTCCCCCACAGGGGGGGAAATAATATATTTTAAATCGTTCTACGTACGGAATCGAGTGGAGATGCGGGTGTTTATAAGGGATAAAAAGATTCTGTGTGACCTGCCTTAAAGTTGCGTTAACACCTATATTCCATCTCTACAAGCAAGAAATTTTAAAAATAGGCAGAGTAGTAAAAGTAATGTGGACTTCGAGGCGTTCCGCTACCCGCTTCGTTGTTCATCTGAAAATCTTGAAACAGGTCAACTTAATATTTAGATTCTCCCCTCCCACCTTAATGAATAACTTCTGGGACTGAGGTGTTGGGTTTGCAACAATCAGAAGTTGCTCTGCCCAGCCGTCTCCCAGCAAATCACAGCATTTACACAGAGTCTACCCTTTATTTACACCAGAGAATTGGTTCCCGATTTAGTCGATTCTAGAGTAGACCCATCTAAATTAATAGGACTTAAGTGCGGCATGACTACCTTTAAGTTCTACTGGTTTCAGTCGGTCTACTCCGGCTAAATCTGGATCCAGTCCACACGCTCACACACACACTCATTTCTGCAGGGGATGTCTGTGTTCCCCGTTGCAAAGCGGGAGGGGGCGCGGTGCCTGCTCGCTGCTTTAAAGGGAGCCAGATAAAACCAGAGGCATCAGTGAGCCAAAAGTGTTGATGGGTGGGCGGTTGGGTTCCCCCTCGAGTGTGTGCGTGCATCTGCAGAAAGCGAGATGGGGGAGCAACCATCAACACCTCCGCCTCCCACTTCTCTTATCTGAAACGACACCCCCCCCCGCCTCCTCCTATCCCTAATTGAGGAAGGGGCTCATTCTCAAGGAGCTGCCTGCTCTCCCCCTTTGCCCCCGCCGCTTATAGTTGCCATTACATATTTTGAGCGGAAATGGCCCATTTGACTACCCGGGAGAGGGAGGGGAAGGTCTGGGGTTCCTTCTTCCACATCCCCATCGAGCTGTCTGCGAATAGAGGGGGCTGGAGAGAAGGCGGAGAGGTCATGCCTGCTTCGGTGGTGCATCTGATCATCTCGGGTCAGGAGGTAGGCGGCCCCGTTCTCCACCCCTCCCGTCTCCTTGCCTGCCTGCCTGCCTGCCTGCCTGCCTGCCCTCCCTCCCTTCCCCCACATTTTTTAGGCGCGGGGGGGGGGAGAGATTTCACGGCTGGCCGAGGACAATGGCCGAGTGACCAGTGCGAACCCGGGAGGGCAAATAGCCCCTCCATTTCCGGTGCTCAGTTCAAACTGGACAATACCAGCCAGCTATTCCCTGGAGCAAGGCTGAAGTCTTTAAAGGGGCAGCGATTTCGGCTTGGAAAGCGAAGAACACACACATGCACTGAGAGTTGCGCACATACTCACGTGCATCGAGCGATTTTGTCTTTGCTTATTTCACAGCCCCTCCACCTTTTCTTGGGATGGATTTAATCCAAAGGAGAAAGGAGAGACCCACTCAGGAGTAAAGTAAAACTCCTCTATTTTGTAGAGGAGTTCCTTGACATGTTATCTTTCCGTTAAAGCCACAAGGAACTTGAAACACCACAAACAAAAACGGGTATTTGCAAACACGTATATGATAGAGGGAACCTGGGTTGGATGCAGTTTCCTAGCAAGTAGTCAAGATGGGAGTAGAAGTTTGCTGCAAAGGAGGAGGACTAGCCCAGGTTCCCTCCAGGAGAGAGCAATGGAAGTCAGGGTCATCCAAACCCCTCTTCCAGCCCCACAAAGATGGTAGAATGTGTGTTCTCATACAACAGGCCTATAGACTGTGACTATATCTAGATATAGGTCTGTGAAAGGAAAGAGAGAATCTGCAAAAGTATGTACGAACATTCACGCACATGCACACATAGAATCGAACAGAATGATGCAGTCACTTGTATTATAGTTCAGGTTATACTCCTTCTAGTCTAAGTTTGCTTTCCCTATCACCCTGCAAATAAATTCCGGGGCGTGGGGCTTCCCCAGGGATTTTAGGTCTGACAACCACACAAGTTTGATCTCTCCTTCCATAGGCAAGCCTAACATAATGACCAACCAGGGTAGAAGCTCATTTTCATTTTTGCCCCCCTCCCCACACACAGAGTACCCCCCCCCAAAACCCAACTTATTTGAATTCTTATTTTTGTCTTTTTTAAATCCCCTGATGATTGGTCCCTGGAATAAGTTCGTTTATGATTGCCATCCCTTAAAGAGGTGATTTGAAGAACTTTAAAAACAGCCTTTTAAAGAAATAAAGAGAAACACTGGTATGCCATGGATATGGCTCAAATTTGCAAAGGATTGTGGGGCTTGGCGGGAAACAATCCTTAAAGAACTGGATGAGCTGAAACAAAACTGTCCAGTATCTCCTGCTTTAAGACGACTCAGGGTGCATAAGATTCAAAACAACATTTTGAACATCGTAACATTTCTCTATCACATGATGAATCCATATGAGAACCTCTCTATATGGATTTCTCCTTGCCATAGCACTGCCAACCCAAGCTACTGTTCTATACAGGGGTACTTATGACTCAGCCCCAGGGGACTTCCTGGTGATTGATGAAACAGTTTTCAAGGGGTGAATATCAGACCCCCTCCAGTTTCGTTTGGAAATTGGAAAGGTTCATTCACAAAGTACTGTGTCCACTGACATAAATGCCATTTAATGACTTTCTCTTGGTGGAACCTTGGGGCCTAACAATGGCTAGGACTAGGTCATTGTCAGGATCCAAGAGGAATCGTCCTGAGAGCTTCAGAGAAACAAAGGAGCCAGTGCCCAATCGCTGTATTCAGATTTTCTTAAACTTACACATTTCCATCCCTTTCCTACAGAGCAGACAGTCGGAAAGGTAGACATTATTATTATGCTACTAAGTAATCTTTCTCAGATGTACTAGCAGGGAAGGAAATCAATAATGAAACATGATTTACAGTGCAATATAACCTTACGTGTGCCTCCTCAGAAGTTAGACTACTTTGAGAACACCGGAACTTACTCTCAGGGAAGGAGCATGTGTAAAAGTTGACAGCCTCAAATTGAGCTTCAGTCGGCAATCTCCTTCCTGTGTGTAGAACACAGTCCTGTCGCTCTACGGCTTGTCCGTATCTCTGAATGGATGGGAGGCAGAAGCGCGACGTGAGAGAGAACATCCCATTTTAACAAGCGATGAAGAAAGAGAAGCGTTAGATTAAGCAGCAGCACAAAGCCTTGAGCGCTGTCCAAGGTGCTGATCCGCGGCACTCGATGAGCGCTCGAGCGCTCTCCAGCGTCCTGAAAAACACCGTGAACTGGCCACGATTTTGTGTGGGGAATGAATATAATTAAGCTAAATGCATTTGCTTCCCCTTTTAGTTAAATGTGTGTATATGAAGAAGAGGTAAAAACAAGGATAATTTACACTCATATGACTAAACAATCCCAGGAAGCAATCCCAGCCTTCCCAGCAAAGGTTAGAGGATGTCCCAGGATATCTAGTTGGTCTGCCAGCCAGACACTGAATAGACCCAGGCGTTGGGACTAGCTTTCCAGGTGGCTGGAAAGTTGTGCAGTTCATTTCTAGCATTCTCAAGGATTGTGTGTATATGCAGGGGGTGGGGAGGGGTGTATGTACTTTAAGTACATATTAAAATACCCTAGAATACCTGCAGCAGTGTTTCTGTGGTATCTAGAGCACACTGTCAATAAAATTCATAGGTGAATGAATGGTGGGGGTAGGGGAACAAGTAGAAGGAATTCCTTCATTCAGAAGATAGCCATGACCCTTCTGAGTTTTCTGAAGCAGTGGTGGTTGCTCTCTGACTTTGTGAGCAGGAAATCAAGGCAAGCAAAGAGAACAGTGATCAGTTCTGCTGCCTCACATTTAAGCCAGTCTCCTGCACCCACCACTCCAAACGTTGGTAAATAGAAGCACCTTTGACTCAGAATTCCAAACAAGAAGTTAGAATTTGCATAGCTGCAGTAATTGGATTGAACCATGGGTGGGAAGGCCCCCCATTCAATTGTCATCTCAGTCATGACTTTCCTAAGACAGCAACTGAATATGCACACTTACCTGGGAGTGAGTCCTATTGATTGCGGTGGACTTTCTTCTGGGAAGGCACGTAAAGGCTTGCAGCACAAGTGGTTCTAGGGAAGCTGGTCTCCCTTCTTGTGGGTGCATTTTAAATGTCTATTGTAGCAGGTTTGGGATTCTGGACTGAACGGTCTGGGGCCGTGCTTCAGATGACTATGTATATTACCTCAGTTGTGAAGGGCCCTAACCCTAATATTCCTCTGCCCTTCCCCCACCTGCAAGACCATTCCATGCTTTTCTATTGTTTCTCCTTTCCTGATATTTCAAGCAAAACCAAAACTTATTGCTGCCTCTCTTGATTTTAAGCAATGCCCTCAACACATTCAGCTTTGCTTTTTAACTCACTTAAAGTGTAGCCCCATCATGACTACAGGAAAAGATGTGGTTTGGTTCTGCTGCCCTCAGTACTTACAACTCACTGGATGGCCATTTGGAAGCCTCTTGGGCTGCAGGACCCTGGGCTTTTGGTGGTGGTGGACTGGAGAGTGAGGTGAAAAATAATATGGTCCTGCCTCCAAACAAGTTGCCACAGTAGCAATATGATCCTTGGAGCTCAAGAAAGTTCCCCACCTAAATCAATGCTGAGTGTGTCCTTGAGCAAGAAACTAAGCTGGAGCAATTAAAGTCTGAGAGGAGAGTGCAGGCTTATGGAAGTACTGCTTGTGACCTGTGTTCTTGCATCAGCAGCTGCAACTGGATCTGCTTTCCCATCAAGGGACTTGCCTCTCTCAAAAGGAGCCTTGCTCCTGAGTAGATCCTGGGAAGAAGGGTCTTCTGGCAGCTAAAGGGGTGCTCATCTCTGATTCTCCTATATGGTCTGCCACCACCTGTGATCTGCAGACCATATCTGAAGAAGGAGAGTCTGGAATCAAAGCTGGGCTTGGAATGAGCTCAAATGGAGCTGTCAGCTCCCCAGAGGGAAGACATTCCTGTGACGAGGCTTCAAAGGTTGCTCTACTTCTGTGGGAAGCCTGCAGAAGTGGGAGTTGCTGATGCTATAGGAGCCCAAACCCTTCCTCCACTCAGGTTTCCCCAGGGCTGGGGTCAGCCAGGAGCCAGGTGGAGTACCATCCTTGCAATGCTTAATAAATGTGTAATAACAACAACATGACCCATGTCCTCCATAACTCTAAAAATAACTGTTCATTCCTTCACTGTTATTGATTTATTTAGAAGATTTACAGCTTACCTTTCACATGAATGATCCTGAAGACAGCTTGCTGCAATAATACTCACATACTAGCAGCCCTCAGTCTTCCGGCTACTGAACAGGGCCAGGGTGTGCTTCATCACAATGCTGCAGTCCCCAGGACAAATGTCAAGTGGAACCAGTGGTGTGGTAGAGCCAGGTCTCACAGGCTTGGATCGCCAGGACTATTTAATTAGCAAGGAGGAGGGTGTCATCTGTCCCCCACTCCCTCTTTCCTTTCCTTTCCCTCTGAGAGACCCACAACCCTCTCCAGCAAGAGCCCAGGCTTCTCCTGGCTCCATACACGGGCTGCTCCCAGATGCAGTCCATCTCCGGGAGCTCAAGCTCCTGTGGGGAAGGGTTTCTCCAGCAGGGCGTGGCACAGTAGGGAAGAGGGAGAGAGAACAAGAATGGTCTTTAATCTAATCCACTGATTTGCCTTACTGGTGCAGCTACCAGCAAGGAAGGCAATTAATGCCAATTGTAATGATGGCTTTCTGCGTGTGACATGAAGCCATGTCCACCGAGATCCTTGGCCAGCTCCAAGCCTTGTTATGCCAAGGCCAGCAGGTCACTTGCGACTTCTGACCTAGGCTCAGTGTGAACTGGCGACCTGGAGGTGAAACCCTCCATCCCTCATTAGCCGTCTCTTTGACACTTGCTTTTCCTAATGAATTCTGCTGCACTCGCACCAACCAATAAATCAGAGCCCAGAGTGGTGGGGGCAGCAGTGGGTGGCAAGGACCATTCTTTTTACAATGATTTCGTTCAATGATAGAGCAGAAAGAAAGAAAGAAAGAAAGAAAGAAAGAAAGAGAAAGAAAGAAAGATTGTGTATTTATTTTATTAATTTATTACTGCCTCCCATTTCCTTTTGCAAGGAACTCAAAACAGCTTACATAGTACTTCTTCTTTCCATTGTATCCTCACAACAACCTGGTGAGGTAGGTTAGGCTGAGAGTCACCAACTGGCCCAAAGTCCCCAGTTAGCTTATAGATGGGTGGAGACTACAGCTTGTGCCCCCAAGCTCTATCAAACACTCTAACCACTACACTGCATGAGTACATTGGCTTGTTCAGTGGAGGCATTTCAGCGAGTACAATACAGGGACAGCAAAGCTTCAGACCCTCCAAATTACAATCTTGTCATGTTTGAAATACACCAAGATGTACAGAACATTTACTCACTCTTTAATTCTGCCTTCCCTGGTCTAGTGACCTTCAGATGCTTTGGACTACAATTCCCATCATCTCCAGTCAGAATGGCCAGTGGCCAGGGATGACTTCCAAGGTTAACATCAGCACATGGAACTAAGTTGTAAATCCACTGGGAGTCTTTGTGACTTTAAAAATAAAAGAGTTAAGGGGCACAATACCTCATTTCCTAACATGAGGAAATGAGAACAGCTGGTGAGCATGGAGGTGCACAGCTGACTCAGGGAGGGAGGACCCCATGAAGGGGGCTTTGCCTAAGGGGCTCTCCAAAACCTGGAGGCAGCACTTGCATCACTAAAAGGGTATATTCATCATGCTTCCCTGCAAAAAAAGGACAAGAAGAGAGTGCTGATTTGCAGAATGTTTGCACATATGTAGTGTAGTTGTTTTGAGTGCTGGACTGGGACCCAAGAGATCTGGCTTCTAGTCCCCACTCAGCCATGGAGGTCACTAGGTGACTTTGGGCCAGTCACAGACTATCAGCCTAACCTACTTCACAGGGCTGTTGTTGTGAGGAGAATTATATAAGCCATTCTGAGTTCCTTGTAAGGCAAATAAAGGTGGGATATAAATATGATAAATAAGTGGGAGCACAGTTAGAATTATTCACTAAAAGTTTAAATAGAAATACAATATACTTCACCTTAGTGGAGAAAAAGCACCTTAAGGTTCTTTCACTTTTAAGCTAGACATCTCTTCAAATAGAGGGTTGTCCTGGCCATCTCAGCTACATTGGCCTGAGAAGGGAAGACTAAAGGGGTCTTCGGTGAGAAAGCAGAAGACAGATTTGCTCCAGGGAGCATGACTAGAACCAGGGTGTGAAACTCAGATGCAAACAGAGGGAGCCCTACTGCTGCAAGGGCCTTTCTAATAGATTGACCTGTCGATGGGACATGGTGGGTCCTCCCATAGTGGAGGCTGGTGGGTCAGGCATGCTGTAGCCCTGGAGCCTCCACCAACACCATTCTTGAGGCCTGCCAAGCATCCTGCCTCTCCCAATTTTCATTTTATTTCTTTAGCCTCCCCTCTGCTCCTGAACTGGAATAAAGCACCACGTAATGCCCTCCACTGTCCTTTGGAAAGCCCACTGGCCTCTTACATCGCCTGACAGCGGTGGAGCCAGAGGGCTGCAGCACCTCCCAAGCAGGACACGTGAAAGCGCAGCAGTGCCCCCTTCTGGCCTCTACAGCTGCGCAGCCAACAAACATCCCTGCTGCCTGAGCCCCCACTGAACACCCCCCACCCCCGCAACCTTGGGGCCAAATGCAGACACTGCAAAGCTGATTGCCTACCACTTTCCCTGCCTAGTTCAAGGTGTGAGGCTGCCTGTGATGGGGGTCCTACCAAACACCCAGTGCAGCCCCTGCTGATTTCCACTATAATTCTCAGTGGGTAAAATTTGATTTGCCACCAAATTTTGCTAGCAGGTTGCTATGGAAGGGTAAAGGTGGCACATTTAGCTTGAAAGGGAGTTAAATTTCTCCATTTTACCCTCTTCGTGGAATTCAGGGCAAACCACTTATTTTTTCTGCCACCTGAGGGAAGAGTCCAGGGGGTTGAACCTCCCCAAAGTTGCCCAACCCAGTTGACAGTGAAACAGTAAAAACAGTTGACAGTAAAAACGACTATCCAGATCTTCTACCCAGATTGGCAGATCTGGGTACTTTATACTGACTATGCTAAGCACACATGCATTTAAAAAACGATTTCCATTTCCAGAGTCCCACAGAGTCCTGGAGATCTACCTTCTAGGTTCTTGAATACATTCTTGCTCAGGATGGTGGGAATTGTAGGCCAGTACATTTGGTGGAGGGACTGCAGGTGGCGCAGTGGTTTAAACCGCTGTGCTGCTGGGCTGGTTGATTGAAAGGACGCCGGTTCGAATCTGCACACGGGGTGAGTTCCCGTTGCTCCTTCCCAGCTCCTGCCAACCTTGCAGTTCGAAAGCCTGCAAATGCAAGTAGATAAAAAGGTACCACTTCAGTGGGCAGGTAACAGCGTTCCGTGCACCTCAGTGTTTAGTCCTGCCGGCCACATGACCAGAGACTGTCTGTGGACAAATGCTGGCTCCCTTGGCTAGGAAACAGAGATGAGCACCGCCCCCTAGAGTCAGGCATGACTGGACTTAATGTCAAGGGGAAACCTTTACCTTTACATTTGGTGGACACCATGTTATGGAATGTTTATTCCAGGGATAGGCAGCCTATTACCCTCCAGATGTGTTGGGCTTCAATTCCCATAAGGCTCAATCAGGATGATCAATGGGCAAGGGTTATGGGAAATACCCTTCAGAACATCTGGACAGCACCCTAGCTGCTGCTTCTTACCTTTCGTTTAGCTCTATGTGAGGACTGAATTGGATGCAGTGCCCTCTTCTGGTCATATGCCAACATGTCTGCAGGCCAGCTTCTTCATTCTTATCCGTTAGTGCAGGGACAGACAGATCTCAGTCGTTCAGGATCTAGTTTTTTCCTTTTACCAGATCCCAAGATCCACCAACTGGAGCCTGGTGCAAAAAATATGTTTGGAATTAAACACTTCTGAACAATGTGCTTTGAGGACCAGAACTGAACACAACTTACACAAATCCATTCCTGGTTACCCCATGCTCTTTGCATTTTGTCAGCTACTCTGGGGCTGGAGAGGAGTCATTTTGTTAAACATTTGAGAGTCAGAAATCCTCACCCATCTTCTGCAAATCTCCTCAAGATCTCTTTGTGGAGCCAGATCTGCATCTTGCCCACCCCTGCCCTAGTGTGTCATCTATCTTTCAAGGATGGGTAAAATTTCATTTCTACCTGAGCATTTTACAGCCTAATTCTATTCAGGTTTACTCAGAGAGAAGTCCTTCTGTGTCTAGGGAGGTTTGCTTCCCAGGAAACAAGTTTTGGATTGAAGCTTTAGGTGAGTCAACCATGAGAGAAAGAGCTTGACTCCATTCCTTCCTCCTTAATCCCAAATGGATGATGACCCCAGGAACAGCTGGATTTGAGACCTTTTTTATCTATTTATAAGCAGGACCTGCAACAAAATGTTGAAGGGTAGTGTGCTTCTGTTCAAAGTGCCAACCAGCCAGCCCTTCCACTTGCCCCCTTCCAGGATATTCCATTCTGTTCCTGCAGTCTGAGTTTTCTGCATCCACACACTTCTCTAATTCCCAACCTAGTCTGCACTGGATGATTGCTTTCTTAGGTTTTTGTTTTCTGAGAGTCTCTGCACTCGCTTTGACTTCAAATATATATATAGCAGATTTTGGCAGTCTAAATGTCCCCTCGTGTGAAAGAGCGAAGGGATTGCCAGGATTCAGCAGAAGCAAGTGGGGTCCTGGCCCTCCCTGACCCCCTGCAGCACCTGTCCTGAAGACCATCCTTGGGGCTTCAGTATGTGTGGAAAGAACTGCACCAGCTTCTCTCTGGAGCCTCTGCTATGACTTCAGAGGGCTTTTTCAAGGTTGCAGAGGAGAGCTTGCCTTTTCCGATGGCTGGCCAGACAGCATGTACCAGCTGGAGCTTTGCATGGGTAACCATGGTTCCTGCCTGAGCTGCAGTTCCCAGGGCTCCCTAGGGAGAAGGAATAGCTGTTAAACCAGTAGGCCTGCAACACAGACTGCTGCGATGTACTGTGGTAGGACTGTCCTTGGAAGCAGCTCAGAAGCTTCAACTGGTGCAAAATGGAAGCTGTCTAATTTGTGCGAAGAAGACCCTTAGGAGATAATGAGCCAGTAATGCCCTGGCATAGGGTTTTGGGACTATAGCCCGCTTCATCAGATGTATGTGATGAAGTGGACTGTGGCTTGTAAAAGCTTCTGCACAAATAAATGTGTTAGGCTTTCAGGTGACCTCTCTGGAAATAAAGCCCTGTGGTTAATACCATGAGCATCTGAAACACAATGGGCTTTGGTGTGTTTATCTATAGGTACAAGAGAGCTTGGCAGAGATGGTGGTGGTAGGTTTCCCTGTCATATCCAGGAGATTTAAAAGGATGCATGCTCCTTCCTGTCCGTTCAGCACTGGCCATCACTCGGGACTGTCCTCCTTAAGGGGCTGGTCAAGCCAGTGGTCACTTTCCCAAATAATGGCTTCATTAGATTGAAAGAAGTGGATGGTGACCTTTTTGCAATGGACTTCCTGACCCTTGGTGACCTTTTGCCCTCCTGCAGACAGCCTGTAAATCTTCTGCCTTGGTACTCCCGGCTCCCAGGTAACTGCTCTGGATGTGCTGATTCGGTACTGAGCAAACATGCGGCCAGTAGCCATTTTCTGGGAACCAGTGTGGTGTGATGGTTAGAGTGTTGGATAACAGCCCAAGGAGATTCAGGTTCTAGTCCCCACTTGGCCACGAATCTCACTGGGTGACCTTGGGCCAGTCACAGCCTCTCAGACCAACCTACCTCACAGGGTTGTTGTTGCAAGGATAAAATAGAGCTGTATAAGCTTCCTTGGGTTCCTGACAAGAGGAAAACAAATGAAATATAAATGATATTATTATTACTCCCCCAACCCCTCTTGCTCTCCTATGATACTAGAACTTCAACATCATCCATTGAAACTGGTGGACGGTAATTTCATAACTTAGAGGAAAAAATCTTTCTTGTATGGATGAATCTATCGGTTTCACTTTCTCCCATGCAATTTTTTTTAAAATTCCAAGTTCTTACCTTCCAAAATATGAAGAAATGTGTAGATTTTGTAAACATTTTTGTTTTGTTTTTAGAAGCAAAATTCTCATCCGACTGCATTTTCCAAATTCAAGCGGTATTGTTATTCCCAGCATGAAGAGGACCATGTAGTACCTGTCCACCTTGTAACTCTTCGAGGTGAGGAACCTGTTCAAAGAAAAAGATGTGTCAGATCTGATTCAGCACTAAAACATAGCTGAATGCACATGTATTCAAACCCAGAGCTAGGCATTCAAAAAGCTCTTTGTCTGTATGAATCAATTGGTCAAGTTTACCTTTTCCCACATTTGTCCATTTATAAATCTCACATTCTTTCCCTCCCATTTATGACAAAATTTGCTATATTTTCTAAGTTTCAAAAAGCAAGAACCAAACAAATGTCTCCCCAGCCAAGCCTTCATCACACAATTCAAGATTATGTTATGGAATTCAGTGGCATCAGGTGAGGTGAAGGCCTCTAGCTCAGGTGCTGTAGCGAATCAACCAATCTGTAGAGGAGGGTAACTGTAATCCAGTACAAGTCTGAAACAGAAGCAAGTCAGAAGCAAGTTCGATCTTGTTCAATGGGGCTTATTCCCAGATAGGCAGGTATAACCTCTCCCCTGATCTGGTGCCCCCAGGCTCTCCTAATGTTCTCATGTTTCATGCTTCCCCTACAGGAGAATAATTGAAGCTCAAGGCACAGCAGAGCCCCAGAAGGCAGATCTGGGCTATGAGAACATAGGAAAGGGCCTCCTGGATCAGATCAAAGGGTCATTTTGTCCAACATCCTGCTGCCCTCAATAGCCAGCCACATGGCTCTGGACAGTCCACAAGTAAAGCCTGTAGGCTTTACTTTTCACCTTTCACCTTTCTCTGATCTGCCAGCAACAGGTACTCAGTGACTTACAGTCTAGCAATATGGAAGTTCTATTTAGCAATCGCGGCTTTGATGAATTTACACTGTAATTTTATACTCCAGCCTACTCCAACCTGGTACCCTCCAAATGTGTTGGACTGGAAATCCAATAAGTTCCAATGTGTATAGGACCAGGCTCATCCAGGTCAGATGGAAAGTCCGCCTAGTCCAGCATGTGGTTCACTTGGTGGCCAACCAGTTGCTAACAGGAACCCCCAGGCAGGACACAAGCACCACAGCACCCTACCATCCATGTTCCCCAACAATGGGTGTACATGGACCCATTGGCGCTAATGTGGGAGGCAAAATATAGGCATCAGGTCTAGTAGCCACTGGTAGGCTTATCTTCCAGGAATTTGTCCAATACCCCTTTAGAACTATTCAAATTGGTGACCATCACACATATTGCGGAATGAGTCCTATAGTTTCACTATGCAATGTATAAAGAAGTATTTTCTTTCATCTGTCCTGAATAGTCTACCATTCAGTTTCATGGGATGCCCCTGGGTTCTCGTTTTATAAGACAGGGAGAAAAACATGTCTCTGTCCTCTTTCTGCATAGCATGCATAATTTTGAACACTTATATCATGTCTCTCCTCACTTGCCTTTTCTTTAAGCTAAATAGTATTTGTATGTAACCTAGGCTTAGGAGAATGTTTAATACCTGATCATTAGTGAAACATAGGCAGTCATAAATTCTTTTTTTTTTTTTTTTTGCAAAGGACAATCCTCTGTTTGAAAGGCTGTCCTCTCCAATTCCAAGTTAAAGATATAGAATTATAAGGATTGTTGCCCATTCACAGGTAGTACCTTGACAGCAGACTGACTAGGCAGACACGCAGGTGAAGTGGACACAATCTTCTACGTTATGGTTCTTTTTACAGCTGCAGCTGTGTTGGAGGCCTGCTTCATTTGATTGTTGGCAGACCAGAGCAAGAACAAAGGAGGGAGTTCTTATTCTGGTCCACCATTTTAGTTCTGCCCCTACCAGCTAATCAGAGCCTTGATTGGTTCAGCAGCCTCTTCATTGGGAACTGCCACCCATGCCAGTTCCCTCTTCTTCCTTTGCTGCTGGACTCACACACCCACCTAAATCTTAACTCTGTAGTAAGCATGCACCTCCTGATAGAATGCACCAATGGTCTTGTGGAGTTTGATAGCTTGTGAAGCCTAGGGTGGCCACAAATCCTCTTTTACAAAGGACAGTCCTTTGTTTGAAAGCCTGATAAAGAACTGTCAGGACTGTAACCCATCCACTGTTGGTACTTGGACAGTGTCTTAAACTGGTGGGAACAAGTGGCCACCTGGGCCCAGTCATCTGCACTATGGTGGTATGGACTGCATTTTAGTTAAAACAAATCTCTCTAAATGTATTATCTCATCCCTTTGGTTCCCCTTTTTGAGGATGCTATTCTTTGCTTTTGGCAGTTCATAAGGTAACACCCTAGGGGTTCCTTTTGCATGTGGAGATGCACTTCCAAACTGCTAGCCAGAGAAAAGAGAGGCCCCTTGGGATGCAGTGCCTGGACATCCCTGCTCAGGAGGAACCTGGATCTTCCGCTGTGCTCATCCCCATGGTTACCATCATTGCTCCCCCAAAATGTATCTTCATTTGACTGGGCAAGCAGTTTAAATGCTGGGCCACTCAGCCTTCCTGGGCCCAATTTCTTTCTGCATTTGGCCTGCCCTGATCTTTGTTTGCATGTCAATGACCTTTGGCTACAAGCAAAAAATCAATATCAGAGGCCAGGGTCTAGCCCTCCTGGGGTCCCCAAGTGACCAGTGCAGTGGTCAGTATCTATAATGAATCTCAGAAGTGATTGAGGAGCTGTCAGGTGCCTGTCCATTCCCATCATGAAAGAAATGGCAGCGCATGCATAGATCGATTCAGTTGAGGCACAGGTGTGCTTCCAAATAGAGTCTCCCAAATGTGGAACTTCCTACAGCCCCAAACAACTGGTTACTAAAGCATCTGTTAACTCAGTACTTACCATGTGGGATCTATTCTCAATACAAAGGCTCAGGATGCTTTATGGGTGATTCAAAATCTCTCCTTGATAATAGTCTGCAAACCTTTAACACCATGTCCTCATGCTCTTTGACTTCAGCTCACAAAGAAGGCTTCACTTACTCTAAGGGCTGTCACCTAAGAATACAGGAATTATCCAGCTAGATCAGAGCAAGGGGTAAGTCTTGGAAATGTGTAAGCGGCCATCTCATTCCCACAAGGCAACTGAAAATGTGCTTTGATATCCTACAGCTTTCTGTATTGCTTGTTCTGCATTTCCTGATTGTACTGCTGTTTGCCCAGCCTGGAACACTGCCTCCACCCCTTTTCCAATTCTGCTCATATGGAGGGTACCAGGTTGGGGAAGGTTGTAGTGCACTATTAAGAACAGGGCCATTACACCTCTTTCGTCCTGTGATACAGGGAGAAGGAACCCTATCCTTGATCTGCAGGTGGATTTCAGAGGTATCTGGCTGTCAAATAAAGCAAACCCAGCAGAATTCTTCCTTTAAGCAGCCTGACAATCCAATCACAAATGATTATCCCTTTTAGCCAATAGATGGCACCAGATATAAGAAGGAGGTCAGAGCATTCAATATTCACCTCTGAAAGGTGATGCAAAATGGCTTAAGATCAGCTGTACAATGAAACTGGCTGTCCAAGGAGAAAAAGTGATCAGAGGTGCATGGCTGGCTGAGGGATGCTGGGAGTGATAGGATTTTTCTCCATCTATGCATGCACAAGATTGAACTCCAAAATGGTTATGTCCAGCATTTAAAGTTACTTAATGACATTATTGAAGGTGATGGTAGAATTGCTTTCCTTTACAGGCTGGTAAACAATGCTGCAAAAATTTAAGGGAATGAGCAAATTACAGCAAAGCTTCACAACTGGTGACCCACTGAGCCAGACACAGCCCCAAATAATCTTACAGTGGTTTGCCACAGGCTCTATAATCATTTTATTTTCACAGACTGCTTGGCACTGAAACAGTAAGTTGAGTGCTTGTTGAGCAATAAAATGTGGCTTGCATACTGCATTCAGCCTGATACATCATACTATATATGTATCATATCCCAACCTATCATGACCCATTGTCTCAATTCATTATGACACAATGAACACATACAGTTGAGGTCAAGCTACATCTTCCTGACCCCATGGCTTTTCTTTCTAGCTTGTGTACATATATTTACATGTGTTTCTAATCAACCTATCTCTACAGGACTCTACTGGGCCAATGTTCAAGGCAGCCCCCTGTGAAGTGCATTGCAATCATCCAAGGCAGGATTCTCATCTAACTTTTCTCAAATGGTTGCCAATCCACAAGTTAGAGATAGACAAAAGTATCCCCCACTCCCAGCTGCACCCTTTGCCAACCCTGCCTGTTGGCAATCCCTGTTTTTACCTTGTTGCTATTACACCAGGTTTGTGATTTACTCTGCAACTGGAACCTGCACTATCTCTTTTTGACCATTCAGGGCCTGGAGGCGTTGAACAGAAAAGACAAAGATCAGAAGGGGGTGGGGGAGCGGCAAGAGGAACAAATACCTGAAACTTCACAGCAATGATAAAGAAGAAAGAATCGGAACCCATATCCACTGAAGGCAGACAAGAAGGGTAAAAATCTTCCAAAGGAAAGGAGAAAGATAGTGGAATGCATAGTCAGAGCAGTCCTCCTGCATCAAACCAAAGGCCTCTTTAGGTTAATATGTGGGCCTGCTTGGCCATGAAGCTCCCTGGGCGACACCGAGCAGTAATGGACTCTTGGCCCCACCTTCCTCACAGAATCAAGAATGTAAGACAGGGCATTCCAGCCAGTTGCCCCCAGGATTCCACTAGCAAGACAGGAGTGCAAAACTCCCTCCTGCCCAAGTTCCTCAACAACTGGTGCACCTGGGCATGTTGCATGAAAGGAAAAGGAGGAGGAAGATCTTTCTCTGACAAACAGAGAAGAAACACATTAGCCCCAGTGGCTGTTTCCTGCCATGACCAATCAGATGCCCACTGTCAGAAAAGAGCGCCATCCCAGCCACAGCTGCCAGCATCTGATATTCCCTTACATGCTGCCTCTAGTGCAGGATTGCCTTCCCTTGCATGCATTCCCTGGCATCCCTCCCTTGCAATCCCTTCCGTTCCACCTCTGGTGCACACAGTCATCAGAGGGAGTGGCCAAAAGACTAGCTGTCCTTTGTCTTGCTGGTGGCTTCAGGCTCCTCCCCTGCCCTGCCTGGCCACGTGCCTTGCTTACCACACTGCTGCTCCTCCTGGATCTGCCCAGTTACCCTCCCTCAGGTCCCTGCTCCCTGCTTTGCTTGTGGTCCTGATTCTTGACCTTTGGCTTGCTCGTGATCATGATTGCCTTGTTCTGATAGGCACTCCTGGTCCCTGTGTCCAGCCTGCTTCTTGACCATGCCCCTGCCTCTGAACAGTGTTTAAACCCTGCCCTGCCTCTGGTTCTGGTACCTCTGCCTTGGCTCCAGCTGGCCATGCCTCAGACTGTGATGTCCAGCAGATTGGTGCTGGGAAGAGCCAAGGCAATCACAGATCAGTGAGCTTCTGGGCTGTTCCCAGCACTGCAAGGTTGGACAGTGGGAAGCAGGGGTGGGCAAGACTGGCAACCTCCCCGTCCTTGCATGTTCAGATGTCAGGGAGGAAGTGTGTGTGCTTGTGGATGTTTATCAAGTGGTGGGAAGGTGGCATGTGTGTGGTTTGTGAGCGTATGAGAAAGAGGGCAGGGGAAGAAGTCTGTGCAAAGCTGAGAATGGGAGGCAATGGGAATGCAGGCCCACGCACCAGCTGCATGTGACCCATTGCCCACTGCTGTGGGCAGCCCTGGGGGCAAGAAGCTTGGAGCAAGGAGATGACAGCAGCTTGGGGGCAGGTCTGAAAATGCTTGGCAGCACAATCTGATGCATGGCTGCTCAGAGGCTCCACTGAGTTCAGTTGGACTGACTGGACTGGACTGGACTGGACTGGACAGGCAAGTGTGGGATCACAGCCTTAATTTCTGATCAGCAACAAAGCTTTACATCTAATATTTTAGCTGTGCTCAACATGAGGCATTCCAGGTGTGTTGGATTACAATGCTTATCATCCCTCAGTCAAGAGCTATGCTGGCTGAGAATGCTGGGTGCTCTAGTCCAACACATCTAGAATGCATCAGGGCAGTGGAAGCTGACCTATCTGCAGCCCTGGCTGTCTTGAAGGTGGTGGGCAGGACAATGCTGCTGGAGATGGCAAGCTGGGGAACAGGTGCCCATGCACTTGTGGTCTGCTAATCTTCTAGCTCTCTTCCCCTGAATGAACAGAGATGCTGGGGCAGAGTAGTGACACTTGTGGGAAATACTCCAATTATTAAAAGAATAGAGCTGGAGGAGGACTCAGCTACTGAATTAGGAAAGTGCATATAGGTTTTGTGGCAGTTACAGGTACTGTCTGCTTTGGTGGTGTTTTTTTTTTAAGCAGAGAAGTGCTGCCCATCCTGGGAGCCCAGTTGGTTGTTCAGATTGGCTCCTGGCTAGGCAGGAAGTGGGATTCAAGGGGGCACAACCATTCTCAAGAAGCACATCCTGTAATGCACAGGATTGGTTTCATACAGGCTTCTTGAAATTTTGTTTTAGGGTGTGCACATCACTGCATCTAGATTTAGTCATATGTAGGACAGGTCCACTCAAATCAGTGCATGTGAAGTTAGACAGAACTAAGAGAAGCTCCACTGATTTCAATAAGTCTCTGCATATGACTAAATCTGGATCCAACTGCCAATCTGTGCAACAGCCTTCTGCAACCTGATGCCCTTTAAGTGGGTTGGACTACCTTGAAGTGGTTGAATCTTCAGATAAATGCATGGATGGTACAGTTACAGAATGCAAAGCATTTTTTTTTCTCTTTTTCATGTTTAAAAACAAAAAACCTGCAAGTAAAACATATCTGGAAGGGGGGAAATGTAATAGCTCATTTCTGGTTGTGCTAGCTGTCTGCTAGCACAACATATGTTAAATGTGGGAAGCAATCACAAATGGGGCATTCCCCACCCCCAGCTGCAGTCTGAATTAAAGGGATGCCTTTTTGATCACTCAATATTCCACCAACCCATTCTATCCCGCTTTACTCTTCTCCTCTTTACCCTTTATCATTCCTTGGAACATCGGAAGCTGCCTTTTATCAGGTTAAGGAAATGGTTCATCTTGCCCATTACTGAGACCCAGAATTAGTGATTCTAGTCCCCACTAATCCATGGAGCCAACTGGGTGACTTTGGTCCAGTCACAGAATCTCAACCCACCCTACCCCACACTTGTGGAGATAAAATTGATAGCAGGAGGGAAAAAATTGATGTGCTCTGAATTCTTTAAAAAAAGAAAAGTGGGATATAACTCAAATAGATAAATACTGGCAGAGGCTTTCCCCAGCACCTGCTCCTGGATTCTTTAAATAGGGGCTAATCTTGGAGCTTTATATATGCAGAGCACATGTGCTTCTTTCTTCTCTCCCTCCCTCCTGTGTGCAGTTCTTGTTGGAAGCCCTGTGACACTTCAACCAAGACAGTAAAGGTCAGTGCTTAATGGATTCCTTGTAAAGAACTGGACAGCTAGTTTTGTGCCTCCCACAGAACTTCTTATTATTTTAAAACAGTGTCTACATCACAAAAATTTTAAGGAGAAAATTGCTCAGATTCATCATGAGCTGGACTCCACTAGTGACTCAGAGCCTTCTGGGGAGGTACCAATGTTGCTGTCTGGTCCAAAATTGATGGATGAGTTCCAGTTGTTGCGGCCTGATGATGTGGACAAGGTGCTTGGACAAGTATGTCCCACCACCTGCTTATTGGACCCTTGCCCATCTTGGCTACTTAACAAAGCCAAGCACGGGATAGGGGCCTGGATCCTGGAGGTTGTCAATGCCTCTGAGGGATGGCTGGATACCTGCCCCTTTAAAGGAGGCAGTAGTCCGGCCAGTCCTAAAGAAGGCATCCCTGGATCCAGAGATGGGCACCAATTATAGACTGGTGGCCAACATCCCGTTCTTGGGCAAGGTGTCAGAGCGGGTGGTGGTGAGACAACTCCAAGCACTCTTGGATGAGACTGATTATCTGGACCCATTTCAGTCCGGCTTCAGACCCGGGTTTGGTACTGATCTGCCTTGGTCGCCCTGTATGATGACCTGTGCAGGGAAACAGACAGGGGGAGTGTGTCCCTGTTGGTCCTCCTGGACCTCTCAGTGGCTTTCAATACCATCAAACATGGTATCCTTCTGGATAGGCTAGCAGGATTGGGAGTAGGAGGCACTGCTTTGCAGTGGTTCCGCTCCTATCTCAATGGCCAATTCCAGAAGGTGGTGCTGGGGGACTATGGCTCTACGCCATAGCAGCTATGCCATGGAGTTCTGCAGGGTTCCATTTTGTCCCCCTTGCTATTCAACATCTACATGAAACCGCTGGGAGAAGTCATCAGGAGGTGTGGGCTGCGGAATCATCAGTACGCTGATGATACCCAGCTCTACCTCTCTTTTTCAACCAATCCAGGTGAGGCAGTGGCTGTACTGAACCGGTGTCTGTCCAAGGTAATGGGCTGGATGAGGGCCAATAAACCGAAGCTCAATCCAGACAAGACAGAGGTCCTGTTGGTTGGCGGTTTGGACTTTCGGGTAGGGGACCTGGACCTTGTCCTGAATGGGTTGCACTCCCTCTTAGGGATAGGGTCCGCAGCTTGGGAGAGCTCCTCGACCCAGAGCTGCTGTTAGAAGCTCAGGTGACGGCGGTGGCGAGGAGCACTTTCCTTCAGCTTCGGCTGATCCATCAGCTGTGTCCCTACCTGGAGAATGATTGCCTGGCGACAGTGACACACACATTGGTAACTTCCCAATTAGACATCTGTAACACGCTGTATGTGGGGCTGCCCTTGAAGACAGTCTGGAGCTGTCAGGTTGCTGACGGGGACTGGGCGTTGTTCTCATATTACCCCAGTCCTCCGTCAGCTTCACTGGCTTTCCATCAAAGTTCGGGCCCAATTCAAGGTGCTGGTTATCACCTATAAAGCCCTTAACGGCTTGGGACCTGGTTATCTAAAGGAGCGCTTGTGTCCATATCTGCCCTCCCACCCCTTGAGATCGGCGGCAGAGGCCCTTCTCCAGGAACCCTCTGTGAAAGATATTAGGAGGGTGAGTACCAGGAGGAGGGCCTTCTCCGTGGTGGCGCCCCACTTATGGAACGTGTTCCCCAGAGAGGTCCGCCTGGTACTGTTCTTATTTGTTTTTTGGCGCCAGGCCAAGACCTTTTTATTTAAATGTTAATTTAATTGTTGAATTTATTTATTGATTTTATATTTATGCTGGGATTTTTCCAGTTTTTATGTATTTGTATAGCTATTTATTTGTATTGGAAGCCACCCTGAGGCTTTTGCGAATGGGGCAGCATAGAAGTATTCCAAACAAACAAACAAATAAGGGGCCAAGGTAGAGGAGGATATGGCAACTGTGACAGTGGGGAGAAAGGGGCAAAGCACTGCACCTTGTCCTTTTGGTCCTACAGGTCGGCACTGCTTGAGGCCATTCTTTTGCAGGGAGGGTAATGGGCCACCTTCTGTAGCTGACACAGGGAGGAGAAGTGATATGTGAATGGAAGCCTTTCCAGACAGGGCAGGGAGCTTGGAGCCACCACTCCCTACTGGTCTAGTACTCCCATGCCCCCACAGCAAGAGCAAGGGGTATGCTGACTGGGGGTTATGGGAGTTGCAATCCAGCATACCTGGAGGAAACCAGGTTGGAGAGAGCTGGCTTAGGACATGTGAAATGCCACATCAGATGCTTGCCCAAAAGATGAGGGGTGGTGAACGGCTGAAAATGCAACTGTTCTCCGGTCACACACAACCACAGAGAAACAGAAATGGAGTTGCAAATCTCCCTTCTTGCAAACACAGCGACAAATTTAACATTAGACCCTCCTCCCTGATGCTCCAAGTGTCACACGCAGAATTGGTGCCTGTTTCCGACACGCGAGGCTGTGTGTGAAAGGGACGGATGACAGCAGTGGTGGTCCAAGGCAGGCTGCCCCTGTGAACACCCCACCCTCAAAGTGTCGCTTGCAGCCAGATCACTCGCTGCAACCCCACCACGCTCTGAGTGGCTGTGGTTTCTCACTGTGGTTTCTCTTGCCGCTGGGAGTGCATCACTTCTCCCCTTCCCGCAATGCACTGCAGCTGAGGGGAAAAAGGAGTGAGAATGGCGGGGGAAGGAAGCTACTACCTATAAAGATTGAATATGCCATTTATAAGAAAAGAGCCTGGAGCCCTCGTGCCCTGCTGCAGTGGAAAGGAGGCTGCTGCTGCAGCTCTAGCATGAGTAAACAGATTTATTTTGTTTTATTTATTAGGGTATTTCTAGCCCGTCCATTACAGTTCATCTCTGGACAGCTTACAATTTAAATACACCTAATAAATACATCAGATGCAAGCATTGCCAACTCCCTGCTTTGAGAAGGGCTCTTTGGGAAGGCATCCCCCAAGGGCCTCCTGCCTCATGAGCCTGCTTGGCATTGCCATGGCCCATGGGCATCAGCTGCTCTTGCTCCTTCACCTTCTTCTCATCTGTGCTGCTGCTTGCCTGCTTGACAACCCAAGAGCAGGTGAGCCCAAGCATCTTCTGTTGCTCTGCTCACCACCACCATTCTGGGCCAGAATGAACAGGTGGGCAAGTAAGCAATGGGGAGGGAGGAGGACAAACCGCAGGGTGTTCCTGCCAGTGGCCCCTGCTGTGCCATGACTGCAGCTCTGCTTGACCCCAGCCCTGGGTGCAGGTTTTCTTGACATGGTGATAAAGCATTGTGGAACTTGACACAGGTGGATTCTCTGCCTGTGGCTAAAAGCACAGAGCTTCTTTCAGAGAAGAAAGTCTTGATAAACTGTCCACCAGAGGAATGGAATGTAAAATTCAGTGTACATGCCACTTCAAGAAGCAGCTCAGATGAGCAGAGAACTCTTATTCATCACCCAGACTGGCCTGGTATACAGGTGGCCACATATTCATCACTCAGAAGGAAGAAACTCATCACTAAAAAGGAGGAGAATATGCTACTTCATGTGGCTACATTCAAATGTAGAAAATGTTCCACTTTAAATAGAAATATAATATATCTCACCATGTGAGGAAGACCAACCTCAGTAGTCTGCTCAATGTGCTGCCCATCATGTTGGTGGTCAACTTCAAAGCTCCCTCTGCCCTCTCTTCTTTGGGTTTTTTATTTTTAAACAAGGCTTGGACTAAGCAGTTCTTTGCATAGAGGAGTCCTTCACGGAAAGGACTGCCCTTTGGTAGGCTTTCCATCTGAGGACCTTCCTTTGTACAGTAGTATATATGGCCAGTCTCAATATTATAAGATAGCATCAAATTTTAAAACAAATAAAAGCAACATAAAATAAAATGGAGAAAATGCTGCCATGGGGTTAGATATCCATAAGTTAAAATATATTAAGGCTGAAAACTCTCTACTCTTTCCAGCACCAGGTAAAGACCTTTTTATTTAGCCATCATTTTAATAATAATTAATAATTATTATTTACACAGTCGCATTTTCTTTTTTTCTTTCTTTTTCCTTTCTTTCCTCTTTTTCTTTAGTTTGAAAATGTTCATGTTGCATTATTACTGAATGTTTTAATTGTATTATTTATTACTATTTTAACCTTTTGTAAGCCGTCCTGAGGCATGTTGCAAAGGATGGGATAAAAATGCTTTAAATAAACAAAACAGTATAAACAACATCCTAATATAAAATCTACTGTTAACACGTCTGAAGAAGAGGACTGCTTTCACCTGGCATCAAAAAGTTTGTGCCAAGCAAACTGCTTTTGGAAGGCACAAAAATGCCTTCTATAAATGGGGGGCAGCCACTGAAAAGGCTCCTCTTCTATTTGCCATCCTCTTTACCTCCTGAAGGATGGCTCTCTCAGAAGGGCCACCTCACCAGCTCTTAGGGACTGGTAGGTATCTATGGGGCAGGCAGTCCTTCAGGTACCCTGGTCCCAAGCCATTTAGGGCTATGTTGTTAGCCACCCCGAGGCTAGTTGGCAAGGTGCGGCATAGAAATTTGTAAAATAAATAAATAAAATAAAATAAATATATATGTTAACACAAGCACCTTAAATTTGGCCTGGAGTACAACTTAATCATAATGTAAAGAGCTGGACTAAATAAACCAAAACAGCTCTTAATGAAATTGGAAGCCTAACAGGATCTGGGAAGGTCTAGGTAGGATGGATAACCCAGAAGCCCATCCAGCCGTGAAATTGGCAGCTGTTGTTTTGAACTCTCATGAGGGCTTGGTTTGGGCCACTCTTACCTCCCAGCCTCTATGATTTGGTTTAAAGTGAACCTCTTCTAGGCTTTGCTTGAAAGTCTAAGGCAAGTTGAAAAAGTTGTGGATAAAATTAGGTCTGGTGCGCTAAGGTGGATGGAGAGAGACTTTTCTCCCTTTCTCAAATACTTGAAATTGGCCAGATTGCAACAGAAGCCTTTAACAGTTATGTAGTAGTGGGAAGTTAGCAAGTGTTATGCAGCTTGCCTTGTAAGGTACACCTGCTGAAATCCCTATTACTCCACACCTATGAAAAGTGCAGGACCTCCTGTTCCCATTTACATGCAGCCACTATCTGTTGGGCATGCAGTACTTAATGTTGAATTTGCAGGCACATGATTCAGTGATGGTTATCAACACAGGCAGCTTTAAAAGGGCATTAGAGAAATTCTTGAGGGGTAAGGCTACTAGTCATTTTCTGATCTTCCCAAAAAGCATACATATTGAGGAGTGTAGAAATGAAATAAATAAGTAAGGGCATGATTAGTAATGGCTGCAGGGATCTGATCCCTGTGGCATGTTAGTAATATTATGCAGCTATTTAGTGGCACAGGAGAAAGAGGGTGCTTTCAGAGGAGCAGAGCAGGACCAAGAGCTTTGGAAGGAATGTGAACCCATGTCCATTGCCTTACACATATGGATTATTGCCTTCCTTCTTCCAATTAATAGTTTGTTTCTCTTGGAGGAGGAGTTCCCTGTACTCAGAAGACTGCTGCTGTCATTTCCCCAAATCATCCGTTCCTTGGAAACAAGTTCCCCCAGTTCAATGTGGTTAATCAATGTTGCAATTCCATTCTTCCTGCCTTGCTTAAAGCTTCTGCCTAACCTTCATGATGCTCTCTCTTCCTCTCTCTCTCTCTCTCTCTCTGGCTCTCTTCCTTATCCATTGAACGTGGACTGTCTCGTGCCCCACATGCCTGTGCCACATTTGTAGATTCTTGTGAGCCTCAGACAAAAACTGCCTGCAAAAGGTAGGATGTGGGATTGTATTAGTTAGGGTTTGCATGACAGAGACTCATTGCACAATGCTAGCATTGCACAATGCTAGGCAAGACTATTGAATAATAAAGCCCATTTAGTTCAGTGGGGCTTACTTCCAAAACAGTGTGCTTCTAAGGGCTCCCCAACCTTTTGGGCATCACCATGAAAGTGTTCTTCCAGAGGATGTGGCTAATCAAATCGTAGCAGCCATAAGGGTCTGGCTAGTAAAAAGTAAGCTAAAGAGGTGGTGGGCAAAGAAATAATGGAATGCTAACCCATCCTGCAAATAAGCCATGGTGGACTGCTCACTGAACAAACCGTAAGCCATCCAGAGACCCGGAGCGTAATTGGATGGGGTAAAAATACTCAAATAAATAAATAAACCTGTGGCAACCCCATTGGGCAATTGGTTACATCACAGGGTGTTCCCCCCCCCCCCCGTCTTCCCTTGTGGCTTCTAGTGGGCTCCAGCACAGTGTTCTTTGCAGCAGAACATGTCTTGTCTTCTCCCTGTTCTGATCACTATGCATTTTCATTCAGCACTATTTTATTGGAAGGGGGAGAGTACAGTTGGCATTAAAAACCATAAACCTTAGCCCCTGAAAATTGTGCAACTGTGTTCATCATCGGTATCATTCTGCACTCATAATTTTCCAGTAAGTGTAGCCTTGCCTGGTCAATTGCCTTCTCTCTTTCAGTTGGACTAGGAAGGACTAGGCTAGTTTGTGCACAGTTGCCAGGGATCAGTTGTCTAGCTATTAATTAAAAAGTACCACTAATATTGGGGGGAGCAACCAAAGAAGAAGCACCAAGCACATACGTGTGTGTGTGTGTGTGTTCCACTTTAGAACTGTAATCTTGATTTTAACTGTTGAACCAGATGGATCAGTTAATGCAGATGCACAAAGGCCCCTCCATTCACTTCCCAGTCTTTACACCTGTGCAAATTTGGCCTCCATTTACTTCCCAGCCATTAAATTTGCATACATTTCTTTATGGTTTTTAAATAAAAGCTATAAGCAGTAATGACTCCATAAAGGAGCTGTGAAAATAGGAAAATGAGTATCTCCTAGTTAATATCTCCCTGTTGGTAGGGAAGCATCAAAAATGACATTGAGAAATGTCAGTTCAACACTTGAAATCAAGAGGATCTAAGGAGGGTATATTGTTGGTGCACTTACTCCTGGCTCTCCACCCTCATTTTCAGTGCTTCTGACCTGTACAAAATGGGTTTCTGCTCCCCTTGCTGTTAGTTCTCTTTGGTCTTTGATGATTGTGTGCAAATGAGCTGATAGGCCACCTCATTTTGCCAGCACCCATACTGGATAGCCATCAGTGCACACTTGCCAAGGACCACCAAAAACATAATAAAACTAAAATTACAACCCCACTTGTGCATTTCTTGAGGCACAAAAGCTAAACAAGTTAAAAGTCAGGGAACAAGTAACAGTCCTTGCAAAGGGCTATTTTGGCATCAATGGAAGGGCAACTTCAAATATCGGCTCATGCAATCTTGAGCTAGTTGTAGCTAAAAAAGATCTTGGAGTTGCAGTAACTCAATAAAAAATATCAACATAGTGTATCAACATTATGTTAGCTATGGAAAGGAAAGGAAAGCTGCTAATATCATGCTCCCCTTATTCCAATACATGATGGGACCACACCTAAAATTCCTCACCTGAAAAGATACTGTAGAATTGTAAAAGGAACAGAAAGAGGCAATTAAAAGGATCAAGGGGCTGGAGCAACTCCCCTATGAAGAAAGGTTACAACATCTGGAATTCCTTAGCTTAGGAAAAAAGTGAGAGACAAAATAGAAGTATACAAGATTATGGATAGTGTGGAGAAAGTGGGTTCGGAGACATTTCTCTTCTGGAACAGGCATTTTTTGAGATTCTCTCAAGTTGTCTCTGTGTGGATAGCAGCATGGGCTGTGCAATACTACTTATTTACCAGTAGTAGTAAATACTTTTACCAGCCACTCCATAACACATGTTCTATGGGTAGCACAAATAATAAGGCAACATAAAACAATGAAACTAAACCCTTTTATTTTGGTTATTTTACTGTTCTAGCAAATTCCAGCTACTTGAAACAATCCTGTGAATCAGGCCCAATTTTGCCTCCGAGCTTGCTGCCCTTCATGGCATCCAGTTCTGAACTGCTTTACTCATTGTAGAACCAGATCTACCCACGCAAAGCAATCCACCACCCATTAAGCCCACACTTGTGAGCCAAATGCCCTGTGCAAGGCTTATCCTAGGCTTAGCTTTGCACCTTGCTAGTCTTAACTCAGGCCCTAACACTGTAAGTGACCACACTTATCCCCAGCTATATGAGAAGAGCCATGCTGGATCAGACCAAAACTCCATATTCATAGGCCGGGCTCTGAGAGTAGCATATAGCCATCAACTAGCAGCCTCTGATAGTCTCATCTGTCATTATTTTTTTCTTATCTCCTTTTAAAGCCAAATAGATGTGTCACCATCACTACATATTGTGGTACAAATGCCATAGTTTAACTATGAACTTCCCTTAACTGAGTGCCAATAACTTTGCAGGGATGGAATTTGTGATACTATTTTGTGCATCCAAAAAGGATGGAGATGTGTCACAGGAGTGAATGAGATACTGCAGTGAGCTTCATGGACAAGCAAGGACTAGAACCTAGATCTCCCAAGTTTCTGGTTGAACACTCTAACCACCACACCACACTGGCTCTCACTTCCCTACTTTAGTGTGGGAAAGGAATAAGCGATTGAAATGCCTCTGAACATGTACAGAACATCTTCTAGCCACTGAGACATCAGAGGAAGCTGCATAGGAGAATAAGTGCTTGTGCCACACAGTGCAGCTTCCCACTGTCATTGAACCCTGGTACCTCACCTCTTAGAAATTAAGTACCACATAAGATTATTTTTGTTCTTGCTCTCTTCCTCCTCCTCCTCCCTGTGGTGTGGTTGCTTTGACTTTCCTCTCCCCACATAGCAAGAACTGAAGAATGAAAGACACTTCCTGTTGCTTCAGCTGAATCATTCATAACTGCACCAAAGAGATCACACTGGATTCCCTTTCAGGCTCTCAACTACCCTGGCTTTTGAGATAATGGAACAGCAGCACAAATCCAGGTAGGCAGTCTTTGAATCCTTCCTGCTGGGATCAAAGAAAGAGCTCTCCCTTTTGTTTTCTCTCTCTTGTTCTTTTGGTGGAATATTTGGCACTATTCCTTTACACTTTGGCTCACTCCTTTACGCTTTGGCTAATCTCTCCCCCATCTCCTACATCTTGTATTTAGATGGCCCAGAGCTAGTTGTTTTTACAACAGCCATTTTTACAATCTTAGGAATATTAAGTATGGCTCAGAACTTCTTCCCAGATCCAAATGCTCAGATAACCATGGGATGCTTCCAGACCAAATGGCAATTTACATTTGCCCTTTGTAATTCATAACATTGTACAAGAGTCCAGATAATAATGTATTCTATTTGTAAAATTCCTCTGTCTTGTTCTTCCACCCATTTGCTTATCAAAAAATTTCTGTTAAGAAAGGGAAAAGCAGAATGGCTGTACAATTCATTTGGATCGGCAGTGCCAGGAGCTGTCAGTTTGGTTGCATTGACGGCACAAGGGGTTACATTGAAATTTGCCACCTTCAGCCGTCCATCTTTATCAGGGCCATACTTTGCCATTCCTTTACAGCAGCTTCTGAAAATCATGTTGATGTTATAGTGTGTGCTTCTTAGGAGCTCTGAGTCTTTTGTTCTGCACAAATACCTTTAGATGCATGATTCTTGAGCAATTCCAGATGATTTCATCAATAGGTAGCTTCCTGGATAACCATAACTGTTCAAGCACAAAATTGTAAAAAGCAAGGTAATAGAAACAAACAAAATTCATGTAAATACAAATGAAAAAGTGGAATTGCAAACAAGTTGGAACAACAGACAGGAACAGGATAACACAAACAGAAGGGTGGTAGTTTAGAAAACTGTTCAACAAATCTAATTGCCAACTATTTTGTTGACCTCTCATTCACAACTTGTGAGAGAGGTCCCTGTTCTGGGTGCATCCCAGTTATGGAATTTCTTCCCAGAGAAGGTGAGACTAGGTGGGCAGTAAAAATAATGGCTTTTATTATTGCTTCACTTTGTCTTCAGGAATTTTGTTTTGTTTTTTTAATTAGTGAACTCTGTTTCATTATTTAGAGGTGGGGGCTTGTAAGGGCTAAAAAGCTAGAAAATATTTTTTTCTCTACAGATAAGTACAACAATAATAAAATTATACATCTCCAGTATAATAAAATTATACGTAACTGTAGAGAGCAAGAAAGACCATTGGCAAGCAGTTAATATTTAAAAAACTAAAACAATATTACAATAATACAAAAATACAAAAATTAAAATGCTCACAAAAATTACTGGGGCAATACATGCAGACAGAATTAAAAAGAGCCACCAAGAATAAGAATTCAGATGAACAACTAAAACTGGGCTGAAACAGCCAAGAGCAGAACATCCATTAAACCCAGAAGTCTTGTGGAAGAGCCAAGCTTTAGCTGGCTATCCAAAGGCACACAGCTTGTCACATTAGCAGGTGATCTGTATTCATTCAATACAGCAGAAAGCTTCAATTGCTGATTTTAGCAGATCCACCTGCTGTTGCTAAAGCCCCAGCAGAAGCCCCTGCAGCCACAATGAGTCTAACGGATCATCGGGCTCACTGTGGTTGCTTTCCTCCCTCCCCACCACTTCCTTCAGTCTCATTCCTCTGGCAGTATTCCAGGGGACACCACAGCAGGAATGGGGTTCCTCTCTTTGACAGCCAAATTTGGTTTGCCGCGGCCATCAAGCAGCCTCTGATAAGTGCATCAAAGACGACAGTGGAGCCAATCAAGCACCCTCTGCTCCTGCTCCAGAGACCTCTACAGGAGGATGCAGGGGTGCCCCATCCACTTGCTGGGGCAGGGACTAGCACTCCACTGATCTCCCTGCTCCTGCCTAAGCAGGTTCCTTTTGAGCAGAAGCAGGGAAGGAGTTGGGTGAGGATGCTCTCTTCTCAGCATGCCCCTGCTCAGCCCAGGCCCCATCTTTTCTGTTTCTGCTGGGCAGGAGCAGGAGCAAGGAAGGGGGACCCTGGGCTAGGCTGGGAAGTGCCAAGAATGCCACATCCCTGCCTAGCCAAGGTTCTCCCTTGCTTCTCTCAGTGAGCTTTCTCTCAGTTGTGGGAGAGAAGGGAGCAAAGAGGCAGCAAGTCTGCCCTGGGCCCCTTCCTCGCCCCTGTCTGGGAGAAGCTGCCAAGTAGGTGGCAGGTTGGAGAGCCCATTGTGCATCAGAAGGTCATTCTCTCAATTTGGCAGTGGGCGGGGGGGGGGGTTGCTTTGGCCAAACCGCTCTCTTGTTTTGGGTTTCTGTTGTGTGATGGGTTACATTGTCCACTGTGGGATGTCAGAACAAGCAATGGTAGGGAAAAATCCTAGAACAGACCACAGTGAGTTGCAATGGCCGATCACTGCAAGTGGCTTTGGGCAGCATAGCAAACAGTCATGTTTTTTGCTTGCTGGCTGTTTGTTGTATCATGCAAACCCAGTCGCTATGAGCATGTGCTGTTCAGCAACTGTAGAGATACTGACTGGGTTAACATGATATGACAACCCATCATGGGTGGCAAGCCATGGGAAGCTCTTGAGTTGCTTAAAACCAAACTGATTCCTGCAGCATGGCTTATTTGAGGGCAACAAGCCACCTCAACAAGTGCTGTGCATAGAACAATGCTTACAACCAATGGATAGTTGTAGGAGGTGTTATATGCATGGCGGGTGGTCATGTTACCCAAACCCAGGCAACTGATCCCATTGTGAGTACCAGGAAGTGGTTGGCAAGCCATTCAGCAAAAGTGGCAAAAACCTCTCACCATTCTTTTGAAACTAACCCAAATCTCCACCAGAACCAGCCCCTCAACCTGTGCCCAGGTGACACTTGGAAGTGACAGGCAGCAGCTGCCCTGCTGCCCTTTTGTGTTCCCTTGGACATTGGCCAGCAGAAGCTGTCCATTTTCAGACCTGCATAAGTGCACAGGTGTGGACTTGTGAAAGGCCAACATAATTTTTTACATTTTAAAAAATGTGTGCAGAGATTGGCACATATCAGGGGGTCCCAAAATAATAATGAATAAAAAATAAATTGTTTGCAGCCAAATATACTCCCACTAAGGTGCCACTTGGCCATTTTGAAGTGGAAAGCAGGGATCATGAAAGCCAGGTGCCAAGCTGAGGAACTCAATTGCTAATATACAAGAAAAAGCCAAGGCAGGCCTAAATGGCTCATGCACATGTGGGAAAGAGAAAGAAAAGTTGGTACTACTATGGTTCCCCTGGTATAGCTATGAAATGACTGAGGGGGAAGGAGGGGGTAAAGAAGCCATCATGAGTTCAGTTGCATACCTGGCACACCGTAGGCTGTTTGCAAAACAACCAAACCAACTTGGCTTATTCCCAGGTGGATTGTCGTGTCTTGCAAACTCTCTCATTGTGACTGGGACTAGTTCTGGTAGTGGATCGTGTCTGTTGTGGCTGGGGAGGCAGAAGACAGACTGTGGAAGAGGTAGATATATAGATGGAGAGGCATGTACAGTTTGCTCCTCTTGTTGAACAAAGAACTCCCACAAAGCAATACATTACAAAAGCCATGCTCTTTAGCAGAGGCATTACAGATGGCAGAAATACGTAAATAGACAAATTAGTGATGGCGATGTTTTCATGCTCGAGAGCAATGATGGGTGAATTGAAAGACACATCAAAGTTCTTTAAAAGAAAAATAGTAGCAGTTATCACCTGTAAATCCATGTCAAGAGAAGGAAGGAGGGGATGAAGAAATGGGAAGGAGGCACCATCCTCTAGTGTGAGAAAACTAGAGCCTAACCTCAACATTCTAGAATAAAAATAAATGGACCTCATGACCCTCAAGTAGGCCTACTTCTGCTTTACAGGGATGTTAGAAAAATTACTGAGATCATGTTTGTGACTGACTCTGACTGCTTGAAATGTGCTAGAGTATTATTCATATTTCTAGAGAAAGAGTCACTGTTGTAGAATTTCTGTTAAAAAGATATTCAGCTTTGTTCTCATGCTTCCCCACTCATGCACACACACACGCATGCAACTTTTCATTCGAATGATTACATATTTTTTAATCCTTGTCATGTTTTCTGCTGAAAGCAATTGTTTCAGTGATGCTGCAGCCATTTCTGATGAAAGTGTTGGAGGGGATGACTGTGGAATAGTCAAACCAAAACCGCTTCTTGCCTCTCAGCTGACACCACAAATGAGGAGTGGGGAAAATTATAGTGTATATTGTTCAAGGCACAACTGTGTCAGTATAAAACCAACCTGACATGTTCCAAATCACTCTGCAATTATCAACTGTGTCATTGGATGTCTAGCAATTCCCACATCAAAAGAGCAATTCCTTTATAGGTGGTTTTACTCTTTCCTCTCTTCATCTTTCTCAGCACTCAAGCATAGATCAGTGGTTTCTATGGACTTTAGTGTCTGTAACAGAGCATAATGGTTAGTGCATCAGATGAAGACTAGAGACATAAAAAGGCAACTCTGAACTACATTACAATAAATTAAAAATCTCCAGCATAACATGTTATTTTCTCTCCCATGTACACAGCATAATACCTAAGCTGTTGCTCAAAATTCTAACAGCCTGAATAAGCAGTAGCAAATGGGACTTTGAGCTTATTTATTTATTTAAAATTCTTCTATACCATCCCATACTTAAAAGTCTCAGGAAGATTTACAGCAAATTAGTCCAAAAACAAAACAAAACCAAGAATAACAACAGCAATTGCCTAGCATCCAATGTTAAAATGTAAACCCCCCACTAAAACAAATTAACAATTACCGTATTTTTCGCTCTATAAGACGCACCTGACCATAAGACGCACCTCGTTTTTAGAGGAGGAAAACAAGAAAAAAAATATTCTGAATCAGATGGGCACATAATCACAGGCACATTCCCCATCACTTCCCCATGGGCTGCACATCTGACAGACTTACTGCACACACATATTCGCTCTATAAGACGTACAGACATTTCCCCTTGCTTTTGAGGGGGGAAAAAGTGAGTCTTATAGAGCAAAAAATATGGTAATTAACAGTTCAGTTGTGTTATCAAGTTCCAGTACCTTATTGTAATTGTTTTTTAAAAGCAGTTTCAATTTGTTTTAGGATTTTGCATGTTAAAGCCTGTTATTTTTTGTTTCATTAATTTTTATGAACCTCTTGAGCTGTATGGACAAGAAATAAATTAAAAAGAAAAGAAGCCTAGGTCCACATGCCTGGGACTATGTCCCACTTAATTCACAGCACATTACTTGCAAGTAGGTATGCGTAAGAATGTGCTAACTACCTTTATTACCCCTTCAGAAGGTCATTGCCAGCTTCCTGAATGCCAGAAAAGGATGCTTGTTACTATACATAAACAAAGGACACAGATTTCAAGTGGGGAGACAGGGTGAGAGGGAGGGTGTCCCAGATGACAAAGTGGATTGTGGGTCTGGTAGGGTCTTGACTCTACACCTCAGATATCCTTGTGAAAGAGGAAGTGGCATGCAGCGATTTCCTTCAGGAAAACTATTACGGATGCAGCACCCCTTCTTGTTTTAAGCTTGCATCTTGTATGGATGCAGCACCCCTTCATGTTCTAATTGTGAATCTGACCAAGTAGACCAAAAGGATGTGTTCCAGATGCACTGGCTCCAAATCTTAGAATTCCCAGCCATTGGCCATGCTGCCTGTGGATGATTAATGTTGTAGTCCAACATATCTGGAAGGCATCAGGTTGGGCAAAACAATTCCTCTCAGCCTCAGAATCTTTACAGGGTAGTTTTAAGGATTGCTAAGGATCTATCCAAAACTGGAATACTCAAGAATTCCAGCCTAAAAATGTGGCAACAGCAGGCCCTTTCTCCTTATCATCAAAAATACAGCCAAGCCACTTGCTGTCCCTTAAGTGGAAAGAGGCTCTGCTCATAAAGGAAGTAAGCTGCCTTGTATTTGCCTTTTAAAATGTCTCCTATTGGGCCAGTGTGCTAATGGGCCATGCTAATGACCCCCATTCCCCCAAGTGGGGCAAGCAAAGCACTCCTCATGCCACATTGCTGGTTCATGGAAAGGTCATGGCTGGCCGACTGAGGCTTCTCCTATTCCCCTTCCCCTTCTCCTGAACCTTCTTTTGGCCTTTTAAGAAGAGGGGGATGCCAAATCCTCCATCTGGACCTCCTCCTTCATTTCGGTGAAACAGGAACCGTCCCTTATACACATCTGCTAATCCCCTGTAATCCCCCTATAAATCACATGATTCCCCTGCAAGCACATTTGCCAAACATGCTGTCAGAAGGGAGGGCCTGTTGGTGATGAGCCTGTCGGAAGCCACTTAACCTAGTAAGGTCCTCAGCAGCAAGACTGGGCTAGAAGGGATGGGGATGCGATGGTGAGAGCGGGAAACATGGCTGACTCACTGTGGGATTCCTGTAGCCACAGTGGGAGGAGGCAATGCCAAGCAAGTGCTCTATGTCAGCAGTGGTTTTGGGAGCCATGCACCTATATCCATGCACTTCCAGCAGAAATGAAAACCTCAGTAACCCTGTGGGTAGAAGCTGGCGTTAGCTTCTGAGAATGGCTCAACTAAAAACTCATTGACTTGCCTTGGGCAAGTTCAAGTCTGTAAAATGAGGATTTTAGATGACCAACTGCCCATCACAGACAGAGCTTTTGTCAGAGTGGCTGGGATAACAATTGACTTACTTGTATGGCTATAAGAAATGAAGGTGAGTATTTTCAATTAAATAAAACAGTTGCAATTGGACTTGTTCTGAAGGATCTTATCTTGTTCTCTCAGAACATTTCAAAAAGACTGCAATGGATCTCTCAGCAGAATGTTGTTTGTTTATTTCTAGTAAGTTTGACAGCCTATTTATTCATTTATGACTATCACTCTGTCCCTGCTCCTATATTTCTCACAGTAGCTTGGACTGCTAATACCTAGGTAATCTTGTTTATATATATATTTACTGAACAACTTCATCTGCTGAGTTTTGCAGATCAGGGCGCTGTTAGAGGAACATCTCATTTCTTTTCTTGGTTAGATGGCATCCTTAAATTTAGTGGCTTATAACTAACCCAGGCTTCTCCAAACCTTTGCACTCTCCAGTTGTATTGAACTGCAACTTTAACTCAGCCAGTGAAGATTAATCTACTCTGCTTATAGGTTTGCTACAGTTTCCTAGCAATAAATGCAGTGGTTGCTCCTTGGAACAGAAAACAAGGATTAACATGTTATGTATTATGATCAGAGTGGCAAGGTAGGAGGAATAACTAGACAGCTGGGTGGCACAGCCTGTTCTTCCTATGTAGAAGGACAAGGACTTAGATCATAAACACATAGGTCACTAGTCTCTGACCCATTGGCATGTAAAGGATCATCTTCACTTTTCCAGAAAAAAAGCATTCTATCCTCCATTTACTCTTGACCTACTATCACCAGCATGTACCTTATTCTCAGCACTTTGGACAATGGCTTTGGATCCTGCTTTTCTAAGGTACTAAGGTTCTAAGTCAGTGTGGTGTGGTGGTTGGAGTACTGGACTGGGGACTTGGGAGATCTGGGTTCTAGTCCCCAATCAGCCATGGAGCTCACTAGGTGGGTGACTTTGGGCCAGGCACAGACTCTCAGCCCAACCTACCTCACATACTGCTTTTGCGAGGATAAAATGGAGCTATGTAACTGCCCTGGGTTCCTCATTGGAGAAAAAAGGCAAGATATAAATGCAATGTAACAACAACACTCACCATGGCATACAGAATAATAATAAAACCATATAACATAACTAGTAAAAATGCAGCTTTGACAATAATTCCTTAGAGCAAAACAAAATACAATCATCACACGCATCCCCTTAATGTGTATTCAGATGGATGGGCTCATGCGCATGCGCACACGCACACACACAGAATAAAAGATTTTGTTCATTAAAATTGACAGCAAGTTAAGTGTTATATACAAACACACCCATTGATATAAAAGCATCTTCCACACAAAGAGAAAGGCTGATGAATTCCAGTTAGGAGTGCCTTCTGGTATTGCAGTATCAGCACCATAAAGCCCTGTTTCTGGTACTCACTTGCAGGTTCCTAACATGGCACTAAAAGCAAACTTTCAGGCATTTGTTTCATCTACTGGGATCCTTAAAGTAAAATGGTCCTAAATTGTTTAAGGCTTTAAAAGCTAGAACCAGCACGTTCAATTAAGCCTAGAAATAAACAGGAAAACAATGGTGTTGATATAAGACCAAGTGTTATGCTCTGATCTGTAAGTGCCAAACTAAAGTCTGGCTGCTGCATTTTGGATTACTTGAAACTTCCAGACTACCATCAAAGGCAGATCTGCACAGAGTGCATTTACAGTAATCCAGTCTGGAGGTAATAGATTGGCTCCAATGACTGAAGCCAAGTCTGCCTTCTCCGGATAAGTCTGTAGATGGTGCATCAGCCAAGGCTAATACACAGAATTCCCAGGAACTGCTGCTGCATCAAAGGAGAGCAAGAGGTCAAAGAGAACAGCCAACTAGTGAGTTGTGCCTTTGTGGGGAGCTCCATCCCATCCAGAACAGCTTGAACTACCTCTCCTAAAGAAACTGTACTGAATGTTGGCTGCCAGTACCTCCACTTTGTCTGCATTATTTCTCAATTTTCCTGAATTGTCTCCAGACACTAGTTTTCACTTCTACCGCTTCCTTGCTACCAAACCATAGGAACAAGAGGTATGGTGGCCATGCCCCCTGCTTCATCTTTGAGAATGCTGAGTGTCCTCTATTTCATTTTTCTCCCCACAGTGTGGAGATGCATTACAATTTAAAGCGCCATCTTTAAGTGCTTTTCTACATCTCCAAGTATATGAAGGGGGCGGGGAGGGATAAATTAATATTGTTTATACGATAATTGTATTTTAATCATGTTGTAAGCCGCCCCGAGGCTTCAGTGTGATGGGGCGGCCTATAAATATCTTAATAAATAAAATAAATAAATAAAATAAATTAGTACGTGCAAATTTTATACATCTTTGTGCTCCCTTTTTGGTGATACCTTTCTTAATTTCTGGCAACATATAAGTGGCCACACTAGTGAAGAAGAGCTGGATGTCATATGCATAGTGCTGACACCTCTGGGCACCCATACCTGGTGATTTCAGGTAGTTGTTAAAATGCACAGGAGACAAGGTAAGAATGTGTGGTACCCTACAGGCAAAAGGGCATAGAGTAAAACCTCAGTCTGCAATAAATACCTTCTGGGTCCAGCCTTCTAGATAAGATTAAACAACTGAAGAGCAGTATCACTAATATCTTTCCATCCAGGTGGACCAGAAGTATGCTGTGGTTGATTGCATCAAAAGCCACAGTGATCTCGGAGAATCAGCAAGGTACCACTCCCACCACCCATCTCCTATCACAGGTCAACAGGATGTCCAAAGCAATAATAATGCACTTCACCTCTGTTTTCCTCCTTTCCCCACAAGTTGGTTAAAAGAACAAATGCCAATTTCATGTGGAACAGAACACCTTCCCTATCCTACTAGCAATTGTCTTGTGGTAACAACAAAGCCCCTTTCCAATGCTTGTTTAGATTTCATTAAAGCTTCAGTGTTCATTTATAGGTCTGAATATAATTTTCATGGATGAACACTGAAGAAAAAGGGAATGTTAGGGGATTGAGGATGTTCTTGTGACTGTTTCCACATAAAAAGGCCTTGGTGTTTCCTTCCCTTTCTGTCTGTCTGTTCTTTCTCCCTCCCTCCCTCTGTTGTTTCACACCTGTTTTGGTTCATCCCTGTTAATTTCTGTTGCTGGATTAAATGCCAAGCAAGATCATGTGCTGAATTAGGAATAAAGGAGAATGTAGTTTTCATTATATGATGTTTATTGATTTCATTTTTATATCACCCAATAGCTGAGGCTCCCTTCACCATTAACAAAAGGCAAAATTATACAAATGTTTAAAAATACAAACAGTAATTTAAAAGAATTAAAATCTAAATTTATTTATTTATTTATTTATTTATTTTCCAATTTATATCCTGCCTTTTTCCTACAAAGGGCTCAAGGCAGCTTACATCATTCTCCTCCTCCATCTTATCCCCACAACAACCCTGTGAGGTAGGTTGGGCTGAGAGGCTGTGACTGGCCTAAAGTCACCCAGTCGGCTCCATGGCTGAGTGGGGACTCAAACCCAAATCGCCTGAGTCCCAGTCCCATGCTCTTAACCACTACACCACACTGGCTGTTAAATAAACCATGACAGCAACTGCAGTTGCTATGATTCAGCATGGAAGCATGTAATAGAATATGTTAAAAAGTTAAAAAGATAAACTATTAAAATACCAGAAAAATAGAAATCCAAAGAGGATTTGTATTTGTTCATACATACATACATACATACATACATACATATTAGATGCCAGGCACATCCCTTTAGAACTTCATTCCAAAACCAGGGTGCCACAACCAAAAAGGCCCTCCTCCGCATATCCACTCACCTCACTTCCTTTGGAAGGGGCTTCCAGAGAAGGACACCCAAAGATGACTTCAGATTCCAGGCAGGTACATATGAGAGGAAGTGATCCTTCAGTTAACCTGCCCCACAACCATTTGGGGCTTTGAATATTAATGCTAGAACTTTGAATTGGGCCCAGGCTTCAACTGGCAGCAACTTATATATTCCTCCATATCCAAGACATTTTGAGATATTCTGGCCTGGGTTTGGGGACTTTTAGAAACACTTGGCCTATATGAAATAATTGCCTTGGTTATTGTACTCTTTCCTTAATCATTTTAAGTGTCCAGGGGAGTTTCATTGCTTATGCAATTGGTCCAAATTCCTAAATGAGAGCATGATTTAATTGTATAAAGCATCACTCTACTTGAGTTCGTAGACTGTAGTTGCCATAAAAGCATGGAAGTGAGCCAGTGATTGCCCATATGGGAATCAGAGCCAAGCTGAAGGAACCACAGTTGCCCATACATTAAAAGTCTTGATTTTAAGAAAGGTTATTGATTGCTAAGAGGTTCCTCTTTCAGCATTAGAAAGTTTATATTCCTATTGCTCTCACTGGATGAAAGCAGGATTCATACTGGCCATGGATAACCCTGGATATATAAGAAAATAGATCAAAAGAACTCTTACCAGTTAATACTGTCATCCTGTTAGACATATTTAATCAGTAGCACTGTGTCGCTTGGACAAATATACTTTCAGAACCTGCAGAAGATAAAAGAAGTAAAAGCCATTCATTTATGAACTGTATTTATGTCATCAGGGTGGGTCTCTAGGGCAGAAATCTGGGGTCTCACTTGTCATGGGCCATACTTGGCCCAGGACCCACACAGCAGAATAGACAGAACGGTCCCAAAACACAGCAGGGCTAAATTGGCACATTTTGAACTAAATCATGCAATGCAAAGTAACGTTTAAAGACACCCCTCACTACCCCAGTATGAGAATTTCTTAAACTGTGCCACTATCTATAAACATCAACAAAACAGTTCAGGTTTTAAATGTTGATGAAGAGTTCCCTCTGCCCACCTTTTTCTTCTTTTTCCTTATTAATTTTTGTCCTCCACATTTTCTCTTCCCACTTTGGGATTTACATCTCCCCCCCTTACCAAGATTCCAGTTCTAGTTGTAACAAATATACATTTATGTTTGATTTCTTGTGGCATTTTTAAAACTTTAAATAATGATTCGTTTCAGGAAAGAAAAGAAAAACACACACAATAAAGAGTTGTGGACATAACCCAGGCTTCAGTGTGTGAGTTGTGGAGTTATCACAGAGCTCTCAGTTCTAGATTCTGCTCTCTGTATCACAGGTGGACTAAGAGGGAAAAAATGAAAGAGCTCAGGATATCATGGAGAGAAGAGGCTTCGGAGGAACAATGCACCTACATTGTGAAGGACCAGCCATTTGAACCACATTCCAACCTTCCTCAGGCGCAAACCTCTTTGCCCCGAAACCTGGCCTTCCAGCATAACAGCAACAATAAGGTGAGAGTGGCAACCCTTCCTGAATAGGCATTTAGCTGTGCAGTTTCTCCAGGCTCAGCTATGCACACTTTCCCCAGTCCTAACCTCCTAAGGCACACATACACATCCTCTGATCTGCACCACTGTACCATTTTCAGACCCCACCCCACCCCACCCACAAACCTACAGCTCTACAAGGATAGCAATGATTCCTATTTGGAAATTCCAAGCCGACTCACCTGGCCCTGCATCTCCAGAACTGTAGCAAATGCTACTCATGCAGTGGTAACTTTTTTCCTAACACTGACTATTGCAAAGAAAAAAATAAAGCCAAGATATCAGAAAGAAACAGTCTCTACTCATCCAACTTCTTCTCATCAAAGTACATGAGGCTGAAGAGGTGTATTGCATTTAAAGAACAGTCACAGGTGGGTTCCTCACCCACAGCCGAACGTTCCCACCCTCACACACAAGCAACATATCAAGCGGTTCAGCTGTGAGTCTCGTTTCTCACCTAACACTGCAGGCAATCTATCTATCTATCTATCTATCCTTTACCAAAACAGCACATGTATGTTTACCCATTTACACAGCTCTGTTCCACCTTATTAAAAGAAACTACGAACATTTTTAAAATGTTCCAAAATCTTCTGGAGATTGGGGATCATTCATGGGCAAGTGCACCTTCCACAGCCAGCTTTACCCCACTTTGAATTTATCAGGGCATGCTGCAAAACTGTAAAACCACATTTTCATCACTCACTCCAGAACAGGAAACAGTACGGGTGTAAGTAACAAATATAGTGAAGAGTGCACTTCGAAATAATCTCTGTATGAATAAGACCCAAGTTGGATAGAGCATGAATTCATGTGTTGGTTGTTTCCTTTTCTTTCTGAATGTGTTCCCTGCCAATTGGAGCTGCGTTAAAACCCTAGATTTTTCTATTGTTTCTGTGGGCTGATATCATTCATGAGAGGGGCAGGGAAGTGAAAGAAGAAAGTGGAAATTCATGTAATGGCACATGTTAATAAATATTCTTATATTTATAGTTTAGTCTGTCAGTACTTCCCCAAAGAATCCTATTATAGTTCTGTGAGGGTTTGAAGACTTCCTGTCGTAGTATAGAGTTCTCCAGTCCTCCCTCAAAAAACTCAGTCTAAAATTCCTGCAAAGTGATTTATGCAAAATGAGATGTATGCAACCCACAGGCAATTCTGCCAAATATTAGAGGATAAGAGTGATGAAAAGGAGGAACAAGGGGACTATCCTACAGTGACAGACTGGCACTGTCTCTTCAGGTAGTGGCTGTCATCAGCAAAGAGTACATTCCACAAGGTACACGCTTTGGACCACTGGTTGGGGAACTCTATCTTGGAGAGAATATGCCAAAGAAAATGGTTTGGAAGCATGTTTGGAAGGTGAGTAACAGCCACAGAATATATCATGGTTCCTTATTAGGCCACATAAAGGAATCATGCCTGCAAACAAGAAAACAGACCCCCCTGGCCAAAGGCCTGGGTCAAACTGTCTCCACAAAGCAAAAGGTTGTGCCATGCAAGGGTTTTGAAATAAAGCAGGCTTAAATGCTTTATGTAGATCAGGCCTAGAGCTAGGATGCTCTTCAGTCAGTGGTTTTGCTGGGGCCAGAAACACATTTTGCCACACAAATTAACCCCTTGAAAGTGGTCAGGCTCCAAAAGACAGCTGGTGCTGTGTATGGAACTCATGGGCTTCTTGGCTTCATGGCACTTGTGCTCAGGCATAGCATCCTACAAGTGGGACCTACAACAAAGCACTGCAGTGTGGAGTGCCCCTGTTCAGGTTTCCCACTTAATGGGCATACTGTCTTCCAGAAAACTCCATTCCCTTCTCCCCCCCAAGAGACCACCAGCATACCATGACCATTGAGGATGCTGAGGATTCATTGATTTATGAGATACCCTATGGCTCAACTATAGGCATGTGGTTCTGGTCACCATACCCTCAGGGTTCTTTTCTGTAGAATATATATTTTTTAAAATTTGGTACTTTTGCAAGCCTTATATTTTCCCCAAGGCTGTTAACGTCTTCCTTTTGTGCAGGGGTGGTGCCATTTCAGCTGCATCAGGATTTTCACTTGCAGAATGCATTCACATGTAGCGTTCTTCTCCATCCTGCTGCCACCGGATGTGTTGGTCTACATCTCTTAATATCCTCAGGCAGTGTGGCCAATGGGGATGGTGGATGATTGTAGCCTAGCACTTCTGGAGAGCATTAGGTTGGGGAAAGCTGGAATATAGGATATAGTAATAACAAACTTATTTTCCAAGTACAGATCCCTAGGTGTGGGACGTGTCAAGGTGTGCCTAGCTTCCTAAATCACATGCCTAGTCTCATAATTCGAATAAAGGCCTACCAATTTAACTGCTATGCATCTTTTTAAAGGGGTATTTCAAGGTCATCTTTCTGACTATTATTATATTTGCATCTGATTTTTGACACAACTGGCAAGGTCTTTTTTGTGGGCAATTAGAGAAGGAGAATCTAATTGAAGAAGGGCTTCCATCTAATAGATTGTATCATCTCTCGTCCCCTCCACTGCCTTCTTCCTGCTCAGGTTTTCTCCCCAGAAGGAAAGCTTCACCACATTCTTGATGTGAATGACCCCTATTGCAGTAACTGGATGTGCTATGTGAATGCAGCTCCCAACCATCTAGCCCAGAACCTGATGGCCTACCAGCACAATCTGGAGATCTACTTCTACAGCATCACACCCATCCTGGCTGGAGCTGAGCTTTTGGTTTCATACGCCCATGGAGTATCCAGGCACTTCCAGTGCTTGCTGCCAGAGGAGCTGGCAAATAAGCCAGGTGAGAGTGCTGTAGGGTGTGCCCGCCACTTTTAACAACTACATTTCTCACAATTCTCTGCATGATAACTTATTTAAGACTTAATACTGATATGTCCTTCACTGTACTTGCTCTCTTAAAGGCAAGCTACATGTTACAGTGCAGCTGTGTGCAATGAAACCCCGAGGGACTTTTTCCTTTGCAAAATCTCCGTTGTGGGGAGGGGAAATTTCCATGGGAGAAGGAATATAGCTCCTTAACTTTCCTCTTGGCAGATGCTTTTCTTCTTAAGCTCACCTTCTGCCACTGCTTTTATACCCAAATGTTTCAGATCTCTATATATTTTGCAAATGCAAGGCTTAAAGCAGGGCTGATCAACTTAGGTATTATTATTTGGGGGAGTCTCAATATTTAATTGTGTAATTATCTTAGGCTAACAGAAAATTATAATAATAATTTAAAAATTAAAATTCACTAGCATACTATTTTCCAGAGTGGGCTAGAAAACCACATTCAGTTTACCAATGCTTCATTCCTTGATAATAATGTACATGTTTGTGGGTTCTGGGTTTTGTGTTTTGATGTTTAGCCTCTGGATGAGACTTGCATCATTGATTCAACTGCATAGATTTTGATTTATAAGTTTGTGCATGTGGCATATTGTGCTGCTCTGGAATATAGTAGTTTAATGGTGATGCCCTTGTGTTATCTCTGGTGCCCGACCTTCTGCTGCCTAAAAATTCAGTAGGAAGATCAAACATTTCCTCCTGTCCTTTCTTTGTTATAAATCATCCTACACTATGAGTGTTTGCAAAGAAGAAAGGACTGTCTGAATTACCTCATCCCTTAGAATCTGAAGTTTTAAAGCCAGATATTTTACTTTTTAAAGAAGTTTTTAGCTCTGATGATTGTTGAAGATACATTTCACTATCATGAGGATTTGTATCAATGTCATGAGGATATATATAGAGAGCTATAAATACAAATGCCAACACCAACACACATACACACATATGTGTATAGTTACCCTTGTATTTAATCTCTTTTATGTAACAATATCATGATAAAGGCTACAAGGAAAAGTGCATTTGTCTCTCCTGTTGCAGAATGTCTAAACTCAAGAGATTCCCTGGTAGAAGCCCCACCTAAGATGGGCACTGGACTGCCACAGAACAGCTCCAGAGGTGACCAAAAGTGCCCTTCTACTGACCCAAAGAAGGACAAAAACATTGATGGAGAAGAGACAGCTCATACTGGAGAGCTGGAACAAAGCATGCCACCAACTACATCAGAAGAGCAAAACATGGATTCAAGGTCACAGTCCTCCTGTAGATTGAAAGACCAGACTGTGAAGCTTAACTCTTCCCAAGATGCCACTGGGCTGGAAGATGTATCTGAGGAGCCTAGTTCTCCAAGACAAAAAGACATGAGCCCAGAAGAACCACATGGCCCCAGTTATTATCCATACAACCCAGCTACCTCACTACAGAATGAACTCCATCTCAGCAACCTTTATTCCTCCTTCTTAGGGTTTCAACCCTTTGGCAATCTGCCTCAAGCCTATCACTGTGCCTGCAACACCACCACTGCCCACTACCCCAAACTTCTAATGGCTCCTCGAACCTTCTTGCTTCCTTCAGGACTACCACTGGTCAGCCCTAGAGAAGTATCCCCTCTCCATTTGTCTTCCCAGGATGTTTTGCAGAAGCAAGCACCTCCATATCCTGGGTTGTATCAAAGTGTTTTCTATCCCACCTTAGCACAAGAAAGACAAGATACCATGCAGTCACTAACTCCCTTCTCCTCACACCACACTGCGAGCTCTTCATTGCTGGATTCCAGTGGAGGACAGTCCACCCTTTCAGGCAGCTCCATAGTTCAGCAGCTGAAGCCTACCTCCCAGTGTCTTAGCCAGCCTGAGATGGTTGATCTCAGTACACCAAAGACCTGCCTACCAGAATTCCAGGAAAGCAGCAGCATCACACCATACCCTCTGAAGAGGAAGAACGGCAAAATCAAATATGAGTGCAATGTCTGTGCCAAGACATTTGGGCAGCTTTCCAATCTCAAGGTATATTCAGAACCATCAAGGTCCTGATGAGAACAAGCCATGCGTGTATGCTGTCCTACCCATCACGAGTAATCCTTCCTCAAGCACCAATTTTATGTGTTAAAGCAGTGGGCAGGGTGGCTGAAAACCATGCATCTATTTTGTCATGGCAGCTGTGTCAACATGGGATCTCCCAGGGCACCACTGAATTTGACTTACAAAGTCCCATCTCACCTCACTTCCAGGTTCAGATGTCCCACACAAGAGATGAAGGCAATAGAATCATAGAGTAGCAGAGTTGGAAGGGGCCAGAAGGTCATCAGGTCCAGTCAGTTTCTTTGCTCAGTGCAGGACACAGAATTAAACCAGCCCTCTCAGATGGCTGTCCATAGTAACCTCCTAACATAGAAACCTCCTAACTTCTTAACACACTTGAGGTAGTTTGAGTGTAACATACCTGTCATCAGAGGCAGTAGTTCTTATTTCCTGATGGAGGGGCTTCTACTTTTTTTTCAGACAGCAAACTACAGCATGTCCACAAGTACAATATTCTATTTTTTTCCTTAGGAAAAGTGGCAGCCATTCATATCTTATCCCTCAGTAAAGGGATTCATTTGAGGACATGATTGTGAAAGAGGAATAGAGTTGGACTATAGTTAAATATAGTTGTAATATAGTTCTGCCTTTCATACTCCCAGATCCAAGGAATGAGGACCAGGTTTTGTTTTCATCCCACCTATTTATAGCTCCCATGCGTTCTGTGGGACAACTTAGAGAGCTGCCCTTGCCTCTGCCTACCTAGTTCATCAGGCTTCCAGTTCTTTGACAGATGCCAGGGAGTGACACAGATGCCCTTGGAACCAGCCTTTATCAACATTTTTCTCCCCTGTAATAGCAAACTTGGTCTTGCCATGCCAATCCATTCAGAAGCTAAACAGAACCACAGATAAACAAAACAGAGGTTTCTGCCTACCCAGGGGAATAAATAAATAAAATAAATAAATAATAAACCCCAGTGATTGCAGAAGTATATTCACTTTTTAAGAAAATTACCCTACCCCTAAAGAGAGCAAAGTCCCCCTGCCTCCAAAAGAGGTAGAATTGTCCTGCTTCATCCTGGTGGCTTGCAGCCAGAGTGCATTTGCTCAGCTCCAGGATCCTCGAGGCAAGGCAGCTGTGCGGTGGCCACCAACAGCTTGATGCTCTGCCTCTAGGGTCCTCCTCCCTCCTGTCCATGGGTGGCTGCCTTGAAGAAAAGGCAGTCTTGCTATGTTGCCCAGTTGTGTGGGCAAATCAGAACCCTGCCCATGCCTGGCAGGTGGGTGGAGGTGAGCCTGCACTTGGCCAGAAATGCTTCCCTCATCAAGGTTTACCTTTGGGAAGGAATCCCCTCCTTTTTCTATCTCACCAAGCTCTTAGGGGTCTCTGTAATTCTTCTAAGCATGCCTTTCAATAAGTCCCAGCTTATGTCCATAGAACAGATATCTAAATAGGCATGCTTAAAGCAACAGTATTAAACCTATAATTTTAAAAGGCTGATTAAAGAAATGAAACCACTGCATGACTATTAGTGCTGGAACACCCAGGCCACTCTCCCTCAGAGAGTATTGTGACACCATCGTGTTTGAGCAGGGGAGGAAAGGCAGTCTGTAGAAGCCATGGCTGTGCTATGGAAATTTGAGGGCAGGCCGGGGCCCTCATCCTGTTTGGTGGTTGGTACAGCTTGGTCATTGGAACAGAGCCATGGAGATAGAAGTCTGCTTAATTCTCAGTAGTTGGTGTCACAAGGAAGGGGACCACCACACCAATATTTTCAAATGTATCCTGCAAAATTTCCTTAAAAATGTTAAGGTTCTTCCCATACTGGGCAGCTGGCAGGGGCACCAGGGAGAGAACAATGTTTCTGTTGTGAAGAAAGCTCCAGAGTGGGTGGGAAGTGAGTATACTTCCCTGCCCAAACCTCCTTGCAATCCATGAAAGTTTCCCATGTTTTCATCCATATATCCACCTTGCCCTCTTTGGCCTTAATCTGCAATACTTTTTATATGCTGGAGAAGGCTTTTTCTTTTTAATACAAAGAAAAATAGAAACAGAATGAGTTCAAAGGAATCTCCCGGGTGATCTTGTCTGACCTCCAGCTCCAACCAGCTCCAGTCATTCCTACCATGTACATGTCCAGCCTATCCTTGAGCACCCTCACGAATGGTGCTTCAACCACTGCCCGTGGAAGCCCATTCCATACCCTAGGGATAATAGATGAAAAATTGTCTTTAAACACATATTCTGAATGTATTTTCTCTCAAACAGCACATTCCTAAATGTATTTTATCCTAAAACATGCATTTTATATTTTACTATGATTTGAGAGCCAAAAACAACATTGCAAAACTGCTTCAAAATGCAGATCAAAATAAACATTTTATTTCCCTATTAGCTAATACATTTAGAGCAACAAAATTGTGGTAATGCATCCCCTACCCTTAAAAAGCGCTTTGTAAGCCATTCTGAGCGCTTGAAGCGATAGGACGGAGTATAAATGCATTTAATTAATAAATAAATAAAAACATACCCCTGTTCTGAGTTCTCGCTAGTCTGGAACAGAAGTCTTGTAGCAATGTCGCAAAGAAACAAAGGAATGGTTGTAGCACTCTTTAGGATCACAAGTACATGTTCCATAGGATGTGCTGGACTACAGTGCCCATCATATCCATAGACATCATGACTGGTAGGGTCAGCAACTACAGAGAGCCTTGGCTATATGAAAATGAAATAAATATATAAATAATGCAATGTACCTGGAGGACACTCTGGTAGAGAAGGCCTTTTCCATATATTGCATTATATGCTTTGAATAGCCTCTTCGGGGCTCACATTTATATGCTCCATAGGATGCAGGCCAGTTAACTATCTGTCTGCGGCATTTCAAAGCAACTGTACCAAACGCTCTTCAGACACTGTCCTCGATGGATAGAGATCAATGTAGTATTCAATGATATTCTGGTATAAGTTCATTAGTTCAGTCAGTGCTGGTTTCCATTGCCAGACTAACGGTAGCTGGTAATTGAAGATTTAACACAAGTGATTGATTTGGGTCTTGACAATTTTCACCCAAATAATGTAAGAAAACAACATTCAACAGTACGATCAACAGATCAAACAGTTATTTGAGAAACTGCAGCCAGTATCTGAAACTGAAAACTGTAGATACTATGAAACCATGCATGGAAAAAAGCCTGACATATCTATAAAATATTTCCAACATTGGACAGGATTGCACTGAGCCTGGGTGGAGTTATACAGTACCAACAGAGAAACTGATATTGTACTACCCTCTGGGAAGAACTTAGTAAGACATTTTGGGTCAAATTCACCTAGTTCTCCTGTCACTGGCATTCTTAGATTCTTGCCCCATTAATACTTAAATGACTATTTTGTTAGTCATGGCTGACTTAGCTGACACTGATTTCAATGGGGTTATTCTAAGAGTAACTAAATCTGGATCCAAGATGGAGTCCAGCCCTACAGTTTGGACTCAATTCCCTCTCAGGTAATATTGCTCCTATTTGTCACAATGCCCTTGAATTTGGGGAAATATGTCATTCTTCCCTTTCAGATTGAATTTTCATCTCGACTGAATGTGGGGTTCCTTAAAAGTATCATTAGAGTATACTGCTATGGCTCTATTTATATATTTGTACTGTATTTGCAGTAGTTAATAGAACTGAATGATTCGGCAGTGATAGTCACATTCTGCAAATATTCCAATTTCCCTCCAAGTCTCTACAAGTTGCTATGAATTCTGTTCTATAAATGGTGTGTTAGCCAGCTTTTGCCTCTTAATCTCTAATCTCTCCTCTAGATTTGCCAGATCTAGACACCAAGAGAGCTTCTCCAGTGCAGTCTGGAAGGGGAACTCCCTACCATATCTGTACAATACTTTGATGGCAACTTATTTGCATCCCTTATAAGCTCACCCTGTACTATCCCTTACAGGTCCACCTGAGAGTTCACAGTGGTGAGAAGCCCTTTCAGTGCCGGATGTGTAAAAAGCGCTTCACCCAACTGGCTCACCTGCAGAAGCACCATCTGGTGCATACTGGCGAGAAGCCACATGAGTGCCTGGTAAGAAAAATAATTGTTGATGGCTTGAGGTGGAACAGAACAAATGGGAAGACAATAGGATGGAGCAGTGAAAGACTTGGCAGTGAAGGTACTTGGGAAGTAAAGTTGCCAACTTATTTTGATTTTCTGGTTGGCAGGGTGCATGCACCATTAACAACTACATGAGAAAGGGAAATTCAGTAAACAAAGCTGTTCCCATCCATGACTTAGTTGTGCTTACAGTAGATCCACTGGACTTAACATGGGCCATAACTTATATCTACTGATTTCAGTGGGTCTTTATCTAAGTGTGACTAAAGCTGGATTCAACCTACATGCATCTGCACACTGGGAAAAATCACATACTCTGAATTGCTATTTGTCATGCAGATGCTTAGAGGCAAAGGAGCAATGCCGAGCGGAATATCCTCATTCAATTGTAGCATGAGCTGTCACAGAGAAGCTCTTGCTCCATCTTTGCATTATGCATCTGATGAAGTAGTTTTTTTTATGAAAACCAGCCTTAAGAAGGATTAAGTCCTATGCAAGACTGAACATTAATGGGACTAGCTTCTAAGTGAAAACGCCACATCTGGTTACCTGCAAGGGCTTCCACTATCCCTTTGTGTTCTTTTTCTGGGAAAAGGCTCAGCTTGCTTCTTCGTTAGCTGTTCATACTGGAACTGCAGTCTGTCATGACTGTATGTTCCATCAACAGCTCCTGGATACAGCATTGCAGTGACTTCTTCCTTGGACAGATGTGTTGTTTGTTTGCACTGGTATACAGAGACACAGAAGCCTCCAGGGGCTTGATACAGAACACAGACAAACCATTCTTCATTCTCTGACTATGCATGGACAAGCCAGAGACCATTATCACTGATCCATTCCACTCCAGTGTCTTCTATATTGTTTTTCTTTCTCTTTTTCTAAGCTGAATAATAACTATTCATGCAATTACAGTGACAGCCACAAAGCCCCACTGAGAATTTTCAGAGATCTTGTGCCTTTAAGTAGAAGCTTCCTCTTCTAGCCTAGCACAGTTGCTCTTCAGATATTGTACTGAGAGTGATCTCAAGACATACTATGATCCAAGACTTGTAATCTGAAGAAATAAGCACAGAGCAGCCTTGGTCAGAGTCCCACTTCTTTCCATAATGCACCCATGAGTCTCATAAAAACTGATCTTCTCTCTTTCCCAGGACTGCCACAAGCGCTTCAGTAGCATCAGCAACCTAAAAACCCACCTGCGCCTGCACTCCGGGGTGAAGCCCTATGCATGCTGCCTATGCCACTGCCGGTTCAGACAGCACATCCACCTCAAGCTACACCAGCGCCTCCATGAACGCCAACACTTGCCCCTGTATCACTGCCCCAGCTGCCACAAGACCTACATCCACCGGGTTAGCCTAGAGGTTCACCGCCAAAGATACTGTCCACTCACCCCGTCCAGCAATTGCTCCCTTGCCCAGCTCTGCCATATAAATAACATAATCGATCGCTTTGACTCCAGTCCGGATGCTGATCACCTGGAAGAGGGACAGCCAGATCCCGTCAGGGCTGCTTTGCTAATGGAGACCATGATTCTGAGGGAAATAGCAGCCACTGGCCCTGGCAATGCCCTCTGTTCACCAAGCTTCCACAGGCCGTTTGCACCCTTGCAGCAAATGGTTTCCCCTTTTATTTGAAGAAACAGCCCTTGCGAACACAATCAGCCTAACATTTTGGAAGCTGTGGTCCCATTAGTCTTGTGAGTGGAATTGAAGCCTTTGCATGGAGACTTGCCCCAAGTTGTGCCATCTTCTGAGGTGAGGAATGTGAGGATAGGAGACAGGGCCTTCTTTGTTATGTCGCCCTGGTTTTGGAAAGCTCTTCCTTGAAAGCTGTGCCTAACACCATACTTGCTTTCTTTTTGGTGCCCTATGAAAACCTTTTTACTTGTCCAGGCTTTTAAAGTATTTGATTTTGTTTCATGCTGGCATAGTTCCTTATTTTATCACTCTACTATATTAAGATATGTTATCTGAAATTTAGTTTTATTGCTTTTAAAATGGGAGGCAGAGTTATTTAATTTGTAAGCAGCTCTGAGAGCATTTCCTGAAGAAGCAACCCATAAATAGTGTGAAAAATGAGTAAGATTGCACAGGAAGTGTCATAATCTCCTCACATTTTTATGAAATAGTTATGGTAAGAAAAACCTGTAGAATTTGAAAGGCAGGAAATTTTATACTTGTGTCAGCATTTCAGTGCTTCTAGCTTGTGTTTGTGTTTTGTAATGGGTTTTCTTTGTTGTACACACGTTTTATAAATGTGCTGTAGGTTTTCTCAGGCAAAGACAACCGCAACCCTGCAGCCCACATGTTAAGCCTACTTTCAGGGTGGTATGAATCACACTTTAAAATGCAATGAAATTGTGACCATAAGTTAGTTAACAACTTAGCACCTGAGCCTGCGCTGAGGAAACAAACCTGAAGAATGAATGAACGTTACTGCACTTTTTGCCATTGCTCTGCCCTTAAACAACAGACATTCTGCCAAGCAGCTCTATTTTATGAGGTAAAGTGCCCAGCTAGGTAAAAATGTTCTGAGGGCCATTAAAAGTGAGGCGATAGGTATGTTTGGTTCAACTACAGTGGTACCTCAGCTCATGAACATAATCCATTCCACGACTCTGGTCACAACCTGAATTGGTCGTGAGCCAAGTCAAATGTCCCCATAAGGTTCAACGTAAATAAGGTTAATCCGTTCTGTAAATATGTTTTTATCACAAAAATTTGAATCAAAGTAACAAAGAACAACAAAATAACAAAGTACAGTAGAGAACACTAACCTAGGTGAGGGGGGAAGTTATCGTTTGGAGGGAGAGTCCAAATGATAATTGTGCGATAGCCATCGTGCTGGGTGGGGGGAGATGGCTGCGATCGCAATAGTGTTCGTTAGGCAACATGGTCACATTCATGGTCGTCACCCAATGCAGAGTTTGTGAACTGAGGCAAAGTTTTTCTGAAATTTCTGTTTGCGACCCAATTTGGTCATGAACTGAGGTGTTCATGAGCTGAGGTACCACTGTATGAGGCACTGTCTCCCTGAAGGTTTTCCTGTACACTGCAGTGCTCTGGCACAACTTCCTTTCTATGAGGCTTGTGCAAGGCAGTGAAGAAAGTGTATTTACCTGAGGTAAAATCACAGCATATTCATACATATTGTTTTAAGGAAAGGACTAAAGTATTGAAGGAGTTATCCACAAAAGGGAAAAAAAACCCAATGTGTCTTTTACTCTTAAGCCAGAGGAATTTACCTCATGTAAATACTGCACCCCCTTTTAATTAGTAAAAAAGGGTTGTTTGCATTTTTCATTAGCACAGTAATCCAAGTTGCCCATACTTCCATCCATACATAACTTGCACTTTTAATGTCATATGTTGAAGCAAGTTTCATTGCTGCCCACTCTTTTCTAATATAGCTGTGCCCATACTGAAATGGTCGCGTTCTATAAGGCAACAGGTTGGCGAAGGCTGCCCTAGGACTTTGCTCCAGCCTTTGAAAAAGCTTTAACTTCTCTTGACTTTCTAATATTTAGGTGTGACTCTGTAACTCACAACTAAGATCTCATGCTTTGCTTTATGGGAGTCTTTAAACTCTTTTCTGCTATATTGTCCAAAGGCTAAACTAGAAATGCGGGGGCTTCTCTACATGAGTGTTTTACTCAGGCTGTTTCTTGAGTTTTCTTTGCAGTTGGAAGAATGTTCTTTTATAGTGTGTGTGTGTGTATGTGTGTGTGGTTTTGTTTTTTGGAGGGGGGTGCTTTATGCTTTCTTTTCTGGGAGTTTTCCTCTCTGCTTTTCTCTACATGGCTTTGTGTTCCCTCACACAAAATGGGGGCATTGTGCTGGAATTAAGACTTTACACAAGGTTTCCATAATGAATCAGAGAATCATCCAAGATATTGCTGTATTATCCTCCCTCTAAAAAGAGCTGCAAGAATGGCTGGAAAACATGGGAGAAGTCCTGGGAAAATGACTATGTTGTATAAAAGACCTGCAAATTTCCTCAAGGGAATTATGAGCACACAATAAATGCCACATGCAGAAAAGCCTTGAACATATTTGTGAATGTATCACATGCTTAAAAAAAAAATGGGGTGGGAGAACATAGATCTTCAATGTTGTGGTGGGGAGTGTTAAGCATTACATTATTCCCCTATGTGGCTTCCCCTATTCAAATCACACCAATTTTATTCAAATTTGCATTTTGGGCCCTGAATCTTGTGGGTGTCTTGCAGTAACCCTGCAGCGGAAAGCTCGCTATCTGAACAGCTCTCTGGTCCAAGCCCATGTTAATGAAAAAGAGCCCGAAAAAGGAAAGCAGGGCTATACTGTTGCCTGCACACAGATGTCATTTGGACAGCAGCCGTGTATTCACACAACACAGCTATTAATCATGAGTAACTGTGGTGGGTTGTTGTGTTGTGCGAACCCAGACTATTTAATGCAGTGTGGCTTCTTTTCAGGCAGCAAACCAACATGCCAACCCATGGTTTGTTCTAAGGGTTTCTGGACCAACAATGAATTGTTGTGTCATCGAAACCCAGGTCACTGATCCCATTGTGGGGAAGTGAGCTACTTGGTGTGGAAGGAAGAAAAACCTCAACTACCAAGAATTCTTATCAGCCAGTTCTATTAGATGCAATCCATCAAAGCTTTATTAATATCAACAGCACTGTAGGGAGAAAACCTCTTTAAAGAAAAGATGCTTTTATTTTAAAAGAATAGTGGTTTGGAAAAATACAAAGACAAAAGTAACATTTGATATACTGCAAAGGCTTCTGGAGACAAGGGAGACAGGATCTCATAAAATATTTGATGAATTTGTATGTAGCCACTTCTTCTCAGCAACACCCGAACAAACTTTTAGAAGTACTCTTTACCCTTCCATCTCATGAATTCCAATACACTTCAAACCTTACCATGGTTACTGTTATCATTACATTAATCCGTATGTCATTACGCTGGAAGAAATCTCAAAACTTCCATATACATCCCTCCCTTTGAGGTGAACAGCCTCACTATTCAGATGTGACTCTTCATATCTCCTTTTAGCTGTTTTGAGATTTCTCCACAATCACTATGTTCTCTTTCAAGTTGTATAGTTATTTTTCTGCCACTTTCTTAGCGTTTTATTCTCATTTGTTCACTTTGCTTGCCACTTGCTCAAACTTTTTCTGTTACAGACATACAACAATTTATGATCAAATAACAAACATAGATCTTTTGCAAAGTTGAACACATTCATAATCAATGTCTCCTTGCAAGAAGGAGTGGTCCCATGCTTTCTGAAAGTGGAAAAAGATCCAGAAGTTCCAAAGATCCAAATTTAGGCTCCTTTGAAAAAGATCCAAATGTGCCCTTCCTTCCTGGTCAAGTTTCTTAAACAAGTTCTTAAGAAACCAGCTCCAGGCACTCTTGGAAGAGAATGATTATCTGGGTCCATTTCACTTAGGGTTCAGTCCAGGTTTTGGCAGCTTTGGTTGTCCTGTATGATGATGCTTGTTGGGAGAAAGACAGTGGGAGTGCAACACTGTTGACAGCAAGGTAGCTAACTCATCCAGTGCGATGGAGTAAGGGAAAGGCTAGCAAGTTGGGAAAAGTGTTGGAGAAGAAACAAAGTGAAAGTGACAAGGACAGAGTCAACACAGCAGAGGAGAGTGGGGCGGACAATGCATTAGAGAGGACCACTGAATCCATGGACTGAAGGTCACAGAAGGGGTAGCAGAGAGAACAGGAGAGGGTGGCCTCCAGGCAGCAGTGAAGGAGATAAGCTGAGGGTTCCATGTCCAACACAAAGCACTTCCTGGTGAAGACAACATAAAGTGCACAGTGCTGTGTGCGGGAGGCAAATGTTGAAGAAGGAAAAGCCAAGGGAGAAGAGGTGGGGTGAGGGTGAGACAGAGACATAAACAACCACAAGAATGGTGAAATCACCATCTCACAGCCTGACTGTGTTCACAGCTCCTGTAGGTGGTGAGAATCAAGTTAAATGTTTAAACCCCTTAAGCTTGGGTGTCACTGACAATTACCCAGCAATTCTAATTACTCTCCCTCCTCAGCACTTTCAAAACAGCTGCTTTGTTTTTTAGCTCATACAGTGCAGGTAAGAGGATTTATATGCATTAGTTTTATTTATTATTATGATATGCATAGCACTATGTCTACAAGCAAATGAACAAACAGGCAATGTAAGGACTTTCTGTGTCTACTCAGAAAGTGGCAAGGGACTTCCAAGAAAGAAATTCAGCTGAGATATGGACTCAGAGTTTCTGACTCAGACACTTTAAGACCAGAAAGACAACTGCGGAGCTCACCAGCCAGCTTTCCTAACCGAAATTAGATGCAAATCTGTGCCAGTCTGAGCAGGAAGCCAAACTGGGCAGAATGAGATCAAGGCAGTGTGAGGTGTTCCAAAATATGATGATAAGGCTGACAGTGAAAAGTGATGCTTTGCTAGGTTAGGAAATGGAGTGTGTGGAAAACTTTGGTTAAGCATACCCAAATGATGGGTGTGGATGGTGCATGTGAAGAGAAGGCTTATTAGATCAGCATTCCTCTACCTGGTGCTCACTCCATGTGTTGCACTACAACTCCCATAATTCCCAGCAGGTGTCCAACACATAATTGGAAGTATTTAAGATGAGTGTGTTGCTTCACTCAGTAAATATATTGTCTCCTTGCTAGAAGCTCCCTGCCCTTAGCAGCTACAAATCTCTGTACTGGAGGCAGAGGGCGGGAAGAGGGAACCCTTTGCCTAAAAGAAGTCCTGAGATTAGTTTTTAGCATTTCCAGTTAAAGAGAACCAGGTAACAGCAGATGGGAAATCGTTTTGTGGAAGGCCCTGGAGAAAGCTTGCCAGTCAGAACAGTTAATACTGTGCTAGGGTTCCCAGGCTGGTGCCCTTCAGATGGGTTGATCCACAATAGTCTTCTCCAATCTGATGCCCTCCAGAATCTCTTGGATTTCAACTCCCATCAGCCATAGTAAGCATGGCGAATGCTCAGGGATGATAGAAGCTATAGTCCAAGGCATGTGGAGAACACTAGCTGGTGAAGGTTGCTCAACAAGTCCAATGAGCCATAGCCAGCATAGATGCTGCAGTCACCACCTAGCCATTTTCAACCCTAAGGCCACACGTGGTGCTGAGATGAGAGCTCAACATGCATGCACACACTCACCCACACCTTAGTGCACAGGAATGGAGAGGTTCACACAACTCCCCTTGCCTGCTCCAGGGATGCCTGGAGGCTGGGAAAGGCCAAAGCCTCCCACCAAATTGTTATTTCTCCACAACTATTAGCTGCATGAAATCAGCAGTCTTGGAAATGAACACACAGGGGTTGGGAGAGGCTTTCGTTTCTTTCCTCATCCACAGATTCCAAGCAAGATGGCTGTCCTGGTCCTGCTAATAGCTATGACAAATGTTCTTCAGCTGATTAGCTGATCTGTAAGAGCTAAGAGACACTCAGCAGGGGCACTCCTGCACTAAAGCAAGGAAAGAAGTGCTTTCATGGAATACCTTTCCCAATTGCAGTTTACCTCTATCAAACTTTCTCAACATTTGGGGCCTCCCTCTGACTGTGACCTCCAAGGGAGGGTCAACTGGTGACAACCAGGAGCAGGGCCTTCAAGTGACAGCCCCCCAATTATGGAACAAGCTCACCACTGATCAGCTCTAAATAATACATCAGAATGTCATGTCAACTTGTTTTACATTTGGGTTAGATATTGTATCTGTTTTAAATTCGGTTTTAAATTTAGCAGTGATTTTTTGTTTTTATTATTTGTATTTTATACTGCATTTTGATCTGTATTTCAAGTGTCCCTATAAATCACCCAAAAAGCTTTGGCTGTTGGGTAGAATATAAATTAAATGGATAAATAAAGGGGTCCCAGGCTGTATTTCTTGGTCATTCTGGAAGAACTGAGACAGTAAGGACCACCTCATTGGCTCAGATGGCACCAAGCTTTTCCTCCTGTTCCATGAACTCCTCCTGTACTAACTACTCCAACTGATCAGTGTAAGAAGGAAGTCCTCTTATTTGAACTTAAAGGTTGATAGATAGACCTTACTTTAAAAGTATGTAAACTGCATGTCTTGTTTTGTATATTTATTTAACAAATTTCTAGCTGGCTCTTTAGCCAAAAAGTCTTCAGGAGAGATTTCTAAATAGCAATCTCTGTATTACAATCTAAAAGAAATGACCATACAAGGAAAAAGGATGGGGAAGGAAGAGGAAAAATGCAAGCTTAGGCACCAATTCTGACAGTTACAGTTTTTTTCCTGATCAGCTAGGATGGACAATTCAGGCAGCCTCATGAAATTAGCAAAGAGCCAAAAGCAGCTGTTTTCCTACAGAGGTGATGGAATTATTTGGGATATTTCTAGCCAGTCCAATCACTTTCATCTCTGGATGGCTCATGCCAAACAATCCAATGTTTAGAATAGTTCTGCTTCTCTTCCCTCCCTCTGTTCTTTACCTGTTAAGGCTCCTGCTGGCTAGGTGACAAAAGGTAATTATAACTACTTTATATAATTATTTTACATTAATTCAGATAAGTTAAGTGTTAACTACTGTAACTGTACTATTAATTGCTTTAATTCTTTAGAGAAAGTCCAATTATTTATTATCATACCAAAATCTCAGAAGTATGATTAAAAATACAAAATTTGTCATTAAGAATGCAGATAGTCTGCAATTATTTATTTTATTCTTAGTCACCACTTAACAAAGGCTCTCTGGGCAATGAACAATAATTTATAATCACAAATCCAATAACTCAGCAAATTAACTACATAAAGCCTTATAAAAAGAAAACCATTCATAGTAGAGCAGTGTTTAAGGTTGTAACTATAATTACATATCATAATTTTTAAAAGCTACCCTGCAGAGTTAGAGCCATATCCTAAAACCATCATAAAACAGGGCCGAAAATGTTAATGTAAACAAACAAGTAAGCCTGGTACTGAAAATGTATTTAGAACAGAAACCCATGCATCCTGCCTATGGAATGTTGGGGATAGTAGGACTTGTTTTGTCAAAATATGCAAAGGACTGTCCCCTTAAATGGACACTAAGCAAATGTCTCTCAGACAACACAACAAGCTAAGGTGGTGTTTTTTTTAACCACTCTTGGTCTTTCATATTGTCTGAACTGAGCCATGGTTATTTCCCCATGGTAAATTTGGTCTTTAGAAACCATGATAAGAAACAATGCTTTGCTCTATAGCTTCCCCCTACCACCACAGTCTGTTCTATTGTCTGAACACTGGATTACAGTTTCCCTGGTTATGGTATGCAACTACCCAAGTCCTCTAGAAAGAGTGGTAACTGTAGAAGCCACTACAGCCTCTAGGTGTGAGCCAATGAGTAAGAGGCAAGCAATACAGGCCTTGATAGGGACATTCGTGCTGTTCTCTTCTAACCTTTGACAAACTGATTTCCAGGCCATACAGGACAACAATGCACTCTATATTACTCATACTAATCCAATATTCACATATGGTGTTGCTAAATTCTTTGCAGCTGCAATAGGTATTTGAAGAAGGATGTTGAAAGAGTATGGACCTATCTATTTAGCTGGGTGAAAGACAGTCTGGGGAATATTGTCATTTATCCAATATGGCTGACATGCATACTGGTCTACTACTAGCATTAAGGTAGTACATTGTGTTGAAGTATTTATCACTTGGAATGGGGATATTGTGTATGGCATACAATTTAGAACTGACGCTGGGGAGTTGTAGCACTGCTATGTATTCCCTATAACCAACAGCCAATATTTACCTGTATTTCCCCAATATTTCTGTATTGCCTTTTAATGTTTTACTTTGGTCTGGCCTTAACCATAATAAAGTTTTATTGCTGGAATCTGGATGTGCCCACATGATTTAAGATGAGTTTTATTGTTGCTAATTGATGTTTGATGCTGTTCTTTTACTGCTTTACTGTACTACCAACCTGAGACTTTCAGCAAAGGATGTGTTATAAAAGCTTTTAAATAAATAAATAACATTTAAATGAATTTAATGCTATCATTTCATGTCATTTTTCTATGTTTTGACATTACTCTTTCCATTGACTGCATGTTTTTATTGCTTTTGAATGCTACAAGTTGCCTTGCAAAGAAATATCCTAATAGACAGCGTGTGTAGTAACTGCTACTCCTAACCCACTTTAAATCCTGTTGATTAAGTAAAACTATTATACACGAGACATCACCCTGCCAACAAAAGTGTGTTTAGTCGAGGCTATGGTTTTCCCATTTGCAATGTATGGCTGTGGAAGCTGAACCATAAGGAAGGCTGAGCGACAAAGAATTGAAGCCTTTGAATTGTGGTGCTGGAGGAGACTCCTGCATGTCCCTTGGACTGCAAGATCAAACCAGTCAGTCCTAGAGGAGATCAACCCTGACTGCTCTTTAGAAGGTCAGATACTGAATATGAAACTCAAATACTTTGGCCACCTAATGAGAAAGAAGGACTTACTGGAGAAAACCCTAATGCTGGGAACAATTGACAGCAAAAGGAGAAGGGGACGGCAGAGGATGAGGTGGCTAGATGGGGTCACTGAAGCAGTCGGTGTGAGCTTAAGTGGACTCCGGGGGATGGTGGAGGACAGAAAAGCCTTGAGGAATGTTGTCCATGGGGCCGCTATGGGTCGTACACGACTTCACGACCAGTCACATTATCCAAGTATGACCACAACTGCAACCCTAGCCCCATTTAACTTGAAGCATATTCCACCAGGTCATGCTAGTGGGCTTACTCCTGACTAAATGCATATATAGCAGTGCCTTTTAAGTCAGGACAGAACTCATAAGCCTATGAATATTTGCACCTCGGAGCAAGGCGGCAACTTCCTGACTGTGTAAACTGCCCCACCCACCTCAACGAGACTTGCACAGAACTACGCTGTAAATCACAGGTTAAGACGCCGAGCGACTAACTTCCGATGAAATGTGCCTGCCACGGGAGCTGCGTGTAGGTCTGAGCCGACCCAGGCAGACAGCTACGCCTTTACCTGCGGCTCCATGCACCGTGGGCCCACCTGGCCTGGGCTCAGACGGCGCCGGCACAAGAGCGCGCGCTCCCCGAAGCGCCCGAATATCCACCTCCCTCCCCTCCCCGTTCCTCCAGTGCGCGCGCGCGCGCGCGTTTCCGACGTGACGCAACGTAGAAGGCGGAGCGAGTCTCAGTGACATATACGGAACTGCACGTCACACCCGCTGGCAGAACCCGGTGGCGGCAGGAGAAGGGCTGCAAGAGGAAGGTGCAAGGTGCGTCCACAGACAGGTGAGGCGATGGCGCACGCACGGGAGCAGAGGACGGCTGGCTAGGGAGACCGGGCTGCTTCTGCCCAGGTGCTTCTGGGGGAGCTTTATTTCTGGGGGGAACCCCCTTGCTCCCCCAGGTAGGAAAGAAGAGGGGTGGGGATCCCTGTGTACCCGCTGATCCCTGTGTACGGATAAGATATATAGTATATGGTTGTTATGTTAATATGAACACTGGGATCAGTGGGTGTAGTGGTTAGCATCTAGGACTGGGACTTGGAAATTTGGATTGTAGCTCTCTGGGTGACCCCAGGCCAGTCTCTGGCTTCCAGCCTAACCATGCACCTCTTAGAAAGTTATCCTAATGGAAATAGATTGTAGTTATTTAAAAGGGAAAAGTTTGCCCTCCAATGTGTTACCATAGATGGTTAAGAGTGGACTCTTATAATCTGTATCCTCCAGAATTATGACCCAGTAAGTTTAATGGGGTTTACTTCTAGCTATAGAATTGTTTTAAAAAATCATTCCCAAAGGAGCAGTCTGAATTCAAAAGACCATGACAGATGTGTGATCTCATGCATGCCTACTAAGAAGCACCATTGAGTTCCATGGAACTTACCTCCCTGGTGAGGATCTCATCCCAAATCTGGTGCATGCTAACTGAGAGCAAATCACATCTTGAACTCAGAGAGACTTACTTCTGAATAGGCATGCATAGGATGTCACTGTTAAGGCTGCCTTGGGGCCTGTTAAAACCTGTACAATTTATGACAAATTAAAATAAGCTTGCTTCTTGGAAAGTGTGCCTTTGTGTTCTCCCCATACATCTGCATGCACACAACATTCACCAGGAATGTGCCTGAAAGGGTAGAATTGCTCTTTCTTTGAGGAGACAGGCTACCTTGAAGCTGAGAGGAAACACCTATCAATGAATATGAGTGTTGTTGGTTTGTGGTGTTTTGAAGGTGGGTTTCTTCCTTCTCCTACAGACCTCCTTGTGTATTTATTGATTTATTTCATTTCTATACCACCTCAAAGTAAAAGCACTCTGGGCGATTTACACAGTCCATGCATGGGAGGGGTGGAAAGAACCCTCTCTCTCTTTTGATGAAATACTTCCACACTGGCATTTAGAAAAAGAGCAGAGGAGTTTCCCAATATCCATAGAAACTCCACTCCTGCTTCCTTTTCCACATTATCCACTTGGATAATCCCAGAATTTTCTGAGTTTCCTCCGAGCTGTCATATAAAGAGTGCTGAGAACACCCCGAACTGTGGTATCCTTCCACACAATCTTTCTCATTCTCTCACAGTAGCACCCTAAGTCATTCTACCTCCAGAAAATGCCTTGGGTCAGAAGGTGGCCACCCTCCTCTGTAGTTCCCCAACATGCAGAAAGGTAGATTTTGGGCAAATGCTAAATTAGGATGCTTACATCTGATGGGCCACAAGAATTTCTGTGTTCATGTGACCCTTCACCTTGTGACCTGGAAGGTGTAGACACAGGCTTCACCAGCTCTAGTTTAAAAAGATTTAGTGTTCTCTTGTGCTCTGATTTCTTGTCAACTCCCAACCCAGGTTGTCCTGCTCCATCCCACTGCTCCTCCAGCACTGTCAAGAGGAGAGGAGCAGCCTGTCCTCTCCCTAGAGAAATCAGTCAGGAAGAGTGAGGAGCAAAGCCAGCCCTGCTGCCCCTGACAATGCAATTCCATACATATCTGCCCAGAAATAATGAGCATTGTTGAGTTTCATGGGATTTGTCCTTGGGCAGGTATATATAGTTGGTGGCCCTCCAGATGGTGTTGATTTCAGCTCCCTTCATCCCAGGTCATTGGCTGTGGTAGCTGAGGCTGAAAGAGTTGGAGTCTAAGAACATCAGGAGGCCTGTCACAGGTTGCCGTTGCTGTTTTGGTAGGATTGCATCCTGAAATGTTTGTTGCACATAGCAGAAGTGGAACCATAGAAAGCCATAATCTTTCCAACTGCTTAGTACTTTTTTCCCCTCTCTTGCTTGAGCCTTGCTGGCCACAGCAAGAATGGCTAGGTTTGTGTTTGTTTATTCATTATATTTACATCCAACCTTTTTTCTTTCAAGGTACACATCATCTTCCTCCTCCTGTCTGTTTCATCTTCATAACAACCCTGAGAGGTAGGCTACTCTGAGGGTCAGTGACTGGCTCAAACTCACCCAGTGGGTGCCATGACAGAGCAGGGATGAGAATGAGCTGGACTCCACTTTTGATACGGATTCTTTTGGGGAGGGTCCAACCATGCCTGCTTGTCCCTCATTATTGGATGAATTTCAGTTTTTGCGGCCTGATGATGTGGACAAGGTGCTTGGATCGATATGCTCAAACACCTGTTTACTGGACCCGTGCCCATCTTGGCTACTAAAGAACGCCAAGGACGGGATTGTGCCCTGGATCTTGGAGGTGGTCAACACCTCTTTGAGAGACGGCTGGGTGCCAGGCCCTTAAAGGAGGCGGTAGTCCGGCCAGTCCTAAAGAAGGCTTCCCTGGATCCAGAGGTGGTCACCAATTATAGACTGGTGGCTAACATCCCGTTTCTGGGTAAGGTGCTGGAGCGGGTGGTGGCGGGACAACTCTAGGCACTCTTGGAGGAAACTGATTATCTGGACCCATTTCAGTCCGGCTTCAGACCCGGCTTTGGCACTGAATCCGCCTTGGTCGCCCTGTATGATGACCTTTGCAGGGAGAGGGACAGGGGGAGTGCGTCCCTATTGGTTCTCCTTGACCTCTCAGCGGCTTTCGATACCATCGACCATGGTATCCTTCTGGAGAGGCTGGTGGGATTGGGGGTTGAAGGCACTGCCTTGCAGTGGTTCCACTCCTATCTCAATGACCGATTCCAGAAGGTGGTGCTGGGGGACCATGGCTCTGCGCCATAGCAGTTATGCCATGGAGTTCCGCAGGGTTCCATTTTGTCCCCCTTGCTTTTCAACATCTACATGAAACCGCTGGGAGAGGTCATTAGGAGGTGTGGGCTGCGGAATCATCAGTACGCTGATGATACCCAGCTCTACCTCTCGTTTTCCACCGATCCAGGTGAGGCGGTGGCTGTGCTGAACCGGTGCCTGGCCGAGGTAATGGGCTGGATGAGGGCCAATAAACTGAAGCTCAATCCAGACAAGACGGAGGTCCTGTTGGTGGGTGGGTCGGGCTTCGGAGTGGGGGACCTGACCCTAGTCTTGAATGGGGTTGCACTCCCTCTGAAAGACAGGGTCCGCAGTCTAGGAGTGCTCCTCGACCCGGAGCTGACCTTGACTGCTCAAGTGTCAGCAGTGGCGAGGAGCGCTTTCCATCAGCTTCAGCTGATACATCAGCTGCGTCCCTTCCTGGAGTTCGACTGCCTGGTGACGGTGACACATGCGTTGGTGACTTCCCGGTTAGATTACTGTAACGTGCTCTACGTGGGGCTTCCCTTGAAGATGGTCCGGATACTTCAATTGGTGCAAAATAGAGCTGCCAGGGTACTGATGGGGACTGGGCGTGGTTCTCATATCACCCCAGTTCTCCGTCAGCTCCACTGGCTCCCCATTGAAGTCTGGGCCCAATTCAAGGTGTTGGTTCTTACCTATAAGGCCCTAAACGGCTTGGGTCCTGGTTACCTAAAGGAGCGCCTGCGACCATATATGCCCTCCCGCCCCTTACGATTGGCAGCAGATGCTCTCCTCCGGGAACCCTCCGTGCGAGATATAAGGAGGGTGAGTACCCAGAGGAGGGCTTTCTCTGCGGTGGCGCCCCATCTGTGGAATGCGCTCCCCAGAGAGGCTCGCCTGGCGCTGTCATTATTTGTTTTTCGGCGCCAGGCGAAGACCTTTTTATTTAGACAGTATTTTAAATGTTAATTTATTCTAATTTAAGATTGTTATTTATTAATTGATTAATTTATTTATGTTATATGTTTTAATTTCACCTAGAGATGGGCCAGCTTTTAATAATTGTATATGTTTTCTTTGTTGTGAGCCGCCCCGAGGCTGTTGCGAGGGGCGGCATACAAATATGTATATAAATATAAATAAATAAATAAAAACTCAGATCTCTCAAGATCTAGTCCAGCTCTCTAGCTACCATTCTGCATTATCTAACTCCATTTAAGTTTATGCTGCTCTAGCAAAAGTGATCACTTATTCATTTACACATAGGAAACAGCCATAGCCTTCCACACTGTACAGATCATAAATCTTATTGTACATGTCTGAGTACAATCAGCGACACTATTTATCGTTACATTACATTTATATACCACCCATGGCTGAAGCTCTGGGTGGTTCACAGCATGTAAGTCACCCATCTAGATTTCAACCAGGCCTGACTCTGCTTAGCTTAAAGATTAGGTTGGATCAGATACTGCACCCTATTTAACTCCTAAAATTAATCTATTTAATATGCTACATTTTATATTGCTCTTCAGTTGAATCGCTAAATTCCACAACAGTTTACACAGAAGAAACAAATAAAACCCAATTAAAATAAAAATCCAAAGAACCAAGAAAATATTAACTAAATGCCAGGACTATCTTTAAAAGCCCGATAAACATAAATAGGACTAAAATTATGTCTAAAAGGGCTGGGACAGTGATAAGGGTTTTGCATGTTGCATGTCTGGTTTTAGTTTAGTTTTTATTTTACAGCCACAGACCAGGAAGATTAATAAACAGATAAAATAGTAATAGAAAAAATAAAACATAATTAAAACAAGTGCAATTTATACAGTATTTTAACTCAAGTGGGTGACCACATTTTTCCAGATCTGCATTATAGTCATAAAACAATTGGCAACATTTGCTGTAACATAAGAAGAGACATTGCTTATACAAATAAATACCAGATTGGAAGAATTATTTCCATAAAGATCTGTTATTAATGCTTTAATCTATTTCTCTCTGCATTCCCTATAAAAGCTGCAATATAAGAGAACATATTCCACTGTTTCTACTGTTCCAGCACCATATGTTGCATGTGACTGAGCACCCTTTTTCGCACGAACCTACTCCTCAATCAAGGCCATCTCTGGGTAGCTTCTCCAAGGGAGACTCTTAAGGCACCCTTGAGGGAGAGGGGCTTCTCAGTGGCAGGCCTGCAATTATGGAGTATTTCCCAATAAGGACCATACAGTGCTAATATTGCAACTGGCAGCATGTGATAGGTTTTTAACCAGCTCATGGGATATTTGGAGGGAGTTTTGCTCTATTTGTAAGTTTGTAGCTAAACATATTTTTGTATTATGGGTAATATTACATGTTTAAGGTTAATCTGTGTAAATGAACCCAGGAGCTTTGATTATTAGGTGGTATAGAAATTTAATAAAGGAATGAATTGAAAGCCTTTTTATAAGGCAAAAGCATTCTAAACAACTTTATTCTAAAATAGGAATGGGAAACTTTTAATTTTCCAGATGGGTGTTGAAATCCCAAGGAAACAGCATCCCCAAGTTGTATGATCAGTGGTCCAAGTTGGTGGGAACTGTAATGCAACAATAACTGGAGATCCTTAGAGATCAATTTTTTCACAGGCTACTAAATTATGAATAGAGACCAGTCAAGTATCTACTTTGGAGGTGGTTGTAGAGGGGAAAACAGATTCCTCTTCAAACTAAAACCTGCCCTCTTGTGGTTCTGTGTGATGTTTGAACAGCCCTTTCATGGAATGTCAGATCTGCTGGTGGGGAGGACTTTGGTGTCTTGCTTAAAACAGAGCTCTTCCTCCCTGTCTGATCCAGCATGAGTATCTTCGGCGATGCTTTTTTCATATACAGAAGCCACATTCCAAAAGAACAACAGTTCTGAGAGGAAAATGGAGAGGGAGGGATGCCTCATATTGATTCCATTCAACTGATTCCTGTTAAATGTTCAGCATGAGGGATCTGTATGATTTGCACTTACAGACAGATGATCCAAACTAAGTTTTTGCTGTGCAGTTGCCTTGCTTCAAGCACATAATGTATACAGGGTTCAAATGTTGTCACCATTGTCCGTTTATTATCCTCTTGTATTTTCTTACCATATCTCCCATCTTTTTTGTCTTTCTTGCTGTAAAAATCCACAAAGGAGGAAACACATAATAATAGTTGCACAATGCTTCTTGTTTGGCAGTGCTGGGAGCAGTCCAGCAGAATGGTTCAGAATTCTTCTACCCTGAAACCTGACTCTGTTTTCTTTTTGGATAATGTGATGCTCTCTTCTTCCTTCTTCTCAAACAGTTTACTTGACTAGAGAGCACAATGTCATGGATAAAAGAAGGGGAACTGTCCATCTTGGAGAGATTCTGCTCCAATGTGATAAAGGTAGGCATTAACCTAGTGCTTTCTTATAAAGTATGTGGGTTTGCTGATTGCACTTAGAATGGATGGGGACACATGGGCAGTGCTGTAAGCATTGGGGTAATTTTCTGCAACCCTCCAAGTGTTTTTGGTCTACAGTGCTGATCACCCCCAATTAATGAGAGCTGTCATCCAAAGCATCTGGAGGGATTGTAGAGCAAGGATGCAGAACCTCTGGTTTGCAGACCTCATCTGGGCCACAGAGGTGCCACATTCCATTTTGCAGATCCTCCTTGAATTCTTATATCTGATCTGAAGGGGCCTCAGCCTGTGCTGAGAGGGGCAGCCTGCTTTCCCAGCTCCAGCTGAGTGGGCCCATGCTGTGCTTCCATAGGACTTGTGCATGCTTTTCAAACACAGGGGCTTGTCCAGTATCCCCATGGGGACAAGACACACTGTACAGATCCAGGGACTCAGCCAGATCTTCCTTCCAGTGTTGACCAAGTCCTTTGCTCAGCGTGGAGGAAGCCAAACAGGGTGGGAGGCAGGGTGGCGTGATGATATCAGTGAGTGTGGTAATGGAGGACCTAATGTAGAGCAATTTGTCCCCACACCCTGTTCTGCCCTAGAGGACAAGCCTGTCAACAGCTAGTAATTATTCCAGGTGGCTAAAAGGAAGCAGCGTGTGCAGAGGAAATAGAGCTCTTACTAGAAGATGCTGGGGGAAAACGTGGGGAGTACCTTAATATCTCTGCTTGTGACTCAGAGAGGATTCTGGCCGAGTGAGCTGACAAGAGAACACAAATCTGGCAGAGCAAGGGCATTTCTGTACAAGCAAACCAGAAACTCAGAAAGCACACAAGCAAGTACCTTGAAGCATACATTTCCCTGCTTCCCATCCCTGGCCAGAAGTGTGAGCGGGTGCCACTGCCTTTGAGCTGTCATTGATCTTGATGCACAGGTCAGGATGACCCCAAAGAAACCCAGCAGAGCTCAGAAGAAGCCGGGGTGGGGGCGGCTTTGAAACTCTTCTTGAAAAAACTTAATTGCCTTTGATTTTAAATAAGAGATTCCCATGTGGTCTGATCACTGTTGCATCATATTTCCTGCAGTTGCCCCTGGATGACTGACCAAAACAGGCCATGCCAATTATTCAATGTGTTACATTCACACATTGCAATTCCTCAGTGCCTATCAGTCTAGCTGGGTTCAGCTCTGACCCTTCCATTTCCATTGTTTTTCTTCCAAGCTAAGCAACAGTTATTGAAATCAGGGATATGCAACTTGTTGTTGGGTTAGTGAGGGATGGTGAGAGTTGGAGCCCTAACAACATCTGAATTGCAACTTTCATCCTGATTTAAAGTGCACTGCTCTCTCTCACGCTCTTTCACTCCCTCTCTCCCTCTCTCTCTCTCTCTTTCTTTGTAAAGGGGAGTAGAAGTGCATTGCTGATGTTGGCTTTTTCATCCCCACATCCTTTCCTGTTCACTGTCATTGTTGCAGAATAGCCTCCTCCACTCTAGCACCCTCTGCATAGGTTGGACTACAAGCTCCAGAGACCACAGCACAGGTTCAAAATGAAATCACACCAACTCTTACCTGGTGCCTGTTCAGTCTGACTTTTCTTGCTTTCTTTGCCTCCAGGCAGGGCCAATGCCCAAACACATAGCATTCATCATGGATGGCAACCGGCGTTATGCTCAAAAGCATAAAGTGCGGAAACTGGAAGGACATTCACAGGGATTTGCAAAACTGGCACAGGTGAGAGAGCATCTTTTTTTGTGGATGCCAAGGCTAAGCTGTGGTTTTATTCCATGACTTTCTCCTTTAGATGCAGATGCTTGGTCCTGCCCCATCACTATAGCCTTGGCACAGGGTGGATTACTGGTGGCCTTAATGCAGAAGTGGGAAACCTCTTTTAGCTGGAGGCCAAATTCCGTTTTGGAAAACATCTTGGGGGCAGCATTCCACTGGTGACTGGGCAAAAGTCAAAGGGGATGTGGTCAAAGACAAAATATCTTAAAGCTCTTCCTGCCAAGAACCTTTTGGCATTTAGAAGGTTGAAAAGGCATTTCTGCCTTTTAAAATGGGCAGGGGGATGCACATAATGCAAAGTTGATGGAAGGGTGGAGGGGGAGAACCAGGGGATGGAGGGCATTGCCATCTGAGGACCCTTGAGAAAAAGGTGGGATATAAATGCACTGCTTACAAATAAAACAGCAAGAATGAAATAAACTGCACATTATAGAATAGGCACAGAAAGGTCCAGATCAGCTGAATGCAAACTGGAAAATGCTTCAGAAAAGCATTTGAGGGCCACAACCAGAAAATTGACCGTTCTGTTTATTGACCATTCTTCTCTTTATAGAAGAGCCTATGCGCATAATCTGCTTTGTATTTACTAGTGTACCAAATTCCGCCAGCCAAAAGGAAGTGCAAAGAAGTGTCCAGGGTGGGAGGGAAGCCAATGACCTGCTGTTTCCATACTTTTAAGATACAAATACAGATCTGAGTCACTCTAAGTTGGTAATGCTAACACTCTTTTTTAATGGAGGGAGAGCTTTTCAGTTGCTTTCATCAGAGCATTGGAAATTAGATATTTTTGCTGATCCTCAAGAGGCAGTGTTCATCATGCTTCCAGAAATTAACTTCTCGATGAATTTGGACTTAGGTAACTCTCTCCCTCTCTCTCTTGACAGACTCTGCAGTGGTGCTTGAGCTTGGGTATCCGCGAAGTCACAGTTTATGCTTTTAGTATTGAAAACTTCAAACGACCCCAGGAAGAAGTAGATGGCCTAATGGAATTAGCAAGGCAAAAATTTACCCGCCTTCTAGAAGAACAGTAAGATCTTTCTGTCCCACTCCTCCAACCCACAAGCCCTAACATCTGCCTTTCTAAAGAATGTGATAGTATTTTTCTGTATGCATTAAGAACTGGATACTGTGATGTAAGTGGTCACTGTCTCCAGCAGAAAATGTGAATTAAGTCTGTGTCAGAATAGAGTGTTACTCCGATAGCGGAAACTGCGGGATATTTCTATCCCAAGCACCTGAAGTAATTCCACTGCGTTATCTCAAAAGCATAGTGCTGGAAGCGGGTTTGTCTGAAGCATCAACAAAGTTTTCACAGTGCCTTAAACAAACAAGTTTTAAAAGTCTTACAGTATTGCATAGAATAAAAGCAATAATACTAAAATCATTTGATGGAAAGAAGTCAGTTTAGAAGCTAAAATGAAGTTAAAAGCCTGGACAATTTTTAAAAATGCCTTCACTTAAAATGCCGAAAGACAGCTAGTTAGGTGCCAAGCAAATCTCTCTGGGAACAGTATTACATAATTGGGCTGGCGCCAGTCAGGACCCAATCTCCAGTGCCCCACCCCCCAGCACACTTCACCTGGTGGAGGAAGCAAGCAAGACCTTGGGCAAAGATCTTAAATCCAAACAGAGGGATGTAGAATATCTAGAACTGGTGTCCTTACAGTAGCTAGAATTTCTGTATCACTCTGTTGTGGGGGTGGGATGGGGCTTTGATAGCTGAGGCTATATGGACCATTGCTATGACATTTACATTAACTTATACTTAAGGCTTATGGGATTGTTGCCCATTAAATAGAAGCCTCTGAGCTTCTGAAAATCCTTGGTCCTGTTCAGCTGTTGCCAGGAAGAAAATAGCAGCAATTTCTCCTCCTGCAGCTGCCCCAAAAAGTTAGCTCACTTACTGGTGGTGAACAGGGACAGGAGACAGAGAAGCTATGGGATCTCTCCTTTCCCTTCCCTGCCTGCTAGAGTTCCTCCTCCTTGATCCTTACGAGGTTGATGGAGAGGTTGGTGGAAAGCAGCCGGCATGATTCCTTCCCCCACAGCTGAGAGCAGGAGCAGGGCTGGAGAGGATTCCTCCTGAGGTTGTAGGCGTGTCCATGGCTTCAGGAGGAGGAATTCAAATATCCAGGGATCCCTGAGAAGCTCTCTCAGGAATCACAGGATGGCTCTGCCCAGGAGCATATCTGGGGACTTAACTGATTTCCCTGGAACAATAGAGTTCCACAGTTCCATCTGTTCATTTTGTTTTCAGTACTCTAACAAACATGTAATTTCCAGAGAAGATAGCTGTGCTGTCTAGGGTTGGAAAGACTTTGTGCAGATCACATCAAATCTTGCTCCTTCAAAACAAAGAATTTCATCTAAACAGATCCTTTATAGAAAGACTGTTGGAGAATTGGAACAATTCCACATGCTTCCAGCCAGTAAGCCGTCCTAACAAATGTGTTGAATCAACAGATGCTTGTCTTGGTCTGTAACCTGATCAGTTCCTTTCTCCTACGGCTTTACTTCCTCTTTGCTCCTGCAACAGCGAGCAGCCATGCCTTCATGTACTTACACTAAAGCATTCAGCTTTTGGGGATGCTTGCAGTCAAAATAACTCAGATAAACTTATTTGACAGTGTGTAAAAGCACAGAGTTGATGTGAATTCCTTCTAAACTGGCAGTTAGCTCGTGCTTATGCTCTCTCCTACTAAATGCTTACCGTACATTCTGGTGACTGTACTGTAAGTCACACCAGATTTTTCTGCTGAGACCCGGGTAGCATAGCAGTTAAGGGAATGAGCTAGGATACCCCCACTTCAAATCTCACTTCTGCAGTTAATTCACTGGATGACTTCAGGCTGTTTCTCAGCCCCTGTTACAGCCTCCAATCTATAAGATGGGTATAATAATAATAATAATAATAATAATAATGGCCTATCTTATAAAATTGTTATAAGCTTTACTTGGAAAGTTCTATATGGAGAGCATCGTGCACTTAGGAAAAGAGTTATGGTTATAAGGGAACATAGTATAATTTAAAACTATTATATATTGCACAGACAAAAATTAGGCACGCAAGTATAACCTGTACCATCATTACTACATAATTATTTAGTTATTTTAGGTATGTGTGTTGCACCTTGTCCTGTGGTTGTGACTTTGAAGCCTCACTACAGACAGCACATGTGTTGGTAGAGAGAGAAAAACACTGAGTATATGCAGAAGACCAAATTCTCTTGACTGGCTAACTCAGTGGCCAAATCAGGGAGAAAGTGTTGTGCTTCTTGGAATTTATCAGTCAAAATGGCTGCAGGCCTGTAATTAGCATGTATGCAATTGGGTTGGGAATTTCATATTCTCAAATTGAATACTAGCATAAGTAGAACGTAATTATTAGGTAGATTTTATATCCCACCCTTCCATTACTGTCGTAACTTTCAGACAAGTTTGCAATGTAAAAACATTTACAAAATCAAAACCATTTTTTTCCAAAATACAACCAAACTGGTAAAAGAGATTAAAAGTCATCAAATTAAAAAGTAAGTTAAAACACAGGGATTTGTATGCTCCAATTATTCATCTCTGAAAATGAGTAAAATAATCTGATGCGTAATCTGTACTTTTAAGAAAGAAAAAAGAGAATTTTATTTTAGAAGTATGATGTAAAGACAATATAAAAATGAAAATATCAGCCCAATTTTAGGTCATTCATCACAGATTCGATATAAATGTTTCAGTTGTCCCTCAACATCTGCATGTTGTATAGGTTTTTTGTGATGCGATCCTATAGATGTCTACTCAGAAATAAATCCCATTGAGTTCAATGGGATTTATCCCTAGGTAAATGTATATATTCTAGATCTGAGCTCTATTACAACTGCAAAATAATTCATTTTCAGCTGTTAAGTCTTACTAGCTACTGTACCCTTCTTTGGATGATGGACTTGAATTTGATGAATAACATTCTGAGGACACCATTAATGAAATGAAACCATTTTAAAGACTGAATCTGGCTTGGTCACTTGACTATATTGAGTAGCCTTTTCCCCAGAATTTCAGAAACCATTCACAGCATACCCTATTTTCCTTCCAGGATTGTGACAAATCCATTCTAGCCATTGCTACTACTAATAAAATTAATTTGCACTTGTGATGGTTCATATTCCTCTTATTGTCTGGAATTTTGGGTAGCTGTGTAAATCAAGGGAATGATGAAAACTGTTGTAATCTTAGTGTTGTTATTGAATGCAGATATAATTAAATGCTTGGTGTGTAAAGCGTGTTATGTAATTTTCCTCAGGTTATTTCTGAAGATGATTAATGAGCAAGATGAGACTAGAATTTCTGTTGGCACCTTCCTGGCCAGTGGCACCATAAGCCACTTTCAGTATTCCAGTGCAGGGCTGAATTAAAGAACAACTGTGTACATAGCCGGATTATGTACTTGTGCAGCTGTTTACAAAATCAGTTTGGATTGCCGCTCCATTAGCCACAGTGCTAATAAATGCCTCTAGGTGGATTAGTTAACCTATGTGTATTTTTTTTAAAGCAACAACAGTGACAACACACAAAAACCAAAACCTACCACATAATACATTTTGTTGTGGTTCAGTCAACTTCAGTGAATTTTAAATTGTGGCTTCCAGGTATATATATATATATAATATGAGGCTCTCACAAAGGACAGCATACAAATATCTTAAATAAAATAAATAAATAAAATGGCTCTGGAGCTCTTAGCAGGGAGATCTCAAGGAATCTCAAATCTATGACAGCCCTGTCATCTTTCATGCACTTCACCTCTTCCTGTGGGACAAACTTTGCATTGTGTCTTCTCTTTTTCCATCCCCCCTGCCCTCACCCCCAATGAAGATGTAATTAGGGTCCTCTGGAAGTATTACCTTTGGAGCCACATAATGATTCCTCCTCTCTCAACTGTTGCCACCTGTAGCCGATCCAGCAGGCTGAGCTGAGGGAGATGAGGAGGCAGCAGGACTATTCTACCAACCATGCCAAAAGCACCCCCCCCTTTCCTCTTTGTTCCTTTTTCCTTGTTTGCTGTAAGCCTGCAGGCAGGGACTGGGTTATATGGAACTTGCTCTGGCAGCCCTGTTGGCTAAGGAGTGGCATAAAGATATTTCAAATAGATAAATAAATAGATAAATAAATAACCAAGGGTAATTTAATCTGATCCTGTGAATGCCAAGTCTTTGTTGGCATTACTAGTATTTGGTTTGCACGGGTTCAGAGAATTCAACCTTTCTCTTCCCTCTTCCCCCAATTTTAGAGAGAACTTGGAGAAGCATGGTGTATGTGTTCGAATCGTTGGGGACCTGCCCCTCCTGCCACAAGATATCCAGGAATTAATCGCCAAGGTGGTGTTGGCAACAAAGCACTTCAATACGTGAGTCCTGTTGCGGTTTTTCAGATTGCTTCCCACAGAGCAGGGGTGTCCCACTTCTTCTTAGAGCCGGCTCCTATTTTGGAGGGATTCTCGGAGGCTATATCCCAGGGTGGGGTGGGCTGGACTAAAGCAAAAAAATGCAGTATATTTTAGCAGCATATTTTAGCACTGAGATTTTAATGCCAGTAATAAGCCTTAGGAGAAAAAACTGCAAAACTCAGGAAAGCCAGCCCTTCTGAGGAAGAAGGTACAACCACGGCCATCCAGCTAAACATTATCCTGCCCTCCTTTTCCATTTATCATCCCAGACAGTATTTCTGCTGCCTCCTGCAGCATCCATCAGAAGTTTGCTTTCTCTCACTTAACAACATAAGAAGAACCCTGTGAGGGCAGACCAAAGGGCCTATTTGGCCTACTTCCTGCTTTTCTGCAGTAGCCAACCATCTGCCCCACTGGGAATCCCATGACTGATACCTGGAGGGAGAGTGCCTCTGAGCACAGATGGGTGAGATGCAGATGGATCTTGCCTCTTTCATGAATGTGCCTCATCCCTTTTAAAGCATCTAAGATTCTATTGCCATTGCCACATCTTGTGGCAGTAAATTCCATTGCTTTAACTATTCACTTTGTGAAGACGTCCTCCTCTTGTCTGTCCCAAATTTCCAGCTAATCTATTTCATTGGAAGGCATCAAGTCCTAGGGTGATAGTGTGCTTACTATTATTTTGAAACATTTTAACTTGGCTCTTAGGCTCCCAGCACAGCTAATCAAGATAGGTAATAAGACAGTCCCTGCCTCAGCCATACTGTCAAAAAGACACAGCACAAAAGGAAAGGAAATTGGGAGGGAGAAGAAAAAAGCAAGCCCCAGACACAAAAGACTAGCACCCATGTTTGCTTTTTTTCATCTCCTTTTTTCCCAATTCCTTTCCCTATTTAGTGTTGTTTATTCTACTGGTTATTGCTGCCAGGCTGGAGCTCCCTGCAGCTGTTCCTTCTCTGGCCAATGAATGGGTGGGTCCAACTTGACTTCCCCCTTGCCATGATGTTCTTTCTGGGAGACAAATTAATAGAAGGATAAGCACTGCTCCTTGTTTTCTCCACCCCTTGCATGATCTCATTATTTTGAATTTTTAAAGGTGTTTTTTGAACATTGGCTTTGCATACACATCAAGAGAAGAGATCAGCAACGCAGTGAAAGAGATGGCCTGGGGTGTTGAAGAAGGGCTGCTTCAACCCAGGTAAGCCCATGATTGCCCATGTGCCTGTGCATTTGAGAACATACCTGACTTTAGAAGTGGCACCACCACAGAGGTGTGCATCTCTAGCATTTACAGTTGTCAACCCCAGATAAAACTCGGAGGTGAAGTCTGTTCTTTTGGATTTGTTGTGAAAACGAGGTCTGCACAGTGCTGGCTTGATAATAAGATTGCAAATCTTATTATCCAATTGCAATTATTATATTATAATTCAATTGCAAAGCAAAATCCTTCTTCTCACCCCACATACTCTTCATCATCAAGGGCCAGTTGTGCCCATGGGCCCAAAAATGTTGCTTGCCCCTGCCTTAACTTAGGTTGCTTGCACTGCGCTACTTGGTGGAGCTCAGAGTTCTACTAAAAACGCAGAGCAGATCTCAGCATCCTGAAGTTGGCCTCCTCTGATCTGGATGAAAGCTGATACGTGGTCCAGAAGATCATGAATAAACTAGGATGGGTGGCGGAGCTGTAGAAAACTGGAAGAAAAATGGAAAGCGCTGCCTTTGTACTTTGCCAGCCATCAGCAAAGCCTGTGACTGGGGCTTTCGTCACATCTCCTCACAAAGAGAGCCAATATGGTATAGCGTTGACTGTTGAACTGGAACTCAGGAAATCCAGGTTTGCTGGGCTGCTTTGGGCCAATCATTAACTATTCATTACATTGGTTACTTTGGGTCAATCTTTACATTGGGCCAATTACAGGGTTGTTGGGAGGATAAAATGGAGAGGAGGTAGACCATGTACCCTGAACTCTTGAGGAAAGGCAAGATATAAATGCAACAAATAAAGAAATGGCTACATTGCACCATCCTAACATGGAGATCTCTCCGAAGTAACCATGAACAGTAAGGATATTCACAGAGCTGGACAAGGTGCAGAGCAGGATAACCAAGATACTCGTGTGATTTGGATACCCTCCTGTGAAGTGTTTGGCACTTTTGCCATAGAAAGGAAAGAGAGAGGACATAATAAATGTATACAAAACATATACACACTGTGGAGGAAGCAGAGCAAGAAAAGTTTTTCTTCATGTTTCATGGCACAGTGAAATTAATTAGAGAATGATCAAGTCAGACAGAAGGAAACACCTCTTCGTGTACCACATGTTAGTCTATGAAATTTGCGGTTGAATATCAGCAGCTTTAGCCATGAGCCTTGGTGAGTCCCCCAAGGCCTCCGCTTGGCCACCGTGGATGAAATGGAATGGTCGACTTGTCAGATATTTTTTGACTAGTCGAGCAGGACATTCTTAAAGGCCACCTGCATGCCTCCTGATGGGCGTTTTGCTTGTAGATAATTGTAGCCTTCCTAATGCAGATTCTTGCCCTCCTCTCCTTTAGTGATGTGTCAGAATCACTAATCGACAAATGCCTCTACACCTGCAAATCTCCCCATCCAGACATCCTGATAAGAACTTCCGGAGAGGTCCGGCTTAGCGATTTCATGCTCTGGCAGGTAACATCAGACTGTGGCGAAGCCATTGCCAAATCGTGAGATCGGCTGCACCTGCTTTGCCAAGGGTCCTCCATTTGGGGTTGGAGGTGCTATGCTGGCCTGCAGCCTGCAGCCCTTATCCTGCACTCCTTTGTCCACCCTTCTTATAAAATACCTCCCAGGAAAGATCTTGGACATAGCCCAGTATGCACTGCTGCTCTCAGGACAAGGGAGTTGCAGGATAAGGGCTGTATGTTGATGACTGAGGTGATATAACTCTGCTGGCTGGAAATTATGGGAGTTGTCCTCTGACGCTTTTGGTGGATGCCAGATTTGGGAAGCAGATGGGGTCTGGACTGGAGCTGTAAGCCTAAACTGGGGGATAGAGAATGGCTTTCAGCCCAAGGGACAAATCCAGTCTTGGGTGGGGTCAGCATGTGGTGTAGCCATGTCCCACCTGTTGCTACACCACAAGAAAGGCACTTCACAAATGGGGTGGGCAGGAAGGGGGAACGGAACAACATCCAGAAAGCCCTTGATGCTTGGGGGAAAGGGGGTGAGACCAGGGGAAAGGCACAAGGCTGCTTGGAGGGAGGGATCTGGCCTGTGGGCCCTGAACTTTCCAATCCCAGGCCTAAGCACCCTTTGTGAATTGCATGGAGCCTAGGGGGCTTGCTGACAAACAAACATGCACGAGCCTGCCTTCAAACACTCCACTGTGAAGCTGTCTGGGTGACTTTGGCCCAGTGACACTCCCTTTTCCTAGCCTCCCTTACAGGGTAGTTACGGATATAAAAACCTGCAGCTGCACCTCCTTTGGCTGATGGATGGGGCCAAGCTGGTCTTTCCCCTGCTGTGATCTTTGTCCTGGAAGTGGGGTATGCAGTCTTCTGGTGGCCCTTGGTCCTCTACTGAGTGCACGAGGCTGGAATGTGCTGCTGTTCGCCCTGTACTCCCATGGAAAGTGAGATTGAATGAAAAGCCTTTTGTGGGTTGGTTCTAGAACAGTTTATGAGCGGCATTGCTGGCTTCTGTTGTATTTTTTCCTCCATGTGCCATACATTAAATGCCTTGTCTTTCTTTCTATAGACATCCCATTCATGCCTGGTGTTCCAATCTGTGCTGTGGCCAGAATATTCTTTCTGGAATTTATGGGAGGCTATCCTGCGGTTCCAGATGAACTACAATGCTTTGCAGGTAGCTACCCCAGAAGACTAAGAGGCTGAGACAAAAGGGCAAACCACAAGCTCTCCATGGACATATTGTAAATGATTGCTCTTAGACTTAGGAGATGGGGAAATTACATAGCTTAAAAAACAAGGCAGCATACTCTAAAAATGGCACATTCCACACCCCCCACTCTAGCAAATTGGTGTGGTGTCTAATAGCACTTTTTAAATTTATTTTCATACTGTCCTGCAATTAAAAATTTTTCATGACAGTTTAAATAAAAATGTTGCAAAGGACAGTTAAAGTAGAAATAAAGCATGCCTTTTTTAGACCAATGTTTTAATGCCAAAGAACAACTGACAAACAATATTACAATAAGATTCTAAAAATATTGTCACAAATGTGGTAGATATTGAGTCATCCTATTAAGCAGATTTTGGAAGAAGGAATGCTGAAAAACACCATAAAGTTTGGCTCCTCTTCTCTGCTTCTAGGATGTATTGACTGTGTTTCTAGAACACTTTGGAAGAAAATCCCACAGGACAGGAGAAGAAAAGGTGTCTAATCGTGTTTTTTCAACCTTATTCTGCAGGACAAACCATGAGGGCTTGAAACATTATAATTTCGGAAAACAAAATTCTAGCAAAGGGCAGTCTCATCCCCTGAAGGTTGCACATGGTCTCTGGGTCTTTCATCACAGGCCTTTGGCTAATAGGAAGTCAAGTGTACTTTAAGTACCATGCCTGCCAGAATGTTTTCCCAATGACCATTTAGACATTATTTTGTGGTCTCTTTTATAAATAATTTTAATCCACAGTGGAGATAATACTGCCATGCCTTGCCCTTTTCCACCACCATCTCCCACATTTCAAAGTTATAAAAAAAATCTAGGAAGAACAAGGGGATTCACCTAGGAAATGGTGGAAGAGCTCCTCTTGAGGCATCTGTGAGTCCTGGGAGGAAGGTGAGGGTAATGGCAAAGGTCCCTGGCCAGAGCAAGATCAAAGGACTCTGGAGCCCACCTTTGCTTACTAGCCAAGCATGCCTACCGACTGACATTCCTCCCAGCAGTGCAGGCAGGAACAAATGCTTACTTTAGCCACCATCGCCTCTTACATGGACCTCTCTGGGAATTCTGGACCTGGTCACAGGGTTCTCAGACCTTGCAGGAGATCCCTAAGGCCGAGGAGAGAGGGGTTCACATTTCTGCACCTGGTCTGCAAGCCTCAAACTTGAAACTGTAGGAAAAACAAAGAGGGAAGCTTTGGATTTAGTACTGAGGGAGGAAGTGTGCACAGCTCCTGAGGTACATGTTAAATTTACAAACAGAATAAAAAGGCATAAACCAGAATAACGTTTGGAAACAAGACTTCATACAAGAAATATTCATGCCTTAAAAGGTGATGCTCAAAAGAGAGCCAGTGTGGTGTAGTGGTTAAGAGTCTCCCAGTTGAATGGAGCCAACTGGGAGACTTTGGGCCAGGCACAGACTCTCAGCCCAGCCTACCAAACAGGCTTGTTGTTGTGGGGAGAAGACAGAGAGCAGCAGGAGGAGAATGATTTGAGCTGCTTTGAGTTCTTTAAAAAGAACTCTAAATCTAATAAATAAGAATAAAGGAAGCTGTAAACCAAGGACAGCTACAGCCACCTCTTCTTATGCACAAGCCCTGACAAGTCTAAGGAGATCTCTGAGGCAGGCTACAATAGTGTTCCTCAACCCTTATGAGGGAGTGAAAATTTCCCTAGAAAATTTACTCTGACCTTCAAGCGAGAGATTCCTTAGGACAGCAGAATAACTGATGGTTACAGCACTCTATGCAACTTCCACCTGGCCAAACAGGATCTTTCAGAGTTAGAGCACAAAAAGGCAACAGGATTTGTGGTAACTTAACTTGGAGTTGTGCGAGAGGTGGATTGTGCCTTTTCTCAGTTTGATCCCGGGTGAACTGCAACTTGCTTCTAATCCTGTAATTTCCTGTAATTTCATACAAGATTTATTTTGTGGTTTCCCAATTAACTTTTATTAGAACAGAAGTAAAAAGACCCTATAGCAGTGTCTGAATCTGTTGTGTGCAAAATGTATGCATTCCTGTGAAACTAGTAGTTGTAGGGAGGGAGATGGGAGAGGGCAGGCAAGACCAGTTCAGAAATGAAGAAACCAAGGTTAAGAAGGACTGACTTGTTGGGTTGCTGCAGGGTGGGGAAAGAGGAGAGGATCTTGAGAGCCAGACAAATGCTACTTTCTGTTGGACTGTGTGCTTCTTACATGTGCCTCTGTCTGTTTACACTACCTTTTCTATGCCCTGGCATTCAACTGCAACTCTCACCATCCTCAGCCAGCATAGCCCCTGGTATAATTGGCAGGAGAAGATGGGAGTTGTAGTCCAATACTTTGGAAAGTGCCAGGCTGGGGGAAGGCTGATTACACTATAAGTCAATTTTAAAAGCTAGTATGTTATTCCCCCTTTTCCCCTTTCTTTTCAGAAAGCCAGAGATCTATACATGGAAGAAAGGAAGTGGCAGCAGATGGAAAGTGACATGGCAATTGTATTGGAGAAGCTGAAAGAGGAAGACTCTGCATCCTGTGCAGATGCTCAGAAACGGCGGACACTCTTGCAAGAATTCAGAGCTAAACGGGAAGAGAGAATCCAGGGGTTTTTGCAGGCCCTGGAAAACAAAAGAATGGACTTCCTAGAAAAACTGACAATGGTATCTGCATGATGAAAAGGACATTGTAGGGCTGAGTGGGGGTGGTGGATGAAGGGGAAGAGGGGGAAAAAGAGAGCCAAGTTAACAAATAGTTCAGGTGCTACCCACTTGATCATGGAATCCTGTTTTTGTGTGTTTTCAGTAGACATATACCAGTCTTTGCTTCAGGGTTGGGAACCTATGTTCCTTCAGATGTTTTTGGACTACATCTCCTATTACCCCTGACTATTGGCCAAGTGGGCTGATGGGAGTCAGAGAACTAGTGGTTTCCCCCCACTCCCTGAGCTACCTTTTTAATATTTCTAGTTATCATCCAACTGTGGTTGGGAACACGGGACCTGAAATGAGTTTATGGCTTCCTCTGTTTAATTCAACAAAAGATCTTGTGCTGGCTTTTGGTTAAGAAAGGACAGCACTAAGACAGTCTTTGTGGGAAGACTTGCAGTTGTTCTGCCTTCCCAAAGGGTAGAATTTCTGTGCAACAACTTGAAAGACTGAAAACTTTGCAGAATTCTAAAAAGCCACTTGCTTTAGAGAACAGGGAAGCTGCAGCTGAGGGAGAGGGAGCCTGTTCTATGCTGAGATGAGGGCAATGTCTGTTGTCTAGAGCTGCCTGTTTTCTCCTAGTTGGGAGACAGGCTGTGCCCTCCTGTTGTTTATAGTCTTGCACCAGTTTGAAGGATCAAGATGTATGCATCTCTGCAGGAGCACACATTTGTCCCACTGGCTTCAGTCTTTTGGTACAAACTTCCTTCTGTTTGGCTTCATACATGCTTCAGAGCTTTGGGCATACAGCTTTGGGCTGGCCACAATCTAACCTGTTCATAGTGTATCTAATGCAGCATGTTTTGCTGGATTTTTAAGGTGGTGTTTTATTTTTGAATACAAAAATATATAAAATACAAAATATTCTCTCTAAAACAGAATGAGAAAACCCACCACCAATGAAAAAACATATTCAGTATATGGGGTACAGCTGTGAAGATGATTAAAACCTCAAGCTGTGAATAAAGCAGTTTTGTAAGAGTCATCTTCAAAACCAAGTGGATGGTTATTAAAAGTTGCCATTCCAAGGCTAAATGAAACCAAAGCCAGAAGGAGTGCAGTTTAATGACTTCCTGCATTTCATTCTAAAATTGTGAGAATGAGGCACTGTCAGGGGGCTGATGTAATTCAGCAAACTGCTTGGAAGTTGCATCCTTTTTGTTGCAAGTAGGTAAAGCTACAGTCACAAGAACATGGTGGTGACGACATCATGGGAACTTTTCCTCAAGCAGTGGTTTTACCTTTTGTGGTGAGCTGCATCTGTGCATTTTCAGTGTTTGGAAATGGCTTTTAAGTATGATCTCTAATACTTGAAAGTCTCACCTCCTTCTTGTGTGATGTATATGCATAGGAACAGCCTAGTTATGTGGTGTGTCTCAGACAGAAAATCATATATTAGTAAAAGTCTCTACTGCATTAAAAACAAACAGGATAACATGTTGAAAAAGGTGAATGGCATGTTCTGTGAGAATTATGCCTTTACGTAAAAGGTGCTGCAGAACATGAATGGGAGGAGCTGTTGCATGTATGCTGTGTTAAGAGTTTCTTGTGGACACCTGTGCAAACAAAATGCTGGATAGGTGTTTGTCCTAAGCACAGCTCTTCCTATGTTGCATCAATCTGAATGAAAGTTCCCATGTGTCCATGTGGTTTTGAAGCAGATGCTGGGTATTCCAAGCCTTTCTAGTAAGTGTATGCAGAGAAGCATCCACCAATGGAATTGATATGGTATTGCTTAGCAAGTACTTCCTATGGGTTATTTACACAAAGGTCTACCTGTGTAGCTGGTTTTGTGATTCTCTTCTGTATTGGGCAAAACACAGTAGAACAAAAAGGCGCAGGAGCATCCAAAGGTGGGCTAAACTATGTCAGACCCTTGACCCTGACCAAAAGAAGCTGTCTAGGTTTTCAGGCAGGCTTCTTCCCTAGCCCTAGCTCATGATGGAACCCAAGACTTTCTGCATGCAGAGTATGTACTCAGTCTTCCAGAGACAGGCCCTCCCAGGTGGTGATGGCTGTACAGCATTACAAATGGCACTCCAGGCTGTGTCCACTTGCTAGTTGCCTACTTTATCAATAGACTGCATTTTTTAATTCATGACCTGTTAGAAACCCTAAGATGGCTGCATGAAACACCATCTTATATATGGTACAGTTTGACAAGCACTACATGCTGCTCTGTGGCAAACTAACCCCCTCAAATACTACCTACCAGTTTGAGGTATCCTATACTGTGCAGTCATTTGAGCAGTGGATTGTTGTGCTATTTGACGCACACATGCATACGCGCGTGCATACACACACACAAAAGGATTGGGCCATGAGATAAAGTTTGCTTCGTTGTAAAATACATTAGAGGTGGGAAGACGTGGCACATAAAATTTCCTGTTTTGAGTCATAATTTTTAGAAATGATTACATTGTCACTGAGACGTTTTCTGCATAAACCTGGAATAAATAAAATACAAATCATAGAATGGCAGTCCAGTGTACTTTTTGTCCTGAATGCCCATTTGGGGGCTAAAAGATGGGTTGCTTATAAGAATGAACATCTTTCTTAAAGAGGTCTTCATCCACTAACTAGTTAGGCTGGCTGATATGCAAGGTAGTAACCCAACTTCAAGCATTTCTGGATTGGCTAGTTTTAGATCAGATCCAGCAGTAGAATGATCAGACTGTTTGGATGGGTTTCTCCCTTCTTCATTTGGAAGTATTCCCTGATTCTGCAATACTCCTGCATTTCCAAGGGTAAGCTGAACAAAGTTTTTGCCTGGGTTTGGTTGTGGGAGGACAGACCTAGTCATGATCAAAAAAGTAGCTACATATTTGTTAAAGCAACTATATAGTGTAGCTTAACCTTTGTAAAACTTGCTGCCCTCCAGATACGTAAACTCCCATTTTGCTAGGTTTGCACATCAAGATTGGATTGTTTTAATGTGCTTTAGGTGATGCTACCTCTGGAAATTGAGGCTAGTACAGGGTGCATCAGCTAGACTGACATCTGTTAAGTACTTTTAAGTTGCAAGCTTTTAAGTTATGCTATAGTTCTCAGGTAGTTTTATTGGAATGGAAGTAAACTGGATTGTATAGACACCAGCTGGAATTAGCTTGTCCTTCAATAATTGAATCTTACTACATCTATAGTTCTCATTTGGGCCAAAAATGGCACTCAAACCAGGTAACAATGTTAAAATTCAAATTTTAAAAAATGAATGTAAAACATGAAAATGGACTAAGAAATCAGTAAAATAATGCTCAACCAATTAATTTTATTTCTATACTAACAGCCAAAGCCCTCTGTGCACAACAATTGATAAAATATAACACAGAAAAAACATAAAATTTAATTACGTTTAAAACTGAATTTTAGCCTCTTAAACAGCTAGGATAGGTTTGTGCAGCTTGGCCTGCTAAAGCAACTGAAATGCCCACTCCCCTCCCCCTTTCAAGCTATTAAATGCTTTAGCATATAGGGAAGTTTGAGACTGACACCAAAAATATAGTAAATTATGGTGCCAGGTGAAACTCAGTGGAAGATCATGCCATAATTTGGGGCCAACACCAAGAAGGTCCTCCTTGTTGCCACCAACTGAGCCTCCCTTGAAGGTAGTAGTGGGGGGAAAGCCAGGTAGTGTCCAGTTAAACCCCTCCTACAGTGGCAAGTGAGCACCTTAAATGTCAAAGGCCTATCTAAATAAAAATATTTGCTTGCAAATAAAAGGATGATATACAAGGAGCCAACCAAGCTCTGTATTATTTCAGTGGTGGTAGAATGAAGTACAAGGGCCTCTCGCAAAGATCTGAAAATTTGGGCAGAATTGTTTGGAAGCTAGGACCAAGTTATCCAAAAGACTGCCATCATATAGAACTTTATTAGTCATAACCAGTAGTCTGATGTGTTCACATAAACAGACTGGAAGCCATGGACATTTCGTGCAAAAGCGCTGTTTACTCCCCGTATCCAGCTCCTGCCCACCATTGGAGTTACCAGTATCTCCTAAAGCCCATTTTAAATGATGACCTTCTTCCCTGCCACCTGTAATGCTTGAAGGGAAGGGGTTGGTTTCACACCTGGGAGTGTTTATTGGCAAAGAGGGAAATCCAAGTCTTTTAATCTCTTCATTGGGGACGTTTCAAAGTAAGATTTTGAACTGCTTGGTCAGTATGGTGTCTCCTCTGCCATGCTTGTGTCCTCAGTTATGCACCGGATCCTCAAAAGATCCTTGTTCTTTCTGTAGCTTTAAAGGGAGTCATTGTGATCTTGGCTGTTTATAGTATTTCACTACTGTAAGAGAAGAGCTACAACTCAAGAGTAGAGTACTTACTTTGGATACTGTAGGGCCTCGATTCAGTCTCTGCCATCTCCAGGCACGGCTGCTGGTCATTGTAGACTAGGGATGTGCACATATATCCCAGTACAGCCTGCCCTTTCCAGTAAGTTGAAAGTGATTTGCACAAGAGTCTGTATGTGTGTATGGGGAGGGGAGGGGAGAGATTGAAATCAATATTGCTTGTAGTAATGGTACAGTCAGAAGGAAACTGGTTTGTGGTGTGGGGAGCCAAGGGATTTAGTGGCAAAGCATATGAGTACCTGGGGGGCAGATTTAAGGCCTTCAAGGACTGCAGGTTGTGTGCTCCAGGTGTAGACAATGCTGAGCTTGATGGATCAATAGCCTAACTTGGCATAAAGCAGCTTTCTACCTTATGGCAAACTCTATGTTCAGAGAAAAATGGCTGGCTCTTCAAGCCTGAATCTTATTGGAAAAGCACTGGTAGCTGTACTTACACATGGGTGGTGATGAGGGCTGAAGAATCATGAAACTTGCTTGGGAGGTTTCTGGAGGCAGTTGACTGACCATCCAGAAGCTTTCTGGTGGTTTCCACTGGGGCCATCCAGCTGCCTCCGGAAAGCCCATCAGCAAAGCTGGAAGGTACGGCCCCTTCCCCGTGTAGCTCTAAGCAGCTAATATTCGAAAGCATGGCGTCTCGGACCCTAAGGCAATTAGAGCCTCCACCATTAAATGTTTTTTACAGCCCATGTGGAAGCAAGGGCTGCTTCTGGCTGCTGAAGAAACGGGGCGGGGGTGGCAGGGTTTTCGTTGCTGTCTTTCACACCTAGTGGAGCCTGCTCCATACCGCGGTGGTTCTGACCTTGGGGTGGCAGGGGACGGCGCCAGCGGGCGGCATGGTGCTGAAGGGGACAGCTCCTCACCTGGCCCCCGCCAGGGGAGAGCTTTGGGTAACAGCAGCACCACCGAGCCGCCCTCCGTTTCTCCCTCCGGTAATGGGGGCGCAGAGAGGCGGCGGCTGCACCTGAGGCCCGAGCCTGACTGCTCTTGGAGGAGACCCTGCCAGCCCGTCGTCAAGGTTGAAAAGGAAGGGGGCGCTGTGGGTTACGTGCTGCCGTCCTCGGCTAGGCAGTGGCCGCACCTTCCTTTCGAGCTGCACGGAGAGGCCATCTTCTCCCTAAGTCTGCACCCGGATTTCTTGTGGGGGGCTGAAGCTGTCCGGAAAACCCTCTTCTGCATTCGCTGTTTCTTGCCTAGCGCCGCTGGGGAAAGCGCGCGCCGTTGCTTGGCCAGGTGCGCCGGCAAGGCCCGTCCTTCGCTCTCCTGCAGAGAGGAAGGAACGCTGCGCTGCCTTCTCACCGGCCACCTTCGCGGCAAGCTTAGGCGCGCTTACCTGGGCGCTTACCTACCGACTCCGCCACGAGAGCGGGCAAAAGCTCCTCGCCGGCCGAAATAATACTCGTGCAACATATTTTAAGATCTAAGCGGAGAGGTGCCTTTATTTTTACGTGTGCGTGTGTGGACGGGCGGTGCAGTAAGGGAGGCGTGAGAACCTACTATACGCTTCCCCCCACCCTTCACTACGGATATACGTAACGGACAACAACACCTGCATGAATTATTGTATTCTTCCCTTTTACATTTTTCTGCATATCGGAAATCGAAAAGGCATACACACGCACACATATACATATTATGTACTCTTGTGTATAAAAACAAATCTGTGCCCTATCGCAGAAGCAAGCAACAGCTTTTGCTAGCAAGGAGGAAGACAAGACTAGTTGCGCGCGCCCCCTTCGCCTCTCCTCGCAGCGCCCGCCTTGGCCGGCCCTGGCCACGTGATGCGCTGTGTCCAATGGGCGGTCGGGGCGGTGGGGATCCGGCTGGAACCGGTTGGGCCGCGTCCGGGTCTATATAAAACTTTATAAACACCCGATTCAAATTAGTGGGGTCGCGAGCGACACGAGCGAGCCCAACAAACGGAGCCCCCCCTCTTTTTTCCGTTCTGCCTCCCCTTCTGCTTGTGCGGCTTTCCCTCATAACCAGCCGAGTTTCTTCTTCCTCCTCTTCCAGAGGAGACCTTGCTTTTATTTCCAACCGAGCCTCTTCCTCTCTCTTTCTCTCTGTCACGCGCCGCTGACATGCCCAAGAGAAAGGTACGTGGCTGCGGCGAGGGAACCTTAAAGGCCCGGACGCGAGACGGGCGAGGGGGAAGGAAAGGGAAGAGACGGTAGTCGAAGGGAGTGATGCTTATGCGGGGGTGATATTCGGATCAGCCGCCATTTTCTTTCCTTTCTCTTCTTCCACCGACCCACCTCCTTCACTCCGTTTGGATGTGTTTTTCGTTTTGTTCTGCTTTGGTTTCCCTCACCCCGCTTTCCCTCCCCCTTCGGGCGATTAACGGCTAGGAGGCTGGGGGAAGCGCGTGCGCGTGAGACGGCTCAACGGTCGTCGTCAGGACTTAAAAGTGGAGACGAGGAGGAGTGGGCGGAGCAGAACAAGAGCGACCGTTAATCGCCGCGCATTCTTGGTGGCCTATGAGGGAAGTGGGGGGCTGCGAAGCTCTGCAAAGGAGAGGGCGCGCGGGGGAGAGATAGCGGGAGAGATAGCGCGGGCGCGCGCGGACTAGCGCGAGACCGTTAATTATTGGCTGTCCCTCAACTTCACTCTCCGTCCGTCCGTCCGTCCGTCCGTGTGTGTGTGTATGCGCGCGCGCGCGCGCTCTTTCCCCCCATCCCTCCCCACCAATAGGGAAAGAGCACGCGCCCACTTGCTCGCGGGGAGGGGGTGGGGGGAAGAAATCGAACCCGGACCGCTTTAGTCGGGATTTTGGCGGGAGGGTGTTCGACTGGAAGGACGCACGCACGTGCGTGGCTGGCGGTAGGAGGCGTGCGCGTGCGCGTGCTGGGAAATGGAAAATAGGCGCGCGCTCCATTTTTCCTTCTTTCTTCCTCCTCCTCTTCCTCGTCTTTCTACTAATATATGGGGATGCGCTGTGTCCTTTACACACACACTCATTCAAAAAGGGCGGGAAGGCGTACTGTTACCGCCCCCAAAAAGCGTTTGTTTCGAAAGCCCCGGGGGAGGTGTCAGCCCTGTTGAGCCCTGCCAGGAGTCTTGCCAGTTGTATTTTTCCCATTCGGCAGCCAAGATGTTTAAGGAGACTCCGCCTTTTGCCCTGAATGCTCTCTTAAGTAAATCTTTCTCTCCCCCTGCCTTCTGCCTAAGGGTGAAAGTGACCATCTTTGCTCTTTCGAGGCGAAGGAAGCCTTGTTTGAAGTGCAAGACTGCAAGTTTCTCTTCACACTGCACCCTGAATGAACAGCAATTGCCACACTCACGTTGTGGCCTGCTTGGGTTGTCATATCCCTGCAGCACCCACAAGAGGCATTCTGAATTCAGTTTTTTAGCTATGTAGGGGGATGGAGGCTAGTAATGGACCTAGAAAAATTGCCTGAGTTGTGAATCTAGGGATAGCCCCTTAGAAAAGAATCAGCACAGCATGGCCCTAAATGTGGTACAGCACATAGTAAATAGGTCTGTAGAGGCACTAGGAGTAGGCAGAAAAGCCTCAATTTGCAAGATCAGAATTCCAGAAATAAGTGAGATCTTGGGTCTGTTACATGGACTCAATAGAGGTCATAGTGTTCTGAAATAAAAGGAGCTATTATGTTGCCTAATGCTGCAATGTTGGGGAATAAAGAATAATGCATCAAAATAAGGGGCATCTGGCAATGCTTTCAACTTTCAAACTCATTTCTCTTTAAAAGGATGTAGGGTTCCCAGAAATTCAAAACCGTATGAACCTTCAAAAATATGAAGTGATGCATATGTTTATTGCATATTCTTTATTGAGCTCGTAATTGTCACAAACATGAGAACTGAATTCAACAACAGTCTTCAGAAATTACCATAGTATGATCTTAGATGCTTCTGATAGTGCTGTAAGACTCTAAGAACCCCTACTCTGTCCACTTCTATTTTAATATTTTCATCTGGTTCCTTCTTTATGTAGCTAGAAATACTCTATGTGGTTTTGTGTGTGTGTGAAAGAGAAGAACCTCAATGTGCCAAGCTTGATAATATTCAGTATTGATATTTTGTGAGTTTATTACATAATTGATGTGAGATTCTGAAAAAATTAAATTTGAGGAAAGAAGAAAGAAATCGCAATGTCATCTTTCCACTCTGTCAAATAATGTTCTTATGTATTCAAATAAATGTGGCATTTAAACTAGTAAAAGAAACTGGATTGTAGAAATTTGATATCAGATATTTTCATCAGTTTCATTTGTTCAATTCCTTGTAGGCTGAAGGAGATACCAAGGGTGATAAGGCCAAAGCAAAGGATGAGGTAAGAACACTTAGAGTTCTTAAGTTGTAGACCATAATTTATGATGGGATTGATCTAAACTTAGTAGATCCATTGACATCAATGGGACTTTAATTAGATTTCATAGAGTCACTTCAAGTATGACAGTCCAGATCTAACCCCAAAATGTGTGTGTATGTGCTCTGGTCTATTTTAACCATACAGGTCATGTGAATTGGGCATGAAATGTTTCCGTTTGTGTTTGTTGCTTTAATTTTTGATCCTCCTAATAAGCCTTAAAAGGTTCTAAGTAGTTGACATTTCTTTCTTTCTTTTTTTTTAAACAGCCACAGCGAAGATCAGCAAGGTTATCTGCTGTAAGTATGTTGCACAATAGAATGCTTTTAGGGGTGGTTTTAGCACTAGTGGCTTAAGGAATTGCAGATAGTAATAGCATGCATTTGCATTTATATTTGACTTATGAAATCCTATGTGTGTTTAAGACAGAAAAGAAAAAATTTACACAGCTCTTTAAATGTCTGCCTGGGCCATGTGTTTAGACAGAAAAGTCTTACATGAATAGGATTGCACCCTGAACTGTCTGCTAAACATTGACATTACATGCTTAAGTAGAAAATTGATGTACAGATCATCTTACTTCAAAACTATTAATGATATTTTTCCTTTTAGAAACCTGCTCCTCCAAAGCCGGAACCCAAACCTAAAAAGGCAGCTCCAAAGGTAAGGTATATACTTTATGTAATTTTGTTTTAATTTACTTTGGTTTCTCAGCCTGGGATGCTTTTAAAATCAAATGTTTTTAAATGCTTTGAAGCTCTTTATGTTAATAGTTGTTTGTAATTTATGAAATAACTGCTAACCCATTTTTATTGATTTACAGAAGGGTGAGAAGGTACCCAAGGGAAAGAAGGGGAAAGCTGACGCAGGCAAGGATGGAAACAACCCTGCAGAAAATGGAGATGCCAAAACAGACCAGGTATAAGAACTATAGATTTTATTTATTTATATAGCAAAAAGAACCAGTGTGGTGTAGTGGTTAAAAGACTGGGACTTGGGTGACCTGGGTACTAGTCACCACTCGGGCATGGAGCCAGCTGAGTAACTTTGGGCCAGTCACAGATCCAACCTATTATTATTACATTTAAATACTGTCCTATATCCCATTGGATTCCCAGGGTGATGTCCAAATTCAATTACAGAATACACAAAACAATGCACTGAAATAAAAATTAACAGTACAGCAATATAAAGTAACAACAATAGGCCCACAGTAACTCTAGTAGAAAACCTGACACCCAAGCAGCACCATCCAGTGTGCTGGCTGGCTATGATAATGCAGCCCCACCTTGTCTCTGCCTCCAGTCTGCAAATGCAGATGTGGGAACCAGTCCCTTTTCTTCCTTTCCCTAGAGCTCTCAACCACTTGACATTGCTGAGGGGGAGGGGGGGAGGCTGTAGGGCCAGGTGGTGGGGGCAGCAGAAGCTCATATACACAACCTACCTCACAGGGCGGTTGTTGTAGGGACAAGATAGAGAGGAGGAGGAAGGGAATGATGTAAGCTGCATTGAGTTCTTTGTAGGAAAAAACCATGGTATGAATCTAATAAATATAGTAGCTTTGTTTACATTGACAAGCAGACCATGTAGGCAGATAGAAGCAGAGTTTGACCAAAGATAAATAATGTGGACTGCTATATGTCCTATAACTATCTTCTTTTTTCTTGTGAATGAAACTACCATTGTAGTAGTATGATGCTGGTGATGTTTGAGATAGTAACTTTAAATGCAATTAAATAAAATATTTTGGGAAACTGCTGTTCTGCACTGCTTTTCCCATCAAGATGATACTATTAATAGCTTTCATTGTCTTTCAGGCACAGAAAGCTGAAGGTGCTGGGGATGCCAAGTGAATTGTGTGAATTTTTGATAACCGTGTACTTCTGGTGACTGTACAGTTTGAAATACTATTTTTTATCAAGTTTTATAACAATGCAGAATTTTGTTTTACCTTTTTTTTTTAAAGCTATGTTGTTAGCACACAGAACGCTTTGTTGTTGTGTTTTAGGGGGAGGAGAGGGGACAAATGTCATTGATTCTGTTACTTAGAACCTGGGCTTTTAAAGTCCCCCTTCAATTTTGGAAGAGGGGGTCTTTGTAGACACAAGGAAGGAGAATTTCCTGATACTGTTCATCTGTATTGATTTCTGAAATGGTGGTATGAACATTGAAATTCCTAATATGCTTGTGTCTTGAGGAGGAGGTAAATTTAAAACGGAACTTCCTATGTTCGTTTTTATCCACATTGTCATTTACATTGCGTTTATCACTCCTCTTCAGTATGGCATGGGGATTTTTGTTTTATGCTTCCATAAATCAAATGCATTCTCACAGTGTCAGAGAATTCAAACTTCTGGTGTCAAATACAGAGGGAGTGAGGATGGCTCACAAATGAGCCACATTTCTTTTTATAGTGTGAATCTTCAGATTAAAAATTCTGCAGTTCTGTTTTCCTCTAAAAGTCAGGGTAGGCTTGTGAACGGTTGTTAAACAACATGCTAAATGTGAAAGTGTCCACCCTCACTCTAAACTTTCCCTGTTCCAAGTATGAAATTGAAGCTTCTTCATTGGATTTTATATAGTAACTTTACATTTTGGTAGTCCAAGGAGAAGGGAGTTGGAACTTGTTGTAAAACATTGCAGATTGTAGCCCATGTCCTGCCTGAATACCATTGATTGATCGTTTTATGAAAAGTACCTTTAATAAAGCTGGATATTGTTTGGCTTGGACTGTTTTTACTAGTGTTCTGTTTGCTTCCTAGTGCTCAGAGTTACACTGGTAAACTTGAGCACAAATTAATTTTACACAGAGCTCTGATCTATATGTTGCCCCTGTCAAAAAAAAAAAAAGTATGGTGCATTTCTGGAATTTTTTTAATTTGTAATGCAGGTGGAGAAATTGTGTGATTGAATACTTGGCATGAAAGCTTAGCAGTGGCAGGGAAAAGAAATTTGCTATTTCTGAATATTAATTTGTGTTCTTTCCCCATACCTGTGTTCCAAAGAGGTATGGTCACAGGACAGTTCTGTTGTAATTTTGGATGACAAGTCTCCTTATGGAAACCACAGTATTTAATCATTCTGGAGAAGTAGAAAATAAGTTAGAGTTCCCAGTAGTGGTGGGTGGAATATGAATACATGGATATGTTGGAGGTGATCAACTGCACCCACGTGCTTAATGCAAGGTTGAAGTAAAGGACAAATATATTACACAAGTAATATTCTTAAGTTATTTAGTTTTGATCTGATAATAGAAATAATGAAATTAATCTATAACTTTTAAGACCAAAAAGGTGTAACTCCATATTGAATATTTAAAGACTGTGGAGCTTAGTACAGCTTTGATAGTCCATGCCTTTTTAATGAATCAGCCCACTCTACAGTGCTCTATAGGTGGCAAGCTAACAAAATTTGCTACCTAAGTTGGAGCAGCAAACAATGTCTGGCAGGAAAGCTTACATATGCTTCTGCCCCTCTCTTGCTGTAAAAGTGACATATTAAATAAAATGTATAACAGTTTACTGTCCTTGCTTGATACTTAGCCAATCTCCTGGAATAGATACCTCATTGTATTATAGTAGGACCAGACTTGGCTCTGAGCTTCTGAGGATGTGATCTTATCTGTGTTTTAATAGGAAAAAGGCTGTGACTCCAGTCAGCTCTATTTGCTGGAAGTTGTAGAACTTATTTGTATTTAAAGCTACATAGGATTGCACACTAAACTTATTTCCTTCTTTAGACTTGTGTAGGTTGGTTTGCATGAGCAGGTAAGCCAGCATGGCTTAAATCAGAGGCACATGCTGGGTGCAGCTACCTACTTAACTGTCCAGGTGCAGTTTGTGTTGGTCAAATGTAGATTGCATGACTTGTTTGAGGAGGAAAGAACCGTCAGATAACTGGTGGCCTGTTCTACAGTTATTTGAAGGTTATTTCCACCATAGACAATTATGATAAGCTGCACTTAGGCTAATGGTAGCTTGGACACACTGAGAATGGAAACATGGTTAACTAATATCACTATGGCTTGTTTTAATTGTTTATATGTTCTCAGCTTTTCCAACTCCCACCCCCCAAAAAAAGTATGCAGAGTGCTGAGATTTTGCCAAACCTTCAAAATGCTGCAATGTGTAAATTTACACACTTGGACTTGTGATAGCAAAGAATTCATTGTCATGTTTTCAGTAGATGGTTGTCCTTTGTGCACCTGCTCCATCAGAACATGTTGCTGTCCTACACACAAATGCACACACTTCCTATTTCTTTTTGTACTATACCTTTTCCCAGCTGTGCAGTAATTTACATGAGCATGCCATCCTAAGCATAAGCTTGGTTTATGAACACACCACTAACAATGGGTTAAATTCAGATGAAGTTGTCATATTCAAAACATGATTTCTCTGGTACTCATTGTAACATGTCATTGAATTGGTTCTTCAGAAATAAAAATTACAGGTGTAAACTAAGACGCTGCTTGTTGCAGTTATCCTTCAACAACTAAAGAGCAAACTTATAAGGTGTGCATAAGAACTACCGTATTTTTCGCTCTATAAGACGCACCTGACCATAAGACGCACCTAGTTTTTAGAGGAGGAAAACAAGAAAAAAAATATTCTGAATCAAATGGGCACATAATCCCAGGCACATTCCCCATCACTTCCCCATGGGCTGCACATCTGACAGACTTACTGCACACACATATTCACTCTATAAGACGCACAGACATTTCCCCTTACTTTTGAGGGGGGAAAAAGTGAGTCTTATAGAGCAAAAAATACGGTATATATGCTGCCCAGATACATTAAAATCAACACGATACTGTAACTTCAGGATAGTCATTGCAACTTCTTATATTTTGAAGTGGCTGCTTCATTTGGTGGCTCATATTCATTAGAACTGGAGAGTCCTGACAGAACACTTAGGACATGACTTTGTCTTACAGTTACCTGTAGTATGCACCTAGTTAATATTTAGTGGTGCTTCAAAGAGCTGTAGGAGTTCAGTCTGTTAAAATTGAATGGGAATAATAAGTTTTGTCTAAAGCGAATTGTGTTTCTGCTTTATATCCCTTTTAAAGGCAGCTTAGCTAAATAACTTAGAATGTGACTGGAAAAGATGTTAAGTTCCTCATTTCTGAATCACTGTGGCCAACTAATTTTCTTCAGACTTCAGGTCAATTTTTCCCTGACTATGCAACCCATTGGTCATTGCTTTACCCATGCCTCTTACATGCTCATATTTCTAAATTAAATGCATTTCTAAATACTTTCATCCTTTTGGATACCAAGGCACCATACTAGGGAAGGGACTAGAGCTAATTATACCATGAAAATATGCAATCAAGCAATAAACAAAACTATTCTGAGGCAGCAATCGACTTACCCTGCAATCCTATACATACTTGGAAGTAAGCCCTGTTGAGATCAAGGCAGTTAACATCTGAGTAGACATAGGACTACTATGTGCATTGCACCATCAGTGTTAAATACCTCGGCAAATAAAAGTTTGGAGCTGGTATCAGATTACAGTGATTCTGCAGGCTGTGTTTCTGTGTAGGTTATTTCATAAAGAGAAAAAGCTCCCTTGCTGTCACAACATGCTCCCCCAACTGAAGATCATTGAAGAGCTTTATTAACCCCATATTCCTCTATAGAGGAGAAACCTGATCCATGTTCCACAAAACATTACTGAATTCACAGGAAGCCAAACAATATGAAAAGGTACACTACGTGTAGTTCTTCATTGTGGTCTCTATCACACAGACGGATTCTTGTGTTCAGGAAGATTCTCAGCTTTAACTTTTGGCGGGAACTGCCCTCCCCCCTTCCAGGTATAAATGGGTGGGGTTCCCGCCCTTTTGCCAGTCTACCTTGGACTGCTGTTCGCTGTGCCTCAGGTTTCTCTCACTGCTATTTAGAATACCTTCTACTACTTAAAACTTTTACCTTAAACTTTCAACCTTAAACCTTCTACTCTTTATTCCTCTTTCAATTTTTCACAAATCCCCCCTTTTTCCCCCCATTTCCACAAAATACGTTTTAAAAACCCTCTTATCATCTGACCCTTATTTCCAGATTCTAACTTCTCATCAATGGCTCAGTGATCCAGGTTCCAGAAGTGTGTTCAATGTGGGGCTAAAATGCCCTTGATGGATACTCACTCTTATCTACTCTGCCTGGGCAAAACCACTGAGTAGGAAATGCGCACATGGCCAAGCTTTTACAAAGCAGGCATGTAAAAGCCGCCCCGAGGCTGCTGCAAGGGGCGGCATATAAATATTTAAATACATACATACATACATACATACCAGGAGAGTCACCTTAAAAAGTTGCTCTGGGATAGAGCACCTTTTCAAACAAGATAGGTTGAAGATACTCAAGAAATAATGCCTTTCATTCTGATAGAAAAACACTAATCCCTTTATTAAGATTTCATGATAGTACTGTTCATAAGGAAAACTAAAAAAAAATACATTGGGTTGTATCTTGATTTTAGCACTATGTAGTATAGATCCGTGGAAATGAGAAGTTTGACTAATGCTAGATACAACCCATACATCTTGTTCCTAAAAAAGTTTTTAACATGACTATATTGTATAGCTTAACTAAGATTTTCAGTCATTTTCTTATAACAATACTGGTGGATAAATGTCCCCATAGTTTGGCTAATTTAGAAAGTCTTCAAAATTAGAACAGTATGATGGTGCACAAAGTCTGAGGAGAGAATGTTAAGGTGCAGTCCAATAGTCCTGGAACTCTGAAGGCTGAGCTTGGGCTCTGCCCCCTCACAGCCAGGCAGAATCCTTCATGTTTTAATTGAAATACTGTAACAGTATTCTAGCAACATGGTAGTAGAAAGGGCTACAGTTACTGTGAGCATCAGTCTGGCATGCAGAAAGTCCCAGGGTCAATAATCGCTGATTATTACAAAAAGATCAGGAGGCAAATATTGGGAATACACCTCTACCTGAGCTCCTGGACTGCTGCTAGTGCTTTGACTTAAAATAAGACAGCTTCATGTGTAGAGGCACAGGCTACATGTAGACTATTCTAGCTATGTGCATGGCCAGCTTTTACATAGTTTTACGCAAATATTCCTCACCCCTTTTGTGTGGGAACAAAATGGAATTTGGCCATATAAATTGACTTACTGGCTCATTGAAATTGGTGCTATTAACAATCTAACAAAATTGTTGCTATTAATAAATAATTTATAACAATGGAGATCACACACTTAAGGCATTAGTGGGGTATCCCTTACCCTATTTAAGAATTTTTATACTGCCCAACAGCCAAAACTCTCTGGACAGTTTATAACACATTTTAAAGGTTGCATGTAAATGATAGATTACTTTATAGCTTGATACCAACTCCCGCCCCTCTTTTCCTTACAAGTCAAACCCTATTACTAAAAAATGTGGGACCAGATGAAGTTATTTTATTAGATCTCCTGTAATTATAGTTTGAATAGTAGTTTATCTATTAATAGAAATTTATCTATTAATGATAGTGGAATATTATATGGCAAGGCATTTGGTGTGGAATATTTGAGACTCTTATCAAATGATCTTGAACTGAGAAATTTAGAAACATAAATATCTTGTTCTAATAAAATGGGGTGCTGAAAAGAGTCAAACAGCCAGTATAGAAATTAAACAAATGTGTTTTATTCCTAAAACCAACATAGCAACTAGAGTCCCAATAAAGTCCCAGTAGTTGATCCTGCCTCAAGAGTCTGTTTTTGATTGTCTGAGTCTGAGTTCAAATTGCAGCTCTCACGAGAAACGTAATTAGTTTGTATGTTTGTATCCTTAATTGCAATTACTTAAAATATACTACCTGGAATAGCAGAAATCCCTAAGGGAAACCCTGAAAAAGGCAAGTATGAAAAGAATTAAGAAAATGAGTAAAACAACCATTAATGACATGAATTTCAAAACCCAAAGCAGTATCTATTTGAGCCATTTCATTAAATTTTAAAATATGCTGTTCATTAAAGTCACAATTCTATGACCTCCCAACATGTTCTGGTGTCAGGGACGGTGTGTAGGATTGTTTTGTGCCCCAACTCTGAGTCCTGTGACCTTGGTGCTGGAACTGCAAACACCAAGTCCCCTTGAAGCCTGTGTGAAAATAACCATACTGAGGAAAAGAGGTATGCTGGAACCAACAGCTTGTGCTATAATCAAATGATGGCTCTACCTCCCTTCCTCCCCCTGCCATGGTGGTTCATCAAGACAGCTGAAAATGGCCACCTAGACCAAAAGCAAGGAGTGAGGTCTGCAGCAGCAAAGATCTCTGTTGGCCCTCTTTGTGCTGTGCATTGGATGCGTGTAAGCCTCCAAAATCAAAGGCTTATATGCAATGAGGGCAAGGGTGATACTTTAAAGCATGCCTACCACACTTAGGAGAGTAATCCCAATCTCTTTCTCCAGGAACACTGAAGAATTAACTATTTCACGCTTTACAAAACAAATATATTTGGCACAAATGAAGAGCTGCAGAGTGTGTGTAAGACAAACTTGTGCCCACAATATTTATTTATTTATTTATTTAAAACATTTATATGCCGCCCCATCGCAACAAAGCCTCGGGGCGGCTTGCAACAATATAAAAACAGTAATACAATTAAAATCCTAACTATTTAACCTCCCCCCACCCCCGGTGCATCTCAGCCAACCTAAAATACAATCATAAACAATAAACCCAAACAACAAAATAAACCTAAATTAACTTTAAATAAACAAGCCATCAACTAACAAGACATAAACACATAAATACAGAACAGAACCATAAACCAAATAAACAACTAACAATTAAAATACGACTTAAATAAAAAGGTCTTCGCCTACACAGCTGGTGATTCTCAGCTGCCACAACTATTATGTGACCATTACTTCTTGAGGGATGTCCACTGTGAGTATGAAGAGGTGCATCTGTCTCTCAGAATCCATCTATACACCTCCACATAAGCTGCCATGCTATGTAATGTGTGAATGGTCTTTTGCCATTTTGTTGATGGATAGTGTAGACATAAACGTGACTTTCTATACAAAAAGTTGGGATCATTTGTCATTTCAAATTTGGGAAGTAAAGGCATGGTGCATAAAATTTCTGCTTCGACACTGCTTCAGCATAAAAACCTGCCCTGGTTCTATTGGTGTGCACAGGATTCCACTACACTGTTCCTGCCACATCCCCTTCAGACCATATTTGCAAAGCCTTGCATGGTGTAAATTCACCACTGTGACTTGCTGCAACAGTAGGATGCAATGGCTGCATTTGGACTTAGCACTAACCCATGGTTAGTATCATGAGCATGAACATAGCTTGTCCCTAGACTCATTCTCTTCCCCACACAAGCCTCTATCATGGCTCTCTCCCCTCCATAGTATTTTCTTTCTAAATCAAAGAACCTCAAACATTTTAGCTACCCCCTTGCCTGGAACTGACCCAACCTGTTACCATTCTGGTTGCCCTTTTCTGCACCCCTTTCCTGCTCTCTGAAGTTCTTTTGGAGATGAGTTGACCCCAGTTGCACTTATTATTCCAAATGTTGCTGCATTGCAGTTTTGGGTGGGGTCTTCATTATACTGGCCACTTCATTATCACTCCCTTTCTTAAGAATCCCTGGCACCAAATCCTTCTTTTTGTATCTGCCATATGATACTGTGGATGATACTGAATTAGGTGGGCCCATGATCTGGCTTGGCACATGCAGCTTTGGATGTTCTGGTTCTTTTGAAATATCTTTATTTTTCACCAAGACTCACCAAGATGCTGGAGGGGAGCTCCATGCTGAGGGTCGATGTGGAATTACTGTGGCCAGTGGGCATCTGAAACTCTTATAAAGCAAAGCTAGGTCCTGAATGGATCAGAGTGCAGCTCTGTGTTACAGATGCCTCTCTCCTGCACAAACAATGGTTAGAGATTAACATAACGAGAAGGTAAATTAAGCCTCATGTGAAAATGCTTCCCATCTAACATTATTTTGCTTTGTGACCATAATGCCATTCTGTCACATGGTGGCGCCAGCAAACAATGACACTTCTGGGTAAGAGAAATCTGGTAGATCTTTGGTGCTCTTAGACTGGCATGAAATGTTGCAGCATGGAGTGCTCCTGATCAGCCAGCTAACTAGCCCTGCGTTTTGCCAGGTTATTCCATACTGTTTTCCATTCCTTCCATTCCCACCAACACTAAGTATTCTCTGCCTGGTGAGCATATTCACTCTTCATTGATTTCTGTTGGCCTCCTCTCCCATTAGGATCTTTTCTTCTAAATTTTATTTAGTATTTACAACATTAACATACTGCTTCACACCTAAACAGATCTCAGAACAGTAAACAATAATAAGGAAGGAAGAGGAATAGTGGCTATAGAGTGCTATTTATCATGCAGGTTATCTTAAAAAAAAACTGCTATAGGATGGAATTCTATGCAAGGGGATTCCCTGAGATATTCCATGAGTAGGGCCAGCTAGAGAGGCAAAGTTGAAGAACCTTGATGAGTGGATGAGAAGGTGGTACGGGGAGGAGGTCTCACATTTTCAACACACTGGGGAACATTTTCAGCCATGCTGGGCCTGTACAAGAGGAACAGGCTGCACTTGAACTGAAGTGGAACCAGACTGCTGATGCAAAACATTGAAAGGTGGCAGAATGGCTTTTAAACTGAGCCTCGGGAGAAAGCCAAGAAGGGCTGGGAAGCATCCAGTTTTGGTTACCTCACCTCGAGGGAATGAAGATGAAACAGTTTCTGATTGCCCAAATGTAGAAGGGCAGGAAAAAGGTTCCAAGCGTCTGCTGAAACATGATGGCTCAAGTGCCAAAACAGACGCACGTGGCAGAGACAACCGAAGAGGGACATTGCACAGAGTTGTCTACACAAATGCAAGAAGCTGAAGAGAGAGCTGGAGTGCCTGGCTTTGAAGGAGAAGGTAGACAGAGTGGGCATTAGGGAGACTGGGCAGAATGGTGGGAACCAGTGAGGGACAGGCATCCCTGGATATAAGCTCCACAGGAAGGGCTGAGACGGGCATACTGGAGGAGGTGGTGCTCCATACTTCAGCGAAGGTCCAGCATTGAGCAGATTGGAGCACTGAAAAGAGACCGAACCCTCTGCTGGCACACTGTGGGTTGCAGGGCCTGGCTCCAAACCAAAGTTAGTACAAGGAACATGACATTGACCCCAGACCAGAATGCTCAGGGTGATTTTGGGATGGAAAATGAAATCAGGGAAGGCTTCCCAATAAGGAACTGCAGCGACAGTGACTGACTTCAGTTGCCCCGCATGGACTGCATTATGCCTGTTCCAGTTGCAACAAAGGGGTTAAATGCCCGAAATGATTCTGCCCTTGACCAGCTGGTCAAGGAAGGGACCCAAGGGGAGGTGACCCTGGATTTGACCTTAAGTGGCGTTACTCACGATGCAGTGCAAGTTGTAAACGGTGTTGAACCAGTTGGAAATAGCAGCTGCACCGCTATTGGATTTTATCTGCTGTATATTTAAGTGGAACATTGTCAAAGAAGTCCACTTCAAAGGGGGGACTACTCTTACATAAGGGAACTGGTGGAAAGGAAGGTGAGAGAGATTTAAAACCTAAATGATTTGCTTTAAAGCAGTGCCGTTTTTCTGAAGCGGATACCCTTGTGCAGCTGCCGTTCACTGGAAAAGGAGGAGAGCCTCAAAGCTGAAGACAGGGATGTCGGTCCAATGCTGTAGCAGGCTCTAAATGGTTTGCCCCAAGCCAGGGCACCTCACACATGTAAAAGATCCGCCCCATCTTCCAAAAAATCACACAGCTGAAACAGATAAAGAAGTCAGGTATAGGAAAATCAAGGATTACCCTCAGTAACCTGTTAGTACCTTTAGCGAGCAATGCCCCTGCCTCACCTTCTGCCCCCTCTGAGCCTCCCAGCAAGTAAATAGCTGGCTTTTCATCCTGCAGCTGGAATTACATGTTCAGTCATTTCAAAGTAAAAATAAAAGCATCATAACATTTCTTTTAAAAATTGTAAATATATTACCCAACTTTTTGAGAGCAAATTTTGCATTCCTGTACACCAGCCTAGGAAAGGATGTTACTGTTACTCCACCCTAATTCAATTACTGCCGGGGTGGGGCAATGCAAGGTAATAAAATGGTCATTAACTGAACAAAGGAGCCTTAGTTTTGGTCTTCCTGTTCTGAGTTGCCTGGGCTGTTAAAAATCAAAATGATTTTTGGGTCAAGATTCCAAAATGAAATGGAAGATCAGTTAAGTGAGCAGAAAACAGCTTGTCAGATCTGGGAGGACATGGGGAGGGCCAGGATAAGGAGGAGAATGATGGAAGCTGCTTTGAGTATGTTATAAGAAAAAAGCAGAACATAAATCTAATAAATAAATGAATAAATGAATGAAAAACGGGTGAATGAGATTAAGACACACAAAACACAACACAACACAAAACAGGATTTTTGGGACAGCCAAATAATTAGCATATTGAAGAAACTTCAGGACAGACACATGGTAACATCTGTAAGGTGGGGAGCAAGACTTGCAACATGGATTCCTGATTTGACCAGGAATTCCACCTTAAGTCTAAAGCTGTTCTTAGAGCATCAAGCTTTTAGCGATCATGATGGCAGAGCCTTTGCTCATTTTTCCCTGACAAATGTAATTTTAAAATTGCTTTATAGTATTGTATTTATGAACTTGAGTTGTTATGATTTGTACTCCACCCTGGAATTCATCTGGATGAAAGATGCTTTTACAATTTTAAAGAAATTAATCCATTGCACCTAACCCTTCCTTTCACAAAGTAGCTGTGTTAGAGTGAGTTATGCTTTCTCCTGCAAACAATTGCTTCAGCATTCAGTACTGCCTTTTCAGAAACTGCATAGATTTTTAAATGAGGGTTGCCTGAAGGCACTTTTTATCACATGAAAAATAAATCGGCACCTAGAACTAGCTGCCTGACTCAGCCACTGGTGGTTACCAAAAGCGGGAGTTGATCAGTTTTTCTGACACATTTTAGAAAACAACTGCACTGTCCCTTTCTTTTGTTTCTGGATGATGGCATGAAAGACAGAAGGCCATGAATATCTGTTGATAGGAAATAGTCCAAAACCCCCTTTATGCTGATAAACAAATCCAACACTCCAAACAAATGGATGACTTAATGAAAATAAGAAAAGTCAGGCCAGCTCTAAAAAATGTGGTTACAGATTGTGTCCTGCTATATTAGCCCAGATAATACAATGAATTACTCATGGATTCAAACTGCACCCCAACAGCATAGATAGTCCCTAAGAACAAAATCAAGTCTTCCTGTCTTTTTTTCCTTTTTTTGCTCAAAAAGGAGATGATACATGACTTTTGTCTGAGTAGTGCATTGCCATTTTCAGTTTATTTTTCCATTGCTGGGTGTTAATATCATGCTTTTGAGAGAAAAGAGACGCTCCAGCTATGAGACATTTTGGCCTGTATCCTTTGAACATCACACTTTTATACTTTTTTTCCTTTTGTGATAGATTTCTTTCCAACTTTTCCTCTCTCTCCTGCTCTGTATACTTTCTTCCTGCCTGGGACCACGGGTATCTGAAGAGCCAGAGCCTTCCAAGGCAAGTCCGGGCAGCATCTACAGTGTGCAAAGTCCTTCCCAGGAAAAGGCAACCAGCAAATTTTGTGCCCTGCGGGGGTGGGGGCAGGAGTGGGACTCATCTCCCATTCCCCCCCCCACACACACACACAGACAAAGTTGCATCATGTGTGGTAAATTGCTTCTGGGGTTCTGACAGACAGAGAAGACTGCTGTGTTGCTCACCAGCATCTGATGCAGGATGCGTCCCATGATTCTCCTTAATGAAGCACGAGACCATTTGACTGTCAATTCAGTGTTGCTCTGGAAATTATTTCATGTGTGTATGGGGAGGGTTGAGGGAGGCAAATCTGTTTAGGAAGGTTTCAAATACTTTTATTTTTTTGTAAGACTGAACAATAGGAAAAGAAAAGCATTTTATGAATAGTTATTGCTGCTTTCTACCTCATCTACAAAAGTAAAGCAATGCTATTCACACAAGCCAAAAAGTCTGTTTAGAATCATAGAACAGAAGAATTGGAAAGGCCAGAAGGCCATCAGGTCCAACTCCCTGCTATTGCAGGACATGAAGTTGCATCCAAGGACTGTCTGGACACTTTGAATATCTCTAGCAAGGGAGATCCCACAACAGCTCCAGGTGACAGGTTCTGTTGATGCTCTCACAGTGAGGAAATTCTAAATCTGGTTTCTTTTAACTTAAGTCAGTTATTCCGTGTCCTGCACTCTGGAATGAAGAAGCAATCTTGCCCTTCCCCTTTGACCTGCCTCTATTCTCTCCCTCACTTTGCTCCTCTCCCCTTCTTTAAAAGCAAAGGATATTTTGCCTTTGGCATGCGGAACTAACACACTGGCCCATTTAGGGCACAGCCCGGTGCATATTTACAGTGAAACCCATCCTACAAACCCGATGCATCACTAGCAGGGCCATGCAGGGGCTTGTCGTGTGTGGAAGAGTGGTAAATTCTGAAATGAGTCTCTCTTCATGACAGTTCCTATTCACACTCTTAAGCAGAATCCGAAAACACAGGCTGTTGTGTTGATTGCTCTCTCTGTGCACTCACACTGTTGTTATATGTCTTCTATTCAAGACCAGAACAGCCCAAAACATTCTTATTACTACAGGAAAAGTTTGCAACCATATATTGTTGCCTGGAAAATCCATTTCCCCCTGCTACTGCTAGGCTTAGGTCAGTCTGAGCTGGGCGGCTGTGGACTTCGTTGTCCCGGCTGATCAGGGCACTCAGAAGCTGCAATCCAGTGATCCTTGGCCTCACTATACCACTGGTGCAGCACTGGCAGATTGGCCAGAAGTAGTGGTGCTCTGTGGGAAGCCTGCACATCCAACGCAGTGAGGGTAACCTTGGGTGTGAGGCGGGAGAGCCTGAAGAGAATCATGCCTTCACTGCAGCCACAGGGCCACTGCTGTGGGCTGCGACTGCAGGTGGGGTATGAGGGCACCCTGCTTTTACAGTCTGCTTCAGAATTTTCCCAGGGATTGACATCTGAGCGACTAGTCTGTAGTCCCCAGGTTCTTCTTTTCCTTTCTTGAAGATGGGGACAGCACGAACCCTTCTCCAGTCATCTGGCACTTCCCCAGTCCTCCATGATTTCTCAAGGGTAATATGGAGTGGTTCTAGGAGTTCTTCCACCAGTTCCTTTATGACTCTTGGATGGAGTTCATTGGGCCCTGGAGATTTGAACTCATTCAAGCCAATTAGAAGATCCGTGTCCATTTATGTATCGATCTTGAGCTGCCTTCCTGCTCCTTCAGCTTGTACTTCCCTTTCATCAGGAAGGTGACAGAACTTCTTTTGGGAGAAGACTGAGCCACAGCAGGAATTGAACACATGCCAGTATCCCTGGCATGATAAGGGCAGCTCACTTGCTATGGGCAGCCTAGAAATGTAATGTAATTGTAACAATGGGCTGTGTACGGGTCAAATTGACAGAAAGCTTGGCTCTGATTCTGGTTTACATAGCTCAGTTTTACATTCCACCTGTGAAACAAACTTGTCTACACTACAAATTTAGGGAAAGGCAGGGAGAAAATTTATTTATTTATTTATTTATTTTACAAATTTTTATGCTGCCCCCTTGCAAACTAGTCTCGGGGTGGCTCACAACATAAAGAAAAACAATATAAAACAATACACAATCTAAAACTGGCCCATCTCATAGTCACAAAGTTAAAAATAATAAACAATATGCATAACAATTTAAAATTTACAATAATAAATTAACAGTTAAAATATTTCTTAAATAAAAAGGTCTTTGCCTGGTGCCGAAAAGCAAATAATGACGGCGCCAGGCGAGCCTCTCTGGGGAGCGGGACTTTAGGATATGCTTGTTAATGAGGTCCATCCTTTTAATCTTGATCCTGATTTCTAGATTTTCCTTCCTGTTGGATGATTAAGGGAACACATTTTAACTCAGCTCATTTGATCTATTTGGCAGCTTATAAACAAACAAACAAACAAATGAATGTTGCAATATGTAGCATTCGCCTAAGCTTTCTCTGTTCCCTGTGTGTTATTGTAACTATTCCGTGTATTCTAAAAAGACCTTTCATGAAATAATTTGAATAGATAATATAATATATACTATTAGGTGTGCTAATTGTTTATTGATAGATGTATAATGTTCATTGTAATATATTTAAAACAGTGAAGAATAAAATAAGTGATAGATAAAATCCAGTGCTTATGTGGAATCTAAACACCCTTGATTTTTTCTGAAATATCCAACCAGATACCGCAGGCTTCTACCTTGATTAATTTGTGCCCCTTGCCAATATTCATACATTAGAGTGGCACGCAGAATGACTAATCACTTAAAACATATGCCCCTTTGAAGTACGTGTCTGTTCAAAGCAAAATCAAGCAGTGCAATCATAGAAAGAACAAGCAAAGGAATAGCAAGGTCCAAGCAACAACATTCCGTCTGACCACATCCTGTCTGAGCTTCCTTTATTGGGAATGATCCACTATGAAACCCATCAATCTGCCAAAAAGGGAATTCATTTGTTGTAACTACTTGCAGAGTATGCTACTCCTAAAATTTGGGAGGGTTCTTTTATGAATTTGTTTCCTGAGCACAGTCAGTGGTAAATAGATACCCACAAAGCAGAAAAGGACCCACTTCTGCTGGGAGCTTTAGCCAATCACAGGAGAGGAGCCTGGGCAGTGGAGGCCATTGCTGCTTGTTGCCATGACTACAATCACTCCATCATCCTTCTCTCATCTCCCCATACCACAGATTTCCTGTTTCCTGAATGGAAAGAAATGAGCAGTGAGGGTCTCGGCTTATTTTCAAACACTATGAAGCCTTTGACATCTAAACAGGAAGATAAGTCCTCTGGTTAGAATCAATCTGCCTTTTCCTCACACAAACCTAGTGGGGTGGAAGGTGGCCGGTGACGCTGCCATTCCGGCTTTGAGAGACTCTAAATGTTCTTGTTAAACTCAACCTGGAAATGCCGCTGAATCCTCTAGTTAGTACTGACCTACTAAACCCATCTGCCCACTGAGGAAGAGGATGGTTTTACCTCTCTCTTGTACTTTTTTCAAATCCAGTCGTTGGACCATGTCAGCTTTGCTTTCAGTTTGGTCAAGCATGCCCCATTCTTGAGAAATTGTGACCCTTGGTCATGGCCTCTCAAGAGAAGACTCTTCCATCTTCACAGAGCCAGTTGTCTTCCATCAAGCTGGGGAATCCTTTGGCCTCCCAGATGATGTTGGGAGACCACAGGATTGCACTGGAGCCAGTCCTGTATCTTTACGGTGAAATGCAAAGCAGGCAGGCAACCACTGGCAACCTGGTTCATAAAGGATACAAATGGAAAAAATGGAGGAGAACCGTGTCAGCCATGCTTGCTAGAAAAAAGATGATAAACGCAATAAGAATATGAACAAATGCTCAATAAATATAGCCAGTAAATTATAGGAGGTGTAAGCAAACACATCTGGGGTGAGGAGATGCAGGTTGCTCTGCCCTGAATTAGGAAGATGCTTGCAGGGCCAAGCCCCAGAGTGGGGAACTTGCAAAAGCTGGGATTGCTTAGCTCAGGCAACAAAAGGGTGCAGTGTAATAAAATAAGCCGCACTGCCAGGCCAAGGTCTGGGGGCAGCGCCAGATGGGAAAGGTGATCCGTGTGGCTGTTTCAAGTGCTACCTTAAGCCAACCGTGCAAACATCCTTCAAGGATTCTGCCGTACTGCATTGATTAGACCTCATAACAGAGGTGCAGAGCCTCAGGCCCAGGAGCCAGATGCAGCCCTTCTTGGGAATCGAATGGACCCTCGGGGATTTCCCAGCAGGACTTGCTTTCATTTCTTCCTTTCTTCACCCAGTCCACTTTTCCCCAGTTCGGTGGATTCCCAGTGCACTTCCGCCCTCCCTCATTCTGAAAGGTTAAAATGCCTCTTCTGTGGCTTAATTCTAGCAGCGACTTGAAGTGAGTGAATTGAATTTGAGATTTTGCTCCCATTTGAGACATTCAGAGTGCAGTCCGAAGGGCCCCCAGACTTGGAGGTTTCTGTGTATCCCGCACAGGGCAGGCCGGAGAAGAGGCAGAAGTGAGCCTTACCTTCTCTTCATCTTGCCCTGCATTTTTGCTAGATGGGCTTTTTTACCCATTTAGTGAAAACATTCAGAGTGGGAAGGGAAGAGGTAGAGGAGTTCATATCCTGGCCTCGCCTGTCTCCTTCCTGCCCTGTCTTCCTCATCAAAGCACCCGCTCTAACTGCTCTAGCCATGAGCAGGGAAAGCTGCAATCCCAAAGTCTGGGGTCAGAGCTGGGAATCCAAAATATTCCAAGACCCCTATGCTCTAAGGGTCATTGGATTTGTCCCTCAGTAATGGATTTAAACTATGTAAGACACAGACAGACAGACAGACACACACACACACAGAGAGAGAAGAAATGTTGCAGCTGTTCCTGGTACAATAACTCCTTAATTTCTGCAAGAAACTGCATCATAGAAATTTATGGCAAATCAAGAAATAAAGTGCTGCTGTTTTAAATCTACACTCCAAGCTTAAGCTGGAAATGCCACTGGGGTCTCTGCCTTCTTTCCTGTTTAAAATAAGGACTACCTCTCCCCTGAAAGGTCTTTGCTGCTTGGAATTTACAGTTTATTCTTTCCATGAGATTTCTGCATCAGATGGGACTCTGTGATTCGCATTGACAATTTTAGTCCCTGTGAATCTTTTTCCCTTGTGAAACTGGTGTGCTTCTTTTCCATTGTGTGAAGTGTTAATGCCACTGAGGTGCTTCTAGTCATTAAAAAAGCACACTTTGTTGGAAGCAATGGCTGTAAGGTGAGCTCGTGACACTGCCTGTGGTGTTGCCAAAAAAGGGAAGTCTCCAGGTATTTACTTCTTCAGATCCTCTCTCCTTACATACTGGCATCGCCAACATGCCCCTTCACTTCTTTTAAGAACTGTTTTTTGGAAACTAAGAAATGGTGCCAGTTTGCTCTTTCAAGGCTAGAGGTGTGCTGCTTTTCATCTTGTGAAGTCTACTTCCTTTAAAAAAAAACCTTACTCCAATCCTAATATAGTCTACCAAACTATTTCAAATGTACAAAACAAGAGCACAGACTCAGGATTACTTAAAGTAAACACAGGAGTGCACTCTTGATAAAGAATGTGAAGAAATTTGCTGGATTAGAGCAAAGTCCACCTTGGTCCAGAGTTCTAGTAACTCCACCCCATCTAGCCATCCAGCTTAGATCAGCACTGTTGATGGATCATTTTAATATAAGCCATTGAACATAAACAAGCTGACCTCCGAGACTTACAAATGCTGCAGGACAGAACAAAGACTCCTGTCCCTTTTTAAGTCCAAAAATACGTGGCTACACATGTTATTTTGTTTTTAAACCTGCCTGCAAGAATGTTGCCTGAATCCAAACACTGGAAAATCTGAAAGACTTTTATGACACAGTCTGTTGTGGGGAATGAATTCAGAAAGTTGTAAGCATCCTGAGCTGAACCAGAGGAGCAATCTAGCAAGAGAATTTCAGAAGGGGAGAGGAGGAGGCTGAAGCAGTCTTAGGACAACCTGTTCCCTGGCCATCCCAATCTCCTCCACCAGCCAAAATGCCCCCTTATCCTCTCCTCCAGGGTCATTTTCCCTGGAGGAGAGGATTCTTTCTGCACTGGCTTTAAGTAGGGGAGGTTGGAGTTCCTATTTCCTTCTCTGAGTTTGGAGTAGGTAACCAGTCTCAGCTCTGGCAATCCAAAGTACCCTGGGACACAGTGTTGTCCCCTTATTTACTTTACTATCTGTTGATGCAGAAGCAGTAAATTCAAGTTCACAGCTGAGAAAGAAGAGATTTCTCCTTCTCTAGCTGATCGTCTGTATAGTACAAAACCTTTTACACTTCAGTTTTCCTGAGTATGGAACTCTGTGCCAAACTGTGGCTGTACATCATGTGGCTGTACATAAAGTACTTCTGCACACAAGTCATGATTAATAATTATGGAATTTACCACAGCTGGATGATGAATACTAGTAGAGATGGCTTCAGAAGGGAGATTAAACAAATTCATAGAAGATAATGTTGCAACCCTGAACATGTCCTCCAAGAAATAAGTCTCATTACATACAATTGGGCTTGTTTGTAAGCAGAACTTTGTTTGTAAGCAATTAATACAATTGCATTGGAGCAGGACTGATGGTACTGAAACATAATGGCAATACAGAACATCAGTGTTGAGATGCAGTCTTGAAAACCTTTACACCTGCCCAGAGACACCAGAGCTTCTGTGTTGTTGTTGCATTGCATGTATATCTGCCTTTTTTTCTTCTTGTGAGGAATCTACAGGAGCTTACGTAGCACCATTTTATCCTCACAGCAACAACCTGAGAAGTAGATTAGACTGAGAATCCATGAGTGGCCCAATCTAAGTATTCTGAGCCAATTCAGAAGCACTGATTTATTGAATTCTTAGTGTGGCATGTGTGAAAACTTAACTTCCCAATCAGGTGTTTTAGATCCCAACTCCCTGCAGCCCCAGCCAGCAAGCTCAGTCAGAAATCCCAGAAGTTGAAGTCCTAGGATTTCCCCCCAAAAAGGGAGAGCCACAGCTTGTGGCATGTTGCTGTACCGGGAAAAATGGTTGCTGGAGATGAATGGAAATGCTGATTCCTTCATCGGCTTCCTGGATGCAATCAGTTGGCCACTCTGGGAGCAGGATGCTGGTTTAGATGGACCTTTTGTTTGTCCAGGTAGGGCTTCTGTGTGTTATTAATGGTGGCATTAAGCCTAACCTTAAACCTGCCTCATTCTGGACTTTCAACAGTGAAAGATGCATCAATCAATCAGACAAGTTCTTTCCATCCTTTACAACTGTGCAGCATCATGCTCTGTGCTGGAAAACATCTCCAAATACAAACAGAACAAGAGGAGATATTTATTCCTGGCCAAGCCCATTTTGCTGCCTGAGCCAAAAGACAAGATGGGATCCTCTCCACTCCACCTACAGAAGCCAGCAGAACTGGCAGGCCAGGCTCACTGTGGGGGCAGCAGCCTGTGCCACATCTGGAAAGAGCAGGCTGCCTGGGACACCTCCCTCTCGCTCAACAGAAGGCAGCAGCTGCCCCCTTCAGCCTAGTGACAGGCCTGGCTGTTCCTCTGGGGCTTTGCTCTCTGCATCAGAATTTAGACAGCCTGTCTGGGCCTTCTGGGGAATTTACTAGCATATTTCTGTGCACTGGGCACCTCAAGGCATGACAAGCAAGCAGCGGAGGTGTTCCCAGGCTGATTCGTTGGATGCTGACACCCTATCACCCTGTGTGATCAGGGTATCCGCATAAATGTCCAGCTCCTTCATCTTTAAATCCATGACCAGAGGTGCAATTCTATACATGTTGAGACTGAAAGAGCCCTACAACTCTCTGGCTGGCAGAACATTTGCTCCTGTAAGAGGTGTGGGGCTTTTTTTTACCTGTCCAGAGAGGCATAGCATTGCACCCTGAATAATTTGGTTTATGATAATAGACTAGAGCAGCCTACTCCCACCTAATGCATTCAGTACCTATTGGACTGCAATTCCCATAATTCCTAGCCAGCATGGAAGGTGCCAACCAGACTGGGAGAAGGCTGGGCTCGCAATAGGTAAGTGCTAGCACTCTTTCTGGACACAGGTGCTTCCTGCAGGGCCCTTCAAATGGACCTCAATCCAAAGAACATCCTCCTCCTCTTTATTATGTAAGTTTCTAACAGCAGGTGGGAGAGAAACCAAGATTATCTGGCCTTCCACAGTACCTTTAACAGAAGTTTGAGCTACCCAGATAAAGAGTGTGTGTGGCAAGTGGGCGGGGGGGGGGGGGACCTGCAGAAAGTTGTCCCAGGTGTGATGTGGAACAGGCACACCCCTCATTAACTGGTCAAAGTGTTGTTAGGGAGATGGTGACAAAGGCTGGCTCAGAAGCTGGCAACCCTATTTATTATGTGCCTCATCCACTTTATGCAAGGTGAAATAGAGTTACAAGCCGCTGCAGCCTCTTCTCCCCTGGATTTTGCCTGATCATCTCCTATTTGATCTCTCAAGTTCAGCTGCTCATTCCAAGGTCAGTGCTGGCTCCATCATGGGCAGAGGGAAGGCGACCCAGCCACTGGAGGGGATCTCCCACTGCGGTGTCCATGTTGCTTTTGCTTTGAAGCAGTCGGTCTGCATGAGGGGGAACGCTGGGGGCTGGGCTGGCCAGGCAGCAGCACCCACGTTCTGCAGACCACTGTCTGTCAGGGACCAGCCTGTGGCACCGTTGCCTGCCCTGCTCCTCAGTCCATGAAAACGAGCAGTTTCTCAGACTCAGCTGCTGCTCCCAGGTCAGCCCATGACTGGGCAAACAGTTCCTATTCTAAAATGTGTCCTAAGGCTTAGTTACTGGTAGGACAAGCTTGAAGCTAACCTGCACTGGCATTTTGGCTCTACTTCTTTTGCCTTTGGCCCTGCCCACCTCTGGAGTTCAGCCTCCACTCCCATGGAATTTGACCTCAGGCGGAAATGAATCTGTTATGATTAATATGCATACACTGCTTTATCTGCTAAAAAGCCCTGTAGGCAGTGTGCAACCATGTAAAACAACAAAACATTAAAAACAATAACATTAAAACTGTCAAAAACATCTTCAAAGGATAATTGAAAAGATGCATCTTTATAATATAAAGATTATGATAAATTCCCATTTTAAGAGCTAAGGGTCCATTTGTAGTGTTCAGGAGCCATTCAGTAGAATGCCTAACAATTATTATCACTATGACATTTATATTCCACCTTTTTACTTCTTGCAAGGAACTCGTGGTAACTTTCTCTCCTCTTCTCCATTTTATCCTCATAAAACCAACCCTGTGAAGTAGGTTAGGATGAGAGTTGTGACTGGTCCAATATAACCTAGTGAGCTTCTGGGTCAGGTGGAGACCAGAGTTGGTCTTTCTGAGTCCCTTCCTGAGTCGCAACACTTCCATTGTCCCTTTGCTGCAGGCAATGGTGCCCCCCAAAGTTCTTCGCAGCTGGGCAGGTTCATAGCAGCTCCCCAACAGCAAATTAAAAGTTTCAGCTAGCAGGTGATGGGAGAGAGATTAGAGTGAAGTGCTTTCAGTAATTGGGCCTCTGTCTGGCTCGGTGTCGGGCAGATCCCTATGCTCACGGTATGAAGGGAAGTTGGAAGGACACTAAAGGAAGAGCTGCATTTAACTCTCCACCAGGAGTTTATTTAACGTCAGTGTTTCAGCACAAGGCAACCTCATGCAAACTGATTTACATGGAATGCTTGCATTCATGCTTAATACCTTGAATTTCACTCACTCTGCTGCACAGGCAGCTCACCAATACCACACGCCTTTTTATTTGTTTTCACTGATGTTCTGACATCAAAGGCGATCATGGCAGTCATGTTCCCGTGGTGTGTTCTCTCTGTCTCCCTGTGTCTTTGCTGTTATTGTAGCTCATTCACTTTAGTCTGCACAGGGAAACAAAGATGTGCTCAACAGAAGGTTCGCTGCATATCATTTTATGACAGGGAAAGAATTATTGAAGGCACCCTTGACAATTGGCAACGTTATTCATCTTCTCTCTATGCATCATTTTGTAGCTATCCTAACTGGCACTACTGCATGGAAAGAAACAGGACTTTTATACATTTACAAGCAACTGTTTAAACTCAAGTAAACATTTATATCTTGCAAAAGCATAAATCTTTAAGCTTGCACTAACAGATTGCTTTGGAAAAGGCCCTGTTGGTCTGTTACCACCAAACATAACAAAGAATCATACAGCATTTTTAAAGATTAACAGATTATTTGTGGCAGAAGCTTTTTATGGACTAGAGCCAATATTATCTGGTAGATGAAATCTTATCCTTCATTACCAGACAAATAGAGGTGCATGTGTGTATAGGGGATTGTAAAATACAGGTGAGGAACTGATTTCCTCCAGATGTAGCTGGAATTAAATTTGAATCACTCCAAGCCAGTACAGTCAGGGCTAAAAGAAGCATAATCTCTCAGGATCCAGAGGGCTACAGGGTCCTTTCTCTCACTTAAGCAAGGAAACCATGTGGCTATAAAATGGAAGAGAGATAGTTGGTGACACCCTAATGAACTAGAGGAGAGGAACCCCCCCCCCCCATCCCCAAAGATGGTGCAAGGCTGTTAATTGCATTTTGCCAGACTACTGGCTGTGCTGGCCAGAACTGGTGGAAAGCCGAATGCAAAAACACTGAGAGGGTCACATGTTTGTCCTCCTGCCCCCTCTTCCCACACTGCTATATATGAGTACCAAACTGTTTCTCTGGGTACTGATCCTTGTACACACAAGGATCAACTATCAGCCAGTCTGGAAGAAACCCAAGGTATATATCTAAGTATAGAAACACTCTGAGAGGAACCCCAAAGACAGCCTGCCTCAAGCTTGCCAGGGCTGATGGAAGTTGCAGTCCAATACATCTGGAGGGTGCCAGGTTGGGGAAGGTTGCAGTAATGTTATGGAGGGGGCATGCCCCCAAGTATCTGAGGAACATGCTCAGTGACTGCAGAACCAACCAGCTTTCTTCAACCTGGTCCCTTCCAGGTGTGCTAGACCACAATTCATGCCCAAGCATCCTAGTTCAATACATCTGGAGAAAGCCACTAGAAAAATCTGCTAGTCTGTGTGAGTTGGGTTTTATGGGGAGGGGGATAGTCTTTCTGGCATTGTTCTAATAGCGCAGAACACTTCTGGTTTAAATTAAGCCTGTAAGACTTTTAGCTCCCCATTATCTTTGTCAGGCGTGCTGTCAATATGCTAATTTCCTTGAGATGAAATGCTTGAGATAATCAGGACTGTTAAAGAGGGGGCGGAGAAGGAGCAGAGCCCTCCCCTCCCTTGCAAACTGCACTGAGGCCCTCTTTGCCATGCAGCCTGCATAAATGTGTGCGCGACCTTGGCCATGAAGTGCTTACTGTACTCCTGGTGACTCTGGAGCAAATAAAAAGGAAACGGTTTTATTTTTAATGCATTTCTCCTGTGTACTGTTGGCAAGTTTGACCTCCAGGGTCGGAGATTTCCCAGCAGTTAACATAACCATACAAGAAGAGTTTTGTTAGCTCCCTGGTATCCTGGGCTGTGAAAGTGAGCTTCACAAGGAGTGGGTGGGAAATTATTTTATTTATTTATTTTATTTTTTAATTTAAATATTTATATGCCGCCCCTTGCAACAGCCTCGGGGCGGCTCACAATACAGAACAAATACAATATTAAAAACATATACAATAATTAAAAACTGGCCCATCTCCAGGTTAAATATAAAAACTTACAACATGAATAAGTAAACCAATTAAATTAATCATAAATTAAAAACAATATTAACAATTAAAATACCATCTAAATAAAAAGGTATTAAGTTCAGTTTTTGGAAGAATGTACCCAAGTGCACAAAGTCCTTTGTTATGGGGACAGCAAGGACTTGAAATTAAAACCTCTGTATTTGGGAGATACTGAAAATGACAAATTAGTCCATCCAGGAGCAGGGTTCTGCATGCCTTATTCTTAACAGAGTGGCTCTGAATTGCTATATATTTGGCCATCTTTAGCAGCTTTATGGCAGGCAGGCATGGCTTGGTACTCTTAATGCTGGGAATAGCTCTACCTGTTAAATTTGACTGCCAAATATGGTATTTCTTTTGTTTTTAATATGAAAAATTGCCAAAGTTTTTCCTATTCAAGAGTGAAAGAACTTGATTTTTAAAAAAATGAATACAGGGGAAAGAAAAAAATTGACAGATTGTCTCTTTATACTCTCTGCACAGCATGCCCAGATGGTCAACATCTGGGATTTTGAAAGCTTGAAATAACATACAAACAAGTATTTCTGCAATACTTGATGCCCAACAGGCAGTGGCAGACTTGATTTCACAAGGATGTGTACACAAATGTAGCTCATGGACCTTGGTTATATTTGAGTTGGGACTCATCATTATCAGTCCTATCTCAATCATGGCATATAGGATTGCCAAAAAGCATGCCTCTGAGCATACACTGAATTAATGTTCTACCTTATCCCTGGCCTGAAAGAGCTAGAAGGGAATCTCGACCAGAGCCTGACTTTTTCCTGGTCCTGAGCCTCACCCTCTTTGATTCAAGAAATTGAACACTAATCCTTCCTCCACTGTCTAGGAAGAGAAATTTGCAGGAAGGTGACTTGCTGCTTACAAATGCTCAGCTTGGATGATTCAGAGCTCTTCATTTTTAGCTTCAGTACTTCACGATGTGAAGCTAACAGCTAAGGCTTAACAGGTGCAACCTAAGTCAAAACAGGATGTGTTATATAAAGTGTTACAGAAGTCAGCCGTATTCTGACTTCATTGAGTTTATTTTTAATTAAAATACATTTTGGGTTGAATCCAGACTGAAACTGGATCAAATGCATGGGGGCAAGTGGACGTCCCCACTTCCTTCTCCCTGTGGCAGTTCCTCCAGACCAGACCTCTGGAAGAACCACAAAAGCCCCGCTGAATGTGATGGAGTGTCTGTGGGAGATGCCCAAAAGTCTGTCTGAGGGACCTTGCATGAGCAGAGCCCTTCCTCTCAGAAGGCAGTTTGGAAATCTTTTCAAGTTTATACATTTTCTTTCACCCTGTTGTTGCATTTTATGGTTTCAGATTTCATTTTGTGAACTGTCCAGTAAGCCTTAGCTACTGGGCAGTATAGAAATGTAATAAATAAATACAGATTTAATATATAAGCAGCTTTTAAAATGTCAAAGGGGTGTGTATAAATGCTTTATCTATAGGCTTGTCCTCAACCCTCTTCATGGAGTGTTCTCAGGATCTTTGTATCTGGATTAAAAAGGATACTTTGAAACTGTGGATTCTTGAAAAATAAACGTAACTGATACACCTTAAACTGTAACATAAGAATCATCTATAGGGTCCACAAAATAAATGAACTGTGTTCCTCCAAAAAGATTTTTGGTCTCTGGGGGCACATATTCAGGGACAACTTTATTCACAAATAGAAAGAGACCAGACTTCAACAAGGTAGTCCCACATATTCAGTCTTCAGAGATGCTCTGCCATGTCTTCCCTAGCCAACCTTACACAGTGAACTCCATAGTCAACTTCCGACGCCGAGTAATTTCTAAACAGGCCAACCAGAAGTTTAGTAAATCCCTGTGGACTATTTTTTTTTCTGCCAACATTGTCATAGATGGATCATAGAGCACGTAATGAGTCAAGACTAACAGGCTGAAAGATGATGTCCGAAATAATTCCAAAAATCAGAGGCTATTAACATTCTGACCTGGAGCTTTCCCACCATATACATGTCCAAGAGCCTCCATTGTTAAAACCTCACCTGATGTTAAGAAAGAAAGAGGTATGCAGGTGATGTAATCTGAATGGGGTACCATCTATGGACCTTTTCTCGCATTCTCGTTCAGAAATGCCACATAGTGGGAAAAGTGACTGCCGGGTTTTCAAGCTTGCATGGGATACTGCAGCTACCAACTCTGCCTCCCAAACTCCCTTTGTAATTGGTTGTGCTCCTGCTACTAAATTTCCCATCCCATATACGCCTCCAAAATTCAGAGTATGGATTCCAAAGGTTGCACCCTGAACAATGGTGGCTCTACAAATGCCATGAGTACAGGCCTTTGGGACAGAGGTCCAGGGCCCCACACAGCTGCCTGAACAGAAGGGTCCTCACTCATCGGCAGGGCTGGCTTGCCACTATCTGAAGTGCAGCACAACCAGCAAGTCCACAGTCTGAAATGATGCACTGCATCACTGCACAGCTCACCAGCAGTCTCTGGAGAGAAAGTGGCCCAGAGTCCTCAGTGGCCTTAAGCGCAATGATATTTGACTCTGGGTCCCCTGACCTGCTTCTCCGTGAATAATGCTACCTGATGCATGTTTGCTGGAATGCGTTTGACGCGAGTTATTCCCCCACAACTCCAGTTAGCAGTAGAAACAAGGCAGTCTTCAAGGGAGGACCAAAGCACGCACACACGTGGTCCGAAAGTCCACAGTGGACTCTCCATGGCGACAAGGGGTTAACCCCAACGTTCAAACGTGGAGTAGACGCAGGTCCTGTCCAGTTCATTAGCTTTCCGCTCCGTATAACTAACGTCAGGCTTAGACCCAATCCTTTTTTGCATGGAGGGGGGAAATCCACGTTCCCTCCACTGAACTCAACAGGGCTCGCTTACTTCTGAGTAAACCCATTTCAACTAGGAGCAGGCTGTAAGAATAAGAATGCGCATCGCGGCGACTGGCAACTGAGAAGCAGCGGTGGCGGCCGCGGAATCACGAGGCCGAGCTTCATCTTGCCGGGCGGGGCGGGGCGGGGCGAGATGGGCTGCTACCTGGAGCAGCGACGAGGCGCGCCGCTTCCTCGCCTCCTCCTCCTCCTCCTCCCTCCCGCCCGCCCTTCCCCGGAGCAAGCCCGCCGCGGCGGCGCCACCCTCTTTCTTCCCGGAAGGCGGAGCGCCCAATCGGACGCGCCGGGCCTGCGCCGCTGCTCCGCCTCCCTCCAAAAGGAGCTCGGTGCGCGACGCGGTGGCTGCTGCTGCTGCTGGTGCCGCCGCCGCCGGGAAAGCGAAGCGCCGGGAAAGTCTCGGGCGCAGAAGAAGCGAAGGCAGCGGCGAGGCGCAGCGTCTGGCCGCAGCCCGGAGCGAGCGAGCGAGCGCGGGCGCGTCGCCGTTTGCCGGGCAGGGGGCAGCAGCGCTCGAGGGGCTTCGAGGAAGCAGCCGCGATGCCGCTCGCTCAGATGGGAGCGGATCCTTGGCCCGACATGGAGCTGGTGGATATGGAACTGGACGGGGCGGAGGTGAGCCGCGGCGGGGGAGCTCCTCTCTGGGGGCGCGGGGGGGAGAGAATGCGGGGGGACTGGGTGAGGGGTGGGGTGGGGCTGGGCGGGGGGCGAGGGGCCGCTGCGCGTCACCCCTCCTCTTCTCCTGGCGGAGTCCCGCAAGCAAGCGCGGTCTCCTCCCTGGTTACTTTTCTGGGCTGCGCGCAAAGGGGCGGCGTGTGCGCGCCCCTCGCCCCGTTGCGCGCGTTTGGAGAGGGGAGAAAGGGGAGCGCGCGCATGCAGGGCGTCTTTTTCTGGCTAGGCTTGGAACTGGGGGGACCATGGGGCAGTGGTGAGTTGGAACGGTGGGGGCGGACTGGTTCCCTCCGTCGTGGCCCCCTTCACCTTTCCTATAATGGTAACCAGGTGGGTTACTGCTGACCTCGATCGCGCCGACCGCAAAGAAGGGTTAGGATTTCTGCGATTGAGTGGCGGCGGCGGCGGCGAATATCAGCAATATCGGCCTCACCTTTTGGCTCAAAGAAAGCGGCCGGTTCCTTCTGGAAGCTATTAAAGGTGACCAGCTGGGGAGCACTTTTTCTGCTAATTAAAGTAACCCGAACCACATTGGCCCGATCAAAGTGCGGCTTTAGGGACGGCATCCGAACCCTGCGCCTTCTTAATGGAACTGGCCTGCCTGCCCCCCCCCCTTCCTTCCGTCCTTCCTTCCTTCCTTCCCGTGTTGGGGAAGGAGTTAAGAAACCTTGATGTGGAAGGACGGGTGGAGGGTTGAGAGAGAGGATTGCTTTTCCTGATCGTCAGCAGAACATGTCCCAAAGCAGACTCCCAGCTGTTCTGACACGAATGAGTTATTCTCTCTTAAGGGAAGCAGGAAAAAAGGGCTTAAGTTAGTAATGCGGCACGGGGGTTATTCATTCAGCCCTGCGGCTGAGGCATGACTGTAATGCATTGATCGTGCCTTGCCTGGCAGGGACGTCGTGCTGTGCCCCCAGGAGTGCTGTCCCCGAGGCTTGGTGTCTGGGGTGCTGTGCCCTGAGAGATCCAGACTCAGACTGGTGCATCACATTCCTTTAAGGACAGGTTCCAGTCTTTCTCTAATGTACTGATAATTGGGACCTCCAGGCAGAACCAGGCTGGAGTTTCTTTAATGCATGAAACAGCTTCCAAATGAAATCTGGTGTAAGCCTGCAAGGCTGGAAAGGAGAAGAGAGAACCTGGATAGGTAATAATGACCGAGATTTATTTATTTACTGTTTGTTTAAAGCACGGTGTGCAGTTGAGGTGCAAAAGGGCTATTTAAGACCAAATCCTGAGCACATTTGTCTGAATAAATTCTGCTGAAGTCGGGGGAGGGGTTATTTTCGAGTAGATAGGCACAGGTTTACACTATACTTCGTTGTAACTCTGCGTACATTTCCTTTAGACCAAGCCTCTTCGGCCAAAGTAAGACTTGCATCCAAGTTAAACATGCCCAGGGCCCTGCCTTTGAGTATCTAGAGAGCTGCCTTCCACAACCTGGTACACCCGCCCCCCCAGATGTTTTGGAACATGTATCCCGGAATTCCTGACTGTTGGCCATACTGTTTGGGGCTGACAGGAGCTGAAACCCAGAATGCCTGGAGGGCACCAGGGTTGGAAAGTCGGCTTAGTTGGCTGACATTTGGCAAAGAGTATCTGCAATATCCATGTATAATAAGCCACTCTCTCTCTTTGGGCTGATAACGGGCTGATGTTTGGCAAGGGTCTATCAATACAATGGTGAAAGAAACAGCACATTGCTGCCTTTAGCAACTGCAACCCTGCCCGGAAAGCTCCCAGTCTCACAAGGCAGGGCAGATGTGGCGATCCGGCAAAACCCGATAAGGAGCCATGATTTGCCTGAGTAGTGTGCAGAAGGTTGGACTGGTGGCTCAGCAAGAGATGTGGCAGTGGGAGGGCTGAGCTGTGTCCAGATGTCAACTCTTAGCCTTAGCAGTGCTGGGCACAACTGGAAAGACAACTGCCTGTTTTTGGGCTGCGATTCCTGTCACTTCTGACACACATCCATAATGTTCAGGATGAATGGGAGCTGGAGTCAGCAACGTCTGGAGGGCCCCAAGTTCCCTAGTTCTGCCTGAAGCAGTGCGCCAAATTGTTAATTTGGGTGCCCTGGGAGTTCTTGGGGGATGGAAGAGTTGACAGTGTGTGGGGTGTGTGTGTGTATTTAAAGCAGTGGCCTCAAGAAGTTAGCTATACTGTTTAAAATTGGAAATGTTGATTTCTGATACCACTGAAGCATACTGTCCATAATCAGGTAGCAGAGCATTCCCACTGTTCTCACAGCATGGAATGAGGCGCCTCGTGGAAGGCCAGCTTTAAATCATGTCCCGGTTCCTTCAGGTTTCTCCTCTTGAGCACTTGGCTGGTGTGTCCGTGTCAGTAACTTTTGTCCTTGAGTGTGAATTTCAGTTCCACTGGGGATGGTTCTGCAGGTTTTTGTTGCGCTAAATACATCATTTGATTTTTTTTGTGGACTGACTTGTATGTACCATGTCCAACAGAAGCGCGCACACACAGGCACAGCAGCAATGGCCATTGATCTGTTTAATGGCTTCATTACTTTCTCTCTATGCATTACAGATTTATTCTTAATGGCCCACTCTCAATGCTGTAACCAAAGTGGTTAAGCCCTCCTTTAGATAAAGGAGACAAAGGCAAGACAGGTTGCCCCTTTCATTTGTTTTTCTTAAAAGTTCCTTCTCCCCATGGGGTTTCCTCTGATTCTTTGTTTTGCTTCAAAGAATAATGTAGCCTTACTTAAGAAAATAATTCAACCCTTTCCAACTCTGTGGAATTTTGAGTCCAGACTGGCAGCTTTTGTTGCCATGTATTTTTAACAATTATTTTTTTAAAAATCCCATAGCCCTAGATTAACCCTTATATTAGTTATGCAGGCATGACTGGACTTAATGTCAAGGGGAAACCTTTACCTTCACCTTTACCAGTGTTTGGAAAGCAAGTCTTTAGTGGGACTTACCTATTCCAAACTTGGGGTCTTTTTTTGGAAAAAGGTGTCCATTCCCTCCCCATGACGGGGGAATGCGGCCGTCTTTCTAGGTTGGAGGAAGCGCTGACATGTGTGGCGGCCTGCCTGGTTTGAGATGAGGATGAGAAGAGAAATAATTGTGCTTCCTGTAGTGTGGCAGGTACCAGCTGTGGGATTGGCGGGATGGTGGAATGTTGGTTGCCCATGAGATTCTCTTCAAGGCATTGTGCAGGAGACAGAAATCGCTGAATTCTCAACTCTGTTGCTTTGGGTGGCATCATGGAAAGCTCTCTGTGTGCAGCAAAGGACTTGGCCGTGCTTTCTCTCTCCGCTGCGCCAACTGGCCATAGGCAAGGATCTTTGGGTCTGCCTGGGAGTGTTCAGAAAAGCGGTCTGTCTCTGTGCATCCTGAAGAGGTGCTGTACCTGGAGTCTCAACACCTCACTCTGCCTAACTGGAGAGCCAGTCCTATGCCAGTGTAGGCAAAGCAGTGCCCTCCAGAGTCTACAGTGCCCATCAGCCTCAGCCAGACTGCCCAGTGGTCAGAGATAATGGGGTTTCTAGACCAGGCTGCTCGGCTTTGCGTTACACAATCAGCAGAACTAAGTGCAGGAGGTGTTCTTGGCTGGCTGCCACTTCAGGCGGCAAGTGCCATGTTGCATTCTGTGCTACTGCACACCTCCCCTGTGGCCATTCCTGCCTGTGGAAGGCTTGCATGACAGGGAAAAGGACCCAATCCAGTTTCCCCCCAGATGTGATATCTCTTTCTGTGCAAAGCGGAATTTGTCTTGGTGTGTATGTGTGTGACCTTTCACACCTGAAGCCCCCCTCCGGCTGATCTGACCTGCAGCATGACGTGGCAAACCCCCACTGCATCCTAGTGATGGTCCCAAGGACTGGCTTTTGTAGACTTCACTACCAACACTGAGTTGGCCGTACTTGGTACTGGCCAGGTTCAAATGATTGATCAGTGCGGGGAAAGAAGGCACTGTGACAGCTTTTCCCACTCCCTTGGTTCTCCTGTGTGTGGTTTCCGTAAATTACCCTTGTTCTGCGGGGCTTCCTGTGTTGTTTGAACCTGGTGAGGTGTGTGGTGATACATGGCTTGGACAGCAAGGCCTGGGTTCTGAGATGGTTTTGAAGCCCCCCCCCCCACATTCCCCGGTTCAAATGACACAGGAAGCTGCATCTCTTGAAGATAAGCTGCTATTTTGAATATTCAGGGTGCAACAGGGGAGTGCCATCCAGTGAGACTGGGTTGTTGGGGTGGCCACACAGGACTCAGTGTAGTGTAAAGGTTGCAGGTGGCTTGCCATCCACCCCCTATGACCCACCATCAGTGGGTGAGCATTTAAGTAGGAGCTATGATAATGTGCCCTAAATACTCATAACGGTGGCTGTGGCAGGCACACAGAACCCCACAGTGGCTTTGTATCACATGCAAGCCAGACCGTTGCAAAGTCTCATAACAGGGCTCCATAGAAAATTCCCCACAGAGTTACGCTAGTTATTTGGTGTGACCGGTGCCACAGAATGTTCTGAAAAGCTTGTAGGCAGTCTAAAATAGCAGCGAGCTCTTCCTTTGGCCATGTGGGCATGGATGCGGATTTTCCAGCTGAAGGGAATGTTGCACGTCTTGGGCCAGAGGTTAGGGAATAAGCTCTACTATGTAAGGCTAGAAAATGTGACCTTGTTTTGGCATCCAAACCATTAGGAAGCTGAAATGGATCTACTTTTCTCCAGGCTTTCAGCGTCTGTCATTGTCTCTGTTTGGAGTGTTGCGGCAGTAGCTTAATTGCCCTCCCTTGTATTATGTTTGGCTTTGTGCTCAGCTGTAGCCCACATTCCCTGCGTGCCGCCCAGGCTCTCCGGAAAGGCCAGGGCATCAAGTAGCAACCTTCATGAGAGGCCTGTGAGTGGTCGCTGAGAGCTGCTCTGCTTGGCTTTGCATCCGGCCGGGCAAAGTGCTCTGGAGAAGTGAAGAAATGACTTGGCCTTTGTTTGCTCCATCAAGGTGTTAAGAAAAGAAATGGGATGGTCCTTTGGCGAGGGCACTGCTGCTCAGCAATAGAGCACCTGTCTTAGGCATGGGACATCCCAGGTGCAGCTTCTGGAGTCCTTGCTTAAAAGGTGTGAGCACCATGCAGAACCTTGCAGCTCCGTTGCCAGCCAGAGCACAAGGTTTTCCTTCTCTAACCAGGTAACCTGCACATGGGTCAGATTGCAATACACACTATTTGCATCTGTGCTGCAGTTTGGGGATGATGGGAGTTGTGGAGGGTGCTCCATTGGCGAATCAGGTAAAGTCCTGCAAACCACCCACTTGACCCGAGTGGGTGGTTGGCTGTCTTCTTTCAGTGCTAAGCGAAGACTTTGTTTTATGCTGGTTATCGGGAGTCACGCTCCGATAACCAGAAGAAAGGTTAAGTGCAGTGCCTAGGACTTACTCAGAGCTTTGGTCACACTTGGGGTTTATTCATTAATCTTGCAGGACAGTTGCTGAACACTTCCTGTCAGTTATGGCCTCAGTTCTCCAACCACTGCAGTCCAGCTGCTTCCTGCCGATTTTGGGGCCGAGGGGAGTTGCAAAGGGCTCCTGGAACTTGCAATGGATGGGGATTATATGTGTTTGTTCACTGGCTTGGCTGTATGAAGCCTGCTTCTTTTTAGTCACAGGAATGCAGAATTTCTGTGCATGCAAAAAAGCAAGTAGGGAATAATGTTGCCTTTCTCCTGAGGTGTGACCTGCTGGCAAAGCTGTATAATGAAATGCTGGGAGGGTTTTTGTGGGCAGCTGGCCTGTTTATGTTTCCTATTTATTCGAGATGCAGATACTGATAGCTTTTGTGTGCAGTACAAGATTGTTCCTTTGTGGAGACCTTCTTAACTTTGTGTGAGCTTAGTCAAATTACAGAGTCTTGTGGGGTTGACAGTGGTTAGAAATGCATTCATTGGAGAGGGGAATGTGGAAGCTTGTAGTATGGGAATACTGCTTGTTCCTGGCCCCGATTGGCTGGGGCATTGTTGTTTCCTGTTGGGAATCTTGCAGTGAGTGGGGGCTGTTGTCAAAGTGAATTTATCTAACTGCATTCTCATGGTGAATGATTGACAGGTGACCCAGTCATCTTGTACTGTGGCATTGGAGATGCTAATTATGGCCTCATAAGATAGTTCATCTTCAGTCTCCCATCTTTTGCTGCCCTCAAGAACAAGGAAACATTTTCCAGGTGTCAAAAGTATGGCAAAGCCATTTCCACTAATGCTTCTTGCTTTGAGAAACCACAGTTAAGATACGTTGGGCTTTCTTCCTGTCCCTTGACCCTTTTATACACACGTGCACAGGCAGAAATGCACTTGACCTTCGTGCATTTTTATTCTACAGTCTACTTCCGATTTCCACGGTTGTCATAGATTGGCACCAAGAATGTTCTTACTGTTTGCAGTTGCTGAAAATTCCCTAGCACCCCACCCCATACTTTTTCCCCAAACTACAGTTCCCACAATTCCCCGAGCAGAGGGAATGCATTTTCCTGGGCTATAGATATGACCTTTGAATGAACCGTAATAAAACCCTCAATCCACTTAACAAAAAGCTGCCATGCAGTGTGTGTGAGACAGTCATACTGAACTAACCTATCACTGAATTACGGACTGTATTTGACTATAACCTTGCCTCTGACTCCCTGCATGTGGTGTGTTTTGATCTGGATTATGGGAGCTGACTTGTTTTGCTCCTGCAGGGCTGATAGATGGGTAATCCTGCCTTTGAGTGGGTGTTAGTGACCTTCTGATCCCTTCCAGACACAAAATCCTGGGCTTGCCCTCGGCATAGAACTATTCTCTTGCCCTGAGGCAACTGGGAATTTTTTAAATGAACCTTCAGGTTGATAAAAGAAGGTGTGGGAGTTGGAAACTGCAATTCGTATATGGAGCTGCTGAAAAGCAGAACTTGAACTATTCACAGATATAGCCAGGGCATTAATACAATTTTGATGGCACAGGTGTCTATATTCTAGCACAGTATTCTGCAAACAAGCCTGTGGAAGTGATTACTTTGGTTGACTTGTATGTAAAGCTGTTTTCCACACAGCTATTTATTTTAAGTTATTCCTATTACTTGTCTCTCTGTCCTCCATGCTCTGGCAAAAATGTTCCCACCTGACCACTTGGGAGATGGTTCTTCCTAACTGCAGGTGACCAGGTGAGGGATTACTTGAGTTCTATGCAAACTGTCATTTCAGGCAGCATTGGAAAGGTACATGGACTAGCGCTCACGCCAAACCAGAATGCTCCTTGCATCTTGCACACGACCTGCCAACAGGGCCCAAAGCTTCGCAAACTCCAGGGTTTGTTTGTTGCAGACGTTTTACGACTTTGGAGTGAAGGAAGAGGCCCTTGCAAACATTGGTTTTCAGTTAATTAAACAAATGTTTCTGCTGTGATTTTCTTCTATGGAAATTGTTTCTCTCTCTCTCAGAACTTCTGTACTAAGCCTCTGCATGGCAGGTAGAAATGCAATGTTCTTGATTACAGCATGTCTTTGCAAGGTGACCTGTTGAATTTCTGCCTGTAATGTGACAAAAAGACCCAGTTGTTCATCCAGGAAAAAGGGTAGCAATCTTCCACTGGAATGTCGGTTATGTAAATTACTCTGGATCCTTGCCATGAATGGCTTAAAAGGGTTTGCTCAAACTTTGGGGTGCCTGAGTCACAGGGCAGGGGTGTTATCATGGTTGTGTTGTGAACTGGGGCAAATGTTGTTTGTATTTCCCAAACTATGCAAATGTTCGTTACTTATTTTTGGAGATTAGTCCTATACCTTTGTGCACACACATGTCTGTCTGTTTCCCACCCCATGGGTTTTAGCTCTTGATTCTGCTTGGCTGAGATCTGGATAACAACCTTACAGCACAAGCAACAGAAAGCTTTTATTTTTACTTTGCCTGCTGGGCCCCCTCCCTCCTTTTTAAAATCACTTTTCACTTTTGAATGTTTTCCCATTCCCCTGCTTGTTGTGGGTTATGGCACTCAAGGTGCCTCTGATCCTTTTATTAGTGGTGTCTGGTGTAATGTAGCGCAGTGATTAGACCTGCCATCCAGAAGTATTAGATTGCAAGCCCTGCCCTTCCCAGCCATCACAGAATGATGGGGTTGTGGCACCCAGTGGGGGAAAGCTGGGTTAGGTCCCCTCTTTGCATTTATGCCCCATGGGTAACCTAAGGTGAGGCAGTCTCTCTCAGCCTAACCTATCTCGCAGGGCTGATACAAAGATAAAATAAGGAGAGAGACCTTTGGATCACTCCGAGATCCGTACAGGAAGGACAGGATATGCTAATAATAATGTTGTTGTTTTTCATTGTCATTGTCTGCACCTGCCTAGTCCCTTCCCTCCGGTTATGATTGCAGTGTCTTAAATAGCTTCCCCTTGCAGTTGCAAATGCCTAAATATTCCAGGCTGCTGAGCTGCCCTATATTGCTCAGGTGCAGCTTGCGGATCAGTCAGCCCTCATCAGGCACTGGCAGTGGGCCAGCGGGAGGGTCAGCTGCAGGGTCGGTGCCCAGATCCATAGGCGAAGGAAGGCTCCTCTGCTGGAATCCTTGCTCCCTCTTTGGCCAGGCTTTAGGCTGCGACTGAGGCTGCATGGTGCTGCTTTCAGAAGGTATACAACATGCAGCTCAGGAGTTTCCAGATTTACACAGAAGCAGGTCTCTATGTTCAGTGGGCTTACTCTGCAGCAAGTTTGTAGAGAGTTGGTGGTGTGGGGGACAACCCACAACTAGCAAAACTGGTAGAGAGTTCATTCACAGGCTGGAGTTCACAGGGGGAGTGGTTGCAAGTTCTCCATACAACAACAGCGTGTGCAGGACAGCAAGAGCAAGTTTTTAAAAAATAAAAATGACAGCTAGCCTGGATCCCTGCCTTTCAATCTGGTTTCATGTGCTCAAATTTTTATAATATTTTAACTGTTCAAAAGAGGCGAGTACAGACCAAATGGTACAGCTCAGTAAGAACAGCAGTTCATGGTTCTTCTGAGCATATGTTTGCATGCGCTGTCCAGCTCTTTGATCGTACATGGTCTGGAGTACTGGTTTGGATCACAGGGCAGCTGGGTCTGTGGCGGAGTAGGGAGCCCTAAGAGAATATGCCGCAGAACAGCGGTCCGCCTTACAGAGCTGGCTGTGGTTAGCCGTGGGGCTGTTCACATGACCTGTCAGTCCTCTGTGGGTTCTTTAACCCACACTGAGGCCGCAGTGCATGCCGTTTCTCTTTTGGAACCTCCACTCAGGAATTTTCCTTGCTGTGTAAACTCAGCAAGCACGGGTTTTGCGAGAGTGAACAACCCACATGTAACCCATGGCCTATTTTAGGGTAAAGTGGGATGTGTTTAGCCCTCACATAACTAATGTTCGCCAGATTGATGCATCAGGACAAACCCCAGTGGGGGTTGCACATGCAAATAGGCAGCTTCTTGCACTGTGGTACATCGGTTCATTGTGAGTTAAATAACTATGTTGGCTTAACCTGGGCTAGGCAGCCTTTTTATCTCACCTGGCAAAACAGTTCTTGTGTGTTGTGTTGGAGAACTTAAGGTTATTCACTTCGTATCCAGGGATTGTCTGCACTGGCAATGTGTTTCCCACTGGGGGATCTCCAAACTACTGTGCTAGGATTTCTAGTCCTAATGACTTTAAACCCTGACTTTAACACTAAGAGCCTTAAAAGAGCGTGGGACCCGCTATTGGGCACAGCAGGAGTAAACTAAGAGCAAAATACAACACAGCAAACTGCAATGAGCTTTGTTATTCAAGCACTGCTCTGACTTTTGAGACATTTGAAGGGGTGTACCCCGCAAGACTAATTTTCTGCAGGGAAACCATGCCTAGCAGGAGGGAGGGCTTAGTGAGTCTTGTGTTTTTCCCAGCGTCTCAGTGTATAGTTAATTTGTATGCTTGGTTTGCATGTATTGATAAAGATTCCTGGGAAGCAACAGGGAAGGGAATTGAGGGAATTTGTCCTCAAATCTGCTAAACAGCATTCAAGCTGAGCTGACACTTTGTCATGCTAATAAAACAGTAGTGTAGCTACTGTAAAAGTTAACACAACCAACCCAAGGCATTTTCAGACTGGAATTAATTTGCTTTTCATGATATACACAGTCTTTATACACCAAACTTCTTAAATCTCTCCAGTACTAAGTGACCTATTCAGACATGTTGTCTCTCTTACAACAGAATGGTGCATTTTTATGGAGTTATTTTTGCATACATAATTAATTTTGCATGGTAAGCTGCACAGGCTGCATTCAAAAAGTGGGAATGGGACACAATAAATAATCAACATGGTGAAGTTTCAAAGCTCAGTGTTCCAGTAGATTCGTTTGGAACTTGATTTCCTTCCGGCACCACTATGCAGCTTCAAATGGATCCAGCTCAGAATATTTTGGAAAAGTCCACATCTTTTTCTTACAGCACACCGTCTTACCAGTGATTCATGCCACAATGAGTATAAGAGCCTTGGGCACCTTTTAAAAAGAAGATCAAATTTATTGCAGCGTAATTCTAGAGAGGTTGGTGTGTTACCTATTACACCAACCTCAAAGAAGATTGCTTTGTGACCACAATAAATCTGCTAGTCTTTAAGGCTTTACAGTACTCTGTATATATGTGTAATTATGTCGTATGCAGTCTTCCCAACATGGTGCCCCCAGATTTTTTACAGTTCACCTCCCATAAGCCTCCACAGCCAGTATGTCCAGTGGTCAGGAATGCTGGGAACTGTAATTCAGAACATCTGGAGAGTATAGGAAAGGCGCCTCTCCCAGATGTGCACAGCTGTGCCTTTGGAATGGCAATGCCCAGGATCTCTTGTGCAGCAGCTCCCGTTCTTTTGAATGAGGCTTTTGCAGGAAAATTCATGTAGAGGAAATATTTCTTCTCTGCTGATGGCAGGCTCTAAATCCAGAGGGTAGGTTTTGGCTGAAAGTTGCACTTACAAGTTTGCTATAAGGATTATAAGTAAATAATGCACAAGAAGTGCTTTGAACACTTGAAAGAGCTGTACAAACAAATGTTTAGGATGATTATTGACCTGTGTTCAACCCCTCATTCAACCCCATTCTAAAGTAGTCTTTCTTCCAAATGGCTGTGGATGATGGAGAACACCCATCACTAGACCGTGTGCTGCTACAAAGTCCCAAAGATAGCAAGCCGTTCTCCAGGATCTCCTCCGTCTCTAGTCCATGAGTCATCAACCGTCAACATTATAGTGAGCCATAAGATAACACACTCTGGTAGGTTCTCCCCATTCCCTCTTGTATTGGGAGGGATTCCCTTGTAGTGCTGGGCATCCTATTAAGCAGTATGAAGATGTTGTCTCTGGCGGTGATTCGGGATATCACGAGAAGCCTGCAAATTGTTCATTATTAGAGGGTTCTTGTATCTTTTACTTTCAGGGGCCACATGAGGGAACTGAAAATGATTGAGGCTCACCAGTAGCCAAATAATAATGCAGAATCAGTCTGCCACCAAATGAGCTGACAATTACTGATTTCAGTTTATATTGACATCTTACCCTCTTTGGAAACAGCTCAGTCCTTTGCCTGAGCTATATCCTTGTATCAGAAAGGTCTATAGTATCAGGTGAAAAGAGCCGGAATAGTGTCATGCTTAAGAGTTTGGGACTGGGACTCAGGCGATCCTAGTGCCAGTCCCTGCTCAGCCCTGGAGCCAACTAGGTGACTTTAGGCCAGCCACAGACTCTCAGCCCAACCTACCTCACAGGGTTGTTGTGAGGATAAGATTGAGAAGAGAAGAATGATGCAAGCTGTCTTGAGTTTATTGAAAGGAAATAATACAATAAATGGAATATAAAATAAATGAATATATTAATAATAGTGAGGCTTTTGGAGGAATGGTTGGATATATATAAATAAATAAGGAAGACCCTCTGGGTAGATTATGGGCACTTTCACAAAATGGCTGTCATGGGTGGATTGCTCATTCATAAAATGGCTGCCTTGGCTGGTCATAAAACATTAGTTTCCTGGAAGGTGAACTTGTAAGATGAAAGAAAAGTGCCTTGGTCAAGAACAAGAGCTCCAGAATACAAGTGTTCTTTTGAATCCAAATGAGATGGGTCTGGAAGGCAACATGGCAATTTTCCAGTTAAAAATTGAAGGAATAAATTTAAAATCAGGAAGAACAGGTGAACTTGGGCTGTTTCCCATTTCCCAGCCTCCCTCACAGGGTTGTTGTGAGGATAACATGGGTGAGGGAGACCTATGTATGTTGCCCGGAGCTTCCTGGTAGAAATGGGACATCAGTGTAAATAAATTGAAAAATGGGAGCTGTGCCAGAGAAACACTGAAGGGGAACTTCCCTTGCAGGCTGCACCCCCATTCAGGACAAGACAGGGTGAGGCTGAAGCAGCAGATTTTCAGTATTATGAAAATGCTTAGTTATTTAGTTAATTTAATGTGATTTTATTTTTGTTACCGGAAAAATGGGGAGAGATTTTGGCCTCTGGTGCCAAAATGACTTAACTGTCTTATGACACCGAACACCTTGACATGGACATGATTCATTTGCTGCTCTACCTTGGGGCAGGCAGAAGAAATAATTTTTAGAACAGCAGAGTGGAGGAGGGAGGAGCAATTCTGGGTATTAAGACAGGAAAAAGGCCCACAATTTCCAGTTTATCTGAATACGCATAAGATAATTCCCTCAGGCATTAACACTTCTGGGGCTTGCTGCTACTTGTGACTTGAACTGCTGTGAACTGGCTAACTACCTCCTGTGAGGGCCAGTGCCAGAGAACTTCGTACCTTCTAGATGGTTTGGACTACAGCTCCCCTAAGTGCCTGTTGGTTTGGCTAATGGTCAAGGATTATGGAAGCTGCAGTCAAAAGCATCTGCAGGGTATTAGATTGCTAAAACTGGTTGGCAGACTAGTTGCGGAGGAAGCCATTAATGTAATACTGTAAGCTCAGTTTTATGCAGGCCTCAAAAGAGAGGGGTTATAAGTTTCAAACCAGCAGAGTAGCCTCCTTGCTTATATTGTTGGCATTTGAGCTGATGGAAAAGTGTTTCCTAACTCTTAGAATCATAGAATAGTAGAATTGGAAGGGGCCAAGAAGGCCATCAGGTCCAACCCCCTGCTCAGTGCAGGACTCCAAGTTAAACCATCCCTCTCAGATGGCTGTCCAGTTCCTTCTTGAATGCCTCTAGTGTGGGAGAGCCCACCACCTCTGGGCAGCTGGTTCCACTGTTGTATTGCTCTGACAGTGAGGAAGCGCTTCCTGATGTCCAGCCTGAATCTGGGTTGTCAAAGCTTGGATTGATTATTCCATGTCCTCTTGTTGTTGGGTTCAAGAATTAAGAGTTGCTTAGATTGGGGTTTTTTTTTAAACAGTTATAACTCCTTGATCCCAACAACAAGATTTGAGGCTGTAATTTGCAAAACATTCTATAGGTAGCAAGAGTACACATGCAATAACCACCTTCAAATAGAAGATTTTTTAATTAAAAATTGCAGTTCACTTTGATGGTATCTGCTTTCCTTGGTTGACTTTGGACCCCTGTATGGCAGGGCAGGGATCCAGGCGATAAAACTCCCCCTTGTGAAGGGCTTCCTGCAGCTGCCAGCTCACCTACCTGTGGCACACCCGCCAGGATTACAGCTTGCTGAGTCACCCTTGGGGTGATGGTATATTTAACCCTTTCCACGGATAAGGACTTTAAGCACCTGCTTGATGGTGGAAGGTCCCTCCCTGAAAGCCTGGAGACCTGCTGCTCTCTATATTGACACATTTGTCTAGACCAGGGCGGGCAACCTCAGCCTGCTGCTTCGGAGCCACACTGGCTCTTGAATCCCTCTGCTGCAGCCAGGCTCCAATGTAATCTCCTTCATCTGAATGTTAAAAGCTGCACTTGACTGTTTATCTGCTAATCAGTCAGTAAACACACTTATAACACACAGCCATGCAGATTAACTGACCCCCCCCTCCCCCCCATAGGCCAGCCATGGATAAATCAAAGAAAAATTTCTGAAGAAAACCAAACCGTTTAATGATACATGGGTAGATTCATTTGCTTTTACTGCTGACGAACTTATGGGGTTTGCTGTTTAATGCATGCAGCCCTTTAGCACTGACTTTGACTCTTCAGGGAGCTGTTCTCCTATTCAAATTAGATGAAAGGAGTCCTATTAGTTTATAATGTAAGATTAAAAATAACAGGTTTTAGTGACTGAACAAGAGCTGCAGCTAAATCATAATGAAGATATACATAGCTTTAAGGTAAAAAATGATATATGCAGTGTTATCTTCATTTTAGATGTCAAAAGGGTTTTGCGGCTCCCGGTGTTTTCTTTTGTGTGGGAAACGGGTCCAAATGGCTTTTTGAGTATTAAAGGTTGCGAACCTCTGATCTAGATGGACTAAGGGTCAGATTAAGCGAAGGCTACTTCCTCTGTTTCTAAACAGCAAGGGATGAGCTTGGGTTTCTTACTGAGCTGGCATCTTAACGGATCACTCCAAAGGGATATCACTTGCTGTTTAAAATATAGATCCTCTTTGCACATTTCTTGATACAGTCCTGGGCAGTGTAAGCATTGGCTGAATAGTGAGGGCACAGTGTGCAGAATTTGTGGTTAGGCAGATAGAGTAAGGCTGGGGAGACTGGTGCTCACGGCCTGACTCAGCCAGGAAGCTTACTAGGTGATCTTAGGAGAGCTGCTACTTCTTAGTCATCCTTCTTATTGGGAGGATAGAATGGAGGAGAGAGTCATGTAAACAGTCCTACGCTCCTTGGAGGGAAAGCGGGGATGGAACTGAAATCTCGTTCTGGGAGAGCCCAGTACCCAAAGGCCATGCACCGATACGCACAACCCTGTAGCCCCCAGTTTCTCCTCCCAACAGCCGTGGATTTTCCCTGTAACAGCAGGAAGATAAGAAAATTGTATGTGTGTGTGGGAGGGGGTGAAACGGTAGTGCCCAACTTCCTGTGCCTGTAGGAACGGTAGTCTTCCTGAGCCCTCAAATCCACCTGGAGACCCTTGCCTGGGGAGGCAACAGGGCACGTCTGTACAGGACCTGTTGCATAGGGCAGGATGTGGACCCTCCTGCCCATGGGTCAAATTCAGCCCGTCTCAGTCTCAAGCGAATCCACAGCGAATCCCAAGGGAGTGGGGCTGGAGAGCTTGTGAGCTGCCCTTCAGTCAGCTTGGGCTGGTGCATGCTGCATGAAACTGCAGTGTTGGGTCCCTTGGCTTAGCAGAGATACTACGCCTCTGAGTTTGGGTTACTGGGTCTTTCTTCCTGCAGGTGCACTGAAAGCCAAAATGTGCTAGATATTCTTGGAGCTTATCAGGAGAGGAAGCCTCCTGGAGGCATCCCTTTCTCTGGGTTTGTTCTGGGCACTAATCTTGTGTTTCAGGTTTGGTCCCACATGCCTGGCATAACAAGACCCACTCTGCTCCTCTCCTGTCTTTTCTCTATTCCCCTTTGAGGTTCCTGTTCTGAGCAATACTAGAAGGGAAAACAAAACTTTGTTGCGATGGGGCGGCATATAAATGTTTTAATAAATAAAAAAAAAAACCATTCCGTTTTAGGAAAAGGGCTCAGTTCATTTCTGTGCGACTAGATCAGTCTTTCTCAAATGTCAAATAAACCGATGCCATTCCATTCTCAGCCCCACCACCCCTTCTCAGTGTATGGGGCAACCTCTCAAGTATCCATCAGCATTTCAGACCCATTGAACGTGGGCATTCTTCACTGACACCTTCCTCTTGCATGCGGATGGTATCATTTTGGCTACCTCAGGAGCCACTTCCAGAAAACAGACTCTTTTAGCATATGGGGTAAAGGAGTCCACTTCCTGTGCAAGTTAAGGCATGGCCAGTGACTCGCTCAGAGATCTAACATGAAAGCTGGTCTGTATGTGTTTGTGTGAGCCCAGAGTAACCACCCAATTATGTTTCTTCATTACGTTCTTGCAGTACAGGTGGTGGTGGTGGTGGTTGCTTTAGAATGGCTCCAGGTGTACATTGTTGTGAGGTGTGTCCTTTCCAAAATAGAAGCTTGGTTGTGTAACATGGCACCAAAGTTTCCGGCTTCCTAAACGACAGTGCGAATGAGCAGCGCAAACCTTGCTTCGTGGGTAAACAAACCAAGCAGGGATATCTTGGTATGATGTTGAAACCTGAGATTATGGCTTATGCTGAAACAAGTCAGATTTCATATACCCAAACAAGCCGGGATCTGTAAGACAACTTCAGACCTGGAACTGCCGTCTGATTATGAATCCTGCCTTGTTTGGGTTTGGAAGTCATGTGCGGTTCTCCCAGCTTGGTCTGTTCACCCTCTCACATGGAGAGCGGGGGCTAAGTGGGAATGTGCTGGCTGCATGCGCCACTCTAATGTTACGATTCGATAAGCTGGAAGCTCCAGCTTCTCTTTTTGTGCTAACAGAACCAGTGCATATCTTAGCAATGGCGCTTTGGACAAAAGCGCTTCAGGTGTGGAGGCTTTCTGACCTTTAGATGAACATTTAAACATCAAGCATTGCTTAAGAGATTGCTGTTGTTTTCATTGAGGGACGGCAGTTCTGGACATGTTGCTAATGGGATCTTTGGCTCTCATTCTTTGCAGAATGGACAAGCTGCTCCAGAAGAAAGAAAAGTACCTCTGCTGAAGGTAGGATTCCAAACACGCAGCTTTTCCTGATATTAACTCTGCATTTTTCTCCTATGGTATATAACTGTTTTCTAATTTATTTTCCTCCAGGGCCAAGTAAAATTAGTGTCCACACATTTTGGACTAAAGCTTCCAGCATCACCCAACCAGCATGGTTGGTGGTTAGGAATGATGGGAAATGTAGTCTGTCTACAAAGCTCCAAGTTAGGGCAGGCTCTGGGACTTGACTTTTTGGGGGAGAAGCATCAACAAAAACTCTCTTGCATTGGTGTTTTGCATACTCTCTCACTCACTCCTAGAAAAGTGTTTTTCCAGAGGAGGTGTTCCCTGGCCTTCTTTCACAGCAGTTTTTAAAACCATCTTTTCCACCCCTATTCCCCCGAATTATCTCATCTTTCCCCAGGACAAGAACGAGCCCTTTCGACTGAGGTAGCCTTGCTGCTGATGAGTGTTAGAATACGGAACATTTGGTGGGCACCAGATTGGGAAAGATGGTCCTACCATGTGATCAAGCAACACCTCTGTTAATCCATTTCTGTGTATTTTGTATCCCCAGGATAAGCAAGTGAACCTGTAGCTCAGCCTTTCCCAAGCTACTGCCTTCCAGGTGTGACTGGACTACAAGTCCCAAAACCTAAGCACATAAGACTATGCTGTCTGAAAAAAGATGGGAGTTGTAGTCCAAACACATCTGGAAGACTGAGAATGCACCAATCTTTCTCTGAAGAAAATAATCCAAGTAAGCTGCGCTATTTGAAAGGGTTGTGGAATGGCAGGAATGGTAAACAGAAGTCAGGCAGTTGTTGCTGATGGTACTGCTGGATTACTGACCCAGGCCTAGCAAAGTAACAGAAGGGGAAAAAGTAACTTCTTTTATTTACTGTATAGTATAAATATCTACAGTTTGTGGCGAGTCTGGCACACTGGCCACAGAAATCACGAACCCCTGATTTGCTCCCACATCTGTCTGCTTCCTTTCTGGGTGGCTTCAAGCAATTTGAACATGCACTTCAGGAAGCCGTGTGAGCCAGGAGGAGAGAACAGCGCTTGGCTTTCATTGAGCATTATTCACTCCATGTTGTACAAAACGCTCTGATTGCAAGCAGTCGTCTTGACCCGATGCCGTCCAGATGGCCTTGGACTTTTTCCACCCCACCCACCGTGGCCAGTGGTCAGGAGTGCTGTGGGCTGTAGTCTAAAACACCTGGAGGGCACCAGTTGGGGAGGAAGCTTGCCTGCTCCTGGCTCAGGACCCGCTCTGGGTTCCAGGGCTTGGCAAACGGCTGGAGCAGACCCTGTTGCTGCATGGACTCAGGGGCTTTCCTCAGACCATGTAGCCAGAGGATGGCAAATTGTGCTGCCCACCCTCTGCCCTGTCCTGGGAGGTCCCCTGCCGACAACGTCAGCGCCCCAGGAACCCCTGCCAGTCTTGCGTGGCATTTGCCACAGAAAAGGAGCGGCTGGTGGGGCTACCCAGAGTAGCTGCCAGCTGACTGTTGTACTCAGTGAGAATCAGGTGCTGCACACTGGCAGCCGCTCTGTTTTATTGGAAGAAGCGTCTCCCTTCAGATAGATGTCAAGGCCAAAATGTAAGTCTGTGTCTCTCTCACTACAGCCAGAATGTAAGTCCTGCTGACAGAAGGGCAAAGGATTCCCAGCAACCTGATCCCATGATGGAATCAAAAGGATACTCTAACCTTTCCTTAAAAATAAAAGGCTTATAAAGTTGATCAGAAAGAGCCCCCTCAAAACAGTTGGTTAAATCTGGGCACTGCTGCTTTTTGCATGCTTATTTCAGAATTTGGTACCAAGGAACATTTTTGGGAGCATCAGGGATCCCTGGAACATAAGTTCAAAACTGCTGCTTGAAAGGATATAGGGTATTTGTTTGGGAAGTAGTCCTGGAGCATTTTGAGGACAGGCTCCCCAGGTGGGTCCCTGGGGATCCTCCTGCGCCTGCGGAATAGTCCAGTTGTGTCTCGTCCTTCCATTTGCCGGTTGGCACTTGGAGATGGAGCCATGCTGTCCAGTCAGTGGCGATGTTCATGCAAGTTCCCCTGCACATCATTTTGGCTACGGGTGAGAGCAGCCCTAGAAGCGTTCTGCTGCAACTCCCATCAGCCCAGGCCAGCTTAGCCAAGGGTGAGGAATCATGGGAGTTACAGGCCAGAACAGACCTGGAGGGACATGAGTGGCCTGCTCCAATACAGGCCATGTTGGGTGTGATGTTGCTGCCAGTATATTGATGTGGGGAGCAGCAGGGAAGCTATGCTGCATGGAGACATCATATTCCATAGAATGGAGGTTGCATCCTACACTCGACCAGTGTTTCAAGGCACAATTTGGCTCTTCTCTTGGCATATTGTTTGGAAAGCTTCTGTCTTATTTTGATTGGAGGCCAGCCTCCAAGGTCTCTGGCAAAGGTTGTTCGAAGCTCTGCCATCTCATACACCTCTTTAACTGGAGGTACTGGGACTTGAACCTTGGACCTTCCTGCATGTCAAGTATGTATGTTCCTCTCGAGCTGTGGTTGACTCAGGGTCACATAACTTTAACAGGCTAAATGAGGTTAAAGAGAAGTAATGCACATCCTGTTATCTTGAGTACACAACACCCTTGAAACTTTGTGGCACACCATTCTTCACCCGTCAAGTGGGCAGAACGGAGGCTGCAAAGGACCATCCAGGTAAAAAGTGGCACAGAAGAGTCCGTACATTTTGAATCTGGCCATTGGTCTAACGGCATGTGTATGTGCTGAAGCAGCTGCTTCACTTGAACACTTAGACACATGCATCTGTTCTTTCTAGAACTCTTTATTGTTCCATGCCAAGAACAGGTCCCTGCGAGTAGCAAACTCTTCAGTGCCAGTAAACAAATATCTCAATCCCCCGCTCTTTGAGCTGGAGGCTCCAATTAATAATTGAATAAGGATCTGCTTCAGAGCACTGCATTCCTCATAACCAGCTATCTTTTTTTTCCCTGGCACTATGGAAATAGCTTGGTTGCGCTACTGGCATTGCTTAGGAACACTTTGTAAGTGCTGCAAGCATCTTGCCTGAGTGTGTGTTGTGATGCATTCAGATAAACATTTCCTCAGATCGGGTGTTCCCAAAACTCTGAATTATTGTATATAACGCTTAGGGGCAAAGTTGTGATTTATTTCCTGAATTGACAATTGGTCATCCACGGCGACTTCTAGAGACCCTTTGGAGAAGGAAGTCTAAGTGGATGGTTTAAGGAAGGAAGCAAATTATTTTAGCGTGCAGGCATATCATGACCATTACCAGTGGCACAGGACAGATGTTGTGCCAGCTGCTCTTCTAACCTGTGCTAGACCATCAGATGGACAGGATGCTATGAGTTCCTGCCTGTTCCTTTCTTCTCCTGTCATCTGAAAATTCCCCTTCTCCTCTTTGGAGCTGTAGCTATAATTAGTTGCAAACCTGCCTTTCAACTATGACCGGAAACTATGTTTCTACACTCTGGCTTAAGCTAACCATAGTCAGTCAGTGGTTACGTAATGCTAAAAATGGTTAACTCTGCCACTTAACACTTTCCACTCTCATATGACTGTGTATTACTCAAATTGTTTTAAGTGGATTTAATCATGAGGAGAACGTAATATTGATCGAACAAAGGCAGTGTTCACAAGTCTTAATTCCTGTTTTTTGATCAAAGGACATTTGCAACAGAAATTAAATGTTCCTGTAATTATTCATTGGTTAGGAGTATGGGATAAGTGAAATAATTAAGCCCAAATTTCCTCTAGCAGCCATAATATCAATAGGATTTCAACCAACACAAAGACTGAGATACATTTAAATGGTGGTGAAATCACAGTGCCAATTTAACTAATGATTGCAGAGCAATCTGATCTCTTTGTGTGACTAGATCATGCACAAGATGGTCCGTCATGAACCAGCATGGTTTAATGCTTACAGCTCCAAAGCAGAACTTCACATTGGATGGTCTAATTTGGATCTGACAGAACGTATACACACAACCGCGAAAGCATACTGGCCCCAATCTGGCTGACATTTGCCCCAGTGAAATCAGTCGTAATTTTCAGATGATGAAGAATGAATGAAGAAGAATGAATAATGACAGGTGTGGGAGAAAGAAAACAAATTGCAGCAGAAGTACCTGACCCTTCAAGTTGCATGCATCTGGGGAGAATGGCAGCTGTGGTCCAACACATCTAAAGGGCGCTGGGTTCAGGGAGGTTAGACTAGAACTGGACTAGGACTACACCAGACTGTTCAATTAGCTAGTCGAGGTTGAACAAAATTTCTATATGAGTGGTTTTTTCCCCTTTAAACAACTTTACTAAGGTGCTAAGTACATCCTGCTCTGTTAATATGTAGCTGAACTTTGCCCTTCAATTTTCACATTCAGGGCTAGAGTCCAGGGTGGTCATGGTTGGATACGCATTGAGAGTTGGAAGGGGCCAAGAAGGCCATCGGGTCAAATCTCCTGCTCGGTGCAGGACTTCCAAATTAAACCATCCCTCTCCGATGGCTGTCTAGCTGTATCGAGTGCCCCTAGTATGGGGGAGCTCACCACCTCCCAAGGTCATTGGTTTCGTTGTTGTATTTCTCTACAGTCAGGAAGTTCTTTCAGATGTTCAGCCAGAATCTGGCTTTCTATGCCTTGAGCTTGTTATTCTGTGTCCTGCAGTCTGGGATAATCTAGGAGGGATCCTGTCGTTCCCTTTTGTGACAGCCACTCAGTTCCTTGTAGAATGCCAGGTCTCCCCTCAAACTTCTCTTATCAAGGTTAAACATGCCCAGTTCTTTCCATCCATCTTCATAGGGCTTTGTTTCCAGCCCCTGGATCATCCTTGTTGCCCTCCTCTGAACCCCTTCTAGCTTGTCTGCATCTTTCCTAAACCGTGGTGCCCAGAACTGAACACAGTACCCCAGATAAGGCCTAAGTAGAGGGGAAGTAGCACTTCATGTGATTGGGAAGTCATGCTTATTTATTTATTTATTTATTTAACAAATTTGTATGCCGTCCCCTTGCAAACAAGCCTCAGGGTGGCTAACAACATAGAAGAATACAATTTAAAAACAATACATAATTTAAAACTGGCCCATCTCAAGGTCTAAAAAATAAAAATATATAAATACAGCAATAAATAACAATATAAAATTAATAATTTAACAATTAAAATATTTCTTAAATAAAAAGGTCTTCGCCTGGCGCCGAAAAGCAAATAATGACGGCGCCAGGCAAGCCTCTCTGGGGAGCGCATTCCATAGGTGGGGCACCACCGCAGAGAAAGCCCTCCTCCAGGTACTCACTCTCCTTATTTCTCTCACGGAGGGTTCCCAGAGGAGAGCATCAGCTGCCGATCATAGGGGGCGGGAGGGCATATATGGTGTTAAATAAATACATGGCTGAGCAGGGACTAGAACCCAGATTTCCTGGGTTCTAGTCCCCAGGAAATCTGGGGTTCACACTCTTAACCACTACACCACACAGGCAACTTCTGTAGTTGTAGCCCCAAAATGCTCCTCGGAGTTTCTTTTCTCCTTCACCGTTGCAAATTGCTTTCGCACTTTTTCTCTCTGGCCCAGAAAACAGTGAAGGTGAGAAGGAGGCACAGGAGATGCCGCTGCTGACTTGCGCATTCAAGCAAGGAAGTGGCAGCTAGGGGATAAAAGCAATAGCAACTGGGGACAAACGGTGGTGAGAAGGCAGGCGCACTGAAGGAGGGGGCACACTGAGAGCAGCTCTTCAAAATCCTGCTCTTCAAAAGTCTGGGTCCAGCACTGTGCTTATTTTTTTAAGGGCTTCTGTTTCATGGAGCAACTTATTTACTGGTTCTGGATGGGTGGATCACCACGCTGCTTTCTGTTGTTTATTCTTGTGCTGTTACAAATTGCAGGGCATCCTGAGCATAAGGAAACCGTGTATTCTCTCTTAGTAGTTGCTGATACTTTTTGTTTTCAGAAAACCTTTTTCTAATGATAGAAAAGTGTTTTATGGAGCACAGCTGCGGCATTAACCTTTCTTAGATCTTGTGGCAGTGAGTTTCATAAATGAAAACTACTGGACAGAAAATTATGGCCACAAATGGGTATTAGGAGACATGCTTCCTTCTGCTGACTGATGAAATCTAAATCCAAGAAGCAGTGCTCTGGATTGTGTACTAAAACACAGGGCAGACGGTTCTATTTTTCATATGCTTTTTGTGAGCAGTTGCTGTCAACTTTCTGACTCCATTGCCGGTGAAACTGGACTTCTAAAAGCACTAGAGAATAAGGCTGACTGAAAAATACAAGAACCTTCTTCCAAGTAGATTGTGCTGTGCTCCCCCGCCCCCAACTTGATGTGAAAAGGAAGTGTGCTTTCATCCCGGCATAAGCTTTAAATTCTTCCTCCACCCAACCTCAGTGTTTCATCACCAGTCAGAGGTGATAATATGGATGGATCTTGACAGAAGCAAATGTGGCTGCCTTGGAGGAACTGTCTTGGCTTGAGTTGTGTTTGCTGTGTAAACAGTGTGGTAGTTGGATAGCAGGCTTGACCTTTCTTTATTTTGCTTTTTTGTACTGCATTTGTGTGGCTGCCTGCGTTGGGAGTTAAAGGTTCTTTGCATTCGCTGAAAGGGTATTCTTGCTTGGAAAGGTAATTTCTTCCTGCATCCGTCAAGGAAGTCAACTCATTTCTCTTTCAGCAGCCTAATTTAGGCTGCCAGCGGTGAGGCGTCCTTTTGTTGCTGTTATTGTTAGACTTTGAGTGTCAGAAATCCTTGGGATCTAATGCAGATCACCCAGAGATCTACCAAGAGATTCCAAACTGCCTTCCATCCCTCCCAGATTTGGAAACGTTTCAAAGAAGTAATTTTGTTTGATCAAACCTCTTGCCAGTCTACTTTGATATGTTCAGATTTTGAAAAGAGCCAAAACCCAACTCCTATTATATATCAGAGAGGGGTTTTTCAAAGTTCTAGTTCCCTCTGTTCTGGCTGAAGCATTCTCTCCTTGGCATTTCCTTCATGCCTGTCAATTCACTTTCAAAGCCTTGTAGTTGCTGTAGCTTGTAGGTTCATATCTTCGGATCGTTCTGGGGAGCCTGTGGATCTTGGTGGAGTTCCAGTCCTTTCATCCCAGGCAGTATTGGCACCCGGTCAGAGGTTATGGGAATTGAGGATTAACAACATCTGGAAGACCACAGTCCCCGACTTCTGCCGTGGGTGGATAAAAATCAATGATTGATGATGATGACGATGCCCAGATTTTTAAAATTTAAATTGGATTTTTAAAATAAAATGCGTTTTGAGGAAAATGTATCTTTCCTCTACCACCTCACCAAACAAACAACCAGCAAGTCTGTAGTCTCTGTCCTTTCCTTCCATTCCTCCGGCAGTGTCTGTCGTCCGTATTGAACTTCATGCTCTGAGCTTGCGGTGCTTGGGAGAGATCGTGTCCCAGGGTCAGAGCATGTGCTTTGTATGGTGAAGATGCAGGCTCAGTCCCATTGCGATCCAGTCAAAGAAGCAGCAGGTAGCCTGAGACCCCACCAGCCAGAGCAAGCACATAATCCAACCTAATACAAGGCCTTCCCCTCTGCTATTTAAATCTAACGCCTGCTCAGCAATGAGAGCTGGATGTGCGCGTGTGCATACGTATGCATTGCAGGCATGCGCACACTCACGCACATCCATGCACATGTGCGCCTTCTATCGCTTTTTAAAAGGTACTACTCAGAAATACTGTAATACTGACGTTCCCATTTTGTGGCTGCATGTGGTGCCCAGGGTCTCCTGTGGCAGCATCAAGCCACCTGCTGGTTCTTCGTATTTGCACAGGTTGGGAGATGATTCTCCTGTGCCCCCCATGCCCTGTAGTTCTTCTGCACATAGCCAAAGTTAGCTTGAGAGTCAGCAAAAGGTAGACGGAGTGGGACTAGTGGGAGTTTTACTGGTCTAATCTGGCAAAGCAAGAGCAAGAGCCTGTGAGCAGGAGTGCTTAGTTGGGGTCCCTGAGCACAGCCAAGCTGTGGCTTTCCTGTTAAGTGACCTTGAGCACCGACTCTCACTTTTTAAGTTTGCGGGCCAGTGGACAATAAAGGACACTAGCTTTAAAAAAACAAAGCAGAACCGAAGTCTTATGTAGACCTACACATTGTATTGTATGTGAAGGTAACACTTTTCCTGTTGTTAATTCCTGCTTTTCGGTTCCTCCATGGGATCTCCAAAGTTACTCTCAATAAAATGAGAGAGGGCGAAAGAGGATGTTGATACTCAGCATTGAAATTTTCAATGGGTACATCATAAATTGAGAGAAGGAGCCTTCTTTAATGGATGGTTATATCAGGAACTATGATTCTGTGGCACCAGCTGCTTGTGATTTCTGTGCATTCCAGTTTTGCTGCTAGACTTGACTACTTCTGCACAGCATTGATTTGTATACATTATTTGGCATGTGCACCTTGCACGCTGTGCAATTGCTTGGCATGTTTAGTTTCAGGTTGGGTCTGTTGCTTGGTGCGGGCTCAGTTTGAACCAAAACATGTCAAGTTCTTCCAAACATATAAGCTTGCCCAGTGGAATATTTGAAGTGTAAGTCACCTAATGCCAGCTCAGACTATTTATTTATTATTTATTAATTAAAAGCTTTTCTATCCCATCCCCTATAGAACGTCTCAGGACAGCTTACAATAAATAAATAGAACAGCCCCACAGTATTCTACCATTAATATACTAAAACCCCAATTAAAATCAATTAAACATTAAAATAACAGGAAAATAAAAAGGGTTTTGCCTGACGCCGAAAAGAATATACCGCTGGCGCCAGACTATTGGTTCATTTAGTGCTGTAATGTCTATACCAGCCTTCCCCAGCCTGGTGAGAACTGGATGTTTATTTATTATATTTTTACCCTGCCATTTTTTTCTGCGAAGAAACCAAGGCAGCTTATTATATCCTCTTTTCCCCTCTATTTTATCCTTGCCGGTAGCAAACCGATGAGGCTGAGAGTCGGCGACTACCTCAGTCGCCAAATGAGCTTCATGGCTGAAAGAGGACTAGGACTCTACTCCCACTCTTTCCAGTCCTAGTCCAGTACTCTAACCACTTTACCATACTGTCTCTTGGACTTCAACTACCAGGGTGCCCAGCCCACCTAGAGACTGGGCTGATGGAAGCTGGCATCCAGAACATCTGGGGAGCACCCAGTTGGGGAAGCCTGTGCCTCACTCAGCTCCGCAGGATAATTGGCTAGAAGAAATAGCCATTTGTCTAATTTGACCAATCCTCAAACAACCCCTGGCACCTGGGTTCCCATGGCACAAAAGCCCAAATCTAGAGTGACTTCTCTAGACAAAGCAATCCAATTGACTTGAGTAATCTAGGATAATTTCTGGATTCAAGAGGCCTGCCTGAAACCTAGAAAAATATTCCTTTGGCCAGACCTTTAACTAACATCAAAGGTCAGTTTGTGGGAGAAAATAAAACTTAGTCCTGCATTGGGAGAGGCTGTGGCTCAAGGTTAGGACGTGTGATTTTCATGCAGAAGGTTTCTGCTTCCCAGCATCTCCAGGTAAGACTAGCAAAGCTGCTTCCTGCCTTCCTGAAAAGCAAGGCCAGCCTTGATGATTAAAGGGCAAGGGTCTGACTTCTGTAAGACAATGCCTGGTGTTCCTGTGATCTGGGTCAGGAAATCTTTTGCTGCCTCAGGGTGGAACAGGCTGGGCTTTGTTGCTGAACCTTGGTCATTTCAGTGAACTCCTTGAGATAAAGAGAAAATACAATACCCTTTTTCCTTATGAGGCTTCCCTGTATTGGAACACATAACCATCCTCAGGCTGCAGATTTGGGCCTATCAGTAGGGTGGTAAATAGTGAACAATTTAGCCTGTTTTGTTTTTACTCACATTTGGACTTGCTGCCTCAAACATCAAAATGCCTTGGGACTTGGGACATCTTTGGGTGCTTGGTGGTTACATGGTCATGGGGAATTCAGACAACATCCATTCATCCGGCATCCGGTGGCTGTCCTGCTCTTGCTTCCTGATAGGCTGCTCCCAACGCGAATTCCATCTTTTCTTTCTAGTAAGAAAATGGTGGCAGAAACAGTAGGAAAATAGGAGAGAATTACAAATGCAGAGCAATGTCTCTGATCCACCTCCTACTTCAAGATGTCATGTGTGAGGCAGGGCAATTTCTTGGGGGAAAAGACTCATCTGGAAGTGTCCCCAACATTGAGTCCACATTTTGTCCTTCCATCTCTTGTGGCCTGTTTTCTGTTTTTCACAGAATCACAGAATAGCAGAGTCGGAAGGGGCCACAAAGGCCATTGGGTCCAATCCCTGCTGTTGCAGGACAACCACGCACACTTTCCCACTCAGACGACTGTCCAGTTTTGCCTTGAATGCTTCTAGTGTGGGAGAGCCCACCACCTCTCTGGGCAGCTGGTTCCACTGTCCTATTGCTCTGACACTGAGGCAGCGGGTTCCTGATGTCCAGCCTGAATCTGGGCTGTCGCAGCTTGAACTGATTATTCCATGCCCTGCACTCTGGTCTCAGCAAGAAGAGATCTTGTCCTTCCTTTTTGTGACAGCTAATGAGGTACTTATAGAGGGATGTCATGTCCCCACTCAGTCTCTCTTCTCAGGGCTGAGCATGCCCAGTTCTCTCAGTGTCTCCTCATAGGACAGCGTTTCCAAACCTGCATCATTGTGTCACCCTCCTCTGGACCCTTTCTAATTTTTCTGCATCTTTCTTAAATCTTGGTGCCCAGAACTGGACACCGTGTTCCAGGTGAGGTCTAGTAGTGAACTACTACTTCTTGTGATTTGGATGTAATACTTAATTAATGCATACCAAAATAGCATTTGCCCTTTTAGCGGCTACATCATATTGTTGGTTCATATTTAGCCTGTTGGCCACAATCACTCTAAGGTCTTTTTCTTTTTCAGTTCTGTTGAGCCACATATTCCCCATCTTGTATCAATGCATTTGGTTTCTTTTTCCTAAATGGAGGACTTGGCATTTGCCTCCGTTGAATCTCATTGTGTTGCTTTCAGCCCCAACATTCAAGTTGATAATCACCCTGGATCTTCATTCTGTCTTCTGGGGTGTTTTCTATCACCTGCAAATCTGATTATCTTTCCTTGCATTTCTTCATCTAAATCATTAATGAAGATGTTTGTTGTTCTGCTTGTTTGTTTGCCTGCTTGTTTCTTGTGATGCTTGTTTAAATGCAATTCCAGCGCTAGCTTCTTGCATATGGACTTGATTTATCCAAATCAGAGGGTATCCCATGAAGCAGTTATTGATAAGGCTGAAGCCTTTTCCTCCCGGTTGCACTGCTGCTGTTTGCCTATTCAGAACCCAGGAATGCTTTTGCCCAGGTTAAAATATAGCAGCTCAGTTGTTTGGGATAAGGAATAATTCTGTCTCCTCCAGCTAAAAAGTTTCTTTGCTTTGGCTTCTTACACCTCTTCACTGCCAACTATCCTAACTTCTCAAGTGCAAATTATGTATTTGTGCTTTTTTAATGTAAAACAAACATTTGCACTTCTTTGTTTGGAATTAGTACAGCCTGGAGCATCAGTGTGCCACCAGCTTTTTTTCCTTTGCTGTCAGGATACACATTCATGGGACTGTAATACAGAAAATTACTCGGGATGCAGGTGGCTCAGTGGCTTAAGCTGCTGGGCTGGTGGATCGAAAGGTCGCCAGTTCGAATCTGCACAACGGGGTGAGTTCCCGTTGCTCCGTCCCAGCTCCTGCCAACCTTGCAGTTCGAAAGCATGCAAATGCAAGTAGATAAAAAGGTACCACTTTGGTGGGAAGGTAACAGAGTTCCGTGCACCTTGGTGTTTAGCCATGCTGGCCACATGACCACGGAGACGGGGGACAAACGCTGGCTCCCTTGGCCAGGAAATGGAGATGAGCACCGCCCCCGAGAGTCAGGCATGACTGGACTTCACCTCAAGGGGAAACCTTTACCTTTACCTTTAATACAGAAGATAGTATTAATCCAGTACCATGATGGGTTTTAAACAGTTTTTCTGCTTACACTAGAATATGTTCTGCTGGATTGTGCTCATGAGGGCTCAGACTTGTGTATTTTTCTGCCACCCTTAATGGCACACTGAATTTCTGAAGTTAGCTTGATTTGTTCCTCCTCTTCAATGCTCTGCCATTCCTGATTATTCCATTTTCCCATTCAACTGTGTGACCCTCATGTTTGTTCAGGCAACATCAAAGATGCATGACTGTTTAAAACAATGAATGCAGGAGGGCTGTTGGGATCTTGAAATACAATTGGTTGGCCCTTAAAAAAAGAGATCGAAATAATCTTTGTTTAGCATGCAGAGTTTTCATGCCCTCTTGAGGATTGTGCAGTAAGTGCACGTCATATGGAAGAGGCATTGAGAAATGAAACTTAGATTTCTTTTACTGTAAGGTTGGTGTATAGTAGCTTTCCCCAACTTGGTGAATTCCAGATGTTTTAGGTGACAACTCTCAGCATTCATGACCATTGGCCATATTAAGTAGATTCACTAGAGTTGTAGTCCAGAACATTGAGCAGACACCAAGATGCCAAGGAGAGCTAGCTCTCCCTCCCTCCTTCTTTCTCTATGTTTTTGCTATCCTTAACATTGTGTTTGAATGTATGAACAGGGTGTGTGATTAAGGTGTTACCTTGACCAACAAGATATGTGAAAATGTAAAGCTTGATCATTGCTTTTTATCTTATTATCTTGATTGCAAAATATTTGTTATTTTCCCTACATTTCCAACTTTAGCAAGAGCATGGGAAAGTGGGTACCTAATGTGGATGTGGAGACTGAGACCAGATAAGCTTGTACATTAGAGTAGCCCTGCAGTGTCAGCCAAGAGATTGTCTAAGCCAGCATGATGTTTTTTACAGTGGCCCAACCAAAAGCCTCAAGGAGCCCGCAGACTGGACACCAGTGAAGCTAAATGGTGGTTGACTGAGTCCTGCTTGTAGAACCAGGCTGCAGATATGACATGTACTGGATTTGTGTTTGTCACTGTCCATTTATTTATTTAATATTGTGATTTATATCCTGCCTTTTTCCTACAAAGGGCCCAAGGCAGCTTACATCATCTCTCCTCCTCCATCTTATCCCCACAACAACAACCCTGTGAGGTAGGTTGGACTGAGAGTCTGTGACTGGCCCACAGTCACCCAGTTGGCTCCATGGCTGAGTGGGGACTAGAACCCAGATCCTCTGATTCCCAGTCCCACGCTCTTAACCACCACATCACACTGGCTCTCCATGGAAAACTTGGCCATTTGGCTTAAGCTAATACCTGCTTTCATGCTCTGGTAGCAATGTCAGCAACTCCATTACTTAGAAGTGAAGATCCGGGGAAGGCTCTTTAGGGTCCAGGGAGAAGAGGGGTCCTTCCCATCACCCGCAAACCTTGTGGTGCAACAAGACTTGGCAGCCCCTCATGCAGGTCACTGCTTCCTGCCATCTCTCTCCCTTTTTCCAGCAAGTCTTTAGAAGAGGCAGCGGTGAGCTGGGTATAGAACTTTCAGTGGAAGAGACGGCCTGCGGAATGGAAAAACAATGGAATTGTTTGTCTATCTTGCAGTTAACAAGCATGTGAAATTTTACAACTTTGGCAGAGAAGACATTCCACAGTAAAAGCACCAAAGTGCATCACTTACTCCCACAAACAAGTACAGACACCATGTTGAGTTGTACCTGCAGGAAAATGAGATGGGAATGAGGTAGAATCGGCTGTGTCACTTCACACACTGTCACTGGGGTGCAAGTGTCTGTGTTTAAATGCCATTCTTCTTTAAAAAGATTGAAATTGAAAACAAGCACAACGAGGAGGGAAAGGTCTAGGATAGAACCCAGAGGATGTACTGGCTGAGCATTCAAATCGAAGCATTTGAAGATGTGAGTTTTCTATCCCACCTCACCTTCACAGGCTGCAGTGGTACCGTCCATTCTTCATTTTATTCTGCAACATGTGTAGACCTGGGCAAGCTTTTTGTTCCAACTACAGACTCCTCTGGTACATGGAATGTGAAACTGCCCAAATTATTAAAATAAAGCAGAAGAGCAAAGGTGTGGTTTTGGTAGGTGGTGTTCTCATTTCCTGCTGTGGTTATGTTTCAACCTGAAACTCTGTTTTGTGCTTTTCAGCAGTCCCCCGCTTCCCTCCGGTTCTCTTTCTCCACCAAATCCACCTGCTAAAGCAGGAATTCATTGACCTTTTTTTGGTATATGTTGTAGTCTCATCGTGAGGCAGGTTTTTTAAAATTGACCTCATTACGCTCCTCCTCTGCTCTTGATCATTTCAAGTCTTTCATTTCTACACTGGCATTTTAGTGGATGGCACACAAAAAAGGGAAAACTTGTAATATCAGGCACAAAGTGCATAGCTGGGTACAGGGCCGTTTCATTGGAACAAGCCCTCCATACATAAGGTGGGGTGGGGAAATATGAAATGCACCCTTCATTCCAACTGTGGCATCACCTTTCTCACTGCACACACCGTTCATTTAATTCTCCCTGCCTATTTTGTAAAAAAAAGAGAGATTGTGCAAACGTTCATCCCAGCTCAGGTGTTACCGTATTTTTTGCTCTATAAGACTCACTTTTTCCCCCCTCAAAAGTAAGGGGAAATGTCTGTGCGTCTTATAGGCCAAATATGTGTGTGCAGTAAGTCTGTCAGATGTGCAGCCCATGGGGAAGCGATGGGGAATGTGCCTGTGATGATGTGCCCATTTGATTCAGAATAGGTTTTTTTTCTTGTTTTCCTCCTCTAAAAACTAGGTGCGTCTTATGGTCAGATGCGTCTTATAGAGCGAAAAATACGGTGTATTGTACTTTATCATGAACCCCTTCAGTAATCAGTTGCAGTAACTAACAACTGAAAATTGGGAATATTGTGTGTCTAACTCTAGGAAGCCCAGGATGGCCTATGTGGCTTTCTCTCCACTTTTATCCTCATATCAACCCTGTGGAGGAGGTTAAGCTGAGGAATAGTGACTGCCCAAAGATTACCAAGTGAGTCTTGTATGAGTAGGAAATTGAATCTAGACCGCTCTAGCACTCCTGGGACATACACAGCTTTCAGGCATATATCTTTTTTTTTTTTTAAACTAGAACTCTGAGGTCAACTAGCCAGGTGCAAAATAGAAACTCAGTGGGTGGAGCCGATTATGTACTGATAAGCTTTATACTGAGGCAAGTGCAGGCTGTAACTGAGTTACTACAGATCAACCTTCCCAAACCTGATACACTCCAGATGTGCTGAACTGAAACCTGCTACTGTCAAGATGGACTCACTGTGACTCTCCAAACTTTCAGGAAATAATTTGCCTGCCCTATCTGGAGACTCTGGGGATCAAACCTGGCACCTTTCTGCATGCAAACCTACCATTGAGCTATGGCTGCTTTCCAGCTAGATGGGAATTGCGGTCTAACACATCCTGGGGTAATCAGGTTGGGGAAGACGCCTACAGGTCATGGATGCCGGCACCTCATTTTGGTGGAAGCCTTGATGATCTACTTATGAAACCACCAGGAGCCAGGAATCCTCACTGCAAATTGAACAGAGATCTCCTGATACCCAGTTGAGGTTCTGCCCATTCCTGCACTCCACCACCCTGGTTCTGAGAGGCTCTATTGTGTTAATGGTGGTTATTTTTTTACTGCCTCACAGCAATTTTGTTTGTAAGCCCCTCCTCATGTGCCTGAGGGGGAAGAAGGTGATAGGAATGTTCTACATTAAAATCCTGTCTTTTTTAGTCAAGCTGCAAATCACAGAGTGAGAAATGAACCAGGACCCTTCCTTGGAGGATGCTCTGGCTTTCTCCAGCCCTGCAGATCCTGACCTCTAATCAGCTGTTTGCACCCTGCGCTGGTTTCTCGTTTTTATGAGGATTCTCCATGGCCAGTATCCTCCTTAGCAATAATCTATTTGTGAGGTGGACTTCACACCTTCTAGAAGAGCATTTCCTTCCTGTGATAAGTTTATGTGTCTTGTAAGAGAGACAGCAACATAAATAGCCCCTTTTGTTCAGTGGGGAACCAATGCAGTGAGCACGAATTGGCAAGACCTTGAGCAGAGCTATTCAAACCAGCATGCTCCCCATGGCCAGTGTTCAGGCCTTTGGGTTTTGGTTTTTATGGTTTTGGGGAGGTGAGCAAAGTTCTTGGGTTCAAGAGAGATCACTTTGCCCGTCTCGTTTCTCTTGTTGGCCAGCCTCAATTGGTGCAAATGCTTCGCTTATACCCAACTCTGCAGTAGACACATTAGCTAGAAAGAAAAAGTCATCATAGGTCAGACAGGTGAATAACAGCCCTGGGTCTAAGAGGTGCTTCAGTGGAGTTGTCTGCACCATGCTGGCTCCAGGTTTTTGAGGGCCCTTGGGCAGGCCGCCTTCAGCAGGCCCCTGCTTCAATGACTCCTCCTTCCATCAGCCACTGCAGTTCCTCCTCATCTTTCTCACTATTGCTGTCACTTGCTTGTTTGTAGGCGGAGAGGCCACAAGAAGTAGCATATACTGCTGTGCTTCATCACCGCCATTGATGTGGCCAGAGTGTGAGACAAAGGAGCAAACAGGTTGCAGTGTTGAAGCAACAACTCCAGGGGGCTCTTCTGTTGGCTGATTCTGGGATGTGAGCCCTCAGCAATTGCCTCATTGTAATGCTGACCTTGAGCTCTGTGCTGTTTCCCTCCCTCCCTCTGTGTGTGTGTGTGTGTGTGTGTGTGTGTGAGGGAGGGAGGGAGGGAGGGAGGGAGGGAGGGAAACAGCACAGAGGGCTTAACTAGCTAGGTTACTTTCTCACCCAACAACTCCACCACCAGCACCCCTGTTGCATTGAATCTACTCATCCCATCTAAGTATTTGCCTAACTGAGCTCTTCCTTGCCCTGCAGAACATCCCGTTGACCAGCACAAGGATATGGTTCAGGTTTTTAATACCAAGTTGCAGAAGAATCCACACCAGCAGTGGCTGGATTCATAATGAATTATTTAACCTATTGTTAAATTTTAATTTTCATCATCATTACATTGCTGTCACATCTGTGTGCCTTCAAGGTGTCAAGGCTGTAACTCTGTTCTCCTTCCAAGCAGAGGCAAACAGGAGTCTTCTGGGGAAAAGCTTCCTTAAGTTAATGCAAGTGGAGTGTATCGCAGAAAATTAATAACAAAGGAAGCAAGCACAGTTAGACTGCTAGCTATTAAGGAAGTGTGACCTGTTGTAAGAAGTTGATTCTCAGCCTCCTTTCAAACTCAAATGGCCCACACAGGCCTGTGAGGCGCTTGTTCTCCCCTCAGGGCTGACCTGGTGTGTCCAGCACTTCTCAGTTGGTCTGCCTTCTTTGCCTGACCCCGCTTAGGATGGGTGATGGCCGATCTTCCCTCCACCCCCTTAGCAGGTTCATTTTGCTCTCCCACTGTGCCTGACATTGAGTGTCCCTCCTGCTGCCTGACTTATCTTTGGGTTCGCTGCCTTGGCATCCCCCTGCGGATTCTAACCCCGCTCCTTGTCTGAGTGGAACCTGTGCCTACATCCCTGGAAGGCTGGCGGTCCTGTTGCGGAGGCAGCTTTTTTGAGTGTGTGCCAATGGGGATAAATGTAAGCTTCACATTGATCAGCAGAGCTGGCCTAGCAGAATCATTCCAAATGAGGACGGCATGTTCATACTACACAACTTCCCTCTGTCTAAAATCGGGTAGGGCTGCCTGCCTTATTTTGAAATGTGCACCTGATGCTGACATACAAGGCTAATTGTCAAGTGCAGATCCTTCAACAAGTGATGTCTGCCAGGGACCACGTCCCTGTCCTTACTCCCCAGGGGTAATTGCTGCATAGGGTTGGTGATGCTTGATTTTTCATGAAGACTGTAATTGGGGAAAGAGGGGTTAAACTTTCTGTTCCTGTGTTCTCTGATTCTGATGTAAATTATGTGCCCAACACTTCTATCTCTCTCGCTACTTCTGCTATTGCTCCTTCCCAGCATTATTTCTACAAGTTACTTATTTAGAAACTTTTCTGTGTAATTTTGAGGCTTCTCAAAAGCCTGGCAACAACTTCTCAATGAAAAGCCTAGTTAACCATCTGCAAATTCCCACAAAAGTAACTTGTTTTCCTCTGCTGAGCTTCCCTCACATTGTGCATATGGAAAAACCCATGGATAGAGGCATTCTCCTTAGAGGACAGGTTGCCTCACCTGGGGCTGGTTGGCTTAGAAGTGGGTGAGTAAAGAGGCAATACAGAAATGTATAAAATTGTGCAAGGTATGGTGGGGAGCAGAGAGCTGTGTGTGTCTATCCACTTCCTGCACACCATAGCCGTGCCCATTTGCTTGCAGCCTTCATTATATCAGCGTACCATACAATGGCTGCTCCTTCTGGAGTCTGCCAGACGGCCACGTCTTCCGCCAAGCACCATTTGAGAGCCAGTGTGGCGTAGTGGTTAAGAGCCTGGGACTGGGACTCGGGCGATCCAGGTTCTAGTCCCCGCTCGGCCATGGAGCCAACTGGGTGACTCTGGCCCAGCCACAGACTCTCAGCCCAACCTACCTCACAGGGTTGTTGTTGTAGGGATAAGTTGGAGGAGATGTAAGCTGCCTTCAGCTCTTTGTAGGAAAAAGGCAGGATATAAATCCAAAAACAAACAAACAAACTTTGGCTTCCTGGCCTTTGTTCAGTTTTTTTCCTCATTCTAAAGGGTGAAAGGCTGGTGGGAAGAGCCTTAAGACCATCCAGGCTGGTACGTTGGCCCTGCCTCCTTTACCTTTGGCCCTGCTTGCTGCTGGATTGTGGTCCCTGAGAGCTTCTCCAGCACGGAACCTGGCTGCCATGTTGCAAAGGCTACGGTTTGTTTCTAGCGTGCCGGTCCCAACAGGTTTCTTCGTAGCGACAGGAGCACGCTTTATTCAGAACAAAGAGCCAAGAGGGTCATAGCGGTCAGGGAGCATATCTCGTTTATGCACGTGAACCGGGAAGTCACCTTAGCATGGTCTCATTGGGTGATATTTGCCGCCACGCGGTCCTGCCGGATGACATTTTCCCACTCTGCTGTCCTCTTTGGGCACCTGCGCTCGCGCTTTGGATAGCTTTGGATTCTTGGGCATTCAGTTGACCAGTAAAATATGTCAGAGAGAAGCTAAGGTTGGCGTGAACTGAGCTATCAAGGAACAGAATGCAATGTCATTAAGGATAAGGCCAGGAACATCGGCACACCACCTCCTGCAGGGGAATCCATTGAATAACTTTTGACAAGTTCATGTCCGGAGTCAGGCTGAAAGAGGCTCTGCTCTCCTTGCATAGAGAAGGCTGAGCTACAGGGACTGGGGGGCTGGCTCAGTCTAGGTCCGCTCTATAAGTAGAGAAGTTGCAGGCATTTTATGGGCAAGGGCTGGAGCTCAGGGGTAGAGCACCTGCTTTGTACATCAAAGGTCCCAGTTTCAATCCTTGGCATCTCCAGGTAGGGCTGGGGACAACTCCTGCCTGAGAGTCACTGCCAGTCAGAGCACAGTACTAAACTAGTGTGTGCTCTGGCTTGATATTAGGCAGCTTCCTGTGCTAAAAATCCTTGGGAAAATAGAATTTTTCCCTACAGCCAAAAAGAGAGCAGTTTTGGCATCAGATGAACCTCATGCATCACCAGGCACCTTTGTAGAAAAGGCAGGTGCTCTCAAGAGGGTGGGTAGATTGGCACGAGAGAAAGCACACTTTCAGGCTAATGCTACAATGACACGAACATGGTGTGTGGAAGTGTGAGGGGCACATGTCCCCCAGCCTGCAGTCTCTGGAGGGAGCTCAAAAGCCTGCATGTAACTCATAATGTAACAACAGCTGTCGTTTTGGAGAAGCAGCATCACACCAGCAGCTTCCTGTTTGTGAAATGCTGATCCGTGTCTCCACGCTGGTTGTAACCAATATGACTCTAGTCACCTAATCTACAGGATGTATTCAATCTTGATACAGGAGAGTAACTGACCTGCCCCCACCGCAGTTTCAGAACCCTGCGGGAGGAGCCAGAGCAACCCCCAACTTACCCGGGAATAATAGCTTACCACTCATTCATTTCATCCATCCATTTATTATATTTCTGTATCTCCCAATTTCTAAAGCCTAAACATAAAAACCAATGTAGAAAAGTAAAACAACAACAACAGTATATCCCAGGATTAAATACAGCTATTAAATGCCATGCTGTACGATGCCAAATACCTGGGAGTAGAGGTATCTTAACTTGGCATCAACGAGTTCAGAAATTAAGGAGAGCCCTGCTGGATCAGTCCAGAGCGAGTTATGTTCACACGTACACTGCTCCTGATATGAATTAGGACTAATAGCACTCCTTCTCCTCCTCTACTTCATCATCATCTTCATCATTATTTTGCCATTGGTTTGTCCAGTCCCCGTTTAAAGAAATCCAATTTGAGACTGTCACTGCATCATGGAGAAGTGAATTCCATATGTGCTGTTTGAAATAATACTTCCTTTTATTTGTCCTAAACCTGCCTCCAGTCAGCTTCATGGGACAACCCCAGGTTCAAGTATTATGGGAGAAGATAGATCTCCCCCTCTCCTCTTCTCTCTGCACCATGCATTATTTTAAACACCTCTATCATGTCTCCACTTAGTAAGCTAAACAATCCCAGATGTTGTAACCTTTCCCTCTTGATCTTTTGGGTTGATCATTATAACTTGGCAGAATGCATAGGAGCGTTCCTTCATTCTCACAGGGCAGACACAGCGTGTCCAAATCTGACAACTCCGTGCTTTGCTTGCAGCCTTCATTACATCAGTGTAACACAAAAATGTGCTAGCAGACACCCTGTCCCTCCTAATTTCTTTTATTTTTTACAATTTTATGTATATTTAATTGGGAGACTAACATGCTGAAGGGCTGCCCTCCAGCACTGTCTTTACCAGGTTCCAAACAGTGCTTTGATGCTTTGGGGTGTACGTAGTCTCTACCTTTGTATTGTGCTTGTGTTCTTGGGCAAGTAACTTCTTTCAGTCTTAACTGTTTGCCTTCTTGGAAATTACTCTGTTTTGAAACCAGCTGTGCCAGTTACCATAGCAGCCATGTTATGCATGAGCAAGCTTTCCCTTGCATGGCTACCATTTTGTGAGTGTGCTCAAGGTGCTCACCCAAACCAAAATAAGTCCACTTACCCCAAACATTTTGGGGACCCTGGGTTATTCAAAGCCTATTCGGAGCCTGGCCTAGGAATAAGAAGTGGCTAATAGTGGCCAGCCTGCCTTCCCATCTAGCCAGTATTATTTACAGCAGCCCTCCAGCATCACAGGCAGAGAGACCCTCATCCTTCCGACTGGAGATGAGGATACCAGGGACGGAGCCTGGGACTGGGGGTTCCTCATGGCACCATCCTGCAGCAACAGTGTCTGGCTGGAATACACAGAACACATCCTGGTGGCCTCACCGTGCATGGGGAAATCGCAAGCCGTTATCTTTTTCAGCCAAACACATTTACAAATAACCTTCTTACTTAAGACCAAACAAACTTTTGAGGAACCACAGAGTTCCCTGGAATGCAATCTGAAACATTCTGCATTATACGAGACGGGTTTGTGGGTGGTTCTCAAGGTACAATCCTATTTTGAATTGTTCTCTACAACTCTTCTTTGCTTATTCTCCATTTCTAAACATCAGATGCCCTTATGGCTTAGTTATAAAGTTATACTGCTGCTGCTACTACTAGTGCTATTAATGTCTTGTGATCTGGCTGCAGAGTTGCAGCCTTGCTTGGCATAGGGCAAAACTTGAAGTAACCAAAGCAATATTTTTTTTAATCCAGAAATTATTACCCTGGAGTACTTGAGTCTACAGGAATAGCCTCCAGCGCCCGGCACACAGTGGTGTCCTCTCTTGTCAGTTCCATTTAGCTCTCACGTCTAGTTGCTGTTGAAGTGTTCTCCTTTGTGCAAAAGAAAAAAAAAAGCGCTACGAACTTGTCCTGTAAAAGATATAAGCAAAAATATGAGAAAACTGGGCTTTGGGATAGAGATTTGCTTTGCAGGGCTTGAAGGGGATTTGTTACAGCATTCAGGAATTGCCTCTGCAGCAGATTCAGTGCTGAAGGGACTGGAAACTAAGCAGGGACACGGAGAACACGGAGAACTGGGAGCTCTGAGGACTTTCCAGGAGCTCATTTTAAAGAAGAGCCCTAAGAGGGGCATACCCCTCCCCGTGACAGCCCGAGCACTGGGCATCCTCTGCAGTCACAGCATGCTGGAAGGCTACGCAGGGAAGGCTGAGAGAAGGAGCAGGACGGCTGCTTGGAGGGGAAGCGTCTGCCGGGGCAGATCCCACTTCCCTTTTCATGCCAAAATGCACACTTGGACTTCAGTTCCTAGGCAAGGCCAGAAAGAGCATTTTGCTTCATGGACTAACCCAGGGGGAAAAGCGCCCATGTCCTGCAGTGTTAGGATCCCGCCAAAAGCCATGCGCCTTTCTTTCCCTTCTAACTATCTTTCTGATTCATCAGCTGGGCTGTGTGCTGGAAACACACTTTGTGGTTTATTGCTGGGGAAATTACACAGTTTCCTCTATGCTGAAAGTTCCAAAGCATGCCCAAGTGACGGAGAGCCGCTGCCTGGGGCAATCCGGCTGCCAGTGTCCATGCTGGGGAGATGGTGCCCCGCGGGCGACTGGAGACCCGTCCCACAGCAGTCGCAGGGATGATGATGAGGTTTCTCTTCCGCACCAAGGCAAGTGCAGGCGATCCTTGCTTTTGGCTTAGCCGGGCAGGGGCATGCGCCACACGGCCAGCTCCCTTGCAGCTGGCCCGGGAGAGATCAGTGGGGCTGTGACGTGACCAGAATGGGGGTAGCACCAGAGACAGAGGAAAAAGAAGGAGCCACGGCAGGTACAGAAAGATTTCTTGGTAGGCACGATGCGTTTTGGAAAAATCCTTCCTTAGGCATGCTGGGTACAACAGATTGTTTTTCTGAAGTGTGTGGGGTGTGCAAATGGAGCTTTCTTTTACATCTGGAGTTTCTCCCCTCTTTTTTCTCTTGCTGTGAGGCTGAGAGAATCAGGGGGTGGAGAGCAGAGTTCAGGCGCGATTGTAGAGTGGCTGCGGAGGAAGGCTGTGGAGCAGAGAGATGTGCCTCTTGTTTTCGGTGAGGCCCTGTGCAAAGCATCAGATTGCGGGGCGATACAAGTCTCACCTCTACCTGTCCTTGCATCCTGATCAGTGCTGCTTTGATCTGACAGGCAGGGGGCTTTCCAGGCAGTTGAGGACTGGCAGTGAAGCAGCAAAGCGGAGGATAGTGTGGTAGAAAGGAGGTGCTCTGGGGAGCTTGTGGGGTGCTTGCTGCGGGGGGGGCACAAGGGGGAGTTTATAAGGGGTGCCAGTGCCAGAGGCTGCTGCCAGTTTTCCTCTTCACAACTGAGGACCCTCCTTCCAATTAGCTGTTTGCCTGATGCCGAACCTCATTGCCCCCAGGGGAGATAAAAACTTGATGTTTTTTAAAGAAATAAAAGAAGTCAGGCTTCTTGATTTAAATCAGATTTTTACATTTAAGTTGGATTTTTTATATAAAATGCCTTTTGAGGGAAAAAACTATGTAAGTATAGTTTTCTATTTAAGATACATTATATTCCAAAGGTTATTCATCATGAAATAAGGATTAGTTTTTAATTATGTAGCATGAGGCTGTGAATTCATGCATTGTTTATTTTTTTGGGGAAATGAATGTCATCAATCCTTTCACAATGTTGTGCTCTTTCAGAGGTTTCTGTAAGAGCATTTGACAGTTTTTCTGTCTAGAAGATCTTATTGCAGATGCTTGGTTTTACCGTTCTCAAAACTGTGAATTTGTGTCTGCAGAGATCACATGCCTCTTCTTCACAGCAAAAATGTTACAAAATAAACATACAGAGTTGAGAACAAGGCCTTAATCCTGTTGCTCCTTTGCAAATTTATGTACACAGAATCAATCCTTCACCTGTTAAGTGCTAATTTTTTAAAAATTCAATGAATAGAAGAAGCTTGTTGAGAGGGAATAGATCTGCACAAGAAGCTGAGTCTGAGGAGGGAGGAGCAAGCAGCAAAAATGAAAGCGAAACCTTCTGAGGCGACTATTCCACAAGTCTTTGAATCTTTTTGTGTATAGCCTGAGGTTTATCGTATTATTCTTTCCCTGGAAAAGAAAACCTATAATGGCAGCAGGCCATAAAAGAGACCCAGTTTGGGAATATTTTGATGACGTTCCTCTACATACAGGTAAGGCAGGCATGTGTGCAAATTATGTAAAAATCATGTTTTAAATGTAGTCTTGCTCCTAAGCATTTTCTGCTCTCTGGGCTTTTAGTGGCTTTTATATCTGGCTAGTAAATATAATTCTGGGGAGGAAAACTGGTGCAAACATGCTGGAAATGTTGCTGCACTCGGGAGTACAACCTCTGCTGCTATAGCAGCTTCTGCAAAGAATAATCTTTTACCCAGACTTCCTGAACCTGGTGACCTCCGGACGTGTCAGACTACATTTCCCACCATCCTTAGCCAAGAGGGCAATTGCCTGTTGGCTGAGGATGGTGGAATGTGTTGCCTGGCACATCGGAGGGAACCAGGTTGGTAAATGCTTGGACTCCGTGCGATCTTTTAGAACAGCATTCTCCAATTCTTCAAACATTGCCAAAGGCCACCAAATGATGATGAGAACTTGTGCAGTCTTTGGTATCGTGTTCTCAACTGCCTAAGAGCCTGAAGGAAGAATTGTAACGCTGCACTGCTAATATTTCATGGCTCCATGATGTTTGCATAAGACGGCTTCTGGGGAGAAGCTCATGCCTTTGGAATTTTGTTTGGCATATATCAAAGTTGTGAAAGCAAAGCCTCTGGACAGGTTTGCCAGCAAGAGAATCGGTTCCAGGTTTCTGGGGTATTTGGCAAAGTGACCAGTGGCACAGCCCCTTCTAAGGGAGCCCAGTGGAGGCTGCCCCAGACCAGAGCTAAGTGAGGGGCATGATGGGTAATTGAAAAGATGGCTTCAAGCATGCCCCCACTGGTGATTCAAAGCAGCAGGGCGAATTATTTTAAAGAGAGGAATTAGGGAGGTGCCTAGTTGTCTGCCAGGTCACTGGAACTCCAGCACCTCTTGAGAGTGCCAGGCTGATGCCACACCTCACTGCTGACACACAGACTTGAGATAATATTCTCCGCTAGGAAACCTGCGGGTAACATGGCGCAGGTTGCAACCCCCCTGCATGGCTTGCCATTCGAAGGCAGCTGCAAGGATTATACGGGATGATTCCACGTAACTTTCCTCACCGTCTGCTTTCCCTGAAGCAAAGGTGGGCAGAAGTTTTGGACCTCAGTCCCCAGCATTCCTGACCATTCACTATGATGGCAGGTGCTTTTCTAAGCTGAAGTTTACAATATCTGCAGCTGGCTACCTTCTGCATCCTCCTGCCCTAAGGAAAAGGGAGAATACAAATGTAAGGAACACATACCTTGTAACTGCTGTAATATTTTCCCACAACCCAACTGGAAATCAACTTCATCACTGAAAGCACTTCATCCTAAAATGGAAGTGTTCCATTCCTGTAAAAAGACAGCAGTTTGCAAAGCACTTAATTAACATTCTAACCATTCCCCCCCCAAAAAAAACACATGCAAAGATTCTTTGAGTTTTCGTCAAACGCAAACAAAGCTAGCTCCTTAGCTACAATTGTGTATCCTGTTTCCAAAACCACCTGAAAAAGACAGCAATATCAAAGTGGCAGGGGAAAGGCTGGGTTTTTTCTTATAGGGGAGGGCCATGTGTAGGCTGTATCATTTGGAAGCTCCAGTCTGAATCACTTTGAGAACAGAGTTACTGCCTGACACGCCAAACGAATTACCATAACTTGTGTCTCCACCTAGGAGTGCGAGCCAATTGCTGCTCTCTTCCGCTTTCTTTCTTAGCACTTTAGTGAAATATTTGTGTTTTGTGTGGGAGAAGTCTGGCAGAATTTGGATTTCTGCAGCACTTGCAAGCTTCGCCTAACCATGTGTGGGACCTCACTTTGCTTGTGCCGGTCATTTCAACTTCTCTAAGGCTGGTTCTCATGGCCTTTCGCTTGTAAAACTCTATAATCACGTGGCTCCTGAGGGTGTCTGAGAGCTGACAATACTCCTCACTGTCTTAGCAGCTAAGGAAAAGCTTTCAAGCAAGTTTCATATCCTGTTAAGCTGTGTTTTTGTTGTAGGGGGCTTGAGAGCTCTATGAGAAAAAGGGATGTTTTTCTCATCCAGTTTGCAGTCAGAGGCTTCAGTTCCTGCATCTTAGCCCACCCTTTATCCAAGGAATTCAGCATGGTCTACCGGCTGGCGAGACTAGTCGGCTCCCCATGTTTTTCTTCTGGCAGCCTTGTGGCCACTGGTCCTGCACGGGGATTTGAACCTTCTCACTCAGAGACTGATTCTCTAACTACTCCAGTGGTCACTTCTATCATCCTGGCTCTTGTATATCTACTGTTACCCCGGTTCTAAAATTTGCAGGGAGAGCACTGGGCACACCGTCTTCAGGGGGTGATTTAAGTTGCAAGAGGCAATGCATGAAAACTGAGAATTCCCTCTTGGCTGCTGCCGGTCTTCTCATTGGGGTGCTAATATTCCTGATGAGGCAGTGGATCCCCCTTTTGCCACTAATGGGGCACTGGAGAAAGTCCTACCAGGCTGCCCGCTCGAGGCAGCTGTGCCGAAAAAGTGCATGTGATCCCCAGTGCAAGAACCCTCTGCTACTTTCTGCAACCAGCCTTCCCCCACCCACACACTTGCTCTGTCAAGTATGGCGGGAATAGGCAGCACTATGCTGGTTGAATTCTCCCCAGTGATTTTTTGAAGAGACAAGAGATTACTCCCCCTAAGTTATTTTTCCCCTTCAGAGTCCTGATTTTAAATTTTCAGATGCCCTCTGCATATAGGTCACTGGCTTCCCTTTTTGACCTGCGCTTGGGGAATTCAGTTTGCCCAGAAAGGGTCTCTCTACTGCTCCTACTTCTGTCAACTGAGCTGTGCTGTTTTTTCTGCAGATCAAGAGAAAGGGAAGTAAGAGCCACCTTTGCTTAAAGCAGACCTTTAAAGTTTGTTTAAAGAGCCCTTGCAGGAGGCTTGTGGTTTAAGCGTATATTTGATTTTGTTCCCTAAAACAAAGAGGGTGTTTTTAAAAGTGTGTTTGAACTTCAGCTGGTTGGTGGCCTTTTTCTCTGCAAATTTTAAAATAGGACTTGGGTTCCCCTCAGCTCACGCTCCTTCTGATGTGATTCTCTTTGTGCTTCAGTAGGCTGTGGCTCGAAGAAGAGCTGGCTGTAATTTAAAACTGGTTGCATCTCTTCCAGCATTTGTGCAGATGAAAACAGGTAATCCGTCAGTGCCAAATTGAAGAGGGCCTTCACCTGTCTCTCCAGAAGAGGGGAGGCAAGATGGATCAGCCAGGAATCTATTTAGTCCGACCTTCTGCTCACCCAGTGAACAGCTGCATATTGAAATCCACAAGCAGGACATTAGTGCAACAGCAGTTTTAAATATTCAATGTGTTAGCAAACTGTTATTACTTTTTCCTAAGAGATGAAAGGTGCAGCACTCTGTTAGCGTACTGCTGCTACTGCTGTATTTTTTGCTAGGGAAGGAGATTTGCTGCTTCAGGTGACAAAATAACCTGACCAGTCTTGAGGTGCTATGCATGTTGACGGGTGAGGAGGAGTTAGCTCCTCGGATCCATTCCTGACAGCAAATTGTCTCAGGCCAGCATGCTGGCTTACCTCATTGGGTTGCCACAAGGTGGAATGCTGGCCAGACCTCTTTGGAGAAAGTGTGGCATAAAAAATAAATAATACAGAAAATGAATGAACGATTATGAGCCAGTCCAAGAAGATTACCGTTCAAATGCCAGAGACAAGAGATTATGTGGTGGGAGTGGGAGAGAAAGAAACAGATAACAAGCGAGGGGGCCTTTTTAGGGGTAGGCCCTTGACCGTGGAAAGCTCTCCCCTGTAAGACCTTGCTTGCACCAAGATTGTATTTGTTTGTTTTATGTTATGTTTTTCATTGTATGTTTAGGCTTTTAATGTTTTGTAAACTGCCCAGAAAGTTCGGCATTTGGGCAGTATAAAAATGTTGTTGTTGTTGTTGTTGTTGTTGCGAATTGCTGTGAACTGCCTAGAGAGCTATGGCTATTGAGCTGTATAGACAGAAAGAGAGCTGAAGCCTTTGATAAACAAACGTGGGTGAGTCAGTGTTCCCTCTGCCCTCTCTTTCATGCTGCCCTCTCTTTTCTTGCTTTCCCTTCTCCTTCTCATGCAGCAGCCTGCCAGGGAAAGGGCTCAGGGCTGGCATCACGTCTCAGGCAGAAAAGAATATCTGCCCATTACTTCTACCGGAACCTTTGGACTGGAGGTGTCAGGAACTGAAGTTTAGAGCACCGCTTTGCATGCAGGGGGCCTGCACTGAATAAATTCCGTATTCTATGATTAAAATGAGAGCAGATGCAGTTAGAGAACGTGGGGATGCATTTCAGTTTGAGGCGCATGCTAAGGGATGGGGAATCAAAAGAGTGTAAGAGAACTAGGGAGGGATTAAGACGGATTCTTACTTGGATATTAGCCCTTTCTAGTACACAATTCTGCACAGAATCCCTTATTTGCATACCCAAAAAGTCAGAGGCAACACTAGGCATTACAAGTGTGGTTGTGATTGATTGCCATTCCAGCACAGCCCCGCAAACTCTCAGGAAACTGGTAAACTGAGCAGCATGTTTCCATCTGGTCAACTGCAGGCAGGTGGGGGAATTATTTTGTGCATATCCGAAGTGTCAAAAGAGCTTCTTCAGAGGCTTAAAATAGGTACAGTGCTGGGAAATTTGACACAGGTGAAGGTTATGGCATTGATTGTATATGTGCCTCTGCTTCCTCAGAAAAGGACTTACTGGCATCGATTGAGGTTTGACTCCCTTCCCCTCCATCCCACCTTTGCCAGTGCAGCACATGCATTAACTGCTTATGACTTAAATTTCTCCCACACTCCTGGTAGCTTGTTACTCTGCAGGCTGGTAATAGGAGGGCTGGGGGACCATTCACTATTTTCATGTGGTAAACTTAAATGCAAAGAGATTTATCATTTTCCCAAAGGCATAACCCATGTGCAGAGTTAATTACAGCTCTGCCACTCTGTGTTTTACAGAGTGCAAGAGTCCAAATCCCCTGCCCCAAGGAGCTTACAATCTAAAATGCAACATGGGAAGGGAAGGCAGGATTATAGAGGGAAGCATGTGCGTGGACTTAGTGACAAGTTGAGTTGCGTTAAGCCCTGGGACTGGAGGGGCTGTTGCCAAGGCCTTCATGTGAAACATGGTTTGAGGAGGAAGTTGAAGGAGAGTCAGTGACATCACACGAGTATTTCTGGGACACCGTGCAAGGGGCAGCAAAAGAGCAAGGCCTCTTTGGATCCCGGAGCAAGGCGAAATCTGAGGAATGAAAGGCATGGGAAGAAGTGTGTTGGGAGAAGAGCAGAGAGATGTGGCATGGCTAATAAAAGCCTGTGTCCACTTTGGAAGGTAATGCCATCCAGCACCTGCTTAACTTAGAGGAAATACATCTGCTCCCATGTCTGAGGTGACCCAATGCTCATGTTATCTTGGAGCAGCACAAGGAGCAGGGGCAAGGGGACTGCGCCAAGTAGCATTTCTGTTCTGTGAGAATAAAACTTCTTTAGCTCACTTTCCGGAAGAGGATTACGCATGAACAGGACTTTGTATCATTTCTTATAAGTGAACCTTACAAGCTCTTTTTGAAAAGAGCAAAACCTTGTACAGCATTTCTACATATCTGTTGTAAGTCGTGGGCAGATAGAATTGGAGCCAAGAGAATAATGCAAGCTTCCCTTTTCCCAGGATGGGGAATAAGGTTGCCAAATGTGTCTTGTCTGGGCGGACGTATATTACGCATCTGTCCTGTGGCTGAGCGTACAAGCATCTCCCCGAACAAATGTTGATACTTGCAGCTTCACAAAACGCAGATATCCTGAATCAATCTTAGACTGGACAGAGATCCACCTCATGTGGAGCAGTGGCAAGGAGAGAACAGAATCCCAGGATTCTTGCTTTTCTTAGGTGTGTAATTGTTTGAGTTGCAGCCTATGGGAATTCTTGAAAAAGCATTTAAGAGGCTGTTGCAAGCCCTGGGCAATGATGAAATTGGGAGGAGACCAACTGAGTGGACTGTATAGAAATGCTATGGCAAAGAAGTGGCTTCGCGACAAAGTACCCAAATAGAGTTGTGGATGCCTGGACATCTCTTCCTAAGGTTGTGGTTGTTGTTGCCACAGCAGCCCCACAATTTGCAGTCCTGCTTGTGGCATGCATAGAACCACATCGCTGCTTTCCTTCTGCTTCCAGAATTGTCAAACAAGACGTCTGTTAGGGAAAAGATGGCAGAGAGAAATTCACTTCCTTTCCACTTTTAGCTTACATCAGTGAGGACTAGAAATTGCATTTGGGAAAATGCGTAACTAAGACATAATAGAGACTTCATTCTGTGCCAAGCAGCCAATTCTGAGAACAGGAGATGCACAGTGCTGCCAGCACTGTGCTTCTGATGCGGGCAGTTAGGTGCTGGTGGAAAATGATACTCTTGCTTCAGATTAACAGTTGGCTTCGACATTCATAGATTGTCTGCTCAGACTCTATTTTTTGTTTCTTCTGCAGGCAAAACGGGAGCCCACTTGGATAGAGAGAGACACGGCGAATGCTGCAAATAAGGTAAAATTTCTGCTCAGTGAGATTCCTTCTTTCATACTCTCACTTTTACACCTGGAAAGGATGCTGAGCAATGGGGCAGATTATTTTTGTACCAGATTTGAGTCGAGTTAATGTAAACGGCATATAATTCCCCCTGAAGACACGCACTGTGTTTTTGTGGTTGATTGTCTGAAGCCAGGCTTGGAAGTGTGAGCAACTGGTGTTAGTTTGAAAGGAGGCATTAGCTGCCTTCCAACAAGTTCCCAACATGCCTCATCCCCAAAAGCAAAGGCGGATGACATTCCTTTTCAGCACCGAGTAGCTGGAGTGCTACAGCTAATATCCATTAGTCAGCGGATGTTATGAAGAAGATACAATTCTGGTTCCTTGAATGAGCAGGTCAGAAAACAGTGGTGCCTCTTCGACAGCTTTGTCTTGAAATTCCTCCACATGTGCTTTCAGCCTTGTGAGAAGTTATGTTCTTTAACTTCTTTTGGTGTATTAGAAATGTTCCATTTTTCAAACATTTTTGCAGTCTTAAAAGCATTTTTAAAGGAGGTTAGGATCCTCTGGATTATATCAGCTCCGAAGAATGGGCTAGTGACTTGATCCAATTAACCTAAAGTGATTTTGCCTTTTTAAAGTATTCTGAGTTCATTGTTTGGTTGCAGCATTTGACCAAGGTACTACTAAGGAACTCTTCTTACTGACCATACATGAACTTTCTTAGCAAAGTCTCTCCTAATGTTCTCCTAGGATAGTAGTGGGCTGTCAGCCAATTTCATTGGTGACTTTTGAGTGCTAGTCTAATACGAGAGGAAGAACGTGTTTCTTCTCTTATGCTCATAGTCCACTCCCTTGTCCCATCCCCTTTGGTATCTGTCTATGAAAGGTGGTGTAGGCACACAATTTCCATGAAGAACATACTGTCCAGTGCTGGTAGGGGCCACTCTGATCCAAGAAGTAAGGAATTGTTGCTGTGCGTTGCATCATGGCAGACCAGCAGCAGGTAGAAGTAGCTGTCTAAAAAAGCAGCAGCAGCAGCTCTGGGTAACAGTATGAGCAAGGTTGTCATCAGAGGACAACTTCTAGATGGAAAAATGACCAATAGTATCAAATCCAGCTTATACATTTGCAGAAAAAATAGTTTTAAAGTGCAAAATGTTTTGGCATAGAACACCAACTTCTGTTGACTGAACATGATGTTTATTCCAAAAATTTCACATTTTAAAATCTCTCTCTCTTTATATATATATATATATATATATTCTATACTAGATGTGCTACTGTTGGTCATATCTTTTGTTTCAGGTGGTTGTGTCCTTGCCTCGCACTGCCTGCGTATCTACTTCTAGATGATCATTTTTTCAGCTTTGTGTTGGCCTTCAGGATGTCAGGACAGCCTATCTTTGCGCTCACGGAAGTACGAATTGTGGCCTTTCTCTCTTTTGCACTGGCAGCTCCTGGGTCTGCAGTTCAAGGAAGACACTAGCAGATTGTATTTCTATCTTGGTATCTTTTTGATTGCTAGAAAAGAGAAAAGAATGTGGGGGTGAGGTTGAAGAGAAGCCAAAGGTTTTTGTTTGTTGAGGAGGAGAGTGTGCTAGCAATCTTTTAAAGTCTGGAAAAGATACTGGGGAAGGCTTAGCTGGCCTTTACGGAGGAAGGGAGCAGAGGGGGCTGTCGCTCTGTGGCGGAGCGCATGTGAGCCCAACTGCCATTCCTGGCAGGCAGCACACAGTCTCCATGACCTACATTCTGCCAAAGACTCGGCAGTGGAAGTTGTCGAAACTCGGGGAGAGGGAGAGGAGGCCTTGGAAGCGCCCCCCGTGTCTTGAGCTGGTGTCCCCTCCCAAGCAAGGCAGTCTGTCCAGCACGCCTTATTAGAGTCTTTATTCTACCAAGAACACTCTAAGCATTCCCACAATTCTGAGCATACACCAGGAGAAGCGTTGGCCCTCCCTTCACCCAAAGCTTTGCTGACGAACCCTTTGGGGCCTGTGTCTGGAAGGAGGGGTGCTGTGAAGCCAGGGGCACCTGTGTTCTGCGCTCTGAGCCCCTACTTGGTCCAGCCTGCGGCTGTGCCAGTGGGCGCTGGGGTTCAGATCTTCAGGAAGCTGGCATTCTCCATCTGAAGGGCTACGCAGCTCCATATCTCCCTCCTTGCATCCTCGTCTGTGCCATTCCCACAGGTGGGAGGGAGACTGGGCCGCCCAGCTGTCCTTGAGCTGCTTTCCTCCAGACAGGCTCGGACTGGCCCTGCGGGGAAGTCTGCAGGTGCAGCCTCTCTGTTTCAACAACAATTCCATTATCAGAGGGTTTGCTCTGAGCCTCGTCTGGTTGGGGCAGCTCCATATCATCCTCAAGAGTCTGAGCTATCAGTCCCACCAGAATGGGCCATTTCTCACGCACACCTGGGAATCTCATCAGAGCACCTGCGCGCGACATTCAGGGTCACTGCCTGCAGCTTCCCAGGCCGACCAGGAGATGTTTTGGAAGAGGCAGGAGGAGTCCAAGAAGGGTTGGAGGGAAGTCACTGCTTGCCCAGTGCCAGACCTCATGATCTGGCGTCAGGTGGGACAAGCTGCCCAGTTAGAGGTCTTCCACCAGCAGGAGCCACCCTGAGAGTAGAGCCCCTAGAGTTATTGAAAGGGAAGGATTTGCAGGGAGAAGTTCTCAGTTTGGGTTCGACACTCTTGACACGAGCAGAGGCTTACCTTCCAGCTTACCAGAGGGCTTTTAGAGTTACTTTGTCTTGTAGCTGCAAAATGCCGGTAAAGATCTCCATTGCAAAGGGACTGTCTGGCATTTTGGAGCCTGTGGGCAAAGCTCCGGACAACATGTGCGACATGCAGAAGTCACAGGCTCGATCCACAGGTAGGGCAGAAAAGTGCCTGAAACTCTGAAGAGCCACTGCTCCGCTGTGTTGACAGTCCGGGACTCAGCATGGACCACCTTCCAGGGAAGGCCTGGTTCCTGGTTTCTGGGAAGGCAGAGCAGTCCTGACATATCCGTCTGCTTCTCTAATGCTAAACCACTCATTTCAAGCAACCTATTCTGTCCATAATGTATTTGGGTTTTCAACATGGCTGACCCAGTGTATATTATAGCAGTAGTGCAGAAACTTTTTCATTTTGGAGAAGCCAGTGAGGTCTTGGAAGGCTGACTTGGACCTTACAATAGGATATAAAAGTGCATTGGTGGAATGTTTTTTCTCTTTCTTAGCCCGGCGTACTGTGATGCCTTCTGTTGGAGGATATGAGTGCAGTGAGAGGAGGGTGGCTTGCCCTGGTTGGAGTAAGTGAACATCCCCCTGGTTGCCCAGAGAGTTTGCTTAACAGGTTGCCTACACAGGAGGCTGCAAATTAAGGAAGCCCCAACAGGAAGCTGTCAGTTTGTAATAGGACTGAGCAAGGGTAGTTTAACCCTCAAATTGATGGTGAGGTTTGGGTGGAAGTTGCTTTTTCATTAAAACAACAACAACTACTACTACTACTGCAGGCAACGTAGCCCATCATGGAGTCATCTCATCAAGATCCAGCATGTTCACTAAACCATGATGAGTCTTCTGTGATGTGCAGATGTGCCCAGTGAGTGATTCAGGGCCACCCTGTAAGCATCACAGTAGCATTAGGAGTGGAGCCTGCCTCTCCCCAACCCAGTTTCGCACTTGCTCGCACTGCTGCGCCACACTGGCTTTCTTAGACCACTGCTCCATGTGGACGCCCATGCATAAACATCTGCGCTTTGTCTCGTATCTCTCCAGTCAACCAAATGTATTGGTTGTGTAATTGCAGATTCAGAGACCACCTTCCACTTTTTCTGTTCTTGCACTTAATGTTCTCGCAAGTGCAAGAGCCTGAGGCTCCTGCTTCATTGCACTTTTTGTCACGGCCAAAGCGCTTCCCTGCTGTGAGCCTGGATGTGTGTGCACGACTCTGGTGCAAGGGAACACGATGTGTGTCCTGCAGCACTGCTCTTCACAAAATGCAGTAAACAGGGTCCCTAAGGTTTCGGGGAGAAGCACGACTGACAAGCAGAAAAAGTGAAACCGGGATGTGAAAGCTGCGAGGTGCTTCAAGTTAGCTTACCACAAATGTTTTGCTTCAAAGGAGGGCAGGAAGCTCTGTTTTTAACCTGCTTTGCTTTGAGGGCTGCACTCCTCTCTGCTTCACTTGCCTTGGCTTCTGCCACCTGTGCTGGTGGCCAGTTCTCCATGAAGCAGAGGCTGCTCCCGCTGATAGTCCACCGAAAAGCCACAGCCCATGCTCCCAGAGGGAGCCCCGGAGATCCTGGTAGCGGGAGATGTGCCATTTTGACTGTCATGGGAAGATGGACATGGCGAAGGAACCCAGGCTTCCTCGCATCTTTGCTTTTCTTGCGCTATGGCTGCATGGGAAACGGCGTACCGAAAGCAGGCTGCCAATGCTTTCGGCCGGCAACATCAGCAATCCGGTCAGTATCTCAACCTAGCAAGAAAGTCTGTGCTTGTTGTGCTTGCTCACATGCTTCGCGTAGCTGTAGGAATGAGGTAGCATCATGGATGAATGCTGTGTTTCCCCTCACTTTGGGCAGGTCTCCAGAATAACTCGCAGCTGCATTGCAGATCTCCAGAAAATGTCCTGTGTTCTCATTATTGGTTGTTTCACAAGCTGCCTGGTCTGAAAGCAGACGATGCACCACTTGGCTGGAACCAGCTGGTCTCTGTCTGGGCCATGCCTAGAAAGGAGCCAGGCACAGAAGCCAAAGCATGGTACCTTGTGTGCTGTAGGGAAAAGGACAGTTGCAAATACAAAGCATAACCAAGTTGTGCATCGCTTGGTTGGATTAACGAGCTAGAGTTTGCACAAACAGGTGCCTTGTTGTTTTTGCAGACCAGTGTGGAGATTTTAGTACCTGAAATGCCACATTAAGCCAGACCACCTGCAAACGATTCATAATACAATTTCAGAGATGCAAACAGAAACCTCTGGCCAGAACACTGGAATAGTGAAAAATGTGGCCTGGTTTTTTAGAAACTAGGATCTTCTTATTTTCTTTTCATTACCTCTGAGGTGATCATGAACAATGTGGTGGTTTGTACCACTTGTACAAAGGAAGTTTTTGGAGGCTGAAGGAAGAGGGAGACCCAAGAGTGTTGGATCACTTTTGGTCCCTTCCAAGCAGCAGGATGTGACTGCTTGACTGAGGACAGGAATTCAGCTCAGTTATCAAGAACAGCCTTTGCATGCAGTATTCCCATATCCAGTCCCTGACGCCTCCAGCTAGAGCAGGAAAACAGTCATGCTATGAAATCCTAGAAAGATGCTGCCAGTTGGTGAAGGTTCAGAGGAACGTTTAGTGGGTTGGGACTCAGATGCCACCTCTGTCTTTCACCTGGATCTTTTGGGCCTTGCCATGCCTTTCCAGGCTGTCATTTAATGTTGGTGTTATTTAATGTCATTTAATGTTAAAACAGTCAGATTTTCCCACAACCCTAAAAGATTTCCTGTCCCTGGGTAGATAATGAAACAATAGAACCAGTTACCTAGAGATCATGGGATCCCCCAAACTGGATGCATTTAAGTGGCAACTGGACTTCCATCTGTTAGGGGTGCTTTAATTTGGATCCTGCGCTGAGCAGGGGTTGCATCCAATGGCCTTCGAACTCTACTTTTCTGGGATTCTAAGCTAGATGGTCTTGCTTGATATGCAACAACTAGACTTCTTGGATGTCAAATTGGCATACTTTTTTATTTTAATGTAGAAAACTAAAAAGGAGCAGAAGCAACCCTTTAACACAGTGGTCCCCACTTTTTGGATTTGTGGGACCTTTGGAATTTTGAAAAACTGCTGTGGGCACCACCACAAAATGCGTAATTATTGGATCGCCATGTTGGCATCCAGTTGTCATCTCTGTGGATTTTAGCAAAAACGTCTGTTTTGTGTCAATTGGGCAATTGGGTCTTTCTAATAAGAGACCCTTGTAAGCCACCTTCCTTGTAAGAGGAAGAAAGGTGGATTATAAATACAATGCAATAATAATAATTCAGAAAGGAATTGTCCGATTTGTCTAATAACTGGTGGTGCAATACAACTGATGCTTCTTTCAAACATGTTTGGCAATATCCAATACTGGACTACTCTTTAAGATTCAGTGATGTATCCAATCTTTTACATTGTTTATCTGCTTCATGGATAGCAACAAATGGTCAGTATAAATAGATTATCTGCACCCTTTTAACAGCTAAAAGACTGCTATCTATATCTAGATATGTAAGCCATACTGAGATCCTGATCAGATATAGGCCAGGATATACACGCTTTAAATTAATTAAATAAATAAATATTACAGCATTGGAAGGATAAACACTCATGGCCTATAATGCAATAGGGCTGAGAACTTAATACTCTCAACATTTGAACAGTCAGCAAGTAGATGCCATCTTCAAATAAATACTTGTTTGGAAATTTGGTCCTCTTTTTTTTTTAAGCCTATGTATAATAGTTAGAAAGTTGTATCATTTCCCATTTACTGCCATGGATCTGTACAAATCCAGGTACATATATTTAAAAACAGAAAAATAAATAACATTAAAGTGCTTATGCAGGTGCCCACAGGGACCCCTGCTTCAGCAAGTGGGTGTTGTGTTCATCTGGTTACTAAGTGATGGTAACCCAAGTAGAATTTCATCCCAAGTAGAATTTCTGCACCTTCACAACTCAAAAGCATTTTTTCTGATTTGAAGCTCATGTGTTGAACTGCCATTCAGGCAGACCAGATGAAGCAAATGAAACCTAAACCAGCCGAGATCGATGGGTTCCCAGCTACCCTGCAGCCTCATTTTGTGCATATTTACTCAAGAGGAGATTTTCACTGATGGAAGTTGTGGTTACTCACACATATAAGTGTATAGTCAAGACGTGTATAGTAGTCGTGTCCCTTAAATGAGGGAGTTAAGTTTTGACTGGGGCTGCTGATCTGCAACATGAATACGGATTTGGACATAGATTTGGAAGTGGGGTTTTCAGCCTGGGTTCACTAGTTTGTAGAGAGCTCTGCGACAGGTGGTAGGAATGTCTCTCTACCTTGCCTTGGGACAACGCACACCCCAAGTTTTGTTTTAACGTCCTATGCATTGCTGATAAAGCAAAATAAAATACAACTCGACCCAGCTTGCTCCCTTTGCTGCCCATTTCCTACTTGTCCAGCTGGAGAAATAGAAACAGAGTTTGGTTGGTTAGAATCACTTTAAAAAAGCTGACTTCCCACCACCGCTTCCCATAGCCTGAAATGATGTTAGGTGTTCTGCCACCTAAGAAAGGGGCTTTGTCTCTGTTCCTTAGAGAGCCTCTTCCAATCTGACTGGCCAGTATTTAAGGTTTAAGTCCCTCTGGAGGCCAGTTTAAATGGCTGTGGCAGGAGAGGAGACCAACTTGTGCAGGACAGGCCTTGCCAGCACTGGCTAATCACCATGGCTAAGGAGAACCTCTCTGAATACCCTGTGGTGGCGCCGCACAGTGGGAGGGCCGTCGCTTCCACAGTGGCGCATCTGGCTGGTCGCTCGGCGCAAGGGGAGGCTGGGCCCAGATGCACCAGCAAAGGTCTTCTTGGGTCATCTGGGCACACGCCCTTTCCTTCGTATCCCGACTTGTTCACAGGTGGAACAGCAACACCCCCTTGAATATGACTTCTGAGCTTACTTATTCATCCCCCTTGATATTCTGCTTTTCATCCCTGTTAAACAGAACATATTTCAGACACTTGCGAGCGCTGGCATTTCCTCCGTCTCTCGCTGTAGTGAGGAGGAGAGGTGGTGGGAGGGGACAGAGGCTGCCAGAAGGCACAGAGATGCCTGCTTCAGCGCAGCACTTCGTGAAGCCAAACAGATGGCTGAGGGTGCCAGGGGTTGTCTTTGCGGCTCGACGTGCCAGCCGTACCAACTGTGTTTTGCAACAAACCAGGGTGTTTGCCTTGGTGGGAGTGGGTAATTCTGGTGGCACAGGCGCTCACACGCCTTCCGCCCGCCAAAAAGCAAAGCAAGTCGATGGCAAAATGTGCTAGAGCTTTGGATAGCGAAGGAGAAGGATTGTGAGGAGATGCTGAGGGGGCGGCAGTGGAGGAGAACACGCATATGGTATTGGCTGAAAACAGCAAATGTTTGCAAGCCACCAGACTGTTGACTTGAAAGCTTTCCGGCTTTTAGGAGTGCATCACGGGGGCACAGAGATTCATGTGCCTCCCGCCGCTTGTAACATGCTTGCTGAGGCATGAGCTTATGTGGGCCAGAGACCTGCTAAATCAGATGCATGACGTGATACCAGCATTTGGTGTACATGTATGTATATATACACACATATGTGCAAAGTGAGTGAGAAGGATTATGAGGGGAGAGGCCAGAAGCTCCATCAGGGTGAATGGCTGATGTGCCATACAATTATTTGCAGCACGAATGGAAATAGGTTCCCATTTTTAAGGCTGTTTTATTGTGGCACATGGTATTTTCTGGACCTGAGGCTTTTGAGGTTTGTCAATAAAAGTAAATATATAAACCTCATTTCTGTACCACCCACTAGTCAAATCTCTCTGCCAGGTTCACAGCCATGCACACACGTTTCACGAGGACTGCGACATAAATCCTTTGCAGTGTAAATCCTGCAACAACAACCGTTTGCACAAAGCAAACAGTCCGCTGCAGATGTAGTCCTGCTGATACCGACTCTGAGTTACTCTGACTCTGAGTGACAGCTGCTTGGAAGCAACCAAGAGGAGGTACATCGCTCTCATGTCCTCTTTGTGGCTTTCCCATTGGTATGTGCCTGGCCACTGCGGGGAAACAGGAAGTGGGGCTAGATAGGCCTGAGGTCTAATTCAGTAGGACTTTTCTTAAAATGCCCCACCTTACCATTTCAAATACAAGGTTATTCTGAGGCAAACATGTGCCAGAAAAAAACACGCAACAGAATGGTCACATGGCATGTTGCAACGGGGTGGCCCTCCAGATGCTGGTGGGCTGCCCTAGCCAGCGTAGCCATGGATGAGGGGAGCTGCGGTTAGACAATGTCTAGAGGGTCACGCAGTCCCCGTCCCTGCCTTAAACCAACCTTAATAAAGGTGTCCCGAGACCTCTGAGCCCTGCCCGAATCTTCTGGCCAAGGGAACATGCATGACTCCCCTTCATTGCAAGGGAAACCGTTTTGGGGGAAAGATGCATTTGCTGACAGATGTGTGCAGGTGCTGAGCCTGTTCTGACATTGAGTTCAGGCCCATTTGTTGTCAGACTGCATCTTAGCATCGCTTATGTGTAGCTGGTCCCTGAGCTGCAGCAGTAAGAGATGCCACACACTCTGCTTGGCATGACTATGAGGTGCTGCTGCTGCTGCTGATGCATCTGACTTGTATGTTTGACGTGGCCTTGGCATGTTCCTTGATTATAATCACATGATGAGGCTGTGTTTTTCCTACATGCTCACGCTGCTTCTGTGCAGCGGTTAGTGCCATGGGATGCATGTAAAGGGGAGTTTTGTGTATGCCCACCAGCACCTCCGTAGCTTTCACGCTGATAAAAGTTAAGCTGCACGCCACTGCCTCAAACCAAGAGTGTCTCTGAGTGTTGTGGCTTTGTCTTCCTGCTAACCCTGTTGTTTTTTCTTCCCTTAATTCAGAATGAAGGCTCTGTCCAAGAATATACCATCACGTATCTTGTCAAAGAGGGGTCTGAGAAGGCTGATCCATCACAGTTTGAGCTTCTGAAAGTCCTAGGACAAGGTTCTTTTGGAAAAGTGAGTTCATGGGTTGATGTAGATTACATTTATTGTCTCTCACTGTGCTGATGGAGAGGGAAGTGGACACCCGTCCAGTGTTGTCAGCTCCCATCAGAAGGACTCCCTCAGCTTGGTGTACAGAAAGATAAGTCCTCTGCAAAATTGTTAATGTTGATCTGAGGTAAATGCCATAACATTTGTCTTTCTGCTGGAAAAGTTCCCCTTTCCATTTCAGGCCTTTTGCATTTACGATTAGGAATAAAAGCTTGGTGTTTCCAGCCTGAACTAAATCCAGATCCTGTGAACAGTCAGGAGTACAGTAAGGCCTTCAAATAATATTGCAATAAATATTATTTTGACTGGGATTCCTAGAAGCCTCAAATTTGGCCTGCAGGTTGTTTGCCACAAAGATGACACTGAAATTGGCATTGCTATAGGAAATACCTCATTAAATCTTTACAAGGTCATCAGTACATTTCTAGGTAAGTTTACCCAGAAGCAAGCCCTTCAGTTCTATGGGATTTATCCCCAGAGGTGTGTAGAATTGTAGCCCTTAACCATAGCTCAGGGCTAGGGTACCACTCAGGTACAACTGACAAAGTCCCTCGGGCCTCTGACACTCCCAAGTGCCTGCAGAATAGTTTTGGCCTAACAAGAAATTTAATTCAATTGAAGCGAATTATTATTAGGTTAAGCAGTTTACTCATAGAGGTCTAATACGTCTTCATTAAAAGTAAGTTAAACAGGAGCTTTATGGCTCTTCTTGTTAGGAAAATCCCAGATTGCATCTTCAAAAATTCAAAAACTCATTTTTGATTGAAAGTAGTACAAGTGGAGAGTGTAATTTCTGTCCTGTGATTGAACTAAGACCATTGTTTATACAACTGAACTTTCAAAACCCTTTGCAACTTGTTTCAAAAAAGACAGGATACATTCTAAAAACAGTGTATTTGGAAGCCTTGTCACCAACTTGTCCATTATTTGGGACAGTGACCATTTCTGGCATGGATTTCCTGTCTGTGTACACACACAAGAAGGATAGAAATTCATCTATGAGGGCATGTTCAAGATCAGCCGGACACGTGTCCAGTTAATGCCCTGGCTCCAGAGGTCACTTCTTCACTGGACATAGACCTATGCACAAGAAAACCAAACTTATCATTGGGTGTCGTGTGCACTGTTCACCGTCGGCCCATTTCAGTGCTACATTTCTCTAGGGTAAGGTAGCAAGTGCATGAAGAATTTGCCACTGGCACTCAAATCCACGTCAGGATTACTAGTGCCAACTTCATCAAAAAATAGGTTCTCAGTTGTTTGCGTGGTGTAGTCTCCTTGCAATTGAATGGTAGGAGAACTTCAGCAACAACATTCATAGACTCCTAGATGGTAGAGCCGGAAGGGACCAGAGAGCCATCTGGTCCAACCCGCTGCTCAGTGCAGTCGAAGCACTCCTAATATATGGGCATCCAGTTGCATCTTGAACACCTCTAGTGTGGGAGAGCACACAGCCTCCCCAGATCATGGGTTCCATTGTCGCACTGCTTTTCCCGATATTTAGCCAGAACATGGCTTCCTGTAATTTGAGCCCACTATTAGCCTTGGCAAAATTTGTTAAGGGTGGAAAGAGTCACGTGCCCTGTTGTTTTCCAAGCCTTTTGAAAATTGTTAGGAAAAAGCAAAAAAGAATACCTGGCAATTTCCTCTCCTCCTGAAGTCAAGGGAGAGAACTTCTCTGGGCCATTATCGCAACATTTCTGGTTAGCTCTGCTGTGTCAGTCCCAATATGTTAAAAAGATGCAAATGTGTTTTTGAGAACTCTGGGCTGTTGTTTTGAGATCCCCGGTGGATATTTTGAAGGCTGGAACTGTCCCAGGGCTGTGTGCCACTAACTGAAAGCAAAACACTGCTCATCTGTGCAACTTTACTGGACCTAGAGAACATACATCTTTATCTGTGGAGCTGTTCCAGGGGCCTGCAGATAGGAGAGTACATAGGCCTATGAAGACTTGAACATGTCCCTGACTCAGCTCCATGGCTTATCACAATGCTGGCTGCAGCAGGGAGCTGCTTACTCAGAAGAAGCTGCTGACTTTCAGGAAGAGTCAATGTCCTGCAGGTGGTGCTGGTCTTGGACTCACCTTCAGCCATTTTAAGGCTGCCCACAGAGCATTTTCTCTTTACTGAAGAAACAGAAAGTAACAGTGCCTCTGACAGTGTACAGAGTGCCTTGCCCATGACCCTCAGCCCTGCACCACTCACATACATATAAGCTGTTCTTATGGGCAGATGACACAGTTTGCAGTGAGAGAAGCAAAAATAGAGGCCATGCCTTAAAATGCTACTAAAATAATTGAAATTTATAAAGCTGAGAAATATCCTTATGAAGTAGTGAAATGCCCAACACTTCAGTATAAGCCATGCATGCACAGGCTTTCTGGTCGAGAATCACGTGCTCAGATGCACACACACCTGCAGTGGTCGTGGTGCCAGAAGGCTGTCCATGCTCTTCATGCGAGCACATACAGAAGGCTTTTCCATCACTGGAAGGCCTCTCTGCATCACTCCCAGCCTGGCTGCAATCAGTAGGTGACTGGGAGAGAAATGCAGCAGGAGGGGTGTCAGGCACCCCAGCGATCACAGGGGCTGTCAGCTGGGCACTCCTCTTCAGCGTGCACAAAAATCCAGTTTTCCTGTTAAGGTAACGCCTCTTTTAAAAGATTACTATTTTATAAAATTCAAATGTCTGGTACCACCATGAGACATTTCCTCTCTTTTTTGCTTCCTAGTTTTTCAGGCTGCTTTGCTTCTCCACCTGACATCCCCTCAGATGCTCACAGGGGTCTAAGCAATAGCAGCAACTGCCTTTTTACTGTACTTCTCTTCACGTCTTCAGAAAACACAGTCAAAAATTCCTTCTCCCTTTAGACTCTTAAAGCAGGAGGCTTAAGACAAAATGCATTTCCTGTGCTGTCACCAAAGCAGTACTCTGTATCCTAGCTTGGGGCCGTTAGCATGCTTTGGACTACAGTTCCCAGCATTCCTGACCATTGAGAATGCTAGCTAGGTCTGATTAAGTCCAGAACACCTGGAAAGCAGCATTTTGGATGAGGCTGTTTTATATAACCGAGTACATCCATTTTTAATATCCAAGTGAATTCACTGCATGTACTTTTCATTTATTTATTCATTCTCGCCATCATGACAAAGATTCCAGGATGGTTTGCAGTGAAAACGATGATAAAAACAGCAAGTGTTCAAGATAGAAGTGTTACATCCATAAATGTACAGTAATATTTTGAAGAAACCAGAGCCACCCAGAGAGTCGTTTTGCCTAATGGGCAGGCTAGGAATTTAATTTAAACCATTTAATAATTTAAAGTTCGTGCGAAAATTGCTTGTGGCAATTCCCCAGCACCCCAAAACAGAGAGGCAAATTTTTGTGTTCTGTTCTAACTTTTGATCAGGCATCCGTAAGGCCCTTGCAGAGTCGCGCGGCAGGCTCAGCTTTGCCTGTTGCCACGCTTCTGCAGCTGCTTTGGCACAAACAGGCGGAGACAATTTGAAAGGGATTATGGTGCTTAGGAAAGATGCAGGAGGAGCAAGGAGGAGGACAGACCTGTCATCTTTTCCTTAAGATGCCACCACCTTCTCTGGTGTTGGAGGTGGCTGTCACAATAAATAATAGTCCTGAAGCTATTTAACCCACAACTAAACCTCTTGCATCCCCTACCACAGACTCTGCTGCTTTCCTTAATGAAAATTTGCTAAGAGCGAGACACTTCTTTATGGTTATGCCCTTTACCTGCACAGGTCTTCCTTGTAAGAAAAATCACCCCACCAGACAACGGCCATCTCTACGCGATGAAAGTCCTGAAGAAAGCAACACTGAAAGGTGAGGAGGCTCTGCATGATAGGACCTGAAGGAATTGGGAAGCTGTGGAACAGGGCTGCATGTCAGTGAGGTGTGAGCGATGATGGACACTCTGGAATGGAGACACCTCAGTCCTGGGAAGGAATGAGTAGCTTTGGGGTGAGGGTTGATTCTCCATTGCTAGGGCTGCTCTGTTTCTTGCCTCTTTAGAAGTGTTGCATCTGAGTTGCATTTTCTGTGTTGACAGTGCGTGATCGAGTGAGGACGAAAATGGAAAGGGACATTCTGGTGGAAGTAAACCACCCGTTCATCGTGAAGCTGCACTATGGTGAGCAAGAAAGTGCTTGTTTGTGAGCAGCTGCCTTTAACCTGCTCTGAGAATTAGCCTGTGAAGTGGCCTAGACATGTGAGAAAGAGTTGCTTGCTCAAAAGCCCAGCTCCCCAACTTCTCAAAGAGTGTGCTCCATATCTTATGTATTTATTTATTTATTTAGAAATTTATAGGCCGCCCCTTGCCACAAGCCTCGGGGCGGCTCACAATAAACAAAAAACATCAAATTCTAAAACATTAAAACTGGCCCATCTCCAGGTCCGAATTAAAACAACCACAATATAATACCATAAATAATTTAACATTTAAAATATTGCTTAAATAAAAAGGTCTTCTCCTGGCGCCGAAAAGCAAATAAAGACGGCGCCAGGCGAGCCTCTCTGGGGAGCGCATTCCATAAATAGGGCGCCACCACAGAGAAAGCCCTCCTCCGGGTGCTCACCCTCCTTATATCTTTCACGGAGGGTTCCCGGAGGAGAGCATCAGCAGCAGATCGTAAGGGGCGGGAGGGTGTATATGGTCGCAGGCGCTCCTTTAGGTAACCGGGACCCAAGCCGTTAAGGGCTTTATAGGTAAGAACCAATCTTACACATACTTACAGTCATGCATCCTGGATGTGCACATGAGAAAGCAATAAGCTAAGAACTCTGCAGTGCAAAGCAACGGATTTTCAGCCATGAGTTGCATATGCCTGAAACAGAATGAATTGCTGCACAGTACAATAATCGCGGCTGATGCTGAGAATGGCAGTCCTGTGCTGAATTCTTGCCCCTTTCTGTGAAGTTAAGTTAAACTTACCCACATCTTGACAACTGGGCATTTTAGCAGCAGCTGCCAGTAGAGTAAATAACAGGGAAGGAAATGGACATGGGGCACGTTAGGACAAAAGGTAAGTTCTACTGCACATAACAAAGGGGGAGATGTTGAAATGACTTTGGTCCTCTTTCTGCTGGCCCAGCTGATTTCTAACTCATTGTTCCTGAATTATATTGCCTGGGAATTCTCTGTTTAAACTGATTCAAAAGGACCTTTACCCTTAAAGTTGGCCTAGGAATGTTTTAAATAATTATTCTGTTAGCACTGACATCCCTGTTAGTTGGATACCCCTGAATCCAAGCTGCCATGGGGTCTTTGCAAGAAGAAGAAAGGTGGCAATTAAATCCAGAGTCGTAGTAATAATAGTAGTAGTTGTTGTTGTAGGACTTTTCCTGCCTTCATATGTGTAGGATTATGCCTTAAATAAACGATCCTGAATGCCTTATAAAGGATGCTGAGATGCCACTTTTACATGGCATGCTGCTTCATTAGTTTCCCAAAAATATTTTTTGCACTTGAGTTGCTTGTCCAGTTGAGCCAGGGCTACGAAAACCTCAGACCCCCAGTTTGAAGCATTGGTAAATGTGTTAAATAGAGCATTCTACCAGGATTAGGCAACTGAATATTATGTTGCAGACTTCCGCAACTTGGAGCCTTCCAGATGTGTTGGACATCCACTTCCATCAGTCTCAGCTAGCATCTCCATGATAAGGAAAGCTGGGAATTGTAGTCCAGAACCTTTGAAAGGAACTAGGGTGGGGAATGCTGGCATCCATAGTATAGTTTAGCAATGTCATTGGACTTGAGTTCTCCTCTGAGCTGCCTGTTGCATATTCCTCAGGACAAGGAAATACCACGGGCAAGTACCTCTGCCTGGCCAGTTCCTCCCTCTTGCCACTGGCAGGCCAAGCAGATTCTGAATCCTGTTTCATGTCTTGCATTTCAGCTTTCCAAACTGAGGGGAAACTCTACCTCATCCTTGACTTCCTCAGAGGGGGAGACCTCTTCATGCGCCTTTCCAAAGAGGTGAGCATACGTGTGTCCTGCAGCTCATGAGCTACCTGGCTGCATCAGGTTGGATATGGCAGCAGCAGGTGAACTGCTGGGGGCAGGTGGGGTTCTATGAGATCGATCACGCAAAAAAATCCAACAGCATCCTGAAAAGAAAATAGAGCAACAGGAAAGAGAAAAAGGAAAGAGAAAATGGCACTACATAGATTTGAAAATATCAGTTGCAATTAATAGATGTGAAGTGTCTGTCTGTGTGTGAATAAATGTTCACCTTCCTAGATAAGAAAAGAAAAACATGCACAAGCATCAACAAAGGTAAGCCAAATATCCGTGTACGTGTGCATGAGTGACATTTGTATGCCTCCCATTTAAATGTCGAGAGCAGTTAGTTCTTTGATGTATTGCCTTATAAGAGGTATGTTTTTATCCTTCCAGTAAAGGAGTATCTGTCCTTTAGCAGTTGAAAGGAAGCAGGAAATTCACTTGTGCTGGCCAAAGATTAATTTATAGGAAGCAGGTAGATAATTTAAGAGATGTGCATCACTAAATATTAGAGTATTTTAATACAAAGTTAATCTGCATAATAACCTCCTCCCAAAAAGAGGCAACTGCTGGACATTGCAGAAACATGTGGTTAAAACAGTATTTCATCCCCAGCTGTTAGACAACTTGGACAAACCCTTATTAATGAGATGTTGTGATATCCAATAGATACAAGATTGTTTGCTGAATGTAATCTAAGATTCATTGATGCTTCAGATACAGACTCTAAAGTGACAATCCACTGATGAGACAAAGTAGAACAATCCAATTCCTTGTTCCTGTGTATCAGATTTATTCGCCAATGCTGAGTATTTATGACCATGAACATAAGACAATGCGATTGATCTGCCTCAGTAAGTTCTCCCGATAATGAAGGACACTGTAAAAGCAGCAGGACCAAATTTAAGACGTAGCAAAAGTTGCAACTGTTTCAGTCTGACCAGCAGGTCATACCTGGCACAGAAAACCAAATTAGAAACCTTGCTCATTGGTCCAAATCAGCTTATCCAACCAAGTCCACCAAAAAAAACATTTTCTTACTAATTTTTAAGTCTGAGTTTCTCCATAGAGTCAATCTACTATGAGAAAATGGATCACAATGTAATTGACAAGATGTGCTCTGCTAATTAGCAGCTGTAATTATGAAAAGCCCAATGCCATTAATTTAGAAAGTTGTTCTGGACAAGCAGGTTCCAGAACTGACCAAAGTGGAAAATCTAAGTGGGATAGAGCGCAATTTTGGAAAAAAAACATGAGACAGGTCTGATGTTACAAAGCAAGATTCAAAAAGCCAAGCCCAAATCCACTTTCTTTAATGGAAAGTTACATCCTTTTCAAAGATATTCATAGCAGAGCCAAACTGGAGAAAAATGTACAAAACTAAGTCTTAAGTTTTTGAAAATATTTGCCAGGTAAAGAGAATAGTGTTCACATAGAACATAAAGCGAGGTAAAATACTCTTTTTAGGTGTATTAACTGTACTGCAGGAATGCAGTTTTAAAGATACCCATCCTATGAGATCTCGGTAGCCCACTGATTCAAATTTAGCTTAAACATTTGAAATGCATCTTGAGGAATAAGTATTCCCAAATATGTAATAGAATCTGGTTATTGTTAAAGTTGCCAATGCTAATACACTGTGAGAAATATTGTCAGTTCAGAATCATTGAAAAATTACCAATCAACTCCATAAAAGCTGGAATAGATGCTTGGAGTTTTGAAATAAACAAAAGTCTTGAAGAGAATTAAACTGGTGCAGCAGAATAACCATTTGTAAAGGAAATTTATCATCACCATCACCTTGCATTTATATCCATTTTTGTCCTCTTGTGAGGTACTCAAGGTAGCTTGCATAGCTCAATTTTATCCTCGAAACAATTGGGGAGAGGTAACAAGCAGGGTGCTGCAGGGTTCTGTCTGGGACACAATGCTCTTCACATTGTTATAATGATTTGGATGAGGAAGTACAGGGAATGATTATTGAAGTTGCAGATGACACAAAACTGGGGAGTGGGGGGAATAGCAAATGGCCTGGAAGACAAAGAAGATTCAAGGTGAATTTTTAAATAAAATTTTTATTGTTTTCTTAAAAGAAATAAAGTACAGAAAGGAAGACAAATGTAAAATGAAAATAAGATTGCCAAGGGTACTTATGTAAATATATACAGTCATAACCTGCAGATTTCCACAAAATGTGAAAATTTCTGCCTTTCTGTCAATTAATACTTTGTTGAAGCTTGCAGAGAAAATAATTATAGTACTCTAAGCCAACACATTTTCCAATCACTTTAAATTAATGATAAATCATTATCAGTATTTTAATGATTTTGTTTTCTATTAATTAAACTATGAATAATAGAATTTGCATTTATCATTACATTCTTCAGTCAGTATTCTGTTTACATAATTGGTTTTACCATCACTGCAAACTCAGCCAACTTATATTTCCATTCTTCAATTGTTGGGCATTCTGCTGTTTTCCATTTAGAAGCAGTTGTAATTCTTGCCAGAGTTGTCATATACTTAGATAACTCTGACATGTTCTTTGAAAAAGCCACCAGCAGTATGTTCAGAAGCATATTCTCATTAAAAAGTTGAATTTAAAGGATTTTTGTATTTTTGCATGCATCAATCTTTTAATTCTATCGCAAGTCCACCACATATAGTAGAAAGTCCCATCTACTTTTGTGCATTGCCAACAGTGTCCAATATAATTCCCGTCTATCTATTTTTTCTTTATATATTTTGTGGTATGGCTACAAAAAAGGGCAAATGCTATTTTAGCCTGCATTAATAGGGTTTGTAAGCCGCCCCGAGGCTTTATTGCAATGGGGCAGCACAGAAATGTTGTAATAAACAAACAAACAAATAAATAATAGAAGTATCACTTCCAAAACACAGGAAGGGCTAGTTCCCCTGTACCCAGTGCTAGTAAGACCTCATCTGGGCTTGGCACCAAAGTTTTTAAAAGATGCATACAAGCTGGAAGGGGTTCAGAGGAGGGCAACAAGGATGATCCAGGGACTGGAAAGAAAGCCTTTCGAAGAGAGAGAGAAAGAACTGGTCATGCTTAGCCTCAAGAAAAGAAGGCTGAGGGGAGATATGAGAGCACTCTCTAAAGTACTTGAAAGGGTGTGTCGAAGGAAGGACAGGCTCTCCTCTCAATCATCCCAGAGTGCAGGACATGGAATAACAGGCTTAAATTACAGGAATCCAGATTCCAGCTGATCATCTGGAAGAACTGCCTGACTGTTCGACCAGTGAGGCAATGGAACCCATGACCTAGGGAGGTGGTGGGCTCTCCCACACTAGAGGGATTCAAGATAGAACTGGAGCGCCATCTGAGAGGGATGATTCAACTTGGTGTCCTGCACTAAGCCCTCTGCCCACTCCCAAGTCTGTGATTCTGTGAACCCTGTGAAGTCACTCCGAAGTAGCAATGCCTCAGACTGACCTCTAGTTTTTAGAAATACCACTGTACATAAATGTTTTTTGAAACTGTGGTGCTTTATTATTCATCCAATGACCATCGAACTTTGCAAAACCACCTAGCAAAAATGAGAGGACTTTGTCCCAAGGGAAATTGCAATCTAACTCTTAGGGGGGGAGAAATTATAGTGGACAAAGGATGGCTGAAGATAATTCATTTTCCTGGACGATTAGGACTCTTTCATGTGTAGACTGTCCTGTTACAGGATCCGTAGGAAGACCATTGTAGATACTTTAGTCAGAGAATCTGCAGCAATACAGAAGGGTAAGTGGGAGGTCAGGGCTTTAAGGATATTGCTCCAATTTGAGTAGTTCCATTTATTCAAATGGTTGTTCAAAGCCATATTTGGTGGTGATAACCATTTCTCCATCCCCAAAAAACTTGGATTCCAAGACATAGTTCAAAGTTACACTTTTGGAATGCAGTAACAAGCCAACTTTTTCCCACGTAGTTTTATCTGTGACCAGCTATCTTCTTCTGCCAAACAGAGGAAAAAGATTGCAAAACAGTGGTATGTGCCTTCTCGTGTGCTCCGTCTCTCTCTCTCTTCTGTTCCACCGCAGCTGCTTGACAAAATGATTGGCTACCTTGGAGTTGTGGTGGGGGACGTTGGCAGGAAATGTGGGGAGGCCTTGATGGGGTAACAGGAAACTGCGATGAGAACAAGGAAGCACGTGATCTAAGGAGGACAACAGCTGGAAAATCTTCTAATACAGAGTGTTTCAAATATGTTCTCCCTCAGCTCTTCCAGCTGCTTAGCAACTTCTTCTTTTTTGAAAGGGATGAATTTACTAGAATGTATTATTAAATTGAGGCAAGCAAGTAGGCCAGGTATATTTAATAAAGTGGAATAGAGATATGAGAAGGATGTACTTACAATATTCATGCTCAGAATTGCTCCCAGGGCATGACAAATTCGGCAGAAATGTCTCAGAACCGAGGTTCTTCAGCAAGAATACCTGATATAAGCCTATTAGCAGTTTGACTAGATTAACTGTTCTGTTTCAAAGATCCTGACATTGCTTGTTATTTGCCCTCCTCTCACCTTCCAAAATGGGGATACTCTGACAGAAACTGTTTGAAAATCTGTTCTGCCCCTTCTGAGCTTTTACCCAGAAATCTGCATTTTTAGCCCCTACTCTATATGGTCTAGAAACTTTGTTTAAATAAGAGAAGAGGTGATTCTCAAGTTGTGAAATTCAGTGTGGATAACAAAGGCCCTCTCTCGCGCAATAGTCTTAGAGATGCATGGTATAGTCCTTGCCCTTGCCTTCGGCACAGAGTGACCACACCTTGCCTGCTCTCTCCTCCTCCCAGGTAATGTTCACTGAGGAAGACGTAAAGTTCTACCTTGCAGAGCTGGCGCTGGGCCTTGGTCACTTGCATCGGCTGGGAATTGTCTACCGGGACCTTAAACCAGAGAAGTAAGCAGAGCTCAAATGTTTCACAGGCCTCTTTCAGGCTACATTACTGAGGGGTCTGTTACGCATATCACCTGCCAGTAACTTGGATTGGGGGGAGCCCCCTCCCTGGCCTGCAGGGGCTGCTAACTTTTCTAAGCGGAGCATCATTCTAGCTGGGGCAACTGGAGCATGGAACGGCCATGAGGGGCTACCATGGACTGCCTTGCCTTTGGCCCTGCTCTCACTCCTAGTCTGCCCTGGTGCTCAGCCTGCTCTAGAGCCAGAGGTCCCGCTCCAAAGGACCATGCTGGTTCTCCCTGGGCATGTTAAAATCGAAGCAGGTGGAAGCTCAGTTCTGCTGCAAATGCGTAGAAGTGCTAGCCAGCTTTCGTGAGCGGAGAAACAATACGAGCCAATGTCAGTGTGGGAAATGGAGGTGCTCCACAGCATCGCACTCTGTTGCGTCCCACCCTCCCCTGTGAAGCCCCCCGACCAGAACACAACTGATGAGCAGCCCCTCCAGACAGGGTGATGCCACCGCTTCCTTTTCCTGAGTACTTTGCCTTGATGTATCTCAGCCTTCCTTCTGCTGAGGCAGCTCAATGCCATTTAGTACATCCAGTCCAGTGTTGTTTGCTCTGACTGTCAGCAGCTCCTCAGAGCTTCAGGAAGTGGTCCTTTGCCTCGCTAGCCAGTAAAGCTTTTTAACAGGGGCCTGCTGAGTGTGCCCCTCCTCTCAGTCCATATGAGGCTTTGACGAGAGATTAAGATCAGACCAAGGAAAGTTTCACACCGGATCTTTCTGTCGGGATGCAGCTGCATCCTGACTTTCAGGTGTCAAGCTGGCCACAGCTAATCTACATATTCTGTTCACTGTGTCTCTGTGCTCGAGCTATTTCTCCACCTTATAGTCTCTGTCCATTTTTCTCACAGTATTCTCCTGGATGATGAAGGGCATATCAAACTCACAGGTATGACTTGAATTGACTGTTGTTTGTTGTGGTTGTTAGTTAATTGTGTGTTGGTTGCTTTTTATTCTGCTTGATAAAAGCTGCTCTCCCTTTGCCTTCCCTTGTTAAGCAGATCACCGATCATTGACTCCTTGTCCCCTTCATTCAGTTCTCTTTATTCTTGGTTTCTTTGCCCCTTTTGTAGACTTTGGTTTGAGCAAAGAAGCCATTGACCATGAGAAGAAGGCGTATTCTTTCTGTGGGACGGTGGAGTACATGGCACCAGAAGTGGTGAATCGCCAGGGCCACACTCAAAGTGCTGACTGGTGGTCCTACGGAGTATTAATGGTACCATTGATTTTTGTTGATTTATTTCTTCATACTGCTTTCCAGCTTAGAAACTCTCCAGAATGAAAACAAGTAAAACCCTAAAACGTCATAGCAAAAATAGCAAAAGCACATTATGAAACAGAAAAAGTTAAAAAGAAAGTTGTTGGGAACATAGAGTCCTACCTTACATTGAGTTGGGCCACTGGTACTTCTGGCCCAGAATTGTCAATGCGTCTGGCAATGGCTCCTCAGAATTTCAGGTGGGAGTTTCTTTAGCTTTACCTGGAGATGCTGGGCATAGAAGCCTGCAAAGCGTGTGCCCTGTTTTATTATTGGATACTGGTGGCCTGCAAACCATATAGTCTGCATGTTTATGCCATAATAAATTTGTAAAATTTAAAGGGGACACAAGATGCTGTCTTCTTTTTGCCAAACAGAGTTAACCTGGCTTCTCCTCTGGAAATAGAAGCAGCCAGTGTAACATCAGATTAAAACCATAATCTAAAAAGGCCAGGCAAACAAGAAGTCTTTACTTGGCCAAGAAGCTATTCTGCTCAATACCAGGCCATCCTTTGCTAGGAGAGCATTACAGAGATGTATCCCCACTGCCTTGAAATGCTGCCCACCTCAACTCCAAAGTCATGGCATGGGCAAAAGGGCATCCATCAGGATGTCCGGGGCCATTTTGGTACCAAACCAAGGCTGGGAATTGGAGTGAAATGAATCCAGGTAACTGGTATCACTCAAGAGTGCCAGTTGTTGCATGGGGTCCACCTGCCTAAGCACCTGGCCCAACTAGTGCTTCTCTGTGATTGGCCAAGCTGGGGAAGTCCTCAGGGTCTAGAGAAGTTTTTTCCCCAGGAGTGGCCATACTTCCTCCTCCAAGCTTGTACAGCCTCATCAGTCAACCCACTCCTGCTTTGTTCTGAGCCGGGGTGGATGAGGCGTGAGCCAGCTCCGTGTTCACATTCCTTCATGCGTCTTGATGCACTTGGGCCTCAGCAACACCTGACTGCCTGGTGCCTGGCACTGCATCCGGTGGCTCATCCAACTCACACTGCAGGGAGGAGGAACTCGACCCACCAAGACAGCCCCATGGCGGCCGTCGAGTCCTGACATGCCCCAGCAAGGCAGCCTCACTGCGGATGTTGATGTGCCCCAGGTCAAGGCTGCTCAGAGTCTTCAGCACCGTGCCCACGACCCCATCCAACATCTCAGGCTATTGGACAGTTTTTTGAAAATCAGCTCTGTCTGTGTGAAAGCTACCTGTAATGCAAGGAGGAGAGGTGCTTTTAGGTGAATTGGTGCTGCCATCTTGTGGCACTTGCATTTAAATCCCATCTGGCCTTGCTAGGAAGGAGATGACAAGGAAACAGCAAGGAGGGGGTGGCACAGGAGAGGAGAAAGCTTCTCAAACACGTGCTGTGTTGCCATCAGTCAGCAGAGGGCAGGTGTCTGTGGGTCCTGCTGCTTGACCCCGTTGCTGCCCCGGGGTGTGAGCGACACGTGTAGCTGCGGCCCGTTGCTTGGAGTATGGTGTTTACTATTGTGAACAAAGCACCTGCAGTTACAGCCACCAGTCAGGGAAGAAATGTGTTGTGACACATGATACATGAGATGATAAACACCATACTCTATAAATCACTTTTCCAAGATTACGGATGTGCAAAATATGTGGGTATGCCAAATGTATAAATCATATGTGAGCAGGAGAATGCACATTCTGAAATTTTCAAACACCTGCATTTCCTTTGTGCAAATTTCCCCATTCAACTTTGCGTAACATATTCACATTTCCAAATCTCTAACACTTTTTCCAAGACGTGTGGATTCCATGAACTCGCAGGCTCCTTTTTCAACTTAGAGGGGGGATTGTGCTCATTTGCATTTAGGATTTGCGGAGGAGCACATTAGCACAAGTGGCCTCACACAAATTTGTTAACCCGCTTTAGCACAAGTAGAACGAAATTCACACTTTAGCCAATGGAGGAAATTTGCACAAATTTGCAAACTGCTTGTGTAACCTTTTTATTCAGTAGCTGTTCATTTTACCCAATTTTCTTGTTCACACAAAATGAGCAGCAAGTGCAAAACTGAGGAGAGTCAAGCTGCTGTATGGAGAATTTTGGAAACTGTGAACAACACTTGTTTTCCCATCCCTGTGCAAGATGCACTTTGACCCACATGCACAAGAATTCAAAGACACTCCAGAATTGCAAGAATTTTTGTTCAAGTTTATAATTTTAAATTCTTAACTCAGCAAGAACATTATTAATTATGATGTGGTCCAGTTGCCTATCACTTCGCCTCTTTACAGATATGCAATGTTGCTTTTTGACCCAAGACTGTTGACCCAAAAATGCTTTCTAGGTGTTTCACAATAAAATGTAGGTAAAGTACCAACACAGTTAAAACAAAACTCCAAAAACAAAATCCCTTAAGACCGAACTGCCCAGTGAAGCAAACAGATGAAATACAAAATGGTTGCCTGGTTCAAACACATGAAATACTTACTTGCCTTTTCTTGCAGTTTGAGATGCTGACAGGGGCTCTGCCATTTCAGGGGAAGGACCGGAAGGAGACCATGACACTCATTCTCAAGTAAGACCGTAAGGCCCATACTGACCTGGAGAGGGTTCACTTTTTGCCAAACCGTTTTTTTGGTCAGAAAGAGAGTGGGAGGTGGAAGGGAGAGGTCCTCCAATCCTCTGCTCTTTCTGCTGCACCTCTCTGTTTTTATAATATTGTGCCTTCCGTTTCTTTGGAACATATCAGCATTCGAGTCATTGTTCGCTGCCCTGAGGGGTACCTAAGCACTGGCAGGGTGGCACATCCATGTTTGTATAACCATAAATAAACCATGCCCCATTTCCACACACGCCTTTTCACTGGGCTGGACAATTAGCATATCAAGTAGCATAACTTGGAGGTGAGGGATATGAATTTGGCCCAGAGCCTGCCGCTTCCTGTCATCTGCGCTGCACTCTTTGGAAATCTGCGTGCCATTGGAGGCGTAGTTCTGAGTCCTGCCATTTCGGCAGCCTTGGTTTGTGTTGTGGGAATGCCAGAGCACACTCTACCCTGCAAACTGTATTGTGTGAGGCGAGGCGAGGCAAAAGAAAAGGGTGACGTATTGGAGAACTGGAGATGCTGCGGTTCCTTTGCATCTTTCTGGGTCACGCCACTTTATTTTTCTTACTTACCTTTTGTTTAGAGCAAAGCTGGGCATGCCCCAGTTTCTGAGTTCGGAAGCACAGGGTCTCTTGCGAGCACTTTTCAAGAGGAACCCAGCCAACAGGTTAGGTAAGACATCCCTTCTCACCTTGTGTTTCATCCCTTCTGCAGCACAAACAGCACCACAGATGTGGTATTAGAAGCCTGTTGAGTTTTTAGCAAGAATTGCTTTAGGAAATATCATTGCTGAAACCATGACAAACATTTTAAATCCCTACATGAAGAGAAGCTGTAATAGGATTTGGGATTGGGATGCAGCACAATAGGAATTAAAAGGCCGACAAGGGAAGCACCCTTCTAAGTTTGGACTTCAGCATAGAACACTGTAACCTGAGCTATGCAGTGTCACATGCCTTGGGGCTGATCAGATCCAGCAGTCTTGCTTTAAGGGTAAATGAACTGACCTCCTTTACTTTAGCAACAGCTATTTCAGAAGCTGTTGCTCACAACACCCAGGCTAAACTTGCAGCCAAAGGGAGTGGGAAATGGTACGTGCACCTCCATATCCGCTACTTTCTGAAATGAAGCTGAGACTCTAAGCACTCCAGTGAATAGTTCTGCATCTCTGCATGAGAGGGGTGTGTGTGTCGTGGTGGCATGTACATAAACATGAACACATGGGCTCGATCCTCTGTTGGGTGTAGCAGGGATTTGAATGGTGCATCTGATCTTGCAGGGTCTGGCCCAGATGGTGCTGAAGAAATAAAGCGTCACCCTTTCTATTCCACCATTGACTGGAATGTGAGTATTACTCTCTTCCCCCTGTTCAGCACTTCAGACCTGTAAAATCTTATAATTCAGTGACTGGCAAGGTTACAGGCATGACTTTGATTTGCTTTCGATAGAAACGGATCGGTCTGATTCTGATTCTGGTCTACATAAGTTTAGTTTTGCTACTTTTAGGTTCAGTGAACCAGTACCACAGAATGAACTAAAATCCACTCGTTAATGGGAACCAATTTTACTTCTGGTATGTTCTTCATGAGCTGGATTGTACTCTTTGTCCTGCAGGGGGAAGCTCACATAGAGAAATGTTCCCTTGTATAAAAAGCATTTCTTCCATGTTAAAAAAAGAGAAAGCTTTACGTATCAAAAAGAAAGCGAGGGTCAACACCTTTCTCCTGACAGTTATTTTAAATATAGTTTTACATGTGGCCCTCCATGTGAGCCTCCACCTGCAACTGAAAGCAGCACAGTCCAGAGATGGCTTTGCCACTTAAAGGAGAAACAGGTTTGTGGCTGGAATGTTGCTGTGCTTGTGCCCCTTCTGGCATGTTTAGTGCACCTGTTTCTTCTGTTTGGGTGTATATCCTCTTATTCACAAATTGGTTTCAGCTGCCCCTTCCTTCCATGTTATATTTTCACTTTGCAGAAGCTTTTTCGCCGAGAAATCAAGCCACCTTTCAAGCCTGCTGTGGGCCGGCCAGACGATACCTTTTACTTCGACAAAGAGTTTACCTCCCGTACACCTAAAGGTTTGTGATTTGGGTTTTTCACCAAAAAAAAAAAAAAAAAGAGTGTGCCTTCAGGTGTGCCACTGATGTGATTAGCAAGGACAACCTTGCTGTCCGAGCATCTCATTCACAGAGCAGAGACAGACAAAAGGTGGTTCGGCTTCTGTTGGTACTGGTGGGGAAGCCCCAGCTGGGGCATTCTCCCAGCTCCACTCCCTTTCTCCCAGCCACTGATCTTGGACAGCTTTCTGGCTTTTCTGCAGCTTTCCCCCCTATTTTAATGCCCCTCCGAGGTCTTAGCTACTGACGGAGAACATTCCTCCTGAAGTATGCTGGCATTTTTGGCCTTATGGGTCTGCCTCCACCTCCCACATCCCTTTGCCATGAGCCCTGCCTTCTCTGCCGTTGGTCCCCGTGCAGCACTGGAGTGACCTGCAAGTTCTTCTCCAAACTGAATTAGGCCCCCAGGCTGAAAGAGACTCCCCATCCCGAGACCAGCACATCTCTAGCAGGAGATCAGCAGGGGTTTCTGCCTCCCAGCTGGCAACAGCAAGAACAGCCTTTCCCCAGAATCCTAAATGAGATTGTTAGACTCTCTGATCTGCGGTAACTCGGAGATGAATTCACATCTTTATGTGCAGGATATCACAGTGTATGGTTCATGACATAAATTAGGTACTTTGATCCATCCTCCGAAGTCCTCAGGCTTCTAGTAAAAAAATGAAGGAAAAAAAGAAAAAAGGTAAATCCTGAAGGCCTGAAGTCTGCTCCGATCTGTTTTGGGATGTATGGTGGAACTGGATTTTAAAACCAATACGTTCATACCCAAGTTCAGTTAATGTTCTTGTTCTTTGAGCATATTTTTTCTCGGAGGCTTGACGTACAAGTTTTGCTTCATGCTTCTTGCCCAGCTGCCAGATTTGGGATTATCTTGTATGCTATCCCAACATGACAAGCTTTCCTGGACAGAAGGAAGTTCTAGCCTGCCTTTCTCACACAGTGACCCAGTTCTCACAATCACTTGTGTGGTTAACAGCCCCAGTTTGCTTAATCACCCCCTCCAGCCTGGCTTATGGTGCTGTCTGAGCAGCCACCTGAAACCAGCCCAGTTGGTTCATCACCTGTTAGGATCATCACCTGTTGGGATGTATAAGGAGCACCTATTCTGCCATTCACTTCTTTCCTCCCCACTCCAGCATGGAATGGTACAGCCCAGCAAAAGCCATACCACCCGAGTAGATAGATCAGGTGTTTTTGTCCCAAGACCTTGTGCCACAGGGCAATTGAGGGAAACCCTATTGCATGGCTCAGTGCCCTACATTCCTCCAGAGGTTGCTGGACTCTCCATTTCCATCAGCAGATATGGTTGACAGTCAAGAATGATGGGCACTGCAGTCCAACAAAATCTGGAGAGCCCCAAATCCCATCCCTGCCCAACTCTGTCTGGATCAATGGAAGTGCCAACCCAGGGTGCAGCTACTGTGAAAGGGGGAAACTCCGTGCCACGCAGTAATGGGAAAGGAACTGAAAGCAGAACTGCTAATACCAGACTGTTCTTATACAGATCTTCGGTGTGACTGCACTTAGACTGCTCTGTACAATTTTGGTCACTGCACCAGAAAGAGGAACTGAGTAGAGTTTTTAATATTGTGTATTGATTTTAGTTGCTATGTTTGTTGTGAGCCACGCCGAGGCTTGTGTGCAAGGGGTGGCATACAAATGTGTTGTTAATAATAATAATAATAATAAATAAATAAATAAATAAAAATAGAGTTAGACAAAGTGCAGAAAGAGACACAATGACTGGAGGAGTAGGAGCGATTTTCCTGTGAGGAAGGGTTACAACATTGGGATTGTTTAGTTTAGAAAATTGGTGACTCGGGTGTGTACAGAATGATGTGTGCTAAATGGTGCATTTTGTGGAAAAACTGAGAGGGAGATGTTTTTCTCCCATTTTCATAAAATCCTGTTCATCCCTTGAAGCAGATGGGTGGGACATACAGGGCAGATAAAAGGGTTCTTCACAGAGCACACAGTGAAATGGTGGGATTCACTTTCACGGCTTGTAATCAGGGCCACCGATCCGGATGGCTTGAAAAGGGTATTGGACGGATCAGTGGAGGAGGAGACTAGCAGTGGCTGCGAGTCCTGAGGACCCTGTGCTGCCCCCAGTATCAGAGGCAGTGGGCCTAAATGCACCAGTTGCTGGGCAAATTGGGCAGGTGGGTGCTCTGGGTTTCTGGTGGGCAGCTCATTGACCTCTGTATGAACAGAATGCTGGACTCGATGGACCCATGCTCGGAGCCGGAAGCATGCTGCTTCGTCCATTCTTGCGGTTGTACTTGTTTGCTTGGTTAGTCTTACCTTGGCTCTGTCTTGCATGGCACAGAGCAGCCTTGATTTGGGGGAGGGAACAGCAGATGTTTGAGTACTAACAAGTGGTGGTTCCAATAAGGTGAATGCTCACCTTTTCCGCCGTTGCTCTTCCAGACTCCCCTGGAGTTCCACCTAGCGCAGGGGCTCACCAGCTCTTCCGAGGGTTCAGTTTTGTGGCCACTGGATTGATAGAGGATGAAAAGGCCAAATCCACTCCCATGCCTTTGCATTCTGTGGTTCAGGTAAGAAGTGTGGCGAGCAGCTGAAGAGAATCACACGACTGCAGTCCTCCCCTCAGCCTCCACCCCCCTGCGATGAGCCCTGCGATGGCTCTGGCCAGTTACCGCCTTGTTTGCGTTAGAGCTGGGCTGAATTGAGGTTGCCTCCCAAAATTTAAGACCTGCTTGCACCTTCCTCACTTTTGTTAATTTCCAAAGCAGTCTGTCTAGGTTGATACATACACTTGCTTCTATTGTTCAAGAGTCTACCCAAGCTGATTGGTAAAGCCTCCTCGTAGACGCTTCTGCAAATTTTAAAACACTCATTTGTATGCATTCTAGTTTGCTACCCACCTCAAAGCTGCTGTCACAGAAGAGCAGAGCTGGAAGGGGCCAGAGGACCATCAGGTCCAAACCCCTGCTCAGTGCAGGACGCCAAGTCACACCATTCCACTCAGATGGCTGTCCAGCTGCATCTTGAATCCCTCTAGTGTGGGGGAGCCCACTGCCTCCCAAGGTCATTGGTTTCGTTGTTGTATTTCTCTGAACAGTCAGGAAGTTCTTTCAGATGTTCAGCCGGAATCTGACTTTCTGTGACTTGAGCCCACTATTCTGTGCCATGCACTCTGGGATGCTTGAGGAGGGATCCTGCCCTTCCTCTTTGTGACAGCCTTTGGAGAGTGCTATCATATCTCTCCTCAATCTGCTCTTCTCAAGGCTGAACATGCCCAGTTCTTTTGTCCTGCAGGGAAGCATATGCGGGTATAGGCATGGTTATGCCTTGAAAAGAGATGGCAATGTCTTCACACATCGCTGTTACAACACACAGATACTGTGCTCTGTTAATGCAAGCTAACTTCTCTTCCTTCTGTTCCCTTTGTATTCACCCAACTTTAGCAACTGCATGGCAAGAATCTCCAGTTTAGTGACGGCTACATAGTAAAGGAAGACATTGGTGTGGGGTCCTACTCAGTGTGCAAGCGCTGCGTTCACAAGGCAACGAGCACGGAATATGCTGTCAAGGTTGGACTTCCTTCCTCGCTCTTCCCATGAATCGTGATACCTTTTGTAAACTTCATGATTAGTCCAAGAGAATTATAATTTGAAGATCGAGGGTGTGGGCAAGTTTGGTATCCGGCACTTGAGGGTGGATCAGCCTTGTGACACCGGCCTTCAGAATTGCAAGAGCGTTTCTTAGCCTTCTGTTGCACTGTGGGACCTTGGGACTGAATGAGTGTGATGCAAAAGTGGAGCCAACTTCGAACTGTTGATATTTATTAGGAAAGCGCCTTTCTCAAAATATTCTTAGAGCTAAATTTAAACATACACAAACTTACAACATCTAAAAACAGTTATCCACTAAAATACTGTCTCCCCATTACAGAATGGAAATAGTAGTGAGAACCATATTTCAGCTGATGCATTAAAGAGCACACTGCATGTCATCTAATGGGGACGGAGGAAAGAGCCTGGTGCCAGAATGATGGCAAACCTCACTGCCTGTTTCCAAATGTTCCCCTTTTCAGGACTCACACGCAGCAGGCATTTGCTAGGTGGCCTCTGACAAGCTCCCTCATCTCAGTATCCATCCGTTTCCGCAGTAAGAAGCCAGGACTGACCTAACCATGTGGGATTGCTGGAAAGATGGGCAGATATTGCAAAGGCAGTGCTTTGAACTATCAGATATGATGTAAATGCTAAACTGGTACTTCTTTATCATAAGTTATATGTGTGTGTATATTGCAGGTCATAGACAAGAGTAAACGAGACCCCTCAGAAGAGATTGAGATACTCCTACGGTACGGCCAGCACCCAAATATCATCACACTGAAGGACGTGAGTGTAATAGTAGAATAGGATTCCTGAGCTCCCATGTTTGCGGAGGAAAGTAGCTGCAGAAACACTAGGCTATCTTCATTAACTGGGGGTGGAAGGGAGAAGGAACTATATTAGCAGCTCATCTGTAGAAATGCCTAGACCTGTGGGCAGGTTTTCCTTCTCCTGCTTTGACACTGCCTGGTTAGATCCACTCCCCTGCTGCTGGTGATGACTTTGCAAGATCCACAGAACGTACACGCTCACACTCAGGCATGTTCTGACATTGCGCTTGGATAAATCTGGGAATTCTTGCTTTATTCCAGCGGTATCTTTGCAGTGAGAGTATATTGCTGGAGCTATGAAAGCAAGGAAGCAACTGCCTTCAGTGAGCAGCTCACACCTTTGCTATGATGCCCTGGATCCACACCCTCCTCTCTCTTGTGGTTGTCCCTGTTGGTTTTGCTCCAGCAGAGGGTTGCTAGAGAAAGAAGCAGTAGTTTTGCTGCCAAGACCAGAACTAGACTACTTCTATCTCTCCATGTGTGTGTGTGTGTGTGTGTGTGTGTGTGTCATGTAAAAAAAATCTGCAGTGGTGTTGAAGACACTTTGCTGCCCCTGAGCAAGCTGCCTCTGAGCATGGTACCTGGGATACAAATGCCACGGTGTAAGTAGCTTCTTTCAAACCTGTCCACAAATGTCTCCTTGTCAGGTATATGATGATGGTAAGCATGTTTACCTGGTGACCGAGCTAATGAGAGGAGGAGAGCTGCTGGACAGGATTTTGAAGCAGAAGTGCTTCTCTGAAAGGGAGGCCAGCTCTGTCCTGCACACGATCTGCAAAACTGTAGAATACCTGCACTCGCAAGGGGTGAGTAGGAGATGCTAAGAAATACATGGATCCTGGAGGGTGCTCTTTTTGCTGGCTGCTAAGATGTGTGTGTAGCTCTTGGGGAACTGGGGTGATGGGTGTCATGCCCCATCCTCAGTGGTGCAGCCTGGGTGGCACCTTGGGGCCAACACAATGAGGCCACCACAAGTTCAGCAGCAAAGGCTGTTTGATTCCTGAAATCACTGTGGTTTGAATGAGTTTACAATGCAAAACTGCACAGGCCTGATTTTTTAAAACCACCATTTTGTTGTTGTCAGGAACAAAATAAATATTGTGTGTTTCACAACTGGACGTCTAAAGTGAACCCACCTTCCATTAATCCTAAAGTGCAAAATTACTTTGCTGTGTCCCCGACCATGCTTGGTACCTGCACTCCTGTTCAATATACCTACTGGTACCAAAATTACCCCTAACACCTTGCAGAATGTTAGGATCATGTTTAATGGATTTTATCCCTCTCCTCATCTAAAATTTACCAAGGCAGATTACTTACAGTAAAATAGAACACAGAGAGCCATGTACTAAGAAGAAATTTCTGAATGAAGCTCACTGGGTGATGTTGGACCCGTCACTCACTCTCAACCCACCCGACCTCACAGGATTGCTGTTGTGAGGATAGAATGGAGCTATGTAAGCTGCTTTGTGTTTCTCAGAAGAGGAAAAAAGTCAAGATATAAATATAATAGTACTAAAAGCACCAATCCATTTCTAAGGGCTGGAGCTGCTGCTTTTAATAAATACTTATTCATTCCATTTTTCTACCACCCAGTGACTGAAGCTCTGCGTGGAGTTACAATTAAAAACATAAAAATAAAGCTTGGTAAAACATGCCGCTTTAAAAGTTTAAAATTACAGCCTAAAACCAAAATAAAGAGTTGGAAGGTGGCCGTGTCCAGACGGATGGCCTCTGATTTCCACTGTTTCCAATGCCACAGGTGGTGCACAGAGATTTGAAACCGAGCAACATTCTCTACGTAGATGAGTCGGGCAACCCAGAGTCTATTCGTATGTGTGACTTCGGCTTTGCCAAGCAACTGAGGGCAGAGAATGGGCTCCTCATGACCCCTTGTTATACTGCCAACTTCGTGGCTCCAGAGGTGAGCAGTTTGTCAGCTTAGAGACTTTTGTTGTGGTCAGATCGCTTCTGTGATCCATACAATGAACTTGTTCTACCTGCTTTTACCCCTTTTGGTGCGCAGGTTCAGGCAAGCAGATTCTAGCACCCTCTTCAGCATGAGTAGTTTTGGAGGTAAAGTTGCAATCGAAGTTAGTGCTGACTTCTTTTTTTGCCAATGGGAAGTGCATTTTGTCACCTTTCATGTACAGCGTCTGGCCTCTTTCTTGGGCAATTTCGCTGTGGTCTCCACATAAGATAGATGAGCCTCTCCCACTATATTTTTGTGAGGTTTCAGTATGCCTTGAAAAATTGGTCTAGATCTTGGTCTAGGGCAGAGGTGCAGATGCTGAGACTCAGGAGCCCAATCCAGCCCCAGAAGGCCACATGCTGTCCATTGGACCCAGCTTCTTACCCCCAGCAGCTAATCATTCGATCAGTGGCTTATTATTTATTTTATTTATTTATTAAAACATTTATATGCTGCCCCATCACAACAAAGCCTCGGGGCGGCTCACAACATATTAAAATACAATAGAACATTTAAAACCTTTCTATCTATCCCTCCCCCCCCCCCCCCCCGACTTCCTGGCTTTTGTGCAGCTTTCCTCCATTATGAAAGGGTGAAATGCTTCTCTGAAGGCTTCATTGGAAGCAGTAGGAATTGTAGTGCTGGTATTTTTGCCCTGCCCGCCTTGCCTTTCCCTTGTCCTCTTTTGCTCTCTTACCCCTTTAGAATGCTGACTTCAACAGCTGTTCTACAGCATTTCTGAACTATTAATGTATATAAATACAAATCTACATTTGAATTATTGTATATCTGACTCTTAAACACAAAACTCTCCCACCGCACATCATAGTAAGTAGCAGATCTGCACAGATATAGCAGCAAAGGCAACCTATTAATGCTAGTATTTTACATGAGAAGAGCACAGAGGTAAATAGTTAAGTGACTAGCAGAAAGCCAAACATGTTAGATTCTTATTAATGTTCCATTTTTTTGCTAGCATTACATTACTGGAAGTCAGTATTCCATTCTGGTTTACTGTGAATCACCATCAGTAGATCTTGATCAGTTTTCTCCTGGCTTGCACAACCTCCCTCTCAGCAAGTCTTATGGAAACAGCAGTACTGACAAAGGCAAGGTCCACAAGGAATAGGATCATATTCAGATACTCCAGCAGGGAGGGACTGAAATAATAAATGTAGTCCAAAACTTGAGTCAGCCACTAAAGAAGTTCCCACACAGTCTGATTCCTGGAAACAGATCAGGGTTGCTTCTTCAGTAAACAGCCAATTTCACTAAATCCTGTAAGCCTAGAAAACATTTGCTTAGATCATCTGTTGCAGAGAAATACTATGGCAGATTTATACTTCTCTAATTCAGGATGTTCCCTGATGGTTGCATGCTTTGTTTGGCCGGTGCAACCAGAGTGCCGTGTCTGGGCTTGTGGGCTCCAGATGCGCCAGTGATGGTGGGCAGGCGTTGGCTCTGCCACACCTGCCACTGACGCATCGGCAGCCAAGTGTGAACTGCTCCTTCGATCCGACTACGCAGAATGGTAAATTGTTCTCTGAGGCTACGTGATGCTGCACACATGCCTAAACATCTCTGGATGAGGGTTTGTGTGTGTTTTTTGAAGCTTCTTGTTGGGACACTTGATAGTAAGAGCAAATAAACTCATGCATTAAATTTATCTTCACAGCCCCTCTCTCTCTCTCTCTCTCTCTTTCTCAATTATTAGAGGTTAGGATTGCGACTCCCAGCCTAGCTTTCCAGTTTTTGTCAGATATTTAGACCATTCATTCCAGGGCTGATACTGATACTCCTTCATGTTTATTTTTCTTTGTTGTTGTCTCATTTAGGTTCTGAAGCGCCAAGGCTATGATGAAGGCTGTGATATTTGGAGCTTAGGGATCCTCTTGTATACAATGTTGGCTGGGTAGGTGCCAGCACCCTCTTGTGTGGTTAAAGGTGTTTGTTTGTTTGTTTGTTTGTTATATTTGCATCTCATCATATGGGTTTCTGTTGACTTTTGGATCTGTCTATGAAGAAAAACAACCTTTCTCAAGCAAGAAGCATAAATTGATGATGTTATAGATGCAGCAGATGCATTTATTATTTTAATAAGAGGTATTCCCTCCTGTGAGAAAAGGAATGCCTCTTCTAAAGATGGTGATTGCATTCTGCAATTCTTATAAGTGCTTATAGCTGTGCCTAATTTCAGCAGTAGGCAGGGCTGTTCTGTGAGGCAGGAGAAAGAGAATCCAAGGCAGAGAAGCTACTCTTTCTTGGATCCTGCCAGGCCTACAACATCAGAGCAAAATGTGGGCATTTTCCCATTATTTTCCCTTTGCAGGATGATTTAAAAAAAAAAAATGTCCCCTTCCCATTCATTTCAGTGGAAGGGATGTAATCTATGCCCCCCAAGGACTGGCATCACCCTTCCCCTGTTCTGCTAGTGTATTAGGGAATGGGAGGGCTTTAGACCCTGTTGATCCACTTGGGCTGGAAACTGACCAAAAACTAATGTCTGAGAACAAAGCATTGATTTAATATGATATTTCAGCCATTCTAGGATTTGGAGCTGCCATTTTTGAAAATGGCTTCTGAACTGTTTTCAAAGGCAAACCCATGTATGGGGCATTGCAGTAATCCTAAATTTCCAGAGTAAGGGTTGGACTTCAGGTTCCCAGCAGTGACCTAACCTAGACTGGCTTTACTTCTATGGGGTCATGTTCCATCCAGCTCTAGCCCAGCAATTCCAAAAACAAGCCCAGCTGAAGTATATCCTCTCCCATGGAAACATGACAGCAGGCATGCCAGAGATACCCTTGGGCAGGGTGGGCCAGAATGGGTCTTGCCATTAGATGGCACTGTTTTCTTTGAATTGCCATCATAGTTCTTCCTGGTGTTTCTTAGGAGTATCCATGTTAGGAGGAAGAATGTGGGGTCGGAGGTGTTCCCAATGGGGCTAGGAAGAAGCAAGTGCTCTGAGAAGGAGCCATGTACATTGGTGTGGAGTGGGATCTCCCCTTTCTGGAGATTTGAGGAAATGTTGAGAAGGTAGAAGGTACCAAGAACAGTCAGTTTATTACTTAAGAGGCAGAGGATTTGATTGTTAAGTGGGTTATAAGGTCTCCTCCAATACTGTTGCCACCCTGTTCTGTGCCCTGCTTATCCCCATCTACCAGTGCCCTTCAATTAATGGTTGGCAACTGTGTGCAGGGAGACAAGTCAGGTTCTGCCATTAAGGACACCGGGCTACGTGTTGGAGACAGTTGGAGGGGGGCAGAGAACAAGCCATGGTGATCCAGGTTATGTGTCGGGTGCATCATGGGTTGTTCAGCAAACAACTCACCATGACTTGTGTGCAGGGTGGCTTAGTGTGATGTACAAACCTACTCATCAGTGTTAATGACAGGAATGGCAGTTAATGAACCTAAAGGTCATTCAGGCCAACCCTTTGCCCTGCATCAAAATTTCTGATTCTCAACCAATCATTAACTGACTAGACTTTATGATTCAGCTTTATAATAGGACACAGGCTTATAGCACACTTGTAATTATATGAATTATGAAATCTGCTAGCACAGTCTCGCTGAGAACTCTCACGCCTGAAGAGAGTTTTGTTTTTGTTTTTGTTTTTGTTTTTGAAGAAAGGCTTGCACAGAGAAACATAAAAGTGAAAGTTGGGTGTGCTAAAGACTCGAGTGGCAATTTCATGGTTTCCTTGCTAGGTGTGCCTGCAGGAGGGACAGGAGCTGAAGGGTGAATTTTTCTTTTTCCTCACTTGTGGTCCTCAGGCCCATCCTCCCTTCTGCCTCACCTGCTTCCTGCTACTGCCACTTCCATCCCTTCTTTCCATCTAATATTCTAGCACCACAATTTAAAGAAAACAAGCCAAACCAATTTCTTCTCACAGGTACACACCATTTGCAAATGGGCCCAATGACACTCCTGAGGAGATCCTTATTCGGATAGGTGGGGGGAAATTTTCCCTCCGAGGGGGAAATTGGGACACAGTTTCTGATGCAGCCAAGGTAAGGTTTAGCGCTTTCTTTATTATTACATTTACGTGCTGCCTTTTTTCCTCTGGCAAGAAATGCAAGGTAGCTTACATGATCCTTTCCTCTCCGTTTTATCCTGACAACAATCTTATGAGGTAGGTTAAGCTGAGAGTCAGTGACTGGTCCAAAGTGAGCCTCACAAGCAAGTGAGAGAGTAGAAATTGGATCTCCGAAGTAACCACCACACCATGGTGGCTTCGCCAGTTTTCTTGGAATTGGCAAAGGCCAGAACTTCAGTTTTCTTGGAATTGGCAAAGGCCAGGGCTCACTACATCACAAGGCTCAACAGTTTTCCAAAGGAAAGAGCTCCCGTTCCCCTGAAAGATGACTTGTGCCCTTTGCAATTGCTGTTACCATAATCTGCACAACAAGGATGGGGAACATTTGACCCTGCAAATATTGTTTGACTCCAGCTCCCATCAGCTCCAGCCAGATGGGCAATGGTGACTGAAGCTGTAATCCAACAACACCTGAAGGGCCACCTGTGGCATAATTTGGGTTCCTCAGAGTTGATTACTTTTTTTCCCTTTCAAATGTTATGGTTAGAAAGATTTTTGGGCAGGATTTGCAAGTCTGAGGAGCAAATTCCGTGAATGGCCCCTGAGGCATCCCTTTGCGTTGCCTTGATGCTATACTTCCTCCTGCCCGAATTTCGGTTTCTGCTGCTTCTTTCCTCTTTGGCCCCCAAATACAGACCCTGCAAAATGCAACATACAGTCTCAGGAAAGGGTGTTGTGTGACGGAGCACCTTTTGTAGAACAGGCAGACTTAAATTTATGACTGTGAATGTTGAATCCTGAATGCAGAGCTTTGCAAGCCTTTTGCAAAGGAATGTGGGCTGTGATTTGGCACAAAGCATGCATGAATTAATTTCAATTCGTGCATAAACAGTCACCTGGCCACACTCATAGCAGTGACATCACTGCCCACTGGATGCGTATGCTAGACCGCTAACATTTTACAAAATATTGGACCTGTGGATTTGCATGTTTTGGCGACAATGGTTGTGTGGTTTTGTTTCTCTGATAGCAGGTATTTTTTTCCGCACAATGCCTGGGATTGACTCAATGTCCAGGCACTGGGCAAGCCAAAATGGGCACTGTAAGCGGCTTGACACTCAAGCTCCAGGAGAACAAAGAACTTTTAGCACTGGCAATGCGCTCTACCCCATGCACCACAAATGTTGCAGCCCTAATATATGCCTAGGGTGCTGAGCATTGGTTACTGAAGCTGGCCCAGGGCTCTAATTAGGAAAGAGGAGGCAAGGCACACAACCAAAGGAAGCCCAGCTTCACCTCTTCCTGAGATCTTGCTACAAATTGAAGATGTTGGCAGCCAGATCTCCCATAGCATTACGTAGATGAGGCGGTGCAATTGTACAGTAAAAGCCTTGTCTGGAAGCACTTATAAAGTCGTTAGCAATATCACAAGGAAAGGCCGGTATGGCTGTCAAAGAACATTCATTCCCAAACAACTGAAGTGATTTTGAGAGCAAGCTGCAAGGAAATAGCGCCAAGACCTTTCAAAAAAGCAGCACCATCTTCAGTCCAGCCAGCAACTTTCCGTATAAAAAAGGCATACAATAGCTGTATTCTCTGATTGCAGGACCTGGTATCAAAAATGCTCCATGTTGATCCTCATAAGCGCCTGACTGCCAGGCAAGTCCTCCAGCACCCCTGGATAACCCAGAAGGAGAGGCTACCACAGAGCCAGCTGAGTCACCAGGATGTCCAGCTTGTGAAGGTATGAATGAGAGGGTGGTTGGCGTGCTTCTTGCGCCCTCCAGTCAGAGATGCGACATTGACTCTGGCAGCATGTGCTCCCCGCACCCCCAGTCTTGTGCCCCTGGAGAAATGCAGCATTGAGGATCTTGCTCATTTAGACCCTTCTTTCCCTGTTCCAAAAGTACCCTCCAAAAGAGCAAGGTGCTGTTTTTGCCACATCTAATTGCCCTAACCTTCTCCCAACCTCCCTTGATTAATGAGGGAAAAAACAGGAAAAAAATGTTGTCAGGGACCATAGCTCCATGGTGGAGCACATGTTCCCCAGGTAGAAAGCCAGGGTACAATCCTTAGCAACCCCAGATCAAAGAGGATTTGGGGAGCAATTGATGGGAGAGATTCTTTTCTGCCAGAGATCCTGGACAGACAATGTCAGAGTAGATGACAGTGAGCTAGATTGCCAGGTGGGTCCCACTGACTTTTTCACTGGGGTTTGAATAGCATATTGATGACTAACCAAACTACAGCAAGAAGCAATAAAACATGAAAACCGCTGGACAATATTGCAGTAAAATCAGCATTCATAGAAGCAACAACTGTCCTTATTCCTTTTACCAAGCAGCTCTTCTCTCTAAATTCTCCAGCAACCAACACTGGAGGAAAGCCTTCCCAATTATTAGGGCAACTGTGTGAGAAGGTTCTGCTGCCAGTGGACTTTGTCAGTTGCCCATACAAGATAGAATTCTGGAACAAGAACTATCTCAAACTGTTTATGTATGAGTTATGCCAGAGCAAAGCCATTTAAGAGGGTATCAATCAAAACTATCACCTAATAGTACAACTATTGTAGAACAGGTGTACTATATTCCTGCTATTAAGTGAACAGATTTGAAGAACGTCACACACAGAAACAAGCCGGCAGGAGGGGGGAAAGTAGCTGGGCAGTGGCACCTGTTTGGAGGCTGCATGCCGCACCTCTGGCTTGCCAGAGGTGTTCCCACATCAGGACCCACTTGGGCTGCCACTGGCTCTCGTGCAACGAGGAGCTTCACTCTGGCATGGATGAGAGGAGCAAAGGGGATCAGTCGAGCAGGGCTGCTCCTTTCCACGGTGCTGCCCAGCAGACTCTCGCCTCCGCCTCTGACCCACACAAGTTGCTTCACTTTGGTGACTGGGCTGGGAGGCACTGGGGAATCTGCCTTTTATCCCTTGCTGCCAGTGCAGCAGGGGCTTTGCTCAGGGGGGGGGGGGGGCTTTCTGCAGTGCTGCCCAGCTGATTCCTCCCTCTCGCCTGAGCATGGATCAGGCGCCCTCTTCCTGCTCCAGCTGACCCCTCTGGAGCAGAGGGGAGGGTGCCTGACCAGCTTCTTGCCCTCTCTGCTGCGTGTTGGAACCTGAACCCTGTTTTCACAGCAAACTGCTTAACGGCCATGGCAAGGCATACCTGGTCAGGGATCACCCCTGCCAGAGTGAAGGGCCTCGTTCCTCCCCACAGTGCCTCCTGGGGTACTGCGTGGAGGACTGAGAGAGGAGAAATTGGCAGATGGGAGGAGAATCCCAGTGCTGAGCCCCATCATCTTCCAGGCTCATCCGTGCAAAAAACATGTACAGTGTGTAAATCACACCGGATTGCTTGCTGTGAGATATGAACCCAGCTGTATCTCCTCGCAAGAAGCACAAGCAGAGGAAGGATGCAGAAGCACAAGCTGCATCGCCCCAAAGACACTGTGCATGGGGGAAGGAAGGCCCTGTGGAATAACGGCTGCTGGACTCTCTGAAAGAGCCTGGACTTCAGGGTAGTTTTACCGGTAGCATGTGCTTGCTTCCAGAAGTAGCTTTGGAGGGAAACTGTAGCAGATATTGACTGAGAAGCATATCTGAGAGATGCAAGTGTCTGCAAACAGATATTGTCTGAGTTCCTACATTCTTTTTTCAGAGATAGCTCTAAAAAGCGGTTTGTGACATGGCCCTTGCTTGGTTTGGCTTTCTTGCAGGCCCTTGGTTTGGTTGTGGGTGGGGCTGCTTGCCCGTATGTGTGCGGGTTTCTAAGCAAACTCCTGTCATTCTCTCTCCCCAGGGTGCGATGGCAGCCACATACTCTGCACTGAATAACTCCAAACCAAGCCCACAGCTGAAGCCCATTGAGTCCTCTTTCCTGGCACAGAGGCGGGTCAAGAAGCTCCCATCTACTTCACTGTGACTTGGGAATGATGGGTGCTCCCCACTTATCCCCACACTGCTTCCCTTGACTGCACAAGTTCCCCAGGACCTCCCGGGAAGCAAGAAAATGTCACCCCAGCAAGAAGTCTACTTTGAGGCACTTCCTCAAATGCACATCAGGGCCAAGTGCCTTCAGAAAGACAAGCTCTTGTTCTCCCCATGGATTTCTCTTTTCGCTTTGTTTTTGTTTTAAGTGTACAGCAAGACTGTTTGTAAAGGGATCTGTACAGGTGACTCTGGGAAGCAGAACGTGCAGCAACCCATGGCTTGCTGCCTGTGGGACAACCACTCTCCTCCGGCCGAGAACAGCCAAGCTTTGGACAAGCAGATGTCCTGCAATGGAAACCTGGTGCAGCTGGAACAATGTTTTCTCGTTTTCTTGTGAAAATCCCTTAAGTGGAGGGGCTCTTTTCAGGAGGGGGGGTCTCTTCCTCCTCTGTTTGTGCAGACGCTCTCAGAGTTCTTGTGTGCACAAGCTTCTTCGGCATCCTGTTCCCCCGTCCTCCAGGCTGTGTGGCTGCCATCCAGGAGGATGTTGATCCACTGTTTCTTCTCTTTTTCCACTCCTGCTTTGGACAGCACACTCTCCAAGACACCCAGGCCCTACAGGGCTGGAATTACTACTCTTTTTCTATATCTTTGACCTATGCCAGATTGTATCTAGCTTTTGAATGTGCAATGGGCTTCTAAGAAGGCTATTTTCCCACACTGATGATGTGAGGTTTTCTAGGTGGGGGTTGCTTTGTTTTGTTTTTAAAATCTCTGTCAGATAGCACAATCCAGAGCCTCATGAAACATAAAGCAAAAAATCAGCTTTGCTTTCTTTCTTTTTCCTTTTTTAAACTTAACTGATTTCTGTGGCTGGTAACTCAGGGTTTCTGTCTGAATTTTCAAATAAAACATATCATGCAGTTGAAGTTATGTTACTGATTCACCTTATACTCCTCTTTCCATCCTTCCCTTTCCATTGCAGGGCTCCTTCTGTGTTGCACTTGATATGAACGTAATAGGTTTACCAGACTCACCCCTCATTACAAGAATTGTTGTAATGTCAATTTATTATTCCTCTGTGCCATTTATAAATCAATTTATTCAAATCTTCAGTAATCTTAATGTGTTAGAGAATGTATAATGGGGAGGGGGGTGGATCTGTGTGTAAAACTGACTGCATGCTAGACTTCCTTCTATAGAACAGAATAAGTCTCTGAGATCCCTCCCAATATGGTCCAAGCTAGACAGGATAAACATGGTTGTTGTCGTTTTTTAACCCTGTGGTTGCCTGACTCATTTACAAAGCTAGAGTGGGGATCTGTTACATTTAAAGGGAATAACATGGGAGGGGAGCCAAGCTGCTGCTTGTCTTTTGTTACTTCCCTATGCTTAGTCCTATTTCTTTCAGCCTCTCTGACTTCTAATACCAGAGCTGGGCTAGAACAAATATGCCTGCTAAAATGGAGCATGGGTTAGTACCCCTTACTGCTGTGTACCATTTAATATAAAAATTAGAGCCCACAGGGATGGTAGTTCATGAATAACAAATATTGCAGAATGCATTGCATCCAGTTTGACCCTTAGATAAAAAAACATTTTCCCCAACTGATAGTCGGATAAAAAATCTATGCAAGTTTGAGCAGATAATTTCCATTTCTACTCTTCCCACCTTTTTTAATCCACCTGTGATCCCTGCTCTGTCTTCATTCTGGATTCAGTTATCTCTAACTGGCATCTTTTCTTGGTTTCCCACTATCATGTTGGATTCATTTAATGACAAGTTTGATACATGTTTTCAAAATAACCAAATGTGGATGTTGGTCTTTAATACATCAACATACAGTGAATTTCCAACCTTTTCAACACTAGATATACTTTTGATTCCAGGAATACTTCCAATTGTTCTTTGTATCATAAGGTTTCAAATTCTGAACTAATTAATTTGGAAGGGAGATAACATCAAACTGCTATGGAACAGAGTTGGAAGAGAGACAACACAGAGATTCATATTCTGTCTTCAGATGGTAACCTAAGATCCCTGGTTTGTTTCTTATTTATTTAAGGAAACAGATATCCTGTCATTCCATTTTGATTGCAGTGAACAGGGCAGCTCCCAGCAAAAAGACTTGCAACATTTAAAAATTAATAATACAATAAAAACTGGAGATGAGAACAGCAGATAAAAACAGTTTGGTAACAAAGGATCCAGTTTGTTTAACAGCTCTGCATCCTGGAAGGTCAAATGCCTGTCAGGACAGAAATGTGTTGGCGAAGAGGCAGAAAGCTGGCGTTATAGAAGAGTCCAAGTTCCAAAATCTAGAAGTGGTCCTTTCCTGTTACCCACAAATTTGTGCCTCACAGCCAAAGGAATGAAAAGCAGAGGTTGCCCTGCATATTATATACAGCAGGCATTCTCATATGGAAGAAGATGGTCCTTTAGGCAGCCAAGGGCTGGGCATTTTAAATAGGCTGGGTTTTAAATGACTACAATTAGCACCTTCAACTCTTCCAGAATAAATTGGAAACCAGTGCAATTTTAATAGGTGTTGTGCTCCCCTTTGTCATTTTCCCTTTGCATCTCATACTGACCTGGACCTTGCCATTGCCCCGGTGCTCAGGGTGCTTCCTTCTAACGAAAGTGCTGCAAGGATCCCTCTCATTACTTGTTAGAGCTTAAACGAAGGAATTACACAGTTCAACAACGAGGCACCTCTGGCTCTGGTCCCATTTTAAGATCGCCTGTCATTGCTGAACTGCTCAACGCTGGGTTTCCTCTCTCGGCTGAAAACTGATGTCCATTTTATCAAGTGGCAACTTATCGCTAGGCTGGCATCAACAGAAGGCATGATGGTTGGACACCTACAAAGGGCACACGGTTCAGCAGTCCTACTGGCAAGAGCCCCCTAGACTGGCTCCTCCTCACCTGTGCGCTCTGCTTTTTCACCAGCCCTTTTTCTGGTCCAGGCAATGGAGACAGTGAGCAGGAGGAGCAGTTGACACTGCTGCCTACTTGTTTCTTGGCCTGTCAAACAAGCAGGTGATGGCAATGATGAGAAAGTGGAGGAAGTGGCAACAGCAGTAGAGATGAACTTTCCAAGGATGAGTAAAATATTGAAGCTTGCACTGGGCAGTGTCCAGCAACCATTTGGTGAGCCAGACTGAAATCTGGATTGACACAGTGTTGCTACACACAGTGATAAATTTTTCAGTTGTCACTTAATGAAGTGAAGAGCTTTGTGGTATAGTCTATGTTTCACCTGCAGAAGATCTCAGGTTCTGTCTGAGTTACAAACAACCTGTACTTATGAACTGTGATAAAGTCTATTAATTTTAAAAATATGTACTGCAGAATGCCATCATCAGAGAGAGAGAGAGAAAGAGAAAGTGAAAGTAGAGAGGGGAGCTCCAAAGCAAGCCTTCCTGCCTCACCTATCCAGAGAGGGAAATCTCTCCAGCATTTCCTAGCTGCAAAGAGGCAGCACTGGTGAGTTTGGGCAGTAGGGAGGACCTAGAGATAGTCGCATTTTTTCCACATTCATGGTAGTCCTGTAGCCCTAACTGCCACAAATGTGGAGGGCCAACTACACGTGATCTGACTTGCATACAAATTTGACTTAATGAATTTCCAGTGGACCTCTTGCGTGACCCAGGGGGACTGCCTGTAGTTATAGTAGCCATTGGTACCCTTTTCCTCCTGGACTTTGTCATTCTCATTCTGCTAGCCATCGCTGTGTCTTGTGGAACGTCTGAGATCACACAAAGATGGACCAGACTTGATCTCTACTGTTCCAACAGCAAGATTAGAACCAATGGGTGAAAACTGCAAGGAAGAAGAATTTGGCTAAACTTTAATAGAAACACCTTAAAAATGGTTTGACAATGTAATTTTACCTTGGGAACTGATGTGGTTTCCTTTGTTAGAGGTAATGAAGCAGAGGATGGACGGCCTTCTCTCACAGACTGTCAGGATTTGAGGCAACTTCAGGGCTCCCTCTTCTGGCCAAAGCCCAGAATAACAGCCCTGGCAGTTGCAGGATTAGACCCACAGCCTACTGCAGCTATCAGGGCCCTTACAAGCATCAGCTGGGGTGAGGGTGGAGCTACATAAGAACTGGCTCTTCCCTCCAGAGGCTGCCTCAACAATGATGGTTTCCTGACTTGTGGTGCTTCCTGCTGCTATTTGAAACCTTGGCAGTAGACCCTGCCTCTGGTCTGGCCCCTACTCCTGCTCCAAAGGTACTCTCTCTCTGTGAACTTTCTGGCTCTTGACTCTTGGTTTGTGCTTGTCTCCTATTGGCTTGGAATTGGGATTTGGACATTGGTTAATACTTGGGATTAAGGTGTCTGTGTCCTGGTGTTCAGAAGTTTAACCTGCTGCCATATCCTGGACTCCGATACAGACACTATAGCAGGTATATGGTTCCTAGAAGATCTCTGACATTCTTCCCATGTCCAAGTCATGAGTGTAGAAGATGAGAACCTGGCAACATACCAACATGAATCCAGAATATGGAATCCTGAGAAATTTCAGTATACCTAGGCTCTAGAAGCTTTTGGTGCAGGTGGGAGGGCTATTTTATCGCCATAAACCCATGGCCCTCATTCTAGAGTTACTGTGACTGGTCTGATCAAGTGCTAGGCTCCCTTTGCTAGTATTAAGAGGCTATGGGGAGGTATGATTTGGGGTCGTCTTCCTTTCCTCCGGGGGCTTCCTGCTGGACCTCTCTGTATCTGTGTTCTCCCACACCACATTGATTCCTCAGGCCTGAACAGATCAACACATGTTCAGCATTGACTGGGGAACAAAAAGGAGCAAGCTACTGTGCTTTCTATGGCAACAGACTCATCCTTACCTCCTGTTTTATACTCCTTTCCTGCTTTAAAAGATAGATGGGGGGCATGATTTGCCTCAAACTGAGGTGAAGCATGTGGACTTCATTAAGTTCTCCCTATGCCTTTTTCCCACTTTTTGGCAAGGCCAGAAGAATGATGAATGTGGCCTCTCTCATTGACAGTTTTATTTTAAAGGGTGTTATTTATTTAGGTACATTTAAAATGGCCTGTTTTTACAACTTCTGCTCTCTCTACTGTGGCTCCCTGTTTTACTGGGTATTCAATAGTTTTTCTTATATTGTTCATTTAAAATTGCTGTAAGTCACCTTGAGTTTGCTGTTGCTTACAAAGGCGGAATGTAGATTTGTGCTAAAGATTTTTTTTTTTGTGGTAGTTCCTCAGTTTTTTCCACTGGGAGAGAAGGGTTATCTTTCACACCGACAGTAATCAAACCTCAATAGGGCTTGCTTCTGAGTAAAATGGCTAGGATTTTCTGGTAGATTATAGCAAAAACCATATGTAAACAGTGCATCACAAAATTTGGATTGTTTTCCCTTCCACTCTTGAGCCCAACAAAGTTAGGTGTTGGAAACCATAATGGATTAGCCTTGTTTTTTTAACCAATCCACATTGCTTTTTACACTAACCTTTGCAACAGACCACCTGGTTCACCTGAAGGTGAGTAGCCAGGAAGCTTTAGGAAAAGTATTGCCCTCTTTCCCTTTCTAGCCTAGGACTTTTTTTTGAAGCCACATACAGCTTAACACAGACAGGGCTAGTAAAAATGATTGGTAGACATACTTGCAAAATAGAGTTAAAATGTATATTCTTGGTCTGAAAAAAATGAAAGGCAACTCACTGGTCTATATTCCAGGGTGGTTAGGGAGCTATAAATGAGTGAAGGAACATAAAGCATCTTGTTCACTAAGTGCTCTATAAGCTAATAGTCTTTCTTCATTATGTTAGCTGCAAGCAGCCCTTGGTCAGAATGTTGCCTGGTGCTTTCAGCATGCCAGGAAGAATTCCATGCGTTATTGGTGCACATCATCAGCCTGACATGTTGCTTTATTCCAATGACTCAACTGACACCTTTGGAGACAACATGGATTGGACACCTTTGCCTAGAAAACTCACCAGTTTTACTTCTACGTTAAAATACATTGTGAATCAAACATTTATTGTATTTATGAGAGCTATGAAGCCACTGAATAAAGAAGGAGACTGGATTTCCATTTCTTTCTCAGTCAGGACACCTGCTCCCTTTTCTCTGCCCATCAATTCAGTGGCTGGTCTGTCTCAATTATGTCAATTAAGAGACTCACTGCAGCCTTTCTGAATTGAGATTGTTTCCTTCACTTGATAGAACTGCAGCAGGAATCCAAACTGCTGATGAATTATCAGGGTGTTTTTGTTGGTTTTTAAATTAGAAATTTATGGTTTTCATGTGAAGACAGTGTGGGCTGAAAAGTAACAAGCATTTTTCTAATATTCAATGAGGTTTTCAAATCCGAGCACACTAGTAACTTTCCTATGTAATTAATAACGTATTTGTTGTAGTACCTCTGTTTCCTCCTCCTTCAGCATATTCTGGATTGTCTTGCTGTGCAACTAAGCACCAGTCTATTTTCAATGTGTATCCTTCTGTGTCTTGAATGTCTATATCCATATTTTGTATCTATAGTTACCTGTCAGCTTGCTCCCAACTCACTTCATCAGTCAATGCAACATGTTCACCAGTATTCTCACTATTCAGACTAGCTGCTAGGCTATGAAACAGCTATTAATTATATTACACAAAGGCTATCAAAGTAAACAACAAATGGCAGAAGAATTATGCAGAGATGTACAAACATATTTCAGTGAATTGGAGAAGGCAGAGGTGGTGGGCTTCAATTTTTACATTAGTGAAATGAGAAGCTGGCCATGCAGCCCTGTAAATGCCTACTGTATTAGAGGGGGAAATAGGAGCAGGCCTATGAAAATTAAAAAGCACTGGACCACATCGAGTGGGCTGAAAAACCAAACCCGTTAATGTTGCCTATCCTTGTACTTCTTGAACAAGATGCAGCTTTGTGTAGATATGCAAATGGCCAAAGACATATTTTAATGAAAACAATAAATGACAATACCATACCTCAAGTGTTCAGGCTACCAAACAATTACTCTTCAAGCATAACCAAATGCAGGATAATGTCAACTGCAGCTGGATCCTATTCCAGATTTGTTTCTGCATGTTTCACCCATGTTGGCCTAAGGAAATACAAGTGACTCAGTTAGGGGTATCAGTAGCAGAGTTATTTCAAGAAGTCATTTGTGAATCATCGTTAAGAATCCCAGAAGTGAAGAATCTTGACGATGACATCAGTTTTCATAGCAGATGCAAAACCGTGTTTCAGCTACTGAGAAAAATGATAGAAAATGTAAAGTTCTCCAGAATTTTGTAGGTGTGTTTGTTAATGATGGGGCCACAGCAGACCCAAAGTGAGTATTAGTTGTTTGAAAGCACAGAACATTGAACAGCGTAAAACACTGTAAGCAAGATTAGTTCCTGTAGATTTCTAATCAATTGTGTGTTAAGATTTCTCCTTAGCTACCCCATATTCAGAGGGAGAAGGAAAGAGAGCATGCCTTAAAATCTAAAAGCGCTCCATTAAACAGTGGAACTGTAATGGCATATCTTTAGCGAACCTGGAGAGGCCATTGTTCAGTGGCAGAGTGAATAATGTTGTGTATATAGAAGGTTCCAGGATTGATTTCCTACGTCTTCAGCGAAGGTTTGGAAAGATCCCTGCGTGCAACCCTGCAGAGCCAGTCAGTGCAGACAGTACTGTAGCTAGATGGACCGAAGGTCAGGTTTGCTATAAGGCAGCTTCTTCGGTTTCTCTCAGGTAACTGTAAATGAAGCCGCCTTGAACAGAGAGAAATCTCAGTGCAGTCCTGCATGTATCGCCAGTGTGGTGAAGTGGATGGGGTGTTGAATGGGAAGACCTGTGTTCCCCCTCTTGATAGCTGTGGTGCAGTGATTGATTCCTCACCTAACTCACTTTTCAGGGTGGTTCTAATGATACAGTGGAGAGGAGGAAGACCATGCATGCTGCCTTGGCCCCTTTGTGGAAAATGAGGGGAAAAAATGCAACACAGAAATGAATAATACTTGTAAAGAGAAAGAGGTTCTTCTGTGGGAGATAAGAGTACTGTCTTGTATATTTGGTGTAGCCAGTTAGACAACTACATGGAAGTCCCGTGATGACTGCCTCTTAGCCAGACTTGTTCTGGGGTGTGGTTGCGAGGATCTAATGGGGGCATGTATGCTGTTGCAAGCTTTCTTGAGGAAGGATGGGGTGTTGCAGTAGGGCTACCCTGTTTAGGGCCTTCCAAGTCTAGCAGGGAACAGACTAGACTTCAGGATATTTCCTTTACCTGGTCTGAAAGAAATTGAAGTGCATTATGAGATCACACTTGGCAATTCACAAGTGAACAATACTGCCCTGAAGGTTAAGAACATTTGTTACTCACCACCCCAATGTAAAAGGATTTTGTTACTGCAATCCAACATGTTGCTGACATCTTGCCATGGGATAAAAGCAAATCATGAGAGTATTGCCTCATACTATTGGATTAGGCCATCCCATCATAGAACTTTCTTCTGCCTGTTTAAATTACGTGTTTCTCCAATTCTAAGACTGGTTTCAGCTGTCATTGTTACCTCTTCTCTGCTGATTGTGATGTTTCAGTACTTAATACTAAAGATGAAAATCTGGTTCACAAGAAACACATCAGCCTCTCTACTTCTTTGGCTTTCATTCCACCATTTTCACCAACAAAGCAAGTGCTCTCTCTGTACAAAAACATGATGCCAGAGAGCTACACTTCTGACCTGACGGCTGACAATTTTCTGGTTTCAAATTAAAGAGAAAACGAAATTAGCAAATTAATTGTTTGGTGTATGTTTGCTAGGTGTTGTGTCAGCTGCCTAAGCTTGGCAGCCAATTGAAAGCTCAACTTGAGCAGTCCAGTGTAGGAGGCGGAGCTCTGTTTTGAGCCTTGCTATCCAGAGAGTGTCAATCACATTAATTTTAAATTACTTCTGTACAGCCTGATGTCAAAATGATTAAAGCATGAAGAGGAAAGCAGAGGCACAGATTTACCTTGCAATTACAACAAGGACACTTAATTTGCTATCTTGCTTCAGCCTCCAAAGTTGTGCAAACCTTAAAATATTTGTCCTCTATACTGAAACCCAAGATTGTGGAGAACTGAAACAGTAATAAGAAAAATAAAGCTACATTTACGAAGTGCTAAGTTCTAAGACACATTTGGTAATACAGAGAATTATTAAATGCTGCAACAGAATGCATGAGTGAGATTCTTTACATAGTGGGATATCACATTGCATGTTGGGGCCTCCACATTCAAAAGACATGGAAGTGCAAAGGTGAAAACAAAATGGAGACCCTTTCTTACACTTACTTCCTGAGATCTTATCAGGTCGAGCATTCCAGATTCATTTGGCCTAATTTGCAAAAAGGGAAATTGCTAACATGTGAAAGTGGCAAGTCCCTTGAGTGTGATTTGTCCTGGTCTTTTTGGCATGTTCTGGCCTGCCTACCATCCCATCCCTTTCCCCCCAAATTTAAGGCTCTACAAGTATTTGAATGGGGAACTTCTCCAGCCCAAACTTCTGTTTATATCTTGATTTGTTGTGACAGCTATGCTGCCCACACTGACATCACATGTTTTCAGGGTTAAAAGGTTTAGTAATTAGACTATATGTGAACTGTTTATATTTTTGTTTTTGTTATTTAAGGCTTTTATAAATCATTTGATTTACAACTGTTTGTTTAGAATGGGTTTTTTGGAAGTACTATGATTTTGTGAGTGAGCCATCCAGTCTGGGATTGAATTTCAGGCGCAGTGGCTGATGGGATATGTGCAATCAACAAGAGGGCTGAGTGAGAAGGGAAGAAACCATGCTAGCATAGGAAGCACTCGATCATCTATCAGGCACATCCAGGCAAAAAAATCCCACACTGTGGAAACTATGCAGGCTTACTTGTCATGATATGTGATCCCAGCCAAAGTATAAATGTGCAAAAGGCAAAAATATACAGAATCTAATGATCAAGAACACACTGTGTTAATAGTAAACTCATTTTCCGAATCTAGACCTTTAGGGAACTAAAATGACATGATCCATGCCCAAGAAAGATGTTTCAACAGGCATGGGAGAATCTCCAAGGTATGGAGAAGTGATAGAACTCTCTAGGGAGAGAAAAAAACCTAAAGAGAGAACAAGGTCTGCAGAAGAACATATTAGGACCCAGCATAAAGCAGAATGCTGGCTGAATCTTGGGGGTGAGGGACAAAAAGGCAGAGAGAGTGGGAGTGGAACGGGCCATGGCTGTCTAGAAAGCTGAAAATGATTCTACATTTTATACAGGTCTCACTTGTGCTGCTAAAGTTGTCAGATCCAGCTCCTAAGTAAGATTGTGGGAGGACATAACTCACCAACATTACATAAAATCTCTAGTTCAGGCTCCAGAATCTTCAACTAATTTATCTCAGCCCTCAGGGCTAAGGCAACTCTCTCTATTACACCTTGGAGTGTTTGTCAAAGGCAACGCAGCAAGCTTGATGGACCAATGGGCTAACTTGGTGTAGGACTGCTGCTTATTCTTGCACCAGCCAAATAGCACAACTAGATAAACTCTGGTAAAATTTAGAATGCAAGCATTGGCAAAGACAAAACACATGATACCTATTTGTGCTTTCTGCTATTTAACATTTACTTAGTGCCAAGAGTGCTAGGCTCTGTTAAACAGGAATCTGTTGAAGCATATGCATGGAACCCTGCTGGCTTTGGTCTTAATGCCTTCCTTTGTCAGCATAATAATAAATGAAGAGCCCTGATAATTATCCTATTTTAAGTCAAACAACCCGCCCCCCCAACAATATTGGCGACTGGTTGTATTTTTGTCTCCACACAACTGAAAAGAAAGGGAGATCTGAGTTTTGAAAAAAATTAAATTAAGCAGAAGGCATGGATGTAAGCCCAGGGAAGTTTCTGATTCTCCTTCCAGAACGTATCTGGGGGAGAAATCAAAGTGCCCATCTTTATATTGACGGTTGTTGCTGAATATCAACCCAAACCCAAACATTCTCCCAGCACCTTCAAAAGGATTATGGATTCATCTATTGGGGGGTGGGGTGGGGTGGGGTGGGGGTGGAGAATACCTCTCTGTTAAAAATAGAATTTTTTCTAAGGTAGCTTACAGGTGTAAACAGAACCATGTTCCCTTCTTTTTCTTTTCAGATGTATTTTTCTTAAATAGAAGACCCTGTAAAGTTGAGCTCTTTGTTGGTCAGAAACTTTTCAGTAGTTTATTTTCTTGTCCAGGGCAGATTCGCTGTATAGAATTGAATAACATAGAAACAGAGTGCGTCAGAAGGGTCTCCTGAGCCATCTAGTCTGACCCCGGAGTCCAGCTGGCTCCACTCATGATGTGCCTACCCTGTGCATGTGCTTTAATGTTTTGCCTTGAATGTAGGATGTGGCGTTTATCATTCACAAGTTGTTTGTTCTTACATCACTTTTCTGTGGAACATCCCCTCTATGCTTGGCCAAACAGTGGTCAGCATTGCATAAGTGGAGGGGAGTGGTTTCTAGCAGAACTTAATTTCTGTTTTAAATACTTGATCTCAGCCTTGCTAATATGAATAATAGAATAACCATGAAGAATCCTAAGGAAGAAGAGCAGAAGGGGCAGAAAATCTTTCACTCTGCACAGCCAGCTTCAACACAGCATTTCTGAATGAATTAACCACTAGCTCTCACCCACAGTTCTGTTTTCACAAGTGCCTCCCCTGCACTACTGCTGCTCCTCTCATGTAAAGACACACACCCTTGACTTCTCCTTTTCCTACTTGTGACAAACCCATTGAGACAAAGTGCCCTATTTCAGGCCCTATTCTGCAGAGGCAGTTTTGAAGGCATTCAGTTCTACTATGAAAAGCCCCAAGAAGGAAAAATGGGGCCTGAAAACTGCCCATCAACAGTGGCAGTATTTGCACAGCATACTGAATTTGCTGTCACAGACAGTGTTGATCGCCACCAATCTTAATGACTTTAAAAGGGGATTGGACAGATTCTTAAGACAAGGAGGCTATCAGCTACCTTCTGCTGCCTTCTTTACCAGAGGTGGGAATGCCTGTATATACCAGTTGTTGAAGGGACTGGACAGGAGGAGGTCTTGCACCCATCCTGCTTGAGTGATCTGGTAGGCAGCTGGTTTGCCACCATGTGTACAGAGTGCTAGACTAGGTGAACCCTGGTCTGATCCAGTATGGCTTATGTTCTTATGGTAGACACACAGCTCACCTGGTTGCAGACTTCTCCACTGTAGAGGAATATATTTAAGTTATTTTAATTCCCAGTTTACATCTCTCTATCAACACATGCATATTTTATGCAAATCCGTGTCCTCTTTGCTTCTCTTGGTGACACATTTCCCCTCTTTCGCTGACCATTCTACAAGAAGGGATGGCCCCCGAACATGCATATAATACAGATACACCGTGTTAACAGTGCATGAACTTGAGCTAACCCTGCCTGCCAATTAAGACTGCATCTGTGCGCGCGGATTGCTTTCACGTGCAAGCCAGGGCAGCAAAAAAAAAAAAGAAGAGGCAGAAAAGATCCCCCCAAAAACACTAGGAGCATGTAGATTTTTTTTATCCGGAGAGAAATGTGTAGGCATTGGCGCCAGGGGGCAGCAAAGGGAGAGTTTTTGTTCTCCTCTCAGCAGTTGGGCCGTTTTTCCTCCTGATTGTGCTAAATGCTCATGTACCAATGTTTCCATTTACAAACCCTGCGCCCCTCCCCCACCCTCCAGCGCGGCTCGCCGTTAACCCTCCGCGCCGCCGCAGCAGCGCCGCGCAGCCCGTTCCCACCTCCCAGCTGACAGGCAGCTCAGCTCGCTGACGGGATAAATTGAAGGTCTCTGAAAGGAGACTGAGGGAAGGAGCGGGGGCGCAGAGGAGGCCCTCCACGGCAAAATAAATAAATAAAGGAAGGGAGGGAAATAAAGACGGGGGGGCGTCAGGCCCCCCGCTGCGCTGTTTCTAGATCTGTAGGATTATGGGGTGGGGGAAGGGGGGCAGCCGCGCGTTTCCCGGGGTGGGGGGGTTCATTAACTCTCCGGGGGGGGGAGTGGAAGGGAGCTACAGCTGCCCCCGCCCTCCATACGGAAAAGTTAGATTCCCCTTGTTTGGAAGCAGGAGCCGCGCTGCTCTAAGATGTACGGGGGGGGGGGAGCTCATGATAAAACTTGGGGTTCCGGCTCCCCCAGGACTGTGGAGATCAGAATTGTGTGTCTGGGTGTTACAGCTGGGGAGGGGAGCTTCCTCTCCCGGACAAAAGGTCTACCCCTCGCCCCACCCCAGTTTCGGGGTTTGAGCTTCCGCTCGAGCGCTTCTGCACCCCATGACCTATTAGGGTCATTACGCCTCTTCCCCCGCCTTGTGTAAACTGATGCCAATTTCCTCTTTTTAGGGTGGGGGGAGGAGGGAGGGCCTTTGTGTTGGGAGGACGGAGATCAAAAGCCTGTTTGCTCCCTTTGCGTTCTTTTAATTTTTTAGGTCAAGCGCGCGCCCCTTCTAGATCGAGGGGCTCTATTTTACTTTATTGATTTGCGTTCTCCCAGACCGTGAGCGCGGCTTCGCGCCCTCGCCTTGTTACTTTTGAGCCCCGCACTCCTGCGCTGCCCTCCGGGCCGGCCTCGCCTGCTACCTGGCGGACCGACCGCCCGCCCACGCCCCTCGCAGGGCAGGACGTCCCCCGCCCCCCCCCCGCTCTCCAGCTGCCCCACCCGCTCCTAAGCGGGAGTTTCCAGGAAGCGCCGAGCAGAGCCGCAGCATCGCCCCGCCGCCTCCTCGCTGAACCCCTCCGCCGACACTGTGGCAACCACGTCAAGTAGTCCCCGGTCCCGAGCTTTTCTTTTCTCTCCCTCCCGTCCCCCGCGGCCCGTGCAGCGCGAAGGCGAATCGAAGGCTCGCCTGAGCCGTGCTGGCCTGGAAAAACCGCTCCAGCCGGCGTTGCCGCGAAAGTGCGTGTGTGGAAGAGTGTGTGAGGCGAGGAAGGAGTCCCGGCCATGGCGGTAGCACACAGAGGCAAAGGAGGGAGGGTGTGCGCGAGAGCGGGGAGAGCGCAGGCGAGCGCGAGGGGAGGGGAGCGAGCGGGAAAACGCGGTTCGGAGCTGGGAACAGCGTCCCTCCCCCACCGCGCTCCCCTCCCTCGCCGGGGGCGCTTCTCAGCGAGTTTCAGAGGCGCCAAGCGCGGCGGAGCCGGGAGAGCGAGCCTGCCCTCCTCACGCACAGCAAAGGGGCGCCTGTTCCTAGCTCGCCTCCCGTCCCCGCGAGCCCCGTGCCCGTTTCACACGGGCAACCCACCCGCCCCAGCACCCCGCCTGCCTCAGTTTTTAGTCAGGGGGCATCTGCTCCGGGTCTCTACTTCCTGTTTCACACAGGCGTTTGCCTAGAAATGCGTCTCTGCCGTTAACGCCCCTCATAGACCTTCCCTGTTCTCGCCACCGTGCGGGAGAGCTTAGCCTGGAGGTTTTTGAGAATTTTAAGGAGTGGCTTTGAAAGAAAACGGAGCGATAGAATCCTCGTAGAACTGAGGGCTTCGACTCATTAAACACCTCCCAACAAGACGAACACCCGATAAAATTAAAAATTGCCCCCATATGTTCTATAAAATAAATAGTTTGCTGTCGTAGAAACAACATCCACCAAGTTCCACAGAAGCTCCTTGGAAGGGGCGCCCTCGGTCACAGCTTTCCAGAGTCTGTCAGTGGAGGCACCCCCAAATTTAGAAGGTGCTTCCTGCTCTGAGGAGCTTGCCCCTTCCAGTGCAAAGACCATGTACAGAGAGTTTTGTCCTCTAAAATAGAGAGGAGCATTGTGGAACTGAAAACGGGAATGGAGTAAAGCAGGGAAGGGGAGTGGGAAGGCAAAAGTGAAAGGACCCTGATGGTCGATGAAAATGGAAAGGTGGGCTTGGAATCTTTGAGGTTGGGGGTTAATTTTGGAGAATATGGGTGCAGGAATTATGTGGGACTCTTAGCTGATGGGAACCCCTTCAGATCCAGACACTCCTTTCTCAATTTGAGCTTGAATTCTGGTCTCTGATTCTGACCCGATGAAGGCAGATTTGAGTGTTGAAGCAAAGTGAGTTAGAAGAGTTGAGTTTAAAGGACACTGGTGCATATTTTGTGAAGCAAAAACAGAACATGGGTGGGCAGCAGGATTTTTTTTTTTTTAAAGTGGGGCCAAATTTCCAACAGAGATCAAAGCAATGTTGACTCTTCTTCCATTCCCTCCTACAAGCAGAGATGAAAGCGAATGGTTCTTAACCCCCCAAACTCCATAATGCAATCAGCAACAGAGGCTTTGGAACAGCCCTTTCTTCAAGCACGTTAGTGGTGTGCTATACTTCCCGTATATTTTGGGTGAAAAAAGAGCTGCTGAGGAGCATAATAAGGGGAAGACTCTGCCAAAGCCTGCCTTACTGTTTACACTGATGAAGGGGTTACAGAGCCCTTTGCCTATGGCTTGGAAGAACATTGCTGAGGTGCATAATAGAATGGGTGTCCTTGGGATCAAGTGATGCTAGAGGAGAGATGGAAGCTTTTGCATGAGTGGCGGGGGGGGGGTGAATTTGGCCCCCAGGGTCCTAGTAACTGTATCTGAGAGTATGGGGCTATTAAGATGTGGTGTATACTTCTAAAGCATGGGTTTAAAATAATGTTCCAGAGTGTTTAATACTGAAGCACCATCTTAACATGTTTTTGTTCCCTCAAAGTGAACTTCTGTATGCTACTTTTAGGCTTTCTTTCACCAAAATAAATCCAGACAAGTACAACCTTGTCTTATTGGAAGTATATAGTTACATACTATCTTTCCTTGGTGGGGATCATATTCTGTCAGAACTTCAACTTAGAGGCACAGTTTGGGTTTTAAGAGCAACACTGTAACTTCTCTTTCCAAAACAAAAAACAAACTTTTACAATATCTTTTACTATTGGATATGCAATTCCCACCCACACTGAATGCTATATTGAGTCTCACTCCCAGATAAGGACAATTCAGAATCTGGTTGTGCCCATTGCAAATTCTGCTTTGTACTGCACTCCAAAAATCCTAACTCTGGATTTCTACCAGAGCTTCACATCCTCCAATTAAGCTAGCTGGGAGAGAAGGGCAAAAACAGTGATCATTCTGAAGACTTGCATTCTACTGATTCAATTTCTACATTTCAGTTACCTAGTGTTCCTATTAACTCTAAGAAACACGCAAAACCCTAAGTATTCTCAAGCTTATTCATGCTGTTTTTTCATCCCATATGTAGCTACAATGGCTTCACATCTTCCTGTCAGTGCTGCTGAACAGAGCAGAGAACTGATGAGAATTCTCAGGCTTTGCTCTGCTTTTCCCACCCCCTCCACTATTCCCATCCCCCATCAAAGCTCCTATAACTTGCATCCCTCCCATTAACACTGAAAGGGAGAATACAGGAAACTCTTAGGGGTTTTAACTTGCTTTTTCTGTTTTCTCTACCAACCAAAACTCAGAAACACAACCTTGCTTGAATACAAAATCTACAGTCAGCTTTGTTATTACATCTCACTAACGGACACCCCTCCCCTCAAATTGTCTTACTCTTCAGAAAGCAAGCACAACTGCCTGCATTTTACTTAGATTAATTTACTTATATTAAGTAATATTATTAATAGAAGTAAACTAAATTAATATAATTTTACTTATATTAATATTAAAAGTAAAATTATATTAATTTACTTATATAACAATAAGGATATTGTTCCTTATTTAATATATTATTATATTCTTCTTCCTTAGATATTTGGTTATTGCATGGTTCATAGGATACTCAATTATTGCCCTGTCTGAAAGTTCAATCTTTATCATTCTCTCCTGGATCACAAACTGTATCTTAAACCCCTTCTTTAAAAAAAAAAAAAGAAAAGAAATCAGAGATAAGCTTTTCATTTCTTAATGCATGCTTATTATATTTTAATTATCTCCCCCCACATACATCTATCCTAAAGTATAGAAGAAGTGAATTTCTCCACTGATTAGAATCATATATGAGTTAATGAAATGCTTGCAGGTTATGCATGTGCAGCTAGAGAGAATGTTAACCATTTTTCTTTTTTTAACAACCATGTTGCACCCAGGAACATTGAAGCAGGAGATTTCTTTTATGCAATCAATGTTCATATATGCAAATAAATGCCAGCAGTGTATTTTTTCCTTGATGCTCATCAAGGCTGTACTTCTATATCCACTTACCTAGGAGCAAGTCACATTGAACTCAATGGTACTTACTGCTGAGAAAATTGAAGTATTGAAAATTACACTGTAAATCACTCTGAATAAAAATACATATAACCAAGTGAGTTTATATTTGACTAAGTACACAGGCCCTGTAAACATTTTCAAGATCAATATGATAGAACTGCTATCAGTAGTGTCCACATATATTATACATTGATGTGATGCATCTGATATGGTGCCACATTTTAGTTGAAATACTACAGCTAAGTCCTCACAAGCAGTTTATTTACATCTGGGAAGTCAGCACCCTTGTATCTGTTGAACAAACAATAAATCCTCTCAGATACTTGTTCTGATTTGTGCAGATCTAAGGTCCAAGTATACAGATCTACAATAATTTCTACAAATGGGATCACATGAGGATATTTTGTTGCAGGGAGATGATTTTGCTCACATGATCTATCTACTTAAAAAATCAGCAATGGGGGCAAGACTCCTATCATCATCATCATCATCATCCTTACTCCAAAGACCTGTGGTAAGTCTTGGCCTGCAAGCCTCTTGCACTAATCTTTTAACAAAGAGAGAGAGAGAGAGAGATGTATTCTTCCACATCCTTCCAAAAAGCCTCCATGCAAAGTTAATGGACAAAGATATGGACTTGGTAGGATGAATTTCTTCTAGGGACATAGCTACCATATATGCTGAAGTATAAGACAACCACTGAACACAAAATTAGCAATGCAAGTATTGGAGGTCATCTTATACGCCTGACATATATAAACAGTCCAAAATATTAATCTTGTCTTATACCCAAGTTGCCTTATATAAGATGTATACAGGTATTTTCTGAAACATATTTCTTGGTTACTTGTTCTATATGTTATTACCATACAGCAGGATCCCTGTATCTGCTTTCTCAGTTATCATAGTTTCACTTGACCAAGGTTGACCATCAGCCCTCCACATTCACAGCGGTTAGGGGCACAGGTCCCCCATGAAAGTGGAACAGCCACAAATATCTCTAGGGAAAAGCTGTGAATATCTCTAGGGAACTAGATCCTCTGTTTGGGAAGGTCATGCTCTTTATATTGGTATTGCCAGCTTTATTCATGTGTTTGTCTCTCAGTGGGTGCAAAGACTCTAGAGATATTTGCAATTTCCCCACTTTTCCAGGGGTCCTGCACTCCTAATCTCTGCCAAATGTAGTGTTCTCTACTATCCATGGTTTCAGGCATTTGCTTGGAACCTATTCCCCATGGTTATGGGGGTCCTGCTGTATTTTTCTAAAATACACTTCCTGGTTGGTTGTTCCACACATCATCACCTCACCTTATATGCCAATATATATGGTATTTTTCTGAAACATCCTTCCTGGTTAATTGTTCCACATGTTATTACCATATATATCAGCATATAAGATAACTCTTGAAACCAAAAATAGAAATTAAAAAATTGGGGATTGTCTTATACAGCCAACATTTGATAAACCCCAGAAAACCAGCCCAAAATATTGAGCTCATCTTATAAGAAAGTCACCTTATACACCAGTATACTGAGGGGTTTTTTTCCCCAGAAAAAGCAACAGGCTTGTAGCCCTTTAAAAGATAACAAATTTGTTGTGAGATAACCTTTTGTTGACTCAAGTCTATTTCATATGCAGGTAATGCAGGTAAATCTTATATGCAGGTAAATGCAGGTAAATCTTATAACTCTGAAATAGTTGGTACCTAATGTTAGAAACAGAATAACGTATAATCTCTCATCATGAAGAGAGGGTGGGGGCAGGGATACTGAGTCTACAAAGTGTTGACCTGATAATTTATTATTTATTTATTTATTTAAATATTTATATGCCGCCCCTTGCAACAGCCTTTATTAAGTTTAATGTAATAAACTTAAATAATAAACTTTTTAAAAATGCCAATGTTACTCAAAGTGGGTACTCATTAACTCAACAAACCTTTTTACCTTTAATTTACATTTCTTTTTCCTTTTTTTTTTTTTTTTGGTGTGAATACTATGTAATGTTTGTGAAGCATTTTGTTTGCAACAAAGTTTCTTAAAAATAGGCACTGTACTTCCAACAATTCTCTAACTACAGTCCCATGGTCTAAGACAAGATTGCAGTCCTAAATGCACTAACTGTAAGCATATCTATATCTGTTTGGAAGTATGATTCAATGAGTCCAATATGGCTTAATCCCAAGTGAGTATGTATGGAACTATAGCTTGAACACAGCCAAACTTCAGAATAGACAGGCATAGGGTTGTACATTCAGTAAAATGAATGGTCTTTGTCCTCATATGAAATTAACTGGCAAAGAGTGTTGATTTTTTTAAATGCCAGTTTTACTCTCATGCACTTCTATATTGTCACATTGTTGTAAACTCGTGCTTTTATTACCTCTTCATAAGAGCATTATAATTATGGAAGAGATAGGGTCAAGACTAATGCTTATTTTCTAAAATCAAATGTTCCAAAATACTATCAGTAAACAAAGTAAAACATTTTAGCTTATAGAGCATGAATATCTTTCATGTATTCTGATGCTTTTTCACCATAATATATAGCTAGCAAGGTAAAATGTGTTATGAAACAAGGTAATGTGCTAATTAATATTTTACAAAATATACAGCAAAACCATATCTCAATAGCCACATGTTGCTCACAAATAGAAAAAATGCTCTTTCATGGGCAATTTAAGTGAATGCAAAGAAATACACATTGAACAGGTGGCTCAGCATAATATTGGTTTTTCCCTTTCTTCTCTCTCAGTTAGATCTGGGCAAGGAGGAATGGTCAGCCCCTGAAATTACTCCCCCACCCCTGCTGCCCAATTGCATATAAGATGGAAAGGAGCAGCATGCAAGGGATGGCAGAGTGAAGGTAGTAGAAAGAGTTGGCAGATAAAAATTCTGAGAAAATTATTGGACAAGTAGAAAGGTAAAGGTAATTTTTTAAATGTAGTTGTGCTTTAAGGCTCAAGGATTAATATCTTGCCCTATCAACTTTGTCAGCTATTTATGAAAAATAAATTTTAGATAAAGCAGTACTAAATGCCCCCTCCTTTTTAACCGTGAAAACAGAAAACTTTAAAATAAGAAACATAGTTTTGTATAAATATGAATTGAATACTGTTGCAAGTAAAATGTATCAATGTCCACATAATTCAGGGAGTACAGAACATGTGTTTTCCCATTTGTGATATTATCATTTTCAAACTAAGAAACAGATTCAGTCTTTCTGTTACTTAAGGATAAGTATTCTATTACAGAGCAATTCTTGGTCATCTGTACCTCACCCACTTACTCCTGTTGCATATGGTTGCTTAATTTTCTGCATTACTTGTGGTACCGATATTTATTCAAATTTAATATCTTACATTGGCTTTTATAGTTTGAAAATGAAACTAATTAATCCATTGCAGACTTCCATGCAATTAAAAATGGAGAGAAAGAAAGGAGAGTACCTTAGCACATGAATGGGAAGAATAGATGCGGTTCTACTAGTAGATGTCTAGATGATTTACAGTGGTAAAGAGTTTTGAGTCACAAACATTTAACAATAGCAGCAAAAAGACTTTCCCTCCAAATATGTTTTGCTAAAATTAAGAAAGCTTGGTTGTGGTGGAGGTAACCAAGTGATTTTTGGTGATGTTTGTAGGCAGCCATCTGCATGATATAATGGCAGCCTGTGGCCCTTTATATGCCTAGTCTGGGTGTGGCACTGTGATGCAGTCAATGCACAAAATGTGCATTTGGCACTGCTGAATCACTACCATCATTGTCTATTGCAGATGAGGCAGACGTTGTGCAACAAAAGAGGTGTGGGAAGACAGCAGGGACTTACTGGCATCTGCATTGTCTTGAAAGTAAATTGGGTTCGATCACTTAGTTGTTTCCAACCTTCAAGTGACTTTGTACCTAGGAACAGGCAGTGGGACAACTTCCTGGAAGACTGCCTAGCATTGGGGAAATGGGATGTGAGTGGCAACCCAGGAAAGAGATCCTTTCAGCCTACAGTTTCTAATACCAAGAAAACCTGTTTAATGGTTATCCCAGCAGCCAGTAAGAAAATGGGTTAACTGCATTTTCAGTGGGAATGGATAGGGCATCAAAAAGGTGTCTGGGGATGAAACTGTGCCAATAGGTACCATCTTCCCTCCCCTGAAAACAGGGATTAAACCATGGATATCTCAAAAACAGAGGCAAAAGGCAAGAGTGGTACGTGTGAGAAAATAATTGGAGCAAAAAAACCCCTTTTTAATATTTAAAGATGAAAACATATTAATTTAAAGATGTGGCAGATTAATGGAGTGAGAAAAGAACAAGCAGGAATATATCCACTCCCACCTAGGTTATAGGCCACAATAGAATATTAGGAAGTAATACATTGAAAAGAATGAGGAAGGAAAGAGCCAAACATTTGTTCTTCTAGTTAAGTTAATGGAAAAAGATATAGTGCAGATAGCAGAGAATCAGAGTTGACTGAATGGGGCACAGCTAGAACTCTGAGCTTAAACTGAATGCAGAGTATTATTGGAAGTGGGGCAGCTGAATGCAGAGTATTATTAGAAATGGGGCAGCTGAAGTTAACCAAACAAGAAGAATAAAAATAGATATACTAAGAGATAGAATGGATGAAGAACAGACCTTTGAGGAACCCCAACAGAAAACAACGGTAAGGAGAATGAACAATGAACACAAATTATTAAAAGGATAATTTAAAATAAAATTAAATCAATTGAGAATTGAATCACACAATTTGGAGAACAAAATAAGGGAATACCTCTGTACTAAATACAGAAAAACTTGAAGATCAGAAGATAATTTTTGAACTTTGTACAATAATATTACAGATTTTGAGCAAAGTTTTTCCAGAGACTAGTTTAGTCAAAAGCTGGATTAAAGAAGAGCAGGAAGTTGAGTTACTAGATTTAAACAAGATCTAGTAAGCACCAAAGGTGCTTAAATACTAATGGGAGTAGAGAGATTTCATTTTTTAAAGAAAAGAAGCCAAATAAATCACTTGCTTTAAAACAAGAAGGAAAATGAGAGAATAAAGAACCAAAGGAGGAAGAAAAATGCAGGAAATAGATACACAGAAAGGTCAGGACAGGGAGAAGTTGCTTGAGAAGTGAAATGTCAGATAATAAAATGGTATAAACAAAGAGATGACCAAGAAAGAGTTCTCAGAAGAAATGGGAGATTAGGAATGTTGTAAAGGAAATTAAGCCAAAACAAATCAATATTGTCAAATGAAAATTCAAGAGGACTTACAGGGTAGGAAGAATGGAAGAAAGTTAAAGAGCAATATATAATTTTCTTCACCATTTAATATAACAGTAGGTATAATAAGGGGCTAGAAATAGTGCCCTTATGTTTAGGTTTAAGATCTCTCATAAATTGACCATATCTTTGAGAAGCTTTTTCTTCAATTGATTTTGCATTTACTATTATGCATTCATACATCTTGCCTGAATTGTACAATTCACAAAGATCTCACACAACACAAAACTTTACCATACCATACAAAAGCTTACCCTGAAGCTTTTCAAAACCTTGAAACCATTACATCTTTCTCCACTAACCTGTATTCTCACATGGTGGCTCTGACATGTCCATATACCTATAGATAATTCCATATCTACATTAACACATCATCAACATCATCTATGTACTTTGGCATCATGGAACTCCCATATGCTAAGCATCTGTACCAGTTTTCATTATCAGCAGGGCAAAGACGCCATGTAGCTTCTTTTTTTCACTCAAGGTTGCCACTGCATGATTTGCCTAATTAGCCTTGCGGCACACAGGATGTCGTGTCATCTGAAGTCAGGTTGGTGTGTGGTAAGGGTAGTTTTAAAACCACTCATAACCCATGATTTGTTGTAGGGTTCTGAAAACCACACTTCTCTGCAAACCTTGCCAGTTTCAGATGACATGGCAACTTGTATACCTCAAATCATATGGCACACAACTGCATGTGAAGAGTAAGGAATAGAAGCCACCATGGCTTTCTTCCCTAGCAATTGTGCAAATTCCTGGTGAAGAAGCTTAGCATACACTAGCCCAGGCCTCCTATGGGCAATTGGCAGGTGTCATTTGAAATCAGTGGTGGAAGTTCCTTCAATAAGCATTTTTACAGATGTAAATAGGGTGGCCAGATGTAAAGGAGAATAGGGCTTCTGCTCCTTTGTAACTACAACAGAGGGAATTTCAGCAACTATCACTTGTATGATAACTCACACCTTTTCTTCTACACCCCTCTATCACAAGGGGTGATCCTGGTCTTTTGTATCTGGTCATTCCAGGCCTACATGCAAATATAGAAGGACACTCTCTCACTAATGGATCTTCTTGTGTGGTGTTGGGCATATTATTCTGTGTCAGCTTCCCCTCTTACATACCTTAATTTCTGCAGATATTATTGCCAATTTAGAATCAGGCTTTTTCAAATTTTCCCTGTCAAGCATCATATTTTTCTAAGCCATTTCTAACTTGAATATAGTTACATTCCTTCCTCAGGAATAGGAAGTAGACATACATAGATTGCACTGCAAAAAGGGGGAAATGTAAGCTTGAGAGGAAATATAGTTGTGTGCTTCAATGTAAGCCCTATTTGGAGAGATAACACAGTGTAGTTTAATGAAAACATCAAGCAACTGGGTGCTGCTGTGAAAAAGAAAAAATACGTATTAGGGATCTTTAGGAAAGACATAGAAAATAGCAATGCCAGTATCATGATGCATTTATGAAATCCTATGGTATTACCACACTTGAGTACCATGTACAGTTAATGTTACCACAACTCAAAAAAAATTGTAGGAAAAAGTATAGAACTGGGCAACAACATGAACAAAGGACTGGAACAACATATGATGAAAGGTTACAACTTTTGGACCTCATTAGCTTAGGAAAAAGAGGTGAATAAGTGGTGAGAGGGACATGGTATTGGTATATACAATTATGCATGATATGGAGAAAGTGGAGAAACTGATTTAGACCTGCTTGTCTGCTTTTGTTTCTTCCTCATCCCAAGAATTATAGCTTGTTGCATGTATTATGAATTCCCTGTTAACAATAATAATTTTGGATATTTATCTGGCTGTTCTATCAACTGGTTGAAGTCTGAACTGATGTCATTGGAGATAATGTGCCTCATAGAGCATTAACTAACAGACAATTTAGATTTTGTGCCAAGTTTATTTCTTATTTGGGAATACTTACTCTTAGAGATATATCTCAAATGATTAAATTAAATTTGAGTAAGTTGATTAATGAGACCTCATAGAATATTGATAAATAGGCATTCTTAAAGCTATCAGCTAAGTAGACATACTTAAAATATTTATTTATTTAGAAAGCTTCTATGCCGCCCCATTCGCTGAAGCCTTGGGGCGGCTCACAACAATAAATAAATAATAACAATATAAAAACAATATAATGGAGACATCCTGGCCACAGAAGTAAAATAAATAATATAGCAATTAAAATGACGTTTAAATAAAAAGGTCTTCGCCTGGCACCGAAAATCAAATAACGATGGCGCCAGGCAGACCTCTCTGGGGAGCGCAATGCCTCCAATCATTTTATGTTTTACATGGTTCCACTCCACCACAAGTGGATATAACTTTTAGTTGAAGAAAGTGGATTTGGCCTGCTTGATCCTTATATTATCTGGCCTGCCTGTTGACTTGTACTTGTTCTTATTCTTTTTCACCCAGATTAGATTTTTCTTTTTAGTCAGTTTGGGGAACTCCATCTCTGGACCCTATTCTAAAATGAATTGCATAGGCTTCTTGACATAGCAGAACAGATAAGGTGCCTCCTACAGTTATAGCTACAGAGGTACGGTGCATATTTTCCTGCCAATAACAGTTTGGTTTATTATCATATGCAAAATTAACTCTGTGGGAGAATTTGGACTTAAGTATTGGCAAGAAAATGTTTGCTTGGTGGATTTAGATAGGCTGATTTTTACTTTGGATTAGCTGGTAGGTCCTGATGATAACTTTCTGCCATTTTTTGCTTTGTACATTAATTATAAACTGCCAACTACAGCTGATTTGCAATACATGCAACTGAAATGTATATTATAATCTAGGTTTGGCCCTGATGCATTTACAGCTTCAGAGCTGCCTGTGTTATTGCAATTATTGACTGAGGCTGAACAGCTACATCAGCCTGCAATCTATGTATATAAATATTTATTATCAGTTAATAAATATGATTTACAGGGCCTTAGGTTAGAATGGAATAATGAATTGGAGCAGTTCATTTTGCCCAGTCAACGATGTTCTTCATCATCATTTCTTTCAAAAGGGGTAACCAATTTTAGGCTGTGTCTAATTTAGAAAAAATAGATATTTCAAGTGTACTGGATGACACAATATTTTTTGATAAGGACATAATTAAATTTGCCAGTTGTTGAAGTTGCAATGCAACTAATGTCTTTCTGTTTCATTTATTTTAGTGCTACCCATTTGGGAGAAGGTGATAACTTGGATAAATTTTGTGATGGAAAGTTCTTTAATATAGAGTGATACACATGTCCTTTTTAACTATCTATCCATCTCATGGAATTCAATGCAAGGTCAATGCAAATGAATTTTCCACACCCTTCTGATAGCTAAAAGACTAGTACCACAACACTGGGAGGATAAACAGCCACCTGCAACAACACAGTAGGTGGAAGATTTAATGATACTTCAATTTTTCAGTGGTTGGTCTTTAGGCATGTTTTTTGAATGGACAAGTATATGAACATTTGGGCTGCACATTATATTGTATACATAATCACCTTAGCTTGCTACATATAAATACACAGGGATATATATGTGTGTGTGTACATGTGCGCACACGTGTGTGTGCTATAGTGTTATGGATAATTCCATATTTTATGTACATTTTATGTATGAACCATATCATTTGTTTTTTGGTCATCTTTTTATATACTATTCTTTAGCTTTTGTTCTGAAACATCCCAAAACCAGTAACCAGAACATCCCAAAACCCCCATATTTTAAATAAATAAATAAATCCATGTTAACAATCTACAGCATCCCTCAGAAACCGAAGCTTCCATACTTAGCACATAAACAACTTGTAACATCCTGTGATCTTGATTTTGTAGTATAACCCTTGATTTTGTAGTATAACCCACTTGGTTGCTATTTTGAACTCCCATCATTATTGTATCCTTTTAAAAATGTAATAAATTCCAAAAATAGACAATAATTCATTGAAACTGCTGATAGATTAGCAGTGCATTACCTGTACATTTCTATACAGAAGCCAATTCCATTAAGCTCAGGTGAGTATACATCCAGGTGAGTGGATGTAGAATTGCAACCTTAAAAAGCATAGCGACCCAGGTTTGGAGGATACCAAAATGTTTGATTCAGTAAATATTTATTTATTATTTATTTATAAATAGTGATGTACATAATTTTCATGAACAGGAATTGTTGACTGCCACAATATCCTGAAGTTCCTGAAGCTGAACTGTCCCCTTGAAAAGCCTGCATTGAACCCTTTTGGAGCAAAGTTACAGACTAAGTTACATGTTAAAAAAAACTAAAGTCCTTTAGTCAAAAACAGTCTTTTCCCAATCTAGTGCCCTCCAGATGTATTAAACTACAAGTCATATCATCCTCATCCAGATGGCCAACACATCTGGAGGACAACAGGTCGGACAAATTTTGTCAAAAGGTATATCTAAATGAATGTACAAAATAAATATGTAAATTTCCTTTTCTCTATAGTAGTGAATAGGCAGAATAGCAGAATTCAGAGGAACAAAATCTATATGTAGTGAGCAGAAACAACATAGTGAATAATGTCACAGTGAATTTAGATTTTAGCTGTCTGAAGAATCCTTTGAATACTTCAATTGCTGCAGTGCTCAGATCTAGCTAGAGAAAGGATCACTGTTTAGTTTTCCAAGTACTGTCTGACACACGGAATTTGCTGAGCATGCTTGTATTCTAGGGATAGGTCAGCCTAGCTGCTATTCATTCTTTGTATTTTATGCTTCTTTGCACTGTTGTAACCTGGTTGGATTTTGCAAGGGAGGGAAGCATTGTATTTTGTCGTTTCCTTTGCAGTATTCCTTGTTCTGTTACTTTATATTGCTGATTTGTTCTGTGATGGATTAACTTAAATCAGAGCAATTTAAGTAATTGAATCAGATCCTCCATTTCACCTCAGTTACTTTCAGAAGAAAGGTATTTTCTCTGGCAGATAGAACATGTACAATATGTTGGTCTGTGCATAAATAGAACATTTGTATTGCATTTCAGATTGTTTTGTCAGTTACCAACAAAATACCTTGACTATATTTCACAATTTTACATGCTGATATCACAAACAATTTTACATGCTGATATCACTATTAACTGAGCATTTTATCATGTGTTAAAAATAATGAATTAGATGATTGCTTGAAATAATGCAGAAATGAGGACTCACACTACTGAGCAAATAATTGTGAAATTCCACTATGAATATAAAATCAAATTTTCTTAATTAGAGCTAGGCTGTTGAATATATTGTTAGGAACCAGGTTAGTGATGTAGTGGGACCAGAACTCACAAGGACACAATTTGTGCTTTTTCAATGGAAGGGGAAACTTATATCATCTCCCACACTCCAAGACATGCTTTTCCTCCTGAGTTTACGGTTAGAGTTATTAAACTTTAATTGTTTTTAAATAAGAAATTCAACCAGAATTTAAGAAAAGTTGGTCAGTCATATCTCTGTAAGCACCTTGTCCGCTTTGTTATCCTGTATCAGAGAGGTGGTTTCGCAGGCTTTGCCAGAATAGTTCTTGGCTAATATCCTTAGGATGACCAGCCTTTCAGTCCTGGTAATCCTATACTATTATACTTGTGCATAAGAGAACATTTTGGTTGGGCAGAGGAAGGCAACATAACGGTTTGTTCTGCAACTCCTGTAAGACCCAGCCAGAGTAGCAAATGATAGGAATGTTGAAAGCTGTTACACAAATCATCAGGAGAGCAACATGTTATCTACATGACTACCTGTTCTCATCTAATATCCTAACCACATACACCTATGGCCAAAATGTAGAACAGTGTGCCTCTACTATGGCCACCTGCCACCCAACCCAGGAGAACACGGCTACTTCCCAAAATTGTTGCCACTATGTCTGCCTTCCCCATCCCTGCCTGCTTGTGCCCCATGTCTGTCGCCTTCCCAACCTAGACAACTTTTGCCCAGGTCAACTTACATTTTTGGCACCACATCTCCCACCCCATTGCTGCTCTTTGAAGAGCCTTATCAGGTGTCCCTGGAGATCACCCCCACCCACATTGACTGGCTCTGAGAAAGGGCCCTTCAAGCTTGGCATTTGAACCTGATAGGCTCTTTGAAGACACACTGTCCAACATGACACTTCGCAGGATTTGCAGAATGAGTGCAGTTAGTAGCAGGAGCAGTGGAGGAGGACGGTGTGATGGAAATGTGAGGGGTAGGCAGGTGGCACTCAGCAGCTGATCTTCCTGGAGCTGGTACTGGCAAACCAGGAAAGTAGCAATGGATGGTCCAATCTACTCACTTCAACACAGACACCACCCAGAGGTGGATACCATATGGGAGGGCCATCACTGCAGGCCAAACAATGAGAAGCTACCATTATTTCCAATGCAACAGATTTTTGTATTGGGCTTTACTTCTAGGATGCTCTTCCCCTCTTCAATCTGGAGCAACCTTGTACTAGTGTCCAGACGGCCTCAGTGCATGCATGCATGCATGCATTTATTTAAAGTACTTATATACTGCTCTACATCCAAGCAGATTCCAGAGCAGTGAACAATGCAAAGCTAAAACAAATAAAATAATGAAAGCAATGCATTTAAAACATTAAAACCAAACTGCATATCAGCAGTTTGCTAAAACAAGTTTATACTGGTCTACACTAAACCAGTAGAGTGGATAGTCCTGAATCCAACATGCTATTAGTGGAAGGAAAACTGCTGCACAAGTAGAGTTCAGCTTCCTTTTCCTGCTATGCAAGTGCTATCAGACTACTTCGTAAACTTAAGACGTTCAAGTGGTTGTGCATTTGGTTGCCCAAGCGGAACTTTAGTCAGACTCTCTGCTTATGCATAATTAGAAACTTGGTTTCAGTTAGCAGAATGTCATTTGTGCTAGCCAAATGACACCTTTGGATACAACCCAATATCAGAGCATTAATGCACCACAGAAATCATAAACTTCACATTCATGTTTTCCCATATGGCTACTAGTTAATGCGCACACAACATTCAAGATTTTCTTGCACTTACTTGCTTTCCTCTCTTTTCCCCTCCTGGTGTTATAAATATTTTCTCTCTAAGAGAAATTCTGACACTGCTACATGCTTCCACTATCACAAAGCTATAAATGTGATGCCTCTGAAAAGCAAAATATTATGACTATAAATTTAGCAAAAGCTAGTGTTTTTGCAAAGTATCACTACCATCAATACAGGCTAAGCAAAAGCACTCACCAAATTTGTTCTGTTTACCAACTTATTGGCATCAATGCTACAATGAGCAAGGCATCAATGGGAGAACCATACTGGGTTCAGGAGGCGTCTATTAGAACATTGGATTGTCATATACAGAAGGTTATTTGAGTCCTCAAGTGAGAAGTCCAAATGGTGCTCACCTTCTACCGTACAGTATACAGCTGGTTCCCTGTCACTAATACTGATTGTATACACAAACCCACATTTTGATGGGAAAAAGGACATGTCCCAAGCCACAAGCAAGCTCAGTAGTCTTCTGCTTCATCCCTTTAAAATACCAACAAATTAATTGTATAACCCTAATTCATTATCATTTGCTAAACATTGTATAAAGATGGGATACTGCTCTTTAACCATGTCTGAAATGTATTGTCTGAGAGGCAGTTGCCTCATTTACCATATGATAAAACTAGTTCTGAGGTCCAGACCTTGAAATATTCTTCTTTCTTTAAAAATCACATTGTTCATAAGCTGTAAACCTCCTTAAAAAGTGACAAAGACATTTTAAAAATGGAATTGGCAAGTTGTGACATTCTAGATGTTATTGAACTGTAGCTCCGAGATCCCTTATCATTGACTGTGCTGGCTAAGGCTCATGGAAGCTGCAGTCCACAACAACTGAAAGGCCACCAGCTGCCCATCCTTGGTTTAAATGAAAAATAAAATTAAATGTTTAAATAAACTAAATAGTTTGAATTTTGTCATCTTGTTCTGAGTGCTGCCAAGTGCTTGCCTGACAGGCACAGAGCCAAAAGCAAGTAGACCATGGCACCTCTGGCTCCTCCTCCTCACCACCACCAGGGCCCGAATGAGAGGCAAGGGAACAAGCAGCTACCAAGGGTGAAGAAGAGGAGCAGTTCCAGGAACCCTTGTTAGCCAGGGCAGGAGGCTACTGGGATATGGGTCCTTGGCAGGTGCCCAAACATGACTATCCTTAAAGTTGGTTCTGTTTTATCCTTTTGTTGTATTTCCTGAGAACAAAGCTACAGTTGTTTCATCATATTAAGGGAGTAAGGCAGGGGTGGCTCATCAGCTATTTCGTCTTACAATTCCTGTCATTCCTCATCTTTGGTTAAGGCTGATGGGAGTTGTAGCTCTCCAGGCGTTTTGGCCACAGTCCTGAAATATAGGGTCTGGAGCCTTTTCAAAAGAAAGTTTGACAGGTAAGAAGGAGTACCTCACTCTTTCCCTGTTTGCTGACTTTGCCCTCCAAATGGCCTTCTCCTCGGGCATTTTATTTGTTTCCCCTTTTTAGTCCCCAGAAGAATGCCCAGCAAGATGTCTATGTAGTCATATGCACCAGAGGATTGGTAGCTACTGGATCGTCCTTGGCTCCCCTTGCTATCTCTAGATTCTCCTTCCAAATTCCTACATATACATTTGTGTCACCTTAGCAAATGGGTTTTCAGCAACACCCATTTGGCATGACGACATGTGTGTTGGAATAGGCAAATTAGAAGTTGGTTTCAGCTTGCACTTGTGCTGGATACAAGCATTAGAGTACCTCAAAATCACAAGCTTCACATTAATGTTTCCCCATATGGTTAGTAGTTGCTTGGTTTTCAAACTCAGTTTTCCAATTTCTTATTTTTCCAAGTGTACTTTGTTTTTGTCCTGAACTTTGTGATTTCTTGTTAAGTTTGTATGAAAGTTCATATACATTTTAGTGTGCACTTCTCCTAATATATCCAGTTCAGCACATATATTTTCTAAATTATGTGCAATTTTGAACATAATTTCATTGAATATCCACCTTTTTGTACATTTTCCCTGATATACAAAATTTAGAGAACTGCAAATTTTGTAACACAACTGTTTCAGTTCATATATTGGTTCAAAATTACAAATTTAAACAGGTTTGTATTAAAGTGCAGATCAAACTTTTCCCTATTCTTAGATAGGGGAAACGCATAAATTAGATGTGGTTCCATTTTCCTGTAAGACCTGTTTTGGGTGTAGACATAGCAATAATAATAATAATAATAATAATAATAATAATAATAATACAATTTCATCATTGCTTCTAATATATGTATGTCACATATAAATTCAACTTCCTTGGGCTTAGGAATTGTGCAGCTCCACAATGACTTTTCTAGCAAATTTCTGTATCTCTTAATAATGGATTTTGAAATGGGAACACTGGCAGATGCTTAGCTAATATATACTTACTTATATCGTGCCTTATCTCTAAGGGTCAAGAATGGTAGGGAATGGAGTTAGAATTCCCAACACACATCAATTTGCATTAAGTTTATAACTCTTTTCTTTTTGCAGACAACTGCTTTCTCCTACAGCATAGTCCTCTAAATAGGTTTACTCAGGAGCAAGTCTTGTTAAATTTATCCTTGGCAAAAATAAAGCAGGATTTCTCTAGTAATGCTCCATTCCTATTAGCTCCTTGTCCGTATTTTCTGTCTGCTTCATTTTGTTTGGAAAATGGCAGGGCAGAATGTGTTTGGTGTAACCTTAATCCTGGCCAGCATCTGGGCTCTGTTAAAAAAAAGGGTGGGGGGGAGCTGCTTTTAAGAGAGGCTTCTGTATACATTTGCATGCCTAAAGCATGAAATGTTTTAACATCCAAAATAAAATGTAGTTTTTTTGTGTTGTCATGAAACAAAGAATATACCCAGAGTCAAATATTGTTTGTAATTCTAGTAAAGTAAATGGGCTACAATAGCCTTCTTTGATATAGTATCACTCCTCTTTCATATCACTTCAGAGGTTAACAAAATGATTTAACAAAGTGGCATTTTCACACAAAACACTAGTTGTGATCTTATGCACCCTTCCCTAGAAGTAAGGCCCATGGAACATGGTAGGACCTAATTCCAGGAAAGCATGCACAGGATGCTGTTAGAAATCACTCAGAACTTCTTTTTACACTATTTGCATTGTAGCTTTGTTATGCTGTTGCAGAATGAATTGCAAGAGACATTTCTACATTTGAAATAGACATCTTAGGTTATTTATTTATTATATTTATATCCTACTTTTTCCCTTTCAATGGACTCAAGGTGGCTTATGTAATTACCCTCCTCTTTTCAGTCTTATCCTCACAACACTGTGAAGTCACTTGGGTTGAAAATCTGTGACTGGCCCCCAACTCCTTACATAGACTATGGTCTGAAGGTAAATAAGGCATTCACTGTGTTGAAGCTAAGCAGGTTTGGGGCTGGCCTGAAGTTGGAGGGGAGACTACCTTGGAACTGGATGTAGCCTGGCCTTGAGTTCCACAGTGGGAGAAATGTGGGATATAACTACAACAAACAAAGTCAGATCAGCTGTGTCCCAGTCCCGCACTCGTAACCTCAATGTCACACTGGCTTCCAAATTAACAGTGTAACTCAAAATATATTTGTATTGTATTTTAATGTAACATGACATTTATGTGCCATGTTTTTCCCTTTGCATGGAATCCTAGGTGGCTTATGTGGTTCCCATCCTCTCCATGTTATCTTCATAACTACAACCCTGTGAGGTAGGTTAGGGTGTGAGTCAGTGACTGGCCAGTCAGCCAGTGAACCTCATGGCCAAGTGTGAACTTAGAACCTGGATCTCCAAGCTCTCCAGTTCAATAATCTAACCACTGTTGCCACACTGACTCTCCTTTTATCTATTCCATTTTTTGCAAGCAAGTCCCATTGAGTTCAATGGGCTTAATCTCAGGTAGGTTGGCATACAAGTACCATACCATAGAATGCAAGTGCCAGCATGAATGAGACTTGGAGGAACGTCTTCTTTGCCTCTGACATGAGTGTGGTGTGGTGTGGTGTGGTGTGGTGTGGTGTGGTTTGCCAGGCATGTAAAAATGCATGGGGATAAATTACCTCTTCCCCACAGTGGGATTTCAGCTCATAGCTTCTTCTTCCCGGCTCCAGTCCTGTGCAGTAAACCACTGGATCTTGCCGCTGTCTGTGTCTCTCTGTCCTAGTCCTTTGGCTGCTTTCCTCCATGAATGGATTCTTCTGAATATTTTTCTCAGAACAGCTGTATATGCTCTATACATGTATCCTGCACAGGGACCTGTTTGTGTGTTGTTGTGGTCTCTGCTTCCTCCATATCATCTGTGTGGTGCTCCAAAACAATCATTGTTAGAAGCCTAAGGGGATCTGTACACTTGCCTGAACAGATGGACTTCCTGGAGTAGGAAGTGCCATAATCAGGATATCGCTACCAAGAAGCCTTAACAGTGATACTATATGCCCCCCATACTAGATGGGCTCCATTGGGAGAATGGTGAGGCAGTTGTTAAGGTTCAACAGCTATAGTAACCTTTCCCAGTGTCAAAAAGCTGAATGGATGCATCACTTGCTCAGACAACTTGAGGGGGGGAGGGGCATGGAGCATCCTTTGGCTTATTCAGGGAACCAATACAGCCACATAGAAGAGGACCATACGCTTTCTTTTCCTTCTTTATATCCTGCATTCATACTACATCACTGAAATCAGCAAACTCTACTCTTTAACACAGATGGCTTTGTTTCTTCCTAAAATGTAAAGTGAGATGCCCTGGATGGACCAGGCTGCTAGACCTTAATATACTCCTAGGCAGAGTATAGAAGGCCATAGGATTTTTTGGAGTCCCTGCTCCAACACTGGAGCTAGGACTCTGCACTTGGAATCAGTGTGGAAAAGCTGCACCATCTACTTCTCCAAGGTCACTTTGGGATTTAGTTGGTAGGGAGGGAAGGAGACTGGTGAAACCAAGATACAAATTCTTCTGGAAATGCCTCAGCCTCCTCCTCTCTTCCCCCAAAAAAACTGCAGTTAGACAGCCAAAATTGCTTTGCAGCTGTTTTGCAATGCAGGAGGAGTGCAGAGGTGACCCTCCTCTCCATGCTTCTCCCACTCTGCATAGGATGACTGTAATCCTCTGAGTTGAGAGGATTATGGGCAAGCCTCATTGGATTGTACCCCCAGATGCCACAAAACTGAATGGTTTGAAAAAAAAATGCAATACAAATATTGCAAGGTACATGGGGGGTGGGGGGCATTTTACCCTTCCATATGCTGGATTCAAGCCATTTAAGGGCCTTACAAGTCAAATCCTTTCACTTACTTGGATATTAAGATAGTTGTCTGAGGCCTTCCTCCAGTAACTGCACCGAACGAGGCAAGGTAAGTAGTTACAAAAAAGAGGGCTTTTCACTGGTGGCACCTTCTTTATGGAACGTGTTCCCCAAGCAGACTTGCTGGACTCCTATGTTATTGCCATTTTGGTGTGAGGTGAAGACCTTTTTATTCTGCCAGGTATTTGTTTTGTAGTGCTTTTAGTATGTAATTTCACTGCTTTATTTATTTATTTTTATTCTTTGCTGCTGGTTTTCTCATGGTTTTATTCTGTACCGTTTGTATTATTGTCTTAATGTTTGCACAATATATTCTAATATATTGGCAATGCTCAGAAAACTTTGTTTATCGGGCTGTTTAAAAGTAGGATAGAGATGGATGGGTGGATGGATGGACAGATAAAACTAGTGCTTTGAGTTGCACCCAGAATTGTGCCCTGAGCTAAGAGAGTTGTTTAAACACAAGTATTAGGTACACTCTTTGTTTGATTGTCTCACCAGCCAGGAGCTGAAGAACTGCTGAGCTGTGGACTAAGTGCTATTTCTGGATAGTTTTTGAAGGCAGTCTCTCACACAGTAGTCTATGCTAAAGGTTCCCAAGAAGTATAGAATGGTAGTCAAGTCACCAATTCTTCAGGAAAGACTGCAACTAGCATACAAGATAAAAATTATTATTTATAACAGTTGCCAAACAGTAGCTCCAGTGCAGCATGGATGGGCAACTGTGGCCACCCAGTCCCAGCGTTCCTGATCGTTGGTTACGCTGACGAAAGTTGCCCACCCCTGCAAAAGAGAGGCAGGTCAAGGAGTATTCACAAATTATATATCTGATCTTTAAGAGGAGTATGGTGGGTAGATGACAGTGGATCAGTATCTCCAACATCAGTCACACCTCCTTGCATTAACACCTGCATGTTATGAGGAACCTCAGGTTGTTTGCCCTCATTAGTCTGTTTCCAGCCCCAGATATCCAGTCTGGGATCCTGTTGTTACCCCCTTCACATGGACCTTAATGTGAGGACATGTGGACTTTCCTTTTGAAGTAGACTCAGATGAGATCTTTCTGTAACCCTCTTTCCATCCTCCCGCAATTTAAATCCTTGAGGCCAAAAACATAAACATACATACTTGGGAACCATTCTAACTGAACTTTGTGAAACTTATTTCTGAGTAAACATGCATAGGGTCCAGCCCTAAGAGCTGCAGGAAATCAAATGGGAATCTTTGGGATTATGTACCAGTGCCCTGTGTGGTGAGCCAGTGAGCCGCATGTTGCAGCATATCCAAATCCCAGGGCCTGGACTGACCTCATGTCTCCTGAGGCTGGCCACTGAATGCTCCTGGACAGGAAGAACTATATAAAAACACTTCCTGTACATTTAAGCCTTGCTGAAGCAACAACTATATGAACTTTGGTATGTTCTGTTCTTGCCTCGACCCTTAATCCTGACTTGTTCTTCAGTTCTTGACTTCACTTGAACCTCAACAGTACATTCTGATTTGTCCTTTGGTCCTGTCTTGCCTTTCTGGCCCTGCTACTGGCTTCATCTCATGGCTTCTAGTTCGCAGCTTCAAGTTGTTCCCTGTGGCATTGCCCTACCATCTTCCCTTTCCCATATTGGCAATTCGCAGGGGCATTGCCACATAGACTTCTTTTGAAGGGATATATTTGGGTATTCATATTTGTATAAAACTAATTTTTCAGGAAGATAGAAAGCACATGTCTTCTTTCATTTGCTTGACGTCCAAGAAAACTTCAGATTTCTAAGGGAGTCAAGTGCAGTGAGCAGAGGCCTAGTTTGCACATAATACTAATCCACGGAATGGGTTGCTGATATTGAATTCTGGGTTCTCATGATATGAATGTGGTTGTGTTAACACAAAAAGAGAACCAATGATTTGTTGTTCAGTTGTGAACTCTGAGTTGTTTAAACCATGGGTTGCCATTACATGCAAACCCAGAACCGTAGGTTGCTCTTGGGTTGTTTTGCCAGGCTTCAGGAGACATAGACAGAAGCAGTCTTTAAAAACCTTTTGGTACATGCAGGAAGTGCAGTGCTGTAAAGTCATTTGGAATACATGGAGGGGCACATGAAGGAGGAGGGAGACCAAAACTCAGGCAGTTAGAAAACAAATTACAACTGTGTCAGACCAGTCTTGGGTAGGGTAAAAAGACCATGGTTTAGCATTATGGGCAAACAAGGCCACAAGCACTGTTTGGCACTTCTAGTTTGTCACTGTTCCCCCAGGAATCTGTTCCATTACCATCATATAAAAGATTGGGAACAGTTTCCCACAGGAAATTATTTTCAGTCAAAATTCACTCAGCCCGAGAAACTGTTTTCAGTTTAAGGGCTCCTTCCTTGCAGTTGTGAATGAGGATAATTCACACATCAATTTCATAGGGGTATCATCAGTTGAAATGTAATGCTACACAAATGTGACAATGTCATATAATGACTAGGCTAGCTATGGAAAATTAGCTTCAAATTCTTTCTCAGACATGCAATTAATCTGGAAGTGCTGGGGTTAATAGTGTTGGGGTCTTAACCTAGCCCACCTTGTGGATCACTCGTGAGGATAAAGTAAGAATAATCCATGTGTACAACCATTAACTCCTTGCAGGTAGGATAGGAGGACAAACATGCTGTTAGCTCTGTTTTACTAGCCTTTAGGGATAATCCTGCAAATTTAGACAGAAAAAATGCATACAACTGCCAGCATGCCCTTAATATCAACTACTGACTAATGTGGGATGCCCCTGAGTACTTGCAGATTACTTTCTGCTTGTTAACACCAGGTAGTTCCTGCATACATTTGAGATTAGGAATGGACATAGAGCTTCTGGAATAAATGAACTGGCTTTCAACTGGGGGTCAGGCATAGCAGTTCTTCTTTTACAGAGGAATACTGGCTATCTTCTTTTTTTATTGAATATTTCCTTAAGCTGACATTATGTTTGTTTGTTTGTTTGGTGTGTGCATGTTCATAGTATGTGTTATGTATGTGTATGAAGTGAAGTACAATCAGTGTTTATGAGGGCACAGTATGTAGTGTGGATTCGGCTTCTTTTTCATTGTCTCCAGTTCAAATGGATCCATTTATATACACTGTTTCAAAACTGTGTTGAAGAAGGAAACCAAGGGAGCCAGCTTGCTTGTGTGTAGATCAGATATTAAGCTGGCGATAATACTGGAGGAGGAAAGGATGGTGTGGCGGTATGTCTTGATTTGTTCTTTGTCAGTAACTTGGCTAGCCCACACCATGCATTGGCGCAGGTCCTCCTGATGGTATTCAGTAACACAGCATACCCGATCTTCTTTTTCTAAGTCGCACAAAATACTTACTTTTGTTAACTTTTGGGTGAGACTGCACTAACACTTATTAGTACAAATAGAACACAACTCCAGTGGTTAAAAAAATCCAATTTTGTTAATGAGTGGACAGTGGAGGCTTGCCAATCCACAAAATGCTGAATGGATTTAACAAAATCTGTACCTTCCTAAGTAGCTAGACTACCTTTGCTGCCACACAACAGAGGGTACATAGGAAAAATACCAAAATAGTGAAAGGCAAAGAGTTTCCAAGTTGAGGTTTGAGTGCATATGTGTTGATAAGGAACAGTAACTCTGCTTGTAACTGAGCCTAAGGGTTTACAACGAAACAACTGTGTACTGATTTCCTGTTTCCCATCACCACTTCCATTAATTCACCTTTGCTGTCTTGTAGCCGGTGAGCTCCTCAGGGCAGGGGCCTGCTTTCTTGTACTCTTTTTGTAAAGTGCCATCCACAATGATTGTGCTAATTAAATTAATAAGGTAGCAAAGTGTTTCAGAGTGTTTGGACAAACTGAGGTATTACAAGAAAAGTTTCAAGAATAGCTTGTAACTATTTAGCATTGGAGACATCGGGTGGTAGGGAAGGTCTCAGCCTTGGAGAGGGGACTGTTCTGGAGCCCCAGTGTGGGGTGCTAATTGTTGAAGTGTTGGGTGCTAATTCCATGCCAGGGTGACATTTACAATTTCTAGAAATTAAAGGTCCAAGAAATATTTTACAAAGGAGATCTTGAGTACAAAATTATTTAAAGAGCAAGGCTTTAAAGCGCATGTGCATGTACACTGCTGCAAATTACAAATATAATTTAATTATTGTGGGTTGAAATAAGTCTTGACTACACTAGGAGGACTTCTAAACTCTGCATGCCTGGAAATGGTTAAATGTGAGCTGAGCTTTATACACCTTTGGTTGGTAATACAAGCTCAATGTGCTCCCACTGAAATGTGTTCAGCATCTACTGAGGTTGTTATCTAAAGACTCATGTGTATGTGTGTGTGTGTGTGTAGTTTGATCATAAAGCACATTTTATCTTTAATTGACCGTTCAAGCTAGATGGCTTTTAAACATTCAGAATACTCCCGGGTCTGATCTTGAGTCCATGTTTACTGGGCTAATCCAGTTTTCCATGCTGTGTAATGTCAGAGTTGCCCTTTCTCCTCATTCTCGTTCATTCGAGATTTAGATGCTAAACGACCGCACACACTCTTGCACGTATATTATTCTAAATTATTAACGTCAAGATTGGGTAGAGGTCACGAAACAAGCGCATTAAAAGCTAAAAAATGTACTCGCATGTTTGGCATAGTGTCTGTTCTCTTACTTTTCTAGCTCTTTCAGTTTGCACTCCCCTTGGAGCCCCTGCAGGCCGGGAATTATATTACAGGAACTGAATGTACCGCAGGCTCCATTCCATGTTCGTGGATTTAGATCTAGTTCAGGTTTTCGAGTTGACAAGCTAGGGCTGGTAAAATAATAGATTTTTCTTGACTCAAGACTCAATCCACTTTCTTGTCTTCTAATATGCAGCCCAAAGTTTTGGAAGTAGCTGTAAAATCATAGTCAAGCGTTTGTTCCCAGGTTTAGCAGTCTGGCGGGTCTGCTTCCGTAAAGCATGAGGTTAACTTTAATGGGTAATAACGCATTCTCATGTTAAAATCCATGCCACTCTTTGAGCGTTGCAACTTGCGCTCAGCAAATGTTGCCTTATGCTCAAACTCCACATCAGTTTTCACTGTTAACACTTTCTCGCCATGTCCCTCTACCCCCCCCCCCGCACCCACTCCCACTCCCGGGGCCTTGTGTCAGAGCTGGGAATAGGGGAAAGAAGGAAGGGTAGATCTTAGCAACCACGTCAGCCCAAGCAGCTGCTGTTGTCCGATCAGGAACCGAACACATGCCATATTCTTTGGGAACGATTCGGATCTTTCCTAACGTTGTAAGGAGTGCATTGAAGAGATGGCGGGGGTGTAGGGTGCATGAAGGTCAGGAAAATGAGCGTGTTTTAAAACCCTCGGAAGATTGTGTACATCGAACAAAGAGTACCAAATGTCAGCACGTCTCCATTGCGGAATTTCTAATTTTGCTTCAAAACTACTTGGTGGCCACTCGCTTTATAAACTAACCCAACAATGCCTTGATTCCATTCCACATTTTGTAATTCACTCTATTAATTATAAATAATAGATGGGTCTCCTGTTCCTGGTTCTATGGTATCTCAGAAAGCAGTGCCTTAGAGTAGGAAAACAGCAGCAGCCTTCTTTTTTTCTTCAGTGTGTATCTTTTCTCCCACAGCCCTTTCTTTTTTTCTTGTGCTCTTCCTTTCAACCTTGGAAACATTTATTGATGGAATATTATTCTATTCCTGCAAAGCACTCCATGCCGCGTTTGCAGGCTGTTTAGGGGCCAGGGATAATGATAAGGGATAGAGGTACATATGCGTGTACGTGTGTGCGCCCGTCGCATGAGGCAGAGCGTGTTCCAATCCCGTTTCCATGTCAACGATTCAGTCCACATTTGCCATCGCACAGTTGGCAGAACTTATGTTTTATCCGCGTGTGTGTGCGAGCGAGCGAGGGAGAGCGCCTGTTCCTCTCTCTTTAAGCACCCTAATCTATACCAGGTTTGCAGAACTGCCTTGGTGCTGTGTTAAATGGCAAGGACCACTTTCATGAAACTCCACTGAATCGGAGCCAACCTAGCGGTGGTGGCTTGTACTGCCAACTGGGAGAGTGAAGCTAACTGAACCGTGGTATCAAAGCAAGTAGGAGCTGGCACGGCTACGCAGGCCATGTGCTCAGTATCTAGTAAAAGGAAAGCAGGAGGGGGAAGAAGTCTACTCCTTCAGCAACCGAGTGTCCTGCTCAGAAAGGAGGCGCTGAATCTCTGCGGCATTCACCCTTTAAGGCATCCACCCTTAATCTGGTAGCTACGTCACTTTTTAAAAAACGTACCACCATTCATCAAAACTTATTCCACTGCATTTAGCAACAAAAGAACAAGCACAAAGTTAAAGTACAATCCAAAATGAAAGGCCATTGCTTGCTTCAGGCACACTTCCTCTATCTGATGCTCCCATGTTGGGTAAAAGCATCCTTTGGGAACTGTGGTTCCATACCTCTGGAGGATACTGGGCCGGAGGAGTCTGCCTTAGCTGCAATGCTTTGGAAAGCATTCCTGGTTCAATCTCTGGCATTAGGAACCCGTCTGAGACCATGGGGAACCATAAGAATGGACATGCAGGAGCGGACCAAGGCGCCCGTATTTTGTTCATGTAGTGGCTGATCCACTGGCCATGGGGAAACGTGTGAGCATGATAGCTTGGAACGGCAGCCTCTCACCCACGTTCTCTAGCAACTGGTGTAGCTTGGAATACTGCCTTTGATCATGGCAGAACCATCAGGTAGCGCAGTGCCATCAGGACAAATAGCCGTTCTCGCTTTATCCACCATAAATGTGTCCAATTACCTTTTAAAGCTATCCGAATGGGTTTCCATCACTACATCATGTGCAAATGAATTCCATCGTTTAACTGTTTTTTAATTTAATTGATTTCTTTATTGACCAATAGCTGAAGCTCTTTGTGAAGAAGCTCTTCCTTTTATCTCAGCCACTGCCAGTAAGTAGATAATACTGAGCTAGGTGGACCAGTGGTTTCACTCGGTATCAGGCAGCTTCCCATGTTCCTTTTGTGGTGTGCTGTAGTAGTCAGATTATTAGCACTAGGACTGGAGGATCCAGGCTCAGATCCCTGCTTGGTGGTGCCTTCTCAGTCTAACCTAGTTGACAGGATGGCTGTGAGGATTAAATGTGGCAGGGAAGCTCGTAGACTGCCTTGAGCTCCCTGAAGAAAAGTTGGGATAGCAATGAGACAAAGAAATAGGGGAGGGACCATGGCTCAGCAGGAAGAAGAGCTCAAATTCAGCCCCTGGTGTTTTTTGTTAGAGATTGATCAGAGTAAAGATGATGGGAAAGACCTCCTGCCTGAGATCTGGCAAGCTGCTGTCAGTCAGTGTAGACAATTAATCTGACTTGGAAGAAGGCAATTTCCTGTCACTCTAAAACAAACCAACAATAAAAACAGCAGATTTAAAAAAGGACAGAAACCTTTCTTATAAGATCTGGGAGAATAAAAAGTGTTTAAATGTGCTCTAACAATGTGGGCGCAGGGGGAAGCCTCTGTGGGGAGGGTGTTTTATAATGAGGCCACCATCACCAAAGAAGTGCTATTTCTGGATGACAGCTGCATCACTTTTGGAGGAGGCACTCTGAGGAGGACACTGTCAGATTACCTTAGGGTTTAGGAACCTGGCTTGTGTCTCCATAAACAAGCTGTGGTTTGTTGTTAGCTTATAATTCCAGGAAGACAATCCAGATTTCCTGGTTTGCATGTCAGACAAGCAGAGTCCATTTGTTTAGTTTCTCCTTACTGAAGGAGTCAGGCTTGCTTGATCCTGATAAGTCAGAGGCAAATCAGGACGTCTGGTCTGACTCTTGCTTTTCCTATGGTTATAAGATGTATGAGACATGCATGGGCTCAGTGCAGGACATGTAGGGCACCCAATGGTATACCTTTGGATGATTGCACAGTTTATGCTGTTTTGTAATCTCTGTCATTAGTTACATAGAAACCTATATTTAGGACTTTGTTTTATGCTGTTCTAGTCAAGAATTGCATTTTCCTGGAATTACATAGAACTTAATAATCTGAGTGTCTAATTCTGACTGGTACAGGCAAAGCAGCACAAATGCTTAAATATACTGTATTTTTTGCTCTATAAGACTCACTTTTTTCCCCCTCAAAAGAGGAAATGTCTGTGCGCCTTACAGAGCGAATATGTGTGTGCAGTAAGTCTGTCAGATGTGCAGCCCATGGGGAAGTGATGGGGAATGTGCCTGTGATGATGTGCCCATTTGATCCAGAATATTTTTTTTCTTGTTTTCCTCCTCTAAAAACTAGGTGTGTCTTATGGTCAGGCGTGTCTTATAGAGCAAAAAATACAGTAGCTGCAGTTGGCTTTATGCTTCTACATCTACAAATATAAACATTGTCATCCTTAGTTTGCAAAATCTTGATTTCTATAGAAAAATGTCTGCTCTCCTTTAGAATTTAGTGTTATTTTGTTGCCCAAGATGCAACCAGAATCACTACTATTGACCTTTGCTGACTTACATCCCACTTTCTACTATGGGTAGAAATCTGTTCTTCCATGCAGATATGCGAGATGTACCACACATGGTTTAAATGTTTGTTCTGAATTTGATTACAAATAATCCTAGTATGGAACTTGAAACATGTCATAAATGTACTAGGAGTGGAATGTATTTATACTTTTTATTTACTTTCTTGTATTTATAATCTGCTTTATAGCCAAGATTTACTCTTAAGAGATTTGCTCTGAACAATTAAAATCCAACCAAAAGGTACCACAGAAGATGGCAGTAATACATGCGGGAGTAGAGAGGCCATTGCTATAGAATGAATATAGGCAAGATAGCACCCTTGAAGAAGAAAAGCTATTCCAGAGCAGTGGGGAGTGATCTGGAGTTATTAAAAGAAGGCTTATCAACTGTTTCAAGAAATGTTACATCACAATCCTGTGCATATTCAGACAGAAAACAAGTCCTGTAGTATGGCTGGCTGGTTTATGCTGAGAATTTTATGATTTTTTCCTGTCTAAGCATAGATAGGATTGCACCCAAATTTGTGTGTAAATAAAACAGTAGTTTTGAAAAGGAAAAAACCCCTCAACATTTATTTTAAGAAGTGCATGTATATATAAGCTGCAACATGAATAATCTTTGGAGGCATTCCTTCCTGTTCAAGAGTAAAAAGAGACTGTCTTGTCTAAGATGTTGTCTACCATTTGCAGTTTTTATAAGCACTTATGTGTACGTGTTGCTTGGTAGGTGCCATTCTGGTCAATCAAGAAGATTTGAACTGTATTTGAATAATGTTTGCAATTTACACATTGATCAGTAGTAGGCCTAATAGTAGATAGGAACCAGTCTTACAACAAGTTGCTCTTTATTCATCTCAGTATTATTTTTATTGATTAGCTGCAACTCCATACATTTTCGGATAGGAGTTTTTCCTGTTCTGTCTGGAGATGTTGAGGACTGGATCCTTTCAGACACAAAGCAGGTGCTCTACCACGAAGCTGTGAACCTTGCAGAACTAGCAAAAATTATGGATGAGCCACTGACTATAGATCTCGGGGGAAAAACTACTTTCTGAGAAAGAAAAGGATTGTCCACCAAGGTGTTACAGTATGCTTTGAAAATCATTGCTGGGGGAACTTCTCCAATAGATAAAGCATCTGTCAGTCGGAGGATCTCAGGCATAGGGAAAATAGGTGATAGTTAACATGAGATTAGCTACCCTGTCCAAACCCTTTGAACATGAGAGATGGATATGGATATGGCTTTGAGAGACCTGTGCTGCAATACTGCTTCATATTTTTCCATACTAGAAGCTACTGTGAAAAGTGCTACACCTCAGTTAATCTAAAGCTAGAGTTAAAAGAGGGATAAAAAAGAGTTGTAGCTCCTGAATGTTAATTATATAGGAGAAAGATGGCTTCTTGATTTTGTGAATAGTTGATATACTATCAAGCCCATTTATCTGATGAAAAAACAAACTATAAACATTTGGCTTTGAAGGCATTCTGAAGGCATTCTGATCATATACTAGTGATCATGAAATCCTTGTCTGATAGTCAAATGATGAGGAAGACAAAACAGTTTTATGATGAAGATGCATAAATATGTTAGTTGGAAGGTATCAAGTACTGTCAAAACAGACACAAGTCTAGAGCAGAATTCCAGGGTTGCCAATTAAAATAGCATCATCTGTTCTCTGACATATTATGCCCGTTCCTTGAAGTTTTTGTATGGTGGATTTTTTTTTCATGGTAGAACTGTATTTTTTCTTAAGATGTGCCTCCTCTTTAAGGTTTTCTCCCTCTTCAGCATGAAAAATGTTATTGAGTAGTTTCTTACTCCCAATATTCTACCATTTTTGGAGGATCTGAATCTTTCCTTCCTACTTCCATCTTACCTTTTGCATGAAAACTGTTTTTGCAAAGTACACCAACTTTGATATTTTGTTGCTTTCTATCCAAACTAGAAAGTCTATTGCAATAGTGGAATGTGATTGTGCAAGTGTCTGTGGCATCACTGGAGAAGAGCAGTATCATCTGCTGCTTCATAGAAACAAAGCAAGTCAGAAGGGACCTCTGGGGCCATCTAGTCTGACCCCCTGGCTCCAGCTGGCTCTGCTCATGAAATACCTACCATATGCATGTCCAGCCTATTCTTGAACGCCCTCACCGATGGGGCTTCCCTCCCCATGCCTATAACGGTGGCCACTAGTTGCCATGACAGCTATATTCTACTTCCAGCATCAGAGAGAGTACCTTTCTGAAGAGGAATGTTTTCCTGGTATCCTACTTATTGGTTTCTGATGAACAACTGGTTGGCCACTGCAGGAAATGAGATGCTGGATTAGATAAGGTGTTGTTCTAATTGGCAAGAACCTCTAATGCTCTTTTGTGACCTCTTTTTAATATAACGTTTTTTAAAGATGAGCACTGCTCTGCTCAAGCATGGATGCTGTCATAAAACTATAACAACACACTGCACAACAGTCTTCCTCAGACCTCAGCTCATTATTTTAATGAACTTTTTACTATTTTATTCAAAAGTAACACCCCAATTCAGGTGCACCCCAATGGAAGCATATGGTGGGGTGAGAGCAGCACACTTGAATGTATGTAAGATAATGGGACCATTAATGTGATGGTATCTCAAGGCAAAATTCAAGACATTGCTGTGCAGGCAGAAGTGTTTAAGAGCTTGTTTTGAAGTGCTGTGTCCAGTCTGGACATACCAAAATACAACAAGTGAGAAATTCTTCAAACTTAAAACTTTAAAAAAGGATGAACTCTACTTTGGATGGATGGAGGTGACCAGTGTGAGATCAAATTTACAGTTGGGATTATTGGCCTAGCTTCTAGCATACCAAATGTGTAGTAAATAAATCCTTGAAAAGGATTTGATTTATTTTGATGTATTTATTTTCAAAAAGATACTTTGAAAATAAATACCAAAGTGGGACACAAATTTTTTACAAAGTAGAAGATAAAAGTACAGACCACTAGTAATTAATACTTGCTGGATTATACCAATGGCCTTCTTGGCCCCGTTCAACACTACTATTCTGTGATCCATCCTGGCAGAGGTATCTTAATGTTAATTAGCCCATTAAATGTCTCAGACATGTTGTGTGACACTTTGTGTACCAAGGAGTTTAATACTGTTCTTTCTTTGGAGATAGCCGTAACTCAGCAGTGGGCAATTTGTAATCCTCACTGTTTTGATCTACAACCCCCACCAGCCTAGGCAAGGATGTCCAAAAGTAAGTAATCATGGAAGTTGTAAACTAGATTGGAAGGCCAAAAGTTGCCCTCTCTAGGCATAACTGAAAGGGGCTCTTGGGCGAGTGGATCTGTAGAGAGCATCTGATTGGGGGTACTTGGTGGTAGAATTTTGGTATTATATTACTGCAGTTTGGTCTCAGTTTGTCCAGACAACATCCTCTTCTTCTGTAGTGCATCTTGGCTTTTTGTTGTTATCCTTGTATGCTTGAGCAGCTGGAATTTCTCTTTGATGAACATATTAATTGCTCTTTTGTGTGGGGCACTCTTGTATGCTTCTGCTAATATGTAGATTTCTCTTGAGAAATTTGGATTGACAAAGGTCCTGGTTCAATGTGAGGGAACAAGTTGAGCACACATGGGCCTCACACACCGCTTCTGATATCACTAGCGCTGCGTGTATTCATCCCAACATCTTACAATGCACAAAACATTGTGGGAAACCCTGGCCAATTCTGCCTCTGGACTCTCATGCTCTATTGGTGGAAGAAGCTTATAGCCAAGAAGGATGCATCAGAATTCCCTGAAGTCTTCAACAGCAGTCCACAACGGAAGTTAAGTATACTTATTAACTTGTTTGCTTGCATGAAATAACTGACCATTATCACAGACAATGAGCAAAGTGTGATCATTCATTTGTCACAGTCCTGCAGCACCGCTGTCAGAATGTTTGTCTCGAAGTAAGTCCTCCAGAGTTCAGTGGCATTTAGCCCATTTCAAAAGTCATTTAAAGGACTATCGACACCAACATCCTGTGGTAGCATTAAGGAAGCGAACTGGGAGCCGTGACCTGAGCTTGCTTTCACCAGGGCAAATTTCCTTGAAGTTTTGAGCTATTCTAGCTGCCCTTCTCCCTGGCCTTTATGCCTCTGCCTCGCTAATCCCTCCTGCCCTTAAAGGCACTTTAGTTCTGGCCTTTCCTGGCCGACGTGAGTCTTTGTGCTCTGAGCAGGGCATCGGGAAAGAATTCCCCACCAAGCCTTCTAAGAACTGGCGGGAATTGAGGAGCGTGTGTTTTCCCTCTCGCGCGCTCGCGCGCTCTCCGAACAGTTCCCTTCACCTTGGTTCTTTGCAACGCGCCTGGTGTGTTTTGTCAGTACAGAGGAGCTTCCTTTTGTGGCTTAGACGAGAGGCTTGAGCTCGGCTCCCTCCGGCTCGGCGATCCGGGGCGGGTTTTGCGAGCGTCAAGCTGCTGCTGCTCGCTTCAAGCTTTCAGCCTTGCTGAGTTGAAAGCGTCCAGGGCCTAGCAGCTCCTCCTTTGTGAGGGAGGGAGGGAGGGAGGAGAGAGGAAGGAGGAGGAGTGGCGGTGGGGGGGCAAGAGAGGGGGGAAGGGAGGAGGGGAGGTGGGGGAGGGGGAGGAAGCGCCAGTCCGGGCCAGATTCCAGTCCGGGTTTGGCAGGTTGCCGCGGCGCTGGGTAAAATGGCAGTGCTGAGCCTCGTGTCGGAGTGAGCAGGACTCGGCGGACGAGAGTCGGAAGCCGCCGCCACTCGGCTCGCCTAGTCTCGCCTCCCCGGCCGCACCGCCCGGCTTCGAGGACTGGGGACAGGTTCCGCCCGGCTTTCCCTCGTCCGCCCGGCCTGGCCAGGCCATCCGCGCGCCTGCCTGCCTGCTCGCCCGCCGTGTCCCCCTTCTCTTCCTCCTCTCCCACACCGGGAGCCCCGTCCTGCCCCCCTCCTCCTCCCCTTCTCCTCCTCCCCCTTTCTTCGCCGGCTGCAACTGAGCGAGGAGGCACAGTGGGGCCAGGCCCCTCTTACCCGCGACCAGCCCGCCGGAGCTCTCCGCGCTTCACCCGCCGCGCCGGGGGAGGAGGAATGAGACCCCGTTGTCCCGAGGAGCCCGCCGCCGCCGCCGCCTGAGCGGGAAGGAGGAGGAGGACGACGACGAGGAGGAGGAGGCGGCGGCGGCGGAGGAGGAATAGAAGAGCGGTGAGGCCTTGTGCCGGCCGGCCGGCCAGGCAGGGAGTAGATCGGGGGCGGAGGACGAGGAGGGAGGGGGGCTGGCTGGGTGGGGAGGGGGGATCATGGCCGCTCAGGTGGCCCCCGCCGCCGCCAGCAGCTTGGGTGCCCCGGCTCCGTCCGAGCTGAAGAAAGCGGAGGCGCAGCAGCAGCAGCGGGATTGTTCGTCGGAGGAGGCGGGGGGCGAGGCGGCGGCGGCGGCAGAGCGCGGCGGAGAGAAGCAGTCGGAAAGTGAAGGTCCCCCGGGAAAAGAGCTGCAGGACGGGGCCGAGAGCAATGGCGGGGGCGCGGGGGCCGAAACCGACCTGAAGAGCTCCAACGGGAACCCGGGCCCTAGGCCCGTCGCCGCACTGAACAATAACCTCCCGGAGCCGCCCGGTGGTGGCGGCGGCGGCGGCAGCAACAGCAGCGACGGGGTGGGGACGCCGCAGCAGCAACAGCAGCCTGCGCCGCCGCCGCAGCAACAGCCTCCCCCTACTCATCCGGCCGCCTTGCCCCCGCCAGCCTACGGTTTCGGGCAGCCCTACGGTCGAGGCGCCCAGGCTGCCGCGGCCGTTGCCGCGGCCGCTGCTTTCCACCAACATGGCGGACAACAAAGCCCTGGCATGGCAGCGCTGCAGAGCGGGGGCCTGGAGCAGCCGTACTCGGGGCCCGCCGGGGCCCCCCCGGGGCCGCCTCCTCCTCCCCAGAACTCTCATGGCGGCGGCACTTCGGAGCACGGCTTCCCCAACCACCAGTACAACAACTACTACTCCACACCCGGGCGCAGCGCTGGCGCCTACCCGCCTCCCCCTCAGGCCTACGCCCTGAGCTCCCCCCGGGGAAACGCTCAGAGCCCCGCGCAAGCCGGGGCCAAACCTCCGACGGCGGCGGCTTTCCAGCAGCAGCGCTTCGGGGCCATGGGGCCCTCGGCCGCCGTTGGCGGCGGCACAGGAGGAGGAGGCAGCGGCGGTGGCGCTACCCCGCAACCCACATCGACCCCCACCCTCAACCAACTGCTCACCTCCCCTAGCTCGGCTCGCGGTTATCAAGGGTACCCTGGTTCCGATTACGGGAGCGGTCCCCAGGACGGGGGAGCAACGGCCAAGGCCCCAGCAGCAGCGGACATGGCCTCTCAGTACAGCGGGGGTACGAGCCAGAGCTGGGCGGCAGCAGCCACAGGAGGCCAACAAAGGAGTCACCATGCGCCCATGAGCCCCGGGAGCAGCAGCGCTGGAGTAGGGCAGCCGCTCACCAGAACTCAGCAGGTAAGAAAAGGCACCAGGTTGGGCGAGAGGGATGTGGGGAGAAGGCGCACATGGGCTGGGGGCTGGGCGGCCAGCTGGGCCGGGATTAGGGCAAGGGATTGAGGGCGCCCCTGTCCGTGGGAGGGCGAGGGCGCCTGTCTTTTGAGCTGGGGTGCCCTTCGAACATGGCAGGGTTTCTATTGTCGTCTTCAGGCCCACATTGCTAGGGAGCTGCCATTGTCTGTCTCTTTCCTCTGTCTCTCTAAAATGGCTGCCTCTCTGCCTTCCCTTCCTCCCCTTTTCCAGCCTTTGTGTAAGCTCTTTTAGAGAAAGCTCTTCTTCTTTCCCGTGTTCCTCTCTCAGCTGTGAGTCTTGAAGGGGGTCCAGGGGGTGGGAGGAAGTAAGCTTTGCCGCCACCACCACCTCTGGGGAGGGAGGGGTTGGGGTGGCAAAAATAGCTCCATGTTGCTGGGTTGGGAAAAAAGAGGGTGTGCTGTGAAGATTGCTGCTGTTCAGGTTTGGTTTGCTCCACTCTTTTGCGGCTCCCTTTCTCCCACCCCCACCCCCGGTGTGGGCTGCAATGAGCGGCCCCTGTCCTTCCAGGGGGTAGGAAGAGGGCAAGTGACCTGCTCTGACACCCTCATCTTGTCTGGGCTAGCTGAAGCCATTTTCTGAGCAGCCTTTCTAGATAGCCTAGTGCCTTGAGCTTCTGCTTGGAAGTGCTGGTAAACAGTTCAGTGATTGGAGTAGTAAGTGCAGATTGCTTTGGTTTGGGATTTGAATTATGGAGGTAAAATCCTTCTGTCAAAGCCAGGAGACAGTTGGTCTTAGGTTGACATCCTATCTGTGATCTGATTGGCTCCCCATCTCCTGCTCTTGGCCATTTATAATTGCCTCTGATGTAATGGTACAACAATCCTGATGAGCTCATAAACTTTTACACTCTGCTTTTTCTACCAACCATAACCCAGAACATCACTGCCACTTTTTGCCTTTTTTTATTCCACAGCTGAAATTGGCTGTGACCTTGAGGAGGTTCAGTAGGAGCAGATCCACAGACAGGCTGCCCTCCTTGCATTGTGCCTGAAACAATAGAGGCGGTGATGGCATTCTGTTGTACCTTGGATTTATTTTGCTTGTTAAGCCTTATGCAGTCTGGAGTAAATTGTATGGGGCTGAAGCAACAATGGTGTGTTTTTTCTGTCAAACCAATATATTTGTTTTGGTTTTGTGACTTTCCCGGGTATAGGCAATTCTTAAGTTTGGAAAGGTTTATATCTTTCCAGCACAACTTGACCATTTCATTTTGAAACTGTAACTGCGGAACCAGGAATAATACAATTGCAATTCACTATTTTCAAAATTACTGCCACCTGAATATCTCATTTTATTCTGGAAGAAAATTAGCCAGAACAAGGGAAAGAGTTGTGTGTTTGCTTTTAATATCAGAGATTACTTGAATAATATTTGCTGGAACAATATGAGGAATGGAAATGTATAGAAACTGTTGGTGTGTACCTGCTGGGGTTATATTAGTAAATAAATATTCCATAGCATTTCTGTTTGGAATATAGGAAAGGCATTATTTTTTAAGTATATAAAGTGCACCTATATATTAGACTGTATTCTATATAGTGGTCTTCTCTCAAGAAGTAGAAGTTCTCCCATTACCTAGCTACTTGCTGGGCTCTTACTAGTTCTAGGTCAAGACCAGTGTCACTGAATTGATCAGCTCTGTTGCTGCTTTGCCCCTAAAAGTGGTTTGTGCTACTAAATTACAATTTTGAATTAGGCTAAGCCTCATTTTTCTTTTCAAGAGTTTGCATATACAGGTTTTTTATGAATTTTTGTTTCTATATGTACAGTAATTTAACTACTACTTTGCATGGAGCTGTCAGTGTGAATGATGCTGTAGAATAACAATGTACAGGCCTCTGCCCCTAGGCGCCTGCAATTCCAGAACATGACACAGGGAGGCAAGAGAGGGGGAGCCAGGAAGATGCTGAGTATTGAACTACTTTTACTGGAGAAAGGTTTTAAAATCAGTTTGGGGATTTTGATCAGTTCTGGGTAGGATGCAATGTTTACTTGTGTTTATAGCTGAAGTTAGGCATATTTATTACATAAAAGCCTGGTACATTCACTAGGAAACAGCAGTCAGTGAGGGTTGCGTGCCTGGATGATGCATGTAAAAATCATCTTGTGCTTTAAGGATACAAGACAGAATGAGGCATATTCTTAGGTACATGAAGAGGTGCTCTTATTGGTTTGCATATCATGTTTGCATTGTAGAGTGCTTTATATTAGAGAAAGTCTGGCTACTGTGTAGCACTCTTTCATCTGACTGATGGCTCAAAATACTCAGTCCTGAAAGATGGTTTATGAGACTACCCATTTAGGGGAAAGGAAATAATTGGTTACATTGTTATGTGTGCATATCTGGAATTAAGTGGGTAAATAGTACCATGTGAGCTGAGACTTACTAGTAAAGATGTCTAATGCAAGCAAACTACTTATATATGTCAGTATCTTTGAGTGGTGCTGGGAGAGAGAAGGGAGTCATGTATACTTGAGGCAACATGGAATAAGTGGGAACAAAATCATCTAGAATTAGGGAAGCATTCCTCCTGTGTTGGTGGAGAGGTTATTTGTTGAAAAACAGAATAGATGTAGAGACATTTCTTAAGATTTAGTTCAGTTTTGGTCTATGAAACCTTTAATAGATCTCTGTTCAGGTGCTACGTGTCTGGGGGAGAAATGAAATGCATTAATTTATGTTTTCTTTTAGGATTTTGCTTAATGTTTTGGTTTCCAATCTCTATCTAAGGAAGTAATCTAAACACATTTACGAGGGAATACAACCCACTAAACTTGATGGAACTTCTTAAGCATGTTAACTCAGGAGTATTTTGCTGTTAGTTTCTTCAGATCACCCTTCTGACTTTGAATAAACCAGGATTGGCTCCTTTGTTTGCAGCTATAAAAACACCACTTGTTTTCTGATGTTTGTCATCTTATAGAGCGACTGTAATGTATTTAAAATCAATTGATAACACTCTAAAAATAAAATACAATATTAAGACAAGCTCTCCTCCTCCTCACATAGATCATGTGCTTTGAAGAAATCCTTTCTCATGGATGCAAATGTTCAGTATTTTTGTTTGCAGCTGGAATAAATGCTAGTGCTCTCCCCCTGTATATTTTGGCATTTCTGGAAATATCAAACTGAGTAAAAAATATAGTCTTTCTGTCCTGAGGTACGGAGTAGAACTTCTTGATTAACTATAATTGGCTAGCATAGAATTCGTAGGACAACTAGGAAAATGAGGATATTGAGATTGGGAATGGTTGGCTAGTCTGGATGGTACTACAACAGCTGTATATTCTAAAGCAGAGTTGGGCAATCTCTGTCTCATTGATATTTTGGATTACAACTCCCATCTGCCTCAACTAGCATGGTCAATGGTCATGGCTTGTGAAAGTCATAATCCAAAGTGTTTGCAGGACAGCAGGCTGCCTACCCCAGTATGAACCTTTTTCTGCCCCTTAGATTATTTTTAAGTAGAGGAAGGCATATCAAATCTTCCAAAACCTTTTAGATGAAATTCCATCAGTAAAGGTTGATATTTAGAGATTGACTCTTTTTAAATGTTCACCTCTTGATAAACTTTCATGTAGTTGTATTCTCATTGAGTGGTTTTCACTGCATCTCTTTTGTACGCTTCTTTAAAATGGTATGCTAACAAAAGATGCATTTTGGTCCTTTTGCCTTTGGTCTCTACTATTGCTATTCAGGTGTTGAGATTACAGTTAACTCTTACAACAAGTGAAGCAGAAAAATGTTAAAAGTGTGGCTTTCAGACTAAATTGGCACTAAGTGTATTTGTGCTGCCAATGAGCTGTGATAACTTTGAATCAGAAATTGTGCCCTATCTGCTAGTAGCTTTTTAAAATTCCCTGCTTTCATTATGTTGATTTTTTTCTGTGTGCTGTCTGGAAGTTGGTATAAAGATTTGATTTGGTGAGTGGTCTCTCTCTCTCTGTGACCTTCAGGATTTATACAAATAGGTCCAATTACTTAAAAGCAGTGGTAGGCAGAAAGCCATCCTCCAGATGTTTTAGACTTTTATTCCCAGAAGCCTCTGTCATCATAACCAACAGTTAGGAATGCTGGGAGTTGAATTCCCAAACTTCTGGAGATCTGACCTCCAACACCCAAAAGGAGATGTTGAAGTAGTCTGTAGTTAGGAGCCTATCCTGCTTTAACTTTTAATAATGGAGTGTTTAAATGTGTTATGACTTCATTTGAAAAAAGATTACATTGGGCCAAATTTGGATATGCTTTTAAGTCTTTAATAATCTCTCTGCCTACTGAATGGCCTGGTTTCTATATGAAAATAACCCTGAATTTTAAATTTCAAATTTAAAGGTGCAGGGAGAGTTAGGATCATTCCAGTAGCAGCAGTAGTTAAAGAGCTAGGGATCTTCTTTCCATGATTTGGTTTGTGTGTTGTGTAAATCAGGAAATATCTTTATCTTATCTCTCTTTTGTCAAGCCAGAAAAATAAGCTATGGCTTGTTGGGTTATTTCTCTGACTTGTCAGGGGAGAGACAAGCTACAGTTCCTGGTACACTTGTAATGCTAACTGAGCCTTGAAGATGCTTGCTTATCTTCTCCAGCTTTCAGTGGGAATGATTGGGCAGTGTGTATCAGTAGTCTGTAATGTTCATAGTAACCCAGCATTTTAAAGAAGTCTGATTTATTAGAATCCGCAAACCAGTCCAGTCCAGTATCTTAGATTATAAAGATAAGGCTATATATACACAGAAACATGGAAGCCATGTCACCCAGTAGAAGAAAATAAGTACTCTGAGGACACAATCCTATGTATATTTAGGAAGAAAAAAGTTCTACAACTACTAGTATGCCCCAGTGAACTATGCTGTCTGGGGCATGCTGGGAATTTTAGAATATTCTTCCAAGATATACATAGGATTGTATCTTAAGTAGCCTAGTGTGCCATAGGAATATTTATGTATTATGCTTCATTGTATTTTGTTTTTTCTCCAAGAATGGAGGAGGTAAATATTCAAGTTAGGAAAAGTATCTGAGATTCCTGAGTGCTAGAACTAGTTCTCTGGTTTAAGAAAGGGTAGTTACTAAAAAGATGCTGATGAAATAACAATAGTTTGCAGAATTATTTCAGGGCAAGTTGATACTGTGCTGGAGTTAACTGTTCAGAGTAAGGCTACAATTGGAAATTTTAAAAAGATTGCACATCTATATCTTGGCCAACCGGTCTCTCAGGGACAATGACTCTTCTGCAGAGATGGACAATTTGTCCAGAAAAAATACTGCAAACCTCAAAGAGTTGCTCTGAATACATGTATGCACCTTGGACTTGTTCAAAATTCCACAAGCTGGATGTCAAACATAACATTGAGCCATGGGATGTATGAACCGATTGCTTAAGATAGGAGTATTTGCCCCTTTCCTCATTGCCTCTTTTAAGCTAGAACTCACAGCAGTGTTTTGATTAGTTGCTTTTGTAAGTAATCTACTCTTACTGCATTTTTAAATTTGCTGAGAGACATTTCTACATATTTGCAGGAAAGGTGGGATATAAAATTAATATAAAATTTTATTTGTTATTATATCTGAACACAACTGTTTTACAAACTGCATTGTTTGAGAGGCTGTCAGGCTGAGATATCAAAGCACAGTTTGAAGTTTGTGCTACATCTGGCTTGCTGTCCCATCTGAATTAACAGACCCCTGGTGGGGGCATTGCTCTACAGCTGTGCCATGGATACAGGAGTGGATTAGGAATGTTCATAATCTCCAAATTTTGACAGTGGCTATATTCTGAATCAGTTACAAGGAAGAATGTCATCTTTGATCCAGGCACTCTGGTTTGTGACAGGATGAAATTTTGAGAAGTCTGTGTGCAGGCTTTATGTTGTCCATCCCCGAATGAAACTTTTCAAGCTTGAGGGTTAGAGGCAGCAAAGTTAAAATGCACTGTCTTGTTAGTACCAAATTCACCACTGGTGATGGCTCCTCCCTCCCTCTTGTTGCTAATTTAAACAGCAGTAATTCTCATAGTAATAATATTATGCCAAAGCTCTTAATCAAGTTATGTACTGATGAGCCAATGGGACTGTAACTTTATGAACCATTTCTGGTCAGAATCTCCTGCCAATTTTCTAAACTAATTGGTGTCTTTCCACTGTCACTTCATCTCTCTCTCTCCTCCCCTCTCTCTCTCTCTCTCTCTCTCTCTCTAGCTTAATGTTCAGTGGTAATGCCTTAATAGTTCATTCACAAATTGTGCCCTGTAGGGAGAGATCTCTGGCATCGGAAGCTTTTAAAAGTGGTGGAAAAGAGAAGGAAAACCTTCTGAATTTTTAAAAGCCTCTAGGATTCAAATTAGAAAATGAGGCTTAGTCTAACTAGAGCAGGGTAGGGCTTTAAGGACTTGCAGTTTTCATATTTAAGAGGTTCCTGTCTAAAGCAAGCCATTTAGTGACATAGTTTTTTCAGTCCTGAGAATGTTAATCAAAAAGAGAAAATATGAGATGAGAACTGATCTTACTTGCCTCTTTAATTTTAAAAATCTGTACTCCTTTTGCTAGTATGCACCAATCTTTGCAACACTGTGCTTCATAATTCTGTTGTGGTTGGTTCACATTCTTATTTGAACAATGTCTTGGTTAAGATGCAATGCTTCCATCTTCTATCATGGTCATTGAATAAGTTCAATGTAGACTTAAAGATAAATCCCATTCTCTTTCCCTCTCTTGCTCTACATCTAACCATGGTGCACATATTGTGCCCACAATGACAGAAACATTAAACATTGTTTTCTGCAGAGTATGCAGTTAGCAAGCTCTTGTTCGAATCATGGTTAACCTTCGTGCAGGCAGAACAATCAGGGAAGAGAGGAGGATATCACTGGTGCTCGGGGTGGGCAGGGAAACACAGCTGGGAGATTGGGGGCAGGATGTCTGCACTAGATCACTGTCTTTATATTCTCTGATGGGATTTCTGTTATAAATGCACTACTATCAGAATTGTTCAGATGTATAGGTATTTGTAAGAAATCTAGACTTGCATATAGACATTCACCTATTTGTTTCTATGGAGTAAGAATTACTTCCAAGTGAGTGGTAGATAAACTAGTAGCTGCCACAAATGATTTCCACAGCATGAATAGACAGTCTAGTAACTTTCAGTAGACTTACCTATATGGACAAAAAGGTACCTTTCTCTTTACCCACCTCTACCAAAGACTTCATGGGGCTGAAATGGAACACTCTTGTGTAGTTAGTACTTGAATTCAGCAGAGACTGACCATGTAGAAGGACACCTCATTGCCATACTTAATCAAATCTGTGTTTCCATATTGATATTTTAATGAGGCAGTAGTTGGGGTAGATTTCTGGCTATCTTTGCTGGTAGAATTATTCTCTTTGTAGTTACCTACTCCTTCATTAACGTGGCCTGTGCTGACTATAGAGATGAATTTGACAGGGGTGTATTCTCTGTAAATTCTGTCTTAAACCTGTTATTGATACATTTTGATGTATGATCCTTTTGAAAGACCACTTATCCCTTAAGACTACAGTCATTTATACACATATGTTTGTGTGATGGCAAGTGCTTGAACTATTTCATTCTTTGGAATGGGGGGCTGACTTGTTATTGCCCAATCACCACCTTATTCTATATTTTTTGCATTCCTAACTCCAAAATATGGCCTTGGTTTCCACATCGACTTTAGTTGTGGCATGCTTGCCTCTCCTACTTTCACTCAGCAACTAAGTGAAAGTGTGAGTGTGATGTCTGAACCCAAATCACTGGCTTGTTAAATTACCCAGCAGTTAACCCAACCATAGACCACGTGTTATCCACTGGGTTGGGGTGCTGCTCCTGGACAACTCATTGTTTTTTAAACTAATTGGTTGCCACATGCAGTCCATGTTGATCTATGTTAAAAACCCTTGGGTATTATGTGAATGAAATGTAGGAAGGGAAAGATAAAAGGTTACGTTTGCTTACATATAATGCATTGAATGCAACTGGTAAGGTGCATCTTAGCCTATTTGTTTTATTTCAAGTGTGCTTACCTAATCTTAGAATGCATAGGTCAGGGTGGTCCACAGTTTTGTACCTTGAAGGCTGCATGAAGACTTGTACATGGAACCCAGGGGCTTCATAGGTCCTTCTCTCACCACAGCCCAAGCACAATGACCAATCCCTCTGGGGTGGTCCATCCCTTTTTTCCCTGTTTTTCTTGCCCAGAAACCCTCCCATGTGGACCCCCCCCCCCAGCCCCTCTTCCCTTTCTAGAAGTGGCACACTGAGCTTCTTGTACCTGAGTGGCAAGCTTTCCCCAGCCTTTGCGCTTTTCAGCTGGAGCAACATGGGGCATGCTGGAGCAAGCTTTCATGAGGCCACCAGCCCAACACCCTCTCATCCTGAGCCTCCGGGAGAGATCACTGCAATCATGCCCTTGCCACTGCTAGGGTCTGGACTGAGGTGGGTATAGAGGGGCTCCGAGCAGCAAGAGGGCCACAGAACAAAGTCTTGGGGGCCACGTGTTGGACCATCCTAGTATGAGCAATAGCCACAAGAGAGCTTGTAAAAAAAAACCATTTAGGAACCTATAAAATTGTGATTAAAAATTGAAAAACAGCCAAGCACTGCAATGGAATGCAACAACATACACATTTCTGAAGTAGAAGTACAGCTTTATCATCTTTTCTGTTTAAAAGCTGTGGGGACCATAGCTGTTCACTCATAATCCAATGCTTAAAACTAAATTTGGTGTTAGGCAAACCTCAGCTAGGAAGGTGTTCCATAAATGGGCATGGTGACAGCAGACAAGACTGATCTTCCTGGTTATCAAGTGCTGCTTTTAAAGCACTGTAGGAGTGTCTTCATAAGTTACCTCAATATACAGGCTGATGCTCTCTGATGCCCCAGTCTCATGTTGAATTGGGGCATGGAATTTGCATGAGAAAATGTATGTCTTGAAGACGCCTTTTCCCAATCTGGCTCCTTCTAGATGTCTTGGACAACAGTTTCCAATTTTGTACTATCAGCTCTGCTAACTGGAGCTGATAGGAATTGGTGATTCCAATTGGAATTGGATAGTCTTCCAGGTTGGAGAAAGCTATTGTAGCTAGTAATCTAATGGAGCGTTTTTAATTTTTTAAAACTTTGTTGTTTGCTAAATAGCAGTACCCATGTTAATTTTTGTTTCAGTATGCCTGAAATATTTGAGGAAAAATCTCAAAGTACACTCAAGGTGATTTAAATGTTTTACTTTGTAGATTTTTTAATTAGAATACTTGTAAAAATAATAAAGGCAATACGATGTATTCTTGTTTAAATGCAAGAAAAACCCAAAGTACTGAAAACTGCCATACTAATACATTTAAGTAAGCTAAAAACTGTGCATGAAATGCTGATAACTCATCTGTGAATTTGGTATTTTCATGCTGACCTGATATTTCATTTGAAGTTGGCATCTATTGTTATTAATGAACTTACAAAATGGAAAATTTTAGGTGGAGAAATAAAGCAGTGCTTTATTTACAACCCCATCTTGAACAATATAGGGGTTGTTTTCATGATTTCCTTGTGTACTACTTTGGATGGAAGAAAAGTGTGGTTGTTAAACTTAAATGAAGGTGGAATATAGCTATCCAGATGTTACACTTTTCTAAAAATTTATATTGTAAACAGCTTGAAGAGAGTAAGATATTGCAGAATGTGTGTGCATGTTTATAATTCTCTCTGTACCTGAATTTCAGAGGCAGGTGTGGATCCTTAGGAAGCCAAAATGCATCGTCCAAGCACAACAGGGAGGTATTGTCATGTTTGAGCTTTGCAGAAGTACAACTGCAATATTTTTAAAAAATACAACATAAAAAACTTGGTTGGGGAAGGATTCCAGAACAGGTCAGTGAGAATTGCGTGTACTGATGATAGAATAAAATATGGAAAACCAGGTAAGAGGGCGAATATATTCCAAAATACTGAGTAAAAGTATTGTGTTGTTGACTTACACTGGTTTAAAGACATTTTTGAAGTTGATGGTTTAAATCGATCAGTTGTACCTTTTTTACTCTCCTCTCCTTGACGTACTCCCTGTTCTGCCAGGTCCTTGGTTCTATATGACTTCTTCCTGCTTTGTGTTTGTGAGGTGTTGGGCAGCAGTGGGAAGAATCAAAAGTCTTTGGCAATTAACGATGCAGAATTTCCCCCAGTAGTTTTCTAAACTTTGAACCAAACATTGCTCTTTCAAGGCAACAGATCTGTCAATTCAACCATCAAACCAAATTTGTATGGAAATGTTCAGTTAATGGCTTTTTGTCGGAGAAAGCTTACTATGGATTACTAGCTTTTTGTGCAGTGTTCTTGTATACTACTTCTACATAAAGGGAAACTGGAGATCCAGAAGTTTTAACTTGCCTAGAGTGATTTTGTGAGCTATACAACAGCTGGGAATAAAATCTAGGTCTTTGATTTCTTGACTTGCGCCTTAACGACAAGGTCACTGCTTCTTTATGCAGCACTCATTTCTTTCTTTATGCTCTGTGTTTAAAGTAATAGTGCCCAAACTTGCCTTGTGAGGCACGCAAAGGGAGGAATAAGCACCAGCAGGGCTGGAACAGGAAGAACTGCTTCTCTCAGGATTAATGTATTGCTTGTTACAAAAGGGTATAGTGATCTGCCCATGTGATATAATTAGGCATGGGTTGGAGAGGGATGCATATTTCTCTGTGCACCTGGACTTGCAGGTCTTGGCATTGCTCAGCAGTTTAACAGTGCAGCTTTGGCAATAAGCACAGCTTTGGTTTTAGAGAAGTACTTCTGAGTTTTTAGAGTGAAATAGTGCAATAGTAATATATTTTCTTAATCTTTTTGAAAGCTTATTTACCTTTTCCATATCCATGTGAATTACTCTTTCAGTTTCCCAGTTTGGAAATGTGAGTTTACATGTCTCAACAAGCCACTGTGGGTTAAGCAACCCCTGGGCTACCACAGTGCATGCTGGTCACCATTTTGAGTGTTTGAGCTGCAGCTGACAGTTACCATTGCTTGTCCTGTTGTATGAAGGATGTGTCATATTACCTGTACTACCTTGGTTTGCATGACATGACAAGCCATGGTAACTACCAACCAGGGCTTGCATATTCAAAATGGCAGCCAGGACATGCCACAGTGTTCCAAAGGGGGGCTTGCTATGATGGGTAATCTAGCCCATGCATGTATGCTTCTTTATTAAAAAGAATCCAAGCCTCATCACCATGTTCTAAGTGTTGGGCCATTTTTATTTGAGTTTGACATCTTACCTGGTATTAAATGAAAGTTAGGTATGACTATGTTAGCTTGTGCTCTAAAATACCTAACTAGTAATTGTAGGAAGCTTCAGCCAGTCATAATCCGCAGAAGTTCGATAAATGTTACTGAGATGGGAGTTCCTTGCCAAATACCAGATAATCTCTGTTCTCCTGCAGCTTAGATTTTTGTGCATTCACTAAGTACGGCAGTAGTAGATGTCAGGGCATGTCCCGTCTCTTGAGTGAGCTGGGATATTCAACAGTGCTAGTGCCTGACAGTATTTTCTTTCCACAGATCTCCTTCATAAGCTCATACTGACCTTCATTGAGGAGGTCCATGAAGCGGAAGGAATGAACAACAGATCAGAGAAATGCAGTGTATGACTGTTAAGGAGTGAATACTGGTTTGGAAAACCATAACATGCTTCAGACTTTCCACACAGTGAAAGTAGACTTGACTCTAATTCAACTTCCCTGTCAAATGCGCTTTTACTTTGTAAAATCCCTTAACCTTTTAATATGCCTTGATTTTAGTTATTGCAAAAATGCTAGGCTACACATTGGCTTGTTTTCATAGTTTGTATCCATTAAGATTCTAAGTTGAAATTGCATATATTACAAAACATGGATTTCTGTTTGAGTCTTGGTACACAGGCATACCACCTGGACTGAACATGAGCTTACTTGAAGTCCTGGTTTGCCTGTAATGACAACTCAGGGCTGTTTCTTTTTTTCTTTTCTTTTTTTAAATTAGATTGTCATGAATGAGCCAATTTGCTAGTCCCCATGGCTTTAGTATGCCTGACTTGGCTCTTCCTGGTTGCAGGAGCCGCTAAACCAGGGAATGTTTTGTCCCCAAGTTTTCTCTGGGCTGGATCCTGCTCTCTCTTATCATATACTGTTGGGACTTGGAATCGAGACCCATCATTTTCTGTTCCTCCCCCTCAGCATTCTTTAGCCATACATGATCTTCACTGTATTGCTTTTGGGTTTCCCTTTTGTTTTTCATAGAAGAAAATAGACTTTTTATGCTTTTGCGCCCCTCAGGGTTTCCTCAAGCCAGCTGATACCTCCTTGTGCATTGGTGGTGCTATTTTGGTTACTTGAGCACTTGCAACTATGCCTCAGAAATAGAAGGGATTTGGATGAATTGTGCCTTGTTTAAACACTTGACCTAATAAGGCAAATATTTACCTTGATTTGGTATTGGGTGGAAGCAATTATAAAGTCCGGGTATTGCTATGGGAGACACCTTGTGATTGGCAGTAGAAAATCAATAACAGAATATATGGTTTGTTCTTACTAGATGGGAGTCTTTAAGTTCAACTAGTCTTTTGGGTGGCACTCTTACAATTCTAGTTTAATTGCAGCATGGACCACTGTAAGGAAAAGCCTACGTCAGTGCATGGGCAAGGAAGGTGCAGGGAATGCTGCACCTGTTTATATGTTGTTAGCCGCCCCGAGGCTTGTTTGCAAGGGGGCGGCATACAAATTTGTAAGTAAGTAAGTAAGTAAGTAAATGCATTTCATGACTATTCGCTTGATCAGCTAGTTGGCTAGAAGTCTTATGATTGTGGGGTGACAGGGCCCTAATTATACCCCAAAGTCTTACCCATTGCCTTCCTATCAACTTAGTTATATGATGGAAAGTCCTGGCTATTCTTTCATCTTTGCCTGGTAGCCTTCATGCATGATGATGAATGGATTTTGGTCTAAAAGGATGTAGCTCAGTGTATCCTAAATAGCTGTTGAGAGAAATAGCAGGTGTTTATTAACTTAATGTAAACAAACAGGAATACAAAGCTTGCTATGCCTTTCTTTATAATAGAGTTGTAGCTATTAAAAGCTATTTGCTTCTGAGATAATATGACAAACATTTCTACAGGTTTTGTACATTGTTGGGTAAGTCCATGGCTGGTCACATAGTCTGCAGAATTTGTGTGGTGTTCTAAGCAATTGTCCAGTGCAGTAAGCTGTACTGTTTCTGTTTTGTTTGTCCTCATATTAGGTTGTTTTTTTCATGTTACAGATTGAGGAATCTTGTTCAACCTCACTGGGGTGGGATTTGCACTGGCTTGGATTTGATTTAGAAGTGTATGTTGTCGCTGTCAACTGGAACACAGCGCTTTAACAGTGATGGCTTTAAAGTTTTAACTGGTACTGCAGTAAAGTTAGGTGATACTGTCCAATTTTGTGGGTTTGAAATTCTCCCCAAACATCCTTACAACACTCACAGAGAAAATTGGTGTTACTTGCTACATTTCTCTGCACAGAAAGAAAGCCCCTTTCCTTATGCAACAGAGAAGCTAAGCAAGTTGCCACTGGAGGAGGAGAGAGCTTTATTTCTTCCTTGTCAGCTCATGGCTTTATCCTGCTGAGTAGCAGGGGAGGGGATGCTATAGATTATGGAAGGGAAGTTCAGGGGATGAGTGTGAATCTGGTGTCCCTGCCTGCATTTGGCTTCAGTCCCACCAAGTACTAGTACACCGGCACTGATCAGTTCCCTCAAGGATACTGTCTTCCACTTCAGGAATCTTCTGATTTAAGGGTACTGGATCACATTTGGAATAATATTTTCTTTAAAAGTGTACCTTAACTCTGACCACCAAGATCCCATATTGTCTTTCTTTTGAGGAGAAAATGAAAGTATCATTTTTCGTGAAGGACTGGAGGCTGACAGGCTGTGACCCATTCCTTTGAGTTGATGGCTAAAGCTGTGAAAAGAAAACTGAAGACAAATATGTGTAGGCTGTAATAACATTTTAGTTTCATGCCTGTCCTACCCTTTTGCTTCCAAAGGGAAGCCCAGAGTGTCTGCTAATATATCAAACAAATGAAATACTAGAAATGTGAAAACGGTCTAACAATAGTTCTGTAATAGTACAGTGTCTTTCAATACAAAATATTAACAATTCCCTGAGTCTCTTTTTTAAACAATTGAAAGAATGAATAACAGAACGTTGGTGCTCTGGTTGCCCCAAAAGAAAATAACAGTGGAAACTAAACATAGAATTGCAAACAAATTGCATCCTCTGTGCCACAAATGTGTGTTACAGCTGATGTAACGACAGTTAAGAGTTTGATTTGGAAGACAGAAGACACCAATTCATATTTGCAGCTCCAGCTTGAATACATGAGGTTACTTTCTCTTGCTTTGCCTGAGCAGGGCCACCCTCCCAATCTGCAGTACAGTGTGAATGGCCCTTCATGGTTGTTGCAAGGCATATTGAAATGTATGTAAAGCACTCTGAGTCATGATCTGTAGTGACATCTGAATGCAACCAACATGTGCTTATCCAGAAAAAGGCTTCTAGTAGGTACAATACATGTCTGAAAACCAGTAGGAGAGCTGCACTTCAAGATTTGCTGTCACTAAAAGAGTGAAATTGGCCCCGCCTCTTGGTATTATGGTTTCTTGCCATACTTGTTCTTAAAGCTTTGCAGCATCGGCTGTTCCTCCCTTCCCCTTGGCATTGGCATAATATGCATTTCAATATCTACTCATCTGCAGCTAGTCTTTCTTTCTCTCTCCCCTTGCTGAACAACTCTGGTGTTCCTCAACTTTGCTTTTATAAGCATCCCAATTAATCCACTGGAACTGATGTGTAGATGACTTGTGCAAGCTTGTTGCTACAAATCTAAGCCTTTGCAGTAGCATTCAATTTTAAAGCTCATGGAATAGAAATTTGGTTACATTTTCTCTAGTACTCATGCCACTAGTTCATGTGGTACTCTCCAAGGGTAGCAAAGCCAGCTTTTGAAATACTGAAGCTAAATTGTCTTTGAGCCAGGACTGCTTGTCACACTTGCAGGCCAGTTGGCGATAGAGTCCAGCCTCCTGGTATTTACTACAGACGCTATGCAATAAAGCTGATTTGAGCTATGATCTGTAAATCATAGGAAGCTCAATGGGCAGTAAGAAAGTGTTTTAATTCCAAGGTAGTAGAGTCTTTATAATTACAGCATTTTACAAATACACATCCCATTAATGATCCAGTTTGTTGCTAGCTTCTTTCTGGAACTACTTGCCTTGATTGGATGTGAATTAAAAGAGTGTGCAAGGGCAGCATCCAGTTTTGTACAGAGCCTTGACTAAGAATGTTGTCTTTATTTTGCTACAGGAGATGCTGCTTCTCTTTTCAGATCTTCCACCAGCAAATGGAAATTGGAGAGCAGCCGCACCTTGAGGCTGATTACTTAAAGGGCAGTCCTCTCCCCATTGTTCAGCAGCAACCAGTTTTGAGGCTTGGGGGAGGGGGTTGGCCTCTTGCTTTGGGAAAGAACTGGAACTGGTTGTTGTCATGCTGGGTTGTGTTTCTGGTAGACTTTCTGCCTAGACTAGTGTTCATGGTGCTGGATGATTGACTTGAGAATCAGAAACAATTGTGAATTACCAATAATGAACAGGAAAACATGAAGGCAGAAGGAACCGGGCATGCATGGCATCAGCAAGAAATTAAAGAGTATCTGCAGATCAAATCTCCTCAGAGCACTGGTGCAATGATGGGAAAATTCTGTTAAGTGAAGGAGAGAAAGAGACTGTTAGTGTGCATCTCTCGTGACCTATTAGGTTGGCTTGCCCCCCATCCAGTACCACAGCTTGCATGTGATGGAATTTTGTTCTTCTGGTATTCCTTGCTATCCATTCCTCCTTGTTTACCAGATTCTTCACCCAGTATCTGCCTCAATTCTTATCCTCTGTATTTGTTGATTTGTCTCAAGAAACACTGCACCTATCCATCTTTCCCATAGTTGCCTTCTAAATAAAAATCTAATGAATTTCTGGATGATTTACTGACAAATGGTAAGGATTTTCAATTCCCAGTTGTTCAACAATAGCAACAACAAAAGACAACCTTATACTGTTGAAAAGAAGGTATAGGCAGGTATGAATTGTTGTTTGAGGAATAATCAGCTCACTGAAGCTTCTGAGGTCCAAATTTGTTGATTTCATGCCCCTGTCTCTTTTCTGGTTGGTGGGTCTCTTTCTAGACCTCTGAAATGCACATGACCCTTTTGTAAATTCCTTCTGTGAACAAGCTGCCTCACCATAAAAGCATTTGACCTCTAAGATGTTTTAATATCCTGTGCTTAACAGAAACAACAGTCTTTTTCCCACGTAATTGTTGGTTCTCCCCATCTTTGAATGTAGCTTCAAACTTGATGAAAGCATGGGTGAAACACTGTCAGTTGCCTGCCTTTCTATTGCTGCCGATCCTTCGAAGTTGCCTTTGTCCATCTCCAATCCCTTTTTGTATCTCTATGTTAATGTATTATCCCCTGGCATGCTGTCAGCCTTCACAGTGGCCCTTGTCACTTGGCTTGCCTTTCCTTCTCCCAGGTATTCATCTGTTCTCTCCCTGCTCCTTGGTGACTTCAACAGTTAACATTATGATAACCGCTGACAGAACCGTCTCCTGCTTTCTCTTCCTTGACTTTGGTTTACATTTGTTGGATTGACTCCATCCCTCACCCATTGCCACTTATTGAGTCTCATCTTCTCTAAGAATTGCTAGTCTAACCTTTCTGTCTCAACCATTGCCTGAGAGATTTCCAGTGTTCAGCATTGTACACCTTCTCTTTGCTAGCCCTACTTTTTTTCCAGGCAGGTGGCTTTCATAGACGCATCCATCCCCTCTCCTGCTTTTTCCTTACTCTTTAAGGCCCAGTAGAGTTTAGTGCTTCTATATCCCTAGTGCCTCAGTTTGCTCTCCATTTGCTCCACTGATCTCATGACTACCATACAGCCCTCTTTGTTCCCTCCAGAAGCAGAGGCATTCAGCAGCATGAGAGCAGGATGCTAAAATCTGCTAAACCTCTCAGTTCTAACACGTACACAACAATTTTTCTGGTCAAAGAATATGAGTTCACCTCCTTGATCTATGGCATTCATCTTGGATGGTGTACTGAAGACCTGCCTTTCCCACTGCCTCACTTTCCCCACATAGGATCTTCTACAGCTATAACATTTAAGCAACTAGCTACAACCTCCTTTTTCCCTTGATCCTCAGTGTCTTGGGAGGATTGTACTTTTGTATGCAAAGGCTGGTTGATATTTTGGGATTAGTACATATCCATTTGGCTGTGTAGACATAATGACAGGAAGCTGCTGCAAGTTGAGGTGAGTGAACTTGAAAAGTTGGGTTTCATATAACTGCTAATGCATCTGGTGATGTCAGTTGGTCCGTTGTATTCCTGCACTTAAGTTTCTAGTCGTGAAATCTGGCTAAAGTTTAAGTGTAATAATTTGAAAGACCTTCTGTTAATCATTTCTTCTTTGTTATTGCAAGTCTAGACATTCATCCCAGACTTATTCACTAGGAAGGAAGAAATTGCAAAGGATCTTGCATATTTATCAACAAACTCTCATGGCTGTAGTTATAATTTTGTTTTGTTTTTTGGTATATGATCTTCCTGCACCTGCTCCCCAGTCCCATAATCATAACTTTAATATTACATGTTTCTTATACAAAACACCCAGGCATGCAGCTGTACCAGATACAGCTGTTGTGATTAACAGGAAAAACTTACACTATCAGCGGTAAAGAGCCATTGATACAATCAAATGTGTGAAATAGTCTCTTATACTAATTGCTATAACAGAGACTAGTCACAATCATTGACTTCTATTATTACTAGTAGTAACTGACTTGGTCCTCTGTAAACATACATAACTAGTACAGGAAAGAGCTGCCACATTCAATTGATTTTTATTGATTAGAGGAGCATCCCTTTAATCATTTTTAAATCATTTTAAAATTGTTTAATTAGCCCCCAGGAGGCTGATAGTTCAGAATGGTTTCCTGATGCCTCTTGGGGATTTTCCTGTTGCCTCAGCAGATGACTCTGCCAAAGCTCTGGCTGATCTCCAGAATGGAGAAATCATCAGGGTGGTGGGCACAATTGTCATGAAGCAGAGCCATCCTAGTATCCTGCTTTTCTGGGGAAATGGTAGTGAAGAAACAAGTGAGATGATAAGTGAAGTGACATTGGCAGAAAATTGAGCGAATTTGATCTAGAATCTGTTTGAAGGCATACTCTGTGTCAGTAGAGGCAGCAAAGAAGATTTTTTTCAGCTGCTCTTGCATTTGCAAAGAGTTGTTATGCATAGCTTTTCAGGTGGTCAGGGGTCTTTTTACATACTAACCTGCAAGAGAAAGACTTAGCCTGCTATGAACAATTTGATCAGCATTTTGCAGGCAAAGTCACTCAGTTCTGCTCTGACTGAAATGCTGAAGCTGATACAGACTCAGTTGTTATAATTTTTGCTCCTGCTTGTCTGTGTTATTGGATACTTTTCAATTTGTGTAGCTGGATCCTTGAAGAGGTGAAATCCACCACTTGTGTTCTGAATCCTTGCCCCTTTTGGCTCATAAAAGGAGCTAGAGGGGAACTAGCCAAGTGAGTTGAAATGTGGCTAATGCCTCTTGATCAAGGCAAGGTTCCAGCCTGCCTGAAGTAGACAGAGTGAGACTTTTGTTGCAAAAGCCCTCCTTGTATCCCACTATATTTGCTAATTACTGGCTGATACCATTTTTGAGCAAGGCAGTAGAGTATGTGATAGTCCCCCAACTCCAGGGATTTCTGGATGAAATTGTGACTAGATTCATTTCACTCTTGGTTTTGGGATGGAAATAGCTCTTGTTGTCTTAGTAGATGACCTACACTGAGAACTAGATGGAAGAATATGTCTCTGTTGATTTTGCTGGGCCACTGGCTTTTGATCCCATTGAACATAGTATCCTTCTCAACTGCCTCATTGGGATAGTAATTAGAGGTGGACCTGAAGGTAGTGCTGAGAAATTCAATCTTGATCTGGGATACCCAGGTTTCAGTGGTGGCGCAGAAGTGCACTACCAAAATTAAAACACAGTTAAAACTAGTGTGTGAGCTGTATCCCTTCCTGGAGATGTCTGATTAAGGCATGAATTACTGTGGTGTAGTTATATCCCATTTGAATTCAATGGGGCTACCTCTAAAGGGTGATTGGGAACTCTCAAGCCGGTTGAGAGATCTGCTCTCAGACCATTGACTGGGATTGGCTACAGGGAGGTAAAAGTCCTTTGATGAAACAATTTCACTGACTCCCAGTTCATTTCTGGGAACAATTTAAAGTGCAGCCTATAATCTACAGAGGCATATACAGTTTGGGCCCAGACTATCAGAGAGACTGTATTCTTCCCTATACCTAAAGATACTTGTGGGAAGACCCGCTTCACAAGCATGCTTTTTGGGAAAGTGAGAGGGAGTCTTCTAGATAGCTGCCCCAAGGCTTTGGAACTGTCTCCCTGTTTCGCTTTTGGAGATGAGCAAAGACTTTGGTGTCTGGATTTCTGCATTGAACTACGTCTTTTGTTTATGTCATTTACTGCAGTTTTAATACTGATATTTTCTACAAATTTAATTTCTGCTATTTTTGTATACATGTTTTCACTGTATAAGATGTTAATGTTGTAAGCCACTATGAGTCCCAGTACTGGGAATAAATGAAATACAAATAAACATAACAATAGGTTTAAAAATAATTTGTTGTTGATTTAAAATAATCAAGAACTTATAACAATTGAGGGTGGTATGCAGCAACTCAAGAATCATTGTTTTGTGAAAGAAGGAATGCCTCTTCTGAGATGGTGCTTGCTGTGAAATGTGTGTATCTAAAAACATGTGTATCATTTTTTCTTCAGAATTGTTGATTTTTACTCATACATAGACATAATACAGTCTGTTAGAAAGCCCCCTCTTTGCATAAGTCCTTGAATTGCAGGTATTGTATTTTATGGGCCTTTAAATAGGGATCTCTCACCTCCTCTGCATCTGAAATGCCTTACATACTTTCTTCTTTCCCTGCTCTCCACCCACCTCCATATTTAATTATATAGATCAGAAATTGTTCAGCCTTTCCCCACACAGACTACTGAAAAATTGCTGGGGACCTCAGCGAACTGCTTAATCCCCTTTTTCTACCATTCTTATGTTAAGTTTTTGTTGACATTGTAATTTTTGATCGACACTGCCATCTTCATGTGCCCTATTTCAGGCCTCTGAGAAGGCGCTGCAAACTAGCAGACATTTAGATAAAACTAGTAGACTGCACCAACACTGTACTATGAAAAGTGTGGGCCAGAACCTTGTTAGTCTGTTTGATACATCAGTTCTGTATAGAACTGGCTTAATTTCTGTGAGGAGAAATAAAAAATCAGTCAAATACAGGGTCAAGTACAAACATTGACCTGGTTCACATATCATATTCAGTTCCTGACCAAAGAACAAATCATGGGTTAATTCCAGGTGGTTTAATTCTTGAACAACCCAGAGTTTCAGGATTTACACATCAGAACCCAGGAAGGTGTTTGAGCTGTTACTTGAAAGCAGGCAAGTGGGTAGGAGCCAGCAGGCTTGTTTGTTCCAGCATGCTCACAAGCAATCCATGTTTAACAAATTGTGCATTGTTTGATTGTACAAATGGGGTCATTTTCCACTATTCTGCAAATGCAGTGACATTTTCGGATCACAGTTTGAGAACCTCTGATGTGGACTTCATCCTGCCATTGCTGCTGCTGAGTTCTCTTTTTTTGCTTTTACTATCACCAAGCCTAGTTGGGTGCAGGGATGAGGAAGCTGAGAACTTTCATATAAATTGAACTGTTCTGTACCTTCTGGGTTAATGTATGGAATAGAATATAGCTATCCATTGTATGTCTCATTTTTTTTTTGCATTTTTGATGTAATTCTTGTTCTAAGAAAAAAGGAAGGAAAGCACAAAACACTTCTGAAAAAGCATGTGTTGAGAAAAACAAACTTCAGAAATGCTTATTTAAATGCAGATTTTATGTGGATTTAGAAAACAAGCTCAGGTTAATGTCGAAATGGGACCAATCGTGTTTGTAATGAGAATATGCAAAAGTGACACAGACTGAAAACTGATTCATCTATCCCTAGTTGACAGAAACTGCATTAGCCTTATCTGTTTCTCAGTCATCCATTCACTTTGGGAAAAATCCCACCCACTTTTTATAGTTCTGTGCAGTTTGAGCTACACATCAGTAAATTGGCAGAACTGTGACTACCATGGCTCAGTTCAAAAGACCTTGTTTGAAAGGAAATGATTCGTGAGCAAGAACAAGTAATTTTTACCTTATGCCCTTATCTTTCAGTGGCTGTGGTGTTTTTCAGGACACCAAATACAGGTTTCTTATGAGGAATCTGCGGTCTAAAATTTGTCATACCTAAACATAGAGAGAGGTGGGGAAGAAAATGGGAGCATTTACACACATCTAAGCTTATTTTCAGGAGAGGATGCAGACAGCAGGTGTGCCCCAAGTCTTTATGGAAAAGGTAGGTTTGAGGGGACCAGTTGATGGAAGGATATGCTAAAACCTGGCATCCTTCAGTGTGTTTGAGTTTGTACCATATACCCTGGTCAGTTGGAGTGATTGGGAATTGCCGAATACACCTAGAAGTGTCCAAGTCAGGGAAAGATGTTTGAAGTTAAGGGGAGGAAAGGAGAATTGAAGTCGTGGGAGGGGAGGAGGGGGGACAGATACTGCCCACTTCCCATTATCAGTTTGAACAAGCCAGGCTTCCAAGCACTAGCATGTCCCCATTCAGGATCAATTCTCAAGCAATATGCTCTCTCTTCTTGGGGTTTCTGGATAACTTTGTATCTGGTTGTTGTAAGATATAAAGCAAGCATGCATGTATCAAGACATTGGCAGAGAATCTCCTAAGTTAATAAGAAGTAACTAGATACCTAAACCCCAGGCATATTTAGTACTGTGTCTGAGGTTTAAGACAAGCCTGCAGTATTTTATGTCTGTCCTATAAGTTGAACTAACACTCCCAGATCACACTGCCAAGTGCCTCCATCCTCCCTGCACTTACTAAAACATTTGATCTGGGTGGTTTTGTTAGATGCGTTTCACTTATTTGATGTGTGTACTTGAAGATGTGCTACCTCCCATGTCCTGGTTGAATTATTTAGGAGTACTTGAACAGATTTTTAACTGTTAAGCTTTCTGTAAGGAGTCATCTTATTGCTTGATGAGCCACTTCTCAAAAACGGTATGCGTGTAAACATTTCTGTTTCACGTAGGCTAGAGAGCATATTTAAAGTCAGGAGCTGTTGCACTACTTACATGCACTAGGTTCTTGGGGTTATTCCAGGAATTAGAAAGAAGGACAGAAGCACAAAAATGGACTTGAAGGAAGACCATCTGTTCTGTGAAAGTGGCTTAAGCATAGGCATAGTCTGACCATGGTAGTGCCTCCATGATAGTGACTACCCCATATGTTCTGTGGTGCATCTCTCAGCCCTAGTCTGCATAGCAAATAGTCAGGGATGATTGGAGTTATAGTCCTGAGCATCTACAGGATACTATGCTGCCTGTCCCTGAGCTACCAATTCCTCTTCTCAGAGACACACATTAAGCAGCTCTGTTCGAAGCACGCAAAATTCAAGATCTATCTTGACTTTTTCTGCCTTCATATAAAAACGTTTGGGGAAAGGTTAGATAGTATCTTCTGCTTTTGTACTTCCCCCTGTCTTTCCTTTATTAGTAATCATATTCAGAATTTTCACACCTAATTTGAAGTGCCTTTGGAGGGGGTGTTCTGAATGACTTAGCAAAGGGAGATAGCATTACAGTACTTAAGGATTCATCCTCTGAAAGCTTGGGATGCATTTTAACTTTACAGATGAAAAAATGAGGCTAAATAGTGCTTTTGTGAGTTGATGTTACTGGGTCTTCTGCTTAGAATTTTGGGGCATGCACTGTATGTTACTTTGTCTTCTTCAAGTGGAATTGTTTTGGTTTATACTGTGGAGGAAGGCTGCTGCTTAAGATTTTTTTTTATAAAGCTAATACTGAGTAAAGGAGCAGGTGTTCGGTTAGTTTGGTTCAGTCATGAATCTTACTGGATGATCCTGGGCAAGCCACTTTGAAGATACATCTTCCCTTGCAATTATGTAGTTCTAAAATAATACAGCTATGTGTGTCCTTCCTGTTTGTATGGGTTCTACCTTTTGGAGAAATTTCAAATATACCCCAAGGAATCCAATAAGCAGTTTTTGATTTCCCAAACTAGCACAAGACATCTAAGTGACAGGGAGCAACTTATCTAAATAAGATTTAGTTCACAAGTATTTTTCCTCTCCAGTGAGGGGGTTTGTAGTGCCCTTTAAAAGGTGGTTAACATTAAAGCATAGCCTGCCACTTATTCATCTTACAGCTTAGACCTAATCAGAAATAAATGGACTTTTCTGAAAGTATTATTTCCTTTAGACATAATGCTAAAACATGGTGAACATCAGGCTTCTGTGTTTCCCTTCCCATTCTTCCTTCAGTGTAACCACAGGGAATCTTCCACATCATAAACCATAGTTTGCTTCAATAAGCTATAGTTAAGTTCAACACAGTATAGGGTTTGTATTATACAGTGGTACTTCGGTTCACAAACGCCTCAGTTCATGGCCAAATCTGTTCACGAACAAAAATTTCAGGAAAAAGTTGTCTCTGCAGACTCCACATCGGGTGATGACCAGGATCGCAGCCATGTTCGTACATAAGCACGATCGCAATTGCACCCATCTTCCCCTCTCATGGTCACAGACAGACCTGTGGTCACTTGCTGCAAAATATTATTCAATAATAATATTGAATAATGACTCCAAAAAAAGTGCAGAGCAAGCATGGTGAATGTGCAGAGGGGTAATGAAGGTGACCAGAACATACAGAGCAAGAATGGTAAGAAGGTTTTGAAGAAGATAACCATTGAATTGAAGAAGGAAATTGTAGAAAAGCATGAGCGTGGTGTTCATGTGACTGATCTGGCCTCTGAGTACAAGATGGCAAAGTTGTTACTTTGTTGTTGTTTGTAACTTTTATCAAATTTTTGTGATAAACATATTTACAGAACGGATTCGCCTTATCTACTTTGAACCTTATGGGGAAATTTGACTTGGTTCGCGACCAGAGTCTTGGAACGGATTAAGTTCGTGAACCAAGGTACCACTGTAATGCTAAACAGTGGTTAAACAAAAATGGAAGTGAAACCTCCTGATTTTCTTGTGGCTGTGTTGGAAGAAAGGGAGGGCATGTCACTGTGGCTTGTTTTCATAATGCTAAACAATTGTTTGAACACCATCAATCTTTCAGTAATCATGCTGAAATCTTGAACACTGTTCTACTGAAACAGTCCCACCTCTATGTTTTATAGTTCCCGTTTTAAACCTGGCTGTGTGAACTGAAAAAGTTACTTGATCGTTTTTCTGGAATCTCATCCTCCTATTTTTTTAAAAAAATCTGGTAATGTCCTCCCTGTATGACAAACACAGCAACACTTTTTTTTTGAGCAGAAATCTAATTTCTTCCTCCCATTTGTCCATGATTCCATCTGGGTTCAGCTGTGGGGAGCTGATGGAGGCTGCATCTGTGCATTTGCCAAGCTGCATTAAATCTGTGTGGTGTTGGTGAGCGCTTTCATCCGTTTGGTGGCTTCCAGGTCCCAGGGGTTCAGTGGTCTCTATCCTCTTGACTAGCTTGAGCATGGCAGGGTCCAATAGCAGAAGCTGCAGGAACAGCTGCTGCTTCCCCTTGAATTGCATAGGAAGCAGTCTTGCCGTCTTTGTACGGGAGCCCAGCCGCCAAACAATAGTTTGTGCTTTCAGGGCCATGTGGAGAGTCATGTGACCACTGCTGTTGCCGCTTGGGGTCCTTACCCATCTGTTCTCTCCGCTCATTCTGGGTTATCAGGCGTGGGTCCAAGTTCTTTGAGGCAGCCAGCCTCCTGGTCAGAGATTATGAAGTGCTAACCTTCCTGGCAGGGGTGGTGTGGCTTTGCTTTTATGCAGATGAGCCCTGTGCTTCTCACTTAAAGGCGTTTGGAGGAAAAGACATTTCCTGTGTTTAACTCTTAGTGGGTGGTTCCTGGCTTTAATGTACGGGACTGCAGGGTTGGGGCCTATGAACTCCAGGCACGCCAGAGAGGGATTACAGCGCACTGCCCCCCTTCCCATTCCACCTCTGCTGCTACGTCACCACAACACAACCACTCGTGCTCTTATAGTGTTGGTGTCATTCATTCTGTGCCAAGATTGCTTTAAAAAATTCCCTTGGCCCCAGTTCAAACAGGAGTACAGCTGGGATGTGTTAGATTTTAGGCAGTCTGCCCTCAATTTGAGATGAGTTATAAATAGCTGTGCTGACTTCCTTAACTAGCACACTCTGAGGTAAAATGCAGGTTAATTACTGTGGGAATCAATTAGGGCTTCTCTCCGTTAAAGAACCAGCAAGACTCTTTTTTTAAAAAAAAATCTTTTTATTATAAATCAAATGACAAATCCGGTCAGGAATAAATTCCAGATCTGAGGTGGGTTTTTCATTTCCTCTGTAATCCAAGGGATGATTCTACTTCTGTTTTAACACACACACAGCCATTTTAAAAGCACTTCAGAATTCTTCTTTTTCTGTCCCCATTTTTACAATTAGTTGTAGTAGTAACCATTACTTTGAATTATGAAGTGTTGTACATTTGTGCCTCTTTGCTTTATTTTGCTGTCAGAAATTGGATTTGTGGTACTGTCAGAGCAGGCTTTTATATCCAGAAAACAATATCCCTAAACCAGTAATTGGGCTGCCAGTCCTAGGGCCAAAAGTTGTATAGGTCCACAGCCACCTACTGTTCTTGTACTACTATGCAAATGTGGATTGGGGAGGGGGAGTTAAGTGAACTTGACTTCCTCTTGGAGGAGAGGAGACCAGAGTGCATAACAGTGATTCACATGCAACTGCTAATGCATGTTTTAGGTAGCTTTGGGTAAATTTCTGAAATTTGGGTAAATTTCTGAAAAAGCCTATGTAAATTGGCACCTGTGTGGGTGAAGCTCACTCACAGGTAGAGAATGAATGTACTCTTTTGCCTTAAATCATGTTCTGTACACTTGATGGTTATACTAATTGACCCTAACAAATACTAGGAAAAGAGTATCCATGTCCACAGAGAAATAGACTATGCCATGCTTAGAAGAGGTCACATTGCACTTGGAGAATTGTGCTCCAGTCTCCAAAGTTTGACCTGCTCTGTTTGCATATATGTTGATGTGCATTGGTCAGCAGGGGTGGGTAGCAGAGGAGAGCAATGCTGGTCTGGAAATATTGAGGCTGCCTTTTGTGCCTGAGTGGAAGTGACATTTCACACACTAATCATGCCCTTTCCAGTTTTGCTTCAGTTGCACACTTTTGCATTGGGAAAAGTATAAAATTTGGTTCCTTTTTGCACCATGAAATGTAGAAGTGTGTTTGACCCATGGGGACTGACTACCACGTGCACGAAAGGAGAGCAGCTTTGAAGATTTGTGCAGTGGTCAGTTTGTTCTGATTTGGATTTTTGGAAAGCATTGTGGAACCAGCAATCGTGCGATTGCTTCCAGTTTCTTTGAATGTAAGTGAGTTGTAAGCAGAGAGCCAGGATTTCAATGAAGAAGTAGCAGCACTATCTTCTGTTACATGTGTCTGTGGAAGGCCCTTTAGTGTTTGAAGTGTAATCTTGGTAATCTGTTCCTGTGGTTTCCTCTTTGAAAGGATTTCCTGTGTCAGTCCAGAAAAGAGTCTCTAGCTCTTTACAGAGTTTGGCATTTCCTTATTTTATCCTGAAGCACTCTTGCAAATAAGCTGGTATCATTTGCCTCCAGTAGCATCTTCTGTCCTTTGTATACTATCAGACTATATTCAGTGTTCACAGCTGCTCCTTGCATCAATGTTTATTGATAAACATTATTTTCAAACTCACTTGAAATTTTTGAACATTTATTTCTATACTGCCCCACAACTGAATCTCTCCAAGTGGGTTACACAGTCCATAAAACCAGATGATAAAGATACAATAAAATACCATAAAATCAGAAAAATATTTAAATATTTAAAACAGCTAAAACAGATAATAAAAACAGACATCAGGGAATAATAAAAAAGAACGACTCTGATGCGAACAGCGACGGACTATATCAGAAGATCTGAGCAATGACTCATGCATGTTGCTGCTGCAATTATGAACCAAACTTTAATACCTTGAAGTTTTAGATCTTTCCTTCCTCACATCCAGTCCTGCACACCATTCAGACCATAATTTGAACATAGTTACTCATACTGCACATTGCTTTTCCACACTGAAAGTGAGCAATATGGTGTCATTGATAGTCTTCCCCTCTATGGATTTGAACATTCCCCTTCTAAAGCCTTTCAAATTGGTCATCACTGCATCTCATGGAGGTGAATTTTGTTGTTTATTACACCTCTATGCTATCTAATAGCTGAAGGTCTTAATGATGGCACCTTAACTGTTCCTTGGAAATCTGAAGCTGTCAGTTACCCGGTATTTTAATATCTTAGTGACTATACTTTCCTCATGTTTGTATAAAATGTGTATTAGTACATTCTGCTAAAACTTTTGTTTAACTCGCAGAAGCAATCCTGTTGTATTAATTTGCTTTTTAGATCTCAAAATTTGCCTTTTAGTCAAATGAAACTCTATTTTCTGTCTTTGATATGCAGACACATGTTTAGTGATCTAGAATACTAAATACCATCTAAGAGAAGATAGGAATGCTGTCAGTTTGTTGGCAAACTTGGAGACCTGCTGAATGTTGAAAAGATGAGGATGGTAATATCTGCTTGATATAAAAGATCATTGGACTTTAAATATTTCTTTGGAAACCTGAGAAAGAAGATTCTTGATTGACAGTGGTAGCTAAATATCAGTAGTAGACAAGAGTCAAAATTTTTTTTTTCTTTAGGATTTTACTTTTGCTTTCAATTTATATATACTGTTTGTAAGCTCTTGTATTAGCAAAAGTGGGTCTGCTTGAAACACACTGACCTAAATGCAGTTGAGTGTACTGTTCTGAACTTATTAGGAGTGGATAAATTCTACACAGGTAATGCACATTTTGAGCAAAACCCTGTCTAAGGTGGATGCAGCAGGAAGATTGCTTTGAGTAGTTCAGGAAAAGACATGCACTCACGTACACACACCCATCCATCCAACTATTTGAGTTACCTTGTAGGACTGTTAACTTTAGAGCGATATTGATAAAGGTTTTCTTTGTACAGAATAATTTAATAATGGGGTTGTTAGAGGGACATCTGCATTGTTAGTTTATCTTCTCTTGCTTGTGGGATGTATCTGCTTTTATGATCTCAGAAGTTCCTTGACTTTGAGTGCTGGAAAAATAGAAAGTCCAGATTCTGTTTTTATTTCAAGGCAAAAAACATAGTTCTCAACTTCCAGCCATATTATTGTAGTAAGGTAACTTACTGTAAAGGTATACTTAGACTAAGTAGTAACATACCATGATGCCTACATGTCAGTTAACCAAGAGTTGGTTTTCCTCTTCCTTCTTAGTTTGCTGGTGAATTCTGATTGTTTGGACAATTTTTGTACCACACTTTAGCTTCTGCTCTGTGTGCCTTTTTTAACTGGTATGACAGCCCTTTGTGAGAAAGGGATTATATTACGTGGAGAGTTCCATATGAATATATTGTAACAAGTATCGCTATTCCATTTCTTAGCCATCCAGCCCAATGGATCAGATGGGAAAGATGAGACCTCAGCCTTATGGAGGAAACAACCTATACACACAACAGCAGGGACCTCAGTCAGGGCAACAGCAAGGCCATGGATATCCAGGACAGCCATATGGGCCACAGACTCCCCAGAGATATCCAATGGGAACTCTAAGCAGGACGCAGACGGCAATGGGCAGTGTCTCCTATGCACAGCAGGTACAGAGAAATGCTGCTTATACATTTTATGCTTGCCTTCATGAACTGAGAATAGATTATTAAAACCTGAAGTATAATAAAAGATTTACTGATTTCTGTAAGGCCAGTGTCCACACAGACACATAATGAACAAGGAGGCGTTCTTGTATGGTGTGGTGGTAGCTCCACTGTCCTGCAGCTGGAGTTGATGAAGTAGTGGTCCCAGCGCATCTGAGGACCCCAGGTTGGGGAAGGCTGCATTAAGTGAGAAGCAGAACTGTGTGGGGCAGGGTGCCTTGTTTTTGCACTAGGCTTAATCCAGCAGTGGAGGGAGCCTTTACAGTATCCTTGTCTTCTAGGAGTTGTTTGTTGGATGCTCCTCCCTGAGCACCTTCCTGATCTGCTGCCCTTTTGTGTCTCTTTCCTTCCTCCCCTGTACAGATCCCTCCATACGGACAGCAGGGCCCTACTGGGTATGGGCAACAGAGCCAGACTCCGTATTACAACCAGCAGAGCCCTCATCCTCAGCAGCAGCAGCCGCCTTCCTATGCCCAGCCACCACCGTCACAGACTCCGCATGCTCAGCCTTCTTATCAGCAGCAGCAGGCGCCGTCTCAGCCTCCGCAGCTCCAGTCCTCACAGCCCCCGTACGCCCAGCAGCAGACGCAACCCCCACATCAGCAGTCTCCATCTCCGTATCCTCAGCAGCCCGCCAGTGCCCAGCAGCAGCATCCCCAGAGTCAGCCTCCCTACACACAGCAGCAGTCGCAGTCGCCCTACCAGCAGCAGCAAGCTCAGCAGTCTGCTACCTCGGCGCTTTCCCAGCAGTCGGCGTCTTACCCTCCGTCTCAGTCACAGCAGCAGCCACCGTCGGCATACTCTCAGCAACGCTTCCCACCTCCACAGGTAGGACGCCTTCCACAGACTGCCCTGTTGTCAAATGGCAAGCCTCAGATGAAATCAGGCAAAGCAACATAGTGACCTTTTCAAATGTGTGTCGACTCTTTATGCTTTTAAGGCGGAAGTAAAAAATAAATGCAGGCTAGCGAGGGACCAAGTGACCCCCAACATATTTAAAAACATGAAAAGTAGTTAGTTGTGAACGCACAACCCAGCAAGCCTGGCACAGCTCCTTAACGGTGCATGCTGCCCACCGGGAGGTTCATTAAAGCACCTTTTCTTGCTGTGTGTGACTGCATGAATGAGACAGGGTGAGGAGCTGTCAGACCTATGTGACATTCATACCCCACATTTCCCCCCAAGGAGTACAAGCCTGCATAAATTGTACTCTTTTCTCCTGCTCTTCCTCCCCACTCCCATTTTATTGTTATAAATTACTCCTAGCAGCAACTTAGGCTGAGGGTAGTCATTGCCCAAAAATAACCCAGTGTGGATTTGAACCTGGATCTTGTTAGTCCTTGTTTAATGCTCTACCCACTAAACTGGCTCTCAAAGGTAGGATTTTAGATTACATGAAATGTAGATGCAAGCAAGTGGACAAATAGCAGATATAGCCCTAAGACATATAGCACACAGACAGTCAAGATAAGAGAGGAGAAGGGATTTTTTTTCCCTAGTGCAGAACTGTGTTGAAGAAAAATAGGAGCCTACAAACCTAGGAGTGCTTCTGCCTCGCAAACTCCCCTACATGTGTCTTGTGCAGTCGCATCTTGCCAACCTTGAAAAGCACAGGGAGAACCAGCACTTGCCAGGACAGTAGTTTTTCTCCATAGTTAAGGCAAAAGTCTGCCTTAGTTTCAGTTTAATGTCAGTACTTTCTGCCTTAGTACTTTCAGTTTAATGTCAGGTTTAGAAAGTTCAAGATAGAGCTGTTGCTTCCACATTTTCATGCTGGAAGAGAGAAGTAGTAGGTTATGTGCCACTGAGCTAACTGCCTGAGCACCCACAACTCCAAGCAGTAAGAGATGGTATTGTGATTGTGGGGGGTTCCTAGCCATTGTGCTCTTTCTATTTCCCAGAGAAGAGAACTGGGAAGCACAATAACATATTTTAGGGGTGTCTGCAGGTGCTAGAGGTAACTGATTGTTGCTTGTCTTAAAGGGCCAGTACCTGTAAGTCAAGCAGAAAATGCAGATTTTGGCACTTTCCGCTTGATCCTGGCCATCTTTATCTGTGTACACCACTGAGTTTGGTTGACTGCTGCTTATGTAGTTGTTCCTTAGATGCCCTTCCAGGACACAACAATCCTGTAGTTGAAGCAGTCACAGGGAAGAGACTGAACTTGTGAAAGTGCTTACAAGACAAACACTTTAAAGTGGGGCTAAGAACTGCTGCTATAATTCTAGTATAGCCTTTTATTCATTCACGCAACAATTCATGCACCTTTTGACTGTTTATTGAAACTGCAGCCAGCATGTGTAGCAGTTGAGTGGAACCAAGTATGGAGATCGGAGTTTTCCACTTGTTATACTGAGAGTGGAGTGAAGATAACATGGCTTTCCTGTTTTATTTTAATTGGACTGGTCTTTTGCTTTATAGGAGTTATCGCAAGACTCGTTTGGGTCCCAAGCATCATCTGCTGCCTCAATGACTTCCAGTAAAGGGCAAGAAGACGTGAATTTGAATCTTCAGTCAAGACCTTCCAGCTTGCCGGTGAGTTAAAGAACCTTTCTTAAAAATGGCTTAGGATAAGATATTAGAGGCACATTAGGATACTTCATATGTGTAATGGGTTAGATGGAAATGGAAAAGGAGGACTTCCATGTAAAGTAGAACCCCAAAATTCCAATCTCAAACATTCCAGTTTACAAGTAGAAATTCTACTTAATGCCTGGAATTCAAGAGATGATATGCATTGAAATTTGATTTTGTTCTCTTATGTTTGTGGTAAACTTTGTTGACATGTGTTGTATTCTGGTGGAACTTGCTGCTGTGTTAGAAGTGCATTTGGCTGCTGATTTAGCTGCTTCTGAAAGCCAAAGTGTATTTGGCTGCTGATTTAGCTGCTTCTGAAATCAACCAGTTGATGAAGTCAGCAAGGCTGACCTGAATTTCTTCAGTTGGAAGATGTCATTTTCTACCTTCAGATACTGGTCAGCTATTGCCTCTGAGTCTTGTGTATTCTCCAGTCATTTGTTAAACATTCATAAGTTTTACTGGTGGTCAAATCATTTTTAGTGCCCATCAGTGGACAGTAGTGGCTGATGTCATAGATCATACATACAGCTGCTTATTTATGACAGTTGCTGTATCTTGTGTGTGTCTTGTGAGGAACATAATTAGTAGGCGAATGATTTCATATGTATAGCTCTTCCCTGTTTCTGAAAAGACCGCTTTCTCATAGTGTTTGGAAAGGCTATTTAGTACCTTGGTTCAGTGCCAAGTCTCTCCTCAAGAGACTGTCCCCAGCAGGCTCAAAGGGGAGCTTGAGCTGCTGACCTAGAATTGGTTCTTCCACTTCTGCTTGAGTGTTGGTTTTTAGAGTAATGAACCAAATTCCAAAGAATTTGGTGTATAGCAGAAACTGCATTTACTGTATGTTTTAAAGAGTTATTAGATGGCTTTTTAAAGAGGAAACCAAAATGCAACATGAAAGGTTGTACTGATTTTTTAAAAATATGTACTCTTTGTGTACTACAGAATGTAATTCTTCTCTTTCCAACCTTTAGTGTGGCAAGTTGTAGAGTCAAACCTGGCCTGCTGGGAAGTGAGAACAAGCTTGCTGTTAACATTGCTTGTTTCTATCTCTTCCATTTGACTAGATTTTGGTCTTTGCTTTCCCTAGGTTTGTTGTTAAAGTGGCTCAAGAAAATGCTCTGATGTTGAACTGGGACTGGGGTAGTGGTTTCATTAAGCAGTGTGTGACTCTTCCTCCATGAATTCTTCCACTCAGTGCTTTGGTAATTGTTGGGATTAAGTTGCTTTGTATCAAACAGGCTCCTGCCCAGAGCAAAGCAAGCATGTTTTCAGAAACAGCTGGAGTTTAGCGTCTTTAAGAAGGTCTCTTATCTGTATGACTAAGCTTGGACAGATGGAAAACCTTCAATGCTTTAAAGTGTTACTATTTATTAGGTATTGAGATTTTCTGTCTAGCTTCTTTTGACTGAATTTGGCAGCTTCTTGTATTCTCCAATTTAGCAGTCTGCAGGTTCTTTAGATTTTAGAGCACAAAGTGCTGCAAGATCAGGTGCCCATGAAGTTTGTCAGGGATTGATAACCAAACCAAACTCATAGCTGTCAGGTTTTTTCATTTTCCTTTCAAGTGCAGGACTATCCACATCTGTTCAGAGGTCAGTCCCCATATATACAATAGGGCCTGCTACCATGTAATTCTGATTCTCTGAATGCTTACTGGGAATGAGCTCCACTGAACTTGGTGGGATTAATTTTCAGGTAGACATAGATGAGCTTGAGCCTGTACTTCCTGAGTTCATACTGTGCCACTGTGAGAGGTCCGAGTAATGTCTTGCTTCCACCCCCGAGTTAGGCACAGGGAAATGGGGCTGACACAGTCCAATGGTTGTGGGCATCAGAGGATCTTGGAAATTGGAGCTTTAGCTCAGTGGGTAGAACATATGCTTTGAATGCAAAGGGAATCCTGCCTGAAACCCTGGAGAGCGAGTTGTAGTCAACAATACTGGGTTGGATGGACCTGTGATCTGTGATTTCAGCTTAATCCAAAATCAGAACACAGAAAATACACTGCTGATATGACTGACCTGAGGTTAGGGCATGACCCACTGACTGAAGGCCTTTTCTCTAACTTGAGCATCGAACTTCCTAAGGCTAGCTGTTCATCCAGAAATCCTTTATCATGGTCGGGTTCACAGCTGACTGTTTTGTATATGAAGGACTATTTTCCCATACACCTCCTACCTCCACAGATAGATATTGTAGATGTGCAGTTGAAAATGTTGCTCAGCTCTGGGAGTAGCTGAAGAATCCTATCCCTAATTCTAGACTTCTTAAAAATAGAACGCTCTGTTTTCTGTTGCACACAATTAATTTGTCAAGAATGGCATATAGGTCAATTTAGTTTCCCCTAGACTTAGATGCAAGATGCAACTTAATTCTGTTGAGGGCTACCTGTTCTGGTGTGGCTTTTTGGGCTCTGGGTGAAAGTGTGGAAAAGGTGCAGGGATGTCTATAAGTGTTGATATGAAGAATTTCTCACCTTGGTTTACCTTCTTCCTCTTCCCCACCCCCATTCCTGTCCTTTGCTTTCATTAATCCAGTTTCAGGGATTGTAGGGAAGACTGTACATTTAATAGTAAAGAAGGAGGGGTGGTCTGATTGCTGGAATTCAATGCACTGGAACATCTTTAATTTTTGCTGCTGTCAGCTAGCTTTGCATACTGTGAATTGTCCATAGGAAATACCACTTTCAGGTTGTGCTTTATTCAGCTATATTCAGTCTGACCTCTTTGGTACCCATTAGCTGGTTTTCTCCTAGTCCCATCTAGTTGGATGGCCAGCCTTCTACAGCAAATGGTGTACTGCAGGCATGACACAATGCGAGTTTACCTGAAATGTTAATAGAGGCATTATATTTCAGCAGTGATTCTAGAAAAGCCCAAAAGCATTTATCTGAAGAAGCATTATGATAAGCCTTTGGGGAAAGCTCTATTCCAGAAATTCAGGGAAACCCCTGGATTAGGACTTCACGATTATGACAAGAACAGAGTATTTAGCAATTTCCTGTTTTGCTTTACAGGCTTGTTGTTTCATCTTGAAAACTTTCAGCATTCTTTTCAGTTCCTTGTACTTAAAATCCTGTTCTTTTGGAAGGGCCATGCTTGAGAAGAGTGTACATGGCAGCAGTCCAACTTGTATTACCTGCCAGCGTGTTCTGTTGCTATAAACGCTATTCTACTGCAACTCTTCACTTCTAGCCTGGCAGCTCTCAAAGGACTGGATTTGAAACAAGCATTTCTTCTGCTCTAATTTGAAGGAATAATTTATTTGGTCAATAGTGTTCTAGGAGCATATAATTTTGAGTGAGGATATCATCTGTTGGTGGTGCATGCATAGAAAAATATTGCACACAATAAAAACAAGGCTGTGGTGTTTGTTAGGTTGGAATGATTTTGCCACTGATCAAAGCTATATAGAAATGTCTTAGCATCTCAAGACTGAAGAACAGGCTCCGAATTGGCTCATAATTATTTCTGTATTAATAAATTAATAATTTTATTTTATAGTTAAGGCACATTACTTGGAGTAGTGAAGTGATATGAAGATCTGGTTTGTGGGGAGACCAGGATTTGCTCTTAGGTTTCTGGTAAGATAGTAAGGTGTCCTGGCTAACTTTCATGTTTCCTTTCCTGGCTTCACTTCTGTGATGTTTTGTGGCTTAGGATTTTACAGTCTGACAAATATTATTTGTCTCAGTATGCAAAAGGAGATACAAAAGGGGGTGTGGATTGCTCAGGTTATACAGTGAGTGGGCACTGCCAGAGCAAGGAATCCATGCAGACCAATTCTAACTTCACAAATCTGTGTTCCAGAATTTACCGCTATGTGGTTAACTATCTCTCAGCAGAGTGACAGTGTTGCACAGAGACCAACAAATGCTGTTATTGCCCATCTTTGATCTACTGGACTCATGCTTCTGATTGCTGGCTGGTATATTCCTCATTGTGAGACACTTGATTTATTGGTGGCTTAAAACCTTTCTATCGTGTATTTCCTTAAGATGGCTAAAATCACCAAAATCAAAACCAATTAGAATTTGGCGCAGAATAATCTACATGCTTAGGAATCTTGTTGTATGTAATAACATGTCTGGTTTCTTAACCATGGCTAAGCAGTTAGGAATGTGTCTTTGGCTATCACACCCCCTCTCCATTTGGTAATCCAAATTGCACGTTCATAATTGCAATTAAGTACGGCATTGATACTAGTATTGACCCTGGCTTTCACTTAAACAGATCTGAAAACTAGCTTTAAGTTTTAGAATAAGAGGACCGGATTAATTGTACTCCTTTTAATGGACTGTGCCTAGTATAATTTGAAGCACCCTTAGAAATAATCAGTGGCATTTCTGTACTGCTTTAGGATATTCAGGTTCTTCATGTTACCTTGTTGCAATTCTTAAAACAACCATGTAAGATTATTTATTATTATTTGTACATACTGGCTTTGAGAGCTGAGGCTGGGCTGAAGTAGTGCATTAGCAGAGGCAGGATTTGAACCAGGAGCTCTGTGATTTGTAGCTCAGTCTCCTGACCTTTCTGCTACACAAGGTATAATTATCACCAGTCTAATGTAACATTTAACAATGATGTAGGGTAGGTGAAATTTGTACACCAGAAATAAGCAGGTAAGGGGGAGACAGGGTACAATCTGTCAACTTCAAGTCACTTAACAATGGTCAAGCAGGTTGTGACTGTATGCTTAGTATTTCATGTTCCATGATGCCTAGACATTCTAAAAAACATAATGGTACGAATGTAAAAGCCCTGGTAACCAATCACATCCCAAACCAGGGATGGCTGAGGTGCAACTAGAACCAGGGGCTTCCAGCTTCTGCTGGAAAAAGAAAGGCATGAGTGCTTCGTCTTGAAATTACTGATGCAGCTATGTTGGTAGAACAAAATGTCCACACAACCCTGAAACTACCCAACATCAATTTATTTGCTTTGAATAATCTCTTTTATTGTACATGCAGATTCTCCTCATTTTCAGCATGAAGAAAACTACCTCTGGTCAAATACAAGTTCTGTGCTTACTGAAAAGATCCCCACCACCACCACCACCACCACCGCTTTGCTGATTTTGGTGCAGAAGTTATCACAAGAGGGGAAATGCTGTCTTACTAATCCAAGCCACAATAAAGAATATTGTTAAATTTTAAGTGCAATTGTAAGGGAAATATTTGAAAAACACCAGTGGACTGGAGCTGTGATAACTCTGTGTGGCCATTTTTTAATATATTGTTTGCCCTGGACTCTGTTGCTAATACTTTTTAAAGCACCATTGCATCCAAATAACCTGGTTAGGTATTCATTTGAAAAATTAGTCTGAAGTCTCCTTCAGGCTATTTTACATTAGAAGTGCACTAAATATAATCTTGTTTAGAGGGGAATAAAGTTTAGTGTGGAATGTGTGAATAAACACACAATCTGTGTTGATTGGAACCACATTAGTATTGTGCAGCATTTGGAGAGGAAGGAGTATCTCACCTTGTTCTTTAGGCAATTCCCCAGTAATGTTGTGTTAATATATTATTAACTGTTAATAATATTATCACATCAACATTAACAGTTTATGTATGAATATTATTAATTAATATTTGAAGTGGTTTTTCTTTCAAACATGGCAGCTGAAGGCCAAGACAGGACAGGTAGGCATCTGACACTTTGAAGCTACTTTTATTTCTTGGAGAAAAATTATGAGGGTTTTCTGCAAATGCATTGACTGTCTTAGTTAACTGAAATCTGAATTTGTGCTTGCCAAAAAGCCCATTCTTGAGACCAGATTAAGAATGGTGGTGACTGAGCCTCTGTTACATTGGTGCAAACTATGCTATATTCAGTCAACAGCGATTTCCAGCAGTGTAATAGTAACAAAATAGTCACAAATGCAGGAACTGCGACATACCCGCTATACTCCATAACAACTGTATAATTCTTCTCCTAATCATATCTTACCCAGGCAACTCTCTTGGCAACTATGCATGAAAACACCAATTACTACTCAGCAACAGCCTGACATGAATGGTTGTTGATGTTACTCCTGTTCCCTTTTAGTCTTCACTGAGATGGATTGAAACAATCCCCTTGTCTTTTGGGTCTTCAGGCCTGATACTGTAGCGGGGTACTGTACTATAAAGATCTGGTAGTGTATTTCTGGTAGTGTTATGATGTGGCACCACTGGGAACTTGCCAGGATCCATGCCTCACATCTTCCTGTTATAGTCCCTACTGCAACTCCAGGCTCCTCTTCTTCTCCCCGTAAGCAAGGTGAGAGCTGCAGCAAGTAACCTAGTCTACTAGTATATTGCCTGAACTGTATGCCTCAAAATCAGAGTGGATTGGCACGAACATCTTGAGCTAATCATGTGTGCACACCACCTCACCTTTACCTTCAGATGCTGAAGTACTGGGCATTAAGCAGATAAGCCTCTTGCATGTTTCATCCAGGCATCCGTCTGCTCCCCTCGTCACAGACGGGAATACAAACTGTAAGCATGTCCCATAACAAGAAGCAAACTCAGACTTTGAGAGACTGTGGTAATCTTTACCCATTGCTAAAGAAGACCTGAATCTTCTGTCCTCCAAGCATTTGAAGTCTAAGGTAGCTTTCCAGTGCTCTAGTAATAAGTGTTAAGCAAAAGTCTGGTTATAAAGAGAATCTTGAATACAAAGAATCTTGAAATAAAAGTTGGTTGAGATCCAGTTAGCATCCTTATAAATCAGCCCTCCCCAATTCTGTGCCCTTCAGGTATTTTGAGCTTCAGTTCCCTGCATAGCAGATCATTGGCCATGTTGCCTGGGCCTGATCAGAGTTGTATTCCAAAACATTTTGGCAAGGCTGCTGTAAAGCATATGAATGAAAGGTTGAGCAGTAACCCATCACATCTCACCTGCATCTCAGCAGATTGAGATTTTTTTTTTAAGTGTAGTGAGTAACTTTTTCTTTCTCTGCACCTATATTTGATGATAAAAGACACTTTTACTTTTTGTGCCAATTACTTCTGCAATACCCACAAACAGTAGGTGCTGGGACCGCAGCTTGGTATAGAAGGTTAAATTGCCAGTAGGCAGTACTGGTATGAAGTATGCAAATACCACATCTTTTAATAATTCTGATTGCCAGGTTGATGGCCAAGAAACTGCAAAGGGCCTTGAAGTGCTATTTGTAGCCACTGGAAAACTCAGCTTTCGTTTCACCAAGCATTACTCAAGCATTTTCTATCTTGTCATCAGTGTTGTAAGGCCTCAGTGCTTGCAGTTTTTTTTTAAAGAAAGGGATCTCTTGACATTGGTTTGCATCAAATCCCACATTCTGCACTTACTTGCACTGAATGAGGGTATATGCATAGCAAGAAAAATATAAATGCATAAATACAAAGGCCATAATTAAACAGCAGTCATTCACCGCCTATAGTTGCAAAAGGTTATGTTCAAGAAGCAGTGTGCCTCAAGTTCAAAATGGAAGATTAGTAGCCCCCCTCCCCCATTTCTCAGCCTGTGAATTACCAAGCATAACTCTGGCATGTCAACCCAATTTTGCCTTGTATGAATGACTACCACCAGATGCAGTGGCACTGTTATTCTTGCTTAAAGGTTTACTGCATAAAACTGGTATGCCTTCAGCCATTTTCAGCTTGCATCTGTTAAAGAAAAGCAAACTCTTTTGAGACCATCTCTTCTGAAGATAGTGTAATTGGGTTTACATGGTTTTATTGACACCCTTCGCAGAATTCCTGTGAAGAAGCCATAGCAATGTGTTAGCTTGAGCTAGAGGACATCTGCTCTCTGAAAATCCATATTTGAGCTGTGACTTATGTAGATGGCTCAGGTTACTTGGGCAAAGCAAGCTCTTAAGGTTCTGTGCTCTCCTCAATTCATAATGTGGAACAGGGCCCAGCAATTCATACATTCATGGGAAAATAATATCTCTGTGCTAATTACAACTTGTCTAGGCATTGCTCTAAATGGTTCCCCAGACCACAGTGCCAGAGATCCATATGGTGTTTGAAGGATCAGTGACTCCCAAATTGTTTTGGCAGAAAGGTTCCTCTAAGACCTGGCTGCTGAATGACTCTGCTCATTTGCATGAAAGGACTAATAGCAAAACAAACTATGCATGTGACTACCCACGTCTTATTTTTTATTTCTCTGGAGCCTACTCCCTTTCTCTCCTTTAATAAAATAGCAACACACAAGTAGCCTTTATGCATTTGAACAATGTGTTCCAAAGCCACTAGCAAATCTCTGGCTAGGAATCTTTGCGTCATTCTAGTGACATGGTTTCTGGGTATGACCTGCTGCTTGGAACAGTTCTGCTGTTTGTCCATGTGGCACTCCCCAGCTCCCACTTCTGAAGTGAGCGAGGCTAACCTGGAAGGAAATTCCCCACCCCCCACTGCTGTGTCAGTCATGGCCGTTCCAAGCAGCACGGAATGCTGTGTGCTCGATTCTCTCCAAAGGGGCAGCCAATCAGTGCCTGCCTTATAAATCATGCTGCTGAGCCACTGATGCAGTTTGCTGTCCCTGTGCTTCGCGCAGGAGGCCGTGTTTGCAGCAGATCGCTCTATGCTCGATCCAGGGCCCGTTTCCTGTTTCTATTCTAGTCATTGGTGGCTCGGCATGGCTTCCTGCCTGTATACGTTACAGATTCCCCTGATGGGAGTTTTTGTTTTCTTAGGAACAATTTCAGTTAGAAAATTAACTGAAATATGAAGCCAGCTGCGACTTGGAAAGGAACTGATTAGACAACAGGCGCATGCGCTCTAAACAATGCTGTCATTTCTTTCTTCTGCTTTAAGCCCAGCTTCTGTAAGCAGGGCAGACTGGTATTTAATCAGAAAACTGCTAGAGGATACCCAGTTCTGAACTTGGATTCCCAAGAGTGGCTGTTTCTTAATCTTGTCGAATCACTGAATTGGAAGAGCCACTGTGGCATTGGCGGTTGCTCCATATAAATAAAGCAATGCACTGTAACTGTACATTGCAATGAGTGCTTGGCTGCTATACCCTAAGAAAAATTAGGATGAGAAGAGAGTGACAGAAGTGGATAAACATCGGGTTTTAAAATGGGATCTTGAACATTTTAAATCTCATTTAATGGTTTTATGAATCACACCCTTCACCTAAAAAGTACCCAGGGTGATATACAGTCAGAGTACTATTGCAAAGCCACATAATAAAACAGGCATAATGAATAAATTCTGAGATTACAATTAAAGACAAAGTTGTAGAGGAAAATAAAACAATATCAAGCAGTGTTAAACACTTGATAAAACAAACCCATTTAAAGTAGCCAGGGAGGCAGCCTTTATTTCCTTGGGAATTAATTACACAATTGAGATACTGCTGCTGAAATGCCCTTATGTATTCACCAACCTAAACTGCCTTACAACGGAGCGTCAACTGATGGTAAATATGGATAGGTTCATAGGGAGGAGAAAGGTCTTGAGTTATACTGGCCCCAAACCATTTAGGGCTTTGTACATCAAAACCAGCATTTGAATTAAAGCTGAAAACAAAATTGAACCCAGTCAAGTGGATCTAGGTTCCATTATAATGTGGTTTCCACAGTATGTTCCAGTCAAAAATATATAGCCTTAACATGTTGGACTAGCTAAGTCTGAACACTTTCCAAGGGCAACCTTATGGAAAGTATGCTACAGTAGTCTAAGCAGAAGGTCATTAAATCATGGATTAAGTAGCCACATCTTCTTTCCCCAAGAAGAGTTTAAGTTGTACACCAGCCTAAAGATGGTCATCACTGCCACATGGTCCCAGAGGAACAGTGTTGGATCCAGTAGTACCCCCAGTCTGGGTACCTTATCCTTCAGAAGGAGTACTATTTCATCCAAAACTGATTGTACTCTAGATGTCTGCTAACCAATACAACCTCTGTTCTGCCTGGATCTTTTCAACCATGCTAGTCTGTTGCTGCATTTAGGCAATAGCTTAATATTGTTGCATCCTCCATGGCATCAGATGAAAGGAAGAGGTAGATCTGGATATCATCAGAACAGTGATGAAACTCAGCTTGAAATGTTATCTCCTCCAGGGTATACTCTGGGAAGGCCCCACCTCCAGGGGCTGGGAAAGCAGACTTGATCAGAACTTCCTGGAGGAACTGGGGTCTCCCTTGCAAGCTTCAGTTGCTCTTTAGGGTGGGAGTGGGAAGCAGACTTTAGGAGACTTTGTACATGCCGTGAGAGAGGAAGAGGGGAGACTTTACCAACAAACTCATGTAGATGTTGAATAGCATAGCATAAGTAGTGCTGAGGAACCACAAAGACCATGGTGCCTATCAGTAGTTCTTCAGCACCACCTTCTGGGAATGTTCAGCCAAATAGGATTGGAACCACCGCCGAACAATGCTCCTAAAATTCCATATTGGCCAAACATCAAATTATAGATATGGACTTCTGTTTAGTGATCAACATTAGTATACTCTTAGAAAAATACCCAGATCAGACTGAATTCAATAAGTCAGCATACATTTAACTGGAATCCATGATCTTAAGCTGCAAGTTCCCCCACATGACGCTCTCTAGTACTTCTGGACTGCAGCTTGCGGCGTTCCTGATCATTAACTGTTTTGGCTGGTGCTAATGGAATTTGGACATACAATAGGGCAGCTTTCCCCAACCTGGTCCCCAGTAGATGTTTTTGACTACAAGGACAATTTAAAGAATGTTATGGCTTAGCACTACCTATATCTTTGAAGAATCCTTAGCAGGACAAGGGAACTACATGTGTATTAAACTTTCAGTTTCTGTGAAGACCCATTCATTAGTGTGATGGGGATGTCAGGGTTTCATGACCAAGCATAAACATGTTTCTAAAACCTGAAATGGTAAAAAGTGATATATCTGTAAATGACTTTACCTAACCACCTCTGACCTCCTATGGCTAATAATTAGTTTGGTGTATGTCCAATGTACAACTGTAGGCTGGTTACCATAGTTACATAGAAGATGTCTTGGGAATATGACTGTTGCTTCTCAACTAACCAGTTCCATTAAGACCAGCAGTTTAATTTCAGCTCTGTGGCCTTGCAAGGTACATGCAGTCAGCACAAAATAGCTAAAGATGCAAATATGTTAAGTGTTCTCTTACGGAACAAGATGACCACATTGCAAATCATTTGTATATAATATGCCCCCAACCAAAGTAAAGAGGGGCAGGTATGGACAAACCCACCAAGATGAAGTTGAAGAAACCAATTAATTCCCTAAGATTTTATAGGCTGAAAATTGACTCCTCAGCATTTAGTGTATTAGGAGGGCAAGGAGCTGATGACACTGGCACTTTTTTGGACTTGGCTTATAATTCCTGGCCATTGGCCATGCTGGGATGACAGTTTACCCAAAATATCTAGAGATCTGCCCATCCTTTCTTCAGAGAGTTCACAGACGTTGAGGCATGCTTTGGCTAAGCTTGTACCCTCCCACCTATAAAACCCAAGTTGCTTAACCATTAGAGGGCAGACTTCCTCTGAGCCCAAGTTTACCTTCTCTTTCCAATTTCCTTGGTTCTATGTTTTTTAAAATGTTGTTTATTGGTTTACAATAAAAGGCAAAGTTTATAAAAAGTAGTTGCTTGATACATGCACTGTGACATTTTTCATGGCCCGCACTTGAATTTGAAAAAATAGGGGAAGACAGCAAAAGCTATTACCATAGCAACAGCATAGCCCCCCTCCTAGCAATCATTTCTTATTTATAAAATTTCTGTTGTCATTTCAACAAAACAAGATAATATTAAAAACAAAGCAATAAAATCACCTTAAAATCCAGCAAAAAGCATTAGAAAACACAAGACCAGAAGTGCTTTGGCAAAAAGAAATAGACTTTACCAGATAATAGAAGCTATACAGAAAGAGGACAATTTAATTTTCTGTGTGTGGTGATGGGGCAGGAATGGAGAGTTCTGTACAGTGGGATCACACAGTTGGAAAAACCCTACTCCAAGCCCTCCTTGTTCTTGCCAGTATAAAAGAAGACCAAGGTCTGGGCAGAAGATTTAGAGTATTTATTCCCTCATTATCTATCAGTCCATTAAGAACTTTATAAGGGAGAGGACCAGCAATGTAAATAAGTCTTCAGAGCCAGTAGCCAGTTCTGCTGTACTGAGACAAAGGTAATATAATAATATATCTTTATTCCTGTGAGGAAGCAAGAATTAAATCCATTCAATCTGGCCTTGCTGATCTCCAAACCATTTTCAAGGGCAGCCTAGGATCTGAGCATTCCAGTATTCTGTGTGTTCATTCTTGGATGACAGATAAAAGCAAGATCCTGATGTAAGGGAAGGAGTGGCAGAAGATGATCCTGTGAATCAAACATTAAAGTAGGATGCCTTCATGACCATATGCCCTCTTTTGGGGCAATGTGTTGTCCACAACAGGTCATATCCTGAGTCCTACATCTCCCTCTGAGATAACCATTACCTGACTTCAAATCTCAGCCCTCAATCAAGATGTAATAATGTCCAAGCACTTGTTCAAAGAAATTGTTCTTTCTATATCTTTCATAATGAAAAGAATTGGGTGTCATTTGAATACTAATGATTCCAAGACAAGTAATTTATTTTCTTGGTTTTATATAGATGATTTTTAATTAAATAAAGAGAGGGTGAAACTTTGCTATACACCATGGGATTAAATTTCATAGAATAGAGCTGTAATCCTTTGGAAACTATTTTCTGGCACCATTTGGTTAAACAGGAGCATAGTAGTGAAAGAACAGTGTCCCCAAGCCCTGATTGCTCTCAGCAGCCCAGAAGTATTGGTTGGCCAAGGATATCTAATGGTGCTCCAAGTTTCCTCAGTACAGTCCTTTTCTGTTGAAGGCTAGACAAATACTTTGATTGATTGATTGATTGATAAACCACAGCCACTGGTCCCAAAGAAGATCCTGTCCAAAATATTGTCCATATGTTATAAACATGGTCTGTGTTACAAATCCTGACTTAAATGGATCAAAAAATTACCTTCCAGGGAACACTAATGATGTCTCACTCTCTACTCTCTGCCCTTAAGCACAGGAGTTTCAATTAGTCTAAAGCTTTTCCCCACCATTGGATGGGTCTGGTGTTAATGCTAGCAACTCTCCCTGCAAGAAAACCTTCCTGATTTTGCTGAATAGCATTTGGCTCAGTTATCTTCCACCTACTTTTCAGTAAGGGTCAGTCCAGCAAATGGTTGAAAGCATTTTCCCAAGGATTTTGTCCAGTTTTTCAGGCCATAGTATCTAAATTGGGTCCCATGAAATTAGACATCATCTCCATAATAAGCATTGTGTTAATTGTGGTTTCCAATTCAGAATGGATATTATCAATTTTATTGCATAAGTGTGCAATCTTGTAAATATTAAACAGAGAAAATCTCTTGCAGATTGCAGAATTGTCCAACCAGCATCAAACCATGGGTTAGCCATGTGTGTTTTTTAGCCTAAATAATCTAGTAGTCTGGGTTCAGATGTCACACATGGCAAGAGCCTATTATGTCTTTGTTGAGTAAAGCAGAAGGTACTCGCACCTGTCCATGCATGATATAAAAATGAAAGCCCTTCTTCCATTCATTTACAATGGCCTATTCATTTTTAAATATATGATTTTCATGAAACAGTGTCATGGTGTGTGTTATATAGCAGTTCCTAATTAATATCCAGTCCCTAAACAGGCTGCAGTGTGTCCAGTAGGTGTTGCAGCAAATAACTGGTTAATTAACCCATTATTTTACGCTGCTTGGTGCAAAGGGCCTCAGTATCTTTGAACATTCCTTTTGGCTCAGAACATGAGATGATTCCCTGACTTAAAATGCTTGCAGCGTCAGTATCATTAACAGATGTAAACTTTTAGCAATATTGTCACCTGTATTTTCTATGTTACATTTCCATCTGACCTCATCGCTCCAATATGAATAACGAAGTTTGCATATGTTTGCCAACATAGTGTAACACTCCATGCAGCTGATGAGGTAAAGCTGCAGACTATGGAAGATTATGATGCAATACATTTGTCGCACTTCAAGGGACACAGATCTAACCCTCTAGAAATCTGAGGATTACGGTGGTCAGTGCAGTTGGATTACTTCTTGTCTCTTTGTTTTCCTCTCCTTCCTAGCTTTTTTTGACAGACAACAGTAGTAAAGCAGCTTGTTCACCTTGAGCCAGGTCTCCAGTTCTCTTGCAGTGGGGGGCACCAGCTTTGCCACTGGTGAGGCTGAGCTCGTGCCTCTGGAAAGTAGCAGAGAATGACTTGGAACTAGGGAAATCCCCACAGGTCTACTCAGGGTCATTTCTGACAGCCTTCTCCAAAAGTTGCCGCCAGCCAGACAGCTGGATAAGAATTACTGCTGGCATCAGATGCTCAACTACTCCTGGCAAGGCAGAGTCAAAATACTGAGGATTTTTGATAACTGCTGTAAATTACATACCATTCCTATTCCCTGTATTTTACTACTAGCTTTCAAATAGGGATTCTTGAAGGGTTAAGCAGAAACTAGCTTTTGGAATGTGGCTGTTTGCAGAAGAGATCCATTCCCTACGGTCCCAAAGGAGGAGGAGGATGCTGGTTTTCCTGCATATGGTGGATTTTTTTTCTCCAGTGACATCTTGTTGAGTGTGTGAATCATGATGCTTTCCCTTCTTACTTTGTGACTTCAACCACAATCTTAGAGTTCCTTTTTAAAATGAAGGGAAAGGACATGAGAATTACCGATCTCTACTTAGTGTTGGAGCTTTGAGAATGTATTCTTATGGGTAATTCTTTTTAAAAAAAAAAGTGGATTGGGGTGGAATGGTGTTGAGCAGAAGCAGTGGATGTGATTAACGCGCCTACTGAGCAGATCTGTGGGAGTGGAGTATCGACCTCTGAAAAATCAATGGCTGCTGCAGTAGCAGGACTGGCTCCCCCACCCCTATTTCTCTCAAGGTCTTTAGTTGAAGGAGTGTGGTGAAACCAGCTGCTCTTCTCCCTTCCCTTTTCTGTCCCTACTTTCACCAAAACAGCTGAAGAGACCATCCGTTCTCTTTCTTCTCCCCAGGACAACATGCTTAGATAGGGTTATTTTTGTTTTTTGTTTTTTTGCAATTATAGTGAAATTTCTCATGTCACACACTCCAAGCTCCTCCTCAGAGCCTCTTTTCCAAGCCCTTCTTCCCTGCACTGCAGATACAGCAAGCAGCTTCTTCCAGTTTTGTGTAAAGCCTGACGAGAGGAAGGAGCTTTTGCTTCCTTTCGCAGCCTCAAAACCTTCGGCATGTTCTGGTTTCCATCCTGAAGCAATCAATGTCAGTGCAGATACACTGTAGAGAAGCTGGCAACTCCTGTTGCGAGGGAGGACAAATGGAGAGTTCCCTCTGTTGAAAGAATGAATGAGTTCAAATGCTCCTTATATCAATTGTGTCTTCCTTTCTTGAAGGACACAAATTTAATTCAATGCGTGTATAAGCTGGATGGGTAGGGTGGTAACAATGAGGAAATAGTCTCAGTGCATTGTTATTTTGCACAAAAATGCTAAGGACCTTCCTTTCTAAAACTCTAGCAGCTGTATACATTTGAAAGAGGAATCTCTAACCACCTTTATTCTTGTTTGTACGTGGTTCTTGTTCATATTGGTAGACTTTAACTCATAATGCCATTGTTGTGATACAATTGGGGATTAGGAAGTGTAGCGTGTATATGCTGAGAGTTGTAGTTCAAAATATTAGGAAGGCATCTAGTTGTGGAAAGTATATGTAAATGATGCCATTGTAGTGCGAATTGCATAGTGTAGGATGCTTCATATTGCTTTCATGATTATGGTGCATGCTTGTTGAGTAGGCTCCCTGATTTCTCATGTGGAGATTCTTTATTTGAAAATGATAGCCATTGAGAATAAAAGTCTGGCTCAAAAATCATGTGTTAAAAGCATCTTGGATGAGGTTTGTCTTACTCTGTTTTGCCTCATTTCTTACCCATTAGTGGCATTGCCATTGCATGTATCTCCACCACCATAAAGACTAGGTATTTTAATTGAAATTAGAGATTGGCAAAATCATTCACACAGCCTAAAATTTAAAGGTGTTTTGAATATGCTTCTGGTTGTAATGGAATGTGAATGCTTAGTCACATGAACACCTTTTATAGAAGATGAGAGGGCCTGTATGGCTTGTAACAAGTATATGCTTATACAATAGAATTAAAGTTGTTAGAAAAAAGTGTGTAGGTTGTGTGCGTGCGTGCATTTTCAAGCATGTTTGTGCCCATGCACTTTCTCTCCAAATATTTTAATATAGGCAGGGCACCACAGTTTAGGGTGGCCTTGGAAATCAACCCCAAAATTGTTGTGGCCATGTTTCTGTTGCTGTCCTGCCTACTTGGCAGGTATCAAGTAGCTGTCAGGTCATTTGAGAAAGAAGTAGGGAGTGTGTTGGCTTGGCTACTGCTCAGCCAAGCTATGGCAGCTGCTGCCTCCTCTTGTACTATAGAGCAGAGAAGGGGGGGCAGCCTGTGTTTAGGCTCCTGTGATCTAGAAGCACCCTCAGTACAAGCTTGGCAATGGTGGGGTTGTGGGGACAGAATCACTGTACCACTGCCTGGATAATCCTGGAGCATCTTTGTAGATTCAAGGTTAGAAGGGAGGCATCATGTGAACCGTGATGTTGAAAATGTGGGAACTGCGTATAATTTAGAATCTTTCAAAGTAGAAGATTCATTAGTACAAGCAGATTATTATGAATTTGGTACTTGCTTTAGTTCAAGTACAATGTGCTTTATTACATTTCCTGGCATTTAAATTGTATTTCTGACCTTTTTGAATGCTGATCTAGCTAAAGCAACAGTGCAGACATGGCCTGTAAGATCTGTAGAAGCATTATCAGGAAATTACCTTGCTTATACCATATAGCTTAAAGGTCCAAAGCAGTAGTTTAGAATGGGTATGAATGTCCATGCTGGATGTTCCATGACTGTTGTACCATTAAGCATCTGACTTTATACCACCTTGTACTGTTTGCGAATATTTGTGGCAAAATATTGTCTAATATATCCATACACGTGCGTAAATCTTATTTACTGTGTTGCCTATATAATTTATGCTAGGGCCTTGCCTGTGGAGATGATAGTGGCTGTTTCAATCTCAAATGCTTTATGGCTGCTGCACCTAGCCATATGTGGCTTTCCTTTCTGTCCATTCTCCCTCTGCAATTTCTTCTATCAGATTTTGCCCTCCTTCCAGCCTTCCCTTTAAATCACTCCTCCTTGCAGCCCCCTTGCTTCTCTTTTCCAACCTAAGCAAGTACTTCTCAAAGTGCTTTTGTTCCTCTTTAGACTTTGAGTCGCTCACTCATTGAGAACCAGAAACCCTTACCTCTGCTGCACTCCTGTGACAATAGTATGAGTTAGGCAGTCATCCCCAAAGGCTTCAACCATCACCACAATACCCCTTAGTAGCACATTATGCTGCAGAACTTTTCTGCTAGATCACGAGATGTATAGTTTAAAAAGTAATGGTGTTTGTATCATAAAAGAAGAAATTATGGGCACAGTTCAGTTTTAAAGTTAAAGGTACAGGCAGTCCCTATGCTGCAAATCAGTTCTTTTCTTGAGAAAAGAATGGAAATTTGTCTTTAGTTCGAATTCGTATGTAAGTTGGAGCACATATAGTTGACCCTCGACATGTGTGGGGGTTATGGGCACAGGTCTCCCTCGAAAGTGGAAAAGCCTTGAATATCTCTAGCCACCTGCCACCACCCATACTCACCACTCTTTGCAACAAGGAAATGCTGGAGAGATTTCCCTCTCCAGATAGACAGGGCAGGAAGGCCCACAGTGGAGGCCTCCCTCATTCCCATTTCACTTCTCTCTCTATGGTGATGTTTGGAAGCCCTCCTTCTCTCCCCTTCTGCTTCCTCTCTATGATGGTAATTGCCCGTAGTAGACTTCTAACTTGAATTTTTAAATTAGTGGGCTTTGTGGCAGTTTGTAAGTATGTGTTGTTCATTACTTGGGCATTCATAATTCAGGGACTTACCAGGAAACTTGGGACCCCAAATCAGCCTAAATCCTTAAAAGGTTATTGGCCTAATAAGTTAAGAAAACATGGCAGCTTTTAATCCAGACTTAATGGTACTGAATCTGTGGGTTATCTAGCATTAAAAATGTCACATAGCCAAATCCTTACAATATGTTCCAAGATTATTCTGCTATCTTGTATTTGTCTGCATTGGGAATTCCACTTTCATCTTGGAGGCAGCCTTAGCCCTCCCTTTGTGGGGAAGTGCTGTTTGGTTTGATTTCAGGCATGGTTTTGTTTTGGTGTGAAAAGGTGGTGTTAGCAACTGATTTCATATTCAACAGCACGAACAGACTCCTGCTGGCATAAGGTTGAATTGGGCAACCAATCGCAGCTGGAACAGTTATAGTTTCGGAGTCCCTGTGGGCTTCCGCTATCAGGTCACATCCCAAAATAACACTGGGCAGTATTTCAAGTGAAGAAATGAAGGCTTTGGGGTTGGAGCCAGCCTGGAGTGTGAGATTTCTGTGTGAAATGCTTGGAATCCCTCCAGCATTTTTGATCTGCATGGCAGATGAGCAATAAAATGCATTACACACACATGCACACACACACGCGCGCACGCACACACACTGGAAACACGTGAGGAAATTATCCAGACCAAAACGGTTCCTTCATGCTGGCAGAGTTACTGCTGTTGATTTGCACCTCCTGTTTTCTCTTGCCTTATTGGCTTTATCCAAAGAAGGAGGGGAAAAAGCTTTGCTGAGCATTGGCATTGGGTAGTTCCTGACAGCCAAATAAAAAGATCTTTAAACTACCCTACCCATTTAATCCATAAGCACTGCAGTTTTTAATTTGGGTCTGTTAAGAAACTTGAAGTGAAATTTTGTATTTTTTAACTGCTTGTGGTTTGTTCCTCAGAGGGATGGAAGTTCTATACTCTTGACCTAATGCAAAGGTAAATCTAGATGTTAATAACCTAAAAATGACCTCAAACCCTTTAAAATAGTTTTATTGGCACACATACACATGTTCCACTTTAAAAGATGGACTTTAAGGAACATTTTAACATGCATTTTTCGTTAGTTAGCAACATGAGTGGAATCATAGTTTTGGATCATAAGGCCCTGGTGCAGGATGCATTTGTGATGCCTAACATCGACAAAAATTCTGTATTGTCCACAGTTTACCTTCTCTGGCTAATGTGAGACATGGTCACCATGGGAGTCTTGAATCATATGGTCACAGTTCTGTGCTGATCACTGTTTGGGAAGCCCCCACCCAGCAAAAAAAAAAGAGAGAGTGGTTTCCTGTGTGCAGTTACAGTCAGCTTGAGCCCTCTGGTGCCAGTGTGTACAAGCGGTTCATCATGTGTGCATTTGGTAGCTCTCCATGAAAAGGCTTTTTGTTTAGGATGAATGGCAATGTCTTCATCTCCCTTTATGTTTGTCTACTCAGACCATTCTTGAATGAATACATCCAAGGTAGGATTGCTTGGAAGGGTTACCCCTGCTTTTTTTTATTAGCTTACTAGCCTAGTCAGCGTGGCAACAGTAGATTTAACTGAGCACCACTTGTTATTGGATCTTCTCCTACCACTTAAATATTCTTCTCCATATTTCTAGTTTGTTTATTTTATTGACAATATCTGGGTTTTCTGACAAAGGTCTTTGTTTTTATAGAATTAGCTGTCACCCCCAGACTAGTCTGAGGCCTGCCCACATGCAACTCACAATAATTGCACCAGGAAGAGAGGCCACTTGTGTTCCTCTCGCAGCAATAGATGAAAAGATACGATTGAAAGCAAAGTAATAGTGGCTGTGTTGTGAGTGGCAAGATTGGAAAATCTTTGTGTCATCTAATGGTGCTTTGGTGGGTAGCTGTGTGCCTCAGAGGTAAAATATCAAGGGAAACGATAGATTTCTCTGGAGAAGATGTATTCCATAAATGGGAAACCATTACTGAAAATAGCCACCTCAGCATGGAACAGGGTTTCTAATAATGTTCTTGGGGCTGGGTAGGAATATCATGGAAAAATACGTGCCTTCAGATCTGGTGGTTCCAAGCTGTGATGGCTTTTGTCATTTAACACCAGAACTTTGAATTGGACCCAGGAATTAACTGGGAACTAGTGAAGATGATAAATACTGACATGGTGTGGTCATATTGCCCAGTCCCAGCCAGTACCATAGGCGACATATTTTCTACTAATTGAAGTTGTCAAACCATTTTCAAGGACAACTCTGCAAACAGTGCATTGCTGTAATCTAAGTGGGAAGTTACATGAGCAGGATTACATAAGCAAGGCACTCTATCTGGAAATGGGCCTAGCTGGTATACAAGCGTAAACTGATGAATGATGTTCCATTTCACAGAAGACACTTGTGCTTCTAATGATAAAGGTGGCTCTTTAAGCATCCTTAAGCTGTGAGTTTGAGGGCTTGGGTAGGCAACTGTTTGGGGTTGAGGCACACATTTATCATCCTGACACTGTCACAAAATGGACACACTGCAGATGAAAGCATGACCTTAAGACATCTGCCTTCTTCATTTCCTGAGTACCTCAAGAGACCTGTTGGGTGCCCAGAGATGTTCATGGGCAAAGAAAATGGGAGCGGCTAGAGGTCTGCCCCTTACTTTGAAGCAATCCAAGCGTCTAATAAAAAATGTTTTTTAATGATGATGAAGAAGAAGTGGTGGGAGTGTAGAGTACTACAGCAGGTGCCAAAAAGGGTGTCCAGGTTTGTGCTGGTGCCAGCAAGTGCTACACTGGCTATCCCTACTTTTGGGATCTTCAGCCAGAGAGATGAATGTCTGGATTACATGTTATTTAATTGGTCCTCCCTCAATCCATTGCCGTTGCCAGGCACTGATTGAGCATTTTTACTACCTTATCTGTTGCTGATGAAAAAAGATAAGACTGCATGTCATAGCATACTGATGGAACACATTCTAACTGTCTGAATGTCCTCACTCTGTGACTTCATGTAGCTTTTAAATAGCATGAGGAACAAGATAGAACTTTGTGGGGCCCAAGAGCATAAATAGAATGGGGTCCAACAAAAACCCTCCAACAAGTCTTCTGGAAATGGCTATCTAATAATTTCTGTAAGTGTATGAAATTCAGGCCGGGCCACTTTATCTTCACAGGTCTTTCCCATCCAGTTAAGCATTTATGGTCATCCCTTTATAACTCTTCTTCAACCAATGTGTTGTGCTACAACTCCCACCGTTCTCACCTTTAATAGTTATGTTGCAAGTGGAATTTAAAGTTGTGTGAAGAGTGTGATTCAAGGATTTAGAGTATTTGCCAACTTTAGGGTTCAGTCACAAGAGCATATTCTGACTGAGTTTTGTGTGTATGTGTACTGTGATGCTACTCTTAACAGTGCCTGTGAGTATACTGCAAGGGAGAGCATGATGCCTGAGTCTGTACGGTAGTCATTACTAGATGCTTGGAGCTATCGGTGCTTCTCACCTTTGTGCTGTACTTGCAAGTTTCTCAAAGGGATTTTGACCATTGATAGAAACGATGGACTTTTTTCATCAGATCTAGCAAGGCGCAATGCTTATGATCTCATGTATGCATCCGCTGCCTTCAGTTCATGGACTGTTGTCCTCTTAGTTTTACTCTGATATCCTATCACAGTGTGCCATAGGACAGGGCCCTTTAAAACAGTATTACAGCTCTGGAAGAAGTACTTTTCCACCAGTGCCTCCTTAATGACTGTGGCAACCTTTGAAAGACCCCATCATGTGAGTGTGGATGATTTCACAGATCTTCACCATGGAATTAGAATATTGCTGGGATGCTTGTGGCAGGGTGCTGAGTCTTCGGGAAACAGCCAGCTACCATCCACGTGGTTGATTGACTTAAATATCACCCCAGCTTTACAAGAGCTGCTCATAGAAAGCAGACCAGACTACAAATAGAGTAATATTTCTCAGATTCTGCCCTTGAAGATGTGAGTAAGGCAAAGCTGTAGTCAGAGAGCAAGACACTCAGCTGCTTGGGCCAGAAAGCTTTATAGGGGTTCAGTGAAACTTCCCCTATCCACATGAGGTGTCTAGTGTGGCTGGCCTCCCTTCTGTTCTTCCTTTGGCTAGAACTAGGTGGCAGTGCAAGGTTGCATCCCACACTGGCACCAGGTAACCAGTTTGTGGCAAACCGTGGAATTGAGTCCTGGCAGACTTTATGCGGTCTTTAAAAAATGATCTTCTATGGCAAAAAAGGAACAAATGAGGGCTTTGGCTTTAAAAGACAAGAAGTAACTCAATTTTAATTTGCAGACCAGAAGAAAGGTAATTCCTACGTGGTCAGAATTGTGATGAAACACTTGCATCATTAAGAAATACTGTACAAAATGAAAACCAGGTCAGGTCAGCCTAATATTTTGGACATCTATGATGTAATGTTCTTGGAGCCCTGGTGAGTGTTGCCTTATAGCTTATCTTTCTCAGTGTAAACTGAGAACATTGTTTTTCCGTAATACATGCACTCATCAGTAGAGATCATAGGATCTCATAAAAGTCTGTTTAGAGGAATTTTGTACACAAGCCCGTTTTTCATAGCAAATATTTTGCTTGGGGAAACCTAGCATTCATAATCTCACAGGAAATGGACTGCACGCAAACTGTTCTAACAAATATTCTGTTGAAGCATCCAAGTCACCTTAATGGATTACAGTGGAGAGTAGGGTATTGTTTTGTTCCGCTGTACTTCTTCCCATCACGTGCATGTTAGAGGCACAAACTACTTTGATAGCTTGATTTTCGAGGGGGCTTCCTCTCCGCCTTTTTGCTTCAAATAAAGTTTGTGTATCTTGTGGTACTATCATTGCTTACTATTGTCCTGCCCATAATTGAACTCTCTAAGAATGGACTGCCCTTGTTATCTGACCAGTGAGATACTGGAGAATGCATGCAATTTGTCAGCAGATCAGCATTGTTTTTACAGTGCCTGTGCAATTTGTGAAACATGTTGCTTTTGTGGTTTTGGAATTGCAGACACCACCAGATTGCTTTCTTCATAGTTTCAGAGTGCATACTTTCTGCCATAGAAATTTGTGAGCATTCACTTGCTCACCTGTACATTTTATTGCCTGACTTAGATGTTGGGAGTGGGTTAGTATTCAAGTTGGGAGACTTGAAGAAGACAGCCTTCTGCGCAATCTGCTAGCCACCCCTTGCACACGCGCACACATGTGCACACACTCACACATCCTTTTCATTAAGAAGGGGAGGAATCCCTCACTCTGGGATGAAGATGAAGGCAACATGCAGCAGGTGAGTGGGCCAGGCCAACCTGTCTTGTCATCTGTTTTCCCCATTGCTATCTTGGAGGGGGTAGAAGAAGGACACGAGCCCCAGTTCAGGTTTGGCCCGACTGGAGCTAACTTGAAATGGCGTGATTGATTCGAGTGGAATTCACATTTTCAAGAATTCCTGTTCTGAATACTTGACCCCCACCCCTGCTCTTGCCATTCATATCTCCCCTTAATGTTCAACTTCTGTAGAAAGCCTGTGGACTTAACCTCCCATTTATGACAGTTCTAGTTTATTTGGCTCTGTAACAGATTACTAGTTTCTTATAAGAATGGTGTGCTAGCTGTATGTAACTTCTTAGAAATGTCCTTCCATAACCATGTTATGAATGTATCTTTCCCAACCTATCAGCTCTTAAGATCACACCAGTGTTTCAGCAATGCAGCTGGACTTAATTGTAAGCTCACTTGATTATGTGTTTGCAATGTGTTACACTGGTAATTAAAAAGTGGGTGGGGGGGGGTTGAAGATTCAAAGTGCATCCTGGAGTTCCTGTGGTCAAAATACACTAACCCTAAGGAAGAAATTTAACAAAAGAAAACAGTTCCATAAATATGCAGTTTCTCATACAAGAACATTTCATGTCATTCTGGTCAATCCACCACAATAGAATTGAAAGGCAAATGGAATTGTCATGGCTTGCATTGTGCTGGATGAGGAAGAGAGCAGAAGCGCAAATCTGCCTAAAAGGGTAATTGTGGTAGTGCGTGATGAGTGGAGGGAAACAGGTAAATACTGCTGGAACTCTGAGACATCTGATGGAAATGAATAGAAAAAACTTTAGAGTGAGTAGAGGACACTCTTTTGTGTAACATACTTGTTGCTAAGTAATGCTGTAAAATAACAGTATAATAATAGTTCTAAGTCGGATGGTTTTATGAAAGATGAGAGCCTCAGTCTGTTAGTTGGAGATTTGGCAGTGCTTTCTCTTAGGATGTAGCTAGGCCTCTTTCATTGTGAAGTTAAATGTGATGGGCTTTGGCTTCTCCTTGGCATCCTTTGATATTCAACCAAATACACAAATATGTGGCCTTAAAAATGTGTTCATTGTCTGATACTGGTAAAGAAAGGGAACCATAAATCTTAAAGAAACAAAGGATTTCTTGAATTTGTCTTTAACAGTTTATCAGCTCTTAATTACAAAGTAGTGTTGAAGTTAATCATAAATTTTGAAAAAAAAAAAAAAGTTTATTCTTAGTTATGTCCCAGCTATTTTCAGAACCACTTGTGATATGCTTTCCTGTCTCTGTCTTTCTGTAGGATCTCTCCGGTTCAATAGATGACCTGCCTATGGGTACAGAAGGAGCACTGAGTCCTGGCGTAAGCACATCAGGGATTTCCAGCAGTCAAGGAGAGCAGAGTAATCCTGCTCAGTCTCCTTTCTCTCCACATACCTCTCCTCACTTGCCAGGCATCAGAGGACCTTCACCTTCACCAGTTGGATCTCCTGCTAGTGTTGCTCAGTCACGTTCTGGTCCACTTTCTCCTGCTGCAGTTCCAGGTAAAACTTTTGTTTGGTGACAAGCGCATCTTTCTTGTGTTGAAACTGACCACCTAGGTTCAGGACCCAGGACCCTCCTCTAGATGGTGTGCAGTCAGTGGGTTGGTTAGTTTCAGCCTAAGTGTAAATATCCACTTGGCAACAAAGCCTGCTGGATGACCAAAGACCAGTCAGTATTTCTTGGCCAAACCTGTATCACAAGGGCTTTTTGAGGATAGAAGAAGAGGGAAGTTGGGATACAAGTGTAATAAATTACATATAAAGTAAAGGAGATTTGGGTTTAGAATCCATTTCAATCATGTGTTGGTTAGCTTTGGAATAGTTATTTGCCCACTGTTTGTAAATGAGAATAATGAGGCTTTATAGGTAAGTGATATAAGCAAAATATTAACCATATTATCAGTTTGGGGGCTAAAACAGGCTATATATCAATGTTTTCTCTCTATAATGTGCTGTTGTAGGGTTCTTTCTTTCAGTGGTGGGTGGGGAGATAAGGGATACTTCATTACCCAGAAATGTACTTACAGATAATTCATTTTCTCTGTGGCACAGGCAACCAGATGCCACCTCGACCACCTAGTGGCCAGTCAGACAGCATCTTGCATCCCTCCATGAATCAGTCAACCATAGCCCCAGAAAGAGGTGTGTGCACGATTACAGTTAAGGCCATTTCTCATGGCTTTTTATGTATTAAAAATAACAACACACTGTGATTGAAGTATCAGTCCTGAAGCCCATGCCCAGCTTTGAAATAAATTTACTCCAGAATAAAGTGTTATATTTTAGTGCTAGACAGAGTAAGGAATTGAGATGTATTAAGCTGAAGACATATAGCTGGGCATATAATATTTCTGTGATAAAATGTTTCACAGCTGCCACAGATAATGCCTATCTCCCCCCCCCCCCATTATATTAGTTTCTTGTACCACACCACCTCAAGGCTATTGTTTGCAGGCCTGCAGCAGCCCCAAAAATGACTTCTTATCTTTTGCACCCAATGGAAATACTGCAGTGTGGGCATGGATGCTTGGTTGTTTGGACAGAAGTGATGAAATGCTTCCAAGACTATATTTATAGTGAACTCTAAATTTCAAATAATTCCTTAAAGAACAGGAAGCAGGCAAGAGTTCTTCTTCATCTCTGAAGTAGGGCATTTATTGAGAATAACCTGTCTAGCACCATGTGTATCTATATCTCTTACTGCATCTTTATCATTTGCAGTGGATACAGGAAACTTAGAGAACATTGCAGAAAACTTGCAGTCATGGCTGGAAAATATAGTTGTGCCATGCCCGAGTTCTTGTAAGATTTGGAAATTACCATGTGGGAACTGATTATTAAAGTGACACCTCTAAGAGGTTTTTAAACTGTAATTTCTATAGAATTTAAGAGTTCCAGGACTTGTAGGGGTATGCATTTTTAAAATGTGTATTTCCATGCTGCATAACCTACTTTAAAATTTATTATTTCAGTAGGTTATATACAGAGAAATCCACAGATGCCACAGTATAATTCCCCTCAGCCTGGCTCTGCCTTATCTCCACGTCAGTCTTCTGGAGGACAGATGCATGCTGGGATGGGACCTTACCAGCAAAACTCTATGGGCAGTTACGGACCTCAGGGAGGTCAATATGGGCCTCAAGGTAAGGACATTAGACTTGTGCTTCTGTTACTAATAAAATGGAAGAGCCTTGGGCATGCTCTACATACCTTTTTAAATGAACAGCCCTTTGCTTCTATTTTTATTAACTGCAGCTTGTTATGTCCCAAGTCTGAAGAACCTGGTTAATCTCAATTATGGTTTCTTGAAACAGGCCAATTTCAAACTGTGGGTTAATAACTAACTTAACTACAATAGGATTTGGATAATCCACTAAACTATGGTTAAAATGGAAATTTCTCATCTCCACATGGCTACATTGGAGGAGGTAAAGGGGAATATGCAATCAGTCCCACAGCTTGTCTTTATGACAGTAAACTGCTATCCCAATTAAATGTATGGATAAAGAACATGCAAGCATGTGTTTACTGATTTGCTGTCTGCACCATCTTTCCAGTGGTTGAGGTGAAACAATATGCTGGGTTAAAATAAAGTGGTGTGGTGAGTTGTACTTTTACTGAATCTGAAATACGAAATGCCTGTACGTAATTTGCAAATCTGTGGCAAAAATAGCACTTTTTAAAGGTGCTGTTTAACAGTGTTGGGTACCAGAAGGAGGTTATGTGGGTACAATACTCTACATTGCTGCTTGGGCTTCTTCATAGTTCTTGGTTCATACTTTGGTAGCTCAGTGAAACTAAAAGAATTTGTTTTAGTGACTAACTGTAGTCATAATTTGATGGACATCTTCACTGGTTCGTTCAGTCTTTAGCAATGGTTCAGTCACAACCTCTCCAGTGGAATTACGCACAGAAAAGTTCAGCATGATTTTGGTACTGCAGTGGTTCTGATGTGGACTAAACTGCATTCTACTTTTTCATGCGCCTTTTACATTCATAGAATGAACTTGTAAAGTAAATTAATTGCCAGACTATGATGCGGTCTTGTTGATTGTTTTCTCCTTTCCTCTGTAGGTGGATATCCCAGGCAGCCAAACTACAATGCTATGCCCAATGCAAACTACCCCAGTCCAGGAATAGGAGGAACCATGAACCCCATGGGAGCAGGGAGTCAGATCCATGGTCAGACGGGTGTGCCACCCTATCCTGGACTTCCTCCAGGGAGAGGATTAAGCCATGCTGCCATGGGGAACAGGCCCTATGGACCCAACATGGCAAACATGCCTCCCCAAGTAGGGACTGGGATGTGTCCTCCACCAGGAGGCAGGAAAGCACAAGAAGCTGCTGCTGCTGCTGCTGCTATGCATGCTGCTGTCAACTCAATCCAGACTAGGTAGGCAGTATGTGCCTGTTGCATGCAGCTTCCAGACGCTGTCTCTGCACTGGAACTCTTGGGAACAGTCTTTCCCAGCCCAGTGCCCACTACAACTCCCATGTGCACAAACATCCCTCCTGGCCCACCAGCTGTGCTGTCTGGGTCATGCTGGGAGGTGTAGCACATCACATCTGGAGAGCACCAGTTTGTGGAAGGCTACCCTAGAGTTCAGCCATCGTACAATAATGGGTCTTGTCAGTTACCATCAGATCTTTCTAAATCCAGGATAAAACCCTCTTAGTTACCCTGCTTGAAACAGAAAAGGCAAAGACTTTGGGCTGGTAGAGTTTGTTCTTATATTGGGTGTGAAAAAGAACAGAGGCAGGTACATGATGATCTTGAGGATCCAAGCATACAAAATATATCTAATTTGGTGCAGGGGGAGGTGTTGCTGGCAGCTTTTAGTACTTCCAATCCATGGAACAAGATGAAGAGTTTCATAGTATCACACACTGGCAAGGCAGAAGGGGACGGGGAAGCACTAGCTTCGTCTGTCTTGCTCCTCTTGAGTGTGTACAATAACTGTCTCCTGAGGGGATGAGAAGTATAAATCACTCCTGGTAACTCCTTGCATCTGTTCAGTCTTTTTCTCTCTCAAAGAGGTTCTAGGGGTATATATTGATGCGAGGTAAAATAATTATCTATCTTCTGCCCTTCTGGGGTTGTTCACATGACACAACCAAACGCTATAGGTTGTTTACCCCATGCTGAAACTGCAGCTGCTATTTTGAGGATGTAGTTGTTGTCAACTACCCAGAGAACCTTTGGATGTTGGGCAGTGTAGCAATATAAATGGATAAACCAATACCACCACCCAAAATCTGCTTGAGGGTTCTCATTTATTTGGAACCCATCAAATGGAGGCTATGCAAGGTTAAACAACCCTCACACAACCCATAGTCTGTTCTGGTGTTAAATAGATAACCCAGGCAGCCAAACTGCAATGGAATGCCCAATGCAAATTACACCAGTCCAGGAATGGGAAGACCCACACACTCCATGGGAGTAGGGAATCAAAGCCATGTTCCACTGTTGGAACAGACTGCTGGTTATGTGTGAGGGTCGGAAGTCATGTTCACTGATTTCATATGGCACGACAACCCCTAGGCAACCTGTAAGTCACAACACATCTGAACCAGGCTTCTTTTGGCATTCATCTGTTCCTCTAACCAATAAAAGCAGTAAAATATTGCTTTGGTTACAAAGGAGGAGGGGAGGGGTTCGGGGAAGGCTTCATCTAGAGCATCTATTGCCAGTGAGGTGTATTGGGAAGAGCACCTGAAAGCTGAATTTTTAACCATCAGGGAGAGCCATTGCTCAGACCAAAACCATATATTAAGCCAGCAGTTGGCAGTAGGCCAGACCTACAATAGCCTATGTCAGCTGTGTGAGGAGAAAGGGATTCTCTTTCTACTGGAACCTCATCAGAAAAAAATCCATAAGCCGAATATGTTTTCTAAGTGTACACAGTCAATATTGCTAATATAGTCATGTTGTTTACAGGCCATCTGGTTACCCCCATATTAACCAAGGAGGAATGATGGGAACTGGACCTCCCTATGGCCAAGGAATTAATAGCATGGCTGGCATGCTGAATCCCCAGGGCCCACCATATTCAATGAGTGGAAATATGGCCAACAATTCTGCAGGTAAGGCATGCTGTACTCAGTCTTCTACTAAGTTTCTTAGAGTTTGAGATGGACCACTGGAAAACATGCTCATGTTTGTGCTTGATTCTCCAGGGATGGCTGCAAGTCCTGAAATGATGGGACTTGGGGATGTGAAACTAACACCAGCTGCAAAAATGAATAATAAGGCAGATGGAACACCAAAAGCTGAATCCAAGTCAAAGGTAAAAAAAAAGTTTCTTGTATTCATTATGAAAGTTAGACCACTTGTTTCACATAAAAGTTTTTAAGGTGTGAGGATTTCTTGATGTGCATTTCATTATAACTTATGCACTTGGATTATGTTGAAGGAATAAGGCCTTTTCTTGCTAATTATTTTATCCCACATTCTGTAGCTTTTGAAAAGTATCACTACCTCTTATGAGACTTTTGTTCATTCACCTTCAGAGCATATCTAATAGAAATGATAGGCTTCTTTAAAACTAGTTTGCAGTGTACCTGGGGAGCATACTTGGTCTGTGTCTCTCTCATTACTCACTGTATATTATACCTTTGGCCTGGGATTTACTTCCAATAGATGGCCTCAGGGCTTGCATTGCTAGCAGGGTACAGATTTTTGCTCCAAAGCACTTGATTCTACCTCTGATTTGATCTGTTACACCCGTGAACCTTCCCTGTGGAAGACTTGAAATGGAACATCTCACCCATTCAGTGCAGAGCTCTTGTGTATAGAAAGCAAACCACACACTAGCTTATGGACCAGCATCAACTTTCAAAAGTGCACAGAAATGCCTCTCCGGCTATAGGTGCCAACACAATCTTCTCTCATGCGGTCTTTATAGGGAGTGTGCAGTAATAACAGGAACACCTAATCATATTGCAGATTGAAATGGAGAAACAGCTGCACTGGAGTTAAGTAGCGTGAGCTGCTAGGGACTCTTTTTTTTGCTTTTTAACAATGAGCTAATTTCCACTGAGTTCCTCCTTGGTTATGCCTCATTTAGTAAACATATGTGATTATATTCCATACAATGACTGGGTTCAAACAACATGAGAACCTGGCATTGGGTCACTAGCCACTATGGGTTGTCATGTCATCCAAACCCAGTAAGCCATCCTGAGAGGCAGTGGTCTGGCTGGTTATTCAACCCAAAATGGCATGTTGCTGGAATCCAGGAGAGGAATTTTATACTGGGTCAACGGGATCCGCTAACAAGAGCTAGCACTCTTGCCACTTTTGCCTGGCAAGAGTGGGAAAACTCCTGCCTTCTTTACAAGTTCACACCTGCCACCACCAGTGACAGCCCCTTTGCAGTGATGCTGGATTACCACCACTACCTTCCCCCCGATAATTGCACAACTCTGTCATTTTTTTAAATGTTTCTCATTCTTTCATGGGTGTGCAAGCATGCACTTATGGCTGTCCAGTTCTGCCTTGTCAGTGGCCATGCAAGTTCCGGCTTTCAGAGGGAAGTAAAAGATTGACAAGGAGAAACTCTGAATGGGCTAATTTGCATACAGTCACCATCTGTCACTTGAAAAGTAAAGGGGAAAAGGAGCAAAGTAGCTGAACAAAAATGTGCATCATCACATTTCACATAGAATGCCCATATTATACATTAAGAATCCATATTATACATTAAGGTGGCATCTAAACTCACCGTGAGTGGGCAGAACCATTTCTGTCTGGCTGACAAACTTGCCAATCCTAGCTTCATTTCACTAATGCAGTTTTCTTACTCCAAAGGATTGTAATAATTCTCAGATGTTAACTTTTATGATAAGAGAAAGTATAGTGATTTCCTGTTCTTTTTAGTATGCTCCTTACGTATAGCTCTTAATGTGGCTTTTTCAATAACAATCTACCTGTAAGGTTGGCAGTTGAAATTGCTTAATTCTGTTGCATGGAGGAGTGGCTTGGCTTGTCAAGAACATTGGTAGATAAAATGTCTATGTTTGTATCAACCGAAAGTGCAAAGTTTTAATAGACCGTACCTAATGGAAGAAAGCCATTCTGTGATACCCCTTCTTCCATCTGAGGGTATAGAATGTCTTCTGTTCCTGGATGTAGTACAGGAGTAGCATTCTAGAACTGGGCCACACCAATTGCAGGTGCAGTTAATCTGGAGCCCATGCTGAAAGGCTCCATATACACGCTTTTAGCGTGTCCAGCCCTGCATTTTTTTCCAAAAGAGAACTTCTTGGCAGTGAATTTGTGTCTTCCCAAAAAAAAATACAACAGTTGGAAGACACATAGTCAGTCTTCCAGAAAGGACGCTTGTACAATATTTGATTCCTGATCTTATCAACCTGAAGTGGGATCGAAATCCAAAGTAGGCCAGCTACCAGGAGATCATAGTTCTTGGAGCAAAGCCTTGCAGGATTTTTTCTGTCCTCCCCCCCCCCCCAAATTATCAGTGTGTATGCTTAAAGGCAGCAAAGTAAAGGAATACTTGCGTTGAATAAAATTTTAAAATCCACTTATAGAACAACTACAGTAACACTGTTGCTCTGAACAAAGAACCCAGAGCAGTGGCACTACACAACCTAGCAGCCAACCTCAAAGAGAGTCTTCCATGGCACATGAGATACAAAAGCTCCTAGCCTCCTGGTAACCAGGGATCCTGGACAATAATGGCTGCCCACTTTGTCAGACTGCAAATAAGACCCCTGCAGCTGTGGTTCATCCACACCTACTGCGCAGAGGACAACCCCACAACACCATCCTGAACATCCCCCTCTCCACCCAGAACCGCCTGTAGTGATGGAGCATCCCATGCAACCTCATAGCAGAGATCAGTTTCCTTCTCCAGAGCTGATGATCACCATCACCACAGATGGGTCCAAGACAGGCTGGGTGGCACACTGTGGTGACCTGCAAGCCCAGGGATTCTGGAACCTTGGAGAAACTGGCCACCACAGCAACTTCCTGGAGATGCTGCCTGCACGGAAGGCACTGATCACCTTTCAAATCTCCCTGTGCAGTCAATGCATACAGATTGCTACAGACAACTCAACTGTGATGCTCTATCAGAACAGGTAGGGGAGGCGCAGCCCATTCCACTCACCAGGCTAGCCATAGACATATGGGACTGGTGCATTGCCAGAGATGACATAATCACAGCAAATCACAGGGCAGGTAAAAACATCAGCTTGGCAGACACCCTTAGCAGTGCAACTCTTGACTCACATGAGTGAGAGTTGAACAAGATGATCCTCTGTGACCTCTGTGACAGATGGGGGACCATCAGTGGACCTCTGCTACAGCCCACAGCATGATATGCTCCCAGTTCTGCTCCAGGACACGACAGGGAACTGGCTTCCTGAGGTACACCTTCCTCCTCTGATGGAGTGGAACCCTCTTCCACATCACCAGGACAGTCACCAAGATCAGGAGGGATGGGATGGACTGCATTCTCATCACCCCATGGTGGCCATGACAGTCATGTTTTGTCCAGCTCTCCCAGAGGGACTTCATCCACTTACCACACTGCCAGGACCTCATCTTACAGAACCTGTGCTGAATTTTTCACCCAGATGTCAGAACTCTATGTCTCACAGCCTGGATGATCACCCCCTGGAGTATGTAGGGAATACCACTATGGCCAGAGGTGTCACCCATACTGTATGCAGCCCTGAAGCCATCCACAGGAAGGTCCTACTTGGCAAAGTGGAATACCATCACAACCTTTGCATGTCCGGAAGATTTCAATTCACAGCAGGCCACCTTTGAACACTTCCTGCAAAGACGTTTCTGGAAAGGTCTCATCCCCTCAATGATCTGAGTTTACCTGGCAGCCATCTCCTTCCTTTACCCAGCAATTGAGGGGACATTAGTCTTTGCCCACCCATTGGCACACAAGTTCCTGAGGGGACTGCGAAACCACCACCACCCAGCCCCACACCTTAGCATGGAGCCTGTCAGTGGTGCTACACACCACCAAAACACCTTTCAAGTCCCTGGCTACAACTGACTTGTGCCTCCTATCCTGGAAGGTGGCCTTCCTAGTGGCCATCACATCAGCCCATCATGCCAGCAAGCTCTACACCCTCCATGCTGAACCATCATATCTGACCTTCCAAAGGAACAAGGCCATCCTCTGCTTGGACCCTGCCTTCCTTCCTAAGGTCGTCTCACTTTTTTATCTTGTTTAGGACATTGTCCTCCCTACCATCTTCTCCATCCAGTCCACTCTAATAGAGTCCACCCTGCACCAGCCCGACATCAGGAGGGGCTTTGCCTTCTACAAATCCAGAACTGAATCATTTCACCACTCCCCAGACTGTTCATCTGTTACAGCGGACATTGAAAAGGATACCTGCTCCTTTCACAGAGATTATCCTGCTGGGTCTTGAGCACCATTTGCCTAGCATAAAAGATGTCATGCCTCACTAGGTGACTGAGGGCCCCTTCCATGTGTGTACTGGCCATGTCCACAGCCCTCTTGGTTGGGATCCCCCTGCAGCCACATGGTCCATGCTTTCAATAGTCATCAGGCACCACTGGCTGGATGCCCAGCAGGGCTGACTGCTCCTTCAGCAGGGCAGCCCTCTCCTCCATCCTCCAGTGATGAGAGCATCCCTCCATCCTTCACAGGGTAAGCCAGCTAATTACCCATATGAGGAATGCACAGAGATGGCAACGAGGAAAGGCAGGTTGCTTACCTGTAACTGTCATACTTCAAGTGGTCATCCGTGCATTCACACAACCTTTCCTCCAGCCCCACTTGCTGTCATCCCCTCATCTACTGCCCTTACTCTTCTGAAAAACTCCAGGCTGGACTGGTGTTCCTCTTCTCTCCTCTCCTTAGTCAGATACCATTGGCAGGCTCCTTAGGAACGAAGAGAGTTGTATGGGGAGGGGGTCCCACCCAAAATGAATGCTTAGTTATAGAAACTCCCAACAATAGCCTCTGCAAAGGCACAAAGCCCGTATGTGTGAGTGCACAGAGGACCACTCGAAGAATGACAGTTGCAGGTAAGCAACCTGCGTTTTTCATCAGAATATCTTGTTTTTCCCTGATGTCACCAGCATCCTTCACTCAAAATGACAAGAGTGTATACACCCTTACATCTCACCTCGATTGATTGTCAGCATCATGAGGCATCAGTTCCCTGCTCTTCTGTGAACACCTACGGCTGGAAAATACTGACCCCACTCACTTCACTTCACTTCACTACACTTTGCCAAGTCCCGCCATCTCTTCAATCCCTTGCGTCTACCACAGAGCGCCTTGTCTGTTCCTTGATTTGCACCGTGATTGATTGGTTGTATTGCAGCTTCATCTTCATTGGCCCGTTCATTTGTCACCTTTCACAAATTCAGACTTAAAAAACCAAACACGTACTGAAACTCCTCTTTCCCCTTATTGCTTTGAATATGTACAATGCTTTTCCTATTGGATTCATATTCTGAAGTCTGATTCTAGAAATACCTTTTGTTGCGAGGGAGCAGAACACATGCCTCTTTTCAGAGATGTATGTTTTGAGGTATGCTTTTATACTACAAGATTCAATGTTTGAGAGCAGTTGAGCATACCAGTTACCTTGTTTAGTACCACTCCATGGATGCTGGCTCTCCTCCTTACTATGTATCTACTTCCAGTGCTGAAGGTTGTCTTTAGAGAAAACAGAATAACTTGTTCCTGAAGATTTCTGTTGGGCTCTGTAGCATCTTGTTCTCAGAGTTGGGTCAAGGGCTGTCTGATTGTCCTGAGGAATGTTAGTTACTACCTGGTCTACCTCCATTTCGGTGAAGAGAGAGAACAGTCACTGTTGCATGCGAGCTTTCTTTCTGCAAGGATCAACTGATGCAATAGTTTTTTCCGAGTCTTTTGTAAGACTTTTAAAAAATTTTTACTCTTTCCATAATGGTAGGCATAGAGTCAAACATTCTACTAGGGCCAACTTTGATTGTTTTGTTCTTCCTGACTTCTGACTTGTTGCATAAAAACTGAAAACAGCTGGACTAAATGAATATGCTTGGGGTAGTGATACATTTGGACTGGGTGAGCCTTATGTGGGCCTTACATGCCCCCCCCCCGCCCCAGCTGGCTGGGTTCCACTGCCAGGGTGGCAAAATTGGGGCAACTTTGCTAGCAGCAAATAAGCCGTACAGGGAACATGTGCCTTGTAGGCAAGCAAAATTGTGCTCCCGGACCTTCCTCTCTGATTTCGCAATTGTGTGGGTTCCTGTGGGAGAAGTGGTTCCTTTTGGTAGCCTAATCCCAGACTGTAGGCTTTGAATTCTGCTTGGAAAAGCAGAGATGTTGAAATACAGGTGTATGTAACTTGTTAATTCTAGTAGATCATGGGTATTACCCTTGCCACCAAATTCTGAACTAGCTGCAAGTTCCTGAAGAATTTTCAAAAGCAGACCCACATATCATGTAGCTAAATGTAGGTAACTCTGACAAGAGCATGCCTTTATTTATTTGTTTGTTTGTTTGTTTGGAAATTTATAGGCCGCCCCTTGCCACAAGCCTTCCCAGGAAAGGATCAAATCTGTAATGATCTTATAACTTAAATTGTTGGCTAATTTTTGACAGTATTGTACTGAATAAAGCTGCATTTCAGCACTTTAGCTGCCATCATGTATGACTAGCAAATTCTTTCAGAATGGGAAAACAAAGCTTTGCTCAAGTTGTGTTTGAAGTTGCTCTGTGATTCTCTAGCCTGCTTCTTTCTCTCATTTTTCCCTTAGAAATCCAGTTCCTCCACAACTACAAATGAGAAAATTACTAAACTATATGAACTGGGTGGTGAACCAGAAAGAAAGATGTGGGTAGATCGCTATTTGGCCTTTACAGAAGAGAAAGCAATGGGCATGACCAATCTTCCAGCTGTGGGACGGAAACCCCTCGACCTGTATCGGCTGTATGTATCTGTGAAGGAGATTGGAGGCCTGACTCAAGTAAGTGAACAGTTAATGGAGAGCAGTTGGATGATATTAAGGACGATGTTTATATTTGCTAGAAGTCTTTCCTAGGGAGCTCTCTTGAGAAGACACTTAGCTGTATCTAGCATCATAACCAGGATTTGATACACAGTGCCATCCTTCTGTCTGTTTCTATGACAAATTCTAGTACTCCTAAGAAACATTCTTAAAGGTTCTGTGTTGAAGATAGTTGCTTATTTTTGCAGTACTGGTAATCAAGTTGCTACTTATCTGCATCCTTTCATCCAGTTCAGGGTTGCACTACTATTTACATCCACCTAATTTTGATCATCTGGTGCATGTGGCTTCTCTTGAATGTGTTTGTTTATCCCCTGAGAAGGACAGCTGAATTGCTCATCACTCCTCTTAAATTGTTAAAAAAAACCTGTTGGGGAGCCTTCCAAAACTCGGCACCCTCCAGAAGCTTTGGACAACTCCCAACACTCCTTACCATTGGCCACTCTGGCTGGGGCAGATGAGAGTTCAGTTAAAGTACTGAAGCGTTTGCTTGGACTAGGGTGCGAGTTTTCTTGCCTTCTCAAACCCTTTTAGGGAAACCTATTTCTTTACCTGTTGCAAGTTTAGGAAAGGGTATGTGGCCTTGATTTTTTAAAAAGTTGTCCCTTCTGGCTTTGTGCAGGTTAACAAAAACAAAAAATGGCGTGAGTTAGCCACCAATTTGAATGTGGGCACCTCCAGCAGTGCTGCAAGCTCCCTGAAGAAGCAGTACATCCAGTGTCTCTACGCCTTTGAGTGTAAGATTGAGCGAGGTGAGGACCCTCCCCCAGACATCTTTGCAACCGATTCAAAGAAGTCACAGCCCAAAATACAGCCTCCATCTCCAGGTGAGTCAAGCTTGGCTTCTGAAGCCCATTTGTATTCAGACCGCCCTAAATTATCTAGATCAATATCCAATAGACCATGGCCTGTACAAACAAACCACAAATGCTGAACAGAGTACTAATTTCTGCTAGAAATTAGAATTGTGCCATTTTCAGTTAGGCATAAAGGCACACTTGCAAAATCCTCATGTAAGCAGGCTTTTTTGTGTTTTGCTGGCTTATTTATAATATTTGTAAGGGTGTTAACGTGTGGATGAAAATCAATGGTGGTTCTGCTTGCTTCAGGCAGAGTAGCTTTTTAATGTTGTACACGGATGCAGAGACAGGTGGCCAAGTCATCCAGTTGACTTTTCATTCTCTGTTTGGCTTCAGGCATGAACAATTCTTTCAGTGTGTCTAGATGACATCCTAGCTGTTTAAACTAAAAATTTATAATTGAACAGTCTGGGAAGATGGATTAAGCGTAATGCATATCTGGTTGCTCATAGGACTCCAGGTTTAGATTAGAAGTCTTGGTGTCTGATCTAGATCTTTAGAAGGAAACCTGATTTCAACAGATAATAACTCACATACTGCATGTTACGTTTTCTCTTAACATTAGAAATGGGCAGTACAAGTTTTTGTCTGTTCTATAAAGTACTTCTATTACTTATGAACTGTATTTGTGTTGTAGCCTTATGTCTTCTGGAGACCGATGTATCATTAAAAATAGCCAGAAACATCACTAGTGATAAGGAATTTTCTTTAGTTGCAGAGTGCCCCTGAGGAAGGCAGCATTCTCTGAAGCATTGGGAGACTGGCACAAAATAAACTGGCACCCATATGATCTTGTTTTATTTTTATTTTCATGCTTTCACTTTTCATTTGTCAGAAAAAGGTAGTCTGTTACCAAATGTCCTCATTTACATGCATGCATGAACTTGCATATTCTACACTTGTACCCAACAAAACTGAAAATATAGGGGGCTTTGGCAGAAGTATTATGCATACAGTAGATTGATTCTACACAATTCTGTTAAAGTTTAACAGAAAATGGAGAAATTATCTCACTGAGTAAACAGTTTTATTTTATTGCAGATAACATAATTAATTTTACAGAACATAATTTTTGATCGCTATACAACCACTGGATTGGCAAATATCCCTAACAGAAATATAGAATTAAGAAATAACTTAGAACAATGGTCTACACTCCCAGATTATCCAATGCATCCCCCAGGGGGAGAGATAATCTAAAAATTCAGCAATAGATAAAGTTTTCCACTTATTTCCTACTTCAAGGCATAGGATTTCAAGAGACTCATAAGGCATCAACTGCCCCAAGGGTTGTAGAACCATACTTTGTACCTATTTATTTATTTCATTCCTATACTTTCCCCATAGCTGAAGCTGTCTGGGTGGCTTACAACAATGTATAAAACAACAAAATACAATACAAATACTATAAATTCATTTTAACATTGTTTTAACATTAATTTAAAATAGCTTTAAAATATAGTAAAAAAAGGACTCTGCAAAAAGAAAACATCACCTGAATAATCCCATCAGGTTCCTGGATAACCAAGGAGATCTTTAAGGCTTCCACATAAACGTCTGCCTTGACCTGGCACTGAAAAGGTGGCAAGTTCGGCTCTAGACGGGATGCAGCAGGGAGGTTGCTCCAGAGGTGGGGGGCCAGCACAGAAAAGTCCCTCCCTCGTCCCCCGAAGCTTCCATGGGGTTGGCATTTGGAATAAGACCCCAGAGGTTGAATGTAGAGCCTGAAACCCTTTAGTGTCCCAGGCAGACTTTTTGAGCTCACTGTATGATTGGATTGTATCAAAGACATGGAAGCCAGCTATAAATCTGCAGTGGGTGCTTCATGGGGATGACGGTTGCACACAGGGCAACAGATGGTTTCAGCCAGGTGAGGAAAAGAACCTCTCACCCTGGAAAAGCAGGGTAGACTCCAGAGTAATGAGGAGAGAATGCCAGGAAGCATCATGAATCCCAGCTGGATCTGGAGTTGTGCAACAGGTCTGTCCACACTGAGCATCACTATCTAACAGTGTATGGGATGCCTGAACTCAGAGGTTCAGGAGCACAAACTGGTGTGAAGTAGAACAAAGAGATAATCCTTTTGAATGTAGGTAATGAAAACCCTTCCTTTGGTTTCTTGGCTACTTGACTGAATTAAACCCAGATGACTACACAAGTCATGTTTCTGAGGAACAGTAGAGTAGAGATGCTTAGAAGAAGGATACCATGATGGCCAGGTGATGCTTCAACTGCCTGCTTTAATGGGCTGATGTGTCTTGAGATGAGGAAGCTTTGGGACAGGGTTATCTGTCCTTCCAAGGCTGTAGACTGGCCCATTTAAAGATACCTGCATGGGTTGCTCAAATAGGAGGAGAACTTGATAATCCTTAAATTTGGCTTAGAAGTAATTTTAGATACATTTTGATCCTTTCTCGGGAATTCCTGGGTTTCCATGTTGTAGAAGGGTAAATCCTTTGTTGCACTTTGGACACATCATGAGAGGGCAAGACTCACTGGAGAAGACAACCATGCTAGGGAAAGTAGAAGGCAGAAGAAAAGGAAGATCAGATCAGGATGTCAGGCAGGAGACCTTTCCCATCACCTACAGCTTGAGCATTTTAACTAAAAATACCAGAGATCAAAGCTGGAATCTTCTACAATGATGGCATGTGCTCTACTGCTGACCCATAGTCCATCACCTGGAGCAGTTCTGTCTGCTTGAACATATTAAACTCCAGCAGATGAAAGTCTTCTTTTGGGGCAAAATTTGAGGAGCATGGTACTCCCTGGGAGTACAATGTGCTTTTCACCCCACTGATTAACCAGCCTGAAATCCAGAGCTGGAATGTGGACTGGGTTAAACAGAATAGAGCCTATAGGTACCCTGCATCATCCACTTTGTGCAGATTCTTGTTCTTTGTGGTGTGTGAATTCCTTTCATATTTAAATTATGTCCTATGGATGTTTACCCTGAGTAAATCTTAGCTGAGGATCATTTTGAATTCTCAGACTAAATGTTGCTGCAGCTCCTGACCAGTAGCAGCTGTTGTGAAAAGGTGTGCCATGCTGCAAGGAGGATTTAACATTATGAAAGCTCTCCCTTTCCGTATCATGTGGGATATTCCACCCCACTCTGCAGATGATATGATGGAGGCATCAGGGTGTGTTCTTGTGCAGCAGCATTTCCATGAATCCCAACACACCCCACCTTAAAAAGCAACCATTGGTGAATTTATTCCTGGCTGTTTCTACATTTTGGGTTGGATCCAGTATCTGCCATCTGCAAGGGGAAGGGCTTTGAGTTTTGGGTAGTTCCCCCTGCCACACACACACACACACACACACACACACACACCATAACTAATTCCATTCAGCAGGGTCTTCTCACTATAGTTCATCTTGGAACAACCCAGAGTTTACAAGCTCTGCAGTCTTGAACACAAGTGGAAGGTGAGCATGCATGCTGATTCTTGACCGCTCTCACTGAGATAAACAGCCCAGGAATGCTGTATCCTTAGCTTGTTTGTTGTGATGTTCAAACCTAGAACTCTGGTCTGTTGAGAGACAAGACAACCTGGAATTGGAACCCATGGATTGGCTGTCCTCAGACAACCAAGAATTCTGGATTTGGACATCAGAATGTTTGCCTCAGTGGGAGATACCGGGAAACTGGAAATCAATGGGATGGTTGCTTTCTTCTTTCCTATGGCTGCAGTGTGTGAATTTTTTGGGGTGCTTTTAGGGGTTGCCATAGGAAGGAGTGGAAAATGAGTTATCTTTCACCAGCACAGTTGAGTCAGCATAATCGGGAAACTCAGCCCCAATTTACTATATTTCATTTTTTTATTGGAGAGGTTGTTTGATTGTGGCAGTAATTGGTGATAACATAATCATCATCACAGATTTTTCTGTGTCAGTTAGCATCTGTTGTGGGATCAGGAAACCATTGCCTTCACTAGTCATTATAGTTTATGCTACAATAAAACTGATAGTTTTTAAGGTGCTATGATAGTTATTGTTTGGTTTGCTACTGCTCTTAATATTGGGCCAGAGGCACAAAGCTGCAAATACTGGCTCTTGGCTTCTTACAGTTTCCATTGAAAGGCTGATATGTGTAGCTAGGACTGCCCTATTCCCTGAGGTGCGTCTCCAGGCACTGCATGGTCAGTGGAAGGCCTTGCTTGCTGAAGATGCTGGGTGCTCCCAGAGTGGGACAAACCAGCAGCACCCTCCCTTCTCCTTGTACAAGGGGCATCTCTGTAAGGCACGTAAGGGTGCCAGCCCCTGCTACGTCAGTTGCATCTTCTGGCTTAGACGCTGCCTCCTGGACTGCTGCAGCATTAACTTTCTCCTCCGCTCCCACCCCCTCCATCCTCCCCCCTTTCAGCTTTTTCTGGCTCCTGGTTATGAATGAATAGTAACATGTGCCCTGGGAAGTGCAGCCAGTTAGGGTTGAATTCACAGTGTATGGAATTGGCACCCCTCCAGCAGTTTGTAAATTCGCGAGTTGGGAGGGCCAGCAGGGGGTGGGGACGGACAACAAATGGCAGCAACACAGGGAATGTCTCGAAACCTCTTCCTGCTGATGTCAGTGCATTAGAATGCAGCGGAGACTTGGCTTGCGGGATTCCCAGGGGAACGGAATGGAGCTGAAAGGCGAATGAATGGGGAGAGCGGGTGGGGGAGGGGTTATGAATGGAGCTCCCTGCTGGCTCGCCTCCGCCCCTCCTCCTTGGGAGATGTCCCCAGACTGGGAGGGAGCAGAGGGAGAGGGTGCCAGGAAGGTGGGGCGTAAACAAACATGACCCGCATGTGACCTCCAGAGGATTTTAACGAATAGCTGAAATGACTCATCAACTCACAGGGCTGAGGCGAGGGATATCTGTGCCGAAAGTGGTAACTAATGGAAAACTTAATTAAGAATTTGCCTCTGCTCACGCGGGCTCGGAGGTGTGTGCACCGGCCTGAGCGATGGCACTACCAGAGACTGCAGCCGGGCTGGAACCACACTGCATCCTAACTTTCAGGCAGACTGTCCAGTGACTTTGTGTCAAATGGGAGGCAAGTGGCCGCTTGCTCCCTTTTGCTTGTCCCTGTGCAGGAGAGGCTGTCTCATGTTCATGGGAAGAACCCAGTGGAGGTGAAAGATGTTGTGGTCACAGACTTGGAGAGTAATGGTGAAGCGTGGATCCCCCAATGAGGAGTTGAGGGGTTATCTGCCTGGCCTTCCTTACTGTACCAGGGGACCTCAATTAATTAATTACTTTCTTGCACTGCCCAATAGCTGATGCTGTCTGAACAGTTCACAGCAATTAAAACAATAAAATATGAGACATAATATTAGAGTTTTAAAATTTCAGGATAGCAGTAACCAAATAGAACCTCTAGCTATTGCACTGCCAAGTTGTATAGTACTATACCAGAATTAAAACAAATGATAAAAAACTAAAATGCCTGTAAAAATAAAAAGATCTCTTTACTTGGTGCCAAAAAAAGCAAAGTGTGGATGCCGGATCTGATCTACTTCTGAGTAATGGTGTAGAACTGCCGCCTCCTAGAAGTGCTGTTCAGAATGTTGCTCCTCAGACATGAGTCTGCATAACCTGGTCTTGGGAAAACATTGTTTAGAACTGTGAACATCTGATCACACAGTTGGGCAGAAGAGGCAGAATGCTGTGTGGTAAAGAGGAGGTGCCACCATCCTGGTGAAAATTCATTTCCTGTACCCCAAGGTATGTAAGGCCCCACAGAGACTGCAGTGTAGATTCTCCTCCACTTGTGTGCCCACCAATATGATTGGGATCCCTGAGGGTTTTGCATAATACCTTCTACTTACCATGGAGCTGATGTCTCTCTTCTCCACTTGCAGCGGGTTCAGGTTCCATGCAGGGTCCGCAAACACCTCAGTCCACCAGTAGCTCCATGGCTGAAGGAGGAGACTTGAAGCCCCCAACTCCTGCATCAACACCACACAGTCAAATGCCCCCTTTGCAAGGCATCAGGTATTGTGCAGTCACTTTTTACTACTCATGTCACACGTCTGTTGTGCCTTGTCAGAGCTTTGCTTATAGGCATCATAGGACTGGTGGTTGTTTGCATCAATACGCAGATTAAAGCAGTTCCTCCTTTCTGTTGGGCCAGGAGTAACTCAGTAGGCCTTCAGGATGCCTTTCCCGATGGCAGTGACCCTACGTTCCAGAAGAGGAACTCGATGACTCCTAACCCAGGGTACCAGCCCAGCATGAATACTTCCGACATGATGGGCCGCATGTCCTATGAGCCAAATAAGGATCCATATGGCAGTATGAGAAAAGGTGAAAATGCTTCTTATGCTCAAGTACACTTGCTGAGTTCTCTAATCCTATGGAAGCAATGGGATGAATCTGTTCAACTTGTTTGCTGTTGAAAAGAGGAATGGCTCTTGTATTCTGACAACTTTCTTTCCTCACTTTCAGGAAGTGATCCTTTTTTGCCCTCAGGGCAGGGCCCCAACAGTGGTATGGGTGATCCTTATAATCGAGCTACAGGTCCAGGGATGAGTAATATGACCATGGGGCAGAGGCAACATTATCCATATGGCCCATATGACAGAGTGAGGTGAGTCTAGATGCTTTTGATCCTACATTGGCGCATAAGGGATTGCTAGACGGTGGGGCATCAGCAGTGTCTGAGGAACTTGGGGAGGCTGAAGTCTGGCACCCATCCTGCTTTGAGGGGTCTTGTGGACAGCTGGTTTGCCACCATGTGAACAGCATGCTGGACTGGATAGATTATTGGTATGATCCAGCATGGCTTTTCTTATGTGCAGGTGTTTTTATTTTACATTTATTTCATTTAATGTACATGGTCACCTGCTTCCTCTGAACTATGAGTCACTGAGGTTTGGGTTTGTGAGTAAGGAAAGTTTTTGAGGAGCAGGTTGGTAGCAGGAGAACTAAATAGGGACAAGAAAAGGACGAGAGGATTAAGATCTTCCATCTGGTTTACACGCAATGCTAATCAGTTATCCATTTAACCCATGATTAACCCAGGGTTGTGCTACCCAGGGTTTGTCTAACAGACAGTCAGACAAACTGCAGTTCGTTTTATCAATCACTGGGTGATTGCTGCCCTCTTCTTCCCCCTGTCCTTCACCCTGTATGTCAGATGCCTCTATGGGAAGTGTACCATGTAGATTGACCGGTGTTTGTTTTTTTACCACTCTTGCTTGTCATCTCTGGAGCCTGTTCTGGAAATAGTTCATGACCAATCCTTTGGTCTGGATTCACACAGAACAACCTATATGTTAAACAGCATAGACAGTCCAATAACAAGCAAGGTTTGTTTTTGAGGATTGCTTGTGATTAAAATCCATGGTTTATTGGTGTGGCTGGGTTTGAACATAACAAACCATCGGTCAAATAAACCAAGAGTTAGTATTTCATATGGACAAGGTCATAAGCCAATCTGACTGAAAATTATGAAGGATATGATGATAGAAGCTGTCCTCTGTTTCTTGAATTACAAAAGTTTATATAAATGCTCTCAACTTTGCCAAATAAGAGCATGTTAATGCCTTTAAAATTCTAAGAATTTCAAAATTTGATTATTTAAATAATTGCAGAAGGCTGAGAGTTCTGAGTTTAAACAAGAGGTTTGTAATTTGTATGCATATTCCCAGTGGTGATTGTCCTGTTAATTTCCAAGTGTTATAGAGGAAGACCAGAATAATATTATTTGCTTTTCGGCGTTATTTTCGTCGTTATTTGCTTTTCGGCGCCAGGCGAAGACCTTTTTATTTAGACGGTATTTTAAATGTTAATATTATTTTTAATTTAAGATTAATTTATTGGTTTATTTATTTACGTTGTATGTTTTTATATTTAACCTGGAGATGGGCCAGTTTTTAATATTGTATATGTTTTTAGTGATTGTGAGCCGCCCCGAGGCTGTTGCAAGGGGCGGCATATAAATATTTATATATGTGTTCACCTCTAGGACTGAAGCAGGAATGGGGCCGGAAGCTAATCTAGGAACCGGAACGCCCCAGCCCAACATCATGCCTTCCACCCCCGATTCAGGGATGTATTCTCCAAGCCGCTATCCTCAACAGCCGCAGCAGCGGTAGGTTCTTCTGTTGTATCAGCAACACAGTCTCTGCAATAAATGAATGTAATGATGTTCTGTGTATCTGGAAGAAAATTAACCATTTGATCTTTTCTGTAGACATGATTCCTATGGCAATCAATTTTCCACTCAAGGTACATCCTCGGGCAGCCCCTTCCCCAGCCAACAAACCACCCTCTATCAGCAGCAGCAGCAGGTGAGTTCCTAGAGCTTTTGATGTTTGCCTGGCAGCGCATGAGCATTTGCTAGGAAACTCCTTTGTACCAGGAGGGTATGGCTTCATTTAGAAGGCAGTGGGCTTTGCTGGCTTTACGAAGGTGCACCTTCTGCCACCTGCTTGAGTTTTAGGGAACCTTTCCATGTATATTTTGGATCCCAAGAAATTGTAGGCCTTGATCAGGCTTTGCCTGTCTTGGGCAATGGACTCTGGAGGAGAAACAAAATGCACTCATGTTTAAACAAAGAGATTTTTCTTTTCTTTTTTTAATAAAGATTTTTATTAAGATTTTAAACTAAAAACTAAAAACATCAATCATCAAATATATTGGATGTGCTGAGTCAGCCCCCTACAACATATCTTTTTTAACATTCTATAATCATATTCAAATCGAATTATAAAAATTTAAAAATCTAAGCCAAGTCCCATTTCTCCAGCCAGTCATAAAAAAGGTCCCAAGTTTGATAGAAGTCAGTATCTTCTTTCTCCTTCAGTGATAGAGTCAATCTGTCCATTTCTGCACAGTCCAGAATCTTTTTAAAAATCATTTCCTCAGTGGGTAATTCCTTACTCTTCCAGTATTGAGCAAGCGCAATCCTTGCCGCTGTGATTAAATGTAGCATCAAATACATTTCTTGTTTGCTAATATCTTCTGGTATAATGCTTAACAAGAAAATTTCAGGTTTAAAAGCTATTTCCTCAAGCCTAACAAAGAGATTTTTCTGTTGGTTGAAAACTAACATGCTATCTGGAGAAATAGTAGTTTTGAAACATAGCAAGGAGAAACCAAACTTTAGTATGGACATGTTCAGACTGACTCATACATACCCTTCCCTAATGATCTGCCCTATGTAGGAAATCTTGTTTCTAGACTTCTTAACATGCCCTTGTCACAGTGTGATTTTGTGTATGGGGTATGAAATTGTGTATGTGTATGAACTTTCTTCCAGTATTTGGCCAGATTTAGGTTGAACAATCTTCAAACACAGTTTATAGATGCTTATCATTTGGATGAAAGGGTTTACAATTGGAAAATGTGGTCCATAGACAGAAAATCCAGATTATTCACAGAAAGTTAAGAATGCATTATAGTTGGAAACTTGAAAGTTGATAGTTAATAGTACAGAACATGCAGTGGAAGCTTACCTTGCTGTTTGCAATAGGACCTGTTAGACTGTCTAGAAAAGAGAGCTGCTTAAAGGTGACTGGCTTCTCCCTTTCCCCATCCCCAGAATTACAAACGACCGATGGATGGCAACTATGGCCCCCCAGCCAAACGACACGAAACGGAGATGTACAGTGTCCCGTACAGCACAGGCCAGGGGCAAGCCCAGCAGCAGCTGCCTCCGGCACAGACCCAGCCAGCCAGCCAGCAGCAAGCTGCTCAGCCTTCCCCCCAGCAGGAGATGTATAACCAGTATGGAAATACCTACTCTGCCACAGACCGCCGACCTGCTGCAGGGCCGCAGAACCAGTTCCCATTCCAGTTCGTCAGAGAAAGGGCTTCTGCTCCCCCAGGTCCCAGCACGCAGCAGAGCATGCCTTCTCAGATGATGGGTGGTCCCATACAGTCCACTCCGGAGGGCCCCCAGCAGGGCACCATGTGGCAAGGGCGTAACGAGTTGGGCTATAGCTATCAAAACCGGCAGAGCACTGGCTCTGCATCACAAGGGCCGGCGTATCACGGCGTGAATCGAACAGATGAAATGCTGCATCCAGACCAGAGGGTCAACCATGAGGGACCATGGCCTTCCCATGGCAACCGCCAGCCTCCTTACGGTCCCTCTGCCCCAGTGCCCCCAATGACGAGGCCACCCCAGCCCAACTACCCAACCCAGCCTAGCATGCAGAATCACATTCCTCAGGTATCTAGTCCAGCACCTCTTCCCAGGCCGGTGGAAAACCGCACCTCTCCAAGTAAATCGCCATTCCTGCATTCAGGAATGAAGATGCAGAAGGCGGGACCACCCGTTCCTGCCTCACATATAACACCAGCAGCTGTACAACCTCCAATGATACGACGGGACATCACATTCCCACCCGGGTCGGTGGAAGCCACACAACCTGTGCTGAAGCAGAGGCGACGTCTGACCACAAAAGATATTGGTAATTGAATGTTTCCTTTTTTCCTTTCTTGTGTTGATGGAAGGGCGTGTCTTTCAGGGCACGACTTATCCTTCTGTGGATCACTGATGCATAATATTAAGTGAAGGGGCTCTCAGATGCTTACAGTTTGGAAATTTGGTGGTTGTCGTAGCTGTCCACGGCACCCAACATGTTCAGGGCTGCTCATATGCATGGTTTTTCTCTCCCTACGAAAACACAGTAAAAATATCTGAGAGCCACACAAGAGCAGGAGAGATTCCTGTACTTCTTGCAGAATTTGGAAAGTGGAAGTCAGGACAGTTTGAGGAGCTGCTGGTTATCAAACCTTGTGTTGCATGTTCCAGGAACTCCGGAAGCATGGAGAGTAATGATGTCTCTGAAGTCTGGGTTACTGGCTGAAAGTACGTGGGCCTTAGATACCATAAACATCCTGCTCTACGATGATAACAGCATTATGACCTTCAATCTCAGCCAGGTGGGTCAATACCTGCTAGTCGCATGGCTTTGCAATCTGAAAATGGGATTGGAAGAATGATTAGCAGGGTAGATGTGTGCTTCACTTCTGGAGTATGGAATTGGGAGCCTTGGGGATAGTTTAAAGAGAAAAGGATGCTAGACCCTAAGGCTGAAAGGAAGAGTAGGCTTGCAATCCATTAAGGTGGATAGGATTTCTGGTCAGGCCATGGAGATCCCACACTGGCTCCTTGTCCCACTGTTTGACCAGAAGAAAGAAGAAAAAATACGTAGTGTAAGCAAATTTGCATCATTTATGCTGGTAGTAAATGTTCAGCTTTTTTCTAAGTGGATTGTTGAATTTGGAATGTAATGCAACCCAAGCCACTCTGTGGTTGGGTCATGCCAGTCAGTAAATGTACTCTGTGTATATGGAGCCTAGGTAAAGATGTATTCAGCTGTCCTTGTTTGTAAAGATAAAGGGTTTCTTGTAGCACCACCAAAAGATTTAACAAATGTATTATGGTATCGGTGTACAACAGCTTGTATTCATTTAATCATACCACATTGGATTCATCTGATGAAGTAGACTACGGTCCACAAAAGCTTATGTCATACTAAATAAGTTAATCTTTAAGTTGCTTCATGGTGCTTTGTGCTTAGTGCAGCATATCATCTGGAAATCGTCTGATCTGCACCAGCTCCCCTCTAATACAATTGTCTGTAATTAACTTGGGACTCAGGAAGGATGATAGCACAAAATAGTTTTTCACTTCCTCCTTCCTTTTTAAGCATTCATACTCCCTTTTAGATTGGCATTTGGGCAACCTGCTTTCTAGAAACAGATTCCATCCAGGCTGCACTTTAAGCTTGTGTATAAAAACATCAAAGAAGGAACAGAACCTTGTATTGGTACCCTAGCATAGGCATGGTGTAGTAATACCATGCATGTCAGTGTATACATTAAAGGCTTGGCACAGACTCAACATCAACTCATGGTTTGGTGTTACATGAACAAACCTGAAATGAGCCTAGGAATTGTGCACTCCCCCTGTCCTGCACATGCTGTGGATCTCTTCTGTGCGGCAACCACTTTCTGATAACACAACTGAACTGGCAAAACCCTGGTTTATACCTGTCCTACAAACCATGAAGAAAGCCTGAATTGCAAGGCAAATACACACCAGGATAATAAAGAAAGCTTTGGTTGGTGGAGCAGGTTCAAATGGTAGATGTCATGCCAAAATTGGATTTTGATGCAAACTGTGGGAGGGGTAGAGAGAAGTACTGCACAGGAGGAGGGATTGCATAACCCCAGGATATCTACGAAGCTTACTACATAGCACCAAACTACACCTGAGAGCCAGTGTGGTGTAGTGGGTAAGAGCACAGGACTGGAACGCAGGCGACCAGGGTTCTAGTCCCTGCTCAACCATGGAGCCAACTGGTTGACTTTGGGCCAACTGCAGATACTCAGCCCATCCTACCTCACAGGGTAGTTGTGGGGATAAGCTTGAGAGCAGCAGGAGGGGAATGATGGAAGCTGCTTTGAGTTTGTTGTAAGAAGAAAAAGCGACATACTCAATAAGTAAATGACTTGACATTATATCTAAAGTGAGTTATCTTCAAGGGCACGAAATTCTCATGCTGTCTTAGTACACCTGATACTCTTAGTGAATTGCTGTAATAACAAATGAGAAAGTGAAAGACTTTTTCTGCCTCAAAATATAATAAGTAGAAATACATTGAGCACAGTTCAATATATTTGTTCCTGTTTTCTCACTAGCCAGTAGTGAGGAATGCCAGTTGTTCGGCTCCTTGTCCCGTCTAAGCATGTTTGGATTGCAGCATAAGAGTATCAGGCAATCTTCTATGAAGAGTATTTGAGCTTGGGCTGGGGTGAGTGGACATGTGGAAAATAAAAATACACAGTGGCCGGAGAACGGAGAAGTTTATATTAGTATTACCAGCACAGAGAAAGCAGTTAGAAGGACAAAATAACTGTCAATTCTTATGTTCATATTTTCATTTACAGCTCTGTGCAAATCTGCCTGTATCAAGCCAGTCTTAATCTGCTCGTAATTCTTTTGTCTTGCAGCTGCCAGGGTTGTTGGAGCTACTCGTGGAATATTTCCGGCGTTGCCTGATTGAAATCTTTGGAATCTTGAAAGAATACGAGGTGGGAGATCCAGGGCAAAGAACACTATTGGATCCTGAAAGGTTCTGCAAGTCTACGAGTCCTCCTCCCGAAGAAGGGGAGAGGGAGGAACCACGAAGTACTAACTGTGAGGAAGAGGAAGAAGAGGAAGGGGAGGAGGAGGCTGCCTTTGCAAATAAAGCTACGGCACCACTAGAGAGTGAGGAGAAGCTGGTCAGTAAATTTGACAAGCTTCCCGTCAAGATAGTGCAGAAGAACGACCCATTTGTGGTAGATTATTCCGACAAACTTGGCCGGGTACAGGAGTTTGAGAGTGGGCTGCTGCACTGGCGGATTGGTGGGGGCGATACCACTGAACACATTCAGACCCACTTTGAAAGCAAAATGGAACTCTCGTTGACTCACAAACGAGTGTCCTGCAACTCCATTTTGCGGAAACGTTCTGTAGCTGAGGCCAGCCCAGTCATCCGAGAGGGAGAGTCCCCTCCATTGGAGGGTCGTCCAGAGAAACGGATAACGGCTACCATGGACGACATGCTTTCGGCACGGCCGGGCTCCTTGCCGGAGGAGGAGGTCAGAAATGTGGAGGTGACCAAGGAAAGCAGTAAATTCCCATTTGGCATCAGTCCAGCTCAGAGCCACAGAAACATAAAAATTCTGGAAGATGAACCTCACAGTAAAGATGAGACCCCGCTCTGCACACTTCTAGACTGGCAGGACTCATTATCTAAGCGCTGCATCTGTGTGTCTAACATCATCAGGAGTTTATCATTTGTGCCAGGCAATGACTTTGAGATGTCTAAACACCCTGGCCTGCTGCTGATCCTAGGGAAACTGATTCTCCTTCACCATAAGCATCCAGAACGCAAACAGGCACCGCTAACATATGAGAAGGAAGAGGAACAGGACCAAGGAGTGAGCTGCAACAAAGTGGAGTGGTGGTGGGACTGCTTGGAGATGCTGCGCGAAAACACTTTGGTCACGCTGGCCAATATCTCTGGCCAGCTGGACCTTTCACCATACCCAGAGAGCATCTGTTTGCCTATCCTGGATGGGCTCCTCCATTGGGCGGTGTGTCCTTCAGCGGAAGCCCAAGATCCTTTTCCAACCCTTGGGCCTAATGCTGTCCTTTCCCCTCAGAGACTGGTTTTGGAAACACTCAGCAAACTCAGCATCCAGGACAACAATGTGGATTTGATCCTTGCAACACCACCCTTCAGTCGCTTGGAGAAACTCTACAGCACCATGGTGCGTTTCCTTAGTGACCGAAAGAACCCAGTGTGTCGGGAGATGGCTGTGGTCCTGCTGGCCAACTTGGCGCAGGGTGACAGCTTGGCAGCTAGGGCCATTGCCGTGCAGAAGGGCAGCATTGGCAACTTGTTAGGCTTCCTGGAGGACAGCCTGGCAGCCACTCAGTTCCAACAGAGCCAAGCCAGTTTGATGCACATGCAGAACCCTCCCTTTGAGCCGACCAGTGTGGACATGATGCGTCGGGCAGCTCGGGCGCTGCTTGCTCTGGCCAAAGTGGACGAGAACCACTCTGAGTTCACGTTATATGAGTCACGGCTGTTGGACATCTCCGTGTCACCTCTGATGAACTCGTTGGTTTCACAAGTTATTTGTGACGTACTGTTTTTAATTGGCCAGTCATGACAGCCGTGGGATGCCTATACCCCTGTGTGCGTGTGTGTGAGTGGAGGACTTAGAAACTGATTGTTGCCCTTTATTTATGCAAAACCACCTCAGAATCCACTGTCCGCCCTGCGCTGTCCTGCTTCTACCTTGGGGAAAAGATATTCCCCCCCTTCACCTCTGCCCTTCAGATCTGTCCCAATCCCCTGTTCAAGGAGACAAAAGCTCTGCCTACATTTAAAAAAAGACTTTTTTTATTTTAACCAAAGTTGCTGTTGTTTACAGTGAGTTTGGGGAAAAACAACTTTGTCCTGTTATCGCATCAACAGGCGCTACTTTCATAACTGTTTTTAATGGTAAACTCTGAAGGACAAAAAAGTGACTGCTGAACTCTTGTGTGGTTTATCGTTGTACATTCACAATCTTGCAGGAACCAAGAAGCTACCAGTTGTGAACAGACCTTTGTCCAATGGAGGCCTGTGCAGTAGAGTGTAGAACTTCATGTACTGTACACCTTAAACTGTAAACATACTGTAATAATGTCTCACATTGAAGAAAAAAAGCTGGATCAGCAGCAAGCTGTAGTTTTTAAAAATGTTTTTAGTTAATGTTGAGGAGAAAAAAGGCTTTTCCCCCAAAGTATCATGTGTGAACCTACAACACCCTGACCTCTTTCTCTCTTCCTCCTTGATTGTATGAATAACCCTGAGATCACCTCTTAGAACTGGTTTTAACCTTTAGCTGCAGCCTGACAGCTGCCACGTGTGTATATATATATGACGTTGTACATTGCACATGCCCTCAGACTCCTTGCAGTTTTGTTCCCCTTCTCCCCGCCACCCCTTTATAGTATGACGAGTTAAACGAGTTGATGACCTGCAAAAGCGAGACACCAATTATTTAATCTCTTGCCAGACATCTCTCTTTCTCTCTCTTTCTCTTTCTCTGGAGGATGCTGTACAGGTCTCTGTGTATAAAGTCATTGCTGTCTCAGCAGCCAATCAACTTATAGTTTTATTTTTCCTGGGGTTTTTTGTTTTTTTGTTTTTCTTTCTAATCGAGGTGTGAAAAAGTTCTAGGTTCAGTTGAAGTTCCTGATGAAGAAACACAATTGAGATTTTTCAGTGATGAATTCTGCATATTTGTATTTCAGACGATGTAGCTAAAAAAACTTGATGTAAATTCCTCCCTTTTTTCCTTTTTTGGCTTAATGAATATCATTTATTCAGTATGAAATCTTTATACTATATGTTCCACGTGTTAAGAATAAATGTACATTAAATCTTGGTAAGATGTTTGTGAGAGCTTTCATTTTGAATGACTGCCTGAGGCTACACATGGGCCAGCCCTTACATTTTGTAGCCAGGGCCGACTTCCCAAATGCAATAATTTTTCTAAGAAAAATATTCTTGGAGCAAAGGCGCTTCATTTTCAAAGGGAAGGCCAAAGGATTTCTGTTTTAAAATAAGGAAAGTGGATTCTAGCATTAGAAAAGAGCTCAGATTTTGGTTTTGGAGTAGAACAACTTTAAACACCCTCTCCCCATAGACCCAAAACATACTGAATGTGTTTTTAAGACTGGATAAATCAGTCCTGCTCATGACATCTGCAAACGTTAAACGGATGTGTGCCGCTAGAAAATGCATACTATATGGGAGAATCTGTTCAGAGTCCTGCCTCACAGGAAACTGGTATCTTTTTTCAGCCCTGTGATTCTGTGAAATTAAGCCAATTTCATTGACTTTCTAAACAAAAGACAATAATTTGCTTTGCTAGAATTAAAATTAACAAGGAATAGACTAAAGCTTTTGCCAGATAAGTACTACCACGTAAATTTAGAAGTAGCAGAGCCTTGTAAATGAATCGCTTCAATAGATAGGTAAAAATGGGCCAAATCAATATTCTTCTGACAAATGACCTAATCCAGGGACATTAAACTATCACTGATCCCAATAGGAACCCAAGTGTGACAATTTTGTGGAGTGTTCAACATATCCTTCCCCAACCTGGTGCTCTTCAGATGTGCTGGGACTACAACTCCACTCATCCTTGATAATTCATCATGCTGGCTAGAGCTGATGAAGATTGGAGCCAAAAACATCCAAGGGCTCCCAGGAAGGGCAGGCTGCCTCATAAAGATGGAAACAAAAGCATTGTGGAGCAAAAAACAAAACCAAACCCATGCTCAATAGAAGTGAGAAATCTTGAAAAAGCTTTCTGCTTCTTAAAAGTGAGATAGGCTTAACTTGAATAACTAATACCTGCTTCTTAATAGCATAACTCTCCTCCCCTTTCTCAGCATCTTAGGGAATTCTTCCAGCCTTGCAGGAATATTCTTTCCTAGATTTGGCTAAGAGAACATAAGGCCATAATGGCCCACTGGATGCCTCTGGAAAGCCCACAAGCAAGAAGAGAAGGCAGTCTAACCTCCTTCCACTGCTGTTCCCCAGCAATGTATCCAGAGCCAAGGTGGCTCCAATCCTACAAGCAGTGTATTATCTGCACATCCTGAAGAGTTTCTGAATAGCCTGCACAGCTTATAGCCACTGATAAGACCTCCACAAATTTGACCATTCATCTTCGAAAACCATCTAAGCTTGAAATAGTCCATGAATTACGCCACACCACTCCATGAGCTTCATGGCTAAAGGCAGGTTTGAATGCAGGTCTCACCCTATTTAACACAGCCCCCCATGCACCATGGCTCAGATCTCCTGCCTTTCATGTGATGAACTGTGAACTGAGCACTAACTTCTGCCATCAATTCTGTTGCTGCCAGCCATGTTGCCACACAAGAGCAAATCTCCATTTTAAATGCTCAGTAGTCAAGCCAAGGAACTTTAATGCAGATTATAAAAGGCACTGAAGGAATCCTTTTAAGAGAAGCTGGAATGAGAGATCAAAGGTGTCCTAAGCGTTCAAAAACAAACCATGAAGCCGAATGTACATTAGACCCCACTCCAGAACGGAAAAGATTGGAAAATAAGAAATTTAAGTGCACCTCTTTGTATGTTAAAAACCAGGAGGTCCTGAAATATTCTGCTGCAATTGTCTAGAGACAGTTTCTTCGGGAGAAGAAAAAGCAAAGCAAGACCTCCTTTGGTTGTCACTGCTGCCTGGGGACACAACTGCTCCCTACCCCATTGTGAAATGTCTGGTTGAGTGTTCTGTTCTGCCTGCATCAGGGTAGTCAGACTGAGCTCAGCTTTTACCTCAGCTAGGCAAAAAGAGGGATAGAATGGAAAATAGAACTGCCCAGATCATATGCCCCTTGTACAATTCTTTTGATGTGACCTCATTTAGACTATTGTGAGCAGTTCTGGTTAAAAAGGATATTATTTAGTTGGGAAAATTACAGAAAACAAGAATGATCAGGGGGCCTGCAGCAGCTCCCCTGTGAGGAGTGGCTACAGCAACTAGGATTGTTCAGCTTAGAAAAATGGTGGCTAAGGGGAGACATGATAGAAGTGCTTAAAATAATGCATACTTTGGAGAGGGTGGCATTTCCTTTCCCTCTCCAATAATCTAGAATGCAGAGCCGTGTTATGAAGCTGATTGGTGGGAGGTTTAGGACAGATGAAAAGCCCTTCGTGCAGCATACAGGTAAATTATGGAATTGGCTGTCACAGGAAGTGTTGCTAGCCACCAATTTGGCTGACATTAAGAATGGATTGGGCAGATTCATGGAGGAGGAGGCTATCGCTGGCTACTGGACTTGATGGCTACGCACTACCTTCTTTTCCAGAGGTGGCATGCCTGCATACACAAGTTGCTGTGGAGAATGGACAGAAGGAGGCCTTGCACTCATTTTGCTTGAGCAAAATGGGCAGCTGGTTTTGCTGCCATGTGTACAGAGTGCTGGACTAGGAGTAGGTGAACCCTGGTTTGATCCAGCCTGCCTTTTCTCTTTCTTCTAGGGCAGAACAATGGCCACCATGGGCCTTTTCTGTCATCAGTGCAGCCAGATACTGGGTAGTAGATCTTTTTCAGATAACTATTGCCCCAGGAGTTTCACCAACCCCTCTACTAAGAGTAGTGAGTGGCAGGATTGAATACTGAGTGATAAGGCCCACGAGATTCTCAATGCAAAAAGTATATATGAAATTCTTCTACAGGAGTTTCCAATAGGGTGCCTATTTGCCATCCCCCCAAACCATTTTTAACGTAAGTACACATATTTGTATGAAATGCATTCCGCTTTCTAGCAATTATGCGTAGGCATCACTAGGCAACAGACCATGCAAGCCTCCATTGGAGCCTGTGATCTGCATGCCACCCATTTATAGATCAACAGTGATGTAAGGACCTCAATCCATTGCATTCTAGGTGATTTGTTTATCCTTCCAGTTTTGTAATTATACTTGCAGCACTCGAAGGTGTGAGGAACTTATTTCCTCTTCCATTTGTTAATTTTTGTGACTCAGGTAAACTTGGAGCACACACATTAGTGAATATTAAAAATGGTTCCAGCATGAAATTTATCCATGTAATAACCTCTTCCTAAAAAGAAGCAACTGCTGGACATTGCCAAATGATATGTTTATGCAGTAGTTATATTGCACTGCCAGCAAATAGCTAAAAAAGATAGTCCCTTATTAAAGAAATGTTCTAGTGGCCAATGGGGGTGGGGGAAGCTTTTGCTGAATAAGATGCAGCCCAAAATCCATAGACACAGAAGCTAGCTGTCAAAGCAGCAATCAGTTCCCCAAATTTCCCAGTGTACCCAAGGGTCCAAAAAGGACCCTGAACTGCTATGTAAACTGTTTTGGTAACCTTTTTTTTAAAGTTACATATTCAAAGTCTTTAATAAATAAGGGAGAAAGCACTCAACTCAGAGTCCTGCATTGAGCAAGGGGGTTGGATCCGATGGCCCTCTGGCCCCTTCCAGCTGTACTATTCTGTGAGACTATGATTTCAAGTTCCAAACCATTTAGGACAGACTTCCATATCTAGGAGAACTCTAGATAGGTCTGACTACAGCATCCCCACACAGTTATGATCCCCATCTGCATCACAGGAATAAATGGTGAACGAGATATTGCACAGTTTGAACTTTGAGCCATAAACCTGAAATGATTGGCAGTATCAAGAAAGACGAGCTTCTTTTGAACCAGTCAAAGTTGAGCTCAGCCAGGGCCAGGATAAACCTTCAGTTGCATGAGATGGAGCAACAGATGGAATTCAGTTTGCCCACCGGTACTTATTCCCAGTGAGGAACCCCACAAGTTCCTCTCCTCCTTCCTGACAGTAAATCTCTCTCCCTCCCCCCCCACTCTTATACTCAGTGGTTCCATACAGACTTGTTCAGTGCACATATCACAGGACTGTCTTGCACAGCATAGCTGGCAAACGAACAAGCAAGGCTCAGGGTTCTGCAAAGGGGTAGTGGGGGAAGTCCTGGTTCCAAAGCCATTGAAGTTGTGATTTTAGCATGTGCTGAACTAAAAGAATTAAGAGCTTATACTTGAAATACCTCTCCACAGGATAAAGCCTTTTGTCTGATTGCCTTCCTGGGTGCTTTTTCTACAAGGCTGGAATGATTCTAGATGGCAGCCAAGCCATGAGACCTAGGGACTGTCCTAGTAAAATGTGTACAAAATGTTGCATTTAATTACTTCCATGTATACAAGCCAAACGCATTGGCAGTCTTGCGTTGCTGCTGTTTGAGCATGTTTAAGAAACTGGTGGCATTTAATGTGGCCTTGACTTAACGTGACAGGAGTTGGGTTAAACCTGTTGCATCACTGCAAACTGGAATAAGTAAGCTCTGTTTATAAAAGTGCTAAGGTTGTTTAATGGGGGCTTTTTTTAAAAAGTGTGCTCCTCCAGGCCTTTTGATGCACAAATCATGTGACACAAATCTGTTAAATGCTCCAACTATCTGGTTTCATGGCAATCTAGATATGAATTCATCTAGATCTGGGGGATAATCTGCTAGCCAGAAAGCTACAGCCATTTGCTATAATCAGTGATGTCTAAAGCTCAGAGATCTCTTTTTTGTGGCATTTTCCCATGATGAGAGATTTCGGCATGAGGAAAACCGTCTGCAAACTTGTGTTGTGGCATGTTCTATTTTGTCATAAAGGAAACAGCTGCGGCAGCTGCCACAGAAATCTGTTTCCCACTGTCCACGTGGCAAAGCTCAATTCTTGTGCCACGCTTCAGGCATGAAAAATGCCACTTCTAAAGAACCTCTAATTTAATGATAAGACAACTTGGCTCACTTTTCTCAGACGGCCAACCAGAATGCCTTTGTTTCTTGACATTCTTCTCTCAATTCAAGAGGCGGCAAAAAAAGAAATGGTGAATGGGATTACTGGAAGCCAAAGCATTTTTTTTTTAAACATCCCAGTGGAAGCAGTCCTAGTGAGGTTCAAAAATAGGGAGCAGCAATCTAAAGGCTTCCCTGGAGAAATGTCAAGGAAGTGGAGATGACATGAGCATATTCTTGTTCAGTCTTGGCTGGGAGTGATGAGTAGGGAATTTAATTTAACCCTAGTCTGTGCTTCAGCACAATCACTTGCCAGTGCAGGTTTGTCAACCAGCCCAGAATGGCTCATTGTCAAGAGTATACATTAAAGCCATAGTAAACATCTCAGTGTTACCATTCCCACATGCATTACTAGGGAATCAGCTGGAATTTATTTTTGCTGCAGGCTTCTGCAACCATGGGTTTCTTCTGTCCCAGATGGTGATGATCCTTAGGTTTCATTGTTCTTGGCCATCAACAATCCTATGCTTAGAAGCAGAGTCCTTTGCTCCCCTTTCTTGAGCAAAATAGACTACTTTCTGTACAAGGGCTTAACAAGACACAGGTTGTCTTGAGACAGACTCAAGGGAAGACATGGGGGAATGTTTTCCTTGCAGAGAAACTGCAAGCTCATTTTGTTCAGGGTGAAAAGGGGCCACTGCCACCCAACCCTTCATAACTCTTAATGACCTTTGAAACATCCACCATTGCTGCAAGAATGGTACCTTCTTCTTGCCAATAGGACCTCCCCATGAGGTCCGTCTATCCCTTTCCTATCCCATAGGGCTGGTGGCAGAACTACCAAAATTCACCCCATCCCCCCTTACTGTCAGTTGTGTATGAACACCTAAGCCTCCTCTTCTCCCTCCAATGCAAATGTATAGGATTTTCAGCATAAAGGCTACAAGGTCAAGCCTAATGCCACTCTTGCATCCAGAGAGGAAGCATCACTAACAACTGCTTCTAATACACAACCAGTTGTTGCTCTATAACCAGAAGTTCTGGATACAAGTCATTACCATGATCCTCTAGCCCAGGAGGCAGGAAACCTTTTTGGATTCAAGGACATATTTGACATTTCAAAAGCATCCTGGGTGTTGAGGCTGTGATCATCAACAAAATGTTACGTATTAAGAGTTATGACAGAAAACGGTGTATAGAGTATGTTCTCTTTCCTGTAACGGATTTCTCTGGATTCTTTCTTTGGCAGTTTTTCCTCTCTCTTGCTACATTTGTCTTTTCATCCTGCCCCTCCGCCCCCCACCCCCGTTCTCTCTCTTCCTTATTCTGGTTCTTCTCCCAATGATAGATTTTTTTGTTTGTTTGACCTCGGCTTTTTCTTATCTTCCCCGCCTAGCCCGGCTTTTGAACTTGTTCTTATTTCCTCAGTCCCCTGCCCCACCACTCCTGTGCCCAAATAACAGGGGTCAGGACGAGTGAGGTAGTGAGACAGTATTAAATCCCAGCCCGCCCCGCGCTTTCTCAGGCAACGCCAAGGTCCAGCGGACTGAGAGGCTTGGAAGAGGCGGCGAAAGGAGAGCCCGGGGGGGGGGGGTCAAAGGCATCGCCCGGGCAAAACCCGAAGCGGAGGCGGCAGCCCCTACGCCTTCGCCGCAGCCTCTCCTTCCGCCTCCCGCGTAGCCCGAGGGAAGGCTGTCGGAGCGCTTGGACGTGAATGCGGCATTAGGGAGCCGGGCGGCGGTGCCCAGCGCAGGCGGCCGCCCTATCATGCCGCCGTGTCTATGATCCCGTCGATGTCCGGACGCCGGAAGGGCGGCTGCCCCGAGTTATTGCGCAGGCGCCAACGGCCGTTTGTCAGCGGAAGTTGTTCGCCGCGAGACGGAAATGGACCGGCCGAGGCGGGTGCGCCAGAGGGAGCCGGAGCTGTTAAGTCCCTGCGCTGGCTTTCAGGTGGGGATGGGCGAAGATGGAGGTGCTGCCGACAACGGAGACCGGGAGAGGGGGCTGACTCGCAGAACCCCTCTGACAGGCTCGTCCCATAAGCATCTTCCTACAAGGGCTCGTCCTATTGGCTGCCGCCCATCCTATGGGCTCCCTGCTTCCTGCTCGGAAGACAGAGGCCCGCCCTCCCACCTTTCCAGCGCTTGTCCCCACGTCTTCGCTCTTCTGCTGCCCCCATTTTCTCGCTGGGGAGTATTTAGCTTTGTGGTGTGGCGCTAGTGTCTTGGGCAAGGGCTTTCCTTTAAGAGTTCAGGCGTGCAGGCGACACCTGCTTTATCTTCACAACAGTCCTGCTAGGTGGCGTAAACTGAGTGAAAGTGCCCGACCCAAAGAGTTTCAAATCCCTGCTGAGTTAATTATGTGAATTTAAAAAAAGTTTTTCCATCTACTCTTCTAGAATGTTTGGAAGCGGTGCTCATAGTACAGCGTGCGCTTCTTAAAAATATATAATACAAACGTTTTACAAATAGTTGCAAAATTATTATGGGAAACTGGGATAGTTCTTTGTTGGTGATGGCATGGGCATTAGCTAGTGGTTGTTATGGGCTGTCAAGTCATCTCTGATTTATGGCAACCCTATGAATGAAAAATTTCCAAAACATGCTATCCATCACAATCCTGTTGAGCTCTTGTAAATTCCAGGCTGTGGCTTCTTTAAAGAATCTAGTGGAGACATTTTAGCTAGTGGGAGCTTACTATAGCCAGTGTTTCCTTGGTGCAAACTGAATCATCTTGAAAACCTTCAGGTTTTCCTCCCCAAATACACCCTTGAAGAGGAAAAAAATTACATTTCTTTGGAGGGCAGTGATGAAGATACTCTTGTCATTCTTAAAGTGTCCATTTGCTTCATATTTAGTGATGACAGTGAAGATGGTTATTCAGGAAAGGCTTTGCTAAAGAACTGGGTGTTTGTGAGGACCTGCAAAGGGAAGCAATAACGAACAGAAGTTATTCAAAGCCTAGGTGGTCAGTATGGAGCAAGCACATGGGACATGAGAAGGAAGCCAGGAAGGAAGTGACTGTGGGTGAGTTTATATTAGTGGGGTGGGCTAATGAAAAGGTATAAGGGGAATCAGATATGTAGTCAATGCCAAATGCAACAAAGGACCAAGCAACTTAAATGTTTGGGGTAGGAGGAGGACTTTAGATTCTTCTGTCTCAGCTCTTCCCTAATGTTACCATACTGTCCCTGAAAAGGTAATTGTTGTCAGCCTTTAAACTTGGTCTGCAGTCATAACCAGTGTTCTCATGTTTCCACACATGAAAGAAATAGTAATGAAGTAGCAGTGTATTTTATAATCTCCCCACTACAGCCTACACTGTGCCACCAACTCTGTCATCTTAGATCTTTATGGTGAGGCCTTTAAAGATTTACTTAGCTACCTTTGGCCTGAGGGGATTACCCATCCCAGGCATTCTCTTTTTTACAGGGATTTTTTCCTGTTTACTGTAGACTATTTTAAATGTGTTAATGCTGGTTTGATTTCATGATACTTGTATTGTGTGGTCTTTATGGATTACTGTAAGCAGCCCAGAGAGCTTTGGGTATGGGGCAGTATAGAAGTGAAGTAGCAGCAGCAGCAGCAGCAATATACCAGGTCACAGGTGTTCTGTTAAAAGATCTTTTTGTTCCACACTTAGAAAGGGCCTTTTTTCTCTGAATATGTTGATATGCTTTTGCCACTCAGTCTAAACATTGCTAGATAGCACAAGAGGCTTCCGAAAGAAAGAAAAAATGATGCCTTGGGAAACCATAAAGATAACCCATGAGAGAGCAGGAATAAGTCCACTTGCTGTGGGCAGTACTCTGAAATGTTGATATGAATCTGCTCTTCATTTCAATTAGATTTAATGTCTTTACCTAGACAGGACAGATAAGCAGGCTCCTTCCCATGTTTTATCACTGATTTGCATTTAACAGCATACCAATGAGAGCTCTCTTTGGTAAAGCGGTTATGAAGCTAAAATATTCCACCACTTCCTGGTTCTTATTTGACCATAGCTTTCAGCCTTGGTCCTCCATCTCTGTAAGATAGGAGTGATTGGATTGCCCAGTAAGTAAAACACTTGGTAAATTAAAAGTGCATGACAGATACAAGGGATTCCTCATTCTAGGTGTGGGGGGAATACTGGGAAGCAGGTTTAACACCCCACCCACACACAAAATAAGCGATAAACAGTAGCAAAAGATGCTAATAGTAATTCTGAGAGATTGCACTAAAGTGCTGTTGCTTAGAGATGGTCCTTGAATTGTACGCTGAAGAGAATGTAGAGGGGAGAGTGAAGCAGGTGTGGTACAACCTTAATTTTGCAAGAGTAGGATGCTTGCAAACCCTTGATGCATTAGGTTGTTTAATTTGAAGCACAAGGATCACTGATGCTATATGTGTGTAAGGATTTCTTGGCTGGACCTCATCTTTTTGCTTCAGACTTTAGCATTATATAGTGAGATCTAAACAACATCTATTGAAACTAAGTTCACACTATTTTTTACCAGTTCTGAAGTAGGGAGAAGCAATTCTTCAACTTATGGAGGGAAGTACATACCGTATTTTTCGCTCTATAAGATGCGCCTGACCATAAGACGCACCTAGTCTTTAGAGGAGGAAAATAAGAAAAAAAATATTCTGAATTGAATGGGCACATAATCACAGGCACATTCCCCATCACTTCCCCACGGGCTGCACATCTGACAGACTTACTGCACACACATATTCGCTCTATAAGACGCACAGACATTTCCCCTTATTTTTGAGGGGGAAAAAAGTGAGTCTTATAGAGCAAAAAATATGGTAATTACAAAGTCTAAAAAGCCAAATATAAGAAAATGGAAACTTAGGCCATGCTGTTATATGTAATTCTATGAGCTATTTTGAACTCTGATTTAGTCAGCAATCACATCCTCATTTATGTGAGAGTAATCTTATTGAACTTATTAAGTCTTCATTCTGAGTAGGCATATACAGCATTGTTAAGCATTTAGCGGATCTAATGCATAGCTTGAAATTTGAAAAGATAAAAGTGATGCTTTGGTTTTGTTCTCTTTGCTTTTATTCATTTTCAATGTCTATCCCACCCTTCAATCTTCAATTCTCAAGGAAGCTTACAATATAACCTAAAGTAAAATATAACAAAAATACCAGTGAAAAACAACCAATGCAATGGAACATAATCAACATCCATTAAGAGCAGTAGTAAAACCAGAATCACATTAGAGTCCATTAAAACCAAGAAAAACAAAGCAGATTTTACCAGAAGCATAAAGACCAATTGGAATTTGATGTCAGGTGGATGGGTGGTAAAAAGGGGTCTGTGCTGGCCACCTACTTTATCTCCCAATGGGGCCGGAACCCATGCTGTCAATGAAGATGTCACTGTTATCTTTTTAAACCAACAGCCTGCCTTAATTACTTTGGAGCAGCCAAAGCAGTCACCAGAAATACATAAAAGCAATCCTAGTGACCCAACCCCACCGCCATACAAATTCAAGCATTAATAAAGACCTGCAGCTAGCCAAGCCAAACAAACCTGCATGAATACACAGCAGAATTTTCAGCCCAGCCCAAAGCCTTGAGGAAAACTAATTTGTCCCCCAAATCATATACAAATTAAGTCTTTCCACTGCTCTTTTTAAAAATTAACCTTGACCTCAGACCAGTAAAAGATTTCCGTTTAAACACACCGTATATCTTTGAATTGGAAATACATCTAAACAAATATTCTCTATAAAGGCTTTATCAAAAACAAAAGGGTGGGATGACTGCTTTGTGCAGAGCAAATGGAAGTGGCTAGAAATTGAGGGGAAGCAAACTACATTTTTCTTCATTTCTCTATGTTAAGAGAAATGTGAGGGGAGAAAATGCTATATATCATATTAGCAAAAGTGTTCTGAGAATTGAATCTTGAGTTATTTTGCTCCAGAGTATCCCTATTTTAATCTCAGATAATAATGTAAATATCTAAATCATTGCTTTATAGGAGTGTATACACTGCCATGGATTTTATCTAGGAATCCTATATTATACCTATAATTTGATGGCAGCAGCAGTGCAAGGTGTGGAGTGGTATTGGCATCATGAGTACCTACTGCTCCCTGGCGGTAGCTAGTCTGCAATACAGGACTCGAAAGCCCTTTCATATTTCCATTTTAAAGGATTTTTTTTTAAATCCCATCATTTGACATAAAGGTTTCAGGGTCTTGTTAATAGGAGAGAATAAAAATGGGAGTAGAAAGAATGGGAGTAGTCTGTTTTGAAACTGGTGAGCAAACAAGAGACATTGCAAGGCTAAAATTTGCCATGAGGTTTTATTTTGTTTTTAAACCAATAGTTTGCTCTTTCTCCAGGGAATGTATGTACAGTGCAATGACAAACCTTCTCAGTATTCTTTGATAATGGTCTGGGAGCTTTTGCTTACTCCTTAGAAAGGGTGTGTCTTGAACTATCAGTAGTACCTAGTTTCTGCATAAGATCATATGCAGCTTTCCCTTTCTCTGACATTCACAGTGCTTCTGCCCTCTTCCCATTATGATGGCTAAGATGTGTGCGGAGGAGAGGGTTGTGTTCTGTAGCAAGGGGGTTGCAGTGTGTCCCTGTAGCCTATACAATACACAAGACCCTTTGGAATCCTTGCAGATCACCCTTATAGGAACATGGGAAACAGCCTCACACTGAGTCAGACCATGGGCCATCTAACCTAGTTTTTGTTGACACTGCCTGGCAGTGGCTCTCCTGGGTGACAGGCAGGCATTTTTTCATCCCCACATGGAGTTGCTGGAGATCAGCCTTGGGACCTTGAGCATGCAAAGTGGGGACTCTACCATTGAACCACAGATCCTCTTCCAAAACATCAGTATTTTATTTCCCTCCCCCACACTTAAACTTGCTTGCTTGCTTTTTAACCAACACCTTTGCTGGGGAGAGGAGCAAAGACTGATGTGTTCCAGGCCTAGAGGGGACAGCTTGGTGAGAAACACCGGTTTATAGAAGTGTGCACAGGCATTATGATAGAAGATAGCCAAGTGTCTGGCCAGTACCTGATGAAGTTGGGAGAAAGGTGAAAGACCCAAACAATGAAGAGAGAGGAGGAAGCAGGAGCTGCCCCACTGTCACCCTACATTTCCCTGCTTATTCCTTTTTATTTAAAAGTTATTTTAATTGTTAATTTATGAACTGTATTTATTGGGTTTTTATGTATGTGCCAAGATGTTTCCGGTTTTTTAAGTCTAATTATATAACTGTTTGTTTATGTTTGTTTATTAATGTTGTAAGCCGTCGCGAGGCTTTTTGCGAATGGGGCAGCATAGAAATGGTTTAAATACATTCATTCATTCATTCATTCATTCCCAACATATGATAGGCATTTCACGAGTAATTCCTTCCATGTTATCCTCACAACTGTCCTTGGGGGTGAGTTAACTTGAGAGATGGAGACCAGCCCAAGGCCTCCCGCTGAGCTTTATGGCTGAGTGAAAATTTGAACTGGGGTCACCCTAGGCCTAGTCCAAGAGTCTGGCCACTGCCAGCAATTTTGGTGAGCGAGTGTTAGAATCATAAATGCTTGTCGCTTGCAAACGTTTCACAAGCTTGTAATCTGATTTCAGGTTTCGAAATCACTGCAAGGAATTTCACATACGGAAGGCAACATCAAACCATGTGATGGCCTCCCTGGTCTGGCTGCCACAGAAGAATGAAAGGGACCCTCGTTGCCAAAAGGTCATTTGGTTTGCAGTGTGTTGCAGAGTCATCTCGCTTCTCCTCCAGGCAAGTCTCCAAACACCAGGCATAGATGATTGCCTTTACTGAAATATAACTCGTGTGTGCACCATTCATAATGGCCTCTAACAGGCATGAGGGCCTCCAGCTCACTGGTGCTGAGGATCAGGTAGCAGACGATGGGAAACTTGATGGGTGAATGATGGCATACACTTCCACAAGATGTAGCGACAGCTACCAGCTTGATGGCTTTAAAGAGGGGCTGGACGGATTCATGAAGGAGAAGCCTAGCAATGGCTACTAATCTTGATGGCTCTATGCAACATCCCATTTCAGGAGCAGTGTGCCTTTGTGCACCAGTTGCTTGGGAACATGGGCAAGAGGGTGCTGTTATACACATGACCTGTTAGTTTCCTGACCCGTTTGGAAACAGAATGCTGGACTAGATTAATGGTTCTTAATCTAGTCCACCAGAGTAGAAGATACTGTGCTAAGAAAAGCCTGGTATCATCTCTGACTATTGCAGAGTGCTGCCTATAGAGATCACCCATGAGGCACCTTCTCTGTGGTAGCAGCGGAAAATAAGCTATCCGGCTACCCATGCCCGTAGGTCTTTGCTAGTGTCAAGGCTTAGTTACAAGGGTCTGCAGGTGTCTCAGACCAAAAACAAATGGGATGGACAGATGCCAGGAATTCATGCCCATTTGAAAGCAGGGTAAATCAGAGGCAAAGTAAGACATCGGTGAGGATTATTTTCAGTAAGAATAAACTGAAATGCAAGAGAAAAGGGGCAGAGGGAGTCTGCATGAAGGCTTGCAGCAGGCCAGTCTGGGAGCAGGAGATAAAGCAAGCATTTCCCTAACTAGCACATCTCAAAGCCTTAAGGAGGAGCTGAATGGGTCAGAGCAAAAGTTCAACTAGTCCAGCATCCTCCTCTTAACAGGGGCTGACCAGAAACCTCTGAAAGTCACACCATTAGGAGAGCAGAAATCAGAGCTGTCCCCACCCAGCAGTGGCATTCAGTGACAGACTGCGTCTGAAACTGGAGTTTCATGTAGCGCCTTCACGGCTTTAGCAGCTCACGTCCTTCCACTCCATGAGTTTGTTCAGCCCCCTTTTAAATCTACCAAAGCCGGCACATTGTTGGGGCAAGTTCCTCAACCTAATGTGTGGGTTCTTAATGTGATTGGTTGACCCTGACTCTGTATCCACTTCCTTCACACCATGCATAAATCTCTATGACAAATGTCCTGCCTCCCTCTATGGTTATTTTGCTGTTTGGGTTGCTTTGGAGCCTGCCCTGCTTTGCATATGGAAAATGAACAGAATTAGGTTGCAGGTGATAGGAAAGTCCTTTGCCTGCCTGACACCCTGGAGAGCCACTACCATCCAGAGTAGCCCACACAGGACAAGATGGATGATAAGTCTGAGATGACAGAAGGCAACTTTCCATATTCACTTTTCAGGTGTGTGTTTTTACCAGGTGTTTATACAGAGGTACATACAAACTACTAATTTCTTGTATTCAGTGGGGTTTGCACTGGGGCAGATTAAATAGGATTTTAGCCCGAGTGAGGCAAGTTTGAGAGTCTGAGCTTTCTCATGATGGCCCCTGTAGGGGCTTTACCTGAGGCAGATGTTCAGTCCATAGGCAGGTTCTAACATGGGGCATTTGGCTGAATACCACCCATTAATGTCAGATAAGCTGCCACCAGAATTCCTTTTGGTCCTTTGTGGCTCTGCCTAGGTAAGAGTCAGGTGCTGCAAGGTGAGATGAATTATACCTTCTGGCCAGACAAACTGTCATTGCCACTAAGAACAGGTTTTGTTATAAAAGTGCATCTGCCTTTATTGGGTTTAATTTTATTCAGTGTAATGGCTCTCTATTTCTTGTTCCAAGGGATAATCAGTTTGCACAAAGGAAACCCCATGGTTTGATATTTTGAGTCTTAACGTCTGCTCAGTGAGTTGATTGATTCTTTTCATTTGGCAGATGATCTTGGCACATATTGAAAATTGCAGCCTTTGGCATTACTCTTCTTTGTACCAGCTGATTAACCAGATGTACACAGCAGAATCAGAGGAGCGCTCTTTGGTTGGATTTTCAAAAGCGCCATAGCTTCAGTGTGTGCTAGTGCTGTGGGAGCGTAGTCCAGTTTTCCCAAACCTGGTGCTTTCCAGATGTACTGGGCTGAAACTCTCAACTCCCAGCCACCATGGCCATTGGTTGGGCTTTATGGGAGCTGAGGTCCAGTGCATCAGGAAAGCACCAGGTTGGGGAAGGCATTGAACTATCAATTGGATGCTTCTGGTTTGACATTACCACTGCCATGAACTCAGGAGGATTCCTCAGATGAATACCTGCCCCAACCTCACCTGCACATGTGCAGTGTGGGGATAATAATACAGACATGTCTTGCCAGTTTGTGGTAAGGATGACAAGGTAATGTAAGGCTTTACTTCACTTCTTTTCTTCTACCCTTTTCGTTTGTGTATCTTACTTAAGAAAACAATAATATATAACAAAAGATAATGTAAGGTTAACCTCCCCACTCTTACAAGCATCTTATTCATCATATTTGTACTGAGCATGACTAGAGGGCTATAAGAGAATAGTATTAGTGGCCAAATAAAAGAGTTCACCTGTTGCAGGTTTTGCCCTCTTTCTGCTCTGCCCATAAAGGACAGAGATGCCTCTAAAACAGCACCTCCATGGTTAATCATCCAAAAGCTGGGCATGACATCTGCAAGTTCGTACCATGTGGATTGAGTCATCTCTCAGTAGCCATGGCTAAGAGGTGCACTACACAAATGTTAGGGTTCCAAAACTCTAGAATACCTGCCTCGAGTATAAAATGAGGCAAAAAGCTGCCTTTGAAAGCTCCAGCCACACTACATACCAGCTTTCTTCAACTTGGAACCCTCCCAATGTGCTGAACTGGCTGAGGATGATGGGTATTGCAGTCCAGTGCATCTGGAATGCACCAGTCTGGGGCAGTCTATGGTAGAGATCACTTTCCATTCCTGCTTATTGTACCGTACGACAGTCTTCCACCTTCTTTTGGGGAAGGTGAAGAAGAAGGTCTTAGCCTAATGGCCTCTTTCTTGTCCCCCACCCAGGCACTTTTCAACCTCCTGATCCCTGACCATGCTGCAGATGCCTTCTCTCCACCCCGCTTGTCCAAGTCTGGGTTCTGCGACAGGCTTGTGGAATGGCTCCTGGGAGGCCTGTCACGGTGGGATGCCGAACACTTCTTGTTCATAGCTGAGCATGGCTATGTGTATGAGCACAACTGTGCTTTCTTCCCCTTGTTTCCCCTGAGCCTACGAGTGGCCGCAGAAGCAGCCTTGTGGCCCTTGCAGGGCGTCCTGTGTCTCCGGAGTCGCCTGCTCCTGTCTGCCGCTCTGCTCAATGGCCTCTTCTCTGTCTTGGCTTCCAGCATTCTGTATGAGCTCAGCTGTGTAGTCCTACAGTGCCGCAAGAGGGCCTTCCTGGCAGCCATTCTCTTTTGCCTCACCCCTGCTAACGTCTTTATGGCAACTGCTTATTCAGAAAGCATGTTTGCTTTCCTAATATTTGCTGCAATGTGGCAGCTGGAGAAGCAGCGACACTGGGCCAGCATGCTCCTCTTCTTATTAGCCAGTGCTGTGCGTTCCAATGGACTAATCAATGCTGGGTTCCTGCTTTATTTCCAGACAAAACATGTTGCCTCCAAGCTCCAGAAGAGTGCAGAATCTAGGATAAAACTATACCGCTTAGCTCAATTGCTAAACTGGGCAGCTTCCCTGGTGGTCATGACTGCCTTTGTTTTCTTGCCTTTTGCTCTGTTTCAATTCTATGCCTACCTTAAATTCTGCAAGCCCAGTGTGAGCCTGGACCAGACTGTGCCAAAACAGCTGTTGCAGCTTGCTGTGGATAAGGGGTATCGTGTAGCTGCCTCAGATGATGGGAAACCCCCATGGTGCTCCTGGGACCTCCCTGTACTCTACACCTATATTCAAGATGTTTATTGGAATGTTGGCTTCCTCAGATACTTTGAGCCCAAACAGCTCCCCAACTTCCTACTAGCTGCACCTACTATATTGCTGGGCTCATGGGCAGCCTGGTGGTACATTGCTGCCAACCCTTGGCACTGCCTAACACTTGGCCTGGTTGGAAGAAAGACTGGAGGAATGCAGAAGGATTCCAGCAAGCCGGCTACTGGGTTTTCCTCTCCTGGTGTATTTGTTTACATGGTCCATTCAACAGCTTTGTTGGTGTTTGGGACCTTCTGCATGCATGTACAGGTAAGTCCGGCAGATTCTTCAAGCTGGGGAATGTGTGTGTGGGGGGGTGAGTGGTAGCAGCTTAATAGCTCCTAAGCAAAGGTGGATCTAGTGCAGCATTGTCAGTCCTGACTGGTGACATGGGATCTTGAACCCCACCCCTTAGGAGAAAACCTGAACGGGGTTGCAGTCACTCCTTGTTTCCAAAGTGAGTGTAGTGTCTGTTTGATACTTGTTTCATTCGCACCTTATGCTTTTTAAAGGTATACCTCTATGATTTTATGTGTGCCTAAATGTTTAATGTACGAAGCAACAAAATGCCAGGCTTTCCCAGCTCTGTTAACATGACACCCCTTAACTGGAGATAAAACTGAGATGCCAGATTTAGAGATGTATTAGAGACCATACACTGTGGTTGAGCTTTGCTTGCATATGGTCCTGGTATCTCCAGGCAAGAAAAGGATCAGATAAGTGATGGAAATACCTCTGCATGAAATTCTAGGGGTGCTGCTAGGGGTGAACCAGTATCAGTCAGCCTCCTTTGTTCTTACATGCTTTGCCATTGACAGCTCAATTTAACTTGGGGTTTGTTACCAACAGGAGTAATAATAAATGGGAACTAGGAACACTTAGCCTGAAGAAACGAGGAGTAAGAGATTGCTATGCTCAAATATGTAAATACTTTTTGCAAGATAAAAATAATTGTTCACTGTGGCCATAAAAACAAAAAATATTAGTAAGAGTAGCTGAGATCTGAACTGTGCAGCAGGAAGGACCTTGTATCTAAAAATGGCAAGGGAGCGGAGTGATGGGCCAGGATGCCTTGTGAAAAGGGTAGATTCTCCTGCCTTTAAGAAGCTTCCATAGCTCATGAGCAGCAAGTCCTTGCACAGCAAAGGTTTCACAGAATCAGAATAGTAGTGTTGGAAGGGGCCAGAAGGCCATTGGGTACAACCCCCTGCTCAGTGCAGGACACCGAGTTAAAGAATCAGATGGCTATCCAGTTTATTCAGAGGCACCTCCTGGGATCCTTCTTTGAACTTAGTGGTCAGCTTCTCAGAGGTCAGGAGCAAGGTGGAAATAGAAACATAGAAACATAGAAACAGAGCGAGTCAGAACTCCTTCTAGTCTGAGGCACCAGCCGGCTTGACATGCCCACCATGTGCATGTCCAGCCTATCTTTGAAACAGATGGGCCTCAATCCCGTGGAAGCCCATTAGAGTATCAAACTTTCAGTAGAGTTGGCACTCAGTAAACGTAGTATCGGGAAACATTCTAAAGGTAGCACATTTAGAGCAACTCTGAGAGTATGGCTGGCGCATGTGTAAAACAACCCATGGGTGTCAGGACATGTGGGAGTGAGTGTACTGCCTCTGGCACAGTTGTCACGCTTTCAGATTAACAATCTTCTCTCTCTCCACTGTTAACCCAACAACAGCACATAGTTTGTTACTGGGTAAATGCTGGGTTGTTTAACTCCTGAGCAATCCAGCATGGCTACGTTTGGATGGCACACTAGCAGTCTATGAAGAGGGTAATAGGCTGTTATTAATTAAATAGGCTGTTAATTGAAAGTGCAATGATGCGCTCACCAGAAATAGCATCATGTGCTCTGGCATGGTGCTGGCAATTCATGGTTTAAATTAATTGGCATCATGTAATAAGCAGATAGTGGTTCCATAGTGAGAAGGTAAAACACAGGAGGCAAGGTTCCTGCAATGTAGTCGGCCTGCCACCACCCACCTCTAAAATGCACCTGCAGTTCAAAAGTTGGGTGTGTCTTGGGTCCCACTTGAGTCTGGACAGGGCAACAGTGGGAGCAGTACTCTGGTGAGAATCGAGGGACAGTTTCTAAAGCATCGGCCTTGTTAAGAAGTTTCAGCCAAAATACCAGGCATGTAGCATCTTACAGACTAGTAAATTCATTATGGCAATAATAATTCATTGAATTCTTAATATAATGAGTACTGTATGAGCCACCTCCTTTTTAGTTTCAAATAAAATGCAGTTTTTCAGTAATTCAAATTTGACTGGCCAATAAAAATGCTTGGTGTGTGAATGTAGTGGGGAGGGTTGTAGTTAATCTAAAACTTATCTTTCTAGTTCTCCCATATCACCTGTCAATTTTCCCCTGCAGTGGTTTCTTTCGTTCAAATGGCTGCTATATTGCATTCCACCCTACAGTTGAAAGGATTTTGTTATTTCAATTACAATATTAATATACAGAATGTGTTTAGAGTTTGTCCCCAAAATAACCCAAGAAGATAAATTACCTGTGTTACAGATGGGAGACAGAAAGTATTTATACCTAACTTTGTTGTTTTTATAGTGCTATTGGTGTATATGATTCTTTGAATAGAATTTAATGAGTGAGAAGGCAAGTCCCCATCCCAGAGAACTTGCACTCTACATTTTGACAGACTGAGCTGCTGAGGCTGACAGTAGCTTAAATTAATCTGATCTGCTAATAGCTGAACTGGAATTTAATTTGAGGATTGCCAGGCTCATAGCAAATACTCTTAACTGCTGCTGCAGACCACTTCTTTAAAAAAAGAATGCAAGCAGCTTTAACTACTGAGAGTAGGATTCATAACTTTGACTGCGAATTGGTGAGGCAGTAAACCAACTGACGTAGCCACTGATAAGCAGAAATTATAAAGTGGTATGTGATTATATGCAACGTAAGTGAAGAAAAATACCTAGTCCAAGCCTGGGTAGAAATTGTACGTTCTGTGGTCAAATCTGCCCCTAAATTGCGGGCAAATCATGCTGATTTGTATGTCTGTGTTTGCATTTTGTACTTTCCTAAAGTTCAATGCAGAATAGGAAGGGTTCCATATGTTGGAATTGTTTTAAAGGTCTCAGGTGCCCAGACAGGAAAGTAACTCTTCCTTTACATTTGTTTAAATAGGTCATTACCAGATTTCTGGGTTCCTCCTCTCCAGTCCTTTATTGGTTCTCTGCTCATCTACTTTATGACAATGAAATGCTGCTACAGACTGAAAGTCCATCTTCACAGCATGAAGTACTTCCCTGTGAGAAGCACTCATTAAGAAGCTCTCCTAATTGGAGCAGGATGGAAAACCCTGTGTTGGCACTCCTAAGCAACTGGAGACAGAGTGCCACTCTCACCAAGGGTATTCTGGGATATGCACTTTCCTATTGGCTGCTGGGGCTGGTCCTTCATTGTAACTTCTTTCCTTGGACTTAAGAAATTAAAAACTGCTGTGGATATGCTGGATGATGAGAGCAGTAGTAGGCAGGAAGTTCATTGGGAGCTTCTGCTAAATCGTCCTGAGATTTGTATAATAGGATAGCATACAAAAGCTTTTAATCAATCAATCAATCTTGGGGTGATCTGAAGTGGATCAGCAAAGATGCCTGACTGCCAGTGGCTCAACAGTAGGAACAAAGAATGGCTTTGCAACAAAATGTGAAGGACCATGGGCCCAGTTCAGTTCTAGCACTCGGAATGAGAACCCAGCATAAGAGCACCCAGATCAGTACACAAGAACAGCCGTGCCAAAATGTCCAACTAGCTGAGCATTCTGTTCACATGGTGATCGACCTGCTGCCCACAGGAAACCACCAGCAGGACACAGTAGAAGAGTACCCACCTGCTCATGTTCCCCAGTACCTGGTATATGCATAGGTATATTGCTTCTGATACTGGAGATGGAGTATGGCCAGCAGGACTGGAGTATAGCCATTGATAGAATTCTCCATGAACTTGTCCATTCCCCTTTTAAAGCTGTCCAGATTGGTGACCATCACTACCTCTTGTGAAAGTTAATTCCATAGTTGAGCACTGTGTTGAAGAAATACTTTTTCTCTGTTCAAAATCTCCCATCAATCAGTTTCATGGAATGACCCTGAGTTCTAGTATTCTGAGAGGGAGGTATAATGTCTCTTCCTACTTTCCTTTTTTCTAAGCTAAACAATCCCAAATGTTGGAACTGTTTCTCATAGGGGAGTTGTTTTAACCTCTTGATCATTTTAGTCGTTCTTTTCTGCATTTTTTTCAACTCTACAATATCTTTCTTTAGGTCTAAGCAACTATAACTGTACACAATATTCTAAATGTGTTTGCACCATAGATTTATAAAAGGGCAGTATGATACTGGCAATTTTATTTCCAGTTCCTTTCCTAATTATGCCTGACATGAAGTTTGCCTTTTTCACAGCAGCTGCACATTGGGTTGACATACTCATCAAGCTCTGACCACAACTGCAAGATCTATTTCTTGCTCAGTCACCACTAGCTCAGATCTCATCTGCTTATAATTTGGATTTTTTGCCCCAACATGCATTACTTTACAGATGCTTTTGCCATTTTGAAGCCCCCTCTGAGTCTGGAGAGTTGCTTTTGGGGCTCCTAACAATCCCTTTTTGTTTCAAGCACACTAAATAATTGATGTCTCCTGCAAATTTGGCCACCTCACTGCCCACTCTGAATTCCAGATAATTTCTAAGTAAGTTGAAAAGTATTGGTCCTGATATGTATCCTTGTGGGATCCCACTGCTTATATGCCTCCATTGCGAGAATTTGCCATTTATCTTACTCTTCGTTTTCTGTTCTTTAACTAGTTCCTGATCCTTAAGAAGACCTCTCCTCTTATTCCATAACTAAGTTTGCTTGTGGGTACTTTGGTGAATGACTTTGTCAAAAGCCTTTGGAAGGTTTTGGCAAGTAAACCATTTGTTCACTCCTGTTTATTGACCCTTTCAAAGAAATCTAAAAGACTAGTAAGACAGAACTTTCCTGTGGAAAAGCCATGTTGATTCTTTTTCAGCAGGGCTTGTTCTTCTGTAAATGTACCAATTTTATTTTAAATGATGCTTTCATCTAATATACCCAAAACAGATGTTAAGATCATCTGCCTGTAATTTCCCAGATCTCTGGATCCCTTTGTAAAAATTGATGTTGCATTTGCCATTAGCCAGTCCTCTGGTACAGAGGTTCATCTTGGTTCGTCTTTGGGACCTATTATATATGTTTGTTAGATCTCAGTGTTCTAGTTAAAAACAAGTCAGGCTTGTGGGATCTACATCTGCTATCCTCTGAACTAACAGCAAGATATAGCAGAACTGATTATTAGAGCATGTGGCACCCTTTTGCTAGAGTTTCTCTGGCTTCCAGTTGGTTTCTGGGACCAATGGAAAATGGTGATCATTAAAATCCCTAAATAGCTAAAATCGAGGCATCTAAAGGACTGTCTCCTCTCATATGAGCTTACATGCTAGTTAAGATCAACAGGAGAGGCTCTTCTTCACATTCTATCTAGTTTGGACACAGGACAGCATTCTCTATGGCATTGCTCAGTCCTGGCATCCCCCTACTTAAGATGGTCCATCTTGCTCCTTCTCTAATGGTTCTTCCACCATCTTATGAAGACCATTCTTTTCCAGAAAGCATTTGGCCTGCTGAAATTAGGTTTGTTTTATTGATTCTTTGGAGAATGGTGTTTTTAAATGTCACTCCTATCTGCTGTCTCCATTTTTATTGTTAAAAATGATTAAACTATTCTCATGTTCTGTTGTTTTAATATTAATTGCCTTCATTAGGAATATATCATTTTGACAATGAAAAATACAAAAATGTGGATATGACTTTAGGAAGAAGGGCAATATCCAGATGGAGAGTCACTTTCTTCTTTTGAAAACCGTACAGGGAGAATCAGTCCACAAGGCTGCCAGTTCACTTGAGCAGCAGGCTGATACTGCAACTTCACAAGACAAGGTTTCTTTGCTGTTGGTGGCTCATACGTGCTAGTGTGAAGACCCGAAGCAGTATCAACAATCTCTGTTGCAGTGTTACAGGCTGGTCTTGGAGGTGCAAGGTTGTGGATTCCACAAAGAAACCACTTCACCAAGCAAGAAAAAAACAGAAACCCTGCAGTAGTAAATATGAAACCAAAATTGTGGATAAGTAAACTCAAATGGAAGAATACTTGTTGTTCCTTCTCAATAGAAGGAAACAAAAAGCTTGTTGAACAGAGCAAGGTACCTGCTTCAAAACATCCTGCAACATAAAGGATAAGAATACTGTCCATTTTCTTTTGTAGGAAATTCTAGTGGAAGACTTGTAGACTTCATTCACAATATCCCAAAATTAAGTGGGAACAGTCTAAGAGAGCCAGCCACAGTCTCCAAGCAGTTAGGTGGAGTGTTGCTAGGTCTGATTGTTGGATCTGACCCCAATCTGACATGAACAGAACTAGTATGGAGGGAAGATGATGTAGGCATCATCAAACCATGACTGCCTCAGCCACCAGGGAGCAATTAGAGAGTGCAGTTGGTGCCTTCTGCTTGCATCTTTGCAAGCACCCTCGTTATCAGGAAGAAGCAAAGAAGACAGGTATGTCACAAGTACATGCACTTCCTTATTTTGTTTTGATAAGGGGTGCCATCTTGATATTTCCCTCTCTTTCTCTCAGTATGTAATGCTGCCGTTTAATAATTCCAGTCATCTTAATCAACCTTTTCCTCAAGATTGTGCCCAAGTTACTTGACTCTTTCATTGGACTATATGGTCCTGAGGATGAGACACTGTTACTCAAGCAGCCTATGACTTGGAGTTGACAATAAACAAAAAACTTTATTTGTACATTAAGCATATTGGTTTCAAGATGTTCAGTAGCTTATTTCCTTAGTGAATAAAACAGTGTATAATAACTTCTGACTATCTCACCTTTTTCTTTCACAAGCACTCCTCACTCACAGATCCTCCTTTCTCTTCTGAATGTACTTTGACCAGTCTTTAATTTTATTTATTTAATTTATTTATTTTTGGATTTATATCCTGCCTTTTTCCTACAAAGGACTCAAGGCAGCTTACATCATTCGCCTCCTCCATCTTATCCCCACAACAACCCTGTGAGGTAGGTTGGGCTGAGAGTCTGCGACTGGCCCAAAGTCACCCAGTTGGCTCCATGGCTGAACGGGGACTAGAACCCAGATCGTCTGAGTCCCAGTCCTATGCTCTTAACCACTACACCACACTTTCAGTTTAATTTTTTCCTTCTGCACTCAGGCTTCTGTCAGCTTCTATCACTCAGACCCTTCCTTATAATACTTGACAATATTAGGTTTTGTCTCCATAGTTGCTAATACATCCTCTAAGTATGCTACTTACTTCCCTTTCCTTGTGAATCCCAAGTGCTTTTGGGATTCTAGTGCCAGCTTTGGGGATCTAATACCAAAGCTGCCTCTTCAGATTCTGCAGACCGCTGACTGACCACAGGCTCCATCCTTTCTCTTAATCACCAGCCAATCACCTCATTCACTCATCCCCCACTTTTAGTCCCTTTGTCTAATATACATATGCATACTACTAACTGGAATAAGGGAATTGAGGTTCTTTTAGCCCAGGGGCTGAGTTCTCTGAACTTCTGGGGCATGTGAGCCCAAAGGCAAAAGGGTGCAGCATCAAAATGCCAAATAGGCTAGCACATTTTAGCTTGCTGGACACAATCCTGTGTTCTCCCAACACTGTCTGGGAAAAAAGTCTTGTGTATGTGTAAAACAAGTTGAGAAACTTTTTACTGTCTAACCATTTGTAGGACTGCATCTTAAGCTAATTGACAGATGCAAGATCTCATGGCCAGAGGGAGCTGCAGCAAGATCATGCAGTATATATGGAGTATTCCTTTTGTATGTGCAAGCCATGTCCCCTTCCAGAATACTCCAATGCAAACTGCTCCATTTTGGTTCTCTCCCCAGCATATATATATATATGGCTAATAACCCTGTCAAATTTTCATTGAGCTATTTGGGGCAGAGGATTTTTCCTATAACACTGATTTTTTAAAAGCTTGTTACTTATGCAAACCTTAGCATACTCTCAAGCTTGCTCTCAACCTTAGCATACTCTCAACCTCCTCCTCTTCTGCAAAATGTATTGCTTGGCTACCAAGGAATGAGATAAAGTAACAAATTCAGTCTTAATTCTCTGATGTGGTATGTACCAGTGAGTAGGTACAATATGGAAGGTATATTGCCTTCCTGAGGGGCAGGTGCACTAGATGGACCTTCAGTCTGTTCTAGCAGGGCTTCTTTTAATTTTGTCAGATACTATGTTTGTATTGTACCTATATGAGGAAGGTGCCCATCGCAGTGAAGTAACCAAAACATTTAACTTCACGTTACAAAAGGAAGACTTGAGTAACATATTTTTGGTAGAAGGGCAACATAAATAAAATAAAATAAAATAAAACGCACTCTGCACATGATCAGAGGGATTCCCAAGGCTTTCCCCTCTCCCATCTTTTGATTAAACCAAAGGTCGCAGCTCCCAAGGAACTTTTGAACCGACGCAGCACACGCTTCCCGGGAAGCCAAACAGCCGCGGAAGGCCCCGCAGGCCTGTTCTCTCGCCGGCGAAAGGTCCTCCCTCAGCGCGTGGGGCGGCGAGGGGAGCGCGCGGCCGCCCGCGGCGTCGGCACTGGCGGCAGCGGCCCAGCGGGAGGCCTCTTGCAGTGCGCGCTCCTGGCCGCTCGGCTCCGGGAGGCGCTGCGACGGGAGGCCTCGTCCCGCGGCGCCCGCGGCGGGTGCGGGGGGGCGGTGGTGCGCCGGTTCCCGCTGGCCGGCCCTCTCGCCCGCCGCCGCCGCCGCCGCCGCCAGGGGCGGGGCGACTAAGCCGCCGCGCGGGTCTCTCCTTTCGTGCCTGTCGGGCGGTCCTGGCGCCGCCGCCGCCGCCGCTCGGTGGGGTCTCGACGGGCGAGGCCAGCCGCCGCCGCCGCCGCCACCATCATGAAGGAATGCGAGTACCGGCAGATTCCTCCGGGCACTCCGGCCGCGCCTCCTTCGGCCGAGCCGCCGGTGCCGGCGGCGGCCTCCGCAGCCACCAGCACGACGCTGGCGCACCGGCCCCGCCGCAAGTGGGAGGTCTTTCCCGGGCGCAACCGGTTCTACTGCGGCGGCCGCCTCATGCTCGCCCGCCACAGCGGCGTCTTCCTCCTCACGCTCGGCCTCATCGTGGTCACCAGCGGCCTCTTCTTCGCCTTCGAGTAAGTCAGGGAGCGAGGGAAGGAGCCGGCCCGGGGCCCCGAGCAGACACACCCCCGCCGTAGGCTTGCTTTTACCGATTCACAGAATTTGTGTGCCGCTGTTCAGACGCGGGGATCCCCCGAGCGGAGCAGCGGCAGCACCACCACAGGGTTGTTGATTTGATCGTTATCATTTGTACTGCTACCCAGAATAGTAATGTATTATCTCGGCTAGCTCTGCCATCAGTAATTGCACAGCAAATTCCAAACCAGTAGCTTTAAATTCCCGAAAAGTATTCGAAGGCAAACTAGCAGGTGTAGCCCTGTGCACCTTTGCTCCACTGAGTTCAATGCCGCTTATTCCAGTGAAAGGTTCCAAGACTTGTAGCAAATGTGTTGTGCAAGGTTTTTTTCAGAAGTAAGCCCCACTTTGTTCTGGTTCAGTGGCATTTCCTCTCAGGTAAGTGTGTGTAGGATTGCAGTGTGAAGTTTTGGTGGACTGAAGGCTACTTCACTGGATTAATTTTAAGCTCATGAAAGCTTCAGTGTTGCAGTGTATCAGTTTTAGCTTTTTGGGCGCTGTGATATTTTATATTTGTTTGTGCTTGTGCTTGCACATAAAGACACAGGATTAATACTCAGACAAGGTAATGCAGAATAGGCCTGAGGAAGAGGAAGGTTATTTACTCTAATTTGAAAGAAAGGAAGGGAATGTGTCAAGTATTGAACTCACTGGGAGAGAGAATTCTACACTTGAGGGACCAGCACTGAAAAGGCCCTGTCTCTGTTTATGTTATGGAACTGCACAATTTTTCTGCCTTGCTTACAGGTTTTGCCTTGTGGTAGATTTGCTTTTGCAGAAAGTGCTTTTGCAAGTTCAGGCATCATTTGTTGTTGATTCCACAACCTGTTGCAGTCTTCCATGCTTCATCTCATTCTATTCTGAAGGTGCTCCAAGCTGTAGGAGCAGCTTTTAAATTGGTAAGGTGATGATCAATTAACATTGGGTGCACTGATTTAGAACTCTTTTTTTTTAAGTCAAAGGTATTACTGGTTATAACCCTTTGTTTTAATTCCACCCTTTCTTCAAAGAACTCAGAGATTTATTCTTGTCGCCATTTTTCTTGTAGCAAGTTTGTAAAGTGGGTTATGCTATGAGAATAGCTGATTGAAGGTCTTCTTATGAGAGTTAAAACTGCAGGGATTAGAATTTGGGTCTCTCATGATCCAGCTCTCTGTTCAGAGTATCAAGCTTTCTGTATGCTTCCTGGACAATAGGCCTGCAGTTGTAAGGATGAAGCTAAGTTTAGGTAATTATGATCCATGTTTTGGGAGTAGGGGATGGGGGTGTTGCCTTCGCTTTGTGTTTGTGGTCTCAGTTCAACTTCATTGTTCAACATCCAAACAGAGGTTAAAATGCTAGAGGATGATATAAGCATTTAGAAGGGATTTGAAAAAAGAAAGAGTCAAGTTATTTTAGACCCTCAAAAATGAGTTAGCAGACATTAAGGTAAAATTGGAACAAGTAACGGAAATTGCAAGACAGATAAAAAGAACGGCTTCACATAATGCATAAATTAAGCTGTGGGATTCACTTGCCCACGATGTAGGGTTGGCCAGCAGTTTGGATGGCTGTAAAAGGAGATGGGTTACATTCAAGGAAGGGAAAGCTATCCATGGCTCCTAGTCCTGATATCTATGTGGTACCTCAGCATCAGAGGAGTATTTGTCCGTGTATACCTGTTGCTGAGGAAAATGAGCAGGAAGAGGCACTTATGACCTGCTTGGAGATTCCCAAAGGAAATTGGTTGGCTGCTGGACAGAACGCTGGACTGGATGGACTTCAGTCTGATCTGATCTAATATGGCTCTTCTTACATTCTTAAACCTGAATTTTGTGTCACAATGTATTAGCAGTATATGAAATTTTAAGAGAATGTTGGATTGTGTCTCATATATTTACCATTACTACTGTGACTGGAACAGAAACAGAACACTATTATTGTACTAGGTTCAATTTATAGATTATATTAATTTGTAGATAGGAAAAATAATAGAGTTTGGGGTTATGATCAAATAATGGAAATTTCAGAATGAAACAACTAGTGGTTTATTTTGAGAAGTTAGTCCTAGGTTTAAAGAATTAGATCTATATATCCATCTGTTTTAAGTCTAAGACATTGGTCAAAAAAGAAACTTAGAAAAGTTATAGAATTCTGATAATAGGTTAGGCACTTATGGAAATTTGCTTTCAAGCTTTTACTTTTTAAATTTATATTAGGAATTGCAGTAGTGATTAACAGTGTACTTGAAAGGAAAAGGTTTTTAGAATTCATAATGGGTGACTCACAAAGGAAATTTAAGGGTAGGAAATGGAGAAGATGATGTGACAAGGGAGGAACAGAAACTAGCGGGTGCAGAGACGACAGAAGGTACAACAGCACAAAATAGAATAAATTGTGCTGTAAACAAAAGGAATAGTACTGAATGATAAATTGAATGAATGTTTAAATTTGGAATGGGTGGAGTGGAGAAACATCTTTGGTTAGATATTTTACAGAACTATTAACAAATAGCAGTTTAGGAGAACTGCTAGTTTCTGTTAAGGTTAAATAACAGTATGGATAAGGCAGTTCTACATGATGGTGGTGGGCGAATCTTTTGACAGAACAACTGTCACGTGGGTAGCCCTGCCCTGCCCAGACTGTCCACGTGTCATATCCCCTATTCTGCCAGTGGCTCACCTGCTGTTTAAGTCCTCCTAAACTGCTATTTGTTAGCAAGGCCAGAGGACTTCTGGAAGCCCATGTGTTGTCCTAAAGACATACTTATATTAGGCTGCTTCCTGAGGAGTAGGATGAGAATAGGATTTTCCCTAAACATGATATTACAGGAAAACAACATGTTCAACCAATATTAATCAATTTTGCAATACAAGAAATTGGGACAGCATTATTTCTTATCTGATGGTTCCAAACTAAAGAAGTGGGCATTTATATCAGTTTAGATTTTGATACAGGAAAAATAGGAAGGAATCCATTTTAGCAGCTACAGCTTTAAGGAAGAATGTTATACATATTTATTTATTTATAACATTTCTATGCTGCACCCATCGCCAAAGCCTCAGGGCGGCTCACTTCCTGGTATATATGTCCCCCAGCTCAATGTGAACTGTTTTCTACAAGTTTTTAAATTAAAAATTATTGCAGGATGTTCTGTTGTATCAGAAATTGAATTTTAGTCATGTTTTAATAAGGCTGCATTCTTATGCATACCCTCCTGGGTATACATCTTATTAAAGCCAGTGGTCTTAAAAGTAAGGATGTTTAGGTTTACTGTATAAAGAAATTCAAGAAGACAGCAGACTAATTCATTTTGCTTGAAGACAAGGGACAAATACCATCTGTTACTGGTAAATATTTGGAGATGTTTATAGCTATCTGAAAGAAGCAGTACATACTTTTCCAACTCTCATGAAATTTAACTAAGGATAGACTTTTGTTCAGTTTATTTAATTGACCTCTTATCCCATGGAAAAGAAAGGGAGGTATAAGTAATTGTAATTGAACTAATCAACCTGGGAAAATGGCATAATGATATGGGAAATAAAGAAATCTACAAACAATTGGTAGCAACTAAAAAGGTGTTAAAATTGAAAGAGACATTGTTTTACTATATAGTAAGAACTTTTGTTGAGTTCTGGGATAATCCACATATATGTTAAAAAACAAAGGGAAGTTATACCAAGGGTTAAAAGGAGAAGAGAGGTTCTCCTTTTATGAATTATGAATCATGTAATTCATAATTACAAAATCATGAATTACATGATTTTGTAATTCACTTACTTGCTTCTGATCAATCTAACAAGCAAGTTAAATAGCCTTTTTGTCCTTAGAATGGATTACCCTTCACATTTTATTAAACTTTAAAAAAATTAGAATCACTAACAGGTATGGATGTATTTTTAGTTTGCAGTAAATTTCTCATTTTATGGAATGTCACAAATATTGTAATCCCTACTGTTGAAAACATTTTCTTTCAGATTTCCTCTTACTGCCCCATAACTTTGTTGCACTGTCAAGATAATGCCTTGGCAGATATATCAATTTTAAGACAGGATGTAATCATGTAGAATGCCATCTGGTATGATCAGTAAGGATTCATACAAGGTAGACAAATGATTACATGGTAGGAACATTATTGCTATGCTTTGGTGGATGTCAAAAAGGCATGCAATAGAGTTGAATGGGTTATTTATTTATTTGAAATACTTATATGCCGCCTCATTCGCATAAGCCTCGGGGCGGCTTCCAACAAATAAATATCAATACAAATACATAAAAATTGGAAACATCCTGGCAAATAATATAAAACCAATAAATAATCAGCAATTAATTAAAATAACATTTAAACGAAAAGGTCTTGGCCTGGCGCCGAAAAACAAATAATGACGGCACCAGGCGGACCTCTCTGGGGAGCGCATTCCATAAGTGGGGCGCCACCACAGAGAAGGCCCTCCTCTGGGTACTCACCCTCCTAAGATCTCTCACAGAGGGTTCCCGGAGAAGGGCCTCTGCCGCCAATCTCAAGGGGCGGGAGGGCAGATAAGGACACAGGTGCTCCTTTAGATAACCAGGTCCCAAGCTGTTAAGGGCTTTATAGGAGATAACCAGCACCTTGAATTGGGCCCAGACTTCAATGGAAAGCCAGTGAAGCTGACGGAGGACTGGGATTATATGAGAACAACAACCATGCCCTTCAGCAACCTGGCAGCTCTATTTTGCACCATCTGAAGTATCCGGACTGTCTTCAAGGGCAGTCCCATATAGAGCACGTTACAGAAGTCTAATCGGGAAGTAACCAATGCATGTGTCACTGTCACCAGGCAATTGTTCTCCAGGTAGGGGACGCAGCTGATAGATCAGCCAAAGCTGAAGGAAAGCGCTCCTCGCCACCACTGGCACCTGAGCTTCCAACGACAGCACTAAATATGCATTAAATAATTTTTTATTTGGACCTAATTTTGTTCAAAATAATACATGGAATAGTTTTCCAGATCTTTCAGTAATTTGAGAAACTAGATAAATATGTTGCTTATCCCCTAATTTAACTGTTGATTTATTTATTATGTCATTTTTATATCAGCCAGTAGCCAAGGCTCTCTGGGTGGTTAACAAAAGTTTAAAAGTTGCATACACAAAAATTAATTTAAAAGAAGAAAACCATAATACCAGTTCTACTGATCCAGCATAGAAACACAGCAGCAGTACAGAATAAAATGGAATATATGAAAACAAAGTTAAAAAGGCATTAATATACAAGACTATGAAACCAAAGTAAGTTTGTTTGCAGATGTTACAGGTCTAAGAGTTGTATAACTGCTGGCATCTTTAATTGATCTTTAAAAACATTTGGGATTTTAGCAAAGTGTCCAGTTACAAAATTAATTTTGTAGAAACAGATTGCGTAATTTTCTTCATTGGGAAGGTATTAACCAGATTGAATATTTAATGGACTTTACAGTTAAAAGCAAACACATATATTAGGCTTTCTTGTTACTGCAAAATCCTAAATAGCCTAAATGATGGTAATGAGAAAACTCACATGGAGTTGACTAGGTCTTCAAAATTAAATCTTGTTCAGCTTAGGTAATTTTCAGAGTCCGACATAACAAAAAGCAGCAAGTGAGTCATATATTTAATATTACAGGGAAGATGACTGCTAGGTTAATTTAACATCAATGGGAAGATTTTAAAAAGAGGGAGAGAAGTTCTGGATGTGATAGTTTATTTTCAAGCCATTTTTTTCTATTCAATTTTTAAAAATCCCTGAAGGACATTAGGAAGAACTATACACTTCAGAAACCACACTTTAGTAAGTCAGATATGGATGCACTATAATGTGGATATGAAGAAAGCATCGTGCTGCTGCCAATAATGTTGAGGATATGGAAGAGATAGGAAAGTATTGTGACTAGGTAAGTCACCAGTCCCCTCTGTGCTTTTTAACCTTAGTTCAGTGAGGATGGCCAGCCTGGATCTTCTTGAAGTTAAATGAAACAGGGGCTTACCGTATTTTTTGCTCTATAAGACTCACTTTTCCCCCCGCTCAAAAGTAAGGGGAAATGTTTGTGCGTCTTATAGAGCGAATATGTGTGTGCAGTAAGTCTGTCAGATGTGCAGCCCATGGGGAAGTGATGGGGAATGTGCCTGTGATTATGTGCCCATTTGAATCAGAATATTTTTTTTCTTGTTTTCCTCCTCTAAAAACTAGGTGCATCTTAAGGTCAGGCGCGTCTTATAGAGTGAAAAATACGGTAGTTATTATAGATATTGGATGCAACATAGAAATGTCAAGTCATGCATAGAGCCTGAGGAGGAAATGAGTGGCATTTGGTTTCCTTTGATGAGCAGAGTGTTTTCCAGTTAGGATGTTTTGTTTTGTTTTTTTGATAAATGGATTAAATGAGAAGGCGATAGCCTTAAACCCACCTAGAACAGATTTTAAAGGCTAAATAAAGTAGATCATTATTGGAGATTTATTTCTGCATTATTAAATAATAGGAGAGATAAACCAAGTTACACCACAAAATGAAATAAGAGTTCTCTAACCACAAACTTAATGAAACCAGATCGATAAGTACATAATAGCAATGTCTTCAAAAAGTATTTCTAACAATGGTTGTAAATGTGGCAAAGAGGAAATTATTGCTAGTGTTCCTGCAGAGTAAACAAACTAGAAAATTTTGAAAACAAATAATTTAGCAGCAGTAAAGTGAATTCTAAATGGAAACTACCTCTAGTATTCTTGCTAGTGAATATTCAAGGGTTATAAGGAGACTTGTATATGGTAATGGCAATTACAATTGCTTACACGAAGTACTGGAAGATGAGTTGGATACTTAGGGATGGTACATCAAATTATGGGTTATATCAATCTTACATAAATCAGCTAGAGCTATTGGAGCTAATCAGAGCTTTTTCTTTAGCTTGCTTGTGTTTGTGAAGAAGATTGGAAATGGTTAATAAACCATTTTGCGGCCATAATTCACGATTGATAAATCACAAGAATTGATAATCCTCTTCTGTTTTAATAACGGGATCCCCCAAAATAAACAGAGTATATTTGTGTCTTTAGATATGTTGGGTGCCTTAACATAGGACAGAAAAAAAAGTAGTGAAACAAAATAATATGCCAATCTCTCCATGTCATCAGTGATCTTTTCATAGATTTATATAATGTTTGGCTTCTTTGGTTTACCCTTGTAACGTTTTTGGTATGCTGCTGAGTTATGAAATGATGAGCGAGTGGTTGTCCATATGCATGTCTCTCCTTTCAGGTCTGTCTATCACCAAGATATAATTGCGTCATATTGCATTGTTATGAATCCCAAGAGAATTTGCAACATAAAAGGTGAAAGGCAAAACGTAAATGTAAAATTAGTCATTAAAATGGATCTTTTAGTCTAATTGGCACTAAAGTTCCTCTTATATTCTTATGGTATACACAGTCTCTCCCAAAAAAAAAGGAGCCTTGGAAAGTTCAGGAGAGGAAAACTTTCTCAGGTGGTTTTAACTCTGCAGCTGTGGCCCACCTCCGTTCTTAGAGATGGTATGCCTGAGCAATTACTTAACTGCTAGGAAGCTTGGGCAGTTGGCACTCTTCCACCTGTCCTGCTTGAGGGATAGTGAGCGCTTGGGTTGCCACCATGTGAATGGACTGCGGAACTGGATGGACCAGTGGTCTGATCCAGCATACCTTGTTTGTTTTATGTCCTTATGTAAAGCTTTAATGTAACATGTTTGGCTAAGGGGTTTCAAAGTTCAATTTGGATGCCAGGAAGGACAGTTAAGACCCCTAGGGTATGGAATGAGCTTCTGCAGGAGGTGGTTGAAGCCACATCAGTGCGGATGTTCAAGGATAGGCTGGACATGCACATGGTAGGCATGTCATGAGTGCAGCTGGCTGGAGCCAGGGGTCAGACTAGAGGACCTGGGAGAACCCTTCTGACTTGCTCTGTTTCTATCCAGCCCCAACCTGTGCTTGGTGGTGGGCCCCAAGGATGCTTTTCCCCTTCCCCCAATTCATTCTTCATTGGCCCTGTGAATGCATCTGTTAATATTTTTGCCATTAGTTATTGTGAGGTAACAAGTGAATTGAAGAAATGTAGCTTGCTGCTTCTAGAGCTTTGATATTGCAGTGTTTTTAGGGGCTGTTGTAATTGTATTTGAAGTGTTTTTATGCCACTCCTCAGTCAAAGTGGCTCCCAAGGTGGCTTGCATGTAAGCAGTTAAACAAGACCATCCCTGCCACAATTTACAAAGGTACAGCACACACAGAGAATGGTGGAGGAGAGACTATTCTGGGATGTATAAGTGCCCAGGAAGCCAATTTTAAGAGATACCTTATGAGGGTAAACGATTCCAAACCACCCTTCTTCCAGATTTATTGGACTACAGCCCCCATCATCCCTAGCCAGCATGAGGGCAATGAAGGACATCAGGCTGGTAAAGGTAGGAATGAAAGTTTCTGTAGTATTAAGTATCTGCAGCTGCTTTTAATTCCTAAGAACTGTTATAAATGAATAATTACAAATAGGCGCTCAAACTATTCTTGATATTAATGGGGCTGTTTAGGGTGACAAAAGGACATTCTTTACATGCTGAGAGGTGCCATCTTTTCATTATGCAAAGCATAACTGCCCCAGTTCAGATGTGATTTGGAAAGTTCAGATTCCAGAAGCTGACATCTGAAACTACTGCAATCAGTACTATGGCTTAGTGTCAGCATCTTTTTAAAGGTGATTTAAACTAAGCAGTAAAACAGGGTTTATGAAAACAAATGACAAATGACAAAGCAGTAGTGTATGCTGTGTTTTCTTGGATTGTGAGGAACCTGTAGAATGGGTGGAATTCATTGCTATATGCTTGTCGGTGATGGCCTGGTGGGTGACCTGGGGTGGGGTTGATGCAAAAAACCTCCAGGAAAAACCAACATAAAAGTCATCTTTGGGCTAAACTCTAGTTTGTTTCTGTTCTCCTTGCTCATAAGCTGTTTAGTTTCAGTTTCTGTTACGCACATGCAGAGAGATGATGTTCCGAAGGCAGGTGAATGTGTGCGTGTGCATATGTGTGTGTACAGGATTGAGACCACTTCCTAAGAGACAGCTGTCATGCTGAGACTTCTTGAAACTGCCTCTCTTCCTGCATGTGGTGAGCCATTTAGGATGTACCAGCTTGTGCCTGTTTCGCATGGTTTGTCTCCTGTGCCCCTAGGACTGATAGATAGCAGTGCTCTGACAGTTCAGACCAGTCAGCTGCCATACAGGCAGTAGCCTCTGCCTGACTGTGATGTCATGAGAAGCAATTCTTAATGAACTTATTATCTAACATGTATTTACAATCCCATTAGGCTTTTTACACTTTTTAATTGGGGGGGGGGTCCTACATACCAACAATGCATTCTGATTTATGGGGTATTTCCCCCCAGGAAAGGTGTTAGGTCTCCTATTAAATCCCCAGATAAGGGTCACAACTTGCATTATATGTATGCCTTCTTTGATGGGTGGGCTGCATCTGCCTACTGAGATTAGTGCCTCATGGGTGGGGGAAAGAGTGAGGGAGGATTCGGGGATGAATGTGAAGGGCTTATTGAATGTCCTTCTGTCCTTGCATGAAGAAAAACTCAGGGGACAGCTGTAGCAGATGATACTGGTTTTGATCTGGGATAGCTCCACAACTGAACTTGAGAGATGCATCATATTCCTTTAATCCTCTCATGAGTGGGTATCAGGAAGTATTTGGGCAGCTTCTGTGTATGTGTTAGAGTCTGTGTGATTATCAGTGCTTATAATAGTAAAATCCTTTTGCGGCGTGGCTTTAAAAGGTGGGGGGGCACACTATTCTGCATTTTCCTTATGTAAACAACTGCACTCCGCAGAGCACTGGCCTTGTCTAAAGCGTCTGCTTGCGTGTCCCGCTCGACCTGTCTTTGGCAGTCATTTAATCTTGGATTTTTGCAGTTAGGCCGTACAGTTCAGAGCCAGCAGTTTTTGACAGCAAACACCTGCAAGTTCAGTTTAGGAAAGGGCTGATTCTTCACTACTCTAAATCAGTGGGTGAGTTTTCTATCGGGTATTTAGCCAGTACGTGTGGGGTCACTGGCCTGATTGTGGTGTATGTTTCTCCATACAGTAGATATGAACCACACCACTGCTGATCCTACATGCCACATGCTGCCATCTTCCTGCTTTGTACATGGCTGTCTTGGCTCCCTGTGATCACCATGCAGTTGTTTGCACAAACAGAACCACCTCTAGTCTCAACTTCATGATCTCAGAAACTTGACTTAGCTTCAGATGACTTTTTAATGCTGCCTCTTACATTGACACACAGTGTAAGAAGCCACTCACTTTCCCTCTGAATTGAGATGGGGGTGGGAGGGAAGTAGATAAAAATAGATGCAAGTTCAGAAGGAATAAGAAAGCTTGTTTGGGGCTATGTCTGCCATGTAACTGTTATCTACAGGTGAGGGACCACACAGTCTCCCAGATGAGGGTGCAACTGGAAAGACACATTCCCATTCTGTCCACTTAATGCTATTTAAGCTTGTAGTTCAAAAGAAAGCTGCACATTGTCTGCCCTGGTTACAAGGACAGACTAAGGACACTGGATAGCTAGGGTTGTTGTTGGGGTGAGAATAAAGGGAGAACTTACTGCTTTCCCAACCCGGATTGTGGAACTCAAAGTTACCTGATAATCTGTGTAAATAAAATGTATTAGCTGTGGCAGACAGCTTGGAGGTAATTTCATGTTAGCCCTTGAAATAGCCCTGGATCCCTTTAGAGGGAGTGATGAGGAAGAAAATTCAGTTGAAATCAGTAGGGATTATTTCAAGTAACCATAGTATATTAAGCATGATTATAATATAAAGATTTCTGGAGGGTGCAGAGTCTGCTTTGAATTTTGCAACTGTGCAGTGTTGCCAGCTTTTCTAGCTAGCTTTAGCAACTGTGCCTTGAATAGTGGCTTAATTTCCGGACTCTAGAAGGTGATGATGTGTATCTCCATACTTTGCAAATTTTGTCTGCTGTTTTGTGCAGACCAAGATGCTGTTAAATACATAGGAGCAGACAAGACTGTCAGGGCTTGTTGCTGTAAAGTGCCTTGGTATCAACTTGTTTCCTGCACTTTCCACAGTTTTGCAGTTGTCTTTCTGCCAGCTGAATCCATCCCTTGCAAATCTGTTCTTTCTCGAAAAGAACAGAACAGAAATAGTCTTAATGTCCCTCACGACACATAACTCACTCCCACTTTCCTGCTAAAGTCAACCACCCACCCCTTTCTCCTTTTAAAAAGAATACCATGGTTACCCTTGACGACACAAGACCCAGCACAGTCAGGTTCTCCACCAGTAAGTACCCTCTCTCTCAGATGTGGTGACATGCCATCGCATCCTGAGTAATGGCATAAATACCTTTAACACCTCCGGATTCAGAGTTGCTGCTCTTTTATTTAAAATACTCTAGTTTGGGATTGGCTTCCTTACATCAGGCTGACACCTTATGTAATCTGCCTGAACTCTCTGGAGCCTCAGACTGCAGCTTTGAGAAGTTACAATAGTTTATTGTAGCCAAAAGACCAAGTAGGTGGTGGATACATGACCTCTGGTAACTGAACGCATGACTTCCAACTTAAGCCGTGTAGTGAAAAGAGCAGTGGTTCAGCCACAAAAATTGATATTGTGTATTCCAACCAATATATTAACTGTTCTTTCCAATGCCACATAATGGTTGATCTAGTGTGATCCAGACCAGTCTTGACACTGGTAGGTCTTGCTGCAGCCATAAGGTAGCCTTTAACAAGTAACTTACTGTCTCCACTCTTCAGTTAAACAGAGCAATAGTGGCATACTTCAAAAGATTGTGCTTGCTAGAAATCAGACAAAAGATATTCATTAAAAGGGGGCTGCATCTATTGTTAGTAAAATGACAAAAGGGGTCGTAGGTGTAAGAAGAAACCAAATGGAGTGTGTATCTCAGTAGGTCACCAGTTATATAAGTGGATTGCCTTCAGAAAATGAATTGTGTGACAAGAGAACACCGAGGGAGAAATAGTCTTAACTCCACTTTGTTGATCTGCTTACTGCAGAATTTGAAAGAAAAAATAGATTGTGCAAGATTCCAGAAGAATGGGGAAGGATTAACCCTGGCAATATATTGTAACTGCAAGCTGTGCTGCAGCTACCCCATTAGGCACCTCCTGCTCTCCATAATGCCCTTTATAACTTTCTCCTAAAAGTTCTGCAGAACCCTCCATGGCAGAATAAGGGCGTATTGTGCTGGATTCTGTTGGCTGCAGGGACCAGTGTGGACATTACGAGAAAGTAGCTCCTGAATAAAGTGTCTAGGCAGTAAATGGAAGCCATACTTAAAAGTGTGTGTTTTCTTTTCAGCTGTCCCTTCTTGGCTCGCAACCTGACCTTGGCCATTCCTGTTATTGCTGGCATCCTGTTCTTTTTTGTCATCAGCTCTTTGCTACAGACCAGCTTCAGAGATCCTGGTATCCTGCCCAGAGCCACCCCCAGTGAAGCTGCAGACCTGGAGAAATGGATTGGTGAGACCTTTCGTTGTACTTTTACTTGTGGTGCAATGTTCAGTGGCATGACTTGTTATGGTATCCAGCACTCTCATTTAGGTATCTTTACTTCCTGAGACTGAGGCAGCCCTAGAGAAGGAGTCAGAATTTTTGCCAGAGCTTAATTAGTACCAGATTTGGCCATACCTGATCCCTTAGGCCTGGCGTGGTGAACTTTCTTCTGTTGAGCCTCATTCCTTTGATGGTAATCTGTTGGGGACTCCATGCTTGTGGTCGATGGGGCCACCCCCCTTTTCTCTCCCCTCTTTTTCCCCACAGAGCAAGGTGCGGCAGGAGAGGTAAATTACTCTTGCCAGAAATCAAGACCAATCACTTGCAGTGAGCTTGCCTCCCTCTTTTCATTGCTCTGTCCATTTTGGCTCCTGGCCTCCTCCTTTCTCTCTGGCCTTGCCCACTCACAAGAAATTAGGCTGAGGGCTGCATTAAGCATGGCCTTAAGTCATCTCAGGTGGAAATCCACGTTGAGAGTGAGCAACAGGTCCATCATCTTTTCTGTTGCCACTTTTGCTGGCTTCTCTTATATCCTCTGGTTTGGGGTGCAAAACACACATTAGAGCAGAAGAGGAAGGCCAGAAGAAATCATTGGCCCAATCCTTTTCTTGATCCCAAATGTTATTCTCTCTGTGAAAGTAATGTTAGTTTGATGCAGGAAGCATAGTAGAAAGTGTTATAGTCACCTTTTCAGAGTCATAATTGAGGCCCAGGGGAATGATTGAAAAAGGAAGTAAAAATGAAAGGATGAGGAATGAAATAGATAGGACAAAACTCAACTCTGCAGGTGCATTTTGAAGTTGAGATGCTGATTGCAGTCTGTACAATATGCTTGAAATAAGTTGCATATTATTGCTATTCTGGTTCAACTGCACTGCTTGCCTGTTTGCTTCCAGCCAGTTCAAAATTGTGAGGTTAACCTTTATTAGTCTGGTGCTTGTCTACCTGTGGGAACCTCCAGATGTGCTGTCCCACTCCCTCAGAACTGCTTGGGAAGCACGTTAATGTAGTGATTTTTAAATGTACTGTAGTTAATAGCCAAGTAACCTAGATTTACTTCTGGCTTTGTTATTATGTTCTATGGTTTCTGGTTGTGTGTTTGATGTGTTAATTTGGGTTAATTCAATTTTCTGTATATAAGTTTAGCCTGTAATACACTTGGAATGCTGTGTTCAGCAGAAAATACAGCTGAGTAGTGCTTAGAGAAATCAAATCTTCCTTGGTAAAAATGGCTGTGCAACAGAATTCAGGAAGAAAATGCCTGGAGGCTGGGTTTTGTTGCTTCTCCCATTTAGTTAGCTTGAGCTTTATAGCTGGATGCTAGCTAGCTGGATGCTAGCTAGGTCTGCTTGGAGATAGTGCATAGGGAAGAAAGTGTGTACTTTTATGTATTGAGATAACTCAGCTTATCATTTTGTCTAACAGCAATTCTATATGGAGAGCATGTAAAACAGAGATATCAGAAACATGGCCTTGGTGACCCTATTGGATTATTTGAAAATTGTCCTCTTACTTCAGTCCTCCTGGGCAGCCAATGGGTTGTATCCAGAGGTAGTCCTCTGTACAATAGTCCCAATGTATGTCTGATAGACTGTGTGGATTAATTGAGGCATAATTAAATGATCCTTCATATGCACTGTTGCCAATGGTCACAGGTTTTTTGGCTGCAAAAGTTCCTACTTCCAGCTTTGCTGTTGTTCAGAGCAGTGGTGGCAAAGGAAACCAGTAGCTTCAGGTAAAGGAGATGGAAGGCCTCTTCAGCCTCTCCATGGCTGACTGTGCCATGACTAAAGAGCCACCCTTACCTTTCTTGTAGGAAAGTAAGACAGAGAGTGAATTAGGATTGGCTCCTGCACAGAAGAAAGGCTTCTCCAAAGAGTAGCAACCAAGGAACCCTTTGTTGTTGTTGTTAGCCACAAAGCCGTGCCCAACCCATCACAACCCCATGGACAACATTCTTCCAGGCTCTCCTGTCCTTCACCATCCTCAGAGTCCACCCAAGCTCACATCCACTGCCCCAGCTTTCCCTTTTCTGCTGAATGGGGTGGGGGGAGCTTGCTAGTTTGGCCCCAGTTTATCAAATTGCTTTGAACAACACTCCCATACCCAACAGCTCCAAGCCCTTCCCACAACTTTGGAGCTGGGAATGAGTGAGAATTGCCATAGAGTTGCTGAAATGATCCTTGCCTACCTTTGCAGCCTCAGAGATAGGAATCATTTGTCAAACTTGCAGTGAAAGTGTGTGGGGGGGAGATGTCTTCAAATGTTGAGCCTTGGCTCTTAGGTAAAGAGAGAAGAACTGACCTTGATGGATCAGACCGCAGCCTACCTGATGCAGTGTACTTTGCAAGAATTTCAGCAGCTAACAGTTACTGGATGATCCACCAGAAATTGATCCATAATCCATCCCAAACTTCAAAAAAGGTCAACACTTCTGAATTGGATTGTTTGTTTGAAACATATTTCATTCCTTCTTTCCTGTAATTCAGCATGTCTGTTCAAGTTTAGGCAGGAGTAATATTTCTTTACTTGCAAAGAAGTGCTGCAAAAAAAGTTTATGTTTCGTACTTACGCATAGTATAGGCAGTGTGCAATAATCTCAGAGAGATCAGTGTGTGATGTGTTATGGGTCCTACTTTTGGGCAGAAGACTCAGCAGGAAGATTGCCAGATATTATCCAGTCCATTGACTTAATCTAGGATTATCTAATATACGGATATTCTTTCCTTCATAGACAATCTGGGTACCTCCACTTATCGGCCACCTGCTCGCACCATGGAAGTAGTTATAAACAAATACATGGTGAAGTTGAAATACTGCTATACATGCAAAATGTTCCGTCCTCCCAGGACCTCCCATTGCAGTGTCTGTGACAACTGTGTAGGTAAGTTCAGACTGAGACAAGCAGGGTTGTGATTTCAGCTGTTAGTGCAGCTTTCTGCTTTCACCGAAGCAAAGATTTCCAGACTGCAGACAGTGTTGTGCCTCTAGATATAGGGTATATAAACAACACTCAAACCTTTCAGAGTTCTCCAGATTTTGTCTTGACATCATCTTTGTTTTTTGCTTTATGCATGAAAATGTGTATATTTCAATGTACATTTTTCCAAACGGATGATGTCCATCAACTCTGGACATGTTTGAAATGAATGCATTCATCAAACATTGATCAAAGCTGTTGTGTGCATTTTTCAAAAGTACATATATTTGCGCATATATTTTTTAAACGTGCACATGCCATCAAGCAGAAATGTTGCGTGACGTGCATAATACTTGATTATTGGTTATGCTGATTGGGACATGTGGGAACTGTAGTCCAAAATAGCTTAGAGACTTTGTGAGTTAAGAGGGCTTGGGGGGGCTTTTCATTGGCTAATGGGTAAGGGCTTCATTGTCATGAGCAGACTGTATTTGTGCCTGTCATATAGTTTGCCCTTGTATTTGTTGCCCACCTTTCCCAAATACCATTCCCTTTTTGCCACCCCAGTAATTACAAATTCCACCATTTCAAGTTGCAACGCCTCCATATTGGAATAACAAAAAATGTCCTCCATTGAGTTTGCTGCAACAGGCTAACTTGGAGTCAGAGTATATGATACAAAACATATAGAGGTTCTTAATATACATGAGCCTTGTTTCTTTAAGGTAAACTGCAATGATGCAGGTAACTCATGCATAATGTTTCTTCCTTTTTGTTGCTAAACCAAAAATGCATTCATTGTGGAAGCTGATGCAGAATATGTTGATGTAGATTTGTGACTGACAAATTGCACTGACTGGGGAGAATCACCTGGGCAAATGGGGGAATGTTTGCCTGTGTGGGAGACGTGGCTGAGTTCTTAGGCATGCTGAGATCTGCCAAATGTCTGTAGATATAGATGGGTAACTGGCAAAGGTTGAGGGTGATGAAAAATTGCTGATCATTTAAGACAGGCAAGTAACAAAAATGTTTCCACTTTAAAGGAAGTCTTAGCCCAAGATCCATTCCTGAGGTATTGGTAATGGTGAGGTTTTCCTGTAGTGTGTACTAGTTGAGAATGAATGTTAAAAGGCATATCAAGACGTGAACAAAAGTGTTGGACACACCTAAACCTCCAATTCTTGCCAGGATGTTTAACGCTTCAGGGTAAAGGAAAGTCAGGGTAAGACATCAGCTTTTTCAAGTAGATTCCTGGATGTTTGAGTTGTACAGTTTCTCCCTCTCCCAGATTGTCTGCCTAATGAGCCAAACTTGAAAAATCCAGTTTGCACACAGCTAACTTCTTTAAGCCAATTATAATTGTGCAGGTTGTAGAGAATGCAGAGCAAAGCCAATTACTGACCAAAGAACTGACTCGGATAAAAGGAAAAATATAGTATTAGGTGAAGTTAGTATCCCAAAAAAAGCCATATTCTGGGGAGAGCAGAGGAGAGCCAGCAGCCTCCCAAAGGTATTTAATAGGAGCAGGAACCTGCACAAGCCTCAGCTATCCAACACACTGTTATATAAGATTGAAATTGGAGAAGACAGTATCTTGGTAGAGGAGAAGGTAGGACCAAGGGCCATATGGCACCACGTAAGTAGACTCTTTCGTGTGCAAGACAGGTGGCTAATCCTTGCATTGGGCATCTTCTCATATGCCTATGATTGTGCTGCAGTACAAGGAATAAAGTGTATAAATGACTGGCTGTAACATGAGAGTAAATTCCTAGACTTAGTGGCGTGAAAGTAAATAAGAGCAATTTCTTAACTAATGGCTTAGAAAATGAATGTGAACATGGCTTCCTCTGTTCTTTGCAAATACTTGTCCTTCATTCCACAATGCTTAAGGCATTCTGCCATACAGATTGGACTTAATTGTTCTCTTCGTTTCTCCCCAATTTCTGGCAGATGTGATTCTGCTGGAGGTGGGGGAGAAGAGTTTGGAGTTTCTAATAGCTTCAGCACTCTCAGAAAATTCTTATTCTCCAGGATTTGAGGTGGGTGGGATTTGACACTTTACCTGCTTCAAAACATGAGTTAATTTCAAAGTGTAAATATGTGTCTGTCTTCCAGTGTCCATGGATCACCTTATTTTTCACTGTCCCAAGCCCCAAAAACAGCAAGAGTAAGAACAGGAAAGATTGTTTAGAGTATGAACTGATTTTATGTACATGCTGTATCCAATTGCTACATGAATTTGGCAGGTGAACATGGGGTGAGCTAGGTGAAGAAACATGCTGCACCCAAGGTCATGGCATAGGGAGCTAGCGGCTGAGAAAAGGTCTGAATTCTGCCATCCAAGAATTTTCCAGAGCTAAACAGCTGCTATGGTTTTTATTTTTTTACTCACAGCACTCAAAGGGGAGTTGAACTAATTGTAAAGAAGCGTTTGCAATCTATTGTTGACAGCACAAATGAACAACAGTATGGAAGCGAAACAAATGAACCTATTCTAGGCTTTTTCCTCTAACCATGAGTTAGAATTGTCATCTAAACCAGTCTCAGGTATATTCTGAATTTCCCCAGTAAAATAAGCCCACTTCACAATTCTTATCTGCTATAATCAGAAAGTGAAGAAAAGCTATACCAGAGGGACCTGTGAGATATTACTATTACTTACAATTTATTTTATTTATTATATGCATATACTGCGCAGTAGCCATAGCACTTGAGCCATTCACAAAAATTAAAACTTACAATTCAGCTATCTTAATGTTGTCACCTTGTTGCCTTCTACCCCAGAACGGTTTGACCACCACTGCCCCTGGGTGGGCAACTGCGTGGGGAAACGGAACTATCGATACTTCTATGCCTTCATCCTCTCACTCTCCTTCCTGACAGCCTTCATCTTTGCTTGTGTCATCACACATCTTGCCCTGCGTAAGTACACTTTTTGGTAAGGCACTTGTTATATGAGAAGGCCTCTGTCTGTGTCTGGAGGCATCTGGGCAAGCACATTCCAAAACCAGGGTGCCTTTCAAAGCCATAGACTACCATTTCTCTCAGGCAAGTGAGGGAAGACAAAGTATCTCTGAAGTTTTTTAAGGCTGGGCCAAAGAGTGGCTTTAACAGAAATAATGGCGTGTATGCATGTTAGTAAATGAAACCTAGCAAACCTTTCCAGTATTACTCAAAATGCCTCACTGCTTCTGTTTCCTTGAGTGTTGGGTATCCACTCAGTTCCTTGTGACATGTGACCTATTGCATGTTTGTCTGGTTAGAAGTAGAAAATATTTCTCTTCAGCTCACTGCCTCTTTTTCTTTGCTTTGCAGGCTCCCAGGGAAACGATTTCCTTGCTGTTTTGAAAGCAACACCAGCAAGATATCCTTTCAGTATCTGTTGTCCTTTCCCTGCTCTCCTCAGAGGGGACTGAAAAAGGGGCTAGTTTAGCATTATGGAGGTGCTCTCTAAACACCCATAGTAAGGAATTGTCAGACTGTCATGACCGTTTAATGCAGGGGAAGCGGAAGACTGTCTCATGGGCCCTGTGACTTAGCGGGTGAAGAATCCTTTGCTTTGAGCCACAGACTTCATTCATGGTTGGTTTCCCTTATGTGAAAGTGTCCACCTGATTGAGCATAATGTCTAGGATCTATTTGGGCCATATAGCCCAATGACTTCAGCCTTGCCTACCATGAAAAAATGATTCTTGACACCCCACAAAAGAGCGGCCACCTCCAGCTCTGATGTCTGGCATCCTTTAATTGAGGCTTTCCTGGTTCCAGGCTTCATATATTTTTGGAACCAGGCAAAGGCTTCTGCATTGAAGTGCTGAACAGGGAGTGGTGTGCTGGGTGTTAGGCATCTCAGGCCCTCCTTCCTGATTCCCTGTCCTGCACCATCAGCAGGAGTATCGGACAGGGAAGAGGGTGGAAACTGCCCCAAGTGCCCCCTTGGGGCAGCTGTTATCCTGCTCCATTCAGTGCCCCAGTATGTCAGAGTACTCAGGGGAGGAGATGGTTCCTGAGGCCCCCTGATGTGTCCAGCTGCTGGTCAGGTCCACTGGGCACCCTCAGCATCATTAAGCTCAAGTTGCATGGACCTACCCATTGCCTTTTTCATACTGGTTTATCTGAACTGGCTAATTGTGGGAGGTGGGACGCAGGTTGGTTGGTTGGTTATATATCCTGCCTTTTTCCTACAAAGGGCTCAAGGCAGCTTACATCATTCTCCTCCTCCATCTTATCCCCACAACATCAACCCTGTGAGGTAGGTTGGGCTGAGCCACCCAGTTGGCTCCATGGCTGAGCGGGGACTAGAACCCAGATCGTCTGAGTCCCAGTCCCATGCTCTTAACCACTACACTACACTGGCTCTTCAGTAACTGGCTCTCCAGGTAATGCCTCTTCTAGGCGTATGTTTTGACAAAGCCCAATTCCAGTGAGGTGGTGGTGGTGGTGGTACCAGTTTTCCTTGAGAAATTGTGCTGAAGGTGGCTCTGATAGTTTGAGGAATGGTAAAGTGAGAGACAGGATCTTCTCTTTTTGGAAATTGGAGGAGAGCAGGCTCTCCCAACCATACATGTTGATCCTTCCTTGATTCTTCATTCACTGTTTTAGAGTTGGTGATCTGCTTTTTCTCAGTCTGGTCTATTTTTGGCCTCTCAGGGTTTCACACTTACTTAGTTGCCTCCAACTTGACGACCAATGAGGATGTGAGTATGAATATTTACATCTCCTTTGAATGAATGGAAGCTGGAAAGTCTAAGTAATATTTATTAGGGCTTTAAACCAGTTTCTTATGGATGATGCCCCAAATAATTTTCTTTGCAACTGTGTGATGCTTGGGTCAAAACATTCCTAAGCTCAGAAAGCTACTCCCCAGAGAGGTGTGCCTGGTGCCGACTTTTTATTCATTTTGGTACCAGGCCAAAACCTTTTTATTTTCCCCGTATTTTAAGAATTAATTGTTTTTTAATATTGGTTTTATTAGGCATGTATATTCTATTTTGTATGCTGCCACTACTGTTTTGTATGCTGAGTTGAGACTTTTGTATAGAACAGGATAAATACGCTCCAAATAAATAAATAAGATTCTGCTATATGGAAGACATTTTCTTTTGTAAAAGAACTTTCTGTCCCTTTGTAGTACCTAGATACATCCTGTCTGTAACACCCTCACCGTAGTTGATCCCTTCTTGCCAATGTGTTCTATGATCAAGCAGTCACACATGCAATGACATCTTAATCAGTTAATTATATGCCTTTCATTCAAGTGTTTGCATATGTTTGTTTATGAGTAAGCAGTCATTGGGAAGAAAAAAGCCCTCTTTTTTAAACAAAATCTAAAATCTAGATGATTTCTGCTCATGTTGCCTCAGGGCTTCCTCAGAAGCCATTCTGTCCCTTTGAAGGTGTCACTTGAGATCCACCACTTTTGTCAAACGTATGTTCCAGAAATAATTGTAACTGAAAAATCTTGTGCCTGATGAATCAGGACATTTTAATGAGGCACTAGAAAATAATCCAACAAAGCTATCCAACAAAGGATTCTTGTTGTCTCTTCCCTCTTGGCCTTTCATAACCAGTTCATCTCCTTTGCGTTGTAGCTGAAAGGGGCATGGTCAAATAAGAGAGGCTCTGAATTTGCCAATCCCTACAGCCATAAAAGTGTCCTCACCAACTGCTGTGCAGTGCTCTGTGGACCATTCTATCCCAGGTAAGGACACTCAGTCTAGAGCTGACTCCGCACCTCGATGCTTGCTCAATTTATTTTATGTATTTATTAGATTTATATCCTGCCTTTTTATTCTTTAAAGAACTCAAAGCAGTTTGTATCATGCTCCTCCTCCTGCTATCATTCTTATCCCCACAACAACTACTCTGTGAGGTAGGTTGGGTTGAAAGTATGTGACTGGCTTAAGGTCACCCAGTTAGCTGCATGGCTGAGCTGGAACTAGATCCCTGATCACCTGAGTCCCAGTCCACGCTGGCTCTCAAATCTGAAGATCAGGTGATGACAGAGACCGGTTGGCAGCTAGTTTGAGCACTAAACTGTTGGAAGATCCTTTCTTGAGAGAACCTGTGTTTGGGACAGCAGTTACAGAGCAACAAAACAAACAGAAACCCAGAAGCTCGCTTCTGCTTGTGAATTGTTGGACTGAGAGTGGTGCCCCTCAAATTGTTCTGCTGTTCATTCAGGGAGAGAGAAAGTGGGGAGCAGCCAGGGCAGCAGGGACAGGCAGGTGGCCCCCCGTCCTGACAGAGAGGAAGTCGCACCTGTGTTCTCAGACAGGTACTAGCTGTGGGATTGGCCTGTAGCTCCCAGAGACAATGGCTGCCGCTGTGCTGCCATCTGAGAGTTGCTGACAAAGTTCATAAACAAAAACATGGACCTGAAAAGATGGAAGCAGTGGGAAGAATCCGTGGGGCAGGCAGGGCAGCTGAGCTAGTATGAAAAAAGTAAAACTGAAAATGAAAAACCAAAAGATGCAGAGCTGACCCAATAAGTTTTTATGCCTGAGACAATCTAATCCTTTCTTCCCATCACTAAAATATTTATTTATTTACTTACTTATGTACACTTTTATAGACTTTCACAATAGCCACATGGCTCTCTGGATGGTTTACACAATTGCAGTTTCCTGCCTTATAATGGCACATGCAGTCTACCTCCTGAGACAGCCACCTTGTTTGGCCTACTGGTAGGCCCAGCCTTGGAAATATGTCAGACTTAACTGCCTGAACATGGAGTTTCTATTTCTTCATTTGACGTAGTTCTGCCCTACTCGTCAGACAAAAAGGCTTCCAAAGCAGCTCACATACACCCAGTGAAAAGACAGTCCCTACCTGCAGTCATGACACTAAGGGAAAAAAGGATGAGGAGGAAAAAGGGAGCAGAAAAGCAAACTCAGGGCTGTATCCAATGCAATATAAATTGTCTAATATAAATTACATTGTGCTAATGTAAGCGCCCTGTAGTGCAGTGGCTGTAGCATTTGCTGGAACACTGGATTTCTACATAGAACCCATCACACCAGCAAACACTGTGGACGTTGTGCTAGATGTTGCTGATACTCGCACATCACCATTTATATTAGCAGGTGGCATTGCATTGGATATTGCCCTCAGGTACCACATCTTCAGGTTCAGCATTGTTACTGATGCTATGTGCCATCAGATCTTATCTAGCTTAAGGTGGATGGATGCCCTTCAAAATAGCCTATCCTTGACAGCCTCGGTTAGTGCTTGCAAACTTGAGACTGTGGCTTCCTTTCTTACAGTAAGTCTGGCGGAACTGGTCCTGTAGAGCTGATAGAATAGTCCCACATTCCTTTCCCTCTGCTAAAGCCTCTCGATCTGAAGTGCTAGTGCTGTTACGGGCATTGGACAATTGGCTACTGCAGATTCATCTCAATGTCTAGTGAGCATAGAGTTCTCCTGTATTTACAGATGCAGCTTTAAACAACCTGGCACCTTGCTGCTATCAGGAGCTTTCTCCAGGTGTCACAAGGGGGCAGAGTTGGACAGAATGAAGGAAGGTTCTAATGCTTGTGTGTGACATTTAGCTGACTCATGAATGAGGATCCATGAATACTTACAAGAGAATTCAGCATTAGAGTCATCTATGTAAATTTTTTGAAGGATCCTTTGAGTGGGATCCATTAGGTCCTACTTTTGATGTTATCTTCAAAACAAATTATAGAGCTCCACACAGTCTGTAATTTTTCTGTACTATACTTACATAACCCCCCCGCACATGCACACACACACACACACACACGATTTTATGAATGCCAAAAAGAGGCCCTAAGTCTTGAGAACCTAAAAGTGTCTTTGATACTGTAGGTGCTTTACCCCTGACACAAGTGAAAATGGGAGCTCAGCCTGTGCTGAATGAGGAATTTCCAGAACGTGACAAAGCATAGCACTTATGTTGAATCAGCCTGTAGTTGAACTGCTAGATTATGAATGAAGAATTATTGCAGCTCAATTTTTTTTTAAGCAGTGAAAACTCTGTTTCTCGTGCCATTGTAATTGTGGATTCTACAGTTCATGTCTTAAATTTGACAACTCAAGATGATTTCATTTCTAAGACTCTGCTGCTGCTGCTGCTATGGGCCCTCAGGGCAAGCTCTCCAAAATGTCTTATCCATGACAGTCCCCCTTAACTGTTCTAAACTTAATCTATAGTGGGGAATAAAGTACGGCCTTCTGCCAGGTATGCGGCCCATACAAAACTTTAGTATTCAGTTGCAATTTAAGCACTATTGCATTAGACAGAACTCCATACCATCTAAACCAAGTGGAAGAGGCAGCTGAACTGTGTTTAGTGGGTAAGAGAGTCTTGTGAGGGGCTGAAGTAATTTATTCAAGCATAACACCATTTTTTTGCTTGCTTTGAGGAATGCTGTGACCACTTGATACTTGCTTGATGTTGAAATGATAACTACAGATTTTGGTTTATGAAGTTTCATGTATGTTTCTATCCCATAGGGTCCTGTACTCCTGATTTACAACTCCAGGGTAACTGCTGGTACTCGTGGTATCCCTGGTTTTATGTTTGTGACCTATGACTGAAACTTCTGCCTCCTCCGTGGAAAAGAGAGATTGTTGCTGACTATTTGATTTACAAATTGCCAGTCCTAACTGCTTTGCTTGTTTTTCTTTCTCCTCCTTCCTAGTTTAATAGACAGAAGAGGATTTATCCAGGCAGATGCTGGGACCCCATCCACTCCTAAGAGTGAAATCCCTTCCTTTGGAACGAAATCTGATGCCAGCATGGTATGAGCCAACCCTTAACAGTGCTGACACTTAGCCCTGTGCCTGTGCCTACGTCCAGCCGATTCCTCTCTTCCGTTTACTGTTGCTGGAGCTCAGGCAGGACAACCTTGCACAGCAGAGCCTCCAGAGTCCCCATTCAAACCATATGCCATCATTTCTGGTGTTGATTTTTATTTGGTTTGATTTTTATGCAGTGGGACTTACCTGAACATTATGGACTGCTGCAGATCAGCCTCTAGTGGGCCCTGCTGCTTAGTGCCAAGAATGCCACTGGTTGGGAGATGCCAGCTTCTTGAGAAGCATCGCTTCTTGGAGGGTCTGCAGCAGGGATTGGTTGAAAAGAGCGTAGTAATTTGCTTGTGGTGCTGGCATGGAGAAGGGTTTGTGGGAACAGAGGTGTCCCCTCCCTCAGCTGCATGCCTGAGTATTTTAAAACTCACTCCCTGGTGAAGGTGATCACCTCTGATGTTAGTTTTCCCTTCATGCCACTTTGCATGAGTACCACAAAGGATAACCAGTGGTCGCAAGCTGCAAGGCAGAGGGCACAGCGCTCCTTGCCTGAGCAGTAGCTGTGGCTTGCTAAGTTGGTTTGCCCGGGAAGACTCTCCCGTTGCCACTGGTGGCTGTGAGAGGGATGCAGAGGGAAGCAATTCTCCAGGAGGGATCACATGCCAATCTATTGGATCACTGACCGAAAATGGCTCCTCATGCTGGGAACAGACCCAGAGTTGTCCTTTGTTCCAGATGAATCAGAACTTCAACAGGCTGATCATAGCCCAGGGAGGTTTTTGGTTTAAAACGGATAAGAAAATTATGCAAACCCATTTGAATTTCTTAAATGATGTCAGTAGAATTAGAGTATAGTCACCTGGTGTGTACAGGTAACAGAGCTATTCTTGAACATCTGCACATAGGAGACACAGGAGGCTGTGTTCAGAAGGGATCCAGAGAGAAAGCTTCCTGCATTGTTCAAAGCCAAATTGATTTTTCTGTAGGAGGTTGAGCCCATTCCCTTGGATTGTTGACCAATCACACAAAAGGAAAGGATCATAATTCTTCCTATTACACATCCTCCTACAGTGCCTCCCATCCCATTGTATGAACCCTTAAGGTAAATAGGAAAGCTGAACACATGTTAAATACTTGAAGTACATTTATTAAAAGCTACTGGGTAGTTTTGCACACTTTTTGTAAATTTTTCTAAGGGGTTTTTAAAGTGGTTTTGCTGTACATAAACCAGGTTTCACAGGTTCTTAGAACCAGGCTAGATTTTTTTACAGCATTGGAATTTGTGTATCAAGTAAGTATGTACAAAAAGTTATGTAAGCCCTTATTCCCTGGACTTTACCAGTTCATAGGAAAAATAGGGACATATGCAGGAGATACAGCAGGATATTGAGTCTCCAAGGAATGAAGCAAGTTTGTGAGTTTGCCTTTCTCTACCCTGCTTCTGCAGAGGCACAGGAAAGTTTAAACATTACAGGGTTTTAATAACTGGAATTGTTGAGGTCATATCTCAGGAAGTTGCCCTAAAAAACTGTAAGTTAGGGATCCGAGAAAGAACAAGACAAATCTTTCCTTCAGCTCATCATTGTGTGACATCCATCGGTGGTTTTGAGTAGCACCACCTCTTTCTGCAGAACGTTTTGAAGAACCATCAGGTGCAACAGGCACCACCAGTAGAGAGATTTTTAAGCCTGGTCCAAGATGAGCCTCGTTAAACTGAATTATCACCACTCCTTTGTTGTTTGTGTCTACATTTTGGGGTAAAGAAGGCAATTTGCATTGTCAGTCTCTCACACTTTCTCAGCTGACCTGTGGTTTTTCCATTCTAAGAGTGTGTTAAGAGAGCAAGCATTTCCGAACTCTCTTTGTAGCTGTACTGAGTCAGAGCACCTGTCTATGCCTGTTTGATTTTGTTTTTTAATATGACCAGCATATGTTGGCTGCAAAATCCATTTGTCTGACAAATCAGAGTTACTAGAGGAATGGACACGTGTGCGTCATCGAACAAGCCCTTCTAGAATTTGAGTCAATCCATGCTATTCTAATAGGGGCCAAAAACTTCTAAGGATACAGCCGCTTCCAGCTATCAAGTGTGGCTAGAATGCATGGTCCTCAGCCATTTGTACTGCAATCTGATTGGACGAAGTTGTCTTATTCACAGTGCACATTTGACGGTTTTGGTAACTGGTGCCTCTTAGAGAGCTTCTCCATGTTCCCCACTACTGTAGAAAGTACTGCTCATGTAAGATTGTCTTATCCTGCTAAAAATAGGACCCCTAAGGCATAGCTCTCCCCTGAGACACTGCTACGAAGGCAGCTCCAAGCAATATGCTGGCCGATGCCCAGGTGTTTGTGTTCTGTGCCGTTGAGGGATGTGCCAAACACAAGGGTGCGATGCTGGCATTTCCTTGATAATAACAGGCTTGCGCCTTGGTGTGTAGCTTGTTGAGGCTGCAGTGCCATAAAAGATCCCTGGAGCCAATGATAAGAACATTGCTCATGTTTTCTGTGCTCGGCCTGCACCTTCTTGAACTGTGGCTGTTCATGGTACAACCACAGTGACCATCTCATTGGTGACGGTGCATTTCCAAAGGTAGCCTTGCCAGCAAAACCATTTTGCCTACATGCTTGACCAGTGAGGCCCAAATGACTCTGGCATTAAATCTGAAAGGATGGCCGCTTTATTTTCATCGATGGGTAGTCATACTTTGGAAGCACACTCCTCCTTCCCCCTGTACAACTTCTCAGGCACATAGTCGGAAGGGAAGGAGAGTGGTTCCTGGCTTACATAAATTAGGTACAGCACTGAAATCCATTTTAGATCACTCCTTTATCACCAGAGGGGTACCAGGGAAGGAAGTTTTTCTTGTTGAGGGGGAATTCCAGGCCCTCCTTCCACACACCATCATGCCCACAAAGCAAGGACTGCAGCAGTGTTAATGTTTGTATGCGGAAACTCCTTGTGGTGATGAAGCCAGTTCCCTTTGTTACTTACTTTTGTAATAAAACATAATACTTTTAAAAGAATTAAATGGTTTGGGCTTTGTGTTTTGCATTTCCTTCTGCTAGATTAAAACAGTACCTCTTTGGTCACTTTCTGTGGCAAGAAGCTGAGCTTGGCCAATTCATTGGGGGAGCGCCTGCCAATTCAGCCTGTTGCCTAGATGACAGCTCTGGAATCCCACAGGCTTGGAGCCGCTGCTGGCCTTCTCCCTGTGGTTGGGGGTGCGCCTGGGCTGGGGCTGGGGAATCTACGCTATAGTCTGCAGCATGCAGTTTCAGAGTAGCCAGAGCTTAAGCTGGCCTCTCCCCGTCGCAGTGCATTCCACTGCCGATGGGCAGCGCTCCCGCTCTTATCCCCCCACCCCCTTCTGCTTCCCCAAACCTGAGACTGCCTGGTGCATAATCTCTGGTGTCTTCTTCAGGAGGATGCTTGCCAGGACTTTGCCATATCTTGCACTGCCTGATGGGATAGCCCCTCCCCACAGGATGGGTTAGTACTGCTCTCTGAAGGTTAGCTGGTAAGAATTGATTTTTTTTTCTCGCCCCCATCCAGTGAATCATGTCATTCTCGCTGCATGAGCTGCTTCAAGCCTGGATTCCATCTTCCCCTCCGGTCTGTGTAGCTGTTGTTGTGTGCCTACAAACCATTCCACCAGTAGCTTCAGCCATGTGAAGGGCTGTGATGCCCACAGTAGCCAGGTTAGCTGCAGGCTTCAGGGACAGGTGTGGAAGTTTTTGAGCAAAGGAAATGTTCGTAATGCCTTCCACTGTCACATCCCAGATAGACAGCAAGACCTGTAGTGCAAAAGTGACTCTGCGAGACATGCAGGGCATTCATCCAGACACTGTTTCCAGTGTGGTGGTAACATCATGGCAAGTTGGGTGATGTCCTGACCTGCCCCAGTGCATTTTGGGGCTGCTAAGCAGTGGCTTCATAGTCCTGGGGTAGGCATCTGTCCACTTTCTCCGTGATCGCTTGGAGAACTGAAAAATGAGAGTACTTGATGAAAATGACCTCCTGAGGACCTGTGGTTACCCTGAAAAATAGGTGGGACCGAAGCCTCTAGGTAATCTTGTAGCTGTACAAACTGAGCTGCTAGCCACAGGAGGAATAGCAGCTGTGCAAAACGAGAGGTCTAAGTACCCTATGTTGGCTACTGAACAGGTGATTTCTAAAACCTGACAGCATGAGGCTGTCATGCTCTGAGGACAGCAAACAGTGATGGACACAGCTGTATCATGGGGCCAACTGCTTGCTCCTAGTTTGTAGCAGAGGGACTCTGCTTTGTATGACTGGTAGGTTGTGGTGTAGAACAAGGTGGTAGGTATCAGCCCTAGTAGATCACACTTGGCATCATCTATTACTACTACTACTACATTGCATTTACATCCCTCCTTTTTTCCTTTGAAGGAACCCAAGTTGGCCTACGTAGGCCTCCAGCACTCTGCTTTATCCTCACAGGATCAATCTTGTGAGGTTGATTAGACAGAGAGTGAGTGGCCTGCCCAAAGTCACCTGGTGAGCTTCATGGCTGAGTAGGTAGGATTGTGGAGGTGGATCTCCCAGGTCCCTCTTCCTCACCCCCCCCCCACCCCCACACGCACACATTGATGATGCCGGATGCAGTTTTATACATGTTTAGATAGAAAAGGTCCAGTAACTCCTGGCATTCCCCTGCCAAACTTGTAGGAGCCTTTTTGTCGGAACATGCATAGAATTTAACTCTTGGTGTGTTCAAGGTTCCTCGCGTTATCTCGGCATCACAGGGGAGGGCAGATGGTAGTGCTCCAGATGTTTTGAAGTTCAGCTCCCGGAAGCCCCTGTTAGCATGCTAAATGCTGGGAGCTGAAGTTCAGAACATGGAGATCTGCTTTCTCTTATCTCTGCATTGCCATATCCCTGTAAAAGCAGTCAGGCTGTGTTTTCCTCATTGCAGATGGGGAACTGAAGCCAAGGGTGAGTGATTTGCTTAATAGGCTCTCCCTCACCCTTAACAGCTGAAGTGTCACCTGAGTTAGGGTGTCTGTGCAGAGGATTTACTGTAAAGCCAGGTCCATGTACCATCTTGGCTCGCCTGCCTCCACCTTCTCTGGTGCTCATTCTGTTGCCATTTCATTTCCCCCAAAGTGAGACGTAAACCTTTCTCATGTGTGCGTGTGTGTACTGCTGGTAAGTAATTCTCAAATGCTTTATTCCTTAATGGTCATATTGAATTGGGTGTGCAAATGTTCCAGCGGCTAACTCTTCTAAGCGATTCCCCTCCACATCCATATCCCATTTGGAATCTGCTCTAAAGGACAAGAATAATGTGCAGAAAAAGTTGTCGTCTCTGTTGGGAGGTTTTGAACTCTTGAAACATGCTAACTGGCCGGATGTTTTGAGATGAGCTAAAAATGTTACCATTCTGAAATAAGATACAAATCTAGGAGTTCTGCCACTCATAAAGAATGATAATTCAATGTGTGCTTCCAGCTAATTGCTGCTTTTGCGCAACCTCCAGGAGGACTGGTTGTGATGGCTTCCTCACAAAAAACATTTATAGTTGTATATGGTTTGGGGATTAGTTCGTATGTTAGTATTGACAGGGAAAATGCACATTATCAGCACTGCTGCTGTCCCTTCTCCCTCTCTCCATATCAGCAAAAACCAAGCTGAAGAAGCCTCCTCCCTCCCTGCCCTTCCCTTTCCTCTTTTGCACCCCCTCTTCCAACACTGTAGCAAGGAGAAAGCTGTTACTGCTCTCTTGTCTACTCAAGAGCAACCAAAAGCAGAATGGGCTGAGGCAGTGAGAGGTCTGTTCGCAAATAAAGACAGCCGTGCCCCTTTTGACTGGATGGGCAGCAGCAACAGGACTCTCCTTGCCAGAGTGCAAGGCATGGCAGAGCAAGGGAAGAGTGAAGTGCTTGGTGGAATTTTCCATCCCTCTGCCTTATATTCAGCTGGCATGGTGAATTGGAGGCAGACTTCATTCCAAGCAAATGCAGCTGGATCCCCTGTTTCCCCGTGGGCTTGGGTGCTGAAGACCTGGCACAGCCTGTCCTTACATGGTTGCTGGATGCACAGCATGGTGGGATGCACGAGTCCTGACGGAGCTTCTCATCTCTCCAGACCCAACCCGAGTTGGCTTTGTGCATCTCTCAACTGAGCGGTCCATCAGGTTGCCCCTCGCCACCCTGTTGCTAGATTAACGATCCACCAAGACTCTTGAGGGCACTTCTCTGATGTGGCGGCAGAAACTGAAGCTGCAATGGCTGTCCAGGGAGGTCATGAATGAAAGGGTGGGGGAGGTAACCAACACTTGGCCTCTGCCTGTCTCTTGTTATATAGGCATCATGAGATGGTATCTTTTTCTTGTCTCCCTCTTCTCCGCTTGCATGCCCATGCGACACATTCTTCAGAAAGCATCCTGTTTTGCTTTCCTTCTACCTAATCTGGCTTGGTGTGCAGTTCCTTTCTGTTTTGAAAGTCTGATGTACCTGCTACCTCCCTCCCCTCCCCTCCCCTCCCCTCCCCCTTGAAGGTTAATCCTTACCAGAAAGGCACCCATGCACTAATCTCCTATTCTCTTTTCCTTCCTCTTCTCTAGCTCTGCAGGTACTATTCCTTTAATCTCCTCCTTTCTGTCTCTGGTGTTTCCTTTTACTAATCCTCTTTTTTCTCTTCTTCCTTTTTTCTCCCCTGTTGCCCTGCTTGGGAACATCCAGTGTGTCCAGGGCACAAAAGAGCTTTTGAGGACCCTCTGCGCCTCGTGGCAAAACCCAAGGCGAACCCAAGAGGCCCTGTCCAATATCTGAAAGTACAGCCATTGCCACCACCTGTGCCTCTCCACCCTCCAGGGCTATCCAATTTTTATATTGCTGCATCTCTTCCCGCTTCATGGCAAGCACAGGGAGATGCCACCATGCACAAGGAAAAAGCTATTCCAAACCCTTGAGGCCCGGAGGTGTTCCTGCCGTCTGTAGGGTTCGAAGCTTAAAGCCATACAAGTCACCTGCTGTGAGTGCAATAATGAGCATTCCTACTGTCCCCCATACCTGGGGGGGAAACGGACTCCAGCATCTAAGCACACCAAGGCCGTGGGAGGATTCCTATATCTAGCCTTACTCTGCATCAAAGATGTCTCAAGGCTTCAAAGTTCCTGAGAAAGGTCTTTCTTCTTCCCCAGCCCCAGTGCACTTGTCTTGTTGAGAGTTGGTGTGGTGTCTGTAGCTGCGGCAAAGCAGGCCCTGTTAAGAGTATGTTTACCCTAGCATTCAATGTACTCCTGTTTGGTCCATTTAGTCAGAGTATGCATTTCTTCATATACAATGTGGTGCACTAGAGCTAATCTAGGCTCTGTGTGTGTGTGTGTGTGTGGTGCACATGCGGTGTGATTCCACAGGAAGGTAGGGAGACAAAATCACAATGTGGTAATGAATGCAGAATTCAACTTTCTGAATTTTTTTTAAATGTAAAGTCAGTTTTAAACTGTATAGATATGAAGATACGCTTTCCAGTGTGTGTGCAATTTCTACTGAAATCTCAGAAACCAGTTGAATGGTGCAGCTAGATTTCTACAGCTTAATGTGGAAATTCAGTGCTCAATCTAGCTCTTTGCCTCCCTCCATTACTGGCAAAATCAGAATTATGCAAATTTGTGAAATGTGCTATGTAAAATAAGTCAACCTGCATTCTGTACAAACACTGCACAATTTAGCTGTCCTTGGTGCAGAATTTTAATGGTTTTGTTCATTTTTCTTGAGCAAATACGGGCTCCTATGCCTATTTCTGTTCTGGGCTACCATGGGAGAATCGTAGGGACGTAGTTGCACCGCTGTTACAGCCTGCAAAACTGGACCTTGCAGAGCTTGTGGATTCAAAACTTGAGTTGTTTTTTTGGACTTCGTATGAAGAGGGAATATGCAAAGTCCCTAGTTAGTTTGGAGTTTGTATTTTCTAACCCTTAACTTGCTAATAAGTTAGCCTGTTGTTGTTGTTGTTGTTGCTGTTGCTGTTGTTGTCTTAGAATTGCTCTAGATTCCCCCTTTGCTCCTGGTCCTCCAAAAAACAACTAACAGCAGTATATTGTGATGTTCATCTAATTATTCTGTGTAGAATTCTGCCCTTGCCTTACCTACTTTAAGCCCAAGGAGCAGAATAGAGAACTTGGAGATTGTCAGGAGACTCTACATAGATTATAAAACCAACCCCTTTGGTACCCCTTAACTGTAATTTCCTAGGGTTCGAACTCCATTTATGCCTTTCACTTTTGTAACAATAAAATTTCTCCTCTCCTACTCCATGACTATCTGGTTTCTGTGCTAAATCAATGTGAATGTTTTCCTTACGTTCATTTGTACCTGTAGCTGTGATTTTCCCTGCCCCTTCTGATGCTGGAGAGCAGTGTTGTATGTGTGCACACACATGCATACTCTGAAATCCAGGATGGGGTGTGGTTTTCACAATTTAACAAAGTGCTGTTTTTTCAGCCCTTAAAGCTGTAGTGGTTGGCGTGAAAGTGGTCGGGCTCAGCACCCAAAAAGTAAATAGGTGCAGGGACTGCACTATGTGCTGTAAATTGGGACTCTTGGATGCCGGAGCAGCTTTACAATCCCAGTCCAGAGCACTTCCTTTTCACAATAATTCACAAACCCCTGGCTTTTGTCCTTTTTGACCAAAAAAAGGGAGGGGGTTGGTTTGGTGTAATAAATCTTGCAAATTAGGGAATGGACTGGACTATACAATACTGGGAAAGAGCACACCTGGCTGACTGAAGCTCTGAAAAGGAGAAATACCCATTGCAACATCTGTGGCTGAACAACATCCTAAAATACAAGAGAAGCAGCAGTTCCATAGATCCATAAAATTTAGCAGAACAGATAACACTGCCATTAAAAGCATAGTTTCACTGCACTCTGAAATGTCTGGGGAAATAAAGTCTTTGTCTGGTGATGAAATGACATTAAAGTTGGCACCAGGCTTCTCTGCGTAAAACATCCCATAGATGGGGCACCATGATGAAAAAGAGCCTCTTTACAGTAAACCCTTTAACCAGAATGCGGCACAGTATTCTGTGATCTGACCATTTGTTTGTGTATGAGGAGTGTGATCTTGGTTCCTTTCCTAATTATGTCTAACATGGAGTTTGTGTTGGTCACAACAGCCACACACTGGATTGACATTGTCCAATACAATCCCAAGATGTTTTTCTTGGTCAGTCACGACCACCGGCTCAGATCCTATCCTTTTATATTGCAAGCAGGATTCTTGCCTTAAGAGCTACCCTGAATCTATTTCTCATCACCGTCCAGCAATGCCCGGAAGCTTGATCTTGGTCTGGAGATCCGAATGTCCCTCAAGAATACTTCACTTTTAGCTACCTGAAGAGCTGTGACCATAAAAGAAGGCAAAGGCCTGGTTCTTCGCTGTTCCCAAGGGCAGGACTTGATCTGATGTGCTTACATCATGGGGCTGTAGATTCCAGATGAACACTTGGCAACATGTCTGAGCAGTTCAGGTTGGTGGGCTCTTCCTTCCTTGAGGTCTTCAAGCAGAAGCTGGAGAGCTCTCTGTTCAGAAGTCTCTACATTCTAGCTCTGCATTTCTTGCCTCAAGTTTGTGTGTGGTTGGACTAGATAGCCAGCAAAGCACTCGTTGCATCTGTGGTTCTATTAAACCAGACACCCTTCTGGAAATGTTCTTGGAGGTGTCCCACCATGTTTTGAGTCTCCTCACCTCTTTCTTCCACCACCACAGGCATCCCTCCTAAGCAATCTCAGGGAGGCATCCCCTCCTCCCAGCCAGTTGAAAGGAGAGTCTGAGTTCCGGTCTGTGTACGGATTAAGGTACTACAAAGGGGTTTAGCTCACACACCACTTGCATAGACTAGGCGTGAGTCACTCTGATGGAACAATCCGCTGTCTAACTGGAGCATCTGATTTATCAGCTCTGCCCCTCCCATCCCATGGCTAACCTGGGATGTATCATCCACATCCCCCAAAGCACTCTGTAGTACAAGGAATTTGTCATCGAGCTGGGCTCTTTCTCTACCCCACCCCTTCTTTTTGGCGATGTCAGAAGAAAGAGTAAGTCTTCCTTTGACAAGTGGCAACAGGTTTCATTCTGAGAGTGAAATGTTATTGTAGCTTTATATGGGCTGATGCAGAAAGTGGCAAAGCACAGACGAGAAGGTACTGAAAATAATTGTTGAAGAGATTTTGTAAGGAGTGTGCATATGTATGAATAAAAACCTGGGTGGAAGTTACTGGTTGGCCTGGAATTCTATTTGAATCTGGAAGGCTTTGGGAGGTGGGGCTGGAAGATTGCAGTAGGATGTCTTCCTATGAATCATAGAAAGAAAGAAAGAAGAAAGAGAGAGAGAGAGAGAGAGAGAGAGAGGGAGAGAGAGAGAGGGAGAGAGGGAAAGGGGAGTGCTTGTCTGTGATGTATCATGGCAGTTTCACATAAGACGACAGTCATCAACTGAGCAGATGCCTACGCTCACATATACGCATCTCTCAAAGGGAGATTCCAATCTTTCCCATCAAACAGCAAAGTAACTATTAGGTGTGGGAAATGCTTTTGGAGGCTTTTTAAAGAAAAAAAAATCACCAACAAGCTCAGTGCACTTGAGTCTGCACAATCCTTGATGTCTATAACTGATTGCCTTCCTGTTCCATTGCACGCATGGAGGCACATAACTTTTATCCTAAGATACACATTCTGTGTGCATTCTTATCCTAGAATAGTTTATCTTCAGTTTGCCCAATAATGAATGTTCATGGGGCAGATTACAAAGCCAAAAGGATAAAATACAGTGCAAATTGCTGAAAAAATAAAACAGCGCAAAATGATATACAGCTCAGGAACATTTAAATACTAAGACAGAGCGAAGAAAAGCATAAGCCTGAAAAAGCTTGGTCTGTAAAATGCCTGAGAGGAACGGGAAGGTTTCTGCCTTGGCAGGGCATTCCATAAACGGAGAGCCAGTGTGGTGTAGTGGTTAGGAGTGTGGGACTGGGACTCCGGTGATCCGGGTTCAAGTCCCCGCTCAGCCATGAAGCCGACTGAGTGACTTTGGGCCAGTCACTGCCTCCCAGCTCAACCTACCTCACAGAGTTGTTGGGATAAGGTTGAGAGCAAGAGGAGAGAATGATATACGCCACTTTGAATTCTTCATAAGAAAAGGCAGGATATAAATCTAAGGAACAAATAAATGGTGGATCTGTATGCATCTTAACCTAAAATACACATTTTATATGTTTTTGGTACATTATTATTAAAATGTATTAGCTACTCTATCTGTATTAGCTACTGTATTAGCTACTCTATCAATGACTATTAGTCGTGACAGAAAGGGAAACCTGCCTGTTCAGAAACCATGTTCCTTTTAGCACCACATACCAAGCAAACTCACTTCCCCATTATGGAAATGACTTCTCAGGAGACCCAGCCAGTGCTAACATGGTCATCTTTTCAGTGCCAGGTAAAGACTGTTCTCCACTCCCAGGTGTTTAATGGCATATAATGGGATATGTCATCTCTTTGAACTGCTCTGGGATTTTTTTTAAAATGTAGTTGTTTAAATGGTTTCTAAAGTTTTATATTTTAACACGTTGGGCATCATTTTACTGAATGTTTTAATGCTGTATTGTTATTATTATATCTGTGTTTTATGAATTGCTGTGATCTGCCGTGAGAGCTTCAACTATTGGGCAGTACAGAAATTAAACGAAGAACCATCATCATAATCAAGTGATAAGTCACTTTATGGTTAGTACCTCATCAGCCTGCATATGGTGCCATCCCCCGCAAGAGAATGCATACGCTCCCCCCCCCCCCCGCACATATATTTAATATCAAGATGGTGGGAAGAAGACCAGGGTGAGCTTATCTCCCTGGCATGGTAGCTTGCTGCATGCAGGATTAAAATGCATTTTAAGGCAAAGAATTCTAACATGCCACCGTAGTGGTTCATACCCGGAAGAGCCAAACCGCAGCTCTTCTGACTGAATAACCCATGTTCAAATTCCCAAGGCAGAGTGATATTTCATGAAGTCTGAGATGCAATGGGACCACTGGCAAAAGCAGGACGGAGAATGTGGAGAATGGAAAGGTAAAGAACAGCCTTGCACAAGCTGGTGCCCCCCAGAAGTGTCGGACTGCAAATCTAAGCATTCCTGCCTATTGGCTGTGCTGATGGGACTTGGAGTGCAACACATCTGGTTAGGGAATGCAGGGTGCAGGTTGGGTTAGCAGGGATTATGTGTGCTGCCCCCTGGAGGATACGAAAAATGCTTTGTTCGGGCTTCCAGCATGTGGCCCATCTTTCCGCCCACCCCCATTAAAGGCTCTGCTGGGACAAGCGGCCTCTTGCCCAGGAGGTCTCGGAACAGGGTGCGCTTCCTCATCCTTAGCAGGTATGTGTTCGTTCATTCACTCATTTGCTCCAAGGTGAATCACGGCAGCTTTCCTTTTAAGGAGCGGCTGCACGAAAGGAAGTGGGGGAAGGGTTCATTCAGAGCCTCTGCACCACGCCTTGTTCTTGCTCCAGGCAGAGACGCCAAGCCAAAAGCCGATCCCAGCTAGTGAACTCAGCAGAGACTTGGACGGCTCTCCAGGCAGCTGCTTGCTCCCTCTCGAAGCCGACCTCCTCACCCAGGGCTCCCTTCCACTGCCCCCACGATGGCCAGGAACCACCAGGTGCAGAAAGCCAAGCTGGCTGAGCAGGCCGAGCGCTATGAAGACATGGCTGACTTCATGAAGGCGGTGGTGGAGGACGGGGCTGAGCTCTCGAACGAGGAACGCAACCTCCTCTCTGTTGCCTACAAGAACGTGGTCGGCTGCCAGAGGTCCGCCTGGAGGGTCATCTCCAGCATCGAACACAAAACTGAAGAAGGAGATGACAAAGCTCAGCTGGTCAATGAATACCGGGAGAAGATCGAATCGGAGCTGAAGGACGTCTGCAATGTCGTCCTAGTACTGCTGGACAAGCATCTCATCAAGAAAGCTAGTGACCCAGAAAGCAAGGTTTTCTACTTGAAGATGAAAGGCGACTATTTCCGCTACCTGGCCGAGGTGGCCACTGGCGATGACCGCAAGGCGATCATTGACAATGCCCGGAAGGCTTACCAAGAGGCAATGGACATCAGCAAGAAGGAGATGCAGCCCACCAACCCCATCCGCCTGGGCCTGGCCCTCAACTTCTCCGTCTTCCACTACGAGATCGCAAACGCCCCAGACGAAGCCATCAAGCTGGCCAAGACCACCTTTGATGAAGCCATGGGCGACCTCCACACGCTCAGTGAAGACTCCTACAAAGACAGCACCCTCATCATGCAGCTTCTCAGGGACAACCTCACGTTATGGACGGCAGAATGCTCAGGAGAAGAAGGGGGAGAGGCTGGCGAAGAGCCAAAGAACTGAACTTTCCAGCCCGTAGAACGACGGTAACTCCCGTCTCTCTCAATCTCTCTCTTTTCCTCCTGTTCCCAAACAACCCTATTTTTATAAGATGTGTCTCCAGCGCCTGAAAAGGGGACTGATTCGTATGCACGGGACTTGAGCGTTTACCTGACCCTCCTCATGTGGCAGCTTCCAGGTTATCTCTCTCCCAGGGCCCTCTTCTTTTGCTATGTGACCCCCGCTGCAGCCGGAAGCTCCTTGCTGTGTATTAACTCTTGTGTCTGGTACAGCATACAGTTAACAGAAAGGATCTTCCTGATCTGTCACGGAGGATTGAGATATAGATAGATAGACAGAAATCTAGATATGTGTCAGTGTCGACCTGCTCACCAAAACAAAACTAAAACCAACAACCTGAGAACGTAAATATTATTGTGCATGGCCAAGATACAAAAACAGGAGCTAAGCCACGTTAAACAAGCGTAGTTGCCTCTGTTTCCTTCAGTGCTTTTTATTCTGTGGGGGGTTTTCACGCTGGGCATCCTGTCACTGTAAGAAGATGGCGGTGGTGGGCCTGGGTGGCCGGGTGCACCGGGCAACTCTCCCGAGTCGCCATCTCGGGAGGGCATCTTTCACTGTGGTGTTTCTGAGGTGCTGTGCTACAGTATTCTTCCCAATAAACATTGACTTTGATGCCAGTCTTCTGCAGTTCTGGTCTTCCATTTTCTATTTCGTTTGCGCTTCCCAGGGCGGTATGAGGGTGGAATGTGGCAGCCAGAGCTTGTTTGCTGGCATGCAGTAGGAGAGGAACGGGGGATCCTGAAAGCACACAAGTCGAAGCGAAAAGAGCAGGTCGATGCATGCTAGCCAGCTTTCCCTCTGCTCTTCTGAAAGCAGAGCTGTGGCAGTGGGTGGGGAGAGAAGCTGCGCCTGCAGACAGAGCGGTGCAACCTGCAGATGTGGTGGGGCCTTATCTGGGAAAGGAAGAAAGGAGGGTGGAGCAGCAGAACAGCCCGGAGGAGGCTCTTGGGGACAGGAATGGCTTTGATGTGGGTGGAAAAGGGAGGCTACCCCTTACTCAGGAGAAAAACACGTGCTTGCTTTTCTGCGTGCCGTGAATGCCAGTTGCTTGCTCGGGGCAGAGGAGACTGAGCAAATCACAGCACGGGTTGCAGTTTTGACCAGTGTATTAAATAGAATTAACCGGTTGACATCCTGGAAGTCTTTTAACAATGACTCCTCTGCGGAGAATCCTGTTGCACAGCAGAATACTGGAGACGGGTGCCTTTCAGACAAGGCTATCGGTTCCCCACAGGAGCCAAGGGCATTAGCAGCAACAGGACCAAGCTTCTTCTCAGGCTGGGCAATGAAGAGGGGAAAGGCAGTGTTGTGCTGCTCCAGGCCCGTCTTTGCATATGGATGTCCCGGTTCAGCTGCAGGCCTCTCCCGGCGGGGAGGGGAAAGAGCCCCACAAAGGGTAGCTCTCCACGTAAGGCCGATCAGAGCAAACAGGCAGCTTCTGAGGGAAGCTTGTCTGCCACATTGGATCTCCTCAGAGGAACACCTGAGACACTTAAAAACAAAATGAAGAAACACACGGACATCGGAATGGCCTTGGAACATACTTCAAAGATCACTACCTTGCGAAAAAAATAACCGCAAACATCCTACTTCATGCTTGACACAAACATTTAGTCACAGGGTCGGTACTTTTCAGATTCCCAGTGGACTTCTCCAGCATGAGCAGATCCTCAAATTGCTTTCCTTTTTAAAAGGTGATTTTTCCATTCATTCATTCATTCATTCATTCATTCATTCATTCATTCATTCCATTTGTAAACTACCCAATAATTAAAGCTCTTTCTAGCTTTCATAGTCATTTCATATTGAGTGGGGGTGACGCACCAGGATTGTGGTCAGGGGTCTTCTTCAGCCCTTCCTGCAGCAGCTGGGTTCAAACCTTTGGCTCTCTCTCCAGAGAGAGTGTTTTGCCACTGAACCACCCTGTTTCCCTTGGTTTTGCCCTAGTTTCCAGGGGGCCTGTGGGGTGACGCACAGTATGTCCACTTTTTGCACAACCTGCAACTTGCCGTGTGGTGGTGCAAGCACAAGCATTGGTGTGACAGCTCCCCAGGTGCTGGGGGAGCCCCCCAGACCCTGACATGCAAATGAGAAATGGCCCACCTCCCGCATGCTTAAAATGTCTGCTCTCATTTCACCTTAAGCAGGACTGTGTTGGCAGGGCTTTGACTTAAAGCAGAAGTGGACTGTAATTCCTGTAGTTCTCTGGATGATTGTGCAGTACGTTGGCAAGGATTTCTGGTTTAACAACAGCACATAAAATGGGAAGTCCACAGAACAAAGCAAAACCCCCACTAAATCTGGCATGGCTGGCTTCTGGTTCTCTCTCTGGTTCTCTCTCAATGCTCCTCACCTGTGAAGTAGGCATATCAATCGGATGACCTTAACCAGGCCTATGTGCAGTTCCAGGGGGTACTCAATGTTCCTTTCTGTTGAAATCTCTGATTTACTGTAAGCTGGATATAATATGGCTCATGTCCATGAGTGGGCAAAAGATGGGCAAAACTCCCAGAAGCTCCTGCCAAAGGGCCAGGAGCTAGCGATGCTGGGCGTGGAGTCCTAAACACCTGGAGATCTACTTCCTGCCCACCCCATAGGAGACAATTAACTCCCACATGCCGCACCAGTTTAGATTAGAACTTTCCAGTAAAAGTTCAAGGAAATTGATTAAAATTGATTAAAAAGTTCAATCTCAGTCCTAAAATCTGTCTACCTCTGACCTGCAAGTCATCCTGGATAAAAGTCTGCATGGTTTTCCACCAGACCCAGCCAACTGCTTTTTGATTCTGTGCTCTGAAAAAAGGATTACACATTTATCAAATTGAAAATACTAATTTAAGAGCTGCCCTTTCCTGATGCATGGAATCACAGATATTTAGGCCTGCATGGAACATAATGGCCTATGTAGTTCCCACTCCATGGAAACACACTGCAGAAGTATAACTTGAAGAAGATCTTCAATACAGTATTGAGGGTCACTCTTTGCTTTTCTTGCAAATCACTTTTCTAAACCTTACAACTATCAGTAAATACTCTGAATAGGTTTCCAGAGTAGCAAAACATTGCATTGCATTGAGATGAATATTGTCACTTTGCTCAGTTGCTGCAGGTCAAATCAACGTAAACCTTGCAGCCACAGGGCTGAGTGAAAAGTCAGCCATCCCACCTCTGTGTGTTTACAGCCAAATTAGGGCCCTCTGTGTCACAGCATCAGCAGCACCTCTGTCATTGGTGGTTCTTAAACTCTGCCACACAGAGGACCAAAATTCTGCTCTGGTGGTCCTTTGTGGGCCACAACTATCTCACCTCATGGGACCAAATCTAGCCCACCTGGGATCCAGCTGGCCCTCAGAGGTGTCCTGAAGGATGTTTTCCTGGCCCAACCATGGATTGTCTCATGGTTTCCTAGCTTTCCTGCAACTGCTCTGCCTATTCTAGAATAGTGACCTGTTTCCCCTAAGGCTTGCTTATGGGTGGCAAGAGCTTCAAGTTAAAATATTCTGGTATTTTGCCCTCATCCCTTTTTGTGCTGAGTCCCACCCATTGCTGGAATGCCGCCCTCCCCAGGAGTTCTCTGAAACTGAACTCAGGCTGAAAACGGTGCAACACCCATGCCTTACCGTGTCACCACGGGAGAAATTACTTCCCCGGTTTAATATAAAAAATCGCTGCAGTGCTTCTCCACTGAGACCATCCAAGCAGGGAGTTTGCATCTAGGTCAGGGGAGGTAGTGGGTGTGGGAGCAATTTCCCACCCACTATGAGCTGCACCCCCACAGCCAAATAGCTGCTGCCAAATTGCTACCAACATCTGACAGCTATTTGGTGACACCAGAACGGCTCCATTTTTGCTTTAGTGGGGGGCATGCCTTATTTTAAGCATAATCACACTCTCAAATGGTCCAGGAAGTACCATTTTCTATTAAAACAAGAGGCATGCTTCCTGCATCCATTGTGTGAAAGTGAAAAATCCTGCATTTTGCCCTTTCTGCACCAAAATTCAACAGTGAGTTGGGAGGCTTGCAAAGGAGGCCAGGTTGGCCTGTATGTTACCTATGCCCGATCTAGGCTGAAAAACTAATTGCCATACTCGGGTTTTCTTTGATAGTCCTGCTGCTGCTGCTTTTTCTCATCAGCATGTGGCCAAAATGTGGACAACAGTTTCAGAATGGCTAGATTACTGCCAGTTATTAAAATATAGATCATGGACTGATCTTAGAACTGGATTTAAGTTAGACTAACACTGGACACATCCATATGTATGCTTTGACTGACAAAACAAGGAAAGTTTATAAAATAAGTCCATGCGATGGGATGCCAGCAATTTTCAAGCAGTCCATTAAACCAAAACAGCCACACTCCAGTGGGAAATCCTAGCGCACAAACCCCACTGACAGGAACTGGAAAGGGGGTGACAGAAATTTCCTTTGGGTGGCTCAGATCTTCCATTCTGCCACGCCTAGCACCTGCCACTGGGGCCTTTACCTCTAAATTTCTGACATTCAACACCGATCCATGCTAATCGGGATGCTTCTAGAAGCCCAACGTTCCAAGAGAGCTCTGCTTCGAAGGGGTATCGGTGCAGCTGATGCAAGAGTGCCCGCCTGCCCCTCCCTCCCAGGGCTGATGGAGGTGGAGAACGCTCTTGCTCATCAAACATGCTTAATTGCTCAGGGAAAATGAACAGGGAAAGTTTCACAAGCAGATAGTTGCTGACTCAGTGCGTTAGTAGAGCTGGTACTTAATGAGCATTCATAGTGAGCCCAGGATTACCATGCAGGAGGATCCTCCACGCGGGAAGGAAGGGTCTGATTTCTCTCAATGCAAAGTGCCCCCCAGACAATACTGCGGACTGTTGTCTGCGAATCGAATCCCTCAGTGGGTTGCAATCACATTTGGTGTGGCTGTTGGGCCTTCAAGGAATAATAGAGTGCACTGGGTATGGGAACACACTCATCGTTTACGCATCCATTTCAATATTGTCCTGAAGGCTCTGGGTGGATCAGAACTTTCCCATTCAACCCTTCCCGACCCAGTGACCCAATGGGTGGGCCTCTCTGTGCTCACATCTTGCAGCCAGAGGAAGAGAGGCTGAGAAAGACACCGGCAACGTGCCAGAGGGCCTCTTAACACAGATGGAATTTGAACTCGGAGTTCCCAACCATGCAAGTGTGCTAGAGTTCTCACATGGTCTTGGCTGACTCTACTCCTTTGCTGACTCTACTCCTTTAGGATGTACGTAACCTAAAATCAGTTTCTCCCTGTGGCAGAAAAAGGCTTAAGATTGGCATTGTTGTTCTCAGAATGTACTGGAACTGAACAGGTATTTCAGATGCAGCTTTGCTAGCACAAAGTTGGGTATACTTTGCTCAACCATAGTGCAAGTGAGAAGGATCTTGGAACTGTTGTAGATCACAAGTTGAACATGAGTCAACAAATGTGATGTGGCTAAAAAGAGGAGGAAATTCTGTTTTGGGCTGCATTAATAGAAGTACGGGGACTGCAGGTGGCGCAGTGGTTTAAACCGCTGTGCTGCTGGGCTGGTTGATCGAAAGGTTGCCGGTTCAAATCTGCACACGGGGTGAGGTCCTGTGCTCCGTCCCAGCTCCTGCCAACCTTGCAGTTCGAAAGCATGCAAATGCAAGTAGATAAAAAGGTACCACTTCGGTGGGCAGGTAACAGCCTTCCATGCACTTTGGTGTTTAGAGACTGTCTGCGGACAAACGCTGGCTCCCTCGGCTAGGAAACGGCGATGAGCACCGCCCCCTAGAGTCAGGCATGACTGGACTTAATGTCAAGGGGAAACCTTTACCTTTACCTTAATAGAAGTACAGCTTCCAAATAACATGAAGTAGTGGTCCTCCCTACTCAGCATCTGGTTAGGCCTCATCTGGCCAGTTCAGGCAAGTGGGAAAGGGGTCAGAGGAGGGCAACAAGGATGATCCGAGGATGGGAAACAAAGCCCTGTGAGGAGAGATCAAAAGAACTAGGCACATTTAGCCTTGGGAAGAGAAGATTGAGGGGAGATATGATAGCTCTCTACAAGGACTTGAGAGGCTGTCACAAAGAGGAAGGCCAGGGTCTCTTCTCGATCATCCCAGAGAGCAAACACGGAACAATGGGCTCGAGGTGCAGCAAGCCAGGTTCTGGCTGAACATCAGGAGGAGCTTCCTGGCTGTGAGAGCAGCACAGCAGTGGAACCCAGTGGAGGTTGGCTCTCCCACACTGGAGGCATTCAGGATGCAACTGGGCAGCCCCCTGAGAGGGATGGTTTAACATGATCTGCTGCCCTGAGCCGAGATTCAGCCGGATGGCCTTCTTGGCCCCTTGCAACTCTGCTATTCTGTGGCATGGCAAAAACTATCAAAGTTGCTGGGAAAGGCAAGAGGACTTGGGCTTTGTACTTTCTCTTTTTTGAAAACAGCAGAACTTCTTGTGCCATTTGAACATTAGATGTGCTTCTTCTTATAGAACTGGAAAAGGTGCAAAACTGGGGGAACAAAGATGCTTTAGGGCTACCACCTTCCCTCCAAAGGAAAGTTATCCTATCGTGGGGCATTTTAGTTTTTTAAAGACTATTAAGGTAGGGGAGGAACATACAATAAGAGGTTTATCCCTCAACAGAGTGGACATCCAAAAACTCTTTCTGTTACATGGAAAAGGTCCTCAGGCCTTCTCACAATTATTTATATTTTTAAATGCCTTGACTTAGAATATGTGTCCGACATAGGGGGAAATTCAACAGGTGAAGTCTCCTCCATCATGGTGAGGTAAAAGCCCAAACCTGAGCAGTCCCTTTGCCCAAAATGTTGTGGTAAGGTGACTTAAGGAATCACCGCAGACATAGATAATACAATAAGTATAAAGTTTTTTGACCGTCTCACTTGCTAGTAAGCCATTGAGTAGCAAACAGCCTGCATGTTTCTCCTTAGATCTCCACAGCTAATGTGCGTATTAGTGGGGGGCACCTCACGTGTTTTTAAGAAAACCAAAAACACAAGGACAGAGTCTGGAATATTCCCGACATGGCCAGGTCTTCATAGCCCACATCTTCTGTGCTGAAGAATTGGTTCCTGCCACGTGACTGTGAAGGCCCAGGCGCCTCTGTCAGGAGAGGAGCTGGCGGCACCGTGAACACACAGTCTCAAAGCCGTCATGCACAAGTTGAGTCACACCAAGCTGGTGTGTTGCCGAACTTCTCGGAGAAAACTGTGGGCTCTCCACTCAAGAGATTAAGTTTGGTTCAAAGAGTTTAGCACATTCCACAAGACTTCCACACCCGCCTCTTCTGCTCCTCTGAGAAATGGGGGATGTAGAGTGGCTCCCAATCTGGCCCTCTTCCCATTTAATTTCTCCTGAAAACCGGGTGGAGCTCAGCAATCTAAACTGTCTTGGGGTTTCTCACCAGTTTCAACTTGACCTATTAATTGTAGCAAGATCTAGTCATGGCACCTGGGGCTATGAACTCGCCTAGGCCAGCAAAACGGGGCTCGGCTGTGCCAAAACTTGGAGGGGAGGTCGGGCGGCGGCACCAAAACCTTGTGGGTGACTACGAGGCTACTGGAGCAGTTCCATCCGTGGTCTCCTCTCCTCTCCTGCTGCTTTCTTCAATGTCCTTCCTTCTCAGCTTTGATAGAGTGATGCGTAGATTGTGCCAGTTTTAAAAACCACACTCTGCAGTGAAGTTCTGCGCCAAGGCAAATGGTGCAGCGGAGTGGAATATTCATCCCGCACGCCCTTTCCTCCTAATTTTGCAATACTCGTTCTGCAGTTCTAATTTGCAAAATGGGCAGGCCCTCCCAGGTAGGGTAGGGCTGGGGAACCTCTTGCAGCCTTACGACTGAATTCAGTTTCGGATTCACTCTCAAGGGGGTGCAGGCCAGTGGTGGACTGAGCCAAGGGTAAGAGGTGTGACAAGAGGCAAAAGGAGCATGGCCATATTTTTGAGTCCAAAGCACCGTGGCTTAAAGGCTCCATTCTCTGCATATTTAGGCAGGAAAAAGGGCCTGCAATTCCCAGCGTGGCTCAGCCAGCAGGATCATCTGGGCCCCTGGGAATGGTTGGCTTCTTTTCTTCTAAATAAGCATAAGATGGTCTCCTAAAGCAGCCCCTGCCAGTAACTAAGTTTCAAGAAAAGCATTTAAGTCTTTCAGAAGATGGGAAAACCTACACAAACTCCAAGAAGCCACCAAAGGCGGGTGATTGTGGGAAAGGGAAAGTGGCCATTTGGGGAAACCCCAGGGGCGAACTGGGACCCCAGAGAAGCGGCAGTTGGGCCCCAGGGTGACTAGATTTGGCCTGACTCCAAGCTCCCTCACCCCAGAGAAGTGAGACACTTAGAACTGCTTCTCCTCGTTTCACCGGGTATTTTCTGCAGATCAGACTTTTCTTCAAGGCAAGGAAGCGGATCACACGAGATTTGCATGTTTCTGGCCAGTTGACGGCTGCTAGCCTCCATGTTGTTCAGCAAGTTGAGAACAGATGAAGCCCCACTTCATGACACATGCCTATCTTTGGCTTGGTGGGTCAAAGGCCTGTTGCAACAGCTCTGTGTAAAGTAGAAATTTGACACATTTCTGCCAATGCATTTCTGCTTGCAGTACAACCAAAGGAGAGTCCAAGAACTAGCCTTTTTCCTAGTTAGAGTGTGACTTTTCCATCGAGCCCTCCCTGCCGACTCTCCATTTTGCCATCACTGGCTCAGCCAGCCAGTTAACAAAACCGGAAGTGCAGGCTGCTATGGGGATTGAAGCAGGGATCCTCTGCATTTGAAATAAGGGCTCTGCCAGTGAATCGGTGCCTTTAAGCTAGAGATTTGCCAGCAAGAAAGAAAAGGAAACCCCAGTGATGTCTGAGCAGGTCACTGCAAATAGCGGGCCTCATCCACGCCAGGGCCGTGAGACCATTGTCCATCTCCACATTCCTGGGGCCATGTCGGCTGACGAGCTGACTCGGCATGGCCTGGCTTCCTACACTCCTGGTATCAGAACCAGGCTGTGGAGTAGGTGGAACAAAGACATTTGGGTTTTTTGCATGCTTGGGTCAGGCTGGGGTTTAACCTAAGAAGGTTGAGGCAGCCAGGTGCAGCCGAGTGGAAATCAGCAAGCAAGCGAGATCCTGTAATTAGGGTAGAAAGGGTGAGGCTGCTGCGATTTGGGCCAGCATGGGCTCACCTTCGCGTCTCCTATTGTGCCTCGGATGGGGAGTGGCGGAAAGCAAAGGGAGAGCCCTGGGAGGGGAGAGTGTGCTTGTGTCACCCACATCCCCACAAGGCTTCCATGCTGTGCCCAAATACACCCTCGGAACGCCTTCAGAAAGTCCACGTGTGGCTTATCTTTGATCCTGCTGCGTCCTTTCTACTCAGCGGTGGCAAGATGGGTTTACACGGACCCTTGTGGCTACTCGTGGCAGCTCATTGAGCAGAAGCAACAAGAGGGATTCGTTCAGTGAGTATGTTCCTGCTTCCAACTGCGTGTCCCGTACGTGGATCACACCATAGTTCCCATCCTCCCCAGGGTCATCCAGCCCCTCTGGAAGAGACCCTGTTGGGAGAAGGTTGCTGTAGAGGGGCAACGGAGTCAAGAAATGGCTTGTGCTCGAAGGTGGGGAGCAGCTTTGGACAAGACACTGGGTTGGATGTTATGAGTAACTTGCGTTCCATTGATGACTAATTTCAGGCCCACTGATTTCAGTGGTGCAACGCTAAATATGACTAAGCCTGGGTCCAACTCACTGGGAGGAATATGCTGGCCAGGGTTCCTGCTATCCAGGCATCAACCTTCTCTTTGCGCATGTCCTCTGCCTGAAAGGCTGCCAAGTCCAAGCCCGGTTTAAAGAGACAGAATCATAGGAACCAAGAGCTGGGCCCTCCAGCTGATGTCACAAGTCACCTGGCCACAGCCTTCCCCACCAGTGAGGTGTATTTCTGATTTAATTGTAGACTTTCTTTAACTTCCGACTCTATTTGTACACAGGAGACTTACAGCTTTCTGGCATGGGGGCTCCCCTGGAATGTCCGCGGCGTGTTGTGTTGGTAGCGGTGCCCGAAGCTTCTCTGTGTGGGTGACTCACGCCACCTTCTTATTTTCCCATAATGCCCTGGAGTGACACAAGTCAAGAGCATCGTGGGGCATTAAAGCAGGTGGCTGGGCCCAACCTCCCACTGCTGCGTGGAATGCCAAATCCTGGAAGAATAAAGTGGGTGGGGAGAAGAGCCATCCCTGGGCCCTGCCGGCCTGCTGGGCCTGCCGATTCTCCCAACCCTGTGCTCAGGCTTGCAATGCCACGGGATTGTTGGCTCCTGCTGGCCTATCGGTAGCCTCCTGTGAGCTGCATGCTCTGCTCCTCAGTTCCTCTATTGGTGTGACCTTTTTGACCCAAGGAGCTGGTGGGAGCACACACGAGACGAGCACAATGCGGCAGCCTCAGGAGCGTCAGTGCAAGCTGCCCGCAAGTGCCTGGCACCTGAGTCGCCTACACCGTGTCTCCAAAGAGAGAGGCAGCCGTGCCGTCCCCACATGCCCTGCTTCTGTGGGGGAAAGGGCAACCTCCCCAGGCGAGGCGCCGTTCTAGAGGCCTCCGTCCTTCACCCCGGTGAAATACAGTCTTCACCTGGTCACAGTCTTCCGCACTGCAGTGGGATGGAGGGCTCTGCTCTTTACATCACTGTAGTTGTTTCCAAATCTGCACTGATACCTACAAATTGGCATGCACAGCTTTCATGTAAACGTCTTGTGGTGGTGCATGAGCGGCTACCCTGGTGAATTCTAGGATGGATACGGGCCAGACCAGAGGAGTCGTTCCCGCTTCTGCCGCGTGCCTGGACCACGTGCGCGCTGGATGAAGTGGGCACAGACCTGCGGCCGCTCCCTGCAAGGCGGCTGTGCTCCTAACCTGCATCTGTTTCCCAGAGAAAGAGTGAAACGGAGGGAGACCGGCACTCCAAGTGACGCACTGCCAACCCGCTTTCACTGTCTGTCTCTCATCACCCTCTGCACTTGCAAAACTCGCTTCTCACACACACTCTGCCAGCTCCGGGAACTTGAATCCCTACCTCAGATGGGAGGGGAATTGGCCACTTGCGGAGTAACCAGAGCCACAAAAGAGCACTTGCCGCTTTTTGTGTGTGAAACCCTTGAGGTGCACTAGCCAAATCATGGCGACTGATACAATAACAGCAACAAAACACAATAACAAGTTCTCATTGTCCTAATAATCTTGTAGAAACACAAAAGGCCTTTCCATAGCATGCCAGATTATTTGTGTATCTAGTATAGATTTGGCTACACCAGCTGGCTTTTTCTGTTCTCCAGGATTGCTGCTGTTGCTGCTAGTCACGGTCGCGTCCGACCCATCGCAAAAGGTCTTTTTTGCCACATTTAAAGTAGCACCCAAACCTTGGACCTTGAACATTGGTCTCTCCCCTAATAAATCATCATGTGGAAGGAGCTGTTCGACATCTCTGTCAGAGGGGCCTTTCCCATGATGCAGAGTCTTTTAAACTTGAAATTCCTACTGGTGTAATCCCTTTATAAGATCACCTCAAAGGTATCTCTCACACACTGCACGTCTTCGAGATCTCCAGAACATTTTTTTCGCTAAGACACCACAAAAAGCAAGTTGGCTGGACAGGGTAGGGGAGCAGGGGCAACTCTGGCGGCAGGAAAACGGCTGACAGTATGTTGTGGCCAGGCTCCAATCCACCTCCAGGCTCTGCTGTTTGTAATACCTTGCCTTGTGAAGAACTCCATGGATTTGGGATGATGGCATGTTTTCTGTGAACTTTGGTGTAATAAAAGGATTACACTAATATGGATTCTGAGATTATGCTAATACGATTTTTTATTTATTTTTTGCCAGCAATGCTAGATGTTTGCTTGTTTGTATCACTCGAGATGCTCGGGATTGGAACTGGGACCGCCACCAGTGAACTATGGAAGACCACCAGAGTGCATCCAGGCCTGGTGTTGCTGCTGCTGCGTTTGACTTGCTTCCTTCCCAGAATCTTTCAGGGCACCCGAGACAGCATCTTCTCCCACTTTCGCCCTTCTAGTGTAGGGATGTACAGATGCTGAAACACTAGTGCTTTTGGCCCCAACTCATACACCCTGGTCCTCCTTTCTGCAGCAGTGCAGAAGGTGCTTGTGAGCAGCCAACTGTGCCTTCGGGAGTCCTCAAGACGGCCACACCTGGATTGGAGGAGCGACCTACATGTTTGCTCCAGTTTGCTGAAGTGTCTTTTCAGTGATGTAACTGGAGATTCTTTGGTGTTTCATGGCAAGTTACTTTCATGGGAGGATGTGTGTGCATCTCTCTGCTCGTCTTTTGTCTGATGTAATGTCGTGGGAGGCAGCTCTGCATAAGCCTGAACCTGCTCACCCTGTTTGCAACACGCAGGGCTAAGCTGGGCCTAGTCTCCTCCCTGGAGTTGTCGCTAGGACTTCAGAGACACTGTTTAACCCTTGGGAGGTTCTTGGCAGCTAATTCCACCATTTCCCACAGACCTTTGTCATGGCAGTGGAAGCCACCAGAAAAGCTTTTCACCCCAGTCCACCTGGTGAAAATACTGTGATTGTTCTATTAGGTGTTTCCTTGGATCATAGTTATTTGAATCAAGGCATATTCCAGGTCTGACAATTAAAATCATGCAGTCAACCAATGCACTACTTTCGGTGACAAGGCAAAGTCCTTTTGCATGCTGGTCTTATGCACACAAACCAGTTGTAAACGGGGAGTTTAGAACTGCTTCATTATCTCAAAACCCTGCCTCGAGGATGCCATTGAGAAAATGGAGTAGAGACTTTCAGCCAGTGTGAAACATGAGGGCAGCTTTCCTGATGGGCGTGAGTCATTGGGAATCCCGCTGCCATATTTAATAAAGTACTTAATTGATTAGCACTGTGATCAGGGCCAGCACAAGGCCTCTCTCTCTCTCTCCAGGGTGAGAGACAAGACACAGCGCAGTCCACCCTCCTTGCTTTCTCTGGACCACATCCTACTCTGGCCTCATTTGCACCATCACAGGGCAGTTAATTAGCCTGGCGCTTGCCAGCCAGCCAGCCAGAGTTATAGACTTACCATCGCCAGCATGGCTTGCTGTGACGTCCAAATCCGGCGAGGGTGGGTGATTCACCTGGCTTGCTCTAGGTCGCTGGGTGGCTTGTTACGCACCAAAGCGCTCCATGCTTGGCCTGGTTCGGAAGTCAGGAAAAGCCTTACCCAGAAAAGGAAAATATATCAATTTGGCTGGTTTATGCAGGGTGGGTAACATGTCACTGTGGCTTCTTAAATGCCCTGCAATTGTGTGAATGGGCAGTGTGTGTGTGTCTGTTTTTGTTACCCCTGGATAATGGTCAGTGGAATCCGTACTTGGAAGAGACTGAAAAACCTACCCTGTTGTTGTTGTTGTTGTTGTTGTTGTGCGCCATCAGCTCGTACCCAACTTCTGGCAACCCTGTGAGTGAAAGCCCCGCAGAATGTCCTATCCCAGCTTAATTGTTCTAAATTCAAGGCTGTGGCTTCCTTTATGGAGTCAATCCATCTCTTCTTTGGTCTTGTTCGCTTCTTCGTTTTCCCCAGCATGATCTCAAGGGAGCCTCGCCGTCTCCAAATTGCAGCCTCCATTTTCTCATTTTTGCTTCCAGGGAAAGCTCTGGCTTGATTTGATCCAAGGACTCACTTGTTCATCTTTCTGCCAGTCCAGGGTAGTCCCAAAGCTCTCTTCCAGGAGCATGTTTCGAACACACAGATATTCTTCCTGTCAGCTTTCACACTCATGCATGTCTTTGGGAATGCATTGGTGTGAGTGAACCTGACCGTGGTCTCCAGTGAAACATTCTTATATTCGATTATCTTTTCCAGTACCTTCACTACTGCCCTTCCAAGTCTCAGTTGTCTTCAAATTTCTTGGCTGCAGTCTCCCTTCGAATGGATGACTGAGCCAAGTAAGCAAAATCTTCCATCATTTCATTTTCTTCGTTATTAACTTTAATCATCTCATGGACATGATTTTGGGTTTCTTGACAATCAGCTGCAGCGCTGCTTTTGTTTTTTTGCTTCGTGTACTTTCACCAGGAGTTCTTTCAAGTCTTTGCTGCTTTCTCCCAATCAGCTGGTGCCATCTGCATACCTTAAATTACAGAAGCCTTCCACTAATTTTAACTCCTTCCTCTGATCCTAATCCAGATTTTCTTATAATTTGTTGTGTGTACAGATTGGCTAGATAGGGAGATAAAATGCAGCTTTGTCTGACGCCTTTGCCTGCAGAGAACCATTTGCCATATTCTGTTGTAACAGTAGGTTCCTGTGCAGAGACAGGTTCTCCACCCAGCCAGTCAAGTGCTGCGGCTCACCCACTTCTTGCAGGACCAGCCATAGTTTCTCATGACTCGCATTCAAAGGCTTTCCTGTAGTCTGTAAAGCACAGACTGCTCTGAAATTCTTTGGTGTGCTCCATAGCCAATGGATCAAATTACAGTATGATCTTGACTTCCTCTTCCTTTTTGGATCTGCACCAGAATACCAGGCAGTTCTTGCTCCAAATGGAGTAATATTCTTTGTTGCCACACTTTGACCATCACTTTGCTTATGTGGGAAATGAGTACAATGGTCCTAGAGTTGCTCTACTCTTTTGCATCTCCTTTTCTGGGAACTGGAATATATAGTGAACGTTTCCAGTTGTTTTCCATATCTGCTGACAGATATTTGTTAAGATTCAGGCTCTGCAACGTGGAATACCTCTGCTGGTACCCAACATACTCCAGCTGCTGTTACAGTACATTTCAACAGACTTAGCTGAGCAACTATTTCTTTAAAATTATCTTTAAATCAATAGTTATAAACATTGCAAGTACCATCTTAGAAGAGGCATTCTCACGTGTATGCAATGGAGAGCCTCTTCCGAGAAGGAACATGCAGCAATGCAGGTTTATGTCACCTAAAAACAAAGGAACTGTATTCTTATTCTCTACAGCTATTAGCTTTTAATATATACAGATGTATGCACTTATTTGATTGCTTAACAAAAACCAGTACAGTTAAGTGAAGTAGAAGTCCTTGATCAGCTGCAGCCCTTCAAGGTGGATCAGGCCTCCATGCTGTTTGAACATGTGCCAAGCTTTGATTCGCAGGCTTTGATTTGGCAGTAGCTCAGGGTTCAGCATCCTTTCTGAGAAGCATGGGATACACAGGTCCCCCATCTCTGGTGGCCTCTAAATATGTTGGATTACACTCCCAGCATCCCCAGCTATCTGGCTGGGGAGGTTAGGCACTGAAGCCCATGCTTTATTGGTAGGTTCCGCAGTTTCTCCAAAGTCAAATTTTTACCTCAATCTCTTTCTGCAAGCCAGGCCTGCATAAACAACCATGGAAAATTCTGGTTTAACTAAAATTTTGCTTTGCTCCAAACATTTTCCCTGAAGAATCTTAAATCCCAGCATCTAAGTTATTATTTATTTTATTTATTTTTAATAAGGACAATTCAAGTTTCTGGGCCTGGCTTCTCCAGCATGGTGCCTGTAGGCCATACAGACCCCAGACACCTTTCCAGCTTAAATAAAATAAAATAAAATAAAATAAAATAAAATAAAATAAAATAAAATAGGAGGGTATCGTGCTGCAAGGAGAAGTGCATTCCTTTTGGATTCCAAAGAATGGCTTTTGTGTTTTGGAGGTCAGACCCCACCTGCTTTGCATTTTGGTTCTTGGGCAAGTGATATTTCTTCTTGCCTTAGCAGGCTGCCTTCTGGAAAATGAAGGCAAACTGGCCACGTGCACCATGACATCCATTTTGTGGGTGCGCTCCAAACACGTTCTCAAAATTCCATATGTCCCCTCCCTCCAATCCAAAAGTTGGGGATCTTTGCCTGGACCTTCTACAACTTCAAAAAACGGTTTAAATGCTGGACCCAACCCTCCATGACAACTTTCCCCATAGGTAGGTGTGTTTTATGAAAGTTGCGGTCCAACCCATCTGGAAGGCAGCAGGTTGGAGAAAGTTGTGATCTCAGATGTTTTGGGGAAGGGGGCTCACAAAGGCTGGAAGATTCTCCTTGGCCATGAGGCTGAGATGCTAAAAAGGGTTAATTGGGAGCAGTGCGGAGCTGCCTTGCCCAATTCTGAAGGCAGCTGTTATGAGCCAGAAACGCTACAATTGCCAGGGGCACCCAGAGTCTCAAAGCTGGTCGAACGGCTTTCCCCAGAGGCCCTGCGGGGGGCTCAGGCTCGCTGAAAAAGTGGTTACTAAGCAGTTTACACCGGGCGGAGCAACAGCGCATCGTCTTACCTTTCAGGCCACCACCAAACAGATGCAGCTTTGCCAACGCAGCGATTTGTGAGGAGGGAAAACTTGGGCGTATCAGGTGGAGCAGGATGAACGCTGGGGAGCGGCCGCTAAGAGCGGGGCAACTGGGCCGTCGAGCTGAGCCTAGCCTGAGAGCGTTCCCATCAGAGGCCGATGCTGCTCTGCGGATTTGCCAAGACGAGACTGTGCCTGCACGCCTTTCCGGAGAACCCTCCCCAGTCTGCAAGGATGCCCAGGCTGCGCTTCTTATCCACAATGAAGGTGCCACACAGCAGTGTCAGGGCAGGTGGCCTTCGCTGGGCCAGCCCGAATTCTGGAGCCCCTTACGGTGGCAAGAGCTGTGACGCTTCCTTGCAAATGCTTGGGTGTTGAGAATTCTTTTTTCCTTCACAGTCTGTGGAGCACTCCATAAATCCCTTTTATTGTCTACACTTCTTCTGTGGGATGCCATTAACGGAATAAAGTGCGTTGAAGCGCACGGTGGCGTTATAGCGTTAGTTGGCAGCAGGTGGCGGTATTGCTGTGGTGCCTGTATCATAAAGGCCATGCTTGTTTGAAGTAATGGCAGCCTCTTTGCCAGCTGGGAGGAACCTCTTGAAGGGCAGACCTGGGGAAAAGGGGGCGGAGGGGGGCCTAGTGCCAACGTTTGCTCTGGGTCATATAAGCTAATTGCAGTCCCATTAATCAAATATCCCATATCTTGCGGTGCATTCAAAGAGGCGGCTCTTAATCAAAAGGCACTACTACCTACTACCGCTACTTCCTTCTTACTGATTTCTTTTTGTGTGGGGAAGTGGGAAGGGTGATGAAAGAAAAAAGACAGAGGAGCAAAGCCACATGAAGGCTACAAGTGGACATTTCCCTAATAAAATTCAGTGAATGAAGCAGGACTAAGTTGACCACTTGAACTTCCCAAAAAAGCAAAACCACAAAAGCAAATGCATCACCAAATGAGAGAACAAGATATGGGACAAATTTGCATAAAATGTGCATGTGTTCTTATCAGAGAGCATTTGGAAAGAATTATTATAATTAAAATAGAAATATGGGCCATCTCGCCATCCTGAGGAAGGCTGGGACCATTTGGCCTGCAGGTTCAGTTTGCTCTTCAAGTGCTAAGTGCTGATGGGAAACATTTCATTAGCTTTAAGCTAGAACTGGGCAGGACACCCTTTCACATAGAGGACAGTCCTTCAAACGGAGGACTCTTCCCTGCAAAAGAGGAGGTGCAAAGCATGTGCTTCTTCTGCATCTCAGAACCCTGTAAGCACAACCAGTTCCCTTGAGGTGACTCTGCAAACTGCTGCCGTAAGGAATAGGTAGCCTAGCACTGCGCCCATTTTTTAGCCCAAAAAACTGAGGCCTGACCCACACATTGCTTTGCTAGCTAGTGTTCACTTGCCTGCACACCACCACACCAGCTGCTCTTGAGCCCAACAGACAACTTGTGGAGCTCAGCAGAACAAGAAGAGAAGGCGGCTGGGTGCCTCCGGCTGGCTGGGGCCCAGCCCTGCCCCGCCTCGCCGGCAAAACCGCTGTGAAGTTGCTAAGGCTGGTGGAGGTGGAGGTGTGAGACGTCTTCCCACTGGCCCAGCTGCCAGCAGCCGGAGATGAAAGGCACTCCGTGGTGAGGCAACCCAATCAGCCCATCTGAAGCAAGCGCTCCGCCTCTGGAAGAATGCATAGCCCTCATAAATGGAAGCAGGCGTCCGCCATGGCCTCTGATGTCAACGCCTTTGGGAGCCTTGACAGGGAAGAATGGCAAGGGGGGGGGGGCTGACAGACTCCAGGTGCTGGAAAGCCCTGGCAGGGCAGGCAGAGCCGCCCGGCACACCTCACAATCGCATGAAGCATCGCCATGCCGATGTTGCCTCCTCCCGCCTGCTGGAATCATTTTGGGGCTGTTCCACGCGATTCCAGAAACTACAAGTAGGAAGAGGGGAAAGCTGCTTGTTTCATTTTCTTCTGCTTTAATTTGTTTAAAAAATTCAAGTTCTTTAACTTCCAGATAGGGAGAACCTTGCAGTTTGGTAAATCTCGCTCACAATGAAAAGCGAGCTTTGCGATTAACGAGCATTCTCGTTAATCGCAAAGCAGAAAGTGCACGAGATGTTAGACGGCATTGCCACATGATGCGTCTTCTCAGTTCGGATGCTCAAACATTTTTTTTCTTTCTCTCACTTGCACAGAAAGATCAAGAGGTAGGGATGGTGGAGCAGGGGGAGAGCAGAAAGCCCAGACTTATATTTCTTGTATTTCTTCCAAGCAGATGCAGCCCCAAACAATGAGCTGCCTCTTGCAGCTGAGGAGGATTGGATGGGGGTGTCAGGGCTCAGCCCTTCCCTGCTGCCATGGAAAATCAAACCCTTCAGGCCTTTCCACTGTTTCCAAAGCAGAGCTCTCCTCTTGAAATTACTGTTGTGAGCCTGGCTCCAAGTTTGAGGGAGGATTGCTCCAGGGGTGCCTCCCCGCCTGGCCCCGACCTCTCAAATCTGCTTAATGTCCCCACAATGCCTTGACATAGCATTGGGATGGGCCACTATGGGAAATTCAAAAGTTGCCTGGAAGCCACTCAAAGGCTGCAAAGCAGGAGCAGAATGGGTCACTAGGGCCCTTTGGCTCCCGTATGGTAACACCAGGCTTGTATGTAGACATGCCAAGAGGAAAGGGTGCTTTCCCGTGCCCTTGAGCACTGGTGGAGGAAAGTTCGGATATGGTGACGTCTTGGGGCCATAGCAGCATGTGCTTTGGGCTCTAAGAGGAATCAATTAGGAAAAAGTTACTTCCAGCCAGTCCTGCTACTCTTTGCTTGAAGCATGAGGACTAGTAACTTTGCTGCTTTGTTTGTCTATTTATTTTTCTTCACATGAGCAATAGCAGCATCTAGCTGAGAAAGACCTTGACCAGATTTTGGAAGAAACAGCATCTGACTTCTGAGCAGTATAACAAACTTGTATTTACTTTTAATTCCTTTGTATATTAAGGCTTTCCCTCAAACTCCTGAAATGAAAACCTCAGCTCAGTTCTGTGAAAGTTCTACTAAGAGATCCCCAAGCATTCTTTCTTCTCTCGGGACACAAAGCTTTCCTAGGGACAAACTAAGCAGAGTTAACCACTCAGTCCTAACCAGATTGATTCAGAAGTAAGCGCCGTTACCTTCATTGGACTTACTCCCACGCAAGTGTCCGTGCCGTTGCAGCCTGGGTCTGCAGTCACTTCCCCCATCCCCTAGCAGAGCATCAAGCGCAGATGCTCAGCTGTGGAGGAACGTTATTTTGGGGAAGTTGCTGCTCTGTGCAGGTGGGGTAGCGCCAATCTGCATTGGGCCCCATGTGCTTACGAGTAAGAGGAGGAGAGTGGGGAGAGTAAAGGAAAGTGTGTGAAAAGTAGACACTTGCACCCCTCCCCCCAAGACAGGAACAAAAGTGAGATCAGTCTCTCCTTCGCACTAATCATCCCGAAGTGACTTGCCTTGGTGTCTTTTTCCTGTGTAGTGGTCTTTAAAAGGACAGAAATGTGAGGCTGGGCACCCACCTGGTCTTGAAGAAACTTTGCCTGTTTCCCCTTCTTCTACAGTGGTCACAGTGACCCTTGTGTTGCAGTCCTCTGTCCCCCCAGTCCCAGGGCACCGGCCACCCCACCATACACCAAGGAGGGAATGGCACCCTCCCTGGTCAGGACGCTACCACGGCTCCCTCGGGCACCAGGCCCTGTGCTCTTGAGCTTGGCTGTCTCCTCGACCCACTCGCGCTTCCCTTGGTTTGCAGCGTCCTGAAAGAACCGTAGCAAACTCCCAGCACCCACCTTGATGGCTGCTGCCCTGCCGGCCCCAGTGCTGACGAGAGCGCTTGCTTTGCTCACCGAAACACCTGCATCCAGCCTTACCTGCAACAAAGAGGCAGCCAAGATTCCCAGAAACTTTTCCTGAGGGGGAAGCTATTGGGTAGCGCTCCCCACGCCCTGTACCTGTGCCAAGAACTCAGCAGACATTCGGCAAGTGCTCACTGCAAGCTCTGAAAGGCCCCTAAAATTTAGCATGTGTTGAATTCAGAGTCCACAGTACCACCCAATGGCTGTGAGGCCAGAAACTGACATGTTTCGGCCACAAACGCAATTATAGAAACAAAAGGAAACCCAGCAGTCCCCAGTGTTTTAGGGGAAGCCCAGCAAAGCATCTGGGTACGCTCACGCTGAGGGGGCCGACTTTCCACCCAAGGGAAAAATAAGGTCAGGCTGCCATGTGACTCATACCTTAATTCACTGCCTTTGCCAACTGGAGAAATTTAAGGCAGCCTTCCAGAATCAGACAACCTCCAAATGTGCACGATTACAGTTCCCGCCACCCACAGCTGGTATGGGCATACAGGGTAGGATGAGGGGAGTTGCAGTCCTGCACATCTGGAGAGTGCCAGGTTGGTGAGGGCCACCTCTAGCCACATGCAGTCAGTCCTGCCAGCTCCCTGGTGTGCGTGTATTACCACTCATGAGAGCTTGACAACAGGCCTAAGGCCATCTTTGTCGGCAGCCCAGTTCTGTGCTGGACGACACACCCTGCAAAGGCTCAGCCCCTGGGCCAACAGCACCCCCTTGTGGCACCAGCAGCAACACACACTGTAGCACCCTTGCTGTTGTGGCTGCATCAGCTGAGTGTGGTGGCAACACCCGGAAAATCTGCTGCTCCCTCCTACCTGCTCTCCCCTTTCCAGAGTCATCTGGAGCGCCTTCACGGCTGCTTCAAATTCCAGTTCCGCCTGGAACCTGCTCACAACTGTTTCTAAGCATTCCATGGTGTGCACTTCCATGCCCAAATAGGGGGAGGCAATATGCTACCTCCACAATCAGGCAACAGGGGAAACAGCCGTGGTCCTCATTGCTTGCTTGCAAGCTTCCCTCTGGGGCACTTGACTGGCTACTTGGGAACAGGATGCTGCACTAGGTCAGCAGGGCTCTGACCCTCAGCGTCTCCCCCCCAAAGCCTGGCTCAGGGAGGAGGCGCAGAACCGCCCTAGCTGCCCAAATACCAAAGGACTGCCCATTCGGACACTGCACTACCCAACAAATACTCACAGGTCTGGAGCAGAGTGTGGAGAGTTTTTATTCCCTCGCTCTCACAACAGAGCACAACTCCACAGCTAATTACATCTAAGCAATAGGTAGCAGGATAAAAGAGCCTTCCGCAACCCGGCCTGCTTAGATGTGGCTGGGGACAGTGTGGGCTGTAGTCCAAGACATCTGGTGGGCACCCGGTTGTGGAAGATGGGGACAGAAACTTGGGTGCTTCTCCATGACACAAAAGGCAATGGCGTCTCCTTGGCAGCTGGAGACATGCTTCATGGCAAGAGCATCCCCTTCCCCTTTGAGGGATGATTAGATCTTGACTTTGCGGCCGACTTCTGGACCTCACAAATGACATCACACCACCCAACTCTTCTTTGGTTACGCACAAACCACACAACCATCTTCCTCTTCTCAGCTGTGGAAACTCCTGATCACACCAGCAAGGTGGCGTTTGTCTGGAAGGAACCTAAGAACACAAGCTACACTGTGGCACCCTCTGTCTGACAGAAGGTTCTTCTTTGGGCCCGGTGACCAAGGGGCACCCTCATGCCACTGATGGGAAGGCATTGTGGGCCAAGGAAGCTCTCTCTGATCTCCAGCAGGCAGATTACATGTCCATGGCTTCCTGCTCCACCGTCTTCTCTTGTGGCTGTACATATTTCTCCTGGACTGCCAGAGTGCTGTTCACGGGTGTGTTAAGGGAAACGAAGGAGCAAACAGGGTGGTGCTCCAAGTGTGAGAAGGAGACAGGCTGACCCATCATCCTTTATCTCTATTGGCCTGCTAGCGGACTGCACAATTAATACGAGGATATTTCAACCGAAGTACAACATCGGAAATGGCAAAAGATACAAAAACAGGATTTGAGCTACCTGGAAAAAATGTGGGAGAAGTAATTTGTCTAGATTTGGCAGCCTCAGGCTAGGAGTAGCCTGCAAAACAATTTTATCCAGCCCCCTGGTGGTCCTCAGATTTTAATCTAAGAGTGGTACAATTTTGCTCAAAGCTTCGCACAGAGAAATTGCTTTCAAAGCAGCAAGGGAGAGAGATTCCATAGTTTAGTGTTACGTCAGTCTTGACGTTTTTGCTCTGGTTAGTGCCCTAAAGCTGGAAGCTTACTTGAAAAGCCCAAGTTAGGTTTCTTGTAAACCTCTGACGAAGCACACCCCTAACTCTAATATAGGGCGAAAGTTCCATTGAAAGGAGAGCAATTTGAAAAAGCCTTCCTTGAGTAGCTTTTTCCACACAGCCCATCATTTCTGCCCATTCTAAACACATTTCAACCATCCAAACCATGCTAGGACACCTCCTTCTAACCCTAACCCTATCCTGGCACATACCTCTAACCCTAATACAAGGCTAAAGTTCCACTGAAAATAATGTGATTTTGAAAAAGCCTTCCTTGAGTAGATTTTTCTGAGCAGCTCATCATTTCTGCCCATTCTAACACATTCCAACCATCAAACCATGCCAGGACACCTTCTTTTTCTAACCCTAACCGAGTGATGGTGACCAAGTACCCAAACTTCAACCCAAAACCCACTTATTTTTCGGAAAGTGCCAACACTGTAATAAAACCTGAAAACTAAGATTTTAGTTTAGAAAAAATACCTCACAGCAAATATATATATATATATCCTTGGCAGCGCACTGACCGGCCATGCAAAAGCTTGGCCGAGTTGCGGCTGAGTCGCGCCTGTGACATCATCGCCTGGCACCACTACTCCTTCTCGAGCATGCGCATGGCCCCTATGCACACTGTTCTGATGCTCGGCTGCTGGGGTGACTTGGCACGCATGCCATAGGTTCACCACCACTGGCATAGGCCTTGGCAGTCTCTCCTAATGCACAGGTGTCTGCCCTGTGTTCTTGGGACCCCTGCAAACCTGCAAGCCATCGTCCACACTGGTTCTATGCAGTATCACTGTGCAACAGGTCAGGCTAATCGCCCCCGTCCAACACACATTTAAATGGAGCCACAACACGATCTGTACACACAGAGCTTCATGCAGGTTTGATTCACAGCACAGGCCCAGCATGTGATCGGCCATCAACACCCGGCATAAACGGGCCCTCCAAATGACAAAAGAGTGACTCGCTCACGAATGCCTTAAATCTTCCTGGGTGATTAGTTCCTGAAGCACGACAGCCAGCCCCAGCCTGCTTGCTGGCAGAAGGAAGGAGAAACCCTGAAAAGGATACGATGAGAAGTGGAAATCGGCCCCCACCGCAGCAGACATCAGGGCTCCGAGGCTTCTGTGCTCCAAGTCCCCAAAGGAGTAGCCGTTGGCCTTGTCCACAGCCTGCATCACACGCTGCACACTCTCCTTGTCCTGGGAGGAGGGCGGTGAAGACATATGAGGGCCGGAATGGACTTCCCTCCTGCGTTGCATCCTGCTTCTCACAGGTCCTTTCACACTGGGCAGTGGCATCACCTCGTGTTGCCACCGGCATTGCATTCAGTAAGACATGAAGTTCCAAGCAGGGAGTCTGACCCGCTGCACCTGCCTAACCCCACCTGCTGCTGCAGCCGCCAAGTGGTGGAACATCACTTGTGACCCAGTCAGTGGCGAAGGATCATAGACTGTGTAGGCCAAATCTAGAAGGCCGCATGTTGCCCCTCCTGGCCCTTGATCCAAAAGAAGTTTGCCGAAATCCAGCCAGGGTGCAACTGTATGCACATTTAGACAAAAGTAAACACTACAAATTTCTGCACAATGGTGCCCCAAGAGAGCACGTGGCAATGTTGGTATTTGAACTGGGGATTCTCAGCTTCCCAGCTCAGTCTTAGTCAATAAACTATGCTATAAAATGTTTTAATTTAATTTAGCAAAAAAAAAAAAAAAAAAAGCTATAAGAATGAATGACCGCCCCAATTTCAAATGAAAAGCCATATAAAATACAGGGTGGGAATCGTTCCCAAAAGGCTTTTTAGAAAATAGCTGTTCTATAAGAAGCTGTGTTGTCATCAGCCAAAGCCGCGTGAGTGGCTGAAGAACAAACAGGGAACAAACAGGGAACAAGCAGAGGCCCGCAGCCTTGGGCTTCAACCATGAGTTCCCTGTCCACAGAGCTTGGTTACCTGGACATTGAGAGGGACAAAGGAGACCAAACCGTAGTCTTCAATCACTTCCACCAACTTCTCATTCAGGCGATGGTAGTTCTTGAAGAAAGGGTCAGAAGCCAGGTGATCCACCAGGTACGACAGATCAAGAACCTCTGTGTAATAATCGAGATTGAAAGCTGCAAGAGAAGAGAAAAACCTTGAAAAAGTGCAGGGTCAAAGATGCAAGCCAACCTTATTTATTTATTTGGAATATTCATATGCTGTCCTTTCGCAAAGCCTCAGGACGGCTTATGTAAGTAAGTAAATAAGTACATAAATAATAATATAAAACATGATACAAATAAAATTCCAGATCCACCCTGGCTGCAGATTAAAACAAATATAGCTAATATTAAAAGTTATTAAAATATTGTTGGAATAAAAAGGTCTTAGCCTGGTGCCGAAAAACAAATAACGACAGTGCCAGGCGGACCTCTCTGGGGAGCGCATTCCATAGGCGGGGCACCCTCCAAATGTGTCACATTAGGACTGTCAGCATCGCGGACTGGGAGGAGCTGAGCTATAGTCTAACATGTCAGGAGGGAATCACATTACAGAAACCTGCTGCAGATTAAGCCAGGGGGCATCTGTAATACACATAAATCCCCACACTCTGAGAGGTCACTCAGGTCTTTAGGAGAAGCACAACAGGCAGCAATGGAGCAGCTGAACCTTTTTGCTGCATGGGAAATGCTTCACCTGCTGAACTGTTGTCTGTTATACTTGTATGAATGGCCAGAAAAGACCATTTGAGTCGAAAGCAGTTAACACCGGCAGCATTTAGGCCTTCTTTTGACATTTTGAGCATTACTTCTTGAACCGGCACAGGGAACGTGTGGCTTCCCAGGGCCGTTGGACTGGAATGCCAGTGGTGAGGCTTGTTGGGAGTTGTGGTTGAGCAGCACCCAGAGGGCCACACATTTCTCATCCCTCTCCTGAACTTAAAGAACTGCATGCAACTGAATTAGACTACGGGTCCAGCTAGCCCAAACTGGTGGTCTTTGGCTGGAAGCTGCTCTTCTGCATTTCAAGAAAATATATTTTACACCATGAATAGTTCCATGCAGAGGCAGTAACATTACGGGATGCTGTGAGCCAGTCACTGACCCTCGGCCTACCTCACAGGGTTGTTTTGAGGCAAAGCTGAAAAGGTTTATGCATGCTACCTTGGGTTTCTTGCAGGAAAAAGGTAAGACAGAACCATCATAAATAGAATTAAAAACAAACAAAGCATTTAACACTAAATGCACAAAGGTGGCAGGTGCTGCTTTGTATCAGGGCTGCCACACCTGGTATGGGAGGCTTACCCTGCCCACTCCCCACCTCGGTGACCCAGTGGCAGCAGTGGGGTCTGTTTTCTGTCAGTGACTCAGCACATGAGGCAGAAAGTTTTCATTAGTATTGCAGTGGGGAAGGGAATACCAAAAGCTTCCCTCAGCGTGTGCTGTGGATCCAATTTTTCTCCACTGACTAAAAAATAGTGCTTATATAATGCCACACGTGACACATTTACCATCGCACAATTAAATTCCCAAATATTCTTTTGAAAACTGCTGGAACTGATGGAGCGAAATTGATGCCACCCTGCTTAGTTATGGCCTGCCTTGGATGACAGAATCCGATTAGCGCCCCCTTCAGAACTTGCCCTATTCTCGTCACATTTTTAAAAGAACGTTCCTTTATCTCACAGCTGTTTGAGGCCTGCCAGCCAGCGGCTCTCACCCAGTTTCCCATACTGTTCGACCAAGTCCATCTTGGAGAGGACGTTGACATGAGGCAGCTCCACGTGCAGCATGGTGGACAGAGAAGTGCAGAGCACGGAGATGAATTTGCCGGGGTCTGTGCAGTAATGAGAATCCACCAAATGAACAGCTGCCAGCTGCAAAGAGCAAACAAAAGGGGGAGGAGGAGTAATTAGTACTGTGTGATGTCTGGGCCATCCCAGCAGGTTAACGAGAGAGTAGTCAGGACCTTTCCTTAAGTTAACCACTGGGCAGAGAGGAGCATGAGGAAATATCTGGGATGGTTTTGGTGCAAGGGGACACATGCTCTTTCTTCTTGGGCTGTAGGAGAATCAGGGCTTTAAGATATCGCTCTCCCAGTTTGTCATGACATCTGATGACAAACAAGCACCAGGTACCCACAATCTTTTTCAACGGTGCTGCCAACCTGGCTGAGTGAGGCCATGCCAGATGCTACAGTGCCAGCGAGGCACTATGGGCTTCTGATGAGGGTGAGGAGAGACAGACAGAGGGCTTTCCTAAGAGAAGGGTGGCCAATCCAGCACTGTGGCCTGCCAGGACCTCTGTGCCAACCCACGCCCGGCCCACGTCTTCATGCGTCAGTGCTCAGGTTGGCAGTGAGGAAACAGATGTTGGTGCCTGCTCACTGCTTCCTTTCTCTCTTCAGGTCAGTGGGAGAGAAGAGAGCAGGCTGGCAGGCGTGCTGGGACAGTGGGAGGCAGGCAGAGAACATGGGGGCACAACCTGCAGGCCGTGAGACGCAGGCGTGTGCAGCAGAAAGGAAATCCTGCGCGTGAGGCAAGGCAAGGCAAAGGCAAGAGGAGGGGCAAAGACTGGGTGGGAAGAGGACAAGGAAGGAAATCCAGGGCGTGAGTGGGAGAAGGAAGAGGACACTCAGCGTTTGCCTGTGTGAGTGCAAGAAAGAGGAAGTCCTAAGAACATGCTTTGCATGTAGAATGGCCCAAGGTTCATTGATCCCCAACCCCACTAGACGCAGGCTTTCTCTGTGCTACAAAAGAGCAGATGAGCGAGCCAGTGTGTGTGTCCTTGTCAACATGAGTTCATTCATAAAATGACTGCCTGCATGCGTTGCATGCAGAAAGTCCCACATTTCAGCAAGCCATACCCCCAGTACTTCAAGATATTCTCAGTAGTTCTTTTTTCTCTTTGACGATAGAACCGTTTGTTTTTTCTAGGCCATGTTGCCATGTTCCTCAATAGCTGCATTGCGGCTGCAGCCAATTTTCTAGTGGTGCCCTTGACAATTCCTCAAAAACCCAAACTCAGACACAAAGCTTGCCTACTCCTGCTCTAAGAAGGTTAGCAGCTCGCCCAACATGCAAACCCTGACACCCTGATTTGGTCTTATTTCTCTGTGGTAGACATACCCTGAAGTTCCACTTCATAAGCTGAGCAAAGATGTTTCTTAATGAACTGTGGTGGGTGCAGAGTTCAACTTGCCCTGGGCAGTCAAACAAGAAGTAATGCCCCTTAAATTGGGCCAGTTTCTCCTGCAGCCAGTCAATGTTAGCCTCGAGGTATTCCATGCAATAGATCAAGCCACCATTCGGTCCCAGTTTCAAGTTCTCCATCACATCCTCCAAGGTGATCAGTTCGGAGACGTCCACAGCACACTGGTAGGGAAGCCCTTCATTGGCTGGGTCCAGATTCACCACAGCCACCTTGCGTCCAATTGCAGAAAGGAACTGCTGCATGCCAAGACAGTACGTTGTCTTCCCTGATCCAGGAGGGCCAATCACTGCCTGACCGAAGGCTAGCGAAGACGGCTTGGAGCCCTGGGACATGATGCCTCTCTTTCTTTTCCTTCATTGCAATAAAAGAGAGATGTCAGAATACAGAGAGCATCCCACAATTCACTCAGGAACAAACCTGTGTTTGCCATCATGTCTAGCCAAAGAGAAACCAGCAAATTTTGGCTGCTGAGTTTATTTGCATGAGAAGCATTTGTTGCCTTTACAGTTAATATTTTTACAAGCACGCTTAAAACATCTTAGCTACACATCTAATATGATGTATCAAAACAACAGGAAAGTAACATTGGAGCACCAATGGCTTTAAGAAAGGCACTAAGAAAGCCAAGCCAAGCCAAGCCAAGCCAAGCCAAGCCAAGCCCAGAGGGACCCCAGTCCAATCTTCATTTAGGCCATAAAGCTCACTAAGGTACAACCCTCTGGCCACTAGATGCCATCTTGACTACCACAGGGAAATCCAGAGCCCCAGCTCCACCCTTGGAAGTGTCTGAGGTCAGAGCAGCCTCCCTCTGCCCTTGCCACTGTGGTTCCAATGGTGCGAACACAGCCCTGTGACTGGTGCTCAGAAGGGGACCGGGCGGGGGGGCAGAATGAGGCTCTGCCAGGATATGAGGAAAGTGGAGGACAATTCCCCCCCCTCACAGGCAGGGGGTAAAATAATTAGACAGTCATTTACTTGTTTTTTTGGGGGGGGGTGAGGGAAGTGTGAAGGGAAGCCTCACTTCCATGCTCCATTGGATGCTTGCAATCCTCGAAGTTTCGAGGGACATAAACAGCCACACTGGATGATGCCCCACATGATCTGGGGCCAGTCCCTTTTGCTCAGTCTAATCTATTTGATAGGATTGTTATGAAAATGAAGTGGGCAGCTCCATCCACAGTCCTTCTATAACAGGTGGGATATGAAAAAGAGGAGCTTTAATACTACTGTTGTCATTTTGGAGAGGAATAGCATTGCTTCCCTCACAGGATTTCATAGTGCAACTTGAAATCCATTTCGTGTCTCCCACAGGTTACCTGAAGGCACAATCCTATGCAAGTGTAGACAGAAAAAAGGCCTACAATTCCCAGCATGCCCCAGCCGTTTTTTCTGCTTACACTTGTCTAGGATTGAATCCCAAACCTGCAACCAAGTCCCAAACATAGCAGTCCATCTTAAGAGCATTACAAACTGCAGCATTTCAGGCTTTTTTGGCCAGCTTTCCCTCTCTTTTCTGTTGCTACTTTACATCCAGTTTGGAGAACTTGAAAACTTGCTCACTATTTTGCAACATTTTAATAGGTATGAATAAAAAGTTTACTTTCTGGACTGTTTTATATGGGCCAATATGGCTATCAGCAAATAACTTAGGCATGGTTTCCTGGTAACAATGATGGAAGGAGTGACCCTACGATCCCTAGAGTGTCTGAGGAGGCAGAGATTCCTCTGGATTCCCAACCCTAGCCCTTGGAACTGGGAATTGGAACGCGGATTCCCCCATCCCAGCTGGCATGGAAATAATTGCACCAACTTTCTCCCCAGGGTCAGGAATACAACCTTGGAGCAGGCAAAAGGGCGGATTTTGGTGGGCAGGAGACTAGAAAGGTGAAGATACAAATTAACCTGGAGCTTTGTCATCTCGTCCTCTCACCTCCCAAAGCATTTTCACTTGATAGTCCAAACCTCCATCTAGGGAAAATGCAAGAGAATGGGGAAGTGAAGTGAAGCTGAGGTTCCTCCTGCCTTGCATAGGATGCTCACAAGCATTCAAGTTCAGGGCCTTGCAAGCATTGAGGACACACCTCAAAGGACTGCTCTTTGAGGCTGAGCTTGTTGTTGTTAGTCGCGAAGTCGAGTCCGACCCATCGCGACCCCATGGACAACATTCCTCCAGGCCCTCCTGTCCTCCACCATCCCCCGGAGTCCACTCAAGTTCACACCAACCACCTCAGTGACTCCATCCAGCCACCTCATCCTCTGCCGTCCCCTTCTTCTTTTGCCATCTATTGTTCCCAGCATTAGACTCTTCTCCAGGGAGTCCTTCCTTCTCAGAGGCTGAGCTATCAGTACTTAAAAAACTTCCAGTAGCCGGAAGTGTAAGAGTAGTGTAAGAGTTGGCAGTTGCTACAGCGCTACTCAACCACTTACGCATTGGACCGAGTGTTGATTATACTACTGCGCTTTTGGAGGCAAGAGCATTCCCCTCCTTTAGAGCCTTTCATTCATTCACTTGGCGATTTAAATTATTTCTTTCCAACAATAAAGTACAAGCACGAAACTCCCCTGCCTCTCAGTAAAAATACTTACTGGCGCTTTCTCAATGAGCGTACGAGGCCCCTGCACTCCTAGGGACCTTGGCGGGGAAAGGGAGGAACCGGGGCTCCCCAGGGCCAACCGCGCGGCCGAGGAAGAGCGAGGCCTGCCAAAGGCGCCCGCGGAGGCAAGCGGGGGGCCGGGAGGGGCGCCCCTCCCGAGGCAGCAGGCGCCCTCCAGCCATCGCCGACCCCACCCCTACGAGCTACTGGTACGTGGGCCAAAAAGGAGGGCGCCAGGAGGGAAGCGGCGCCGAGCAGCACTTGCAGCAAGCGCAAAAGCGTCTCTCACCTCCCAAGCAACCGCAGCACGGGCCCTTTTCGCCAGGGCACGTCCTCTCCTCGACGGAGGGGAGACCAAAAAGTGCCTCAACTTCCGCTACGAAGTCCTCTTAGGCCCGCTCACCAGTCGGCCTGTCTTCCGCCTGCCTTAGATCTCCTCGGAGGAAGACATGGCCACAGGAAACAATGGAGAAAGGCATTATTTTAAAGTGTTAGGCCACGTTCTCTATGGCTCTACCGAAATAGTATCCATAGGACAAGAACAGAGTCGTTAAGAGCTCGCGCGCCTGCCGCCACTTTGTGTTCTTGCTGGATCCGCCGCTCCCCGAGCGCAGCTGTACGGAAACATTAGCTCTCCCCATTCGTTTTTATTGGCACTTCTCGATCATGTCCTGAAAAACTTCCGCAAAGGGGAGAGTTACGCGAAGCAAGCCCGCTCCTGCCCGGCACTGTGGTGAACTACCCTTTTATTTCCGCGGGGGAGTAATGGAGACCCACCATTAGCTTGCATTCGCTAGTCAGACGAGTCGCTCTAGCCACCGGCATCTCTATGGCAAACACGTCTGCGATGGCATCCTGGTTCCGCTGTGCTCTCTTTATTCTGATCCGGGTAGGGGGGAAATAAGCGCCAACCGCTGGAGGTTCCGGGCGCGCTTGGGGATTATGGAGCAACTAGCCTCAAAGCTAAGCGGCGAGCGCCCCCTGTAGAGCAAAAGCTGTAGCGACAGGCCAGCGGGGAGCCGCGCCTTCCGGCGAAACCAGCTGGGACGTGATGGCGCCCTCTGCTGCCGGCAGCGATTATGGAATCCTGGAAGTCTAAACGGAACTCTTTTCCTTTGCCGGTCTTGAAAGCAGGAAAAGGGATTCTGTCACTGCCATGCCCAGCCTGGCGTCCCCCAGTCTAAGGGCAACCTCTGTAAAAGTCCCAGCAATAGTGCCAATTGTCAGGGATGACAGGAGGTGTAGCCCAACACATTGTGCATTCTCATGTCCATGAGGAAGGAATGCATGGATGGGCATCCTTTACTGTACACCCTTGGCATGAAAGGTATTTTCAGTGCCAAAGGCTAAGTGGAGAATATAGAAAGTCTCGTGTGCCACTGACCATGGGCTCTTTGCCGTGACCACTGCCAGACTCTGGCAGGGAGAGCTTGTAGGGACAGCAAATGGGCTAATTTGGGCAAAATGAATTGGGATTGTCTTTTGTAATACTTAGGGATTATGTTCTCTGTGTTTCAATTACTGCTGTTAATTTTGTAAGCACAGGCTGGTTCACTTATACAAGGAGAAGAGAGTTTGGCTTTTAGCATCAGCTGCTGGACCTGGGCCTGTATCTTTGGCTTACCTAAGTATAATATCAACTCAAGGGGGAAACAAACCTGGCCTCACCCTCACCCACAGAAGCAATAGCAGGGAACTTACTCCCCTCACCCCTCCAAACAGTCAGCTCCAAGTGACCATTAGCAAAACTACTGAAGCATGAGGAAAGAACGCTCTCTGGCCCCATCCACCAGTCATAAAACAAAGGGACTTCAATTGCTATACAAACAAGAACCCCATCTAGCACAGATGAGCCTAGCCTGGCATGTATTTAAATGCCCACTTATCACACAGCTCCCCCTCCTCTTCCATTGCCTCCTCTCCCCTTCTGTGCCATGCCTTTTGTGCATGCAAGTCTGAGGGCTGGGCCTCTCCTCTCTACTGAAACGAGCCGTGTTAGCTGCTTTCTTTTCTAAGGCAAACAGCAGCTTTGCAAGACTGAATGCTGAACTGCTGCGGGGAATATTTGTGAACCCAACAGACAAAGATGTGACAAGTGAGGGACAGTGCCAACAACCATACTTCCATTCAACTTAATGAAAAGGCATCAAGCAGGACACATTTGCCAATATTTTAAATACAAATAATTAACATTATCCCCTGACTTAAGTAATTCCTTTTCCATTAACTAAAAAAATAGGTGGCTAGAACAATTCACCAGTAAGAAGGAAGTCTCTCATTGCAACAGAAAACACTGTCCAAGAACTTCTCCAGTTCACTCCTCAAGAGGAACTGGAGCTCTGATAAACACTGTGTGTGGCCTGAGGAAAGAGTGCATCTCGCCGATACTTCATACTGATTGGTAACTGGCGCCGGAGCAGTTGCTCTTCCATGTCTACAGGATGGGGGTCATCATAGATGGTGGAGATTAGGCTGCAGCTATCCTCATGCGGTTTCTTACGCTTGGTGAATGTCTGGAGCTTCTCACCATGGTATCTGAAGAAAAGCACAGAGAGAGACAAAGCCTTCAGAGACGCTGCAGAGTGAAGTGGAATTCAATTTGCCCTGAAACTCATGCAATTCTGTATTTGAAGTTAAGAGATAAAGGTTTTGTTGGGGGCAACTAAGCAGTGGGTGACTCGCAAGGTGCTTCCCCCTGCACACCCGTCTTGCTTTCACTTCCTTCAATGATTGTCCACAAGGCCAGTATACTGGAATTTGACCGACACACCATGGGGGTTCTGACAACAGATCTGTAAACATGGAGGCAGCATTTACAAAAAGCTCTAGGGCGCAGGGCAGAAAAGAAATCAGTACAGCTCCTGGATACTCCTTCCCCCATTATTTCTGCCTACACTGCATTAGTCAGTGTGAGGCAGTGGTTAGGGCTGTTGTGTAGGACTGCAACCAACTGATCCCAAATCTCCCTCAGCCATGATGCTCCCTGGGTGACTCAGGGCTGGTCACTTTCACTCAACCTAACCTACCTTACAGAGTTGTTGTGACAGCAGTGTTGGGGAGTCGGAAGATCCTTGAGGGAAAATCCTTGTGGGGCAGGAAAAAAACTAAGGCTACAATCCTAATTCTCATTGAATTCAATGGTTCTTACTTCTGAGTTAACATGCACAGGACTGTACTGTCAGATGCATAAAATCTTCCCCTTAACATGCCTCCCTATACTCCTGCTCTTTGGATTCCCAGTTCTGAGACACTTCTAATTGGACCTGCAAGAAACACACATGCCAATCTATTTGCATATTTTTATCACAATGTCCCCTATTCTGCAGAGAAAATGAAAATGGACGTGTCATGGCAACGAGGGGGCCCTGAACAGTCTCCACATGCCAGTCATCACTTTGTTTTACAGACAACCTTTAATGTGGATCCATTCCAAACACAGTCCCGACTCTTGAGACCACCAGCTGGAGGACATGGCTTGTGATGACCCCAGCCTTTAGGGGAGGAGCTGAAGCTCTTCCATGCAAGCACTTTTAAGGGCAGAATACTAACCCAAAGCCCCTCTTGCATTTGGGGTCCTGGCCCTCGTTGTCTAGTGCTTCAGAGATCCCAGAATTACTGCTTCCCAGGCCAAGGCCCTCGGACCAGCCCTGCTTCTCCATCACTTTCCTGCCAATACCCTGAAAAGAAAAGGAAAAGCATATTTAAAGCAACAGATGGGTCTTTCTCAGCCTGGTGCCACTGGGCTGGACTTCAGCTCTGCCAATGACCACGATGCAGCAGATAATCGGTTTGATGATAAAGACAGCAAGTCAATATCATTACCCAAATCAAATTTAGGCTGTTTGGAATGACAAAGAAGTGTATTATTATGAGGCCTGAAATAACTGGACACCCATCACTTATCCTTTCATTTGCATTACCAGCACATGCAATTCAGACCCCTAGGTCCTTACCTGTGCAACCTTTCAAATTAAATAAGTCAGGCTCTTCAGACTTGTCCTATTTAATTCTGCTACAAACATCAAGGAGTATAACCCTGAGGCCTATTCTTACTTTGGTATGTTTTTCAAAGTTCCCAATCTGTTGGCTCAGAACAGAACCATCTTCCAATCCATCCCGAAGTCTCTGTTCAAACCGCATCTGGACCAAATCCCGAGCATCCTTGTCACCACCATCTAGAATGAATGAAAATCTTGCATCACAAACTGCCCCAGTTAAGAGCAGAGTGCCAGGGACAGAACAGGCAAAGCTCCCAGCTCTGTTCCATTTTCTCCAACCTGGTGCCCTCCAGGAACACAACTAGTACAGGTTCTGTCCCTACCCGACATCATACTTCAATAGCCCTCAGCCCAAGTACCTTTGTCATAATAGATGCTCATGTCCACATCCCAGTCATCTGCAGTCTGCTCATCAAAATCTGCCAAAAGAAAAGTAGTGTCAAGCCTCTAGAATATGTCGATACACTGCAGCTACTGCTGCATAAAGATCACTCCTCCTTCACAGAAGATAAACACTTTGTTAATTCTATGCAAGTACTGAAACTGGTTGCAGAATTCAGCAGCATTTCATTCGCAGCCCTGATGGAAGGAAATGCCTAGCCAAGAAGCAAGCAGGGAGACTCAAACCCAGGGCATCTTGCTCTTGGTTACCTGCTCCTTCATCCTGCCAGTACTGTGCATCCGTATAGAAGACCAAGCCAGAGCCTCCCTTCTCCCACTTCAGTTCGATCTCCTCCTCGTACAAACGTTCCTTTGTGCGCTCCTGGCTGGTGACATCCTCGTGCAAGGCCTCATGTCGCTCCCATTCTTCACATCTGTCGTCATCGTCATCATCATCATCCTGGAGCAGAAGAGGGGGGAAGAGATGAATATAACAGCAAAGGTCTAGCTCCAACTGCTCTTGCTACCCCATTCTCCTTCTCAGGAGCTCTAGCTGTGGAAACATCACTGCAATTAGTGTGTTGCTAAGGCAGTACCCCCCCTGCGACTTCTGTACATCGTGAAATCAGAAGCAGCTCTGCCCATCCTCCCTTCACTGTGCACATGCTTATTTGAATCCAGGATCTGCCTAGCCCTGCAATCCAAACTTTGTTTTCGGAGAATCAGGAAAATTCCCCTTTCAAGCATGTGGTGTATTTCAAAGTTGAGGTGTCACACAGAATGTGCAGGTTATGAGAAGAACAGAAGAGGGAGAGAAATTAATCTAAGACCCACTTCTGAGTTCCCCATATGTATGTAGAATATTCCACAGTGGAACATAATCCAAACAGGCCCTAGGCCAGATTTATTCTGGTTCATGTTCTCTGCTGGTGATAAGCTGTATGGCATTTTGTGAACGCTCAAAAATGATGCCCAGGAATGAAAAAAAGGATGAAACATGCACAACCAGATCAGTTCTTCAGAAGCAGTGTATATGAACTCAATAAAGTTTTGCAAAAAAACTTTCACTGCAATAGGTTTTATTTTTTATGTTTTCATTTGATGGTGCAATGAACTCCATCCATAAGGCTGGTGTCAGGACAGGTTTGTGGCTCCAGCATGTGGAGAAGAAATTCAGAGTGGTAGTTTTGTGGCAGCAAAAGGCAACAAAGGGACTAATAAGTTTATTATGGTATGAACTTTTAAGGAAACTGCCCAGTTCATCAGACACTGGCTGTAAGACACTCAGTGGGTGAGAAGCAGGAAGGAACACAGGGTAAACATTGTCAGATGGGGCTAAAATGCTGACAGTGCCAATAGTGATAATTATCTTAAGAAGGGCCATCCACAAAACACAGACATCATTGCACCAGTTATTAACATATGTAGTGTGATTTTAAAAACTCATAGATTGCTGGAAACAGTTATCCAGGGTGAGATCCATGAAAGGTACAACAAGGTTCTCAACAAAGACCTTAGAAGTGTTTCATCTCTATTGTTGGTATCTATCATCTTTCCTTTCCATAGCTCTAAGCTCAAAAGAGTTTCTACCACGCTGGTCTACATACATCTAGTCTGGAACTATTTGTAAAGTTATTAGGATGCCTGCCTTTCCACTTCAGAATCCTAAGGATATATTGCTAAGCTTGTAAGAATTCCTAGACATCAGCAAAAACATGCTCTCCTTAAAGTGAATAAAATTGCATCTTTAAAGTAGATACAAATATGCAAGAGCTTCACATCTGTAAGGCAAACTACTTACATCAGCCAACTGAGATTCTTCTCCTGCTTCCTTCTCTGAATCTGTCTGGTCTCTCTTCTCTGTGTCACTGCCTTGGTTAGCCATTCTCACTTCTGACAAGGGCTTTCCTTCTGTTATCTCTTCTCCTGTAGCTGTATAAACTCGTTCCTCTTCTACAACAGTTTCAGTTTCTTCATATGTGAATGGTACACTTCCATATCTACGAGAAGAGCCAGACTTGAGGAACTGCAACTGCAGTTTCCTAATAGCACGGGTAGGCATCCGGCAAGCTTTGATGAGATCTAAGAAGACTTTCATAGGTGTTCCTACATTCCCACGGGGCATAAATGGAGGAGGGTTCAATTCAGGCAGCTGTCTTAGATCATCCTGGGTGAAAGCTTCCTTTGATACTTTGTTGCGCTCCATTTTGGTTTTATATGGAAACAAGTCAACATCTGTGTGAAAATTCAGACACAACAGTTAAAAAAATGGCATAGTGATACACATAGGATGCACAGATACTGTTTTCTAGTATCATTCTACACTACCCTTCAGAAAAATACAAATTCTTTCCCAGAGAGGCAGCCACATCCCCTATTACAGCAAACAAGAAAAGTCACATAGCACCCTTAAAACGGACAGATATATTGCTGCATAATCTTTTGTAGGCCATTTCCTTAGATACTTAATGTGTTATCCCATTTGGTGCACAGTAGACTCCACAAGGTAGGAGGAAGCGATAAGAGCAAAGATTGCTAATGCAAAAGTAACAGCTAGTTTAATATATATATTAAAGGCACAAGATAAGCGCAGGGACATTCCGAGCCTTCCCTTCCTCTCTTCTAATACCTCTGTCCGGGGAAATCCGAACTCTTCGAATAATACACCGACCGGGAAGCGTCTCTCCTTGCTTGTCGATCCAGCGCTTCGCTGAGTACAAACGGACGAGGCGGCGGGACCAACCGGGCCTCACCATCACTAAGCAGCAACAGGTCGGGCCCGGTCGCGAAGGGACGCCCGGTCCCGGTTCTCTGCGCTCGGGGCGGTGCCGGTAATGGAAACAGAGGAAGACGTCGGCCTCGATGGCCTGGCTGAAATACGAACGGAGATCGGCGGAGCGAAGCTGGGCCGGAATGCCGCTCACCAGGCAATACCGGCCGCCGGGCTGCGGGGAGGAAGAGCCGGAATCGAGCGCAGCCATCTTGCAACGCCTCAGGCATGTCACGTGAATCCGCGCGTGATGACGTCACGGGCGCGGACTGATTGCGTCACAGCAGAAGCTCGCGGGACCTCAAAGCGGAGATAGGAAAACTGTAGAGCTGCCTATCAATTCCATTATAAACGCTAAAGCATTAGCCCTTTTAAATGCAATTTTAAAAGATCCACAGTACTAGTCACACGTACATTATAGATCCCTATATATTTGTCCATAACAGAATATACTACGTTATTAAAAACAATTATGCATAGGTTTCGACAAGGTTCCCCCAAGTAGTCCTATATTTATCCATTCGTAGATTATCCGTAAAGTTCCGTTAAACTATCCACCCAATCTGTTACTGCAAGCAGCCGGTTCAGTATTATTGTACAATTATTCTACAATACTTCGGGTTATTTCATTCTCCCCCCACTTCCCTCTAAGTGCGTTTTTGTTTCTTTTTTGGACTTCTCATTAAGCCCAATACCCTCCCGCACTGGGGGTGGGGGGCATTATAAATGAGCTAAATAAAACAAGTCTCTGAGAATATACCGAGTGCCTTTGTTCCACTCTAGACTGACCACAAGCTAGCCTTTGGGGTTATGAATCATAGCATCTCGTTTCAAGAAATTTGTGTATGTGTGTATAAATATATAATTTTATATTCAGGAGCAGACACCGGCTAGATGTACTCTTGACACTTGTTTCGATATTTACCACGGGGTAGGTAGCTTGTGTTCCTTCAGTTGTTTTCGCCTAAAACTCACATGATCAGGGATGACTGGAGATGCAGAGCAAAACTTTTGGCGGACCACAATTTGCCCACCCTGAGTTAATTGGAACTGCCCCCGTTTCCTTTATATAATGTGAAAAAAGAACTACTAAGAGTGATTAGGTAGGAAGCAAGGAACCTGAGCATCCCTTTTGTGCATCTCCGATGACAAGTTGATCCTATTAAAAGGGACAGAGTTTCATCTTTTCACAAAGATGCTTTCTGCTTACAAAACACACAGCTTACAGGTTAGGGATCTGGACAGTTTTTCAGTACATCACCCCAATCTAGATCCTCCAGATTACTCAGCATTTGAGAATACAATACATACTCATAAGATTGCTAAATTAATTTCTAAGGGACTCTAGGAGTACTCTATTTAACAATGGGAACAGCTTATGGAACGACATCCTTGATACTGTTGGAAAGTATGTATCATGGAAGTGGTAAATCAGCTTCTTATTACGGGGAAAGAATGGAATTTAGTATTCTGTGCTTATAATCAAACTTTGGGCATGAATCCTTGCTTCGTAAGACTTGGCTTTCCATATACCTTTGAACACATTCTAGTTTGTCTCCATGTGAAAGTATTGACTAATTCCTTTTGGTCATCATAAACACCAGCAGCCAAGGTCTGAACTGCAAAAATGTTTTTATTTGTTGTTGTTTTTTTAAAAATAATAACTTAGTATACAAATCACAAGCACCCAGTCACAAAATACTGACATGAGAAATCTGTGCAAAGGTGGTACAACCCAGCATATAACAGCACTACAAATAGGAGAGAAGGGGCAGTCACCCCAGGGGAAATGAACATGACGACAGGACTGGAGCAGTCAGAGACCCGGCCATTGAAGAGATTGTAAGAATGAATCATGGTTAGGCAGAATTATGGTTTCTGTCCTAAGCTGTATTGAACTTTATTATTAGTTCATTAAGAAGCATAGACTAAATATCGATAAAATTCCAAATTCAAGCTAGACCCCTCCCTGTATCGTAGCAATTACAGTGAACAGGGGTCATATGAGGAAAAGTCTTGCTTTCTTCTGTATCATTGCCTTGGAGTATTATAATTCTGTGTGAATAAGGGGAGCAACTCAGGTAACCTTCAGCAGGCTCTTTGCTGCTGCATCTTTGCTCAAGGGATCTTTTTGTCCTCTCCAGTCAGCCTGCAGCATTAGAAAAAAATACTCCCAAGCAAGCTGGGACTTAAGTTTCTTAGGCACAAAATAATAACACCCAGAACTTGATGCCAGCTCAAACATTTCTGAGAACTTGTTTCCAATGACTTAGGTAAGGGTCGCAGTATCTGCACCCGGTACTGAATGCAATGAAAGGAACATGCAGGACTGTTTTTTGTACAAATTCCATGGTCCAGCAGATCTGTTTTAAACTTTTTTCTTTTTTAAAGAAAGCAAGCTAAATCCTGCAGGCTGTGGTTCTACATGGGCTTCTCTTGGCAGAGTGTTCAGCAACCCATAAGGCAGAACTCCCAGGGTTCTTGGGGTTGGGGTAAGCCATGGAATAAAAGCCCATATATATCTACGTAATAGAGTGTGTAAGGCAGGTGGTTTTGAACAGGAACAATGTAGCCATTACCCCTATTTCCAGTGGTGCAGCAAGATAAATTTAGACCTGGGACTTCAGGCGCAATGCTACGGTTGGCAGGTGTTGTCTGGCTGGCTATAAAAAAATGTGGAGTCCCCACTGTGACCTTGGAAAATGGAAGACAGTCTTCTGCCCAATCCAATTGGTGCCTCGACACTCCCTCCTCACAAGAAGGGCAAAATGGTTTTGGCCATCTAAATGTTTTTGCGGGGGTGGGAACTCTTCCCACACTCGACTGGATGCATGTAACCCTCTTGGTTTGCAAGGTTTGGGGCAGCCTCTGTGATCTAATGGGAGCACCTTGCCCGTGCTGCACCACTGCCCACTTCACAGATGGTGATCACAGATGTTGCCAAGGCACTGCATGGGCTGGATGTGGCTTGCAATGCGGAAACATTTGCTGAAGAAGATACTCCTCCCACCTAACCGTTGGCACCCGCTCTAAGTGCCCCATCATGGTAGTTACAGCAGAACTGTGCATGGCTTTTGTGTGTTCTGAGCTCCAGGCAAGGAAGTGCCTGCAGTCAGCTGCTTTTCTGTCTGAAAAGTAATAATCGGGAGGCCATGTGCCCTCTTCCACTGCATTATCCAGGTGCGCTGGGCCGCCTTTCAGCATTTAGTACAAAGCTGAAGCCGGCCTCACTTGAGGATGTCGTGGCCGAAGGAGCTACTTCATGAGTAGCATTTCGGAAAGCAGCTCAAAAAGGTCTGTGTTGCCAATGACCGGCTGGAAGAAGAGGTCGCTTATGAGGGCAGGAGGGATGGATTTCAGGGAGGAGGAGATGAGCAGGACGCGGGCAAAGCGGCCTTGGTCCTCCAGGTGGAGCAGCATGAGGACTTCTTGGAGTGCTCTCTGTGCTTCTCGCTGGAGGCTTTCTATGTAAGCGGAAGCTTTTAGGCCGGGCACGTCTGGGGAAGGGAGAGAGAGGGAACAAAATTCTTATTAGATCCCATGAAAGCATCAACTGATCTGAACACCAAAATCCTGAAAAGCCAACAAAACTACGCAAGAGGAGCCAAGTACACTCAACTGAATTAAGAGCTTGAAAATATATCACATCATGGGCCAGCAAAAATGCAACTCCAGCCTTATTCTCACAGCATTTCCAGTGACAAAACCCTCCACCTAATACGTAAAACTACACTAACTTGCAAACCTTTAAAGGAGAACCGATTCATTATAGCAGAAGCTTTTGTAGATCCAGAATATGATTTCGGTTATTTACCAAAATATAAAATGTCCAAGTTATCTAATCACTGTTAGAAGTTAGATTAACAATGTCGGCTTAATTGCTTCAGGACACCCCCCACCCCCAACTGCCATGTAATAAAATGTGTGCGACAGGATAAACTTCATCAATACTGCGAGGAGATTAAAGTACAGCAAAAGAAATACCCTGAAATCTTCCTTCTAGTTATGCAAAAGGATAGCATTGACACGATGGGGGGATTTCCTCCTTTATGGACATGCATGAGACTGCAGTATAATGGTTAAAGCAGTCTCTTCCAACTTGGCGTCTTCCAGATGTATTGGATGATGGACTCCCATCATCCCTAGCCATTTGCCACTCTAGCTGGGCTAAGCCCAAAACATTGGAGGGTATCCGACTGGGAAAGGCTGAATGGATTAGGGTTGGGGAAAGCAACACTGAATGCCCACTCAGCCATGACACTCTCATTTTGATTTCTTGGACTAATCTACCTCACAAGGTTGTTGTGAAAGTAGCATGAGAGGGAAGGGGCCACATGTGCCAGTTCTGAGCCAGTTGGAGGAGGAGCAGTTAAAAAAAAAAAAAAAAGCAGAGACTGAATTAACTTTAACTCAGGGGTGTATAGATTTGAGTAAACATATATTGGGTGCATTTTGAGATATACGTGATATGCGTCATTCCCTGAATCTCAAATCTTCCCAGGACTTTCTTTTATCAGGTAAAGCACCTACTGCGTAGCTTCAGATTGAGAAAAGGAAGGGAGAAATTGCTCTTTGACTCTTTCTTGCTATTTTTCTCTTCAACTGCCAGGAGCAAGGTGGGACATTAGAGGAGGTTGTAAATTAACACTCCCTAACTCAAAGATTCCCATTGTCTGTCCTGGTTCTGGCCAGCCCTGTTTCAGTTAACAAAATTCAGGCATCATTAAGAGCAAACAGCCAGTTATTTGATTCTCTATTTATTTATTTAATGAGCTGCAGGACCAGATTAGTTTGTTCTGTTCATTGCCCCAAAATGTCCTAGCTGAACCTTATCTGGCTGCTCCTTCCTCGCCGTTGCTTACAGATTGGCCTCAGATTTGGCATTCAGATAACTCATTTAAATGCCAGTGTCATAGTCATTTCTGCATTGCTTGACCTGGATTAATTGCAACCTAGTCTACCCCAGGACCTAACACTAGTAGAGGCCAGAGAGGTTCTGGAAGGAAGAATACTAGTTGCAGGAAGGAGCTGTAAAAGATTGGTAAGATTGGTCAGGCTCAGCCTTATTTCCAGAAGTCACTGAATATGAAAATCTGGCCCTTGAAGCAGCTCAGAGAGGAAGTTATCTGGGAACTGTATGGATGGTGGAGATGGAGATGCTGATACCAAGAGCAGTTGAAAAATCAAGCATCCAGAGCACACCCTGGGTAATGGTTGGATCTTATGAGGTAGCCAATAGACTAAGCCCACTTCACTCACTGAGCTCTTGTTTTTTTGTTTCCACTGGTATTTTTGTTCCTTTTGAATAAGTAGAGTTGGAAGGGGCCATGAAGGCCATCAGGTCCAACCCCCTGCTGTTGCAGGACACCCATTTACACCATCCCACTCAGAGGGCTGTCCGATATTTTGCTCCTCTCTCAGCATCACTCTCACCCGACATGCGACAGGGCAGCCCTTTCTTCTTCCTAGTGTGTAAGCAATGTCTGCTGCTCAAGTGGGCTTTCTTGGAATGCAGGAGTCTGGCCACACTTACCAGGGTTGAAAAGAATCGCACCCTTCAGGTAGGCGTACTCCTTGGGGCTCAGGTCCAGGCTCCAGAAAGAGTTCAAGCAGCACTGGAGGCGCTGTACGCTGGCCAGGGTGGGCTGCGCCCTCTGCAGCTCCTGCCTCTTGCACTGGCCGTGGAGGAGGATTCTCTCCAGCATGCTTGGGGCTGGAGTCTCCATCACCTCAAACGTCACCATCTCTTGGACCAGGCCCAGGAGGAAAAGGGGAGCCCAGCAGCTATCCAGCAATAGCAGCTGGTCTTCCCAGGGCAGTAGCTGGAAGGAAGGAAGGTTCTTCATGAAGCTGATGGTCTTCACCAAGACATCAGAGGCTGCCTGGCAGGTGACCTGGGGCGTCTGCAGGCAGACGGTGTGCCGTTTGTGGCAGAAGCAGCGCTGCTGGGACGGGCTGCATCCACTGCTGTGGTGGGTCAAGTTCTGGCTCAGGAGGGTGTACAGGATGGCATTCTGGTTCTCTTCGTGATGGCACGGGCACTTCTCACATTCCATGTCCATGCTGGAGTACAGCTTACTGGGCCACTTCACAGAAAGTGCTTTTCACGCAGCTGTGGAGCTGAGCACACCTGGTCCTTGCGCAAGCTTCCAGTACTTGCTGCTACAGGAACTTTCCTGTCACCTCACAGCCTATGTCCGTCCTGTGGCTGCTTCTTCTCAGCTGCACTTATAAGGTCCCTGGAAGGGGTGAAACAAGCCACCCCTTCCAGTAGCCTTGAACTCTCTTGGATGAGCAGCTGATTGGCCGAGGAGAAGCGGAATTTCCACGTAGCACAGAGAAAGGTTTTCTCAATGAAGGTGCCAGCCAGAGACAGGAGACTCGGGACTTAGAGGCTGCCTTATCTGGATTGCCCTTATCAGTATAAACAAAGTCATTAACCCAGCCTGTACCATGGCACCAAGGCTTCAGGTGTGCAATCATGTTTCAGAACATCATAGGGGTCACTGTCAAGGAGTTCACACGCGCACAGACACCCACTGATAACAGCCCTGCAACGCCAGCCCAGTGGCAAAGCAGCTCATCAAGTTCTAGCCTTGAAACAAGCAACCTGGAAGTTAATTTACTGACAGGTTGTTTGTTTAACTCACAACAGTTGCTCCTTGCTGATAACAAAGAGGGGCGGTGTGGGGTGCCAATAAGTTCACTACAAAGGGCACTTGAGAGGCCAAGTCTACTATTTTCCCCTAGGGAAGAGAAAGCTTTGCAGACTTGTGGCATTGCTGCAATATACTCCCCCCCCCCCACCGATTTATATCCTGCCTTTTACCTCCAAAGGGCTCAAGGAAGCTTGCATCATTCTCCTCCTCCATCTTATCCCCACAACAACCCTGTGAGGTAGGTTGGGCAGAGAGTCTGACTGGCCCAAAGTCACCCAGTTGGCTCCATGGCTGAGCGGGGACTAGAACCCAGATCGCCCGAGTCCCAGTCCCAGGCTCTAACCACTGCACCACACTGCCTCTCTTAAGCAGTACCAGCTCAACATTAATAGATAGCTGTGAAACTGCTTATCTTCTTTGCCCAGCTCTCATCTCCCAATGTCTACATTTGCGAACACCTGTTTTCAAAGTTGAAAACACCTATACCTTTTCTCCCGCCTGAGTGGGTGGTTCCATGGGAGATCATACCAGACCTTGCAGCTCAATACCAGAAGGTAGGATTGTGAGACTTGCAAGACATACGTTCAGGAAAGCAACAGGAAGAAATTTGTTGGGAGCTGACAGGGGCAGTGCACAATCATGGCCTTTCCAAGGTGCTGAAGATGACAAAACATACAATTATACAGAGGTATGTTACAGTACTTCCCCAAGGCTGAAAGTCCAGCAGCCAGGGAATGGCCATAAATGGAAATGAATGGGTCAACATCCTGTAGTGAGCTGAGGGGGGAAAAAAAGCAGGGTGGCAGGTTACCCTGTCGGGGGGGGGGGGGGGAGCCAGCATCATGTGAAGCTTGTTGAAAAGGGTCAGCTCCCAGGCTGCAAATTCTCCTCCTCCTGAATGCTTAATATAGATTTTGCTGAAGGTCGTTTGGAATGGTGAAAGACACCCCTTTTCTTGTCATGACTCTTTCATCACTGAATAAGAGCAGCTGACAAGCACTTTAATTGTGCAGTGAGTGTACAGTACAGTTTATGTGGAACCACTGGTTACCTCATGGTGGCTCCTAGGTGACTATTTTGGTACACAGGAAAACCAGAACATACAGTGGCCACATATGAAATCATCTCCTTTTAATGGTACATGCAGAGCACAAGATATTTCTAAGCCACAAAAAAGAACATGCAGAAGGTTCTTGTTCTCCCTTTCCAGCAGATGGGGGAATAGCAAGATGGATAGTTGGCAAGCTGGAAACCTGCCTCCCATCCAACCTGCTCCCTGTAGACCTTGCTTACTCTTAGTATAATACAGTAAGATGCCAGCACAGTTCACATCCATTTATTTTAGGTACAGCAAGAATAGAGAGTTTAAGCCAACTTCCTCAAAGTATTCAGTCTTTTAAAGCCCCTCTCTATTCCTAAATGTTGGTTTTGTAAGGCCAAAACACCAGCATTGAAACCAGAACCTCTAGTGTCTGGAGCAGATCCATGCTATCATAGTTCTGAGATGGTTACAACAGCGCCTGGCAGAAAAAGTTATGAACAGATCCATTTGCTGTAATGAAAACAGAACTGATATGCCAGAATCCAGTGGCTTACTGCACTGGCCTAGAAAAAAACAGTATCTTTACGAGCTGCCCCAAATCTTAAACACATAAACACAGGAGGGTATAAAAGTACTGACAAGCAGACACAGGGGTTCTTCCTGTCGGTGCTGTGGTCCATGCTTTTACTGTAACTTTCAAATAGGAACCAGCACAAGCTAAGTGCACATCATGGGTGGTTCTTTCAAGATTTCAGTGCATGTGCAACCAGCACAAGGCACTCATGGATTAATGGGTTGGCATTTCTTATGTCTGGAATTGCTTTCAGAATTGCTCCACCAAGTTAGCATTCTGCGGGGACTTGCCAGATTTGAAGTAAGAATGTTAGCAGGAGTGATAATGGGACAATTTAAGGGACAAATTCCAGTGCTCAGTTTGAGAGCAGGAATTGAAGTAAGAGTGATCAAGGTTGTCTTTCCAGTTCCTTAAAAACATAAATTTAAACATTAGCTTCCTACATCTGTTAGACTAAGGGAAACCCAAGGGAAATGGATTATTTTCATCATGAATGTCTGTTTTCCTTTACTCCTACCTCCTCCTGAAATATGTTGCCCTACACAAAGATAAAATCCAGGTTTCAGCTGACTGATACCGTTGCTGAAAATCCAGGAACCTAAACTGAATGTTGGTTTAACCACCATGGCTTTTTACACAGAAAGCTCACCCTGGTATGCTGCAAATGCTTATGCTACCTCAAGGCAAGGAGAAAGGGATGTACTGTCCTGCCTGGTCATTTCTGTAAAACTTTGTAAGTTACACCAGTGGTGGGTGGGGGGAAAAGAAGAGGACAACCGTATCAATTGAACTTTGCTTTGGAGAAATCCATTTCTGGATGCTGTTCCATGAACCTGTGAGAATGAGAGAAACACACATTAGTGGAATGAGCTAGAAAGAATACTAACAAGCCTATGCCATGTACAGTTGGAAGTCAATGCCTCTCCAACGATTATCCATCTGATGCCCTTTTCTTGAAATTCAGGTGCCAGGTACAAAATAGTTATTATTTATCCAGACTTTTTGAATCCGGATTGTGTTATTGCTTTCACTATTTACAGCAGTTCAATATCACGGTTTCTTCTAAGATTTCTAGATAGCTTATAATAGTCATTATTTTGACTGCCAATGTATTGCAAATCTTATTGTTTGTTTCATAGTGTTTTAACTGGTTGAAAGTTTTGTGAGCCACACTGGGAATGTTTTATTGGTACAGCACAGTAGAAATATCTAAAATAAGAAACAAACCTCCAAAGAAACAGAATTGCTATAAAAAGTACATTCTATAGATCTGAGATGGTATCTGAATTTAGCCAATGAAACAATTTCACCTGGCCTGCAGTGACCCTACCAAAAAAATTAAATTGGAAGGGAGGAGATTCCATGCTGTAATGTTACATCTTTTTATTGTTCTATATGATGTGTCTGAGACAATGTACTCCATAACTGTGGTATCTTTACAGCTAGAAATCAGCAGTCGTATTTTACCATACAGCCGTCTACGAGGGGGTCAAGTTCATCAGGCAACATGGCTGGCCCCTGGATCACAATTTGGGAACTAAAGCAGCCCCCAAAATGCAGCTGGTGGCCACCCATGTTATAACATATTTAAACTAGCACAGAATGACCGCCCTCCTCAAAGTTCATAAGGGCACATTTTTCCCTGCTATCCTTGTGGCTTTGCAGTCTATGCTGCCATATCAACTTCTCATTGGTAATATCAGCAAGACTGCCCCATTAAGACCGACTATAAATGTACCCTTAAGAACGATTAGCTGCACCTCACTTGCTTGGAGGTTTTGGTACATTTGTTCTTGCCAGCAAAACCATGTGAGGGTTGCCATTTCATAGTATCATACCATGTATGCAGCACTTCAGCGTGGGTTGGAAGCTTTACCTTGTTTTTCCTGTGTGACCATTTCTCACAAATGAGAGAAAATACAAAGATGTCAGCACATAAAAACAAAAAGCAAAAGTGGGAGCAGCAAAAAATTTAAGGAATAGAAGGAAAAGGTGGATTAGGGTGTTTTAAACATAAGAACTAGACAAGCTGAGTGCCCTAGACTGATGACTGTGGCACTAAATCCATAGTCACCTCTTAGATCCCTAAAGAGTTCCTTTTTTATGGAATGAGATTGAATGTGTTGCCTCAAACCTATTTCACAAGATAAAAACATAAGAATAGTGTGGCAAAATGGACAGGTAACTGAGCTGCTCAGAGGTGGGCCACAGCACAGAAGTGGCGTGGCCAAAGAAGATATGGCTCTGAATGGGCTTCACCTATTCACTCCATCACAGGCAAGTCAACTTGGGTTGGCACTAAACTGAGAACTGTGCACAAGCTGCTGCGGGGGGGGGGGGGGGGGCTGTCTGGCAGTGCACCTGAAGAATTGTGTCCAATAAAAGGGACAAAGGGTAACATTTGAGAGCTAACTGACAAATTAAATGTATATAACTGGGACTGGCTGGCACTTGCCCAAGGATGTTTGATGAACTGAAATGAAATAGCTGAACTATTAACTAAAATCATCCTCCAGTGACAGCAGTAAAGCAGAAAGGGGATTCTTGGTAGAGGCGGAAGACGCTGCTTATGACCACATGTATCTGAGAACAGTGCTGAAACATCGTGCATCAGAGCGAAGACTTTTCTTTAAAGCATCACAGGGGTGAATCAGTCACTACAGGTATGCAGCTGATGCTGGCCTTCCCTGCAAAGTATTAAGACCACGTCTGTGGAGATCAGACACAGAAATGGGACATGGATGCTTCTGCCTGTAGCCCCTCCTGCCTTCCGTAACAGCCCTTTTCCCTGCCCACACAGAAAGCATTTAGGACAGCTGAAGGGCAGCTAGCTGTGTGCCCTTTAGTAACCCGGTTTCCAACCAGGGAGGGAGCGTCACCCTGCATGGCCTCAGCAGCGAAATTACTCACAGAAGCTCCTAAGCATTTCTTTGCCAAGCAGGGCAATAAAGTCATTAAAAGTATAACAGTCTAGTAATCCCTGCATTTGAGATCAGGGGCGGAAAGCAAAAAATTATGTTATCAGGCTCTGAGCCATAAGGAGATTAGAGGCAGACACACCACATCATAGTTCAAGCAGAGATGGCACTGCCAGGCCAGTGGTGCTCACAGCACCCCGATTACTGGACCTGGAGCTGAGCTGGACCTTTACGTCATCGGCTTCTTGCGTTCACTGGCCAACAAGAGGCACTTTGTGCTAACTTGGAGAAAGGCCCATCAGGCCTTTCCTTCATACATTCTAGCAGGCACAGAAACGAGCTCAACTCACTTTTTCAGTATGTCCTGCTTCTTCTGCTCATCAGATGTTGGGAGCCCCATGGATTTCTGCCGTTGATCATACATCATTTTCTCCACCATGCTGCGTGTTTCACTGTCCAAATCTGATAACTTGGAAAAGGAAAGAGACATTTATTTATTTATTTTTCAATTTATATCCTGCCTTTTTCCTACAAAGGGCTCAAGGAAGCTTGCATCATTCTCCTCCTCCATCTTATCCCCACAACAACAACCCTGTGAGGTAGGTTGGGCTGAGAGTCTGGGACTGGCCCAAAGTCACCCAGTTGGCTCCATGGCTGAGCGGGGACTCGAACCCAGATCGCCCGAGTCCCAGTCCCAGGCTCTTAACCACTACACCACACTGGGTCTCTCATATTGTTAGAGAAAGTACCTATTTAACAAATGCACATGTCCCTCTGGGGGCCCCACCTTATAAAGTAGCCTTCCCCAAACAGGTGCCCTCCAGATGGGTAGGACTGCAGCTCCCGTAATTACCAGCCAACACTGGCCAATCACTATCCTAGCTGGGAGGTTGCAGTCTTGACCATATGATGCATACCAGGGTGGAGAAAGATATGTTACTTTCAAAGATCCCCTCAAAGGACTAGCATCGGGAGCAAAGCACATGTAGCTTCACCATAGTGCCAGACCTTTGAGGCCACTTCCTGAACCCAGCCTTTCCCATGCTTTAATTTGGCCGCTGCCCACATGGCGGCAGCTTCTACTGTGAGCAAGGGCCTCAGGATGAGTACCTAGAACCTGTGCAGGCTTTGATGGAAACAACTCTTTCCCATTAACTGCAGCTTATGAAAGAGGAAAGTCTCTCTTTAGGCTGAAGTATATGCACCTTCTAAATAAGGCACTTTGCCTCAACCAAGCAGTGCCAAAGATGACTAGAATAGGGGTGGGCACTTTCTGCCCCTCCAGATGTTGTGGGCATACTGCTCCAATAAGCCCAAGTCAGCACAGCCAATGGTAAGAAATTATGGGAGCTGGAGGCCAAACATCTGGACTACAACTTGCCCACTCCTGCTCTAGGGGGAGAGTTCCCAAAGTTGTACAATAGGTTGCCAAGACTACTGTCAAATTCTGATTCAAAAAGAAAAACCCACTCACTTTTGAGTTTTCTGGGTTAATTTTCTTGGTGTTAATCTCCGGGTCTGTTTGAACTAATTTACTCCACCATTCCATCTTGTTGATCTAAACAGAAAAAGACAACAAAATTCAGCTCAGGACATTTTACATCTAGAGCATTCTAGCACACACTCCTACATTAGGGATTTGGTCCTTGTTAGCAAATGTCAGGTCACATTTTTTGAGGAGGCTCTCCACACATTGAGGAGGCCCATTTGACTCACAGGCTCAGTTAATATTGCATTGAAAAGGCAGTTGGGCGGCCAGATATCACACAAGATGAGCTGCAAGCAGCACAACCAAGGACTCTAGCAAAACCAGTCAAGCATAGTGCTGAATCCGGTGTGGTTACCTTCTCCAAGTGTACGGTGACAATTTTCCCATCTTCTATTAGCCACGAGCTCTCCTCCACCTTCACCTCATTGTACAAGGCTGCGTCAATCACAGGAGGATGGCCTTTCAGTCCCACCTTCAGATGCCGCCTCTGTACGTCAACCTGCATATCCTTCCCCTTCAGTTTGAAGTTCACTTTGAATGGGACTGCCAGCTAGACAGGAGAGGCAGGACAACAGAGGGAGTAGTCTATGAATTCTCACAGAGACAAGTCAGTATGGGTGATGTACAAATGGCTATTCTGGCAATCTATTTCTCCATAGATGTGAATTTGATATTCAGTAGTTCCTTTCTGTGGGTAAGACTGAGGTCATCTGAAGCAGTTATTAAATCAGACTGATTCCCACTCACATTGACCTGCCTTCTGCTTTCTCCACTTATCAAGACAGGCTCTGCTTCCTATGACTCCTCATTTAATATTTCACTTATTCAGCCTGGCCAGAAAAAGCACACACAATCCACTTCTGTAGGTGTACAATCCACTTCCATCGGGTTCTTCTCAAAAACTTTACTTACATCTAGTTCAGAGAGAGTTTGTGTCCATCTGTAGTTTGGAAGGTCTGCCCCATTCCCAGAATTTGGTTTAAGCTTGCCTTTGTCCTTCTCATCTTCTTCTTCCTCATCTGTATCCTAAACAGACACAAAGTGTATGTGAAAAGCCTTCGAAGTACATTCAACTTTTAGCAGTTCAAAAAAGCCAGGTGCCATTTGAACAACTGGCGAGTCATGTGTTCCACCAGTGGAAGACGATCTTGCTTTGATTTTGAAGAGCTCTCAAACCTCACAGAGTCGGCTGCAGGGACTCTGCAATGCAAAGTCAATGTAGATGTTCTCTAGCTGCCCTGTTATGTGCACTGCTTGCTGCCAGTCCCCAGCAACCACCTTAAAGCAGTGGAAGTTGTAGGAACCAAAACCCGTGCACAGCTGCAAAAGCCGCAAGAACACATTACCTGCTTGCTCAGCTGTGGGGGCTCCACTAGATTCGCAGCAGAATGGATGGGGACATCCTGGGCCTCATCTTCTTTCTTCTCTTTTTTCTATTAAGATAAAGTGCCCCACTCCCAGTTTTAGTTCAGATATATAAAAGCATCTGAAGTGTTATTTACTAATAACAGAGGAACCCCCACGGTCCTTGCCCTTTTCAGTAAAAGTGGTAGCAATGAATCAACTGCACTGAATGCCAAAGTTGGGGGATTTTCAGATACAAACAGAGTATGACAATCAAGAAATTATAGCACAAAATATATAAAAGAAAAGCAACGCTTCAAGATACTATGAGAATTACTTCATGGGGGGTTGAAGGTTTCATGGTTCTTGAAATGTAGCCAGCAATCGAACTTTCTACCCATCATGCCCAGTTAGTCACAGACGTAGTGCTCCTTCCTCCACTACAGTGGAAGCGCCACTTCACCTCTGTCCCAGAAAGAAGGAGCGCAACGCACACCTGGTCAATTTCCAGCTGCAACCTTTCTGCCTCTTCATCAGTCAACTCCTTAATTCTTGGCTCGCTTTCTTCCTGCTTTGCTTCTTTGGCAAGTTTAGCAGCACGTTCAGTTTTTTCCCGCTGCTCTGCTTCTTGACGGGCCCTCTTTTCTTTTTGTGCTTTCTGAGCCAGTTTGTTGTGGCGGCTGAACGTCTCTGTGATTAACTGGGGGAAAAGAGGGAATAAGCTCTGTGACTAAACTACTGAAGCAGCATAGTAGTTAAAACAGCATTATTTTTGCTCTGTTTCATAAGCAGCAGCAAACTGAAAGTTGATTTTTTCCAAAAGGAAAACACCATTCAGCATTATTCTCCCTATACTAACCCCCTTTTAGTTCTGATCTATTTCATGATGGGAGGAATCAGATTCTATACACGGAAATTTTACATTGTTTCTAAGTTCTACCATCTCCCAAGATATTATCCACAATGAGGGGCATATTAGTTCAAAGATTCACACTGACTGAGTGGGGGGAAGTCTTTGTTCCTCCCAATCAGGATTCCAAGAAGCAGCATTACAGTTCTGGAAATTAAAAGTAGCTATCTGAAATTATTTAACTGTCCCTGTTCCAGGAGTTCAGAGTGGGAATGAACAAGACTACCTTTGGCCACATTTTAAAAGAAAGAGACTGAGGGTCAGGGCTCTAGCATGTTTGCTCCAAAAGGTGACGCAGTCATCTGATCACATAATTGGCTGGATGTCAAGAGTTCCCACTGCTGGGTGACCTTCACAGCAGCCAAGGGCCATGAGCAGAGGCACTGAAATTGGTAACACATGATCTAGTATGCCCTTTGGACAGTGACATGTTGGAGATTTGTAGCTACTGAATAAAAAGCATGGTGACCTTGTCTACTGTCCATGATTTTTAAAAAGTAAAATATTTAAATAGCGGTTGGATGGTTTAGGTATACATGTTGAGAAAGAAAGAAAATATGGAATCTGACTTTACAGCACAAATCTCAAAGGCTTACCAGACTCCTAAGCCTGTTTCCACTAAAAACAAAGAAACAAAAATTCATTTTACCCACTTTAACAGAAAAGGAACCTATACTCTACAGTGCTTCATATCTCTCGGTGGCATGGAATGGTTTCCACTGGTTTCCTCCACTGTTCAGGGTTTGGTCAGGGGAAAAATGAATTCTGAAGTCCCTCAAACATTTAGATTGGGGCATGCAGAGTAACATGGTGCCTCAGATGCTTTGACCTTCAACGATCGGCCTTAGTGAGCAGTCAGTGGTAAGGCAATACCTGCCCCTTAGGACTGCAACACCTGTGGGAATGCTTCTCCCAGCTGTGATCTACTTAGACACTGTGCTCAACCTTCCTCCACATGTCCAATAAAGTGTAGCAACAAGGGGGAGGGTTTTCTCTGTGGTGGCCCCCTGCCTTTGGCACAAGCAGCCTTCCTGGCAGCAGATCAAGAAGGCCTTTTGTGCTGAGGCCTTTAAAGACCTTCTTGGATACCCAGGGACTTGAGTGAATTATCCATTCCAGGGGCTTTATGGAGTCATTTTTTGTTACTGTTTGTTTTAAGCTTTTCAATGTTTTTGTGTTATTTTTACTGTATTGTATTGTCTCTTTTATGGACTGTAAAATGGCCCAGAGAGCTTCAGCTGTGGGGTGATATAGAAATGAAGATGGGAATAGCAGGCCAAAACATTCGGGGGTGCGGGGCTTCTCAAATATGGCATTCAAATCTGGGTGGACCTCAAGAGATTGCTTGCCCAATCTCTTGTCTGGTGGGGGAGGGGAGCAGGCAGTGGCAGCAAATGTCCTGCCTCAGGTAGTAGGACACCTTGCACTGCTGCTCACATCTGTGTTAAGCAAACTCTGCTATTTGGGGACAAAGCCGTAAAAGTGGACTTAGTGCCTTTCTAGGAGTGAACAAACAAAGCAATTTGGAAGTATTGATCCTTTAGCGTCTGCCAGCATTCTAGCTTTTCAAACTAGCCTTTGGACAAAGCATAATCTGCAAAAAAAAACCCAAACAAAGAATCCTTTCTCATCAGACTGTTACAATGAATAGAAGCAAATGCAATCAGACAAGATCAGGTACTACTTAAACTGGTCTCTTTTGGTGGTTTCTGGGTTTAGCTGCACAATGTGGTATCACCATTACAGCAAAATCAAGGGAAACTTCAGGGTATATTTGAACCACAACATGATACTGTGAGAAACGGCTGAGATTGCCACAGTGAGGAATCATCTCACCCTAGGCCAAATAATGAGAAATCATGTACCTTTTCAGCAGCACCCTCTTCTCCTCCTACAAAGAAATCAGTTTTGCGTCTCAAAAAGCTGAAAAAGGTGTTCACGAGCTGTAATGAAAGAGACAAGATGTTTTCAAGGATTAAAAGTGTTCATAGGTACCCTACACTCACTTTAAAAAAGACAGTGTCTTTTACAAGTGACCAAATTTATCGATGAGCCTCTGTGGTAGCCTTTCTTTTCTGCAACTTACTTACACTTCACATAAAAGGATCAGAGGCAGATGGAATGTTGTCAATGAAGCTGCCATACTGGTAAGACCAATGGTCACTCTACCCCATTAAAATATTTGATGAGAAACTATCAGGTACAAAGTATGTGTTTCATTCATGGTTTCTTACAGCCTTCAGAAATCAGAAGTTTAATACGAGGTTTAAACCCTTTAGCTATGTCCATTCATGATGGACCTTCTCCCTGAATAATAGTTTTTAACTTGGTCATGTTGACACACCAGCTACTTCCACTAAGGCCATTTCAACGGAGGACAACAGTTTAAGTAGGCATTAAAGCAGCCCTTTAGTAGATCAGAGATTTGGTCCAGGTGACTATGAAAGAGAGGACTGAGAGGTACATAAAAATAAACCACTACAGTATATGGAACAGGAAAATGATTTCATTCTTGCACATATAATAAGGTTTAAGTGAATAGAAGAAAGAACCTATTGCAGTCTCCAGAGTCTACGCTGGTTTTTATAGTTTCAAAAAAACTCTAGCCATAATGCATTAAGGTATCAAGAGCTTCATTTTCTATATCACACAAAACACCACCAGGAACTTATCCACCCATGCTTTGCCCACTCTAAGAGCAGGCCTCTAATTGTTTTGAAGTCTTGGCATCACAGATTCTTCAGGGTGGGGATGCCAGAGACAGAACTGGGAACCTGACTTGTGTAAATATTCTTACTGCTGTGCTGTAGCACTCTTCCTATTCTGCCCTTTATCCAAATTAAGCCAGGCTGAGCAACACATGGCCTGTCACTCCAAAAAGGCTGTCATGTTGTAAAATTGTTCAATTTTGGTGCTGGAAATAAAGTGTGGGCACGGTTTTGCTCTGAAACAAGGTACAGGGACACACACACCTTGCTTTAGCACAAAAACATGCCCCCCTCCTGGATTTGGGAACATCAGTTTGTGCCAAAATAAAGTACATACTCCCCATGCAAAATTTGGCTTTTCCTTGCGTTGGGGCAGATAGTGACCTTTGGACAGTTCCAAGTTGTCCATGTCTGGTTTAGCCAAAAAACTGTCCAAAACTGCTGCTGAATTAGTTCTCAGCACAAGGATGCCTTATACTGATTGTGAAGATTCAAAGGCTTCTCAGAGGGCACTCTCTTATCAGATCTTTTTCTACAGTGTTTGAAGTGCAGGGCAAAGATTTCTGAACACTTTCTTACAATCTTTTGCACTTGAATCAGGTTTCAAGGTATGGAAAATGAAGCTCTAAGAGAATGGTTAGTATGATAGACAGTAATACTAGAGAAAGTTGCAAGCAGGAGTAAGACCACGTATGAGGCAGCTTGATTCTAAAAAGAAAGCCATAACCTTGAGTTTATAAGAGGTAAGCTAGGTTGCCAAGGATTTGCCTAATACTTTAAAATATTTAGGCTTGTAACCCATCAGGTAGGTTTGCATGGCACTTTCAAGCCCAGGTGGCACCTTCTCCCCACTCAGGTCTCCTTGTGGTATCCCAGAGGACAATGAAGGAGCACCAAGGAGTGGGGATGACAGCTGCTCAAAACTGCCCAAACAGCAGTTGGAGGCAGTTGTCAAAAGGCACCCCACTGATCTTGGCAGAGAGAGGGCTATCTTGACAACTCCTTGCTGTCAGGACCAGCAGTGGCTAGATAAGTCATGTTCATCTTTCCCCTAAAGAGACTCAGCACAACATGGCTCATTCCCTGTTCTGCCTGCTATCACAGCTGCTGAACAGCTGCTGGTGGGAATATATTGTGCTCAGCCCTCTCTTTAGAGGGTAAAGCATAATGTGACCCATCCCTGTTTATCATGGGACAACAATGCTGCTATCTGCCACACGCGAATCCCTGAAACCCCATTTGGGCCTTGAACAGCTGGCATTGCAAAGGTCTCAGACAGCTTATCCTGGTCCTGCTCAGTGCGATATCCACCAGGCTGGGCAGGAACATGGTGCATTCTGCTGACTCTCCTCCAGAGGAGGCCTAACAGAATGTGCCCCACTCACTCAGTGTGTTAGCTGATGAGTGACTGTTGCAACAATCAAAGTGAGTGATGAGCTGCATTTTCTACACATCTTAAAGAGGAGACCCAACTGAATGCAGCTCACATCCTTCCCATCACCTGTTGCAGCCAGCAACAGGGCACTTTCTGCTAGACCTCCTTCAGGGGAGACCAGCAGAACATGCTTTTACTGCATGGTGGCCACATGGAAGTTGATGGCCATTGTTCAAAATGTTGCTTGGGCACTTTGGTGGCTGTCATCAGAGCTACCTGGCCAGAGTGGAAAGACTTTCTGATGTTCCTATGAAGACTCCGCAGCTACCACTGGGCTTGTTGTGCTGTCCAGTCATAGCTTGTTAGGGTTGCTTCGCCACCACAAAGAAGCCACTTGAAGAGGTGCTTGGTTTGGACAACACACTAAACCATCATGGGTTCTAAGACACAGTAGCTTAGCTTGTTGTACAAATCTAACCATTATTTTTCAGTGGTAGAATATTGCAGAAGAGTATTCTATGAAGCTTTTGTTGTTTTGTCAGTTCCAATCACACTAGTCAACTTTATTAGCTGGCAATAAGCTCCAGCATTATAAGGAAATATTGTTGTTTAACATGGGTTAAGAAAATTAAGAGGTAAAATTGGTACCTTTGCTTTATTAAATTGACAGTGTTATCCAATAAGGCTAACCATAACCTTCTGAACTTGGAAGATTATGGGCATCTATCATGGATAGCAGGAGTATGGAGGCAACAGTAGCCTCTGCACTTCTCCCAGCCTGCAAAATGGGCCATCTAAATCTTCTGTGCCTGCTTGTGAGGCTGAAGAGCCACCATAATACATCATATGTTATATTTTTATATGTAAACATGCTAGAATCTGTAATATTGCTTTCCTCCTCTTTTCTGCCCCATACAGATGCAACTCTAGTTTCTCAAATATACTTCGTTTACTATCCAATCCATACAGATATAAAAGTGGATCTGCTATAGCCTATTAACCTCCCCACCCGTGTCCCTATCTAGCCTAGCAGGAGTTCTTTCTTCCCTGGTATAATTTTTCTTTTCTATAAATAACAGCCTAGGAGAGCTGCAGCAGTAGTGTTACTGCACTATTGTTTTCCTCGTGGGTTTCCCATAGGCCACTCTAGGACACAAGATGGGAAACCCACAAGCAAGACAGGCGCGCAGAACTCCCCCGCTGTAGCAAGTCAGGGCCGGTATTCAGAAGGAACGGAATACATGCCAGGGAAGAGCATCCACTAGGCTGGGCAGGGAGAGAGAGGGTGCACAGGCGCTAGAAACAGAGACGCTGAAGCGGCGGAGAGGGAGCGGAAGAGAAGGCCAACTGCTCCCTGCAGACATATATGCTGCCCTCCATTTTACCTCCCGCACGCCGCCCTGGTGCTGTTGGGCCATGGCTAGCAACATGCCGTCGAAGCGCTCCTCGCTCTCAGCCGCGTCCTCCCCGCTGGCCCCCATCGCTGATTAGCTAGTCCGCCGACCGCTTTCTTTGACTTCTTATGCTTCACGGCAGCCACGCTCCGGCCTTCCTGCTCCGTTACTAACACGCACAATCAGCGCCACACCCGGAAGCGGAAATTGCACTAACCCAACCTGTTCCGGGTTTCTGAACCAATCGCCGAGCTCGCCGTGTTCAACGGCAACCGGCTCTTCCAATCAGCGTTGAGAGGAAGCGAGGCGCGATCCGTTGGGCCTTCGTTTGGCGTCGGTTGCTTTGGTTACCGGCTCCCCGCGTTCCTGGGGGCCGACGGGAACTTCTGGAAGGCTCGCCTCGCCTGGCGCATGAGTGAAAAAGTGCCTTCGGCCTTGTTTGCTGATAAGCTCCAAAAGAGGAGTACAAAATTGGTGCTGACGGTAGTGGGGCATCCTGCTGTTTGTGACCTAAATCCAAAAACTGGTTCTCGCTTGTGGCAATATTAATAAATTTGTCTGTTGCAGTTACAGAGTGACTGATCCGACGTCATCCACCCTCCCTGACTGACGGATTTTGATTCTACGACTTGCCCACACTAAACACCATGGTGGCTTTTCTTTTCCTTGAAGGAGGAAAAAGGGAACAAAATAATGTGTTGAAATGCGATTAATTTTATAAATAAATTTATAAATCAGATATGCCAGGTAGGTATGCCAGATAAAGGCTGACTTTAGGAGATATGCTGTGCAGAATTCCACTCATTGAAGTGAACAAACAAGACACAGTTGTTAAAATTTGCTCAGATACTTTGCTTTCATACCTAAGTGTCCCCAGTAAAACACAATAAAATTAAATACACAGACTAACACCCCCCCCCCCGCACTACAGTTGCAGTTCTATACCCAGTTAATCTAGAAGCAGGCCTCTGAAATAAACAATTCTTATTTCTGAGTAGATACATACAGAAGTGTGCTTTTGATGTAATAAAATGTTACACGGTTTGGTATCACAATACCTGACAGAACACCTCTCCTGTACCTGCACACAATGATCTGGGGTCTACCTCTGATTGCCACCTCCTTTCTGTCATTTTTTCATGTGGGGAAAGCCATTGAACATCTCCAGCTGCTATGAATCTGCCTACACCCTTCCTGGCATCCTTCAGTCTTGTGATTTTGCTGCATCTGTTCTAATACTGGCATTTAGGGGCTCCTTTGCCCCCAAAAGGTTGATAAAAGCATCAAAATGAGTATATATGAAGTTCCCCTAAAGTCTTTCCTATGGAACAGTGAATGATACAAGGAATTGCATAAGACAAGGTCACAAAGGGGAAAAAACATCTTTTATTCCACTGGTTTCAAGGTTTAAAGTCTATGGCTTAGGCTGAAAGCCAGCTTTGATTCACAAGCAGTCATTTATAAAAGTTGGAAAACAGGGCTTTTATAGCAGGTGATAAAAATGGTTGATAGGAAATCTATGTTATCATTCTAATATGTTCACTCCCAAATCTAGTACATACGCTCCAACTGATTTTACCAGGTTTGGTTGAAATGAGGCATTTCTGTGGACCTGCGGCAAAAGAACCATTGGAAAAACAATCCTCCACCTCCACATCCATGTGTCTGTACATTCTGGAGTGGGAGCGGAGTGGGAATGGGGAGAAGGCAGTGCTCCTCTCCTCTCCTCTCCTCTCCTCATTTGTTTGTGATGTTTCAATAATGAGTTTTAATGCTGCATTTAATGGCTTCTATAAATGCTTTACTTAAATGTTGTTATTTGCTTGTATTGTGATGGGCTATCTGTTTTGCAAGTGCCCCTGAAAAAGTATTTTTTGTTTTGAAGAGTGGAATATTTGTATCTGTCTTTAAAAAAACACAAGCCAATACATTGCTGTAATTTATTTCAAAGGAGGTGTTAATAAATAAAGGTTGCATGTTTGATATGGAAATTCTAAAGGCACTTATTAGAGAGTTAACTGCGTTGAAAACTATGGGACCTACTTTGAAATAAACAGGATTTAATAATTATATACGTTTTAATAGACTGTCAAATGTTTTGTTGCACTGACTGGAAGGTCTATCTAAAAATTCCCAGCCAAATACACACTGGAGATAACAGGAAATTAAACTTTTGCAGTGGGAGTCAAGTCTGCAGAAACAGCAAATAACCTTTTGACACTTTTAAATCTAACAAATTTACCATGGCATCTGTTTTAGTGAATTTAAGTATGCTTCATCAGATGCATGATTATTCCAAGTTGGCAAGTACAGAATTGAATGGGTATAGACAGGTGAGCAAAGCTAAGCAGTGAGGTCAGAGGGAAATGAAAAGTCTAAATTAAAACTAGAGACTGTGGTAATAACAGTGAATCATAAATGTATGTAATATACCTGCAGTGACCATTAAGAAAACAAGTTTTCTGGCACTGGTTAGCTAAGCATTGCATAGCACACCCAGTTCTGATCTGCCACCTAGTGGACAGATGCAGGCCAGTCAGATCATCTCTAAGTTTCTTGTGAAGCCACATAGCTTATTCTATTGTCTTTTCCTTGTTAGAATTGTTTGTTACTGTGCCTTTAGAATTATTATTTTTTAAATCTCCCTTAACTTGGACTCCTTTCCTCATTAGAGTCACTTGGCTTGGGACATTACTTATCATTGTTTTGAGTTTATTAAAATTGGCTGTTCTGAAATTCAGGGTACATTTGACTTTTGTTTCCTTTCAAATCAAGAATTCAGGTCTGCAATGGTCACTTTCCCCCACAGTTTCTGTAGCTGTCACTTTGTCCACTCAGTCTTCCCTGTTGGTTAGTGTCAAGTCAAGAAGAGACGTTCCTCTTGTTTCTTCCTCCACGGTCTGTTTGAGGAACTATCAGCAACATATGTTAGGAATCTCTTGGAAGGGTTGTGTCTGGCAGAATTGTCTCCCAATAGATGGTGGGGAAATTGAAGTTCCCCACAACGATGACATCTTGCTTCCTTGAAACATGGACAATTTGCTTTTCAAACATTTCACCCTTGCCTTCTCATTGACTGGGTGATTGGTGAGAGATCCCAACCACTGTGCTGCTGTGTTTGCAGGCCAAGAGCTGGAATTCCTAGTCAAGCCACTTTGATTTTCACATCACAGTCTCACTTGGAGAAACTCAAAGAATTCTTCCTTCACCTACAAATCACTGTCTGATCCTTTGCACATTTACATGGGTGGAAGAAAGCTCCAGTGAATGTAACAGAACTGACTTCTCTGAAGAAGCAGAGCTGCTCTGTATATCTGAATTATACCCAGAGCGCTTCTGTGCTACAGGAAAACCGAGTTGCTGCAGCCACAGTAGTTGCTCAGCCTCTGAACCACCTGGCGCATGAGCCCAGAGGCCCCACTCCACTTCCCCTGTTCCAAGGCCAACGCTGTGGAATGCCGCCGAGGCTGTGTTGTCATCGGAGGCCAAAATGTTCAAGAATCAAGGCCTTGGCTGGGCCTTAGTGCAAACAGCTTACTGTGTCCTGCTACTATGAAAACAAACAGGTGGTACGAGAATGGACTTCAGCCGGGTGACCAGCATACTCCCTTCGTTAGTGCGTTGTCCTCAGCCCCCACTCCTGGCTCTAATAGGCACAGAGGTGCCAGCCTTTTCTGTTTTCTAGGCATAGGGTAGAACAATGAGGATGATCAGTTTGATGGAAAGGTTTAGTTCAATTACACATTCCTCAGCTGTGTATGTTCAGGTAGGGAAGGTACAGATGAAGCACTGGAGGGAGGGAGGGATTGCACACTGTGGAGGGCACGGCCCCATACAAGACACTCTTCCCAATGCCAGGTCAAAATACGTAAGCTGAACTTTGATTCCATTGACACTACCTAAAGTGCGCCAGGTGAAAGTTAGGACTGGCCTGCCTTGCGGAGGGCTAAATAAAACACACAGTCTCCAGAACTGAATTCCTCAGGTCTGGGTCATCTATTTCGAGAGGGTTAGGGAGTTCCAGGGTGGGTGGGGGGTGCAAATGAGTGCTGGGTCTATGTGAAGTTGAAAGCCACTTCTCCTTATCAAGGTCTTAGTAACCAAGGCTGTGCTTTGGAATGAAAAGAAGTGCGATCATGAATATGAGGCTCCCCCACCAAGCGTCCTTCAGATGTGTTGGGTTCAGTGCTGGGCGCCAGTGCTGGGCGCCATTGTGTATATCAGGAGAGGGTATCTAGACCACCTGGGGGTCAAATCCGACCCATCTGGGTCATCTAGATGGCCACACTCCTTTTTTGCCTGTTGCCAATTCTTTGATTTCCCAAAGGGTTGTTTCTTTGGTGGTTTTCCAAAGCTTTGCTGGTTGGTTGAAATGCCTCTTAGGCTTCATTACTGACATTAAGAAGTTTAAGGTAAAACAAGCTAGTATCTTTGGGGTTTGGGGGGGGTTATTATCCTACCCAACCTCGAGAGATTATCTGACATTAATTGCTCTGTATTGATGTGCTTGAAACATGGTGCTGGAGGAGATCTTTGTGAATACCCTAGACCAAGAGAAAAACAAACAAGCAGGTCCTAGATCAAATCAAGCCAGAGCTTTCTCGAGAAGCAAAAATGACACAATGAAGGCTGTCCTACTTTGGACACATCATGAGAAGGCAAGACTCCTTGTAGATGACAATCATGTTAGGAAAAATCAAAGGCAGAAGAAGAAAACCAAGATCAAATAAGAGAAGGATTGACTCCATAAAGGAAGCCACAGCCTTGGATTTAGAACAACTAAGCAGGGAAGTTCTGGATAGGACATTTTGAGGGGATTTCATTCACAGGATTGCCATAGGTTGGAGATGACTTGACGGTACATAACAGCAAGAAGAGCTGTGTATCCTGAAGGAATGGCAAAAGTGAGGAAAGCTGCTGAAGAGAATGTTAAATGGTCTGAAAGAACTATACTTTCATTAACAGCTCCTCCTAAAAACACACATTTTTGTGTCATTATTTTTAAAAATGCAGTGTGTTTGGGATGCCTTGCAAGAACAAATAAAAAGACTTTGTCCCTGGCCTAAAAGAGGTTTGGCACCTGATTATATGATATAAGCAGGCCTCTAGCCTCCCCAGTGCACCTAAGTGCTGAGCTTTCAACATGAACATTTCTTTCCGCGCTCAAATGGCTCGTGTTGCCCAAGAGCTACACCTTGGCCATCTCCATGATTGACCAGTGCTGGCATGCTGTGCCCAGAGGAGAGCAACGCTCTATTACGTCAGCATTCAGTGTGGCTTCCTGCGGAAATGGCTGTCAGAACTTCTTTCCCTGATCTGCTGGCTTTCTTTGAGCAGGGATGAAAATAGGAAGCATTCACAAACCCAGTGCCTTACCTGCAGTTGGCGGCAACACAAGTCCATCTCTGGAGTCTTTCTCTTGGCCCCTGTCTACTCTTCATGTTATTTGTTTCTTGAGATATTTAAAGAAATAATTATTTTTAACTGGGAGGCTGGCAAGCTGCAAAGTAAAAGGCTACCCTCTAGCACCACCTTTACCTGGGATCAAAACCAAGATTTGTGTTTTTGAAGCTCAGACCCCCAGCTCTGCCTTGTGTGTGGGTTCTCTGGCCCACTGGTTTTCTTTTAGCCAGCTTGCCACAGGGAAGCCTGTGATTGGACACCATCAGCCATTTTATGAATGGGACAAAACCATCACCTATGGCAGCCATTTTATGAGATCACCATGCCCCCCCCCCCCCCGCTCCACAAAGCAAGCAATCCCTGATCTGTTTTACCCTTGCATTCTTCTAGATGGGGAAACCCAAGAATGTGTCTAATTGCAAAAAGGAGAAGGAGGGGAGTTGCCACAAGACACCTGAAATTGCTTTTCAGGGCAGTGGAAGTTGGTGACAGCAGCCAGTAGATTTCCCTCCTAGCAAAACAGAAGAAGGAAAACTGGTCCATCAAGTTGAAGGCATTCTAAGCTTTGCATTCCCCTGAAGATATCAGTTCTGTGACAAAGTGCTGAAGACTTTTAAACCCACTTCGACTGAGCCACCGCATTTTCTCAGCACACAGGTCTCCGTCAATGCCAGCCTTCCCCAACCCAGTGACCTCCAGCTATATTAGACCACAACCCGCACCTTCCCCAGCCAGGTTTGTAGTCTAACACATCTGGAAAGCACCCAGTTGGGATGGCTGGTCCACATTACACCTTTTCCGATCAGTCTATTTATACAAACCTACAGCCCTTCTGTTTGGGGGAAATAAATGGATGAACCTTCAGCGAGAAGGCAGGTGAGCCTACAGGTGCTCTTACGGTAACAGCAGCTCATGCCAAGCTTGCTGCCATTTCAGGGTACGATGGCAATTCCCCAGCAACAAGCTTTATTTCCTTGGAAGCTGCACTTCTAATTATCCCACTGCGGATAATTAGCTAGAAACAAACTGGAAGGCTAAAGGAGGCATTTCAACAGTTGTACAAGAAACCTATAAGAACCAGAGCTATGCAAATGCTTTCAGTTAAAATTAGGGATCCAGGGAATTGAATGGTGCATAAACAGGGACCCTATATTCAATCAATCCTGATTTTCTAAGTGTGAGGAGACCCAGGATTATTTCCAAGGTTGAAAATGGGGAGAGGGATTTTCTTAGTGGAAAAATCAGGTCCCACTTGGACTCCCCAGGCAGCCACATTCCCTTCCTGTAGCTCCCTCCCTTTTTCGCAGCTGTCGATCTTTTGGTGGTTTCCTAGCTTGGCACAGTCTCTCCACATTTGAAAAGCTGAAATGCCTCCCTGATGGCTCAAGTTACTACCAGTAAGAGTTTCATGCTAAAAGATGCTTGTATTTGTGGGGGGGGGGGGGACCTCTTTTGTCTTTGGCCTTGCTGGCTGCTGCAATGTTGCCTCCAAGAGCTTCTTCAAAACTGAATCCAGCCCTCAGCCTGAAATAGCTTTGACTCCCCTGGAGTAGACAATAATAGACGATACGGCGCAGGCCTCTTCATGCAAGGCCATGATCCTTTTGCAATTTAGGAAACAGGCATGGTCAAAAACACATTCCAAATATCATTTAAGTAAGCCAGAACAACCGAGAGAACTTTACAAAGGCATGGTCCTTATTTACAAAAGGCAAAACATTAACCCTTTCATGGATCCTACAGCCATCCTTTCGTTCATCCTGTCACCTCTACCGGCCTAAAGTCCTCCCATTATCCCCAGCTGTGGAAAACTGGCTTTCACTTGGACACTTCATATGCGGGGAAGAGGGGGAAGCTTGAAAAAGAAAGAAAGAAAGAAAAAAGAAAACCTTCTGCATTTTAAAGAAAATGGATTCATTTGCTTTTTACAAGCAAGCAAGCGTGCACGCACACACACACACGCACACACACACCACAACAGAATCAAAGTTACCTAACCTTCAGTAACAGCTCCCCTCCCAGGTTCCTTTCTACACCCTTCCCTCCAGGCAGGCCAGACAGAAAAATGCAGAATAGAGAAGCAACAAAAGCTCTTGAAGCAACAGAAGCTCAGTAGGGAAAAGTGGCACACTCCAAAAATCAGCACCATATTATTCTCATGTGTTATTTACAATAAAGAGTGCACACTGACAAGGCAGGGGGGAGTTATACACAAGCAATGATCAAGTCCAAGTTTAAGATGAGGGCGAATGAAAGGCGAGGCATGATAAGAAGAGTCTAGGAATGAACCTGGTGGGTGGGTAATTTCCACTCACCAGGACGCAGATAGGCCCCTCACCCGCCAAGCCTTCAAGAAACGCAGATGTGCCCCCACCCCGCCCCCAACTGGGAAAGCTTCAGTGGTAGAAGGCCAGAGAAGGAAGAGGAAATTTGAATGTGCTGATCTTTTGGCTAGAGATGCAACTAAAGGATGGGAAAAGAGGGAAGGAGGGCTGTGTTAATGGGAATCTTTCTAGTAATGGCAACTAGCACTGAGAAAGATGAAATTAACAGGCAGTTACAACTCCAGACAGGGGTGGTCGAAGGCAAGAGGTTGGTGAAATTACCCACAGCACTTGCAGAATACTTTCATCAAACTCTTCTGCTACTTAAGTAGAAGCAATATGGTTTTGAACCACAAAGCTGAGAGAGGTGTGTATTGTCAGGAGTATTATAAATTCAAAACCAGGTTCAAATAGGTTTTAGCCATACATGGATCCCAAGCAACAGACCTTGGCTGTATTATTTCCATGAACTGATGCAGGCTGCTAAAACTGCCAAACTACAATTCCCATTGTCCTTCAAGAGGAAATAAGATACTTAAAACAGGTTTCAAACTACTCTAAATTTGAAGTTAAATGTATCCCTCTAGATAAAGTGCAAATTCCTACAACCCATCCCAAATTAGTTTCTCTCCATAATATACAACACTTAACAGGGGCAATTCCAAATAACCTTGTAGAATTAGAAATTACAACCAAAATTCTACACTTGTTTCTTCTCTTACTTGTAAGACTTAAAATGCTTTGGCAACGCAGTGAGGAATAAGTTTAGGAAAAAAAGGAATCCATAGTTAAACTTGAAGCCAAATTCCAGAGTTTACAGTTGCAGCCACAATTCACCCATTTTAGTTGCTTGTGGACTGCACCCCTTGATTTCAGACTCTGAGCAATGACTGATGGCACTTAACCAAAGCAATTGACCAGCAACCCACAGAAAATCATATTTTGGCCAGTTTGTTCACAGCTGACGTTAACTGTCTTGGGTTGACTTAGCTGGAAACCACTGGAAAGTGGCCTCGGATTACATGCTGCCTCCAGACAGACCTGTCATTGTTTGGTTGCTCTCCTCATGCTGCTCATCCAGATGAGTCGTTCTTGGGTCAAGCATAGCGTCCATAAAGGATGGAGCTGCAGAAACAAGCCTTTTAAACCTCCAAGCACTAAGCTGACCCATTACAGCTAAAATGGTGGCTCCTGCCAAGCAGTATCCCACAAGGCCTTTGGAATAATCGCACAGAAAGGCACATCCAAAAAGCCACTGTTGTCGCTACATGATATCAGTAAACATCTCTTCAATCAGAAGAGATGAAAGTTCTGCAAAAGGCACAAGCTGTTCACCTGAAGGCAAGTTTACAGCAGCATCAAACTTGGAAGATTGCAAACTGGGCACATTCCCAGAAAGGCACAAACTAGTGTTGGCACCAGCAGCTGTTGCTTGTCATATTGCTACAACACTATGAGTCCATCACTCACACGTGAGGCTCGCTTAAAATGCAAGTTGAATTGTTTAACGTTGAACAAAATAAAGTGACATCAAATGCATCATTTACAAAAGGGAACTTGCTCTGTGTCCTTGTTGTCCCCCACAGGTTCCTTAGGTCCGTTTTCTTAGCAATATACTTTAAGCAGAGGTGTGCCAGATGAGTCTGTTTCAGTGTCCTGGAGAGAAGAGCCCGTGCTCAGTGGAGATCCTTGGGGATGGGAGGAAAAAGATGTTATTTTTTTTAAAGCAGCTCATATTGGATTTTATGCACCAATAAATACTCAAAGGATAAGCTGGATACTATAACCAGGGCTGTTTTATAATCTGTACTGAAAAAAATCAAGTTCTGTGCAAATATTTAACAATTCTGGAAATGGAACTGTGCAAATTGGCTTTAAGTTCCCCCAAAAAGCTGACATAGGTAGGCCATCACCAGCCTGGTGTCCTCCAGATGTGAGTTGTATGCCAACACATGGGCCATAGAAATTGTAGTCTAACACATCTGGGAAGTAGCAGTACAGAAACATCATTCTAGAACATAAAAACGACAGAATTTGTTAAAATATCTGGCTACAGCAAAAGCCAGGGGCTGGACATCCCCCTGTCCAGCTACCAGCCTGAAAAGGCATTTGAAGTGGAACAAAATCAGTGACCTGCTTCACCAAAATGACATGAAACCATAAATAGCTCCTGCCACTAAACAGCATCCATTCATTGTTCATTGGACTCAAAAATAAAGGATGTAACAGAATCCACCTGTATTTATGTAAAATTGATTTCTTGGGTTTTTAGATTTCTTGGGTTTTTAGTTTTAGTTTAGTTTTCTGCTTGCCACAGAGAAAGAGCACGAAAGCTCAGTGGGTTACAGAAATCCTGATCTGTTCACCAAGTTCTCCTGGCATGTTTTTAAGGGTCCCTTTGTAACCACAAAAAGCTCCAGGCTACCTTTACAAATAAATAAAGGCCATATTCTGAACCAAGGCCTGTGCTCATACATTGTAGTTGTAGATAAGCTGAAGAATCACAGCCCTGTTTATAACTAGACCAAGATCCCACATAAAACCAAGGAATTGTACACGGTCATTCTTGCATCAGGCTTAGAGAATGTAGCTAGACTGAAAACTATTTTTGGTGTGCTCAGACCTTGTCAGACTCAAGGTTCCCTAAAGCTGCTGTAGGAGCTTATAGCTTCTAGACGGTTTGGTCTACAAATCCCACCAGACCTTACTCTTAGCTATGTCAGGCTGCCAAACTATTTTGTTGTGGGGAGTGGACCTCTCGGCACCCCAGCTACTGCAGGCCAGATGGTGTCAGTAGGCCTGGCCCATCCCAAGCTGTGCCTCCTCCCAGCACAGAGGAAGAAGCCTGCTGCCTTGATCTCTGATGGGAGACAGTGATGGGAAAGCCCTCCAAGGGCAGGGCTGGTAGCCTAGACCTGGCCCCTGGAGAGTCACCAAGGGGCCGCATGGGCTGGACTAGGCCACAGGTTCTGCACGCCTGATGAGAGAGGGCCTCTGCAGGTATCTCTGGCTTACAAATTGCCCACCTTAAGGCATAGCTCAGTCACATCAGTGATGGGCAGTCAATGCAACCCTAAAAACAAGAGACAGATGTAGGAAAGGGGAGGGAGCACAAGGAGAGGCGTACGAGGCCCCGGCATCTTTTTAAAGCAGGGGTGGGCAGAACTCTGGGCAACTTGAGTTCCCACTTCTGTAAGAGTAGAATTCTTTAATTCTAGTTAAATTCAGTTGAAATGAAAGCCATGAAACAGCCAGGAATGGACATTTGCCTGAAATGAGAAATGTAATTCTGGGATTGAAAACACATTTCGAGGCTCAAACCCTCCTCAGAGGCAGTCTGCCCTTTTTTATCCCTGACTCTGGCTTGTAGATCTTGGAATTCTAGTAATAACAAAGCAGATTCAGCCTGATGCCACCCCTGCTTTAGAGGCATCCTGTCAGCATGGTAGACCTCATGGTTTTAGTAAAAAAATAAAAGTAAATCCCACAGTCCTGAAGTTTGCTTACCCCAGAAAGGGGAAGAAAGATAGATATGGATCAATGAAAAAGGGAATAGGCATATGACCCACCCTACAATCCAAGGTAAGCAGCAGAGCCCTCTGAAAAGTCTGCAGCCATGAGGGCTAGAACCTGTCTTTGAGCAAGAACTGAAACCTGAAATTGTTTACAACCTGGTAGCTTCCCTTTTCAAGATCAGAGCTTGCCCTCCATAGGGCAAGAACAACTGCCCCAATTTCTGAAGTCCCTTTCCCCACACAGATACACTTCCCACCCTCAGGTTTTCTGTTTGTATGAAATACGGTTACTGAAGGAGAGAATGCAGCACCTGGAAAATCACAGCTGGCTTTCAAACAAATCAAGAGCAAGTTCCTAGCCCTTAAGGCTGTGTAAACCAGCTTGAAAATGCACAGGCAACATCTGGAAAAACCTCAAAAGCCAACAGAGCAGTGAGCACCATTTCCAGTGGGCTGAGAGCAGGGCTTCCATACCTTGTACTGAACTTTGCCTCTCTCCATGGCTAGCGGAAAGAGAATAACATTACAAAAGAGATGTTGCACATGTTAAACAGGTCAGTAGGCCCATAGCCAGAAATGTTTCTTGTGGGGGTGGCAGGGGAACATAAAGGCACTGTCAAATCTAAATGGAAGAACATAATAAATGGGTTTCTAACATTCATTAGGTGTTTGCTTTAATGTGAAAAGGCAATATATGATTACGCAGCCACTGAAAATGAGTCAAACCTGCAAAAATGAGAACTTGTATAAAACCAATTGCTTCAGTTCCCTTCCAGATCATGCCTCCTCTTTTAATTCACCATAAATAGCACTGAAAGAATGTCGATAAGAAAACCCACCTACCATGCTACTGAAGAGAGGGAGGTAGGGGGAGGAAAACAAAAGTTACTACCAGTCAATTTCCAGCCTCAGAGCAAAACGCTGGCGTTAAACACTGATGCCTTCATTGGTCTAAGAACAGATTACCTAAAGGACTGCTGGAATCCTGTCCATTCATTAGGGTCTGCTTCCGAGGTTCTGCTTGTGTGTCTGCTGGTAAGACAGGTAAGCCCAGCAGGTGAATGCCCCCACAGATGCGGAACTTCCTAATTGACTTGCACCTTGTCTGTTCAATACAGGTGTTTAAATGAACCATGCAAACCTCTTGGTTGCCTTTTAGCTGATGCTCTAAGGGTGCAGCCCTGTGCCTGCACTCTTGATGCATGCAGACCTCTGAACTGAGAGGAGTTCATGCATCCTCTGCCTGCAGTGTGAGCTCAGCTAAGCTTCATACCAGGTTTTCTTTTAAAAAAAAATCTATATGGCTGTTTTTGGCCATCTAGATAAAGCACCAGGGAAGGGAAGGAAGGAGACTGGCTTGGCTTTCAGAGTCCCAGCTCCAAGATCACAGGCTCTAAAAGCTGAAACTCCAAATAACCCTATGGCTTCCCAGACAATGTCAGGGAAGCAATAATTTGGCTAAAGCAGCAGTCTTCCGTAGGATTATATCTTGCCAATGTGCTGATGGATCCGATGCATTTGTATCGCTTCTTTTGATGTTTGTTGCTTGGTGCAGGCGCAGCTCTGAAGAGCAAGTGGCTTCAACACAGACTCAGATAAGCAAGCTGTCAGTCATTCCAGTGTTTTGGCAGTCATAAGCCAGAATATTATTTTTATTTTATTTAAAGTTTCTTATATACTGTATAGTCAAGACAGGAGCACTTTCACTTCTGATGTGTTGGCCCTACTGGTGGGGAACGATGGGGAGCAGCTAGGAACAGTTCCCGGAAGTGCGAACACCTCTGGAGGACCCCAGGTTGGGAAGGGCTGAGCTACCGAAAGAGCGGACACTCCAGCACGGATGCAGCGAAGAATGCTTACCTGCAGTACCATATCCTCCATGCCGCATGTTCCTGGCCTTCACATCTGCTGTGGTTTCCACAGAGATCTGAACCGACAGATCTGGAAGGCAGATAACAAAAAGGCTGAAAGCTGAGGGGAGGTGTAGCCATAGGACTCTCTCACATATACATACCTGGGCACCCAGCCAAGTGTGTGAAGATGGAAAAGGCGTGTGTTCGCACACCACACTTGTCATGCAGGCACATATTTAATAAAAGGAGCAGAGAGTTGTAGCTCATCATGGCTTCCTGCTTTCCCTTCATGCCACATCTGGTTGCATAGCCAGCGGTGTGCTAGATGGGTGAGGAGCCAATGAACTGGCCTGGGGGCAAACCCTTCCACCCTTGATTGTACACAGACCCTTATCCAAGCAAGGCCTGTATTTATTTCAGTTGATAAGCCACCTTCTCCCTTCCATCCATTCTCATAATCAGCCTGCAACTCAAGTCGCCACTATCCCCATTTTGCAGATGGAAGAGACGGGCCAAGAGATAGGCATGTGGATAGGGAATCTTGGACTCATCTGGAATTTTGGCTTTAGTTTCCCAGGTCTGCCTATTCCCCTCATGCTTGTGTTCGGTGGTCAAAGCAGAGTTCATCGCATGCTCTTTTCAGCATCAACACATTTATCACTAATTCCAAGTAAGAAGCCACTGTGTGGTGGAGCATGACCACATCGAACTCCTCTTTGCCTGCCTCCCATGTTTATTTGGTTTAAGCACACTGAAAAAATGCAGAATCTTTCCCCAGCCTGTGTTAACTTGGGTGATCCGAGTGCCAGGGATCAAGCAGCTCTCCAGGGCAAGCTGGAGGCCAATGAAAACTTGCCAGACCATGGCATGTTCACCAGGTAGGAATACTGGCTGCAAAGACCACCATGCATTCAACCCTTTCAGATGTCTCCCACTGCAGACCAAAAGTTACCCCCGCCCCCTTAACGAGGCGTAATGGCAACAGGGATCCCACATGGAGAGGGCCACATCAGCGCTGACAAGCAAGGTTATTTCATTGTCTGTACCTGGGCAGCTACGGATGACAGCTAGGATGGCTCTAGTCATCATGGCGATAGTTTACCTCTGGCATGGTGATCTGTTACCTCTGGTCTCAAAGGCACTGTTTCTTTTGAGGACCAGTTGCTGCAGAGCCTGAGGGTAATCCTATGCTCATGTCCAGCTGGTGGGGTTCCCATGATAGTGAGAACAGAAAGCTGGACTAGGTGGATCTTTGGCCTGATCCACCGGGGCTGTTATGTTCTCACCCACAGAACATCTGGCTGGAGCTCAGTTTGGGGAGCTAAAGAGTAAGATTAGAAAGAGGCTGGCCCAAGTTAAGCGCTTCTTAGAAGGGCTCCTTTCCAGCAAAGCTGCCCCATGGACTGTCTCCCCTGCAGGTGTTTGCAACTCTAATGCTCCACAAAGCTTCTTGGACCGTAGTCCACTTGGGATCCACCTTTGATCACAAATGTGCAATAGGGGAGCTAAGTACAGCCCATGCTGCTTCTCTGCCTTTCTCCTTTTCTCCCTGTAGGATGACCAGACAGACAACAGTGGGACTCCTACGGTTTTAAGAGCCATGCCAAAGAGGGAATTTCAGCCATGGGGAGAGAAGCACAGCTGATGGCACAGTCCAGAGGACCCTTTGGGTCTGATTGTCCTTTTATTTATGCTGTTTCAAAGAAAGATGTGGCTGCAAATCTGCCACAGACATGCACGCACATCGTATGATACCTGAAACATCCTCCCGAAGCCGCCACTTGCTCGGCAGCACAAAGCATCCCATCTGCTTTATATCTGGCATCTATTTGAAGGACTGCCAGAGGCTGGCTCTGTGTTGAAGGACACTGTGGTCCAAGTCCAGTTTAAAGAAAGACCAGAAGAAAGTCAGACCTTGAAGGTGCCTATTGACAGCAACAGGTATGTCAGTCTTCTCACTGTCTCCCTATTTAAATTATAGTAGTTCTTTCTAAATTGCATCTATCCCTATACATTCACAAAGGCCAACTAATCTCCTTTCTTTGCCAGTTCACAAGTGACCTCTCTAATACACACACAGATTTCCTTTGTCACCTCTAGTTTCATCCCTGGGGAGGGCTGGAGCCACACCAGGTCCAAGCCAGCAGTATCCACTGCTGGCATGTTTACAACTCTTATGGCAAGAGAACGGTACAAGGGCCCACTCCATAAGATCATCCACCTACGAGTTTTGCCTATAGCTTGCCTTTGGAAGAGATTCAGGATGCATACAAAGCTCCAAATGGGAAGGGAGACCACAGGCCAGACAGGTTGCATCCGGAGGACTGCTGGTTCCCCACCCCTAGTTTTCAAAACAGAAACCAAACAACTTGTGAGCAAAGATTTCCTTTTTTGTTTTCTTTCAAAATACAGACAAGTGGACTTTGGAGCACATGAATATGCCAGGTGCTTGGCTTGGTGAGGAATCGAGCAGGCAGCCCGCTCAGAGCAGGGTGTGGTGTGTGCACGCTTGATCCAAGGGTTGTATGTGGATAAGGGAACTGGGGTGAAGCAGTGCTGACCCTGTGGCTGCAGCTCCTGCAGCGACCCCTCCGTGGAGGTGTGTTTGCCTGCACCTCAAGCCAAGGCGATTAGAAGGGAGCTGAGGATACACTGGCAGCTTTCTGGATGATTTAGACTAGGCTGACAAGGACTTCGAATTCCTCTTGGTTGACAGTTGTAACTAATAACCCCCACCCTCCCATTAGCCTGCTGAGATTCCCCCCTAGGAACAAGGAATTGTAATGTTGGCTTGTATCTTATTGTTGTTCACTGCTTAGAGCGCCCTGCTGGGCTCTTCAGCAGTCTATAAATTTAAAAATAAAAGAAGGAAGGACGGAAGGACGGAAGGAAGGAAGGAAGCTTGGAGACGGCCTTTTGTGTAACCACATCTGATACTGAAAACAACATCTTAAGCTCAGAACATGTTCAGAGCACCCTGTCCCTTCATTCCAACTGTAGGTCTGTCCCCCACTATTTCCCACCTGAATCAGGTGGGTGGATCCCAGCATTTCAGTAAATCCCAGGGTAGATCCTCCAATGCCAAAGTTAGACCACCCATTTTAAAGTACCCAGGAAGTGGTGGGGGGGGGGCAGCCTGAAGCTTGCTCTTTCTGACTTAAATGTTAGCAGTGAATTGCAAACGTTAATTACATGCTGCACGAAGAACTTTCTTTTGTTCATACTGAGCCTGTCTCATGAGGCTAGAACTTGGGCAGTAAAATTCTTTCCCCTTCATTCCTAGTCTTGAGCCCCTACAGCAGGGGTGGACAACCCGTGGCTCCCACCAGCCCTTTGGGGTTCCCATCACTGACATTTGGCAGCAGAAAGGCTGCAATTTTATTTTAAAGCATAGCCTATAGAGAGAGCGCATCCTATTTAGAAAAGAAAATATTGCTTTTGGCTGCTGCTGACAAGTTCATCAGCACAGTACCAATTTCAGCAATGGCAGATGGGCACAACCAGGGGTGGGAAATGGTCCAAAGACCCACCGGAGTTGCCCACCCCTGCCCTGAGATGTCCCTGCCTTCCTCCATGCTAGGTCTGTGATTGTTGGCCTCAGCTTTCCTCCTCCTGCCCCTCTGCGCACTGCATGAAGCAGAGGTCCACACATACCTTCTTCACTGGTGACCACAGATGCCAGCATGGTCTCATTGCCGCTATCAGGTAGATTCCCTTGGTTTGCATTCTCCTCCGGGCTCGGGAGGGTTGCGGAAGCGACAGGGCGTTGTTTCCTGCTTTTGCGTGTGCTGATGCGGATGATGCCCCGGACCAGCCTACACTCGGCATCTTGTTCGTCCAAGTGATAGTCCTGAGTGATGCTGTTGATGAGGTCTGAGATCTTGTTGGTCTTCTCCAGGAAGACCGTGTCAGTGGTACACCTGGCCAGCTCATCAATCTGGTGGACGCTGAAGAGCTCGGTCAGTTTCTTGAAGATCAGAATGTCGATCTGGTGGCTGGACATGGACATGGAGCTGTCCTGCTCATCGTTCTCAAAATCCAGCTCCTCGTAGAACGAATAGCGATCCTCAGAGCTTCGGTGGCTGCTGGAGAGAGGCTGCTTCTCTGTGCTATTCTGGGAGACCTTTTCCGGCAGAGTCTCCTTGTAGCATGACTCCGTCTCCGTGTGGGAGTTGGGGCTCCGGTTTGGAAAAACTGGGATCCCTTTCAGTTTCACATCTGGGTAGCTGAAGCTGCTGCCCACTGTGCTCTTTTTGGTTTGGCTCCCATTCTTTTCTGTGGGGGAGCCGCTGGCAGGACTGTTTGGCAAATGCCCATTACACTCTCTCTTCCCTTCCTCTGCCAATGTCTCGTTATATGGATACGAGATGCTGGCCTGGCAGTCCCGGAAACAGCCTCCGCACGTCACGATGCAGCAGAAGACGGCTTTGTAAGCATTCCAGGCTTGGGACAGAGTGGGGCAGCTTGAGGGCTGAGGGGCTTCTGCCGTGTCAGAAATGAAGGTGACGGTTTCTCCTTCCCTCCCATTGGAGCCTTTGGAATCAACTTTGCAGGCTTTTCGGTCCCGGGTTGGCTTGCGGGTTCGCTTGAGTTCAGGCGTGGAGCCACTGAACACCTCCAGGCTGATGTCGTTTACCTTGGGGGAGCTAATCCTCGGGGGAACAGCAGCATCTTGGGCAGGCTGGTGATAGATAATTTGGTTTTGGCGATGACTTTGTCTCATTCCAAGCATGACTTGCCACCCTTCAAGCTCCTGAGTTTGGGCTGGGGAAAGAAGACAGCAACACACACACACGTTGTCTCTCCTCAACAGACCCAGATAATCTGAGCAGGTGCACTGCAAGGAGAGACCATCATCAAGTCTCTGCTTTTCCAAGCCAAGCCAGTCTCCAGTCAAGACCCTTTAGATTCTGTGTTACGTGTGCCGTTGACCAAGATCCACAGAAATCAAGGAAAGTGGAGAGAAACGCATGTGGATCTGAGGGCAGTGGGGATGCCATCCGACTTGCAAAAGGCTGGGAGTAGTTAATGCCAGATCCAGAATCCTAGCACATCTCTGACCTACACGAAACCCTGTCCCTCTTTATGCGACCCTCATATAGCTCCAAAGGCAGGTGCCTTTCCTTTACCCAGTTAATTGCCAATAGTGGTCCAGTGGTAAATTTTGAACTGCGGACATTTATCACAACAGCCCTTCCAGCCCCACCTCCAAAAATGCAGGCCACTGTGTGGAGCCAAACCAACAGAGCATTTCTGGCAGGTCTCAGGTAAAGTAAATGACTGTTCATTGCTCATTCCAGACCAAGCCACCCTCAAATACTTGCATTACAACAGAGAAAACCAGGTCCTGACAACACAATAACCCACACTCACAGGTTGAAGGTGGATTGTTGTCGAAATGAGGGTTATGATGTTGCCTGAACTTGGATGCACTAACAAACCATGACTTGTTAACCATGAACAACATAAAGAGAAGCCATGATTTGTTAGTGGGTTGTGAACTGTGGCTTGTTCGTCATGGTTAGTGATCTGGTTAAGGCTATATAACATCCCAAGTTTTAACAATAACTACAACCCAAAGTTCAGTGGCAACCTACATACAACCCATGGGTATGGTTATTGTGCTGTATGAACCCTACAACAAGCAGGTTCACACCACACGCATAAGCCACTGTGGGCTTCACATTTGCCCGGGACCCCTGCAGTGCCTAATGAAGGACCATGCACAGTGGGGCATTGAGGTCACCTCCTCCCCATCCCAGTCCTCCTGCCATTACCCCAGTGGGCACCACAGAGAAGGAATGACAATTGGGCTGCTAAGTGTGTGCAGGTGAAGGTAACTGTGCACAGTGTGTCTCCTTCCTCTCCCAGTGTTCTAGCTGAAGTCAGCGGCAGGGAATGTGAGGAAGAGGAAGGTGCCCCTGCTCCCTGCTTGCACCCTGCCACCAGCTTCCTCCCAAGGAGCCCAAGCATGTGCCCGTCCTCACCCACTGTTTGTCCAGAGCAGCGAACCTTCCTGCCACCCTTCCCGAGTGTCCCTTGCAGGGTTTGCGGTTTCAGATGAAACAAGTCTGCTGGCACTTGAGAGCCTTTAATTATGACATGAAGCTCACAGAATCTAGACTGCGCAGAATCAGACGCTCACTTGGTTTTCCTAAGGGCTGCATGGATGATCTGGAAGCGCAGAAAGGTACATCTGGTGCAGAGTCCAGCTTCGTGGGAAATGCAGCTGCCTTCTTTCCAGCCAATTTTTTTTATTTTTGGAAGTGTCTAGCTCTAACAGGAGGGAGAAGAGGGTGGTTGCCAAATTGGTTTTTCCACTACAGTACCCAAATTTTATGAAAGGTTTTTGGAAGGAGTATATGCAGCTGCGGTGGGGGTGGGGGGGCTTAGGGTGCTGATCTCCAAGGGTAATTCTCACCAAGGGCTTGGAAGGGGAAGGAATAAGGCCTGCAGTGGTCAAGGGTGGAGGAGGGGCTGTGATACCCTGCAGAGGCCCTTCCTCATTCCTGGCAAAACCAGAATAAAGTTATGCAAAGCAGCAAACACAGCAGAATTACACAAGGTAAGAGAAATCATGCAAGCTGCTTGTGCAGGGCAAGGAATTCAGCCTTCCTCCAGGGCAGGAAGAGGATTGCCAGGGGAAGAATTTCAGGGGTCTTGAGCACAGAAGAGATAATAGCTCCTATCTCTCTACTTCCCACTTCAGCTTCTTTCATTTACCTCTTGTGCTGCCTCCTTTGTGCTTCACTGAGACACTAAGCGGCTGCTTCGTCCATTTCGGAAGACCCTGTCCACAGAGACAAAATAATGATCTTTAAAACATGAAGAACTGAACCACAGTTGATTCCAAAGACGGGCTTTCAGCATGCATAAGTTCTGCATGGATTGCGCTATCTGTGTACCTGACACCGTGTGCAGTGACATGGGCGAAGACAGGCAGGTCCTGGTTCCTGACTAGAGCTTAAAATCTAAAACAGAGAAGGGGAAGACAACAGTTGAGAAGAAAGAGGAGAGAAGGCAGTCTTCTGTCAGAAGGGCTATCTGGTCCAAGTCTGGTTTAAAGATAAAGGACACTAAGAGAAAGCAGATGCTCTCAAGTTGCCATTCTTTTGTTACTGTTATCAGCCTGCAGTGACTACAGAGGCCACCTCCCACCTCAACAAGTTCTATTGTATTTCTATGGAAATGATAGTCAGTAGTGATTGCCAAACTCCTATGCACATACACTGGCATGCACATTTTATGCAAATCTGTGCCTTTTTTTCCTAATGAAGGATAAGCCAAATTCCAAACATGAAAAAGTAAGTATAGCATAGTGGTTAGAGCACTGGATTGGAACTGGAGAAATCTGGATTCTAACCCCTACTTGGCCATGAATCTCCCTGGGTGACTTTGGGCCAGTCATTCACTCTCAGGCTAACCCACCTCACAGGGTTGTTGTCATGGGAATAAAGATGAGAGGAGGAGGAAGTCAAAAAACAAACAGACCCCCCCACTGCATATACACAGAGCCAAGACTAGTCAAATTGTGTTGCTTCTGAAGCAGAAAATACCACAAGTCCTTTCCCTTTTCTGGTAATAATGATAGAATGGTAAATTAAATAACCAGCAAATATGTTCAGACCTGCAGGTCCCGGTTATCGATCTGACTGCTGCCTTCTGCACCAGCTGCAGCTTCTGGACTATACAGCGTGTTGCAATAATCCAGTTTAGAGATTACATCAGTGTGAACTACTGAATCCAGTCTATCCCTGTCCATAGCTGGGCCACCAGCCGAAGGTGGCAGAAGGTGCTCCCAGCCACCAATGCTACCCAAGCCTCTGCATCCTTACACAGATCCCAATGGGAATGACTCCTGAGCCAGCCTACGTGGGATTGCTTTGCACCTCCTCTCCACAAAGGTGCAGCCCTTTCCCCAGCCCCACAGGAAAGCAAAATGCCCCAGACTCAGAAGGAAGGAAGATGCTTTCCACAGCTTGACTGCAGGCTCAGCTACTTGGATCCTCACCTGGTGTTTCTGCCTCTTCCTCTGCCATCAGAACAGCCACTTAGGAAGCTGTTTCCATTAGAGCAACAGAAGTGTTGCAACTAATAAAGGGAGATAAAGAGCTAGGCCAGGGGCTAGGAGGAAGGGAAGATGGTGAGTGAAAGCATGGCTAGGATGGGGGAGGAAGGGCAAGGCAAAGGAGCAAAGAGGAGCGAAACAAGGAGAAAAGCGACTGGGGAGACAAAGGATATGGCTAGAGGATGGAGGTAGAGGCAGAAGACCGGGCAGGGTATGCAAGCAACTCTTGTCTTTCTGCTGCCAAAGCTGGCCAGAGGAGGTTCAGGAACAGAAAGAAGACCCTGGCATCCTAATGTTTTCCAATTATTTTGGAAAATATTTTATTCTGAAGGGAGTGGTGTGCAGAGAGCTTTGCAGGCACCATATTTCGTCAGGATTACTGACACACCTTCAAGCTTATTTTCTGTGCCTTAAGGGGTAAGCCCTAGGCAAGCTGAGACGCTCAATATGCTCAGTTGTGCACGGCGTATTCGGTTTGTCACCTGTGTGGTGCTGTTGTGGCAAACACACAGCACCAATACCTGCTATACCCACCCCCAGGCCCCAGGAGTGAGGCCCTGCTCTGGATAGCACTGCTAACATGGCTGAGCAGCAAGAAGCACAACCCGCTCCATGATGGCCTCTTCTCTGTGACGGCCAACTCAACAACTGTGAAGCCCTACCCATGTTAACTCAGAGATGAGTTTCACTGTGTTTAATGGGGCTTCTCCTCCAGGAAACTTGTCTAAAATTATTGCTTGCGTATGAACAGAAGTCCAGCTGATTGGCTGACACTGCTTCCTGTAGTTTGCTTTCGGTTGCATTTATATGCATTTTAATGCTTTCTTTTTAAACACTTGGCCATGCGTTAATATCCCAGTTCTCTTGTTCCATGTAAGTGGAAGTCCCAGGGCCAGCCCAAGAGATTTTGCTGCCTCAGGCCAAGACCAAGTCCCCACCCACTCGCACCAGCTGACTAGACTGGCATTTGAATCTCATTTCACCCCTGGAAGGAGAACAGTTCTCTCCAGAACACCTGAGGCCAGCTTAGAGCACCCAAGGCAGATGGGTGAGCACATGCAGCTCTGCCCCCCAACAGAGCAAAAAGGCCTGGGGGCTGCCGCCACCCCCTCGCCCACATCCCAACCCTCGCCCACATCCCATCCCAAGTCACCAGAGGAGGCTGCCTTCTGCTTCTCCTCAATGAGGTTGGCTTGTGCCATCGCCTGTTCATTGCCTGTTCAGCTACACTGTGCAGCTGGTGTCAGCCAGTTGTTTTGGACTGCAACCCCCATATGCCACAGCTGGCATGGCCAATGGTTGGCGATCATCAATACTGAGAGTTGTAGTCCGAGACATCTGGAGGATACTAGGTTGGGGAAGATCGACTGAGCCGACTCCGTGCATGATTTCTGCATGTGAAGAAACAGAACTTTTTGAGGGTTGTGGGCAGGGAAACCTCTGCCACCACCATTTCTGGCAACTATTAGACAACAACACAGGAAAATCCAGATGAACACAAATGCCTGATGCAAATCAGAGGCTTTACAAAGTGCAGCTTAAGAAGGGAGGCTCACGGCAGGGTGGCCTTGACAGACAGAATACTTAGGTTTTATGGCTAGTACTCTGCTGTCCTGCATAACTGAGTAACTCAAATCAGGGAATGAGGCATGCAAGTATGTGTTGGACAAACAAGATCTCACCAATCAATCCGTCTTGGAATGATTAGATCCAACTGTGCTATTTGTTCTTAAAAACAAATCTTTTGAGTGCACTGGTCCACATCACATAACTCCAGTTACTGCTCAGTGGCGTATGATTATGAGGAACACACATCTGCTTCGATACTAAATGGAGGGAGAGACCTCCCCCAACACCTTATTCTAGCCAAATTCTTTGTCAACAAAATAATTAAGATGGGGCTGGTGAAATGCACATGACTGTTCTGTCAGTGTCTTGCATGGCCAGTGTAAGTTAAGAAGGTGAATTATCCGTTAGCATCCCTTTTTCCTGCACTCAACCCGCCGATTCCCATACAATCAAGGTTTTCCAAAGTTTTGCTAACTTTCACTCAGAACTAGGCGCACATATGCTATGTCAATGCAATGGCAGCATTAAGTAGGTTATCTGCATCTCAGGAAAACTTCAGAGAACTGGAATAAACTTATTTTTGGGGGGTGGGGGGGTACACTTGAAATTCAAGGAAAGTGGTATGCTTGCTCCAACAGAGTGAGAGAATTCAAATAAATTAAGGGGAGCTGTTAATCTGGATGGGGTAGATTGAGTAATAGGTTATGGTGCTACTCTGGGGCAGGCTGTAAATGTACCAGGAACTGAAGTTTAAATGGTCCTGCATCAGGCTACCTGAACTTCCAAACTGAAGATGCCAATTAAGCTCTATAGCGAAGATGCAATCTTGGACATTCTTGGTCAGGAGTAAGTCAATGAAATCAACGATCTTCCCCGTATATAAAGGAGGTAGAGTAATAGGCAGGTAAATACTGACACTGAGAAGGGGACTGCAGAGGGCATTGGCCTTCATAATAAAAGGCCACAGAGAATCCTCCACAGCAGCCTCGCGGGGCATTTGGACCACAACTCCCAGAATTCCCATCCAGCAGGGCCATTGCCTGGGAATTCTGGGTTTGCAGTCCAAACGTGTCTGGAAGGCACCAGGTTGGGGGAAGCTGCTTTACATTGCAACGCACAATCCAGAACGTGTTTACGGGAGAGAAAGCCTGCCATAATTCAGCAGGGCCTCTGCTCACCAGGGGAGGCGAAAAAGGCACTTCCTATTTGAATAACAGAAAACACGAAACAGATTCCACCCCCCCCCGCCCCCGATTACCTGTAACTCAGTTTGGGGGACCCGCAGGCAAGTAGCACACCTTCACCAGCCAAGCGCCCCCAAATCGGAGCGGCTTCAGCTTTTCGCTTTTATACGCTCCTGCCACGGACGAGGACGCTTCCCAGGTGGGCTGGGGGTGGCAGGAAAAGAAGAGGCGGCGGCGATGGGATCCACCCAAAGGCCAAGGAGGGGGAGCAGCACGGGCGGAAGTAAAGGGGCGAGGAGGCATCGAGGGGGTGGTGCCACCCTCAGTACCTGGGCAGGGCTTCGTCCTTCCAGAAGGAGGTCGGGGAAGCCCAGCGCCCCGAGCACTCGCCCTCCTGCAGCCCCGCGGGGATCGCTTCTTTCCGTCCCCGGGAATTTCCCCCTAGGCCCGCCTTGGCGTTACCTGCCCAGCCAGGTAAACGGCGTCCGAGGCCCCTCCCTCACCTGAGCCCAGGTGAAAACACGTGACGCTACGGGCTGCCTGAAAGGACACGCTTCTCCGGAAGGCAAAAGCACTCCCTCGGGAGGCTGCGGCAACGCCCCGCTCTGTCGGAGAAGTTGGCTCCGCGCAAGTTATGAGCCCTCCTTCCTTGCAGAATTTGACAGATCAGACGAAATTAGGATGGTGAAGAATGGACTCAGGTCGCAGAAAGCCAGGTTCTGGCTAGATACCAGGAAAAGTGTCCTGATCGCTGTATGATAGTGGAACCAATGCGCGAGCGAGGATGCAGGTTCTCCCACACTAGAGGAATTCAGGATGTAACTGGACAGCCATCTGAGAGGTCCTGCACTGAGAAGGGGCTCGCTGGCCCCTTCCAACTCTCCTGTTCTGTCTCTCGACTTCTATTTCACCTTCTCTTCAAGGCAGAAGAAATGTAGTTGGAGGCCTGAATCCACTAGATGGCAGACTGGAACTGGGTGTGCTCTTTAATTAATACGGGTGTTAATTGGTTTATCAATGCTAGAATGTTGAGCTGTTATCAACACCGCCTTCTAAATTGTTATAGCATTATTTACATACATATACGTTTTAACATAATTAACACAGTCGTTGCTATTTTTCCACTCTGCATTCCCCCGAGCGTCTGTCTGTCACAGTAGGATAATGCACGGACAGGAAAAGGTGTGTGAGGTTGTGTGTGACCGTGGTGTGTGAATGCATGACTGTGAGAGAGTGTGTAGGAAGGGGTACGTTCTAGAGTGGCCTCACCCACTTTGGGGGGATGTTCCCCCCAGACCAGTACGAGTCCTGAGCTGAAAATGATCCGCACCCCTGCCTTAATGAAATGTTGCTTACATTGCTCTCCTCCTCCTTCTCTCATTCTGGTCCCCACAACAACAACCCTGTGAGGTAGGTTGGGCTGAGAGGCAGTGACCTGCCTGAAGTCACCCAGGGGGCTCCATGGCTGAGTGGGGACTGGAACTCGGATCGCTTGCGTCCCAGATCCACGCGCTTAACCACTGCACCAAACTGGTTGTCTGAAGAAGTGCTTCCTTGGAACAGTCCAGAATCATTTTCATCAGATGAACTGGAGTTCTAGGAAGACAAGAAAAAACATCTCTCCTGATCCATTCCTTTCCCACCATGCCTAATTTTGTAATGGCATAGATTTCAACAAAGGCAGCCCAAATATCCATTCATTAATTATGCCTTAAACCACCCATTCAAAAATCAAAAGCAAATCTTCCACTGATTGTGTTATGGCAGGCAGTCATTTATTCTTCCAATGTTGTCGCCCTTGTCTTTTAGCTGTCAAAAGCTGTCCTATGGGGCGATTAGTGCGGAATACAAGTTTAAGAAAGGAAGGGCAACGGAGCATTTGTATACTTAGACCAAGAAGTAAATCTGTTATGAAGAACACAGGTATCCATAAACATGGAAGAACTTTCCATCACAAAATGGCTCGGCATTATCACCGCCTCCCAAAAAAGAAGCCGTCATTGGACGCTGCCAAAACACAGGCGTAAAAGACGCATTAGCTGCATTGCACCTCCAACACTTAGCCGATTCATTAAACTATTCTGGCAAAGTTGTGATGTCCAATCCACTTGAAACATAATGTTTTGTGACAACATAAAAGGGAAAAAGATTCTATTTATCGTTCTCTCCCATTTGTTGGGGTAGGTATATGAACGAATAGGCATATACTCTCAGAATCCTTGACTCTGGAGGGCTTCTACTCTTCCAGAATAACACCCTGCAGTTACCGGTTCCAGGCCGTATGCTCTGACAAGAGGCAGCTGTGCAGGCATTTGCTGCCAGAGTGATGCTCTGCATCTGTGCGTGAGAGAGGGAGGGCGGGGGGGGGGGGGGGAGAGAAGGCAGAGGATGTGCCATTAGTCAGCAGCCAGAGCTGTGCAGCCAAGAGTGCTTTAAGGCAGCAGTTGCTGACGTCAAGGATGCTTATCGGGGGCTGGAGCCCAGAGGGATGACGTTCGTGCAAGGGGCCTGGGAGCATCTTTGGCATGGAGCGATCGGGCTGCTCATTCAGGCATCCATTCTGCTCACTGTGCCTGATTGGAGCACAGTCCTAGCCTGATCTGATACATACTTGATTTAATTTTTTGAAATGGCCTTGCAGGAAGATAGCCGGAGGTCTTGGTGTTCGTGGTGGGCCATTTGGATGGCCTTGTGTCTCCCACCCATTAATGTGAGACAGAATCCACTTGCGCAGGAGAACATCTCCGTGGCTTGTGCCCCAGAGGTCACACCTGTCTGCTGACCTTGAAGGCCCCTTGTGAACTGCCTAGAGAGTCATTTGGCTAAGGGTGCAGCATGTAAGTGTAATTAACAAATAATAAACAAACAAACTCAGTGGGACTGGCTTTTCCCTCACACAAAATGCTCATCCCTGATGTGGGGAGTCCCTTGCAGCCAGCTGACATATTTCCACAGAATGCCTAGAGAGTTCCTGCAATGGGCCTCCCTCTGTAGCAGGCAGGCAGGGAGAGAGAACCTCTTTCAGCCCAAGGGCCAAATCGTATTTCAGAGACTCGGTCTGGGGCCTGATTCCAATGGTGGGTGGGGCTGCAGGCAAAAGGGTTGGGACCAGAAGTGGAAGCACATTGCAGCAGGCAGCTCTTCCTACGTACGAGGCCATTTCAACCTTTTACAATGGGGGAAAACCTCTGCAAACTTAGGAAACTGCCAGAGGATCAGTGGTCTAGGGGAAAGGGATTCTGGCTAGGGAAGGAGGCATGGCTGCCTAGGATACCCTGTACGAACATCTGCAGGGCACCAGGCTGCGGTGGCTGCTGTAGCTAATGGAAATTCTCTCTCTCTTTTTCCCTCTAATCCTCAGAGGTAATTGGCCAGTATCACCATGGGAAACAGGAATTCAGTTTGCAATAAAACATCAGATCCACCCATCTTCTAGGTCCCCTGAGTTGAAGCTTTGCATTAAAAGGCACCAGGTGGACAATGTTTTATTTTTGTCAACCTATTGAAAAAAATAGACATATACTGGCAGCCAAGTTACAAATGGAAAACTGGAGGAACACCATCTGTCAATGATGCACAGCCCTGAAGCAAGTGTTCTTTGGATTTTCTGAAAACTTCTTCCTGCCTCTCGGCCACCCATTGTTCATGCTCACACACCCCACTAGCGTGAGCATTTCTAGTTGCTTTTCAATAGAATGCAATTATTTTAATCAGTGATGGCACAGACCATTGTGAGGCCAGCCCAACCCAGTTGGCTGCCTGCCTGAAGATGCCTCCCTATTCCCACCTGCCATGTATAGTGGCGCTATGCCTCTGCGCATCAGTAGCTGGGAACAGAAGCAGGAGGGCTCCGCTGCGCACAGGTCCTGCTTATGGGCTTCCCCTGGGCATATGCTAGCCTGAACAGGCCTTTGCGCCGATTCAGCAGGGCTTATGACCGTGCCGACCATGCCAAGGAGGTAGCCACACCTGGGCACAGAGCACGTGTGAGGGCATCTTGCTCCAGGTTTTCCTACCTACTCTTACTTCAGATCCCTGCATGTGTGAACGAGCAAGGCAGACGGGTTTCTGAGGCTGCTGAAAATAGACAGATTCTTTTGAGAGTAAGTTGAAGCAACTCTTCTCAGGTGGCACCTCTCAAAATAAATAACCAGGTTACAGCTGTTGCACAGGCCTGTTTGTCTTCTGGCATTGTACCCCTCTTTGCAAAATAACCCAGTATAAATGATGTTTCCTTTTGGTTTCTTTATGCAGCGTATGCCATTTGTGTTAATGGCTGAATTTTAAAAATGAGGTTTGATGAGGTTTCTTCTTTGAGAGGTGTCTCTTTATGCAGCCTATGCCATTTCCGTTAGTGGCTGAACTTTAAAACATCTCGTTCTCCTGAGGCTACATGGATCCTCAAAGCAGTGCCTCTCATTAGTGTTGTGATCACATCGCAGCTAGAAACCATTGCCTAGGAGCCTCCTTTGATCACGGCCGCTTCCCACTCGGGATATCTGTGTTGGTAAAACTGATTCCACCGTGGCTCGTTATGCAAACACTGTATTGCACAAGAGACTGCGACCAGGGTCCTCAAGGCCATGGCCTGCGGGCACATGTTTTGTTCTCTCAATAACATCATCTGGAGCTAACTGGAGATATTGTCCTTTTAAAGCTCCCAGGCCTACAGAGATGGCCTTCCAGGTGCCTTTGTGATTCTTTCCAAGGAAATTCCCACGATGCACTTCAGTGCAGTGGGGCATGGCAGCCAGTAGAACAGAGAACCCCCAACACCCTCAGCAAGCAGAGGAGACCTGAGCACAAGTCCCCACTCATCCCTGACAAGGACTGAGCGACTCTGGGCCAGCCTACCCTGCAGGGGTGTTGCAAGGATCAAATGTGTGCTACAGACCCTCTCCAAGCTTCGCAAGCTACAGTCCTTGATTAGGAACACAAGAATAGTGAGAACCTGCCTTTCAAGCCAGCAAAACAATTGCTGCACAGTGTGTACTTTCCCCGTGTCTGTTTTGCAGTATCTTTTTGTGTGCATGTAATATGACTGACTTCTGCTTTCAAACATCGAGGGCTCTGTCATTCTTTCTGCAAGGCTTACAATTGCACGAATCACAGTTGTAAATCTCTTCCGTGTCAACCTAGCTTCTGCTACCTTTCCTGAGCGCTGTTTTCCCTTTGCAAGGTTTCAGGGTATTGGTTAAGGCTGACAACACTTAAATAATTTAGTGGCAAGGCCAAGCCAAGATCCAGAAATGCAAATGTTTGGAGTGGAATTTTTCTGTTGGAGGGTTGGGCGGCTGGGATACCATATACATCATTAACAGTAATTGAGGGGCTTTTGTTTTGTTTTGCTTTGTTTTTTGCATTGCTAGAATTGTGTGTTTGTGTTCCTCTCCTTTTGAACATGGAGATTTGGTGGCTTAATGTGCAGTTTGATGTGCAGTGAAAACACTGCAGCATCACCAACCTTAGCTGAGCTACACTTATAAAAGGCACAGCAATATGTGATGCGTTTTCTTCCCAAGGGAGCCATGTGCATCTATTAAAACAACAATCACAAGGGATGTAAATCCCAGTTGATCAAGCATATGAATTTAGTAGATTTCATTAACTAACCAACAATCCATAGAAAAACAAGATGGCCAACCTGGTCCAGGGGCAGGCGGACAGAATCCAAAATCCACAGTTGGGAATGCATGCTGAATTCTAATCAACAGTGCAATCTTATTCATACTCACTCAGAAGTAAGCCCTAACCTAGATACTTTTACTCCCAAGTAAATGTATCTTGGCATGCAAAGTAAATCTGCATGTATTTACATAGGAATGAAAAAAGGAATTTGTTTTTTTTACAAAAAAAAATGTAAGTTTATGTCTCAGCAGTGTTTGTTTTAAAGGCATGTTCTCCCATGTAGAAGAAGGAGGGAATGCATCTTGATTCTCTAGACTTAAAAATGTTTATGTTACTAAGCTTTGCAAAATAGTTTCTGAGCTTTACATTTACACAGAACTCTTTGTCTGGCCAGATGTTTAAAAACAATGGGAAGCCAATGTTTCTGCAAAAGGACATGCTGCACAGCCCTGCCTCTTCATTTTAATTTCTCTTTTTTTGCATATTGCAGCCTGCAGGGAACTCCTCTCATCCTTTTAATCTATAGCACCTGCTACCATGAAGCTTCAGAAGGAGACAAGTTGTAAATGGAAAAGAAGCCCGCTCGCATGTTCAGTGATGCCTCACCATTCCCAAATCCAACCTGCAGTCCATGGCATTCAGTTTGTTCCACTCTGAACTGGCAGCAGCAAAGAACATGGTATTTTATGTAAGAAAGAAAGGGGAAAAGCAAAATGCGCCCCCAACGGGTGGCTGCTGTTAAGCTGGGTACAGTGAGCTGCAGCAATGACATTTGGCTGCCACATAACGCTCGATCTTGCTCTGAGTGGGTCTGTGATTTCCTGCCAACCCATCCCACTGTAAGCCTTATTAATAAAGCCTTATGTAATAATGCTATTGGCAGACACGTTGCAGTATCAGGTGGAGCATCTTGTGGAAGGATGCTGTATGTCAAAGAATGCACTGGGGACTTACAGTCTCATTTCTCTTTCTACAGCAAAGCAACGTGATTAGATAATGTGGAGAAGAACAGAATCACCAGCAACAATCACTTTGAGGTGGAAGGAAGAAAAACACAAGAAACCAGAGCATGTAATTGCTGCTAAGGATGAAACCAACTGACTAAGCGAGATTGGATTTGGCTTTCCTGCAGCAGGAAAGGGCCCCCAAAGCAACCTAGCAAAACCAAAGCAAAGCCCTCTAGCCCAGCCTGTTCACAAGGCCTGGGGCCCTCCCCGAGTAGCACATGAATGCAAAAGCATTGCTCCAGCCATGTTCCCCAGCAAGTGGTACACACAGAGGTAACATTGCCATCTGAACTAGTGGCTATTGATATCCTTGTCCTCTCCGTACCCACCACCCACCCTCCTCCTAGTAGCGTGCAAGCATCCGACCGCTTCTGTTCCCATCACAAACTCAGTCCATTCCAAACATTACAGCCTTTCCTAGTGCTTGTAAAAATAACAACTCAAACCAACATGTCTTGTAAGAGCCTAAATGCAACAAACTAAAGGAAGCTGCCACCCTGCGCTGAATGATGCTTGGTTCACACTACTGTTTGGGGACTTTGGGGTGATGTAGGGGGTTGCGGGGCAGGATTCTTAGCCTCAACCTGACAGACGCAGGTGAATGGCTGCTCTTCACCTGGATAGGCAACCATGCCAAGAAATGCCTTTCTCTTTCAGGCAACCACTGATCCCCCTGATGCCTTTCTCACCTGGCCCCTTCCCCAGGGCTGGTGTCCCCTGCTCCACCAATCACTATAGAAGCCTCTCCTCTCTGAAGTTGCCAAGGTTCCATGTTCTCTCTGCCGCCACCTCTCACAGATGCCGTGGCACAGACAGATGGCGCTCCAGTCCTCTGACGACGCTGACTCAAGCCTGCAATCGCCGTCTTTTTCAGGGGGTGTTGCACTGAGCAACACTTGAAATACATCATAAATTGCTGCCATCTTTCATTGCCAGTAATAATTCTTCTGAAATGCTGCTGTACTAGATGGAAATGTATGTGTGTTTAGAGTGCAATTCCACCCAGATTTATTCCGAGGTAAGTGGATATGGGATTGCAGTCTTAATCGTTTGATCCAGGACTGTTTATATGTTCAATGGGAACTGCAATCTGGTGATTACTCAGAAGTTGGTGCCACTGTGTCCGGCGGCAGTTACTTCTGGAAACTGTATTTAGGCTTGTCTTCTAAAATTTTCTTTCAGCAGTCCTGGGGCAAGCAGTAGGGAAACCTGAGCTATTTGCCTTGGCTAGAATCTATAAATCAGTGTGCCTGGCTGTGAAAGACAAGATGCACATCTGGGGAGAAGGGCGTACTGCTAAAAACCCCAACCCCGTGCATAAGCTCAGTCCATCTCAGTAAGTCACCTGTCTGCAACTCTGCCAGCCCCGATCTCTCCTGAATCGCTCCCTCTTGAGTCTCAAGGTGTGCTCACCGGCTAGCACCTCCTCGGGCAAAGTGCGAAATTAGCATCCACCCGCGAGTAACGCTCCAGCAGCTTTGTGTGAGTTTGCGGAAAGGCATCCAAAGAGCAGAGCGGCCACGCGCGTGGCCAGAATCGCTTAAGGCGGCCAAGTCGTTGGGTGAGGTTGCTCGAAAGAGAAAAGGGGAGGACCGCGGGGCTAAGGGCTACGAGAGTCCTGCGCGCCTGCCCGTTCCTCTCCCCGCAGGCGGACGCGCGCAAAGGTGGTGCAGTGGCTGGACAAGAGGAAGGACCGCGGCCAGAAGGGTGGGTTGGAGGAAGCGATGAGCATCCGATGGAGCTGGGTGGGTACCGGGCGGGGATTAGCTGCGTGAGTGATGCTCTCGCAGCTCCTGTGACTGGCTCCGGGCAGCATCTCTCAGCTCCCTCCTGCCAGCCCGCCTCCTCTCTCCGCCCGTCCCGTTATAAGAGCGCTCGGAGCCGTTCCCTACTGTCAGAGAACAGCAGCTCCGGCAGTGCCTCGCTCTCGGGCACTCTGGTGGTGCCAGCGGAGCCGGCAGAGTCCCCCGGCGGTATCCCCAGCGCCAAGCCCCGGAGCGCCTCCGACGAAGAGCCGGGGCCGGAGGGGGCCCCCGGCCAAGCGAGCCCCACGAGAGCGCAGCCGACGCGCCCGCCCGAGCCTCCCGCGCGCGCCTGGATGCCCGGCGGCGGTGCCGCGCCCCCTGCCGGCCAAGGCATGACACCGCGGCGCGCCTCAGACGCCCGCCAGCCGGAGGCGGCGGCTGCCGCGGCGGCCCGCCGAGAGCTGGAGGTGCGCGGCGGCGGGGCCGCGGCGTCGTCGTCGCTGCCGGCGGCGGTGCGGGGCGCGCTGGAGCTGGCGGAAGCCCGGCGGCGGCTGCTGGAGGCGGAGGGCCGCCGCCGGCTGGTCTCGGAGCTGGAGGGGCGCGTCCAGCAGCTGCACCGCGTCTTCATCGAGGCCGAGCTGCGCATGGCCAACCGCGCCGAGAGCCTGGGGCGCCTGGGCAGCGGCGTGGCGCAGGCCGAGCTGCACCTGACGGCGCACGGGCAGCGCCTGAAGAAGACTCTGCGGCGCTATAAGAAGGCCCGGCCGCCGGCCCTGCTGGCCTCGGCGCTGGGGCTGGGCAGCTGCGTGCCCTGGGCGGCCTGGCGGATGCGCCGCGGTCGAGCGGGCGGCGCGGAGCCGCCGGAGTCCCCCTTCAAGAGGAGCCTCCAGGGGGCGACAGCGCCACCCACCCAACGGCCGTAGCGGGGCGGCGCAGGCTGGCTAAGGGGTCGGGAGCGCACGGGCGTCCGTCTGCTCCCTGCGGAACGTCCGAGGAGGAGGAGGAGGAGGAGGAGGAAGGCATTCGCCGGGGCAGGGGCAGGGACAGGAGCGACGGGTGGCCTTACCAGTGGCAGTCCTCTCGCCTCCCTCCACGCGCTCGTGGCCACCGAGTCCTCCCTGACGCGTTCGCCACCAGCAGAGGATCCCGCGCCCCGCTCCAGCTGCGCCCTTGCAGACGACCGATTCTCGGGACCACCTCATCCGGCGCAGGCTGCACTGCGGGTGGGGCAGCTCCGGTCAGCCTTTTTGACACCCAGATTTTCACATTTCAGATTTAAAAAAATGCTAACGATTTGAGTTGATACCAATAAAACGCGAAACCTCTTAAGCTGAGAAAGGAGCCTTATAAATAACTTAGATCTCAGCAAGTATTCTAAAGATCAGTAATTAGCAAAACACGTTCAATATTAATCAGTGTCCTTAGCTATAGAAATTTCATGTCTAAATTGCAAGATAAATATCTGCAGAGGTGCACGACTCAAGCAACTTGTGCTATTCTTTTGCAGTTCAATTTCTTTAGTTGAAACTCATTTGAAATGTATGGAGCTACGTCAATATACAATTTAACCTTCACAAACAGGATAAATGCTTCCCAATCACCATTACAATTTCCAGTTTTAAAATGTTTCCATCTTTTTATTTAATATAGTCAGTGATACTATTTTACGATATTCCTTAATTTTTGCGAACCATGATTTTCATGTTGGCATTTTTTGAGGCAAGAGTTCTTGATCAATTTGTAAGGTTACCATAATGCTTAGGCGTGAATACATTAGGCTTAAAGATACCATATACCCAGAGGACCGGTTCTTGACCATACTTGACCTTTCATCAAAATTACAGTCTTCGTGCATCTCTGTCACTTGTTGGCCATGCAATCTTAAGGCCGCCTGGTTGTCAGAACCATGGTTCAAAATAATCCGAGAGGCAGCTGTTGGTTTGTTGCTGCCTGCTGGCTTAGTGGATCCCTGAAGACTACGGAGCTGGCTTTTGGGGTGGGGTGGGGTGGGGTGGGGACTATGGTAGGGTGAGATGATAGTGAGGCTCAGCTGGAAAAGCTTTGCCTTAAGAAGCAACATTTTACCACCTGATTGCGGCAGATAAAGTCCAGCCCATTTGGTACTGGTAGGGCAATCGTGCATTGGCACTGATCCTTGGGACTGTTCCTCATGTCTAGGGTTTCTGCATGGTGCATCCCAGACAAAATGGGGAGTTGTGGCTTGAGGAAGCCTTGAGGGGAGCAGAAGGTGGGGAAGTCTGTATCACTTGCTTCTTAGGAAATGAGGAAAGTGACCACTTATCTGCAGAAGCTCCTCTTTTGTCTAAGCATATGCACCTGCTAGTTCATGACAGCTTCTGTATTTTCAGCACTTGGAAACATTTCAATGTGAATAATTCCTAAAGAAGACAAGTTTTCCAGAAACAGGACATGCTGCTTCCATGGTATCTATGGGGCTTTGACTAATGAGGAGTAGGAGAAGAACAAGCCATCAGAAAGAGAAGAACAAGCCATGTTGGAGTGTGTTTTTTGATGAGAGAGTTCCCAGATTATCTGCCAAAGATTCAAGCTCAAAGTTGTTTCACTGGCTATAGGACTTTGATGCAGAGGGCTGGTTTACCCAAATGTTGGCATCTGTTGGACAGACTTTGGCCTTCACCTGAGAACCCTGCTAGTTCTTCCTTGAGACAGGTTCTTCTATCCCAGCAAGCTGCGAACCATGCTTAGCTTCTGATCTTCCACCCCACATCAGCTGCAGGGAACTAGATCCAAGTAAACTGCCTTAATTTTGCCCTTGTACATATGAACGCTTCTCTTATCTCCTAAGAAAAAACAACTAAGGAACTGCAACCAAGCCAAGAGGTACCATGAATTGCCCCTTCCTGCTCTTTTGGACAATACTTCTAAGGGAGGACTCAGAAGCCATGTTTTCTCCAGGGATTGCATCAACTATTCCATAACCAGCTGCACAGCATTTACTGACCCAAGTTGTGGGTGGGGATTGCTTTTTTGAATGTGCAAGGTCTAGCACACAGAAACACTGCTATTTCTCATGTTGAGAATCTGTCCTGATTGGTGGTGGGGTGGGGTGGGGACACAATTCATCCAAGTGTAATGACGCATTGGGGTTAATGTCTGCCCCCTTCCAGTTAGCTGATGGGAACTTTTGAAGGTATTTTTACAGCACTTTTAATGTAGAAAGTGACATTTCCTTGCCATTTGAGTTCCACAGGGTATTTATTTGGGGCATAATATCCAGTGAATATTGTATGCTTGCATCCAACTGGTTTGGGTGTATGAGGCAGTAAAGACATCTAATCTCAGTGTACAAGTGATAGCTGCACTTTAGGTCCCTTCACTGAGGGACTAGATTGAATCGTCCTTCAAAGCATGTACCAACCGAGTTTGCAATAAAGCCACGCTAGTTGTGGTTAGGTAGGGCTGTGTCTTTAGAAGAATGCATTGTGCCCTCTAAGCTGTATTGGGCAAAGTCATATAATATTTTAATTGCAAAAGGAGCTAGAATTTTGTAGAACTTGGCTTGTAATGTATTATTCTTTTACAGCAAAAATAATAGAGTGCTGTAGTAGTTTAAATATTAATGAGAACCGTTTGGCAGGAACTGGGCTGATGGGGAAGAACACATCAGACACTGGGAGACAATGGGAGTAGGGACTGGGGCTGAAGACGATGTGTTCATGACAGCCCCATGCAAAAGTATGCACCGAATCTACAGGAATTGTTTGGATTGTCTCACAGATCTTAAATTTGCAACCAAGAGGGCTAGAAACTTAAGAAAGAAAGATGCCTGACACTTCAGGATTGGAATAAAAGTACCAAACCAACAAAGTGTTATCATCAGCATAATCGGTTGGTTCATCAGTGCCCACAGCAGAAAGGTCTGAGGTGAGGGTGAGAAAAGGATAGTAACGCAGAGATTTCGAGCACAACTCTCTAGACTTTGCCACACACATTTTCAGATGTGTATTTTAAGTGCTAAGTGAACCTTGAACTTTTGTGATGCAGTTTGAGTTTCCACCTTTCCACTTTTTAGGCTCAAACATCAAGAGGTTTGTTCTTGAACACTGTTCTACAAATTACATTTTGTCTAGTATTTGAAAGCGACATTCCCAGTATCAGAAGGGAGAGCAGATGGTGATTTTGACAGTCATTTGCATGGTATCCTAATACTCTTAAGTAAGCTTAGAAATTAATTTCAAGGAGTGCGTGATACTCTTTAAATAGCAACTTTTGAATTGGCCAGATTTACAGAATGTCAATTTTATGTGCTGTTTTTCCCAGCTCTGTTAACAATCCAATATCCAGTCAGATATGTTAAGGCTCTACTGAAATCAGTGTAGCGAGGCTTGCCATCTTTCTTCTGGCTTCGTTCTTGTGCCTTGGCAGCAGCCAGGCTCAGAAATGGCACCAAGGAGCTTTCTGCCTTGCCACCCAGATGCCAGCCATAAATAGGGCTACAAGGCAACTCATTGTCTCTAAGGCTAAAGACGTTGGAACATGTTGTGTGATGGGTGAAGTTCATCATGAAGAGTTCATCTTCATATGCAAACAACTGTAACCGATACACAAATAAGCAAATCTCAACCTACTCAGAAGCAAGCCCTGTTGAGTTCAATGGAGATTAGTCTCAGGTGAATGGGCATAGAACAACGTTGCACTGATAGAGCAAAGCAAATTTGGATAAACGAGGTTTGGGTAATGTGTGTATCTCACTGTACTTAGGGAAGAGGATCAGCACTGACTCAGATCTAGCTCTCTTGCAATATTCCCTGTCCTGAATTGCCAAGCATGGCCCACTATAAGAATGTCAAAGATAGGAAGGTTTATATAGGCATAGATTCCCCCATCCCATCCCCGCCTCGCATTTCTTTTGGCATCAGGAGGGACTCCCATCAATCTTTGTACCCCACCAGGAGTGGGTATATTCACATATTTTTCTGTCTTTTGAAAAGAACTTGAAGCTAATTGCTGACGTGTGCATGTTTAAAAAAAGCAGATTGCTAGCAATTTTGTGAAAGTGCAAAGTGTACCTTAGTGTGGATGAGAAACAGCCGGCCTGTTATGTAATCTTTGCACCCCCATATGCTTTTCATGGAGGCAAGCCGTCTTGCAGATGCAGCATGAGGTCTGTGGTGGGATGAATGTACTGTACATACTTGGCCACGGGCACTCCTTGGAAGAGAGCACATGGTTTAGACTAAATAAACTTATGTTCATTGCTTATTACGTGTCTTTTGAGGATTATTATTTGAGGTGAGATGGAGAAGTAAAGTACCTGCAGAAAATGCTAACATTTGTATTTGCTTCGTCAGCCCAAGGCAAAGATCACAAAAGGCTGTGCAAGCTTTTGAGTTCTTCACAACTCTTCCTCGAGCAGTGCAGTAAAGAAACCAACGCAAGGACAACTGGGTGGTGGTGGGGAAAACAGGTCTGTGATCCATGAATCGTGGAAATCCAGAGCGTCATTCAGACTCTGTAGTGCCATGGGGGCTGCATCTCTGATTATAGACGTAGGTGGAAAGTGGGAAGGGGCAGGAAGCATATATGGCAGGGATTGCTAGCTCTTTTGAGTTAATGGAAATTGAAGGTAATTTTGCAGGTGGGCTTGCAAAACGGCTGCTGTGCAGGACTTACCCATTCATAAACTGGCTGCCTTGATAGGTTTGGCCAATCACAAAGCACCCATTTCCCAGAAGGCAAGCTGATGAAATTAAAGGAAATTATTTTGTTCATGAACAAGTATAAGGCAGAGGTGGGATGCAAGCTCCCAAACACAAAACTATCCTTTTGAAGCTAAATAAAGATGGAACTGGAGGACAGTGCATGACCTTGCAACATGCTAACCTCTCTCAAGAGCTGCCAGGAAGGAGAAGCAAACAATGACAAGCCCTAATTGAAGCTTGAAGCTGCTCCCCACTAGGCAAAATACTGATTAATTGGTCAGCAGAAGGAGCAGGGAGAAACGAGACAGCGTTTATATTGACAAGAGTCAACAGTTTCAGAAGGTGTATTAGGCTGAAAAAAATGCAAGCCAGATTGGAGGGATGCTTTTTCCCAGACTAAGGCTGCAGTTGTACATAGATACACCTGGGATGAACCTCAGTGGGGTTGTCTTGATGGAATTGACATGTATAAGATGGCATCACACAGGCATGATCCACTAATCATGGGAGTCCAGAATAGCACCGTTCAAGATCGAGTGCTTCCAAGTAGGTTCCTGCAGGTGGGAAGAATGGCTCACAAGCGGAATATAAACAAACCCCATGCAATCCATAACATGCTGATCGCTGTTGCGCTAAACATACTTCCCTCCAGCCTGGTGCCATCCAGATGTAATACAACTTTAATTGGATGTGCTGCCTAGGGGTGATGGCACTTGTGGTCCACTATATCTGTAGGATGTCCAGTTGTCATTACTACATACACTACGTAAGCCTGAATGGCACCCCAGGTGTGAAAGCTTATCATTTGTTGGCGCTCTAAAACTGAGTGCCATGAAGAACAAAAGGGGAGGGGCGCATTTCTTTTTCTCTTTGATGAGAGGTGTATCCATGAGGTTTCTTCGGATCCCAAATAGCATGACCATGCATCTCAGGACCAAACTGCAAGGCACTCTGTGCTTTTAAGCATTAAAATTTCTCCCCATGTGAGGCATTTAGAAAGTATCTGCCCGAGAGCCAGCAATAGCCTCACTGTTAATGCAGCCCCTCAGTCCAATCATGTTCCCAGCCCAAGAAGGACACCTTCATGTACCAGAGACTGTCCAAAGCAAGAGATACTGTAGCAATACCCATTCTGGAATTTCTAGAGAGTTTGGGCTTATTTTCAAGGTCAGCTCTTCCAAAATATTCATCGTGGGGTGGCAACTTGTGGCCATCCAGAACTTTCAGCTTACAACTCCCATCAGCCTTAGCCAGCCAAGCCAATGGTGAGAACAAAGGGAGTGGTAGGCCAAGTCATCTGGAGGTGACACCTTGCTGTCCCTCTGCAGTGATTTAGAATCATGCCTGCGAGTGATGAGAAGAAATGAATGAAGCTTTTTGCCACAGTATGATTTGATTTTCATTGGCTTGAAGGACGAGCCCAAGAATGGGAAGAATGACACACACAGCCCTGTGCACATTGTGTCACACATGTGTTCTCATGACCTTACAGGAGCTTGGGAAATAGGCTGAAGGCTGCAGCGCTGCGCTGAAATCATTTACGTAAATGCTGTTGCACAGGCTAAACTCAGTGCGGCTGCCCAGCTTTAGATTCAAAGTGCCATTTGTAGCTGAGGTGCTTCATGTGCAGCTGGAGCAACCCTTGATTCAGATGGGCTGTGGCGATTTTAAAGGAACGTCAGCAGTCTGTTGTTCTGACTGCTGAAATTCTCCCTCCAGCATTTTCCATCTTCCTTAGCAAGCCCGGTGATTGTTCCTATAGCTGCTGCGTCATGATGTACAGACCCTGCGTCACAGTGCTGAGTCAACTCCTGTGGTAGAAAAGGGCCTCATCTGGCGCTGACTCATGCCTCCGGCTTCTGCACTTTCTAGCTGAGAAGCTGCTTTCTCCTATGTGCCTTCTGCTCCAAGACTCACGGCAGAGGATAGGCATGCTGTGGAAAGTCAAAGGCAGAAGACAAGGAAGACTAAACATGAGATGGATTAACTCTATAAAGGATGTCACAGCCTTGAAATTACACGATCTGAGCAGAGCTGTCATAGATAGAGAATTCTGGAGATCTTTCATTCATAGGGTCTCCATAAGTCCGAGATGGCACATAATCACAAGCAGCGCTCAAGAAATAAATATGCCTGTTGGATGTTCTAGCTTGCATTTCCTGCACTGAGCCAGAAGCTGGAATAGATGGGTTCCCATAAGATCCCATGATTAGGAAGCAGGTGATGAGGGAAATCCTTCTTTGCTTGAAACCCTTCAGAGATGCTGCCAGTCAGAGCAGAAATATATTGGGTTAGAGGGGCAGGAAGCCTGGCCCCGCCTGATATAACACAGCTTCTTCCTATGTCCATTCTCCTTTCCCCACCTCCTGGCCAACAGGGCCAGCTCTACCATTAGGCAGATGAGCCAAGGCCTCAGGAAGCAGACGGAGAAGGCTGGGGCAACCTCCAAGCCATTCCTCCTGAGGTGGGTGGGCTAGTGCTCCATGAGGGTAATCCTAATTTGTGGATGGGGTTGTGCTCATGGATACCTCCTGTAATGCTCAAAATAGAAGCTGCAATGGATAAGGGTCTCACCGGCATGGGTGTCACTGGCCTCCCCTGTTCCCGAGTCCCCTGTGCCTGCCCCCGTGTTGGAGCTGTGTGCACCCCCGCTCATAGGATCCTATGTTGCTGCCTTTCACGAAGTCAGACTATTGTTCCTTCTAGTTTAGTACCGCCAGCCCCCTCAGTTGGAACTGGGAACCTTCGGCATGCAAAGCATGTGTTCTTCCACCCAGTCAAGGCCCCCCGAGCTTGCCTGCTGCCCTTGGGAGGGGTGGAAGATGCTGTCCTGTCATCAGAGGGGATTCCAGTCCAGGAGGCTTCTGGAGCAGGGGACCATCTTGCTCTTAGCCTCAGGTGGTCTTGGATCCACTTGGCTGACCACCTTCAGAAATCAGGGTGCCTGCAGGAAGAGGAGGTGGGGAAGGCAAAGCAGGTCCTCCCTTCCAGCCACTGCCTTAATCTCATCCAGGTCCTCACTGGCCAAATGCAGAGTGCAGAGGATGATTTTAATAGCAGCTTAGAGGACTCAAATAGGAGAAAGAACACATTATCTCCCAGAGGGTTTCAATTAAGGGTATGAAATGCACAGCTTGGCCTTAAATCCTCCCATTTCAATCCCCTGCCCAGTGCACGATTATTTGCAAATCAGCTTTTGACCCCTATTATAGAAAAATCTACTTACAACGAATGGCAAAGAAAACAGAAAGAACCCCATGCTGTCAATGAAAAGCACGGAGACAAATATGAAGGCATTTTGTACTTTTCCCCGCAACAGAAATATCCCTTGGTCCAGTGCATGTGTGTTGTCATTGTCCTAAGCTTTTGCAATTTTGCACTGCTCCAGGGAGATGAAAATGTCCCATGAACATTCATGACTTGGTTCTCCAAGGTTAGATACTGTATTTACATTAGCATATATCTGTTTGCTACGCCAGCATAGCCTCATGCATTTCTCCCTCTCCCATAATAGCACAGACTGGTCATGCCCCGTGAATACCATTTTCTGAGAGTAGTCGCGACACTCTCAAAGTTCCTGAAGTGCCCACCAATATAAAAAAATGGAGGACCCCTGTCTGGCTGCAACACTCCAGTGATTCACACAGGGGTCTTTCCCTGCACTACCTGGAGATGCTGGCACCTGAGCCAGGGACTTCCTGCTGCAAAGCAAGCATTCTGAGAACAGGCAAGAAGAGGAAGCAATGCAGACCAGGGTGGATAGCAAGGCTGCTTGGACACCTAGGACCTGCCTGGTGGCTTTCTCTTCCCACAAGGGCATGTGATGGACTCCCACTCCCCAAACTGAGGCAGAAGAGCCCGGGACCTTCTCCCCCTCCCCAGTAATCAGAAAGCCATGTGAGGTCTCTACCCTGGAAAATGTCAGAGTTCCAAGGTTCATCTTTTCCTCACTGTTTGAAGATGGGGACAATGTTGGCCCTTCTCCAGTCATCTGGCACTTCTGTTTTCCAGCATTTATTGAAGATAGTAGACAGTGGTCCTGAGAGTCCCTCTGCTAAGCTATTTTATAACTCTGGGATGGAGTTCACCAGGCCCTGGAGATTTGAATGTGTTTATTCCATCTAGGTATTCCTTGACCACTTGTCTGTCACACCTGGGCTGCCATCTCTCACTTTCAGCCAGTACTTCCTCTTGGTTGTAGATTTGCTTGTGGGAGAAGACTGAGGCAAAGTAGGCATTGAGCTCCTCCTCGGGATGGTGTGCCCGTGCCTATGGAGACTATCACGATGAGTGCCTGAACTTTCACATGTTCTACTTTAGCCTCCAATCTGATGAGAAGGTATTGCCTTCCAGAAGCAGCGATGCTGAAGCAGCCAGGAAGGAATGCGGCATGCAAATAAGGTGGGCGTGTCTGCCTCGGAGTTGGGTTTATGACATGTGCTTCTTGAGCCCACTGAGTGGCACTCTGGAGGTAGTGTCTCTGGGAAGGCCTTAAATGCCTAGCTCTCCATGAACACTGATACAATGAAGGGCTTGGGCAGGTGCTTGAGGGGGAAGGATACAGCTGCAGGGCTGGTTCTGGTGCTGTCAAGATTATTCTTGGCTCTCCCAACCTTCTCCTTGCCAGCCAGTGCAAGCAATAGTATTGGGAGCCATAACAAGACAGTCATCATAGGTATGAGACTGGAGAACAGCTCTAAGCCAGGGACTGGGATCTTGAGGAAAGGAACAATTCAAGTGGTGGAAGAAAGCCACATCCAGCTTCGGATTTATGGCCAGGGCATCCATGAGCGTATCTGGAAGATGGTCTACTTTGCTGAAGCGTCTGCCTTTGAGACTGCAGCTGGTGGTCCAAGCAAGGACCCTTGCTCCGAAAAGACAAGTGATTTGGTGGTGGAACCATACAGTCTTGATGTACGGGATACTTCTGCAGTGCTGTCTGTGATGGTCCAAACTCTGCGGAAGAACATCCACTACAAAAGCTACATGATGTGTCTTGGAAATAGTTCTTGGCAGGCACAGCGCTGGCTCAAGAACCCCGATCTGTTCCTTCGTGTGGTTGAGGGGAAAACATTGGAGCTGCCTTTTTGGCTCAAGATCATCTTAATATTTTTCTTCCTGGGGCTCTCGGGCATGTTTAGCGGCCTCAACCTGGGCCTGATGTCTCTCGACCCAATGGAACTCCGCATTGTGCAGAACTGTGGCACACCCAAGGAGAAGAAATACGCCACCATGATCGAGCCCATCCGCAGGAAGGGCAATTACCTGCTTTGCTCTTTGCTTCTTGGCAACGTCTTAGTCAATGCCTCTCTCACCATATTGATTGACAGCATTTTTGGGGAAAACCTGGTGGCTATCATGATCTCCACTTTTGCCATTGTCCTCTTTGGGGAGATAATCCCACAGGCCCTCTGCTCCCGACACAGCTTGGCTGTGGGAGCCAACACCATCTTCATCACCCGATTTGTCATGTTGCTCACTTTCCCACTGTCTTACCCCATCAGCAAAATCCTGGACTACATGCTTGGCAAGGAAATGGGGACCATGTACAACCGGAAGAAACTGATGGAGATGCTGAGGCTGACAGAGCCCTACAGTGGCCTCCTGAAGGAAGAGCTGAATATTATCCAAGGGGCCCTGGAGCTCAGTACAAAGACGGTGGAATATGTCATGACCCCGCTACATGATTGCTTCTTGCTGAACAGCGACGCCATCCTGGATTTCAACACCATGACGGACATCATGGAGAGCGGCTACACCCGCATCCCCATCTACGAGAAGGAAAGGCCTAACATAGTCGACATGCTATATGTCAAGGATCTCGCCTTTGTTGACCCTGATGACTGCACCCCACTCAAGATCATCACCAAATTTTACAACCACCCAGTTCATTATGTCTTCCACAATACCACGCTGGATGCTGTGCTTGAGGAGTTCAAAAAAGGTACTGAAGCAGTGGATCTAAGGTCAGGTTTCATCTCTGTTGGCATGATCTCCGAATAAGCAAAAGTGAGGGAGCCCTGACAAAATTCCCTTGAAGACCATCTCTCTTTACTGGGCTCTGCCCCTTTCCTCCAACCACTGGTCTTCCTTTGGTGGTTTCCTGGTTTTGGTGCAATTTCCCCCTTGTTCTGAAAGGTTCAAAAGCCTCTCCTAAGATTTAATTTCAGCACTGAAATGTCCTGTTTTTCCATGTTTGGACTCCACCCTTTCCCCCATTGTCTTTCCCCTCACGCACCACTTGAATGCAGCTGCTGAGGAGTCTCTGAAAATGAATTAGACTGAAAGAGGTTCCCCACCCAGTGTAAAAGGCATTGGTTATAATCTGGAGTAGGTGACTATGCAGAAAGAGGTCACCGTCTAAAAAGGGCAGCTCCTCTCAATTAAATAACATGAATAATATGTGTTTTCTGTCCTGGGGCAAGCTCTGAAAAAGCATTTGGTTCTGCAAGCCAGGACTGGGAAAATGCCAGCCACAATTACTGTCTGTTGGCTAAGTGCTTCTAACATCTTTGGCACCCCACCCCCACCACAGTTTTAAATATTTCTGAATTATAATTTGATACAGTGAAAGATTCTTCTTATTTTGTATATTTATCCCCCACCTTTTCTTTTTGGGGAAAAGAAGAAACACCATAAGAAGGATTAGAAATACTAACTACTGGACACAAATTTTAAAAATGACAATCTCTACCTTGTAGGTTTACAATCTAAAAAGTACGATGTGAAAGGACACCAAGATGGTGGAGGAAGTAGAAAACAACAAGTATCGTATGTAGGCTATTGGTTGAACTGAAACTGGGGAGATGGACATTCAAATCCCCATTTAGATACAAAGCTCAGGGTGACCTTGAGTTAGTTAGCACCTCTTAGCCTAACCTACCTCAGAGGGTTCTTGTGAAGAATTTTGGACGAGGGAATTGGGCAATCTGTCTTGAGCTTTTTGGAGGAGGGTGCAAAAAAAGGCAAACAAGAGCCAGAATTTTTTTTAAATTGCATTCACAGTACATCTTATTTATATTTCCTATTTTTTCTGTTGAAGGTAAAGGAGTAATGGTAATTTGGATCAGTTCCGCCCATTTCTGAATAAATAAATAAATTTCCAAAATGGAAGCAGGAGCTAACTGCCAAGAGTTGTAAGAAAAACTATTATGTAATATGAAGACAGGACAACCTTCCCCAAACTGGAGCCTTCCAGGGGTTGTCCTGCAAATTCCAGCACCCCCCACCAGCATAGACAGAAGATGCATGGCTGAGTGGGGGATGCTGGGAGTTGTAGTCTGACATGTTTGGAGGGCACCAGGTGGGGGAAAGCTGGGGAAGAATGTCCCATGTGTTGTTTATTCTTTTAAAAAGCATTACCTGGGGTGGCCTGACCACAGTAATATATCCAAGGTCTATCCTACAGGTAAATCTCACCTGGCTGTCGTCCAAAAGATGACGGAGGTTGAGCAAGACCGTGTCTGTGAAGTGGTGGGTGTGATAACCTTGGAGGATGTCATTGAGGAGATAATCAATTCAGAGATCCTGGACGAATCGGATATCTACAGTTAGGTTCTTTCATATAGGTCCTATATGTACTAGGATATCTACAGTTAGGTTGCCTTTTTGCTCGGAAACAAGAGTGTGTGTAGGAGACTTTCCCTCCACCAAGCTTTCCCAACCTGGTGCCCACCGAACTGCAATTCCCATCAGTCCCATGCAGCATGGCCAGTGGGAGTCGTAATCCGAAGCCCCTGGAGAATACCGCTTGGGGAAGGCTGTTTGTTTCAGAAACGGCTGCCAGCGGTGTTCGCCCAGCCTACAAGCTTTTCTTCATGAGGCATTTATTGTGTGTTGTGCTTATGTTTTGTGCTTATTCTTTGTGCTTATGGGCTCTTCAGAGGATGCTGGGATTTTCCAGCCGCATGCCTGTTTTTAAGAATGCTTTCCCAGGTTTTGTTAGGGCCGGGAAACAGGGTATTATTTTGGAAGGCAAAAGAAAAGTTATTTTGTTAGTTGCGTAATTGTAGCATTTTGCCAGAGCCCATGTAGCAGACAAGCAGAAAAGGAAACAGACTTTGTGTAGCTCTGATCTCAGCTCTGCACCGAAGGCGAATGTAGATACAGCCTTGCATAGAAAAGCTCTGCCCTGGAGGTCTTTTCTTTCTTGTGGCAAGGAAGGTGGGCTGTGTGTCCTTTGCTTGAACAATCCTTTCTCTGAAGGGCTACCCAGTCCAACTCTGGGTGAAAGATGAAGAAGCAGAAAAGTTGGACTACAGCACTAATTACAGCAATTTAAGCCTGAATCATCAACGAGCATATGCGGCTTTTCCGCAAACTGGTACCCTTTGGGGTGTGCATCAGTGGTGAGCTGATGCAGCTGGCTGCAGCTGCAGGCTGCCTTCCCCAACCCGGCTCTCTCCAGATGCACTGGACTGCAATTCTCACAATCCCCAGCCAACATAGCCGGTGAGTGTGGATTATTGGAATTGTAGTTCAGAATACCCGGAGGGTGCTGTTTGTCTCCTCTTAGGATCTTCAGTAAGGGCTCCCTTTTGGTCATCCTCACCATAGGAGTCTTGGCCAGTGATGGGAGAAAGTGGGGGCTGCGCATGGATTCCTCCTCCCGGACGGGCTCCCCTGCCAACTGCTTTGATGTGCTTCTCTGTCAGGAAAAGACCTTTCTATTCCCCGTTTTTAAAAAGTCCTTTGCTGATCCATGGTATGCTGCTGTTTTAAATGTGGGCACTGGAAGGTTTATTTTATTGTCATTGTTAATTCTGTGGAAGTTGGCTTGGGAATGTGTTGAAGGGCAGGCTATACATCTTTTAAAAATTAATAATATACATGTAATAAACAAGCAACCAAGCAAACTGCTTTTCTCCAACTGAAAGGTGGGGATATACATTCATCCAAACAGTATATTAAGAAAAAGAATGCCTGTGCCTTCTGCATTCCATCTGTAATATGTGGGACACAGAAGAATCTGTCAGATCCTTTTGATAAGTGTTGCAAGGACAGGAGAATCATCCAGCAGCTGTGCAAAAGTAACATGAGGTGGGGAGGGCACAGCCTAAAGCCCCCCACTGAAGGGAGCAGGACAGGGATGTGCCAAGTTTCACCTCTTGATCACAAGCCATTTCATCTCAAACTCCTTTTTCTGGGCCATCTGCAGAGACCAACATTACTTTCCAAATTCTCTTTAGTGATCATGAGGACTAGAAACACATACCTGTTTTAGATAAAACCTCTGATTGTGGGGTTCCACTATCTGCGTTTTCTCCCATCCCTTTTGAACCCTGTGCAGGGTCCAGCACTGCTTCTGCAATTGTGCCCCCGTAACAACTGTTGCAGGGACTGCAGGTGGTGCAGTGGTTTAAACCGCTGTGCTGCTGGGCTGGTTGATTGAAAGGTCGCCGGTTCGAATCTGCACAACGGAGTGAGTTCCCGTTGCTCTGTCCCAGCTCCTGCCAACCTTGCAGTTCGAAAGCATGCAAATGCAAGTAGATAAAAAGGCACCACTTCGGTGGGCAGGTAACAGCGTTCCGTGCACTTTGGTGTTTAGTCATGCCGGCCACATGACCACGGAGACTGTCTGCGGACAAACGCTGGCTCCCTCGGCCAGGAAACGGAGATGAGCACCGCCCCCTAGAGTCAGGCATGACTGGACGTAACATCAAGGGGAAACCTTTACCTTTTTTAACAACTGTTGCAGAGTGATCCTTTCTTTGCCTACCTCCTTTGCAGCCGACAACCGCACCAGAAGACGAGTCACCAACTCAAGGAAATGGGACTTCTCTGCCTTCAAGGGCAATGACAGCGAAGCAAAGATCTCTCCTCAGCTCCTCTTGGCTGCACACCGCTTTCTCTCCACTGGTATGAGCCCATCAGCAGTGGCTGTTGGCTGTTGGGTCATCGGGTTTCAATCTGAAATGTAAAGCAGCTTTCTTTTTATTTGGGGATGGGGGTGGATATGGTCTGGTACCATGCATAGCTCCTTAACAGTTCTGGCCAAATGCAGCAGGGATGCACTGCCCCTTGGATGCTGGAGCCTATAAGGCCCACCTTTGGGGCAAAAAGGCACCTGCACGACCAAGCTGCCCACACACGAGAAACAGCGGCTGCCACTTCTGCATTGTCCGAAAAGAGGAAATGCAGGACCAGAGAGGGGATGAAAGAGGACACCAATCTGTGTAATGTTTGTGCATACAAATGCACATTATGGGAGAAAACGAAGAACAAATGCTTATAAATTAAGTCAGCACAGAAGGTACCCCACCTCAGAGAGAGGACTGCGTGGGTGACCAGTCTCTGTCCACTTCCTGGGCCTGAGTGTCAGCTGCTGGACTGCACTATCAAGGCTGAACAACCACTATGGGCAGCGGTTCTCAAGGCCAGAACCGAACAGGACAGCCCTAAAGAGAGGGCCCCTCAGACCGCTGCTAACTCTCCAAGAGAGAGAGCTTCCCTCAGCGAAGTACGACCTCTTGGAGAGGAATCCTTCCAAATGGTGCAGGTAGCTGCTTTTGGTGGTGTGTGGAGAAGAGATGCACCCTGTCTGGGGTTTCCTTTGGGCATTCTCTGACTCCGATGCTCTCTCCCCATCCTATAGAGATCCTACACTTTTGCCCTAGCCTCATCTCTGAGAAATACCTCCTGCGCCTCTTGAAGCACCGCAATGTCACTTGTGAGCTCAAATTAGATGAGGGGAACAAGGATGCCCCGGGCAATTACCTGTACGAGAGGAGTAAGCCGGCCGACTATTTCATTCTCATCTTGCAGGTACGTTGCGGATTTCTAGACACCAGTCTTCCCACCCTGGTCCCAACAGACGGTTGCAACCTCCTCTCCCATCAGCCCCAGCCAACTTGGCTGATGGTCAAGAATGTTCTGCAAAGGCAGGATGGAGGGTCATAAAACTGGTTGTAGTGGAGAAAGTGGATTTTTAAAGCTTCTCTTGTAGTGCTAGAGCCCAAAGGGCCCATCCAGTGAAGCTGATTGGTGGGAGACTCAGACAGCCAAAAGGACATCTTTGTTCATGCAGTCATGGGGTGGCTACTGGTCATGTGGGCAATATGAACCAGGATCAGGGTCTTTTAATATAAGCTTCTGGGCAACGGAGGAAGAGGTGCCTTCTTGCCCCATTTGTGGCTTCCTAGCCACACCTGGCTGGCCAGAGCAGATGAGAAGGTTAGATTAGAAAGGCCTTTCACCTGATCCTGCACAGCATTTCTGAAGCAGTCAGGTGGCCTCCAGCAGGTGGCTTTTAAGGCCTATGGTGCTTTTCTTACCACATGCCCCACCCTGGCTGCTTGCAAGGATGAGAATCCCTCTGCTACATAGAATCATACAGGTAGAAGAGGCCTAGCAGGCCATCAGGTCCCACCACCTGCTCAATGCAGGATTCAGGTCACCCATCCAGGTTTCAACCTGGCCCAATCTTGCTTAGCTTCCAAGGTTGGGCTGGATCAGGCACTTCAGAATACAAGAAACAACAACATACAAGACAAATTCTTACAGCCTCTGTTGCATTTGACTCATCTATTTTTTTTTTTTTTTTGCTGGCCAAGCCTCTTCATTAAATAAGAAGATGAGAAGAAACATTGTGTGATAGTGTTCCTCTGAGCAAGCACAAAGTGCCTGTCTCATGCAACCGAGAAACTGCAGTCTGTCCCCACTAATTTAGAATTAGGGCTTCCTGCTAGGGCCTCCCATGCAAGCTTAAGGTCCAAAGCTTTTCTGTTCTCATTTTTGGCCATGTGAATGAGTGGGTTGCATGGGTATTGCCTACACATAGCCTGAAAAGGCAATTGTGCAGTTCTAGCTGTGGCAACAGGGGATCCCAGCTTGATTCTTCTGTATTGGAACAGCAGGGCTGCGGGTTCTAAGGTTACCTCTCTGTTCTGTTACAGGGGATGGTGGAAGTGGAGGTTTGCAAAGAAAACATGAAGTTTCAAAATGGCCCTTTCTCATACTATGGGGTCATGGCTCTGGGACCATCTGTCCCAGGAGGTAATCTGCAATGTCTCTCCCTCTGAAATCACACCTCCTCCTCACCTAATGGCTGAGTCCTGGACTTTCATCAATCCTAATCAATCACAGGGAAGGAGGCAACAAAGAAAGGGGTTAGCTGGAATTTTTGCAAAAGGGAGACCTTTGATGAGTGCTGATTAAGCCAGGCAGAAGAAAAACAAAGTTGAAAGAGATGTAATTCTAGTGGGGATGGTGAATCAACTCCAAACAAGATAATAACAAAGGCTTCCCACTATGCCTCCTGGGCCTCTTTTGAGGCTGGTGTGATCCAATACGTTGTCAAACGAGATACTGGCATCTAGTGGTTTGACACAGAAAGAGTTTCCAGAGGCAGGTGCTCGGATCTAAAGTTTGCAAAGCTCAGAAGATCAAGGCCTCTTCTCATTTCTTTCTCTTGCCTCCTCCTTCCTTCCTTCCTTCCTTCCAAAAAGAGCCACCTTGAAAAGGGGCTTAGGGAGAAAGGGATATTTAATGGACAACATATTCTCCCTCTCACCATTATTTCTGCCTTCCCTCCCCAGAAGGGCCGATAAAGCAAATCCTATCCAAGGACAGGCCTGGCAGCCTTGCTTAACTTAACAAGCGGCTGCGGTGGCTCTGCCACTGCCTGTCCGCCGGGTCTGATACGCCCCGTGGGTGTCGGCACTCATGAAAAAAGAAAGAAAGAAAGAAAGAAAGAAAGAAAGAAAGAAAGAAAGAAAGAGTTATCTAATCCCGGGGGTTAGGATTTATGAATTGCCAAGAGAGGACATGCATCACCCAAAATAAATAAAAAAGGACACTAATCTGCACACCTTTGCACATGTTAGTTTCATGCATGTTCAGAATCCAATATAATGGAAATAGAAATATGTTACATCTTGTCAAGTACCTGCGTGCCCACCTGTCCAGGTGCTCGTGTTGATGGGCAACAGTTCCAGTGGCTTCTTAACTTTAAACCAGGACAGCCCTTCAAATTGAGGATGCTCTCGTTGTCCTTACAGTCCACCTTGACCTGGCACTGTTACAACTGCAGTTATGTCTGAGTTGGTGGCCTTGAATGATGTGTGTCTCCATCCCCCACCCCCTTGAGAGGCTGGAATTATGAGCAATTGCTCCGAAATGTGTGTACTCCTCAGTTCCCCACCCTAAGGCAAGCCCGGACAATTCAAAGTTCACTTTTACAACACAAAAGCTGCAACAGATAGCAGCTTCTGTAATTGCAGTTCAAGAACTATCTAGTTACAAATTTAAATGGCTGAGGCAGAAGTTTCTATTTCTGATTCTTAAGAGAGGGCAAAGAACCTGTGGGAAAATGGCATGGCATGAAGACCCCTCTTCGAAAGAAGAGATTAGATCCCCTAAAATTGCATCCAGGGCAGCTGACTCCAACCTGTGCACTGGTTGTAGCTGAAGGTGAGTCGCCAGCCCATTTTCAAGGTGGAAATAAGCTATTTTATATTTTTGATTGCTTAGGCACCTGTCCAGAGAAAGGAGGGGTCACACCAATGAGTAAGTAAAGTTTTCTATGAATAGCTGTTTTTCAATTGTGTTGTGTTTTCCAGTTAGTGATCCCTTTCATCTGCCTTTTCCCTGCACCTTTTAATCCCGCTGGCATTTTTACCAAGACTACAATCTTCTCTTTCTTGCGAACATTTTTCTTTCTTATAAACCTCTTCTAGAGAAGAATTGCCCCTGTTCATTTTCAGTTAATTTGCACTTTCCCTCCAAATCTGGTTACTAGATCTGCAGTCTACCACGAAGGGTAGTTTGATTCTTTCTTGTCCCTTCTCTCATTGAGCCTTAGCAACTTCCAGGTCTCGTTCAAGTCTTTAAAACTTCCAGGTCCTCTTTCAAAATAGATCACACCAAAAAGGCCAAAAAGCATCCATCTGGGAGCCCAGACTAAAACTCCCACTGTCCCACTCAGCAAGTTCTGCTGGCGGGGATGATAGGAGTTGTGGTCTGCCACAACGGGAGGGTGCTGGGTTGGGAAAAGCAGCGGAAGGAGATGCTGAGGCAGAGGAGGCATTGAGAGAGGGAAGTGGCTGGGAGAAGGAAGGAGCGGAGAGGGTGAAGGAGAGTGGAGAATGCAGTGCCTTAGCTCCGTGCCGTTTTTGTTCAGCTTTAGAGATGAGCTCCATGGCCTGCCTGAGCAGTACGAATCGCATCAGCTTTGAACACGTGCTGCCCATCCTCAGTGGTAACATCAGCACCAACCAGGTTTTCCCCAGCTCCAGCCCACAGTATGTGGCAGACTTCACTGTCCGTGCCATCACTGACCTTCTGTACCTCAAGGTGAGGCTTGGATGATCGATGGTTTGATGCATGAGAGGAGATTCTGGGAGAGGTGAAGGGTGTCCGTAGAAATAGCTCATCACTATATATTGTGGCTCAAAAAATTCATCCCCTGTTGCCAGCTACTGTGAGGATGGAAGCACTGCTACCCCACTGATGAATCTGCTGGTTCAAAGGTATGTGCACGGTCGCACTGTGCTGCTGTGCAATTGACCTTCCGTCTCTGAGTTCCTGCCTTTCCCCTCTCCCTTTCTCTCCTGCACAGATCACACGGACTCAGTATCAGAACTGTCTGATGGCCTCACTGGTAGACAGCAACACCAGCGAGAACCAGCCCCTCGAGACCCCCTCCATCCTCAGGAAGCCTGACCTCCTAATCCCCTCCCAGGGCTCAGTCAGTGTCTTTCAGGCCAAAGGTCAAGGAGAGAAGTCTGTGTCCAAATGAGGATAGTTGTGCATCATTCCAATGGATCACACGGATCGGATCCCAAAGCCCGAGTCTGTTGGCTCAGCCAATATGAGCTGCCCAGGTGGAACTTTGTGGTCCTTCGTTTCCCTGAGATGATGAGGGATCAGCCCCAAGAGGGGAATCACAAATATTGGGATTTCCCATTCTTATCAAATTATGATGTGTGCTCAGTATAAGATGGGATGTATATGTATGAGTTGGATAATAAAATATGCAATTATTTTTCCTCTTTCCAGTTTTTGGGTTAACTATCCAAGAAAAGGAACTGCAATATGGATTCTGGGGGGATTTTACTACTCATAATTGTTTATGGGTTCTTTAGATGTCCCTGTAATTTTGCTTCTGTGCCTAAAGAGCACTTGTGCTAAATTCCTTTAAAATATGGAAAATGCAGCATTTGAGAAGCAACCACTCTTGAACTACAGGGCTATACCGGAGTGCCATCTAGAGGTTGCATGATGGAAAAGCAGAAAAGAAATGCTTGACATGTATAATGAAACTGAAAGTAAATACACCAGATTAATGCAGTCTTAATGGCCTCCTAGGGACTGCAGGTGGCGCAGTGGTTTAAACCGCTGTGCTGCTGGGCTGGTTGATCGAAAGGTCACCGGTTCGAATCTGCACACGGGGTGAGCTCCCGTGCACTGTCCCAGCTCCTGCCAACCTTGCAGTTCAAAAGCATGCAAATGCAAGTAGATAAAAAGGTACCACTTCGGTGCTGAAGAGGCTGAAGTTGACCGGTTCTATGAAGGCCTACAACACCTGCTAGAATTAACTCCAAAAAATGATGTCCTTATCATCATGGGGGATTGGAATGCTAAAGTAGGAAACCAAAAGATAACTGGAATAACAGGCAAGTTTGGCCTTGGAGTACAAAATGAAGCAGGACACAGGCTGGTAGAATTTTGTCAAGAGAATACGATGGTCATAACAAACACTCTTTTCCAACAACCCAAGAGACGTCTCTACACATGGACATCACCAGACGGTCAACACAGAAATCAGATTGACTATGTGCTCTGCAGCCAAAGATGGAGAAGTTCTATACAGTCAGTAAAAACTAGACCAGGAGCTGACTGTGGCTCAGATCATGAGCTTCTGGTGGCAAAATTTAGGCTTAAGTTGAAGAAAGTAGGGAAAAGCACTAGGCCACTCAGGTATGACCTAAATCATATCCCTGATGAATATACAGTAGAGGTGACAAATAGATTTAAGGAATTAGATCTGATAGACAGAGTGACTGAAGAACTATGGACGGAGGTTCGCAACATTGTACAAGAGGCAGCAACTAAAACCATCCCAAAGAAAAAGAAATGCAAGAAAGCAAAATGGCTGTCTGAGGAAGCTTTACAAATAGCTGAGGAAAGAAGGGAAGTGAAAGGCAAGGGAGAAAGAGAAAGATACAAACAATTGAATGCAGAATTCCAGAGAACAGCTAGAAGAGATAAGAATGCCTTCCTAAATGAACAGTGCAAAGAAATAGAAGAAAACAATAGAATAGGGAGGACCACAGATCTCTTCAAGAAAATTAGAGATATGAAGGGAACATTTCATGCAAAGATGGGCATAATAAAGGACCAAAATGGCAGGGACCTAACAGAGGCAGCAGAGATTAAGAAGAGGTGGCAAGATTACACAAAATAACTATACAAGAAAGAGCTTAACATCCCTGATAACCACGATGGGGTGGTCACTGACCTTGAGCCAGACATCCTGGAATGTGAAGTGAAATGGGCCTTAGGAAGTCTGAGCAACAACAAAGCTAGTGGAGGTGACAGCATTCCAGCTGAGCTATTCAAAATCCTGAAAGACAATGCAGTTAAAGTGCTACACTCAATATGCCAGCAAATTTGGAAAACTCAACAGTGGCCACTGGATTGGAAAAGGTCAGTTTTTACATTCCGATCCCCAAGAAGGGCAATGCCAAAGAATGTTCAAACTACCGCACCATTGCACTCATTTCACATGCTAGCAAAGTGATGCTCAAAATCCTACAAGCTAGGCTCCAGCAGTATGTGGACCGAGAACTACCGGAAGTACAGGCAGGATTTCGAAGAGGGAGAGGAACTAGAGATCAAATTGCCAACATACGCTGGATCATGGAGAAAGCCAGGGAGTTCCAGAAAAAGATCTACTTCTGCTTCATTGACTACGCTAAAGCCTTTGATTGTGTGGATCACAACAAATTGTGGCAAGTTCTTAAAGACATGGGAGTACCAGACCATCTTATTTGTCTCTTGAGAAACCTATATGCAGGTCAAGAAGCAACAGTGAGAACCGGACACGGAACCACTGATTGGTTCAAAATTGAGAAAGGAGTTCGGCAAGGCTGTATACTGTCACCCTGCCTATTTAACTTATATGCAGAGCACATCATGAGAAAGGCAGGGCTAGATGAATCACCAGTTGGAATCAAGATTGCTGGGAGAAATATCAACAACCTCAGATATGCAGATGATACCACTCTCATGGCAGAAAGTGAAGAGGTACTAAAGAGCCTCTTGATGCAGGTGAAGGAGGAGAGCGCAAAAGTTGGCTTGAAACTCAACATTAAGAAAACTAAGATCATGGCATCTGGTCCTCTCACTTCTTGGCAAATAGATGGGGAAGAAATGGAGGTAGTGACAGATTTTATTTTCCTGGGCTCCAAGATCACCGCAGACGGGGACTGCAGCCAAGAAATTAAAAGACGCTTGCTTCTGGGGAGGAAAGCTATGGCAAATCTAAACAGCATACTAAAAAGCAGAGACATCACCCTGCCAACAAAAGTGCGTATAGTCAAGGCTATGGTTTTCCCAGTTGCAATGTATGGCTGTGAAAGCTGGACAATAAGGAAGGCTGAGCGCAAAAGGATTGAGGCCTTTGAGTTGTGGTGCTGGAGAAGACTCCTGCGAGTCCCTTGGACCACAAGGCGATCAAACCAGTCAGTCCTAGAGGAGATCAACCCTGACTGCTCTTTAGAAGGCCAGATCCTGAAGATGAAACTCAAATACTTTGGCCACCTAATGAGAAGGAAGGACTCCCTGGAGAACAGCCTAATGCTGGGAACAATAGATGGCAAAAGAAGAAGGGGACGGCAGAGGATGAGGTGGCTGGATGGAGTCACTGAGGTGGTTGGTGTGAGCTTGAGTGGACTCCGGGGGATGGTGGAGGACAGGAGGGCCTGGAGGAATGTTGTCCATGGGGTCGCGATGGGTCGGACTTGACTTTGCGACTAACAACAACAACAACAACATATATCCCTGGGCCTTCTTGGGGGTTTAAATTTTGACAGGTAGCCTGCAGAGATCTTTGGAAAAAAATATGTGTCTCCAAGAATAAACCCTGTGACTTTCAAAGATCTCTGTAGGCTACCTGTTAACATGCTCGTCTCTGAAGAAGGCTCAGAAACATATGGTGCAGAACCTAAATGTGCTGAGCTACTCCGAGGAGTGAAAGGTTGTGCTTTGGGTCTATGTCTCTCTTGTTTACTTTGTGTTCTGCACTTTATTGCCTGAGGCAAAATGGCATCTGTGCTCTGTTCCAGGCACACAGGCCAGCTGGGCCAGCAGCTGAATCACACTGGAACACTGGCAGTGGGACAGGGTCCTCCAGCACACTCGAGGGTACCAATCTAGTTTATGGGGCCACGCACAGGTTGAGTGGGAGATGCACCCCACCCTTTAACAGAAGGGGATGGACTGGGAGCTCAGGAGGAGCGACCAGGGATCTGCCACCACCCCTACCCAGCACCCGCTGGCAGCAGCAGCTGCCTCCCTTTGTCTAATGGGTGGGCCAGCTCTGGAGTCCTGTAATTTTCTGTCGCAGGGAGTGGCAGCATCCTTCATCTGCCGTTTAAATCTGACCCAAGTGCTTCCTGTTGCTGACTCCAGAGCACACCTGCTGCAGTGGGAAACGCTTGCCTTGATGTGCTGAGAGATAGTGCCCAGGTCAGCCAATTTCCTCCTCAGAGGTATTCCAGGATGTTGCCCTGTTGCGGGGAACTTGCCGATCCGCTGAAACAAACACATGCACAAAATAAATAACCACATAAAAAGTCTGTTTGCGTCAGCCTTGGGAAAATGTGTGTACATCCGGGGAGAGTTTACAAGATTTGTTTAACCCAGAGGTAGCCCTGAGGCTCGCTTTGAAGGCTTGCCAGTGCCTCCAGGGGGAGCAGGTAAGCCTCCCCGAGAAGGCAGCTTCATGCTTCCTGACTTCACAAGATGTGTGCTTTAAATCTGTGTCAAAGCAAGTGATTATTCCTCCAGCAAATTTCCAGTCCTTCTAAGGCAGATGTGTATGCGCCGCGCAGGACCCGTTCTTCACTCGTTTGGGTTGGTGGTCCAAAGCAGACTTCCCCTGGCCTGGTGCCCCCAGGTGTAGTAGACCCCTGGCTGGAGGGGATGGAGGTTGCTCTCACAAAGCCAGAGGGTTTGCTGCAGTGGCCCTGCTCACAAGCTGTTGCGTAGAAAGAGCCAGATGGCTGTCTATCTTGCACAGTGTTGCCCACGCTGAAGCCCTAGCAGAGCCCCAACCCGGAGGCTGGAGAGGTTGCAGCTTGCCCTGGGGACCCTTTGCCACTGCTTTAGTGACATTCATCCCCTGCTGAAGTTAGAAGGGGCACCTGAGAATGCCCTATATGCCCGGATGTGAGCACCTGGTGGCCTTCCCAGCATCCCTCACCAGGGCTCAGGGGAGATACTGATTGATTGATTGGTTGGTTGGTTGGTTGGTTGATTGATTTTCTATACTGTCCTCTTACCAAGAGTCTCAGGATGGTGCAGAAAAGATACAGCCCAACAACACCAGAAGGGACAAAGTTGCTCACAACAGCTGCCTTGAGCTTTGCGAAAGAAAGGACAGAGTCTTGGACTGGAGACCTGGGAGATGCAGCTTCTAGTCCCCACTCAGCCATGGAGCTCACAGGGTGGCTCTGGGCCGCTCACTACTCACTCTCAGCCTAATCCACCTCAGAGGGTTATTGTACTCAGGACAGGATGGAACTCTGCAAGCTGTCTTGGGTTCCTCGCAAAAGGGACAAAGGCAGGAAATAAGTGCCTTATAATAGATATTGTAAATGTAAAAACTAAGTTTGAGGCCTCTCTGCCTGAGGCACGCAACCTAGAGCTTTCCCAAGTTGTCTTCCATTTTCTTTGTGGGAGAATATACTGTCTTTCATCTGGGTGTTTTATTTTTTTCCTGGAGTTTTCCGTATGTTCCACTATTTGATACAAGGTGGTGCTGTGGCACAGAGTGGAAAAGAACTTCATTAAAAGCTCTGTGCCCCTGGGACTTTCGCATCCAAGAGCTTTTCTGTGTGAAAAGCTTTGGGGTACTTTGCACAACATGGGTGTCCTCCCAGAGCCCCTCCAGCCATTTGAGAACTTTCCTACATGAGACATCGCTGTGCTGCTCTGATTCCTCACTCACAGTAGGGTGAGGGCCGTTTGCACAACAATCTAACCATCCCGGGGCCTTCCCTGTGTTTTCTGAGCATTTCTGGGCCATTGGTTAGAATGTGGCTCTTCAGGGAAGAGAACACTATAACATGCCACAGAATGGTGGTGTATTTTTGTGCACATCGCCACCCTGTGGCTGTTCCGGGTAATGCAGAGAAAGGCAGAGAAAGAAAAGCCCAGGAGGGAAATGTTTGAAGGAGCGGATCTTAATCCTGTAAAGAATGTGGGAGCAGGAGCCTCATGGAGAAGTCATCCTTGATTGTTTTTTTTTAGAGTAAGGATAATGCAGTTTATTCCTGGAAGATGCCATTATTACCTACAGAAGGCTTGTGTAAATTCTAAACCTCACTCTATACCACTGTGCCACCTTGGGCTGTGTAAAGGAATATAGACAATGTTTAGAAAAGCAGAGAGAAAAATGAGGTGATTTTGAAAAAGCCTTCCTTGAGTACCTTTCGCTGCACAGCTCATCATTTCTGCCCACTCTAAACACATTCCAACCATCAAAATCATACCAGGACACCTCATTTTTGTAATCCTAACCCTTACCTGGTGCACATCCCTAACCCTAATATAGGGCTAAAATTCCATTAATAATAGGGCGATTTTGGAAAAACCTTCCTTGAGTACCTTATTCTGCACAGTTCATCAAAATGAAGCTGTTGCACTACAAATAAATCTGTGTATGAAACCTTGGTGAGCATTTTTATATTACATCTCACTGTACGTTTTCTTTAATATCTGTATGTCATTTAGTGTGCCTCCCACTTTAAACATTTTATAGTAAACAAAGCTTGTGTGCTTGTTTTAAAAACAGAAAAACCTCCAGGTGTTCATGACAAGGACTTTAGCATATTATCAGCTACAGCTGATTGTTATTTAAAATACATTTTGTTGCTTAAGGCAAAAGTTAGAGCCAATGCATAGAAGCTACCAGACATGTTTCAACATTGCCAGTGGGTTAGAAGCCTTCACTGCCTGAGGCAGCAGGTAAATGTAAGGCTCCCAGGACAGGTGTGGCATGCCAGCACTACCCCTTTAGCATCACTTGCCTGGAGTGATCACCTCACTCCATCTAATAGTACGCTGACCCCTAAGATCCATCTTTGCAGCTACCTGCACATCAGTCTTCTAGAAAAGACACAACAGATCTGGATTTTTTAAAAGCGAAGTTGACAGCTCCACCAAGTTGCCCCAAATTTCTTGGAGGATGAATTATTTGAAAAAGTCTTACATGTCATGGGAAGTGGTCTAAGAAGCCAACAGATCAGTCCCGGCTCTCATCTGATTCTTCTGGTACCAGTATCATCCACAAGAGGGCATTCTGGTTTTCTAGAAAAAAAGATGTCTCTGTGAAGAGCTGTCCAGATATGCCTGGTAGCATCAAGGTTTTACGTCAGATCAGATCAGAGTGCTAGTTTCCCTTCTAGCAATGTTCCAGGCTATGGAAAGATGATTATTTACACATTATTTTTCATTCTAAACCTGCCAGTTAAAATTGTAACCCCCTGCCCCTGCACCACTGCCTGCTTTTGGGCCAGGTTGGCTAATTCACAAGGTTTTCATTTCAAAAATAAAACATTCATTTTCTTTCTTAAAAAAATTTGTTTGTATTAATTTCCAAAACCATTCATTTTTCTTAAAACATATCTTTTCTTTCTTGTTACCGAGTTTCTCAAGCCACACTAGTGAGAAGGGAAGGTATTTCCTCCATATGGTCCTTCAATTGGTTTGTATACAAGTGTGATAATTTTGAACATAGTAAATTTTATTCTGAGTTGGAAGATTGGTCTAGTACTGGTTCAGTAATGGGGTGCACAACCTTTTTTCTATTGGGGTCCAGACTGGGTGTTGGGCAATGTATTAGAAATATTCCCCTCCCCACTACCAAAAAAACCCAAACATATTTGTAAAAGAGCTCTTTCAGATGGTGTTTCCAACTTGGGCATCAAGTCTGTATTCCCAGGATAGCAGGATAGGTGATGCAGTAAACCTTGCAGAAGCACCTTGCATCTCTAAAGCAGCAAAAAGCTGGATTGATGTTCCCAAAAGCCAGAGTCGATGAAGAGAGTTAAGGCAAGCAAGAACATGGTACACCTGACTGAATGTAGAAGGAGCAGGGCACTGAATCCAGGAGCGATTGCACTTCCCAGAAATGGCAATCAAGCTGCAATCCTGGACAGTGGCACATGGTCATTGCATCACCAGGGGCAGGCTTGCTTTTCAATGCATGGTGTTGCTATGCAGCACAGGAAGCTGCTTTATCACAGGGCTGGCTGCTCTTGTATCTACCCTAGCGTTGACTCATCTGACTGGCACTGACTGCCAATGTTTCACTGGCAATGTTCCTGAAGAAGCCAGGGTTCTGACAGCACATAAACCTACATTTAAGAGTTGAACAGTGGGTAATCAGTGAAATGTGGGTTATTGTGTCGTCTGAGCCCAGATAAGTGGTTTGTTAAGCCATGCACAACCCACAGTTCACAACCCAACAACAAACCATGGACTCTCTTCATGAGTTGATTGTGGTTACCAAAATATGGGCTGTTAGCATGGCTGGTCCAGACACCATGATAGCCCACCTCTCAGCAACAATCCATGATTCATTGACAACCCACACCCCATACGCAACCCTCACTCATTCTTTGAATGCGGGTCATTGTGTTGCTTGACCCTAGACAGAGAGAGGTCCTCTTGTCTATCACCTGTTTCCTGGACCCCTTAAAGTACCATTCACTGTATGTTTAGACAGAAGAAAGGCCTACAATTCTCAGTATGCTGGAAATTTGTAACCTTTCTTTCGGTCTGAGTATGTACAGAATTGGCCTTTTAATTGATGCTATCAACTGGACCTGGGACTTTTTTCATGCTAAATCTGTGCTTTTCCAATGCCACTGAACTATGGTCCCTCTGGAATAGACCAAGATACTTGTGAGAGAAAAGCACAACAGGATGTTAGTCCTCGTGGTTGTGACAACTACTCAGTAATACATAAACAGGGAGCTCCAGTCCTCATGAAGGTGCTCAAATATCCCAGCACTGAAGAATAAGTTTCAAGAAGAGCCCTGAGAAAATCTGACTCAAATGATTCATCTCTCCCTTAGGCCATTTGTGTGAAAGGGTTTAAAGAATTAAGGAGCAGGTTGTCCTCACAGCCCCTCCCTAATACCTCACTGTCTTCCTCTTTAAAGAAGTCTTCTCGGAGAGTTACAGGTTCCAATCCTAGCAACCCAGCATTGGGAAGGGACCCCAAAGGTCATCTGAACTGGCCCAGGGAATCAGCGCCACAGAGGAGACAGGATCTGTTTTCCTAGCATGGGGTGCAAGTGTCAAGAAATCTTCACTGGCTTAAACCAAGCTGTGGTTCAAAGCACAGCTTCATAAAACACAACAAACAGGGCCCACTGGGGGCCCAGCTTTAACCCGATCACTGTCACGCTGGCTCTCCGCTCCCTGGAACTGCAGCTATCCTTTCCATAGTCCGGAAGGAAAAAAGGAACAGTAAGAAATCAGACCCAAGCTTGAGAGCAGGCACCTATTTCTTTTCCATTGTGGGTCTGGATCTAGATTTAGCCGTACTTGCAGCAGAGCTGTTGAACTCAATGGTCTTTCAGTGATTCCTGATTAACTTAATTCTAGATCTGATGCACCGTATTTGTCATGCTGTGAGCCACGCAGAGCCCAGGTATGGGCTATTGTAGCAGCATATTCGGCGCCAGGCGAAGACCTTTTTATTTAAGCAATATTTTAAATGTTAATTTATTTTATGTATCATATTGTATTTTGTTTGTTTTAATTCGGACCTGGAGATGGGCCAGTTTTAAAGTTTTAAAGTTTAATGGTTTTGATGTTGTGAGCCGCCCCGAGGCTTGTGGCAAGGGGCGGCCTATAAATCTGTAAATAAATAAAAATATAAATTCATTAAACAAACAAGCAAACAAAGGTTTGGTTACAGAATCTGGGTGGGTTGCATGGAATTCAAACCACAGCTGTGCAATAAACCTTGTTTATATACCTCTGTACCAGCTATCCCAAAGGTGCTGCCCGCTAGATGTATTGGGTGACCAGTCCCATCATCCCTGGGATGATGGGAGTTGCAGTCAAACATATTGGACTCTGGAGGACACCATGGTGGGGAAGACTTTAAAAAGCCTCACCTGGACTTTTGGGGAACAAAGTGCTAGCAAAGGCACTGATGTGCTTGTAGGAATGGTATGTACACTCTCAAGCAAGCCACCCCGAGGCTATTGCAAGGGGCGGCATATAAATTTTTAAATAAATAAATAATAAATAAGCAAGGCAGGCAGGAGCTGCAGTCCCTGACTCAGCAGGAAAATTGCTGAGTGTTAGGTGCCCAGTCCAAATCTGGCCTGAAGTCAAGGAGAGCAGGCAGTGACTGTGAAGTTTGCCTATCCATCTTCTGCACGATGCTGTGGTATCGCACATCTCCATTTAGATTATAGGTATCATTTCTCAATATGCGCCCATGCAGGTACATTTGCGTAGAGAAATGCTAGGTGAATTGGTGTCCTTTTCCCCCTCATCTTTGGCCACACTAAGTGTCTGCCCTAGATTCCTCGCCTCTGGGCAAGGGGAGGTGGGGAAAAGAGGATTAGGGCCAGATGGGCTGTGTTGGCTCCCATCCAGCTGTGAGCATCTGCAAAAGGAAGTTTGTCTTCCTGACTCGTGAGGACCCTTTTCCCAGGTTGGTCCTGCATCCTCCTTTGCATATGACATTCACTCTTTGAAGGGCAATTAGCAAAAAGACACCTAAATAGCAGGCTGAAGAGGCAAGGGCGCACCTCATGGGTCACACAGCTGTCTACACCCAGGTAAGTGTACCTCTGTATCTTCTGAATGTGCATCTATCTATCCAAATTGGCCTATGCAAATTCTGTGCAACTGTCTAGCATCTTGTGCCCTCTTCTGGGGTGATGCATTTCCTCATTTTCAGTGATTCATAATTAGCCTCCTGATTCTCCTTGAATGCTTGTGACATCTCTATCACAAAGCTAAGGGTTAATTATGCAGTGGCAATATAATTCCAATGGAACCAGGAAATATCTGTCCACAGAAGACTTTACTTCAATGCCTGGGCAGGAAACCAGGTGCAAGAAGAGTTATGAGCTTAAGAGAGGCTCAGGAGGTTTTGGATCCCTGCCACTTTGGACCTCCACCTTGGTTAAGTGTCCACAGCTGTCCTGGGCATCCAGAGCTCCAAAGAGGCAGGGATTGCAGGCACGGGGCTGCCAAAGTCTCTGTGCCATCTGAAGAAGCAGGAAGGGCAGCCTCCCATGACCTCATGGATTGGGTCCAAGAAGACTGCCTGGCCCAACCCTGGAGCTGACGAGGTTTGACAGGCAGGGTTGAGAATCAGGAAAACCTTCTTCCCAGATAACAAAAGAAATGGCTGAGTCAGCAATAATTCTTACCCTTTCTAATCATAGCAGCTTAAACTGTTTGTTTGCTTGAAAAATATGCCATTGATTGGGAAACCTTTGTTGCAATCAAGTGCTCAGTGTCTAAGACAAGCTTAGCTTTCTCCAACCTTCTGCCCTTCAGATGCATTGAATTCCTGTCCCTGCCAGGCGGCACGGCCAGTGATGGGAACTGCAGATGGACACATCCAGAAGACACGAGGTCTGGGAAACTTGAGATAATTCAATGGGGAAAAACCTGTTTTATCTTGTGAATCACCTGCGGAGAGACGCCAAAAGGCAGCCTCACTCTTAGAGGGCTGTGGGTGGTGGGATGCATGTTTTAGAGGATCTGAGCAGGATTTGCAGAATCATCCCTTGCCATATGCTTTGCCTTATTGGGGCAGTGTGCTGAGCTTACGTTGGGTTATGTTTAAAAATACTGTTCTTACAAGCAGCAAAAGCATTCAGTTTGTATACAGCCCATGTTTAAAAGGGCAAATCATGGTAAGTGCTTAAATTTCTCACCCACGGGCTTCTGAAACAAAGTCAGGGTGTCCTCTTTTTAAAGGGATGCCAGGTAACCATCCTCTGCTGAAGACCTCTGTTATTTGAAAGGCTGGTCAGTCCAAGTCCAGTCTGAAGTCAGAGTATCATAAGAAGGGAGGGCAGCAGGCATGTGAAGCTGCTTGCCAACCCTGCGCACCTGGCTGGCACCCAGAGCAGGTACACAGGATGTCTGATCTGAGAGTCCGTGTGACGTAGCAGTTAAGAGTGCAGGGCCCGGACTCTGGACAACCTGGGTTCTAGTCCCTGCTCGGCCATGGAACCTACTGGGTGACTTTGGGCCAGTTACAGACTCTCAGCCCAACCTACCTCACAGGGCTGTTGTGGGGATAAGATTGAGAGCAGCAGGAAGCGAATGACGTGAGCCGCTTTGAGTTTGTAAGAAAAAAAGCAGGATATAAATCCAATAAATAAATAATCACAGTATTCTGCACTATGGTGAGAGGGACTTGCCTGCCTGCCCCTTAAGATCTGGGGCAGAGGCCCTTCTCCGGGAGCCCTCCCTGAAGGAGATTAGGAGGGTGACTACCCGGAGAAGGGCCTTCTCTATTGTGGCACCCCAATTGTGGAATTCGCTCCCCAGAGAGTTTCGCCTGGTGCTGGCACTTTATTCTTTTCGGCACCAGGCTAAAACCTTTTTATTTTTCCAATATTTTAAGGTTCGACTGTCATTTTAATATGGGTTTTATTTTTGGCTGGTTAAGAATTTGATTGGGATGCTGTGTTTTGCTTTGTTTTGGTTTATTTTATTTTTATCTTTGTCTTGCTGTTAAACTGTCCTGGGACTACGGCAAGGGTCAGTCTGAAAACATTTTAAACAAACAAACAAACTTGATTTATACAAATTATTCCAAATTTGCATCAATCTATATAAATTAGCACGTGCAAATGTCATGCAAGTTTTTGTCCTCTTTTGTGGGATGCATGATTATCTTGTCAGTTCATAAGTGGTTTCGCCATGCTAAGCTGAGCTGCTGTTTCTCACTCCCAGGGTTGCTTGCTCTCTTTTGATGCAGAAGGGCAGTGAAGGCTGTAGCAGAAAAACAAACTGATACCACCCACATTTGTGGAACTGCACATGCTCAGTCACAGAATCATGATGACCACAGGAATAACATGGTGCCAAAGCCATTTACCTGGGAATAAGCACTACTTTTTATTTTTGAAAAGGATAATATATTTTCAAAGTAAAATAATAAAATGAGCATTTGTACCAGTGCACATGGCTGGTCAGCTGCCCCTGACTGCAAAATATTTTTGTGCAAGAAAAAAGGCTGCTGAAACAAGCACTCAGCTGTCGCTGGAGGGTTGTGGGGGGCGGGCAGAGTTTCTATGGTGGCCCAAGTTCTGATACCAGCCCAGCTCCCTGTTCTTTCCATTGCCTCTTTGGGTGGTCAACTGGGCTTCATCCACCCTGAGCTGCAGGGCCCTGGGCTTTGCCCTCAAGCGCCAACCTAGGCAATCCTCACAGCAAAATGAACTCCGGAGAATTGTGACTCAGTGCCTTGTTTCTTGGAGCCAGGGGTCAGACCCCTTCTGACTCGCTCTGTTTCTATGTTTCAGTATTTGCCTTCTCAGCAGGCCTCTGTTTGAGGGGAGACATGCACCCTCCTTCTCTAAAGGTAGTCCTTTCCTTGAAAGATGCTTCCTTGTAAGGGTTACAGACCCATAAAAGTTGTTGCTCACCCTTTCTTAGCACCTGGACTGCAAACGGAGCAAGCAGGGATATGGGTCACCAGGCCACAGTCTCCCACAGTATAGTGGATTGGCCTGCACTTCTAATTAAACTCTAAAAATAACACATCAATTTGTAAATTCTTCACATAAGTTAGCAAATACTCACTGTATGCAAGTTGCTGTCCTTTCTTTACCTCTCTTTTGGTGATGCATTTCCTATTTTTTGGCAATTCTCTAGCGACTGCTCTATGCTGAGCTCATTTTGTGCTGATTTCTTATTCCTCACTAAGCTGCTTAAATCAATGATCCAGTTAAACCTCAGAAAACCACTTTGTTTTACCCTTTAGGTACGAAGAGCACTGATTGTCCCTGATCTTTCCAGCATTACCTGCTTCACTGCTTACCAGCTGCACCCAACCAGTACCACCTCTCTGTGGGTCTGCTCCCAAACTCTCGGCCTGGTGCAGATTCTCCATTGAGGACAGAATCCTATGCAAGTTTAAGGGAAAGGCATCCTTTTTCCTGGGAGCTGTAGACCATTTAGTTGCCTGAACTTTCATGGGACTGTGCCTGAAGGAAGCACATGCTGATAGTATAGCAGCGGAAAAGGCTGTCTCAGCAGATGATGATGATGGTGGTGATGATGATGATGACGATTGGATGGAGGTTGGATGACCACTCATCAGGGATGAGGTTTCAATACAGATTTCCTGTATTGTTGGGGGTTTGACTAGATGACCTCTGGGGAGCCTTCCAATTCTTTGATTCTCTCATACAGTCTTGGAGGTCAGCTATACTGAAGATTCTGCTGTTGTATAAGTATGTGGGAAAGTTTCCCACATTTCCATTTATTTTAGTCATTTTAGCCAGAGGCCATAACAAACAGCTAAAAATTGGAAACAGAGTATGTAAACCTTCAAACAATAAACAAATAGAATCTTTCCAACCAAGAAAATCCTATATCCTTTGTGTTGATCCAAATGAAAAACAAGGATGTGGACTTCATTAAATTTCTGCTGTGTTCTGGCCACAAGGAAAGTCAAGGAAAGCTATGGCTTGTATAATCTATTTGCTATAATTAGTGGGCAAGGCAGTGAGATCCACAACAAAATGTTGCAGCATGGAGTGCAGCTGTCCAGGGCTCAAGACAGCTGGTGACACATAGCCAGTCATTTTATTTTCCAGTATACGCCATTTCATCCCTTGTCTCCAGTTTTCTATATTTTTTTCTTCCAGCAGGCACTCTGCATTCTGCCATCTCTTGCTGGGAGACATTGATTGCAAGGTTCACTTCTAGCTGCAGCCCTGGAGTCAGGTTAAAGTGGAGTCAAGTTACATATACACAATCTAGACGACAATGGGCTGTAAAGAACATTAAAAACATAACTGGTGTCCAGTTGCACAGGAGATCTCCGACCAACAGCTTTGAGTACTTTGACTCAGTTTGCCTGACTTTCAGAGGCTGAAGGCCATTGGAGAAAGATTTAGCGCTCTATCAGCTTTTCTGAAATTCTAACAATGGTAAAGGCAATACCAAATAGTGGGAGAAATACCAAAAGATAATTGAGAATACACACAATAGGCTACACAGGAGAAAGATGGAGGAATGATAGTGGTAGAAAGGAAAGAAGAGACCTGCTGGGCATGTTGAAGGCAGATTATTTTTCCAGAGTTTGTGGCCTTCATGCTTGAGTTTTTGGAATAGTGGCACACCCGAGGCTTTTGCATGCACTTCTCCCTCTGTTCCAGGCATATTTTAGGCCCTGTTCCAAGGGGAAGCTGGGGCAAGATGCCTGAAGGCTCCAAGTGGAGTTGAACATGCTTGTTCAGTGTATCATGAGTTTATCACAAGAGAAAAAGCAAATATAAACACAGATATATAGTAAACTTCTGCAGGGGCATAGTAGTAGCTTCATAACTGGATATCTAGTTCTGCTAATCATGTGATCGCTTTTGGTGTCGCTTCACGCAGATCTTGTAAGGAGCCAGGAAATGCATGTCTTCGGCATTCTTGCACAATATGTTTGATAGTTTGCACATCGGTGCCAACAAGGAGAATCTTTCCCTCCCTGTTGATACAGAGCAGAGGCGCTCCTTCCAGCATCACATCTATTTCTACTCAAGTTCATCCAGACAGAGTGAGGCAAGTGATAGCCAGGGAGTTTGGAAGAGGGTTCACTAATATCCAAGCTGCAATAAGGCAACTTGGACCATTCCTCTCTCCAGGCATCCTTAAGATTGAACTGGACAGATGTAAGATAAATGGCTGTTTCCCAAGCTCTCCTCTGAGATTTCAGCCTTGTGATGGGCTGTGTAATATCCTGATGAATAGGGAGGTCCTTGTTATTCAGCATCCTTGACCATAACTGAGCGCAAGCAAGTTGTCTTCTAATGTGGGGTGGCGTAATGTTGCTGAGTACTGGTAACCAGTGCTTGCTGGTTGAGCAAGCTGATACATTTCCATTATTTTGCTTCCTTTTTCTTCTCTCTCCCCTCCACCCCCAGAATCATCCCTAAACTACATCAAAGTGAGTCTGATCCCATATTTTCTAACTTGGAACTGGAAGGAAGGCAAAAGTCCTCCTTCAAATTAGGGATTAGGAGAGCTTTGCTTTGCTTTGCTTCAGAATTCATGCTTGGTATTCTGAGAGAAAGCATCCAGAAGCTCACTGACTTTATAGGTGTAGCTTTGTAATTTTTGGTTTTGGGCGCAAAAGTTCTTCAATTGGCTTTCTCTTACAAAGCAAAATAGGCAGTTGTTCGCTTTTTTTCCCTATGAGGCACCTTCATGTACTAATGAACCAGAGAGACACATTCTTGCCGGTTGTTTCAGCTGGACTTGAAGCAAGACGAAGTAGTTTCTCTCGCCTGTTAATCTTTCCCAGTCATCTTCTCACCCGGCACAGCTCCACTTTTTGGGTTAGTGAAAGGGTTTAGAGAGGGGTTGAGGGCAGAGTGGTTCCCAATGGTGCAATCAGGAACATGAAAGAATCACATGGTGGACAGAAGGACCATGAGAGAAGGAGAGAAGCGGAATGTCTTTCAGTGTTGCCATTTGTCCTTTTATCCCCCCTGAAATGCTAAGTTTTTTCTCAACCATTTACTGCTCTCGATGGACTTTTGAGAACTGGACTGAATCCCCAAAAGGTCAGTAGAAAAGCCCTTTCAAGTAGCCTGTTTTTGTCCCAATCACAAACTCTCAGACCTTGGCCACTGACTGTCTGCTTCCTTTTGTGGCTTAGAAACAGTGCTTCTTAAAGACACAGAGGGCAGCATCCTGGCTCCCAGACTTCCTGATCACACCTCTCATTTTTATTTTTATTTTTAAAAAATGGGAGTCCACCAGAAGGCCCTCCAAATGATACCCACAGCTGTCCTGTTATTCTCCGAACCCATTCTTGATAAGCATGGCTGGCCCTGCTGTCTATTGGTTTCCTTGGAATTTATCGCCCTGACATTAAATCAATGAAATTTCCTAGAGAGAATTTTCATCAAGGGAAAGGTCTCTCTCTTACCTTTTTTAAATGCCAGCAGGAATGCAGCAATGATTCAGTGAAGTCAAGCAGCACCAGGATCCCATCCTTGTTGCCAAATTGTTAGATCTTGCATGCAACAGGCCAAAATAGACTGAAGAAAAACAAACCAGGAATATTTATTAAAAATACGGCATGCAAGGCTGTTGACATATTTTTACACGTTTAAGGGAGAATGCCTTGGAATGCACAGCACAGAGTTAGACCAAGCCTTTATGGTTAGTTTATCTCATCCTCTGACAACTTTGTCATAGGCTCCCTCCCTTCTTGAGGCTGGGAATCACCCTTTCTCCATTCATCCCTTATCTAAGGCCAACCCTTCTAAGATGTTACTCAAATGCTCATCCTTAGCCTGGTTCCTTCTTGTTCTCTAGGAGGGGTTCTCCTAGAACTACATAGACACAAGTTTTCTTTGTAATCCGTATTTGTAAGAGCAAAGGAGGCACCATCTTCTCCAGCACAGGATTACTGAGATGGCTAAATCCCCTCCCTTCCTGTCTGCTTCCCCCTTCCACTCCCTCACCTTTGTGCATTTTAGAAGACCAAAGTGCCTCCCCTGGGGCTTGTCACTGACAGTAACAGCTCTAAGCTAAGACAGGTATTTTGGGGCCCTCTGGGCCATGACTTTTTGATTTTGGTCCTGCTTCTTCTTCCTTGACCCTTCTGGGCTCTGAAATGCAGCTACTGAGGCCTTTTCCAAAATGAAATTCGGCCTTCAGACTAGAAGAGCTTGAGCACTTTTGAAGCAGAATATAGAAATGATTCTGGAAAAACTCATGAACTAAATCCCCACAATCCTCAGTCTGGCATGACTGCAAGTCATGCTTTTTTCTCTGACTTGTGTTTCTTTTCCTTTTTTCAGGGGCTTGGGAATTGCTGATGTCTTTGACTGCAATTATTATTTTGGTTCTAGTATTTTTTTGGCAGGTGGGATGTCTTGATTATTAATTTTGATTCTTGTTGTGGTGTATTTATTATTGTATCTTGTGAGTTACCTTGAGAAGGGTACCTTTGTACCCTAGAAAAGCGGCCTAAAATCATAAAAACACATCCGTGAAATGCCAGAGGGCATCCATGAATTGTGCAGGATTCATTTGCTGCTGAGCAAAGTCAGCTTGCCAAAGTATCCAAGCCCTGGGCTCTTCCTTGAGGTCGACAATCTGTGATTTCCAAAAGGTTAAAAATAGGCTCGGTTTCAGCCCCTGTCTCTTTAACACCCTTGACAAGATTCCTTATTAATAGCCTTATTATTTCACAATGCACCCAACAGATGCTGCGTGCCTATTTCTGTCCACTTCTCTAATCCATCAGTTGTGCTGTGCTGTCCTCTGCCAGCTGTTTGGGTAGTGATGCCATTTGGCAAGGCACGTTTCGGGAAAGTGGTGGAGCCAAGAGACCTTAATGGTAATAGAGATGGTCCATAGATAGAGCACTGAGTAAAGTTGCCCCTTCACCTTTAAGTCCCGTACCACTCATGGCCTACTTGTGTCTATAGATCAGTGAGCGCAGGCACATTTATTTCTGAACCCCGCCAGGGTCCTGGTGAAAGGCGAAGGTCAGTGCAAATATTCCCACTGATCCCCTGGTAGCCATTGCAATATTAGAGGCGTCTGAGCAGGCCTCACATGCCTGAAAGGCTGTCAGGCAAAGGTTCTGTTGCTCCGGCCTAGTGGCAGATGAATCCGTCAGTTTTGCTTTCTCCTGCAGTCAAGTACTTTAACTCTCACGCTCTTTTCATCCCAAAGATGGAGAAATTTACAGACCGAAAATGAACTGAAGCAAAACAGTTGCCTATTTCACTGGCAAGTTTCAGCAGAGACAGCTATTTCCAGCTGATGGGGTGACCATCTTGTGCCCACCTACCATGTCCTATTAAAGATGGGAGCTGGTCAGAAAACAAGTGACAACCCTGAACAAACACTGACTATGTAAGGAGTCAAACTCAATTTTTAAAGAGCTAAGCAGCTGAATTTCTGGAACTGGACAGGTATGGTTTCTTTCCTCTTTGAATATTTTGAATCAAGTTTGTTCTTTCCCATTTATGGTGGAAAATGAGAATTTAAATTCTTATGCAAAAAGAATTGAACTGAAATTCTCACCCATTCACAAATTCTCTCCTGTGTCCATGCTAGCTGGGAACAGTAAGAGCTGTAGCCCAACATGTCTGAAGGGCACTGAGTTTCAGAAGGCCACTATTAAAGGGCCAGTCCCACTGCTCTCTTCCCTGCTTTTTCCCTTGCAGTATTACCACCAGGCCTGTCCATGTGGGATTCATTACCCCATCAAAATCCTACCTGAATAGGTTTCTCCTTCTAGCAACCTACTTTTCAGAAAAATTTCAGCAAAGTCCAAAATTAGTTCCACATACATACTCTAAAGAGAACATTTTTATTCCAATGAACCCTTAAATACATCTTCTTCAGCCTGGGCTCCTGAGAAGTCATTAGGCAATCATTCTTTCACTCCCCAGGAAGCAAGTCATGGTCAAGGATGATAGAACAGCAGTCCAGCAACATTTGGGGGTTTGAAGTTGGGAAAGCCTGCTTTTAAACTAACATGCCAAGCCATCTTGGTACTATGCTCTAACCACTACACCACACTGACTCTGATTCTCTCTGTTCTGTACTTCAGAAAAAAGTCACTTAACAACCACTTCATGGGACCTGCACAGGAACAAAACAAAGCCTCAGGCCAGCAGAGTCCATGAAAAGTCCAGAACCACAAGAGCCTCACAGGGGATGGTTCTCCATGCTCCAAAATAAGTAAAGACAACAAGTACAGGGAAATAAGTACCTCCTCACAAGGAAGCTGAGTGCAGAGGGTCAGATCTTGAGGTCAGATCCTCTGTGAAGGCTGCTGCACAGTGCAAGTTTGTTCCAGGGTTTACCCAGGTTATTTCAGGGCAGCAAGTCCCATCATCCCCTGTAGGGCTGGCTCCAGGTTTGTGTGGCATCCTGGGCAAGACACAAGCCTGTAGCCAGCCTAAGAGTACAGGAGCAGATTTTCAGCGTGTTAAAGGCAAATTCGTAAGCTATGTTTCATTGTAAGCTGTGTTGTTTAAAAGGGGGGCAAGGAATATTTAAGGGGGGCAGGGTCCCCCAGCCCACTCCTGGCTATGAGCCCGGCAAGACGCCCTCCACGAGCCGCCTCCTGCCAGGAGCCTCCTTCTCACCACCATTTTTGCCGGCTGCTCTGGCGCCTCGCTCTCTTCCTCGCCAGGGCTTCCACTCGCCCGCTTGGTGGGCACAGAGCCAGAGCCAGAGCCAAAGCCTGAGCCTGAGGGCCAGCCATACACTGCTCCTCCTCCTCCTCACCTTTCCAGTTGCCCTGGCCAGAGCAAGAGGCAGGTGAGCAAGTGGGTTGCCATGGCGACAAGGAAGGGGCTCATTAGCAGGCCTCTGCCAGGTTGCAGGCCCTCTGTGGATGCCTGACCAAGCTTGCCCTTGACGGGAGCAGCTGTCCCAGGCTGGAAATAGCTTGTTAGCAGGAAGAGCTGCCACAGCATCTTCCCAACTGCCCACACTATTGCGGGGTCTCCTGCATCCAAAACCACAGACACCTACCTGATGGAAAAGTGGCCGTTGCATCATTCAGAAGGGACACCTGAGCATCCCCACCTTTCTCCAGAAAGGTGCTTTGCACACGTACCAAATGCGCACAGCAAAGCTGTCTACTGTGTTGCTGAAGCCCTGTTTCACTGTGGCTTTCCCTTCCCAGCACCTGAAGAACTTACCTTTGGGCAGAAACAGGGAAAGGCAGCGGATCAGGGTTGCCACAGCTGCCTCCACCTGAGATCTTGAGCATATTCGCCTCTAGCCCAGAATTCGATCAGCGCCTCAAGTGATACCTTCCAAGCCTGCTCTTGCCAATGTGCAGCTTCCACAATGCCGATTCTGCAACTGTTATTTATTGTGTTTTAGCACGAGGTTTGCTTCAATTTTTGCTCTGGTTTCTCTTTAGATCCTATAAATATACCGTATTTTTTGCTCTATAAGACTCACGTTTCCCCCCCTCAAAAGTAAGGGGAAATGTCTGTGCGTCTTATAGAGCGAATATGTGTGTGCAGTAAGTCTGTCAGATGTGCAGCCCATGGGGAAGTGATGGGGAATGTGCCTGTGATTATGTGCCCATTTGATTCAGAATATTTTTTTTCTTGTTTTCCTCCTCTAAAAACTAGGTGCGTCTTATAGAGCGAAAAATTTGGTAATACACACAGACACAGACACAGACATGCATATAAATATAAGGACCTGCAGACATAGGGCCTGTATTGTTACCAGTTCAAAAGTCCAGTGATTTTGCCCTTTCCTCCTTATTGGATTTTCTGTGGTAAGAAATAAACAGGGAAGCAGCTGTGGGAAAAGGAGTAAAAGATGTCACCTGTCATGTTGTGTGAAGGAGGCAGGAAACAGCCTGATAAAAGCCTCGCCTGAAAGCGCCACAGAACTTGGAAACCAAGTATATACTCAGGCTTTTCGCATGAGCTTGAGGGTGTGCATGGCACATGGCCAGCTTCAATGCTTGGCACGGTTGGGCCCTTGCTGAAGATCACACCCCTGAAGGGGACCTGCGGCCAACCCCCAGAGCTTCGTTTCTGCCTCTGCCTATTCACCAGCTCATTCTTGGCATGGAAGCAGAAACTAAGAAAATGTGAATGAGTTAACACAAGGGAATTTGCTCCCCCGCCCCAACACACAGCTCTTTGTGATCCAAGCAGCTCCCCTGCAGGATTGAGGGGCCTTGGGGTAAGATGTACTGGGAGGGAGGGGGAACTTCTTCAAGGTGGTCTCAGATCCTGGAGGGAGAAATCCAATAGCTCTCACATAGCCTCTGTCAGGTCACAGGATATTTGGGATTCCTAACCCTGACTCCCCCCCTCCTCCGAGCCTGTGCAGGAAGAGCAGTGACAGCTGCTTCAACGAGGTTGGGAATGCAACCTCAGAGAACGGTGAAAAGGGACATTTTGGTGGGTGAGTAGGAGCGATGACTGGGGGAGCCAGGATTCTCATTCTCCTGTGCCTGATTGCCATGGCTTAAAGGATGGGTTATTTGCAGATTATCTGAGACTTGGTTCCCCCTCCAAGAAACCATGCCAGATGCCTTGACAAAACATGTCCAGATTGGCAATTAGGAAACTTGTCCCAGGCAAGCACTGCAGCTGAAACAAGCCTCCATGGCTTGTTTAAGCCAAGAGGATTGTGCAAACCAGGGCAGCCATTCTCCCTTTTCACCACCATTGTCACTAGCTGCTGCTGTGTTGCCCTCTTTGTCTTTCTAAGTGCTACTGCTTGCTTGCTTGACAAGCAGGGAGCCATGGGGCAAGTGGCATTCCCTTGCCTCCTCACCACCACCCTCGTCTGGACCAGAGTGGAGGGCAGATGAGCCAGCCGGCTGCAGGGGTGATGAGGAGGAGCAACCCCAGGATGCTCTTGCCAGTGGGCCCCCGCTGCGATGTTGGCCCTTGGCAAGGAACCCACCAGATCCCAGCCCTGTGTATTTAAATTATAATATTGCATTCTAAATGTGCATCTGCATATATAATGCAATGCAAACTGTATGGAGTTCATGGTACTATTTTGTCCTTTTTATCTTCTTTTTCCAGCAGTGCATAGGTAGCCACTGCCAGGGGGTGAATTACAGTCAAATGCATTTCAGTCACTTCTATCTTCTGCAGTTAATTCTAGGTCTAAATAGTTTAAGCAGAAATGCAATGCCTCTCATCACAGCATGAAGGCCAGGACCAGGTGAGCTATGGGCTTGCCCCTTCAGTCTGTTATCCAGGTGCTTCTGTGGATGAGCAAACATTCTGATGCTCCTTTATGTTTAAACAGGAATTGGACAGGACAGCCCTTCAAACAGGAGTCCTTCAAACAGAGTACTGACCCCTGCAAATAAAGGACCAAAAGAAACCCTTGAACAGAACAGCACAGCAGTAGAGTTGGAGGCAGCTGATAAGGCCAACAAGTCTGACCCACTGCTCTGCTTCCGGATGTGGTCGCCCATCTGGCTGCAGGTCTGTGCCTTTCCAGCTTAGCAAAGGAGACTTGACATGCTAGTTCAATGTACAGCTATGCTGGACATAGCTATGGAGGGTAACTTATAAGAACAAGTGTGCGTTACATTTAGACAATGCCAGCGAGCTCGCTGGTGAAGCTAGCAGACCCAAAGCCTCAAACATGAGCCCCCGGCTCTGCTAGGTTCCTCCCAGAGGGCTGCTCCAGACGTCAGCCAAGAGTGAAGCCAGTGGCTATATCTGTCAGTGACAGGCCGGAATGGAATGTGGGCCAAGTTGCCAAGTGTGTGCGCAGGAGTGCTCTTTCTCCTGTCCACCTCTCCTCTTATGGAGAAGAGAACAAGGGAGGGCAGAGGGAAAGCCTGAGGTTTGCCTGAACAGCTCCTCTTATGGAGAAGCAGGGGGAAACCCACGGTGTCAGCAGGGGCTCCCGAGAGATTCTCCAGGCCTCCGCATAGCTCAATACCAGACGCGGTACTCGTAAAGTCGAATTATAATGCCTCTTCGTGGATTTCTGCGGGTGGCCATCTCCCAGCCCAGCCTAGCAAATTTCCCAGGAAGCGGTGCTCCTGCTTTTTAAGGATATATAGGGAAGTAAAACAGACCCTTCATCCTCTGAACAAAAGGGAACACAATGTGCCCCACTTAGGAGTGGAAATTTAAGATCACTGACAGTGGGTGGATTGACTACTCCCTAATTAACCCACTTTCTGTTGAGCATGCCATTAGAGTGTTTAAAGAAGTTATTATGTAACACCCTTTCAGCGCTTTCTTTCTTGCTTTGCTTTTTTCCCTTATATTTTTATCCCACACTTTTTTACAAGTTCTAAAATGGCAAGATGGCGTACCCATGGCTTCCCTTTGCCATTTCTGAAGCAAAGAAAGCCAGGTTAAGAGGGGTTGTGGTATTTACTGCCAAACGAGCTGTCCCTCAACCCTGAAAGGGGTCTGTTCTTCACCTTGTAACATGCATCTGCCTTAGTATTTTAAAAATGCAAACCATTTGGGGTGGCTTGTCAGGAAGTGGCATATAGATGCAACCAACCAAATTTATTCAAGCAATGAGGCAGTGAGGTAGATTAGGCTGAGGGAGGCGGCGACCGGTTGAAGAGCACAAAGTGAATTTCATGGTTAACTGAGGATTTGAAATCTTAGTCTGGTTCTGTGGTATTCAAGCTGTGTTCCCCAGAACTCCAGGGCTCCATGAGAATCATCCAGGGGTCCAACATGAGAGTTTACTCTTATGACGACAGTGAAATGGTAAGCTGTTCATGTGGCAAAAACCAAGCACATCCAGATCATTAAAATGAAATGTAATTTTTCATTTTATTTGTTAGCGATGCTATACTAAAATTTAGTATGCATTCAATCACTTTTGTATTATTTAGTTACTAAGTGATAAATGAGTTCATTAACACATTTATAAACAGTTTCTGTTTACAGTGTACGCAATGTATTATTGCAACATTCTCTGTAACATTTCGTTCGAACAAAATGCATTGCATGAAAGGAATTTATTAAAGGGTTCTGTGCAGATTTGTCAAATGGGGAAGACCTCCACAGCTATCTTAAGCTCGAAGACCACTGCTTAGGCTTCACTACCTGTGGTGGCCTCCGGATGAATTGGACTGCCACTCCTATCATTCCCAGCTAATTTGAAATGTTAACATGTAGTATGGTATCCAATCCAGATAATGTGAATGGGTCACATGGGTGGGAAGTTCATCGCTCTATATTTTTTTTGCTTTTTAAAAAAGTACTTGATTGTAGTAGGGCATGTCTCTGTAACTTCTACAGCTACATGACAAAATGGATATTAAACAGGTAAAGACCTTCCCTCTATGGAGGTGCAGTAATGGTATAATGCATATGCATGCACATACATGCATACATACATACATAAGCACATGTAGATTTTATGCAAATTCCTCTCCTCTTTTGACTCTTTTTTGTGATTTTGTGATACTTTCCCTCTGTTTTGGTGAGTTACGAGTAGCCATCCTATTCGCTACTAAGCTACTTGCCTTCCACCCTGCCTTGGTCAGCTGAGAACTTGGTCAGCCTTGGTCAGCTGACTGGGGCCCCAGATGAGAACTTTATTATCTAATCTAAACCAACCCAAATGGACACACGAAGCCCCTGACTCCACCCAGGGGCATTTAAGTCTAGTGCCACCTACTGGTTCAGCTAATAATACCAATATTCAAACACACCCTTTATGATTAAGAATAATATGAGAAGCTTCTTTTCCATGGCTAATCATGGCAAAGCTGGGTCAGGATTAGTGCTCAGCATCTTTTAGGAGTGACCTTTGGGTGCTGCAGTTAATCTCTGCACTATTGTTCCTTACTACATATAGTAATGTACAAGTTGTTGTTGTTATTTCAGCTTTCCCCCACATGATGCCCGCCAGAAGCTGTGGATTCCAACTTCCACCAGCCCTAGTCAGCAAGGCCAGTGGCCAGAGATGTTGGGAGCTGTGATCCAGAACATCTGGAGGGTGCTAGGCTGGGGAAAGCTGAGTGTCCTCCATGAAGCCACATGGCATAGGGTGGCCCTGTGGGCCCTCATTTCCCATCACTGCTTTCTGCTGTATTCCTCCTTCTCTTCTCACCTTCCCTCTTCTTTGTTCTCCTCTTTCTCGGAGTTACCAAACAACTTTCCTGAGAAGGAGCAACTTTTGCCAGCTGGATCTAGATTTCTCTTACCACAGCTTGAATGCGTAAATCTACAAACAGTAGGAGCCTTAATCCATCACAGAAAAGATGAGCTGCTAGATGGAAAGGGGTTGGGTTAGGGAGCATGACTCAGGGCAGCCTGCATCATTCCCTCCCCACGTGCTCAGTGATCAAGAGGGAATGTTCCCGATCCCTCTTGCTTGCTCTCTTGCCCGGGGGCTCATACGCAATGACTGGTTTAGTGATGATATGGGATCTGCAGAGCATTAGGTGGCCTTCAGTTCAGGCTACTGAAGTTGCACTGAAATGGCATTTCTGAATCAAAGCATGCACACGCACACACACACTCAAGAATCTAGTCCTTATTGTTGAAAATCCACAGGCAGTGCCAGGTCCAACTCTCTGAGAGCCCTTGGGCAAGAACGCATCCTCCGTGGCCCCTCTCTCAAGTGAATCTACCTTCTCAGCACCATTCTCGTGTGCTTCTCTTGCTCCTCACCTCCTTTCTCAGTACTGCTGAAAGATCCTCTGTGAGGAAAAACAACACAGGCTTCTTATCCTGTGTTCAGGCCACTTGTCCCTCGTCGCCTAGTTGCTCACATTCGCTTATAAGGGACAATGCTATGCAAGACTAGTCCGAATGTTGGGCACCGTGTCTCTTTTCAGTCTAAATAGGCAGCAGACAGCGCCTGGTACTGCTACGAAACATGAACAGGACACAAATCCAGGAACAGCTGGGGTGGACGTGTCCCTGCACACCCCCAGCCTCCAGTTCTGGCAAATGGCTGCGAGGAGCTTTGGCTGTGTCTTGTTTATTCCATGGCTTTTCCTGTATGTGTGTGGCTGGAAGTGGGGAAAGAACATCTCAAATGGCCTTTTGGCCCCTCTCATCCGTGGGAAACCAACAGAGGGCAGAATGTGCGGCTCTTTGCAGACACACCGGCCACACCTCTGAGCTGGGCATGCTTGCGCCATCTGATGTGAGCCATCAATTAAGCAGTCTGAGAGACAGTTGTCATAGCAATGTGTTGTCTATTAAACAACATGACAACAATCGGATGGCACCCTGCCTGTTAAGCAATAATGGGTGCTTGATGACTTCCAAGTGTGCAAGAAATGCCTGGATAGTTGATGGGACCCAGCGGGGGTTTTTCTTGGTTTACGTTCTGTTGTTTGGCAGATGAAGTCAGCAGGCCTGGCCTTATGCTCTCTGTGACCAGCTCCGCCCTTTCACACCCAGACAGCCAGCAGCTGACATTCAAACGAAAGAAGAGCATAGAAACAGCAGCCATGCTTCTTCAGGGCCACTTAGAGTCTTTTCAGAGGGTACCTTTTTTGAGAGGGGAGCAAATGCAGAGGGGATCAATGCTTGGCATTTTGAATGGGACTGTAGTACCAGCATGCCATGGGACAATGATCAGCCCCAGTGATCAACACGCTAGTTCTGCTACTACAGCCTAGATTTCTTCAGATCGGTTATATTGCAGCTTTTTCATGTGTTCCATTTCCCCCCATGGAGTGTAGTTCCTTTGAAGGTGAGTTTTGCATGCAATAGCATGTAGCTATCAAAACTACACTTATGATGCTTGCTTATAGTTTCTAGTGATGAAACACATTCACATATTTGAAGGTATGCTCTATTGAACTCCACGAAACTTATGTAACAAAGCATAGCAGCTTTCTCCAACCCGGCACTTTCCCTGATGTGTTGGATCACAACTCCCATCATCTCCAACACATCCACAGGGGAGTGCCCAGTCAGGGATGCTGATGACATGAGAGGAAGCTGTGAAATGAATTCCCCTGGCTCAGATTTTGCCTGGGGACAAACCCACTTGATGGTCCTGTGTTTTTGTTTTTGTTTCATAATCTTATTGCTCACTTGATGGTCTTAACATGGCCTTAGCCATGGATCCAGGCAGAATTTGGAGTCTGCTGTTGTTTCAGACAAGTTACCAGACAGAATACATATTTGAACTGGCTGAACTGATTAAAATACTGGCTGATTTCAACATCCTAAAATTTCTCCAAATTAACACCAGATCAAAGACTTCCTTTCCAGTCAAGTGAAGGCAGATAGGTGAAACTCTTTCTCACACACCCATTATGTGCTAAACACTGTGCTATCTCTGTTGTCAAAAAGCCACTTGCAGGAGTTTTGTGCACTGGAGGCCTCACTTAAAGCGATAAGCGGCTGCTTTCCCTACTCAGCTCTCAACAAGATTCTCATGGTTTGGCTGATGTTTGTCTCTGTAGTCAAGCAGCAATGTTGTGGAACAAGCAAGGGATACACCTTCGCGACTGTGTTCTTGAGCCTCGCCCCAAAGAGAAGTTTACGCAATGCAAGTTTGTTGTCATGACTGTCATCTGTTCCAAGAGAACCTGGTAAATAGGTCTAGTATTGAGTTTTATGGCTGTCCATTGTACTACTTCCTTTATTGTGGAAGCAGTGGCTGAAAAAGTCATGCCAACCAAGGCAAATAGGTGTTGCCGTTCTTTAAAAGTTATTTAAAGGGTGCAGAGATTAAGGCAGGAGTAGGCAAGTTTTTTGGCTCATATGCACATTTGTAAATCTGAGAAACTGTCCTGGCCACAACCATCCATATGTTGCAATTACATAAAAATGGTGAGGACCAGGACACCAGGGAAGGTGGGTTCCCCAGGGCCCAGGGGTCATTGTCCACCTCTGTCTCAGTGAAGATCCTCTCTTGTAGCACAATCCTATGCCTGTCTATTCACACTTACACAGGCTACTTAAACTTACACGCTTCCCTCTATGCATCACCAGAACAGACGACAGTGCTTGCCACACGAATATCGCACATGCTAACTCGTGGGAATACAAATGATTACTGCAGTGTAAATAGGTTAAAATGCATCTTACCTTAATGGAGAGGATCCATGACCTCTTCTGTCTGCTGACCATTGATGGGCAACTCCCAGGCCACTGCTCTCCCTTCACACCTTTTTAAAAATTCCCCTTGGAAGGGGCAACTCTTCAAATAGAGGATGTCTTCACCCAGAAGGACACTTGGCCACTCCAACAAGGTTTGGAGGAACAAGCTTCTTCAGATGCTTAATCCACTTATGATCTTCACAACAAGAATCATGCCCATTTGTCATAATGAGTATGATTTGGGACAGTGACTATTCACTCTCTAGAGAGGAAACTGAGATCAAAGTCTCAGCATTGTCCCCTTTCACCCATAAGCACTGGAAGCTGCCCTCTCCCCGGGCACTTTTCCATGCCCCCCAAAGCATGCCACTTTCTGCATATGAGAGCCATCTCCGTAGCAAGCTGCACAGATGAGCTGGAGAAGAATAAGAACCATTTACCTGTGTGCATCTACTTTGAGGGGGAAGGTTGAGACTTTGACACATGGGTGTGCTTCATGACTTGGAGAAGACTCCTGAGAGTCCTTTGGACTGCAAAGAGATCAAACCAGTCACTCTGCTCTTTAGAAGGCCAGATCCTGAAGATGAAACTCAAATACTTTGGCCACCTAATGAGAAGGAAGGACTCCCTGGAGAAGACCCTGATGCTGGGAACAATAGATGTCAAAAGGAGAAGGGGACGGGAGAGGATGAGATGGCTGGATGGAGTCACTGGGGCAGCAAGTGTGAGCTTGGGTGGACTCCAAGGGATGGTGGAGGACAGGAGAGCCTGGAGGAATGTTGTCTATGGAGTCATGATGGGTCAGGGATGACTTTGCAACTAACAACAACAAAATGCACCTGAATTTGTACTTTGGAATTAATGCCTTAGGATCAAATATATTGTAATTCAATTCCTGGTGTCTAAGGAGTCCAATGAGCTACATCTGCAACAGAAGAGATGGAAGCGATAGGAGGTGGAGGAAGAAAATATTTGGAGCCAAAATTGGGCAGAGGTTGCCTGCATATATATGTGTGTGTGTGTGTGTGTGTATTTTGGAATGAAGGCACAGGGGTGCACAATAGGCTATCTGTAACTATACACACACATCCTTAAAAGAGCCAAACCAGCCCAGATAGCCTGAATGTTCTTTGAGCTCAGTCAAGGCTGTGTTTGAAAACACCCAGGAACGGACATGTGGATGCTTAAGTTGTGGGAGCCAGTGTGGTGTAGTGGTTTGATTTTTGGGCTAGGACCTGGGAGATCAGGATTCTAATCCCACTCCACCATGAAACTCACAGTCTATTTTGTGGCAGTCACAGATTCTCACCCTAACCTACTTCACAGGGTTGTTATTAAGAGATAAAATGGAGAGGAGAACCCTGTAAGCTGCCTTGACTTCCTAGCAAGAGGAAGAAAGGCGGAGGTATAAAAGTAGTGTTCAGTTGGCAGATAATGAGTGTGGCCTGATACAAAATATTACAGCATGGAAGACTCTGTGCAGAGTTTTAGTCAGCCAGCTGTTTTGTTAGTTCTTCCTTGATGGATGGTTTTCTGGTAAGAAAAAGGATGGAAGAAGCAGTGAGGAATCATGGGAGGGTGATACCGTCTTTCCTCCTACCCCATAAATGAGGCAGTGCAATTGCACAATCAAAGCCCCATCTGCCAAATTTCTGTGGCCACTTCGCAAGCTTAATCCTTACGATCTTTGTCAGTCTCTCCACCACTTAATTTTTTTCCCTAAAGATTGTTTATACGTCTACAAATCTTGGGATCGCCATGTCTTCTGATTCATCCCTTTTGGATGCAGGGAGTATCTTGTCTCCATACCTGGAGAATGATTTTGCTGTTAGAAGATGCCTTACTCAGACTCAGCACAGAACCTCCAGCCTGAGGGGACCAACCTATTCCTCTTGGTCCAGAGCCAAACTGCCTCAGATTCCAACCTTCTCCAACCTAATGGCCTCTAGTTATGAGAGACTACAGTGCCCATCATCTTGCAAGAGTCTAAGGCAGTGCTATCAACATAAGATCCACATTTGTATCAGAGCTCTAACTTTCATAGGTTTTGAGGGGATCTGTGCAATGGATTATGTATTAATTTTGGTATGGGCATTTAATTATATATTATGGAATGTTTTTAGAGCAATTTTGTTTGTTTGGTACATTTCTGTACCTCCCCCCATAGCCCGCAGTTTCTCTGGGTGGTTTACGAATTTAAAACTCATATATACAATTAATAAATTACTCCTATTAAATAAACAACAAGACAATACAAAATATAACAAGACAACAACTGCAACACTGTAATAACTAACCTTCTGGCACAGCAGCAAGTAATAAAACAACATTTAAAATTGCATGGCAGTAGTTTTAGTTTTGGTTCAGTGTGCTTCTATTTCTGCATATATTTTATATGCTAAGGCCCATGGCTGAGATAAATTGAGATTTTATGGATATGAATTCCCATCATCCCCAGCTAGCATTGCCATTAGCTATCAAGGAAGTCCATGGCACACAGTGTCTCTTCCCAAACCAACAGGAACCTCTGTCGCATCCAATGGCCATTTTAACTGCTGTGTTGGGACATTCCCTCCCAAGCAAGCTCTACTGTCCTTTGTTGGCCGAGAAGTCTCCAAAGAGGCCCAGCACATCTGTGGAAGAGTCACACTGCTGCAGCATAGCACATCCCACCAGGCCAGGCCAGCTGCAGATTCTACTCCCTCCCTTTCTCCGTCTGTCCCTCCAGCCCCCATCACAGCCTCCTCACAACTGCTAATTTGGAGTTGTTTCTCTTGGCTTGTGACTCGGGACTTTTGGCTGGGCTGCGAAAAAAACCCCTGGTCTGGTCGGCTAGAAGCAGCTGTTAGTAATGGCTGGGGACCAGCTACTGAGCAGTGGAAAATACAAGGAGATTCATTAATGATGAGTGCAAGTGGGGATCTGGGATTCTTGCTAGGGAGCGTGGGTGGGTGGTACCCCTTATGCACCTCCCATATTTCCTACAGTTAAGTAGGTACATTGGCTGGGGATCCCCCTCACTCCACATAAACACACATCATGCACATAATGACATTTGATCCAGCTGCCCATGGCATTACTAACACAGCTGGAAACATATGGCAGGCCTGCAAATTTATAGATTTCATGGGCGGGGCGGGGGGGGCGGGGCGGCGTAGACATGCTAGGGAGTAGCTAACATGACTGTGACCCCAGCACAAGTGGAAGATGTGCCTCTGGATGGAGTGGCCATGAGAATCTCTCCTTGTTGCTCAGGTGTGGCTGAATGGGGGAAAGTTATGGCTTGGGAGCAAGGTGCATTAGTTGCCTGCAAAAAGGCCCACGTCCGATCCTTACATCACTGGGTAGTACTGAGAAAGAAATCCTAGAGAGCCAGTCAGGGTAGGCTGGGATGCCCAACCTTTGGCTCGTACTCTGAGGAACTGCTATGCGCACCAGGGCCTAATTGGGAGATAACCACATCTATCTATCTTAGGCTGCATCTTATTTAGTGGAAATGCTTGTTTGTGTCTGTTGTTCACTGCAATGCCTCTTTAATAAGGGACTGTCTAATTTGACTAATTGCTGGTGGTGCAATACAGCTAATGCTTCTTTTAAGCACATGTTTTGGCAATATCCAGGAGTTGCTTCTTTTTGGGAGGAGGTTATTACACAGATAAACTGTGTGCTGGAACAGTCTTTAATATTCACTTTAGTGCTTTATTGTACCTGACCTTGGAAATTATTTATGGAGAGTAACTGATTTTCAGCACACACTTTTGACATCTCATTCCACTGTGTTAGAGGAGGTGAAAGTTTCTCCTTCTGATGCTATAATATCACTCCTCCTGGGATGGGCTTCTCCTCTTCTTAATGTCATCGCTAGAAGAAATTAGCACCAACAATGGGAATCCTTTCTCACCTCCAGTCAGTGAACCTGGGGAAGAACAGGGTTTCCTTGGTCAGCCAAAGCAACTTGTTCTCTATCTTTATCTCAACAAGGGCTTTGGAGGGAGAGGACCACCCCAGACTGTATTTGGCCCCTGCTGAATGTTCTGAGAGTTGATCCTGGCTCTTTATTTTATTTTATTTTATTTTATTTTATTTTATTTTATTTTGTGTTTCTATGCTGTCCATTACTTAAAAAAAGTCTCTGGGCTGCTTACAAGGAACAAAAAAACCAAGGAACAAAAACCATAACAGCCTCTTAGCTCTCCAGTAGGTACCATTTTAGCAGCATATGACATTGCACTAAAAAATCCCCCACATACCTTTTTGCTTCCCCATCCAAACTACTAACACATTTGCACAGGACAATGCAGAAACAAAAAGCACTTCAGCATGATCAAAAAATAACCAAGGCTAAATAAAGAGACGCAATGCCAATTGTAGTGTTCCTACAGGTGTTGTTACTCCACTATCCACAGGGCTACGTCGTCCATTAATGTGAAAAGAATGTTTATTTGTTATTATTTATTTAAAACTTTTATATGCCGTCACCACATATATGTTGCAGGATAAGCACACAGAGAAAATGCATCATCTGCAAGCCATGAGGACAAATAGCGTTTGCATCCAAAACCCCACTAGCAGCCCTCACTTCCTTTGCTTTCCTTTTTGAAAATGAAAGCTGAGATTGTCAAGAAGCAGAATTCTTTGCTCGGTGTTGCTGTGTGCTTTTTGAGTACTTGTGCAGAATCATAGCGCTCTCTCTCTCTCACACACACACATGTATGCTCAGAGCCCTGGCTTTAGTAAACAAGCTGCTGATGTATACAGAATTTCTAGCCATTATGTCAGCACATCTTCCAACTTTACCCAGTGCTGCAGGACTTCCAAATACTGTCAGACATGCAGTCAAAAGCTGGACTCCTCTTTGTTGGAGCCTGAATTCGAAAAAGAGAGATATGGCTTACTAAGCTGGCTTCTGCAAGCCACAATTTCTATTTTGAAAGCCAGGTCATTCAGCCCCAATATACAGGGGTGTGGACTGTGCTGATTCAAGGACAAGGCATTCTGCACATGCTCAGTGGCACCAATAATCACCCTTATGACTTCCAAAGTTTCAGGGCTGAACCTTGGCATTAAAAGAATTTCCTAGACTAGGGTGGTGGAAGCAAGCAAGCAGCCTCTTTGCTGTTTGTACAGTCATGCCCATGTTTTTCTAGACATCTTGTTCATGCCAGAGCTGAAGGTGTGTATTTAGCTCTGTGCAAATTCATCCGCCTGAAGGGAAATCGCTTGCTGGATTCCAGGGCCCTGGTGAGTGCGTATGTGTTGCTTAGCAGTCCTTTTGCTCTGAGCCTGCCTGAGCTCTCCCACCCCTTCTGCGCTCTCTGACTAATCTGTTATCCATTCCTGTGGCCGAATTCCCCACCAGAGAGAGCAGTCCTATATTGGAGGAATCCCCCGCCCCGCTCTGCCGCTATGTCCCATGCAGGACGCAGAGAACAGATCTCACGGCTGGGTCCCTGGGCCTTCCCAGAATGGAAAGAACAAGTCAACATGGATCTTTCCAGGCACGTGTCTAAGACATCAGTGCTGGAGAAGTGGGTTGTGTGACGGCAAGTGCAAGAGGGGAATTGTGTTCGCCTTTAGAAGCTTGCAAGAGGGACCTGTGGAGTATCCCTGTCCAGGGATCCAGCCAGACATCCACGCACTCATCCAGCACTCTCTATTCCATTCCCTTTCTCCCTACTATTCCTTCCCCCACGCCACCCCCTGTGAATCCAGGGATATCACAGAAATCCACAGTAGATCAAAATGACACTGCATTTCTATGAATTTACCTGTAGAATTTGCAGAGACCTGACTGTTCTGAATCTTTTGGACACCTGTTTCAGCTTTCTGGAATTGGACACAACATTGGTCACATGAAACTAAGGATTTCATTTTCAAAAAACACAGCAAAATACCCTTCTCTGACCTATCTCACAACAACCAGCCAGCATGTGATGGGGAATATACACCGTTTGTGCTCAATGGACCATTTTGCTTTCTTATAGTTTTTCCCCCTTTCCTAAAGATGTTTTGCTCTTCTGCAAACCTCAGGGTTCTTCCAAGCATGACGGTAACTCCCCCTTCTGTGCAGCTGGTAGTTTTGGCTCCAAAGCATCAGCACTCGTGCCTGAACATCAGAAATGGAGGGAGCCGTGGTTCTCTGAAGGTCCATGCTTGGGGAAAGCATGCAGAAAGCAGCCAGAGAGGGCTGCAGCCGGTGTGTCTTGCCTGGGGGCTCCTGGGGGCATTTTGTGGATGCCAAATTGGGAGGAAAGTATTATCTTGCAGCAGGGCCTTTGCATGCTTTTAGCAGCCTGGGACCTTTCAGTTCCCTGGTCAACCAAGAGATTTGGGGGTTCTGGCATTCCCCAACCCACTCCTCCTCCCCTTGGTCCCCTAATCTGTGCCTTTCTCTTTGCCCCATCCGTTGTGTGGCTCAGTGCAGAGAGAGGGTACAGCAGAGTGTGAGGGTGCCCTGGGCAACCGGCGTTGGCTGCCAGCACTGGGAGCAGAACCAGCCCCGCATCCTCAGATCCCTTGGTCATCAAGGATGCCATGTAGGTCCTTTGCAGCCCACCTGTGTCCTTAGAATTGTCCTCATAAAGTCGTGAGTCTAGGAGCAGAGAGTTAATCAACAGCAGAATCTTTTAGGAAACCTCCTTCTCCGTTTCTGCATTCAGTATTGTGAATATCTCAAGGGGAATATTCTTTAACCAGCAGCCAGTGAAGCTTCCCTCTCTGTCTGCTTATAAACTAGCCTTTTCTGCACACGATTCTTGCATGCCACTGGACATAAGCCCTGCCTAGCGATGTCAGCTCTATATTTGGTCGAGCAGTTTCTCCATCACTGAAGTCATCACTCAGGGAGGCACTGGGAAAGCTCTGTGGAATAGCATTCTCTGAGTACATCCAGAAGCAGGCAGAATTTCTCCCTAGGAAGAAATTTAGGACTCCTAAAAGAGTACGAACCATCCACTTAGGAGTCATCAAAAAAGAGGAACTAGTGTGCATAAATGCGCACATATTAATTTTAATGTAGAAATGAACATGTATAAGGAAAGATGGTAATTCAAATAGAATATGGTTCTTTCTCTTTAAACGGGAATGGAACAGAACACAACATCGGACTTTCCTTTCACCTCCAGATACATCGGCAACTGAGTGTCCTTTCGGCTTTGACCCAGTCGCTTCATTCTTTCTGGCGCTACTAGTACTAGCCCTCCGCTCTTCCCCAGTAGCATATTGGACACCTTCCGACCTGAGGGGCTCATCTTCCGGTGTCATATCGTTTTGCCTTTTGGTTTTCATGTCCATGGGGTTTTCATGGCAAAGATACTGGAGTGGGTTGCCATTTCCTTCTCCAGTGGATCACGTTTTGTCAGAGCTCTCTGCTATGACCTGTCCGTCTTGGGTGACCCTGCACGGCAGAGCTCATAGCTTCATTGAGCTACGCAAGCCCCTTCGCCACAACAAGGCAGTGATCCATGAAGGAGTTCCAAATAGAAGACACCTTCAAAGACTGCCCCATAAAAGAGGAGGCATGGCCACCCTAGCTCTCTCTTTTGCCTTCCCCTCCTGGCTTACCATTCCATGCTGTATTTAAAAGCAATCAAATCGCACTCATAACAGCCTTATAAAATGCCTCTTGCACGAACCATGTTGTGCACTAGGAAACTGCACACAAAATGCTTTGGTGTCACCATCTTGGTTCTCTCCAGGTGTGCCACTTCCAAACAAAGTACATGTTCCCGGCATGCCTGGCTTCCAAGCAAACACCGCTATTTCCAGTGCCACCAGCAGGACACACGTGGCTGCGGTGGCAGGGGGCAGGAGGGGCCACAGAAAAACAGGGGCAGATGTCACCCATCCCTGGCTTAAGGTGCACTCCTGTGGCACCCTGCCAAAACCATCTAAAAGTAAAGAACCATCCAGAAATAGCATGTTATGGGAAAAGAAATGGAAATGGAATAGCAAAGGATTAATAATAAATTTGGTATCTGCAGCAACATTGTTAATAGCAAAGAATTGGAAGGAGAAGTGGGATCTTCAGTTAACTGGATGCTACAAAGAAGTTTGGAATATAGCAATTAATGACAAGTTGACCTGTGAGATAACAGTGAAAAAGGGATTGGTGAAGAAGAATGATTTGAACAATATATGGGATATATTTATTGAACATGTATTAATAAAATACATGTTATCTCACTGGGCGTTGTTCTCATATAACCCCAGTTCTCCGTCAGCTTCACTGGCTTTCCATCGAAGTCTGGGCCCAATTCAAGGTGCTGGTTATCACCTATAAAGCACTTAATGGCTTGGGACCTGGTTATCTAAAGGAGCGCTTGTGTCCATATCTGCCCTCCCACCCCTTGAGATCTGCGGCAGAGGCCCTTCTCCGGGAACCCTCCGTGAGTGAGATTAGGAGGGTGAGTACCAGGAGGAGGGCCTTCTCTGTGGTGGCGTCCCACTATGGAATGCGCTCCCCAGAGAGGTCTGCCTGGCGCTGTCGTTATTTGCTTTTCAGCGCCAGGCGAAGACCTTTTTATTCAAAAGTTATTTTAATTGTTAATTTATTATTATTGTATTTATAGTATTTTAATATATAACCGAGATGGGCCAGTTTTAAATGTATTATATATTGTACTGTATTTTATCTTGTATATGTTGTAAGCTGCCCTGAGGCTTTGTTGCAATGGGGGCGGCATAGAAATGTTTTAATTAAATAAATAAATAAATAAATAAATAAATAAATGGGGAGGGTTATAAACCCCCAAAGGATGTTTTGCAATTTTGGATGGAAGGGGACATCTTGGGAAGAATGGGAAAAAAAAAACAAAAAAAAACTAGGCAGCCATGGTCCAAGCGGAGGGTGCACTAAGGGTGATGCCTTTTTTAAAATGTTTTTTTGTGGATTGTGTTTTTTCTTATATGATTTTTGTATTTGCATTTGTATCTTAAATAAAAAATAAAGGTAAAGGACCATCAGAAATGGTACCCATTTACAGCAAACACCTGAACAGCAGCCTGAACAGGCAGGCACTCATCTCACCTGGCCAGTCTTCCACAGTGTGGTGAGATGGACTGCAATTATACCTAAATTCTAATACTAATTTCTAAATTTGCATCTCTGCATAGGCATTTCATGCCAATTCCTAACCTTCTTTTCTTTTCCGTGGTGATAAATTTCCTCTTTTTAGTCAATCATAAGGGGCCTCCGGAAGTCCCACTCATACCTGTCCCTCCCTCTATGAGCTTGTTTCTGAATGAATTAAACCAACCAAACACACCTGATCCAGTTCCAGGCTATATTGTTATGAAATGCATGCACATCCAAAGTGGAATGATGCGCATGATTCCAGCAGTGGCATTTTGTGACTGTTGGGAAGGAGCAGGGGTTGAGGAACATCTGTGAGAGCCCTTCATCTTCCAGGGGAAGAGGGCTAAAGGGCAACCCTATGTGAGAGTAGGCAAAAAAAGGCCTACAACTCCCAGCATGCCTGGCCAGCTATGCTATGCTCGCTGGGAATTAAAGGTCTTTTTTCTGTCCAAACTTGCATTGGTTTGCACACTTTGCCACTAAACTGTTCATCGTTTTAGATTTTTTCTTGCAGTCACTTTTTTATTTAATATGTCCCTCCAAACCCTCTTAACGTTCTCCTGGTCAAGTTCCAGAAGTTTTCCTTGACACAGACAAGGACAGAAGGTCGGGAATGCATCCCCGACACAGAATGAAAGTGGAGGGTGGAATTCTTGGAATAGCAACATTCTGAGTTAACAGTTTGACTTTCTTCACCGAAACAAAAGCCCAGACATTGGCAGGCCTGTTTCAGCCCCCATCTGGCTGCCTGTCCGGGGGCCGGAGCTAGGGAAAGACTCTGGCATGGTCAGAAAACCTTGCTTAGGTTTCCTTCTGACAATCTTATTTGAGGTGTCCTCCCCCATTCCGTCCCACACAGCAATTCTCAGCTACCCCAGGAAGCCTGATTAACACGTGTGTCCCCAGACCAGAGTGTTGCAGATTCCAAGTTCCAGCTGGTGCTGCTCACCCTGACAGGCAGCTGATCTCCAAAGGAAGCTCTCCTTTGCAGCTCAGCTGCTCAGACCCTTGGGACCAAGCCGGCAAGGCTCTCTGTAGGCAAAGTGCGGGCTCTGCCATGCAAAGCTTTGCCTGCATCATCCTTGAGAGTTGGGTTGTTTGAAGGCATGGGAGCAGTGGCCATTTCAAAAGTGGCAACCTTTCCTCCTCTCAATGGATCCCTTGGATTGAATTAAATTCCCAGCCTTTTTTTGTTTAGTCGCTAAGTCGTGTCCAACCCTTCATGGCCCCATGGACAACATTCCTCCAGGCCCTCCTGTCCTTCACCATCCCTCGGAGTCCATCCAAATCCACACCAACCACCCCAGTGACCCCATCCAGCCACGTCATCCTCTGCCGCCCCCGTCTTCTTTTGCCATCTATTGTTCCCAGCATCAGGCTCTTCTCCAAGGAGTCCTTCCTTCTCATTAGGCGGCCAAAGTATCTGAGTTTCATCTTCAGTATCTGACTTTATAAAGAACAGTCGGGGCTGATTTCCTTTAAGATCGTCTGATTTGATTAGCCACATTCCTTTTCACACCTTCTCTCCAGAGTCTCCTTGGCATAATGCTGGCAAATGTACTGCTTGCTTCATGGTGCAAATGGTGATAAAGAAGAGGGTCTTTCTAGTGGTGGCACGACGTGGAAAATTTTCCACCCTGTGCTCTTTCCTTAACTCCCAAGCATTGGATGGCACATGACAACATCAGTTGCTTGAGCAGGTCCTGGCATTTTATTCTTCATTGCCTTCATCTGTTTTACACGGTTGGATGACTTTGTATCTTATAGCTTCTATATGACATTTTGATCATGCTGCACTTGGGGCTTTAATTGTCTTTTGCAAACTGCCAGGAGAGTTCTGGCTATTGGGTGGCACAGAAACAAAACACAACTGGTGATTGTCATGGTGTTGCCGTTTCGTAGCAAGGCTGAATGCACACCTCTCGTTTACTGCTGCCTGAGTGGGAACACGCCACAAAGTGCTAATACAGGGAGCTAGAATTGCTGGCATGAGCTGGCCAAGAACGGATGGAGACACTCTGCCTGGGCTGCAGCCAGCTCAGTTTCCTATGCAAAATATGTCTAGTGCATATGAGTGGAAGGATAAAAATAAAAGCCCTGGTGAGAACCACAGCCCTCTACTGAGCCAAGACTCTCTGCGTTAACTCATAGCAACTTGCCAAAAGGTTTCAGGCAGAGCCCCTTTCCTAGGTCTGCAGCCTGTGCTCTTTTGTAACTGGACTTGCTGGGGTTTGACTGAGAGACAGGCTGTCCGGCTGCAAAGGCTTCCTGCCTTTTTAATAACCGGATGTGCAAGAGCGGCGGCCTTGCCCCCGGGGGCAGCTTGTCCCATCAGAGCACCTCAGCAGTCATGTGAAAAGTTCCACCCCCAGAAGTCAACCGCTCCCCATCTTATTTGAAAGAGCAGATTTTAGAGGCAGTGGCTGGACGCGTTGCATTATGTTCTCGCAAATGCTGGGAAAAGTATTTGGCAGCCGCGCTCGGGATGGTGTCGAATAGCCATAAGGGAAAGGGTGGCTGGCAAAGGGAACAGCCGACGGGGCAGGGCTAGCAGGAGCAAAGAAATAACATGCTGCAGAAGTTGTCAGGAAATTGTCTTTGTCGGAGCTTGCCTTAGCTGGGGTCAATGAATATGTTACCCTGGGTAATACAATCCCAATGGCTCCCTTCCAAGGGGAAAGGCTGGAAGGACATGAGGTAGGAGAAATGGGAGGGTGCCTCGTCATTTCAGGGCTATGCTAGATCGGGGCCTAAGGGACTGTGCCCCCAATACCATTCCCAGAGCTCCAGTGGTGCCAATGGAAGGTGTTTTTTTCTCAGCATAATTGTCATGTAGGGGGCAATTTTCAGGGGGGATCACAACTGGGAGGGGGGAATTAACCCTTTCCACACATTGCAACTCTCCTTTAAGCATCCCCCTCATGGGTGGCAATTACGCGTTAATCTTCCACTGGTGTCAATGGAAGCTTTTTTCCTAAGAGTAGTTGCTTGTGGGCCAGTGGCAAAAAGATTCTTGGAAAAGCCTGCCAGCTAATTTCTTAAAATGTTCATACTTGGTCACATTCATTGGAAATTAATTGTAATTGAGGAGGAACTATTGACTTTTGGATGATGTGGGCTTGGGCTGTGAGTTAATTCTTTTATTTGGTGTGGTATGGATAGGAAATTCTCTGGCTTTTCCTTCTGTGAAATGTAATGCAATCTAAATTTTAGTCATTATTTCTAATATCGCAAATAAATATTTTTAAATGAGCATAAGAGGCAGATTTGTCTCTTATTGACCTGGGTCCTGAATCCTTTAAGTACCTAGCAATGCTCCTGCTAGACCACCAGCTCTTGTCCATTACCTGCTCCCAAATGCATGTCTGTTTGGATTCCCTAAAGATCTTGCAAACTATTTGAAATCACACTGGCTCTGTCTCCTTTCCTCTGCTTCCCTTCTGCTTAACATCCAAAAAACTGTGAAAAACTCAAAAGTTTTCTTACTCTTTTCCAAGGTTTTGGTTGCTCCTAATCAAGGTTTCACCCAAATCCTAGGTTTTGGCTGGTGGCTAAATTGAGACCCCAGCCCAATCCTCAAATCTGCATGAACCTGAGGCTCTAGCAAAGGACGGCATACAAATATCCTAAATAAATAAATAAACCTGTTTGACTCCATGCATCCTAGTGTATCCTCTGCACAGGCGGCCTGAAATTGCCGGTCGTTTCCGCAGCAGCACCAAGGCTGCAGAGGATGGTGGCCTCACAGGAAGCCAACACTGCAATCTTTTCCTCTAGTTCTTCAGCCATCTGGATTTGGGCTTTATCTCCTGATAAGAAAAACAAATGGAAATTCTCCCAAGCCTTGTGTTGTGTACCTCTCGATCCAGGCACAGTGCGTTCTTCGATGCCCTTGGTATCATTCTGAACGGAAAAAACAGCGACCTCTCAGGGCAAGGAAACCCGGCCAATCAGGGCTGTTATTATCCGGGATGGCGATTCCTTTCCACTCCACTGATAAAGCTCAGGCATGGAACATTCAACAGTAGCGCTCACCTTCGGTTGGTCATACTGATGCCTCGCTTAACTCAGCCAATCAGCACAGGCAGTTCTGAGTTAGAAGGACGTAGGTGTGACTTGATCTAAGCGTGGTAATGCATCGGTTGGCCAGCAAATGCTGCCTGTACTCACACAGCTCATCTAGCTGGTGCTTAGGCTGCCCAGGTGCAAAAGAAGTCTGGGCAACAGAGAGAGCTAGTGTGGCATATTGTTTAGCGTGCTGGACTGGGGACAGTGGAGATCCAGGTTCTAGTCTCCACTCTGCCATGGAGCTCACTGGGTGACTTTGGGCTAGTTACAGGTGCTCAGCCCAACCTACCTCACAGGGCTGTTGTTAGGAGGATAAGAGGTACAGGAGGAGAACTTGGTAAGCCACCTTGATTTCCTTGCAATGGGAAGAAAGACTGGATATACATATAATATTATCAGTCTAAATATATATCATATTTATATTTATATTAGCAAGTATATTTGGGGGTGGGAGGATAAATTATGTGCAAACTCACCTTTCCATCTTGATATCATTCCTAAAGGTGAGTGTTTCTCCCTGCCTCACCAGCCATATAGGAAAAATGTGCATTTTTGAATGGGAAAATGCAAATTTTGTAAAGTATGCTCACTTCTCCTCCCATTAAGCACGAAAATGCATCCTTTCTTAAAATGGAAAACAAAACCTAAACTACACATTTTAAAATGCACTTTTTAAAAGATATATTTTGCCAACATGATTGTGTGTTTGTTTTCCCCCCTGAATGTGACCACATTTGGTGTTCAGCCTGGCAAACAGGGCCATTTCAGCTGTTTTTCAAGCTGAAACAACCTTCTGGACCAACCCCATGCCCATTTTGCAAAGGTGCTTTCAGACAAGGCTTTTAAAGACCATCTCCATCCCCTTGCCCAATTGGTGGAATGTGATGGTGGGTTGTGATGCTGCTCTTGGCCTCTAATTTGTCTGTCTGCTAAGGAAGAAAAGCAGGGAGAGCAACACAATACCTTCTGATGCTTAGCCCAAGGAGCTCTCCCTCCCGGAGTTTCTTGCTCAGGAAGATCAGATACCTGTTGACTTCTTTTTCTTTTTTGGTTCCTGATATAATCAGAAGATGCAATGGTATAAGCACCTAGCCTGTGACATGATCTCACATGAAAATCTCACCTGTTTGTTTTTTCTGGAATGATGGCAGCCCTGCCATCATTTTCTGCTGTGACAATCCCAGGGCAATCTGGTTCCCAGAGAAGTTTCTCAGCCATGGAATAATTTCCTTTCTTTTCTCAGCTTGGATTTGTACAAGGCCACCAACTCACCGTGGCACAAAGGAGAAGTTGGGAGACAGTCCACGTTGCCTCTATTTTCCCTTCCCTACCCAAAGTATTCTCTGGGAACCAGATTGCTGTTCTACCTTCTGCCACAAGCAGCAAGCGGAATACCTCCTCCTGCAGAAAAGGATGCCTCCTTTGAAATGCTGTGCAGTCTTGTACTTTATTTTTTAAAGTCTGAAAAAGTACTGTTGCTCTTAATGGAACAGAGTGAGGAACTAAATGTCTCAGCTCTGAAGGTTGTGCATTTCATAACAATAATTTTTTATTTAGTCAGTGTGGTCCATCTTTTCAATTTAACCCTCATTTCTCCAGCCTAAGAACCACCGGGCAATTCCTTTAGTTGCATGCAATGCCATCCTAGACATGTTTAATCAGAAGTATGTCCCTCTGTGTCTGCCGGTGGTATTCCCTAGCAACTATGTCTTAGGGACTGCAGCCTAAAATTCTATACCGAGATGCAATAAAATAAATATGTTGACTACCTGAACTTCTCAGTGTACCCTATATTACAGATGAACATTTCCCAGGGGGACAAAAGGCCTCAGTCCCCACCTACTCCCTGCAATGTTTGATTTAGTTTTGCAGCCCATTTGAAGAATACGTATAACAAAGCATTAGCCTTTAACCTTGCACACAATGTGCCATTAAACACGGATTTCCCTTTAGTGTGTGCAGCTTGACAAAATAATAGCCCGAACTCCAAATGTCACTATTGAACAAGTCTTGACTGAAACGACCTTATTTGTTGACAAGAGGCAAAACATATCTGGCTCTCAGGAATATTTTTTTTCTTTAGGTAGATGCGTAGATGTGTTCCATTTTAGAAAGCACAGTCCTCTATTTCAAGGGCAGGAAACATCTTGTTGGACTGCAATTTCCATAAGCCCTAGCACTAGTGAGCATAGCCAGTGGTGGGAGATTATGGGAGTTGTAGGCCCACTACATTTGAGGGGCCACAAGTTGTTGGGCTGTTTGAACCATCTGAAGGGAGACCTTAGAGACTGCCCATCAGCAACATCTGGGCAGCAGATACATGCCGAGATGCAGAAAATACGTAAAACTGACTTTCCAGTGACTGCGAAGAACATGTTATTGAGTATCGTGCCAGAGACTATGCCAAAGATTATGACGGACTTATCTAAATATATGATAACCGCAGCAAGAGTAGGAATTGCTTCAAAGTAGAAAACTAAAGATTGCCCAGTTGTTGAAGACTGGAAAAACAAGCTTGCTGAGTGTACAACAATGGTACAGTTAACTAACTATATCAACAGAAGACCAGTCAAAGAGTTTACTCAAGGATGGAAGACTTATTATGAGCAATTTAAATAATTATTAATGAAAATATAATGTTCGCAAATGTCTGTGATTTTCATTCTAAACCAAAGCAATGTTATAATTTATAACTAATTTTGTAGACTGGATGAATTTCTGATTGAGAATTGAATGGTTTGGATGGAAAGGTGGTTGATAGAGACTTTTGCTTAATATAAATGTGTTTAAATGAGGATGTTCAATGTCAAGTTTCAGGAATGACCTTTGGCATCTTCTTTTTTAAATATTTTCTTCTTTTTATTTTACTTTCTGAAAATAAATAAAAAGATTTGAGGAAAAAAACAGCATCTGGACTGCAGACAGAACAAAGCCCACAGTCTTTGCCACTATGGTGAGATGAACTGTATCACTATTTAAATGATATTCACCAAGACAACTGAAGTGGCACATGCTGATTTCTGGCATATCTACGTCCTCTTTCTTGCCAATGCATTCCTCTTCTTTTGCAAGTGTCTAATTCTCAGCCTGAATCCTGGGTGGAACAGCACCTGGGTCTAAGGCAGGAAGACCAGAATCAAAGCAGGCCTGGTGCATTGCTCAACGCCACGCACACACACACAAGTGATGTACAAGGGCCATGCTGGCCAGGTGCGATAAACGTTGTAGTGCAGCACATCTGGACAGCACGGAGTTAGACGCTGAGATGATAGCATTGCAACCTAGAGATTTTTTGTCATGTTTTGCAAAAAGTACAAAAAACAGACGAAAAGAGACAGTGGGAGTTGCATTGCTGATATACCCCTCTTCATTTCATTGGTATGTTTGTGTCTGTTCAAGAGGAGACTTAAACACAGAGAGCAAAACTTTGTAGCTTGGAGGGATATAAAAAGCTCCCCTTTTAAGTCAAGAGCCCCTTTCGAGTGCAAGAAAATGCTTTGCTTCTTCCTAAGCAATTGAAAGCCAGCATTAATATACCAACTCAGTGGAGATAACCAGCAGCTTACCATTTAAATCAAGCTATTTGTTCTGGTTGAGCCTTGAAGTGTTTTAATGGGACTGGCTGATTGTGCACTGTAAGGGTTGGGCTACGGATCTGGCCTTTCATAATTGCTCCATATCAGCTCAGGACTTTATAAATGGCTGCTATCTCTTAACACGAAGCTCTTGATGATAATCTCACTTAAACTACCTACACAAACAAACCTACACAGAGCACCTATGTAGGGTGCTTTGCACAAAGACAACACATAATCTTGAAATCCTCAAAGAACAGGGTGTGGTGAATTCTCAACAGATTGGTTTGGACTGGGCCAAAAACCCCCAATGGAATAACATAGGAAAGTTGTGCTGGTTTTTAGAAAATAAATAAATAAATAAATAAATACCTATAAAATCAAATTGGTGCGCACTTTTACTCTGCTGCTGGTTAGGAAAAAAATCTCTCTCTATGCACTTATCTATGTATGTATGTATCAGATCTAGAGGCTGTGGACATCTTCACCAAAAGAGCATGCGGAGCTTTTGCTGCTTGTGAATTGATGATTGGTTTGTTTCTGGTGATCTTTGATCTCCCACAGAGATCCTAGAAGCAAGTAACTGGTGTCTGTTGTCCGTTGCCTCATAAAAAACTGAGGCTGCAATCAAATACACACACAACTTGCACAAAGTCCCACTGAAGCACATGGGACTTCCTTCTGTGTAGACATTTCTGGAATTGTACTGTAAGGCAGGGGTGGCCACAAAATAGATCTCCACATGTTTTTGACTTCAATTCCCAGTATTCCTGGCTACTGGTTATGGTGGCAAGGACTTCTAGGAGCTGAAATCCGAAACTTGTCAAAATCTACCTTCTACTTCTACTATAGGGCTACTATACTTTTGAGCCATGCTTACCTAATAGAAAACCCAACTAAAAAGTGACTTACCTTTGCAGATTGTTATAAATATCAAAAATATGCAAATTAGTAGAATTGTATATGTTAATGAGGCTTATTATGGGGTTAGAGCAGTAACATAAATGCTGATTTCATAAGATCCTAAATTTAACATATATTTCATTCCCCCCCCCCCACCACCACCTCATAATCTCCTGTTTTGTTTTTCTTTGGTGGAAAAAGTGCCCCCCCCATCCTTAATGCCTTTAAAATTTCCAGAAAGTTTTATATCTCTAACTAGGAGTAATTCCCCCACCTGATTTTAATGGGCCTTATTTCTGAATAGATATATATAGAAGCCTGCTATCTGATACTGATTTTTGCTTCTGGTTGTTCTACAACAACTCTCCTGAACTGCCAACCACCAGATCACTTGGACTAGACTGATCATAATCCCCAGCTACCCAACACATCTGGAAGCTGGGGAAGACCATCCTAGCCGATCTGACATTCTGCATTCCAGGGTTTTGCTTCCACAGCCTCCCAGCAGACATGCAGGAAACAGGTCAGTCACACCTCCCTACTTCTGTCAAAGGCTGGTGCTGAAGCAGGCAATCTCCTCCTGTCCCTCTCCAGAAATTCTTTCCAACATTCCTTTCCTTGATGGGCCAACCCAGGACATATGAGCAATAGGACAAATACGTTAGGCTTGCACGCTTTGCATAACTCTGCCTTTTGCTGGTAGGAAGCAGCTTGGCATCCACTGCATCACGGATGTCAAAGTGCCAGGAGCTGCAGATCAGCTGGGAGGGGTGTGTTTCTTCAATATCGTTCGTATAGATCTGGGTGGGGAAACGTGTGTGTGTGTTCGAGGGCTTCGAGCCAACACAGACATTTCTTTAAATGTGTGTCTAGCAGCTATATCTTGTTTCCTTTTCCTGCTCTGTGTGCAGGAACCCCAGCCCAGATCTTAAAATCTTAAAATGCACCCCCCCACCCCGCACACATACTCTAGAATGAACAAGAAGGGGGAAATAGGTATTGTTAAACACTATTCAGAATTGCGTTTGCTTGGGTCCGCAGTCTCCTCCAGGGTCCACATACAGGTGGTGGGCAGTGAGGAATCCAGCAGTGGGCAGGGGAAACATTTTCTCTCTCACTTTCTCTGAAAATGGTTTGCAAAGGGCTTCTGCAATCAAACCAGGGCTCCAGTGGTGTAGCAGAACCAAACCAATGTTGATGTGAGCAATGATACACGTACCCAACGTGTCCCTTCCATATCAGCTTGTTAAGCATAGTTCTTTGCAAAGGATAAGCGGTGCCGGATGCCATTCCTTATGGAATAAGGTGTTGCACTTGGTGGCCAATCTCTGCTTCCATCCTCAAGGAAGCCACCATGAAAGGGAGGGAGAGAAAGATGCCTCTGAGCATGCAAGAACAGTCTCACTGCACACTCTCGAAGTACCTGTGGCATTGGTGTCTCTGGACAGCTTACAAACAACAACAACATACCAACACATGCATGCAGATGTGACACACACCCCTTTTGACAAAGGCATTCAGCACTCAACCTTGTCTGCACGCCTGCTTGTGTTTTTGCTCACCAAGACAGGAATGTCACATCATACGAAGCTCTGCAGAGCACACTGGCCATAAGGAGTAGGAATGAGAGAGAGCCCTGGCATCTAAGAAACGCCACACTTGAGATTGATGAGAGCAGAACTTAGAGCCCCAGGGTTTGTCTGTGCCTTCCTTTGTGGGGCACAAGGCCATGGATCAATATACTGTTACACTGTGTTGTGTCATTCTGCCTTCATTCCACTGCATTTTCCAGAGCAGCTTCCTTGGAAGATGCATCGAGAAGAAAATAATGTTTCTCCAGCTTTCAACAGACCTCTTGGTGTTGATGGAAGCACACGTGCCTGTGAGTAACAGTGGACGTAGTTGAACGAAAATTAAATTTAAATTGAGAACTCATTTAAGTGGTGATCATCTCCTAAAGCATCCAATGCTGTTTTAAGTCAGCCATTGTAAAGTCGATAGATGAGAAAGCCCGTGACACACTCCCCCAGCTAAAAATAGATGCTTGCCATGTTCATGCATGTTTTACACAAACAACTGTGATAATGAGGAAATGTGAAAACAACATATAGAAAGCCCTTTGGCTCACAAGAGCCTTTTGGCAGTGGCCACAATTCTTGTGAACAAACTGCGCAATTTGCACATAATTCAAACCCACTTGGGATGGAGAAACATAAAAGAAGAGTTGGTTAAAATATAAAGGGTTGGACTCAGCTTGAGGTGCATGGAACTGGGCAGAAAGAAGTGGACTTGCTAGCCCATTTTCTTCCCCCAAGCCTCATGCCAGCTGCTCTAGACCTCTGAAAATATTACTAAGAGGGCCGGGGGACATGCTGAATAGGATGAGCTGTGGCTCATGGAGGGAAGCGGGTCCCCCAGAGTGAAGCAGAGGCAACCTCCAAAGAAGGTAGGCCCTCAGTCCTACTCACCTGTCCATGGCAACTAAAACGCCACGGTTTTGAAGCCATCATGGCTTATTATGCTGTTTATACTTAGTTCTCCCCTGCCAGGTGGCTTCTTCACAAAGCCACCCCAATAGTCCATGGCCCATTGCAGGATCTTGTAGCCACTCCTGGTCTTTCTGTGTTATCTGAACCTGGATGTCACAACAAACCCAGGTGAGGCCACAAAGCCTTCTGAGCCACTTGGCAAGAATGGGAGAAAGTGTTGCCGTTCAAGCAGCTCAGAGGACAGCTACCCAAAGTGCCCAAGTGGCTTGTCCCACCCCTCCATCTTGCTGGCTTCTGCACAGGTGGTGGCTCTAGTCAAAAACAAAGAAAATTGTACATGAGTCTATCAGAGTTGTTTGCCTCATTAAGTTGTTGCATCTGTTGATCAAGGACACTTAAGAACATGAGGACTTTTTATTTTATTTATTTATTTGTTTGTTTTTCGATTTATAGCCTGCCTTTTTCCTACAAAGGGCTCAAGGCAGCTTACATCATTCTCCTCCTCCATCTTATCCCCACAACAACAACCCTGTGAGGTAGGTTGGGCTGAGAGTCTGTGACTGGCCCAAAGTCACCCAGTGGGCTCCACGGCTGAGCGGGGACTCGAACCCGGATCGTCTGAGTCCCAGTCCCAGGCTCTTAACCACTACACCGCACTGGACTTCACATGGATTTCCTGTTTGCTCTGAGATATTACAGTCAACACAGGGATCAGGTTGAGCTGACTGGGAAACTGCACACCTGCCTCTGGTTAGCAAATTCTAGAGATGAACGGGAATAGCCGTCCTCTTTCAGAAGAGATGAAAACACCAGAAAACCCTGCAAAGGATTGTGAGAACTGTAGTGTGAGGAGTGTGGTAAGGATTCTTTTTAAAATACCCCCTAACCCTACAGCTCCTAGAGTTGCATGCAAAGAGTGAAGGAGCCCATGTTAAAGTCTGTTTTTCTTTTTCAATTATGGTTTTTAAACAGTCTGTGAAGATCAATGATCCTCCCAAAATAGTTTAGAATACTTATCAAAACAGTAGCATAAAATTAGCCTGTCACCACCACAATTTGGATGGACACTCATGCATCGCTAAAAAAAGAGACGAGAAAACCTAGTTTTGCATCATATTTGCCTATGCGAATTGGTATGTGTAGATGCATGTTTAGAATGACTATAATTTGAAGAGAAATACAGTTCATCTCTCCATAGCATAGATGACTGTGACCATGTGATTTATGGGCCTTGCTCAGCCTGCTGTTGAGTGGAGCAACCAAGTCTTCTTTCTGCTCTCCTTTCTCATGATCTTTGGTATTTAAACTTTGGTTAGATTGGAAAGCCCTTCAAATGGCCCACATGGGCTTAGTTCCAAAGCTCTCCCTGGACAATAATTTCAGAACTCCAGTAGCAGTGCCAATGTGCCTATGGACACCAGTTGCTGGGGAACTTGGGCAGGAGGGTGCAGTTGGTTGAGGGTTCCTGTGGACGGCTGGCTGGCTGGCTGGACAAGATGGACCATTAAGCTTGCCCTGCATGGCTCTCCCTATGTTCTTCCCTCCAGACAGAGCAGTTTGTCCCTTTCCTGCCAGCCCACTGCACTGGAAGAAAGAGAGGAAGGCAGGCCATCTTGCTTACAATGGAGCCCACGTCTCGTCTGCTTCTCTCTCCTCTCTCTTGCTGGCTTGTGCATGTGCTACTTGACCTGTCATAGGTGAACACTTTCTATTTAAACTGTAATGATGATTTCTAAAATACATTTATACCTATACATTCGTATGTATGTTCATGTATATGTGTGCAACCCACAGTGTTCTTTTGTCCCCTCCTTTAGTGAGTCTCACGGGGCTGGCTTTGTCTCAACGGGAGCTGCAGAATTTCGACCAGCTTCTTCATTTTCTGAGCTCAGTGGTGCAGCGAATGTTTTGCCCATAAAGCACTCAGTTCTCAGCAGCTTCAGCTTGGACTGGGAAGGGATCCTGACTGGCTAGATGGACCAGGGCATTGTTTCAGCCTAAGGCAGCTTTCTATGTTCACCTACAGCTAAAGAACTGAAAATATCATAAGAAAGAGAGATGACGGTATCAAGAGAAAAGGAGATGAGCTGGCGTGGTGGCTGGATTGTTGGACTGGGGGCCCTGGACCCTGCTCAGCTAAGAACCTCATGGGGTAACTTTGGGCCAGCCATTCACTCTCAGCCTAACTTCCTCACAGGTTTGTTGCAGTGAGGATAAAATGGGTCCAGAGGAGGGCAACAAAAATGATCCAAGGTTTGGAAACACTGCCCTAGGAGGAGAGACTGAGAGAACTGGGCATGTTCAGTCTTGAGAGGAGAGGATTGACGGGGGACATGAGATCCCTCTATAAGTACCTCAAAGGCTGTCACAAAGAGGAAGGTCATTGCAGGACATGGAATAATCAATTCAAGTTGTGAAAACCCAGATTCAGGCTGGACATCAAGAAGTGCTTCCTCACTGTCAGAGCAATACAACAGTGGAGCCAGCTGCCTAGAGGGGTGGTGGGCACTCCCACATTGGAGACAATAAAAAAGACAGGGTCCACAGCTTGGGAGTGCTCCTCGACCCGGAGCTGACTCTAGAAGCTCAGGCGTCAGCGGTGGCGAGGAACGCTTTCCATCAGCTCCAGCTAAGCCATGAGCTGCGTCCCTACCTGGAGGACAACTGCCTAGCGACAATGACGCATGTATTGGTTACTTCCCGGTTGGATTTCTGTAATGCACTCTACGTGGGACTGCCCTTGAAGACAGTCCGGATACTTCAGATGGTGCAAAATAGAGCAGCCAGGTTGCTGACAAGGACTGGGCGTTATTCTCATATAACCCCAGTCCTCTACAAGCTTTACTGGCTTCCCATTGAAGTCCGGGCTCAATTCAAGGTGTTGGTAATCACTTATAAAGCCCTTAATGGCTTGGGACCCAGATACCTGAAGGAACGCTTGCGGCCATATTTGCCCTCCCGCCCCTTGAGATCGGCAGCACAGGCTCTCCACCACGAGCCTTCCGTAAGAGATATCAGGAAGCAAAGTACCCGGAGGAGGGCCTTCTCTGCAGTGGCACCGCATCTGTGGAATGCACTCCTCAGAGAGGTCCGCCTAGCGCCATCGTTATTTGTTTTTCAGCGCCAGGCCAAGACCTTTTTATTCAAACAGCATTTTAATGTTTAATAGTTATAGATTTTAAATGTGCAGCCACTCTGTTTCCAGGTTTTAATTGTAATTGTAATTGTAATTGTAATTGTAATTGTTTTATTTATTTATTTATGTGAGCCATCCCGAGGCTATGTAGCAAGGGGACAGCATATAAAAACTGTAAAGAAGGAAGGAAGGAAGGAAGGAAGGAAGGAAGGAAGGAAGGAAGGAAGGACAGACAGGAAAGAAAGAAGAAAGAAAGAAAGAAAGAAAGGAAGGAAGGAAGGAAGAAGGAAGGAAGGAAGGAAGGAAGGAAGGAAGGAGAGAGAGAGAGAGAGAGAGAGAGAGAGAGAGAGAGAGAGAGAGAGAGAGAGAGAGAGAAAGAGGATAGCCATCTGAGTGGGATGGTGTAACTTGGTGTCCTGCAACAGCAAGGGGGTGGACCCAGTGGCCTTCATGGTTCCTTCCAATCCTACCATTCTATGATTCTATGAGTGGAGAAGGAAGAATATGTAAACTGCTTTGTATTCCTCACAAGAGGAATTCTCATAATTCAGCAAGGGGGTGGACCCAGTGGAATGTCATAATAGTGATGATGTTGATAATATCTTCTGAGTTTGATTCTGGGATAATGTGTGGCTCATTCTCTCTCCTTCACAGGATCTGGGTTTCCACTGGAACGTGAAGTTACATGGGCAAGAGATGGAAGGTTGCTGTTCTGCCTTTTGAACAACCAACAAGACAGAAAGAGGATATGACCAAGGTTGCTCTGTGGCATAGATTTGGTTTCCATATACAAAGACTGTACCTTTTGCCTTTTCTGCAATGGGTTAGATTTACAGCCCAGATGAGTTTTCGCAATGTCCTAGGAATTTATCATATGTGGGAAGTGTGGCTTGCTGGAAGCTGGGCGCTACCATGGCCCAATATTAAATCTGGCAAGTTGGCACTTCTTAAAAGCAAATGAGAGGATCACCAAAGTAGGAGGAAACCAGAGTAAGGACCTAATTCTATGTTATTTTGCACTGTGGATGACCCTTGCTAGCCAGGTCTCACCCAAGGCTGATTACTGTGTGAAGGCTTGTCTCCCAGTGTTCTCGCCAAAAAAAGAACAAGAAGAAATTACAGGTGTCCTCTCCCAGTTTGTATTCATTGAGTCAAAGCAAATTGTTATGTTTGGTCACTGTGTTCCAAATGTATTTTGATTGCACAGAGGTAGCAAGGATTCAGGCTTCTTGTCTCAGGCTGAATTTGGCAACCTGAATTTGGCATTTTGAATCAATTTGACACTGTTTCTGAATACTCCCCAGTGAGGAACGATAGCAGGGGAAGGCCGCCGGTGTTCTTGTACCCTGTCTGTGGGTTTCCCATTGGTGCCTCTGGCCAGCCATGGTGAGAAAAGGATCCTGAACTAGACAGACCTTGGATCTGGTCCAACGCGCTTCATGGCCTCCTCGTGCCAAAAGTCCTATATAGAGCCAGCCCACAGAGGGCAACAGTGGCATTCCCCCAGCTGCTTCCCCTGAACACCCTGGCCATTCTCCTCTCTGGGGAATGTGTGCCCCAAAACGTGTTCTACGGCCCTCCAACTAGCACGCTTAGTTGTGCCAACAGACCCTTGCCTTTTGCTACCATGGGTGGCAGATTCAACCACTGTTCCAGCCAGCAGCTGTAGGAAGAATGGGGGCAGGGGGCATCTTGTCCTTTGCCATGGGAGCAAATGCCTCAGTCCTTGCCATATGGGGGCTTGCAATGTCCCCTTCTGTATGCTTTTCCTGACCTGCTCTACCCCCACTACTTTCTCTGTTGTCCCAGCAATCCATTTATTGCAGACAGAAGGCAGGAGGTGAAGAGAAACGGTTTTTTCAAGAGTCCTTTGCTTCCTCCCACTGTGTCTTGGGAATTCTCACTTGTTGCCTGTATTGGTGCCAGGAAGGTGTAAGTTTTTCACAAGGATTGCCATGCTGACAAATGGCTCACACCAGCCCTCTCAAAAGATTAGAAAACGCCTTCTATTTTACATTTTTGCAAAATTAGGAGAGCTATCCAGCTGTCACCTTCTTGACTCAGTGCAAGTTGTGTAAGCATCAGATTTGGCCCCGTCCCCCTCTCATCGATGGTAACACACAAGGAACAATAGCCTGGAGTGTCCTACTGCAGATGAGAGTGTATGCCAGTCACTCAAGCACAGCTCCAGCTTTCTTTGCCAACCCTTCAGACCATTCCAGTGTGCCCAGTTCGCTGGTGGAGGTGGTGGGGAACCAGAACCCCAAACCTGAGCTACGTTGCATGATGACATTGCTCATAGTGGATCATTTCTCAGAGTGCTCTAATATTTCCCCAGCTTAGCAGCCCTCTGTAGGTCTTGGAGAGATCCAGTTACCTGGCTGCCGGGCTCGTAGATACTGCCAGTGACCATCTGCTCACACGGGTCCTGCAAGATATCACTGAAGGGCATAAATGGCAGGAGGCTCAAAAGGACACAGTGAACTCTGACACTTGGATGCCTTCTCGGGAGGACTCCTCCTGACCTGCACACCCGTTTATAGATAAATCACTCTGGTAGCCTTGCTGAATGCGGAGGCTCAGCTGGTAGCGAAAAGGAAAGGGACCTTCTTAGAGGTGGCCCTCCACTTGTCAAACCTGCGCCCCACTGAGGCCTGCCTAATGCTGGCTCAGTCACCTTTCCAGTGCTAAGGTACGTAAGACTTCATGCCTCTGTGCTGAGGCATTTATTAGCATTTGGAGAGCTTGCATTCGTAGTCATCTAGTTTACTGATGTTGTTAATTGTTTTACATTTTATAGTGAATGCTACGCTGTTTTATTGTATATGCATTGGATTTTATTTATTTTTAAATGAATTGTTGTTAGTCTCTCAGAGTTTTGACTTTTGGGTAGTATATAAAGATACAAACAAACAACAATGATAACTACAAAATAAAAGCATAAGTAAATGATATGCACAAAGTGTTTTAATGCTCAAAAGCGCTATAAAAATGCTAATTATTGCTCACTCTCTTGGCTTCGGGGATGGTGCACATTAGGCAGGTGCAGTATGCAAATGGGGGGAGGGGGAATGGTAGCAAGCTTTCATTTGGTTCCTCTAATTGCTAAAGTCAATGTTTAATTGCAGCTTTACATGCTAATGGATTAATTGAAAATGCACTTGAAGAATGTGTCGCTTTTTATTCAGCATCCTGCAAAAGCAAAGCATGTGGATGTGTGAAAATTTAAACCAATTCATGAATTAATGAACTGGGGGAAAGGTAGGCTTGTTAATCCACGAAACATTTTATAATTCATTGGCAACCCTAGTTGAAACTTTAGTTAAACTGTAAACCCTGGTGAGTCTGGTTAGCTCACCTTTCTATGTGTGTTGCTCCTGATCAGCAGCCTGGATGGCAATCCAGCATGTTATTAGCTGGTTCCTAGTTGCCAAACCAGAGGGAAGTGATGAATGTCATGCGCACGTTGGCTGCGGCAATGGAAATGGCTGGTAGCATAGGGATTGGGCCCGTTCTTCCTAGATAGGAGCCAAGGAGGGTTGTGGAAATGGACTTTGACTCAGAGGAGGAGGTCACCCCAAAGATTCGTATAAGGGAAGTAAGATTTTGGCAACTCAGGGAGCTCAGCTATGAGCGCTCCACATACTAATGGAAATAATAATAATAAATAAAATGTTCTATCCTGTTCCTGATTATGCCTAGCATGGAGTTTGCCTCCTTCACAGGATTATCAGATATAAGAATTAGCATAAAGAACTGCAGATAATGAAATAAATCTTGGTGGCAAACCAGGCTCAGCGGTGGGCGCGAGAAGGGCACTTCACCACAGCACTCCTTCTCCAAGCACCAGGCCTGTTCAGACAGGTCCCTGCTGCTCGCAAAGAAACATGCACAGGATCCTGTTGCATGTCGGTAATGCAGGAATCCCAGGTGGACCCAGAGGGCAGGTAGTTGCCTCCTTTTGTGCATCTGCTAAGGATTATGCAACCTGAAGTGGATAATGCAAACTTATGCAAAGAGACAATCTGTTTTAGCAGATTGACTAAAGAAGTTAGCAGCTTGGGGCCTGCTTTATCCTCCACCGCTCCAGCTTCAGGTGTTAAAGGTCAGTTTGCCTTCCTGTGACGTTCCAGGGATTCGACTGCTTGAAGAATGGGGCTAGCACAGCAGTCGGGGCCATGTTTTAGCAGCTTTGCTCAGGTTGAATCAGTGGGTTACTCACAGCTTTGGGCACAAATGAGTAAGGACACCTTCACTGCACCACTGAGGCAGCTTTTCTGGTCCAAGGACTGCATTCTTCTGAGAAGAGCAATTAGGTGCCTCAGATCTAAAGCTCAAACCCACATGGAAGCAAAGATCAGTCCTCATGCAAACTCCAGGACCAAACTCAATACGAAACTGGCCGTTCCAAGCATTGCATGCAGACTACACACAATACTGCATTAGAACAATAATATCAACATGGGAATGACTTAAGCATCACCACTTAAGCATCACCAAATCAGAGGATGATATTTGGTTCATTTACAAATATGCAACTATAAAATTGGGGGAGGCGAACAGCATATACAGTCCTAGCAGGTTGTAGATCTGCTATTCCACAGCAGATCCCCAGTAAAAGGTGTCCATACACTTCAGGTGCCTTGAGGTTAGAGCTCTCTTCCTATCTCTCCTCTGTACCCCAAACTCATTTCTTTTGTTACACCACAAACAGAGCTACATCCACGCCCTTCTCTAAGATGGAGGGAAGAAGGAAAGGCATGTCACCTTTCAAGTTCTAGGAGTCTCCTTTCTGTAAAATACCTGGGAGATATTTTCAGGTATTTCCTAACCATCCATTGATTACAGTCGTTCTGAGCTATTAACAGCCAATTTGTCAGAGCGCATGGATGACCGGCAGTCATAACAAGGTATAGTGGCAAAGAATGCAATGGGCACATTGGATGAGACAGCAGTTCCATGCTTTTGATAAACAGGAAGCGTCACTGCACCAGGGCATTGTGGGAAATTCAAAGGGTGGCTCCCAGGCGTAGCTATGCTTTTCAAAGGGCTGATGGTAGTCCAGAGCAGGCACTAGCAATGGGCCCTTCCTATACTGCCACTATCCCACCAGATGTCCAAGAGTATTGTGGGTTGATGCTGGGTCTGAGTACTGAATATGCTTGTCACACAGTGACTTCCAAACCCAGTAGACCAGGAGGTCTCAAGAGGCTGCAGGTAGGCACTTCCAATGGTGACTACAAAGGGTGTCCACCCATGGGCACCCAAAATATTTTTCTTTTAATTCTTCCTGGTGTTTTCATAGAATTATAGAACAGTAGGGTTGGAAGGAGCCATGAAGGCCATTGGGTCCAACCCCCTGCTGTTGCAGTTGATCAAGTTTTAATGTACATACATGGATTTGTATATGTCCCTCCCAATGAACATATATGAAATGTAGACAAGATTCTAGCAATCATACCTAGGCTTGAACAGAAGTGAACTAAATATCCAAATCACTAATTGTGAAGCTGACATTTTTATGCCTCCAATTCAAATATTGACAGCTTACAATGTCCTCAGTCCATTGTACTATAGGGGGTGAGTGTTTATCCTTCCAGTGTTGTAATATCAGTCCTTTTGTTGTCAGAAGGGGCCGGAGAAGCTGCTTATGCTGACCACTTTCTAATCTCCATGAAGTGAGAAAATAATTTTAAAAGATGGTGTGGATGAATGAAGACTAAAGACACTTCTAGTACAAAATGTATCTCTCTAATGACCTCTTCCCCCCAAAAGCACCCACTGGACACTGCCACATGTGTTTAAAAAGCGGCTTTGCACCACCAGAATCAGCTGAATTTGACAACCCCACCCTAACAAGAGGTTGCCATGCCCCACAGATGTGAAACAAAGTTTTTTGCTGACTAAGAACAGCCTGAGGGCCACAGGCGCAACCGGGCTGAATTGCCCCCTAAATGCCACCTCTGGGTCAGGGAAAAGCCCCCAACACCACCCACTTCAGCTCCATTGTCCGTGGGCTTCTAAGCTGGGGAAAGTCCCTGGCAGCAAGGCCATGTCTGCTGCTGGGCCAGATGGAGGACTGCTTTCCATCCCGGGACCCCGGGACTTCCCTGGGAGCCCAGCTGTGGGCTTGCAGCCCCCGTCTTCCAACAAGGAGGTGCCAGGCAAAGGAGCATCGCTCTGCTCCATGCCTTGGTTGGGACAGCTGCTCCTCCCATACAAAGGAGGATACGGAGCAGGGGAAGCACCTAGCACAGGGTTCCTCTTCCTGGGCAAATATAGAAGGCAACTGTGTGAGCAGGGAGTCTTTTTTAAACTGATCTTCATAAGCCACTTTGGGAACTGGGTATTCTTTTTGGCTAAAAGCAGGGCTAAAATGCTTTAAGTAAACAAAATTGACCTCACAGGAACTCCCTGGATCATCTTGCCACAGCATCGCCCCGGGATGAGCAAGTCTGAAAGCGGCTTAGAGGAAAACCCCTTTCTGAGTCTTCACACTATCCCTGGAGATGCAATTTGCAATTTCCAGTCTGGCAGTAGATGGACAATTGTGCTGGGTGAGCCTTTGATCATTGTTGAGATGGAAAAACTGGCTTAACTTGTACTTTTGTGATTTTTTAAAAAGAAAAGATGGAGGAGTGCATGGCAGAATGTGTGTTAACATTTTGTCCAGCTGTTAATGAATTTGCCTGGCATTCATTAGCTGAGAGGTACTTCCATGAATCATTCCCCACAGCCTTGCAGAGCGAGTACTTTATTCAGGCAACCTCTAATTGCACACTAAGCGGAGACTGGCTTCAAAGTAATCTGATGTTCCACCGCCTTCCTCCTGGGGAAGAGAAACAGCAATGGGTGTTTCCTGATGGCCGACTCCTCCTCATACTAAGAAGCCAAATGTAGGGCATGCCATAGACACTCCTTGGAATGCTTTGGAGCTGTTTGCCTCTGCTTTGAAGGCAGGGTGACACTGTTCTCAATGAAACTCCCGATCGATAATGGCCAAGATAAGGAGGGTAAACACGCCCTGGTGGCAGGACAGGGGCAAAGATCAATGGGATCTGGGCAGAGAAGGATCCCCAAGGGAATGTCGCCATTGATTTTCAAAGAGGTCACTTTGGATTAAAGAGGGGGCTGGAGGCTGGTAGAGAAAGGAGGGTGCCTGGCTAGAGCAGGAATCCACTCACATGTACAGGACTTGCTCAACTGGCCAATATGGAATGTGCCAGAATGAAACTAAATGGCAGCCTCACTCCATAGGAACTCCATAGGAAGTTCCTCCATAGGAACTCACTCCAGCTCACTCCATAGGAACAGAAGAATCCTGCTGGATGGGTGCACAAGGCCCCGCTTTCTATTTGCACAGGGACCAACACACAAGCAGGACCTGAGGGCACCAGCGCCCTCCCAACTATGTTCCCCAGCAACTAGCACACACAGGCATGCTGCCTCTGATACCAGGAATAATATGGAGCCATCGGAACTTGATACCAGAACTGACAGTCTTCTGCTCCATTAATGTATCTGATCCACTCTGAACACTGTCCATCACCACATCTGGCGGAAATGAATGCATTGTTTAACTATGTGCAAAGTGAAGAAGTCCTTCCTTTTACCTGTCCTGAATCTCCCACTATTCAGCTTCATGGGATCACCTGCTTGGGTTTTAGTATTATGGGAGAGAGATAATAATGGCTCTCCCTTCACTTTCTCCACCTCATGCATAATTTTGAACGTCTCTGTCATGTCTCATAATAGTTGTCTTTTTTCTGAGCTCATAGCAGTTGTAACTACATCACAGGCAGTTGCCCCAGCTCCTTGATCATTTTCTCTCTCCTTTCTTTTGTGTAAACTTGAGTAGATGCGAGTGGTTTGCATAAGAAATACATAAAGTACAAGCCAATATGAACATATAAATAAATAAATAACAAAGTCATAAATAGTTCTGTGATTAGAACCCTTGGAACAAACCATAGTTTTCAAAGAAAATTATTCAGGGCTCTGAGCAAAGGTTTTGGATTTTCTAGAAACTGGGAATGCCATTTTCCAAATGAAGGGAAATTATTATGGTGTGTTTGTTTGTGTGCTTTCTCAATAGAGAGATATAACATCAGCGAGTATAAATCTTCAAGAAGCTTTGCAGGCATGGAGACTAGTTGGCCCTTTGGTTGCTGTCCAATAATATCTGGAGGACTGTCCCATCACCCTTCTGCAAGATGGGGAGTACATCTCCCTTAAAAATCCCAACAGCAGAGGAAGATAACAAATGAACTCATCGAAATGGCACCATTATAGCCATTTCAGCAAATTCGGAGAACAAGAACTGAGATTCTATCTATCTGCTGACTGAAGTGATTTGGCTGGGATGAGCCCTTCCCCTGCCCCCCCCCGCCCCCCGCTTTACAAAGGGACTGAATCTCCCAAGGTTCACAATGTGTCTTGTCATAAGAACGCGCTCTCATGTGTCAGTCTGACAAGCATGACTCAATGGGCCTGTTGCTCACGGGGTGTGGATCCGTGAGCAAGCCAGTTGTCTGATCACCGCTGTGCCCCACCCTCCCCGCCCCTGTCTGCACATCAGACAGGCCTGGTGGTGGTTGTGGCGCGGTTGCATTGGCAAAGGAATGGAGCCAGCCGCACAGGACCTTCCCACAACGCGCTCTTCTGGTTTACAGAGCTGTGCTCTCTGGCAGCCTTTCCTCCCACATGGGACCTGCTGGAAGCAAGATCGGCCCCAAGAATGGCACTGAAATGTCCTGGGATACTTGCCACTTTACACCCTGTGCTTCTGTGGGCACATGTTTGGAGTGCTTTACTAACACTTTGCCATGGGTTGTTGTTGTTGCTGCTGCTGCTGTTATTTACATCCTGCCTATTCCCAGTGATTGGGACTCAAGGCTGCTTAAAAGTTTGCAGTACCCTAAACTGTCCAGGCAGGGGTTGATTAAACAGAGAAACTGAACATGTGCCTTCTGCATTATAAGGAAACGTGAGGCATTTCATTTCAGGGATTGGCAGAAGATAGGTAGGGATCTGTCTGCATCGTTTGTAGCAGCCTGCCAAGGATTTCTTCATTTGAATTGTCTTATTACACCACCAGATAAAAAGCCCCCCCACCCCCAGAAAAAAATTAGGTTGCTGTAAAGATGGGGCTGGGGCATGGGTCCTCAAACTACAGCCTGGGGGCCAGATCCGGCCTGCCTTGGCCATTTATCTGGCCTGCCTCAGAGGTTTTCAATGTGCTGCGCACACGCCCACACAACTGCAGCCACACACCGCGCGGGGAGGCGGCGGCTTGCTCCTGAGAAGATTGTTTTGGACGCGCTCGGAGAAAACGGTCTCAAGGGAGCCAGCCGCTGCATCGCCCACCCGCCCCACCCCCTGCCTCAGCGCCCGCGCGCCCACACACCCTGCGCCCGCTCCCGCACCGGCCCGTGTGCCCCACCAGCACAAACTTTCCAGCCCTTGCCCAGCACGGGCACCTTTCGACTGGCCCCCTGGTGAAAAAGTTTGAGGACCCCTGGGCTGAGCGGAGGAACCAGTTGCGAATCTCCGTGTGAAATGCGTGCAAGCGGCTTTCTAGTTACCAGTCACACATTTCTGGGCTGAGCACGTGCTGAGTGGCATTCGTTCCTTCCTTACTAGCAAATGTCCCCTCTGCCGGAACCACAGTTCATCCCAGTTCTTGTTGATGCGCTTTAGGGTTCTAGTTAAAAAGGCAGGTCGCTTGCCTGGAACTGCTGTTCTTCAAGTGCCCATTTGTGCATTCTGTGTATACTCAGGAGGAGGAGGAGAGAGAAGCGATTCCTGATCTAGTTACGACCAGGGAGTATTTCCCCACACTTCCTGGGGACAGACAGGACAGGACCGCCTGCCCAAAATGAACACTTAGCTGTTGAAGCAGCCTGACATTAGGCTCTGCGAAGGCGCAAAACCCACATGTGTGATGCGCAGAGACCACAGAGAACTTATGTGGTATTGTATGATTGTGTTAGGCTGCAATCCTATGCACGGTTAAACAGAAAAAAGATGCACATGAGAAGAATGCCAGGCCCTTTTTCTATCTAAACATGGATAGGATTTAGTCTGACATTCTTCTTTTATCTTAGACTGTTCTTAGCTGCTCCGAGCACAGTTTTCTAGAAGAATGTGAAACATAAATAAACAAATAAGTGATTTGAAAGAGAACTGGAGGAAAAATTGGATTATATAAGGCTCAAGTATGCCCACCTCTAGTCTGGTTCTCTCTCTTTCTGTTTTGTAGATATCAGATCTCCACAAAAAGGCTTTGTTAACAACAAGAGTATAAGCCTAATGATTATTAATGAGTGTATGTTTACCCTGTCTTTCAGGCTAAAACTCTCCAAGCTCAAAGGCTCATGAGCAGTGGGGGGGGGGGGGGGAAGGATTGCATCCTCATTCATTCATTCATTCATTCATTCATTCATTCTATTTCTATAATAATATCTCAAGATATTTAACAATCTTTAGATATTTAAAAGCCATATAGACAGAATGTGCATGCGTGTATGTACACCCATATATAGGTGTGCACAGTTACACACACACATGAAATTCCAGGAGCTGCTAAAATCCTTATCAAGTGCTTGATGGTAGAGGAAAATCTTCACTCACTGTTCGAAAGATTACCAAGCCAGTGCTAAGCATACAGTTTCTGGGAGTTTATTCCCAGGGATCAGGGGGCCAGCACTAAGTTCCTGATGCTGCCTAATCTTGGAAGCTAAACAGGGCTGGATGTGGTTGAAATCTGGATGGGTGACTTAAATGTTGTGAACCACCCAGAGAGCTTTGCCTACGGGTGTTATAGAAATCTAATCGAATAATAAGCAGAAGCAGAAGATCACTTTCCTTGATGTTTCAGATGACCCACTTGGAGGAATGCCTCAGATGACGAGCACAGAACATGAGTAGATTCTTACCAGGAAAGGTGCTACGTAACATGCTGCAGTCTCAATCCAGATGAATCTTTACTGGCCCCAAACAGCACCTTGAATTGGGCTTGGACATGTAGAAGCAGCCTCTGGAAATATAGGAGTATAGTAATTTGTTTCTACGAGCATACTCAAGGGTTACACAAACTGGTGTACTCTTTCGTCCTCTTCTTGGTGATGCATTTCCTTTTGAGGGGCATCCAGTATACTGAAGACATGCATTTTTGCTGAATTAATGTAGCTAAGATCCACGACTCCCTGCTAGATAGGTAATAATGAAGTAGTCCTCTGACTGGGCCAGGTGGGGTTTTCCAGTTCATGTTCCATTCTTGGTTAAGACCTTATGCATCATATTTGTTCACTGATAATAGATATTTATTGGCAGCCTGCCATGGACATTGAACACTGTGGGCAAAAACAGGGAGGATGGTACTGTCAGAACATTTCACCAGAAAGAGCCAGGTGGCGAATGTTGTTTATAGGGGTGTCTTGCCATGAACTTGGAAAAGAGTGCAGGCAAAATCAATGTAAATAAAGAGATTACTAATCTTTATCATTCCAGGAAAGAAGAAGACTATAAAAAGGTGTTGCCAACTTCTGTTAAAACATAGCTAAACAGGTCCAGGCCCAGGCTCTGGGGAACTGAACAAAGCAGATCAAATCCTTGGTTTGAGTCCAACAACACACTTTCCACTCCCACATCTTGGCCCTCGCATGGAGATTAATATTTTCCTGTTGTAAGTGAGCCAAACAGTTTGTTTATGAAGCATTTCCAAGAGCAGATTCTGGAGAACCCCGAAATCATATTTGCAAGAATTAGGCTTAATTTAATTGCAACTGGGAGGTAGCAGCCTGATAGCAAGCAGCTAGAAGCCAAGATGTGGGGCTATAGCAGAGTGGGCTAGCCTCTGTTTGCCCTCCATTGACACAATGTCTTTATTGTATGAAGTCCCTGCCTTGCTGCATAACAAAGGTTACCTTATATTTGCAGGGCTTGTGTACATATTTTGCTCCTGATAACAGGAGTGATGTTTTCCAGGTAAAGCATTAGCATACAGCATATTTGAGCAACTGCTAGGACTAGTGGTGGTGGTACCTACTTGACTGCCTGTGTGCTCGTGCCCATTTTGATGACTGGCGGGCTGCTGTTTGGTGCGTGGCCGCCATTTTCCTACTCCCAATCCTCTAAACATTGCATAAGTCCTTGAGTGGTGGTGGTACAGAGTGGTGGATGCCAGTAGAGGTTGCCATTTTGGTTTTCCCATAATGCTCTGACCAATGCAACACCCAGGGCATTGTGAAAAAAGAAAGAAAGAAAGAAAAACAATTGATAGAGAGACTGGCAGGCTGCTCATCTGAAGAGGTTCCTCTGTTTCTTAGAGCAGGTACAATGGCTTGATTCACCCTCCCCTTTATTTTTCCACATGTTGTTGTGTTATAACTGGAAGATGAAACTGTTGTACACAACATATCCAGCACCGTGAAGGTACAGCATATTTTTAGTGCAGAGCAGAAGTTATTTAAAGAAAAACAAAGGGTCACTTGTGGTTTGGACAAGTATTCACCCCCTTTGCAGTGACATTGTCTAAATAAGCTGTGGCACATCCTGCTGCCTCCAAAAGTCATGTAAGTAGTTGGCTGGAGTCTACTTCTGTACAATTCCAGTGCCACGTGATCTCAGATCACATGTGTCCATTTCTGAAAGACCCCAAGTTTGTTGGAGGGTTTATCTAAATTAATAGTGCAACAATGCAATGGGATAAAGTGGTGCTCAAGCACCAGTTGGGGTTAAGTTATAACCACCACACCCCAGCTATGAACATCCCCCCGAGTGCTCTTTAATCCATTAATACAGAATGGGAAGAATATGGCTCAGCCCAGTTTCTGCCTTGAGAAGACCAACTGTCAAAACTCCATGAGCTGGTAAGGAGGGCATTAGCCACTGAAGCAAACAATAACTCCAGACGAGCTGGAGAGCCACAGCTGAGATGGAAAAAAGTGTCCATGGGACAACTGTCATTTGGATGCTCCACAAAGCTGAGCTTTATGGAACTGTGGTGAGAAGCAAGCCATGGCTGAAACAGCCCTTTATCAACACACAGTTGGATTTTGCAAGAAGGCCTGTGGAAGACCTAGCAAATATGTGGGGAAAGGTTCTCCGGCCTGCTGGGACAACGCTTGAACTGCTTTGCCTTGTTGCAAAATGTGGTGAAGACCAAACGTGCTGATTGCCCTAAAAACACCATCCCTGCAATGAAGTGTGGTGGGGATGGTTTTCCTTGGCTGGGACTAGAAACTGGACAAGACTGAGGACAAGAGGGAAGCAGAATTTAATTCTGGAGGAAAATCCGTTTCAGTCTGCAAGGGACCTGAGACTGGAGTGGAGATTCACCTTCTAGGAGGCCAGTAACCCTGAACATGCAGCCAAACACACTAGAGTGCTTTAAAACGAAGATTCTGAGATGCCTTAGAACAGCTCAGACAAAGCCCAGACTTCAGCATGACTCTGTGGCAAGAGTTGCAAGTGCTGCTCACCAACAGCTCCCATCCAATCCAACAGAACTGGATCAGTTTTGCCAGGAACAATGGTAGGATCCAAATGCACAAAGTTGAGAGAGACTTCCTTAAGGTTCACAGCTGTAATTGCTACCAAGCATTGACTTAGGAAGATGTATCCCTTATGAAACAAACAAGGGCCCGTTTGTTTTCATCCACTTAATTTTTGTGTTACAATAAATAGCATTGTTGCCGCTTCACATTGTTTAGTCTCTTGTGCACATCCTGTGGTAACAAGGCCAATTAAATTTCTTTCAGTTCCAAATTGTAATACAGCAAACATGGAAAAGTCAAAGGGCATGAATATTTCTTCATCTCCCCCTCCCCAAAAAACATTCATTTTATTAGGAAAATTGCTTGCAAAAATGTGTATGCTAGAGCAAGATATATATGAGACAATTGAAGAACAGAAAAATGAGAAACTGAAATTGGCAGCTCCAGCCATCTAATTGCAATAGCTCCTGAAGGTGCTATTTGGATTCTGAAATGCAGGAATCATTTTTACTTTATATCTTCCACACTGTTTAAACAACAAACACTATAATGCAGTTACAGTCAACCTTGTCAGCTCTGAAACAGGCTGCAATCTGCCCCTTTTTACCTCTGAAAGCGAATTCTCAGAGATGCCAGTGGCGAGGGAGGGAGAAGATGCAGGGAGCTTTCTTTGCCAGAAAGAGCACTGCTCCCTGACAGGAGCCCCGGCAGAGGTCCAGGGAACAGTGCATGCTTCTGCCATCACTCGGGGACCACGGGTCTATCTGAGGCTACTTCTTCTGGAAGACTGTCAAGGCAAGGGGGAGGCAAACTTGGTCTTGTCTCTCCACAGACAGGTAAGGAGCTGCTGGAAGAAGCTTGCTTTGCTTCTCCCTGCCAGAAAGAACACCTGTAATAACTTCAGAACTAAAGAATTGCTTCCCCTCCCAACCTTTTCAGTTTGTTTTCCTTTGCCATCAAGTCTTTTAGACTGTGTGCCCGAGGATTGGGACTCGTTACTCCTAATTGTCAGAGGCTTTGGGAGAGTTTGAGTTGAGAAATGGGGGTACAAAAATGCTTTAAATAGTGACACATACTGCCATTCGTTCACACGATCCACTTCAACAATTACTATAAACCCACAAGCAGGAATGGCAAACTCTTTCCAGTTTCAGGACTGATGTGTCTGACATCCATACTCTGCACAAACCTATGGTAATGGCAGGTGCTCCTCATGACAATTCCCATGGTTATATAGGGAGAGTCCAAAAAACCTCAGGCAGGTGTGTTGATCCATCCCAGCCACACACTTCTGGCAGGTCTTTTGTACAGCAAATGGAATTAACGGTCCATTCAAGACCAAGCTAGCCCAAAAAAGTTGACATTACAACAGGGAACACGGGATTTCTGCTGGGGAAAATCAATTCCCCTTTCCGCTGTCCCCTGGCTATTGGGAAGATTGCAGCTAAACTGAGAAGGAACAGAGGAGCCAGTGGGGGACAGTAAATGCTTTCAACATTCCTGCACAGCCAAAAAGGTCAGTTCAGTGTCCGAGATCACTACTTCACTGCCTCCAAAATTCTCTTTATTGGGTGTGGAAAGCAGGAGTTCCACAAAAGGGAAAACTGTTCCCAAAACATGCCTATACAGCTCAGATTGTCATCGTGTTAGCAGTTGATTTTTTGCTTTGCTTTTATTTATTCTTATGTATCGTATTTTACTTCTCTTGTATTGTATTGTATTGTTTAATGGATTGCTGTAAACTGCAATCCATAAAGCTTCAGCCATGGGGTGGTGGAGAAAAGAGTTATTATTGCGATGCTGGTAGAAGTGTGCACAATAATTATGCATAAATATTGCCTAATATTATTATGCAATAAGAAACAGATCAAATGATCCCAAGATTAACAATTCCCCACCTCAAAAAAAATAAAAAATTAAAAAAAAATCTGAAAATGCAGAAATTAAGCCAAGCAGGGTTTCCAAGACACTTTAAGCAGAAAACAGATTTGATTCTGCCACTCACTCAGCGCTCCGTTCTTCCATTGGGTCAGACTTATGCAGAATAAACCCACTGGACTCAAGGGGACTTTTGTTATGACTAGCTCAAGTCCAATTGCTTTTAAAGAGCCTATTCTACATACGACTAAATTTGGATCAAACCACCATGTGTAAGCTAGTTCAGCAGAAAAAGTACAATACATCCTTTAGATCAGCAGATACCAGAATCAAGCTATTCTCTTGCAGTTAAAGCCATTCGATTCATCTTCCATACCTCACACAAAGTTTGCTTGAATTTTAAAAGCTTCAGGTGGGCTTTCTTGGACATGGGCCAGTTTCTAGGTGTCACTCAAAGTGCATGAACCTGCATATCAATTGGTGAACTATAGACTTAAATAGCCGAGTCTAAAAATCCTTGCCTAATGCAAGGGTGAGGAACCTGCAGCTCCGATATTGACTCCAGCTTCCATTAGCCCCCACTACCATGAGAGTATCTTCACTAAGGGTTTTGAGGGAAGTCTTGATGTGTTGTTTTAGATTCCATTAATTTGATTCACTTAAATTTTTCCTCATGCAGGGTTTTACTGAAGGTAGAACAGCCCTTTTAGTACCCCCACCCCCCGTGATTATGGGGCTTATAAGTCAAAAAATTTGGAGGACACCAGGTCAGCTTTCTGTCATAACATGTGATATAGGTATATCCATGAAAGGGATACACCTGAAGCCAGAAAGCTCAAGCTCTCAAATGATTCCTTCAACTATCCTTACTACAGATACTGCTACATACTAAGAGCTGGTGTGGTGTAGTGCTTAGGAGTACAGGACTGGGACTCAAGCAATCTGGGTTCTAGTCCCCGCTTGGCCATGGAGCCAACTGGGTGACTTTGGGCCAGTTGCAGACTCTCAGCCTAACCTAGCTTATAGGAATGTTCTAGGGATAAGCTTGACAGCAGCAGGAGAATGATGCTTGAGTTCATTGTAAGAAAAAAAAGCAGGATATAAATCAAATAAATACAGATAATTTCAAGCATGCATAAAAGCAGCATTTATTTAAGCAGCTGAGGGTTGCTGGCTTCTCTTCCCACCATCAAAAGTAAGTTGCATTACACTTGAGCTAGTAGACAGTTTCTCTTTATTTCTAGAGCGACTGATAGATCAGTAATTGTGTCTAAAGGCATTGAGCACTTTGCCTTGAGCACTGTTACCACATACCGTGTTTATGCTTAGCCAAGAACGACAGAACACCTTTTGAGAAAATAGATTTTTATTTGGTATTTTAAAAGAGCTCAAACACCCAAACATTGAAAGCCCCTTTCAGATCACAACTAGTGTTTTCCACTAGCATCCTTTTGTTTAGCTTGATCTGCTCCAACAATGGAAAAAGCCAACCACATCAGGTGTTTTGTGCTGCTCTGATCAGATTCAGAGACAACTGCCAACTGCAGTACACAATGGACTGAGACAGGAGAGATCATGCTATTGGAATGGCATAAGAGAGCTAGACCTTGGTAGGACATGAACTACCGTATACTATGCATATAGGCCAAATTCACTGTCACACCAGAAGGTAACTTTCTGCACTGCTTTGGGCCTTGCTAATGTGAATGCTAACAGAAAAATTAAGACAGAATCACATGGGGTAGGGGGCCACCTGAAGGATGCTAAGCTTGGGGTTCTTCAAAATCCTATTTTCTCCCCTCCCCTCCAGAACAGACTGCAATTTAAAGCCCATGTTAAAAACAGCACGTTAGCTCAATTCTCTCTTTATGCAACACTCACATACAGATATAGCACCTCTACCCTCGGGTAATTTAGCTCCTGATCAGGATTTTTAGTGAATTCTTCCACTTGTATCAAGTTCTATTTCCACTTTAGAAGATGCTTACTCCTACATGCTTCAGTTACAAAGCAGCCCTGCACCTCCATGGAGGAGGTCTGCATCGCTTTCCCCCTGAAACTTTTAGTACTGGGGGGGGGGGGCGCTCAATGCATGCTGAAACACTGTTCTATCATGGAGGAGGAATTGGTGAGGGTTATGCTGTCCCTTCACCAACATGGTATGACTATACCGTGCTAATGCTTTGTCCCTTGTTGCTGCAGCTCAGAGCTGACCTCTGCCCACGGGCTTGTTGGTACCTGATACTAAACCAGCCTTCCCAACATGGTACTCTCCAGAGGTGTTGACTATAGCCCCCATCATCACGACCAATTCTTAGGGATGATAGGAAATGCATACCAAGGTATCTGAAGATGCCACGCTAGGGAATGATGACTCCCTGTGTGCTCCCCTTTGCAGCTCTAATTTGAAGTGCCTGAGGAAAGTCATTGGTAAAGCAGAGGGAGAGCTAGTAACTGGGGAGTCATCATTGTGCTTGGCTCCAATTCTGCACATATCGATCTTGCTTCAGAGGAGAGGGGTTAGAGGGGTCAAAGGGAAGGCTAGTGACTGAGAAACAAGAACTGCAGTATCTTCATGTGGTCAAGTAAGAAGAATCCAACAAAATTCAATACATTGTATTTATTTAAGGTGACAGATTCTAAAGAATCTAGCAAGTCTTATGTCAGGCCTACTGCATGACAGGTTTGATTGCTGCCGAACACATTCAAACACAAGTCTAGAAGTGCCATTCAAAGTGTCAAACTCTTCAAATATTTAGGCTACCCTCACACATACAAGAAAACGGCATGATCACAGCATATGTCTGACGCAGCCTCCATTTGTAAGAAATGCACCCCACACACACCCATCCCCATGCCACAAAAATGCATTAAAAACCCCTCCAGCAAGCCCTTGGTTACAGGGGAAGGCTTTGTTTTTGCCTTTAAACACAGTTTAACTTTGTAAAGAGGCAGTTCTTCTAATGCTTAAGTTTCCCATCAGCCAAAAAAGTGCTGCTAGCCAGTCAGCCGTGCTACTTTAGTGCAAACCCTTTTAAATGTGAACTATTGAAATGCTCCCCAAGGAGAGTCTAGAAGCATCCTCTTCAAGTGGAAGACGGGAAAACTCAGTGAAGCCCCTTGCTTTTGGCACCGAGGCCACATTCATCTTGGAGCAGGGAGGAATTCACCGGTACGTAGAGGAGGAAATGTCTTCAAGAGTCATTGAATGTATTTCAGGAGAACTTCCTATTTACATAGCATTGGACCTCTCAGAAGCAAGCATTCAGCCCTTCTCAGCCAGGATGAGTTGTGAAAGTCAAGGTGGGAAGACTTGAAGCAGGCAGCAGACCGAAAATGGTTTGGTCTGGCCAACCCAGCTCACATTCCCCAGGAAGAGGCAGAATTTTACCTAGACACATTCCAAGTATGACATTTTATTTCATTTTTTTTCAGCCTGCCCCATTATGGTACAGCATTATTGCAAAGGAACAGATCAGTAAGTAGGTTGACCTTCAAGGATACACCATGAAACATCTTTCATACAGCCCTTTCAGAGCAGGCCTGCCAAAAAAGCTAAAGTATTCACTGCTTCAGCTTCCTAAGAAAAGCATAATCAACCTGAACTGACATATTGCACGAGGAATTGCTATGCAATCCAAAATATCCAGAAAAGGATTATTGTGCTGCATAAGTAGTTACTTCAAAAGTCTGCTTATTTTGTACAAGATATCAAGCGCCTCTTAAACACAGAAGTTCAGCTTTCAAGACCTCCCTCCCGTCTCTCCTCTACCTCAGAAAAGCACCAAACTTGAGAGAATTTCCCCACATCAGTCCTTTGCCAACAAGAAGCCTCTTGCTGGGCTACATAGAAGATCGTTTTACTCTGATGTGGAGTCAAGCGGGCAGACACAGGCACTCGATAAAGAAAAGAATAGCAGCTCATAGGGCTGGCAAGCACATCATTTTCCATATTTTCCAGGCCTCTTGGCCCAGGACCTAATTCTTAGCTCACAACTGCTACCAGGAACAGATTGGTCTGCCTACATCTGTTTGTGCTTCCACCAATTCATCCCAGTTGGCAGCCAGCTAGGCTGTCTTTTAATATCTCAGAACTCCCACTTGGAACATCTTCGATTTTCCTTCAGAAGGGCATACTACTACAAGCAGAGACTCCTTTAGAGCCTCTCCTTCATGAAGTCACCTCTTAGGTTTGGCACTGCACATTTTAAAGAGCAATACTTCGGGGGCGGGATGCCATTCTTCTTCTTCTAGCCTTCATGATGGTGGATGGGGACAACCACCCATCTATGCCAAAAGCATCTCTATGGCTATGAACCCAGCTCTACTCCCCCGACCCCCACCATTTGGCTGCTAATCAATACTGCTGGTCCATCAGAAAGCAAGTCACAGCACAGCTACTGTTCTTGCAAGCTCCTGCCCATTCTGATCCCATGACGGAAATGACTGGGTGACCCTACTTGCAGACAACCCAAACTACCACCGTTAGGGAGTTCTGCCCTTACAAAATAATAAGGTTACAGTACTTTTTTTTTTTTTTTTTTTTTGTTGCAGGCACTTGAATAGAATTTCTTTGGTCCCTTAAAAAGGAATCGGACACTTTGGCATATCTTCAGAAACAGTCTGCACAGCCCTTAATGCTTCTTGTACTAAAAAAAGAAAAAAATCAGCTTGCATCTCAGGTAGTGCAGCTCTACCTTGAACCTAATCCTATCCACCCACCCCATACATAACTCAAGCATTTTCTACTGTAAACATTTCTGGTAACTACTCATAACACTGCACAATTTCCCACAATATACAGCAGACTTAGTTCCAATGTAGGAGCAACACACTCAAGAACATTTCTTATTCTGAGCGCACAACCTCTGCTCCCCAGAGGACAAGGACTGGAGCCATTCCAGCGCTCAGTTGCAGGGGAGCCAAGTTGGGTAGGAGTGACTGCATGGCAGAAGAGGTTGCATGTGGGTGACATAATAGTTGACATTGATTTCGCTGACGTATGGTGCCGGCTGGTAGTAACAGGTCACATTTGTGACAGTCGGGATGATGTTCTGTTCGGCCAAGACCCTCACAGCCAACATGGCTATAAGGTTCAGCGTCTGCCGCCTTTCATGTCCCATCAAGCACACTGTACTCTCATTTACCACTCTGTGAAGGGTCATCAGGCAATCGTACCTTTTACTTTCCATCCCAACAAAGTGGCTCTGAAGGTAAGACTCTAGCTTCCGCTGCTGCTCCCCAATGTCAGGAAAGTCTATAAAAAACCTGGAGCACATGTATCTCTGTAGCGCCTTCATGTCCACATCTGATCTGGGCTTAAATCCCCTTACAAGGAGGTTGCAATACTTCAGAAGTCCACCACCTCTGATCTCCTCTGGATTCCTGGTGGCGATGATCCGGTTCCTCAGGTGGTCCATCGCTTCCTCAAAGTCCCCATACATGCTCTCTCCAGTGACAGTAGGGTGGAAGTTTGCAGACATTGGGTTCTCTGAACACTCTCCAAAGAGCAACAGTGAGTCCAATATTATCTGGAAAGAATCTACACTGAACTCAAACTGCCGCCGAAGAGAGTCTACAAATTTGAGTTCCACATTCTTCCCACTGTTGTTGGACAGTGATATAAGACTCCAACGGTCTGTTTCATTGCACACTTTCACCAGTTTCTGCACATAGGCCTCTTTCAGAGTCATGGGAGTGATCTTGTCTTTGTTTACCCCTTCTGGGAGGAAGTCCAGGAGACAATCCATCACTACATCTTTCACCAGCTGGAAGACATCCTCACTTTTCAGGTCTACACCAAAAATGAGATCCAGATCCTTGTACCCCAGGCCACTGTCCTGATGTAGCACATGGCTTGCAGCAGAGCCATTCAGTCTCACGTTGTGGACAGGGATACCTTGTTTTTCTAGACGGCTACGGACTACCTGCAACACAGGAGAGGCAAACTGTTGTAAATACTGAGAGCTGGAGAAACAGGAGGCAACTCCCAATTGCTTTCAGCAAACATCTGGTTGGTATGTTTAAATAGGTGACCTGCATTAGTTCCTTTAGAAGGGCAAGCAAAGGAATAAGCTAAGAGCAAGACAAGTTTGCATAAGCACAAGTAGATATAATGTACGTAGTTCTAAGAAGTCCAACCGCAGCTTCCGGGAGCAAGTATCTACTGTGATATACTGCAGGGGAGAACACTTCAGCAGAATTGGCCGTTACCTCTTCAAGGCTGCTCTGGTGCACAGGGGAACCTGCACTCTTTTCCCTGTGGGACAGATGTCAACTGTGGCGGAGCAATTTCCTGGGAAATGGCAAACGAAATGGGAACCACCTCCTGTAACTTGCTGCTCAATTCAAGGACTGAAAAACTCTGGTCACTGATCTTCCAACATTACATCTAGGTAAAGGTAAAGGTTTCCCCTTGACATTAAGTCCAGTCATGCCTGACTCTAGGGGGTGGTGCTCATCTCCGTTTCCTAGCCGAGGGAGCCAGCGTTTGTCCGCAGAGTCTCCGTGGTCATGTGGCCGGCAGGACTAAACACTGAAGTGCACGGAACGCTGTTACCTGCCCACCAAAGTGGTACCTTATTTATTTTTCAATTTATATCCTGCCTTTTTCCTCAAAGGGCTCAAGGCAGCTTACATCATTCTCCTCCTCCATCTTCTCCCCACAACAATAACCCTGTGAGGTAGGTTGGGCTGAGAGTCTGTGACTGGCCCAAAGTCACCCAGTTGGCTCCATGGCCGAGCGGGGACTAGAACCCAGATCGTATGAGTCCCAGTCCCATGCTCTTAACCACTACACCACACTGGCTCTCTTATCTACTTGCATTTGCATGCTTTCGAACTGCAAGGTTGGCAGGAGCTGGGACAGAGTACGGGAGCTCACCCTGTTGTGCAGATTCGAACCAGCAACCTTTCGATCAAGCAGCCCAGCAGCACAGCAGTTTAAACCACTGCACCACCTGCAGTCCCCACATTACATCTAATTTGACCTTAAATAGGTTCAGAGTCTGGCTTTTACATTAGCATGCTTGCTAACAGGTCTTCAAATCTTCCATGATGGGAGCTGGAGAACTTTTGCTGTTCCCACTCTAAGGCACTGGCTGTCTGGGCAAGCTAGACTGTATCTCCTCCTGCAGCCTTTATTCTTGAGTCAGGAGTTTTAGAACCTTCCTTGAAGAAGTGCCACATGGAAAAATTAAAAATAAAGGGAGGTGACTGAAACAGCCGATACACCATGAACACATCTGTGAGTGTATAATGTGGTTAAGAATATTGGCAGTAAATTGCCTGTTTCTGAAGCTGCTCTATCAATGCTCAAGGAGAAGAGATCCTGCAGCAGACCAGACACGAGACACCCCTTTGGCAGGGATGCGTACTAGTCGGCTGGGGCAGTTTTAGGCACCTGACATTCCAATATCAAATCAAGCTAAGGGACAGTTGTCAGTGTTACAAGTTTTAAATTCTATTTTGCAAATTAATACTGAACCATATTATGTAAGTTAGAGAGAAAAGAGAAACAAGATGACACCTTTCAGACAGCTAGTGCTTCTCTGAGTTAGCTGCATCAATAGAGATACGAAGAAAGTCCTACACTGAAATTTGAGTATAGTGAGGTGCTTAGAACATTGACATTAACTGAACCAGCTAAGGTGTAGCTTTAAGTGTCTTCTGGATAAAGTCAGGCTGCAGCACCAGGAGGAAAATATGAATTCTCTGGAACACATTCATATAATGAAGAGCTGAACTTTTAGAGAACTACATCACCAACTAATGTCTCAGAAGCGGAACACTGGAGCTCAACTAAATCTCAAAAACTCCATGGTAGGGGAGAAGACTTACTTTGCCAACAATGTTTATGCATATTAGTTAAGAAGTTACCCAGTTTTCTGCTAAGGGAAGTTTTAACACAGTTCAGGCATTGGACGAAGACAGAGTTAATAGCTTTATCTTTATTTCTGACAAATATGGTATGCCTTTGACAACTGTACAAACAAATTCATCAGGTACAGAATGGATATAGCCATGGTTAAGTTTTGCCTTTTTAAAGTTTGGTTTGCTTGGCCTGCCACACAGCAAGCCTGTTCCAAGTTGGTACTTTACTGGCAAAACCAATTACAGTAGAGCACTAATCAGAATACAGAGCTACTGTGTGCCACCTACCCACCCAGCAGGCCAGGCGCAGCAGCTCAACTGCCCAAACAGCTAATGTTCCTTACCTCTTTTGGTTTGCAGGCAACACACACCAAGCATTACAGAAGTGACTTCCTTTTTAGGTTACTCGCTGGAGGTTGGCAACCTCTGCATTTTGGGCTGACTAATGTTTGTCTGGTCAGAGTCATTTGCCTTTGTTTACAGAAAATTACTGAGCGCCATTGAGTGTGCTACTGTGCTTTTAAAACTATAGCAAGAACCACACTGGCTGCCCTTTAATGCTACACCAGTATTACTGAAGCCTCCAAAAGGGATGTTTCTCAGAAGAGGAAGAAGTGTGGGCTGATATTTGATCCAACTGTATCATCAGTTGCTTTTATGGAATGAGCAAGGACCTCTTACAGCCCTCCATGCTCTGGAATCATCCAGTTCTTGTATCCACCAATACATGGAAGCTCCTCTGACTAGGTCTGAACACAATCCTTGGTCCTTGACACCCCCATTTCTACCATTTTTGGCAAGTTGATCAATGTTAATAGACTGAATAAAACCAGTTCAATCACACTGGGCAGAGTTGTACTTTCTACTAGACTATCCAAGTATCATGAGAAATGGCATTGTTTAGCAATACAATAGCGTTTTCCAAGCACTATCTAATCTAGGCTACATCCTTTGAATTGCATAGATAGATGCCAGGTGAGTGCTAAAGCTGACCAACTAGCTTATCAATTTACCAGAGAGTGTTCAGGTCACAGACTACCTTCATCTACCTGAAGCAAGCTACTCTGCATTGACTGTTTGCTCAAAGAATAACCTAAATTCAGGTTTGCAGTTTCTTTCCTGCTAGCTGACTACAATACACTAAGTATAATCAGATACCATCACTGTTAGAATCCATCTTTGTGTGTTCCAACAGTTGGCTCTATTCCATATTTCACCATTCTCATTTGTGTATTTCTCCAAGCTCTGACTGACTCAGGCTAGCTAACAAGCATTATCTTTCATGCTCAAAGGCAACATTTGTCCATCACCCATAGCCCATGATCAGTTCAATTTACCATCCAACTGCTCCTCGTTCTATCCACCTATATTTTAGCATGCCTAGTAACTATAAGAAGGACACTTGATTCATTAGTGTCCCTTTGCAGTCTTTGTGTAGAAGGGAAGATGCCTTCAAAAGAAGCAACCTATTTTTCTTGCAGGAGTTTGTTTGTTTGTTTTGGAGGGAGAAGCAGATTTCCTTTTATCTACATATTGTAGCAGTCCAAAGAACTGGAGAGGGAGAGAGCATAGATTTCTCTTGCCTCTTGTGTTAGTTGGGATGTTGTAGTTGTCTCATACTATCTCATGTGCCATTGCAATCATTGCCACTTGCTGCCAGTGTTGCAACATTACTTCGTAGTCATTCTCACAGGGCATATAATTAGGGGCCACATCACAGTTTCAAACACTACTTTTTAAGGGGGAGATCAGTGGGGTAAGAACAGCTCTCTTCATCCCCATAGAGCAGCCTTTCCCACATGTATTGCAACACATTTGAAAGGCATCATGTGGGAAGGGCTGCTGTATAGGGATGAAGAATTCCCAGAACCCCCCACAACCAGCACAGAGTGTTTCTGGGAATTACAGTCCAACTCTAGACCTAGAGGGTCAAAGCTTGGGGAAGGCTGCATTACATCATGCCATGATTCTACATACTGTTTATCAGAATCCCTTCATCAGCACCACTGCTACCTCCAACTGCCTTCCCCTATCCGATAGGATTTGACTCATCCCGAGCCAAGCCCCTTTCCTACCTGTTCCTGCTTGCCCTTGAAAGCCCTTTGTGCCAGCTCAGCATTTTGCCATCCCTTACCAGCCAAGTCTTCTCCATTAGCTGCTAGAAACTCCACACCACCACACCCACTGCAGTTGCGACACTTCAGCTACTCTGCTCCAGTGCACCACTCCCCGTTGACACCCAGGCTCCCAGTCTGAGGGGAAAGACCAACCGAAGGCAGTCATCCAACCACAGCCATTGGTAGCAAGCTGCATCCTATCAAAAGCATTGCCTTCGAAGCCTGTGCAGAAGGACAGCTGAGGGGGCAACCCTGAGGGATTCGATACATTTGAGAAGACACATGTTCCATAACTCTGTGCTGATGACTCACACACAGAGCTGTCAGATTCTGACAATTCATGAGGAGCTGAAATTCATATTTAACCTTAAATTCCTTTGGCTGTATGTGCTTGGACATTAACAGAAGGCTGGTTTGTTTCAGCACTCCTGCCCTTACTGGAAGCCTGCTCTGCAGAACATTTATGACTTAACTTCTGCTGCGATCTAGCTCAACTATAATGCCAGTAATGAATTAAACACATACAAACACGAATTTGTCTACGCTAAGTAAAACTGCTTGACTGCAGATTTTAAGAGCATTCATATATAAGTGCAGGTAGTTTTATGGTTTGAGCATATATGGTTCAAACTATATAATTAGAAAAAATGCCCAGCATGAAATTCACCATTGTGCACAGCGCCATTAACACCAAATGCTGTACTATGTTTAAAACAGGAAATTTACCCATAATTCATCAATCATACCTGGTTCAATTCCTGACAATTGCTATGGCGGAACATAGCCAGTTGGTTACAATGATTAACAAAATTAGAACCCAATGTGCCTTATTTTACATGAGTGAGTCACTGCTGAGGAATGAAGCCACCTCCCATGCAAAATGAATATGCAAGCAGCTTATTGGCACAACATTACTGCCTACTAAGCACCCTTCGCTACTTTATGGACAAACAAATCCCTGGCAATTTGTGGCTATGATGACACACAGCAGAGTATGCTATTTCAGGGCAAATGGATTGTACTCGAAGCAGCCTCCAGCATTGTCCCATGTCTCACGGGAGGCAGGGGTCAACGAGCAATAGGGACAATACACATCAAAGCTACTATAGCTTTGAGACTTCAGTGCACCAAATTTCCTACACAGATACCCTCGCTGGATTTTGTGTATTTTGCTACATGCACAGCTTAGCACCAACACATGTTTGCTACCCAACCCCATGAGGTAGTTTTCCAGGTGAAGAAACATCATGGGCAGTAGTTGCACTGGCTATAAGACAGGACTAGACTCGGGGAGAGCAGGTTCAGATCTTTAGACACAACGTTTGCTAGTGATGCTGGGTTTATTCCCTTCTTTCAGCCTACCTCACAGGGTTGTGAGGAGGATCAAATGGAAGAGGGTGAGAAGATTGGAAAAATAAAATAGAAATACAAGTGAGCAGCTGCAGAAGCACAAAGCTTTAGCTTCTAGTTAATGCAGTACATACAAACCAGATTCACTCTGGGTACATGCAAATCAGTTCTGCAGTTTCTCCCATATTTGACTCTTGTACACACAGTGGGCTTCTCTTCTGACACTTAACACATAAATTGTCCAATACAGATTCCTCAGCCCTACCACACACCCCGATCTGAAAGACAAGATGGTACACCTGAACAGGTGGCAGGATGTGCATTTCTACAGACTTGCTGAGGCTGCCTGCATGCCACTTAGATGCCAAGTAAAAATGAAATCTTGACTCAGTGATCTAATGTGTTGAGATTCACTTCCAAGCAACAGACTAGACTTGTTTTGGCAGCAAGCCCCACATTTATAAATGGCCAAGCCTCAGAAGCCAGTACAAGGGCTCTATAGAGCTGTGATCCTGCATTTACCTGCCTCAGGTTGTTCCATTTCTTCAACCACTCGGCCTGTTACACTGCCCTTAAATGTCTGTGCTCAAGTCACTTTGTTCCAACAAGAACATTAAAAATCTACCCTGGTACTCATCAGCTTGTACATTTTACCCTCCAAGAAGTCCAAGCTTGTGGGTGCATGTATGCACAACATGTTGCTTTATAACTGTTCGGCTTCATTAACCCAACAGTCATTAAAAAAAGAAGCAATCCAGAGTGTGCTCACAATGTCAAAACTATGACATCAACAGATGCTACAAATCTGGAACCTGTTAGCCTACTATATTATTTCCACCTTTATCATCAAGATAATGAAGGGCACAGATTGGTGACACCACCACCAATGTAATAAGACTCTGCCCATTTCGTAGGAACACTGCCTTCATCACCACTTTTGCCTTACATGATATTCCATTGGTCTCCCACTCCACGTCTTCGTTCTTCTCAGCCTCTGTGGGTCAATTCTAGAATAGCTCTCACTTCTGCAGGTGAAGCCAGACATAGAGGTGCTACTAAATTCTGAGTGTCATGGGTTCAAATCCACAAGTAGCCTTGGGCAAGTTACTATTATCTTTGCTTAGCCTACCTCACAGGGCTGTTGTGATAAACCCAAGTATGTGAACCTTAGTATAGACCAATTTGTAGAGCCTTTCCTTATTAACCACAGATACCTTCACTGTTTATTACTTAACCTTCTCTGCTTATTAATTCCTGGCATCCATTTATCTGCGCATTTTACTTGCATTGCAGGCCAACTGGACAGAAGCCTTAACTAATCCGTAAATTTAAAATCATGTATAAACGCAGCTGTGCCTCTTGACAAAACTTAGTATTTTATCACACATCACAGGTTCAACCACATATCCCAGCCATAGGGACTAGGAACACTGCATGGGTTTCATCCCTGCTCCAAAGTTACAGCTACCAAATAGGCATTCACTTTCAATTTCAGCTGGAGAACCCTGAGCTCTGATGGCAGATGGCCAAGCCCAAGAGACCAGATATCACAATGTCAGCGGATTTATTTTCTGCTAGCAAATTCCAAGCTCCATATAAGCAGACAGCGGCCTGCCAAGCGAGGGGCCAGTGAGTACGCAAACTCATCAGAGCAGAGTTCAATGTTCGACATGAACTGCTTTGGTAAGACTAGTCAATGGGGGCCCTCCAAAGTTGAGTGACCTTGGGTGCTTCCACACATAGCAGCTCATTTAAGTGAAATTTTACTCCGGCCCAGGAGGGGGGAGCTCCCCAGTGGCGCAGCACTTGCTTGGCCTTGCAGAAGATCCCAGCTTCGGTCCCCAACAGCTCTGGTAGGCCAGGCAAGAATCCTGATGGAAAACTGGAAGAGCTACTGCCAGTCTGAACCAACAATACTCCGCCAGATGGAACCATGCTCTAAAGCAGCAGTGAGCTAGTGGCCCAGCCCCCTCCATGCCACCCTACCAGCCGATCAGCAGGATTTTTAACCTGTCCTGGCTGCTTGCGAGATATGTAATACCAGAAATCCAGTACCATCACTACAGGTTACAGCTGGTGTCCCCCCACCTTTGTTTTTGCACTGAATCACAAGCATGGAAAGGGAAAAATGTTAGTGGACTGCAACCTTTACTTTTACTATGAATTGTCGTAACTGACATGGTACTGCATTGGTCAACTTGGCCTTTGGTGTGGCGGACAGACAGTGAAGGGCAGACATGGGGAATCTAACACGGTGTTCAGGTACACATCGCTCTGCAGCAGAACACCCTTTTCCATTTGTTCATGGCATCCAGTTTGGTATGAAAAAGTCAGCCACCAACCCTTGACAAGAGGCTGATGTGACACCACAAAAATGCACTATATATGGAAGCACTGGTGACAAAGTGTCAAATGCTGTGACAGGCATCCTGCTTTATGGGAGGCTGAAAGTAAGCTGCCCACAAAGAGACACCTTTGGCAGACAGCAAGCAAGCACCTCGCGCATTCTGGTTTCTTTCCTCCCTGAGCCGGCAAGCAAGCGCTGCTGCTCAAGCACAGCTTGGCTTAAGAGGCATCTCTGCCCATTTGTGATCTTTTATTTCCACATCCTTAGAAATTTTGACCTGTGGTTTTATACCTCACTTGATGCATGGAGACCAGTCATTAACCCTATCATGCCAAGCATTCCTGTCATGCAATCTGTCAAGGGATTACCTCTTCAAGGAGGAGCTATACTGGCAATATGCATAGTTCAACGCAGGCTTGGAACACTGGCCCATCCCCAGACTCAGGGGCTCCTTCCTGCTCAACATGTTAGCAAGGTTGCTAGCCACTTACTGGCAGAAGACACGCCCCAGCCTTCAGAGGAAGAACCCCTCCCCTCTTCTGTGCTACTCTCAATTTTACTTTCTTGTTCAGCATCTATACCACCCTTCCTTAGTGCCTCAGTGTCACGTACTCCATGCAAAGGGCATGGACTACAACAGAAAAATTTCTTGGAGCAGGATTTTACCACAGCTGTTCAAGGGACTTTAGTCTTCTACACTACTGCATGGGTAGACTTCACTTTGCCACACTTCCCTGACAAAGAATCCTAAATACTCTACTCTTCTGTAACCCAGTCCAGAGAACGAATGTTCCCAGATACTTCTGTGTTCTTACTGTATGGTGTGAGTGGGAACCAAGGGGCTATTTCCCCAAACCTTCCTATTCAATGCTTTCAGACCCATCAGCTCACATGGCTGGGGTCAGGCCACTGAGATTCCACTGCACTGAGCCACACAGATTCTACAAGCCCTAAATACTGTTCTTTTTAAGTAAGCCTAAAGAGGGCATCTAAATACAGAATGCAATCATGGGTGCAAGGCCCAAAAAGGAGCTTGGCCAGACAGAAACGTGCAGTCTCCTTCCACATGAGGATCTTGAGCAGCACTGTCACTGCCCAGCTTCTGCTAAATTCCACAGTAACCCAGGGTCTTTTCCAACCCACGGTCTTACAGGGAAGGGGAAAAAAATCACAGGAACTAAGTTCAGTATGAAGACAAGTGAACATAAGCCACTGTTCTTGGCCCCTGCCTGTAATTTATGCAACACTGGTCTACCCTTCAGGACTATTGTGAATACAATATTCTTCTATATACGAGTTGCTGGGGGACATGAGTAGATAGTTAGGGGCCTTCCTTCAGACAGTTGCCCCCTGTATGAGCAGGATGCTGGATTAGATAAGCCTTTTGTCTGATCCAGCATAGTTCTTATACTCTTACTAAACCTGCATGCACAACATGTTTTCAACTATTACTGGCCAAAGATCTCCTCTTCATTTCCTAAACTAAAGCCAACTCAGGTTAACACAGAAGCTAACTTAGTACTCAGCTAACAATACAGAAGCCCTGCATTCAAAGTTTTCCTCTGCTATAAACTTAATCTCCTAGCAGCAAAATTGAACTAACACACAGCTATTTCAGTAAGAAATTGTGGTGAGATTGCCAGGTTTGTTCAAAAAGCATTATCTTCAGTATAGAAAAACTAAGTGCTAAATGTTCACTTCTCAGGCTTGTGTGCACATATGGTGGTGGTGGGGGGGGGGGTGCCACCATGAAAGTTTAATTGGTTGCATACTGGTGCATTAAGCACCCATCCTGATATGAGTCACACAGAGAAGTCCCTTCAAAATTTCAATATGCCTACAGAACAAAACTGACATATATTGTACATTTACTTTATAGCAGGCTTCTGGCTCAGAATGAACCATGCTTGTTAATTCCTAAATTAGCTGTATTTAGCAAAAACCTAATGACAGTTGACAACTACACTGGTTATTTAAAGCTGACACCTTATGCACACTTACTTGGGAGTATGACCCACTGAACCGATGGAGGCTTACATTTGAGTAAACATGATTAGGACAGTCATATCGGTCTTTCAGAAGTCTGCCTTGGCAGGAGGAACGTTCTGGTTCTTTATCAAATACAGTAAGTTCACTGAATCAACCCGAATGACTTAACTTAGGTCTACTCCAGAGTAATGGATGCTCTTTTGCATTAAGTGCATTACTACTCATAAACTACACGTGCTATTTAAAGTCTCTCACTTTAGTTATTTTACTCCTGCAGAGAGATAGGCTATGGTTCGTAATTAACAAACGAGCCCCTAGTATACGTAGGGACGGCTGTCACCATAGTTTTGCGTAGCTAAAGGAAGAAACTTCGCCTCAGCCTTGGCTTCTCTTTTGCCATTTGGAACCAAATCTTAAGCACGCTTGCTTGGAAGTAAGCGCACGGAAGCCAAAGGCACTTACTCCCAGGTAAAACACCCCTCAGATGGCGAGGGAAGCAACGAACTGAACCCAGCGGGACTGCAGGTAATTAAGCCTCATTACAGCCCCTCAAAGAGTTCCTCCAGTTCGGATCTAACTTGTGTCCGTACGGCGGAACCGCCCGGGCACATCTCCTCCGGTTGTGTCACGCACCTGCACGATCCTGCGCGGCCGCACCGACAGGGTCGGGAAGTTGCCTCGGCCGTGGATGGGCACGGCCTCTTCGAGGATGTGGTCCAGGCGCTGCACCTGCTCCCAGCTCAGGACGCTGAAGCGCTCATCCTCGCCGCTGCTGGGCGGCGGCGGCGGGGGCAGCTGCTGCTGCTGCTGCTGCTGCTTCCCCGAGCTCCCGCCGGCGCCCGTCCCCGAAGCCGCCGACCCCGCCGTGCGCATGCTGAGGAGCCCTCCCGAGGAGACGAAGGAAGAAAAAGGAGGAGACACCCTGAGAAGGGGCAATAAAAGAGAATAAAAGCGGGCTGAGTCACCGAGGAAACCAAAACCGGCACGTTCTAAAAAAGAAAAATAACCCAAGGAAAATTCCAGAAGGAGGAGGAAGGTCGGAAAAAACCCGCAACCCCGAGAAAAACGAGTGTATCTTGAGGGGACCGGAGGGGGCGGGGAAAGGGAAGGCGTAACCGCGGCGCGTGCAACTGCCAAGTCCCTTTCTTGCTTCCACCCGTCCCCTCCTCCGACTGCGCCAGCAACTCTTCAGCACTGCAGACGGCTGCGAACGCGCACTCGCATTTTATATGCCTGCGGCGGCGCGGCCCAATTGGTTCCACTGGGCAAACCAATCCTTGACGAGCCTTGGAAGCTCTGGGCGTTCTCATTGGAAGCGAGGAGGGAGGGGGGCTCAATAAGGCGTGCCGCCCTTTATGTAATTCGAACAGGGATGGGGGAAGGAGGAGAAGGAAAGATAGATGGAACGAGGACTTGGGAGAAGCGAGGATTGCTGTCGGACGTCAAAGGGAATCCTGTCTGTGATTGGTCACCGGGGTTAAACTGGATTTAAAGAGACAGGAGACTAGCTAAAGCAATCTAGTCTAGGAGGTAAAGCCGTTAAAATATTCTACTGTGCTGGAGGTGGAGGCGTATTAGAGAGAGTGGGAGAGGGAGAACGAGACCCACCTACCTACTTTTTATTTATATACAAAAAGTTGCGGCTCAAAGACAGCGATGATGAACAGGATGGAGAGTTGAGGTACACTAACCTAAACGAAAGCTGGAGAGAAGTATATGGGAAGATTTAATGAAAGAGGTGTGGGTAATTTTCCCGAATTTTATGAAAGTTGATTATCTTTTAAGTGGTGGGAGGAGCATTTGGATGGAGAGGCTATAGATGGGGAAATGCAGGTGAGTGGCAAGCCCGAGGCTCGCAGCTAGAAATTTTGTGTTGGTGAGGCTCTTGGGTACATTGCAGGGCGCGATGCTGTAAGAAAAGGAGAAATAATGAAAGCCTGAATACACATTCTCTGCTGTGTTTAAAGTTCTGTAATAACAGTTTAATTTTGCGCGTGTTCAGACAGAAAAAGCCCTTCAACTCTCAGTCTGGCTGGCTGGGGCATGCTACGAATTGTAGACTTTTTCTCATCTAAACAGGCATAGGATTCCTTCTGAAACAAGTTTAAATAAAATGAGTGGCACGTGTTTGTTATTCAGTCCTGTACTTTTGAAGGCTTTGGCCACAGTCTAGCACAGAGTTGTTACATTCCATCAAGCCATTTCTGACTTAGGACAACCCTATCCATGAAAGACCTCGAAAATGCTCTATCCGCAGAGTAAGGCACATTTAAACTAGCTGATTTCAGCAGGCTTAAACTTGCCTAAGTCCGTGTTGGATTGTCTCCATTGGCTACAGCAGCATGGGCAAGTTGACTTCTCACTGAACAACTGGATGGATACTGCTTGCACGGTCCCCCCCCCCCCTTTTCTGCTTCTGCATCTCTTAGAGAGCTTTTTTCTTTTTAAAAAGACAGCTGTAATTTTAATAGGGAGCACTTTATGTACTTTATTTTAATCGATTACCTGTCTTTTCTCCAAGGAACTTAAAACAGTGTATGTCGTCCCTCCCTCCCTATTATTCTCTCAACAGCCCTGTGAAGTAGGTTATGCTGAGACAGGGAGTGAGACCAGCCCAAGGTCACCTAGTGAGTTTTGTGAAAGACTGAATGGGGATGGGAGGCTGGATCTTCCCCATACCAGGCTAACCTTTTAACCCAGCTCTCCCCAACCTGGTGCCCTCCAGAGAGGCTGGACTGCAACTCCTATCATCCCCAGCCAGAATGATGGGAGGTGCAGTCCAGCACCTCTGGAGGGCACCAGGTTGGGAGGAAAGGTTCTAGCTATAAACCACACAGGCTCTTTATGCTTCAGACAAACAGTGCTCCTCTTGAGAGGTAGGGAGATCTGCCACTTATTTTCTCCCACATTCAATGTTTTCAAGTCTCATGTTCTTTCAATCCTATTTATGAAGCAGGCTGTGAATTTGGAGTTCTTATTTGTAATAAAACACAAATTGCTTCTCAAGCAACATTCTTACCCATCTGCATTGGCCAACTTCAGTGTCATCTCCAGCACAGAGAGGGGCAATTTTCTATCTGTCTGTCAAGTAGCTGGTAAAGATGACCAGCCTTTCAGAAGATATGGGTGAAAAGACGTGGTGACTTTAATTCAGCACTAACCTTGTTGAATACTCAGGAATTCAAACCCAGACTTTCAGGTAACCTCTCATGGCCCTCTACTTGAAGAGGCAAATCTGTTGGTTTTGTATTCTCGCAGTTTTTTTTTTTTTTAAATCAAGTTCTTCTTATCTCATTTATGAAAAAAGATTTGTAAATTTTGGTAAGCTCTTGTTTAAAGGAGAGAGAAAGCAAACCAAAGTCTCTCTATGCTTAGTTTTGGTCCATAAAATGTCATCCACAAAAACTTTGTTGGATCCTCTTGGTGTTTTTTGCTCCTTCCTTTGGTATTTGATCTGAAGCCTTTTATTCATTAACAGAGCAATCCTGTGCAACTTTAGATGGAAAAAAACACCTTATAAATTCCAGTATTTTCCAGCCTAGATCATGAATACTGGAAGTTGTAGGGCATCTCTTTTCTAAATGTGCATAGGATTGTGTGCTTATTGCTCTAAGAGCTTCTGAGAAGATCCATTGCCCTCTTTAACGTATCTTCACCTTCTTCTCTTTTAAAATTAAGTTTTAATTGGATTTGATGTGATGATTTTTCAATATGAATAGTGCCTTGAGCTCCAATTATCCAGTGTTTATAGAAGCATTATTTCTGTGTACTTCCTTATGGGCTTCTGCTGATGCAGTACTTTGACAGACTCTTTCATATCTCTCATTATTCCCTATTACTTCTTCCAGGACTGGTTTCCTCTTGAAGACCGGTATCCTGATTCAGACATGGGATTCAGAAGTTGGCCCCACTGATTCCAACAGAACTGGTTCACGGGCTGGTTCAATTGTGTCACTTCTTACTGCTGACATGATATGCTTCTGATCAGTTAAAGCAAGGTTGGAAGAGGGCAGCTTGTCCCCAGAGAGGTTGTCAGGCAGAACCAGTCTGGTTCCTTGAACTGCTTGCAGCATTAGGTTTGTGATCTGGCATTGTCTTGGGAGGCAGTGGGCTCTTCCTCCTCGAACCTATGGCCAACTACAAAGATGCTGCAGTGGCATTAGCAGAATGCTGGATTAGATGACCTTCTGAGGTCCCGTTCCACTCCATGGCTCCATGTGGACATAGGACCGCAGCCTTAATCAATCATTCTTCCTGGCAAGCACTTTGGAAATTTGCAGAATTGATGTAATACAAAGAGATTACAGAGGTTGCTCATCTCAGACCACTTGTTTCTATTGGCTTAATGAAAGAAAGATTAACATTATAAAGTCTACTCTCGGACTCCCTTGCCAACTGAAAATTGGTGGGAGGAAATGTGAATCAGGTCATGGAGCCCTTGTTCTGGAATGCCATCCCTAGGGAGGCTCTGCCTGTTCCCATTGTTGGATGTCTTCTGCTGGACAGGACAGAGCAGGGATGTGGGCCTCTAGATGTTCTGCAGCCTACAGTTCCCATCAGCTTGAGCTAGTATAGGCAATAGTGAAGGATCGTGGGAGCTGTTGTTCAAAATATTTCAAATCACTAGGTTGGGGGAGAAGTTGTTGAACTGTAAGGGCTGCTTTGTTCTTAGAAAAGTTTGTCAACTAAACAATGACTGAATTTCATTGTTTTGGTTCATCGTGGCTTATTTAAGCCACAGTACACTGCATCATCTATGGGGAACTATCCTGAATATTCAAGCCATGATTTCTGCTTGTGGTATCATCCAGACCCAGCAGGCATGGGTGAGAGGGTTAAACACTTGTGTAACCTAAAAAAAGACTGTGGGTTCTACAAGGATTGACACAACCCAACCTTGCTGAGTTTGGATGATGCAACAAGCTGTGGTTGCAGTTTAGATATTCAGTATGCCCCCCTGCACATCTCAGCCCACTGTGGTTTGGTTGTGTGAACAGCTCCAATATTTGTTTTGTGTATGTGTTCATTATTGCTAGTTTTAACAATTTTTGAATGTTAATTTTTAAATGAAAATTAGAACAATCTTATTTTAATAGGAACAGATTATCAAGAGATTTAATCACAGCTAGTTATGTGTTCGTGTTGATTTTCTGATTACCCATATTTTTCGCTCTATAAGACGCGCCTGACCATAAGACGCACCTAGTTTTTAGAGAAGGAAAACAAGAAAAAAAAAATTCTGAATCAAATGGGCACATAATCACAGGCACATTCCCCATCACTTCCCCATGGGCTGCACATCTGACAGACTTACTGCACACACATATTCGCTCTATAAGACGCACAGACATTTCCCCTTACTTTTGAGGGGGGAAAAAGTGCATCTTATAGAGCAAAAAATACGGTATGTCATTCTCTGTGTGTGTGTATTATTTACTAGCCCTGAGGAAGGATTTCCAAAACACACTGGACCTACAAATTAATTTGATTTTGGTATCTGGATCCTTCCCTCTGTTGTTGTTATTGTTGCTTGAACACATCTGGAAGGTCACAGATTGCCCACTGCTGATACTGAATTTTGCCAACGCCTCTGGGGAGCAGGTTACCCAACATATGCTACTTAGGTCCTTTGTGAATGCTATGACATGTTGTAGTTTTAACTTAATGTTTGTATTGATTTTACTGGTTTACATGTCATTTGTATTAATTTTTTAAAAAATGGCTGCAGTAACCAAACAAGAAATCAGAGAAGGGTGGGTTAGAGTAAGCATTTTAAAAAAAATTAAATGATGAGGTAAAAGAAAGAGAAGTGGCCATGTCATTAATTAACTAGCATCTAAGGGGTGTGAACACCGAGCCCAGGAGCTTGCTAATTCTGTGGAAATACTTGTGCAGGCAAGTCTTTGCAGTGATGTGTCTCTATGGGAACATGGTGAAACCTTGTTCATTTGTTCCTTGGTTATAAACATCCAGCAGTCCAGGAAGCATTTCTTAACCTGTGTCTTCCTTTATTGACATAATGGAACCTTGCATTTGAATAGAATATACTGGTGCTCTGCATACCAGAGTCAAACACTTCTATTTTTGTAGATTTCCTCTTTATCTTAGAATGATTGCGAATTCATCATCAAAGAATTATAAAACATAAAATCAACCTAATCAATCCCCCCCCACACACACACAGAATAGCACCAATATGCTAAAGAAAATTTATTTATTTATTTATTTAGAAGACTTCTATGCTGCCCCATTCGCTGAAGCCTCGGGGCGGCTCACATTCATAAATAAATAATACAGTATAATAAATATAGTTATAATTTGAGTCGCCTTGGCCAGAAATTAAAATAGATAATAGATAAATAATATTAACAGTTAAAATAACGTTTATATAAAGAGGTCTTCGCCTGGCGCCAAAAAGCAAATAATGACGGTACCAGGTGGACCTCTCTGGGGAAATCCCTTTAAAATCTTTAAAACTTTAAAATCCCTTTAAAAGTTCACAAAAACCACAAAATGGAGAGGTAAGGCACCTCACAGGGCAAAGCACACCAACCAGCATAACTGCAGTGACTCCATATCTAGAAAAGACATTTTAAAGTAATTGGGAGAATGTGGGCACCAACACTTCTTAGGCCACTACAGTATCATAGATTTATGTGCTTCTCATTTTCCCAAGCAGGTGTGAGGTAATGACAGGATTTCCTGTCTTTTGGAAGAAAGATCACTGGAGATGAATGGTTAAATGCATTTGCAAGGCATCCAACCCTCCCAGTAAATCTCATAGTCCTAGCATGGGCTAGGTGTTCGAGGGCTAAGGCTGTAAGGGAACCTCAGAAATGGCTGTTCTGCGAGGCAGAGTCTGGAGGAGACAGGCCCTGTCAGCATATTTTGCATTCACTCCAGGGAAAAACCCTTCGATGGCCGCAATCAGCAGAGCAAGAGTGGCCCACACGTTCCTTCTGCCAAATTTGCAGGGTTAGAGGCAGCCACATTAAATTGCACCGCAAATTTAAGAGACCTGAAAGGGCAAAGCACACCAACCGTCCTAACTGTGTGTATAAAATCCCTTGGCAACTTTGCTTGTTTATTCTATTTTAGTTTTTTACATATACTTTTCCTTTAAAAAGACAGAAAGAAAGAAACTAGAACCCAAGAGAGAACTAAGCAGCTAAGAGTCGGCTTGATCAAATCGCATTGTCGCTGGAGCAAAAGACGGGATCACTTCCATTCCACCCGCAGAAGCCAGCTGAGGGGGAAGGCAACTCTTACTTTTACACTGGGGCTGAGACAGCACCTTCCGCTGCACCTGAAAGCAACAGGCCACCTTAGGGGGTGTAGGGCAGGCTGCCTGGAGCACGTTTATCTGTCTCCTGACCTAAAGGAACTATTAGAGGGCTGCTGTGGTCCCGCACTTGATTCTTAACTGCAGTGATAGTCGTTTTCAGAAAGTAAGTTTAGTCCTCTCCTCAAGTCCTCTCCATGCCAAGTTTCTTCCTTTTCCTTGACAAGAGGACTGCTGCCAGCCAGAAGACAAGCAGATAGTCTGACTGGATAGAAGGCATCTTCAGATGTTTACTTGTCTGTGATGAATTAACAAGAAGAACATCAAAACTCTACATCAAAGAACCCAGTTTCTGTCGTTTTGGTTTGACCCAACAATGCCATGCCATGCTCTTAGCAGGTGCTATAGAGACCCTTGCTGGATCCAGGCAGTTTGGTTTTGCAGCAATTGCACTTGGATAAGAGGTGGCAAATTGGTTGGTTTTGCTTCCTTCCAGATTTAGTTCTGTGAATTTCAAGTCTGTTCCAGGGTGTCTGTGGAGATATTTGTACATGTTCACAAGTTTGTAAAAAATCTTCTAAACCAAATGAAATTTTCACTTATCTCTCATGTGGACAAAACCTGACAAACCACAGTTAATCTTAATCATGGTTTACAGAAACAAGCCAGGTTCAAACCATAGTTAATGAAACTTGTTGATTTCAGGAAACCTAACCCTAAATTTAGGGTGTCACTGTAATATTGAAGGATGGATAATCTAAAGCAGAAGCAAGAGCTTCCAGTCTCTCCCTCGCAGCTGTCCTGTGTTGGAAAACAAAAGGGAGGGAGAGAGCAATCCCAAGGCTCGTAATGGCAGCCACTTCTAAGCAGCTTTCTAAATTAGAGGGAATGGATGGGGAGGGGCTGGGGGTGGCAGAGAAGAATAACAACCGAGTTGATGTACTTGTTGAAGCAATTTACTTTTATTGCCTTTACAGTACTGTCCGATTAATCACTTGTACTGGCCATTAGGAGACCTGATTCATCCCAATCCTCCTTGCCGTCCTTAATTCTGCACTAACAAAATGTGTCAGGATCTTTGTGGCTCATTGTTCAGTTTGCTTCAGTGTTTGGCCTCTGGAGCCAAGCTTTAGCACTCTGTCCTCTCCATCACATGGAAAACATGCCAGCCACACTCGAATCCCTGCCCTTGGAATACTGCACTCCCTCTCAGTCAGGGGTCCCCAACTTTTTGGCTCCAAGGGCACATTTGGGACTATAAGAAACTGCTATGGGCACCACCTAAAAATGCCTAATGGGCAGATCACCACCAGAGCATCCACCTGCAGTGGGTCTGGATCTTAGGTTCCATGTATCTTATTCAGCAAAAACTTTTGTAAATGGTCAGCATAAATGGATTTCTGGGTCCTTTTGACAGCTAGAAGACTGATGTTTCTGAGAACCAGTGTGGTGTTGCAGTTAAGAGCACCGGGACTCAGGCAATCTGGGTTCTAGTCTGCACTCAGCCATGGAGCCAGATGGGTGACTTTGGGCCAGTCACAGACTCTCAGTCCAACCTACCTGAAAGGGCTGTTGTTGTGGAGATAAACTGAGAGCAGCAGGAGGAGAATGATGTAAGCTGGTTTGATATAAATGGAATATGAATCTAATAAATAAATAGGATTACAACACTGAAAGGATTGAATGGAGGACCTTATGACATTTTCAGTATTTGAATGAGTGGCACCTTCAAATGTTCAAGATTGCTAGAAAGTTGTATGCATTTCATGCCATTCTTTGCATGTACATTAAAAAAGGGGAAGGGATTTTTCAAAATTTAGGTGTCCACAGGCACCGTGTTCGGGACCCTTTCATGGTAACAGTGGAGGTGTGAGGCTAGGAAGACCGCCATTGGAAAGTGCAGCTGTGAGGATGAGCCAAGAGCATAGCCACGGGGGGAGACTGTGGCAGTGACACATGCTTTACTGGCATGTGTTCATGTGTCTGCTCCCTCATAGAGGCAGGAGCTTTGATGACATCAAAGGAGGCCCAACCGGAATCCTGCAAGCCTGATGCTGGGTGCATGTGACAGCTGAGAGCACACAAAAGGAACTCCAGTGAGGAGGCTTATCAAAGGGAAGCCAATTAAGAGATATTCTAATCAAACACAGGATGATTTACTTACAGAGGGAAGATCAAATGAGATAGAAACAGTAAAACTGGAGCAGAGCAGGGGAAAGGTTGCAGACTCAGACTAGGTAGGTCAGCCTTCTCTTGCCTGGCATGGTGCCATCAGGGCAGAATTCTGGTGCCAGAGAGTCAGGATCCTGCTCAGCAGAATAAGGAAGATCCCTCAAGCATAGCAGGCCTGCCTGACCCCATTTTGAGGTAAGTTAAATAATACCCATTAAGTTGGATCTTGACCTATCTATCCTTAGAGTAAGCCCTTTGAAATGAATGGAGCACATTAGTCATATGACTAACTTGAGTCCCATTGATTTCAGTGTGTCTGTTCTAAGCATAATTAAATCTAGATCCAACCCATTATTTGCTAACCTGCTTACCACTGCTGCTCTGACAAGACCATTAAGGTTAAAGTCTGAAATTACCTAACTGCATGACTGCTTCCAAATACATTCTGGATCAAGGATGGTCCAGGAGTGCTCCCTTCAGGATTTACATGCTTTTCAGCCCTAAAACATCAGATGGCTTTCTTAAAGTTGCAGCCTGGTAGCCACTGACTCCAAAGACGCCTCAGTGAATTCATGATTGAGGGAGAATCTCTTGGATAAGAGATGCATATTATAACAGAACTGGACCATAAATCAGTGAGATATCCCAAATGCAGCAGAATCTTTGACCATTCAACAAATATCTACAGCAGATCTTTTTCCTATGAAGGACTGTTTTCAGACTGGAAATTCAAGTAGTGGTGGGCTGAACCAGAAGCCAAAAATAGGCAGGGTTTGCAAGACTGCATAGCTCGGCCTTTGCTAAGCTGGCACCATCCAAAGCTGGGCTGCAAGTGCTATCATTGCCAGCCAATGGCCATCCTGCTGGGAATTATGAGAGTTACACTCTAATGCATCCAGAGGACACCAGGCTGGGAAAACTGCCATGAATGCGAGGGGAAGCAATTCCCACAAAGATGCTTGTTCTGAGAACAAGAACTGGCTTGCAACTTCTAGAAAGTCACATGTTAGTATGGTCCACAAGAAATTAAGCAGAACATTCAGCTGGAAATCTGTGGCCTTCGGATCACAGATTCCTTAGCCCAGATCTAGAGTGATTCTCCACTCTGTTGCTTGTCAGTCAGTCCTATTCTGCACCCTGCTTTCTTCTCTTTTTTTACTCATGGAAGACACCATTTGGCCTATGGGTGCGCAGGCTGCTTTTTTGTCTTGTGGGTCAGTTCCAATCTCTTCAGTTCTATCTGGCCCTGATAACCTTGAAAGTAAACACTGTTATTTATTTATACCCAGTGTGGAAAGGGGCCAGGAACTTCTGTATATCTTGACCTGCCATTTGGGCTTCAGATACTTACAGCAGGTTCAGAGGAAACAGGTCAGCAATACAGAAAACAAGTCCTATGGAGAAAGATTGAAACTTGGCATGTTCAGCCAAGAGAAGAGGAGAATTGAGGGGCGACATGAAAAGATCCTTCACTTAAAGGGCTGTCACGGGCACAGTAGGGCTAGATTGACTGGGTTTAAGTCACAGGAGAGGAGGTTTTGGTTGAAAATTAGAATGGAAGGTAGATCTCCAGGTGTTCCGGACATCAAATTCCAGAAATCCCTGCAACATGCCCAGTGGTCAAGAATGGTCTCAGGTTGCCCTAGACTATGGCTGTGCTTACGCAACATGACAAGCAACCCAGTTTAATTACCATGACTTGGTTTTTACCGTGGTCCACCTGAGAGGGAGTCAACGGGTTCCTACTTTATAATGGTTTCCATCCTCCCTGCTCAGTCCTCCACTGTTGACAAGTATCCCACCAGTCACTGTGCCTGAAATTGAATTCCAAAGTGCATCATTCCCTGCCTATGTTGCCTGAGTCTTTCACACACAGAGGCTGGATAGCTGGAGCAGTGCCAACAGTTGCCACTCTTTCCAGAGGACTCCATGGTAGAAACCTTGGTCCTGGATTCAGACAACATGACAAGCCATGGTAGTACAGAGAAGCCACAGAACAAACTGTTGTATCTTATTGTGGTTTCTGAAGATCAAACTTACCATAACTGGGCACAGCCAATATGACAGACTAACTATGGTTAAAAACCACCACCCACAATGGCTTGTTGCATTTTCTGAATCCAGCTGATCATTTACCCTGTTTGCAAAGCTTAGCTGAGAAAAAATAAATATGTAAAAGAAGACTTATAGAGAAGAATTCAAGAATTTTCTAAAGCAATCCCCATTTTATTGTATCATATATGTATCCATGCCATTCCCCTAGGGAGCTCAAGGCAACCTATGTACTTTTTTTATTATTATTATTATTATTATTATTATTATATTTTTTTATACTGCCCATAGCCAAAGCTCTCTAGGCAGTTGACAGCAATAATCATAGAATCATACACTCAAGTCACCCATCCCACTTCTGCCCAGGCCTGACCCTGCTTAGCTTCCAAGATTAGGCAGAATCAGGCGCTTCGGGCTACATGGAAGCTTTTCTCCCCCTACTCAATATTTTTCTTCATAGCAACCTGTGAGGTAGGTAGGTAGGTAGGTTTGGGAAGAGAAATTATCCAAGGTCACACAGAAGATGCTTCACGACCAAGCAGAGATTTGAAGCTGGGCCTCTCCAGTCCTAGTCTGATAATCCAACCATTACACCACACTAGATCTCAGCTCCACTGAGCAGCTTTCAATAGCAACAACTTTGTCTTGGGTTCATGTTTCCTTAGGGCATGAACCAAGGGGAGCTCGCATGCACACGCTCCTTTGGAATGGCGCAAGATGAGACACACAGGCCGGGCCGCTCATGCTGATGTGGGACTTGCTAGAGAGCTCTCTGCTGTATGGAGCCCTTAATTAGCTTCATCAAGGAATGCCAGCTGTTTATATAATCACCTAAGTATATAAATGCCGGGCTGCAACAGTATCCAGCCGCTCATTGCCTCCTGCAATAAAGCCAGGACGTGTGGCAATGCAAAAGGGAGACACGTTCCAGGCCTTGCCGAGCACGCGGCCAAAAAGCCCGGGTTTTGCACACACAGCAGTTTCATCCGTGTTAAGGTGTTGACACAACTTTGCTTCCAAAGCGACCTAGGTTTGGAAGTGCTGAGTCAGGCTGCACTCAGTGCAAGAGCCAGCCGTGGAGCACTGTGTCCGGTTCTGGGTGCCACAGGGGACCAGCATGTGGGGAGGCCCGGTCAAGCATCACCCACAGGTAGGGGCACACCGACAGCACAGCCCGAGATGTGCTCCCCTGCTTTGCCGGTGATTGCAGCCTCTGGCGCTGGCCATGGTGGCAGGAAGGAGGAGCAAGAGGTGCCTGCTCGTGCACTGGCTCTCTGCCTGTCGGGCAAGCAACCGTGAGAAAGCGAACGGGCAGCAAAAGCCACTGGTGATAATGGCGGTGCGGAAACAGAGTCACTAAAGGTGGGGGGTCCATCAAGGTGTCTTGCTGTAGCCTGGCCTGGTGCTGCATTCTAAGGACCCTGGCAAATGTGAGCATGTCCAGAGAAGAGTGTCCAAGGCAGAAGAAGAAAAGGAAGAAAAAATAGGAGATGGATTGACTGCGTAAAGGAGGCCCCAGTCTTGAGTTCGCAAGAGCTAAGCGGGGCTGTCATGGATAGGACATTCTGGAGGGCTGTCATGCATAGGGTTGCCAGCACACAGCTTGTCCACATGTAGCAACAGCTAGAAAAGAGTGATCAGGGACCAGCTTATGCTGTGGCCCCTTCAAGCATCAGGGCGTGCTGTTACAGCATTTATGCAAAACACGTTTGCCACTGTGTCATGCACAAATGCAATCAGGTTTCAGTGATTGGGTAGTATAAACATTAAGAAGAAATTGCAAGAGAATGGGTGGAGTTGGAAAGGTGATGTCTGCTGGGAAAACAGCCTTTTAAGTTTCTTTTATAAATAAGCATATGTGCACCTTCAATGGTGAAGAAGTAGAAATTTTTGAAAAGTTCTTCACAGGTTGCTCCTGCCTTCCACAAAAATGGATGGGGAGACCAGCACCTGTGTTCCCCTCCATCCCAAAGTAATTGCTAAAGACTGGAAGCTCCCTCCCCTCATGCTTGAGAAAGAGTAAGCAGCACGGATTGACTTCTGAGTAGACACATATTGGGTGCATTTCCAGCTAGTTCCCATTTGAAGCAAGGAAAACGGAGACAAAGGAGACAATAGGGAAGGCTTGAAGACATTCCAATTTTTATTTTCTCAAAGGACAGGGGAAGCAGCATAGCATTTACTTCCCAATTTATGGACTAAGGCTGGCCACTCATGGGTGGGTGGGTGGGGGGGGGGAAGGCAGGAAAGCAGCAGAAAACTGATCAGGCTTAACTCCAGCTTGGAGTTGCTGCTGTTTTGTTGAGGCTGGCCGTGTTGCGCACAGCCTCAGCACACAAGTCTCGTACACACTGTGGGGAAAGGGCAACATGTATAAAAATCATGTGAGTGAATGGTCTGAAGAAATCTGGGATTTCACGGCTACTAATATTTATAGTAGAACTGTAAAGCCTATTGCGGATTGGGATTAGGAAAGAAAGGGAAGGTGGTGACCAGGGGAAGGGGCCTTTTGGTAGTGGCACCCCGTACATGGAACCAGCTCTACAGGAAGATGTGCCTGGTGCCAACACTTTATACATTTCGGTGCCAGGTCAAACCCTTTTTATTTTCCTGTCTTTTTAACAGCTGATTAGAAGTCATGATTTCATATTGGTTTTTCTCTAAATAATGATTGGTTGCTCTGGTTTAATATGTTGTTGTTTTATGTTTGTTATTCCTTGGTATTCCCTTGTATTTTTGTATGGATTTCATGGATAATTGTGTTATGTTGTTTTTAATGTTTGTAAACATTTGTAAACTGTTCTGAGAGCAAGTGCTGAGAGAACGGGCTATAAAAATCTTTAATAATAATAAAAAACCTTTTAAGAAAGGAAAGAAAGCAGCGGATACTGAGTGACTAGCAATGGCTTGTATGACACCGCGTTGCCATGCTTCCATGACCAAGCAAAGGTGAGATCTTCTCAGTGGAGAGCATTCTGACTCACAGTCATTAGGTCTCATGGAAATTCTATCTTGCACTGTCTAGTCAAAGCCCAAATTAAGGCCACTTCAGCAGAGCATGCATCTCAAATGCCAAAGGTCCCCTGCCAAGCTGCCATAGTGCTGGATGGAGGGGGGGGGGCAGGGGAGCTCCTCTAAAGGCAGCCTCCTCTTGCCCTGAAGCAAGGGTGGGGAACCTGTGATCCTCCTGATGCTGTTCAGCTCTCAATGGGCGGGGAAGATAGGAGTTGGAAGCCTGCAGTAGCTTCCATGGCCACAGATGCCTTATGTTGGTTGTGAAGTTTTCTCATTCACGGACAATGTTATTCACTTGCACGAACAAGCCAGTCTTTCTCCCTTTATCTTTCACTCCTTAGTCCTCTATGTTTCCCAGCCCATGCAAGCTTCTCCCAGATGGAATCCAGCCACTGGGATGCAAGAGGATCCACATCGCTGGCACACGGGACAGAAGAGAGCCGAGCCCAAGAGCTGCTGCTCTGGCCTCGGTTCTTGCATCTGCCTTTTCGTCTTGGAAAAAATAGGTCAGCTTTAGACACTGAAGCCTTTCGGATATTTTTCCAAATCCCTGCCTGGAAGATGAGGAGACAGCTGGGAGCGAGGAGAACAATGACATTATCGGTGCGGAGAACAGGGAGGTGCAAATTTCCAGAGGGAAAGGTAGTGCCCGTGTGTTTCTTACATAAGATCCAGGTTACTACCAGGTTTGGAAAAGGACAAAGTACTCTGATTGTCAAAGCAAACAGCCTGGTTGTATGGAAAACTGTGCTGCTGTTAATATTTATCAGAGGTCGTTTTTTAAAAGAGCCAGTGAGAGGAAGGTCAGGCGGCATGGAAATTGATCAGTCTTTAGTTCCCCACTCAGCTAACTGAAAGGCAATGCAGAGTAGTGGTTAGAATGTTGGGCTGGGACCTCATAGATCCGTATTCTAGTCCCCATTTTAACCACGAAGCTCACTGGGTGACTTTAGGCCACTCTCAGCTTAATCTCCCTGACAGGGTTGCTGTGAGGATAGAAATGGAGAGGAAAGAACCCTTGTAAGCCGTCTTGGATTCCTGGCAAGAGGAAGAAAGGTGAGGTATAGATGTAACCACAGCAGGAGCAATTAGCACGAATCACAAAGATGGCATATCAACATTATCATATTTATATCCTGCCTTTTTAATTTTCAAGAGACCCAAGGCAGCTTACATACTTCTCCTCCTCTCCATCTTATCCTTACAACAACAGTCCTGTGAGGTAGGCTGAAAGCCTGTGACTGGCCCAAAGTTACCCAGTTGGCTGAGGGGCGACTAGAACCCAGATTACCTGATTCCCAGTCCCATGCTCTTAACCGCTACACCATACTGTATGGACATAAGGCCGTCCAAAGGGCCACCATGCAAGACCAGGCCACTGCTCTTTGGTCCAGTGTTCAGTTCACACAGTGTCCAATCTGATGTCCCATCCGGAAGACTCAAAAGCACATTTGGCAACTGGTAAACAGGGGAATACCGCCTCTGACACGGGAGGTAAAAGACAGGCATCATGACTAAGCATGGAGGAAATATTGCCATTGCTCACCATTGAGAGTGAAAAGGAGAGCCCCCTCAAGACACAGTTAAGCCCGAGGCTTGTTTGCAAGGGGGCAGCATATAAATTTGTAAAATAAAATAAATAAATAATTGGGGCACCACATCGGCTCAGCGAAAAGGACCCCTCTTTGCCTGTGTTCATTAGATGGCCCTCAGCCGCACATATGGGTGCAATGGGGAAGGTTAGGCAAAGAAAACGCTGTGTGTGCACACACACATGCTGGTGACACTAGTAGTCACTGATAGCCTTATCCTTCATGATGAGTAACAAGTTGAATGAATGAGTTGAAACCCTGTGATTTGTACTCAGTGTGTAAAGGAAGTGTACTGGTGACAGCAGAACAGAAGTTGAAGGCAGGACAATAAAAGGAAGACCCAACGGGAGATGAATTGGCTCTACAAAAGCACAGCTTTGCATTCACAGGACGTAGGATGTTTTGGAGAGCTTTCATTCACGGGGTTGCCACAAGTTGAAGACAACTTGACAGCACAGAACAAGAATAGAATTGCTCTGTGACTTGTATTGCAATAAGTTACTCCTGAACAATGATGCACTGGATTGCTGTCAAGCCTAAGGCTGCCATCAGGCCATGTGCTTGGGCTTTGATGTCACTCCAGCCGCAGTCAGAGGAATTTACTTCTCAGTTAGCATGTGCAGAACAGCACTGGATCACTTTTTTATTTTTTTGGTAGGATCAGGCAAGCGAAGCATCCCACTAGTGCTGGTGTTTTTGTGAAGTGCTGGCATTGTTGCTGCCCTAACACAAATATTATGGCCGGGAGGACCCAACTTCAAGGATTGAAACAGTTTCAATTAGAGTGATACTGCGTTGTCTTCAAGTTCACATTCAGCTCCAAATTAGCACTTTCCATGCCGCCAGCCAACGTATCCTGCTATGCATAAATGCTTCCTACAGTAAGCGTTCCCATTGTTTCAATGGAGTTCGACCCTCTCCTGTTCCCATGGCTGCATCATCATCTTGGCATTGTTTTCTTGCATCTACAAGTACTTCACTCCCACTGTCTTCAGCCTCATTTGATCTTGCCCACCTGCCGTTCAATGGTGTTGACTGTCCATGACATTCATTTGTTGGTGTGTTACTGTGATATGGGTAGGCCGGAGGATCCCCCAGAATGAAGCTGGGAAAACTTCCAAGAGCAAGTATCTCCTGTGCACAGATCCTAGATTGAGACCCTTGCCTCTCCCCCCCACCCCCATGTCTGGAAGCACACACATGACTGCTCAGAGAGCTTTGGCTAATGGGTATTATCGGAATCAATAAAAGAGTATTTGTCATGTTTCTATCCCACCTTTTTTCCAAGGAACTTAAGGTTGTGTACTTCTTTTTCTCCTCACACAGACCAGGTGAACTAGATTAGGCCGAGTGTCAGGGGCTGAGAGTCAATGAGCTTCATGGGTGAACGGGGATTTGCATGCAGGTTTTTCCCTGTTCCATTTCAGCTCCCGCACTGCACTAGCTCTCATGGTGAGCTGGCATAGCTGGTTCGGTTAAAATGCCAGACAACTGAGGCCAGAGACCATGAGGGCAACAGAGAAGAGGAAAAGGCCCAGTGAAGCACAGAGTCAAAACAATGCCAATATATTCACAGTGAAAATCATCACTTGCCAAACCGTGAAAAGGTTTTGGATCAGTCTGAGCAAATCTAATGTTCTGGCTTAAATGCCTGTGAGACACGATGCCATCATGCTTCCATCCTGACATGTCCTATGATTACTCAAAAGTAGAAGTCCCAGTGACAGCGCTGGCTCCAGGTTTCTGAAGTCCTTTTGGAACGGCACCTTTGGGGGATATCTCCCTCAGTGACTCTACCTTCTCACTAGCATGGTCCCCATCTACAATCGCTCCTTGTCTTTGTTGTCACCATTTCCGCCACTTGCTGGTTTGATGAGCAAAGAGCCAGTGACCAAGGAGGTCACGGCATCTTCGCCTCCTCATTCTCAACCCCAGTGTTGCCTGGGCCAGAAGAGAGGCACGTGAAGAGCGGGGGCAAGCAGAGGAGGGGGCCGTCCGGGGCCCTGCTGGGGCGTGGATCCTTGGCCGGCACCCAGTCAGGCCTGCCCTTGACACCAGCCGCTGAGTTCAGTGGAAATTACATTCAAGCTGACTGCAGCCTAGCAGCTCTCCATAAAAGAACTGAGCACTGCCTACAGAAAAGGCTCATCCAACGTAGGAGTCCGAGAATGTGCTGGGGAAGCAATTTCTTGATCTTAATAGGCGCTTTCCAAATCAAGATTGCTGTATCTCCTTTGTATACCGAAGGGGCAGGTCTGTTTCTCTTGGGCGCAGTCCAGTATCTCTTAGTGATCCACCTCTTACTGTCCCAAAGGGGTGCGGGAGAACTGACACAAGAGTCCCGGCAGACCTGCACAGCTTAGCAAGAAAGGGCAAAATATGCTTCAGGCAAATTTAGCCAGTGCTCTTCATTGACTCAGGAATTACACTGTTGATTCTGTGCTGGAACACAAGCTTCACTGAATTCAACAAGGCTTAAGTTATTTTCAGTTAAGCAGGCACCATATTATAGAAATGGTTTGCCTAGGAGACTAAGCACAGGGGGGCCTCCTTTCCAGGCAGAAGTCCTAAGTAAAGGCAGGGCCTTCTCTGTGGTGACTCACCAGCTGTAGTGCTCTGCTTTGGAAGATGCTCTCACAATTCTCCTCTTCCTCCCTTTAGATGGACTCTGAAGACCTTTCAGTTCCACAAGGCTTTTAAGGAGTAACATTTTGCTCTTGTCTCTTTCAACCTGACGAGCTTTTAACTGTTTGGCACTGCTTTTAACACCTGGCGTTGTCATTGTCATCTTGTATTGCACACAGCTCTCTAGAGAACCAGCACCCTTCCCAAGCCCCCCATGTTAAGGGGCAAACAGGAGGGTGAGAGAACACAGGGGGCTCGAGAACCCATCGGGCATTGCATATGGCAGCCTCTTGTCTTCCCAGCTACTAGCATGTCCCATTCCCATCCTTTCCAACCTCTCTCACAACCTTGTTGGGACCTCATAAGAGGACTTTTCCAGGGCAGCTGGAAGGGCATCAGGAGGGAAGATCCACCACTTGATGTCCACCTTGGTGTGGCTCCATCTACAGGCATGGTGGGCATGTTCTATAGTTTCTATTGGTGCCCCAGATGCCGGCTAGGGGCCATAGGGTCCCTCTCCAAGTCAGGAGCAGAAAGTGGCCTAACTGCATCACAGCTCCTGTTCTCAACTTCAGTGGAGCTTGCTTTGCAGCAGCAGCATCTGAGCTAGGGAATTTGAGGCCACCTATGAAAGCAGCAGAGAGAAGTCAAACTGCTGTGCTGGAGGTACCACAAGGACATTTCTGCCTCCCTTACACAGGCCCCCCTCCCAAAGAAAGCTGAGATTCTTTGCCTCAAAGGGATTTTTTTCATTGTTAAAGAAAGGCTTTCTTTTTGGAAAGAGAACTCCTCCTTTCCTGCTTAGACGTGCTTTTTAACCTGGTGTCTGGGGCATTAGATTGCATGGGATTTGACCCAGACTGTGAACACAGTTGCTCAACTGTGTGGTTCCAGTTCTCCTGCTTTACCCATATACTGGCTGGGGGCCCAACACAAGCAATCTCACTGAATGAGCCTTGCCAAATAGTGTGAGGGGATGGGTGGGTACCTTGCCAATCAGGCTAACTCCAACTGGCGTATAGTAAGAGTTACACTTGAAATTGTACTACAGGACACTTTTGTGGGCTCACAAATGCCAAGAGAGCGCCTGTTTGCACATGACTGGCAAGAATGGTTCAGCTGGATTTTTGCCTCCCCGTTGATCTTTGGGCATCCTCCAGATATCACCAAGCCAAGAGAATACTAGCTGATAACTGAAACCCAAATTCACAGACGTACCGTATTTTTCGCTCTATAAGACGCACCTGACCATAAGACGCACCTAGTTTTTAGAGGAGGAAAACAAGAAAAAAAACCTATTCTGAATCAAATGGGAACATAATCACAGGCACATTCCCCAACACTTCCCCATGGGCTGCACATCTGACAGACTTACTGCACACACATATTCGCTCTATAAGATGCACAGACATTTCCCCTTTCTTTTGAGGGGGAAAAAAGTGAGTCTTATAGAGCAAAAAATACGGTAATCTGAAAGCAAAGTCTTCAAAGCAGAAAGCTGGAGAAAATAAGGAACACCCACCTTCCATAGAAGAGAATCTTGATACATTCCTCCTGGTAGGTTCCCCACTTGAGTCCCAATCCACATATCAGGGCAGAGCCATGCTTAAAAAAGAAAAAAGATCAAAGATCAGTGCCAGTAAACGTTAAATTCTGCAACCTCAACACACATCACGCGAGTTTACCAAATGTGTGCATTATTTTGCATAATTCACCTTGCAAAAGAGTCCTAGAGCAGAACAAAAAACTATGAGGAGCACTAAAGCTCAAGCTCTGAACATTTGCCCTTTCCCTGGAATTTTGGGATTTTGCCAGGCATTTCACTCATTGCTTCCAAATCTATTATGTCAAGGGCTACAAACTTCTCTTTTCCAGTCAAGAAGAAAGAAGACTCTTGGTGGCAAATGATTCTGCATTTCATGCTAAATTCTGGACTTATTATCCTGATAAGTTGCTGACTATCTGTTCAGAGTAACCACATAAGAACATTATGGGACTTGGGCATGTTTTTGGGTAAAGATAATTTCTGCCAATCCTTTCCCACATCTCTGGGGCTTTCCGGAGCTTTCTAGAACTGACATCTTCAGTAATTTCCCACTTCAGCTGTGTTGAAAAAGCAACACAGTCACAACTGCCTCAAGAGCTGAGGCTGTGGACCAAGCAGGTGGAGCTCAATCACATCAGAAAACCACCCTTCACAAACTGATCTCCCTAGAATTGCGTTAGTAGATTCTTGATAAGCACGCATTGCATTTCCAAGCTACCAGCTTCATTCCAAACATGGGTTGTGACTCCTCAGGACGCTGTTTGGAATGTAGTTACAGATGCCATCAAGGCGTGTTCTCTGTGGTGTATCCCACTAGAATGGATTGTATCTATAAGGTAATAATAGGGATGAACAATTATGTCAATTGTGCTTTCTCCCAGTTTCTCATTTTTCCAAACTTATGTTTGCTTCTTCTCAGACTCTGAGAATGCTTCCACTTTTAAGTTTGGTTTGTCCCAAAGTTCTGCAGTTCTTTTCCAATGAATGCAGACAAATTTTTCTGAACCGGATGCATCAGCTTTTTGGGATACAATTTTATACAATGTAGATATTTTTGCAAGCGATTTTCTGAACACAATGCCTTTTAACCATTTCGATTTGGCACTGTAAGTTCTAAGACCCTTCTACGAGCAGTCAATTTGATTGGGCTGCCTCAACAGTCTTGTTTGCAGCTTCACAAGTCCTATCAACTCAAAGCTTCCCCTCTTACTCCTGTCTTGCATGTTTCCACAAGTGGCAGTACTCTACCTGCAGCTGTTTCGTATACTTGAGAACAGCAGTGCCTTCAAGGCAAATTGCTCTTGGCTGCTTCTTTCCCTTTGATCCTTGCTATCTCACTTGGCAAAAAAGGAGCTTTAAATAAGTAGTCTCTGGAATGCAAATATTATGTGGTTGGATGTACACATGCAGTGAAATGGAGTGGTAGAATAGATAGCACCATTTCAGCATCACTTTTGTTTAAATACTTACATAGGAAGCTGCTTTATACCAGGTTACAAATGGAGAGAGACTTTTATTCAGTCCTCCTTTTTCTATAAACCTATCTCATTTCACTCTTAAAATGATACACAACTGGATTTGTATACGACTCGGTTACCCCTTGACACTGAAAGATTGGGATATTTCAATTCGGTTCTGTATGCCCAAATGCATGGAATAAAAATGAGGATATTAAGGGAAAGAGCATGCAACTAGGCATATATTAATGAAACTAGTGTTCAGTGTGTTCTGTTAGGAAAATCCCTTGCAAACATTTGCATGTTTAGGCAAACTTGTGTACAAAAATGCCTATGATAGGAGAAACGTGTGCAAAAAATGTATTCCTGTGTTCCCCAAGGCATTTTTTATTTTTCATCTCAGAGTTCTGGATGAACTGGTTGAAAACATGAGCAACTGAAAAAGAAAAAAAACAGGAATGGAAAGATTGGTTCATCCCTAGACCCAGACAGACCATTTGTTTGGGCACTGAACTACCTGGCAGAGGTCTCTGGTTCTCAGGCAGAAAACAGTCTTGCCAGTGACCTGATCATCATCTTTCTTTTCCCTTTTTAAAACACGAGATGCCAGAAATCGAAACTAAAATCTCTGCATGCAAGGTAGTGTCCAGCAGCTGAGCTAGAGTCCTGCATAGAAATGCACACCTTAAAAACCTGTTGTAAGTTAAAACAGACAAATACACATATATATGTGAGCCGCCCCGAGGCTTTGGCGATGGGGCGGCATAGAAATGTGCTAAATAAATAAATACATATATACATACATACATACAATGCAATGTGGCCAAGAAGGCTGGCCTGGAACTTTTATCCCTGGTGACAGAGGTGGTGCTGCGCGATGGACCATCAAGGATGGAGCCTTGAATTTTTCCCTTGGAACCCTGAACCTCTGGGAGGTCATCTGACCCACCACCTGATGCCCATGGGCACTTTTTGAAAGCACCCAGGATGCCTCTGTGAGCCTCGATTGCTGTTTTTTTGCCCACGTGTACTTTGCCTCCTGCTCCTCTCAATCCTTCTGTCCAAGGCTTCCTTCACAAAGAATCAAAGGCTCCCTCTCTCCCCCATCCATGCATCCCTTTGGACAAACAGGGGTGTCCTCAGGGGACAGGACCCTTTCAAGACACACAGAGATGCAGATGGCCAGGTCGACTCAAATTATATTGCTTTTATATTGTGTTTATTTATTATTGTGAGCCGCCCTGAGGCTTCGGCGAATGGGGCAGCATAGAAGCTTCCTAAATAAATAATAAATAAATAAATTTTGGAGCTTACTTAGAGTTTGCAAATTTGTGCTTTTTTTTTTTTTTTTTTGCCGGGGGGGGGGATCCTATGATGTAAAGCCCCAGAAATCTTGGTACCTGGCGCTGCATGATGAACTTTCAAAGTTTAAATAATGGAGCATTCAAACATGGTTTCTTCCACCTACAGTCTGGAGTGGTGTAGTTCACTGGCACGTTTAACTAGAGAACTTTACTCTTCTGTTTAGCTGTTTCTCCCATTTTACTTCAGGCTAGGCGGGAGAAGCCAGTCCTCCTGCCTATGTCATAGAAGAGGACAGAAACTTTGCACAGTTCAAGAGCCACATGAAGCCAGTGTCCTAGCAGAGCCACAAGCTCCCTGGCTTGTGGCTTCAGAACATGCTGTACCCAAAGAACCCATTCAAAATTTCTGCTTCTATTTTTGGGTGCTGAACTCTTTAAGAAACCTCTGTTCACACGCCTCTGCAAATCGAACCCTGGCTGGGATCTAAAATGATTTGCTGAACTGGTGTGTGTGTGGGGGGGTGTCAAATAATACATTCTCGATACTAGTGCTTAAAATGCACAGAACATCTAAGTTTGGCAAGGCTTCAACCAGCTGGACTCTTCCTGTGTTGGAGCTCTCCCTCTTTGTCTTTAACCTGGCCAGCCATTCAAAGAGGTGACATCTTCAGGACAGGACTATGCTTTGACAGCTCTTCCAATCAAGGACTGTCCTCCGTAAAGTAAGACCCATGTTTATCCTAGCAGTGGCCCATTTGTGGATGGGTCTCCCTAGAAAGGTTTGGCTCCATCAACCTCCGTTAATGTCTTATTACTTGACAAAGACTTAGATTTTTTCAGGTTTTAAAAGGTTATTTTAGAGACATTTCGCTATCATTTTATGGATATTAACTGTATGAATCCCTGTGGGTTGGTGTGTTTTGGCCTCAGATGTGTCTTAACTCTCTGTGTTGAGGTTTTTGATTGATTGGTCTTCAGGATTTTAGTACTGTGTTGTGATTTTTATATGGATTGATTTTTTCAATTTTATTTCTTATACCTTCCCTTGTTCCTCCTTTCCCCCAACTGCATGCAAATTGTGATGCATTGCCTAAGATACAAGGTGAATTGTGTGATTGCAGGTATAGAGCAGGTATTTATTTGGGATGGTATTTATTGGAATGGCAAAAGCTAAGAAAGGAATGATAAGCCAACAGCTGGGGTTCTATTAATGGCTTTGTCACAGACTTCCTCTGTGACCGGAGGCAAGTTGTTTGACCGCTTTGTGCCTCAGTTTCCCTCTGCATACAATGCAATTAATAACACTTAACACCTACCTCACATGGGGCGTAGCAAGACTTAATGAGTGCTTGTAACATGCTTTAACATCCAAAGATGAAAGGTACGGGAACTGGGCAGGTTGTCATTACTGAAGGAGGGGCAAGCGAGGCAGGACTGTGGAACAACACCAAACCACCTCTGTGTGAGCTGTTTAGGAATCAGCGCAACCCACAGGCAAGGGCGACAACAGTGACATCTGCTGGGAATGGAGACTGCCCATGCCTCTTTACCCTCAAATGAAACAAACAAACAGCAGGGTTTGTGATGGTTGTTCTGCGTGTACACGTGAATGTGCCAACTGGCTTGCTCTCGTATGTGTATCCCAATACAAAATTTGCCTTTCTTCAGATCAAGGTCTGCTTTGGAAATGAAAAGGGAAGCCAAGTTTCCAGCCCTCAGTGAGGTAAGGAGAAAAATGAAAATGTCCCTTCTATTGAAGGTTCAGAAAGTGAAAGATGGGGGGAGTAGTTTCCCTCCCTTTATAAAAAAGAGCTTAATCCAAAGTTCTTTTTCTCAGTCACACTAGAAAGAGGATGTTACAGCCAAATCAGTAGCAATGTCCTGAGATAAATGTTGAGCCATGCGAACATGACATTGCCCACAGTCAAGAGGAAGGCATCCTTGTATTTGAGGGATCTCGAATGGTTGCAAAGATACACAAAAAGCATAAGTGGGAGAGAAGAACAAGAGCCCCAAATGTAACCCAACACGGATTGCATGGCTTAATGGCAATGAACGGCCGAGTTTCGGTCAGGGGCAAAATGGAAGCCGGCAGGGCGGAGGCACGAAATGGCATTTACTAGAGAAAGGCTCAGCGAGCTGACTGGCGCCCTTAATGGACGCTGCGTTTTGTTGCACTTCCACTCGTAGAGAGGTGATCAAGGACCTGTTTTCACAACTGTTCCAGTGTGAAACTCAGGCTAAGAAGGCGATACAAGGGGAGGAAGGCAGGTGGCAGAACAAGCAGATCCTTGGAGAATAAGTATTTTGACGGATCCCTTCCATTCCGTGTTTTTTCCCATGCAGCTAAGGATTGCCAAAGTGCGAAGGGAAACAATGCTGTTTCCCTCCCATCTGCCAAGTATTGGCATTTGCTTTACCTTCCCTTTCTCCACGGCAGCCACGCCACACAAAGCGTATCGCTTGTGCTCGACAAAGGGTGAGGGGGCGGCCGTCGCCACAGATCCTGGAGATGAGGAGGCAGACAGCTACACCCCAGGGGCGAGGCGTGCCAAAGCCAATGGGGCCAGGCAGTGAGGCAGTTGCATGTGCTTCGTTCCCTCGGCCTCTCCCCACACACTGAAGGGAAGAAATGAAGATAAGGCTGTGTGGGGTCTGGGTCTGTCTTGACGGGCAAGAGGCCTCAGGGGGCACGGGCACGATGGTAACTTGTACTGACAGAAGGCGTCGAGGGCTTTGTCAGTACAGGTTGCTTTTTGGGAGGGTGGGGTTGGCACCTGGAACACACGTGCCAGCCTTGGAAACGTGGGCAAAGGAGGCAGTGAGCTCGTGGCCTTGTGCCAGGGCATCTTGAATTCAGAGCACAGATCAGCCCCGGGTTGAGGCAGGGGGGTATAACCCAGGTGTTGTGGGCCTGTAACAGCAGGCTGGCTTGAGTTCAGCACGAGAAGTACAACCCTAGCCTCAACCGAAAATGCCTTTTAGCTCACGGACTGGGGTGATGGGGGCAGAATGGGACTCTACCTGTGGCTGGAACAACCTTAGAGAAAGGAATTAACTCTAAGAGACATGGAACAGAAGTAATTTTCTTGCAATTGTGTCAAATGTTATTTGCATAGAACAAAATAGGCCTGGTTAACTTCCCTGAGGTAGGGAACTCCACATGTACCGCACAAATATACTGTACGCAGAGTCACTTACCTCCCAGATCAGGCATTCCAATGTCTTTTTAACTTGCGTCTTGACAAAACATAAAACAGTTCTTTTCATTAGGCTGTTTGCCACTGTACTTTGTCATTGCCCCGTCTTGAAGGTCAAAATGTTGTGTGTTTCTGGGCCTCCCTCAATCTCTTTCTGAGCATTGAGGGGAAGGGAGTGGGGTAAGGTTCACAGGAAAACAGAAGCTTATTGAGGAAGATTGAGAATGGGAGAATAAAATGAGTCAAAGAAAATGCTAAGTCAGATGCAATTATTTAGAGCATTGCAAAATTTTCCATTTCTACTTTTCCCAGAAATCCTTGAGTTGGGTTATGGAATTGTCTGAACAAGTCCCACTTGATCATGATATCCAACTTCATTATATTGACTGAAGGAGCCACAAGCTGGTTCAACAGGCCAAAACGAATTCCCCGGCCTGCTTCACATATCCTATGAACTTCACGGATCCCATCTAGGAATGGGCTCACCTGCAAAGCTAGGCCCAGAGTCCCTTCAAGCCCTAATCTAGCTCTCCCCATGCGCATTGCAAAGGACAGTGCTTTATTCTGTTGTGTCTTTCTGTGTTCATCCTTGAGAAGAGACAGTACAAGGTGGCATGAGAGCACTCAAGTACCTCAAAGGATGTCACACATAAGAAGCAAAATACCTTTTCTCACTGCAGGACTTGAACTACATTATACCAGGTGCAGGCTAGAGACAAGGAAGAATTCCCTAAGTGTCAGAGCAATATAACCGTGGAACCAGTTGCCAAGAAAGGTGGTGTGCTCTTCCACACTAGAAACATTCAAGAAGCAATTAAACCAGGGGTCCTCACACTTTTTCAACAGGGGGCCAGCTCAGACTGTTGGGGGGCCGGACTATAGTTTGAAAAAAAAAAGAATGAATTCCTATCCACACTGCACATTAAAAATTAAATAAATTTAAAAATTAACATTTAAATATTAATTCAAAATTTACAAATGTTTGCTCGCTTGCTTGGAGAAGGCCGTGGTGGAGGCGTGGGAGCCCCACGGCTTTCTCCGAGTGAGCTTTCTCCACCGCAGCTTGTCCACCCTGGGCTCAGCAAGGTGGCAGCGACAGCTTGCTCCCTCAAATAAGGCTATGTGGCCTGGCCGACCCCAGGCTCGCATAATTAAAAATAGATTTTAAAAGTTGTATTTTTCTTACTTTCAATCCTTTTTTAGTTTCTTCGTCTTCCATCTCTCTCTCTTCCGCTCACCTCTCTTCTGTTTCCTGCTCTGTATAAGCGTGCAATGGGGTGGGGGGGGAGAGCACATGCGCAGTTGAGCTGTTGCAATTTGGCACATACGATGGCTCTCTGCTCAGTTTCTGAGGATGTTTGCACTGGCTCAGAGCGTTTGAACTCACACGGAGATCGTTTTCTCCAAGCGAGTCCAAAACCTCTGAGGCAGGCCAGATAAATGGGCATGGCAGGCCAGATCCGGCCCGTGAGTCGTAGTTTGAGGACCCATGAATTTGACAGTTACTTGGGTGGGATGGTGTAACTGGTGTCCTACACCAGCAGGGGGTTGGACTCGGTGGCCTTCTGGGCCCCTTCTGACCCAAGTATTCTATGATTCTATTTTGGGGAACAGGCAAAGGACAATGCCCTTTGTGAAAATGTCCTCTATTTGAAGGGATGTCCAGCCAAGTCTGGTTTGAAGTCAAAGGACTGTAAGGAAGGAGAATATCAGGGGCCCTGTATTGCCGATCCTCATTTAGCACCTGAACAGCACAATGTGCAAGACACGGGTCATCTAGTCAGTGTTCTCCACTATAATGAAATATATTTGCATATCTATTTAAAGGATAATTACGATTTCTAAATGTGCATCTATACATATGCTTTTGTAGATGCAAATGGACATCCTCGTGGTTGGTAATGCTTTTCCTGTTTTGTTGGCAAAGCATTTTTGCTGGGTTGGGCAGGAGCTGCCATCCTGGAAGGCACCAGGTTGGGAAGCGCAACCTTACCGGCATGCTGAGTTGGGATCACAGCTGCTGGCCAAGTCTGACCAACACCATCCCACCTCACTGACCCAGCCAGGGCATTCCTCCTTCACCTCGCTACCTCTTCGCCCTGTTTTTAAAATTGCCTCCACTCCTTGATCCAGGAGCAGGGAAGCTGAGAACTAGGAGCCAAGCCTGGCCCTCCAGGGGTCCCAGTTCAGCTATCTGGAGAGATCCCCAATGGCCACACTCTGTTTTGCTGTCTCCTCCTACTTTCCAGCAACCACAGATGATTCAGTAGTCCTCTGGCTTTTGTGTTTTTGGGTTTATTGAGCCCCTCTCCTTTTCCTTAGACCCCTCCTGCTGCTGGAATGTGGCTCCCGAGCATCCCGAAACCGCATCCAGTTCCCTCAGCCTATGAGAAAAGATGACTCAAGTCTTTCAGTCATTCCATATTTGTGAGTGCAAATGTGAACCAACCTGTCCCACACATCCTAGGTAGGCACGTGCCGTGGGGCACAGTCATCCACTGGCTTTTGCACTTCCCCAGCATGCCAGTCCAGCTCCCAACCCAACAGACAGAACAAAATGCATTTACAAATGCCTCTTTTGAGAGAGCAAATGTGTTAGTTATGTGCCTTTTGAGACTGACTGAAGCATGCCATTTTGTTTTCTTAAGACTTATATGAAACGAGATGGAAATAAATCTGGAACTCCCTGAAAGTGAGGCGACTGCAAGGAGAATGATGTGTCCAACCTTGTTTGAAGTGGCAGGGCTTGCAGAAACAAAGTGGACGAAGCAATTCTCATCATTTCTCCCCATTCCCTGAGAAGCTTGGCTGCCTCATTTCTGCAGGCCAGGCAGCTAGTAAAAGCAAAGCAGCATCCCCTCCCAGGGGTTGTGAGGAGGAGACCCACTAGGGCTGGAGGCCTGGATCTTTTATCCGAAGCCCCAAATCTCTGGAAGGTGCCCTGCCCCACCACCCTGCTGTCCCTGGGCACGTGCAGAACCAGTGCTGTGGGGAGCAGCTGGCCACAGGGGGCATGGCCACATCTACTGACTGTTCCTGACCCACGGAGGAGCGGGGGCAGCAATCCGTCTCTCGCCAACTCATATCTAGTCCCGTGCCCTTGATTCAGCCAGTGCTGAAGCAGGACAGTTAGTGCCCTGTCCTGGTGCTGCTGCTCTCCAGTCTTGAAGGCCAGCTGCGTGCTTCCAAGAGCTGGGAAACTCACCCGTCGGCATCTCCACACCCACCACTCGTGGAGCGTGCCTTCCAAAGGCACGGAGGAAAAATGAAATGATTGCAGCGGATGTTTCTGCAAGAGGTTTGATGTGTATTCAAGGAGAGGAATCCAGCAAGAGGAGCATGTGCTCTTTGAAATTCTCCCAGGGTAAACCAGAGTGTTTGCTGGCTTGTTTGTCTTTCAAATATTGGGACACATATTGTATTCGGATCTCATTAAATGACAGAGAGATCAAATATTGACTGGTATTTTCCATGCAGCTTTATTTGTTTTGTAGGCTAGCACATCCAGTATGAATTGCAGCTGAAGGCAAACTTTTCAGCTAGCAGCCTTCTGGACTACCCCATCCGACTCATCTGCAGTGAACGCCGATGCTGCATTCCCGATTTGCCAATAATTCTTGATAATGGCTTGAAGGGCTAGAAGAGCTGCTTGCCGCAAAACAGAAGGGAAAAGAATTTGACTGGTACAGGCAAGGAATGGTTTCCTGTCCTCTCTACAGGGGCTGCTCATCTGGCTTCCATTCTTATGGTTTCTGCCAAGTTCTCCTGCACAATCCAAGATGCAGGCAAAGGAATTTTAACACCCTCTGCTCCAGCAACAGAAGCACTGGCAGGTGGTTCCTCGCACACTTCTCACTGCTCACCATGCTGCATCAAGGCTACAGCAGGCTTCCCAGGGCTAGACTTACGTTGTGAGACCCCCATTCTGCCCCAGGTACTGAACTCAGACACATAAGTGCACAGAGAGACGACAATATATAATAATGCAAAAAGAGCATTCACTGCATACATTAGTGGAACTCATCTTCCTGGCTTTTCTGGAAACAGAAGGCCTAATGTCTCTTCCTTGGCAGAGAATTCAGGTGCAAACACATGTTTCCTCTTTTACAGCATGCAGACACAGACCCTCCCCCCCACCCCCAACAGACACACGCTCAAGAAAGTGACATAGGACAGGTTCTCCTGACACTTAAGGCCACCGTAGGGTTAAAATAGCCTGTGGCCCTGTTCAGCTGGACAAATGATTGGCTCAGCAGGCAACCTGAGATTCCCCTCACCTTCCTCCCCAGTTCTCCCATTTGTATCCCAGGGTATACTGGACTGAAGGGAGTGGAGCAGAGATGACAGTTGTCAAAAAGCGGCTAAGCGGCACTTTTGACAGCTGCCAGGGGCTTCCTTGGCCTGCACTCACATCACCAGTGAAGCCAGGAGAGTGGGTTGTTCATGAGCCGTCCCAGCACTGGCAGGTGAGCACAAGACAAAGGTGAGCGCCATGCGCTCCCCCCCCAGCCCAACCTGGCCCAGCATGGTTGCAGCTCAGTTGAACAGCGGCCACGCTGAGTGAGGGCAACAAGAGCACGGCTTCTGTTTGCAGTGGCTACTTTATGGCCACGAGGAGATAAAGCCCCGGGTCTCCCAAGCCCCAGTCCGGCACTCTAACCATTGCCCAGACTGGCTTTCTCTACTTCAGGCCCAGTTATGCATTTGTGAGCCATTTGTGACTAGAAGGGCAGTTCATAAAAAATGGGAAATTAAGGGTCCATTCAGTTCCCCTCGTGGCAGGTGCACACAAGCCTCCCAGCTTGGGGGACTCTGAATCCCTCTGTTTGGAGCATCTGAAATTACTTTTTGGTGCTTCTCGTGTCGCCCTCATCCCTGCCATGTTAGGTGGAGTTAAAAAAGAAATTGCTCTCAGCGCCAGGCCATGCCTATCTAGGAGGAACTGCCTGAGGCCTGCTTACCCTATAAGCCGATGCCTGTGGGTGGTTAACCTCACTCCAAGTCTGCTTGAAGCACCCAGACTTCTAAATAAGCTTTGGAATGGGTGTGCCCTTGTCTATTGGATGAGAGCTTAATTTTCTTTAATGGGAGGAAGATCAAGCTTCTTCCGAGCATTTCCTAGGCTCCCAGATGGTTGAGTGTAGACATTTGCCTCTAGTAAAGTCACCTGTCAGGTTTGAACAGTCATTTCCTGCTGTGCTCGTGTCTTTTTTGGGGTGTCTGGTTTTTGTGTCAACCTTCTTGTTTTCTCCTTGCTCTTTTTAATTGAGCTTTGCATGGAGTGCAGTAGAGCTCTCAGTGAGAGGGACTGGAATAAGCCTCTGTGAAACCAGTCCTGGACAATGGAAGGGTTTTGGCTTCAGGGTTTGCTTTGCTGGTCTCTCATTCACTATAGAAGTGTTTGATTAGTGGCCATTTTGTGTCTGCCCAGATAAATTGTCCTATTTATGCATGCTTTCACTGACTGAAAACTAGCAAGGGAACCCAGGTTCACATGGATTGGAGCAGCCTTTCCTTTGACACAATGAAGGCTTTGAGCACATTTACAGAGCTGGCAGAATCGGACATGGGGTGCTTGCCCTTCCAAGTATCTGCTGGCACCCGTAGGCACGGCCTGAGCTATAATGCACCTTTCTACAGTCCCCTGACTAAGTCATTCCTTTGAGGAGAGGTGGCCCGGCAGTGTGGGAGAGGGGGCAGGTATAGAAAGGTGTTCCTCAGCACGATAATCTCCTGACTTTAAACCAGATGGAATGCAAAGCCGTGTGCTGGTTAGGGAAGCCTGCCCCTATTGGTTGAATGGGGCACTCCAGGCTTCAACCAGGGAGCTATCCTATGGCCCCTAGATGCCTGGAGCACCACAGGATATTTCAGATTCTCAGATCCAAGGCGGGAGTCAGTACTTCAACCCAACGTTGGGAATCTGAGCTCTGCACACCTCCATCCCTCAACCGCCATGAGGAATGGAGAACCATGCCGGTTGCTCTCCAAGGTCAAGTAAGTGACCCCAGAGAGGAGGAAAATAGTGTATTCTGGCGGACACAGTGGGGAGGCACTGGAGAGGCCAGGATATAAGTTACCCTGAGGCCCCTCCATCCTTTTTCCCTCCCCATGAGAGACTGCCACTCGATCAGCAGGGAGGGCAGTCCATCTGGCACTAATGCAGGATGCAAAGATTGCAGACAATTCCCACAATCCTCTGAGCTCAGGGGCTTAGCATCATTGCAACAGGATTGCACTCTTCACTTGTTTGAAAAACAGAATAGCCCAGAGGAGCTCACAGAGGTCCCCTTAGTACGCATGCCAAGTTTTAGGTGTCTGGGTTTCACAATGTTGGCAAGATGGCCGTGCCAGACAGATACACATCCTCTTTGTTTTTATCATGCCAGGCCAGCCAGCTATAAGCTCTTGTGGCGGCTCATGCATACCAAAGCAACCATATTCTGAAGGCCTTTAAAAACAGAACAGTAAAAACAGGAGAAGCAAAACTCGCCCAGCAGAGCCATGCAACCCATCATTCAGCACAACTGTTGATCACGCGTACCAAAAACTTTCTTGCATATTTTCCCATCTTCAAAAAAGTACTTCATGAGAGCCGAGAGAGATCAAGAGCAAGCACGCAAGGGGTTACAGAGGAAGGGATGTCCCATGGAGAAGGCCCAGCTCCTCATCATTCATGGTCTCACCTCAGCTTATGAGGGAACTTCCAAAGTCTAGGAGGGTACACATGAAATCATTATTCTGTTCGGGTGTCCTCAGCCAGGGAGGAAACGCTCTCTTTTGAAAAGAGTCTCTGTCATGACCCCTGAGTAGACGAGGCAGGAGCAACTATTGAAGCAGGCCTGTATCCAGTGTCAAGAGACAGGCCCGTCAACAAAACAGCCAGTGCCGGACATCTTGGTTGGTCTTCAAGTCTGAGTGCCTGCCAAGAGAAATGGGCTCATGAAGCCTTCCTTTGATGTTGTGTCATTAAAACAACTTAGCTGGGATGGCAGCTTCCATTCCATAACTGTCTCTGCCTGGATGACTTCTGAGATTCTTCCAGAACCAAAGAAAGCTTTGCCAACAAAACACAAGTGCTGGCCTTAAGGTCTGGGAGCTTGAGCAAGTAAGCAAGCTCAAGTGACCCACATCTGCTTTGGATGATTATTTATCGCAGCTGTCCTTGGTAACACGCCCTGGCAAACTGAGCAGCAGGACTTCCCCTTCTCCAATTGACAAAAGCCTTGGGAGAATTAAAGGAATTGAGGGAAGAAGCCATGGGCTCCAGGCTCTTTATACTGTCTCTTCCCTGATCTACTCAGCTTTAAGAACAGAGCAGATTGTTGACACTTGGTTCATAATGTCATCTCCATCAGTCTCAGCCGAAAAACATTATGAAACAGAAAGGGGATGCCATCTCTGCTGACCGCTGGAGACCATCAGACAAGCTTTCTTCTTCCACCCAAAGGAAGCTGTCACTCCTTATTTCTGGGGTCCAATTTTTAATGGGATGGCTGGGCCACTCCAGAAAGGGAAAGTAGGCAATTCTGGGTGCCAGACTGAGGGGGCACCTGTCTCACCTGTATTCATGTCCTAGAGAGGAGGAGGAATACAGCTTGCACCCTTGCGGTGGGCCTTGAAAGGCAAACCAGCAAGATCCTTCTGCCTTGATACAAAACTCTGGTGTGACTGCACTTAAATGTTGTGTACAGTTCTGATCTCCTTCATGGATCACTGCCTTGTCGTGGCGAAGGGGCTTGCGTAGCTCAATGAAGCTATGAGCTATGCCGTGCAGGGTCACCCAAGACGGACAGGTCATAGCAGAGAGCTCTGACAAAACGTGATCCACTGGAGAAAGAAATGGCAACCCACTCCAGTATCTTTGCCATGAAAACCCCATGGACATGAAAACCAAAAGGCAAAACGATATGACACCGGAAGATGAGCCCCTCAGGTCGGAAGGTGTCCAATATGCTACTGGGGAAGAGCGGAGGGCTAGTACTAGTAGCGCCAGAAAGAATGAAGCGACTGGGTCAAAGCCGAAAGGACACTCAGTTGCCGATGTATCTGGAGGTGAAAGGAAAGTCCGATGCTGCAAAGATCTTTACTCCATAGGAACCTGGAATGTCAGATCCATGAATCAAGGCAAGCTGGATGTGGTCAAACAAGAGATGACAAGTCTGAACATCGACATCTTAGGAATCAGTGAACTAAAATGGACAGGCATGGGTGAATTTAGTTCAGATGACCATCAGGTATACTACTGCGGGCAAGAATCCCTCAGAAGAAATGGAGTAGCCTTCATAGTCAATAAAAGAGTAGGAAAGCAGTACTGGGATACAATCTCCAAAATGACAGAATGATCTCAGTTCGAATCCAAGGCAAACCATTCAACATCACAATAGTCCAAGTTTATGCCCCAACCACTGGTGCTGAAGAGGCTGAAATTGACTGGTTCTATGAAGGCCTACAACACCTGCTAGAATTAACTCCAAAAAATGATGTCCTTATCATCATGGGGGATTGGAATGCTAAAGTAGGAAACCAAAAGATAACCGGAATAACAGGCAAGTTTGGCCTTGGAGTACAAAATGAAGCAGGACACAGGCTGGTAGAATTTTGTCAAGAGAATACGATGGTCATAACAAACACTCTTTTCCAACAACCCAAGAGACGTCTCTACACATGGACATCACCAGACGGTCAACACAGAAATCAGATTGACTATGTGCTCTGCAGCCAAAGATGGAGAAGTTCTATACAGTCAGTAAAAACTAGACCAGGAGCTGACTGTGGCTCAGATCATGAGCTTCTGGTGGCAAAATTTAGGCTTAAGTTGAAGAAAGTAGGGAAAAGCACTAGGCCACTCAGGTATGACCTAAATCATATCCCTGATGAATATACAGTAGAGGTGACAAATAGATTTAAGGAATTAAATCTGATAGACAGAGTGCCTGAAGAACTATGGACGGAGGTTCGCAACATTGTACAAGAGGCAGCAGCTAAAACCATCCCAAAGAAAAAGAAAGGCAAGAAAGCAAAATGGCTGTCTGAGGAAGCTTTACAAATAGCTGAGGAAAGAAGGGAAGCGAAAGGCAAGGGACAAAGAGAAAGATACAAACAATTGAATGCAGAATTCCAGAGAACAGCTAGAAGAGATAAGAATGCCTTCCTAAATGAACAGTGCAAAGAAATAGAAGAAAACAATAGAATAGGGAGGACCAGAGATCTCTTCAAGAAAATTAGAGATATGAAGGGAACATTTCATGCAAAGATGGGCATAATAAAGGACCAAAATGACAGGGACCTAACAGAGGCAGAAGAGATTAAGAAGAGGTGGCAAGATTACACAGAAGAACTATACAAGAAAGAGCTTAACATCCCTGATAACCACGATGGGGTGGTCACTGACCTCGAGCCAGACATCCTGGAATGTGAAGTGAAATGGGCCTTAGGAAGTCTGAGCAACAACAAAGCTAGTGGAGGTGACAGCATTCCAGCTGAGCTATTCAAAATCCTGAAAGACAATGCAGTTAAAGTGCTACACTCAATATGCCAGCAAATTTGGAAAACTCAACAGTGGCCACAGGATTGGAAAAGGTCAGTTTACATTCCGATCCCCAAGAAGGGCAATGCCAAAGAATGTTCAAACTACCACACCATTGCACTCATTTCACATGCTAGCAAAGTGATGCTCAAAATCCTACAAGCTAGGCTCCAGCAGTATGTGGACCGAGAACTACCAGAAGTACAGGCAGGATTTCGAAGAGGGAGAGGAACTAGAGATCAAATTGCCAACATACGCTGGATCATGGAGAAAGCCAGGGAGTTCCAGAAAAAGATCTACTTCTGCTTCATTGACTACGCTAAAGCCTTTGATTGTGTGGATCACAACAAATTGTGGCAAGTTCTTAAAGACATGGGAGTACCAGACCATCTTATTTGTCTCTTGAGAAACCTATATGCAGGTCAAGAAGCAACAGTGAGAACCGGACATGGAACCACTGATTGGTTCAAAATTGAGAAAGGAGTTCAGCAAGGCTGTATACTGTCACCCTGCCTATTCAACTTATATGCAGAGCACATCATGAGAAAGGCAGGGCTAGATGAATCACCAGTTGGAATCAAGATTGCTGGGAGAAATATCAACAACCTCAGATATGCAGATGATACCACTCTCATGGCAGAAAGTGAAGAGGAACTAAAGAGCCTCTTGATGCGGGTGAAGGAGGAGAGTGCAAAAGTTGGCTTGAAACTCAACATTAAGAAAACTAAGATCATGGCATCTGGTCCTCTCACTTCCTGGCAAATAGATGGGGAAGAAATGGAGGTAGTGACAGATTTTATTTTCCTGGGCTCCAAGATCACCGCAGACGGGGACTGCAGCCAAGAAATTAAAAGACGCTTGCTTCTGGGGAGGAAAGCTATGGCAAATCTAGATAGCATATTGAAAAGCAGAGACATCACCCTGCCAACAAAAGTGCGTATAGTCAAGGCTATGGTTTTCCCAGTTGCAATGTATGGCTGTGAAAGCTGGACAATAAGGAAGGCTGAGCGCAAAAGGATTGAGGCCTTTGAGTTGTGGTGCTGGAGAAGACTCCTGCGAGTCCCTTGGACCGCAAGGCGATCAAACCAGTCAGTCCTAGAGGAGATCAACCCTGACTGCTCTTTAGAAGGCCAGATAGTGAAGATGAAACTCAAATACTTTGGCCACCTAATGAGAAGGAAGGACTCCCTGGAGAAGAGTCTAATGCTGGGAACAACAGATGGCAAAAGAAGAAGGGGACGGCAGAGGATGAGGTGGCTGGATGGAGTCACTGAGGTGGTTGGTGTGAGCTTGAGTGGACTCCGGGGGATGGTGGAGGACAGGAGGGCCTGGAGGAATGTTGTCCACGGGGTCGCGATGGGTCGGACTCGACTTCGCGACTAACAACAACAAAAACAACAACAACAACAGTTCTGATTGCCACACCTGAAAAAGGACATTCTAGAGCTGGAAAAAGTACGGAGAAGGGCATCTAAAATGATCAAGGACTGGGCCAACTCCTTGTGAAGAAAAGTTTCACGAGCTGAGATTCTTTGGCTTAGAAAAGAGGTGAGGGGGAGCAATAATCCTCCTGCATGTTAAGATTTAATCAGCAGGCAGGCACGGCAGGCACTCTCCAGCACTGAATTCCAGTCTCGCGACTGACTTGACAATGCACATAATAGCTGGTGTCCTCTGAGCTGGGTTTATCTTACCTGTAAAATGAAGTTAACAATGCAGGGAGTGCAGCCTTTGTCAAATAATCTCCTAATTAAAGATGACATGAGACGTCTAGAGGATGGTTGGCCATAAATAAAACAGCACAAGATTGAAGGGAAGCACTTCAGCACAAGTAATTATGCACAGCTATGTGCATATAAATCGCAGCACAAGAGTATGTTTGAAAGGAGATTTAAATCCTCCATGCAGGGCTGTGACTGTTGTCACAGGGTCATGTGTTCCACAATGGCATGCACAATATTGGGCAGATGGGAGATGTAGTCCAACACATCTGCTGAGAGCTCTGGGCTGAGGAAGGCTGATAGGGTGGATAGCTTACTGAACAAGAGCTGCAGGGATCTGGGTTCAAAACAAACACTTGAACCATTGCGCCTTGTGCTGGATAGTATTGTGCCCATCACTGCCTCTCAATCCAAGATCCTTTTGAGGATAAAGGGGATGGGTTCAGACAACATGCTAAGGGTTGTCATTTGTTCTTGAAACATGAATTGTCAGCTGTGCTAGCAACAGATCTCTTCTTGCTGATGGCAGAGTGTAGGACACAGAGCAATCAATTCAACCCAGATTCAGGCTGGACATCAGGAAAAGTTTCTCACTGTCAGAGCAATACAACAGTGGAACCAACTGCCTAGAGAGGTGGAGGGCTCTCCCACACTAGAGACATTCAAGAAGAAACTGGACAGCCACCCGAGTGGGATGGTGTAACGTGGTGTCCTGCCACAGCAGGGGGTTGGACTCGATGGCCTTCCTGGCTCATTCCAACTCTACTATTCTGTGATTGTATGAACCACAAACAGTTCGTGAAGACAGCCCATGGCTTGTTGCTGGGTCATGAACAATGTTTTCTGAGAACACAATAACCTCAGTTTCAACAGTAACCTACACTCAACCCTTCAGTGTGCAATGCTGTGCTGTCTTAATGTGGTCAATGTATGTGCCTCCAAGGGAAGAAGGTTTTTTTTAAAATAATAATTAATATAAACAAATAATAAGCATCTCAAAGGTCACCCTAAGAGAATATTTCTGCTCGAGCAAGCTTTTTAACCTGCAGGTGTTTACCCTGTTTATAGTTTGTTTTGTCTCTTGTCTGTATTTTTATTGCATCCCGAATGTATGGCTTTTAATATTACGTTGTGGGTGGTTTCCAGGTGGAAGGTTTCTTAGGCCCTGTGTTGCATCTGTCTTCGCCGTACCCCATAACAGATTTTCCCTTGTAAGGGAAGAGACAAAAAAGTGGTGGCAAAACAGAGGAGGGTTATGACTAAAAAACAAACTGTGTGACGGTGTGACCATTCAATAAATGTCGTGTCCGGAAACACCCATGGCTTTAAAATCTTGTGGTGCACCCAGAAGAACTAGAAGGGCAGGATATACATTTTTACATGAATGAAAGATGGTATAAAAAGTTTCCAAGAGGCTGCCAACATGAGAGCAGAGACCCTGATGTTGCTCATTAAATAATCACCAGCCAAAACAAAAGACAAACATGAAAAAGCCACAGAAAAGCCACAGTCTTAAATCCAACCCAAAATAAGCAGAGAAACAAGAAATTGGGCTTTAACTTTTGGCATTACTCAAAACAATGTTTCATCATACATCCCTGAGAAATCATCCAGGAAATCAACAAACTGTCAGGGGGTCCTTGTGCATGTTTACACCAAAACATAAATCTGTGTTCAGTTTAGGGTTACGACTTTGGGCTGTTTGGTCCACCATCTCACAAGCAAACTCTCAAGAAAAGTTCCAAATGTTGTCGATATAGCAGATCAATATCGTATCATTAAAAGTACCACATTTAATCTTCCTTTAAAAAGCAATGTCACGGAGTTTCATTAAAATGCCAGATATGACAGCTAGAGCTTGAATGAAATTACTGAGGAATTGTGAGTGCGACGCTGGCACTATTTTGATTGTAATAAGCCTGTTTGGATAGTATCAGTTGTCACAGGCCAACTTCTCACCTGCCTGCTAATTACTTGTGACATGACCTGCAACAATCTCACCTGGGGTACGAATGTCACACTTGCTAATGCACTGGGTGTGCTCCTGTAGGAAGGCAGGGCTCATGTGTTTATACATTCACACATTCTTCCTGCTGAAAGCGCTTCGTCAGGAAGAAACGCAGGACTTCGTTTGCTTCAAAGGTCTTACGGAATGGCTTTAGAGGGGAATTAGACAATTCGTGGAAGGAAAGGTTAGCCATGGTTTACTGGTATCAGAGGCAGTATGTTTTGTTCTACCAGTTGCTGGGGGACATGAGCAAGTGGGTGTGATCACACTTGTGCCCCATCTGTGCAATTCCAACAGACAGTTGGTTTTTCCCCATTTATCATCACCATCATTTTCATTTCTATACTGCCCCCATAGCCAAAGCTCTCTGGGTGGTTTACCACATTCAGAGGGTTTTATGTTGTAACCTTAAGAGCTCAATGTGTTTATCCATGACACCAGCCACCCCCCACGCGCGCGCGCACCCTCTTTACACACTTCTGCCCTTTCTTTGCAGCTGCCACATTGCCTCTGGCCATTAATGATGCAAAACGGGACCACATTTGTGCCTGGATGGTGCCCAAAAGAGGGAGTGCGGAGCATCTGGGTCCCTGGCATCCAGTGAAACCTGGAGGTGTTTTCGTACTGGGCCAGGAGCAGGTAAACAGCCTCTCACTTCAAGGTCTGTGCCCCCCACCCTGTACAATGGGTCATGAATTGTCTCTCAATTTCCTGTCCTTCTGCACTCCATTTCCTACAGGGCACTCTCTGATGCCACTCAAGCCTTCTTTCATGCCTTGTGGCACTAATCATGTACTCGTCATTTCCTGGTCATAGTTGTTCTCTAACAGACATCATGATTCTCCAGTACAGATTGTGTTTTTAAAGAGCAGCTTGGGGGACATTTTGTGGAGCAAAGAAATACTATTTCTTGAAGCAAAAATAAATGCTTCCCCACTTGTGTATTTGTGCTATCCCATACTGCCACCTAGAGGCTAGGAAGTGGAAAAGCAGGAAACAAAATTGTCTTTGGTGCTGGGGCCTCATTTCTGCAATGAAACCAAAAGTAGATATAATGGATAATAGCTTTGTGTAGGCAAGCAAAATGTGGACAGAATGCTGGAACAGATGAACACTCAGTCTGATCCAGTGTGGCTCTTCCTATGCTCTTATGTTTATCCTTTGAGTGGGATGGTGTGACTTGGTGTCCTGCAACAGCAGGGGGTTGGACTCGATGGCCTTCACAGCCCCTTCCAACTCTACTAGTCTATGATTCTATGAACCACATAGAAGATTTGTAAGATTTACAGATCGGTGTTCAAAGGGCTTAACATATAGTTAAGAGCCAGTGTGGTGTAGTGGTTAAGAGCATGGGACTGGGACTCAGACGATCTGGGTTCTAGTCCCCGCTCAGCCATGGAGCCAACTGGGTGACTTTGGGCCAGTCACAGACTCTCAGCCCAACCTACCTCACAGGGTTGTTGTTGTGGGGATATGATGGAGGAGGAGGAGAATGATGTAAGTTGCCTTGAGCCCTTTATAGGAAAAAGGCAGGATATAAATCGCAATATAAATAAATAAAAATAAACATATAGTTGTGGTTCTTACAACACTCCTGTAAGGTACCTCAGTGGTATCACACCCATTTTGCAGATGGGGGGGGGGGAATGAAGCTGAAAAAAAGTCCCTGGGTTCACAGGACATGAGGGGACCCACCTGGCTTATATGCTACCCTGACAGCTTCTGGGCTTATAAACTCCCTGACAGGACAGGGAGGGTTTGGAAGCCTAGCCTAGTTACCCAGTAGTTTCCCCAGAAGCCTCAGAGGTGCTTGGCACCAGGCAAGTGTGAGGACAGCTGCCCCCAAATGGCCGAGGCGACACTCAGGGGCAGCTGTCAGAGGCTGCCCAAGCCCCTGGGTCTGCTGGCAGGGGGGCTTGCTTGTGAACAAGCCTGCACTGTTGGCTTTGGCCACCTGGTCTCCTGCCAAACAGTCACCTGGCAAGCGGGCGGAGGGAGAGCAGAGTCTGTGCTCCTGCAAGATCCCCATGCTGGGTGGGGGGCAGGGAGAAGAAGGGGCATCCTGCCTCCTATGTGCCTGACCATCCATATGCATTGTGTGGGGGGTGACTTCAACACCCAGCTTTCGCAGTGTGGCGTCTTCTGTTCTCCAAGCTCTGCGTGTGTCCTGCTGCAAAATGCTCTTATGTCAAAGGCGATAACTGAACCAGAGACTTCCTGGTTTACGGCTTGGTCTCTTACATGGGAATTGCTGGCACACATCAGTGCTTTGCGAGAGTTGAGCACTTCTTGCTTGCTCATCAAGATGGTAATCAGTTCCGGAGGAATGCCGCCAACACCACTAATCCCCAGGGCTCAACACTGTTCAAAAATACCCTTCGCGGTCTAAAAATTCATTTTCTATGCACCCAAACCTTTTGACTGCCACTCCGTAAGGGGTGGGTGGACGGTTGGTTCTGAAACGGTGGTTTGGAGACACTTCCGTATGTCCACTCATTCAACGAAAGGGCTTCTGGCAGTCCCACCCCTGCTTCAAGCCCCTTTGGGTGGAACCAAACTGAAGGCAGCTTCTTGTGCCATCTCCAATTCCATTATTATGCAGCTTAGTCCTACATGAGATCAGCAGGATATGCTGTTGATGGAGAATGAGAGGCTGCAAAACGTCAATTATTTACAACCCCAATTTATATATGTCAGCCAAGAACTCAGCGGGTCCTGCTGAGTTCAATAGGGCTTACTCCCAGGTAAAAGGGTACACAATTCAAGCCTCTGTGGGGCAGTAGTTAAGAGTGCTGGACCGAGATTGGGGAGATGTGGGTTCTAGTCCCTACTATGCCCTCAAGCCCACTTGTGACTTTGGGCAAGTCTCTGAGTCGCAGCCTGGCCTACCTCACAGGACTGTTGTGGCGATAATAGAGAGGTGGATAACCATGTGACCTGCCTTGGGGTCTTTGCAGAAGGAAAAAGGGTAGGAGATAAATAGAACAATCATAAATAGAAATAGTTTACTATCACCCGCATTGGCGGGTGCACTGAATGCAAAAGAGCCTTTTTGCTCCTCTTTTTGCGTGAATGCAATTCCTCTTTTTCAGCTATTCATAACTGGCCTTCCTACCCGCTTCTCGTGGCCAAGGATCAATGGAGGTACCTCCATTTTTAAGGCACAATTCTGCACCTTTGTGGCACATCATTTACTATACCCTCCCGCCCCTTACGATCTGCAGCTGATGCTCTCCTCCGGCATTATGGAATGCGCTCCCCAGAGAGGCTCGCCTGGCGCCCTCGTTATTTGCTTTTCGGTGCCAGGCGAAGACCTTTTTATTTAAGCAATATTTTAAATGTTAATTTATTTTAAATTTCATTGTATTATATTGTAATTTGTTTGTTTTAATTTGGACCTGGAGATGGGCCAGTTTTAAAGTTTTAAGGTTTTGATATTCTGTAGGCTTTTTTTTAATTATTGTATTATGTTTCTGCCTACAAGGTTTTTTGAGGTTGTGAGCCGCCCCGAGGCTTGTGGCAAGGGGCGGCCTATAAATCTGTAAGTAAGTAAGTAAGTAAGTAAGTAAGTAAATATCCTTTTACTTCTGCAAGTGGGGGTGATGCTGGCATTTCTTCTACGCTTCTGCAGTGATAAAAAATTGATAGAGTGAAGAGGTGTCAAAGAACATGGTTAGGGGAGCAAGGTATAAGCCCATCCCATTTAGGACCTCCATACACTGTCACAGAAAGCTGGGGGGAGTGAACGGGGGCAGAAACTATTTGGCGGAAGCCCATCCCTTCTGACATCCCTGCATGGGCTCTTGGGCCGAGCCTACAAACATGTTCCTGGAAAAACCAGGGAAGGGGAGATCAGCGCTGTCCTGCCATGACCTGGATGCATCAGTCAGCAATGCTGTCTTGCATCTTGCTCCCATGACAACCTGTGCAGGCAACTGGAAATGCACACGTTGGCACTCACTCGTTTCCCTCTCTGTCTTTGAGAAGGTCACATCTGCCTACCCCGAGGCTGATTGCAGGCAGAGCGTTACTGTGCTGGTCCACTGATACAGGACACCTGCGTCACTCCTGCCCCTTCCCTGTGCGCATGGCCGCGTTCACTCGCGCTCCATTTCCGATAAAGCCAGCAGGATCCTGAGCGAGGGCTGGAAAGCCGAGCATGTGGGTTGCACTGTCCAGCTGACCTGAGCAGAAGTCAGACAGCTCAGAAGGCAAGCGTTGGCGGGTGCACTGAATGCAAAAGAGCCTTTTTGCTCCTCTTTTTGCGTGAATGCATTTCCTCTTCTTCAGCTATTCATAACTGGCCTTCCTACCTGCTTCTCGTGGCCAAGGATCAATGGAGGTACCTCCATTTTTAAGGCACAATTCTGCACCTTTGTGGCACATCATTTGCAAATTCCAACTCTAAATCTGTCCTGGCTCAGCTTGCGCTGTTGGCTGCCAACCCTACAACGAGAAACTAGTTTTCCCCACAGAGCATGAAGCAGTCACACCTCGTTTCATCTGACAAGTCTTGGCAGTGGGTAGAAAAGGATCCTTTTTGGGATACAAGCTGCAAATGTACAGCGGGGTTCAGTACTATTATGCCACCAGCTTTGGGCAGAGCTTCAGCTCATGGGCAGTACAGAAATATTAATATTAAATCACAGGAATAGTAAGCGCTGCATCTGGACAGAAGCCAGAGCTAGGTTATGGCCGACGCTTTTAGTAACCCAGAAAGAAGAAAAGGAGTGGATGTTTCTGGCCAGGGTTACTCAAAAGGCAAGCAAAGTGTTCACTGCCCCCTTGGCAAGCGAAGAGCAAACAGCCAGGGCGGGAGTTGGCAAGGCATTCTTTCCCGAGCATGTCTGGGTGCCTTGCCTGCAAGGGGCACTGATTTCCAGTGGCCTCAGCAATTTTCCGTACAAAGACCTGAGTGGGTGTTTTGCTCCACAAACAGAGCAGCTCCCTTTGGACCTGGTCACCAAGGGCTCCCGGTCAAGGGCTCCCAGGATCTGCAAACTGCACCCAGTGACAGTGCTGGGAAGAGTCTTGTTTCCCCTTCTGCGGGGAAAGGACTCTATGAAGGAAAAGATAGCCTTTCAGGCCAGCCTTCCAAACCCTGGTCCCCTCCAGATAGGTTCGACTTCATCTCCCAACCTGTTTGGCCACTGAGAGTATGGGTCATGGCATCATCAGGCCAATGGTTGTTTTTCCACCCTTTCAAAAGACGGAATGGTTGCAAAACCTGTGAAACATCTTCCAGCTCAAAATCACAAAGATACAAGATAATCCACAGGTACAGCCTGATCTGTTTAAAAATAGACAGCACATAGGAATAGAAACCAGCTGGGCAGAATATTCTGCCCACCCTTCTTTCCTTGGGACTGCGGGTGTGTGGGAATATCAGCAACATTTGGATGCAGATGACATCAAATAGCTTTTGGGTGGGGTGGCCTGGCCTTCAAAGACCAAGCTGTGCACTGGCTGCTGGGAGATGCCCTCAAGGAGGTCAGAATCAAGTAAAGCACCCACAAACGAGCTCAAGTGAGGAATAACTAGTGCATAATAGATGCCTCATGGGAAAAGGTTCTATTGAAACAGGAGTGGGGAACCTGTGGTCCTCGAGTCACATGGGCTCTTGACCCAAGTTCCAGAGACGTTGACATGCTATCTCTCCAGGCATCTGGCAAAAGAGATCTGGCCCTCGCCTGGGGTGAGAGAGGGAGGAAAGGATGGGACAGAAGGAGATAGGGGGTGCCTGACTCGCTTTTGTGGCTGGAGCTGCACAGCTCTGGGCTGTCCTTCTCTCCATTGCTGATGTGTGCTCCGTGACTGAATGCAACTCTCAGCACAGAAAAGGTTGCTAATTTTGCTTTGGGTGAGAGCAAGGAGATGAAAAGGATGTTGACTCCACTTTAGAGTCAATTAGATCCGGGTGCAGGAGAGCAGCCTGCTACCTCCACTCCACTCCAGACCCACGGGACAAAAAAATTAAAAGTCACCAATTTGCATATGCTGATTTTCACTTGTTCTAAAGACTGGCTGCACATGTGTGCCTTTAAAAGACCCTGTCTTCCAAGGGCACCTCTCTCTGTAAAAGGGATGCACAACCAAGAGAAAAGAGGGCATCTGAGTTTAGGAAAAAGCTTGTAGATATTCATTCCAAGGAACTTCTTTGGAACTCAGTTCATCATGTTTGCACTGAATATCTCATTCATCAAACAATGTTATATATTTATTAACACAAATGCTAATGACAATGCTAATTGACACACATTATCCCCAATTTTCCATGACTGACAGAGAAACAAAGGTTTACATTTTACCATGATAGTGGATCAACAAGAAAGGGTGCTTAGCCGCACCTGTAGGTGCCCCACAAGGACATGGCAATCAGTCATCTTTTCTCACACCAAAGGACGTGCAAGGTGATGGATGGCAGGCAAGAATGGCAGGCTTGTCAGTGTAACATAATGTTTTCCAGTTTGGTCACAGCTGCCATCCAATATGGGCCCACTGGAAGCAACCTGCTGGAGTTGCTATTCCTCTTCAGTATGGAAGAATCTTGCTTCCACACCTGCCTTTTTCTCTGGTCCAACAGGAGTAAAGAACAAAGCCCAGATCATCTGTGCTGCTTCCAATTACTATGTATGGGGGGAAAAGCTGGTCAGGGAAGAAAGTTGACAGGGAGAAAATTGATGCACTTGAAACATGGACCAGAAACCAGCAGAAAGATGAACAAGTGGGTCAGGGAGCAAATCAAGTCAGAACTTGCCCTGGAAGCAAAAAGGGTGAAACTGAGGCTGTTGTACTTCATGGGAAGAGAAGCCTCCTTGGAGAAGACCATCATGCAAGGACAGTCGAAGGCAGAAGAAGAGGAAGGCCAGCGATGAGATGGATGGAGCCTATAAAGGAAGCCACAGCCTTGTGTGTACAAGAACTGAGCAGGGCTGTCAAGGACAGGATGTTTTATTTATTTTTATTTATTTAAAACATTTTTATGCCGCCCCATTCGCAAAGAGCCTCGGGGCGGTTTTGGAGGGTGCTCATTCACAGGGTCGCCATAAGACAGAGGCAACATGAAGGCACAGAACAACCAGCGCCAGTGGGAAGGTGAAGCAGAAATCCTGTGGCCTGCTGGATCCTGGCTCTGCCTCTCAAGGAGGCAAGGGGCAGTGAGGAAGAGGAAGAGGAAAAGAGCAGGAGCAGCTGGCCACCACGGCAGTGAGGATCAGAGTCCCCGAGAGTGGTGGATCTGAGGGTGCCTTTCTCAAGGGCCTTCAAAAACCCGTAGCTGGTACTGCAGTTACATCTCTGTTTGAATCTCCTGGAAGAGTCTAAGGAAATCTGAATGCCTTTGAAAAGCAAATACTAATATTTTTTTTAAATGCTAATCACACCTTTGATAGATGCTGTCCAAGTTTTCTTTTAGGATAAGGCCTGAGGGGACATTTGGAGAAGAACAAAAAAGAAGTACCAGTCTACAGATTGGAAAGTTATTTTTGTCCCATTTTCCTCTGTGAGTTTATTCCAGGTTATAAGAGTTCATTCACCCACGAGGCACACAAGAAACTACACTGCCAGGGCTTATTATCCATGTTGCTGATCCTCATGATGGAGAAAGTCTGACTTCCACTTATACATCGCTAAAATGAGGACATACGTCTCCAAAAAAGAGGACACTCATCTGTGCAATGTCAATATATGGAAATGTACACGCATGGGTGCAAATGTAGAAAAAATATCTATAACGGCAGTAGAAGCACCTTATCTCGTCACTGTGAAGAACGTAGACCAAACGAGCTGTGTGCCGACTCGGTCGTTTCATTTTCGAACTGGTGGGGGACCCTAGTAACAGCAGCCAGTGGCACCATGGACAGGAGCTGCAGAAGGAGCAGAGGGGGCTTGCTGTCTCCCCTTTCAGTAGGAGCTGGAAATGTGTTGAAAAGACCAAGAGTGCTGAGAAGACTCAGTTCATCACTTAAAAGTGAGATGATCGCATGGCCGGCCTGAAGAGCGCATCCTTCCATTTGGTGCAGCTCCTTCTGTGGCATCCTCCACCCCCTGGCCAGGTCCCAGGGTGATACAGATCAGCAATCTGCAATGGGGAAGAACTGGGTGAAATGGGCTGGGGGCATTATTTGTTGGCTGTGGGGCTGCCCTAATGGAGGCTGAGGAGGCCCTACTCTTTCCAGAAATTAGCAGCAGGAAGGCCTTGACAGAGTCAAGGGGGCTCAGGCAACATGCTAAGCCATGGTGGCCCCCATCACGACTCAGATATTGAGCACTTGATGCAGTCCATTGCAGCTTTCATATGAGGGTTGTGGGAATTGGGTGAGGATTTTTGGCTGGGCCAAACCCCCCAATTACAGATCAGTAACAATACAAAGGAAAGTCTCTTCCTCAGGCTTACAAAATAAAATACATGACATTAAAGGAAAAAGTGATGGAGAGGGAAGAGGGGGAAAAATGCAGACCCGGCACCAGTTCTTCTTGCCGCTGTTCTCACAACGACACGTTGGGGTGCAAGCAGTCCAAAGGCCATTGATGGGACTGCTGTGCATAAGCAGTGGCATCGCCTTGCAGTCCTCCCTTCCCGCTGGGATGGCTGCTGCTCTGTGAGCGTCAGCAGAGCACCAAATGCAGTGGCTCTTGCAGCCCAGCCAGAGGGCTAAACACATTATCAGCAGCCGCAGTGAAAGGAAAGAAGTGCCCAGGCTCTGCTTAATTATTTTCCTCCTTCTCTGACTCCCTCTTTGCTAATAAAATCTGACAGCCTCATTAGCATGTGGTTGGCTGGCCAGAGCACAGCGCCACCGTGCATTTTGCCGGGGCTCCAGCAGGGGGCATCGGCGCTCCCCCCGCTGGGTGGTCTGGAAGTGACCGGGGCCCCTCTGCACCAGCCTGTCACCCCTCCTGCAGGGAGCACAGGGAAACCTCTTGTCCTTGGGCAGGATCTGAACCATGGAGGGTTGAGTGCCCTCCATCAGTCCCCTCCCCTGGCCTGGAAGCTAAGAGGGGCTTGGGGATGAGGTAGGGGGATGGATCCTCATATTTTCTGTGATCAAAAGCGACCCTCTTGAGTGCAGGCCCACTTCCCAATGGGGAAAGGAAAGATGGGTGGGCTAGATGAGGGCATGGGGGAGGGGAGGGGAGGGGCAGGGTCCCACCCTTGACACCCTCTGGCCTGCTAGCTTGAGCAGGGCAGCAGTCCACAGGCCAGGAAGCATTGCCCACCCATGGGCTCGCAGAACTACGTCTTGCTTTTGTTTCCCCAGCTGGTAATGCTGAAGACGCAAGCCGAGCCTCTTCTGGTGCTTGCTAACTCTTTTGTTCCCCAAACTCCACGCCTGATGTGGTTTAGAAGAAGAGTCAGGGCCGCCTCCCCCGGCCTTCTGCGGCTCCCAGCATGATGCAGCCTGCGGTCCTTGCTCCTGGTGGGCGAGGCTGCCGTTGTTTGCTTAGTGATGTTGGCCTCACCACATCAGGGAGCACCCTCGGGCTCTGGCTGAAAGATCTCCACAGATCTCCTCAGGACCTCAATATGGCAAGGGGAACTCACACCGAGAGGAGAGCTAGGGAAGCCATTCTGCCCTGGGACTCCTTCTGGAGGACATGAAGACCCAGTCCAAAGATTCAGGGCAACCCCCCACAGAATCCAAACTGCTTCAGAATGTGTCTGGTGGGAGCTGCACCCACCCCAGCAGCAAAGTCAACCCAGTAGCAACCTAATGAGTATTAGGCAGCCTGCCATCTAAATTTCCCACAGTGCCCTGATATGGCATACCTCCAGAGCATTGTGGGAATTAGGGAATTGGTCCTTTCCACCTAATTGGTCCTTTCCATCAAGGGTGGGCAGAAACCAGATCTGCAGGTGCTTTGGACTTCATTTCCCAGCATTCCTGACTACTGGTGCTGCAGGTGGGGCTTCTGGGAATTGAAGTCCAACAGATTTGGGGATCAACCTTATACCTACCTCTGCCTTACACCCACCCCTCCCTAAAAATATGGAAACATAGCACATCCCAAGCAAAGTTTTTCCATATATCTGTCCCTGAGATGCTAGCTTTCTCCATGCTGGGCTTTCCTGATATGAGGGAAGCATTTAAAGGCTTGCCCACCTGCATTTTGAAATGGTCCAAATGCAGAGCAGCTGCTCTTCCTTAACAGTTGAATTGGTTCTGCTGTCTTTGTCCTTTGGAATTGAATCCAATTCTGGAAAGGCCGGAGCAGCACCTTAACTGCTGAGTCATCTGCTGACAGCAGCAAAGTCAACCCTGAGCACAGGTTTGGGGACCAGGCAAATTCAGAGCTTGTCATAACCATTTTTGGACTGGCACACAGGAAGAAGGAACAGAAACTATTATCGCCACCATTGGCTCAGGGTGGTCCCTTATATCACGTTACTGTGGGTTGAGCAACTTCAGATTCTTGTAATGTTTAATAGGGGAAGCTGGCTGCAGCAGGGCTTCCTTCTGCACTTTACCTTTTTGTGGGATAGATGGGAGCCTTCTGCAGGCCACAAGTTCCCCCAAGACTTCCCATAAATTTCTCATCCTCCTGTACATGAGTAGGTTTCAGGTACGTGAGGATCCACACTTGAGGAAAGAATTCCCAATTAGTGCATAAGATAAATCCCACTGGGAAATGCACCAAACGCTGAACAGGCTGCTACCTACAGACTCTTGGGCCTGAGTTTTTATCTACAGGAACATTCCCCAAGCGCACTGGCTGAGCATTGACTAAAAGTGCAGCCTCCCATCTCCAGATGAAGGCAGTGCAGCTACACATGTGACCTGCCCTGGACACCAGCTGCCTGAGGGGGGTCTCCTTGTTCCCATTCCTGCCAGGGATGGAGTTGCAATACAGGATGCATGAGCGACTCATCGCAGCATGGTTTTGATTGGATTTATTCTGATCACAGCCGAGTATAGATGGAACATGGACTCAAAACAGAATCTAGGACTGATGTCTGTACAAGCTTGTGCTGTATTTTTCAGACACCCAACACTGCATTTTGACAGCATGTGTACCTTTGGAAAATCTGCATATTAAAAATGCTTCTTGTAGGAAATGGAGCATAAGTACACACCAGACAACCAGTGAAGAATGCACACAATGCCAACTAGAAACAGAAATGAGTCTCACCCATCCGGATGCAACAATGCAAGGTGGAAGAGCGCCACTTAGTGTTCATGTAAATTATGTGCCAGTTTTGAGCTTTGAGAATATACTGTAGCTGTTTCTTTGTGTGTGGTCTTCCAGATGTTGTTGACTACAGCTTCAATCATCCCTGGCCAGCACAGCCAATTGCCATGGATGATGGGAGAGAGACTGTGGTCCAATAACACCTGAGGACCCAAAGTTAGAAGGACTGCTATAAAGCATGGAAAAGACTCTGTGATCCCCAGATGTTGTTGAGACTTCAAAACCCACCACATCTGGCTATGGTGGCTGGAAATGATGAAAGATGGAGTCCAAAAATATCTGGAGGGTTAGAGGTCTCTCACACATCCTAATCATACAGGAATGGGGAAGCTCTGCTATAGCATGAGGCAGAACCTTTTCAGTAATGGCACCTAGGCCATGGATCTCTCTCCTCGTGGAGCCCTCAAGGCCCCTCCAATGAGCGAATTAGATTTCTATTTCCCATTGTAATCTAACAAGACTAAAAATCAGCAATGAAAGTCAATTTTGCATTGTGTAATCATAGAATAGTAAAGCTGGAAGGGGCCAGAGGGCCATTGGGTCCAACACCCTGCTCAGAGGAGAACTTCAGGTTAAATCATCCCTCTAAGATGGCTGCCCAGTTGCCTCTTGAATGCCTCTCTAGTGTGGGAGAGCCCACAACCTCTCGAGGTCATAGGTTCCACTGCTGCACTGGGCAGGAAATTCTGCTGATCTCTAGCTGGAATCTGGCTTCCTGTTACTTGACCCTGCTACTGAGACTGTGTCCTGCAGTCTGGTATGATCAAGACAAGATTCTGGCCTTCCTCTTTGTGACAGCCATTCAAGTCCTTATAGAGTACAATCACATTTCCCCTCAGTGTTCTCTTCTCAAGGCTAAACATGCCCAATTCTTTCCATCTCTCCTTACAGGGCTTTCTTTCCAGTCCCTGGATCATCCTTGATGCCCTCCTCTGAACCCCTTCCAGTCGGTCTCCATCTTTCTAAAACTGTGGTGTCCAAAACTGGACACAGGACTCCGGATGAGGCCTAACCAGTGCTGAGTAAAGGGGAACGAGCACTTCGTGGGATTTGGAAGTGATGCTTCCATTAATGCAGCCTAAAACAGCATTTGCCCTCTTTGCAGCCACATCACATTGCTGACTCATATTCAGCCTATGAATAATGCAAGTTTTGTTGATATTTTAAATTCTGACAGAGCTTTAGACTGGAAAAACAACCTGGACGCACTATACGTAAAATAAAAATAAAGCTTCATAGCAGGCATTATGGGACAAAAAAATTCCAGAACATAGTTTTCTCTATTATACGATGGAAAAAGTTTGTTTCTAAAAATGCATTTTTTCACAAAATCAAACTAGCAACATGATGAATCAATGCAGTAACTGGTTGCAGGCTGGTTCAAAGCTGAAAGTCACTTTTTTCTGAACTCCAGAGCTCTTTCACATGCTAAAATTAGCACATTAGCAATGCTTATTCTTTACCCTCCCCCACAAATGTCTGCTGCAGAATTCCCATGTCCTAAATGTTAGCCAGAAAGGTGCAGAATCCACATTTGAGGGCTCAATCCAGCTGTCTGTGGTTCCCAAAGCACGATGTCCTTTCCGTTAGCCCCATCTCTTTCCCCCAAACAACCAGTCATTAGGTACTTTTCCAGTTTTTCTAGAGGATTTCCCCCCTATTCTGAAATGCTTCTCCCAATGCTCAGTTACTGGCAGGAAGAGTTTTCTGCTAAAATATGCTGACCATTTTTTCTATTTTAGGCTCCTCTCTTTTGCCTTTTGCACTGCCTGCTGCTTGAAGTGACCCTGGACGTTTTCCAAAGTGCAGTTTGGCCCTCAGGCCAAAAGAGGTTGTGATTTGCACGTAAAAGGATAGGTTAGATTTAATGCTTTATTCTGAAGGCCGCATTTCCACACATGCATGGAGGAAAGCCCTGAGGGACTCGCGATGGCAGTCGGAAGAGAACTGGGAGAAATGGCAGGAACCCCTCCGAGATATGAGGGGGCTTGGAAATCTTCCCAAGAGCAAGCCGTGGGCGGGTGCAGAGCCCAAATGTGCGATGCACGGAGACCACGAACATTAAATTCAGGGTCTAAAACGGGGTCCAGCTGAAAGGCGGCGGCGCGGGCGCGGGCGCGGGCACCGCGAGGAGGCCGCGTGGCTGGCCGCCCTCAGGCTCACATAATTAAAAATAGATTTAAAAAGTTGCATTTTACTTACTTTCGATCCTTTTTAGTTTTTCATCTTCGCCTTCTGCGCCCTTTCTTTCCGCCCTCCTCTCGTCTGTTTCCCGCTCCATATTCCCGCTCTGTGTATGTGTGCGGGGGGGGGGGGGCACTCCAGCACATGCGCAGTTGAGCTGTTGCAATTTGGGCATAGGCCAGCTCTCTCTCCGCTGTTTCTGAGAACGCCTGCGCTGCCTTAGAGGTTTGGACTCGCTCGGAGATCCTTTTCTCCGACCCAGTCCAAAACCTCTGAGGTGGGCTGGATAAATGGGCATGGCGGCCAGCGGCCGTAATTTGAGGACCTGTGGTCTAAAATCATCCCGTTGCACCACATACAGGGAAGGTGGAATGAAAAGGCTCCTGGCCTCTGAAAAGTGATCACAGGTCACCTACTTGTGTCACACCGAATATTTGCTAGAGTTCAGGGTAGGGAAAAATATGGGAATGAGCAGGAACAGAGCCAGGGCTGAGCAGGAAGAAGAATCCTCATAGGCCATGAAAAATTAAAACATTCATTTATTAGAATATTTATGTAAAAAGACTCTTTTTACACATATTTTTATACAATAGTTTTCATTGCTTTAACAGCTCTGTGCTGGAGGCAGAGCATTTAGACACGAAAGCACGATACAGGCCATTGCGGGCTATTGGGCTCCTGCCCAGCCTGAAGCAGAGAGCAAAGGCAAAGCCCAAGTTAAATAGAGAATACAGAATTGTGGGGGGCGAGCTGGGGGGCCCCCTTTCTGCCGCTCGTCCCCTTTCGCTCACCTGTGCCACTTGCAGCTCTTCACCTCTGGTGCGGGGTGAGGGTCCCGGGAGTGGGGGGTGGCCACTACTTGGATGGAAATACAGACAAGCGCACACAGAGCAATGGACGGGCCGAGGCTCGGCCCTTCCGTATGGGCTGCCAGGGTCAACCAGGCAAACAGAGCGGCAAATCACAACACCATTTCGCACGGGCAGACACTGTATGGCTAAAAAGGCACGGCACTGGGGCCAAGAGAGGACGTGCCTCCTTGGGGGAGGGCAGGAGGGAAGGCTACGGACTACTAGAAAAAATCAGCGGGCACCAGCACAGCGCCCCCCTTGAAAGACTTATTGGAGGCAGGACCACAATGTCCAGTTTGGTAGCTGAAGTGCAGAGCTGATCCTGGATTGTGGGCAGCCCCCGTCGCTTTGTCTTGCGTCCCCCCCCCACTGTACGCGCAGCACATGTCCAACTGTCACAGCTACAAACATGTTGGAATAGTTCGGATCTCTCTTGCTGCAGGGGCAAGCCACTTCTGCCACCCTGGACGTTTTGGCTCACAGACTCCATCACCCCTCCGTAGTGCACTAGTTAGGACTAGTGAGCGCTGTAGGGTGGGAAACCATGGGGAATCCCTCAGCATCTGGCCACGGAAGGCCATCTTCTGCCAAGGCAGGGTGGGCCATTTGTAGTCCCTGAATGTTCTGGGACTGCCAGTTCCAGAATCCCTCACCACTGACTAGGCCGGTTACGGCTGAGCAAAGCTGCAATCCAGTCTTTGGAGGGCCACAGGTTGCCCTCCCCTGGCCTTGGGGCTGCTCTAAGCAAGAGGCAGAGTGCTTGGCCAAACGCTCCATGGACCATACCACTTCAGATTGCAGGGTGGGAGCATGCCTTAACCCTCCCCACAAATTGGTGTAATTCCCCACACAGAAAAAATAAGGTCATCGTAAGGCAAAAGCTAGACGAGCACACTCTCCCTCACCATGCTGGTTTCCTATGTGCAGAGCATTCCACCCTCCCCCATGGGGGAGGCATTAAATCTGCCTCTTCCCGCACCTGTTGCCTGGAGTGGACTGTCCCCAGTTGGATCACAGCCTGTTCAGGCATTCTTGCGGAGCAGCATGCGTGCAGGAGTGGGGAAGAGGCGCCGGCTCTGGATTCTCCTTGCCTTTCTCCTTGCCCTGCAGGTGCTGCTGCTGAACTCCTGCAGGGCAGACTTGCTGCATCCTGCTTTTGTATCCCCTGCACTGCATTTTTTTCCAGGGTTGTGGAATACAGAAGGCCTCTGACTGCCACCGTTTGCCTGCATTCGTTCGCGCTCTCCCCATTTGGACTCCACAGATCTGCCTGTTCTGTAGACAAGACTTCATCTTAGCAGGCCATGCCCTGCTCTCCTGCACCACGGGGGGAGGGGGGATTCCTCTGGGTCTTGCTTTTATTCTAAGGATGGATTTACTTCTGCTTATAGAATAATCATGGTGCTTTGGCTTTTTGTATAGAGCATGTGTGTCAGCAAAGAGAGAGTTGGAGTTTTATAGAGCAGGCAAATGAGAGAGGCCAAATTCCAAGAAACCCAGAATGGTGGTGGAGGCAGTGAAGAAAATGGAGGAGGTGACCGAACGAGGCATGGGAAGAACCGCACCGTCTACAGAAGGGTGATGGAGCCCCTTGCAGGAAAAAAGTCAGGAGTGTGCTATAGAGAGAGGGGCTGGTGTGTGTGTGTGGGGGGGTTCCCTGTTGGGAGAGGTATCTGTGGAAGAAGTAATGGGCTGGGATTACATCTTTTCTGGATCACATATTGCTAAAAGGGAAGACCCAACCTAGCTATCTAGAAGATTAAATGTTCTGAGTTGGTAAGAAGGGAAGGGGGGATGATTAGAGATATTCACTGGGGCAGGGGTGGACGGCTCAGGGCCTGGAAGCCTCGGCCAGCAATGCAGGATTTAGGAGCTGCAGTCTCACACCTGGAGGGCTACCAGTTACCCCCCCCCGCACTGGAGGGGCAAGTCACGTGTCTCTGCAGCTTGTCTGCCCTCGGACAGAGCAGGGGGGGTGAGCTCCTGACAGGCATTCCAGGGACCTTCGAGGAATCCTTTGTCACCCTTTAAAAAACAAGTTACCCTGTATTTTTAAAAAGAAATGAAATAAAAAAATAAAGTAGCAATTTGATATGTACAACCACATAGTCATCTTTGGTCAACAAAAGGCTCTTTGAGAGTGTGTGCCATTTGTAAAGTAACTTAGACCATGATGAACGAGCGAGTTGCTCCAGGGAAGGGGGAAGCAAAGAGGCGCTTAGCCGAGGGGACATTGGAGTGTACAGAAGGGGGCAGGCGGCGTGACCCGTGTCATGTACGGCTGTGCAAATCCTGACAGGTAGTGGAGATGGGCAGGGGGAGCTGTGCCCTCAAGCCAACTCACCCACCTAATTTCCCAAACTGGCACAAGATCAAACCTTAGTGTCTGAGCACACATCAAGGTTAGGTTCTAGGGAGCAAATGGCTCATGTTTTTCCTCAATCAATTCAAGAAAAACTAAAGAAAAACTAAACTCAGCAACCGTACGGTTCAGGAGCTGAAAGGGTGAGAATAACTTAGCTATGGCTTCACAGAATTTAAAAAAGATCCCTCTTTCCTATTATAATGCATGGAGTGACAGCTGTCACTCAACTATTGCCTGGTGCTAGAAACGGGTGTCAGAAAAAGTGTGGCGTCTGAGTTGAGGGTGGAGGCACTAGGCACTGTTGAAATGTCATAACAACTAACTCCCTCTGAGCCAGAAATCCTCTAAAAATAAAATAAAGCCAACTGGGTTTAAAGCATGCCTGGCTCAGAGAGTCATGGACCCTCTTTGGAGGAAGAGCAGCTGAGAGGCCTGCTGCTCGCAAGATCCGTGTGAGCAGAGAACAAGCTGGAAATAGAACTGGGGAGTTAAAGCAGCGTGCCATGTGCCCTGAAGGTCTGACATCACCATCTGCCTCGGGCATGCCTGCACTGCACCCGGGCTCACAAAGGTGTAGCAGGGGGACCGGCACAACTTGAGAGCCACCCGGCTGGAGCCCTTGTTTGCCCGCTGCAAGGCAACCCAGAATTTCCTCAGATTTTCTGGTGCATTTAGAGGGGGGGCGTGTTTGTGCGTGCAGGTGGGAAAGTGCAACAGCAACAAAAGACCAGCTCTCCAAAGTGCAAACGCACAAGAGGTTTCAGGTGCCCAACCGACAGCAGTTTCTTGACATGGCAGGAAAAAGCAGCACTTGGGCAAAAGACACCCCGTCCTTGAGGAGATGTTCCTCTTGCTGGTGTAGGGATACCAGCTTTTCTTTTTTTCCCAGAAAAAGGAATTCAAGTTCACCGGATGCTTCCTTGGCAAAGCTGCCCAGTTGGCATGAGGTGTGTTCATTTGATTTTGTCAGACCTCCTAGCAAAGCTTCCAAAATGAAGAGAGAGAGAGAGAGAGAGAGAGAGAGAGAGAGAGAGAGAGAGAGAGAGAGAGAGAGAGAGAGAGCATGATAGATATATATGCATGTCTACGTATGCACGCCTGAGTGGGTGACGGAGCGCACATGTGTGAGCACATGTACAGGAAGCTCCCCTAGACAGGCCAGGTCTAGCAGTGCAACTCAAGGCTCACTGTCCTTTGGGGATGAAGGGCTCCCCCTCTTCTGGGTCGGGCCGGGGCCCAGGGTCACTCAGGCATCGCATTATCCGCTGGTTGCTGGGGCTGTCGCCAGTTCCGGGGGTGAACACATCATCCGTGCCCGGAGAGGAAGGCTCTTTGGCGCGCATCACCAGCCCTTCCTCGTCCTCATCTTCTTCCGGGGATGGAGGGAGGCGGTTCATCCCCTTCAGCGCCTCGTTCACCAGGTCAACAGACTCGGGAGACTGTGGGGAGGCTGGGTCGATGGTGATGATGGGCAGGTTCTCCGAGTCTGGCTTGGGATCATAGGCCAGCGGGTCTGGAGGGGGACAGGAAACACAGGCGCTGCTGAATGGACACAAGCAGCCGGGCCAGAGTTTTGCAAGCCCCTGACTGCAGAGGAGGACATTTTTCCAAACTAACTTTCTGCATCTACGGAGGTTAATATCCCCTGCTGCCACTGCGCCTCCAGCTATTCTCCCCAGGAACTGATATTACGGAGGTTGTTCGGGATTTCCAGGCAGGGTGAAGGCTGAGTGTTAGACATTGAACTTTTAGCACACATGGAGTCAGAGCTGCATAATGTTTCACACTCACGAGCATGCATCAGATTCTAATTTTAAGAAACAATTTAGCTCATCATAATTGTTCTATAATTTTGCACAACTCTGGCTAGCCAACTTCTCAAATGCAGTGAGTTTGTTTTCAGATGCTTCTTCGCCTGCAGTTGGTTATTCCATTGCAATATTTATTAGTTCATTGATATTAGTTGTTGTTATTGATATTAGTTATTTTTATTTAGATATTTTAATATCCACTGATATTCATTCAAGCAATCAGGTAGAAGTCTTTTTCTTTTGAAATTATGCATGGTACTCAGCTATGGGGTGGGGAAAGAACATCGAACTGTAGTAGCATTTCTGAGATATTTTGTTCAATTCTGGGAAACACACAGCACAAAAAATGGGTTGACATGACTTTTCCCCTAATAGAAAATGACAACATTTAGTGCTATAATAATATTGGAACTTCAGGTGCTCTCCGTGGCAGTCACCACACCCCCAAAGAGATCCCCAAATTCAGGCAGTTGTGTTGGTCCTTCTCAGTGAACCCATCCCACAAGTTGCCATGTTTTGTAAAGCTGTTAGAGCTCCACCACCCATTCCGTTTCCACTATGACAGGAACAAGGCATCTCTGCTGGGAAAGTTCATTTCCCCAGGTACTCTGAAGATGAGAGCCCTACGCACCTTCATTCATAGACACCTAAGACCTCCTTGAGCAGGAGTAACAGAACCTGGAGGTGGGGCTATTAGGTGGGGAACAGTCATGAAATGGGAGCCCCTTCACAGGTATGGAAGGGGTATGGAGCCAAGCTCAGGGAACCACGGTTCCATTTGGATGCCAGGAGGTCCTTCCTGACAGTTAGGACCCCGAGGGTGTGGAATGGGCTTCCACAGGAGGTGGTTGAGGCCCCATTGGTGAGGGTGTTCAAGGACAGGCTGGACATGCACACGGTAGGCATGTCATGAGCGGAGTCAGCTGGAGCCAGGGGTCAGACTAGATGGCCCAGGAGACCCCCTTCTGTCTCACTCTGCTTCTATTGGCAACAAGCACCTAAATGAGGCTTTCTCAGAGTAGCTGTCCCTGAGCCTTAATTCTGTTCATTTTGTTCTGCCCACTAGTGGGTGGGAGACTTCGGGGCCCCTGAGCACACAGCCTGGGCAGTTGCAGAACTTGGCTAATACAAAAGGGCACAGCACCTCTACGAAAAGGAAGGCTTGGTAAAATAGGATGAAGCAGGGGTCTAAGCAGGGAAAAGAAGCTACGTGGGGATGAGGGACGGCTGGGTTTCCATTCTCGGTTCAGGAATGACATACAGGGCGGGGAAGGCCTGTACAAGTCACAGCAGGGGTGGCTGGGTTTCGTTTCATTACCTGCCATGGAGGACGAGTGGCAGCTGAATTTATAGGCAAGGGTCTGATAAAGAAAGAGAAGAAAGGCACAAGGAAGAGCTGGTAGAAGACCCGCCTCAGAGATCCAGTAGATGCCCCTCAACCCTCTTGCAGCCTGAGAGCTGGATTCCAGCACCACATTTCCAGTGGGGGGCAGAGCTGAAGGCAAAATGAGTGGATCATGGCCCACCCCCCCGCAACATACCAGCAAGGTTTATCTTAAAGCTCTTTCTACCTTAGGAGAGGCAGGTTTAGAAGCGGGGAGGAGGTGGATCTGCACAAGAGCTGGGAAAACCCCAAACAACGGGAGCTTGGGGGAGGGAGGCAGAGGAAGGGGTCAAGGTCTTCTCAGGAAATCTTGGAAGCCCAAACTGAGCACCCTGAAAGGCCAGGTATATCCTCTGTGCCTGAGATTTTGCATCCTGTATTAATGCATGACCTGTTGGGCATGTAGGGTAAGTAGCAGCAGAAATTATGCATTAAATTTTGCTTCTGAATCATCCACTTTCTCTTGGTTACCAACTTCTAATTGTGGGAGATCCTAAAAGACCCCTTTCTTCTCACCTGAGCCAATGCGCGCCCGTGACATGGTTGGAGAATCGATTTTGTGTGTCGGCACCGTTAAATAGTTGTTTATCTGTAAACAGAAACACACAGTGGCTCACTTAAAGTCTATTCTACCTCCGTGACCCCAGAACAAGGCTAGCCACCTTCCAGTTCTTTCCATGAACTTTAACTGGCCAGGATGTCCCAGCTACATATCAGGTTGGCGGCTTTTAAAGTCAGAGACCCTGGATTTCTCTGGGTGCATATGAGGGGTTCTTCAATATGAAGATCAAGAATGATGGATTATTCCCATAAGCCACCCTCCCCTTCAACTTGATCCCGGCCTCCCCAGGACCACACCTTCTGTTCCAGCTGCCGAGCTTTCTGCCTCCTCAGCAACATCTGGTTCCAGGCCTCTTCGTACGGGTCTGCCACCAAGGTGTGTCGGTTATATGAACGCAGCTGGAACAGAACTCACAAGAGGTTAGAAAGAACACACACTTGCAAACACAAGTAACCACTGGAAAATGACGACGGAATCAACTGCAGACCACAGTACGGTACAATCCTTATTTCCTCTCAGGGGCTCTGTGATACCTCTGTGACAGGCAGATGGTGAGAACTGCCTCCAGCTCCACCCCTCCCTCAAGTGCAAAGCTGCAGAGGGACAAATCTAGTTCTTGGGGGAGGGGGGGCTGCCAGTGGTGGGCAGCACTGAAGACAAGAGGCAGGAAAAGCAACCCAAACGCCAGTATATTTTAGCACAGAGCTCTTATTGCCAGGAACAAGGACTTGGGAGAGGCATTTCATCCTCCGAGGGTGGGAAAAAGTGCTGAAGCCAGGAAGCCACTAAACTATGAGGAAATGAGCTGCCTGGAAATCCCCGGAGGGTCGGACACCAGGCTAGAGCTGCCAGGTTACTAACAGGGACCAGCAGATACTCCCATATCATGCCGGTCCTATGCCATCTACACTGGCCGCCAATTGAAGTCCAGGCCCAATGTAAGGTGCTGGTAATGACCTACAAAGCCCTAAAGGGCTTGGGTCCTGGATACCTGAAGGAGCGTCTTCTTTCCTGTGTGCCTGCCTGCCCCTTGAGATCTGAGGCAGAGGTCCTTCTCCGGGAGCCCTCCTTGAAGGAAATTAGGAGGGGAGCTACCTGGAGAAGGGCCTTTTTGGCAGTGGCACCCTGACTTTGGAACATGCTTCCCAGGGAGGTTTGCCTGGCACCATCGCTTTATTCTTTTTGGCATCAGGCAAACCCCTTTTTATTTTCCTGACATTTAAATATTTATTCGGGTTTATCTTTGATTTTATCACTATGGTTGGATGCAGTGTATTGTTTGCTGGTATGTTTTTGTCTTTTGTAAGCCATCCAGAGACTGACAACATATAAAAACTTTAAATAAAAACAATAAACGAATGGGGAGCCAGGCAGGCCGGGTTCGTCCCTCGCAGCAAAGGCTCAACAGCCCTATTCCGCCCCTCCAGTGTACGGCTGCTCCAGAGAGCGGGGCCAGGCCTTGCTGCCCAATGGCCCCATCCATCTTTGAGCTGGTCGGCCAGGGTCAGTTCTGCATCTAGCTGGGCGGCAAAGCTTTGCCACTAAGTGCCGAGGCTGCCACAGCAGGGTGTGAATGCAGATCTGGCCCATGTGTTTTTACGTGGCCGTGAGAACTGACCTCCGAGGACATGCGAGGGCCGGGAGGGGCTCTGTCAGGAAGGAGCACTGGAAGGAGGACTGACCAGCCACGGCATTCCAGACCACAGGGCCCAGCACAGAACGAGTCCTTACCCTCTGTCGGGTTTTTTGCAAGTTGTTACGCAGGATCTTCCGGATCTCCTCCTCTTTGTCCTTCGAAAGAGCTGGCAGGAAGCGTTCCACAGGTAAGGTTTTTGGATTGATATTCCTGCAATGGAAGAGAATAGGGGAAAGCAAGGCTCTCACAAGTTGCTTGCCAAGCTGTCCTAGCCTCATATCTTAATTATTCCTGTAAACAGTGCCAGAATCCTCAACAAAGGGCAGCATATATGTCTTTTGTGGGGGGAGGGCCAGAGGGAGGAAGAGCCCTTCTCGGATGCTTGAGCTGGATTTGTATACATTTACCGTATTCAAGCCAAGCTGGGAACTGCACACTTTCCCAGTCCCGTATTTGCCATTTCTCCTTCATCTCATCCCCATCATACATTTCCCACTGGTGTCTCTACGCTTCATGTTTCTCCAAGAGTGAGCTCTAGATTTTGCATGGGGAACCAATTTACAAGATGGGGGTGAGTAGGGGAGAAAGCTTTACCTTACTTAGCTAGCAACTGCCATGGCATATTTCACCCTTTTCAAACCTCACGGACTCCAGAAGTGCTGGCCTACAATTCCCATCTTCCCCACAGGCTGGGGAGTTGCGGTCCAGCTCCTCTGCAGGCCACCTGCTTGGAGAAGGGTAGGATGGTGGCTAAGGGGCTGCGCTATACATCAAAAAGTTGTTAGCACACATCTCATCTCTGCAGAGCAAACCAAGGGCTCCCTGGACAGCAATCTCTGGATTCCCAGATCCAAGGTTGGAAAAGAACTCCAGCTGGGAATTGGGGACTGATCCACTCTTAGACTGTGCCCCCCATCCCCCCAGCTGGAAGAACCACACTAGCAGCTTCTCTGAGGTCCTACAAAGGTCCCTAAAGAAGGGACAAAGGGCTAGGGTTACAACAGTGCCCCAGCCTCCTTCCCTCCCCATCCAAAGTGCCTCACGTAGACGGCTGGATCAGGCAGGGACGGCACAGAAGCAAAGGTTACCTCCCTGCTCCTCCTGCCCTGCCCAGGCTTCCCAGAATCCTCAGCATCGAGATGCTTATGGGGATCCCCTTGGGATTTCCGCCCAGGTAACTTTCAGCCGGGGCCACGACTCCCTCACTTTTAGCACCACCTCCTTTGCCAAACGGCAGTAGCAATACAATAATGCCTTCGAGCAATAAAATGAAGCCTTACAGCAATTGTTGTGATGATGGGTCACAGCGACTCTCGCTGCGTGAGGATCGCTGGCAAGAGGGAAGGATTCCCTTCACCCCTTCCCCCTCAAGCCCAGTAGGGATGGCAGTTGCAGCTTCTCTTGTGGCAGAGAACGAGCCCAGTTGGGGAACAGGCTGAATGGGGAGCACTCTCCCCACATACTCCCTTCCTCCTTTCCATCGGGCTCCCGACAGTCTGCTGCAGAGTTCCCGGGAGATGGTCAGAGGTACGACGGAGCTGGGTAAGGGGGCGCATGCCCAAATCCCCAGTACAAGCACATCTCGGTGCAACGGGACAAGGAAAACGGGGGGAGGCACTTTGGACTGGACTGGACTGCACTATGTCCAAAGGCCACATGCAGCCCATGACTTGCATGTAAAGAGTAACCTTCTTATAGCTTTCCAACGTTTAGGCGTTTCTAAAATGCTAAGCTCCTTCCAAGGTTTAAGGAACGTGGGGAAGGGGGCAGGCTTCTCCCTTGATGATCTATCCTTTCCTTGGATCCGCCGTGATACTCACTGCATGGAAACGGTGGAAACAGCAGAGGGGATCTTGCCCATTCCGCCGCTCTCCACCAGCTCGATTGCTTGCTTCATCTCCATCTTGTGATAGAAGGCGATCAGCTGGGGCTCTTTCGATCGTTCCCCGGCGATCAGGCACTTCTTCACGTATTTCTTGTTGAAGCGGTTCAGCCTTCGGGAAGCAGCGTCAATGGAGGGGCGAGGGAGTGGGGATAAACAACGTAAGAAAAGGCATAAGAAAAGACCATTCAACCAGGATGTTGAGTTCAGGGGTGGGGAAGACCCAGATCTTCCTGATGTCCTTGGACTAAAGCTACCATCATCCTTGACCCTTGAGGAGATGGGAAATGCAATCCAACATCTGAATGACCACAAGTCCCTGAGCTCAGTCTTGACAAGCTGAAGAGAACTGCCTTGACCTTCTTGGAGCAGGGGATGGAGAGAGTTAATAAATTCACACACATGTTTCCACAGTCATTGCAATTAAGGAATGGATGTGAAGTTAGAGGAATAATGTGAAGAAGTTTGGGTGGGGTTACTCTTAGCATTTCTATGCATGCTACAGTGAGATAGTGTTTATCCTTGTAACAGTGATATTTACCATGAATTTGGGAATGTCAAAGTTCTCCCATCTGTTTATCTTCAGGCAGGTTTTAAGACCTTTTGGCATAACAGTCAGAGTGCTAGGCTGGGACCCAGGAGGCCTGGGCTCTAGTCCAGCCCAGCTAATCCCACCTGGGTGACTTCAGGCCACTCACGGACCCGCAGCCTAACCTATCTCACAGGGTAATTGTGAGGATAAGATGGGGAGGAGAACCCTGGCTATAAATGTAATGTGATAACATTTTCAATCTGCTTTTTTGCTGAAATGACAAGTTAGCCTTATATTTTCAGTGGTCCCTTGTTCTCATTTTAAATTGCAATTGTAATATCATTTATTGGTCTGCTCAGGAAGTGTTTATGCTGCTACTTTTAAGTGAAACATCTTTGGATACTGGCTTGATATGTTTCAGAGGTGTTAACTGTGCCTGCCTTGAAAAAACGTGTTTTGAAAAGAGGCATATGAATAAAATTAGTGATAATAATAAATGCAAGGCTATCAGCACTTACTTGTCCTTCCAATGGTGGTGGCCATAGTGGCCACATATATCCTCAATCCCTGTCAAAAGGTGATCCAGGAACTGTTTTAAAATAAGGAGGAGAAAGAAGAATTGGACATTTGCCTCTTATTCACTGCACTCCTTAGTTCATCTTTTACCTGTAGCAGATGCCCTGCAACAGATGCTCAGCATTCAGCATGTTCCACAATCTAGGTGCTGCCCTTACGGATGCCCTTCTTGTCCTACCCCAACATATTTCCTTCTGATCTTAGCGAGCAGGTAGTGTGATCCAGAAGGTACTGGTTTTCCTGAGCCTGTCATTTTGGGCACAACCTGGTGCCATTTAGATGGAAACAAAGGCCTACAACTTCCAGTATGCTCCAGCCAGCCATGCTAGTCTCCTGTCTAAACACGCACAGGATTTCACCCTTCCCCATTTAAGCACATCCCCCAATGCTCTGAATTATTCACACAGGCCAGATTACTGCTCACTCCTTCCCCACTGGCACGAGGGAACCCTCCAGGTAGCCCCCAGTACAAACTGGAAGCCAACCATGGAGGTTCCCCCAGCAGACAGGGCTTGGAGTATTCCAGGAAGTCTCCATGGGTAAGAAGTTCCAGATATGTGCCCTGAGGAACTCTGGGAACTGTAGGCAGTGGGTGGTGGTCTCGGTTTTTATCCGATTATACTTGTGGGCGTGCAGGAGGGCCATGTGAGCAACACAGCCCTTGTGCTTCTAAAATGAGCTTGAATTGAGTGGAAAGGCTGGCAGAGAAGAGCTCCACTGATCTCTCCCAACCAGAAAACAAGAGTTTCTGGGGTTATTTTTAGAAGTCTGAAATCCACGTGGCCCAAACATGTGCTCCTGCAAGCATAAGAAACCCAGTGGAGGTGCAGCGCCTCCATTTTGCACTGTCCTTATCTCCTGCACTCAACGGCAGCTCCAAAACTTCGGGCGGGTGGAAGGAGGCATGGCAGTTACACGCTAGCACAGCAGAAATGGGTAGTGCAGGTAAACCTTCATATGTGCCCTTGCATCTTTGCTCAGGAATCTGTTTAGCACCAGCACTGATCTTGCAGTCCTTTCACACCCAAACCTACTCCTGCTTTCCCCCTAAAAGCTGTTTCTATTTCCGCTGCCTAACATAAAAGAAACTCCTGTTCCCCACCTTCATGTTGCTGCTAAACAAAAGAGGGAATGAAAATTCTTTCCCACCCTATTGGAAATCGCACCCGTAATTGACTGCTAGTTCCCAGTCTGCCTTCCCTCCACCCCTGCTCAACCTGTTCCTACTTCTCTTGTTATTTTTTTAGAGCAATGTCAGAGTGCAAGTCACGCAATCCAGAAGCCACCAGAACTATCAACAGCAACAATAGGAATCAGAAGTAGCAAAGATCACCAGGTGCTAAAGACACAGTCTAGCTTATTTGCAAAAGCCATTGTCCCTGCACCTTATGACCAAAGGAACCGCTGCCTCTGGCAAGAGAAAAGCCTCCATTCTGCCAGAGGTGCTGAACACTGTTCAGCTCCAGGTCTAAACTCCATTTGAAGAAGGCTCAGGGAGGCTTCCTTAAGGGACAGGCAGGGCCAAAAGTTCCAGAGCATTTTAGCTTAAAATTAAGACTTTAGCATTTTAGTTCCTGCCAGGAGCCCAGCCTTCAGAGATCCATTTCAACCGTTCAGAAGAATGGTGGGCGTAGGGCAAGGGCAGGGGAATGAGAGGGTGCAGAAAACTTCCTAATGATTAGTGGTGTGGGAAAGGGCATGTGACCTTCTGGATGGCTGGACTGGGTCTTCAGGCAGGCTGGGTTTGGCCCCTGGACTCAAGATTCTACACAGAAAATGGACATACTTTTGCAAATAAGCTGGACCATTTCTTCAGCAACTGATGAGCTTTCCTTTTGTTTTTGTTGGTTTGTGCCTTTGGAATTGGTGCTGCCACCCTTTTCCTGGGCCACTGGCAAGATCCATCTTCAAGCAAGTTGCAGCCCACGTGTGGGTCTCTCAACCCATTAGCAGGTGATCAGGGAATCTGAGAACATGTCCAAGGGGCAGTGCAAAGGTAGGCCTGCAGGTGGCAACAGACACCTGTACCAACTGTTGCCATGTTGCACTACGCAAGGGTCAGCATTTGGGATGGGGAATAAGGGGAGAACAGCATCCTTCGCAAGTTCTTAACTACTCCGTAAGAGGTGTCATATGGACAGATATGAAGGGGAAGAGGCCAGACATGTGTTGTGCTATGAGTGGGTGAGATCGTTTACGACCAGGTAGCTCAGGACAGTTACCTGTGTGTGAATTTCCTCATTGATGGACCGCTTCGTCTCTTGCTTTTTCTTCACAGCTAGAAGGTCCACCAAAGGACGGATCGTCATGCCCTGGGGAGAGACATGCCTGTTAGGTTGCCCGGCCAAGGCCTGTGCCTTGTTGCTCTGCTCTTGAGCCCTTCCTCCACTTGCTCTCCCGTCAACTGCCTCCAGTTCTTTGGAAAACCAGGGAGCGAGCTGAGCTCCACCATGAAGGAAGGGCGGCCGCGAGTGACTGTTGTCTGTTGCCCATGTCATTTCCAAATTCCAGGGGTCAGCCAAGGCACCAACAGGCCTTCCAGACATGCCGAAAGGAACACCTCCAGGAATGGTCAGGAATATGGCTGAAGACATAAAGCTTCATAGATGGCTCGGCTTAACAGGCTTCCTATAAGGGTACTAGCCCAAAGCAGACCAGACAGGAATCTGACCATGGCAACAGAACATCAGTGTTCTCCCCCGAGCATAATGCTAAAATGTCACCATGCATGGGTTGCCTCCCAAGTGTCCAGCTAACGCAGCATGCACCTGAAAAGACAATATGTGCCCGCATCCAGCACATGTATCATTGTGGTTATGGTTGCAAGAAAACCACAAACAGCTCCCACTTCCTGTGGAGTGTATGCTTGGTGGTTGTACTGGCTTCCCTGAAGTGGATCCAGACAGTCCCTGCAAGCTGGAAAGGAAGCCCATGAAGGAGAAGGCTGAGGCTGCACACTCAGGCACCCCTTTCCGGTCAGATCTTCAGCTTGCTGCACACACGAAGCAAAAGGAGCTGGCAGAGCAGACTGCCACTGGTTGGGTGAGATGCAGCAGCCTGGTGGGATGGGACATTGCCCACGTCAGCTAGCAGAGCAGAGCAAACAATCCGGAACAGAACCCTTTGCTTAAGGCAATGGTTTGTAGCTGTTGCTTGAATTGTAAAAGGTTTATTGCTGGGTTGCTTTTAACATGGAGGAGCAATGAAAATTGCATCCCCCGAAGAAGCAGTGTGGCCCATTCTGCTGCTTCTTTCTGCAAAACGAATTAAGCTGCACCTTGTCCGACAGCTGTGGGCAGGAGGTTGCCAGGCCTGGCAAACCGAGGACTTGTCTACAGGCCTACCTGCACAAAGACGGTGAAGAAGATGACGGTGATGATGGCCGTGAGGAACATCTCCCTCATGGGGAAATGCTTGTATTCCAGGAGGAAGCCCAGGGAGAAGGCGATCGCCCCTCGCAGGCCGCCATAGGCAATGATGAACTGATCTTTCGGGGTCAGCTTCACAATGCGGAATTTGTTGATGAACCACGTCAGCCCGAGGACACCTGAATAAAGAAAGCCATTTGAAATGCAAGATGATGATTAAAGATAAAATGACAGGGTGCTTGAAATTATCTGACCCAAAAGTACCATGAGAACTATACCTAAGAAGAATGCCTACATCTCTCAGAAGGGAGTGTGGAAGGGCTGCCAGGACCGGGAAAAGAGGGAAAGGAAAAGCATCGGCTGCTTCCCTCTTCCTTGTTATCAAAACTGGTCTGCATAACTTACTCATTGCGACTTCTTGAGATGTTAGGACGGCAAAGCACGAATACAAAGCAGGGAGAGCAAGACGCACGAGGGCAAGGGAGACATTTAGCAAAAACACACACACAGGCAGCTCAAGGAAGCAGTCCTGACCCACGTTTGAAAGGAAGAACATTAATGACGCCGAGGCAGCAATCAGGCTGATTCAAGAAGACAAATTATCTCCCACATTCTATTAATTTGTTGGACACTGACAGCAAAGCAGTGCATGAATGTGGGTGGACTGCAGGATTACGTTGCACACACTCCTAATACAGAAATACCTCCTTGAATATGGAAAGCAAGCACATCAAGGAGAAGACTACCTTACAACTCTTCATCTTGACATGCTAGCTTCCTAAAAGCAAGGAGGCTGTTTGGCACTGTCAGCTTCATTATTTTTGCAATTAGTTAATTTATATTCCACCTTTTTTCCTGCAAGGAACTGAAGGCAGTCTACATATTCCTCCTCCCCTCCATGTTATCCTCGCAACAACTTTATAGTCCTTTGAGGGTCAAGGGGAGCCAAAGGGCCACCTGAGCCATTCCAGAGCAAGGGTGGGCAACCCTGTGTCCTGCAGATGTTTTGGACCACAATCCCTATCAGCCCCAGTCAGCACAGCCATGGCCAAGGATTGTGGAAGTTGCACTTCAACACATCTGAGAGACATCAGGCTGCTTTCCTCTATTCTGGAGCCCATGAGTGTTTCTCAGCCCAGGGGGTTCCATGGCGTCCCTTTCCCAGCTCTGGCAGTTCCTGAAAGTTCTCTGCCTTGCAGCCTAAAGGTACAAGAAACTGCCCTTAAAGAAAGGGAAGGATTAGGGTGCAGCAGAAATTCTCAACATCCCGAGTTCTGGAGTCAACACACACTTCTGCACTTGGGTGACGCAGTTGGAAACCAGGGATAGAAAATGTAGCCTTCCAGAGAATGCGGGACTACAACTCCCATCACCTGCCACCACTGGCTACACTGACCAGGTCAGATGTGACTTGGTGTCCAGCATTTGGAGGACCTCTGCTAGAAACACACGTGCAAAGTTTGAAATGGTGGGGAGCATGTGCCCCTCCAAATGTAGGTGAACCCCAACTTCCATCAGCCTTAACCTGCACAGCCAACAGGGCAGGATGATGGGAGCTACAACCCAGCAACATCTGGAGGATCACATGCTCCCTGTCCCCCTGCCAAAGGGAAGAGAGGCCAGAGTCCTACCCAAGCATTGCTAAAGCTATGAAACTATGTGCTCTCCTGCCCCTTGAGATCGGCGGCAGAGGGCCTCCTCCAGGAACCCTCCGTGAAAGATATTAGGAGGGTAAGTACCCAGAGGAGGGCCTTCTCTGCAGTGGCACCCCATCTATGGAACGCGCTCCCCAGAGAGGTCCGCCTGGCATTGTCGTTACTTGTTTTTCGCCGCCAGGTCAAGACCTTTTTATTTAAACATTATTTTAATGGTATTTATTGGTATTTATTGATGGTATTTATTGATTTTATATTGATGGTATTTATTGATTTTAATGGTATTTATTGGTTTTATATTCTGTCAAGGTAATTGTATAATTGTTTATTTGTTTTGGAAGCCGCCCGGAGGCTTTTTGTGAATAGGGCAGCAAATAAATGTTCCAAATAAATAAATAAACTCACTGGGCAGGTGGGCCTTCGACAGAGACCTGCCCCCAGATGTAATACATGCAGCATAATTGTGCTCCGACATTTGCCCTGCAGGTTCGGTCAGCGGGAGGCCAAACTACAAAGCATGACCTCACTCCCCTCCTATGTGGTGAGTTTGGCAGCTTGAAGAACATGTGAATGCAGCTAAAGCAGCCTTCTGCAACATGGTGCCCCCCCAGATGAGTTGAATTAAGCTTCCTCACAGAAGGATTCTGGGAACTGCACTTCAACACAGCTAGAGGACACCATGGTAGAGAAGGCCAGGCTGCAGCCACTGTGCAATCCTGCAGAAACATGGACCGCTTGGTGCGCTCGCTTCAGGGAAGCGCTGAGACCTTGTTCCTCCTGTGGAGGATTCCTCTCCAGTTGAGGCTTGCTGTCTGGCCTATCGCAGCCCCCACAATGCCTGAGATCCTTGCTCTGTCCTTGGCAGCACAAGCAGCAAGCCAAGGATGCCCCCGCCCCTGTCCTTCCCCACCAGCGCCTCTGCCCCTCACCTAGAACCCTGGCGGTCAAGCAGAAGATCAGGGTGCTAATGACAAAGGTCCAGTTCCAGTGATGCTTCCCGGCCACGGTGGAGACGCCGAGGAAGATGAAGATGAGGGTCTCGCTGACACTGCTCCACATCTTCAGGAAGTACTTGATGGTGGTGTGGGACTTATGGGAGATGTTGGCTTCCACATATGGGCGCATAACCACCCCGGCAGCAATGAGCCTGCAAGGGAGGAAGACACGTGCCATGGAATCCACGGAACAGACAATGACCTTTGCATGCATGCTCCACAACAGCCAATTCTTCAGGTGGCTTTAGGACAGAACAGAAAGCACCACTGCTCCTTGCCCCACTGCACCCTTTGCATATCCAGAGGTCTGAAGGAGGGACGAGCACTCCTTGGTCTGGTGGCACCAGGAGCTCACCTGGAAGCACACCTGGACACCCATTCCCGTGCAAGTTTTGGCTTAGATGGGCTTGATGTGAGGCTGCTGACAATGCAAGGAGACAGTTTTTGGGCTGAGGACATGCTCCATCATATGGGGAAATTCCTAAATTAATTCCCTGGCATCTCCCGCTAGATGCTGGAAAGAGCCCCATCTTGAACCTAGAGATGGTGGGACTGGACCTGCAACATTCTGCATGCCATGCAAGTGCTTGGCCACTGAGCCATGGCACCTGCCATCGACTTGAGGTTTTGGGCAGAAAAAGGATTGGCATCCCAAAGGTCTGAAATGGGACAAGGTATCTTTTTTGTGTCCCTACAGTGGAAGGTTGAGGAAAAACCACAGAGGGCAGAAGGCACAAATCTAAATCCACAGTTCTTGTGCCTCAGAATCAGGAATATAGAGAAATACAAAAAGATCTGCAAGGGAATTCCCTGCAGCAATACAAAACCTCTTTCCTGGGGAGGGGGCAATGGAGGCTTTTCTTCCATCCAGAAATATACTGGTAGTTGCAAATACTCCCAGATGAAGGTTTCACTGTGCTATTGCACAGCCTTGCAGAATTGTACAGGAGGGCTTTCACGAAGTGATGTCCCTGCTTTTTCCCACCTGTTCTTCCTCCCCTGCCCTGCTTACTGCAAGAAATTTGTAAAGGAAGAAAAAACAGCAGCTGCAAAAATGCCTTCTTGTCGATAGCACTGCGGGGGCTCCATCTGGAAGCACCCAGCTAGTGTCCCCTGATCCATCTTGGAGGAGGGTGTTGCATTCTAATGAGATGTTCACCAGCTAAACTGGCAAGCAAGATATTTTCAAGGACAAGCTATCTAGGGCATCGGACAAGGTGCCTGCTCTGAACAGAATATTGGCTTTAAAAATGGAGAGAGGATTTTCCACAGTCATAATGGCTGGTGGCATGGAGCACAAACCTGACCAAGGAAAAAGAGACAATGAAAACTTATGTATATAGGAGGACTTGCAATTGATGATGTGAAAACATTCAGTTATGTATTGAAGCACTTGTTTGGTTGCCGCAGGCAATCAGGAACTGCAGGCAGGTGCGGGGGGTGGGGGTTGCACATGGGCAGGTAAGCAGATTGCCAGAGGAGGCATGGAGCCCTTTGTAGCCCACACGGGAGGGTATGTGAGCTACTGGAGGAGGAACACCTCACCCAGGGCAGAAACTCTGCCTCCGCTTAACAGCTTCCATTTCCCCTTTGACAGCTCACAGAAGGCTGGTAAAAACTGCACAGACTTACGGGCTTATGTAAGATCAGATTGGGTAACTGGAAGGGAGTTAGATATGAGATGCCTTATTTATGAAGGCTGGTCATTACCTGGAAATAGCGCCTGCATGAACAAAGTGGTGTCAAGCGCCACTGAACCAGCAGGATCTGTGCACAAGGATGGACACTTCCAAGTGAGACTCAGGAGCTCCTGCTTCTCCTGCAAGGCCGCCATGCGGTGCTGCCTGAACTGGATTTCAGCTCCTTTCCCTTGGCAGGTGGGAGTCGTCCTTCCACCTCTAGCTGATAATGCGACACTTGTGGCCTCGCTGGCAAGAGAGCCTGGTGATGACTCACTCGTTGGGTTTGGTGGAGCACTGTTGCCATGCCAGCCTCTTGTGGAACAGGCTTACAAAACAGGAAGCAGGCCTGTTTCATGAGCCCGACACAGAGGGACTTCATACTACGTCTGTATAGTGCGAGGGCCAGGCAAGGAAAGGACTTGCTCACCAAAGCACGTCTGTACCTCCCTTCACCGCAGGAGATCGTCTCTGTTCAGTATTATGAGTTTCAGAAGAGACCTGTTTCAAGAGACCTGTTGCTTCTCTTGAAAAGGAGCTTCTGCCACCACGGTTTCTGCATGCCATTGGGAGCTTTTGGGGCTTCTCCTTTCTATCTCCGTCCACACTGTCCAAGCAAGAACTCCTCACACAATCACCAAGTCACCAGCAGGCAAATTTTGACAGGCTCACTTGGTTTGCAGGCTGGGAGAGGTCTCCTCCTCCTCCTCACTGGGACAGTGCTTGTTCCTTTTAGTCCTGCAACATCTCCCAGGTAAGTTCCACACTGCCCCTCTCTCAGCAGTGCCCAAGGTTTCTAAGGCAGCTTCCTACCTTCTCTTTTTCTCAGCCCTTTACTAAAAACCATGAGGACCAGAACCTTACTTTAAGGGAAGGAGCATAGCTTGGGGGTAGAGCATCTGCTCTGCATGCAGAAGGTGCCTCCAGAAGGGGCTAGGAAAAGCTCCTGTCCAAAGCGCAACGATCCATCTTCCTATGGTCCTACCCAAGTCCAGCTTCTCAGCCATGCTGGCCAAGCCCCGCTTTAGCCTGGCCCAGCCCAGCCCAAACGCCAGCCCAGTACTTACGCCATGATGCCTGAAAGGTGGAAGAGTTCTGCGGACAAATACGCCATGTAGCTGTAAAGAAAGACGAAGAGGGGCTCGATGACGCGGATATGGGAAGTGAAGCGAGAGGTGAAGGCTCCGATGACGCCATAGACGACTCCAACAAAGACGCCTCCCAGGGCCACCACGAAGAAGCTGAGGAAGCCCAGGATGATGTCCGTGATGGAGACCTGCTCGAATGTTGCAAACTCTTCAAAAAGGTGGTAGAGGACCTGGAGTGGCAGAGCCGGGAGAAAGGAGATGCCAGCTCAGCACAAGGAAGCCCTGATCAGAGACTGCCAATAGGCATGCCAAGCAGAAAATTAGTATCCCACAACGGGAAGAGGTGGGAGGGAAAGCAGATCAAAAAAGGAGCTCTAGAAATCTACAGCATTTGACCTGCTGAGAGCAAATAATCTCTGCCTTAGAGTCATCAAAGCAAGCGCAGGTAAGGAGCCGCCCTCTTGCTGCTTGGACAAAGAAGCACAGCAGCTGGGAAAGCAGTTGCCGTCTCGCCTCAGCCCTCCGAGGATTTCCAGCAGCCGGAGTCTCTCTCCCTCCATCACTTTCCCTCATAGCCCATATATTCAGCATTATACTTCTGGCTTTTCTGGGGTACTGATCCAAGCTCCATAAAGCAAGCGTGGTGAAGCCGACCAGCGCACCGAAGTTCTACAGTTGGGTCTCCTCCATGGGTGCGGGTTGGCCTACACGCCCCAACCCCTGGAGGAATCTTCCCCAGAGGAATTCCTATGGTTACTTCCAGCCTCATCTTGGAGATTACGGTAGGGAAGGACAGCACACACAATAGGAAGTTCAGCTGTCTGGTCAGCACTGAGAGGTGCAAACCCAGTCCATGCATTCCGCTAGCCCTGGGAACCGTGGCTCCTTTCCCAACAGGGGCTGGGTCTCCTTCTCCACGCCGAAAGAGGCCTCTCAGTACAAAGAAAGCCAGCAAGAGCAGGGAGAAGGCAATGATGGCAGAGGGTGTGGCCAAACCTACTGACATCACCTGGCCTACAAAGGGCTGATGGGGACACACCTTGGCTTCCAAGCCAGTTTGGCCTTGCAGTCCCAAGCCATGGCTTAGGAAGCCAGCAATGCACATTGGTCTTACGCGGTTCTTTGGCTCTTATGCTGGCTTTGGCACACTCATTCTGGTTAAATTCAACCACTGCAATGTGTTCCATCTGAAGGGAAGGGAATAACTGTGACGAAATGCTGCTTCGCTAGGCAGAAGGAGCAATGCCAAGGGTAGGCATGATGGGCACCCAACCCAGCACAGGTCCTCGACCTCTTGCTCCTCCTCTGTATCCGCCTGCTTGTTCTCCTGCTTCTTGCTCTGGCCCAGGCAATGGAGGTGGTGAGAAGGAGCAGCAGCGGATGCGGGCTGTACAAGCAAGTGGCAGCATCGATGAGGAAGAAGCGGAGGAGCCAGAGCAGCTAATGAATGAGAAGGCAGACTCACTGAGGGAGGGGACCTCTTGAGGGTGTCTCATCAAGGGCTCTCCAAATCCTGAAGCCAGTACTGCTAACCATGATCTTAAACCTGGATAAATCATGGTTTAAGATTCTGATCCACATTTAAAATGTAACGGGGAGCTGGGACTTGAGGATCAAGGTGTCTCGGGTAGGACAAGGCAGAAGACAGTGAGGAAATATGTGACTCTGATCCCCATTCTTGGTTTAAAAAATGATGGATTCTGAAGCCAGGAACACTGTGTGTAAACCAGTCCTTTGTCAGACGAGGACTAACTATCTCTGAAGGGCACAGGGACCCTCAAATTATGTAAGACGGTCCACTGGCTCATTTTATAATCTCAGGGTTTCTTGCAGGGCCTGGAAAGGCAACTGGATTTCACGTTTCATATCTGTTGTCTGGCATAAATAAGCCTGAAACAGCATGAATAGCCAAATAGGCTGCAGCTATTAAGATGAGATCACAATTAATTAATGGCTGACAGTAATGGCTGTTGGGAGATGAACAGATTAGCCACTATTTATCATGTACAGTTGGTTGCTGATTTTATGCTGCAGGTATGTTTAGTAGTTAATTAGCCTCATATAGATTCTCTTCCATTTATTGTACCTGCCCATGCATGACCATACAGGAAAAAGTCATACAATTCCCAGCATGCTGGCTGGCTAATGCCAAGAATTGCTTGGCTTTTCCCGGTATAAACATGCATAGGACTGCATCCTTAATTTATCCCCATTCTATTATTTAATAGCTGCTTTCTGAACCAATTTGTGCAAGGTCTATGGATTAAATAAACATTTATGAATGTAATCTGTTTCTAACAGGTCATAATTCATAAAAAAGAGAATGGTCTTTTCCAGCTATGAACCGGTAAGAGTAGTGGCCAGTGGGATGCCGCAACGCAAGTGCTGCAGCGCAGGGTGCTTCTGCCACAGGGTCCCTTCCCTTCCCTTCCCTTCCCTTCCCTTCCCTTCCCTTCCCTTCCCTTCCCTTCCCCTCCCCTAGTCCCTCCTCCAAGCAGTCAGCCAGTGTTCTGCATGCGCTGAGTGCCCTGCCTGTCTTGCCCCTCATTCCAGCGTGTGTGCATGTGTGTACAAGGGGATAATGAAAACACACGAGAATCCGTCACTCCTGCTCAGCTGAGTATTTTCTCTCTCAAGCTTTTCCTTTAAACGAACTGCACAAAAGCAAAGAGCTACACTAACATTTACATGTACTTCGTTTTAGCTACTCTCTTATTTATACTTATTTATTCCTTGCACACTGAAGGAGGCCCCCATTGCCAAACATCCTTTTTTCCTTGCAGTGGGGTAACAGGGAACGCAATCGAAAATCTCTGTTTGTTAAAACAGCAGCACTCCAAGCTGAAGTTTGCGTCAGAAGTTCAGCCACGGGAGCCCTTTTGGAGAACTCCGCTGCTTTCTTTCTCTCTCCTTCACCAGTTCCTCCAACGCGTTTCCTTATTTTAATGAAGAACAGTTGCACAAGATCACAATTACAAAAACGTTTCTTTCCCTGCGGAAGAATGGCTACAGGGCCTCAATAACAGCCTTCCTCATGCCTGGCTGGCTGATCTCATTCCATGTGTATGCTAGCTGGCATTCCTGCTTTGGTTGCGCCCAGTATTCCACAACAGCCAGTGCGTTTCATGACCTTTCCCCCTCCGTGATCCTAAGCTGCTCCCTGAAGAGCTGGCAGCATAAAGCAATGCTCTAGACCAGGAGTCAGCAACCCACGGCTCCGGAGCCGCACGTGGCTCTTGAACCCCTGTGCTGCGGTTCCATCGCTCAAAACACAAAACACACGCTGGCACAGCCACTGATCTCCCCGAAGCTCCACTCAGGACACTCAGCAACTCTAGCTAGTTAAGTAAATCAGCTAGTTAAGTAATTGCTACATTTCTCTGCTAAACAAGCTTCCTACAGGCTCTCATGTTACATGAAACCCTGCTGAAAGGATTCTCCTTGTCCCAGTGTAATCTCCTTCATCTGAATTTAAAAGCTGCACATAGGCCAACCATGGATAAATCGAAGAAAAGTTTCTGAAGAAAACCAAACATTTAATGGTATGTGGGTAGATTCATTTGCTTTTACTGCTGACGAACTTATGGGGTTTGCTGTTTAATGCATGCAGCCCTTTAGCACTGACTTTGACTCTTCAGGAAGCTGTTCGCCTATTCAAAATATATGAAAGGAGTCCTAGTTTATAATGTAAGATTAAAAATAACAGTTTTTAGGGACTGAACAAGAGCTGCAGCTAAATCATAATGAAGATAGACATAGCATTAAAGTAAAAAACAATATATGCAGTGTTATCTTTAGATGTCAAAAGGGTTTTGCGGCTCCAGGTGTTTTCTTTTGTGTGGGAAACCGGTCCAAATGGCTCTTTGAGTATTATAGGTTGCCGTCCACCCCCTGCTCTAGAGGGTGAACCAATTCAAGCTACTTTACCGATGGAGCAGGAGAACAAATGCTCAGGGGCAGGGAGGGTTTGCCCTACTGAAAAATGTTCCTCTTTCCCAGATCACATGTTGACCAAAGTTCACCAGTGAACCCAAGCAGAGAATGAGAAGCAAGTGCCTGTGGGAAGGAAGCCTTGTTTGGCAGGTTTCCTTCTGCTGAATGCTCCCTGTGTCAAAGAGCAGGAAAAGCAGGGGAAATCCTCGTCCATGATGTAGCTGTCCAAAGCCTTTCCGGGACAGATCCTCCTCCAACTGAAGCAGAGGGAGGACCCTGCGCCCATCATGCTCAAAGACCACCTGCTTTTTTCCTCTTCTCTTCCCACCCCCTTTTCCTTTTGTGTTGTGTCCTCTTGTTTATCAACTGCAGGCTGCTTTGCAAGTTTTTCTAGCTGAGGAAGGGGATGCAAAAAAAGTAAAAGGATAAATCTCTTTCTCCTTGTCCAAGCAGGAGACAGACATGCACTGATCCCTACCTCTACTGGCCTTCCACAGTGCACTGCACTGGAAGTCTTAGCCTGCTGCGTTACCGGGGCTTCTTCCATTTTTATTGTGGGAGGAAAAACACGTCCTTTACGTAGTCCCCCACTACTGAGTTTAAATTCTTCCGCTTTTCTATATATCCTATAAACTACAAACTCCTGTTCACCCTTAGCAAAGTGAATGGTGAGGGATGCGGGAAAAGTTGCTGCTTCCTAGACCGATCGAAGCCTCCTAGAACTCTTCAGTGGTGGCCTCCGTCTCAGCACATTGCAATAATCCCACCAGAACTGTACTAGATGGGCTCCTGGGAACGAAAGAGGCAGCTGCTCTTGGTGCGTGTTTCAGGGCAGGGGGACAGTGACTCTTCGGATGAGGACGTGAGGCTTGGGAAACGAGCTCTGCAGACACAGAGATAATGCAGGGGGAGAGCTTCTCTCAAGGCTGCTGCCTCCAGGTGTTCATGGGACAGACCCTGGGAGCCGACAGGGTTTGGAAGTTGCGGGAGGAGCCAGGGAGCCTGGCCCAGTCCTTGATCCCATGAAGCAGCAGCAGGACAGAAGGGCTAGCCAACCCGAGGGTTTGCATTGCTCCAAGAGGCTTGCCCACCCCCAGAAGGGCACCCCCAGGATGATGGTGCCTAGAGTTATGGAAATGGAGGGTTCCTGAAAATAGTCTTCAGTTTGGGCTCAATGAACAGCTCTGTGCATGCTCAGAGGCTCCTTCTGGCTACAGCTTGCTGGAAGTGCACTGAAAATCAAGAGCATTTGCCCAAGAACTACCTGTTGTTTGAAAGAGAGAAGGGAACCCTAGCTCTCGACGTGGGCCATCTTAGTCAAGCTGGACCCAGCCAGTGCACTATCTTAAGCTGGGTAAAGGTTCCCTCCGCATCAACTACCAGGAGCAACAGCAGAAAAGAGCGCCTCTCCTTACGTCTTGCTTCCCAAATTCAGGAGCACTGAATCTTAGCCCCGTGGTGCAAACCCAGCCCATTGGTGGGCCAAAGACAGCGCTCTGGAGGGCTCCAGCTGGCTGAACCCCCTTTTTCTGGCCCCACCTCTTTCCCCACAACCACTGAGCAGGGCAGTCCCAAACTGTCAAAATGGGCAAAGATGTTCAGGAGCTCAAAGGAGCCACAAATGACAGGAGACATTTCTTCTGGGGAGGGGATGAGTATATGCGCCTTCTGCATTGCTCTGAAATTATAACCAATCTCTTCGCCCACATGCTAATGATACCCTCACATAGATTAGTCACCCCTTATTGCTCTTTTGCTGAATAAAACAAGCCAGCTAAAAATAGGTTCTCTCCCCCTTGCCCCACACGTCTCCCTGCCCTTTCAAATGCAGGGTGAGGGAGCCATGAGCCCAGCTTTAAAGGTACAGGCCTCCTGCCCTGAAGTAATCTAGGCTTGGGAAAGAGCGGGCTGCCAGCTTGGTTCTTCTCCATTCCTGCCTCGCTGCATTAGAATTCAGAAGAAGGCAAGGTGGTCTGTGAAGATCTTGGCCTCTGCCATGAGCCTCCGTCCTGCAAAGCATGGTGGGTGGGCAGCACGACCACCAGAACAGTGCTCAAAGAGCAAGCAGTGGGACCTAGACAAGAGCTCCACAAACAGCCCTAGCCTGGTGCGTCCCAGATGCTTTGGATAACAAAACCCAGCAGTTCTGGCCATTGGCTTTGCTGTCTGGGGCTGATGGGATCCTCAGCCATTTTCTAGCCTGTCTGTGGGCAGCAAATCCACTGTCGCCTGGCCAGACTCAAGCTCAGATCACTGCTAAGTGGCTTTGCCCTCCTACCAGCCTTCCCCAACCTGGTGGCATCCAGGTATGATGAATCTGAGCTCCTGTTGGCACAGCAATGGTCAGGAATGGTTCAAAGCATCTGGAGGATGCCCTGCCTGTGGAAAGTGACCTTACACACCCTCTCGCTCACCCACCGCTGCTGCCGCCACTGCTTCCCTGGCTTGGTTAGATTTATTCAGCCCTGCATCTTCTGTGCCCAGAGCAGCCTCTGCTCCCCCCAGCAGCTTAGTCCTCCAGGTCATTCCATCCGCACTCCAGACTCCTTCAGCCTGAGGCTGATGCTTGCCTGCCAGCCACAATTGCATTCCTCAGCACTTGATGCCAATCTAAGTCTCCCAATTTTTCACTGCAGGCTAGCATATTATAGGAGAAACCAGTTTACACTGCAAATTACTGGGTTGTCATTTTCTGTACACAACAGTCTGCCAAAAAAAAAAAAAAAAAATCAAAATGTGATCCAGAGACTAGGAGGCTTTTTATCTGGCAACCAAGTCCCCAGATCGGGCCTAGTGTGCTGCTTTTTGTGGTGAGAAGCAATGGACAAATGTAATAAACAAATAATAATAAGGCTATAGCAGAGGAATACAAAATTCTGCGTCATTACTCTATGTATACCACAGGTTTCTTCCTCTTGCAAGGAACCAAAGGCAGCTTACATATACCACAGGTTTCTTCCTCTTGCAAGGAACCAAAGGCAGCTTACATATACCACAGGTTTCTTCCTCTTGCAAGGAACCAAAGGCAGCTTACATATACCACAGGTTTCTTCCTCTTGCAAGGAACCAAAGGCAGCTTACATATACCACAGGTTTCTTCCTCTTGCAAGGAACCAAAGGAGGCTTATGCAGCCTGGTAATGGGCTCCCCATTTCTTTCTGCAAATGCGCATCCCGCTGCATTGTCATCCTGAAAATGGTATTTATCTCCTGCTCAGCTCTCTTAAATCAGGGAGGTGGAACTTCTTTCAGGTTGGGAACCAAAGCCCATTTCAGCAAAAAATCCCTGAGGCTGCATGGCACTGGGGCAGGGGAGCCAAAGGGGAAAGACAGGGGCATGGTCAGAAACAGCCATGCATTTCAGCTCCAAAGCATTTGCTGCCAGCATCCCGGCCTTAGGAGAACTTTTCCAAAGGGACAACGCTGGGTGAAAGCTAGGAAGCCGCTCGACAAACAGGAGGACAACAAAAGGGGGTACGGTCTTCTCAGGGCCTGGAGCACCCCAAGCAGGCTGGATTTGGCCCCACAAAGTCCGAGATGCTGCAGCCCAAATGTCCCCCGCATGTTTGCAAAACGGGGCCGGTTGCCTACTTTTCCCCACAGCCCGGCAGCACCTGCGCTCTACTCACCACTGTAACAGCATCGTTGAGCAAGGACTCGCCAAACACCAAGATATGCAGAAGCTCGTTGATGTGGATCTCCTCGAACACAGCCAGGACGGCAACGGGGTCCACTGCCGAGATGATGCTGCCAAAAAGCAGGTTGGCTATCAGGCCAATGTCCGTCAGACCAGCAACGCCGATCTGGCACACGCCAAACAGCAGCGACCCCACGAAGAACGCGTTCCACAGCGTGCCCACGACCGCGAAGATCAGGATCGTGCCCAAGTTCTCCGTGAACTGGCGCAGCGGCAGGAAGTAGCCCGCATCCAGGATGATGGGTGGGAGGAGGAAGAGGAAGAAGACATCTGAGCGGAGGACTGGGGGGTCCTCGCCCACGGCCTTGATCAGCCCTCCAACCAGCAGTCCAACGACGATGAGCAAGCAGCTCTCCGGCACGATGCGGGAAATTGTGGGGATCACATGGAATCCTGGAGGTGGGAAAAGACATGACACAGGTGAGTCTCTATTTGGGGGCATCAAGGTGCCCCCGCCAACCCTTCCTTTGCCCACAACTTTCTATGAAACTACAATAACAAAATTTTCCTAGAGTCACAGTAGGAAAAGGAAGGCAAGGGACCGAAACAGAAAAAGCTTGAAGAAATACAGAAGGTAATAATGTGATTCCAAAGCAACAGGATTCTGCAGCAAGAAAGTAATTGGATTCTATACCCCATATTAAATTACAAAAATTTGGACATATTTGCAGTAAGGCACCCTTTTCATTAATCCTTTTCAGACCATTGGGCTATCTAACTCAGCATTATCTGCCTCAATCTTTCCCAGCCACTGCCCTTCAGATGTGTTGGACTACAACTCCCACCATCCCCAGCCAGCATGGGAGTTGCAGTCCATCATAGCCAGAGTACACCAAGTTGAGAAAGGCTGGTCTACACACCGGACTGGTAGCAGTCTGTGCGTGCCTTCAGATAGTAGGATTTTCCAAACCTACCAGGAGTCACCAGCAACAGCTGAAAACTGCTGAAAATAAGGAGCCGCTACCACACAAAGGGCAACTCCTTTCTTTGGCTGCTGGTGGCCTACATTCTAACACACACCAGCCTGAGCAGTCAGCCTGGGAGCACTGGAAGATCTGGGTTCTAGTCCCCACTCAGCCATGAAGCCCACTTGGAGGACTTGGGGCCAGTCACAGCCTTGCCTACCTCACAGGGTTGTTGTTGTGAGGATATGAAAATTCTTAGAAAAGTTAGGTTAAAGATGGGGGACAACCAATGGATGAGCAGCCATGTGATGTTTACTGAATGCTGTGGGGCAGCAGTGGGGAAGAAAGAACTGAGTAGGGCAGGGAATGGAAAGGAGTGGACAGACTTAATATTATTGCTACTACCGCATCCGTATCCCTCCTCTGTTCCACAACAACCCTGTGAGGTAGATTAGGATAAGACTTGGTGACTGGCCCAAAGTCACCCCGTGAGCTTCATGGTCAAGTGGGGATTAGCACCCGGATCTCCCAAGTCCTGGTCCAACACTCTACCACTGCATCACATTAGCTCTCCTTCCTGAACAGAAAGTATTCCCTACTGCAACATTAGCTGTAGCTTCCCCTTGCAGAAGCGGAAAACCAAGGAGGGCTTCCTTCCTCGCAGAACCAAGGTAAGAATTTTTCTTGTCCCCCCAAACCCAGCCCTCCTTTTTCAGGGAAGACAAGTGGACGGCACAGCATGTTCTGTCCTCTAAATCCCCGGCAAAGGAACGAATTTTCAAGAGAGGCAGCAATTTTTAATCAACACCTCAGTTGCTTTGCTCTTTCCTGCTGAACTGTTGGGGCACATTAGACCATCTGTTCTGCTTACAACCTGTTGAGCTGCAAAATATACCATTTTGCTGAGACACCTTTGAGCGTCCATCAACACACACACACACACACACACAGAGCCAGAGTGCAACGGAAGCCTGTTTGAAGCCTTTTTTGTCCTCTTGCAAGACTTCCAGGAATATAACAGGCTGCTGGCAGGTGTCAGATCTAACTGAGATCGCATGGGGGCATGGTGGAGCACAGTGAACCCCCCCCCCACCACACACACACAGCGGCACCAGCTGCAGGGGCATCCACACCACTGCAATGGCACTGGTTCATACAAATAACAACTCCATGGACATCCACAGAGAGTCCAAGAAGCGTCGGACGAGGTCAAGAGAGACATAATGATGGGAATAGAAACAAATTATTCCTGAATACTTGTGCAAGAATGCAGTGGCACATTTATTTAATCGACATAATGCATGCAGCTCACAGAATTCGCCTTTGTTGCTGCAGAACGATAATATGTTTTAGTACACAATAGAGCTTGCTGAGCCCAGCTGGTGCAGTGCAATTATTCTGTACACTGCCAAGAAAACCCCAGACAGCAGTCCTGGGATGACAAGCGCCTCCACCAGCACAGAAGGCACTTCTCTGATACAGCAGCTCTGTACCTGGCTCCTTTGCACCGCGACATCCCGCTGCACTCTCTCAATCCTCATATACTAAAGGACAAGAATTCTGTGGAGTCATCCAAGGACAAAACGATGAGTCAGCCACTTGCTGCAACAGCTAGATGGAAAATATATACCCAATGGCATTTTAAAAGGAGCAAGTACAGAAAACACGGTAGGTTTGGACACCAACTTTATTTCCATCTCCACCTACTCCGCACTCCAAAGTAGAGAGGCTTTTGCAATATTGGAAGAAGAACAGTGGTCAAGAGGGGCAAATCTAATACCAGATATCCACTCCCATAAATAATGGTTGGTATTCAAACCAGTTTGCAGTGTGGTTTACTGCCAGGCAGACTGAACATGATAATAAAGCTGTACAGATTCTTCCTAAGCACTGAGGCCGAGAGAGAGAGAGAGAGAGAGAGAGAGGGAGGGAGAGAGGGAGAGACGGAGAGAGTATAAAGAAATTCAGTTGAAATCAGTGTTCCCTAACTTGCCCCCCCAACAGATGTGTTGGATTGCAGCTGTTCTAATTCTCATTCAGGATGATCATGGGAGTTGTAGTCCAACACACTGAGAAGATACAGGGTCTAATTGAAGGAGGACAAGAAAAATTAAAAGGGACTGACTAGAGCAGGTAGTCAGTAAACTGGTGACATAGCAGAAGATTTAGCCACCAAGAGAAGTTTGGCAGTCCCTTCCTCCAAGATATGCCCCTGGGCTCTACCATCTCAGCTTGCTGGGCTGTCATGAGATGAGCCAGTGCTGACAGACAGGGTCAAAGAATCAGAACCAGAATGCACGGAAGTATTCCAGAGCTGGAAAATCTTGTGCAGCCCTCCGAGGAAGCTTTTTATAGCCCTTGTAATCCAGGAAGGCCTGGGTGCTGGCCCTGGTGGCTGAAGCCAGTCCAGAGCCTGAGAACTGCATTGCCAGGAAGCGGTTCCAAGTTGCAGTTGAGTGATCCACCACATGGGGCAGCTGAAGGATCCCGATTCTAGTCCGGAAAGCTTCCAGCACAGAGCAGTGGAGATCACATGACACTCCTGCTTGACCCGAGCCTGTCAAAATTCCTCCTCCTTCGTGGTCCTGCACCTTGCACGCCCCAAGCCCCAAGTTTCTAACATTTTGCCTGCAAGAATTCTCAGCGCATGCAAAATTAGCACGACAAAAGGCAAATGGGAAGTTGGCAGCCAGTGCTAAGATCCCTTTAACTCCCATCAGCTGCCTGCAGACTTGTGAACTGCTCAAGTTGCTGGAGACTGCCAAAGTCACTTTCTTCTTACAAAAGGCAGAAAGTCAAGTATGAATTAAAAACTCAAGTCTAGCAATTATTACCGTCTCTCACATTGTCCCCACGGGCTGTCAAGATTCCATTAGGATGGAGCACTCCTGAGTTAATGAGAATGAAGGGTTCTAAGGCGTTTTTGTGATGTTCTAAAAATACACCAACATGCACTGCGCTTTCATTACACCTTTCATTTCTGCAAAATTCAGAACATCCAGTTGCTTTGCACCTCCCATGCTTTTATAACCAACGTGCCAACTAGTTTGCTACTATGAACGTTCCTCAGCGACATGCAGCCAAAGTCAGAGAGGAAAAAGCCAGAAAAAGCCCCAGCTAACAAACAAGGCATTTAGGCTACAGGAAGTCCAGCTAAATGCAGGCTTACACATTGCCGCTCGCCTGGTCTGCTGCAGCAAGTGAGAATTGGCTTCAGGTGAGTAGGCAGAGAAGGTCTTCCTTCTAACAACCAAACCAGCAGACTCCTCTTGGGCCCTGGCATAAACATTTTGATATTGTCTACCAATATCGCCTGAGGAGTTGCAGTTTCAAGCAAGGAGCAAACCTTCCCCAGGAACAATTGGCTCCCAGACAAACCCAGAAGTAGAGGTGATGCTAATAAGAGAATGTGTGAATATCTAAACTGGCGTGAGGATTGAAATGTCCAGAGGAAACCTTGCTAGAAAAGAAACTAACTGCAAGTTCCCCCAGAAAAACCTTCTCCAATGTGGACTGTTCCAGTGATGTTGGACATCAACTCCCATTAACCCCAACCAGCATGGCCATTGGTTGGGGATGATATGCACTGCAGTACAAAATAGAGAGACACACATTGGAGAAGGCTGTACTAGATGTATCTTTTAAAAACTGAGAATATTCAAATGTGCCTCCAAGCTCTTTGTTTATTTATAGTATTTTCATTCCAGCTCTTCAATCAGCAGCTCTTGGACTCACTCACAATCAGTTAAGCAAGACGGTCCTTGGCCACAGGCTTGTAATCTAAGCAGGCACAACACACAGGAAAAAAGAGTCAAGGAAGGAGGGAGAGCAATTAAGCAGGTCTTCCTCAGTGTTGGTGGAATGGCCCTGCATCTTCTCTATCTCCCACAGATGAAGGAGGCCATCTTCAGCAGGGCTCGCAGAATAACCATGCTCCTCCCTCTCCTCGGTACAGCTTGCTGGAATGGCATAATAGTAAGTGCCTGGTACTGTCAGGAGAGCTTATTTTCATGATTTCCCCCCAGCTGGGAAAGCAGAGATGCAGCACCAATACTGATGCTTCCCAGCAGTCATTCACGTCACTCGCTCATCACTGTAACCACGGGAACCTGCTCCTGCCAGCTAAAAGTTCCTGCAGGCTTTCAAAACTTTCCCCATTTCTGTAGACCAACTAAAGAGGTGGCATCACATGAAGCATCTTCCAGGTATGTCTGAGAGGGTCTGATCCCATTGGTAATATCCCACTGTACTTTTGGGAACCCCTCTTGGATGCACACCTTAACATGGTGAGGAAGTTGAGAGTGTGAGCAAAGCCAACAGGGATGTGACTAGGAGGCCAGATTCTCCACTAGTCTGATTTCCAGGCAGGGTCACCAATGGTGCAATGGTCAAAGCTGAGCCACCAGCCTAAGATGCCCCACTGCCTTCAGATGCAAAAGTCACATCAGCAGAAGAGAATGGCTATCTCTAAAGGTGACGGGGAAGAAAAACTTGGGCAGGGCACCTACTGGGAGGCAGTGGCAGCATGACGCTGGTGGAGGCACTTCCTCAGGCAACAACAGTGACACTCAAACTAAGTTTGGTTAACATTGTGCAGAAGAAGGCACTAGTAAGCCAGGTCTAAGTAATTCTTACTTTGTAAACCAAGAGGAGATAATCCAAAATTAAACAAGAGCCAGAAGATGAGACTCCCAGGAACATTCCACCGAAGACCAAGGCCGAAATCATTCCTAGTGCTTTATTTCTGATCATTTTGCATGAGTTTGAAAGCTGGGCAGTGAAGAAGGCTATAGAAAGAAAATGGATGAGTCCTGAGCATGGTGCTGGAGAAGCACTTTGCGAATACCCTGGAAAGACAGAAAGATGAGCAAGGGAGTCCCAGATCAAATCAAGCCGAGACTTTCCTTGGAAGCAAAAAGGACAAACTGAGGTTGTCCTACTCCAGACACATCACAAGAAAGCAAGATGCACAGGGAGGACATTGATGGTAGAAGAAATGAAAGGAAGAAGAACATGAGGAATACCAAGAGCTGAGCAGGACTGTCAAGGACAGAACATTTTTGAGAGTTTTCATTCATAGGGTTGCCGTAAGTCAGAGATGCTTGACAGCTCCTAACAGCATCACACACATAGAGATAATGTGTCACATCTAGCTGAAGTTTGTCCTCTTCTATATCTTCTATTTCAAAGGTATTTTACACCTTTTTCTTTTGCATTCCTTTCTTTGGAGGAGGATGGATTAAGAGAATCCGAACAGACTGCTAACTCATATTCTGACTGCAGTAAAATGCTTAGAGCCAAAATATGAGAAAAGCAATTCAATGCCATCCATGGAGAATAACTTTCATTATGGCAAATTGCTATGTAATTCTTTAAAATCTTACTATTTTTGCAATTAAAAACACAAATGTTATGCTTTAACCAATAGTGAATATCTTTTCTTATATACTGGAATATGAAAAAGAATAAAAGGCATTGATCCCAAGGCATTCATAGACCACACAGATACATCAAATTGCTACAGTACCAAAATGGTGCAACCAATGTCTGATTAAGTGAAAGTTAAAATTAAACAGGACTCATTCAAACATCAATAAACTTTTTTGGCCTCTAAGGATTCTGACTGAACACGTCTGTAATAACCTCATTAAATCAGAAATAGGGGAATTGTGGTTTTCCAGTTGCTGTTGAATGAAAGCTCCCATCATCCCTGGCCATTGCCCATGCTTGGCTGAGGCTGATAGGAATTGGAGCCCATCAGGTTGGTATCTGCCCAGGCAAAGCATGCTGACCATATTATGGGATTCTTAGACCTGTCCAACTGTTACATGTGTGTTCCATCCTCTGCCTCTGAAGGTAGAACCCAGGGAGAATTGCTAGCTCACTTATGCAAACAGTACTCAGTTTTAACTCATCTGCTGTTTAAGAGATGACCATAGAAAAGCTAGGCAAATGAAGTCAACATTTTATGAAAAGCTTAAATGTGCTAATGCAGCGATGCTCGACTGTCACAGTTAACTTTGCTAAAGTCTCATGCAAAACTGAGCCTGCACATACCTTCTCCCATGCCCTCTTCCAGATAAACATTAACAATTCGGTGGAAGGAGACTCCCTGCCTCCAAAAAGAACCCTCCATTAGGTGTGATTTTTTTACTCCCCTCAATCATATTTGGCGTCATTGTTTTCCCTGATTGCTGTTACGTTTGCCTTCTTCTAGATTTAGTCACATAGTTTATCGCAGCCAATCAGCAATCATGTAGTGAATGGGCTGACATTATGGCTGTATGGAACTGATGAGCTTCAGCTACTCAATGACATCACAGAGAGCAAATGAAGCCAATCAACAGGGTGACTAATATGGACTGCATTTGTATCATGTGGTCCTACATCAGGGATCACACCCCAAAATGAGAAAAAAGAGGGAAATATATGTGGCTAGATGACCCTCATGAAATACTGAACAGTGTTGACTCGACCTACAAAAAAATTGAGAGTAGTTACAATACTGGTAATATGTGCATTCTGTAATATTGGCAAAAAATGTTTCAAGTGCATCGAAGCTCTTGGATGTGCTTCAGAAAAATGTAAACCGTGGCTAAAAATCAATGCAAATTAGGAGGAAGAGACTGCTGTGGACAGATTTCTGGATTTAACAGGCCTTAGGGCTTTAATCTGTTCCATGAGCTACAGGCTGCTTTTTACAACCTCTCTTGCCTGGGGCCAGCCCCCTTTTCTTGGAACTCCCTTCCTGCTAAGGTTTATTTGAAAGAGGTAAACACTTAGTTCCTCTTCCAACCCTGCATTTGACCCTTCCAGTTTAATCTGCTGTTACAAAGCTTCCTTTACCTTGCCCCTTCTGTTCCGCCTTTCTTATTACATTTTAAGCCCCCAGGCAGGAAAACATCCAGTTGCAGGCACTATACAATGACAGGCCGATAAAGGACATCCAGACATCAAACCAGGTGGTGGTGTGCAGGGGAGAATTATTTTGTGTCCAATAAAGGATTGCAAGCTAGGCTGATTTTATGCAAAGCTGCTGAACTTTAAAGCCCTTCCTGGCCTGGAACCAACAACTGTAAAGAATGTAACTCTCCCTATTAGCTTCCCTACCCTGTTATCTTCTTTGTGGCTTTGAGCTCTGAATTCACTGCTGTTTATTTTAGCTTTCTTTTGCTGTAACTGTCTTGCAGTTTTATTGTAAGCCACCTTAAGTATGCGGAACTGTGGGGTGCAAATTTACAGATAACCAGATTGCTGATTAATAGGCCAGGACAACTACTTCGTACATCACAAATACTAAGGACACTCTCTCTCCCCACATCTCCCCCTACCACTCTCTGTTGAAGGATACCTCCACTCACTGTATCTGGTAAAGCAGAGCTCTTGTAAGAGCTGTATGACTCTTGCTTTTCTCTGCTGCAACAGACTTTACATAGCCACTGCTCCGGAATTTCTTAGCACTAGTACCTGGGAGATTTCATACTTGAAGGACACAGAGAATGGCAGTGTGTCCTTCAAAACTGCCATCTCTCATCCATGGGGAGAGCTTCTCTTTGAACTTACACTGCCAAAGTTGTCAAATATTTCATACTGGTGTTTCCAGTTTGAATTTTTCTGTAACTCAAGCCAACATTGTTAACAACTTTTATGAAAGTCACTCCTTGCTTGCATTCAGTTTGGGTGCATTTGTTAATGGCAGCCTTCCATGCACCACATGATCCTTGATTGGGTAGGACCATTTAAGATCAACCCAGTCAACATCCTTCTCTCTGCCAATCGGCCTCATTTGCCCTCTGTGATGTCATTATGCAGCCAAACCTGAGTAGCTGCAAAGAGCCATGACATCATCCAATTCACTGCATCAGGAAAAACCAGGTCATACCAGGTGTCCAGGTGCCCACTTTTCTCAACAGCGGCTGACAGTTATGGCTTTCCAGGGTTTCAGGTGGGAATCTTTCTCAGCCCTCCCTGGACACGCCAGGGACTGATCCAGGGACATTTTGCATGCAAAGCGTCCTCTCTGCAACCAAGTAATGACCCCTCCTTCACATTACTTGGGATAAACTCTGTGACTAGTCTCACAAGAAGAGAGTATGTGTGTGTGTTTGTGGCTGGAGCTACCTGGAGCAGAATGCAGTTTTGGGTGGGTGTCTCAAGGTGCTCTCTGGGGATCTTCCATCTCGTAGGAGTGTCTGTTTACCTCCACTTCTGTTCTGCCCATATATTTTCAATACCCAACAGCCCAGTTCAGATGCCACCGCCTTGGTCCAATAAACCACAGTCTGATGGCTTAATTCAAGGGTGTAGAATCTCTTCAATCCCACAATGCAAATTCAATTTTGGAGAAGATCCCAATGGTGGCAAAAGGGGCAAAGGGAAAAGCAATGAGATCAGAAATATGAGTCTGATTTAATTTAGAGTTCTTACTGCCAATAATTAAATTTCAGGGCAGGTGTTCCAGTCTTTCAGAATAAGGAAAAACTGTACAAAAGTCAAGACATCACCAAACAATAATAGGGCAAATAAGGTGGCCCAGCAGGAAACAAAAGAGAACCGGATTCGTCCCCAGGCTTGAGGATTCACACCTCTGCTATAGGTGACCTTCCAATTTCAGAGTTTGGGGCTTGGCAGCATGACTGCATTTTTCAAGTCTGCTAAACAAGAGCCCTCACTCTTCGGAGATCTCTAAGAGGAGGACGAGAGAGAAACATCCTAGCTGGCTTTTTTCTCATCTGGAAAAGCACAGTTACACCATGACTCACTCCCAATGCATGAGACCCATAAATAACCTTCAGTGCTAATAAGACACGAATTCAAACACCAGCCCAGCCTGCTCAGAACTCGTACTTTACAGCAGCTGCCAGAATGCAGCCAAATGCTATGCTGGTCACGAAGCCCAGCCTGGCTGGCTGCTCCTGCTCTTTAAATGGTCCGCCATGCAGAACTCCATCAAATCATTAACTGCCACAGCAGTCGAGGGAAAGGGATGGTTGTACGAGGACGATGCTTAAAAAATGGAAAAGGAAGCTAGGAAGTAGTATAAACTGAGCCGCAATTTAGCAGTGGTTAGGAATGAGGTCATATGAGCTTAAGGCGCTGTACACACATGCAGTGCAGGGTTGAACAGGTATTCTTAGGAGTCTGGTTCTAACACCTTGGCCATCTCTCTGTTCCCGTTTAAGTCCAGCCTGCCCAGCCCTGTGCTTCTTGAGCAAAAACAGACTACAATTCCAGCATTACCGAGCAGTGTCAGGGCTTGCTCCTCCCTAGGGTCTGTCTGTCTGTCTGTCTGTCTTATTTATTAATTAAAAGCTTTTCTATCCCATCCCCGACGTCTTGGGATGGCTACTCACCTCTGCTGTCTCACCTTCGGCTTTTTGCCTTCGGGATGATGTCCATTGCATCAAGAAGCCCTGTGACTAGAAAGCACATACACGAGTATGTATGACTTTCTTGCCTTCTTTACTGATCATCTGTAGCTGTTGGGAACTGGGGTTCCTCCTTCGTGCATTCAAAAGCCACAGCTCTTTTCAGAAGGCTCAGTCCTGTTCCATCAGTGGAAATCCACCAGTATGACTTTGGGATGTGACCCATCGACTCGTTACATACAGTGAAGTTTACTGCTGTTCATAAACTGAAGTGCAGGCTGTACGAGGCACATAATGCAGTGACATACAAATAAGCAGAACTATCAGCCTCAGCACATCCAGTTTATTTGCTTTATATAGATTTAAACATGCAAAATTGTATATCACTTTATACAGATTGAATTTTAAGCTTTAATATTAATGTTTAAAAACCCATAGACTTTTTAGCCTTTAAAACACGGTAACATTTTAAATATCAGATGTTAAAAATCAGATTTAAAATTTTAACAATTATTAAAAAATTTAAATATGCATTTTTAAAATGTGAAATGTTGCAGTATAAAACACCTGCCTCGAACCCAAGGAGGAGAATGTTACTTGTTGTTAGTCACAAAGTCATGCCCGACCCATCGCGACCCCATGGACAACATTCCTCCAGGCCTTCCTGTCCTCCACCATCCTCCGGACTTAAGCTCACACCGACTGCCCCAGTGACCCCATCTAGCCACCTCATCCTCTGCCATCCCCTTCTCCTTTTGCCGTCAATCATTTCCAGCATCAGAAAGTTACAGGCCCACTTAAAAGCTGAACCGATCCATCACGAACGTGGCCACCTCTCAGCACCGATTACTCTGCCTCACCTTCATTCCCAGCCAATCAGGCTGCTTTAGCCCACACATTATGGCTTGTGTCAGCATCCCATCTGTGACACTGATAACAGGCTTCAGTTGATCAATAAATACTGCCTCCTTAAACGTTCTCCTTTGCTATGCTGTGAGCCATTTCAGGCACAATGGAATCGCCATAGTCAAATGAGAAATACAGAGGTAGAAAAGCCAAGGCTGCGCTGCCATTGATGGACTACCCTTCCCATCATCTGCCACTGCAGTCTGGCTGGGGCTGCTTGGAACTGGCATTAGAGCTGGCATGTGTTTTAGATGTTAATCTGTCTTATATTTTTTGTAAATTAAACATTCTAGCTGCTTTAAATTTGCATGTTGGAATTTTTGTTTTAAATTTTTTTTGGATTTTTACTGTATCTTTTGTATTCAGTAAAAATCAGCTGTGAATTGCCTCGAAAGCTCCACCTATTGGGTGGCATGCAGATGAAATAAAAATTAAATAAATAGAGAATCATTTCCCAAAGCATGTATGAGTGCCAAGAAGCCCCCTGCCACAAATGGGCTACAACTAAGCTTAACAATGCAGTGTGTGCTTGACACTTATTTAAGAAATCCCGAACTCAGAAAGGGCAAAAATGGATGGCAGTTCCAACAGATGCTGGCGATTTCTAACTACCATATTTTTTGCTCTATAAGACGCACTTTCCCCCCCTCAAAAGTAAGGGGAAATGTCTGTGCGTCTTATAGAGCGAATATGTGTGTGCAGTAAGTCTGTCAGATGTGCAGCCCATGGGGAAGTGATGGGGAATGTGCCTGTGATTATGTGCCCATTTGATTCAGAATATTATTTTCTTGTTTTCCTCCTCTAAAAACTAGGTGCGTCTTATAGTCAGGTGCGTCTTATAGAGTGAAAAATACGGTAATCAATTCATTACCGGTAGATGTGAGTTTCTGGATGGACAGAGCAGCTGCAAGTGAAAGAAGCAACTGAAAGCCTTGTAGATTATAGAGTACTTTTGACCGAGTGAGGTTTTTCACGTGAAAAAGAAACATGGACAAGGAGTTAATAACAGACCTGACAGCAGCAGCAAACACAGAATAAATCACAAGAGCCGGAACACTGACAAAGTGCTGGTTTGTGAGTTCCTACAAAACAGCTCAGTTGGAGAAACTGATTGGATTGGACTAACAGAAATTTGGCTAAGAAGGAAAGGCTCTCAACTAAAATACATGCAAATATTATGGAGATTATTCTGTCAGTGGTTTTGATGAACACAGAACATGAGAGCATATTACAGCTGCATTGGCTGAATATGTTTATATTTCATAAGCCAGGAATACGCTGTCCAATCAAAACTCTTCAGGAATTGGGAAGGACAGGAGGAAGACTTTTCCAAGAACCCGCCCAGGATTAAATCACTCTTTTCTCATTCATGGAGAAATAAAAGGAAGCATTTTCCAAGCATGTTCTGCCTATTTTGTTGTTCAAATCCATTAAAAAGCAACACCGGGAGCATTAAAATAACTCAGAAATGAGGCTAGACCATCACAAAACTCAGTGTAAATCTTTGTGCTAGTAGATGTAATTGCACGGCCCATGGAAGGAACTAAGCTTCTGGCTCGTTGGGAAACATCAGTGCATTATTCTTTCTTTTATGGTCACGGTGTGATTTCAATGGCTGTAAACCAGGTTCAACATTCTTTCCGTTCCTCCCTCCCTCTCCCTCTCTGACCCCGTTCACATGATGACCATGGCTTGAAGTCGACACAGTGGCTTGCCTCACCTATAATGCATGCAGGCATGGGCTGCAAGCCCTTTGCATAATCAGCCACCCATGGTGTGCCATCTGAATGCTGGCAGTGTGGCTTGTTGGTCAGGAAACAGCAGCCCATGGATTATGTAAAGATTGTTTCCGCCTCCGATAAGCCTGGGATTGGGGATATCAAGCCGTCCCTGTGCAGGTGATTAAACAAATGTCACGCATTATATGCTGTAGCTTAAACAAGCTACCGTGGCGTATTTAAGCCATGGTGTATCATGCAAACTGCTCAACTCACTCTCTCATACACGCATGTGCATATAAAGAAACAAACTGATCAATGAATGTCAGGAAAATGCTTCAGAAGGCATTTTCCTGGGGTCTTAATACGTCGATCACCACCATCAGCTGGAAAAACACAATACGAAACAACCAATAAATCTAACAATGTAAAGTAAAAAGTCCAGACCATGTTCTCTACCCAAATGTGGTTGCTGAATTAGCACACAACCAAGTTAAACTGCACTAAGAATGCACATCAAGTCATAAAACATTTTAAGACCCTGCGGTTTTGCAATTTCAAACAGGCAATAACCAGCATGAAAAAGAGCCAGAGCCAAGAAGAGTTGAGCACAAGTCCAAGCAAAGAGAAAGAAATGCAAACGGTGATACAACTACCCAAGGCTCATTCCTGAAGAGCCATCTTTTAAGCTGATGTCGGAAAGCCTGAGCCAGCCACAGTTCAAATGGTGTGTGCAGGTCTAAACCTGTACAATTCTTACAGCAAAAAGAGGTGGGAGAAGACCTCTGCCTCCCTGCAGGAAGGCCCTCCAGACTCTGCAGTTCTTCAAGGATAAGTAATATATCAATGCCTTGGGGCTGAGATAGCAGAAAGACAGGCTCCTCTTATGTAAAACTGCCCTTGCTTAAGATCCTCCCTACATGCCCTTCTGTATGGCCCACCACCAAGACAGATTAGACTGGTCGACAAATAGGAGAGGCTTTCTCTGTGGCTGGTTTCCACCTGAGCAACTCCAATCTAAGGGAGATCAAACAGGGCCCTTCTTTGTTCAAGGTGAGACGAGCTCTTAAACCATTTTTGTTCCACCTGACACGCCAATATTTTAAAGATGAAATCTTATTCATGGTTAGAAAGAAAGGAGCCCTAGAATTCCCAGCACAGGCTCTTTCTGGCTCAACATCCATAGGACTGTACCCTGGATGCACTCTGCTTTACGCTCTCTCCCTCTCCCTCTCTCCTTTAAGATTCTCTCCTGCTCTTAATTCCATTTCAGTGATGGTTTTAATGCAAACCTATTTTGAGTTTTAAACTTGCAAGTCACCTTGACTTATCTGGGCAAAAAGATAAACCACAAATTGATAAACATACAAACATACACTTTTCATTGAAATTAATCCCTAACCAAGATTCAGCGCTGCATGTGGGGAAAGAATAAAAAGCATTGTACGAGAGGTTTATTCAAGAGCGTGACGTGCTATTATAACTTCCTTGACTAATCAAGCATAAATGATATCTGACATGCAAATATTTTACACTATTAGATATTATTCAGACTGAGTAACATGTGGTTAGTCACTCAACGCTTTACTGATGCAGGGAAAAAGAAGGAATGGGAGGTTGCTAAGGTGTGAGACCAAACTCTTGTCAGAGGACAGTCAAAGACAACGTAAGCGACAGGATGCGGCACCCCTGCTCTGCACCTCACCTAGGACTGGCAATGTCGTCACATCTCACATCACCTGTGCCAGACGTCATGAAGAAAGAGGCCAGGAAGAGATGCTGCAGAAACAACTCTGCTTAAAACACACACACACACACACACAGAGTTTTGCACACATCACCAACACTGTTGTGGGCCTAAGCAAGGATGTGCAAGCTGCAGCAATGTTGCCAAGATCACACACGGCATGTGAGTCACAATGTCTTTCCAGGGCCTGGCCAGGTTTCCTTCTATCCGTCTCCTGCTTTTCTCTCATGCCAAGATTGGGGAAATTGGGAGAACTGCTGCATTTAAGACCATCAGCAAGTAAGTCACACTTCAGTGCTGCAGAGGCGAGTTCTACCAGTTATAAGGGGAAACTGGCTTTCAAAGCCCTGCCTTGATTTAAGCTTTATGAGGCGAGACGATGGAGCCGGGAGTTAATGATTGGTGGTGCAGGGCCAGTAGGGAAAGCAGCCTCCCTGTAACCTCCCTCATTAAGAACCCCTTTCAGCTTGAGGGGCAAACTGCATTTCACAGCAGCTCTCAGGCTGCATTCCAGCGGTGGGAAGGGCCAAATGCATCGGGTCTTTGCAGAAAATACCAGCAAATTTTAGCTCAAGCATTAGAAGAGGCATTTTAGCCTTTTCACTGCCCATCAGGACTGATGAAACTGGGTTAGATGGTCCAGGGACTAGACCAATGGTCCACTGAGTTCCAATAGACTAGGGTTAAGTCTTGGTATTGTTATAAACACTCTTTCCTTTCTGTCAGAAGAGAAAAATATCCCAGGCAGGCAGAGACTTCTTTTTAAAACTTTATTGCAATAAAGGGAACAGAAAGGAATGGCTTCCTTTCCATTGCTCTGTTCCCCTGAGCACATGTTCACACACCCCCTTTGAACCCTGTTCCCGGCCGCTTGTTCCTTCCTCCTTTCCCCTAATTGGCTAATAGGGTACTGAGAAGTTACACTCCTTCCACCCGCCTACTCCACGCTGCCCCAACACCGGCCCTTCTTCCCAATCCAGCCCTGCCCCCGGTGGGCTACAATAGGCTCATTTTGTTCTGCCCAGCTTGTCAATTAAACAATCAGGAAGTATTTGGCCCTCCTGCTTACCTGTCTGTTTCCCCACACGTTCTGCTGTCTGATTTTGGCCCCTCCCCTCCTTTGGGCTAAGTAATTTTCTTTGTTACCCTTTTAAATCTCTTTACTCCCTTGTTTCAAATCATCCTTTCACACCTATCAGTATCTGGGCATTTCCTTTATTCCTACAGAGGCATAAAACAACAGGCTAAAAGACTCCAAATGAGGCACGGTCATAAGACGGTTAAGCGCCTTCCGGAAAACGCAGGCACAGCTAAGCTTCCAATGTACACCTGTTGCTCCTTCTTCACTAAACAACATGACCCAGAAAAAGTCCTGCTGCTGTCCCAGATACTGTCTGCAAAGAGCGGCTGAGCTGCTGAAATTGTATTTTTCTATAAAGGGAACAAAAAGGGGACATTTGTCTGGGAAGCTGCCCTTCTGAAGGATGTGGCAGCTCGATTGTTCCAACCGAAAGGAGTGCAACACACACACCACACACCCCTCCCTTCCCACCCTACCATCAGACACCAGCAAAGAGCCCCATTCTTAAGCAAGGTTAACTTCCAAGAGCTAAAATGATAGGGTTGGCTAGCCGTGCCTTTAAGGCCAAAGGATATTCAGAGTCCTGCCAAGCTGCATGTTTCCTTCCTTAAACCCTAGAGGGACAATATTCAAATTGGCACACATAAGGAAGGCTGTGTTGGGCCTCACTGTTTTGCCAGGTTGGTGGAAATCTTTGCAAAGCTTGATGCTGATTGGTTGGTTTGCTAGCCTAAAGCTGACTTTGAGTGTGAAATAAGTTTTCACTTCCAGAATTTCAATAAATTTAATTATATGTATATACCAAAAGAGCTCAAATTAGTGGTTCTCAAGTTCCCTTTTATCATATAATGTAGGGTAAGTTGAGAGAAATGGGGACTGGCCCACAGTCTCCCACTGAGCTTCAGGGGTTAACACAGAATAAAAAATGCACTGTACGAAAGATGCTCCTCCATGGAGTCCGATTGGGGCAGGACATGCTCTCCTATAAGAGAAGCATTTTCCAGGAAAGTCAAAGAAACTGGACTGACTTCTCACTACTTACGCACATTCCAGAAGGGCAGAAGCAACTGGTCATCTTAATGAAGGTGACGAATACTTAGAATTACAGTTTCCTCTTCTGAACACTCAAAGCTAAGATCTTTTAGAGGTCACACACATTCTCAGAAAAAGTAGCATTTCTTTTATCTGTAGAAAGCAGATGGGAGACTGGCCATCCCCCTTTGGGCCTTAAAATTAAATTCACAATGAGCAGGTTCAAGCAATTTCCTGCCAGTCAGAAGGGAGCACCTTTCTCCAGATCCCACCCACTCTGGCAAATACTGAATGCACAATAAAGGTAAAGGTTTCCCCTTGACATTACGTCCAGTCATGCCTGACTCTAGGGGGTGGTGCTCATCTCCGTTTCCTAGCCGAGGGAGCCAGCGTTTGTCCGCAGACAGTCTCCGTGGTCATGTGGACAGCATGACTAAACACCGAAGTGCACGGAACGCTGTTACCTGCCCACCGAAGTGGTACCTTTTTATCTACTTGCATTTGCATGCTTTCGAACTGCAAGGTTGGCAGGAGCTGGGACGGCGCACGGGAGCTCACCCCGTGTGCAGATTCGAACCGGCGACCTTTCGATCAACCAGCCCAGCAGCACAGCGGTTTAAACCACTGCGTCACCTGCAGTCCGAATGCACAATACTGTCCCTTAAAAATGAAGGGCTGCTGCAGGCAGGGGTGGGGAGGTGGACTGGGGAAGAAGCTCAGCAGGAACTGCATCGCCTTACGTGGCCACTTCCTGCCACCCACCTACATTTAACTTGGAGCATTTGGATCCCAGCACAGGCAGGGAAAGGGAAAGAAGGAAGGGCACCCAAGGTCAGGGGGAGGAATCGCTCTCGCCTGCCCCCACTACAGAAGATTGGCTCAGGAGGTGAAATGCCGAGGTGGGGGATCATTCTGGGACTGCAGTGAGGCAGGAGATAAAGCAGAGGGATTCAAGCCTCCCCAACCTCTTGGCACTTTTAAAAGTTTAATAGAAAACTATTTTTGTACCAAGCACTGTCCAGTCTGGACAGGCAGTGGATCTGCGCACTCCCATTACCCCCACAACCTTGCACGTTTCGCAAATATTTTTCCACGCACGTTCCTCCTGCTCAACCATGCATACAAGAAGAGAGCACTTCCAACATCAGAGAGCAAGGCTGTCCTCCTACAGGAGCATGGAGCTGCTTTTCAAAGGCACGGCCTCTGTCTGTGCATTAACAGGAGCAGCCCTGCCCTTTCCTTATTAATTTTTCCATTTTGTTGGCCAGTAATTCTTTACCCCACCCCCTCTGAAGATAAAGGTGCAGAGGCACGCAAGGCGACTTTCAGGGTGTTAACTGCCAGTTTGCAAATATACCTCTGTGCTAGTTTAGCTTTGCCGCACCCAAACAGGGTCCAAGCAAAAGGACATAGACATATTTGAGTTTTGGAATTGCTAGGGAAGCAATGGCTATGGAAGTACACATCGTCTTCATGGGCATGTAATTCTCATATGGCTGAGCTCAGTGGGAATCAGTTCTGTCTTCCCATATATAGCTACCCAGACCCTAAGGTCATCTACGAAGGCCCTTCTCTGGAAGCCACCTTTAAAGGGAGTAAAGAGGGCAGCCACAAGGGGAAGGGCCTTCTTGGCTGTGGCACCCCAACTCGGGAAGCAGCTCCCGAGGGAGGTGCAGCTGGTGTCAACCTTATATATATTTCAGTGGCAGGTCAAAACCTTTTTACTTTCCCCCTATTTTAACTTTTAAATACAATTATCCAATTGTACACTGGTTTTATGCACATTGGCATTGGTACATTGTGGATCAGCTGTTAAACTATTGTTATGTATTTTCATTATTTATTGTCAATTATTGTTTTGCTTGAATTTTGTTGGTCGTGTAGATGTCTTATGGACATCAGAGCTATTTCTTCGATATGATGTACTGTTTTTATATGGCTTTTAGCATACACCATTTTGAAAGCATGTTGCTAAAGAATGTTATAGAAAAGCTTAAATAAACAAATAAATGAATAAACAGAAACCGACTTCACAAAGCACGGATTGAATGAACTCTGTGTTATCACCAGCCCAAATCCGCAGGCCATTTTTCTCCTTACCTGCTTCTGCTTTTCAAATACATAAACATATTTTAAGCCTATAACTTAAAAGGGAGGGTAGCCCACTTGAAAAATTGAGGGGGAGACCAAAATACAGAACATGCAGCCGTTGATTCAGAGGAAAGCGAGTCTGAAGGCCGTGCAAAGGCAACGGAAAGTTAGGAGAAGGGGGATGTGCCAACTCCTACTTTTAGGTCTCTTTTTACAAAATTTGTCTTCTCAGTCATTCATTCTAAGTTGCTGCAGATGGATGGATGGATGGGATGGATGGATGGATGGAAGGAAGGAAGGAAGGAAGGAAGGAAGGAAGGAAGGAAGGAAAAGGCAGGCAGGCAGGCTATACTCCTCAAAGAGCCTATGTCTATAGAAGTTTCTCTTTTGAATTTTAAGCCACTCCTGCAGATAAGAAATCTTGAAGGCAAAGTCCTGCGTAAAAGGTACCTGGTAGAAACTGGCAGATACTGAAACATTGTGACTGCCCTGGGCCACCAGTTCCCTGCTACACAAAAAGCAAATATTTTATGAGAATGAAAGTAACTCCACCACAGGATCCTAACCTTAGCCGTATGGCCACCTAATTCATGATAGAAACAATAATAATCTTTAGCATTTCTATTGCTCCCCTTTACAAAAGAAAAAAAGATTCAAAGCTATTTCCATAATATCTCAACAACCTGTACAACAAACACAGGAAGGGAAGGGTCGAGGAGTGTTCTCCTGAGAGATAAGGCATTCTCCAGTCATATGCTTGGGATCCATACCTGTCCCCATCACCAGTTTCTGAGATACCGTATTTTTTGCTCTATAAGACTCATGTTTCCCCCCCTCAAAAGTAAGGGGAAATGTCTGTGCGTCTTATAGAACGAATATGTGTGTGCAGTAAGTCTGTCAGATGTGCAGCCCATGGGGAAGTGATGGGAATGTGCCTGTGATTATGTGCCCATTTGATTCAGAATGTATTTTTTTTTATCTTGTTTTCCTCCTCTAAAAACTAGGTGCGTCTTATGGTCAGGTGCGTCTTATAGAGCAAAAAATACGGTATTTATATTTAAGCTCCATATAGCTAATTCATATACTGTAGCTAATTACTACTCATCAGCCTATGCCCCCAGTGCAACCTCCTTCAACCAGAATCCTTCCAGTGCCCCTTGTCTCCCAGCGTGTTGAGGATGCTGGGAGCTACAGCTCAATGCATCTGCATGGCACCAGGTCGGGGCAGGTTGTGCAGTAGCTCCCAAATGAGTTAAGAGTGGAGACAGGACTCAGACTGGGGTATCCCGACTTACTGGACCAAGCACTATGTTACAATAGCCATGGATGGGCTCATGAGTCGCAGCGGGCTGTTGAGTCACGAGGACAAAGACCGTTCTGCAGTCATCAAGCCTTGTTTGAAGGCATCAAACCACCCAGACGACCCATAGCATGGTTTAGGGGCTTCTGCTCCCTTGAAGGGTGACCACCCTCGCTGCAGCTTCTCCAAAGTGCCCAGTCTACACACTGAAGGACTCTCACTGGTTTGCTATTCCTTTTTAAAAAGAAAAGAAATTTGTGTCCAAAATATATGCACTTTTTAAAAGGTGACTTGGACTTGCATAAGTGCACACTTGTCCGAAATGGGACACCTTGTCTTGGCAGTGTTCAGGTGGGAATCCGCTGTATACCCACCTGTATCTTGAGAAAACAGGAATGGCCAATTTACACGCTCATCAGAGTATTTTCCACTGTCATAGCTTCATGCATTGTCATGGAAAGATTTTACGCTGGGTTATGTCAAGGCCCTCCAACGGCCATTCTGCTCCATCCTTCCCCAATCTGCTGCCCTCAAGCATGCTGGGAGCTGTAGCCCAACACATCTGGAGGGCATCAAGTTGGAGAGGGTGCTCAGTTTTGATCAGTAATGGCTTGCTGCAGCCTAAATATGAACTTTTCCAGCCCTGCCACTTGGGTTTCTGGAGAGACCGGGGGCCAAACACCAGGCGCTTCCACATGCATAGAAGGTGCTTCACCACTGAAGCACAGAGGCAGGCACAGTTAGGAATGGAACAGAAAACAGAACTGCCAAAATCTTACTTCCCTTATACAGATCTTTGGTGCAGTTCTGGGCACCCTACTTGAAAAAGGACATTATTGCGTTAGAAAAAGTACAGAGAACAGCAACAAAAGTGATCAGGGGGATGGAATGGCTCTTTTATGATGAGCAGCTAGAACAACCAAGACTGTTCAGCTTAGAAAATTGGTTTGGAGAGAAGAATCTAACTGGATTACTCAGTCACTGGATTCAACTGGATTACTGAGTTGAAATTTATTAAGCCCAGGAAGAAAGTAGTCAGTAGTCAGTGCTCCAAAAAACCGTTAGGACAAGTCTGTTCGTTCTTTTGTGAGGGAGGGAGGGAGGAAAAAAAGAAACTGGCACTGTGATGAAGGCTATCTGCTCTTTAAAATTCCACTTGCAGCTTGTAATGAATTGTAGGTGCCACAATGAAGATGAGAAATGGCCATAGAATTGGCAATAACTGCAGAGAGTAGATTGCAGTCTTTAAGCAAGTATGTAATTCCTGCAAGCAAAAGACAAGGGGCAATCCTGATAAGAAGAAAAATAATAAAGGGAAAAGAGACAGAAGAGATCTGAATACCTCAAACCCTTTTATTTCTACAAGACTAAATTCCTTCTGAGACATGCACACTGAGTTGACTGTGGATGCTGACTGAGAGCACAAGACAGCTGTAGTCCAACTTATTTGAAGGGCACCATGTTTGGAAAAACTGTTCCAGATGATGGAAAATTAGCCAAAATGTTTTTGAGGAAGGATGGGCAAAGGGTGTAAAGGCAGAGCGTGATGCTAATGGGTGGCTTCCAAACAAATTCAATAAACAGATAAATAATCCCAAAAGTAGAAAGAAACAGTAAATGAATCTCTGATTTAATTGGGGAGGGACATGATGAAAAGCTGATAATTAAGAGTGCTTCTGAGACCTAGTTCTTAATGAACTACAGATGCACCACTTCAGATTGCAGGCGGGCATCTCACATAAATCGCTCTTCTCCCTTCTAAATAGACACATTCCTACGCATAGAAAACGAGCGTGCATGGAGATGGTTACACTACAGTTTCTCCTGAATTTTGTGGTTTTCTCCATTTAGCAGGAAATGTTAATGTTTGTGTGTGCGTGTGCACATGTGTGTGTTTACATGACTGACTGGAGCATTTTTTTGCTGTTTAAAGATGCACAGACCTGTGATCTGAAATGACATTGCTGTACTTGCTTTACTACAGACACAAGGGCAGCTGCTTCCCACATTCCCAGAAGCTGCATGGAGACTTGCTAGCTACACAAATTGCTGCCGAAAGGAAACCCCTAATGGCCCTAGATATTCAGGGATTATTTGAATAGGCTATGCCTTTCCCACACAAATTAACCCATGCATCAGGTTAAACGGAGCTTTCCTACTCACTTAGGAGCACCCAGCCCCTGTGAGTTACAAATTCCTGATCGCAGAGACCATGTTCTGCAGCCACAGACGAGATCTCCCAGCTTGAAAACAGTTTGGCTGGTACCTGGCATCCAGCTCTGATTAGTCAGCACCAAGATGCAAGACTCAGTGGAGGCATCCACAGAGAAGGAAGCTGGCTGCGAGGGGCACGCTAGTCAGACTGCACCTGCGCAGCTGTCCTTATCCATCGAAGGCCATTGCGTGAGCAGGGAAAGAGTGGGACCAGTGCACAGGCTCTGCCACCGCCTCTGTTGCCACCCTTGCTGCTCTCCTCATCCTGGGGGTGAATTTTGGGGCAGAGGGACAGGGCTCCACATTGCTCAGGTAGCCCTCCTGGATGTCAAAGACTGGGCTCACTTTGTCAGGTGTACAAAGGATGTCTCCAAAAGGCAGATGTGTACCGTATTTTTTGCTCTATAAGACGTGCCTGACCATAAGACGCACCTAGTTTTTAGAGGAGGAAAACAAGAAAAAAAATATTCGGAATCAAATGGGCACATAATCACAGGCACATTCCCCATCACTTCCCCATGGGCTGCACATCTGACAGACTTACTGCACACACACATTCGCTCTATAAGACGCACAGACATTTCCCCTTACTTTTGAGGGGGGAAAAAGTGAGTCTTATAGAGCAAAAAATACGGTAATATAGATACACATCACAACACCACCATCTGAGGGCCACGCAGTCTTCCCAGCCTGTGCTATTTTAACACTAGGACTGAAAAAGGAGAGCCTTGGTCCTGAAGAAGTCCTGGGCAAACAGAATCAAACTTAGGGAACATCTTAGCTCCACAGTGTCATGCTGGTGTTTCCAGGGTGGGCAGAGATGCCACCACTCAGAATTACAGAGAGACACTGAATAGATGCTTGTATTCTTTCTACACTAGCTGTGACTGGTGAGAGGGAGATGAGAGCACAATTCCCAGCTCTGAGATCGGAGCACTTCCGACCCCAGATCGGGGAATCCCAAGTATCCAGTAGCCCCACCAGACAATTTCTGGAGGCCAGAGAATTGGTTTCCAAGGGATGCTTTTGCACCACATTCCAGCCAACATGTTTTAACGTTCCAGAAAGTACAAAGTCAATGCAGTCCGTGCTTAATGACTGGAGGCAGACTGCAGTGCCTTGACAGTGAGGGCGTCATAAGTGCCTCGCTTCCCAGGCCCTGGCCTTGCTTTTCACTTGCCCTACTGTCACCTCTTATACTATATGGAAACTATGCAGGGAAAAAAAGCTCTGCAAGATTCATATACCAGATAAACAAAAGTGGAATGGAATGAAGGTCCAAATCATCAAACCAGTTTCAATAATGGAAAGTGAGAAGGGGAGCACCAAGTACTAAGTTTACAGATTGGCAGCGCCACTAAGCACCATTTCTGGAAATCGGAGCCATTGACTCATTTGCCAGCTCCCAACTTACATTGATTGAAAGGACAGCCTAACAGTTACATGCAAGCCAGAGACAGCCTGTATATTAACTTCCTCAATTCCAAGAACAAATTTAGAGGGGACTAGTTGATGAATGGCCTTACTTCCTGCAGCACATAGTAGTATACAAGGACACTTTCCAGAAAATGCTTGGAACAATTCCAACATCTTCAACCCTTCAAGAAAACCACTCTTGTTGAATCTAGTAACTCAGAGAGAGAGGTCTCCAGCTTCCGTGGCTGAGTAAAACATATTTGCACACTGTGGTGTGTGCAAGGGCTCCCACATGGGTTTTGTGCCATGCACAGATGCATCTGCCTTCCATGGGATTTCTGACCATGTTCTCTTACCATTAAGTGCTGAACAATGTTGCCAAAACTATATAAAACCCAGTTAAATAAATATTGTCTGTAGAATAAAACGAATAAATGTAAAACAACAGATGCACAAATTAAACAGCCTGAGGTGTTTGGAGACAGAACTATGAGTTCTCTTGAAATACAGCGTGGACTGATGTTTGCCTGTCTGTTGCACTGGCAGATCTGTTTATGTGGCACAACAGCTCACGCTGACTCTGCTTACCCACAGAGCTGCTGTGCTGCTCTGGACACCTGCAGGCACCATTTTTGCATGGCTCCCATGGACACCTGGCTTGCTGCAGACATCCCTCAAATAACCCATGGCTTGATTTAGGTTGAAATTAGTCTAACCATTAAACAACCCCTGCCATGTGGGCTTGCATGACTCAACAAGCCACAGCAAACTGGGCAATGGCAGGAACCATGCAAAAGTGGCGCCCGTGGGCATCCAGCATACTGCAATGGTCCCCACAGGTAGATTAAGCCACATGGGCTGTTGTGTCATGCAAATGCAGGTTCCTAGGTTGGGTTAACTGCATGCAGAGAAGTGAACATCTGTTTCTCTCCTCCTCCCAGCTTCCTGAAAGGGCCACAGACGGTGCCAGGAGGCCCCACAGAAGGAATGAGAGTTGATGTGCACATGTGCAGGAGAGGGAACCCCCAAGTCAGGCAGAGGAACCTCCCTCAAGTACAGCTCTTCCTCCCACAGAAAGGCCCTTCCTTTTCCAGAAGCCAGATCTTGGATCCAAGCCATTATTTCTTCGTCATATTACCAATACATCACTAGCAGAGAACAAAATGACAACAGTCAGACTGTTGGAGAGATAGAGACAGCGAGAAAGAGAGAACAACTCAGATAGAATGTAAAAGTCTGTAATGATGCTACATGCAGCATGATTTTATGCATGTTTACTTAGAAATAAGCGTGTCTAAGTTACTAATGAATCAGGCTGGGGCTGCGCATTGCATAATGACGGAGGCACAGTCTGTGCCGAGGGGAACGGTTCTCCTCTCCGTAATGGAGCAACACAGGACCTTGCTGTCATTGTGTCATGGGGTTTTGTGCCTACTCCTCTCCATGGCCTGCCACATACTGGGGGTAGAGACACTTGTGACAGGAGTGACATTGAGGGATTTACAACAAGACATTAAAAAAATATATAAAATGCACCTTATTAAAACATCATAAAAAGCTTACCATACAAAAATTAAAAAACAGGTTTAAAACAGATGCAAAAGTTACAATTACTTCAACAAGGGGGGTGGAATTACAGGCCATGAGAGCCGTATTAATGAACAATTATCCTTTACTAAAAAAAAAAACCTCTTTAAGAAGCAAGGATTGTAACCAACTAGAATCTCGAATGGCACTAGTCCAAAGAAAGCATACATTCACCTTCCCTACACTCTACAGCTGCTGAACTACAAGTCCCATGATCCCCAGACAGAATGGATCCTGCTGGTGGAGTAAGATGTGCATTGTCTTCCAACATGAGCGGAGGATGCCAGGTCAGGGAAGACTGGCCTAGGTCCTTTACCAAACCATCCCAGGAAGGGCTTTTGTTAATAGTCTGGTCACTTCCCAGTTCAGTTCTGTAGGTGAGAACTTAACTTTTAAAGTCTTTGAATACTTTATTTTAGTTTTAAGTTACTTGTTACATTTGCATACTGCCCAATGGCTGAAGCTCCAGGACAAGCAAGGACACCAAAGCAAGATACACATACTACCAGAGGGAAAGGAAGGGGCACGCAAGTGACTCCAGAGCTGTCCAGGCGGATGCAGTGGAGATAAACACAGCTAACACTCGTATGAAAGATAAACACACGGCCTTCGTCATCAGGCACAAGGGGAGAAATACATATTCAAGGGAGACAATCAGCACTTATATGTCCTAGTCAGAGTGACAAGCACTCACACTGAAAGCAGAAGAAAGATGCATTTATGAGCAGGCAGGGCAGCTGCAGGATGGCCAAAGAGCCCAAACCAAGATGCCGGGTCTCCAACAAAAGTAGTGTTTTCCCAGCACAATCAGGTACCCCAGAAACCGCCAGGTTGGGGTGGTGGTCCCTCTGGCTTTCTTAATTCGGGAGGGCTGCCGCTCTTGTGGGATTTCAGGCAAGGGCCCTCCCTGGAGCGTTCAGTGCCAGAGCGAGCCAAGCAGTTTGCACAGAGGGGAAAAGCAGGTGCTCTCTCACTGGACAACAGACTCGCCCCCTTTCAGTTCCAGCCCTCGCACACAGGCCTGCCAGGCCAGTTGAGCAGGCTGGCTCGCCAAGAGGGCAGCTGCGGGCCCAAAGAGAAGTGAGAGCTTCCCCAGGCCGTTCCGAGCAGCCGGCATTCCAAGGGAAGTGGCTTCTCAGGGCCAGCCCTGTGAGCTGAACAGAGCCGCTGCTTCAGCATGCAAGTTTTGGGGGTCATGGAAGGACATCAAATCATTGTCAGTTATTGGAGTGATGATTATTATGTTTGACTGGCAGAGTGAGAGAGAGAGAGGAGGAAGGCTGCTTTATACCAGGCCAGGCCATCTGTCAAACTAGCTCAGAGCTGTCCACCTGGACAGGTAGGGACACTGTATGGTTGCAGGCCAAGATCTTGTCTATCACATTATATTTTTGATTGTATGTTGCTCCTTTTATGAATTGCTGCACGGTGTCCACAGAACTTCAGCTATTGGGTGGTATCATAATAAAATTAATATATCGAACCTTTAAAGGAATGTTCCAGCCTGTCCATCAAGCTACAAGCGATAGTTCTCTCCATGCCAAAGTCTACCATGGCAAGCTGGGGCGAAGTCATTCCTGGGCTGCTCCTTGTGGGTGTAGCTTGCCAGAGGTGGCCCATGAATTACTGCGGCACTGCAGGGGGGCGGTTGCCTCCTTCTGCTTCTTCTTTTGCTTGCAGAATGATTTCTGGATAGAAGCACTGGCGCAGAAAAGCTTGATCCCCCTTGCTTCACCTTGATCCTCCATGAACCTTCCCTGTGCATGAGCCACACACACATAATAAGCAGACTTGTGAGTGAGCCTCCTGGCTCACTGCATTTGATGGCAGTGGAAGCTCTTGCTCCCAGGAAGGCCCTCCATGCAGATGTCGCAGGCAGCATCAAGGTGAATTGGTCCTGGCACAATTTTTGCCATTTGACCATTTGTGTGGAAGCCAAACCCATGACAACCATGAGGTGGGCCAGCCACTACACAGCCCCTTCGATGGAACACAAGCTCCTTCTCCGTGGAGGGCAAAGGGCAAAGATGGCCATACCATCAACTTAATACATATATCAAACAGTGAATGGGTTCTGACAATAGGCTCACCCATGCTCCAGGGTTGAGTGTGGGATGTCAAACTCAGGTTCTTATTGAAATGTGGGTTATTGTGTTCTCTGAACCCAGGTGCAGTAACAAAGCATGGCTTGTTAAGCAGCAAAACCCTACAAAGAGCACCCATCATTTGTTATTGGGTGGGGAACCATGGATTGTGGTTAACCAGACATGGTTTGTTAGCATGGCCTGGTTCAGACAGCGCAGTAACCCTGTTTCAGCAGCAACACACTCTCAACTACCAAGTTGTCTGAAGCAGCCAATGAAGCCAGCTGTTCTTTGCCGCAGGCCACTGAGCCCTCAAGCACAGCATCACCTCACCAGGCTCACAGCAGCGTCTCAGAGCAGGGGACTGAGTGCATCCTTGGCACGCAGCTGCTTCCAGATTCAGCCCCCGGACGTCTCCCGTGAGGAGGATGAGGTAGCAGGTGTCGGGAAAGACCACTGCATGGCAACTGGGAGAAGCTCTGCCGATTGCTGCGGACAGTCCTGCCTTGGACAAACAAATAAGCTCCTCAAGGCCTTAGACCGAGGGCTTTCCCAAACTAGCTGACATAGGTCATTTTGGCTAGAGACACTGGCGAACCTGGACCTTCTGCATGCAAAATGTGTGTGTGTGTGTGTGTGTGTGTGTGTGAACACATGTGTACCTAATTGATGCATGACACTGGAGAGAGCATCATGTCGCTTTCCTCCCTGCCCTTCCGCTGAGGTCCTTGGATAGCATGCTCCAGGTGGTTCCACATGGCCCTACAGCCCCACTGAGGCCCACCCAAGCAGGCCTCTTTGCAGTGGCTCCATGTCTCTCAAATTCTCTGCCTCTGGCAGTCAGACAAACACCAACACTGTGTTAATGAAAAAGAATCTCTATTTCAGGTAGACTTCCTGAACCAACCAGGCATGGTTCTCATTGATTCTCTCTTTATTTTTATGTATTATTTATTTATTTTATTTACATATTTATATGCCGTCCCCTTGCAAAGAAGCCTTATTCTCTTCATCTGCTATATCACTTTATTGTTTCCCACTCCAAAGCATCCACGCCAGAATGTGGGACAGCATATAAATACCATGAAGACATACAAAACGATAAATAATGGGAAACCTGTATCAAAGCACCAGCTGCACAGGCTGCTGTTGCCCACATTTTGGAATGGCTCTCCGCAACCCGGCAGCCTCCAGATGTGTTCAACTGGAAGTCCCATCATTCTCAGTCAGCCATTGCCTGGGGATGCTGGACGTTGTAGTCAGCACACCTCCAGGGCGCCAGAATGAGGAAGGCTCTTTCAGGCACTCCCCAGCTGTCACCTTCTGCCACACAACACAAGCTGTGGAGAGCCGCACTTCCCACAGGGGAGAACTGAAGCTTCATGAAACATTAAATATGAATGGCCATTCATGGTGACGCAGGGGGAAGAACTTGCATCTCGTGAAGGGGGCCATAATGCATCCTGCAAGAGCAGCTTTCTTTAGATTAGCCTGTTTTTCCTAAGTTAGCAGAGGGATTCTGCATTCCCACACAAAACTATACTAAGCAGCTTAGCTAGCACAAATGCTAGCACAAGTCTGGATGGAAAAAGCCTTGTTTGGGAACTGAGTTTGCACCCCACGGCAATGCAGAAACCTTTCTAGCACCGGTGTGCGTGAAATGCAAAACCAGCAAAACCAGCATTTAAACAACAGGAAAGCAAATGGATTTATGCACTCCAGAGACCAGGGGAAGGAGGAGAGAGTGACTATTTTCAGTAACATTTCCCCCAAACTGCAAACCAACACAGTCAATGTGACATCTGTTTATACTTCCGTAGCCTGGGCAGGCATGTATACCTGCAGAAGGACTGTTGGAGAACCCTGTAAAAGCTTTTGGGGATTTGGTATGCTCTTCACTTAAGCATCTTTGCAAAGCACATGCATTATATTACCCAGAAAGAAATGGAGATTCAACAGATTATGCTGAAGATATACAGCTAGAGCAGATTGTTGGGGGGAAATAAGTCATCAAAACCTATTACATCCGTTGAACTGGTAAAATCTAATAGGCAACAGTTGATAAATAACATTCCCGTAATAAAAAGGAACTCATGTTGGTCCCCAAGGCAAGATCCAAGATTTTTGACCATGATATCTTTTATTGTATGAAGCTTACTCCTTCTTTTCTTATGAGTTTGCTGGTGTTTTATTGCATTTTTACTCCAACTTTTCTATTTTTAAAATTTTCAATATTTTAACTTTCCTAAATTGCCCAGATAATCAAGTGCTGAAAGGAGGAATATAAAAGAGGTTTGAGATGTAGTACATCTCTTTTTATAACTATTTGCAGGATGAGGTAGTGAGTCCAAGCCTAACAAACAAGCCTAAACATGTTCTGTGCAATTCAAAATGCTAACAACATATGCAAAACTCTGGAAATGGGTGCAAAATTTAGCTTCTCAAGAACCTCATTTTTTAAAAAGAGAAAGTTTCTGGGCCTTGTGATTTATAACCATCCACCCCAAAATTTGTAGGTTGAAATCTCAGCAGGTATCCTATTCCCACGTACCCATTTGATTCTACCTACTTCTTAATAGACATGTTGCATAATAAACTTTTGGGAGATCCCATAGCAAGATTAGCTTCTCATGATGAAAAGAAACACATGAACTACTGAAAAGTGAAAATAAATTATGCAAATTTTCCCACCTTTACAAAGGCTGCTAACAACTTATGCTGTGCGTGTGTGTGTGTTTTAAAAAAACACCAAATATGGACAATTCTGCCCATTGCTATAACATCACTAGTTTCAGAATAAAGGCACAGGCTTTCTAGCTCTGCTTTTGCATGAGGTTATTGGGTTTAAGAAATAATGTTTCAAGGGCCCTTAAGCTACAAGAAGCAAGAGAAGGAAGAATCTTTTCCTCCCCCATCTACAATATTTACAGCACAAAGGTCTGGTAACTTGCTAAGCACGCATCCTCTTGCTCTGATGGGATTTCAGTTTTGATTTGAGCAAATTAAACCTTGGGGAGCGAAAGCACAAAAACTGTTTATTAGGCTGCTCCTGCAATTCATTTCTCGTTACTATTTACATTATTAAAAAAAGTTTCTTCCCTTAGTGTATTCAAGCCATTCATGAAGCAGCCAAGTGCAGAAAATGTACACAAAGATTTTTCCACAGCAATAGAACATAACCAGTTCATTGCCAGAACAAATCGCATAAACCAAAAGAATTAAGGCAGTGCACAGATGCATTAAACTGTTTTACCTTATCCACAATTCTGCATTATCCAAATGCTACATTCTGGTTAATCTTAAACTATATGATTAGTGGAGGAAAATCCAGCTTCATAAAGTTGGCGTATTGTCACTAATCATACTTAAGATGAACTCAAGTTTGCAGAGGATTGGCCCCGTGTAAGCAAACTTGCGTCAATCAAAACTAGAAGCTGGCCTGGAGGTGAAAGAATGATGCTTAGCTAGGAGTTTTGGATCGCCTCTGACCCAGTCTGGTAACAGTATTTTTCCCTGTGGTTTTGAACACATGCAAAATAGCAACAATAAGTTATGAGAGGCTGTCCAGGCAGTTTTCTGTATGAAAAAAAATCATGGTCCAAGCATCTTCATCATTCCAATTTAAAATTTTGCTACAAGCTTTCACTTTTTATAGAGCAACATAACGTTCTTCATATTTTCCAACTCTTCATTCATTAATGTCACGGCCTTGACACAGGCCATAAATTTAGGATTTCCCATTGAGACACTCAAGCTGTTGTTGTCTCTTCTAATAACAGCCCATGCCTCAAATAAATGATGATGCTGGATGTCATATTATATTGCAATGGAGCTGCCCCTAGTTAAGTCAAGTAGAGACACGAACATCCCTTGCGTAACTTGGTTACAGCCAATAAGCACTTCATATTTCTGAAGCTACCAGTTTGTGCGGTGGTTAATAGCTTCGAGAAGGTTTATTTGTTGGTAGGTTTGTCCTGATTGGACATTCAGCAGAGCTGGAAATCCTGGAATGAATCTATTTGGACAGGCATGTGGGAAGCAAGTTTTGAGGATCATGAAAAAGAAAGGAGGTGGGGAAGATGCAGTTTGTTTTGCTGGAGGGAGGAATAATGAGGACTATAATGCAGAAAGGACATTCTTAATCTCCTAAAATATTTAAGAGAGAGGTAGCTTGCCTCAGGCTGGCTCAGGTGTTCCTTTCCAGAGCTAGCCAGAATATGGCTTTACATCTGCACAAATGATCATAGTAACCAGGGTTAGATTCAGATAAGGTTTGCATTGGCTAGACAAATGTATGTTTTTAGGATACAAGCCCATGAATGTGTAGATAGGAAAAGAAATCCTACAACTCGCAGCATTCCTTGGCCAGCTGAACTGTCTAAAAAATGATAGGACTGCAGCCTTATTTTGCTCTCTCTCCTCTGTGAGGCATGCTGCGAGTTATAGGCCTCTTTGTCTAAGCTTGCGCTGGATTGCACATTAAATTTGTTTTAAAAATGACTTACGGTTTCACAAACTTGGTATATTGATAGGGAATTGCAGGTTTTCAAATTTAAGACTTCAGTCTCAAAAGGTTAAATAAATGAATACATGCATTTATTGCACTGTTTATCACTTTCTTGGATTTGGGAGACAAGATATTTGAAGTTTTGGAGCAAGGCGGCATAAACCCTCCAGTACAGCAATGCACATCCCCACCTACCCACCGCCCTCAATCCTGACCTGGGACAGTTTTATCAGGAAAGTGAGGCAGTGGTAGGAAGTGACCTCGAAGCACTGGGGCAACTTTCCCCAACCTGCTGCCTCGGAGCATGTTGGGACTCCATCCGCATCCTTCCCAGCTGGAAATGATGGCAGCTGTAGCATGACCCGGCCCTTTTGCATTGCTTTCATAGATGCTTTACTTCGTGTGTTTTAATTGGTTTTACTGTGTTTTATTTTGTTAATATGCTTTATGTATTGTAAGCTGCCTAGGAACCCCTAGTCAGTTATAGGTGGCCTATAAACACATGTATAAATACATACATAATGTATAAAATACATGTATAAATGACGTGCCTGGAGGGCACCTGGTTGGGGAAGGATGTGCTGGGATGTGTTGGGGAAGGATGAAGCTTTGAGTGTGATGCCCTGTAGCCTAGGCTAGCCTGCCCTGCCGGAGGTTTTTGTCTCATCACCAGCATCACAGCAGGAACCAACTGGCAATCTAATCAGCTTCTACAAATGAAAGGGTAGGGGGAACACGCCATCTTGCCTTTCACCCAAATCAGCCACATACCCTGGGTTGGCTTTGGAAGCCTGCCTAACTACAAAAGAAGAATGTGAGTTCGTTGTTACACTCATAATGAAAGCATGCATTCCTAGAACCCAGAATTAGTTCATAGTATTCATGAACCACAGCAAACCAGGAGATCGTTCAAATTCTTATAAAGCTGCAATCATGGGCAGTTAGGCTGCTTAAATCTCAAGCACAGCATCGTATTATTAAGCCAATCCATGAGACATCAGAAGATTTAAAAAGCGACCAAGGGAAGAGTTCTGGTTCTTCATTTTTAATTATGATGAGTTTCTCTCCATTCAAGAGGGAAAAGTCGTATGTCTCCATCCTAGCATGGTGAATTGCCATCAATCAATGTGATTTTGCATTAAAGCCCAGTTATTACAAATATTGATTTCATTTTAATGGGAAGGTCCTCGAAACTCAAGTGCGATTTTTCTATGGGACTCGTGCAGTAAGACAGTCCAATGGCTGCCACCTTGGATCATTTTAAAAGGGGATTAGGAGCAAAATTCTCAGGGACTCTGCTAGTCACGGAGCTTATGGGGAAATGCTGGGTTTACTGCTCAGTGCTTTACTGCTTTACTGCTCAGTGCCGCTTGCTGGGGAGCGCGAAGAGCAGGAGGCTGTTGCCTGTGGGATCTCCAGCAGCTTCTGGCCATTCGGGGTGAGAAGCAGGATGCCAGAAGAAATGCACCCTGCATCTGATCCGGCAGGGCTGTCGTCACGCTGGTTAACCATTCCAAGCGCTAGGAACACTGCCCGCCTTCTGGAGCTGGTGGCATTTCTGCAGTGCAACTATCCCAGGTTACAAAAATAGTACCTTGTGTAAAGCAACCTATGCAAATCTTGTCATACCCTCAGAAGCGCCTATTATGCTGCAGCACATGGGTCAGCCAGTCACAACTGCGTCTGTCTGGACACTGGGTCAGTCCGTCTGGCTGCAGGTGAAAGGGGAAAGCTACAAACTGTTAATTTTCAATAATAATAAAAGGCTGAAGCCAGATCTTTTCAGCACTCGTCTTCCTTGCCTAAATTACAGAGACAGATCCCCCCCCCCCCCGGCACCTTCCACAAAGCACAGATTGATGTCAGGTGGCTATTAAGAGTTGGGTTGCTGCCACCAGACTAACCCAATCTGCCAATCCTGATCCACACGAAACCCAAGGACTGCAAACAAACAAGAAAATAGTCCCTCTGCAATGAGTCACTCATTACAGCAAGCCCTGCTAGGCAGAAGCGCCGCATCAGCTGCTGATCTGACACCATACGCAGCCTGGCCAAGAGAAGAGACAGGAGCAAGGGAAGTGTGTCCAGAGGCTCCGTCTGAAAAAGCAAACACGCCGCCTAGTTTTGAGTAAAGAAGGTCTTTCTCAGAGTTGCTTGATGAGGAGTTGGGATGGAGGACTCCTCCCATCCACCACCTTCCAAGGAGAAGTCTAGTTGTACTCCACAGCCCTGGAGCTGGAGAGAAGGGGTGGTAGAAGGCACTGGGCACAGATCTTGTTCCTGAATAATGCCTCCCAACCTGATGCCTCTCAGCTGTGTTGGACTACAACTCCCATCTTTCCTAGCCCAGAAGCCTGTTGGGGACATGTCCCCACCAATGTTGAAAGCAGCAAAAGTGATGACCTTCAGCAGAAAGAGCTTCCCAGCTCCCACAAAAGCTATGGCAAGGAGTGTGCATGCATCCATGCACAGATGCACACACAGAGAGAGCATTAATTTCTCCTGGGCCTTTAGCAGCAGTTTGATCTGCCCAATCACCTGCTGGCATCTGCAGATCACACCACCATTAGAGTCACAGAAGGGGGCTTGGACAGAGACTCTGGCCATCGGCACTAGCTGGCCCTGCAGATAGTTCGGTGCCCAGCAGCTCCCGTTAAAGGAATCTCATGGAGCAGGTTGGAAGGAGCTCTGCCTGAGACCCTGCAGAGTCAGAGCAGCCCTCACAGGGTTAGATGCCCTGCTGGTCTGACTCCATCTGAGACAGATTCCAACATTCAAGCATGGAAATACATCTGGCAACCTACACCTTAGCAACTGCGAGCAGCTCCAGCCATTTCTCAGATGCAGGAGGGGTGGCGAGGCAGGAGAAAAGCTTTCCACCTACAAGCACATCCATCAGTATTGCAGACGGCAGTAGCTTTGTCCACTCATGAGAAAAAGCCCCAATTTCCCAATGCATTTCAGAAAAAATAGCTTCCTTCATCAAGGGCTTATCTTCTGTTGGATGCATGAAAGACCAACCTTCCTTTTTTCTTTTTCTTTTCCTTTTCCTCTTTTTCTTTTTTTTGGCAGAGAAATGTTGGGTGTGCAATAAAGGGCTTTCCATGGGTGCTTGAGGCACCCTCTGCTACTGGTTCTCCTTCCACATATGTGCCTTCCCCACTCGTTCCATCAGGGAGTGGCAATCCAGCACATCCGGAGGCTGGGGGAGGCTGACAGACAATCCTCCAGAGCAAGGGAAGCATCAAAAGTCACATGTGATGCAGCCTTTAAAAACAGAAAGTGTCATGTGACTTAAGGCTGATTTTTCACTCACAAGGAAGTTGGCTCCTAGAAGCATTTCTGGGAGCTGTTTGAAAAATAAGCACATCCAAAATTTTTAACGTATTGAGAAGAATTAGAATGCAGTGAAGCAGTAAAGAAATGAATGAATGAATGAATGAATGAAAGAAAGAAAGAAAGAAAGAAAGAAAGATGTTTTTGGGCCATATCTGTTCAAAATACTGAAAGCAAGCTCTGATATTACGCAGAACTCTTCCACAAGTATGTTTGTTCAAAACAAAGACATCCCCACAAAGAAGCTCTCTTGTTTGAACTGATGCTATAAAGTTGCATTCCTTTTTTTAAAGTGTGCAGTGTGGGGAGCTAAACTTTCTACCTCCAAGGAATCCTTTCCATGATGAATTATCTACTCAGACATCCCTGTGTTTGGCAAGGTGTTTCTGGGTTCATGCTCTGATGCTTACACACAAAGAGCAGACCGGGTGCAATTCCATACAAACAAAAATGGGACAAAATATTTTGACAAAAGGTGAGGGAAGACTGTCAGCTAGAACAAGATAAGGGAGCCAGACAGAAGGTGCAGCCCCAGTCACAAACATTAATTATTTGAGGTTCTCTGTGCCCAGCCAGGACTTGGCTGCTTGACAAAGTATCAAGGAACAGATGGGCTCATCTCTCGCAAGTGTCATCACATACCCAGAATCTGTAATATTTCAGTCTGATCTCCTAAAGAAAGATCTCTGGCCTAGCCAGATCAAGATCCCTTGCAAAGTTAGCTGAAACCCCTAGGCTGTGTTTCCCCAACCTGGTACCCAGCCTGGTACCATGTGCTGGATGTGGCAGCTGGAGAAGAGAGGGGTTGTACTCCAACACAACCAGTGGATACCATGTTGGGGGTTGCTGGCTGAGGCAATCCCCAAACCATCTTCCAATGATGTGCCATTACTCATCCACACATAGCTAAAAACTTCCTATGTCTGCACCCATTTTACTGGGTGTAGTTCACAGAGACCTACGACTTGATAAAGGGTCCATTTCTCAGCAGGAGTGGCCAAAATCCATCGAACTAGCTATCCATGTCATACAGCAAGCAGGGCCGGCTCTACCATGTGGTAGGTGAAGTGGTCATCCCAGGCAGCAGATGATAGGAGATGTCAGCAGCAAATTATTAGAGGAGAAACTTGTGTATCATATGGGTTGCTCTGCACCTCCTAAGTTAGTGTGTTGTCTTCAGGTACTGGGGAAGATACAACCACAACGTTGGTGTTTAAAACAGATTCATCTTCCAATCCAGGTGACTTTTGTGCATGGAATGGGAAGAAGCAGCATCTTGTTCTTTGCCTCCGACAGCAAAATGCTTTGGGCCACTCTGACAGCAAGGGTGAACTTCAAGTCCCCAGGCGAATTCCAGTCCTTCAGGGCTCCTGAGATGGTCCCACCCTTTTCCTCATGCCCCATGCCTGCTTCTCCTGATCGCAGTCATTGGATGGTTTCTGACTTTTGCGTGTTCCTACCTCCCCATTCTAAAAGTGGAAATTCTTTCTCCTAAGGCTTAGTTACGGGCAGATAACAGCCATAACCTAAAATATGCTGGCATTGTGGCCTTGCAGCTGGCAAGTTGATTGTGAAAAAATGAATAGGTGTTTTAGGCAGTAAGACTAACAGGTGCAGGGCCCCTAGTCTGGATTGTGACCACAGCAAGGGGTGGGGGGAGGTGTTGCAATCCCCCCCCCAGATCACCTCCCCCACTCTTACTTTAAAGTAAAAAAGAAGGATACAGCCAATAGCAACATCTACAAAGGAATGTCCAGCTTAATCCTAAAATAACTACTGCCAAAAATGGCAGTCGTGCATTGCCTCCCCACCCAGCCCTACAATTTTTTGCTGGACTCACTTGGAAATGTGAGGCACAAGGAAACACTGAAGAGCAGGACCTCACAGCACAAGTAAGCGCTACTTCAAGTAAAAGAGCAGTCACAGGGGGAGAACAAAACACACAACTTCTGGTTTCGCAGCAACCACAATTTTGTGTGTGAAAATACAGGCCTGCTTGTCACTTCTTTGGTAAAAACTTCGCGCTGGGTTATGTAATAACCATATCCTTTTGACTTTGTTTTTAAGTGTCAATCAATTTGAAGCAGTTGCAAGTTTATGTAATTTATGCAAGCTTTCATTAAAGTGTTCATGAAAACCAACTTGATGTCTGAAGGATCTGCTGAAGAGACTTTTCCCTTTGCCCAACTGGAATTCAATGACCTTATTTATTTTTCTTATCAAATAAAGGTTATTATTGATTAGCTGTTATAAGCTCTGACCTCTGGAATATCTAGCTTATATTGCTAGAGTTCTTCCTTCATTTCTTAATGTATAAAATGCATATGTGTGTGTTAGACATAAGAACCTGCTTGCCCTTTAAAATCATGCTGACTTCACACAAATGTGCCCTTGCAGAAGAGCGTGCAGAAAATGTAGCTACCTACCAAAGTCATAAAATTTCTGGTTTAAACTTCCACTGGTAGTTCGCCGTTTTCTGCAGTAATATTTTCATAGGTGCAATTTTAGCATTAAAAAGAGAGATAAGTGGACAGGATAAATTAACAAGGACAGAAAATGGAGCAGCATATTACCTTTCCACAAATACATAATGGGAATACACCAAGCCCTTTAACAGTACAGATGTTTTCACCTGGAGGTAAGATCATCATCTGAGTGCTAAAGAGGAATGAAAAGCAGACCAAAAAGATAGAGGGAAGATACAGGACAGGCCGTACCCCTTTCTCAAATTATTTTTGGCAGTCAACTGCATAAAACCTGCCAGCCCAGAGACACAGTTAGTACAACCGAATTAAAATAAGTGTGCTTTGAAAGAACAGTTAGCATTACTTTCTAAAACATGCTCAAGTACTTAAGGAGTATTCTCTTTTCTTTCTTCTCTTCCATTCTTTAAATGTTAGTCCCTTTCAAGTGTTAGACTCAGTCACTGGCATTGGGACTTACCTCCTACCATTTCATACATGCAAGCAAATATAAACACAGACCATAAACATGACACTGAGAAGGGCAAATTATTAGATAAAAATGCTTTGCCAGCAGCACAAGACAAAATGAGGTCTCTTCCAGTGCTGACACATCCGAGTTGTTTCCAACTCACCTACAATTGCCCATCTTGATACTACAATTAGACAGAGGAACAGCAATATTCAATTGCCTGTCTCAATACTACAATTAGATGATGAGCAGTGATAATTAAACACCCAGAGCAGAAGACATGGAAGCAGAGGTGATGCAAATATGGATCAAGGCCCTTTGGCTATACTTCTCCCACATCATTAAGACTGAAAATGTATCCATACAGCAACCACTTTTAGCAACCCATATTTATTTGGGAGACACAAGAGTTTGGAGCTAAATTGTTAGCCTGAACATTGCAATTGAAAGCTCTCAGCTAAGTCCACAAAACACTCCTAGGTAATTAACCATTTTGGTCTGACCGAACATTGGGATGTCTAGCAACCCATCAGAGAAGTGGCAACTTTATACGTGTTTGCAAACCTGCCAACCAGTCACAGAGGAACTTTTCTAACATCCTTATGGCTATTATTTATTAAATTTGTATTACAACTTTCCTCCAAAAATCACACACCAGGTCCCCACTTCCCAAAATTGTACATCATGGGTACTTTATTGGCTCTTAAGGCTGCTCAAAGATTTTGTTTGGCCCAAACCAACACAATTCATATGTCACAAACTAATGTGCAGCTCAGAATAGAGCTAATGTGTCAGTGAAGGTTGCAGGCTACAACCACACGTTCCTCAGCCCTAGTTTAATGTGCCATCCAAACCTTGGATCCCAACTTAACGAGCCTTTTGCAAATCAGGATGATGCCCAGGCTTGCAAATCCTGGGTCATTTGGAATCCAGAAACCTGGATCATGGGTCTTGATAGCACTCTAAGACTCCCGGAAGTTGTAGGATGTATTTTGTGCCTAAACATGCATAGACTTGCACCCTAAACAAACTCATTTTGGTGTATTCAGCCAGCCAAACTAACTAGAAATGCTAACCCAGAATGAGCAGCATATGAGCCATTCATGCTGAGCCATTCTGTATAGATGTGGCCAATGCTTCCAGATATCTCCATTAATTTAAAAAAGGAACATAAAGATGTTGTGGTTTTATTGTTTTACTGTCTTATTGTTTTATTGACTTATGTGTGGCTTTTGCCCATAAGCTGTCTTTTGGTTTGTGCAACTCATGAGTAACAAGGTACACACAGATAGACACTGCTAGGAACACTGTTGATGTAGAAACACGTACAGGACCAGAGAAACAAGAGTTAGGAAAACCTGTGAAAATATCTCCAAAGTAAAACAAGAACAACCATTTTCCCAGGACCAATTATGCAGTATTACAGCCCCAGAGGAGAAACACATGGTGAGATCAAATCCTCCCATGTGCTTTGGAAGTTAACCTTTTCCATCATCATTTGCAAAATTTAGCAACGGCTCACCCACTGGCTAAAATTCACTCCTGCAACTAAACAACCAGTTCCACAGAAACCATCATATGTTATGTATCTTCAGGGGGATTGCAAATCAAGCTGACAAATGAATAGCTTTACAAAAAGAGAGAGTCACAATGCCTTCTGGAAATCAAGCATGTGATATTTCTGCTGTTCCTTTGCCTAGCATAGTGCAGTACTCTGTAGAAATCTTGGATTATAACTCCCAGCAGTCTCCATGCTTGCTGGAAGATGCCACACTGGAGAAGTCTGTTCTAATGTCTGGGTAGTTTGTTCTAACATTTCTCCCCCTAGGAATTTCTCCCCACAAGCCCAGTTAAGTCATGGATGGGACTGTGAATTTGCTTGGCCCAAGACCAGATGTCCTCCATCCCTCCACCATTCTCTCATCCATCACCTGCAAAGTCAGAGGGAAAATCACCAATGTGTCCTCCTGAAAGAACTACAGAGGAAATGTTACTTAATTCATGTGCAGAAGGGAAAATGCATCTGCCTTTCCTCAGGCCCATCTGCTCAGGGTTGTTTACTTTAGCTTTGCAAGGTCTCAGGCAGAGAAAAATCATGAGCCATCACCACCCACCTGAGCTTTCTACCTGGAGATGCCATGGACTGAACTCAGGGACTTCTACTTGGAAAGCATCACCCAATTATAATCTGCCCACTAAGGCACTGAAGATGCCTTCAAGGTTCCTCCTTAGTGATATTTTGCAGAAATCCAATTGCCAAGGTTCAAACTGTTCTTCTCTTGGCTGCCGCTGGGTGATGGCAAAGAGAGTTCACCTGAAAGTATCTCCTGGTTCTGAGATTCCAACCAATACAATAATATTGCAATTTCATCCCCTACAGAAGCAGAGCTACCGAGGGGACCTCCTCTTTGTCCCAGGAAACTGAGGAAAATGAGTGTGCTGTCCAGACATCTGCCAACTCTCCTTTCTGTGGAACGCATCCACACATTACATGCTGGACTGGACTGCCAGAAAATTTCACTGAGAATCTGATTTTGTACTACTGGATCAAACTCTGCCACTCCATTGCTTGGGCTCAATTCACTAACCCTTTTAAGGAAGGAGTCTTGCAGTCAAGGAGCAAAATCCTAATGTTACATTTGCATGGGAATTTTGCTAAAGAATCCTAAATTATTCTGGACATGATTCATAAGCAACAGGGACTTGGAGACACCGAATAAACAAACGCGCATGCAGCAAACGTGGTAAAGGCAACGCGAGAGAGGGCCATTTAGAGGTGAGCGCAGAGACTGCCTCTGAGCCGCCCCAGACCCTCTTGTCTCCCTCTAGGGCAGGGATGGGGAACCTCAAGTCCAGAGGCCAAACCTGGCTCTGCAGAGTCCTCCAGAGAGCCACTGCCCGTTCCTGCAGCCCCACTCCATTTCCCCAAGTGCCAATCACTTGGTGGTTGGCCAGCCTTGGTGACGCTTTCGCGCTCCTCCTCGAAAGACTGACATGCCTTCTCCATGGATTAGTTACTGGCAGCGAGAGCTTTAGGCTAAGCCATGCTGGCATCTCCACGCTATGAGCCCTGCCCCTTTTGCTTCCAGCACCACCCACCGCTGAACGTGGCCCTCCAACCGGAACGGCCTCGGTGCCCCAGCCCCGCTCTCAGCCACTTTCTTTCCTTCCAGACCATCTCCACAGAACGCCTGCTCTTAGATATTGGTTGCTTTCGGTCTCTTAATCAAGAAGTAGGGAAGAATAATGTTACCATCTTTGGATTGTTACATAAAAACATATGAAGCCAAACTAACAACACTGGTTTTATTCAGCTTGGATTTCGCTACACCAGAGCTCTGCTAACCCCAAGTCCTCCAAATGCTTTGGACAGCAACTCAAACATCAACCATCGGCCACGCTGGCCGAGGCTCCTAGGAGTTGTATTCCAAAAGGCACCACTACACTGCCTGCCCCTGGTCTAAACAGGGATTGAAAGAGGCTCTGGAGAGTTTCAGGTGGGAGTCTTTCCCTGCCATTTTGGAGATCCACCTGGAGGAAGTCTGCTTGCAAGGCATGCCCTCCATTAGTAAATGTTGTTGTTGTTAGTCGCGAAGTCGTGTCCGACCCATCGCGACCCCATGGACAACATTCCTCCAGGCCCTCCTGTCTTCCGCCATCCCCCGGAGTCCACTCAAGCTCACACCAACCGCCTCAGTGACTCCATCCAGCCACCTCATCCTCTGCCGTCCCCTTCTTCTTTTGCCATCTATTGTTCCCAGCCATTAGTAAATATCCTCTTGATAACACAAGAAGAGAACAGCAATCAAAACTCAGCAAGCATTTAGCTGCAGAGATGATGAGTCCAGCTTAACATCTGGCAACGGAACATGCTGATTGTTTTCAAACAATTTAGAAATGTATCTTTGAATGAATGCAAATATGTAAATACCTGGGGCAAAATCTAAGGCAATTCCCCCTTCACGGGCCTCACTGTTAGGAATGAACAGGGTTCATGTGCAGCATTCATGCTTTTGCTTTTCAGCAAGGCATGTGCAACTGAATGGGCAACAACTGGACTAAGATACAATGGATGACCCTCGCTATTTTAGCTTTCCTGAGGTCAAGTCTTCTAGCTTAGTGGTTGGAAAGTATTAAGGGGAAGAAGGAATTCAACTAGGTTGAAGGAACTTTCACTAGTATCAATTTTTGTATGTTCAAATGCAAATACTCCACACAGAAAAGCCTCCAGGCATTCCCAGATAGTCTCCAGGCCCTCTGAAAGGCGCCCAGCTGGGGAAGGCTGATATACAAGTCAGAAGATGTGATCATACACTCATGTGGGGAAAGAAAGCACAAATGCTCAGTACACATAATGCGTGGACAGAGATGGGGGGGGGAATAGAAACATTGCTCCTGGGAATTAAAAAATGTAAACACTGACATGGGCTTTGGGAAAATTAAATACTATATTTGATGAATGCCTTCTTTGTTCATAGGTTGTATTTATGGTGGACCTAACTTTATTCTATGGATATTGTATACTGTATTGTTGTATTTCATTCCTTGATTGCATGTAAGCCACCCAGAGAGCCTATGGCTAATCAGGTGACATATAAATCAAATAATAATAACTGTATAAAGATAATTCATATTGTTCAAGATGTGACACATTCCATAATAAAGTTCCCATGGGTGGCTTCCCATTCCAGAAATCCCAGAAACAAGGATCCGTGCCTTTTTCATGCATGAATGCTATTGATTGGACCGGCTAGTAAGAAGCTAGTAAGATACCAAGAGAAGCCTCCAACCTGAAACAAGAGCATGCCAACTTACCCTTGCATATCAGGGAGCAAAGGCCTACAGGTAGGTTTCACCTGGTTCCCTTCCCCTGGTCTTGCCCTCTTCCCTCCGCCAATCATTTGGTCATTTCCCATCTTTTGTGAGTTCCCCCCTATTCTAAAAGGTTGAGATACCTCTTCAAAGGTTTACTTACCGGTAGCAAGAGCTTTAAGACACAATCCTATGCATGTTCAGATGAAAAAAAAGGCACAGCTGGGTAGGACACACTGGGAGCTGCAAACCTTTCTTCTGTCTAAACATAAGGCACATTTCCAGAATATTATAGATATTACAGAATAGATGCATCCTTAAACTACAATATTCTGGAAATGTGTCTCACTCCTTTTGACACCCCGCAGTGGAAGCACCCCAAAGTGCTTCTCTGAAGGAGTCTACCACCCCTGCTGCAAACTCTTGGAAGCATCATCCGATGCTTTGCGTGTGTGACCATGTGTGTCAGACCCCCCAGCGACACCACGGTAGGAACGCACCCTGCCTGACACTAAAGCCCAAGTATTCACTCTGCTTCAAACGTCCTGACGTTCCGGACGCTCTCCAGAGCAGAGGGAGCAACAATTTCATGGCAACGGGGTGCGAGGACACATTTCGCGAGCTCCTTTGCAGTGTGCGGCCCTTTCACACGTCTGTACTTACACACAGAGGGAGCGTACATACCCAGTTTCATGAGGCATGCCAGCAGGATCCAGAGCGCGATCTCAAAGGGGACCCGCACGCTTTTGTACTGGATACCCACGACAGGAAAAGGTTTCCGGTGCTTGCCATGTCCACCGGCCGAGGTGTTCTGGGAGTGTGTGGATACCGGATGAAGCTCCTGGGATGCCGGGGGAGCCGCAGTGATGCTCTCGATCACAGAGATGAGTGCCTTTGAGGAGTGCGAGGGTGGCGTAACCTCCATGGGGGCTTCATGGCCGTTCAGCACAGGTAGCAGCCCCAGGAGAGCTGTGATCCCAAACAGGAAGGGCAGAGTACGGAAAGAGCAAGGAGTCCCCAGGAGTTTTGCCTGCATTTTCCTCCTCTTCCCCAGAAAACGGGCAGATCTGCTGCCCTGGGACTGCTTCTTCCCTAAACTAAATAAACCCCAAACAAAAAAATGCTGAGAGCAGCCTGCTTGCAGGGAAGCCCTTCATTAGACGAGGGGGGCAGCGAAATGAAATCTAAACCAAGGCTGATCTTGTAAAGCGCTCATCATAGAGAAGTCCAGATTAAAATGGGGTACTTTCCCCCCTCGACCCCCAAAACAAGAATCCCTGCAGTATTTTCTCCCCCAAGGAGAGTGAGAAAAGAAAACTTAGAGCCCGCTGAGTTAAAAAAGGGGGTGGTGGAGGAGTTCAAATTCTCTCTCTAAAGGGAGGGCGACTTACGATTGGGCATCCCTCCCCGAAAAAGGCTCGGAGGCAGCTCCGAGAGAAGCCAGAAGAAGCCGCCAGTCAGCGGTCCGGGACAGCGGGGAAGGGCGATCAGGCGCCCGCCAAGGAAGGGGCAGCGGCGGCGGCAGCCCTCCTGCGCCGCAGAGCCAAGGGCAAGCGGCGGCGAGAGCGGCAAGGGCGGCACGGGGACGCGCGGGGGGCGCAGGCGAGAGTCCCCTGGAGAGGCCGCCGCTGCGTGGCCGCGGAGAAGCGGGCGCCGGGGAGAAGCCGGCAGGCAGGCAGGCAGGCAGGCAGGCGGGGAGGCCGGCCGGGCGGGGCGCGGGCGGGGGACGGACGAGGAAGCGGCTCCTGTTCCGGGTGCTCGTGTGCTGCAGCGCGGCGCCTCCGCCCGGCCCGGCCCGGCCGCCGCTCCGCCTTCTTCGCTCGCCTCGCTCGGAGCTCCCGCTCGCCCGCGCCCCGTCCAGCCCGGTCTGCGCCCGAGACAAGGGCGCCGCGGGAGAGGCAGAAGCGAGGGCGCGGAGGCGGAGGCGCCGCGGCTGCGGCCACAGCAGCCTCCACCGGCTGGGAGCAGCACTACACGGGAGCCCGCCTTCTCGCCGCAGCCCCCTCCGCCCTCAGCGCGCTTGCCGGTCCCGGCGCGGGCGAGCCGGTCGTGGGGAAGGGCGCGAGAGCGGGACGCGCGTCCCGAGCTCGCTCGCTCGCTCGCTCCGGAGGGCCTCGGGCAGGCGCTCCCCGTCAGCTCCGTCCCGGTAAAGGGGCAGCCTTTCCGCCTCGCTCCCTTTATCTTACGCAAGGCGGGCATGGGAGACGCCGTGAGACAAAGACAGCTACGCCAATGGGATGGATGCGTTGCAGAAGTGGGCCGCCTGCCGCCCGCGAGAGCGCACGGCCCCCAAACGGGCGGGGGGGCGATGGGGCAGCGCTGCCGCGGGAGCCTGCGCCTGCGGGAGGGCGTCTGTCCCGCCGCCCTGCCGGGGGCGCCGGGGGCCCGCGGTGCCCGGGATCGGCTGGCTTTTGGCCCGCGTGCGCCTCGCCTCCTGCTGCTCAGTCCTGAACCTTTCTGAGCGGTTCGTGCGCTCGCTCGCTGGAACCAAACGCCTGCCTTTCCCCCTTTTACAGACGGGCTTTCGTGAGGAGAAGGGTCCTGTGAAGACACGCAGGGAGCCTTCGCAGCAGATCCAAAGCGCCGCATGCGGTTCTCTGGGCCTGAGCCCGGATTTTTTACGCATTTCACACCGGGAGCCAGAGGGCGCCTTGAAGATCCCGCCAAAACCTCCTCGCTTTCACCGGCGGGATGGTAATCGACACAGCTCCTCCAAACTAAATAAATGAGTCACTGAGCCTGAGTTGTCTCACAAAAAGTTTTGCTTAAAAGGAGAGAAGGCGCTTACATCACCGACGTTGTAATGTCTTGAAATGACCTCCAAACCACAGCCTTCCTCCAGTTTGGTGCTCCTGAAGTGAGCTGAGTAATCCTGCTACTGTTTGTAGACCCAATGCAGGGCGAAGCTGCCTCCGGGATAATAATATATATATTATTTAAAGATGTCCAAGTGAGCGTCACAAATTTCCAAGGTGGCCCACTAACCAAAGCTGTGGAATGGCCTCCCAAAGGAAGCTTGCTAGTCTCCCAGGCTGCCATCTTCTTGTGACTCCACTAAGGTTTCCTGTTTGCTCAAGCCTTCGCAAGATCAAGTGGTTTTAGGAAATCATCCTATGCATGTTTAGGCAGGGAAAAAGTCCCAGTACTGGCTGGGATCTGCTGGCACTTTTGCCACTTCCTGACAGACTTTGCACTTGGTAAACTACACAGCCAAGGGGAAAGTTGGGGCATCCTGGTTTCCCCCAAAACCCCAGGGATCTTGCTTGAAGCAGAGAAAATTGAGGGGTATCTCCCAAAACATTTTCCAGGTCCTTGGGGTTTTTTAGGGGGACCTTGTACCTTTCTGTTATCCTCCCGTGAGGGCAGCCCAGGGCACACAAGTGCCTCACAAAGATTCCCACAAGGATTCTGCTGCAGTGGATGCTTTGCACAAAGGCACGCACATGCACACGCCCTTACAGAATCCCCAGTCTGTCTCGACCACCGAGGCTTTGTTGCAATGGGGGCAGCATACAAATGTTTTAAACAAATAAATAAATAAAAATACACCAAAAATAGTTAGCAGTGGGCTACCATGCTGTAAATTGGCACATATGCTGCAGACAAGTGTCCTTGCCAAGTTACAACTTCGTAGCACACTGCTATTTTTTTTCAAAATTCTTTTTTTAAAAGTGTTGGGACACAGATAATACAGAGACGCTTTTCTTAAAAGACAAGCTGCAGCCAGTGCTAAATGGCTTTCTGCCACTCAGGAAGCATCCTGGTATTCTAGCAATATCCCCTGGGATACCGCAGGGATACTGCAAGGGAATGGAAAAGGGGGCAGAAGGAGGCAGAACCCCTGCCTAATTGTCTATCAGCTGCAGAAGGACTTTCAGCCACACTGTGTGTGGTCAAAATTCCCAGTGGATTTAACATGTTGTGCAAGCCCAGCCTGGTTCTCCCACCTGGCCCTCTGGAGAGCTTCAGGTGAATGGAGGACAGCTGGGAACAAAGGCCATGCTCAGGGCTGGTTTGGGAGCATACCTTGGCATCCTCGGCAAGGCATTCCTGTGGCAGGATGCCTCGGGCTGTGGGAAGAGAGTTTCCTGTGGCATTTCACTCCACCCTGAAAGCACCCAATTCCACCTGATCGCAGATGCTTGGTCAGGTGGGGTTGAGATACTATGATCCGGAGTGGCGATGACTCAGGACCAGAGCGCCTGCATTGCAGGTAGAAGGTCCCCCATTTGAGCCTGGCTTCTCCTGGAGGAATTCTCAGGAGACGCAGGATAAGACAGCTCCCCATGTTCAGAGGCTCTCAGGAGCCTAGCACCTTCCTGATCTGAGCAGCTACATTTCATTTGCAATACCTCTATTTTTACATGCTGTGTTTTCTTTCTTTTGTTAGCTGCTTAGTCCTCAGAGCAGTTTCGGGTGCGGTGTTTGCATAAAGAGACAGAGAAAAGCCCTACCCCTCTCCCAGCATGGTTTCGACTTGCCCCTTTGGTGCTGAAACGTGGCCAATCCATGCTTAGAAACGAATTGAAAGACAAGACTATTTTCCTTGCTTTCTTGAGAGAACCCACACTCGCAGAGAAGCAAAAGGCAATATAAAGTGGTTCTCATACATTGTGGTCACAGCACAAACCCTCTGTGGGCAAGCTCTAAAATCCACGGCTCAAACCGATTTCCCTGCAGAGCACGAGACCACATAAGCCAGTTTAGCCCTTAGGAAGCCAGTTTTGCTTCCATACATTAAGGTATTAAATGGGCTACTTTTTTGGATCAAACGCAACCACATTCACGCAGCCAAAGGAGTTCACGCGTCCTGTGCACTGTGGAGCTTGCCGCTTTGCTGCCAGACTCTTAAAATGGCATGTGGCTTTGTGACACACCACACACCCATTACAGAAAACCCTTGTACATAGAAGCCGAGATGGAATTGGCGTAATCTGTCTTGTGATACTTGCATGCTGTCTATCTTCCAAGCAGTTCATGGCAGTACACACGGTTCTCGCAAATGTTACCCTCACAATAATCTTGCGAAGTTGATTAGGCCAACAGATCGTGACTGCCCGCTGCCTGTTCAGGTGTGCTGGAAAATGCTGTCCTATTGCTAGTGCCAAAGTAAGATTCAGCTGCCATTCCAGTCTTTTGACCTGCATATGGAATGAGGAATCTCATGGCCTCCAGGAGTAAAATGTCTCGGGCTGGCCCTGATTACCATCATCAATTTATTAGTCAATCTATCATAAAACAGAATAAAACTGATTACCAATAATGCAATAACAACAATAATCGGAACACAGGCATATTTACTTCATAGCATTAAATGTCTAGAGTTATTAATATTTTAAAAACATATTCAAAGTCCATCTATTTACCTGGAAAATTAGGAATTTTCTTATGAAAAAAAGAAGGGCAGCAAATACCTTTTTTGATGTACCGTATCCTCTTTTTGAGATGGGATTGGAAGGTGGGCTTCTGTTCGACCAGAGGAGGCACCTTCTAAGGGCCTGGGACCAATTCTGCTGAACCTTCGAAGCAAGACCTCAGCCGGGTTGCTCTGACTGCGCGCTCCCTTCAGCTTGCGTGGCCTGAAGGCCATATGTGACCCTCACCCCGCCTTTTACGCTGCCCCCCACTTCTGAATTTGCAGCAGCGAATTTGCAGCAGCCGAAAGGGCCACCCAAGCCAAAAGAAAAGAGCTTGTGCCTTGTTTTGAACCAAATCGGCCCTTTTTCACCACTGCAACCTGGCAGAGGTGGGGGGCACACAGAAGACCCAGAAGTACAAGTTGCTTGTGGGCTGGGACATGGCCACCCCTGCTTTCCATGGCTGAAGCGAATGAGCCATTGGAAGCAGGGCTCTGAAGTGAAAAGGAAGAGGCACCTTGTCTATTCAGCTTTGGTTACTTACTTGGCTTTGTGAGAGTGATAAAAGACATTTCTATTATTTAAAAGGAAAATTAAGCACATTGTTACATATCCAGTGTAGAGCCAACTACATGCATGATTAATGTTGACAGAGTTAACAGAAGCAACAAAGATTTCTTGGTACATCTGGGTGTAGGGTAGCTTTGGGTTTTGGGCAGTAGCAAAACGAAATACGCCAGCCACAATCTTAACTAGTACAACTGAGCTTATTTAAACCGTACTAGTCTTAAAAGATCTATACCAGTCGCATGTTTACTTCTGGGGCTAGTTCCAGGTGACAGTCCAGAACTTCAAAGCCATAAACATTTCTTGCAAATGGTTTTCTTATCATAAATTCCCTTGCAACAGCAACAGAATGAGTTTTTGCTGTGGCACCTCTCCGTGGAAAATCCATTGTATTAGTTTTGGTCCCAAATCAAGTCATTTATATTTTCCCAGGCATTTTAATTTGACAAATGGCTTAGCCTGACATATTAGTGCTGGTCATTTTATTGTTAAACGTTAACAATATTGTTAACATTTTAGGCTGTGTGAGGGGCTTAGAATAGATGTGTGATTCATCATCTTGTAATATAGTAGATGAAAGGCAACACTCCCAGAGTTCTCTCAGGTTTTTAATAAATACATAAACAAACAGAATAGATGGATAACTGGGCGAACATTCATTTAAGCATTGTTTTTAAAAAGTTTTTAAAAGGTAGACACCCCTCCTGATGCACACTGGGAGAGGCAAGGCTAGAGGTTTCAGCCCCTATGCAACTTGTGGGTGTTTGTCTCATTTCTGGCAGACTTATGGAGCACCTGAAGAATTCACTGTCAACTCTGCTTTCATTTTACATTTGCCTTCCCCTTAAGTGCACCCACGGTTACAACCATAATAATTCAATAAACCATTTGAAGTGTTTAATCCTACACTGACTTGCAACCTTGGAATTTTCCATGGTTTCTGCCCTTATTTAAATGCTTGTAGATAATACAGCTTTTGGGACTGCAGGTGGCGTAGTGGTTTAAACCGCTGTGCTGCTGGGCTGGTTGATCGAAAGGTTGCCGGTTTGAATCTGCACAACGGGGTGAGTTCCCATTGCTCTGTCCCAGCTCCTGCCAACCTTGCAGTTCGAAAGCATGCAAATGCAAGTAGATAAAAAGGAACCACTGCGGTGGGCAGGTAACAGCGTTCCGTGCACTTCGGTGTTTAGTCATGCCGGCCACATGCCCACGGAGACTGTCTGCGGACAAACGCCGGCTCCCTCAGCCAGGAAACGGAGATGAGCACCGCTCCCTAGAGTCAGGCATGACTGGACTTAACATCAAGGGGAAACCTTTACCTTAATACAGCTTCAGAGTACTAGAGTGCAAATTGTTCTCTTGATCAGATGCCTGATAACTGGCAAACATTAATTTATGTACCAGCATATGTAGTAGCAATCTATGTGGCTGCTTGTGGTCAGAAGAACGCTGTGAGATCTGAAAAAAGATATTCATTCACTGAAGCAGTTGCATGCAAGTTACTACAAGGAATTATTTGGCCTGAACCATGTGAGCAATGAGAATTCTCAAACAGCAGTTTTTAAAGGATGTATTCAGACTTCCAGGTGAGGCTTTTATCATGCAGACATGGAATTACATGAGGTTCCAGATGATGTTGCACTACATTTATAATTCTCCTAAGGTTTCTCACTGATTCTTCCATCTTGTTTTCTGACTACAAAAAAATCTGAGGAGTGGAAAATGAAAATGTTGTATTGTAGAGATGGTTGGGAAACGCATGACCTCAGCCTAGGACTTAGCTTGCTGGACTCCTGGGATTGTCTGGTAGGGACACAGCCTCTTCCACCCCAAGGCATGATTTGTTTGAAAGAACTCTTGGGGCTTCAGTGTATGGAAGCTTAAGGACACAATCCTATGAGCTTTCCCCCTGATGCACATATGCCCCTGATCTCAAAGACTCATGCAGATCCAGTGCAGAGCTAGAGGGGCAACGGAGGTGAGCTCTGCTTCTGCACACCGTTTGCTCTGCATTTTTGTTAGAGGGCCACTTTCAGTGCTGTGCAGCTAGGAGGGAAGCACCATGAAGACACCTCATATCCAGGCATCCTCAGCCTCCTCCCTTCCCCTCAATGCTCCCTCCTTCCCCTCTCCAAAGTTAATTTTCCAGTCATGGAGAGGCAGCCAATTCTCACACCTTTGCAAGGGAATTTGCCAGTGCCTTCCTAGTTGGCAAGACTGGATCCCTGTTTCTTGAAGCAACAAATGAAATTTATTGGTGCTCCCTCACCAAATGATGCTTAAGGGCCTTAGGATCAATCCTGACTACTCCTCGTAATGAAACTTCAGGGAAGGCCTTTCAAAGTGGAAAGAGAAAAACTGCACATTAGCTGAGAAAGGATCAGCTGAATAGCCCCTGAACAGCTCTTTTAAGCCATTCAACCTGGTAGCCATTGGTACACCTTGTGGTAGCAAATTCCATAGTTTAACAACACCCCATATGAGCAAATACTTTGGTTTGTCTGTCTTTAATCTACCACCAATTTTAAGGGATGTCTCCTTTGCGTTTGACAAGGGAAAAAACAGATCGATGAGGGGGAAAAGTCTGCTGGGGTGCACAATCCGAAGAACATGAACAGTTTATTCTGGCATACAGGAACTACATGCGGTGTGTAGGCAGCCCCCACCCGCGAAGGGACTACCACGATTGGGGTTGTATAAGAAGCTTTTATAACCTCTCAGTTACATACTCAGTTTGAGGGAGGATGGGGGAAACAAGTGGGCAGTTTGCAAGAGGCACAACAGCGTAAAACAATAGGTTTGGATGTGATTACGACACACAAAACAAAAAGAAGAACCTCCAGGACAGGCAAACAATTGCCATCTCTAAAAGTGTAGCTTTGTTGGCATCTCCAACGCACATAAGTAAGAAGCAAGACTTGTAAGGTGGATGCTTGATCAGATCAGGAATCCCACCTTAAGGCTAAAGCTGTTCTTACAGGGTCAGGCTATTAGTAGCCGTATTGTCACTCATTTTGTTCTGACAGGTTCTTATATAATGGGAAGGAGAGAACGGTTTCTGCATGTAGTGCTCCACATTATACATAATATTGTATACCTTTATCATATCTGCCCCTACACATCTTTTGTCTAAACTAAACGGTCCCGAACACGGCACCCTTTACTCAGAGGGAGGTCGCTTCAGCCCCTTGATCATGTTGGTTTTGCTTTCCACACTTTTTTGCAGCTCTGCCAGATCCTTTTCTGAGCACCATGTGCAGCACTGTGCACAACATTCCAGATGGTCAGATCATAGAATTGAAAAGGGCAGCATAAAGTTGGCAGTGGAATTTTTGCTTCTGTCTTAATTTGTTCAAAGGGCTAAACCCGGGGCATTGATATAGGAGGGACATGCATAGCACACTTCACCTGTGGTTGCACAGTTGCTAACAGAAATGGCCTGTGTACAACTACCATTCGTGTAGTACTCCAAATTGCTACAGACACTCCCCTACCAAAAGTCTTTTTAAAAAAGTGAGCAGTGATCACAGAAGCACCAAGGTCTTAAACCTCAGTTTTTTACAAGACCGTGAAAAGCAATTTGCAAACCTGGAATTCCCAGAGTGGGGATTACAAAGGTGTCTTTTGCAAATGCTGCCACCCCGTGGCAAAAGAAAACACTTCCAGGCACTATGATCACGTTGTGTGAGCCACACGTCTGATTCGGTGTGAATGCCAGACTAAATGGACCTTGCCCTGCTCCAGCATGGCTTTTCGTAGAGACACATCAAAAAGAGTGTTTTCACAAATGATGTCAAGGCTGCAGACCTATGCAAACTTACCCATGAACAGATCTCATGGTACTTAATGGGATAATGTCTCAATAATGCAGAGGCTGCAGCTGTGCCTAAAGTACAGAAATGCTAAGATTCATGGCTTCTGAGTACTTGTTCAGAGACAGGGCGGAAGAACATCACAGCTGGGCGAATAAGTAAGTGAGAGATGGATCACCTTAAGAATTCCAAAAATTCTGAATCAAAAATAGAAAAGAAGTCTTTCAAAATCAAATGCAGTTTTCAGCCGGTAAGACCCAGCACTTTAATGTTTAACACATTTAGCACGGCACAAGTTTTTCTGGACTAGAGGCAACTTCATCTGAGGAACTAGTTCCCCCAAAGCTGGTATCATAAAAGAGATGTTAGCTTTTCAGGTGTGACAATGCTTTGTTACTTTTGAGGCATCGCATTTGGGCTGTTGCAGTCACCCCTTAGTTGTAGGAATAAAAAAAGGAGAATACCTCTGGGTGTATGAAGGGTGCTAGGCTGCTTCAATACTGGTTAAGAACCAGCTCTAGTTGGGTGGGGGTACTGTAATGATCATCCATTGCTCTCCCTCCACCACCCAGAAGCGGATCTGTGTGGATAGGACCGAGTGCTTATCTTTAGCCCTGTTTGAGTTAACTCAGAAGGCTCAGTAGCAGTGAACCTCAGACCCAACTGCTGTGCTCCTTTCTCCAAACTCCCAATCATAACTTGCTTTTAACCTTCCTCTTTTCTGAGGCTTGTTTTCTTTACCTGACTATCTACATGCTCTGTTACAGGACCACTAGATGGCCCTGTGGTATAACAGTACTTTGCAAAGAAAGCATGGGTTCATGCTGCCATTCACAAGAAATACCAGACTTTGCTTATTCTTAAAGGAAACAGGAAAAAATGGTTGCAAAGAGCAGGAGGGACCTCGGAGGAGGATATTTCCTTGTAAACTACCATGAATGAAGAATCATGCGCACCCAATAAATGTTCCACACAAAAAAGCTCTTAGTTGCTGGTAATAAAAGTTGCTATTTTTTGTATTTTGGCTCCACTTATCTTGCCTTTGGCCCTACCCAGGGGCATGTGGCTTGTCATAGTGAATTTGGTCCTTGGACTGAGAAAAGTGCAACACGCTGTACATTGCTGTTTCCAGGAAAAAGGAACTGGAGATGCTACTGAGGACAGGACAGCAATGGAGGAGGGGAAGGGATTTGTATAGTGAATTTAAATCAAAGATAATAGGTATGCGACCGTATATGCCCTCCCGCCCCTTATGATCTGCAGCAGATGCTCTCCTCCGGGAGCCCTCTGTGAAGGAGGTGAAGAGAGTGAGTACCCAGAGGAGGGCTTTCTCTGCGGTGGCACCCCACTTATGGAATCTGCTCCCCAGAGAGGCTCGCCTGGCGCCGTCATTATTTGCTTTTTGGTGCCAGGCGAAGACCTTTTTATTTAAGAAATATTTTAATTGTTAATTTAATTATTAATTGTTAATTTAATTGTTAATTTATTAATTTTATTATTTATTAGTTTTGAATCTTAGTTTTGTTAGTTTTAATTGGGACTATGAGATGGGCCAATTTTAGTTTTTTAATGGGATTTTGGTAGGTCGCTTTGTGTTTTAATTTTATGTTGTATTTTTGTATTATTTGGACCTGCTGTAAGCCGCCCCGAGGCTAGCTGGCAAGGGGCGGCATAGAAATTTTTCTAAAAAATAAATAAATAAATAAAATGCTTTAAAAAAACCCTTTAAGGTCATGTGTTTTGCCATGGAGCTGTTCTTTTTAACCCTAAATTTTTCTCCCCTTTCTGAACTGACCAGCTATGCTACAAAATTGCTTTATTATTCTATAATCAAGTGAAGGTTTAGCTTTTCCTGAGCCTAGCACCCTTTATACAAAATCAATAAAACAAAGCAGTTCCTGCCAGCAGGCTTACAATCTTAAAATATATGACACATAAGTAAACAGGGAACGAAGTGGATGAAAAAGATGCGTGTGAGCCTATGCATGGATGGCCAGAAAAAAAAAGAGGGGCAGTTGTTTTCTTCCCTGACAATTTCCATTTTGCTAGTTTATTGTAGCAAGTATAAAAGGGTGACTTAAGTGCAAACCTATGCATGTTTGCAATCTTAGATAAGAATGCAAAAGAATTACAACAAAACGACCTGCCCTGGGGAATGGAATGTTTGTCAGCAGCTAACCTTCCTTACATCTGCATTCGTGAGCAACACAAACGTTCAAACCTGGGCGTGTCTACTCAGAAATAAGTCCTGCTAGTCTAGTGTTCTTTAACGACTGCCGCCGCCCCTCCCCCACACGCACCATTTTTAAAGCAAGTTTTTGCCAACGCAGCTTTCATAAATAAGGTAGACGGTTGTGATTAATAATGATGGTAACTGCAACTTATCCACCCACTTCTCCCCTGACCTAAGGAGGAAGAGCTCATTTTCCCTTCCTCTGCAAACTACAACTCCCAGTATCCCCTCTGGCCCTGATGAGCCCGCCCCCCCCTTAACGTTACTCTAAGTGCGCAGATTGGCCTGAGCTACCCGTCTCTGGACAGGCTCCCTTTGGGCAAAAAGTCCGTCACTCTCCTGCACAGCCAATTGGACGTCCAACGTCAAGGGAGGCCACACGCTATTCCCAAAGCGCGTTTGCGCCGCTCGCGTGGCGTAAAGGCCGGCGCGGGGAGAGGGAGTTGGTGGCGCAGTTAGCGTCGCGCAGGCGCGCTGGCGGGGGAAACGGTGGGGAAAGGGGAGGGGGCGAAACGGTAGAGGAGGAGGCGGAGGTGATGTTGGTGGCGGAGGGGGCTTGCCGAGCCCGAGACAGCTGGAGGGGATAAACAGCGGAGGGGGCCGAGGAGGGCTCGGGTCCCCGCCGGGCCGGGGCTGCGGAACCTGGTCAGCGGCTCGGGCTGCTGTCCAGCCACTCACCTCCTGGAGGCGCCCCTGCCCTGGCACAGGGGTCGGGCCGCCCCCCTGCATGGAAGTTCAAGGGCTTCGTCCACTGGCTGCTGCGGCTGCTGAGCCTGCCCTGAGGAGGCCTGACAGGTAACTCCCCCCACCCAATCGCCCCCACACCCACCTTTGTGTAGGAACTTGCCTCCCCCTTCTCCTTTCCAGAGGGGTAGCGGCTTCCTCCACTGATAGTGTGTTCCCCCCGCACACACTCCCCCTTGTTTGCCTGCTCGCTCACGTAACCCCATAACCCTCTTCCCCCAAAGCCCACCTTCATGAAGGGACTGGCCTCCCCTTTCCAGAAGAGTAGCTGCTTTCTCCAATGACACCTGATATCGTGTGCACCCCCCCCCCCGCGCGCACACTCTCCTACTTTCTTGCTCACATAACCTATTGCTCTTTAACTTATTGCCCCATAACTTGATTTTCTTTCCCCAAATCCCACTCTTCAAGAGGAAACTGACCTGCCCCTTCTTTCCGGAGAGATAGATGCTTCCTGCATTTGGTACCATGTGGCCCACCAGCCTCTTACTTTCTCGTTCACGTAGCGAATTGGCCTGTAACCTATTGCTCCATAACCTGCTTCCCTCCAAATCTCCTCCTTCATGAAGGAACTTGCCTCCCCTTCTTCCTCTAATGACATCTGACACCATGTATCCCTCCCAGTCTATCATAATTTCTTGCTCCTATAACCTATTGACCCATAACCAGCTTCCCCCATCCTACCTCTTTTTTCTTCCTTGAGGTGTCTTTTCTCAAAATCCCAAAGGAGTGGCCACATTAGTCTGTCTCGGCAACCTTCACCCTCCCCACAACCCCAAAAGAAAGAGCCTTGTGACACTTGAAAGAGCTTGGATTTAGGAAAATGTTTAGGAATCTTGGATGCTGCCTTAGATTGAAGCAGGCCATCTGTCTGTCTATCTCAGTATTGATTCCTTCACATACAGGTCACACCTCTCCAGAATTTGGGACTGGAATATCTCTTTCTAGGACCTACCTGGAAGTGCTGCAGATTAAATCTGGACTTTGCAGTGTGCAAAGTATGATTTCTGCCAGTGGGCTACAATTTCCCCCCACAAAATGTTCAGAAAAGCACTGAGCCTTTTTGCACTGTGTTAAGCCTTGGGGCCATCTAGATTTATTGGGGTGCAGCAGTAGCTCTCCAGGATTTCTGATGGGAGCTTTTTTCTTGCTCCCCAACCTACCTGGAGATGCTGGGGCTTGAACCTGGAACGTATTGCAGAACCCATGTTCTGCTGCTGAGCAGTACCCCTTTTCATGCACTGCAGCAGCTGTTCCCAGACTTTTTCAGGCATGGAACCTTTCTGAGGACTTTTTTTCCCGTGGAACCCTAACTGTGTCCCTGATTTTTACTAACTCGTTTGGACCCACAATGTTCTTCCTTCTTTCATCTGCTCTTACTGCTGGAGTGTTTTGCATAACGAGGCTTGGGAATCAAGAGAAAACATTTTGAATATAACGAATGAATAAAGCAATTATATGGTAACATTCCAAAATTAGTTCTTTCAATTATTCCCAACACTACGAAATAGAGTCCTAGGAACCAAATGATGTGATGCATTTGCTTGTTTGCTGCTTGGACACCAACTGACAATCGAATAGTTGGTGTCATGTGATTTCATTTTAAAATCCATTTTACATTTGATTTTTGAGATTTTTTGTGGAACCTCTATGAGGCTTTTGCAGAACCCTAGGGTTCCATGTAACACAGTTTGGGAACCGCTGCACTAAAGTGTACTTTGTTAGCAAGCAATCCATGAAAGCTTCTGACACAGTAAATCTGAGGTGCTACAAAACTTTCCCCCCCTTTTCAGTGGGTAGCAGTTTATAGGCAAACAGCTGAGAACCCTTAATATAAAACAGTAATTTCCCCTTTCTTTCCCTCTTTTATTGACCATAGAATTGTTACTCACATTCCCTTCTTTTCTGAACACATTTGGTTCAGCATTGTGCTAGTCACCAGAGTGATGAACGCAAAGGCAGGTTTTTGTCTGTTCAGCATTTATGCTTATGAGTGGACAGGAGTAGCTTGGAAAAATAGCAGTCTTTAGAAAAAGCAGTTTCCTGTATATGTGTGCGCAAGCTGCCCCCTCCTCCTGGTGCTAGCCTTACCTGCCCTTTTGGCTCATGTGCTCTGCCATGCCACCTTGACTGCTTGCAGTGTTACCCATTGCCTCTGTCAAAAAATGGTCCTATCTACATTTTTATAAATTGTCTCTCATCCTTCTGCAGTGGTTTTAACATACTTCATAGTTAGCGTCCAGACAGAAGTGGCTGGGTTTTGCTGTTCTGCTCACCCAGATGGGGAAGTGTAGTGAAAGTTAGTGTTTGACTGAGAACTACCTAGCATTTTTGTGGTTGTAAATGGTCTTACACTAACAACTGGCTTTCAATTTTCTAAAAAGTTGCCCTTGCTGCTTATTTCCCTGCCTGTACCTTATGGCTTTGCTTCCTCTTCCTAGAGTGTTGTTTAGGAATATGCCCATTTTGGTTGTCATTAGGTATCCACAGTGAACTTATACCACCTGTACAATCTGGGCTTATTATATCTGTGCCATGTTTTCTGTCCCACCTAAAGGCACATGTACAAGGTGAAGCATCATACCCTATTTTATTTTGGGGTGGAGGAGGTTAACAAACCGCAATGAAGACTATAGGTACAACCCATTGCTACTAGTACAATTCTGGTTTTTTGCAATATACACCCATGCATGAAATTCTGTCTCACACATGTGCCCTGCATCCTGGAAACCATCAGAACAGGTAGAATAAGCTCAAAAGTTAATGTGCGAAACTAAACTGAGTTGCATGTGTGTGTTTCATATCTCTGGCGCATGTAAGGTTTTCTTGTCAGTCTGTGCTGACTGCTTGGGAAACTCCATTTGGCTTAATGCTGGTTGACTGACTCTGTGGGAATGTGATCGAGTGCTCATGAGTAAGTCGCATGATTGTTTCTTTCCATGACTGATTGTAGACAGAAAAATGGCAGTAGGCATTGGCCTGCCCTGAGTGCAGATGTTTAGCATTTGCCCTGAGTGCAAATGTTTTCTCATGCCCATGTGAGAAAATCAATATATCTTCATGGGCAGTTACTGATCATGGTTGGCCAGATGCTTTGGCTGCCAGATTTCTACTCTCCGGCAGACTGGGAAGGATGAAATGGTGGAGAATTGGGACCATAGACACATTGGCGTCATCCTCTCCCACTGACTTCGGATTTTCAGCTTGATTCGTTGCATGTCATTTGGAACCAAGTTCCTTCCCGTTAAGTGAGACTTGCTCCAAAGAAGGACTGAAGCCTTTGTATTGCCATCTTGTTATCCTTTTGTGTGCATTTGGCTCTCCAAGCTCCGTCTCTGCTGGGTGACCAATGTTCATGGACTGAGAAAGAAGCCTACAAAAACAGCTGTGTGAATTGACTCTGGGTGATGATGCAAATTGAGTCAGGGGGTGTAGAAGAGAGAAGGAGGGAATGGACCTGCGGTGCAGGTCTACGTACAGGGAGGCATAAAATAATCCTGCATTTCCCAACATTCTCCAGTTCGAAGTTGCATAGGATTGCATCCTAAATCTGAAAACTTTGCCAAAAGGTTGTCGTGAATGGGACTTTTCCCTATAATTCTTTTGAGAAACTGCTGTGGATGCCACATTAGGGTCCCACATCCTATTAACTGTCCTGCTCTTTTGTTGCATATAATTGCTGCTCAGTTTGCAGAGAAGTGAGAGGGAGGCTGGCCCCTGACTCCGTGTGACTGTTCCCTTAGTATTGCTTAGAAAACTGCAGGGTGGCCACGATTTGGTGACTGCTAGATAAGAATTCAAGGTGGTGGGGTTCTGGATTTCATAAAGGAACCTCTTAACACTCCCCTGCACAATAATTTGAGCACTGTGTCTTTGCCAATTATGTTTATTTTCTTAACCCCGTCTTCTTGTCCAACTTCTCCTGTGTGGCCTATCTATTGGCTTGGCAAATTTGTCTCTCGTAGCAAAGGTTGAGTCCCCAGGCACAAGATTGGGAAGCTATAAATGTATTTTTTATTCTTTGCTTTAGAAATTGCTTAATTTTTTTCAGGAAGTAAGCAGTATATAGATTGATTAAGTCAATAAATATCTAAGGCATGAAATTCTACCCCAGTATATAAGGCCCTCCATGTAGGTCTCTGTGGATGGGCACAGCTTGCTGGCTGAAGTTCATCTTGAAGGGAAGGTTAAATCTTCGACTGTACAAGAGAAAAAGCCTGAATCACTTCACCTTTCTGTCATTAAATCACCCTCTGCTTTACCCCTGGGTTTTCCTGTGCAGTCAGTTAACCTGAGAGAGCCTTGCATTGCTCAGTTAGTGTGTTTACTTGCATAATGGATGGTTAAGTCAAGACTGAAGCAAGATCAACAACAGAAAATTGAGGGAAAAAGATTTTCTCAGGCTTTTCCCTTGCTTCCTTGGCTGGTTTCATTGACTGTTTTTGCCTACATTCCATGCTATAGTTTCATCTCACAGTAACTGATCCAAGTAGGTGGAGTTGGGTGAGGAACACAATTCACAGTAAGTACACAGTGAGCTAGAAGAGACAAGAAATTACTGTTTAAACAGGGCTGCATATAATTGGGAGTGGAAGTACCAAGATTCTGTGACAAAAAGTATGATCTTTTAGTACTCACAGTAAGTATAAATGCTTTTATTTTACATGGCCTTTTTAAAACGTGTGCTTACTGAGGGGAAAAGAGCTGTGCGGGGTTCTTAAGTCCTGTACCCTAGGAAAGCACAAATCCTTCTTGGTGCTGCTTCTTGTGGAACTAACTTGTAGACTTTGCTACTGCAAGGTATTTTGGTCTTTAGGCTCAGATGAAGTGTAGATAAAGTGGAATTTAGATTCATGGAGGGCAAAGATATCAGTGATGGCTAGTTATGGCTGTAGGCAGTCTTCAGGTGGTGAAGGAGTGTGGCAGTGAGCGACAACAAGGAAGGGGTGTTGGGCCCCTGCCCTGCTTATGTCCTTCCCAGCATCACCAAGTTGGATGGTTTGGGAAACAGAGGCTGCAGCAGATGGACTGTTGCCCTGATCCAGTATGGCTTTGACATGTGTGAGGTTTTTCTAGATAATATCCACATTCTTAAGTGTATCTTCACCAGTGTGAGGGCTTGGAACATGTACTTTAAAAGTAAGATTCTGTATCCAATGCAGAATCGTGTGTTTTGTGCATCATCATGGGATGCCTATAGATCAGATTATAGCCTATGGGGGATATTCTGGCTGTGTCAAAAAGGGGAAAAAGAAATGCACGGTTAGGCCATAGCATTGCCAACGTTGTTTCTCTGACTGCTGACATGGCCCCTCTCTTGCTCCCTGCCTCTGCCAACCCCCTTTCTGTGCTTCTGTCCTCCCATTTAAAATCTCATCCTGTTTTTCTTCCAAGATATTACAGAGGAGTTTGGGAGGCAGTAAGTTCCTTTTGAAAGGAAAGTAGATAACCGGGTGGGATTAGTAAGTGTGCTGCTGTTGAGTGCTGTCTTTGATGGGTACCATTGTGTTGCAGGCCAAAGAAGGTTGGGTACCAAGCAGTACTCTCAAATACTGACTTGTTTCAAAGGCACTCTTGTATTCTCCATTTTACCTAGTATGTATAGCAAAAAAATGAGTTTGTCCTAAGTTTCCTTATAAAAGATGGCTAAATTTTCTTGAAAGGAATGGGCACATTGAAGGTGTCAGTACAAAGCTGAACAGATGCCTAGAAGTCCTGAAAATTTTTAAGCTGTCACACTCGTCTTTTTAAACTGATAGAGCAATAGGCAGACTGGATTTCTCTGGTTACACATGCAGAAATCCTGAGCAAGGCTATTTCCCTGGAGGTCATTTTCCATAAACTTTCCAGACACTGGTGGCATCTTCAGAAGTCTGGGGCTGTATTTAGTACCTAGGATGGCTACCCAGTGTCAGGTAGGGGCTAGAGAGCTGGAGTGGGGGTGGCCACTGCCCCTCAGCCTGGCTTGTCCCACTGAGACATTGTGAGCCGAAAAGCAAATATTTTGTCCTGAAGGTCTTTGGTGAAAGGATAAAATACAGTAGTACTAACCAGACTCCAGGCTCCTACATCTATCCTTTAATATTAATAGTCCTTTGCCCACTCTGTCGTTCTGCTTGTGTGTTTTATATTTATTTTGTTTCTCTTGGTTGGTAGTCTCCCTATAATCAAGAGTTCTGTGGGCTGTACAAAACAGTGAAGCATCAATGTAACATGTGCTCTCTAAACGCATTAGAGGGGGAAGCAAAGAACCGTAGTGGTACGTTTAAACTAGATCTGTCCAGAACGGCTGCTGATCTTTTGACGTGCCCATGGGAGACGTACAGTGGCTAAAGTATGCCTTTCGGGTTGCATGAACAAACCTCACGAGCATGAACTCCTGAAAAATCTTACAGGAACAGAAATGTAATCTTTTGATGCGTTAACATGGCATTGGAGGAAGTTCTGGTGGCCAGTAAGGGGAGGACCACCAGCTTGTCTCACCTCATGTGCCTCGGTCCTTCCTGCCAATAGTTCATGCTGCCATCTTCTCCTTTGGTCTCTTTTGCAGCCAGAGTAACTAAGAGAGAATAGGTGCCAGTTTTTCAAATGGTTACTCTCTGTGATGTCGAATGCCGTCTCTGCCTAATAAATCCAGTTGCATTTGAATTGACTAGCAGTAATATATAGCATATTTGTCCTCAGCTATTTTTTCTAATAGAGTTGGGAGGAGGCTATTTTTTAAGCCCATAAAAGTAGAAATACATGGCAGACTTGAGTTAGGCTTTTCGTAGACTGAGGTGGAGAGAACTTCTCTATTCAGGTTGGACTGGCCTTGTTTTCTCCCTCAGTCTCACCGCCAGGCATATGTTTGTCTGAATCTGAAAAAGCAGGCCTGTGCCAGGCTGGGACTGAGAGGATGATTGTCCAAGGGCTGAGATGTACTGTTGTATTGTTACTATTTCTTGTGGTAGCTAAGGACTTGAAAGTCAGACAGTGCCCAGTGATCTGACACATTTTCACATTTTGCTTTTTGTGTCAGAAATACAGAAGTCTTGTCCATGTACGAGAACCACAAAACCTGTGCTTTAAGTGGAAAAGTAAAATCTACAGCATCTGTTGGAGGAATTTGCCAAGGGAGGTAGAAATTGCAACTTAAGAAAGTGCAGAGTACTAACTGGATGGTTGGCTGAAGCAAATGGAATATCAACGGTGGGAGAAAGGGGTTTCCAGCCTAAGTCTTTTCTTTGCCAGGTTACAAGAGAAGACTATTTGCCCAACTTGACAGAGTAGGATGAATTGAATTTATAAAATCAAACTGGGTTTTGAAAGCTATAGCAATGCATTGGCTTGTTCTGAAAATTAAAGCTTGAACTTTAGTGAGGCAAGTGCTTAAAGGAGGAATGTATTTATAGTTATATGTAAGAGTTTGCAAGTCAGATTCTTGGGGAAATTTTTCAGCCATTTCAGGTACTTAGGGAAGGGATAACTTTCCTTTGTTGCCTGGAAATGCAGCTTAATTTTCTGTACAAATAATGACTACACTTCCCCCCACCCACCTTATTTGCCTGCAGGTAATTTCAATGCCTTCTCGATGAACATGAACTCTACTGGAATGCTTGGATTCACAGCAACACCTCCATTTGCTTTCTTTCGTTGGCCCTATTGTGAGAAGATGGCAAAAGCAAACATTACCAGAGACCTCATCCACAGGCAGCTCAAGGTGCGTCTTGAATCAAAAGTCCATGAGTTGTATTTTGCTGGGGCAAAGTTAAAGTGTTGTTTTGCTTGCTTGCTCCTATAAAACACAGCCTGTGAAAGGGGCTAAAAGGCAAAAATGGCCCCCCACTTCCTGGGTTTTTTATGTTTTAGTTATTATATTTATATCCCACCTTTTTTCTTTCCAAGGAGCTCAAGGTGGTGCACATCATCCCCCCCCCCCCCCCGCTTATCCTCACAACAACTGTGAGGTAGGTTGGGCTGAGAGTCTGTGACCAGCCCAATGTCACCATCTAGCTCCATGGCCAAGTGGGGAATAGAACAGCTATAGTCTTGCTCATTATTTAAATTTTACACATGCTGTACTGGGTAAGACCCGATATCTTAACTGAACTACAGTTATGCTGAGATTTTGCACTGATTTGTAACGAATGGCTCCATTACTCGCTTCCAACTAAGCCCCCATCAGTTTATGATAATAAGGATGGCCTAAAAAAGGTACAGTGGCCCCAGGGCTCTCTTTTTTTGCACATCTGCAGCGCCTCACTTGCAGCTCCCTGGCAGTGTAGTTTCAGACTTTAGAATCTAGATATTGTCACTGCAAATGGTTCCTCGCTACACTCCTACCCCCTCAGTACTCTGCCAGTTTCCACTACAGTTGCTAAGACCCAAACAGTTCTTTTTTTTCCACAGAAATGCCTGGCTTTCTTCTCCTGTTTAAGAGATGAGATCTTATTAATGTGAATGTGTGGCAAATATTAAAACACACACATACAAAACCCCCTTCTTTGTTGGGGTCTCTGATGTGATGTGAGATTACTTCCACAGGTTTTTTGCATGTTTGCATTCTTACACATGTGGTGAGGGAGCATGAAAAATATGTATAATGCAGTGTGATTCTTTTTCCTTTGGCCTTTCCATATTGTGTTTTTCTGGCTGTTCCCAGATGAGGGTTTTATTATGCGATCGCTCTGCGCCATCCATGGAATCTAATAGGTGGTCCAGATGGCACTATCTCCCATTTGTAACCGTCTGGTATTTCCCCACCACTTCTTGCAACCTTTTTCTTAGCACACACAAGAAAATGATTTAATGGAGGAAATATGGAATGGCAGCAGCGTGTCCTTTGATAGGTGAAACTTGAGCCCTTGGTGATTCCTGGTCAGTGAAGAATCTTCTCCGAGAGCTTGCAAGAACTGAGTGGGAGAATGAGACGTGCATTGCCTCATGGTGCTGGAATGGCATAGAGTTGGATTTAGAACTCCCATATTGATTGGGAGAGGTCCACTTCCATAATGTAACACATGTGATACCTATTGGCTCTTTGCAGGAGAAGGGCGCCCTCAGCTTTGAACGACACTATCATGTTACTGACCCATTCATCCAGCGCCTGGGCTTGGAGGCAGAGCTGCAGGTAACGGGGCAGTGCAGGAAGAGTTAAAACACATGGTTATATGATGATAGCAGCTGCAGAACACCTGAATGCTAATGCAAATCATTTTTTTTAATCTTCTAAGTGTTTGGTGTGTCTCTTTGCATTTTTCCCCCTTTTGGCATGACTTCTCAAAGAATGTGTTACATTGACAAAGTGCCACATGGGTTTGTGATAACCTGAAATCCCATCCTTTTTAACCAGTTTAAATCAGCCCCTTTAAAGTATTTGTTTTAAATGTTTGGTGCCGGTGCTGTCAAGACACTAGGCTCCTGCCAGGGATGCAAGAGGAAGGTGCTTTTTTCCTCCTCAGATATGTGCTTCTGCTTGGAAATAAACGATGGTCTTTGGTGGCAGCCTCGGTCTAGTTCTCCTTGAGCTATAAAATCCAGGCACATGTTTGCCACTTCTGGCTACAGACAGTGGAGGTGGGGTTTGCATTGTTAAATACCCAGCAAATCATCAGGTTGGGTAGATCTCAGCCAGAACCCTTCTCCCTGACATGTTAGATTTAGCATGGGGGGATGTCAGTCTGTTCCCACCTTTATCTAGAAGTGGTACAGCTCAGGCTTGCTACCACGGAGGGAGTGGTTTCTTTGAAAGGTTCAGCCACCTGTTTGGTGTGCACATGACACATGAGAACCTTCCGAGTCTTAAATTTGAAGTGCCAATATAGCACTTCTAAGTGCATCAGAGGAGCATTCTGATCATAGGCATGTTTGCTGGGAAGTAAATTTGGCTGAATTTTTATTCTAGCTAGCAGAAGTTAAATGGAGGCATCAGTCTCGCTACACAGCAAGATCTTGGCAGGAGATTTAGTGACTGCCACACACAGCTTGTTTCTGAGTCATACCTGAGTCACAGGTATGTCAGTGACAGAACCCAGTTTGGGTCATGCTGAAACCCTGTAGCAGCAGGAGTAAAAGTGACTTTTGAAGCATATTGGGGCAAGTAAGAAGATGATGTTGAGCCCCACATGCCTGCACTTCCCCTCCAAAATGTCTTCTTTCCATGTGTATTTCCCTTGCTGGGCCTTAAAGCCAGAAGTATCCCCCACTGGAAAGAAAAACCGTCTGGGAGGGTCTCTTCTCTTTAGCGCTTCATTTTCACCTGCCCTTAATGTACTTTTAAATGATTGCTTTGCCTCTCTGGGGTACAGAACTGACCACAGCGTGACACGCAGGCCTGCTACTGTCACTTCCAGTTTGAACCGAAGAGCCAGACTGGACATTATTTTTATTGTACTGTTAGGAAACATGTCAAACTAAAAAACCTACATTGGTTCCAATTAGAGTTCCCCCTCCAACCTAATTGGGGGGATTTTTGTCTAGATTTGGGGAATTAAATCTCCCCTCTCTGCATACTGCAAATTTGATGTTTTTGTAACCTGCCCAGAGTGCCATACTTGGCTATGGGATGGGATAAAAATCAAAAAAAGAAAGACGATAAGGAAGTGTGCCCATGTGATGAAAAGTACCCATATGACCAGGTGTATTTTAATGTCATTGCTAACTGCAGTAAGGTAACATTTTCTTGGCCCCGAATGGCTCAGAGTTGACCAGTTCTCGCTTTGTCTATGGGTGTATGCAGAGGCTGCTTGTTTCCTGTAGGTTAGTAATGCAGGAGAACTTGAGCCATAACATACATGCAAGTATCTAGATACATTATGACTGGTAACGATTCTGGCGTGTCTCCACTGTGAGATGAAATCCTAAGCGCAAGAGAGAGTCCGGGCGGCTTAAACCATCCGGAAAATTGGGCCATAAAAATGTCCGATTATGTGTGGGGGGGTTCACCTTATCCATCCTTTGGGATGATCTGTTCAGTCTAGAATTTGTATAACTCTTTCTGTCCTCTTTGCTCAGGGTCACACTGGTTGTGTCAACTGTCTCGAATGGAATGAAAAGGGAACGTAAGTAGGTCTTCGCAACAAGCAGGATGACTGGAGGAATAACGAAATGCCGCCTTCCCCAACCTGGCGCCTTCCCGTTGTTTTGGGCCATGACTTCCAGGATCCCTGACTCCCAGGACTGGCCATACGTTCTTGGGCTGACGGATGATTGAGTCTCTCAACTTTTCATGGACTCCTGGTTGGGGAAGCCTGGTATATTATGTGTCCAGGGTGGAATGGACATCCTGGACAGTATATGTGGGGAGCAGGGGAACAACTGAAGGACGAGGGTTGAGTGCAGGGGTGCTTCCGAATTGGGAACTGTCACTTGAGGCACAAGTGGACAGTGGCATGGGGCACCTTTTCTCGGCCTGAGCTGCTATGCCAGCCATGACCCTCCCTGCTCCAAGGAAGCCCGGCTTCAGTTATCCATGCTCTGGTAATCTCTCGCTCGGATCCTTGCAATGCACTGTGTGTGGGCTGCCTTGGAAGCAGACCAGAGAGCTCAGTTGATCCAACACAGGACAGCAAGACTCTTGGTGGGCACTGGCTCATGAGAACACATTATGCCGGGCCTCTTCCACTTACACTGGCTGCAGGTTGAAGGCTGGGCCTGATTCAGAGTGCTAGTACTGACATTCAAAGCCCTAGATGGCCTGGGGCCCGGTTGTCTGACGGATTGCCTCCTCCCGCAAATCCCTGCCCAGAACCTGAGGTTTCTTCCAGGGATCCTTCTCCAGGAGCCTCTCCCAATGGAAGCGAGGTGGGTGGCTTCCAGGAGGAGGGCCCTTTCCGTTGTTCCCGTTTTGGAATGACCTCCTGAAGAGGTGTGCCTGGTACCTGTTTTGTATTCTTTTCAGTGCCGGGCAAATGTATTCTTTTCATTTCCCCAGCATTTTTACAATCTAATTTTTAACCTTTCTTTTATTATAACCCATTTTATTCTGTACTGCTGCTATGCTTCTGTGCTGAATAATAGCAGTTACGAACACAATTATGGTTTTGTTCTTTTAAATTAATTTTTGTGTGTGTGTCCTTTTAACTTTTGTTAACTACCCAGAGAGCCTCAGCTATTGGGCTGTATAAAATGAATTAATTAAACAAATAAAAATAATAACAACAGGGGCTGGAGATAAATGGCGGAAGCCATTGGCTTTATGTCCTGCAGCGAAGCTTTTGACACCGCTGTCTCCTTTGCCCTCCCAGCTTGCTGGCTTCTGGCTCCGATGACCAGAATGCGATTGTGTGGGATCCCCTGCACCACAAGAAGCTCCTTTCCATGCAGACAGGGCACTCAGCAAACATATTCTCTGTGAAGGTGAGTGGACTTTGGACAAGTTGGGAAACAGAAGGGCACAGGGAGGGGAGCTGGTCTCCTTTCAAAGTATAAATGATAACTAAGGAGAACTCTGTTTTTCACTTGTGTGTGTTTAATTTTTAGCACTAGAGAATACATAGTTCTGTTGCAAACCTGCTGCACAGTATCTCTGACCGAGCGTCATTGCCTCCCCCAGTGATCCCTTCCAGAGCTTTGGGGCTGCACCTCCTAGCGTCCCTGACCAGTGGCCATGCTGGCTGGGTTGATGGGAGTTGGTCCAAGACTTCCAGAGAGTACCATGCTTGGGAAGATTGGTCCAAAGCATTCCAAGGCAAAACCCCCGTGTGATACCCTGGCACTCTCCCCGCTCTCGCCAACTAACCGTACCCTTGTGCCACTCCTATCCATTCCTGCCCGTGCAGGAAAACATCCCAGCAGATTGTGTTTAATGGACTAATTTCTCTGTCTCATCCTGCCACTGAATTTGGAACCTGCAGCCCAACACCTGGGACTGCTGCCCCGCCTCTCTTCATCAGTCAGATGCCTCTGTTTGGACGGCTCCATCGGGCTGACCACCAGGTTGATTTTGTGTGTTCGGCGCAGTTTCCCGTACTCTCTGACCGAGCCTCCCCTGATGCAAATCGGCTGTCAGAAGCACATGGTGCTTTGCAGTTTCTCTCTCCCAGCGCCTTGTGTGCTCATTGGCCATTGCGTTTGCGGTGGCCAGCACACACAGCCAGCCCATCCAGCACACGCTCACTCTGGCCAAAAGAAGCAGCAGCATTTGCACAGATTACAAAGCTACACTTGTAACGGCATGGCTCTCCTAACTGCAGAATGGAAATAGGGCCAGCTATAAAGAAGAATAAAATGTTGCCGCAAATGATAAGATAAGCCAGCTGCAAGTTTTTTGGTGTGATCTTGGAAACACTGAATACAGAATGTGTGGTGTGGCAACAGCAAAACTGCATCTGAATGAGCTGAGATGGCATAATCTAATTAAAATATTTATTCCCTCTTTCTGGGATTCTTCAGGCGGCTCATGTTCAGCACAGAGTACAGTGCCGTACTCTGCAAACACAGTTACCTCGGTGGAGTTTCCCTTTGTCCATGTCTACCACCAGTTTGGTCTTTCGGAACCATCTGTTTTTGTGGCTTTCAATGTAAGCCTGGTAAGGCCACTCTGTAAGTGAAGTCACACTCAGTCTAAGGAAACCATAAGCCCAGAGACGTCTGCCCAACTCAAGACGCTTCTTGTTCTGTGTGACCAGTGCATGCTCTCAAATGCGTCCGGTGGGCTCATGCGCCAACGTAGGTCTGCATTTGGGTGCATTTGGGCCCTCACTGTACTTGGGAAATCTTACCGGCCTTTGCACTTTCTCTGTGCTGAATTCCGCCACTTGCTGCTCTTCCTGCCTTCCCATGATGCAGAAAATCAGCCCATTCTTTGAGAGGTACTTGAAGGCCCTGTGCAGTTTCTTGGAATGCGCATATGCTGGAGAGGGAGACCACGCCAGTCCCACCCCTGCGGTGTACCTGCCGTTTGTACACTGAAATTGATGTGAGGACGGTTGGCCCACACGTTTGGAGGCTGATGTGCTCAGGCCCGGCCGGTGCGATACTGCAGGGATCGTTTCTTTGTGTACGGATGGCCTTAATGCATGTGGGCTCCAAATGCCAAATGCAGGGGTTGGCGGAATACAGGTGTCCCTTGGCGGCACCCTCACACTTGCTCTATATAGGCCATGCAAAATTCTGCATACGGCTCGCACCTGATGCTTGGACCTCAAGTGTGCCCAGTGCTGCCTGTAAAGAGAAGTTTAAGGCATCCTTTGGAGAGGATGAATTAAGCCCATCAAGCGAGGCCTTCCTCAAGAGACACAGCGGCCTGCGGAAAGGTATCTGCTTGTCCGTCATGAGGTAAGAAGTGTTCTTATGGCTGGGTGGGAGAGCTTTGACTGAAGATCTTGCTTGTTTTCCATAGTTCTTGCCGCATACAGAGGATCGGATACTTATCAGTGGGGCTGCTGACTCCAAGGTGCACGTCCATGACTTGACTGTTAAAGAAACCATCCACATGTTTGGGGATCACAAAAACAGAGTCAAGCGCATTGCCACTGCTCCCATGTGGCCCAACACCTTCTGGAGTGCAGCTGAGGATGGACTGGTCAGGTACAAGTTTTTGTCTTCTTCTGCCCTACAAAGCCTTTAGTGGCTTGGGACCTGGATACCTAAAGGAACGCCTTTTTCCATATTTGCCCTCCCGGCCCCTGAGATCGGCAGCAGAGGCCCTCCTCCGGGAGCCCTCCATGAAAGACATTAGGAGGCAAAGTATCTGAAGGAGGGCCTTCTCTGCGGTGGTGCCCCGCCTATGGAATGCGCTCCCCAGAGAGGTCTGCCTGGTGCCATCATTATTTGTTTTTCAGCACCAGGTTAATACCTTTTTATTTCAACAATATTTTAGTAACTTTTAATATTAGCTATTTATGTTTTGATCTGCAGCCAGGGTGGATCTGGAATTTATTTGTATTATGTTTTTATTACTATTTTTGTTTATTTAAGTAAGCCGTCCTGAGGCTCTGTGGAAGGACGGCCTATAAATATTCTAAATAAATAAATAAATAAGTATGGGTGTCTCAGCTGAATTCACTACTTTCCTATGGATCACCAGCTCAACACTTTCATTCCATTTTTTTAGGCAGTATGACCTGCGAGAGAACAGCAAACACTCAGAAATTCTGATAGATCTGACAGAATACTGCGGACAGCTTGTGGAGGCAAAGTGCCTCACTGTCAACCCCCAGGACAATAACTACCTAGCCGTGGGAGCCAGTGGGCCGTTTGTACGGATCTATGACATACGCATGATCCACAACCACAGGTAATGGTGCCTAAAACTGGTCCGCTTCCAGCTGGGGCTAAGCTTCAAATGCAAGAGGCAATAATGATAAAAAACAGGAACAAGAGGTTTAAACCCCAGTTCAAACAAGGTAGCAGCTCAAATTCTACAGGGGTAGGGTTGAATAATCAATAGGAGTGGAGGAACTTCCAGCAACACAGACGCACACACACAAGAGGGAGATGGGAAGGAAAGGGAAATGGGAAAACAGCATACAAAATGCAAAGTTCAAATCCTAAACACAATTCCCAAGCCTCTTGACCATCTCAGACTTAAAACAACACAGCTAACTAACCTATCACCGATATCAGATAAAATACTTTGCTGGGCTTTCTTGCGAGTAGCATAGCAAGGTACAGGCAAATGGAGCCTTCAACAGCCACTGGTTTCTCTCCAAAGAGGGGACAAATGCCAGCTCGAATGTTCTCCTTTTATCCCCCCCCTCCAAGCAATCAAAGTCCTTGGTTCCATAGGGTGACGTCTCCTGGGCTTTCCCAGGTGGGACCTACAAGACTGAATTGGGCTTTGTAGGCCCAGTACAACAAACTGACCAATTTCCCCATTGGTTTTTGTATATTTCTCCTTTTAATATAACTGCTTGTGCTTTCTAATTTGCCTCGCCAAGAAAAATGGAAGTTTCCTTTTTAGAGAAGCAAGCCAATGAGAGAGAACTAAACTTTGTCCCTCTCTTGCCTAGAAAAAGCATGAAGCAGAATCCCACAGCTGGAGTCCACACGTTCTGTGATCGACAGAAGCCTCTCCCAGATGGGGCAGCCCAGTACTATGTAGCAGGTATGGATGTTGCAGCGGGTGCTTGGTGTATCTGTTCAGGAGCTTGATCATTTTGGTGGCTTGAGGAGAGGTGAAGATACATTTAAGCAACTCCAGCCAGGTGTCTGAGAGTGATCTCCTGCTCTCTGGGAGGGTGTGCCTGGTACCATGGGTTGTTTTGGAGTCCCTCTTTCAAGGCCTCAGGGGGCACTCTGAGATCAGTTCCTTTTCTGGCTCCTTCACAGCTGCAGCGGAAAGAACCCTGACATCTGCTTTCTGGGATCACACAAGCAACTTCAGGGAGGGAGAAAAGGGGGACATTATGGTGGGCAATGAAGAGAGGAGAGGCTGGAAGTTGCAGAATCCTTTGGCCTCTTTCGACTCCTCTGCACAGGGAGACAAAGTCTAGAAAGAAAAAACTGGAAAATGTCTGGAAAGGGGCAAAGGAGACTGGAGAGGTGAACACCACCCCTGTCGCTCCTCCTGTCCTGCTGGCAGCAGCCTGACCAGGCACAACATACTTGGGAGCCTCTGAGATCAAAGGCCTCCCTCCATGTGGTGGGAGGCAGACCAGTAGGATGATGCTCTTACACGTAGCTCTCATCACTGCAGCGTGCGTCCAGCTTGTGTTACCGAGCCCGTTTGGGTACCACAGGAACTGGCGTTCATACAGGGTGGTCCTCTTACCTTGGAAGGCCTTTGCAGGCTATCGGTAATAGTGGGCTGAAGTAGTTCCCATTCTTCAATGGCTGAACAATGCTTGAATCTTTCCACCTCTGCAGGGCACCTTCCAGTTAAATTGCCTGACTACAATAACCGGCTGAGAGTTCTGGTCGCAACATACGTCACCTTCAGTCCCGACGGTACAGAGCTCTTAGTCAATATGGGAGGGGAGCAGGTAAGAAGAACACTGGATGCTCGGGAACCTTTCTGCCAGCCTCTCTGCACAGTGCTATGGACAGAAGCACTGCAGATAATGCTCAGTGCTTTTTTGTCGGGCCTCTTTGGGCTTGTGAGTTGCCCATACTTAACTGTTATACAAACTTGAACTAACCCTTTATATGACTTGGAACATCTTTGATGGCCTGGGAAAACTGCTAACAAGTTTGTACCTCCTCTGACCGAGGAACTCCCTCCTTGGGAAGCAAAAGATATACTTCCTTAGGCACCAGGAGAGGCAGAGGCTGGGCAGAGGCTTTTTGGACCATTCGGAGAGCAATGGATTGGTGGAAGGCTGGCAGGGGACATGGAAAAGATGCCCTCCCTGTGATAAGGTCCTTCAGTCTACACTGGGAGCATCTTTTGGCCGGAGTCCGTGTCTTCGGTTTGTCCTGCTGAAAAAACAAAATTAATGTATCCTTGACTGAAGAGAGATGTTTCTAAGTCCGACTCGTAGCTTTTGTGTGTGAGACCGGATAAGACTGTCCACACTGCCTATACTGGATTATTAACTGCATTTTTGTGTGTGAGAGACGTTGTTACTCCATGTATTCTTATACTCAGATATGTCGGTCTGGATCAACAGCAAGCCAGTACCTTTGTGTGGGTGCCGTATTGCTGGCTTGTCATTTCTCTCCAGCTGTACTGTTTGCAAGAATGATTTGCTGCCTTTGCTTGATTTCTAGGTGTACTTATTTGACCTGACTTACAAGCAGCGGCCATATACTTTTCTCCTGCCAAAGAAATGCCGCTCCTCAGGAGGTATGTGTGTTTCATTCATCTTAAGTGAAGGGAAGGATCTTCATTCCTTTTGGTTCCCAAGCCATTTCCGTGTGCAGCTTCTGGCATTTTTGGAATCATCATCTAAGTTTCTAGCTCTTGTGGGTGTCTGGCATAGATTTCAGAATGAATATCACGAGCATTTCTTTGCGAAATCCTCTGGAATAATGGCTGCTGAACATACGAACATAAGAAAAGCCATGCTGGGTCGGATCAAAGGTCTGTCTAGTCCAGCACTCTGTACACATTGTGGCAAATCAGCTGCCCACAGGACACCTCCAGCAGATGGGCGCAACACGTCTTCCTGCCGGGCTCCTCAGCAACTGGTATATGCAGGAATGCCACCTCTGCTGAAGGAGGCAGCACATAGCCAGCAAGGCTAGTAGCCACTGATAGCCTTCTCCCCAGGAAAGAATGGCAGCAGTGCCTAGGTTCCCAATGTTCCTGTCTCCCCATTTTCCATGAATGCCCCATCCATAATCATCGACCACCTTTGGCAACATCTCTCTCACACGGAAGGTTTTCTTCTGTGTGAGTGTTTCTTTGAGTCAGTCCCGAGGGCCACATTTGGCTTCAACCAAGTTCGGGGCATACGTAATTGCATTTTATTAATGACATATAAATCTAATATGCAAAATAACTTTCCACCTGGCGCTTCAGTTATAGTTGCCAGAGCAGGTAATTTGCAGTAGGCTGTGGCTTTGTTAAAAGCCATGGAGTGGCAGAGGGCAGCGCAAAGTAGAAAGACGGCCCCTCTCTGAAAGCAGGTCGGAAGTCCCTGGTGTCGAAAGCGTAACAGTGAAGCCATAGAACCACGTGTTTCTAATGGACAGAAGTTTATTCTGGGGGTGGGGAGGGGCTGAGACGTGTACGGGGCAGAACTCAGTGACTTTGAACGATCAGTTTAGATAACAGATTGGTGCGGTGCAGCCTCTTCTTTCGCAGCCCTGCCCTCCAGATTGCTTTCTGCTAGCAATGCCCGTCTCTGTGTCCAGGGCTTCCCGCCAATTTGAATGTGAATTGAATGTAGCCGTGAATGTAATGCTAGAGTCAAACTATAGTGACTATATTGCCAAGGAAGAAACGTGTAGTACCTCCAGCGCACCACTTGGGGGTGCAGTTTCCCCATCTCTGCACTCCCTGTTGATGTTGACAGCGGAGGCCTGGCAGGAACCCCCCTGGCGACTGCCCTGATTTCGGGAGCCAAAGGCCGAGCAAACCGAGCAGGGCTGAGGGCCTTCCTGCAGCTGGCACTATCCTGCTGTGAAAGCCCGGCTGTGGAGGCCACCTGGATTCTTGATGAAGCTTGCCTGGAGATTCCTCTCAAGCCATTGCTAGACCACCTGGGGGGGGGGGTGCCGTTCTTTTCTCCTTGCTGGGCAAATAGAGGTGTGATGGGGCATTTCTTCCCAGCCAGGCTGATCTCTGTCTGGCGCTTTTGGTGGTGGCCAGTGCAAGCTGGTTGGGGGCTCTTCTGCTGCCAGGTGTGCCACCTGCCTGAGAAGCGGGGCGAGTGGAGCACCAAGGATGTGAAAACCAAGCAGGGCGTCCTCCCAGCCTGACACCTGGCTGGCTTTCTTACTGCAAAAAAACTGAGCTTGTGCTCTTCTCTTCCCGCCCCAGAACGCATTCCTGGCGCAGACCCACAGGTCTGAAGTGTGTTTCACGAGCTCAGATATACACCAGCCCTCCAAGCTTGCCTTGCACTGCGCACACCCCCCTCCCTGCCTGTCTCCAGGCCAGGATTCCCAGCAGTGTCTGTAGCAGAGGCAGGAAAACTATCCTTATTCTGTTGCCTTTCTGCAGCATATTTGGTAGAGAGACAACACTGTAGCCTCTCATTCCTTCTAAGTCATTCTGAACAAATGTGGTGACTTGGAAGAAGCCAGTAATACAGAGCAGGTTACAGCCTCCAGTTAAGAGTAGCCCTGCCTTTCCCAACCTGGTGCTCTCCATGTGTTGTGGACACCAGTTCCCATCAGCCCCTTGGCCGTGCTGGGAGATGCACTCCTAAACTTCTGGAGTACATCCAGTTGGGAAAGGTGGGTACTTTCCCTGTAGGCACTGTGTGCGTGTAGGATTACTGAAACAACATCCATCTTGGGGTGTGTGGGATGCAACCTTGCATGATGTACAGACTCTATTCATTCATTCATTCATTCATTCATTCATTCATTCATTCAGGCATTTCTGTACTGTTCAATTAGCACAGTGCTCTCAGAACGGTGTAAGGATTCTGTTAAAAGAATGCACAATGTAACATTCAATTGAAAAACAATTTTAAAATTTATTATAGACGGTGAGATCTAGTTGAATTCCTGAATGAGGTCTTGGTTATACAGTAAAATAGCCAAACCCTGTAACAAACTTGCGAAGCAGCCTCTGGCTGGCCACACACACACACACACACACACACGGCAGCAGCCCTGCCACAAGGCGGCCCTAGTATTATAGTAGTGCATTTAAACCCAGTCCTTCCTCTGGCACGAAGAAACCCAGGGCACCTTGCAAGGTTGTCCTCCTCTCTGTTTTATCCGCACAACGACAGCCCTGTGAGGCTGGGAGTCTGTGTCTGGCCCACAGTGCCCAAGCAAGCCTTGCGGCCACGTAGAGACTGGAAACCAGCTCTCCGGGTCTCAGTCCAACACTAACCACTGCCCTGCCATGGCCAGCAGCGGCTTGCCTTTGCACGGATCACAGAAATGAAGGATGTGATGTGCTCTCTCTACACACTGGGTGTTGCTTCCGGGTGGACAAGTCCATAAAAACCGAAAGGCCAGGTGTGCCCAAGATGCCTGCACCTTACCCGTTGCTCTCATTTGTTTCTTCCCCACTTTATGACCCCCAGAGGTGCAGAATGGGAAGACCTCGACCAACGGAGTGTCCAATGGCATCCATCTCCACAGCAACGGGTTCAGGCTGTCTGAGGGGCGAGCACACATGAGGTGAGGCCGCACCCTCCTTGTGTGCGGTGATGCCGGCGTCATTTGGCCCCAGCGGTGCTCAGAAAGTCATGAGGGTTATTTGCAGAGATGCAGAGCAAGAGCCCGCTTGGCCAGGGGCTGCAGCTCCTGCCAGAGGCTGGCACAGCTGCTCAGACCCACAAGAAGCTGCCCCACCCCCTTGCTCAGGAGAGCACCTCCTCTTGTGATTCAGTATCTGCCTGCTGCCAGCCTCAAAGACCCATGTGCGGCTCTCTCTGCTCCTGAAAACTTGTCCCACCCCTCCCATTGTCCTCAGCCTGATGTTCCCCACATGTGTTGAATACAACTGACCATGTGATGGGCCCTGTAATTCAATTGCCAGGGGACAGAAGGTTGTGTAAGGTGACCCTGCACTGGCCTATTGCTGTGTGTTGCAGCTTGTTTGTTCCCATTTTAATTTGGGAAACCTCGATGTACAGATGAACGCGATAGAACGGAGTGGGCTTCCGTGGCGCAGGCTTGCTCTGCCCCACTCCAGCCTGCCTTGCTTCTGCAGTTCACAGGTGGAGCTGCCTCCCTACCTGGAGAAAATCAAGCTGCAAGCCAATGAGGCTTTTGCTTGCCAGCAGTGGACTCAGGCCATTCAGCTCTACAGCAAAGCTGTCCAGAAAGCCCCCAACAACGCCATGCTGTACGGAAACAGAGCCGCAGCCTACATGAAGCGCAAGTGGTGAGCAAACAGGGCCTTTTGTGGGGGGCGCCCTACCGTTAGCCAGGCTTCAGCTAACAGATGCTGGTGGGCAGGGAGGGACCATAAGCGGCTGGTGGCCATGTTGTGGTTGTCGCACGGACCGAGTTTTGCCTCCTTTGCCCAGGAAGGTTCTGCTGCCAGTCCAGACTCCTATACATGGCGGGGGGGGGGGGGGTGCAGTCTTATCCTGCATCTCAGGCAACCTCATGCCTTGGGCCTTTCTCGCTGCCTGGCATAGTTCTGGGTGGCCTGCTCTTATCTGTGCATCCTGTGAACTAGGAACAGGTATAGTTTCCATGGGTGTCCGCCAGTGCAATTGCAGCTGGTTTGTGGATCCGCTCTTAGGCTGCCCCCCTGCACAAAGAAACTGCACGCGTCTCCTTTCAGTTCAGAAAGGCCTAGCCTTTGCCTTGTAGCATTCCTGCCCCCCGCAGATGGTCTTTCCCTGCTGGGACAACACCACTCCACATCAGGGCCGGGGAGGGCTCACCTCTCACCTCTGCAGCAGGAAAAGCTTCTGTTCTGGGGGCAGTGCAGAGGCACGTGTGGCCCCTTGTTGGGCATGTAGGGGGTCCCGGTCAGGCCGGGAAAGACTCTGAAGCCCAGAGGGTGGTGGCCAATCTGCGTGGTTGAGCACTGGGGCCCTCCAGATGCTCCCAGCCCCATCTCCACTGTCCCTCCCACTGGCTATGCTGGCTAGGGCTGAAGGGAAGTGCCGTCTCACAGGTGGGTGTGTGTGTGTAGCAGGGAGTCAGCTCCGTTCCTCGTGCCTGGCGTAGACAGTGCTCAGCCGGGGCGAAAGATCTGACAGAGTAAAAGGCAGCTGCCTTTGTCAATCTGGAAGCAACTGTGCTCTTTTCGGGAGTGGGAAGACAGGGATTGGTGTCGGGCTGTGTGCAGTGCAGGGCTCTTTTGCTTCGTTCCCCCTGCAGGGATGGGGATCACTACGATGCCCTGAGGGACTGCTTGAGGGCCATCTCCCTGAACCCGTGTCACCTGAAGGCTCACTTCCGCCTCGCCCGCTGTCTGTTTGAGCTGAAGTACGTGACAGAAGCCCTGGAGTGCCTGGATGACTTCAAAGGGAAGTTCCCTGAGCAAGCACACAGCAGTGCTTGCGATGCCCTGGACCGGGACATCAACGCTGCGCTCTTTTCGAAAACGGATAACGGTGAGGACCGGCGTGGTGGCACGCCACCCTTCAGCCCTCAGCACTGCACTGCCGGGTCTCCCTTCCTTGGAGGCACTGTCCTCAAGGCTAGACAGCAACAGCCTGTTCCCTTTGCTTGCCTACTCGCATCTGTCCCAGTCGTTTTTCCAGACAGGGCAAACCAGTCATGGGCAAGGGGGAAAGCGCCGTTCAGCTCAGGGAAAAAGGCAAAGTAGGAGGGATGGTGAAACCTGTAATCCTTGTCCCCTGAGCCTGATCCAGTTTGGAGCCCCCTGTGGCCACTTTGAAAAGTAGCCGCCTTTTTAATCGCCAGCTTCCCTTCTCTTTAGCCCTGATGGGCGCCTGGGAGTGGCTTGGGTGCAAATGTCCTTGACTTGACCCCCCCCAGCTGAGTGGGTGGCCTTGCAAAGTTGCTGTGATGTGTTCCCCATTTGTAGGGATGTGGGTTGCGGTTGTGGAGAAAGCTAAATGGGCGGAAGGGCTTTCGGTCTTGTCGGATCCGTAGAAATAAGTACCTCTCTATTTAACTCGGTTTAGCGGAAGACAAGAAAGGGAGCGGCCCCATCTGGCTGCGAGCAACCGGCCGCAAAGATTCCATCTCGGATGATGAGATGGTGCTGCGGGAGCGCAGCTACGACTACAAATTCAGATACTGTGGCCACTGCAACACCACCACAGACATCAAAGAGGCAAACTTTTTTGGCAGGTATGGGCACCTGAATAGCTTTCAAGTGCAGTTTCTGCTACATATTTATTTAAATAATTTCTATCCTGCTCCTTAGCCAAAAAGGGCTCTTGGAGCAACTTATAATCAATCAGGAAGAAAGGCAGGTCTTGCCCACAGGCTTAAAAAGACCTGGCATGCAAGGAAAGAGGGATCATTTGAAGTAGACCTTGCCCTGTTTTTTAACGCGTGTCCTGTGATCTCACAGAACACTAGAGCTGGAAGGGGCCAGAGGGCCATTGAGTCTGGCCCCTGCTCCCTGCGGAACTCGGCCTCAGTTCTCCCGCCTCTGTTCTTTCCAGCAATGCTCAGTACATTGTCAGTGGCTCTGACGATGGTTCCTTCTTCATCTGGGAGAAAGAGACAACCAACCTGGTGCGGGTGTTGCAGGGGGACGAGTCCATTGTCAACTGCCTGCAGCCGCACCCGAGCTACTGCTTCCTGGCTACTAGTGGCATCGACCCGGTTGTACGACTGTGGAATCCCAGGCCAGAGGTAAGACTGGGGCCCATGGGCCCTTCCTGGGGCGGGCGGTTGCTATTTCCTCAGACAGAGTGTAAAATGCAAGCTGGTTTGGCCTGCCTAGTTCTGCTCCTGTCCTTGACGATTTTAATAGCAGTTTTTCGGGGTGGCTGGTAGTCTGCTTTGGAACTTATTTATAGGCAAAGCGGCAATTCATATTCATATGAATATGAAAGAGTACTCATGCGTTAATCCTCATCGCCGTTTCACCAGATTGTGGGTGACCAGAACTAGCACAGCATAGAGGGCAGTGCTGGACTTGAAAATGAGTTCCAGTCTCGGGTCAAATACCTACCCCGGTCATTTTTGGGAAGTCTAAAAGATGTGTGCTGTCAAACTCGGGGGGGCCAGGTGGCTCCTAAGAAATCTTTGTCTTCCTTTGAATACCAAAGGATTCCTCTCCTTTCCCCGCTTTTTACAATACAAACCCTGCCACGTCTTGACAGAGTGGTGTTTTCAGCACTTGCAGGAGGAGAGGGAGAAGGCCTGAGCCCAGTGGCTCATGAGGGCAATGCCTTTGTTCAAAAGTAGTTCAGGATCATCTTCTGTATGGGACAATGAACCCAAAGGAGATGATGGAACTCACAGTCACAAGATGTGTTGAAGGCCACCAACTTGAGATGGCATGTTGATAAAGGTTAGACATATCCCCCCCCTTTTTTTAGATAGAAAAAAACCATAAATACAATCACAACAATAATAATACGACATAACACGAACACAATAATTAAAAAGAATAAATGAAAGCGTCCACCCACCACCCTGGAGACCAGTACTACCATCATACACATACTATAACAATTAATAATATATAATATACGTCAATTATACCCACGTCCCCTGCAGAAATTCATATAATCTTGATTGGGTTTACAGCCTTTGCCTTCTATCAGTTCTGCTTTTACAAAATATTCCCAAATTTCTTTATATTCATTTGCTTTCATTAACCCTTTTTTAAATTTTCATGTCTGTTGTCAGTTTATCATTAATTACCATACTCCAAATTTCATTACACCATTTGTACCGTCGCAAAACCCAGTTCTGAGATCAGCCATCTCTCCGCGTCTCCCAGGCCAAGCGTGACGGCTATGCAACACCTCCCTATTCAGAGGCAGCGTGCCCAATGTGGACCACGCCTGGCCCACCTGTCTGTGTCTCTAAACCCCGAAGCAGCCCCCTCCGCTGCAGTTTGTCCTGCATGAGCAGCCGGCCCTGGTGCCTCTCCCTCTCCTGTTTTGCAGAGCGAAGCATTGAATGGGCGGGTGGTGGAAGACATGGAAGGCGCCTCCCAGGCCAACCAGAGGCGGATGAACGCTGACCCCCTGGAAGTGATGCTGTTCAACATGGGCTACCGGATCACGGGGCTGACCGGCAGCGGGGCCGGAGGCCTGGACGACGAAGACAGCTCCGACGGGCAGGTCCACTGCCGGACCAGCTAAAGCCGAATTGCCTCTCCTTCCCATCGTTTTGGTTTTGGGGTTGTATTGTTTGAAGGGAAATCTAGTTTGCTCAGTTTGAACTCTGATGAACGACTGCACTGTTTCACACTATGCACAGAATAGGACATGCCGGCAGAGGCGGGAGTGGCTTTGTCTTAACCGCTGCTACAGTTTCTTCCCCTGCGCCCTCTTCCACTGTTGAGCAGCATGGTAATGCGGCCTGTTGAGATTTGCCTCCTAGCAGAATTCAGTCTGTGCAGAGATTTCGTTTCCTTGTTGTCCGTGAGCAGTGTAACACAGGGTAGCCGACCCCTCCTGCAGAGCTGCCGCATGGCTCCTGGGCGGGGGAGGCACTGCCTACATGAATGCGTTTTTTGCAGAGAGGATGTTAAAAACTCAATAAAGAAGTGAAAACTAGGGCAGGGATTATGGCATGAAGTTCAATGCAGTGATCTTTGTCTCCAAAGCTTGGCTTGCCTGCTCTGCGGTTAGATCAGGCCCACAGTCTGTGGCCTCTGTTCAGCTGACAAGCATCCACTCGGCCCCTGCATCTGAAACACAAGGCAATGTGGCTGGATGAAACACCCTGGTTAATGTAGCACCGGACGTGCTGCGTCCATAGCATCAAGCCGAGGAATTTCTGGCTCTGGTATCTAATACTTTATTTCTTCTGTGCACAGAGAGGCACGGCTCGTGCATATGACCTGGCATTGCTCCCGTTTTGAAAACCCCTGCCTTTCTTTTCCCCTTCTCCCAAAATATTTGCTTTCCTTTGTCCCCAAGCCAGGGAGTGTGGGGCGTTTCACTGTTGTGCCTCAGCACAGCACGGGTCCGATCACTGAGGAGGCTGTGTGCTGCGAAGCTGCCTGAGGGTGCAAGGCAAGGCTGCCCCCTCCGTCTCTTCAGTAGGAGGCTCCACCCCCAACCTTCTGGCAGGTGGGATTCTGGAAAACAGCATCCACTGCTGGCTCTCCCATTGGTCCATTTTGTTAAAAGGCCCCTTTTCACCTGTGGGCTTGCCAGGTTCTGACCATCACATGGATCCTGCACAGTTGATTTGCAGTCGTCTTCCTCCCCTCCCCCACCCCACCCCATTGCCATCCAAATCTCACCCAAATCCCTGGAAATTGCACTAATGCTTATTCAGTGTTGCTTTGCATTGCAAGGGTGAGGCTGGAGGAGACTAGGGCAAGTAGCCAGCTACTATAAGGCTGGCTTTTGGCAATGTGGCTTTCCTGTTATACAGGGGTATGCTCAAAGCGGTTGCTGAGCACAGCTTGCAGCCTCAGATCCTCAGCCACATGCTGAGCTCTGCCCCCATCCCACAATGCCCCCCCCCGCGAGAGCAAATGGTGGCAGGAGTGAGGCCGGCAGAGGCTTTGCGTTCAGCAGAACTCAAGGTGAGGTGGTGCTAGTCACACTTGGTTGCCCTGAAACCTCTCGAGTTTTCTGTTCCAGGTGGCCTTCATTTGGAAACGGAAACAAAGGCAGACCTGAGAGTGTGGATATCTAGATATCAAGATGCAGCTGACCTTGCCAGAAGATGGCCCTTCCCAACCTGCTTCCTTCCAGGTGTGCTAACCTGCAGTCTAACACATCTGGAGGGCTTCAGGTTGGGGAAGGCTACCAGAAAACCTCCCTTTTTGCCCTCCCCAGATAGAGGCCCAGGTAATGAGTGGCAGCAGGCATACCATGGCCTTCCTTCCAAGCAAAAGCGGAAGCCGTAGCCCTGTCCCAGTACTGTGTGGGGCTTCCTCTTTCTACAGTGGGCAGCCAGGGAGAGTGCAGGGCTCTGTCTCCACCTCTCTGCCTAGGCGTTTCAGGCCACGGTGAAGTCCATGGTTACACAGAGTTCCTAGTCTCTGAACGGTATGCCTTCCAGGTAGCACAGCACTACAGTGCAAGTAGACTCTAAGAACCTGGAATTGCCCAGGCCAATTTGCTCCCCTCCCGTTCGTTAAAGCCGTAGCCTTCTTGTAGCCCACCAGCCACTTGTAGAGCGTCATTGCTGCATTCCTCTTTCTTTATAAAATCAGGAGGGGAACTTCAGGTTCTTCAACAGTATTAAAGCAGGATATATTAACTGCAGCATAGGTAAGGGGCTAACCTAAAGAGAAGGAACTGGAGAGATCGTGTCCATTTCTTTCCCATTCTTAGAACTTGAGTAGAAATAAAACCACCACAAAACTGAGCTGGCTGTGGGGGGCTTGGTATTTGGGCTCATGAGAAGAGAACATGCATCCCTGCAGTGGCCATCTCCACACTCCCCCCGCGCCCCCCCGGCCCAGTTCTTCCGACTGCTTTTTCCTTTCCTTCGAATCGTCAAAGCACTTTCCCTGATCTGTAAGAAATACGGTGTAAGCTTGGCTTGTGTCTTCCCTGTCCTAAAACATTGCATTGTCAAGTGAGCACGTGCATGTGTATATAAGGGAGAAATATAAAAAGGGTTGTTATTGTATTTAAAAGATGGAGTCCTATAGAGTCTTCCAGGACTCTTACGTATCCAGCTCACTGGATTCAGCCGGCCGTGACGTGACCACTCCGTGCGGCCTCAGTATTGTCGATCGGGCAAGCGGAGTGGCAGCAATCGGTTCTTGTGCTGTGGGATAAGGCGACTGGGAGGGATGCCCCTTTTGAGGAACTGGGTGAATAATGGACCCTTCTAAGCTCCGCAGGTAAAGGTGAAGCTTTCTAAGTGTGTGTGTGTGTGGTGAGGAAGTGCAGGTAAGAGGGATGACGGGAATTGCCATCCAGCTTGTGGAGGGCCACATGGTCCCGATCCTGCTTTCGAAAGGTGGTTCAGCAATAGCATCAGCTACTTGTTACAGGAGTGACTTGCCCCACTACCCTGCCATCTGCTGTGTGACAACTAGACCATTTCTTTCTTCTACAAATAGAATTTTAGTTTTACTGCTGCTTGGCTTAAAGAGAGGGGGGAAACAGTGGGCTAGAGGTAGCCCATCTTCTGCATCTCATTCTGGACACACGTGCCCTGTTTGCAAATGAGGAACTTTGTATGGATTGAGTGAAAATAACTGATAGAGGAAAAGGCGTTGTTTGACTCTCCTTATTTGCCCCCTCAGATGGGATGTAGGGAAAAGATCAGCTCTATTTTTCCTTTTGATTAACTCCTTTTTTAAAAAAGCCCAGAAATACTATTTTTGTAATTAGCAAAAGGCTCTCTTCTGGTGTACACATTTAATGAATGTATAGAAAAGGCTTCATATTGGCAGCTGGGGAAACAGTTGCTTATATATAACTCTTCAGGAATTCAAAAGTAAAAATTTCTCCCCCAAACCTATCCCTGCAGATGTGGAGATAATACACCAGTCTCTTTTTTTCTTTAAATTATTCGGAAGGGTATATTTCTGTTTCTCTGGTCGCTGGAAGAGAAGGGGTTAAGCAATTAAACAATTCTTTGTTCTGGTTTTCTTTCTGGTGTCCTTCTGTTATTCAGACATTTTTGGCTTGGGATTAAGTTCTGTGACATTTGCAAGGAGATGGTGAGTGTTGGTGTGTGCTGGCTAACACCGCCCTCATCTTCCTCTTTGGGGCAAGGCACACACTCCCCCTTCCTTCCCTTCCCTTCCCTTCCCAGTGGCTCCTTCTAAAGTTGCACCTTTGCTACGTAACTATGCGCTTGTCGCTTGTCGCTCCAGTGTTGACAGCAGTTCTTCCAATCCCCCAAAATGGAGCAATTGGGCTTCTGACAGTAATTTAGCAGCCATACGAATTTCTGACTGTGAAAGTACAATCTTATACTTTATAAATTTAACTAACTGATTACTTTCCTTTTCAGATTAAAACAGGAAGGAATATCTAAAATATTCTACAATTGAAATCAAGAATCTCACAAGTTTCATTAGTTTTTTGGAAATAGAACTTCTCCACTTACTGTAAAGTGGGTAGATTAGAAAAAGTGAAGTAAGGTAGGAAAAGGGGGTGCAGGTGATAAGGGAGTGGTCTGTACAGAGGTGACAAATTGTCTAAATTCTGCCCAGATGATTGGTTCTTACATTATTTTTAAAACACTTCCCAGATTACGTTTAACACACTATCTACATGTATATTCTACCATTTCCATAGAAACCAATTCCGTTCTGTGTATGCTTAGATCTGTCTCTCTCTTTTTAAAACTTAAATTCCACTATATTGGCCCCAGGGCCATCTAGGTCATGTGACAGTTGCATCTGTCTGTGTGTGCACACTCTTACACACACATGCATGTTCACATGTGTCTATCAAGGTAGAACAGATGTGGGCAGCTTCTCCTACATGGCCGGTGTTGAGGGATCATGGGAGTTGTGGCCTCCAGATGTTTTGGCTTCCAAACTGCCCACCCATGAAGTGAAGTTGCCTTAACACAGGAGCCACACCCAACGTGGCTGCTGTAGAAGAAGCCCTGATGGAAAGAGCAGGGAAGCTCCCATTGTATAGCAGAGAGATCGTGTAGGAAGCCCATCCTGCTTCCTGCTGAATCTAAATCTGGGAATGGCTAGGGGTGACATTCCAGACCAGAGGTACAACGAGTAGCCATCCTGCAATTCCTACAGATCTTAAGCCATACTAAAAGTAAGCAGAATTAGATTATTTAGGCAAGTCTACTCTTTAGCAAGGAAGACTGACTCAGCTGCACTTTCAAACAGAATCCAAATAGTCTCTCCAAGTTATCTCACAAGTAAGCAGGACACACCCACTGAGCAGCTGTTCTCCTCTCGCCTCCTCCACACAGCAAAGCAAAGCTCTTTTCTCTCATCAGCAGGTGTATGGAAATACGTGCTTTTCTCTCCTGGGAGAGGGGGCAGGACTTGGGGAAAGTCCGGCTGGAGGCTCCAGAGCCTACTATTCGAACATACAGCCTGCCGATACCCTCATCCTTTCTGCCGAAGAATCGAGATTACAGGCCCAGTCTCTCTTGAAATGCCTCTTGGGGGGGCTGCAGGTGTTGGGGGGCTGCAGGTGTTGGCCCAGTGCAAGATGTTGTGCTTATGCTTTCTGCTTGTTTGGATGGAAACAGTTGCTGTATCCACAGCCCCTCCCTAGGAGTGCTGTGGTGCAGTGGTAACATACACACTTGGCATGTCTAAGGTCCCAGGTTCAGTGTCCAGTTCTATTCTAAAGGGAATGGGAAAGGCTAGCCCTGCCTGAAAGTTTGGACCTCTGCTGGGCAGGACCAGGCTGAGTAGACAATTTGTCCGCCTTGGTGTAAAGCAGCTTTCTGTGTTCCTACAGTTGAATGAAGCCAAGGTTGGTGGAGACTAACTGTGCACCTGTCCACTTGCACACATGCATAGATAACATCCTCAGGTGATGTGCACAGAATTCAAAGTGGAGAAACTCTTCTCTCCATGAATCATTCATGGTTTGATTTGCTAGTTGACAGAGATGGCAGACAAGAGCAATCCAAAGTCCAGTCACTTTACAAGCCAGTTCTGCAATGAGACAAAAGCATCTGGGATACAGGAAGGAAATGGGCCAAGGAGGAGGGGGATCAACAAGGGACCTCGCCGAAATTACTTGAGCTTTGCATAATCATCTCCCAGTGAAATCATAGGTACATTTTGAGTAGGGCAACAATCCATTCTTGAGGTTGCGGTTATGTGTGAATGAGAGATTACTGTGTCTGACATTCTTTCCGATCTTGCTGCTGAAAACCGTGTGTGTGTGTGTGTGTGTGTGTGTCTTTGGCAAAGATCCAAAGACTTCATGAAACCAAAGACTGATTAGAAGCACCTGCCTCTCATGGCCAGATGGCTGCACCTGTGCTAACTGAATCTGTGAGTGCACCCAATGATGCAGCCTGACCAAGGCTGAAGATGCTGCTGCTTTTCTTTGAAGAGGCGGCTCTCTCCCCTCAAACAGTTTCCCCTATGGATATTTATAAGAAATTGTGTACATCCATTCTGGAATAATAGCACCATTAAGTGCATGATATTCTCTGGAGGGGTCTTTATTGATGCAGGTCTGTCTTTTACTCCTGCAGTGGTCTTTTACTGCAGGAGTGTCTTTTACTCCTTCAGCGGGTGGAGTACTTTCTTGAAGGCCTCCTTTGCCCTCTGAGGGTTCAGTTACAAAACAGCATAAAGAAACAGACTCGACGGCTGCGCTCGGTCTTTCATTGCGGGGGTGAGGCAGGGGGATGTTAAATGAGCAAGAAGGGCTTCTATTAATGCAGCCTAAAATAGTATTTGCCCTTTCTGCGGACACATCACATTGTTTGCTGTGATTCAGCTTGTGATCTACAGCAATTCTAGGATCCTACTCGTTTGCAGTATTGTTGAGCCAAGTACTCCCCATCTTGTGACAGTGTATTTGGTTTCTTTTTCCTCAGTGCAGAATGTGGTATTTGTCCCTCCTCCATTTCATTGTATTGTTTCCAGCCCAGCACAATGTCATCATTGTCCCCTGCACTTCCTCATCCAAATCATTAATAAAAATGTTGAAGGGCCCAGGACCGATCCTCTCCCCAGTTTGAGAAGTACCATTGATGAGCACTCTTTGAGTCCAATTCTGTAGCCAACTGTGGATCCACTGATTGTTCCTTCTAGCCCACTTTTTGCTAGTTTGCTAATCAGGTCAAAAACTTTGCTGAAGTCAAGACAGACTCCCAGCAGGGAGGTTATGATGAAATCAGATTAGTCTGACAAGATTTGCGCTTGAGAAATCCATGCTGGTTTCTAGTAATCACTGCATTATTTCCAAGGTGTTTGCTGACTGACTTTTATAATCTGCTCCAGAATTTTCCCAGGGATTGATGTCAGAGTGAATTGCAGGAATGGTGTCCTTTGGAGCCTGGCCTTCCTTCCACTGATTTTGCCTCTACATGTGCATGTCTACTTAATGTCAAAATAATCTTTTGAAAAACTCAAACACTGTGACATGGTTTGACTGAAGGGCCAGTACCACTACAGTCCTGTCCCTGCTTACCTGGGATTAAGCCTCACCAAAGACAGTGGGACTTATTCCAAGAAAATATGCACAGGACTGCTGCAAGTTACCTCTTTGTTCTCATCCTAAGGTTTGCCTTTGTTCTTCTGTAGGTGTCCCTGCTAGCCAGGTGACAATGTGGTTCAGTGGAGATTCCCTGCCAGGTGACAATGTGGAGATTCGTTCAGTTCAGCTGAGCAAAGCAACCAGGTGTCCGCTTCGTGCAGGCAGGCAGGCAGCGACACACATTCCTCCAACTGACCCTTCTTATAGTTTTGCCTTCTTCCACTCAGTCTCACCCCATTGTTCCTTCACCCAATTCCCTTGCGCATGCCTGGCCTCGGGGTGCTTATCTATGTCCAATCCCTTCACAGGGCTACTGCCAGACCTTGCGCAGGGGGTCGTCTTCACTCACTACTTCCTTGTCTCCCTTTATCAAGATCCTTTTGCCTTTTCTTTTCCTCTCTGAGGAGAGCAGTTTTACAAAAAAGGCAAATGGCGGTTGTTAAGCTAATCAGGCTTCTTCACTTCCAAATGCAGCCTTCCTGCATCTGGTGCCCTCCAGATGTTTTGTACCAATTCCTAACAATGCTCGAAATTGGTGTAATGCATCTGGAGGGCACCAGGTTGAAGACCAATCAGAGAATCATAGAATAGTAATGTTGACAGGGCTCCTGTCTGGCAGTACAAGAGAATTTCAGCTGCTGAAATTCTTTTTTCTACCCAACTGTCGCAACATCTCACTGTCTCCTCTGTGCCACAGTCAGAGAGGGAGGCCTCCGCTCTGGGTTCGCACTTGGCCATTCAGAAGTGCGCACCAAGCAGCACAGGGATGTTCCGCTGCCGCCTAGAAGCTGGCTCCTTGCAGCTCCGGAAAGCGCCTGCTCATTCGCTCGCTATGCAAATCTGATTTTGCCGCCGAAAAGCAGAAACAGTCTCGCTGCGAAGGAATGTAGGTGAAGCGTGTCTGCTCCCGGCCTGCCCGTCCCTTCCCTCAGCGCCGCACAGTCTCTGGGTGGGGCGGGCGGCCGCCTTCCTCCAGCCCGGCTCGGCGGCTGCCTGCCCGAACAGGGACTACAGCGGCGGCTGCCCCGGGGCATCGAGGCGAGCGCCCGCGCCGCTTGCAGCGAGGCTCGCGCAGTGAGCCGCCTGCTCCTGCTGCCGCGCGGCAAGGCCTCCCCGTCGCTGGGGCCACATGCGCCTCGGCCTGGGCGCCCCGGCTTGCGTGGGCCGCGCCCGCCGCCCGAATGGCCGCGGACCCCGCCTGGCACTACCAGTTCCGGATCATCACGCTGGGCGACTCCACCGTGGGCAAGTCCTCGCTCCTGAAGCGCTATGCCGAGGGCGCCTTCCTCGAGTCCATAAACCAGACCGTGGGGGTGGATTTCTATGTTCACTACGTGCAGGTGGAGCCGGACCTGAGAATCAAGCTGCAGTTTTGGGACACCGCCGGACAGGAGCGGTTCAGGTGAGTTTCCAACACAAGTTTTCCCTGCAGGGGAAGGAACTGCGATCCACAGCTCGGGAGGATGGCAGAACAGAGGAGCCAGGCTGAAAATGGGTGCTTTTTCACTTGCACGCTTAGTTAGCTGTTTCTCCGACAAGGTCAGCCCCTGGCCAGTGCCCCCTTCTTTCCCTCACAGCAGCGGGGCTGGGGGCATATTGGGCTGGGCCTCGAATTCAGGTACCCAGCGAGCTTTATGGGCAAGCAAAGGTGTGAGCTCAGGGCCTCCTTGGCCTTAAATACAGCACTCTAACCCTGGAGGAGACTCCTGCGAGTCCCTTGGACCGCAAGGTGATCAAACTGGTCAGTCCTAGAGGAGATCAACCCTGACTGCTCTTTAGAAGGCCAGATCCTGAAGATGAAACTCAAATACTTTGGCCACCTAATGAGAAAGAAGGACTTACTGGAGAAAACCCTAATGCTGGGAACAATTGACAGCAAAAGGAGAAGGGGACGGCAGAGGAAGAGGTGGCTAGATGGGGTCACTGGGGCAGCAAGTGTGAGCTTGGGTGGACTCCAAGGGATGGTGGAGGACAGGAGGGCCTGGAGGAATATTGTCCATGGGGTTGCGATGGGTCGGACACGACTTCGCGACTAACAACAACAACAACAAAACCCATCTCCTTCAGCCCAAGGGGTGCAATGAGTGTTGAAATAGCAGGAATAGAAGCAGCATCTCATTTAAAGGTTTCACTGCTGGTAACTAAGGCTTGGGAGTGGTATTTTAATGTTTTAGGAGTGGGGAAAATCAGCACCCAAGCCAGGAAGCTGTCAAAGGGTTGGGAGAAAGGGCTGGCTCAAGGGACAAAGCCCCTTGGGGAATTCCTGTCCTGACCCCAACCCCAGTTTAATGCATCACATCCCATCAACACATTGTCTGACCTTCCTGTGAGTACCTCCCCTATCATTTATGTTTATACTCAGAGACTGATTAATATCTGTAGGCTAATTGCCTCTCTCGGGACAGTTTGAATCCTGTTTAAACCATCTAGAACGCTGCATTGTTTGGTGATAAAACTGTAATCCAAACCTCACCAACATGTCTAAAAGTACTGCAGCATCAGGAAATGAACAAATGTCGACAGAGTAAAACAATATAAAAACATAAGCCATGGCAAAGCAACAAGGTAATAAACTAGCACCAGCAGTTGAAAGTGGAAGCAGTTACAAACTAAGCCTAAACATCTTAAGCTTTGGAATAAAAGTCTTCAAAGGTGATCCAAGGACAAAATAAGCAGTGGAGCTATGTGTACCAACCTAGGGAGGGAGCTGAAGCAGCATCCTGCAAACAGAGTACTGTTGGATTTTGTGTGTTGGCAGCTTTTCTAATGCTGCCTGCAGCCTGAATGGATGGGTCCCCTTTCCCCACTTCTTCCACTACATGGGCCAAACCAGGCAGGCCTTAAGGTAGCAGGCGGATGTGATGAGAGCACATGGCAACTCCACAGGGAGTATTCTATTCGGGTGGTAGGTGGCAGGGTGGGCTTCTTCAGAGATGCAGACCTTTTCTCACAGGCAGGAGTCCGGCTTCTGGGGTGTTGTGCCCAAGATGAATGCCCTCACCCCAAGCCTTTGGCTGAGCTGCTGCAGACTCAGAGTGGATGCAAAACTAATTGTGCAGGGAAGGGATTATGCACTCCTGCAACGAGAGGTGCGCAGCAGGGCTGAGGAAGCAGAAAGCAGAGAAGGAGAAGATGCAATGCTGCGGGGCCAGAAACTGTTCCAGTGCTGTATTTTTCTTCAGAAAATTCCCCTCAGTAACAACAACAAATGCAAGTCACAATTGTAATAAAGCATGCCGAGTCGTGTCAAAGTTGTTAATTGCAGCGTTTCAGGCGATTAGCTTTCACAAGCGTGTGAGAGAATATCTCCCTGTAATACATGTATGACTCAGGGAGAAGCGGGCGAGGCATGGCAGTGCAAGTGAAGTTGCCCCAGAAACTTCAGTGAGGGAAAGTTGAACTCGAAAGGAGTGAGCAGTGGTCAGCATTTTGGGCACGGTTTTTAGGGTGCTAAAAGTAAGGCTGCCTTTCTCAGCCTGCTGTTCCCCAGATCTGTTGTAGCGGAATGGCCAGAACCCCAGCCTGCCCTATAGATTGAAGGGTGCAGGGAGTTGTGTACTTGGGGGCACAGGGTGGGGGGAAACCTGACTTAGCATGACAACCATTTAATACCTTGTTTTCTTTCCTGCAAACAGTATACAGGCCCAAGATGCTATCCATTTTTACAAATATTCTAAAAAAAAGTCTATGTAATAACACCGAAATCACATTGTGTGTTAATCTTATTTCCATAATATTTCCAGTCGATTGGATGTGACATACTTGGACAAAAATATGGGGACTTTCTTTTTAGTTTAGTTGTTTTAGTTAGGCAGGGCTACCTAAAAAGGCAGGATCCTGCCTTGCTACCACTGCAGGCCTTTGAGCACTGGGGTGCCTGTTAAATAGTGATTAGAACAGACTAATCCAATTTTTAGTTGCATAGGTCTAGCCTTTTACAGAAGCGATCATTTCTTGCAAAAAACATACTGATACAATTGAATATTGATCTATTAATGAAATGACAGCCTTAACACTTAGCTTGCTTCCTTCACATCTGTTGGACAATAGCTCCCATTATCCCCTATGGATGGGAATGCTGAAAGTTGGTACCTTCCAGGAATGTTGGGGAAAATTGAGCTGAGCATTAAAGATAAACCAGCCTTCTGCAACCCAGGCCTACCAGATGCATGGACCTCCAGCTCCCAGCATCCTTGTCAATGAGTCATGAGGTGAAGGTTGGTGGGGATTGATTCAGAGGACACCAAGTGTGAGGTCTGGCATGTCTCTAGCTGCATCTTTCAAGATGGTTCTTTCTTAAGGTAACCCAAGGAACATGGACTATCCTTCACCTTGCCTTTCTTAGGTCGGTGACACGCTCCTACTACCGCAACTCGGCCGGAGCAGTGCTGATGTTTGACCTAACCAACCGAGCATCCTTTGAGAACATCAGGAACTGGCATCAGGAGGTCGTTGACACAGTGCAGCCTCGTCATGTAGTCTTCCTGCTGGTTGGACACAAGAGTGACCTGCAGGCAGGACGGAAGGTTGGGCAGAAGGAGGCAGAGAAACTGGCTGCTTCACTGGAGGCAAAGTACATTGAAACATCGGCTAAGAGCAACATCAATGTGGAAGAGGCTTTCCGGATGTTAACCTTAGGAATCTATGAGGCACTGAAAAGTGGGAAAATGACACCCAGTGACCAGTGGGATGGGGTGAAAAGCAAGCTGCCACCTCTCGTGCCGTCTGCAGTCCAGGCAGCGGGGAATAAAACATGCTCATGTTAGCAAAAGGCAAGTTCTTCAGGAAACTGCAGAGCCTGTTGCATAAGAGCACCATGGTGCAGTCTCTTTCCAAATGCATGTCAAAACCAGTGAAGGTTGGGGAAGACCTTTAAGGCTGGTGCGTACACAGAAATTCCCTTTTCTTTATTGCTAATCCAATAAACAGGAAGAAAAGAACTCTAAAAGTCTTTCCAGCTAAGAATGAAAGTGCAGATGAGTGCATGGAGGCCCAGCTGCAGTCCGGAGTCACTGGCGATTGCTACAGTGCACATCTCTCACGTCTGTGCCTACCACACCTCTGGAGACGATTCTTATTTAAGGCAAGTCTGTGCCTGCTTTGTATGAAATGTCAGCACTCACCTTTTTTTAATCAATCAAAATCTTGACAGGCTCTTCCGTAGCCTCTTCTGCTCCAGAGACTTCACTTGCAACACGCAAAGAGAGCTATCAGGGCTACCAACTCTCCGAGAAGAATCTGTCAGCCCAACCCCCTAAACATGCTTGAACCTCCATCAGGGACCACCTAATTCTGTGAACATCTTGTTTGATTCAACTTCACTGGCTGACAGATGCAAGAACTGTGATACCATTAATCATCTCAGAGTTTAGGAATTCATGGGGTTGGTGTACAGAGTGGGCCAAGCTCTTCCTCAGGGCAGGCTGTGCAGTGGGAGGCTTCGTCAGGGTCTGGAGGAGCAGCAGCAGGTGGGAGCTGAACCCTTTGAAGGTCCTTCCAAGTTGCTTAGTGAAGTTTCTCACTGAGCAGGAAGGGTTTCTGGGAGGGGAGGGGACCCGATTGTTGACCCAGCAAGGAGGGGTCGGTGACACCAGCTGCTCAGATGGAGGGGCTCCCTTGTTCTCGCCATCTTGCTCTCCCCAAGAGTGGAGCCTTCGGCCTTCCTGAAAGGGAGGGCTAGTCAGGAAGTTTCCAGCTTAGATTCAACTCTTTACGTGAGCAGAAGCTTCTCCTTCCAGCTTTTGTAAGAGGTTAGAGCTAAACTGTTCTGTTAACTACAGAGCTCCAATAAAGAGAATTGCATTTCAAAGAATTGTCTTGAATTTTGGAACTTAAGGAAGGGATAGCTCATGACAACAGGTTGCAATCTTCTATGGAAGATCTGCTGGTAAAGGACAATGTTGTTTCAAATTAACTCTCTACCTCTGTTGTTTTAAGCATATTCCCTGTTGCTTGCGAATTTGCTGTGAATTCAGATATGTGGCCATTTCTGGTGTTGGCGAAGTAGGGAATAGGTGCACTTGCCAGAGGTCCTCTCAGGTGGGAGATCAGAAATAAAGCACAGTAGTTAAATTAGAAACATTTTGAAGATGCATGAGGTAAAGCAGCCTTCCCCAACCTGAAGCCCTTCATGTTTTGGATTGCAACTCCCAGGATTCCTGCCTAGTGCCCACGTTGGCTGGGGCTGATGGGTTTTTTGTCCAAGAAATCTAGAGGGCATCATGTTGGGAAACTCCAAGGTAATGCATCAGAAGAAGCAAGGTTGGTGTTCAGTGGCAGTTGGAGGATATGTTCCTCCCATAAGGCAAAAGGGAACATTCTGGGATGTCCCAGCAAAAAACATCATTCTTCAGAACAGAAAATAGGTTAAACAACAGAATTTAACAACTTTATAGAAATTGTCTCAAATTTGCTCTACTATTTTGGCTTTTGGCTTATTTTTCTAGTGGACCAGCAGTTACCACTAAAGTTTTTTAAACAGGATCAGGACCAATTTATGCTTATGGGGCCAGTGGTTCTAAATAGGTTTTTTTGCAGAATGACAAGCATCAAGCTAGTAAGTGGCTATAATGGTTGTTTAAAAAAAAAGCGTCTAAACAAAACATTTACTATTATGGGTTAGTTCATGCCTATTATTAAGGAGAACTTCTGCCAAGTTTCTTTTATTAATTCCTAGGGCATTGGACACCCTGCAATCCTGAGCAAACTACTGCATTTGCAACCAGAAGGTATCGTAAAAACAGGGAATGGAAACTGCCATTTTGGATCCGGGATAGATCAACAGCACGGAAAAAAGGCAGGGAGAGACAGGCAGGCAAAGCTGGAGAATAATCAGTGGTAAGGAACTAATTGTTCTAAAATCACAAGCTCATACATGTACACTGGGGAGTTGACACCTCTGGACCCACATCTGAGTCAACATGCATATGCTCAGATTGCATGACAAGCTGCTAGACTTAGAGCTGCATATATTCTGCTAAAATAAGTTTTGCGCAACAAGAAATGCTGAATTCTATCATCTGCATACATTTCTATTAAATCCCCCCATTCTTGCAGTTCTTAAGGAGATACGCAAAACATTGAACCCTCAAATCCTTACCTCCTGGAAAATGGCCCGAGTTTTCAGCACTGCCTACATGCTTATGTTCATTTTCCAAGGACTAGCAACTTGATGTTAAAACAAAGCAAGCTGCTATTGCCAGGATGCTCTACGTTGTATTGAATGTCACATCTTCAGGCTATTCACAGGCTAAATCAGGGCAAGTATCACGTTTAATTAGAGGGAGTCTTTTAAGAAATGCTTTTAAGACAAATTACTCCAGATTTTAACTACAAAATGGTGTGGATGCTGCAGCCCCTAACATAGTGCTCATGAGAAAAGCAGGAGATGCTCCAACTGGGGACGATGCTGCTGGTGTCCAATTGGAACTTTCTTCTCCGCTGGTGAAGGTTTTCATTTATTTATTTGGGGTATTTTTACCCTGTCCAATACATTGCGGGTCTCCAGACAGCTTACAATAGACTAGAATGGCTGTCTCAGGCAGCACAAGAACAATTCTAATTAGATGCTATCAGCAGAAGAGTTTCTAAATGGGCGCTACCAGCAGGTGGATATGTGACCTTCAATAAGGACAAGTCCGCAGTCCGATGGTAGCCAGCTTGTGACTGCCCACCGCCATCTCTCAAAGGGCCAAATATACTCCAGCCGTGGGGACCCCAAAGTATTGCCACTTGTTGGCAACAGTTCAGATCTTGAGTTTCAAAAGCCTCTGAATCAGTATTATATTGATATTAGGCAAAATAAGGATCATGTGTGTTCTGTCAATGCTCTTTGTCTTTAGCAGACCCCACTGTGTTCACAGGCCTGTATTTTAATTTGAGAGAAACCACAAGATGGCCAGCTTGCAGCTGCATTTAACATAAAAAGGACCAGTTTTTTGTCTGGTTGGTGCTTGGGATTAGTTATGTACATACATTCTTCAAAGCAACATTTATGGAAAAGGCCTTTTTCAGGTGCTGCTGGCAATTGGGTATTGCACGCAGTAATCAGAAACACACAACTGAAATTAAATGGTGCCAATATTAAATTTACTGTCCAAGTCAGGGCACCATCTGAAGGGGTTGCCAGTAACAATCCAAACTGGGAGGATTACAGGCACCCAGTGGAAGGTGGGATGCCCATGCCCTTCCTCACATGACCATACTTTCTCCTTCTCACACCTGTTCCCAAAGGTTGAAAGCTTAGTTATTGTCAGTAACAGCAATGAAGATAAGAACAGGGCAGTATTTTGGGTAGTATTTGCCCCTTTAGCCAACCAATGGGGGCCTCAAGCACTTCTCTGAAATTGATTTTCAGCTCTTGGGCTGAAAGATGCTCAACATCATGCTTTACATCATGTGAAGCCACCATTGCCAGCAGCCTGCGATCAGGTCAATGGGAAGGATTCAGGCTGGCTGGCTGCTGATCCAAATGGGGGATAAAAAGGAAGAGTTATGTGCCTAAATGGGATTTTCTGCTTTAAACTGAGCATGTGGGAGAACAGAACATGCTGGGATATGCATAGCTGCTCACAAAGACAAGCATTGTGGCCCTTCTGGTCGACTGAGCCAGCTTCTAAATTAAAGCATTCTGTTATCATGGACGTCACCTCGGTAAAATTCATGAAATCATCTTGAAGACAGACGGTATGCCAGCATGCTTATTGTGGTAGTTTAAACTGATGGACAACTTGGACAGTGAGTGGGAATGTTGTTTAGCTCCTGCTGGATGACTTAACGTGGCCTTCCGCAACTTAGTTCTCTCCAGATGTGTTGGATGGACCCTTCTTCTCCAAGAACTGTTGTCAACTATGGACTGTAACCAACGCATCTGAAAGACACCAGGTTGGCAAACCTGGCCTACAGGTAAAGAACGCGCACGCGCACACACGTACTTTGACCTCAGATGCGTAACACCAGAGATGGAAAAAGGGCGAACAATTAGGAGTGCAGTTCTATTCATCTAGCCAGGACAAACACCCTTCAATGCTCAGCATGCTTAGGGTTGCAACCTACTGGCCCGATCCCATCAGTATTCAGAGGCAGAACTCTTACAACTCCCAGCATTCCCCAGCCAGCCATGGTTGCTAGGGACTGCTGGGAGCCGTAGGACCTTTTGTCTGTGTAAATCCGCATAGAGGTTGCAGCCTTGGCGGCTCTTTTGTTTCAGGCCAGTGCCAGAGCAACACTGCTGCCATTGCAGCTTGTCCTCCCAAGTGTGAAGAGGGAACAGAGGCAGTCCTTCGGGGCCTGGGGAGCTTTAGCAACAGGGAACAGGTTAAAAAAAGGCAACAGTGCAAAAGGTCTCCATAAAGCATAAAGATCACAGAGGCAGCACTCGCTTTTGCACCAATTTAATCTGATGTTTAAGTTCAAGTGAATGTATTTTACAACACTCTCTGAAGCAGATGGCTAGTGACTCTTGTGAAGAACGTTTTCCGCCCAGCAACAGGAGAGATAAAGAAGTCACACATTGTGTAACCCCAGCCACTGAGAGCTACCACCCCGGGTGCTGAGGGCAGGGCTCCCCCACGCCTTAGCTATCAAGCGACAGCTGCCATTTTCTGAAAAGGTCCCTCTGTATTAGGAACTGCATCAATACTTTCCAGCTGATCCACCATCCCCACAGAACTTCTCCTCTGGCCCTCGCTCCAGTGGCTTTCTATTGCATCCTTCGAGCTAAGATGGCCCACAAAACAAAAAGAATTCAACTTTTCCCTGCTACATGTTGATGGCTGAAAAGGAAAGGGAAAAAAGATGTTTGCTTTGAATGTTTTATAACTCTGGTGCCAGCCTGATGCTCTTTGCAGCTTGTGTCAATACTGTGATCAAGCTTTTAAGTCAATTTCTTCACTTGTAAAACATATCCAAATATCTATAAACAGCAACATTACAAAGAGTAAAATGGAAATGAAAAACATCTATGGCTGTTGCTAATACTGTTCCCCAAAATACCAAAATATTCTTGTCTCTCGGACAATCACTTACACCATAAATCACTTTGAAGGCAGAAAATAAAGTCTGTGTTTCAAGATACGTTGTGTTCTCGTGGGAAACTGATGCAGGGGGAAGGCAGCGGTTTGGCAGAGCTGCCCTGAAAGTAGATGGTGCTGCATTAAAATTGATGCTTCTCTGTAAAGCATTGAAAACAATCCCATAGATGACATCATGGATGTTTTGCAGCTTAAGAGGCAGATTTTTTCCAAAAGAGCCATTTTTATTTCCCTGCTGCTCCTAGGCATTATTTCTTGGTTGTTTTACGAATCAGTGCCATCCTCTGGGGGTGAGAAAGAGAAGGGAAGGGAAGGGAAGGGAAGGGAAGGGAAGAACAACGAGTCAAGAACAGTATGAGTCTGGAACTTGGTCTCTTGGTAAGTTGCATTAGGATGTGAATCAATGGGACCCTGGAAGGTACATCTGCAAACCTCATAGAAACATAGAAACAGAGCGAGTCAGAAGGGGCCTCCCGGGCCATCTAGTCTGACCTCCGGCACCAGCTGGCTCCGCTCATGACATGCCCACCATGTGCATGTCCAGCCTGTCTTTGAACACCCTCACCGATGGGGCCTCAACGACCTCCCGTGGAAGCCCATTCCACGCCCTCGGGGTCCTAACTGTCAGGAAGTGCTTCCTGGCATCCAAACTGAACCTTGGCTCCCTGAGCTTTGCTCCATTGGAGCGCGTCCTGCCTTCCTCTGCAGGGGAGAACAGGCCTCTCCCCATCTCCATGTGACACCCCCTCACATACCTAAGAGTAACCCAAAAGAGTAACTCATTACCAGAGTAACCCAAAAGCTGGAAAGCCTCAACCCATTTCAAATTAAACTAAGGCACACAAGATAGAAATGAACTCCTGCATCAGCTTTTGAAAAGAAAAAACCCAGCAGCCACTGGGGCCTCAATCTGGATTGGGACCACAGGGCAGGGTGTGTGTGTTTTAATCCTGTTCTTGCAGTTTCCCCAACCAGGACTGCTCCCTCGCTCCAAAGCTGCCATTGGTAAACCGTCCAGAGACTTCAGTGATGGGATGGTCTAGGAAAGTTCTCTATCTATCTATCTATCTATCTATCTATCTATCTATCTATCTATCTATCTATCTCAGAAAGCCAGAAGTCTGCATGTTGGTTTCCTCTCAGGGCAAACAGCAACTCTCCAGGGAGGCAGCCAGGGCAGGCCCTGCCATTAACCAGGGTGACCTGGTTCCTGTGACACGATTTTTCAGCCAGGGCATGGATACGGTCCATGCTGTGCTGGAGGGCACAGCGCTGTGTGAGCCAGCCCACTTCCCCAGATTGCACATGGTATGACATTTCCATACAGGCCTTAAGGGGTTTATAGACAGAACTTTAAACAGGCTTTCACAATGAATGGTATAATCTCACAATGGCCTTAAACCCCACCCCCCCATATGATATATGGTCTGATGCTTTGAAAACACTTGAAACACTTGAAAAATGGGTCTTTAAACTGGCAGTTTCCTCAATGTATGGATCTGGATTTAAAAGCTTCTGCCACAAGGGAGTATGTATATTAAAGGGCAGGAGTCATTAATCACTTGTGACTAGTAGCTCTGTCAAGAAACTTTAATAGAAATCAGAATGGAAAATTGTTTCAAATCAACTTGGTCCATTTAGCCAAAATGATTGCAATTAGAAATATCGATCACAAATGCTTTCTGATTTTAATGGTATTGCATTCTGTTGTTAGACGGTGATTTTGTTTGTTTCAATACTTGTAAGCCACCCAGAGAATGTATAGGGCAACCTGTAAGTTATATCTATATCTATCTAAAAAACTGAATATGGTGTGTTTTGAGACATTCTGAACTTATTCAGGCAAGGGTAAAAGGTTAGCTAGAAGCGCATAAATTGGCATAATGTTTGCAAACACCTGTTTCAGGAAACCCTCAATTTGATGAGCTAGCAAATCCTTGTTTTTCATTTGGTGCACTCGGCCATTTTTTAAAGTTATGTGAAGCTGCCACCTCTATCTTTTAGAGAACATCTTTTTCTTAGGCAAGATTGCTACTATATAGGAAGGGACACATACCTGTTTGTGAGCTTCTGTAGTGCAGGCTTTTTTATAAGGCCTGATTTCTTCAGAACCAAACCCTGGGATCCACATATTCCACTGACGTTCTGTAGCAAAGAACAGGGTATGTAGAGTAGGGAAAGACCAAAAAAGCAGGAGTAAACAGACAAAGAGTTAAGTAAGCAGTGAATGCATAAGACATATTTCAATTTTCAGCTATGTGGAAAGGAATAAGCAAAATGCCTCTTGGTACCTGGCTTATAAGAACTGTATCAAAGTGAGAAACAAAGAAAAGATCTTGTCTCTGCAGGTGCTTCCTACATTTCAGAGGTTTTCCCTTTGCATTATAACAAAAGTCTTAAGAAATCCATGTTTAAGACTGCCACCCAGTCTTCAACAAATAGGTTGCTAACATGAAAGCATGAGAAAGATGAGCATTCTTTCTGTTTCAGCTGCAGTGTAGAAACTGCTTTTCTGCAGCTTCAGCCCACAGCACTGTTACAATATTTAAAGACCTGGTACCATGTGGATTGGGACCGATCTTGTAGATTCCTCCCGGCGGACCATTGTCCAGCTGGGTCACACAGCAGCAGCAGACAAATGCTACCCACAGAGACAAATGCAACTCACACGCTAGTGCTTACCGAGATGCAACTGGACATCTTTCACTTCTAATGTGTTGGACTTGCGATGCCGTGCAAGCTGGCAGGCAGCTGTCACCACACTTTCGATGAAGTCGTCAGCAATCTGCAGCAGTGTCTGTCAGAAACAGGGAAGCACCAGCCGCGTTTGTGGAGGGTTTCAGCATCAGATACAAAGGCAAATGGAACAACAATTAGCTTCATAAGTCACTCGTGAGTCTAATGAAGCTGAGACACTGCCAGACCATCCTCAGGAACACCTCAGTGATTTCTCACCATGAAAACCATCATCTTGTGTATCCCATCGGATCAGAACCAACCAATGGCACAGTTCAGAGAAGGGCAGCTCAGGCAAATTAATTAATTAATTAAGCTAGCTAGCTAGCTAGCACACTTCTATGCTGCCCCATCGCCGAAGCCTCAGGGCAGCTCACATACATAAAAAAAAAATAATTCACAATTGACAATACAATATTAAACAATTCAATATTAATAAATGTAAAAATAATTTGAGTCGCCCTGGCCAATTCCTAGGCATCTGAGGATACTTGGGCTTGAGAATGCCAAAATGAAAGAAGAGCCCAACTGGATCAGGCCAAGGCCCCTCTAGTCCAGCATTCTAGTCATGCAGCAGCTGACCAGCAGTCCATAGGAAGCCATCAAGCAGGACATGAGTGTACCTGCATTCTTTAGCCCATGTTCCCCAGCAACCACTGTACTACCTCTGCTGCTGGAGGGAGTATGCACCTATCAGGGCTAGCCATCCCTAACCTTCACCTCCCTGAATTTGCCCTACCCCCCTTTATAGCCATGCAGATGGGTGGTCATCACTACACCGTGTGGAAGGAAATCCCATAGCTGGAGTACGACTTATGCCCTGTGCGAAGATTAGAGATGCACACAGCAAATTTTCCGGAAGACCCACCTCTTCCACGTCCTCATCCAGTTGCTCATTTGGATCTACCTCTCTGACAAGATCCTGCAACTTCTTCTTGGTTAGGATCTGTGGGAGGGGGGCATGAGTGGGTGGGAAGAGACATCAGCATGAGCGTATCAATTACATGACTCTGCACTGCATGCCACAAGCCCCGCAAAAGGGCGCAACTTAGATATGAGCAAGTGACAAGGCGCTCATAAGGTCAGCACTGAAAGGCATTCTTCAAGAGGAGAAATACGCTTGCTTTATTCGAAATCGTATTTGCAGCGGCCTGTGCAAGGAGGTTCTCTTCAGTAAAGTAGCAACGTATGCACAGTCAGAAAACAGGCATTTGGGTTCAAGGGCAGCAACACTTGCTGTATGATAGACCCCAAATCAGAGCCCTGGGAGACAGCCCTTCCTCCACCACGAAACTCATTCCCCAATTCCTGCAGCTCCTGGGTGATTGCTCCTTTGAGGAATATTAAGCTAGCAAGTCGAGATCCTCAATGGAATTTCCGGAGGTCAGACTAGATGGCCCAGGAGACCCCTTCTGACTCGCTCTGTTTCTCTGTTTCTATGTTTCTATATCTGAGAGTGCAAGGATCAGACTAGGGGACCACAGATACCACTCACTCAGTGTCATGATGGAAATTACCCAGACACAACCAGAGAGTTAGATCTTTTACATATTTCTTGAGCCAGATTACAGGAAGCAGTTCTTAAATAAATCTTTCTCTGCAATGTTCTAGCTGGCAGAATATGCTGACAGGATTTACTCACAAATATTCTAAGTAGAAAGTGTTATTCTACTTAGTATTTTCCTGTAAAACACTGGCCATTTGCTGACAAAGCATTTTTGAATTCAGCAGATCAATTAATGCAGCCTGAGGCCATACTTACTACTCCTGGACAAAGGATCAGTTGACAGCCAGGCTTTTAAAATAAAGCAAGGTTTTGTTTGATGTAATCCTTTCTCACATGCTAACACCTTAAGTCAAAAGGAAGGTGAAGATCAGGAGAAAAGGTGAGCTCCCCAGTTGCTGCTACTGCAGGTCTATCCAGTAACTAGATACAAACATTTGTCAGGGGAAGGTTGGTGAATGTCACACTGTTCTGCCACCCACTTTCTTGTACTTAAGGTGCATGGAAAATGATGCTCTAAGGGGAGTCAATGGCCTATTCTGCCCATTCTCCAGACTGACAAGTAGTGGATCCAGGGAAGGAATGCAGATAGAAAACATTCACCCCTTACAGCTGTTAATGCTACAGAGAGAAACTCCGGGTTTTGGATGCTTTCTTTAAGCCAAAGAATAATACTTTATACTTCATGATTCAATAGAGATTCTAAGTCCCATACAAAATGTTTGCAAACCAAATGCTCAGCCAAGACATAAATGGGTGTCTGCACACAGAGAGAATTATGGCAATAAGCAATGAGCCTACTTAAAGGTAGCTGAACTTATTTTTCAGCCCCCACTCCTCCAAGTGGAGTTACCTGGTTGCTTTCAGGGCTGAGGCGTCCCCCACTGCTAGGGGTCCCTGGCATTTTTGTCACAGTGGTATTGTTTGCCATGGAGCTCTGCGGAGGAGTACTGGCTGGCTCTGGTTTGATTGAAGAGAAGTTGGATAAATTGATCAAGGCAGATGGACCAAACTGGTTCATAATCTGCTGAGCTTTAGCCTTCAAGTCATAGAGCTTATCAAGATCTTGCTTCTTTTTCGGATTATGCGGGCCCAAACCAATCAGCTGGGGGAAGAAGTAAACCCCAATGTTAGCACAATAAGGAAGGAGATACGGGTTTAGCTTTTCTTTAATATTACCTATTCTAGAACAATCACCAGCAGGTTGAACCCCAGATACTGAAAATCTTTCAGTGTGCCTTTGGAGAAAGAAGTCTTCACCAACCACTGGAAAAAACTTTTAACTTACCATGTCACTTATGTCACTTCATGGAAAGGTAGAGGCAAGCTTTTCAAATCCTGCTTTCTGCAAATACTTTAGTACAGGTGTAGGAAACATGCAGCCCTCTAGACATTGTTAGACTGCAACTGCTATTATTGTTCACCTTTGGCTATGCTGGCTAGGGCTGATGGAAGTTCTCTGGAACCTTGTGGAATAGTAGCGGAGTTGGAAGGGGCCTCCAAGGCCATCGATCCAAGCCCAGCTCTGCTTCCACATTTGGTCACCCACTCACCTAGCATTCCAACCCAGCAAAGGTGACTCTCGGTTCCAAAATCCATGGCAAAAAGTACTCACCTTCCTCTTAGATTTGGACGCTGGTTTTCCCAGATCATGATGGCTCTTATGGAACTAAGTTGTATTTCATTATATACTGCGCTGCATTCGCTAAGTCGCTCATTAACATTTCATGTTCCCATTCTTAATCCACTGCTTGCATTTGTTATCCAGTTGCATAGAAGGGTGTTTCTCCTTTGTTCTCCCCAAAACCCCCCTCCAAAAAGAATAATTTTTCTACCAATAGTTCTTACACATTCAATGGATAATATGGAGCTTCACAAAGTCATTTCAATATCTTTCTCCATCCACTCAAAGAATGTTATAATCCTGAATGTGTTACTCAACTCAGGCCACTGCTAGAAGCTTGTTACCAACCAAATCAATCCGTCAGTGAAATATTATGACGACAGAATCCTGTGCCCGACACTGGTGAGGCATGTAAACATTCAGGTTCCGGGGCTTCTGTACATCCTATGCTTGGAACAAGGTGTGGCAGCAGGGAATGGGATGACGATGGCAGCCTTCGCTACACTGAGTTTTTTTCTCTCGATGGTGGCTTTCAGCTATCTAGATTTACTGCCAGGAAGCGAGAGGAAAAGAGGCCGAGATGTGATTTACACTGGCATGATCTGCAACCCCAACCTCCTCCCTGCCCTGTCTCCTCCCGACCCCGTTTCCCCAGCTGTGACATGGGGGAGGCAGCCACTGCAACTCCTTCAGTGCTGCCTCTGAGCGGGGAACAGTTGGGGCTTGATCTTCAGCTTCCCAGGTTTGAGGTCGGAATACCAAGTTCGCAGAAATTGCATTTCTGTTCTCTGCCTCAATTTCCAATGGTTCACATGGCATTTAATACTCTAATTCCACTTACGTTAATGTCAGTTCCCCTTAAAATTCTATCTCACACACCCATGGCATCTCATCAAGACCCAAACCATGCTGACCACACACTCCTTGAGCAGTGAGGTAAGTATGAGATTACGCTCTTTAAAAAATGCAAGTTCTCTGTTAGTGCCTGTCGACACAAGAACACTGCGAACGGTTAGCATTTCATTCAGCCCAAGTAGGTCATGCACCATTCTACTCAATGCATTGTGGCATCAAGACAATCATGAAACTGAACACAGACTGGGGAAGGAGAGGGAAGCCATCATCCAGAACCAGAATGGCTTTCAAACTGAACTAAACGTATAAACTGATAAAACTGAGAGGCCGAGGAGGATTATGTAAGCTGCCTTGAGTTCTGTGAAAGGAAAAGCAGCAGGATAGAAATACAAGAAACTGATGCCTGATCTGGTGCTACAGCGGGTTTGCCCTCAAAAGCAACCTCCTCTGAGGGAGAGAGGGTGTGTCTGGGCAAGGCAATGTTACAGGGCTTCCTCTGATATTACAAATAACACTGCATTGCCAACAGACACAGGCTGTGGTTATAGATGGCAACTGCTACCCCAGCAATTCATGTGACCAGGAACGGGACTCTGGCTAAGGTGAACTGTAGTTACTCAGCAGAAAACCTCCAGACCGGGTTTGTCCCGCTTGGGTTAGCACAGTATCTTGTCTTACTCATTTCAGCAGGAGTCTGGATATAGCCCACTGTATGCACACTTCACAGGAGTTTCCTTTACAAGTAAGAAGGTGCAAATAAAGAAAGTCCCAACTAATACATGATTTGGGAGGCTCAATTTGGCATTAACCAAAGCGATTCTTCTACTGTTCTAGTTGCAGAAAAATCTTAACCATTTTGCTCCTATTGTCAATCATTCCCTCCTATTTGTCCTGTCCTCTATCATTCTTCCCCATTTCTTTTATTCCTGTCTCTAATCTTGACAGTCTTCTTTCCTATAGCCAGTAGTTTTCTACTGTAGTACTTTACGTGTCAAGGGCTATTCTATTTCTGCGCTATTCCATCCATTTTCGTGCGCTCGCTAATGGAACCTCCTTCATCTCACATACCCACTTTTCCCCTACCCTCATAATATCCCATATAATCTAAGCAGGCAAACATAAATATGAGCACTCAAGCCTTCCTGCAGGGACAGTACCTAGCTATTTGTTCTGTGTACAGTGCTTATGACTGTCTTATAACCAGCTGAAGAATATATTACAGCAGGAGCCATTAGCAAACTGGTGGACATTCTGACTCATCTCTGTACAGAGGAACAGTGCTATCAGGAATAAGGTGCTAGAAAGCAAGGAAGATGATGCTTCCCACTGAAGATGGGCTTGCCGTAACTCTGAAAAATGATTCCAGGACTCAGCCTTACCAATCCTCCTCCTGAGGACTGCATTCCTCTGTCAGCCACCGAAGCCAGATGACTTTTTGCAGAATTGGCTTTATTACCACCACCACACTTCAGTCTTGTTACATGATCAAACTGAACAAGACACAAGTCAGTCTGCACCTTCTCACCATGAAGCCAGCATGCCATCCCATGGTGAGTTCAAGCCAACTTACTTACAGCTATCTGAGTGTCTAGCTCTTTAATTACATCAGAAACTGCTGTGGGACCATTGAATGGAGAGGCCATTTTCCAAAAACCGTTCCTGCAAGTAAACAGTCAGGGTTAACCTACATACCTGCTCTTTCCCCATTGCGAATGCTTGTAAACCACTCCCTAAAGTATTCTGCAGAATTGCCTCCACACAGGAAGATTAGATTAGCTTCCCTCACTCTGGTGCCCTCCAAATGTGTTGGACTATGATTAGGTTGTAATTCAACACATTGGCCAGTCTGAGGAATGTTGGATTACAAGATCTGACAAACAGCAAACTACTGCAAACCGAGAGACTCTTTTCTGCTTCAAATTGCCACATGTGAACAGTACTCAATGTACGATGGTGAGAGGGAGAATTAGGAGGTTGCTATTGAACATACTTGCCTCAAGAGAACATTCTCCCACCAAAGCTTTGCCCATTACAAGGTGTGTTCATATGCACCAGCATAGCATTTGAGGTGTATTTCTGCACCTCTGCAGAAATGTAAAACCTCTGCTAGCAACTTGAACTCTGCACATTATGCTGCTTGCTTTCAGTGGCGCCTTGTTGTTAATCCTATGCATGTTTAGGCAGAAGAAAATCCTACAGCTCTCTGCATTCCCCAGGCAGTCAGACTGGCTGGGGCAAGCTGGGGGTTGTAGGACCTATGCTTAGGTAAACATGCAGAAGACTGAACCCCTACTGGAACAATCCAACAACCCTTGCATCCAGCACTGAAGCAAGGTGGGGGAGTTTTCAGTTGTCTACATAAAGCACTGAGGAGGATGAGAGAGAAAGGAAGGAAGGAAGCTGGCACAAAAGAACTGAAAGACAGAGATGCCCCCAGCCTCCTCCTCTCACCCTGGAAGGCAGAGAGAAGCACCCAGCACAGTTCTTCCCACCCTGGCTATGAGAATGATAGGCAGGGACTTGGCTGTTGGAGTTGCAGGATCTTGGCACAAAGAGTTCCATGGCTCCCACACTATGTTGGGAGATCATAGGATCATGTTTTAAGTGTGTTAACTACAAATGGGAGAGTAACCTCCATTAGAAACTTTCAAGGTGGTAAGTTTCTATTCTGTCAGTTTCCCTGCAACTCTATCTGCAATGCCAGCATTCTCTATACGATTCTAAAGAATTACCAAGAACATATGACAGTTCTTTGATAACAGCGTGCATTTTATTTATAAAAAGGTGGGGGAAGGAACAGGTGATCAAATGGTGGGGTGAGACTAAAAAAGTGTGCACTTTTTTGTAACATGTTGCCAATAATGAAAGTACTCCAAATGATAAGCATTGTTACTAGTTTTTGCAGTAAACACTATTTTTAAAAAATTACAAGGGCAGCTGTTCCTGCCTAAAAACTGCAAAAGAAACACCAGCCCATGACATGAGAAGAAAGAAGAATCTGGAGCAGGTGAAATCTGGAAGAAAACAGTGGAGTTCACATTATATATTTTCAAATCTTCCTAAGCTGTCATGTATATAATTTTTTTAAATATATCACGATAAATATGGCATGCCATTAATGTAAGTCTAGCTCCTCTTCGCCCTATCGGAAGGCTTCCTCATCCCAAACCCAGGCTTATTCTTAGGCAGAGCTTTGTTACAACAGCTTCTCAGCGAACTACCTGCCATAGTTCAGGTCCAAGGGACTCACGAAACAAGATAAAATCAGCTTTACTGCCACTGGTACTTTACCTTATTGGTCGGTGTCATTCCGTATTTTCTCACTGCTTTTAAAGCATTATAGATTACTATTATTACTAGCTTTCGCATGCACCGCAGATGAGTGCATATAAACACGAAGTGGCAGTCCCACGCACTTTGCTAACCACCCAAAAGTGCTCGATCAAAGCGAAAACGGGAGAGAAAATACGAGTGTTGTAAGACAAAATAAACTAGAACTAAGATCTGACAAGCGTCCGGAGGCCTGTCGCCGGCCAGAAACGAGAAAGAAAGGGGCACACACAGATTTTAGCTAGACGGGGCGCCACGCAGACAGCCCCGTCTGCTCTTCGCCCGTTCCGAGGCTCCAGCAGCGGGAGCCCTGTCCTGCGTGGCAACCGCCCGGCCATCCCGGCCCCATTCCCTCCGCCGCCAACTTGGACCTCCGACTCACTCACCGGCGCTCCGGCCGCCTATCCTGCCATGTCCTCCGCGCCGCCTCCGACTGGCTGCCGCCTTTCCCCTGACTGGCTCCCCGCGCTGCAGCACTTCCGGGGTCACGACCCTGGGACGACAACAGGGCCAGGAAATGCACGCGCCGGCTCACGCGCCAGCCGCCACAGAGCCGACCAATCACGCTGCCTCTCCCCCTCAAACTTTCGAGCGTCTCCTGGTCTCGAATGCGCAAGCGCAGAGTCGCGTCGCTGCTGCAACTCTTTGGAGGAAAGCACAGTTAAGCACGTGTGCGCTCTCTTAAATCGGCTCAAACTGTCCTGTGCAGGCGCAATATGCCTGAAGCTGAAGGCGCGCTTAACTCGGATTTAAAGCGCATTTGCAGAGTTATTTACTAGTCTCCAAACGATCGAGCCAAACCTTTCCAAAACTGGCTGCCGTCCAGATGGGCAACAGACTCCCAACTCCTATCAGATACAGAGATGTGATTAATGGTCGTAGATCATAGGAGTGATAGTCCAGGATTTGGGAGGAATCTTGCATTGCGTTTTCTTGAAGATGGATGAAAAAAGGCAACTGGGAAACAGCTTAACTATGATCCTCTTGAGCCCATGTGGTGTATGCAGTCCCCTACATCTTTAGACAGAAAAAGGGAATAATGCTGAGTGTTGTAGGGTTTTTCCCCCCTATCTAAACATGTACCCAAAGAATTACTCAACAGACTCCAGTTTACTTCTGTCTATTTCTTGCGGACAAGGCTTCACAACTAACAACAGCAAATACCTTGCTGTCTGTCTGGTTCTCACTTTCAGGGGCTGCTCAAAATGAAGGCTATAATCGTAGGTACACCTAACTTGTGCAAGCCCCCATTCTGCCCAGTGAGACTTATTCTCGAGTAAGGAGGCAGAAGAGCTCGCTCTGCCAAACGACGATTTTTCCCTTGCGTCAGCTAGAACATGGGTCCCATCATGCTCATGCATCCATGCAGGTGTTCTCTGAAACAGCAGAGCCAGCAAACGTGCCAAATTGTAACAGCTCAACTGCACGTGCTCAGGCTCCCCGCCCCCCATTGCACGCATATACGGAGCGGGAATATGGAGCTGGAAACAGAAGAGGAGGGCAGAAGAGAGAGACGAAGCCTCTAAAAAAGGATCGAAGGTAAGAAAAATGTAACTTTTTTAATCCATTTTTTAAAGTATGTGGGCTACGTCCCGGGCTCTGGGACAAACCTTAAAAAGTCTGAGGATCCTTGAGCTAGAATAATAAAGCGCAATTCTTTGCAAGTTTATACAGGAGCTTTCTAGGGCATGCTGGGAGTTGTAGGCCTTTCCCACTCCCGTCCCGGTCTAAACTTGCATACTGTTGCAATTCCCAGTACTTTCTTAGAGTGTAATCCTTTACATATCTACTCAGAATAAGATCCCTTGAGTTCAACGCGTCTTACTCCCAGGGAAGCGTGTTTAGGATCCTAGCCTCGGTGATGCTTAAGGACAGACCGCGCCTCTCACGTTCACGCCCTCCCTTCTTTTCGCTGAAAACTTCGCCTTCTACCCAGAATGCTGTGAGGTTAATTTACATATCGGCTTAGGAGGGAGAAATGTTGTCATCCGTTCCGCTGGATGTGTGGAAAACAACATTAAAGCACATTTGAAGGTGCTGTGGCTTTAGATTTATTCGACATGTTGCATGCAGCACTAAAGGTCTTTCACTCTGAGCTACAAAGGATTCGAAGGCAGTTTAGCACGAAGTTCGCGGACGGAACGGTTAAAAAGGGCTTCTGCTGTGAGTAGCACATAGAAGAGGTGGCTGCGTCTTTACCTTTTTCTGTGCGGAATCGCTATCAAGAGATTTCGGAAGCATAATTTTTGTGCTCGGGGTAGCTGGTAATCGCTTGTTCTGGCTCCCCATTTATAGTGGTGACGAATAGAATATTTGCGACCTTTTATTAACTCCGTATTACCCAGAGAAAGTTGGTTGAAAAACCGCAATTACGCTGTGGAATTCTGTGTATGTGTACATTTGAATTGTTCATGAAACGGAACTGTTGCAATGCCGTATATGTGGTTGTGTGAAGGGATGTTGGGAGTTGTAATACTTTGGTGGCTCTGCTGTGTGTTGAGTGAAGGGATGTTGGGAGTTGTAATACTTTGGTGGCTCTGCTGTGTGAACGATTGTTTTCCGTTGAACACTTGCAGTATTACGGGCAACCAATCGAAAGTGTCATTATGTATGAGTGTGAAAGCTCAGGCAGTGGAGAAAGCTGAGGGAGAAAATGGATGTGTTCAAACCATGGTATTTGGAGTGCTTTTGCATATACCCTGGACTGACAGGGAGATGAACAGGGGGGTCCTAGACTTCAAGCCGGAACATTCCGGAGAAGCAAACATGGTAAAGTTAAAGCTGCCATATTCTGGGTACATCACGAGAAGGCAAGACATGTGGTTGGGACGGCTGTGTGTTCTTTCTGACAGAGGGTCGTTCTCCTTGTCCAATTTTGCTTTAAAGATTAAAAACAGGGCAGCTGTTGGCCATCCACACTTAGCCCCTGGATGGCAGGCTGAACAGACAAGTCTTCCACCCTGTGATGAGCTTTACCGTATTTTCATTTAAATACTACTAATAATTATACATTTGCATCCACCGCCCTCTCTTTTGGCAGTTCCTAAATGCCCACTTTCACTATGCCAGAGGCATCGCATGGCCTGAAGCAGTCACTGCCTGAGTCCCAGCTTTCCATTTCCGCATGAGGGGTGCGTGCAGAGAACCCCAAAATGAGCAGGCAAGAGCTGGTTCATGCTGGAGCGTTTGGGCCAATGCCTGCTCTTCCGCGAGTTCTTCCTGCTTCTGCAGGACCCTTTTCATGACCCTCCCCTTATCAAAACGAGGGGAGTATAGTTAAAGCCACGATGCATTCAGGCGCTCCAGCTCTCCTAACGAGCATTGCACTGATGCAGAGAGTGCAGAACGTCTCTGCTTCTCTTACTGTAACATCCCTGTAACCAAACAAGAACCAAACAAATGTGGTGGCCCCTTAAAGGCTGATACACTGATTATGACGTAACGTGTTGGTAGACTGGGGAGCATCTTGAATAAGCCATATTAAAGGTGCTGTTAGATTTTCTGCTGCTTCTTGCTGCCGCAGATGAGGCAAGGGGACCCCTCACTCCACCAACACATCTCTGGGAGCCGTTTTCGCTGCAGCGATCGCGTCCTTTGGGACCCACAAGCTGTCTATGCGAAGAACCCTTTTACTTGGCATAGCAGAGAAACCTTTTGACTCTTCACAAGTTGGAAATGTTGTTCAGGCAATGAATGAAGTAAAGGAAGGAGAAGCAAAGAAGAAGTGGATTTGTCAGCAATGGAGGGAAAGAGGAAGAAAGCACAAACACTTGGTTTGGTTTACAAAATGTTTTCAAGTTTTTAATAAAGGAATGTCGGCTGAAGGGGAATAGTAAGATCCCCTTGTTGAGGCCTGGCTCTTTCATTTCATGTAGAAAACTCATGACAAAATATATTATACTTTGTGGTTAATAAAAATAATCATAATGGCAATGTAAAGAAATCAGACTATATACAGGTTTCCCCAACCTGTTGCCCTCCAGACACACTGGACTGCAAGTCCCATGATCCCCAGCCAGCATGAGTTTGCCAGAGGGGATTACCTTGCAGAAGGCTGATAGACACACAGAAATCACACCTGCCCATTTCTCCAAGTTCGAATGAAGACGGTCCAGAGATATTTGTGAAACTACAGGGTGGGGGACATCATGGTCAAAACCTTCCGACATTGAAAACTCCCACAAAATGAACCATTTCCTTTCTCTTGGCAGGAGAAGCAGCAGCGTGCTTTGAGGGGAGGGACCCCTATCAGGAGCCAAGCACCTGAATTGCATAGAGGGGGTCCCAGCGTTGCCTCTCCAGTTTGAAAAGGGCCAGGGAGCAGGGGATGGGAAGACCCTGGTGAGCCACCGCTGCCTAGGGCAGGCAACGCTGGGCCAGCCGGAGAGCTGGGCTTGGCCTAGGGCAGCTTCCGTGCCCTCTGCTTGAGCCTCCTCTGCGCAGGCCCACCCTCTCCCGAGCAGCTTGGGCGCGCGACCTCTCCCCGCAAGGCTCACAAGGGTTCGTGATAGACATGTGCACGAGGGTAGTCCCCCCGCTGGAAAGCGTGACCCCGCATTGAGGTAGCCGGTGGGCCGGCCGGGGGTCCATTCCTCTGGCTCAGAGTGCAGTTGTCCTGAGATGCCGTGTGGCCGGGCCCACGTGCTTGGGCAGAGTCTTCCCGAGGACTGAGGGCCTCATCCGGGCCACCTGCCGGCTTTTCGGGCAGCCGCGCAGCTGGGAAGTCGTAGTGCATCTGGGCCTCCGACAGTGCAGACGGGCCGAGGCCCTGGGCGGAGGGGGTCACTCGCATGAGGCAGAGGTTCTTCCGGCTGGGCCCTCCAGCCGGCTCCGTCGGCTGCTCGAGGAAGGGGGTGGCGTACTCGGGCTCCAGCAGCAGCGGCTCGGCGTACTCGTGGTGCTGGCCCTGCACATGGCCCGGCACATCGTAGTGGCTCACCACCAGAGGGAGCGTGTAGCCTTCATCCAGGGCAGGCTTGAAGGTGGACGGGGCGGTCTGGCTGATGGGGCTGACTTGGACCACATCTGGCTCTGCGTATTCTGCAAAAGGGGGGCGAGGAAGTCCCCGGAAAACGACGTCACCATTTCCGGAGGGGTAGCATGGTCAGACTGGGCTGGGCAAGAATAGCAAGGACTGTCGTGACACCCTGACGGCTAAAGAGAACCCAGCGATCTGGGAAGGAACGTACATTGTGCCAAGGAAACCAGTGAGCTCTCACTAAAATAATTTAGCTGACAATCCTGACAAAGTCCCAGGGGCTGCTGGAAGCTGCGGGACATTTTCTGGCTACATATCCATGGGATTGCACCTTTGCATGACACGTGAGACATTCACAAGAAAAGGTCCCTATCGGGCAATAAAAACTGAACCAAGCTCAGCGTTCATAACGTACAAAAGATGTCAAAAGACAGGGAAAATATCATCCTGTTACAAATGTTCAGTTCCAAGTTCCAAGAGCAATCCAAACTCTGCATTATAAGGTGGAGGGGAGGGGGAGCAGGTGCTGATACTGGTCAGGAAGCTTAAGCTGGTCCAGAATAAGGCAGAGAGGTTATGAGTGGAGGCTGACAGGAACACGAGCTATTGTGGGCTGCAGTCCATCTCCGCTCTGGCTGTACACAAACCCACTTTTAATACAAACCAGCCACACGCTGATCCTGCAAGAGGTTCCTTTTCTCGGCCTTGACCCTCCACAGGCCTGCATCTACTCCGCTTGTTCTATCAGGCTTTGTGTGCGAGGGGCAGAAGGTTAGGCTTGGCTGGGTTGAGGTGAGCATTCCCCCACAGCCCCCCGCTTCCTGCTTCCCCCGGGTCAGTGGCTGCAGAAGGCAGATGTGTGCTGATCGCCTCCAGCCACCCCCCCCCATTGGTCTCCTCAGCCTCATGGAAGTGGCAGCTGGGATGGAAGTCCACGGATGGAGTGTCAGGGCCAAGCTGCTCTTCCTGAGAGCACAACAAAGGGCCATCTAGCCTTGCGAGTGCTGCTCCCGGACAATCAGCTGCACTGGACTCAGGCTAAGTTACACGCAAACAAATCCAGGCCGTTAGAAGGAACCCTCTGTCCGCAACGTCCAGAAGGAACAAGCTGGCCATTCAAGGAGGATGCATGGGGCTTGCTACCGCCCCTCCTCCTTCCACAACCACCTCTATTCTGGGGAAGCAGAGGGCAAAAGCGGGCAGGCAGGCAGATGTCTCCGTGGCTTCTCTTCAGGCACTTTGCTCATACATCCTGGGCCGGTTCACACGATCAGCACAGGCCACCGTGGCTTATTCACATCATGGTGGGTCATGGTACGTGCCGGGGTCATGCAGCTCGTGAAGGATGGGTTGCCACGGCCTGTGTTGGGGAGCCCAGGCGGCAGGGAGTGTTGGGGGGGGAAGAACCCTCAGATAACCTGTGGTCCTCTGTAGGTTACCTGTGCCTTGTTTCCCTCTCCAGCAACCGCTGCCCATGGCTGGGTTTGGGGGAGAGGACAAACCGTGGCAGACCCCTGCTGGGGACTGAATATGCAGAATCGCTGTGGGTGCACATACGAACTGGTCCACCCACCCCACTTTTGCAGGGGTTAGAGAGTCCAGAGGTACCGCACATGCCCAGCTTGGGGTTTCTGGGTAACGCTGCCAGGCTTGAGCCTCTGCATCTCTCCCAGCCTCGTGTGAAACCTGCAGCCACAGTCTCTTCCTTTCACCCCCAGCTGACATCATCCTTAGCCAGCTCTGTGTGTGTGTGTGTGTGTGTGTGTGTGTGTGTGTGTGTGTGCAAGTGTGCGGGGCAGAAATATCTTGCAGGGGCTGCCTAGCATTCGGGTCATACAGCAAGAATGTAGTCTAGCCACTATCTTCTCTGGGGACAGAGATTTTGGCCTGTGTACTGGGGTTTAATATTCTGCAAGACTCGATGGCAGGTTATTCTTTAATCCTAAAAGAGATCTAGTAGGCCTGGTGGCTGAACAATGATGTCTGTGTGATTTGGAGCTGTTTTATAGAAGATGCAAATTAAAATAAGGGCAAACTGAAAACACCAACAGAACAGGACAATTTGTGGAGGGGGTTTTGGCCTGAAAGAAATATTAGCAATGTGGGGAGTTGGATCTTCAAATAATAAGGAATTTGCTCAGTGTAATACAGACGGACCTCACTGTGCATCAAATCTAATGTTGGATTTGTTATAAAAATATATAAACATAAGTTTAAACAAGAAAAAATCTTTTTAAAACTGCAACGTACCTGGAGATTGAACTCTGCTCAGATCTACCGGTGTTCCTGCCCCAGGGAATGAAGCCATGTCAGAGGTGGACAGTGGCACCGTACTTCGGGAATAGACCTGGCTCATTTCAGGGGCTGTGCAACCTTGTGGAGAAGAAACAGAAAACTTTTATCAGTTCAAAACTGAACTTTTATCAGTTCAGAGAGAGAATGGAATGATTCGGCAGCGGCTGCCTCTTTTTTCAGCGTTCTGCATGGGTTGGGGCGTCTGTTAATCTGCTCTGCTCATCATAAAGTAATTCTCCAACAGCCCAGCCTTTTGTAGCCCAAACGACACCATCCATGTGCAACACGGAGGGATCATGCTGCAAATGGAAAAACCCAAGGTTGCGGAAATACAAAAACAAAGGTAGAGGGGAAATCCCACTAGGAAGGGAAGGCCCACAAAAGCGACTTAGGGGGCTCCAGAAAAATCAAGGGAGGGGGAGGCATATTCTGAAAGAAAGCACAGCAGGCCGATCAATGCAGAGTCCTGAATGGGGTGCCACAAACTGCAGCATTTGTTGCAGTAGCCTTTGTAATTTCGTAACTGGCGCCTTCCAATGACACGAGGAAGGAGAGAGAGTTTGCCGCCACAGACATAGCAAGATATCAGCAACACTGAGAAATGCCATCAGTGTTAAAAACAGGATGTGACCTGAAAGACTCAGGATGAGGGACTGCATGCGTACTGTGTGTGTGTGTGTGTGTGTGTGTGTGAAACATCAGCTGCCACGCAGAGTTGCCGTGATGCACAAATATCCTTGTAAATGAAACTGTTTCAAGGAGGACATCAAACGTGCATATCCAAAAATGACACCCCCCCCCCCCCGTTCACAACAAAGCAGAAGAATGCCCACCTTTCAGGCAGCTGCTGTCTTGCTCTGCTGTCTTCCTACCAAAGGGAGCAAACAGAAAAGCCATCAGGCGGGTTCAGCATCGGTTTCTGCATCTGGTTTAGAATCTCTGTACGTGGCGCAAGAGCACTCTTCAGCTTGGCCGTGTGTCCTACTTAGTGGAAGACTGTCTTCTGTTTGAAGGGCTCCTACAGGACAGTCCTCTGCCTGGAGTCCACAGCTCTAGGGACAGTCATGGGCTGCTCCTCCATTAAGACACCCAAAGGGCTGCCCAGTAAGTTGAAGAACTGTAGGAAGGGAAGGCTGGCTGTCCATCCCTGGTCAGCACCTGGGCAGAAGACTGAACAGTTGGCACACCTGTCACCTGGTTACAGTCTTCCCTACTCTGATGAGATTGATTACATAGTAGCAATTATTTTGAAGTTTGCCTGTCCCCGAATAAATGAGCTGGTAACAGGTTTATGCAAATCAGTGCCTCCCCGGGCTTCTGTTTTGTTGGTGCGTTTCCCCTCTCGGGCTGATCCGCAGACGGCCATCTTAGCACGGTTTGGCTGGCCATTCTCAACACAGCAGGCAAAAGGGTTTACTTCTAAAGGGGACAAGCTGAAGAAGCACTCAGACCAGCATCCCAACTAGCCTTGACCTGTGGTGGCGAACCTCTGGCACACGTGCCACACCGGGAACGCAGCGCCCTCTCTGTTGCCGCGCGAGCCCAGTCACCCCAGCATCGCCCCAGCAGCTGAGCATCGGGTAACAATGCACACAGGGGCCATGCGCATGCTCGGAAAGGAGTAGCGGCGCCAGGCGATGACGTCACGAGCCGTGACTCATTAGCCACGACTCGTCCGAGCTTTCGCATGGCCAGTCAGTACACTGCCATATATATATATGTGAAGATAACAAAGTCTGCGTTGAGTGAATGCTTCAACATGGAATTAAGACTCACTGATCTCTAAAGATGGCTACAAACCTCCTTTTAAACGGTATCTGGAGGCAATCTGTTAGTGGTAACTGCAGCCTATCACCGGAATAACAAGATGTCAGAAAATAACCCCCACCCGCAAATTAGATGTTCTGGTGCCAACTTCCTATTCCATCTGACCTTAGGTTAAGATGCCCTTGTTCTCCCACAAGACTTTTACATCTTTGAAACTTTTCATATTTTAAATGCAAGAGGCATTTCCTGGGTGGACTTCATTCCTGTATTTGTTAACTGATGTCAATTCTTCCTTTTGTTTTGGATTTCATCCTATTGGCTCCTCTATATTTTATCGTGCTGATCTGCACCTCACATTGGTTTACTTTGATCCTTGCCTGCCCTTAGATGTTTGGTTATGCTTTATCATGCCTTCGCTTCGTTTCAAACCGTATGATTCCTCTAAATCAAGCAAACCATCCAATTATACAGAAAGGCAGAAAATGATCATCCAGACTTGCTTAGTCTAGCATGCTCCAGATGTGCTGGCTGGGGTCAATGGCCCTGCACATCTGGAGAGTGCCAGCTGGGGAATGCTGCCACAACCCCGCATTTCTGCCCGGACTTGCAGCGAGTTTCTGCAGTGATTCCTGCAGCCCTACCAGCCTTGCGTTCAGAAGAGCTCTCGCCAACGGCAGGGTTAAGGGAAGAGAAGGGAAGAAGGCGTTACCTCTTCTTGAGGCAGAGGAAAACCACCAGCAGGAGAGCTGAAAACAGAAGGACCAGCCCTCCAATCAGCAGCATCACCAGGAGCGGGGGACCTAGATCAAGAAAGAACAAAGCCGACTGACTTCAGTCTTCCTCCAGCATCCGCACCGCCCATGTCTCAAAGCCGCCAGCTCTAACGAGCAGAGGCTTGGTGAAAGATGGGGGTCTATCGGGGGTCTATCACAACATAAGAGGAGTCTGGCTGGATCAGATCAAAGGTCCGTCGTCCAACATTCTGTTCATTCAGTGGCCAAGCAGCTACCCGTGGGAGCACACGAACAGGACATGGGCACAAAGGTGTCCTCTGACCCATGTGCCCCAGCAACTGGTGTACCCAGGCATACTGCCTCTGAAGCTGGTGGCAGCCCAGAGCCATCAGGACGAGCGGCCCTCAATAGCCTTATGGAAGTGTCCAACCCCCCCCCCCCACCTTTAAAGCTGTCCAGATTGGTGGCTGTCACTGCATCTTGTGGATGGGAGTTTCGCAGGTCAAGTATAAGCTGTAGGAAGATGTACTTCCTCTGCCCAGTGTCTGTGGCCATGTATAAAGTTACGGTGGGGGCAAGCCCAGAAACCAAGCACCAAGGAAGATAATCTGGCACCATGGTTTCCACTGACACATCAAGAAGTCCTTCAAAAGGCTGATCAGATCTAAGTCCTTTTCTACCTAATACACAGACAAAATACACACCTGCACATGCTTCTTTCATATACTGTATAGACTGTGTTTCTATTTTTGCATTTAAATATTGCACTCCTACCTAGGCTGTTTTGATTTATTTTGACTCTTATGTTGAAATAACATTGCATTTCATAATAAACAAGAAGAAGACATGACTTTTCCTTCTGGTAGCACCCACTGATCCCTGTGCTGCGACTCACTATTGTGCTTTGTGCGTGAGAACCGAGTTGAACAGCAGCACTGCTAGACGTACAGTTTTCTGGCTATGTATCAAGACGATGAGCACGGACATCTCGTTCAAGATTCCCTCCCTGTTCTTTTTATCTTGCATCCATTCAGCAGTAAACATGCTGTTTAAACCAGCAGGGAGGAACCTTTGGGCACCCTGCAGCTCTTGTACTACAACTCCCATCATCCCTGAAGGAGGCTGGCAATAGTCCCATGACTTCCTCGCTACCTCAAATGGAGCCAACAGCCGCGACTGAGGCAGAGGATACATCTGGAAAAGAGGGTGAAGGAGGGTGTCACTGGGGGGCCGTCTGGGAGGCCTTGGGCTGCATCGGTGGCACCAGCATGGCTTGTATGCGAGCGGCGGCTTGTATGGTCACCAGCATGGCAGTTTGGTCTAAGATCTGGCATCGGAGGCTTCCTAACACAACGCTTCCACGCAGGAGCGTCGGAAGCAGGCCCTGCCCAGCGGAGGCGGTTGGCACCAGTCCCCGTGGGCAGTAAAGAAATTATCTGTGGTGCTGAACCTAGCGGGAAGGGGAGGGGAGGCCTCTGGTGCAGCACCACAGATGGCTCAGGGAAAGCTCAGGTTAAAACACGGGGTGGATACACTGCCTCGCTGATGTTCGTACCACGCAGGCATTGTGTTGTCTATAGCAGCCTTCCAACCGTGTGTTCTCCAGGTGAGTTGGACTTTACCTGTCATCCTCCCTAGACAGTCTGCTGAGGATGATGGGACTAGTTGCATGTAAGTAACTAGGAGATGCTCTGGCCAGCAGTTAAGTGTGGCCTGTTCCCAGGGTCTAGCCCAGGCGTGAAGTGCAGCCACTGAGATTTTCCAAATCTACAGCCAGGTGCCTTGGCTGGACCGGAACCTCCAGCAATAGCCCTCACTGCTGAGCGATGGTTACATGCTACCTGTGTGCAGGTAGGCCTGTGCATGTCCATGTAGACAGGCAGGTGCATGCAGGTGATGCAGCTAACAGACTCAGAACCCCTCCAGTGACCGAGCTGAAGGCAAACTGCCACCTGCCTGCTGCAGGCACGATTAATACAAAATCAAGGGCTAAGTCAGGCATTCACAGAATCAGAGAATCACAGAACGGAAGAGTTGGAAGGGGCCATGAAGGCCATCCAGTCCAACCCCCTGGGGTTGACTTGAAGGGGCAAAGCTGGGAATCGCTTACCTGTTTTTTCTGAACTGATCACTATTCCTGGGATGGTGGTGAAGACGGCAGGGCTGCTGCTGGTCCAGATGGGGAGCTCCTTGGACCCCTGGTGGACTACAAGAGATCGTTTTGAGGGAGGGCTTTGCCACACCATGCCATGCCTCAGGCACGGCCTGCTGATTCCACCCGTCACCCCAGAGGGTAAAGACTAGGGGTGTAGCCAAAAGGCCAAACACTCTTGGGGGGCTGTATTCTGGTAGTGGGTGCAGCTGCAGGCAAAAGGGCTGGAGCCGAGCCGAACAGCATCTTGTAAAGTAAAGCTCTCGCTGCAAGCAATTAAGGGGCACTTCATGCTCTTAGACGGGGAGAGCGGGATGGCAAAAGCTGGACAACCCTTGAACGGTTGGTGTCTGGGGAAAGGGGATGAGACCAGGGGAAGGAGTAAACTGGACGCCCAGAAAGACTGGATTGGGAGCCCAACTGGGCTGGGGCTGCTGTTTCATCCCACTGAGCACTTCTAGCCCAGTGCTGTCCGTGCGGATGAGCTGTGAGCCTTCCCCGGCTCTCAGATGGACAGAGTATTTCCCAGCATCTTCTACCTGATCTTTTTAAGTGCAGATGCCAAGGACTGAAACCTGTGACCTTTGCATCCAACGCAGCTGCTCTTCCATGGAGCGATGGGGCATCCCCACCTCTGTCCATGCTACATTTGGGAATGCCACCTCACCGCGGGGTGGTGTTCCCACTGAAATGCATGAGCAAGCATCCGCAAACCCAGGCAGCCCACCTGGCGGCTGACTTCCGCCATTGCTGTAGGGGCGTGGAATCTTCAGGCGAGGGGCTTGGCATCCCAACAGTGCCACCTTCAGAGCGGCCCTCTGGTTCCAGGTCTGGGGGCTGATGCGCAGGTAGCGGGCCAGGATGGGCGGGATGAAGGCGTTGGAAACTTCTTGGTAGCTGTTGCTGTTCCCTTCAAAGAGCTGGGGAAGGGGAAGGGTTGCAGAGCGGGCATGAAGGGATGGACCAGGCAGGAGAGACTCTCGCATCCTTCTCTGGCTTCTTCTCATCGCTTATGCACCACGCAGGAGTCAGTCTGAGCCTGGCCTCCTTGCTGCACTATGCTGCATTTAGCTTTAGCGATCATGTCCGAGTGACCCCACTGCAACCAGTAGTTTGCAACACAGGCAACACAGAAGCAAGCAGGTCGTTACCTCAGCCCATCTTTGCAGCCAGCCTTTCCTAATCTGCCACAGGTCAGATGAGCAGGACTGCAACTCCCATCATCCCCAATCAGCATGTCCAGTGAGCCAGGCTGACTGGGAATGAAAGGCATCGTATTACAGCTCATCTGGAATTAGGCACTAGGTGGTTATTTAAAACACACACACACACACACACACACACGTTATACTTGTGTCAAACAGAGGTAATGTGTGTCCCTCCAGATGTTGTTGAACTGCAGTTCCCATCAGCCCTCATCACTGACTGGGTCTGAAGGCTGTTCTATGCAACAACATCAGCTTGCTCTTAAATTTCATCAAATGGTAGCGTTAGAAGGCACATCAGAAATCCTCTCATCGTGCAGGCAGCAACAGCCTCCCTGACACAGCCACCCAGCCTCTGTTTAATACCTTTAGCATCTCTGCAACTTCCATCCCTTAGTTCCTGTCCTGCCCACAGGTGTTAGCAGAAAACAATGCATTTCTGTCTACTGTATATGTCCTCCTTATACAGGTGGCCTCCTATGCATGATTCTCCATTGCATGTCTGGCTTTGGTACTTCCTGGAGTTTTATTTATGTACACGCTGCCTTTGTGTCACTCTTAGATCACAGGATTCTGGTTTTGGGGTCCGAGGCAGTGTCCAACCACGCTGCAGTAGCTCTTTCTGTCCCGGCATACCTGCTCTCTGCTTCCAACCCACCTCACCTTATCCTCATTGCCTCTCTTGGATTTGTAGGTTTTCCAATTCTTGCCATCCCTGCTGAAGAGGACCTGGTAGGATTTCACATAGTAATTGTGTTTCTGAGAAGATCCCTTGGTTATAATGCCTGAAACAGAGTTAAAATTAGAACAGAACATTTGGTCAAGCAATATATAGGCCTTAGGTGGCCTCCCAAATTTGACTCCTCCTTTGTTGACCACAAGGTCAAATAGTGCTCTTTCACTGGTCCTTCCAAAAAGAGATTTCAACAGATGGGGTCATGATTCCCGGTAGGGTTCGAAGGATAGCTCTACAACATGGGTAGCTGCCAGGTAAGATTATCTTGCCCAGTATTGTCCACTCTGACGGGCAGCAGTCCTCCAGCAATTCAGGCAACGGTCACTCCCATCACCTGGTCCTTTCAACTGGAGATGCTGCAGATTGGGCCTTGGATCTTCTGCATGTAAGGCATGTGCTCTACCACAGAGCTATGGCGTTCCCTCACCCCCAAATAAGGACAGTACCATCATGAGGACATGGGAAGCTGCTGTACTTCACTCTAGACTATTTGCTCATCCAGAGCCAGACTGACCACTCCAGGGGTGGGCAGAAGGAACTTCTCCAGCTGTTTGGTGTTTCAGCCTCAAGAAGCAGCCTGCCATCAAAGCCCATAGTCAGAGTGCTGGGAGCTGAAGTCCCCAAATCTGGAACCTACAGCTTGTGCTCCCTGGGCTACTCCACACAGCAGTGGCTCCGGCCCAGTGCACACCTCTCTCTTCCCTGCTATTTGCTCTCTGCGACTTTTTCACGGCTGGATATTCTGGGGACGGAACCGAGCATATTCTGCATGCCAAGCAGGTCCTCTGCAACAGACCTTGTGGTCCCTTCTCCCATTTGCAAAGAAGGTGCTCCAAGTCCTAAAAGAATAATCAGTGCTGCCTTGGGAGCTTTCGCTGGCAGGGATTTAACAAGCTTTCTTCATCAGCCTGCAAGAGTCCTGCTGGATCACACCAATCCTCCATCTAGGGCAGCATCCTGTAGCCACAGAGGCCTGCCAGATGCCACCAGGAAGCTCGCAAGTAGCCCATGAAGCCAGCAGCCTGTCCTCTTCCTCTTCCTGTTTCCAGAGGAAAACTGCCCCTGAACATGTTGCTTCTATCAACTACGTATCTTGTTTAAAAGCCACAGACAGACTCCAGATAGAGATGTCTTCCAAAATCTGTTTTCAGGCCTCTCACCTGGAATGCTTAACTGTGCCACGACACCAACTTGATGCCACTGGCTGTTCTAGCAGGGGATGATGGGAGGTCTAGTGCAACGCATTTGGATGGCACCAGGTTGGGGGAGAGGCTGTTCTACCCAGCACCAGTCGGCGAGGCAACCCAAAAATGCCCCTCTCCCCTCCATTCTTTTCCCGAGTGCTGCTTGGCCTCCCACCCACTCCGCCTCACAATGCCGCCATTCCTTTGCCTGACAAGGGTCATTCTGGTTGCCACACAAAGGCCTCCATTCGTCCTCAGGCTGCAGGAAAGAAAGAGTGAATAATGTGCGACTTGTTCAGCCCCACAGTGGCCTGACCTGGCCCTGTGCCTGTGGCAACGGAGCAGGGGGAGGAAGGGGCAAGAGGAAGGGGGAAGGAGGGAAGGAAGGAAGGAAGGAAGGAAGGAAGGAAGGAAGGAAGGAAGGAAAGAGGGACGGATTCCAAGACAGAACGGATGCAAGCAGACGGCGTGGGGGCGTGCGGGGAGAAAGCAAGCACACGCAGCAGCCTTCCCCAGCCTTTGTAGCGTCAAACTACCAATTCCAAACTCCTCAGCTAGCTCTCAGTATGGTAGGCGAACATGCTGTGAGAGGGGCTGAAGTGTGTTTCCGTGTGCGTGAGAGAGACAGAAATTAGGTGCCCTGCTTAAGTTCAGCTGCAGACAGAGACGATGTTTGATGGGCAAACAGTCTAACTTGGTTCTTGACTTTAGAAGGCTCAGATTCTGGTTTCCTTCTGGATGCAGCCGGGCAAACGGCAGCATCCCTTTCTTCAAAAGAAGGACCGGACACTGGATCACACGCTCTAGCAACCTCCCCACTGGACTACTGAAGTGTGCGGCTATCTGACAACGGTGGCCAACCTCACGAGTGGCAGCCAGACTAAAGACGTGTTCTCCATGGAGACGGCATAGCACCTGTTCTTGCACTGTTCCACAACTTGCCAATTTGTTCCCAGGCTAGGTTCGCTCTCACAGCCCTTGAGACAGGCTGAGGAGATTCGAGGCAGTTCTTAGGGGCACAAGAAAAGCTGTCCAGGATCAGAGACCGAGCTCTGCCTTGTCTGCATCTTGCTTGCCTCGGTGGTCAACGCAGTACCGCCAGGCAGCCCATAGTCACTGCACGAAACCAAAAGCCCTTTCCCATTTTGGCCTCTCCCAGCAAACTGCCTTCTTGCTGGGACTTCAAAGCTCCGTTGTGCCACCAGGAGGTGAATCTGTCTGGCACCGACATCAAGGGTAAGCATGACTGGGCACCTGGCTCGGGCTCGCACCCCAACACGGACCCAGAATCAAGACCCCTTGACTTGCTCTTTCTCTCCATCATCACCGCCAGCTTTGGCTCAGACCAAGCGGGTGCTGAGACTTGCCCACTGGCTCTCAAACAAGCAAGTGGCAGAATGAGAGAGCGAATAAGGATCAGTCGCTGTCAGTGACATGCTGATAAGAAAGGAGAAGAGTCCCAGGGAGGGTGTCCCACCTGAAGACCCCTGAGAAACTGGCATTGATCTGCTCTCTCTGTGGCCATCCTTGAATCTTGTGGCAGTGAGTTCCACAGAAGAAGTGTGTCATGTGAACCAGTGATTCTGGGGTCTGTCCTACATCCAGAGTCAATCAAATCCATGTGTTGTCCCCAAGGTGTAGTACTGTGGGTGCAGAAGCATCTGTCCCTGCTTTTCTCATACTGATTTTATAAGCCTCTGTCACCCGCCCCCCCGCCGCCACCTCGGTCCTTTTGGGCACGGAAGATGCATGCAGATACTTACTGACCTGTGATGTTCCTCCGGCCACCCAGGTCTATTTCCAGCCACTGATCTGCAGAGCTTTGACCCGCTGCCCAGGAAGTGCTGCCAGCGCGGAAAGAGGCTTGGTCAGCCGTCCAGGCTTCCTTCTCGCCCAAGATGTTCTGCTCGTGCCAGTGGGACGAAGCGCTGAAGCTGGCCACTTCCAGGGCACCAGCACAAGCTGCAAAGCATATATGTGTAAGTACGTTTCTGCACTGCCCAATGGCCAATGTTCTCTGAGCAGATCGCAAGAGTTAACCTCCTAAAGTGCAGCCTGCGAAGGCAGAAAACCTTCACACGTTTGAAACAGAAGAAAAGCAAATGTCACGCCAGCAGTGCTATAAGAATCTGAAAACAGAGCAACCATTTTTAAAAAGTAAAGTAAAAAAAGGTTTCATTCATAAAACTGTTAAAACAGTAACATGTTATAGGCTCTCTCAAAAGAAACGTGTAGCATCCTTAAAATGCTCTGCTGGAAAGTCCAAAAGAGTGGGGACCGGTCATCCCGCAGGAACGCACCCCACAATTAGCGAATTCTCACAGCAAGTGACACCAACTTTGATATGGAGTCCCCCAAATTACAAAACGGACGGACGAATAATGAGCACTGTGAGTGTCGTACCTCTGTGGAAGACGAGGCGTTTTTCAGATAAAGATCCCCTATTTAAAAGGAAACAAGCAAAAGATTAATAGGATAGCGGTCCCTAGGACACATTCTTTTTCTTAGTGACAAAACGGATGTGATACAGTGAACAGTCCTTTGCAGCCTGACATGGGAATAAGCACAACTGCATCTCTTGGGTTTTGCTTCTGAGTAGAGATGCTTAGGATAGGGGTGCTCGTTGGCCTGGGATTTGGCTCAGTATTATCACCATGGACGGGTGAGCCATTACATTAACTTCTTCAGTGAAGGAAGTAGGATCTATCGATTTGTTTATCACATTTCTATGTATTTCAATCGCTGAACCAGTTTCAGCTGTTGCTTTCTCAGCCCATGTGGCAACTCACCTTTTGGAGTGGAGTCCATTGGCAAAGACGGACTCATACAGCGTGATCCCTTTCTCTCGTGACACCGTTATCTCTCCCCCTTGCTCATCCGAGATCACGCCGGCATGAACAGCAGCTTTGCAGAGCACGGATGTCTGCAGAGAACAAGTGGAGGGGAAAGTCAGGACCTGTCTCTGGGCAACAGGAATCCAATGTAAAGAGGGCTAGAAACCTGATGGGAGTACACTCTTATCTTGATTTCAGTTTCCTAGGCTCAATTTGTTCATGATTAGGAAGCAGCCCGAGGACTGATTGTATCCCATGGACTGCATAAAGCTGAAATCCGATGCACGTGCAGGCACAAAACAAGCCTATAACACCCAGTATTTGTCAGCCAGTCAGCCAAGTTCTAGGGAAGGTTTTTTAAAAAAAAATCTAAACATGCATAGGATTGCATAGTACAGGATCCAGCTCCTTTGATCTCACAATGCAAATGGTAAATACTCCAAACAGGGCTATTTTTGGCTGTAGTGTCCAGCACTAGGAGCTGCTTCCTGAGAAAATTAAAAAGAAGAAGAACAAGAATAATATGAAAAGATTGAAGCAAATATTTATAAGTTCCTGGTTGAATTTATTCATTATTTTCATTTGGCAATCAGATATGCATACTGCTTTCCACAAAGTTTCAAAATGTTGAACACACAATATCGCATCTTCAAAACAATAAAATGTAACAGTGAAACGACACTATGAGAATATTAAGCAAGGCTAAAATGACGCCTTCTTATCATGCATTCTACTAATTTGTTGTGAGTTTAGGTGGTATTTTACTTTGTTTTGTGTTTCTACAAGCTACCCTGTGTACTCTGGCAAAAAGGTGGGATATAAGAATATGTATGTATAAGGTGTGTGTGTGTTGGTGTGTATGCACGCACATGCACAACCTTGGGTGGGGCTGAAGGTGATCTAGGCATTCTTTGTGACACCTAAAATTTTAGTTGAAGGCAATTATGGTCAGTTAAAAAGCCTTAGAATGGGTGTTTCTCCTTTTCAGAAAACTGCATGAAAGCTGGGAATCCACCAAATGATTAGTGGTTGGAAGAAAGGGGGTGAGGCCTGGGGAAGGGAGTGTGGCCTTTTGGGGAACCCCAGAGTGCTGAATTGGGACCTCTGTGCCCAATTTAAGGGATTTGTGGTTTTGGATCATTGTGTAGTGCCATGCCTTCACAAGGAAGCTTCCCACATATCAGCATCAGGCATTGTAGCTTCCGCAGAACTCTGGCAACAGCCTGTGGCCAACGGGGAGTTTCAGTGGGCCTGGGAGAAGGACCTGTCGGAAAGCGCAGTTGGACACCACGGGACTCACATCTCTGTAGCCCTGGTTTGCGTTGCCCCAGATGTCTCCTGTCACTCCCTTGCAGCCCGCGGGACAGTATGCTCTGCAAGAGAACATGGCGTTAGGATGCGACTGGTCCCCATCTCTGACAAAAAAGCAGGTGTGCATGCTATGGAGGAGCATTCTCTCGGTGTTTGCGGGCAACGGGGACCGAGGCCCACGGGAAACACTCACCTGATTAGTTGCTTGTCATAATGGATCCCCTTCTGCAAACATGAGATCAAATCTAAAATGCAGAAAGGGAGAACCTGACTGGATAAAAGACTGCAGTTTAGAACTTGGATCTTAGGAATATAGGAAGCTGCCAGCTGAGTCAGACCCTTGGTCCATCTAGCCCAGTATTACTGGCACTGACTGGCTCTGGGGTTTCAGGCAGGGAGTTTTCTGGGCCATTCTGGAGATACGGTTGGGAACTTCTGCCTAGAAGGCAGGTACTCCCCACTGAGCAATAGTTCTTCCCCGACTGACCATAAGTGAACCGTCACCATCACACTGACTACAGAGACACACGTCTCCGTCTAGATTCAAACATACCATGGAATTATACAAGCCAATATTCCAAATCACTTCATTTTTGTATGCTTGTGAGCAACGGGGGGCACAGCACAGAATTTCAGACAACAGACTTGGAGCCTGTTCTAGTAGCCTCCCCTGAGCCAGAAAAGCCAAGGAGCAGTTTGCCATGGCTTGGAAGAAGGAAGGGATTCCTCTGAGCACCGGGACGCTTTTTGACAAGACAGAAGAGAGGCAGTGACTCCCCTTTGGGAGTTTTATAAAGTCAGCTTTATTGGGGACATAATCTGCTAGGGCAATGGCCATGATGCCTGGGAATGATGGGAGTCATCGTCCAATTCATCTGGGGATAGTGAGACGAGGGACGCTGCCACAAGAGCAAGCCATCTGCTGTTCCTGCAACCATCTCCTCTCACAGCCGCTCCCAAGAAACCGCAAAGCTCAGAGGGGCCAAAGCGGTGACTCGCAGATGTCTCGGATGCATGACTGGGTGCTGTGAAACCCTTCAAGGCAGGCTGCAGCTGCAGATGTCCCTCTTGGAACTCTGCCTTCCAGGGGCTGAGCACAAGGCCTCGTTCTCATCAGCACAGCCTCTCATTTATATCCATCCCTTTGAGTCTGGGTGGTTGCTGCCCCATCCGCAGTCTTTCGACCGGCAAAAGGGCATCTTCCTCAGGGGGAAAGGAGAAGGTGATCGGGATGTTTTCGTTTGCAAGGGAAAGTGAGTTCGGCTTTTCTGCAGGGGGCTTTGAGCCCACCACTTGATGGAAGCTTCTGCTTCTAGATCCTTCACAGAAGTAATGTTGACTCCTCTGCCCATTTTCCCCTAGGGCTTTTCTTTCTCTGCCTTTCTGTACTTGCTCCGGACAATTGCTAGAAAGTGATGTGGCCGCACAGAAGTGCACACATGCGCGGGGGTCTCATGTTGCCGCTCAGAGGTAACACCATGCCTGCCTTGCCCAGGAGAAGACTCCTGCTGAATCGGTTGCAAAAGCTGCAGAGGATGCTAACAGCAGGGAAAACACTCACACGCTACCGTGCGGAATCACATGAGCAAGAAAAATGTTTCATGCTGAATGGCTTTAGGTGGGTGGGAGGAAAGGGAGAAGACTTGACAGTTGTTTATAAAACGATGTATGGGGTGGAGAAAGCAGATACAGCGTCTTCCTTTCTCACATCAGGCCCTGATTTACAAAAGGCAGCTGCTTTCCCAGTTTAACTGTTAACTGTTCTTACTGGGGGCAATGTGAACTTTTCCCATACCTGGCTGGTTGCCACTGGCATAAGAAAGGAGGAAGCCACGGCCTGAACGATGCGTCGTGCTGTTGAACAAGATGGTGACTGAGCTGGAGTTCATCACCAAGAATGAGCGTGGTGGATTTGAGTAGCCACAGTATGGGCCTGGGTGAGAGAGAGAGAGAGAGAGAATATGCAGATGTCCATTAAGGAAAGAACATATTGGTCAAATTAATTTCAGCAGCTGGGAGCCCAGCCTACCATCGTTGTGGTAGCTTCTACATTCCCTTCCACATCTTTAGGGCATCCCCACCTCATTCTGTTGCATATGTCAATCCAGTTTAAGGCTCCAATCCTTTATGCACCCATTCTTGGGAATAAACTCTCATACGATGCATTACAATTTACTTCTGAGTCACCTTGCTTAGGTTTTCGCTGAAAAACTAGATGGCATTTCCCCTGGAAGAGTGGGTAAACTTTAGAGGACAAAATACTCTTGGATTAATTTTCTGCCTGGAGCAATCTGAGCTTCAGCTGCCAACAGGAATACATTGGAAAGGTTTGCAAGCCATCTTCAAATTCCCTTTTTCTACTTTGCTCCAAACGACTCAGAAAACAAAGCCCTCATGTTTTCTGCTGTTTAATCCAAATTAATTTGTGATTTGCTCTTCGTTAAGACCTCAGATTAATAAATGGCAAGATTTGCCTGGCACTTTGTGGGGAGGGTCTAATCTCTAAGTCCTTAAAAGAGAAGGCAAAGAAAAGGACAGATGAGCAAACCGCCATTTCCCCTTCCCCCAAGCTCCAGCTGTCACTTCAGCAGAGAGGCCGGGAATAGCAAGGGCTGTGTTAATCCCATGCTTTCTGTGGTCTGACTTCACTTGTCTGTATCCTTTCCATCTGGGATGCATTGGTCCAGGATGGCACTGAAGGATGGCATCATAGGCCTTTGCTAAGGGTCGAACCTCAGAAAGGGAGGCTCTACCAGTCTCTGGAGCCTCACCTGGTCCTCCTCCTCACTCTTGCTACTAGCTCACCTGAGCTCTCCAAGAGTGTTTCGATGATGACTTTTAAAAACTGTGTCTGTATCAAATTGCCCTTAAAAAATACCCCACCTGGGCTTCATAGCATTTCTTTGATCCACAAATGCATGAGCTACATTAACTGGTTCAGATGGCTCTCTACCAGTACAGAAATGAAATTAATATTAATTATGATGATTATAATAAATAATATTAACCTAGTGCTCCCCAGGTGTTTTAAACCAACATTCATCAGCCCCAGCCTACATGGTCAATAGACAGGAATGCTGGGAGCTGGTTAAAACATCTGGAGGTCACTGGACTGGGAAGGCTTGGTGGCTGGATCCGTGACTTCCAGCAACACACAGGAGAGCCAAGGTCATTATAGTTGCTCTTGCAGCAAAGGATCTTCTGCAACCTGCTCGTGCAGCTTATGCCCTGTGTTTGCGTGGGCAATTTGCATGAACCTGACGTAAACCACAGAAGGGTCCCTGAGCAAATGTTCTGTAACTCCTTGGAAGAAGAGATGTCGTGGCTGCAGAGTTATGACAGTGTAGAAAAACTGCTTGCGACTTGAGCACGTGTGTGTGTGTGATTTGCTCAAAACTGGCACCAGAAACATGAGGAAAGAGCTGGTGCAGCTGTGAGCAGGTCAGCCTTGCCCAACCTGGGCCCTCCATGCCATCCACAGCCAGCACAGCCCCTCACCGACAATGTCACAAGCAAAACACAATACCCAGCGACTTTGTTCATCCTCTCCATTTTGTGCTCCTAAGCGAGTCAGCCTGTGGTGCATGATCAACACTGGGATGCCTGATGGGTTGCTTTGATGCCCTCCCAAAAGTACCATGACTGGTGGCGACGGTTAATCTCTGCTACTGTCCAGTCCTGACTGGAGCCCACAGTTGCCAGGCATAAAACCATATTCCCCTCCAGGACCTGGTTATCTGCTGGAACATCTACTCCCATACACACGTGCCCGGACCTTAAGGTCATCAGCAGAGGTCCTTCTCCAGGAGCCTTCTGTGAAAGATCTTAGAAGGGTGACGGTGGCTCTCTGGCTGTGGAACCAGTTCTCCAGAGAGGTGCACCTGGTGCCATCGCTTCACATCTGTTGGTGCCAGGCTGAATTTTAATTGCTGAAATTTTATATCCTATTTTAGCTTATTTATTGTATAGGACAATAAATGGTTGGCTTATGAACGTATGTTTTATGCACTTACTATTTTTGCTATTGGATAATATAGTTGGTTTTATAGTCTGTTTTACTGTTACTGAGTGGGATTTTCTTTTATGGGTTTTCGTTTGGGACTGCTTTAAACAAACAAGCAAACCTCTCCCCTGACCACAGCCCAGCAATGAACTTTAAGGACTTGCTTGTGGAAGGTAAAAACTGGGTCAGCAGTGGGGTCGCACCACGCCGAAACCAGCCCCTTTCCAAAATAGGTTGGAAGAGGCAGGCCTTGCCGTGGGCAAGAGCCTCCTTGTGTCAGACGGAGGTGGTCTGAACACTCCCAAAAATGCCGCTTTGGCCTGTAAGTGCCAGCCAGGTGTGCCCCAGAGCAGGTGAGGGCCACCCACGTTCCTCAAAGGGAGGGCGGGCATCGTGCAGCTGCTTGCGAACAGAAACATCAGAGGGAGGAAGGGAGTCTGCTGATGGAACAGAAGGGGGCATTCTAGGACAAGCCACTGCTTCGATACACTTGGAGGCATCTTGGCCTTTCCAGCTCCCGGTGAATCACCGGAGAGATCGTTACTGCCGGCATGGGTGGGTGAGCTTCCTTCCAGTAAAGACCTGAATCCAGCAAGGGGGTGTCGTGTGGGAGGAGTGGAGAAAATGGGCGTCTGTGTGCAGGCGGACGTGCGCTTGGAAGCGCTCCTTGCTCGTCCTTCCACTCTGTTTGGTCCTGCTTTATAGCTGGTGGACAGCCGATGACACATCTGGCTTGCACACTGGATGTGTAACTGGCACTTCGGTATACGCCGTTCCAAGCCAGGCTGTGGGAGGCCGGGTGGAAATCTGCTGTGTCAAAGAGAAAACTCTGCAGACAGCCAAAGCGTAAGCCCCCCCCCGCCCCCCGCCCCCGAACAAAGCACGCAGCACCGTCCCGCTGCACTGTGTATGTCAAGCAGCAAAGAACCTTATTAGGATATCTTAAGCTGGAGCTGCACTGCCTAGCTCAGACTTCCCCAGGCCAGTGCCCTGCCGGTGGTTTGGACTGCAACTTCCATTAGACCGATGGACATTGTAGTCCAAAACATCTGGAGAGCACCAGGCTGGGGAAGACCCATTTAATTCTTCCTCTGCCAGACAAGCTAATCACTGCCGTATGTAGGCCTCATTCTCCGTTATCTGGTGCAACGTGTTGCTCAGATATTCCGGGGTTAGCCCCTGGCTGAGTCCCAACACATGGCAGGGAGGCTGGAACAGGGATAGCACCAGACTCAGGGCTGCGCAGTAAGATGTCCAGGAGTCCTCTTTTACAGAGGACAGTCCTCTATTTGTTGGGCTGCCGGAGGTGTCCTCTATTTGAAGGGCGTACCCAGCTTGCTGTAGTTCACATTGGTGCTTATGCACCTCAGCACTAAGGCGCACCAGTACACTAGTTAATGTGCATTAGTTAAGATGCATTATTTCTCTTCCCTCCACCAGTGGAAATCTACTCTGCAAATCTACAGCGTCCTTGTGACTCAGCTGTGGAACCCATGAGCCAAATTCATTGAAATCAGGGCCCATTTGGACCCACAGCAGACTTCTTTGCCATGTCGAGCCACAGCCTTCTGCATCATGGCTCCCGGTGCCTTCTAAACATGCTCAGTCCTTCTTATGCTAGTCCTTTTGGGTGGGGTCCTCTCATCTGTTTTTTGTTTCTGTTCTTCAAAATATGTTGCTTCCCCCTTGCATCTCTGTGGCTGAGTTTTGGCTCCCTTTCTGTTGCCATGGGAGTGCTGAGCTGGATGTTAGAAGGAGCAGTGACCAAATGCATCTGTTTATCCGTGGCATTCTGCCAAAAACTCATCGCCAGGGAGAGCAAATGAAAGGGGAGATCTGTTGCCTTCACACCCTCTTTATGGGAATCCTGGAAGCGTGTGGGCGGCTGCTGTGGAAAAAAGGATGCTGAACTAGATGGGACCATTGGCTGACCCAACGGGGCTCTTCCTATGTTCTTACAAGGCTGGACAATTAAATTCTCCCATTGAGAAGACTAGAGCACATCAGGGATTCTTTTGTTAATCACAACTTTTCTTCAGCAAACTCAGCAGTATATACATCCACCCCCCTTTGATCTTCACAACAACCTTGGGAGGGAGCTTAGGCTGCAATGCCATGCCAAAATCTTGAATTCTGCACTGACAACCACAGTTCCTTGCACTCTGCTTTTAATGATTACCTGCAGACCCACAAGCTACTTCAAGCAAACAGAGGGCACAGCCCAACAAAGACCGACATGAGGTCCAACACAAACTTCCTGTGCTGGAATGTATAACACAGACACAGCGCTCTGGCTAAGCGTCTGCATACTACAGCTGAGTCAGACTGAGCGATTCCCACATCCTCATTTTATTCAAACATCGCATGGCAAAGGGCTCCATTCTCCTACCACCCACTCAGCCTCCTAGAGCAAGAGGACAAGCGTGAATTACAAAAGGGTCACTACAGGATCTTTTCTGCGTGCCAAAGAGGGCCACTCCTGACCACGGCAACACACCCTCCTTGAACTAAGATGGTGTCTCCATCCTCATCAGCCATTGGACATGGCCCTGCAAACTTTATGCCACAAAAGTCAATGCGTGGGCACAGTGAGGGGGTCTGATCCTAAGGATTAAGTACAACTAGCATGACATGCAGGCAGTGGGGCTGACAGTGAGATTGCCTTCCCGCCTTTCTTAAATTGTACTTCATTTAAGTAGTGGATTCATAAGCTGATCGTCACTGGTGTGCCTTCAGCTGGTCCCCGAGATCAGGGTGAAAGGCAAAGCAAGTTCCAAAGAGACACAGCTTTGTATGATGCTGCTGCTTCGTGCTGAAGAAGCAAGCCACTTTTCTACTAGGCAAGAAGCCTTCTGAGCATCCATTCATACCGCTGTGAGCTGCAAGAGGCAAGCCATTTTTCTGTTGGGCATGGAATCTTTTGCACATCCTTCCATGCTTTTGGCAAATTCCAAAGGGCCAGGGGTTCTTAGACCCTTCTGCAGCTTTCTGAAGAGGCGGGTCACGTTTCTGTTGGGCAAGGAGCATCTCAAGCCTCTCCCACGCTTATAGCCACAAGGGAATGCAATACGGGGGTCACAAAGAACAACCCAAAACAGTGTAATGAAATTTGAGAACCATGGCGTTGAAGAAGCTCACAGTTGCATGGGATGTCAAGCATACATCAGCATAAAGTTGTATGTTGAACAGTAGGAAGGAAGGAAGCAAGGAAGCACGCAAGCAAGCAAGCAAGCAAGCACGCAAGCAAGCAAGCAAGCACGCAAGCAAAAGACAGACAAGATAGACCAACAGACAGACTCTGGGAAGGGAAAATAATGGTGAGCCAAAACTGAAACTGATCAGATAAGGCTGAAGATGTGGCTAAGGTGAAATGTTTCCCAAGTGCTTCTCTTTGTAGGCCTCATTGATCTCTTTGCCTCTGCACTGTGCCATGAAGTCCTTTGTCCGTGCTGCTTGCCTCAACCCTGGGGCACTTGCCAGCATCTGCATCATTTCCCACAGCAAGAGGAACAAAACGGCCAGTGAGGCTAGAAGCTTTTCTGGCTCCTCTTTCCTGCTGGACGTGTGGCCTGCTGTCCAACTTCATGTTTGCTCAGGACTTCCGTTTGAGGGAACTTCCTGATGGTCAGCAAAGCCCCTTTGCTCAAGGCTGAATTGAACAGGAAGACCTCTGCTTTGGAGGGCGGATATATTGTTGGCACCCCAGCCAGGAGCAGGCTGAGGGGTGCAAGTGGGGAGGAAGGAAGGAAGCATTCCAGCAAATGTTCATGTTCTTGTAGCTGGAAATGAGCTTTCATTCTCACCACAAAGCCAGCCATGAGCAGGAGCTTCCCCAATTTGGTACACACTGGAAACGCTGGACCGCAGCTCCTCCACACAGCACGGCCAATGGCCGATTGTCTGGGGTTGATGGGAACTGTAGCCCAAAACATCCTTCTTCCACAGTGTGTGCAACACAAGCAAAGGGGGTAAGTGGAAGACGGGCATCATTTGCGCAGCCTCTTGGTGCATCCCCTCCAGGTGGGTGCCCACCTGAATGCTTGATGCTCTCGCCCAACAGGTGGACTCACAGGCATGAGGAAGCATGGTGGAGTCCAGGGAACGTAGCCCAGGAATCTGACCCCAAAACAGATTCCTTACACATGCAAGCCCTTTTATCCCTCTGAGCATACATAAGATTGTGCCTTGAAACACACAGAATGAATAGGTGACTCCTGGAGGTGGACGTTCTTAGCACCCTTTCCAGACTCCCAGCTTTGCACCACCAAACAATCTCCCCCCACAACAACCCCCTGCAGTAGAGCATTTGAAGCAATTGGAAGATTTCTTCTTGCATAGATTAATGATTCCTTTTCTGTTAAACTCTCAGAGTGCTGAAAGATAGGAAGGCGGACAGATTTGGGGGACTGAATGTATAGGTTGTATTTGTTTAAAATTCCCTTGGCAACTTTGTTCACCTTGTTCATTTTAGACTGCTGTTTGTTTTAGTTTGCTTTGTTTCACATTCTTTTTATGCATTTGTTTATGTTAAGAAATAAAGATTTTTTAAAAAGTGTAGCCAGGGCAGCAAACAAACCAAATGCAATATGGGGCTTAGATCACAAGTATCTAATGTCCGGCATGATTAACATCATGCACCGTTGGAGCTGTGCTGACAATATTCCCAAAGGGAAGGGGCTTTACGAACTTTGATAGATGACAACAGTTAGAACTGGGCAAAGGGACAATGCTCACATTTGCTCAGATGGTCCGAGTATCAGCTTGAAGCTCGTCTCTCCCTCAGTTCCTGGGGGAGTTTATGATCCCTGCTCACTTTGCACTAAGAGGAAAATTGCCCCATGGCAAATCCTCATTAGATAACTTTTGGGGTTTGTTACGTTTCTTTCCCCTAAATATATTTTACACTACAGCAGCCTTCCCCAACTTGGTGGCCTTCAGAGGCATTTGGACTACAACTACCAGAATCCCCACCCAGCAGGGCCATTGACTGGGAATTCTGGGTGTTGCAGTCCAAATGCTCCTAGAAGGCACAAGGTTGGGGAAAGCTGCACTACAGAAATCCTGGGAGTTTCCCATGGCTGCTGATATACCTTCCTCTTCTGCATGGTTGGTGATGTTTTAGCTACAAAAGAATTAGCACGCACAGCCGGCACTTGAGAAGGGGGGGGAATCACCACCACCAGTATCATCGCATGTCTCCCATCTCGCCTTCAACTTTCTCATGATGCCTCAGGGAGTTCGAGCTGGAGCTCCCCCAAATTGAAACGGGTGGGAGCGTTTGAATTTCCAGAGGGATAAGCTTGGATTCAGTGATGAAAAAAGCACATTGAACTAGAGTTGTTGTGTTTGGAAGCAACTCTAGATGAATTCCACGAATTGCAGCCCGAGTTCAAGTCAAAATGAATTGGTGCTTTTTTGCCAAAAAAATTAAAATTAAAAAGTTGCATCTGAAGAGTTGCCTCTCAGGTGGGTGTGAGGAGATTTAAAGAAAACAGTGCTGGGGTATTCTAGGGAATTCCCTCCTGGGAACGCAAAATCCATCTGCTTTCAAAACAGCAATAACTGCAAAGCTTTCCCCCACTTGTATTTGTGCTTGTCCATAGCCAATGGAGTTGCAATCTAATGTGTTAGATAAGAACAGAGTAAAAAAATCTTACTTTTGCTTGGGAAGTGGGCCACTCAGAGGGAACTTATGCAAGGAGAAGAGGCATGTTTGCCAATTCATTGAAATCCCCTCTTCCCACATGGAGCAGTAGGCGAAAACATTTTCAGGATGTCCTGGGAGAGACTGGATAGAGGGACAGGACACACAAGCCAGCTGCCTATAGAGCTGAAAGAGGAAGGATGGAAAGAAGCGGGGACACAACCAAGGAAGAAAGAACTGACATTTGGAAATGTCTGACAGGAAGAGTCTTCCAGAAAATCATGAATCAGACAGTGATGAGAAGTGATATGAAGCAAGGGGTGATTAGTCTCCCCCCGCCCCCGTCCATGGCAAGAGGAAGCAGAACTAAATATAGGATACAGGCAGGAAAAGAACTCCAAGCCAAGGAACCAGTGAAGAGTCCAGGATCCGAGGATGCCAAAGAGAAGGCCCCTTTGTGTGGGTTGCTGGGAGAGCCTTCATCTTTTTTCCATCTGAATAGCTACAGAAAATGGAGGTGGTTAAAAGCCATTTGTTCTCTGCAAACCTCTCCTTCCATTTCCAAAATAACCCAGAAAGGGATAGGTTCCTATGCTCTACTTCGGAATATGGATGGGAATTCCTTTTTTGATAAGGACTTAGCCAAATTATTTATTATTTCCAGATTTATGTATTGTTCCAACTCCCAGTATGGAAGTACAGGATTAAAACAATATGTTTAAAATAATTTTCACTCCATGGCTGCGTAAATCTTCCTGAAGTTGAAGTGCTTTCAGGAGGCACTGAAGACAATGACATGTTGGCACTTGCCCGACCTCAGGAGGCAAAGAGTCCCAAAGAAACAGGACCACCACCCTGGAGGCTCTTCTCTGGGAAGACCACCTGGGACCCTACAGAGGCTTGTAGCCCAGTTGTCAAGGCGCTGTGGAACAGTCACTCCATGTTCATCTCTGCAAGCAATCCCACAAGGCACTATAGGACCCCTGGAACAAAGGGCCTCCCATGCTCAGCCCAGGGGCTGATCCAGGGGGAAGCCTTGGAAGATGGAATCGAAACAGATGAGCGGCCTGGCAGATTTAACAGAGTCGCACGCCCCGTCCCTCCCTCCACTGAGGTCATCCATTGGGTGGCCACGGCTGACTCAGTCCTCTGACTAGGTCAGACCTCAGACAGGAACGGGGCCAGATGATCAATATCTTCTATGTGGCTGCAGCTGCTCTGGCTCTTGCTTTCAGCCATGTTTGTGGTGCTGAATCAAGGCAGCCATGGCTTTTTCCTGTCAGCCTCCCCATCATTTAACAGCTAGATTGCAGATAGAGACAACACAGTCCTGTTTTGGAGTTGTTGTTGTTAGTCGCGAAGTTGTGTCTGACCCATCGCGACCCCATGGACAACACTCCTCCAGGCCTTCCTATCCTCCACCATCCCCCAGAGTTCACCTGCGCTCACACCAACCGCCTCAGTGACTCCATCCAGTCACCTCATCCTCTGCCGTCCCCTTCTCCTTTGGCCGTCAATTGTTCCCAGCATTAGGCTCTTCTCCAGGGAGTCCTTCCTTCTCATTAGGTGGCCAAAGTATTTGAGTTTCATCTTCAGCATCTGGCCTTCCAAGGAGCAGTCAGGGTTGATCTCCTCTAGGACTGACCAGTTTGATCGCCTTGCAGTCCATGGGACTTACAGGAGTCTCCTCCAGCACCACAACTCAAAGGCCTCAATCCTTCGGTGCTTATGGTCCAGCTTTCACAGCCATGCATTGCAAGTTTTGGAGTACAGCTTTCATTATCCCCATCCTGCAGAAAGATTCATTAATCCATTTCCCCTGTGCTTGCCTTTGGATTACGTGGCCCCTGCCTGGATCAGCGCACATGGATACGTGACTTCAGAACTTTCCAACCTGGACTTGCTTGACCTGGCATCCTCCAAATCTCTTGGACTACAACCTCCATCTTCCCCATTCACCAGGCCAATTGTCACAGAACTGGAGGAGATGGGGGTTGTAGTCATCAGACCTTCAAAGGCTGCCCAGTTGGGGTTTGACCAGCTATAATACAAGCAGGAATATACAAACTATCCACCTTGCTTCCATTCTCATTTAGCTTTGACATTGAAAGCCTGCTTATCTGAAATAGTGCATACCTGGAGTTCAGATGCAGAAAAGCAGAGGTTTTTCATCATCTTGTTTCACTGTACATAAAAGTATTTATTTATTTGGAAAAACCAGGAATGACAAACTCTGACCTGCTCCATCGGCCTGAAAACAGAAGGCCACTGGGAAGCAGCAAGCTCTGCTTCCCAGGATTAATCTCATGGCAAGAAGGAGACCAGCATGGCCCCATGCATCAGCCAGAGAAGGAACACCTGTAAGAACACTGAAACTGGTGCTGGAGTTTTCCTCCTCCCTCCTAATGCTTTTTCTTTTTGTGCCAGGACTTTTAGATGGTATACCTCCAGGCAGCGATGCTCTAGAGATCATTAATCTTTGTAAGTTGTGCTGGGAGCCCTGTTTGGCTGAGGAACAGGTTAAAAATAGTATAAATAATAAATAAATAAATAAATAAATGGTGGGAACACAAGTCATTTTTGTGACCTGACTTCCCTGCGACAGGTATCAGAGCTCCACATGCTCTGAACTTTCTGTCCATCCACTTTGGCAATCCTCAGGACTGCTAAGAAATCAGTGAAGGCCTTACCAAAGCTGGAACCATCTGGTGGAGAAGAAAGCAACAAGAAGCCCAGTTTGCAGCCTTCTGAGGCTTCGATGTCCATGTCTCCAAAGGTCAAGCTAAGATGGCTTCCTGCAGCTCCTTGAATTTTCCACTCACAGGATGTGAAGTTTGGGTAAGTGCCAGGGTAGTTCTTGGAGGTCAAGCTCCCACTGGAAGGTGTCAGCACTGAGTGACCACAACCGTCTCCTAGAAGACAAGCAAATGAGATGAGGAAGAACCCCAGTTAGTACTAAGTGGTATGACAGAAGCTGCAGGTGTGATTATTTGTCCATCAAGCCCAGTACAGCCTACTCTGGCTGGCAGCAACTTTCTTGGGTCATCTGCTACCACATTCTTTTCAGCAGAGACGGCAGGGCCATCTGCAAGGCAAAACAGGTATGTAGCTACAGGGCTACCAGCCTTTCCCATCTAAAAAGGAGAAAGGAAGTCAGCTGATGCTAGATAAAGGCAGAGTTAAAAACCTGATTTTTCTAAGAAGGAGCACTTTTCTCACATATAAATCAGGGACATCTGCAGCCTGCAGTAACATCAAAAATTCCCTCAGATGATAGAAGAATAAAGGAGCAATGCTATGCAAGTTTAGGTAGCCTTTTTCTGCCTACATTCACACAGGACTCCATCCTAAGGGGCTGGTCCTATGGTGTATACACATGGTCTGAGGGGCCACAGGAGTTTTTGGATTCTCAAGTCTGAGGCTGGAGGCTATGCTCCAATCTGTGGCCCGGGGATCAGAGCTCTGATATGCTCCCTCTAATCCCTCACAGCTGGCACAGACAGAACTGCACTGACTGTTCTGCAAAGCAGAAAAAGCAACCTGGAGAAGCGTAGAAGTGTGTGTAGCCGGGAATGGGTGGGGGAAGACCTGGGACTCTGCAATGTATCCTGAGGCCTCTCCAACCACCTTCCCTCCCCTTCCAAAATGTCACTGCTTAGACGGCCAAACTGCTTCTTCTGCTCTGCACCGGACAAGTCTGAGCCTTCGATTTTGAGGCTTATGTGCAACTCCATAGGATTGTGCCATAAACACATAAACACCATGTGTGTGCCTGATTGGCTGCCCCAGAGCACAATGTAGGCATCTAATCCTGCAGCAACCTGGGACAGCCTGTGCTGTATCAGGTCCTGAGAATGAGTCTATTTGCCATGGCGCTCATCACCAGCTGTCCTCTGGTCATTTTGGTGGGGTGGGGGCTGTTGGGGCCTGCATGTTGTCCACAACTAGGATAAATAATCCCCCCATACACACATACCGTCCTGTAGTCTAAAGTGGTACAGTCCACTCTGCCAGCTCATTTTGCTGCATGGCTGTACCAGGCCTCCTCAAGTCAACTTGGCCAGGGGTCTGGGAAAGATTTTTCTGCAGAAATTGTGTTGAATTCAAGGGACACCAAACAAGGTGTACTTAGGTGTGCAGCTATGGAAGCCATCTTGTCATCCTCCCAAACAAGGTGGTTGACAAAAAACAGATAATCGGCTTTGAGTGCAGGTTCCCCCTACTCTTTCCATTGGCAGCCCGTAGTGCTTGGTTAGCCACTTATACGTCACTGAAACAGAAGGCAAATGAGGGCGCGAAGCATTTGGACATGCTCATTCCAAAGTTATGGATGCGGAGCTGGAAATAAGTACTATAATTTCAATAGGAGTATAATCTGTTTCACTACAGCCAGCAGGGAAGATGTGGGATCAGGTGACTTCATAGAATCATAGCATAGTAGAGTTGGAAGGGGCCATGAAGGCCATTGAGTCCAACCCCTGCTGTTGCAGGACACCAAGCCACACCATCCCACTCAGATGGCTGTCCGGTTCCTTCTTGAATGTCTCTAGTGTGGGAGAGCCCACCACCTCTCTGGGCAGCTGGTTCCACTGCCGTAGTGCTCTGACAGTGAGGAAGCTTTTCCTGATGTCCAGCCTGAATCTGGGTTGAATTGTTTACTCTGTGTCCTACACTCTGGCATCAGCAAGAAGAGTGCCTGACTTCCTCTTTGTGACAGCCTTTGAAGTACTTATAGAGGGATCTCATGTCCCCCCTCAGTCTTCTTTTCTCAAGGCTGAACATGCCCTGTTCTCTCAGTCTCTCCTCATAGGGCAGTGTTTCTAAAACCTGGATCATTTTTGTTGCCCTCCACTGGACTTGTGTACCTGCTCACTCAGCCTGCTGTCCAGGTGTTGATGCACAATTCCAAGGCTTCTGTCTCTGTCCTTTTTTTATACTTCTTTATCTTTCAAATTGGACATCAGCCCTTCAAATAGAGGGCTGCCTCTATCACACCCTCTGTCATGTAAGAAACACGGCCAGTCTAGTTAGAGCTTGTGAACATGGAACAAAGTGTGGTGATTATTCTGAGTTAATTAATATAACCTTGTGGATAAGGCATCATCGGGTTCTGTGACTAACACACAGGTGTGATGTGCTGGAATATGCACTGGCCTTTAGGCATAAAAACATCTTTTTATGCTGGCTTAGATTTTGGTTCACAAGATAATCTATTCTTTTTAATGAGGAGCAGTAACGTTAACATGGCTGGGGATATAAAAGATTGGATTACATACGACGTCTTTAACTGAATAGAGCCTTTGGCTTGCTCTCTGTTCCCTAAGCTATCTGATCGTTCATCTATTTCATTTTCAGCAAAAGGCGGCAGTGGTGGTGCGGATCAGTGTAGCTTTCTTTGGTTGCAGAGCAGGGTATTTATGGGAATTGGTTTTAGACTAGGATCTGTTATCCTGATTGAAGATGCACATGAATGCGATTATATCCCAGGGTTAGAGTTTAATCAAGTGTCAGGAAAGGGAAAGCATAAGCTGCTTGGCTAAAGTGGAATCCAGAGATTTCCAGTAATTCTACAAGTTGCAGGCTTCCCTGGTTTATCTGCTTCATTTTTAATGCAGCACAAGGGCTATCTGACTAGTTCTCCCTGAGAGCAAGCAGGATAAAAACAATAAGGATGTTGAAATATTGGACTAGAACTGGACTGGGGGAATTGATGTAAATTCCTGCTCAGCCACAATGTTTATTAGGTAACCCTGGGCTAGCCACACTCTCTCAGTCAGACCTACCTTGTTGGGTTTGTTGTGAGGATAAAATTAGGAGACTAGATAGGTGAACTTCACTACAACAAACACAAAACTCCCTTAAACTCTCTGTACCCAAGTTAGCTTTTCTGTGTGGCACATCATTTTCATCAACATCTTTGAAAAAAGCAACTTATCTACTAAGATATTTAAAACAAGGCAGATTCAAGAAATAGACATATATCTTTCCTTGGCTAACATAATAACTTTTGCTAGCACCAAAAAGAAACCATGTGTAATTTAGGGTGGCAAAGTCCTACAATCCCACCAACTAGAAATCCCACCAAGCTTCCATCTACCTTTGGGGATTTCACTATTGTTTAAGTAGTGCTGACAGGTGCAGTTCAGTTTTAGCCTGTCACACAAAGATCCTGGAACAAAGGTTGCCGTGCAAAGTGCATCTGTCCAGGTTCGCATCCTTTTCCAGGATCACACTTCATGCCATTCCCCGCTGTTCTGCTCCAGTTTTCCAGCCCCGTGAAGCCTCCTACAGTAGGCACTGTGGGACCCCTGAGAATGCTTAGTACTTATTAGACTATCGGGGGGGGGGGTTTCCCCCTTTTTATTTTGTAATATGTACTTCTACAAAGTTCTCTCAAGGCTGCTGCTACCTCCCTCTGATGCATGGATGGTACTGTTTTGGCTAAGCATGGATCGTTCCTCAAAGAATGAGCTCTTTTTTAGTGTACAGGACTGGAGTAGCAAAGTTATGGCCTTCCAGATGTTGTCGGAGTCCATCTCAGGCAGCATGAACAATGGCTGCAATGACAGAAGTTTCACGAGCAGCTTCTGGAGGGCCAGAGGTTCCTCACCCTGATATAGGATGTAACAGTAAGGCATACAGGCCTTACTTGCTGAGGTTTCAGAATAATGGAATCGCCTTCACAACACAATGCATTGGAACCTTTGTATTCAAAGGCTTCCACAACCTGATGCCTTCTCGGCATGTATTGCAAGTCCCATCATCCCCAGCCAGCACAAGCCAAGGGCTCCATGACTGGGAGTCATTCTGAACCATACTATGTCCCTGGTGCCTTTGGCAGTGCTCCTCCCTGTGGCCTCGCCGCCTGATCAGCTCTGCTTCTGTATAAGGCTGTCTAGATCCTCAGTCTGACGTTAAGAGCGCTTTTTTAAAAAATGAAATAAAAATTCAAAATATGTTATAGAGAGCTGGCAGTTAGCAGTGGAAAATGTCCAGGACATGATTTGAAATCACAGTTCCCAAGACTTAGCAATGAGCAAATCCACCCACCTACCCAGCCTTTCAAACAAACGCCACTCAGCTAAGGATTCAAATGCTTCCAGTGGACAAATATTGCATTTTGTTCTGGGCTCATTCAGCAGGAAAACACTGCCAGGTTGGTCAGCAGATCCCTGCTGATATATGTTTCGACAGGATGTGGGAAAGACAAAACAGATGCTATGCAAGAAGCTCTCTTAGTTTTTAAGACCGAAAACCTCAAAACTATTTTTTAAAGTGGGAATGATTCCCTTAGTCAACTGTGCTTGTCACTTCTGTAGACGAGCATACAGATGGGTTAATTTGTAATTTATTGACTTCTGTTCCCAGAAATGAGGTTTGAAGCCCAGTATGTATATTCCTTCCACGTGGGAACGGGGAATGGACAGCCAAACCTACCTGTAGTTTCTATTTTCTTCCTACATGTACAGATTGCTGGAGTCTATTAACCTGATGATCCAGTTATTAATCATTATAATCATTTTCTAGTACCATGGAGGAAACACGTTCATCAATATAAAGTAGTCATATTTGCATTAACTTCACTGCCAGCTCAATCCAGGACATTTCGGGATCATTCTCTGCAACCCCAGACCTCACAAGGGTCAGTAGGAATTACATCCAGAAAATTATGCCCTAGACTGCAGCTCGCATAAGACTGTACATTGTGATGCTAGCAGGTCGGGCGGCTGATTAGGAATTACAGACACATTGCATAAAAGGGAGCACAAAAGGCGCTGTGGATTAGCATAAAATTTGCACATGCTAATTTATATGCGCAGATGCATTTTGGGGAATAATTACTTTGAGTGAAAGAAGAACAAAGAATTCATCCGAAGACTGTTCAGAAGCTACAGCTTATGCAAAATATAGCAGCCAGATTAATAAGTGGGATCAGAAGGCTGGAACAGGCCATACCAATGCTAGCCCACTTGGATCGGCTGCTTGTATTCTTCCAAGCCTGATTCAAGATGCTGGTTTTAACCCCAAAAGCTTAACATGCCTTGGGGCTGCAAAACCCGATGGAATGCCTTCCCAAAGCCGAATCTGCCCGAGGCTATGATCAACATCTGATACCTTCTTCTGAGTGACACTTCCAAGGGAGGCTCAAGGGAGAGGAGCTTCTCCATGGTGGCCCCCCGATTCTGGACCGATCTCCTCCCTGAGCTTAGCTGGTGCCAATGCTGTCATTTTTGGGTGCCAGATTAAGCCTGCCCTCTTTCCAGCTGTATAATGGCATAAGTGGTTCAAAATAGAGCTGCCCAATTGTTAACAAGAATTAGTTTGCGGGCCCATATCAGACCAGTTTTATATTCTCTGCACTGGCTGCCAGTGGAAGTTTGGGCCCAATTTAAAGTGCTGGCACTTACTTATAAACCTTGAAACCGCTTGGGTCCTTGACACCTAAAGGATCACCTTCTTCTGCATGTCCCTACCAGTCTTTATGCTCAAGTGAGGACGTCCTGAAGAGAGGTGAGGGAGAAGATGGCTAGAGGAAGGGCCTTCTCAGTGACTGCCCCCACCTTGGAATAGGGTTCCTAGAGAGGTGTGCCTGGTGCCATCGCTATTATCATTCCAGCACCAGATAAATATGTCTCTTCTTCTCTGGCTATTTTAATCATTGATATTAGTGGTAACTTAATTTTAATTGACCCTATTTCTGGTTTTCAGTTGATCTAAGTTTAAAATGTTTTATTCTAATGTAATATTTTAATTTTGATGTATTATGCTTTTACATTTTGATTATGTTTTGAATAAGCTGATTTAGTGTTATTGATTTTAGAATGGTGTGTTGTTTTAATTGTTGTAAGCTGCATTAAGAGCCCAGACATGGACTATTGTAGTGACATACAAATTGAAATAATAAATAAATAAACTAAATAAATATGATGGGACATGCCAGCTGTTTTAACAGACTCAGATTTAATGAAATTCTTTAACTTTGGAACTCTTTACAATTTTGTATAGTTTAATGTTATCCTGCATTTTACTGTATTCATAGATTTTATTATTATCTATTCTTTTTTTTGTACCTGTTACAAATAAATTGCTTTGAGCTTGGCCAGAGCATTTTGGCTATTGCATTGTACAGAAACACAATTGATGGTGATGATGATGATGACATTATTACATTAATGTTGTTAGTCGTGAAGTCATGTCCGACCCATTGCGACCTCATGGACAACACTCCTCCAGGCCTTCCTGTCCTCCACCATCCCCCGGAGTCCACTCAAGCTCACACTGACTGCTTCAGTGACTCTATCTAGCCACGTCATCCTCTGCCGCCCCCTTCTTCTTTTGCCACCAATTGTTCCCAGCATTAGGCTCTTCCCCAGGGAGTCCTTCCTTCTCATTAGGTGCCCAAAGTATTTGAGTTTCATCTTCACTATCTGGCCTTCTAAAGAGCAGTCAGGGTTGATCTCCTCTAGGACTGACCGGTTTGATTGCTTTGCAGTCCAAGGGACTCGCAGGAGTCTCCTCCAGCACCACAACTCAAAGGCCTCAATCCTTTGGTGCTCAGCCTTCCTTATGGTCCAGCTTTCACAGCCATACACAGCAACTGGGAAAACCATAGCCTTGACTATACGCACTTTTGTTGGCAGGGTGATGTCTCTGCTTTTTAGTATGCTGTCTAGATTTGCCATAGCTTTCCTCCCCAAGAGCAAGTGTTTTTTAATTTCTTGGCTGCAGTCCCTGTCTGCGGTGATTTTGGAGCCCAGGAAAATAAAATCTGTCACTACCTCCATTTCTTCCCCATCTATTTGCCAGGAAGTGAGAGGACCGGATGCCATGATCTTAGTTTTCTTAATGTTGAGTTTCAAGCCAACTTTTGCGCTCTCCTCCTTCACCCACATCAAGAGGCTCTTTAGTTCCTCTACACTTTCTGGCATGAGAGTGGTTTCATCTGCATATCTGAGGTTGTTGATATTTCTCCCAGCAATCTTAATTCCAACTGGCGATTCATCTAGCCTCCCTCTTTACGTTTTCTAATTCTCATGGTTCAGGAGATTTTGCTGTTGGTACAACCAGCATTGCTGCTGCTGCTGCTGCTTCTTTTTTTAAGAGAGTTACTGCACTCCCACATGTCCACTAGGAGCTGCTCATTTGACAATAGTAATGATGCACCATTATTTAGAGAGTTAGACTTACTTTCACAGGTAAATCAGAGCCACATGGCTTGCTTCTCCCTTCTGCTCAGGAAGGAGAAGATACAGAAACCTGAAGTCTTTTTGTATGGCAGTGACTCTTCATCTAAAAACCTCTGGAGCTGTATCTTGTAGTATTTTAATTTCATCAGGTGACTTTGGGCCAGTCCAGTCACTGGCTGGTTCAGGTAACACAGTAACTCACACTCATGAGTTAAGGTTTCAGATGGGTTGTCATTGAATGGTTGGCTGTTACTGCTGTTGAAATGTGAGTTACGTGAGCTCAGCTCTGCTACCAAGCCCTATGAATAATCCATGGTCTACCGCCATTTGTTGTTGGGCTGTGATCTGTGGGTGGCTGACCATGGCTTGCTGGTACAACTGGGTTCAGACAACACAACATCCCACGTTTCACTGCCATTCACGCTAAGCCACTTAACATGTCAGCAGAATCTGAGCACTGGCTTTCACCCTACGATACTTCGCGGGTTCGTCGTGAGGTTAAAACGGAGGGGAAGAGGGCGATCGATGCAAGACGCCGAGCCTTCCTTGCAGCACGTAGCAAAGAAAAAGGAAATAAAGTGCGAGCCCTCCAGGCAGCCACGGGGTCCAGCCAGAGGGAGCGGGGGCCGCTTCCCTCTCCTTCGCGGCACCACCGCGGCGCCCCGAGAACCGCAACTTCCCCCCAGCTCGGCGCCCGCGGGAGCTTCCCAGCCCGGACCCCGCCGCCGCCGCCGCCGCCGCCTCCTGGCCGCTTACCCGTCTGCCCGCCGGCCGGGGAGAAACTCAGGCGCAGCAGCAGCAGCTGGAACATCTGCAGGAGCCGCCCCGCTGCGCGCAGCGCGGGGCGCATCGTCGGAGCGCGAAGGCAGCGCCGCGCCGCTGGCACGCCAGGCCCGGCCGCGTCCCGGCTGCCGCCGTGCCCGAGCCCGACCCGAGCCCGAGCCCGAGCCCGGCTCGGTCGCTGGCCCCGCGGAGGCGCAGGCGCCGGGCGAGGGCTGCCGCCGGCCGGGGGCGCCCCGCTGGGGAAGCGCCGGCGCGCGTGTCCGCCGCCCGCAGCCGAGGAGCCGACCGTGCGCCGCCCTGGCCGCGAACCGAGGAAAGTGGAGCTCGGCGCGGCGGCCCCAGGAAGCCCCCTCGCCAGCCGCGTCGCGGGGCGGGCTGAAAAGGGAGGGCGCCGGACTGCCCGGAGGTCTGCGTGCGCAGTGGGAGCCTTTCCTCGCTTTCTCGCAAAAACGCACTCCCACCCTCGCGCACCGAGTCCTGCTCTCAGCCGGCGCTTCTCTTGTCCTCTGTCGCACATCTCACGGACACACGCGTGCTTTGCCACACGCGCTCAAACGTCCACAAACCACACTCCCCTTCCTCGCCCCCCCGAACCGTTGATACACAGTTTCTCGCTCTCACGCAGGCATGGACACATATACACTGTGCATGAAATCAATCCAGTTTTCCTGCTTCCTTCACGGGATTTTTAGAGGGTGTCCAGACAGTGTAATTGTCTTCAGTTTGTATCCTTGTCGTGTTTTCCAATGCTTCTTCCGCGTTTTTCTTTACCATACCAAATCTGTTAGGGAGTTGTTGATGGCACTCCGAGCTTTCTACCTGGAAGCACCTCCAGTGGATTGCCAGTGCAATCCCATGTCTATTTCCTCAGATTCCCACTGAGTTCCCTTCGGAAGGCAAAGAAGAGTTTTGTTCAAGTTCTGTTCCAAACAGGGACATACTCAGCCATGAAATCTGTATATGTCCTTGTCAAAACACCCTTCCTTTTGTAAAAAACAAACCTCCCGCTTTAAAAGAACACCGTTCCCTTGAGAGCTGCCAACATGTCAGTTCCCAGGTTCTTCAGCACCTGGAGGCTCAGGAAAGGGTGCGAAAGTTGCACAGAGCCTTTGGGCAATCTGGAGCTACCTCTCCCATTGAAAAGAAGAGAGAATTCAATCACCTACAGGGAGGCAGTGTGGCAGGATTGTGGCTTGCTGGGCACAAAAGGTTCACCACCTCACTCTGCCCACCTGTGCTTGAGGAGCATTGTGGGAAATGAAAAAGAGGCTAAAGAAGCTAGGCCAGAAAAAAATTAAATGATGGAACAAGTGGACTTGCAGGAGCGTTGGCAGCTGCCTATGGATGGCTGGTACTGGTGCCAGTCCTTCGTGCGGCCTGTCCCAGCAGGACAGAGAAGAGGGGGGTTCTAAGACATGTCACCATTTAGGATTCTGTAGGTGGTTAAGAGCACCAAAGACCGGAAAAAGTCAATGCAGGCAGCCCTTGCTCCTTTTAACATCACTTTCCTTCTTTGGGAACTAAGGCAACCAAGTGGGATGCAAAAGGGAGACATAATCTATCAGGATTCAGGCATCTTATAGTAAAAGAAACCTGCTCCAGAATTTCTAACAGTTGGCAGTACCTATGTGAACAACCCTGTTTAAGAAAGTAGCACTTTTATTCCCTATAAACAGATGTTGCTAACATCCAGCGCACCAGATGGTCTTGTAGCGCCACCAGGTGGTCAAGAAATGTGTCTGGTAAAAATTCCTTGAGGAGCCCTTTAAGGGTGCAATTCTAAGGGTTGTGCTCTCAATTGGCAGAGGGCTCTTGTGGACCTCCTTCTTTTATGCCCAGGTGGCAAGAGGAAGTCAAGGTAGAAGAAGGAATGGGACAAATTTGCCACCATACCTCTGAGCCTCTAAGCCCATCTAACTGACTTGCCTTTTGGTGGTGAGGAAGGGACATGATCTTGTATATCCTCAACTCTCCTTGCTCTCTCCCAGCACTATCTCTTTTCTTGCTCTCCAATTTCTTTTACAAGGTCACAGTTGCCACTTTGTAAGCTTTCCATGGTAGTTGGGAGATAGTAGAGGAAGGAGGATCTATGCTTGGATCTTCTCTTCTGTCTACGGGCATGGAGAAGGTGAGTAGAACTTTCTGCAGCCCCAAAATCATAGGGGACCAAAGCGTCGCTTACCTCAACTCTTGTAGGACTTTAAAGCAGTGCCGGGCAGAAAGAAAGACCTAGATCCATTAGTAGATCTCTGGGCAGTTGTCAATAATCTGCAAGGATTTTTGACCTCCATTTGTTAGTGCTAAAATCTTAGATGTTGCTGAAAATCTTGAGTAACCTGTAGATTTTTTTTTTAATGTGGAAGGATGGTGAACTCCATGTAGTTTGTTAAAGGTGTGCTTCAGAATTAGTCAAATCCACCATTAAACTGGGTTGATTTAGACAAATTAGGCAAATATTTGAATCAAGGAGAATGCCCCTGAAATGGACTGAAGCTAAGTTTGAACACTCCTCAATATTTGGGATTTTGGAAGGATTTGGAGACATGGATTGAGTTTCTTGCCGCCAATCCATTTCTTCTTAAATTTTTCAGAGTAAGTAGACCTTCTTCATGACAGCGACTGCCTTATAGAATAACCTTCCTGCTAGAATTTGGGAGCTGCCAAATGCAGAATGCTTTAGGCACCACCAAAAGGCTTACTTCTTTGTGATGGCGTTCCCCTAGTAAGTGTGCTACCCACTTTTCCTGTTTCTTTGTAATGATGGTATTGCACTTGTGTCAGTGTTCTTATTAATGGTTTAGTAATTGTGTGTTTCAATTGTATTTTAATGTGTATCATACTGTATTTAATTTTCTAATTTTAAATATGGCAGCAATATATAAATTAAATGCATATATAAGGAAAATACCAGGGTGGAGAGTGAGAAAGGAGGGTTGTGGGTTTGTGGCAGGCAGGTGTAGCTTGTAATCAGGGAAAGGTTTTACTAGGGCTGTCCAATTGCAATGCCTTGTGGGAAGGATCTCCAAGCTAAACATGACAGGACTGATTCACTGTTCCATGGCCTTTGTTAGATCTCACTCCCAGGCTGTAGTGCGACCACCCAAGGGCTGCATGTCACTTGTGAGATGCTCACCTGTGTTCTAGGCCTATGCATGTATGTATATTTGCTAGCTGCTGTATCTGCAGAGGTGGGTCCTAGCTCAGAGAAAGCTCCTGCCAAAATAAGAAGGCTACCCTGTACATCAGTATGGACTGGCTGAGAAGCTGTACAAGTTGATCTCTACATCATGAAAATGCGAGATGTGCCATCATGAGAGAGATGCTGGTGGGACACCCCAGATATTCAGAACAAGGACAGACGTGGGGGCAGGAACAGGCCTGAACAGCACAGAGTCTCATCAGGAACACTCCCATGCCCTACCATGGCCTGAAGTGTATTGCTCTCAGAGCATGCCTGTACCCCCAACAGGAAGGAGCTTTGCCTCTGCCATACAAGGGGAGACACTCATCCCCTCTGCCCCACTGGCAAAGACAATCCAATCCAACGAATGTAGATTAGGAAGATGAGTGTATTTATTTATTTAAAACATTTTTATGCCATCCCATCGCAACAAAGCCTCGGGGCGGCTTACAACATACTAAATAATACAAAAATTTCAATTAAAACCCGCCCCTCCAGTGCATCTCGGCTAAAAACTTTAAAATTCAATAAATAATTTAACAATTAAAATAAGTTTTAAATAAAAAGGTCTTCGCCTGGTGCCGAAAAACAAATAGCGACAGCGCCAGGCGGACCTCTCTGGGGAGCGCATTCCATAAGTGGGGCGCCACCGCAGAGAAGGCCCTCCTTCGGGTACTCACCCTCCTAATCTCATTCACAGAGGGTTCCCGGAGGAGGGCCTCTGTTGCTGATCTCAAGGGGCGGGAGGGCATATATGGACGTAAGCGTTCCATCAGGTATCCAGGTCCCAAGCCGTTTAGGGCTTTATAGGTGATAACCAACACCTTGAATTGGGCCCGGACTTCAAATTGCTGCAAATAAATTATTGGGCATTATACCAATGCAAAATAACATGCATTGTTATTCTATTCTCAAACTTACAAAATGATATATGTAACATTAATTTACTGAACCCTGTAATCCACAAGTTGGTTGCTAATAATGTGATTGGAAAAATATGTGAGTAAGAGTGATGGAACAGACCATCAGCTGGCATCCCACTGAGCCAAAAAACTGACAAGGGTGAGTTTTGGTTCATATAACCCCATGGAACATCCACCATACAGATCTATGTGATGGATAACCTGGACTGTGTTCATTAATAACGGGTGTGACATATGTTTTTATAACTGTTTGAAGTGATTGTTTGAAAGATGTGGATCACATTTGTTTTGTCTATCATCCATTGTTTGGGATATAAAAACTGGTGTGAATCAGATTGTTTGTATTTGAATAATGGTATGAATGATTCTTTAGCCTTTGCATGCAGCACATCTGGAGCACACACAAATGTACTCAGAAACCTCTAATTAACCTACATTTCTGAGTTCAGGTAAACTGGAGAAAAGGGCTACTGGCTTTAGAACAAGCTAAAATATTAAACCAACTACAGTCTATGATTTAATAACCTAGTCTGTTCTGAAGCTGAGGCATATTGATACACACTTATGTTGTAAGTGTACTTAGAAGCCATGTAGCCAAATCCTATGTATCTAAGTAGAGGTATGTTACTTTTGGTGGTTTATTTCCAAGCAAGCATGCTGACTGGCCTTATGTGCATTTACTCAGAAGTACGTTCCACCATGTGCCTAGGACTGTAGCTCCTCCACATGCATATTTACATATATGAATATTTACCAAATCTAACAGGCTTTTACTCTCAAAAATACTTTGAAGTGCCTGATCTTGGAAGCTAAGCAGAGTCAGACCTAGTTCAAATCTGGATGGGTGACTTAAGTGCTGTGAACTGCCCAGAGAACTTCAGCTATGGGCAGTATAGAAAATGTAATTAATAATTATAATAATAAATAATTATTGCAGGGGAAACCTTATAGCACACACATACACAAAGTAAATCCCATTCATTAGGCCTATTGGCACTTACTCCCAAATGCAGCCCTTAATGGGTTTGCGTCTATGTAATTAATATGGTTTCATGACATTTTTACTGCATTAATTGCTACGTTGAACAGACTACTTGTTCAAAGTAGTCTGTTCAAAGACTACTTTGCTACTTTAACTTGCAATATTAATATTTGTGTACTTTAATTCCTTTGACCTGTTTACAATCCCTCTGTAACTGTCTTTACATAGCTTCTAACTCAGAGTTATAAGTCGTGTAGGTGACTACTTATGTATCTGAGAGTAAATTTGTCACCAGAAGGGGGGATGAAAGGGAACAGAGTTGCCTAAAATGTGCATATTTAAATGTTCATAGATGCACATTTAGAATATATTATAAATACAGTGTCATTCTGGGGAAGTGAGCAACCGGAGGGCCTGTTCAGTCTGCGATCTGAAGACAGGCAACTTTCAGGTCCCTGCTCTGCTCTCCTTTCCTAACATCCTCTTGGAACTGGTCTAAAACATTTGTAATGCTGAGGTTGGGGAGAGCTGAACTAGAGGACAGATCGTCTTCACGGCAGCCCTTGAAAAGAAGCCTGCCCCGTCGCCTCCCCATTCTCCGATCTCCTGCCCTTCACGAGATGCCCTTTTCAAAGGATGCTGCAGAGCAGGGTAAGGACAGAAGTGTCGGATCATGTATATCCTGGCCTCGCCAGGCTCCTCTTCCCACTACAACGCTCCCCTTCCTAAGGCCCCGGGGTCGCTTCTTCTGTCCTGGGAGAGGCAGCGAGCACAAGTTCCCCCCATCCTGGCTGTCAGTCAGTGACGCTCAGTGAGGCCTCCCTCAGAGGGTTGTTGGGAAGACAAATTGGAGAGAAGGCGCCTGGGAGCCACCGTGGGCTCCTGCCAAGAGGAAAAAAGCCGGGATACAAAGATGATGAAGAAGAAGATGATGATGATGATAGCAAAGCCGAGACCTCCGGTGGAACAGCATCGGGGAAAGACGATTCTCCTCCCCCACCCCGGATAGAGAAAGCAAGACGGCAAACCCAACTCTCTTCCTCAAAATCGAGCCCAAGTCCCATAAAGGATATCCCAGACACCAGGGTGAGGAATAGGGTTAATAGGCGCTAATTGCCCGCGGCCCCTTTAAGGCAGGAGGCGGCCGGAAGTGTTGGCGGCCGAGTTGTGGCGCTCGTGCGCATGCTCCCTCCCTCCTCCCATCCCCCCCTACAGCTCTGGACTCGGCCGCTCGGAAACGGTAAGGGGGGAGGGAATAGAGGGCGATGTTGCTGCTGCCGTTGCCGCCGCGCTACGGGAGCCGGGAGGGGTCAGGCATGGACGCGGAGTGCGTGGCGAGGAGGGAGGGGGTTGCGTATAGCGAGCGCACGGCCGCTCCCGCCGCTGTACGTGCCGCCGCCGGGGGAGCGGACGTCGCCGCGCCGCCGCGGGGGGGCTGGTGGAGGGAGGGAGGAGGACGCTGCGTCTGGCCTGCAGCGAGGGAGGGGGTGGGGCTCCGAGGAAGCCCCACCCCTCCTCCGGGGAGCCCCGCCCGATCTGTTTCCTCGGTCCTGAGGGGGCCTTCGGGGGCCGAAATGGGTCTGGCGGAAGTCGCGCTTGGTGGGGGGGTCCCCTCCTCAGCAAAACTTGTTGCAAACGAGGGTAATGGTGGTAGTAGTAGTAATAATAGTGTAACAATTCGGAAGCACTCCCGTCAGAGCAGGAGCGGCCCATGCTTGGCGAAGCAGTTCGGCGCTTAGCCATTTTTGGTTCTCCCCCTCCTTCATGGATGCAGCTCGCTTTGCCTCGTACTTTGCTTCAGGAATTCAAAAAGGTTCTCCATCGCCGAAATGTTCTCTTTACTGCATGCGTGGAGCAAGTTCTGCTGGTTGAACTTGCCATCCATTGCATGTTCTTTCCCTCTCAGAACTATGATGCTTTTAACACGTGTGCATGACAGGCCAGGAGGTTTTCCCCTGGCTGAAGTGCTCCATGTTTGTGCGTGTGGCGAGTGTCAGCTGTTGAACGTGCCATTTCTTTTTTTTCCAGAATGATTACGCCTTTTGAACGTTAAAATTTATGACAGGCAGGAGTTTGTCAGGCTTCCTGTCACTGAAGCATTCCTTTGTGTGCTGGGAAGAACAAACTTCACCTCTTGAACGTAGTGCCTTTTACATCTTAACTTCAAGACAGGGCTAGCTGTGCTTTGAACAGCTGCAGCACAAACAAATGCAAAACGTTTATTCATATCACCGAAGTTTCGTGGTGGATTGGAGGAGTGTTACCCATTGTATCAGTGCCTGCCTTGGTGCTGTGTTAACAGGAGGAGGTTGTCATGGAAAAGCTGATCCCTTCTCACAGTGCAAATCAATCAGAATAAGAATTTAAGGTGCAAAATTACAAAAGCTACAAAACATAGAATAAATATGCTGGAAATGTCTAGCAGTGGCATTATTATTAGTAGTAATATTGTACAAAATATAAAAGAACTATCCGTTAAGTATATGATATAGAGTACTTCATATAATGCATCATCAATTTATGGAATTTGCTGCCATAGGAAGTGGTGTGGTCAGTCGCTCAGTGGTTAGCATTAGATATATGATACAATATCATAAATAGGATCATTGGGTAGTCAGAGATTAAAGCTTCCTCCTTGCTTCAGTACTCATCTCTAAAATAGGTATGGTGGGGGGGAAAGCTGAAAAAAGGCAAGAAAGTATTTATTTGTAAATTATACAATATTATAAAAGAGCTGTTTTCTTGATTAGATAGCAATAAAGGCAGTGACCTACAAAACAACATCCTCCCTTAAAATGTCAATAACATTGCAGTGCTAATTGGTGCATATTGATGGGAATGATGGCGATTGCAGTTTCAGAAAATGGACCACTTTCCAAAGATTGCTGTAGCTGCAATCTCTTCCTTAACATTTCTGACATCTGGTACTCATGAAAGTTTATGGCCCATGTGATAATGCAGAACTGGTTATGATCTTGCACCAAGGTAGGAAAGAAGAATGAAAGGAGTAAAACAAAAACATAGTAGTAATTTAAAAAGGAATAAAGGATGGAAATACTTTGGCCTGGAGTACTTTAACAGATAATGTCCCTGGGAACCTTGGGAATCCCATTGAACTAAATGGGATTTGCTTTTGAGGGAATATGCGTAATACTAGCCTTCTGGGGTAGTTCCTGAATGTCAATAAGTTGATACTGGGTAGAATCTCATTATTTCATCCTGACAACTGACAATTTTTTTGCCCCTTAAAGGACTTGTTCCCTGAAAATGATGTAAAAATCAAACCTTCAGATTGATTCATTCAACTCTGTGTTTCACGGACAAAAAAGTGTAAGTCTTCTTACAGGACTTAAGTTGTGGAATTTAGAGCTACAATATTGGCTCAGATGATTTTTAGAGGGGCCTAGACAAATTCATTCAGGAACAATCTATCGATATGCATAAGTGGTAATGATTGCATCTACTCTCCAGGTCTAGTGGTATGATGCCTCTGGGTACACACTGCCAGGGAATAATGGTGAATATTATCTTCATGGTGAATAATGGTGAATATTATCTTCATTTGCTGCGTATCATGTTCATGGAGGCATTTGGTTTGACTATAGCTAGGAAACAGGATGTTCAGGAGCAGGCAATCTGATACCTGCCAGAGGTTGGACTAGAGCTCCCAGGAGCAGCACCAGTAGGAGCTGGAATCCAAAGCAACTGGAAGGTACCAGGTTACTTACCCTGGATAGATGGGTCATTGGTCAGATCCAGCAAGGCTCCTCATATGTTCTTTCTTTGTAACTAAGGAAAGCCATAGAAATTTGTCTTTCCTACCAGTGCACCCATGTTACTTCTGGGGTAGTTCCTGAATGTCAATAAGTTGATACTGGGTAGAAAAGTGGACTTTTCTTTCCTGCTGCTCCTTGGCCCTTTGATGCTGCTGGGAGAAAGAGCAGAATGAAGGTCAAGGCAAGTCTGAGTCTTTGATTGCTCAAGAGGTACCTGGGTTCTCTAGGATTTAGTTACTCTATAAGATAATTTTAAATATTTCTGTAGGAGTGCGAGCAAGTGGATCGTTGTCTTCTGCCATATCGTATAGTGTATGAAATGGCTTATTGCTTTAGAGAGTTATTACTTGATCAAAGAAATTGGGCAGAGCAATCCTGTGTAGGCTTATTTAGAAATAAGTTGCCCTGAGTTCAGTGAATATTGCTCCAGCTACGTGTGTATAAGATTTCATCCTTAGTTGTTTTATTAGTGGATTACATTTGCTTTTGGGCAAAACAATAGTTCTGCAGTGAGCAGCAGTCAGTCTCACCTTAAAAAAAACTGGTTCCTGCTATTTGACAAAAAAGGGAATGTCTCTGTAGTTTTTAGGCATATTGAAGGACTCATATGAAAGATATAGATATGGATCAATAATTTACAAACAAGTCTGCATGTAAGGCAATGTCAGCCACACTTTAGTCTGCTCAGGTAACAGATCAGCCAATTTGGGAGCGGTAGGGAGATTAGAGAGTGCAAATCCAGGTTCATCGGGGACTGTCCCAGTGTTGATCAGGCATGATTTCTGCGATCCATCATAAATCTATACTTTCGGTTTATTCTTATGGTTGTGCTCATTTGGTGTAACTAACAGCAGTTCTGTGGCCATACATGGCAACCCCTCTCTCTTTGCCAAACAGTAAGAACAACCCAATGTTGCGTTGTTTATCGCACACTGCAGCACACTCCTCAGCCAGCCTCTTGGACTTCATGTGAGCAAATGGCAAATGCTGAAGTAAGCATCCCTGTAGGGGATGTAGTCGTCGTGCCAACTGAAGGAAATGAAGGCGGAAACCCAGAAGATACCAAAACCCAGGTGATACTGCAGCTGCAGCCAGTACAGCAAGGGTATGTGTCATGCGGTTAGCAGGCTTGGGTATACTGTATTGTTTTGAGCAAGCAAGTTCAGAATTGTTCCAATGAAAGTTCAGAATGCAGATTTAAAGGAAGACGGGTTTCCTCTGTTATCAGTTGTGTAGAACAAGGAATTCCAGCAGAGTTTCTTCTCTTTATGGCTCAGATATGCTTGGAGGTAAGAGAGCAAGACCTCTATGTTGTATGGATGCAATCTCTGCCTTCAGTTTCATATTTGGACAGACCCCTTAGGGTTATAAATTTGGAAGGGACATCAAAGGTCATGCAGTCAATCTTCTGCCAATGCAGGAGATCGGCTGCTACAACATCACTGTTAAGCAGCCGTTCTGAATATATGTTAAACTGTTTAGCAAAGGAGTCCACTGCCTAAGAGGCAGCCTGCTCCCATCTCAAGTAGCTTGTCAAGTCAGAATGATTTGTCAAAATTCCCTTTCTTATAATTTTTCACTGTTGATTTGGGTCTTACCCTGTGAAGCAACAAAAAGCCCTTGTCTGTTACCTTTGTGACAACCTTCAAATATGTGAAGGTTGACTATAGAATACACTTCTAGTTCATCCTTTTAAGATAACTCATCCTCTTAGCATAGTGTGTTGGGGTTGGAAACAGAAAATGAAGTTATAGCTATGCCCACTTCACTTGTGGCTTTCTGTGTGAATGTTGAAGAAAGTGATGATATGACAAGTCAACCTGAATTTATGCAATGTGTTTGTCTCTTAAGAGATTGGCAAAGAAACAAATTGCAAGCATGTTGTGTTTATCCTGCTTTTTAAAGAAAGCTAGCATTGGTTTATTCTTCTTCCTCTTCAGTGATTGGAGGAGGGGAATATTTTTTGGCTTGAGCATGTTTGGTTTATAGAAAGAACAGCAAAAGATAAGTGGCTGAAATTAGGGAGCATTGTTTATTAATCTACAGGTATCAGTGTCCTAGAAGGATTCGATTATCGTCTGCAAAATGTCAGCCTAGGCTAGGAAATTCTCCCGAGAATGCATGAACTCTGGATGTGAAACTCATTTCTTTTAACTTTAAAAATTCATTTCTGCATCACATTATGAAAGATGTTCAGGATAGCTTGCACTGCAATAAATAAGAGATCTATCTAAGTACTAACAATATTGATAAGCTTGAAACAGCGGATAAACACTGGCAGCAACAAAATATTTACAGTTCAACAATTTAAATGTTGGAAAAAAAAAGTTTGGTACTGAAAAATTACCACATTAGTTATTGGGTAGGTTAGTAATGCAATAAATAAATAATAAGGTAACAGTGTAAAGGCCAGACAAGCCTCCCTTGTTTATGGATGGGTACTTTTATAACAGGATTTATCAAGAAGGCTCTGAGACCAGTACGGCTGTAGTGGCTGTGGAAACACATACTATACACAAGCTTGAAGAAGGCATTGGTGAGTCACTGAGTGCTGATATGATGCTTCCTAAGGGTGTTCATCTACCTTGGATAAAACCTGAAAAGCCAGAGTGAGCCATTTCAGAAAGCTTCTGAGCTCCCCAAAGCTTTGAAGCAACCTTGCTAAAAGGACTATCAGAGCTACCGTATTTTTTGCTCTATAAGACTCACTTTTTTCCCCCTCAAAAGTAAGGGGAAATGTCTGTGCGTCTTATACAGTGCATATGTGTGTGCAGTAAGTCTGTCAGATGTGCAGCCCATGGGGAAGTGCTGGGGAATGTGCCTGTGATTATGTGCCCATTTGATTCAGAATATTTTTTTTCTTGCTTTGCTCCTCTAAAAACTAGGTGTGTCTTATGGTCAGGCGCGTCTTATAGAGCGAAAAATATGGTATTCTGCTGACAGTGAGGATATATATTGTTAGGGGAGTGGGCTTTTTTCCCTCCACCAGCCATCTTTTGGGTTGCAAGTCTTTCTTCCTCCAATGGTTTGCTTAAGGTGGGGAAAAAGCATGCACCTCTGAAAGCAGCTGGAGCAGAGGTTGTGGGATGCCCCACTAAAGACCCTGTTCTCACAGGTGCCCTTCAGTGAGTTGATGGCCTTCTCCCCTCCAGCAATTCTCCAAGATAGTCAATGGGGAAATACACAAAGCTTCAGATTTCTGAAGTGATGCTCTGCTTCAGACCAAGGTGAAGCAGGTTGTAACTGAAGAAGTCTGAGGCCAAGTCAAGTGAGTTCTTATAGTTGAATTTTGGTTTTTTTGTGCCTACTTCTTCAGCTTAATTTTGTTATTTGTGACTAGCGTCTCAAGAGTTGGTGCAAGAGGACCATGTTTTCCAAAGTCTCAAGTTCAAACAAGATTTTTGACAGGGCATGATGTGTATTTTAAGTGGTGCTTACTTTCGATATAATGACAAACTATGGATCGTGATGATGAGACTAGGTGGGGATGGGGTTTGTGCATCTGTGCTCCCTTCACGCGCAAGAGCAGTAGATTAAATTTTTCCATTTTTAGTTAGTATGAAAACAGAGTTTTGGTCATGTTGGTTTAGGACAGTTAAAAGGAAGTACATCACCGCAGATTGATTGCTCATACTATGGAATTTGCTACCACAGGATGAGTGCTCACTGCTAATTTATATGGTTTTAAAAGGGAATTGCCCAAATTCACACAGGAGAAGTATACCAGTGACTGTTAGACTTTAGCATATCTCTAGTATCAGAGACAGTATGCTGGGAAACATGAGTGGGGGTGATTTTGCACTCACCTTCCAACTGATATGTTTCTCACAAGCAGCTAAGGGAGAACAGAATGTGAACAGAATACTGGAAGAAATAGACCATTGGTCTGAATCTGCATGACTCTTTGTATAAATGTTATAGTTGAATATTTTGTTGGAATGCATCTACCTGTGGCTTGTGCAGATGTCTGCATTTCGACAAAACAGAAATTACGCTTCTGTCTTGCAGGAAGACACTGTTGCTTCACTAATCCCTTGTGTGCAGTAGGGATTTAATCTGGGTTTGTCCTGGCATCTTTGCTCACTTAACAGGGTGGAGGGCTAGAGATGTTGCTGGGCCACTGCTGGTCACGGGTCTAGGTGAACAAGGCTCTGACTTGAGATCACGTGCATGACTCGTGCTCTCCGGAAGAATGATATCCGTTGTCCACCTGCTTCCACCTGCAGATCCCAGCACGATTGAAACCAATGAAGAAATTGAGATTGCCTATCCTATCACGTGTGGAGAGAGTAAAGCCATTCTGCTCTGGAAGAAATTTGTTTGCCCAGGGATCAACGTCAAGTGTGTCAAGGTAACTGTGCAGTGAAATTGTCTGTGCCACCTGCCAGCTCTCCTCATGACATTCTGTGTGGCTTCGTCTGCTCTTCTGAGCACTTTTGATCTTTCTTCTTTCACTGGAATTTCCACAGGAGGCTTATTTGAAACAGGTGGGCCTTCTAGCAATAGACTTAGCTCTGCTGGTTCAGGAGGCAGAGCTGGAAATTTTGCTTTTACACCTCTCTGAAAGGCACTCTTGGGAGACCCAGCAAGGTTCCTCTTCTAAGGATCCTATCTGTGGCACATATGAGTAGCTTGGGAGGCTTGAACCAACTTGTTGATCAACCTCTGTTGTTATTCCCAAACAGCTCCTTACACCGGACAGTCAGCCTCTGCCAGAAATTGCATATCCCAGTACGGGACCGTGCAGGCATCATATCCTTCAGCAGTGCTGAAGTCAGTCCGGCATCCTAACCAAGTTTATTGGTTGTCTGGTGCACCATGGGGCTGACCAATGGAAAGCCGAAGACACAGTCACCAAATCAAATCAGCCTAACTCTCTGTTCATTGTCAGACAGGCACACTTCAATTTCAGGTGACCAGGAGCCTGAAATGCGCTAATTGTATATTCTTGTATGTCTGGTGCTGGTGAGTCAAACCTGGATTGGCCCAGGGAGAGGGGAGACTGCACCTAATGCTTACCCATTCCATTCTGCCCCACACCCAAGTTGCCTGTCCCCACACAGAGGAAAAACTCTTTCTGCATGAGGAAAATTGGCATTATCAGAATTTTACTTTGCATTTTAAGAGAAGAAAAACTGGGAATGATCAGGTGTGAGGGAGGCAAGATGAATCAGTTCAAAGGCCTCTTCAGCCCAGTTTTCCACTGTTGCCAGCCATGAACTGCAGAGTAGCCTGCAAGCCGGGCATGAGGGAATCGCCCTCTCCTGCCATTGCTTCCCAGCAACTGGTATGTAGAGACATGCAGCCTCTGATCCTGGAAGTTACGTGTAGGCATATGATGACTTGAAGCCAATGATAGGCTTTTTATAATGGTGTTATAGGCAGAATTTCGATATTGCAGCATGTCACGTAGGATGAGGAAAACCTGCAGCTGGCTAAATTCCCTCTTTGGTGTCACTGTCAGGGTACAAGATCTCTAAAGTTCCTTTCTTAAATCTGATGGAAAAACAAGATTGATCTGTGGAGGGATTGGGTCTATTCCTCCTGTAATGCAGCCTTCAAAGATTTGGATTCTGAATCAGGAGTGGATAAAGAGGAGGGATAGGAATTTGCAGTTGAAATGCCAAGGCCAGAGGACCCAGGAGAATTTGCTGAGAACCAACCAGTTTCAGGCTTGGGGGCGGAATTCGGAGGAGCTGAGATGGATATGGGGCAGACTTAACATTACCTTTGAATTATACAGTGTCAGGTTAAGAGGGTCAAACCAGTTGAGAAATGTCAGGTGTTCCAGGCTATTGGCCCAAAAGTAACAGGTTCCACCTTGAAGCTATTTTGGTTGGGAGGGTGGGAGAAGTATTCTGTTTGGAATCAACTTTGTATCATTAAGCAGCATTTCTCTAATGGTCAGTATTCTAACTTTGCTAGTGTCTTTTGGTTATTGATTTTTTTTTGCACTATTTTTTGTATTAGAAAGCCAGCCTAGCTGGCCTGCTTTAACCTAATAAAAAAATAGAAAGCCTTCTGCCCTGCTTTAAAGAGGGGGAGTAGACTGGCTCACAACCATCTGTTCTGTTAGTTAAACCCAAGCTCTGGTTCTGAAAAAGTTGAGAGCTACTGGCATTGGATACCTAAGTTTCTTATGCGGAAGATGAAGTCACAAGGTCCTGGCATGACTTGGTCGTGTGCGTCCGTGACTAATGGGGGCAGTCCTGCTGACTATGAGCTGGATGGAGTATCTCCTGTTCATCTGAGAAATGAGATGTCCTCTTTTATGTGTTTCTTAGTTCAATGATCAGCTTATCAGCCCAAAGCACTTTGTTCATCTAGCTGGCAAAGCTACCCTGAAGGACTGGAAGCGAGCCATTCGCCTGGGAGGAATCATGCTGAGGTAATGTCCTTCCACTAGCGTAGCCATAATGATAAAAATCCACTGCTGGATTTCTCCCCACTGCACCCATTTGTTGTTGCATGTTTCATCTTCTGCTGGTTAAAAGTGGTGCCAAGAGTTTGGCGTCATGTAGTTCAAGATAAGCATCTTTTGGACAGAACTGGCAATTGAGTGGCCCCGTCAAGGAAGGCATCAGGAGTGTGTCTTGAGGAAAAATATGGGCTGTACAGTTGAGAGGCGATGAATAATTTGAGGAGTTTTCACTTTGGATACTGCTGTGGGAACAAGCTGCCCCATCACTTACAAATGCTTATTAATTTATTCTGCTTCTCATAGGAGAGAGCCCAAAGTTATGAAAAGCAGTGAAGGTCCTGCTTAGCTTCGGCAATTTTGTCGAATCCTGCAATTTTGTCCACGTGCTTTCAACCTGCCTGTGCATCCCTATGGACCAGAAACGTTCAAGAAAAAAATAGGAGTTTCTCAGGATGTCGAACAACACACCTGATACCAAATCCTGCCACTGCATTGTGAGACTAACAAAAGTCCACAGTGTGCACAGTACTGAGTGTTAACTGATTCATCATGCCAAAACTGCTTAAGCTTTTGCTTTTTCTCTTTAGGCAAATATCCAAATGTATTTTGGCCCTCAAGAATTTCTGTTTCTCATTCTTTGTGCAGAAAGATGATGGACTCAGGCCAAATCGACTTTTACCAGCACGACAAGGTTTGCACAAACACCTGTCGCAGTACCAAGTTTGACCTCCTGATCAGCAGTGCCAGGGCACCAGTACCAGGCCAACAAAGCTTGGTGCAGACTCCCACTTCTGCTGACGGTAGGGAACAGGTGAACAGAAGCAGAATTCATTCCTGCTTTGGCATTGCTTTTTGTCATTTCCCGTCATTGTCTTTCCTTGTTAGATCCCATAGAACATTTCCCCAATATCTGTTCTTCCAGTTCCTCTTTCTTGCAAACCTTCTTGGGCAGGTCCACCTGTATCTCCAGGGAGAGAGCTGCAAATCGGGAAAGGGCCAGAGTTGTAAACTTTTGAAGAACCCATGCTGCTCCATCCCTTCCACCTGTCTGTCTGTTGTGGGATCTTGCTGTGTTGGAGAAAAGAGTCCTTTAGACTGTACTCCTCCTCCAGATTGGTTTGTGGCCAAATCTGTTAGTCTGTGCAAACTACATGTATATCTAATACCATGTTCCCTAACTTGGGGCTCTCCAGATAGCTTTAAGTACAACTTCTATTACCACAGACCACTGATCCTGCTGGGATGGGAGTTGTAATCCAGAAAATCTGGATGGTATTAGGTCACCTCTGTTGTCAACCCATTCTTTGCTCTAGTGTGGGGGAAGCAGGAGCCAGGTGTGTGGATGCCTTAATCATACCGACAGACTGCAAAGACATACCTGAAATCACCTCTGAGGTCTTCTTGATTCCTCTTCTCCTCTACTTTCTCTTTATTTTAAAACCCATAAGAGGAACTCCAGGATTTAAGAAATTCTGAAGCACATGGCCAGGAGGGAGCCTTCTTCTGTGAGCCTGTGTTTTTGGGGGGTTTTGGTGTTTTTTGCTCAGTCTATCCTGTTAAAAAGTGATGCACTGACTCCCCTGCTCCACTTTTTGGCTGCTAAAAATGTGCAGACTAGTGACTTCCATTCAACTTTCCAGACAGGCTTCTTTTTTGGACTGCCTTCTGTTAGTTTATTCCTGTCTGGAACCCTACAGTTTTGTCCAATTATCTGTAGCAATCCCCTCACCCCATATATATAAATCTCAAAGCGGTTTAGAGTATATGCATAATCTATGGCACTTACTCCTTTGTTAGAAAGTTCTGACCCCCTGGCACCATTTTCGTTGAAAGCATGTGTCGTTTGCCTTCTGCACTGATATGGACAGGATCAAGAAATGTCCGTTCTGATGCCTTCTTCCAAATGTATCAGTCGTGTTGGTGATAAGAACTTTTCTGTCTCCTCACATGAATACTTTTTTGAGTTTCCCCCACACTGTAATTAGACTATTAGCTACAAAATCTTTGAGTGGAACTGATGTTCTCAAAAAAATGTAATTATGATCCAGTCTATAACTGGGGCATTGTATACTGCAAATAAATTTACAAAATTTACTACACAACAGGTTTTTTACTGGCCTGCTGAGCTCTAGCAGAAGAGGGATGAGGGAATTTTCCTTTCTGTGGTGGACATGGAGGAGTCTCTTCCACCAGCCCACTTGGTTTCTGTGGTGGGCCCAGGGGAAAGCACTCCATCCTTCTCATTCACCTGCATGTAGCTCGTGCACTTCCCCGCATATAATTGTTTCTCACCCGAGGCTATCAGGCTAGTGCTAAAATTCAGGGCTGATTTATACAAAATGTGGGTTATATCTTATACTGTGCTTTAAAAATCAATATTGCATCAGCGTAGTTCAATTTCTGGGCTAAGAAATGCTGGATTCTGTACCCTGTAAAAATCATGCATTTGCAAATATTTGCTTATTCTGATGAATCCCCAGCTCCTGGTGCTTGTAAGAAAGGGCAAATTGTTATTCAGAGCACTATAGTCCAACTTTCTGAACAATTGACATCCTGCTTGGGTTACCAGCTAGTTTATGATACTGCAGAAGTTGTATATAAATTATACATATGAATTAGAAACTTGCAGCAAGGAAGATGAGATTTTTCAGGGTGCTTTGATACTAATATACCTAATGTTAACTTCTACCATTGTGCTGTGTGATTGTGAACTGAAATAATACACATGGCCCTGAGCATTCTCTAATGAATGATGCCAAAAATGTAAGTATGTTCATTTTTAAACTTGCAAAGATAAATAATAAGAAGCTGCTATTACATTGTCAGCATTTCACTTGTCACCTATGTGGAGTCACTGAACTTCCTGAGATTAAGTCCTGGTGCTCTCAGTGGTACTTACTTTTGAGTAGGCAGTGGTTCCCTTAACATATATTTAGATTTCATTTCATTTAATGCCCACCACATCTTAAGACTCAGACTAGGTAAAAATATGTTCATCATAAATTCCCAATTGTGAGTGATGAGAACTCTCATCACCTCTAGAGTTAAACATGACGTAACGCTGACAGTGGGCATTGATTCTGTCTCTTGTGTATATTACCACTTTTTGTTAGTGTTTTCCATTTTCTGTGGCCTGATAAAACACACAAAAGCTGTATGTTGAAATCCATTATTCACTGAAATTTCTTACCTTTTCATAGATTTCTTTTTGTCTTTACATTGCATTAGTCCAATGCTGTATGTGTTGGTGATGCTAGAGATCTTGATGCTCACATTCCATTTAACAACCTTGAAGCAAATCCTTGGTTACCATGGATCCGGTTGGCCCTCTGTTAACCTTACATCAAGGCCAGTTCAGACAACCATTTATACACAGAGAAGCAAAATCATGCCTTTTCTGGCTTCACTCATCCAGCCCAGCACCTTCTTGGATGCATCTTTCCCACCTCCAAGCATGCCAGATGTCCACATTTAGGTGCAAGATTTGCATACATTATGCAAATGTAAAATTGCATGTCCATAGGTTTAAACTGTGCAGTCATTTCTCCAATGATGTATTTGGGATGTTGATCATATAATTCAGACCTAATGTTGGATTTCATGCATGTATCCTACATCCAGAGAGGCTGGAGGTGGGAGAAGTGATTCCAGTGACTGCAGTGTGGTAATCTCAGTTGCTGTACCACATGTTGTTCTTATTTATGGAGAAAATTTTTGTTTACTTGTTCATTTTTAACTGGTGCATTAGAACTTCTGCATGGAAACTCTCCAAAATCTCTTACCCATATTTTGTTACTGTATAGCTTTGGTGTAAAGTTTAATGATATTATGTACAAGACATATATATATATATATCACGCTCAATAGATAGATGTTGTCAATTTATATAGCTTATTCTGTCTTTACATTATAAAACTATCCCCAGGTGGGGTAAAAATAAAACAGAATAAAACAATATGGCATCAACTGATTACACAGTACAGCAGGAGAGAACAGAAAAACAGTTAAGCTAAGTTTATAAGATTTGGTCAAAAGTCTGGGTGAACAAGGAAGGCTTTAGTTGCACCAGGATCTTCTATGATGTGGTGCTGGCCCTGTATAATGAGAATAGGAGTTCTGAAGTCAGGGTGCCTATATTGAGAATGCCCTCAGTCCAAGAGAAATGCAGCACTGTTATGAGTGTACCCCCTACTAGATCTTAATATCTGGGCAGGTACACAAGGGAAAAAGCATTCCTTCAGGTTTCCATACTAGAAACAAAGGAAGCTGGCTTATACTGAGTCAGACCATTGGTCTGTCTAGCCTGCTATTATTGACATTAGCAGCAGCTCTCGAGGGATTCAAGTGGGTTTTTTTCCAAGCTGCTCCTGTAGGTGCTGCGAATTGAAACTGGGACCTTTTGCATGCAAAGCAGGTGCTTTACTGCCGAGCCACAGCCCCCAGGCTGGGGAAGGCTGGTCCAATCCATCTGTTTCTTGTCCTCTTATTGGGCCTGGGTGGCCTAGAGTGTGTGTGTATAGAGGGGAAAGCTAGTGTGGCAGACCTGGCAGTGTAGCAGCCTCACTTGTCTCTTTCCCTGCTGCAGGAAGCATCACACAAATTGCTGTGTCTGAGGAAAGTGTGGAGGAAGGGCTTGAATGGAACCCTGCTGTGACAGCCGCAGTCACCATGGCAACTGAAGAGGGAATCAAGAAGGACCCAGAGGAGATTTCAGGTATGCCTCGGCTGTTTGCCTGTATGGTTTAGGCTTCCACCCACCCGGCTTGTGCTTCCCCCACACCCCTCAGCCTCTGATCAATAGGATATTGCAAAGAGCTAGATTGACATTAGAGGTGAAATGATATTTCCCCATATACCCAAATGTCGAAATTGCATGTAGAAATCCACACTTTATTGGAGGCTCTCCCTCTCCTGATCTATATTCAAATTTAGATTTCAAAATTTAAGACTGAAATGTTGAATTGCAACTGGGTGTTCAGGGTCTTTTGGATGGCAAATCATGTAAGAAATGTTTTCGGAAAAGATAGAGTTTTAGGTGGTGGGAGGGAAGATGTGGGGCCAGAAGAGAACAACAGTCATGAATTTGTGCCAAATGCCCTTAGGCTAGAGATCACTGGGCAGCTATTGCAATTATCTTGACAGGCATGAGGGGGAAATCATACCAGTAGGTATGCTGCTTAGGATCTCATTGCTTCACGACTCACATCTCTGCCTCAGGTATTTAATTTGGGTGATGGGTAGGCTCTGTTTTTAGTTGGTGAGAGGTGTTCCTGTTTGTGCAGGTCAATGCACTTTCATATGTAGCGACAGCATTGCTTAATTAAGTCATGGGTTGTCAAATTGAAGGGTCAAGCCATGGGCTGTTGATATGTCTGAATCCAGAACTGAGGGTTGTTTATGGGTTGTGTTCTCTGGCTACAGAGACAGCAGGTTGAAGCAGTCAGAAAGAAGGGCTTCTGTGTGATATTAGTAGCCCTTTCCCTTTACATGCAGGGATTGCCTGAAGCTTGCCTAGCAACAGCATCAAGGGCATTCTCGCTATCTCCTCCTCCTGTCAGCTTCCCGTGAAAGTGGCTGGGCTGTTTGTTTCAATGTTCAGTATGTTTCAGTGAGACACTTGCTTTTATTCCATTGTCCATCCTTGAAGAGCTGTGGCTGTGCTTTCTTAGCTTAGTTGTGTCTGCACAACAAATCGCAGTTTTCAGCCAAGCATCTCTTCCATAATGCAGAAGTCCCATGTGTTCTTGCCTAGGAAAGAAAACACTCGCTCCAAACCCCTTCTCTCTGTTCTGCCTGTGGAAGAAGAGATTTCTCCATGTTGCCTCACCCATGGTCTTTGCCATACCAGTCTTGCCACTACCACAGGTTACACAGACCCAGCGTGACTGGCAGAGCTCCATGTTCATTGGGCAAAGTGGCCCAGTAGGGAAAGGTGTACTTATGTGAGGAAGACTTGTCAGCAATGTTTTGCTCTTTGGTGTCGCAAAGGCTTCTGGGCTACAGGCTGGGAGTCAGTGAAGAAGAATGAGCAAAACAACCCACAAATTGGAAAATAAAACCCATTATCTGTTTGATATCTGGCAGCTATGCAAAGGGTTCAGTCAACAGCCTATAATTTAAGTCATTGATTGCCCTTCCATGTAAGCAGGTTCATTGATTAATCAGTGGTCACTGAGGGGTGAGCCTGTCTAACAATAGAGGAAGAGTTTTCCTGGATCAAACCAAATCTGCATCTTAGCCAGCATTCTGTTTTCCACAGCGGCCAACCAGGTGCCCCCAGGAAGCCCTTAAGCAGGACAAGAGGGTAATAGCGCTCTCCTTGCATTGCCTGGACCCTGGACTTTGAACATGAAAATTCTATTCAACCGCTGATTATACCCTCCGTGACTGTCTTTCCCAAGCTGATACCTTCCAGATGTGGGACTACAGCTCCCATCACCCCATGCTGGCTTGTTACGTTGGAAGCTGTAGTCTCACCTATCTGGATGGCTGTAGGTTAGGAAAACCCTTCTTTATGAGTAATAATGTGCAAGCCCCCTGGATGGTTCCAGTTCTGCATCTAACGTATTTGTAAGCAGTATAATGTCTCCCTACTCTGCATAGTTTGTTTTTTAAATACTCATATACTCCTTTCCTGTCTGACATGAGACTGAGCACAGAACAAGCATAAGAAAAGGTTTATGACTGATGAAGGAAGGGTGTGTTGCCGGCAATACAAAGATAAAATGTCCATTCCTTGTTGGTTCTGGTAGTGTGGCTAACTGAACTGCTACTCTTTTCAAGAGCCAAAAGGAAACACAACCCAGTCAAAAAGTCAAATAACTTTAAGTGGGGAACTAATGAAGGGATTCCATTTTAAGAAAAGATCTGTTTGAAGGATATTTATCTGTTTTTCCATGTGAAACCAATTCTAGTGCCTTAAACCATTTTCTGAGATTTGATCTAGTTACTGATTTTCCTATGTTTTGCCAACATAGTGTTTGCAGCTAATGAAAGATGAATGATCAAATATATGTGAATTTCATGTGAAACATACGTAATTAAAAATATTAATAAAATATAATCAAATAAAAAGATTTGCCTCCAATATATAGTCCAACTGGGGCTCTTCTGCAGTGATCACGTGGAAGAAACATAACAGACTTTCAGAGATTGTGATATGCATCTTTCACAGCAATCGGGAATTTCGTGCTACTGCCCTCCGCTTTCAGGGTCAAACTGGATTTTTGCAAGACAGGATTCCTCTGATGGTTGATTTAGAATCCTGTACATGGCTACTCAGAAGTAAGCCCCATTGTGGCCAGTGTTACTGATTCCTGGGTAAATAGGTTCAGCATTACTTCATTAGTAGTCTGTTTCCAAAGATAGAATGGTTTACTGGATTTTGCACGATTACTAGTATAGCTTTGCAGTGCTATTGTCAAACTATTTCTTCTTCCTTAGTCTGTCTCTTTTTCTTGGGCTAGAGGACACACTAATGTTCTGGAAAGGAATTGCTGATGTGGGGTTGATGGAAGAAGTTGTCTGCAACATTCAGAAGGAGATAGAAGAAGTGCTGAGAGGCGTTCAGCAGAGGCTTGGCCAGTCACCTTTCCAGATTACCGGTGGGTAGGAGCTTAGGAGTCTCAGTTTCAGTACCTTTTGCAAAATTAATTGTGGTTATTTAGTGAATTTACAAACCATAACCCCCAGTTTCATGTAGGCAGCCACGGCAATTCTGTTTTTATTAACTTTGTGGTTAAGTGCCTTTCAGTATAGTCAAGATAACATGGAAAAACAGCAGTAGCATTAGATGGGCCTGCACCAAATAGAATTCTGTTCAGGCTCTTTTTTGTATGGATGTTGGCGCCGCATACACATTTTTTAAATAAATTATTATTAGACAATAATCCATTAAAGTCTTCCTATAGATGCAGCTGTCCTGAACAATGTCGCTCATACATTTGGCCTGATGGACACAGTCAAGAGAGTGCTGGACAACAGAAAGAGCCAGACGGATCAGGGAGAAGAGCAGTTCCTCTATACTCTGGCAGGTACGTTCAGGACTGCTTGGGACATTCTAAACCAGCCTTTGCAATGCTCTCTGGATGTTTTGGACTATATCTCCTAGCCTTCTTGGCGATTGCCCGTGCTGGCTGGGTTAATAGGAGTCGAAGATTGAACTATTTTAAGAATATCTGGTTGGAGAAAGCTTGTATAAGCCCATGGGTACCTTCTGTAAGTAATATACATTTATTTCTCATTTTCCTATGCACAATCTAGTCATCTTTCTCAAGATTGCCCTCCTGTTGAGGAAACACAGCTCAGTTTCCTGCCACTTTCCATGTACTATTTACCGTATTTTTCGCTCTATAAGACGCACCTGACCATAAGACGCACCTAGTTTTTAGAGGAGGAAAACAAGAAAAAAATATTCTGAACCAAATGGGCACATAATCACAGGCACATTCCCCATCACTTCCCCATGGGCTGCACATCTGACAGACTTACTGCACACACATATTCACTCTATAAGACGCACAGACATTTCCCCTTACTTTTGAGGGGGAAAAAAGTGAGTCTTATAGAGCAAAAAATACGGTATATTTTTTAATTGCATTCCTATAGTCAGTGACTAGTTTGGCCCTAAATTAAGCATCTATGCAAACATTTACAGTGGTCCCTTGGCTCACAAACTTAATCCATTCCAGGACTCTGGTTGTGACCCAAATTGGTCGTGAGCCAAGTCAAATTTCTCCATAAGGTTCAATGTAGATAAGGTCAATCCATTCTGTAACTATTTTTTAATCAGAAAAATGTGAAGCAAAGTGACAAAGGACAACAAAGATCGCGGCCATGTCCCCCCTGCAAGCGATCGTGTGGGGGGATGGGGGGAGACGGGTACAATCACAATTGCGGGCACGCTGTGGGGGAGGCGGGCACGTGCGTGGTGCGCTCAGGCAGCGAACATGGGCGCAATTGTGGCCATCCCCCCCCCCCAGCATGAACTCAGCCATCTCCGCCCCCCCCCCCCGAGCCCGACGTGATCACGCCCGTGCTGGGAAGGTGGGTGGGCTCGTGATTGTCTCCTGATGCAGAATTTTTATGAAATTTCTGTTTGCGATCTGATTTGGTCGTGAACTGAGGCATTCGTGAGCTGAGGTACCACTGTATCTCCTTTGTCTCATGTATTTTGGCATTGCTTGTTCATGTGGGGGGAGCGGGAGGGAGGGCAAAGAGAGAGATCTTCTTTGATACTATTATGTACAACGAGTTGTAAAATCTATGGTTATTAGAGTTACCATAAATTAGTATTGGTTAGTATTATTGTGTTTATTGATTTTCGTCTTTTCCCAGGAGGCGTGAACTGTTGATCCTTCTACAGAGTTATAGATTTGGGAATATTTTTGATGGTTTAAGTATGTTATACATCTGGATAGTTATAGTTTAATAATATAAATTATACAGCTTCCATTTTAATAATATATTTCATATTCATAGGTTCTATTGTCTCTAGCTTCAGGGGAGGGCATTATTTGCGGGGGGATACTTCCGTGTTTTCCTCGCTCTTTACCCTTTTCCTTTTTTAGTTTTCTTGAAAGTATTCACGTTGTCTGTTCCACCTGCCCCCCCCCCCACCCACCCATTCCATCATTTTGACAGTTGAGGACATAGCTGGACATTATTCCTTTGGCATGAAGCTGCTTTGCCGCCTTTGTGGAAATGTACTGTATCTGTTGCTCCACCTTTCTCTTGGGCGATACCTGTGTCTGCTTCCCAAGCTGTCTCAACATGTATCGCGTTCTCCTTACAGACCTGGACCGCCAGCTGGAGGAGCAGAAGAAACTTGCCAGGGATCAAAAGATAAAATCTCAGACTGTCCAGAATGTGGTTCTGATGCCTCTCAGCAATCCAAAGCCTCCTAAGAGGCCCCGGCTGCAGCGCCCAGCCTCTGCCACGGTCCTCAGCTCCTCAGCCCCCATCCAGCAGCCTCAGTTCACTGTCATTTCTCCTATCACCATTGCACCCATGGGGCAGCAGTTCTCTGTCAGCAACATTCCAGTGGCCACCATCAGCCAGGGCTCTAGCCCAGTGACTGTCCATACCCTGCCGTCAGGCTCACAGCTCTTCCGGTATGCCACTGTGGTTTCTTCCTCCAAGACCAGCTCCTCTGACACAGTGACGCTCCATCCTTCTTCTAGCCTGGCTCTGCTGAGTTCGGCAGCCATGCAGGACAGTGGCACCCTTGCCAACGTGGCCACTGTCGTGAATCCTGTGGAACTGGTGGCCATGGAGTCTGGCCTGACCTCAACCATCCAGGCTGTCGAGGGCACTTCGGAGGATGGACAGACTATTATAGAAATAGACCCAGCCCCTGACCCAGAAGCTGAGACAGAAGAATCGGGGGCCAAAGCAGTGATTCTGGGGACAGAGCTGAGGACTGAGGAGAAGGTGGTAGCCGAGGTTGATGAACACCAGCATCAGGTCCATAATGTAGAGATCGTGGTCTTAGAGGACTAGACGAGAAGCCAGATCATAGTGTTGCTTGATTACCCATCTTTGCATTTTATTGGTTTATCTCCTCTTTACACACAAACAGAAGTTTTCCTAGTAAGTTTGCAAGGATCTCTCCCTCCCTCCCTCCCTCCCTCCCTCCCTCCCTCACGTGCGCACGCGCACACACACACACACACACACACACACACACACACACGGGGGGGGGGGGAACCTGGCTGCATCTGTGCAAAGGGAACCATTGCTGAAGGGTGAAGGGAGAGAAGGAAATTCTCCCTTGAATCCTAACAAGCTCCTGTTGTCATCAAGGTTGTGCATTGCTTCATTGCTTGACTACAGTCCAGAGACTCAGGTTGGATGGACACTTTGTTTACATCATATTTACACTTGAACTGTTTTGTCTTAGAAACAAATAGAGTCAAGTTCTAGAAATTTATGCGACTGCTGGATGAGGGCAATCTTAAAGAAAAAAGCTCCTTAACTGTTCTTCATCACTTTACTACTTTATGAAGGGAAATTATGTCTTAACTTACTGAGTATGCTAGTATTTTACTTTTGGAAAGAGTGGGGGAAAGGGAAAAAAACGCATGCCAACCTGATTCAAGTGATGACATCCCCATTGCCTTAGAATGGGTTTTGTTGTTCTTTTACACTGTAATTTGTTTATAATCTTTCAGGACCTCCCCTCAAACTGTTTTTTGCTCAATTGTGACTTCTAGAATTGGATTCCCAGCTTTTCCTTTTCAGGCTTTCCCTGTGGTTTTCTTTTCCATACACACTGTTAAGACCCTTAAGCATTGTTAAAGCCATGCACGTTTGTATTTACATACCCCCTCCAAAAAAGACAGACAGACAGACAGACAGACAGACAGAAAGAATCAGATACAGCATCCAAGAGCTGCCTGCCCTTTGAGTATAAACATTGATGTCTGGATGTATCAGGAGTGGGTTGTGTTGTTGCATGCTGGGAGATCAGCAGACTCTGCATACCTGCTGTTTACTCTGTACGCTGGGAACCATACCAAGCTTACCAGGTCCAGTGTGTGTGTGTGTGTGTGTGTGTGTGTGTGTTTATAACTTCTTATAAGTCGCTATACAGGATTTTAGCTGGCACATCATGCCAGCTACGTACCTGGTCTCTCTTCCAGTTGGACTGGAAGTTTTATTTTGTTTTTTCCTTAAGGAAAGAAGAAGGGAGTCTCCCCCCACCCCACCAAGCCAAGCCCTAATTCATTTCTTAAAATCTGGAGAGTGAGAAGACTTGGAGGGAAAACTGCTTAGCTGAAACATTTGAAAAGTGATTGGGACAAGAATACAGTATCGTTTTGTTTTTGCAATTAAAAAGTTGAACAGAAGCAAAAGAATAACTGGATGTTTTGTTATGTTTGCACTATGTTCTTCCTCTTCCCCCTTTTAGCCTCATACCAGGCCTGTGAGATAGGTTAGGCTGAGAGCGTGCAACGGGTTCAAGGTCACCCATTGTGTTTTATGAGGGCCCTTACATCTCCCATTATAATCCTAAACTCTAATCCTACTCTTAACCCTCATTCACTTAATGGTTATAGCAATATAATGAATATTGCTTATGAAGCTGTTCCACAAGGGTGACAATAGTCAAAGCGTCTTTCCTTTAACCTATTAGCTTCATCTTAGGAAGGAAATATCTTGCCTAAGAGAACCTCACAGGCCAGAACAACTGTGAAAGAAACGAGATTCAAATGGGGAACCTTCTGATTTACAGGTCAGGCTGCTAGCCACTACAACAAGGTCTCCATCTCTTTTGGACCTGTGCTGGCATTTAGCAATTTGAGAAACTGTCCTGGGAAGCAGCACAAAATGGCTGGCAGGATAGGCATGGCTAACCAAAAAAGGACAAATGAAATATCCAGAAGTCTATTTATAAATGGGACCTGAAATGCATCCCTGCCTCAGTTTTTCTTTTATCTTTTCCAACTAGCACCTAAGATTCAGGAGCTACTGAGCATACTCAGTCCTCATAGGGCAGTTTTCCTGGAGGATTTACTTCCTTTGGTTGGTTTTTTGTGGCAGGGTACTTTGCAAACCTAAGGTTTCCCCTTTTGTGAGTAGGCCTTTTTAACCTCCATTTCTGTTAGCACTCACCACTTGAATCTGTTGCTGGAAAGAGCGACAAATTCCTCAGAATATGTGCCTTAGATCAGTTTTGGGTACAGCCGAAAAATGCCTTCCTTTTACTGTTTCGATCTGGCTCTAGAATGTGATGCAGTTGAGATAAACATGTTTTAATTACTTGATTAAAACAGAATCCACAGGGTCTGGCAAATTTACTTGATTAAAACAGAATCCACAGGGTCTGGCAAATTACCCTAACCATACTAATAATTCTGACTATTCTTATGATAATTATCTATGATTTTAACTCACTTCTACATCTTCTGCTTTATTTGCTTCTTGACGAACCTACCTTCTGATTCTAACTGTAGACAAAAGTAGCAATGGCTAAAATCGTTAGCTGGAATAGTTCTAGTAGGTTCAGTAGAAAAGGCTTGGTACTGCATTTTCAGTCGCTTTACTTTCCGATCTAATTGCTCATGTCTTCTAGTACATACTGTTAAAAGAACTAGCCCAGGTATGAAGCTGCTATTTGCATTAGGAAAAAGTTCCTCATTCGTGTCTATTCAAAAAGCAACCTTGACGGATTGCATCAGGGCAGGAAAAGATCCATCCAGGTATGAACAGCTGTGGCCATAATTGTGTGGAAAATCAGAAAAATGGCCAGAAACCAGATCTTAGAAAGGTGAAGGAGTCAGTAGGGAAAAAACTGGAAATGCAGCAGCTGGACAGCAATATCAGCTGGATTCTCTCTAATACATGAGTTAGGAACTTCCTTCAGCCTGAGGGCCAGTCCAAGTTTGGAGAGGCTCTCTGGGGGTGCGGTCACCGAGGGACCCCACTGTGGCTGGATTTAGTCTGTGAGCCTGAGATCCTGCACCCCTGCTTTAATAACTGGCATGCTCAGTTCCAGAGAGAACCTCGTGCCGAATAATTTCCTCCTCACACTGAAGTGCCGGTTGAGTGTAGCTTTAGCACTGGCAACAAGGCAGCTTCTAGCATCACAAGGAAATGCAGCAACTTAGTTTCCTGGGTGCAAGACAAGTTGCCTTCTAAGAGGGGGCATAGCCAGGGGGATGGTTCAGGAGGAAAGGCCGGGCGGGGGGGGGGAGGCGCTACCACAGCTGCCTCCAACATCTGTTGTCTGAGGCTGCTGCTTCCCACACTTCTACTGTGGAGGCAAAAAGATAGTAGAATCCCTTAAAGATTATTTCTAGACATCCATTTTATTGAGGAATTTATTCTTCTGGTGATGTCGAAATGAGAAGTAAAAATATATGAAGTCTGCCATCATGCTTTGAAGAGGAATTATTAAGACGCTGGAACTTTTGCAAGACTCCTGCAAGATGAACTGGGTAGCCTCATGAATGGGAGTGAAGAGCAACTGGAATGATATTAAGTGTGTCACAACAAAACTTTTCCTAGTGAAGAACTGATTACAGCATTTTATTATTTACTGGGGAAACAGGAAATTCCAAAGGAGAGCTGGAGATCTTGAGCCTGTTCACATAAACTTTCAGCAGAATGTACAACATGGGTATATATGTGTATGAGCCAAATTTCATTCTTTTTCCAGGTGAAAGGATCACGGAAATTTGACACCACTGCTTAAGGATGTACATGTGTACATCTTTGTCACAGGATAATGTTTGACAAATTGCGCAGGGGTAGGCAACCTGTGGTCCTCAGGCTAATTTCAAAAGCCCTCTGCAAGCAATCCATTCTGACTTGCATCGTAGCTTGAACAAATTCTTCACAGCTCCAGGTTAGTAATGCTTCCCTAGAAGTAACTCCTACTGCAGTTGTATGTTGTGAGCCGCCCCGAGGCTTTGTTGTGATGTTTTAAATAAATAAACAATAAATAAACACTTCCAAGCAAGTGAGTCTTGCAGCCCTTAAGTCTGGTTAACAAGACCAATGTCCAAGCCTGTCTCTGGTATCAGTGCTGGCGCTGGCAAGTGGATGGATTGTCCCCACGTAATGTTCTAGCCATCTGAGGGGCAGCAGGAACCACAATCCTGGCCTAGATATTGTTATCTGTTCTACTCCAATCCGGGGGGCATGTGGTTCCATGCAGATGCTGCTCTTTCACTAAGGTCAGAACCACCACTGACATCAGTAAGGGAGGAAGACAGGTACCAGCAGCCCCCTCCTCTGTGGATCCCAACTCCCATCATCAGCTGTTTGAGGGAAGAAATGTGTGAAAGCAAGAACAATCCTTTATTTAGATGACGGCAAGGAAAACATCTGATTCGTAACAAAACAAAAACGTAGTTTCTACTGAACATTTTGCACAATACCACAAAATGGGTCCAGCTCTGGGGTGTGAAAAATGGGTGTTTGATACAAAATATTTGGGTCACTTTGGCCCAATCTGCCCCTTAGGCAGATCCTACCTTGCAAGGTTGTTGTAAGGATAAAATTATGGAACATTGCCACTGGAGATTTGCCAGGTGTCAGCCTTATTGAATTTCAGGCACCTGCCAAAAACTTTCTTTTTCTGGCACCATCTAGACCACTTACATCAGTGCAGTGTTTTTAATTATATTAATGCATGCTTTAATATTTTGTGACTTTATTTTATTTATTATATTTTAATTGTATTATTTAATTAATGTTATTTGTTGATTTTATATTGTAAGGGCTGCCCAGATGTTGCTAACGGGTGGCTTTTAAATAAACAAATGAACAAACAATAAAATGGAAGGAGGAAGATTATGGGTTTCTTACACGGGAAAAAGGAGAAGATAGAATATAACTGTGTGCGTTAACTATCTTTCTATAGGTAAAGTAGATAAGCTTCCTACGCCAGAGATGCATAATATATATAATAGGTATGGGGTGCCTGCACCTTTAAACCCTCATGCTCTCCTGCACTGAATTTCTTTGGCAGAATTCTTATTTCCCAACGTCTTTCCGGCAGGGGGCACTGTCGAGCTCCCCACAGCGAATCACATGCCTACCAATCACGCCAAGACTGCCCTCCGCTCTCGCTCGCGTCGCGCCTGCGCAGTAAATGCGCGCGCTCCTTCCCTCGCCGCGTGACGTTCACCCGTCCCAGCTGCCTGCGTCTTTTGCGTGCGCGCGGCAGGGAAGTACTATAGAGAAAGGGCTGCGGGAGAGGGTCGTGGCTAGAGCGTCGACAGCAGCAGGAGGAGCTGCGGGCGGGGCGAGCCAGTAAGAGTCCTCCAGGAAGCCGAGAGCGAGCCGCGCGGTGTGTCTCCTGCTCCTCCTCCTCCTTCCTTCTCCTCGTTCCCCGGACAAAGCCGCCGCGGTCGTCGCCGCCGCCACCACCATCCCCGCCCCTTCAGTTTCCCCCTCCTCTTATAGCGCAGTTCGCCTCAGAACCCCGTCGACGAACGGAGAGCCATGTCGGCCAGCAGCCTCTTGGAGCAGGTAAGGGAGGGAGCGGGAGACGGGTCGGCGGTGGGAGGAAGGGCGCCCCGGGCCCCGGGCCGCCACGCTGGGAAAGGCCCCGGCTTCGGGCCTAGCGTGCCGAGGGTTGGGGGCCGCAAAACGGACGGGGAGGCGCGCGCCGTCTTTCCCCTCCCCCCGCGTCGCTCCCTTTTCAAACGAACCCCCGTCAGGCCCGGCATTCCTCCCACCGCAGCCTCCCCGAGGCAAGTAGGCAGGCGGAGAGGCCTAGGCTGGGTTCGACTTTTCCTTCCTTCAGTGCGCGCGCGCTCAGCTCCCCCCTTTTTGGCCGCTTCATGACTTATCTCTTCCCCTTCTCTTCCTCCTTTTCCTCCACGCCGTCGTGTCGCCACCGCTCCAGAGACCTAAGGGCCAAGGCACCAAAGGTGAGTGAATGACGAGCTGCTGTGGCGGGAGCGAGAGATCGCCGGCGGGAAGAGGAGATTGGGGCGGGGGAGTCAGGCCGGCCGTTCATAGCTGGATTCCTCATAATGGGTGGAGGAAGGAAGGGACGAGCCCGAATTTTAGGCCTCTTTCTTTCTCCTTTAAAAGGCGTGTGTAATGCGCGCCTGTCGTGTCACCTTTCTAGGAACAGTAGCGTGGCTTGCCGCATGGGCACCCGATCATCTGACTCCTTTTTTTTTAACCCGAACAAACGTGGGAGAGAAGGGTTTTTCTGTTAAGTAAGATAGATGTGGGAAACAGCTGTGCCCATAGGGTTTAAAACTTGATGTTTATGTTTGCCTATTTTGTGCAAGCAAATCTGAAATAGGGAAATTAGTTGATAACATGATAGTGACGAGTTCCCCGCATGAGAGGGACAGTGTGCAGTACTAATGGCCCCTTTAATCTGGCAGAAGGAAATGAATGTCTGGGAATTAACGTTTAGAACTAATTGCAGAAGGAATTCATTGTTAAAACAGGGTGAAATATATGTGAAAAGGTGGTAGTGGGTGATTCTGTTACAGTGCATTAAGAGAATATTGCATGTTTTTGTTCGTTCTCCCTTTGTTCCTCCTCCCCCATTGTAGTAGAACTGGTACAGAATAAGGAATGGCTTGGTTTGAGACATGACAAGGACACAAAGGGGGCTGTTCAAAAGTTTACCTGTTGAAGTGAAAATGGGCATGCTTTTCAGTAAGCAGTGGTTGTTAATAGCTAGAACAAAGTAGCTGGCCTGTGATATTTGAACTAAAAGATCACAAATAGCCTCATAGTCTCAAGTTTGTAAACATATGAGGGAACATTGAGGTGGAAGACCAGGATTGTTCACATATTTTAAATTTGTTTCAAAGTCTAGGTGAAGCTTTTCAGACAAGTCTTTAAAGGCAGTAGTAATAAGACGGACCAGTGAAGTCAACAGACTCACTGGGTCACTTAGCAGCAGTAGAATAAATATCTGAAACATACGCATGCTTTCCCTCTCTTTTCTAATTTGGAAAGCCAGTGCATGTGACTTCAGTTATGAGAAGAAATAACTATCTGTTGATTAAAGTAATTAAGCTTAGAATTTTAGCTGAAAGGAATCTTGGAATTCATCTGGTCCATCCTCCATTCAGTGCAGCATCTGCTGTACAAGATGCAGCCCTGCCTCTGAAAAGCAGAGCCCTCCATCTCCCAAGGCAGGCTATTCCACTATTGAATGCCATTTACTGTTAGAATGCTCCTAATTTGTTAGCCACAGTCTACTTCCCTTCAGTCGTCTATGCAGTGGTGCCCTTATGGGGCAGCAGAGAACAAATCAGCTCTATCTTCTGTGTGTTTGTTTTTCAGATACTTGGAGATAGCTATCATGTCTTGTCTTAAACTTCTTCAGGCCAAACTTTTGATGAGACCCAAAGGAAGCTTCCTTTGGGTCTCAAAAGAACACCATGGTGATCTCCTACTGAGTTTGTTTGAAGTTTAAATGCAGTATCTATCAAAAAATTCAGTGAGTTTTACTAATAGTATCACTATATTTACAGGATATAATTTGCATTTCAGCCCCTAAACCTGTGTTCAGTGGCAGGGAACATCATAGAAAGGACAAGTGACCATATTCCCTTACTGCTCATTAGCAATAGCCAGACCTGCATGTGTGGGAATGGGGGTGAATTCTTTCAGGCAAGGTGGAGTAAGAGGAAGTTCTTGCTAGCCCTAATAGCATTTCTTTTTAAACTACTGAAAGCATTCTGATATGAGTAAACAATTACCAATTTTTGTCTCCAGTGCAAAATGGATCAGTGCATCAGAAAGATGGATTAAATGATGATGATATTGAACCTTACTTGAGTCCTCAGGCCAGACCGGTAAGTACTGTAAAATGTAGCTATTTTATTTGTTAATAGTATGCCATGCCAATAATATTTTTTTCCTGCTACCATCTAACTTTTAGGATGTTTGTTGACTTGCTGTTTTACATTCAGTGAGCTTGCTTCTTGGGCTTGTCATTCTTGCTAACTCCTTGTAACTATTCACATGTACCTTACCTGTAAATATACAAAGCACTTAGCTGGAAGCATTTGGTAACAATTGACTGTCAACTGAACTTGAATAAAGATTTTTGAATGCTGAGAGTGTTGGCTGTTGAATGGTATAGAAGTATAATGATGATTTTCTTGGAGCATGTTAATACTTTTTGGCATTTAAAGAATCTTTGTCCAGCCCAAAGAACCGCTCTCAGTGCAGACCCTCACAGTAAAACACTTTCACCCTTCTAAAGGAATAACAGAATCAGTATATTTCTGAACGAGTTAGTGGCAGTGCAGTAACACAATACCAGAGCATTGACTTTTTAATACTTAAAGCATTTATTTCTTCTCAGTTGGGTCAGTGCTACAATCCTCAATATTTAATAGCCAGTATATCATCCCGAACTTAGACTTATTTCTGAGGAAGCAAACTTAGAATTGTGCTCCAGCTTAGCAAAACATCTGTCCTGTTTACTTCAAAGAAGTAACATTGATGTCTGTGAAACTGACTTTGAAGTAAAGGTGGGTTAGAGTTGCAGAGTAAACCAAAATATATTGCCCTAATTAGCTTATGTATCTTGACCTAGTTCTAATGAGTTCAATAAATCTAGTATCATCATAGAACAGGACACATTAGCTGTAGTAGACTGCATTCTGAGCATGTGCACCTCCCTGAGGTGGTGCAGAATAACACTTTTGGTCTTCATTTGCATTTCTTGGTGAGTAAAAGGAGGGATGTTTGCACACTTGTAGTTTTGAAGCCTAACTTCTATTGCTAAAGTTGAATTGCTGTTTAATCTGGACTACTGAAAGCAGGTTTAAACTTTGCATCAGATCTGATGCAAAAGAATTCTGGCGCTATGGAATATGTGCCTTCATGGCATGGTGAGTTCTAGTGCGCAGTGGCATTTTCATGTGGACATTATTTGTTACTCTTCGGGATGGCTGCAAGAAGTAGGGTGAAGGTAACCTCAAGCAGCTGAGAGTTTTGTGGATCTTTGTGTAGCTTGAAGTGCTCCCAGAGTTTTGTGGTTATATGCAGATCATAAAGCATGTTGTAAAGTGTTACCAGTCTCTGACTGTAGAATACTAGAGTTTTAAGTATTAAGTTTTAAGCAGTTGTAAACTATTGCAGTAGTCCGACTTCAAAGTTGCAAAGGCATAGGAGATGGCTATCAAGCTGAATTGGTATGGAGGGCTAGCTTTCAACTGACAGGTTTATCACTGAAGCTGCAGGTGTATCAACAGATCTAGGAACATTCCATTCATGTAAATCAGAGGAATCCAGGGCAGATTATACCCCATACACATTCCCATCCAATAGGTTATTCTTCTTTTCTTATCTCCACTCATTATTTTAATCATATTTATTGGCTTCTGCTCCAATTGGCTTGTTTGTATCCTATTTTCCACTTGTCATGGATATCAAGTAAAGACTTGAGTTGAATCAAAAGGAAAGTGCTGGATGTTTGCAGCATATGTATGGCACCACATGACAGGACTTCACTTGCTCCTGCTTAATACATATTGTGCATATGTATGTTAATGAGGAGAGAATGGAAGCCTATGATGCCTTATATGGAAGGTAACAGGGAGGTTGGGGGTTCACAGACCTTCACTAGTCTGTGTCAACTCAGTAAAACCATTTGAGTAAACATGGGGTAGTTGATGAAATAGTGATGACAGAACCTTGTGATCAACTCTCAATATCTAGTAGGTTGCAATTGTTCATCTGTTTCAAGGTAAAAATAATTGATAAGAGACCTAAATAGCCATTTTTGTGCTTTATCTGATTAAACAAAGACTGACTGAGATCCAGAAAGCTGATAGAGATCTGGTCATATCTACAGTTAATAGAGTGGTCAGACACGTGGCACTCTGTTGGAGATAGCATGACAATTGGCTGAGGTTACCCAGAGTGCTCTCAAGGAGGGCAGGATGCTGGAGAGCCTTCAAGTGAATTGTGCTTACAGTGCTGACATCATGATGTGTCTTGTGTCTCTAGTTTTCCTTTTGAGGAAAAGTTGCAAAATCGCTGTCCATTTTTTCACTGCTTGCGAATGACAAAAACATTATGCACATAGGTCCACCATGGGTACCACTTGCTGCTAGGCTCATAATAATTACAATTGGTGGGGAATGCCAACAAAAAAATCCCAAAAGACAAGAACCAAGCCTCTAAATGTCAGCCTAGTTCAGATGTGAGGAAAAACGTTTTATCCATAAAGTAGACTTTGAACTACTCTTAGTAGAGTTGGACTTGGATCTAGATGACCCAGGTTTACTAGGCATTAACATTGGCATTAGTTTAAAAAGATTTTTCACTGCTCATATAATCCCTTGGAATTTGTCTCTTGGTAAGTTGGCATTACTAGGAATGAAGTGCCAACTTTGCATTAACATAATAACCATGTTGTTAATAGTTAGGTCCTTTGTAAACCATGGAGATTTGTGCTATCTGAGTAGAGTCTGAGGTGATCTCATGGTGATGTTTAGGCAAATTTATTTTAGTATTTCTGCACTTTGGCCAAGTCATTGATAGAGCAGTTGAGATTTAGTGTATCATTTACTCCATGAGATTTCTGAAATAAATTTGTCTCCCTGTTGATCTGTCTTAACTAGTTCAGTCATAAAAAGGTGGAGAAAGGAAGTTCCTTCTTGGAAGCTGATAGCACTGAATTCACTACATCTTTTCTCTTATTTTGTAGGTAGTAGTGGAATCCATTTCTAATTTCAATTAATATCTAATATTTTATGGACTTTGCATGGAGTAGTATGCTCAGCCATGCAGTGGCAGCCTTTGTATTTACATTATAAGGAAGAGTTTTGGCAAGTTTGAGTGATTTGTTTACACTTTTAAAACAGCTGGCCTTTTGGGGATATGTTGTGGCTCTTGAAGTTTATTTCCTAAAAGAAAAATTTAGGAAAGTAACATTTTGCATTGAGTGTTTAATGTGATGCCAGACAAGTAATTGATGTATGTGTTTAATGAACCAGACGTTCAGGTCACAAGAGGGCTGCACAAGTTTGCCCTTTAAAAACCCATGCATGACTGACTTAGATGTTTTTAGCTTAAACAATCTTATGTTAAATTATTTCTTTCTCCACTATTAGTGTACTGTAATCAATTTAATTTTGCAGAAAAGATATGTAGGTGGCTTACCTGATTCTGTAAAAGTATAAAGCCTTCAGTGAATCTGCTAGGTCACAGTTAACATGGAGCCTTGAGAAGGCCCAAACTATACATGAGGAAAGTATGTATAAGTTAGAAGTTGTATGTGAGTTAAAAGATGAGGTCATGCTTCCCTCTTCCTGGTAATGTTCATTAAAACATTTAAAAGTTATGAATTGACCTGACATTGTAATTGATTTTTTGCCAGTGTACCCATGGTGGACAATCCAAGCCCTGTTGTGTGATGCATCATCTTTAACTAAATGTTAGCGAGATGTAGATTTGCAACAGATAATGTTCCTCATAACACGTTCAGCCTAAATGAACTGCTTGAATGTGAATTAACTAATATAGTTGAAGGAGCCAGAGGGAGAAATTGCTAACTTTTCATTAATTAAACAGCGATAGCTACTATGATAAAATATTTGCCATATGACTATTAATGAATTTGTTATAGGATTATTGTGTGGGTGAATGAGATTTCTTTCCTAAAGCACCTTTGCAGTCCAATCCTATGCCTGCCTATAGTTAACATCATTGTCCTCTACTGATAATATTTAATTGTTTAAATTGGTATCTAAACTTATTTGATATTCAGCAAACCATCTGTTGGATGAGAATGCAGATGTTCATGTGTACAAGAGCATCTGTTCTAATGTTCAGCTGTGATGCCAGAGAGGCAGTGGGATGGTAAAAGATAGGTTAGGTCTGGCCACTTTACTTACTGAGTAGCTCTTTGTAACACTTGTTCTGAGTCTGAGAACACATGACCAGGAGTGAGTGACATCTCCCTTTTTAATCACTTCTTGTATCCTGCCTGGAGACCATAAATCCCAGGGTTCCTACACTCATGACATATTCTTTGCAAGCTCTTGATAAAGGAAATACTGTTGAATAGAAGGAAAGCACCCTGCTTGCTTATTCATAAACCATTGCTCTGTTTTCATTAGCATAATGTTATATTAAAACTGTCCTACTGATAATTCTGGAAGCTGTATGATGCATCCCTACTCTCCTCACCCATGCTGCCATGGCTGCTGCACCTCCAGTATATGGTAGAACTTGCCTACAGACAGTGATGTGAAAGCAATTTCCTTTGAGCAAGGTACCCCATGTTCTTGGGCTCTTTGTTTAAATGGCTTTGCAGTCTGAGGCTTGGTGAATGCAGATTTATTAAATCTGGTCAAAGAGAGTCACATAGCTTCTGCAGAATGAGAGAAACCAATGGCTCTTTAAATTTGTGGTTCACTTAACTTTTTTAACAAGCTGATCAGGATGAGAGATACTTGAGTGATGTTTCTTCAAAGAAGGAATGTTTCAGAAGATACTGGGCAACATCCATTACAACTGAACGATCAAATAAATTTTACCTGTGATCTTTCATTTTAGGGCAGGTGAAGAGATGACCACTGAAACTTAGTGCCCTTAGGCAAATCACTTTTGCTAATTCTAGCCTTCTTCACAGGGTGTGTGTTCAGGTAAAATACTACTTTAGGCTTCTGTGTAGAAAAACAGGATACATAGAAACTGTGCACCTCAGAAATTGGCAGGGGATTATGTGGAAATAAAGGGTACAAGCTTCACAAGGTATCTAAAAATTCATGGGAGCTGTCCAGCATAGCAACTAGTCTACTTTTCAGTATGGTTTGCATAGGAGAAGCTCTGAATTGTGCCCATTAAGTTTAGTGTGACCTCATCCAAATTTTCTTGGAAATGTTGCACTTACTGGTAGAGAATATTAACCTCCCCCCCCCCCCCAACTTTCTCTTAAGGGAATATGGACAGGAAAAATGTTGGGTAATTTTGAAAGGTCTTTGTTGAAGGTTAAGTTATGCTCATGTAGTATATTTAAACTACGAGTTCTATTTAAAAAGCATTATATCATACATATTGCAAAATAGATACAGTTTATATGGCCTCATACTAAGTTATCAATTCAGAGTTGAATGGGAGAACACAGTTAAAGGTTTGTTTGCTAAGGTGGGTGCGACTGGGTAAATTTCATGATATCATTAATGAAATATGCTGAAATCATTAGCACCCAGCTGCTTCTAGAAATGTCAACTAGCTCTTTAGATGTTTGAGCAATGCACATCAGTTTAAATAGTACCATTGCTTTTGAGAAATAATGCTGTAAGAGCTGAATCCTATCACAGCTGCTTTCTTTTTGTTTAAAACTTATGGGTTTAGCCCTGCCTGGGCCTGGCATACTCCCCTGAAGGCCAGTGCAATCTTCCAACCAAAAATGTTTTCCTACCCTATGCTAATCTAGTAATAGGCATCATCACAGCCCTATTAGCTATTCTCTGTACTTCACTGATATCAATATGCCAACTCATTTTGATTTGTTGGACCCATATGCAGTGGCCCCTAAGATCTGCTTTGAATGTGAGTGTTTTAATGTAGAATAGTTTGAAAAGAGGAACAATTAAATGCTTCAAGAACTATTGGTCATTAAAATGTTCAGTGTGTAAACAGGGTAAGTACCTAATATATGTCAATGTTTTCAACACAGATTGAACTTGAGTTGCTTGAATTGGATTTCCATGCATATTAGATTTTAACCATCCATATAAATGGTTTATGCACTATAAACAGTATGCTTTAGAAAACAGCAAAGCTCATGGATATCTAGTTTTTAGGGGACACAGGTAACAATGCTTTTTGATGACCTAGTTCAGGAGTTGCAAAACCTTTGAAACCTTGATTTTTAAACTTGTTGATCCTAGTAGAACTGCTTGAGAATCTTTTAGCCCTTTTGGGGGAGGTAGCTTACTTAAAATTGATATTGCTGTATATTGCACCATCCACCTACACTCAGTAAACTAATACGTAGACTAAAGTGCAAAATTAATAAGAGCAAGCGTATTAGGTGAGTAGGTATTTCTGTACTGAGGGCAGTTCTTGAAATTCTTTTTGAAGTCTGGGTCAAATGTGAATTCCTCTATTTTCGCTGCTCTAAAATTAATAGATTATTCTTTGTGGTAGCTTCAGATTGCAGTGAATAGTTTTGATATGGAAAGATGTTGTATGGAAGAAGCCATAGAGGGCATTTAGTGTAGTTTACATGCTGCAAGTGTGCTGTTCTAACTATTTAGTTCTTTCTGTTCCAGAACAACGCGTATACTGCGATGTCGGATTCCTATCTGCCGAATTATTACAGTCCATCCATTGGATTCTCATACTCATTGAGTGAAGCTGCTTGGTCTACTGGGGGTGATCCACCCATGCCCTACTTAACATCTTATGGACAGCTAAGCAATGGGGAGCCACACTTTCTCCCTGATGCCATGTTTGGACAGCCAGGGGCCCTTGGCAGTACACCATTTCTTGGACAGCATGGCTTTAACTTTTTTCCAAGTGGGATCGACTTCTCAGCTTGGGGCAATAACAGTTCTCAGGGGCAGTCAACTCAAAGTTCTGGATATAGTAGCAACTATGCTTATGCACCAAGCTCACTGGGTGGAGCCATGATTGATGGACAGTCTGCTTTTGCCAGTGAAACCCTAAATAAGGCACCTGGCATGAATACCATAGACCAGGGTATGGCAGCCTTGAAGCTAGGCAGCACTGATGTAGCAAGCAGTGTCCCAAAAGTTGTTGGTTCTGCTGTTGGCAGTGGGTCTATTGCCAGTAATATTGTAGCTTCTAACAGTTTGCCTCCAGCTACCATTGCTCCTCCAAAACCAGCATCTTGGGCTGATATTGCCAGCAAACCTGCAAAACAGCAACCTAAGCTGAAGACCAAGAATGGCATTGCAGGATCAAGTCTTCCACCACCCCCCATAAAACATAACATGGATATTGGAACTTGGGATAATAAAGGGCCAGTGGTAAAGAACCCTTCCCAGGCTTTAGTTCAGAATATTGGTCAGCCACCAACCCAAATATCTCCTCAACCAATGGGCCAGCAGATGAGTAATAGCCCTCCAGCGGTGCAGTCTTCAGCAGGACAACAACCACAACCTCTGCCTCCACCACCACCCCAGCCAACTCAGTTGCCAGTGCAGCAACAGACAGCTCAGCCTGCCCGCTGGGTTGCACCTCGTAACCGTGGCAATGGTTTTGGTCAAAACGGAGTGGATGGTAATGCACTTGGACAACCTCAGACCACTTCTGGTTCTGCCCCTTTGGAGCCTCACCCAGTCTTAGAGAAGTTGAGATCCATCAACAACTATAACCCTAAGGATTTTGACTGGAACCCAAAACATGGTCGGGTTTTCATCATCAAGAGTTATTCTGAGGACGATATTCACCGTTCCATTAAATACAACATCTGGTGCAGTACAGAGCATGGTAATAAGAGACTGGATGCTGCATACCGCTCCATGAATGGAAAAGGTCCTGTTTACTTACTGTTCAGTGTCAATGGCAGTGGTCATTTCTGCGGAGTTGCAGAAATGAAATCTGCTGTGGACTACAACACATGCGCTGGCGTGTGGTCCCAGGACAAGTGGAAGGGACGCTTTGACGTCAGGTGGATTTTTGTGAAGGACGTTCCCAACAGCCAACTGCGGCACATTCGCCTAGAGAACAATGAGAATAAACCAGTGACCAACTCCAGGGACACTCAGGAGGTGCCTCTGGAAAAGGCTAAGCAGGTGCTGAAAATCATTGCTACCTACAAGCACACCACTTCCATCTTCGATGACTTCTCACACTATGAGAAACGCCAGGAGGAGGAAGAAAATGTGAAAAAGGTAATTTGCCTAACTGCTAGGATTTGGTAAGAAAGAGCAGTGAGAGAGCTGTGCGTGGTGGTATGGAATAGGGTTGACCATGTACGCCAGTACACAAGCACATTTAAGGGGGGATATCATTGTTCTTTTGCAATATGTTGTAGAATACTATCTTAAATTACCATCTGAATCTGATCCACTGATTAACATACATTTATTGAGAAATTTATGTAGCACATACATGCATTATATTGGAAAACAGATTATTTCAAACTAATCTGGAAGGTCTGGAAGAGGGTGCTTGTGGCATGTATAAGCTGAATTACTAAATGTTAAACTACAGTGGAAGTAGCTGTATTTTTCTGGTCCCTGTGCTTGATATGACTCCTTCATTCCATACTTTAAAAATTGTATGCATTTTGAATGTTACGGCCATTTGGCTTAAGCAATAAAATTAACTTGATCTCTCAAGAGTGTGCTGAAGACAGTCTTGCTTTTTGAGTGGCTTATGTGAATGTGCACACAGGTTGTTGTGTCACAGCCTGTTAATGACAAAGCGGAGATTTAGACCTGCATCCAGAGTGCTGCTTTGGGCACGCATAAGGTATTGATGGAATATTTAATGACTGAACAGCAGGCCCCAGGTCAAAGAACTGCTAATGAAACTTTCCTCAGATTCAAAAGGCTACTGCTTATTTGATCAACTAGCCCAAGTCTTCCTTGGACAGATGGAGCTAGTTGTGTGGACCTTTGTAACCAGCCCACTAAGAATTCTGGGCTTACTGTAATGTATTGGTATCCAGTGACAAAGGGCATACCCATTTTCTCTTGTCCAATGGCTTGAATCCAGATCGAGTCATGCTTTAGTCCCATTGAAATCAATGGGGCTTATGCTGTTTATGACTAAGTTTTCCCAGTGGTTTCAATAGGACTTAGTCTGGATTCAGCCCCCTATGATTAAAGGCAAGTTTCTGCCATTGATAACTCGGAAGGGCTCTTGATATTCTGTGTTCTAATACAGTGATTGTTTCTTGTTAAATATTGCATGGAAAAGCTTAATGTGCACAATCACCCATAGGTATTAGACTGATTCTGGAACTTATGAATTTTTTTAGGACTGAAAATGTTATTGGACTGCAACTTCTATTCCAGTGACTTTCAGGGCACTTTTGTCAAAATACTATGGCCAGACTTGTATAATCTTGGGAAAAGAAGCCATAATGGCTTCTGAACCATGCTTGCCAGAAGTGTATCACACAGTTTACTGGATTCAAACAACATGGGTGATTAGGCAGTGTTCATGGCCAGGGTGGCCTTGAAATTATTTTCCAACCCATGCCTTGTAGGTTGCTTTAGAGGCCCCTCCCTGTTGTGCTCCTTCAGAGTGGAGAAAAATCATTTTTTAAAAAAATGATAAAAATGTATTTTTAAATTTAAATTTGATTTTTAATAAAATGCTTTTTGAGGAGAAATCTAAAGATAGTTTCCTGTCTAAGATACATTATAGTCCCAAGGTTATTCATCATGAATTAAGGATCAGTTTTAATTATGTAGCATGTCTGTATATTCATGCTGTGTTTAAGTTTTTTGATAAATGAATTCCATTAATTCATTCACTATGTCATGCTCTTCCTGAGGTTTCTGTAAGATCATTGGGCATTTTTTCTATCTAGAAGATAGTATCACAGATGCTTGGCTTTACAGTTCTCAAAACTAAATTTGTTTCTGCAGGGATCACATGCCTCTTCACAGCAAAAATTACAAAACAAACATACAGAGTTGAGAAAAAGACCTTAATCCCAGTGTTCCTTTGCAAATCTATATACACAGAATCAACCCCTTACCTTTTAAGTGTTAAGTTTCAAAAAAAAAAAAAAAAAAGTCAATGAATACTGTTGGGAGTGGAATAGATCTGCACAAGAAGCTAAGTGTGAAGAGGCACAAGTCTTTGGATCTTTTTGTGTATAGCCTGAGGTTGATCATGTTATTCCTGGAGGAGAAAACCTATTAATGGCAACACACTGTAAAAGAGACCCAGTTTGGGAATATTTTAATACTGTTGGGGTAAGACAGGCAGGTGTGCAAATTATGTAGAAAACCATTCTTTAAATCTAGTCTTACTGAGTAGTGATTTGATTTAAATCAGATCCACCCTGTGCACCTTGCTGAGTTCAGATGATACAGCAACCTGTGCGCCACAAGAGTAATTATGCAAATTGTGTGGTGTGTAACTGGCATGTGCAGGGTGGAGAAAAGCCATGGTAGCTTCTAACCATCCCCCAATTGTGAGGTATGAATAAAAAAGAATCAGGATGCAGTAGGTGTTGGAGATGGTTATTGTGGGACTACTTGTAGAAGTAAGAAATGAGGATATGGGAAAAATAATAATGGATTAACACATGCATTTTCATTTGTTCAAAAGAAAGTGTTATAGGCACTCTTGTGTTAAAGTTGCAATACTTTATTAAAATTCAGTTTGTATTACCAGAAATACAAAATATATTAAAAGCTGATATGCTTGCTGAAAAGCATGCTTTTAACTTAGAAACATAGTGAGTTAGAAGGAGTCTCTCAGGCCATTTAGTCTGACCTCTGGCTCCAGCCGGCTCTGCTCATGACATGCCTACCATACTCCAGGAATTGCCTTTTCTTTTTGGACTTGCATGAGTCCAAATAGACAATAGCAGATTTCTGTGTCCCTAAAGTATAAGTGAGTATTTTTAAGACAATACTTGTTTTACATTTGAGATAGTAAAACAGAACCCTAGTCTGTAGCAAACGATGTTAAAGGAAGTGGTTTTGTGTTCAGTCCTTAGCATATTAGTTTTGGATGCAGTATTATCTTACAAAATGCTTGAGTAGATGATTGAAGCTTGTATCATTGGTGCCTCTTAGAATCCTTTAGTAAGCAAGAGCTGCCTTTTAGTGTTGCTAGATATTAACACTTAAATCCTGTGTTTATATCCTGTAGCAGTGTCTAGCAAGAACCAGTGATGTGTATCATACACTTGGCTACTACAGAAGTACCATTATGTGTTAATGGTAAAAAACTGACTATCTGAAATGTGCAGGCATTTATGAAATGCATAATGGTGATAGCCCTTCTGCTTTTGTGTCAGAAGTCCCATTTCTAAGTGGGTTTTGTTTCTACAGTTGCAATAAGTCATTAAGAGCTTCACAAATGGTCAGCATTTCAGTTTTTTTTAAAGCTACAATTGCTTGTTTGCTAAAAGTAGCAGTGTAGTACTGGGAAAAACTGTACTTTCAAGAATTTGTAAGGGTGTGTTTTATTTAAAATATTCTGTGAAGCTGAAGCTTATACTAGTAGTTAAAAATTTGAGCTGCAATCTTAAATCAAGGAGTGAACATTTCTGTATTCTTAGAAGCCAGTCATTTCTTACCCCAGTCTTTTGTGCTTTCGAAGTATCTTTTGCTGCACAAACTAGTTTTTTTTTTTTTTAAAGTTTAGTGAGGCTTTAGACTTCACCTTCCTCTACGTGCTTCAGCCTATCTTGGGCATCACATACAAACCTTAAAAAAAAAAAATCCAACTTTTAATCAGATCCTGATTAAAATTGGGTAGTTTTAACAGGACAGATCGGCAAATTAGATCATAGGAATGTCAGAAAATTGACAGCTGCAGTCTGGTATAAGGGAAAGCAAAGGTCTGCTGTCAGGTTTTTCCTCATCATTAGCTACCTGTTCATTTAATTGGAAGTGCTTGAGATTAACCCTAGAGCCTTCTGCATGCAAAATAGATGCTCAACCACTGAGTTGAGCTGCAACAGCATAGCAGGGTCACAATCTGCCAGTTGGCCCTCTCTGCCTGAAATAACTTACTTGAAAATAATTCCCGTGGAAATTGATGGGATGTAGTATTGACATGCTGTGGGACAGCATGCACATTACTTTGTTCTTTCAAAATGTGCCCATATTCTGGTATGACCACACTCTTGGTTCTGATTTGCTAATGTCTGTGAAGCTTGTGTTTTTCAAAAACTGTATTTAATGGAATCTCTGATTAAACCGCTGCTAAGCAGTGGTTTAAACTGCTGAGCTGCTGGACTGGTTGATTGAAAGGTTGACAGTTGGAATCTGCAGATGGGGTGAGATCCCGTGCTCTGTCCCAGCTCCTGCCAACCTTGCAGTTTGAAAGCATACAAATGCAAGTAGATAAAAAGGTGCCACTTCAGTGGGAAGGTAACATTGTTCCGTGCACCTTGGTGTTTAGTCATGCTGGCCACAAGCCCACAGAAACTGTCTGCGGACAAACGCTGGCTCCCTCGGCTAGGAAACGGAGATGAGCACCGCCCCCCTGAGTCAGTCATGACTGGACTTTAATGTCATGGCAAAACCTTTACCTTTAATCAGCACACTAATGTTGTTTCAAGGACCTGTTGCAAATTGCTTCCACAGACCTGTCAACTAGCTGCTAAATAAAGGAATATTTTTTGCATTATTAGAAATGTTCATGTTAACATGTTTAAATTGTTGTATTAATGGTAAATGTCCATTTGCTATGAGATCATAGATTCTGCAGACATTGGAATCACCACAGGTTATGGCCAACTCACAAATTACAGAAATGACATCTTGTGTGTTCTGTCAGATCATATTGGTTGAGTCTACTTCCTTAGCACTCTGAACAACAGAAACAAAGCAGGCACTACTTAAGCTGTAAGGATTTGCCTAATGATCTGCATTCTGTAGTGTTTTGCTGCCCAGAATGCCAACTGAATAATGTAAATCAGACCAGCCAGGGTCAACAATAGGTGCCAAGATAGAGACTAGCATTTCATGATGGAACCTTGGGTTAAACCCATTATTATTGAAAAATTCAATTTTAATAATTTAGGATACATAAAGCTACAGTACTGAAATTCCCTAACTCCTACATTGGATGTATCACTCACAAAATACTCTACAGTTCTCAGTGTGAGTGGTTAACCTTTGGAGCAGATTTACAGAGAGATGCTCAAGAACATAAGAAAAGCCATCCTGGATCTGATCAGTTTTCTACTGAGTCCAGCACTTCTTTCACATGTTAGCAAACCATCTGTCACCAGGATCCCTCAAGCATGATGGATACTCCCATCTGCCCATGCTCCTCAGCAACTGATGTATGCAAGCATGCTGCCTCTGATAACAGCACACAGCCAGCAAGGCCAGTAGCCATTAATATCCACTGCCATCCATAAATCTGACCAAGCCATCCAAATTGGTGGCCATCATTACTTCCTATGGCAGTGAACACTAGTTTAACTATGTGTTATGTGAAGAAGTCCTTCCTTTTATCTGTCCTAAATCTCCCACCAATCAGCTCCATAGGATGACCCCTGGTTCTAGTATTATGGGAGAGGAGAAAAATGCCTCCTTTTCCACTCTCTCCCCACCATGTTTAATTTTGTATACTCCTTGTTATAGTTTCCCTTGCAATTCCAGTTGTAAGCTTTCCTCATAAGAGTGTTGCTCCTATCCCTTAATCATTTTAGTTGCCCTTCTCTGCACTCTTTCCTGCCCAATGATGCCATTTTTCTGGTAAGGTGACCAGAATTGTACACAACATTCTAAGTCTGCTTGCACCAAAGATTTGCATAAGGGGAGTATGATCTTGGCTGTTTTATTTTCAGTTGCTTTCCTAATTATGCCTAAAATGGAGTTTGCCTTTTTCACAGTAACTGTGCAGTGGTGTTTTTTGTTTTGTTTTGTTTTTTGAGCTGTCCACTGCAATTGAAGTACAGCTTTCTGTAATTTTTTTTAAAGTTCTGTCATCTTCAGCCATGTTCTTTATGCATTGAAAATAAAGTTAGATTTTCTAGCATCCTAGAGCAGTGGTGATAGTTCGATTCAGAGCAGACATAGGCCACTGCAGTGTTACCTCAGTCTTAATTTGTGCATAAAGGAAGGTGATAGACTAATTTGTGCATCCTCTGTTGGCACCTTGCCTAGTACCCTTTAATATTTCACAGAATGAGAGAGTGGCTGAGCTGTCAAAAAGCATGATTCAATAATTAAGCATGGGTTTGCTAATTTGAGAGAGAAAGGTAAGCCCTACAGCAAGTATTCTTTTATCCCTCTGCAGACGTTGGAGGGTAAGTGAATGATTGTTGGAGGAATAAAAGTAACTTGAAAAGTCTGGCAAAGCTGCTATAGCCTCAGTAGCTATTTAGGTGCCTAGAAAATCAAGTGTAAAGTTAGTGGCTGTTACTCCTCCTAAATGATAAGGGCTGTTAGTAGTCTTGAGAGAAACTTTCCATTTCCCATAGGTGTTTTCTTCAGGAATCAAGGCATTATCCTAGACTATTTTTATTTTATTAAATTTACTTACCACTTTTCATAAATGTTCTCCATGTGAATATCAAGACTGTTCAACTGATAAAATTAGTAAAATAGCAGAAGATGGCAAGCATTAAACAAAGCAGGAACCCCCCCCCCCCATGCTGCCTCTGAGATTATACAAAATTCTAAGGACACCCCTACTTTCCCCTTTGAGTCCCCCAATTAGTTTGTTATTGGTGCTCAAGCCAGTTGCTATGGATACTAATTGGGACTACATTTAAAGGGCTTGCTCTTCACCCTTGAGTAACATAGCCTTATACAAGTCAGACCCTTGCTGCTCATTCATGCAGCACAGTAGCTTCAACAATAAGTAGGCAGATTTCAGAATCTCCGCAGTGTTAAAAGCTCCTTGTTTCCATTCTTGTTGTGAGGTCAGTTTTGAGTGCCTCAGTCCCTTTACAGCAATGGTTGGCAATGCAGCAGTGACCAAGACAACCCCAGTGGGCTCACAAGGGTCTCTTTCCCCCACCTCTGTTAAAGTCAGTGAGTAAGATTGCTCCACTCATTTCAGTAGAAGTGGGGGAAAGGGTGCTCTTACAAAAATTACGACCCCCATCAGGGACTCTTATGGCACCAGAGGCCTTGAAAGGTGTGCTGCTTTCCCCCTCCAGTCATCTTTTCCTTTCTTTTCTCGACAGTACACCCTCTTCCTTCCTTCTGTTAAAGTCAGTGGAATAAGTCAAAATGCAGAGGAAAGGAATACTCCTAAAATGTTTACTCCCACAGCAACTTGTGACGGTGCCTGGCACACTTTCTCAAAAATGTCTTCAGGCCAAAAATGTTGCCTAGCCTGAATGAATTGTTGCCACAGTCTTGTCCACTTCTTACTTGTTCAAAGTAACATGTAAACTCAGGGTGGTAAATATCAACAGTAAATGCATGCAAGTTGCTTATACAGAGCTAGTTCAACACTAAACTCGACATGATGCAGTAAATAAAGTCTCCTACCATTTTTTAAAATCGAAAGCAACCTGGGAAGTGGTGACTGGGAGAACCAGAGCTTACGGATTCAGGGGCTGCTAGCCTGTACATTGGTTTGTCCATGGGTTAGCTTAGAAACAGAACTTTCAACAGTCTGTTTTTGTATCAAAAGGGTCACCATTTTTATCCTGAAGGAAGAAAAGCAGGGAAGGGTGATAGAATAGACAAATGCGGGCAAGGAAAAGGGTAAGCAATGCTCCACCCTCAATATTACGGTCCTTCTGCACAGTCTTCTGTGACTGCCTTCCATGTTTTAATATCAGACTTTCACAAATCTGTGTGGTGGTCTAGCTTGATCCCTGGGCAGAACAAGATTTCAGGTCACTTCTTAAGTCAAGGGTGCGAAGAATGTAATCAGGCAAAGCATACATACACCAGTGGTGCCACTGCACAGAACCTCAGATTGCACTAACTTTTTTTATTGAGTGACTTTGCCCAGTCATTCTCAGCTTAAGCTACATCACAATTGCTGTGAAGATAAAATATGAGCAAGCCACATCCTTGCCAATCACCAGAATCTCAAGGTAGCTGAATAAAACACCAAATTGAAAATCCAAAACCAAATGTCAATAACTAAATATTAACACTTCATATTTTATGAAACTAGGGAATGACAGTAACCAATTAACCAAAAGGATCGATTCTGCCCTTCAGAACTGTACAAAGAAAAGTATTGGATTAAAGAACTATTTTATAAGCAGAGCTTAAAAAACCAGAGAATATGATGGTACTCTGCACATACATTTGCTACTTTTCTGTAGCACCTCCTTTGAAAATACCAAATTTGCATCATCTGGACTAATTTTTTTAAAAATTTCATGTGTATGTTATACAATAGTTTTACTAAAAGCAACAAGAAGTTCCAGTTAAAAGATGCATGGTCAAACAACTGTTTTCATCTGTCTACAAAACAAGAATTAAATAATTCGGTTTGGCTTCTCAAGGGAGTGCTAACAGTTCTTGAGTCGTGAGTGAGAGTCTCAGCTTTTAATAGACACTCATCTTGACTCACAGCAAACTGGATCAGAGCCGAGGCAGAGCTCTTTAGGGCTCATGTGGAAGAAGTTTACTGAGAGAGAACCTAAACTATAACTCTGGAAAGACCAAAGCTAAACTTGTGAATATGTTCTCAAACTAGTAACCAGTGCAGGTCCATCAGAACGAAGAATATATTTTGTTAATAGGGGAGTGATATAATTTTGTACCAGTTGATTTTTTTTACACCACCTCCAAGGGTAGCTTTGTGTAGAGCCACCCATAGTTCAAGACCGAATGGGAATTAGAACTGTTGAACAGATCTTAATTCTGCAGGACTGTTCATTTTTTACATTTATATCCTGCCTTTTCCCTGGAGAACCCAAGGCAATGTACATGAGACTCCGAACTACCTTGCACCAATGCTGTGAGGGGCCCAAAATCACTTAGTGAGCTTTTAACAGCCAGTTGGGGGAACTGGGGTCAAACCCCCAAGTCCTATTCCAACACTAAATGCTGCACCGCACTGGCTCTCAATTGATTATACAATTAGAAGCCTTCAGTGTTGGTGCCCAGCTAAATCCTTTGTGATAGTGTCTCAAAGTGGGAGTGGGCATTTTTGGTAGGGAGAGTCTAGGGACCACTTTGAATTCCCTGGAGGCTTAGCAGGTTGCACTTGTCTTACTGCCAGTTGTGTGGTTGTAAGATCCTTGACTGCTTTTCTCTGAACATCAGAAGCAAACCAGTGTAAAAGACATAGATGCACAAAGTTAGCTCATTTTCAGGCTAGATTTTAGCCTTCTGCTGTAGTTATCCATGGAGATTCATCAGTCTCCATTTGGAGGGGCATGAGCAGCTTGGGGGCTGTGTGTTGCCCTCCCCTTACTTGAAGCATCTCTACATAGCCTTACCAATTGGTGATGTCATGTGCAATTTCATTAAACTTTGGAGTGGCCTGTAGAATAAACACTTCTCTCTATCTTTCTTCAGTGTTACCACTACTGCTTTGACATGAATTATGTGATAACTAGCAGACATTGTATTTTGAATAGCTTGAATGGATCCATCTTTGCAGAATAGTTAAGGATGCAACCCTATGCATGTCATAGTTCCCAGCATTCCCTAGCCAACCATGCTGCTTGGGGAAAGCTGGGACTTGTAGGATTGCTTTCTTTCTAAACATGCATAGGATTGCATTTCCCTGGTGAATTTCCTTATACTTTTGTGCATCTGTTTTCCTAGGTGGAATGCATATTGCATTCTGTCATTTTGCAGTCCTTAGGAAATAATTTTGCTAAACTCTCACCTCTGCTGCAGTAACAGCCTGGGTGGCTTGCCTAATTGAATTTTTTATGCAGAGGAGCAGGGAATTGTTGGGGTTGAACCACATTCACTTCTTTCAGGGGTATAATGGTCAGAGAAGCAGGTAAATATATGTAAGCTGTTCCACATGTCTGTTGGAATTTAAAAATACCGTTTTTGGCCGATGGTGGTGCCTGCTGCTGATCTAGCATAATACAGGTATATTTCAAATATTAAAAGGTGGGTTAGCTCAGCAGAATGTTCATAATAAGGGATTAGTCTAGAATAGTTCTTTGATCTGTTTAACAGTGATTTTTTGAAGGTTTCCAAAATTGTCATTCATTAAGCACATCTTTTTCTCTCTCTTTCCTATAGGAACGTCAAGGCCGTGTCAAGTAAAACACTGGGCCCGTCCACAGAGACTGCAGCAGATATGTTGCATCTTGGATATCTTTCAGAAAGGAAGAAAAACAACATCAGAAAGAATTAGGACTTAATTCATTGACTTCATACAAACTCTTATAAACTTACAGTTTAAAAAACATATTGGAATTTCACAAGAGACATAGGACTTAAGAGCAAAAACAAAAAAATCCCTTCTAGGTAGAGTAGAGATGAAAACTGTCCCCTTTCTTTTGGCTTTTGTTGTGATTTTCAGAGCATTCGCTTTGTTTTTTTGTCTTTTTACTATGTTACCGGATTTTAAAGTCCGCAAGTGGCATATGCCTTTTTTCTCTAATTTTTAAACCTGCCGCTTCCCTGGTTTCCTGGCCTTCTGAACTCCTTTCCCCCCTCCTTTTTTGACATTTGCACTTGGAAAACCGAGTTGTGACTTTCTTTTGGACATCCACCATGGAAAGTGGAGTGGTGAACTTTTTTCCATGGACTGAAAGAGGAATTTTATGAAGAATTTGAGTTTTTTATGCCTAGAAGATTTGAATGGAATTTGTCTACAAGGTCGTGTCTGAGGGGTGGTTCATTTTCTCAAAAGTCAACTACGAAGAGTCCTAAGAAATGTTCTGTTCTTGTGCATTATATGGATTACAGATTAAGTTTGGCTTGATTTGATTTGAAGGCTGAGAACAGTGGTAAAAACTTGTTTGTTTACAGGAAAATTAATTTTGGAAGAAAAAAAAATATTGTAAACTGTGTAGTGAATGTTTCTTCAGTTTTCTTGTTAAGCCAATGAGGAATGGGCGCTGCCTTTCTTTCACCATTAATCACTTCTCAATAATAAACGTGAGATCCTGTTGAGCATCACTTCTTGGCCCCTTAGTTCTTAGTGTGTAGGCTACTGCTTTAATGCTTGTACATAGCAGAGAGGAGGCTGCATATGAGGAATAGATGCAGACCTTTTGAGGTATAACAAGGCTTTCCAGCTTCTAGTTCATTGGCTAGTTCTGGTCTTTCTCGATAATTGACATTTCTGGGAGCTGTTGCCCTGCTATTATCTGAACACCAAAGCTGATCCTTGATGTCAAGCAGGTAGCACTAATTCGGTATGTGTTTTTTGTATTGACAGGCCAGGTAATTTATAATCTCAGATCTAATTTACACTGCAGTAGTCGTCTGTTCAATATTAAGGAGCGGTTTTGTTGGTGGTATGGGGCATTTTTGCATTCATGACAATGACCTTGGTCATTTTGCTGTTTAAAAGTCAGCTGTCCTGAGCATGAGACACTGTGGTGTGGCTGAGGTTCACTGCTGCTGTATCGATCTGGGCAGACTTGGCACATGGAGCAGTGCTACTGTCTTACAATTCCTGTGGGATTTAAGTTAACACTGTATCTGTTTAGGTCACAAGTTGAAGTTGGGCATCAAGGACAGGGAGACTTGATCAGGATTGAGCTACCATGACAGGCATAGGGGTAACTCTGGACTAGACACGATCAGAGCTGTGGTTCAATAAAATGATGTACAAAGTTGCTGCTTGTGCCTTCGTGCTTAGTACTAACATGACCTTTGCTAGACTCCTGTCTAGACAGATTTATTTCCTTTTTTCCTAGTTACCCAAAGTCATGTAGTTGATTGGCATACACTCAGGTGAGTAGACTAAGAGACTTTCCAAATAATATATGCAGGGGTGTTTTTGTAAAAATCTGCAGAAATTTGACCCAGGCAGGAGCAGCTTAACCCCCAAGTCTAGCAACAGAACTAAATCTATAGGTTGTGACAGATTATTCTAGCCCAAAGTGCTACATTATGTTGTAAACAAGTCTTGCTTGTTTGACAGTTGCACCTTCCCTTCCCCTGAAACAAAACCTTAAAGATGACAGAATAAATACAGGATAAATACACACGAGACCTTGCACTGCGTATCCCTGTGGGAGGGGAGGGAAGAATGATGAACCATTTGTGGTTGGTGCTGAACTAATAAGTAATAGAAGTTTGGTTAAAAATAATAAAAAGGAGCAGAAATGTGCCTTGTTCATTTTCCTTTGGTCCTGCATTGCCCTATTTAAGGGTGCTTCCCAAAAGTTCATTGAGGTCTTGTGCAATCCACATTTGGTACCCTTTCCCTCACATTTCCTTGCCTTATTGTTCTTCTCAGTCCCAAGTCATCTTGGTTGTCAAATTCCAGTTTTACTAAATATACATAATCCAAAAGTATTGATTTTGGCTCTTAAGCTTGAGTGAGCTGTCCTGGGCTAGATGCAATTTATGTTCTTAGTGACACATCCTTTGTGTATTTTGTTCCTCTTGAGAATCCCATCTTTAAAAGTTTCTGGCCCTCATGGTTGAAGAGATGAACTTGGAAAACAACCATAAAGAAATTAATCATTTTAAATTTTTCTTGGACTATCTCAATATTTTGTTTTGGCTCTTCCACATAACTGGTTTAGAATAATATTGTGGAATTATTTTTATTGCTGTTACATCCTGCGTGCTTTCTATGATGGTACTCAAGATGGTCTCCTATTTGGGAACTGCATAGCTTCAGCAAGGTTGATGTATCATGGCCGTTCACAGAGCACAACCCTGTATGACATTTGTTGTCTTATGTCCTATAATCATGATCACTATTGGATACAAAGGAGGTATTCATATTAACTTCATCTCTGTATCTTTTAACCTGTTTCACTTGTGGATCCACAGCATGCTAAATGTTGTGGCCTCTGATGCCTTAAATCTTTTAGTTGCTTGCTCCTTTGGTAATGAGTTCTTCCTCTTCTCTTGGCTTTGTGGAGTGCTGAAGCACTTGTGCTGAGATGTCGCTGTGCATGCTTGCTTTTCATAAAAAACAAAACCTAATAGTGAAGAAACAGTGTTGCATTTGTAAAATTACATGAAGTAAAGTGTTTGCCTTTTTTGTCCTGTCAAATGGTCTATTTGAATGGCTTTTGCAAAGAGCATTGCCTACCATAGAATCCTTGATATGCTAGGGGGCAAAATGTTTGCAATGGCACATTCACTGCATTTCTCAGCAATTTGGCAACACTGGCATGGCAATCGGGTGTAGACAAGTTCTAAGGGCATGGCAGGATGACTGACTGAACTGTATGGCAGAAATGGTTGCCTTTGTGCTCTGTCACCCTTTCTCGGACAATCTTTGCAAATACCTGTATGTGTGTCTGCAAAGCTGGCTGTTTAGTCAGTCATAATCTCCACAGTTTTCAAAAACGCTTGAAAGAATTGTGTATGCTAATTGGTGGATGTTGCATGTTGCTCACATCTTTGCGAGAAAGAACTGAGTTCTGATCAAGAAGGCTCCCAAAACTAAGTTGATTGATTGGTTTTGCCTGTGTGTATGGTGCACTTTTACTCCCAAGAGTGCAGAAGGTTAACATTAGACAAGCTAAAAATAAATGTGAATTTCTAGACCAACCCCCCCTCTGGGATGCACAGCTTAACATGGTGAGCAGGGTTGAGAGGTCAGAAAAGCTGAGAGCAACGCCACCAGGAGAGCAGACTGTCTAAGTGGGCTGGTCTCCTAGCAGGATCACCCATGGCGGAATGGTGAAATCATAGGCTCCAGATGAAGATGCATCTACCCTATTCAGGAGGAAAGGCTGCATCCGCAGAAGAGAATGGTTATCTTTAATGATGATGGGGCTGGGGCATTTCCCGAAAGGCAGCCACTGGGCAGCAGCGCTAGCTGAAGGAAACGCTTGTGGGGGATCTTTTACAAACAATGGAGTGATGCTCAAGCTAACATCCATTAGTACGGCACCAAAGGCAATGGTAAGCCACTTCTGAATATCTTCTTACCTTGAAAAATCCCATGATGAAACAATCTAAATGAAACAAGTGATAGTGCCAGAAGATGAGACCACCAGCTCCGGTTGAAAGGCACTCAGGAAGCTGCTGGAGAAGAGCAGTTGGCAAACGCAAATAGCACTGTCACTAATAACGCAACTAGATCAAAGCCAAAGGGAAGTCTAGTGGCTGATTTGCATAGAGGTGAAAGGAGAGTCCAATGCTGTACAACATCTAGAAGTGGAACATGGGAAGTACAAACCAAGGCAAACTGTCTTGGGGAAAGCTGGAGTAGGATCAGAGGAAGGAGTGAAAATTGGCAGAAGACACATCAATAATTTAAGCTATGCAGATAATACCATACTACTGGCAGAAAGCAGCAATGACTTGAAACAACTCTTTATCAAAGTGAAAGAAGAATGTGCAAAAGCAGAACTGCCACTAAATACTAAGAAAAGAAATCATGACCACAGAAGAATTACAGAACTTTACTGTTAACAATGAAGAAATGGAAGTTGTGAAAGATTTTGCATACCTTGGCTCAGTCACCCATTCAAAGGGAGACTGCAGCCAAGAAATTTGAAGAAGACAGACTTGGAAGGGCAGCAATGAAGGAACTAGTAAAGATAATCAAGTGTAAGGATGTTTCACTGGAGACCAAGGCCAAGATCATCTATACTGTTGTGTTCCCATTCAATATGTCTGGGTGTGAAAGCTGGACAGTGAAGAAAACCGACAGGAAGAAAATTGATACTGGAAGTTCTGTTTGATTAGATTTGCCTATGGGTAAATACAGTTCTGAAGCAAAACCGTGCTGGATGTTGTACCAGGAGTTCTGCCAAAAGAACAGTTGGATGAGGACGGGAAGATGGTGCTTGCCTCTTCCCTTTGCCAGAAGTAATAATAATCTGCTACCCAGTCGTAGGGGATTGATAGCCCAGGTGGTGTAGCGGTGAGAGTGTCGGACTGGGACTTGGGTTCCAGGTTTTAGTCCCTACTTGACCATGAAGCTCACTAGATGACTTTGGACCATTCTCTGCCTCTCAGCATACCTGATCTTACAGGGCTGTGAGGATAAAATGAAGAAGGCCACCATATATATTTATTATTTATTATTTTTATTAAAACATTTCTATGCCGCCCCATCGCAACAAAGCCTCGGGGCGGCTCACAATATTGTCTTAAGTTCCTCACAAGAGGAAAGAAGGTGTGATAGAAATCTACTACTCTTAATTGTCTTAATTCCTCAAAGGGTTTCAAATTGGTTGCTAGGACTACTGAAAGGGGGAGGGTATGCAGGCCATTCTCCCGAAGTATCTTCAAATGGCCAGGGAAAGGGCATGTACATCTTAGTGGTCAGAGGGTAGAAGCTGTGGGTTTCCTTAAAATTTTGAATTGGGAAATTATCTTGAAAATTTGTATACAGAATTTCGATGACTCTGAATAAGGTGATCTAATTTGGTATGTTTATCACCACTGGCAAACAACAAAATGCCCCATGTTAATTTTTGGTCCAAATTTATACTCCACATATTTTTTCTGAAATATTTGAGGGAAAAAATAAAACACGCTTCCTGTAATTTAAGTGTTACATTATGTCGATTCTTTTATTTGCACACCTGGAAACATTTAAAGATAATAGCATGTGTTTCCCTCCACTGTTTGCATTGAAGGACAAAGCAAAGATACTGAACACTGTTTATGCATTAATAAATGTTAGCAGTATGAAGAACTGTGCATGAAATAGGGCAACCATTCCTCTGTGGCAACTCACTGCCACGGAAGTTGCTGGAGCACCTTCAAGTCGACATTTCAGTGTATTCTCTTATCCTTGCAAGGGCTATTCTGTGTTATCAAACTGACTCCAGCTTATGGCAACGCTGAATCAGTGCCCTCCAGAATGGCTTGACCTTGGCAGTCCTGTAAATTCTTCCCTGGAATAATCGCCTAAAGAACATGAATTGCGATGGTAAAGCTGCCAAGTTAGCCTAACATTGTGTTTGCCAGTTGGCACCCATGCATTGTTACTCATGGACTTAGGAAATGGAACATTTTCCACAGAACAATAAACCACCTAAAACATTTCCATTTTGGAAGCTTTTCTGCCTCACATCACTGGCAGAACTGGTGGACTGGAGACTAAATGTGCGAAAAGGCCACCTATACTTGGCCATGGAAATGGTGAGAGGCACGTCTCGAATGGAAATCGGTGGGAAAAAGAGAGTCTGATTTTCTGGTGACACATCTGCCCACAGTTTGGTGGAAAGAAGTCAGAGTTATCAGCTGTTTGCCAGGAATGGCAGATAAGCTTGCAGAGTTTAGCACTGACCTTTTAAATGATCTATAGACTCAAGGGGAGGGGCAACTCCCCGCAACAGATCTCTGATGGCTTTTTTGCCTGATCTCCCCTGGAGGCAGTCCAGCCGAATGCTTGGGTGCTGCCACAAAGGTGGGGTGATCCTAGCAGCGGTGGGGGAAGTCTAAGTGCTCCAGTGATTTTCCCTGTGATACCTCCTGGAGGACTAAGTTGGGAGGAAGGGACAGGAATTCTGCACTGCTCGATGAACTCCTAGGCACAATGTGAGCCCCGAGACTGCCAAGATACGCCATGTTGCTTTCTCTGCAGTGTGGTTTGTTGTGCTGTTCAGACCCACCACTGTCTCTCTTCATTTCCTTGCCAGTTTGGCTCTGTCTTGGTGTGAACATTTTGGTTTTATTGTCCATTTGCTCTAAAAAAAAATTAAACATTTGTCCTGCGGACGGTAATATGCATTTATCTTGGTCTTACAGGCTGTGAGGTGTGCAGTGGCTGCAAGGGAAAACAGAACATTCTGCCATGTACAAATGTTTCCAAGAGGGAGAGAAAAAAGGAAGGTCCTTGCCTTCAGACTTAGCAAAATAAGCAAGATAAAACACGAAAGAGGCACCAGATCTCTCTGGCTTGGAACCTGGACAGGAACACCAGCCAAATACTTCACACATCCTTGCATTTTGGGGGCTTTTCGCTGCAAGCTTCTTGGGAAGCTGCTCTTGGCTTGAGAAGAAGTGGATAAATGAATTGCGGGAACGTCCAGGTGAATTCGCTTCTGCCGGAGACAGTTCTGGGAAGGGAGCAGTGTGGCGTGGCGCATTCTGGGGGGCCGGCATTGGTCACACCAGTCTCCATAGCCATCCTCACAAAGAGTGTCAAAAATGTAGGCGGGTGTGTTGATCCGTATCCACAAAACAGTTCTAGCACTTTTCATCTCTACCAGGAGCAGAAAAGCAGATGCTGTTTAGTATGTATTAAATGGATTTTCATCGTCTGTTCAAGACCAAGCCACCCTAAAATCCATTGCATCACAACTAGATGCAATAGGTACAGCTAGTGCAAGGATTTCAGCTAAGCTCAGAGGGAACAGGGAAGTCTTGGGGGTGAGGCTGGCAGACGCTATTCGTGTCCCTGCTTAATTGCAGAAGTGCCTTGTGCCCGATGCAGGCGGCTCTCCAGAGGTGCTGGACTTCAACTTTCAGAGCGCCTGCCTGCCTGGCCAATCAATAGGAATCTGGAGAGGAAAACCCAAGAGATCTACAGATTTGCCTTGTGCCCACTCCTGCCCTTCCACCAGGAGGGGAGGTGCCAAACAACAGCACCAGGTAGCTGCCTAGGGAGGTGGTGGGCTCTCCCACACCAGACACCTTCAAGAAGAAACTGGACAGCCATTGAGTGGGATGGTGTGACTTGGTGTCTTCGATGGCCTTCATGGCCCCTTCCAACTCTTCTATGATTCCATGATTCAGGTTGGTGGTGGGGCGTCCTGCTCCCCTTTCTGTTTCTGTGTTGCGACTGGGCTCTTTTGAGTGCTGGCGGCAGCGTGTTGTGCGAATGTACAGCATGGGGCCTTGTTGCAAGCAGGTACACCGCGACTGCACTGGGGTGATACCACATGCATCACTTGTGGGCAAAGCTGCAGTGCCGCATCCTATCCATATTAACTAGCCCACAGCCTTTTCCCCTTTCATGTGACAGGCCTGAATGCAAGTTACCGCCACATCAGAATAGCCCAGCGGCTCACTCAGACCACAGGATGTCCTTTGCCCTGCCCTGTCCCCGTTCCAGTCACAGGTGCGGTACCAGAAGATCTTTGCAAGCATGCTGTTGGTTCCTGATCGCCCCTAGTGGAAGGGTAGCCTCACTGGGTAGTCCTGCCATGATTCCAGGGGCTACCACTGCCTTGGCTGCTTGCATTGGAAATTGTAGCTCACTGTGTTTCCGGGCAAATGCCCCCATCTTCAAGCTTCCACCCTGCTTCTTTAGCCAGCTTTTCTCTCCATCTTTAGGCCCCAAGGAAAAGATTTGCGAATGTATTCTATGTATCCCACCTTTCTTCCAAGGAACTCAAAGAGCGGTACAGAACGTTCCCAAGACACCCCGTGGTTGGTCCAAAGAGGGCTTCCTTCCCAAGTGGGGCCTAGAACCCAGGTCTCCCAGTCTATGACACTAGCCATCACGTAATGCTGATTTATGATCATACTCTTTTCCACCTTTTTTCCACCATGGAGTTCCTTGCTTACATGGGGTTCCCAGGTAGACTCCCATCAAGCAAACCCCGTCTCTCTTAGCTCTCACGAGGGAGCTGCATTATATTTTGTTGTATCATTTCTCACTTTGCTTTTCACATTGGGTCTTTACAATGTTGTTTCTTCAGAGTGTGATTACCTCTCCACCTTCCTGGGTGACACGACTGTCCTTTTACTGAGTCTGTTTTCCTTGGCCAATCAGTTTGATTTATTTTTTACACAATAAGCTGTGTTTGATACCCTGCAAATTGCACTGAACCCAAAGCAAACAACCATAACAATAAGAGTTGTAAGCCTGTAACGTGCATAGCAGGCACAAGAGAAACCACGCCAAATAGCCAAGTGGAGTCACCAGAGCAATAGGTAGATAGCATTCATGCTTGAACTGTTAAAGAAAGGCAGTGAATTGTATGTGATGATAAAGCGATAGGAGGGTAAAGTTTTAAAATGGCACAAGAGCAGCTTTGAAAAGTCATGCTGCTGAGACACAGACAACTAATTCTTAGGCTACTTAATGTAAAATCAAACACCAGAACCTGTTGAAACATGATAAATGGAACTGGCAGGAAAATTATTCCCCTGCTAGGGCACAACCACAGAAAATGATACCTTTGTGTCCCAGAACAGGTAAGCCGCCCCGAGGCTTTATTGTGATGGGGCGGCATAGAAATGTTTTAATTAATTAATTAATTAAACAGCCCCCTTTCCCCCATCTCTCTCATCCATAAAGAAGCAATCTCAGCATCTCAGCAATCTCAGAACAAGCAAAGGTAGTTGTTCTTGCTACCTACTTTGCTCTCACATCAACCCTGTGAGATAGACTAGTCTGTGAGAATGAGAGAAAGAGTGCACGAGAGAGAGCATGGCAGGCAGGCAGGCAGGCAGGCAGACAGACATGGTAGAGGTCACTCAGTGCGAACTTCATGCTTGAGTGGAAATTCGAATCTAGTTCTCCCCAGCCATAACATGGCATTCTGTCCAGCACACTGCACCACGCCATCTCCAATGTTGAAGCAAAGGATTAGAGTCGAACGGTCTCATTCCCAGCTCTTCTGGGTATTCCTGGGTCCCAAACAGAACGCTTCTTCACAATTACCGTTTCCTTAGCAAAGTTACTCAGCTCCCTGCAGGAATTTTGGGCTACAGCTCCCCTCATCCCAACTAACATGGTGAATGGTTTGTGTGATGGGAGCTGTAGTCTCAAACATGGAGAGGGAGTCAGGAAGGGAAAGGCCATGTTAAAATGTTGAGGACTTTGAACAGAGATTCCAGGAGGAAGAAGACTGTTCTAACTTTTTCCAAAGTTTTTCTTTGAAAACCTATTTTTGAGGGGGCAGGGAGTGGAGCGCACCATTCGAGACAGCATTAGAGGCTCCCATAGCACCATGGCATCCATGTATGCTGCTTTGGGGACCCTTGGTGTGCCCTATCAGCCTTGTCACCAGCTGCTACTATTCCTTGTCATTTTTCTCACCCCGGGCAGTCCTGATGGACAGAGAGGCAGTGGGCAGGTCAGCCTCTGCCGCTGCCCATTCTCAGCACTGCCATTGCTTCTCCACCTGGGCCTCATTCTAAGCCAGAATGAGACCCAGGTGGAGAAGCAGGTTGCAACCAGGGTAGGCAAGAGCAAGGGGGGGGGGGTCTTTCAGGAGACCTGCAGGGATGGGGACCCTGCAGAGCTAGCCTCAGAGGCTGTGAATCCCCAGTTCATACGTTGTGCTTTGCCTGCACAATCCCACAGAAGAACAACTGGAGCTCTTTTTTTATGTACAGAGCGGAACTTGCGTTGGAAATTCTCTCGTTGGCCAAGCCGGGTTTGTTATTCCAAAGCAGACCAGCAGAGGGACCCCTTAGATTACTTTAAAAAGAAAAACCCCACCGTCCGCGGCAAGCCTTTTAAAGTGTCTGAGAAAGCAGCATAATCTTCTTTAACAGCAAGCTATTAAATTTTTACTAAGGTGTTTTGACGTTTCTGCCGTGATGGAATTTTTAAAGACAATTTTCAGTTCCTTAACTGAGCCTGTCAAAACAGATTGCTTGCTATTTCTGTTTTGAACCACGGGATGGCAGCAAAACAGTATTGCTCCAACCACATGCTCGTTTTTTGTCACCTAAGCAAGATGTTTTCGCTCGACCTAGAAAAGAAAAATATAACCAGCTTAACAAAACGTAAGGCTATTTTCTTGCATTTGGTCTCAAATGTTGGCCTGTTCAGCCTGTTTGTTTAAATAGGGGCCTTCCTGACCAGTTCCTTGGTTTGAAAGGATGATTACCCAGCAATCAATCCCCATAAGGTTGGAAAAATTCAATACACTGTCTGTACTCTGGCTGGGCACTGTTCAGAGGAGCAAAGTCAACCCATTGAGAATACTTAGTTTCTGCTTCCCTCAAAATAGGGGCTATACCTTTGGTACTTTCAGCTGACAGATTCTGAAATGTTTATATATTATGATTCTGGTATAGCAATGTGTCATGGACATGCATATGGTAGGCATGTCATGAGTGGAGCTGGCTGTGGGGGGGGGGGTCAGACTAGATGGCCCAGGAGGCCCCTTGTGACTCACTCTGTTTCTATGTCTGCTGAATGGCTGAGGAGAAACTTGGGTTCCCAGAAATGGATGCCATTGAGCCATCCATGGTTAGAAGAAGAGAGGGAGCCTGGGCATTTGCCCGAGATGGCTGCAGGTCTGGCCTTGTCAGGAGGAAGGAACTTGGCTTTAGAGGCTGAGCAAGGCCATCACTTCAAGTAGTGGACTAGTAGGGCTCTTTTGAGAAGGACAGGCTCCTTCAAGAGGAAAGGTCTCCTCAAGAGAAAGTGACTCCATAGGGAACAGGGTTCTCACTGGGAGCTCTGACAGACTGCAGCTGAGCCTTGGGTGGGGCTCAGCAGACTCTGTGTACTTTCAGTGCACGCTTATCCGCTGCTGGAAACAACATCATTCTTCAGCTCCAGTACCTGCTACCTTGTTTCACAGGTATTTGCCTTGCTGATTGATGCTCTAGGCTCCTGACTCTTGGACTCCTGCTTGACCTTGTTTCTGGATTGTATATGCCCCTGACTTGCTCAGGTGCATTTTTGATGACTGTTTGTACTCAGACCACCCTTGCCTAATGGAAGACTTGCTGCCTCACAGTTTGCCTGCATTGTAAGCTTGCTTTCTGGGTTAGAGAGCCTGTGGCAACAGACTAGACCCTGTGGCTGGCTGGCTGGCTGGCTGGTGGTGAGGGAGGCTCCAGACTTGCACCTCTGGCTCCCAGTGTGTTTTGGGACCAGCTGCATCAGACTCCTGAAGCCCGAAACCTGCACCAGGTCACTGTAAGAACCTTGCCGTGTAACAGAAAGAATTGGTACCTGGCTTTGCTTCTTTTCCTCTTCCTCCCTCTTTTGTGCCAAATACTTTAGATTGCAAGCCAGTCAGCATGGACTGCCTTGCCTTTATTGATCTTTAGGTGGGAGTAATCTTAGGTGGAAGAGCAAGATAAAAAGTGTTAAATAAGAGCACAGATTTGCCTGTGGAGCAACTAACAGTAGGTTCTGTGGCAAAATGTTGAATCTGTGGGCAAGTTACTGAAACCTCCTGTAGCTTTGTGCTAAGTCGTGCTGATGACATCAGCTATCCTTGCACAGGGAGGGCCCCCCATTTGTATGGTTGTTTGTCCTTGTCTTATACTGAAGGGGTTTATTAGCACCATGAAATAGAGGGTGATCTAGGAAAGCTGTCAAAGCAGAGATTGCTGGGCTAGTTTATGAGGCTAGGACTGCCAGATTTGAAAAGTGGCTCGTAAGAGGGGATTTACAGCTCACGGCTGTTACACAGTCCAGTGGGATTAAAAGCTACAGACCTTGCATTTCAAAATGAAATAGGGGCACTGCTCCATTTTCACCTGTACTTTGTCCTCCTAACCTTTTTTTAATATGCACAGGCTCTCTTGGTTGCAAGCCTGCATGATGTGTCCTAAGATTTTTTAGACCTCATTTTCTGACCCTCCTCTTTTGCAGGACTCTACAGCATGGCCCTATTGTTCCTGGCCCCTTTCTCCCAATGAACAATGATATTAATACTCTGCCATTTTTAATCAGTTCAGGAGGAATACTAATCCAGAGGGTTAGAAGGTATTGCTGTCATTTTGGTCAGGCCAAACTTTCCTACCCAAGCTACAGAAGTCTCACTCCCAACATTCTCTTCTTTTTCTTTAATATTGATACATTTTACTTGACAATTGTTGACAATTTTTCAACAAAACCAAATGTCAGTGAAAAACTGCTGAGAATACTGAACAAGAGTAGAACCGCAAACACACATAAAGAGAGAAGGGGGGAAACCAAACACACACACACAAGCCATGTGGCCACACAGGAATGGTCAGAGATTCTGACATTTGGTCAACCTACATTAGTGATAGAGAACTGGTATACTGCATAATTATGTACATTTAGTACTACGTTCAAGCTATTTTTGAGACTTTCTCCTGCAGTGGAACCAAATAATGATTAATTTAGAGCAGAGTCCTATGCATGCTCTGGCAGAGGTGGGAGCTGCCAATGCAGCTAAGGAAAATTCCTGTAACCCTTGTGTTCTCTGGCTCTCCTTGGCAGCACCTTGCCAAAGACACTACCAGGGAAAGCAAAGGCATTTGGATGCACAATGGCACCAAAAGGTTTATGAGTAAATTGATTTTTCCCTTCCATTTCTTTTTTTCCTTGTGCCTTGTCTTTTTAGGTTGTAACCCTGCAGGTAGGGACTGCCTTGCTTCTTGATTGGCTTCCAATCAATCTGGGTGCCTTTTTTGGCTGCAGAATGAGACAACATTTTGGCATTTTTGGCTGCAGAGTGGGACTAAATAAGGCACTTTGTGCATCTTCCACAGCTTAAAAGGGAGAGTATAAATACTGATATACAAATGTCAGGACCACATGAGACATGCATATGTATGTGTGTTTGTGAAAAGCAACAAGCTTGGCCTGGTTCTTTGAATGTTGAAGGTCCTTGCTTGCCAGTGGAGCTGGGAATTCCAGGTGGCAGATGAAAAAGGAATCACAGAATAGTAGAGTTGGAAGGGGCCAAGAAGGCCATTGGGTCCAACCCCTGCTGTTGCAGGACACCAATTTACACCATCCCACTCAGATGGATGTCCAGTTTTTCTGAATGTCTCTAGTGTGGGAGAGCCCACCACCTCTCCAGGCAGCTGGTCCCACTGTCGTATTGCTCTGACAGTGAGGAAGCTTTTCCTGATGTCCAGCCTGAATCTGGGTTATCGCAACTTGAAATGATTATTCTGTGTCCTACACTCTGGCATCAGCAAGAAGAGATCTTGATCTTCCTCTGTGTGACAGCCTTTGGGGTACTTTGAGATATCATGTCCCCCCTCCGCTTCTCTTCTTAAGGCTGAGCATGCCCAGTTCTCTCAGTCTCTCCTCACAGGGCAGTGTTTCCAAACCCTGGATCATTCTTGTTGCCCTCCTCTGGACTCTTTGTAATTTTCCTGCATCTTTCTTAAATCTCGGTGCCCAGAACTGGATACAGTACCCAGATGAAGGAGCTACCAAGCAAGAGGTTTCTCCATCTGTGTGTCTCATTCTTTCCCCTAGTGTTGTGTTTACTACAAGGAGAGAGAGGGAAAGCACTGAAAGAGTTAATGAAAAGCAGCTAATGATATGCATGTAACTGGCCGGGGGTGGGAAGTTGTACAGTTGGCGTGCTCTTGTGGTTTGCTCCCCTGGGATGTCCATCTCTGTGTTCTTCTCTCTGAGCCCGTGGCTGTTCTGCATCATGCATTTATGCATGAGAGAGATTTATTTATGGACTACTGGCCTCTCTGCAGTGGGAAGCAACCCTCCCCTTCCAGATTAACTTCCGCACTCCATCAGATTAATAATCATTGCCTGAAAGTGAGCTCAAATTTATGGGCAAGTTTTATTCTATACATTCCGGTCTCAGCTGAGACCAAAGCTCCTGCCATCGTGAATGGTCACCTCACTCATGCTCTGAACAACTGAGCTCTGCACAGAAATATTATTGGCGGTAATTTCTGCATATCATGGTAGCTTGGCCCGTGTGTGTGTGTGTGTGTGTGTGTGAGAGAGAGAGAGAGAGAGAGAGCACATGAAGATGCACATGCACACTCACACAGAGACATAGCAGGATCCAGTCTACAAAAACTTGCCGCCATCTTTCATGATGTCTTAAGAATCTTCACATTTTGAAAAATTTCCAAGTTGGACTTACTGGGAGATTTACCTTCTTCCCTCTCCTTTGTGCCCTGCTGTTTCCATCAAACCAGGGCTGGAAAAATCCAGAACCCAGCACAGGTCAAATCAGTGCCCAAAATATCCTTTTTTCAAGGAAGAGTCCTGTTACCAAATTCCTGATTATTCTCAGCGCCATCAAGTGTTGTGTAGCACCTTAAACTGCGTAGAGGTTTGTAAATACGAGTAAGTTCAATGGTCTATAAATCTATTAAATGTTAGCATGTTTTTCATGAAGCAAGCTTATGCACATATAATCTTGTACAGAAGTTGGTGGAAGTGTCAAAAGCGTGGCTAGAAGTTCAATTTGAGACATGTCTGGGTACATTATAATGCAAGAGCAGCCAAGTGCATGTACCTGCCAGCACTGATTAGAAATAAGACCACCGAGCTGGCTTTGCTACCCTAATTTAACACTTGCAGCAGCAGGGAGAGAGCCTTGTTTTCATTTGAGTTTGGCGTGAATGGGGCCACACTTTCTCATAAACAGGGCTATGGCCCCCTGAATTGACGGCAAGCGCTGCTCTAACATGCTTCATTGTATTGTATGTCACTCTCCTCTGCTGGACATGTTTGGCAATGCTGGGAATTTACTGAAGGTGGGAAGAGCGGCTTCTATCACAGTTGGTATGCTGCCCCAGTGCCTGTACATAAATCATAAATCATCTTTGGTCTCAGCCTCCCAGCCCTACTAAGCGCATAGCAGGTGCCTAGTCCTGATTGTGGCTCAGCCTTTGGGATACCATGAGGCCCCAGTAGGAGGAGTCATCCAGTATTGGGAGTGGAAAGCCCATGTGTGACATGAGACGTTCAACTCGCCTTGCTCAGCTTGGTGTCCTTCAGACACCAGGATCGTTGGCTGCTGCTGCTGCTGTTCTGTTACATTTGCATCCCACCTTTATGACTCTTCAAAGGACCTGAGAGTGCTTATAAGTGTCTTTTCTGCTCTACAGGAAGTCCAATGCAGCTGAAAGGCACTGGCTATTGGGTGGTGTAGAAATCCAAAAATAAATAAATGCAGCTTTAGAATATATTATAATATCTCACAGTACAGGAGACTGTGGCCTGGCGACCTGCAATCTTTCTCGTTCTGTCTGCTGTGCGAGTGCTAATTGCTGTTTGACAGCCATTCTTATTGTTTCTGTCCCTCTTTCTCCTCTATTTTTATGGTTAGTTTCAAAAAATCAAAACAAAACCAAACATACAAAGCAGAGAATTAAAATAAAATGAATCATTTTCTTACATGAAACTGGAGCAATTATTTTACAATGAGTGCGTACATACGATGTATTCCTACTTATTATATCTATAGCAAGCTATAGTATTATTCTTAGAGTTATTTGTAGATTTCAGCAAAGGCAGTTCAGATACCAATGTATAGCAGGACAGTGCTGCAAATAGAGGGCATTTTTGAGCCAAGGACGGCCTCCGTCAGCCATGTAAATGGGACTATCCTAGCAGGGGTGGTGTTAAGACCCTCTGAGTGGGGCTCCTGGGGGGTCCTGTTATGCACTTCCTCACTGAATAGAATAGAATAGAATAGAATAGAAAATAGCTATAGAGTTGGAATGGGTCTGTAAGGCCACCTAGCCCAGCCCCCTGCTCTGCTTCTGTGTGTGGTCACCCTTCCGGCTGCAGGCCTGCACCTTTCCTGCTTAGCAAAGGTGACTTGACATGCTAGCGAGATGTACGGCTACATGCATCAGTGTGTAATGCAGCTCGCAGCAACTGCCAACACAAGTCTTCTGCAGCATGTCACTTGCACAGAAGGTTCTTTGTGCCTGTGCAGATATTCCCGGTGTGGCCATGTTTGCAAAGTGTGCTGGGGTGGAAGCTCAATTATGTAAGTATGACATTTGGGCAGAAAGAAGCTGAGATGTGTAACAGTTAGAGGATCTTTTAAAAAGAGTCCAGCTAAGACCAAATGATGTTTGGGCTCATAGCAACTGCAACCAAAGTGTGGGTGCTTCTTCCAAATCTATGCACCAGTTACTAGAGGGTCATCCCTGTTGTTATCGTAGCAGCAAAACCAACGAAATCTTGCTTCATCCCAACCCAATAGCTATGGAATGGTATAAACTTTCATGGGCTACAGCTAGGGATGTTGGTGAGATCTGCAATCCATCCAAATGAGTGTGGATTACAATGAATCTTGCTTGAGGATCTGTAACCGACTGGACCTTTCTCAAATGCAGATTCTGAGGACTGGAGGACCATTTAAAAATGGGTTGGCTGCTGTGGTGGATCTTCTGCTCATGTGTGATGGAAAGCTGAAGGCATCATTGAAGCTGCTTCCCCCTGTGAGGATCTTCTGAGACTATCCTTCAAGGAAGAAGAAAGACTGAGGAGCAACCTCATTGCTGGACCACAGGTATCCTACCATTTATGGATTTGGCTCATCTGATACTTGGTCTTCCTTTTCTTCTCTTGCCTTCGACTTTCCCTAGCATGGTTGTCTTTTCAGTGAGTCTTGCCTTCTGTGATGTGTCCAGATAGCCTCAGTTTTGCCCGTTTCGGATCCACTTGTTTGTCTTTCAGTTGATCCATGGTGTTCTCCAAAAGCCTATGATGAAACAATCCAAAATTAAGTATAGTTGCTATGTTACATAAATATTTGTAAGACTGAAACCTTGGTGGGTTTGAACCATGTCCCTATTTGTTCGAAATTTCAATGTTCAGATTCTCTCAGGCCCTTTGGTCTCTGGTGCTTAAATGTTTCTCTTCGTAATGATGAAGTGTTTAAAAAACAGATTAGGGTGGAATTAATTTTAAAGTTAATGAGGATACCATTGATTCATGTGCTATTGAGTGGAAGGCCAGTAAAGCTTTTATATGGGGGTCAGTTATTGCTTATGCTTCTTGTAAAAGCAAAAGCAAAACTAAGTGAGAAGTCAGAATCTCTTATAACCCAGTTTACTGTTTCTCCAATCAGAAAATACTTCCAGTAGTTGCAGATTGTTAAATATGAATTGAATAATATCCTTCACAGCGTGCCAAATTTGCTTTAACCTGTTTATGAAAATGCTGAACATCCTAGTAAGGTTTTGATGTATCACATGAAACGAAAAAGTATTGAAGCATTATTTCTGTTATAAAAGATGAGACTGTTATGATAAACACTATCTCTAAAGATATACATTCATGATTTTAAAAGCTTCATGCTGATTTGTATAGCATGGGTAAGGAAAAAACAGAGCAAGATATTGCAGATTTTTTTCTCAGTATAATGTTCCAAGTTTAGATGCCTTACCAATAGCTTGGCTCCCCTGAATTTTCAGGGAATTCTGAGAGTAATTTCACTTACAAATATTAAGGAATCACCTAAACTGGGTGACTCTCCAGTTTCCTATCTTTTGGTCCCAAAGCTTCATTATCTGTATAATTATATTTTTGAACTGGGCTTTCTTCTGGCAAATTTAAAAGATACTGACATCACTATCTACTTATTGTGCTAACTATCAATCTATTTCATTAACTAATATGGACATTAAAATATTAACAGCAATTTTGACTGATAGACTGAACAAGTGTTGTGAAAACTTATTGCAATCTGACCAGGTAGGAGGGTGCGGACAATCTTAAATTCTTTTTTTGTGTGTGTATTTTGTGTGTGTTTTTGTATTTGACTGCCATTTTTTCTTTGGGTTCCTAAAAAGGCCTTTAAGAAAATTAATTGCAAGTTTATTTTTATTTTTCTACAGAATTTTAAAATCAGGTCACATTTTAAAATTCAATTTCAAGATCTAGAATCATGCCCAACAGATTTTATTTTTCAGATTGTTTTATACTTGGGAGAGGTACTGAACAAAATTGTCTACTTTTTCAACTGATATTTGATTTATGTTTGGAAATACTGGTATGTACTTTTGGGCAGAATAGCAGCATTCACAGATTTGTACACTAATGTTCAGAATTCAAAATTATTCTTTATGTTGATGATTTTTTACTATAAATCTCAAAGCTCTGGTCATTGGTTCTAGCTCTGATGCAGATAATTTTTGCAGTTTCTCTGACTATGCAATCAATTGGCCACTGTATGAATTAACACCAGTCAGTGATACTCCTATTTCATGATGTATTAGCTGATTGGCAATTTTGATGGTGCCCAGATTTGATTGCCTATTAAGAAACACTTATTTCCAGAGACTTATTTGGAGATCATTTATCTGAAATGATCAAGCTAAGTTTGAGTAAGTTGATCAACAAAATCTAATGGGATTTGGACAGACAAGCATCTCTTAAGCTGAGTTGTGGAATAAGGTTAATACACTTCAGATGAAAATTATACCTAAGACATGCTTTTCATATGATCTGTCTATTTATAGCTGGCAACCATTTTCAAAAAATAATGCTTTGTTTTACGAAGTTTCTGGGGTTTCCGCAAGAATCTGTTTGAAAAGCATGCACCTTCCAATGAATGCAGTTGGGTTTGGCTTTCCAGATCTTGCCTTATATCATAGGGCCTGTCTGTTGACCAGTTCTAAATGGTGCTCTATTCCACTTAAGATCAGACAATCCATCTTGGCCAGTTTCTGAATCTTTGTGTGTGAATCCTCCCTCTTAATGGATTGCATTCTTGGCACACTGGATTGTAGGAGGCACTGAGCAATGTGGCATGTTATATTTTGCCAATCAGTTTGACCCATTGTCTCCTGCCAAATCTACTTTATGGGCAAATCAAGATTTAAAGCTTGTAAGAAGCTCTTCATGTTATGGACTTGGGCAGACAGGATTGCTTTTACTCTGAATCCATCAGTGATGAGCTTTTGTCACTTTTGGCTTTTTGTGTCAACACAACTTGCCTGCTTCAGCTGAATGTAACACTTGCAGTTGCAACTTTTGTTAGAATTTAGCCCTGCTGCTTTTAAATGTCCTCTGCTATTGGAAACATTGACTGAGGCTGAGCATTTATATGGACTGATTCATATTTATAAATACTTTTTACCTCTGAAGAAGGATGATACAGAGTCTAAAAATGAGTGGAACAGGGAATTAGATGGCTCTATGTGACCCAGTTAGTGGAACATTGATTTTGCGTCTGTGTCAGAAGGGCGCATGGCTTTTATTCTGCAGAAGCTTTTCTTTCATGTGTACGAAACACCACAGCATATTTTGATAATGGTCTAACTATGTCAAATGTCAGAGGTATGTTCTGCCAACTAATGTTTTGCCAACTCGCATGTTTTGGCAATGACCAGTGGTTGCTTCATTTTGGGTTGTAGTTTTACAAATACAAGTCAACTTTATATCAGAGGACTCTTTAATATTCTGTGAAGCATACAGTCTTACATTTTTGCATGCTATATGGGACTTATCATAAGGATAAGTCCCAAGTGGATTTTCTATGCCCCTTTGACATCCAAAAGACCAATATTACAACATTGGAAGTCAAGTCCATACTTCCAATCGCACAATGGATTGCGGACTCGACTATGGATTTGAACAGGTTGTATTGAGATACCACATGCAGAAGGAAAAAAGATGTGGACACTTGGTCTGCCTTTACACATTTCTATTGATAATTGTACTTGTAAGGACAGGTGTACTTATGGAAAAACATTTTGTATACCCCTGGTGTATGTGAATTATTTGAACTTCTTTTAGAACATTGGTTTTTTTTCTTTTTATAATGGCATGGTCCAGTTCATATTAAACTTAATTTAAAAAGCAGAGACATACCCAATGCAGACATAGTAGGAGGTATCGCCATGTGAAAGGATTTGGTAGCAAGGCATGGAAGAGGCAGGGGACCTTCTGTCTAAAATCCTGGAGACCTGCTCCCTGCCTGAAGAGGTGACACTTGGCGAGGGGCAGAAATGAGTCTGCCACACGGTAAAGAAGTTTCCAGGTAGCAACAGTAAGGAGCAGCTGAAGTCGAGACCAGGGACTGGCTGTGGGTACCTTCCTCAGGTGTGATGCCAGAGCACATCCAAAGTAGACCCTGAGAACATTAGCCAATTGCACTTTTGTTTGTTGTTTAAGTCTCATCCTACAAAGGCAAAAATAGGATCATAATCGACTGCAGATAACTCAAAAGGTGGGTTGCCCTGATAAGCAGTGGCAGTTGATCGGCAGGAATGTCACATTGCCCCAATCCTGCTTCCTTGAGTACAGCCACCGCGTGCACATTTTCAAGTGTTTTTTTCCAGACACAGGAGGGCTGTGCCTTGTTCCTATTTTTAACACAAGCTGATATTGTCAAGAATCTAAATTCTGCACCAGACAAGACACCAGATTCTGAATGCCAGTTAAATCACAGCAGAGGAAGAGTCTTAGTGAGCTATAGAACCCCGTGACACCACCAGTAATTTTAAATTAATGTTGACACTGTTTTGCTTTTATGATGCTTTGTTTCATTTTATGCACTGTTGTAAACCACCCAGAGAGCTTTGGCTATGGGGCACTATAGAAATTAAATAAATATTAACAATCAACATCATCATCATCAGAAGTTATTACCTCAAATCTTTACTCAATTTGAATGTACCTCTTGCCCTTTGGAGCATGTTTCAGAACAGCTGTGTCTTTAGACTTGCCTTCAGTCGGCCGACAAGCTCACAGTGGGGATGTTGAGAAGACCCCACCAGGAATTACTCTGCTGAGGCTGCCCATATTCCTACTAGGGAGATCCTGGAGAATTAGAATGAATAACGTCTCACGTGTTGCATTATGGTGCAGTGACAGTTCCCTTAAGCCTGGTTTTTGGAGTTTCCCCTTCCTTTGTTTGAGTAGTTTAAAGCCTGCCGCAGGTCTATATTAAAAGTTCTGTCAGGTATATTTCTCTGTGGATGTGGGGAGACACACACACACACACACACACACACACAGAGAGAGAGAGAGAGAGAGAGAGTTATGTGATGCCTGTCTAGTTTCTGCACACTTGCATTATTTTTCTTATTTTGCCAAATCGATTCTACTTGCTCTAGGTCGGTACAAAGAGAAGAAGGTGGCAGCTCAGCACACCACCAGGGAATCCAGCCCTGATCATTGAGATTCATGGCGGCCTGATCAGGCAAGGAGAGGAGGGTCGCCGCCTGCTCATCGCTGCCGCTGGCCCTGCCATTTCAGGCACACTGACAGGGCCTGTCGGAGAAGCAGCAGCCCTCCTTCTACCCAACCTGCGATAGTTTGTCACGCACACCTTCTGATCCTAAACTGAGACCTCTCCAGATGGAGTCCTGAAGCCAAGAAGCAAATGGTTCCCACCAGCCCAACTCAAGGTACATATTAGTACCTTCGACCAACCCGTTTGTTTTCACATAAAATCCCGCAAGTTCTACTTTGTTGCCTTTTTGAGGAGGCCTAAAACTAGCTGCCTCGTGCTGCAGAGAATAACCCCAGTCCTAGGGGAAGGCAGCGTCTGCCCAAACACTTTGCTGTTGGAGGCAGAGAAAAATATGGCGCCCCCATTCCAAGGGCATAATGCCAGCTGGACCAGCAGATGGCTCCGTCTGCAGTGCTCTTGGGCAGCGTCCTGCACTGCACCTGAAGAGAGCCCTGGGCCCACGCCTTGCCACTGCTTCCCAGTGCCTGCCACCCGAGGAGACCGTGTTACTCGGCCTCACAGTCTGGCCAGCCCCAGCAGAAGGGAAGCCCGTGGGGTTTTTTTTTAAAGGCATTCTGAATGGCAAAAGAGGGTCATGGATTTGCCCTGGGCAAGTGCAGAAAATAAGGATTCATTTCTGGTAAATAAAGATGATTGGAAGGTAAGAGATAACGACACCCGCACTAGCCCCTTTTGGCCGGCATCCTGAGCTGAGCACCACTCGGAACAATGGTTAATCCAGATCGGCTGCATCGACGGTGGGCACTTAGGCATCGCCACAAAAGGGAGCTGCTTCGCCCCCACAGAAAAGGCACTGATTTGCATTCAAATGGCTATGCCAATGCATATGTATAGCTGCCAACTGTGGAACTGCCGACTGGGATTTAAAGAGAAATGGGACCGATTTCATCCTCCCAGCGAAGGCTGGGGCTGGGAGCTCTGGCCCAGGAGCTTTCTGGGGGCTGCCTGATTTTCTTATGGCCCTTTAGTTTCAGCCAGACCTGGACTGGGTAGCTCTTCAAATGAAGGACCGCCCTTTGGTAAGCTGTCAAATGGAAGACTGTCCTACACAAAGTCCGACTCATGGCCACCCGAGGCCAGCCCAACCCATTGAGAAAACGGCTTTCCTTGGATACTGATGTGGTTTGTGGAGTCCTTAGTTATGTCCCTGGGGTTATCTCCCCCACCTCTCTCCCTGTGGTTGCTATGGAGATGGGGAGCCAATGAGAGGCGTGGTGGGTGGAGTCCATACGCGCAGGAGGGAAACCAGGAGCCTGTCACTCTTTTGAAGATGCTGAATTGCATAAGGTGTGCTGGACTTGGGGCTCCCCCTGCTTAAAGATCCCTGCACAAGCGCTTTTAGGCCTTCACTGAGTCATTCCCTGAGAGCTCTTTTGTGGAACGGTTACCCGAGTTCTGTGATAGCAGAACAATCAGCCCTTTGGCGAGTCTGTATGTATCCACCCACACATCCCAGGCAGCCGTCATAGGGCAAGGTGAGAAGGGCGAGAAGAATGAAGACTTTTGTCCCTCCTGGGCATCCTTAGCAGAGGTGCATAATCTAGTCCTGTAGACGGTACAGCATAGTCCTGTAACCTGCTGAGTGGGATGACCACAGACTTCCACTATTGGCACTAGTGGGTGCCCGAACCCTTCCCATTCCAACATCAGTGCTTGGCTTCCTTCCAATGCACTGGTGTACCAGACATCAGATGCTTTCTGGAGGGCTTTGGGGCAATTTCTCTTTGTTTGGGACTTTGGGGCTACTGCTGGCTGGCGAGGCCAACTCTAGTATCAAATATTCTGGCCCCAGAGGCATGGGGAGGAAGAGACCCAGATCAAAGCAGGCTTAATGATGGAGGTTAAATCCACATGGTTGCTGGGTTGATGGCAGGTAGAGCTTCTGAGAAGAGAGTTACTCAAATACCTAAGGTAGGGGAAGAGAATGTTGGTGTTCTAGCAGCCCCAGCTGCCATGGTAATAGCAATGATAATAGACCTTGGGAGTGGTAGTCCACCAGCTGCTTGCTTACCCCAAGGTACTCAATTTTGTTTGTTTTTTAAGTTGCTGGCTGGTGTATGTGTGGGAGATAAACAAGAAGCAGGTTTGTTTGTGGCTTCCAAGCAGCTGGCCATTTCAAGCTGTCAAGCTGATTGATGAGGGTGAAAGCAATCAAGATCTACCTGCACCAGAGAGTCGGAGCTCCTCTTTTTAATGGCCAAGTCCCAACACCCCACAACTCCATTGTTATCTCCAGCCTGAGATGGGATTGCAGGCAATCTGGCTCCGCTTTGCCCATCTCCCCTGTTTTCTTCCCACGATGGAGGGAAGGAGGCAGGATGGGAGATGGCATAAAGGAATCATTGAGTTGCACTGTATGAAAAAAAAGAGTATTGCAGATCAGAGGACACTGGAGAGCAACCAAAACCACTCTAGTCCTGATTACAGCTGAAGCCCTGCCCTGGCAACTGTCACAAGTCTTCCTTCATCAGGTGCCTTTCAGACATTGCCAACATCCAGACACCTGTGATCTGAAGATCCTTAATCCTAACACAGCCTCCCTAAACAGGTGGTCCAAAATATTAGAGAGGGGTGGAAGTCCCATCACCTCCAAGTTGGAATGCTGCAAGTTGCAGCTGAAAATGCTTGTGGGCACTGGCTTAGCCCAGCTGTCCAAATAAGTTACTCATGGAACCCGAGGCAAGAAGAATGCGAGCAGCCAAGTCTTTGCCTTTTGTGCCATTAGCTTCTCTTACTCTTCCTTTGTTCTTCTCCTTCCTGCCACTGATAACATCCACAGTCTGTCTATTTCCAGGATACAAGCTGAGTGTGATCATGCAAGGGCCGAGACTGGGAGATCAGCTCTTGCCATGTAGACATGATGGTGGCACAGCTGCTGTGTAGGCAGGAACAAGGACTCTGGTGTGCTTTGTCCGGGCTTTCAAAATGTGTTCTGGCAATTCAGCTGGGGCTTCCTGTGATGGAAAGCAGTGGAAGAAGCTAGTTTCATTGTCACCCAAGACATGTTATAGACCAACTTTCCCCAGTTCAGTGCCTCCCAGATGTGTTGGACAACACTTCCCATCATTCCTCCCCAGCATGGCAAGTTTGCTACCTGCAGATGCTGGCAGCTGTAATCTAACCAAGCCTTTTCTTGCAGGCCTGCCTTACCAAGAATAGTCCTCTGAACTAGGAAATGAGCAAGCCCAGGCTGGCTGAGGAGCTGTCTAGCACAGAGGAAAAGGCAAGGAATGTTGTTTCAGCGGTGGCTAGGTGCCAACTGAGCAGCGTCAGTGATACTGCTACTGCTCAACCTCCTCCAGATTTGTCATTAGGGGTTTGATCCAGAGCACGCTTCCGTCTCATGAGTAGGCCTCAGGGACATTTTTGAGGGATGCAACTGATTACTTTGATCCATTTCCCTCTGGCTGCTGGACTGAGTTTGGGACAGATACCAGGTGGCTTATGCTGGGGAAGGGATGGCTGGGGGACAGGTGACCTTACTGGTTCTCTTGGACTTCTCAGCCACTTTATTTCTTTGACTTGTGCCTCATCTTTCTACTAAAAATGCCACTCAAGGCAGCTTACAGTCATCTGCTTACATTTCTCATGGACCTGTAGCCCAACTGGAGTCCATCTGGAGAAGACCCTTGACTTGAGTTAGCCTTTGGAGGTCATAACCACCAATCTTGTCACTTTGCCACCTCCTGGAAATATCTTTATTTCAAGAAGCCTTCCTTGACTGATCAACCAGAGTTGCTATTGACATTCTGTTTCTTTTAAAAATATGTAATATGTTTTCTTCAATCTTTTATTCTTCACTGCTCTGCAATCTGTTTAGATGTGGCACAGTATATAAATGTTGCAAATAAAGAGAACAAAAATTTAAAAAACTTTATACAGATGATAAAGCAAATACATTAAGCACAATGAAAAACAATTAAACGCAACAGTAACTGAGTAAAACCAGCCCCTGGCCTGACAGATGCACACATCAAAGGCTCTCTTGCATCACGTGGCCCTTGCTTGCTGCTGGCAGGATAACAAAGAGGGAGTGAGCCTCGCAGCTCAGCAAGGCTCACTCCCAGGTGGGACATGGCTGCCCAGGTGGGACAGGTGTACAGGTGGGACATGGCTGCCTGGAAGCTGCCCCCTTTGAGGCAGGTTTTCAGGTAGCCTGGCCCTAGCTGTATAGGCCTTGATAGCACCTAACCAGCACTGGAAACAGACCAGTATCCAGGGAAACTCTTGCAACAAGGGAGTCATGTGTTCTTGGTAACCACCAGTGGTCGACTGTCTGGCTGCAGTGTTCTGGACCAGCTGAAGTTCCTGAATATTTTTTGGAATCAGTCCCATGTACAGCATGTTACTGTTGTCGAACAGGGTGCAACTGAAGCACGTGTGACTGTGGCCATGCGAGCATAATCCTGGCTTCAGGACCTTTGCCCCAGGATCCTCCTGTGCTCTCTCTAGGATGGGACGTGGAGGTGCCGGGTTCCGTGGCTTCAATCCTCTTCCGGGGCATGCACAGCAGGTGGCGCTGGGGGCTACTTCTACCCCTGGGCATGAACATCTCTGCAGCCCCAAAGAGCCTGTCTCATCCTTGATGCTTTTGACTGAACATCTCCACCCAAACCGCCAGGAGGTGTAACCCAGAGGGTTGAACCAAGGTGCTATTAACATGTGGAGGACATGCTGGCATGTCTTTCTTCCTCACTGTTATGAGGGAGGTGAAATCCTGGACAAGTGTCTGGGGATGGGACTGGAATGGATCAGATCAGATCAGACTGCAGATCAGACTGAAGTGCCGTGGTTTGGGGAAGCCTGCTAGTCTGGGTGCAGGTTAAAATCTGGCCCTTTCCCCAGAGGGTTCTCCTAGGCTGGGGCTGTGCAATGTGCCCCCCCCCACAGGCTTTGGTGCCCTCCCCCCCGTGGCAGCCCTCGCCTCCCCCTTCAGCCCTGCCACTCCTGCATTTTAAAGCATTTTTAAAGGTGTCCAAAATGCTCAGAACGTTCAAAGGGCCATACTCAGCTTCGTTGCAAGTGCATTTGACCTTTCTGGCATCCTGTAGCCTGTCTGGAGCACCAAAAAGCTTGCAAACAGGCTATATTTATCCATGGTAACGTTCTGTGGTACTATGGGATAGTTTACTGCTGAAGTTGTTGTTGTTGTTGTTATTAATCATATTTCTATACTGCCCATAGCCAAAGCTCTCTGGGTGGCCCACAGCATTTAAGTCACCCATCCAGATGTCAACCAGGCCTGACCCTGCTTAGCTTCCAAGCTTAGGCAGCATCAGGCACTTCAGGCTATACAGAAGGTTAGCCCACCCACTGATGATTCCAGCAATTCCACCTCCATTCCAGGTGCCACACAAGTGGCACGGTGCCCTGTTGACTGCAGGCTACTGCAGTTGTTGAGGCTGCAAAAATGGTTCATGGGCCCCTAGAAGCTGCCCTGTCCTGGGCTCAGTAGTAACTATGGAGGCTGGCAATGGGGCTGGTTCTCTCTTGCAGTTTTTACTCTGAACTTCCCAGGCCCGGTCTATGGTGTTGAACTACACCTCCAAAATAGGTTCCCTGCCATAGATGGCTCCTGTGGAGGTCACAGTGGGGTCACCAGCCCCCCTTAAACACCTTGGGGTCTAGTTACCTGCAGGATGCTGCCTGCCCATGAGCATCTGCCAGAACGGGAAGATCATCTCCAGGGGATGTTTCCCAGGTACCCCTGCCAAGGAGTGTGTGGCGAGGTGGGTGGCCCTAAGGAGAGGACCGTTCCAGTGGAGCTTCCCAGATGTAGCAAGCTCACCCCAGAGAGCCACTGCTGAGCCTCTGTGGCCGACATGCCAGTGCCAGGTGAAGATCTTCATATATTCCATGTTACTTTGGTTCTTCAGTTCTACTTTTCATTTTTATTAGTTACTTGATTTATACCCTGCTTTTTTCTTACAAAGAACTCAAAGCAGCTTGTATCATTTTCCTCCCCCTGATTTCAGTCTTATCCCCACAACAACAACCCTGTGAGGTAGGTTGGGCTGAGAGTCTGTGCTGGCCCAAAGTCACCCAGTTGGCTCCATGGCCGAGCGGGGACTCGAACCCAGGTCTCCTGAGTCCTGCTCCTGCACGCTTAGCCATTGCACCGTACTGGCTCTCATGTCTTGTTTTAAACGTGGTGTGTCTTTTGAGTTAGTTTTATTCAGTTTAAAATGTTTAAAGATGTTTAATGATGTTATATTTTAGGGTTTTGATTTTTGTGGGAACAGTTCAGGGAGCTTTTGTCTTTTGAGTGGGATGATAATGATATTTTCAAGAAAGTTGTGATTCTACAACTGTATTTTTGGTTCTGTGCAGCCCAAAGATGCTTATGGGACTCAGTGGGAGTCATCTACGCTTTTCTTGCCCAGACCACATGTCCTGAAGGGCTGGTTAAAGGTTGGCTAATTTCACCCTCATTGAATGTTTGCTGTTGTGTAGGCGAGACTGTCAAAATGAGCTTTATCTCATCTTTTAGTTACGCTAAGATCAAACCTTCGTTCTGACCTTTTAATTTCTGTACTAGAAATATGTTCGCAACAAGGAAATATTTTGCAGAAATACTTTACTGAAATGCAAAAACACAAATAATATACTACCCTCTGCATAGGAGAATCAGTTCCTTTCATTGTTCAATGCTTCAGCTAGTGCAGTATCCACCCTCTTTCTCCAAACACTCTCCATTTATATTCATTGTTTCCACTCCATTAACTCTTTGCGACTGTATATACGGCCAGATGTATACTTTCCATGCAGAGAAGCATGATGGGGGCATGGATGGGGTGGGGAATCTTATTAGAAAACCATTTCAAGAAACAATCATTGTAGGGTTTTTATCTTTTGCACCACCAAGTAAGTAAATAAGAGCAACTACCTTGGATTAGAGAGCTCATGAAAGGAACTGACAAACTGTGTCTCACATTTATGGAAAGACAGGGTATGGGGAAAGCTTTCGTTTGAGAGCTGTTACTTGTAGGAAGGAACCACCTTGCCTGACTTGGGCTGTCTTTCTCTTTTGGGGATTTTGAGGCCAAAGACCCCAAGAGAATACCCCTGCCTTGACTCCAGCATTCCTTGCAGAATCAAAGGGAAACATCAACCTAGGTCAGCATTACCAACCTGGGCTTGCTTATCTTAGCCACTGTGCTGGCTCAGGGGAAAGTCAGGAGGAGTGGCCCCAGGGCTCTGGTGAGGCCTGGCAGGAGTTGTGTGGGTCACACAAGACGTCCTGCAGCAATGACTGGTGTTCCCACTGGCTTCGTGAGAGGTCTGTGCCGTTTCCTCTGGCTTCATGCAGTGAGAGGAGGAGACGGTACGGGCAAGGGTTGGGCAGGGACTCCTCTCAATGCCACAGCCGAATACAGGGAGGCACCTCGCCTGCTTTGGGGCATCCAGCCCTTGGTAGAACCTTTTTAGGCTCTGTGCTTCAGTGTAAATGGGGATGATTGAGCAATGGGCATTTTAAGTACTCCCAGTCCATAAAAAGCTAGTACACCAAAGGCAAAGCTTTCACTGTAACTTTCTCCTTGGCATTTGTGTGTGTGTTTTGTGGTTAGGAAGTTTTTGTTGCCTTGCCTTGCCTTCTATGTAAGGGAGCTTTTGGTACATATAGTCTCCCTCCCATAGGCCAAAATGGTACAGACTCAGTCGCACTGTACCACATCGCTTTGTTGGCTTAGAATCATAGAACAGTAGCGTTGGAAGGGGCCATGGCCATCGGGTCGAACCGCCTTCTGTTGCAGGGCGCCAAGTCACACCATCCTGCTCAGATGGCTGTCCAGTTTCTTTCTGAATGTCTCCAGTGTGGGATGAGAGCCCACCACCTCGCTAGGCAGCTGGTTCCACTGCCGTATTGCCCTGGCAGTGAGGAAGCACTTCCTGATGTCCAGCCTGAATCTGGGTTGTCGCAACTTGAATTGGTTATTCTGTGTGCTACACTCTGGCATCAGCGAGAAGAGGTCTTGACCTTCCTGTGACAGCCTTTGAGGTACTTATAGAGGGATGTCGTGTCCCCTTCAGTTTTCTCTTCTCAAGGCTGAACATGCCCAGTTCTCTCAGTCTCTCCTCATAGGGCAGAGTTTCCAAACCTTGGATCATTTTTGTTGCCCTCCTCTGAACCAGAACTGGACACAGTACTCCAGATGAGGTCTGACTAGTGAGGAGTCTTTTGTAAATCTAATTGCCAATTAATTGCCCACTCCAAAATACTTTTACTTCCAGTGGAGATGGTGTGCAATCCCATGTTTTTGCTGTTTTTACTGTATAAACCTCCACAATTGGTTCTGTAGTGGCAAAGTTATGCAGGACTTAAAGAGTTGCATAAGGTGTACCTTTAACTCTTAAGATATTACCTGTCTCAAGTTCACTGTGTGAATGGAGGTCTCAAGTTGATTGTCTTTTTTTTTGGTTAACAGCAGTCAAAGATGGAAAGTGTGTTTTTCGTAAAAAATTTTGCTTGGTCAGGTCCATCATCATCATGATCATCTGCCTGCTTCTTTTCTGCAAGCAACCAAAGTTGGCTTACATAGTCCTCCTCCAGTCCATTGTATCTCACAACAGCCCTGTGAGGTGGGTTAGGCTAAGAGCGTGCTTCTGGCCCAATGCATTTTATGGGTGAGCAGGGACTGGAACCTGGATCTCCCGGGTCCCCAGTCCAGCACTGTAGCCAGCACACCACACTGGCTTTCATATCCACTGCGATGTAGATCTCACACCACATCCTCCCACTCTGGTGAGGGTGCTCTCCTTGCCCTCTCACAGCTGGTACAAGAGCCATGAAGTTGTTCCTTCCCTCAAAGCTGCAAATAGGCTTTGGGGGTGGGGGAAGGGAGTGCACCAGAGAGTAGGGAGGAGAGAGGCCTGGGGCCATAGAATCAGGCCCATTCCAACGGATGCCTCAACCTTCCCCAGCACTACATCTAGAGGCCTGAAATGGCCCTCTAGAGAAAGGCATGAGGCGTGGAGCTCCTGGTGGAGGTTGCCACCATCATGCTTCATGTCTTGCCCTGGGAACTTGGAAGTCTCCAAGTCACCTCTTACTGATACACCATCCCACACTAAGCTCCTTCTGGCTGTCCCACTGTCTTTCACTTGACTGCAGAATGTGAAAGATGGAAGAGCTCCTGAGGTCACCTAGTCTAACCCCTGCTCAGGGCAGGAATCTGCAGCATCCCTGATGGGCAGTGAAGGAAAGCTCACGCCTTCTGAGGCAGCCAATTTCAGTGCCAAACTCCACTCACCAATACGAGGCTCAGCCAGAGTCTGCTTCCCGGCAGACCTCCCGCCCGTTGGTTCCAGTCCTGTCCTGGAGCAGCACTAATGGCCACTGCTGAACGCCTATTTCTCATACTGGCTGCTAATCCCTGAGGCCAGGCTCTTTCCCCTGTTAGTCATGCTCCTGGGGTATTTTAGGGTTAGCTTTCCTTTTATAGTTAGTGTCTGCTCACATGGCTTTTCTCAGTCCTGCATTTTTACTGCTATGTTTTACTGATCTTATATTTGTGTTTTCTAACCTTGCATCTTCCATTGAAACTTCTGATTGAAAAGTGGACTATAAATGCTCTCAATAAATAAATGAATGTTTGATTTATTCATTTAGGGGCTCAGTAAGGGGCTTAGTGTGATTCCCATAATTGTTCGCACCTCAAAACCTTTCAGCCGCCAATGCTATTAAAGTGAATGGAGACAGGGTTGACTACAAGGGCCCAATCAACTAGGAACTTTTTAATCAGCATTTTTATTCAAGTGTAAATCACATTTTCAATATAATCAATAGGTATATAAAATATTATAACCTTTCCAACCAGCAAAGTGCATGCATTACATTAAAAATTCAATTACAATTAGCAGGCATCGCAGGAGGTTCTCTGTGTAATAATCATAGATTTATCTATGGAGGTCATTATGCCATGGTTTTCTTAGTATTCCTGTATCTGGGCTGGAACTTCGCTACAGTTTCACGGCAGGGGATTCGTGCTTGGATCAACCTGTTCCCACTGCTCTTTCCTCAGAAATAACTGTGCCTGCTTCATGGCCACAAAGACAACCATGGGGAAGGGTAAAAGGGATGCTCAGAGGGGCAGGGACGACAGCAGCAGGAATTGATCGGGGCAGCCAGAATACAACAGCCTCCTGCCTCCCCAGCTGATGCACCACTCCTGGGGGGTGGGGGGGGCTGAAAGTTTAAACCCTTCTGAATGTCAGAAACACTCAGTTTGTTTGTTTGTTTGTTTTAGACATGTCTATGCCGCCCCCTTGCAACAAAGCTCACAACTGTTGTCTAGAAGCCTTCAGAATCTTTTTGTTGTTATTCTGTTGTTTTTTCAGCTAGCAGTGTTTCAAAGGTAGTTACTTACGGACCAATCTGTAGATTTCTTTCATGTTCTTTGGTATTAGCTGGCGAGGTCCCACCATCACGGAAGTAAGCATTTTTTTGATGGGCAAATGTTCAATAGGGCGGCTAAGGATAAGTTGGAACTTGGCCTAGATAACCTCTTTTCAAATGGCTGGGGCTTATTCTGTCTCATAGAAGGTTCTTTGGTCCTTTTGCTGATTTCATGGTCAGGTGGCTGGAAGGGATGGTGCTATGAGGAGAGAACCTGAGGCAGAAACCAGGGCTCCACTCGGCAGGATAAGCTGGAGGGCCTCGTACGCCATTTCGAGCTGGCCTGTTCTGCCTCTTTCAGGCCAAGGCTAAACTCAGTTTCAGGGAAGCCTGTGGGGCCACGGTTCAGTAACAGAAGGCCAGAGCGGGTAAGGCTGGAGTACCAACAAGGCCAGCCCATCACAGCCTCACTGCCAACAACTGTGCCTTGAGGGAGGCATCGCAACTGTTCAGAATGGGAATACAATCATACTAAAGCCAGATCAGCACCAAAGGATTGGTAGTGAGGGGAAAGGGGAGGGGCTCGGGAAAGGGGGAGTGGCCTTCCAGTGGGTCTGAGTCTCAGTACCCCTGACTTGAAGTAAAAGAAGCGATGCACGTTACCATTCCAAGGGCACCATGAATCCACCTCGCAAGGCCATTAGGTCCACAAAACAACAATAACGTTGATTTATTTTTAATTTATCGATGAGCCACGGATCCTTGAACCATGTCTCTGACCAAAGAGTTACCCCTCACTGGCAGGTGAGATTTTGCATAAATTAGAGGCAGTTCCTCTTGTGCACTTACATGCTGTGGCACATGGAGTGCCATGGGACGAGCGCCACCTATTTACCGGAACGGAGATGCCTCGCTCTTTGCTACAGGGACATTTGGTGTAGAAACCATTATGGCAGGATCTTGTCCAATAAATGCTCGAAGCGAGTAGGGCAGAGTTATGAGAAGAATGTGGACTTTTATGCCCAGGAGATTGGCTTCAGATGCAAGCTTAGCCAGGTGGAAGTTGCTGTCTCAGCAGCCCTTCCATATCCTTGCGGTGCAGGTGGAAGCAGTCAGGGCGAGAAAGCACCATGCTTAGAATGCTGCATCCATGACTGATAATGTCATCTCCCCCCTCACTGCTCTAATGTACTTGTGCAAATGTTTGGGGAGACCAGCCAAGTGACCCCTTTTGCGGCATCCGGTCCTGCCATCATCTGGGCTGAAATAAAAACTGTACAGCCGGGGAAGGCACCCACATTTCATGAGCCTTAAACAAGCTCAAATAGAAAAGGGAAGAGACTTCAGCTGCATTTTATTTTCTTCATCGTGTGCACACTTCCAGAATGATAAATTGAGCAATATGCAAAAACACACATTCATCAGATTATTGCCAGAAGAAAGGGCCCAAACCGTAATGGTAGTGATAAGCTGAGATTGGCTATTCCCATCTTGTTGTTCTTCCTTCCTGTAGGCACTGCATAAGCATCTGCTTGGCCACTGTGTGAACAAAATGCTGGACTTGATAAATGTCTGATTTGATCCACTAGGGATCTTTGTGTCGCTGCTGCTGCTGCTGCTGCTGCTGTTAAAACACCCACAAGTGGTTCCATCTATGGCCAGAGAAGTTGCACTGAGTGTGAGCTGTTGAACCCCATTGTGTGCCTGTGTGCATAACTATATTACCGTGTTTCCCCGAAAATAAGACCAGGTCTTATATTAATTTTTGCTCCAAAAGACTCACTAGAGCTTATTTTCAGGTGATGTCTTATTTTTTCATGTACAATCTATATTTATTCATTTATTCATGTACAAAAATCCACATTTATTCAAATACAAACATGCCATCTTCTTCTGAAACGTCGTCATAACTCTCCAAACCCTGAACTGTGTTGCAACGGACATACTAAATGTGTCCGTCTGGCTGATGAACTTAACTGGGGCTTATTTTTGGGGTAGGGCTTATATTACGAGCACCCTGAAAAATCATGCTAGGGCTTATTTTCTGACTAGGGCTTATTTTCAGGGAAATAGGGTAAATACTGTAGCCCACCACCCCCCATCAGCTGTGGTCTAATAGCAGTTTATGAGGAGCTAGATTGTGAAAATGGCCGAGCGCGGCAAGGCCCAAACGCGGCCCTCGCTCCATGCTGAGTCCGCAGCTGTGTCAAAGTTTTGCTTCCTTTTAAATGTGGGAGCTCAGATCACAGATCTTCCGTGCCATGTGAGATTTGGCCCTCAGTCACCACGTCAGGGACAGCGACACAGTCAGGGACAGCACAAATTTCAGGTACGCTCCCTTAGATGGGTTAATGTCAGACATGCTCCAAAATACCACGACCAGGCATTTGGCATTGTTTCTGGCTGCTTCTGAGGCATGGGCTTACAATAAGAAGAATGGGCATTTTTTCATTTTTAGGGGTTTTAAAGAAACCATCACAGCTCTCTCCTGCTGGGGAAATACAGTCATTTTTACAGTCTCCAAACATTCTGCCTTTAAATCTGAGGAATAAGGAATAAGCAAAATAAACAAATGTGAGAATCTGAGGACACACACACACACACACAGAGCAGGGCCATGTCCATCTGATGTGCCAGGAGAGCAAAGTGGCACAGCAGGTTGGTTATTTTAGCCACGCATAAAGTATATTACTGGAGCGTGTCTCTAGCTGGTTGACGCTGCCCTTTTCCAGTACTGCCAGTTACCCAAGTGATGCTGCAAGGACAGAACAGAAGTGCTGGACAACTGAATCCGCTGATATTTGAATCCCTGCAGGTTCAGCAGCACTAATAGATGGAGCTGCCTGTTATGGGTGGTCTCTCTTCAGGTTGCTTGTGTGTCTGTGGGTGTCCTCTTGTGGAATATATACAACATCTCCTCACAGATAAAAATGGAGCCTGTCAGGAAGAAAGCCAGGGTAGATCCCTTCTCCTTGATAGGCTAGCTTTCTAAGGGGAGCTGGCCAGTCACAATGCAGAGCACTCAGTTGTGTTGCCTTGCTCCTGCTCTCGCGGAGGTGCTCATGTTTGACATTCCCGAGAGTGAAGTGTGGCTAGATCAGGGGTGGACAATTTATGGCACTCCTGATATTTTTGCCTGCAACTCCCACATCCATCCACCTTGGCAGTGTAGGCTGGGGCTGATGGGAGTTCTAGGTTAGAACATCAGGTGGGCCACAAGTTGCCCACCTCTGGGCTAGATCAACCTTTGCCTTCAGCTCTTCAGAGCTCTGGCACAGGCTTCTCCCAATTCTGCCCCTGAAGGTGTTTCTAAGAATCATTTGGACTGGCACTAAGCTCCAGCTCTTCTCCTTTGTCAAAGACATGAGAGGAATGCAAACATGCAGTATCATGTTTTCCACCCCCATTAAAAGAAGAGCACCTGTCCTAGGGAGCAGTGGTGAAGTCAAGGGATGTTAAGACCCTCCACTTGAGCCCCTGTCTAGATGGGATTGTGTACTACTCCAAATGTGGCCAGGTAGCCCTGCTACTCTAGTGACTGGACTCCTGGCCTGGTGGTACCACCTTAAGGGAGCATGGGTACATCTTGGTGTTTGCACTTCAGAGGGAAAATATAGGCTGCATGATGCATCTCAGCCAATTCCAAGGTTTACCCTGTGTGGTTCATGAAAAGGCCTCCATCACAGGATCGTACCCAAATAGCTTGCCTGCTACACAGCCTTATGTTAGGGTGGAGGGCCATGGTGGGCTGTCACTCCCTCTCCAAGGATGCAGATGGCTTGACACATGCTTGACTGGCTTATTAGACTGATTTGCTCAGCGATGGGCTAAAATATATTCCTGTGGGTTCCTTCAGAAATGTAGAAAGACTATAGAAGAGACGTGCAGAATTATTTAATTTTGTCCAATGGATCTTGTCTTGTCCATGCCTGTTTCACTCCAAGGGGGCCTGTTTGGAGACTGAAGTCCAACTGTGAAAGGAAAGGAGAGTGCCCAGGAGGGGGGTGTTTCGAAGATAAACAATGCACTCGAATATGGGCTGCCCAAGTTATTCCCTGGAGCAATTTAAATAGGAGATTCTAATAGAGGGATCATCCATTGTCTTTGATGGGGCCGAGATAATGTTAAATGATGGATTATACTGCCCTGAAGCAATCCATGACACCCTTCGTCAAAAATTGCTAAGAAAGGTAGATGCAAGACGTGATTTTCAGAATGTGGTCATGTGTGTACATGTGTTAGAAATTAGGAAACAAGCTGCATTTCGATTGGGGAATGATGCCCCAAGAAAACCAAATTATATAACATGATGTGTAAGTTATCTCTCTATGGACACACGTACCACACACTTCTGGGTCAACTGAAATCAAAGAGAGAACCCCGTTTTCATTTGTGCAAGGTTTAGATTAACACCTTCGGATAATCAACATGCTAATTAGAATCCCCAACAAAAGACCTCGTACAGCCCCGTCCTATGCCTATTTACTCAGAAATAACTCCCCGTGGGTCTTACCCTCAAGTCAAAGTGAAGGTTTTTTCCTTGAGTAACAAAGAAATATAAAAAAGTAAACAGAACAATAAATATTTTTCAGCACCCACAGAAGAGCGAATATGTTGTTCTGGTTGTTGCAATAAGAGGAGAGCTGATCTTAAGAACACATTTTTAACGCAGATTTCTTTTGTAGATTGTTCCTTCATCAAATTCATTTCTAGCAATAATACCACCCGCACAAGCAAAGAACAACTTTTTAGCTTGCTGCATGATTATTTATGATTGCATCGCATTAGTTACCTCATTTAATTTCATGTAGACGGAGGGTGAAAATACTTTTTACTCCTGCTAGCACTAGTTCCTTCCTTCCCATTTCTCCATCTCTTGTCAGAGATTCTCTGTGTGTGTGTTTTTTAATGGAGTCACAGCTTAAAATACACTCTCAGCTCTGCCCACAGGAGTGAGCAATAAAAGATAAGATAAAGAGCTACTGAAGTACAAGAAAAATGCGATCGGCCGCCCCTCCGGGTGTACGCCGGGGAGGTGTGTGTGTTTGGGTGCGCGCGCACTGCATATTTGTGTTGTGTTGAATGTGCTGTGTCGGCTGCTTTCATCTCTGACCCGAAAGTGTTGGCCCAGATCCGCAACGCCATGGAATCAGGTGCAGGCCTTTTTAAAAGCGCGCGTCCCCCCTCAACACCACCAGCCCGAAGTTCTCCGTTGAAGGCAAGCGCAAGGTGCTGGACCCAGACTGAGCCGGTCTCCGAGCAGATCCACTGAAATCAATGGGAGTCAGTCAAGACTGAATCATCTCAACTCCCATTGCTTGCAATGGGGCTGCTCTAGCGCTGGCTAAATCTGGATCCGAACCAGGCGTTTCATCTTGGGCAAAACGCGCCCCCGCCGCTGCGGCCCTCTTGTCCTGCTCGGATTCCGTTGCCACGTATGGCTGCAACCCTACGGCGCCGATCCCTCCCCGCCCGCTGCTCCCGCACGCGCGACTAGACTCAGCAGGACTCAGGCCCGCCTTGGCGTGCGCACGGTCAATAAATGGGGTTTGCCAAATTGCGGGGCTGAAAGCGTGGATCGGGGCCCTCTCTTTCCCGACGAAGGGCAGAAGATCGAACCAAGCAAACGCGCGCGCATGCATGCATGCACACACACACAAAGGAGGCAAAGACCTTCTTTGCATAATCGGGGGCGGAATCCCCGGAACAGCTGGCGGGAGGGCGAGCGCAAAATGTTCTCCTGCTCGGGTTGGGTCGGAGGCCACCCGGACGCCGTGGCTGAACTCCTGCAGCGCGATCGCCGTCCAAATCCGCTCCTGGCTTTCTGTCGTGTTGTTTTTGTTTTTGTTTAACGCAACCCAGCAGGCGCTGCTCGCTTATCCTTGATGATTCCCCCGCCCCCAGTCCTTCTGTCCTTGAAAAGGCGAAAGGTCACCAAGGCAGATGGTGCGGACCGCGGGGGGGGGGGGGACGGCCGCCCCTCCTTCCCCTTCCTGCAGAAAGGAGCATAAGCGATGCACGCAGCGGGGAGGGGGCGACGAGGGGGGAGGGCACAATGGTGGCAGGAAACGCACCCCGGCAGCAGTCGCATCAAGCAACGAACTTTTTAAGAAGCAAGCAAGCAAACAAACCAAACAAACTTTCCAGCTTTCCTGTACCACGTTCTTAAAATGCCGCAGACCAAGAAACGGAAGGAATCGCGCGGTGCCCTTCAATCCTTCCCGTGTTTCTCACCACGAAATGACTTGTGTCCCCCCTCCCCCCCCCCCCGCTTTTGGGGGGCGATGGTAAACCTGCCTCGGAGCTGAACGCAGGGCCCCGTCGCAGCTGAGCGCGGCAGACGTTCATTCTTTCGCCGGGCGGCTCCGGCCCCCTCCCGGCCCGGGGAGCTGTCCGCGGTGCTGAAACCGCGCGTCCCCGCGCAGCGCCCTTTGCCGCCGAGACAAAGCGCGCAGCGCCCGGCTGCAGCCTTCCGTAAGCTGGGGCCCTCTACATGTGTTCACTACAGCTCCCATTATCCCCAGGCAGCGGGTTAGAGAGGGATGGAGTTAGCTCAGGGAGAGGGCTTTCAAGAAATCAGTCGTGTGAGTGCGTGTGAAGTACATAGGCAGAGGTTAGATTTAAAACAACCACCATCTTTCTTTGCAAAGCTGAGCAATCGCCTGCACGGACCTTCTCCAGCCTCTCTGCCTATCTGGCCAGTCTTTGGGCTTCCAACGTGCCGATCAGTTTCAGGGGCTGCAGAAAAGGCCTTTGAGATCAAATCAAAAATTGCATTTCAGGGTCCGACGGGCTGGGTTTGCAGGGGGGAGAAGCGCTTCCCCTCAGCCCTCTTCCCCCCTCCCCCCGCTCTAACGCCAGCGATAAGCAAGATCAGGTAGGAAGCGAGGGAGGCTCGGATCACCTTGCCACTGCCGCATTTCTTATCCCTCGCCCCCCTCCCGCCCGCCCGCCCTGTTTCAAGCTGCTCACTTTTCCGATGAATCCACAAAGCCAGCTCCCTGATTGCTCACTCCGCCCCCACCCCCACCCCGCTGGACAATACGCAGCCCGCAGGTGGGAGCACAGCCCCTTCCTTCTATTCGCCTGAAATTAGCACCCCTCTCCACCGTATTTTCGTTCACGCATCCACTTCGCACCTGCCGCCCGCACCAAAGGGAAGCCGGACAAACCTCCAAGTGCGCTTCGCTCCCCCCACTCCGCCCGATCCTTTTAACTATATTTAGTCTTCTGTGTAGTGTGTGTTGGGGGGGGGCAAGAGGGGACTGTCTTTGCGCAACGCCGTGGCCGGCTCCTCTGCTCGAGCCCCACCGCCCGAAGGAGAGCTACAGCCATGTTCCTCCCTCCCTCCCGAGTCATAGCGCAAAAAGCAAAGCAGCTTCGGGATCGCAGGACTGATTGCGCACTCTCTCGCTCGCTCACACGCGTGGACACATCTACACAGTCGTGCGGCACGCAGGCAGCAAAGGGTCTGTGCCAAAGAGAGAGAAGGAGAGAAAGGAGAGAAAGCTGTCATTCTCTTATTTCTTACCAGTCATGAAGGTTGATTTTGTTTTGTTAAAACCCTCTTTTTAATTTTTGAGCCCGATGCCCGGACTAGAGGAAGGAGGAGGGACCGAGGCAGCGTATCCGGGGGCCCATCGCTTCCATCCGCGGGAGCGACGGGCGCGTTCCGATCCGAGCCAGTGTAGCAGGTAACAGGCAGGCGGGCAGCGGACGGGCTGGACGTGGCTTCTCTCTTGGCATTCACCGCGTGCCTTAATTGTATTGAAATTAAATCAAGGTCCGCTGTGAACACGAAGGGCTTAAGCCGAGCAGCGGGGAGGGGTGAGGAGAAAAAATAAAGGGAGAAGAAACGAGAAGGAAGACGAAGGTTCGCAATCTGGCAGGCGGGAAGTCCCCGGGCGAGCTGGCATCTCTCTGGCGCTGTTACTTTCTGTGATACGCTGCTGGTGGGCGGATTACCACGGATCCTGGCTCTCTCGCTCCTGCTTGCTTGCTTGCTGTCTTGCCTTCTCCCCCCGTTCTCCCCCCTTCGTCTCCCCTTCTCGTTGCTCAACCGCACCACCGCTTCGGGAACAGACACAGGCAGAAAACAAAGTGAGGGGAGAGAATAGAGCCGGTGCGGGTGGGGGGGTCGCTTGCTGCCTGCAGAGAGCTTTCCCACCTCTCTCTCTCTCTCATTCTCTCTCGCTCTCTCCAAAACCGCTGCGTCCCCCCTCCTTTTTTTCTTAAATTGTCCGCTGCTCTGCAGGGCTTGGCGAGTCCATCCCCACTCTGTCCTTTTGAAGTTGTCGTGAATTACTTCATCATCGTCATCATCTTTTTCATCATCGTCGTCATTCTTCCTCTCGCATTTCAGATCCGTTGCTCGATATCGTGTGTGTGGGGCGCGGGGGTTGGTAAGAACGGGGGATGCGCTTCTCAATGCCTTCCCGAAGTCTTGAGCATGGATCGATTATCCTTGGGAATGGTTTTTGATCGCAAAAGTCAATTTAAAAATGAAGGAAGGAGAGTTTTGCAGTGGCACCATTTTATAGATCAATCAACAAGAAAAGTCGAGCATGTCTTCCAGATTTTCCTTCCTTCCTTCATTCTTCCGCATTCTTTTCGCTGTGGAGGAGAAGATGAAAATCTTGCTGGCTTCCGTGGAAGGCAGAGAATAGTCAAAAACAAGCGAGCGAACGAACGAACGAGGTCTCCCTCCCCCCCCCCCTCTTGCTCTGAGAAAAGCATTTGCCTACCCCTGCATTGCTCCCCGGCCAAGTGGATGGACTTCCCGGATTAGGTAGAGCACCTGGACCCGCAGCGCGTCCCTCCCTGACTCGCAGGCGCATTGAGGGGTTGAAAAATCCTTCTCGTATTTGCTGGGCGATGCGGATTGGGGGAGGCGCGGAGAGACGAGGGGAGGGCGCTCTCCTGACATCAACAAAGCAACCGCGTCCCCGGGTCCTTGCACCTCTCCCGCTCTTCCTGCGCGCTCCCAGCGACCAGCATCCGCGGACTGTGCGCAACATGCCTTGTGATGTACAATTTACACTCCGCTCCTCCTCCTCCTCCTCCTCCTCCTCCTCACTCTCCTCCCCGCTCTCAGGCAGCCCAAATGATGCTGAGAGCAAGATTAGTGAAAGAGCCTCAGCTGCCTCACATTACTAAGGCTCTGGGGACCCACAGGCGGAGCAGAGCACGAGGAACGGGGCGGGGGGTGGACGGGAAGGAGCAGCTTCTTTGGGGGGGGGAAGATGCGCTATTTTACAAAGAGAGGGGGGGCGCTGAAGAGGAGGCACGGGGGGCTTCAGTCTGGGGAAACAGAAGGTTGCGCGAGAGCCACTGGTGTAGTGGGCACAGCGCCGCACTGGGACTCGGGAGAGCTGAGTTCTAGCGTCCCTCCGCAGTCAGCCATGAAGCTTACGGGGTGACTTTGGGCAAGTTGCTGTATCTCAGACTATCCTACCTCGCAGGGTTGTGGTAAGGATAAAAGGGAGAGAAGGGGGCACATAAGCCGACCTGGGCTCCTTGCACGATTGTATTTCATTTGTCAGAGAGAGTGTGTCAAGGACGTGTTTCATTTCTCGATTTAAGCTGCTCCGAAGGTTGATGAAAAGGAAAATGGGAAGGACGGAATGAAGATGGTCTTTGCAAAGACAACGGTCTGGGCGAAGCAGGCATGGAGGTGCCGGTGGGCTGGATGCAAACAAAGCAAAGCAAAGCAAAGCCGACAGCGCATGAAGCGCAGCCCCCGTGCGCCCGAAAACTTCACTTCGAATGAGTCTCTCTATAGAAACCTATCCGTCAACCAACCCGCACATGTATTTGCATATCGCTTCGGGGATGGGGGACCAGTGGGCAGAAACATACGAGCATGTCGGTTTTAGAAAGGGTGCCCCCCTCCCCCTTCGCGAAGCTTGCTCGGTACAGGAGAGGGAGATCGGCTCCTTCGCTGAAACCAAGCAAGGGGTGGGGGAAGGGAAGCGTGCAGCTTGTTAAGTGGGTCAGGATTATGCAGGGGCAAGCGTGTGTGTGTGTGTTGGGGGGGGAGAGGGACCGAGGAGTGGGGGCTCAAAAGGAACAGGCGGTCATAGCCAACGCTAAAAACATCACCCCTCCCCACGCGAGCTTCGAGTTACGCAATTCTGAATCGCTTTAACTCAAGGGGAAGAACGCAAGTGGATTGTTCCTTGGCATTGTTCACGCATCCAATAATATCTCTCCACACCCCCCCCCCCGATGGACCAAGTCTCCCTGGCGCGCTGTGCCCACCCCCGCCGCAGCGCCTCGCAAGCCTTCCCTGTGGTGCAGGCGCAGATGAACTCAGCTTGGATGCGGAGGGTCTTTCAAACCCGGGCCAGCACCCTGGGGATCTAATCCCCCCCCCACACACAGGGAGGGGTAGCTATAGCGGAACTCGTGCAAGCAATTCTCTCCTGCCCCCTCCCCGCCTGTCCGCCAATCCCTAATAGTGTAAAGGCTAGGAAGATCACAGCCAGGGATTCCCCCTCCCTCGCGGGGTGGGGGGGGGGGCGTTGCGGAGAAGGCACAAGAAGGACAAAACAAGCAAGGCACCCAGCTTACGTTGCGGGAGGGATCCTGTCACGCGCTCGGGCAGCCTTGACCTTAGCCCGAACTTAGTCCCTGCCAACCCACGTTCCGACATGCGTCAGGATTCAGAGAGCAAATTTCATAATCGCTGAAGGGGGCATGTGTTAGGGTGAAGAGGCTTGCGCGGAGAGGAAACGGGCCTGCTTTAATAAAGCCCTCCCCCAGAAGAGTAAGTCGCATTGAACTCACTTCGCTAGGACTGCACTGAGAGAGACCGCACAAAGGACTTCGTGGCACCGCCAAGGCTAAACTAGGCAGATTCACTTGGGTGTAAACCCCACGGAGGTCAGTGGGCTTTACTTCCTGGAACAACTGTGCCCCGGAATGCGACATAGCCGATTGTGTCCTTTTTGGAAACCGAAGCACTTTTGCTAGGGGAGCAGAGCCACTGGAGAAGCCCCGGGACTTCCTTCTGCGAAGGAATCTTGTTCCGAGAGCGCAAGGCAAGCTTCCGGGGCCATAATCTACTTTGTCGGGCGCACGAGGTGTTCTCACCCGCTGCCTGGACCTGGCAGCTCTGTGCAGAACACAAAACCGACCAGCCAGCGGACAGCATCAACGGGGGCGCCCCGAAGCCCTGAAACATACAGGGGCGTCGTCAGCACCTGCGCTGCTTTCATGCGCGTTTCTGTCTCCCTGCCGGCCAGTCCACCTGCTTTTACAATGAATTCCGCTCAACCATATTTCTGTCCAGCGTTTCTTTTAAAATCCCTTTAATGCACACACGTGGTCAATGCAGTTGTACCTTTTTTGGTTTTGGCAAAACAAAAATACGTTTAAAATAAATGTGACGGGGATGAAGCCAATGTGGCCATCAGTGTGCGTGCGTGTGTGTAGGTGGGAGGTAAGACACACGTGGGGGTGGGCAGAACGTGGCCCACTGAAAACATCAAAGCAAATGCAAAAATAAACGCCGCCTCTTTCAGAAGCTCCGATTTGAAAATAAAAGCGAGTTGACACATACGTAGCACAGCGGTTCGTGTCATTACACTGTGTGCGCTCAGGTTTTAAAAATAGAACCCATAAATAGACTACAACTGCCCCCTATATTTTCATTAGACACATGCACGGCCGCTCCTCCTAGCATATCTGGATGAAATATGCACGGAGGGGAGCCTTGGAATGGAGAGGAAATTGCCCAGAACCGCGGGAACGTGCCTGTGTTGCAGGCGGAGAGTTGCTTACTTGGCCGAGCCAGAACGTTCTGTTCACTTCCATTTTCTCTCTCATACATAAAGAGTCCCGGATATACACCCTCGCTCGGATATACGCCCTGACTCTGCCGACCCTGGCGGTCCAATTACGCGGCCGGTCCTGCTGCGCTATGAAATGGGAAGATGACTGCAGAGCGAACTTTAGTGTCAGAAAGGATTCCAAATGGTTAGATTTCAAATTGCTCTCTTCCTTCCTTCCTTCCTTCCTTCCTTCCTTCCTTCGAAAACGAACACAACATCCTAGGCAAGACGCGGTGCAAAGAAAGAGCAAGGGAGGAGGGCAGAGTGCCTGGAATCTATAGGTCCCCTCTCTCCATCCCCCGCTAGTTGTGATATATATCAAGCCCCGCCACCCCGTCCCCATGTGTGAAGCGGCTTCAGGAACTTGGCATAAATATTAATAAGAGACGCCTGTTCGCCCTATGGAGAAAGATTTAACTCTTTCGAACAACGGGTCCCTTCACCCTAGAGATGCACATAAATCTCCGATTTTCTGTCCGCCCCCCCCCCCCGACCATTACCAGCACGCGCCCGCGCGCCCGAGGAGGTAGAGAGAGTCCTTCCTGCAAGGAATGGCAAATACACGCGTTCGAGGAGGGCGACGTTGGTCGATGTGGTTACCAGGACGGGACGGCGAGAGAAACCTGTGCGAAGCGTCCCTAGGCGGAGAGGTGGTGGCGGAGCTTACACGCGCGCACACATGCACACGCACACGGTCCATTTGTAAGAGATTCGGGCGGGGGGTGCCTGGGACTTGGCCCTTAGGAAACGGGTCGTGTGAAGCTGGTTGCGTGTGGGTGCCGGAGTGTATGTGTGTAATGGGAGGCGGAGAAGATTCCCGCGCGAATTGTAGCGTCTCTTCCACGACCCACTGAAGCCCGAGTCGTGAGGCGCGTGGAGAGGCGGTCTCGCCGAGGTCGACGGTGTCACATCGACCTCAGCGCCGAAACTTCCGCGCTGGACTGGCCGGCTTTCGTTTGCGTGTCGTCTTCCTCGCTGCCTGCCCGCGTGTACCGAAAGACGCGTTCTGTCGCAGAAGCGGAGTCAGACCCGAGTCCTGGGTTGAGCGGAGTCCCCGCGCTCCAGGAGACTTCCGTGAGGCAGGCACGGCTCGCTTCAGCCCCGTGGGTTTCAGTGCGCCTGCTCGAAGTGTAACGAAATATCTGGATCAAACCCGTAACATAGGGAGGAATAAATGTAATCAAACGATTCTTGAAAGGTGAAAGGTACGAATAAATGTTTCTATTCCCTCTTCTTTATCCACCAGCTTTTTATGTTCTGAATTTGCCTATAGAATTTTGGCCAGTGCAGTGAATTGTAAAATATTAATTAAATTGCGCAAGTGTGCGAATTTAGCGATCTATCTATCTATCTATCTTCCTATATATTATGCATAAAATATTTACTTCCTCTTTGGTGCAAAAATTCACCAGATAAGAACAGTGAAGAGCAGGTGGGAGAAAAAAACCCTAAAGCTTACAAAACAGACCGACTGGAGACTACCCTCCCTCTCTCCCAGCTCCCTAAAATTCGCCCTCTTCCCTGATTTTATAGCCCATTTCCTTCTCGCGGGGGGGGGGGTCTTCTGTCCCACAGTAAAATATGTGGGCACAACCCTACACCCAGTTACCTGGGAGGAAGTCTCAACTTCATCGGGCTTACTCCTGAGTAGACATGTGGAGGACTGATCGGTGTGACTTCGTTTATCTTCTGCTGGATTCCAACTTCATTTCATCCCACGCCTGCATCTAAAAGGCGGATGGGTGCACGTCTACTCAGAAGTAAGTCTCTTTGTTTTCAGGGAAACTTGCTCCCAGGTAAGTACGTGTAGCAGATCGCTGCTTAGAACAATTTCACCGGGACTTAGAGGAACGGTGGTTGGTTTGGTTTTGTGTTTTTTTCAACAGACAGAATGAGGGAATTCAACAGACAGAAAGAGGGAATTAATTTCGGGCTTTCTGAAATACACAGATATTCTTGTACTCCCGGCGAAGCAACCTTCTAACGAGGAGGCTGTGTGGACGCCTTGTCTTTTGGAAACGATCAGCGATCAGGTTTCTTGCTCCGGGAAGAATTTTGCTGGAAGCTCCTCTCTTTTCCCTGCCAGCCTCAGTCACACCCGCTCGTTCAGGGCAGCGAAGGAAAGGGGAGGCCGGAGGATCGAAAGCAGCTTTTCCACGGCCCCAAAGCTCGCTCTGCTTATTGCTGCCTCCTGCTATCATTCACACCATGCCCCTCCCCAGCTTATAAAAATCGAATGAATTATATGGAACCCCTCCCTGCACACAACACTGAAATTGGGAAAGGGAGAGAAAGAAAGAACGAACGAACGAAAAAACGAACGAACCCACCTTTGTAAAAGAAAAAATAAATAAATAAATAGACGCGATTGAAAAAAAGTAAAAGAAAGAAGGAAAGGGGGAAAAAGCAGCCCTGGCAAATCTCCTTTTGCCAGAAGCCATGTTCTCTTTTGGATATGATTATTATTATTTAAGCACCCCTACATTTTCTTAATTATACCTGACTGTTCTGGTCCTTTTGTGCATAACAGTCTCCATGGGTGCTTGTGGATGCTGCCCGCCAGCCTTGTAATCTCCATTTTGTTTTGTCGAGATCTATGAGGCCCAGGGAATCTTGATCTTTGTGGATCTGGCTTCTGTCCCATTCCTTTGCGGAATCCCCCCTCAGATAAGGTGTGCAGGAGGGCTGCGGATTAGTTTAATTTCCAGTTTATGATGCAGTCGGAGTGTGTGTGTGTGTGTGTGTGTGAGAGAGAGAGAGAGAGAGAGAGAGAGAGAGAGAGAGAGAGAGAGAGTAGGAGAGCTCCTGGAAGGAGGATTTAGCAAGGGGTAGGGCAGGGCTGGACAGGGGAGTGACTTGCCCTTCCACCACTCTGGGATCCTGAGGCTTGGATCCACAAAGGTGTTAAACTGTAGGCCAACCCTCAATGCAGCTGAGGAGTCTTGTTCAAATCATCAGAAGAACGCCAGAAGGTGGAGTGGATTATGAGGCGAGTATGATGGATTAAGACCTCTGCAGAAACGCCAAAGCTACAACATTCACAGTGCAACGCGTGACAGGTCAACTTAAACATAAGGCACATTCTGTCCCATTGTGCTTACAAGCTAGAAAGTTAATACAGGATTGATTGATTTTATCACATTCCACACTGCGCAGTCACCAAAGTTCTAGATTATGGCCTGAAATGATGATGATTATCATTTAAATACTTGATGACAAAATTTGGAAATGGATGAATCAACTGAAAAGAGTCCTTGAATGAGTCCGATTCCTTGCCCTTTTTCCTGCTCCTGCTTAACATGATGTGACAGGGCTACATTGTCTAAACAAATAGAATAGGCAGTTTGCTTTAAGAATGACTGTTTCTACTTCTGTGCAATTATATTTAATCAACAGACAAATCCACATATACATGTCTGCTTAGAAGTAAGTCCATCTCAGCTGAATGACCTCATTTCCAGGTATGTAGGCATAGGATCACAGCTTTAATTGGGCTGTAGCCCCATATATACATACAATCCCCTTTTTTGGCTAATGGTAATTCCACAAACCATTTTACTCTGGGGTAACAGTGACACAACTCCCAAGCCAGTGTTTGTAGGTGTTATCCATGGCAAGGGACAGTGTGGTGTAGTAGTTAGGGCAGCTTTCCTCAGCCTGGTGTCCTCCAGGTATGCTAGGGAACAATATCCAGTACTTCTGGCCAGCCTGATGGGAGTTGGAGTCCAACACATCTGGGCAAGACCAGGTTGAGGAAAGCTGGGCAAGAATAGCAAATGAGGGCCAGGGAGATGCAAGTGTAAATTCCCAAGGCAGTCGCAGGCTTGGCAGGGCAAGAGGCTTGTCCCGGCATTTAGTCTAACCTGCCTTGCCATGTTGTTGGGAGGATAACGTGGGAGGGGGAGGAAACCCTACATGTTGCCTTGAAGTCCTTGAAAGAAGGTGTCACGCATGTGCATGCGCCATAGGTAGTCACACTTCAAACAGATCTGATGAAACCAAGGAGACAAGGAAGTCGCAACTCACGTAGGTCCCCTCAGTTTCAGGGGGCTTACTCTCAGTCTGGCCAGGTCTGGAGCCAGCCACTCTGTCCCAGTGCAGAGGACTGTTGTCGGCTCCCCACTGGAGCATTCCACACAAACCCACGAGAATGCCAGGCTGTCCCCATCCAGCCTCGTTCCCCTGCTCATCTGGCAACACTCGCCACCACCCTCTCTGCCTCCCAAGGTAATTGCCACAAGAATATGGCTAGGTCAAGCCGTTATTACACTGCCACCTCTTCAGCCACCACCACCATCATCCTCGCCGCCACCACCAAGCTTGCAACCCACCTAAGAAAGCCAGCCAGCCTCCTGCCCTGAGCGGTAAAGACATGAGTGGGTCGGATGATGCTGAAGGGATTACTGATGGTGCTCAGCATCTATTTATGTGTTTCCATCTGCTTTTGGAGAGAGGCAAGGCTTCAGCTCCTATAACCCTTTGCTGTATTTTAATTTTCATACATCTGCATATATTCACAGAAAAGGCTGTGGAAACGGGATGAACAGAGCCATTGTTAGGGGGCAGGCTGCTCGGGCAGGAGCCCGGAATCTTCCACTCAGAGCCCCGAACCTCCAGCAGACTGTCTGCCCCTCCACTCTGCTCTCCCCAGGGTCAGTGCTAGAGACTGTGGCTCAAGCCCACTGAACAAAAAGGAGAAAAAGCTGCATGCATTGGGATTTGCAATTTTGCATGAGTGGCTTTGTGATTTTAAAGGGGTCTCTCTCTGAAGGATTCCCCTATCCGCACAATGGGATATATGCAGAGGGAGAGGAGGGGATTTGCTTTGGGGGGGGGGACAGGCAAAAAGATTTGAGGATGGGGGACAGAAGGTGGTGAAGAGTCCAGAGTTGCTACATGCAAACCCCCAGCCTGGAATGGTTCAGCTTTTGCTGCCTCCATCCCACAACCCCTGCAATGTTCGGTCACTTGGGTTCTGTCAGCTAATAGATTGTCTTCCTTCTGGTTATTTGCTGCTTTTGTTTTCTGCAATTGTTGGGCAGATAACAGGACACATTAATGGAACCTGGTGATCCTGTTTTCATCGGAGATGCATGTTGCAGAGGGATGCAGGTAGATTTGGGGACCTGGCTTAGAGATCCTGCACGGCACGTGATGAGGTTCTTTGAAAGGTCGTAGTGGAGGAATGAACCAGTGAAGTGGAAATGTTCTTTAGGACCACCTTCAGGGCGAGTTAAACAAGCCTTCAGGAATATTAAGGACAAGCAGGTGCTGGAACAAACAGCATGCATCCTTCTCTCCTAACAGAATACGTCTTTTCATCCATCCTTCTGCTTTTCTCATTTTTGTTTCCAGCTGATGCTCAGCATTCAAGGGCCACTGACAAGACACCATCCTTGGTGGGTTGGTTTTCATGTATTTTGCCCCTTTTGCTTTTCTTTTTCGTTTAGATATCTTTGACTTCTGAAAACCTTTCAGATACTTCCCTTGTTTTTCTGTGGCCCATTTGTGCGCTATTACTGCCAGCACCCACCACTGATGCTCCCTCTTGGGCAATAACAGAGCTGCATGAGACAATATCTCTGCATTTATTTCACATTAGAAGCAGATAGACACATGCAGCACATATGCGGGGGCATTCTGGGAGTTATAGGTCTTTATTTTGTCAAAACGTGCATAGGGTGGCACCTTCAGGGCACAGTCTGTGGCTTCCAAACATCACCTGGGAGGCCATAAGATCCTTCAGAGTCCTAATTCTAAGATCCAGGCCAAGCTTCTGTCGTGTCCCCCTGGCAGCCCACACAGAGAGAGCTGCCCTGGCTCCCCTGCAGGGTTGCACCTGCCTGGCAAGGGCACGGGGCCTTGGGAAGGGCAAAATGGGGTGTGCTGGGGGGTGGGAAGGGGGAGAGGCCGGGGCCAAGGGATCGCATCAGTTCCAGCTGGCTCTTCGGCTTCCTTCCTCCCATCACATGCTGCATTTTCTCTGTATGGCTGTTCTCAGAAGCCCAGATTAACAGCCGCATATAGAAAATGCTGGGCAGGCAGTGGAGTGTGGCAAAGAGCCCTCCTGCCATTGGAGGCACATAAGCTTGCAAGTTAAGAGGCTTATGCGCATCTGCCACTGGGCAACTGGATTGTGCCCTGAGTGACCCTTACCATAAATGGGGTGTACCTTAGTGATGCCTAGCCCAAGTCCTATTCAGTGGGTCTACTCTAGGAACGACGAACTCTGGATCCAGTCCCTGAGGTTTAATAAGGGCCTTGGTTCTCCAAACCAAACCAAACCAAACCAAACCAAACCAAACCAAACCAAACCAAACCAAACCAAAACAGATGAGAGGGGCTGGGGGAGAGAAGGAAGGAAGGAAGGAAGGAAGGAAGGAAGGAAGGAAGAAAGAAAGAAAGAAAGAAAGAAAGAAAGAAAGAAAGAAAGAAAGAAAGAAAATATGAAGGTCAATTAACATTCCCTTTTGGTCTTCATAGCTGAAATTCAACAGGCTGGTTATGACCTATATGACTGGAGCCGGCTATGTGAAAGACCCTATTTTCTCATAATGACCCTGCCTGAATTCGAACATGTTCAGAAGAAGTCCCCCTCTATGTCCAGCCCCCATCAGGGGTGCATTTGGTGGGAACACCAGAAAGGGCCTTTTTGGTGCTTGCCCCCAGACTCTGGAACTCCCTGCTAAGGGGAGCAACTCTGTTCTCCTTTTGCCAGCAGGGCCACAAACCACCCTAGACACAGTCTGCCCAGCAGCAACAGCAAACCAGAGGGTCTACATGTATATTTAAATTCGAGCCATGGCTTCTTACCAATTAGCATCTATACATATTTGGTATTTGCATTTTTTTTGCAAATCTGCACGCACTTTTGACTCATTTTTGGTGATGACTTCATGGCCACCCTACATATTTGTAAGTGAGGAAACATAGAATTTCCCTGTTCTTTAATCGAAGTAGTGGATCTGACTTTGGAAGTACATAATTCTAGTGATGGGCTGAACGTGAAGGCTGCCCTTGTTTAAGTCTTTGGACTTCCTTTATGGTGCTGTGGTAGAGAATGAAAGAGAAAATAAAATGGTTTTTCTTTCAACTGTTCAAAGTTCAGTTACTTCCCTGGCTGGTGATACGAACTCGCTTCCGCTTCTAACAAGGAATGGTAGCACTTTGAAAAACTTTCATCTCACATTTCCTTCCATATCTCAAAAAGGCACTTATATTTTAGTTTTGCCACTATGCAAATTCATTTACATTTAATCAACTCTCCACAAGATTAAAGCAGAGAATTCATTTGCTTAATTGTTTCACTTCTTTAAACAATGAGCAGTTCTGAGCCAACTTACCTTGTCAAAATAGTCCAGTGGGTGGGTTACTGGCAAACCCAATCTAAACCTCTCATTGGTTATTTTCATTTCATTTCATTTATGGCATTTATACCTCATCCTTTTTCCAGCAAGGAATGCAAGGTGACTCACATAACCCCCTATTCTCACAACAATCCTGTAAGGTAGGTTAGTTTGAAAGTCACTGACTGGCCAAAATAATCCAGTGCACTTCATGGCCAAATGAGGACTAGATGCCAGATCTTCTAACTCTATATTCAAAACTATAACCATTATGCAAAACTATTTATCCCATAATTAAGATCTCTGCCGTATGTAAAAATTATTCCATTTACGTATATGGCTTTCCATTACCTCCAGGATTCAAAAATTAAAAAGAAGCAGTTGTGACAGAAGGACAGATGGACAGACAGAATACACCTAGGATTCTCCATTATGCCCAGTTGAACACATTTTTCCCAAGCTTCCACCTACACTTTGCTTGTTTATTTAGTGAATAACCACATATATCCCAGCTTTTGATTTCCAAAATGGCTTACAGCCACAATGGGTTACAAAGGCCTGAAAACCCAGAATACAAATCCAAGCAGTAATCAAAATGAATAAAACACATTCATCAAATGGCAGAGCAAAGGCAGGCAACTAAGCATTAATTAATTAAGTGCAAGCAGAACAACCAGCAGGAACAGCCTAATGGGGAAACAAAATCCTTCAAAGAGTTCCTCAAATGGTCAGGGAGCTCAATGGCGCTCAGAAACCTACCACAGAAGCTGTGGCCACAGTGCGTGAAGAGGTCCATGGCGCCTACCGGCATCCAGAGCACCTTAGACTATGCGCCAGCCCATTGTGGTCCCCAGGATAACACTTGGCTATTGGTCATTAAAGAATGAAATCATTCCTTTAAAGAAATGAAATCATTCCTCCATAGTGTGGCCGGGAGGGATGCCTTGCTCAAAGCTGTGATTTCGTGGCAAAGGCGGCCAAGAGTCCAGTGGGGACCTCCCTCCTTTGGCCATATTGCTTTATGTCCTTTCTACACTACCCAAGAACCAAAACTCCCTGGCGATTCACAGCATAAGCCTGGTTTGCACAACACAAGAACCCGCTGTGGCTTATTTTACCCATGGGGGCTGTTGGCAGGCAACAGCAGGTGCCACATTTGCGACCTAGGTTTGCTGTGTTGCTTGAACGCACAACAGAGTTGGAGCTAGGCACAGGAGGCGCTTAATGGAAGCCAGATCCCACTAGGGAAATACTTATGGGACTTGAAATTCAGCAGCTGGGCGTGGAAATCCTACACACTCCTGCTGGCCTCCAGCCTCAGGCCAGCTGGTTGTGTGAATGTAGGTCATGCAAGGATTCGGCTTTCAGGGGGTTGTTTGCAAATAATCCAGGAGTGACACTGGGGGAGACAGCTCAGGTTAGAACTATTGTATGAGTGAACGAGGCAGCCTCCCGGGCAGGCCGGATTTAGGGGCATGGCTTCTGCAGGCAGCATGTCGGCTTGGCCTCTTGCATGGCTGTTGGCAGGGGGAGCTTTCCAAACCTTTTCAGTGGAAAGCCCAGCGCACTCTTGACATGCTTAAGGACAAATGCATCTATGTGACTGCACCTGTCTCTGTGTCTGCCTTCCAAAGGAGCACTCACTGGGTACTGGCTTCAGACTGCAGTGGTGGCAGAACTGGAGGACTATTGATTCCCACTGCACCCCTCCCCATGTGGGGAAGTCACACACACATGAAGTCGCCCCTGCATCACTCCTTGTCCTGGGAAGGGAGATGCTTTTGCGCCAGGGAAAGCAGTGGGCTGGGGGATACGTGTGCAACATGCGGGCAGGAAGTGGGGAGGGGTCAGCGCTCCCTGCTTCCGTCACCTGCACTCACTCCCCTTGGCTGAAGAGCAGCCACACAAATTACCAGCCAGAGAAGCTTGGTTCCCTCCAGATGTGCTGGAAAGCACCTCCCATCAGCTCCAGCCAGCATGGCCCATGATCAGGGAAGCTGATCTGGGGGACACCAGGCCAGAACATCACAGCATAACGTAACAGGCCATTGTAACATGACCTGATGAGCACAGCACACCTTTGGCCCTTGGCTCTTCTGCGAGGACAGCCTCGCCTGAGCCTGGGGTAGTCGCGACGTTTATTTATTTTATTTATTTATTTGGAAATTTATAGGCCGCCCCTTGCCACAAGCCAGGACACAGTGCTTTATTCTACCTCATTCTTAGCAAAACCCCTTGAGGAATAGGATCAGAACCACGCATGCTTTGGAAATGCACCCCCAGGTGCATATAGCCAGAAATCCCATCAAGTTTACTCCCCTGTAAGTGTTTCTACCAAGAGACAGAAACCTCAGAAAACACAGCAGTGGATGAACCGTTGGCTGATTCGCAGTCCTTTAATTCATCCATTCCTCACATAACCCACCAGCTCGTCTCTGAACACCTTCTTCTATGTGGACTGTTTGATCTGAACGCGATAGCCATGAGGCACCTGGGTCCATCCAGTTTCCAGGCTGCACCTATTCAAGCTGAACCAGCGTGGTGTGATGGTTAGTGTTGGACTGGGGACCAGTCCCTACTCCGCTTGGGCCATTCACTCACTCTCAGCCTAGCCTACCTGACAAGGTTGTTGTGAGGATAAAATGCAATGCAGGAGGACTATGTACATAAGAGATGTACATTCAGTGTCGTATGCCAAAAATATAAATGACAGGGCTGCAGTTTCTCTCCCCCCCCACCCCTTGGCTCTTATCCAGAAGATTCAAAGTGGTTCACATCCATCCTGGCTTAGCCCTCCCCTTTCTTCTCTCCCAGACCGCTATGGTGGTTGTTTTTCATCAAAAGAACATTTCTAAACCAATGTTCCCTCCCCTTTCCCTTTCGTCACTCTCAGATGAAGAACAGCGCACTCTCCCACCCGTATGCACTCCCAAAGCCCGAACACCTCACCTTTCTCTAACACGGTGGGTCCTGCTCATCAGGCACTGGGGTAAATTTGCGTGCATGCGTGTGTGAGACTGCCAATTATTTAAGGCAGAAGTGAGCTGGCAAAACTGAGGCTGTCATACATACATCATGAGAAGGCAAGGCTCCCTGGAGAGGACGATCATGCTAGGGAAAGCCGAAGGTAGAAGAAGAAAGGGAAGGTCAAATACAAGATGGATGGACTCCACAAAGGATGCCACTGTCTTGCATTTGCAAGAGCTGAGCAGTGCAGTCAAGGACACGATGTTTTGGAGGGGCTTCAATCTGTTCTCATTAGGCTATTATAGGGGTTCCCTGCTCTTTCAGCTTTCTTTTTCCTATATAATTTTTGTGCTCCTTCATACCTGGGGGATGTCAAGGTCCACCACCTTCATCCTGTATCAGTACCTTGATCCCAGCACCCAGCAGGCACCAGACCAGACCATACCCTACCCCTACCCACTTCTTGACTTAAGCTGCAACCTTATATGGGACAAATTCCCATTAAACCTGGTGGGACCTCCTTCCAAGCAGACATGCATTTGACTGTGGTTTTAGTTTATCATTGTGCACCTAGATTAGCATTCTTGGAGGTGTCTTGCTGGAGGGTCCGGATGCCACTCCGGTTCTGTACTCTGTTCATTTGGGAGTACATCCTTCTGGCCTCAGTGGGGCTTTCTTCAAGACAGACAAGCACAGTCGGGATGCATCTTGGGCCCTGCCACTCTTTCTCAGCTGATGCTGCATCAGGCCTGAGACGGCACGCCAGGGCTCCGTCCCCCTTCCGCACCCCCTTCCTCATCCTTCAAATAAAACGGAGATGCAGGAATGAGGGCCGGGGAGGGTCACAGCTGCAGTTCTTATGGCTTAATTTTATGAGATGTCACTTAATGAGAGGATTTTGAGGCTGGGGCTCAGGCAACAATGGCATTTCTCTGATGGGACAGCGCATGCAGGGCTGGCTGCTTGTGGCTTGATTGTTTCAGCTTGCGTGGATTTTCATGGGCAACTGCAAGGCTCATTCGGCCAAGGAAGGTGTGAGAAAAAGCTCTCAAATAAAAATAAAATGCTGTGGCACTGGGCTGCCTGAACACCCCTGAAATGGAGGAGCAGACACATAATGCGCAGGCAGGTGTGTGCATGCGCGCACGCACACCACCAGCTACAGAGTGCCTGTTTGGATGGGTGAACCGGGGCTTTGAGGAGAATCAAGGTGAAGGGAGAGTCCCAGTATGGATTCTCTTTTCATCCAGTTCAATGCAAATCACAAGACTGGCTTTAGGGAATGCAGGGCGATCTGATCTGTTTTAGCTGGCCAGCACAGAAGCAGAGGGAGGGAGTGAGGGGAGAGAGAGAGAGATTCTTTTTACGTGTGTTCAAAAACTTTCTAAATTTGCCATAATTAGAGGAAAGAGTGACCTAGTTGTACAGGGCGGTCTCCAGAAGGTGGTACAGGCATTTGCTACAAAGTTCCATGGCAATTATGCCAGGGGCTTCCTCTAGAGTCAGAGTGCTTGATTGATTAAATTTCATGCATTTCAACATCTGCATGGAACCGCTGAGGACGTCACTGGGGATGTGAGCTGTGGTGTCATCCATATGTCGATGACACCGACCATGCCTTCTCCTTTCCCCTTTCCGTCTGACTGAGGTGAGGCCACAACGTCCTGCATCCATGTCTGAGAGGAGTCATGGGCTGGACGAGGACCAGCCCAGTAAAGCTCAGTCCAGGCAAACTGGAGTATTGTGAGCAAATGATTTGCCCACACAGTTGCAATGGAAGTTATTGTTGCTATTATTTTTGTTTACATTCCACCTAATAACTCAAGCTTTCTGGTAGGTTAACAGCAATGAATAAAAATCAATAAAACACTGTACACATGCAATGAAATAGCAGATCATGCCATATAACATTGCAAACCATTTAAAACAGAGTCCATACGTTCAAAAGACTGAAGCCGCCAAATGCCATCAGAAGCCTCGGTGTGCAGGGCAGTCCTAATCTGGCCCTGGAGAGGCGGCAGGGTTGGCCCCAGGCAGGCCTCCTGGGGGAGCGTGTTCCATAATCAGATGCTCAACTTTTTCTGGTGAGGATTGCCCTCTCCCCAAAGCAGCAGATGCACCGCATGCACGTGTGCCCCGGTGTGCAGGGGCTCCGTGTATCACCTGCGATCCTGTCTAAACACCTGCGAACCTGTCTAAACAGAGATGGCCGGATGACTCCTCCCTGCACTCTGGCAGTTTCCTGGTTGGATTCCTGCAGGGCAGCGCCTCCGGGGATTGCTCTGAAGATGCTTCAGAAACGTCCATTAGCGCCACTCGTGTGAGCTGTACAGGGAGCCCAGACATGGGCTATTGTGGCCACATACAAATAGAAATGATAGGTAGGTAGGTAGGTAGGTAGGTAGGTAGGTAGATGACAGACAGACAGACACCGACTGAGACTGGCCAATGCTCTTAAGCAGCATCAGAGCTTTTCCAGTCAATTTCCTGGCTCAGTTCAGGAAGGCTCTCAAAGCCTTGCCACACTCTGACCTCAGTGTGGCCACACGGGTCCCTCTAAAGAGGCAAGGAGGACATTTGACCCCTCAGTCCAGCCTAAAGGTGCCTTGCGACACCACTGTTCTTTCCTGGGCAGCCACTTCCAGCATAAATGGGAGATAAAGCCTCTCGCCAGCTCTGGCCTCAACACGCCTCGCTTTCAACTGACTTCACGTTTCTAGCGTTGCCTCTCCCTTCAGCCGGCGGGCTGCCTTCGCCCAATTTTGCAGCAGCCTGCAAGGGTGACACCCTCCTGGTGGCATCGCACAGAGCATAACAGGCTCTGCAGTGCAGCAAGGACGAGGGCGGAGCGACTGCCTTCAGACACCAAACACCTCGCACTCCCAGGCTCCTTCGCCAGACTCGGGCAGGAGAATGTCTTTCACCGCAACATCCTGCACACACTGACCAGGGAATGAGTGCTGCGGACATCAGGAAGGAGACTCAAGGAAGCTCCAGCTCTCATCGGGGCTCCGGTCTGTGGACAGGATCTGTCAGCCAGATTCCTGCTCCTCTCCAGCCATCCGCTGCCTTCCCTGGCTCAGCATCCTTACTCAGCAAAATGGAAGGGGCTGACGTAATGAGTTCCGGAGCAGCGACCGACATCAGCTCTTTGCGGAGGCCTGGGCGGCCCTGACCGTGGCTGCTGCTGACACAGCCCACCAGAGGCCCTCTGAAGGATGGCACGGGCCACCTCGGCCCTCCCTGCCCTCAGGAGGTGCAGTGCAACAGCTCCCATGATCCCCAGTCAGACTGGCCATTGCACGGCGGAAGCCAGGAAGCCTCACATGCAACCTCAAGCATACAAGGTGGCTTCATGAAAGTGGGCTGTGGATGATGGGAGTTGTGCTGTGACACCACTAGAAGGTACTGGATTGGGGAAGGCAAAGCCAGACTTTCTGTCTTTGGTCTGCCCGGAAACAGATCAGGCCACCGCAGAAATGTCAACCTCCTTGACTTCTCCTTGCAGAATGCCACATGTTGAGGACTTCTGGTTGTGTCACTCCCCCACCCCAAATGCAAGCCCTCCGCCGTGTCGCTGGGGAAATAAAACGTTGCCACTAACATTAGCTCTTCCTGTTCTTTTTGGCACAGACAGAGAGGTACAGCACAAGGGTTGTCCTCTCACTCACAGACTCTCATTACACGGCGTACAGTTAGCCATGTGAAGGCCCAGACCAAAATGGGAAAAAGCAGTCTTCTGATTTAAAAAGGCAAGCAACACCAGGTGTGTGTGTTTTCAGGAAAAGCAGACAAATGTTTTCTGCCATTTTCCAGCTTTGCTCTTGGTCTTCACATCTCGAGGCATTTGGTTGTCTTAGGGTGGCAAATGGGAAGCGGCTGCACAGGCACCAAAACGAGGCTGCACCACCCCAAAGCGAAAGCAGCGTCAGCCCTTGTTGCTGTGCCTTGGTGGCGGAGTGTTGCCCTGTCCATGCTGGATCAGCCACCGGGCCTTGTAACCTCACAGTTCTTGGGGGTTCCTCCACAGCTCACCTTCCCTTTGCCTGCCCTGAGTTGAAATCCAAGGACTGCCTGCTGCTGAGGGAAGAGAATTGCCCTATGATATGTCAACATACTGAGTAGTTCAAAATGCGCCCCCCCCCCCCCGCCCCACAGCTACTGGGCTTGACAGCAATACACTTTGGTAGCAACTTGAAGCCAATCGGAAACCTAAGCGGAATGAGCAGTACACCATGACATAATTTTGAACACTACTTGTTTGGAACGTGGGGACACTTTTAAATGCTTCCCAGAGATGCCCCCTCCCTGCAAAATCAAACCACCCCCACTCCTGTATATAGTCAAGTAGCAGATGCTGGAGAGTGCTTTCCTTAACCGTTCTTTCTGATGTCTTGATTAATTCATTCAAGGAAGGTTTAAATGTTTTGAAATGAAAGAACCTTCAAGGCAGGCATGCCCTTCTGCATTCTGAATTGATATAGTCAGGCAGTGGAATCAACAGCCTGGTGTAGTGATTGGAGCCCCAGTGCAGGACAGGGGTAACTCATGCCCCCCCCACCCTTTAACCTACTCACTGGGTTGTTATGGGTATGGGAGCAAGAATGGGATAACAATGAAATAAGTCCAGAATTTGCTTTTTTCATTTTTCAGTGCACACACAAGCACCTTTGTAGTCTTAGGTGTGCATTAGAAATGATTTAATCCCCACATATATGAAAGAGACCGAAAATGCAGTCCTCTGCATGGCTGCTCAGAAGAAAGACCCTGCTAATTACAATGGGGTTTCTTCCCAGGGAAGTGGATATAGGATGGCAGCTTTCTAGGGAAGCAGACAAAGGGGTCTGACATCTGAAGAAGGCAAAGGCAAGCACATGTGAGTCCATGAGAGCTAACGAATCTGTTTCAGGCAAGCCCCAAGAGGCCAAGGGGGGACAAAAGAGGGTTCCCAGTAAATGGAGACAGATGAAGCATAATGGAAAGTCAGGGAGATCTGAAAGCAAACCTAAGATCATTGCTCCCGTTCATTTTCCTGCCTCTTTCCCTAGGATTAACATTTCTCAGTGCTCTCAGAGGGTCTCTCCCCAATCTCAGGCACAGGGCATGGGAAGGAGGGTGTGGGGCCTGAGGTTGCAAACTGATGTTTGCACAGTGTGCATCAGCTGCATGGCATTTAATGCAGCTGATGAAGTGAGCACTGGTCCTCGAAAGTTTATTATGGCATAATAAAATGTGTTAGTCTTTAAAGTGCCGGAAGTCACTTTGTCGTCTCAGCTGCATTGGGTAGTAGCATGGCTAACCCCCCCCCCCCAGAACATAGTCTAGTGCAAGGGTCAAACGTGTGGCACCCACTTTATTTTATACTATTATTTATTTATTAATTAAATTTACATGCCGCCCACTAGTCCAACAGGAGTCTCTAGGCAACAATCAATATTACAAATGCTAAAACACAATAAAACACAGTACAATACAAGAAAAGCAATTATCCATGAAAATTAGAATCCCGTGGCATCTTGTCCAGAGGTGGGTGTGAAATTGTGGGATCTGAGAGGCGATGTGTGATGGGGCGGGGGTGGGGGGGCAAAGGTGCAGATGGCAAATTTTGCATAAAAAGCCCAGACGCTGGTTCAGCACAGCCACTGCCTCTCCTGGGTTTGATGAAAAAGGGAGGTGAAGCTGAGTGTCATTGCTGCCATATTGATGATGCCTCAGCCCAGGCCTCCAGATAGCCTCCCTCAGCTGCTTGTTTCACGCAGATGTTGAACAGCATGGGGGACAGAAGAGAGCTCTGTGGCCCCCCTTGGGGTAGCTGGCACAGAGCAACAGGCCCCAGCACCAGCTTCTGGAATTGGCCAGTCAGGTAGGAGCAGAACCACCGCAGTGCAGTACCTCCTATTCCCAACCCAACCAAACTATCCAGAAGATAACATGGCCGAGAGGTCCAGGAGCATCAACGGGATGCATTTCCCCATTGTCTCTCCCAGCAAGGTCATCCCACAGGGCGGCCCAGGCAATTTCCACCCCAAAACCAGGCCCAACTGACTGTTTCATCAAAGCATGCTTAAAGATACTCGGCCACCCATCCAGCTAAGCACCTTACCTAGGAGGGGAATGTTGGCAACTGGCCAAAATTCTCCACGTCCTCTGCATCCAAGGCAGACTTTTTAAAGACTAGCTTAATCACAGCCTCTTGTAAAGACGCTGGCACCACTCCCTCTTTCAAAGAGGCAATTGCAGCCTCCTGGATCCGGGTGCAAATCCCTTCCTTAGTTCTAACAATGAGCCAAGATGGGCAAGGGTCATGCACAGAGGTGGTAGGATGGACTTGACATGTACCTGGCCCACATCCTCAGGCCTCAAAAACTGAAACTCATCCAACAAAACTGGACCAGACGGTTGACACGAGGTGACTGACACAAGGTGAGGCATGGCAGGGAATCCTTTCCAGTGTCTGTCCTTGTGTTTTGACTCGCTATTATTAAACAATTGGGTGTCAGGCTCCATTGCTGCACTACTGAAATCGCCTTTGACAGAGCCTGCTCTACATTTCGCCAGCCCCTAATCTGGAATATATTGTAAACTGGAGCATGTGAGCTGCTTGCGGGAGGCTGGAAAACAGCGGTGTGCGAAGCATTCTCCTCACTGGGCTGTTTTGGTGCCTGGCCGGGATGCGGGGCCTCCCTTGCGCCAGCCAATTGCCACAGATGCCGGGCCGCCGCAGTGCAGCACTGCTTGCGTCTAGCAGCGGGGAATCGTAACTGGCCTGACCTTGATTGATTGGGATCCAAATCCACTTGACAGCAATTAATTTTGGGAATTAACTGCCTCCCTTCCTCTCGTGGCCATGGCCTCCTTTCTCACCCTGCACCCTGCCCGCCCCCTCTTCCCCACCACCCTGCCTGGCCTCTCCGCACCCAGGCCTGGCCCAAGCAGATGAGAATCTAATCAATATTTGTAATTCATTTCTTTGGAGCACGAAGCCATCAATCATGCTCCCACGGCCCTGGGGCCCTCCCCTCCTCCAGTCCTGGTGAAAGCAGGAAGGATGGGATGGACACAGCGGAGCAGAGGTGAACCGAGGGGTGGGACTCAGGCTGCAGGGAGGGGGGTTGCTTTGCAATATCGTGGCTCCGCGTGGGATCGTGCTGTTCAAGGGCTCAGATGGAAGTGCCCGCTTTCCCCTTTCCTCCTGGGCAAGGATTTTCTGCAGTGCTGAAAACGGCTCTCTGCCCTGCACTGCCCAGCAAACTCGCCTGCAGGGAGGCCCACCTGCAGCCAGGTCTGCGTGGCTTGTAGAATCAGGACTTTGTTCTCTTCCCTGCATGTGAGGAGACCACCCATTTGACCAGCCAGGGAGGGGAAGAAAGAGGCAGCCATGGTCAGAACAAGATTTTGTTTTAAGTGACTACCTAGCAGTCTAAAGCAGGGACAGGCAATCTTCTGGGGCCAGTGAGTCTATTTGGATGTTTGGGATCCTGTCCTGGACACCACCACAGAATGGCTGCCCTGGCAGCCGCCACCCCCCCCCCCATTGCCCCATCTTCATTTCCTAAGATGCATCCAACCTTGCTGTGCAGCTCAGCAGAATTCATGGGACGTGATGAGGGCAACAACGGGAGGCCTTCACTTTGCATGGAGCCATCCCAACTGCCAATGAGAAAATGGGGTACTAAAAAAACCCGGGGTACTAAAAAGGCAGCCTGTGAGCTTAAGCGGACTCTGGGGGATGGTGGAGGACAGGAAGGCCTGGAGGAATGTTGTCCATGGGGCCGCGATGGGTTGGACGCGACTTCGCAAGTAGCAGCAACAACATAAATCCAACCATCGAACACAAAGGCTGGAGGAACAGGGACTTTGTAGGGTGCCCAGGAGGCACCCCAGGCTGCACTGGGCCCCGAAACAGCACGTTGCCCACCCGTGAACTGAAGACTGCAATCCTGTGCAGACCCACCTGGGAGCAGCACAGCCTAATGGATTCAATGAACGTGCTCCCTGACAGACATGCGCAGGGTGGCCAAGCAAGCATTTTTCAGAAGGACCACCACATTCAGAGACTCGGCTTTGACCAAGATATCAAAAGTGGAGATGCTTTGATACAGGGGGCATTCCAGAGGCCTGGGATCAGGTACTCCAGAGGCTAGGGAAGGGGGCCTTGAGGTTGTCAGGATACAGCATATCCTAATGGTGTTCCAGCTTCCTTCCCTCCCTGTCTGAAGGTGCTCCAGACCAGGGATATAACCATTGTGCCACAACACCACAGTTAGTGAGGTTGCTACATTTTTTTTCAAAAACATGACACTGAGGCCTGCCACCCTGCTGATAATTTCTGGAACCTTCCTCCCAGTGCCAACTCCAATGGAGACTCAGAGGGCAGCAGAGATGGGCAGGGCCTTTTTGGTGGTCGTCCCTCAACTGTGAGTGATCTCCCCACCAAGGCTCGCCTGGCACAACTTTTGGTGCTGGGTTAAGTCAGCCCACTTGCGGAGGCATTTAAAGATGTGTAAAGTTGTCTCATGGCTTAATGGGTATTTCCTTGTGTATTGATTTGAATAGGTATCTTCTATACTAAATACTGTTTAGCTGTGTTTTCTTTAATTTGCTTTTTTAAACATTCATATTATGGGGGAAATTGTGTTTTCATTGTATCAGAATCCTGCAGGAACTGTTGTAAACCACCCAGAGAGCTTCAGCTCCAGGCAGGATGGAAGCTCAATCAATCAAATATTCCAGCAAGTGCCTGTTGGTGGATGGGTGGTGGGGACAATGAGTTTTCCAAATAACAGTACCGTATTTTTTGCTCTATAAGACGCACTTCCCCCCCCCCTCAAAAGTAAGGGGAAATGTCTGTGCGCCTTACAGAGTGAATATGTGAGTGCAGTAAGTCTGTCAGATGTGCAGCCCATGGGGAAGTGATGGGGAATGTGCCTGTGATGATGTGCCCATTGGATTCAGAATATTTTTTTTCTTGTTTTCCTCCTCTAAAAACTAGGTGCGTCTTATGGTCAGGCGCGTCTTATAGAGCCAAAAATACGGTATATTGTTGTTCGTTCCTGTTCTTCCAGTTCTCTTTATATTCATGCAGCAAGTGGTTCGGTTTTCACGCAGCTCCGCTTGCCCCATGCAACTAATTGCTCTCCTCACCCGCTGAGGAACAGCACCTGCTACTTTGCTTGAGGAGGCACTGGGTTATTGACGGCTCTGCAGTCTTGCGCCCCACTCCTCCAGCACTCGGACCTACAACCGATTGTTTCAAACTCTGATCCCAATCACTGGGCATCCCATGGAATGCCTGACAGACCACTGAGCTCCCCATGGATTGCATTCCCTCTCTGTCCCCCTTGGTCCTCCCGCTGATATTCCAGTGTCCTTCATGGCAAAACTTTTCACATGGTAACAAGTGGGGGGGCGGGTGTGAAGATCACTCTCCTCCTGCCTTGCTGGCAACAGCCAGTTACTTGAATGCCTCTGAGATTGGAGGCTTTCATCCAATAAGAATGCAATACTGGGCAGGTTTGCATGGCGCAACAAGGCAGAGGGGTTCCTTGCACAGGATGGTGCATCGTGTTGTCTGAAGCCTGTCATGGTATCTCAGCATGGTACACTTGGTTTCAAGAAACCACAACAAGAAACAATGATCTGTTCTATGGTTTGCGTGTTTCACCATGGTTTCTCCAGTTGCCTGAACCCAGCATTGTGGTTTCCAAAGTCCTTTTATGTAGTTACCAATAGATTCTGCAGGAGATGCTCCAGCCATCCAGCCAGGGATTGAATTTCAGGCATGGTGGCAGATGGGATGCATGCCAATGATGGGAGAACTAAACAAGGAGAGTGGAAACCATGCTGGGTCAGAAACCACTTGACTGTATGTGAGGCACATCCAGGGAAAAAACCATGCACCATGGAGACCACATAGTTGCTTGTCCTGACGTGTGAACCTAGCCATTGTTTAAATGTGTTATTTCAGCACATGTTTTTAAAAACTTATTTTAAATAGTTTTGGAAAGGCAGGGCACTGCATCTCCTCTGAGTTTCAGTCTGCACATCAAAGGGCTTCTCCAGGCACCTAGTTGGGGATAGAATTCAGCACCATGGATAGCTCAGGAAAGTCCTGGCAGAAACCCAGGATTTAATCAGTTAATGGTTAAAACAAGAAACAGCACGTTGATTTTGCTGGGAAAGACTTAAAAACCCAGCAGGACTTCTTCAAACCTGGCCAGGCAAAGCTGAGCACTTTGGATCAGCACTCTTGCTGCCGCACCTCCGTCAAGTGCAATTCCCAAGCCATTTTCAAAGCCAGATCCACATGCGTTGCATTGCAATAGGCTGCCCTTCCTCAACCTAGTGCCCTCCAGATGCCTTCAGGACAGATAAAAGAAAGCAGTTAAACTATGACATTCATTCCCACAGTATGTTCAAGAGCGAGAGATCAGAGGGATGCCAATTTGGACTGTTTTAAAAGGGGATTGAAGAAATGCATGGGGGACAAGCCCATTGATGGCTGCTAGTTCATTAATGCTTCTGGGTTGCCTCCAGGAACAGAAGCAGTGTCCCTGTGCAGACCACTTGATGGAGAACATGGGTAGAAGGGTCCTGCTACACTCACGTCCTGCTTGTGGGTTTTACATAGCAGTTGGCTGGCTACTCTGCACACAAGTGCAGGACAATGTGGACAGCATGGTTCTTGCTGAACCAACGTGGTTCTTCTTGTGTTCTTCATGTGGCCCAAAGACCATGAAATGCAAGGGGTAGTGCTAGGTCTTTGACATTTCTATATAGAAGCTGAACGTACACAAGTGAAGAATTGTGTGGGCCATTTACAACAGCACCACGAGACGATAGTGCTCTTTCTAGCCATGCTGGTTTAATGCATGATATGGCAAAGAGAGCTCAGGGCCAAACTACATATTACACACGCCATGACTGATATTGCTGTGGTTTTGAAAACAAACAGCTTACACCAAGCAGGAGCTGAACTAGATAATGTCCAAGCACCCTTCCTGTGGAATCTGATGGCTTTAAATACTGTCTGCTGAGATCTGCTCAACTCTTTCCCTGCTGGATCTTTCCCTGTTAAAATTAAATCTCCTGCCATGCCCCTCTCAAATTACTGAAAGGCGGGATTATGTAAAGCCACAAATTCCAATCCTAATCCCCCTCAGTTTTAAGCAAATATCGCCCCCCTCCCATAGCCCCTTTAAAATATTAGCGAAGGGGAGTGCCATAAAATGATGGCATTTGCACCCCTCTGATCTCTCTCTTGTAATTCAAGCACCATTCACACACAAAACAGATTTTTCACCTGTAGGAGGAGAGGTTCAGGTCCCAGTACCTTTTCCACTGCAAGGGGAACAATTGCCTTTGGGAATTTTGAATGTAAAAATGCCCAGCAGGTGAAGAGTTAAGCAGTCCCTCCCTGGGATGATCCATTGCTCAAGACTGCAGTGCCCAAAATCTTGTGTACATATTTGTATGTCCTAGAGTGTGTGTGTGTGTGTGGGGGGGGGGCGTGTTTTAAAAGCAAATTTTGAAACACAGTTTCACAAGACTGCTGGAACATGCAGCTTGGCTCCCAGTCTTGGCTAAGGCCATGTTGCCTAGAAGCAAATTTGTGCATGAACTCAGCTTCAGAAATTCAGGTTGAAATCTCACTGTGAAGCTGGTTGATGCTTGGTGAGCAAGGCCAGCCTCTTTGGGGCCAAGGGGGACCGGGACACTCCCAACTGATTAGTGAATGTGATTTATTGATAATATTTATATCCCACCTTTTCTGTCAGATTTATGTCCATTCCTTCTCTTCCATAGATAAGAAATGGATTGTTCTATGCAAACAGTAACACTAGCCCACCACACTTTGCCACATTGTCCTTCTCATTCACAATTATTCAGATTGTGGGACAGCTTGCAGTCTTCAGGTCAACCAGATGGCTCGACCATGTGCCAGAATATTCATGCTAACTTAGGGCCATGTTCCCTCTGCTCCCACTCCCACAGGCCGCCCCTCTAGGTGAGATGCATAACTGGAGGATAAGCCTGCCAATGGGTTTTGTTCTGATGGTTCTGTGCTACCTCCAGGTTCAGAGGCAGGATGTCTACATATGGACGCCGTTGGCTGGGGAGCATGAGCAGGAGGATGCTATTGTGCTTGTCGCCTGCTTCCAGGCTTTCCAGAAGCAGCCGCTTGGCCACTGGGTGAACAGAATGCCAGACTAGGTGGACCATTGGTCTGACCAAGCTTGGCTCGTCTCATGTTCCTGTGCCATTATGATAAGGGCGTCTTCATCGTCAGAACCCATGGGAAGGAAGGCAGTCTACCAGCTACCATATCACCATAGTATTGCTCCTGAATCAGTCCATACAGACTAAAGTTTGAAAGCCACTGTGCAATTATACAAAAGTCCTATGAATATCTTCCTAAATCAGAAACCCACTGGCTTCCAGCTGCCACCAAAGGAATGCTACACTATCTGAGAGAGATGGTGTAAACTGGTGTCCTGCAATGGCAGGGGGTTGGACCTTAGGGCCTTCATGGACCCTTCCACTTCTACCATTCTATAATTCTGTGATCCACTGTTTGCCACCAGTTCCCATAATATTGCGCCTGCAGTGGAACTTGGTCCAGTTTGCCAGGCAAGGATTCACATCTGAGGGATTTACATCAGGCCATAGATATTGCTAGGCACTGAAAATATTTCAGGAACAGGTTCATGGAATTTGCCTATGCAAACACACACATGTATATGCAGGTTTAGAAATTACTTAATAACTAAATTTCACAAAAGGCAGTGAGCCAATACATCTCTCCTCCAAAAAACCTTGAGTACAACAAATTCTTCCACTAAGCTGCCCCAGATCACCCCAAATCAGTAGACCTAGACATTCTGAAAAATACAGTGCCCTTTCAGTTAAATGTAGCAGTCAAATGATAAGGCCAAACTGGTACCCAGGAGTAACTTTCTACAAGATCAGGTCTGAAGAAAAGGTGGCAGTGATGGAGATCCCACCTAAAAGCCAATCATCCATGGTCTTCTAACCTATTTTAGAAAATAGAACTTCTTCCGCAAAGCCCTTCCTTCACTCACAGAGAGCTTCCAAACCTAAAATAGCTATTCAATTAACAATGCACAAAGATTCAGAATCAAGGACTGAGCAAAAAAAATCTAAGGTCACCTCTGTCATCAGGTTTACACAGGCAACACTGCAGCAGGACCTAATCATTCCAGCCAAAACATTCATTAAAGGTGCATTCACCTCCACTTGTTCCAATGTGATCCATGCCATAGCTCTCTTTTCGTACATTTGATTTCAGGACCACAGGAGTTCTTTACCTTTACCAAAACTAAGTAACTTTAGTGGTGCCCGAGACCACCTTCTGCTTTTAGACCCATCTAGCCCTGTGAGTATGCTTAGATTGGTTCCACTCTGGCAAAGTTCATGAATTTGTGCTTGAACTGGTAAGAGTTTTTTTAAAAACACATACTATATTTACATGTTTCCATATATAATTAAGAAGTGGGCTTTCCTGAAATTATTTTCCCTAAAATAAATGTGAGGTTTTTGGAACCGTAGGTGGCAATACTATGCTATTGTATATTAGTCAATCGATCTGAGAGGCTTCAATTGTAAAAAGTGTGTGTGTGCATATAAGCCTTTGTCTGTAAGTGTATAATTTTAGATCTTTCTGCACATTAGACCACTGGGGAGGACCTTAGGTCAAAATATATTTGGTGGTGGTTACGTCAGGTATCAGAGGAATTCCTGGGCAATATGTTTGCCAGTTGTCTGCAGTTTACGACTGAATGTTGAAGCTTGTATAGATAAACTCACTCTAGTTAGCCAGTCGTAATAATGCACTTTCACCACCGTGTTCATTGCTCCCTGTTCTTGTGCTGGGACCTATTTTCTTGTTTCTCTTGTTTTGCTTTGTGGATAATCCCATCTAGGAATGGTATACTTGAGCTCATCAGAAATGGGTGCAATAGGCACGCCAGCCCTCAGGCTCTGCCCTGGCATGTCTGTGCAAAGGGACAAAACACCCACCCATGTCACCTGGCAGGACCCTGAGAATTGCTGCTGTATCCTACAGCAACCTCACCCAACATGATGATGTCCAGATGTGTTGGACTACATCGCCTATCATCCCCAGCCAGGCTTTGAGATTGTCGGTGACTGATTAGCACACAGGAAAGCAGAGGATGGGAGCCATGCTCCAAAGGAGGCAGGATACTTCTTTTCCCACCTTTCGATGGGGTTCCTATTTCGTGCACTGGCACTTGAGATGGAACATGCCTTTGCCCCATTGCTTTGCTTTTTCTTAATTCAGGGCCGAAGGTTACATTTCAGCTGGCGAAGGATATTTGATCAAAGCCCAGTCAATATGTTTAAAATGTCGAGCTTATCCTATTTAGCCAGAGGGAAGCTTGCCTGAATTCAGTGCACCTTCTCCCTTGCACAGAACTGTAGCCCTGCTTGGTAAGGCAAACTGCAAAATTTTGTTAGTGGCTCCGTTGTTTGGGATGCCTCTGCATCTGATGGAGATTTTGACTCGAGCAGTCGCTCCTTTGAGAATTAATAGCAGAGCAGCAGGGCAGATACAGAGGACTCCGACGCACCAAGGCATGGCTATGGATCGTCCTGGGGAAGGTCCCGCAAGAGCTGCCACACCAAACCCCTGCACACCAGACTGGACGGTGGGCCACAGCTCATGCATGCAGAGCAGCTTTCCTCAACCCGGGGCCCTCCAGGTGCTTTGGATGACACCTCCCAATATCCCTGACCTTACTGGCTGCGGCAGATGGGAGCTGGTGTCCAAAAGATACGGAGGGCACTGGGGTGGGGAACACCGTTCTAGACTGCATCCCAAACAGCCAGTCCACACACAGCAGGCACGATGCACAAGCACAAAGCCGTGAGCTGCAAAGGGCCCGAGACGGGATGCTGCAGATAATGTGCTTCCATTTTCATTCATTAGGCATGAGTAAGCCGGGCGCATTTCACAGCTGTGCCTGGCCTGACCCCTGTGAGTTATGGATGACCGCATAGGTTGTCAAATCAAGAAGCGTATTTATTACCCTTTCTTCCACTGAGGATCGTCTGGTCACCATCCTATATAATGAAGGAGAATACCTTAATGAAGCCCAGGCAGAAATCTCCTAGCTGATGCTGCATCTTTGAACCTGAGCAACTGTAGCTTAGTGCAGTAAAGCAGTAGAGGTGCAAGAGTCTACCCATGCTACGCGCGCACACACACACACACACACACACACCCCTACCTTTCCTATTCCATTCATTCTCACTTTGTGGGTTCCCTTCTTCATCAGACCTTTATTTGCATCCGCCACGGGCCTTACAAATGTACAGAATATTTGTAGCATACAAATGTACAGAGATAAAAACAGATAAAATATACTAAGCTAAGATTACCTTAAAACATGATTTATGTTAGATACCAATACAAACTTAACACATAATCCATTGTACATGGCCTCTTGTCGCTTTGTGGAGTTGTTTTGACCAGAGTTCCTCTGCACTTACTTAGTTCTTTCAAAAATGAAAATTATTTACAAAATTAGAGCTAGACAAATTTGCCTCCAATTGGTTCTGTTTTTCGGGTGGTGGCAGTCGCAGGAGAATAATGAATGTGTTTTCATATTTGCCCTGAAATGATGACTGTAAGGGTTCAGTCAGCCTTCTTAAACCTTAAGCAGGATTTGCAGACTTTCTGGTAATTCTCATTGCATTTGTGTATCACGTTGGGATCCTAATGAGGGCTTCCAGCACTGCTTACAAACTAGTACAAAGCCCAACCACATCAAAGCACAACACTGAAAACAAAGACCTTAAAACTTTTCATCACATAGTACAAAACCATTTCTTTTAAAAGTTAAGTGGAATGAAATGTTTTCACTGTACGCTGTCTGGGATGGGATCAGTCTCATGTTGAACTATTGCTCATGAGCATCCCAATTTTCAAAGCATGTAAGGTCACATTCCTAATTCAGACTTACTTGGAAGTAAACCCTCATTGAATATACAGTATATAGGTAAGTTTTAAAGGTATTTTAAAGGGGGAGTGTGCAAGGACAGCTCCAGCAAGTTGAATGTTTGCTATGCATTTTGCCTCTTTGGAGTCAACCCTCCATTCATCTTGCCCAGTACTGGAGCTCTGCAGTTCCTCCAGTTCTACCTGGAGATGCTGGAATTGAACCAGGGATCTTCTGCAAAGCAGAAGCAGACCTTCCTTAGCTACAGCTATGATGAATTTTATTTCTATACCACCCAATAACTGGAGACTTAAAGCATCAACTTGCCAAACCCTGTCCTTTTACATTTAAAAGAAAAAGAACAGAAACACCCAAATCCTTAAACTCAACACCGTCCAGAAACAGACATCCTGAAAAAGATCAGAATAAGATAATAGCCATTGAAATTGTCACACGCAAACCTAACAGAGCAGACGGGCCTACTCCCCACTCGCTCCCCCCCTGCTTCATTGAACATGCTGTTTCATTGGGGGGGGGGGCATTTGCACAAGCTTTTCCAGGTTCTGATAGAAATTCAGATTTGCAAAGAGAAACACAAACCTACACATGCCCTATATGTCTCTCTGTGTGTACACCATCCGCAGGGGCGTTTATTTTGCCTCTTAACCATTTGCTGATGCCCATTGTTCCTGGGTCAGCAAAGGCTTGGAGTCAGCAGCGCTGCGGAGACATCGCTCTTGCAGGACAAGGCCTGTGGGATGCCAGAGACGGATGATCTCCATGAGAGTGTTTTGTCTGCTTATATTTAGGTCAGTCCACAGGATGCACAGAACCAGATGCCCGACTTGGCCTGCTGGTCTTGGGGGGTTCTTTTTCTCGTGTATTCCTACCAGGAAGGAAAGCTCAGGAAAGGCAGACAGGCAAAACATTTGCTCACTTTACATAAAATACTTCACTCAGAACTCCCTGTTTGAGAATTTAAATATTCTGGGGAAGGAATTGAGGTGTTCAATGGACAGGGCATGAGCAATGATGTGTATACAGGGATTTTTATGCATGTCTTGAAAGTAGCTTTAATTATCTCAAACATTTCTCTGGCTCATTCACATTTATTTTGCTCTCTCTGGAAGGCTCCTGCTACTTTAAAGTCCCCAGACAGCCCCCACTCCCACCCAGGCAGTGCAGGAGAGGACACCCCCACCCACTTGCTAATCTGGAATTAATATAATTCTGTCTGTCCATGATTGGAATGCTAGATTCCCTTGCCTGTCTCTCTCTCTTTCTCCCTGCCCCCTTTCTTTAAATTGCTACTTATTCTATATGGTTTACCATGGGTTTTTAGTTTTTTAAAATAGATTTTAAATTGCTGTAAGCGATTCTGGGAACTGCTTTGGCCAAAAAGCTGCATTTAAATGTTCGGATAAACAGATTAGCAAATCAACAGCTTGGTGGAGGAGCTATAAGCATGTTGGTTTGCAGGGTACATGAAAAGCACAGGAAGGTCAAAATGCATTTGGAAATCTGCCCTTTTCCCCCACTGGCATCTCAAGTTATGTCTATGGATGCATTTATATCTTGCCTTTTGTAAAACTCTTAGGACAAAGGAGTACAACATTTTAAAAAATGGAAAAGTAAAGAAATTAGACTCTAAGAGTTCAATCCTATGCGTGTTTAGACAGGGAAAAAAGCCTATGACTCCCAGCATGCTACCACTTTCCTCCACTCTGTCTAAACATGCTTCAGATGCACCCAAAGAAACCCAATAATGAATGTTTCAGAGTCAATATAGCCCTATCTGCTTCATGGGCAATAAACTGCTCACCTGTTTAAATCATAGCACATACATTCAAGAGAGCAGATCTGGGTTCAGAATCCCCCATGCCTGGTGTCAAAAGCTTACTGAAGCCTGCAGCTTGGGGAAGGGTATTAATAGTAAGGGCCACACCACCGAGAAGGTCCTTTCTCATGTGAACCCTCTGCGTACTTCAGCCCCCAGTGGTGGGACAATGACATAGGTGAACCTCCAGATCTAAGCACAGGCAGGCTGGTACATGGAGAGATCTTTAGATGTCTTGCACCTTTCAGATGACTCATTCCACATTTTCCACCAGCTTTGCTCTAGTCCTTGTCCCATCCATTTTACTACATGCAGCAGCCCAGAAATCTAGGAGGCTTGTTTGGCTCCATTCCATGGGAGAAGATGCTCCAGAGTGATCATGTCCACCACTCGGGCCATTTCTCCATCCTGGAGATCAGGCCAGGCTTTGACAGAATCGCTTGCCAAGCTGGCAGCGGTTCCCATGCCTGGCTGTTTCCTCTGAGGAAGTGGTCCTTTCTTGGAGAGAGGCACTGTGGGGGAGGTGGCTGTGCAGTGCCTGTGCCACCAGTGCTTTGCTGGTAAATCAACTGTTTGAAGCTGTACCAGTGCTGGACAGCATAAGCAGAATGCCCTCTGGCATCAGCCAGGGGCCTAGGCCCTCTGGCAGGCTGTGCCTCCTGCTTCCCAGGGATGATATCAGACTAAGGGATAGACCAAGCAGGGCTATCCATCAGTCAAAGAAGGAACAGACAGAAGGCTCTGGGACTGCTGCAGTCAGGGGAAAGGACACCCTGGCTCTAGACATCAATCAAAAGAACAAAAGCCACCCAATACTATTCAAGTGGGGATCAGTTCGACCCAGGTGTGTCTCAATGCTGAAGCTCCTTGTCCTGGCCTTGAAAATCCTGTCGCCCTCCCCTTCCTTTCCCTTCCACTCCCCTTCCGTAATGTCTTGCTTGCCATTTGAATTCGTAAGCCTCATGGCTGGGCCCCGCTCTCATTAATGGATGTGAGCTGTCTCAGTCTCTGAAAACCGGGATAAAAATGCAGCAAATCAACGGATGGTTAGCCTGACAGCAAAGCAGCAGCAACGCTGATTCCACCGGGGCCTCCTCTGATCTTGGAGGCTGCAATATGTGCCGCATCTCCTCCTCCAAGGGTGGGGAGAGACTCACCGGTTGTCTTGCTTGGAGCAGAGCAAGGCTCCCGGGGCAGCCGGTCTGAGGCAGCTGCACTTCCTGGAAAGGTGAGGCAGTGTCAATTCTGGCACAGCGAGGCCTTTCAGGACCCTGGACAGAGCTCGGGAGCTCCGCGGCCGCGGCCACTTGGAGGCACTTCGGAAGCCTCGTGAAAGCTGGGAGCCCTGGCCAGGCTGCTGTCCCCGCCTCCTTTGCAGGAGCTGTCCGATGCGGCCATCACCGGCTCCTGTAACATGGAAGCGGTGGGGACTGCAATGGAGGGTTCCCGCCGAGTCTGAGGCATCTGGCAGAATCACAGTCTCTGCCCTAGGAGGTCCCTGACTAGCAGAGGAAGGGTTACTGGGAGAAGCCTCTGAGCCAGAAGGACCATCGAGGGCAGAGGAGAAGACATCCTGGAGGGGAGATGCAAACCACAATCTCCAACCGGTGGCTGCTGAAGTGACGGCAGCCCTTGCCCCTTGATGTTGGCCTGCTGGGTCAACAGAGGTGAAGAGAGTGCCTTGCGTAAGTGTGTCTGAGGCAGTGTGTCTGAATGCAGACTCCTTAGCAGTAGGAACACCACCATCGCCCCCACCTGCCTCCATCAGAGCTTTAAGAACTGCTTCAGAATGAGAGAGCGAAGGCACTGGAGACATCAAGCAGGTTGTAAGGGACCCGGTTGCGATTCTCTGCTCTTGGCACCTCTGGGGAAGCCGTATTGCTTGTTTACTCTCTGATGCACTGGAGAGGATGGTTGTATTTGGCCCTGGCATATGCAGTCCTGATAAATATTACAGTTGTTGTGCAATGAACTCTTTGGGTTGGGTTGCTATTATGGCATCGATGGAATATTGCTGTTGCTGCATTGTTATGCGCTCTTGCCTTTGTATTGCTGTCCTTGGGTTGCTTGTGTGGGAAAGCAGCACACGCATTAAAGCAGGCCCTCTGGGGTTCCCTCTTCCATTCATCCCAGCTCCTTTCTCCAAACTACCGATCAGCTGGTAGTTTCCTGGATTTTGAACAGTCTTCACCACCCCATTTTCAAGACTGAACTGCCACTTCGGAGGCTTAGTTATTAGAAGTAAAAACTGGCATTTTTGGTTTTGACCCTGCCTCTTCTGCCTTCTGTCCGAGCAACCACTGGCTTGTAGCCCCAAGAGCTCTCCAAACTGGAGTGCAGCTATTTGAGCCTGGGAGTTAAGAAAGCTCTGCACCCCTGAAATAAACTGATGGTCCCCCTGATTCACCTTTAGAATTGGGGGAAATGTACAGCAGCTCTGAAGCTGGCCAATAATTTATCTTTCATTGCCACCAGTAGGAGGGAAAACGTACTAGTAAGGGGAGAATAAAAAGGGGCATGAAAAACACTGGTTCTCCCTCTTTTTTGCCTGCTTTTTCCGCAGGATGATGGTGACAATGATTAAAAGGAAGATGCTCCGATTCAGCCGAGTCTACCCTTTAAAAAAAATCCTATCATTTGCAGCACAATTTCTGCCATGCAGATTTTTGCCCCCTTGGGAAATAGTTAATAACTGATTTCTATCAGCTGAATAGCAGACATGTAAGTACTTGAGAACTGCTTATATGATTAGTCCTCTGTAGTTCTTATTTAAAGCAAACTGTCACTTCCCATCAACCCACCCCTCCCCACTGGCCTTGATTTCAAACCCTTTAAATGATCCTCATTTCTTTTTATCTGCACCTTCCCCAAGTGATCTCCATCTCTTTGCTTGATGTGACAACAGCAGAGCCATATTTTAGAACATGGCTTGGTGTGGAACTGGTACAAAACAGCTTTAAAGAGGGGAAGAGAGAGATGCTGAGCCCCTCGGCAGGTTATGTTTTCCTCTCTCATCAAAACAGCACCCCACCCACCCCGCACAGATGTTTTCTTGTCCAAAATGTGTGACTGTGGGTAAGCTTTGGAAAGTGACTGTGGAAAGATAACCGGAAGTGTATGTTGGCGAAGGGGAAGGGTGAAGCGTCAGGGCTCTGCTCATGCCCCCTTCCTCTCCGTCTGCTCTATACACTTAAAATGTAGTCCACATTCCAACACAGATGCGAGGAACTGATGGACCTCCAGGATGTGGTTGGGCTGCAGCTTCCATCAGGCCCAAAATGCTCTATCAGTAACTCTTGAGTGGACTTTATTAAGCAAAGAAACATAAAAGGGAGGTCGCAATGAGAGATTACTGTACCTCTTCAAAAGGCTCAGTCCTTCCTCATGTGGCTAAAATGAAGATCAAGGGTTTACAATGAAAGTAGAAGTCATGGTAAGTGTGTTTACTGGCTTACCCAGTAAGCCAGGATATTTGCGTTATGAGCAACAATGATTCTGCGCATGACTGCTGCTAATAGCATTGCCGCCACTCTCTTGTCGTTTCTGCATCTCATTTCCCTCTGATCTCACCATTTACAGCCCTCTGCTTCCTCCAAAGAATACACAGATGCCTTTTATTCCAGGTAACACTTCTTACATCTGATGAGCTGAGCTGTGGTTTGCAAAAACTCATGCCAGAAAAATGGATTGTTTTTTTAAGGTATCACAGGGCTGCTGTTGCTTTTCTACAAAGATCTCAGATGATTTCTAGGACCAAAGCTGCATCAGGTCCAGCGTTCTGTTTTCAGGTCAGCCAACCAGCTGCTTCAGGGCATAAAAGCAACCGTCTCCTCTTGCTTTCCCCCAGCCCCAGCAGTCAATATTCAGAGGTGTGTCATCTCTGAATGACAAAGTTCCCATCTAGCAACACCTCAACTTCTCCTCCTCCATAAATTTGTCTCATCCCTGGTGAAAGCCAACATCTTGCCTGCCTGGATTGCTGGAAGGAAGTGGTGTTAAGGCCTCTCTCCAATGCCCCTCGCAATCCTGACCAGGCAATGAGCCACCTTCTTCCTTATCAGTCCACCCAGTCCCTGTGACCTATGACCCAGAGAAGGGCCTTCAGTGGGGTGGCCCCATTTCTCTGGAACTTTCGATCTCTACAGCTTAGGCAGGCCCTGTGCTCTGTGCCTCCTGAAAATCTCTCTGTTTCAAGAAGTCTTCCTAAATGACAATGGAACCTATTCGTATTGGTGGTCTGTTTTTAATAGGAATCTTTTCAATGTGGTTTTATATTTTTTTAATCTTTTATTGTTGCACTATAATTTGTTCAGGTGTAAAATGGCACAGAAGTGCTGTAAATAAAAAAAATGTACATACATAAAAGATGGTATTAAAACTTTGATTCTGCACTTTTGATACTGATTCAATCTCTTCTGTGTTGTTTACCAGTTTTTATAGTGTGAACTCAACTATGCATTACTTATAAACCTGCTTTTATGTATGTATGATATTTAAACTCCACTCTATCCTGCAAGGGATTTGGGGCAGCTCACACATTCCTCCTCCTCCTCTCCATTTTATCCTTATGACAACCCTGTGAGGTAATTAAGACAGAGAACCAGTGACTGGCCCAAAGTCACCAAGTGAGTTTTTACACTGTTGAATATGTTACCAGGATTGTTGTCTTGAAAAATGGTAACGGGTTCATTGCAGGAATGTTGCAGGCCACAGCCCACCTGTCTGGGGTTTCAATCTGGCCTCCTGGTGTTCCCAGGTGGCCTGCTCTCCTCCACTGGACTTGACCCATTTGCCTGACAGCCAGCTCAAAACATCTCGGGGCCAGAGACCTTTCTGTTCCTGCAGATACATGCTTGGATCATTGGGTTATCTTCAGGGGTCTTCTGTTGGGTGTCCCTACTGAAAGAAGCTGAGCAGGTGGCTACAAAAGAGAGGAACTTCTCAGCGGTGGCACCCCACTTATGGAATAAATTCCCCAAAGTGGAAGAAGATGATGATGATGATGACGACGCTGATGATCCACCCAATAGGCAGAGCTCTCTGGGCAGTTTATGAAGGTTCAGAAAAACCATACAGTAAAATACAATAAAATGCCATAGCTTATTATGACAACACAAACGCTGTCAAAAATTAAAACCAGTGAAAATATACTACTAAGAATAACCCTGGATAAAAACACCTCCAAGTACAAGTGGCATCACCACAATGCAGCAGCTGATGGTATCAAAAGCCGCTGAGAGATCCTGGAAGATCAAGAGGGTCCTGCCCCAGGATCTCTCTCCCAGCATGTCACACAGGGTGACCAAGTCAGTTCCATGGCCAGCCGCAGGCTGAGCCTTCACTGAAATGGACCTGGGTAAGCCATTCGTCCGGGAGTTCTTGCAAGCCGCTACTCAAGAGCCTCGGATGGTGTCATCTTTGCAGCTCCGTCCTTTTTGGCACCAGACAGTCCTTCCTTTTCTCCCTGGCATTGCAGAGACCTGATTCTAGGTTATTGTGGCTGTTTATCAGACTTGTTTATTTTATTCTTTTAAACATTTGTATAATGTCTTTTATTTGTGACTATGTTTTAAAATGGCATTTTCATTTTCATTTTCATTGGTTGTAATCCACTCCAGTGATGTTAGTTACTGAGCAGATTAGAACTACTAAATTAATACAAAAACAAATAATATAAAACCAGGCCAGAAAGAACATTAAGCCATTTCAGCATCCCAGAATTTCCTTGGTTCTATCAGCTCATGTTCTTTTTCATTTCCAGTCATCTCAACCACCATTTCCTGGGGGCGATGTATGCTTCCCCAACCTGGTGCCTTCTAGTTGCAGTAGACTACAATTTCCATCATTTCCCATGGCAGCTGGTGCATGATAGGAAGTGTAGTCCAGTACAGCCAGAGAGCATCGCGCTGGGGAAGGCAGCTCTGATGAGATGGAGGGCTTTCTTTCTTTGTTCCACTGGCTGCTTTTGACTTTCTGTACGTGCTTGCAAGAGGCTCGCCTGGGGTTCCCTTCCAAATAAATTGCCAGACCATTAATGGGAGAGGATGTCAGCGGTTTCCATCATTCAAGCTGCAGCTCTCAGGTTCTTCTATCCATAGCAACCCTCACACCCACCCTAAGCAGAGGAGTGAGAAAGAACGTTTTATTCTAAGATTTCAATATATTCCTTTGTTGGTCATTGCTGTTCAGTTAAAAGGGTGGGGGAAGGAAAACACTGTGTTTGAGTGAGGGATGCCATTTTAGATCTGGCTTGCTTGGGAGCGTTTCTTTTCACGAGCAGAGAATCAAAGTCTTTCTTTTGCTTAGCAAACTTTGCTTTGCGTTTGAATCACTTAGCCACAGAACAGAAGCACAAAGCGCTGTTCAAAGAGGCACATCAGCTGGAGTGCATCAGAAGGAGCCATGGCCTGAAAGCCACTTATCCATATGCTGAGTGATCGGAGTGCCTCAAGAGTCGGAGGTCCAAAGCAGAGATGCTTGCCCCTATTCAACATGTATCAATGTGGCTTCTGAAGGCTGAACAGTCTAACTTTGGGAGAAGTTGGCCCTCCCATCCTAAGTCAGCATTCCTCAACAAGGTGTCTGCTACATTTGTCAGACCACAATTCCCATCCCTCCCATTGGGAATGTGATCCTGTGCATGATTTTATTTATTTATTTATTTATTTAGAAATTTATAGGCCGCCCCTTGCCACAAGCCTCGGGATGGAATTATCGGTCCTACACCTTGCACCATGACCCACCAACTAAGTTGGCTTTGCAAAACTAGGAGCTGTACACCTGATATCTCTCTGAATGTACACAGGGATGGGACCTTAGGCTGCAATCCTGAATAGTTCATAGGTGGTAATCCTACTGAACTCAGGCTCCTTTCATTTTTGGGTTGGTGGGCAACATTTCGAATGCTGAGCAAACCCAAGGAGTCAACTAGCAGGATCAAGACATGGAGAACGAGGCAGACGTGGTGTCTGATCTCCAAAACACAGAAACGGCCTTTTGACCCAACAAGAGATGGTGCTGAAGGATTCCGAAATTAAATAAACATTAAGAGAGGCAGGGAATCCAGGAAGTGCAGAAAGACATCGGAGACTCTAAATATCTATCTATCTATCTATCTATCTATCTATCTATCTATCTATCTGATTCCTATCCTACTCTTTAGCCAGAGACAATTATTTGAATCAATGTCTCTGTGGCACTAATGCATCCCTTCTTCATTATCCACCTTTCTGTCGAGCAACAACATACACAGTTGCTCTCTTTCCTCATGCTTCCATTGGTGCTAGAGAGGACTTCATAGCTGCCAGCCGTTCATTTTCAAAGCGGCTTGCACTTATTGCAAGAGGCTATTTGCAATAGGTGAGGAGCTGCCATTGTTCCATATGGGGCATTTTGCAACATAAACCGCCTTCAATTGGATGCATTTTGAAGAGAACTGGAGAGTTCAAAAGGGGCATTAGGACCTATCCTTCAAAAACATTGCTCTGAAAAGTGTTTTGCCAACTGTTCTGGAAGAAAGAACATGTCACAAAAGATTCCTCTCTTCTTTTTTTAAAGTTTAAAAAATTATTCACCGCATTTCTGTTGTTGAGCCACATTAAAATTTGTGGAGGGAGATAGAGGAAAGACAGAATCTCTCTCTCCCTGCTCTTTTCTCATTCCCCCAGGCCTTTCAACCTCTGTCAGCCATCTTGAATTCTGATTTGCTTGTCTTGAAAACAACACATTTATTATTTATTTGGTTCATATCCAGCTTTTTCCTTTAAAGAACTCAAAGTGGCTTACATCACTTTCCTCCTCCCGATCTCAATCCTATGCCCACAACAACAACCCTGTGAGGTAGGTTGGGCTGAGAGTCTGTGATTGGCCCCAAGTCACCCAATTGGCTCCATGGCTGAGCGGGGACTTGAACCCAGATTGCCTGAGCCCCAGTCCTGTGCTCTTAAGCACTACACCACACTGGCTCTCATGTAAAGATAATATTGCATTCTATGCTCTAATGACGTCTAAAGTCTGAAATTGGTAAGAGGAAGAAAGCTTTATAGACCATCAGGTTGAAGGTGGAATAATAGATGGGTGCTTTATTTTATTGTACTATTTTATTTTCATTTTAAGCAGGGAGAGAAGAGAGGAAACACTACTGTCTCTTTAACCCATCTCTGATGCTTCCAGATTTAGGTCAGTCTTGCGCATGTTTTGCCAAGAGCAAATCCTGCCTAAAGCCTATTCAATTAAAAATGCAGCAAAGGAAAGGGATTATTCCATTGTCCTGCTTGCATCACTGTTCTCCATCAGCCCACTGTTACTCCACATCTGGTGTTTGCCATGTGGCTGAATAGATCCTGAACCCCGGCCAACCTGGCAAATAGATGATGAGTTGGACAGCTGTGAAGGCATTCCTGCTATTTGTGAACTGCCTGGAGCTCCAGCACCAATCTCTCTCCCAATCTCTCCCCCTCTCCCCCTCCCCGCTTCCCTGTTTTAATACCATAACACTTTGAAAAACTATGACCTTCCTATGTGATACTTATGGATGTGATCCTGTATTTATACTGCCTGACATCATTTTGTGCAGGATTAAAACCTACCTTGACAGGTGAACATAATATTAAAAACCTACTGCTGTTCTCCCACCAAGGATCACTTGGTCACCCGCACCCACCCCCAGTAGAAATATCGCAAATGTCTGAGAATTAATCTCTACCTTCTGTTCATAATCAGCCCTTGTTGTTGTGCATTTGAACTAAGCTTGGTCATGGCACGGCCTGGCATGGCACCGAAGCCTTTTCCCTGATCGTTTGTACAAATCACTCCAGTGTCAGAAGGAGGCTGTTTGAAAAGTTGGCAATCTCAGGTGTAGCGATATCTACTAGCTCACTCGGCAGTCGTGCATGGTTTTCTGAAGCAGGCAGTCTTCATAAAGTGGGGGTAATGTTTTATGCATACCATGGAAGGAAGCATATGCATCCTAGCATCCCGCAAAAGCAAAAATGATGAAGTAGGAGGTAATGGGCAAATATTTCTGCACTGTAGCTTTTCACTGCAGCATTTCACTGTCTCCCGTGCATTTAACACACCAAGACTGCATTTGGCCCACATGCTCTAGGAACAGTTGGAGCGAAGATGCTCCAGAGAGCTTCAGGTCATTGAACTGGAAGGCAGTTTGCTGATTGGCTGCTGGTGATGTCATAGCCCTGCCCCACATTCTCCAGTAAGAATGTGACAAAATGGTTGGTTAGCTTGCCCGCAAGGTCTCCACTGCAGCATCTGTCTCATCCCCAATGGCAGCCAGCAGTGGGTAAGTCAGGTAACCAGACCCGCTTCTGCCACCTTCGATTGCATTTCTTCCCGGTGTCACGTGTTGTGGGCCCTAAGCAGGGGTGGAGAGAATATTCACTTCTGGCTTCTGGCTTGAACATAGGTGGATAAATTTATCTGCCAAAGTTGGAAAATCAGAAGGAACTGCCCTGTGGGAAACTTCCTTTGTATGCACCCAGGATCCCAAAGCATGGATTTCCCCCCACTGTCGCCATCTATCATGTGTTGTCAAGCCAAGGGAAATACACTGGATCTTTAAAATGCAGGTGTGTGCTGCTAAGACACAGATCTCCCTGTATCCATTTGTATTTGGTAGGTGAGAACAAAAAGATTGCAATCCTCAATTTTGCCTCACTCTTCTTTGAGTGTTGCCTTGCCCAGCAAACTGGGACATACACCCGTATCATTAAAACCTCTCTGTTCTTCCTCAGGAAGCAGAGCTGGGCTTAGACATGTTTGTACTTGAAGTCAAAATAGTGCATGTTTCCTTTGCTCCCCTTCCCCAGTATTCAGGTTTGGGTGCTTATTTTTAGGTTAAATGTAACATAACGTACTATAATGCAATGTAGCAGAATGTAACATATGGAAATAGAGGCAGGAAAATGCCCCCATTACCCAATCCAGAAATGTTGCCTGGAGCACCTATGGCCTACATAGGAATAGACAGATGTGTCTCAATTTTCCAATCTGAAGCATGCTTTTTTTTCTAATGACATCAGTGAGAACTTTTTCTTCTATTTATAACCACATAAACAATTGTACACATATTTATGCACATTTCTCCTAATGCATTTTTCTATGCCCAATTTATGCAAACTATTTGCAAACTATCCTAACAGAATGCAATTTTAAACTTTATTTTATTTAAGTCTGCAATGCTTTGCACATTTTTCCTTAATATATTTGTAAGCATTTCTGGGGAGCTGGGATTGCAGAACTTCATCACAAACCTCGGAGTATTTTAAAGGATAACTGAATTTTGGTTCTTGCCTAGGTTGAAAGTGTGAAATTAGAGAAGTTTGCCTTAGATTTGAACCAAACAAATTTCTTTCTCTCCCTGTTCATATCCAAGCTCTAGTCTTTAATAAGGTTGGCCTTGATCTGACTTCTTTAGATCATTGCAAATGTACACTCATAGGAAAATCTAGTATTGAGGAACAGAGATGAACAGTCAATCTGCCTGCAGCTTTCCAACACAATAAATGATCCTTTGGTATGATATAGCCTGCTTCTTCTTACATTCATAGGCATCATTTTGCAAATTTCAAAAAAATATACTTATAACAGGCCCTGTTCACTATTCATATACTCCTTCGTTGTCTCCACACAGCATCTATTAATTTTCCCACTCCGCTGGACCATCTTCTTCCCTATTTCTCGCCAGCCAACACACCCAGCCCTTCCAAATTGTACTCATCACTTAAAGCATTGCTTTGGATTCCTCAGCCATTTGAGGCCCAGCAGGTAGAAACAGCCAGTAGGGCTGTTTTTGGTCTCTTCTTGAGACTCACTAAGGCCCAATGCATTGCAGATGTAGGTATTGGCCACAGATTTCTTTGTCTGCTATGAGTATGTTAAGGCTGATTTTCTTTTACTGTGTCTTCACTTTGGATTTTGAGGGTACATAACATGACCATTTGGAGTGACTTTCAAATTTTCTGGGAGAGGTTATGTTGCTGTGTTCCCTATGGTTGTTTATTGTGTTTGGGGGATTTAATCTTGTGTGTATATTTTATTGTAGGGATCTTTCAATTCCTATTCTGGAGGAAGTAAGCATTTTTACATCATAATCAAACATTTTACAACATGTGTCAGGGTACCTGTGCTTTTAAAAACATGACCCTACAGGTTCTGCTCTGGGGGAAGCAATATTCCTAATGGTGGAAGAATGTCAAGGTGTGTTACCAGTGGGCCAGTGGGCCATGTCAGGCCTTTGCGAGTTCAGCCACTCTCACTCTGAGGATGGCTGACCTAAATTCTTTCGCCCAGCTTCCATGTGTTCTAGGGTAGCTTTGTGAAATTATTCCACTGCATTTGGAGTGTGATGTTCAGGGCTAGAGCTAAGAATAGGATAATGGTAATAATAGGAATAGGAATAATAAGAATAAGAATGTAACATCCTTTAATTCTGAAAGGAATAACTGTGTTCCCCTTCTCCTGAGTTATAAAAAGAGATCAGGGATGATTTCCTCCATTTTCACAGCTGCTCCATTTCAGCTGCAGGAAAATCTCTGAGATGCAGGGGGTCCTGGGCAGGATTGTGGGTCTTGTGGGTTTGTAGTTAATGGGACGCAAAACCGAGCGGGGGTCTGCATTCTAGCAGTGCATGGGGCCAGAGGTAGGCAGTATCTATCTATCTGTCTGAATAGATTTCTGAATTCTGCACTGGGGTAGCAATCCACTGATAGGTGCGCAACTTTCAAACCCCAGTCACCCTCCTTCATCTCATCGCTTCCTGCCCATTCCACAACAACACACCCGCTGCCTTCTCTCCACCGGATTCAGACCACAGCCTGCCTTTTATCTGCCTCTTGTGTCAGTGGGGCTAAGACTGGGCCTCAGGGGCAAGTCCAGGTTTCCCCTGCAGATGGCTGATGTGGCGGTGCCAAAGGGGTCTGGCCCAGCGGGAACATCTGGGATGACACGTGCACATCAGGGCCCCCCACAGGCGAAGCTGCTTGCCACAACAACCCTTCTTGTTATCTTTGTATTCTTACTATGCTGGCAACATCTGCCTGATGAAGAGGTCTCAGAATGTCAAAACCATGCACATCTCTTGCGCTTTTGAGTTGGCCTAGGGAAAGTATTATGGGATCCAGATGTTAGGCTTAAGCAGGCAAACAGGTTAGCTCTGTAGCTGAGCATGGGCCACACTGGATCTATTATTACCATAACTATCATTATGATTCTTGCTTTGATTTATGAGTTGCCCTGAAACCATTAATACAATATATTAAAACACATTACTTTCAAATCAGCGACAAAAATGCAGCAGTTAGGAAAGAGAAAACAACAACAACACCTGACCAGCTCAAAACCAAGAACATACTGTAATTTTAAAAAGGCAGCCCTACATTTCATTGCCATTGTCATTGTGTCATTGTCACAATGAAGGTGCATGAAGGCCGTGATGGCTTTTGCTACACAAAAACAAGGTGTGTGGCAGGGAAAGGGTTGGGCGTACAAAGACCGCGTTGTCCACACGCAGAACGTGGAGTCCTCTGACCTAAGAGCAAAGCAATGCCATGGCGATTCTGCATCTCCCAGTGACACGGGTCTGTGCAGAGGGAAAGACGTGCCCAGCCTAGCGGCATGGAGCTCTCCATGGTGCTGCATGGACTGGCCGTGAGGGCCGCCTGCAGCCCCGAGAGGGTTTGAGCTGCAGGCCTTGCATTAAGCTGCACGTCCTGGTTGTTGAGAAGGGGTTAGAAGGAGAAAGCATGAGAAATATTGGGTTGGAGGGAACAACCTTACCCCTAATCCATGAAACACTTGCCGATTTTGATGAGCCCTGGATTGTGAAGTACAAAACAGTCAATACAGTGTAGGATAAATTAATGTGCCATGTTCTTAAAGTTTCCACCGCACACACTGAGGGAAAGCATGAGAGAGGGCTTCTCATGCATCCAAATGAGAAGCGAATGAAGTAGTACAGTGGAACATACCACCTCAGATTGTGCGGGGGGGGGGTTAGTATATTTCAAAGCCTACTCAAGCCTAACTGCAAGCCAGAACTTAGGATATACAACTGGTACGAGGCCAGATTTCTCCCTTTGTGTGCATTTTTTACTTGCAGGGACATAATGTGCAGGGTCCTAAAAAAAATAAAAATAAAAATGTAAACATTCCATATCTGTGCTCAGAAATGGCGCATCAGGGATCTACCACCTCTGATGCAAATGTGGATCATCCCTAGAAAGACGAACAGAGGAGTACAGGAGACTTTAAATGAGAATGTGTCATGGCGAAGTCTAAGATTTGTATATGTAGCATTTATTATTCTTATTGAAGTTTATACTCCTTACAACATGCTCAGGAACACATTTCGGGCATTTTCATAGATTACATTGAATTGCTGCTGTTGTTGTCTACTTGTTTGTTAGAGTTATATGCTGCTTTTTCTTACAATTAACTCAAAGAGGCATTCTCCTCCTCCAGCTCTCAATCTTATACCCATAACAACAACCCTGTGAGGTAGGCTGGGCTGAGGGCCTGTGACCAACCCAAATTCACCCAGTTGGCTTCATGGCTGAGTGGGGACGAGAACCCAAATTTCCTGAGTCCCAGTCCAGTGCTCTTAACCACTTCACCACACTGGGTCTCAGTTGCTGCTGCTACTGTTACTGTTACTATTATATTTATTTTTGTTTTATACCTGAAGCCTCAGGGAGATATGTATTTCATTCCATTTCTGTATTGCTTTTATGGCCAAACTTCTCTAGACAGTTCATAAAAATTACAGCCCTAAAATACAACAAAATTAAAACATAACACAAAAATGTTGCAAAACTCAAAATAAATTTAAATATCTAAAAAGCAGTTACAATAGCAGAAAAGACATTTTTTACTTATCTTGGAGGTGCTAATATAGGAACAGAAAAGCAAGGAAAAACAATTTTAAATGGAATGCTCATTCTACTGAACTTTTTTTAAACATTTGCATTACAGGCCTAGGAAATGCAAAATATATTTTGAGTATCACATGTAAAAATGGCCTTAAAGCAAGATACTGAAAACATACTTGTGCTGTACAACCTAGAGAACACCATGTTGCAGAAATACTCTATATTGCACATGTTTAGTGTGTATCTGAATCTGGCATATGCAGAGAGAAGGAAAATAGGAGTTGTGTGGAGCTGAAAATGAAATGTTTGGAACAGGGACACTTTTTTCCAACATGAGAACCAAGTTAAGCTAAAGGGTAAGACAGAGAAAAAAGAAATAGTCCATAATGTGAAAGAAGAAGAATGGGTTATCAAAGGCCTCAGATATAAAATTGTAGAATCAAGATGGCCTGGGAGTATTTGGACTCATAAATGAAAGTGGCTTTTAACTATGGGGATTTTGTTTATTATAATGCAACAGTAAAAGACTGTTCTTGCAACAGTAAAAATTACTGTTCTTGCAACTGTTCAAGAACACTGTTCTTGAAAAGAACACTGTTCTTGCAACAGTAAAAATTAAAGCAGGCCTGCTGTGGGGGTTTTATGTTGGGACATGCATTCCCTTGTGGGCAATCTGTTATTGGAAGGGAGGGGTGCATCCTGGCAGTTGGTGGAGCTGGAAAAGATCCCAGAGCAGCGATTTCCTCTGCATTCCTGCAACACGACACCACTGCTGCAGAGCGGAAGCATCATCATCATTTTTAAACCGTACTGGGAACTTGCATGCTCAGGTCTGGCCATGCCAGCAGTGGCGTAGTGGAGCCTGGACCCACAGGGATGCGGTGGCCACGCAGGCTCCTCCAGCAGGAATGCTGCAGTCATGTGCCACCTGACTTGGAGGCCTTGTTTTCCTCTGAGCTTAACTGTGATCTCCTCCTTAGCTGGGAGGAGGGGAGAAATGCATTGCCTTCCTTGTTGCAATGCAAAGTATTGGGGGAGGGGGCAGTTTTAAATGGGCAATTAAGCTTGGTCCTGATGGACAACTACTAGGTTGGATCAACCCAGCTTCCTGCCTCTGTGGACTCTCCTTGGCGATGCAGCCCAAGGGACCATCCTGGAGAGCACCTGCACCACGAAACCTGCGCTGCAGGAGCGTTTCCAAGCACGTCCGCATCTGTCCTGCTCAGTCTTTCTCTGCCCCCTGCAGAGCTGCGTCTTCAAGCTGGTCTGCAAGAGACTGAAAAATGGATGTGGACAGCGGTTGATTCCCGTCCGTCCGAGAAGCCAGATCCCTGGGACTCGCCTACAGCCTCCTGGCCGCTGGACTTGCATGCGCTGCGGTGTGGTGGGTTTTCTTTCCAAAATACCCTCCCATCAACAGGAGGTTGCAGCAGCTTCGTCTTTCAAGGTCATTTTCCAGCTGAGGCCCTACCCAAGGCACTGCCCAAAGCAGAGGGGTGGGAAAGAGGGAGGGGGCACTTCCTCCTTTGCCCCCCGTATTCTGAAAGTACTCCTTGTGAAAAGCATGTACCCCAAGTCATAATAAAACTGCTCCCGCTCTCTCACCCCATCCTAAAAGGAGAACAGCATGATTTCTGAGCCAAAGAGCAGGAGGAAGCAAATATATAATGCGATTTGCAATATAGCTGCCATGGGTTTTGTATTAATACCAATAAGAAATTCCCATCATGCATCAATCATATTTTGGGAGGAAGGGTGAGTCATAACTTTGGCTGCTGCAACAAAGAACACATTTATTCTATTTTATTAATTTATTTTTTCTGTGTAACTAATCACGTATCCAATCACTGCTTAATGCTTTTACTTATAGATGCGAAATCTTTACTGTTTGAATAGAGGGTGACATTGAGAAGGGGGTGAAACCTAAAGGGGAGCGAATGGAAGAAGATGAGAGGGAGGAGAGTTACAGTTTGTGCTGTATTGGGACATCTTTTTTAAAAGGTTAGTAACAAAGAAGGAAAACTGGGGTGGATGGGGCAGGGGTGGGGGAGGAGAACCAGGAAGAGAGTTTTGTTCAGTTCTGGTACTTAAAAACAAAAATCCCACACAGTTTTTTTGGCCAAAGCATATGCTCACAGGGCATCTAGCTAAGAAATGAAAAACAAATAAACCCCAAAGTAGATCCCACAAGCTGAAAGTCATTCCATTGCTGCTGCAGAGCAGTGGCTTTAGCTGAGCCATACTGAACAATGGAGCTGCTGGTGGGTGCATTTGTGTGCGCGCAAGAGCCAGAAGATTTCTGCCAGGCAGAATGGGACAGGTAGTTAGAAAACGCTTGGTTCCGTTCAAGGTGACGCAGGTTACTAGGTCTTGCTGTAGGATAAGATGAAAGAAAACCGAAAGACTGTATTTGCACTGCAAGGAACACTCGTAGTGCTGTGTGTGTGTGTGTGTGTGTGTGTGTGTGTAAAGCAAGAAGAGGGTGAGGAGGCTGTTCAGGTGGATCAGAATGCACAAGGACTTGTGGAGAAAGTGTTGCACTGGCGGGGACCAGGCAGCACAATGGGATCTGAATGTGTGCAGTTGTGCTGCTCTGGCTTATGGGGCAAGAGAAGGATCTCTCCCTCTAAGATATTTCCGTCCGGATCTCAGTATGGGAAAGAGAAGCAAAGGCAGTCTGTCAGGAAAAGGGGCCCATGAAGGGGAGACCTGTGTCCGTGGGATGAAAAAGCTGCTTCAGGAGCCGACCTGTGCAAGCTCAGGGTCCGCCTCTCTGGAGGCACGCGGCAGCCCCAACGTGCACAAAGGCATCTCTCGCCGTGCCGCCGCGTATCAATGGCCCACATTTGCCAGGCAGTGCCAGCTCCACTCAGTCTCCTGCAGCACATGTACCCATGCACACTCTCTCTCTCTCGCTCTCTCTCCATGCACACATGCACAGGCATTCTCTCTCACACATAGGCAGACCCGCTCACAAGCACACCCACACTCGAGAGGGAGGCATCTCTCACCTGCTCTCCAAGCCCCCTTCCCTAATCCCCCATGTGCAGTTGAAACAATAGGACATCCATTACAGGACGGTGCATAGCCATCTCCCACCACCAACACCAGTACCCCTTTCCCTGAGCAATCTCCCCCCCTTCTCCCACCTCTCTCAACACCCGTTGAATCATAATTACCTTAATGTTTGAACTGCAGAACACTCCAAGCTGTTTCTTCTTGGTGGAGATGGAGCAAGAGGGAGAGAGAGGGAGGGAGGGAGAGAGGGAGGGTGGGATGGAAGGAGGGAGGGAGGGAGGAGACGCCTGGCGCACAGACAAATAAAACCCAAGTGAGAGAATGATCTTAGCAATGAGCTGATGGGTGACACCCAGGGTGTCAGTGTCGCCTTCCCAACCAGAATGAGGCCACCACTGTTGTTAGGTGTCCCCCCCCCCCCGCATGTGTGTCTCTGTGTGTAAATTTAACCCTTTCGTGGCAAGGCACTGGAAACATCTTCTGCCTCACAAGCCAAAAAGCGCAGAAGGGATACCCACTCCTAAGGCCCTGGAAGGGAGAACAAGGAAACCAAAGATGCTTCCGAAATTTCTGTCAGTTTGTGAATGAGGGAAGATCACTGGCCCCAGGTTAGATTGCGAGAGTGACACTTCCTCCAAGCCATCAGGATTTGGGGGCGGGTTGCCTGAGTTACCTGTTGAGAGACAAAAGTGTGAGTATGTGGTTAAAAGCCACCTCTTCACTAGCAAGTGCTGCAATATTATTGATGTGCTGCAAGAAGTTCCCAGAGCCCTTCACTGACACCATAGGTTTCTATTCATGGGTTGATGTCGAAAAACGCCTTAAAGACTTTGAGTCTTGTGCCCACCTCTAAAAGGGTAGGGGAATAGAAGTGGTAAAGAGCAGGGGTTTTGTTTTCCTTTTAATGATTGGGGTTGGAAAAAAGAAAAGATCTCTGAGGATCCTAAGAAAAGACTGTGTGATAAAGGGAGAATCTTGAACTTACGTCACACAAAGAAAATAGTTTGCAAATGTGACCCCGGAGAAAGAGCGAATATAAACATTATTTATATAAAGACAAATGTATTCTTTAAATAAGTCATTTTTAGCCAACTGTTAAGATTTTAAAATATACCCAGCAAAATCTTTGGAAATTTGTACTGTTGTAAACAAAGGGGAAAGCTTAGTAAAATGCATTTAGCTTTTTGGAAGACTTTTGAAACATAGCATCCTGTGGGCAAATATTAATAATGTATTCATTTATTTCATTTTTATACCACCGAATAGCCAAGGCATTCAGGGCAGTTAACAAAAGTTAAAAAGGCACAGACAAAAAAAAAAAAAAAAGAATTAATGTAAGCCAATTAAACCACTGCAATTGCTACAGAATCAGCACACAAGTGTAGCAACAGTACAGGATAAAAGGCAATATTGAAACTAAAGCTAAAAAGGTAACTGTTAAAATACTGCGAATATAAAAAGTTTTCCATCCGGTGGTGGAAAGAATACAGAGTAGGCACCAGGTGCACATCTCTGGGGACCCCATTCTAGAGCCAGGACGCCACAACCAAAAAGCCCCTTCTCCTGGTAGCCACCCACCTCACTTCCTTTGGGAGGAGCTCCTGGAGAAAGACCCCCAAAGACAACTTCTGGAATGGTTGTTATGGCAACCCCGAAGGCCCAAGCCACCCCAGATGCACCAGCCTTGGCATGGAAGATCTCCCAGAACCATCATCCTGCGGCTCCTCAACACCAACTTCAAGACCACCTCTATCAGCTCAGGCAGGAAAACTAATGGGCAGCAGGGTGGGCAACGCACCAGCAGAATCCCTCATCTGTCTTGGGCAGCCACTATACGTCACAAACACTCAAGACGCACACGTGACTGAACAGGAAGCGTAGAGGAGATGGTATTCCTGCAGAGTCTAGACCGTGGCCAGCCCCACTCGCCAGCCCTTGAGTTGATGCTGGTGCTGCACTGAGTGCCCAGGAGGGCACAGCTGAGAGAGTGACCCTCCCAGCTCACCACTGCAAGCCAGATCAGCTGCCTCATCCACAATCGAGTCATGGATGAAGATAAAGGTCTTATGAAACATATGTAGTTTTCATGTCATCATAGAAAATGCATTTTAAGAAACAGACATGGGACATTTGGGAACTTTGAGGCTGGGGAGGAAGTTCAGCTTTGGAAGGAGTGGCCCGGCCGTGTCACCCACTCCCTCCTGCTGTGGAAACTTCCATGTCCACTACTACCTTGCCATTGGTAGAAGCAGAACGGGGGGATTTCTTTGGAATTTGGGGAAAGCATGCTGGCCTTGTAACTGGCAATGGTGTAATGCAGCCATGTCTTGCACTGGGACGTTTTGATTATTTTATTTATTTATTTTATTTATTTAAAAATTTATAGGCCACCCCATCACAACCAAGCCTCGGGGCGGCTTACAACATACCAGTGATGATGGTGCTGAGGACCCATTCATTTTGCAGAAGCCCAGCTCCTGGTGGAGATAAACACTGCTAGAACTAGTCTGTTGATGTGGACCATCATTTTTGGACTCACATGACTATGGAATTGCTATGATGACATAGCAATATGTAAGACATCAGAAGTGGTATACATAAGCTTCTTCCCATTGCATCCACAAGGAGAGAAATCAGAACAATAATGGGTGGGGAAAGGAAAAAGGATCCCCCCACCCCCAGAGTTGTTCCTCCTTCCCTTCTGCCAAGCCAGCCTGAGTCCAGCAGAACTTTGGATAATATGGGCCTTCTGCCTTCAGCTCTACCTCCACCCACTGGCAAGATGGTTGTTTTCTCTTGACTTATTTCTGTATGTGAAACACCAAAACCATGAGGATCGGGTGTTTTGCAAATACTTTTCAAGGTATGAATCTCTGTTTTATCCAGAACTAAGGAAATGTCCTAAGCTCTCCAACTCCCACCCTATGCATGTCAGGCAAAAGACACAGGTCAGTTTGACAAATCCTGTCCTTCTAGCTGTGTCCTCTACAGGTTGGGCTCCCATTACTTTTCTGGAATCTTGGAGTCATAGATGCACATGGCAAAATACTCCCTCTAACCATGGTTGTGTGACTTGCCTTGCCTCTCAGGCTAGGTGTGGAGGGTACATCTTCACAGAGCTGCCCTTGACTGATTTCACTTCCTTCTAGGTATTTATAGAGCTCATTTCTTTAGAACTGAAGGCAAGCCCAGAAACAGCTTGCAAATAAGCGAAAACAGGGATGTGGGGTTTGGGCAGGCACTGCAATGCTTTCAGCCAAAGGGCCCAATTCTATTTCGGAGAGTCCTTTCCAGTAAACCAAAAGCCAATAGGGCAGGCTCAGAAGTTCTTATTGTTGGTAACTATCCTTTGCAGAAACATTTCAACATTTTAGAATGGAGGAACAAGCCCAAAGAATCAGGAAACCACCCAACAATTTGTGATGGCAGGGGAAAGGGGCACCAGAGGTTGGATGGGACTCCAGGCAGGAGGATTGTGACACCTGGTTTTGAGATGCTGTATCCCTGGGTTACAGGCCCCCTAGAATAGGGGTGAGGGGTGGGGGAGATTTATAGCCCTTACTTAGCATATGCAAATAAGTGTGTTCATTTGTCCTGTGGGTCTGAGTCCTGGATTTTTTCTGGTACCAGCACTATCCCTGAAGAGAGAAGAGGGCCAGGACTAGATCTAGTGTGCAAAATTACTTGTGGTAATAGCCAGATGGGTTTTGGTCTCTTGCTGTGCACACACACGATTTCTGTTCATTGCTTGCTTCATATTATACAGGCTGGGCAAGAGAAACAAGAAAAGGCACAAGAAACCATTTTGATTAAGGCCCTAAATCTACACAGTACTGAATCTTTTACCTCCCAAGCGACAATATTCCTCCTTCGAGCTTGGTGCTCTCCCCATGTTTTGCTCCCTCTGTCATTTTCTGGGCATGTTGATTATGACCTAAAAGGCTCGTGCCAGGATTTGCATCCATGCTTAGTTTGTTCTCTTCCCTTGAATTTAAGATCCTCTTCCCCTCCCCTCCCAAACACACAGTTTTACCCTGCAATTTCATCCACAATTTCTCCACTGATGGATCCTTTTAATGACACACTCACCCCAATTACAGAGCAGCCCCTCCCTTCTCTCCCCTCCCCTGTGGAGTTCCCTTTATGTGTTTTGTGCCATTTCAATATTATTGGAGAATCTAATGAGCCCGGGGCTGTCTGACTTGGCTGCCATTGTGTTGTGAGCCACCAACGGGAGTTTTCACTTCACAGGCTCCACATTGATGCTTTTTTAAAATGGTGAATTAAATTGATCTGCTCATCTTTTTCCTGTGCTACATTCAGTGCAGACTGGCTATTGCAATTTGAAGAGAAGAATGAAAAGGAAACAGCTGATCAGCTGCCTCTCAACTGCCAGGGACAGGATCTTGGTCTGAGTGATACCCTTGTGCACCCAGGGCAATGTCAAAGGGTTTAGACTGATGCTTGTCTGGATCAGCGGAAGAAGCCAACAGAAAAAGGTGGGAAAGTACGGCAGAAAGGCCTGCAGCAATGGAGGGCACAAATGAATGGTACTGTTTTTGAAAGCTCCCCTTGAGTGAAAACAAAAAAATACGGCAAATAGAAAATTACAAAATGGCCCACTCTTCCCTGAGCTTGTTTTCTGCCAGTTGATGATTTAAAAACCTGACCCTTATTTGATATGGTACAGTCCATCCTAGCATTTCCACTGGGTTTTGCTGCCATTATGGATCTAGCATTGGACTCTGTCTTCCATCCATGGGTGGGGATACCTCTTCTGGAATGTCATTCACCCAAGTGGGAGCTAAGCATTGACACAGCTGTGCACTTGGCAAGTCCTAGCCAAGTCCCTTTGGCTAGGGTGGCCACTGAGCACCACGCCAAAACAGAGGAAATGCATCACCAAGAAAGGAGGACACGGAATTTCATACTGTCTGCATCTGCTGACATCATTTGAAAATAATTAATTTGCATTTAAACATAAATGCAACAGAACTTCGCTGAGGGAGGAAGACTGGCCAGGGGATCTCTGCGCTGCTCCTTTGGCAGTCCAGGGCTAATGCTTGACAGGCAGGGCTGGCATCCCTTCTTACACTTCTGCTTTAAACCAGACTTGGACTGAGCAACCCATCAAATGAGGAAATCTTCAAACAGAGGACTGTCTTCTGACAGACCTTCAACTAGAAGAGTGGCCTCTCTAAAGCAGGACACACTAGCATTATTACCCTGATTTATATCTGCCTTTCCCCCCTTTTGTAAGTAACTCGAGGCAGCTTCTGTCACTTCACTTTGTCTTCACAATAGTTCTGTGAGGTGGGTTACACTGCCAGTAAGACTGGCCCACAGTCATCCAGTGAGCTTCATGGCCCAATGAGGACTAGAACCTGCATCTTCCAGGTTTCCAGTCCAACGTTCCAACCACTGCATCACCGTGGCTGTCAGTTGGCAGAGACCCTCTCAGCCTAGCACCCTGTGTGTGGCCTAGCTTTCTTCCATTTGTTGTTGTTGTCGTGTCACAAAGTTCTGACCAACCCTTTGTGACCCCACGGACAACATTCCTCCTCCAGGTGCTCCTGACCTCCACCATCCCCCGGAGTCCACCCAGTCCCACAACCACCTCCCCAGTGACCCCATCCAGCCACCTCAACCGCTGCCGTCCCCTTCTCCTTTTGCCTTCAATTGTTCCCAGCATCAGGGTCTTCTCCAGTGAATCCTTCCTTCTCATTAGGTGGCCAAAGTATTTGAGTTTTCTCCCAGACCCATGAACATATTTGACCTTGGACCGAATGCAGAACTCTTGGCACCTGCCCATGCGTGCTGGGGAAGGGAACATGCCCACTGGGGGACCCGAGGCCCAGATGGGCTGGATTTGGAAGGCCTGAAATTAAGCAACGCCAGTTAAAGACTTTCTTATTTTGCAAGGCCTTCGGTGGGCGATGGACAGCCAGTTACTGTCTCACGCTGTTTTGCATGAACTTAGGGAGCAATGGCATTCACTTACCATTGAAGAGAATTGGTCTTTCTGGTGAGCAAACATACGGGGCATTGCAAAGCTAGGCAGCAATGCTGGAGCTCCCAGTGTTCTCCTCCCGGCATGGCTAGCTAAGGAGGAGAACACGTCCTTGGGGTTTTAATGCTGATCTCTTTTGAAACAGGCATAGGATTGCACTCTTAGACTGTTTTCAGTGCTTTGCATTTGTGTTTTATTGTGTACCATTGCTGATTCATGTTGCATTTATTGCAAAACAGGCTTTGGGTTTTTTTCCACAGAAAAGCAACATGTTTCATCATCATCATCATCATCTGTAAGCATTCTGAAAGTCCCTCAGTCAAACCCAATATGCACATAATCCTTTCAGCTCAAACTTCATAATTGCAAAGGTACATACAAGTGCTGGATCTGAGCAAACCAGAAATTCCACCCTCCCACCACCATTTTGCAATGAGAAATAAAATATAATTAACCCTTCTCTTTAAAAAAACAAACAAACCATCCTCCCTGCCTTTTCAAATTGGGTGTGGGTGTAAACATTTTAAGGAATCAAAAGTGTTTCCATCAGCCAAGAGTTGATGTGGCAGCTTGGTCATGAACTCCAATGCATCTTCAAGTTGCGGGAACGTTTTGCGAGCTCTCTGCCACTAGCTTTCTGGGCTTGTCCCCTTCCCAGGCCAGGCCCCAGCTCTGGAGCACAGTGGCTGGGACTTTCTCTTCCAGCTGCCTCTGCCGCAATCGCACCTGTGTCCTAAAGCTCCCAAATCAGTCCTGTGTCCAGCTACTTGGTGGGAGCAGGCCTCCTTGAACTCAGTGGGACTTCTCTGCAGACACATATGTACACTTGCATGCCTCCCTTGCCACCCGAGGGATGCATCCCAGGGGGAGAGCAGCTAAGCAATGGGGGTGTGAGGAGGTGGCCCATCAAGGCTGGAACCGCAGATCTTTCATCTGGAGCCCCGAATCCCTGGGAGGCCATCTGCCCCACCCTCCTGCTGCCCATGGGCACTAGCTGAACTAACCCGTGGTGTCCAAGGCTTCTGATTCCACGAATAAGCTGGCCTTTTTTTTTTTTTTTGGCCAGAAAGGCTTCCCCTCCTGACACCCTCGTCCCTCAGATCTTTCTGCCTGAGGTCTCCCCCACCCCCGAAATCAAGAGACTGTCTCTTGTCTATGCTCAAGAAAGCATGTAGTTGGGACTGAGTCCTTTAACCACAAGCACACTCTTCAGAGCATATGCAAATTTGTGAGGGTTTTTTTTTTTTTTTAATCCCGTGAACCCAAGCCCCGGATCTTTTCCATACCTAGCATGATCCCTGCAGCCAAGGCTTGCTCGCTGTCCGTATGTGCACACGTGCAGCCCTGTTGACGCGTGTTTACTTGAAAGTCCATCCCGCGGGGCTCCACGCTTGGTGCAGCGTGCATCCCTCGCTACCTGCGGGTCAGGATGGCGCCTAATGGCAATAAAAAGGCAACACGATTGCACTGTCGGCGAGACGCGCGGACCTTGATCCTCACCTGCCCTCGCGTCACGCGCCCCTCCCGCCCCCGGGCCGCCCCGGCTGCGTCGAGCGAGTGCGAAGCGGCTGGTAGGCGGCGAGTGGGCCCTGCGGGGGGGGCGGGCGGCGTTTGGGGTCCGACTCCGCAGCGAGGTCTGCTCAGGCTGAGCTGCCTGGCCGGGAGGAGGCTTCGCCGGGCAGAGGCAAGCCGACCGCAGCCGCGGCAGGTACAAGGGGCCCCCCAGCCCCGCGAAGGGCCGGTGCGCGCGCGGCCGGCCCGCAGCCCGCCGGAGAACCCGGGGGACCCTCCGAAGCGAGGGGCGCAGGTCGTCTGGTTCGCAGAGCTTCAAAGGCAGCCTTGCAACGTGTTCCTTAGTCTGTCAAAAGCAAAGCGGAGCGGCGAGGGATTTGGGGGGATCGGGACCAGCGCCAGCTGCAGGCCCTGCGCGCGCGAGCCCTGCGGGGGGCTCTCGGGGGCTGGAGAGACGCTCCCTCGCCCGGCCGCCGCTGCGCACTCCCCCAGCCCAGCCCAGCCAGCCCAGCCCTCGCCCTGCGCGCCTCCTTGCCGGCCACTTTCTCTCGCCAGGCCGGAAAGGGGATGGGAAGCCCGGCCAGATCGTTTCTCGCGAGCGGAGGGAAGAGACCTGGCCGGAGGTGGGGCGCTTCTGGTTCGCCATTCCTTTGGGCGCAGACGGACCCCCTTTAAAGCTGCGTGCTGCAGCCGTGGCTGCCACACGCCTCATTTTCGCCCTCGAGTAGGAGCAGCTCCCCCTTCGGATCGGGACCCTGTCCTAGGAGCTGGGGGTGCTGTGCGATCGGAGGGTCAGACCCCCTACTCAAGAGAGAAGGGGAACGGGGGCGTGACGTGGGGCAGGATGAAGTTGCTAGGTCTCGATTTAAGGGGTTGCCTGTTTGGACCCTTCCTGACGCTGCACTCCGAACTAAAGCTTGGGTGAGCCGCCCGGAGGTCGTCCCGGGAGAATCCCACACACCTCAGCGGTGCGGAAGGCTCTTTTGCAAAGCACAGCAAGTGCGTTCTGTGGTTTGCAACGGTGCTTGCTCCCAGGTAAGTGTGGATGGGCTTGCTGCTTCAGAGACGCTTCACCACCGAGAAGCTCTTCTCCCTGCCGCCCCAGAACTGCTAACTTTAGCAAGTCCTTCCCTTGCTCCCTTGCAATATGGAACGGGGGTAAGTTTTGGCAGAGCAAATTCCAGTTGCTTATTCAAGGTGCTCAACGGTTTGGTTGTGTTGATTAAATCAGCATTTATTCTAACTTCCAGGGTTGCTGCTGGGGCTGCTGCAGCAGGGCAGATCTAGGGCAGGTGGCATTCAACGACTCCCTCTCTCTTTTCCAAACTTCTTGTTTGGATTTTCTTTTCCGGAAGAAAAGAGGTCTTTTCTGGAAGAAAAAAGAAAAGGTCTTTTCTGGAACCTGCAAATCTGGGGTGCAGCTTAGGGTGGATGCAGAGGGTGACAAGGACTATGAGCCGTGGAGTAGGAGGGAGGGCGCAGATTTCTTCCTAGAAAAGGGCACCGTGCTTGTTAATCGCAAATGACTGAACAAAGGCTAAAGTCCATGGGTCTGTGGCAACACTGGGACTCCCAGTGCTGGGCCAGTCCAGGGGAGTGAGAAAGCACTGGGACACACCAAGAATGAACCACATGATAGAAATACTGTTCTTGTTCTGTCCTGTTTCAAACCGCTGGTGGGGCTTGCGTGGTGAAACGCTTCCCCATGGGTGGTGGGGAGGAGATCCTGCACACCAAGTGTGCACACTGCAGCGAAAGTGAGGAGAAAACTCTTCTTGCCGATTTCCAGTTCCACGATGATTTTCTTTCCCTATTAGGAAATATTCATCTCCCACCTCCTGGAGCCTAAAGCAACATATTCCAGGAATGGTTTTACCCTTCTTTCTACTGTTTTATTTATTGCATTATTTTATCCCACCCTTTCTTCCAGCATCTCAGAGTGGCCCATGTGGTCATGGTCCTCTTGTTTGCACATCACAGCAGTCTTGCAAGGTAGGCTAGAAGGAGAAACAGGACTCTGGTGTACACCAAGTCAGCCACTTGGCCAACTTGCTCAAACCAGGCTTCCTCAAGCTAGTGCCCTTCTCCAGATGGTTTGAACCTCAACTTCCATCAGCCCCTACCATCATGGCCAGTGGACAGGAATGCTGGGAGTTGTAGTCCAAAGCATCTGAAGGGTACCAGGTTGGGAAGACTGCACTACTATCTGCCAATGGCTTTTCAGAGATTCAGACAAGGGTCCCTGCTAGGAGATGCAGGGACTCGGGGCACAATCAGGTTACAGCCCCTGTAACAGTGACTGGCCCGGTGCCCTCTAGTGAGCCTTAAAGACAAGTGGGGCATTGTGAAGGAGTCATTTGGGCCTGAAACCCACAGTCCAGCCACAACACCACAACTCCTCTGGGCTTACATGCATTGGAATGAACAAGAAAGAGGCCCCCACAGGGCATGGGGCTTCCCCTGCCCCCATCCCCACCATTTCTCATCTGTCCCCTGTTTGCAAAGAGGGCTCTTGCTTTACTCTAAGTTAAAGAATCCTGCCGCATATCCTCATTTATGCGCACGAGTCACTTGCATGCATATGTATGCAACAACACATGGCAGCGTGAGGAGACCTTTGCCAGACTTGCGGCGTATGCACAGTGCATGTACATGCCGCTGCTTCTCTCATGGGGAGACTGGCTCAAAGAACCCTCCAGGCCCCAACGCATAGACTATTTTTACAGACTGTGTTCTACAGTCATGCACACGCACAACTACAATGGAGAAAAATGGGCTGGTTGCATACCAACCCATTGGCACATGGATCAGTAGACTAGTTCTAATGGGACTAATTTAAGGACAGAAAAGCTGAAGACTGGGGCAAGGGGCTTGGTGCTTCGCAGAATGAGCAGAGCAAGGAGGCTGTGTGGAAATGGCAAAGCAAGGGATGGAGAGGCTTCATGCATCCAGAAGAAGCTCGGGTGTCGACGACAATGGTGGATCCCAGGGCACCAGTGGATAGACTTAGAGGAAGTGGGAAAAGAAATGGAACCGAGGCAGTTCCCATTACCTAGCTTCAGATATGGCAATTAGCTTAACATACCTTTGTTTCCTATCATGAGGGCTCTGAGGTGGGATCTGAACCTGCTGACCTGCCTAGAGGACGGGGGTGCACCAGGACTCTGGACCAGCCAGTGTCAAGAAGCCCTGGGCAGTCAGTCAGACATGCACATAATTCCATGAAGATGACTGACTTCATTCCTGGGATGAGGGATGCTCAGCCCACAGGCTGCTTAGCTGCATGCCCCTCTGCTCAGCTGCCGATTGGAGGCCTTGGCACAGGGGGCGGGGCCAGGAGGAGAAACCGCGGGGATTCCTTCCTGCTTCCTTTGGAGTGTCCTCCCGCTTATGTCTGAGTAGTCCTGCAGAGGTTTTCCCTGCTTGCTTGTGAGCAGACATGATGCGCATGCTTACTCCTGAGCAGAAGCGCCATCGGATTGTGCTGCTGTGTTAGCTGATAACTCGGCACAAGACGGTTGCATAATGTGACAGAAGCCCGGCAGAGATGTGTGCTGTTTAACTGAGAGGGACCCGAAGCACATCAAACCCTCCTGATATCAGCAGCACGGCCCTTCTGTTCAAAGGACACCCCTTTCCAGTGCAATGAATAGCCTCTGAAAGGACTCCTGTGCAAAGGGTTTTCTTCTTCCCCTCTCCAATATGAGCTGCAAAACTTAGAGACGTGTCTGGAGGGTCTTAAAGGCTCTGATGTGTCAACATTCTTGGCTACAGGCATGGACCAGTGCAGAGCTTCAACAGACATCCGCTGGGCATCTTCCGTTCTCGGGCTGTCATGGCAGCTGCATGTTCCTGGGCACGTTCTGTCCCCTTACGCCCCCCGCCAAATGGTGGTGTACTTCTTTAACCCTTGCCATTCTCCCAAGTGTGTGAGGCCTCTGTGGCTCCAACCCTGTTGGCACTCGGCCACTGGGTTTGCCATTAGAAAGAGGGAGCTGATTACCTTTTCGGCCTGAAGTGTGAACACTGAAGTGGGGATGCTGATTCTTCGCAGGAAGCGCTCCATTGCTTCAGATCCTGAAGGCCAATTGTATTTACCCCTTCTCCTTTGGCACATAAAAGAACAGTGACTTGACCTTCAATGGAAGCACCTTGCATTTCAAATCCGCTCCATTGACCGTCAAGTGTCAGCATAAGCATACTCCACATTCACTCTGCAGTGCGAGTTCGCTTCCTTTTCTTCCTCTGGAGTGGGTGATGAGTGGATGGTTGTATGTATTGGGGGTGGGGAGGGCGTTGCTTGCTGATTTCCCAACTGTTCTTCCCAAGAGAGTGTCATCTCTGTTTACATTCTGAACATGTGCCAAGGGCTTGTGCTATGGAATGATGCCCCAGCTCCCCGCATGCTGATTGGGGATGGGGTATACTGCACTCTCCATGGCAACCGATAATGTTGCTAGGAGACAGTGGAGGAATAAAAGACTGGGAGGGATGCCCAGCAGCCTTCCTACCCCTCCTCCTCATCTCTTGCTCTCTCCCCAAGTGCCTTTGGAACAAGATTATTCCTGAAATGTGGCAAGCACAATTACAACCATTACAGAATTGGCACAGTCGGCAGCAGAGGTGTGTGGAGCAGTTGAGGAATCTTTTTTTGAGTTACACATCTGCTGTGCATATGAAGGACCTCCTCTGGTACCTCCTATATCCCAGTTTAATTGAAGCAAAAGAAAGCCTGTCAATGGTGGGGGAAGGGCGTTGTGCTTGCTTCAGATTTATGGATACAGTGTAGAAGAAGATGGATATGGTCCTGGGGCACCATATGTATGAAAAGGGTAATGGTTAAGCAAGTCCAGCTGTGCACATGGAAAATTTCAGGTTCGATCCCTGACAATTCCAGGTGCATATGGGAAAAACCCCTGTCTGCAACCACAGAGAGTACAGAATTCTCTTCCCTGTGCTTCCCTCTCTACATTTTCCTCTGGACAGGCATTTTTGCCCATCTTGCTGGAGTGTCTTGGGAGGGAGGGAGGCTGAAGGAGCTGCAGGGTACCTTGTATCTTGGCCTCTCCATTCTCCTCTGAAATATTCCCTTTCCTGACCCCAGAAAGCAACTGATGCATTTTTTTCCCATGCTGGCTGGGGTAGTGGGTGAATGCTGATTCCCAGTCCTGAGGTCCGAGTGCCATCTCTGATCTTGGAGCTGGGAATCTCAACCATCCTATGGCCTCTAAGACACTGGCTGGGTTCACATGTCATGTTTCCATGTTGCATGGTGGTTTTTCTGGAAGTGCTTGACAGATGATCGAGTGGTTTCTATGCTAGTGCGGTTTTCACTCTCCTTGCTCAGTCCTCCTGCTGTTGGCACATATCCCATCAGCCACCCCATATGAAATTCAACCTCGTCTTGGATAGTTGGAGCAGCTCCTGTAGCAGATGCTACTCTTTCCAGGGGATTCTGTGGTAGCTACTTATCAGGGCTATGGAAACCATGATGGAATAGCCCTCTTTCAAGGAAGAGTGAAAGGCCCCAACAGGCTTGATGCCCAGATCCTACCGGGATCCTGCACTGCAACGGGGGCCTGAACTGGAGGAACCTTCAGGGTTGGTCTCGCCAGCGCTGCAAAAAACTGTGTTCTTCCTGGTCCAGTGTTTTTTTAACCTTACCCTGTGATCAGTACTACAGATCCTTGGACATCTTGACTTTGCGACTGGAGTGTGTAATATACATGTCCAGGTTTACACATAACAAAATAATCTCTCATATTGTCTGAACCCTGGCATGGATTTAATGCAACAGTCTGTTGTATGGTATCCACACTTCACCATAGCTTATTTGGTCATCTGAATGCAGAAATGTCATGTCTGCATGGGTACCATAGAGTCTGGTGGAAAGAGGGGCACTTTCAGGGGCCACTCTAGCCATCCAGACTCTCTATGCAGACCAATAAGGAAGGGGCAGGTGATGATTTTCTCAACGAAAAAATGCTTGCTTCTGGTGTGCTTGCTTGCTTGCTTGGCATTGTGACTTGCTCTCATCTGATTGCAACAATAGTGGGCAAAGGGATGTGACCCAGGTAGGAGGAGGCTCTGCCAGGCAGAACTGAGGCCAGCACCATATTTAGTACTGGCAATGGCGGGATAAACCCTTGCTATTGAAAGAGTTGTGGAATGGGTGTCTTATGGGGCTTGGTTATTTGTTTTGTTTTTAAACGGAAAAATGTTTACAAGCAGCTTTTCTCAATTTGATGCCCCCCCCCCACTCCCATCAACCCCAGCCAGCATGCACAATGGTCAGGAAAGTTTGAAATTGTCATAATATTTTATTATTTGCATTTATATACCACCCTAGTAGCCCAGACATATGGAGGGCACCAGGTTGGAATAGACTGGGTGCATGATGAGGAATCCTAGAAATGGTGAAGTGGCTTATACAAGTCATACCTCCAAGATCCTTCTCACTTGTATTGTTGAGCTGAGGATTCCCCATCTTGTAATGATGCATTTGGCTTCTTTCTCCTGTGTGCAGAACTTGTTTTTGTGCTTGACAACATTCTGCTGTTTCCAGCCCAGTGCTCCAACCTATCAAGATCACCTTGAATCTTCTTCCACAGTATTAGCTATCCCACCCAATTTTGTGCTGTCTCCAAATCTAATAATCATTTCCTTCACTGTCTCATCCAAATCACTAATAAAATTTTTGAAGAGCGTTTGTGGTCCATATGAACACAAGAACATAGGAGTAGCCATGCTGGAGCAGACCAAGGTCCATCTAGTCTAATACTTTGTACATGCGGTGGCAGACCAACTGCCCAAAGGATCCCTCAAGCAGGGTGGATGCAAGACCTCCCCCTGCCCAAGCTCCTCATCCAACCACCCAACCGCTTCCTCGGCTGCTTTCTTTCGATATATTTAAAGAATTCTTTACGGTTAGCCTTGATATCGTTAGCAATGTGCTTCTCAGACTTTCTCTGCTTGCATCGCCCTTGTGCAAGCTCGTGGTCCCATCTGCTCTTTTCACTTGGGCAAGACTTCCATTTTTTGAAGGAAGCTTTCTTCTCCTCAATAGCTTCCTTGACTCTCTGTGTTAACCATGGTGGTGATTTTCGGACTCTGTGCTACCTTTTCTCACTATTATAGTGTTTTTGAGTAATCTCCAAGCACTTGGAAGTGATTTAAAGTGATGCCATCTTTTCCAATGGGCATCAAGGTTGCCATGTTTATCCCTTTACATGTTTTCTTACAAAGATAATACTCAAGCATGACTTTACCTCGTAGATTTCTTTGAGTATTCAAACCCCTCCTAGTCAGATATTTTGGCCCAGCTGCATTTGGCTGTGGGGCTTTTTTGAGAGAGAGACTTATAGCCCAGTCATATATGTATGTATTCAGAAGGAAGGCTGAAAATCTTATAAAATCTGTTCACAAGTTTTCTGGTAAAAACGGTTTCCAAACAGATTATTTCATATTTTGAACAACAACTGACTTCAAACACATCTGTAGGGCAACAGGTAAATGGGGAAACTTGGAAGCCACCTGGTGCATATTTGTATGTGGAAAGACTCTGAACTCTTATGGCTTAGATTCATAAAAGACTAGAGCTGGAAGGGGCCTATGAGGCCATCAGGTCCAACCCCCTGCCTAATGCAGGGCTCCAAGTTAAACCATCCCTCTCAGATGGCTGTCCAGCGGCCTCTTGAATGCCTCCAGTGTGAGAAAGCCCACAGCCTCCCTTGCTGAATGGCTCCATTCCACTTCTAATACTCCCCCCTCCCACAAAAAAAAGAAAGAAAGAAAAAAAAAAGACTGGGCTCAGAATTCTTTAATTAGAAGTGTAGGTCTCCTGTAATTGGTTCTAGTAACTGTCAGGATTCTTGGCAGCCAACCACCCAGCTGTTCAAGGATAGTGGTCCTTCTACTCAGTCTGTTACCCAAACCCACTAGCTAGTTGGTGTTCTTGGCTTTCTAATGCAATGTTTGCCCTGAATCAACTAATTTTATGTTATGGGTAACTTGAAATTATTCTAGTTTGAAGCAAGTGAATATAGATCAAAGCAATATAGATCAAGTTGCAGATTAGCAACTAATGAAATTTCCCTGAACTTGATCCTATTAGTGATACCATATATATATATATATAATTAAGATTTTAAAACCAACACTAAAAAAAGAAAAAAAAAGCATCAAACATCAAACATTGGATTCACTGGGTCAACCTCCTACTACATATTTTTTAACATATCAAATTCAAATTAATTTATCATAGTTTAAAAAACATCTCTAAATTTATGCCAAATCCTGTTTCTCCAGCCAATTATAAAAAGAGTCCCAAATTCGATAGAAATCAGTATCCTCTTTCTCCTTCAATGATAAAGTCAATCTACCCATTTCTGCACAGTCCAAGATTTTTCTTACAATCAGTCCATCAGTGGGCAGCTCCTCACTTTTCCAATATTGGGCGAATGCAATCCTCGCTGCTGTGATTAGATACAACATCAAATACATTTCCTGTCTGTTAATCTCTTCCGGTATAATGCTTAACAAGAAAACTTTGGGTTTAAAAGCAAAGGGTTTTTGTAGTATTTCCTCCATCCATCTATGTATTTTAATCCATTACTTTTTTGCGTCATCACAAGTCCACCTCATATGATTAGTGATACCATTCCTGATGTCAGCTGCACCATTTTTGCCCGAGGTCAGCTGGGTGGGAGGCATTAAACCAGTCTGGGCAGGAATAGCAAGCCTTGTAGGCAGGCCAAGAAACTTTTGTTGGCCGTCTCCCCTTTTGACTCAGAGTGGAGAATGTGTAGCCTTCCAGTTGCTGAGCTCCAATTCCCATTAGCCCCATCTGGCATGGACACTGGTGAGGGATTCTGAGAACTGTAGTCCAACAACTTCTGGATGGCTGCATATTCTCAACAGTTTTAAAGCCACATATAGAGATCACCATGTTCCATAGGATAGTCCAGGCATGCAGAACGGTACTGTTGGACCATGCCAGATGACCTGAGCCACTCTTCCTTGGGTTAAAGCCAGTCACCTGTTGAAGCATCAGGTGGAGCTCTCCTGCCACCTTGTTTGTTACTGCCTCATTATCACAACAGGACAAACTGAGGCCCGCAAAAATTACCTGTGCCAAAACAAGAAGTGCTTTTCTTTTCTTCTTCCTTTTTCCACTGCAGACACACAGAAATTCAGTTAGGGAATTACTATAATTTCTCTCCTCCCACCCATTTCATGAATTTAGAAAGTTGGGGTTACCTCTGGCACAAGGGCCACAAGCAGATTTTGACTTAGTGACATGCAAATCTTGGCTCGTTTTGCAAGCTATATCCACTTTGGCTCCAACTCTACTTTCTTTGGTCTATTTCCAAAAGTTTCCCATCCCAGATTTAGCTTTCCAAAGAGAGGGAAGCAAATACAGAAAGCAAACACCAGTTCATCTTTTTTTCATTTTTAAGCATAACGGTATTTATCCAGACTTTGTCATACTTAGATTAGATCCACTGGAATTTGTGGCACAACATTTTGTCTCATTTAAGTTCCAGAGATGTCAATGGATTTGTTTGGTGCAACTGAATCTGGATACATCCCGAAGTTTGCAGCCTACTTTCAGAGAAGCATGGAGAGTGGAGGAAGAGTTAATGCTTTTTTGAACAGTATGGCCATTTCCTTAAGTAATGTGGGTTTTCCAGATTATATTAAGCCATAGAAACATAGAAACATAGAAACATAGAAACAGAGCGAGTCAGAAGGGGCCTCCTGGGCCATCTAGTCTGACCTCCGGCACCAGCCGGCTCCGCTCATGACATGCCCACCATGTGGACGTCCACCCTATCTTTGAACACCCTCACCAATGGGTCCTCAATGACCTCTCATGGAAGCCCATTCCACGCCCTCGGGGTCCTAACTGTCAGGAAGTGTTTCCGGGCATCTAAATGGAACCTTGGCTCCCTGAGCTTTGCTCCATTGGAGCGCGTCCTGCCTTCCTCTGCAGGGGAGAACAGGCCTCTCCCCATCTCCATGTGACACCCCCTCACATACCTGTATGTTGCCAACAGATCCCCTCTGAGTCTCCTCTTCTCCAGGCTGAAGAGACCCAGTTCCCTCAGTCTCGCGTCATACCCCATCCCCTGCAGACCAGCCACCATCCTTGTGGCCCTACGCTGCACTGACTCCAACCTGGCTATATCCTTTCTGTAATGAGGGGCCCAAAACTGAGCACAATACTCCAGTTGCGGGCGCACCAGAGTCATGTAGAGTGGAAGTAATACCTCTCTTGATCTAGAAGCCACACTTCTGGCTATGCAACCAAGGGTGGCATTCGCCCTCTTGACCACCGCATCCCACTGCTGACTCATGTTTAGCCTGCGGTCAACCAGCACCCCGAGGTCCCTTTCACAAGTGCTGCTATCCAGCCACTTGTCCCCTAACCTGTACTTATGACAGCTATTCCTATGCCCCAAGTGCAAGACCTTGCACTTCTCCACATTGAACGGCATCCTGTTGTCCCCTGCCCACTTCCATAGTCTGTCCAGATCCTTTTGGATCTGGAGTACCTGCTCCTCAGTTGTGGCCACTGCTCCAGTTTTAGTGTCGTCTGCGAATCTGATCGGCAGACTGCTCACCCTTCTTCCATGTCGTTAATGGAAAGATGAAACAGGATCGGCCCCAGGACAGCCATAAAATCTTGCACTGTAGCACTTTACTACATTCCTGCTGAAGCTCCATTCCTTTCCCTTCCAGATTCCGCATACCCTGAAAAGATAGTGGGGTCTCTGTTGAACTTATTAATGGCATGGCCAGAGCCCAAAGGATAAATATGTAGTTGTCATAATGGGGGGCCATAGGTAGACTTGTCCTCCTGAATCTACCCAATCCTCTCTTAAACCCATCTATGTTGAGGGCTACCCCTTTATCTGTCTTGTGGAAGCAAATTTCATAGGCCTTGGGACAGATCCTGCTGGCCTTGTATGTTCTTCGATCTTTCACTCACTAATTTTCTTGGCTAATTCTGACTCTGTGTGTGTGTGTGTGTGTGTGTGCCCACCCGCTAAGAGGAAAACTCAAAACTGGCATAGGATAAATTTGCTCATTGTCTCCCCTTCTCTCTCTCTCTTTCTCCCTCCTCCCTTCTTTCCTTGTCCCATGATGCTTTGCACCTCAGCAAGCTGATGCCATATAAAAAGAGTGTCTGTTTTCCTGCCCGTTCTTCTGATGGCAGAAGGGGGAAAGAACCTGGCACCATTTGGAGATGAAGCTCGCCAGGCTCCCGACAGCATCTTCCCTGCCCGGCTTTTGTAACCCCCTTCCTGACTCCCAGAACCTCCGGTGGGTAGAGGGCACGAGGCGGGCATCCAGAGGGCACGAGGCGGGTGCTGGCCTGAAGGAAAAGGGGAACCGCACACTAAAGAGGGTAAGCTTTTCCCTGTGCTGTGTTCTTTCTGGGTTTTGTTTTGTTTTTAAATAAACTAGTTGCTATTCAGTGTTCGGATCTTTCTAGGGTTTTTTGGTTTTGCTTTTGACTTGCTTCTGGGATCCGCCAGGCAGGCAAAGCAGCTGGAGAAGAGGGAGGGAAAGAGAGGGTGGCATAGAATTGCTACAGTTGGGATGGAGGTTGGCAGGGAAGCTGAGAGACGGGGGGGGGGGAGAGAGAGAGAATAAAGCTGGTACGGGCTGGAGGTCTGCCAAGGATGCTTGGCAGAGATGCCATGGAAGGATGGGGCAGCCTGGACGTGGTGATGTGCATTTGGGGAGGGGAAATGGTGAAATGCGGAAAGGTAATGGAGCGGTGGGAAGATTGTAGACCACTAAGCTGGACACTTTTGTGTCTAGGTTTTTTTTTTTTTAGATGGCGAGTCTTTTCATTGTGGATTTTTCTCTGTCTGGACGTTGGTTGGTTAGGTCTGTTTGTTAGATTTTCTTTTAATTCGGTGGAGTGGGGAGTCATGTTTAGGGAATGTGACTGTTCTATGCTGATGGAATTGAATCCGGGCCAAGGAAATTATGTAGCCGGCTTGTCTCACTCAGAAAAGGGGGAGTACGTGTGTGTATGAAAGAGAGAGAGAGAGAGAGAGAGAGGAGGAGGAGGAGGAGGAGGAATTGGCTGTGAGCCGCTGAGCTGCCTGGCCAGCTTGGCAAAGAAACACCAAGCGGGCCTCCATTCCTTTTGATGCCTCTTGGGTATCTGACTTTGCCCCCTGGTTCCCTGCTTGGCTTCGGCATGCTCGCGCCAGGCTCTCCAATGGGCAGCCTTCAGAATTTGTGACAGGTCGGAAAACGAAAGACCCAAAGCATCCATTTGGGTCTTCATCATCTCTTATTTTGGATGTCAGATGTCCAAACCTTTGCGAGCCATTGGGGTCTGTGACTGCAGGTGTGCGTTCGGCATCCATCAGGCATCTCCTTTTAAACAGCAAACATTGGGCTGAACCGACGCCTGGAGTGTGACTTCTTGACATCTTCTGTTTCCACGGTTTTGGATCTGGCAAAACCAACATGTTCTGCATGTTGGATTCCTTCACTGTTGGCCCTCCTGCTGGGTAAATCTCTGCCTGCCCAGCCCAGTTTTCCCATTTTCTCCTTCGGCCTGTGTGCTCTGAAGGCTTAGGCAAGACAAGGGTGGAGCCGCAAACATGGCTGCATCTTCGGCAGGTTTCGGGTTGCCTGGAGATGCATTGTGCGCTGTGGTGGGTGGGTGTGGTCCAGGAGGATGGAGCTCACGTGTGGACATTGCTGTCCAACAGAGGGCAGCTTCCCTGAGCTGGAACGCCCCTCTAATGTGTGCTTGAAATCAGGTAAGAAGAAAGCTGGGGAAAGAGGAATGTGCTGCCGTGCCCACAACTCTCCTTTACTACTATATGCGGAGCTGGAGCTGACTATACATAAAAGCTGCCCCGTTTGCGGACCGTGAATTCTTGTGCATGTGGGAGATCGTGGGAGACAATGAAGCTCAGATGCTTTGAAATGATGACATCACTGAGTGGAGGTTTCAGGAAAGTGGTGAGGCTTTTTCAGTGCTCAATTTGTGTAGGTTATTAACAGCCTCATTTATTTCATGATGCATCACTAGAAATTCGATTTGTTTCCTTGCTCATATTTGTTGTTGTTTCTTTCTTGCATTTCTTTTAATCATCTGCGACAGCAGAAGCCTCTAGACAGATGCTGGGCAGCCACCCATTGAGACTGCCATAATATTACCCACAATGCCCTGGATGTTGCATTGTGGGTAGAAAGCAGTGGTCTTCCTGGGCATCTGCTATTTTTTTGGTGTGGCCACTATCTGCCTGGCTTGTACTGAGGCAGCTAATGAGAAGACCTTTGATGTTGCTCACATATGAATGGTACAAATCAGGAATGAGTGGTTACACATGGGAATAAAGAACCATGTTTTCATTTCTGCCTGTTCATTCTGTGAATTGAATAGAATAGATAGAAAACGAATAAAATGGTCGCTGTCTGCATCCATGTTTCATCTGTTCCAAAATGAGCACACCGGTACTTTCTTGCCATGCCCCAGTTAAGCAGCTTTCTCCAGCTTGATGTTCCTGATGTTTTGCAGCTTCCATCAACTAAGAACTTAGGCAACTTCTACTGTCAGCCTCCATTGGTAGGGTGATGGTTACTGTAGGCCAAACCCCTCTGGAGGACCCCGAGTTGGAGAAGGCTACTTCAGGACCACCTGATCCACCTTGAGATTCAATATTCTTGCTGCTTTTGTTTCATTTTTGCTTTTAATAAAATCAGGGTGGGCAGTTTACTGACACTCCGCCTCCAAAGGGTGCTGCAGGTCTGATGAGAATGGCAGGGTAAAGGAACACTATGTACAAGCACATGGTGGAGGTGGGATATTCAGCGATTCTGCAGGAGGGTCAAACTGTTCATAAAAATACGAGTGCAATCCTGTCTTTTGGCTCAGGAAGTGTCAGGAGCTAAGCGGCATGGTGCTGCGGTAAGAATGCTACGCTAGCCTTTTGGGGAGTTTTTTTTAATAGCTGAAGTTACCCAGTTCCAATCCATTGCGCAAATTGCATAAAAGACGATAGATGCGCTTTACATTATTGTGCGTGCAAAACAGCAACTTTTGGCCATTGAGAGATTAGAGTAACAATGGATGGGGAAGGGTGAAGCCCATGGAATGTTGTAAGAATAGCATAGCAGGGTCAGGGAATGTGGCCTTCTAGACATTTTGTTTTGGGAAGTCTCTCAGCCCCCCGTCTTCCTCTTTGACTCCCTCTTCTGCCTCTCCCCTAGCTTACCTTTGCTCTGCATTCCCCCTTTGCCTTGTGATTGTGCCATAATTCCTGTTCTTCTTAGCTCTGCCTGTATGCCAATCTCTTCTCGCCACCGTTTCCCCTCCCCTGCCCCACCTTTGGAGGCAAGGAGCCCTTCTTCTCCAGCCATGCCTGCAGCTAACTGCATCTCCTTCAGGCCAGGCTGTTGAAGTTCTCGCAGCCTGTGGGTTGAATGCAGTTTTGGACAAGCTCTTGGGAAGTGTGTTCCAGTGGTGAGTGCAGCTGAGGGCAGAATGGCAGGGCACTCACAAAAAGGGGCAGGGCCAAACACCAGAGTACGCTATGGTCACTCATTCCGCTTTGGGAGTCATGTTTCAGCCTGGTCGAATGGGAGAGAAACATGCAAAGGCAAAGGAACCACCAGATCATTGGGTTATAAAAGGCTTCCTGTTTGACCGTGGATCTTGCCTGTCCCTGGTTCTGGTGAATTCTTACGCAGTGGCCGTGTTTCCGTGGAAGGGCCAGTTCCAAGCCCGAAAACACTTCCCTGCTCAGAGGATCCAAACTGCAGTTCTGACAGCCGTTCATGTGGGGCAGTATCACCCAGAATGGAAAGTTCTAGTTCAGGAGGCTCCTGACAACCCCTCGCAAGGTCCTCATAGCCTCATCTGCCCGAGTCTTGCTTGCTCCAGTCAATGCATAGGGAGTTTTTGATTAGTAGCAGCCTCCTGCACGCTAGCAGTATTTATGTTTGTTTTTCCAAGGAGATCAGGGCAGCCTGCATGGTTCCCTCCCCATTTTATCCTCGCAACAACCTCATGAGGTAGGTAAGACTGGGCAGTCATGATTGACCTGAGCTCTTCGGGACTGAGGAAGAACAGGCGCTGGGCAGACAGTTCACATTCCCAAGAATCGATACGATGAGGCTGAACAATGTTGTTGAAAGGGGGAATAGGATGGAAAGAGCGGTGTCAGCACAAAATTTGCCTTTTGTCTGTCTTTCTTTTTAGTTTGCATCCTCTGTTCTGCTTTCAGTAGTTGCAGAGAAAGGCCAAACATTACTTGGGAAAATGAAGCTCTACCTCCAAGCACGGAACACCTTCACAACTGCAAAGGAATAGAAAGTTGACTCAAGGAAGGATAGATTGCAGCCTTTATGAGGGCTGCATGGAGATCACCCTCCCACTGTCTTTCTGGTCCCCTGGGTCGACATTATGGAAAACTCTTTTAAAACGGCAAACATGCATATTTAAGTATGCCATTTCTTATCTGATACATGGTTCTAAGAATTCTCCAGATCGTGCTAATTTATCCAATTGCTGTTTGTTTTCCTTTGTGTTAACGTATCAACATTGTTGTTCAGTTTTCTTTAAAAGATGAATGGGAACCACCACAAAAGTATCTTATCTTCCTTCCTTGAAAGATTATTGCAGAAATTGAGAAACTGTGCAGTGGAACAAGTGTCCCTTCTGTCAGTTTTCTTAGAATATCTAGATTTGTGTTTGTTGCTTTTTCATTTATCTCTTTTGCCAGGAATGTTTTAAAAGTATGGAATCTTTTTATACACAGAAATGTGTTTGTCCACAAGGCCCAGTAGCATCCTTTGGTCCCTTAGTTTTCTTCAAACAATGACTGGAAATGGTGGAGAAGTTGGTCGCATACCAACATTAGTGGTGCAGAAGCACTGGGGGCCAAGCAGTGGGGGGTTTAATTTTGCCACTGCAGAGGGAAGCACAGGGGCTGCATAAAGCATTCCTGGGGCCTGTGGGGGGCCTGTGGGTCGCACACCACTGTAGAGGACACTGGAACAGCAGCAGGTGCAGGCATCCAGAGAGGAGGCAGAACCGGCTCAGCCAGAAAAAGCAGGTGCAAGAACACAGCAAAGGTTAGATGGGGGATCAGAAGTTCTTTGGCAAACACAGACAAAAGCACTCCCCTCCTGCCCAGAGACACCGTAGTCCCGGACATCAAGAAATCAAGCACCCTTCCCACAATTAGCAGAAGCCTAGGAAACTCATTCCTCCCAGAGACACACGTTCAAAGAGAAATAGAAGGATCAGACACTTCGCTCCATACTCTGAGCAAAGCATGAAGAGGAGCATCAGGCTCTGAACAGAACACAAGTGGAGACCAGCTCGCTCTCGCTCTCTCAGGCAGAAAGTGCTTTATCTCTTTAGTAATACAGAGTGAGACTGGAATGCGACAGGAATATTTGATGTCAAAACATCAGGTTAAAAGCTTGTGCCTGCTCTATATTTCCTGCAGAATAAGCTTTCCTAAGTGTTGTGTGTGTTTGTGTGAATGCAAAACCAAGGCTTGTTCACTCTGGCTGCATGCATTAAAACCCCAGCAGAAGTTCTGCAGCCTTTCAAGGAAACCTGGTGGGCAAAAACCTCCCTTTGATTCGTTTCCTCTAAATTACCTCCACATGTAGCGCAGGGGCTAATCCTGAGGAGGTTTGTGTGCTCCCTCCCTCCCTCCCTCCCTCCCGCGTTCACCTCCAGAGGCCCTGAAGGCAACATGCAAACCAAAGCAGTCCTCCTCTGTCCCAGGCCATGTAGACTTAGTCTGTTCCATCTGTTGGGGTTGGAGGGGAGAAGAAGGCTCATCTCAGAATAAGCACAGGCTGTTCTGTGCTGTCTTGTCCTCTGGGCACACGACATTGGAAAGAAACTGAAAATAGAGCCCTGCTGAGGAAGGATGGTTGGTGGGGAGGGGGGGAATGACTGGAGAGGAGTCAGATAAGGGCTTTTCATAGCCTTAATCCATGAGACATAGAGAGGTTGTATAACTGTGGTGCGCATCCACCAGAGACGCTGGCATTTGTCTGTGGGGGCAGATTAGCAGGCACTGGCTGTCTTCCTGGCTTAGATCAGCTGTGGGGCAGCTTTCCAGCAGCATCCGGTCCCGGGAATACACAGGCTTTGGCTTCTGGTGTGTGATAGTCTGCTCTCATTCAGTGTCTTATTTGTTCCTGGTCTTGGTTCCCCTGTCCCACTGGCTTCCCCCCTGCAGCGCAATAAAAAGAAGTCGCAACCCTATTTTAAAAACCAGCAAGCACACCCACCACCTCACGAAATGGGCCAGAATGAGTGGGGCGCATGAAGGGGCACTGGATGCTAGCACCCCATTTGCTCTCTCCTGTGCTGTCACATGTGCTTGCATGCTTTAAACTGGCAAGAATATTTGCAAAAAATCCAGACTGGAAATTACATGCATATTTAAAAGCTGCAAAGAAAACAGAGGAGGCACTTGCACCGGTTTAATGACAGAGCTGTATATGGAGGAGAAATGTTTGCACCGGCATAATTTATTTACTTTATTTATTTACAAGTCATTTATTCACTGAAAACTTTTATATGCTGTCCCTTATGCATGGCATCTCAGGTCGGCTTACAATCATTAAAATCAAATACACTAAAACAATCTCTAACAATAATAAATAACATATAGTGAATAAAAATAAATTAAGTAAAAAGCGACTGTACATTAAAATACTAACTTTTAAAATAATAGTAAAATAGAAAGGTTTTGACCTTGCAGTTGCTACAAGTGGGCAAATTTCTTCTCCAGTTATTTCCCAACCATTAAATTTGTGGATGTTTCCCAGTTAATGCCTCCCCTTTTTGGTGTAGCTGGAGAATCAGGGAAGCACTAAAAAGCTGGAGGGCCCTGGGGAGCATCAGTTTAGCATTTAAAAGCCAGCGGTTCACATTGCCAAGGTGGAGGCATTGCCCTCCAAAAACCTGTTTTTCTCCTTTATTGGTGCTTTTTAACTGTCAGTCAGGAAACTGGTCCCTGGCAACTTTGCACAAATTCACCTACAATCAGACTTGTCAGTTTCCTGGTGTTTTACCTCCTTGATCCCTTTGGCAGCTGATTCATACAAGGAAATTGACTAGACAAGGCATGCACGTATCAGACAGCTGTGCGGAATCAGCTCCTCTTTGCAGAGCTGTGGGGTTGCTCCCAAGATCCTTTGCCTTCACTTGGCTTTTTCATCAATCCTCTATAGCTTCTTTCCTTCATTAAACAGGACCCCAAAACAAAAATCTGAGCCATGTTGTTGAGAAAATCAATTTTGCAACTTTGAATATTTCTTATGGTAGAATCTATGCATCTGGTTTCTAGAATTTTTCCCCTACTTTGGGATGCTTAGAGAATAAGCATGAACCTACAAACAGATTAGGATTGGTGGAAACACTCTTGAAAAGGGGATTTTGCAGACCCGCTGGCATTTCCAGCTTTAGGTGTGAATGCTCCAAGCGTGAGCTCAAGCAGCACACTAGATTATAAAGCTGCAGAACTCCCAGGTCTGTACTGGGTGCTTCTTTGACCTAGTCCAGGTTTCTGATGTCTTTAAGATGTCTTGAGCAAACACCTGGCAGCATTCCTGACCTTTGGCCATGCTGCCTGGGACTGCTGGGAATTGTAGTCCAAAGGATCTGCAGGGTGCCAGCTGCTGTCCTGTTCGCAGCTGTAAGTTACGATTGCACTTGTCCAGGTCTCGTGACCGATGACCCTGAAGTGCTGAACCAGCCCATGTGCAATCTGACTTGTTTGATATTCCTGTGATCAGTGCACACCTGTCTACCTTTGTTGCTGAAAACACGCACTGGGCTGCAACAGGGGATATGTTTGCAAAAGGAGTGGTTGGTCCTCAACCTGCTATGCATGGAGGATGGAGAAAAGAGAGAGGCGGGTAGGAGAGGATTCTTGAAGAGGGGAAAAAGGCATGTGTCTTGTCCAAGGTTGGGAAGGCTGGCTTAAACACTCCCCGCAAGCTCTGTTGCTCCCACATTCTCCAGAGGAAGAATCCATGCCCTCCGATACTAACAGAGCCTAGCCTTAGCTCCCTGTGCCTGTATCTTCCTTAGGCTCTGCCTCAAAGCTGAGCTCTTGTTCTGTTCACACAAAGACACCTTGCTCCCTCCCTCCTTGGTTGAACAGGGACTTAGAACTTCAGGCTTGAGGCTCTGTTGCGACATAGACACAAAATACACACAGACACACGTGCATGCCCAAACACCTCTCGGCACAATATTTTTTAGCAATAGTCCTGCTTTAGGTGCATTTATTTAACTTGAAATGCCCTCCAGCCTGAGAATCCATCCTGCCTACTAGTCTCCCGCTCTCTCTCTCACGTCTCCAACACAAGCTCTGAATCTCCATAGCAGGCGTGACCCAAGTGTCTAGTTAGGAGAATGTGATCTTTGAACTCCAGGGGGCTTGGCAAAGGATTTCTACATCTCTATTTCCCTCTCTCTGAAATTCCATGGCATGCCTAACCCAAATGTCTGGTTAGGAGAATGTGATATTTGAACTTTGGGATTTAGACAAATCCTGGATTTATGCAGGATTCAGCAAAGGATTTACATGTTTCTCTCTCTCCCCCCCCGCCCCTGCTTCTTTAGCCAAGCACGTTGTCAAGAAAAACCCAATGCATCCACCGTTCCCAGAAGGAATGCAGATGGCAATATTCGGTGCGTGATTTGTTGTTACTCTGAGTTGTTCTTGCTACGTTGCCAGCTTTGAATCTAATTCCAATTTCCTTGTCTTGCATGACTGACTGTCCTGGACTTTTACCTTAGAAGAGAAGGCAATTTTCTTGAGATGGATGGAAAACAGTTCTTGATGCGCCTACCCTGGTGGCTGGGAGGAGTCATGGATATGGGATCTTGGATATGAGTCTTGTATTTGGGATTTTTCAAAATGGAATTGTCTTCATTGTACATCTGTGGACAATGACTGGGATGATGCCTTTCCCCTGTGAGTCAACTGAGAGTACCAGGTTCCAGGTGCAGAGCTGACTGGGCCCTTGGAGCTCTCTGGGAGTCCGTTTTTCAGAGTGGTGGCCCCAGGAAAAGCTTCCATGGGCAGAACAATAAACAGTGAGGCCTCTCCAATAAATCAAAGGTTGCCGGCAGTACCCTTCTATCTGCAACACATCTCGGACTGAAATACACAGCAGGGGTATTATATGCAGGCACCAACATTCTGCCTCACCAGTGTTCTCCTTGTCTCTTTCTCCCGTAGCACATACACCCAGAGACCCCACAACTCGCCCCTTAACATACACACGGTCACTCCTTCCTTTGCTTGCTCACTCACTCTCCCTCTCTCTCTGCGCACGCGTGTGTGTCTTTCAACACGCCCCCATGACTTATCCCTTTACAAGCTACATGCAGGGCACACCTGCAGGTTGCTGGTCGGATCAGGTCAGGCTATAGATAATGAAGGCAATCCCATTTAAAAACCCCAGATACAAGAGGGGCTTATCCACCATTCCTCCAAGCCATCAGGGAAGGCCCATCTGGGGCCTTTTCTCTCCATTGGTGGCCCCAACACATTTACTTACATCGGAGTGTGAATTTCCAGCCACTCTGTGCAAGGGGCTTCTGTCCAGGGAAATGGCATTCCTCGGATGTGTCCTCGTGGTGCCGGCCAGTGGCCACAGCCGATCTTCCTGCTACAGGCTGAGCTCCTTCCCTACCTGCGATCGCCTTAGGAAACCTGAGTTGCTCTTAGTTAACCTTCCCACTCAGTCAAGCATTTATCTGAACCACTTGGGATTCTTTCTTTTCCTAAGCAAACACCCCACCCACCCAGAAGCAACATGCAGAAGCCCATTTCTAAACCCCCCTCCCTTGTTTTGCTTAGCTCTTTGCTGTGCATAGACTAAAGAAGGCCTTGAGCAACCCAGAGAGCTCCACCAGTTGGGCGGCAAGGCATGGAGGATCGTGTGCCAACCAGGACTGGGTCACCTCTGGGGTTTATGGAAGCCCCTCTTGTGCCGCCCACTGGGGCCAGAGCCCTGCCTTCCACTGCATTTGGCAGCACACGGGGGCCAGTTTTGCTTCAGAAGGAGAAGGGGGAGAGGAGCAGGAGGAGGCCTGGGAATGTGGCACTGTGATGAGAGAAGCAGAAACCGAGAGGAGAGAAGCAGAGATGCTCAGCTCAAGGCCAGACTCCCAAGATGGGCAGGCAGTCTCTGGGAACAGCTAAACTGCACGGTTGGCAGGAGGAGACCTGGAGCAGGGGCGTTCTCTGAAACAGGCAAGGTGGCCCCGGCTCTTGACCCCATGTGTGTCACCAGCAGCGCAGGGTGGCCCAACTAGAGGATCAGCATGCAGCAAGGAGGCGTGCCCATTTTCAGAAAACCCTTCCCAAAGAGAAGGGCCCCAGCTATGCTCACAAGGAACGTTCCTGGAGGTGGAACTTGATTGGATTCAACAAACCACTCTGTGCATGCTCTGGGTGCTTTGTGCTGTTGGTCGTTAGAGAATGCTTTGCAAGGAAAAAGTCTGTGGCTTTGGATCTGCTTCAGCTCCTGACAGAGCCAGGGGAGTTTTTCCCATACTGGGGAGCAATCATCGCTCCCCCAGAGCAATTTATGAGTCATCCCTGAGTAACCTAATTCTTAACGTAAGGTTCTTTTTTCTTTCCCAGGCATGGGATGCTTCTGGGGAGCAGAACAACTGTTCTGGAACATTCCAGGGGTCTTTTCCACCCAGGTGGGCTTCTCTGGAGGCAACACTGCCAGTCCCACCTATGAAGGTGTCTGCACAGGTAAGCGATCGCTCTTCTCTCGAGAGTGGCTTCTGAGCTAAGTTGCATTCTTCTGTTATCTGCGAGCGAATGTCACACCATGGGGGGATTTGCAGGTGGGTATTTCCCGGTGTGCTGCATGGACCTGTCTCTGTCTTTATTTCTTTTTCATAGAATCCAATTAAATAATTTGGAATTGTCTGGTGCTGAGCTCAGGCAGCTGCAAAGGTGGCATCCATTTTCTTGCATTGCTTTTGCAGTTCAATTTTCACTAGGCCAAGGGTGCTGAGCCTCTGACTCTTGGAGAAGTTCTCAGTGGCTGCATTCCAGTGGCAGGAAGGGCAAAAGTACCTGACATGCCAGCAATTTGATCTTAAACCTCTTGCTGCCAGGAACTAAGTCACAGGAGAGCCATTTCAACCTTTTAGAGTAGCAGGGGAAAGACACGCAGAAGTCTGGAAAGCATCGAATGCCTAGTTGTTGGGAGGAGGGAAGAGGGGCTGAGGAAGGCTGCAGGGCTGCCGGGGTTGGGGGGGACCCCGGAGGGCTGGAGTAACACTCCAGGTGGGCCGGATTTGGTCTGCTTGCTTGAGGGTAAGCATCCCTGCATGAGGGGTGCAGCATTTGGATCAAATCCTTAGGGTGAAAAGAGGTGGAACATATAATTGTGCACCATGTATCTGGGTGTTTGTGCTTTTAAAAAAGGAGCCACAAGAGAGACTCTATCACGATTGTGATCAGAGATCACAGCAAAGAGGGAGATGAATCCTTTCCCCCCAAACTCCAGACCCAAAGATGATCTCCCCACAAGCTGCTATTCCTACAAAGGGTGGAAACTGCCATTAGTGCCACTTTTGAATTCTCTCCCTCCTCTTGCCAAGAAATATCGGAAGTGCAACCAGGAAGGAAAGCTGGGCTAGAAATCTAATGTGCTACGCTTTAAAATAATCCGGGAGTTAGTTCGGTGTATGGAATAACCTTCAAAATGGCTACTAAGATTCCATGGGAGTCTTTTCCAGGCTCGTAGCCCCAGGAGGTTAGTGGTCTAAAAATGCCTTCTATCCACAGCTGCCTGACTTGCTGCTGCGGATGATAGGAAACGCAGCATGATGGCAGCTGCAGCTGGCAAAGGCTGCGCTTCATGCAAAAGAGCAAGGCAGCCCTCTTCCAGAATGCAAAGCTCAACACCCGGGAGTCGCTCCACCCCGGCGGCAGCTTCGGGGGTCCTCACCAAAGAGCCCCCTGTGAGAAGCACACGCAGCTGCAGGAGGGCGCACAGAAGGGGCAGCGCCGCACGCGCTGCCCCATTTCCTTCAGCACATGCTAACGCGTTTATTGATGGCGTTAATCCTCCGTCCTCAACCTGGATCCGTCAGGAATCGGAACAGACGGTTTTGCAGCTTATCTGTAAAAACATTTTGAGTGTGGGTGGAGGGGATTATCTGTCTGCAAGAAATATCATCCGTGCGTTGTCTGCATTCTGGGTATTAACACAATGCGGCAGGGGAGGCGCGGAGCAGCCGCCCGCACGCTCCTCGCTCGGGATGGGCTCCTCGGAAGGAAGCCCGGGAGGTGCCTCAGGCGCTGCCTGGCTGCCACGAGGGCAGCCCTCCGCTTCCAATCCAGTGCTCCACCGACTTCGATACCCATCAGCCCCGAGACAGCAGAGCCAGTGCTTAGGAATGGTGGGATCTGCAATCCAAAGCTACTGGAGGTGTGAGGGTTAGCGGAAAATGCCTCCCGGCTCCATTTTCTAAAAATTCCTGGAAATACGTTTTCCCCCTTCGGTTAGCTTAGCACCCCAGGTGAGTTGCATTGGGTCTGCAGGGCTGAGGTTCAAGAACTAGGACTAGGGGTGCGAACCAGCATTTGGTGTCGAACACTTAGGGTCAAATGGTCTTCCCCATCTTTTTTCTGTCTCTTGCCCGGCCTTCACATCTTTAGGTTGGACGGGGTGATAATATGCATTCAGATTCTGAGTACCGTTACACCCACCCTATTCCAGCATAGCGTGGTATGTTTGATAAGGTTAATATAGTTTGTTTGAAAAATCTAACTGCTGCCTTAAAGACAAAGCCTTCCCGAGGTAGTAGAAAAAGGAAAAGGAAAAAGAAGCACTGTGATGCCATATCCTTATTTATTTTATTCCTTTTTGCATTTTATGCTGTCAAACTATTCCAACAGGAATCTCTAAGTGACTCATCATGAGGAAGCAAAATTACAAGTATTAAAACAATAAAACCAATGATATATAAAACAACAATTTAACAATTGTTAAATTATTTCAAACTCTAGCAAGTGAAGGGACAACCATATACAGCAACATATTAAAAGCAATTTAAAATCAGTTATTCTGATACCTGGAGGAGAAAAATGTTTTCACCTGGCACCAAAAAGAGCCATGTTGGTGCCAGGTGAATTTCTCTTGGGAGCTTTTTCCATAAATGGGGGGCAGACACCAAGAAGGTCCTGATTCTTTTTTCCATCTGTCACCTCCTTGATGGATGGCTCTTTGAGAAGGTCCTCCTGCCCATCTTAATGGGTGGGCAGGTAAATACAGGAGAAGGTGGTCCTTTAGGTGTGTACATGCAATGGAAACTTCAGAAGTGAACTCCATTGAGTTCACTGAAACATCCTTCCAAGTAAATGTGTACAGGAATGCAGGCTCCACCATCTAATACAGAAGCATTAAAATGCTTCTTCAACACAAGTGGAAAACTGTGCTTCAGAAACGTTTAAGAGCATGCAAGCTAAAATACAGAATATGCTCCATCCATTGAAAGCTGCCTGAAGCATTTGAGTCTTTCAGTTCCCTTTAAAATTTGGGAGGGGGCAGCTGACGGCGCAGCCTCTGCAAGAGCATTGTGGCAGGATGGGGCCGCCACCGAGATGGCCCTGTGCCCGGTGCCTGTGAACCTGATGGACTTTATTGCTGGCTGCTCAAGCTGCACTGCTGTGGCTACTGCCTTCATATAACATCTTCCCAGGCTGCTTAGGATGAGGGTGGGCAGACCCAGCTTTGTGGGGAGACAAAAAGCTTTGTTTGTTTAACTCAGTCTAACCCTGAGAGATCCCCCAGCTGGAGCTAGATTCACAAGATGTACATGGGAAATGAAAGAACCCCGAGGGCAGGAATTTGTTTGAATAGCAGAACAGAATGGAGCTCATTGTCCTTCCGCATTGAGGTCCACTCCTCATTACTCCAAGCTTTCTTCATATCCACATTACAAATATAGATCCATGTTTGGGAGGTGTGTGTTGTGTATTACAATGGGGAGTTAGAAATCCTTGCTGATCTAGAACAAACCACCCAGAGTTTTCTCTCCTGCCCTCTCTTGGTTTAGAGGTCCACGAACTCTATTTGTGTATTTCATGATGTTTGTATCCTGCCCCCTTCCCTCTCCTGAGGAACCCAAGGTGGCTCACAGGCTCCTCCTGCTCTCCAGCTTACTCTTACAACAGCCCTGCAGGTAGGTTAGGCCGAGGAGGCAGGGAATGGCCCAAAGTCATGCAGGGAGCTTCATGCCCTCACTCCGACTGGCTCCATCACGCTCAGCATCCTGGAAAGAAAAAAGAAAACTCATATAAAGGCAGCCGCCAACTCCCAAGACGCTGGGGTGAGACACGCTGTGGTCACTGGTCGCACAGTGTCCCCTTTTGCACCTTCCCACCCTGGAAAATTGCCTTTCTGCTCACCTCCCAACTGAGTCTGTGAATGGGATGGGGAAATTTGTGGGCAGAAGGCGCTGCCCATCAAGTACAATGATGCTGGGAGAGCTGATGAGCCCTGCTGTTGTGTGTTGCCAAGTCGTGCCCCATCCATGACATCCCTGACCAGCTAAACTCAGGACTCCCCTTGTTTGGTCTTCCTTGTCCACTTCTGCCTTAGAGTTGCCCTCGCATGATGGTCTTCACCGGGACCGATTTTATCCAGGACCCCTTGTTCATCCTTCTGTCAGTCAGTCCAGGATATTTGCAAAGCTCTCCTTCCTAGCCCTAGCTCCTTTTAAAAACAAGGCATTACCTCTAATGGTATTTTACTCATATTTCATCCAGTTTAATCACTATAGACCAGAGGAAGGCAACCTTGATCAACTTGTGGGCACAGTGGATAATCTGAGAAAGCTGTGGATGCCACTACAATGTGGCCACCATGGGAGGCAAAGGACAGGCCGTCTGCCCAAAAGACGCAGAAGGTGGCACCTGAGCTTGGATACCTGTGGCAGCAGGTCTTGGCCTGGCTCTGCAGAAGTGGGGGCTGAGACCCAGCACATGACACCCCTTTGATTCGAGGGTCCAATGCCCCTTTTTTCTTTGTTCTCTTCTTTTTCTGAGGGGGAGGGCAGGTGTGCTGCAGAGGAATGGGTTGGCCTGCGGCTGCCCACCATCTTCATTTGATAGGAACATCCCACACCCCATCTGGGGCCAAGGGACACTCCTGGTTATGAGGGGGTGGAGGGCTAGAGGCCCTCAGTTTGCTTCCAGGTGATCCCAAATGTTGGTAACAAAATTTCCTGATTATAGACGGGGAAAGGCTCGTGGAGGGGGGCACCTGGCAGTGCCAGAAAGGTCTGTAGGGGCACAGTGGGGTGCACCCCCCACACCCTGTGCTTGAAAGCCAAATCGAATCTCTGTGTGGCCATTCTGCTGAGATTCCCTTGTCACAAAACACCTGATCTTGCTCTCCAGGGCGGTGACATCCAGGATGCAAGCAGCTGGAACAAAGCAGGGCACTCCAGCCCGGAAAGGGGCTGTTGGTCCTCTGCCCTTCTTCCCCCCACCCTGCCTCACTTCCTGGCACATCCATGAGGAAGTCTCCTTTCCCACGTGCTTGCCCTGCTGGTCTCTCCGTCTGCCAAGGAAACCAGAGGTTTTTCTTTCCACAGAAAGGGTGGTTGCATTTGGCTATCTGGGGCCCTTGCTGGCCGTGCCTCCTCTCAAGGGTTGGTTGGCTGGTTGGTTGGTTGGCTGCAGATAACAGAAAGTAACAGCCCCCCCCCCCACCACATACCCCATGCTGCACTGGGCTAAAACTGCAGCAGAGATGCATCTAATTATAGCCATCTCTCCGTTTAACCCTTCCCGAGCTGGGCCGAGAGGCACCGCATTAGCAAGCAGTGCTTGTTTGCTTTTCCAAATCAGACTTGGTGAGTGCAGCGTTCTGCTCTCCTGCCCCCTTCTCCATGGCAGCCTGAGGTAGACAAGGTTGGGAGGCCCATTTGGGAAGGTCCGCTGGCTTCGGGGGTGCCCAAGGGCCTTTCTGAGCATGCTGGAGCAGCCATTCAAATCCGCTGCTTCAAGTCCAGCTGCAGCACTGGCACCCAAAAGGTAGATTCTGCGGTGGTGGAATCAGCCAGTGCTTTCTGGGGAACTGTGAGTCACAGGCAACACAAGGTGTCTTCTGCTCAGCCTTACGGGGTCTCTGAGGGGTTTTCCCCTCATCTGCGAGAATGGTTAGGGCTGGCACTGGGGTTTGGCTCTGCTGGGCTGTCGCTGAGCCCACAACCCAGCTGGGAGCTCTTGATGCTCCCACAGCCCTCCTTGAGGCCAGCGGCGCCCCCTTTCCAACAACGCAGCCTTTGCACACGCGGAAGGACCATGCAGCCCCGGCTGGGGTGGGCATCCCCGCACATCAGCCCAGGCCCCCACCCCGGCGGGGGCTTGCTGCAGGCCAGCCCAGTGATCCCCTGCTGTAGCCAGGCCCACCTTGCTTCTGCGGCTAATTCACTACCCGCTTGCACTGGCAAGAGCTAGGAGAAAGTCAGGCAGGACTGCCTGCCTGCCCAGGCCAGGCCTCGGGGGGGAGAGGGCGAGCGAAGTGGAAGGGAGGCAGGCAAGGAAGCAGTCTCCCTGTGGAGAGGGTCAGCTCCTAAAAATCAGGAATCGGTGGGCTCTTGTTACTGCACAAATGGTAAGGGGAAGGCAACTAGCAGCTGCCCAACCCTGATCCCCTGAATCTATTCCTCAGAGCCCAGAATGACCACAGAGACCAATGGGAGGTTTTCTTCTTAGCCTAACAGCCGTGCTGGCGAGGGAAGCGTTAACTCTCCCCTTCCCCACTTCCACATCTCTCTCTGCAGGGCAACTAAGCTTAGAAAAAATACCGTTCCACTGGTTTGCGGTGCTGTTATGTAGGGTGCAGGTTCAGGGAGGAATGTGTTTTGAGATGATATCCTAGTAACCCTTCCTACATTTGCATATATGGATAGCAATTAACGCTTGCTACGTTTATGCAGGTTTGTCCCCTGTGAGGCCCCCCTCCCCCCGGCCAAAAATGGCGAAGAACATACCGGAGAGGACGCTTTGCTTTGGGCACGGCTGATCCGGCCACGGCCCTCGCCCGCTCCGCTGCCCTCGTCCTTCGAGCCGCGGCTGCCGCCGTGCGAGGCGTGCAGTTCCCCTCGGCGGCAGCAGAGGGCGGCCGCGGGAGTCGCAGGCTGCAGCCCAGGCGAGCCGGAGCGGCGGCTGCGACTCTCTCTGTGCCGCAGGAGTGCGTGATTTCGTTTCCTCCCTGAGCTTGGCCGGTAGGACTTTTTTGTGGGGAAGGCCGTGACTGTGTTGCGCGCGCCCGTGCCTTTTGCTGAACTCCTGTAGGATCTGCCCGTAGTAATAATATCAGGGTTCTGCCTGTTCCCAAGATCGCAGCATTAAACATTGGAACAAGTAAAACAGGCATTAAAATGTTCAGAAGCTTACAATACCCATAAAACAGCAATAAAATTAAAATTATATGAAGCACCAAAGTTGAAATGGCAGTAAAAGCAACATCACCATGGTTAACCTATCATGTGCCCTGCCCACCCTGGTAGATTGTGCCAATTATGTACCCACCTTGTGGCACCTGAACAGTTTACATCCAGCGGGGGGGGGGGGGGGGGCAAAATTTCACGACCATGCCTTCAGCCCTGGTTCCCCTCCACCCTGCACGCTACACTTCATTCCTCAAATCGGGACATCAGGTCCTGTGGCCCCCTTTCCCGCCTCCTCATTGTGGTGTGAGGGTGGCGGGTTGGCCTGAAGGGAAAATCCTCCAGGGAAGGAAAAGCCTCTTTGGGGAGGGTAATCAGCCCCCAGGGGAGGCACAGTGGAAAGAGAGGCTCCCCCTGCCTCCCTCTCGGTTGGAGTCTGCCATTGCTTCTGTGGAAATGTGTCAGGTCCAACCACCTCCTGCAGTTCCGGTTGCTGCCAGGACATCGTCCTGATCCATGGCATGACTAAAACCCGCTCAGGCAGGTGAAGAGGATGCATAGAAACAGAAACAGAGCGAGTCAGAAGGGGTCTGCCGGGCCATCTAGTCTGACCCCCGGCTCCAGCTGGCTCTGCTCATGACATGCCCACCGTGCAGCTTCAGTTTGGGCTGTTTATGGTACATTCATCAATATCTTGTAAAGTGCTTTGTGCTTGTGCCTCATTTTGCCACCCAAAGTACCCCATGATCTATATGTTGCTTATATGGAATCCGTTTTGCACTTGGGTCCAAATGCTCAGCCTAGTGCTGGATGTGTGACCTTAAATCTAGAGTGGGCAAGCGGGCCCAAGCCAGAGTTTTCCCTAGAAGCAAGAATGACTGAGACTGTCATGCTTCAAACACATCAAGAGAAGGCAAGACTCCCTGGAGAAGACAATCATGTTAGGGAAAGTCAAAGGCAGAGGACAAAAAGGAAGCCCAAATATAGATTCAATACCTCAAGGATGTCACAGCCTCGACAGAACGGCAGGCAGCCCTTTTGGACCATGGACACATTGGGCAATGGAGGATATGAGGCTCGCTGTCATGGAAGATAGGGGAAAGGACCCTATCCTGTCCTAAAGGCAGATGCAGGGCTCAGCCCCAACACATTAAGCAACTCCTTGGAACCCACAGTTTTCAGCACCAAGGCAGTTCCAGCTGCCAAGAAGAAAATGTGTTTATTGTTAAAAATGGGAAGAGTAGAGTACCTTGCCAACCACCAGGAAAGATGTCCAGAATACAATGTTGCCCATGGACACCACACTCACTACCCATGCCTTAGAAACAAGAAGTCCCAGTGGGGTTTCTTTCCAGCACACAAGTATGCATGATCATGAGCATGTCTACTCAGCAGTAAGCAAGAAACCGCTGCATTTCTGCTCAGAGGTAAGCAGGGCAGGCCATAGACGTAAGCTCTGCAGGACTCTAAGAAGTAAGCAAGGAGCCGTTTTCAATGCTCAGCAGGGAGAAGCTCTTATCTTCAATCAGCAGCAGGTTAGAAATAAGATATTTTCCCAGCCCGGAGAAGCTGATGGTCTGGCTGTGGAAATCTGATGGGCTGTATTTGGCCTGCTGGCCAGAGAGTTCCCCACGCCTGGTTTATGCAGTGGAGGGGCACTTTTCTGAGTTCAGAACATGGGTGGCCCAGAATGTGGGATTGATTAGCCCTACCAATAATACTTCCACATGCAGCTTCATGTACTTTAAACTCTTTAATCAATGTGGCTGAACTCAACACCCCAAGTATGACAGCACCCCATCATATAGGCTGGGTTTAGAAGTCTGTATAAAAGAGGTCTGTTGCTTCCTCTCCATTCTGTGTGTGATTTCAAACTATTTAAGTTCAGACCCATCTGGAGGAAAATATTTTCCTTCAGGTGAAACACATGCAACTCCTTCAGCCTTTGCTTATACAGCTTTTACTTCCGTCCTCCTCAGAATCTTTCCTGCTTTCCTCTGGATGCATTCCAAGGCAGAAGGGAAAACTTGTGACTTATCAGATAACCTTGTTCCTCTCTCTCTCGTTCTCTCTCTCTCGCTCTCTCTCTGCATCCTCTGTCCCAATTCCCAGGGATGACCGGACATGCTGAGGTAGTCAGAGTGGTGTTTGACCCACAGAAGATCACCTATGAGGACCTTCTGAAACTTTTCTGGGAGAACCATGATCCAACCCAAGGTAAGCATCAGAGGAAGGGGCAGTGTGGGAGATCTGCTTGAATTAGGCTAAACCAACCTTCCCTGTTGTGAAGCCCTCCAAGTGTCTCATCTATAACCAGAGCCTTGTGCTTGGGGTGGCAGGTAGTCCGTTTGGCCCAGGCCTCAAATATACAGGTGGCTTCCAGCTCCAATGTGCTAACACAGATCCAGTATTCCTGCCGTTGAATTATGGGACAAGAGCATTAGACAGCCTTGCTGTGTTTAACATACACTGTTACACTGCAAGAAGACAGTTGTTTTCACAATAATGGATGAATTTGCATAGCGAAAGCTAGAAAAGTACTTGCTAAATAGTATTACACTAATTTGTTAAATGTAAACATTTGAATTCTACTAGTTTTGTAACTCTGTTTTGGCATTTCTTTAATCTATTGCGAGGACTGCAAAGAATAGGAATGGCCCACCCAAGCCTTTCTCAGTCCCTGAGAGAACCTGTTCAAACTTAGAAGATGCAATTCAAACTTCAGGAGGGGGTGAGAAGGCACCTTTTATCTGTTTATAAAAACCAGTGCTTGTGTGTCATCAAGAGAGCACTTTCTATTCCATTATTCCCTTTTCTGTCGATGCCTCTCTGAAGTCCATTGGAACAGTTAATGTTAGATACGGTGGGTGGGTGGGGGACTGGGTGCCACCAAATAATTTAGGGGGTTGGGCAGAGGGGGTATGGCCATCTAGGATCTCCAGAGGGTCAGTTTGGAGCCCTGGCCAGGCTGGATCTGGCCCTCCTGCTTGTGGTTCAACAGCTCTGCAGCTTCAGGACTTGCTCCTTTTGAATCGCCCCAGAATTCAATGGGAAGCCAGCAAAGCTATCCTGATGCCAGCTAAGGGAGCGGGATCATAGCCCAGTAGCAACCCGTGAGCCTTGCATGCACAGGCTGCCTGATGGGAGGGACCTTGGCCTGAGGCCTGTGGGCCACTGCCAGGCAGAACAGAGAGCACTCCACTTAGATGGGCAAAGAGTCTGACCTGCTGGTTGGTTCTTTGTTTGCGTGAAGGTACCTGATGCTAAGCAGGTTTGGGGCCGGGCCATGCTTGGATGAGCACCTCGCGTGGCAGACTTTCCTGATTTGAGCGATAAATATAAGGCATGTATACGCCAATCTTACATTCCTGTGATGAATACCCTGGAAAAGCTGGACGGGAAGGAAATAGCACAGCATCATTTCCCTGAAGCAGTGGAGCGGGCCAGCGTGGAGTAGGAGGTCTGGGCTCCGATCCCCATGATGCTCACCAGCGGATGCTGGGCCAGTCATTGGCTCTCAGACTCACCTACCCCACAGGATAAGAGGGAGAGGACCACAGAACCACCTTGGGTGCTCTCCAAAAGGAAGAAGTGGGGCCGTTGCTGGGAACTGCCGAGGGAGCTCTGGATATTGGGCAACACAGTGATGTTATAAATAAAATTAAGACGTGAGGGATTCCCGAGCCTGGTAGCCCAGGGTAATTCCACAAATCCCCCCTCTGAGGAATACTCCCCTTTAATGCGGCGACTTTGTAATCTGGCCTTCCTGCTTTTTAAATGGCTTCCAGCTCTCTGCTGGAGCACAGGGCCGGGAACGGTGCGTGTCGGGGGCCCTGCCGAGGTGGGAGAGGATCCGAGGGCAATCGGGATTTCAGTCTCCCCCCTCCTTTCTTTTTTTAATAACCAGGAGTGGGGGGGGGGCGCGAAGGCCTGCTTGAAACCCGCCTCACGTCAGCGCTGAGCGACAGTGGGGGAGGGTCGGGGCCTGGGGAAGGCTGAGTGCCTTTTTTTTTTTTTGTAATGAAGTGTAATTTTAATAAGGAGATTAGCATTCTCTGTGTGTCACCGGCAGGGCACTCCTCCGGGCTGGTAATTGCGTGTTTGCATTTTAATGAGTAAAGTGTGTCAGCGTGGATGACATTTCAGGGGGAGGGGAGGTGGCGAGGGGGTGAGGAGGAAGGCGCTGGGCCTGGGCTGAGCACGGGCGGACGGGCCGTGCAGCTTGGAGGGGTTGCTCTCGCTGCCCCCACGCCTGCTCCGTCACTGCCCCAAACGGTGATTCAGCGCAGCTCGGACCTGGGTGGCAGCCCGCTCCCAGCAGCAGTCTGGGGAGACGCGAGCCACAGATTCAGCAGACCTGCAGTTGGGCCGCCCGAAAACCCCTCCCTTAAACTGTTATGCACAATGGATCTCGCAGGAAGGGATGCATCTCTCCCAGCCCGTTCAGCTACCGCTGGGACACCACACCGTCCAGCTCCCTGCCGTTGGGCTGCTTTGCAGAGCTGTCCCCTGAGCTGATTAGCGGGCTCTTGCCGTTGTGCACGGCCTTCCCACCCTGGTGCACTCTTGATGCTGATGGGCTGCAGCACCTGACACCTCCAGCCAATACGCCTGCCCTGGCTGGGGATGGTGGGGGCTGTGGGCCAGGGCCTCTGGAGGACCCAGGGAGAACAGTGCATGATACCACTATCCACAGCAGCCTCCTGGAGCATCCTCCGGATGCCTGGGCTGCAGCTCTTCTCTGGAAAGGGCCGACAGGAGTACCCATCACACCATCTGGAGCAAACCAGGTTGGGAAAGCCCAGATGCACAGCTACGGGTGCCAGCTTCTTGGCTGCCCTTCCTCCTGTAGCTGTGTCATTAATGGTGATGAACTCTGCAGTATTTAGGGCTGATAAAATTTCTTTCCCTGTCCCAAATAAGTTAGAGTCAACAGCAGAACAGGTGGAAGTGGAGCTTTTGCTTCTGCTTGTTGATGCGCAAGAGAATCGTGTGATCCTTGGTGAAGGTTTGTTCCTGTTATAATCCATGAAGTTTTGAAAGACACAGAGTGGAAATTCAAGGCCCTGGGTTCGCCAGGACATGCACATGCTGTAAAGCTGGCTCAGAAGCCTTATTAACCAGGGTCCCCAGTGCAAAACCCACAAAGCTCAGGACTAGCTTCACCGCTGCAAGGGGATGGAGTTATTTCTCTGTTCTCTTGAATAGGGAAGGGAAAATGCTGCCCCATTCAAACCCCATGGAGCTGCTGCCAGTCAGTGTGGTTAAAATAGGGTTAGATGGTTAGATGGACCAATGCTCAGATGCTGTATAAGCTTCCTACATCACTGTGTTGTAGGTACGTAACATAATTTTGGCACTGTGCATTTTAGAAGGTTTATTAGTGATGGTTATTTCGTATGGATTGCTGAAGAGAAGTAATTCTGGATTTCTTGATGTTATGCTGAGGTTCTGTTGGATAGTACATTGTTGCTGAAATGATCTGGTTTTATTCCTGGACTCTTAAGAAGAATTGAGCAGGTTTATGAACTGTGTGTCTTGCTATTTTGGAAAATATTAGCCTTTATTTCAACACTTGTTGAGACACTTCAGGCTTTTATTTCCTCAGGAAGGAAAAGGAGGAAATAAATAGGAAAATGTCATGGAATTGGTCTAGTCCCCCTTTTACAGTCATCTAGGCATTCATCACAATTCCCTGTGACAGCTGACTCCACCAATGAACTATAGGTTGTGTGAAACACCTTCAACTCATTCCACTGGATGACCTGAATGCTGGATTTATAGGAGAGGGCTAAAAACTCCTCTGCTCACTGTGCCTGTTCCATGCTCCATTTTACAGGCCTTGATCTTCTCTCCCCTCCTGCCCTTATTGGCCTGCAGCCTGCTGCTTCCCTGGTGCACCACACCACAGGTGCTTCTGGGGAAGAGGACATCGTGCTCCTCCTGTGCATTCAGAAGGTCTTGGGATCGATCCCCAGTATCTCCTTCTTGTACTTCTGGAGAGCTGCTGCCAGTCAGAGTTGACGATGCTGCCCTAAATGAGGCAAGGTTCTAACTCTATGAAAGGCAGCTTCCTGTGTTCAGCCCGGCCCTGGGAGCATTGGCCTCTTCAGTGCCACAACCCTATAGAGTTCTTTTCACCTCCTGTGCCCAATTCTCCCTGTTTCAGATGAAGGCCCTATAATATATTCCCGTTGCACAGACACAGGGACTGCTGGGCTGACAAGTCACACAGTGAGTGTGTTGAGATTTGTCATGCCTAAGTGATGAATGTCCGATCCTATGAGAGGAACAGCAGTCACTGGCTCATGGTTGGGAGTAAGAAGGCAGCCCGGAAAAGTGGGTTTCTGCATATTTTGGGCAGGCCAGTGGTTGGTGGCTGGGGAAGGACCATAGCACAGGGCACAGTTTGTGGGCAGAAGGCTCTAGTTCCAAAGGACTGCCAATTTCTTACCTATGCATTTGCCTGGAAGGGGTGGCACCTCCTCCGAGCTCTGATGGGTAGCCCATTCCACAGAGGAGAGAGGTTTTCATCCAGCCATCAAGAAACCATCTTCAAACCATTCGCTCACACCGAGGAACTGTCAACTTGACCCGCGAGAATGAGGTGTGCTTTTTTCTGCATTGAGAAGTTTGTCCAGGAAAGAGGCTTTGGATTTCCATAGTGATCTAAAAGATGTCTAGGTTATGGTGGGTGCACAGTCCTCAAAGGATGAAGAGCCAGTGGGAAAACGGCCTCTTTTGGCATGGTCTGGTTTCCTTGGGTGACTTCTTTGATGTCCTGTCCACAGGCTCTCATCTCACTGTGCAGGAAATACTGCTGTGAGGAATCCATCCATGGTCAGAGAGGTAAACAGTTATATGAAGAGGCAAAGTTACCTTCTGCAGAGCTAAATGTGTGGTCCAACAAACCTAATATTGCTTTGTTGCTTGTTCTTACGCTAAGCAACGATGGTCCACAGGTCTGACTCAGCAGAAAGTCTCAAATACTTTCCTGTCACCTGTTCCCTGATTTTGCAATGACAGTGACATGAGGAGAACAGAGAGTTTCTTGCTCAAATGACCTAGATGTGGGGTGCAACATGGGGAGCTGCCCAACTGGCTCCCTGTGGGGGATTCCCCCGTCTTGTGGGCATGTGTGTCTTGCGCCACTTATGCTGGGCTCGACTGTCACAGTCTCAGCAAGCGAAAGCTCCTGGAGCTCCTCGCGTTCAGGTGGGGGAACTGAGCAACCTGGTTCAACAGATGTTATCAGCACAGGTGGGTCTGGGTGTTGATGCTGAAGCGTTGTTTCCCATAATAACCACTGTTGCGGTGACTCGATTTCTTCCAAGGCATGAAGCAACATGAAGACGTTGGCACACAGTATCGGTCCGTCATCTACACCATTGGAGCAGAACAGCTGGAATCTGCTCTGAGATCAAAGGAAAAATACCAACAGGTACAGGAGAGAGGTGGGCTTGTGAGCAGGGGTGGAGGATCTGGCCGTGTGATGCTTCCTCATGCCATCAGTCCAGTTAGCTCAGGGGTGCAGAACTTCAGTTAAAGGTAAAGGTTTCCCCTTGACATTAAGTCCAGTCATGCCTGACTCTAGGGGGCGGTGCTCATCTCCGTTTCCTAGCCGAGGGAGCCAGCGTTTGTCTGCAGACAGTCTCCGTGGCCATGTGGCCAGCATGACTAAACACCGAAGTGCACGGAACGCTGTTACCTGCCCACCGAAGTGGTGCCTTTTTCTCTACTTGCATTTGCATGCTTTCGAACTGTAAGGTTGTCAGGAGCTGGGACAGAGCAACAGGAACTCACCCCGTTGTGCAGGTTTGAACCGGCGACCTTTCGATCAACCAGCCCAGCAGCACAGCGGTTTAAACCACTGCGCCACCTGCAGTCCCAGAACTTCAGTTGCGCAGGCCAAATAATGAATTTGCCCTTACTCCTTTGCCTTTGATCTCTGCCACCCCTCAAATGTCCCCAGTAGCTTCTTCAAGACTGAATTTGGTCCTTTGCTGAGAGAAGTGCCACACCCCTGATTTCACTCTTCCTTTTCAAACTTTTGTTTGTTTGTTTCCCACCATTTTTCCTGCAAGGCATCCAAAGTGGCCCTGTGTGGTCAGTTGGACCGAGAGTCAGTAACTGGGCCAAAGAGCTTCATAGCGAAGTGGGGACTAGAATCCAGATCTTTCAAGTCCCAGTCTAAATTCTAACCACACTGGCAGCAACTCTCCAAGGTCTCAGGCAGGGCGGAACCCAAGCTATTCAGCATGCACTTTGCATGCCCCACTGTTGAAGCGATGTAGTTGTTTCTGAGTCCAGTGTAAATTAACAAACCTGATTGCTAGTAGTTGTTTCTATAACTAGAGAAAGCAAGAGATTTTTTTTTTACACAAATGGCACTCCCAAGCCAATGAACAAATTGGGATGAATTTGCATGCTAAAATCCCCATTTTACCCAATTTTGTGGTAGCATTCTTTATTCACAAAAAACGTTCACAGGGGGAAAGTGTACACATCATTTACATTAAATGTGCCTGCTAGAGAAAGGTGTGTACATCATTGGTGTGACGCAAGGCAATGTATATTACTGACAGCAAGATCAGAGCGATACCGCCTTTATGTTCCATGCTGACGGCTCCCGGGAGGCATTGTGAGAAAGTGGGTGCAAGTCTAGCTGGATCTTTGCTTTGCATCGCTTCTTAGCTTGGAATCCCCTCCATCTCTGCCATCTTTCTGTCGGTGGGGCAGGCAGAAGCCGTTTCTGCTCTGGGAAATGGGAGTTCAGCAGTTTCCTTTCACTGCTGGCCTGGCTTGCAGTCTTTCATTTTTAATCATCTTTACAATGTTGTCATAGGAGGCTTAGTTTGCAGAGCATTGTGGAAAGGCTGTGTTGAAAGGCAGTCTAGCAATCCCTTCAATAAAACCACCCCAAGACAAGCCACAGCTTCAAGCTCTGAATGGTGAAACATCTTCCTTACCTGGGACGCTGGCATGGCTCCGTGGCCACATGGAGGAAGACAGATGCACGTATGCACAGGGAAAGAGGGATTGCACCTGCACAGACACATGCATGAACACGGCAACGCATGCATGTGAAGATCACAAGCACTGACAACAGAGGGACAGAGAAAGAGACAGGGAGAGACTTGAAGGAGGTTGCATTTTGATTCTGTTCCCTCTGGTCCAGTGGAAGCTGCCCCTTAAGCCATGCTCCATCACAAAGGCAAGCCGAGTGAATATAGATAATTGCTCCTTCAAGGCCATGCATGTACTTTGGGATGGAAAAGGGATTGTGGTGGGGGGAGGGGAGGGGATGTGTCGGTTTCCTTGGCAACTTACCATCCCAGCAATTGGCAGCTAGGGAGCAAAGGTCATTGGCAGCGACAGGTGCAGCATTTCTCCACCCCCCCCCCTTTTCGGAATGATTCATTGCCGAAAGCGGTTTGCCCCCACCGCCATCACAGGGACAATTAAGGGCAACCTGGCTTCAAATGGGCGCGTGCTGGGCAGACGACCGCATGCGTCTGGGGGGTGGCTGAGCCAAGCCGCTCGGTGCCCAAGGGCAGCCGGGGGGCCTCAAGCAGCCTGCCCCTGCTTGGGGGGAGCGCTAAGAGCAGGCCTGGGCTGGGGCTGCCGTCTCCCAGCCAGCCCCATTCTGGGCACTAAGAGGGGGACACGTCCCTTGACGCCCCCACGGTGGAACCTGCGCTCTGAAAGGAAGGATGAGTTGGAGAGGCCCGGCTTAGCCCAGTCACTCATTACCCGAAGTGCGTGTGATCTGCAGTTGCTGGTTCAAAGCAGCACTTTGAGCTTCCTGCTCTTACTCCCCTTCCCTTCTCCTCCTGCACCCCATCTATGAACCACTGAGAGAGCGCACCAGACAAGCAAAGGGCCCTGCTCCGTCTCCCTACTCTGTTCATGCGAACAGGCAGCAACAGAGGAGGGAGGAGGAGGGCCAAACGGCACCGGGACTGACAGGAGTCACCTGCCTAGGAATGCCAGCCTTGGCCCAGCCTCAGCCTTCTGCTAACATTCCATCTTATTCAACAACACTGCAAACATGCATGCTCACTAAATAAGTGATCGCACCCACACAATAGTGGCCCTGACACAGGTTACACATGAACAGCATGCACCAAACGTGTCATCTAGTTTGACACTGTGCAGAGACTGGGGGAGGACGTGGTGTGTGACGGTATGTGTGTGAGCGCGCATGTTTGCAGTGTCGTTGAATAAGATGGAATGGGTGTTCCTTTTGATGCAAAAGGCAGGCAGGAAAGCAAGAAAGCAAAGCAAAAAAGCAAAGCAAAGCATGGGATTATGGTAACTGTCCCAAAATCTGATATCCTGAGAAATATACTCTATATTTTGGCCCTGTCCATTCCCCATACTAAGTGACTTCCTAGGCAGTTCCTCTCATGTGGGTTCTTTTCTTGATGAACTTCAGGGTCCATTTGTCAAAGACATTCTGTTACCTGCCACCCAGTGTTGCACCTAGAACTGCGCCAGGACTTCAGGCCACAGGGCCAAGCATCTGTAGGAGCTCCTCCATACTGAGGAGCTGCATGTCGCTGTCCCAGCCATTCCTGAGCCAGCAACTCTGCCGCTCATAGCAGAATACGTATCTCCCGTTCTCACCAGTCCGTAGGGTGTTTTGGCCATGTGGCAGCATAGCTGAGATCAGAATCAGTCTTGGGGATCCCATGTGACATATGGGTGGGCTTGCTTCCAACAGTCCATTAGACATGCTAAGCTATTCCCCACCAAGGAGAAAGATATTCAGAAGCCCTGGTCCCAGAGGGCAGAGGGACAGTGTGCTGCCTCTAGGAGCAATATGTTATTTATATATTCTGCTCCTCCGCGGAGCCTAAATACCAGGCACTTGCTCCCTGCTCCTTGGAGGGGCCCCTGGAGCTTAGCTCATCCAAGGCCTGCAAGCGACAGAAGAAATATCTTAGCATTTATTAAGAGCTTCAGGGGAGGCCATGCCTCCTTGCTGTCCAGGTCCACTTGTCTCAGTAGTTCAGTGGCGTTGTCTTTTCTGGCTGGAAGACCTTCCCTTCCTTGTTCAGAGGATCAGATTGAAAGAAGAGCTGGGACAAAACTGTACTTTCCAAATGTGGTGCTTTATGTTCAACTACAGGACAGAACTCTGCCAAATTGGCACTCCAAAATCTGTGAACTTGGAAGTAAATCCAAATTGAAATGCTTGGCTACCAAACAGATGTGCACTGAATGCCATCCAGACAAAGAAATCAGGCAGCCTGTTGCGGGTTTTTGCTCATGCCATTCTGCCCTTGTTCTCCTGGTGGTCAGAATTCCAAGTTGCAGAGCATCCAAATCAACTACCTTGGAATGCAAATAGCCAAAGAAAAACCAAGAAAACACAAGAAGGCAGGAGCTTGGCTGCTATTCTGAATTTCTGAAATCAGGCTTTATGTCTTGAACAGGTCCAGGAAGATGGGAGGGAAGTTTCTACTTCCTATTTACTCAAACCATTTCCAAACCACCCTTCTACTTAATGAGTGTTCATGGCAATATCTAATAAAACCAATAGATGAATTCTGGACAAAGCTATGGAGGCAGGACATGGGGAAACGATCTAAATTCAAGGGCAGCTTCAACCTGTAACAAAACAGATTGGCAGAACAATACCGATCTGCGGGGTCTAAAGGCCATAACCAAGGAGACCTCTAACCTCCTGAAGAACTCCCCCACTGACCCAAGCAGTGTTGCTGTCATGATGGCTGAGAAGTGAGGTCGGTTTTGGGAATTTCCCCTGTTCTTAGGGCTGGAGGGTTGTAGGCCAAAGAGGTGGCATTGGCCTGTGCCCAGTTAGTCCTAGCACCCTCAGCCAGCCTTCCCCAGCCCGGCATCCAAGACTTGAAGGGACCTCTGCAAAGTGCTCTCCCCTGGGGGACTCCTCCCATCACCTTATACGCGTCTTCACTTGCATGCGTGCATGTTTGCATCCAGGATCATGGGTCACACTGGCCAGGAATGGTGGGAATTGCAGTCCAACACATCTGGAGGGCACTGGGTTAGGCCAGGCTGTTCTAAACCAATGGGGAAAATCTGAAAGGAGAGGAAAGGAAATCTGCCACGCTCGCGCACCCCTCTGCATTCACTCTATCGCAAGCCCGCATGCACATGCCCCCTCTTGCTCTCGCTCGCTGGAATCTGACTGCCGCTGCTCTTTTGCTGCCACAGATTCTCTGCCAGCGCCAGGCCCAGCTGGGTTCCAGTTAATTAACTGTGTTGTCTTATCGGCTCTCTTGCCTTGCATGCAGCGCCTGTGCTGCATGTGAATTAACCCTGCCCATGATAAGCCCGTTGCTCTGAGCCCTGGAGAGCCACCTGCCTTCTCTTGCAGATTCCGCCTCTCCGCGCACCCCTCCATCGCACCCCAAGGTGTGCGATCATGTCTCCTTGGGCTGGGAGGTCTCCAGAGTGGGCAGAGACGCCTTTCAAAGTGGGCAGCCTCCCCAGCTGCAGCTAAAGGGATGGCTTAAGAGTGGGGCTCCCTCTTCTGTCCCCACATTTCTCCCGGGGTGACTCCCACCCTCCAGTCAACCAACCGCCAGACCCTTTCTGCTGCTTTCAACCCACCGGGCGCAGATCTCCAGGGGAAGCCGCCTATGCACATGTTACTTGGGTCCAAAAGTGCGGCTTTGTCTTGACGCTCAAAGCTCACCTCTGCTGTGTGCTCCTTTCCTGTCTCTGAGCCTCGTGGGTTTGCCTGGTGTGAGATGCATGTCGGAGCAGAAAACGATTCAACAGAGTGGTATTGTGGCATGGGGTTCCAGCCCCCCATATCTCCCTCATACTTAGGTTCTGCATTTCTCCGAGTCTCCCCATTTTGCCTTCTGGGAAAAGCGTGCTGTGCGAGTGCCCGTCCCCACACTGGGGTCTATTTCCAGCTCAGGGAGAGTGATTTAGAAGAGGAACTGAACAAGAGAAAGGGTGAAATCCCCGCTGCTGCAATAACTAATTTATTTACTAATTATTATTTATTCATTTGATGTATGAGTCACCCAGTAGCTGAAGCTCCCGGGGCAACATGCATAATAAAACAAATAGAAGGATGAATGAGAACACACACCAACAGCACAATCCTATCACCCTGGGTCAGAGTGACGTGCACTTCTGAACTCGGAGGCGTCTGCTCCTCCTGTGCACAGAGCAAGGTGGTCGGCTCCAGTGCTCCTTGCGCTGGGCATTTTCTGTAGATGGCCACCCAGGGGGAGGGAGAAAAAATGGACCACCACTGGAAACCAGCGGAGGGCTTTGGCCCAGGCCCCTTGCTTCCCCATCCCTTGCTTCTCTGCACCCTCCACAGCCCAGCTGAGACCGTGTGGGCTGCATGGGTCTGGCTTTGCTGCCTGCACGAGGGAAGCAAGGGAGCTCAGCTGTGGACTCAGAAGACCAAGGTCAGAGGTCCTCAGTGCTTAGACTCAGGAGAGACTTCTCTCCTCTCAGATGCTATTGGGGGCCCATAGGATTGTATCCCCCAAATCGTTTTCAAACAGCAATTATTAGTAGTGTCTTATTCCTTCACTGCCTTATCAATAAAACTCTCCAGACAATTCTCAACAACTCACAGAATTGCAAGCAGCAAATCATAAAATAAGACAAAAAAAATTCAATACACCAAATGTAAAAGAATGTAAACAGCTGGAAAAGGTTTCATAGAATCCTGGAGTAGTAGAGGTGGAAGGGGCCAAGAAGGTCATGTATTTGTTTCCTTACAAATAACTGGGCATGTTAAAAAGACAGCTGATATAAATGTTAATTACAAATACCATTAAATGCCTGGTAGAGGGCAATCTTAGCCCAGCACTTAAACAATAGCAGTGCTGGTACCATGTGGGCCTCCGTGGGGAGCTCATTCCATAGTTGGGGGCCACCACTGAGAAGGCCCCCTCCTTCTGCATCTCCTGATGACAATGATGCAACCGAGTCCGCCATCTCATAGTCACTAACGTAGGATTAAGGCCTGTTGAACTCAGTGGAAGCTACTTTTGAGGAGACATGTGCAGGACTGCAGTGAGAAACCTCAAGAGATCCAGTCATGAAACTCCTGTAGTAAGTCTTCTGGATCAAGGGTGCCTCCGAATGAACAGCTCCTAGTGCTGCCAGTCAAAAGGGACTCTGTAGCTCTCCTGTTCTCCTCCTCATCAGATTTTTATGGTTATAAACTAAACAAAGAATCAGAGCGCGAGCCCAGGAGAACTACAGGTAGAAAACAATGTGTCCTGGGCCCACCATAACATCCCGTGAACAAGGCTGGGTGTTTGTGCAACCAAAGCATCTGGAAGCATCGCAAGCCTGGAATGTAGTCTGCATGGCAATAGGATAAAGGGAATCTGTGCCCACCCCGTGGCCCTGGAGTTCCGGGCAGGGCGGATTTGGAACCCAGGACCACCTGAGCAGCAAGACTGCCTCCTTTCGCACAGAGCTACTCCCCCATCCCTTTGCTCCTACGTCCGCTCCTTCTCGGGAGTGCAGAGGATCATATGGGCTGCCCAGTGGGGTTCAGTAACAGCCAGATGAAGAACTGCAGAAGGAAGGCGGCAGGATGGAGGGGGGGCTCTTGGTGGCCCCCATGTGGCCATTTTAGGGCACAGCAGCCCTTCTCAGTGTGGTCCTATTAGGTGGTTTTGAGCCTGAAGAAATATGGGAAACAGCAACCTTGGTTTAGGAGGAGCGGGGGGGGGGGGGTCTCTTATTTCTTTATTATTTATTTAAAGTTTTTATATGCCGTCCCATTACTAAAAGTCTCTGGACGGCTTATTTGCTTGTGCTTTTTCTCAGCGTTGGCCGCCACTGAAGCCAGATGCTTGTGTGCATCGCAGGCAGAAAGTGGGGCAAGACCTTGAGAGCTTTTCCCTGCTGCTGAATGGACTTGATGCTCAGGAATGGGACTCTGCACCACTCTGTCATGCCTGCACTGCAGGCATGGGCCACCCCCGTCCTTGCTGCACGGGCATAGCCCCGGGGAAGAGCCTGGGCTTGGCTGCAGAAGTCGCCCAATCCCGGCATCTGCAGGTAGGGCTGGAAGAACACTGCCTACGCTCCGAGAGGGCCTGCCACTGTCTGCCACTGTGGACAAAGCTGGGCCAGGTGACCCAATGGCCGGCTTCAGCATAAGGGGGCGTCTTCCATTCTTGTAGCGTAGGGCAGCAACGCTATTGAGACATGGCGGGTGGTGTGCAATGCAAGGACAGCCCTGGAGGACCAGAGCAAAGGTCAGGCTGCCTTGAATTGCGCTTCCCACCAGGGCTAGTCAAGGAGCCATGGGTGGCCCACAAGCGAGGTGTAAGCAAGGACGGGCTAACGCGACAGCTACAGCGATGCTGAATTTGCACTTCAGTTTGTCATTGGAATCTGTACATTGTCGGTTCGCAGTGCAGTGTTCCCCAAGTAAAAGAAAGAACCCCCCATGCATATATTTGAGAAGAAATCACCCAAATGGAATGTATTTCAAAAACATGTAGATTTCACAACCTTTATTAGCAAGTTGCTTGCAAAACGTGTTTTTAAAAGTGCATGCAAGCATTCAAAAATGCAAACAGAAATGAAGTTTTTACATGGTATGCTAAAATATGCATGCTAGAAATGCACAAAATTCATGTATTCTACTCGTACAATACACATAGAATGCCTACATTGTTTTAAACTTGCTTTAAATGTGCAAGAAATGTGTTTTTAACAAACCGTGCATGTTTTTTTAAAGTGTACACAATAGTATGCAGGGAAAGACACACAATTTGTGTGTGGACAAATGCAAATGGCATAGATGTAAAAGTGGTGCAGGCAGGAGGGGTGGGATTATGCTTCGCTTTCTGAGCACGCTGCATCCTTCTCAGACCCCCTCCTTGCTCATGCCCACCTATTTTCAGGCCTACCCTCGCAACCATGAGGGCCATGATGTCTGGCATGCTGAAGTCCTGCTCCCCAGTACCATATTTCCAACAACAGCTGGATGCCTCGAATGGGGGAGGGACGGCTAGAGACAAACTGCTGTTCAGATAAAGAGCTTGAGGAGAGTTTATATGGCAGAGTTTGCATCTTGCTTTTGCTCTTCTGCTAGAAATATGAATTCACCTCTTCCTTTCTCTTTAAAAATGTCACCCCTTGGCAGGAATTGTCTAAGAAGCAGCTGGGACCAATAACCACCGAGATCCTGGAGGCCAAGGAGTTCTACTATGCTGAAGATTATCACCAGCAATACCTGCACAAGAACCAGAGCGCCTGTTCCAGCCTGAGAGGCACTGGAGTTCCCTACCCCTCTGGCAAATGAGCTCCCCCAAAGGAGTGCTCTTGGGAGCCATGGTAATCATAACCCTTGAGCAGTTTCCATGGAAACCAGAGCAGCCTAGCATCTTCTTAATTCAACGGTAATTTAGCAACTGGACCCTTTGTTTCCTTTTATTGTGTTTGTGGGACACTATGAGATTTGGGGACAGGCAAAAACGGGCAGCCTGTGAGAAGACCTTCCTGTACTTTAGACACAGGTGTGGAGATGACAGAGCGACCAGTTTCCATTTAGGGCTGTTGCCTGGTATTGCCCAGAGATACACAAGGGATGCTTTCGTCCTTGTTGCAGCCCCTTCACTGCCTTACAGGAAAGAATGGAGATGCCCATATTTTCCCGTCTAGTCTTGGCTTGCTCATGCTTTCTTCTGTAGCATTCCTGTTGGGGCACTGGCTGAAACAGAGGATATTTGGAAATATGAACAATTGTTCTTTTGACCTTGTGAAGGATTTTTTGCCTCGGTGGTCGGTGCTGAAAGCCAAGACTGTGTTTTCTCCCCAGCCCACAGTCCAACTTCAGGAGAGTTAAAGGAACAGGGCAGCTCCTCTAGAAGATAACTCAGTTTGCCTTCACCAGGCGGCAGCAATGAGTGAGCAGAATGGGTCTCTTTCTCTCCTTCTCTTATTCCTTAGAGCAGGCGTGGGACGCGCCACCATGGCCCTGATGAGTTTCGTTGTTTGTTTCACAGACCCGTTGGGTTCCCTGTTTTCACCACTGCCGCCATCCTCACCACCTCAACCTTGGTTCTCAGCGTTTGGCCCCACGGCCACTTAGAATCAGAGAATCATAGAGATGAAAGGGGCCAGGAAGGCCACCTGGTCCACCCCACCGCTGTTGCACGACCCCACGTTACACCCTCCCACTCGGATGGCTGTCCAGTTCCTTCTTGGCTGTCTCCAGTGTGGGAGAGCCCCCCACCTCTCTGGGCAGCTGGTCCCACTGCCGTGTTGCTCTGACAGTGAGGAAGTGCTTCCTGATGTCCAGCCTGAATCTGGGCTGTCCAGGGCAGCAGGATGCAGGCTCCCATCCCACCACAGTTGCCCACGTCTGATTTACTGTCCTCAGGACCACGCCGTGGCAGGATGTGTCACCCCCACTGAGCTCTCATTGGCTGCACTCTGCCCTTAACTGATTGGCCAGGGGCTCATTTATAAGAGTGCTCGATCATCAAAGAAGACTTCAGGGTGACTCTCAGACTTTGTGCCTCAGTTAGGGGCCACCATTTTGCTTTAAATACTGGCGACTTGGATTACAGTCTCCACCGTTGCCTTAACCTAAGGTCTGACCCATGAAGTGCCTGATTTTCTCCACTACTAATTCCAGACTGATAATTTGCACTTGATTTAGGGTTCGTTTGTGAGGAGTGGAGTTGGTTGTGGTTTGTTAAGGGCAAATAATATGACTTTGCCTGGAATATTTTTTAAAATGTGTGATAATTTTACATTTGATACATGTAATATGTCTGCTTTTAATATATATACAAGAATTGGTAAAAGAAAGAGGATGGTGAATGATTACTATTAAACTATATGTATATAAAACTTTTGTATACTGTCCACTACCAAATGGTCTCAGGATGGTCTTACAATAAACAAAACGGAGCACAGCATCCATTCTATACAATCAAAACTCACCTAAAATCTCAATCTAAACCTTAAAATAATGGAAAAAGAACAAGGTTTTGGCCCAGTACCAAAAAGAATAAAGTGCTGACACCAGGTGAACCTCTCTGGGGAGCTTGTTCCATAACTGGGGTGCCACCAAAGAGAAGGCCCCTTCCAGGTAGCCACCCTCCTAATCGCCTTCATGGAGGGCTCCCAGAGGAGGACCTCCAACCCAGATCTTAAGGGGCGGACAGGCACATAGGGAAGGAGACACTCCTTCAAGGAGACATGCCTTCAGATATATTGCCACATCTGCCATATTGTGCATGACTTGACTATAAAGTCTCTATAACTGGTTTTCTGCCACTACCAGTGCAAGGTTATATACCCAGGGTGCAGAACGTGCAGTCTGGATCCTCATGCAGACATAGTGACACTATCCAAGCCGAAGACTTGGGCCATGCATCCAGAGGCTTGAGCGAGTTGACATTTAGGTCTTTTGAGCTTTAGCAAAACCAGGGGGAACATGACAGGGCAGTGTAACACTCTGTCATGCATTGAGAAGGTGGAAGCCTCTCTTTTGCGTAGTAGTAGATCCCCACTCCATCGATATTTCAATAAAACTGAATGGTGGGACATTCCGGAGAGCCAAAGGGATAGCAGCTATGGGACCTACTGCCACAAGATGTGGTGATGCTCACCAGCTTTGCCTGTGCCAAGACAGTGATCAGGTGAGGCTTCCCACATCTCTGCCATGGCAAAAGGTACCCCACCTAGCCTCTGATGTGAGCCTTCGCTTCTCCAGCCAGGTGTCTGTCAAGTATTTTGGACTGCAGTATTTTGGATTTGGATTTCAGCTTCAGCCAAGCAGGGTCAATGGTTGCCATCCAAAACTTCTGGAGGGCACTGGATTGTGGGAGATTGCTCTGGAGAGAGTCCCTGATGATTTCAGGATAAACAAAATCATTCCAGGTGAGCTGGGTGAAGCGTTTGATGTGACAAAGGCGGTAAAGCTCTCAGATATCTGATGTTATATTCTTAAGACCATTGTGATGTGTTTGTGCATTGGCAGTTTTTGTCTTGTTCCTAGGGGTGTGTGTGTGGTTTTTTTCCTCTCTCTCTCCCCAAATATAACTTTGTTGGGGTTCATTATGCTACTTGAATGGAGTGACCCTCTGCATTAGTTCTGTTCCCAGGACCTTCTACTAGGTTTCTCGCCGTCATGAAATGTGACACTAAGCAACAAAGCACAAACAAAAGCAAAGTGCACTGGTGTATTGTAACACCACATTCTGTGCGCCCAAGTTACAAACACAAACTGTTGTGCACTGCAGGTTCGCCCCACCTCCAGAAAAGCCCCTGTGATGTCTATATTAGAGGCTGCTTTGTACTGAGAGAGACCTGCGTCAAACCTGGTCTTCTGTAGCTGGCAGTTTCTTTGGGTTTTCAGACATGCATCTTTCCCAGATCTACCTGCAAATGCTAGAGACTAGGCGAGGGACCTACCACGTGGAATGTGTGCCCCTCTACCCCAATATCTACACCATTGATAAAGGTAAAAGTAAAGGTTTCCCCTTGACGTGAAGTCCAGTCATGCCTGACTCCAGGGGGCGGTGCTCATCTCCGTTTCCTGGCCGAGGGAGCCGGCGTTTGTCCGCAGACAGTCTCCGTGGTCATGTGGCCGGCATGACTAAACACCGAAGTGCACGGAACGCTGTTACCTGCCCACCTAAGTGGTTCCTTTTTATCTACTTGCATTTGCATGCTTTCGAACTGCAAGGTTGGCAGGAGCTGGGACGGAGCAACGGGAACTCACTCCGTTGTGCAGATTCGAACCGGCAAACTTTCGATCTACCAGCACAGCAGCACAGCGGTTTAAACCACTGCACCACCTGCAGTCCCTACTCCATTGATATACCCCAAATAACTATGCCCTCACCATAGCATGGATGGGACACATTCACTTTTCTTGCAAGAAGTTGGTTTATAAGGAATAGAATTTAAGAACATAGGAACTCATAAATGGTAATTTTCCAAAGTTTTACAATCAACTTTAGAACATCGAAAGGGGCTCCCGATCAGCAAGGGCGGTCTATAGGGTTACACTGTTATTTATTAAATTTCTACACCACCCAATAGCCAAAGCTCTCTGGGTGGTTCACAGCAATTTAAACCATAAAACACAGCATAACATATAATATAAATGTTTAAAATGACAGTATAAAACTAAGATGGAAAATCAACCAAAAGAAAAGTGAGTTGCAGTGCAAAGATCAAATTCAGTAATGGGATTAGAAATGGAAAGATTCAAGTGGCTGGGAAAGTAAGCAGGTTTCAAGCATCTCTTGGGAGTTCTTTGCACAGCTAGGATGCCGTAGCAGAACAGGCCCTCTTCCGAGCAGCTGCCCACCTCACTCCCCTTGCTGGGGGCTCTTGCAGAAGGCCTGCCCAGATGTGCTAGACCCAAAGGAGTTTAATGCTGGGCTCCCAGGCTGATGGCCGTCACTGCACCATCCCAAAACGCCACTCCTGCTCGCCTTTCTGTTGTGCTTCCTAAAGCTGCCAGTTGGGGGAGCTGCTATATTAATCAGAATTGATCTAAGACACCCAAACCAAGAAACTCATCCAAGCCAGTGCCTCCTGGTCAGCATTTAGCAGCCTATCCCAAAAAGACAAGGCAAGGGGGAGCCAACCCTTCCATGCTGGGGGCAAAGAGACTCTCGCCCTGTTCAGCAAGGACCTGACAGCAAAGTTGCACGGGTGAGATGACAAGGAGCAGGATTTGGGGACTGGAGCGACGTAGGAATCCCATGTCGACTGTAAGAATGCATGGTTTGTGGCACAAACATTTGGTGATCCATCACAGGCCCTGCCTCTCAGGTGCAGAGGGACCGAGGGTAGCTTTCCCAACCTGGGACCCTCCAAATGTGTTTTACATCAGGCTGGGCAAATCCAGCCCAAGGACTGGACTGGAGACCTGAGAACTGGATCTTATGATGGGATTTGTCGCATGAGGAAGTCTGCAAGTGATGGGGAAATGGACAGAGGGAAAGTAGCAACACACACCCCTTCGGAGAAAGCATATAAGGTGGACGCCATCTGTGGTCCTTCAAAGCTCAAATGTCATTGGCGGGCAATGCTAGCAAGAGTCCAAAACGGTGCTTCCTCTTTGCTTTGTCTTCAGAGGGCAGCCTTGCTTAAGCATGATCGTCTTGTGGCTGCACACTAACTCCCTTCACTGGAAGGAAGGACAGACCAAGTATTGACTTTCTCTTCTCACCTTTACCTATCTTAGGGTTCCTGAAACAATAACATTTCTATCTCCTCCCATTCTCAACAATAGGCTGGGAAGCAGCTGATCAAAAGCACCTCTCCAAACTCGAGGATTTCTCAATTTACAGTGCCCTGCCTGGCTGAAGCTGACAGGGTGGGAGAAATGGCAGAGGTGACCCTTGCCTGCTTGTTTTACAACCACCTGCAGTTTCGCTAGCTGATGCTGGCCAGTAGTTTGGGTTGGGTACAAGTTCCACCAATATACCCCTTCCCATCAGTTTCCTCTCCGCAGGGTTTCTTTTGAGTCATTTCCTTGTGAGCCACTCCAACCCTGGTTGCCGCTTCTTTCTCTTGACTAGGTTCTTAAAAGCAGCCAATCCCAGCCAATCAGGGATCACAGAGCAAATAGGATGACATGCTAATGCTCCATAACCAACTGGATTTGGCAATGTGAGGGCAATGCAAATTAAACAGGCAGCATTTCTTCCAGAAAGGAGAGGACTCTTTTTTTAATGCTGCTAAAAATATTTGTGAAAATCCAAGATGCCTCAGCTCTGTTCCGCACTGAGAGGCAGAGCCCATGCTGATGTTGCTGAAAAAGTTTCTTTGGGATGAATCATCCCCACCTCCGCTGCCCCATGTGGAGGACTCATCATGTGGATCAAGGCCATCCGTCTTGTGCATCTCCCCATCCACAGCACACATTCCCCGAAGGCAGAGGCTCCAGCAACATCTCTGGCAAAGCCCATCATTACAAAGTCCAGAGGAATGAGCAAGGAAGCTGCTTTGGAGCCTACAGGTGATTCACAACAGGAAGTGGCTTGGAAACAGGTGCATTAGGGCAGCTCAGGACAAAGCCTCTGCATGAGTCAGGGTGGGAGGGGGCGGCCAGCTGCTGGCTCTCCCAGTCTCCAGGCAAGTGGTGCTGCCAGGGCAGGACTTTGGGGCAGAGGCCGCTGTTCCACAGAAGGAGCAGGAGGCCCCACGTGCAGCCAGGCTAGCTTCCCACACACTGGAGTGCTGGACATCACAAGCATTATCATTTAAAGAAGGGGCCAATAAGACCATTCAGTCCAGAGTGTAGATGGTCAGAAGAGACAGTGTGGTGTAGTGGCTAAGAGTGCAGGACTGGTACTGAGGTGATCTGGGCTCTAGTCCGCACTTAACCATGGAGCTCTCTGGGTGACTCGGGTTAGTCACAGACTCCCAGCTCAGTCTACCTCACAGGGCTGTTGTTGTGGGGATAAGATGGAGAAAAGAAGAGAATTATGTGAGCCACTTTCCGTTTCTTGGAAGGAGAAAAAGAGGGCTATAAATATAATGCATACATAAATTGGGCATTCCTTTCTCTCAAACAATCAAACCTGCAGGATCTTGTTAAGAATCAACCAACATTGGCAATGCTGCCTGCAGGAGGAGGAGGAGGAGGAGGAGAGAAGGGAGGATGATAAGGAGGAGGCCACACCTCCTAGCGTAATAATCAGCTGCTTAAATGAGCATCTAGGAGACATCCTTGGTCTACTGTTGGGTGGTTTCACTGTGGGCTTGAATTCTCCCTCTGCCCTACAATTTACAAAACAGGTTGTTAAACACACACACGCACCCCAAAAAACTCAACACCCAAATTCCATCTTCTCCTTTTAAATTAATTTTCCAAACGCAAACAAAAATGCATCCAATTTGTATTCAGTTATTAGCAGATGAGAGTACTTTTCATGTTCTTTTACTTTTCAGCTGGAAATCAAGGTGGAATCTCTTGGATGCTTGGGGGTTTTCTTTATGATTCTTCATAATAACCAGATATAATTCAGATGTAATCCTATGCATGTTCAGCCAGCCAAAAGTCCTACAAGTCCCAGCATGCCCAGCCAACCTGGGAGCTATAGGACTCTTGTCTTCCAAACATGTATACCCTCTGCTCTTACGGTGTAGTTCCACTGCCCTGATGGCAGATGCTTATAAATCTCTGAGCTTGGGGGCTTCTGAGCATGCAATGGTTTTGGTCATCACCAAGATGTGGTTCCTTCATTTTAGCTTGATGGCCACCTTCAGCCATCCGGATTTCGGGCCAGTGGCAGTGTGCGGGAAGAAGAGAGGAGTACCAATGGGAAAAAGACTCCCTGTGTCTGGTTTTTTAACATTCAGCCTTGGTGGGGGATGATCTGGAGATTCTGCCGAAGACCTGATATTTGTAGCAGCGATCAACTTTGAGCAGGATCTGGGTTTGCACAACACAATAAGCAATGGTGGGGCTGTGAGCCACATTTGTTTCGAAGTGACTTGTCACGTTGAACATAAATTGTCCTTGAACCAGGGACTGTTGTTGAAACATGGTTTATCATGTTGTGTGAACCTAGCTGTTCTTAGAAGCCATGGCTTGTTAATCACCAACAACCCATGAAGAAGATCCTTGTTTTTTGTTGGGTTGTGAGCTGCGGGTTGTTCACCATGGTTTGTTATCTTAGAACAATGGTTATGAGTCCTGATGGGTCTGTGTCACCTCTAGTAGCAGAGGCAATGTGCTGGGGAGCATGGACCGGAGGGTGCTGCTCATGTCCTGCTTGTGGGTTTCTTGTGGGTAGCTGGTTGGCCACTGTGTGAAGAGAAAGCTGGATTAGATGGATCCTTGGTCTGATCCATCCTGGTTCTTCTTATGTTCTTGAAGGACTTTCCTTTATTTGAAGGGTACTCTAATTCCCCCCAATTCCAATGTAAAGATAAAAATAAAGATCCATAAAACCTGTGGCCTGTCACCAGATCATATACTTCTAAACTATGGCGAGATGTACAATATTTATCATTGAATGATAGTTATTATTTTTAAATGTACCATATGCAAATTTTACAGACATTGACATCCTTTATTCGGTGATGCATTTCCTCTTTTCTGCTGATTCCTAAGAGCCCAGCATCTTCCCATGTATTTGGCTTGCTCTGGAACAGGGCGGGCAACTTGTAGCCCTTCAGATTTTTGGCCTACAGCTCTAACCAGTCCTAAGCAGCATCGCCAGTGGTGAGGGATGAAAGGAATTGTAGGGCAAAACCTTTGGAGGACCACAATTTGTCCACCCCATTTCCTGGATGTGCTGAGCACGGGCCGGGTGGATTCTTCCTTTGCTCCCGAGCGGTGGGCGGTGAAGAGTTTTGGCTTCCACACTCCCAGTCTCTCCCCTGTAATTTCCTCTCTTCGTATTGCTGCAATAGAAGGCTGGCTTGGCACATGGTGCAGCCAAGGGAGCGAAGGCCGGCTCTCCCTGTGTGTGTTTTCCTCAGCAGGGAACCCCGTTGGAGGGGGAAGGGTTTGCTGCTATTGAAATTGTTTCTTGATCCAGGCTCAAAACAGGATCTCCATGGGCCCACTGGGAGGGCTTGTTTAAAAGAACTGGCTTGGAAGGGACAGGTCTGATGCTGCAGGCCAGACGCCACCTCCCTGTGCTCCTGGCAGGAGCACCTGGGACGACTCGAATGCTTTGGAATCCTTGCAGTGACTTCTCACTGCTCTGGCCTGATGCACACGCCGCTGGAGCACAGGAAGGCACACAGAGAGCTGCTGCATCCCCAGCTAGAGCATGCATGTGCAGAGCTGCATGGATCCATGGCCTAGCTGTGGATAGGGCAGCTCTCTGTGGTGGGCTATGCTGGTTGTCAGAGGGCTATCCCAACCCTAGCTGGAGATGGCAAATTGAACCCGGGACCTTTTGCAGGCAAAGCAGGTCTTCTGCCATTGAACTGTGGTTGTTCCCCTGAAAAATAAAGCTTCTAGTCCTCATAGTTCTGAGAAATGGGTCAATTCCAATATGATGTAAGCCAAATCAGAGTACTGGCTGTTCTAGCTCAGCATCATCCATACTGACATCAGTTTTGAGGCAGGGTCTGTGGCGGGGCAGGAGTCAGGGAGTAGAGCGCCTGCTTCACATGGCTCAATATCAGGCTGCTTCCTCTGAGTCCAGGATCTTTTGCAGTGGGTTGCTTTCCAGACAGAAAGGCCCCTGCCCTTGCCAGATAGAAAGGGATCCAGCAGCAGACAAGGGCAAAGATGTTCTCCAGCCAAGACCCTGGCGCTCCTCTACCAATCAGGGAAGAGTGCACTTGCCTAGACAGACAAGCAGTCCGTCTTTGGAATGTGCAGACTTCGACAAACCCATCGCATCTGTGTTCCACGGCCTGTGAAGTCTCTTTGATTCTGTTGTCCACTTGTTGACAGAACTGGTTATTTGCATTACTGCTATTTCGCCTTAGTGCTAACACGCATTCATAGAGTAATGCCAATGCGCATTAGCACAAGTGTGGGTTCATGCCAATGTGCACATATCCAAATATGCCTAAGTTAATGCAAAATAGATCTAGATTTCATGAGTGCAAATCTGCCCTGACAGTGAAAAACCGGTCTCCAAGTCCGCAGATTCCACATGACTCAGAAAAAGATGGTCCACTGCAGAATCTGAAGAACAGATTCACAGAAAGTCAAACTCACCCAATTCCACTACGGACTTCTCTGATCCCTAGTCTGTTGAGTAGCAAGTGTGCTTTGGGTCATCATTCCTGCCCTGCTCGGTAAAGCCAGCCTCTCCATACGCTAACATAAGAGAAGCCCTACCAGATCAGACCAAGACCCTAACCCAGCCAGCGTCTGCTTTGGAGAGCAGAGCAGTCCACTGTCTGCACAGTGTTTTGCTGTGACTATCTTGCAAAGCTTCCTTTCCTTCTAATCAGTTTCATCTTGCATGCAATCAGACCACATGGTTTTTGATTGAGATTTCCTGAACAAACGATACCAGGGGATCAAGAGAGGAAAGAAACGTTTTGCAAGGGCTGAACTGCTGGAGCTCTGTGCAGGCTTGTTCCTAATGCAATCCTATGTAGGTTTCCTCAGAAGCAAGTTCAGTGGGTTCAGGTCTCCTTGGGACTTTGATCTAGGACTGCAATCTGGGGAGGGGCGGGATTCTGGGAGTCAGCCCTCCTCTGTTGCTTGGAACAGGCATGTACAAAGATCAGCCTGTGCAATAAAACAGGATGTGCGCTATGTCTATACTGTCTAATTCTTACCACCTAACATGTTCAACTCTTCCCGTTTGTGGAAAATAAGCAATGCTGTCACATCTCTGGACTGGAAGTCGTGCTGGAGTAGTGAATTTGAAAGTGCAGGGATTTGCTGGGGCTGCTTTGTGTTTGCATGCACGGACACGCTCAGATCAAAGAGCAGTGACCCACACAGCTATGCACAGTGTATTAGGGTCAGCATGGCTGCAATCCTACGCATAGTTAGCCAGGCAGAGGCCTCTCTGAACTCATTGGTGCCTACTTCCAACTGCATCTGTTCAGCTTGCAGAAAAACACACACCAAGCCTCAGCCAGGTTTTAACTTTTAATTTCAAAAGACAAACAAGCTTTCCAAGACGTGTTAGCATTTTAAAGGGTAACTGTGAAGCTGCAACCACATCAAAGAAAAGGAAAGAAGTATCCAGCTGCTGCTTGGTCAGAAACGATAGCAGCATCTGGCACAAATGCACACACAATTTGAAAGCGCCAATGGCCCGGCACTGGGAGGGCAGATCATGCCCCCTTTGCAGCTCCAAAAAGGGCCCGAAACTGGGCTGCCCTGCCTTCTCTTTCCCTCTAGGTCAGTGGCAGAAAGACCCGGGGCCAGCCTCCTCTCTGCATCTGCAGCTGCTCGCCAAAGAGCCGAAAGGAGCAAGTTGTGATGTTTCTGTGATTCTGCTATTCTTCTGTGGGGCGTAGGAGACTTGTCCTTCCTGAGAAAGACTGCATAGTGCCTGTCACTGCTCACAGGCCGTGTGCTTCTGGCCCAGTTGCTGAACTGGGTGTCCACCTGACCTGATCACATGCCAGCTCTCCGGGAGGGGTGTGTGTGCAACATCTTGGGACCTTCCCGATATTTTGGATTCCACTTCCCCTTAGCCCGAGCCAGCATGGTGAGGACAGCACCAGGGTGAGGAAGGTTCACCAAGGATCTGTGAGCCCCAGCTGAGCTCCCTCTGTGCCAGTAGTTCTAGCATAAGAATGTAGGAAGCTGTTTCTTGCTACTACGTCAGGTCTGTCTACTTTGGTAGTGTCTCTCCTCTGGCTGGTGCAGGCTCTCCAGACATTCCCCCATCACCATCATCCCCTGCTATATTTGGTTTGGACCACAGGCTTTGGAGTACTGCCTTCACCCATGTGAGGCCTGGGCTGTGCCCAGACCTAGCAAAAAAAGGGTTTGACCCTCTGTCTTTTCTAGGGTGATTACTCATCAATCACGTAAGAGGATATGCTTTACTGAAGAAAACGAGAGGAAAGAGGTCACCAATTTGCCTATGCTAATCAGAGAGAGTAGGGGCGTGTAGAAATATTAGAATTTAGCTGGAAATCACATCCATCGTGCCATTGTGCCTTGGACTGCTCTCTGGGTGCCTCTCTGTTCGGACTATTTCTTGATGGGCAAGAATTCTTGATGGGCAAGAATTTGCACATTTGGGGAAGAACAATGAAAGACTCAAGCCCTGTCTCTCAAGTCCCTTCAGTTTTAGTCCTGTTATGCACACCCATGTACATCAGCCTTCTGCCACAGTAGCTCAGGAGACCATTCCAAACATCAGGGTGCCAGGCCTTTTCCATTCACTCCCACCCACCTCCCGTGCTCTGCTCTGCTAACTTGCTGGAGTCCCCCTTGGCCCACAGCAGCTGTCAAGAGGAGATAGGCACCCCAGGAAGAGCTGCTTTGAGTCTTCTTCTCCCAGACCCACATGCCTTTGCTCTGATCTGCCCTCCTCTCTCTCCTTCTCTTGCGCTCTCTCTCGCGCTCGCGCTCTCTCTCTCAAGCTCTCTGCAACTGGGGTGCTAGGCTGGTGGGTGTTAATGAGGAAACAACAGGAAACATTGGGTCTTTTATTAGCTTTGCTGCTGTGCCTCACAGCTGTAGGTGAGTAATCTGATCTCTGCGGTGTCCTGTTTGCCACGTTCCCCCATCCCAGTGCTCACCTGGTGCCGGACCAGCCATGCAGCTCAGCCTGATGTTGACACCCACACCCGGGCCGCCCTTCCTCCCCGCCCACGTCCCCCTGCTTTTCCTCCTGCTGCTGCGCGCGAGAAAGCCACCGATTCAGCTAATGTGCCCGGGTGACGAGGAGCTGCACGGCGCTGCCACCTACTCATGTCCTGTGTGCAGAACGACGTCCCAGCTGCACCTCTGCAAGACAACAACGAGCCTCTCCTGCGGGAGGGGGTGCCATCGCTCATTTTCTGGGCCCCCTGCCCAGCGCCTCCAAGAGCCCCTGTTTTTCTCAGGGGAGAATCCCTGATTTCGAGGTAAACGCCCCCTGCCCGTGGGCCTCTGAGGCCACAGTGCTGTTTCGGGTGCACCCTCAGAGCGAAGCCCAGGGCTCCTCTTAGCAGAACCCACACGTGGGGTGGGACGAGCCCTGCAGGGCTGCCCGAGACACGTTTGGAAGCCAACAGGGTGATGCAGGTTACCAGCCCCAAACATTTTGCAGCCTGCGGCAAAGAAAAAATATGGTGTCCTCCCCTGTTCCATGTCCAGAAGTTGAACATGGCACTGCATCTTTCTTCAACAACATCGTCCACCATACCTGAAGGGAGCAGGCTAGCTTGGAGCAGGACCGCGGAGAATGTAGAAAGCCAGCGCTAAGCAGATGGCAGAACCCCAGATGTTCTAGCATCAGCTCCCAGTATGGCTGACCATTGGCCCTAGTTAAGGTGCGGAAAAACTGGAGTTTTGCTGGCTGCCCACCCTGGCCTAGGGGTGCAGACCGAGCTGTGGGGTTCACATCTAACCACTTGCTGCCAACTCCTGGCACCTGCTGTCTAGGGCCAGGACTTCATTTGGCATCATGGCAGGGCACTTAAACCTGCATGAATCTTTTATAAAAGGCCTAGAAGCCTAAAAGCAGGTTTAGTTGTCCCAGTTAGAATTGGGACTGGTGCATGTAAAGGGCTTTTGTTTGTTTTAAACCCTTGACTCTCATTTTACAGGCCCAAATAAATATCCTCTTCGAAAGCTGCCAAAGGAATTCATTTACCAGGACTTAAAGCAGTTTGGAAGGGGACATTTTAGTCATGAACGCCCTCCTTCCATGCCATGGTCCTCCTGACTGCCGCTTCTCCATGCATCTGTTGTTTATTTAGAGGCAATCCAATCCCTTCTAAATGTTTTGTATTTTAACTCCCAAATGGCCCCTGCCAGTTTGGCCAATGGTTAAATTGTTTTGCAAGTTGTAGTCTTGGATGCCTACCTCAGATTTACAGAATGTATAAGTGCTCATTTAGTTTTAAGTGGCGCCTGTAACTGGCACATTTAGCATCGCATGTGATACCCACCAGTGAGAGGTCCGAGCACTGAACAGGACAGGAGGCCAAGGTTCTAATCCCCACTTGACTGCACTCTTGTGCTTGCTGGGTGGAATTGCGCCAGCCACTGGCTCTCAGCCTATCCCACATCACATGGTTGTCGCAAAAATAAAAGAGAGAGAAGTAAGATCCTTGGAGGAAAGGCAGGGCATGAGTGGCCGCGGTGAAAATGTGCAGTCTGATCCTTGACTCTCTGCTCAGTGGCTGAAATAAATGATGTGGACCACTCAGCCTATCTCCCTCATGCGGCTGAATACATGGACCTTACATGGCCAGCAGAACATTCGTGATTGTTTTGGAGGGCACAAAGGGGAGCATGTAAAACTGATGACCATTCAATGAATGGTATGCATCATGGGGAGAATACCCATACGCACAAATGCATTGCATATGTAAATTGTGCATGGAAGTAATGACAGCGACATGCCTGATGTTACTCCAGGATAGTCCAAAGCTGAACAATAGGAAGTAGGAACGCAGAACCATCTTAGGCTGAGGCGCTAACAGGGAGGTCGTGGGTTGGGTCCAACTGGACAGGGACCTCAGAGTTACTCATTCGCATTTTGCACCCAGACAACAGACGGAGCAAGGCAGGCACATGGGTCACCTGGCCACAGGGCTCTCTACTACGGCGCGATTTCCTGTATCTCCTTTCCCGTTGCAGTCATTATTTCCAAATGTACATCCAAGCATGTAATTAGCATATGCCAATTTTATGCAAATCACAGCCTCTCTCATCCCCCTGTTGTTATTGATGATGCACCAGTGGCCACTCTCTGCTGGGGACCTTCTTATTTTGGTGCCTAGGCTGTTCCACTTTGCATGTGGGGACAGAGGCAGTTGCCCTGTGTTGAATCAGATGCTGAGCCATCCAGCCCGGACAGGCAGTGCCTCTCCTACCCAGGAGAGAAACCAAGCCTGGGGCCTTCTTTGGGCAAAGCAGGTGTGCCACCCCTGATCTGTGGTCCTTCCCTAGACTTCTCCACATATTGACATTAACATTCCTTGAATACAGAAAGCTAGCATGTCAGGAAAAGAGAAGGCTTCTTCCCGTTTCACTAGATTTCTACATGGAGGACTTTTCTCAGTGTTTGCACGTTTGCAAAAATGGATATCTTGATGCAGAACCATCTTAGGCTGGTTTACCTAAGAGACGCCACCTGAAGTCCAAACTGGATTGATCTTGGCACATGTTTACAGGTGAGATGCTATTTCCTCTCCATGCATCTCCTTAATGGGGGAAATAGCAGCTCAAGTGGGACAATTTTATTGCAAAAGTCAACACTGGAAGAAGAAAGTTAAAATCCCCTGTTCTCTCAGCATGGCTGCTTTTTGCCCAAAATCTAAAGAAACTGGCAACCTTATCACATCTTGTTTGACTCAGAAAAGGGAAATACCCGCACCTCTCCTGCTGGATCCCAGCATATGCCTCATGCCCAGTGCCCTGGGCAGCTGCTTCTGCAAATCATCCCCTGGCCTATTATTAGCTAGACTCGGTTGGCTCGTTTTTATTTGTTTGCTTGCTTGCCTTAAATTGTTTTGCTAGCTGGACTTTAATTTTAAAGTTTCTGATTATTTCGGTTCAGGGTAATTAGAGTGAGCAATTTGTAGACCTATAATTAGCATAATCCTATGTAGAGGAGGAATGGTTGGGCTTTTCCCTCTTGGGGAAACACGAGCAGTGGGAAGGCCAGCCAAGCAAAGAGGTATGTGGACAGGATGCCGTGTCAGAGCAAGCGGCCTGTCTGGACGATTCACCAGCCATCAAGTTTTTCTTCTTCGTGGAGCTTTGGCTGCTCTGCCTCCAGCCGGCCTGCGAAATGACACGCTCACCCGAGGCACACATGCACGCCGTGCGCACGCATGGTGCTCACGCACCTTTCTCTTAGATCACAGAAGCGGCAGCTTGAGAGGATTGGTTGGGGTGCAAAGCTTTGTCTTCAGGAGCCTTCACTGCCCCTTTTGTCTGTTGTCGCCCTGCCAAATTTCAGCAGCAAATTAGTTGGCAATGGAGAGTGAAAGAGGAAAACAAAGGTGGACCGGGGTGGGGGGTGGGGGGTCAGTCCAGGTTGGAGGCTTGCGCAGGACTGATTGGATCTGCCAGTTCCATGGATTTGTTTCATCTCATTTATTTATGATTTCATATGCCTTGTGCCTTTCCCCGCTTCTTCTTGCTACAAACCCAAGGCTGCTTACCTGGCTTGCATCTGCCTCTTCTTCCCCCTCCTCTTTTTTTTAATCCCCACCACAACCCTATGAAGTCAGTGCTTAGCCCTGAGTCCCCCAGGGAGCTTCATAGGTAAGTGGAAAGTACAACCCTGGTTTTCCAAGTCTCAGCCCAACACTCTAGCCACTACACCACACTGTCTCTCTCTGACCCCTGCAACACAGAGTTGCAATGAGCTATATCAGTGCTAATGATAGGATAGGGCTTTTTTTAACTATGCATTCATATCATTAGCCATCTTGTTCAAGGGAAATTCATGGCATGCCGCTAATGGACGACTATGACCGCAGGAGTGGCTGCCATCGGTTCCAGATGCAGGCACTGAGGTGCAGGAAGCAGAGATGAGTTTGCCCACTATGTGAGCTTAGCCCCAAGAACGGCCACTTCAGCTGCTTCCAGAGTCGGATCCAGATTGTCCCTGAGACCCAGTTTCTGAAGCGCATGGGTGGGAGGGTGGCCTTGTCCTCATGTGCTTAGAGTGGGTGCTCCATCTGGCTGGTCGCTGTGGGTAGAGAATGATGCCCTGCAGGGCTGTGTCACAGGTAGGCTTGGTCAGGTGCATGCCAAGGGCCATAATCAGCAGGGCCCCACTGACAAAAGACCCCTGGCCTGTCTCCCTCCTCCTCCTTCATGACAACCTGCTTGTTCACCTGCCTTTTGCTCTGGCTCAGACACCAGTGGAGTTCAGAAGCAGTAGCCATGGATGCCACTGGGTGCCAGCTGGTTTTCTGTCTGCAGCATAAGCATGATGAGACCAGGGATGAACGCACAGGTGCTGCAGGCAATGGCGGTGAGAAGGGGCACCTGAAGCAGCAGGGGCCCACTGGGGGCATCTTGCCCAGAGGCCTGCACCAACCTGGAACCAGCATGAGGAGCACAGCAACACTGGGAGCCACCCTAAACCGAGTCAGATCTTTGGCCTGTTTAACCCAATATTGTCAACACTGACTGGCAGCAGCTCTCTGGGATTTCAGGCAGGCATTTTGTGCCTGGCTTGGAGATGCCGGAGGCGGAACTGGAGGCCTTCCACATGCCAAGCAGGGGCTCTGCCTGCTGAGCTGATTAGAGGGGCCTGTGGCCTGATCCAGCTCAGACACAGTCGCTTGCTGCATGTGTGCTTAGGATTATTGATAAGGGCTGTGTGCTTTTACTGTCTTGGATCAGGCCGAACTCTGTGAGGCAGATGCTCCCCATCACTGCCTGGCCTTCCTGCAGAGAGCCGGTGTGTCGCCATTCCTGCCGGTTGGGCAACAACTGAGGAAGAGTCCGCAGCGCTCTTCCTCAGAGAGCAAAAAAGCCCAACAGCGATGCTCGTTCCCGAGGTGTACAAAGAAGGCCTGGCAACAAGTGTACGTATTCACTGTGCGTCCCCATTCTCACTGCAACTGCTCTCATGCCAGGGCATCTCGGGAAGCAATGCACCTCCAGAGGCGTCGCTTGCCCTCCGGGACGCCATGAAAGGGCTGGGATCTTTTGCTGGGGTCTAACAGGAACCACCAGAGAGACCGAGCCCTGGTTTTGCATTCTCACAGATAGAAACCACCCTTAGAAAGGAAAGAATGTTTATTTATTGGAAAAATAGAGAGCAGGCACAAGCCTTTAACGCAATATCCAGACAGCAAATATTCCTGTTGCATACGCTATATTTCTAAAGAGATAAATAGTGTCCTGCCTAGGAGAGAGAGAGAGAGAGAGAGAGAGAGAATGGGGGTCCATCGCCTGTCCTGCAGGGTAGACAGCAGTCTTATGTGTGGGCAGGAAGGGTGCAAGGCAGCCATAGATGGGATGGGGGGGGGCGGGGGTCAGCCCTGTGTTCAGAGCATGTCTTTGCCTGCACTCAGAGCGTGTGTGAACATGTGCGTCTGTGTAGAGCCTAGGTGTTCAGAGGATGTGCATCCAGAACGTGTTTCTCTCTTTGAACATGTGTTTACAGGAGGAATGACTTTCCCAGGATTCTGCTAATTGTGGGAAGGGTGCTTGGTTGCTTCTTGATGACCTGAACTATTGTTTCTCTGGGCAGGAGGTGAAAGCTTTGTCTGTGCCTGCCAGGTGCCATGGATGAGGTCATTCCTAGGTGTCTCGGGACAGTGGCTCATCCCCCTCGCAGGGCTGTTTTGCCTGATCTCTTGTCTGGCCTCCTCTCCCTAAGAATTCCAGCTTTCCTCCTGCTCTTTCATGGGCTAGTGCAGGATCCTGGGTCCTTCTTCCCGAAAGCAAGCCTACCCAGCAGGGCCCATGGCCTGAAAGCCCCTCTTGGCCTGGGTGCTTGTGGCTATGGCGCTAATTCTGATGCACACGTGCGCTACGCTGCTCACCCTGGCCCAGGCAGGTGGCGAGGAGGGGCAAGAGATGCCCCAGACGCCTCGCTTTCTGCCTGTCAAGCGAGCAAGAGCCCTGATAAGGAGGAGGCAGCTGGTGACCTTGGCTCTGCCAGGGTGGCCAGATTGCAGGAGGCGTCTTGCCCCGGAGCCCTTCAAAACCTGGAGCAGCCCCAGCTCAGAAGACTAGCCTTGTGCGGCGGCGGCCTCGGCGGCGGCACTGCGGTCCTTCTTGCGATTTCCGCTTGCGCTGTGCACAGGCTCGCTGGCTGCCTCGGGCTGCTGAACTCGAAGCTGTGGGGGGAGGAGGGGGGAATACAAAGAACAGAAACCAGCAGATTGGCAACTCAGCACTTTCCCAGGGGAGAAGCGGCCAGCCCACATTCCCTTCCTCTGCCTGCACTTTCCCTTTCAAGTTTCTCAGGGTAATTAGTACTTTGTTAATGACACACCTTTGATGCACTTGCCCAGGTGCAAGGAAGCGATTGCTCACGCCATGCCTAGGCCGTGTCCCCACAAGCCTGAGAGGAGCAGGCGCTGGCCTGATAGGGCGGGGAAGGGGGCGGGAGCGAGCGCCGCAGAGGCCGCTTTCAGGCGAGGCTCCACCTCCCCGCACACGCGCGCAGAACAGCCATGCGCGATCAGTCCCGCAGCGCCTGCGTCTCTGTGCACCGATGCCCCAGAGGTACACTCCATCTGCCAGAAGAAGAAACCAGGGAAGAGCGGGTCACATGGGTGGAGATTATATGAACGCTCCTCCACGACTGTTCACACATGAGCTTCAGCTAGGAATGTACGAGCTCCCCACTGAAATGTTTCTCGGAATGACGGCATCTCCCAGGGCAGAGAGTTCTTCTTTGGCCCCAGAATGGATCCTCAGAGGCTGACATTTAGAAGCCCGGGGAGCCTGCATACAAGCCCGGCTCGCACAACCTTCGGTGATGCCCCGGGTCAATACAGTGTATACGTGTGCATCATTTTGTAAAGCGAGGGGTATAATGATATGCAAATCCACAAAACGTGAGTTTGCTGAGCTTCTGCCAATTCCAGTTTTAACCTCATGGTGACTTGATGCCATATCAGAGCACACGATTTCTTTTTGTCTTTTGGCATGAAAATCCATTCTGCTGTGCCGGTTTTTCCAAAGGCACGCACCTTTGTGTTGTGCACATCTTTGAAATGTATGTATTCTCCTCCCATTGAGTAAAACATACCTGTGCTCATTTTTCCATTGTTGAACATACTGCTGAATGCATATACCATATTGCAAACTTGAAAATGCATGGATTTTGAGCTCAGATTCCATTCCGCTCAGGTCTGGTCCGAAGGAGTAAAACCAAAAACAAGATGAAACTGATTTCTGACACATCCTTTCAGCAGCCCTGTTCAGTCATTCTTCTTGCATGGAAATGCTGAGCTCAAGGAAGGGAAATAGGGACAAGCAATGGTGTCATTGTTTCCTAAACCAAATGCGAAGTGGAACCAAAGAGTATGTGAGAGTCAGCACATCAGTTTGTTCTCTGCCACACACGGGCTGCACAATTTAGTTGCAAACTGGGCTGTTCAGTTAAATCGCCAAAGCGAACATGGCTGGTCCACTACTGTTTTTTAGTGTGTGGCTACCATTCCCTTTCATCTGATGCTCTGAAACACTATTAGAGGCATTCTGGGAAAATCAAATGGTGGCCCACATAATGCAACTAATGAAATGAGTCCTGCAGCCAGCAGGAGGGGCATGAATGGGTGAAGAGCGGGCCCCCCAAAAGTCATGAAACAGATCCTGTTAATACCCACTGGAAACTGATACTAGGAATGGCGAAATCCGACAGTTTGGGCTTTTCATTCTTCCAAACTTATATTTGGCTTACCTCAAACTTTGAGAATGGTATGGTGTTTTGGTAACTTTGCAAGAAAATCCATACTTCCTGCACGTTCTGCATGTTTCTTCTGCTATATGCATTTTTGTACACAATTTTGCCTAACTTGCATAGTATTGCAAGTGGTTTTCTTGCATTTCAATGTTATCTTCACTAATATACAGTTTTGTGCATTTTCCCTAATAGAAGCACTTTGCATGCATTGTTTTGATTGGAAACATGCACCACAAACATTTGTAGAAGTGCAAATTTCTAATTTTCGCTTCACATTTCAGTTCAAAAGTGAGCTATGAAGTGAATTCATGAGAAATGGGAACCTAGTTTCTTTCTGATCCTTGCTTGATAGCATTTGTTTTATAATGCTTGAAATGGAACTGGATGGGGCCCTTTTTGTGCCCTGTCATGCCATTCTTTATCAAAGGGGTGGTTGGACAACTTGTGGCACTCCAAAACTGCCTACAATTACCATTGATTGGGATCATGGGCTGTGCGCATGGGAGTTGCTGGCCAAAAATATCTGGAGGGACACAGGTTGTCCACCCTGCCTTCACAAAATAAATGCATACCACAGTGACAGATATACCCAGTCGGCAGTGCATTGGGATTGATCTGTACTCTTCGCTCTTTCCAAGAGCAGAAGACCTGTTTTTGGACGCCAAATTCCATCAGCCATGGTAGCAGGAGCAATGGTCAAGGATAATAGGGGCTATAATCCAACAACATTTGGAGGACAAAGGTTCACCAGCCCTGTCCTTTCACATGTAGGATTTTTGAAGGTTCCCCAACTCACTGAACTCTAATTTTTCCAGGTTTCAACTCCCATCAGCCCTTAATATTGTGAGCCGCCCCGAGGCTGCTGCAAGGGGCGGCATATAAATATTTAAATAAATAAATAAAAAGTCAGAAGTTCTAGGTGGTGTAGCCCAGGCACCTGGAGGGCACCTGATGGGAGAAGGCCATCCTGCACAAAATCAGCTAGCTCCCTACCTGTGCCAGTAGGCCTCGCTCATGTGACCTGTCTGTCCTAAAAGAAGGTGGATGGTTTACATGAGTGCAATCGTTTGCATAATGAAATGCATCCAGGTCTAGATTCACACTTGCTTCACATGTGGAAGAATGGAATTGCCTGAGGGCCATCCCCAGTCTCCTGCCCCAGGGAAAATCAACATGCTTCTGGGAACATGGTAGATCAAGATGTTTATCAGGTAAAATAGGTATGCATGTTTCACATAAAGAACCACAGTTGCTGCCCTGTCCAATCAATCAAAAAAGAGCTTTTCCCAACCACCCCATGCCCTTCTCCCCACCACACCTGCAACAAACAGTTCTAGAAAGCGCAAAACTTTACCACACACAGATTGTTCACCTTGATCTCAGATGTCCACAGATGTTCCTGTTAATCCAGCAATAAATATGAAAACATTCTCAAAACTGGGTACGTGCAGACAAGCACAGTTGTGCAATCTGGTATTGGACAAAAGACTAGAATTATAGTTGCCAGAAAGATGCATCTGGCAAAGATTATTATGTACTCACAGTTACATATCACCAGCCGAGCTGCATATATAATCTGCACCCATCAAACAAGCTCAGTGGAAGGAAGCGATGCTATTGCTGGTGAGGGATATCTCCAATTTGCACTTGTCTTTTGTTATTGCACTATATTATACAGTGCACTGCCTTTCCTGGACGAAAATCCGAGTGGCATATGCAAAGCTCCCCAGTCAGCATCTTATCCAGGCACTGTCCTGCCTCAAACCTGCTTAGCCTCAGCACGGCTGATGCAGCAGCAAACCCCAGCCCAGGTTCTGATATATCAAAGATGGAGACCGTAGAGCCCAGTGTTCAAAGGCAGCCCTCCTGAGGCCCCAACCCACCTCTGTGGGCTTTCCCAGAAGGTCTACTTTACAAGACTGAAGTTATAAATTTATATCAGAAGAGGTTCAAACGATATATTCTAATGCTGAATATGTACAAGGGGGATCAGCAGTCCCCTTTGCGTGCTTTAAAATGTGTGCACCGATGCTCTCTTGTGAGCGCTGATCTCTGCTCTTGGGAGGGCTACTTATGAGAAAGAGCAGCAGGAAATGCTTCCACATGGAGTGTTGAATGCTAGAGCAAAGAGAAAGCTGTGTGTGTGTGTGGGGGGTGGGTTATGATCTACCTATTTGAGCAAAAGCACATTTGTCCCCTGGCCGTCTCTCTAGTGTCTAGGGGGACTCTTAGGATCCCCAGATCCAAAGCTGGAGAAGCACTCTGAGGTTGGCGGGGGCCTGTGACTGATTGCCCCTCCCTCCTCACAGCAGACATGGAAAGAACCACATGGGGTACTTCTCCAAGGTCTAAGAGGAGGTGGAAAGGATGGGAGGCACCGGGATAAGATGTATCTCAGAAGCACTCCAGCCTCCTTCCTCCCCATCTGAAGCAGCCAAAATGACCCATCCAGGTGGCTTGTAGAACATGGAGGTGGAGGTTCTCTCCACAGGCCTGCAGTCCTCTGAATCCTGAGCCTGATGCGCACCTTGCTTGGATTGCCTCCTGAATGTCCTTTGCACCTGAAGCACTTTCAGTCACAGGAAAGTCATTTCTCAGTTAGGGATTGCCACTTGTGGATTGCCAGAAAAGAGGACCTGCATAACCAAAAAAGAGGAAGAAAAAGGACACTGATTTGCATAAAGTTTGCATATACTACGGTATATCTGTAGCTACAGATTTAGAAATAATTATTAGAATTTAAATAGAAACAGGATGCAACTATCGGGTGACCAGGTGGCTGGCATGCCTAGCTTATTCTGCTGTCCAGCTGCTACTGGGAGGAGACTTCAGGGCCCAGCTCTTCCTCCAGGTGGTGCTTCATTTTTAAACTAGGTTTACACTGAATGAGCCTTCAGATCAAGGATCCTCTGTCCTTTGAAACAGAGGACAGTCCTTTCACTGTCCTTCAAATAGAGGACTGCCCCTGGTAAAAGGAAGACACCTGACCACCTTATTAACAATACAATCTGATGTATGTTTACTCAGAAGTAAGTCTCACGGGTGTGGATGGAGTTTATTTCCAAGCACATCTACCTACCCTAACAGATTTTGCTGTTAGGCTCAGACATTAGCTGAAATTTGAACCATATAGTTTGCTTACTTGTTGCACAGACTCCAGCTCTACATCTTTGTGTGTAAACATCCCTAGTTGTTTAATATAAGTCAGCTGTGAAGTTGGAGTAAGGTTCCTCCAGTCCAGCAGCCAGATGCAGACCTCCAGACCTCTCATCCCAGCTCAGTGGACTCTTCTCAGGCCATGCCTCTCACTGGCCTTGCGCTCCCTCCCTCCCTCCCTCTCTCTCTCTCTCTCATTTCCTCCTTAGCATATAGGGGAGTCACATCTGTAACTCCACCTACTTGGGCTGACCCCATCCGTTTGAGGCTTGGGTCTCACCTGCTGCCGAAATGCAGGCCCTCAGCAGATTTCAGTCTTGACTAGAAGTGTGGGTTGCTCCCCTGTTTTACAGCAGGGGTGCTTAACTTCATGTCTGCAGGCCAAATCTGCCCCCCACCCCAGGAATTGCCTAGGTGGGCTTGCTTTACTCCTCTAGACTCACCCCTTTCCCCAGACTGTCCATCATTTGTGGCTTCATGGCTCTGTTCCACTTTTTCACCATTCTCAAATATTGAGCAGCCTCTTCCAAGACTTAGTTACTGGCAGTAAGACTTTTAAGACTGATGGTGGTGCTTTTAGGCCACTTCCTTTGCCTCTGGCCAGGCTGCCACTGGTATGAGGTCTTCCACCAAGCATCTCCAGAAATGAATTGGGCTGTTGGGCTGAAAGAGGGCCAACACCTCATTACAGCAACAGAAGTAAACCGAGCAGAAAAGGAGGTTGCATGCTATGCTTCACATCCCAGGCCATGTTAGAAGGAGCTGCTAAGTCTAGGACTGGGAACCTTTAGCCCTGCTGACAGTGGTGGGAACTTCTCCACGGGTGGTGGATGAGTTCAGGCTGACCTTGCAGGCAATAGGAGGACTTCACAGGTTTCTTGCTCCAATGGTTCGGACCTGGGCAGGGCAGTAACAGCCTCCAAACTTGACCTCTCTGTCTGAGCTTTGGTTTCAAGGGTCCTGAGGGCTAGGCAGCTGCCAGAGAGGCCAGGTCTCCTGCTTTGGAGAAAGCAGTCCTTTATTTAAAGAACGGCCAGAGCAGGATTCTCTCTTTGAAGGGATCCTCTACTTGATGGGCTGCTCCAGCTAAGCCTGGCTTAAAGCTGAGGAACCCCAAGAGGAGAAAGTAGAGCAAAGGCCTTGAGGCCTTAGTGCAAGTCTTTTCTTTTGACTCGGGTGAGGTGCATTGCATTCGTTTCCAAATTAGCATTTTGTGCTATGCAAACTGATGCCTCTCTTGGGCGGTACATTTCCTTCTCTTTCTGCAGGTGGCTCCCCTACATCCTGCCCCACTCCAACGGTAGTGCTAAATTTGAGACTGGCCTTGCCTGGTCAATCTAAACAGGTTCTCTACACCCTTCTGACAACTGAACGCCCAATATTGCAGCACCAGAAGCGCAAAGACTGCCTTCAGTGATGCGATGGGCTGAGGACACGGCAGCGGCGTCAGTTCTCAGACTGACCATCTTGGGCAACCTGCAAATGGATAAGCAGACCCTGTCTGCCTTTCTTGAAGACACTGTATAATTATGTGCATGGGCAGAAGTATATCTTGCTGTGTATAAAATATCTAGGGAACCCATTGCCCATGCATCCATTGTAATTTCATGTAAGACAACTAATATTTTATTTATTTTATGGCTTTCAATTTTGTTTTGATTTCCCGAAACTCACAGTACAAAACTGAATGGAAAAACAAAGTGTCCTCGCTTGAAAAGACTGATAAGTTTCTCTTGAGGACTCCTTGACCTTTTTCAGACTGGTCCTTCTCCGGCCGGCCTCTTCCTTATCCAGTTTGTCCAAAAATGCCTGGCTGAGCCGGACTGTATCGTCGAATTTCCACTAGAGGCCTCCCTAATAACAGCATTTGGAGTTTGGGAAGCTTCTTCCCTCCATAGCCCTAGGGAACAGGAGGCAGCAGCAGACTAAGGGGGGCAGTGATGCTTCTCCAGGTGCCTGGAGACACAGAGCGGGCTGGACAGAGATGTCAACAACAGGGAGGCAAAAGAGCAGCAGTGAGGGAGGCCAAGCCTGGTCGCTTCAGCAGATCAGGAGCACTCGTTCGGGGGCTGCCTGCTGGAGCTCAGTGCTGCTACACTTGGAACCACTGCTGACCAGGTGCATGTCACGCAGTGAGCTGGAAAGAGCAGCTCAAAGGACGGTCTAGTTTTTAGCACCCTGTTTCCAGCAGAGGACAGCCAGATCCCACCAGGGAGCCCCGAAGCAGGGCATGCGGGGGCTTGTCCCTCTGTAACCTTGTCCTACGCCAACCAGTGTTCTGTGGCAGGGCTGTTCCAAGGTATCGTGTGAGGAGCAAAATGGTGCCTCCATCCAAATTGGACTGGCAGCTGAGGCTCATTCAACACAGGTGCTGGGAGGGCACACCTGCCTCACCTGAGCGCTTTGGGGCAGCTTAGGGCTGCAGGGAAGGACCCCCAGCTCTGTCCTCTCACAGTGGGAATGGCCCGGAGGCGGCCACCGCCCCCTCTACCAGACCCGCGATTTGCTGCCTGAGGCAACCACGTCACCTTCAGTGGTCAGGTTAGCCCTGGTCACACTTGCTCTGCACATGGAGGTTCTATATAGCTCTCATGGAGATCGACCTGGTGGGATCCCCCTTCCCTGATGAAATGGAAATGGTAATGCGGTGTCCTGCAGGAGTACCGCTCACATCATCCACAGTCATCCCATGTTAAACGGCACTGTGTCAGGGTACCTGTAGGCTTATCTCCGTTTTTCATCCTCCAAAATACACCCCAAAACGTAGGTTGCTTTGCGCCTGCGCCTTCAGCAGTCTTTTGAGGAGTATCTTTAGTTACCTGGAAGGTGGTCTGGCCCCACATGATTTGCTGGCTAGGCCACCGGCAGCAGGATGGAGGCCATCTCAATAAGGGCAAAAGCAGCACTGGTCTTGGGCTGCAGATCCCATCAGCCCCAGCCAGTACAGCCAATGATAAGGGATGATAGGAGTCATAGGCCGAAATAACTTGAGGGCGAGAAGTTGTCCATCTCTGTGCACAGAATTAACCGTGCACTTCAGCCCTGCGTTTGGTGGGGAGCAACATTTATCCAGGCAACTGAGTCCTGCCATGCTAGCACAACAGTGGCAACCAGCCTTCAGAGAGCTTTTATTATGGTTTTCCCTCAAAGGTGAGGAAATGATGTACATATTCAGTCGACACCCCTTGGTCAGCATCTTCCTGGCTTCAAAGTCTCTCTGTTTTGCAGAACTATGTTTAACAATGTCTACAGGGAAGGAAGTCCTGTGGAGATCCCAGGTAAGTACAGATCCTAAGGTTGCAACAAGCCTATATATATTTATTTCCTGCATTTTTCCCCATAAGGAATCCAATCTTCCTTCTTTTTATCCTCACACTACCCTGTGAGGTAGGTGAAGCTGAGAGTTTGTGCCTGGCCCGAGGTCAAGCAGTGAATTTCATGCCAGAGTGGGGACTACAGCTTGGATCTCCCCAGTTTAGCCTGCTAATCCCTGCACCACCACAGCACGAGCTACAAACCTACCGGGGATCAAGACCCACAGAATTCAGCTGTTGCTTCCTACTGAGCTACAGTGTTTCACCACCAGTTTAGGCTCGTGATCTCAAGACCCATCGTGCTTTAGACCGGGCCAGCAGCTTCTTTGCAAACCAAACAGGGCAGAGCCCCCTTGGAAGGGTGACATTCCACTGGGAGCCTCCGCTGTCTTTGATATGGGTTCCAGATGGCAGAACAGACTTGCTGGAGTCAGGCGGATGCCAGAGGGTTACACTCAGTCGAGCTGCTCTTTCCCAGGTGCAAGATCTCAAACTCCCCGTGCCCTTAAGTAAACCTTTCCCAGGTTGCTTTGCAGAACTGCAAGCTATCATTTTGGATTGTTGTCAAACAAACGCATCGTATTCCCTCCCACTCTCATCGGGGTGGGCCCTGTGCAAAGGGTGCCACTTAGAATGGCGGGATCCTGCCTTGCCCACCCGAGTCTTTTCCCAGGTGGCTGCCAGAGAATGCACAGATGTGTGCCATTCGCTGCTACTGTAACTCCTGAATAAACAAAGGCTAGAATTGTGAGTCCAGAGATGAGATGCCGTCTCTCCTTTTTCAAGAATCCCCCCTTCTCCCTGCACTGCAGCCAGTCCAGTTGTGCAGGACCCCCAACCTGCTGTGCAGCGGGGGGGGGGGACTGGGCAACACAGGAAACCATGGGGGGCTTCTAAGCCGCCCCATGCAGCTCCCTGATCTGGTCCCAAAGGGGCTCCCCCCCCCCACACAACAGCCTACCCCCTTGCCTTCACAGCAGTGTTGGCTAGCTCAGAGCTTGTTATGTTCTCTGGGTTCCGACAGCTCTAAGCCCAGGGCTGGCCTAGACACCCCGTGAGAAGCAGTCTGGGCTATTTTTCCAGCAGAGCCATCGCAGGCACTTAACTATGGGTCCAGTCCAAGGCTGGGACATGTCACAACCGACAAAATAAACAATAGACTGTAACTATATAGCGAAATTACACTCAATAGACTGGAACAGGCTTTCTCCACCACCATATCCCCTCCGCCCCTCTGATGAAATTCCAGTTTTCTTCTCGCCACTGCAGGTTAGTAGGGGCAATGCGAGTGTGGCGCCTTTCCTCCGCCTGCCATCGGAACAGCTTTATACGGAGCTGGTCTGCTGGCTCCCCTGGTTCAGCTAGGGTGGCCATGTTTCCTATTTTACGGAGGACTGTCCTCTGTTTGAAGGTGGCCTTTGTTTGAAGGGCAGGCCAGGCCAAGCCTAGTCTACAGTCGAAGAATGTTCTGAAGAGAGAGCAGAGCAGGGCCCTGATATTCCCTTGTCACACGAAGCACCTGGACGGCAGCCTGAGCCGGCATGCGGGACACCCAACCACCGCCTTCTCCATGACGTGGAAAGGTTTGCATCTCTATTTCAGTCCTACTTATTCTCTCCAGTGCACCTCCTTACATATAAATTAGCATGAGCAAACTGTCTGCTCATCTGTGCCCCCCTCTTTTGGGGTAGGCAATGGCTATAAGCAGGCAGCTTATTTGGAAAGGGCGCACAGGAGCTGTGCTGTCATGCCCACGCCAGAACCCCGGGGCTTCTGTCACCCCCACTCACAGTCCGTTCCACAGCTGGATCTCTGGACCTCTGTGAGCATGTGCCCACGTGAGGCAGGCCATGTCCTCTTTTGCGCTCCTCTTTGTGATGCTTTTCTGATTTGGGCGGTGCATAAACGGCCGTCCTTTGCCTCACCAAGAAATGGGGTAAAGGTCTTATTTATTTGTTTGTCTGCTTATTTAACAGATGGCCTTTCGATTCTGCTCTTCAGCCTAAAAGAGACTCCCAGAGCAACTTATGACGATTAACATGAAGACCAGTTTTGCTCTCGGGCTTACAGCATGAAGCCCGTGGCACAAAAGGAAAGGGAAGGGAATGGGGAGGGAACGAAAATGCAAAATCAGGCACTGTGGGGGTTCTTTCTGGCCAGGAAGGGCAAACAACTTCCCTGCAGCTGCTTCTTCTCTGGCTGAGGTCTGGAGCCAGGATAATGTCCCCCTTGCCAGCACGTTGTTCTGAGCAGGCAGGGGGCACAGCCTCCCAGTGGCCTTTGGTTCCGTGGCTGATGGATTTGGTCAGAGCCCGCGGTTCCAGGGAACGTTGGCCAATCTGCAGCTGAGCAGTGGAAGAAAGGCAGCCGATGAGCTGAGCCTCTTTCCACCCGTGGCTGAAACGACTCTCATGCTACCCGGACACTTCCTTCTTGCATTCTGGCTCTGAAAGGAGGGAGGGGCACTGCCCACTGGCTTATTCATGTTTGTTTCCTATTTGCCAGGGATCCCCAACACGCTGCCTGAAAGAACACACGTTTTTTGTTTTTTTTCCTCCTGCACACAGTTATTTAAAATATATGCACATGGGTTGGTACAAAAACATTCAACTTTCTGGCAATTAGGCAAAGGTGGACCAAAGATCTGGCACATATCCATTTGAAAGTATATGCCGCCCAGTCATGGATCAAGAGTACTGCAAGGTCATGAATCCAGCATAGGAGGAGACTGTGAATCCTTCCCATTTTTAGCTGCTGCCAAAGAGGCCCATTTCCCTTTCCATGCCTTAATTTCTGTGAAGCAGGTAAATAGTTTTAAAAAGCCTGTTCATCAGCAAATATTAAAAGACTGCTCCAGTGCAAAATTGATCTTTGTAATAATCTCCTCCCCAAAAGGAGCAACTACTGGACATTGCCCAAACCTATGAATAGATTAAGCATTTGCTATAATGCACCACTAGAAATTAGTTGAATTAGGCAGCCCCTTATCAAATAAATGTTGTGGTATCCAGCAGAAAGCAAAGGGTTTTGCTGAATAGGGGGCTGCCTAAAATCTATGGATGTAACAGGTAGATGCCAAAAAGGATATTCACTGATTAGACATTTTGAGGTGGTGCCAGGAGCAGTTTCCCAAATTCCTAAATGTGCCCAGAGGTCTAAAAAGGAATAAAAAAACTCATGTAGCTGAAATGGCTTTATCCACAGAAAGAGGAAACCTATGAATAGGCTGTTAGAGGTACCAAAAAAAAGGTGGGGGGGAATCCTAAGGAGAGGGGATCATTCCACCCCCGCCATAGCCTAGTGAGAACCGAAAATACCTGCTAGTCATGGGATGCTGTCTGACTGTTAAAAAAATGTGGACAGAACATTGTGGGTGAGATGGAATAGAATATCCTGGAAGTGGGAATTGCATGGAAGCCTGAGCAGGAACTCTCTGTGCTGTGATGCTGGCCCAAGTTACAAGAAACAACGAGGTGGCCATGTTATTTTAAACAAGCAGATCTGTCTGCCGGTACATGTTATCCCATCACTTTGCAGAGGGAATAGCTGAAGAACCGAAGAACATTCATCTCCAGATCGTTTACCCTGAGCTGCAAACCAGGAACTCTGGCTTGTCCAGAGCAGGCAGGGGCAGAAAAGCAAACCCCTTAGAACTCCCTCCCTCCTGGGCCATAGAGCCAATGCGAATCTGTTGGTCTTTAAGGTGGCACAAGAGGGATACTTTTGCTACATTGAAAACTGGGTAAGCGTAGAGTTACTGGGTATGTGTCAGGGTTACTTCCTCTGCCCCCCACACCCCAGGGTATTCTATACCCTCAGCTCTCTAGGCCCTTGGCAGCTTAGTGTCTCCTTCCTGTTGGTTCCCGTCTGTCTGCTGTCCTCTGAATTCTGCTAAGCAGTCCTCTGAATTCTGCTAAGCAGACTGCCACATCCCCTGCTGGGCACAGCCAAAGGAGCAGGAATAAGGATCAAGGGCTTGAAGCCAAGTGGCTACTAATGGCCCACTATATATGGACCCTCCAGCCATGCATTTGACAGCCCTGGGGACGGAAAGATCAGCAGTGTCCCAACTGCTGTTCCACAAACAGCATTGTATCAGCTCATAAAAGATCAATTTCACACCAGAATTATCTCCACTGAGCTTATTTCATGTGCGAACGGATGGGAAATGGTACCCATGATTGCTGAGGGTGGGAGAAGCAAATGGCACTTCTTTTCCTCATTAGTGTCTTTGACTTAAAGTATAACCTAAGCTGCTGAGCTCAGCCAGCAACATCAGGGCTTCTCACCGTCCCTTCAGTCCACTTCGCATTCAAACCACTGATACACTGGCAGAAAAAGAGGGACCCCATCACTCAAAAAGAGGACACAGATTCGAATCAGATTTGCACAGGGAAAGTATAGTATGTATAGCCGCAGGCTTGGAAAGGCCATGATGAGTGGAGAACAACAGATGCTTTCCGATAAGGCTTTTATGATGGAAGCACCATGCTTTGGAATTTCATGCATGGGCGTTCTGCATATCATGGTCTTCCACTCAAACCTGTCCTGTGGTTTTCCAGGGCTTCCTCCACAGAAAATCTGTCAACAAGAAAAAAGTCAGACTAGCTGCATTATACTGCCTAATATGCAGAGCCTTGGTCCGGTGGCCTGGGTACTTCCTGTGCAAGTGTTAACTGTGATTGGGCAATTTCAAGGCCCTTGATCTGCCTTCCCTCCTTAGACTTCTTTATTTTTAAACTAAACTCTTAAAATCCTCCTCTTAAGCCAGCAAAAGCTGGCAGAGCAATGCACAGGTCAATCAATCTGCCCTCAAGGCAAAGATCTTGGTATTATTTGAGGGGGGGGGGAAGGTTTTTAAATGAATTTGTATAGTTTAATTTTATTGTTGTGAGCCGCCCCGAGGCTTTGTTGCGATGGGGCAGCATAGAAATGTTTTAATTAATACATACATACATAAATAAATAATAAAATAAATCTGATTTGTCTTGTGTAAAACTGCAAGCAGGATTATCTTTCTGAATGCTCCCCCTGAGTAAGAAAGCAAATACTGTAACCCCCTGAAAGTAGAAACCTAGCACAGCGAATGCTAGAATCTGTCTCCCTGACGGGCTGCACGGTGACAGGCAGAGGATTGGTGTGTGCTCATTTAACAGGGGGAGCCTGGCATTCTCTTTCTGAGGTCTGGAGCGGTCCAACCCGCTGCCCGATCTCAATGTGCCGTCTGTGCAGAATGGACCGGGACGCAACACTCAGTTCTGCTTCTCTGGAACTCACTGGCTCACGTGTGGCAGAGGTCTGATGCAGCAGCAGCGGGCCGCCAACGAAGCCACAGCTGCATCATCTCAAGTTGAGATTAAACTCTAAAGATACTTCTGCAATTTTTTGTTTCCATCTTCCTCTTCCTCTGCTGTAGGTGCAGGTGCAAGGCAGTCAAGGGTAGCGACAGGTTGCGCCTGCGAAAAGGCACAGGCTGCTCAATCCATTCGCGGGGCCCAAGAGAACGGGGCAGCCACTGCAGAGGCAATCCGCAGAGCACGACTGATTTGCATCGGCCTGGGCTCCTGCACCAAGGTGCACACAGCTGCGAGGCGGCTGTGCTTCTAGCAATGAGTCATGGATGGCCTGTGCCAAGGCTCCGAGCGGCGGACTGAGCCCCGTGCGCCGGCACTGTGCCCTTGACCATGCCCATGAGGCACGTCCTTGCTCTGCATCATGCGACCTGTGGCGATGCTCTGAATGGTGAGCAGACGTAGTCCACACGCACCTACATCCCTGCGCACAAGCTGAGCACTCTCCCTTGACTCCCACCCTTGTGCAGGCCTCTAGTCTATTGATGGTTGGATTTAGACACCATGGAAGCCCACCCTCAAGCTCTGAGTATAGCCCGAGTGTGGGGCACAGTTGAACAGCAGGTTGTTAGTGGAATGTGGGTTATTATTATTCCTATACTGCCCAATAGCTGAAGCTCCCTGGGCTGTTTCTATGTTGACTGAGCCCAGATGAGATACCTGCAGTTCACAACCCAATAATCATCCATGGGTTCTCTTCATGGGTTGTGGTTATGTAGCCATGGCTTGTTCAGACAGCAGAATAACCCATATTACACGGATATGCTGTAGAGAGGGGGACATCGATCCTCTCCTTCTCCATCAACAAGGGAATGTATTTGGAGCTGTATTTCAATGATTCATTCAACTTATATTCTGCTATAACTAGTCTGAAGACACTCTAAGCGGATAGGTGCTATCCTAGATGGTATTGGACAAAACTCCAAACCCAGCAGAGCCTCTGCCCGTCTGTGCTGACATTCCTGGGCCAGTGGCCTGGCTCAGCATCCTCGATTCTTACGCAAAGTCAACACCACTAACATGAACTGAGCCTAGTATTGTCTTATCCTCTCCACACATGCCTTGGAAACTGGGTACACCCAGGGCTTTTTTTGTCATAGAACCCGGTGCCTTTTTTCGATGGATTTTTTTCCTGTCGAGCGTAGCAGGTCGGCGGCAAAATCATTAAAATGGTGCATGCGGGCTGCTTGTGTGTCCGCGTTGGTCGTGATGGCGCTGCTCAGCTTGTGATGCTGCTCGGCTTGTGATTGGTCATGTGGTCGCACACTGAGTGCTTACTGCAGGTGGTGACCATTATATTTCGTTACACAGTGTTGGTGTGTGTACAGTGACCGACTACATGCGAAAGGTACATAATTTTTTTTTTAAAAACATTGGTGAATTGAAAATCTTTTTTTAATTTTTAGTGTAAAAGTGTGACCCCAAATTTAAAAATGAAAAACATTACTAATTCTCAACCACCAGTCCTGTTAATAAAAAGGCCAGAATATTAAGAACTGAATATACAATTTTTTAAATACAAGATGTGAGTTCCGGCACCATTTTTTTTTTTTTTTTTACAAAAAAAGCAATGGGTACAACTTGGAAAATGCTTCTGTCTCCTCTTTGTAGCACAAGCGTGAATAATGGAGATGTCAGAGAAATCCAGGACAGATTCAAATGAGTCCAGACTTTTATAAATCTGACCAGCAGATTCCACCGCAGATGGGCTTTTTCCAAGTCACATGGATCCTGCAGTCTTAAGGCCAGTTGCTCACCGGGCTGGAGGGGCTGGCCTGAATTCACATTAGTGGAAGTGCCCGTAGGCTCAAATGCTCCAATAGTTCTCGGCTATGTAAACAGCATATTTGTGCAAGTTTGCATTAGCATTTATGCCTTGCACTAATGTGAGTGAGCACAATTAGAAAGAAGTTCTGATTTTAAAAGATCCTATTGCATCAGTGAAGGGATGATGGAGTAAGAAGTGCTTGACAATATGCAACGTACAGACATAGATTTGACAAAATTCGTATCACTAGTTAAAAGGCTTTTTCTTGGTGGGCTACCCGGGAAACAAGCGCATCATACCTGCATTATTGAATTATCTAAGAGGCAGGTCAAGGTGAGTTTATGTTGGCAGCAGTTTTAAGTGATGATCATTCAGCGGTTTGTACAGTTGCAGGCTGAAGTCTTGCAGATTAATATTTTTTTTCTGTGCAAAAAAATTTAAACCTGTGTACTATTTATGTATCCACAAACTTGAGACAGGATATACAGCAAAGAGATTCAGAAAGACAGATGAGAGGGGGAGGGGGGAGAGGGAGATAAAAGATGTACAGTCTTTTTGGTGGGGTCAGATTTTCGCTCTATGCTTGCTGTGCTCTTCTGCCAGAGAGGGTGGCCAATAAAAGAAGCTGAGCTTGTGCTATCACCTGCTGAAGATATTGGACAGTATCAGTGACACGAAAGAACTAGAGTCTGTGGCTGTCACTTTTGGTAAAAAGTATTTGTTTCAGTCTTTAGAAGTTGTCCCTTGGTGGAAAGGCAGTAGAAAAAAGTAATCAAGACAGAAAGGCCACATCACTTAAAAAGAGGGTACAGATCTTCACATACATCAATATACACTAATGTGTATGCAAATATAGAAGTCCTTCATATAATTGCTAAAGAAATGCAGCACCTCTCACTATAGTGGTGAAGAATGTGGCCAGGGGATGTCACCTGCTCACTCCATCCACTTGCTGCTGATGGTTGACGGGCACATTCAAGTCCTGGATCTTCTCTCCCTGCTTAAGATGCTTTCCAGCAATTCTGGTGCAGGCCTAGCACCAGTCTCTAAGCAATTCCCCTTGCATAGATCAGGATCAGTCCCAAGCCTGGTGAGGAGGTTCTCTGCGCAGTTCCCAACCACAGCTGGGTCCCAATCAAGCTGTTTCCTGCATGCCAGTCCCTCCACCCTGTGTGCTCCCAGCCCTGCTCAAAGGCATGCAGAGGATGGATTGCTTCTAAATGAATGCACCGACTTTCCCCAACTGCTGACTTCTAGGGCTTGCCATTCCCTTCAACCCCAGATGACAAGTCTGAGGATGATGGGAGTGGCAGTCCAGCAGACTGGAGGTTGCCAGGCTTGGGGAAGGTAGAAATATATAAATACATGATGGGTTAGGGGACTGGACCAGCCCTGCAAGAGGAAGCATGCCAAGAATAACATGCTTCGTGCTGGCACAGATCACCTCCACCTGCCACCTGCTCTTGGGTGGATGGAAAAACCTTGTCTCAGGAAGGAAATGGTGTCACAGAAGCCAGCATCACCTCTGCATTGGGGCAGCTTGTGAGAACTTGCACGGAGCTTCACTGCGGCACTGGAAAGGCTGACTACATTCGGGAGAGAATCGGATGTTAGCACCTCGACCTGTGGCACGGAAGATGTCACACATGTGGGCAGGTGTTGGTGCCAACAGCAGAGGGCCTTCCTGTAGACCAGATGGGCATAATGGGTCAAGAAGGAAAAGAAAAAGGTCTCTCTCTCTCTCTCTCTCTCTCTCTCTCTCTCTCTCTCTCTCTCTCTCTCTCACACACACACACACACACACACACATAGAGAGAGAGACTGTGTCTCTAATAATCTTTATTTTAGTTACACCCACATTTTTGCACTACCAAGATTTCAAGGTGGCCTGCAAAATCAAAATAAAATCATGCACAATAAAAATCCAAATAAAATAACCAGTCTCAACATAGCACTTACGTTCAATGGGAAAGCATAAGTGTTATGAAAACAGTCCTTCATCACAAGCCTGGATAAACCCCAGTGCTGCCCAAGCCAGGCCTAATCAGAAGTAAGCCCCACGAATGACATCAACATCAGTAAGTTCACTAGATAACAGCACAGTGAAGACCTACAGCATTTTTGCAAGAGCAAGGCACCCTTGTGCCTACCTCATGTGTGTTGGGCTACAACTCCCATCCATGCTGCCTGCAGTGGATGGGGTATGTAGTCCAGAGGGCATCAGGATGGAGGAAGGATGGAGACCTGTTCCTCCAAAACAGCTGATCTGCCCTTCTCCATCGGATCCCCAGAGAGAGGACCTCGCCTGCAAGATGCCTGCAGTCTCACTGCTCTCCCCACCTCTTCCAAGCAGCAAAGTGCGGTTTCATCACACCCACATCACACCCTTCTCTTGGTTCTCTTGCCTTATGCTCCAGTGAGTGTCTCCAGGGGTGGCGTGAAGGGTCAGCATCTTTGGGCACCTGGCCAAGGCCCACACGCCACCACGGGCCCACTGAGAGGAGCCCCCCGGAGTTGCTCTCCTCTTCAGCACTGCAACCTGCTTGGCTGGACAACTTGTTTGCTTGCTGGGCTGCCGGGCTGCCTGTCTTGTCCTGGCCGTCCCCAGGAGAGCAGAGAGGGTGGATGAGAGCCACTGCCACTTGCTCGCTGGTTCTCCACCTCTCAGGGAAGCTGGTGGTGGCAGCGAGGAGAAAGAAACATAGAAACATAGAAACAGAGCGAGTCAGAAGGGGCCTCCTGGGCCATCTAGTCTGACCTCCGAACATGGGGAGCAGCTGGTGGCAGTGGTGGTGAGAGGGTGGAAGGAGGGGAACTGCTGAGGGGGGCTTCCCCAAAGACCAGCAGAGCCCTGGGGGGCCTTTGGGCATCCCATTCAAATACACACAGAGTCCCAGTCGTCCTCTAGGTATCAGCCAAACATTCTGGGCTAGGAACCAGCCATCTGCCTAACCAAGGAAGGATCAGGCACTGGCCAAAACTCCCCCTCTGAGATTCGCTCACCGGCAGTGTTCTCATCTGGCTGGAGAGCACATCCTCTCTGTGTGCGCACATGGCCATTTGTCCATCCACCCCGAACCGCTCAGTCAGTGCACATCCCTCTCCTCCAGTTGAGGACCCAGAATGCAAACTATAGATTGACCAAATGGTCCAAAAATCAGTTAACTTTCCATTAAAGTTGCTAAATGTGTAGCATTTATTTCCATATCCATCTTTGGAGAATGGCAGAGTTGAGGATCCAAGGTTGGATTCATAGAAATCCTAACTCATTTGGACCCACTAAGATTGCTTCAGCATCCAAAGTTTCAGCCAGGGAACTCTCTAACTAACTCTCTTCCCTCCACATATACTGCAACCACCATCATCCCCACAGTCCCTCCTTGCATGGCAGTGAAGCTTAGGAGAGAAAAATTCTTTCCATGAGATTAGAGTAAGGTGAAAAATAATAGATGACTTTCTTTTGGGATGATTCAGCTAAAAATGAACACATTGGCTTCGCCTTCTGTGAAATTTAACTGCTTCCTAGTAATTATTTCTACATTGCATATATAGATATCAATCTACATATGCATATTTTATGCAGATTTGTGTCCCATATGCCTGGGCCCTGGGTTTTTTAAGTGCCTAGCAATTTCCCTGCTGGCCAGACTACTAGTTGAAAACGGAATGCAGCTGGACCTTTGCACTTATATAGCAAAACTCTTCTCATGCTATGCACAAAATAGATTAGATCCTAATTTATACTTCTAACAGACACATTGAAATTAATGGGATTTCGGTTAGCCATGACTAACTGAAGTCCCCGTGATTTCAGCAGATCTACTAGAAGCATGACTGCACTGGGATCCAACCCACAGCTCCGCTCTTGAAGTACTTCATGGGTCATAGGCCAGTGGTTACTTAGCAGCACCAGTATCACTGATGGGAAATGGGGCCATAGCACACTCACTCAGTTTGGAATACGCACTTGCAATTTGTCCAACTCAAACAGATGAATCAAGTCATTTTGGAAAGATGTATCTTGGATGTTAGTGGATCTCCATGAAATGCAGAGCATAATTAAGTGTTCTGTTTACGCCCAAGACAAGAGCAAAGGAATTTCAACCACAAATTAAAACCTCATGGGCAGAATCCATTGGGAATCTTGTTCTCTCCAGGCCTAGTCCATAAAAACATGGGGGAAGTCTGCCTGAGACAGCAGCCCATTCTGGGTTATCTGATGCACACACAGCCACCATTTTGAATCTGCAGCCCCCACTCACGGTTCCTCCTGTCATACAAACCCTGTGAACATGTATTCATTGAGGCTTAAAGAACCCTCGTAGTATCCGTGGTCTGTGCTATATACCGCAACAAACCACAGTGCATTGTCTGAACCCTAGTTTGCTTTTAAATAACCCACAATGGGTTGTAACAAGTTGTCCAAAGCCATATTGACCTGGTTCATAATATAATGCTAATTCCAGGATTATTGTATTCTGGGTTGTCATGATGTGCAAACTCAGTTGCACTAACAAACCATGCTTTGTTAACCATGAGCAATTCAGATAGAAACCCCATGATTTGTTGCTGGGCTGTGAACTCTGGATTATTTAAATCTGCATACTCTGAAGTATGGGTACTTCATGGGTCATTTCATCAGGCTACAGAGACCATAAGTGCGGGAAGGAAGGAAGGAAGGAAAGACGGAAGGAAGGAAACCACACCAGCCATTCTGTCTTCCAGTCCTACAGTGCCACAAAGACATTTGAGATACAGAGGGCTTGGGTGAAAAATGAGTGAAACCAACAACCCAGGGGTTGTGAAAACAAGTTGCAGTTTTGCTGTATCATCTGTCAGACAAATCCTGGGTAGAGTAACAAACCATGAGTTAATGACGTGTGCAAACCAGGTTATTATCAGCAACAACTGCATTGTGAATTCCCACTGTTAATAAAGTTATTGCCACTGTCAATACTTTCTTCATTTGATTTCCTATTCTAGCTCTTCACAGTTGCCCATCCTGAAACTTTCCATAATGCTCAGGGCATCTAATAAAGTGGGAAACAGTCTACAAAAGCTTATGCCAGGCTAACAAGTCTAGTTGTTAAACTTTCTCAAAACACTTGAAGCTTCCTCTCAGATCTCTTCTGGACATCTCAAACAATTTCAGTACAAGCCACAGCAGGAAGCCAATGTGTAACATGTAGCTCAGAGTGGAAAAAGTAGTTTTTGAGATGGCTTGTACCTTCTATCTAAAAATAAGTTATTAGAAGCTGATGAAAACGTGAGATAAAACTGCCTGACTCTACAACTGGGGCTGCAAGATATGCCAAAAAACTAGCTCTTGAGCCTTCAGAATGATTATGTTGTGTGTGCATGTGTATGTGTAACATCGAAACAGAGCGAGTCAAAAGGGGTCTCCCGGGCCATCTAGTCTGACCCCCGGCTCCAGCCGGCTCCGCTCACAGCATGCCCACCATGTAAGCACCCAAGTATACCATGCTGCCTGGTTGTTTGGACCTGGCCCATTTCCAACTTCTTTGCATGTTCATGTTCATGCACTGTCCTGAGTTGAGTGGATGTGGAGATGCTCCACTGAAGTTGGAAACTGAACAATGGGAACCCAACAACCTTCCCCTGAGCAATTGAGATAAGCTAGAACATGTAGTCCAATACAACTGGAGGGCACTGGGTTGGGGAAGTCTTGGATAGTAGGAAATCTTTCCGGAACAACAGCACAATATTCTCCTTATGTATTTGGCTCATGGCCTCCCCGAACACTGCCTGCTCTCCTTTCATTCTCCCTGGAATGTAATATTTTCCACTTTTTACTTTTATGCATTAGCAATTATGCATCCTAAAAATCAGATCAGTGACTGGCACTGTTGGAGCACATGGGTACCAATTTTTGTCCTGGGCATCAAGTGGGCACCTATGTACCGCCTCAAAAAGAAGAATGAGCTGTAACAAATTGGCTTAGTGAGTGTACCCATATATTTACATAGGCAGAAATAATTCCCATAATCTAAAGAGAAAAACAAGAGCTCTTACCCTCATGCAGGAGACTCTGACCGAAGGATCCATCATGCAGGGCGAGTACAGACACTGTGTGCATGGATACACAGCTGAAATCATGTGCCACACACGTTCCTCACACCAATCACACCCCTGCACACATTCATCACACCATATTTTAGGTCTTGTAGCAGTGATGGTGAACCTTTTAGAGATCAAGTGCCCAAACTGCAACCCAAAATCCACTTCTTTATTGCAAAGTGCCAACACTACAATAAAACCTGAAAACTGAGGTTTTAGTTTAGAAAAAACACCTCACAGCCAGTCCAAGCAAATATATATATATATATATATATATATATATATATATATATATATCCCTGGCAGCGCACTGACGGCCATGCAAAAGCTTGGACGAGTCGTGGCTAATGAGTCGCGGCTTCCGACATCATCGCCTGGCACCACTACTCCTTTCCGAGCATGCGCATGGCCCCTATGCACGCTGTTATCTGATGCTCGGCTGCTGGGGCGATGCTGGGGGGACTTGGGTCGCGTGCCGACAGAGAGGGCTCTGAGTGCCCGCTGTGGCACGCGTGCCATAGGTCCTCCACCACTGTTTTATAGGATGGCCACACGTACCTCCTGATGTCCCCCTCTCTCTGCTGTGGAGAAGAAGACAACAGCGCGAGAGGGAGAGTTGCTCGAGCTTTTCCTAACAGGAGGTTTTCACGCCTGGAGCCACCAAGGCCTTTCGCATCACCACCAAATTCTCCTCTGGTGTCAGGCTGACCAAAAGGAGGCGCACCCGTCAGTGCACGTGTTCTGCCCATACAGGCGCACTTCATGCAGCAGACAAACACAACCACAAACAGGGAGCAGACAACCAAATCTAATTAGAAAGGGCCTGTTTCCACACGGCCCTCAACTCTCCATATTTTAAGAGGTGCCTCCTCCTCAAAGCAACTCACAAGTGCTTAACTTTGGCCAGAATATTTCTTATTTATTGATTTGATTTGAGAAGAAAGGCAGCAGATGAACTACAGGTGACACTTATATGTAACTTCCAAAATGCATGTGTACACACAGGGTAGTCTTCCCTTGCTGTGCAGCCTCACAGTAGCCCTTGGTCTCCGAGCCAACAGGCTCAGGCCAGAATTCCCTTCGGTTCCTTAGTCCCAGGACAAGCTGCGCTTGCTTCTGAAGAGCCCCGCTGAAGCAAAAAGTGGAGAATCTGTCTCACATTCCTCCACAAGGATGCACACGCAGGGATGTCATAGCAGATCTCAAAGCAGGTGTCCTCCAGAGATGCTGGACTGAGGGCTGCCGGGAGTTGTAGTCAAGTACCTTCAGAGGATACCCCATTGGGGAACGGAGCCCTAGAACCATGGTATATTTTTGTACTCTGGAAGGGCAAAGTCAGAGCAGGTGGATCTACTCTGTGGTCTGTCTGTCGGACAGAAATGTCCTGTAGCGCTTCTCTTTTTAAAAGATACCCCTTTCTTCTTCAAAGCTCTGCAGTGAATTGGAAAAAGGAGGAAGCAGCAACCCAAATCATGACCAGGATCCATCACTGAGCTACAGGCATGCATGGCCATGAAGCAAACAGTATTTAAGCCCCTAGAAATCTGGGCTTGTTCATGGCCAATATTCTTAAAGTTTGTAAAGACAAAAACAGCACCCCAAAGATGGGATTACATAACTATATCTGTGGATAGATGAGTGGGATTGTGGTCCTGCACTCATGCCCTGCCTTTGGGCATCCGAAAGGCAGCTGGCTGGCCACTATGTGAGCGGAATGGATGCCTTGCCTGATCCAGCAGGGCTCCTCCTTTTTTTATATATCAGTTTTATTCTAAATAAAGCTAATACAAAGAAAAACTAAAAACAACCTCAATCATCGGAAACATCGGACCTACTGGGTCAGCCCCCCACATTTTTTCTTTTTATGTTAACTTATGAACATATTTAAATCTATGCGAAGCCCCGTTTCTCTAGCCAATAATAAAAAGAGCCCCAAGTTTGATAGAAGTCAGTATCTTCTTTCTCCTGCAGTGACAAAGTCAATCTGTCCATTTCTGCACAGTCCAAGATCTTTTTCAAGATCAGTTCATCGGTGGGTGGCTCTTCACTCTTCCAGTGTTGGGCAAACGCGGTCCTCGCCGCAATGACTCCTCCTGTGCTCTTAAGGGCTTAGCTGTCACTGAGGCAGTAGATCTTTGCCTGGCTAATGCCACCAGCTTGGACCCAGACTTGAGGTGCAACCCGACGCAGTGCCCTGGCCAGCTATGCTGGGAACTCCCGGCCTTTTTTCGGTCTAAACGTGCACAGATTGTGCCATTAGTCATGCCTGCAGCAGCTCCACTGAATCATGATTAACTGGAGTCCCACTAATTTCACTGCATCTACCCTAAATATGACTAAGTCGAGATCCATCTCACTGATCATCATGGGTATCACCATAAAGTTAGACTGAATGCCTAAGCTGTAACAACGCGAAGGCAAATTTGGATGCTACCAATCAGGGAACCTGCCTGCATTGACTTAAATCTGCACCAAGAATTAGACTTAAGGTGATCCTGCACAGGCATCATAACAGGTGCCAATATTTTTGGAATTAGTTGAGAATCACAGGAGAAATGGCTATTCAGTGGTAGGCTGGTGTCCTAAGTTAAGCAGTCTATTGCCCTTCAGATGCGACCCCAGCCAATATCATAGGGTTGTAGTCCCATATTAGTCTCAAAACACCTGGAGGGCATCAGGTTACCTCTGCTTGCGTGTCCTACAAAAGGTTTAGTTCCTTTTCTTACTAAATCTTGAAATGTTATTTTAGCTGTTTATGAGATAAAGGCCCACAGGATAAATTCATGGGGTAAAGGCCAGACTTTCTCATAGCATTTAGCTTAATTAAAGTAGCTAAGTTATGCTCAAGAAATGTGCTCTAGAATTTCACAGATCTTGCAGAGAGGGCTGACCCTTATTCAGGATTCTGGTTTAAATAATCCTAATTGTTTTTAATTGGTTGGACTAATTAACAATATGCATGGGTAGATTAAAAGTGAAATAGGGTTGAGGTCCATAGTAAGTGTCTCAGTATCATCATGAGCTGATATGATTAAATATTTTCTGTATATCTGTGCAAAACTGACCACTGTATAGAACACCAGAATGTCCGGAAGAGATCCACACCAGAAGTCTTTCCCAGCAGTTGGGCTTAAAAGGACTTTCCGTTTCACTTTCCTTTTCAATCCAGTAATGCACTGAAGTGTAGAGCAGCTGAGACACCATGGGGTAATGCCTCAGTGGGTACCAGGCCAAAAGCTGATGTAGGAAGCAAAGAAATGAAGATTTCTGCTGCAAAGCACCTTGGGAGTACTGAGTGGGCCTGAGGGAGAAACAACCCACAACAAGCCACTTGGTTTGTATTTGCTCCAGATTAAGAGACAAGGAGCCCACCTATCTTGGCTTCTTTCGGGGCAGCTTGGTATGTCAAGTTCCTCAATTATGGAACAGACTCCCCAGAGAAATTTGCCTTGCACCATCCTGCTTTCATTTTGGTCCCAGGAAAAGATGCCTCTTTCCTCTGAATACTTTCATGAACTGTTTTGAAATTTGTTATTTATCCTGACCCTCTTGTACTGTTTCTTGGTGTAATTATGATATTTTATTATTAACTTTTATTACAATCTTATATATAATTGCTTTATTGTTGCATTGTTTGCATTTTACTGTAAGCCACCTAGAGAATCCATTTGGATTAGAGGCGGCATACAAATTTAACAATAAATAAGTAAATGTGAGCATATCTGTAGATTCAGTGCCTTAGCTTTATGAAAGGCAGAAGTCATGGTGCTTAAGCTTAAGCTCAGAAGCTGTAAGGCCGTTCATGTGAGAATTTGTGGATTAAGGAACAGTTCGGAAGCAGTTACATCATCGCAGTCAGAGACTTAACATACAGAAGAGTCTTGGGGTTCAAAGCACTTAAAGATCGTGGTTTGCAAGGCCTGCTTTTTTTCCTTCTTCAAACCGGATGGGGACCTGGCTGCTCTTCCAGAGAAGGCTGCCTGCTCAGTTCAGCTGCTCTTCTCCAGAAGCCGCCCTGTGTGCTCAACTGACTTAGACCAGCACCAGTAGAAACCAGTCCTCGGGGTATACAGTTGACAGCTGGGAGGCCATGCCATTTGGGGGCTGGATCTGTGGGAAGGATACAGGTGCACATTAATTCATCCTTCCCTCAAGGTATTAGTCACTCACTCTAGAAAGTTTTTTTAAAAAACAAAGAGGACTTGAAGTAAGAGGCTAAAGGAGAGCTGGACACGTTATTTACCATGCTAGGAAAACTCCTGCAATTAGACCTGTTGCTCAGGGTGTGATCAACTTTTTTCCTCCCTAAAGCCTGATCCAACAACTTATTTTTTCACTGGTTGTGCCTGTTTAATAACAAATCAGAGATGCACAGTGTGGCTTATTGCAGCCTTAAAGGTGCACAAAAACCAGAGTATGTAATGAAAACAACCACAAAAGCCGACATTTTCAAGCTAGCAGTCAAATTAGAAAGCAAGAGAGCATGAACTGGATGACTCAAATTAAATTTGGAAATCATGCTGGATGTCAGCAGAACAAAGCTGCTTAGACTAGGCCCTCCACCCCCAAAATGAGACTTGCATAAAATGTGCATATGGTGGTTGATAGAGGGATAGCGGATCATTTGGAAATTATTGCGATAATTTAAAAAGGAATGCAGTACTCATTATATTGGGGAAGACTCTGGTCAGTTGCGCCTCCTCTGCAGGGCCGGACCTATCCTTAGACAGCCTGAGGCAGTCAATTTAAGGTGCAGATCTTGGAAGGAGGCAGCAAGGTGTTGCAAGAGAATGTTGCGGGCCGCCTGGCCTGGCCTGCACCTTTCATGCTGCCTCCAGGTACGGGGAAAGATGTTGGTGTTGTGCAAGCCTCAGAGTGGAAAACACTTCACAGGTGAATCAGAAGTCCCTGTGGCCTCTCCTACTGCCATCTTCCAAGCCTTGGAGGAAGGACCAAGCATCACTGAGTATGGATGGGTTCAGTGCTGCGAGAGGTATTTTGGGTCCAAGCTGTGGAAGGCTTTAAAGGTCAAAACCAGCACCTTGACCTGGGTTGAGACACATACACTCAGCTGTACCCAAGCAAGCCAGAACTGCTGTCATAAGTTCAGATGTCCTGGTCCCTGCACTCAACTTGCCGTGCTTGCTAAAAAGGGGTCCACAGCAAATGAATAAATAAATGGCCCAGAGGTCTCTCCTTGGAGGACTTTCCACAGGAACTTGTCATTAAGTTGCAGGCTGAGCTGTTATTCTAACAAGGCTTTAATTTCCCGTCAGCTTTGTCAAACTTGGAGAGCCACAGAAGTTGTGCTCTCCTACCCACTAAAAGCCAAACCCATGCAAACACAGAACAAATCCCTCAGTCCACAAGGGAGGGAGCCATGTGGCTCGGCCAGAACTGAAGGGCCAACCCTGCAACAAACTTGCCCCGTACAAACACTTCTGGACAAACAGCGATGCTCTGTGTGCCACAGTCAGGTTGCCAGCTCCTGCTTCGAAGCTGCTGGCCCCCGAGAGGATATTGCAGGAGGGACGGACAGAGAGAGGATGCAGCCCTGCCAGCTCTGACAGTCAGTTACTTTCTTCTGAGTCACCCATGGGCCAGCACCTGTGTGTGACCTCAGGCGAGGAGCTGGAAATAGACTGCTGAGGCTAACAGGCAAACACCTGCAGGGCGCTTGTTGTTGTTTTTTCTTCCTTTTCTTCTCACTTGCTGACACCCAAACCAATTAAAGAAAAAGAAAAGAAAAAGAAAAATGGAGATGAGCTGTCCTCTCATTTGCAGCACAAGTTATCTCCTCTCTTTGACCTTGCTCTTTCAGCCATGCTCACTGGTATGTCTTGACTCTGCATAGGCACAGAGTCCGGGATATGTAGTGGAATCCGTGTGCCACATACACACTACAGCACCTTGGCATACTGGCTGTCACGGCAGCCTGTGTAGCATTATCCCACTTAATCCTCACCGTGAGCTTGTGATGCAGTTGTGCCTGAGCGCTGAGCTTTGTGGCTGGGCAGGAATTTGAACTCAGTTCTTTCTCCCTGGTGCAAATCTAACACTTTCCCCAGGTCAGGACGGAGGAGGGTGGAGGGTGAGAGGCCATGGTCCCTTGATCCTGTCAGTCCTGGCAAGTCCCCTGACCAGTAATGCTGCTCTCTCCATCCCTGTGACAACACACAAGCACTTTTCCTCTGAGTCGGTGACAGGATGAGCTAAGCAGTATCTATCGGAGCCAGGTTTGAGCCTAGGCTGCTCACCCTTATACTACACTGCACTGCAGGGTTTGCAAAGTATTTTTGTTTGTGTGTGATCGTTTTGCTTATTCAAAGAAGTGGGTATATTTATACACTTCTTGGGACTTTCTACACAAAGGCAGGGTTGACATTAAAGGAACAAACAGTTCTGGCCTTTTGATTTTTAGTTTTCTATACACTCACATCTGTTTATCAGCTTTGGGATTTCAAGTTTGGGGAAAAGATGTGAGCAAAGTACATTTTAGGGGGCAGATCTACATGGTTTGGACTTGTATAGAGCATTCCCCTCCCACACACACATGTAACCATTCTAGCATTGCACCTGTGCAGGGGCCGAGTTCCTTATAAGTGGCCCAAGTTTCAAGTAAACCCTTGCATGCTGGCTTGTCTTCACAGCTAATTACATTTGAGGATTAGGCGGTTCCGGAGGGGAAACAGACCTTGCTCACAGGCTCCAAGATGTGTTTATTGGGAAATATATACCTACACACACCCCTATCCTATGGCAATCTTGTATGGCTTCCTTGAAAGTATGTACCCTCTGAAGTGCAAGCCAACTGGGGCAGTGCTTGAATGGGGTTGAGATGGCCATATGTCCTCTGTTACAGAGGGCAGTTCTCTATTTGATGGTGTCCTCCATTTTGAAGATTGCCTGCTCCCAACCTCATTTAAAGATACATTAAAGAGGGAAAGCAAGAAAAAACCTGGAAGTTCCTGATTCACCATTAGCCTCTTGAGACTGAGCAGCAGTGGTCACCTCGGTCACTATTGTATTCCATTCCTATTCTTAGATCGAGACATTTGCTTATACCAGTATTATACAAATCTGTGCTCTCTCTGTTGTGATAAATAAATGCCCTCCCTCATTATGACGGTCTAAAAACCCTAAAAACCGTACCTAGAACTGCTGACAAAAAGGCTAACAGGGCCAGGTCCTTTTGTAACTCAGTCGCTGGCCCACTGTGGGTGGATTTCCCCATGAGGCTTCTCAGTGTGGCAGCGACCACATTTCAAATATTTGGGGCACTGTGAGGATGTGCTGCAGCTTATTGCTACAGACAACCCATGAACAACCCTAAAACAGCCCATGGGTTCTGGGTAGCTTGTCAATCTCTCAAACAACCCACCCACTCCAGGTTCATGCATGGTAAAAGTTGTGCACCTCACCACAACTCCGAAATTCGAAAGGGCCTGTGGTTGGATGTCAACTCCCATCAGCCCCAGCCAGCACAGACCCCTATGACTTGGCCTCAGCTGGCAAGTGGGTTCATATGGAGAAAGACCATCCTTGCAGTTTGAAGAAAGAACAACGTTCAAGAAGTGTGCAGTCGGCATTGTGTGCAGCCCCTGGCATCCAGGTGATGAGAAGACCATCGTCTGCCCCTGTCTTGCACGTCAAGGGTGGGATTCAGTTCTAGAGATGCCCTGGTAGGGCAGGACAGGCATGTTCCTGTGGTGGGCGGGCCCAAAGGCAAAAGGGGTGTGGCCAACATGCCGGCATATTGTACCCTAATAGTCTCCCTGCCAGTAATTAAACCTTAGGAGAGGGATTTCAACTTTTTATTTTGCTCATTTTATTTATTCATGGTACATTTAAACCATTCAATGACCAAGGTTCTCTGGATAGTATACAACACATTAAAAACATAAATCGCAAGCACATTTGAAACATAAAATGTAAACATTAAAATATGGAATGAAAATATTGCCGAAAGCAAAAGTAAAACCCTTCAGAATGTGTGTGCATGCGGCCGGGAAACCACCAAGCAATGGATGACTGGGGAAGAGAGGTGGTGAACCTCGGAGCGCCAGGCTGGGTCTGCAAAACAGCATTCCAAAATCCATTTGCTCTCCCCTGTGGTTGCGCTTACTGAGTAATACTATGCACCCCAAAGCATTACTCATGACCCTAGCCACGATTTACAGGCAGAGCCATTCCAGCGGGTGCTGAGCGGCTTCTCCTGTCCAGGGGTTATAAATACATGTGCCTGTGCTGGGACGGAACGGCAGGTCAGAGAGATGGCGAAGAAGAGCAAAGAGTCATGGGGAAAAGAGGACTGTTTTGCTTTGTCGATTCCTGGGCTGGTTGAACGGCGCGGTTTCGAGGAGCCCAGCTGTCCTTCAGGCAGGTCGTGAGAAAGAAGGCGCAGGCCAGTATCCCGGTGCAGGAAACAGACTGCTCAGGAGGCAGAGGGCTGGGGCTGGTGGGGGAGTGTTGGTACCACATCCTTCAAGATGAGCACATGAGATAGCAGGCTGCAGGAAGCAGCTGTGAGGGTGTCCCGACAACGGACGCTGGGAAAATTGGCCACCAGCTGCTAACATTTGCTCAGCACTCTCCCCTCTCCCCCCACCCCGTCACCCTCCCTGGCCATCTCCTCCTTCTCCCCTGTAGTCTCTTTAACCAGGAAGAAAAAAATGTGAGGAAAAAGCAGAGAACAACATATCTATTTGCCTCTGCGCATCCATTCGCTGATCTGCGACTGACTTAGCTGCGTGTTGGCCTTTTCCCTTCTCTTTCAAGTCTTTTTTTGGGTCCGGCATATGTTCCAATCTCAGGCCGGCTGATGCAGCCCTTGAGGTGCCGGCATGTGCGCTCGGCGCTGTGAATCACCTCCATGGCGCCAGTAATCTGCAGCGCCGAACATCTCACATCCTGCCTGTTCTGACACCTTGCGCCTTCGCTGCTCTGCACGTCATGCGTGCGGTCGCAAGCCGTTCGGCTTTAAGAAGCCAGATTGTCCCACAAGCTGCCTTCATTCATTTCCTCGCCTGTGCTCAGCATCAAAGTGACGCGAAGAATAACTGGAGGAAGGCCACTTATGAATCAACAAAAAAGCGAGGGGTGGCGGGGAGAAAGATGCAGCACCAAAAAGAGGAACCCGATTTGCATAACATATTCATATATGACTGCATGCGCAAATGTATAGATAATGATTATAATTTAAACAGAAATGCAGTAACCTTTCACCATAATGTGGAAAACTGTGATTTGGTGACTTGTGTACATACCTGTTTGGTCTGTTGTGCAAAGGCTAGGTGTTGATGGACAACAATTCTAATGGTTCCTCATGTGAGGGGGTGTCACACAGAGGTGGGTAGAGACCTGTTCTCCCCTGCAGAGGAGGGCAGGACGCGCTCCAGTGGCGCCAAGCTCAAGGAACCCAGGTTCCATTTGGGTGCCAGGAAGCACTTCCTGACAGTCAGGACCCCGAGGGTGTGGAATGGGCTTCCACAGGAGGTGACTGAGGCCCCATTGGTGAGAGTGTTCAAGGATGGGCTAGACATGCACATAGCAGGCATGTCATGACCAGGGTTGGCTGGACCCGGGGGTCAGACTAGATGCCCCAGGAGCCCTCTTCTGACTCACTCTGTTTCTATGTTACCCTTAAACTGGGATTGGCCTGGAACACCCCTCAAACAGAGCCCTCTATCAGGTCTGTCTTTTGCAAAGGAGGACACCTGGCTGACCTGGCTGCATCTGGTCTTCAGCCTGTTCCAGCCTGCTGCTCTCCAGATATTTTGGCCTCCAGCTCTCAGCCTCCAGCTCTGGCTAGCTAGCTGGGGCTGATGGACATCATAATCCAAACATCTAGAGGACACCAGGTCAAGAAAGGCTGTTCTAGCCTCAAGGTGGATGTTTCTACCTGATTCATGCCAGGTGCAGGTTTGGAGGGCCCTGGGGCAAGGCACCCTCTGTACCCACTCCCTCAGTGGGTCCACCTTCTCACTGCCAGGCTCCCAGCTGCTCCCGCTCAGGTGCTTCCTCATCACTGCTCCTACTGGCTAGTGTGACAAGTCAAGAGCCAAAGCGCAAGCTGGCCGTGGGATCCCCCTGCCCCTCATCCTCCTTCACCCCCACCGTTGTTTGGGCAAGAGTGACCATTTTCAAAGGCAGCCCCATGTACAGCGCATTATAGTGGTCCAAATGGGAGGCTACCAGCACATGGATTACTGCAGCTAGGCTCCGCCTGCCCAGATAGGGTCACGGCTGATAAATCAGCTTAAGCTGAGGGAAGAGGCTCCCTGCCACCAAGTCCACCTGAGACTCAAGTCAGTCACCACTGGAGCAGCCAAAGAGCTTCTCCAAAACTTGCATTCAGCTCTTGGGCTGAAAAAGTTCATATTTTGCAACTGGTTGCCTATGTGCGTATATTTGATATATTTGTCATTGCCTTTGGGTAGTATGATAAACTTTGGAGGAGGAGGAGGAGAATAAACTTCTCAACTCTCAGAGCAGTTTATTATCTAAAATTCAACACATATGAAACAAGGTAGGTTCGGGTAGACATTGTGAGACTTAGCTCTCAATTTCTAAATATTTGTGACCGTCCTGACCAAACAGATCGGCCTGCCCTTCTCAGGTCTTTGGGGCACCTAGCTGCCTTTCTGCCCAAGAAACTCGTTCGCTGCTCACAGAAGGGCTGTTTTTACACCTTGTATGATGTGAAAAAAGCCGATCTGCTTCTGCAGTCTCTTGAGAGCTGCCCCAGAGCCTACTTATTAAAACATGGCATGAATGGCTGCAGAACAGCACCCAGGCGCTTCTCTTTTTCATCTCTTTTGCTAGCAGTTCACTGCAGCCAATAGCATTCTTTGGGTTAAAACACTCTTTAAGGGAGTGGTCCTAACTTTGCGTCCTTCTTTGTGTACAGCAAGAAAGCAAACAGAAATTCTCCTACCTTAAGCAAGTATTCTCCTCTAGCGCAAAAGGCAGGGAAGCTGCACAACCAACAGTTTTGGCTGATGCTTCTCAGGGGTGCACAACCTGCAGTTGCGTAGACCCAGCTCTCACAAGCCGTTAGCAACACCCACAAGGTGAGCCTTAGGAGTGTTAGAGAAAGCTGCAACAGATTAAACGAATTGGGATTTCTATGAATCCAGCCCACACATTCCACAAGGACTGGGTTTTTCCAAGTCATATAGATTCCACAAACTTGCAGAGTGTTTTACGTCCTGGAACTGTCACAAATGCAGTCACACAAAAACATGAACATTTCTGGAAAATATACTCATATACGCACCATTAAAAATGTTTTATCCATCTCTTATCTCGCTGACCTTTATCAGGTTTTTTTGTATGTTGTCTGCTCATTGATGGCATACTGGTCTAAGAAAAATACACAAAATGTGAGATACCTCTGGAAAGTTCTGCAAAATGCAACAGGTTTTTTTCAGCAGCAAAATGCAGCAGCTCATTCTGAATGGGGAAAAATTCTGAATGTATCAGTGAGCAAGGAATGAGTAAACTGCAATAGAAACACTGCAAGTGCATGTGGGGATGTACGTATGTGAGTCAGAGCTGAATGGCGTAGGGCAGGAATATTTGCTTGCTACGTTTTACTTCATCTTTTCCTGCAAGAAACACAAGGTGTCATACATGGCCTTCCTCCTCCTCTCCATTCTATCTTCACAACAACCCTGCAAGATAGCTTAGGCCAGGAGTCAGTGATTTGTCTAAAGTCTCCCAGGGAGCTTCATGGCCAAAAGGGGACATTCATGTATCTACTGGGATATTTCTCAACAGCTGTTTATCAAAAAGCACATGCTTCCTCCCCTATCAGCTTGCCCGTAGCTACAATGTTCCTCTGGGTCCCTGCTTGTCCTACCACCAAAAGATATTGAATTCATGGTTAGAAAACAACAAGGCCTTTCTGTACCCACATCCCAGCTATGGAATTCCCTTCTGAGAGAGGACTGCTTGGCTCCATCCTTATCAAGTCTTAGATAGGTAGTAAAATTCCACAGTTTTACCGGCACTCGGATGGATTTTAATATCATTCTGGCTTAAACTGAAGGAATACTTTACTTGGACTTTTATTCTATTGTGATTGCCTTTATGAGTGTTACTCATCACTTTGGGGGCTCTGGTAGGCAGAAAAATGATTTATTCGTATTTTTAATAAATTAAACAGTAAAAATAAATAGGTTCCAAATAGTTAAAGGCAGACAGCATTTGTTTTTGTTTTGTTTTGGAGAGGGGGAGTTTAATGGTGGAAAACTGGAAAGTAGGGGCCTTATGCACATCTGTGTTCATACAAGGACACTGAGCAAGATCACTCCGTGGGGGCTGCGTTCAGGCAACAAGAGCCAGTGTGGCACAGTGGCTAAGAGCTGGGACTGGGACTCAGACAATCCGGGTTCGAGTCCCCGCTCGGCCATGGAGCCCACTGGGTGACTCTGGGCCAGTCACAGACTCTCAGCCCAACCTACCTCACAGGGTTGTTGTTGTGAGGATAAGATGGAGGAGGAGATGTAAGCTGCCTTGAGCCCTTTGTAAGAAAAAGGCAGGATATAAATCCAAAAATAAATAAATAAAACAAGGCAAACCATGGTGGGTTTCTTTTACTATCATGTTGTCTGAACCCAGTCATGGTATTTCACCATGGTAAGTTTGGTCTTTCATAACCATAATAAGGAACAATGGTTTGTTCTGCGGTTTCTGTACCACCATGGCTTGTCATGTTGTCTGAACTCAGGATCATGGTTTCCATGATGCCAATATGTAACTACCATAGAGCCCTCTGGAAAGAGTAGCACCTGCTGGAACTGCTTGCACCGTCCATCCTTTATGTACAGATCAGTAAAAAAGAAGCAGGCCACAGAGGTAGAGAGTGATGCGCTTTGGGACTGCAGTGGCTGATGGGATACGTGCCAACAATGGGAAGACTTAGCAGGGAGGAAAGAAGCCACAATAAATTAGAAACCAGGGTTGCCTGCTGTGTTGTAGAAACCCAGCTGCAGACAAAGCAAGTAAGCTACACTTTTGAAGAAACAGGAGTTGGTAGCTCCTAGTAGGCCTTTAAATATGGTGCAGTCAAAAGTGCTCAGGTTTTGAGAAGATGTTGCACGTCACAACCATGGAGCACAAAAAGTTCTCCTAGGCAAGCCGTGTTCCTAAGAGCAGGAGCTGGTCTGATTACACTTCTTTCCAGGGAGGTTCACATAGGAAGACTTGCTGCTATAATTATTGTGACAGCTGTTGATGTTTCCTGGCTCAGTCACCTTTCAATACCTTCTGTATAAAAGGTTCTGTGCATCACAGAGGGCCTGATTCTCTGACCTGGCATCTTTACCATCATATGCATGTATGAAGTTGCTTAATACCAAGTCAGACAAGATCCATCTCCCCTAGGTGTGCAGGATTTCAGGACCACAGGCCAAATCCAGCCCACCTGGGGTCCCAAGCTGGTATTCCAGGGTTTCCCAGATACCCGCCCCCTTTCCCCAGACCACTGAACCTGTGGTGGGTTTTGGCTTCAGTGCAATCCCCCACGTGCATAAAGTGTTGGAATGCCAGCACACTTTGTTAAATGTTGTGACTATCTGGACTGCAGACTGAGCAACAGTGGGTGTCGGTCACATGGATGCTGCGTCCCTCCAACGACATGAAATTTTCCTCCTACATTTTTCACATGTAGCTGTTGCTTCGAGGTTTGCATCTCTGCAGGCACATTTCTCCCTGCAAATTTGATGCAAACCCCCATTGCCCTCTTTTTGATGGCGTCATTTCCTCTCATTTGGCGATGCATCATGGCCATCCCACCTGGAAACTTGCTCATTCAGGGAGCAAAAGTGGGGTCTCTCCTCCAGACAAGCGCTGGGATAGTCCCAGGAGGCCTGACTCTCTAACACACGTGTGTGTGTGTGTGTGTGTGTGTGTGAGAGAGAGAGAGAGAGAGAGAGAGAGAGAGAGAGGCGATGGCCTCCAACACATTTGCTTCACTCCCTCCACGGGCTGCAGGAGCCAGGAGCTCCTGGGCTGGTTGGCCATGCCTCAGGAAGGGCTGTCCCACCACACTGCAACCCCCCCCCCTGTTCTATTTTCAGGGCTGCACGGCGAACGGATTTCCCTTCGGCATGCCTGTACTTCGGGTGGCCTTCCGCAGGCCCACTGATGCATTCCTGGAATGGGCTCCAGGGAGGTCGGGGGGGGGAGGGTGGACCGGCCCCCCAGGGGTACATCAGGGTAGGGCTCACACCCCTCTATTCACGTGAGGCAAACATCAATGAACCAGCCCTTCTTAGCCACGCACATTCTTGGCAATACGGCTATTAACCACATTTTTATCCCCCCCCCCCGCCACCACCCGCAGCCCCAAATCTCGGAGGCTCCAAAGCCATTTGCGATTTCGCCTCTGAATTCACCTCTCCCGAAACACACACACACACACACACACACCCTTCCTGCTTCTGCCCAGTTACCTCCCTTCCCCACCAACTCCTCCATAGAGCGATTCTTCGCTCTGCTCTTTAATCTGTTGTTACAAAATAATGCCTCTTTTGTTGGGGGGGGGAGTTGAAGGCGATGGGGGAGCAAAAAAAGCTTCTGTGAAAGCCAGCCGAGGGGTCCTGATTACTAATTATGCATGGTGAATGTTGATCGCTTGATTATGTGTCCTGCAGCTGCATAGGCAGCAAAGAGCCGGGAAGGGAAGGGAAGGGAGCGGGGGAGCCCCCCCGCGAGCGAGGCAGACTAGCTGACGCCAGCCCTAAAACTCTCCCACCCATTTGCGAGGGCTTCTGGTATTGTTTTCGGTGGCCTTGCCCCAGCACCTGGGTTCAGCTTGCAGGCCCAGCAGGGACGATGCTGGAATCTATTTGGGGGGGTGCGTGGGAGGGAGGAGGGGGAAACAAACAGATTTTGTGTGCAGGGCGGTGGGGAGGGGGTAGAAGCGAGAGACGCGCAAAGCCCTTCGGAGGAAAGCCGCGTCAACCTTTTGCTCGGGAAACCGAACTGGGAAGAACAGAGCGCCTCTGCGACAGACGGAAGAGGGAAGCGCCCCCCCCCGCGAAATGCGTTACCTTGGAGGTTTGGCCAAAGGACAGTAGGGATGCTTGTGCAACACACGTACCCCCAGGAGGTGAGCGCCGCGCCCCGACAGCCATTTCAGCCCAGAATGCCTCTACTGCAATCCAAGCGGTCTTAAATCTTACAGCCCCTCCCTAGTTTAGTTGGAGGGCAAGCGGTTCAAAGCACAGGCTAAACGCATGGGGGGTCCTTAATGGTCTGACACCCCGCCCCCCCGTGCATACCTACCGTCTGACACTATTTTTCCCTCTTACTTTTTTTCTTTGCTTCTAACAGTTTGATCCTATGCATGTTAACGCAGGAGTAAGTCTCACTGCCCTCCACAGAGCTTGCTCCCAGGAGTAGCTTTCTGAACCTAGGCGGAAGCCCTGTTGGACACAGTTGGTCTTCCTTCCAGGCAGGCATGCTTCAGTTCTCTTTTGTCAACCTGCCCTTCGAAAAATACCCTATTATTCCAGATATGTATTTGTAGACAATGCACAACAAGATGGAAACGTTGCACTGAAATCTTAAGTTATTAAAAAAAACACACATAACCAAATCCTCTACCTGAATTATCTGACTCTCAGCCCGGAAATCGTATTTTTTAAGGATGCTGAAGGAAGTTTTAAAACCCCTGGATCAGCATAAAGAGGACACCCAATCTGCATAGTATATGCATGGCCTATTTTATATGGCTAGATCTAAATTTAAAATTGGTTCGTGTAATGTTTACTGTGGGTCCCCAGATTGGCTCTGCTGGCCAGGTGCTCACTGTGGACAGCAACTTCAGGCCCATTCCTCTTGCTTCTTACGGGTGTTTATACTGGACTTTGCCTGCTATGTGCCATCAGGTCATCTGCAACTTACGGAAACCCAGTGAAGGAAAAGCCTTCAAAACTCCCCTCCATCACAGCCCTGTTCAGCTCTTGCAAATTCCAGGCTTGGCTTCCTTGACAGCTTCCTTTCCATCCATCTCATGTTTGATCTTCCCTTTCTTTGTCTACCTGAAACTCTCCCTAGCATTCTCCAGGGAGCTTTGCCTCACAACACTTCAAACAGAAAACCGGCTTCTGTCCTGCAGGCCACATGACTACACTACAGATGTGGTTGGGAAAAGGTGCTCCGTTGGATATACTGCTCAAGTTAGGTCAGCCATTTTGTCCATCTGGGCCTTTATTGTTTATTCGAACTGATTGCAGCTCTCCAGGGTGTCAGACAAAGAAAATTTACTTGCCATCTATTTTGTCTTTCCGTAATAAAACAAGAACCTGGAGGTTCCAGCTATGAACCTGGAATCTTCTGCATGTAGTACATGCACTGCTCCTTCTCTGATGGATGCTGTTTCCTAAGCCAAAGGCATTCCCAGAGCCTCTTTAAATGGTATTAGAGAGTTATCTAAAGGGACTCAGAATGCTGGAAAAACCTGCAATGGATTCAGATGACATCCGGTTCCTTTGAATGCAGCCCGATGTGGCAACGTGGCATTTTCTGCATCATACAATTTTGCTGATCGGTTTTGGAGGGGTGGGGTATTTGCACTAATTTACATTAATCAAATGCATATTAGCACTAATGCACAATAATTAGTGCACATTAGTGTCAATGCAAACTAGCACAAGTAGAATGAAACTGATTTTTTTTTAAAAAATGATGTGTTGGATTTAACAAAATCCATATATATCTAACATGGATGGTACAGCCATTGCTGAAATATATAAGCCCCGTTGTCTCAGTAGTTCCATTAAGAACCCCGGTTCACTAGAACGCCACTCGCTTGGTACACATATGGTCCCAGGTTTAAACTCTGGCCTCTCCAGTTCTATATTCATGGGTTTCTATTTCCATCCTTTCTTTCCACTTGTAATGCCCAGGCTGGCTCACAATGAAAACACGTAATGGATGGTTGAGAAGAAACCATCTTAACAAAAGCAGGTAGAGCAGTGAAAAGAGAACAGGCCCTGGAGAGCCAAAGCTAAGAACAGGTCACCCTTCCATCTAGTGCCTTCAAGATGTGTTGGACTACATGTCCCATCTTTTGTAGACGCCTTCATAAACACTATTGTTTGGTCCAAGATGGACTAATGATGAATTTAAGAGATGTATCTGCTTCCGTCCTGTCCTGCTCAGTTGCTATATGTGGGGCTACCTAAGTTTTTGGAGGCTGGATTTGTCATGGCATGGAATACAGCCCTTTATGTCATAGCCTTTCTGGAGTTTTGGCACCCATAGACCTTTTCCAACAGGCAACTGCAGGAAAGCAATCTTGCTCTTGGCTTAGAAATGTCATTAATGTAAGTAATTCAGAAATATCCTTGAGTGCAGAGAAGACAGTACTGAAATTCCTGGACTGTGCTGCTCTTCTGCAGCAGCTTCCGCTCTTCCTCATCCTTCTGACTGGTGTCATCTTGCCTTAATGACCTCAAGATTAGCTGAATGTAATACGCTCTCTGCAAGGCTGCCTCCAACACAAACCAGGATCTCTGGTACGGAGAGTGACACTTCACCCACCAGATACAAGGTCATGAGAGAACATTATCAGTAGCAGGAGCAGCGTGATTGCTTAAATTATTCAGTTCCAACTCCCTGCTGCGGCCTGATGGATTCCTGACCACCACAAGAGATAGGGTAGGCTATGTCTTTGGAGGCATGAAAAAAAAACCCAGGCACATCTGCAACCTTTTAACACTGGAGAGGACAATCCACCCCCTCACCCCCACGTACACATGCACCACATGTGACGGCAAGGACAAACAAATTGATGATCCCTCATTATAGTCAGCAACAGATGACTTCAAGCCCAGTCCCTGAAGAACAACTTTCGTCCCACAGGACTGATAAGAAGGGTCCCTTTGATAAGAGCTGCAGTTGGGAGGCAGGTAGCAGTCATGAGATGCCTTGGACAGTGGGCAGGTGTACTGATACCTAAATGTGGAGGATGTGGAGGAACTGGCTCTCTCCCACCACGAAGATGGATCTGGCCCTCAGGCAGCAGTTTTTGGACAGGGCAGTGAGTGGTTAGTCACTGAATGTATTACTAGTGTTACTGTTATTACATTGCTAGGGAGGAGAAGATGTTCTGGTGGGGTTGCCAGTAGTGAGAGCCTTAAACTAAAGTATGCCAGGATTATTCCTCTTTATTTTTGGCCCTGCTCCTTTTGGCTTCTGCCGCAGGCATGGCTGGAATGCCACCTCTGGAGAGTTTCTCCAGAATGGTCCTCAGGTTTCAGTGGCCCTGTTGTAGTGCAGCCTGAGGGAGTGCCTGTCCTGGGATCGTGTGCTGGGTTCACCAGCCGAGGAGCCCTCAGTGGATCCTCAGGTAGGCGTGTGAGCCAAGCATGTCTTCATGCTGGGTCCTGGACCAATTAGGAAGAGTAGGCCTAGTCAGGCTCCTTGGACAGCCTTGCTATCCAGAGAAAGGATACGCTTTTCCTGTGCGCACAGAAGCCTAGCACGGGACAGTGGCGGGGCAGAGCACTAGAGCAGGAGTCGGCTCCTGGGCCTGAGGATCCTGCTTTACAGTCCGTCCCGCCCACAGCACGGTCCTGATCCAGCTTCCATTTGTTGTGTACAAGCTTTCTTTCATTTTAATCAGCTTTGAACAAGGCCAGGCCACGTGGGTGTGGCAGGACACGCTTGGCCCCGAGTCACGACCCAGCAGGGCATCCCAAATGTCAGCCATTCCGTCGTTGCCTTTCCCAGTTTGCACTGAACTCCTTATATTGCTGAAAGATGCGTTCCAGTGAGCGTGAAAAGATGTGATGTGTACAATCAACACATCTGATTCTTCATGCAGCGTGCGCACCAGATTTGTGCTGCCTTTTACACGGACGCATCAGTACCACAATAGGGCAAAGAGCTTTGGGAAGGAGAGCGAGAAGGCAGAGACGCAGAAAAAGCAAGCTCTGCCTGATTAATGCCCCGTACTCTGTGTGGGCCTGCCTTGAATGACAGCTCAGAAGTTGGTACCAGACCAGGCGGCATGTGGGGTTATGAAGGAATGCGGCGTCTCATCAGCTCTGTACCAGCTACGCCAGGCTGCCTCGTTGTTGCTGTGCTTTTGAGGCTGGGGTTTCGGCCATTAAAGCCTCAGAACAGGTGTGTTGCACCTCAGGCCCCCGGACCATGTCCACCCCGCTTGGGATCTCGATCCAGCCCTGTGGGGCTCACTAGACAGTCATGCCTTCCCCCCTTGACCAACAGTCATTGGGGTTTTCTGCTTTTCACTTGCCTGCCACCACCCCCGTCCAAAAGAGTGAGATGCCTCTCCTAAGACTTAGCTACAGGGAATAAGAACTTTGTATGAAAACGTGCAGGTATTGGCACTCTATTGGCTCCCCACTCCTTTTGCCTCCAGAACTTTCCCAAGATTGCCTGAAATGCTTGACAGCCTGGCTGGTTGAAGGACCGCTGGCGCCCTGCCTGGCTTGCCCGTGTTCTGGGACCTGCTATCTGCACCATGGCACAGAATGCCAGATGGAAAGATAGCACAGGCAGGGCTTTCTGGGTGGTGGCTCCACATTTATGGGAGAATTTTATTAAATAAATTCCCCTGGGAAATCTATGTGGTGCCATCATTATTATCTTTATCTTTTAAAGAAATCTCTTAAGGGTGCAATGCTTTGCATGTTTAGATAGAAAAAAGTCCTGTGCTTAGGACTACACCCTCGCGTATCTTCATTTCATCTGCATTTTATAAATGTCTGTGCTTTGGATTTATGTTTATGTTTTCTGTCCATTTTTAAGGCTTGCATGTGATTTAAAATTGTTGATTTTATATGTAATAGCATTTTATTTCAGAATTGCATGCCACTTTGTGAGGATTATTGTGCCCTGAAAATCAGTATGGAAATCTAATTATTGTATACAATACTGGATGATGGTGGAATTGAACGTACACCATTGCCAAAAAAAATTACGCGGGCATTTTTGCTTGGCCCTTGAGCAAAATCAAATTTGGGTAGGATCTGGAAAGACCTATCAGAAACGTGTTTCGCACAATCCCTGTTACAGTGAGTATCTCAGCTTTGCCCTTGGCTAACCATCTTGGAGCTTCCCCAAATTGCTGCACCCACTACTTGCTGTGGCTGTTTCCCACTTCTGGCCCTGGATAGGGGAGGGGCTAGCCAGCAGGAGGGCATCAGAGGACACCATGACAGTGGCCCTCCCAGACCTGAAGAAGGCCCACCCAGATGCTTCTCCCTCCCTTACAGCATGAACAGCAAAATGCAAAGGCAGACCAGAGAAGGGACAAGAAGCAAAATGTCCCAGCCTTCCTGCTCAAGGAAAGCTAGGCAGGTACTCATGCAGGGGTGCTGAGCCTTTTTCAGCCCGAGAGCGGAAATCCTTTTCAGAGAAGCTCTCGGGGGCCACATCCCACTGGTGCCAAAGGGCTTTCATAGTCATTCATCTACAGATTTCTATAGAGGTCCTTCCCTGAGAACCTTCCTTGAAGGAAGTGAGGAAGGTTGTTATCAGGAGAAGGGCCTTCTCAGAGGTGGCACCTCAGCTGTGGAATACACTCCCCAGAGATTTTCATGCCAGGCCAAAACCTTTTCATTTAACCAGTATTTTAATTGTTGATTTTAATATATATCTGATGTGTTATTTTAATTAAACACTGTAAATTGTTCTTATATTTTTATGATTGTCAACTATTGTGAAATTTTCTGTGAAAATAATAGATGATATAGAAAGATTTTAAATAAATAAATTACCGTATTTTTCGCTCTATAAGATGCACCTGACCATAAGACGCACCTCGTTTTTAGAGGAGGAAAACAAGAAAAAAAATATTCTGAATCAAATGGGCACATCATCACAGGCACATTCCCCATCACTTCCCCATGGGCTGCACATCTGACAGACTTACTGCACACACACATTCGCTCTATAAGACGCACAGGCATTTCCCCTTACTTTTGAGGGGGGGAAGTGCGTCTTATAGAGCAAAAAATACAGTACACCCCACCCCTGCCGCCGCCAAGAAAGACATTTCAACCTTTTAGAGTAGGGGAAATGACTGCATAAAAGGCAGTAGCTCTCAGGGGAACCCCAGAAGGCTGAGTGACATCCTAAGCAGGGCTGAATTTAGGGTCTGAGGTTCTGCACACCTGTATGAGTGGAGGAGCAGGTGGGTGGGAGGTTCTGAGCCGCCCATTGCCTGGGAAAGCAGCCTTGCCGAGCTGCATGGAAAAATCCAGCTCTTCCTTTGAAACACATGCATGGTGGCTCAGCAGAGCGGACCTATTTAAAGGGTTGTCAGGGAACAGTCCTCTATCTGAAAGTTTGAAAGTCTGCCCAGTCCAAGCCCAGTTCGAAGATTAGGGAGCAGAAGGGGGGAGTGCAGAGGGGTCTGCAAGCTGCCCATTTGGATGGCTGCTTGAGCAGTCACACGGATCAGTTATCCCCACTCTACTGAGCTGTGTTGGAGTTTGCTTTAAAACTGCACAAATTATTTCTAAACATGCACCTAAACAAATACAGTTGCATATGCAAATATTATGCAAATCACCATCCTTTTTAGTTCTCCTTTTTGGTGCTTTTTCCTTCTGCTTTGGTGATGTGCTAGCAGTTCATAAGATGATCAGGGGAGAAGAAGCGTATAGGAAGGGCTGTGACCACCATCCTTGCTTGTTAGCAACTTGCTAACAAGCCAATGTTCTGTATGCACTGGGAAGTACTGGACAGTCTTGCAATATCCAGGATTGATAGAATGGCTGTGGGGATAGAAGGGGTGGTAGGAGGAGAAAGCTAGGATGACAGCACGTGCAAGAACTGTAACGGTGCATGCACAAAACACTAGAAAGCATCTGGTGCAGAAATGAGTACAAAAACAGATTTGGCGCTTGTGTATCTTGCATTTAAAGAGCCCATGAACACGCTCCTGGCTCCTAAACAGAGCCTGGGCTTGGATGGTGTCTGCCAGATCTGAGGCCGGCATCATCCGGATTGCACAAGCCGAAGGAACTGGCCTCAAGTCTATTTCAGTCAAAGATGCCCACTGGGGAAGACAGAGAGAGAGAGAGAGAGTCGCCCAGGGGGTCCAGAGTTCTGAAGTCATCGTGCCGCCTCCACCCACCCTTGAGGCGCTGTTGCCACATTTCCACAAGTGTTTTGTGAAGGGTTAATCCCCTCTCCAAACAAGCTGCCTGAAAACTCACCCTGGGAAAAGAGCTGACATTCCCCACGGCTGGCTCTGGGTTTCCCAGAGACCAGGCAGCCTCAGCCATCTTTCTGGGCCCAGGGGAGATAATAACAAGAGTGGATGCAGCTGTGCGACATGGATGGGAATACAGGAGATGCGTCACAAAGAGTGCCAGACCACCCCTAACGAAGAGGAGATGAGCAGCTCTGGATTGCTGCCGGGCAGTCGTGCAATTCTGCGGTCCTCGCCAACTAGCAAGCCGCTCCTGATGGGAACTCACAGATCTTCTCTTGTCATTTACGGGAAAATAGCTCTGAAGCACAAAAGCTGTCCAGCAGTCTGGCTTCTCTTTCTTCGGAGGCTTTTAAAGAACGGCTTGCTGGGAGTGCAGATGGGGAGAGAGGGAGTGCAGATTTATGGCAGCCTTCCTCAATGCAGTGCACTCAGGATATTCTGGACTACAGCACCCATTGGCCCTAGCCAGCATGGCCAGCCATCGGGGCTGATGGGAGTTGTAGTCCAAAACACCCCAAGGGCACCATGTTGGAGCAGGATGCTTTCCATGTGCCACTGAAGGGCCCAGGGTGAGAGCTGGCAGCTGGCATCAAATATGGCTCTGCAAAAGCATTCCAGGGAACTTGGGTCTTACCCAGCACCCCTTGATAAGATTGGCACTGGCAAAGAGATTGCACACTTCTCTTCCAGTGGCTCATCTGCAGTTTCGGAGATGTATCCTAGAATGCACTTTGCATCCGAGAGATAGCAGAAGCCTAGTGAAGCCAGTAAGGCAACCCTGTGCAAAGTTAAATTCATACTGGGTGGGCTGCGCAGACAGAAGATAGAGCAGTAGCCACAAGACGGTTTGCAAAAATCGGCCAGGGCCTCTGGGTCACAGAGGCAGCAACAGAAACGGCAGTGTCTCGAACCCTGAAATCAGGTTGCAGAAGAAAAATGCTGTTCTCTTGGGGCTGGGAATGCAATTGCGGTGAAAGGACCGTTCAGCGAGGCTCCTGTATTCATTCGTGTTATTTCTATTTCGCCTTTCTGCCAAAAAGTAGTGCTCAAGGTGGCTGACATCAAAGCACACATTCAAGGAGTTTTAATCAAAACATAATATAAAGCAAATTAAAATGCATAATAAAAGAAGTAGCACCCAATCAATTTGGCCCCCTGCCCTGCCTCCTTGAGCAACGGACCAGCTTAGATGCAAAAGGCCTGCCTCGTCAGTTGTTAGAAACACAACTTTTTGTGTTCAGTTGCACACTGCTCCTTAACTCAGCACGTGCAACACCTGCTTGAGCCACTGTTTTATATCTGGCACCAATGATGGTTCTTAGAGTTCTAGTATTTTTTAAAAAATTAAAATCCTGAGGGCTGCCAAGCAGAAACTCTAGGAACATGCATGGATTCTGTGGCAGATTTGTAGGTTTCCCCATAAGCTGTAGGGTTTGCAGATGTTACCTAAAATGAGGAAGGGGAGTGGGCCTGGAGGGTAGGAATCTGCATGTTGGGGCATGCAACAGTGGGAGCCGGGCCCAGTCTGTATGTTGATAATATTTATAGGGCAAAGGTCTTCAAACAGCTAATGAGAAAAGCATTTCCTGTCGCTGTTTGATGCTTACATGCTTATTCCAGCCTTCCTCTGAGGACCTGATGGGACAGTGTTCAGAATCCTCCCCATTTCATCCACACAACAACCCTGCAAGGTAGCTTTGGCTGAGAAATATTCGTTGGCTTATAACTTTCCTGCTTCGTGGACCAACAGAAAGGCAGGCATGTGAGTCCTGGATCAAATCAAGCCATAGCTTTCCCTGGAAGAAAAATAACAAAACTGAGGCTGTCATATTTCAGACACATCAGGAGAAGGCGAGACTCCCTGGAACAGAAAATCGTGCTACAAAAAGCCAAAGATAGAAGAAAAAGCAAACCAACTATGAGATGGCTTGAGTGAGTTGAAGCAGCAGTGCTGCTGATAAAACCAACTGTGCAAGATGGTCACAGCCGAAGAAAAACAGCAAAAAGCCACCCTGGTGACCAGGATGGATTCAAGTTACCTAACCCCTTGAAATGGAGGAGCCAGGTGCACCTCCCAGGGAGGGGATGTCAGACTTTGGGTGCCATCACTGAAAAGGCCCTCTTTCTGGGAGGCATCCATCTCAATTCAGAAGGCTGGAAAACCCAAAGAGACCCAAAGCAAAAAGTCCCCCAGTCAGCTTTATGGCTTAGGGTAGGAGTGAGCCAGGCTGGTGTCAAGGGTAGGCACAGCTGCCATGTGTCAAGGACCCAAACCCCAGCAGAGAGAAGCAGTGTAGGGGGCTTGCTATGCTTTGCAGTAGAACCCTCCGTTCCACCCACTCAAGCCAGGTGCAAAGCAGTGCTCAAACACTGCAGAACAAGGCACTCTGGAACACCTGCTCAGCCAAGGAGTGTCTTTCCAGCACCAGAGCCGCAGCCTGCACACAAATCCTTTACCTTGCAGATGTACAGCCATCCCTCCACCACTGTTTGCAAGTTTTCTTGCTGTCATCAGCTGAATTTTATGCTTTTAAACCAGGTGGGGGGGGGGGTGCTTTTTCTATTGTTGAACTACTGGGACTCGGGAACCCTTGCCAATCTTCAGCAAATCAGTCAGAGTGCTACCCACAGAGCATGATCTTTTTTCCAGCCCAAGAGAGCTCTGAACCTCTGTTTCTCCAGTTTAAGGTTAGGAAGCGTGAAAAGTACTCCATACCAAAACATCCTGGAGCTCCATTGAAGCATTTCGCTCTGTTTAACACGGCGTTTTGAGTACCAGCAAGGCATGAATTGCAGAACACACCAATCTACTTGCATCACGTGTGGGAGAACTGAGACTAAGAGGTGTCCCTTCCTGCTCAGAAGTACTGTGAGACCAAAAACTGTAAACCAGCTGAAAAGTCATCTGGTCCAGTCGGTTGTATCCATTTTATGAATTCTGCACAGACTGTCCTATAGCAAAACCAAATATTTGATTGCATACAATGAGAAAAGAAACACAAAACTCTGAGAAAGCCCAACAAGAATAGATTTTGCATGGCCAAACCTGTGAACAAGAGCAAGACATTAAGGGCACAGTCTGTCTCCCCCACCCTCGATGCCTGCAGGCCTCCAAACTCGGAGGCGTCTGTGAATCCAGGGGCTGGAGTGAGGTGCAGTGGTGCTGAGCTCCTCCATTACAACTGAGCCTTTCCCTGTGATTTGATCCAGACGGCCATTTTAGGAGGCTGGGCACCAAGAGGGACTGGCATCGGGAGATGGACCCAGCCTGCCCCATTCTCCACTCTCTAGCTTGCCCCACCTGCCCCTCTCCAAACTGTAGTTACACTCAGAGAGCCAGAGGCCATGGGACTAAAGCAACCAGTACATCTTCGCAATCCTGCGCAAAACATTTGCAAAACATTTGCAAAGCATTTACAGTGCAAACATTACAGTTAAACTAGGCAAGATTGTGTATCTAAGCCCATATACCTTAATGGAAGGACATAAACCTTTCTAAGTCCTTCCTGAGAAAGGAGCAAGCAAAGAACAAATGCATGTAATCTTTTTCATTCTTGTAAAGCCAGTGAGGTGTAATGGCTACAGTACAGGATTGGGAACAGGGATCTCCGGGTTCTAGTTCCCATTCTGCCTTGACCAAATAGCACTGACTCACAAGGTTGTTGTGAAGCAGAAATGGAGAGGAGCAGGATCGTGTCCATACCTCCCTTGAACTCTCTGAAGGAAAATCGGGATATCAATGGAACAATTACATAAAGAAAAATTACACTGTAGGAACTTACTCAGCACAATTTGCAGAGGGTAGCTGAATCTGTCTGTCTTTCCAGCAAAACCAACAAAGAGTCTTGCAGTACCTTAAAGACTAGCAAACAAACTTTTCTGTCACAAGCTTGGCTATCATCCGCAAAAGGATATACCAGAAATTTCAAATACTAAATAAACCTTTTCAGATACTTAGTCTTGTTTCCAGCTCTTCCTCACTATACATGCACCCTTTGCATACAGAATACTGTTAAATCTTCCTTCAAAGGTAACTGAAGGGAAACCAATCAACAGTCATTCCGACATCCAAACATGCCTTTGCCACAATGTGTTTGTATTTCTGCAGGTCATCCAGAGGATATGCTTTGCCGCCAGGTATCTCAGCCTTGTGTTTCTGATCCCATCCCTATTGTTCCCAGCTATCTCAGAGTGTGTTTGTTGGTGGGCTTCCCCGTGAACTCAGCAGGGCAGTCTGATGACCAGGAAGGGGACTATGCAGGTGGCTGAATTGTCCATGGTGGTGATGGAGAAGGCAGGAAGCACTAAATGGAGGAGTATAAATCACGGAGTGATGAGTCAGCCCTTATGCCCTTTCTGATCAAGCTGATGTAGAGCAGGAACTGTGGGACAGTTCGGTGATGTTACACGTTAGACCACATTTGGACCCACGGGCGCATTCGGAATTTCAGAAACTGCTGTGGGCACAACCACAAGGGGTCTAATCAGTGTGTTGCCCCGTTGGCATCTGTTGCTTGTATTTATGGATTGCAGGCTGAATCTTATTCAGCAAGAACGTGGGTTTTTATGGAACATCACAATGGTTAACTACTCAGGAATTGTCTAATTTGGCTAATTTCTGGCAGTGCAACACAGCCAATGCGACTTTTAAACAAACAATTTGGCAGCGTCCAATCGCTGCTTCTTTGGGAAAGGAGATTATTATAAAGATGAAGTTTGTACTGTAACATCTGTAATATTTATTGATGCAGACACGGTTTCAATTATTTATTTGCTTCGTGGAAATTAACAAAATGGAAAGGGAAATGGATTCTCTGTACCCCTTTGGCAGTTAAGAGACTAATACCACTACACTGGAAGGAAACACCCACCTCCTATAATGCAATGGACTGAGGACCTTACAATGTTTTTGATGTATGAATTGGTAGCATAGAGACACCACTACCAAATGGATGCTTACTTGGGCATTATAGTCTGCTTTTACTGAAGCTTATGTATAATTGCTTGAAAGTTGCATGCATTAAAAAAGGTCCCCCAGAAACATCATATGGTGGACCACTTCATAAGCACTGTGGGATCTGCAGGAGCTGAACTGGACACCCTTGCCTTGGGCACTGTAGGACTTTCTCTGTCTGAATAGACATAGGACTACACACTTACTGGCCTTAACGGAATGGGGAGTGACAAGAAAAACCAGAGAGTCCACTGGGGGTGTACAATCAAAAGAACATTTCCAGTTTATTTAGACATACATACAGGAAATACATGCAGCATGCATGTCTGCAAAGGGACTACCTATCCACTCTGTTTTTTTCTTTCATTCATTCATTCATTCATTCATTCATTGAATTTCTTGCTTGCCCCATTAGCCACATGGCTCCCTGGAGCTTCTCACCAACTGGTGTCCAATTGGGGCTGGAGGCTTTGCTGGACTCTGGCTGTGAAAATGGGAATCTGGCAGCCACAGAAAGAGGGAGAGGATACATCTCCTCTAAACCTCCAGTTGAGAATTCCTCTAAGAAGTTACTCTAAACTTGAGAATCCACATACTCAACCAGATAAGGCACATTGTTGTGTAGGTAAAGTATGCAGCAGGTCTGTAGAACACACAACCTTGCATTGGGTGGAATTGCACAAGACTGGGATACAAAGATTTGTGCTGAGAGAGAATTAAGACGGCCAGACTTTCCATCTTCTTCTCCGACTTCCTTCAACAATTTCTTCCTGAACTAATCCAGATAGCAGGAGAAGTGATATTCTGTTGCTGCAACTTTAATGAAGTGTGTGAAGGTCATTCATTCACAGGTTTAAGGTCTACTCCCTCAGAAACCATATGAACTGTGCCTTCCATAGAGAACCAGAGTGGTGTAGTGGTTAAGAGTGCAGGTCTGAGAGTCAGGCAATCTTGGGTCGAGACCCTGCTCAGCATGGAACCAATTGAGTGACTTTGGGCCAGTCACAGATTTCTCAACTGATCCTACCGCACAGGGTTGTTGTTGAGGTGATAAGCTTGAGAGCTGCAGGAGGAGAATTATGTAAGCCACCTTGAGTTCTTTAAAAATGAAAAAGGTGAGATACAAAGATGTAAACAAACAAGTAAATAATCCATTTTGGCTGAGAGACTAGGTGTGTGTAAACACATGAGAGGAAAGGTTTTCTTTAACCCTGGCAGAAAGGGCCATACCAAGTTCTGCTGCAGTCAAATGCCCAGGACGGCAGTGGTGGAAGAGCCAGAAGCAGCTAACTTACTTTGGAAGAAACATCTGAAACCAAAGCAAATCGGGGCAGAGTGCGGCGTGTGTGTGCCGGCCAGCAACCTCCCCCTGCAGAAGAAGCGGATTTTTGCTGGAAGAAATTCCGGGGACCAGGCTCTAATCTTGCTTCAACAGCAACAAGTCAAGAGCTCAAAATCCAGAGAAACTGTTGTTCAGCCAGAGGCAGGGAGGCCCTGCAACCTCAGGTCTCAAACATGGAAGGCTGAGTGGAGTCCAGACAATTGCTCAAAGAATTGCTCAAACAGCAAGCCAAATAACAGAAGAGTCAGACAACTGCCTCACCCGTTTTGCACCCTGCCCTACCGTCTGGTCTCACCTATGTCTGTTGGCCAGAAGAGGTCATTATCTCAGACAGATAATTATCTCATCATAAGGGCCTCAACCCAGACAAGCATGACATTCTTAGAGACAGATCTGGTCAAAGGGGGTCTAGGGAGTAAAAAACCGCAGCTAAGCAAGACTAGGAACATGGACTCGAGTGGCAAAGAAGCGTCCAAGTTAGAAGTGGAATGGTTAACCCTTTGGATAAAGCCAGAGACTCGGCTTGAGGCGGAATTGGCTACTTCGTTCAGTCTGGTTCACGCGTACAGCCATGAGCTTATTGTTTCTTTTAAACCTTCATTACCTGGTTGTGTTTTTCTAGATGTGCAAGTCAGGGCCAGAGCAGGTATTTCCAGAGCTGTATTACTGCAGAGTAGTAAAGGTCAGGACTAACAGAGCAAAAGCTCTGGCATAGCCGGACATTGAAAGAAGAGCTGTAGACTAAAGGTAGGATTTCTAATCAGAAATTCATGTTCCAAGTCTTGCTTCCCACTTAGTACCTTACAGATGCTAATTGTTTGCCTGTCCTGGAGGTGCTTCTTTTTGTTTTGTGTGTCTTAATCACATTCAAACCTATTGCTTTACCCTATTGTGCCTCTAGCATATTGTGTATGTGATCCCTCACCTAATTCCCCCCACCCCACAAACTGTACATATAACTGATAGGTTATAAAAGCATCTTGTACAGAATTCCATCTTGGTAAGCCCTTCAGGGACTACTTACGCACCACATGTATTTCCTGTATGAATAAAGTGTAAGTGTTCTTTGGATTGTACACCCCCAGCAGACTCTCTCCATTTTTTCTTGTCAGGAGAAATGGAGTTGGCCATTGCAGTCCTTCACTTGTAATGCACACAATTAACATCTCTTTCCTCAACTGTCATGCTTTAAAACCACATCTAAATGCCCAATTTTACAAAAAATATCACCATCATCATCATCATCATCATCACGTTGCATTTATTTCCCACCTTTCTTTCTCTTGCAAGGAACCCAAGGCAGTAAGGTGGTTCTCCTCCTCTCCAGTTTATACCCACAGCAACCCTGTGAGCAAGATTAGGCTGCGAGTCAGTGACTGGCCCAAAGTCATCCCCCGAGTTTCACTGCTGAGTGGGGACTAGAATCCACAACTCTGGGGCCCCAGACCAGCACACTGGCTCTCAATACAATCACTTGCCAAGTTTGCTTGGCAATAAAAATGCTTTTGAGCCTCTGCAATTTTGCATTCTAAACTAATTCAAATCATAGATATGACCGCAACGACAGGGATAAATTGCTTTTCTGCGTAGCTATCTGAGGTCATAGCTATCGAGTCCTGTACTTTGACCACAGGGTCCATCCCTGGCTGAATCAGTGAACCAGAAGAGTGATACCGAAGTGGATGGATATTTGCCAACCAAGGTATGACACAAGCTGGGTGCAAGGAGTTTTGATGCTTCCAAAGATTAAGAACACTGGGCGTGTCAAATGTAAGCACGTCAAATCTCGGAAGGACAATATTTCATAGTTCCACCCAACGAGAACGAGGAAATGCCCGTCAGAACAATTGACATCTGTTTGTTAATAGGGTATTTCCCATCAATACAGGTGGCATTGTCAGGAGCACAAGGCTTTGGCCTGCTTCATCTCTTGCGAAGTCATCTGCTAGGTGTGTTTGTACAACCTCTGTATCCTTCCTGCTTCTGGAACAGGCTCCTGGTACTACAGGTAGGTAATGGGCATGAGCAAAAAGGATGATTAGCCACAGGATGTAGTGTTGAGTGCCCAAAGAGGGATTTGGGAAATTCATGCAGGAGAAGCTGTCAATGGCTGCTAGTCATGATGTGTAGATATTCACTCCAATATCAGTGGCAATTTGCCAATTCCAGTTTCTGAGGAATGTAATTGGGAGGGTACTGTTGAACTCATGTCCTGCTGGTGGGTTTCCCACAAGCGTCTGGGTGATCACTGTAGGGCCAGAATCCTGATTTAGACAGGCCTTCACTCTGATCCAGAGTGGCTCTTACATCCTCATTGGAATAGCCTGTTGATCTGTTTCATTATCCTGCTGACAGGTGGACTTTAATCCTGGGAGGCTGACAGGTAATTCAGGACAGACCAAAAAAGTGGGGGGGGGGGTATACTTCTTCAGAAAGCAATGTATGGAATGCTCCACCACAAGATGCTGTCATAGCCACCAGCCATCAAAGGGATTAGATACATTCATGGTGTTTAAGCCTGCCCATGGCCACAAGTCAAGATGGCAACATGCAACCATCAGCTTTTGAAGCTGGCATGTCATCAAAATTGAGCTGTTGAGGTTAAGAGAGGCTCTATTTGGGGGGTTTTGTGGAGGCATCTGCTTTGCCACTGTGGGGAACAGGATAGTGGTCTAGATAGGCCTTTGATCTAATCCAGAAAGACTCTTCTGTGTTTCTGAATGGGTGCTAAGGTAAAGGTAAAGGTTTCCCCTTGACGTTGCGTCCAGTCATGCCTGACTCTAGGGGGCGGTGCTCATCTCCGTTTCCTGGCCGAGGGAGCCAGCGTTTGTCCACAGACAGTCTCCGTGGTCATGTGGCTGGCATGGCTAAACACCGAAGTGCACAGAACGCTGTTACCTGCCCCGAAGTGGTACCTTTTAATCTACTTGCATTTGCATGCTTTCGAACTGCAAGGTTGGCAGGAGCTGGGACGGCGCATGGGAGCTCACCCCATGTGCAGAATCAAACCGGTGACCTTTCGATCAACCAGCCCAGCAGCACAGCGGTTTAAACCACTGCGCCACCTGCAGTCCCACTATGCACTGAATGGGTGCTATATTCAGCCAAATTACCAAATCTCACTTGTTGAGACTCAGCCGAGCCTGTTCTAGTGATGTGAATAAGTCAACCAAAACCAGTTATGTCAGAGCATCCAGCAGTTGCCACAGTTGGCCAGGTGTTTGGAGGAAAGCTCTGCGTGCCACGTGGCCTACTCTGCACCCCCTAAGTTGGCCTTCCTCCTCCAGTCCAAGGGCAGATGCTGTCCTGTGATCAGTGCCAGAGACAGAGTCCTCTGCCAGTCCAGTTGGCTTCCATACATGCAATGTATGGGAGCACCGTCTTGCTCTTCACTTCAGGCAGCAAAAAGCCAGAAGTTCCCCACATTCGCCTTTGGAATTTGGCATGGAATTGAACCAAGAGCCAGCGTCTTCATGCAAGCCTATCTCCACGTTTGCTCACAGAGCTCAGTCCTGCGCTAAAAGTCCTGTTACAATGAGGATGCCACCGGAGGAACCAGGTGGCGCAGTCATGTGGTGGGGCTTCCTTTTCAATTGATGTAACTTCCCCCAACTCCCACATGACCCAACAAGGTGAATCAGCTACCACAAGCCCAACTGTCTGGCAGGAGAACTTTGTAGGCTCTTCATGCACTGACGGCTGCAGGCAGAACAATTTGTGCTCAGGGTGGCTGATTCAGAAGTGTGGTTCACCAGGGACTAGCCTGCAGTTGTGAGAAATGATCATGAATCACCCCAAATCTGAGAAGTGACCCTATTGAGAGTCCAGGACTTGTTTTAGAGGTACATAATACAATGACCGTACTGAAAGTAAGCAGGTCTGGGTCCAGTCAGATGTGGCGGGAGGAGGGATGTGTCTACTTGACAGCTTGAAGGCCTATCAGGGATCAGTTCTCTGTCTGAAGCCTTGGTTTCTGTGCTAGAGGGACATGTGAGCCTCCAGATCCTTGGCAGCCACTGGTGAGAGAAGAGGGAAACTTGCAGTCCAGCAGCCTTGAATTCCCTGATTCATTCCCTGTTTGATTTGGACATTCCCCATGTCCAGCCCAAGTCTTCTTCAATGGACAATAGTAGATTGGGGGCTTTGAAGCAGTTCATTCCCCCTTAGCCCCAGGGCATAAGACCACACAGGTTCACTGTCTCAGAGCCCTTCCTTCTCTGAAGAGATGCATTGTATTTATATGTAAATCATAACCATTACTTCTAAATTAGCACCTGTATGTGTGAATCCATCTAGGCAAATTTAATGCACAATAGGGTCTTCTTTGGTCCTCTTTTTGAGAGATGTGTTCCCTCCTTTTTGCAGATGCTTAAGTAGCCACCCCAAGTAGAAAATACAGTTTGAAGTAGTGAAGATCCAGCTGTCTTTCTGTTGCTTTGCTATCCAGCATTCATTTCCCACAATGCCCTGGAAGGATGCTACATCAGGCTCTGTGAAGCACTGTGGGAAATTAAAATGACAGCTCATAGTCATCGGCCCCTACTGTCGCTGCTGCAGCTGCCGCCATCATGCAAGTCAGAATGAGGGGCCTGTGGAATGAATGCTGCTGAAGGACCCTTAAAAACCTGGAGTTAGCCCTATGTGCAAGCTAAGCATAAAAGGGATGAGCACTTGCCTACTATCAAATTTTGGGAAAGTCTTTCTCTTTGGGCCCATTAGAGAAAAGGACTCTGATATCACCTTGGAAGTAGAAAGCTGCAGTGGGATCTTTCAGTTCTCTTAGGAGAAAAAAGGGCAGTGTGTGTAATAAACAGACATTAAAATAGTATCAATCATCAATCAGTTGATCACATCCCTGGCTTTTCAGGGATGTCTCCGATTTGTGCCAATTTGTTTGTGTGAGTTCTCCCTCTGTCCCTTATTCTTGATGGAAAGTCTACACTCAGCAGCTGTCCCTCAAAATCTGCCTGAATTCTTCAGAATTCGCTTGCAGCTGCGTCCAGTAGCTGCTAGATAGAAACCACTGTGGCAACCATGAACCTTAGCACTGAAGGGGTCTTCTTAGCTCAGCTGCACTGCTTCCTCAGATCCAGCACGAGGAGCAAGACTGTGGGGGAGAGAGCTGCTTGTCACACCCCAACAACAATGGTTTCATTAGCCTGGTTCAGACAGTGCGAGACTCTGTACTCTGGCCTCATTTTATTACAGAGCATCCAGCCATACCCATTCCTAATGCTACACTGGACGACACCATTGTGTCCCTGGATTCAGGCCATCCATCTCCGGTCCACCCTCATTGGGGCAGCTTTTGTTCCCCATTTATGGGGTCCAGAGGCTGAGAGCTATTTAGAATGGTCCAGGCAGAAGATGACGGCACGGCAAACATGGGAATCGCTGGTGATCCGAGCGGACGATGCTGAAAAGAGTCTGTGCAAACTCGCAGGGAACGTAAAAGAGGAGATTGTGCCCCATGGGCCCATGGGCCTCTGTCTGAACTTCGGGACTCTCCCTTGGCCAGTCAAGATTAGCAGTCATGCTGATGGACTTTACCTGGGAGAAGAGAACTTCTGGATGCAAACATCCTCCCTGGATTGCATCTTGGGAAAAAAGTGATAGACACCTCCAGAACCCCACCCACTTTGGGCTCTGATCCCGCCCACTTTTGCTTCCGCCACACCCACTGAGGGAAGGCTGGCCCTGAAAGATGTCAGCTGAGGTTACGTAGATCTCTGCGACAAACAAGGTTCTCCTCACCTAACCAAAGCAATTAGCCAACTGGTGTATTTATAAGTTAATTGTTGGTTAATCACAGTCCTCGATTTGCCTTTTAGGGATGCCTTTAAAAACTTTGAAAATGTACCTTCCCTTCTACTGTTTACAGAATCTGCTTTTTCAGAAGCTGGGACACAACAACCTACTGTTATAAAGCTAAACAAACAACTCCACCCCCAAACACACATTCTGGGTCACCAGGACCTCACGTTCTCCCTGAAGCTGCACCTTTAGCAGTGGCATCATCTGCACCAACAAGGAAAAGGTGATACACATCTGTGTGGTTTAAATTGGCAACCCTACATACAACCTGCTGCAATGAGCTTTCAAGCCCTTCTCAATACTGGAAAAGATGGTGCTGATCAAATGATCTCTGGCTGGTGATCCATACAAGTGCTAAAAAAGCATGCAAGTGTTCCTGTTTTATCTGAAAAAAAATGAAGCAACATGTTATGACTGGAGCTGGCTGGAGCCAGGGGTCAGACTAGATGGCCCAGGAGACCCCTTCTGACTCACTGTTTGTTTCTGTGTTTCTAATTTCTTACTTAGCAATTGCAAGGCATCCCAGCAGTGTCCTTCTCCCAGCACATCTATTACAGAAAAAGCATGTCTTTCTCAAACCATGTGTGATTGGAAGTTTGGACAAGAGAGGGACAGTGGAGCCAAGAGCACTGCTGGTTTGGTGACCCTTGTAAGCATCATAGCGCAGGTCTCAGGGAGGCAGGTTGACTGCAGCGGTTCAGGGGATGCAAGAGGCCCAGAGTAGATTAGCAGGGGTGCTGATGTCATTTGCCTCAGTATTCCAAATTCCCTCTGAGCTTAGCTGCAATCCCCACAGGAGTTGGAGACGTGGGAAGCAGAAGCCTCCCAGTAACAATATGTTGTTGCAAAGTCTTTTGGAGTGACCTGGTCATGAATGGTCTTCCCAGACTAGTGAGCCTGGTCAGGTGGGTCTGGTCATAGCCTTCTCTCTTAGGATGACATGCATCGCATTTCTCCAGAAAATACTAACTATCCCTACATTTGCCACTTTACAAATAAATTAGATAAAGGTAAAGGTTTCCCCTTGACGTGAAGTCCAGTCATGCCTGACTCTAGGGGGCGGTGCTCATCTCCATTTCCTAGCCGAGGGAGCCAGCATTTGTCTGCATGGTCATGTGGCTGGCAGGACTGAACACCGAAGTGCACGGAACGCTGCTACCTGCCCACCGAAGTGGTACCTTTTTACCTACTTGCATTTGCATGCTTTCGAACTGCAAGGTTGGCAGGAGCTGGGACAGAGTACGGGAGCTCACCCCCTTGTGCAGATTCGAACCAGCGACCTTTCGATCAACCAGCCCAGCAGCACAGCGGTTTAAACCACTGCGCCACCTGCAGTCCCATGTATAAATTAGTGTTCTGCAAATCTATGCTCCCTCTCTCCTTCGGGAATGTATTTCTTCGCTTTTGGGAAGGGGTGAATGCCACTGTATTTTCTTGCAAAGAAAACAACTTGAGAGTTTCATAGGTGGGGAAAATACAGGCTCGGGGCTCTGTTTGCATCTAGGGGTGCTGGCCGTCTCCCCAGATTTGATCTGAACTCCCACTGTCTCTTGGAAGTGTTTAAATGAGGTGTAGGCAAAATATTTCTGTTGTGGGGGTGCAGAGGTCCAACTAGCTAGCCCTCTGTGGGCTAGATGATATCAAGGGGAAGGGCCAACACCCCTCACCACCTCATTTGGCCCCTGGCCAGTACACCAGGTAGAAGACCCACCCAGCATCAGGAAGTGGGTTTGATGGACTCGGTGTTTTCAACGGGGAGTGAGCAGCAGGCATGAAGTGCCTTCATCCAGCACTTGCAGAGGTTCCCCTACAGGGAGGGGAGCTGTGCCAGCAAGGGAATGTCCTTGTTATTTTTGATCGCCAGCCAGATAATGCTCACAGGTCCATGCATGGTTTAAGCCTTACAGGAACAACACTGAGTCAAGCAGGAGACTAACTGGCCCAATCCAGCAGGGGCCTCACACCCCTCTCCCTGTTCCCTGCCTGAATGCTCAGCTCCAAGTGCTTCTTGCTCAAGGACTCCAGAAACAAGTGGAAAGAGTGCTCTGGCCCAACCCAAAGGCTAAAGATGACGAGCCACCAAATGCTATTCCTACATCCACCAAGTTAAATCCTAAACCATGTTACCCCTGCACTGGAGGCCTCTGCACTTGCTGTCGGTTAACTCATGAGCCGTGGTTAAGGTGTTCCTGCTGACCTGTAAGACCTGAAGCAACTCAAGGCAAGATGATCTGAGATGCTACCTTCTCCCATATCGACCAGTCCAGACTTTATGTTCTGAAGGGAAGGGCTTGCTTGTTTGGCTATGTCCCGGAGGAAGACCTCTACAGTGGTGCCCACCACCTGGAATGTTCTCCCCACAGAGATCTGGGAGGCTCCTAACTGGTGTGTATTGCCGACAGCTTAAGACATGTTTGTTGCCTGGGCATTTCCTGACCTAGCTGCTCTTGCTCATGTTCATGATTTTGTTTTGTATTTTTTATTGCTGTATTGATTGGTTGTATGGTATTTTAGCATGTTCTTATCTTGCAAACCTCTTGGGAATTTGAAAAAACACTGTAGAAATCTTTTAAAATAAATGGAAATAATGATGTATTTGTTTGACTCATGGGTCATTTTAACATATATCAACATTATTCTATGTAAATCTGTAATTCTGTTCCTGTAAATCATCAATGTTTGAGACTATTTTAATGTTATGTTGTCAACATCTGCAATCATGAGGAACTAGATGGGAAAACACCAGCCTGTGGAGTTTTAGTGTCTCATTTGAAAATGCTAACTATATCGCATTTATCAGAACATGGTGAGGTGTGACACACACATGCAAAAGAGGAATTCTCAAAGGGAAACAGCATTGAACCTATAGAACTAACAAGGATTTTATCCCCCAGATTCTTTCCCTCTCACGTGGAAAAAAATAAACTCAGCAGTTAGCAAACTCTCCGGCTTTCCAAAAAGCTAGGCACTTGATTTAATTGTCTGAGTTTTTTCAAAAGTTTATCCAGATGACTATGGAGGAAGAACTTCCCTATTTAGGGTGTGCCAAGACTGTAACCATTTCTCACTTGTCTTTAGCAACATTTCCTTGGTTGCGAAGCTGCCAGCAACCCTCAGATGCTGGAGCCTTGAGAAATCCCCCACCTCCTCCCAGAACCTCTTTCCTTTTCCAAGAATCTGAGGTTAAGCTGGTATGATCACCATCTCCTGAAGAGATGCACTCCCACTTTGCTGCCCTGTCTTATTGTCTTCCACAATTCTACCTTCCACAACTCTGAAAGGGAGAGTGGGGGGAGGGGATGAAAAACCACAAACCATTATTGCATGTGGGATATTATTGTATCAAACATGCTCATAGCCTACCACCTCCACAATGCTGCTTTTCAACATTTTGGGATGCTCTTAAAAATAATAGAAACATCTGGTTCTTAATAGTAGGCCCCGCTGGACCTTTTCAAGGAAAAAAATTAAGAACAAGCAGTAACTCCCGCAGAGGGGCAAATTACAGAAGTTAACTTCTTTTTTAAGTATAATAGACTATGGTGAGAGAAAGGGGACTGAGTTAAGCTTGTAGAAAGGCAAAATTCAGAAGTGTACCAGCTTGAAAAATGGCTGGAGAACAAACTCAGGTTGGGAGACAAGGGAATGGGTAAAAGAGAAAGATGTGCTTAAAGCCGACACTTCATGCAGACATATACAGCAAGCCGCAGGGGAGAACAGCTTGCTCAAAATTGGTTTCAGGACAAATCACAGGTCTTTAAACACTAAAGCGCACTGACTGACGGCCAAGCTCAGCTGCACCCATGAGCACTGGAGGGAGATGGGGGGCTATCCATTATCACGGCCAAAGCCAAGGCAGTGAAAACCGTGGCTTACGAACAGGCCGAAATCTGTAAATGATAAATGATATTCATATTCTGTTATCTGATTTTTTTTTTTTTTTTGGCTCTGTAAGGGAATTCATTCCCAGAAAATTGAAAAAAAAAAAAAAAAAACCGCTAAAGGTCCAGAAAGAGTTCTTCATGGCCCCAGCAGCTTGTCTGGGGTTTGGTTGTGCCTTTAAAGAGAAGCAGCAGTGCCCCCCCCCCATATATATGCGCGCACACACAACCCTCAGCACAAAGCACCGCAAGACCCCTCCTCTCACCCCATCCCTTCCCATCTGAAGTTGCAACGCTAAGTTTGTATTCCGCCAGCAAAGCGCCGCCCACTGCGACCCCGAGGCCCCGCCCAGCCCTCTTTTCATTGGCCAGCCGGCGAGGTTCCAGTTCGGTGGCCATGGCGGCGGAAAGGTTGCCTTGGCCACGCATCCCTGTGTGAATGCATGACGTTCGCAAGGCTGGCGCCAGGCTGTCTGGAGCTGCGAGTTAGATCAACACAGCTGGAGGGACAGGGACACAGCTGGGCAAAGGGAGCAGATTCCTCAACAAAAAATAGGATTGTGAGAAAAGTACTTAAACAAAAACAGTTCAAACAAAAGCCTTAATGACATCCTTTCATAAAAAAAGAAAAAGAAAAAAGAAAAAAAAATGCTAGCAGGACTGGGGGAAAAGGGAGCAGGCAGTGGGAACAGAAAGTTCAGAGATGCGCTAGAAAATGCCGCACCAGCGCGCGCGCGCGTGCACACACACACACACACACACACACACGAGATTAATGGGGAGGGGGCGAGAAAAAGAAGCGGCATAATCCAGTCTTGGGGAGGCGTCCCGATCCGAGCACCCACAACGCCATCAAAGCGGGTTAGAGTTTCAGGGAGTGCGATCTCGAGTAAGCCCAACCGAACCTTTTTCTCAGTGAAACTGCCTTACCAAACTGCGGAGCTTTGCCGTGCGATCCACGTTGCCTTGGGCGTGAAGCCCGGTACACTCAGTGGACTTGCATCCGAGTAAACACCCTTAGGATTGGCTTGGTTTTCCTGGTCGGGCAGTTAGCAATGGGAAAGGTGTTAGGGCAGTGCCTGAATGCTTTAACGATTCGGGATGCTTTAACGTCCGTGCGAATCTATACTTTATGAATATTCCGAGTCCAGTGTTGGAGGAGGGGGAAGCCATTAATGCCATCCAATACTGGTTTAATCAGAACTAAGCTATACTGATTTCAATAGACCTTTCTTCCGAATAAGTGGGTATAGGATTGCGGCCCAAGGATAAATTGTGTATGCTTATGGGAGGCTGTGTCAATCATCCAGCATCATCCCATCGAGTTTGAAGATGGCTTTCCTTGTTTTTAAGCTAGCTTCATTTGAAAAGCCCCAAGGCTTGAAATTCTGTGCCAACTGCTCTGGGAATAAACCCCAAAGAAATCAGCAGCACTTCCTTCCAAGTAAAGATGGTGGATCAGATTGTTCTGTAAAAGCATGTTTTTGTCTTCACAACAGGCAAGAGAGCTGTAGAAAATAGTTCTGTTAAAAGTTAACAAACCAGGCAAAACCTTACAGCAGGGACAGATAATTACAGCTTACAGAACAGAGGACACCTTGAAAGTGATCCAGAATAAGGCTGTTTGATTAGAAGTGAAAATGTGACTGATCTAATGAGAAAAAAACTGAAAGAACAGATCGGCCAGTTGGATTGCCCAAAATATTCAGTGCTTGGAATAACAAGTTTGCATGCTAAACATTCCTTGAAAAAGTATTTCCCCCATAACATAGACTGGAATCATTTAAGGAGGTCGCCTGTGTGAGAGTGTTCGCACATGTGTGTGTTCTGCTGCACCAAAGCACCCACAAAGGGAAACGGGATTTTTAAAATCATGAAATGTAAACAATGTAAAAACATGGAAATTGATTGTGATTAATTGTATATACAATGTATACAAAGTCAAAAGTGGGGTGGTGAAGAGAGATATAAAAAAGGGGAAGTGGGGGCAAAAAAATGGGAGAATTTAGGCTTAAAAAAAGCCTGGTGAGATTGGAGAGATGTTTGGAACTTAAATTTGAGTTTAGGAATTCCAAAGCACACTGTGTGGTCAGTGTCATTTACGCCTCTTCCTACCTCCAACATGCCTCACTTTCTCTACAGAACGTTCCAGCAAGTTATGGATTTGACAAACAGCAAACAACTACAGTCAAATCCTAGACAAGTTTAGACAGAAAAAAGGCCTAGAATTCCCAGCATTTCTCAGCCAGGCAAATGGCATATATGGATACTGCCACAGATAATATGATAGGCAACCCTATTTGAACATCATGGATTGTAATTCTGGATATGTCTAGACAGACGTGAGCCCCATTGAATTGAATGGGACTCAGTCTCAAAATAAGGATAGGGTTGCAACCCTATTTTCATTTCACTGCCAAATAAGTCAAAGCACTAATAAATAGAAATGTGGATTTGGGACATTAAGCACAGTCCCTTTTTCATTCCTTGTATACTTCTTTTTCTGAATTTGGGGACCCAAACTATATTTCTATTTAGATCTGCCCTGCTTTCACGTAAAGCCAGGAGCATGTGGGTGTATGTGAATATATGTGTGTGTGCGGGGGTGGTGGATAAAATAGGGCCCCTGGATATGTGGCCAAGGGGTGATAATCAACCCCTGCCTGCCATTCTTAGTCCAGGAGCTTTTCTTCAAGACCTTGATTCTGATTCTGTCCCATGGAAGAAGCCAAGGTATGGTCTGAAGATCCATGAAGCAAAGCTAACCAGACTGAGTAGCTGCTTAGGAATGCTCTACAGATGCTTGAACTCCTTGCAATGTCCATACATCCTTTCTTTGGGCCTGGGACTCCTTTTGTCCACCCTGTGCAAAGCCTTGGCCATCATGAAAAGCTTGCTGTCATCTGGCTTCCTTAGGTTTCTCTGTTTGTTTGTTTAACCTATTTATATTTCTGAATTCCTGTTTTATATTTTGGCTACTCATGGTAGGATGGCACATGTGTACATTACTGAAAAACATCCTTTGGACTAGGAGTGCTTAATGAAGTGCCTGTGGATCTTGCCACTGACCACCAACATGTCGTTCATGGCCCTCCATTTTAATTAATTATTATTAATTCCCACCACTTTTAAATATGCGTACACGAATTTGTATGAAATGCATACAACGTTTTAGCAATTATACATAGCTTCAACAAAATTAAAATATCCAAGCATCCAATCAGAAGGGGGTGTTTATATGCAACCCATTCATATATGGGAAACATAGTAAGGTCCTAGGTCCATTGCATTGTAGGAGATGAGTACTTAACCTTCCAGTGTTGCAATCTCACTCTTTGAGCCGTCACAAGGGTGTCGAGAATCCATTTCCCTTTCCATTTGTCAATTTCCAGGAAGCAGGTAAATTACCTAAACATCATGTAGATCAGTGAATATTAAAGATTTTTTCCAATAGAAAATGTATTTGTGCAACAACCTCCTCCCCAAAAGAAGCAAAATATATCTTTGAAAGAACTGCACCATCAGCAATTAGCTGAATCAGACAATGCTGTATTAAGCAGATGCTGCTGTGTCCAATAGACATGAAAGAAATGGTTCTTTTCCTGAGTAAGATGCAGCCCAAGATCTATTAATCCAGTGGATAAAGACCAAAGCAGTGATGCACGGATAAGACCATTTCTGATGGTTCCCACAGCATTTTCTCCAAATCGCAAATGTGTGCACAGATCCAAAAAGCCTGGGGACCTCTGCTTTAGGGACTATGACTTATGGTGGCCAGATGCAAAAGAAGACAGGGCTCCTGCACCAGTTGCGATTCCCTCTTTGACCCAGGTAGTAAAAGTGCAGTAGCCCTGGAGTCCTACACATCTGGCCAGCTCATTCTTGCCTGTGCTGGGCTCATGTGTCACGATCTTCTATCCTAGGTTTCTCCAACTGTCTTCCTCAAGACGGGACTATGCCTTTAACCAGTGGTGGCGCTCCTGGGACTTATGGGAGCTGCAGTTCAACACACCTGGAGGGAACTATGTTGGGGAAGGCTACCCTATGCACTCTGCTCTATGCCTCCAAATCTTATCATCAGCATAGGCTCCCCATATCCTTGGTTTATCATCATGTTGGGTTCTTCCTCCTACTGCTGGTTGGATCATTAGCAACCCATTGGTTAGCACTGCCCCTGCATAGGAACCCCTCCCCACTCCAGCAGGTGAGCATATCACGTAGGGAGTCATGCATCACACTGTTAATCAAACTGCACATTTTCTCTGCCTAATCAGACAAGGACTTGGGCCAGAAACCGTTCACTGTGCAAAGTCATACTTGTTCTGTTCTAATATTGCTTCTGACTGGGCCACCCATATAGACACAGGCAAACACAATACATCAACATCCTCAAGCATGGTCTAAAATTATTCTTCTGCAAGGTTAGACAAGAAGAGCCTATAACTCCCGGCATGCCCCAGCCAGCTGGATTGCTTCCACTTTATGCTCGTTCTGCACCACCCACCCCCATGATAAAGGGCTTGCCATACAAGCTGCCCTCCTCTGGACTTCCGAACCCAGGTTCAATTGCTTGTGCCCTGGATCCTGGGGAGGTGGGAAATAAATAAATAAATAAGGACAACTGGGGGAGGAGAGCTGTAGAAGGTAGTTCAAAAGAAGCTTTGGCACCCCTTGTCTACCTGTTCCCATAGCCTTTGGATCAGAAACACGGCTTTATTCACAAAGGGGGCAGACCCATTTGGAAAAACGATTCTGCTGCCCTCACATACATCCTGGGCCTAACAACCCATTTCAAGTACCCGGACGTGACCCAACCAAAGTGGCACATTTTTAAAGTTGCCACAATCCAATGCAGCCTGACTTGGAAAAATTCCCTGGGAAAATTCTGGAGCAGATAATATAGAAGTCTGTCTGTAAGCACCAAGAAGACAATGGCGTAATTAACAGAAGCCAGCACAGATTGATCAAGAACAAGTCTTGCCAGACTAATCTGATCTCCTTTTTTGATTGGATAACCTCCTTGTGGACTGTGGGAATGTTGTGGACATAGCTATCTTGATTTCAGCAAAGCTTTTGACAAAGTGCCCCAGGACATTCTGGTCAGCAAACTAGCTAAATGTGGGCCCAACTGAATCACTATCAGGTGGATCCATAGTTGGCTGCAGGGAATGATCAGGGGACTGGAAACAAAGCCCTGTGAGGAAAGAGTGGAAGAGCCCTGTAGGTTCAGCCTTGAGAAGATAAGATTGAGGGGAGATGTGATAGCATGTTCCAAATACTTGAAAGGCTGCCATTCTGGAGAGTGCTAGAATTTCTCCTCAGTCATCCTGGAGTGCAGAACACAGAATAATGGGCTTAAGTTACAGGAAGCCAGATTCCAGCTGGACAGCAGGAAAAACTCCCCAAATGTTAGAGCAGTATGAAATTATTTAGGGAGGGTTCTGGGTTCTCCCACACTGGAGGCATTCAAGAGGCGGTTGGACAGCCATCTATCAGGGATGCTTTAATTTGGAGCCCTGCACTGAGCAGGGAGTGGAACTTGATGGCCTTAAAACCCCCTTCCAGTTCTACTATTCTGTGATTCTATAAGTGCCATTTGTCTGTGGGGCATACTGCTAAGTAAATGTATAGGATTGGGCTGTATTCCCCATTTAGTTCAGTGAGAGATTCCTATTTTAACCCAGTCTGGCTTGATGGTGAATCACAGAATAGTAGAGTTGGAAGGGGCCATGAAGGCCATTGGGTCCAACCCCTGCTGTTGCAGGACACCAAGCCACACCATCCCACTCAGAGGGCTGTCCAGTTTCCTTCTGAATTAAAATTCTCACAGGGGGCCTAACTTGAGTTAGTCACAATCCAAGTCTCATTGATTTCAGGGGGTGGGAACTTCATAAAACTAACTTGCTTATAGTCATATGACTAACTATATATACATTCCCAACCTTGTGCACTACTATTCTATTCATAATTACATTTATATCCCACCTTTTAACCTCTTGGCTTGCATAGTTGTCTTCCTTCTCCTCTCTCTCATGTTCACAACAACCACACGAAGTAGATCAGGGTGAGGGACTAACTTGGACAGAGTCATCTAGTGAGCTTCATGGCCCAGCAAGGCCTAGAACCCGGCTCTCCTGAGACCCAGCCCATCACTCTACCAACTAGACAACGCTGCTTTTATTTTTATATGTGCAAAGGATCCAGAGTGGCCCAAATTCTTCTATCTTATATACCTTGTTTTGAGCCATCAGGTCATTTTTGAGTTTGCCTTGGACTTCTGTGTCTTTTCAGGGAGAACATTATTTCGCAGCCCTTAAAATTCCCATTAATTTCTTTCTTTTGCTTATTTACTTGCTTATGAAATAAAGGATGCATTGTATGTCATTCTCACCCTCACCCCAGTCATATGCAGGCACAAATGTATGTTTCCACTATCAGTATTTGCTGGCCCAAATCTGTTTTCTCCATCATTAACCTTCGCTTTCCCGCAATTTTTTTTTTAAACTTGGTCACAAGATAATTCCTGACGCCAGAAAGTCTGGAGGTCATATGAGTAGCAAATTGAGGAATAAGGCGGCACTAACTCCATACAAGATTCCCTCCCCCAACCTTGGAGGGGGAAGGAAAAAAATCTAAAACCTTGGGAAATTTCTCCGTCATGATGGGGGATTTATAGCTTCCGAACGTTTAAAGCCAGGGCGAAAAGAGAAAAGCTCTAGTCGCAATCTTATTTGTGTCAGTGTTTTCTGCCCACGAGCTTTCCCATCCCCTGCCTAACTCATTCAAGATTAAAATGGAAAAAGACAAGGAAGAACACCAGTACGAACTTAACTCGGTTTAATGGAACCGTATGCAGGAGTAGGGAAAAGGAAGCTTGGTCTGATAGTGAAGCCCCGCCCCCTTTGTAATCAGAGCTTCCTCATTCCTTTGATGTCCTCTGCTATTTGGTGTCAGGCGAAGCCAATAGAAACCTGTTTCGCTGTTTAACCATCTTGTAAACGTTCCATTCTAACATTTTCGCTGTCATCGGAGAGAGAGAGGGGCGGGAGGGCACCCGGCGGCCTATTTGCATAACGGGGCGTGGCCAGGCGCGCTCGCTCGCTCCGCTCTATAAATCCAGGAGGCGGTGACAGTCGTGGCTTCTTTGCGAGAGAAAGAGCCGGGCCGTGTTCGCGCGCACAATAGAGAGCCACCCAGAGCGAGGCGCTTCTCTTGCCGCTTCCCCTGCTCGGCTTTGCCGCTGCCTCTCAGAAAATCGCTTTTGTCTGTCGCTGGCCCTTCTTGCTTTTCATTTTGCAAGCACCGGCGTGCTCGGTCGCAGCCGCATTTTGCAGACATGAAAGCCATCAGCCCGGTGAGATCCGTCAGGAGCTGCTACGAAGCCGTGTGCTGCCTGTCGGACCAGAGCCTCGCCATCGCCCGGGGGAGCAGTAACAAGAGCCCGGCTTTGGAGGAGCCCATGAACCTCCTCTACGACATGAACGACTGCTACTCCAAGCTGCGGGAGCTGGTGCCGGGTATCCCGCAAGGCACCAAAGTGAGCCAAGTGGAGATCTTGCAGCACGTCATAGACTACATTTTCGACCTGCAGATCGTGCTGGAGGAGCAGGCGAAGAAGGGCCAGGAGGCGGCGGCGGCGGAGGCGTCGCTGCTCTCTTTCAAAGTAAGCCGGCCGTCTCGGGTGGGCGAGCGAGAGCGTGGGAGGGAGGGAGGGAGAGAGGGAAGGTGGGAGCGGCGTGGGTGGCTGGCTGGCTGATGGACGGACGATGCTGCCGTGGCCGCGCCCGCGCCGCGCGCCGTCACGGCACGGGCTTGGGTCGTCCGAGCGGGCGCCAGTGGGGAGCCGCCGAGCCCCCTTGGCACGGAGGGTTCGCTGGAGGGCGAGATGCCGAGGTGGTCGCGGGCGGCTGCTGCTGCTGCATTGCTCGCCGTCTTTGTGGCCTCTCGCCTTAAGCAACACCCGCGCCGCCAAGTCTGGCGTTGTTTTTCCTCGACGGCAGCAGCGTGATGGTCGCGAGGGTGGGGTGGCCGGGGGCGGGCGGGCGGCCGGGCTGGCTCGCTCGCCCGCCCGCACTCGGGCACACAGATCCGAATAAGCCTGACCCGCGCCGGGCTGGAACGGGGAGGGCTCCGAGGCGCTCGGATTCCTGCGGGCCGCCGGACAGTCAGTCGGCAGTCGCCGCGATCCGGAAGGCGCTTGCCGCGGACCGAGAGCCGCTGAACTTAAAATTCACCTTAAAGTTAACATTCCAGTAAGGCGGGAAGATCGCGCTGTACGTCTTAAGTGGGACATGATTTGGGGCTTCAGTGTGGGAAGCTGATCGTCTTGGAATATATTTGCTTTCCCGCTAAGGCCGGACAGGGACCCACCATCTATACCATCTAAGTTATGGAACGATCTTAGCCTTTTTAAATCAGATGAAGGGGTGAGCATAGGAAAGCTTGGTTAAGATCCAAAGCGTGCATGTATATGTGTACACACACACACACACACACACACACGGGGGGGGGGCAGCCTGGAACTCGGATCAGTCACTGATTCACAGCCTGCCCTACCTTGCAGGGTTGTTGTGGGCATAAAGAGGAGAGAAGGAAGACTGCAAGCAGCCTTGGCTTTTGAGGGGAAAAAGACAGGCTATAAAAATAACCATAAACACAATGGAATGCGCCTTATTAAAAGGACTTTTTAAAAATCCCATTGAAAAGGAGTATAGCTAATTTACTACATGGAAGCTCCAGGCAATTTTATGAGGGTTTTCTTCCCAGTAAATTGAATCGGAGTTTAATCCAATACAGGTCTATTCAGAAGTAAGCACGATTCAGGCAAATGGGACTTACTGTAAAGTGAGCAGATAGATGGGGGATGTCCTTATGAACTAAATGGACTTACTTCTGGGTAAACCATGTATAGTATATTACTAGTAGGAAAGAGTCCATATTCCATGGTGCACTCTAAGGAACGCTGTCCTGGGGAGGGAGCTAAGTTCCCTTCAGCCTGCAAGCCTTGCTTATTGGGTAGAGAGGCCTCTGGGAACATGCATTCTATTTATTTTTCAAAAAGTAGGCCCACTGATTGCAGTGGGGCTTACTCTTGCAGGAGGATGGCTTGAATCCGTGCAGCTATCCTGAAAAACAAATCTCTTATCTGCTTTTTTGTCACTAAATATCATATTAGAAACTCAAGATCTCCTTATTTTTTCTCCCCCCCCCCCTTCTACAGGCGGCAGACCTTGCATCAGAACTCTGCTCAAAGGATGAGAGAAACCTTTGCCACTAATATCTTAACAGGTACAGCTGTTTTTCTAACCCAGTCTCTCTGCCTCAAACCTTAGCCAGAAAGATTTCTTTGCAATCTTTAAAAAAAATGAACATAAACCCCCACCATCTGTTGAGGAATTGTGGCCTGCAACCGCATGTTGCTCCAAAGTAGCCCTATTCCTCTCCCCACCCCTGTAAGAGAATGTGGCTGGCAGCCCCTTGTCTCTGCTGCCAATACAGCCTCAGATGCCTCTTTGCCTTTTGCCTGTAAATGGAGTCATTATTTTTACAATGTCATTCTTTTAATAGCTTTAAGTCTCTGCAGCTGCTTAAACAGCCCTGTTGAAATCAGTGAATCAAGAGGCACTCGGCTCTCTCCCTCCCCCCTTTTTTTAGTCAGGAAGACACCACTAAACAGTTGTGTATCCTCCCCCCTTTCAGAATCTGTAATTTTAGATCCATCTGCAGAGAGTTAGAAGCAGGAGGGTCCAGCTCCCTCTTGTAGCAGGCCCAGCAAAACCCCCCAACTCCACCCCTGCCTTCCTTGGGATTTTCGGTGCCAATTAGTTAAACCTCCAGCCTTGAGTGTTGGCTCCCGATTCCTTATCAGCTGGAGGTAAATAGAAGGTTCCTCTTTGGCGCCAGGATGTCTGCAGACCTGCTTCTGATGTTGCTGTAACTGACATGTTTCTCGCCTCTCCCATCCCCCCTTCCCTATTCAGACTGCAGGTGTGAGATCCTGACACTTCGTTCTCTCCAGTAAAAGAGAGAGAAGATAGAAGAAAAAGACCTTGACTGGAGAAAGGATCAGATGTTTAACCCCCATGTACTCAGCAATGGAGGGGGGAGCTGCCTTTATCTTCCAGATAAACTCTGTCTGTGGAGCTAGGCTGTACAAGGCAATTTCACCCGCCTTGACTGGGACTTCGAATAACATTTTGTTACTTCTCCTTTGTGTTTTATTTTCCATCTGCCTGAAAACCAAACTGCAGGACAGAAAAAAACTCAGAATGCAACAAAAGACCCGCCTTTTTCATCAGATGGTGGGAAGGGGTAAAGAATTTAAGAACAACAAGGTGCTCTGAGCTATCAGATTCGCACTTAACTGCTCGGTGTTGCTGGTCGGATCTCCGCAAAATGACAGCAGCATCCCTTCCATGATGGCAGTTTTAGGACAGTGCAGGACAGATCTGTGCTTTGCTCTTTTAAAAAGAAAGGGCATGGCAAACTTTGACAAATAATGCAGGCTGTGTGTATATTTTGGATTATAGTTTTTTAACATCAATTTTGGGAGGGTTAGAAGGTGCTTTTAAGAATTATGGAAACTGAACAGTCTTGGGGCTAGTTTGCCTCATGGTTTTTATTGTTGAACTCTATAATAGAGATAATGTGTACTTTTTTTTGGCAGGAAGGTTAATTTCTGCATCCATTAACTGTACTTGCTTTGTAAAAAAAAACTTTTTATAAAAGTTTCTTATGTAATAAATTTACACTGGTTTTTTTTTTTTTTAAATTTCTTGGGGACTTTTTTGGGTGGGAGGGATAACTTCAATTTTCCTTCCATTCCATGACACAGCTTCTCTTAGAAACTCACTCACCATTATACAGCAGCTTCCTATCCTTAAAAGTGGATGTCTGGGGATGATGGGAGTTATAGCTGTAAACAGCTGGAAGGTTGTAGGCTGACGAAGACTGATCTAGTCCAGGGATTCCATTCCAGTTTTTCATGGGTCTTTCACAACTTGCCTGAACATCTCTGATCTCTGCAGAGCAGTCCTGCTGAGCTTACAGGTCAAAGAAATCTTACAATAAGCTTTAAGCACCGCTGTATTTGTATGGTACAGTGATCCTAGTTCAGTTATTTTCTACAAAAGGGATCCTTTTAAATGTAAACCCCACGACTCATCAACCTCAAACTTGGAAAAACTGCAGTTTCTTAGAATGGCTCTTGAGCGGCAGTGTTCAAAAAACCCAATAAAGCTGCAGTATTCAAATAAGGAATTCAAGAAGTAAAAGGGTTGGCTTAGTAAGCAAAGCATTCTTCAGAAAGGAAGAAGGCAGAATAGTGAAATGACTCTTGCATACTACAGATACCTAGAAACAGGAATACAAAATTCTGGAAGTTCGTAGGCCCTGCATGCACACAAGTGCTTTTCACTCAAATGTATTAAAAATGGCAACACAATTGTTCTGGGCAGAAAAACCCCCTAAAACCTGTTCTACAGATGAATGAGCGCTTCTGCGAGGTTATGTGCTGTTCAGTCATCGCTGCAGTGATCGTGACCCTCTGAATCGAAGCCCTGTCCTTGGCAGCCCTGCTCGGCCTGCGCAAACTCTGTCGAGGCTGTAGCTTCCTTCATGGAATCCTTGCACAAGCACAAGACTGTCCTGGGCCAGGAATGAGAAAGTAGAATAGGGTGGAGGTGGGTTGGAGGACAATTTGCAGCACCCACAGCCATGCTAAAGGACACAGGGCATGGCAGAGGGGACATGTGTGCCAGCAAAACTGCCCTGGCCTGGCCACTGGAATGCCAAATCCAGCTAGTGGCCAGTGATAATGGAGCTGATGGCTCCCCCTACATATGCATTTGCCCCTGGGCCTTTGGGCCCCTTGTACTCTGCCTTTTCCCCCATTTTTTCTTTTCACTATGCATCCTTTCAACCACAGTGCATTTTCCTGTAAAGCAGGGGGCATCCTTCACTCCACAAATGTAGGTGGGGTGTGTGGGTAAGATGAGGAAAGCAATTTGCCCAAGGCCACCCGCTGAATTTCCTGGAAGGATTTATAGCCACTGCAGCATGCCTCTCACACGGGGGTCAGATACATACCACACAGGATACAGGCCTGATCTAGTATTTTAACCTAGAATACTAGCTTTTAACCTAGAAAATGGAAGATCAACTAATCCCTTGGGGGCAGGACTAGGCATCTCGAGGTGGGAGGGAAAGGATTGACACCTTACAAGGAAGTGCCCAATGTTCTCCATTTGTGGGTTTGCTATGGATGAAATTCTATCAGTCGAAAGAAGGAAAACATTCACTGCAGGGGTGCAGCTATGAAGCAGGGTGCAATCCAAGAACTACAGACAGCACTGAACGATCATGTACTTGAGGTGTAACCAAGTCTCTGGGACCAAGTCCAGGCGAATTTCCTTGCTACAATTCAAAGCAATCAGACAGTCCTCTTGGGTTAATTCAAGAACATCAGCTGCCAAGGCTGAGCAGAATTTGGGTGAGATTTAAACAACGCACACATGAAGAAGAATGAGCCTAGAACAGGCCACAGATCAGGTGGTCCCCAGTGTGAATCTCACCTCTGCCATGAACATGTTTGGTAGCCTTCAGGAAGTCACACTGGCCCAACCTCAGTTCCTTGACCTGCAGGCCTGGGCAGGATCAGACTGGGTTGTAAGGATCACAACTACATAATGCACACAAAGCACTTTGTGTGCTTAAAGGCAGTATACTCAATCCTTCCTCAAGTGGGTTGGACAATTCCCATAAAGGGATGATAGGGATTGTAGTCCAACACGCCTAGTGTCTACCATGTTGGGGAAGGCTCCCAGTCACGGGCTGGGAATCGTTGCAGAGCTGAAAGCTGTCTGGCAAATGCGGCTGCACCGAGCGCTTCAGTCTTGCATCTGCTGCTCCTGGCCTGGCTGGCTGGCTGGCTGCTGGCTGGCTTGCTCACACAAGCCGATTCGCAGCGCACTTCTGCCTTTGCAACACCGTTTCGGTCATGAGAGCACCAGGTGAAGCAATCCTGGAACAGAAAGCCAAGCCTGTCTAGGTTTTTCACCATGGCCACAGCACAGAGGATTGATTGGTTTCCCCCATTCCGCATACTGGTATTTGTGGCTGAAGCAAGTATCGCTGATTGTCTGATAGCATAGAATACATCACAAAGCAGCACAGCCAGGTGCCAATAGGCCTTGTTCCCAAATGTGGCTTGGCTAACATTCCTTGGTTCCAGCTAATGCTCAGCGAGTTGTTCCCTTCCAGTTTCACCGGGACTGCAAGCTTGGGATGATCCCTGGGTGCCAATTTCCACCTCTGGAACCCACTGGGGGAGGCCTGAGTTTGTGTTAAATCCAAATCATGCTCTTGTCACCTAAGGGTTGTGCAATTTTGCATTACAAGGCGTGTGCTGTGCAAGTGGAATGGGGGGGAACCATTGGGGAAGGTACAGAAAAGCATGGGGGGGGGGTGTCGCATGCTTCCCACACTTGAAAGAAGCTGCCTTAGCCTGAATCAATTTGTGGGTCCATCTAGTCCAATGCAGGGCACTCTGAGTAGTCCAGACAGTTATTATTTCCCCTTTCGTTTCAATTATGATTGTTTTTCTTTTCTTTGCAGTTACAAACCAAATAAGGCAATACTACTTCCACATGACCTGAAACACACTGGTTTGGATATGCTAGCTTTTCATGAATGTGAAAACCTGCCACCATGGAACTAGCTCCAACCTCGCCACTCACTGTTTTCCTGCTTCCCTTTTCCTCCCTTTCTATTTTCCCCTTCCTTCCATCTTCCTCTCTCTCCTCATCACCTGCCACTTGCCACCTGGGGCTGCCTGCTTGCCGCTCAAGGTCCCATCAGCTTCAGCCCACATGGCATATGCCTGGCAGTTCTGATAGCTACAGTCCAAAGCATCTGGAGGACATCAGGTTGTCTAAGGCTACCTGTTGAACAGGCTACGGCTAGGCCCCTCTGTGTGTCCTTTGCATGAGAACACGCACAAACTGCAGACAAATTCATGGACATTCTTCCCCCATGAGTAAAAAGCAAAGGTGGATTCAGGCAGGCCCTTCATCTTGTAGGAAAGACCCCCACTGTGGAGTGGTCTGTGGAGGCCGAGCCTTTCTCCAGTCACCTGTTTGAGAAGAAGAGATTTAAGACTAATGCCCCCCCCCCCCGCCGCCTCCCCGCAGGCATCCGACTGATGACAGGAAGAAAAAGTTCAAAGTTGCAAACATCTGCACCCGGGAACAAATGACAGCTTTCATGCCTCTGTTTGTAGGGCGGGTGAAAGCAGTGGGAGTGTGGGTGGAACATGCTGTCTCCACCACTTGAGTGAGCGGCAGTTGCTTAGGACTGAACAGTTCCATTCTTGACAAGCTTTGCGGGTCCATTCGCACGGCGCAGTCTCAGAAGGGTCCTGCTGGATCAGACCAAAAGTCCCCTGAGTCCAGCAGCTGGTTTCCCACTGGGAAGCCCAGAAGCCGGTCATGAGGGCAGTAGATCTGCCCTTCTGTTGCCCCGCGTCAGCAGGGCCTTCAAGGACAGGCAGACTGCCACCAGAGAGAGTTCCCTTTTGCCTCCCCGGAATGGAATGCACGGCTTTCAGGTGGAGGGTCCCTAGCACTACTAATTTAAAGGGCTGGCGCATGCAGTCTCTCCCTGCTTAATGGATTTTCACTCCCATAAACAAAGACAGCAGAAGCAGCGGGGGGGGGGGGGAATACAGCAGGTTACCAATGGACCAACATCAAGTTTTGTGAATAAGACTGGGTAGTCGCACAACAATAGCCTCATCTGGAACTCCCCGGGGACCAGTGGAACCTGCAACAAAGGCTCCCTCTTGTGTAGTGCTCCAAAGAGCTGGCCTGGTGCTGCACCACCTTACTATTAATTTCCCCACCTGGTGCTCCTCCGTTCTCCCCCCTCAACAGTCAATCTGCATTCTGTGGCCACCAAGAAAGCTCAGAGCTCTGTGGGGTAGGACGTTCCTCCCCCAGCTTAAATCCCCCCCTTCTGCAAATCTTTTTGTTTCCCCCAGGCCTAATGACAAGAAGCATCCTCATCCTCATGTGGCAAAATATTCCAGCTTGTCTCAGCTGTATTTGGGAAAACAATGCCAGAAGACTCGGTCAGTCATTTGGAGGGGGAAAGGAAACATCAGAATTAAGTTTGCGAACTATTTTAGTGTGTTCCCCTTCTGGCAGCTCCTGGTCTTTTTTGAGCAGCTCTTTGTATGAAAGGCAGCCCTGATCCTGAGAGAATTTGAGAGCGAGTTCTCAAAAGGTATTCATCACCAGCACCACCCCAAAAAGGGAAGGAAGGAAGGAAGGGAGAGAGGAAGGAAGGAAGGGAGGGAGGGTGGCTGGAAGGGGAATAAAGAAAGGTAGCTTTCAGTACAGCTTTACATGGAAAAGATTAATTGTAATTGTGTGTAGCAGAGAAGCAATCAAATTGGTTGTGCAGATCCTGACTTCTTCCTCAAAGGAAAATAACTGGGAGGGGGTTTACAAGGGAAAAGCAGCAAGGGAAGGGTGCTTCATTCAGTTTCCCTCCTTGACTCACTACTTCTCCTTTCCAAATCACCCCTCCCAGCCGCTTGTCTCCCAGGGCCAACCCAAGGCATGTTGCAGCCTGAGATAAAGCGCAAAACTGCTCCCCCACCACCATTCCAGGCACAAGACCCGATGACAGAACCACTTCCTCTGTTGCCCCCGGAGGCAGCAGGCCAGCTGAGGGATTCCAGGCAGTCGGCAAGGGTGCAGCTCTCTCCTCCAACAGCTTGTTCCAGCAGCCATCACTTTCTCCCTGCCTAATGGTAGGACTGGCTCCATCGCAGATCTCACTGGCAGCATATTCTGCAAGCTCCATGTCCCGGCTCCAGATCAAAGGACATGATTACGCACTGCTGGAAGCACGTTGTGACCAACTTCTGTGTTTCCCTTACCTGTGGCTTGATGGTGGCATGGAGAGAAATGGCTTCCCCTGCCTCTGCATGCAGGACTCTGCTGCTGAAGCGCAGCTACAGACAGGTGGGCGACTTGTGTTGCGTAGGGACGACAGTCTGTTACAGCCTGGCCCATGAAGCCGGGCTCTTGCTGCACTGAAGGCAAGGAGCGTTTCCTAATGCAGTGGGAAGAAATCGACTGCAGCTTGACATTTTAAGAAGAAGCATCCCTCATGGCCAAAGAGGGACCATGAGTCATCAGTATCTGAGAAGAGGGACTGTCCCCTGGGGGACAGTCAGAAGGTATGCAGATGACCCTTGTGGGTGAGATTCACAAGTCAAATGTGGCACTTTGCAGGAAGGCTCATGACTCACCTGGGCTTCCAAGTCACACAAATGACTGCTTGGAAATCTGGGTGAAGAGACAGAGAGCGGAACCAAGCCAATGCCTGAACGGCACACCCAGCCAAGAGGGTGGTGAGATTGCCGCCGGTTCTGTGGGCCACACTGATGCGGTGTGAGATGGACGCCACTTCAGAGGACCTTCCAAAGATGTCCTCCTTGTGTGGCTCTGGACTGGCTACCTTCAGAAGCTGGTTTTGTTCTGAGCAAGACTGGGTTGGAGTGGAGACCATGGCTCCTTTTTCTTGTACAGTCGATTAACTGATGGGACATTGTGATGTGGATGCTGGGACCAGGAAGACGCTTACACCTTGCCTACTCTTTAGCCTGTCTGTTGGTAGAACATCCTCTGGGTAACCTATAGAAAAACATGCAGAAAAGGATGGACGAAGTGGGCAGAGAGGTAGAGCTGCCACTTGTGAATCACCAGAAAGGAGAAACACAGCACTAAAACAGAACAAAAGAGGACACTGCTTTGCATATACTAATTCATAAGGTGTATAATTTAGAATTAATTATTAGAATCTAAACAGAATGCAGCCCATCTCACCAAAGTGCAGACTACTGTGACCAGGCAACCTGTGTCCCCGTGGATGGGCAATGCTGCTGCTAGCTCTTCATCTTTAAACCTAAACTGGGCAAGTCAGCCCTTTGACAGCGGACAGTCCTCTAGTAGCCCTGGAAAGAGAGGACTGTCTTCTGCAAAAGAGGACACATGGCCACCCTATGCTAGGTTAGGGGAGGCAGAATGAACCTTATCTCTAGGTGCAGAAAGTGTTATAGGTAGAGTCTCAGAACTCCACCAGGTGTTTCCAGATTATTGGAAGTCATTTTAGCCTCTTCCTTTCGGTAACCAGTTGGATTGGGTCCAAAGGATGAGAGCAGGTGAAGGGGGCAGCAAGAAAGAACGGCGGTGAGAAGAACCACTGTTGCCACTCGAAAGTCAACTGCCTTCTACCCTGAAATAATGTGGTTCAGGCAGAGACGTCACCCTGCCTGTTTTGTGTAACTTTAGCTTCCAGGCTTAAGTGACTTAGTCAAGGTGAGTCAGTAAACCGGGTGCCCAGCTGCAACTAGAACCTCAATGTCTGGGCTGGTCTCCTGCTAGAACCAGAATGGCTGGTCCCGAAACGGCCCCTCCTCCCACAAAATAACCTGCCTTCAGCTAAGAGACGAAATCCACCCACAGTGACTTTTAAATCACCTTCGCCTCTGGATTTTATATTATCTGTGCGGGAAGCTGGTGCGCATGTGTGTGCGTGTGGCAATAGGTGTGAGCAACCCATGTGCTCTCTGTATAAGACAACAGCCTCCAGAGTGTGGGAGAGAAAAATGTGCACAATGCCGAAGCGAGGTGGGGGTGCGTGGGATGGCATGTACATCAGACAGCAGCGGTGACGCAAAGAGAATACGCATCCTCGCTTTGCACTTGTGGTGGAGAAGAGGGAGACGGAGCAGCGGTTCTCTTGATCTCGCTTGCTCGGAGGCAGCCTGCAATGCAGAGCGGCACTGAGTCTTTTTGTACCCTGCAAGACTGGGAGCGATACGGAGAGGTCTGTGTAAAGCACACGGCTGTGATTTCTCGTAGGTTTAACACCACCTTCCCGCCAACGAGCTCAGGGAGGCATAGAGTTACCGAAAGGTTACCCAAGCATTTCTGTATCCTCAACAGCCTTGCAAGGTAGTCTGGCTGAGAGACACCAGCTGGCCCAAGTTTTGTGACTGAACAGCGATTCAGATCTGAGTGTCTCCCCCTCCCCCCCAAAGTTATATCCAAGACCAATGTTTGGTTTCCTTTTAGTCTTTTTGCCGCTTCATTGCCTATGAGTTTACTAGGACTGCTGCAAGCTCCATCCAAGAACCTTCTTTTTGGGACAAAAGGGCAGAGCCTAGGGATTTTAATTAATAAATAGTGATTCAGCTCCACATTCCAGCCACTATTCCATGCTGTCTTTCCGTAGAGTCCCCCAGGTCCCAGCATTTCTCTCATCGATGTGCCTGCAGAGGGAAACTTCCAGTTCCAAGAACCACGAGATATTACAGGAACCCTGGAAGGTGCCCTGTGTTCCAAGCTAGGCCACTGGCCAAGCTAGATGAGGATTGGCTACATACCAAGTGGCCATGGCGCTGCAGTGTTTCAAGGGAATCTGCGGGATCTGGGACCTTTGGCGAGCCAAGCAAGCGCTCTGCCACTGACGCACAGGTCTCCCTCTGCAGCCTGCAGCAGAACCACAAGCTAACATAATCTGAGCACACCAGACTGAGGAGGGTGTGGCCTTCCAGATGTTGTCAGATTACAGCTCCCATTGGACCCAGAAAGCATGGTGATGGAGGACGATGGGAGCTGCAGTTCAGCAACACTGGGAGGGCCAAGCAATCCCCATCCTTGGGACAGGGAAACATGGCTGGGTGAAAGCTAGCACGGCGATGCTGCTCAGTGCAACTTTCTACTGCAAAACAAGTCTCAGCAGGTCCTGGTCCTGGGCCCCCCGTGAGCCTCAGATTTTTCAGGTACCCAGCACTGCCCTTGAGCACCAGTTGAAGAAAATCCCCATGCGAAAACCAACCAATAATAAAAACAGCAGATGAAAGAGCCAAACAAGCAGCACCTATAAAATGCCTGGGTAATTAGTAGGTTTTGGACGGGCAGCAAAGGGGTTGCATGATCTGGGCCTGTCTTGATTCTGTTTCTGAGCACCCGCCAAAGCCCTGAATGTCCACTGGTGCCAGCGGAAGATTTCATTTCCCCCCCTTAGTTGAACTGTCATGTGGGAAACGGTTTTCAAAAGGGACTGCAGCCTGGGAGAGGAGGGTCAGTTCCGTCCTCCGCAGATGCTAAACACCCCACCCTATCACCAGCCTCTCTTCCTGCATGTCATGTACGTTTGGATGCAGCCCTGTCGCCCTGTCACCCTGTGGCACAGGCCTATAAGTCGCTGAACTTGGAGGCTAATGTGCATCCTACACCTGGCGCCAGGTGTGGCCGCAGTCCTTGCTCCTGCTGAGCCGGGTGCATGACTATTTCTTGAGCTGGCTGCTTTTGGCTGCTTAGGCTTGGTGTCAGGGAGGGCCAAGGAAGGAGGCTGGGGCACTGGCAGGAACTGGCATGCCTGTGCCCCCAGCCTCTCCCCCACCTGCTCCAGTCCCACAGTGTGCCCTTTCCCCCACTCAGGAGCAGTGTCAAGCTTGGAAGGGGACAGCTGACACACCTATTTCCAGGCCAGGAGCTCACCTGCACAGTGCAGGAGGGACAGGAGCTCTGTGACCTCCCAGACCATGTTGTGAGGCCAAAGGATTGGCACCCTTGGAAAAACTTTTCCCACTGGCTTGGGATGATCCGGGGACAGGTGCAAAGTAGTGAATGAGGGAGCTTATTTGGCTGAGAAGTTCATTGGCTGGTTTGCCTCCATAGTACATGTATACTTGTAAATAGAGGCACACTTGACACGGATTTGTGTCCTACAGGCTGGACCACCAAATCGTGCAAGGACTCACCAGGAGATGCAAAGTCAGGCTCCTGGGGGGCCCATTTCATAATGGCAGTGCCAGAGCTGAAAAGGCCTTCTCTCCGGCTGACGCCTTCCTCGATTTCTGGTGGAACAGCCTCTTGGAGAAGGCTGTCGGCAAAGCTTATGTTCAGGCAGATCAGTACTACAAGCGTGAATATGAATATTACAACTGGCATTAATATTCACAGCCAGCTTGTGAGCTGTGTCTTACCCGCCACATCTGTTCTATAGGCCTTCCCTCTTTGTACAGCCAAATGCCCTATGGGAAATTATGAAGTAAGAGTGGAGCAATTTTGCCCTGACAGCTGCGCTGTGCCTGGCACCACCCCTTCCTGGCCCTGTCCGTTTTAAGCAGGGCTAGCAAGAGCACCTGGCATCCTTGGGCAACTGCCAAGGCCCCAGCAGTTTGGCCGGGCCCAGAGTTGACGATTCCCCTTTAATGCCCCACTTCTGCTCGACTGCTGCTCTGAGGAGCCTTGGGGAGCCGAGTTTAGCCGCTGCTTTGATTTCCCAGAATGCCCTTGAGAAAGTATTCCCCTGGGGCATTCTGGGAAATGACAGGGCTCTCCCTTGGTCACCCTAATGCTGCTCGCACTGCCAGAGTCTGCCGCTGCTGCCAGTTCTCTAGGAGATGATGGTGCCCACTGTGCCGCCTCTCAAACCAAGAGCCAGCCTGGGCTTTAGGACAACCTGTTACTTTGGAGCCTGCTGAAGGACAGCTTTAGGGCTGGGGATGGTGATCCAGGACGGGGGTCTAGCTCCCCATCACATTCCAATCTGGCCCACCAGGGTTCTCCAGAAGGCCTCATGCTCTCTCCCTCAGCCACCAATTGGCTGGTAACCCCACACCTTTTGTGGAGGGTTCCCCATCCTAAAAGGTTGGACTGGCTTACCTGTGGCTTAATCACTGTTAAGGGTGTAGTAGAGGAGACTTTGGGGAGTTGGAGAACCCCAACTTATTTTGGGGGGAGCTTTCTGGCTAGAGAGCTAGGTATAAATGTAATTTTAAAAAACCATTCATTCATAATAAATATAAGAGATTATTCTAAAAGCTGACATTGTTCAAGCTGCCTCAAAAAGAGATACCCTCATCATTACTCAACAAAATTCATACCGAGTGACACAGCTCATTTTTATTGTACAATCATAGGCTGCATAATATTGGAAATGGGTGTGGCTTGGACGGGGGCGTGGCTTTAAGGTGTGGCTCTATCACCACTTCTAAATTCGCTACTACACCACTGATTACTGGCTGTTACATTTCGCTGTATGTATTTTTGACCCATTCCTTGGGCTTTGGTCCTATCCGCACTGGACCCAGTGAGGTTCTCCAAATGAGTCTGGCACTCAGACTGATTATATTTATATCCTGCCTTTTCCTGAAGGAACCCAAGGCAGCCTACACAGCCCTCCTCCTCCTAATTTTATCTTCACAACGACCATTGGAAGTAGGTTAGGCTAAGAGTCAGTGACGGGCCCAAAGTCACCCAGTGAGTTTCTTGGTCAAGTAGGGACTATAACCCAGATCTCTCAAGCCCCAGTCCAACACCTGAACCACCGGGTCACAATGGCTTTCAGCATGAGGCCTGGTATAAATTTTGGTGGATAACAAGTGAGAGGCTTAAACCCCATTGATTTCAATGTGAATAGTGTGCTCCAAAATACAAGCATTGATTTTCTGGTATTACCCTGAAGTTTGGCTCTCCCCCTCTCTCTTTTATTCTCTCAAACACAACAGCACCGGTTTCCATAAAATACATTATGACAGGGTTGGATCCAGATTTCACCATGCTTAGAGTAGACCTGTTGAAATGTTCCTCTCCACCATGGTAAGATGAATCATATTTAGAAATGTTAGCAATCATTTCCAAATTATACATATTGATCAGGATGTGGAAGGCTGAGTGCCAAAGAATTGAGGCCTTTGAACTGTGGTGCTGGCGGAGACTCCTGCAAGTCCCTTGGACTGCAAGGCGATCAATCCGGTCAGTCCTAGAGGAGATCAACCCTGACTGCTCTTTAGAAGGCCAGATACTGAAGATGAAACTCAAATACTTTGGCCACCTAATGAGAAGGAAGGACTCACTGGAGAATACCCTGATGCTGGGAACAATTGATGGCAAAAGAAGAAGGGGACAGCAGAGAATGAGGTGGCTGGATGGAGTCACTGAAGCAGTCGGTGTGAGCTTAGGTGGACTCTGGGGGATGGTGGAGGACAGGAAGGCCTGGAGGAATGTTGGACATGACTTTGTGACTAACAACACCAACATCAGGATGTGCACATATTATGCATATCCCTGCCTTCTTTTTTGGCAATGCAGAAGTCACCATCCTTCCCTAAAGGGATCAACATTTCCTATCCAGTAGGTAACTGGGTTTCCCTCGAAGATCTGGAGGCTTTAATGGTTTAAAGGAACTTCAGAGGGCTGTGCTGGGTTCTAGGGCGGTCCAGTGGCAAACCCTGCAAGGAGCCCTTGCCCAGAGATCTTCCTTCATCTCACCACCTCATCCATCACACAGAACTATTGACCTAGCCCACAGGGGAGAGACGAGAGATAAGGATTGTAAAACAGTCCTATGTAATTAATAAGCCATATTCCCAGAAGCCAGCCAAGAAATAGCAGGAGCGAACTCAGCCACCTACACACACCCAGCTGCACAGCTGTCTTGTGCTTGTTGTGAAACAATTCTTTATAGATGTCACACGCCAGCCTTGAGCATCCTGAGACTGGGCAGTCATCTGTAGTGTGAAAGAAACAACAACAAAGAGGGATAGGAACCATCCAAACACTAGCTTGGTTGAAAAAGATGGCTTGGCTAATTGACAGCAAATTGAATGCTTGCTTGCATGCACACACATGTGCACACACACGCACGGCACGGAGAGAGTGCGCGAGCGAGCTTCCTTTGTACATATAGTGAGCTCCACACTGGGCAAGTGGCTGGCTGATTTGTGGCCACTGATCGTCTGAATATTTTCTAACATTAAAAAAAAATCAGTAAAAAGCGAGGTCATGGTTACTGCAGACAGAATTCAGGTCTTGTTCCAATGAGCCTTTAAAAAAAATCAGTTAAACCACAAAAAATTAGAAGAAAACCAAATGATAGCATTATCATCTTATTTTGCATTCACGTGGCTCCCGACAACAGTCTAAAAGAGGGTATTAATTTATTTATTTTAAAATGTTTAAGCTGCTTTTTAGGACACACTGTCCTCACTTTATAACATTACAAAAACAGGAACATATGGGCTACAATGAGACACACATGCAGACGCGGACCTGCAGGAGAATAGTGGCAGCTGACGATTTTAAGCACCAATTGCAGACAGGAATAAATGTTTCTTCAAGGTTTTTCCAGAGCCGGCATCAGTTAAGCCGTATGTACCTCCCTGGGAAGGTATCAGGAGCAGCCTAATGGCTCTTGCTGGTGGACAGCAGAGTATGGGCACTTTGTCCAACCTGGAGCTCTCTGGATGTTTTGGGCCATGATTCCCATCCCTGCTGGCCATTAGCCATGCTGGCTGGGCTGAAGCCAAACACTTGTGAAGGGCACCAGGTTGGGAATGACTACAGGAAGGTCTCTGATGCTGCTCTGAACTGCTTGGGCAAGCTTATCCAGGTGTATGTGGTATGCCAGAAAATGTAACTCCATAGCTCTGTAGGAGAATATAGGCTTTGTATGTGGAAAGTTCCACATTCAATATTGGCCATTTCCACCTCAGAAGTGATCTGGTAAAATGTAGAGAGACAGTCCCCTGCCAGTTGTTCAAGTGTTGACATTTGTCTCCGATGGCAACCCCATGAATGAAAGGCGGCCAGAATGTCCTCTCCATGACAGGCCTGGCTTCCTAGATGGAGTTAATCCATGTCATAGAACCACCTTTCTTCTGCCTTTGACTTTCCCAGCACGAGTGTTTTCTCCAGGGAGTGTGAACTTCTCATGATGTGTCCAGAGTGTGACAGCCTCGGGCTTGTCATTTTTGCATCCAGGGAAAGCTCTGGCTTGATTTGATCCAGGACCCACTTGTCTGTCTGTCAGTCCAAGTTTTGGCAAAGCCTTCCTCCAGCACCATGTTACACATGCCCACGTCTTTACAAGGTCACGAGCAGCCAGAATAGACAACTACACTGGACAGACCACCATTTAAGTTGGCTATTTATGAGTTGCCAACAGGGCAAATACATCGCCAAAGAAGACCGGAAAAGGGAGTGATGATGCCCAGAAAAGATGCATATATGGTATTAAATGTATAGATGCAGATGTATAAATCATCACACCGTAAATAGGAGCACAATCTACCTCACATAGTGTGAGAAACTGCTGTCCAGGTTCCAATTATTGATGCACAACTGTTGTTATGGTGCTAACCCATAACTGAATTGCTCAATCTTTCAAATACAGAATGCCCTTAAATACAGAATGGTCACATGGCAGCCCTTAAAACAGAGGGATGTTCTCTGTAAAAGAGGCTATGTTGGCACTCCAGTATGACCTGGTAAAAGGAACGACGACGTTTCTAGATTAATTGTTTTAAAGTGTTTGTAAACAGGTGCCATAATTCCAAGACAAGTACATTTGATTTTATCTTTGTTCTGTCCGGATGTTTTTGTTTTTGGTATAGTATATTATTTGGACTTGCCTTGCTTAAGAAAAACCTTTATTTTTCTAGCATTTTGATGTTGTGTTTTTGTGGTTTTATTGTTTGTTGTTACGGCTTGTGAAGCACTTTGGGTATAAATTGTTTGGAAGGGAGGGCATGCATTTAACACATGATAATAATAATCATAATCATTTTAAATAAAGCATTTCCATTGGAACATAAGCATGTAGAAAAACTGCCAGCGATAAGTACCATCATAAAAATGATTCTCCCTTGCCTCTTCTCAGCTCTTTCATGTTGCCAGTTAGATGTACACATGTTCTAAAATCCTTAAGATTTCTGCCTGAGAAGTACCATTCTTATTTCTGTATAACTTTATGCAACTGTAATAGATTAATTCATGAATTAACATCTAAACATTACAGAAGTCATTGACTGGGATTGGTTTAAATGGAATGGTGTATTCGTGAGTGATTGGTTCTCTTCCCATTTTGGGAAAACCAAACAAAACACCCTACGATGTGGGATTATAGATACCAGTGGTATTCCTGAAGGTGAGCATCTTTTCACTAACCCCATAATATTCACGGAAGACACTTTCCTGGCGGAGGTATCAGAAGGCTTAGTTGCTCTTCACCGTTGCCGTCTGCCACCTTTCCCACGTGCCAGAGTGAAGTCAGCCTTCATTTTTTTAATGCACAATGACACTTTTAAATGTGTTGGATATTGTTGTTGTTTATTCAAAATTTCTCTCTCTCTCTTGAGATGGCAAGAGGGCAGGTTTGGTTTTGTGCACATGGGTGAGTCACATTGTGTGGCCAGCATTTCCTGTTGGTGCTCTGCTAGCTGGAATGAGACCGACCACACACACACACGCACACTTTCCCCTACTTGGAGTGAATGGATGTAATAACTTGTGCCTCTTCTCTAATGCACTTGCACAATGGAGCCGGGTTCTAAGCGGCAGTGCTGTTTATCATGTATCCTCCAGCATCCATTCAAGGCTTCCAGCTCACAAAACCCCTGAATGTGGGTTGTTATTTCCTGCATTGTTGAGCTGGGAAACTGGATCCAGGCCTCAGTTGAGAGAACGGTTCACTAACCCGTAACATTGCGCAAAGGGGGGAGAATGCTCTCTCCCCGTCTCCGTGAATGATGCATGAAGCTTTGTAGCTCGCTGTCCTCTACAGTTACGGAGGAAGGACAGATCCATAAGGGCACCGACTGGTCTTTGTCAGAACCACGGGCTGCGCTGGGCAGGGGGCCAGCAGAGATGGGCAAGGCCTCTTCTGCCAGAGAGGGACACATTTTTCTTCTTCTTTCTATTACTAGAATTAAGTGTAGGCATCGGACAAAGCTGACTAGTGGGAGCTTGAGGGCACGAACAAGGAAGCACTTGTAGATAAGCTATGGAATTCACTTCTGGAAGATGTAGCTAGTGATGGTAACCAATCTGGGTAACTTCAAAAGGAGACTGGACACATTCAGGGAGATGAAGGCTATCAAGGGCTGCTAGTCCTGATGGCACCATGCTACCTCAGGTATCAGAGGCAGTGTGCCTATGTATGTCAGATGCTAGGGAACATATGGTGCTGTCGCACTCGTGTCCTATATGTGGGTGTCCTGGGGGTAGCTGGTGGTGAAGAGTATGTTGGATGAGGTGGATCTAGGTCAGAACTAGCATCAGGGTTCTTATTAAGTCTGTGTGACTCATCAATTGTACTTGGCTTTTAGAAACTGGAAGATGTGAATGCACACATTGGTGTGGTGTCTACAGAGCAAGTTTCATCTGGGAGAGATGGATTCCTAAGAATATAAGATGAGCTGTGCTGGATTTAGCTGAAGGCCCATCTGGTCCAGTGGGAAGCCCACAAGAAGGCATAGCAGTATTCTGGGGCCTTCTCATCATGGAGCTCATATATAGCCACCGCGACTTTCTCCTCCATGAAGCTGTCTGGTTCTCTTTTCAAGCCATCCAAGTTGGTGGCCATTGCCATATCTTGGTGAACCCTGTGCAGCAAAATGCATCCTTTCCTTACTACATCTCTGGTTAGCCCAAAAGTTGCGTGAGTTGACCATAAAGGTCAAGCACTCTTTCTGCTCCTAATCTATCTCGCTAGGTTGCAATGAGCCTAAATCTCAGCTAAGCTGCCTTTCAGCTCCTTGGAGGTCAAGCAGGATGCAGAAGTGAGAAATAAATAGAGACAAGAGCCTTTCCTGTGGAGTTCAGTGGTGATGGTGGTAAGTGGCTTGGGGTGGGGAAGACCACCTGAACAGCGGGAAATCCAGGACTGACAAAAGAAAGTCCTTCTTCACACAGTGTATTCTTAGGCTATTGAATTCACTTCCACAATTAGTGATGGCCACCAGTTTGGACAGCTGTAAAAGGGAGCTGGAGAACTCCAGGGAGGAAATGCTAGCCATGGTTCCTCATCCTGATGGCGTCTCTGCCACCTCCAGTATCAGAAGCAGTGTGCCGAGGAACACGATTGCTGGAACATACAGACGTTAGAGCTGCACTCCTACTTGGCATCCAGGGCTTGGTTCTGGGCCACAGGCCTTGACGTTTGGCACTGAGGGGCATGTATCACAGGGGTTAAGGGTTTGGGTCAGTCCTCTTCAGAGGGCATGGATGGCCCCTGAGGCGGCCATTTGGCATGCCACAAGGCCTTCCGGGACATGTTCTAGAAGCATTCCTCATGGAAGGAACTGGCGAGGCCAGCTGGTCTCCACTGCAGCCCTCTCCTCCACTGAGACTCTGCTCTGTCATGTTCCCAGGTTGCAGGGCAGGGTAGCCAACGCTGCTGGGACACCCATTAATTAGCAGGGGGCGACTGTGCCACACTCTCAAATGTCGGTGCAGGTCCACACTATATCCCCTGTGTCTGTAGCAGCGATATTCTCCTGCAACTCTAGGCTACAAGGCAACACAAGTGCTTATTTGTATACAAAGCAACGGCCAAAGTTCTCTGGGCAATGTACAGGTGAGTTAACATAAATTACAACAACAAGTCATAAAAAACACAAAATAAACACAAGCTAAAACTTAAAGCGAGGTTAAAAATGCACGTAAAAACAAAAAGTCAAATCAGCAGTAAAAGAAAACAGTGCGCAGTGCTAAAAAGCATTAAAATGGTGCTTAAGATGCCTGGAACAACAACAACAACAAAAAGATTTACCCTTGCCGAAAAAAATCCCCCCTATGAAGGGCATTCAGCAGAAGGGGCACCACCGCTGAAAAGGCCTTGTCCCCCCCCCCCCGCCTATTGTTGAAAGACCCATCCAGGCTTGGAGTCAAAATTCTCCTGCGCACAACCTGAACTCAAGCTGTTCTGGGCTGCAAAGCAGGACAAAGCGGCTTCTGGCCCCCCTGCTATTTTGGCCAAGGACTCCCATGACTGCTAGCCAGCATGGTCAGAGCTGAGGTCTGATAAGAGCCCAGGCCAAAGCCTGTGGCGCTCCATGGATTGTCCACTCGTTTTCAACACTGCAAGCAGCACATCACATTAGGACCTGCTGGAACACTCTCCCCTGCAATTCTGGATCGCAGGGCAAAACCTGGAGCAATGGGTAAGGGGGGAACAATAATACCTGGATCACTTTCCCTGCAACCTCCGAGTGCAGGGGAAGGTCAGCAGGCACCAACGAAGACTCTCAGGATAGGGGGGCACCCATCCCTGGCCACAAACTCAGAGGAGTCCCTGATAAACTTCTCAGGAAGGGCTCCCATTCCAGGTTCCCCCGAACAAGGCAGTTGAAAACCACCACCATATGCCTCCGGAAAAAGGGCCTATACTTTGAAAGTCAAAAGCCATCAGAATGGAAATTAGCAGAAAGCAACAGCCTTTCCTTTCCAGCAGGGAAAGATTGCTCCAGATTTTTTTCCGGGAGCTGTGGGGCAAAATCAACTTTGGTAAACCTTTCTGGACTCTCAGCAGCAGCCAGTATCTAACTCTGGCCACCATCTTAATTTCCCACAACACTCTGGGAGCAAAGCTACATCAGGAGCATTGTGGGAAAGTAATAAGTAGCTGGTGCTGCCACTCACCCTACTGGGAATGCCAGTTTTTCTTCCAGGGTCTGTCCTAATTCTGCTCATGGGCAAAACCACCTTCCTCTCAAAACTACTGCACTGGAAGCTGCCAGGTGGGGTGGGAAGCAGAAAATATAAGATGGGGGTTAGTAAAGCCCCCTCATGCCTGGGCTTTTATTTTCTCAGTTCGAGTCCCGAGACTCTTACTCTGAAGTACCCCCCACCTGTTTCCACCCCTCCCTTTTTTGTGGGGCAAGGGAGGGGAGAATTAATGCAAAGTTGCTTTAAATTAGAGCGCGCGCGCGCACACACACACACACTAATAATAATGATAATAAAAAATCCTGACACAGAGAGAACAACTCTGGCCGGCTGCTGCTGGTGGGTCTTGGCAGCCTCTGGAAACTGATGCAATCAGCCGTGATTAACAGTGGGGAGAGGCCTGGTTTGACAGCACTCCCCCACCTGTGTTTGCCATTGTGTTCCTGTTAGCTGTTTGCAGGTGTTTGCTGGCGCCAGGCTGTCTGAGCTCCCCGTCTCTGCTCCTTCCCCCGCCCCTCCCTGCCTGCTGATCTCTGCCTCTCCATTTCCAAGTCCATTCAATGCGCTCTCTCTCTCTCTCTCTCTCTCTCATATTCACCCGTCTGCAAACAAGGCTTGAACAGAAAGGCCGAGCGCGGCAGCCCCCCCCCCCCCGCCGCCAACTCTTCTCTCTCTTTCTAGCACTTAAGAGCCTCATTCCAAAAGCCATCAATTACTCCAGAAACACAAAATCCTTTGCAAATTCTTGTCTCTTGTTGCATTTGATGTCCCTGCAAGGGTTTCGTTCTGTTTCTGTGCTGGGGAGTTTTATGGGGGGGGTGTAGAGGGGGGAATGCAGAGGCGTCTTTCCTTTGGTCCCCCCCCCCCCAACGCGTGCGCGCACACACCTTCCCCTGTAAAGGCTTTTCTTTAGTTCGGGCCAAAGGAACTTTTTTTAACGTGAAATAATTGAAAGAATTTCATCTCCTCCCCCAGCCCAGCCGCCATCCCACCCTTTTCCTTCTTCCTTTTCCCTTCCCATCAAATCTTTAGAGAGGAAGGGGGGGGGTGCGATCAGGGTGCATCCAGTTTCCACGTGCAGGAGAATCTGTTTAATCGCTCTTTAAAGACTGCTGGGGAGGGGGGGGGATGTGGCCGAGCCCAGCCCTTAAGTGATTTTAAACAATTTCCCAGAAAATCGAAAGGGGGGTTGTGTCAAATCGGGTTGCTAATATGCCCCCCCCTTCTTGGCAGGGCTGTTGTGTCTTTAACAGCTGCGGCAGCCGCACTTCCAAGGAAGAAATGACTTTTACACAGCGGTGCATCTCCACGTATGGCGGGGGGCGGCGGCGGGGGGGCTTGTTAAGCTTCTTGCCCGAAGTGGGGTGGAAGTAGGAACGGCCACCCTCCCGGGACAGGAAGGCTTCACTTGGATACTCCGAGGTGTAGTGGAGTAGTTAAGTTGCCTCCCCGCTCCCGGACAGAGGATTGGCGATGAGTGCAAAGACCTGAGTTTGAATTCTCCGTCGGCCATGGGACTTGGGGGTTGTCCTAACCATACAATGTTCCCAGAAGCTTCTCTAGGGGGAGAAAGTATAGAAGTGTAATTAATAATATAGGCGGGAAAGGGGGGATCTTGGCCGGCCCTATCCGACAACTATCTGTCTAAATACAAAACGATTTTTTCCGTTTCCAGAAGATACTGGGCCTCTGGAAGGAGGAAGGAGGTCTTCATGTGGGAACTGGGTGAAATCTGGGTGGCAGGGCACTGGGCATGTGCCCAGGTGTGCTCAGCTCTCCTAGCCACTGGTTTTGGTCTCCATAGACAAGCTTTTACTTTGCTCTGGCCTAACAGGTGATAATAGAAATCTTGCAAACATTAAATTTCACTCGCCTACTCCATCAGTAAAACAGGAGTCTTTCTTTTTTCTTTTAAAGAGTGAGTTGTAATGTCAGGGTAGCAAAATGTACCATTTGATCAAAAGCTTAATTCCTTGATAGTATGTTGGGGACATGTGTGCTGTTTTGTGACCTGTGCATACAGAATGTGCACGACTCTGCACCTGGCACATTGAACCTATGCATATTTGAGTCCTTCTTTTGAACTGTTGGCACATTAGACGGGCTTGGATTATAATAGATTGATAGCAGTGGCCTTTTATGACATGATGGTTTGCATCTTTTACGTGCATTAGAATTTTGCACCTGTGGGAATGCTCGCCTCTGCTTAAACATAATTTTATATGCCCATGCTTTCATATACAGAGGGCACTTTTATTTGATTTGCACGCTAAATTTCTGCCAAGAAAAATGTTGCTCAAGTGCCCTGTTTACAAATAAAACTTGATTACAGCAATAATAGAATAAATGCCTTTAAACACAATTAAAACTGCGACAACAGAATGAAAACTGCCAAGAGCTACTGATGGGACCCCCTGGAGGAGAGACATCAAACCTCTTTCAGCCCATGGATTGAATTCCAGTTTGGGGGAACTCTGGGGCCCATGCTCCAGTGGTGGGTGGGGCCATTACAACAGGAAAAACATGTTAGTCTGATAGAATGGGGCAAAACTGCACGACAGATGGAAACCATGGGCCAGGAGAAGGGCCAGGAGAGCCATTTCAAGACCCTGGACTGGGAGGACTGGTTTGGGAGCCTGCGGCTCTGCACCCTTGCCTTCAAGGAATGGGCCCATCAGTTGTAACTGTTCCTAACGATCTTCACAGCATGTTTACTTTCCAAAGACATCTTTTGCCTTCCCACTGCAACCAACCTGTCAAGTAGGCTACTCTTATTTGTATTTCACCTCTGTGGGATTGAGAGAGAGAGAGAGAGAGAGAGAGAGAGAACATTATCCAATGCTGCATGGCATGGTGAACTTTTGGACGTGTAGTAGCATCACGGAATAATAGAGTTAGAAGGAGTCAAGCTAGTTGTGGGACCACTATTGTCACAGGTAAAATAAGCTGTGGTGACAACAGTCTAATATTTACTGATCGATTTAAAATCAATAATAAATAGTTGGGGAGAACTAAAAGGCAATCTGGGGACCATCATCATAATTTAGGAAGCAATGAGAAATGAGCGAGGGTGCATGTGGACACCAGGGCTGGCTGGTGACCCCTATGTCAGTGGCTCCTTATCCATTGCAGCTTTTATTCTGAGCTTTATCGGAGCTATTCATAGTGCTCTACAGTGTTGATCTTATAGGGGATGTTCTCTGCCATGGATAGCTCCTGCAAAGCGTGGCTTAAAAGCTGTAATGGATAAGGAGCCCCTAGCTTCCCCAGGATGCTAAATGAGCTTCCCGCCCACAGCATAGTCCTCCAGCACAGCACAGCCTGTGACCTTCTGAAAGCTAAGCATGTGCCTCTTCCACTGTATAGTCCCTCCCTCTGACCATCTTACTGAAGATGGAAAGGTGGGAGATGGACAGATCAATCCACCCAATCAAGGTACAGAACTTCAGGGCTGGAGTCCCAGCCCAAGCAGGATGCAGATGGCCACCCCCTTCAGTTCCATTTGGCCCTCGGGCTGAAGCAGGCTCAGTTCCCAGCTCTCAGGCTCCCCTTATCTCTTCATGAGCTTTGAAGAATTCATTAAAAAAAACCACTAGGTTTAAATGCTGTGTGGAGATACCAACTGTGGGGAGCCACGTAAGCAATTTAGTTGGAGCCTCTGCTTCAGGGTGTTTCGCTGCTTGACTTTTCAGGTAGTCGTCGTGGCTTAACCAGCTTTGGGAGTGCAGTTCAGGGAGCCTAAGAAGGCTGGCTCTTTTGTAGGGTATCTGCCAGGCACCTCTTTCCTTCACTGCTTCAATTCTACTCTCCACCCTGCATTCCCACCCAACTCTCATCTCAGGTATGTTCTTCTCTCCCAGACAACCCCCCCACCCCCGAGGTGGCCAGACCTTTTGGCTGGCCACCTTGTGACTTTTTGGCCACCTCGGACACAATGGACACAATTTCCAAATGACTACAAAACAGTCAGCTCTAATCTTATCTCAGTAATAAAGTGCCCTGCGAAATGGGGACTTCCTTTGCATTTTCCCAAAACCTGGAGGGACAATTGGTTTGAGAGTGAAAAGATAACCATGACCAAGCAGGCTGCAAACAATTGGCATATTGGATGCCTGTGCAATCATTCGCCTGAATGCAGCACGTTCTGGCCCACAGCTGACGAACTTGCTCCTTCTCATCTGAGCATCTGTTTGTGCCATTTCCTAGCTTGCCAACATTCAAGAACGTAACTCTTCTTAGGAAAAATCATCAGCTCAGATCTTGATTTATGCCTAAGGCCCATTCGGTGATGGGAATCCTTTCAAATAAATAAAAGAGCATTTTTGTTTTTGTTCTAAAGGAAATGAGGGGTCTAGTGAGTTTTAGGAAATGGTTTCATTTGCATTAGGAAATGTGATAAATCTCACTAGCTGAATCTTGAGTCCTGCTGGGATAGTCCATAGTTGCCTAACCGCTAACCCTGAAGGTTGAAAAACTTCCAGGGCTAAAACAAATGAGATTCAGAATATCCTTGGGCAGAGGCTTCTCTTCAAAACCCACCACTTTACTGAAATGTCTGCTTCTGGATTTTGTGGGATTACGATGGGCTCCTTTGCATGTAGTTCCCCCCCTCCCGCTTTTCGTTTTCTTTAACTGACTTTCTGTATGTTCCATTGTACAACCACTAGGTGGTGCTGCAGTATAGCAGAATTACACAATTTACTACCTTCTTACTCCAGTTCATTTCACTATTCGCTGATAAAAGCACTCTTTCCTAGAAAGGAAAAGAAGCCATAGAAATGCTTGGAAAGCACCACAGAGACCCTAGAGGAGGAGGAGGAGCTCATGTACCACACCTGCAAACTATTGTGGATCATGTGGGTTGGCCATAGACTTCCTAAGTTTTTAAATTTATCTTTGAAGCAGCAATGGCAGGAGGGCATCTTAGGATTTGTCCAGAACAGGGACATGGAGATATATTTGTTTAAATTATGCATTTCTTTGCATATTTTCCTCAACAAGGTGAAAAGCAGCTTTTTAAACTTTTAGGTAAAAGAGAAAGCAACAGGAGTTCGATTTCCTTTTTTATTTTCTTCACATATACAAATACATAGAAGAAAATAGAGAATAAAAAAGCTATTAAAAACTAATCTAAACAGAACAAGGAGTTCTGCTTCCTGTAGCCCCTCTTGATCTGGACTGGTCTTCTCAGTTGCTAACTTCCAAATGATTTGTTAACTTTTCTGCCAAGATTTAAAAATGTGTTCACAGCCACACTGGGAGGCCTAGGGAGGCCTGAGCCACGGAATGGCTAGACTGAGTCCCGTGATACCAAACCATGCAGAGCTGTGTGCTAACGATGGTTTAGAGACCAAATCATCCTGTGAGCATCTAGATAGACATGACTGCAGAACCGTTTCATTTCCAGCTGCCCAGCGCTGATCCCACTGCTGGCCTTAACAAGTGGGGTCCAAGGTGGCCATCAGTGGTGGGCCGTACTGGGCCACTGGGATGCCGGCAGCAGACCCACACTGCCATATTCTGGTGCCAGGGTCTGGCTTCCAGATTGTGTTTGGGACAGATCCAAGTAGCGCAGCCTGCAAGGTCACACGGGGCTTCTCATGGGGAAGACTGCGAATATGAGCGTAGCGTTTAGGGGGCTTCTTCGAGAAGCAAGAGGGCCTTCATGCTAGCCGCCTGTGGATGCTGCGAAAAACGCCACTGCGTCCTCCTAAAGGGAGGCAGGCCCCTCTCCAGGCTTGGCTAGGCTGCTCGTTCAGGGTGGGATGGTGCACAGATGTCCTGCCTGCCTATCGCACCTTGTCCCGTTGCCTTCCTTCCGGAGGCCTTCCATTCGCATGCTTGTTTCCATCCCTGCCTTGTATTTTCGCAGTGGCCCTGTGGGATCAGTTAGGCCGCATGACCGGCCCGGGGCAGCCGCATTCCATGCCTGAAGGGGGACTTGGATTCGGGTCTTCCTGGACTCTGACCACTACTCTGCATTGCCTCTAGGGCAGGGGACTGCTCCTAGCTCGGGCAATGTAAAGCATTCCCACTTACTGAGCTGGGAAAAACAAGAAGAACAGGAACCTGGCTTTGCCTGGCCGCGTGGGGGCCAGGAGAGTTGCAGTGCGGGCCGTCTCTGGTGCTCTCTCTGTTTCAAGGGTGTCCTGCATTGTTAGGTGAGGCCAGTGATTCTGCTTTCCATCACAGATACCACCCTTCTGCAAAGCTTCCACAGCCATTTGCGAAAGATGTGCAAATGAGATACAGTCATGGACAGGGAATGTGTGGCCCTTCAGATGGTGTTGGACTGCAATTCCTATCAGCGCTCAGCATGGGCCATGCTGGCTGGGGCTGATGTGAGTTGCAGTCCCTCTATATCAGAAGAGCCTTGTGTCCCCTACCCCTGGGGAACATTTGTTTATCATTTATCTGGAATACAAGAGCTTGCAAATAGGCCATTGGTATTCTTCTGCCTGGAACAGGTTTTGTTGCTCCAGCCTCGTTCAACCAATAATCAGGGCTTTGTGTCCCGCAACTTGAAGCTGAAGCTATCGCACCAGATGTGTTATTTGCTTAAAAAACTAAATTGGTGTGGAAAAGTGGTCTTGGCCAAGATCTCTCCAATAGTGCCCTGGTCTTTAAGTTGTTCACATCTGTTCCACATACAGATCCATCCTGTATCATGTCTGTATCTCCAAGCAGACATGATGCAAACTTTGGCTCAAATAGAGCTTTGTAGGGACTAACCCCAAGTAGTGGAACTTCCTCCTTTCAAAAAGCCAAAAGGTCACCCTAAAATGAAATTAGCACATTCAAATTCAACCTTTGGGGATGGAGCAGGAGGTGGGAGGAATTCAGAAAAGTGCTTCTTGCTGTCTGATTTTCCCACCATGAAATGCAAATCTTCAGTGTCAAGCCTGTTATTTGAACAGCAGCATCGACATCGAAGGTCGCCGCCATCTACATTCCATGATCGAATCTTTCCCTTGAGTTTGATGATGGATTTTGCTTTTGCCAAACCAAGATGTTCATCCAGGAGACAAAAAGGAACTTCTGCATCTGATGAGGAAGCACCGTCACACTCGGCAGGCTAAGCATAATAGAAAACTGGAGGGTTTTTTGTAAATAAATGATCCAGTTCCCCTTCAGCACTTTGCCAGCATTGCATTTTCATCTTCCCTCATCGGCCCAGTTCTGGTTTTGAATTGGTGCCGGCCTTCTCCTTCCCCCACCCCTCCTGCATTTACACCAAAACATCACCATACGTTCCAAGTGTGAGATTTGAGTTCTTGCATTATGAACTTTGATGCGCACAGGAATCTGAAACAATTTCAAGAGGGGTAGTAGCCACATTAGCTTATTTCAGAAAAGCAAGCAAGAAGGATCCCTTAAATGCTATGATGCATTGATGAAGAAAGACAAATGCTGTCTTTCAAAACGCCACACAGCTCTCTGAGAAAGTGGAAAAGAGCTTTTAGCGAGAGGGGAGATGCTGAGGGTTGCCATTTTGAGCAGGAATTCAGATGCCTGGAGTGTTGTGCTTGTATTTCATTCCACTTCCACCTTTTTCTTGACATGACAACATAAGAAGAGCCCTGATGGATCAGACCAAGGTAAAGATGTACGGATTTTGTTAAATCCATTCTATCTGTATTTCCCAGATTGCAGGCATCTTCTCCTCTGTCATGCATGCATGGATAGATTCTGAGTCCCTCCCTCCCCTACTCCAAGTTTCAGTATACCACATAAAAAGGCCACCATATTTAGGAGCCTTTCCATGGTATGTAACATTTTGCAGATTTTTTTTTTAGCTCAACGTACAATCAATGAGCGGGATGCGCACACACAAATATTGCTATGCAGCAGAGGCGGAAGAGGGACCGGTGACGCATCAGATGCTGCCATTCTGAAATAGTCCATATCTTAGTCCAGCAAATTTTGTACAACTGTATTTGTGTACAGTCCTGGGAAGTTACAAGCTACTCTGTAGAATCTGTATAATTCAGAAAAAAATCACTCCACTTTGGAATCCATGGATGAGAGTCATAGAAATCATTTGGACCCAGTGCCGATTTCTCCAGATTTCTAGTCCAAAGGCCTGTGGAGTTCAGCATTCTGGCCCAACAGTGGCAAACCAGATGTCCCAATGAGAAGTCCACAAGCAGGTTGCAAATGCAGTCGCATCTCCTGCCCGTATTCCCCAGGAAACAGTCCTGGGAGGCCCACTGCTCTGGATGTGGAGGCAATCCACAGCCATCACAGCATGTAGCCGCAATGGCCTTCTTCCCATGAACTGGTCGGAATGGTGCTGCTGTCGGCTCCCTTCCGATGCAGCCTTCCTCCAGCTGGGGTCCTGCCAATGTGTTGGAGCACAACTCCCAGCCAGCCTCTCCTCTGACCCCGAGATTAATTGCCTTTCACCTGAGCTGACCTACCTCAGCAGGCCTGCAAGCTTCTTTCATCTGGGAGGGACGCGATAGCCATGTTGCAGACTCATTCCTTCCCAGGCGCACTGCTGGTTGTTTTGCGCATCTGGAATCCTGCGTCTTCCCCCTGAGCATCACTGCGCCTCAAGCAGACATCCATCCTGTGGCCTGTCCCAGTGAGCTTGCTTTTGTTGGAGAGGCATATTTGCTGGCTGAGACAGGAGCATCGTAAACTTGTTCAGATAGTGTCTGTCTCCTCACAACCCTCTTTCCCCCCCCCATTTTTGGCACTGATGCTCCGCCAAGGGACACAGCCCTGCTTCTTCGCAGTTCTTCACCCAGAACAGAAGATCATGGCCTTTCTTGTGGATCAGCCGGGTGGGGCTCAGGCCCCAGTGCAGGCCTAGTGTGCATACGGTCCCAGGTTCAAGACCTGACATCTCCAGTGTTCTTGAAAAAGGAGTCAGTACCAGGTGATGGGAAAGATGCTCTCAGAGAGCTGCTCCCAGTCAGAGGCGGCCGTGCTGGATCAGATGGACAAAGAAGAAGACACAGTATTAGAGGGGCCCCGTGTCCTCCTTTATGGAGGGCCTTCCTCTGTTTGAAGGGCTGGCCTGGCTAACTCCATCTTCCAGGGGAGGAACCATCTGAGCTTCGTGACGCTGCACACCCGGGGAAGCAGACGAAATGCAAGTCCCCAGCCTCATTTGATCCATGCGATGGTGATACAGAGGGGCATTTCTGCTTAGGTCACCATTATTTATGTGCTTGCACCTACAGCTACAGGGTGCCATATGCACATCATTTTATGCAGAGTGCGCCCTCGTCTGCCCACCGGTCAGCTCCTGCACTGGCTTGCAGCTGACTGCTCAGGAGCAGCCACCCACCTGCTCGAGGCGCCAGGAAAACCCGCTGGCCTGGCCTGCCTCTTTGAGCGCTTCCTCACTGAGGACTGGAGGCGACTGGAAGTCTTTCCAGCCTCTGCCTCCTGCTCTTTGCTTGGAAAATGCGAGACTCCTAAAGGCGCCAGCCTCTGAGCCTGAACACCCTCAGGCCCCTGTGAAAAAGAGGGAAGGATTCCAACCATGAAAAGAATCCATGCATTCTGGAAGGGGAACATGTCCTGAAAGATTGTTGGGATGAGTTTTTCTATCTGTGACACGTGTCCTATGCTCTTGGGTGGGGCGGGGGACACCACAGCAGAATTTTAAAGATTTATTTTAATTGGATTTTTAATTTTACATGTTTCTATTTGAGTTGTATTTTTTGGTTGTATTCTAGATGAAAAGTTTATTTATTTCTTTTTTGAAGACTGACACCCTGACTTCCCACCAGGCACGTAGCGCCATTGGATGGGCAAGGCAGACAGGAGTCGCTAGGGAATTGCAGGATTGTTTATTTGCCCAGGGCCCAGTGTGTGGCTATTGCATTGTATTGTCGCCCAAGTGGGGGCTATTGCAGCAGCATACGAATTGAAAAAATAAACAAATATGCTGTCTAAACATGCATCCTGCACCCTCCCTAATCAACTTTGGGCCCCTGTGAGTCTTGCATCGTACACAAAGTGTAATTCTTTGTCACCATCTAGTGGACAGAACAAGTAGTTGCCTCCAGGTTGGGTTGCGCGCTTGCTCTCTCTCTCTCTCTCTCTCTCTCTGAAATTTTATCAGGATTCAGTCCCATTTCCATACATCCAAATCTAATGTGCTCATCGTCATGGTCTATCACCAGCACCGAAGCCAATCAGCCGCTCGTTCAATGACTTTCTGCATGTGAACCAACGAAGAGGTGCCCTCTTTCTGCTCAAGGTCTTGGGTGAATCATCCAAACATCATCTGGCGATGGCTCTCCTGGCAAGTAGAGCCTCACTGCCTGGACCAGCTCTTGCCTGACGACAAACCCTTCCGGACAGGAAGAGCTATAAAGGACGAGCGATGGAGTCTTCCTGGCTCTCACCTGGCCCTCAGCGCTGCCTCCTGGCTCACCTCTTCCTTTCCGCCCCCCCAGGGGTGGCTGCTTATGGGTGGGGTGGCAGGAAGAGCACAGCGGAGGACAATATTTTGCCAAAATAATTGCACATGCTAATTTTTGTGCATAGATGCAAATATGGAAACGAGTATGGTCACCTTAAGAGAAACACAGTCCATCTCCCCGTTGCAGAGGAGCCGCTCCCAGGGACCTGCCATTGTCCTGCCTGCCAGTGAGTGACAGGCCTTAAACCTGGGCTGGGCCTGAGTGTCCTTCAAAGAGAGGACTGTCCTGTGCCGAGGACGATGCCTGGCCCTAACCCCAACCCTGCCCACAGGCTCCCACGGGTGACCAAAACAGGCAAAGTAATGGGGCCACAATCGTCTGCCAGCTCTGCGCTGAACCCGGCTCCTTTCCCATAGCTGCTTCCAAGCAAACCGACTTCCATCCTTCCCGGCTGGCTGGCTGCATCCCTCTCTGGTAACCACGGTTACATGGGCCAGGCAATTAATTGCCCCTTCAGCCTGCAGCTGTGGGCATCGTTAACACAGTGGAGGCGGCGGGAGAGGAATTAGAGATAATTATAAGCTGGGTGGCGCCCCAGCTGCAGAGGGGAAGCCCCACCCAGGCGAGAGCGGCCTTCCAGCTCACGGCCAGCCGCTTCCCGAAGTTCCTTGGGGAAAGGCTGTTCGTGCCCCTTTCCCCACCTGCCGGCGGAGGGGCTGCTCCTGCGGGGACTCTCCCTGCTTACGTGGAAGGTAAGCCCGGCCTTCTCACTCTGTGTGCAATCAGTACAGGGGCCCAGATGGTTTCTGAGGCTTTTGACCCCATATGTCCTTCCCTTCCCACTGGCTCCCACTTGAATCTTGCTGTCTGAGGGGTCCCCCCCAGTGAAATCAGATGCCCCCCTCTCCGGGCCACACACCCCCTGTTACAAATAGCCTCCTTAAATGCACTCCCAAAGAGAGACTTTAGAGCATATGTAAATGAGCATAGACAGAGCTGTGTTTTTTTCCTGTGGACCTAAGCCCAGGTTCCTTGTGGTCCCTCGCACTGTCTTGGACAGGGTGGAGGTCCGACCCACCGCAGGGTTCCTTAGAGCTCCTCAGTCCGCTTCCGCCTTCTCCAACCTGATGCCCTCCAGGTGGGCTGGGTCCCCCCCCCGCCCCCCACTGATGCTGGCTGGGGACAATGTACAATGGAGCACATTGGTGGAAACCAGCCCTTTTCAAGTTTGAGTAGGTGGGGGCTGAGCTGGTAGGAACTGACCAAGAAAGAGATCTTGGGGTTTTGGAGGACAGCTTGATACAGTTGTGAAGCTGCAGAGAAAAAGGCAAACTCTGTACTGGGCAGCCCTGGGACAGGCACTGAAAGCAAAGCTGCTGGGATCGTACTTTCCTGGTAAACATCTTTGAAACAACCGTCCTTGGGTTTCCGTGTACAGTTCTGGTCACTGCTCTGCAAGGGGGGAAGCAGAGTTGGGAAAGGGGTGCGAACGAGCAACGCAAATGACCAAAGGGCTGGAGAAGGCTCAAGGGGGCTCCAAAAGCAGGCTGGGACCCGTGCCACACTGCAGGGTTCTGGGGAGACAGGGAAGCCCCTCTTACACTGCTCAGAGGACACGGCGCTCTGTGTGCTGCGGGCATCGTGAGGCCCATCATATGGCATGTGCTCCGCATGCATGCGTGTGCGGGAGCCACTGTGGCTCCAGTGATTGGGCAAACCCAGCCGGCGTCTTATTTATTTATTTAGCATATTTGTATGCCGCCCCCTTGCAAACAAGCCTCGGGGCGGCTAACAACATAGGAAAATACCATTTAAAAACAATACACGATTTAAAACTGGCCCATCTCAAGGTCTAAAAAATAAAAATATATAAATATAACAATAAATAACAATATAAAATTAATAATTTAACCATTAAAGTATTTCTTAAATAAAAAGGTCTTCAACTTGACTGGGCCAGGTTGTCCAAGGTATAATACGTACCTTACATGTTGCCATTTTGCTGTGTCCAAGGTACAATACCTTCAATGTCGCTGAGATTTTGCAGTGCAATTTTATTTCCTTTTTTTAAAAAACATGCTCGGTGTTGTGCAGTGCAATGTTATTTACGGCCCTCAAGGAAGGAAATTGCTTTCTGAGATGCCTCAGGTTTATTAAAACCTTTTCTGGCACCTGAGAAGATTTTCTCTTCTGTTTTCGCATGCACGTGCTCCCCGCCAGACACCACATGTAGCCGTGACTGGTTTTTGCTTCCTGATTGCAACCTCTCTGCACACACTGAGCCAGGGTGGCCGCTTCTGAATTGCCCCAAAAAGAGGAAACGCAGAAAAAATGAGAAAGGGGGAATGTGGGCAGCATTTGCATGTGTTTGGTTCGTGCGTATGCAGAGACGCAAAGAGAAAAATAATCACCATTTAAATTTAAATCGCCATTTAAATTTAGGTACAGTCAACCTTGTGATGTGGAAGATGATGAACCCCCCCCCCCAGTGTGTGGGGCTTCCTGCTGGTGGGCCGCTTCAGAGCCCCTGACCTGCTCCCCCTCCTTGGGGTTCTCCAGCTTTCAGGCTCTGCTCAAGATCGCACCTGGCCACCTGAAGGGGCTGCTGTGTGCGTAAAGGGCTTCACCTGTGGCAGTGTGGCTTCTGGGACTCCCCTCTCGAGTCCTTAAATGTGTTGCAGCGGCTTTCATGGAGATGGATTTTACTTGCGTTTTGTTCTTTTGTGACCGGAACAATTGCGTACCACCTTAAAATCCCGGTTGGATGAACCGCAGTGTGCGTGTCTGTGTGCACCCTCTTTTCTTTATCCTATTTGGAATGCAGGAGATTCACACACACACACACACACACACACACACACACGTGTAATAGAAACAACTAGGACTGACTAAAAAGATGTGGCCACTCCATGCTCCACATTGTTGACCCTACGCAGAGTGAGGCCAGCGGTGCACTTACACATAGTGTGGGATTCCAGCTGCCATCAGCCCCAGCCAGCAAGGCCAATGGCCAGGGATGCTGGGAGCTGAAGTCCCACAACACCCCCAAAGCTGCAGGTTCCCCAGCCTAGCACTAAGCAGTGATTGTGGAAGCTTCTGAGTGAACACGGGGGACCCCTTGCCGAATTCTGACCAAGGTGCAGCTTGCAGCGATGGGGCGGAGGACCAATTCCAGGGGCACCTGGTCCATGAGCCACCAGCAAGGGCCTACCTGAACTCCAGCCCCGTCCTAGTTCTCCCTGGTTTTCATGTGCATTGCTGGGATCATTTGGGCTCCCGGAAAAGACCGGCATGGCTGGACAAGTGGCTTCCACGCGATTTCTTGGTCTCCTCCTCCCCCCTGTGGTCAAAGGGGACAAGTGCAGATACAGCAAAATATGGAAGAAAGGCTGGCAGAGAACTGATCATTGAATGGCCTCCCCAAGGGAGATTAAACATCTCGCTACCAAGCAGCGACATTCACGCATTTCAAAATGCCAACGCAACCTATCCGCAAACATAGCTGTACCCCTTCTACTCCCTCACAGGGTGGTTCCAGGGAACATAGAAATAGCTATGATAATTGTATGTCTAATGTATAGACTTGGTATATTACAGACTGTGTCTTACAAAAGGAAGACCAGAGCAGCCTTCCTTGACCTAGTGCTTTCTAGACTTTTGGACTACAACTCCCAGCATCCCTGTCCACTGAACATTAGAGCATAAGAAAAGCCATGCTGGGCCAGACCCAAGGTCCATCCAGGCCATCGCTCCGGACGCACAGTGGCAAACCAGCTGCCCACAGGATCCTCAAGCGGGATGGGTGCAAGGCCTCCCCCTGCCCAAGCTCCACAGCAAGTGGGGCAGGCAGGCACAGCCGGCAAGGCTAGTAGCCATGGTCTGTCCTTCTGTGCACCTGCCCAATCCCTTTTTAAAGCCATCCGGATTGGCGGCCAGCACCACTTCCATGGCAGCGATTTCCATTATTTAGCTATGCGCTGTGTGAAGAAGCCCTTCCTTTCGTCTGTCCTAAACTTCCCCCCAGTCGGCTTCATGGAATGACTCCGGGTTGGAGTGTTATGGGAGAGGGAGGAAGATGTCTCCCTCCCGACTTTCTCTGCTCCGTGCATGATTCTGAGCAGCCCCACGACGTCTCCCCTGAATCGCCCTAAGCTGCACAGACTCAGTGGCTGTGGCCACTCCTCACAGGGGAGCTGCTCCAGCCCCCGGGTCATTTTTTTGCCCTTCTCTGTACTTTCCCCAACTCAACAATGCCCTTTTTCAGGTCAGGCGACCAGAACCGAACACAATATTCCCAGTAGGGTTGCACCAAAGATTTGCATAATGACAGTGAGACTTTATTTATTTATATTTATTGCAAACATTTGTATCCCGTCCTTCTGACAAGCGCTCAGGATGGCTTACATAGTATAAAATTAGAGTAATACAATCATAAGACCACAAGTATTAAGACCATAAAAAACTGAACACGTGTTCAGGAAGGAAAAAAATAGAAAATAGATTTTGGCAGTTCTGTTTTCTCCTCTGTTCCTAGTTATTCCCTATTGGCTTGGGGTGATGGGGATTGCAGTGCTGTGCCTCTAGAGGGCACCAGGTTGGGGAAAGCTGGAGTGGTGTGGTCTCCACTCATGGGATGTTACCTTGGATCCTTTCAGAATGCGGGAAGGGCTCCAATGACCCCACCCATGTATTCAAGGAAGATGGGTGGGCTTCCAGGCACTGGCCCTACTAACCCTTTGGCCAGGGGACACATGCTCTGCAATTGGTACAGAGATACTGACAGATGCATGGAGACCCCCGAGGAGAAGGGAAAACACATGACTGCAGGACCCCGCTTTCCCCACCATCTGTGATGTGCGTCTGTTCCTTCCTCTTGCCAGGTTCACTCTCCCTGTTGTCTGCTCTCTTCTCTTTCTCCCCCCAAAACAGTTCTTTGCTCAGCTGTACAACCTCACCTTCTCTGGCTTGGGGCCCTCCAGACATCTGGGACTACAATGCACATTTTTCCTGAACCAAGGCCCTGCAGGCTGGGGCTGATGGCCATTGAAGTCCAAGAGCACGTGGGAGGGACCAGGTTGCAGAAGAGCCACCATTGGTGTTCAAGAGGAAAGAACTTGGACTTCTGTGATGTCACACTCATGGGATTCTTCAAGGTGAACCTGCGGATGGCACAGGGCATCACCTTGCTCCAGTTGTGAAGGTGGTGGATTGATTCCCACACGGCAGGTCAATGGAGCCACATCGCAAGAACTCTATGGTGAGACTTGATTGCTCAGAACATCTCTGAATTGTACTCCATCTTCTAGCCTTCCCCTTACTGCTATTTTCACTTTTAATTATTATGGTTTATTAGACTTTTATGCTACCCAGTAGTCAAAGTTTTAATGAAACTTTCGATTTTCAAACAGATGGCTTTAGGCATAACAAATGGATAAATGTATGGATATTTGGGGTGCCTTCATCAAAGCATTTTCTTAATTCTTGTTATTAATGTTAGTAAATTGTAGGATACGCAATATAAACTTAATCTGAGCTATGGATCTTTTTCTTTTCCTTAAATATTGAACCTAACAAAGATTAGTAAAATTCTGAAAGTTCACTATGAACTGAACTTAAGCTTGGAGAAATGAGAAACAGCAAGAAACTGACATTTCTGGATCCATCCATCCTCATTTCTCTCCTCTCTGCCTTCTTTCAATATATGTCTTTCTGTGAATTTCAATAAGATCAAACCAAAATAAGAAACCTGACAAGAAAAAGAAATAAAAACCAAAATGCAGCTTTCGACATGCAATTTGAATAGACAGATTGGAGTAGATACCCATCCATGTTGTGCCAAAAGAGGGAGATAGTCCTATCCATAAACACAAGCAGATCAGATACCCATGAATCCCTGCATGCACAGGTAACACCTAAATGCTGCCTGTTCAAAAGTGGGAAGCATCATTGATAGAGCATCCTTTTACCCTCGGCCAGATGCATGGGAGCCCCCAGATGTGGAGGCTTAGGAGCATGCGGCCAGGCTGCAAGGCACATCTCTGCTCCACAGCCCCTGCATTTTATCTGGAGGGCTACTTTCAGGCATCTTGATTCAGGGCCAGGGAGGGGCAAAGAAGGTGTCTGGGGCACCAGATGGAACTGGTGCAGCTCCACAGCCCGGCTCGGTCCTTCCCGGTCCTTGCAAGGCCCAGTTGTCTCCATGGAGGGAGGAAACCAGCATGCGTCTTCCCAAGCAGCTGTGAAGGGGAGCAACTCATCCTTCCAAGGTCCTGGGCTGGGAGGTTGTGAGATCGCACCCTCGGTCCACCTCAATTCCTACCGTTCGATTTATTTACAAATACCCCAGCAGGGGGTGGCTGGAGGCGGGTGGCACAGCACACAGCAGCCCGCCGGTGTGCCTCTCCTCGCTGCTCCCCGAAGTCCACGTGCTTTATTCTGCCTGCCAGGTGCAAGAAACAGCGGGACGGCTACCCTCTGGGGAGCAAGAGGCAGTCGAGATCAACTGCAAGGACATCACTTGCATCCAGGTGCGCAACGTTCGCCCTTCCCTTCTGCATCTCTCTTCAGTCATTGCATCGCTGTTTGCTTCTGGCTTAGGGGCTTCTCTACACAAGCCGTCTGTTGGGTGTGCACAGTCCCCTCTGTCACAGGCGTTTGCAGGCCTTTCACAACCTTATCATCCTCCAGGGCCTTTTCCATGTGTGCATCATCATCATCATCATCAATATCCTGCAGTTAGAGGTTTCACACCCCTAGTTTAAAGTGCGCAGTTTTGCATGTCCAAAGGTCTCCAGATGGTGCCACAAAGACCACACAGACCAGCTAAGCGCAATGCAGAGTTCCGCTCCTCATCGAGGCTCAGAAGGACTAGCCTGTGACTCAGAACAGCGCAGGCAACTGCAACAAAACCGATAATAGCAAAGAATTGGAAGGGCGGTGGGAGAACAGTATAAGGCAGTCTATGCTGAAGGAACTGAGCATTTAGGTTAGGCTGTGGAAAGTGCCTAGCCCTTTTTGAGGATAGGACTCATTTAGGCAAGGACTGGACCCGCAATCAGCCAATCGACAGGAGGGCATGCACACAAAGGCAGGGCAAGGAACTTAGGAAAGTGAGCCAAGCCACATATACACATGGCCTGGCCTGGGAATGTAGCATCTGAAAAACGTGGATCCATTGTATGGATTAGGAACCCTGGAATGAGTGGACAATGTGCCCAGGACAAGCCACTGAAGCTGTGGCCATGCCCTCGAGTCCCAACCACCCATAGCCCCGGACAGGGTCCAGCTCAGAAGCTGAGTTCGGGGGGGGGGTCATCAGTGGAACAGCTGCGGTTCTTTGGGCTACCCAAGAGCCCTGCGGTCCTGCTCTGTCCCCCAACAGGATGACTGGGACGTGGAAGAGTTTCTCTCGAAAACGTGCATGGGAATCTTTCTGCATCACCCAGCCTTCAAGATTTTGCTGGCCAGCTTCATCATCATCAACGCAATCACCATCGCTCTACGGACAGATCCCATGCTGGAAGAGGTTGGTTTGCTGTGCTGGTCAGGGCAGGGTTGCTGGGTCATTTGCTGTGGACGAGAGAGAGCCAGAGCCAGAGCCTGACCCGGACTTGGCGCCCTCTTCCTTTTATGTTTCTCTTCTCTGTGTCTCTGCCCACACCTCTTCTGGGCACCTCCTGATGCACACTGGCATCCAGGCACACCTGTGCTCCAGACACCCAGGTGTGCATTACAGCATGCTCTGAAAGGCCCCTTACTCATTCAATATACAATCACCTTTAATTGTATTGGTTTTATTTATTACATTTCGGCAAGGCTGTATACTGTCACCCTGCCTGTTTAACTTATATGCAGAGCACATCATGAGAAAGGCAGGGCTAGATGAATCACCAGTTGGAATCAAGATTGCTGGGAGAAATATCAACAACCTCAGATATGCAGATGATACCACTCTCATGGCAGAAAGTGAAGAGGAACTAAAGAGCCTCTTGATGCGGGTAAAGGGGGAGAGCGCAAAAGTTGGCTTGAAACTCAACATTAAGAAAACTAAGATCATGGCATCTGGTCCTCTCACTTCCTGGCAAATAGATGGGGAAGAAATGGAGGTAGTGACAGATTTTATTTTCCTGGGCTCCAAGATCACCGCAGATGGGGACTGCAGCCAAGAAATTAAAAGACGCTTGCTTCTGGGGAGGAAAGCTATGGCAAATCTAGATAGCATACTAAAAAGCAGAGACATCACCCTGCCAACAAAAGTGCATATAGTCCAGGCTATGGTTTTCCCAGTTGCAATGTATGGCTGTGAAAGCTGGACAATAAGGAAGGCTGAGCGCAAAAGGATTGAGGCCTTTGAGTTGTGGTGCTGGAGGAGACTCCTGCGAGTCCCTTGGACCGCAAGGCGATCAAACCAGTCAGTCCTAGAGGAGATCAACCCTGACTGCTCTTTAGAAGGCCAGATAGTGAAGATGAAACTCAAATACTTTGGCCACCTAATGAGAAGGAAGGACTCCCTGGAGAAGAGTCTAATGCTGGGAACAATAGATGGCAAAAGAAGAAGGGGACGGCAGAGGATGAGGTGGCTGGATGGAGTCACAGAGGCGGTTGGTGTGAGCTTGAGTGGACTCCGGGGAATGGTGGAGGACAGGAGGGCCTGGAGGAATGTTGTCCATGGGGTCGCGATGGGTCGGACTCGACTTCGTGACTAACAACAACAACAACAACAACATTACATTTCTAGACCAGACCAGGGTCAACGTTTTCTGGGTGGCACAAAGGCACAGCCAGAGAATCTAGGATCAGGAAATGCAGAATCCAGAGAATGTAAAATTGTGATCAGCACTTAAGCACACCGAGGGGGGACCAGTCACACCCCTTCAGCTGCCATCTCAGGGCTTGCTTTTGTCATGAAAGAGGCACAATTTGCTTGCTTCTTGGTTGCAAAGGAGTGAGGAAGGGCAAGGAAGAGGAAAAAGGAGTTGATCTAAGTTGCATGCCCCTAAGGAGATGAGCCAGACTTGATCACCCCCGCCCTCCCCCATGCTTGGAAGTATGTGGAGTTGTTCCTATTAACCAACACAAATTTCAGATGTGGATGAAAACAGCAACAGATTCAGATAAGTTTGGATTTTTATTAATCTGGCCTGCAGATTCCACAGTCTTTTCCGAGTCCCCGTTTTAGATGCTGCTCGCTACGTGGAAGTTCTTCTTAATACATGCATTAAACATAAATGTGAATCTACTACCCAATTAGTTGGGTGAATCTTTGTAATCATTTAAAAACTTTAGAAAAATCATTCTAACCAAGACAAGTGATGAAACTTTGCAGTCATAGAAAATACCCAGGCTGTGACTCCATGCATTAGCACTGTGGCTTAAGTACCGTATTTTTCGCTCTATAAGACGCGCCTGACCATAAGATGCACCTAGTTTCTAGAGGAGGAAAACAAGAAAAAAAAATATTCTGAATCAAATGGGCACATAATCACAGGCACATTCCCCATCACTTCCCCATGGGCTGCACATCTGACAGACTTACTGCACACACACATTCGCTCTATAAGACGCACAGACATTTCCCCTTACTTTTGAGGGGGGAAAAAGTGAGTCTTATAGAGCAAAAAATATGGTAAGTGCTTGAAGCTTGTATTCTTGGCTATCTGGCCCATCCAATTTTGCCTGTTTCACTGAAATGGAATCCAGCCATGGGCTACAAGAGGATCAGTGCCTCTGCATTAGGGGCTGACTAATGAATGCATTACAGTGACGGATGCATGAAACCGACCTGGGGGACTGCCTAGCTTGCTCTTCCCTTCCCTTCCCTTCCCTTCTCGTTGCAGAAATATTTTGGGCTGTTCTCTGTCATCGATACCGTTGTCCTAGCTTTCCTCATCTGTGAGGTCCTGCTCAACTGGTACTATGGATTCATGTTGTATTGGAAGGTGAGGAGAAGGGTGCGCACCATGCCTGTCATGGCCAATTCCATTCCATTTCATACCACCTGATAGCTAAAGTCCTCAGGGCAGTTTGCACCTTTAGAAGAACCCATCAGGCCAAACTCTACCTCTCAACTAGGTTCACCACCATGGAGCGCCAGAGATGGCTACAATAAGGCTCGGAATACAAGCTGCAGTGGAGTGGGATTCCCCACATAGGACTTGGGGGACTCCTGAGTCAGTGGGGCTCCTAATCCGTTGCAGCTTTTCCTCCAAGCCTTCTGTGGGAGCCTGCCCTGTTCAATAGGATGTGTGTTGAGGAAACGCTTTCATCTTCTTGCGTTGTGTTGAGATGTACCTACTTCATCCTGACTGCTGCTTTTTGCTCCCTGCTCCCAGAGCCTTATTTAAGCCTATTTTGCAAAGTTTCCCCAGAGAAACAGATGTAGCAGGGCTGCAGGGAAGCCTCCAGACCAGCAGCCGTTGCTCTGCTAGCCTCTTGAGTGTCTCATGGAGGGACAGAGGACCTGCTGTAACGGGTCACCTGTGGTCAGTGGTAGGGAAGGGGGGTCCCTGAAAGTTGACTGGACATATTTCCCAGGAGCAAGGACCTTTTCTAACATGCCCAATTGCCAGAGATTATGGGAGTTGTAGTCCAACAACAACCAAGGCTAGGAAAGTAAATGTCTGACAAGGCGCGACCACATATTTCTCACAGCCCTTGTTTCCATGCAGGATGGCTGGAATATTATCAACTTTTTTATTGTGCTATTTCTGTTTGCCGGCTTGATCATTCCTGCACTGAACAATAAGACACTCTTCTACATGCTCAGGTAGGAATGGAGACCCAGCAGCCCCCACCTGCTGTGGTTCTCAGCAGCTGAGGGATCACTTAAACGCTTGTGGAAAGCACACATCAGGTCTGTGCTCCACACAGGATGTGCACCACCAAGCGGAAGGCTAAAGGAGTGTGAGCTGTTCGGGAAGCTGTACATGGCCACTGAATGGTATAATAAAAGCAATCCATCCATCCATCGATCTAAAGGGTGTGTTGCTCCATGCGGAAAGCTGCAGGTTCAACCCTTGCTCAGTCCTGTTGAAGAGGATTGGAACGGATGTTCTGCAGTTTGGAAGCCTAGCACTTCCAATGTGGGTACATCCCTCCATGTTCCATGCATATTGCTGGGTATGACAATTCACCAGCACATACCACTTCAGTAGTGTGTTTGTTTTTTGTAAAAGAAACGTAAGTAAGCATCTACATGAGAACCTGATGCACGGCTGCCAGCCGGGGTAAACAACACAGAAGACAGACAGCCCGATCTATTCCTAAATGCTATGTCCACCTAAGACTTGCTACCTCCCCCCCCTCCTATTCTTGCCTAGGTTGAAGAAGCAGGTTGGTTGTCAAACTGCAGGTGTGTGGCTTGGCGAGCCATTGCAAGCCCGCTAAATTAGATCTTGTTGGCTGGCTGGCAGGGATTCCTTGGACGTGCTCTGGGTGGAACTGAATCACACCGAGAGGCATTTGCCGTCCCTCAAAGCCCTTCCCTGCCATCACTGGTCCCTTCCCATGCTGAGGAGGGAGACCCTCACTGGAGGTCAGAGCAGGGGTTTCCGAACGCTGGCTGGTTCCTCTGCTAGCACCAAGCCTTCCAAGGGCACCTTACTCTTGCCAGCGCAAGTGAGTGAGACTGTTGCCTTGAGCGAATCCTTCAGAGACAGAAAAAGCAGGGAGCGTCCTGGGCAAAGCTGGAAAAATGAAATTTCGGGAAGAAGGTGAAAGCAGCAAATATTGCAGACACTGTTCAGGTAGTTTAAGAAGCTCACACACATCTGGGAGTGCTGCTATCTGAAATCAAACACGCCTGTTTCTTCCGGTGACTTGTGCTCCCTGCTTGGAGGATGGCAGCCCGGGAGTGGAAGCGCAGCAAAGCGCTGCCCACATGGAGCTTTCCTTCTTCCCTTTCCTCACATTCCTTTCAGAGTCATGAGACTGGTGCAAGTTTGTACCTTGGTGAGTGGCCTGGCCAGGATGATCCAGGTGATCCTGCAGTCCATCCCCGACATGGCTAACATCATGATCCTGCTTTTTGCCATCATGCTGGTGAGACGCCTTCACCCACTTCCCCTTGAGTCACATCCCGGTGCTGGGAAACAAGCTACTCCTGTGTGTCTCCACACTTCCTGGTCTCATGCCTTCTGCTGCTCTCTCTCTGCCTCTGTTTCATCCCAGCTGGGCACTTGGGTGGTCTGGAAATCTGCATGATGCTGCAACGCTGTGGAGCATCAGAGTCGCCCATGTCAAAGCTGAGGGCTTTCCTAGAATCCTGACACACAGAAGCCAGATTCACACATGCATCCTCATCACTTGTTGATCTGCATGTGTTCACAGGCCCCTGCAGTTACAACATGGGGATGGATGGGTTTGCGGGGCTGGGTTGCCTCATGGCAAAAAGTTAGTCTGTAAGCGCCTGTTAGATTGACCATCTGAGCGGGACAGTGTGACTTGGTGTCCTGCAGCAGCAGGGGTTGGACCCAGTGGCCTGCAGGGCCCCTTCCAACTCTGCTGTTCTGTGATTCTGTGCCTGGGGGAGGGACTCGTCCTCTTCTCCTGTGCAAAGCTCACTGGCACCACGGCCCTTTTCATTGTTTCAACGTCATTTCACCCACCATGTTTTCCAAATGGACTCCATTTTGGCTGAGATAAGCAACTGAAAACTGAACGCCTGGTCTGACGCAAAGAATCAAACCAGCTCACTCAGTGCAATGCCTTCCAGATATTTTGGAGAACTTGCAGCCCGCCAGTCAGCATGTCCAATGCCTAGGGATAATGGACTTTGTAGTGCAAAGTATCTGGAGGACACCACGTTTGGGAAGGCTGGCACAGAGAAATCAAGCGAGAGGCAGCATGTTGCAGTGGGCAGGGCAGGTGGACAGTTCACATCCGAGCTGACTGAAGGCCCATGGAAGGCCTCTCTGCCAACCACTGGAAACATCCGCTTGCTCCTGCTGCCTCTGCACAGGTGCCTTCTAAACAGGTCTCCTCCTGGATGTAGATCCAATCTTGGGTTTTCTAAAGGGTCCCCTCTCACTGTCGCTTGGTGGTGGAGCACATGCCTGGCAGGCAGGAGGTCCGAGGGTCAGTCTCTGGCATCTCCAGCTGAAAGGATCAAAGGAGTCAGTGATGAGGAGAGCAAACGTGGATCCTGGGCTGGGTGAACATGTCCCCCAACCAGTGCTATATGACTGCTCCCGGTCATCTCTGGGAATTGCATTGCCTGCTCTCAAATGCCCAAGAGGAGCACCAAGGTTGAGGGCACTGGGGCATCTCCTGCAAACTTGTTTGCTTGTTTGACACCCTCTTCCACGTATCCTTTTGCAGGTCTTCTCTGTGTTTGGCGTGACCCTTTTCGGAAGCCTTGTTCCAAAGCACTTTGGGAACCTGGGGACTGCTCTGTACTCTCTCTTCATCTGCATAACCCAGGATGGGTGGGTTAGCATCTATGATGACTTTGAGTGAGTACCTGGATTCCCATATTTGACTGCAGTAACAGAACTCGCCCAGACCAGCCGCCGACTCTGTGCATGAATGCCACACATGCTGGGTGGGTGGGCTCTTTAGCTCACCTTCAAGCCTCTCTGGCATCAGTGCTTTCAAATGCATCCATTGCAAACGTCGCAGCTGGGACAGCCATTTCGTACCGGGAAGCAACATCTCACCAGGAAGGGACCGTGGCTCTGAGCCACGCTTTGTGGTCACAAAAGTTCCACTGATGATGGCGATTCCTTGTTCCTCTGCAGAAATGAGGGCCTTGCCCTGCAGATCGGCGGGGCACTCTACTTCTTCATCTTCATCACCTTCGGAGCCTTCATCTTTGCCAATCTGCTCGTGGCTGTGGTGACGACGAACCTGGAGCTGTCCGTGGCTGCATACAATGAGGAGAAGCAGCTGCAGGCTCAGGACCTGTCCACAGCAGCCTATATTGGCCTGGATGTGAGTGATGGATCCAGGGACTTAAGAGGGAGGGCAGAGGGCCATATAAAGGTGAATGATCCTAAATTTCCAAAAAAAAACCAAAAAAAACCCCCAACCCCCCCCCCCAAAAAAAAACCAGTATGCACTGCCAAAATGGAGCATTAGCCAAAATGTGCTACTGCTGATGTCTGGGCGCATGTGGATAACCAATTCTCCTAATGTAACTAGACACATGGTGTGTCTCGCCATAGGACAAGAGACTGTGCTGGCTGGCCTGCTCACTCTGTGCTCCAGATGCTGATGTGCTGATCTGTCTCTTTAAACTGGAACTGTAGGGACAGGCCTTCTAACAGGAGGTGGCCCTGTAGCAGCTCTTCAAACAGAGGACTGTCCTTTGTAAAAGAGGACACATGGCCACCCTGGCAGAAAATGCAGATTTTTTGGCAACATGTCCTTTACGAATCTTTGGGACCAGTGAATGGTTTGGGAGCATGGCTGTTTGCTCTCTTTGACTGGAAACCGATGGAAATGAGGCACGCGAATTTTCGGACAAGCCTCAACCAAAACCCATTTGCATACTGATGTGGAAATGACTGGGAGTAAAATTGGTACTGGGTGCAATTACAACCAGGAAGACAACATGGGAGAAATCTTCATATCACAGTCTCAGATTCTGGTTCCTGGATCCTAGTAGAGCAGATCAGAGAAACTGCCCCTGGTGGTCCAAGGACTCTGGGGTACAAGTGGCCAAGCTCCCAGGGAGCAAGAGAACAGGGAGAGCAAATAGGTGGTGGAGTTTAGTGGGGCAGGTCCCTAATTTCCCCTCTTCTTCTTTGTCCCCCTTCCCCCCCCCCCACACACACACTTTGTTTTCTTCCTTGTAACCCACTCCCATTTACTGGTAGGACTGTGTTGTCAAACTTTTGTGTAGACGGGAGAAAGACAAGGGAAAGAGGGGGCTCAGCTACTCAGTGTGGATGGCAAATGGTAACAGATGACAAAGAAAAGGCGGAAAGTGCTCAGTTCCTACTTTGGCTCAGTCTTCTCCCAAAAGCTTTTGACAAAGTGCCCCAGGATCTCTTTATTTGCAACCAGCTAAAAGTGGGCGAGATGGAACAGTGACCGGGTGGATCCACAGCTGGCGACAGAACCGGACTCCACGAGTGCTCATTGGTGAGCCCTCCTCAAACTGGGGAGAGGTAACAAGAGGGGTAGCTCAGGGTTCGGTCCTGGGCCCACTGCTCTCCAACATTTGTATTAATGATTTAGCTGAGGAAGTGGAGAGAACAGGTAGGCCAAGAACTTCTTTTGGTGAGAACCCTCCAGAAGATGATCGAACAGTTAGTGGTGGCAGGGAGAGAAGCAGGGTCCTTCTGTCTGCTGTGCACATTCTTCACTGCTGGCTGCAGTCCCTCCTGAGGCTTTCAGGCATGTCTGTTGTGGGTTGATTAATGTAATGGATTTTGCCACCTGTGTTGAGTCCACACAGGCCCCCAGAAGCAGTGGCTACTGATTGGTGTGCCTGAGTCATTTTGTGACACTGGGACTCCCATGTGATACCTCCTAATTGTCTTTGTCCCCAAGCAGGATGGGGCTGATGATGATTACCCGACAGGTGTGCCTGAACCTGTGCACTTGAAGGAGGTCATGCATGGGACACCCATGACTCATCATCAGGAGCTGCTTAGCTTTGGTAATTTGGGCAACCTGAACGATGCCACCTGTGAAGACCTCTGTGTTGTCCTGGAAGCGATCCACGAGAACCTAAAGGAATACCGGGTGATCCGGGATGAGCTTGACCAGTAAGTCAATCCCTTTGCCCTCCTTGCCTGTACTCCCTAGAGTATGCAGCATGTTATTTCATTTCTTAAGATAGTTTAAAAAAGGATTTTAAAGGAAAACTCTGTGGCTGGCACACTGCAAAGCCAAGGACTGCCCTTCAGCATCATCTGTATTTGGCTTCAGAGGAGTGTTTCCGAACTTTGGAGCTTGGAGCCCACCTCTAATTTGCACTTTGGTTCCGGGACAAGAGACTTTCCTCATCATCTCAGCAGTTTGTCTGCTGGGAAATGAGTGTTTTGCAATGGGCGACGCCTGTCTGGGCAGCCAGTTATGGATTGGCAAGCGCTCCCATAGCAGCTATTTACAGGAGTGCCCACGACCATCTCGGGGACCCTGTGCATGGGTGGAGAGGGGAATGCAGAGAACTTGGGGTAACCCCCGCTCAGTTTTGCAGTGCTAGTACTGCCCAGAGTCTGGTCCCATGACAAGAGTCTGCAAGGCTGGGCTGAGCTGCCCTGCAAGGTGTTCTTTGCTTGCAGACGACTGTCTGGCCGCCTCCGTCTTTTGGTGCGTGCCTGTGAAAGCCCAGGTTGCAACTGATGAGCTGCAAGCACCAAGAGAGTTAGGCAGGACGGTGGGGGGTGGATTTTGACCCTCAGGCCCAGTGCAGCCCTCGTGGCCCAGGTCTTGCTCACCTGGAGTCCCAACCCCACCTGCCAGGCTTCTCCAGAAAGCCCTGTTGCCAGGTTTCCTGGCTGTTGTGCAGCTTCTTTCCGCACCCGCATTCTAAAAGGTTGAACGCCCTCTCCTAACAGTTACTAGCAACAAAGTAAAACATGCTGCTCTTTGGGGTGTATCTTTTCCTGTCCCTTTTACCTTCTGCCCACCCACCTCTAGAATGCTCCCCACAAAAGCTTCCCCCAAATGGAATTCCACCCTCAGACTGAACGGGGTTCTGCACTGTGTTTGCACAGTGTTAGCTGCATCCGTTCCCCCTCAAGGAGACATGCTGCCCAAGGTGTGAGGTGTTACCTGCTGGTGGAGAATATAGTCAGGGAAAGACATTGCCATCCTTCTTTCTTCTCGGCTTCAATCCGTGCAGGATTGTCCAAGAGGTGAGGTCCATCAGATTCAATATAGAGCAGGAGCAAGAGATTGTCTTGCGAAACATCCGTGGAGCCAACATCTCAGAAACCATGCTGCCCTCCGATATCATACAAGGCAAAGCAGATGTCTTAACTGCATTGATGAACCTGGAGAAGGTACTCTTTGGACGGTGACGGATGGGGGCCGGTCATTCCACTGGTGGTGACCTAAATCAGCATTGCTCCACTTCATCACCGCTAGGTAGCCCAGCTCCTTGAACCATGGCTCTTCACTCTCCATGTTGGTCCAGATGTGGAGCTGACATAGAAGGCTAAGTTCCAAACATGGAGTTAAGAGAAACAGAGGCGCCCAGTAGATCCTTCATGGAGCCAGAATGAAGGTGCAGCCAGTGCCAGCTTCAGGATGTGGCAGGCCCTGAACAAGCCACCTGCAATGGCCCCCTCGAGTCAGCATGCCCACCTTCTCACTGCCATGGTCACCAGCTGTTTTTGTGCCTCATTGTCTTCCTCATCAGTTCTGTCACTTGCTTGCTTAACAGGCAGAAAGACAGAGAGCAAGTAGACCATGGCAACTACTGTTCCTTTTCCTCACCACTCCCATTGTCTGAGCCAACGCAAGAGGCAGACTAGCACACAGGTGGAAATAGTGAAGAGGTGGAACAATGCCAAGGGCTGTTGTGAGTGGACCTCTGCTGCCGTGCGGACCCTTGCAGGTGCCCAGCCCTTCCCACCAGCTCTAGATGCAGCTAGACCCACGTGGCCCAGAGGCAGCATGCTATGAAACACCATTTCTGGGGGATGCACGGCAGAAGTCATGCTCTGCAGTGGTGCAGCTATGGCTGGGCCTTGAAGCCCAAGTCCAAAGTCTCCGTGCTCAAGGAGACACCCAAAGAATGAGCTGGCATGTGATGAGATCATCAGGAGTCAACTCAGTTTTATTCCTGTAGCCAAGACAGTGCCCTAGTTTGAGTTTGAGTTCAAAACTACCTATGCTCAGAGTCTAATTTAGAAAAAGTTTGCAAAGCGTTTTGTCTTTGTTTTCAAATAGCAGCGATGTGGGAGCAGTTAAGCATGGAATGGTGGCTGGAGGGAAGGAGGAGAAATGCGAGTTTGTGCATCGCAATTGAAGTCACACATGCATGGGTCTGAAGCCCAGATAAGGCCAGATAGTCTTGCGTGGTGTGTGAGTGCAAGTCCAGCCGAAGACCTTTGCCTGCTCCTGTTTCCCAGCAGCTCAGACAGCGTCCCACTGAGTGCTGTGCAGGCTCTTGTCCCACTGACAATCCTGATTTGGCTTTGCAGTGACTCACAAAACACTCGCACTCTTTTGTCTGTGCGTACATGAACACATGTGCATGTGTGCACAGGCCAGATTCCAGGCACCTCTGCCTCCCACATCTCTGCAGTCCCAGTCAGCAGTGCCAGACATGTTCTTCCTGGGCCCCTTGCTCACCCCTGCTCTTCCTTTGCCTACTTCCTTTGGCAGTTGAACATGATCGATGCAGAATACCAAAAAGGGGCGGTGAAGCAGGCAGCCTTGAGAGCCCGGAGACAGTCGCTGGCGGTATGTACTGGAATGGCGGCCTGTATGCCTTTGGGCTAATTAACACAGTCCTTGGCACAAACGGGCGCTCCCGTAGGTGGCTGTGGGATTGCTTCTCCTTGGTCCTATCTTGATACTCGGAAGCTCACGAGGCCTCTCAGCTTCACAGTAAGGCCAACAGTACAGACTGGGAGAGCACAGAAAGACCTAACATTTGGTTTGCGTATTCTAACTGAAGTGTGCAAAAGGTAGGTTTCCAGATGTTTTAGACTTCGGCCCCCAGCATTCCTGAGCATTGGTCATGCTGGCAGAGCTTCTGGGAATTGAAGTCCAATTGTTGCCGATCCCCCTTCTACATGCTCCAGTTTTAATATTGTGTTTCTTTTTCTTTGCACCACACAGCCGGAAGCATATGAAAGGTCTCACCGACAGAGTATGGTAAGAACCAGAGTCTGGTAATGAATCATCGGTGTTGTTTTTCTGACTTGCTGGTTTACCCTCAAAGCCCATTTTATTTAGACATTGGAGGTGGGCCATAAATGGCAACCTAACTGGCTTTTGGGAACAACCATGCAGGACTGATGGTGGGAGAATGGAGCAGCAGTGGCCAAGGTACTTCTTTGCCACCTAGAAACTCCTTCTTACCTGCACTGAGAAGCCAGGAGGATCTGGCCTTTCTCTCTCTCCTTAAAAATAGCACATACAAGTGGAACCTGGCAAGTGAATTCCCCATAATTTCACCGTAGGGGTGACTCTAAGTCACCCTTGAACTGTGGGAGAGGACCATCCTTCCCCACCCAGTCCGTGATGCTGTTTGGCCACCCAAACCATACTGGGCGGAAAGGCCAACAAAGGCATAGAAGAGCCAGAATGCAGAGAAGCATCAACCCCATTCCAGACCTGAATCCTAACCCACTACTACTCCAGGAAGTGTTGTGTTGTTGTCTCCATACTTTTTCTTGATCATCTTTGTGTTTTCTGCATTGTCTAGCCTGGAGGATTTCTGGACAAGAGCCACAAACGTCAGGAGAGTTCGGTAAGCCAGTAGGGAGCTAGCGTCATGTAGTTTTTAGAGAGCTGGAGTCTGAGGGAACCCACCCCACAGAAAGGAGGAGTTTGTGGATCCAGCAGAAGTTCAAACTGAGCTTGGAGCCTCCTGTAAAACAACACGCCGACCTAATTAGCTGCTGCACTGATTTACGGCTGGCTATAAGTTAGATCTGCCGGAGCCTGCTTGTCGTGGCAAACAACAGGAATTGTTACCGGCTTGTTTGGCTTTAAGACTAATCGGATTCCTAGACTTTTGGCTGGCTTCCTGGACATTCTCTTGGCCACCCCAGCCTGACTTAAACTCTGGATGCAGGAACCGTACAGCCTTGACCTTGGGCGTGAAAGAAAACACAAGGACTTGAAGTTTGTGGAGCAGGACCACGTGGTGGGTTGCCGTGGCTCAATGCAGCTGCCTGCAGTTTTGGGCTCTCCTTGGGGTCGTGGCCATGGGACCGCTGGGTCAAGCACCCGCACTTTCAGTGTTACCACCTTAGCACTGCTCTTCCGACTACGTGGTATGCTTCCGATGCTGATGTGGCCTTCCTCCCTGATGGACGATGCCCAAAGTGTAGCCAAGGCATGTCAAGCTGTACATACACAGACATCCTTTTTGGGAGTTGCGCTGATGGCAAAGGATGGGGCTGGCACCCAGCAACATCAGCATCAGGACCTGTGGGCAGCCGATTTTCTCCTCCATGGGTTTATTGAATGGATGGGAAAGATGGCTCCATATGTTTTCAGTGGGATCGTCTTGTGCACGGAGAACCGGGCCAGGCTCTCTGTGACTGCACCCTTGCTTGGCACACAGATTTGATTTTTCTCCTCTTATCCCTACAGCCTGGAGGGCCCGCAGAGAAGACCCAAAAACACCGAGAGAGCATGGTGAGGTGGCAGTGCAGGGTTGCTGACCCACAGGCCTGGGGCGCCAGTCTTGCCTATCTGGGGTCCTAATTCTAGCCTCCAGGTTTACTAAGAAGGGCTTTGGTCTGATCCTTTCCCCGGTGGCCAATACTCTGAGGTTTCCTCCCTTTGGTGCAGTTTTTAGTCATTCTGAAGGGCCAAAATGCTTAGCCGTGTTGTTTGTTTAAAACTTTTGTACCCTGTTCTATACACAAAAGTCTCAAGATGATCCAACAACAAAGGCACAGCATATCTGATAAAAGCCCGACTAAAATAAAAGTTAAATCTTAAAATAATGGAAAGATAAAAAGGTTCTTGGCAGCACAGTGCTTTAAGTTAAACTAGCCTGGCGCTTTGGGAATTTTGGCGCTACCCCTTTTGCCTCTGACCACGTCCACCACTGGAATGCAGCCCCCCCAAAGCTTCTCTGAATTTAATTTGGCCCTCGGCTGGACGTGTTTGGGCACCCCCGCTGTGGAGGCATTTCCCAAGGTGACATAACACCGATTAGTTATCCTCCATGAAAAGTTTTCACCACTTGCAAGAAAATGAAAAGCACACCAGGCAAAAGTCTCCAAAAAGCCAATTCCACAATGGGAGAGGTCAGGGCCCAAGATGGAAGAGGTCCTGTTTCTGATCACCACTCACTTGACTTCAGATATTGGGGGAAGTGAACAATGGGCTATGATTTGAACAATGGGGCTGCCTCCAGCTCATGTGGAAGCAGGTAGCCCAGTGGCTTCAGGTTTTTAGATTACCAGCTTTCAGTTGTGCTCAGTGATTGCCTGATTGATTGATTGATTGCCTGATTGATTGATTGGTGGGTGGTGCAGCTGTTTCAAAACAGAGAGAGAGAAAGAGGGAGAGGTGATCCTGACAGAGTTTTGCTGGCACTTGGCATGTCCAGGTTCCAGTCTGCACATGGCCATGAAGCCCACTGGCTGACCTTGGACCAGTCAGTGATCCTGAGCCTAACCGCTCTCACAGAGCTGTGGCAAGGTAAAAATGGAGGCTTGAGTGCGAAGGGGTTGAGTAGCAATTCTCCCTCTAGATAGTTTGGACTCCAGCTCCCGGCAGCCCCTGCCAAGAATGGCAAAGGACATATAAATTTGGAAATAAATACCGCCCCGAGGCTTTTTTGCAAGGGGGTGGCATATAAATTTGGAAATAAATAAAAATGCTGGGAATTGAAGCCCAAAGCACCTGGAGATCTACTTTCCTGAACACCCCTGCTTGAAATGGAACACGGTACTTGGAGGCAGAGAAATGCCTTGGGAAGCGTTTGCTTTCTGTAGTTTTGTGCCACATTGCAGTTTCGTGGCCCATAAGGGTGGTTCCTTAAGTCCTTGATGGCCCCTGTTGCTTGGCCCCTAGGTGGAGCAGGTTGAAGTGAGAAGAAGGTGGTAGATGTCTCTGTTTCACAGCGCCCCCTGGAGTCAGGGCATCACAGTAGTGGCAGCTGCAGATCCAGGAAAGGCTTGTGAAGGTGGGAGATGGCAGATTTGGAGTGGGGAAGGGATGCAAGGATGGAGAAATAGATTAAGCAGGATATGGAGAGGCTCTTGCCAAAGCCCCCAATCCCACCCCCCTTGCAGAGATGAGCCAAAAAGGGCTTTGCCTGTAACTGCATTTCTTTATCTCTCCTCTCTAGTCAGGGGGGCCGCCACCCTCACAGCCCCACAAACGCCGGGAAAGCACGGTAAGATTCTAGAGGCCTCTACTGTAGATGACCAAACATTAAGTAGGGTGCTTTCAGGTTTAGGGCATGATGGTTGTATTTTAGCTTCTTGGTAGGAGTAGTTTCAACCTGGGGTAATTGGGCTGGGGGAGAAAGAGATTGTTCTGAGTCATCGTGGGAGTTATGGAGGAGGAGGCTAGAGCAAATGTAGAGGTTTTGGAAGAAAGCGGTTGGGACGCAGAAGGAGCAAATGCAGTCCGTATTACATGGCTGGACTGGAGGGGTTTAGTTCTGGTGTTGCCGACTTTCCTTTGATCCTCTGTTAAGTGCTGCGTCTCCCTGGTATTATTCCTGCCCGTGTGCATGAGCATGTGTTGTTTTACTGCTGTGTTGCACAGATCTTTGTAACTCATGTTGCAAATGGGCTGTTTAGGATGGGCTGTGAGCCACTTCAAGAAGCTTTTTGGCAGGCAAAGGGGAAAAGATGTCTCTGAACTGCCAAACACAGAAACATCTGGGCCAAATAGGGCAAAGAGCTCACTGAACATGGGACAGCAGGAATCTATGGCAAGCCTGTTGAAATTACTTGATGGATTGCGGCAGTTCTACTCAGCTTTCTGCAACCTGGTGCCCTCCAGGGGAGTTGGACTGGAACTCCCATCCTCCCCAGTGACTACTTTAAACCCTTTCACAGTCATGCTGGAAATCCTGATGATGGGAGGATTGCACTGGCCAGAAGCTCATTGATTTAAAACGTCCTGCAGAGATGTAGATTGAAGCAGGAAAATTGGGTGGTGGCAGTGCAATCTTGTACATCTACTCAGAAGCAAGCCCCATTAAGTGTGTTGGGGTTACTCCAACTGCTTAACTGGGTAACAGGACTGCAACCTGAAGGAACAATTTGCCATCGTTTAAGGGAAAATCCAACTTGAGATACACCAAAGAGGAGGGATGATATACATGGGCTCTCCAGAGGTTTAGGCCTACAGCTCCCATCCACCCTAATCAGGGGAAATGGGAGTTGTAGTCCACGATAGAGGGCGCCAGCTTGAGGAAGGTTGCTCTAGAGATTGGTGCAGGACTGGGGAATTCAATTGCCGATACATATCTGAGAAAACATGGACGGCCTCAGTAGCAGCTATTCCATCCCAGGCTTCGAATCAACCTCTGGCCCAACCCCGGACAGAAGAATCCTGAAAAGGTTTCATTTCTGACCTCATCCTTCCCCTTCCTTGTGCTTTCTCTTTCCTTATCTGCTTCTCCACCTTGTAGTTGGGAGGTCCTACACACGTGAGCCAAAAGCGCAAGGAGAGTTTGGTAAGACCCTCTGGATTAGAGGCACAGATCGCACCCAAGATAATTTGTGATTAGAAGATAAACCCTCCTGCTCTGGTGCCTCTGCATGACACGTTGTCACCTGCATTGGTCCGTGTGAGGCCTGCGGTGCACCTTCAGCACAATATACCTTGACTTGGGGTGGCAACGGGGCAGCATTTCCTGATGGGCTTCAGGCAGCAAATTCACTCCCTTGTTTAGGGATTTTACAAGGGAGGAAGGGCATTTTTTCATATTCTTTTAAAATCTGCAAACATCCTGCTGAGGACGGGAAAACTAAAGAGTTGCACTAGAGTTTTGGAAGAGTAGCATTAGCGGAAGCCCTCCTTGGGCAACTTGAGAGGATGGGACAAACTGAAGGAGGATTGGACGAAGTTATGGGGAGTAAAGCCATCAATGGCTCCTCAGCATGTGGCTCTGTGCCACCCGCAGTACGTGGAACAGCATGTCTGTGCACACCGGTTCCTGGGCAACAGGGCTGGAAGGGTGCTGGCGCACTCAAGTCCGACTTGTAGATTTATTTCTCCTGGGCAGCAGGTTGCCCACATGTGAACGAAATGCTGGAGTAGACGGACCCATGGTCTGACCCAGCAAGGCTGCTCTTGATGCCTTCATGTTGCCTCCTTCTGGACTCAGGCATCATTTCTGACCACCTCCAATTACAGGAGAGAGAAAATTGCCGACAAGTCTCTACGGCAAGTTGCAGAGACCCTGGGCCACATTTCTGTCTTTGGTCAACTCCCACATCCTGTGATGTACATCAACAACCTCACATGACCTGGTGCCTGCTAAATGCTTCGGACTCCAGCTTTGCTGCTCTTAGATAATGTAGCCAGTGATCAGGAATTGTGGTCTATGGGTGCACTCCTATGCATGTTCAGACCAAAAGCCCTCCAGTGCCCAGCTGGAGAATGCTGGGAAATATGGGACTTTCTCTAAGCACACAGAGGGTTTCACGCCCGTCTTTATCATCACACAATAATTGGTCATCGCCCCCTGTGGAAGTTACAAGAAAAACACATATACAGCATAAAGCTCTTTCCCGGTTCCTCATGGGTGAATTCCCACAACCTGGCGCCCTTCACATTTTTAGAACAAAATCTGAAACATAGTATTTTACTATTGGGATTCTGTTAGGATCATGGATGTTTCTGAACTAACTACTTGTTTCGTACTACCAACAGCGCCCTGGAAAGCCAGGAGAGTGAGAAGAGAGAAGCCCACAGCCAGGACTTCAAAGTCTACCTATCCTGGGAAAAAAGCAAACCAGCAGAAAAAGCCAGAAGGATGCAGTGCTCAGTGGGCGACAGAGGCGGCTAAATCACTGGACGCTGGCAGTGTGGTTAGACTAGTTTCTGTGTTTAAAGAAGCTGCATTCAGGCATCTCATATGACTAAACTACCATATTATTTTAATCTGGCCTTCTTCTGACTTGATTACTGTTTTTGTTACTCTTTTAGTGATTTTTTTTTGGACTTAATTGCTCTTATTTTCCTGTTGGTTTTCTGTGTTTCACTGTTATGCATTGCTTTGGGGGGTGGGGTCTTCTTCCCTGAAAGGTGGCTAAGAAATGATTTTCAGGATAACTGTGCCACTCTGTCAAAGCAGTGCAGAGACTCTGTTCCTTTGGTTTGACCTCTCTGACATATCTAAAAGGGATCTGTTTTCCCTTCCATCCCTGTGTGCTTTTCTGAGGGCCTTCTGAACTCTGGTTGTAACACAGAAAACATAACCCAAATCAAAGGTGGTGAAACCTCTTTTACCCAGAAAGGGCTGAATTAGTTGTGGGAGCTACATTATGGGGTGGATGGGCCAAACTGCAAAATGTGCCAGCATATTTTGACTTAGAGCTTTATTAAGCCTTTGGGTTTTATTTTCCTGGGCTCCAAGATCACCGCAGACGGGGACTGCAGCCAAGAAATTAAAAGACGCTTGCTCTTGGGGAGGAAAGCTATGGCAAATCTAGATAGCATACTAAAAAGCAGAGACATCACCCTGCCAACAAAAGTGCGTATAGTCAAGGCTATGGTTTTCCCAGTTGCAATGTATGGCTGTGAAAGCTGGACAATAAGGAAGGCCAAGCGCAAAAGGATTGAGGCCTTTGAGTTGTGGTGCTGGAGAAGACTCCTGCGAGTCCCTTGGACCGCAAGGCGATCAAACCGGTCAGTCCTAGAGGAGATCAACCCTGACTGCTCTTTAGAAGGCTAGATAGTGAAGATGAAACTCAAATACTTTGGCCACCTAATGAGAAGGAAGGACTCCCTGGAGAAGAGTCTAATGCTGGGAACAATAGATGGCAAAAGAAGAAGGGGGCGGCAGAGGATGAGGTGGCTAGATGGGGTCACTGAAGCAGTCGGTGTGAGCTTAAGTGGACTCCGGGGGATGATGGAGGACAGGAGGGCCTGGAGGAATGTTGTCCATGGGGTCGCGATGGGTCGGACACGACTTCGCGACTAACAACAACAACCAAGCCTTTGGAGAGACACTTCACCTTTCAGAACAGGGAAAAACACAAACTCAGAAGCCAGGAAACCACCAAAAATGCCGTAAGGTAAAAGGAGATGGGAGCAGAACAAGAAGTGTGGAAATCTGGGATTCCAAGCGGACCAGATTTGGCCCACAGCCCTGGGGTTTCAACAGCTCTGCAGACCCTGTGGTTTGACTAATGGTCACTTTTTCCTATGGACACCTCCCCCCTTTTTAAATTACGATGCCAGCTTGGCTGATGAAGGATACTGGAGCACTCAAAAGCCTGCACGGTATTTAGTAACATTTCATTGGCCTAATAAAGGTATCGCCCAAATATGGATCCTGGCATGTTATAATCTTTGAAACCAGTAGAGGGCAGTGATGTCACATTAGTCAGTAAGCAGCTCACTGCTCCTAAAGATTGATTCTCTCCCCTTTAATTGGATGGTACCCTTGACATTTATTTATTTGGTGAGGGGACAGCTCAGATCTGGATAGTCCAGTAAAATGGCCTTCTCCAACCTGGTGGTTGGGAATAATGGGATTTGTAGTCCAACATATCTAGAGGCAGGCTGGCAAGTAGAGGTTTCTTTTTACCATGTCTCCAGCTATCTTTTTGTTTATGAGTGATGGGACTCCCTCAGGGGACAACTTCATATTAAACCCTCTTGAGCTTACTCAAGGATATATGGCAGGAATTGACTATAGTATTATTTATTTCAAGGTATCTATCCTATATTTTGCTTATGGCTCAAGACTCTTGACAATTAAACAAAAGTAATGGAGCACCATTATTTTAAAATGCAAGAGACAGCCAGTTTATACACAGGTATCATGCAAAATAAATGAACCAAAGAACAAATAAAACCATTACTTGATTTGATAAAAAGGCAGGGCATTAATACTATAAAAGACAAATCATAGTCCATTATAAGAATGAGAACAACTAACATTCAACTCCAAAGCTGGCAGCAGGTGTACATGTCTGCAGATTGTATTCCATCATTTGGGTGCCAACACTGAAAAGTCCCTTCTTCTGCTAAGGGGGACAGGCCTCCTGCCAAATTCTTTATTGTCATGCAGATTCATGTGGAAAAGGGCAATCCTTTAGACACCCATGTCACAGCACTTTTGGGACTCCAGGACCCAAAATCAGGACCTTGAATCCGGCCTGGAAACAGACCATTAGCTGCTGAACCTTGGGTATGACCTGCATAACACCCCGAGTCCTATGATTTCTAAGTAGGAGTGCCAAACTTCACTTGTGGTGAAACCGCCTCCAGAGCCACCTTCAGGGGTGGGTGGAGCCAAAGACAAGGGGCAACCAAAGGCAATTAAATCTTTGGAGAGGAATTTCAGCTTCTTAAAAGGACAGGGGACTTGCACAAAAGCCAAGAAACTGCCAAGCGGTTAGGGGAAAAGGGGTGGAACCAGATAAAGGAGGCATCTAGGGAAAGAAACCTGGGGGTGGATTTAATCCTAAGTCCCCCAACCCTCTGGCTAATGGTCTGGCTAAGATGGAATGAAGCAATGACATGGGTGCAGCCTGGCTCCACACACCATTCATGTCATCTGATCCATCGCAGGCCTGTTGGAGGCAATTCGGCTCCCAGCAACAATTCCGCTTGTATGAAGGGCAGGACAGAGCAGGGCAGCTTTCCCAGATGCGTTGTCAGTGTTTTGGACCACAGCTCTCAGGCCTCCTGACACTGGGTGAGGCTGATAGGAGTTGGCCCCAAGGATCTGAAGGGCATCAGATTGGGGAAGGCTGTACTCGCGTCTTGTGCAACACCATCGCAACTGCGGCAGCCTCAGTGATGTGTCATTTTTCATTTCAGCAACATAGTAAACACGCCTCCCCCGCCCGCCCGCCCACACTTGCAGCTAAATTAAACAAATAGGTTCAGAAACCTTGGCAAATCGACCAGTCGATCCCCACCTCCCTTATACCCATCCCGGTGCACAGGATCCGTGGAGCATGGACCTCGTCACCAGACTTGTTTAGCACTAAACGCGGAAGAGGCAGCGACGTTCCATCCCACTTCCATCAGAACGAGGCCTGTTACGAATACGTGTTTATACACCCAGACGCGTAAGATCAAAGGCTCCCCACCCCAAATTGCCAAAATGGGAGAACTGGGAGACTGACGAAGTCCCTGGTCGAGCTTTAAGAGATCGGAGAGCTACACTGGAAGAGGGATTTTGGGAAACACCCCCGCCCCCCGCATCGCCCAATCTGCCTCTTTGTTCAGAATCCACGAGGTGGTCAAACAGGACCGCAGCTCCCGCCGCCCCTTTATCGCCTGGGCTCGAGGCTGCCGGGGGCGGAGGAACCCATGTCCCCCAAATCCGCGTACTCGACACGGCGCGCCGGCTGCCATCACGAGCTTCAACGCAGACAGCTCGAGCATCGCCGCCGCCCAGAGGAGTCGACGGAGAAACCTCGAAGAAAACCCTCCGCTGGCCGCTTTAAGCGAGAGCACCAAAGCGTGCGAGGAGGACCATTCCAGGGTCAATATTTACATGGCCCCGCCCACGCCCCGCGATGGGAGGGCGCAGTGAGGGCGGAGGCGCGTGGAAGCCTTGCGCAGCGCGCGGGCTGCAGGGTGCTTCCCCTTTAAGATCAGAACCTCCGGTCTTGTTCCTCGCTTTGCAAAATGTATCAAATCCGGTGGGCGGGGACGGGCTGGGCTTGTGCGGGCCAATGAGAACGCGGGGTTTTCCGCGGGAGATCCGAATTTCGCGGCACGTAGTTTGGCGCTTAAAAAAAAAAAGCGAGAGAAGGAGGAACGGAAAGAGAAAGGGTTGGGCAGCCATCGGGTTCTCTCTTGCCCCAATCCGGATCCATCCTTGCCCCAGGCAGCTCCGGCAGCGCCCGGGGACCTTGCAGCAGCCCAGCCGGGAGCCCCAAGGAGCAGCGGGTGCCAGCATTGCAAGTTTGAAGAGCTCCATACAAGGCGCCGGCAGGGCCCTAGCAGGATCCAGGGCCCGGGTTGGGTACTCAGGCTCTCCCCGGGTGGCTCTTCCGAAGTCCTCCACCCTTAGGATGTAGACACTAGGACGGCGGAGCGGGGATCTGCCGGAGCGAAATCTTCTGGCTGCCGTTTTGCAGGGAAAAAAAGGAAAGAAAAAAAGGCACCCCGGGCTTTTGTTTCCAGTCCTCCGGCTGCAGTTTCCCAGCCACAAAAGCCTGGAAGGGGGGGCTGGGGGAGGGGGATGTGCCAAGCCGATTTGTAGCCTTGCAGCCAAATTGTCTGGGAAGCCTCTTTTTCTCGCTTTTTTTAAATGCAGAGTTCGCGTGCTTTTTATTTTAAGTTCCGTGCAAAGCCTGCATCGGTTTTTTAAAAAGCAAAGGACTGGGGACATTCACCGGCTTCGGGGAGTTAAAAAAATGGGCTGGCCATTCTATGGCTCACACTTGGAGAAACAGAGACTCTGAAGAGTTGCTTTGATGAAGAGGGACTGGGGGTTGCGTGAACCGTCCTCCCCAGACTGGCCTGTGCTGTCGCCTCGCTGCTTCCTTTTTGCATTTTTCAAGGGATGACTTTGTAATCCACCCCTTTCTTTTTTTAAGTTGTCTTGGTTTGGGGATCCCCGTGAGCTTGCCAATGGCTGTTCTCAATGGCTAGGAGCCACCTTTCCAATCTACCTCTCAAGGCCGCTGCGAATCGTGATCACAGCTTGGTTTTTATGCTCCTCCTAGTCCTCCTTGGCCTTTTGAAGACATCTCGGCCATGTTGAGGCCCAAAGTAGGACCTTTGGCCCCTGGAAGAGGGGCCCCCTCACTGGCTCCCCCACAGCAGCAAAAGAAAGTCGTGCCCGTGATAAGTTCTGCAGATCTGGTGGCCTCCAACCTCAGCAGCCCTCAAATGCGGGCCCTGCCAGCTACCTACTTCACTCAGGTGTACCCCCAGACTGCTGTGGTCGCCCCACTGCCTCGGGGCAGCTGCCTTTATGCCACCCCCCATGGACCTGAGGTCAAAACCATGCGATCTGCCTCCACGGGAAAATTGCCGGTAATCAATCAATCAATCAATCAATCTCTCTTTCTCTCCTCCCCCCTTTGCATTTTTTTCTGCTGTGACTGTGCTTCTTCCTTAATACCTGGCTTCTTTATGGGTTGGCTGTATGGGGTAGCTCTGGTAGGGCAGGTGCAGAAGGCAGCATGTGTTGGCAGTAATGGCTCCACAGCCACGGCTTACCTTTTGAAAACCTGGGTTGGCAGGCAGGGTGGTAGCATATTGAGGGTTTATGCTGCAATGTGAGGGAGGCGGGCAGAAGAAGGTGCCCTCCCCAGATATCTTAATGTCTTAAGATGTGAATCTTGTTGGTTTCTCAACTTCCCTGTACTTTACCCCGCAAGAGTGGCATTTGCTTCCCCTTTTCTCTTGTTGCAGAAATCATGACTCTACATCCTAAGAATTGCCATCTGTAAAACTATTTAAAGGACCTCAGTTCTGTTGGATGTTAAGGAGAAAGATTTCATGTTGCATAGTCGCTTTCCATCTGCATGGCTCCTGGGTGCATTTCCCCACATGCCGTCCAAGTTCAGCCTCAAGCTCCCATGAATTCATTTTCACAGGTCTTGTTTGGGGTCAAGTGCTGCTTTCTCCTCCTGTCTTCCCAGAGTTCTGTCCTGGGTTGACACAGGCGCTTTGTGATCTGTGAGCCTTGTGCACGAAGCAAGAGCCGGGCCATGCGCCATGCCTCTGTTTATGATGCTTATTGAACCAGCATTACTTGGTCGTGGACACTCCAAAAACTCAGAGTTCTTTGTGCTTTGCTGTGATGGAGGAAGGACATTCGCTCCAAGAAATTAACAGGTTTTCGATTGGGTTGGTTTAACAGGTTGGGTTGGTTTGCCCTTGTCTCTCTCTCCAGGATGGCTTTCCAGTCTTCTAGAGCGTTCTTTGAACCCCGGACAGGATCAGCAGCACCACTTGGCATGACTGGGCAGCTGTTGAGAGTCCACTGGCACTTGAGCTAGTTACTTGTCCCTGTCCTTGATTGGCATTTGCAAGTGGCAGACAGGAAGCTGGTGTTTTGACATTCCCACAATACCCCAGTGGAATGGCACATCGGGGCATTGTGGGAGCCTCTGAAGGGCAGGCAGCTTGCAGGGCCTGCCACAATTTACCCGGTCGGGTCTCCCCTGACCTATCCAACCCAGCATTCCGCTCCTGCAGTGACTGAGCAGATGTCCCCACGGGAAGCCCGCAAGCAGGACCCAATGGCAACCCTTGTCATTTGTGCCCTGTTCTTTATGAGCATAGACAGCTTCCTTATATTGAGCAAGAACCTTGGTCCATGTAGTTCAGTTTTACAGTCACGGGCTGGCAGTGACTCTCCGGTTGCTTGGGTAGGATCAGGTAGGTTCATGCCCTACCTGAAGAGGCCAATGATTGAACCATGGACCTTCATGAAAAGGTAGTGCGTCACCGCAGTGGCAGGCCCGCCATCATGTCTAGTACCCGCTGGTGTGGCACGTTCTCGGGCTGTCAAGGTAAACCTTTTGACTGATTTCCACCATTGCCTGGAAAGCTTTCTTTAGACTGGTGGTTGGGAACCTCTGGCCTCCTGTATGTTGGACTTTAGCTCCCCCATTGCTGACCATTGGCCATGCTGTGTGGACTGATGGTTGTTGGAGTCCATTTCTCCACCCCTGCTTTAGAGTCATTGCAGAGTATGAGTTCTCTTTCAGACTGGAAAAGACCCTCCTAAAGCAGTGACTCCCGCAGGGTGGCAGATGGGCCACCCCCTTCTGGAGGCAGGCGATTGTGCCTTGACTCTGCCTGGGGGTGGGGGTGATCGAATGGGCCAGTTGCACTTGACATAGAAAGGAATGAATACGAACGCAAGCTTAGGCTTGGTGGAAGGGGGTGATCTCCAAAGCTGTTGCTTAGGCGGATGGATGGTGAACCTCTTCACAGGTGCTGGCCTGCTTAGGTTCTCAATCTACTCTTCTAGGGTTTTCTAGAAGAGTCGATTTCTAACCCTTCCCCCATCCTTCCTAACTCAGTATAAGACATTCCTTGATCCTCAACTGCAAAGCCTAGCTTATGTCCAAACTAGGCAAGGTGTGATTTCATCAAACCATAGGTTATCCCCAGTTCCAGGCCAGAACTGGAATCTATACAGACCACAGATCCTGCATCTGGGTTCGAGCCTCCCTCATCACCTGTATTATCATGCTGTCTGAACTCAGCCATTGTAGTTCATGCTTGCTTAACTGTGTGCAGGGAAAATACTTTCTGTGAGTGCAGGGCAAGATATTGTTCTCTACCTGATAGGAGGTGGTACAGTCCTCTCGTCCTATCCTGCAGAATGCTTAGAACGGCTCTTGGTTATTGTGCATTTTCCTGCTATTTAAATAGTAGTGTTTGAGAGCTATTGCAATAAGGTACTGCAAGGGTGGGGCCCATGCCTTGCACAGAGGAAGTGATCCCTGGGAACTCCAGCTAGAATGGAGAAATCCCCTGCAAGAAGGCATGGTGAGTTTCTGCCAGCCAGTGCAGACAATATTTATTTTATTTTATTTATTTAAATATTTGTATGCCGCCCCTTGCAGCAGCCTCGGGGCGGCTCACAACCACTAAAAAACATATACAATATTAAAAACATATTGAGCCTGATGGACCAACTTCCAGTGGTCACAGAACTTGCTTGGAAAACATGATTGTGTAGCAGATCCTACAAAAGTTGGTGCAGCGGTTCAGAGATGAAGCGATGAATCAGGACGTCCCCAGTTTGAGTATGATCTCTGCTGCGAAGTCACTGGGTGAGCACTGGAGGAGACCTACTGGATGAGGTCAAAGGCCTGTCCAGCATTTTGCTTCTCATAGTGGCCAACTAGGTGGGGTGCCTGCAAGGAGCGCGGAGATGCATAGAGTTGGAAGGGACCTTTTAGGCCACCCTGTCCATCCCCCTGCTCGGCGCATGAGGCCAATTTAAAGTCCTGTGTCTGTGTGTCTATGTTGATGGAGAACCTGAGCAGGAAGGTGCTGTCGTGCTTGGCACTGTGAGCTTCTGTGGTTCACTGGTTGGCTTCTGCGTGAACAGAACACTGGACTAGATGGAGCATTGGCCTGATCCAGCACAGCCCTCCTTCGGTTCTTCTCTCTGTTACATGGCTGTCCAGTCTGCTCGAGTACCTCCAGTGATGGAATGCCCACCGCCACCTCGGGCAGTTGGGCTTATTATCTGACTGCTCTGACCATCAGAAAGATTTTCCTGATCTTTAACCAAAATCTGCTTTCTTGCAAGTTAAGCCTGTTAGTTCATGTCCTGCAGCCTTGGATGCTAGAGAACTGGTTGCAGCCCTCTTTTTCATATGCTGCCGCATGCAGATGTGAGGGCATTAGCCTCTTTTGCCCATGTTCCTCAGCAGCTCAGATATGATCCTGGAGGCAAGGCAGAACCATCAGGAGTAGCAGCACCTCCATGTTTTGTCCGACCACCTGTTAAATTCATGCAGACTGGTGTTCTCTCGACATCTTGTAGTGAACTCCATCGTCTTCACCATGCTACATGTCCTCTGGCCTGCATTTCCTGCCATCCAGCTTCCTGGGATGATGACCTCAGATGCTAATATAATGAGAAAAGGAGAAAACAACTCCATCTCTTCCTATAATACTGCTAATAATGTTGATTAACCCTGTGGGCTTATTTTAATGCATTTGTGGAGGAGATGGCTATTGCCTGCTACTTGTCTATGGTACCTTGAGTATCAGAGGCAGTATACCATGTACACCAGTTGCTGGGGAATATGGACAGGGAGGTACTGCTGTAGTCATATCCTGCTGGTAGGTTTTCTAGGGGCAACTGTACGAATGGAATTCCAGACTAGAAGGAGCTTCGGTGTGATCCGGCAGGGGCTCTTCTTATGTTCTCAATGAAAGTGAAGGATTTTGAATGCACTTGCAAGTCCTAACCAGATCTTTGGGAGTGCTATAATAATTATCTGCCTGATAGGCATGTGGGATTGATGAGCAGTGGGTATCATGTGGTGTCAAGCTCTGCTCCCCGTGTGATGGGGGATTAAGGCAGCCTTGTAGAAATGTACACAGTTCTCATTTAATCCTCGAGATCTTAGCTATAGCATGACCTGTGTTATCAGGCAGAGCTAAAACGCTCTGGCAACCTTCCCTAACCTCGTGCTGTATTGATGTTCTTGCCTCTGTCAGCATCCAGAACTTCTGCCAGAATTTGTAGTCTCAAACATCTGGGCAGTAGGGTACCAGGGTGGGGAAGGCTGGGCCCAGGCTTACTCCTGGGGAATAGAAAAATTCTGGAAAAACCATGTTCTTCCTTTTGGCGTGACTTCCTTGGCTAGGAAGACTCTGTGATAGCTGAGGGCAGGGTATTCCTGCTTCTGCCAACCATGCAATCCTCTGCATGCTTCCTCAGAAGTAAGTCCCAGGCAAACATCCTGGGGATTCTGGATGTTTTGGACTGCAGTTCCCACGATCTCTGTCCTTTGCCCATACTGGCTGAGGGTGATGGGAGTTGTAGCCTAAAGCATCTGTGGGAGAGCAGAGTCTAGGTCTAGGTTTGTCATACAAATCCCCTAAGATTGATCCTGCTCTTTTAAAACATATACTGTCTTGAAATATCCCCATGCATAAGAAAATATTTGTCTTTCAGGCAATGTGTGTTTTTGGTATCTCAGCCTTGTAAATAGCTAAGCAAAACCCACCTGCCTCTCCACTGCTCTGTTCTTTCTAGGAATCTGCTTTATGCAAGCTAGTTGAACAATTTTCAGGGCCTTCCCCAGTGTAGTGTCTCCCAGATGTTTTGGATTACAACTTCGAGCTGCCTGGGTCTGGTTTACTCTGATGGGCAGTGGCTTTCCAGGGTCTTGAACAGAAGCCTTCCCCATCACTGCTCCCTAATCCTTTTAATCAGAGATGGCCGTAGTCGAACCTGTCCATGCAAAATACAACGTACAGCTAAGGGCTCGTTCCCCCAGCTCGTCCACTGAGAGCAGGCATCCTGCCCCTGCCCCAGTCACAGACAAGTGGAATTCCCTTATGTTGCCATATCCCAAAGCCAGAAGGAGCTTTGGAGAGCCTGGAGGGACACACTCTCTCAAACCAAACAAGCCAGAAGCTCAGCAATGTTGGCCTTGGGCCACACTGTCTCTGTAGTGGACTTGATGGTGTCTCTGCTTCCTATGTTCTGATGACCTTCCCGCATTCCTCTGCCTCCAGTTTACTTCTGCACATTGATATCCTAGAAAAGCCCCGTCTGAAATCACGGCGTGAGTCTGGACAGTGCTTTAGAGGCACTGATGGGCTCCCTCAGTAGAAGGCAGAGGCCAGTGGTGTCACTCTGAAAAGCCTTTCCGGGTGCAGCCGTGCTCTGCTGTTTTGCAGTTGGCCAGTGCACCCAACTGGCGGAGGAGCCTGGAGCCAGCACTCACCCCCACCCTGCCCCAAGTCCTGGGATCTGTTCCAGCCTCTGCTGTAACCTCTCTCCTCCCAAGGGTTGAACTGAATCTCAGATTTCTGTATCTTCTTTAGTGTGCATTTGATGCCTCCTGACAGGTGTGGACTTTGGTAGGAACACCCTTTTACGGGTGCATGTAATGCTCACTTCCCCCTTGCACACTTTCTCTTTCTAGTTCTTGGAATTTTTTATCTGGCTGAGCTGCTGGGCCCTTTGCAGGCCAGCAGGTTCCCTGCCAGTTTCTCTACACAGCCTCTCTCTTATGCCTAGCGACTTCACCTGCTTGCTTTTCCTTGTGTGCATCTGTGTTTAAATTGCATTCCTGTCTTTCCTGCGCAGCCGAAGGGCACCCCCTAAACCAGGGGTGGGCAACATGTGGCCGGTGGGCGGCATTCAGCCTCCGTTGCTCTCTTGTGTGCTCCCCGCCAACATTCACAGCAGCAAAGACTTGCTGGTTTGCTGCAGCAACGGATTCTCATTTGCAAGCAAGCCAGCCAGCCAGCCAGCCTTGGGCAGTGGAGGCTTTCGGTGCGTTGCTGCCTGTTCTTTTTTGAAGTGGCCTGTAGAGTACAGCCCATGGAATCGGCACTCCGAACAGCCGGGAGTGACCCCACGTCCTCAAATTTGTCCACCCCAATCTACACCCTTCCCTTTTTAGTGCTCAAAGTCACCATGAGCATGCATGGAAGGCTCTTTTTTTTAAATTGTGGGGATGTCGCTCCAGCATCCATGTCTCCAGGATTATCTGCACAGACCAGAAGGGCTGGTTGAGTTGGCCTTCTAGCTTGCTTTGCATTTTGAGGCACAGGCCTTTCTGCAAACTCATGCCCTGCATTGCTCCATAGTGGCTTGCCTTGGCCTGTTGCTGCCTCAGCGCAAGGCCACACACCTGAGGTTCCGCTCCCCTGAATTAAGCTCTCATTTCCAGTGGGGATGCTGCCATCTGGACACTGCTGACAGCAGGGGTAAGCATTCTAGTCCCCTCCAGATGTGTTAGACAACAGCTCCCATAATCCTGACCAGTGGCCCTGCTGGCTTGGGCTAAGTCCCCTCCCCCATCTGCACTCGGAAGGGAAACAGAGTGCAGGAGAATCTCCTGCTTATCTCCGATCAAGATCAGAGATAACAAGGGCTCTCTGCTATTGCTGCTCTGACTGGCAGTGATTCCTGGCAGTCTTTAGGAGGGCTTCTTCCTAGACCTTGGGCTGCAAGCCCTATCAGCCCTAGCCAGAACAGGATGATGGGGTATTATGTGGGATTATTATTATTATTATTATTATTATTATTATGTGGCAACAGGGGTTGTGTTTTCATGCCGATGTCCCATCTCCAGTTGAATAATAATAATTATAATCGTTATTACGTTGCATTTATATCCCACCTTTCTTCCTCTTGCAAGGAAGTGGCTTACAAGGCTCCCTTCCATTTTCTTCTTTCAACAACACCCCTGTGAGGTAGGCTGAGAGGCAGTGACTGGCCCAGAGTCACCCAGTGGGTTTCATGGGTGAGACATAATGGCCAAGTAGCAGGTAGATTCCAATGTAAGTTCCGTCTTTCTGCATTTCTTTCTCTATTCTGCCTGACTAGGGAGAGGAATGACATTTTGAAACAAAAACGGGAGGGATGGTGGAGAGGGAAGCTTAAACTCTTCCAAAGCACCATCCACACTTGCAGGAGAGTAGAGGAGACAATGAAAAGAAAGTTGTGCTTGGCTCTAATCACCGCCTTTCTGGCTATATAGTTGTGTCATTATAAAGTCCATATGGATATGTTACTTTTGCTTTGCTTGCTTGCTTGCTTATGGCACATCGGTTTTCTCTGGCCTTCTCAGAGTAGGACTGCAAATCTTCTCCTTAACTTGGGGTGGGCAGATTTTGGTGTGGCATCTGCTTTATTTTATACTAATATTTAATCCTGTAGCATACTGGTATACTGCAGTATACTTTAATTTTTGACAAAAGCTGGTGTTTCATACTGAAACATTTCATATTTTTAAATCTGCTCACATGTGTTTTATAATTTTAAGCAAATTTTAATTAAAAATTTAAAAATTTAAATCAATTAAATTAAAACTTTTAGTTGAAACATTTTAAATACAGTCTTTGTAAGATAGATGTACTATTTGAAGTCCTTTGGCTGCTTTTAAAATCCTGCAATCCATCAACTGGGGGTCTGGCTCAGCAAGTTCAGGAATTACTTTGAGGACCAGAAAGGAGCAGAGTTCACAATCATCCTTGCCAAACGCCGCTCATAGCAACCCCAGGTTTTATTCCTTCTAGCAGTATACTTTTTGCATGTGTGGTGTGGAGGTGTAATTTTGTTGCTCAAGCAACAGAGATGCTTGCTAATTTATTTAATTTATTGTACCATTGCTCAAGCCTTCCCCAACCTTGTGCCTTCCAGACACGTTTGGACTGCAACACCCAGAAGTCCTATTCAATGGCCCTGCTGGATGGGAGTTGCGGTCCAAATGCCTCTGAAGGCCGGCAGGTTGGGGAAGGCTGCTGTCTTCCCCCCACCTGCCCCACCTGTAAATAAACTACTTCCTTTTATTTTGCCAGACCACTTCAGGCTGCCCCATGTGACACACTGAAGACACCATGCCCCTGAGCACAGATCTGGGGCACTGCACCACCTGCCACGATGCCTTGGAAGTCAAGCTTGCATCAGGTGGAAGCCCACCATTCAGTCATGCACACCTACACCTTACACAGCCCTCTGGGGCCTTCAGTGCCCCAATGCCCAGCTTGCTTTTCTGTCAGAGCTCTCTTGCCTGGTTGCTTGGGGTGGCCCTCCCTCACTCCGTGTTGTCAGGCAGGTTGCTAACACGCCACATGTCTGTCCTTGAACACTCATACCTGGAGTTCAGGCTCTGTACATTTTGGCTTGTCTTACTGGCCAGGCGGTTTCTGCAGCTGCAACAGGTCCTTTTGCTGCTGAGTCCCTGTACCATGTTCAAGGACACAGATGCCTCTCCTCGAGCCAAAGGAGTTGAGAAGGATACAGAGGCTGCTTTTCTAAAAGCGTGAACCCAAGTAGGACAAGTCCTGGTCCCAACCTGATGCTTTACGCTTGGGAGGGTTTGCAGAGAAGCTGTTTTCCCTGACTCACTGGGAATGTGGGGAGTGGGCTGTGACCACTAGCCATGCGGCAAGTGAGCTTGTGGAGGCTTGCTGTCGCTCTGGGGAAAACCTTGAGCTGCAGCTTCTGGAGGTTTTAAGGGGCCATGGGTCTGACCGTGCACGAGGCTGCCCTTGCCAACAGTGGGAACCTCAGTTACTCTACTTCTCTGCCTCCTGAGATTTGAGCAAGTGTTGTGCTTGCCCCTATTACGAGGACAGCTGTGCAGTCATAAGGGATTGAGGTTTGCATTTAAAAATAATATGACCCAGCAAGAAGAATGGCGTTCCTTAGGAAGTTGGGTCTTGTGTCTGAAACCACACTGTGCACTTTATTGGGGGGGGACCCAAAACTCAAGCACACAGCCTTGGAGTCTCTTGGTCTGGGGAAATGTGGTTTGACCCATCTGCTGTTCGCTTGCAAAGCTTTTCCTGATTTTAATATTGTTTCTTCCTGGACATGTTACAGAAGGAAATGGAGTTCTTAAAAGATGAAATCAACAAAAATGGAAGTTCTGTTGAGGCAGTTATCTGGTGGTCGGGTGGGGTGGGAAAGGAAAGGAAAGGAAAGGAAATCCTAAAAGCCATGAAGGAGAAAAATGGGACACCTGCAGTGTCGACTCTGCTTTGCCCTTTCTCTTGCACTGGCTGGCTGTCTTCTCACTTACCTGTCCTTTCCTTGTGACTCGTGGTAAGGATTGGGGCCCAGAGCAAGAGATGGGGGGCCATTGGAGGAGGGAAGAGCAGGGCCCATTGATGGCATCTTGCCCAAAGGTGCCACCTCCTTCCATGTTCTTACTTGCACAAGGGAAGCTGGGTTGGGGGGGGGTGCGGGACTTCAGCCTTTCTTTATTGCAGTTGCTGCATGATGACAGGACAGTGTGGGGCGTGAGATGACCTGAAGGGACCCCACAAGAGCTTCTTCTATTTTAATCTCTGGGTCTTCAGTTGAAACAAACAACGTTATGCTTCTTTGATCCTCCCAAAATATGTTCCAGTCTGGGTTTCAGCTTTAACAGTGCTCCGTGGCAAGAAGGAAGTCAGTTAGGCGAGCAGTTGCAGCGCTGCAGAAATGTGTGTTTTGGTGCACGTGAAGTGCCCTGGCAGAAAGGCGGTGGCTCGGAGGGGACCCCAGGGCGTCGCATGCTGGAGTTCCCAGGTGGCTCGCCGTCCTCTCTGGGGCTGTCGAAACCTTGGAGAGCCAAATGGAGGGCCTGACTCCTTGCAAGGGAGCTTCCTAGTGTGGATCCTGGCACAAGGCAGAAACCTGGAGCACACCAAGGTGTTTGCTTCCGGGCACCAAAAAGATCCCTGTGTGTGCTTCATGTTGTTTCTCAACAGGAGATCAGTGCAGGGTGCTAGAGCAGCCTTCTCCCAACCTGGTATCCTGACAGGTGTGTTAGACTACAACTTGCATCACCCGCAGCAGACTGGAAGGTAAGAGTGTAGCACATCTGGAGGGCACCAGGTTGCAGGAAGGTTGGAGTGAGTTAGTGTATCATCCTTGGATATGCTTTGCAGGGAACTGTTTGTTGTGCCCAAACGAGAGCAAAATACAATTACAAGTTTCAGAAACAACAAAACAGGCTTGTGTCACCTGGAAAAGAATAGCAAGTTTATTCTGGCAGAAGCTTCGGTGGATACTGTCAGCTTTATCGGATGTGTGAAGCATTGGCGTCAGATTTGCAAGAACAGTATATGTGGCAGAAGAGTGAGCAGCTGGGAAGAGATGTAAATTGTGTTGTCAGCAGGAGCTGAAGACAAATAAGTACAGGGAGTGACGATTTCCTTAACACTTGCCATTTCTTCCTGCAGAACTTGGCCCAAGGCTGAACGTGTGTGTTTTTGTGTCTTTTTAGCTCTTCCCATCCTGTGGCCTGTGTGGCCTCAGGGTTTAGGGTTATGTATGCTGGACTCAGGCTGGCATCAAGGGCACCCGCGAGGGCCCACACCGCCCCAGGACAGAAGCCCCTGGAGTTGCTCCTCGTCTTCACTCCTGCAGCCTGCTTGTTTGCTCAGCTCTTGCTGTGGTCCAGCAGTGGTGATGGTGAGATGCAGAAGCAGGCGATGCCCATTGGCTCCCTGTCAAGTGAGGGAGATGCTGAGGAGCAGGTACAGCTGGTGACAGTAGTGGGGAGAAGGGAGGGTTGCCCCAGGCACCCACAGAAATCTGGGCTGGCGCCGGCCAGGCTGCTGAGAGACTGGGGAGCCCGAACTGGTTGAGCAACAGGACATGGCCCCGTTTCATTTGCTGAACATGGTTGTGGAGTTGGGGTGATGCTTGACATGGGATTTAGAAGAACTGGGGCTCTGCATGGCTTGCTGCTTTGTATCTCTCCTCAGAGTCTTTGGCGCAACATCCTCCAGCTAGAGCGACCTTGCGAGGAAGCCTGCAAAGGAACCAGCCAGCAAACATTTCTGCTAGCCTACCGTGGGGCTGGTGAGATGGGGCCGATCGCGCTGTCCCTTTTACTGCAGTCCACCGCTTTTCTGGGCTGGATGGAGGCAGGGCTGGAGGGCTCCGTCCCTCCAGCGCCTGCCCCCTCATGCACCTGCACACAAACCCTGCTCATCCGTGGCACTTCAATGCCAGGCTTCCTTTGGTGACTCTTTGTAGATGACAGGCAGCAGTAACTTTTTTATTTTTATCTCCCCCTGCCCTTTGGTTCCGTCCCTCCTCCAGGATGATTCAGAGAACTTGGCAGTGCAGAGTCCGTACAGGAAACAGTTTGGTTAACATTTGAGTGCAAGTCACTTCACTTGAGTTGCAGAAAGAGCTGGCGGCAGGATGGGTGTGGTTTGAAGGGGGCAAGTTCACCCTGATGTGCGCTCTCATGCTCTCTTTCTCAGTGCTAGCAGTTTCCCATAGTCTTGAGCACTGCAACTAGGTGTTCCCATCCCATCCCAGGGGATGGACTTACTGGCAGAACTCTGTAAAATGGCTCAGAGAAAGTGTCGGGTTGGAACAATGGTTTTAAAGGAGAGTTTTTAATTGCACGGATAGATGAGAGCTCCCAGTGCCAGGGGTGGGGTGCTGAATGCAAAGTCTGCTTTCCAAGACATCAAAGTCTAGTGCTTCAGTGCTCATTCAGGAAAAAGTCTTGTTTCATCTTGCTGCTTGCTCACTGTGGCCTTCATAGTCTGCCTTCTTCCCCTTCTGTCCAAACCTCTCCTACCCTGCCCCATTTATGGGTATGTGCTTTAATAATCGAAAGCCACGTGAAAGCATTTCTCCTATGCTTTTATCTCAGAACCTACTCTGTACCCATTGGATGTATTTATGTCGCTACATTTTCTATCCTGCTTTTCTCCTCCCAGGAGGCATACAGAGTGATGCTCCTCTGCATTTTCTATTCGCAGCAACAATCTTGTGAGGTAGGTTCTGCTGAGGGCTGGAGATTGGCCCAAAGTCACTCTGCACAGCAGAGCTGGGCTTGAACCCCGCTCTCCTCAGTTCCACTCCAGCAGCGTATCTGTACAGCCCTGGCTCTGGGTTTGCATTAACTTCTCACGGCTGAGATGCTAAATCTGCAGAGAGCCTGTTGTTGTTAGTCGCGAAGTCGTGTCCGACCCCATGGACAACATTTCTCCAGGCCTTCCTGTCCTCCACCATCTCCCAGAGTCCACCCAAGCCCACACCTACTGCCCCAGTGACTCCATCCAGCCACCTCATCCTCTGCTGTCCCCTTCTTTTGCCGTCAATCATTTCCAGCATTAGGCTCTTCTCCAGTGAGTCCTTCCTTCTCATTAGGTGGGCAAAGTATTTGAGTTTCATCTTCAGCATCTGGCCTTCTAAAGAGCAGTCAGGGTTGATCTCCTCTGGGACTGACCGGTTTGATCGCCTTGCGGTCCAAGTGACTCGCAGGCGTCTCCGCCAGCACCACAATTCAAAACTCCATGGACAGTACCAAAAGGCATAGAGCCTACAAGCGCCAAATTCCAAAAAGTTGTTGCTATTCCTGTTGCAACATAAAACTACAGTGCACCTACTACAGCCAGTACAGTGTGCAAGGGGAGGAAACTTGGGACCTTCCAGGTATCTTGGTCTACAACTCCTATCAGCCCCAGCCAGCATAGCTGATGATGAGGAAGCAGGGACAGTGTTGCAGAGGTGGGGCAGATCCTGCCTTCCACTGGTTTGCGATATGTGGGTTGTGCTGTGGGACCTGCCTTTCTCTCTGCCTCTGCAAGGATTGTTCCTCTGAAAGGAGGAGGGGAAATGACGGTGGATCGGGATAGGTTCAAGGGTGAGGAAAAGGTCCCTAAGGATGTGCAGACGTCCCCTTTGCTGTGGCATCTTGTCCGTCACTGGCCTTGATATTGCCTTGAGCAGGGTGGTAGGACCAGGGGCAGCTTCTGAGTCCTTAGGGCATGTGGCTGATGTGGGTTTTCTAGTGGTTTTCCTCTAAAATTCCTGCCATGTTTGCAAAGAATTTCAGCCATGGAGAGAGGCTTTTCTTTGATCCTACTAGCCATTGTATTTAGGGCTAATTGTGTTCAAAGGTATATGTGTTGTGTATAGCACATTCCATAGTCTTACAGCACAGATAAAGAAGCAAAGGGATCTTGGTCCAGGTCCAGGAGGTGTTCCACACGGTGATGATGCTGAGTTTGTGTGCAATCCCAAGCTATGAAGCTTATCTTAACAGAGAGTGCAACCCTTTAAGAACAAGATGAATACACTTATCCTAAGTGGAACTGTCAGCAGTACCTCTGACTCCTCTAGGTTGAGTTTCAGTCTGTTAGCTCTCATCTGGTCCATTCCTGATGCACTTAGGCAGCTTCACCTGCATCAAATGGAACAGGTGTAATAGTGGGAGAAAAGGGTGCCACTTGGATGCCAAGGACACCACTCCACATCCCCGTGAACTTCCCTGGATAACTTTCATTAGCCATTGAAGAGCATGGCGGATAGCCAAGACTGAACCCAGTGGAATGGGCATAGCCTGAAGGAGCTTCAGCTATTGCAAGGTATAGAAATCCAATCATAATAACTAATAATAATGCAAATAGTCCCTCAGCACCACATTCTGGAATCGATCTTCCAGGTAGAAACAGTTCTCAAACACCACACTGCCAGTTCCAGAGAGCCTGTCCAGAAGGGCACCATGGGTGATGCTATGAACTCTCCAGAAGTCCAGGTGAATTTGCAGTGCCACCGTTCCCAGGTCCCTCTTTCTCCATAGCTTATCCACCAGCACAGCCAAGGCAGCCTGGGACCTAAACCAGACCATATGGATACAGATATTACTTGCATCCAAGCATGACTTCACTTGGTCGAGCGGGTGGTTGTCCTCCAAGACAGGACATTTGCAGCTGTCCAATCATTGTTCCAGTCCTTGAAATCCTGGGAATCCTCTCTCTCTCTCTTTGCAGGATTGTCCCAAAACCTACCTCCTTCAGGGAACTTCCCATACTTTCCTCACAAGGCACTTAATTGTCTCCTGGACACTGCTGATCAGTCCTCTTTTGCTGGTCATTGTAGGTCAAGAGATGTGAGAATGGCCTTCCCTGCCATTTTTCAAGGGTGATGGAAGATTTTGTGTGGGATTGGACCATCTCCAAAGTGTTGAGAGATGGTTCCCTCGCTTTCTTTGTGGAGTTCCTCGTGTGCCTGTGTGAATGGAAGAGGGTGTGTACCATAAAGGCTGCGGTATTCTGATAATGGAGCAGAAATGTTCCCACGCCCTGGGAAGGGTGTGGATGTGTTTTGGGGCAAGGAGGGGATTGAGTTAAGGGCAGGACATGTCTGCCCAGGCAAGGTTGGAGCATGGAAATAAGGCTCGGCTCCAGTTCGGCCTCCAGAATGTTCTCTCTCTCTCTATAGTCACCTCAGGGCTGCAGTTGGCCATCACTAAAAATATTGCTGCTGTGAACGAAGGGCACAAACCTCATTTTGTCGCCCCTGTGTGGGTTTGCCCCCAAGGGATTATGGGAGCATTGCCACGGACTGCCAACTGGGTTGAGGACTTGTCCAGTCTAGGGTGTGCCGCTGTTGGCCTTGCTGGAAATGGAACAGGGAGGCAGGAGCCATCTCTTGTTTTCAGCACGTTGAAGACAAAATCGCTTCTACAACATGCAAACAGTTCCGCTTGTTCGACATTTTAATGAATGCTTAGAATAATGATGGCGGGACTTTCTGCCTTCCCTGCTCCTTCCCGCCATCCTTCCTTGGCCACATCCTGCCTTGCTGCTGCGAAGGCACGGCCGCCGCCTCCCTCCCCCGCTTGCCCCATCTTTCTCTTCATTGCCATTCCTGGCTGGCCGTGGGCCTGCTGAGCTGCGTGGCTGGCAAGGGGGGAGGAGGCTGCCGTGCCTTTATCAATGCAGCAGCTTGCCCAGACAGCTGTCGAGCGGCTAATCCCACTGATGGTGGGGGAATGACAGGATTGCTCCACGTTGGGCCAGACAAAACAGCTGCTCCCGGGGCTGCTCCGAAGACTTCCTTTTGTCCTTTCCTATCCACCAGCCCCTCTGTCCCCACCCCGGGGAGGCTTGAATGCATGCACCTCCCTGTGGGAATCCAGGGCCGGGGTCGGTGGCTTCTGGCGACCCACGTCTCTTACGCGCAGGGTCTCCGAGAGGGGGATTTTGGGCTCTCCCCTCGCTTGCAGATGTGGGGAATAAGGAAGTGGCACTTCTCCACCCCTCCACCCCCCGTCTTACCCTTTTTCCTAAAGCTGCCCAGGAGAAGTGCAAGCTCTCCACTTGGAATGCTTGTGCTAACCCACCAGGGGCCTCCGGCTAGGGATGCTTTGAAAGTAGGTCAGCTCGCTCGCAGTGGGTTGCTAAGTGCATGCCTGCCTCACCAGTGTGAATTTGGGAGCCCAGTGTCTGCCGCTGCATCCACAAGCGAGACGCGAGCATCCCGGGCTGGGTGGCGAAGGCAGAACCCTGCTCCAGAGCTGACCGTTCATTGTTCTGGAAGAGGCGGTGGGAAAAGCAGTGCAAGCCCTTCCTGTCCCGGCCCAAGGCATGTTCCCCACTGAGGTGTGAATCCGTGTCGCACGTCTGTCCCGCGGAGGCAGCCGCAGAGCACCCACAGGCTCCGTAGGTGGACATGTGCTCAAGCTTAGTGCAGGCCTGGCAGTTCAGAGGCAGGAAGGTTTGGTCTGGGCGTCGCATCATCTACTGTTCCCCAAAGGGAAGTCAGTGAGTGTCACCATTGTTGGCCAGTTAGGCAAATGTGCCACAATCGCAGCTCTGAGAGCAAAAGCAAAGCATGCTTTCCAGAAATGCTCCCAATTTTGCATTTGGCTTTGGAAATTTGCATTTCCCAGGTTTGCTTTTTGGAATGTGTATTTTTGCTTTTCACTCTGTGGGAGAAAGTACATATTTCTGGTGTGCTCGCTTAAAAATGTACAGTTTGTCTTATTTAAAATCTGTATTTTCCTTATTGATCTGAAATGGGAAAAACTTAGAAACAAATGAAAAAATAGGATGAGCTTCAGATTGGTTTTCAGAGAATCCAGATAATCATTAAAATGGCCTGTTTGCCCACCCCTAGTATCTTCTCAAAGTTTCGCACACATGAGAAGCCACCTCTTTCTCATGGCAGGTCGGAGATAATTTCGTTGTCAGATGGGGTGTGTGAGAAGGCATGAATGTGAGGTGATGCTCTGAACCAAGCGTCAAAAGCGTTCTGCACGTGTTCGGATCTCTGGCAACAGTGGTCCTTCTCTTGCTGAGCAGTCCACTAAGTCAGCCTTCTCCAGCCTGGTGGCCTTCGGAGGCATTTGGACCACAACTCGCAGAAGCCCCATCCACTGGGCCATTGACTGGGAATTCTGGGTGTTGCAGTCCAAACATGTCTGGAAGGCACAAGGTTGGGGAAGGATGAACTAGGTGGAAGGAAGATCCCTTACCCTTGATACAGATATTTATAAAACGATGCATGATATGGATGGCTGTCTTCCTCTCCAACCATATGAGAAGCACTAGTTGGGACCAGGATGCTTGAGAGAGAGCCTTCGTCCTGACCACCCTGCGTGGTTTCTGAAGTCACTGGATGGCATGTTGATGGTGCTTCCACATGGACATGGAGAATGGTTGTACACGCATTTCATGAGTTTAAGACAGAAACCAGCTTTCACAGCGCTGCACTGTAAGTTCTCCACACCTCTTCCTTCTCTCTACCTTCTGGCCTCCAGCTTGTGCCCCAATCTCAAACCTGCAAGGTGAAAAGTGGCGAGTGCAACTGTTCCTTTATGAGCAGCGAAATTCAGCTTCATGGTAGGAGAGGGCTCTGGCGGCTGGTCTTTGCTGCACAGCTGCTCACCCGAGAGTGGCTGATGCAGCTGGTATGTAGGTGAGTTTTTGCAGATTCTATCAAGATTTTATCGAATGCTCTCACTCATCACAGGAATGGTAGTCATGCCTCAGCTGTGCTCTGAAGGCTTTCCCCTGGTGATGGGCAGAAAAAGCTGGAAGCAAGCGTACAGCCCTTGATCGCTCGCCTCCTGCAGCCACTCACCTTCAGCTCTGAATTCCTCCTGCTCCTCCCCTCTCAAACCTTAGGGGTGAATTAGCTGATAAGGGCTCCTTTTTCATGGGACAAATGTAACATACAGCCAGGGAATTTTATAGGGAGGATTAAAAGCCGTTTATTTCACCATGACTTCAACTTTTCCAGAACGCTGTATCTTCCCATTAGGTCACTTTTAGAAATCATTCCAGGGGTGAAAGGCCAGGTAGCGCTTTATGAATACTTTGGTCTTAAACATGTTATTCATCCTAAAAGAAGGTATTTCAGAATGGTTTTCAGAAAGAAAAAAGTGCTTTCCCCCCACCTGAGTTGTTACTGGGCTTTTCTGCTTGATTGTTTACATCTCCGCTTGGAAGTAAGAAATATTGAGTGCAGTAAGGTTTTCTCCCAAGTAAGTGTGTGTGGTTTTGCACGCTTAATCCGGTATGGGGTAGTGGGAAGCATCTCCAGCTCAGTTTTGCATAAACCTGTCTTCCCTGCTCTGGGGCCCTCCAGGCATCTGGCACTGCAGCTCCCAGCAATCCTGACCATTGTCTGTCCTGACTGAGGCTGGCGGAAGTTCCTCAGGTATATTCCTTCTGCATTCATACCGCCAAGCAGGACTTTGCAGGACTCCTAGATGAAGGGGTTTGGAACCTATTTCAGCCTGCAGACCAAATACCACTTCAGAATAGCTCTTGGGGGTGGGGGGGACATCGTGGTAGTGGGTGGGACTGAAGGCAAAAGGGATGGGCCCCAAACTTCAGCTTGATCTTGCATCTAGTGATGGAGCCTTAAGAGGATGCTTTCAAGCTTTTGGAATGGGCAAAGACTGACTGTACCCACTGACTGTGGGTTGGGGAAGATGGTGACTGGCCAGGGTAAGGGAGCATGGCCTGTTCCCAGAGTGCCGTATCTGGTCCTGGGACCTCTGGTGCTGCACCCATGGAATGGATGGATGGATAGATGCTTGGATGGGTCACTAGACTGGAGAAACTCCATGCCTAACGCTGAACAGCCAAGAAAATATTCAGCTCAAAATTGGTCTCTGCCCGTGAGAGAGACAGAGACAACGGGGGTGTGCAACCCTGTGGCAGAAGGGTTGGCATCTCGACTTTGGCAGGCTGCTGGGGCCCTCCCTGGATTGTCTGAACTGTCACAGCCACCTGTTACAGCCTCAGCCGAGTGTTGTGGCTGACAGATGCGCTGTATGGGAAGGGGAGGGAAGAAAGCGCACGTCTCCAAGGATGGCCCTTGTCTGTGATCTGCTGGGCCTAAAAAAGGCCGGCGGGAGGAAAGGAGGTGCAGCAGATCTGTGCTGATGGCGTTCGGTTGGGCAGGTGCTTCCCGTGTGGCGAGGTTTAACCATATGGGTGCCAGGAGAGGCTGCTGAATGGGGGGCACACGGGTTCACGTCTGCTGTCTTCAAAGGTTCCCGTTTGTTGTGCATTCAAATGGAACTGTATAAATAGGCTGACTCCATTTTTCAGCAGTCTGTTCCACTTGAGTACTTTTGTTTGAATTTGAGGGGGTGTGTGCAGAATTTAAAGATAAAAAAGTCTAAAGATCTGTATTATCGTTAAGTGAGGGTGCTGGGTACCTGTACCTATGGAGGACAGTAACTGAAAGCTACAGTGCTGGGCAGAATACACAAGCCTGTCTTTATTAATGCTGATCACTCTTGCATCTATGTACTCCCTACATAGCGTCTTATATTTCTTTGTAAACATGAGGGCTAGAAACTTAATGCTTTTTAGTAAGAAAATGAATCTGTATGTTGAATGAATTCTGTAGCCATCTTCTCCATGAAACTGTAAGACAGAACTGCACTGAATATGGGTGCCTTGAAATACTTTTGCTTTTAAGGCTTGGTATAGGAGAGTGAATTTCAGCTGGCGCTGCTTGTCACACAGGCTTGGGGAAAGCTGTGATTAGTCCAATCCCATTTTTGACACAGTGGTTAAAAATATGAGTGCCTCATCGTATTTTGCATCTGGTCACCCTAGCCAACGACTTCTTGTTTGTGCCAGAATTGTATCTTGTGGTTGGTTGCCTCTCCTAACTGCCAAGAGGGACCCTGGGGGTAGTGAGGGGGCGGGGGGAGTCAGCCTGTACATATTTCATGCTTGACCGTCTGCATTTTTATTATTTCTTGTAAGCCACCCAGAACATTGCTAGTGCACTAGGACAGCGGGGCAAAGTACCTTTTGATTTTGAATTCCTGAGACGGTACCAGCCATTGGATATTTTCATGAAAAGAAACTTGCAAAAACTGCTTCCCAGTGAAAAGTGTTTTAATTGGTTAATCAAATAGGTGGAAAGGTTGCAGTTGTCATTCAAATTTATATTCGCATACACAACCCATACATGCACAGCAGCTGATTGGCATTCATTTCCCCCACGGGATTCTCTGGTTTCAGCGCTTAAAGGATGGTAGAAGCCATAATTGGCACGATTTCCTTTCCACACAATGCAAGCACTTGGTGCCGTTTAGCATTTCTCCCGCATTCCAGTTCTGCAGTCCCTTGCTTGCTCTGCACTTCCTTGAAGCTGCTTTGCCTCTTGATATTCCTGATCCTTGGCTTCCCTGCCTCTTCTAGTCCTCAGCCTGCACCACACAACTGCTCCTGTCTCTAGGCCCTGTTTGCGGTTTAAGTACAGCCCAATCGATAATGCTTCTCTCACCAAAGGTGGACTGTAACACATTCTGACAGTTTGGCGTCTGAGCAATTGGAATGTTTGTTAACATTCTGTGCTCTGCCGTCAGTTCCTTAGCTCCGTGTAGACCTGTCTTGCTCCTGCCTTCAGTCCTGGAATACCAGAAATACTTATTCAAGCTAGATCTGTTCGCAAGCGAAAGCATTCTTGCCCTGACCATGGGTGGTGTTGTCTGTTCTTGATGGATTTACATTGTGGAAGGAGTCCTGTTATCTCTTCACTCAAATTTTCTCCCCGCCCCTGATAACACCTGCTGATTTTTTTTACAAGTTTATACAGAAATCTCTCTGATTGGCTATGCTTGCAGGACTTCTGGGTAGAGAAGTGCAAACATCTAGAGATCTACCTTTTGCCCACCCCTGAACTAGCCTAGAAATATTTTGTTTAATGTGTTGGTTTGTTTACAAACCAGGATTATAAATCAGGAGGGTAGCAGGTTCTGCTTCTTATTCCTGATACTGCTGTAGGCAGGAAGAGAAAGTGGTGCAGAGGGGTAGAGGGAAGAGAAAGAGTGAAGCTAGAGGTAGGGTGGGAATAGAAATAGCAAGATAGAGAGTTGAGAGGGACAGTAGGAGCAAAGCTAGGGCTGCTAAGGGAGAGAAATCACAAGGAAAGAAAGCATGAGCTAGAGGCAAGGATGAATGGTCAGAGAGTAAGGGAGCCAAGTGGGAGGGTCTCAAGTCTTGCCTTTTCCCCCATGGGTGTAAAAATTTAGACTTCCTTGTTCTGGGCAATGCAATGATGAATTTCATTGGAGAAGAATAGGGGAGAATGTTGCTCATTTTAGACATTGTATCAAACCCTAGTTTGAACTTCCAAACGTAGAGAGAAACCATGGTTTAGAGTTGCCTCCACTTCCTTTTTTCATTGTCATAATACTCAACCTTTAGCTACAACACTTCTCAGAGTTTGAGTAACAACCTAGCTATGGTGAGTTGATTGCGATAGCAAACTAGAGTGGAAATTATGGTATTGGCCATGGTTATGGATCCTGACGATGGCTAAATCATGGATCATGATTGGTTGATCTGGACATTGCTTCTAACCATGGTTAAGGTTGTTCAGCCATGTTGGAATAAAGCTGCAAAATTCTCAGAAAAAGATGACAGACATCCTGAAAGATCAGACCAAAGGCCCTTCTAGGATCATGGCCACTCAGTGCCAACCAGACGCCCTGATGAGAAGGACATGAAGGCAGTAGCAGCAAGCTGCTTATCTTGCCCAACAAGTGGCGTACAAGGCAGATGGCCTCTGATACCCAAGGTAATAGATACTCATCACGGCCAGTAGCCATTGATTGCTTTATCCTCCATCAGGTACCCGATTCCATGGCTTTTCTGGCCCAGTCAAGATAACCCAATCCATGCTGATTTATACCAGTCCTCTCTGCAGTTCCTGTTTCTGATTTGATAGTATCTTTTATTCGATAGATATTGAATAGTTTTTAATAGTGTGGCCACATTGAGGATGGACTGATAGAAAAGTACCTCTGCAAATTAAAATTCTGAAAACCTGACAAGGGGAACTCGTAGAGCAGAGGCCTTTTTATGCCCCCCGCCCCCATCCACCTTGAGCGAGGGCAGGAGCATCCGGCATGCTCTCCACTTGCCTTGGTCTGCTTCCTCCTGTGGACTCCGCCACCCAATTCCCTGCCACCGCTGCTCTTTGGAGCGATCCGGTAGTGGGGAGAGGAAGCACTTGGGGAGACTGGCAGGCGGCACGGGAGCCGCCAAGCAGGAAGTGGGCAGGAAGCAGTGGGGGAGCTGGTTGCTTTGTGCTTTATTATTTTTTTGTTTTTCTGTTCGTTGGCTTTGGTGCCCTGCTGCCGCTTGCAGCTGGAAAGGGCAACAGCAGATGTCTACCAGGAGTTGACACTCTCATGGCAGCAAGCCCTCTTCTCTATGGCCTGCCCTGGCGGAGCAGCTGCAGGTTTTTAGAATCAGCTGTTAATAACAGGCTGTGACTTGTGTGAATTCTCTATCGTGAGCCTCTCTCTCTCTCCCTCTCCCTGAGACACTGGACAAGGCGCTTTGTTGGCACAAAGGCATTGCTAAAGCCCCGATCCTGAAGTGCTGCAGCCCTGCCACCAGCTTCCCTCAAACCTTCTGCTCTCCTGGGCAAGCATCCAAGCTCTACAACTGCTTATGGAAGGGGAAGCTGAGGCTCAGGGAAGCGTGCAGGATGCTTGGAAAGACCAGGAAAAGCCTAGGAGTGCTGCACAGCTCAAGCTGGATTTTGCAACCTGTATGGAGTGTGTAGACCAAATGAATTTGTGTCCTCCCCATGGAGTTTTAAGACGCAAGAGTGCAGCATGCATCTTGCCGAAGCAGGGAAGAAAAAGCTAGGTCCTTGGACCCTCAGTCTGCCCCCACCCATATTGCCTAATCCAGGGTTTCAGGCAAAGATCTTCCTTCTGTCAAAACTCCTGGTGTGTTACTAGCAACTTGATTTAAAAACAAAGCAATGCACCAGCTTCTTGATGATGGGTATTGCTTGCTGTCCTTGCTCCTTAGACAGCGCGCATCCTTTCCTGCTGAGATGCAGAGTGTCGCCTGCATACTGGTGACCCCCACCGCAAACCTCCAGGTGGCCTCAGGCCAGCTGTTTTCATGCAGAAGTTTAAAAGCATGGGGGATAAGAGGGCAGCCTGTGGGGACCCTAGAACACAGATCCTCAGTCCTGCATGCCAGATCTGTCTGCCTGGAGTCCTAGTCTGGGGTCCTAATCTGTCAGAGTTCCCTAGGCCCCTTTCCCCAACTGTCAGTTGTTTGGTGGAGTCCCAGTGTTTCTGTGGCCTCTTTCCATTTTTAAGGGTTGAAATGCCTCTCCGAAGGCCTGGTTACTGGCAGCAAAATCTTAAAATATAACGATTGTTTCACTCGGGACTCTGCACCTTTTCCGTTGTGCCTGCACTGTTTTGCCTTTGGATCTGTCCACCATTGGAATGCAGCCCCCCTTCCCAGCTTCTCCCAATTGTAGTTCAAAATAGCTGGAAGATAGTGGGTTGCTTGCCTTGGGGAATATCAAAGGACTTGCTAACCATCAGCAGTAGCATGGAGCAATAATGGAGGATTAAACAGCTGCTGGAAGAAGAAAGCATCTGCTGGGGGCGTGTGGAAAGAGTGTTCCATGGCCCAGGGGCCAGCACAAACAAGGGCCTGTTTTGCATGTCTACCACACCACTAATAATGATGGAACGCTAGAGGACGGCCTCTGCTGTAGATCTTAATGTTGGGCAGGCTTATAGGGGAGGAGGTAGTCCTTCAAGTATTGTGGGCTAAACTGCTGAGATTGCAATCTAGAGTATGCAAACTTGGAAATACGCCTTACAGAACACAGGGGCTGATTCTGGGTAACATGCATAGAATATGTTAAGACCAGCACTGTTGAGCTGAGCCTGGAAAACAAACATCATACCTAGAAACAGGCATGACTTGGCTTTGTTTGTTAAAGGGCAAAACCTTGATCTTATCTGACCTGAAACCAGAAGCCTGGATTTTCAGTAATTCTCAGACAAAGGCCTGAACCTGTAGTAACAGGGAGATAATTTAATCATCCAAAAACTTTCCCTTAGTGATAATTATTAGCAATATTAGTGTGTTATTATTACCACTATTATGATTTATCTTGTTTTTCACTGAAATCCTGAGAGGTGGTCTAATGTTTTATTCTGATTTTCCTCCTGGACTATTTTCTGTTATAGATGATGAACAGATCTTACTGTGTGCCTGATAAGAGAAATGGAAAACCTGCAGTGCAGCTTTGGATAACCAGCTGGGGCTTGTTCTGCTCTGTGAACTTCTTGCAGGAGCCTAACTGCCAGTCTCTCTCTCATTCCTCTGCAGGCCAAACGGAAGCTCGATCTCGAAGGAACCGGCCAGCAGTGCCTCCCAGAATTCCGGACCCCAAAGGGCAAGGGAAGGACACTCCCGCCCATCCCGAGCCCCAAAAGTAGGTGGGACCAGAAGTACTGGATGACAGATGTGGGGGGCAATGTGGCAATCTTTCATTATTACATCGGGGTGGGGGACTTTTCTTAGCTCAAGGGCCACGTCTCCTTTGAGACCAACTTCTGGGGTCACATGCCAGAGGTGGGGTGACCCCTGAAAAAGGGAGCAGGATTAAACTGAAGCAGGGGTGCTCCCCGCTGCCTCTCTCATCTGTTCATACACTTACACACACACACACATTTTCCCACACACATTTATACCCACACAACACAGTTTATCCAGACAAGATGACCATTAACGCCTGCCTAGCAGGCGTGCCATCAATCCAGCCTCTAAGAGACCACTTAGCTGATCACCCAAAAGGCCTGAACTGCCTCTCGAGGTGAACACTTAGCAGTATCTTGTGTGGCTCTGCTTTTCTTCTGTTCAGCCTACAAGCCGCGTGGATCTTAGCAGATCTGCCGAAGCTTCACTATATAGTGTCAGGCCACTGGCTGATGGGGGCTGGCATCTCTTTTTTGACCCTACAGGCCTCTCCAAACAAGGATGGGGCATCCTTCCCTTTGGGACATTTTACAGCATTGAGGAATAAAGATGGGGGAGCTACCTGCTACTCTGGCACAGTGAAATGGAGCAAAGCTTGTTCTGTCTTTTTAAAACCAAGCTTAACTATTGCCTCCTGCTTTCTTGTCTGATGGTTAAGACGCCTGCTTTAACATACTAAAAGAAAGTCTGTCCCAGCTGTCCCCCCATTTTTCATGGGAGACTAATGGCCTCAGGAAAATAGGGCACATTTTCAAACTAACATTACAGCCACATGTGCAGCAGAAAAGGAAACTAAGTGTGCCAGCAGAGGGCGCTCTCTCTCTGTTTTCTGAAATGAGGAACCCATTGAAACAGCTTGGAGAAGCCACCGAAATAGATTCCATCAATTGCCCCCATAGAGGTCAGAGTGGAGCAGCCGTGTGTAAAAGAGGACAGGAGCTGCTTTTAATAGCTGTGGGGAAGAGGGATTTCAGCAGTGCCACTTAGCGGGGGGTGGGGGGGCAGCCAGTGAAGGGGTGAGGGGCCCCGTTCTGTTTTGTATCTGGCTGCTCCAGGTAGGAAGTCTGTTTGGGTCAATGGCGGGGAGCATGTAGCCCACAGTCCACATGGGGCCCCCGGCCTGGTTTTGCAGTCACCGCTTTTCCCACCAGGCTAGTGCGTTTGCTGAATGTGAGAGCTGCTGCGGAGAGAATGCTGGACTGGAACTTGGGAGAATCTGAGTTTATTCATTGATTTGCAATACTTTTATCCCATCCTACACAATCCATTTGTCCCAGGACAGCTTGCAAAATAAATAAGCAATAAGTACACAAGCACTGAAAATACAATAACGAAAGAAAAGAACTAACTGCAACTGAGAATATTAATAACACCAAATTAAAATTATTTAAATGTTGGGCCAATGAAAAGGTTCGGTTCAGTTCCCTGCTTGGCACTGAAGCTGCCTGGCTGCCTTTGGGCTAATCGCTCACTTGCAATCTAACCTACCTCACAGGGCTGTCGTGAGGAAAAGAGGCAGAGGAGGAGAACCATGTATGCCGTTTTGGCTCCTTTGATGAAACTCTGGGATGTAAATGTCCCAACGAAACACCAAAATATGGCAGTGAAAATATCGATGTTTCCCTTTTGGACAAGGCATGGGGAAAACACACATCATGTGCTTGGTGCAAAATCATGCTCCAGAAGCACACTTGGCAGTGTGGAGGTGGCAGCTTGGGGAGGTTGGTGGTGTGAGTCCCCCTGGGGTGAGAAACTGGTCCCCAGAAGTTGCCCCCCCCCCCAGTTTAAAGAGGGCGTGGCTGTACTGCTCGCCCTTGGGCCACTAAGGAAGGCAGCCCGGGCCTGATCAGTTTTGTCCTTCTACCTCCTTTTGTGAGTGCGACCCGCTTGTCAAGAGTGTTGCTCGGCTGGAAACTGGGAAGCCCAAATTGCCACACTTCTTGGTATGTTCTGATGGTTCTCTCGCATTGCTCTCCAGCCCCCAAGTCGCCCGGCGAGAAGACCCGCTACGACACTTCCCTCGGCTTGCTAACCAAGAAGTTCATCCACTTGCTCAGCGAGTCGGAGGATGGAGTGCTGGACCTGAACCGGGCTGCCGAGGTGCTGGACGTCCAGAAGCGCCGCATCTACGACATCACCAACGTCTTAGAGGGGATCCAGCTCATCCGGAAGAAATCCAAGAACAACATCCAATGGATGTAAGTGCCTTGGACACCTGGGACCTCAGGAATTGATGCTGGATGAGAAGCCGGATCTAGTGGATGGGAATGGTCATGCTACATCAGTCTCCCCCAGATTGGTGCCCTCCGTATGTGTTGGATTGCAGCCCAAGTGCTTCCTCTGTGGGAAAGGGCGGTTCAGAGGTTTGCCATGGGACAGAGGAGGGCCTTCTCAATGGTGGCCTCTAATTATGCAACTTTCTCCCTCAACTATTATTATATCAGCTGCTATTTGTCTTCTTTTCCCAATGAATGCCCTCCTTCCCACTAGTCTTCTTTACAAGCAAAGGTGCACACAGTATCAGTGTCCCTAACTACTTTTTAATGTTCCCCTTTTCAAAATAAAAGGACATCTTTGAACTCTGTCTCGGCTCAGAGACACCCTCCATGGTGCCAGGATTCTGAAACCCAGCTTTGGCTCAGGCGTTTCCCGTGCTGCAGATCAGGCTCTGGGCTCACTGACAGTATCACTAACTTGCTGAACTTGCCACGCAGGGGCACGGGGATCTTTGAGGATTCCTCCGTCACCACGAAGCAGCAGGCCTTGCGGCAGGACCTGGCGGAGCTCTCCAAAACCGAGAGGGTGCTGGAGAAGCTCATCCACGAGTGCGCGCTGCAGCTGAAGCACCTGACAGACGATGAAACCAACCAGAGATATCCTTTCGAGGGCTGGGATCGTGGGGGGACGGGGGGAGGACTTCGTGTCCAAAATGAGCAGGCCGTACAGCCCTTGCAGGACTATACTATTTGAGTGTAGGCCATGGGGGTGAGATTTATTTACAGAGCAATCCTCACCCCTTGCAAGTTGTTCCAGCCAGGATGGGAGTGGGGAGATCTTTCTTGTTGCTCTTTCCGTACGGATCTTTGTTCTCGTCTGCCATCAGCCCTTACCTTTGCTTCTGAGGCATAAAATGGTTCATCTTTTGATGCAGTGCTTCCTGTACGAAGGTGGCTGCTTTTGCATTGTAATATTAATGAGCATGCAAATGTGTAACTCCCATGCATGCTCCTGGAAACGGACAGTAGCACACAGTCCCTTCAGAGGTGATCGTTCTGTTCTGAGACTCCTTTTTGTGCGTCCAAGTTGACTGAGTACAATTCTTCCCTAATGCTGATGGCATTCATTCATTCATTCATTTTTCCATTTATATCCTGCCTTTTCCCTACAAAGGGCTCAAGGCAGCTTACATCATTCTCCTCCTCCATCATATCCCCACAACAACAACCCTGTGAGGTAGGTTGGGCTGAGAGTCTGTGGCTGGCCCAAAGTCACCCAGTGGGCTCCATGGCTGAGCGGGGACTAGAACCCAGATCGCCTGAGTCCCAGTCCCATGCTCTTAACCACTGCACCACACTGGCTCTCATAAAGATCTAACGTCTGAGGTTTTTTCCAGCTCATGGCATGATTTGGGAACTGTGAGGATTTCTGACGCTGAGCAATCACACACAGCAGTGGTGCTGAGCCCCAAGTCCTCAGAACAGGTCTGGCTTGCCCACGGCATCCCTCTGGGCTCCCCCAACGAGCATACCCCGTCTGCCCTGCAACCTCAATAGATGGCTGATTTCTCAGCTCATTTTTTTTCTGTCCCCCAAGTCTGAAAGGTTTATTTACTGGCAGTCAGAGCTTTATGCTGAAACGTGCAGGTATTTTGGCACGGCCCCACCCCTCCCTGGCATGAGGCCCCCACGAGCTTCCCCGAGATGGAATGCTGCCCTTGGGCTCATACAGAGATGCTCCCTGGTGGAGACGAAGATACTTGGCTCTCTGCCTGCCTGCCTGCCTGCAGGATCCTCACGCTCTGCCCCATCTCTGGTGGGAGAGCCAAAGGCAGGACATGTGGTTTTATTCTCAAGGAGTAAAGGCTTTCTCTGGTGGGTCAGTAACTTGGGGAGGTCTCTGTTCTTTCCCTTATCTTCCATCCCCTGGCGTCTTACGCTAGCATATGTGACGTATCAGGATATCCGTGCCATTAGCAACTTCAACGAGCAGACAGTGATTGTGGTCAGAGCCCCGCCAGAAACTCGGCTGGAAGTGCCAGATATCTGTGAGGTGAGCAGTTCTGGACAGACTTGGTGGATGGATGGGCCAGTTCTCCTTGGCTTTTCTCAGAGTAAGGAAGCAAATCATGCTTGGTACCCAGCTCTTAATTGGCAGAGGCAGGAAGGCAACTTTCGCTGACGGACTTGGCTGGGAAGCATGGAGCGGAAAGGCCTTGTGCGAGCAGATCCAGAACGCTGAGGCTCCGCAGCATTGCAAGTCCCAGAGCCCAGCAGGGGGCTAACTGACAGCTGCCTTGTGCCTCCTTGGAGAAAGTGTCCTGGCTCCAGAGCTGCCATCTTAATTCCCACAATGCCCCAGAAGGATACCACATGCCTGGGCATTGTGGGAAGCTGAAATGGCTGCTCCTAGACCCAGCTGTTTTCTGGTGCTACCACCAGGTAGTAGGAGGGGACCAGTGACAAGGTGCTTTGTCCAAGGCCCCCTGCAAACAGCTGTACTGGGCCCTTTTGTGGTGGGGCAGTGAGGAGGGACACCAAAATCCAAGAGGGCACCGGGCTGGGAAGGCAGCTGCGGTCTGACGCTGTTTCCCCTCTGTCCTCCCTGCTGTCCAGGAGAATGTCCAGCTCCACCTGAAAAGCACCAACGGCCCTATTGAGGTGTACCTGTGTCCTGAGGAAATCCTGGAGGAAAGTCCTGCCAAGGAGGGCAGCTTCCCGGCTCCTTTGCACCCGGAGAGTAGCAATCCCTCACCAGCGAAAGGTAACGCAGGAGGTTCTGTGGGGCGCGATCCCTTGGCACCTGTGGGACAATTTGCTTTGGAAGATGTGTGTTGCCGCTTTCCACCGGCCGTCTCCAAGCTGGCGTCTGCACAGGGCCAGCTTTGGATCCGAAGACTCCCCCTCTGGTGTGGGGCTCCTGCTGCTTATCTGGGGACAGTGCCAGACAGTTGGGACTGGGAGTCGCCCCTTTAGTTTCCCACAGTGCTCTGTAGGATAGCATCCTTAGGGGAATTTAAAATGGCAGCTCCCCGTCCTGGCCTTCTGAAGGGTACCTAGAGCTGCTGATGCTAGAGGTGCCCCCCTGCTGCTCTCACACACAGCCTTTCTCCCATTTCCCCAGCAGAGTCCGTGAAGATGGAACTGCCGAGCTGCCTGATGGAAGGAGAAGATGGCTTCCTGGAGCTGCCCCAGCACCTTTTGCAGCAGACGGAGGACCAGCTCCCTTCTGCCTCCTACAGTGACGCGGGGCCATTTGTCAGCTTCTCCCCTCCTCTCGACCACGAGGACTACTTGTGGGGCCTGGAGGAGGGGGAGGGCGTGAGCGACTTATTTGAGGCCTACGACTTGGGTGATCTGCTGAAGAACTGATTCCGGGGCGCCTGCTGCTTCTTACGGTGCTACCGATCCACTCGCATGCATGCATGGACGGCCACCGCAGGCCTCGGGCCCTTGGCCTGGCGGCAAGCGGCTGTGGAGCTTCCCCTGGCTCTCCTCCCAGGCTTTCCGGAGGCCGTCAAGGGCTCTGGTTCTCCCCACTGTGATGCCGTGAGGAGGCCGAGAGTTGCTATAGGCAGCCTCTGGCTTCTGCCTGGTCTCCCAGCTCCTGTTAGGAATACTTGGTGAGTATCGTGAGCTTGAAGGGCGATTCCCGCCTGGGGTGAGGCTCGGCAAGTTCCTCAGGTGGCCAGCCACCTCTCCCTGGAAAGCGGCGCTCTGCTGCCTGCTCGTGTTCTGCGTGCAGCGCTCGCCCGGAGAGAGAGGAGCGCTGCCAGCAATTGGGCGCAGGGTTGGGGTGTTGAAGGAGCCGCCACTGCCCGACTGCAGGGGGCTGAGAATGAGCCGCCTTCTTGGCTCCACTTCCTGGCGCTCTGGTCCCATCTAGGGGGTTTGAAGGCTGACTAACCACAGGGCAAGTTGTCTGAAGAATGAGGGCTGGCAGTGCCATGTGTCTGAGCCAGCAACGCGCTCAGGTGATGCTTGTGGGTTTGGGAGCCTTTGTGACTTCGGGTGTCTAGCCTTCCCCAGGGTTTGTTGGGGGACCCCAGCATCGCCCTCCTCTGATGCGTTAATCCTTCCATGAATGCGTTGCACGGCTTTCTAATTCTGTTTCGGGGCAGCAGCGTGGAACTTCCTTCGGAACTTAATGCAGTGGGTGGAATGAGGAGAGTTGGGCTGATTTTCTTCGGCCTGCTAAAGGCCAGGTGTTGGCCAACTTGCAGCCCTCCAGATGTTTGGCCTACAACTCCCGTCAACCGTCACCATTGGCCGTGCTGGCTATGGCTGATGGGATCGTGGGCACAGGCCTCAGGAAGGCCACAATTTGCCCTGCTCTGCCTAAAGGCTGGGGTCTAAATGAGCAGCGGTCTGCATGAAAGAAGCCAATCCATATCCCTGAATCGGATCCAGACACGCTGATCTCCTGTTCATCTCTGAAGATAGCGAATCTCCCCTGTGGCTGCTCCCCTCTGGGTGGGAGCCATTCCAGGGTGACCAGCTCCATTCCCCATTTCTCTCTGATGCAGGTTTCTTCTCCCGGCACCTGCATTCCAAGTGTTGCACCTGACGTGCTACCCCCCCCCCCCCCCCCCCCCCGGTGGATCTGAAGGAACATTTGCTTCCACCCACACAAGGCTGGCTCTCTTGCAACGGCCTCCTTCAGCCTTGTCTTCAGCCATACCCTGTCCATGGAAACTTGCTTGGAAGATGGAATTTTCATTTTTTATTTTTTCTAATGGCAGATCCAGATGGTTTCAGTCTCCCCATGCAAATCCTCATGTCCTGAAATAAGAGGGGCTTCATTCTCATTACAGTGCCTGGTTAATCATTTGGCCGTCACAAATGCATGACTGATCAAGTGCTTAATTTGGTCCAGCAAGTGAGAGAAGCGTGCTTTCCCCCTCCCTTCATTTAGGACCAAGCGATGGAGCAGCTGAGAGAGATTTTGCCTGGGCTGACATCCACAGCTGTAGAAACATATTTCATTCTCCCCCACAAGGGGATGCTGCTCTCCTGTCTGTGCTTATTTAAAGAAGTGTTGCGAACAGCGTCTGGTACCCGAAGCCGTGTTTGCATTAAGCTCGCCAGGCAACCGTGGGCCATGAGCAGAGCGGCAGAAGCAGGGAGACATCCCTTTGGGATAAGCCGCAGTTGAGCCTCCAGTTTTCCCTAGATGGTACTGGGCAGAAAATCTACTTGCAGGGAAGCTGTTTTTAGTGGCAGTCTTGCAACTTGTGCAAGGTGTGCAATTGCCCTGGTGTGGCACCAGCTATCGATAGTGAAGCCGGCTTTCTCAGGGAACAAAGAATTCATGTTTCGCTGCTCTTGATCAAATGGCCTATTGGGCAAGGCTGGCCCCCAAGTGCGCGCTCTCTCTCTCTCTCTCTCTCTCTCTCTCTCACACACACACACACCTTGGCTAATCAAGCACCACTGCCTTGCATTTCACCTCACTTGCGTCTTCTTCCAAATGACCCTACCTGCCCTTCATTGGGGAGCTGCAGAAAAATTCAGTTCTACCTCTTTCCCCTCCCTTTGCCTTTTCAGTTGTCTTAGACTTCAGTCCCAGCCAGCATGGCCCATGTTCAGGAATGCTGGGAGTTGTAGTCCAAAACATTGGGGAGACACCAGGACAGGGAAAGCTGCTTTAGTTGGTGGCATGGGCTGCTCTCATTAGCACATGTGTTTTATGATGGGACATCTTTGGAGCAAGGAGTGTCGGGGCACTTACTCTGAAAGTAAAGAGGCCGTGGTGTGTTTGACTGATGGACAACGGGGTAGAGGCTGCGCTAATTCAAGAGTCACTCCACTTGCATGCAGGGCTGGAGCACCTCTGGGTGAGGATTTGCTTTCTGGCTGCAGAGGGCTTGTGAGATCAAGCTCAGTTATTCCTTTGAGCATCCTTCCCTTTATGAATTCTGTCCTGAGCAAATTGTTCCCAGCTGAAGATGTTGTGCAGCCAGGAGGTCTAGGACCGAGGCAGGCCGGCTTCTTTTGGTTGGTAGAGTGGTCCTCTGGAGCTCCGGGTTGGACTAAAGCCATCCTTCCTTCCCTGCTGCAAAGAGGCTGGACCACAGTAGCCACCCTTTCCCAGGGGCAGTCCCACTTCGCACAAGGCGGCACAAGCCACCGGGCTTCTGTTGCCCAGCCTTGGTGCACCCCAGTCTCTTCCAGCTGTTTCCCTTCAAGTTGCTCTTGCCCCTTCAAGACCCACCACACCAAGGGGACGGATGCTGCTCATGGGCCGGTTGCCAACCACCCAACAGGAGTTCAGGGATCACTTTTTCGGAAAATGGGTAAATCCTGGGTGAAAATGCCAGTGCTCTGTGTGTGTGTGTGTGTGTGTGTGTGCGCGCGCGCGCGCATGTGTGTGTGTGCGTGCGTGCGTGCACACGTTTTGCTTGGAGGTATTCCTCTCTTGCCACAAAAGGATACTTAAAGGGCTCTGTACTGTGTACCAGTTTGAAAATAAGCTTTTTAAACAGAGGTCTCTTGATCGATTGCGTTGTATAAAAAAGTCCCTTACTTTGTACATAGAAAAATGGATGGTAGGTTTGGAGAACCTCCATTTGTTTCTTAGTAATCATTCTACAGTGTTCTGTTGATTGTAAATGCTTTGGAACTTGGTTTGTAGGATAATTAGTCGTTCATGTTCCTCGTGTGCTGTTTTTTGAGGGTATGTTTGGCTGTTGAACCAGCTTTGGAAGCTAGATTTGAATATGGCCTGAGCATGCATTAAGAATGAATTTCAGCTCAGCTTTGATCTTAATTGAGTGCGTGTTCATCAAAAGAATGGGAGGGGAATATTCCTTCGCATAGCTTGGTGCTTTCTTTGTCTTGTACGAAATGAAAATCTTCGAAAATCCTTCCAAATGTATTTGGCCCAGCTCTGCAACTGTGGCTCTTGTCTTAATATTGTAAAAGTTGTACATAATTATTGCACTGTATTTATAATGGAAACCATCTTCGACACTGTTCTGTGTGGGTTTTGTTCTGTTTTTGAAACTATTTAAAAAGTATTCTAGGGCTTTTCTGTGTTGTTGGCTTGCCCTTGTGGCTGGAGATACATGCGGGGTTTGGTTTTTTGTTTTAAACTTGAGGCACTTGATGATGTGAAGAACAAAAAAAAATAAATTTTTTGAACCAAGAAAGATTATAAGCTCTTTTGCACAGCCATATATTCTTGCTATTTTAAAGTAAAGATCATAAGAACCATTCCCAAATCCATTTGCACAATGTCTGCACAATTATTGTGGTCTTTCTGGCGACCTAATGAAGCTCTTACACTAATAAGGAATTTGCTGGGTTGATCACACACCTCTCCCCAGACTGGTCCCCACAGAGTTTCAAGGGTGATACCTGCCCATCAGACATGAACCCCAGCTTCAGGAAGGCTCCTGGCAGAAAGCAGCAGCGATGTGAAACAACTCTGAAAGTGAAAGAACAAAGAAACCAAAAGCCACAGAAGAATTACAGAATGTCCACAGAAGAATTGTCCACAGAAGAATTATAGAGCTTCATGGTTAATGATGAAAAAAACAAAACTGAAAGCTTTAACATCCCTCAGCTCAGTCATCAGTTCAAAGGGAAATTGCAGCCAAGAAATTCAAAGACAGACCTGGGAAGGCAGCAATGAAGGAACTAGAAAATATCAAGAGTAAGGACACTTTACTGGATACGAAGCAAGGTCAAGATCATCCAAACTCTTGTATTCCCAGTCACTATCTATGGGAGTGAAACATGGACTATGAGGGGGGAAAAACCAGACAGGAAGAATATTGATGTGTTCAAAACATGGTGCTAGAGAAAGGCTTTGGGAATACCCTGGACTGGCAGAAAGACAAGTGAGCTCTAGATCAAATCAAGCCAGAGCTTTCTCTAGAAGTAAAACTGGGGCTGTCATACTTCGGACACCTCCAGAGAAGGCAGGGCTCCCTGGAGAAGACAATTCTGCTAGGGGAAGTCGAAGGCAGAAGACGAAACGGAAGACCAGCTATAGCATGGACTGGAAGCCACAGCCTTGAACTTGGAAAAGCTGAATGGAGTCCTGGACAGGGCATTGCGGATTGCTTTCATTCCCAGAGTCGCCGCAAGTCGAAGACAACTTGACAGCACCTAACAAGAGGAATAGGGCTGCTGCATCACCTGCCGTGGTTTGTCCTGGGGTTTGAGGGTAAGGGAGAGGAAGCAGAGAAGCGGCGTTCTTTGGAGAGGCAGAAATGCATGCAGTTCTGGGGGACCTGTGGAAAGATTAAAGACCTCCACCCTGTCCCAGAACGACCCCCATAAACGGCTACTGCTTCATTAGAGGGGGGCGTGCAGGAGGCGAGTGTACAGATAAGGGGATATCAGTTCAGAGAAAAGTCTTGCCATGTGGAGCGCTCCAGGTCAAGATGGTTCCATTTCATTTCCTCTTCCATCTGGTGTCCTATTTCTCCCCTGCCTGGTCACCGCCCTCAACAGTCGGCCTTCCAAGACCATGTAGTTTTCTCAGCCTTCACTGAGATGAGCTTGGGGGCAGACGGATGCATATTATACTAAGCAGGAGTGGGGAAATCGTGCACCTCCAGAGCTTGGACTGCAATTCCCACTGCCCTGCCTTGGACCCATTTGTTGGGGTTGTTGGGGTTGATTTTTCAGGGTCCCCACCCTGACTTCAGTGATGGGATGTGGGAGACACTGCTTGCCAAACATCATTCTTGTGTCAGTTTGGTGGGCACAGTGGGGCATATTTTAACTTAGTTTTAAAAAGACTTTCTACCATCACAGTTCGGTTCCAGAGTGAAACTCGGTTAATTGGAGAGATCTTCAATACATTGTTCCAATAAGAATCTTTTTGGAAAACTTTTGAGATATTTGAACATAGCCTGCCACCATGTGGCGAGTTGTTGAAATTACAAAGCGGGAACAACAGGGGTGGCTGGTCTGGCAGCTCCCAGCAGGGGGCCCTGGCTTTGCTGCTCATCCTCACCTGGCAACCTTGTTCACCTGCATCTCGCTCTGGACCAGAGCCCAGGAGGAGCGGGAGATGCTGTGCCCACCTTGCTCACTGGCTCGCTGCCTGGCAAGCCAGCAGGCAGGAGCCGTGATGAGGAGGAGGCTAAGGGGCCTTTCAAAAATAGAAGCACTCTGATACTGCTGGTCCTGGCAGCAGAAAGCACCAATTCATATTCCTGCAAAACCCTGAAGGTTGCTGGTTGCTCTTAGTCTGTGTCATATGCTACTTAAGAACTGCCACAAAAGAGGAAATGCATCCACGCAGGGGGCACAAATTCGCATTGATTTGCACGTGGTAATTGAGATGTATAGTGGCGACTTCAGAAATAATTATTACAATTGGAATAGAAATATGGCAAATCTCCGTGTAACATGGACATCTCAGTCTCCTGTTTGCAACTAATGGGTAGATGGGCATCAGTTCTTGCTGTGCTTTATCTTTAAGCCAGAATTGGACAGGGCAGCCCTTCAAACAGAGAAGGTCAGCAAATAGAGGAGAGTCCTCTGGCAGATTTTCCAAGAAAAAATCTCTGCTGTAGAAAAAGATTCGTGGCCACCCTGTAATCTGCTTAGCTTGCCCTACCTCACAGGGTGGTTGTTTGACTGAAACCCCTCTGAGCACCTAGGTTTTGTAGAAACCTAATGAAGTAAAATACCTTCCTTGCCAAGAAAGGGCCAAATCATAAAAATGCTTCCAAGAGGCACCATAGGCAGGTGGTCCGGAGCACGGGGCTGCTCCACGAGTGGAGGCCCTGCAGCCCACTAAGCCTGGGCCCCAGCCCTGCCTCACCGCATAGCAGTTCCTCACTCACAGGTCTCTCGGAGGGCTCCCAATGCCACATTAACCAGTATGGGCTGGTTCTTCAGTTGGCATAGGCATTCTCCAATTACCCCTCACTGTTGGCTATGCTTCCTGGAGCTGATGGGAATTGCAGTCAACATGCATGTTGCTTTTGGCAGTACTGGGTTGCTGTCTTGCGAATCCAAGAGTTCAAGATGGAACAACGCTGACCACCAAGTAAAGTAATCACAGCACTTAAACATGGATATGATCCTTTCAGGCCTTCACAGAGCTTCCTAGATGGGTTTGCTGGTTGTAATTCTCACAGCAAGCAGGTAAGTCGGGATGATGATCACCCATGTGGCAGATCAAGAGGCTCCGAAAGAAAGAAAGTGCTTATCTAAGGGTACCAACTGAAAGTATGGCCAATTGCAACTTACTGGTTCATAACTCGACCTATTTGCACAAGCTGGAGTCAAAACACTTTGACAGACTCCTCCTTAACCAGGGTGGCTACACACAATACATTCAGCTCTGACATCTGTATATGTGTGTTTGTTTGAAGACTCCAGAGTCCTGGTTCACATGCAGTGGCACCGCATTGTGGGTCAGTTAATTAATCAGTCGGTCACTTAGTGGCAAGAGATGATGCAAATGGCCATCCACTAACATCTTGAGGGCTGTGTGTTCCCCTCCTTGCCATAGGCTGAGGAGTTAAAACTTAGAAAGCTCCTTGCTAGAGAGAAGCATATGGAAGGAGGACATCTGAGGAGAGACCCCCCTTCCCCTCCCCCCTTTGGAGGGGTTTCCCCCCTCCCCAGCTGTTTTCAGTTTTTGCTCATTCCAGAAAAATGTGATGAATCCATGGTTTTGTGCTATAATTGCTGTAAACCCAGATTGGCTGCCCTGCCGACTTCCCACGATTTACTCTTCCTCTCCTCTGCAAGCAGGAATGGCCATCTGCAGTAAATTAGTAGTGGTGGGTCTTTGACTGAGCACTTCTGGTGGGAAGCAGCGGTGGCCAAGGAGAAGAGCTGTAATCTGGGAGCAACCACACTGAAAGCAACTCTTAGGAATCTGCCCGATTTCCCTTCCCACCCACCCCAAATTGTTGGGCTGTGGAAAAACCTGCCATCAGCAGCAACATTCTCCCCATAATCTCTGCCTCAAGGAGAAGACGGAAAGGGAGGGATCCGTTTTCCATTCACACAATACGTTCTCAGGACATGAGGTCATTTTTCTGAGCTGAGGAGAACCAATGAGTTGGACTTGCATGTATCCCACAATTCTGCTCCAAGTGGAAAATGCATGAATTGGTAATGGCTCAGCATCTTGATCATTTGAACTAACGTAACAAATAAATTAATTCTTAAACATCACGATTCTAGACCTCAAAGCCAACTCTACAGTTCTGTGACAATCTGACCAGTCTCTGGGACCACTAATGTAGCCAAGCTGTGCATTCAAAACACATCTCTGTGTTTTCATTCATGGTGCAGTCAACTCCAAGGTGTGCTTCATCGCAGCCTTCCTGAAATAGCTTGGGGGCTCCACAGAGGCCCTGTTAGCCACTGTTCATGTCTGGAGCTGCAGCCTAGGCTCCTGGAATGTTTGGCTGGTGATGGCTGGAACTGGCAGAGTGGCGCCTCGGTGGCTTGCAATTCCCGATGCCTCTTGGCATGATTTGTTGAGCTGCCTGAGAAATGAGGAGTTTCACAGTCTGGGATGTCACTGTATGCAACCCAGGAAGGTTTGCCCTAAAAGGTGTCTAGGGTGGCCATGGGTCCTCTCAAAGACCATTCTGGGAGATAGAACTGGAAAAGAAATGCAGGCCAATTATTATTTCTGAATTTGCACCTATGGACACCTCAGCATGGCCACATTTCATGCAAATTGCCACCCACTTTGGTCCTTTTTTGGCAATTTGTACATGGCCCCAACCAGCACAGCCAAAGGTGAGAGATGATAGTCTTTGTAGTCCAACCGCATCTAGAAAGCTGATGACCTTGCAGGTCCAACCCTTGGAGAAGGCACTCGGTGAGGCTGCACGGCACTGGCGGATTCAGGACAGAGAGAAGAAAGTACAGGGTCCGCCCTGCCAGGAGCATCAAAGCATCAAAGCTTTGACTCAAGTGTCAGCTGGAAGAGGCAGTGGGCTCCCCCCGCCTCCCCCCCCCCCGCAGCCACTGTTCTCCACTGCCAGCAGGACCAACTGCTGCCGCCAATCTAATGCCCCCCCACCCCCGCCCAGGCACACCACAGGCTGCCAGCAGTCCCAGCCAGTCCTGCGGCTGCCAGCCACTTCACTGTCCCGTATCAAGAGAAACTGCAGAAGTCCAGGTGTGTCAGCCCGCCCTGGAGCAACTGGTAGTGCTCAGTCCTGATGGCAGAGCCATTTATTTTAATTTAATTTTATTTAAGTTTCGGGTGCGATCTTATGCATGTTTAGACTGACATAAGTTCTCCAACTCCCTGTATGGAGTTGGCTGGGGAAAACTGGGAACTGTGCAGAATTGCACCCCTGGATGCTGGTTTGCTGCCAGCAGCTCTTCTGCAAGCCATGAAGTGGGGCATAAAATGGTTCAGTGCTTTATTTTTCTATGGAAAATTTGCCATTTCGTAAGTACATAGGTAAAAACAAACGGGTGCCAACTGGACATGCAATACGAGGCAATTGTTGCAGCTGCAAAGTTGCAATCAGTTTTTTCCAGTGGTTCTTCCTAGCAATGATGGGAAGGAATTCATGCACGTCATGGAAATACCTCTATGTCTCAGCATGAAATAGAGCAAAAAGTGACAATGAAATTGAAGTAGATGAGCTGTTGCCAGCAAAATCTACACACTTCTTGGGGTTGCTGAAATAAATGTATCAGCAGTTTTCAGTCCTTTGGCTTCCCTTTTTGCTTGAACAACGTAAAGGATGTACTTATCTTCTATCAGCATCCAATGCTATGATTCCTCTTATGCCTTGCGCGTGGAACTGGCTTTGGGACAATACCAGTACAGCATACTGGTTTGATGGGTTTTCCTACTGGTTATGCCACTGGCACTGAACTGGGCACCACTTCTGCCAGGGCCAGGTCAGTGGTGTGAGTGGGCAGCAATGCACACAATTACTAGGCGCAATCATGATTCCGAAATAGCATCTGCCCTTATAGATCAGCATATAGGCGAACAAACCTGGCCTTCGTTTGGTCTTGCTTTCGGGGCAGGTACATGGCGAGGCAGAAGTACCGAGCCTTCTATCTCCCCTGGAAGCATGTGAGATTCCCAGGCAGAAGCGGCTGTGCTGTGCTCACGCTGGGCTCTCTCTCTCCCTGCTGCAGCAGCCGCAAAAAGGAATCCAGAGCCTTCCAAGTGCCAGGAGGATTCGAGTGATTCCATGAGGTCATTATTTGGAAGGAAAGGTGCTTCCAGCGCATGTGACCGATGGTCCACTGACTGTATCACTCTTGTGCTTGTTGGCTCCATTATCTTTTCTGGAATCTTTCTGGGAAATGACTGGTGGGATTTGGGGGGGGTGCGGGGGGTTATGCAAGCTTCAGAAACCAGCAACCGGTAACCGTAAGTGGGGCAGTGTTGCAATCATAGTAAGGTCTGGGAAGCAGCAAAGCAAAGCTGAGCTTGGACTTCACATCTGCGACTATCCTTTCATTCCACGAAATACTTCACGTTGGGAAGCCAGCAGGGAGGGGGAGAACGATGAAGAGGAAGAAAGGTTTATACAGAAGGAAAGAGCTCCAATAACCTCCACGGTTTGTGGTTTGTTTCCTTCAACAGAACGGTGCGTCGGTTTTGAAAGACGTGCTTCTCTCGCCACCCCTCCAACCTATATGCTCCTCTGCCTTTCTGTCTCATGCACTGAGAGTTCCTGTTAGTTCGTCTGCTGGCATGTTTTCCTCCTGCCTGGCCTGCTCTCCCCTCGTTTTGCAACATGGCAATGACATGCGGCTATTGCAACAGCACAGCGGGCCAAGGCCAGCTCTTGCAATCTCCCCCAACCCAATGCTGCTCTGCGGAGGGGTGAGACCACAGCTCCCTTCATCAGCAGCTAGACCATCCATGCCCTGGCTGGCCGAGTAATTAGAGGAACTGTAGTCCAAACTACCAGGAAGGGTGGGGCCCATTGCTTCCTGGTTTACCTTTGCTCTCCACCTTGAATCCTCAAGGTGGGACCCGGATTCTTACATGCTGCAGCACCAGGATGGTTTTGCATCCAGATGGGGAACCTTTTTCCAGCTGAGCCCTGGGGTCAATTTTGGGGAAACTCTCAGGGGTCCTGTTCCAGGGCAGGGCCAAAGGCAAAAGAGTGAGGCAAAAATACTAAAGGATCCCAGTAAATTTTAGCATAAAGCTCCCACTGCCATCAAGTATGTTGCAGGAGAAGCGTTTCACCTCTTTGGGAGTCTGATTTGAGTCTGATTCTATAGCCAACTGTGGATCCAACTGAGAGGTCTTCCTTCTAGCCCACCTTTAGCTAATTTGCTAATCAAGATAGCATGGAGCACTTTGTCAAAAGCTTGGTTTTCTGATTAAAAGCTCCAAGAAGCCATGACTTGTTAACCACAAACAAACTGGGAAGAGAACCCATAGTTTGTTATTGCCTTGTGAACTGTGGGTTGTTCACCATGGCTTGTTATCTTATATGGAGTTCAGTCTACATGATTATCCACATTTCCACAAAAACCCACAGTTCAAAAAAACTTGCAGTCAACCCGGACTGAATCCTTGAGTTGGGTTCTGTTGCCTGAACCTAAAGTGATCAACCACAACCTTTGTTATCTACAGAAGGGCTCCTGCTTCAGTCCTTAGTCTCCACAGTTAAAGCTGCCTACCCAATGAAGTGCTTTTCAGATGTCTTTAGTCTCAAAGAGTCATTCCTGGAAGTCCACTGGTGTTAAAGGCCTGGCAGAGTCGGACCAATAAAAAGGAACCATACAGTGGGTCACTCTGCCCTTTCCTAACCAGACATCCACTAGTTGGCTGGCCACTTTCAGAATTTGGAGAGCTGTAGTCCAGTGCATCTGAAGGGGGCTAGGTTGGGAAAAGCTGATCTTAATGCAACCCCTATGAAATATTGGTACAGCCCAAAGGGGTGGGGCCAAAAAAGAGTGGGGCCAGAAAGAAATCTGAATCCAAAGGAGTGGGAAAGCTGAAGAGGCAGGAGCTGCTGTTGCCACTAAGGTCTGTGTTGGCTTGATCTAGGTATAATTCCTACATATTTGTGTAGTAGGGTGAATCTTCACAGTGAATTCATGTACCTGCAATTGGATTGGCAAGTCATTCCAGTGTTTTGAAGATTCTGCATATGGAACTGGCTCTTCCGGTTGGATACTCAGACCAGTGGAAGAAGACATTTAATATTCTTTTCTTTGAGTTTGGATTCAAAAGGACACTTTGTGGCTCTGTGTTTGTATCGGTGCTGTTGCCAGGGGCTTGGTTGCACAGGATGTAGTATTTTGTTATTATTATAATGGTTCATGCTGTTTTGTTACAGAATTGTTGATAGAAAGAGGTTCATTTTGTATGTAAAGTTGTGTTGCAATGTTCTTTAGTAAGCAAGTGGCGCCACAGAACTTCCCAGAGTTACATTAGCATTAGGCTGCCAAGCTTGGTGTATTCGCTGAGTTGGCCCATGTCCACTTCTTCTACTGTGGGGAAAGAGGCACCCTTTGGTGGAGATGCTGTCCTGTATTCTTTGGCCAAAAAAAGGAAAGGGAAAAAGGACATGCCTGGGGATTGTCCTTCAGTGAGAAAGCTGTTGCATGAAGAGATTGCTTTTGGGGAAATACTGGAGAGGATGAGTGTGAGACGGGAGCGAGATACTGCAATCGCAGCCCCTTGACCTTTCTTCCACGCAGCTATGGTGGCCCGACCGGCTTTTCCACTTCTGAAGATCATCTGAACTTACAGATGATGGAGGAGGAGCGAATTAGCCATGCTAATGGTTGGGAACACACCCAGGTGGTTTTCCCCACAGCCAATAACATCCGGGACCACGCCGTTAAGTCCTGGTTAGTGCAGTGGGAGAAGCTGCTGAATATTGTACTGCTGTCGGACGTCAAAAGCAGCATGAGCGCCAACAGCAGGGCGCTAGGTCCACTCCCAAGATTACTTTGAAGTCAGCCCTTCTGGAGTGAGTGTGGAACTACCACTTCGATCATCCACAGCAATTGGTTTAAATTTATGAAGGGCACAATTCATCCGTGTGTAGACAAAGAGAAATCCTCTGACTTTTGAGCTGCTCTGTCCTGACTAGGGAATGTTGGGTGGTGCAAGATTTTTGTTCTGTCAAAACTTGCATAGGATTGCACTTTTAATGAATTATAGGCATTGCTTAAAGCACATGTGGCACTGTGGTTAATAGTGCCGAACTCGGACCTGCGGGATCTGGCTTCATGGTGAACCCTAATTAGACCTGAAGCTCATAGGGTGACGTGGGGTCAGTTACAGACTTTTGGCCTAACCTACAGTCCTAGAGGAGATCAGCCCTGACTGCTCTTTGGAAGGCCAGATCCTGAAGATGAAACTCAGATACTTTGGCCCCCTAATGAGAAGGAAGGACTCCCTGGAGAAGAGCCTGATGCTGGGAACAATAGATGGCAAAAGAAGAAGGGGACGGCAGAGGATGAGATGGCTAGATGGAGTCACTGGGGCAGTGGGTGTGGGCTTGGGTGGACTCCAGGGGATGGGGAAGACAGGAGGGCCTGGAGGAGTGTTGTCCATGGGGTTGTGATGAGTCGGACGCGACTTCGCGACCAACAACAACCTGACAGGGTTGTTGTGAGGATAACGTGAAGAGGAGGTGGATTACATAAGCTCCGTTGCAGTAAAAAGTGAGATATAACAAGTAATTGCATATATCAACACGATGTCTTACCTTGTAGCAAATAAACATTATTATATGAAATAAGGAGACATATATAGTGTGGGGTTTACACCAAAGAAAATGTAAAATTCACAAAGGGGAAGCAGTCAGTGCTCCTGTTCCACCAGAAATTACGTAGCATAGAAGATACGAGTTTTGCCAGGTGCATTTGCTCCATTCATAACATTGCAGCGCTGGAATAAACGACACTCAGCCACCTCCTTTCTTCCTCGCTTTACTACTTAAAGAAACAGGAAACCTCTCGAGAAACTCGGTCTTGAAACCGTTTTGCAGAGTCAGGCTTTCTCCGAATTTTGCAGATTTTTAAGGCATCACGCCCGTGCACTTTTACTTTCCAAATTGGTTGGGATTTACTTCCGTGCAAACATGCCCAGGATCGGCCTGAGGCTGTACTCCCTTGGAGAATAAGTCTACTTGAGAGTAGAATCGTGCAAACGCGCTTGGTGCAAGACTGACAGTGCAAAGCACACATACAAACCTGGTCGCTGATGCATGTCTATTCTCACCGTGTTTGGCGGGTCTCTTGCTCCTCCAGCGCTTGCATGCACGCGCACCGCGCCTCTGAAAGGGAAGGAGAAAACCAGCTCTTCTCGTCCCAGTAAGAACAAAATGCAAATAAAATTAAAAACTAGAAATACGCCCAGTATCCTCAACACATCGGAGAGTAAAGTGATCCGGAGGAAAATGAAAAGGGATTTACGAGTGAACGCGAAGCTTACGTGGGTGGGAGGAGGGGCGGGCGCTGCCTAAAAGCCTGTGCAAATCTGCTCAGGACTCGGGCACGTTTCCCCCAGAGTGAAGCGTGTCCCGCGCTGCCTCGCAGCCTCCCGCTGAAGTTCTGCGCCCCGAGCTCTTCGTCGCTTTACGGCAGACTCTACCTTAAAGGGCTGCGAGGGACAGAGAAGGAGGCGCGTTGCCTTTAAGTGGCGCCGGGCCAGAAATCCTCGCTCGGAGGCTCCTCGGCAGCGCGGCGTAACAATATCCCCACGTGACTGCTCGAAAGCCTCTGTTCCAGGCGGCCGAGCGGGGAGAGGGAGGACTTGCGAGAGGTCGGAAAGGGAGAGTGGGCGCGCCGCGAGCAGTCGCGCCCCGGAGGACGGCCCGCCGCGGGCGATGTGATGCGACAGCGCGCAGCGCAGGGGCGAGAGGCAGCCGCCCGGTTTCCCGCAGCGCTCCCGCACGCGCCTCGGGTCTTCTGCGGCTCGCGGGCGCGCGCGCGCTTTCCTTTAAGCCCATGTCCCCTTTCCGCCGCGCTTCGGGGTGACCGGCTTCTCCCGCCTCTGCGATCTGGCTGCCACATCTCCGCTCGAGCGGCGCGGGAGCGTCTCCTCCAACATGCCCGAGCAGCTCAGCGTCTCGGAGTTCGTGGCCGTGACCTCGGAAGATCTCAGCTCGCCGGCGGCTTCCAGCTTCACCTCCAAAATGCAGAAGTGCCGGGGCGCCGTGGTGGCGCTGGAGGAGGTGAGCGAGTGGCGGGGAAAGTGCGGGGCTGGGGGGGGGGGGGGGCGGGGCGGGTGCGAAGAGTGGTCCGGGCTGAGAGGGGGACTTCTGGCCGCGTTCCGTGGGCAAGCGCGGGAGGGGAACCAGGCTCGCCTTACCTTTCTTCGCCCTCCTTGGAAACACTGCAAGTGGGCGCGGTGGTGTCTTTGTTTTGCATGGCGGACAGTATCGCACCTGACTGGCGTGTTTACTCAGAAGGAAGCCCCGCCTGTGTTGAGTGGGGCTTCCTCGCAGGTAATGCGTGCAGAGAGGATCCCAAGCCCTGGCTAGTTCCGCGTTCGTAACTCTTGGCCACTTTCCCCGTGAAGCAAGTATCTCGCTCGCCCCTAGCCAGGTCTGCCCCGAAGCGAGCCCTACCACGGCCGGTTCCTAGAAAGTGTGCTCTCCTTTGTGAATGTGCGCGCGGCCTTAATCGCGACTTCTCACGTTTTCAGGCACGCATGTTGAAAGCTGAAAAGCTCCGCGGAGAGCTTCGCCTGCTGCGTGCTGTGGAAATGAATTAAATAAGTCAATAAAACGAGGCGCACACGCACGCAGAGGGGTTCTCAGGCTCGCTTCTCAGCCAACCGTGCCAGTCCGCAGACAGGATGCTCCGCGAATCTGGGTGCTTGGCCTGGACGGATTGCCAGGGGCCATCACGGCTGCACGTACCTGCGCACAGTGCGCGTGCTCGTGGCGATGGAGTGTCGGTGCCTGTTCCGCCAGGGCGGGATGCATAGAAGACCTTGTTGGGGGGGATGCAGGCAGCAGAAGGCACGTGTATTGCTGACCCGGCCGTGGTTCGTAGCCTCCGACTTGATTCTTAGCTAAATTCTTTAATGCAAGGATAGAAAGAAACCCAACACCCAGAGAGACACGAAATTCTGCTCAGGCTGGAAGAATATGACATGATGAATGCCTTTAATGTGCCTGGAAGTGCTCTTCCCCTTTCAAATGTTTATCTATCTTCCTTATTCTAGAAAAGTGACAAGGTGTGCCCAGGTAGGGGTAGCCACCCTTCTTGACAAATAGCACCTTTGGTAGAACCAGGGCATGGCTTGGGGGATCTGGCAACTTCCTTTCAGTGCTTTGGCTCACAGCCCTGAAATTACAATGTTAGGTGAGAAATGGCAGGCATGTGTCCAAGACTGGACATGCAGGTTCAAATTGCTTAGCATCGCCTCCCTGGCAGCATAGCCTAACTTTGTTGTTTGGTTATCTGTTTTGGCTTGTGCTACATGGTTTGTGTGGAATTTCCATTACAATACCCAAGTAATTGAATACCAGTTATCTGGTATATGTTGGGACAGTAAGAGTTTCTTTCACGGCAGTTGTACCTCTTGTTTTAAGGCGTTTTTCTTAAACTCTGTGCAATGAGTTTTAATAAGTTAGTGGCTGATGGCTTAATTCTTACTGCTGAAGCTGCAAAGAGCTCCTGGAAGGGGGGGTCTTAGAAATTACTGGGAACATAGATTCTGTGTATCCATAAATGTTGGCTTGCACCCCATGGAATAAAGAGGAACAGCCTTTTGGGTTGGAGTTTAATGCAGAATTCCTCATCCTGGTGCCCTCCAATTGTTCTGGACAACATCTCCTATTAACCCCAGACAGCATGACCCTTGATTCTGGGGTTGTGCTAAAACAATAATACATTCCTAAGTAAAGAGCAATAATAGAAGCCATTCTTCTAAGTCATGCTTTGCTTCGTATTAGAATTCAAAAGTAATGCTTACTTTGGCCAGGAGGTCAAAATCAGTTGCCATCTTTGTACTCTGGATTAAACAGATTTCTAATTAATTAATTAATTAATTAAAATAGGCTTTGATCTCTCCCACCCCCACCCTGTTGCAATCTTGAAAGTGAATGAGAATTGCCTGTTGCAAACCCTTAACTTACCACTGCAGAAAGTGTCTCACTTTCTCAGTGTTTCACTTTCACTTAAAGCAGCCCTGGGAGTCCTAAATGTAAGAAAAGGAACGCTTCAGCCAGGGAGACCACGATTCTGCCCCATCACTTAGTCATGAAACTCATTTTGGCCAATCCTCATATCTCAACATACCCTACACTACAGGGCTGAAATAAGTTGGAGAGAAGGAGAGCAAAATGAGCTACTTTGAGGAAATAACCTTCCATTTATATAAACATAAAGAAACTATATTTAGATTCTACCTTTTTTCCTGCTGAGGTACTTAAGGCAACCTACAAAATTCTCCTTCTCTCAGTCTTATCCTCACAACAACAGCCCTGTGAGGTAGGTTCGGGTGAGAGTTCTGATTGGCCCAAAGTCATGCAGTGAGCTCCATGACTGAGTGAGGACTAGACCCTGCACTTCCTGGGTCCTGGTCTCGCCATCTTAGCCACTACATCATACTGGCTCTTAAATTTGACACTCTTAAATTACACTTAGCTGCTACATGGGGACTTTGTAATACAGTGCCATGATATGTATCTCATGAAGAGTTCTGTGAAAGTAGAAAGTTTGCAGTATATGTTGTCATAAATATTTTCCCTATAAACCGCTGGCTGTATCTCTAAAGGCCCTTCATTTCATACACCTTCCTTCAGGTGAGCATATCCCTGAGGATCCTCTATTTCTTCCACCCCCTTTCTAGTTACCTGTGCCATTTTGTTCTCTGTTATATTTAATGCTCCCAGGCTAGTCCTCTCCAGTCCCTTAGGGGCCTTCCTTTAAATATCAGCTTGTTTACCAGAGACAATTTGAGCGTTCTCAAGACATAATCCTGCCAAGAACCTGATCTTAAAAGCCAGTGTCAAAATTCCCAGCACTTTGCAAAGAAGAGATATTATACAGACATGTTCTGTGTTTCTGAAATAAAAAACCAATCTTTTCCATTTATACACATCTGGAAGGGTTCTGTTGTGCATGATCCCCTGACCCCACAAATGTGTAGCTTTGTCCCACAAAATAATGTAAGGAAGCACAAAGCTATTTATTTATTTATTTATTTAATTTTTCGAATTATAACCTGCCTTTTTCCTACAAAGGGCTCAAGGCAGCTTACATTCTCCTCCTCCTCCATCTTATCCCCACAACAACAACCCTGTGAGGTAGGTTGGGCTGAGAGTCTGTGATTGGCCCAAAGTCACCCAGTTGACTCCATGGCCGAGCAGGGACTCGAACCCAGATTGTCTGAGTCCCAGTCCCGTGCACTTAACCACTACACCACACTGGCTCTCCTATAGGAGAGCTATAGGATCTGTAGGTGCTTTGGAGGTCATACCAAAGGAGCTGGGTGCACAGGGTTGCATGTACAAGGACGCCACTAAAATCACTGGACTGCATTCCTGGAGCACACGTACAAAGGTGTAAATCCCTCCAAATCAGGAGAGAAATATTGCTTGAGATAGCAAATGCATTTCAAACTGTTCTCTTTTATCAGATGCCCGGTTGTTGCTGTAGCCCACAGCGGATGCTCAAAGGGCACTGGATGTGCTCTGAGCTCTTTTGTACCATCGATAACTAGTCAGATGAAACTAGGTGGTTGTTCTTTTTGTTATGTGGTGTGGAAGAAACTGTTATGTGGTGTGGAAGAAAGCAATTTAAATATTGCTTTCTGGAGGTCCCATACGGCCTTCACAGCAGCCCTTTAAGAACAGAAAAATAAGATCTTTCCTTGGCGTGAGCAGATCAACTATGCAATTGAGACTTCAGAGCATGAGAAGCAGAGCTTAGATACACCAAAGCAAGATGACATCTTTTTTTATTTTTTTGCAGATTTTATGAGAGCTGGAATAAATTTGGAGAGAAAAACTTTCTCTGGGAAATGCTTGTACAAAGTTCCTGGGAAGCAGCTTTCTTTCCACATTTTTAATCTTTCCATAATACATATTTTGCTTGACAGTAAATGATTAGAAATCATGTGTATATGCACTGACTTAAATTTGTTCCATATTCCTTCTTAACAAATGCTGTTCGATTTTGTGATTCTGGGTTGGGTTCAGAATTTCCCTTCCACCCCTCAAGGATGGTGCCTTTTCTTGATTTTCAGCAGTGTTCTCTGGTCCTAAATCTGTTTCAAGCTCATTCTTTTTATTTGTATTCAGGATATTTTCTGATGCATCTGGTGATGACGTTTGCATCTTCTTCAATTTCTTTAACTAGATTATGTGGTTGGATTCTTTTACTTTTTATCTTGGATGCTATGAATGTTTTTAGCTTTGGTGGTTTTGCAAGGGGTGTGGCAATAAACTGACTTTAAAGTTTGGCAACAAATGGTTTGGTTACATACTTGAAAGAAAAAGCCATCGTTAATAATGGGCCAATTCTTGGCCTCTACAGATAAAATGGGCATACACTGATGGGGTTCAGACTACACCGTAACGCCCTCTTGAGGATTGAGCTTGGGCTGTTAACCAGTGTGAGTGGTTGCTGGAGATGGGTTATCACATTGTTTGAACGCAGCTGCACAGCAAGCTATAGTGACCAAATCACTGTTAACAACCAGCAACAAGCCAGGGATCCTTTTCATGGGTTGTTCATGGCTGGCAAACCATGGCTTGTTAACACAGTTGGCTTCAGTCAGAACGGTAACCCCTGCTTCAACAATAAACCCACAGTTCAGTAGCATCTCATATCCCCCCCTTGAGTGTGGGTTTTTGTTGTGGCTAAACCCAGTCACTGAGTCAGGCCACTAGACAAAGCTTTGCTAATCAGGGTCCTAGCGACTGTTGCTTGTTCTCTGATCCATGTGCAGAAGAGCATGAAGCTACTGTTGATGGATTCTGCCACAGGTTTGCAGAACCTCAGAGCTGGGAGCTACATCTGCTCTGTGCCCTCCCTTTCCTCCAGTCATTTGGAGGCTTCCCTGCTTTTCTGTAAGTTGCCCATTCTTTGCAGAAAGAGGTTTAAGATAGAAGATCCCAGTATTTTGGGCATGTTGGTCCCACCCCCTTTGCCTTCAGTCTCACCCACCACCGTTCCCCAGAACTTCTCTCCAGTAGAATTCAGTGCCATGGCTGAAAGAGGTTCTGTGCACTTCTGGACAGGGAAGTACAGGAGCCTTCGCTGCACGCTCGCTGCTTGGCAAGGCAGTGCCGCAGCCCTGCTCATCAGGGTCCACCAGCTTGAGCGGGGCTTGTGCGATTACCGTGCAGCCCTTGCTGTTCTGTTGCCGCTTAAGGAAAACTTAAGTGAATGTGGCTGTTATTTTAATCAGTTTGCCACTGTTATCTGGGCACTGTGCGCAGTGGAAGGGAGATTTCAGTGTGTTGGAAGCTCAGTGACCCAAAGAACGTTGTGGGCCCAGAACTCCGCATGGTACCTGCCTTGGTCTCTTCCTTCACGCGGAGGTTCCGCTTGTCACCAGCACATTCTGTGGATTCTCTCTCCTGTGTGGCGCGTGAGATTCATTTGGTATGGGCCCCCAGGGTTAATCATGTGGTGGGAGTTATGTGCTGTGGATTCTTCTCTGACTGATGGCAACCCTATGAGCAAATGCCTTGTAAAATGCTGTATCTTGGACAGCTCTACTCCGCTCTGTGGCTTCCTTCATGGAATCAATGCATCTCGTAGTTGGTCTTCCTCTTCTTCTGCTAGCATGATTGTCTTCTTCAGTGACACTTCTCATGTTTATAATTGCCTGACCAAACAAAGGACCACTTTGGCCTCAGTTTAGAGAGGGAAAATAGGCTAAGGAAACCCAGCCATCCGGTGATTTCATGGCCAAGTGGGGCTTTGAACAGAGGCCCTTGTGTTGACCTACTTCTTAGATGGTTGCTGGAATTCTTTCTTGGCCTAATGATTCCTTGCATTTTCCAGGTCAGGGGTTGGGAACAAAGACCTTCACCTTCTACGGTCTTCACAAGGCTATAGTGAAGTTGTTATTTGCTCCTGGGTGTCCTGTTTATGACTACCAGAAGAAGACTGATTTGCATAAAATATGTATACAAATGTATGTACACAAGTCTAATTTAAATAGCAGCACAGTGAATCTCAGCATGGTGTGGAAGGCTGTGCTGACATGCCCTGTGTACTTTGCTTGCTCAGTCGGTGGTGCAAATGCTAACCATTAATGGGCGACTTCAAGGCACAGATTTTTCTTCTGTTTGGTCCCTGTCTTTAAACCAAACTTGGACAGGATGTCCTTCTTCAAATAAAAGTTGGGCCTCTGACCACTCTTCAATTAAAGGATTTTACTCTGGAAAACAGGATGCATGGCCACTTTAGCTGACCACCTGTCTAGGAAATCCCTGTGATGGAAGAGTGTTGTCTTCACTGTTGTGGTCATTGATACATGGATACATTTGTCCAGAAGGTCCTCATTATAGTAAAAAGTTTCCTTCTACTTTGCTCTTCAGCCAAGAAGTGAATTTGAGCATCTAGTAACAGCAATAAAGTGGAACTGCAGAAGTTAACAATACAAACTATAGTTCAAGGTGTCAAATAATAACATTAATCCAGCAGCAAAATCTAAGAGGGAAAACAGAAAAGCAGAAGGGAGGGGGATTGAAATAAATGACTGAAACAGTTTAGTTTGGGCCAAAGGTCTTGAAAAGGGTGTGGGTAGTTAGCTCTTTTATTATTATATTTGTCTTCTGTCTTTCTTTTAACCTGCAAGGAACCCAAGGCAGTTCGTGGTATTTCTCGTCCTCTCCATGTTATCCTCACAACAACCTTGTGAGGTAGGTTAGGCCTATACACACATTCGGTTTTGAGGGTAGGTAAATTTGCTAGGAAGGGCTTTCTGTAAGACAATTACAACCTGCAGCACAGTGTTGCAGCGTGCCCTGGCGCTGTTCAGGTTTTTAATCACTATTGTCCATCCCTCTTCCATCGCCTCCTTTTGTTCCCCTCCCTATTTGGTTTCCTCTCTTCTATTTCCATTCCCACCAAATCCAACATTCCATATCCACCGAGCATCCCCATTGCTTATTGGTTTGGGGGTCTCCCCCTTTATGGTTTTCATCTGTGATTTTGTGCTTCTGGAAATCTTGTGTTCCCTCTGATCTTGTGCATAAACAGAGCTCCTTTGGCTCTGTAGCCTGTAGGTGCTTGTAGCCTGGGCATAGGAGATATTCTTCAAGGCTGGTGCCACAGCCAGAAAGGCCCCCTGCTGAACATGCTGCTCTTTGGCTCAACGTGTGGAGATTCTCCTGCAGGGCTGTGCATTCAAGTGCCAGAAATGTAATTCCTTGGGTGAGAGTGAATGGAGGGGTATTAAAGGTGTCTTGAACTGGAGGGGTTTTCCGTTTGTCTGCTGCCGTCATGACCGCTTTGTTGGCTGATGAAATCAACCGCTTTGCACAGACAAGCGTGTCAACATAAGAGTGCAGGGTTTCTCCTAAAGGACACATCAGCACCTCTATGCCAGAGTAGTATGGATTTTGGACTTCTGCCCTAATGCAGAGGAATCGCCATGTTTGATGCTTGCTACAAGATTCATCATCCTGAGCATCTTCACTTTCATTTCTAAAGTTTCCATGCCTTATGGCTGTGGAGGAATGATTAAAATTGTGTGGCTTACCGTATTTTTCGCTCTATAAGACGCGCCCGACCATAAGACGCACCTAGTTTTTAGAGGAGGAAAACAAGAAAAAAAATATTCTGATTCAAATGGGCACATCATCACAGGCACATTCCCCATCACTTCCCCATGGGCTGCACATCTGACAGACTTACTGCACACACATATTCGCTCTATAAGATGCACAGACATTTCCCCTTACTTTTGAGGGGGGGAAAAGTGAGTCTTATAGAGCAAAAATTACGGTAATTGCTGGGGAGACTTAGATATCAGAGAGAGGGTTGGATTTCAGTGACCTGCCTTTGGATAGCTTTTTGCTGTACCTTGCAGCTAATGGACGAACCAGAATACTTATTGCAAATTAAGGAAATTTGTAAATTTTATTGGAATTAATTTACACAGGCTGATAGGTTCTGGTGTTTTTTTTAATCAATCCCAGTTTTATGAATTGGTATCCTATGGTGCTTTGTTCTATTCCTTTTTATTGTTGTTGAAAACCAATTTTGTTAGGGCCTCATCTGTATTACTGTGTCCAGTTCTGGGCACCACAGTTTAAGAAAGATGCAGACCAGCTGCAAAAACACTACACTTAAAATTTAAAAAATCGAAAATGTGAACATTTGTTTATGCATTTATTTATTTCAAGCTTTTATAGACTGTCACAATAGCCACATGGCTCTCTAGACAGTTTACAACAATTAAAAATAAACAAAACATAAAGATCAGCAACATTAAGAAATTCAGGAAATGAAACATCAGTTCCAACAAATAAAACATCCATACCATCAACAGGAGCGCAGTGTTGACCTCAGGAGCGCAGTGTTGACCTCATACAGTGGCCAAATTGGAAAGCATCTTATACCTAGATAATGAATAAAAATTTATATACCAACCTAAAATTAGAATTGAAAATTGGAATTAAAACTATAACAATTAACTAAAAGAATAAAAAGTCTTTGTCTGGCACCAAAAAGCATACAAAGAAGGTACCTGGTGCACATCTCTGACAATAATCCAAAATGCATTGTATTAGGAAATGGGCTTGCCAAACATATATTGTTCACCAAACATTGGTGCACCTATTAGGAGAAATGCATGCAAAAATGTATGGATTTTCATGTTGACTTTAATTTCTCAGGGTTCAGGATGAACCAAGTATAAGCCTGGAAAACCGAGAAATTGAGAGAAGCTGGGTGACGAGATCCATCTCTGCTAGGGCTAAGGTCATCTGGGGCTTTGCTAAGTAATGGCAGATTTAAAGGCTTTAGAAATATACCAGTGCAAACCCTGTGCCAGCCTTATTGGTGCCTTTTCTTCATCAGGAGGTGAGCCAGCAGAGCTGCGATTTCTAAGCTCTTTCTGAAATCCATATCCCTTGGAACTGGAGCAGGCAGAAGTTTCTGGTTACCAGCAATGCCTTCAACTCCCAATTTATTTTAATACTTGCAGCCATGAAAAGGATTTCCTTCCTCCCCACATCCAGGCTGGGCTGTTGGAATTAGGAAGGCTGCTCATATAATGCTGAAAAAGAGGAAACACATTGCCAAATGTACACCAATAACCACAAAATGTGCTATTTATGTGTATGGCTGCAAATTTAGAAACAGCTCTCACTTAAATGCCTCCTGCTGCATTGAACTAGCATGTTGGGCTGCAGGTCTGCAGCTGGAAGGGTGACTACATGTGGAAGCAGAACAGGGGCTGGACTGGATGACCTTAGAGGCCCCTTCCCACTCTACTGCTATTCTTTTTCTATTTATTTATTTATTTATTTATTTAGCACACTTCCATGCCACCCCATTGCCGAAGCCTTGGGGCGGCTCACATACATAAAAATATTTCAAAATTCACCTTCTATGTAGGCATGCAATATCTCTCACCCTAATGGGAACGTTTGGCCAGATGGTCTGTGTGCCTGCTGATTTGCTGTCTCAGTGCAAACCTTGGATGGGCAATTTTAGGTCTCTGCTGTCCCCTTTTAAGGTTCTTGAGCATCAGCCCAGCTGATGGATGGATTTCAGTGGAGGCGTATGATTTATATGTCCAGGGGCAGTTAATAACTTGTACCCTCATCCCCTAGCTCTGCCTCGCATGTTTACCAGTTTGCCTTTGGATCTGGGGATGTTAGTAAGCCTTAATTCTACCCCTGCCTCCATGGGGAATGGAATGCTTTAGGAGGTTCTGCGAATCGCTAAAATCAGCGCATGGAGGAGATTAGGGTTAAATCCACTCTGTAGGTGTGATCTGGTACCTTGTTTTCACAAGGTGCTGGATTTTGCAGGGAGCCTCTGACATGTTCCTAAGTTGCAGCTATGCAATTTCTGTGCACAGAAAGCACCGTGTGTGGTGGTCAGAAGCTGTGTGGGTGTGTGAAGTCCTCCTTCAGGATGTCTGAATGGAACTGCAGAGGTACGCCTTGCCATTGCCTTGTGCACCTCTGAGAAGCATTACGGCAGCCCAGAATCCCTTGTGCAACGGTGACTCTGCCAAGCCCTCGAGGCCATGCATTTGGCACATCCTGGATCTGACTGCCTGGACAAAATGGCGCTTGGCCTGCTCATGGCCCTTGCCTTGCCAGATCAGTTCAGCTCCGCAGTGCTCCTGCACCCTGTTCCTTCCACCTGGTCTGCCTCCTTTGCGCGCAGGGAGTGAATTGGCACACACGGCAAATATTATAAGCTGATGCAACGAGAGGCTGAAATGTGGAATAAACAAACTTTACGTAACACTCTACCACTCTCGAAGAGCTGTTACTGGAGGTTTCTATTCTCTCTAGGTAATTGGTAGACCGTTTCCCCTACATGTATCCACTTGCAAAGCATTTGGGTTCTTAATATCCTCACACAAATATCTCTAAAATGTTGCCAGTCTCTCAGACTTTGTAGAACAGGGAGTAGACAGCCTGATGTCCTCCACATCTTTTGGACTGCAACTCATATAACCCCTGACCTTTAGCCATGCTAGCTAGGGATAATGGGAGATGTAGTTAGTGCATGAGGTTGCCTCTCTCTTTGAAAGAACCAGGGTCAAGATGGCCCCGGATGACAGTCTGGCTCTGTTCCTCAGCGCTGCTCCTCTTTCCGCACCCGCTCCCCTACTTAGGGTGAGAGCAGCGCCTCTAAAACTTTGCCAGGCATGTGTAGTGTGTGAAGACTCTCTAGTGCAGGAGACATGATGGCATACAGTGTCACCCACCGAGAGCAGTTGCTTCGGAGTGACCTCGCATACCAACTCTTGAAGGTTTTAACAAGAGCCATGCTGGATCAGACCCAAAGGCTGTCTAGTTGCCTGTGGGAAGCCCACATGCCGGATGTGGTACATGTTCACCATCTTACTTGCGTGACTCCATCAATTGGATTTGAGAGACCCTCTGATACTGGAAATACTATATAGCCATGTTGCCCTGTGCTGCTTTTCGTGTCTAATTCATTTTTTAAACCCTCTAAACAAGCTAGTAGGTGTGTTGCATCTTATAGCAGAGCTGAGCAACTTTTAGCGCTTGATGTATTGTGTGCAAAGCTCATCAGTCCTGGCCTACACAGCAGGTGGGAGTTCTAGGCCAAAACATCTGGAGGACCGCGAGTTGCCCACCCCTGTTGTGCAGCAGCACAGTTCCCAAGTTGGCTATTTCTTGAGTTGACTTAGATTTTCTGCTCTTCATTCCTACCCTCCTCAGTTTGGATCTGGATTGGTAACAGTCTGGATAGATCTATTGTGATTCTGAGCAGAAAAGTTCTTATTGCGGAATTTGGAAGCGAAGCAGGATTGTTTCCTTGCCTTGTCTAGAGATGCCAGGGATTGGGCCTGCCCATGCCCCATGTGCCCCACTGAGCCACAGACCCCTAGGCCAGAATAACTGCAGGATTCTCGCAATGCATCTTGCGGGAAAAGGAGCCAGAGTGTGGCATGGCCTGTCATCCTGGGCTGACCTTATGTCTGCTGATGGATCTTCCTTTTTGGCGCGGCAGCTGCAGAGGCCCCGCACCTGCCGAGATGGGTGCCAGTCTCTGCCTTGCACACCAAAGGCCTCCTTTTTTATGGCACCACTCCTAATTTTAGATTCAGCACTGTCTTCCTTGGGCGGGCTTTCCTTGCCAGTTGGCTGTGTTTGTGCCGTACCAGCCGGTTCCCACTTCATTGAGCCCCAGTGGGTGGAGAATGGGCCTCATTGACTCGCTAACACTCAGTAGGCAATACAGAAGGAGGCTTCCAAAGAGGCACTCTTCTTCACAGCCGGCACAGATTTTATCTGACTCACGGGGTGCATTTGGACAGAGTTCTGTGCTGGCTTTGGCGTGCCAAGACTAAGATGCTTGCGCAGAAGGGCTGCGCAGATTCTGACACTAGAAAGTGCTACCGTGGTCCCTGTATTTCCCTCCCACCTCTGTGCAATGTTGGGGAAAGTTTGCAGGCTGTTCTGGATGGCAGCAGGGGGCAGAGGGCACGACTCTCCCCAGCTGGGTGTGCAATGGCAGGGGCAAATGACCGCCCTCTCCTCTCGCCACCAGTGCCATCGAAGTGCTTGATTGCATGCTATGAGCACAGGGTCCCGTGCATGTCCTGCCTCGGCCTTGCACTCGATCTTCCTGGGACGGACAGCCAGCCACAGTTCTTCCGACAGCTCTGCAGGCGGGCCCCGGCCTGCCTAGTCCTCTTCCCAGGCTGATACAGAGCCTTGCCTCTCGCCGCAGTGAACAAGCCCCTGGCACGCAGGGCGAACGCGGCTTCCAGGGAGAAATTGGAGGCTGCCTCGCATAGGTCAGGGCGAAGGAAAGGTTCTCTTTTCCTGCCATGCTTGATTCCGGGCATCTCCGGTTCGAAAAGGAGCAGGCAGTCAGCACAGCAGTGAGGGCTGCAAGCTGGGGCCAGAGTCTGGTGCCCACCCTTACTTGGAATGACCACCCAGAGGACCTCAGGGCATCCAAAGCAAACCCCGTGTTATTCCTGAACTCATAGTTTAAGCGTGTTTAAAATGGGAAACTGCACCTACTCTCAGCTTCCTTTAAGAAAGTCTGGATGAGCTGCATTTTGTCTGTCAGCTTAATGTAGGACCATGGAAACAGTTGTAAAGCATGGGGCAGTGGCTGAGGGTGAACTGAAGCACAAGCTGCATGGTTCACAGCCGAAGTAATGTAGTGGGGCTGTTAAGATGAGTGGTTGGAGGGCTGCATGTGGCCAGTAGTTCCACGGTCTAAAGCACAGGTGATGGGAAAGGCCTCGACCGCTCTTCCCGCAAAGCCGTTTCCAGCCACGAGACTGACATCCTGGAAGGCCGCTTCTTGGGCAGGGTGGCCACCGCCTCCCAGAAGTCTCCCTGGCTGGGCCGGGCCGGGCGGGCCGGTGCCACCTGGACAGTGCCACAGTCTCTCCCTCCCAGTCTCCTCCTTCCAGGCAGAGTCAACCCCTTTCCCAGACATCAAACCTGATTTCATTCCAGTGCTACAGATGCTGCCCCTGATTTGGCCCCAGACAATGACTCTCCCCTCTTGGTGATTACACCCTGGGAGTACTTCCCAGCCCAGAATTTCTGATGAGTGCTCAGCCAATGCTGTAGTTAACTCCTGCTGGTCCATCTGCTTCTGCAGCCTTTCTGATTGCTTGCACCGCAGTGAAGGTGGAGGTGAAATGTGTTCTGTTTGCACCTCAATTCTCACTGCAGTGTTACAGCATGTGTTGTGTGATGGTGGTGAAGGTGGGGAGTGACTATGTTTGTGCGAGTGTGTGCAGATGCGTATTTCTGGATAAATGCATGCAGCAAACGTGAAGTATAAAATAAAACACTGCCCAAAAATGTGAATGCATCTTTCCACAAACTGAAACAGGTGGGGGCTTGACAGGGAGACAGCTGCAAGCGAGGAGTCGATGCTGTTTCCGCTTTGCTGTGTTTGGGGTGGCGGGGAGACGGAATAAGCAGGCAAGCAGCAGCCCCAAGGGGCTGTTCTCAGGTGGCCTGGCTGGAGCCTGGTCATGCCTACGCATGATGCTGGCCCTCAGTGCAACAGAGCCCATTGAAGTCTTGATTTTATTTTGGGGTAGGGTATTCCTTAACCCTTCTCTCAGGCCCAGAGCAATTCATGATTCTGTCTTTCTGTCTTTCTGTCTTTCTGTCTTTCTGTCTTTCTGTCTTTCTGTCTGTCTTTCCTTCCTTCCTTCCTTCCTTCCTTCCTTCCTTCCTTTTATGAGCCCTGACCTTGGCGTCTCTGACCACTGGCTCATACAAGAATTCCTGGCTTTAAATGCTCTGTATCTCATTCCAGCTGTATGCTTTAACAGCCCTTCCCATGTCAAAGGCTCAGGGTGTGTAATGGCTAAAAACTTTTTGATGCTACAGCCCCAGCCTTGATCCATACAGCTGCGCTGGAAGCCTCTCTGTGCAGGCATTTGCTGAACTTGGGGATCCACACAGCCACTCATGGTCTTTATATCACGATCTGTTTGCAAACTTGTCCATTTGTGTTTTCTTAGTGACTCATGACAACTGCAAGCTATATGTGGTTTACAGTTTATATCTTTGTTTAGCGATGCTGTATCTTAATTGTACTGATATATATCACAATGTATTTAAATGGCTTTACATCCTGTAAATTACTTAGAGGCTTTTTTAAATGTGGTAAGTGGTATATAGATGTTTTAAGAGTGCATGTTCAGACAGAAAAAGGCTCTGCAGATCCTAAGACTCCGTGGTTGGCAGGGGTAGCTGGCTGGGGCATGCTGGAAGTCGTAGGGCTTTCTTTTTCTTTAAACAGGCATTAATTTAGGCCATAAATACATATTTTTAATTGTGTTAGTTGGGCAGCAGGAGAATCCAACTCTTGCCAACCCTTTGGTTTGGCTAATTCATTGATGCTATGGGGTCTTAAGCTAAATTCAGGAAAGGAGGAATTTTAAGTTAGTTTTTTGTTTTGGCATAGAAACATCCTGTTCTGCGTTGTAGTTCTGTGAGTTGAGGGTGCTTGTGTATCAGTGTGGTGCAGTGGTTAGAGCATTGGACTGGGACTTCAAGATCCAGGTTCTGGTCCCCATTTAGCCATGAAACATCCTGGGTGACTTTGAACCAGTGATTGAGTCTCACCTTCACCTACCTCACAGGGTTGTTGTTAGGATAAAAGAGGAAGAGGATTGTGATCATGTACATGCCTTGGACTTCTTGGGGGAAAGGTGGTCTATAAAGCTAGTCAAGTTACGGGCAATTAGCAAGGCTATCTTTGTCGAGCTAAGGATGTGGTCAGTACACCAGGAGCTTATAAAAGCTGCTTTGTGCCCCAGGTCCATCTGAGACTCTAGTGGCAATTCTGGATCCATGAGCATCTGCAGACTATAAACCTGATCCTTAAGGGGGACGGTAATCCTCCCCCATCACTTGGATGGGAGATGAACCACTGGCTCAGTGCTGCTGTCTTGCCTTGCGGCGTCTCCGTTGACTTGCTCCCTTCTAGTCCATTGCTGTGTCCAGGCACTGACTCACATCAGCCACTGCCTTCCAGGATTTGAAGAAAAGGAGGGAGAAAAAGCTCGGTATCCCCCATGTTTTGAAGACCGCTCAGCCCTCACCTCTGGACAACCTCTCCAAGTGTCGGTGGCGAACAGCATGGGGGATAGATAGGGTCTTGTGGAAGCCCAGAGCCCAGCTGCCATTGCCCAGAGCAGTGACCCCCCATCCCATCAATCACTTCATCTCGGTTCAGCCATGCCAGTGGGAGCAGACCCCTGCACTGCAGTGCTGAGCCGCCACCCTCCCAAGCCAGACCACCTTTCTAGAAGGATGCCACCACTGATGGTATTGAAGGATGTCGAGAAGTCCAAACGAATCAACCGCTTTTCACTCTCCCCGTTTTGGCAAAGGTCATCCCACAGGGCAGAGGCCACCCCAGAACCGAGGCTGATGCCCAACTAAATTGGGTCCGGATAATCAGTTTCATTCAAGAGTGCCTGGAGTTGACTGGTGACCACCTGATCGAGCACTTTGCTCAGGAATGGGATGTTGGCTGTTGGCCTGTAGTCATTCACATCATGCTGGTCCTGACGGGGGTGGGTGGATTAGGCCTGCTTTGAAGAGACTAGTGCTGCTGCCTCTTTCAAGGAAGTATGTACCATCTGCTGGACCTGGCTGAACATCTGCCTCCTCCCTTTCGATATGATAAACACACAGTTGGTGGAGCAGGCTTGGCCAGGCACCTTGGCTGCATCAGCAGGCCTCTGAAACTCAGCCAGTCGCACTCAACCAAGCTGGTGCTTCAGGCTGCTAGTGGAACTGTATCAATTGCAGTGCGCAGTTTGTGATGGATCTGAATGATGTTGTCCTTAAAATGCTGTGTTTGATTGTCATGAATACCCCTTTGAGATATTTTGCATACAGGTAGGATTTAACATGTGGCAAAGGGATAAGGGTTGAATCCAGTTCCAGGTTTTGGAAGGCAAGGCACCCCCAGTGAATCCCCACAACTTGGTGTGTCTGCTTTCTCACCTCCACGGTCACCAGTGGCTCCTGCCCGTCATCTTCCGCCACTTCCTTGTGCACAGGCGGAGGGCCAGGGAGCAAGCAGGCTTCAAGGGTGAAGGGAAGGAGCAACTGCAGGGCTCTTGTTAATGCACCTCTGCTGGATCTGGCCCTCCGCAAGTGCCCAACCTCAGTGGCAGCCCTGGTTGTGCTCACTTGGATCGTGCCCTCTGTGTGAGCTGAGATACTTACCACCCGCCTGTCCTCTGTTGGGAATGGAATGTGGGGCTGGTTAGACGTTTGCCTGGCTTGGGGACGGCTGCTGTGAAGCTTTAACAATGCTTACTATCTATAGGTTTTAATTGTGCAGCCAGGGTGTTTCCGGGTTTTAATTGTATTTGTATCATGTTTATTTATTTATGTGAGCCGTCCCGAGGCTATAAGCGATGGGATGGCATACAAAAACTCTGAATGAATGAATGAATGAATGAATGAATAAATAAATACAATAAGTTCTCCATCCCTTCCCAGTTCTTGAAGGATGATCTCAAGCACCGAGCTGCCTTCGCTTTCCAGTAATTGCTGTTTATAATGGGTTGTTGCGCATGGCTTGTTTCCTGCCCAGCAGAGCCATGGCATGGCAACTCAGCTCAGCCAGTGCAGCTGCTTTTGAACCATGCAATGGGCTGACGTACCAGGTGTGTGCATTGAGACGAAGACAAGAGCAGTGGCTGATTTTGTTCCTTTTTAACCTCTGGAGAAAAGCTCCCCTGTGGAGCTGCCATTGTGGGGAGACCATGCATCTCTCTTACAGTTGCCCGCTTGATGGGCTGCAAGAGGACCACCCTCTCTTTAAAAGCATCCTTCATCGGATGGGCTGCTCTACCCCATCCCAGTTTAAAGATAAAAGAACTGTAAAGAGAGTTTCCCAAGCACAGGTAGCAATGGCAGGTTGAGGAGGTAGCTACACAGGAAGACTTGGTCACAGTCTTCTGTTTAAAATCAAATGGTTATTTCTAAAATTGCAGGTATGTGTTTGATGCTACGACTATCGTGCAAAGTGGTGTCATCTTTAGCCTTCTCTCTTTGCTGACACTTTCCCTCTTTTTTCACTTTCCCTCTTTTTTCACCATTCCTAGCAAGCACCCCAAATCCTTTGTCTGCCCAGCCCAGCCTGCTTTGGACCAGGAGTGCTTGTTCAATGCCTTGGGCTGAAGTGTTCCCATTGCCTGGAACTGGAGACCCCTTTCAAATGGCAGGGTGCTTCCCCACACGAACTCTATGCACCGCTGGTGCGCAGCGGGCCCATTGCATGGGGGGATGTGCTGACCTGGTGCCTCATTTTCTGCCCTTTGCATGCCAAGTGCTTCTCTCCTCCCCCCTTCTCTCTCTCTCTTCCCCCCGCTGCTCTTGGAGCCTGGGATCTCTCCATTCGAGGCTTGGGCACCCTGGCACAGCTGCCGCACACATCTGCCAAAGCCAGGCGCTTCAAAGGGACTTTGTGTGGCCTGGCAAATCCCTCTTGTTCTGCCTCCCACTGGCCCTTGGCAGTACCCAGTGACTCTGACGAATCTTTGTATTTAATTTTATATATATACGTATTTGCCTTGCAGAGCCTGGACGGGGACCAAGCCATTCTCCAGAGGATCAGGAAATATGTGAAAGCTATTCATCTCTCTGGGCTCAGTAAGTTAATGCTGCCTATGTGCTTGGCATGGACGGGGCGGGAGGGGCAGGGAAGACTTGCGGGGAATGGGTGGGCAGGTGCCGGCCAGCCTGGGTGCTCGGAGCGAGCAGCCTGGTCCTGCATGCAGGGCTTCGGAAGCTGCTGCCTTGTGCAGAGTCTGCAGCGATCGGCAGGAACTCTGGAGTGCCAGAAAGGAGACTTTCCTCCCTGGGGACTGAGCCTGGGCTTCCTTTGCCAGCAAGTGGCACGTTAAGGTGACCACTTCTGCACTGCTCAGAAGGACAAAATTCATCACCAAACTTGGTAACCTGTGTAGCATTTCCAGATGCCGAGTTTAAAATAACAACTAATTGAAATAGGTATGCAATGCCTATTTCACGGAGGTGGATTGACCTGGCACCTGCACTGTTTGCTGTCCAGGTGCTCAACAGTGATGGGCCACTTGGAGTTGCCCACTGCGCTCTCCTTTCTTTGCTTCTTCGCCTTAGAACTAGACTGAACAGCCCTTGAAGTAGAGGACACCTTCAAATGGAGGACTGCTTCTTGACAGTTCATCCAGTGGAGAACCATCCTCTGCAAATGAGGACACTTGGTCACCCATGATATATTTTCCAGCCTCAGGCTTTGGAGAAATTTCCTTGGGCTCGGGGTGCTGCTAGCTACCAAAAAGATCAGGGTCTCATGCCCACAGGGAGAAACCAATAATCAAGCATGGATTTCCATATGCTGATCTGCATAAGCTCTACAGGTTATATCCTCTGCTTTAAAGGAGCTAGTCTACATATTTTTAAAAAGGGTTGCCTGGACAAGGGAGAGGAGAGAATTTGATTTTGGGGAGGGGGGGGAAGCCTTAGGCAGAAAGATTTGAGGGTGACAGTGGAGGAATGATGGGACATAGGGTCTCCCAGAGGTTTGGGACTCCAGCCTAATGGGCTGCCCAGGAACACACCCTCTGGTTCACTGTGCCCTGGAGTTTCCCCTAATTCCCCATATCTTAGTCTGTTGTTTGCAGAGTATCATGCTCTGCAAAATGATTGTCTCAGAGCGGCTAGATGAACTCTGGCCAGATTTGCTGCCAGTGCTGCAGTGACGCAGATGTTTTGTGCGAGTTCTTCAACTAAAGCACAATCAACCCCCACCCCCCCATAGCTGCCCCGCTTAGTTTTCTTACTCAATCTCTGAGCCGCCTTTTTCACGTTCAGCTGACAGACCTTCCCTTACTCAAACTCTTTACATTCCTCCCCCACCCTCCAGCAACTGACCTTTTGCTTTCGCCTTAGAAGCAGTACAGTTTGTAAACATCCCCTGACAGCCATTTCCTCCCCAGCAGTTAAGAAAAGCTTGGGTGTTTCGTGATGTCATACTGGGGCTTGCTTGTAGGCAGTAGGAGATAACAAACCTTGTCATAGGCCATAACTGATATCAGTCTTCTGCGATCCACTTTAAAAACAAGTACAGGACAGAGCCAGAGGGCTTCCTCAAGCTCTCGTTTCAAGTTAAAGCATAATTCATCTGTATCGAGAGAGTCTTGCAGAAACTTTTTGCAAGAATCCCAACCCGCATTTAACTCCAGGTGATCCACAGAAAGAGGCCAGTGATGTGCGAATATCCTTGAGTTTTGTGCTAGAACTGGCAAGGGGACCTTATCCAGAGGACCCCCCCCCCTCTCTCTCTGAAGTGCCATCCTGTCCAAATCCAGTTGAATGACAGAAATCCATGACAACCAGTGTCAGTTCACAGTTCACTTCTGAACAATTGGCTGAACTGGCAGGCACAATGCTCAGCTTCCACCCAATGGGAAAATCTATTGCATTTTTGTTGAAATTGTAATAATTTCTATATTTCCACCTACACACATCAATCAGCATATGGAAATAATGTGTGCATTCCTTTCCTCTTTTTTGGTGCTGCTGGAGAAATCTTTAATGAATTCAGTTGAGTCCCATTTTTTTATGAATCCAGCCTGCAGAGTCCATAGCAAACCTTTCCAAGTTGCATAGATCCTGCAGATTTGCAGACTGAATGTTCACTTTGGGAAGGGATTTGCCCTAACATGCATTGGTGTAAACCACATTGATGCCCATTAGTGCAAATGCACTTATGCAAATTGGTGCAGGTAGAATGGAATTCTGGTAAAGAAAGGAAATCCAGTTCCACTGATGAGCTGATGATGGAATGAAAGATGCCAGACAATCTGGAACTCAGACAGGATCGATGAAGCAAAGCCCATGCATTCTTAGCTGCATGTCCTGTTGGTTGGTGATTTCTAAAGGGCTCTCCTGTGCAGGCATCTGACTGGCCATTTTGGGAAACAGGAAGCTGTGCTTGCTAGGCCGTTGCTTTGATTCAGCCCAGGCCGACCCGAAGCATTTGGTTGCCAAGGCAGAGCAGCCTCAGTCTCCTATGTTAAGGTGCCTAGTGTTCATTCCAGGCCATTTAATTTTGGCACACGTGTTGGAAAATCCTGCGAGTGCCTTTCTCCCACAGGCACCCGGCAGTAAAAGTACAACAACAATCTGAATAACAACTTTTTGCCCTTTCGTGCCCCTCAGAATCTGCCGCCTCGTTCAGCCACATGGCTGGGCTGGCTCTGGATCCCGCTGGGCTGCTGTTAGGTGCATAACTCACCCTTGTTTACTTCCACGCTGGCATCTGACCCTCCAGAGGCCTGACTCTTTTCTCCCTCTTTCCGTTGTCGCCTTGTTTAGCCCATGTGGAGAATGAGGAGCAGTACAGCGAGACCCTGGAGAACTTTGGCAACAACCACCTTTCACAGAACAATCACGAGCTTTCCACGGGCTTCCTGAATCTGGCCGTCTTCACCAGGGAAGTGACGGCGCTTTTCAAGAACTTGGTAAGGGGCAGAGTTTGGTCCATTGGAAAAGCCTTCCCAGGGCCTCTGTCACAGCCTTCCTTCTGATGAAAAGCTATACATTAGGCTAGGGAGCCTTCAAACCAGAATCTGTACCTGCAATATGGGACACAGTTTTTAGCACTGTTTTTAAGTTAGATCTCCTTATAGATCTCCCTTTAAGTTAGATCTCCTTCATGCATATGTTAGTACTGGGCTTGAAAAACTCAGCACTGTGGTTTTGGTAAGTTTCTGCTGCAGGGTGTGAGGCTGGATTTCCCGTGAAGGTTGGATTAATCTTTTGAGGAGTGGCAAATTCCTAAGAATTTTAGAAAGACAAAATGGCTGAATCTTGTTCCCCACAAACATTGCTGGGAATGATGGTATGCCATGCTTCCTAGTGTTTCTAATATGGAGGACTGCTGAAGGATAACTTCAGCTGCTTCTCAAAGAGAGAGCAAAAAGTTTAGCTTCATTACTTTACAAACATTCCCAGCATAACCCTAAGATGAAGAAAAAAATAGAAAAGGTCCAGAGGAGGGCAACAAAAATGACCCAGGGTTTGGAAACGCTGCCCTAGATGAGAGAACAGGGCATGTTCAGCCTTGAGAAGACAAGGCGGAGCGGGGATATGATATCACTCCATAAGTACCGCAAAGGCTGTCACAAAGAGGAAGTTCAAGATCTCTTCTCACTGATACCGAGTATAGGACACAAAATAATCAACTCAAGTTGCAACAACCCAGATTCAGGCTAGATACCAGGAAAAGTTTCTGATACCTAGTTTTCTCGTATTGCAGTTCTAGCAATATGAGAGTGGAACCAGCTGCCTGGAGAGGTGGTGGGCTCTCCCACAGTAGAGACATACAAGACAAAACTGGACAGCCACCCGAGTGATATGGTGTGACTTGGTGTCCTGCAACAAGAGGGGGTTGGACCTGCTGGCCTTCTTGTCCCCTTCTAACTCTACTATTCTATGATTCTGTGGCCTAGAATGAACACCACAAAAGCGGCCCACAACAATTGCCTGGAAAATAGTGACCATTAAATTGCATTTACAGCCTGTTTAATGTTTCCTGAAAGCTGTTGAACATTCTGCACTGTTCCTTCTGAGTGTGTGCTTGCACGCTTTTGTGTTGTTATTATTTTTACCAGCACTTCTGCATACCTTGACTTCTTCCAAGCATGCTAGTTCCCCCTCTTGAGTCTCAGTGGCCTGATTTTGGCTCCCAAGTCTTTTGGCACACCACACCTGGCTTCTCCAGGTAGGACTGTCGACAGTACTGGGTTCAATGGACCGAGGATCTGACCTGGTGCAAAGCAGCGTCCTGTGTTCCTCTGAGTTTTCCCTCAGCACTCAATCATTATGAGCCATCCCTGTTGTAATGCGTAGTATTTTGAGGTGGGCTGCTCTTGAATGGCTGTATGAGAGGATGCTGCTGTTCAAGGCAGCAGAAAAAATAACTTCAGCAAGTGAGGAAATGATCCAGTGGCGATGGAAACTGCTCGAGTTGTTTTGTTGACATGGATGAAGCTGCTTGCATCTGTAGTCATACCTTGTGTGTGCATCCCTGGAGACCGTCAGGACAGATCCAGTCCTCTGGGTCCACTCAAGATATTTTGCTAACTGAGGGAAAGGACAAGATGGCACCTTTTCTGAAGTCTGCACACAGGCGTTGCCTGGACTGACAACTGGATTGTAGTCAGTTTCCAGCGATGGTTCGCATCCTCCAACACATCTGAGGCAGCAGGCAAGTCTAGGGTGGAGGGACCTTGTGAGGGATGCACAGTGCTGCCCACGAGCAAAGGGGAGCAGTCAGATTGCTGAGCATCAGCCTGGAGCTGGCCCTTCCTGCCGCCTGAGGCGGTTACTGCACTCTGCCTCATGGTAGGGCCGGTCCTGCCTGCGCTTCAGGATTCTTCACCGCAGACAATAGTGAGCAGTCCTTCTGGCCCCGCGTTCAGGGGGGTAAATGCATGTCTCCAGATGCGCGGGCCTTGAAGGTGCGGCACCATCCAGTCTCTTGCAGCAGCAGAACTGGCAAACACGGTGGCAGACTCTCCGGAGGAAGGTGCGTGTTTGCAGCTGCACATGCCTCTTGCATCCTGGGCAACGGCATCCTATCTTTAGTGCACGGCTTCTCCGGGAAGCACGTTTCCTTCCTGGTGCAGAGCCAGTTCTCTGCGTGGCTTCTGTGCCAGACGCCGGTCGGAAGACAGGCCGCGTCGAGGTGGCCTGTGTGCTTGGAGGGAAGGATGTTTGTGAAGATGAAAGGGCCTCTGCTGTAGAAGTCTGCCTAATGCCAGTCATACCTGGAGAGGCCACAGAGCTCCTGTGTTGGGGACGGAGAACATGCCCTGCCTTTTGCCTTGCTTGCTCAGCGTTGTACTAATAACTGTTCAATCTCTGTCCCCACCTCCGTTCAGCTTCTCCTCGGGAGCTCCTGAGCGCAGGCTATGCGGCTTATGGCTTGCAACGAAGAAGCATGCAATTCATTCTGTGTGTGAGAGAGCACTTTGGGCTTCTTTGTGTGTATTTTAAAAAGGAAGCCCCCCCCCCCACTTGGTGGCCCTTCTGTGAAGCTGGAAGGACTTCCGGAAAGTGTGCATGAGGAGAAAACACAACACAAATCACACGGAGTGTGCCTTCTTTCGCCCTGGGGTGCAGAGCCTCAGACCCGTGGGACAAATTCCGGCTTTCTAAGCCAAGTCTGGGTGGCCGTGCCCCCTTCCTTTCCCCAGATCAGTGCGTGTTTGGTCATCCCGCAGCTTTGGTGCAGTCTGCATTTGGAAAGCTGGACGTGCCTCTCCGAAGGGTCAGCTATTGGCAGTGAGCACTTGAAGCTACAGTCAGCTGGTATTCTGAGCTCTGCCCCTTTTGCTTTCTGTGTAACGCAGCCCCCAAAGTCATCTCTGCAAGGGGTCTTCCCGGGGGGTGGGGGCGGATTTCCTCCATCGGGTGGAGCTTGGAGGCAGTTTGTACAATAGCAACTGTTTAGAAGTCTCCCCCTCTCTTGATGCTAGCCTGAGATGGCTTTCCCACCTGTCTCCCTCGCAGCATTCCCAGTAGCAAGTTCACCTCCTTTTAATAAAACCCTCCAAGGATTTCTGCAGCGACTCCGTAGAAGATGGGTAGAGAAATAAAGGGGATAGTGAAAGAAGTGGAAGGGCAGGGAGGCCGGAGATGTTGCTTTACAAGATCCACCAACTGCAGGCTGATCACAAAGATGACAAACACCCAGGAATAAAGAATTCTGAGCATTTTGTATGGAATACCAGAGCTATCCATCGAAAACCCATCCCTGGTTAACCTAATTGAACTTAATTCCAGCAGTATAACTTAGCATGGGAGGCTAGATGGACAAAGGATGTACCAGGCTGCTTGGTGAGTCAGAGCCCTGGTCCATCCGACTCTCTTTGGCCCACACTGACTCACAGCGGCAGTCCAAGATTTAAAAGGCAGGATTCTTCCCTCCACTTGAAGGCATATTCTATTTCAGGGATGAGGAACCTCAGTGTGGGGGTCATCAAATGACCATGCCCCCTTCCCCTTTTTTCCAAGCACCAATTGTTTGGTACTTTCCCACAGTTTCCCTGTTCTCAAAAGCTGAACTTCTTTTTTTAAGAATTAGCTGCTGGTAGCAAGCTCATTAAGCGACAACATACTGGCGAGTGGGGGGGGTCTCTTTGCTTTTAGTCTTTCCCCCCACTGGAAAGTGACCCCAAAGAACCTGTGCAAAACTGGATTCAGCCTTTGGGTAGAAGGAGTTTCCTCAGCCCTGCTGTATTTAATTTAATTTTATATTTATTTATAACATTTCTAATCTGCCTGATAACTAATGCTCTCTGGGCAGAGTACAAACAGTCAAAAAAACTAAAATACCATTGAACAGCTAAAAATACTGTTCAATATTTAAAGGGGCTTTTATTAAGTACAATAAGGGGCTGGCTGTAAAAATCTAGAACTGGGCCTATGAAATACCTGGGAGAAAAGAAAGGTCTTTGTTTGGCCTTCTCTCTTGGCAGTTTATCAGTGTCCCCCTTACTGGACCTGGAGATACAGGTCCTTGAACTTGGGACCTTCTGACTGCATGTGGTTGTGGCTGCCCTCCAACTTCTGGGGAAATCTGGGGTGTCCTTCCACCCCATAGGGAAATTGCTGTTGGTGATTCACCTGAGCCAGCTGCGCACCTGGCCGCTGCTGCTTCGGCTTCCTCCTCTGTGTCTCCATAACACATCTGTGCTTGATCAGCAGGGACAGCCCTGATGCTGTTCGTGTCTTTCCAGCTGGCATGTCGGTGGGTGGCAGCGATCTTTTAAAAATATGTGTAGGTTCTTGGGACTAACCTCAAGCTCACTTGGTGGTTTTTTCCATTTTCTCCTGATAGTTTCTTTCCTCTCCTCCTGGAGGTCTGTTGGAGACTTTGATGCTGGGTGTGGTTTTGTCTTGCAGGCTTTTGAGTCCGCAGACTCATCTCTGTGTCTCCACATGTTACGTCTTTGGCTGGAGGGCTCCCGCAACCGCCAGGCCCAGGTTCTGGTACTGGGGTGGGAGGGAGCGCAGGCTGACCACCTCTGTGTTGTGGCAGCCCTCATGCAGGCGTAGCTTGTGGCACAGGGCACAACGCTGAACATCTTGCAACCATTTTAGGGAAGCCAGAAGTTTTCTGGACAGGAAAAGGCCTGTCATGCTGGGAGAAAAATGGAGGGACTCCTTGTCTCTGGGCCAGGAGGCATGGCTTCTGTCTCCACAGACCATCCTCAAATTGGCTAGGAGGAAAGCGGGTGAAGAGCCAGCAATATTTTTCTAGCGTGGAGTAAGGCTGGGCCCAGGGTCAGCTCAGGGCCCCACAGCCCAACCCCCGCCCCCAACATGACCACCCAGTCGTGGGGGTCATGGCAGACTGGCTCAGAATCAGCTCCTAAGCCAGCAGTGCCATGCTGGGGCTAATGACGGTTGGCCCCGAACCCTTTACTCTTGTTCAATGAATCCTCACACTTGGGTACATGCCTTTATACTTAGGTATGTACATAACATGCACATATGTTCCATTATTACTGCTAGTAGTAATATTTTCTGTTATTTTTCTTCTAAAATCAAGCATGGTTTATTCCGACTTAATTATGTTCAGCACCAGGTCAGCAGATTGTCTTTTTTGCCGTAGTCCACAAGACAATGACCTGCTTCACAGGCAATGGAAACCCAGACTGTGGGTTGAGTTTGGGTGAGATATGAGTCGCTGTTGAATCCTGGTTTGTCATTCCATTAGAACCTTGCATTATGGTTAAACTATGGGTTGTTAACTATGAACAGCCCAGGAGGAGAACCTGTGGTTTGTTTTGGAATCCAGATACCCCCCGCTTGGTTAGGTCCTTGGACAACTTGCAGTTTTTCAGCCCGCTGGTTCGTGATTGGCAACAGTTACCACTGTAACCATTTTGTGAATGGGCAAACCCCTGTGGCATCCATTTTGTGAGAGCCCCCACAAGACACTCTTGAAATTCCACATGTGGTCCCCAACCCCCAAAGATCGGGGACTGCTGTCATAGGGCCTATATACATCTAATTCTTTTTTGGAAGTGTGTAGACAAAATACTTAGAAATACAGGGCTGGCTTAGAAATTTAACTGGAACCCTGTTTTTGCCTCTTCCAGGTGCAGAATCTGAACAACATCGTCTCATTTCCTCTGGACAGCCTGCTGAAAGGGCAGCTTAAAGATGGCCGGCTGGTAGGTGTTCTTTCAGCAGTTTGGCATAATGTATATTTTTGGGGCTGGGGATCAAAGGTGGCATATGGGCATGTGAGCCTGGAGACTATGGCTGAATGGATCCCTGTGACAGTTCCATCACACTGACGTCTTGACAGTTGACAGTCCTCTAGTTGAAGGGCTGTCCAGTCCAAAAGAGAAGAGCCAGAAGAAATGCTGTGGCCACTCGGCCTGTTCTGTCCCCTCCCCAACGCTTACACTGCAACTTTCTCTGACAATCTGCATCACCCCTGCTCAGTTTGCAATTGGGGTGCTAACTCTAGATGGACACCATCAAGCCTCTGCTACCTTCCCTTCCTGGGTGTGGACTGGCAGTCAGAAGCACCTTCAAGGAGAGGGCTGTGCTTGGTTGGCTCTTCAAACAGAGAACAGTCCTTGGTAAAGCAGAGCAGCTTGCTGTGCTCCCAGGAAGGATTACAGAGGGCGCCTTTGGATCAGGCCAAATAAGCGTCTAGTCCAGTATTCTCTCGTTGTGGCTAGTTGCATCCTTGTGGGAAGCCCTTGGAGCAAATGCCTCTGAACCTGGGGATGGAGTGCAGCCATCATGACTGAGAGCTAGTTCTTAAGCAACCCTAAACCCCCTAAAACCATCTAAGCAGTGGCCACCACATCGTAAGGTAGGCAATTTCATAGATGGACCATGCACCATTTTGAGACTTCCCCTCCATGCAAACATCTTTTGAAGGAGGGCTGTTCTGGAAGCAGCTTGGGAAAGAACACCTTTCCAAACTTAAGAACCTTCTGTGTGCCTAAAGCAGTTCCGTGAATCCCGATTTGCAAGTAGACCTCAGCATTGCTGTAGAAGACGATGACGCCTCTTCTTTAAAAAGAAGCTCAGAGAGTAAACCTCGCAGAGGAGTAATAAATATACCTATTCAGCTAAAGTTCATAATAATGTGCTATTATACACAATAGATTTGCTGGGCTGTGCATAGCTGATTGGGAGAAAACCCTCTGAACCCTGCAAGACGAGCTTCTGAGTGGTCATGCAAGGAGCAGCTGCAGCATCCACAGTTACTGCAGAGAGACTTGTAACTATTTTTGGTTATCTTGCTCCACGTCCATTGATAAAATATCCTTTGCAAATGCTAGTATTATTCAGATGTATTTCTCTAATCCGGATTGGTGCCACTGCTTCTGACTCAGGAAATGGAAGGTTTGCATTGAGTGGAAGAAGCTTCTCAACTGGGGTGCTTTGCTTTACAAGAGGACTAGGGATGTGTGTGGAATGCAGTAGTGGGATGGAATTCCTCTGGGATTTCTCAACTTGGCCCCACATTCCTTTGATCCTGGTCTGGTGCTGCCTTGATCGGATGTGCATCAAGCCAGCACATGGACGTCTGTTTTCAAAGCAGGCTGCAATATGTACGAGTTTTGTGAAAAGCCAGAGATATTTGGGCAAAATTCAGGCCTTTGCTCTGCAGGTCATGTGAATTGCACAGATTTGAACAAATTCACACCATTTCTCAAAGATGCACAATTGAGGGCTGATTGGCACAAATCTAAAATTGACTGTCAGAAAATTCAAGGTTGCTTATTCAGTGAGAGGAGAATGCTTCTGTACAGCAAGTGTACTAGCAACAGCCCCAATTTGCACAATGTGTGCGCTTTATACAAATCATACTGAAAATATGCAGTTCTCAGTTGCCAATTTGCACAAATATTTTGTGCAAATTAAGAAAGTTGAGCAGGCGTCGAAGTTGCCCATCAAGTTCAACAACAGACTGAGCAAGCACACAAATGGAAGGTTTCCCATTACCATAAGATATATTGTAATTATTTCACATCTTGTATCTCTGCTTTTGCAGCATATACACATGTTTTGCAAAGCACTGTCCTCTCTTTTTGGAGATGCATTTCTCCCCCCTTCTCCCTCCTCCTCCTCCTCCTCCTCCTCCTTGGAGTGTTGTTTTTTTAGAAAGGTCTTAGGAAGCTGCCTTGTTCTGTGTCTGGCCCATCTTGAACAGGAGGGAGTGCCCTGACCAGCAGTGGTCCCTGGCATTTCCAACAAGAATCCTGCCTGGTTGTGCACCTTATTCTGGTCTGAGAATTCCCCAGGGAATGTCTATGTAGATGGCTGGCCATGTGCCCTACTCTACGGAGGCCAGTCCTCTTTTGAAGGCATCCTTCACCTGAAGGTCTGCTTGGTCCATGCCTAATTTAAAGAGATGAAACCTTAAGAAGGGAGAGCAGCAGGGGACTTCAGGTTCCCCATCAAGAGTTAGCACCTGAACTGAGCAGGTACACTGGTGAGACTCTTCTATGCTATGGTGAGGTTTATTGCATGCCTGTTTAAATCCAGTAAGGATTTTAATACTTGCATCTGAACATGCAATGAACACATGTAAATCTTATGGAAATGTGGCTCCTCCTTTTCAGCCATGCACAAGTAGCCTGACCACTATCTAGGTTCATACATGACATGCACCTAGTGCCAGTGTGGCATCGTGGTTAAGAGCATGGGACTGGGACTCAGGCGATCTGGGTTCAAGTCCCTGCTCGGCCATGGAGCCAACTGGGTGACTTTGGGCCAGTCGCAGACTCTCAGCCCAACCTACCTCACAGGGTTGTTGTTGTGGGGATAAGATGGAGGAGGAGAATGATGTAAGCTGCCTTGAGCCCTTTGGAGGTAAAAGGCAGGATATAAATTGAAAAATAAATAAATAATAAATAAATAAATAAATAAAATGTACCTCTGTTCGAAACCACCTGGAGAGCTTTGGCGATTGGGCAGTACCGAAATGAAAAATAAATCGGCACCAGAAGGCTGCTGCTTTTAAATTCCCTTTTAAATGGAAGCTCACATTATCAGCACGTTGAGTTTACTTTTGTAAAATTCATTTGCCCAGACCGTTCCACAGACTTGTGGTCCCACATGGTGTGGGCCGTGGACGTGGGTGCTTGCTAGAAAACTGAGTAAGCAGCTTCCCTTCGCACTTGTTTCGCTTTCTCCCTGGTCCAGAGGAAACTGGCTAGGCTGGAAAGGCAGCTTCACGACACAGGGCAGGCTCGCTTCACTTTCTGTACCGCTTAGGGGACTTCTCTCCCATCAGTTTCCTGCCAGGGAGGAGCAGTCCCCTGCCCCCCGCCGCCACTGCTGTTTGCAGCATGGGGATGCCTCCACTGGGGCCCAGTTGCTTGTAGGTGGTGGTTAATGTTCACTGAGCCTTTCCAGGTGGGGGACTGAACGCTTTGCAAGATGACTTGCCAGCCTTCACGCTGCTCTGCATCAGGCAGACGTGCAAGTCGAAACTTGTTCCAGTCACAATATAGCTTCCCCTTTCTTTTCTGTGTATGTGTACGAATGCACAGAGTTTAAGTAGAAGATAAATTATCAATGAAGGAATGGCCAGTAATACATTTCCATATCTGCCTCTCTGAGTGTGTACTTACACCTTTTTTAATTACCATATTTTTCGCTCTATAAGACGCGCCTGACCATAAGACGAACCTAGTTTTTAGAGGAGGAAAACAAGAAAAAAAATATTCTGAATCAAATGGGCACATAATCCCAGGCACCTTCCCCTCACTTCCCCATGGGCTGCACATCTGACAGACTTACTGCACACACATATTTGCTCTATAAGACGCACAGACATTTCCCCTTACTTTTGAGGGGGGGAAAGTGCATCTTATAGAGCAAAAAATACAGTACTTTGCTGCCTAAGAAGGGCCCTTCTCAGCTCCGTGATGCTGAAACAGACACATGTGGGGCAGGCCCTTGGAGGGGTCCAACACAGGGGGCTGGAGAGTTCCAGGGGCCCAGATTATGGGCTGAGGCATCTGGATTTGGGCCCCATTCCTGTGGTTCTCCATCTCTGGCTTAGGCAGTTGTCTTTAAAGGGAAAAAAGCCATCAAACAGTAGAGCTGGAAGGGGCAGGAAAGCCACTGGGTCCGACCTCTGCTCGGCGCAGAAGTCTCAGGTTAAAGCGTCTCTGACAGATGGCTCTCTAGCTGCATGGGGGAGCCCACCACCTCCCTAGTGAGAAAGTCTTGCGTTTCATTTAATGAGGCTCTTCTGCTCAGCTCTCACTGGCCTCACACAAACATCTGCATGGCATTCTGCATGATAAAACTGCCACCAGAGGCCTGCGGAATGGATGCCCCTGTATCCGGTGGCCAGGCAAGCCTGTGTCCCAGAAACAATTCAGGTGCTCTGGAAGAAGGATTCAGATTTCTCGCCTCCAGCATCCCATCCCAGGGGATGCTCGTGCCGAGACGGGGTTAACAGTGGAGGGCTTCTCCTTGTTGTAATTGAGATATTCTGTTTGCACGGTCTTGGCACAGGGAGATACTTTGCTGGCTCGGTAGGGGGGTTGCTGCTCCCTTTTCCCAGCGATACTGGCCCCTTGTTTTTCTTCAGTGATTCCCCTGTTAATTCTCTTTTCTTTTCTCCCCTCACCCTCACTTTGCCTTTTGCTCGGCAGGATTCCAAGAAGCAGATTGAAAAGGCTTGGAAGGATTACGAGACCAAAGTGTGAGTAACCCAGGCTGCCTCTGGCTCTGGAGCAGGCCAGTTTTTCTCTCCTCTCCCACACGGAGGTGGGCTGGGCGTGTGTGGTCAGTAACGGAGGAGGAGGAGGAGGAGGAGGAACTTAGGTTCATCAACCAACCAACCAGACAACTGCCCTTTAATAATGGCCTGCTGTGCGGTAGAGCAAAGTTAAGGACGCTGCAGAGCAGAACCTAAGAGTCACGCTGGATCAGACCACGGTCTGTCCGACCAGCTGCATCAACCAGTCGGCCAAAATCAGGACCCGTGTGCAACATCCCTCCCCTGCCCATGTTCAGCAGCAAGTGGTGTACGTAGGCGCACTGCCTGTGAGCTGGAGGTAGCCTAGAGCCGTTAGGACTAGCAGCCGCGGACAGCCACCTCTCCATGAATTCGTCTAATCCCCTTTGAAAGGCTTCCAGTTGGGTGGCCACCACTCCCACTTGTGGAAGTAAATTCATGGCTTATCCGCGTGAAGAAGTCTGTCCCGTTTTTCTTCCCAAATCTCCTACCAGTCAGCTTCACGGGATGATCCCAAGTGGTACTGTTAGGAGACACCCACAGTTCTTGACTATGAATTGTATACACAAAAGAGGCAGTACTTCATCGAAACAGGCAGTGCTGATTTGCATCAAACTTCTATATGGTAAGATAATGAAGATTCTAATTTAGAATTACAGATTGTAGTTCAGATAGGTGGTGCATCTTGCTGTAGGGTGGAAGAGCACGGCCAGGTGACTTGTGTGCCTCCTTTCTCAGCCTCTCTTGCAGGTGCTGGCGATAGGTGGGCAGCAGTTCTTAGATGCTTTACCTTTACAGTGGATTTGGGCTGGACAGACTCCCAAGAGAGGGTGGTCCTCTGGTGCCCTTCAAATCTAGGCCTGTGTTCTGTGTGGGAGGACATGTGGCCACCATAGCGCATGGTTGACAAGCAGAAAGTCTAGGGGGTTAACTGCTCAGCATCTCTGGGTGGGACTGGGAAAACACTGCTCTGAAATCTCTGGGGTGACTGTGTATTGGTAGGCTGGACTTCTCCAGGTTGAATGCCTTCTAAAGGTGTTGCATTGTAATACTTGCCATCACCAACCGCACTGGTTGAGATGATGAGGGTTGTACTCCAACACTTGTGGAGGATACCAGGTCAGGAATGGTGCTATAGACAATCCTGAGCTGGGAGGATCCATGCCTCTGACGTGGTGGAACAATCTCCTAGAGCACACTAGGAGTTCAATCCAGTTGGTGGGTACCAGGTTGGGGGCGGCTGTGTAGTATAGGACAGCTGTCTGTGGTCCAAGTTCTTATTTTTTGCTGTGATTAAAACACACACATGTGTATGCATGTGAAAAGGAAGAGAGGGTTCAGTGGTTCTTGCATCAGTCCCGAAAGTTGTGAAATAGTGTAGAGCTGTGGCAAATTATGGACAATTTCAGATAGCCGACAACGTGTAGAAAGGTTTTCTACCACATGGTTGCTTCATGCAGAATTGTGCAAGTTCTCTCACACACACTCATTGCACATTAATAGACGGTAAAAGCTGGGGACTGTACCAGATAGGAAGTGTTCCTCCACAGTTGCTGTCTGGCAAACTGGCAGCCTCCACAGTTACCAAGTTGAGCGTTGTAGTCCGACATAGCTGGAGGACACTGGGATGAGGGAAATCTTCTTTAGATGATTGTGGCTTAATCCAAGAGGTGGAAAGAGGAACCCTTCGCCTCTCAGTTTGCTGAATTAAAGCATCTTTATCCTGCTCTTTAGCCAAAAGGCTTCCCCGAGTGTCTTACACTAAACCCAAAAGGCTAGAGAAGGAGAAAGAAATAAACAAGCTCAAATTCTTGTTCTTAAAATTATGACTGCTATCACAACCAGCTACGGTGGAGACAGTTCAGGTGGCCAAATGGAATGCCCCCCAAGCTGCTGACATTTTCGGGACAAAGACTTTCTGCAGAGGCTATGGAAGAGCTCCAAACTCCCTTCTATCTCTTTGCATTCCAGTTTCAGCTTTGATCCTGATTCATTATAACTATAACTGTAGATAGAAAAATCCACAGTTCCCCGAGTTTGTCCATAACAGGGTCCTTCGGCTTCTGGAGTGAATGGGATGCTGCCTTTCTCCCTCTTTTACTGGAGAGGAGGTAGCAGCCTGAGGGTTGCCCAGGAGCCTGAGGGAATGCCCACATTCGTGGACTGTGTTGAGCATCTGTAAACTCTTGTTTCAGGTCAGGGATGGGGAACCACGTTCAAAGGCAAAGGGGGCTTTAAACCACCCCCAAATACCAGCTTAAAGTGCCTATCTGCTTGTAATTTAGCTTTCGGAGAGGCAATTCAACCTTTGATCTAGGCGGGTGTAAAGGTGTGAATGCTGGAATGCCACCAAAGCTTTGGCAGTCTGATGAAATGCGGTAGGACCAGGAGAAAAAGATAGGACTACCTGGGGAAGCTGGAAGGCCAGTTCTGGCCCACATTCTTGAGGTTTCTGCCCATGGGGAGTATTGTCTGCTGGGCTTAGAGTGATCTTCAAGGGGAAGTTGGTGATGCAGCGCAGATGAACCTGAAGGTACAATGCTGCACATGCTTCTACAGACAAAAGGCCTGCAAAAGTTCTAGGGCTTTCTCCTCTCTACGCGTACAGAGGACTGTGCCTTGAATCCGCTTGTTCTTTGTTTTCCTAGCACCAAGCTGGAAAAAGAGAAGGAGCGAGCCAAGTTATCCGGAGTTATTCAGGCAGACCCTTCAGCAGCGGAAATATCTGAGGACCTGCAGAAGGAGCGCCGCACGTTCCAGCTTCAGATGTGTGAGGTAGGAGCTCCCTGGCCATTTTGATGCACCTGCCCTCCACCTGCCTGGCTGCTGTTGTTCCTTCCCTTTGCGCATGCAGAGTCGACTGGCAAGACCCTGTCCCTCTATGACTTGGGTCCTGATCCAGCTGCAGGGTGGCCATTTGGGCATCACCGAAAATGAGACCATGAGAGGCCACCGAGATACCTACGATTTGCAAATACTAATGTATAGCAATGATTAGTATACTTTAAATACAAGCACCATAGCAGGGAAGGGTTACAGGTGTGCCCGTTGAATTTGTTGGCCAGACACTGATGGGCAGCCTCAAGGCTGCTTTCCCTTCTTAAAGCTCTGTATGCTTAAACTAGATTTTGATTGGTTGACGCTTCCAATAGGAATCCCCTCTCCATAAAATAGGAGACGTGATCCCTCACCCCATAGGCCTCCCCCTCACCATGTATTTCCTGCCTAGTTGAGAAAGCAGTCCTTTCCTGACATTGCCTCATTTCTCGGCATCTGCCTTCCCCGGGCTGTTCTTCCAGGCCAGCTGCCTCCCTTCGGCTGTATTTGGCTGCATCAGCTCTGGACAGCTTGGCATCTAGGCTTAGACGCTCCCTTAGAATGCAGGTTCAAACTTTCCCCTGGTACGTTTCTCATTTTTCAGCTAGAAAGTGTACTTGGTAGAGGCTGGCCTTGCAGAAAAACTGGGGTGCGGTTTGTGGGGAATGGAGGAAAGGGAAGCAATGAACTAAGGCTAACGATTATCTGGCCTCCCATGTAGGAAGGAATCCAAGCAGCTGGAAACGTTTTCTCATTGCTATGCAGCCTGCAACACAGCACACTGTATATTCTCCCAACGAGTCATAATGGAACAGGATTGTCCCAAAGGTGCATTAACACCTTTTGTTGGGAGGGCAGAATCCACATGTTTATGAAAACTGCATTCCCCTCCTAGCCCTGGCTGCCTGTTAGCAGCATTGCCTGATTTTCTCTTGCTTTCTCTGAAGAGCATTTTTCCATTCCGCATCGTGCAAGATTCTCTCTGGTTTTGAGCACAGAGACTTTCCTGCGTATCACTTACAGCCAAGCATCGGGGCCCTGGTGCTGCCAAAGAATGACTTTGGCTTGGCAAAAGGAAGCCCATCTTTGTGTTGCAATACACTGGGAACATTTGCATAGTGATGCAGGTGTGAGGTCGGGCCGTACATTTCCCAATTGTTTGCAAAGCCCGCATTTCTGGACCTGCCGAGACTTGCTAGCTCATGCCTGCTGTTGACAGCTGTCGAGTGTGACTTGCATTCATGAAGATAATCTGCACGGACATTGTGAAAATGCGCTTTTATAGCAAGGATGAGAAGCTGGGCTTTCAGCTCTCACTAGCCAAAGCCAGTGTGGCCCTTCATGAGGGATGCCCTGCAACTGGAGTGCCACAGAAATTTAGCAAGAAATAGAAACACAGTCAGCAAGGAGACTGTTGCCTCTGAACTTGGACCAGTCGTCCAACATCAAGATGGAGTGGTAGGTGCTGTTCTGAAGGAGGTCCAGGTGCACCCACTCCTGAAGGTCCCTGCATCTGGATGTTTATAGTGACTCTCTCCCCGTCATTAATGTTCCTTTTTGGGATGAAGTGCTTGAAATGGTGATGTCTCCACAATTTTGGTTCTTCTTGGAGATCCAGATTATCTCGACAGTTTGGGTTCAGGCCCAGTTTTGGTACAGAATTAGTTTTGATGGCTTTGATGAATAACCTCTTGCAGAAGAAAGACAGAGGGAGCGGGACTCCATAAATCAGCCTTCCCCAACCTGGTGGCCTTCAGAGGCATTTGGGCCACAATCCAGGAGTGACATTGACTGGGAGTTCTGGGTGTTGCAGTCCAATCGTGTGTAGAAGCCTCAGGGTTGGGGAGGGATGCCATAGATCATACTTGATCTCTAAGCAGCTTTCGGTTCTGCTGTTTGTGGTGTTCTTTTGGATCATCTTGGTGAGTTGGGAGTTGGAGGCACTGTCTTGTGTCCCTCCGGGTGACTTGCTCCGCTGCTTCCGAGAACATGAGCCAGCAGCATATAGCCAGTGGTGCTGGACTGGCAGGCCAAACATCTGGAAGGACACAAGTTGCTGCTCTTGGATTAAATTGATGGAAATGTGGGACTTGGCACTGCTGTTTTCTGAATGGCCACCATGAAATCCTCTTGCAAAGGGAGGTATGGGCCGATTTTAGCTTAAAGCCCTCACTGCCTTGGGAGAGGCATTGCAGCATCGCAGAACTAGGAAACATGCACAAAAGCTGGGAAATGACTGTATGGTTGAGAGAAAGGGGTTGTGGCCATTTGGGGGATCCTACGGGCCAGACTGGGGCACTGGGCAGTCCGACATTGACCTGCAGAGCAGTTGGAGATGGTGCACAAAAGCGAGAACCAACCCTTCAGATGGGCCCACAGTGTCAGTGCCTGATGTATTTGTGTGCTGCCTGGCTGTCCCACCTCCTGGGAGAAGATGCTTGCCCTGCTCCAGAGTAGCCGTGTCTGGGAACCTGCCAGCTGACATTCCACACAATGTCTCTAATGCGGCATTGGTCTGGGGCATTGTGGGAGATTTGACTTGGCTGCTTCTTGGACTACCAGGAAAGCCCTCTGTTGGAGAAAGAGCTTCAGACCCAGGAGGGTCCCACCAAGAGCATGGGAAGTCCCAAGAGGCTACTTTTTTGAGCCCCCTCCTTGGACCAGAAGCTGTTCTGCCTTCAGCAGCATGTGTGGGTGGGCAACTTGGGCGTTAAGAGGAGGGTGTTAACATAAACACTGGTGAGTGTTTGAAATTTTGGAAGGGTACCCAGTAGTTTGCAGTCATTTTGTATATAGGACTCCAGATGTTCCATTTCTTACACAGCTATTGAGGGAGGTTAGATAAGAACATCAATGGTGGCTCTCACGGCAAGACCCTTTGCATGTCGGTCAGCCAGGTTAATGGGAGTCAGAGCTCTGCTGCAGCAATCAGCCCTTTAATGTATGGGACCCTATACTTGCCTGAGGAGCTGGAAGAGCGGACTGACTGTTGGCTCCGTTTGAGCTGCGATGGGGCCGAGCTCGAGAGAAGGGTTACAGAGCTCTGCGGGGCTGGGTGGCTGGCGGCTTTCCTTCCTTTGTGTGGTTTTGCTCGGTTCGCTGGAATGGTTGGGGCTTGGCCAGCGAGTGAGTCAGCCCTTTGAATGGCTTCACTGTTAAATAAATAGCACCACATGGAAGCACTCAGGATTAGCTTGCATCTCCCTGCCAGAGGAGCCGTAATGGGGGAAAGATATGAGGCGTGTACAGCATATCGAGAGAGCTGTGAGCCATCCGATTTCACATCCAGCCTTGCACTCCGGCATAGCCTTTCCTAAGTTGATGTTCTCCAGACACCTTGGAGCATCACTCCCATTATCCTTAGGCAACACAGCCATGGCTGGGGCACATGGTACCTCTAGTCCTTCTCAGGTTGGGGAAGGCTGCCTTAAATGGCACTGGCTGCAACAGCTTGGACTTACCCATTTCTAAGCTCAAATTGGTTCATTGATGCGGTGCATCAACTTCTATCTTAAGGGAACGAGAGCTGTGCCGGATCAGATGACGAGTCCACCCGGTCCAGCATCCTGTTCGTCCCGTGACCAGCTAGCTGATCGCAGGGAAGCAGTAGCACCTCCTGCCCATGTTCTGCCCATGTCCAGCCTCTGATACCATAGGTGGCCTAGAGCCATCAGGACAAGTAGCCCTTGATGGTCGTCTCCGCCATTAGTGGCAAGCATCACAGCCTCTTGTTCTACAGATTCAGTTCAGATGGATACCCCAAAGCAGGGGACTGATGACAAGAGAAAGTCGTAGCTGGGGGACCCCCAGGAGCACTGCGATTGTGGAGTCCACACAGATAGGCTTGTCCATACATGGGTCAACGGGAGGCTGCCTTGTTCCAGGACTTGCATTTTCTCCATCTCGCCCTCTGTGCCAACCTTCCTGCACTCCGATACCCTGCGGAGATTTTGAACTACAGCTTCCATCAGTCCCAGCCAACACAGCTCATAGAGAAGAAGAATGAGTGGATACAAGTTTGGGAATGGCTAAGTTACACTTACTGGCAGTGACGGTCCCAGATTTCAGAGAGGGCCTCCCTCACAACCCAACACTGAGAACCTTTTGCATACAAAACATGGGCTTTACCACTGACTTATGGCCCTTCCTTGCTTCCTGGCCTAGACTTCACGATAAGATCAACTGCAAAGCCATCTTCTTCTTTGTAGTTTTGCAATATGCAAAAGTGTAATTGGTGATCTGTCCTAATTAATCACTTACAAGACAGTCCACAAGAAAGCTTTAATCAGATGGTGGTTAGTTATAAACGAGTGACGCCTGCAGCAAATGTTCAAGTATTTTCACTTGCTTATAGGAATAAGCAGGTGTCCCGTCCGGGGTGCTGGCCAGTGGTGCCCTTCTCCAGCAGACTGATCCGTTCCTCACCCAGCCCCAGTAACTGTTTTCCTTTTCGGAGTGCCAGTCAACATTCAGTGAGTGCATCACTGGCTTGAGTCTTGTCCCCTAAGGAGCTTTTCCAAAGGGCATTTTCTCTCCTCCTGCGATGCTTTATCCAAGAGGCTCCTCTTGTTTCTCTGTGGCGTTGCTTGACTGCCGTGGCATCGGCACTCGGCACAGGCGTTTGCTCTTACAGGGGCTGGCATTTCCAGCAGCCCATATGCTATCTGCCAGCATCCCACTCATTCCTCAGATGGGCCAGCAGCATTGAGCCGGCTCTGAAATTTGGATCTGTGCAGGCCTCCGGTGCTTCCTTCATTGTACTCCTACCCTCCCTCCAGAGCACGAGGTGAGGCAGGCCGCCTCCTCTCCTTTCTAAGGGATTTTGCCTCCAGGCTCACTGCCCTTTGTCTAACAAGCCCCCGTCAGCCATCACAGGCTGCTCCACTGCACCATCGCCTGCCTGCCCACCCACCACTCCCTTCCAGATCATCTCAGCTCTTGGTCAAGTCTTCCGGGAGAACACTTGGCAAATGCAGCACATGGGAGGAGGTACATGTGCAAGGCTGTGCATCTTGCGCAAAATGACAGCATAGGGATTACTGTGGCACCAGACTTGGGAGAATGCTGTCCCCAGAAATCTGCTTGACTCAGGCCCTGTGGCAGGTGGTAAAAACAGGTCTGTGCATTGCAGAATGGCTGTAACTCAGCGGCAGAGCATGTACCCTGCATGCAGAATTTCCCAGGTTCAACCTCTACAGGAAAAGACCCCTGTCCTAGACATTGGGGTGGGCCAGCAGTGCAGACCAGAGTTCAGAATGCTTGGCCTGTGTGCATAATCCAGCCTCATCTGCCCTGTGGATAGATGGGTTCCTTCAGGAGCAGGGCTTGACCTCCAAACTGTTACTTGTCTCCAGAGTCCATTGGTTGCAACTGTTCCTATATTTCTGTTGACTTTCTGCAGAGTCTGAACCAAGCTCCCTCTTACACAACGCAAGTAAGCGCTGCCAGGTGTCCACATCACTTCCTGTTATGGGCTTGCGTTATAAGCTGCAGTAGATGTAAATAAAGATTGCATCTCATCTTGCATGCTGAAACTATAATGTACAAATAAGTTACAGAAGGACCTGTATTCAGAATTGGGCGCAGACACTCTAGAATTAATCCGGGACTTCCGGTCGGACTTGAGTGGAATGCACGCCTTGGGGTGCAATCCATTGACTACCTCTAACTCTCTGGATTCGGAGGATTTCAGGTATCTAGTCCAGCTCTTTCCCTGCTGGGCCAAAGACATGGATAGTCAGTTCTGGCCATTTATGTCTTGCTTGTACGCATGAGGAGGAGGAGCTGAGGCCCTCCTGAGATCCTGGAGCCCTGGCAAGACCTCGCTCTTCCCCTCCTTGCCATCTGCTTCAGCGTCCTCAGGCCAAGCATCGGCTCTGAAGCCATGCTCAAAAGGATGGCGCTGCAGGCAGCATGGAAAGAGCCGTCTTGATTTGAGGGGAAAGGGAGGCCACCCTTGTTGGAGTGACCTTGGGAAGCATGGCTGAGCTCAGAGCTGGGACGGCGACCTTTCCCATGGCTATGCAGACAATATGTAGCAGCCACGGGCTTGTGCCCTGAGCCTCTAAGCAGAGCTGCAGCCTTGGCTCTTGCCTTTGTTTTCAACCTTGCTGCAGTGCTCAGGTAATTGCTGTATCCTTGTGCTGCATGGGAACCAGTTTACTGGCAGCAAACTCAGGCTTTGTTGAAGAACCTACATTTGGCCCTAACTTAGTGTTCTTTGGTCTTTTCACCTCTGCCTAGTACCTTCTGAAAGCCAATGAAAGCCAAATGAAGCAAGGTCCAGACTTTCTGCAGAGCCTGATCAAGTTCTATCATGCACAATACAAGTAAGTGCACCATGGTTGATATTTCCAATCAGTTACCCACATCTGTTCCTGTGGTAGGTTTCTAAATGACAGCAGAACACTCGCGTGCTCAGATGGGTCAAGATTTGGCTGTACGTGGTGTTGCAAACTTAACTTCATAATGTTCTCTCTCTTTCCATGCTTTTACACACCTCTCTGCCGATTTTTTAAAAACAGTTTCTTTCAAGATGGTTGGAAGGCATCTCAGAACTTGTACCCATTCATCGAGAAGCTGGCCGCATCTTTACATGCAGTAAGTTGTTAACGGGACTGTCCCATAATGGCCTTCCAAATTACCATTAACTGCATGGTCTACAGTTGATTTTCTTGGGCACGAATCAGGTTGCAAAGTTCTCCTTGATTACCCCTAATGCTATGCTTAACTTGTCCTGCCTTAAGCCAATATCCATTCTTATTCATCTCCACTCTACTTTTCCCAGTTCCCTTCTCTTATTTTCCATCATTCCTTCCCCAAACACTTCTGTTTGGGGAAGGATCCTCATTGTTTCTGTATGGCCTTAATTTCAATTGCCAGCCCTAACAAAGCTTTTTAAGCTGCTTTGGCCATGTTGATAATCACTCCCTCCTTTGTTTTCCCTGAAATTAGTCAGGAAGAGGCATTTCAGTGCTAGTTCTATATAAATAAATAAATACCAGTTTACTAGATATTCACAGTTAGGGAAGCTAGTAGAAGCTAACCTTTCCTGCTTCCATGCCACTGGGTGGAAATATTTTTGCAGGATTCTACAACACCGTGCATTGGTTCGATATAATATTGTGGTGCTGAATTTTAGATCCAGGGATGAATTCCACGAAGGGAGAAGCTCTTGGGAGCCACAAGGCCTTACGGGAGGCTGAAACCAGAAAGAGTGGGGCCTGAAACACTGTAAATATCAGCACATTTCAAAGCTCTTCCTGCCTTGACTAGGCCTTAGAAAAGAGGCATTTCAATAGGAGAAAAGCTGTACAAAAGCCAGGAATCTACTGGATGATTGGTAGTGATGGGGAAGGACTGCATTCGGCCCTGAGCTGGGCTGGATTTGTTCCCTGGGCCTGAGCTTCCACATCTTGTATGTAATGCAGAACATTACACTGCAGCCCATAAGCCTCTGGCCTGAACAGAACAATTCTGCATGATGCCAAACGCCTAAGAATGTTTCTGCAATATGATTGCTGCCACAGCAGCGATTCGCTGGGCCAGTTCATGTGTGTATTGTCTCTGTGCTAGTTACTCAGGACTTCCTGTCTTTCTAGCTTCATCAAGCGAAGGAAGAGGAGGTGAAACAGCTCACTCGGATCCGCGATTCCCTCCGAGGCATCCTGCAGCTGGAGACCAAAGGGGTGAGCTCTCAGCAAGCATGCTGAGGAGGGGTGTGAGGAGCTGGCACGGTGGGGCAGGGGAGGGGGTCAAGCAGGAGCTTCAGCATCCCACGTAGGGTAAAGTTAACAAATTGAGGCTCTTCCTGCATTCGAGAGATTGTAGTTGACTGATGTACATATATGTACATATGTACACTTTGATGAATGAATTCTGCATACAGTTCTGCACAGAATTGTATGCAGAATTCCTTCGGAACAAACACTGCTTGTCAGTGCAATGGGAGGTTCCCATGTGGATCTTGGCAAGGCCTCATGGGACACAGGAGGTTCCAGGTAAGCGACTTGCTCCACGTCCTGAGAGAAGAGGAAGCCCTTCGGAGCCAAGTCCCCCCGGCCAGGCGCCACCCTTTCCAAGAGGCCTAACAGGACAGGCCTTTGGTTCGGAAGTGGGTGCTCCTCCGCTGCTCTGCCTGGTCCTCCCATCTGTGGTGCCCAGATTGTTGTGGGGCTGGAGGACACGGGTGTCTGATGCAGAGTGGGCTGGCTCCTTCGTGGCTTTGTGGAGATGGGCTCCGGGAGTCCTGACACAAGAGTCCACCTCGGGGGCCTTGGGCCGTGGTCCAGGTTTGTTGCTGACGCTGGGGCTTCTGCTGTTGCTGGACAGAGAGACCCTTCCAGGCTGGTGCTGCGGGCAGGGATCCTGAGGAAAGGGGCTGCTTCTTTATCGGTGGTGCATCCAGGAAGGCCATGGCAGGCACCACCTCCGAAGCAACATCCTTCCTGCAAGAAGGGAAGGTTAGGACCCCATGCCCGCCTTGGAATGCACTTGCTGCTGATGAGTCGCCAGGCCGCCTTACACTGCCTGGTGAGCTGGAGACGTTTCTAATGGGTCAACAACTCTTCAGTCAGCTATTTGAACCGATTAGTGGTCTGAGTCCTGCACAGCTAATGTGTGTTATTTGAGTTTGTGAACTGCCAGAGAGCTTCAGTTATTGGTCGGTGCAGAAATGTCATAAATACGTGGATTAAGACACTCTCCTTTGTATGTTTTTATTTTTATTTTATTTATGTTATATTTTATTTTATGCTGAGAGCCATCCTGAGGCTTTTTGCGAATAGGATGGCATATAAATAGTTTAACTAAATAAATAAATAAAATATGTGCAGGAGAACCTCAACAGGAAGAACTCGGGCAGTGGCTACAGCATCCATCAACACCAAGGCAACAAGCAGTATGGGACAGAGAAGTCGGGCTTCCTGCACAAGAAAAGCGATGGGTGAGTCGTACTAGCAGTGGCTCCTCTCCTTGGGCCATTGCTGGGACGCAGTGGCCGAAGGGAGAGCAAGTCCACATGGTGGGCGTGTCGTGAGCGGAGCTGGCTGGTGCCGGAGGTCAGACTAGATGGCCCGGTAGGCCCATTCTGACTCGCTCTGTTTCTATGTTTCTATGTTAAGTCCTGCTCTGAAGGGAAGGGGCTCTTACATCTTAACTGGGAGGGCTGGTTTCTGCAAGCTATTCTGGAAGCCGTTCCAAATCAGCTGCTCCAAGATGGTTTTAGTGTGAGAACTTTCGAGCCACTGCGTGTTAAAAAGGTTGCTCGCAGCGATGGCTCTATTTTAGGGATGTATGAATCAGCAAAACCTGAATTTGCCAAAGTTCTCTAAATTCCATCTTGAAGCTTGTTCCAGTTCAAGTCTGTTCCAGATGGAAGCTTTTTTTTTTTTTCTTCTTTTTACATGGAATTCTTTGTGCATGTTCATGTGTACTTTTCCAAATGCGTGTATCAGCTGTGCATGTCTTTGAATTCTTGGCATTCCTCTTCCTTTGATTAAACTGTATTTTTGCACATTTTCAAAATACCCATTTTTATGTGCCTTTTCAAATGTTGACATTCTATCAAACACATTCTTGGGGTCTGTGAGTTATATTGCAAGATTGGAATTGTATGGACTTAGATTGTATGGTATCCCTGTTTGACCTGGAAGCTACCAATCGGGCAAATCCTGATCAAAGCAAATGGAGACTAATTTCTCATACTCCCCTATTGTTGTTTTTCCTTTATTTTTTTTCCACTGTGGAAGTGCTTGGCTTTTACTGGGACCTCCTACTCCCACATTGGGATATGAGATGTAATCTTTCCTTCCCAAGTGGTGATTTCACAGATAATAACCCGCATCAGTGTACAGGTAACTGTGAAATGCGTTATCGAGAAAATCACAGGTGCAAAGGGAAAGATTCCATTTCATCTCCCCGTGTGAGTTCCCAAGTGCACCATTTTAAAAAAATCAAGGCAGAATAAAAATGGAGCAGGTTGCTCAACCTAATGCGTAGTTTGCTCTGTGTGAATTGCCTGCTACGAGTATGTTCCTGAGGAGTAGCTTCATTCTTACGCTGGAATAGGTTGTGGGGCCCATTGGAGAGGGTCTCGCAAACCAGACCTATATACTCATGAGCAAGGTGGGGCTTTTGCAATGTGTGAGCTCTGTGGCAAAGGTACGCCATGATAACCGTGTGCACTTGTGAGGTGTGTCTCCTGCCCTGCTAGGATCCGGAAAGTGTGGCAGAAGAGGAAGTGCGGCGTGAAGTACGGATTCCTCACCATCTCACACAGCACAGTAAGTGGCCCTGGGGCAAAGTTGGTGGCCCAAATGGTGCTGGCTGCTTTTGGCGCCTTTTCGCGGCAGTGGACACCCGGGGGCTGCCAGGGTGCGATGCCTGCGTGAGGGGCTAGTGGGAAAACGGCTGGCGGCCCTGAGCCTTGCGTCAGAATGCCTCAGCTGTGGCCACCAAGGTAGTGGCCAGTGGGCACGTTGGCGTGCTGGGTCGCATGGTCAGCAGGTGGTTTCCTGCTGCCTCCTCACTCAGTCGATCATTATTTATTTATTTATTAGATTTATATCCCACCTTTTTCCTTCCGAGGAGCTCAACAAGTTCTGCACAATTTGCTGCCTCCTCTCGGTCGTATCTTTGTAACAGCTCCATGGCTGAGTGAGGACTAGAACCCAGCTCTTCTGGGTTCCCACACTCGTAACCACTACACCATGCCGGGATATGTGAGAGGAAGTTATTTGAACCATCCAATTTGGTGTGCATTTGTACTTTTTGTGGGAAAGGGCGTTCATTTCCCCAGTGAAAGCTTTGAGAAATGGGGCAGCCTTGCCTCTTGGGTAACCCTTTTTGTTGTTTTATCACTCAAGGAAGAGGTAGGGGCTGTTGAACCCGAAAAGCAAACCTTTCTCGTTTCAACTATGTGTCCCCAACACTATGGGAAGTCATTTCACCTCTTTCAGCGTGCCTTGCTTATCTTTTGCGGCTCCCATAAAGGTGGTTTTGGTGGGCCGTCTCTTGCGCTCAGACATGATGGGGACCCTCTCCCACTGGCAGCACTGAAGTCAGATTGAACTGCCAGCCCAGCTGACTTCTGTACATGGAATGGAGCAGGACACCGCTGCGCCTTTTCCCTCAGACTGCACAGTGTCTTGGGATAGCCGTGGGGCTTCTGCCTGGGCCCTTTTCCTGGTTCCCTCTTCATTTAAGCTCCCAGAATCCTTGTTCTGAATGCGCCCCAGCCAGGTGCTTTTTCTTCATTCTCTCTTCCCTTTTCTCTCATCGAACATGTTCTGCTTCCTCTCTTGTCCTTGTTGTTATTTATGATCCATTGCGACCCCATGGACAACACTCCTCCAGGCCTTCCTGTCCTCCAGCATCCCCCGGAGTCCACCCAAGCCCACACCCACTGCCCCAGTGACTCCATCCAGCCACCTCATCCTCTGCCGTCCCCTCCTTCTTTTGCCATCTGTTGTTCCCAGCATCAGGGTCTTCTCCAGGGAGTCCTTCCTTCTCATTAGGTGGCCAAAGTATTTGAGTTTCATCTTCAGGATCTGGCCTTCTAAAGAGCAGATTGACTGGTTTGATCTCTTTGCAGTCCAAGGGACTCTCGGGAGTCTTCTCCAGCATCTCTTGTCCTTAGCCCTATGCTTTGTTTCCTGTGTGTCCTCAAATCTTTGAAAGGAGGTTTTAACTCCCAGCCATTTTCCTTGGTTATTATGGATTCCTACTTGCCTCTTGAGTTGGGCCCGATTTGCAAGTTGTGTTTTGATATGGTCAGGAGCCGTGAGGTGTTGCTTGTTTCTTGCGTCGTGTGCCCCCATGTGGTGAGAAGTGCTGTCTGCCATGCCGGAATTAATCTGGTCATCTGTGGCTTACTCCCATGTGGCAAACACTTGCTGTTTGTCCCATAAGGACATCATGCTTCAAGCATCTTTGGATCATCTGAAATCCGTGTGGTGAGATCAGCTTTTAGTGGGTGACCAGTGAGCTGGATGCAGGCTGGGAACTGTGGCTACTGCAGTCTGACACACTGAAAGGACATCAGTGTGGACTGTGGTCAGCCACCCTGGAAAATGTTAGCATAAGAGCAGCATAGACATGTTCTTAATGAATACATTCTTTTTCATGGTCTCTTTGATGGCCAAATTCTGCTGTCGTCACTGGGACTTCCTAACAGTCAAGCTGCAGGTTGCTGATGCTGAGTCCCCAGATGTTGTTGGATGCAACACCTAGCATCCTGTCTATTGGACATGCTAGGTGGGGATGGTGAGAGCTGTAGTCCCACACCATCTGGGGATCAAGGTTGGGAACTGTTTGGTTAAAATTTCTAGCTTCAGTATTCAATGTCATATAGGAGAGCCTGGCATTTAGAGAAGTGTGGTAACTTTCTGTAGAAATTTCCCACTGAAGGTAGTGGGTTGCCCTTCTTTCTCATTGTCGTCTTTTTCTACTTAACATCAGCAAAATTTGTTCCCCTCCTGGATGTGGAACTTATCATGTTCACTCATTGCTTCCCAGATAAATCGACCTCCGGTGAAGTTAAATCTGTTGACTTGCCAGGTGAGGCCTCATCCAGAGGATAAAAAGTCCTTCGATCTTGTGACACGTAAGTAAATGGCTTGCCACAACTCCTTCCACGACACTTCTCATTTGCATTTCGTGAGAACCTGGTGAAGGGATGCAGAAAAACCTGGTGATTTTTACCTGCTCAGCCTTCCTATCTGTGAAATGTACATATCTTGTCCCTGAAGAGGTGGAGAAAGCTCTCTGGTTATCTGAGTGTTAATCTTTGCCCAGCTCTGAACCCCTTCCAATCTGTCAATATCTTCCTTAAATCACAGCACCCAGAACCAGATGCTGTACTCCAGATGTGGTCCGACTAGTGTGCAGAATAAACCGGGATGTAACTTCCTGTGACACGGAAGTGAAAGGTCATTTTGCAGTCACGTTGCATTGCTAGCTCGTGTTTGGGCTGGGACTGATTACAGTCCCGAGATCCTTTTCACATGTTCTGGTGCCAATTCAGAGCTACCACCTGCCCTTTTCTCCCTAAATGTGGAATTTAACATTTGTCTCAGCTGGATTTCATCCCAGTAGTGTCAGTTCAGTTTTCTGTTCTATCAAGGTTATGCTGAATTTTATTTTTATTTTCTGAGCTGTTAGGTATCCCACTGAGTTGTGTGTCATCCTCGAATCTGATAAAAACGTCCCGCATCCTTCATCTTGAGAAATGTATGAAAAATGTTGAATAGCACTAGGTCCAAGTCAAAGAGAAGGTGGACTCCACTCAAAACATCCGTCCAATTGAATGGTGAACCATTGATGAACACTCTTGCAGTACGGTTGTCCAACCATCTGTTTTATGACCTGGTTCACACATAGCTAGTTTGCTAAATAAAATATCATGAGAACGTTGTGAATGGTTCTCTGTGGCTTAGGACAATCCAAATTCTCCAGCCAGGAAAACTAAAAATCCATGACCAGTATAAGATCGGTGAGCTGGCACAATATTTGCTTAATTCTTGGATGACTAGAGTCTAATACCATGCAGGCTGGTGGAAGCGCAAGACTGCTGCCAGCACTAGTCAGTTGCCAAAGGGTCGCTTGTAAGGGCGCATCCTCTTCAGGGATGTGCGGTTTGGAAAAGCTGGTTTGTGGATCCTCTTGTGGGTTTTTCTTAACGGATAACAACGGGGCAGGCAACATCTGGTGACCTGACGGTTTGGACTACAGCTCTTATTAATCCCATCCAGGATGACTGGTGGTGCTGGGAGTTGCAGTCCAAAATATATGGAGGGCATCAGGTTGCCTTCCCTTGGATTGCGAGCCGTTGGAGGAGGTCAGGATGCAGCAAAAACTACATGAAGGTGTGAGCTTTTTTTTGGAGTGGGGGGGAGGCAGGGTTTGAAGAAGGTAGAAAGATGTGCAAGCCATTTTGAGGAGCAGATGTTTGGAGCATGGCTATACAGCAAGCTTTCCCTGCACATTTTCTAGCCCCCCTCTGTGATCTCAATGTCTAGAAACTTTAAAAGAAAATGCTGGTTTAAAAAAATCCTCTGGAGCTACACTTCTTGCTCCCTGTGCTTTTTCATCCACCCGAGTCTCCTCTCCTTGCAGACAACAGGACTTACCACTTCCAAGCCGAGGACGAGCCAGACTGCATTGCGTAAGTCCCTTGATGCCCATTCTCAGCCCTGAGCTTTCCGCTGTTCCAGCCAGAGAAAGTGCTCGGCTTTGTCCTGACTGCGCCGCACTTAAGGGAGGGGGCAGTCACCGTTTCTTTTTTAGCCTGTGCATGTGGGGTGAGGCAGGGGGAAGGGGGAAGAGGGAAGGGGCTTTCACTTGCATCGAACACTCCTGCTTTAGTCCGGAGAGACGCAATAAACAAAACATTTCTGGAGAAGGTGGACCACAGTGAAAGCGTGAAGCATGCTGGAAAGATGCATCATTTACATGCAGATATTGTGGAATGAAGGGACTGCAGGTGGCGCAGCAGTTTAAACCGCTGTGCTGCTGGGCTGGTTGATCGAAAGGTCGCCGGTTCGAATCTGCACAACGGGGTGAGTTCCCGTTGCTCCGTCGCAGTTCCTGCCAACCTTGCAGTTCGAAAGCCTGCAAATGCAAGTAGAGAAAAAGGAACCACTGCGGTGGGCAGGTAACAGCGTTCCGTGCACTTCGGAGTTTAGTCATGCCGGCCACACGCCCACAGAGACTGTCTGCGGACAAACGCCGGCTCCCTCGGCCAGGAAACGGAGATGAGCACCGCCCCCTAGAGTCAGGCATGACTGGACTTCACGTCAAGGGGAAACCTTTACCTTTACCTATTGTGGAATGAGGGAGCGTGCCAGATAGCTCCAGATGGGTGGCATTGGACAGGGACCTGTTCGTGCCCCAGATGTTGGTGAACTCCATTTCCCTCATCCCTAGCCAGCATGGGTTGTGGTTGCAGAGGATTGGAGTTACAGCCTCACAACATGCTGGAGGACTACAGGGCCCCCATCCCTGACAGAAGAATGCAGCATGGTAGAAAGGGTATTGGATTCACACCCTGCCTTTCCTTGAAGGCGCTTCAGGTGTCGCCTCCCGTCTCATCATCACCAGAGCCTTCCATGTGTGCAAAGCCCTCTGCGTGGCGGGTGGATCAGTGTAAGCAGGGAGCTCATTGCTGAACGTGGTCTGTTGACACGTCAGCATCAGTCTGGATTCCATAAGTCGTCAGGCTGGAGGTAGGTCTAGGACGTGGGGAACCCCGGTGCAGCTCTCCATGTGGCCTTGAATTTTGTCGGGTTGCATAATAAGCTGTCTTAGATGGAGTCAGGCCACTGCCAGTCTGTGTGGCTCAGCTGCACCAGGCGTGGTGAACCTCAGGCCCGCAAGCCAGGTTCCCATCCTCCCCCGCCTGGGAGCCCTCCAGAAATTTGGGACTTTGCTCCTGCCCGCTCTGCGTCAGGCCTGCTCAGTGGTCAGAACTGTGCTTCCCATCCAGCACCCTGCTGCCTACCCACCCTCCTTTTCCATTGACCAGATGGGTGTCGGTGCTCCAGAACAGCAAGGACGAAGCACTCAGCAATGCTTTCAAGGGGGACCCGGGCGGCTGTATGTCTCCGACTGGCGGCATGGTGGACAGCGGCCTGCAGGAGCTCACCAAGCTCATTATTAGCGAGGTGAAGAACATGCCAGGCAACAGGCAGTGCTGCGACTGTGGAGCCCCAGGTAGGTCCCCCACGTCTGGGTGCCGTCCAGCTGGGATCCTGCATAGGGCAGCCCTTGCAGTGTGGCTGCCAACCCTGCGAGGTGAGTGGCTCATGGCCTTTGTTTCCATGAGGCTTACCGCGAAGGTCTGTCCGAGAGATGCCCCCCACGGGCTTTTTGGAATCTCTGCAGCACCTCTGGGTACCTGTTCGCTGCAGAGAGCGGGGCTGGTCTCACACATTACCATCTGCTCAGGTAGAGTCATCCGATTCTGAGGAGGAGGCGGAAGGGCAGAGGTGGGCAGGTAATGGGCAGGTAACTTGGCCATTTCGGGGTCACCTGATGAAGATTCTCGGGCAGAGAGTGAGAACCAGCCTGCCTTGGAAGACGAGGGAGACATTTCAGAACTGGGTGGCAAGTGATGGAAAAAGAGTTCCTTGACCCAGTCAGGAGATGAGGGGTAAAACGAGTGGGCCACTTAGGGAGTGTTTAATACCACGGCAAATGAGTAAGTTGGAACCATTTGCCGAAATGATAGCCATGCTAGCAGCATGCGAGCTCCAGCTGGAAGAGAGCTCGAGATGCAGGGCACCAACAAAGAGAAGTCCAATGAAGGGAGCACAGGAATGTCTCAGTCTGCTTGGAACATTTTAAGGTTTGTGCAAGTAAAATAATAATCAATCCTAAGGCAAACCTCGACCCAAAAACAGCTCAGAGAGGACTGAGCTTGCTCAGTGGCCACAAGATGCTGAATATTTGGTGTGTAGGGAATGGAGAACAGAAAGGAGAACGAATGAAATGGAGTAATTTAGGAGAGAGCATGGCTGGCTGGCAGGCAGGCAGGCAGGCACCTTGTACAGGAGCACTCCACCTTTCAACACGTTGCTGTTAAACTTTGTTCCTTGTTCTTTCTTTTTTTCATTAGGGCAGGGGCTTGAACTTGGATCTCCTGAGACCCTTTTCAGCAATAAATACTCTGCCATATTAGCTTTTTCATGTTCTCATTTTTAATATGCACACATGGATTGATATGAAATATCCATTTCAAGTTGGTGTCTTTATGCCACCCATTCACACATTGAAAATCTTGTTAGGGCCTCAATCCATTATATTACAGGTGGTGAGGCCTTCACCTTCCTGGGTTGGTAACCTCAGTCTTTGAGCTGCCTATAGGGTGCACAGAATCAATTTCCCTCCTATTTGTCAATTTCCAGGAAGCAGGTAAACGATTTGGAAGATCACGTAAGTCAGTCAATAGTACAGAATTTTCCAATAGAAAATGTGTATTTTTGTGTAGCAACCTCCTCCCAAAAAGAAAGGACTGGATCTTGCCAAAACTTGTGCCTAAAAGAAGCACTGGCGGTGTTGCATTACTGGCAATTTGATTAGGCAGCCCCTTATTAAAGAGACAGCAGTGCCCAATACACACAAAACCTGTTTTTGCTGAACAAGATGCAGTTGAAGCTCCATAGACGAGACAAGGAGAAGCCACCACAGCGATTCACTGATTAGATGTTGTGCACATAGGTCCAAGCAGGTTGAAGACCCCCGACATAGATGCTCCATAAGAATTTTGGTGATAGTCTAAGAATTAAACCAGAGGGTTTCTTTCTGGCTTTATTTTTATATTGGTATGCATGTTTTCTTGCGTTTGTTTTCCAGTTTGATTTCAAGATCAAATCAAAGTTCATGCTGTTTCCCACAGCCTTTGAAACACCCCTGGCCCACCTTGGCCCCCGTATTTTATCTTTTTAGAGATGTGAGAATGCCTTCATGCTTTAGTCCAGACATGACGGAAATGTTAGTAGGAGGATGAATCCCAAAACGGGATGAAATATCCCCTTTTGTGCAATACTTCTGTATCTTGTGTGTCTTCCAGATCCCACGTGGCTCTCCACCAACCTTGGCATCTTGACATGCATTGAGTGCTCAGGGATCCACCGCGAGCTGGGGGTGCACTATTCCCGCATCCAGTCTCTGACGCTTGATGTGCTCAGCACTTCTGAACTGCTGGTAAAATGCAGAATTCCCCTTTTCCTGCTTGCGTCCACTTCTCGTCTTTCACATTGTGCTTTGTCACCTTGTGTTTCTTCAGCATCCCAGGCTTATGGGCACAACACTAGAAAGCTAGATTGGGTAATTTTGTGGATAGAAAGAGATACAAAGGTGGGCAGAACTGGAATGATGCTCATGGGGTGGGGAAGGAGGTAGACTCTTTCTTGTACAGCAAGAGCAGAGAGGTTCAGTTTTACAAGATGCCAGTGGGAAGGGCATATCAAGAAATGGTCGCTTTCCAAGTTCATTTCTCTGAGCATGAACGCATGCACATCCCATCTGTGTGTACACACACATCACACTCTCGTGCCTGGCCATGTATTTATTTTATTTATTTATTCCATTTTAATACTGCCCAATAGCCAAAGGAGCCATTACCAGACGTCAAAAGCTAAGAAAGAGATAGACGAGAAAGACAGGGACAACATATGAACAATAAAGCAATAAAACTACAGCCGCTGCGGTTGCTCATGCGCCTGTACCCTCCCCCTCAGTTTCCGTGCAGTGAGCCTGTCCATAGGATTATTGCATCACATTTATATCCTTGCAAGGTAACCGAGGTGCGACTGCGCTCCATTTTGTGCACACAAAAACTATCAAGGGAGGTTGGTTAGGCTGAGAGTGAGTGACTGGCCCAAAGCCATCCAGTGAGCTTCATGAGGACTAGAACCCAGATCTCCTGAACCCCCAGACTGTCACTCAGCACCACAGCAAACCCCACTGGCTCTCCTGCTTTCAAAGGGGATGATTGAAATTGCACACTGGGCAGCTGCCAGAAAGCTTTTTGCATGTGGCTCTGCTTACGCACCTCCTTTCTCGGCGCAGAGGGCTCCCTCATGATGCTCTGTGTGCATGGAATTTGGTCTTTGTGGGGGAGGGTGGACACGTGGCAGCTTGACAAGCCACACCAGAGGCCCCCCAGGACCTCACACAGTCCTCAAGCTTCAGGTTGCCCACGTGTCCTTTCTGTGGGGCTCAGTCTCTCTCCACCGACATGCCCTCCCTTTCTTGCTCCTAGCTGGCAGTCAGCATTGGAAACGCCAAGTTTAATGAAGTGATGGAGGCCACCTTGCCAGCACAAGGCAGCCCGAAACCCTCTTCAAGCAGCGATATGTGAGTAGAAGCGGACATTGTCACGAGAGCAGGATTCCGGGAGCGGAGGGCTAGGCGGGGTAGTCTTCAGGGTGGGTACAGAAGAGATGCTCCATCCACTTCATATGCAACAAGGAAAAGGAGCTGATTGGGCAGGACGTTGGTGGGCACAGTCTTGTTCCATAGAAGGCAGATCCCGAGGAAAACTGCTGGCTGTAACCAAGATCAGAATAACTTCGGCATACCCACAAATATATAGATAGATCTGTGTGCCCTGCATTTCATTTATTTTAAATCTAAGTTCTGCACTAGGAGAAACTCAACGAGGCGTCATTCTCACTGTGCTGCATGGGATACTGAAATCTTTCCCTTGGATCCTTAGAAATGCTACTCCCCCTTCCCATTCCGTTTTCCTGCTTGATATCTTCCCAGACTTTGTATTTTTTCAGGACTAGCTTTCCAGCCATAGAAGCTAGAACAGGAGGGTCCCATCCAGGAGATTCTTCTTCATAGTTATACCCAGACGTTTCCCTTCCCCTTGTACAGGAATGCCCGGAAGGAATTCATCATGGCCAAGTACATGGAGCGCAGATACGTCCACAAAGCTGCCAGGGATGAGCCCGGCTGTCTCTGGGAAGCCATCCGCAACCGGGATCTCCTGGCACTGCTGCAGGCCTTTGCAGTGGGCCACGATTTGGCCAAACCTCTGGCCAGCCCTGAGGGCCAGGTCAGTGGTATACAATGAGGAACTGCTAGCAGATGTGCACAGCAATGTTTGTTGGATGCTGGTTTGCTCCAAAAGCAGCAACAGTTCATTTTTTTTTTTTAGAGCAATCTTACTCTCCTTAATTCTAACGCTCCCTGTTCCCTTAGAGGCGGGTGCCCAGTCTCGGCTGCCATGTTACTTTGGGGTAACAAATGGTAGGGCTGAGCAATTTCTGCGGTGTACAGCAGGCTACAAGCCACGACTTATGCCCCGCCCCACAGCCAAAAGCAAAGGTACCAAAATTGCAGGTTGGACTCACTCGCCACTTGAGTTTGGCCGGTTCCAAACAACGAGCCCTAGAGAAACAGAGCCTTCTCTGTGGTGGCACCCAGGTTATGGAATGCACTGCCTGGAGAGGTGCGCCTGGCACAGAGTCTGTATTCTTTTCAGCGCCAGGTTAAAACCTTTTTATTTAATGGCTATTTTAAAAATCAATTTTATCATTAACAGTTGCGTTTTTGTTTTTATATAATTTTACTGTTACTGTTTTATTGTTTTAATTCTATGTTGTAAGCCATCCCGAGATGCCGAGGCATGAGGGGACGGCATATAAAAGTTTTAAATAAACAAATAAATAAATAATTGCAGCATCCATCTTACTGGAAGACAAGTGGTCTGCTATTCAAGGAGGTAACAGGAATCCCTCCTTCAGACTCACAGCCACGCTGTGCGCGCTCATTGCACATGTAGGCCATGCTGAGTCCGTCCACACCGTAGTGGCATGTTAGCACAGCCAAGCTTGCTGAGTGCTGCTTTTCTCCCCAACGCCCCTCTTCTCCTAGGAACCAGGCGAACTGGCTCTCCATTTGGCTGTGCGGTATGCCAACAAGACCTCACTCCCCCTGGTGGACTTCATTATTCAGAACGGGTAAGCCCTGCCTGGGGGGAGGGGGCGCTTAGCTCTCCATCCCCATCGACATGCACCCACGTCCTTTTACCCAGAATGCCAGAATTCTGCCCATAGAATTCTGCACTCAGATTCAGTGAAGCCTAATAGCCAGGGGACGGTTGAATCGAACGGGGTCAACCGAGAAACAGGTGGGGTGGTACAGGCTTGCTTCAGAGACCCCCGAGGTTTGCAAAAGTATAAAACCTCTTACACACAAGGAAACCAGCCGATTGAGGACTGAGCATGCTCAGTAGCTGCAGAAGGTCGCTGCTGAAAATGCAAAACAGAGGAGGTAGAAGGCAGAGAGAGCTGAATGCCCTGTTTGAAGAAATGGGTGTCTGGAACCCTGAGCAAGAGCACTTTTGTAAGGAGGTGACATGGCTTGCATCATCATCATCATAGTTGTTGTTGTTGTAGGTCCAACATTTGTAAACAGATTGCTTACTGCAAGCTTTGGAATATTCCACTAGTTTGGCCTTTTTCATAATTATTAAGGAAAGGGGTGCGTGGCAGAAAAGACGAATTAAGGGGAGAAATGGGTACGGGGAGGTTTATTAGCTCTCCCTTGCAGCCACGAGAGCAGAGATACTTCCTGTTAAAAATGAAAGCTGGAGTTTTCTGTTTCTTCCCCCTTTGCCTGTCTGCAGAGGAAACTTGGACAGGCCCACGCCAGAGGGGAACACAGCACTGCATTATGGAGCCCAGTACAATCAGCCCAACTGCATCAAGCTGCTACTAAAAGGGAAGGCCACAACCAGTGCCGGTAAGTAGCCCTGTGGCAGGGAGTCAAGGGGAAATGGCCTGTTGTAGGAGAGGCTGGCGTCTCCTGCATTAGTGAGGAACCACATCCATTGCAGCCTTTCCCTTCGGGTTTATGGGCGTTATCCATAGTGCCGAGCACCAGCCCCAAAATTAAATTAGATTCAAATTCAATATGGCGGAAAATGAAAGCTGCGGAGTCACCAGCCCCTCATGGGTAGCAGTAACATAAATGTCAGTAGTTGGGGTTCTCAGAGAAAACAAAAATGGTTTTTAATGAGTTTGGATTTCTATGAATCAGACGATTAGCATTTATCTGCATTACTAACCAATATACACCTGTGCAAAAGCACACGCACTAATTGTGTAATTCATACTATGTCATGAACATTCGTGCACCTGACTACTTGCACTAACGTAAATTAGTGGAAGCAGAATGAAATTCTAGTCAAAAAAGGAAATAGATTTCTGGCAATGAGCAGATAAGAGAGGACACCTGACAATCTGTGAAACATGGGCAGAATGGATTTAAGAAAAACCATACACTCCTAGTCAGTAGTATGAGAAGTGGACATCTTGTCATCTTGTCATCTAAGAACCCGGATCCTACCAGCATTGACGATTGAGCAAGGAAACCTTTCCGAATAAACAGTGTAGCTCTGGCCAGGCAGGGCTTCTTCCTTGCATAATGCAGGGCCTTTTTGGTAGACTGGTTCTGGAGCTCTTAAGTGCCTGCCTGTCCAACAGAAGGCTGTGATGCAAGATGCAACATTTTTCATTGCTAACTTTTTCTGTGGAAATGTTTTCCATTGTTAGAAAAATACATAGTTCCATAGAATTGCTAACATAAACAAAGACACGTCAAGTTGGGCAACTGGAATAGATGTATCAATCCAATTCCCCACCACGTGAAGCAATATTCATTTATATTGTTTAAAATAGTGCCTTTAGGGGTAAACACTTTTCAGACTGTTTATTTTAAGGCCACTCTCCCAAAGATCAGCCTTCCCCAACCTGGTGTCCTTCAGATGAGTTGCACATTCCTTCCCGGTGGCCCCAGCTAGCGTGGCCAGTGGTGAGGAGCAGGGGAAGTTACAGTCCAAAACATTTGAACGGGATCAGGTTGGGGAAGTCTGCCTAAGTTGCCATGAGTCTGCAAACTGCTTTAGGTCATGCTTGGGGAGACTCAAGCATTGCTCTCCACAACCCTTCCTTCAGGCTTGATTAGTATGTTTTCCCTTTGTAGTCAACAGTGCTGGAGAAACACCCCTGGATGTGGCAAGAAGGTACAAACACACGGAATGCGAAGACCTGGTAGGTGGGGTGTGCAGGAGATGGTCACTGACAGCCCCTTTAGTCCTTTGGTTGGAGCGTCAGGCTAAGACCAGGAAGCCCTGGGGTCAAATTCTCTCTCTGCTGTGAAGTTCTGAGACTGCCTCTCACTTCAACCTCACTCGGGATTCTCTTGAGAGCGGTTATAGAAGCGGAGCTGCATATATTGCACTGAGTTCTTTGGAAGAAAGATAAAAGACATTGAGTAAATAAATCAGTAGGAGACAAGGGCTTGGATTCAGAGTAGGGATCAGAAAGAAATTCACCCAGTTTGCATTTTAAAGTGACTTTACCCAGTTTTACCTTTTTCTAACCGCTAAGTGAAGCAGAACCCAGTTACTTTTTCCAATTGGCACTTCTCCAGATTTTGGAATGGAGTCTTCCATGCAGGAAAATGGGTACAAAATTGAACATACTGGGGAAATGATTTTCAAAAATCCATTATAGCCAAAAGAATTACTTGCAAAGACTGTTAACGTTAAGCCAAAGTGTTGCTATTAAGAGAAACATTTATTTATTTATTTATTTTATTTATTTAAATATTTATATGCCGCCCCTTGCAGCAGCCTCGGGGCGGCTCACAATACAAAAACAAATATAATATTAAAAACATATACAATATTTAAAAACATGCACAAAATGTTTATGAATAGTGCCTTTAAGGACAAACCCTTTTCATCACTCTCTAATCCAGCCTTAGCCCTACTTAGAGAAGACCCATTCAGATTGATAGGACTTAAACTGGCCGTGATCAACTTGGGTTCTGTGAATTTGGAGGGGCGGAGTGTGCCATCGTTTCTGCTGCAGAGAGCTGCATTTCTGTAGTGGGCTCAGCGAAGCGGCCTCCCTCCTCGGCCTGCTTGCTGGGCTTCTATGCTAGACACAGAAGAGTGATGGAGCATTGTATCCTTCCTCTCCCAGCCCCCTTCCTCACCTCCATGCACTTCCTTGTCACCTCTAGCAACAGGTGAGTGCTTAAAAGCAACGCCTTTGCCCCAGCAGCGGCACCTGCTCCTCAGAGACGTGTGCCTGGCACCAGCTCTTTCTCTGTTCCAGCGCCAGGCCAAGTCCTATTTATTTGCCCTGCATTTTAATGGTTTAGGATGCCTTTACTGTATATTTTTATATAGACGGTACATTATGATTCAAGTGCTGTTCTCAATTTAGCTGTTCAGTTTTATTCTCTGTAAGTTGTCGAGAGATCCTGCCTGGATATCGATGGGATGCAAATGTCTTAAAGAAAATAAATCAAGCAAGCGAGCTGGTTTTCTAATAGATGGTTCCACACTTCAGTGGATACTTAACAACAGAGAATGCCATTTTTGCATCTTTAAAAATGACATTAGATGTAGACGGTGACCCAGAAACTTGGGCCTAAATCCCCACACCGCTCTGAAATCTGTGCATGCCCAGGAGAGACAGGATTGGTATGCAGCTGTTCAGCACCTAGGAATGAGTGAGAGTTTACATGAATGTATAAACTTCATGAATGCACACGAGTTGGCCAGTTTCTTCCATGGCTTGGACAGAACAACTTGGAATTACTTAGAGCTGAGACCCACGGTGCGCGTGGAGGGCTGACTTCCTAGCAGGCCTGTGCAGGCAGCCCGGGCTTTTGGGAGAGGCAGACAAGGCCCCTCGCGTGCCGATCTGACAGTGGGGACCTTTCTTCTGTCCTTGTGTTACAGCTGGAGCAGGCGCAGGCAGGAAAGCTGGCCCCACAGTTCCACGTGGAGTACGACTGGGAAGGCTCTCAGGAGTCGTCTTACGACAGTGAAGACGAGCTGGAAGAGAAGGTGCTGCTTCAGGAGCATCTGTGCATGGGCAGGCGTGCTCTTGCCTTGTCCCTTCTCACCTGTCGGGAGCTGAGTTTCCCCTTGTTTGTCTCAGCCAAGTCCTCACAACTTAGACTTGGTTCTCTGGGGATGGCTTGGGTGCAGCAGGAGTGGCAGGCCTGGGCTTGGATAGGCTGAAGTTGAAGGTGGGAGTGACAAAGCAGAGGTGAAAGGCTGGGGGGTCTGGGAAGTTGAAGAGTGGCTTCGATGCTTCCTCTGGCAGGTGAGCCCACTTCAGCGATCCTTCGGATCCTCGCCATCCCCCACCACGGGCCAGCCGGCCCCTTTCCCCCCAAGCAGATGGAGCTGCACCGGCATGGACATCAGCAACAAGACCTACGAGACCATCCTGGCCCCTGTGCGGCCTGGCTTGAGGAGCTCAAACAGCGAGGAGGGCCCCCCACCGCTGCCGATCAAGAACCCCACCAGAGGGAGTGCCAAGACAAAGCCAGGTCAGCAAAATGGCCGTGGGCAATCCAGGGCACAGAAATGCATCTCATGGGGGGGGGGGGCAGGGGGGCTGTCGGGTTCTTCCCGACAGCTGGCCAAGGCTGCTAGCATTTGGGATACCTGGGATGAGCAGAGTCCAGCAGTCTCCTTTTGTGCAAACGTGTGTATTGGAGCTCCGTCCATCCAAGAAGCCGCGTTTTAGGCTCAGCCAGGCCTTACATCCCATGATGCCTTGCATACATGCTGTGATCTTTGCCTGGACCCTTTTGGCTACCTCCTCCTGACGTCACCTGTGTAAGCCAGGCAGCTCGACTTCCCACCTGAATGACGATTTTCCCATGGCTTTCCATGATTTTTCCACTGTTCTTTTTCCATCGCTTTCCAGACTCCTCTGAGTCCTTGTCCCCGTCTCCAGACATCTCCAGTGTACTGGACAGCCGGCACTCGTCTACTTCCAGCGTTCCTGGCACCCTGGACGGTGGCACACCCCGGCAGTCACTGAGTTTCCGGAACTCTGTGGAAGTCAAAGGCACAGCCTACTGGGAGACCTGCTCTGAAAGGGACCCCGTGTCCCAACGGAGGAGGTCGGAGCCCAGTCACACGGCGGTGCTGCAGCCCTCTCCGGGGACCTCTCCCGAACAGGGGCAAGCGATGCCAGTCAAGTTCAGGTGAGCCTAGGTGCGGGGCTCCAGAGGCAGGCCCCCTGGCAGCAACAGCTCCCTCTGGACATGGCTTGCCTGCGTGGCTTGAGGAGCGAAAGGCAGCTTTACCTCAGCCAAACCATCTGGAATGTGGCTCCTTTTCTTATTTCAGGTCAGGGCCATCAAGCCAGGTCCTTTGTCAATGTCTGGTGGCCAAATGTTCATCTAAGGCCATTCCTCACATCCTTCTCACAGCACAACTCCCCATGGCAACAGTAACTTCAGTGCCAGTTTTCTTTCCAGTACATTCCATGGCACCGCTGCAGTTCTGTTTTCCCTTTCCTGCTTTCATTTTTGTGCATCGTGCAGTGGACGGGGTTCTCAGCAGTAATATGAATTCATGCAACGGCCCCGTAAGATACACTGAGCAAATTTCCGTTTTCCAGTGAGAGGCAGCAGCGCCCAGTGAGCGCACGGTCTGTTGGAGGGCGCATGGCTGGACTCTTGCCCCCAGTGCTCGAAGCGGATGAAAGCTGTCCAGGGCATTGCAGGCTGTGTCGCACTCGGGCACATTCCTGGCATTACTGGTCCTGAGCTGCGCTGCTTGCATGCCTTGTGTGTTACACAAGCAAATGCAGAAGCGAGGTGGAAAAAACCGGGGCAGCTGCTGGCTTTGAAAGTGTCAATCTTGTGTGTAGGAGAAGCAGCAAAAATAGGCCTCTCCCACCGCAGCGATGGCTCCTAAGCTGCTTTTTCTTCATTTGCAGTTCAGAAAGCACCCGGTCCTACCGGCGGATCAGTAGCGGTTCAGGGGGCAAATCCCCTGGCACTCCGCTTTCCCCAGGATCCATTTTCCCAGAAGAACTGCCTTCCGGCAAGGCTCCAGTACTGCTGCAAAACCCTGTGCCGATGCCAAGAAGATTTGCTCCGGTGAGTCTGGGGAGACGCGGTGGTCCGTCCTTGTTGCATCTGAACAGGCTCGGGCACGGGTTGCCGTCTCCTTTGTGCCTAAGCCTTGGAGAGCATGGTGTGTTCGTTAAATTTCTGTGCTGCTTAACTGGCAAATGCTTATAATCATTAAAAAAGCCGTGTGTGAAAGCACAGATGACCCTTGGAAGAACAGCAGTCAGCAACCTCACTATTCTTCTCACCTTCTGCTTGTCAGTAGTCAGATTGGGAGGCCAGTAGTAAACATGAATGGTTTTCAGTCTCGGAGCAGCAAGTTTAGACAGCTGTGCTTGTCAGGAACAACATCTGGAACGTTCCTAAAAGCTCAAGGCCCCCACCTGGAGCCAGGTGCAAAGCCACGCAAGGGCATCCTCTTGAGGAGCAAGGGGACCTCTGAGCATGTGCTTAGCTCAGCAGCTTGTTCTCAGTATCAGAACTGATCTCACCATCCTCTTGTGGGAAAAACTGCTCCTGGTTCTCACCACAATTGTTCTTCTGTCTTGGCAACCTGGTTTAGAAGGAGAGTGGGTGTCGCTGCTGCTGTTCCTACATAACTGGTGTTCAGAAACCCTTGACCAGTTTTTGCAAATCACCTAGAGCAGGTCCTGCCTGCTTTTTGCTGGCCCATGCAAGACCCTTGTGTTCTCATGGTACTGTATGGGTAGAATAAAATGTAGAAGCAGGGTGTGGACAATTTATGCAGTGGGGGACATAACTCTGAGAATGGAAACTTTGCAGGAGAACCATCTCTGGTTTGCTTTTCTATTTGGGCTTCATGGCATGCTTGCTTCCCATCCACCATGTCAGTTCCTTCGTCCTAAAACCAGAGGGCGATTCCCTGCCTGGTTAACCACAGAAGAGATTGGCAACTGTCTGTGGAACTGATGAGGACTTTTGGCTTTGGCAGGCCAAGGGACGGCCCAAGAGAGTGATGGCTTTGGTCGACTGTAAGGGGGACAAGGCCCGTGAGCTGACTTTTGCCAAGGGTGAAGTGATTGTGGTTACACGGGAAGAGGATGAGCAGAGCTGGGTAAGTGTTGCTGCTTCCTCTCGGGACCAAGGGGAAAAGCACTTTTCCTTCTAGCTTATTTACATATTATGTTATGTTGCTTCACATCTGAACAGCTTTCAGAGCAGTGAGAGAGAAAAGGAGTAAAACATCACATTAAAAGAGGAAAACTGTTAACAAACTAACCAACCAGAAATGAGTGACTGGTCAAGCAATAAAGGATCTTGAAATAGAGATGTTTTCAGGAGACTCCGGAAACAAGACAATGCTGGTGAAAGACACAGTGACTGAAAATCCAGAGAGATGCTAGAGAGTTTTTATATTAACAAAACTATTAGATGGTGTACTGAGTGGAAAATGTCAGTAGAAGCCACATTGGGCAGCTTTGCTGAGTAATTTTAAGAAGGCACCCTGAGAAAATCAACTAACATTCTCAAATTACTGTACAGGTCTCTTTCTGCAGTGTAGGGTTTCCTACAGAGGGTATCCCAGATGAGAACAAGAATATCAGAGGAGCTCTGACATACCAAATTAAACTAGAAGGGATATATGCTGTGAAATGACTAGTTTTCATGGAATAATCCTATTGTGAGGAATGTTATTGGAGCAAATAGAGGGGAACCAGAAAAGAGATCCTACCAGTCATAATGATGGCTTTTGAGGCCATCCTGGTTCTCCTGTTCCTATTTTTTTTCCTTCCAATGTGGACAAAAATTTTAAAGATGGAGCAGAAGTCTTGAGCAGCTGCAAGATTGGGGCGGTTCCTCTTCCAACTCTAGTCTTTTCCCATGGGAAAAAGCAGATGGAAACCTGATTTAGTTAGCCATCTACTGCAGGAGAAGGTGTCCCAGTGGCCACCAGATGCTTTGGACTACAACTCCTAGCCCCTGTGGCCGGTAGGATCAGATTATGGGAGCTGCAGTCCAAAATATCCAGGAAGGCAACTGGATGTCAATTACTTTTTGTGCGTCTGACCTTGCTCACCTTCTCGTTCCATGTTCCAGGCTGGTTTCATTGAAGGAGATGGCACACGGACAGGGGTGTTCCCTTCTAGCTTCGTACACCCTTTGCAAGACTGATGGGACCTTTGGTATATGTCCTGGGGAGATGCTCCAGCTGGAGATGAACCAGAACCAGACGCAGACAGAATGCCGTGCTTGCTGGAACTGTGCAAAGCTGGCCATTCCGCCTAGGATGTGATCCACTTAATTCCATGATGTTGTCGCTGGGAGGAGGCCCTTGGGATTGAGATTTGGCAGTTCTTTGAAGCCGGAGGGATAATGGAATCCCCTGAAATGGAGTCGCCCCCTCTACCACTGTTGCTTGGCTGGGCATCTTTGCTTCCTTTTAATGTCAATTAAGCCAGCCTAGTGATCGCTACATTCTCCTCATTTGATGCAGAGGTTCCATTAGCGCCAAGTCACCCTGTCCACTGTTTGATCTCTTGCTTAAAAGCATCTGCCATTCGGCAAATTCTTTGCGTGTGCTATGCAAAGCTGAATGGATCCGTGTCCCTACCAGCACGGTTTTATTTCAGGCCATCCTCAGTTGCCGTTGCAACAGCCGCAAGGGATGAGGACCTGCTTTAGCAAACAAAAAGAAAATGCACGGCTGGCGATGTTGAAAACTAAGGCTGCCTTGGCAGGGCTTCCGAATGGGGCAGAATGCACTTCCTGCCCCAGCCCTGCGGTCCCATTGCCTGCTTGTCCTGGCCCCGTGGAGGTCAGGGAACCCTCTCTCTGAACCCTTTCATCCCCCTGAAGAACCTTTGCAGGTCTGCTGTGCCGCACCTCCATGTTGCAGGGGATTCTGGGACTGTCATCTGGCCCCAGGCAGCCAAGCCTTCTGTTCGAGGCAAACGAAGGTGCCGTCCGGACACTTGCCTCTCGCGAGGCGTTGCAGAAGAGGTGAAGTGGGCTGCTTCAGGCAGCAGAACCGGGGCACCTTTCAGAGGTGTTCTCTCAGGGTGGGCATGACTTGAAATGGAAACCAGAAGGCAGGTGGAGAGAGGAATTGTTGTCTGGCTGGTACAACAAGACTCTTTGGAAAGTTGGCCTTAGTGGGGGGATGCGGGGCGGGTAGAGACCATCCGGTGCTTCACTCCAGGGAGCAAAATATCTCGGGCTGGCACTGCCAAGTGTGTCTGCCGTCACACCCACCCAGGTACCCCCCACCCCCAGCAATAAATACACTGCAATACACACGCCCTCCTTTTTAATTCAGTCAGAAGGGCTTGCATCCAGTTTGAGCAACTTGGGTTCAGATCCCATTGAAAGCAAGGGGAGAAGCTGATCCATGGCTTCATTTTGCTTAAAATCAGTGGGATTTAAGTGCAACCAAGTAAGTTCCAATCCAACACTTTGCTTTTAGGATGGTGCAGCCAGTTTGGAATGTGCTCTTGGAGGAGTACAAATGCACTTTCTGTCGTGTCAAGCTCTTTAAAGCCGGTCTTGGGTGCCTGCCAAGTTTGAGCCAGAAGTTGTGGGCAATGCCAACTGGCTTACCTCGATGATGGCAGCAAAACATTTCTTCTCAGTCCATTACCAGAGTAGATTTGTAACTATTCTGAAAATGCCTCTCCTCTCCTCTCTTAACAGTGAATGCACCCATGAACCCAAGTGCATCCTTCACTTGCAAACAGTTTGGGAAGCACAAGCAGGTGGCTCGAGGCAGCATTCAGCTTGCTGGCATGTCCATTTGTCATGCACTTTCTAAACCTCTCCTCTTGGCACGGGCAAAGAAGTTGCTGCAGCCGTTTTTTCAACACAATGCCTCCCCCCTCCGATTTGTCCATCTGTTTTTACTTGTGTTAAACAGAAAAGATTTCATCATGCATGTTTCCCTTTCTTCCCCTGGTGTGTGGAGAGTTCAGGGGCATCTCTTGTGAGAGTCAGTTTCCTTTCCAAGTGAAGCACCCTGTTGATTTGGTTGCCACTTGCAAAAGCAGAGTCCAGCCCGGTGGCCAGGGGACAGATGGTCAGGGACCTGCTCTGGGCCCACCGCCCAGAGCCCCAGGTACGCTCCTCTCCGGCACGGGAGCCTGCTGGCCCCCTTCTCTAGCCCAGACAAGGATTGTGCTGAGGCAGAGAAGCAAGATACGCTTGTGCCCACTCGCCCACTGGCCACCTGTCTGCCGAGCAAGCGGGGTAGCAAGGCCAGGAGCAAGATGTTGCTGGTGAAAAGGGGGATGCACTGGGGGAAGGATCCCACGCAGGGCATCTTGCCCAAGGAGCCCCACAAACCAGGAGCCAGCCCCGGGAAGGATGAGTCATGAGCGCCCTGCCTGTTCCAAAACAGGACCCAGCCGGGCTCAAGTGTAAGGTGATCTAAGCCAGAGGTGAGCTACCTGTGACCCTCCAGATACTCTGCTCTGCACCCCCCCCATCAGCCCCTGCTCAAAAGCTGAGGGTTGATGGGAGTTGTAGGGCAACCATTTTGCAGGGCATCCATGATGCAAATGAGCAAAGGCTGCTTTTCGGGTGAGTTGCTGAGCAGCGATACCCACCAGAACCAAATGCATCGACTTTGCGCACATCCGCTGCTTGCTGGTGCCGCTCGCTTTCAGGAAAGCAAAGTACATTTCCAGCAGCATGAATAGAGCAGGCTTTGAAAAGACCAGCCGCTCCGTCAGGATTGTCCACTTAATCAGACCTGCCCCTCCATCTCCAGAAAGTCAAAGGTAGAGTGCCACTTGCTGTGTCCACCTCCTTCTGCTTTGTTATAAGTACAACATATATGTGGAACTCAGTGACACAAAATAGAGGGGAAAATAGCAGTCCATGCAAGGCAGGCTTGTTAACTTCTTTAAAAACAAAAACAAAACAAAACAAAACACTGCCCAAACACTTGAATGATAGTGATAATGGCAATAACTAGAAGGGGTTATTGAAAAACTTGTTTATATGTTGAAAGGAAGATACATGTTTGCAGGACACAGCGTGACCTGGCACTGAAGATGGCATCTGGTACTGATAAAATCCAAGCTCCACCTTGTATAAACCTTAAAGAAATTAGCACATTTTGCATGCAGTGCTGGTTTCAGCTAATCCATATGAGGGCAAATTTTGTACAGATCCTCCACCTCAGCTTCTGAGAGCTTTTCAGGTACTGCCCACATTTACAAGAATATCTGTGCAGCCTTAAGGACTAGAAACTTGATACATTTGTTGTTTCCGTGTTTGTAGGTGTGAGATTTTTCAGGGTGTTGAAATTTTAACTAGCACAAAATGTGATGCCTAAATGTTCTGTCAACTTGATGTTTCCTTGTCTTAAATCAACAAAAAAAAAAAAAAAAAAAAAACCTGGCAACTGGCCAACAGGGAAAGGCAAACTCCCTGATTGTCAAATACAAACGGTACATCCTAGTGGCATCTTCAAAGACTGCAACAGAAACATTGCCTAGAGCTGACTGCATCACATGTATGAATGTGTCATCTTAGTTGGGATTTATGTGCAAATACATACAAACTAAAGCTGTAATACGTGCAGCACAATCCTATTAATGTTTACTTAGGAATTGTGGATGGCATTCAGTGGGTCTTGGGCCTGAGCATCTTTTGGGAGGCCAGTAAAAACTTGTATGCAGGCCCCCTCCCTCACCTGCACAACAGCCCTGCTCCATGCATACTATCTCACGAGTCAGGACAGAAACGTTTCTGTTTTCCGAAATAGAGTTACACATTATGCCTGGAATTACACCATTGCCACAAACTGGGGATTTTCTGGCTTGCGTGCCCCTGAACTCTCCTCCTTTTGTTATTTTGAGAACACAAAGCCTCAGACTTGAAGACAAGTCCTACAAACTTTGCTGATTGTGCTGTGACTTTTGAGTTGTTTCTGGTCAGGGTATTTCTTGAGCCAGGCTCCAGCAAGGCCTTGTCAGTCCTGAAACACTGGCAGGTCGGTTGGTGTCTGCCTGCTTTTTGTTTAAGCTCATTACGTTTCAGGCCGCTTGATGTCTGTTTATAGCCAGTCTTCTATGTGCATGTGCATGTACATGCAAGAGAGCGAGACTGGACTAGTCTGGTATACAGGGCTTTTTTTGTCATAGAACGCACCGGAACGGTGTTCCGGCACCTTTTTTTGACGGATTTTTCCAAGTGATTGTGAATCGCCCTGTTGGGCGTAGCAGGTCGGCGGCAAAAATCATTAAAATAGTGCATGCGGGCTGCGTGTGTGTCCGCGCTGATTGTGAGGGCGCTGCTTGGCTCGGGACGCTGCTCGGCTTGGGATCAGCCGTGTGGTCACACGCCGAGTGCTTACTGCCGGCGGCGACCATTATGTTTGTGTGTGTGTAGAGAGACTGGCTCCGTGCAAAAGGTAAATAAGTTCTTTATTTCAAAAAAAGTTGGTGAATTGAAAATCTTTTTTAGTGTAAAAGTGTGACCCCAAGACATGAGTTCCGGCTCTTTTTTTTTTTTTTTCTTTTTCCAAAAAAAGCACTGCTGGTATATATTTTGAACTAGTATCAGCACCACTGGCTCTCACTGTCCCTCGAATAAGTGCTGCCATTAGGACGATTTGCTTTTTCCAGCGGCCCCCACCACCTCTGCACATGGTGCGCTGGGGCTGGTGGTTCTTGAGAAGGTATATCACATGGGGAAGCACAAATCCATCTGTCCCTCAAACTCCAAATCCCGGTTTAAGTCGGGAAACAAACTTGCTTTATAGCACCTCAGCATTCAGAATGTTACCTGTCCTGGGCTGGCCCTGTTTCTGGTTTGGCTCCAGCAAATGTCACAAGATCTGGACAATAGGTCCATAGATACAGAAGAACCAGTTTTCAGAAATATATTCAAGAAGGATCTCACTTTTCTCACATAGTCATGGGGTTGTAGTCTGGGCTGTTCTCTCCCTCGCTGTTCTCTGGATTTCCCAGTAAAATACCCTCCCCTCCCCTCCCCTCCCCTCCGGTGCTTAATCTCAGGACCTATTTTATACTTTGCCTATTTTAGCCTGGAGAAGAGAAGACTGAGGGATGGCACACTACAAGTACTTGAAAAGCTGTCAGAAAGAGGAAGGACAAGATCTATTCTCGATCATCCCACAGTGCAGGACACGGAATAATGGGCTCAAGTTACAAGGAGCCAGATTCCAGCTAGAGATCAGGGGAAAAAAATCCTGTTAGAGCACTATGAGATTGAAACCAGTTACCCCAGTAGGTGGTGGGCGCTCCCACACAGAGGCATTCAGGATGAGGGGGAAGGTTTAGCTCAGTGGCCTGCAATAGCAGGGGGTTGGACCCAATGCGCCTTTGAACTCTACTGTGATTTCCTGGGACTTAAGTCCTGCTGTGTTCAATGGGGTTGACCCCCTGAGTGAGTGTGCTAGGATTTCATCTCCATCAGGAGTAGCTCTGTCATAAAGCCAAGGGGACTTAATTGCTCATTCAGAACCAAGCTACCCTGAAATACTTCGCATTACAACAATGAGGTACAGAATATCGTGGCTGGAAAATTCATTTCCTTTAGCATCTGTGAGGTTTACAGCTAAGTACAGGGGATATACGAATGTCTGAGGAGCTGGGCGATGGATGCCAGCAACCTTCCCTGCTAATGCAGCCCCGGCATGGCATCCCTGTGAACCCTGCCTCTCATTTACTGGCTACAGCAGTTGATTAAATTTTTTGATCAGATTTTTTCAAAAGGCTGTCTAGAGTTGGCACCCCCTACTGTGTGACCAAAAAAAAAAAGTCTTCTCTAAGATTATGACTGCTGGGACATATTTGTGTGTCCTTCTGGCTTCCTTGCATGAGGAAAATGTTCAAGAGCAAGGAATTCTGCTCGATGCCTGAGTGACTGTAGCAAATGACTTCCTTGTGCCTGCTGATAGAATCATTTTGGCCCGTGCCCTTCAAGCCCTGAGTTTGCCACAGCACTTCATTTCAGTGTGTGCTTAATTGTTTACATGTCATTTTGATGAGGATACTCTATTTTCTCACTCAGACCTGGGGACTCTGCTTTTCTCTTTCCCTTGCAAAAGTGCCTCCCGCTGTATCTCTTGCACCACCACCCAGCCACCGGGCGCCTCCCAGGACTGACTTGATTTGCAGACTTGCAAGAACATTTATCTTCAATGAAAGGCGCTCTGTGTGTGTGTGTGTGTGTGTGTGTGTGTGTGTGTGTGGTGCAACAAAGTTTTGAGTTTCACACTTGCTTGTCTAGATGACCATTTCCTCCATCTCTCATGGGCCAATACCACACAATTGCTGCTCTCTGTAAAAATAGCATTTTTTGTTTTTAAGGAAAAAAAGTTGGGAGAGATTTTATGTTGACGATGTTCTCCAAAAATGTTTTTCTTTTGTCTTCCAGTATCTGAGTTTCTAATAAAGTTTTGTTCGTTTTTACTATAAAATGGCAATAGTGCTATGTTATTGCCCTGTTTTGCTTTGTTCTCATGGATGTATCTTAAATGTTTTAATCTTGCCTGATTAAACCAGCAAAGATCTTCAGCTCTTAATCTAGGCATAAACCTCTCTCTCAAGTAGAGTAGCCACCAACCTCCCGGTCCTCATGATGGCAGCAAAAGAAGGGTCTCTTGGCAGAACCAGCTCATCATTACTTTGGACCTAAGCGGCAATTATACATAGTTACCTGAGAGTAAGCTGTACTGAAATCAGTGGTGCCAACCTTGTACGCTCAGCTCTTAAAATACATTTGAGTTTAGCAATGGTTCAATCTGCATGCAGAACATTTTGCAAGGAAAACCGGATTAGAATCAGAGGAAGGGGTGAAAATTGGCAGAAGAAACATCACTAAGATATGCGGATGACACACTACTGGCAGAAAGCAGCAATGACTTGAAACAACTCGAGTCATTTGAAAGCGAAAGAAGAAAATGCAAATACGGGACTGCAGCTGACTATCAAGAAAACAAAAGAATTACAGAACTTTACTTTTAATAATGAGGAAATGGAAACTGTGAAAGATTTCACAGTTTGGCTCAGTCATCAATTCAAAGGGAAACTGCAGCCAAGAAATTCAAAGAAGAGTGAGACTTGGAAGGCCAGCAATGAAGGAAGTAGAAAAGATCCGTAAGCACAAGGGTGTTTTACTGAAGACTAAGCAAGGGTGCTGTGGAGGGGGCCCTCGGGGGGGGGGGTTGGAGCACCCCCACTTATTTGGGGGCCCTCACGGTTGCTGGATTTCTGAAACCAAGACCATTGGCCCTCCGAAGAGCCTGCATTTTGCCGCAGTGCCAGTTCTGAATTTAATGGGTTAAGAACAAGGGTGTTTCTGACACTTCCCAACAGTTCCTGGGAACTCCCTATCTGGCATGCACATGTGTTTTCGGTGACACTTTCCTTCACGGTCAGCCTCTGCTCTTCAGCTACGTGTGCTCAGCGTGCTTTTGCTGTTCCAAAAACTACCTCCCACCCTCCTGCATTCACACCACCCCATTTAGAACATTTTTATCCTGTGTTAAGCAGTCATTATTTCCTCAAATCTTGGGGGACGTAGTTTGTCAAGAGTACTGGGTGTCATTGATGGAGTCAGAGGAGTCCAGTTTGCAGAGTTCCCGGGGGAGAGGGACTGACTGAGCAACCATTCTGGACATTGTGGCTCTGTGAGGCGGATGGGTGTTTTCTAGCCCTGGAATTATTTGTTAGAAATAATGGCTAAAGTGGAATAAAAGTATAACTGGAGTATACTCACTGGAATGGGAAAAATTAGCCATTGCTTCTGCTAGCCTTAAGTTCCTCTTATTTCGGTTAGGCTACTTTATGCATGATTCAGCATGGATCCAATGAGAGCACAATGTAGGAGTACTGGATATTTTGAGAAATGGGAAGCTCTGGTCTCTTGGAGCAGCTCCCACGCATAGGGACACACAAAGTTGCAAAGGACACAGAAAATTAAAAGAAACCAAACTGATTGTAAGGAGAATACAACTACCTCCGTTTCTATAGTGTGGGTACTTAATGCCTGAGCTTCCTCTTTATCTCTCCCCTCACTGGCCTTTTCCCCTTGCATGCCATGTTTGTACATAGGAAGCCTGTGGGTAGGAACTGCCTTATTAATTCCACAGAAGCCACTCTGGGAGCCTTTTGGCTGGAGAGCTGGGTATGAATGTAATTTTAAAAATCATTCATAACAATTTATTATTCTAGAAGCTGTCACTGTTTCACCTCAAAAAGAGACACCCTCATTTTGCATTCATCACTCAACAGATATTCCAGCAAAGTGGCAGAGCTCATTTTTATGATATAATCCTAGATTGCATTATTTATTTTATTTATTTGTGGCATTTGTATGACACCCCATAGCCAAAGATTCTCTGGGCGGCTCACAGTGTGCATAATTTTGCATAATTTTGGAAGTGGGTGGGGCTTGGGGTGTTTGGCTTTGATAGGGGTGTGGCTTTGAGGTGTGGGTATTACTATCTTGAAGGGACCCTCACGACTAAATCTGCCACCACACCACTGAGAACAAGGTCTGGATCATCCAGACGATGGTATTCCCCGTTGCAGTGAGTGGGTTTGGAAGCTGGACAGTGCAGAAAGCTGGTAGGAAGAAACTTGACGCGCTCGAAACAGGGTCTTGGAGGAGAGCGTTGGACCGACAGGGAAAGAAGGTGGATCCTAGAGCAGATCAAGCCGGAGCTTTCCCTAGAAGCGAACATGCCAAAACGGAGGCCCATCCTGTGAAGGCAAAACTCCCTGAAGAAGGCAGTCCTGTTAGGGAAAGTCGAAGGCAGGAGACACAAGGGAAGGCCAAATATCGGAAGGACTGAATCCACAGCCTTGAACTTGGGAGAGCTGCATGGACAAATGGAGAGGACATCTTGGAGGGCCTTCATTCGAAGGGTCACCACAAGCCACAGACGAGTTGACAGCACATGACAACAGCAGGGAGTTTCAGAGGCCCCCTTGCTCCACCTGCGGAGGGCGGCCCTGGCATCAGCCCTAAAGTCCTAGCCTGAAGGCGCCACGAAGGGAGCTCCGTCTGTTCTCCTACCCGCGAGAAAAGGCCTGGGGCTTCCTGTTCTGGCCGCTTAGCAAGCCCACCGCGGTTCTGAGCAGAGCCCGAGGCAGCCCCTACCTGGGCGCAGCCCCCGGGCTGCTCCCCTCCTCTCCGTGCTTTTTCCACCCCTTAATCCCGGACGCCTATATTTAGCCCTCCCCCTGGTGCTATTTTGACGGCATGGCTGGGCAGCCCTTCATAAGGGCTCGCCTCGCCGCGCCTCCTTTTTGTTTTCCGGCTTTCCCTTCGCTCGCTCTCCTGCGTCGTCCGCCTCCTTTCTTGTCAAACTTTCAGAAAGTGCAACCCCCCCCCCCTTTTTAAAGCAACAACCGCCACAAGCACTTTTCCCTTCTTTTGCAAAGCCAAACAAAACACGGCAGCCGAACCCCCGCCAACAAACCACCCAGGCGAGCACGCACGCTGCAAGGAAAGCAGAGCTGGGGGCGGCGGGGGGGGGGCGTCGATGTGGTGGTGCTCTCGGTGAAATCGTCGGCTGACTCCGGGCTGAGCGGACGGGGGCGTCGATCCGAGCAGCACAGCCATGGGGCAGGCGGAAGAGCTGATCCGGATCGCGAGAAAGTTGGATAAGATGGTGTCCAGGAAGAGCGCGGTAAGAGGAGCGTGCGCGTCCCGTCCCTCGCTGGCCTGGCCGCTCGGCTCGGCTCGGCTCGGGGCTTCTTTGGGGGGGGGGGAGCGGGGGCCCAATGGCCGAGAGGCGAGCCCCCTCCGGGCTGGCGTCCCGAGCCCGGCTTCCTTTTGGAGCCTGGCTCGGGGAAACTGCAGTCGTGGAAGTTTTCGTGGCTTCCCTGCAAAGGTTTTGCGAAAGAGGCAACAGGGGCACCGCAGAGCCGTCGCGCTGGACTCCAGCCGAGCGATTCGAGACGTGTGGGGTCCAGCGCCGGGGGGCGACCGGTCGGATCCAAAGTGCATTCTGAAATAGGGTTGCTTTAAGATTTCGCTTCCCGTACCCCCACCCACCCCATCACCTGCGGTTTCTTTCCCCTTCCCGCGAGCATATTAAGTTCCAGTCTTCGTCCTGTTCAGTCCTCTCCGCCATGTCCGCGGAGCCGCCAGCCCCTGTGAGGATGTGGGGAGTGGGCATGCAGAGAACAGGTGTTTGGCAAGAGCCTGGTCGTGTAAATTTAATCTTCCCCTGGTGACTTGCATCATGGGTTGCTGCCAGGAGAAGTAAAAATACTGGTGCAGAAAAGGGGCAGGGTTGAAAGTGTGTGGCTGAGCCCCTGGGGTGGCCCGGTGGCCCACTGAGCCGACGACAGGGCCTCTCTCTGAGGGCCTCCTCTAATTTGGGGGGCCATTGTGCCCATGGAGCTCCTGAGGGCTGTCCCCCTCCACTGGAGAATTTGCCATTGCTTTCCTGGGTGTCCTGTTTTCCTGCAAAATCTCTGTGTGCTTTTCACGTAGTGTGGAGGCAAAATTCAAGGCCAACCACAGGTAGAGTTGTGCAGTGGCCTGCAGGCTGGGTGTTGCCCAACCTTACTCTGTTTGAAGGGTGGCCCAGTGAAGCCCAGTAGTAAGATCAGAAGGGAACATGGGGCTTGGAATTGCTCACTGGCGGTTCACACCTGTACCGAGCAAACTTGCAGATTACCTGGTTGCAGTCACCTTGAGATGCATCTTGAGATGCATCACTCCTCTTTTTAGAGGACCATGGTTGACTTGCACACTTGCTCTCCTCCTTTCCCTTTTATCCTCAGAACAAGCCTGTGAGGTAGGTTAGGCTGAGAGTCAGTGACTGGGCCGAAGAGCATCATAGCTGAGTGGGGATTTAAACCTGGATATCTAGCCTCCCAGTCCCACATTCATACACACCTGCACTATGCTAACTATTGCATTTGCATTCAGATTGGAGTAACTTTTTCCAAATTTGCAACTGAACACACAGGAAGTGATGCATTTTGCTTGCCTCAGCAATGCACAGACTAGTCCTCCAGGACAATCCATTGATCTGATTTCACAGATCAGTGCAGGAAAGCTTTTAACACTTTTCATTGAAGGATATGCTCGCTCTCTCTCTCTCTCTCTCTCACACACACACACACACACCCCTTGCTCTCCAGTATTGTAAAGTACTAAAGGAGGGCTGGGCTGCCAATTTTCCTTTGTCCCTGCCAGCATGGCCTGTGGTGAGGCATGATGGGAGTTGCAGTCCAGCAACATATGGAGGGCCACAAGTTGCCTTTCTGTTCTGGAAGCTCAGCTGTGCCTGCTCCTGTAGAGCAGTCAGTTTTTTAGCTAGCACTGTGCCTTTAACAGTGTTTTGATTACAGCATGGTGTTAAATGGTTGCTGGTGCGCTGAAAGGCATGGTTGAAAAGTTGGAAACCTTCTGGCAGGTATTTATTTACCCTGAATGTCTGGCTGCTCTCTGGCATTGCCTTCTGAAGCTGGCCCAGTTAGTAAACCGATGGCAATGTTCAGCTGCTTAGATTACTGGCACCCAAGTTGGCCAGATGCAGAAGAGGGATCAGCCAGCCTGCTGAAAGCGATGCTTCTTTTGCACAGTCGCTGCACAGCTTTTGCACAACTACCAATGTGGAGGAACTCCGGCCTCTTTCACGTGTGGCTGGGTCCCTAACCCAGGTGCTTCCAGACTTAGCTTTTATTGCACAATCTCTCTGCTTCATTGATGGAATTTTACAGGAGAGCCTTCTCATGTTTTTCCACTACTGATTCTGTCTTTTCTCTCTCTCACTTAAAAATAAATCTGTTGGTGAGGAAAAGACGGGGTGGCTGCAGAATCAACACCTTTTGAATGGCAATGTTGGAAGGCATCCATCTGTCTGAAGATGCCTACATTGCAAAGGAAGTTAGTGGATGCTAAAAATCCCCCCCCCCCCGGCATTGCAGGTAAACAGGATACAGGGAGTGGAAGAAGGTTATGAACCTGTCATTCTCCAGGTTTTGTTGGAGTCTCGTTCTCCTCGTCTCTGATACTGGCCATGCCTACTGGGGCTCATGGAAAGAGGAGCCCAATCATATCTTGAAGGCAGTATTTCCTCACCCCGAGACTAGCGAAGACTGACTCTCCCTGTTAAATATGGCAAGTCCAAGGAGGAACCCGGATGAATTGCCGGACTGGTTTCACTGCGTGTACCAGGGCCAGCCCACGTTACAGAGTGCAGCGGCCTCATTCTTGCATATGCCGGGAGCAGGAGCAAAGTGTGGGAGAAGAGAGCTGCATGCCAGGCAGCCTACCTGTGCCCTTAAGTTGGTTTGTCACCTTCAGGTGTGCTCTTCCCATGCCAGTGCGGAAGGAAGATTCACCTGGTGGGTCAGTTGCCTTTGCTCAAAACAAAACGATAGACAAAAAAGGCAGGACAAAGGGAACAAAAGCTTTTGCCCAGCCTTGGACATTTCCTCTGGCCGCATTTAGAGCTGGTGGATATGAATGGGTATGTTTTGCTCTTCTGCTTCACTTGCGCAGTGGCTCTTCTTGCAGACTGAAAGTCTTGCCCGTGAACATGAGTATTGCAAGAACTGAGCAGATCTGTGCAACCTGGAGTAAGATTGCAACTTGAAGTTAATGTTTGACTCCCCTTGCAAACTTTGTTCCAGCATACCTGGACTATGAATTCCTCCCCCTCTGCCTCCTCCCCGACTGCCTTCAGTCCTCCATGTGTACAGCTTGAAGGCCAATGTTTGTCCAGCAGTGGAAAGGTCCTGAAGTTGCAAGCTGGCAAGCAGAGCAGCAAGCAGGAAATGGGAGGTTTCCCTCCTCTAAGGCCTGAGCCGAGCTGGTAGAGCGAACCATGTCACTAAGCAGCTCGAACTCAGGCTTGCTAGAAGTCCAAGTTCTTCTGTTCGTCAATTTAGATTTTGAGTGGAGGATAGAAAGAGGCGACATGGAATAGGAGTTCTCTGTCTTAGGACACACAGCACAGATCAGCCCGACAAATACAGGAATCGTTGTTAGCCCACACATGTGTTTAATGGCCAGCATTTATAAAACTTTGCATTCCACACATGTCCCCATCCCCTGCTTCGCCTGTGCTGCTTATTTAGCCAAACAGTATCACCCATACGCAAAGGAGAGGACTCCTCAAGCTCAGGGGGATTGTGGAAGTGCTCCAAGGAATGTTCCCTGAAACCCATCCCTCAATCCCATAGAATTCTTTGCATGAGATAAAAGGGTATTTGTGTGTAAGGTATGTCAGCATGGCCTGTGGGGTTTCTTTTTTCCTCCCTCCCTAGGAAGGAGCTCTTGACCTGCTGAAGAAACTTAACAACTTTACAATGACCATCCAGCTGCTGCAGGTAAGGCATCACTGAGGATCGGGAAACATCTGGGTGAACTTTAATTACTTCATTATCTCACACTCCCTCCAAGAAGTTCAAGAAAGTGCACACAGGTTGGGAGTCTGATAATATCATAACAGTCTCAAGGGCTGTGTATGGGTTGAAAGGTGGTAGTTGTTAAATGGTGTATTATTGTGTTGTCTGAACCCAGCTGTGCTAACAAACCATGGTTGATTAATCATATTAATCCATGAGGGGACCCAGTGGCTTGTTAATATGTTGTGAACTGTGGTGGTTTTTAGTTAACCAACCAAGATTTGTTAGTACAGTTGGCTTCAGGCAATAGAATAATCCACATTTCCCATGTAAATATGCTGTTCCGTGGCAACCCAACTTAACCCTGGAGAATGGGTTATCCTGTTGTCTGAACCCAGTCATAGCCCCTTAGTTCAGCCTCTCAGCAAGCCGAGAGGTTGAATGGAGGGAGAGTCCCCCCCGGGCCACCCTGTTGAAGGGCCACCCTGAATCCCTTCAGGGTTCCGGAGGGATCTGCACACTGGCCTTTGGAGTCTCACTCTGACACTTGAACCTACACCTAGGCAATCCCTAGTTATCTTGTTAACAGCAGAGCATAACGTGCCTTTGAAACATAGCATGAAAGCATCCATAAAATGTAACAGTAAAAAAAAGCTCCAGTCTCAAGTGACGCATTTGGTGTCATGTTGCGTTTGGCCAATAGACGTGGCTGCGTATTCACACCCAGGATATCTGGCCGCCTGGGTGGACACGCTCTGGTGGCATGCAGCCTGCTGCAGGCCTCTTGCAGGCCTGGCTGAGCTCCTGTGGGGCCCACGGCCGCAGGCAGGCAGGCAGGCAGGCAGGCAGGCAGAGAAGCGGTTCAGGGCCCGGAGTTGCCACGTGAGGCACAAGTAGACTCGCCGGCACGGAGCGCAAGCTGAGCAGCCAACCACAGCCCTACCGGGGCAGAGAGAGGTTCACTCTAGTGATCCAGCTTTAGCAACTGCAGATTTCTGCAGTGTAGCGTATGCAGGGCTGCTTTTGAAAATGCTGCTGCAGCTTCAGCTGATCCAAAACAGGGCAGGAAGTCTGTTAATGAGGACTAGCTCATGGGTTTCTGTTGAACCAGTCCTCTCTCCGCTGCACTGGCTGCCCGTTGAAGTCCGGGCCCCATTCAAAGTGCTAGAACTAACAGTCAAAGCCCTAACCTAGCTTGGGACCAGGTTATTTATTTATTTGTTGCATTTGAATGCTGCCCCATAGCCGAAGGCTCTCTGAAATACAAATAAAACTGAAAACTACAAATACAATATGAAATACAAATAAAACTAAAAACAATAGCAAACCAAACCCATAAACAAACAGGATAAAAATAGAATATAAATACAACAAAAACATAGAACAGGAGGAAATAAACACAACAAACCAATAACAGCCAATAGAACAATACGCCAGCAGCAAACCAAGTCCAATCTAAAAACAAATACTAAATTAAAAAGTCTTGACTTGGCGCTGAAAGCAAGATAAAGAGGGTGCCAGTTGTACCTCCCTTAGAAGGGAATTCCACAGGCGAGGCGCAACAACAGAGAAGGCCCCTTTCCTTGCCACCTCCCCCCTCCCCTCATTTTGTTATCTGAAGGATCGCCTTGTCCCGTGTGTGCCCACCTGGATCCCGAGGTCTTCTCCAGGGTCCTTCTCTGGGAGCCCTTTCCAAAAGAAGTGAGGCGGGTCGCCAGCAGGAGGACCGCCTTTCCAGCTGTAGCACCTGGTTGGGGAATGGGCTCCCTGCTTGTATTCTTTTCAGCCCCAAATGGAGACCCTTTTTTTCTCGCAGCACTTTAGCAGGTTCACTTTTTAACTTCATGCATTAATATTGCAGTTTATTCTGTATCACTGCTATGTAGTTATGCTGAGTCAGTTGCAATTCCTCTATGCATTTGTGTATGTGTTTAAAATTTTGCATTTTTTAACTTTGTAACATTTGTTAACTGCCCAGAGAGTGTCAGCCCTATAAAAATGAAATAAGTGTGTGTGTAGGGGGGGTGGGGGAGGCATGATGGGAGGGTGGAGAGTCCTGCCAGCTGCCCTCTCACTGCAACAAGTGCCACACAGGCAGAGGGGCTGGTGGCGCTCTCTTGCTGCGCCGCCTCCTCTGTCACCAAATGCAGGCACAAGGGAGCAACTCGGCTGCTGTGGAGCAGGCCAAATGATCTGACCACATAGCCCAGCATCCTTCTCTCTCACTAGCTCTTCACAGTCTCAGAGAGGGAGGGAGTGAAGAGAGAGTCTCTCTCTCTCTCGCTTTCCCAGGCCACTCTGCTTCCACGTCAGTTTACGAAGCTCTGAGAAACAAGGAGAATGTATCCGCCTTTTCACATGCATGATCAGTCATGTGCAGTTTTCGTTTCCCCTGATTGATGAGGCTTCTGCAAGCGCTTTTGCCTCAAATCTGTGCTGTTTTTGCATGCTGCTTTTCCTCCTGCACTTTTCTGCATGGCTGACAAACCCGTCCAGAGGATTGCAAAAGCCCAAAAGGTGACAGGGTGTTCTGGTTTGTGTCTTTATTTGGGAAGTGTGAATTGGGCCCCTGCATGTTAAATTTCTGCCCCCTTTTACTAGTCCCAGGTAGGCAAGGGGCTTTTTTTCATTAGCGGTACCAAGGCGGAGGATTCCTGCATGTGAAAGCTTGCCTCTCCCCTTGAGCTGGTGCATTAATCGCTGCATCCTTTCCTCCGCCTCCCAGACTACAAGAATTGGTGTGGCTGTCAATGCGATCCGCAAACACTGCTCGGATGAGGAGGTGGTGGCCTTGGCGAAAATCCTCATCAAGAACTGGAAGAGGCTGTTGGGTAAGCGACTGGCAAATGCTGCACTTGAGTTTATCGGGGGAAGTCCATAGGTAAGGAAGGCCCTTCCGATGATCATTAGGAGCTTGTGGGGTGGGGCAGACAAATGCCAAGGGGACAGGGCACCTGCACCCCTGAGTAGCTGTGCAGAAACCAGGGAAGGCCTGAGATCTTTTGCAAGATGGCAATTCCCCATCCCTGCCCCAGTTTTCCTGTAGACAGAGCTGACTAGATGGGCACCTCGGTCTTACCTGACCACTTCAGGACCACACCTGAGGACAGCTGGCTAATTGAGAGTGTGGAGCAGACGCAACTTTGTCCTCCCACAGCGGGAAATGGGTAGAGGACCCAGAGCACTGCCCTACGGGGACACTGAGGACTAGTACCCTGCCAAGCACAACCCAAGTGAGAAAGTTTCCATACCACTTAAGTAACATGATGCAGCCACTAGCATGGCCTTTTCTTGGTGATTGCAGCACCAAGAAGTGCTGAGGAGTTTAGGCATAGATACGAATCAATAGGAGTTAATGAGAAGTAGTGTGGGATGCTAGATTGGGATGCAGGAGATGAGGCTCTTTCTAGCCCCCACTTAGCCATGAAGCTCACAGGAGGACTTCAGGCCGGTCACTGACTCTCCGCCTCACTTACCACATGGGGTTATTGTGAGGATAAAATTGGGAAAGCTTGTGGATCCCTGGAGGAAAGACAGGATATAAATGAAATGCATTTATTAAAAAAGGATGTGTCAGCCGAGTGTTATTGTTGAAACTCCTGGCAGAAAATGGTTGGCTAAGGCTGATAGTTTTTTTTCACTGCTCCATGAATCCACATGTTCTGTTGGAGAGCATCTTTGCAGCCTCTTATTGTTTAGTGTGTTCGTGGCTTAATTCTTCAGTTTATTTCAACAAAAGCAAAGATCAGTTGTTTGAGTGTTGTAATATAAAGTTGCTCAGGGAGCCTTATCAGGTAATGCAGTGGGATAAAAAGCCAATAAGTAAACAAGGAAACGCTTTCTAGTGCCTGGTGATCCAAAAGGATATCTGTCTATACATAGATAGATTATCTTCATTTACCACTTAGCTTGCTGACCTCCCCTTTTTACTATGGAATGAATATGTGCGTATTCTGTGTGTGTGTGTGTGTGGAGGGAGAGGGAGAGAGAGAGAATAGTGACCTGCAAGTCCTACTTAGTTAAAGGTCAAATTAGATATGCTAATAAGCTTGCACTTGGTAAGTACACGATCATCCTTGTATTTATAAATAGGGGACTATGGGCAGCTATGGACATCTGGATCTGGACCACATGGGGGGGCAATGGGGGATTTAACCCTCTGCTCTCTGGTCTTCACTGGGTCCTCCGCCTCCACCCATGTCTCTGCTATTGCATGCTTTTTGTTTCGAGTTGTCCAGAGGACACTGCATGCTTGTTGTCCCACTTGCCTTGGGGGTCGTGTGTCCCCACTGACAGAGGACAGCCTGAAAGTGCCCCATCCAATTCTAATTAAAGTTAAGAAACAAACAGCAGCAGCAAAAAACTCTAAGAATGCTGCCTGTCCACAGGGAGTGCCTGATCGGCAAGCCGAGCAGGCAGGCACACAGGGCTCCTGGTCCCGGCCCTCCTCACTGTGGACTACAGTCTTGTTTATATTATAACAATTATTTTCAAATTGGCACCTAAATGTATAAACGAGCATATGCACATATTGGGATTCCCCTAACCGTTTGTCTTCCTTTTTGATCTTACACTTCCTCTTCTTGGACAATTCATAAGTTGCTACCCCACAATGCTTGAGAAATGGTTCAAAACATGCTGCAAACCTACAAAACCACAAGAATTAAGAGAGGAACAGGGCCCAGGAGTTGATTTTATCATTTCAAAAGCACCATCCTCCTCCTGTCTGCAAGCCTATTTCTTCATTCATGGGGACTAGAAACTTATTTAACTGTTTAAATTCCAGATGTACATGAATGACAGAAGCAAAAGCTATTGTAGGATTCACTCAGAATGGAGCTGCTCATAAAGCTGGCAAAGGTCTCAAAGCAGGAGAGACCTCAAAATGTTTGATTCTGGCCAACTCCCAGCAGGTTGTGGAAGCAGCTCCTGTCTGAAGCCTCCCTGCTACAAACCCTCTTATTTTTCCAGAGCCAAGACAAGATGGTCTTCTTTACAGAGACCTTGAATGGTACCTGGGCGTTTGTTTGAAGCCATCTAGTTTATTGACTGTATTGATTGTGTTTAACTCAAGTTGTTTTTAAATTCTCTTTTTAAATTTTGTATTGACTCATGCTGTTTTATTGTGTCTGTCCTGTCCTTTGATTTTTTTTTTTTTTTAACCACACAATCAATTGGTACCTATAACAGTAGCTGGGTGGCCTATTTTTTCTCATTTTCAGAGTCATCAGGGACCCAGAAGAGTAAAAAGGAGAAACAGAGAGACAAAGAGATTGAAATCCCTAGCTGGAAAGCTGAAGATACAGTTTCCCATTCGGCAAATCCATGCAAAAGTCCTGATGGGAAGCCAAAAGACCGGTATTTGACCCTTTCGGGCTGTTCACACCTCCGGATCTATAGCACAAAGAGAGATGCAACTTTTGTCCTGGATCAGGACCTCTGCTTTCAGAAAAATCCGTCTTTTTTAGGATAGCTCTTTGAAGTCAAGAATACCTTGCTGCTGAGAACACACTAGCTTTCCCAGCCAGTGGATCCCTTGTGATCCAAATGGCCGGCAGTGACCTGCTTCTGGAATGGCCCTGCATTCTGGTTTTACTTCGCTCAAGGGAGAATTGAGTATTCCGGTAGCCTTTGACAGCTTGTTAGTTGCCCATAACAGATTAAAAGCACTTCTCAACGAACTGGGCACTTAGGATTGTTTGGTGAGTTAGTTTAGGTTTTGTACTAGCAGTAATTATAGTGCAGGAATCTTCGCACCCACTTTTCTTTTACTGAGACCAATGTAGATTTCCCAATAAAATACAAGTATCAGAACATTTTAAAAATACAAAAATAGGATCGTCTATTCATCTCTTGTTAGAAAAGGAAAAGTTCGAGATTCTGACGGGTCATCTCACGAGAAAACAGCTTCAGTATCAAAGAAGGAATCTAACTTCTGAACAGTTGCAGTTTGGTTCTCAGGCATAAAAGAATCTACTCTTTTAAATTAAAACTATGAGTATTTTTGTTGCAATTAAAACGATGAGTATTTTTGTTGCTGGCTCCCTTATGCCAGCCTCCCTCAGCCCAGCATCTTAAAGCACTGCATTACATTCATGACTGCGAACCAGCTTGTGTTCCCCCTTACACTCAGACAAATAGTATAATCAGTGTTGAACCTTGCCTGGAGCATGTAAAGATGATGAGCTATTGCAACTTGAAGAAGGAAGGAAAATGACAGGCTACAGTTCTGCTTCCTTCTCCGTTCATCCTGCTTCTCAAGTATCTGGAGGGAGATGCCAATTTATTAGTTTAAGGGCAATGCGGTATATTTTGGTGCAGCGGAGGGAGACTTTGAAACATGCAAGCTGACCATTGACCTCGCTGACGCTTCTTGCTTTCAGGAAACTGAGCTCGTCTTCATCTCCAGAGGCTGTGCCAAAGAATTGCTCCTCCACGGTTTCCAAGCCAGACAGGTACAGGTTTTTTTTCAATGGGAAGAGTAACTAGGGCAAAAACAGATATGACGTACATGAAAACAGTAAGATGTTATGCCGTCATTTCTTTCTTAAAAGCTTTTGTGATGATGGGGAAGCAATTCTGCCTTCTTAAGATTGCACGTTTTAGGTGTTGGTTCCAATTTCCCAGCCGAACAGGAAACATCGCAGACACTGGATAGCATTAAATTTGGACCTGCTTTCAGATGCCTCTGTGGCTATGAATTCGCTAGGTGCTGTTTGCTGTCTCTTGGCTGTGTTTGAGAAGAAATTGGCCTAGACACCCTCACCGATGGGGCTTCAGCCTCCCGTGGAAGCCCCTTCCTTACCCTGGGGGTCCTAACCATCAGGAAGTGCTTCCTGGCATCCAAATTGAACCTTGGTGTTAACCAGCTGTTTGCTGTTAGCTGGGCTCTATTTTGAAAGGAGGGGATGGCAGGCACCCCTTATCACTGCCTGCAGGCCTTATCGTAATGACTGCTGTTCTCCAGCCCTTCAAAGTCTGAGCCGGTCCCTGCCAAAAATTAGCCGGCTGATTTCTGCTGGGCTGCAGCCAGAGTCTTCTACGCCCTCCTTCCCTGCTGGAAGCTGAGGACATCCTCAATCCTGCCTGACAGCGATTGGCTTTGGAATTGCACCTCACACTGGTTAAAGGGCTTGGTGGGGCTTTTGAAGTTTTTGGGGTTAGGGTTAGCGCGGCTAGGTGTTCTTCATCTGGCCTGCACTAGGACGGTGTGATGCTCTTTAATCTTCCTATGCAAGCTTGGAATCTTGTTGGAAGCCCTATTTTGGCAGAAGAATCTTTCTTACAGAGAAGATAGATTAGGTTTTTTAATGCTAACTTGGAAAATGAATTAAAGGATTTTTCCATTGCTTAAGTGGTAGTCTGGGTTTAAGATAGGGCTAAAAGAGACATCTCTGGCTTTCCATCTTCCTTAGCGTACTATGTGTGCTTTGTTTCCAGGTCAGGCCTTAGCACAGCGTTCAGGGTCTTTGCCTTTATTTTGCTGCTCTTGGGCTTGGGGCAGAGCTGAGGGTGTCCGTTTCTCTGCCTTATGTCTAGTCCCAAGGAGACCTGGAAAGGCCTGAGCATCTCCTGGCTTGGACTGGTGGATGAGCAAGGGCTGGCGGTCATCCTTTGCTTGTCCGCTGGCCAGACAGCAGGGAGCTGAAGGGTTGCTGGCAACTTGCCCCGCTTTGAGCCCCCTCTCCTTCTTTCCAGTGGGGCTCTCTCTTTAAACTAGGTTTGGAACGGAGAGCACTTCAAGCAGGGGAGGCCTTTAGCCAGGAGGGTCTTTCTTCTGGACACTGCAGGGTGTCGTCTGCAATCGAAGACACTTGCGCTGCCTCAGAATTTGCTGCCTGCGCAGCTCCTGCCTGGGTGTAGCCCTTCCATGTTTCTTATCACAGAAGTGGGCCTCTTGCACTGAAGCAGGCAAGTGCATTTCTCATGGCCTTCTTTCCCTGGGCTTGGAGGAATGTCGGGCTTGATGCCGCTGACCCTGCTCAGTTTCACTTTCCACTCCAGTGCCTCTGAAAACAGCCCTCCATTTTTCTGTGTCACTTGCCAAAGTGTGAGTCAGTCCCGAGTGTCCCTGCGGCTTGTTCACCAGCCGGTGGACACATGGCAGAGGTCTTCTGCTTTGGGGAATGCCCTGAGCCTCGTCAGACTGAGTGGACTTCGCGTCATGCAAGCACAGAGCAGTCATGCTGGAAGGGCAGTGGATGCAACCTGCTCAGTGCAGGCATCACTGAGAGAGGCTGCCCAGCTGCGCCTTGAGTACCTGTTTCCAAGGTGTTTGCAGGATGACAGCTTTCTAATCTGCTCCAGAATTTTCCCAGGGATTGAGGTTGGGCTGACTGGTCTGTATTTCCCAGATTCTTCTTTTTTCCCCTTTCTTGAAGTTGGGAACAACTTGAGTCCTCCTTCAGTCACGGGCACCTCCCCTGTCCTCCCCATTGAGCCTTGATGCCAGTCCTGCATGGCCTGGTGGGCAGAGAGCACGTGGTTTGCTGTCGACGGGCCCATGCTCGCTCTTGGTCATCCCTGGTTGGAAGGTGAGAGACAGGGCAGCCCCCTTGCAAGGCAGTCTGTTGTCTGAAGCAGAGAACGAGGCGGTGCCCCACTCCCTGTTCCACATGCAGAAGGAGAATGACTGGAAGAATCTCCCTCCAAAACTGATGGTAGGACCGTGTCCTCCACTGTATGCAGGGGTGTGGGGTGTGGTACAGGACAGCTTACATGGCTCAATCCTCCAGCACATTGGTGCCACTTCCTGCCCCACCACATCTCACTCTACCTAATGGTAGAGCCAGCCATATTCCAGGGCAGGTGATGGGCAGGACCCCTGATAATGCCAGAGAGCTGCTGCCGGCCATGGCACAGGATCAGATGCATCAGAGCATCCGACCTGGCCTGCAACAGCCTGTGATGTTCCAGATAAAAATTGGGCCTCCGTGGCCCTTTTTGTGACTCACATCCTTTCTCTTCTCTGACGAAGGAGGAACTCCGAGGACTCCCGGTCTTCCATCTCCACTGCTGCTTCTGCTTCCTCATCTGCTTCCTCTCCCAAGAGACCGTCAGTGGACAGGTAAGTGAGAATGTCTGTTGCGCTTGTCACACCTAGCAGGACGGTTGAGGGACTCACACCAAAGCTAGTCTGGCAAACCCGAGAGGAGTTTACACACTATCATAGTTCAGAAAGAAAGAATTCAAATTCCTTAAGGCAAAGGTGCTGATTTTCTGGGGCTGAGAGACTGCATTTCATCCACTCTCTCTTGGCAGCCAAAATTTGGTGGTGTGGTGAAGGCAGCAATGAAAGACAGTTTGCTTTTAGAAGCAGAAAGTAGGATTTGATGTTGAAATTTGGCGGGAGTGTACTTCAGAGTAGCCTTTTTACTTCTGTGGCATTGTCAAATTTTGCTGACAAGTTACACTTCGGGCTTTTTAAAAGAAGGCTGCTTTTTGCTGTTGCTACGCATGGAGATAAATCCATTGGCGGAGGGCAGTAGGAAGCATCCGATTGAGCCCCACACATCCTGTGTGAACCCCCTGAGCTGTCTTGGGAACACCCCCTCCCAACAGAAGCTGCTGTATTTTTGCAAATGTTGGGGTTCCCTTGAGCTTGCCTGTACCTCCTTATTACATGTGGGGGGTGCTGTTTTGAGCACGGAAGGGTCCCTTTCAGTGGCCAGTCTGGTTGCTAGCTACCTCCACATCTAAGCAAGAGCTGCTGAGAAGGCCTGAACAAAAACCTCTGAGTTCCAACCAATGCTCCAGTTACAATCTAAGACCTCCTTGAAAAGGATGACACAGACTATTATCAAACCTGGAACTTTTTTTACGACTGGCTAGAGAAACGGGACTTGGCGTAGATTTAAAGATGTCTTTAAACTTTTATAAATTGATTTGATTATGATTATAGAATGTTGAAAGATCATGTTATAGGGGGCTGACCCAGCTGTCCAATGTATTTGATGATTGATTTTTTTAAATTTGTAGCTTAAAATCTTAATAAAACTTTATTAAAAAAAAAAAACAATCTAAGACCTCCTTGAGGAGTCTTAGGCAGCGCAGGACAGTCCTAGCTAAGAACTGGATCTGAGATCCTTCCACGTCTCCTGGATGGGAAGCTTCACCAGAGCACTGCTTTGTCGTGTTCCTCTCACCACCCATCATGTGTTGTTTGAGGAACCTCATTCTTTTCCTGAAGTTGAAGTGCTTTTTGTTATAAATCAAAACCAGATGGAAACATTCCATCTGCCCCATGCCGCCACCGTTCCTGTCCTGGTGTTGGTGGTTCGGCACTGGGATCGTGGTGTCTGCTTGTCTCCTCTCCAGGACAGCTTCCACAGGCTCCAGCTCAGCCACATCTACTGGCTCCCGGAAAAGCTCTACTGATGGCAAAGAGGAGAGGTATGGGATGCAGGGTGCAGTAGGGAAGATGAACCGCGCAAGGGCTGTCACAGGGAGTCCCTGTTAATCCCAGACTGAAGAACTGAAGGAAAATCCAACGGGATCGAACTGAAGGCTTACCTAGGTCATCCTCCAGTTTCCCACAATGGCCAACAGGAGGTCCCTTGGAAGCCCTCAAGCCAGACATGAACAATACTGTGCATTGTTTGTTTGTTTAATTTCTATACTGCCCTACAGCTGAGGCTCTCCAATACTTTTCCCAATTTATAAGGTTTAGTTTTTTTGCCAATTTATGCAGAAATGTATGCATTTATTTATGTCACTCACAAGCAGACTTCTTAGTCTCATCCTCTATTACTGTGTCTAGTCCTTTCTCCAAGCCATCTAAGCCGATGATATTGCCACAACTTTAACTGCATTGAGCTGTGAGGCGGCGAGTCTAGCAGATGATTCTGTGCGAATGCTTATGCATTTTAACTCCTCATTATATGTGCACTGCCAACGCGGAGAGGGAGTGGAGTCTGGGGGATTTCTCGTCTCAGGTGCCGGAATAGCTTGCTTAGCCTTGCGTCCCTTGAGTTTTCCGGAGTGAGGGACCCATCTGTCACTACCCTCCTGGCAGCGGCGAAAGGTCTTGGGCAGGGAGGGTCACCACTTTGTCATCTGCCCCCAGGCAATGATCTGTCCCTTGCTGTGCTGTTCAGGTCAATCAGCAAACCTCGGTCAGAGACACCCAAGACGCCCACCAGTCCCGTCACTCCGACATTTGCACCTTCCAACTGCTTCTTGGCATCCTGCTACCTGACCGGGGACTCCATCCGGGACAAATGCATCGAGATGATCTCTGCGGCTCTGAAAGTAGATGGTGAGTGACAGCCGCCCCCCCCCCCCCAAATCCTCCTGCTGCTTGGGAGCTTTTCTCAGTGAAAGTTTGGGTGCAGGAAAAGGCACCAGATATTCATGATCTAGTCAGAGTGAGCGTGTGCTGCATATTAAATGGATTTAATAAAATAAATTAGCAACACAGTTCTGATTTGCATAACATGGTTTTTATTAGCATAATTTTCTTGGTGCATAATTTTTAGATTGCCGTGATGCTGATGCTACAGCTGGGCCTCATGAATTAGCTCTGCAGCCGCTGCCGCTGCCAAGAAGGGGCCGGTCCCTTCTTTGGCATTACAGTCTAACAGGCCAACCTCTTCCAACCTATCCTCCCCTGCCCGATGAATTAAACTGCAACTCCCATCAGCCTCAGCTAACATGGCCCTCAATTTCCCATAACCGACTGTAGCTAAGTCTGCAAAGTACACCTAACTGGAAAAAAGATAGCATGTTTTCTCCTAGCGTGTTCCTCTGTTCGGTTTTTCCTGCTGTTTTCCTCATGTTGGAATTCAGCCTGTAAATTCACTGGTGCTATATAAACACAAAATATCATCATCATTATCATTCCTCATGTGAGTTTTATTTGTTTGGTCATTAAGGCATTTAATGACCAAACAATGCCATTCATTAGCACGGTGCTCTCAGAATGGTGTACAAACGTTGTACATAGTTACTCTTACTCATTTCTATATTATTATCAGTAGTAGTGGTAATAAAACAAGAAATGCCCTGATATTTAAGTGGCATCCTTTGGGTAAAATCAGCCTTACATTACCTGCATGCATAATGTTTACTTAGTTGGTTAGTTCTGATACTTCTCTCCTTCTAATGTACTACTTGATTGTTTGTTTCTTGAGCAAAACTTATAAGCTGGTTTGAATCTAGGTTGATGCACTAAAAAGTGGTAATTCTTTGCAAATTATGCAAAGAAATAAGCACGTCTTCCAGTGGATGAATCCCTAACTGGACCCAGATTTCCTCCTTGATAACCTGATCTATCCCCCGCCCCCCTTCATCTTTCGCTCCTTAGATTATTACAAGCAGTTTGGAGTCAATTGTGACAAGATGGCAGCTGAAATCGAAGATCATATCCTTTGGACAGTATGGATTGCGGGGTGATGGGGGATCTCCCAGATGTTGTTCAACTGCAGCTCCCATTTCCCATCTCTAGGCAGCAGAGTCAGTGGTGAAGGATGATGGGAGTTGCCCTCCAACCGCATCCAAAAGCTGCATATTCCCGGTCCTGGGGTCCTTTTGGCTGGCCGGGAGTGGTAGAACCAGAATACCCAGAGCAAAATTCAAGGCAGTGAAAATTAGGAAAAGGGGAGATGCGCTTGGTGCGCACTTCTTCCGTCTGATATGCTGTTTGGAGCACAGCTGCTCTTTGGGGGGTGCGCTTTCCCCTGTTGTGCATTGAGGTTCTTCGCGCCAAAACTGCACAAAAATGCAGATAGGAGGGGGAGTTGCACACAGAAATGTGCACGTCAAAGAAGGCTGCCAAGAAAAACAAAGAGATTTTTGTCTGCTTTGAAAAAACAAAACAAAGGGCAAAGTGTCTGGCTTTGCTGTTTGGAGTGATAGGAGTTGTAGTCCAACATAGCTGGAGGTCACCAGGTGAACATGGCTTTACCTGCTTCCGGGGGTCCTTCCATTCCCTACCAGAGACGCAGGTGCATCACCTGCTTCCGGGGGTCCTTCCATTCCCTACCAGAGACGCAGGTGCATCACCTGCTTCTGGGGGTCCTTCCATTCCCTACCAGAGATGCTGGGGGCGGATCCAGGCCCCTTCTGCTCCCAGGCACACCTTCCTCCCCCCCAGTCATGCGACAGCCCCTCCCCTTCATTCAGAAGTTGGTCCTTGATCAAGCTGCCACATATCTACCAGGAGCTGAAGGGCACGGATATGAAGTACCGGAACCGGGTGAGGAGCCGGCTTAGCAACTTGAAGGACCCCAAGAATCCTGGCCTGCGCCGGAATGTGTTGTGCGGCGCCATCCCCGCCAGCCTCATTGCCAAGATGACAGCAGAAGTAAGTGCGGAGGCGGCGTCCCAGTCTTCTCCTCTCCAGCTGAACATGCCTATTTCCTTCAGGCTTTCCTGGCATGGATTATTCTCCATGCTGCTCTGAACCGTGACGGCGGCTTCATGAGTATGTGCCCCATGCGCCTACCCTTCCGAATCTCCTGCTCTCATTTTCCCTGTTAAAGAAGGTGAGGCAGGAGACAACTAGAGGGAGGGCCTTTCCGGTGCTGGCACCCCGATGGTAAAAAAACCTTTCCAGAGAGGTTTGCCTGGCCTCAGGTTTCCAGTGCCAGGCAAAGACTCAAGACTTTGAAGAAATTAAAAAAAACAAAACAAAACTCTTAAATCAAAGAGTCTCCGTTTGAAATTCCATGTTTCTAATTGTGTTTTTAGTCTTAATTGTTCTTGTGTTGTGTTGTCGTTTACTGTTGAAATTGTAAGCAACTCAGAGATATGGATGGGGTGGCTGCATAGATACAGAAGTAAATAAATACAAGTGTATTTCTCTATACATGTCTAGCAGAGAGAGAGAGACAGACAGACAGACAGACAGACAGACAGACAGACTTATATATTAATCTTTACCTTCTATAGATGCTGTAAAAGAAATGGATTAATCTAACAAATAGATCCATTTGTAGCTGCAGCCTCGGGGTGAACCCCTTTGCCCCCAGGAGGACACTTCAGAATCCACAAGCATAAAATTGCATTGCTAAGGGTGCAGACCTCATGAAGGCCGGGCCAATCTCAGCCCTGCTCTTGTGCATTCCAGGAAATGGCTAGTGATGAGCTGAAGGAACTGCGGAATGCCATGACTCAGGAAGCCATCCGAGAGCACCAGATGGCCAAGACTGGAGGCACCACGACCGACCTCTTCCAGTGTGGCAAATGCAAGAAGAAGAACTGCACCTACAATCAGGTGGGGAGATGGGGATGCCTCTGCGGAGCACCATGGCGCTGCAGGGGGAACCCAGGCGTCCTAGGGAGAATGCTTCCAAAATGAAGGGGTGTTTGGTGTCCCTCTGTCCCCTCCTATCTCGGAGACTGTCTTCTAATCCAGGAATAGGAGACCTTGCCCCCCAGATTCTCTGTCCTCGGGGTGATCTGTCACAGGGCCCCGTGCTGGTAGGTGGAGCTGAAAACCAGGTGGGACCATCCCCATGCTCTCTCTGTCTCGTCTCCATCCCCTGGATTTGATCATGGGAATAGCACGCCCTGCACGCCATGCCTGCTTCTCTGCCTTCCAGGACACACTTCTTTGAGGTACGATTCAGGGAACTCGTGCAGGAACGGGAGATCTGAATATGCGGCTCTCGGACCTCCTTTAACCACTGCAGTACATGCATTTGTGGTTGATGTAGGATTATCTGCAATCAATGAATAATGCCAATCCTTATGACGTGTACTCAGAGCAGTCTTGACTTGTCTGGCAGTAGATTCTTATGCAGCCGAAGTGGAAGCACCTCCCCACACAAGGGTGATATTATCGTGCTTTGAGGATCCTCAAGGTTTGCAGAAGTCTTTCCCCCACACATCCCAGTAAGGCCTGAGCATGCTCAGTGGGCTATGAAGCCTGGAGGTGGAATTTGCGTCCGGACCAGAGAGCAGCGCCTGGCCTATCTTGCCACAGGTCTCCTGTGTGAGGGGAGAATTCTGCTTCAGCCACCAAGCCCCACGGGAAAAGCAGGAATCGGGACCTCAGGAAGGATGTGTGTGACAAAAGAGATTTGCATGCCAAGTGTGCAAAGTGCTACAGATTGGTTCAGAACATTTTTTTTTGCATGTTTCTGCAAAAATAGACATGTACACAGATAAACATACCAAGGTTCAATTTGGATGCCAGGAAGTACAAGGGCGTGGAAGGGGCTTCCGCGGGAGGTGGCTGAAGCCCCATCGGTGAGGGTGTTCAAGGATAGGCTGGACATGCACATGGTAGGCATGTCATGAGCAGAGCCGGCTGGAGCCAGGGTCAGACTAGATGGCCCAGGAGGCCCCTTCTGACTCACTCTGTCTCTGTTTGTCTACATTTTAAAATGCACGCATTTCCCCATTTCTTAGCAACATACACATCTTTCTGTGTGTACATTTCAAAACATTGGGTTTAAATGATAAGCTGTATTCTGGTTTATGTTTCGTCAGCAACCACGCTCCACCCATACTCATTCAGCCCTTGAATGAGGGCTACTGTGTTGTCTGAACCCGATCAGTGGCTTACTGTTTAGTTGGGGCTTATGCTCTGGAGGCAGGGTCAGGTTTCCCAGCTGCTTTGCCGCTAGCATTTGTGACCCAGGAACTAGCCAGTGCAAACTCCCTGATCACAGGCGTCTGTCTCATCCAGGTGCAGACACGGAGCGCTGATGAGCCCATGACAACCTTTGTGCTGTGCAACGAATGCGGGAACCGCTGGAAGGTGTGTACTGTGCTTGTTCTCCCCCGGACGCAGTGCCTCCACTGCAGCTGTGATTCCAGGGGAGTGGTTGTCCCAACTGGGGACTTGCATCAGATGGAGCTTTTAATGAACAGACAGGAGAAACCTCAAATGGTCATTTTGTTATCAACTAGTATCAAAAACTAGGAAGAGGGACTACCGTGGGTACTCTCCAAACCCAAAAAGCAGATGAGATGCACGTTCAGCCATAGGCTGGGTTAGATGATTGTCTTGCTTACCTTGATCTGACCCACCGGATCATCTGCAGCGTGGTAGGACTGGGCCTGCAGTCCATCCCTGATGTCCATGCTGGGCTGAGGCCCACTTGTGTCCGGTTCAGCACCTGCAGGCCAACACACATGGGCCCTTGCCCTGCCAAGGTCTCCTAACTGGCCATTTTGGGTGTGATTTTGTTTCAAGCGGTGTGTGCTGGAATGATACAATGGCCTCCTGGGACCACCTGAAGGCGTTAGGACCGTGTGTGGTGCCCTGGCTGAGAGAGGGGGGCAAGCGTGCCCTTCCCTCCCTCTGCGTGATGAGCTACATTGCAGGGATGGGCGTAAAGCTCCGAGTTATACTTCACAGTTCCTTACCTTGAGAAGATTGCACTGAAAGGCAGGTTATACTTTTTCTAACTCACCAGCATATACCGGGTTGGATCCAGGATCTTCTCTCCATAAGAGGGGGGCTGCCAGTGGCAGAAGGGCCCTCTGTCCAATATTTAGCCATTTGCCTCTTCCTCCAGGCCACAGGTTACCCCGTTCTGCAGGTATCTGGACTTTCCTTTTAGCATTTTCAGAGGGCTAGACATGCCCATGTGAAGGAGACAAGTGGGGAAGTCCACTTCTGTCCACACAGTGGATCCAGCTTAAACCTGGATTCCACTCATTCTCTGTTGTTCTGGCTGGGATGCTGGTGCGTCCTCAGAGCCTCAACACAGGAGAGCCCCAAATCCTTTTGCTGCATGTGCTGCAGTCTTACACCAGCTTCCCCTGACCTAGTGCTCTTCAGGTGTGTCAGAGGACAACACCCATCCGCTCCCGCCAGGAAGGCCATGAGAGGTGCTGCTTGGGAAGGAGGAATGTTGGAACCCAAGAAAGCTGCAAGGTTGGGGACCACTAGACGGTAGTCTGGTGGTGATGCTGACATTGTTCTAGTGGTGACATGCTGACAGGTGTTGCTGTCCCACACAAATGGAGGGCACCAGGTGGAGAAAGGCCAGCTTACTCGTGGCCTCGGTTGGTGCTCCACTTGTGACAATTTCACCTGGGCTTTCCCAGGTGAGGCCACAAGGTCCCAGAGTGTCTGGAGGTGGTCAGTTTCCTTTGGTCTGTTTTACAGTTCTGCTGATGTTCCTTGTGGCTGCGTGCCAGTCCCTGGTGGAGGAGGTGGTGTCCTGTCACAGCCAAAGAAAGCGGAAATCCTTTGAAATGTCCACTGAGGAAAGAAAAGAAGACAGTGGGGAAAATCGGAAAGGTGAAGGTGTCGGTTTCAGCGCCATATTGAATTCAGCAAAATGCAACAGGAGTGCAGTTGGTCACTCGAAGGGCATAATGATTTGGCAATAATTTAGTAGTGTTACCATTGATTGGGTTGTGTGTTTCTACTGCAGAAGCTGAGAATTTGCTCCTGACTACAGAGTGCAGAATTCCACTTCTAAGATGCCTTCATTTTTTGTTTTTTTAAAAAATAGGTTTCTAGCCCTCAGGGCTGCAAGACAGGTTTGAAAGGGCATATGCAGGTAACATGTAAAGAAATCAAAGCCAGAGGTGGAGGCAGATCAAGATTTTAAGGTCTGTAGCAGATGAATCACAAGTCGCCTATGTACTATTTTTGCTCCTCTGCATGACTTACTTGGATCACAAAATCCACCTTTCCTTTGTACAGAAAGTAGGCAACTTTAATTTTTTTTAAAGCTCAGAATATATGCACCGTTTGGATTCTGTAATGAAGTGGTTCTTCAGGCCTTTAGTTTAGCAAGCGCTGTTGATCTAGCATCTTTCAGGAAGCATCTTTCATGCGCTGGTCTTCAACTGCCGTGTTGACCATCCCAAAGAATCACACCCTGAACTCAGGTGGCCACAGCCGTGTCATCACAACCCCTTCTATTCATTTTCTCTGGAAATGGGGGAGAAAAGATGGCGGGTTTTCAGACAAGATGGATGTTAAGGCCTCCTGTATTTTTAATCGCAGAAGAGAGAGTTTCAACACTTGGAGTTTCTCTCCTGCCACGCACGACATGCTTTCAGTCACCACATTTTGGCTGTGAGTGGGTCTCCTCTCTCCTGCTCCTGGTTCCAAACCTCAAGCAGCCTTTTAAATGCAGCTCTTTTATTGCTTCTCCAGAGGCAGCAGAGCAGTTTGGGCTCTAAATGCCTTCTCCCAAATCTGAAAGGAGAAGCCTCTCCTCACGGAAAGAGTTTGAACCCAAACAGGAGATTTCTCCTGCTCACTGCCTTCCGGTAGAGCTTCTGGCTCCACACTCGGCAAAGGGTGGCCCTTTACTGTCTGAGGGCCAGATGGCCCATGGTGAAGCCCCTCCGAACCGAGTCCCTTTCTTCTCTTGATGCCTCCCCTCCGGGCCCAGGTCTGGCTCTCACACCTGGAACTGGCTCTCCCCTTCCCCCCCTGAAATCCTCTTCCAAGACAGGCTGAGCAACTTCACCAAGCAGCCCCGAAGGAGCTTCGACAGCGTGGGGCCCCTTGCTCTTTCTGTTCAGAATCTGATGGCGACTCCCACTGAGCCGTCTGCCGTGCGGGAGAGGCGGCCCCACGTTCTGCAACTCCTTCACTGCTTGCTTTATGCTGGGAGTCAGACCGTGGCTTGTCTGGCCTCCTACCGCTTCTTCTGGCTGGCAGGGACATCACAAGGTCCTTCCAAGTTCTCCTTCCTGAGACACAGAAGATGGTGGGTGAGGCTGAAGGGCTGCATGTGATCACACTCGGTGCACAAGCTGGAGGAGAGCTGTGCACAGCAGCCTGCTCCAGCCCACCCTAAAGATGAGTAGGTCCCATCCTGCGGTTGGTTGTCAAGGGTGAGCCTTGGTTTAGAAAATGGTTGAAGGTGATTACTGACGGTATGGCAGCTGTCTGCGTCTGGCCCACTGGGGCTCCCCAGGAGGCCATGCCAACTTCGCCCCGACAATGTGGTGGCTTCCCAATTCCCCCCAATCTAAACGGTTGGGATGCCTCTCCCAAGGCCTTGGTACCGGCAATAAGTACGTTAAGCTAAAAAGGCTTGCACCGTTGGCCCTGCCTTCTTTGCCTTGGCTCCACCCAGCATGGATGGGGGGCCCCCGAGAGCGCCTCCAAAACAGAATGCAATCCGTGGGCCGAAAGGGGTTCAACACCCCCACTTTAGGAGATGACCATATTGCTGCTGGGGGTCAGTCATTGGGCCCTGAACGGGGCCACCTCAAGACCGGGGGGGAGGACCAAGGAAAGTGGCCTGTGCCCCCCCCCCCCCGGTCCATTTGCTCTTCCAGCTGTACGTTTACCTGGCAAAATGGGAAAGCTGCACGTGCTCATTTCCCACATTGCCCCAGAGTGACACTTCATCAGCTAACCCAGGGCATGGTAGGAAGATCAAAATGACGGACAGCTTCCAAGTTTACTAGCCGACTGGGCAGGTGAGTGGGCTCTGTTGGGGGCCCCAGTAACCCACCAGTGGCCCATCGGTGTCAGAGAAATGCAAACTCCATCAAACTTGCGCCATTACTATATGAAAGGAAATAGGAGTAAGGTGGTACTTGAACTCTTCTTTCCAACATCTTTAATGTTTCTGGACTGGACCAGGCACTGGGCTGGAATGAATTTGCCCTTGAACTATGTCAGCTTGCCCTTGATGATCACAAGCATTAACGAATAAACTCTGATTGCTCACCTGTCCCTCCATGCGTCCGTTCCCTTGTGGAAGGAAGCTCAGACGTACATGAGCGACATCAACGGTTTGGGTTACAGGCAAGGCCTTGATGCGAGCAAGGGGCTGGGGAAGCCCTGGGAGAAGAAGTCTGGGGTTGCTTAACTTTGGGGTGGGGAGACATGAAAGACGAGTGCGAAATGATGCATGGAGAGGAAAAAGCGGACAGAGGTTTTGCTCCCTCTCTGGCAATACTAGTCCCAGAATCGTCCCAAGTGGAATGCCAGATGAAAGGAAATACTTCCTAGGACACACCCTGTAGGATTTGCTGCCACAGGATGCCCTGAAAGGCCACTATTTGGATGTTTGCAAAGGGGGAGGAGACAGACACATGGAAGAGAAGGTTATCAAGGGCTAGCAGTAGCCAGGATGGCTCTATATTTCACTGCTGGGGCTGCCTAGCTCTGCATGCCAGTCGCTGGGGGACAGCATGTCGCAGTCGCGTCCCGCGTGTGGGACATGTTCACCTGAGGGCTTTCCGTGGTCAGCTGCAAGCCCCCTCCGTGAACAGAATGTTGGACCAGAGTTCTGATCCAGGGTGGCTCCTCTTTTGCTCGTCAGTGCCTCTGCCCCACACTGGAGACGCTGTTTAATCTACCACTCTGCCCTATAGTAGTGCAGTTGTGGGGGAATTGATTCCCTCTTTTGTTCAAATCTCCTGCGTATGTTTCACGTCTTCCAGACAGATCAAACCGCAGGCCCTGTTGGGGGCCTTGGCGAACTGCCCGGGGGGATGCATGCTGGCGCTGGGCCTGTGGCTGTCAGAACTGGAAGTGTTTGAGTGGGCATCCCGATGTTTTCCCCTGGCCCAAACGACACCTGCCTGCCTTGCGTGCCATTTTCTGCAGGTACCACAAGGGGGCACTCCAACTCTATTGGCTGGCAAAGCTCAAAGGTGACTGTGAGGAGAAATCCGTATATTTATGCTGAACAGGGAATGTTATGGCAATTATTCTATATTTTCCTGCATTATTTACTCCCTCTTCTATCAGCTGCATGCTATTTAAAGATCTGTCTGTCTAGGACTGAGTCCAAAGGGGTATGCTGTGGTTTCTCAGATGGTCACTGCCTAGTTCACTTGCCAGACCATGCGCCTTAAGGTACAGTGGCTATATGCCAATGGCCATGTTGGCTGGGAGTTGTATTTTCCCCCCTAATTTATATCCTGCCTTTTTCCTACAAAGGGCTCAAGGCAGCTTACATCATTCTCCTCCTCCATCTTATCCCCACAACAACAACCCTGTGGGGTAGGTTGGGCTGAGTCTGTGACTGGCCCAAAGTCACCCAGTTGGCTCCATGGCTGAGCGGGGACTAGAACCCAGATCGTTTGAGTCCCAGTCCCGTGTTCTTAACCACTACACCACCCTGGCTCTTGTAGTCCGACTCTTCTGGCTCCTCAGGTTGGGGTGGGGATGATCGCCACGTGTCGTCCATTCTCTCTGTCTGTGCTCCTTTCCCTAACTTGTAAAGTGGGAGACGGTCAGGAGGGAAATCGCGAGGGTGTGTTTGTTAGCAGCCCCGGCCGGTGCATAGATCCGAGTGCCATTTTCAGTGGATGAACTGGATGTGCTCCCACTTCTTTCCTCCATAATGGAAAATTATAGAACTAGTTTAAGAACTGCCTTTCTGAAGGGGCTTTGGTTGTTTGTGTGCTTGTTTAACCAAGTGTAGAAAACCTGAAAGCAAATGCAATGCAGCATGTTCGTAGTGTTCACTCTGGGAGCAGGTAAACTAATCTTGGAGCTGCAGAGTCTCCTTAGTAATGCTTCAGTTAAGCACTAGGGGGCGTAATTTCTCATCACTGCTGCTCACCACACCCATCCCTCTGGCTGGGCCGAGGGACCTCCTTTACCCAGTGAGGGAATTGCTGTCCATCCCAGAGGACTATCCATGAGCTCCCCTCCCTCTCTTTCTCTTCCCAACCTGAGGGACCCCAAGTGAGGACCTCATGAGCAAACCCCTGCCCTAGTGTTGTCCGACGGCTGGTACTGGGCCCACGCCCCCCGCCTGCTCCTATCTGGCCCCAATCCAGCCCGTTTTGCCCTCCCTTTCCGCTGCCTTGCAAAGCTCAGGTTCCTTCTGCTTTTGCGTGGAGGCCGAATGTTTCCCGCAGCTCGGCCTGCCTCCGCAGGGGCTATTTCACTCTGTGTCCACCAGGGGGCAGCAGGCGGCCATCGCAAGACGAGCGGGGCGCGCAGTTCAGCCTCCGAAGCGGCCTCAAGAGCCCGAGTCCCCCCGCTGCCCGTGCGCGAAATTTTCTGGATCCCACGTTGCCACTGCAGGTACATCCTTCCCAAAAGTACACCCAGGAAAGGGCTGCTTGGCCACCACATGCTCTGAAAGGAGTATCTGAAGTTACAGTTTTCTGACAGATTTCTTCCTCTTCATCACCACCACCATTGCTTAGAGTGGTCTTCCCCAACCAGGAGCCCTCCAGAATTTTTGTGCTACAATGCTTTTCACCCCTGACCATTGGTCCTGCTAGCTGAGGCTGCTGGGAGTTGTAGGCCATGACATCTTCAAGGCACTAGCTTGGGGAAGCCTGAACAGCAGGTGTGTGTGTTTTAAGCTTACTTCCAAGCAGCTGTAATGTTTCTGGACTAGGTAGGGTGTTTGATAGGTGTTGTGACTTGTTTATGTTGCAAGGGGAATAGAGGGATCACTGTGTCATTCAGGTGGCCCCCCTTTTCCTGCAGCCAGGGTTTTGGGGAGAGTGTCTTTCACTTGTAAGAATATCACCCATCATTGAAGATGTGTGTCTTTTTCTCTCCATGGGTACCCATGCACTGAAACATGCTTCTTCCAGCTTTTGGAGCTCGTGGGCTGCAGCTGCAGGAGCATCATGTACTAGGATACCAATACAGGTATTCCTCTTTTTTCCTGCGCACAAGAGGTGTAATGGAAGGGCCCTCTGGGGGTTTGAGCTCCCCACTTATTTTGGGGATTCCTTGGCGGGATCACTGTTCCTCTTGCATTGCCTTTCAAGAGACTTAATTTTGCTGGTTCATGGCTGGCAGCTGCTGCTGGTTTGGAGTCTTGAATTTAATATGTTAAGAATGGGGTTTTGGTTTTTTTTTTCCCAACAGTTCCCTGTCCCTTTCTCCTTGCATGCCACGTTTTTAGATAGGAAGTCTGTGGGCAGGAAACACCTTATTAATTCCACATAAGTCACTCTGGGACCTTTTTGGCTGGAGAGCCAGGTATGAATGCAATAAATAACAACAAAAACATTCATTCATAATAAGATAATAAGAAATAACTTCTAGTAGCTTTGTTGTTTGTCACACAGAAAGAGATCCCCTCATCTTGCATTCATTACTCAACAGAAACTCAAACAAGTGACAAAGCTCATTTTAATTGTAGGTTGCATAATTTTGGAAATGGGTGGGGCTTGGGGTGTTTGGCTTTGATGGGGGTGTGGCTTTGAGGTGTGGCTCTTACTGTCATGAAGGGACCCTCACGACTAAATCTGCCACCACACCACTGAGAACAAGGTCTGGATCATCCAGACGATGGTATTCCCCATTGCAATGAGTGGGTTTGGAAGCTGGACAGTGCAGAAAGCTGGTAGGAAGAAACTTGACGCGCTCGAAACAGGGTCTTGGAGGAGAGCGTTGGACCGACAGGGAAAGAAGGTGGGTCCTGGAGCAGATCAAGCCGGAGCTTTCCCTAGAAGCGAACATGCCAAAACGGAGGCCCATCCTGTGAAGGCAAAACTCCCTGAAGAAGGCAGTCCTGTTAGGGAAAGTCGAAGGCAGGAGACACAAGGGAAGGCCAAATATCGGAAGGACTGAAGCTGCGTAGGATTCACCCACTGTGAGGAATGTGAGTGGAGGGGCTGGGAGAGGAAGAGCCTCTGTATGACCAGGAGGTAGCTGCAGTTTTGCAATATTAATGGAGTTTGCTAAAAATAAGGAAGAGGCCTTAAAAATCCTTACATAATATAATACAATTAATATTTAACATTCAGAAAATTATGCGATGAGGAGATATGAATATCTGTTTGTCTGAGGAAATATAATTTAAGAAAGCCAGTTGTGCAGCCAATCTTACTTCAATAGGGAATTGAGGGGAACATGGGACAAGTGCTCTTCATCAGCTATTGAATTGGTGCCACACACACACACAATTTTTAGAAGTTAGAACAAGTTCTAACTTTTTTAAATTAAAAAATTAAATGTGATGTAGTTAAAAGAATCATAAAAAGAAAATAATATATGAACAGACAGTTTCTCAATACTTAACACTCAGTGAAAACTCCATTTTTCAATAAATGTGCCCAGCGAGTGTTCTTGCTTTGATTTTCTCTCTTAAATACTGTGTTAATTAGGCTGTGTTCCCAGGGTCCTTGGGAAGGCTTCCCAAGGGCTGTAAAATGGAACCGATTCCTCTCTCCATGGTGGGTGTGAAAGTTCTGCTGCCTTTTTCGCTCCCATCAGCTCTAACCAGGGGAAGCAGTGGAAAGGGATGATGAGAACTAGAAGCCACAACAGCAGGGGGTGCACAAGAGGCCTGCCCGGTTTTCGGTGCACTAGATCCATTCCCCTGAATAGGGTTCGCATGGGCTTCTTGGATCCGGCCCTCTTCTCTTTGTCAGGCGTCTTGTGCTCAGCCCTGGTTTAGGGAGCCAGCCGAGCTTGTGGAGCTCCAGCTGCGCAGCTGGCAACCTCCTTCCACGACTCGTGCAGCCCTGGCAGAGACCGCAAGTCGTGGGCACAGAAGAGGGACGCCGTGTGCGTAGCGTTTGCTGAGCCCGGCTCTGGTGGGCGCCCACGCGAACGTTCAGTGCCAAGGCTTTTCTACATGAGGCTTTCAGCCCCCGCTTTCCTGAGGCCGTTGCTTCTGGGTTCCTTGCAGGATTAAGACCGACTCCTTCACATTTCCTCCCAGGGGTTTTCTTTTCTGCTCTTCTGCATTTCCCTTTGGTATAACAAACCTGTGAAAAGGAGCTTCTCATAGGGTGGGTTTTTCTTAGATAATAGTACACTTTCTTTGTATGGCTGTGAAAGCTGGACCATAAGGAAGGCTGAGCTCCGAGGAATTGAGGCCTTTGGATTGTGGTGCTGGAGGAGACTCCTGCGAGTCCCTTGGACCGCAAGGCGATCAAACCGGTCAGTCCTGGAGGAGATCAACCCTGACTGCTCTTTAGAAGGCCAGATACTGAAGATGAAACTCAAATACTTTGGCCACCTAATGAGAAGGAAGGACTCCCTGGAGAAGAGCCTAATGCTGGGAACAATAGATGGCAAAAGAAGAAGGGGGCGGCAGAGGATGAGGTGGCTAGATGGGGTCACTGGGGCAGTGGGTGTGGGCTTGGGTGGACTCCGGGGATGGTGGAGGACAGGGAGGCCTGGAGGAATGTTGTCCATGGGGTCGCGATGGGTCGGACACTTAACCCTTAAACAAACAAACACTTTCTTTGATCTAATAAAAAGTGAGGCCCTGGACAATGTTGACAATGTTGTGTAAGGAGCCCGCAAACTACCATGAGTGGGGAATGAAGAGCCTGCAATAAATGCTTCTTGTAGAGAAGCCCAAAGTCCAGCTCTGTTCTCCTTCTGTTGCCCCCCTGACATGGGGAGGGTCTTTTGCAATCTGTTAGAGCCAGAAAGCAGCAAGGAGCCGCAACACCGCCTGATGAAGGCGCAAAAGCAGGACTGCAGCCAAACATTAAGATAACAAAAATCACACCTACAGGAGAATTACAACACTTTAATATTGACAGTGAAGAAATTGAAATTGTGAAATATATTGTATACCTCGGCTCAATCAGAGGGAGACTGCAGCCAAGAGTTTCAAGGAAGATGAGGCCTGGAAGGGCAGCAACGAAGGAACTAGAAACGATCATCAAGTATAAGGAAGTTTCATTGGAGACCAAGGCCAGGATCATTCACACAATGCTATTCCTCATCGCTGTGTATGGTGTCAGGATCTGACACCCACTATTTATCTATTTATTGTGCATTTAAAGCAGGGGAGGCATTTAATTACACTAAGCTGGGAATGCATCTCTCCATCAGCGGTTGGGGAAAGGAGTGTGGCTTTTGGGGAACTCCACGTGGTCAGAAGTGGAGTTATGGCCCCTTGACCTGAGTTTCTGCACCCCACAGGTATCTTTTCTCCATTGCTGTCTCAGAGCACACCCCTGTCTTTTGTCCTACGGCTGCCAGTATGTCCTGGCCCGGAATGTATACAGGGTTGCATCATGAGGCATTCTTACTTTTAGAGAAAACACTGTTGAACTCATGGACTTGTGTCTCCTCAAAAGGCCTTGAGAGGGACTCATCCTGTGCCCCAACCAGACTAGAAACTCAGCTAAATATTTGCTGGCATTTCATTTTGCAAAAGGGCAAAGAAACAGCTGCTGCTTCTTTTTTTAATCCCCCCCAGTGGACCAAGACTGTTGCTTTCAGTTTTCATCTGCTTAAAATGTTTCTCATTAATATGTCCCTCACTCATTTGTACATGGTAAGTTGTTTTAGATGCAATGGTCCCGTATCATTTTCTTTAGAACCACGCAGATACAGGGGGATCAGTAGGGTTCCTTCCACCTTGAACCCCTCCCCAGAAGTGGAAAACCCTGAAGCCTTCAACATAATAATTAACATTTCTATGTCACTACTATCAGCCAAATGATATAAATAGTTCCATAGCATGCATAAGGGATTTGAGGAAATCTTAAACCCACTGCAGTATTTGCTCCGTGGGTAATAAATCAGCCTTTCAGAATGATGTGATGTTATCCAAGGGATGTTGTTGGGCATGGAAAAGATGCAGGAGGTGGGGGGAAGCAAGCCTACAATGCTCAAATTTGCATTAAAATTAGAGCGGGGGCAGGATAGAGAGAGAAGGGATCCAACTCATTGTCAGGATCTGGGCAGCTCCAGGTCTCCCTCTGCTGGACCAGTGCCAGAATAACAGTGCCAGTTGGTAGTTGCAGGATTAGTCCCAGACCTGGCTTCAGCTGCCAGGACCTTGATGAGCACCACCTGGTAGCCCTAGGGAAAGAGCTTCCTAACAGCAGGCTCAACACAGGTGAAGCTGCTTTAGTAATCCTGCTCTCAGTGTTGTTCCTGAACCTCCACCTTGTTGGATGGCTGCCTTCTTCTGCTTTGCCTTGCTCTTCCTGAGCCCCATCTTGTTGCCCTGTTCTAAGGTACTTGGTTCTTGTTGTGTTGTTTTGCTGGTTTCTGACTCCTTGTCTGTTGTGACTATGCTCTTGCCTATTGGACTACACGTCTTGCTTTGTGATACATTCCTGGTTCCTTGCTTTGTGGCCTGTTTGTAACTACAGCTTGGCCTTGTTACTGGCCTTGCTATTAGCTGGACATGTACTGCCTTCGGTCCTGTCGCTTCTGCTGCCATTGCCCTGATCCCTCCAGTCATTCTCCATCTAACTTCATATACATTTGCATTCTGCTTCAGTTCAGACAAACCAGATTTTCCATTAATTTACCCTTTATTCCAGTTAGGTAGAAGGATGGTTTAACGGGGTCCTGCACTGAGCAGGGGGTTGGGCCCAATGGCCATCTGGCCCCTTCCAGCTCTACTGTTCTCTGTTGCTAAGTGCCTAACCTGGTGGTCCAAATCCTGCTCAAAAGACTTTTGGGTTGGTGTGATGCATGAACACAACCTGCTGCTAGGAAACCATGAGCAACCCAGAAAGAGTACCCATGGTTTGTTGGGTGGCTGTGTGCAGATTCAGAGCAGTGGCTTGTTCATTAGTTGGTTTGCTGGTGTACCAAGGCAGCAGGCAAGAATGGTAAAAATGAACTCCAGCTGTTCTACATGCTAGTACTATAGCTCCACAAAGGAAATTGGGAAAGATGAGAGAGAATGGGGAAACTAGGAGCAAAACAATCTACCCAGGGAAGGAGGAAAGAAACCATGGTTTGTACATTCATCTGCCAGACAAACCCTGGGTAGGACGGCAATTGTATCTTAAATGAACCATGGGTTAGTGTTCTGGGTGACTTTGATTGGCATATCATGACTGCTGTGTATGGAAGTGGGGTAGGGTAGTGGGAAGACAAGGGTGGAGTCTGAATTTTTTCAAAGCGGGGGCAATGATGCCATCCTCTGGCGCACCTGGATGACTGACGCTGTTACTGCTCTGGCAGGTGAAAGGTGTTGGTAATGAGGCATTTGGGTTTGACTCCTGTTTAGGATAGTAGGCATTCTCATGAATTATCTGCATTTCCAATAAAAACCTGAAGGTTGCATTCTAGCTCACTTTGGTGAAAGCTCCATGCATTTTACAAGTAGAACCTCTGCAGTTGTCTGGAATTTGCACAAGATGTCCAACCTGGCGCAAGATTTCAGTCATACCCCGTGCATTTGATTGTGAGGTTTCTGCTGGGTTGTTCCTTTGCTTTGGACATCTGTATTTTAGGGTGGAGTTCCATGTGATTTGATGAAGTGGGCAGTGTCCATGAAAAGTATATGCCCCCCCAACATCTCCTCGCCTTTAAGGGCAGTGATGTTGATTCTCTTTTCAAAATTCAGTTTCAGAGAAGGTCTGCGGTTCTGGGTGAGGCTGAATGCCAAAGGGGGGTGGCCCCAAATCCCAGCATAGTTTAGCTGAAAGCTCTTAGTATCCTGTAGCTAAACCTCAGGAGAGGCATTTCAAGTTTCTTAGGATGGGGTGGGGGGCAACCGAGTCTAAGCCAGGAAATTCCCAATGATTGATAGGTAAAGCAAAGAATCGACTGGCCCATCCCTCTCCTGGGGGCGGGGAGGCCCTGCGGAGCGCCTGCATCCAGAATTTCCCTGTGTTGATTCGAGCCCAGAAAATCAACCTCTGGCTGCTCAGCTGATGTGTTACTTGTCTTGCACACAAAGGGAAAGGCAGCTGAGGGAAACAGCTGCTGTTTTGGAGAAAGGGTATCTGAGCGACAATGGGGGAAGTATTGATTGGAAGCAGGGCCAGTAAATATAATTTGGCAAGGATGCAGAACAGCAGCAAAAGGCACGAACAGACAGCGGGGCAAATCCCTGGACTTTGGAACGAAGCTTTCCCCTCTCACGATGGAGCGGCCGCAAGGGAGCCGAACGCCAAACCGATGCTGCTTGTTGGGCCGTCCTGAGACTTCTATGCACAGGACAGGGTACAAACGTTTTAAATGGAAGCCACGGGCTTTCCCTCCCAGCAAGGAGGACTCTCCATTCCGCGTGGCCCCCTGGAATGATGAGAGAAGACCAACAGCCTGGAAAACAAATGAACAACGGGGTGGAAAAATCAATGGCAAAGATTTTTCTATTTATTCCATTTTTATACTGCCCAGTTGCCAAAGATTCTCTGGGCAGTTCACAAAGTTAAAAAGCACATATAAGAAAACCGACACAGCACAATAAAAGCAACTACCCCCAGTAAGACAGGGTCAATAGGTCCCCTGAATCAATGGCAGCGTTAAGTCATCTTGGTGCTGCTAGGAGCATTTGCCCGGAAGAACTGTGTGTGCCGGGAACAAGCACGGCGGAGTCTTGTGTCACTGCGGTTCTGCGTCATCAAGTGAGCAGAAAGTGACTCCTAGTCGTGTTTTCCTCCTGGACAAATGGAGCAGCCAGCGGGGAGAGGGAATGGGCTACAGCTCTGATGTGCCAGGCCTGAGGCCGCCCTGCCTCTGCCTCTTGGGCCCTCAGGCCCTCCTCCAAGGGAGAAAGGGAGCTCCCCTGGCCAGCACCTGCCCTGGCGTGCCCCTGCTGGCCTGCGGTGGGAGCGGAGTCTGCTGGTAGCTGCCCCATGGCCAGGTGTGCTCTGCATGATCCCGCCCACCTGACCCCTCCAGCTTTGAGGCCCTGAGCTTGAGCCCCGAAGTCCAGCCCGGCTTTTGCCACTGGCTCCATATCTCCTCCGGTTCCAGAGGCTGGGGAAAGCGAGCTGGGCAGGACCCTTGCGTGCCTCTCCTGCTTGGGTGCAGTCCACTCTTCCCATAGTCATGTGGCTGGCCTGGGTGGAGTGGATCACTGGACTCAGTACGCTTTGCGTCTGGTCTGGCTGGACTGTCCTTAAAAAGAAAGCAGAGCAACTCAGTCTCTGGTGACTGCCAGGCGATGCATGAAGCTCATCATTCTCACCTGCCGTCATGGATGACGGTCCCCTCCACCCCGGCCCTCCACCCAGCATCTCTGCCCTGCCCTGCCCTGCCCGATGCATTTCCCCTCGTCTACATTAAATCAAACAAGTGTCTCAGCGGGTGCTGCGAGGGATGGAGCTGCTTGTGAATGGCTCCTGAAATATTAAAAGGAGAAGAAAACTGTCGGTATGAAATACGTTAATTTACTCCCAATGGCAGATGCCCAACTCGCTTCGACTGCAGGCCGCTCATCCCCAAACATCCCCCACATTAAAAATTCAGATAATAATTGAGGGATGGCAGCCACAATCAATGAATTATTGTCGTCATTATTATTTATTGATTTATGGGGTACTCTTTGGTGTGCTTTCCATAATGACCAGCTGTATAATCAGAGAAGCAGGAAGAAAGGGAAGGGAGTGGATGGGGAAGAACACAGGCTCTAAAGGACCCTGCACTAGATCAGCCTTCCCCAAGATGATGCCCTCCAGGTGTGTTGGAGTATACCTCCCATCATCCCCAACCAGCCTGTCCGATGAAGGGCACAGGATTGGGGGTTAGGAAGTTGAGTCCAACACATCTAGATGGCAGTGTGTTGGAGGTGTAGTCTAGTATGGCACAGGGACTGGAGTGTTAGATTCAGGAGATCGAAGCTTGAATCTCCACTTGGCCATGAAGCTCAAGGGGTGACTTTGGCCCAGTTACTGACTCTCAGCCTAATCTACCCCACAGGGTTGTTGTAGGGGAAGGAGTATTATGTAAGCTTCATTAGCTTTGCAAATACCCTGGACTGACAGAAGGGCAAACGAGTGGGTCCTAGATAAATCAAGCCAGAACTCTTCTTAGAAAGCAAAACGTCAAAACTGAAGCTGTTGTACCTTGGGCACATCATGAGGAGACAAGACTCAGGGAGGGAAAAAAATCATGCTGGGGAAGGTCGAAGGCAGAAGAAGGGGAAAAACAAATATGTGACGGATTGACTCTATAACAGAAGTCCCGGTCTTGAATTCCCAGGAGCTGAGCAGAGCTGTTGAGGTCAAGACACTTTGTTAGACATTCATTCATGGGGTCACCATGAATCAGAGAAGACCTGATGGCTCATAGCAGAAGGCTTGTGTTCAGGGTGCATTGGGAATGATAACTGGAAAACATTGTGACAAGGAGTTCAGCATAAACTGTTCTCAGCGTCCAGTCCAGGCATGAAGTGCTGCTACAAAGATTGACTGGGTTTAATTGCTGTGAGGAACCTGTCACGTCTCAGTGACGGGATGAGGCTAGCAGCTTCTAGGCACCATGGAATCCTTGCCTCAGCCTTAAGATAAGGTCACTTAGTTAGTCTGGATAGCTGGGCCTTCTCTCATCTTCCCTTCCTTGTCTCCCGGGACTTGCTTGTGTCTTCTGACAGCCTCTGAAACAGAGGGAAAGAGGAACTGTATGAAATTCATGGCATCTGCATGCCGTCCACTTAACTAGTGTTGCAGGAGCAAGATCTGTTGCATCGGGAAGCCCCGTGACTCATCTGCTAGCTTTGCTTTCGCTTGTTCATTATAATCTGTGTCCTCATTACAATGCTATGTCCGATAAATTGTCTATCATCTTTGACAGAAGTGGTTTTGTTTCTTCCCAGCCTTGAATTTGAAAGCGAGCTGGCTTGCCTAGGACAGACCCCCAGAATTAAAACAGAGGACCAGGGCAGCATGGGATTTGGGCCTGAGAGACTACTTCCAGGTTTTGGGGGGCTCTTGAGTAAGGCGCTCTGAATAAGCTCCCCGAGAGATGAAGGCCACCTTCTCATCACCATGGTCCCCAGTTCGTTTGCTGCTTATCCCCTTCTCATCATGGCTGCCACTTGCTGCCACAATAGTCAGCGAGCCGGTGAGCAAGAAGGTGCTGGCATTTGCTGCTCCTCCGCATCAGCGCTGGCCTTGGCTAAGCCAGAGCAAGATCATATAAGCAAGGAGGGTGCACTGGTGAAGAGGACCAGTCGGGCCCGGGGCCCCTTGCCAGTCGGGCCCCGCTGGGTTGTGTGCTCTTGGCCAGGGCCCCAGACATACCTACCCTTTACACCAGCCTTGCTGAAGGCCATGATAGCCTAACTTCTCTGACATGACGGGACCTTCCCCCAGGGATTAGATGACTGTGGGAAGGCGTTAAGCCCTGTTCCAGTCGCTTATAGATACCCTGGCTGACTTTCCCAGAGCACAGACACAGGATGGCACCTGCATCTCATTTGCACTGGAACTAGGTAGGTATTGTATTTGCATTCGTTTTTCAGCCCCCAAATCACGAAGTTTGTTTGTTTGATTATTCTAGGCTTTGTTGCAATAACTAAGGAAAAAGAATGCATGGATTTTTAAAAATCTGTTCCACCTCAGATTTGCTTGCTGTCGGGTATCTTCGATTCCATTATTCACTCATGGCAGAACTGGGTCTTTTTTCGTGACATACAAGAATTTCGTTATGCGTGTGCAACTATACCTTAGCAGCAAGTGCTGCAGCATTCACCCCCCCCCCCACTCCTCCCGAAATGGGAAAAATGGTCCACAAGTTTGTGAAATGTGCACAGCACAGAAAAGCGGGTCAGATTCACAGCAATTTGGGCTCGCTCGAATCTGCCGCAGTTTCTTCTGACAATCCTAGAAGGAGTGTTAATGCAGCCACAGGGAGGGACAAAAGCAAGAGCCATAAACGTACGTGTGTGTGTGTGTGTGTAGGGGGGGGGAATGCCATCTGCAAGTGGGAATTGTCAAAAGTTGCTGTGCTTGCTACAATGCAAGGTTCCAGTCACTCCATTCTGCCCCCCCCCCCCGGCCCCCAGCAGTCAACCTTCCACTGCCACCAGGCACACACAGTTCTTACTGGACTTTTGGGGGCACTCCAGCTTATGTTTTGTTTAACCTCATTTAGGTGGTACCATTTTTGGCTACATGAGTAGCCAGAATATTGCAAATTAAGGCGATTACAGAAGCAGATTGCTATTCATGTTGAGATTCCCAGTGAGCTTTTCCTGGTGAAGGAAAGCTGAATGAGAACCAACATAAATTAAAAGGGGATGATATATATATCTATATCATCTCCTCTCCTCTCCTCTTCTCTCCCCCTCTTCCCCTTTCTTTTCATGAAAAATGTGACTGATCCCCTGCCACAGCTGGGGAATTAATGGCCACTGCTTTTATTTTTAAATCAAGCCTTTGAATGACAGACTGGATGCACAACCTGTTGTAAACCTTGAAATAATTGGGTGGCATGAACACGAAATGACTCGAGAAAGTTGATCGCATTCTAGTTGGGCAGAGAGAAGATCACACCGGGTGATTATGTTAAATCTACAGAAGCCAAACCAGTAGGATTCACACTGTCCGGATAAATCAAGAAACTCTCCACCCAGTTTAGTGTACTGAGCATCCAGCAAGGCACGAGGCCGGATTTCCTGCTTTGTGTCCTTTTCAATCTCCCCCTTCCCTGCCACCCCTGCCTTTCCCAAGGGGTGGGGCTTCAGGGAGGGGGAGGAGCCTTGGAGGGTCCTAAGAAGAGGCCAGTTGTGGGGGGAGAACATCTGGCCCATGGGGCAGGAATTACCCACCACTGCTTTATCTAGAAGTAAATCCCACTGAAATGAATTGGACCTGTAAGTAGACATGGATGGTGGAGGAAGTGGAAGTTCTACACTAGAATTGTTGACTGGTGTTGTCATGCCTGGTTTTCTGGCACATGCATCCCAAACCATCCTCCTCATGCCCTTTCTGTCTTTTTCTGTCATATTCCAGATTTTTTGTGACTCATTATCTCATGACATTTTATATGTTGCATTTTTTCTGTAGCATTTATTTCAGTATGTGCTGAAATATTTTATTTTATTTAAAACAACACAACAATATTTGCTAACATGCACCTGTGGAAGGATGACTCTGTAAATGAGAGCTGGGTGAAGAGCAATATAGGGCTACTCATAGACTTGTCTTACTCAGAAGTAAATCACATTGCCTGTTGGCTTACTCGCAAAAATCAACATGGAGGAAAGGGCCTATTCTTAGTTTCCAGAAGGAGCTGTAAATTAAAACAAGGGGAAAAGCCCTCTGCTCCTCCATGTCAGTGATCATGCGCACAAGGGATTTAGAAAAAGAAAAAGGAATTTAAAGGGCCAATTCCTGGCATACATCTTCCAACACCACCTCCTACTTTTGCAATGGCATGTTTGAAACACAAGATCACATTTTCAGCATAGTAGAAACTGGGCAGGAGTCATTCACCCCAACAGTGGTAAACATGTTCTCCATACAATACAGGGACACCACGATCTGATGAACAGAAGCAGCTCTGGTGCAGATCCCTCAGTGGATAGGAAGCTGTCCGGGGTTTGCTTCTCCCCTCTCCCTCTGCCCACTGGTCCATTCATTATTTTTAGCGATCTGCTATTTTGAAAAGCAAGATAATCCAGATAAATGCACGGTTTGTTGACAGGTATACTAAAGAAATGTTGCATTTCTGTGAGCTCTGACACACCACAGGGAAGAAGATTCCTCCTTCGGGGATGGATAGAAATACAAAAGATTTTAGCTGTATGGAAGCTCAAATTGAATAAATTAAGACATTAGCTGTTTCTGTGGAATAGTATGACACCCAGAGAAGAGGGAACTGTGGCAACATGTGTGCAACCCTATGCAATTTAGACACAAAACAGCCCTCCCAGCATGCTCCAGGAACTGAAGGACTTCATTCTGCATAAGCGCGCAGAGGGCTGCACCTTAAATGACTACTTTAGAGCCAGCAGCAAAATGCACTCTAAGAAAGCATGAAACTCCCGAAGCTGCCCAGCCATTTTCTGCAGAGCCTCCCCCCCCCGCCCCCCCAATCTGACAGGCCCCACAAGGAGTGCTTGAAAGTGCTCCATGTGTTTGGGCAGTAGAGGTGGGGGCTGATTTATTTCATGTGTTGAGGGCTATTTCAATTTTAATTTTTATTGAAGGCAGTGGCCTTCAAGCATTCAGAGGGGTCTCGGGGCAGGAGGAGGAGCGGGATGGCCTCTACGCCTTTCACTCTTGGTTGCTGGCCTGGAATAACACAGGTGGAAAGGGCCTGGGGGTAGATTTTGGCTGGACATTAGAAGACCTGTCTAAACAGAAGCAGAAGTGCTGATGGACTTGCCTTCCTACACAGAAGCTGGATGCTGATCTGCTAGGGATGCTGATCTGGCTTTGAACCAGGGGTTGGACCTGATGGCCTCCAAGATCCCTTCCAGCCCTAATATGCTATGATTCTCTCCATGACCTGGAAAAATGTTTGTATTACTCTGTGTCGGCGTATGTATGTGCTCATTTTATCTATAATTAACCAACAAGTTATTTCTGAGAGATGAGGAAGCTCTTTCTTGGTTATCACAACTTAGGGTCAGAAGCTCTTGTTTGGAGAAATACCATTTGAGTCATTCATCATTCATTCATATGTACTATGTCTGGGCTCCTCTCCAAATGCTGGAGAAGCACTTGACAGAATGAGGAATTAGCACCAAAAGGAGAGTGTGCTCAGCCCTTGCCTTCCTTGGGGCTAATCAAGCTGATCTCTTGAACTTTAAATGAATGAGCACTTGAGTTCTAGGTAGTCTTCCCTGTCACTTCTCTCTGCTCACATTGTTAGGATCTGAAGCAACCTGGTCATGTGTTTTGTTTTAAACTTGCTTGTCTATGGGACAAACATGTCACCAGCAAATAAATGTTAACTGAACCCCCCCCTTTTTTTTTCATTTATTTATTCATTTATTTACAGTATTTTTATCCCGTCCTTAACAAATATCTCAGGACAGCTTACAACATAGTTAAACATAACAATAAATAAACACAACAAATACAACAAGCATAATAAAATAAAATAAGTGAAAAATGACTAAGCATGACCATTAAAAACTAGTTAAAATATTTAAATATTAAAATACCAGGCAAATAAAGAGGTTTTTACCTGGTGCCGAAAAGAATATAACATTGGTGCAATTTTAAATGAAAAGCAACATTGATTTTGCGATTTTGAGCAGAAGGGAGTCAGGGGCCTGGAGGTGGAATGTACCACTGGCCATTTTCTGTTGGGGAGCGCTCCCCCAGGGCCTTTCAGATGCGGAGGCTGGCACTCCTCTGGCAGTGCAGTTTCTACCCCACCGCAGTGTTGATCCTGAGCTCTTAAGGAGCTGACCAGGGTGTTCAACCTACTTGCGGGGTAGGGTTTAGCCCCCTGAATAGCACTCAAAGTAAAAGCTGCAGTGGATGAGGAGCCCCACTAGAAGAGGAGTTACCCAGCTCCCTTGGTTTTGCTCACATAACATTCATATGGAACACCTTGGGGGAAGGAGGGATCTGTGTGTGAGTTCCTTAATGCGGACGGGATGGGTGGGGTGAGGGTCAAGCACTCGCTTTTCCCAGCAGTGTTCTGCTTCAAACTGCAGCCTTGGGGGGGGGGGGGGCAGGGAGGCCTTCTTGAGCTCCTGTTGTGGGCAGCAGGGCAGAAGCGGTGGGTTGGGGTGGGATCGCGATGCAATTCGCCACTCCTCTGGATCTGCCGCTTGATGCAGTCGCCCCACCTGCTTCATTGGCAGAGCCAGTCCTGCTGGAAGTCTTGATTCCTCTCCTCTCCCCTTCATGTATGTGGTATAATTTTTGTATGCCTGCAGGCAAGAACACTCTTGTTATACGGATTGTATTAACCCATCTGTGACTCATATTAGTCGAAAAGAGAAATTTTATAACCCCAGAAATAAAGATCCTACTGTGATACTCAGATTCCAGGGGGAAAAAAAAGGATGAATCAGATCCCTTTTCAGTTTCGCACAGCCTTGCTTTAAACATGGTCAAGACACTTGACTTCACTTAGAACTATATTGATGGACCAAACTCCAAAAGTGTTGCCGAGTTTTCAGAACACTTTGATATGCAGCGCAACAAACAGAATTCTAGAGTCCTTTAGCGCAGCTTCCAGATGTTTTGTTTTCCTGTGATATGTAGGGGTTCAATGCAACACGGAGATAGATTGGAGCTTCAGGGGGACCAGTCAGTCAGACAGGAAATATCCCTCAGAATCAAAGCAGAGAAGCTTAATCTCACATTTTGTGAGTACTGATAGCAAAATCTGTAAAGCCACAGTTTTGAGCTTTTACAGATGGTAGGAGAGTCCTGTAGCGCAGGGAGCCCAGCTCCAGGGCTGGGTTATTTTTCCTTCTGTTTTTCAGAGCACAAGCAATGGCACCTTCTACCAGAGAGTAAATGGCAGATTCACTTTGCTCTGGTAGGTGAGCGAGGCTTTCAAATTATACTATTATTCATGAGAAATTAAGCACAGAAGTCAGAGAATGAGGAGAAGAGTCAAGTGGAAGCTGGATCCTTTCCTTTCCTGGCATTCCTACTTCATGCTGGCAATTAAAATGGTAACACTTGTTCCAAGCACTGCTTACTTTTCTAATTAAAAGCTAAAGTTTGCATCTCCACTGGGTGCAGATCTTTTTCTGAAGCACGTGGTGTTTAACCAGTGGAATGCCTGCAGTCAGAAATAAGCGCCACCGAGTTCATCATTCGATTGGACTGTCTGTGTTTCACGACGCTGCTTTATTCAGACTGCTGGACTCTTTGAGAAGAAGAAATAGTAGGAAAGAATCGTGCGTGTGTAAATCCTGATGAATTAACCATGGATTTTCCTTAGGGAAGGAAGTGGTTGGGGCAGGACTGTCATGATGAGAGTCTGCAATTCAGAATGTATTGCTACACCACTGTAGTGTTTTATGTCACAGAGAACTTCACATACGGATACCACTGAGTTCATTGTCTTCAGGAAGGGATGGATCAGCTTGTGACTTTCGGTCTCTCTTAGTTTCTCATTTTCCCCTTCTTAAATTGAACTGAATTGAACTTGTGTATCTCCTAATGCATACATTTTATAAGCCTTTCTTCTAACGTGGGAAGTTCTCCCCCCTCCCTTTGCGGTTGTGTCCCATGAACTTACCATATTTTTTGCTCTATAAGACTCACTTTTCCCCCCCTCAAAAGTAAGGGGAAATGTCTGTGCGTCTTATAGAGCGAATATGTGTGTGCAGTAAGTCTGTCAGATGTGTAGCCCATGGGCAAGTGATGGGGAACTTGCCTGTGATGATGTGCCCATTTCATTCAGAATATTTTTTTTCTTGTTTTCCTCCTCTAAAAACTAGGTGCGTCTTATGGTCAGGCGCGTCTTATACAGTGAAAAATATGGTAATTGTGAAGGGTTTTTTTCAGTGGCCGGTTTGGCTTGTTTGCACTGTCTGGCTTTTATGGTGGAGCTTTTAACCAGTGTGTTGACCCTTTTGTGTCTAATTATATCTTGTATCTCTGTGACTGAGTTCTCCCTAGAGATGTTACTACAGGGCTGTCAAGCTTTAAAATTTACCATCACAGTGAGGACTATATGTGTCACTTAATTCACTTCAAATGTAGGTCATCTCTTGCTCTACTTTGTATACAACTATATATATATATATTTTTCCCCCACATAAAGTGTGCAGAAACTTCTGTAGCCTCAAAATGACTTAAGAGTCACGATCATCATGGTTACCTTAATATTTGTTGACGTGCAATACCTTATGTCTCCACTGACCTTTAACTGGGGAATTTCTAAAGTAGCTTCTCCAACCATTGAGCACTCTAGTTCAGCTTGCCAAGTCACTTGGATTATGGTGTTTGCACTCAGTTGTTTGCTGTGAAAAGGGAGGTAGGAAAGGGGGCTTGGCTAGGCAAGACAAGCTCGTCTCTGCCTTGCACTGCTCGCTTTTTCCTGTTCTGTTGGAGGGAAGGCTGCTCAGCAGTGATGGGAAAGGGGACCTGGGCTGGGCTGGGATGTGTTGCCTTCCCTGGGCTGCCCTGTGTGAAAACAGGTGCGTTGATTTGCATATGCTAATTTGCACATGTTCTAAAGTCTCTGTGTGTCTTTAAATGTCCGTGTCCCCAAAGGTCACCTCCATTTGTAAAAAGGGGGGTTCTGTTGGAGGAGAGGAGGCATTTAATTTCAGAAGAAGAGCTCGGGCAGAAAGATGCAAGGGGGTGAACAGCAGGAGGTGAAGCACTGGAGGGCCCAAAGTCGGCTCCTCTGGGGAGAGCAGAGGCCACAGGATCATCAGGGCCCCATGACATCCCTTCAGCAAGCATCCCTGGGCAGCAGGGATGTGGGGCAGGGGCCTCCCTGAGATTCAGGGCTCTGAGGGCAAGGTCTGGGGCTCCAGCCTTGGTGGGACACCTCCTTAAGACCGAACCCTGTGGGGCAGGGGAGGCAAACGAAGGGGAAGCAACAGCAGCGAGGAGGAGGAGGAGGAGGAGGCAGCCCCACGCAGGATGGTCTGTGGAGCGGCTCCCTCTTGTGGCGCCTGTGCCTGGTGCCTCTGCTGCTGCCATGCCGAGTCCACTGCATGGGCGGCACTGGCCAAGGGAGGCGCTTGCATGGTCCCCCAAGAGCTGGACTGGGAAGCTCCAAGGCGTGGGCTGGAAGAGGCCAGCCTGATCTCCCCGTCCAGCGTCACCTCTTGCCAGCTCCACCTGGACTGGAGTGCAGCCCTTGCGCTGATCGAGCCTGAGGGCCATGCTCCCCCCCAGGTCCTCCGTGCAGTGCCTCGCCTTGGAGTTGCGTTCTGGTGATGCGCAGGCGCATGGTCTCAGCTGTGACCAGGTCTCAGCAGGTGGCCAGCAGGCAACTCACTTTACCCTGCAACCTTCTCCCACAGGAGCTGCAGTGCCATGTATGGAAAGGGCTGGCTGGTCTCCTAGCTTTCTCCTTTGACTAAGCCACGCATGTGAAAACCTTTCTCGGAACAGCTCTGCCGCTTTTCTCAATACCTTAATTCTGCTGCCACTCCCAAATCGTTTTGTTTCCAAGATCTGGCTCTAACTGTTACCTCTGATACAATTTGATTTGTATCCTATTTTTATGTCCACTGTTATGAGACACTTCCAGGAGAGGAGAAGGCTTGGCAAGTTAGTAGCTGACACGGATTCAAAATGAAGGCATTTAGTGTGGCCCAGGGTTCCCCGTGAGCTCGTTCAGCAGAATATTTCTTGAGCCTGGCCAGAAAGCAGGCTGATTTTTTATCAGAACGAGAGTTCTGAGAACAGAGCTCCCAGTGACAGCCTGAAAACAAGTGGCACCAGAAAAGCATCTGTCAAACAATGCATTAAATAAACATGTGACAAAACTCCCAGGGTTCCTGGTTTCTGTGGAGCAAGGCATGCCGTCTGTCTCTTGCTTTCTGTGCCTCTCAAGAGAGAAAGTTGCTGCAGCGTCAACCGAGCAAGAGAGCGCTCTGTCCCGACGGGATGTTCAGCAATAAAACAAGGACAAATTGGGATCCTGTTTGAAGAGAGGGGCAGCAGAAGCAGGTGTATTAGTGACAGTCCGTCCCATGCAGGGCTCCGAGAAGAGACCAATTGTTGTTCTTCTTGAGCATGAAAAAGGGAAAGGCACAAATGGCCACCATGCTTAAATTAGATTCCATGTAGGGTGGCCCTTTATGAATTGTCGAGAAGAAGAGAAGCCTCAGCAAACAAGGGGCCCAAAGATGGCAGCCTGCCTAAAACTGGGACATGCCAATCTGCAGAGAGAGATGCAAATGTAGAAATGTAGAAATGTATATTTCTATGTGCTTTAAATAGAAATGCAGAACTTCTTTTCCATAGTGTGGAAGACTCTGACCAGCTCTTCAGTTTGCTGTTCGGCTGAAGAGTGATGGTTTTTATGGTTCTTTAAGCAGGACTTGGGCCAACAACCCTTGAAGCAGAGAGTGTTTTTCTGTTGGAAAGGATAGAAACTGCTTCTTCACTTCGTCACTTCTGTTTTTCATCTTCCCTCCCCTTTCCTTTTTCCTCGTGTGTCATGACTTGACTCCTAGATTGTAAGCTTGAGCAAGGACTGTCTTACTCCTGATATATTTGAAAGCAATTCCAGGAGCCTTTTTGGCTAAACAGTGTGGTAAAGATTCTTTAAAAACAAGCAAAGAAAAAGATAAGGCAATCACACAATGTTCAGTGTTCTAAGCCTGCAGTTCTAAGGACACATATCGGAAACTGGGGATGTGGAAGCATGCTCCGAGGTCCCCTGGGCCGACAGACAGACGGAGGCTGTGTGATCTTTTGGCTAATTCTCTGGGGCTTCAGCTCTGCCTCAGGCCAGTTTCCTGCCTGTGATTTCTATATTCATGGACCAAAATTCTTTACACAGCAGGTCCAAATTAGCTGGTACCTCATATACCAGTTGAGGTATTACAGGTATATACATGTAATGAAGCCAGGACTGTTCTGGTTGTGTTGCTAAGTGCATTAAGGAGGTGGCAATGTTGAACACTGAGGAGGATTCGGTGCTAAAGCTCCCCCACCCCCCAACGCACATGGTCACATATATCAATTAAAAAATGTGCTCCCAAGCTACTCCCCCCCCCCACACGCACACACTATGGGAGAAAAAGCAAAAGTGAGTTTTCTTCTGCTTCAAATGGCAGCCCCCAAGATGACTGAAATTTGTTTTAGAAAGGAGGGGCAGCCTGATAGTTCTATCAAACTTGTTACAGATTCATTTGTTATGAAAATGAAGCGATGCCCCACTATATCAGTCCCTGAGCTCTGCCCTATGTGCATTGCATTTTAGGTATGCAATTGAGTGGGACAGGGAGTATCCCCCTGCCCCAAGGAGTATGCTGTCTAATTTGTTTACATTCCTCCTTTGGGAGTGCAAAATAGCTTATGCAGAAGATCAACATGCATGCATAGGATCACCATGAGGCAACTCTGAGATGTGCCAGCTCATCAGGATCCTTGCCAACGCCCAGCTGGCGATGTCACAGGAATGTGGCCCTTGAGTCCTTGCTGAAATTGGGATTCAGACTCCAGGCAGAAAATTCCCCACCCCTGGTCTAGACCAAGTAAAAGAGAGACACTGTCAAAAGCCAAATGCGTGGTTCCAGACACAGCCTCACTCGTTAAGTATGTTATGGCTGCAAAATGAATAAAAGTTGCATCCCGAGGCAGCTCCTCCACGGCTCCCTCTGCTAAGTGCCCCAAGGTGCCACTCAAGCACACTGCTTCACGGGCCTCATTTCTATCACACCTGGAGATTTCCAAGCACTTTGCAAAGAACAGGTAGGCATTTAGATCCTTTCAGTAACACCGGGCGGCCCGAAAAGGCCCTACAGGTGTAACTCTTTGCAAGAATTAAAATCTAATTGCCATTAGAATGGGAGGGCATTTAAACAATCTGGGATGACAACTGTCATTCCTCCTCTCTCTCACATTTGTGAGTGCTGTCATGGATGCAAGCTCAAGAAGGGATGTTGGAAGGTCGTTCCAGCCGGTCTACTACGATCAATCACTTCTGAGAGAGATGGTGTGACACGGAGCTGCCGTTTCGGGACAAGGCTCCTTTAAGGCCTTTGATGTGCTGGAACTGATAAGGTTCCGCCAGCTCCCTTGACAGGGACTAGTCTGATGCTTGGCTGCATTTAGAGCCTTACAAGTCACTACTGTGTTTATGTGTCTAGGGGGGTTATGATTTTTGGGGGAGGTAATCCTGAGAGAGAGGATACTGGAATGATGAGGACTGAATTTGCAAAATGTCTAGAAAGTGGGTGGACAGAAAGGGTATGTGTATGATGTTTAGCATAATGAGGTGACCGTGTGTGTGTGTGTGTGTGTGTGTTTTCAGGGGGTGTTGGGAAGAAGTGATCCAGAGAGAAATGAATGACTTGGGCAGGAAGATTTTGTGTGTTGAGGCTGTCTTCCAGCAGTTGCTGGTGGTTGTAATGCCATTTGGCTGGTCGTATCTACTACAGGTCCTAGATACAACTTTAAGGAGCTATTAATGGTGCTAAAGCCATGAGGAAAAGGTTCAGGGCCATGGGCAGCCCCCTAAAAAGCGGGTGCCTCATTCTTAGCCTAGTATTTTAGCCACCTCACTGAGGAAGCGCTTAATATTTCCTTAATATACCAGATATATAGCTTGCCCCCCCCCCTCTCTCCAAGGATATACTTCTACTTTAATTATTTTCAGAAGGGATGCTGAGAGGAACGAAACAATGGCTGAGCTCTCTTGACCCCAGCACCTCTGCAGGATGCACCTCGTAGATCATTTGTGGGCTCAGCTGTCGGAAGCATTTTTCATATCCCGAGTCGTGAACTGCGCTCCAGACGGGTGACTGATGATGTGCTTTAATTGGCTCATGCCTGACACACAGAAGACCTCTGTCAGTTCACTGTGTCATGGAGAGATCCGGAAAGGGAGTGCAGAGATACAGATATTTCTGGGGCTACAACAGGGACTGACAAATAGAATAAGGCACCAAAGCTTTGTAGGATCAGTGCCCTACAAAGCACTTGCTTTTTCCACCAGGTTGCCACAGTGGAGAGAACCAACTGAGGCATCGTTGAAATACTTCCAGAAGCGCAAGTAAGGTAGCTACCAAAAGACATTCAGAGGAAGACGCACATTGCGAGACTGCAAGAGAATGATCTCTGTTATGCACACCAAAAAGCTAGCACTGCTTTATTCATTTCTTTAAGAGACTGCCAAGCTGCCTGTCACAATATAAGCACATTTTCAGTGTTGGCAGGGTCAGGAGAGAAGCGTGGTGCCATCAGATGAGAGAGCTTCCTTCCCTTCCCTTCCCTTTCCCAAGGCCTTGTGCTGCATTCCCAAGTCTCTTCCAAGTGGTTAGTGACTTCCTGATGTATTCCGCCTGCCATGGAATAAAGCGCATCATTTGCCTAATTAACAATCGCAGCACTAGCTGCAGGTCAGTTAAACCCTGCTGGTGAGGCCAGGGTGGTCGTGTGTCCTGCTTTGCACAGGACAGTCCTCCATTAGACGTGTTCTCCATTTAGCGTCTGGTTTATAGATGAAGAACCACAAGGAGGAAGAGCAGAGAAGGGCCTTGAAGTTGTCCATCCACATGAGCACCTGGACAGGTGGGCAGGCATGCTGGGGACACTGTCTTCCTCACCGCGGTGAGATTTATTGTGTTTCTTCTTAAATTCTAATCAGTGTTTTCAAGTTTGCATCTCTCTATATTAGGTTAGGACGTGCAATTGTTATGCAAATCTCTGCCCACTGCTTTTGGGTGACGCATTGCTTCTTTTTCTGGCGACCCTCCTCAGAGAGGCTGTTGCATTTGCAGTACTAGAAGCGGGGCTTCTCATGATGGTTCCTTCCAATGCAGCACCTGCCGCACTGGCAGTATGTGTCAGGTGGTACGAGGACTGCCCTTTCGGTGCCCTTTTAGGAATGCCGTGCTCTGTTTGGGCCGTGTGAGCTCTCCTTGCACCAGCTTTTTGCCCCGCAATCTTGCACCATGCCAAGGCGCACCATCATGCCCCTGCCATAACCCCTTCTTCTGACCAAATGAAAGACAGAAGTTGTTTCATTCCCCCCTTTTTCTTTTCTTCATGTTTCTATACCGCTCAATAGTCAGAGCTCTGGTGGTTCACAAAGGCAAAAACCTGAAAAACAAATTGTAAAAATAAAATCTATGCAACTTATAGACACACGAGACTTGGAAAGATGCAGATGGACCTAAAAAGCATTTTAAACCAGCCACAAGAAAAATATTTCACTGATTCCATTTCGTCCGTCACGGAACCCTGTCATTCATTCCATTCATCAGCCACTCTGTGGCTTCCAGCATCTGTTCATTTTAAGGCTGTCAAGTTACAAATAGGCGACGTGTGTCTCTTTTAATGAATGGATAAAGTAGCTGATGAGAATGCTGCCAACTGTGGCTGGTGGCAACCTTTTAGACATCCTTCCCTTCCACCTGCAGTGGCAAAAGAGCCTTTGTCTTAAGCAGGTGGGAGAGAATAGCAGATGAACTGACCTCCAGAGGAATGGGGGAGAAGCCCTGGCTACCTCATTCTGCATATTTGCAACCCCCCGCCCCCCAGGTGACAACCTGGCATCCCTCCATGGATTTATAGTGGTAGCTGACACTTTTCTGTTTTTCTGTGATCACTCCTTCTACTAGTGAACCTTGATGATGATAGAGTTGACCAAAAAGTCCGTGTCCTGCTGTGCATGTGCCCAAAATACACAACAGGGGATGGCTTTCTTTTAAAGGATTTATTCTTGAATAACCGTCCAGCAACAGATCATACCAGATGGCACACCTGAGCAGTCCTCAGTTGGCCCTTTTATACATAGATCATTAACAGGTTATATGTAACACAGTTGACATGTTCCAGTAGGTTATGGAAGCAAAGAGTTGCAGTGGTGTGATGCTCTGAAGGAGCAGAAGATGCTCTGAAGGAGGGGAAGGATGGGGCGCTTTTGCCTAGAAGAGAAGGCTGGGCTGGGCTGGTGTGAATTGCTCGTCCTTTGAGCTGCTGCTGTCTATTGAGTCACAACTCGCTTTGTCTGGACTGGTGCCTGGTCAGTGGCAGCTGCCTTTCAAGGATGCGCACACCCAGTAGTAGTGTGGGAGCGCCCATGACCACCCTTGGCAACCGGTTCCACTGCAGCATTGCTCTGAGAGTTAGGAAGTTTTTCCTGGTCTCCAGCCTCAGTCTTGTCTGCTGTGGTTTAAGTTCCTTGGTCTGTGTCCTGCCCTTGGGGATGAGTGAAAAGAGGTCTTTTCCTTCCTCTTTGTGACAACTTTTGATCTACTTGTAGAAGGCTATCATATCCCCTTATAGTCTTCTCAAGGCTGAGCATGCCCAGCTCCCTCAACCTTTCGTCACTGGGCTAAGTTTCCAGACACTGGATAATCTTTGTCGCTCTCTTCCGAACCCTTTCTAGTTTTTCTGCATCTTTTTAAAACCCGTGTGCCCAGAAATGAACACAGTATTCCAGGTGAGGCCTGTCTAGTACAGAGTAAAGGGGGACTACTACCTCCCTAGTTTTGGAAGTGATGCTTTTATTTATGCACCCCAAAATAATATTTCCCCTTTTGCGGCTGTGTCACAATACTGGCTCATTCAGCTTGTTGTCTACTACAACTCCAAGGTCTTTTTCTTGTTGAGCCACGTATTCCCCATCTTGTATCAACTCATTTGCACTTCCTCCTTGGTGGCATTTGAATTTCATTCTGTTTCTTTCCATCAAGTGTTCTAGCTTGTCTAGGACACCCTGAATCTTCTTTTTGTCTTCTGAGGTATTAACTATTCCACCCACTTTTGTGCAAATTTAAGTATTATTCCATGGGCTTCCTCATTTAGAGCATTAATAAAGATGTTGAAGAGCACCAGTACCAGGGCTGTGGACATAGGAACATTTTGTTTCAGATTACAAATTACTTAACAATGCTAGCTGGAGGAATTGCAGTCCTTTTTCTGTCAAAATTTGCACAGAATTGTGCTTTTTTCAAAATGTACAACCTACTTGAAATGTGCAACTTGAATCGCTCACATTTTCGGCTGTAGGGAAACTTTCACAAATTTGGGGGTGGCGGTTTGGCAGACGTTTCACGTTTGATAGCTGTTGTTTGGGGTAATTCTCCCCTTCATCCAAAACAAGCAGAACTTTCAAACATGAGTACAAATTAGAGAAACAAGCAATTTGCTTATTTTCCCTTCTCCATTATTCTTCTTGCAATGTGTGGAAGGGCAGTCAGAAAAGTCCATGCAGGGATTGTCTGCATCATCCGTTCTGATTTCTAGTGTACAAGAAATGAGTTTCTTTTCGAGCTCGCCGTGCATGAGGAAGGTTCTGTTCAACATTCACCGGCCATCTCTAACCCTTGCATATTATCTGCGTCAGCATCTCCCTGTTTCTCTTTTCCCCAAAGCTGAAGCAGTCTTTTCTTCCTCCCCCATATTCCCTGGTATGGCAAGATGCATCCTATGCTTCAGTGGTTTCCGTGGCAACTCTCTTCCCCCTTGCCCACTCAGATGCTGCCTTTAGAATAAAAACTTCAGCCACTTGTCTTTGATGGGCTACAACCCCCCCCCCCCATAATTAGGCAAGCCTAACGATGCTTCAGGATTTTGTTTGGTCTAGATTTTAAGAAAACTGGCCTAATTTGAGGATAAATAATTCAAGGCACAAATCAGAAAATAATTTCAGCTCATTTTTCATCAGGATTTATCCAGTTTGTGTATCACAAATTGAAAACGTTGTGATTAAAATCTGTACATTGTTGAGCAAGCCATGTGATTTTAGGACCAAAGCAACCCCCAAAATGTTCAACAGCAAGTGTATTTTTGAAAACTGTGCTCAGTGAATGGTAGGAATGCACAGAATACACAAAATATGCAACCCCCCCCCCCGCAACAACCCCTATCCATACTTTGTCAAAAGAAATGAAATTTGGAAAATTTCAATGATTCGAATTTCCACTTGTACATGCATCCCTAATTAAGAGCACTTCCTGGACCAATACCTTGATTGGAATGGATTGTGTGCACCTCAAAATGTTGTTTTGCAGTTCTCAGCTCAAAGAATCTAAACAAAAGCACATCCTTCTCAGGAGGATGCATGGTACACTGTGTTTTTGGGAGAAAATCAATTAAAATGCTTGTTAGAGGAAGATGGATACAAAGTCCATATTTAAATGATGAATTGCGTGCTTAACGATGCAGAAGTTGAATGGAAAAGAGTGATGACCGAACACATGTGCAACTAACACGAACTGGCAATAGACTGATCTATCCAATCCAAGAGAAAGCTTAGCTTCTCTCCAGGCTCATTCTAGGGTTGAGGTGCCTTCGGCAAGGTGCATCCTGGTAGGCCCTGCCTAGTTTACCTGGCAATAGAGGAAGCCAACAACACCTGGACCAGCTTAATTCCACTCTGGGGCAATGTGGGATGCTTTGTTTGAATGAGGTTTCCTATCTGTAACGTGTATCCGATGGTCCTGGTGGGGGGCAGAGCATTTTAAACAATTATTTTAATTGCATGTGTAGGGGTTTTTGTTGTATTTTAGAGTGAAAATGTTTTTAAAAAAGCAAATGTGTGGGGCTTGATTTGGCCTTAGCATGTTTGCATATACATTAAGGAGACTGGAGAGCTTTATTATACATATTATGGTTATGAAGTAGACATAAAGTCCATCAAAACTGTATCCTAATCTCTGGTGCTGCTTTTGCTTTTGCTTATGTGAAACTTTGGAAAATGGTTCCAAATACATCTTCCCTTGAACTAGCATGCTGTATAAGGAATAAGCAGCTTTTGCTAAGAAGGTGGGAGGTGTAGCTATTCTAGGAGAACTGATGCAGGATGGATAGAAGGCCAGGCTGCCATGACAGTTGACCAAGAAACATGCTTATAAGGTAGATGCAAACTTGAATCGCCACAGAGTCAGTGCCACTGCAGAGAAAGATTCTGCCTCATGTGGCCATACCCACTGTCCCTTCTTTGTTGCTGTTGAACTGTGGGTTATGAGTTTTCTGAACCCTGCTGTGCTAATAAGCCATAGCTTGTTAATCATGCACAAGCTATAAAGAAACCCATGGTTTGTTGATGCATTGTAAACTGGTGATTGCTCATCATGGTTTGTTATCTCAGCTGGGTACAGACAACATAACCCACATTTCAACAGCCCATGGTTTGATGGCAAACCACACTCTACCTATACTCAGTACTTGATTGAAGGTTACATGCTTTTTGAACCCAGTCATTTTCTCCAAGTTGTGTGTGTGTGTGAAGTTAAAATAATAAATGTTATGCAAGCCCATGTCCTTTTCTTTCTGATGATCTGTTAGTGGTCACCCAAAAGCAGGACCTCCAAAGAAGATTTTAATGTATGAAATTCATTTTCTGGTTTACTGTACTGGTTACTACATCTCTGTCTCTAGGAAGAGCTATAGCAATAATTATGCCACACACTTCCTATCCAGCCCCCTCTTTAATAGCTGAATTCTCTTCAATTTCATTCATTGATTTACTGCTATATTTGCTATTTGTCAAAATTCAATTTAAAATATTGATCTAAGAAAAAGCTTACAGGACGGTCAGAATACACTTTACCCTTTTTGAAACCTGAATAACTCAGGGTAACCTTTATTGCAGATTTTGATGTATTTAATGATCAGATTCTTATCAAAGACAATGCTCAATTTCCATTTGCACAAATGCAGACTCAGCACCCAAGGGAAAGATAATTAGAGCTGATAGAGCTGAAAACCATCTTCAAATGGTTTTTCCCCTTCTCAGCTGGTTTACACTTGACAATTTTTATTCTGCAGAAAACATTTTTCCTGAGTCAAGGATCTGGCTCAAAGAGAGGCACAGAACTTGCCTGCTTAGTACCTTCGGTCACTTTGTAAGCTCAGTCTCTTGAATCGCATGACATTAAGTTGGATTGATTAAGTAAGCTCGAAGTCTGGAATCAGTTCTTGTTTTGCTGTTTGCTTTTTTCTCCTCTCTTTTTTCTTTGTATTCTGGCCATTTTTACCAAGCTTGGCAGGTTAAAGTTGCTGAGAGTACAATCTTTAAAGCCCTAGTGCATTAAATGAGTAGAGTTTGCAATCTAACAATTAACTAGATGTCATTAGATGGAACAAATTTCCCAGGAGAGACACGGAGGCAAAACAACAGTCATCACCCACTCACCTGAATGTGAAGATTTATATGCCCTCAGTCCTGCTTGGATATCCTTTGGAACATGAAATAGTTATTAGGTATCCGTATTCAAGGAGAATCTTTCCTTTCCGGTGGCCAGGGCTTGAGGCAGAGGTGCAGGACTGCTTTCAGTGGAATGAGTCCATGGGCCCTGGAGTGCCACAGGCTGGCTCACCAGATTTTAAGAAATTAAAGCAATAGTCATTTTATTTCTTAGATTTTTCGGTGACCCAACAACCTAGGTTCTCTGCATGGCGTGCATTTAGGAGAGTCAGACAAAGACAAGTTTAAAAACATGTCAAACAGTCAAATCCAGTAAAACACAAACTAATCCCAGTGGTGAATCTGGAACTAATAGAGGAATAGAATAACCCTGTAAGGGTTGGCTCTGGTGTGTAGCGGGGTTGGGTTCTTTGAACCAGAAAGAAACAGTCTTGTAGCCTTTTAAACACACACGTCTGCGCATATACCTTCCCAAGTGGTTGAGTTCATAGGTTCCACTTCATTTTAGCTTCAATTGGCCCAATGCCAGTTTCTGTAGGAGTTTCGCTGAAATGAATCACATCTGTTGAGACATTCAATGAAGACTTGTTTCTGTGTTCTATTCCAGCTCTCCTGATTCCCACTAATGAGCATTAATAAGCATGCAAAGGCTCTCCATATTTTTGGAATGACTAATTTACATTTACCTTGAAGAGCTCATTAAAGCCCAGATGAAAATTTGGACTAAGGTCACACAAAGTGCCCAGAAACAGCTCTGAATCTTCACTAACTGGGGCACTTGGCAGGATGAAAATTTATGCTGCTGAATTCTTTCCTTGGAGAGAAGGTATGGTGAGAATTCGACATATAAGTGGCTGTTTGCTGCCAAAAACCTTTGTGACTGCAGGACACGGGTCTGTACACATCATCCTGGAATCAAAACATGCAGGGCAATGCTGATTCTGCAACCAGAAAATCCAGATTCTGCAATGCCAGTGCAAGCTAAGTGCCTGAGAATTTTGCATTGCTGGTTTTGCTCAATTTGCTGAAGGATGTTAATGTGTTGGTGGGGTGGGTGGGTGATTCCATAAGATCATGCAAGCAGCCATATTGGATCAGACCAATGGCCCATCTTGTCCAGCATTCTGTTCCCATGCTGGCTATTTAGGTGCTTACTAAACGTAAAGTAAGCCCATCAGGACTATATATGTATAAATTTCTTCAATTTAAAGCCCTTATTATTTATTTATTATTTAAAACATTTCTATGCTGCCCCCATTGCAACAAAGCCTCGGGGCGGCTCACAACATAATTAAAATATATAAGTAACAGTAAGTACATTAAAATTCATTAAAAACTTGGTAACATCTCGGCATAAAATTTAAAATCCTAAAAATACATAATAAATTAACAATTAAAATAAGTTTTAAATAAAATATAAAGGTTATATTTATAACCTTTATAAAGGTTAGAAAGGTATACAAGAATTAAAACAGTTATTAAAATTAAAACTAAAACAAATATACATACGTTATCAGCATGGCAATAACGTTCATTGAGGCATAAATTCCACCCTCAATAGTATTAACCATACATAATATAAGAATAAAACCAATGTAAAATCTGATAGCAATTATTGAACAATTAAAATGCTGGGAAATAAAAAGGTTTTGACCAGGTTTTGAAATAGAAAAAGAATCAGTGCCAGGCTGACCTGTGGACTGTGTGATGGTCTCAACTCCTGTCAGCCCCAGACAGCATGGCCAGTGGTCAGAGATTACAGAAGCTGCATTCTAACAATACTTAGAGAGCAACATCTCTCTGTTTCATTTCAGAATGAACAGCAATGCAGAGGGTTTCTGCTTTGATCGTGCTGTATTATTCAAATTAATATTGACAAACACTCACTTGTGGACAAAGCAGCAAACTCTGAGTAAGAGATTTGGGACATGTTATTCAAATTTGCATTTTTGATGTCAGATGTTTATACTCTTCCCAGACTGATTGCTTTATCCTAGTTGGCATCTGTTCAACGTTGTTGGCAGACTGAAATTTTAACAAGGTATCTCAGGAGCTGTCAACTGTCAAATATTAATTTTTGCTTGTTATTTATCAGACTTTGCCAGTTTTTTCTAATTAAAATGCCTCCGCAGTGTGCAAATGCGGGGGAGGGGGGACCCGAATGTCCTGTTGTTGTAGGACACAGTCCAAGGTCCCAATGGTTCTATGCTGCCTCCAGGAGCAGGAGCAGTATGCCAAAGTGCACTAGTTGCTGCAGAACATGGGCCATATGCACTCATATCCTCCTCCTTGCAAGGTATTGTGTGAGCAGATGTTGGGCTGGCTGGACCCTTGCTCCCATCCAGCAGGGCTCCTCTTCTCATAGCCAAGCTAAACAATTGGGATGCTCTTCTTCTAGCAGTTTTTAAAAGCAGGCATAGGACTGAGGGATCATTCCTCACTCGGAGGAAGGCCAGTTGTTTTTCCCCACTCTGTAGTCCCAGCAAAAATCTCTCCCCCTGCCCACTTCTGTTATCCCAATGTTCCATGCATCTTCCGGGAGACTCTGTTCATAGATCAGTAGAGCTGGAGGGGCCACAAAGGTCATTGGTTCCAACCCCCTGCTTGGCAGGCCACCAATTTACGCCATGCCCAGTTCCTTCTTGAATGCCTCTAGTGTGAGAGAGTCCACGACCTCTCTAGGCAACTGGTTCCACCATCATATCGCTCTGACAGTGAGGAAGCGCTTCCTGAATCCAGCCTGAACCTGTGTTGTCTCAACTTGAGTTGATTATTCCGTGTTCTACACTCTGGCATGAGCGAGAAGAGATCTTTACACTTCTTGTGACAGCCTTTGAGGGATATTTTCCACCCCATATCCACCTTGAATCAGCAAACAAGCAATTCCTGTTTCAGAAAATGCCATTTTAACTTGTTAGGTCTTTCTTTCTTTGTTACCGGTAAGCGCTCGCTATTGTACTTGGAAGCTTGGAGCAGAGTTGGGGCTACCTCTGCATTCATGACTGTCTGATCCAAGACCTCCTTTTCAGCAATGCATAAGTGGCCACCTCTTCTCAGCATGGGATTCTAGAAGAGAAGGGATACCTGCCTGAAGGACCAAAAAGGAAAAAGCTGATAATACATGGGACACCTAGCAAACATCTTATGAGCCCAGACCTCTGTTTAGCTTTTGTTCCTCCCTCTCCCCAGAGACAGGAGTCTGTTTTATAGCTGCAAACAGCTGTCTGGTATCCAGAAGTCCCAACTCACAGTATTTAGTGCATGGAGAATAACCGCTCCGGTGCTTATGAATACCATGCCCTTGCAGTGTTGGCAATTAAAATGCCAAAAGAGAGATTGATGTTCAGTGTGAGATTGACCTTCCCCATGAACTAGATAGTTGAGCTGCCTAAGCGTTGCAAGGAGGTGGTGATTGTGTCCCTCCGGAGCGTGTGTGTGAGGTGGATGAATCAGGCAGAATTCATCAGACCTGTGTGTGCTTTAATTTTTTATTATGCGTTTCAAACAACAGAACAAAATCAAAACCAAAATGAAAAGAAAAGCATTGTGCTGAAAAGTTCTTTAATATTTATGGACACTCATGATCTTCTGAACTATTTACCCTTTTCTGGGAACTTAATGCAAGATCAGTGTAAATAGATGACTTATTCCCATTTAGTAGCAGAAGGATTAATTTTACACTAGACAGATGAGTTGAAAACTCTATGAGACTTTTGAGTTTAGAATGGATGGTTTAGGCATGATCTGTGGATAAACATTTTGGCTACTTTTGAGGAAGTGTATGTATACCTATCTCTAAGAATAGTTTTATTTTTGGTATACTTAAAATATAGAGTGGTACAGTACATGGTATACATGTATTAGAGGTATATAGTACTTTGCTGTTAATAATGAAGAAATTGAAATTGTGAAAGATTTCACATGTTTTGGTTCAGTCATCAATTCAAAGGAAGACTAGCCAAAAAATAGGAAGCCCGAGGCTTGGAAGAACAGCAATGAAGGAACTAGAAAAGATAACCAAGTGTAAGGACATTTTACTGGTGACCAAGGTCAAGATAAAAGATTTTCTCCCACTCCAGAAATAAGCAAAGCTGGAGTGACACAGTGAGATGGCAATGATGGTGACCAGGTTCAGGATGAGCTGTCACAAGCCAAAGGCTCAGCAGGGGACCACAGAGATCTAGGGATGGAACAGTATCTCATTCAGTTTTTAGAAACTTTCAGTTGATAGAAGTTTGTACTCTAAGCCTTCCTTATTTCTGTGTTTTTTCTCTAGTCTTCTCTCCACCATTATCCTTCAATGCTTGGTAATTGAATTTCTCATCACTGCAGCATCATGAGAAGAAAGTTTTATCTGATGCATTTTGGCTTGCCGCTCAGTTCTTACAGGAGCTTGGGACTGCCATCCATCCATGGAGAAAAGCATTTGCAGAAGCATATAAGGATAGTATGTTGTGCTCAAGGCTGTGATTCTTTACTTGGAAATGAACGTCCAAGTAAGACAGTGGAACTGAATGAACATACAGAGAGACATTAGGCGCTATTTCAAGGCCCAAGAACTGGCTCAGAATGGAAGGATTGTCATCTTACCCTCCCCTAATATCACAGAGAAGTTCTAGCTCCCTTTTCCATTGAATATTTAACTCCTGCTGTGTTTCAGTCAAGGAAGCACTAAAACAAAGTCTGGAAGGTGGAAGTTAGGATAGCTTTCTGTTCTGCTGCGCTGCAATGAGACAGCCATTCCGCAAAGCTCAAGGAATTATTATTTTTCCTAGCATCTAATTAAGAGGAGGCATTTGCTGATAGCATGCTTGCAATTAGGTGTTCTACTTAGCAATGAAATTAGTCACTAATATTTAATCTCAGATTTAATGCTTGCTTTGGGACAGGCACTCAGTGCAGACTTATTCCTTCATACAACTCCACAGTGAGTGGTTGGCCCCCCACCCCACCCCAAATGAATTACATTTCCAGGCAGATCAGGAACCATTAGATGCTTTCATGTTTGATCAAAGTCTTCTATTTGCAGAATCCTTGCCTGAGGACACATTATTGCTTTAAACTGAGAATGTGGGGTTCTCCCCTTCTTCTCTTCTCTGTCCCTCCCCATCCCTTTCACAACTAGGCATAATCCAGATAGGAACTCACTCAAATTTACAAAACTCAGATGTTCTCTGGATCATGCTTTGCTTGAGCAAATAGTTTCATATGCACTGTGATGTCCTACAACCTGGAATCTTCTGCATCTCCTCAACCACAGTCAGTTTAAAATGCTTTGCCTATCCATGCCTCCTTTTTCATCCAGCGTCCTTTTAAAGCTGTGTTCCACAACCAGGTGACCTCTGGATGGGTTGGACTGCAGCTCCCAACATCCCCAGCTGCCTCAGTCATTCCTGTGCTGCTAGGAATGATGGCAGTTGCCGTCAAACACAACTGGGGAGGATCTAGTAGGGGAAACCCATTTTGTGGATTCACCCAACAGAGCAAACTTTTCCTTGAACATTTCTGCATTACTGAAAACTCATCTTGGTCTCATCAGCTCTTGACAGTCTTTTGATTCTGCACAAATTGGCATTCCATTGCCTCTCAGCTTTGGGAAAAAGGGCCTTTGCACTTGTGTGTGAATGTGTGTGCTTAAGTGTGCCCCTCCTGATTTTTAAAATATTCATTATATAGGTTTAAAAATGTATGGAGGACTGACAAGCTGCAAAGCCCTAGGCCAACCTCCCACTCTTAGGTTCAGGCAACACAATAACCCACACTCCAGGACTGAGCATAGGTTGAGGGTGGATTGTCATTGAATCATGGCTTGTAGCTGAAATGTGGGTGTGATGTCTGAATGAAGCTATATTAACAACCCATGGTTTGTTAGCCATGAAAAACCCAGGGAAAAAACCTATGATTTATTGTTGGGTTGTGAACTATGGGTTATTCACCATGCTTTTTATCTCCCCTGGGTCTGGACAGCACAATAATCCAAGCTCTATGGCAACCCACATTCAACTTCTATTTTGTGATCTTTGACCAATGGGCAGTAAAGAAAAATGATTAGTAAATAGCGATCATAGAGAAGGAGATTTGGGTAGGAGCAGAAGTCTGGCTGTCCTGTTCGGAGGAGACCTGCAGTCAGATAAGTAGATCTATGGAGAACAAAATACCCATGGCGATGAACTAGCTTTTTATGTGCTAGCAGGAGAGATTTTGTTTGAATCAGATGAGAAGGAAACAAAGACTCATTTTAGATGCAAGCAGCCCATCTGACAAATAGAAACTAGATGTCACCTGTGGAAAAATATTACAGAAATATTGGATTACTGTCAGATCTGTTGTCTGTGAAGCTGTAGAGGCAGTAACAATGAGTAATGCAGTTTTTAAAAATGATTTGACTGTCTTAAAAACCCTTCAAGAACACTTGCCTTCCCTCCCTCCCTCCACACACACGCACACACACGCACTCCTCTGTGTATAGGGTTCCTCTTAATCAACCATGAAAGTTCAGTACTGTTTTTATGTTTCTGCCTTTCCATACCCACTTGAGATAAACAGAAGGCTAAATATTTCTGTGTGTAGGTGGAACTGTTTTTGACTACCTACATTGGGGTGGAGGCAACTTTTGTCTCTCCCCCACTTTTTTGGACTACAACTCCCATCATGATGCATCAGTGGCAATGGTGTCCACAGCTCATGCATGTTCCAGGCCAAAACACTTGGAGAGCTACAATTTACCTGTTGTTGCACTGCATTCAAACATTAATCCTTTTCCCAACCTGATGTCTTCTGGATGTCTTGGACATCAGCTCCCATCAGCCCCTGGCAGCCTGGTGAGTTATAACCTATAGGCTAGAATACCTGGATTAGCACCAGGTTTGGGAAGATTGTAGTAAACCAAAGGCATGATTTTGATCTTGCACATATCAAATAGTCCATGACTGGCTGAGTTCAGATATTTCAACCCAGGTGTGGAGGCAGAGATGGTGGAACTGGGGTTGGTGCTTCAGGTGACTGGGAAGGAGGAGATTGTATTGGGAGGCAAGCCTCAATGTCTTTGTTTTGGTTTTCTTTGCTTCCAGCCCTCCATCTGACATGTCAAGTGTCTTGCATGGCTGGAAACAAAGGAAACCAAAACAAAGACATTGAGGCTTCAATCTATTATTTAGCTTAGAGGTTGAATGATTTAGCATCTGTCTTGCAGCTGCCTTCTGCTGATAAGATTTATTGCTAACCACGATTGTGGATGTGATTCTCAGCCTTTCAAAGGTAGGACCTTGAGTTTGTCACACATTGTGATAAATGATGGCAAATTATTCTCAAGAGGGAAAAATGGTTAATTTGATAGTGATTCTGCACACACACACACACAAACACACACACACCTTTCATGAACTCCAGTGAGAAATCACACCTGATGTTCTATTTCTTACACACTCAGAGTCCTGAAAATAATTTCCAGGTTGGAATCAACAAAGGCTCGTCATTTTTGCATAGGAACTTTAGCAGAGTTAGGATTGTTTTGTTGAGTTTTGTTTTGTCTTGTCCCCCTGCCCTTTTTCTGTGTATGTGTTTGTGGTTCCACTCTTGTTTTGTATTCTTGGCAGTTCTTTTGCTATGTTTGGCTTTGTTGAAGGACTGTGGAAGTCAAGTGGAAATTATAAATATTAACGAAGTATTCCAACAAGATGGCCCAGGGGCCTTACTGAGACCTAAATTACATGTGACTTTAAGTGTGAAGTTTGCCTTACAAGTCCCCCATCCCCGGTTTTAAACAGCTGCTTGGGAGTGGTGTGTGTGTGGGAGGGGGATGTATTTTCATTGGGGCTACAGGCAGTGGCGGCAAGTGACTCTGAAATCAATGGGGCAGTGTATCCACTCCACGTTTCAGCCTGAGATGTAAAGGAACTATTCATGGTGCTGAACCGGGTGCAGTTAGGTGTTCCAGGGGCTTTGCGTGGACTACCCAGTCGTGTGTCTTAGGGTAACCCTGCATCCTAAGTCACTTACATTTTCTCCTGTCCTGCAGTGGGGCTGGAGGGAGTGAAGACTCGGGGAGCAGCTGACTGAGGCCAGCTGGGGACGGGGCCCACACAACGTGCTGAGCCACGGTGGCTTGCAAGCACAGCAGTGACAAGCAGAGGCTTCCCACCAGTGGGAGCTCTTCTTTGTGACTGCTGCACATGGGTGGCAACGACAAGCCACAGATGCGACAGAGCCGCTCCCACTTCAGCTGGTGGGGACTCCTTGCCGGCCAAACACGGCTGGTGTCAGGAGCTCCCCCCTGTGTACTTCCTTGCAAACAGCAGTCATTCCTTTTGCTGAAGAGCCCTTTATTTCCAGTATACAGCTAGCAAAGTATAGCCCCCAGACGATGAGTCTCTGTGCATGAACAGAAGGATCTGTTGTACCCAAACTCATCATCGTCCCAAGAGCCCTCCTTTTTAGGACACCTGGTCTTCCAGGTTGGCCCAGCCCAACCCTGGACCAGCCCATAGCTATCTGCAGGCCCTCTAGATGGCTTGCCTTTCTCCCCGATGCCACATCATGGGGTCAGAGACCTGGCCGGGCTCCTCCTGCTCGTCTCCCATGTCCCCTCCCTGCACTTCCCAACCTGGTCTCTGCCTGACGTCCACCTGAACACCTGGACTAACCTCACCCTTGAGGTAACCTCACCCTCCTCCTCTCTCTGCCCTCAAAGTCCTCATCCAGAGAGTTGGTGCCCCCTGACCCAGGGAGGCACGCCAAGGAGACCGGCCCCTTGCATCCTGCTTATGAGTTCTGTCTGCACACAGGGAGATAGCGAGCTGGGGCAAGTGGGGAACTTTTGTGCCAGTGTGGGGCAGGGGGACCTGGCCTCCCACAGTGTCTCCTGGGATACCTGCAGGAGGACCAGGAGGGGGAGCGGGTGGGTCATGCTGTGCCCAGTGAGTTCACCATGGAGGAAGCAAGTTCCCACTGGGGCACTTCTGAGTCACAGCTCAGGCTCAACTTCTTAGCCACTGTGCAACACCAGGAAGTGGTGTTAATTTTTGTTTTGTTTTGTTTTTCCATTAGATTTCATCAAGGTTTTTTTTTTAAATCTCTATCAGCTTCCTTGGATGCATCTTTGGCAGGAAGGTAGAATACAAATGTAATAAATTTATAAAAAATAAATATAAACTTAAGCTTGAAACCCACTCTACCAGCTATGGAAGATATTGAATTGATTTTATGCTTTGCCTTGGCTGAAGATGGACAGAGAATGCCAATTGCTTATTGGATTTTTCTGAAAGAATGGAGCTAAATTGGATTTTCCCAGACTGTTGAAATGAGTGGTGTCAATGAAGGGTCCCCCCACACCCCGCTCAGCCCCCCAGTCACAGTAGTGGGAGGATGTCTGAGAGATGCAGGTGGTGTGCATTCTGTCAAGGAGAAATCTAGTTAAGTTTGGGGGAAAAAGATGCACTGGTCCTTTCTAGTCTTCACACCATTCCTCCTGGTTGTGCCGGCGTTCTTCTTTCAGATCAAAAATACGTCAGTGCTTTTCTCGCTGGGTGGGTTGGCCCTGCAGAGAGGCAGCTGATGGCCTGAGGCGGCAGATGCCAGAAGCAGCCCCTCAGCTGTTCACATGACCCTTCCAGCTGTTCTCCTCTGGGAAGACAGAGCAGCAGATGCCCACCAGTTTGTCTTGGACCCTCCCATCAGCTCTGGACAAGCAGCATTCCAGCACAGGCGTCGAAGATGCACTGCCAGCCCGGTCCCTTTGCTGCCGCTCTGATCTCCATCATTGGCTGCTTTGTGATTTTCCCATCCAGGAGGGGCTTGACTGCATCCTCACTCGCTGGAGCTGCCTTGGAGCCAAGGTGACGGCCATCCACATAAGGGAGCAACTGCACTGGGGCAGTGGGGCAGCCACCAGGCTCCCCCGGGTGCATGTTCCTAAGAGTGCCCCCTGCCCATACAAAAGGCAGCATGTCAAGAGATGACGCAAGCCGGTATGAGGTGCGGCAGGATGAATGCAGGGAGGCCCGTGCGATCATTGTGTAACATCTGCCACGGTGTGGGAAGGCTGAGTTCCTGGGGCTCCAAGGTCTGATTTTGAGCTTTCAAGCCTTGTCTGCCTTTCGGTGGGCCAGGGCCACGTGATTCAAAGGCCACCCTTCACCTATCTCACGCCCTCCACACCTGAAGGTCAGCAAGAGGCTCTTCTCAAGTCCCCACCTCTAACAGCAGTTGGCTGGATGGGCACACACAAGAGGGCCTTCTGTTCATGTAAGTTCATTTTTAAATTTATAGGCTGCTGAATAACCTGACATTAGTACACATTCGTATCACACCTATGGAACAAGCGGGACACACCACCATCTTTCATAGCAGGCTTTTGAGAAAGTCTTGAAAAAATATTATTTTATTCTGGTTTTGTTTTGATTGGATTGCTTCATTGTGTGGTTTTTTGCTGCTTTATTGCTGGCTTTGTTGTTGGGTTTTATTGTTGTTTCTAAAGCTGTTTTTATTTAGTTCCCTTGTTTTATATTGCTTTATATTGTCTTTATCATTTCCACTATCATATTGCTTGTATGTGTTTATTGCACTATGCCCCCTTGGGCGTGTTTCTGCCCTGAAATGTGGCCAAGAAATATTTTAAATAACATAAAAACAAGCAGGCTCAAAGTAATTATCAACATATCAGCCTAAACAGTTTGGGACACCGGCTGCAAAGGGACCAGCTTGCCCACTCACTGAAATCTAGGGAAGAGAGAAACCTGAAGGCAGATCATGTCCTTTTCTTCTTTCCTGCGGAGACAGCCTTGTTGCTCTTGGGCGGAATGAAGGAGGGCATTTCCGCTGGAGATGGCAGAAACCACACTGGAAGGTCCACAAGTGAATGGCCCTCCACTGCTGTGGGTGGAATTATTACCACCCTGTGAAAGTGGTACGAGATCAAATGAGGGAACCGACAGCCCTCACCTCTTGCAGAGTGTGGCAGAAGACTCTGAAGAAGATGAAGCAACGGCCATTTCCTCAGAGGTAGGAACCTCGATTCAGGGCCTAGCACAATCCCTGTCTCCTCCTATTACTACAGCTATAAGTGGTTTCAGGGAAGCATCGTCTAGGGCTGGCCCTCTCCTTACACTGGGACGTGTGCCTGCACTGGGCTGTGGAAGCCGAAGAATGGCCCATTGCACAATTCTCTGCCTGATCTAAGGGGTCCATCCCCAGCCCCTCCAGTGGATGCCCCAGAGAGCCCCATTAGCAGCTTTCTCTGAGTAGTTCTTGGGCACTTGGTGGGGCAGCCAGGTCTCATGAGACCCCACCAACCCTGGGAGCCCTGGGCCCTAGTGCAGAGGAGATGGAGGAGCGAGTGGGCAGCCCAGGCCAGGCATCAAAGGAGGATGGGGAAGCAACATGGAGTCATGCAGCACCAAAGAAAGGGTCCGCAGTGGAGGCAGGGCTCTGAAGGCAGGGCCTGGCTTTCAAGAGAGCACTCGAGCGATTTCCCAGTGCTTTGGTGCCAGCTCTCTGATCTGCCACATTAGCTTAAGAAGCTGGCTTTCTTGGATGCTAAAACAGCTTGAGTCTTATTCAGCAGTTGTTTGTATACTTGCTGTGTAGCCTGAAGCAAGAAGGGCTTGCTTGTAATTTTGTTTACATAATAAAAGCTCATTATTTAGGATCACAATCAGTGGCTTGTCTTTGGTGGGAGACAGGGAGGTCTCTGACACCCAGGTATCATGGGATGGCTCAGATCTTCCCCTGCCCCCTGCAAAGCTCTAGATAACGACAAATGTTGTGGGAGGGGAGTCTGAAGAGGGGAACTTCTCCCACCTGCCTACTTCCTAGCCCCCACAGAAAACACGTGTGACTCAGAAAAGGGCTAGTGATGGAGAGAATGGAGTGGGACAGTGGAAGGGGGAAGGAGACACATGGAACTGCAGGATCCATGACTTACTTACTTTATTTATTTATTTATAACATTTGTATGCCGCCCCCATCGCAACAAAGCCTTCGGGCGACTTTGACTCTTGCCCATCCAGGTCACCAAGAGACTAAGAAGTTAGAGAGGCCAGGATGCCCACTGAGTTGAAAGCATCTGTTAAGGTACAATTCTACGCATGCTCCAAAGAGAAAAGGCCTACAGTTCCAAGCAGGTCCCAGTCTTTTATCTGGCTCGATATGGTTAAGAGTCAGTCCATAAGTCTGAATGAGACACACCTTTGCTTCCATCCCTGCAGAGGTTCTGGGCTCTCCCACATTACCAGAGTCAGTCTGGTCAGATTGCACTTTAACTGCATTCTCTCCCACCCTATTCCTTTCTAAACCAATTCTTTCCTAAAATAGGTATATTAAAGCATCTTTTGAGCTGAGAACTGCATTGCAAAATTTGTCTGGAGCTTTTGGTTAGGTCAGTTCATGACAGAATTTGTAAAATAATTTGTGCCTCTGTATCAAGATGTTGCTTGTTAACCATTACAGCTTTGCCCCACCAGCAGCTCATTGTAGTAGGAACTGCTTCTGTTTTGACGTGCATAGAGTTATACCCTTCAAATGGTAGACAGGCTCAGTGTGGGATAACCGAGGGACCAGCTCACTGCCTCTGGATGCACTTCCCCATCAACAAAGATCTCAGCTCAGAATTCTTCATTTGGAAGCCACCACCCTCAGAGCTAATATCTACAGCCAGCATAGCTTCCTTCGTGGTGGCCTCCCATTTGTGGAATGTGCTTCTGTCTGATACCCATTTTTATTATCCTCCCAGTGAATTTCAGTGAATGAGTTCTATAGAAATGAACTAGAATAATAACAACATAGAGTGGTGGCAGTAATAATTGGAGTCATAATGGATCATGAGCAGCAAAGTCACGCTTCCTCTTCCAGCAGATACTTAATCTTAAACATTCAACTGAACCATTTAATTGATCTGACCTTAATTTGACTCTTCTTGTGATGACTTCCGCTCTATCTGCATGATTGCTTCAGCTAGCTAGTGATCACTTTACATCTTGGTTAGGAACACAGAAAGCTGATGTGCTCTGAGTCCATCTAATTTGATACAGTTGACATTGCTCGGCACTGAAGGCTCTCCAGAGTTTCAGGTGGGCATTTTTCCAGCCTGTCTGGAGAGGTGGAGGATCATACCTGGGCCTTCTTCATCCCAAGCATGTGCTCTGCCACTGAGCTACAGCGGTGGCCTTGCTCCTATTGAATTGTGTTTGCCGACTGTCCCTGCTTTAGGAAGCAGCATAAATGGAGAAGCAGGTCACAGTGTCCCTCCAAAAATGTTCCCAGGAAATGCCATGTCCTTCCCTTCAACAAGAGCCAAAGGACTGAGGGCACAGAGTGTCCTCTCCCATGTAATAAGGAGAGCCACAGTGCCTTTGCTAAGGGCAAAGAGTTGGTCTGCCTGTTCCCTTCTGTACTGTTTTCCATCAGGAGCTGCCTGGAGAGGTGGTGGGCTCTCCCACACTAGAGGCATCCAAGAAGGAACTGGACAGCCATCTGAGTGGGATGGTGTCATGTGATGTCCTGCAACAGCAGGGGTTGGACTTGATGGCCTTCACGGCCCCCTCCAACTCTACTATTCTATGATTCTCCAGGGTTGGGGTTAACAGCAAATAATATAGGAATGCATTATGTTTGATCTTCCCTTGTCTGCAAGAGTAACTTGGCCATGTAAAGAGCCAGTCTGCAAGAAGTGACACCTTCTGCTTAGGGCTGCCTGCTCTTCTGTTCATCTAAGCAATCCGGCTGTGTGCTAGAAGATAATTGAGTCCAGAAAAGCCAGAAGGTTTCAAAGCTGCCCAAGCAAAGAAGGTGGTGATGCTTGAAGGACTGCAAGTGGGACTTGCACAAAAGCTGCAGCATGGGGCCAGCCATGCAGTCTTCTGCAATACTCCATTCTGTTTCCCTATCACATGGTGTTCCCTTTTTCTCCTCCGACAGATCAGGGCCGTTTCCGCGGCTGCTCGACCCTAATTGGGCTGGCACTGGGGAGTGGGATGGATTCCCCCGTTAAGTTGTTCTGATTGCTGTTGTGGTGCAGCCTTTTTGGAATCTTCTAAACCTGCTGGTCCTCTCCTGAACGCACAGGTGATGCTGTCTGGTTACAAATGTCACAGCACTCACAGCCTGAACCAGGGAAGTGAAAAAACTGACTACTACTATTTAGATGGAGACCTGCTGAGCAGTTATTCTTGGCCTGCTCTGGCTCCACATCCTAGTTTTGTGCCCATGTCCTGTCCAGGACCCAATATTTATCATCATTATCATCAGCAGCAGCAATTTAAATTCGGTTACTGCTCTTTAGGTTTATTTTGCTTAGTATTTTTGCTTAGTATTTTCATTTTCATTTTATTTTATAGCACAGTTTTAAACTGTTTTACCATTTTGTAATTTATGGTTTTAATTGGTTTGAACCACCCAGAGAGTTTCCATTATGGGGTAGTATGAAAATGCAATAAATAAATACACATATAAAAATAAACATATAGAAGATGGTTTAATTCTTCTCCCTGGAATGGTCACAGTGCCCAGAAAAGATGCTAACAGGAGCTTAGCATTTGCAGTTCTTAAAACAGAGCCAGGGATCTTCACACCCTCCCAATATTGTTGAACTATACCCCGCCCCCCATCATCCACATGCAAATATCCCATCCCTTGAGATCAGCGGGAGAGGCCCTTCGGGACCCCTCTGTGAAGGACATTAGGAGAGTGAGCACCCGGCGGAGGGCCTTCTCTGTGGTGGCACCCAATCTATGGAATGCGCTCCCCAGAGAGGTCCGCCTGGCACCGTCGTTATTTGCTTTTCTGCACCAGGCCAAGACCTTTTTATATACATGTCATTTTAATTGTTGATTTTATTTATTGATTTTAACAACTTTGGCCAGGATGTCTCCAACTGTATTTTATTGTATTAATGATATTTATTTATTGTAAGCTGCCCCGAGGCTTAGGCGAATGGGGCGGTATATAAGTCTGCTGAATGAATGAATGAATGAATGAATGAATGAAGAGCTTTGCCCAAGTAGATCACAAGCCTACCTAGTCAAGCATCTGGTCTCTTCCAGTGGCAACCTGATGTCTCTTCTGCATCACTGGCCTTGGCTCCATGCTGCCCTTCCAGTAAGTGAGACTACTTTGAATTGCCTCTCCTGGGATGCTTGAGACAAGCTGATCAGCCCATGTCTTCAGTGGAGTCCCTCCGTCCTCATAGTGCTTGCTGCTGCCCCTTTCTTTGTTCTCTGGCTCTAGCATCGATCCACAGTTCCTAACTCCTAGCAAGTTGATGGTGATGGTGGTGATACTCTTTCCTTAATTGATTGCAATTATTCCAGTCCAAAGCCTCATCCATCTATCTAAAGTTTGGAATTGCTAACTTGCACGAGAAGCCAAATCAGCACCAGGCCCTAGCTGGGGTGCAGGCCTTGGCAGGTGCCCAATTATGCCTCTTTCTGGCTCTTGTCTTCTCCCTTGCTTCCACCAACTGGAAAGGAACAGGAGGGAAAGAAAGGAGGCAGCAAAGGCAAAATCAAATGCCTGTTCCTGCTGGCCTAGTTTTGTATCATCATTGCTACTCTTATTACTCCTGTTATTTTCACGAGTGTATGATTTTGATGGCGATGCCTTCACTTCAAGAGGATGGATTGAAAAGTGGGATACAAATCCAGCCAGTGAATAAAAGAAGTGCTTCAAGGCTAGTCGCTATTGATCAGCCCAAGCCAATGAACTGCCGGTGTCTTGGACCATGTGCCTGGCTGAGGCCTGAAACTGAAGAGAGGTTTCCAGAGACCGAAGTCAGCTCAAAGGAGAGCAGCTTCCAGGCCTCCCTCTCCCAGCCAGCATAATGATCTCTCACTAGAGGCAGCTTTCTTTTCTTTGGGAGTGATTTACAGGTTGGAATTGTATCAGCAGTTCTTGCTGGTGCCTTCTCAACATCCCCCAGACCTCATTAGAGAAGCAGGTATTAAAAATGCATGCTCTGTGAAAGGCTGGAGCAGCAGGAGCAGCACGCCTCGTGCCAGGCAACCGCTCCGTGCAGCCCTTCCTTCGCTGGGCTCAGCAGAAAGGCAAGTCGCAAGCGGGTCTGTTGGTACGGCCTGGCTGGTTGTTTGGCTACTGGCTTCCTTTGCCGTTCTGTGTGTGCGCAGTCCGACGGAAGCTCAATTAATTCGTTTTGTACCGCTCAGGAGTCCAGCTGATGAAAAGGTCTTTGACTGAGTGAGACGGGGTGGAAATGGCAACCGAGAGGAACCCAGGAAGCACCTTTGTGGAGAGCAGACCCCAAAGAGAATAATGTATGTAGTCGGCCTTCTCCTTTTTAACAGTCAAGCCATTTAAGAAGCTCCGTGCAGGCGAGTTGTGACTGAGCTGCCACTGATGCCTGGGAGACTGGAATGGCTGCTTCTGTTTCTTGCCATCCTCTTTTGCCACTTTAGGGATATGGGTCAGGACCATGGACAGCTCCTTCAAAGTTTGGATTGGAGTCCCTATTTACATCGAAGCCACCACTGCCTGGGGCAAACTCCCACCCCGGCCCCCATCCAACTCAGCTTGCAACCCTTTCAGCTGCCAGAGCCTTCTTGGGGCTCCTAAGTCCCCAAATATGCAGCCTTGGGAGCACCCAGAGCAGAGAAGAAGGAGCGGATGTGGAAATTCCTGCCATCTCACACCTATTGCTCTGTGTTGCTGAGGTCCCAGATGCAGCAGGGAAAAGAGCAGGTGGAGGGGAGGGGAGGGGAGGGAGGGGGGTCCAGGATACCCCTACTGGTCCTTGCAGCCCCAGCCTACCACTTCTAGATGGGTTCAAAGGCAAGTCTAGAAGAAAATGTGGTATGAGGAGGGCAGAGAGGCAGTGATCACCCCATCATTTCTCTCACCTGTTGGCAGCGGCCTTGCAGGGCACTGGATACAGGGAAGCCTCTGAGATCTGAGGTGCCCCAACCTGTCCCTGCTCTGCTTTCTCTGCAGATAAGGGGCAGTCCGCTATCGATGCATTTCATTTATATTCCCCTAGCGCACTGGTGCCTCTTGGCCCCGTGGAGCGGAGTCATTCCCTTTACCTGATTCTGTTCTCCTTGTGCCGCTGTCCTTCCACAGGCAGTTGATTATATCAGTTCAGAATGGCTGCGAAGGACTATTAGCTGGAGAGCGTGCTCATCATGAAAAAGGGACAGAGGACATGTTCTTCCCAACATGGTAGCTTTTCACAGGCAGGGAGATATATGGGGATGCACTGAACATTGGAAGTTAGCCTTAATCATAACACAAGGCACTCGGCGTCTCATCCCTTGGGATCCTAAATTTTCCAAAAAACCAAACTTTTCAGGAGCGTCTTTTTCCTCCATGTTCAACTCCTTGCCACAAATAGTTCATCATGGCCATGCCCATTTTCCCCAGCCTGGTTCTGCATGACGCACCATCAGAAAATATGGCCCTTCTGGGTGAGTTCGCTCTATCAGTCTTAATGTAAGCAATTTGATGGCAAAACATAGACAGGCAATTTTGCATTATGCTTCCAAGGGTAGAGCGACCTGATTTGGTTTCCCATAGAGGAAGAACATGTTTATATTTGGTTTGCTTATAAATATACAAGTAGAGAATAAATGGAGACAAATAGCACATACATTCCTATTAGGCATCAAACCTCTCTCCTACCTTCTCTCTCTCTCTCTCTCTCTCTCTCTCTCTCTCTCTCTCTCTCTCTCTCTCTCTCTCTACAAGAAAAAGCTTTCAGACTTTATCTAATTCTGCCCCGCTCCTCAGGGTGGGCCTCTCTTCCTCACAACCATCCGGCAACTGTTGTGTCTAGAGCTGTGAGCAAAAAGCCTTTCAAAATTCTTCCCCCTATTTGTGGGCAGAAAATTGGATGGGCCATTTCATCTGGTTTATCCAGGGGAAGAAAAAGCATTTCAACCACTGATTGGAGGTGGGGTACAACCTAAGCAATAATGGGAATGCAGTGCCTTGGTTCAGTTTGGCTTCTGCTGCCTGCAGTGCAGCAACTGCGTCTCCAGCCTGGCTGGCATTTTGCACTCCAGCAGAAAGGCTGGCTGTGCCCTGCCGTCACTGAGCTGGTGCATCCCTACCAGGCAGCGGAGGAGGAAGAGGGGTGATTGGAGCCACCCCCTCCCACTGCTCCTGCCAGGAGGATCCCCCACAGTCTCCAGGGAGTGTTCTGGGCAGCCCGACCAGCTGTGTTCCCACTCAGCATTTGCTGCTGCAGAGCAACAGTGAGTTGTTGGGCAGGGCCAGTGTGAGATGACAGCCCACCAGGACTGGAAAGCATCAAGACTGGAGCCCCACATCTTTCAATTGGAGAGCCAGTGTGGCGTAGTGGTTAAGAGCCTGGGACTGGGACTCAGACGACCTGGGTTCAAGTCCCCGCTCGGCCATGGAGCCAACTGGGTGACTCTGGGCCAGTCACAGACTCTCAGCCCAGCCTACCTCACAGGGTTGTTGTTGTGGGGATAAGATGGAGGAGAATGATGTAAGCTGCCTTGAGCCCTTTGTAGGAAAAAGGCAGGATATAAATCCAAAAATAAATAAATAAAATAAAATAAATAAATTGGAGCCCTGATTCTCTGGGCTGCCACCTGCCCCACCAGCCTGTTGTCTATGGGCACTTGCTGAAAGAAAAGGATGGGCCCTGATGAAATCTGATGCATCACATGCCCCTGCATTAGTTGGCTTTTTGCCCACAAGTGATTCACCTGCTGCTGCCTCCACATGAATTTTTCTGGCTGAGGTCCCTCCCCTGCCAATCAAACACCTCCTTCTCCCCTGTCCATACATTCCTTTTGCAGGTAGGGCTGTCCTTAAGAGACAGGGCGCTTTAAAACCACACACACAAACTTCAGGGCACGTGTGAATTAGCACATGCAAATGTGTGCTTTGCTTTGCTTTTGTGCCTTGCCTTGCCTTGCCATCCATCCATCCATCCATCCATTCATTCCAGTCAAGAAAACATTCTGGACCCCCCCTTTCCAACATGAGTGGTCCTGTCCAGCCTGTGCCTTCCTTGAGGATGCTCCATGCCTCCCCCACCTGCCATTTGCCTGGCCTGGCCTTGCTTGGTCCAGCAGGCCTGATCCCTGAATCTTCTCAGGGTCATGTCCTGCCAACCACCAATGCCACTTTGGGCTGTGGGTGGCAGCCCCACCTGCTTGGCTGGAAGCACTTGCTCGCTCCAACCTGCACTGGGTCTCTGTCACGAGAGGTCATCTGAGTTTTGCGATGCTGTCCCTGACCACTTGTGAGAAGCCCATAGTCGGGCCATAAGGCAGGAGTGAGCAAGGGAGGGACTTGCCAGCCATGGCACCAGTTCCATGGCGCCATCCATGTCCAGCTGGAACCAGGCCTTGCACACACACAAGGTCAAGAGTGTTTGGAGAGAATTCTGCCAAGTGGTTCTTTAGTGGGGTGGGGAGATTTTGAGATATTAGCGGAATATTCTAGAGGGATCTGTACTCCTAGAAAAGTCAGCTCAGTTCTAATTTCTTCACACAAACACCCATTAGCTCCTCTCCTTTGCCTGTGGAGATGCTCAATCATCTTAAGGAAATATCCTGCACATGAAATGCCTTCACTGCTTTGAAGAGCAAACACCAAGAGCTAGAGGCTCATTTTCAGCCTCGGAGGGAGTGATGCCCCTGTCATAGATCTAAGAGTTCAGCCTGTTTTCCTCCTGTTCAAAGATATGGTCTGACATACGAGGAAAGCTTTGGATCACATTCCAAAGTAAGAACCATAGTAAAATTTAATGATGAAGATATAACTGATGAGGGGGAAAACAGTCACTATTCCCCCACTCCACCTCTTTCTTCTAAAGGAACCTGGGCAAATATTCTACCAGTGCTGGGATTCAGTTGGCTTTTCTCTCTCTCACCTGAACTGAAGTTTGGGGAATTGCTGTTCTGCACTTCTCTTTTTAATTTTTTCCACTAGCAAGCTGGGTGCACCTGTACAAACATCACGTACTGCCTTGTGTGTGCATAGAAGAGTTGCTAATGTCCCTTGACTAGATCTAACAAAGGCTTGAGGGCAATGGATAAATGAGTCAGTTTCAAGTCCTCCCACATCTGCGTTTTCTTCTTTTAAACATCAAGTTCTTTCCATCCCTTTTGTGAAGACATTTGAAAGTTTTGATAAATCTTCTTCTAAAAGAACCTTAATGAAATCATTGCCAGTTTGTGGTGACTGTATGCAAAAGGTCCAGCTGCTAAAGAGAGAGGCTCTGTCAGGAAATGAAGGCATCCTTTATTCATTTATTCATTATCTTTTTGATCCATCCAGTTACAAGCATTCTCCAGGTGGATAGAAAACAATTAACATACTGCAATACCATACAAAAAGGCAACTACAAAATGGCAAACGGCTTAGGAACAGATAAATATAAAGATACCTAAGAGCAGCCATAAATATCCAGAAAGTAAGGGTGCCGTCCTGTGAAAGTTTAGACAGAATGAAATCCTACAGCTCCCAGCGTGCCCCTGACTAGAGTATGCTGAAATCTCTAGGAAGTTGCTGTGTCTAAAGATGCACGGGATTGCACCCTTAGGGCACTATGTAATCACCAAGTCCTTTTGCCAACCATGGATTGCTTGGTGCTTTTCCAGCTGCTCCTGCCATTATCACCCATTCTGACACATCAGAAGGCCTCCTCTTAGGCTGAAATGTGGGCAGTGAAGGCTTAGGAGCGCCAAGGATGCTCTGGAAGTCAGAAGGGTTACAAATTACCATATTTTTCGCTCTATAAGACGCACCTGACCATAAGACGCACCTAGTTTTTAGAGGAGGAAAACAAGAAAAAAAATATTCTGAATCAAATGGGCACATAATCACAGGCACATTCCCCATCACTTCCCCATGGGCTGCACATCTGACAGACTTACTGCACACACATATTCGCTCTATAAGACGCACAGACATTTCCCCTTACTTTTGAGGGGGGGAAAAGTGAGTCTTATAGAGCAAAAAATACGGTAAGTTAGATGGGCACTGGGGTGGTAATTTGCCCCAGGCAGTGAAGGTCGGTGGCTTCAATGCAAGTGGAGGCTCTAGTCCGCCGTTAAAGGAGCTATCCATGGCACTGACCGATATCCCTAAAGTAGTTTCAGTACCCCGGCCAGTTCCTGAAAGGTTCAGGCTTCAAAGTTGCACTGGCCCTGTGATGCTAGATCCTCCCCAGGTTACTGGTAGTAAGCACTTTAAGTTAAAATATGCTGGGGCGGAGGGGGGTTGGTATCTTGAGCCCCAGACCCATTGTCTTCAGCCCCACCCTCCATGAGAATGTACTCCCAAAGATTTTTTCCAAAATTAAATTGACCCTCCCAGCCACTGGGGTAAACAGTGCTGAATGGGCCCGGTGGAAATATAGTGGCACTCACTATGCGGGGACCAGCAGCAGATACAAGCTACATTTGCATTCATATCAATGCTTATTTGCTATCATCTCCTTTGAGGGGTGCAGGAATGAGAATATTTTCCAGCTGGCTGGAACAAGCTGAAGTCAAACTTCACCACCTCATCTGCAGCAGTGATCACAGCCGTGTGAGTCATGGTCCCTCAGGGCCCTGTGCAAGCAGGGCAGGATCAAATGAGAAACAGATGGAAATGTGACATGCGGACGGTATGCCTTGTCATATTGATGCGCCCAGAGAACTTAGAAACCCAGGTAATTCCAGCATGTTGTCTTGGAGTCCTGAAGGAGCCAGAGCAGGGGAGAGGAGGAGAGACCGAGAGACCTTGTGATAAGACGTAGAAACCATATTCTTTCTTTCTAGAAATGAGCCACATGTTCCTCCATGAGCCTCTATGCAGTACCTCAAGGGGGTTTTGGTGGAGGAAATAGAGAGAGAGACTGAGCAGAGGGCAAAAAGAGCAATTCATGCCATGTTCGGGGCTGGGAGACAAATTGTCAATGTGTTTTTGATCACAGTGCTGGTGGCACTCTGCCAGACATCCTGGTGGCCATGTCCTCCCCATAATGCCTCTCTTGGACAGTGCCATGTTATGATGGAGAATCCTGATGCAGTGTCACTCAAGCCACAATGCTTGGAGGGGCACATGGAGATCCAGTGGTCCATCATTTCCCTCTTCCATCCTTACCTTTGGAATTGCATTAATAGTTATTGTGTAGCACACACTCTGTGGCAAGCATCTTTCCTAAAATGAAAAAATTCACTACTACACAAAATTTGATGTGGGTACTTCTTTAATATAGACATGTCTTGATTAGAAAAATCCTTTGCAAAACTGGGGAAATTGCACATTTCAAAGGATAACGAAGTTCATATATTGCTTCGAAAGTGTGCAATTAGGTGAGCTGGCCTCAAAATGCCAGCAGAACCAATGCTTTCCTCCATCCAGAGCACCAGTGCTTATTTCAATTGTGCAGAAATAGTGTCATGCCAGAAAAGCATCTGAGACCCAACATCTTCCACTGAGGGTGTGACAGAAGGGGAAGTGGTGAGATTTCTACTTCTATGGAGTTGCCTGTTGCAGGTGAAAAAGTTCTCTCAGCTCTTCTTCATTTTTCAGCAATAGGTAGATTGCAAAGTTAATCTTGCTTCTCATTGGGTTCAGGGTGGCGGCACTTGTGCCTGATGGAAGAACCAGGTTCTGTGTGAAACAGATGAGCTGGGTCACAGAGTGGCAAAGCCGTGGAAATCACACAGTCACAGCTCCACTGTAGCTGGCATGTGCACAGCAGCTGGCATAATTCAACCTGACATTTTGTAAAGATCAAGGCATCAGAGGTCTTCTTCTGCACTGCTGGCTATTGCTCATGCCTATCCTTCTCTCCAGTGTTAATGATGTGTTACAAATCTGTAGTGTTGTATGGAAGAAGACAACATGATGCCTGTAGACACCAACATTCCCCACCCCGACACACTTCATAACACCTGCCAGCTCTGGGACATAAGCAGCAGGCATCCTCAACTGGAACATCAGGACCAGGGTTGATGGAGGCAGATGGAGAACGGGGGAAGACATAGCAGGGCCTGAGGCAAATGCGAAGACAGGAACCAGCAAGGGTCATTTTCTCTGTGGAAGATCCAGAAGCAGACTCAGGAGCAGGCAGGGGTCAAGGTGCAGTTCTAGAACAGAAGCCAGATCAGCAGCATGGAGTGGCCACTGGAAAAACTCATGTTGCAGTGTCAGGATGAGGCCAGATCAGGAAGCCATTGCTAGAGCGTCTGGTGGGTTCCTGCTGGTCTTCTGCCTGGTGCTCAGTCTTTGGGGCAGGTGATTGGGCCTTCGCCATGCTTTCATTTGCTGTCATGTTGTGGTGATGCCCAGGACAGTTCCTCAAATGGCCAGATGTGTCCACAACCCAAACGGGTTGTCTATCTCTGTTCTAGAATGCCCAGCTCACCATCATTAGGGGTGGTGGTATGAGGTAGCAGAGGCTCTCTACTTCTTGTGTCCCATCTGCAAAGGTGTGAAGGAAGGACTGAGGCCTTTCTGGTGGCGGCCCAGGACTCTGGAGCTTGTATCCAAGTGAAGCCAACTGGGCAGACAGGGACTTTGGGGAGGGGGGGGCAGGCCTTGGAATCTAAACTAAAAATCACCATTGTGGATTGGTTAGCATTAGCCTGGAACCTGGAAGATTTGTGTTCTTCTCACTTGACCATGAGATTGTTCTCAGGATAAAATGGAGAGGTGAACATCATGTCGGCTTCCTTCCAAAGGGCAAATGCAAGTAGATAAAAAGGTACCATTTCGGCGGGCAGGTAACAGCGTTCTGTGCACTTCGGTGTTTAGTCATGCCGGCCACATGACCACGGAGACTGTCTGCGGACAAACGCTGGCTCCCTCGGCCAGGAAACGGAGATGAGCACCGCCCCCTAGAGTCAGGCATGACTGGACGTAACGTCAAGGGGAAACCTTTACCTTTACCTTTATATCTCATTTCCATCTGTGTTTTATTTTACGTGTTTTTATTGGATGTGTTTTTTATCATCTTGCCCATCCCGCATTAAGTGGAGGGGAGAACTCTATTATTGTGCAGCGCTTTTGGCTTACAGTTTCATGACATTTATTTTTATTAGCAATATTTTGCCATGTGAGAGGCCATATGGGAGCCAGGCGGGGGACTTTGGCTAGCCTTTCTGCTCTACCTGAAAGCTAATCACAGCATTGGGAACTGGCTGTCACACACAGCTAATGAGACTAAGAGGAAAATGTCGAAAACTGACCAAGCCCAGAAGCAACCAGGAAGAGGAGTAAACAAGGAATCCTGAATGTGAAGCTGTCCAGCATGCAGTCAAGCTTTGTATCGGTAGCATTAATTGAGGCTAGAACAAAGTTACAAGAGAAGCACTAGCCCCTACCACGAGCCAGCTATCTCTTGTTTCAGGCCAGGCTGGAAAAACAGTTCACTCTCTCAAAGAGCAGACAGAAGCTAGACTATCTCTGAGGGGAATTATCTTAAATTACTTATCACATACCGATTTCAGCTTTTTCTGTTATGTTGATTCTGTGCTTCCGTGTATAAGCTGCTTTGAGCTTGCTTTTTGTGGTAAGCAATGCGCAAAAGCTAAGAATCTCAATAATAATATTATGAATATCATCTCCAGAAGACCATTTTGCATGCCATTACATAATGGCGGAACCCTTCTACCCCATCGCTGTTTTAAGAATCTTTGATCTGGAGACATAAACACAGACTCATTGAGAAGACAATTGTTCATTTTCTTGTTCATATTTTTGAATTTCTTTTCAAAAACATGAAAATAAGGCAGATATCACTGGAAAAAATGCATGGGTGGTTGGTTTGCTAGTACAAATAAGAAGATACTTTAATAAGCAGTGCCTGTGACAGGAAATACAGAAGGAATTGAAAGTGAGGATTAAGCACATGGAGTTCTTTCTACTAAGTCCAGGGGGACTTGTATTTCCTTCCACGCATTTCATTTTCTCTGATCTTTCTCCATTATGCTTTCTATTGAAGAAAAGAAGTGGGGATGGGGAGCCAACAACTCCTAGCATCCCCCTGCCTGGAGGCTGCTGGGACTCGTGGTCCAACATTCCAACAAGGGTAACTTGCTGAGGAACTCTGGGTCAACCAAAGTAGCAAAACAGCTTGGTCTGATCTAGTGGTCAATAGAGAAGAATAAGCTCTCAGGGACAGTTGGTTGTCCAGCACCTGGAATGCAAATCGTAGCCACCCGACAGGGGTGGAGCTGAAAACCAATTTTCCCTAGCAGCATGAAGCAACAGTTGTGGATGTGGCTGTTAAAGATCCAATCAATCTAAATTTGCAGCAGAAGGATTGCTTATGCTCCACATGAGCAAACACACAGATTATTAGAAAAATACCCGAGACTGACACAAAACCTTTTGCTACTTGAAAGAAAGGAAAAGAGGGTGTTCTCGTTGCACAGCAACTGACCAGACTGGGAACTTCATCTTTTAACACTGGCAACAGGATCGTCTCTTCCACCAGACCTGTGGGCACTAGACTAACTTAGGGATGTCAGAGAAATCCGTGCTGGATTCAAAGAGGTTCCAATTTTTATGAGTCTGTCCTGAGATTTCTCTGTGCTCTGATCTTCTCTGAGATGAACAGATTCTGTGGACTTGGAGACCGTTTTTTTGTGTTTGCAGGGAATTTATACTAATTCGCACTAGGGCTACGGAACATTCACTAAGCCAGGTCCAAATGGGCAGGTGGGGCTTGCTAGAAACCTGCCCTTTCAACAGCACCCACCCACCCTGTGGCACCATTTTAAGGGGGGGGGCTTCTCGTGGAAGGGTGTGTGTGACTCACTGTGCGCTTTCCTCACTGCATAATTTGGGCTCACTGCCCTGATTTGTAAGGCCAAAAGCTGGCCCTGGACTTGCTTTAGGCTTAGTTGCTCACTAAGCTACATGGGCTGCTTTTTATGTCCAACTTTAATGCAAATGACATTTTGCTGGGTCTTTTGGCTCAGCCCATTTGCCCAAGGACACAGTAACCCCTGAAATCAGGGAACACACCAACCCCTCCATAGGGGCACTCTGGCCCCTTCTTTGGCTTTTAGGTTGAAAGCACTGTCTTCAAGTAGAGGATGGTGCTCTGGAAAAGAAGAGGCATGGCCAGCCAAACACACTCCTCCTGGAATTAGCATTTAGGATTTTGTTAATAAGAATTTTAATGGGTAGTGCAGCTCTTTGTCATCTCAAAGCTGTGAGTTTCTGTGCTGCGTCTTCAGTTCCCAGCCCTCCTCCATCGGCTTTACTACCCCCTCCCCCCATCCCTAGATGAACGGGCTCTAACATTACCTTGCAACCCACCCTATCAAGCATCGTCTCATATTTAAGCCATTCAACCAATCCCATTTTCCCTGGTGGTTTTCAGGTTCTGAAGACAATGGTGCACCAATTTGACTTTGTCTAGTCCAGCCTTTTATTAAATCCCTCGATTTATCTGCTCCTTTTCTCTGTCTGATTTAATAAACTGCAATCCAGGCTACATTTCAAGCACTTTATTAAAGGCAGATGGAGCTGGGAGAACAGGCAGTGGTGTTTTTGTGTGGAGAAGCTCTTACAGCATATATAATCCTGAATCAAATGTAATGGAGCCACAGTCCCACGCCTCAGAATCAATCAAGCCAAAATGTGATGAGAAGAGTTGCATTTTCACCAAGTGAGACACAAATCCAGGTGTAAATCTAGAACTGATGCACAGAACATCTTTCTACCTGAGGGCTTCATTTCAGTTTGGAGAAGCTGTTAGGTTTAACAATAAATAAATGGAAAGAACATAAATAGAAGGAGCAGATGATTATCTGGATTGGAGCAACATAGAGGGAGAATTTCATGCTTCTCTGCCCTGCTGCAGTGCTAAGCTACATACCTCTTCTGTAGGTGCTATTTGCTTTGGAAGGAACACCCCCCACCCATCCCTTCGAAATATAACATGCTATGCTTTGATGTAAAACATGAGTGAGGAACCTTCAGGTTTCCAGGTGAACTACAACTTCCATTATCCCCAAGCATGCACTGATTGGAGCTGGTGGAAGTGAAGTTTGAGGACATCTGGAGGACCACAGTGTTCCTACTGTAGCCCCTTAACTGTATGTGAAGGTAGACAGATGAGATCTGCTTTTGTTGTGTTTGGGAAATCGCATAGTCCAGATTGGGTCTGTATATGAGAATTTCAGCTAGATAATGACCAAACCACCTATGACTGTTGGATCTCAGTGGAGGAGGGAAAGAGGATTTCCCTGGACAGGATTGTGCACGATACCCGAGCTTCTAAATGCTGCCAGATTTCAGAAGTACCTTTGTGTACATGCAACGATAGTGACCAACACACAGAAACTTGCTCCTGTGAACAGAAGGCCCTTCAAAGGGTTAGGGCAGCTACCCAGGATGCAAAATCAAATGACCAAGCAAATTGGTTTTCTTGAGAAGTCAAATGGTATGAGGACCTAAAAACGCAGCAACCACAAAGCGGGCTTGGACAGCATTCGGTGGCACGGGCATTGTCATGACACTGTACCAGAACCACTGGAAGATCTAGGTGTACCAAATCTCAAGCAGTTCTTTATAGAAGTCTAATGAGCTGATTTCCCTCTTGTCAGCAGGAATTACAGCCAGTGCTGAATTGATTTGATTTTCAGATTCTGAAATGTGCGGGTGAGACAGACACATTGAAATAGATCAACATATAGTCCACTTTGATCAGTGCCACAGGGTTCTGCTTGGTCGAGTTCATTGAAGGTGATCTGCTGGTTGGAGGTAAATGTTGGCTGCGTCCTCCTACGCCCTGTTGCTTGGACTCTGAAAGCTCAGTGAGGCTTGTGAACAGAACAAAGTATTTCTTCTTTTTACTGCCAGAAGTAGCGATATTCCCCACTCTGGCTGGAAACCCTCCCCCGCTTCTTTTAACTCACTGGTCCTCTAATGTTGTGAGGTTAAACTTCTATCAACTCTGGCAATTAAAGCTTTGGTGAGAGTCAGAGTTCCTATCCTTTCAGCAAAGGTAGAAAGTATTGCCTTCACTCTGACTTGGCTTCACAGGCAAATCATATTGGCTACATTGTGTCACCATAAAGTCAGAGCTGAGTGAGGGCAATCCTTCCTGCCTTCACTCTGCTATGTAATAGGAAGAAAAGGGGAAATGATAGCTAGAAGCATGTTTGGCTCTGCCACCGGGACTACACCAGTGGCTAAGAAGGGGTGAAGAAGCTGAGGAAAAGGTGATTGAAAGGTGATTGGTGATTGAAAAAATTAGCCCCTCAAAAGAGCCCCTCCAAACTGGAAAAGTTGTATCTGAAACTTTTAGTACAGACAGCTGTACCTTTAGTACATGTTGCACGTATCCAGAACAATCTGTTGTAATGACAGCTAGACACAAGAACATGTGCGTAATCCACAACATGTACAGCTCAGGAGCAAACATGAGAATCTAATAAGAAACTCACTTGCTGAGCACAGACAAAACTGTAGCCCAACAGAGCTCCAGAGGACCAAGGGAATATCAGCATTATGCTGGGGAAACCCAAGGGTTGCAGGAGAAGTTGGGCAGTGCAGCCCTTCAAACAGAGGACTCTCTGCTGTACAGGAGAACCTGTGGCCACCCTCTTTTTAAGTCTCTGAGCCATCGTGCCAGCAAGGCATCTTTTGAAAACCAACCTGTCTTGGCCTTCAGCTATTTGTCTGCAAGTGGAAGGAGGAACGTGGCTTAATTTTTTCCTCCTTTCCTTCCACTGTTTCTGATCTATCCAGGAACAAAAGAAAACAAATGAAAAAGAAAACTTCCTAGAGCAAATTAGTCAGTAAACAGCTTTCTGTCTGTCAGACAGATCTAGATCTACAGAGTTCAGATAATTTGCTGAACTTTTAGGTCCTAAAGTTTAGGAAAAGTGAAAAGCTCATCCATCATTGCATTGAGTGTTCCCCAGGTGGCTCCATGTGGCCAGTGCCACATGGTGATGGATTTGCTTGCTGGAGCCCCTCCTGTGAATTCAGCACATCACCGCAGACCAAAAGAAAAGGGGCTGCCTGCTCTTTGAATGATGCTTGACATGGTCCTCACCACTTTATTTGTATGCTGGTGTTCTCCCTATTTATTATTTCATTTTTCAATTGTTGCAATTCTGTATAGACTAGCTTTCAGGATACCGATCATATCGAAGTGGCTGTCAGCATAAATATTGCAGTAGCTATTTGTTAATTTATTACACCTAGGTCTTGCTTTTCTTCCTGCAAGGGGCCAGTTGACTAACATAATCTTCTTCATCCCGCGCCTCTTCTCTGTTTGGTCCTCATGATCACCTTGTGTGGTAGGTTGGACTGAGATTCAGGGACTGGCCTAAAGTTACCTGGGGAGGGACTGGAACCCGGCACACAAGTCCCGGTTCAACACTCGAACCAGCAGGCCTCAAACCGCACTCCCATTTTGAAAGGAACAAGATGAGGCTTTGTCCCTCATCCCGTTAGTGGTAGGTGGCCCTGGAGCTGCAGGACCCGTCTGGCACAGGAACAGTTCCAAATACTTCGCCAGCAATTGCAAGAGGCCACAACCAGTGGACGGTTGTTGTGAGAATGAAAGGGAGCGGAGGAGGACCTGGGAAGACCCTTGAGTTCCCTGCAAGAGGGAGAAAGGCAAGGCATGGATGTCATGTATGAATAGTAATAATAGTCATGCTTCAGCATCAGATTAAGATGGCCCTTGATGCGGAAGCCTTTAAAGGCTTATATGGATATCCATTGGCTTGAGGGGATTACCCAGCCCAGATGTTTCTCAGAGTCATTCTTTGTTAGTACTTATCTTTGCTGTTTTGAACAGCTGATTTTCTGATGATTTTCTGATGTTTCATTGTCTGCTTCTTGGATTGTGGTAAGCTGCCGGAGAGCTTTGGCTATGGCGCAGAAAGCGATACATAAATAATAATCGCTCCTAACAGGATTAGAGGTGCAGATGGGGGTACCTGCAATCCTTCTGACTTGGATTTGGGGCATTGATGCAAAGTGAGAGGAGGTGGCTTCTGTGCTTCTCCTGCCCTGCAGAAAAGCTGGACAGCTGATTGCATCTGTCTTAAGTGTGGCATCTGGGAATGGGAGGGAAGGAGGCTCAGGCATTTCCATATGTCACATCTTGGAGGTGCTGGCTTCCTCCCCATCTGCCCCCCCAGAATACCCACCCCTTCTCCAAGGTCACTTTTGCAGCCTTAGGGTTCATGTTCTTGAGCTTCCTTACCTGTGACAGTGTCCTGTACAAAAGGAGAGCTCTGGTCGTTGGAACAGCTGGATCTGAGAGAGGGCCTCTGCAGTCAGTTTGGATCATGCATTAAAGCTGGGGACCTCCAGATGTTTTAGATAACAGCTCCCAGCATTCCTGACCATGGACCACAATGGCTGGGCTGATGGGAGTTGAAGTCCAAAACATCTGGCAGGCACTAGCTTATGTAGCAGAAAACCATCCCATAAAACAGAAACCCAAACAAATGGTTGAGATTTGGACCATCAGTTCTTTATTGTCACAGTGCTGTGGGAGAGACCTCCTGCGGGTTCGCCAACAGGAAGATGTCTTGGAGCAAAGTTTGGAGAAATTACAAGCTTATTGTGAGCATAAAAAGGAGAAGTTCTTATAAAATAACATTCAGTCACCCTACGTCTCATGATTTCCTTAAAATTAATGTTTGCTCCTGTCTACATAGCTGAGCACAAAACATCCCTTTATTTGACCCCTAGACTTTTTGCCCTTTGCCTCCGTTGCTTCAGCTAGTCCATGCTACTGCCTCTTCGTTTAGGCCTCGGTCTATCTAACCATTCGGCTCTGACTCATACTAATTGACTATGATTTGCAAAGTTTGTTTCCACATTTCGAGGAACTTGTACTTAATATTTCTACTCTATCTGAACCTCTATAACTTATTTCCCACAGATGTTTGGATTCCCCATCAGACCCAGCTACTTAGCAAAAGATTATGGAAGTTGCAACCCGAAGCTTCCAGAGGAAACCAGCTTGGAGGAATCTCAAAAGGCAGCGGTGAGGGTTTGGACCTTATGGAATGGTCTCTCCAGTATCAACATCACTGCGTTAACTCTCAAGTGCTAGGACCTCCCTCTTCTCAGGTATTTGGCTGGATGTGCTGACATTGTATACCAGATCTTGACTTTTTTTCTTGCTGTTTGTTTAAAATTGCTTTAAGAAAAATGTGTGCGGTATGTTTGTGTGTGTGCGGTTTTTCTGCTGAATTTTTAAGGCTTTAATCTTTGTTAGCTGCCTGGAGAGCTTCAGCTGTTGGGCGATATAGAAATGCAATAAATGAACATTATTACCCTAGAGAGAAGGACGTTTCTCCTTGTCTTTGAAATAAGGAGGGCTCTTGTGGCAAAATTACCTGTAGGCAACATGCTATTTGCAAAGGAGTGATGTTGGCATTTACCCAAATTCTCTGAATTCAACCTGATGAATGTCTCTCCATGTGATCTCTGGGATTTATTTGTGATCTCTTTGTTTGTGTGAATGGGAAAACTGTGCAAAACAAATAGGGAAAAAAGCACAAACCAATTGGGTCCTTTCCAAAAGTCTGCACTTTCACTGATTACTCACAGGGTAAAAAACATGCATTTTTAAAGATGCATTTTTCAAATGTGAAGGCACATTAGTCAAATTGCTAAGATTTTCAAATAACATTTTCTAGCTTGTGTCCGCAGTTACAGTTGTGAATGTATCGCGCTTGTATCATCTGTGCATATAAATGATTTCTGTGCATTTGTAGTACAACATGCTGTCCTCATTGGCCCGCTATACTGGGGGAGGGGGTGGAAAAGGCTTTTAAAGTTGAAGTTTAAGTGGGTGTGATTAATTATGACAGTTAGGACAAGAGTAAAGGATGGTTGCCAGTGTCTCTGAGCATCAATTCAGTTTGTGCAGCCTCCTGATTCTTGAAACCATAAATCACACAGCCAGCCCACTGAAGGGCTCAGTGGTCCCCCCTCTCTCCTGTCTCTCTGTGATAAACAGCTGCAACTTCATCAAAATCAGGGCCATGTTGTATCAGCTGGACTCAGAGTCATCTGCCAGCCAAACCTGATGTCTCATCAGAAAAATATTTTGAGGATCAGGGTCTAACCAAGTAATGAGAATGGGTGTGATTGCTAACTCATCCGTGAGTTCAGATCACCCCTATTAACTCTGTGGAGGCCCCGTTGAATGGCTTCCAATGGACATTCGGATTGCAAATCTTAGGATAGCCACACTGCACTTTACCAAAGGCTGTTCTCCATCTGAAGACTTGGCAGAGCACATAGCTGGTCCAGCATGTCTGATTTAATACTGAAGAGTCATAAGAAGGGAAGCATAAAGTTGCCCATCCAACAGCTTAGCACCTGGACAGCCATCTGAGCCATTCCTGGGTAACCTAGTCTGTCTTCTGCACAATGGGGAGAAGTATTGACTCTCCATTTAAAATTTATTTATTTATTTTATTTATTAAAACATTTATAGGCTGCCCCATCGCAACAAAGCCTTGGGGCGGCTAACAACATGATTAAAATACAATAACAATAAAACAATTTTAATTCATCCCTCCCCGCACGGTGCATCTCGGCAACTAAAAATCTAATCAAATAAACATAACAAACTAAATAAATTAAAATAAACAAAATCAACTAAAACAAACCTACACAATAAACCAGATAAACAAACAACAAGCAACACAAATAAACTAAAAACAAAATCTACAACTAACAATTAAAATAAGACTTAAATAAAAAGTTCTTCGCCTGATGCCAAAAAGCAAATAATGACGGCGCTAGGCGAACCTCTCCAGGGAGCGCATTCCATAGTTGGGGTGCCACCGCCGAAAAAGCCCTCCTCCGGGTACTCACCCACTTAACCTCCCTCAAAGAGGGCTCCCGGAGGAGGGCCGCTGTTGCAGATCTTAGGGGGCGGGAGGGCATGTAAGGGCGCAAGCGGTCCATTAGGTATCCGGGTCCCAAGCCGTTTAGGGCTTTATAGGTCAGCACCAGCACCTTGAATTGGGCCCGGACTTCATATGAAAATTATATGAATTATGTCTAAATCTGCATCTATACATATAGAATCGCTGAGGAACAATGTATGCAAATGGATGTCCTCCTTGGTTCGCATTTTTGTGCAACGCATCTCTTCTTTGGGGCAATGCTGAGTGTAACCATTATGGTTCTGTAAATGTCCCTTCAGCTCATGTCTTGATGAACTAAGCCAGCCTTGCCCAAGTCTGTGGCCCCAGATGGGTCGGGCTACATCTTCAGAATGTGCTGTTGTGGCTGGCTGAGGATTTCACTGTGGAATTGAGGGAGGGTCTGTACCACAGTGGGAGGCCTTTGCTTTGCATGCAGAAAGTCCCAGGTGCAGTTCCCGGCATTTTCAGGAATTGTCTGAAACCCTACAAAGCTGCTGCCAGATGGACTGGAAGGGGAACTGAGGAACGCCAGTTTTGTCTTTCCAATGTAAAGGCTTGTAGCAGAAGGCAGAAGATTGGAGGACAGGATTACAACTTTGGAAACAGGTAAACAACTTTATTTCTCCATGCCTGAAACATCTTGTTTCTCTTGGAGTGCAGTGTCCAGCTTGATAAATTGTCTGGCTTATATTTCAAGTCTGCAAATTAGCAAGATATGGAAGTCTGAGTCATAAAGCACAGATGCCACATTGATCAGAAGACTCCTGCATCCAGGAGTTTCTCTAGCATCTTTGAAAGCCTCAGCAGCCCATGAACTGAATATGCTCAAACTCCACCATAAATGCAGCATTTCTTTCCTTGCCTTTTGATCTCTGAACTTCTCTTTCTTCCAGGCAAAAAGTAAATATTTTTCAATGCAAACACAGCTGCCTATAATCCTTTGTCATATACTGAGGTCCTGATGTATCCCCTGCAGATGCACTCACCAGGCAAATATTTGCTATCGATAAATAAAAGGACTGAAAAAGTTAAACTGCAACTCATCACCAAAGGCCTGAGTGCGGAACGGAAAAGCACAGAGTTGCATTGTGCAATCCAAGATACTGCTAGGATCAGATAGAGAGAGGAAGAGCTGAAGAAAAGAAGGCATAGTTCAGTTTGTGAAGATATGGATCAAATGCTGGATACATTGAAAGACATTATATGTTTCAGGATGTACGGATTTTGTTAAATATGTTCCATCTGTGTTTAGTCGATTGTCAGGCCTCGTTCATTCTGTCATCCATTCAATGATGGAATCATAGCTTGAAACCTGGAGTTTCATTCTACTTGCACTAATTTGCATTAGAACTCTAATACATTAGTGCATTAATGTTGTTTGTAGAATCGCACAAATGCATGTTTGTTAATCTGAATTAGCACCAACATGAATTAGTTAATGTGAAAAGCTGATCCACTGCAGAGTCCAAGGTTGAATCAAAAGAAATCTTGCCTGAATCTGTGTGGATTACCCCAATATCCCTAACAGAAATACAATAAAACTGTAGAATCAATAAAACTGGAATCAGAATAGATAACACTACCAGAAGTAAAATTACAGCCTTTAGGCTGCAATCAATGGGATTTACTTTCCAATTAAACATCTTTAGGAAGAGTTACAGCAGTGTTGACTGATGTGTTTAAATTTTGTTAACTGGTCAATGTAAAGAGTTAAGTGAAATGTTTCCTTTTCCAAAACAAAAGAGAATGCCACCCATAACAATCATGCATGTTGCATAAAAGTTTACATTTTTCCGGTTCCAGAATTGGATTGGGCAAACTGTACAAAAGCAGGGGAAATGGCCCATGGTTCTTTCCACCTCTGATGATAAGACTTAATTTCCAGGCCCCAAAACCCTTCTTTCAGGAAAGGCTTTTTGGTGGTGACGTCCCATCTCTGGCATGGTCTCCCCAGAGAGGCTGCCCAAGTGACTACATTTTCGGCTTTCAGTGCCAGGTGAGGATTCCTTCCCACTCCCTGGCATTTTAGGAGCTGGTCTTACTGCTTTTGGCGCTTTTAAGCCTTGGCACTTTTTCAACCATGCTGCTGGTTCTATGCCTTTTTTTTAATAATGTGCAGGCAGTGGTTGTAGTGGATTTGTTTAATCTCACTTTGTATCTTATGTTTTTCTTTTGTATACCATACAAAACACTTGATGTATCAGGGGACTTAGGAGTGTAATCAATGCACTAATAATATCAGGGCTATCAGGACATCAACTGTGGCTCTCAGGACTTCCGTGGCACCTTACAGTATCCCTGCTTGGAGATAAGTCTCATGAGAGTTGGAGATTTGGGTTCTAGTCCCCACTTGGGCCACTCACTGACTCTCAGGCCTGGCTGGGTTCTGTGATAATTGGACTGCAGTCTCCATAATCCATGGGAGAAGGATTGTGTAAGCTTGCAGGAAAGAAGGTTGGGTGAAAATGAGGAGGGGGGTGGCACTTTGCTCTGATTTGGCAAGTTGTGTATGTGAGTACATTATGCACGTTCTGAGAAGGTAGCTGCTGCGCTTCAGGTTTCATGTGATGAGAATGGTATTTAATATCATGCACCCTTGTAGCATTTTTATCTTATTCAGCTGCTCTCTTCTGGAGAGTATTCATGGCCTTTGGCTAGAGGAGTAACTTATTGTGCGTTTGATTTAGGAGGAGCGTGGAGGGAAGGTCTCTTTCTTCATCAGATGTTTCATTTATATGGTGTGACTCACTCACCCTGGGAATATACCCAAGCCACTCTGTTTTGCACATTGGATGTGAAACAGGAATGCAGAATCCAGTGGAGGGTTATGCAACGTGCTGAGAGAAAGGCATCCACAAAGGCTGCTTCTCTCTGCAAGGAAACCTTTCGGAGACACTGGCTGGCACAATTTAAAAATCGTATTCAGGTTTAAAGGAATGGCACCCAGATGTGGTGGTTTGCTTCTTAAGTGGGAAAAATAAAAGGGTTGTTCTTGTTATATAACATTTCTTGGTTTGTTTCAGAGGATGAATTTCATTGAATCTTTTTACAGTGTATGGACTTAGGGATTAAAAAGAAAGAAAGGAAAAGAGAGACAGTCATCCATTGTATTAAAGGAATGGATACAAGATTGGTTATAGGCATGAAAATGTGCTAGCCTTGCTAGAATTGTCAATGTGGATTTCGTTCAAGTGGATTTTTGCACTTGAATGAACAGAGTATACTTTTAAAATCTTGCAATCTCCCTGGATTTCTCTGCAGTCTTAGGTGCATGCTCATTGGCACACCATCAGCATAACAGAGATTTTTTTGTGTGCAATCAAATGATGCTTCTCATCCCGTGCAGGTATGCTCTGACATGCGTGAGCACACAGCTGTGTTCAGAAGCCCTCGCAGAAGAGTTCATGCGTACAGAGGGCAGGACTACACTGACCACTATTCAAGTTATGAAGGCCAAATGGCCCTGGAGCCATCTGCTCAGCGTGCCTTGTACGGGTACCTGGCAGGAACAGGTTATGCAGTTTGCCCCAGATCTCCAAGTCCAAGTTTAGTTGTGCTGACAGTTCATGTCCCGTCAAAGAACAAATCCCGGAACAGCACTCTGCCGTGATGTCGGAGCAAATTACGTTGCCGGCAGCACCAGATCCGCTGGCTTGGAGGGGTCTAGGGTTCTGCTAGAAATGACCAGCCTGGGGGGTTTACTTCTGAGGAGAAATATTGATTGGGAGTGCTACTGCTTGCTGGAAGCCAAGTCCAATGGAGCTGGTGGATCCAGTGGATCCAACAATCCACAGTTCTACTGTTGTGCAGCTCCGCACCCTCAACGAGAAACAGAAGAAATATGCCAGAGTAAGACAGGAGAAAGAGCTGTGTTTCCTCCTCTTAGAAAAGTTGTTGTTGTTGTTCTTCGTATTATTCACACTGGTCTTTGGCGATCAGCATCAGCATCATATTCTGCCCTTTCCCAATATTAGGGCTGAATGCCGCTCATGACAATAAAAACTTATACAGTGAAAATATATGAGGCAGCATGTTGCTGAAGGATATTTGTAACTGGCTGAGTTCTTCATCTCTTTTATTGTTTTGTTGTTAATGCTCTTATTTGTATTTATTTGTATAATGTATTTACATAGAAACAGAGCGACTCAGAAGGGGTCTCCCAGGCCATTTGTATTATGCATTTATTTCTATACAAATACAAACTGTATAGATTTTGCTTTTAATCTGGATTTTTTTTTGGTTAGCCATCTGTAGCACCACTGTTTGGCTGGAAAGGTTGGACACAAATTAAACAGACTGTTTGTTTGAGCATCTGCACAAGAGGTAGTCCAATATTGTCTTGACTATGATGCAATCCAGTGGCCTCCCAATCTTGTTCTTGATGGGGAGTTTGTGGCCCTCCAGGGGTTGTTGGACTGCAGTTCCCATCAACCATGACCATTGGCCATGCTGCCTGAAGCAGATTGGATTTGGAGTTTAACAGCATCTGGAGGGACAAAGTCTCCTCAGCCAAGCTGTGAAAGTAGCTTATTCCTTTAAAAATTCCTTCCTTTGAATTACCATATTTTTTGCTCTATAAGACTCACTTTTTTCCCCCTCAAAAGTAAGGGGAAATGTCTGTGCATCTTATAGAGCGAATATGTGTGTGCAGTAAGTCTGTCAGATGTGCAGCCCATGGGGAAGTGATGGGGAATGTGCCTGTGATTATGTGCCCATTTGATTCAGAAAATTTTTTCTCTTGTTTTCCTCCTCTAAAAACTAGGTGCATCTTATAGAGCGAAAAATACGGTATCCACTTGCTAGAAAGATAGATGGTCTTTCTCCTCCAGTATGATATTTCACACCGCTGGTTAATGCTCTTCAAGTGATGCTATGAAGGAATGCCAAGTACTCTTTGAGGCCTCTCTCTCTCTTTCTCTCTCATAGGGAACTGTCTTCATTGATTCCTTCAGCATATCCCCCACCTCTTCCACAGCCAGGCTTCCTTGTTTTGCTTCCCTTCCTCTATTTATAGCCCTTTCCTGTGGAATAGAAGGGTAGCACAAGCCATTCATATGGGCCATGGATCTGTAAGAGGCTCGAAGAGAATGGCACTCACAGATTTGCTATGCGACTTTCCTGTGGAATTCTTGTTCAACACTCACCTCCTGTGGGAAAATGCACCTTTGAAAAAACAAAGGAAATTCCCTAAAATCATGCGTCATATCCTGCAAGGATTGGATTAAAGATTCTGCCAATTCGATCAAACAGCCTTTTCTTCTTTCTGTTCATGTTCTTTTTACATTTCTGTTTGTTGATTACAAAAACTGTCTTCGACATCTTTTGCAACCTTGATTTTCAAAATACTAATGTTATATCCAGAGGCAAGCCTGATGAGATAGCATATATTGTGGCAGGCATGCCTTTTGGGCAATACACAATGACTTTCCTTCTTGGCTTTTGGGTAGCAGATTGCTTGAAGCTGTTTGCTGATTGGTCTTTGATGGCTGGTCGCTCCGCCATGCAATGGCCTCAGATAGATCACCGTTTCCTGCAAGGAATGGGGCGCAGTGTAATTTCTGGCAGGCAAAGGAGAAGAAATGCAGTGTGACCCTGAAAGGTGTGGGGGAGAACACAGCAAGAAGCCGTCTTGGAGAGTTGGGGCAGCGTGCTTTACCTGTCTGTCTCCGCCTTCACTTTCATCTTGTGTGTTTTTCAGTTAGCTAGATATTACAAAAACCTCTTCCTGTCCTTAGTGCTGCCACCCCACAAAAAGTGCGATGCGGTGGGTGAGCAAGACAGAGAGAGAGACCCGTACGTGTGGGTGGGCTGGAAGTCAAAGTGGGCAATGCCATTGGTCATGGAATGCAGGGATCTGGGTGCAGACTCGCCAGTCGGCCATGATGCATTGGGCACGTCATGGAAAGCCACTCTCCGTTTTTCCATGGGTGAAATGGAAATAAAAATGACCCAACCATGGAAATAAATTCCACAATCAGAACATGCACGTGTTTGGCAATTGCCTATGTTACCAATGGACTCAAGTGGATAAAAGGTGTTTTTACAAAAGTGTAAAGCATGTCGAATAGAGCAGTAGTTTGATTCGATCATGTGTGAATGTGACCAGATTCTTTGTATGGGTGTAGGGAGAGTAGGATTGGATGCACACATCCTGACATAAGCTGCATTAAAGAACATCCATACCAATGCCTCAGATCAAGTTTGCTCTTCTTGCTGTTGTTCTTTCTCCTTGGTCCACAAAGGTTTGTTGCTGCTGCTGCTGCTGCTGCGCGCCATCAAGTCGTCTCTGACTTATGGCAACCCTGTGAGTGAAAGCCCTCCAAAATGTCCGATCCATGGCAGCCCTGCTTAGTTCAAGGCTGTGGCTTCCTTTAGAGCGTCCATCCACCTCTTGTTTGCTCTTCCGTTTCTTCTTCTGCCTTCGATTTTCGCTAGCATGGCTGTCTTCTCTGAGTCTTGCCTTCTCATGATGGGTCCAAATTATGACAGCCTCAGTTTTGCCTTTTTTGTATAGGTGCATCAATAAACATCCAGGATCCTGATGGAACCCTGCATAGGATCAATTCAAGATGGCCCTTTCCACTATGGTTTTTATCTGTTTTCATTTGCCCAGCCGTGGATGGGGGAAAGGCATAAGTGAACTGAAAACTGAGCCCAGCTGTGCATTCCCTGTGCTTTTCAGTACAAAATTCAGAAATAAAACCATTGCCTGGGAGGGGCCATGGGCAATGGCCAGAGGAGACCCAGGACTGCAAGCTGCTGGGACCAAAAGCTTGATCGGGACTATAACAAACTGGTAGAGCAAGTCAATGAGAAATCTACCAGGAACAGAGAAGGATACAGGAAGATGCTGGAAGCTCAGAAAGATCTTGTTGCTCAAGGGCAGCTCAAAAGCAACAAGACTCTTATTTGTGCTCCTTCCTGTCCAAGAGGATGCAATGGGAGGGTGGAATCAGTCCAGGGCCCAGATAATTTTATGGAGAGGCTTCCACTGGCGGTAGCCCACCATGTGGGACAAGTGCTGCCAGATGCCAGCACCATCTGGAGACAATGATGGCAGCAGAATTCGTCAGTCCCACCCCAGAAGCAAGACAAGGTAAACTGCAGCTTCAGGACCCATCGTGTATTTCAGAGCAGGATAGTTCTGGAAGTGGCTGCTCTGTTTCTTCAGCAGGATGAAGCAGGAAGCAAATGCAGGGAGGCACTGGCCAAGTTCCCAAGCTGGCTGAGTCTGCTTTATCAGGCCAAATTGTGCAGGGAATCTCATTTCTCCTCGCCTTTCCTGGACTGCAAAAGTGCACTAAGATTCTCCACATGACTTGGCAAGGCAATTTATGTTTTTATTACTTATTCAGAATACATTTATCTTCCCATTCTATCTTTTCTATCCATGAGATGACTAAATTACCGTAATGTCCTCTATGTGGGGGTGGCTTTGAAGAGGGGTTAGAGACTCCAGCTGGGCCAGAGAGCTGCTGCCAGACTGCTGCCTGGAACTGACTGCGGGGGCCAGACAAATTTCTTGCTTCACTGCCCCCTCGTCTATTTCCACGCACAACTCAAAGTGCTGCTTAGGAGCTAAAATGCATGGCTCGGGTCCAGGCTGGCTGAATGACTGCATTCTCCCCATTTAGCTTGTTCATACCTTACTATCTTCAGGTGAAGCCCTTCTCTGGGGCTCACCTTCTTCACGGGCACGCTTGGTGGGAATGCAGGACAGGGCCTTCTTGGTGGTTGCCCTAAGGCTGTGGAACTCCCTTCCCAGAGATTGTCACTCTACTTGTTACATTTTCAGAGGCAGACAAAAACTTTTCTCTTCTGGTAGACTGTGAGACTGCATTGACTAGTTCTGTTGTCTCTATTGTTTTTATTGCTGTTTTGATGTTGATATTTATATAATTTTAATAGGTTGGCTGGATTAATTATATTTTAATTTGTGTATATTTCTTTTAATGTTTTAATGATACAAGTTTTAAATGTTGTAATCTGCCTTGAGTTCCAATACTGGGAATATGTAGAAATAATAATAATAATAATAATAATAATAATAATAATAATAGATTTAAAAGAAAGCAACAAAACCAGTAACACAAGAGCAGTGAGGGAAAGGCATGCACACATGATGTCAAATTGGAGCTAGACTTAATCCTACTGAAATCAGTGGAACCTAAGATCATTAACTCACACACAAAGTATATTACCAATTGCCTGTCACCTTTTTAGCAGCACACCCATGTTGGTGCACCAACATTTAAAAATCTCTAATTAAAATACTTAATGTTAAAATCAAAACAGCAGAATTAAAAGCATCAATTTTAAAAGCAAAGTTGAATTAAAAGTCTTTCCCTGCCCACCTAAACAGCATCACAGATGGGGCCAGGACTATCTCTTTTGGAAGAGAGCTCCATAATCAGGGTGCTGCTGCAGATAAACCCTGTCTCATGTTTCCACCAACAGCATTTCTGGTGGCACAATCTAGAACAGGACCCCCATATTGTAGGTCTCTGGCCCTGGTTCCTAGCTTCAGACTTGCTCTAGAAAGCTGCCTACTAAGCCAGTCCTGAAATCAGGATTAGCATCATGGGTAGATATCATGAATGTCATGATTACCTCTGGAATGCGCTCCCCAGAGAGGTCCGCCTGGCACTGTCATTATTTGTTTTTCGGTGCCAGGCCAAGACCTTTTTATTTAAAAGTTATTTTAATTGCTAGTTGTAAATTGTATTTATTTATTGGTTCTTATATTTATGCCGAGATGTCTCTGGATTTTTAAGGTTATTTGTATGATTGTTTATTTATTTGCTTTGTAAGCCGCCCCGAGGCTTTTTGCGAATGGGGCGGCATAGAAATGTTCTAAATAAATAAATACATGTCATGGGTATCGATGGAGCCCACGGCCCATCAGGGTCAAGGATCCCTGGACTTGCTCCTTCATGTCATCCTTGCAGCCTGCTTGTTCACCTGCCTCACACTCTGGCCCAGACAGTGCTGGCAGGGTGAGCAGGAGATGCTCTTTGGCTTTCTGCCGGGCAAGCGTGCAAGCCAGCGGTACCCAGGATGGCAAAGAGGAGGAGGAGCACAAGCAGCTGGTGAGCATCGTGATGAGAAAGTCAGCTCGGAGAGCCTCTGAGGGGGCCTTGCCCAAGCGTCCTCCAAAATGTGGAGGCAGGCTGGCTGGTACGTTGGCACGTTATGGCTCCATCACCAGAGAAGCAACATGAAGCATGGCTGTTGCCCCCCTGCACAATTGCAGGAATGAGCCATTAGCAAAATCCTCTGGCAGTACACAGTTTGCTTTTGTGGAGTGTTTTTCTCCCTGGGATAAAATATTAAAGGGCAGATGCGATGATCTGCAAAGACACCAACATCTATTAGCTTTCTGACATTATTGAGCAGCTAAAACCTGCTTCTCCATCAAGGCATCCATTATTCCCCCTGTTGTGAAGAATTGTGCCATCAAGGAGACCAAATCCATGGGGTGTCTCTCCAAACTGAAATACATGGTGCAGCTTCCAAGGGCACTCGCCTTGCACAGCGACACATCACAAATAGTGTGCAATACTTAGATGAAGGCCTTTTCCAGGCACTTAATCCTAGTGATGGGGCAAAGTCAGAACAGAGGGACTTGGTAATCAATTGCTTGCAGATAGATAGATAGATAGATAGATAGATAGATATTTATTTATCTATCTATCTATCTATCTATCTATCTATCTATCTATTTATTTATTGAAACACTTATATGCCGCCCCATCGCAACAAAGCCTCGGGGCGGCTTACAACATATAAAAAATACAAACAATGCATTAAAAACCTGTCTATCCCCCCCCACCACCCCGGTGCATCTCGGCAAACCTAAAAATACAATCCAATATATACAAAATCATAAACAACAAACCACACCATTTAAATAAACACAATTAAACTATAAACAAATAATAACCATTAACTAAACAAAATAAATACATAAATACCTAACAATAAACTATAAACAAAATAGACGATTTAACACTTAAAATAAGATTTGAATAAAAATCTCCAAAAGGACCCATCCCATTTCGAGCTGGATCCATGCCTCTCTCAACTGTGGTCCGGTCCCAGAATGAGCATGCCCCCCCCCATATCCACCCATCCATATCATTTTCTGCCCACACCCCTTTAACTTTTGAACAGAGGAGTAGGAGGTAACCTGATGCATGCATTTTTGTCGGAAAAAATCCTTCTCATTTTTCAGCTTTCAAACAACATGTTTAGCTGCAGTTTTCCAGTTTCTTCCACACATACATGCACAGAACCCTCCCCTCCCAAAACAGTTCTCCAGTTTTGCATTTTCTCTCAGTGAAAGTTGCTTGTTAGTTCTCACGTCTTATGGGAGATGGAAAAGGAGCAGGGAGAAATACAGAGAAGAGGGAAAATAGACACGGGAGTAAAGGGAAGACAGGACAGGAAAGGGAAGAGAAGGATAGAGACATCAAGGGTATGGATGCAGTGGCACCTGCCCGAAGCCCAGACTCAGCCTAGTCCACTGACAAGATTTCGCTGGGCCTTCTCCTTCCCTTCTCCATTGGAGCCTGCAATTTTATCAGCCTTTCAACTCTGTCCCGAAAAGGGTGGTGGTGAGGAGGGACAGGAGATGCCACTGCCTCCTTGATCGCTGGTCCTCAGCCTGTCAGGCAAGCAACTGGTGGCAACAGTGAGAAAGAAGAGGAGCAAGCATGGCTGATGACGATGGGCAAATAAGCTATTTCTGCGATCAGAACAGTCCTCCAAACATCAGGTCGAAGTGCAGCTCAGCTTGTTTCCTGCGCTTGATGTGCTCTGCTTTCATATCAATTGGATGGGGCAAGCATGCATGTCAACCAGGAAAATACAGATTTTTAAAGAGCACACAAAAAGCTACACTTCCCTTCATAGGGTAAAGTGGAAAAGTGCCTATTGGTAGGAGAAAAATGTGGATTTTAAAAGTGTGCAGTTTTCGTACAAATGCAGATTCAGAAAATGGCAAAATTTGCCAACAAAGATGTTCTTGCTTGCATTAACTTTCAGAAGTGTGCATGGGACATTTTATTGTGCCTCGTGGGTGTTGGGAAATGTGAGTAAATCCTGTCTGAAAAGTATTACTTTTGTGTGTGCTTTTGAATTGTAGGATCAAATCCTGTGCTGCTTCTCAAAACCAAGCTGACACTGTTTAAAATGGCATTCCCCGCTCCTTTCTCTCACCTTTAGCTGTGGGCTAAAGAAGACAGAGCTATTCAGTCCAAATATACATTGTAAAAAATCACTGTTGTAATTCAGTTTACATGGAAGTATCTTCCTAGCCCAGAGGGCTTCATGTGCCCTGGTCATTCAGAATGTTTAGAATCTAGATAAGAGTTTGAGTTCATGCATAGTTTCAGTGGCGTGAATTTACATGTGTAAGCAGTCCTGGAGATGGGTTTAGGCTTCTGAACTAAAGTGTCAATTAGAAATATTGTGATCTTATTTTTACAGTATGATTGACTGGCATTTCTTTGTTCTGTATGTGATGACCTCAGAATCTTATGGTAATCTTTACATTCTGTAATCAATTGCCCTGTACCTGTATGTGACTGGGAGTGTATAAAACCTCTGTATTTCTGTTGAAGCTTTGCAGCAAGCTTAACTCTGCTTGCCTGGTAAGGCCTTATCGTGAGACCACCCGTGGGGCCTGGGATAGACAATAAAGACATGGAGGTTCACAACGCTTGATCTTTCCTACGACCCTGAGTTTTATTTCCCGTCTCAAATTGAGATTCCGGGATTCTGACATGGGGAAAAATGAATTCTTGTGCAGTGATCATGGCAGTCAGAAGGTGGATTGGCTGAGGGCTGGAGCCCATTTTGGGTCGCTAGCCCAAGGAGTCTCAAAAACCCGAAGCCCATATTAAAGACTCCAGGAAGTTGTTTATTAGTTCTTGTGGTGGGAGCTGTTCTGGTTTGATCGGCACATTCTTTTGTTCCACACACAGGTCAAGGAAGCTAGGCCAAATTGTTTGTTTTCTCCCGTTTCTAATTTGATATAATATATCTGTACATGAGCTTTTAAACTTCAAATCCCACAGTCTGTTCCTGAGACCCAGGCCTTTTCAAATTCATGGATGCTACCGCAATATTGACCACGTGGCAAGCACGATCTCTGTGCAATTCCCTTTATGGGAAAGCTGGCAAGGAAAACGGATGTAATCTCTGGAAACAGAGGAGGAGAGGGGCTGTTACTGGAGTGTGAAAAGAGGAAATGCCTTATGGTGCAATCCAGGGCAGAAATGAGGAAGCAACAGCTTATACAAGGCAGAGCTGCTGGAAAATCTCCCCAGAGCTTTTCAATTATAAATAAACTGGAGAAAGGTTTGAGCAGAAGGTGGGCGGGGTGAAAACACACAAGCAAATGAAAAGACAAACATCTGAATCGCTAACAACCGTCCTTGTTCTCTCTCCAGACCCCATGAAATGAATGAAGTCTTCTTCTAAAGAGGCAGACTTGGAGCTATTTTGCTGTGGCTGTGAGGAAGCCCCTCTTGCGCACAAGCAGTTAAGCTCAGCACTGCGTCCTCCCATGGGCTGGTGTTGTGTGCAATGAGGCAGCGATTTTACATCCTGTTCCATGATCTCAGCTCGTGCTTCTTCCAAGGAAAAGAGGCCGTGTCAGAAGAGCCTCCGCTCTGCATCTGCATTCTTAAAAGGACACTTGGAGAACTGTGACTCGTACAGGTTGGTCCAGCTATCTGCCCTGCATCTTCACAGGGGAGATGGATAGAAGGAACTCATTCTGCTTGCTAAGGTGGCCACATGTCCTCTTCCACTGGGTACAGTCCTCTATTTGAAGGATTGCCATGGAACTATCTTCTATTTGCAGATGCCCTCAGTCCGAGTGGTTACCTGGCCCATTTCCAGTTTAAAGGAAAAGAAAAACATCACAACTATTGTTCATCCGTAGTGAACATGTGGACAGGAGACCAAATGGGCAGGCACATAGCTCACCTGGTAGCAGTCCTCCACACTACGATCAGATAGATTTCCCATTTTGTATCCATTCAGAGCCAGTGTGGCATTGTGGTTAAGAGTGGCGGACTGGGACTCAGGAGGTCTGTACTGTCATCCCCACTCAGCCCTGAAGCTCATTGGGTGATTTGGGACCAGTCATGCAGTCTCAACCTAACCTACCTCGCAGGGTTGTTGTTGTGAGGATAAAGCAGAGAGGAGGAGAAATCTGTTAAGGCCCTTGGGTTTCTTGCAATACTAATAATCCACCATCAGCTTCCACTTAGCTTGGATTGATGAGTCTAAGAAGGCTTCTGTTTGTCAGGTTTTGGGTAAGAATGTGTCCCAATCTGTCTGCATTGCTTGGGCTAACAAAAACTAAAACAAGCAATGGTCATGGTTAGCCAGAACTGGGGATGATTTATGTCCCAGGCATATTTTGGTTTACGGAGAGCAAATGGTAAATGCAGGTGGATGAAATTTGGGGACATTGTTTATTTCTTTATGGATGGCAATGGCCTAGAAGAATTAGATTGTAGGTCTAGTTGGATGAAAATTACCCAACGGTTACACAACAAAATGTGAGCCCGAGGAAGGAAACTGTCCCATGATGCTTGATGATTAACCAAGGATTAGTAGTTCCCTTAGTTCTAGCCTCACAACCAGTAATTATGGTGTCTTATTCATGAGCCCCATTGAGTTCAGTGGGACTTCATTCCAAGCATGTCTGCAAGATTATCGGATGCCCAAGGTCCCAGATTCAAACCTTGGCAACCCCTGGATCACACAGCAGTTGATGGGAGAAACTACTGCCTGTCACTCTGGCAAGTTGCTGCCTGTCAGAGTAAGCAGCACAGGACTTGATGAATGAATAGTCTAACCAGGCAAAATGTTGCTACCAAGGTTAATGCTACCCATGTGGATTGAATAGCTAAGACCAATCCATCCGTTTGGACCTGATTGAATATGATGCGCCAAGATTCTTCGTGTGCTTGGCAGAGCCAGTCCAAGATATTTCGCTGCCCGAGTGAAAAACAAAACGATGATCCTCCCGTCCCGGAGGACCAGACTGGCTGCTGCATCTCCTCGTCATGGGACAGTGTCCAGGACGCTGGACCTGAAGGCAGCAAGCTAGCTTGGGGTGCGCAGGGCAGGCCCATAATTCTCCCTACTGCCCCTCTTCCTGCCCCCAAGCATCTCCCTCATTCTGCTCTGCAGCGGGTAGATGTGGGAGAGCGAAGCAGAAGTGCAGGAAGGGTTGAGCGGCTGGCTGTGAGAAAAATCAGACAAAGATGCAGGCTGGCAGGGATGCGGTTTCCTTGAATTCTCTTTGGGACCCCACACAGGCTGAGCAGCTGCGCATTGTGCTGACAAGGATGCATTCGCTTCCACTGTGCTCTTTTCGAATGTTTCTGAATAGAACACAGGCAGCACATGAAACACTGCCCCACTGCGACATATATGGGAACATGGCAAGCTACCTGAAACTGAGGCAGCCCCATGGGTCATCCAGCCCAATATTGTCAGCTTGGACTGGCACAGCTCCCCAGAGTTTCAGGCAGGACCTTTCTCAGCCCTACTTGGAAATGTTGGTGATCAAGCTGGGGAATTCTGCATACAAAGCATGATCTGCCACTGATCCACGGTCCTTCACGTCCCACTGGTTGGCAATAAATAACATGTGAAGCATGTGGGCTGGAGGGACAGGTGGACAGGCAGGCAGGCAGAACAAATGAGCAAGTTCCTCTCAGTTTTCCACAGTGTAATCCTAAGCATTTCTCCTCTCTGAAGTCCCATCAGGACTGATGGGAATTAGGCTGCAATCCTAAACACAGTTTCCTGGGAGTAAGTTCTACTGAGCGCACTTAAGTAATTGTTTTGCTTTACTCTGGATGAGTCAGGCTGCATTTGAATGCTCTGTCTGGGAGATTACATGAGTAGAGCCAGCTGGATGGGGCGGGTGGTGTCAGGCTAGATGGCCCAGGAGACTCCTTCTGACTTGCTTTGTTTCTGTGTTTTAGGAAGGGCCTTTTCTAACTCAAGCTTATCCAGAGAAGATCAGGCAGGATGGTGAGAAGTCTGGAAGCCAAGTTGTATGAGGAAAGGTTGAAAGATCTATGCATGTTTAGCATGGAAGAAAGAAAATTAAGGGGAGACATGAGAATGCTTTGGGCTGGTCCAAGAAGGTAAGAGCAGACTTGTTCTCTGTTGTTTCAGAGGCTGGTTCAGACCAAAAGGGTGGAAACGGCAAGAAGCAGATCTAGTGCTAGAAGTAGTCTGGCACTAGTTGGCCTTCTGCAGTTGTAGCTGCCTTCTTAGGGGGATGGGCTGCAGCGCCCTGAGGTTCTCTTCATGACCCCTTGTCAGGGATGCTTCAGCTACATTCTGCATTGCAGAGCCTGCACTGGGCAGGGGGTTTGACTAGACAGTCTTCAAAGTCCTTCCGAAGCAACATGCCGCTTCAGTTACAGGTTGCTCTGGCCCAGCATCCTGAGTGGCTATGCAGATGCCCCAGTGTGAAATCCACAAGCAAGACAGGACCACAGTGGCGCCTTCTTCCCTGTGTTTGCCAGCAGCGAGAATACAGAATACACATATTTACACATATTTCTTAGTAAACATGTACTTCTTCCCTAGTAAATTGCAGGTTCAGTTATGCATGACAAGAGCTTTAATGGAGAGGTATGATTCTTGTTGATAGACGCACACGCACACACAGAGACAGACAGACAGACAGACAGACAGACGGACGGACGGACACACACACACACACACACACACACACACACTAGGAGAAGTCCTTGGAAGAACAATTCACCGAGTAATAAATGTTAAAATCTTTAAACTTACGTTACGCACACAAGCAACTGAATGAAATACAGACATTTCTAGAGGTGGCTTTGTAATCTGCTGCAGCAGACCCCCAAACCCCTTTTGTCAATGAACAGATGTCTGCATTATCAGCACCCAACAGCTCTTTTGTGAATGGCCCCTTTTAAGAGGGTCTCATTCATGCATGCATTCATTAATTCATTTCATTTCTACACTGCCTCACAGCAGTTTACAGCAATCCATAAAAGCAGGACAACAAAATACAATAAAAGTAGCATAAAATCAAAGAACATGAAACAATTTAGAACAGTGAAAACATGCAGTAAAGAATGCCCTTGCCAAAACAACAACAAAAACAACAACAGGGATAGGTAATTCCCTCCAGTCCCAGGTAGCCAAGTAAATGTTCGAAAGCCTCAGCATAAAGACTGTCTTAACCTGGAACCACACAGATGACAATCTTGGCAGCAGCCGAGCCACAGTGAGAAGGTTGTTGCCTAGACAAGGAGCTACCACAGAGGAAGACCTCTCCCTTGTTGCCCCTGTCCCAATTTCTGCATTTTGTTTCCCTGTGCCATCACTGTTTACAAATACATTCCCACCAGAGAGGCGGGTGTGTGTGTGGACCTGCAACTCAACATAAATTCCTGCATCAGAGGAAGGGAAGCACAGCTTACGCCACCCAATAGCTTATGTCACAATAGCTTGATGTCTGTCATCAAGGTGTCGCAAGTGCCTGCTGTTTTTTCTGAACATAGAAGAAATCTTTTACGTGTGCTCTGTGTGTCCGTGTCCGTGTGCATGCATCAAAGACGGGAGTGTGGGCTACCCTTGTATGCCCGGCTTCATTTTCCTCGCAAAGCCCTCCCAGACAGAGCTGCCTCTTTTCCTGGCAGGGAGTGCGGCAGGAGAGCCAGCCGTCGCCGTAATCCCTGTTGCAGCTTGGAAGCCCCTTGTGGCGCAATGAAGCATCAGTCTGTGTGGTATCATAATGATTAAGCAAGCAAACAGCTTGGCAAGATGGAAAGGTGGAGAGGGAGGCATGGGTGTTTAAGAGAGAGAGCGAGCGAGCGAGCGAGCACAGAGGCACAGGAGAAGCGTCACATGGGTTCAGTGGTGTACTTTTGTCATGACTAATTCTGAGATGGAATCGCTTGCATGGCATCAATCTGCCTCGACGTTCTGCCTTCACATTTTTGCTATGATGTGTTTATCCCGTCACATACTGGTCTAAATATTTGGTAGTCTGAATGACTTCTTTTCTATTGCAGGGGAAATCCCAACAGGTAAGGAAAGGTGAATCTCGCCCATTTTTGTGGTCTCTAGTCTAAAAAGCACAGATCTCTTATATGAGGTTGCGTGTTCAGTTATATAACTTCCCGGAAGTGATAAAACAGATCTAAGGGCTATTCGTGGTTGAATGAGATTGATCATTTTATGAATAGGATTGACTGGGGAGGAAAGGCAAGAAGGAGGGAGGAAATGTATTCAGGTGCAATGTCTAGGACTTGGCAAGACCTGGGTTCACAGGTCCACTCAGTGACAAAGTGGATGGCCTCCCGGGCTAGTCACTGCCTCTCTGCCTGGATGCTCTCACAGGGTTGTCCTGAGGAGAGATTACAGATGGTTTACCATACTTACAATCTGCCTTTTATGCTGGAACCTCTGCAGGCAGCTTGCAAGAGAATTTGAAAACTATGCTAAAAAGGAACACACACACACACACCCCCGCCACACCCAGGGTGGCTCTATGTTTTCTTTTACAAAGGCCAAGTGCATGGAGCCTGACTGGAGGCCTGAAATGAAAGGACTGAGAGGAATCAGTAGGAAGAGATTTCCACAAATGAGAGTGGGGACCCTACCAACAAGACCCTGCTAGTCTGACTGTTCTTACAGGGTAGGCACGCAAGTAAGGCCTCTGATGGCGGTCTTAACAAGGCAGGGCAATGTGGGTGAAAGGAGCGCTTTGCACTACCTGGACTCACGCCATGTAGGGCTTCAAAGGTCATTACCAGCATTTTAAATTGGGCTCAGAAATGCACTGCCAAGCCTGCACATGGCTGATGATCGGTGACGCGTGATCCAATTACCTAGCATCTGTAGAGGTAAGTGAGGATTTCCCAACAAAAAAGGTTTAATGCAATCAGAAATGGGGGATGAAACCAAAAATAATCAGCCAGGCCACACCCTCTGGCAAAGAGATAGGTCAAGTTCCCTGCCTTATCCTATCAAGGAACTCCAGTTACAACTGGACCCAGTTCAGTGGCTAGATGGATCAAACAATGACCTCCAGAACCCACCACTATGTCTTTCGAACATCAAAAAGAAGGAAAGAAAAGTTTTATCTAGTAACCAAAATTCGAAACCTTGAAAAATCTCTAAAGAGGCATCCATACATGCATTTAAATCCCCAGCCAAAATAATTGGAGTTTTTAAGCAAAGTAATTCAGCATGATGGCCCAATAAAGAAAGCTCATTCCAGAACAGATTGCTGTCCCTCAGACTACACTGAGGGGGAACACTAGCATTTATTATCAACAGCTGCGGTAGATCTATGGAGATTAAACTAGCTTGGGGATCAGGAGATTCAACCATTCTCGATCTCAGGTGGGTAATGACACTCTGCTAAGCCCCCGCTTTAGTCTCCTTATCATCTTTGTGCGGCTTGCTTTGACTGACAGGGACTGCTACCCAGGAAGGGTTATTTCCACTGCAGATCAGGTCTCCTGGAGAAGGATGACATCAGACTGATTTCGAAAACTGGAAACCTCCTTAGCCATCCTTGGTTTCCATCCAGTGACACTCCACTAAAGGAGCTGTATGGGGATTTCCTGTTTAATCCTGGTCCTCTAAAATATTTATCAAAAACAGCTACGTTGGAGCTAATTGCCTGAACAGAATTCCGGTTCTGGCTCAGAGCGAGCAAGTAGCGCAAAGGCTGTGCTCCATTTCTGGAGCCTTGTTTTCTTGCTGCATCGTTTTGCTTTTCTTACTCTTTCTTGCTAACTTTCCTCTTCTCTTGTTTATTTTCATTCTTAGTGTCTCCTAATGTTATTTAGCACCAGTGTTTTATCTATGCAAGACAGTGGGAAGCAAAACTTAACTTGTGCAAGAAGATTGTTTAGCTTATGAGTGTTTTTCTGGGCTTTTGTGTTGTCAGTTCCTATGATTTTTTAAAATGTGTTTTTGAGGAAATGCCAAGTAACACACTGGGTGGTTCACCGATCTGCAAACATAAGCCTTTACATGACATAATAGACCCAGTTCCTAATGAACATTTTTATACACTAGCTTTTTATATATTCTATCTTTTATTACATACACGTGCACCCCCCCGCCACACACACATGCACACACTAGCTCTTACTCAAGTTTTATTTTGGGTTTCTTATCCTATTATTTAGGGGTTTTTAAAACTATCTTTATGCTTTTACTGTTTTAAAATTATTTTTCCCCTCTTTTTAAACTATTTAACTTTTATCTATTCCTTATTTAGATTGGGAGACATGGGGCATAAGAGTCAGGATCGATTCTCCACATGGGCTTGTCCAGCACAAGCAAGGAAAATTGGATGAAGCGTTTCCCCCTGCTGCTCCTGCTGCTGCATAATCACAAAAAATGATGATGAAATTTGGGGAATGATTTTCCTGCTCCTTTTCTGCTGCTTCATGAGATGAATGGCAGTTCTGAACTTCCTGTTGAAATGGGATGCAAACCCCCTGAAACTTCAGAAGGTCTTGACTCTCTTTTTTATTCCCAAATTTTTGTTAAACAGACATTTCTGGTTACTCAGATCTTGGAGAAAATATAGAGAAATTAGATTTGGTTGCCAGCAAATTAGTTGATTTAAAAAGTTTATACGATAAGGTTGATCACATTTTCAAGCTCTGGAGCCTCCTTGGATGTTGAAGTCAAATGAGAAAGAGGTAGGAAGTAAGGGAAATTAGTTCCTGCCACAGCAACCTCTGCCCCACTCCTTGGTGATCAAGCCTGACTAAGTAGTGTTGTCTGTATTTCCCAAAAATGGAAGACTGCCAAGATGGAATAGTAGATGGCTTATTTTAAATAATCTGTTTCTGTTGCTCAGGAGCCCTCCATACAGAAGTGATCTGAAATCCCTTTTTATTCAGACCAACTCATATCAAGCATGTTAACCTTTTATTTCCTGCAATCATGTTAACCTTTTATTTCCCTTTCTCAGTCTGGAGAAGGAGAGAGAAATTTGCACAGAACCAAGTTTATTTGCGGAAAGCATTTAAGAATCCTGCTATTTTGCACCTAGTTAAGCTAACACAACTAGTGAATAATAATGTACCATCAAAAACTATTCACAAATTGGATAAGATTCCTCCTCTTATTGACCAAACCAATTCTCCTGACTTCTCCTGACTTCTAGCTGTAATGACTCTTGAGGAAGAGCTTCTTGCACCAAGCAAAGCCATGCCAGCTGCTGATCAAGGCATATTGTTGTCCCTTGAAATCTTTGGCATGGCAAGTTGGGATCCTTCCATGCTAAACTGGACAGCACATGGGAATCCCCCTTAGTTGATATTTCTCCTGCTTCTGTAACAGGCCCAGACTTTGAACCATTAGTAATGGAACCCGTGCAGACCCAGGTAATGGGGAGCGTGTAGGAGCCTGTGTCTCCAATAAACCACACACTTTTATTCAAACCAAATGGATGGGAAAGTTGACTAAAACAGAAGTACACTCTCCCACCCTCAGCCATTAGCTGTCCCAAGAAGCTTAATTTGGATTCTGCTCCAGCCAGCAGTGCTGCCTCCTGGTTTCTCCTTTGGACCTAACCTGTTCCTTGGCATTGGCCCCTGGCTGGGTCCTTGCACCTGGCTGTGGGTTGCTCCGTAGCCTTACAGTCAGCTGATGGCATGTCCACAGACTGGATAATTGTCCCACACGGGAATTTGCCATATGCAAAATCAGACCAATTTGCTCACTGTGGTTTATACATATGGTTTGTAAACCATGGTATCCCTACTATGGTTTACATGGGAATGGTAGCAAGGAACATCTTCCAGATGTTTCTTGCTACCATTCCCAACATTCCTGACAATTGTTCAGGCTGACAGGGGGTTCTGGGAACTGAGTCCAAAACCTGGAACACACAGACAATGAGTTTCAGACAAGAGTCTTACCCATTTCTTCTTCTGCAAGATGTATGGGCTCAAGCCTTGTTGAAGCTCTGGCAAAAAAGAACATAAATATATTATAAGACTGATCATGTTGGTAGCGGTGCCTTCAGCCTGCAATGACTGTACCTTCCATCTACAGGGAGCCATAAAAAAGAGGCTGCGGTGTTACTTGAATGGTCATGATTAATTCACTTGAAATATTTCCTCCCCCCAGCCCCCACCGCCCCAACCATGTTCAAATACAACGGACTGTCACTAGCAGCTTCCATTCCTGGGGACAGACTTTTCCATGTTAACACCAACGGTTCCTTAAGAAAACACCAGTCAAGGAGAGAATATTTCCAAGACATTCAAGATTAATGTGTAGAATGACTTCTTCTCTGCCTAGCAGCCCTCAAAGGTTGTGATTGACAGTCCCCCTTTTAATTTGCAGCATCCACGTATTTCCCAGCATCCAAGGGAGATGTCAGATCCCCCCCTTTAAAAGAAAAGAAAGAGAGAAATCACAGCAGGAGTGCTCGCAAATTCAGTTTCCCGTGCTCAGGGGCAGAGGAAGGGTGAAGGCAGTGCAGTCTAGAACAGGATGCATGCAGAGGAGCTAGACTCTTGCTGGCCCGCTGCTGCTGCTGCTGCTGCGGCGAACTCCCGCCTTTACTCGTTAGTCAACCCCCCTTCCTCGCCGTCGCGCCCCCCCGTTTCAAGTTTGGCTTTTGCGTGGATGCTGCTCGCAGGGGAGGCAGTGAGATCACCGCGAGGCGCGTTGTGTTCAGCACCACCGAGCAGGGACAGCTCCCAGAGAGCCTTCGAACTGCGAGCGGGCTGAACCGCCGCCGCCGCCGCCGCCGCCCGAGCGCCCAGGCTGGGGTCCGGACGCTCCCTGCCGCCATGGAGCTGTCCACCCGCCCCGGTGCTGAAAGCTACCCCGAATTTCTCTACAACAGCACCTTGCAAGACTTCAGCTCGAGTTTCCTCACGACGTCCAATACCACCAGTCAATCCCCGCTGAAGAACACCTCTTCCATCATCATAGCCATTGCGATCACCGCTCTGTATTCCGTGGTCTGCGTGGTGGGGCTGCTGGGGAACATCCTGGTAATGTATGGGATCGTCAGGTAAGGGCAGAACTCGGCGCGTGCAGCCCCAGCTGTTTCCCTGGCTGGACAGAAGAAAGTTGCCTTGCTCGTTGCCCAGTACTGTGGGTGGGAGCAGCAAGGAAAGAAGCCATGCTTCAATGCCTACGGGAAGATCAGTAGAACTGTGCGTTGCACCAACTTGGAGATAAACGGTGTGCTTAGAAGACACTCTGGATGATTCGTGTGTGCGTGTGTGTGTGTCAGAGATCACGTGCATGTGGACTGAATTATATGTAATACAGTCTTGGAAAAAAGTGGTTAGCAATGTGTGTGCTGATTTGCCTTGCATGTTAGTGAGTGCAGTGTGTTGTTTTAAGAACAGTGTGTGTAAGAAAGTCCCCCCCCCACACACACACACAAATGGTTTGCCTGTGAGAATTTTGTGCCTTGTGTGTAGATGGAGTGATACTCCATTGTTGGGAAGTAATCTTAGCAACCAAACATTTTTCCAGGAAAAAAATGTAGGAATACGTTTATGCATCAAAAAAGTAGTCTCAGTGCATGTATTTATGAGTGAAAAATGCAAGAATACTGGCTGTTATTGCTGTTGTTAAGAGAGCAGGGATCTGCAGTGGCAGATCAGTGCATGGAGATTTTTTTTTTGTGGGTTCAGTTTTATGACTCCATCCATCCTGTGGATGTTATATGTGGGTGTTTTCAAGTCGAGGAAGCACCCTGGAACAGAAAATGCACTGGCTTATGAATGATGCAGTCTCTAATATCAGAGAGGCCAGCTGCACAATGAACAGATTTAGACATCTCTGCATCTGTGAAGGTGGAAAGCAGAATTTTGCTCAAACCCATTGGTCATGCTGGCCATATGTGTGTCTGTGTGCAAGACTGCCAGTTTTAATTTTGCATAAACAAAAGTGAAGACGGTTTGCAAGAGAAGCTTTAATTGTGTGTGGAAGCATGAACTTGCCTTAAACATAGTGTGTTGTTTTAATAGCGCTCGTGTTTGGCTTGCGCTAGAAGAAATTGCCAAGAGTGCTCCATACTAATTGCACTAGTATGCAGACATATCCATGAATTCATAATGTGATGTAGTATTTTCTGGTCCTTGAACATTGGTGTGATCAAATCCTTATGCAATCAAGTGATCCTTGGCTAATTAACGTGAGAAGCTGCCAGTAACACCAAGTTAAACCAGTAGTCCATCTTGCCCAATATTTTCAGCTCTGGCTGGCAGTAGAACCCCTTACTGGTCTCTCAGCTAGAAATTCTGGGGGTGCAACTGGAGGTGCCTTTGCATACAAACCATGTGCTTTATCAGTGAGCTATGGCAAGTCATGGCAAGAGCATGGTTAAAGAACAGTGGTTTGCACATACATGCACACAGCCGCCCCTTACTAAATTCACTTGGAGCCAGGTAGAACTAGTTCCCTCAAGCAGCCATCGTGATCCAGATTCTATGTCCTGCCACCTGCGTATATTTATAAACTTGCCAAGATCTCAACTTGTGAAAGTCACTGTTAGTTTGGGGGTTGTGAGTCATCCTTCACATATTTTTGTAGGGAAAGATAAATTGGAAAGAAGAACAGTGGGGCTGGTGTAGTTTTTCATTGCTATTTCTGAGTCACTCTTAGTGTAGCATATCCAAGATTGTGGGCAGAAGTGTTCATGCAGCAACTCAGAGACTCATCATCAGATTTACAAGCTGGCTGTAGATTTGGCAAAGTTGCCATTTTGGAAAATACATTTTTCATCTAGACAGGAGACTTGCGGCTTTGTGTGACAAGGTAATCAATTATATGTTCCATAAATACATATTCTTCTTTTGGACTTAAATGTGTGAAGTGTTTCCATTTGTGCCTGCTGACATTCTTTACATATTCTTCAAATATATTTCCCTGGCAAAGGGTGCCTTGTGGTTACAGACATAAGAGAGTAAAATCTTGGTTCTGAAAGTACAGTATTTTGGAGCTGATAATAAGTATTTTTCAAATTCTATCTACCACTATGAGAACTAGTGACTTGACATTTTAACTAAAATTTGAGATAACAAGGATTTTAAATAATTCATTGTATGTGGGTTAAAGCGAAGGGAGCAGGAGGTGCTAATCATGCAATCCTTTACTTCTCAAAAATAAGTTCCACTGGGTTCAACTGAACTTAATTTAAGGTAAGTGGGTATAGATCTCCACCTGAGTCCCCGCAATTAAAGCTAAACCTCTAGTCCTTCCTGCTCAAGAAATATTATTTCAGAACTTTTCTGAGTGCCCAGGAAAAACCTGACCTAAATTTCTCATTATATCCTTATACCACTGTAGTCGCCTTTACCTGGACTGCTTTCAACACAATTCAAAATTCCTGGTTGGTTCAAAATGTGGCTGCTGGAAAGCTGGTGGACAAAAAATGTTCACAAGTCTGCGAACAAGTCTAATTTGTTTTCTGAGTTCAAAATGGAGGTGGCTTGAGAAGGCTAAAGCCACAAATGGCTAGGTTTTTTTGAGAGTGTCTTTCCCCCATACAAATCTACCCAAACCCTTTAAGACGCCTTGCTCTCTGTCCAGCACTGGCAAGTTGCCGGGTAATGGGAACAGGGGATTTTTGGTGGTGGCACCACAACTTTTAAATTCTATTCCCCAAGTAGTTGCATGTAACTCTCTCCCTTTGCAAGTTTAGAGGAACCCTTTTCAGTTTCAGGAGGTTTTTTATGACTGAGTGTTGTATTTTTATGTTGTTTTTCATGCTGATATTTTTAATGATGATTATGCCTCAGTCTGGATCTAACATCTGTCTCTCTGTGTGTGTCTTTAAGGGACCTTTTCTCCTAAGGACCCCCATTTGTTAAAAAAAAAGGCTGTATGGACAGGGGAAGGGGGCTGCCTGTGGCTCACCACACAACACACCTGGAGGGCATCCACCTGAGCAAGGGAGCATTCAGCCACCTGCATGTGGTGAGCCCTGCAACATGGGCTTTGGTGGCCTTTTTCGACCATCAAGCCCCTTTGCAGCACTGTCAGGGTGCTTGCAAGAGCATCCAATGTGCCCGGCCTGCTCCAGCTGCTTCAACACTTTCTCTGTGCCAAATGTTAGCTGGATGCACTGAGGCAGCTCTAAAGCAGCACATGGTGCTCATTTCTCCCCTAAATCCAGCTATCGGGCATGCTGTGTCTGAACATGGAGGCTCCAAGCCTATGGCAAGGGTAGGGAAAGCGCGCTGATGGGCTGTGAGCCCCAGCCGTCCTTGACAACATAGCCATAGGGAGGGGATGATGGCAGTCGTAACCCTACAGCATCCAGGAGGGGCCTGCATTCCTCATCTCTAGTTTAAGGCAATGAATTCCAGGGTGAATTGTACATTTCCTGACACACTTGATTTTGCCAACTGGCAAACAATCTCATGGATTCATAGCACCATCTACAGCCTGTGAAAATGGGTAAATTTCCCTGCATTACAATATTTTGACAGCACCATCCTTTCACTGTCTCCACTTGGTTCATAACTTTAGAACTCTCTATCTTGTCATGCCCAGCTTGATTTTTAGTCTTGAGCATCAGCAACAACACCTGCTTAGTTCTTTCTTCTCAAGGGAGTTGCCTGATCCCCTTTAAATGAGTTTTTTCTTCCTCCCTCACCTTAGGATTTAAATGTTCATTACATACCTACCACTTGACCATTTGGCAAATACAGTATTGTTTCAAGGGAATGAATAGCTCCAGAAAAGTGGCCCAGGACCTGTGATTGGACTAGCTTCCCAGAGGTGTGCTTCTGAGGTCTGTAGAAACACCATTTTCCCTCCATTCCCTGACATTCATAGCATGGAAACTCACTGGGACATGACAGAAATACCTCCTTTCTTCCTCTCCTCTATTGCAGTTTACCCTGACTGGATCCCCTCCAGATGTTTTCAGCAATAACTCCCAGCATTTCTGACTCCTGCTCATGCTGGCTGACACTGATGGGAGGTGACGCCTAAAAGATCTGGGGGGCATGAGGCACGTACCCCTTGCTTTCAGAGGATATTGAAGCTGGGATGGAGTGTTTAGCAGGCATGGATAAACCTGTCAGTTTCACTCCCTCACACATCTTCAATTTTATTTGAAAACTATTCACGTTCTTTCTGTCCTGTTCATGAATAATTTTGTGAATAAAGGTAAAGGTAAAGGTTTCCCCTTGACGTTACATCCAGTCATGCCTGACTCTAGGGGGCGGTGCTCATCTCCGTTTCCTAGCCAAGGAAGCCAGCGTTTGTCCGCAGACAGTCTCCGTGGTCATGTGGCTGGCATGACTAAACACTGAAGTGCACGGAACGCTGTTACCTGCCCACCAAAGTGGTACCTTTTTATCTACTTGCATTTGCATGCTTTCGAACTGCAAGGTTGGCAGGAGCTGGGACGGCGCACGGGAGCTCACCCCGTGTGCAGATTCGAACCAGCGACCTTTCGATCAACCAGCCCAGCAGCACAGCGGTTTAAACCACTGCGCCACCTGCAGTCCCAATTTTGTGAATGTTAGTTCACAAAACTAACATTTTTAGTTTAGAATGTTAAATGCTTATTTAAAAGAAAAAACAACCTGAGGCCATCTGCATCGGAGGGCCGTGTTAAAATGTTTTTAAAGTATTAAAAATGAGGAACCTGTTAGAAAATGGAGGGGTGCAACTCTGATACAACATCAGAAACAGGAATTCCTAAATGCAGCAGAATCCAATCCCAGACTTTAAGAACTAAGCACTAAGCCTGGTTAAGCCTACTTTTCCCCACACTTGAATGTCTTTCCATCCAATTTATGAACAAATGTTCAAGTTTTGTTCCGTTACTATCAATAAACATCTAGATGACATACGCATCCACCCTTAGTGTGAAAACAAAGTGACATGTGCTAATCAGATTCATATTCGTGACTGTATTGTATGTATCCAGCTTCTGCTGAACTAAGCAGCTGCATTTTTATGTGTCAAAGCATCATAAAGGGGTGTCTGTGTGTACATGTGTCTGTCTATCTACTTATCTGTCTATCCATCCACCCACCCATCCAAAACCAATGTTATCAATCACTGCTTTGGCTAACGGGCAATATAGCAATGCAATCAATGTTTTCAATGTACTGGATATCAACACTATTCATAGAATTCTGTGCACCATCTCACATTGTCCAAATGTATTGTTCTGAAATATTCCAGCTTGAATCCAGCTTGTTGCCTTACATGCACTGAAATCAGTGGCCCTTAATTTGGTCATGCTTAACTCATGGCCCATTGATTTTGATACGTCTGTTCTAAGTTTCACAAAATCTGACTCAGGCACTATTTATTTCTTTTAGTATTTTGAGGCCCTTTTAAGATGACTTACATAAAGGCACTACAAAATAATGCCTTTTTTATAGAAACCACTTCTAACTCACAGGCAAGGGTTTTCTTTTAATATGTTGTTCTCTAGCTTGCAAAAAGAGTAACTGTTCTTTTTAGTACATTGGCTTGAAGACAGACTTCATCATAGACAAGCGAGACCCATTGAAATCTATGGGAGGTAATTTAGTCTGACAACTATTTCAAGTCCCATCGATTCAGTTGGATCTATTCCAAGTATTACTAAATTTGGATCCAACTCATTATACCCACAAATACATTCTGATATGGGGTTTTGTGACATAATAAGGAGTGTATCGATTTTAGCAGCAACTTTCTGATTCTGTTTCCCCCACCAATTCATTAATGCATTTTTCTATTCATGCTGCACCAATTCATTTTTCAGTTCATGGCTGCATCTTTCAACAAGTGGCATCTGATGAAATAGCAGCTGCCTGTGGAAGCTCCTCCTTCAGCCAAGCAAGAAATTGCACTCTCTCCAGCCCTGCCATAGCTGGACTTGTTCGCTGAATTTCAGCGGAAGGTGGATACACTGCTTGACTCCACCAAGGATGAATCAGTACTGCATGATGCTCAGCTAAAGGAAAACCAAATGGTTTAGGATGCAATCTTATACATGTTTCAACTAGGCAGAAAAAATCCTATTTTTCCCAGCATGGCCAGCTGGGGAATTTGGGAGTTGTAGGAACTTTTCTGTCTAAGGATTTACTCTTAAAAACTTGCATTCTTAAGGCACTGAATGTTCTCTCTCTTGCCACCATCTCATTTGAGAAAACAACCATTTGCTTCCATTTTCACCAGTCCTTTTCCTTAGCCTACATGTCATGGTCACCCAGTGAAATTCATTGGTGGGAAATCCAGGATGGTGATGCCCAAAATGCAGAATGGAGAAATACAAGAACATTGAGGAATTTGTCAATGACCCTTGCTCCGAAAACTCTGTGCCTGCTTGGAAAGGTTTGGTGAACAATTGGCAGGGACCAAAGAGAAGCCCTGCAGGGCCAGGGAGATCTGTGGGGCTGGCAGTGGGCCCCCTGCTGGGATGTGGGCCCCAACAGATGCCCAGTGAGGCTGACTCCTCTGCCAGACCTGGGTCAGGCAAGACTCCAGCCAGTGCCTGGATGAAGTAGGGCTGAAGCTTTTGCTTTCTCTGGTTGTCACCTAGCTGGCAGGCATCCCATCAGGCTGCCTGAACTGAGCAGGGGGTTGGCCCAACGACCCTCAGGCCCCTTCCAACTCTGCTATTCTATGATTCTATGCTTCTATCCCATGGCTTTGTAGGGTGTCAGTAAAGGGGCCTATCAAAGTCTCAGGGCTGGGAGGGGGCCAGTGTGTGGCTCCCTCCAGATGTTTTGGCTGAAAACGCCCATGATCCTCCACCATTGCCTATGCTGGTTAGAGCTGATGGAAGTTGGAGGTGCAAACATTTGAAGGGCTGGATGTTACCCACACTTGGTGTGATATTCAGTTTTGGATGGTGCATGCTACTTAATCCCCGTGTCTAGTGACAAGAATGGGGGAGCTGCCTGCAATCTTCATACGAGTTCATATGTGTGACCCCTGAAAGCGTTTGCTGAGCCTCAGTACAGGATTCTGGACTCAGCTTTGGTCTGATCCAGGAGAGCTCCTCCGGCATCCTGCATAGCCGTCTTCACTGCCCTCCATGGAGCTCTTCAATAAAGCCCTTGTTTAGGAGAAGGGCAGATGTCTTGAGGGTGGCCATTAGATAACCTCTTGCTGCTATATTAATTATCTCAGGGGTCTTTTCTACATTTCCTCCAAATTTTGGTTCCATCCTTAGAAAGACCAAATTCATTTATCATTTTCAGGATTTGTAAGTTTGTAAGTTTTGCAGGATGTTCTCTTATCCCCACTCCACTTCTTGGGTTGTCTGACTAATATTTAGCATGGGATGACTTTGCTATAAATTCAAAAGCACGTTTTAGAAAGGCGCCTCTTTTTCCCATGGGAAAATAAGGGTACATCTTGTTTTTCTTGCCTTCGTTGCTGCTGCTGTTGTTCAGGATCTTGGTATGTTTGTTAGAAACAAAAATAAAATATAAAAGAAGAATGAAGCAGCCGCAGGGACAAGGGATGACTCTGGGAGTCACCAACAACCAGAGTGCATCTCTGGGGTGGAAATCCTTGTTCGGACACGGCATTTGCTGAGTGAACTGCCTAAGACTATTTATTTATTTAGAGTATTTTTATCCTGCTCCTCAGCCAGCAAGTCTCCCAGAGCCGGTTAGAAACTATCAGTAAAAGAATCCAGTCCCTCCTTGCAGCTTTACCATCTAATAGACAACAACATGCAAGGGAAAAAGAGAGCAGACACAGGGCCGTCTTAACGCATGGGCCTGATGGGCCCTTGCCCGTGGGCCCCATCCTAGTCTGTGTATGTTAACCCTTGGAAAATTGGAAAACTTCCAAAATTAACAGTAGTTGTAGTTGACATAAGGGCCCCAGGACACTGCTTTGCCCGGAGCCCATAATGCTGTTAGGATGGCCCTGAGTAGACAGGGAAAAGCAAGACCATCTCTGGGGCAGGTGGAATTGCTTTGCTTTCCACCCCCCCCCCCCCCACACACAGCCTGCTGCCATGGCTGCTTGTGGTGACCCCCAAGGCTGGAAGAGCCTTGCTAGGGGCTGATCCTCAATATAACTTATCTCACCTGAGTTCTGGTAAAACAGAACAAGATGCATCTCTGCGGACTGCATTGGCCCATTTGCAGGAAGGCAGGAATCCAACGGTGATACCCAGGAACTAGATCTCTATGATTCAGGGTGGAATCTCACATCCACTTACCTTGCGGCAGCCCCAAGTTGCCCTTGGAGTGCCCTTCATATATGAAGAGCATAACTCCCAGCATTCCTGTTCATTAGACATACTACAGGGCTGGTGGGAATTGAAGTCCAACACATCTGGAGGGCATCAGGCTGGGGAAGGCTGTGCAACATCTTGTCTCTCTTGCTGTGCCAAAATTGGCCATCCAGTTCCCCCCAAGAAAGAGGATTCTGCTTTCCTTCCACATTGTTAGGGTACTTTAGCATGTCTTTATGTTTTTGGATGTAGCTCAGCACAGTCAGTGGCTGATGCTGGTGTGCAGGTTTCATTCCACCTCTGTTTGCTACCTATCCACACTTCCTGATCTGAAGAAGCCCCATACTGTCTGCCCTCAGACTTTATCTGAAATATGGGAGGCTGCAGTCTACTGGAGAGATGTACCTGCAATGAAAAACACTCACACATCCATCCCTTTGCCATCCCATAATTAACACACTGCATGAGAATCTCAATGAAATGTTCCTCTCCTTTGAAAAACACTTCAAAAGCAATTTAGCACAATTGGCACATTTTGGGCTGTTGGATTCACTGCAATCTTTTAAGACAAAACGGTGTGACAATTTGGACTCTGTACAGCTATCGTGTATTTGCAGAATTCAGACAAGGTTGAAAGCGCTGGATATATTTAGCCTGGAGAAGAAAAGATTAAGGGGAGACAGGATAGTAGTGTATAAATATCTAAAAAGCTGTCATGCAGAAGATGGAGCAGAGTTGTTCTCGGTTGCTCCAGAGGGCAGGACTGGAACCAACAGGTAGGAATTCCAAGGCAGCCGATTTTGACATAATAGCAAAAGAAAAAAATTAACGGTGAGGGCAGGTCAGCAGTGGATTAGATTGCCTTGGAAGGCTTCATGGCCACCTGTCAAGAATGCAGAACTTGGTCTGAACAAGGGGTTGGACTAGATTATTTCTGAGGCCTCTTCCTTTGCTGTGATGTGACCACTTGTGGGTGGAGGCATCCTTCTGCAAGGTCAGGCATGGGCAAGTGGTAACCCTCTAGATGTTTTGGCCCACGGTTCCCATTAGCCTTAGCCAGCATAACCAATGGCGAGGGACCATGGGAGAGGGAGGCTAGTCCAGAATGCATGGCGAGGGACAAATTACCCATCTCTCCTGCTGGGGGAAAGGGGGCAGCCCTTTCTGGTAGAGTGTTTGCTGTTACAGCTACTACAGCTATTGGAAAACAGATGTTGAAAGGCATGTATGTGGAACAAACCTTGTGACCTTGGTGTGTTGCAAAGTCTCTCAGGCCACATCTGGACATGCCCTCAGTTCATCATGAATGTCTGTTCCGATGCCCAATTATGCATCACGCACTTGTGCTGATTTATATGCACACATAGACATTTGGAAATAGTTCCTATGACTTTAAGGAGAGCTGTGATTCAGCTCAGTGTGATGGGGAGAAAGGCCGTCAAGTGACCTTTGTGCCAGCTCTCTCTGTTGTCCAGGGGCTAATTAAATGTTGACAGGCATCTTCAGGGTCCCTGCAAGTTTCTAGCCCTTATGACTGTGAAGCTTTCAATTTTGTGGGTAATGAGCTGTTTAAGCAAGATTCCCCACTGTGAGAGGGCAGGGTTTCAGTATTCCATAGCACTCTAGGACCAGCAAAACAAGACTACATTATACAAATGGTAACAGGCTCAGCAAATGTTTTCTGCAGCACAAGCCAAATTATGCAAACATGATCAGCTTCCTTAACTTATGCCAGTTGCAGTACATTTATTAGCACAAAATAGCAATTTCCTGGGCACTTTTTAAATTTTAAAAACATACTTCTAGTTGTCTCTTTTTGAGGCTGCCACATGTGATAGTGGTAATTCCATCAGTGGCCTGGCCACCAATTTTTCATCCTCAACCATGCTTCAGGCCAAGTGTCAATCATTGCTGGGGGTTGCATGTGGAGCAGCAATTCCTCCACACCCCAAAGTAGTGTAGAATGTCCAATGAAACATGGCAAATAGTCCTCCTTTCTCTAGTAGGGTGGGGTAAGAAAATGATCCCCCCACTCACTTTTCTCAGGAGAAGAAAAAAGACCCACAAGCAAAGTTTTGGCTCAGCTCTAACTGTCACCTTCCCAGTCCATTTCATCCATCTGCTGTAAGCTGGTGCTTGTGTGCCTCAATAAATCAATTTGTTTTCCGAGGTACCACAGCACAATGACTTGGTAGTGCTGCAGCGACTACGACAGCTACTTTTCTCAAATTAGAAATATGATTTAGAAGAAGAGGGAGGGGGAAATGCAGCAATTCAAGGCCATCTTTCGAAGGCGCTGGAAATTTCCAGTACATTTCACCTGCTGTCTCGGCGTACAAAGTTCAGGCTGTGACGGAGGAGGAAATTGTGGATAGAGGAAAGCAAGGAGAGCAAGGTGTGGGGGAACTGCAGGTCTCCTGGCAGTGAGGAACAGTGGCCCCAGTGTCAGGAAATGGGCTTTCGACCGAACTTGCAAGGGGCTGTCCATGGTGGAGAAAGGGCTCAGTGCCAAGAGTAACGCCATGAAAGCTCTTCTCACTAAAACCCAGGGAGAACCCTCTGTGCCACGGCCTCTGGGCATTGCTGGACTCCAACTCTCAACCCCACATTCTCATCAGCTCTCAACGTCAAACTCTCTGTAGCCACAGCAAAGACTGCATGGGCACAAGTGTGCCCATACCCTGCGAACCATGTCCTTCGAATGCCAGGGGAGGCCCCTTGCTTGGCCCCGCCTCCTTCGCAAGCACATTGGTGGGAATGCCAGAGAGGGCCTGCCTGGTGGTTGCCCCAAGGCAGCGTTAAAAGACATTTAACACCCCCAGTCTATTTGCAGGCATCCTGATTTGAGGGCTTCCCAGTCCACAGCCAGCGGTAAAGAACCATAACAAAGGAGAACTGAAGGGCCATACGAAGCATCGGGAGAGCAGACTGAATAGCAGATACATGCAGCTCAGTTGCCCCCAGTGTCCTCACTCTATGCTGAGGGTACCTAGAGAGTCACCTTCCCCTCTATATACCCAGCTGGGCCTTGACAACCAAGGAAAGTCAAGGTGTAACATCTCAAAAGTGGACCTTCAAAGTAATGGCACCTGCCTTCTGCCATATCCTCCCCTGAGCAGTTCAGGAAGCAGAAAAGTGGCGTGTTTCAAAGAACTCCTAAACACAAGCATGCCTGGGAAAGTGTTTATGCGAGCTTTTCTGGGCTGGCAACTGATAATCATGAAGCTGCTGTGTTTTATTTCTGCTTCTCATTTTTCCTTTTTATTTATTTGTCACTTATTTATTGTTGCTAGAGTAGCTGTGATTTATCATTAGCAGCGCAGTGTAATAGTGTTTTTAATATTTTTGCTTGAGGTTGCAATCCTGTGGCTGCTAGATGCTAGAGGCTGTCTGGAGGTGAGGGTGAAGGCCCAGCTTGGACTCAGAAATAAACATAGTCCCACTGCCCTTGTGGACAGCATGGTTCTCTCTGCACTAGACATGGCTCTGAGGTCACACAACTGATGTCTTGTGTGAGGGAGGCAGGGAGGGAAGGAACATCTTCCTGCTGGTGTTTCCTCCTCCTCCTCTCAAGCAGATGCAAAACCCATAGGTCCACTAAGTCTTTGCAGATTGGGAGAGGCATGGAAGAGACCCCTTGCCAGTGGGACTCTTTATCCATTGCAGCTTTTTATTCTGAGCTTTACAGGGGCTATCCAGGGGTGTTTCACGGCAGTGAGCCCATTTGGGGTTGGAGTTCAGCACCATGGATAACTCCAATAGAGCCCAGAATAGTTGGTGCAATGAGTAAAGAGTCCAACTAACATAGAAGACACCAGTCCCCCTACATTCTCCTCCGTATTCCTTCTGCCCTTGACTGGATGCCCATGATCTTCCAGGTTTGGAGGGTTCCAGGCAGCCATATTGGATTGTGCTTCCCCAGAATTTGGTGAATTAAACAGTGTACAAGCATTATTAATAAAATAAGTAACCAAACAAGTGAGGACCTTTTCAAGGTGTCTACTTTAGGTATGACTAAAACCGGATCCAACCCAGTTTCTCCAAAATCTTTGCCCCCACGCCTGTCAAATATGCAATCAGAATCTTCTAAAATAGAGTTTCTGCGGTCCATGGCATACATCTGTAATCTACCTTCTTGAGTTGTTGAAGAATGGAACACAATTAGTGCGACGCCTTTCTGGCTCACCAAAAAAACAGGTGAAGATGCCAATTTGCTTAATATTTGCATATGCTGAGTTATCTGTAGAAATGCAAATTGAGAAATGACAGTTACAATTGAGATAAAAATACAATCCATCTTACCACTGTGACCAGGTGCCCTGCCTGCCTGCCCATTCAGTCTGCTAACCATGTGCAAAACAGCAGATGGGCTGCAGTTCTGCTAGATTGTCCTCTCTCAAATGACAGGGCAGCTCTTCAAATGCAGGAAGGCTTCAAACAGAGGGCAGCCCTTGGCAGCCTCCAAACAGAGACCCATCCATGGTAGAAGGACAGCTGGCCAAGTTAGCCCAGTTGGAAACACATTTGGTTTAATGGAACTATAAAGGTGATTGTTACTGGTGACAGTCAGAGCCCCAGGTGCAACAGTAATGGCTGCTTTGCACAGCTAACTTGCGCGATTGGGCGCTCAGGTGGCTTCAGCTATGTGGTCCAGCTTCCTGGCATGCATATCATCTTGAAAGTAATTCCACCCCCTTGGGCTGATCATCCCCATCGTCCAAGCCAAGAAGGGCCAGGGATAATGCGAAACATAACTCAAAACATCCGGAGGGCCCTCTGGCAGGCTAATGTGACCAGGTGGCAATGCCCTTCCCAGACCATAATCGCCTTCCCTGGGTGCTGGTGGTTGGGTGGTTTCCCACCACCTGCACATTTCCTGGCTTTCCTTCATGGCAGTGAGAGCTTTATGCTGGAACCTGCGCAGGTTTTGTGTTCTACCCGCTTTCCCTTCAGCCCCTGCAATGGAATTTTGCCCTCTGGTTGGAAAAGGTTCAACAACTCTGGCTCATAAGATCACATCTCCTAGTATGAGTCAGGCAAGGTGACTCAAGAGCTGATGGCTTTGTGCTTTCACCTCTGAATTCATATTACACCCACTCTGTTTTAACTTCCTATTTATTTTGGCCCCAGATGCATTGCAAAACCATAACAACAGAATTCAGATTCCCGAGAACTGCTGCATTACTTGACAAAGATGTTTTCTAGCCCTTATGCTTGAAATCACATGGGTAATACTTTCTGAAATCTCAGAAGCCAAGAGAAGTGTCTGCATAAGATTGCTACTGGTAGGGGTGGGTTTTCTGTGCAGCTTTCTGAGCTGCTTCTCTCCCAGCCAAGTCAGAATATATTAAGCAAAATAAGCAAAACTAAGCATGTTTGCTCGGTTTGCACACTTCCTGCTGGGCACAGAATTCCTTTCCTGCTCTCGTGGATCTGCAGATGAGTATCTGTGTGAGAATACACAGCCATGCATGTTCCTCTTCTGGCTGTGCATGTGACTTGATGGTTGCACACACAGGGGCTGTATAATTAGGTGATGAATGTAGGTCCATCTCAGTTCTTCCAAAGGAGGTTTGAGGATTTTCTGCTTATTATTTTCATTGAGCTCTGCAGTAATAGCATGGAAGCCAGAGAAACCCTTGAAAGAAATCACATCAAAATGCAGCCCACATTGTTCTGCTGAAAGAATCCACTCTTTGATTTCCAGCAATTGGTTCTCAAGTGGGACCCTTGTGAGAAGCCTTCTCAACAAAGGAATTTGAAATGGCAGGACTTTGTGGTCAAACAATGAGAGATTTGCAAGGAGCCAGTGCTGGCAATCTGTCATCCTTAGAGCTTGAGCACAACTAGCTAAGCTGACAGAGGCAACTGGGGCTGACGTTGATTTTTATCAGTCAGCGGATACCAAGATGCAGAAGTGCCCATCACTGGTGGAAAGGCTGCCTGGAGTGGTCCAGCGCACCAGTCATTTCAGAAATGCTCCAAGGCCAGGGCATCGAGCCAGACTGGCCGCTGTGCCACCTCCACTGCATGCCAGATGGTGCCTGGTGACAGGGCCCCATTGTCAAGCCAGGGTGGAAGCACCTCACTGTTCTGTCTCGCCTCCAAGGGCTACTTGGGCCAAGCGGGCAGGCCAGATTTGAGCCATGGGCCTGGGCTTCCCCACCCAGGCTCTGGGTTAACCTTTAACATATACGGGCAAACGAGATGCTGCTAACCACTTTATCCTGTGACTGTGAGCCGCCCGGAGGCTGCTGCAAGGGGCGGCATATAAATATTTAAATAAATAAATAAATAAATAAATAAATCCTGACTTCGAACGCTGAGCCATCTCACACCCAGACTGCCAGTACCTCGTTCTCCAAGGTTTCGGCAGAGATTCTTCTAGTCCTGCTACATGAGACATCCTTTAAGTGGGGGATTGAATCTGGGACCCTTTCTTTTATTATTTTATTCTTTCTTTCTTTATACTAGTTTTATAAATGGTCTATTATAGTTATATCCCAGCTTTTTCCTACAAAGGATCCAAAACAGCTTTCACGATCCTTGTCATCATCAGAACAACACTGAGAGGTACATTAAGCTGAGAGTCAACCAAGCTGAGAGTAACCAGTGAGCTTCATGGCTAAGCATGAACCCAGATCCTCTGAATTTCAGTCCAACTCTCCAACTACTGCTGAATGTTTTTGTAGAATCCGTGCATTCTGTTGACACTGGGTGACATCCCCTTCCCAAGAGCAAGCCAATGGGACTAGATTTCACAGCAGGGAGTGGGAAACGGGGCTTTGGCTCTCTGGAGGGGACTCGGTGTGTTGCTGGGCTTTTGTGTGGACTCTCTCTGACAGCAGCATCTTTAAGTGCCCAGCAAATTAGATTGAGGATTGCATAAAGCTTCCAAATTGTTTCCAGGGGCATTTGCGGAAAGTTGCATCTGCAGATGGGTATTGGGAATTGGGAAGATTGCTAATGACACATCTGCTAGCACTTGGTGGCTGGGGAACCTGGCTGCAGCTTGCGCCCAGGACAGGCCTAGTCCTCCCTGAAAATGGAATATCAAGATTATGGCTGTAAGAGTTCAGCAAAGGGCTCCTATGATGAAAGGCACCCTAGTGAAAGGAGGGGTGGGAGGTTAGACTGCACATAGGGTGGCCACTTATGAATTGTCAAAAGAGAGGCCATGCATTTCCAAAATCAAGGATAAACTTCAAAGCTCAGTTCTTCCTTCTGGTAGTTCTTTGGCTTTAAACTGGTCTTGGACTGGTTAGCCCTTCTAATATCAGACACCTTCCAAAGAAAGGCCAATCTTCCAGCAGCTCCTTAAGCAGAGGACTCTTGGACATCCTATTTGCTTGTGTAAAATGAGAAGGCTGGAAATTTTGCCCCACTCCTACCAGCATCTAGTTTTCTATGTGCGAGGATTTCTTTGTATGAAGGAACATACGAGTATCAAGGAAATGCCCACCTGCAGCCTGAAAAATCCATGACTGAGTTCACATGAAACAACAACCCACCAGGGTGACAAGCCATGGACTGATTCCCACAGGGTGGCTTGTTTGTAGGCAACTAGCCCAGGAGTTTTTTCTAGGGACTATTGTACCCAAGCTCAGCTTTTGTATCAGCCATGTGGATGCATATTTCTCTGTCAAAAAATACCCATTGCTCTATCAAATCCCTCTTTTAAGCTGACAATTTGGAGTTGTTTTTTGTCTGGGGTGCTTTGGCTCTTCTCTTTTGCCTTAAACTCCATACACCACGGGAAGATGACCCCTGAAAGCATCTCCAACGTGGAATTTGGCCTTCAGGCTGGAAAAAAGGTGTTGCTCCCCTTCTTTAAAGTCTACTTCTCCTCTACTTGATTTATCACCCTCACATCTTTCAGTCATATCTAGCCTCCCTCAGGCATCCTATTCATCTAATCTTATCTCCTGATGCTGTTTAGATGCTTTCCAGTTGTGTTATTTCCATGAGTTATAAAACAACTGAAATACAATGAATTATCTGCATGCGGAGGTGTGTGTGCTTCCGTCATCACACAGCTGCTGAAAGGCAAGTGATGACAACATGGGGTGTGATGGAGACGAAGGCAGTTGCTCTCCTCTTTCACATGCTCGAAGGCAACAATCAGGGTTGTGACAATGCTTCAGTCCCATTTCATTTCATTTGATTTCATTTCCACATTAACGGTCAGTTATGGTAGAGGATGGAGCACAGGATCAATTGAAGCAGAATAACAGGGTAACCAAATCCAGATCTGACAAACGAGCACAGTAAATACGCAGGTTCATTTTCATTACACTGCTTCTAATCAACAGTGTTGTTTCTCGCACTGTTACATGCAGGACTGGGTTTGCCGGTATCCTTTGGCAGGAAGAAAAGGGCACACTAGGAGCTTCTCTTATAGGTTACGAAATATACACGGTCTTCCAATGCTGGAAGATCTTGTTGCATATTTCAAATAGTTTGACTGTGTATATTTTGTAACCTATAAGAGAAGCTCCTAGTGTGCCCTTTTCTTCCTGCCAAAGGATACCGGCAAACCCAGTCCTGCATTTTTCCTAATTAAGGGTTAGGGTTTCAGTCCTCTGGTCGTGAACTATTTGGTCAGTTCCACCTCACCCCCAATTTAAATGTTCCAGGTATTTACAACATACCATTTAAGAACAATCAATCAACAAACTCTCATACTAAAGCCAACACAGTTTAAGAAAGGGATAGCAGATAATCATAATTGTACAGTCCAGCGTGAAGACTAGGAGTTCCAAGACTAGGAACACCAAGTAGTTTGCAGAAAACATGAGTTTTGAAAAGGAGGTGAAGGAGGTAAAGGACAACTTCACACCCATGGAAGGTCATTCCAAGCATCTGGGACAGCAAGGAGAAAGGTCAGACTTATCTGAGGAAGCAGGAATCACTGGATAGCCAAATGAAGTCCACGTCCTATCAACTCAGTATCCTAAACCAGCTGCCCCCAACCTTGAGTTCACCAGGATTTGTGAGACCGCAACTCCCATTATCCTCCGCAATTGACCAGGCAAGGAGGTGCCATAAAGCAACATCTGGAGACCTCAGGTTGGGACTGGCTGCCCTGAATTGATCTGCCATCGCTGATTGCCTCTTCCGGGCCCCACAAAAGGGCCTATGACCTTGAAGATAGATTCTTCAGCAAGTTTAGGCAGAAGTACCACAATTCCCCACTTTGGCTTTTGTCCTAAGGGTGCAATCCTATTTGCACGCGCACACACACACACACACACACACACACACACACACACACACACTGTGGCAGGTATAAACCTCCAGACAGGGAGGCTTATAAGCCTCCAATATTTTCTTCCATCTGGATTCAGGACCAGCAAAGAGGAGGGAAGGAATGGGGTCACCAACTCCAACTGGTACATCTTTGCAGCCCCGGGCTCCTTTCTTCCCCAACCCTTTGAACATCCATTTCTACCCCCTCCCCTCCAGGTTGTGACCTTGTGGGGGACAGCTAGCGCAATTCTTTCTGTGCTGACTGTAAGGGTTGGGGGTGGGCTAGGCTTCCACAGTGCAAACACCGAGGTTGCAGGATGTACATTCAGAATCTGAAAAATCATATCATCTCACTGACAAAGTTGGGAGCCCGTGGGATGACTCCCTCAAGCACTCTCTGCATATCTTTACAGCCCCACCAAGCCATCCTCTGGTATCTGGAATCTCTACTCCAACATGGGCAAAAGGAAAGTTAGCAGTGAATCTGCATTGCCTTACTATGTTATGTTCCAGGTTACAATCACACTGCTGCGTTTTTCGAGTAATCTCTTTGCCCCCGAACAGCGATTACAGCAGTATAATTAATCAGCAACCTGCCAAAGCAGGAGAAGATGCCTGTGCCTTTATCACTTCTCATTATACGAGAGACTAATTATGTCTCAAGTTCAAATCTATGATTTGAAACTTAACCTTGATGCCATCCTGAAATATCCCTTTGTGCAGGAGGGAGTGTTAATTAAGAAGGGGGTTCTCCCACAATCTGTAAAAATGAATCGGGAAGAGGGGTGTTCGGGATAAAAGAGAGCAACGGAAACAGCGTTAAGTCCTTTGCACCTTATACTTGTAGGGGAATGTGTCGGGACCACATCAGCAGGGCTTGAACATCGCTAGAAGCACATTGATGTCGCAGTCTAAGAATACTGCCATGATATTTTTAGCACCGATAGTAAAAATTTGATATAAACACCTAGGAATTCATGATAAGGCCAACACATCTGCTTCCAGTGAGAGATGCACCCAGCTTGAAAAGTCTGGCCTCATTTTTTCTTGGCAAAGGCCTTTGGCTATTGCCTCTTTCCTCAGCCCTGCAGTTATTCAGCATTCGATGGAGAGATTGTTGCAGGCAGGGGGAGAGATAAAGTGAACAAAAAAGATAACGGCCCTTTTTTCTCTGTTTACTGCCTACTGCTGGCTCATGTCCTCAGTGCTGAGAGTTATCCCAGCCCATTCCAAGTCTGAGAAGATCACACGGGCCAAGGGCTTCAGCCTGAACTCCAGCCAGTAAAATTGTATTGCTCCACTGGCCTTGAGTGGGAACCATCCATAGATTACAAGCAAGGTGACACATAATCCCTCAAGGAAGAGATTCTGCTGCCATCACGAGAAGGGTTTCCCCCTACTCCACTTTGCCAAGAAGCCAGCAAAAGGGGAACTTCAGAAGCAGCAGTTCCATGATGCTGATTCGCCGTGGAGCAGTGCCTAAACCTCCAGTGAAGGGTGTGTGTGATCTTACAGGGAATGTCAGTGGTGGACACTTGATTGCCAACAAATGCCTTGCTTAAACAGCTCTGTGGGGTTGCTCCACTCTGCCTTTCTGCCCATTTTCTGTGATGATCATAGAGGCCCTTCTGCAACTGACCCCACCCTCAGAGGCTGGCAGCTGGAGGCAGGGCCTTCTTAGTCATGGCACCCCATATCTGGAATTTCCTCCCCAGCAAGGCTAATCTGGCTCCTACTGTCTTTGTTATCCTTCTGATTTTCTCAGTTTTTAAATTTGTGATGATGCTCATAGTTGCCATAATGTTTTTATAATGGACTTTACAATCAATAGACTTTACAACTCAATAGACTTTACAATCTTTCCTTTATTTTTAATTGCATTTTAGCTGCTTTGGGATTTTCCTTTTGAGTAGAAATACTTTAAGTAAACTAAAACATAAATTCCAACAGATCAGAACCTACACACTTGAAAAATTGAACACACTCCTCTGCTTTACTTATTTGATTCAACAATGACCCTCACCTCTACTTTCTTTCTGTCTACCAGGCAAAACAATTGGGATAGTCTGAGCTTTGTTATGCAAAGCTTGTAACATCTTTTGAGTGAAATACAAAACTTTAAATGATGATTGTTAATCATGAAATTTCCAAGAGATCAGTTTCCCATGGTAACCAGAGAGATTTCTGAAGCAAACCTTGTAGAAAATAAAATAAAACATAATAATCATTTTGTCATCAACAATTAGACTAAGATATAAGGAAAGCAGCCAACCATATCAAGGAAGACTGCATGGCTGGTCCTGCAGTCTGGAAGACAGAGGGGGAAATTGGTTTCTTTTGCCATCAGACCTTTGCCAAACCAGAGAGGAGGGATTGGAGGGAGAGGGGGGATCCTCCCTGGAGCAGAATTCCTGCCTCTTCCTTTAGAATTCTCCCAGCAATTAATTTTAATTTGTGAATCAGCTATTAAATGATTATTTCTTCACGTGCAGCTACTGCCATCACAGCTCGGCTGGATTCAAGCAAAACGATCACCCACATTCGAGGCTTAAGTGTGGAATGCGCGTGAGCTGTGGCTGAGCTGGGGGTTGCTGTTGAAGCACCGGCTCTTGCACTGACTGAACCCAGCCAATTTTGGGCAGTGCTTCTGTTGCCTCTGCCTCTGCCTGCAAGCCTTACCTGGATGAGCCAGAAATTGCATGGAAATGCACGCAATGGAGGTGCTTGACCTCTGAGCTGCAGTGCTGGAGCTCCAAGTACCCACTGCCTTACCCAAAGCCCCCGCAAATTGGGCAACTAATGTAGGTTAGCATCCAAAGACTGCTTCTGTTGACACGAGTTGTTACAGCCCCTGTCTCTGTGCCGTGTGCAGGCACTTTGGCACTGGTTATGCAGGGCCTTTGGGATATGAGAGAAAGAGGCTTGGACATGTTATATGGGTGTAAGCAGCTCTGTGGATCCTGACCTTCGTTTGCTTCTCCACTGGCTTAGTTTCAGCATTTTGCTTGTGCCCATGCGTGTGTTTGGCCATCAGTGGTTGAAACAAGTCTAAAAAGCCCTTTTGAAGTCCTGGAATTAGTTCACCAGCCTTTGAACATTCCTGGCCGATTGGAATCAAAGATAACATTAAAATAGGATATAATGGATCTGACTTCAAAGGAAGATGCACATCATAGGATGAGAATGGGGCGGCATACAAACACTCCAAATATAAAATAAAATAAAATATAGGATGCCGCCTTATATAGAGTCAGACCTTAAACCATTCCTGGAAGTCAAGGCTTCATAATATGGCATTATATTTCTGCTCTGGGTACCATTTTTACTCTGGATAAGAGACAACTAAGGGACTGGTTATTTTGAGTAGACTCTTGAAAATACCTGCAATTAATTAAAAACTGAAGTGGTTTCTTCTTTTGAAAACGGAACGTTGTAGAGCTAGCTATGTGTCCAGATTGAGACTATTCCCTTTAGGAAAGCCTTTACTGAGTTGCAATTTCAAGTTATACCAACCACACTTTTGGATGGGTGATATAACAAGGTGCCTCTTGAATGCAGAGTGTGTCTTTGTGGTTAATATCAAATTGAAGACTTCATTCATTGCATGTTAATCTGTCCTCTATATACTAACCCCAGCGAGAGATTCTTGACATCCTTGCTACTATATGGGCACAGGAATCCCTTAGCACTTATTTAAGTAATAATAACAGTTATATGACACATACAGTTGCTCTGTTTGCTTTGGCAGCAAAAACGATCAGGAGAGGATTAGGCAAAATTGCAGTAAACCACTTTAGCAATTCAGAGTTAAATTAAGGATGAATTTCTGTTCATAGTATATTTTAATTTACTTGCTGAAATTCTTCATTTTGATGTATATGCACATTCCTTTGATGCATTTGTTGTGGCTTTTGGTAGTACAATAAACTTTTGAATTGATTGATTGTGCCAGACCTTTGGTGGCAACTCTCTAAGCAACTTTCCTAACCACACTTGGAGATGCCAGGCTTGGACTGAGCCCCAGCTTCTTGGAATGCCGTTCTTCACTTCTACTTGCCCCCAAAACTTCTGCTCCCTTGCACGTGCCTTCTGGCTCCCTAAAGCTGAAATTCTTTCTCATAATACAAATTTGGTGCCAACATTACACTCTTCTTTCAAACTCTGCCGTGGGGTGTTGAACTCCTTTCAACCTGAAGGCCAAATATCATTTCAGAGAAGCTCTTGGTGGCCACATTCCAATGGTGGATGAGGCAGAAAGCAAAAGGGAGTGAAGTCGAAATGCTAAAATTACCAGCCTATTTTGATTTCAAGCTCTTATAGCCTATAATTAAGACTTAGGAGTGGCGTCTCGGCTTTTTAGAATGGAATGAAATGGCACCATAGTTAGAAACGACTAAATATTCATCAGTTGGAGCACAGGGGGCGGGGCTAGGGAAAGAGGGTGGCCAACGGCAGCTGAAGGAAAGAGTACGGGAAGAGGGAGCTTGGGTTGGCCTAAGAAACCTGTGTTTGGCCCATGGATCTGAGGTTCTACATACTGAGGTGCTCCCACCTGCACAACTTGCATATCTGTAAGTAAATGTGAATCTTAGAAAAGTCAATAAACCTCCAGTGACCTCTTTGAAGAAAGAACCGAACAGTGGCAAGTGGGGTCCCGGGGTGGGTGCAGGTTCCAGGTTTTTGAGGGCCTTTAGGCAAGTCATCCTCAAGTCTACCTGCTCACGGTCATGGTCACCAGCTGACGTTGCTTTCCATCTTCCTTGTCATTATTGCTACCACTTGTTTGATTATTTGCTTAATGGATGATAACGTAATATGCAGAGAGTTAGTGGGCCAGTAGGCCGTAGCATCAGCTGCCTCACCTTCTCATCACTTGATCATCTGGGCCAAAGAGAGAGGAAGGCAAATGTACAAGTGGCATTGATGAAAAGAAACAACTCCAGGAGACTCTTGCCAGGGAGCTCCTGCTGGGCTGTGGGCTCTTAGCAGGTGCCCCGTCCTCTCTACCCTTGGCACCAGCCCTGCCTGTCACAAAATTAATACATTGGACAGGTTTGGCTTTTGTTTATGCAGAGAAGAATATGCCCATCCTTCTTGATCTGTGAGCAAGCAAGCCTGCCATTTATGTTCTTCGTTTATCTCACTCCTTCAGATACACCAAGATGAAAACAGCCACCAATATCTACATCTTCAATCTGGCCCTGGCAGATGCACTGGCCACCAGCACCCTGCCCTTCCAGAGTGCCAAGTATCTGATGGAGACCTGGCCCTTCGGGGAACTGCTCTGCAAGGTGGTCCTTTCCATTGACTACTACAACATGTTCACCAGCATCTTTACCCTCACCATGATGAGTGTGGACCGGTACATAGCTGTCTGCCACCCAGTGAAGGCCCTGGATTTCCGGACCCCTGCCAAAGCAAAGCTGATTAACGTGTGCATCTGGGTGCTCTCCTCTGTTATTGGGGTCCCCATCATGATCATGGCTGTAACCAAATCACAAGGTAAGTGCCATGGCTGGATTCTATTCCATCTAATTCCAAGAAGACTTGGAGATATTGGGGTACCATTTTTCTGCTCTGCAACCAGGCTCAGAGATGCCCTTAGAGATGAGCGATTTAGCCGGCATATAAATCTAGACACTTTGGGCTATGATGCTGCTCTGGAAATGCACTCAACAAAACATGAACACAAGGCACAACTTTCTGTGTGTGCAGCTTCTTCCACAGAAGAGAGCAGTTTTCCCTTTCAGCAAAAGACATATTTTCACAACACTGATTGAACAGCTCTGCACAACAAACTCGCCTTTCCTCCCCTCCTCCAAGCAGAGTTGGGCTTGACTCATTGAGTCTTCGCATCACTTGGAAAGCGTCCTCTGTCATATCTTGGCTAGCCATAGTGTGGATTGGCTTTCCCTTCTGTCAGTCAAGGAGGCATGGTTTTGATGGTTGGAATCAAATGGGCAGAAATGTTGAGAGGTGCAGAAAAAGCTACTCAAGGAAGGCTTTTTCAAAATCACATTATCTTCAATGGAATTCTACCCCTATTTTAGGGTTAAGGGTGTGCACCAGGGTAGGGTTAGGGTTAGGGTTAGAAAAACGAGGTGCCCTAGGATGGCTTTGATGGTTGGAATGTGTTTAGAATGGGCAGAAATGTTGAGCTGTGCAGAAAAAGCTACTCAAAGAAGACTTTTTCAAAATGGTATTATTTTCAATGGAACTTTACCCCTATTTTAGGGTTAAGGGTGTGCACCAGGGTAGGGTTAGGGTTAGGGTTAGACACACTTGCTTGGACTGGCTGTGAGTTGCTTTTTCTAAACCAAAACCTCAGTTTTCAGGTTTTATTGCAGTGTTGGCACTTTGCGATGAATAAGTGGGTTTTGAGTTGCAGTTTGGCCACTTGGTCCCTAAAAGGTTCACCATCACTGGTCTATAGTAAGGTAAGCAACCTGATGCTTACCAGATGTAGACTACATCCCCCATCATTCTCAGTCTGCATGGCCAATCATGAGAGATGTAGCCCATCAATTCTACCCTTCTACCCTCTACCCTCTAAGAGGAGCTCTTCAAGGATTGGGACAGGAATCTTTCATACCTAAAGAAGCTGGGGGTCAAATCTGGGACCTGCCACATGCACAGCAGCTGCTTTTCCATTGAGCAGTGTCCTTTTAGCAAAAATAAAATAAAATAAAGCCTTTCCTTCAGCCACTGAGCTATGCCTCTTCTCTCTCCCCCCGCCCCGTCCACTCTCTCCATCTTGCCGCTCCAAATTTCCAATTCTCTTCCACTCCCTTTCATCCAGGTGGCATCGTGATGTGCCTTCTCCAGTTTCCTGAACCTCAGATTTACTGGGACACCGTCACCAAGATCTGTGTGTTCATCTTTGCTTTCCTGGTCCCCATCTTGGTCATCACCATTTGCTATGGGCTCATGATTCTCCGTCTGAAGAGTGTCCGCCTGCTTTCGGGTTCCAAGGAGAAGGACCGCAACCTGCGCCGCATCACCCGCATGGTGCTGGTCGTGGTGGCCGCCTTCATCATCTGCTGGACACCCATCCAGATCTTCGTCATTGTTTGGACCCTGGTGGGCATTGACAAGAGGAACCCCTACGTCATGGCCAGCCTGCACTTCTGCATTGCCCTGGGTTACACCAACAGCAGCCTCAACCCAGTCCTCTATGCTTTCTTGGATGAGAACTTCAAGAGGTGTTTCCGAGAATTCTGCCTCCCCTTTCGGTCACGCATGGAGCAGAGTAGCTTCAGCCGGGCCAGGAACACGACACGGGAGCGTGTCTCCACCTGCACTCCTTCAGAAGTCCTCAATAAGTCGGCATGACTAGACATGGACAGCCATAAAAGGGGCTCCCGTGGATGCAGAGGGGATGAACTGCATTCGGAAGTGACTCAGGTCACCACCACCACATTTTAGCCAGAACTGTAGAAGAAACTACTCGGGCAAAAGGCCTGATCATGAACATTTCAGACATTTCAGAACTGTGAATACTTGGGTTGCTTTGTTTTGTTTTTCCTCCCATTCATTCGTACCATGTATCAGATTATGCACAAGAGTGGCATCAGCTATAAACTGATATTTAGGTGTGCATTTCTAAGTCAAACCTTTCTCTATTGATCTGAATTCTTAAAACTGGCATCCATCTCTCTCTCTCTTTCTCGAATCTCAAGTATTGTTGGCTTTTGACCATTCTGAAAAATTTGCAGCACTTAATTTGTGTTCAGTTGATGTTGCTTAAGCATCAGTGGTAACTCTGCTGCTTCTCCTATTCATTATTTGTAAAGTATTTTGTTGAGCCGATATTGGAATTACCTTTAGTAGATGATGTGAGTTGATGGAACTACCCCCAAGTAACTAAGTACTATAGATCCATAAAAACATGGACTGATTTTTGTTGGTATGCTTTTCCTTTTTTAGTTTTAAGCAAACTTTCCAATGATTACAAAGCGGAAGAAAAATATTGGAACTCAATTTTTCAAATACCAATGCATTTCAACTGTATGGCAAAACAAACAAGCACAAACCACAATCCTATAAGAGGAGTCTCCCACCACTGAGCCGTGGGCTGGAATCCCGTGGCTTCCCATGCCTTGGTCACATCTGTACCTAATCTTTTGCCTCTACGGAGTAAAGAAAGAGGTCAAAAATTACTTGCTCCTGTAATCAGAATTGCCTTTATTTTAGCTCTGGAAAGAGGACCCAGGCACCTTACAAACGCTAGATGGGCACCTGGAAACTGAAAGTCTGATGGGAGCGGGGCGGGCGGGGGGGGGGGGGACACACCTATTCTCCATTAGCTTTTTTTTTTCCCTCTTGACCAGCAGAAAGTGGCACAGTGTCCTGATTCCTGCCAAAACAACTGATGTACCAGACTCTGTGACTTCAAATCAGGAGGCTCCTGTAGCGCGAAAGCCTCCCTAGGTTGAGAGAAGGCCTGTTGGTGTTTCCCTTGCCATTCTGGCACTGTTTTCCCCAGGAACCCAGCTCCATCTGCGCAGGAACGCCAGCAGAGAGCAGGGAGACATCCGGCACTGGAGCTGTCCCAGTGTACAACCTCCCAGCGAAGACCCAGCGTTACCCAGATGGGAGCTGCTGGGTGAACAGCGTGGCCGTGGCAACTGGGGCCCACGGATTGGGTGCTGTTGTACTCATGCCCTCCTTGGGGACTTCCTGCAGGTATCTGCTTGGCCACTGCTGGAACAATGCTAGATCAACGCTGGTCTGATCCAGCAACGCTCTTCTTACATTGCTTTGGTGTACCCCGTGTTCAACCACTATTGTACTGCTATTTATAATAGCCTTGCCCCTTTGAAAATGCAGGAAAGATGGCTTTCCCCATGCTTTGTAGGATCCATTTAGGGGGCGTTGTCTAGACTAGAGGAGCCAAAACACTGGTCAAACCAAGGAGCATTTGTATATCTCTGTGACCGAGCTGGCTCAGTAAAAAGGGGTCAACAACTAGCGAAGCCTTGCCTCTTTATTTTGATTTCAAACCTTTTCCGCCTCCCCACAGCACTCAAGATAGCATCCTGGGAACTTTGGGCAAAGCTTAGCCAACATTGTTTGCGGGGGGGGGGGGCAGTTTTGGCAAAGGCTGGAAAAAACCTCCTGTTTCTGAAAGGTTTCTGTTTGGTACTCCTCATAGGCTTGTCCATGGACATGATCCTCATCCACAGTTTTCCTCAGTTGCCTTCTGTGATGTCCTCGTGGCCATCAGGTTGAATTGTAAGCTTACACAGACTGACTGGGGAAATAACAGCACACCAAAAAAGCCAAATCTGTTTTCCAGAAAGAAAGACAAATAGTCTGTCCCACAGCAAAATTGCTAGATTGAACTTGACTGTGGAATGCAGCTCTTGGCTCATAAAACCAAGCATTTTGATATGTATCCTTGTCTGCCACAGGTCAGTCTAATGCCACGGAGAATTAAAATCTGCTTGGAAAACACAGCTGTGGAGTGTGCCACTATCCATCCCCAAACCTGATGATTTCCTCCCGGTTCGTTCCAGTCCTCGTGATGCAGACAGGGTTACTCTTCAACATCAGGGAACACCCAGGTTTTATAAAGTTCTTCACTCAGGGGACTATATGAGGACTGGTGGGACTCCCAGTGTCCCTGCTGAATGGCCTTCTCCACACCCCTTGCTGATGCTAGTCAGCCTAGCTTCATTTCCACACTCCTGTCTGGTTTGGACAAGGAGACCTTGGGCACACCTCTAGCTCCTGGGTTCTGCTCAGTCAACTCCCACATCCAGCTTGGGGGGTCCTGGATTGCCCCCCCCCCCGCCAGTCTGCCACTCATCCTGCAACAGGTTGACTGGCTCGCTCTGTCCGTACATCCCTATTTGCCTTGTTTGCTCTTTTATGATCACATTTACACCCTGCCTGTCTTACTCAGAGGAAGCCAAGGTGGCTTACACAGTCCTCTTCCTCCTCTCCATTTTATCCTCACAACAATGCTGTAAGGTATGTTAGGCTGAGAGTCAGTAAGTGATCCAAAGCCCCTCAGAGAATTTTATGACCAGCCAGCAACTGAAATTCTGGCCTCTTGAGTCCCAGGCCAACTCTCTAACCACTAGACTACACTGCCTTTGCCAACTGAACCTGCCATCATGTATCTTTATATCTCCCGAGGAAAAGCCTAAAATACTAGTTCTTCACTTGCATGGTATATTTGCTAATCCAGAGCTAATCCAGAGCTTGTCTGAGTCAAGTTTGTTGCAGGTTGCAGCAAATTTGCATTCCACAAAGGTCTCCCTGTATATCCCCTCAGCTCTGGTTTCTGTCACCACAAATATAGCCCTTACCCAGCTAGATCCATGCAGCATCCCCATTCTCGGAAGACCAGACCTCTTCCAGTGCCCCATTGATAGCCCAAAATTACTGTGGCAGCTTACACCAAATTTTGTAAATTTTGAAGCCTTCCAGGAGTGAGCTTAGAAGGATTCAGGAAAGAAGCAGCCTCTTCAAAGCTCAGCCAAGCAAGCTAAAAACAGCTGATTTCTGGGGGGAAAAAACACCTAGATGGGTTTTAGGAAGGCTTCATTCCAGTGTTATAACCTTTCTAAGGATCAATCTGCTAGTGTATGCAGATTCACTATTACTAATATTATTATTATTATTATTATTATTATTATTATTATTTATAGTTGTATCTTTTAACATTCAGACTTATTCAGAAATGGGACAAAAAGGGCATATGAATGAATGGATGTAATATGGACTGGAAACATCTATTCATAGTTCATCCACGCAGACCCCAGCAGCTGGACTTCTATTTCCTGGATGCTAAGAATGTGCTCCTTATTCCTTTCTCCCCAAAAACATGAATTTTTTCCCCTACTGAAAAGCAGAGACAGAAGGCACAAGACAAGAAGCAAGAGATATTGGCAACAATACCACCACCAGCTCTCAGAATAAAGTGTTTGCCTTTCTCTAACTTCAGTCAATGTTTCCTAGGAAAAATAACTCATTCCACACTTTGATACACAGGTAACCAATTGTGGAAAAAGGACTTCAGAGGGCTGAAATTCACCATTAGGGTTGCCATGGGAATACCACTGAAAGCAGCTTGCTGGTAGCAAGCAATGCTTGTATCACTGAAAGATTCGAGTGTCCCATTGTGTTGTGTGTCTTCACCCACCCCTGTTACACAATCCCAGTATGAGCTGGGGGGATGCATGGAGAATCTCTCGGTGAAGAGGAGCCCTGTGGCAACTCCTTGGAAACACCCCCACCAGAAAGGGACTCAGTTGCTCAAGGAACGCCAGTGTAGATACCCTTCTCTACTGTGCTGCACAGAGTAGCCCTAGTCTCTAGCAAAAAGAGGGCTCCAGTGAGACAGAAAATGCCCTGCAATTGTTCCTTGTTTCCAGCCATTTCTTGCCATTATGGTCAGCTTGCTTTTTTCTGTTCTCCAGGCAGCTGACAACAAATGAACTATAAAAATGTCATCAAATTTAATAGCAAACAGTAACCCTGCAGAAAGAAAAACAGGAAAATCTGATTTAAACCACCACAAATGTGCTAAGTCCATGACCAGTTACTGCCCAGCTCAAGGCATGCCAAAATAGCCAGTTTTTTTCACCTGGTTTCAGAAGGAAAGGTGTGTGAGATGTTGACCACAAGAGCAGGATGGCTCTTGTGGGTCAAGGAATTACACAAAATGGACACTGTCCATGCACACACACACACAACCTGTCTTTAATCAGGCTTCAAAAACTCTGATGAAGATCTAGGTGTGCAAACGAGTCGTGTGCTCACATGGGGGCCCTTGTACATGGGTGCTCATGAATTACACAAGCCCTAGGTGTGGCTGTTTCCTGCCAGGTGGGGATGCCAGGTAGACTCCTGCATGGTAACAGCTGTGTAGCAGTCAGCACTCAACAGGTGAAGAATTTCCCCAGTAAATTTCCACCTGTTGTGCCGACAGGAAAGGTTGAAAGTGGTCCGGCAAAGATAACTTTGGAATCCTTCTGAAGGTGTGTTTGTCCTTGGCAAGATTAGCAATTGCCAGTGCTTGTTGGTGGGTTAAAAGGGAAAAGTTATGAAGGTCCCTGTTCAAATGCAAAGCAAGTTTGACATGACTCTGTGAGTTGGTTCGACTTTAATACCCTGGCAGTTTAAGATAGGCAAAAATTAATTAGTAATTTAAATGCAAATGGACACTCGGGAAAAATAACAGAATAGTCTGCATTAGCTTCGATCTTTCACTCTCAGTTTAATAAGACTTTGGAATTTAAGTATTTATTACTTCTGCCATTTCAGTTTATCAAAGCTTTCTCCTCCCTCTACCCCTAGCTGAAATAATGCAAACTATCCAAAAGGTGATGAGATTAGACAGAACTAGGGTTTTGATTGCTATAGATTACTGTCAAGCTGCATGATGGGCACAGTCACAAAGGGAAATAAGATTATATCCTCCCAATGTTCAAAATACTCGGATTTAAAAATAATTCATAGGAGAATGTGGCTTACAGCCTCCATGGAAATCATTTTTGAATTTTTGCCTGAGGGGAACATTCTATGCAATGCGTGAATCCAACTGCAGAACCTTCTTTCAACAGTGTTATTCTGCTTTGATAACCACTTACTTTAGGCTCGTTTAACCAAATCCAGTGAGTCTGTTGCTGCAAACAAGGAGTCAGTGCTTTGGTCCAGGCTTCCTGTGCTGTTGCTTTGCTTGTGGGACCTGGGAGCCATTCTTCAGGGCAGGTTCCTATGGCCTTTTAAAGGAGACGAGACCTTTTGGGTTATGATGGACCCAGGAGAGACATTTGCTCTGCAGCAGAACACCTGTAATGCACCCTGAAGGCCCTGGGCCCCGTCCCTAGCAAGAGCGAGCCCTGAAAAGGGCACCCGTTAGAGACCCTAACGAGTGGAGGGTTTGCTGGGCCTGGGCTCAGATCCATTCCAGAGAGCTCTGAGGGGAAGATTGTCTTCTAAGCTTAATGGCATGGGCTGGAACTATCTTCCTCCAGGCAGGAAAGCAAACAAGAAAGAGTGCAATAGTTAGTCCCATTGTAACGTTGCTAAATGGTTAATAGGGTCATTCAGCTATTTCATCTGGTGTGGTTCTAAAATCATAAAGTTGCCACAGGGGAAAAGTCAGAGAGACTGAATATTGGAATAGCTATTTTATCGGGAATCTATGAAACAAAATAATTTGCAATATGCCTGTAACTTGTACAATTCTGGTCTCATAAGGACTGCTCCAAGAGGGTTCATCGCACACAAACAAAGGCTGTGGCTGATATCAACGAGAGTAACAAACTGGGAAAGCCCCAGAAAGTCCTCAGCCCGAAATACTGGCAGCAAAAGCCCATAAGTGTGCTGTACACTGGTCTTGTCCTTTCCCTTCTTCTTTCAGTTACAGGATTTGATGGGCTGTTTGTGAATCCACACCTTCTTCATGTCCAAAATATTATCCTAGTTCAGCAGCTGGAAAGAACCTTTAATAAGGGTGTATATTCATCCCCTTTCCTGCTGCATTGCATGGTACAGAGGAAAAAGATCCATTATTAAATATGTTATAAAGCAGACCACAGAAATGCAGGTCCTTATACTATAACATGATTATATTATTACATTGCATATATATATAGCCTGTCTGCCTCTGGCAAAGGCAGCTTGGAGTCTCCCACTCCATTTTTATCTACACATCAACAACTCTGTAAAGAAGGTTGGACTGTGGGTACATGACTGCCAAGGTCACCCAGTGAGTTTCATGGCTGAGTGGAGGCTAGAACCTGGGGGTCCCTTGTCCCCAGTTCAGCACGCTACTGTGCCATGTTAGCAGATTCAGCCTGTCTGAGAATGCTTATAACCAGTGCTTTTTTTGTAAGAAAAAAGGTGCTGGAACTCATGAAATTATTCACCTTTCACACGTAGTCAATCACTGTACACACACCCACACACGTCAGTTGTGTAACGAAAAATAGTGGTCACCACCCACAGTAAGCACTCAGCGCATGACCACATGACCAATCACAAGCCAAGCAGCACCACAAGCCGAGCAGCGGCATCACAACCAGCGCGGACAAAGTCCGCATGCATCGGATTCGACACACAAGCAGCCCGCATGCACCGTTTTAATGATTTTGCCGCCAACCTGCTATGCTCAACGGGGCGATTCAAATCCATGTGGACCAAACATCAAATTTTCAAAAGTTACTTTTAAAACTTGGAAAATCTGTCAAAAAACGGTGCCAGAACTCCGTTCCGGTGCATTCTATGACAAAAAAGCATTGCTTATAACCTTAATTGTCGGAAGACATATCTGGGTGAAGCTTTTGTATTCTGAGAAATCACCTATTATGGATATTCTTATGGAAGTTCTCCAGGCCATTAAGAAGTGTTAGATGAAGTGCAAATATCAGCCAGAAAGTGAAATTTAATTGGTTCTGATCTATTTAAAAGTGTGCGCACACCATGAACCCATTGTAAAGCAATGTGCTTGCTGCATGAGATTACTCATTGTTTATGTGAACAAGCTAATATACCTTTTTATCTTGGAGAGATTCAGCAAAAGGTTATAAATCCGAGGGAACAATGGCAGCCATGACGTTGATGGCAACTGGAGCTGCTTAATTTGGCTCCCACCTCAGGTGTGAGTTCAAATTTGTTTTCCCTTCGAAGGATTGTCAGGTTTTTGGCTCCAGCGAGGTGTTTACCATCTTCTTGGCTAATGGAGAACTAATGGAATTTCTTATTTGAATTTGCTTTCCTTTAAACGGGGCTGCTTTGAAGAAGCTCTTTTCTGGCTTTGTTAGTGCGACACACTTCCTTGGATAGTGGTAGCATCCTTATTAGTAGAGAGTTGGACCAGGAACCTCTGAGGCCTTTTCTAAGTCCACGTTCTAAACAAATTTGTCATCTTTTTGGCACCAGCTTCAGAGAGCTCTCTTTCAAAGCTTGCTCAGCCCCCCCGCCCCTTAGTGTTCCTGCCAAATTTTTCTTTGTTATGGTCTTTTTAGGCTGTTTAAAACATTTTATCATGTTCTGATTTTTACTGAATTTTTGTTTTTATAGATTGTTGTAAACTGCTGAGACAGCTTTGGCTATGGGGCAGTATAGAAACAAAAATATAATAATAATAATAATTCATAACAGACTGCTATACACAATAATCTGCATTGTATAGGATGCTCCGAGGATGGGTGGATGGTTTCTTAGGATTTTTTACCAGGTGGACACTTGGTTCCTCCTGAAGGACTCAACATGAAAATTCAGCATGCATGAAACTACCCTTGAAGACATTTTCTGCCTGAGTCAATGGCAAAAATCCCAACACTTTTCTGAACTTTCAGCCATGTTCTCCAGGTACCTAGAATGACAGTGTGAAATTCACTGACCCTCCACAAGCATGCCTCTGTTTTTGTTTTAATGGAGAGAAAGTTTTATTTGCTGTGCATGGTCCTGTTTTGAGAAAGCAGCTGGACTGCTATAAAGTCATACATAAGTGGCACTATTATTTGATCATTAAAAATCCATGCATTTTCATTTCTAAAGGAATTGAAAGACTGATCCTGCAGGAGCTGGCTGGCTTTGGTTCAGTCAAGGCTGAATCTGTCACTGGAAAATGCATTTACACATGGATCATATTTCAGTCCCCTCCTCTGCCTTGAATTCACCAGGTTGCATAGACCAAGGATGATGAAACTTTTGCAGCTGAAGGTCCACCTTCTTTCCTGAATAAGCTTAGCTGCATTGCATCAGTTGGTGGGGCAGATATGAAGTGGGTGGGGCTGCCAGGCTCGCTCGCTCGCTCGCTCGCTCTCTCTCTCTCTCTCTCTCTCACACACACACACACACTCACTCCTTCAAAGTCAGTTGCAAATTAATTCACCCACTGCTCCCTCTTCACCTCTGCCCACCTGTCTGCAGGGGATTTTAGAAAGGTCAGGTAGGTACTGACCTACCTTGCCTAGTTGTTGCAAAGAATAAACATTAACTTTGAAACACTTTGAACAAGTTAAATACAAACACTAAGATATGATCCTAAATATTTGTATTAGAGGTAATTACTTGTGTACATAATACTCTTTGTTAATTAAGGCACCTAAGAGCTCATTCAGATGCAGAAGCCTTTGTTCTCCCGTCACAATAATTAATTATATACCAGCCTCTTCCTTTAGCTAAATCTCAGAACTGAAGTCACTTCATAATTGCATTATTATGTACATGGCAAATGGCTTGTTATGACTATCTTGGCTTTGTCTCAACATCCTCTTCTCTGGAGGATATTGAAGGCAACAAATGGATTCAGAACCTCTCACAAGATGCGGAAGCTTTAGTATAAAATTGCACAATAGCCCATTACAGGAGCTTGTTCATGGATAGGGGTTCTGACTGCTCAGAAGGAGCTGAAAGAAAATGACTTCATGGTCCATCAGATGACGATGAATATGCAAAAGCACCAAAGTGGATATCAGTGAGTCACCACTGGTTTCATGCTCGAAGCATGTCTAAACCCTACACAGTTTGCTGAAGAGTTTGGGGCTTCCAGCCATCTGTGCTCAGGCAGGACATGTAGTAAGTGTCCTTGGGAGGAAGGGGGTCATCAAACCTTCCTTGCTCTTCTGTGTCCATTAGTGTGACTTTAGGCAAAAAACATCTGAATAAATTTTACTGAAGGCTTCCCTGGTCACATGCACCAAAAATCTATTTAAACTGCAACCAGAAAGGGGAATTAATACTCCATCAAGAATAATGAGTTGTTCCACCCCCAGGTAGATTCCTCACTCATCTCTAGTCCTAACCCCTTCACATTCAGTCCCACCCAGAAGTGAAGCCCCAGAGGGACTTTCCAAAACCGAATTCATCCCTTGGCTGAAAGAGGTTCTCCACCCAGGTTAGAGCATCAGACCACGATGAGAGGGAGGCCCTGGGAAGCCACAAGCCTGCCCAGGTCCCATCAGCTCTCTCAGGCTAACCAGCTTGCAGGATGGCAAAGATCTGGAGAGAACAGCTTTTCAAACTGCATTCCAGGAAGATGCCACTTTTAAGAAGTGCGACTTCAGTCATCCCACACAGAACTAGAGCATCCTTATTAAAGCACTACATGATTTTTGAATTGTTGTCCATTATCACAGCAGCCCTATTAGTGTTTACAGCCCTCATTTTCATCTTGCACACCTAAAAAGTCGCTTGTTTTCCATTATGTTATATGCATGAGTGATGCTCTGACATAAGAGAGAAGCATCTTCAGGATATATTTTTGAATGTTCCCATTTAGGACAAAAGATGGGAACAAGATTTGAGTGTGGCAGAGCTTTTTGCATCAGTAGTCCGGCATGCTGGGATTTTTTCTTTGTGTGTGTGTGTGGGGGGGGGGGGAGTGCTCAGATGTTCACAGCAAAATACTCAATTTTCACCATGCAGCTACAACCTCCTAATTGTCATTTTCCAGGATCAAAACTGGCCAGATGGCCAAAGAGCTGAATTCCAACAAGCAGTGGGGGTGGAAAGTACCATATGAATTTCAGAAATGAATGCCAGTTCAGCTGCCTAACAGCAGAGCCAACTAATATCGAGATGGGTAGAGAGAGATGCCAGATTCTTCTAGGCCTCTTACTAGGTCATAGCTTGAAATGGGTCAATGGCTCTTCCAGCCACCTTCTAGCAGCATGGAAAAGCATCTCGCGTTCACTCTGCAACCGGGAACTCTGCTTTTGCTGGACAGCAATCCTCATAGCCAGGCAAATGCTTGGTCCCCAGAAGGCCCATGTCACAGATACCTCAGTAGCCATGTGGCCACAGAGGGGGCGCTTTCCCCTCCTCCCGTGACCAAGTTGCTGTCCTCATGCCAAGGATAGCTTCCCTCTCCAGGGAAACACCAGCCGGGGCGATTTCTGTCAGGGCCATGGCATGGGCAAAAGGGGTTTTAGAAACTCCACCATGGTGTGCTGCTCACCCTGATCAGCTCCCCACACCACCACATGCTCCATATTTTTAAAATGTTAACATATAACAATGGCAAATTAGGCATATACTTCTGTAATTCATATGGGCTCCGGTTTTCGATTGCTGTTTTTACTATCCTTGTTTTGTCTGTCTTTTTATATTTTAATGGGAATGTGATTGCCCATATTTGTTTTGAAATGTACTTTCTTGGCCATTTTAGATGTAGTTTGCTTTTACTGAAAAGCAAGAAATGAGTGATTGCTGCAGAAGATGTAGGACATGTCTGGAGTCAGCTTGCTTATCCCTTCAGTGCCAAGTGTTTTTGGTGGCCGCTGCTGTTGTTTTTGACTTTTTCCTCCTCTTTTAAGTGCCCCTCCATTCCTTTGAGCCGTATTTCAGTGCAGCGCTTGTTCTTTGCTCTTGTTTGAATTGCTCCCAATCAACTCTGAAGCAGCAGAGGCAGGAGAGTGTTGAAGGCAACCCGCTGCCTGAGGGAGAATAGCCAACAGCACCTCCTCTCTCGAGGTGGATGCCACCCCGTACCCAGCAGGGGTGGGCAACTTGTAGATGTTGTCACCTGCAAATTCCATCATTCCTCAGAACTGATTGCGCTGGCGGATGGAAGCTGTAGGCTGAAACATCTGTGGATTCACAGTTGTTCACCTGCTGGACTTAAGGCAAAGCACAGAGTATCGCAGCCCCATGGCTTCTACATCATGGATCGCTGCAGGTTCCATCCTGAGGCTCAACATCTACATGGAACCGCTTTGAGAGGTCATCCGGAGGTTTGGGGTGAAGTGTTATCAGTGTGCTGATGACACTCAGCTCCACCTCTTGTCTTCATCTGAGAGCATCATGCTAATCGAACGGTATAGAAATGCTTTGAATAACTATCAGGAAATAAATATTGCTATTGCTAATTTTATTTCTCTACCATACAATGGTTGAAATTGGATGGTTTATTTTGACTCTTGAGAGAAATCAGCCCCTCAAGCACCTTTTCTCCACCTTGAAAGTAAAAGCTTAATCCGAACCAATTAAACGACAATTTGGTGCCTTTCCAGAACACCCCGAATTAGTTTGCTGGGGCAGGCAAGTGCAGCTGTAGCATTTGTTTCTGAGTTTAATGATCTGGTGGAGGGCCCCTTTAGACACCCACATGCATTATCTATCGACTGACTGACTGACTGATTTGATTTATGTGCCATGAAACGGCCCATTTCTGGCCTCTCTGTGTGGCTTACAACAATCAAACCAACGGAACATTTGAAAAGCAAAACACTAAATCAACATATTCAAAATGTAATACACAACATTAAAATGCTACATAAAAACTTTAAATAATTTAAACTAAAATCAACTATAAACCAGGAATATAGTCACTCAAAATCAGGTTGGTGCTAAAATAAACTATTAAATAGCCAGAGAAAAGATACGTCTCCACCTGGCATCAAAATGTTAATGACAATGGTGCCAGGCACACCTCTCTGGGGAGCCTATTCCAGAGTTGAGGTGCAAGCACCAAGAAGGCCCTTCTTCTAATCAGTTGTGAAGAAGCTTTTATCTTCTCTCACCTCCACTCCCATGCCATTTCTATTCTACATGCCTGTTATGTTACAATAAAGCAGCAGCAGCAGCAGGAATGAATGTTCTCCAAGCCTGATAAAATACTCCAAGCCTGTCCTTCTACTGCCTTCTCCCATGGGTCCTGCCCAGTGGCCGAGGTCCTCTTTGGAGGCTCTGCTCTGGGAGTCACTGCGCCCAGCAGAATGAAGTTGGCTTCCTGGGAAACGGCCTTCTCTGTGGTGGCCCCCAATGTATGGAATTCACTTTGCAGGGAGATTTACCTGGCAGCTTCACTACATACATTTAGACAAGTTAAGTCCTCCGCTTACAGAAAGCATTTCAACTTTAACCCATCTCTTTGTTCATTTCATTGCTGCCTCGGCAATGTTTTCACTTTTACATGTTTTTAATATGTGATATCACATTGTTCCAACATTCATGTTGCTGCATTATTGTTATTGATTGATTGATTTTGTTGTCATTTGGCTTTATGACTGCATGCCATCTCAACAGCATTTTACCAGTTGGGTGGTATTCAAAATAGTAACAATGCAGTAATTGTATTGCTTCATGAAGCTCATTGATTTGCAGCTCATGTACATTAGCGCACCATCAGGACTGTAAGAGTAAGACTGATAGGCCAGGTGCTGATGTTCCCCTCATATGCTGCTTTCTGCAGGGTGATTCGGTCCCTGGACATCAGCCCCAAGGACTTCATCCAATAACTTTACTGGCTCAGTCTGCCTGCTGGTGCTCTTCCCAACCACCCCAATTCAATTTGATTTTTAAAAAATAGAATTGCTTTCAGGAAAACAGAAAAACTAAAGCAAAGAGCAATGTTTGGTGAACTTCTCAGGGATAGATGTGGGCTCTTGCAGTTCCCTTAGTTTCAAGGTCACTGAGAATTTTGTAATAATGACCTGTCATCCATTCTCCCATCTTTTCTCTGGTTCTCTGCAGCTGAGGAAGCCTGGGGATAGAGGACAATTCACCTGGCTCTCATTTTAAAGCAAAATTTCCCTAATTTCACATTTTCAAATGTATATGAGCAATGGAATTGATTACTCTCTGAAGTTCAATGGTTTTCAGATTATTGCAATAGTGTTCCCCAATCAGAAATGCGCACAAAAATGTATCCAAGGGGAAACGGCACAGAGAGGCATGTAATGAGTAAATATAAGTTTTAAAAAGCAATTCTATAGGAAAAAATGCTTGCAGAGCTTAAACTGATGGCCATCCGTAGAGTGAGGTTGCATCTGAGAATTCTGCGGGGTACCAACCCAGTTGCCCAACAAGAGCTGAAGGTACATTCCCCCCACCAAAGAACACCCTGGTGAGGACTGGTCACGGCATGCTAAGCTGGACCTTGGAAGGTGAGGTGGGACACATGGGCATCTAATCGAAACAATAGTCCAAAACAAGTGATGCTTATAGGATAAGCCTCAGACTGGCGATGATCTCACATCACTTTTCCTCCAGAGATAAACACTGCATATTCACATTCGAAGAGCCATTTGGAAGAACACCAGCCAGCAGACAAAAATAATCTAGTTGTGCACATATTCATGTTCATCTAGAGGGAGTCTAATTCAGCAAGTCATTACCCTCTTTAATTATTTTTCACTCCGGCTACTGCCTGTTGCAAATAATCAACTTCATTTATTTCCCACCCAGCCTCCCTCTTCAACCATCCGCACTGCTCACTCCTTTGTACTTTGCATTCTGAACGGTCTTTTCGTTTGCTCCAGAGGTTTTTCTACACAAGGCATGTATTGTGTACTCCTGGACGTTTGCGGGAGGCAGAGGGGAACCATGTCATTGTCATTCTCCAGGGCCTCTCCCATGTTTTCCAACTATTTTTTTTTAGAGCAAGGAAAGTGAGTTATTACATTTCAAGTGTGGCATAAACAGGAACAAAAGCTTTTCCAAAAGGTGGAAATTGGCTATACTGTAGCTGTTATGCAGCACCACCTTCTGGCTGGTAAACAGGCTATATAAAAAACAGAGAAATACAAACTCTGTAGGGGGGGGGGGGAACTCTGTATAAAAGAAACACTTTTTTCTTCCACAAAATTAAAGGAAAAAGAAGCCTCAGTAAAGCGGCAGGTTTGGCCCTTCAGGAGGAGAAGCCCTTGGAGAAGAATGGGAAATAATGGGACAATGGAAAAGGCAGGTGGGTGGAGATTAGAGGCAGGTTACGTATTTGCCCGAAGCAACTGTGTCGAGGAAAACGGCATGAGCCCTTTTTGGGAAATGGCACAAGCGTTGCTGCATAAGATTTGCCTTAAAACAAAACCAGCTGCAAGAGAGCTTGGTGGCTAAGGAGGAGAAGAATCTGTGGAGCACTTTGGCCTCCACCTCCCACTCAGGAGCACTCAACACACCAGCGTAAGAACAGCCTGTGGGTCTTCCCTTTCCAACGCAGCCTTCTCCAAGCAGTCGCCATCCAGAGTTGTTTGATTACAACTCCCATTATCACTGTGGTCATGGTAGCCCAACACATCTGAATGCCAGCGTCCTGGCTCACAGATGTTGACCCTGGCTGGCCAGATGTTTCCTGGAAGCCTGTGGGCAGGACACGATCGTATCCAGGGGCAGGCATTCAGAGGCATCGCTCCTACTTATTTTGGAAATCAAAAATGAGTTGAGTGAAGAAGTCCTTCCTTTTGGACCTCCTGACTCTAAAGAAGCCATCCCCAACTGGTGTTCTTCAGAAGTTGTGGACTACAGCTCCCAGCATCCTGGTCCCTTGTCCATGCTAACAGGAATGGGTGAGATTAGAAGTCCAAATGTTTAGGCTGTAGTCAGAATCAACTTCTGCAAGAAGACAAGCTGTGCTGGCCCTTTGTCTGATTTGAGGGGATTCTCCTTCACACACACACACACACACACACACTGTAGCATCTTTAGTGAGTTGCAGGGGATGCCAAAGATCACAGCCCACAGCACACCTGATCCAGCTTGAATTTGGAGCCACTCTCTGGAGGATACTGAACAGAGCAATGCTGCTTTGTAGCCAGACAGAAGCCCTATCCAGAATGTTTTAACTCTCCGTTATGACTTCCCACCTTACTCATCGTTTTCCCAAAGGAAAAAGCACCACAGGTTTCTGTTTCTGCTTCTGTGAAAGGTTTTGGTTGCCAGCCAGGCTGACCTTGGGCTGACCTCCAAGAAGTTCTGGCACAGAACCTTTGCTGAAAATCTTCCAGGGTGATAACTGTGTCAGGAAAAGGAGAGCTAAAGGGATAAAACCTGAAATACCCCAGGCCCCCATTTCACCTTGTCAGTGCTTTTTTTGTAAGAAAAAAGGTGCCGGAACTCATGAAATTCACCTTTTGCATGTAGTCAATCACTGTACACACACCCACACACGTCAGTTGTGTAACAAGACATAACGGTCACCACCCACAGTAAGCACTCAGCATGGGACCACATGACCAATCACAAGCTGAGCAGCACCATCACAACCAGCGTGGACGAAGTACGCATGCATCGGACTCGACACACAAGCAGCCCACATGCACCATTTTAATAATTTTGCCGCCGACTTGCTATGCTTGACAGGGCGATTCAAATTCACATGGACCAAAGATCAAATTTTCAAAAGTTACTTTTAAAATTCGGGAAATCTGTCGAAAAATGGTGCTGGATCTCCATTCTGGTGCCTTCTATGACAAAAAAAGCACTGCACCTTGTGGTGTAGTGATGGGAGCATTGGAGTGGGACTTGGGAAGTCCAAGTTGCAGCCTCTCTGGAGCTCACTCAGTGACTTTGATCCAGCCACTGACTCTCAGCCCAATGTACCTCACAAAGTTGTTGCGAAGATAACATGGAAAGGAAGAGGATTAGGGAAGCTGCCCTGGATTCCTAGCGGGACAAGAGCGGGATAGAAACATAGCACATAAACAAAATAGGAATCCATCACTTTCGGTATAGTATCGCTGGGCAATTGCCAGCGTTCAAAAGTCTGTCTTCTCCACCGCTGCCATCGGAAATGAAACCGGCATCTTTCTCTAGCTCACATTCTGTTCTTTGTTGTGGCAATTGGCTAAATCGATAATGATTGATTTGATTCTCCAGCTTTGCTTTCGCCTGTGGTAGTAACAGGCACATTTCTATGTCCCCGAATCAGCAACGCCTGCACAGACTGCACCCTTTGAGAATGCCATGACCTGATGCCACTCCCATCCCCTGGGACTGCACACATGGCCCTCGACCATGAAGTCAAGTCCACATATTGGATGGGAGACTGGAAGACTGGCAAGGAGGTTGTTGAGGTTTAACGGGTCCCTTTCTCTGTGCCTAAATCCAGGATGACTTCATGGGGGCATTCCAAGGCATGACGGCCGCCAGCTTGTTCGAGATTGTTGCCTTGACGCTGTCTTCCCCAGTCATTCTGTAGATAAGAGCTGCTTTTGCTGTGAGAGTGCAACTTAGCAAAGCAGGTTCTCCCCACCATCTCCCAGGAATGGGCACAGGGTCCTATGTGTACTGGCAACTTCCACCATGAAGGAGAGAGGAACTTTATAAAATCCCTGGCAAGAGTCATTGTCTTTTGCTCTCTGCTTCAGAAAAAGGATTGACATGCTACCCACTCAAGCAATTTTGAGGCCCACAGCTTCCCCTTGCTATTCAGGAAACTGGTACAGCCACAGAGAAGAGGAGGGTATGCTTGCTTTCACTGCTTCATATACTGCATCTGCGTATAATATCTTTGACACTTGTGGTTTCATTTCTAGCTGAGTATTCTCATACACAAAGGGAGATGACTTGGCTGGACCAGGCCCCTGCGGTTAAAACCCTCCACAACTGCGTTCAGGCATCTGGCCTGCACTTTGCCCCCTTCTAGTTCTGCGCCCCCAAGTAGTACTTTTGTGCTTTCTTGCAGCTGTACGCAGAAATTCAACCGGTGACATTTTCCCAGCTCCTGATGCTAATGAAGAAAAAGGCCTGGTCAAGCAGATTTCAGCTGAACACATGTTATCAGGCAGAAAAATGGCCCAAGAGGGAGAAAAATGAAATTGGCCGATCCTGCACTCCTTTCCCTTCACCCATTTCCTTTGTATTTCATAACTGCAAACCTCGCCACACCTCTTCATTTGCCCACCTGGAAATACTGTCAAGCAATTGCTTTTAATAAGATGTTTTCCTTTGTCCAATTAAGTAGCAATTATTTCACCCCCGACTTCGTAAGTACCCGTTGTTTCTTGCAACAGCCCATGAAGTTGTCATGAGAGCAACCAAGACAATGAAGCTGACTCATCCGCCATGTTAATTTTAACTCACCATTGTTCATTTTAGCAGTGTTTTCATTGTTCTCTTCAATAAGGCACCACACACACAACCCCACCCCACCCCAGATAGCATCTGCTAGGGAAGCTGAACCAATCCCGTGTAGTCACTTTTCTGCTACTGAAAATACAATGCTGTCAAAGCGAAATGATTGCTGTACTGAGATAGATTTGAAGAAATTCTGAGTTTTACTCTTCTTACTGAGTTCTTGCTCTGCTTTCAAGTGTTGGGGTGGGGGAGTTGCACATACGCAATTATCCATGAATTGTACATGTTACCAACATCTTGTTAATAAAACTTTGAACATTTTGAAAACACTGAACTAAGTGCTAAGCACAAATCTTAATGGACCCCAAATGGCACCATCTGCACCCAAAAGAGGTTGCAGAAATGCAATTTAAGACAGAGATACAAGAGGGGGAGCAAAAATAGAGGAATGTGCATGGCTGCAGAATACGGAGTCTTATGGGAACGGGGTGTGGAATACCAGTAGAAGGAATGGAATATAGCTGCCTTCCTTAATCTGATGTCCTGCAACTATGCTAGACTACAGCTCCCATGATCCCTTGACAACATGCCCATTTGGTATACTGTTGGAGGGTGTTAGGATTGTAGTTCCACACATCTGGATGGCTCCTAGTTGGAGGATGTTGGCCTGGAGCATCCTGGATATGGGCTGGGTGGAAGAATTCCCACTGGAACCTTACCTGTTTTGGGCCATTCCACACAAGCACTCAATAATTGGGAGCGGAGGTGTTCAAATTACTGCTATCCATCACGGGGACAGGTCACTGCCTAGTTGCAATTAAGATAGTAATGAAATGCTATGTTTCTCAGTCAAGCAAATAACAAGATATTCTTATATGTTATGCTTCCCTCTTAACCTTTCTTTGTTCAGTCAAGGCTGAAGTGTGGCTGAACAAATTCACACTTGGAACAGTGGCTCTGGGCACACCGCTGACGTAAATCCATCGTTCAGTTTGGCATTAGAGGACTAAGAAGTGGGTTTCCATGGAAAATCTGTCTTCCGGTTATGGCATGACAATATGAGAAGTAAATTTAAGTAAAAGCCTAACAACTTCTTCCCAATAAAATCAATTTATCCATTTATTGGATTTACAATGCATCATGGGCTTTGTACTTTTAAGGCTACTTAACATGACGTAGGAATATAACAGGGGATGATCATAGGGATCAGCTCAGATTCTATTCACCTTATGCCCTCAGAAATCTGACATCATGATCTGAAAAACATTTCCCATTTTCCCCATGAAAATAAGTGAGAATAACAAACTACTCAAATATCTCGACATTTCTCAAAACAAAAGAAATATAGGATAACAAAAAAGTCACACTCACAGTGATATCTGAAATTCAAAGTACAAACCCCTACTTCCAATGAGACTTACTTCCAAGTATTTTTGTATTTGTTTTATTGCAATATATATGCTATATTTTCCAAATGTTAGTGCTCTACTTGGAAATTATTTTTATTGGCATAGTTGTCAATATTAAGACACAACAGCTTAGTAGGATATCCTTGCCTTATTTTGTTTAAATGTTGATTTATGGGATAGTGGAAAAGGGTAATTACAAATTTTAAACTTCCCAATTAGCATTGATAGAGTATTGAATGAGTTACCCACTTCACACCTCTCAACAACCTGTAGTTTACAAACCTACAAAATATTGAAAATGAAGTAGAAGCACATACGTGAACATGCTAGTTCTCAGTCGCCTGCATGCCCCCGCTTAGGACTGGGAGAACCAGCCGTGTTAATCTTCTCCTGTGTTCTCTGGAAATCACTTTCAAGCTCATCTGGCTTGCTTGCTCACAGGTTCGTTTTCCATCAGTTTTGGTTTGACTGTCTGAATGGGAAAGCGTGCATTTCTGTCCATATTCTTCAAAAACACTTATCTCCCCATCTTGACTATTACTCCTTCTCATTCTTCTTCTCCCAGGGGTTAGATATCATCAAGGCTACACTATCTTTAGATGCATGTCTAACCATTAAAAGTATGCTTTAAGAATATAATGTGGTGGCCTTCTGTCGCCTCCCACATCACGGTGCCACCGTTGACTAAAGACAGTAGATCCCACAACTAAGGATATTCACATTGTATGTCATCCATTCCAGATGAGTTGCACGTATTGGATCATATTGTCTATTCCACCATCTGCAAACCCCCCATTTGCAAACCTCCAAAAATTTGCAAAGTAAAACCCACTTTTTTTAAAAAAAGCCATAATTATTGAATTTACATCAGTTCAATTTTTCTGAATGGTGTAATGGACTCCAGCTAACATGCAGTTTTGTCAGTAAATGAAGTAAATTGCATGTTAGCTGTGTGTCCATTGAATCCATCTGGCCCACAGATGGCAGTCCAATGCTAACCCACAGGCCAAATTAACCAAAATCTAAATTCATTTCAGTCTTCTTCAGAATTCTCTGACGTACATACTCACAACGTTGAAGTCCTCCCTTTAAGCATCCAAAGTCTGCTAATCAACAACAGCGCCTCTTCCCTGCTCTTGACCCCCACCCTCAATACGCTTCATATGCTTGGGACACAATCTTGCACCTATTTAGAAAGAAACATATCTATAATTTCCAGCATTCTCCAGCAACATTAGGCGCAGCATGCAGAGAGCTGGAGTTTCTCTTTTTCCAAACATGTGCAGTACTTCAACATTAGCTATTTTTACACAGAATGAGTTAGGATAATGGGAAACTGCAGAGCAAGAAGCCCAGTCAAAATGACTAAACATAAATGATTTTTCCAGTGCTTGGAAAGGGCAAGTGCCTAAAAGTGAAAGGAAGGAAGGGGGCCGCAAGGAGGCTGGCAACCCAGCAATCGATTCCTTTCACCCCGAAGAAAATCAAAGATGCTCATTTGCTACTCTTGTCTCAACAGTGCTGCTAATTTGCTTCAGTTCAGCCCTTCCGAGGTGGCCCACTGCATCTGACGGAGGCCAGATGGCTCTCTCACAAACCGTGGGCAATGCGGTAAATAGCCAGCTGCAGCCGGGACTATGGGCCATTCATATCCAGCGTTTATGGCTGCAGGGCTATTGGAAGGCAGAGCATGAAAGGGGCAGGCAGGTAGTAAGGAGGGTGAAGACGCCTTAGACCTACGAAGACCCAGGGATGCAATTTGTTTTACAGCTCCAGTGTTGAACCAGCCCCTCTCAGCGAATCACAGAACAGTAGAGTTCGAAGGGGCCAGAGGGCCCAACCCCTGCTCAGAGCAGGACTCCAAGCGAAAGCATCCCTCTCAGATGGCTGTCCAGTTGCACCTTGAAAGCTTCTAGTGTGGGAGAGCCTAGCTCATTGGTTCCATTGTCGAACTGCTGTAACAGTCAGGGCGTTTTTCCTGAGAGCTAGCCAGAATTTAGCTTGGTGTAACTTGAGCACATTATTCCATGTCCTGCACGCTGGGATAATTAGGAAGAGATTCTGTCCTTCCTCTCTGTGATAACTTTTCAGGTACTTGTAGAGTGCTATCATACCTCCCCTCAGCCCTCTTCTTGAGGTTCAACAAGCCCAGTTCTTTCTATCTCTTTTCATAGGGCTCAGTTTCCAGTCCCTGGATCATCCTTGTTGCCCTCCTCTGAACCCCTTCCTGTGTGTTGCATCTTTCTTAAAATGTGGTGCCCAGAACTGGACACAGGACTCCAGGTGAGGCCTAACCAGTGCTGAGTAAAGTGGAATTTGTATTTTGCATGAAATGGAAGTGATACTTCTAAGAAAGCATTTGCCCTTTCTGCAGCCACATCACATTTTGACTCCTATTCAGCGTATGATCTACAACGATTCCTAGATCCTTCTCACCTGCAGCATTATGAAGCCAAGACTTCCCCATCTTGTAACATTGCATTTGGTTTCTTTTTCCTAGGTGCAAAACTTGGCATTTCCCCCTATTGAATTTCAATCTGCTGTTTTCATCCCAGTGCTCCAGCCTATCAAGATCGCCTTGGACCTTCTTTCTGTCTTCCAGGGTAGTAGCTACCCCACCCAGTTTGGTGTCATCTGCAAATCTGATTATCATACTAAATGAGCTGCAGCCCAGTACTTTGGTAGGAGACTCTGCTGATTTTCGGTTTTCTAGTCAGCTTGACACAAGGCACTCCTTCTCAGGCAGGTCAGCACCCCCTCCAGAAAGCCCTTAACTGTCCTTCCACTGCAGCTGATAATCAAAGGGGCTGCAACTCACTCCATTCTCTCCATTCCTCCAGGCTTTTGTGATGCCGACTGTGTCTAGGATCTCCTCCAATAGGTGGTACTCCACCTCTCCCCTTGTGGCTCAACTTGCAGCACAAAAACATCTTACAGGTGTCCCTCCTCAGGCATCTCTGTCCTGAGCATCTTCTGCTGTGACAGGTAGGCCCCTTTGACCGCTTTTCATGCCCTCCCCTCCGAACTTTGAGCAATCAGAAACACTTTCATCTCCATCCCCTAAAGAGGATTCAGCCCAACTGGATACTTCTGAGGGCTTGTTGGTTTTCCCCCAGGGTTCAATTAAAAAGCTGCTATGCTTAAAACCCTGTTTAAAAGGCGGTCTTGTTTAGTTCCCATTTAAAGTTAATGGACCATAAGAACTGTGCCCTTCGCAAGTTGGCACCTGGGGTGAGCACTGAAAGTGGGCTTGCAGGTCATTCGCCACGTTCACAGACTGGTGAGATGGAAAGTATTTCTAATTAAAGTGTAACCATTCTTTCGAAATTTGCTTCTAAGCACATTTTATGCAACTCAGTGTCCCAAGGTTCATATCTGATGCAGAATTTCCACCTTTTTGCCAAAGTGTAGCTTACTCCCCTAGCAGGGGACCTTAATTTTCATCAGGACTTCAGCGCAGCTAGAAAAAAAATAGAAAAAAATACCTTTCCTCCCCCACCATAATCCCTATTAAAATCCCCCCAACTCCAGCATGGCTATAAGGCTTTGAAAGCCTTTTCCACCAATCCCTTTTTGTTTTACTGTTTTTATTGTATTGTGATATTTTGACAGTATTGCTTCATCTCATGTTATTTTATTTGTATTTTTATTGCAATGGCCACCCGGAGAGCAGGAAGCTAATGGGCAGCACTCAAACAAATTTAATAAATGAATAAATGCTAATGGGTACTTTTTCCCCCTAAATGACTTAATTTTCATCAGAATTATAGTGCAAGTGGCAACTCTTCCCTTCCCATACTCTGCAGCCTAATGAAAGACACACTCTCACACACGCACTTTTAAAGACCGAGAAACACACGAACATCGTAAATTGAGAGTCGCACGCAGTTATACTGCCAGGGAAAGCTGCCAAAAGAAGCAAGCGGGAAGAAAAGAAGGCAGGCCAGGCCAGGCCAGGCGTAGTGTGCGTGTCTTGCGCTGACCTGCTGAAAAGACGCGAGCTGGTGCAGTGACCCTGCAGCATTTCTTTGAGCCAGCAATGGATGGGCACCGGGTGGAGCGATGACAGAGGTGCCGGAAGGCAAAGCTGCACATGCCACGTTACCTGCCCTGCGCCTTCTAAGCAAGCCGGGGCGCCCAGGTGCATGGAGAAGATTGCCCAGGGCTGCAGAAAGATGCAGCTGCTCTTCCTACCACTCACTCAAGCCGAGAGGCATAGCTGGTGCAGGGCAGGAGTAGACAACGGTTCAGGTGTCCGTGGGCACACCTGGCGATGTGAGACACTGCCCTAGCACCGCAACAAAAAGACAAGAGCAGCATTTCCTGAGAGTGCATCTGACCCCAGCTTGTGGTCCAGAGGATTATGGGGGGTATGGGAGCAGTCAGATGTTTACTTCGAAGCAATCCAGCCCTTAGAAATTTCCTTTATAAACATCAACGTGGAAAGGGTAGAGCATCTTGGAAGGCGCCAAAAAAGTCCCTGGGGGTGCACAGATGCCCCCAGAAACTACATTAGCTGCACTTGCAGGGGGCTATGTGGACTAAGCCTGGAAGCACAGGGGAAGCCGTTGACCTGGCACAAGACACGTGGCAGCCCAGCGATGTCCAGCCCCACTCCATGTTCACATGCTCGCCTGACTGGCAGCAGAGCCAGCCTCTGCCACAGCCCACGGGGGTGGAGGGCTGACGTAGCTACACAAAGCTCTGTCCTCAGGCAGGGAACTTGTGGTGGTTCCTCACTGCCCAGCTTCCACGGCCCCACCTTGCCTAATGGTAGGGCCAGCCCTGCCTTCTACAGCACAGTGCAGCTGCCGTCTTCTGCTAAGACCGGGTGCATGAGGGGTCTGTGCCAGGCAGATGCTATGGCTAAAAGGTGGCTGGGAGGCACTCAGCGGGGCTGTGCAGGGAAGGCCCCGGCAAAACCAGAGGCAGCAGTCTCACCCACAGGAATTCTCCTCCTAACTCTCGCTGGGGATAGTGGAGAAATCCAAAATGGCTTCATATGATTTCAGATCGCCTACGCTATGAGCAACAGGCCAACATTTTCCAAGTCCCATGGACTCCACAGACTTGCAGGTTGGTTTTTTCCTTCAAGTCTGAATCCTACGACCTCTGGTGTCTCTTTGGTCTCCAACGGACTGCACTCTGTATTGGCGTGTACAAGCACACACTCTACCTTCTTGAAAGAAGAAAAACATACAAAATGTTACAAGCCTGCAGAAGTTATGTAAATCCTGGATGTTGCTAAGGGTGGATGGAACAAAAAGTGCCGGACAAGCTGTGAAGCCCTAATGAAACAAATTAAACGAAACTTGCACATCCTTGCCCACCACCCACCCAGAGACCTGACGCTGCTTCTCGCTGCCTCCCTGTCCCCATGCCATTGATCTCTTGCTTATGAGTCATCCTAGCCAGGCACAAACAGCAGAGCCCAGAAACACACACGGCCATTTCCCCCCATTGCTTCACAGGCTGGATTAAAACTGTTCTCTGCCTGCCTTCCCAATATCTGTTTCTTTGTTATTTGAAATCCAGCAGGACAGCTTCTGACAGAATCAGGTAATGAAAATAGCAATCAAACAGATGCAACAGGAAGAAAGGAGATGGGCTGAAATGCATGGGAAAGATGACAGAAGCGACAGATCAAAATCCTTGCTGAGAAAGAAGGCATGGGAGGCAAGCAAGAAGGATGTGCAGAGATTCAAGAGCCTAGGACACAATTGCAGAGTTGGATCAGGTATCCGAGGCCACACACATATGTGTACAGTTATGCAGGTGTATGGGTACATACACAGGTGTACAGGTATGCACACATGCACACAAGTAATCCTGGCAGAGCTCATTCATTCTTGCTGCAAGCAGGGGTGGAGAAAGAGCTATTTGCACGGTCACCCTGGGAGAAGGAGCGGAGCAGGAAAGCGGAAGGGAATTGTGGGCTGGATTTGGCACCATAGAAGGGCCACTGACAGTGCACCCCCATCGAGGCATAAGGTCCTCTTCTGTGTCCCAGGACAAAAACATCTCAGGTGTTGATCGGACCCAATGGAGGTGCTCTCCACCTTCATATGTGGCCAGACCAAAATGGGAGGAATGTGGTACTAAATGCAAAAAAGCAAAGGACTTTTCATGATAGCCTAGAAGCAAGTTACACCTATTGGATCTTCCCTGCAAACAGAGGAGCAGCCTCTGTAAAGTAGGTCACACAACCACTCTAACAGAACCCCAGAGAGCTACAGTGAAACATCCCCATTCATGATCCTACACTTTGCTCCGCTCCTTCCACCTTAGCAATGGCCTTGCCGCCTAGGCTGACCCCGGACATAGACCCCATCCTGCAGCTCGCTCCCCTCAGGCCCAGTCCACACGTGGATGAGGCAAGTGGAAGCAGCTGCTCTCTTCCCATCTGATCACTACTTGGACTCTCGGAGGGGGCAGCTTAGCAGGCGCAACAGCAAGGAGGAAGGGAGGCGAGGACTTCTCAGGGAGCAATAGTGGGCTGGGGTGTGCACCTTGTGTGGGTGAAACCACCAGCAGAGTCCGCATGCGACATCCCGCGACAGCTCTTTCGAGGCCAAGAGAGGAGGCACACAGACACAACTCCTAGTACACACTCCATACCGTGTGTTCACCAGGCTGCAATGCGTTCATTTCTCCTATCACACAGGAGAAGATTATACGGAGGCCCGAAAAGCAAGATGGCTCTCAAGAGCAACCAGTGAGGCTGGCTTCCCCAGCCTTGGCATCATGCAAGCCACAGTCCGCTCTGCCAGTCACCCGAAGAGCCTCCTGGGAATCGTGCTCTGCAGATAACTTAATGCGGTCAATCAACCTTTGCAAGCATCCTTCCCGGCCCTGCCAGCCACGTCTCAGCAGGAGGATTCCAGACAGCTCTGTCTTTAAGCAATCCAGCACTCATCTAGCCATTCACAGCCAATTTGGGGCACCTGTTGGGACTGTGCTAGGGAACCAAAGGGAAAGAGTATTTATAGAGTATCTATAGAGACCCTCCTAGCCATGGGGGTGGGGGGATTGTGTGCAGGGAGCAGAACAGCCTGGAAATTGAGGCTGGCTTTTGAATAAGGGATGGATGAGAATTTTGGTTTTAATCTGAAGTCCAGAAGTGTGTCTGCCTATATTCAAGGTGGGAAAAGGTCTTTAAAAGGTCTTTAAAAACAGGGGTGCAGAGCCTCAGGCCCATGCTGGCTCCTCAAGATGTCCCAGATGGCTCCGCCCCTTCCCCCAACATTTGAGACATTTTTATTCCTAAAATGTCTCCCCATGACTCTGTTACAGGCAGTAAGAGCTCCAACGTAAACTAGCCCTGGGTCTTTTGCCTTCAGCCCCAGTCTTTTTTATTTATTTAGCTTTTATACCATTCATTAACACAGAACTCTCAGAACGGTATAGTCACCACCTCTTCCAAAATAGAATTTGGCCCCGGAACTAAAAAAAATTCTGTACCCTACTTTTAAAAAGATCAAATCAGAGAGAAATTGAATTGAACAGATTTGCCCATGCAGGTCCAGAGCTTTAAGCCCGGAGTTCTCACCGACCTGACTTGGAATCCCTGCATTTTCAGCCATGTTAGTGCTGGATTGTGGTTGCTACCCTTCCATTTTCCATAGCTGAAATGCTGTTTCTCCCATTCTGCTACTAGGAAAGAGTGAAGCAGAGCAGAAATTAATCAGTCACTGGACACAGCAACGCTGCTGAAGTTATAAAGGTAATTTATTAAAACAGAAAGGGCTAATCTAAAATGGAAGCAACCCATTTATTTCTTAATATGCTAATAAGAATGGAAGATGGTACGATTCAGAGGCGGTGGATAACAATTCAAGTCAGTATAATTGGCAAGCATTCCAGGGTGCTTCCCCAGTGGCCAGGCAAAAGAGGAACTCATGATTCTTGGGTGTCTTCAGAGGCTGGAGAGCATGCAACAGTCACAAAGACAGGGAGCTTCGGGTCCAGGGGCCACATCCAGGCCCACCTATTCATCCCCAAATCTCCAGGGGCCACATCAATCCCCACAAATGTGCACACACATGCACACACCCCCCCGCATCCATGAATAACTCCAGGCTTCTTGCAATTCTCCATCCTTCCAACAAAGTGAATAGGAATATAGCCCAGATGTTTCCACATCCCCACTAGCTATCCTCTTTCTGTCCATGGATTTTGTGATTACTATTTATGGAAAGCTCATTCATTCATTCATTGTAATGACATTGTTGGATGTGCTGTGATGCCAGCAACACCCTTGCCTAAAAGTGAGTCAAAATGATCTTCATTTTTTCAGCCCAAGATCAAAGACACACAGAAGAAACAGTCAGGATGAAGCAAGATGCAGCAGAAAGACTGATGGAGCAGCCAGGTACATAAGGGGAGACAAAAGGTCACCCTGGGTGTCTTGTTACTAATTGCACCATTAGATGATTGCAAGAGAAGCAGCAACATTATGCTCAAAAAGATCCTGTTTTACTGGGACTGGAGAGCGCTGATGTTTCACAGAACTATTTTGGGCTAGTGGGCACATTAGGAATTTCAGGAGCAAGGTGGGTGACTCTCACAACATGGCAGTGATGTGTTCAAGCCCTTTACTCCAAGTCTCGCGTCAAGTCTCAAGTCTTTATTTTCAAGTCCAAGTCATGTCTGCAAGAAAATTTCAAGTCAAATCTCAAGAGCCAACTTTAACAGACCAAGGGAGATGGTGGCGGGGTGTATGTGGCAGAGCGTGGGCGAGTTGTGAACCACCCCTGTGCCAAAAGGAAGAGCCAAAGCCTTGCCTTCCACCTATTGCATGGCCTCTGCCGAGTTCATCTCTGCCTTCCAGCTCATCACAGATGCCTTCCGACAAGGTCACCCCAGGATATCTTGCCTCATGTTGGAGGCAGGCAGTAAGCCTTGGAGCAAACAGGAGGTAAAACAGCAGAATCTCAAACACTCATTGAGCCCGAGTCAACTCTGAGTCGAGTAGCTGATGTGACTTGAGTCAGACTTGGGAGCGAGTTATTCACATCGAGTCCCCAACACTGCAGAATGGCCGTCTTGCGTGTAAGCAGGGCCAGTAACAAAATATTTATTACTCAGAAGGGCAACTGGTGAAGCTAGAGGAAAAATAAATGTAACGAGGTATGGAGACCTCGAAATGTAACGATAATGGAGAAATCCACGACAGATTCAAAGGATTCCAGATTGTTATTAATCCCTTGGGTTTTCATCCCACCAGGCCTTGATGCTGGGTCCTGGTGGCTGGCCCTCTTGATCCTGGGGCCCATGCCTGTTTCAAATCATGATCCTGCTTCTTGGACAGACAGAAACCCCACGCCTGAAGCAGAACGAAGGAAAGCCAGATGCAGGCCAAGGCCGCAACTGAATGTTCGAATTGTCAGTAGCGCTGCTTCATTTTTCCTCATCCTTTCCCCTCTCTCTTTCTGCCGCCTTCAGCACAGCAGCTCTCCCTGGTAATTAGACCGTAGCAAAGGTCAGCATTACAATGAGAAATACCAAATGACATGTAATGAAAAGAGGCAGTCTTCAAGATCCGGGGATAACAGCCCTCAAGACCTGTCAATATCAAAGAGGCAAATGTGATCAAAAGCATGTGCTCCATCGCAAGCATCACTCAGATGTCCTGCTGCTTAAGCCCCGGCTGACTCCGGGACATTGGCTGGGCTGCCAGCCTGTCGATCTTCTAAACCAAGGCATTTAGGAAACCCTTGCCAGGGAAATAGACATTAATTATTCCTTTTAGTCACCCTATAGTACATGAAACATGACATTTAATTGGATCAGATTCCTATTCCGACTGAAGTGTCAAAACTAATCAATTCCAGCTTGCCAGAAACTTGCAGGACCTTAGCTGTGGTCTCTGCGTTTAATTACCTGGGGGTCAGATTTCTTAATGGACTTTAAGGATAATAAAGGAGGTTTCAAAAATGGAAATGAAATATTTCGATGAAATGCCATTGCATTAATCACGCAGAGATTTAGAAACTAAAACCAAGTGAAGTAACATCTTAACTAAACAAAGTCCTGCGAGTGAGCTTTGAAGTTATGCAGAATAATTGAAAAGATTCAAAAGGCACACCCAGGAAGATGACTTATTACATTGTATTTACATCACACAGTTGTCCCTCTTTTGAAGAACCCAAGGTAGCTTACATAGTTCTCTTCCACTCCCATTTTTATCCTCATACCATGACCCTGTGAGGTGGGCTAGGCTGACAGGCTGTGATTAGTCCAAAGTCACCTAGTAAGCTCCTTGGCCAAATGGGGAGTAGAACCCAGACACCCAACTCTCGGACCACCAGGCCATGGCATCTCCCAGTAATGCTCCTCTAATACCATCCAGCAATCTGTGGCAGAGTTTTATGCTCTGCACAAGCACAAACCAATGATGCATTCAAGTCCTTCACGCCAAGTCTCGAGTCAAGTGTCTTTACTTCCAAGTCCAAGTTGAGTCTCAAGTCATCGCAAGAAATTTGTGTCAAATCTCAAGTCTCTCCCTCCCGCTGCTCCAGCCCCCTTGACACTCCCTCCCTTCTTCTATGTTTGTGTCTGCCTTCCACCAAGAGTGCCCCAGGCTATCCTGTCACATGTCAGATGCAGGTGGTAAGCCCTGGAGCAACTCAGTGGCAAAAAGGGCAGAAATCTCAAGTTGAGTTGATATGATATGAAACTGATATGACTTGAGTCAGGCTCAGGAGAGAGTTGTGCAGCTCCCCTCAGCGGCAGAAACACAACCCCCACCCCCCCAGCGTGGTTGTCACAGAGGCTGAGCAAGAACATCAGCCTATCTGGCCACACTCTCTAAGGGTAGTGTGGTAAGTGCAACATGCATTCCAACAACTGCTCTTCCCAAAACTGAGGATCTGTACCTGCATCACTCTCTGGCTCTGTTCTTTCATTCCCAAGCCTTCCCCATATATATTGGTATATTTCATGTGATATCTGGTGCTGATGCAAGCTGGCCAGTGGGGAGGTCAGGGGGACGACAAGAAGCCAAACCAAGATTACTGAAGCCCCATCCTATGACATGACAAGTCGCCCTTCGCCGACACATTTTCAAATTTATTCCCACAGCTGCATGGCTAAGGTTAGTATTCAGGGTTTCAGCCCCATCAATAAACATGGCACTTTAAGAAGCAAAGCAAAGCAAAAGGATACGTCTCTGCTCCAGTGAGCTTACAGTCAAACAGTAGAAAGGAAGGCAAAAGGAGGTGAAACTGCTTGAGATAAAGGGAGCCATTCCCAAAGCCTGGATTGTCTGGGAGGGGCTGAGGCACACATCTGGTATGCAGTGCTGATTTTAAAGGATGCTCAATGGAAGCCAGTGGGTGCTGTTGATTCTCCCTTCCCCTTTCTGAGACCCTCGGGAGACAGTGATGGAGTGAGCAGGGCAGGGCAGGCATGAGCCGATGTCCATCACTTCGAGGAGGCTGTACATGTCTGCTCTCTAATTGCTCCATCATACACTTGGCCCAATTCTTCCCTGACATTCTTAACAGGAAATCGTTCCAAAGAAAGCACTCTTAGCAACCTCTGATTGCTTTGCTGCTCTCGGAGCACAAGTGGTCTTGCTGTGGAGGGTTTTGGAAATGAGGACAAGAAGAGTTTGGGGGCTTTTGTTCAAGTCTCTCAGAAAGATTCCCAGAATACTTATCTCTTCCATTACTTTTTAAAACTATTAATTTAATATATCTGCACACATATAGACATTTGGGGATGCACCAAATCATTACCATACAAAGGGCTGGGATCACCATACCATAGTTTCAAGAAAATTAGAGATTCTTGATACCTTGAGTGTTATTCTAGAGTCTTGTGTTTACTGGGCATATACTGGTTTGATGTTGTAGCTGTCAGTGAATATGTTTTAAAACCTATATGTAAAAATAAAGGCTAGGTCAGTGACGGTGAACTTCGTAGAGACCAAAACCCAAAACCCACTTATTTATCGCAAAGTGCCAACACTAAAATAAAACCTGAAAAACACCTCACAGCCAGTCCAAGCAAATCTCTCTCTCTCTCCCCCCCTAAGTGCGGATGAGTCACAGCTAATGAGTTGCAGTTTGTGACATCATTGCCTGACACCACTACTCCTTATCAAGCATGCGCATAGCCCCTATGTACGTTGTTGGCTGATGCTCGGCTGCTGAGGCAATGCTGGGGCGAATTGGCTCATGTGCCAACAGAGAGGGCAAGTGTGCCACAGGTTCACCACCACTGTGCTAACCAAACCCTGGTGCACACCCCTAACCCTAAAAGAGGGGTAAAATTCCATTGAAAATAATGCAGTTTTTAAAAAGCCTTCAGTGAGAAGCTTTTTCTGCACAGCTGAAAATTTCTGCCCATTCTAAACACATTCCAACCCTCAAAATCATGCCAGGACACCTCATTATTCGAAGCCTACCCCTACCCTGGTGCACTCCCCTAACCAAAATATAGGGGCAAAGTTCCATTAAAAAGAGAGAGATTTTGAAAAAGCGTGCATTGAGTAGCCTTTTCTGCACAGCTCAACATTTCTGCTCTTTCTAAGTACATTCCAACCCTCAAAATCATGTCAGAACACCTCGTTTTTCTATCCCTAACCCCACCCTGGTGCACACCCCAACCCTCATATAGGGCTAAACTTCCATTGAAAAGAGGGAGATTTTGAAAAAGCCTTCCTCGAGTAGCTTTTTTGGCACAGCTAAACATTTCTGCCCATTCTAAACACATTCCAACCATCAACATCATGCCAGGACACCTTGTTTTTCTAACCCTAACCTTAACCTGGGGCATGCCCCTAACCCTAAAACAGGGGTCAGTTTCCATTGAAAAGAGGGCAATTTTGAAAAAGACTTCCTCGAGTTGCTTTTTTGGCACAGCTAAACATTTCTGCCCATTCTAAACACATTCCTACCCACAAAACCATGCCAGGACACCTTGTTTTTCTAACCCTAACCCTAAAACAGGGGTCAGTTTCCATTGAAGAGGGCAATTTTGAAAAAGACTTCCTCGAGTTGCTTTTTTGGCACAGCTAAACATTTCTGCCCATTCTAAACACATTCCCACCCACAAAACCATGCCAGGACACCTCATTATTTGAAGCCTAACCCTAACCTGTTGCACTCCCCTATCCCAAATATAGGGGCAAAGTTCCATTAAAAAGAGAGATTTTGAAAAAGCGTGCATTGAGTAGCCTTTTCTGCATAGCTCAACATTTCTGCCCATTCTAAACACATTCCAACCATCAAAATCATGCCAGGACACCTCATTTTTCTAACCCTAACCCTACCCTGGTGCACACCCCTGGAGAGGGAGGGGGGAGGGGATTGCAAGAAAGAGAGGTGAAGTGAATTAAAAGCAGCTTCTGGTTTACAATCTCTAAACAGAATGCTGAATGTCACTTTCTTGAGACATTTTGCCCATTTCTAAACATATTCAAGGCAAAGGTATTTCCAATTTCAATTTTTGGTGCCGAGGTCTGGAGCTTTTCTGATATGATCAATGTGGAAAGAGTGCAAAACTGTTTTCTGCATATATTTTGTGAGTTTCAACATCTACTCCATCCTATATAATCAGAGCTGAACTGTGTATAGGAATGATTTTTGGTTCAGTATATGTCAGAATGGTAAATTACTGGTGAAGAGTCAAACAAATGTTGAAAATAAGCTTCCAAAGATCTGCCTAGAGGAACAGAAGGCAATTTTATGTGACCAGTTCTGGCTCCAAAAATTTATAAAATCACTTCCAAATGTTGAATTCTCTATACCAGCCCTGAATCCAAGGGGGAAAAGACAGGAAATTAATTTTTAAACAGAGTTTGATATACATATAGCTTGGTCTGATATAACCACCATTACTGCCTCTTAAAAAGGTAAATGGCTAGCAGGATCAAAACATCAACACTATTGTAAAAAAATTGGCATACCCTGTGATAATGGACAACGGAAAGCTATACCAGACTACACTGTGAACAGATGGAATCAAAGAAGAAAGATTTCATAGCATTCCAGTACAAGATAGACTGCCTCTTCAGATTCCCGGATGCGGAAGACGTGACCCATCACGTACTACATTCCCAGCTATATACTGACACTGGAAGCTGTTATTTAGAATCCTTCCTAAAGAAAATGAAGTTCTGGAAAGAGAAAGGAAATCGTTTAAATTAAGTCCTCCCGCATTTTTAGAGGACAGATGTGAGCAGCCCTGTGTCTGAGGTCCCTCATCTACCTTTTTATCTCACACCTTCCTCTAGAAAGGATTAAATGGGGACAGCTGATGTGTGGGTATCTCTGCATTAGAGCAACTGAATCACAGCAGTGTGGGTGTTCCGTTTGCACATTTCCTTATCTCCATACTAGCATAGTAAGTGTGATTGTGATGGTGTGTCTTGGGGTTATTTGAGGGCCATCTGAGGGGTGTCTCTCTGTGGGATCAGACCATCCTATCCCAGATGAAGGATAGGTTTTGTCCTCGCCACCATGTGATCTCCAAATGTGGCACACGTCCTTTGTCCCATATAAGCCAATGGCACCCAGAACCAACTCCCAGTTTGAAAGGACCAAGGACGCCTCCCACTGATGCTTGAACAGAGCTGGGTAGCAGCCAGTCTGGGACTTTTCCACCTGGCTACCTGTCCTTTTGTCTCCTCTTTGGAGTCACACGCCAGCCATCCCTTGTCTGTTATTCAGAACACAAAGCCATTGTGTATGCACAAAGGCAGGCATGTCAGAAATGAAATTATGGGGTTTGGGGCTGGAGACGGGAGGGGGAAAACACTGAGAATCTTCAGTCACAGTGAATCTGCAGCTGCCTTCACAATGGGCAGGCACACATGACAAAAGAAACCACTTATAATTTTGATGCTAATGTTGTTCAGCTTTCTTATTGAATGTTTGCTTTTCTCTGTCATTCTTGTCTGTGTCATCTTGGAAAGCAAAGACAACACCACCAAAGAATCATAAGCTGTCGTGATGAGGACACAAACAACCCTTCCAGCTGATTTGCTGGCTCAGCCTTTCCTTAAGGCTGTTGCCCAAAGGAAGTTGACTCTAGTCTACTAAATAGGTTTGTTGGTCTCTTTCCAGTAGGGATAAAGAACCACAGACTGGCAGGCCAAATCCAGTTAGAAAGCTCCAGCCCACCTAGCTTCCAAAAGTCACCTCCTTGGGGTTCTCCAGATGGCCACAATTCCATTTTCCAGCCCCACCTCATTTCCACAACTACCCATTAATTGGTGGGTTTCCCAAATTTTGCACATTTTTCCTGTTCTAAGAGATTGAAAAAGCTTAATTACTGGCAAGAAGAATTTTAAGCTAAAAGATGCTCCTTCTCGGGGGATTTTGGCCTCGCCCACTCCCAGGACACAGCCCCCAAAAGCTTCCCCAAGGCTGGATTCAGCGCTTGGGCTGAAAGGTGTTCCCCATCCCTGCTTTAAGATGCTACACCCAGAACCAGGCCTGGCACTCATGATTTTGGGTGTCATAAAAGTGCGGCGCATGCTAAGTTATTTGAAGAGTTGTCCTAGTTTAACTACCAAGGAGAGGGGGAAAGTATTCGTAGGATTTTCTAGCACATGAGCCAACATACCTTGACCTACCAGAGGCACGACATGCTTTGACTTGGAGGCAGGTGATGCACCCTGGCTGCTTCAACTCAGGTAGCAAGAGGACTTGACAGCCCCAAGGGGCTGCAGAGACAAGACTAAGTGCCTCGATGAATTCCCTGACACTGGACCACAGACAGTCCTGGTCCCTCAAGGACCAGCCTCCTCCTCTCATTCCATCCTCCCGACAACAACCCTGTCAGGTAGGTTAGGCTCAGAGGCAGTGACCAGCCCAAAATCACGCAGTGAGCTTCATGGCTATGTGGCGACTAGAACCCAGCTCTCTAGAGTCCCAAACTATTTATTTATCTTTAACAAATAAGCATTCACAAAAGTCCCCACCATTCCTCAGGCATTTTATCTCGTTGTCATCCTAGCAGCTTTCAGCTGAGCTCAATAACCCCAGGAAGGTCAGTCCAGGGCAGTGAGAGGAGCTCCTGCCCTGCCACTGGTAATGCAGTGAGCCACTGAGGTCCTGCAACTTCCACTTGGATTCCACGACAATGTATATAGCAGGAGCAGAAAGAGAAGAAACAGGAGCAACTCTAGCAATTACAGGGGTGCAGGGATCACAGAAAGAAGAAAGAGGTCAGGACATTACCTTGATCAGAACTGCTATTACTTATGTCCATGCCTATCTTTTAGAAAATATACATAATATTAATAAGCACTGGCACTCATGTACCTAACGCCACCCAGGGGCATTGAATGCAACTCCGAGCCAGCCCAGCCAGTAAGGCCACTGGGACACCAGGTTAGGAAAGGGAGGACTAGTCTTTTCACAGAACTGAAATACTGTGTATTCAAACATTTGTGGAATTGCTATCCTTTTCTGTGGCTTAGAAACAGAAACATAGAAACAGAGCGAGTCAGAAGGGACCTCCCAGGCCATCTAGTCTGACCTCCGGCACCAGCCGGCTCTGCTCACAACATGCCCACCATGTGGACGTCCAGCCTATCCTTGAACACCTGCACCAATGGGGCCTCAACGACCTCTTGTGGAAGCCCATTCCACACCCTTGGGGTCCTGACTGTCAGGAAGTGCTTCCTGGCATCCAAATGGAACCTTGGCTCCCTGAGCTTTGCTCCGCTGGAGCGTCCTGCCTTCCTCTGCAGGGGAGAACAGGCCTCTACCCACCTCCGTGTGACATTCCCTCACATACCTGTATGCCGCCAACAGATCCCCTCTGAGTCTCCTCTTCTCCAGGCTGAAGAGACCCAGTTCCCTCAGTCTCGCCTCATACCCCATCCCCTGCAGACCAGCCACCATCCTTGTGGCCCTACGCTGCACTGACTCCAACCTGGCTATATCCTTTCTGTAATGAGGGGCCCAAAACTGAACACAGTACTCCAGTTGCGGGCACACCAGAGTCATGTAGAGTGGTAGCAATACCTCTCTCGATCTTGAAGTCACACTTCTGGCTATGCAACCAAGGGTGGCGTTCGCCCTCTTGACCACCGCATCACACTGCTGACTCATGTTTAGCCTGCGGTCAACCAGCACCCCGAGGTCCCTTTCACAAGTGCTGCTCTCCAGCCACTTGTCACCTAACCTGTACCTATGACAGCTATTCCTATGCCAAGTGCAAAACCTTGCACTTCTCCACATTGAAGGGAAAGCTAGTCGCAAGATCAAGGCAGGAATGACGTAGCACCCTGCATAGCTCCAGATGGGTGCTGCTGGTTGCCACTCTCTCCAACTAGAAGTTTGTTGGCTTAGCAGGGAGCCAAAGCCAACTGCAGAATTATGAAGGCTGACAAGACCTGCAGTGTGGCCAGATCCACCTCTCCTGGAGAAAGTGATGGGATGCTTCAAGGGTCCTTACCTTATTTGTAGCCTGAGACTTCTACAAGGGGAGAGAGGTGCCTTTCTGCTGGGGACTGAGCTTCTCAATCTGAGAATGAAGGCCTGTGTCCTCTAGCCAGGACAGTTCTGAAATAAGGCACTGACTGTTCTGCCCCCAAGAGCAGGACCTGTGCTGCCTCGCCCTCACCAGAATCCTCTGCTGCACGCTGGGGAACAGACACAGGCGCTCGTCAGTTGCATTTCCAGCTGCCGCTGCCTCCTTGTCTAACCGGGAGCTATGCAGGAGTTCTCCATATCTTTGCATAATGTATCCTTGCCCCCACAAACAATGCACTCACGATGCATTTTATTTGTGTGATCTGTATGTTGGCCCCGGGAAAATCTTTCTTGTACTATGGTGGATAGGAACGTCTGGTACCTGCCACAATAGGATAGGCTGAAACCAACTGCTTGGGGATATGAATTCTTACGTACCTAACCAGGCTGCTGAATTAAATTAAAGCCCTGGATGTTCAATCCCTCAATATAACCCGAGAATCCACAATTACATGTACCAATACAACAGACCAACTCCTGTGCTTTGTTTCCCAAGGACCACCCCAAGGCAATTCAGAACAATGATTCTATGAGCTGCGCTAAGATTCGACGGTTAGCAGCAGGCATCACGCAGGCTTTCCTCCCATGCAAGCAGTGGCTTCGGAGAACAGATTTGCTGGAAGATCACAGCAGGAATGCGGGAGGACAACGTTTCTCCTCCCTGCCTGCTGTGATCTTGATGATGATCAACTGCTCTGCCATCCCAACAGATGCTATTAGCTTTAAAAAAAACCCTGCATGCCACTCCATCAGGCTGCAAAAGTGAGGCCATTTCACCAGCCCTGCAGAAAGAGCTCGTGGCTCCCCACCAATTCCCTACTCTCCATCCCTTTCTCCATTGTCTCTTTTAAGAGAGTAAATCTGTGGTGTAAAAGTGAGCTTGCAAATGGGCGCTGTTGTGCTAGTTCTGTACATAAGAGCTTTTGCAGAGCAGAGCGGGCAGAAAGTAAATTTCCAGATCAACATATCTAGAAATATCTGGAAAACATACATCAAAAGTTTAGCTCCTAGCAGCCCTGCTAGCGTGGCTGACAATCATGAATGTAGAAGCTCGAGATCCTGAGTCAATGCCGAGTCAATCTGGGAGTAGAAGCTTGAGATCCTGAGTCCCAAACATCCCGAGATTCTGCTCAACCCCACCACTGCTATGGGGTGGTATAATGGGTCAGATATACTTTCTATTGCCACCTTTCCCCAAGCTGGTATCCCCACCCACAACTGAGCTGCAACTCCCAGTGTTGTAAACCACTAGCCAAACTTGTTGGGCTGACAGAAGCTGACATCCAAAACGTCTGGAAGACGCAGGGGAGGGCAAAGGGTTAAAAGCACCCTTAAGAGGAAGGCACTGATTGATCCAGTGATGACACTGATGGACTGGGGCCACTGACAGCTACAGAGGCCTGGCCTCAAGAGGTCTGGGAAAGAAACAGCCCCAGGACCGCAATGCTTTCCTCTACCCTCCGGCGACTGGCTGCTTCGGGTGAGAAAAAGCCATCACAAATTCCCAGGCTCAGCTTGAGTTTTGGATGGAAACCAGAGGGGCTTTGGCTTCTGGCAAGTAGTCAAAACAGCTTGGCTTGGTCCAGCTGAGCTGGCAAGGCTCAGGAGAGTCATCCCAAGATGACTGGAGCATGAAGCATCAAGAGTTGCCTCCCACATCATTCTGGCATGTGCATCACAGGCAGCTGCATGGCCAATACCTTCACTTCTCTCTCAGCAACAGGTTGAGATTAAAGAAAATGCCACTTGGGTGGATTTGGGTGGTGCAGGGTTCTCGGCATCACCAGATGTGCTCCAGGCTTTCATGTGACAGAACACGGATCACAGATCACCCCAACGGAACGGCATCTGAGGGCAGCCTCTCCCAACCAGATGCCCTCCAGATATTCTGGACGTCAGCTCTCATCCGTCCCAACCAGTGCGGCCAAAATTCAGAAGTACTGAGAGTGTGAGCAGGGAAGGCAGCACTTCTGCACCATGTACTTTCCCTGGAAGCAAAAATGACAAAGCTGAGGCTGTCATGCTTGGGGCACTTCCTAGGAGGGCAAAACTCCCTGGGGAAGACCATCAAGCTAGGGGAAGTCAAGGCAGAAGAAACATAGAAACAGAGAGAGTCAGAAGCAGCCTCCTGGATCATCTAGTCTGATCCCTGGCTCTAGGCGGCTCTGCTCATGACATGCCCACCATGCGCATGTCTAGCCTATCCTTGAATGCCCTCACTGATCAGGCTTCAACCATCTCCTGTGGAAGCCCATTCCACACCCTCGGGGTCCTAACTGTCAGGAAGCACTTCCTGGCATCCAAATTGAACCGTGGTTCCTTGAGCTTGGCTCCATTCTCTGCAAGGGAGAACAGGTCTCTACCCCCTCACATACCTATAGGTCGCCAACAGATCCCTCGGATCTCTTCTTCAGGCTGAAAAGATCCAGTTTCCTCAGGAAAGCCACAGCCTGGAATTTGACAAGAGTTGGGCAGGGCTGCCAAGGATAGGACAACTTGGAGGGCTTCCATTCACAGGGTCGCCATAAGTCAGAAACAACTTAACTTTCACAATAACAAACAGATCTTAACAACACGTCTCACCATCACAGGGAAGCCTGACCAGGTGCAGGCACCAAGTTGGGATGCCCCACAGGTCTAAATGGTTCTTTATACCATGTTGGCCTTTGGTAGAGGGTTGCCTCTACAAGAGAAGTCCATAGTCCCCCTCCATCCCACAGCCTGCGGAGCCGGCACAGCTTCCAGAGGAGCAGTTTTCCCTCCTCTCTCAAAAGAAACCAAAATGGAGGTGGTGGGAGAAAATAATTCTCTCCCTGGAGGAGGAGAAAAAAATGGATTAAACTGTTTCATTTAGAACAGCATTATGAAACTGAAGCATCCAACCGCTACCCAAAAGACAAATGTGAATTCTGTGTGTGCAGCTGCTGAGTGGGAGAGCGTCCTATGGCAGACTGTGCCTGGCATTCAGCCAGCATGGGTGAGGTTGTCAGTGCAGGTGCAGACTGAGCGGGGCCTCACTGGTCCGTGGAGCACCTGCTAGAGGTGAGTTCAGTTGGCTGCCAAAGCACTACACGCTCCACATGGATTCTTTCCCTCTGGATCGAGGACCGGGAATTCAAGCACCATCCCTACCTTGTCTGTGTTCTTGCCTGGAGGAAATTTATTTAGTTGATAGGATTTTAAAGCTGCCTTGAAGACTAAAATCCACCCAAAGTGCAAAATAGAAATAGATAAATATGCCCCCAAAACAAATACAAAATGAATGAATGAAGATTCAACGAGAGACTAGCAAAAAACTGATGATACCCATGAAAGTCTGCTGCTCACAGAGGATGGGAAGGCCAGTAAAAGCAAGTGGGTGATGGGAGCCTTCCTGAAGGCCTGCAGAGAAGAAGCCTGATAAACTCCTGATGGAGGCGGATTACAGGTCTGTGGAGCCCCCAGTGAAAAGGCCCTTTCTCTGGATGAGAACGGTCCTCTCACCACACCAACCATCCGTGGTGCCAGGCAGGTGGGAACGGCCTCTGCAGAGGATATGGGAGAGAGAAAGCAATCCTCCACCAAAGCTGGTTCCAGCCTATCTATGAACTGAAACCAGCACTTTAGATCGGGCTCAGAAATATTCCGGCAAGCAACGTGGTTGGTGCAGTGTGATGGGAGTGGATGGCCCTGTCCCTGAGCCATCCTTAAAGGCAGCACCGTGCGCAGCACGTTACAGCAGTTGTCAGAATCCCGGAATCTCAATTTGAGAATAGGGAATAAAACTCGGGTTTGTGGGAAAGACCAAGCGTCCAGACCATCTGAGGCTTTATTGTATTACCCCAAGGTTCCCGCGGTACTCACGATACTGCATGCATTACCGGGGCAGGCAGAGGTGAACTCTGCTGCAAAGCTTCAACACCATTACAGGGTATTTTATAGGTACACAGGTACAGGGCAATTGATGACAGAATGCAGGGATTACAATAAGATTCTGAGGTCATCACATACAGAACAGATAAAGGAATGTCAGTCAATCATACAGTAACAATGAGATTACAATATTTCTAATTGCCTGTATTGACACTTTAGTTCAGTAGCTTGAACCCATCTCCAGATCTGCTTAGACATGTAAATTCAAGCTATTGAGAAACTATGCATGAGTTCAAGGCTATTATCTAGACTCTAGACATTCTGAATTGGCCAGGGCACATGGAGCCTCTGGGCTATCAAAAGATACTTCCTTGTAAACTGAATTCCAACAATGACTATTTACAATGTATATTTGGACTGAATGGCCTGTCTACTGTAGCCCACAGCTAAAGGTGAGAGAAAGGAGAGGGGAATGCCATTTTAAACAGTGACAGCTTGGTTTTGAGAAGGAAGACAGGATCTGATCCCACAATGCAAAGGCACACAGAAGTAATGCATAGCATGGGACATGGAGGGCTTTTCCTTCCAGGGCTGTAGAGAAAAGGAGTCTTTTTTCTTTTCTGGGGGCCAATGTGGTTGTTTGGTTCCTGGAAAGGTGCAGCTCAAGAAAAAAAAAGTTAATTAAGAGGGAAAAAAGGCTTTTACATTTCTTCACAGAAGCTGGTTGTAGGCAGTGGCAGAGAGCACCACATGAGTTTGGAGAGAAACCTCAAGATGTAAAGTCTATGTCCTTTTTGAGTCTCTTTAGCACAGTCTCAAGAAGAAAATGTTTGGGTTGCTGAAATCAATCCAACCAATGCCAAAATGCACACCAAAGAAATCCTTTGTTGAACTGGTGTTGCACAAACCTGTTGCTTGCCTAGGCTAAAGAGAAATGTACTTTCTGCCGGACTTTGGACAATGGGAACAGTTTCACAATCTCTTATTACAGAGATGATACTCTCCCACATAGATACAAAATGCACCAACCCATTGTTAACACAAACAAACCTGAACTAACACACATTTCATCTAACAATCAATGCTTGCGCATTTAGACGAGCATATGAGTGCTTATGTTCATCGAAAGTTTTGAGAACTTGCCAGTTTAGCTGCCCACATCCTTGGGCTGGCAAATGGGCTCAGTCCCCAACAAACATTAGGATACTGGAAGGGAAATTTTCTTTTAGCACCATCAATAACAGTAACAACAGTATCACTATCATTATCATTAATACTTGGCAACATTGCAAAAGGGAAAAAGGAAACAAACTTTTTGTTGAACTCAAGAGGGAACAGTAGCCTCAGATTTGAAAAGAAATCCTTCCCACTGCATGCGCGCGCACACAGCCCCAGAGCGCCATCCATTCCCTCCCAATCCTTCAGCTGTAGCACAGCAATAACAAGATGGTATACTCAGAATTCAGAACTTACACACACACACACACACACACACAAGACCCAGATCCATGTTGCATAGGAAAATGGAAGTTATTGGAGAGGGAAAGCTCTTGATGGCTGACACAAATCATTAAGACCCATGCTCACAACATTGCTTTTTTTTGGAAGGATTCCCTTCCTTAAAAAAAAAATCCCCTAGCTCCTCATTGAGAGTGCTTAAGGGTCTTTGTTTTAACCCAAACCTTCCCAGGCAGAATTTTTCCTGAGACAATACAAGCTTTGAACACTCAAAGAACCTCAAATGCCTTGTCTGAGTTACACAACTTTTTATTTATTTATTTAAAGACACCAAGATTTCTTTTGAGAGTTTTCTAGATACTCAAAGACTTATTTTTAGAACCTGTGACTGGAAGCAGAGCTGCTCAAACTTCCCAAAGTACTTTGAACTCTGCACATGCTCAGAGGCTTTGTATGTGTTGCTTCTGCAGTACACACAAAGTGGTGGTATTTTCCTGCCAGAGCATCCCCCTTTTCTTGGCTCTGTGAAATAGCCAAGCCCACAGAGTCAAGAAATCCAAATTTTCCAGCACTAATTCTCCTGAATTCAGTTGGCCAGACCAAACCCAGAGAAGAGGCCGCAGTTACTGTCTCTTTATAATGGACGTGCTCTTAGCAAGGTAGACTATTCCTCTTTTTTTTTTTTTCATTTGTTTCTTGTCTTTACTCCAAAAGTTACACATTTTTTCAATTTTTTTCCAGTAGAAAAGTACAAAATCACCATTTACCAAAAACTCTTAAAATTCTCTCACACCAAGCACCATGCACCCCTTGAATCAAGGAATTCCTGTCACTCTCATTCTCACATGGCATACACACAACATCCAGAAAAATGTTGCCTTTCACTCAAACCTCACATTCCAAACAGTTGCAAGTTCAGCAGGGGGAGAAAAACCAACCAATTTCCACTATTTTTCCAAAAACCTCCTCAACACATAAAAGAAAACCCTTCCTTTCTGCATCTTTGCTTCACTTTTCCTTCTTTTTCCTTCATTTCCACAATCCATCTGCTCACTTGCCTTACTTTCTACTTACAACATCTACAAAATTCCAATCCAAACCCATGAAATTACAACCACACCACAGTGCTTTCCTTTTGCATGTGTTTCCTTCTGAACGAATCCTCTTCCTTTCTTATCATGCCTTCCTTCACAAACATACTCCAAAGTACAACCCAAAAGCTATCCCAGAACTGTAAAATCCTCCCCAGGAACTTGCAAAGAAAGCATTTTCTTTTTCATCTTTCATCTGCCCATCAGCATCCCCTCCTGGAATTTCAAATGCAATTATTTAATCTAACAAGAAAATCTTCCTGCCTAGGAGGGCTGTAAGGCAGATGGAAGAGGCTGGAAAACTTGCAACAAGACATTAAAACAGTGTTCCCGGTTTCTGACAAGGAAAGGACCTGCATAAAAATGTTTCTATATAACCCCTCTTTCATACAGGGCTTTCACACAGGATAAGCTTGCTTGCTTGCTTATTTATTTATTCAATTTATATCCTGCCTTTTTCCTACAAAGGACTCAAGGCAGCTCACATCATTCTCCTCCCCCATCTTATCCCCACAACAACAACCCTGTGAGGTAGGTTGGGCTGAGAGTCTGTGACTGGCCCAAAGTCACCCAGTTGGCTCCATGGCTGAGCGGGGACTAGAACCCAGATCACCTGAGTCCCAGTCCCACGCTCTTAACCACTACACCACACTGGCTCTCCAGTGGATGTCCAGGAAACTGGGTAGAACCTGTGTTTGCAAGCCCAATTCAAGGGCCACACATTTCCTTACCTCCCAGTGATGGCTCACATAGAAGGAATAGGGGAAGGAAAAAACTCACACACACATTTCCCCGATCATCACCTTTTTCCCAGCCAGACTCAGCCATGATTGGGCTCAGGCAAATGACCTCATGAATCTCTCTCAATCAAAGCCAGGTTCACACATTCTCATCTCAGGGGCAAGAACACCCATCCACACCCTTGCTTTCAACCATGCCCTGAAGAGGACAGATCGGTGTGGCTGCGTGGGGAGCGTCTATTTCCTGGGGAACCCCCACAACCCACTCTGGGCTATGCCTACCTCCCAGAAAGGGGAACACTTTAAAAAACAAACAGACAAGACAGAAAACGCAGACAGCAACAATGAACACAAGACTTTCACAAACAATGAACATAAACTCTACACAAATCCCAATGCAAACATATACTCACATGTGTAGATCTTTCCTGGTGCACCAATACCATATTAGCTAGCTTCTTCTCCACCAGCTTGGACCAAACAACCCTGATTCCATCTCCTTAGGATGTATTTCCACCTGATGCTTTTGCAAAAGGTGTAGCCAATTCTAATCAAATGAGCCCTCTGGGGCCAATTTAGATTGGAATCTCTTGAGTTAGGTTTGACCATGCTGTTTTACATCAAAATACCAAGCGCTTGCTTCAAGGACAGGTGCCACCCATGGCCATCCACACCACCCTGCAATTTGATGCAGAGGTGTCCATGGGGTAGTATGCCGAGATTGTGAAACCCCCATGCTTCCTGGGTGTCCACAATCAAAGCCAACGTGCAATGAGGTTCAAAACCAGATCTAATTACATTGACCCGCCTGAGAAACGGAAGAGATGACCAGTATCTGTGCTCCCACAGTGGAGAGAATTTCGGCCGAACTTACCATCTCTCCCACCCAAGATAAAGGGCCAAAACCCACGATCCCACCTTCGTCGCCAAATTGTCAGAATCTCGGAATCTCAATTTGAGAAGAGGGAATAAAACTCGGGTTCGTGGGAAAGACTAAGCGTCCAGACCATCTGAGGCTTTGTTGTATTTACCCCAAGTTTCCTGCGGTACTCACGATAATGCATGCATTACCAGGCAGGCAGAAGTGAACTCTGCTGCAAAGCTTGGTTTTGAGAAGGAAGACAGGATTTGATCCCACAATGCAAAGGCACACAGAAGTAATGCTTTTCAGACAGGATTTATCCAAATTTTCCCAACACAGTCCAGCCTGGATGCGTCTAGGGCATGAATGGCCTCATCCAGATCCTCCCACTAGAGATGGAGTGAGGTTGACTTACCAGCAGACGTGAGTGGGAAGCACTCCTGGCCACTACCACCATCTGAACCCTCCCCTGATGGCTGCAGCACCAAGCACAGAAGTTAATCCAAACAAAGTCTCCGGGGAGAGTGCAACCCTATCGAAGACCCAACTCACAGTGCCTCTGCCTTGGTTGGATCAAGCCTTCATCATCATCATCCATGCCAATCCTGACCTAGAGAGGTGTTCCATCAGGAACCGCTGTCCCAAGCCATGTGGGACTTCACAGGTTACAAGCAGCACCTTTGGTGGCCAACAGCACCTGTAGAAGGGCAACTTTGCCATACTTCTAAGATTTTGTCAACATCCCCTTCTGCTTCCCATAATCTAACTCACACTCACTTTTTCACCTCTTTTCTTTTAATAGCCTCTCCTAAATTTAACAGTCTCTCCCACAGAGTGGGACATGCCATGAATGATCACTGTTCTTAAAATGGCAGCAAAAGTTTAAGCAGCCACTGGAAATGGAAAAAAAAAAAAAATAGCCACACAACCCTGGCTGCAAATCAGAACAGCAAAAAGCACCTCCTTCCTCATTTAAACACCTCCCCCTCCCCTTTTTTAAATCAGCATCAGGAAATCCCCACCATTGCCATGTGCAAACCTGTTGTTTGATAGCTCTTTGAACCCCCTGCACCTGGCTTGAGCGTGTAGACCTTTGGCTTGAAACTCAACATTAAGAAAACGAAGATCATGGTATCCGGTCCTCTCACTTCCTGGCAAATAGATGGGGAAGAAATGGAGGTAGTGACAGATTTTATTTTCCTGGGCTCCAAGATCACCGCAGACAGGGACTGCAGCCAAGAAATTAAAAGACACTTGCTCCTGGGGAGGAGAGCTATGGCAAATCTAGGCAGCATACTAAAAAGCAGAGACATCACCCTACCAACAAAAGTGCGTATAGTCAAGGCTATGGTTTTCCCAGTTGCAATGTATGGCTGTGAAAGCTGGACCATAAGGAAGGCTGAGCACCGAAGGATTGAGGCCTTTGAATTGTGGTGCTGGAGGAGACTCCTGCAAGTCCCTTGGACCACAAGGCGATCAAACCTGTCAGTCCTAGAGATCAACCCTGACTGCCCTTTAGAAGGCCAGATAGTGAAGATGAAACTCAAATACTTTGGCCACCTAATGAGAAGGAAGGACTCCCTGGAGAAGAGCCTAATGCTGGGAGCGATTGATGGCAAAAGAAGAAGGGGACGGCAGAGGATGAGGTGGCTGGATGGAGTCACAGAGGCGGTTGGTGTGAGCTTGAGTGGACTCCGGGGAATGGTGGAGGACAGGAGGGCCTGGAGGAATGTTGTCCATGGGGTCACGATGGGTTGGACACAACTTCGCGACTAACAACAATATCCTTCTAAGGTACAGTGACCAGAAAATTCTAAATACAGTCAAACCATAGATTGGTATGAGGGAAGGACAATCTTGGTAGTTTTATTTTCCATTCCTTTCCTAATTTCAATATTTTCATCCACAACCGCAACCCCAAATGCCCTTCCTTTGTGAGTCACTGCTAGCTCAGATCTCATCAACTGGTACTCAGAGTTGGGATTTTTCCCCCCAATCCTGGATCATCTTATACTTGCTCACATTGAACCATATGTGCCACTTTAATGCCCATTCTTCTGGTCTGGAACTCCTCAAAATCTCCTTTTTACGGCACTAAAAAAGTTGCAAACTTGGCCACTTCCTAATTCCAAATCATGGTCCCAGAGCATGGGTCTCAGTAAATAAACCCAGATCGGGAGCCTGTTGCTATCAGCCTCTCTCGTCTGTGGTTTATCAGTTTCTTTTTACAAGCTTGGATTTGAGCCAAAAAAATGCCTCTAACTTGGTGTCGCTGCCCTCTTGTGGAGAGATCATAAAACTACAAAATCCAGACACAAACTGTAGAACTGGGAAGACTCAGCTGAGATCCATGAAACTAAATTCTTATCTCCAGAATTCATATAAAAGAATTCAACCTTTTACAAAGAATAAAAACATTTGCATTAGGACGAACTATATAAATCAAACTTTATAAAAACCCTTGAAAAATCATTTTATCGATGTGAGTTGTCAAAAGCTCAATAGGAGAGCAACCTGTGTTCCTGATATACACCCCACAAGGTCACAGATCACTTGCAAGAGGGCACTGCAATTCTGAGCTCAGGCCTCTCCACCTTGCCGCCTGCATGGAAAGAAGTGTGCCGGCTGCCTTTCCAAGGCTGGAAAAGTGGCCTTGAAAGAGGAGAGAAGGGCATTCTGGGGGAAGGGGAAGAACCCAGAGAGACCAGAATGCAAGACATCTTGAGCGCCCACCAGCCTCTTTGCTCCCGCACTGAAACCCTCACTAGACAATCCAACAAGCATTCGTGCCTTTGGTCAGGTCACCGACTCTCAGCTGTTCCTGATAAATTGGAAGCTGGGCTGTGTATTTTGGATGCTGGGCAGGGAGCATTTGGCTGCATGAATGCACACGCATGCCCACACTGTACATACGAACACATGTTCAATACAGGAGCCTGCAATTAGAGACTTCTCTTGGAGATGCAGCCTTGTGGACCATGGTGACAAGCTCCAGAGGTTTAGCAGTCTCCAGAGCCAGCAGGTAAGTCCATGGCTGGGCCCCACCAGAAGGCGCTTGGGTGGGTGGGCCCCTCATCCACAGAACCTGCGTGGACCTCTCTTGCACAGCTGCCTGCAAATATCTGCCCACAAAATAACCAGCACCGCGAGAAGAGCCTTGTTGGTCAGGATGAGGTAAGCAGAGATCCTCCAAGTTTGGGGCTGCAGCCCTCATAATCCCTGCAATTTGCCATGCTGGCTGTGGCTCATGTGACCTGTAGTAAGACTGCTTACACCTCTCTTAAGTGGTGGCTACCGATGCAGTGGCTAACCCAGTTTACACCCATGATCCTTGAGGGAAGCCGGTGCAGGGGAGGCCGTGGGTACGACTCCCCTTGTGGAGCGTACAGCTCACCGTCATCTGGGTTTGAACCTGCCGTATCAGAAACAGGACATGAGAACAATTGCCTCACCCCGATTTTTAGGGGTGCGCACGTGCATTTCATTCACATATACCACTCAATAGCTAAAGCTCTCAAAACAATTAAAACAATTCACCCAAAAAAGAAAATACAGTAAAGAGGTACCAAGTAGAGCATCAAATCAAAACAAAATTTAAACACTATCTGAGGAACTCTGTTTACACACACACACACACACACACACACACACACACAGAGAGAGAGAGAGAGAGAGAGAGAGAGCGCTTTGCATTTTAAACTCATCCAAACTGTACTACCATCATGTCATAAAATGGAGTTTGCCCCTCCAATTGCCCCTCTCTGGTGAGGGCGGGGCGTGGGGGGGGTGGAACCGGGCTGCAAGGGCATCCATTTTGGCCCCAGGAGGCAGCTCCTGGTGCATCCTGGTTGTTCCAGAGCCCTCACTTGTCCGAATGCAACTGACTGGAGAAGTCCTAAGTCAGTGGGGTAGAAAGTTCCAACACCAGTCAACTGTAGGTACTGCACATCAGATAACACCCAATTTCGATTTGTGTTAAAAGGAGATGATCAAAGTAATTTAAGAAATCTTGGCTGCTCACACTCCCCCAGTAGCATGCCCTGCAGTGTGAAATTACTTTGGTGACCAGTCTTGTTGCACTGGGACAAGCGCAGAAACAAGGAGCCAATTTAAAACGTTAAGCTCTATTATTTGTGCTTTGACTCGGCTGACACCACTGTGTAGGTTTTGCCAACGCAATTTATAAATGTGAAAGAGAACCCAGCATGGAGAAGTGCAGTTCTCTGCACATTAAAGATGTTGGTGCTGGAGCATTCGTCTGCACATTCCATTCTGAACAGAAGCAATCGGTAAGCCTGCTCTCATGAAACAAAAAATGAAATTCAGGAGTCGAGTTCCTCAGCATGCTGGGAAGATGGAGACTCAAGGAGGGAGGAAGCCCAGTGAGGTGCCTTTCCCAATGACCCTCAAAAACCAGCAGTAGGCCCATTTTACTGATTTTTGATTCCCAATTTCACTTGGAACTTCCGGACTACAAATTAGGCAACTGTCAACTGTACGGGAAGATATTTTCCTTCCTCTCATTCTATAACCCCAAAGAGTCATCCTATATAGTTGATTTGTTGGCAATTCGGGACAGATAACAGGAAGGTCTTCTTCACACAGCATATAAACTATGAAATTCATATGCACAAGAGGTAGCCCTGGCCACCAATCTGGTCAGCGCCAAAAGGGGATTGGATAAAACCACGGAGATATGCTGGTGTCTCTTAATGGACAAGCATAATACCCTTGCATTTAAGCAGAATCCACCCTTACTTTACAGAAGATTGTCCATGTATTGTATCTACTTCAGGAATCAGTTTCCCAGCAGAGTTCCATCTTCCTACTACTGTGAAGCTTGTGTAGATCTAGCCCATGTTGGGAGATTTCAGACATATAAAAGGAAGGACTTTTTCACACAATGCATAATCAAACTATGGAGTCCATTTCCACATGAGGTAGTGATGGTCACCAACCTGGATGGCACCAAAAGCACACTGAGCAAAATCACGGAGGCCAGCAATATCGACTTGGTCTTGATGGTTATATGCTTCCTGCAGTCCTGGAGGTAGGATGCCTATGAGCACGAGCTGCTGGAGAACACGGACAGGAGGGCGCTGCTGTACTCATATCCTGCTGGTGGGTTTTTCCATGGGCAGCTGGTTGGCCATGATGAGAGCAGAATGCTGGACAAGGACCTCTAAGTCCAGAGCAGAATGCTGGACAAGGATCCAGGAAAGCTCCACTCATGCTATTACAGATATAAATCTAATCAGATGGGACAGACCAGAAACTGGAGATGCCCACGGGCTGCTTCAGGGCCCCTCGGTTTTTTAGATGCAGTTCCTTAAGATGGGCTGCTGAAGATCTTCCACCCTGAAGACCAACTTCCAGTTCGAAGAAGGGGTTGGGGAACAAGCACATTCAAGTAATGCATGCAACTGAAGTTTCAAGGGGCATGGCCAAGAGGAGATGCCCACATATTTTAGCTTAAGTTGTCAGGAAACGGTAGCAGGACATTACTTGGAAAAACATGTGTTCCTGGGAGCTACAGAAGGGGGCATGTCCTAACACTCTTCTCTTCTTGCTTTACAAGCCTTGGTATCATTGCCACTATGTGGTTGACTTTAAACCTCTTGTTCAGTGTCCCACAATATGGCCGGCAGGTCTTCCACTCCAGGCTGCCCTCCAGTCTCATCCCCAGGTTAACTGAAAGCCGCTCCGGAGTGCCACTGCTTCCACTGGGGCAATGTCTCTTCTTCACCTGCCACCCTTTTCCAGGAGTTTCATTTTCCCTTCTCTCTGGATTGTCTTCTTCTGCCTCAGCTTGCTGATGCGCCTCTAGCTTCTGCACTACTCTTAGTTGTTGCAGGTCCAACACTCTAAAAACTCATCTTCTTTTATGCTCCAGTGCTCTCACTTTTTCCTCTTCGAACACGACTGTTAGCGCGCACTTGTTGCTTGTGCAGGCTGTGCTGAGCTCAGGCAAGAAAACAAACATTGCCCGGACGTGCTGGTCACCACCATGGGGGAGACTTCTCAGCCCACTCTTTCTGCAGCCCTTTTGGTTCTACCTTGCTGGGCCTGCTGCATCAACCGATGCTTCCTCCTGTCTTCACTCAACGTTAGCCCGAGTCCTACCAGTAAACGGGCGTTACAAGGAAGAAAAGGGGTTGGGGGTGGGGTGGCAAAGGAAAAAGGAGGAGGAAAACCATGTGACGGCCCAGCCTTCTCAATGGTCTTTGAGTGAGGCCCTTCTTTTCACTGCAAACCACCCACCCCCAGGTCTGGAAACGAGAATGGCCTACAGTTCCCCATAAGCCACCGGCTGGGGCGCTTGGGAGCTGAAGCCCAAGCAGAGCAGAGAAAGCCACTGCAGCCCAAAGCCTGGAGGGGTACAAGCGTCTTTCCCCCCAGCTTGGCCTACAGGGCAGCTTGTGGAAGATGAACACACAGCAGCTATCAAAACTCAATTTATTTCAAACGTTATAATTTTACAGATTTGAAACTCTTCTGTGAACACCACCAGCATATTTTTGCTTCACCTGCCTGGCGTCTCCAACCTCCTCCACCCCGTGCCTCAATATACGTTCTCTGCATGGTGGCCCTTCGCAACACTTTTCCCTCCTTCCGAATGTGGCTGCAGGAGATCAGAGGAGGAGGCGCAACCGTCTCCGTCGCAAGCTGGTTACCACATGGCTCGCATTCAGGCTTCACAGAGGCCGAAAGCCTGCAAACCTGCCCCCGCATCTGCAGCCATGGAAGCCAGTTCCTTAAAAAGCGTGCCGTCTTAAACAGGAAGTGTCCCTGCCAGGCTGCCTCTACCTGGTCAAGAGCGCGGGACAATCACAGTGGCAAGCCAAGGGACACTGTGGCAACCACAAAGAGACTCTGAAGTTGGTCTGCTAGACACACAAGGTTCTCCAGCGCCATCACTGTGAGTGGAAGTGTTGCTTTGCAAGTGGAAAGCAGGCTCTGAGCCAGATGTGGACAGCGGTGTCATATGGGGGGGGGGGGCAGGAGCAGGCACCTGCCTAGGCCAAAGCATCACATGACAGGTGGAGGCTAACACAGATGGCAACCTGGACGGTCAGGGCAATGTTCCCACTCAACCAAAAGATTGCAGCCACCCATTAATGTGACCACCTACAGAACGTTGCCAGGGGGGAGAAATTTGCCCTCCGCTCCTTCCTCTGGTTTCCCAAAATAAGCCAGCAGAGGCAGCTATGCCCCAAACCTGCCCCTGCCCCCCCGCCAGCAAACCTGATCAGGGAAGCCACACCTGAGGAATCTGGGATTCTTAAAAGGATGGGGAATCGACCCTCTCTGGAACACAGGCTGCCCCTTGCTGCTAGCAGAAGCCAGGGCAGCCTTTCCAAGCTGGACCCCTCCATTATCCCTAGGTCTCTGGGGCCGAGAGATGGGAGTAGCAGTCAGACCTACCTGGATGGGGGACCAAGTGGGGAAGACTGCTCTAGGGCATCCACACTGAATAAGCATGGGCCCCAGCCAGGCTCAGGCCCTACTCAGGGAGCAGCCTGGTGGAGATGGACACACACACACAGTCCCCCATCTCTTTCTGCTCCTGAATCCCCCATCCTGTTTGGCCAGGATGGCTGGAAGCTTTAGAAAGAAATGAGCACCAAACCCTACATTAAAAAGAGGAGGAAGCATATGCTTTTCTCAATAGCCAGGAGAAACAGAGGGCTGGAGATGGGATAATTTTTGCCTGATTTTTTCAGTGGGCAAAGATCTTTAAAAACAAAGCATAAAAGGAAAGGGGAAACAAAGGTCGCAAGATTAGCAGAGAAAAGCCCCTAGTCTGATGCTACAAGCCAATTCTGATTCGAGGGCCGAGGCTGGGAAAAGAGCCCATAAAAAGCCAAAGCAGATGGACACTGGCATGTTTCTAAAAGAGAAATCTGTCGACTGATTCTAAAAAGTTAAAAAAAATAAAGGCCTTATCCTCCCAACCACCGATCCTTGGAGAGCCACGAGGGAAGCCATTTTGAATTTAAACAAATCCCAGCATCTGAGAGAGTAATTTTTATATCAGCTAATTTTCTCCTCCACAGATACAGGCGGAACAGTTTCCCCTTCTCAGGAGCCATCAGAAGCCAGTCTTCCAAGTCCCTTTCAAGGAACTCGAAATGCTGGCACGCCTGGACGATTCTCGCGGGGGCTGCAAGGAGTCCGTCAACTCTGCCGGTCCTTCACCAGTAAGACGGTGTGCTGCCCGCCACCCGTCACACAGAGAACGCTGCGGTTTTCCAGCTGCTGCCCAGACATCTGCACAGGGCTCCAGGCATCCTCTTCGTCCCCCGTAGCAAGCTGCAGGTTGGACCCCATGCCCCAGGCAAATGCTCGACCTGGGAAACAGGAAGGGAAAGGTGGCAAGGCCGAACAGAACTCTGGAATAATGCCCTGGCCGGCCAGCATCTCTCATGATCCACTGAATGTGCTGCACAATGTGGGCATACATGTTTGCGACACGAAGAGCTCAGCCTACGTTTCTGGACCTCACGACTGTGTGGCCAGGCAGAAACCAAACAACTTGAGGTTTGTCCTGCAGGACAATGGCTTTGAACCTCACTCAGCCCAAGGGCCAAATTCAACAGCAGGGCATTTCTCAGGGGGCCACATTCCAGCAGGTCCTGGAGAAGAATAAGGTGTCTGCTCCAATGATTTCCCAAGGAAGGAAAAAACATAAGACACCTTGGGAGAAAGGTGTGCATGCACACACAGGTGCGTGTAACAAATACATACATGTTACCAGGCTGAAGAGCTGGTGAAAGTGGCAATGGAAGCAGCCAAGCTTGCAAGAAATTTCAAACAATCCTAGATGCTCCGTTCTCCGATTCAACAGAGTACCATAACCTGATCCAGATTCTGCCGGAATTTTTGGAAAGCTGGATTTTAATGAAATTATCCCATTCCCTAGCAACACACCTCTAGCGATTCAAGGTTTGTTTCTTTTTTAAAAACAGAAGCATATTGCACTTTCTTCCAAAACTGAACGTGGCTCACACTAAGCCCATTCTGCCAGACTGCTGGGGTGCGGGGACTGGACAGCATCCGCACCGGTGCTCAAACACCGGAGCCAACAGCTCTCGGCAACCCGCACATCCCAAGAGTCACCTCATCCTCTTAAGAGCTAGGAAGTTGGGTGTACTTTTCAAAGATGGGCCATTACTACTCTCTAGTGGGAACATGCCTGCCTGAGCTGCATTCTACACAGTCTACAGACTGAGTGGCTCAGAGCCCGAGTGCTTGGTCAGACTCACCATCTTCTGTGACTGCATAGCCAACTCGCTCCCCGCAGGCTACTGAAGATGCTTTGGGTAGCCCAGGGATGGCCGTGGGTGTGCTCTTCTCTTGGACTCCTTTGCCCAGGCCCAACATGCCATAGTCGGCCCTGCCCAGACTACACACTGTTCCTGTTTGAAATTGGGAGCAAGAGAGGGAGAGAGAGAGAGAATGAGCTAAAAGAGGGCTCCGTTAGCAGAATTCTGGCCACGGCCAAGAAAAATCCGGTGATGCAGCAGAGCAATGCAGCCAGGCTGCAAGGGAGGGATGGCCCAGCTGAAAGGTCCTCAGCACCAACGTGAAAGCAGCCTGCCCTTCCTAATCCACCGGCCGCATTGCTACTGGCGCAGCTCAGCAGCGCCTGCAGCATCCTCGGCACGGCCCCCTCCTGCCACCCCGGCCCCCAGCTGCTCTCGCTCCTCCCTCCTCCCTACCACTCACTTGCAGGACAGGCAGGGAGCAGGTAGGACATCACACCTCCTGCTTCTCCTTCCCTCCACCCTCCACCGCCACTGGCAGGTGAGCAACTGGGGGCTGGAACTGGGAGCCTGCTGGGCGTGGGCTGTCGGAGCCGCTCAGGCACGCTACCCTTGATGCCAGAGCTGCACCCAAGGCGGAGCTGCTGCTCTTCCGCCCCCGTCCACCCACTCTGGAGAGCCGCCTGAACACGCACCTCCCTGGCCTGCTACATGCAATGCAGAGTCCACAGTGACTTGCCTTCCGAGTCCAGGCACACCGTGTGATGCTGTCCAGCGGAGAAGCCAACCCAGGACCTGGTGGAATTCCTGAATGCAGTCAGAATCTTCGGGGAATAGTAAGTGTCGATTCCTTGTGAACCTGGGTGAGAGCGAGGCAGGCAGCAAAGTTCGATGAAGTTCATGAGATGCAGCCAGTACTTACGTATTACTCTTCGTTAGCAAATCCCAGGGCAATATTCATTGCTGCAATACATTCAAACCCCACCTTTCTCCCATTTGCAAGAACCCAGGGCAGGTCACACGCTCCTCCTTCTCTCCATTTTATTCTCACACCACCCTGAGAAGTAGCTTTGGCTGCGGAGTGATGACCAAACCAAAGTCACCCACTGCGGCTGAGCGGGGCCTGGAACCTGGCGCTCCCAGAGCCCCAGGCCAACGCGATCCCCACTCCACAGCACTGGCTCCCAACTGGCTCTCAGTGTCCAGCTGTGTTTAAGTGCTCACCACAGGAGACAAAGAATTGTATGGAGAGGAACCAGAGAGCTGGTATGGCAGGGAGAGGACATGCCACCGCTCTCCCAAGCCCAGCACTGGACACAAGCACGCTGCTAGAGGAAGGAAGCCCTCCTTCCAGGCCAGCACCGAAAACCAGCCCCAGGAGGTCAGTTACGCAGCTCTGCAGGCTAGTCAACTTTGGGCTCATACACAGGGCAGCACTGGCATTTGAACACACTACACAGAAATGGCCTTGTGGGGATGCAAGTCGGCTGAGGGGTACAGAGCTGGGAGCACTGCAGGTCCCACTGAGAAGGTGTGTAGGGGAGCAGAGCAGCGGAGGGTATCGTCCACCTGGCGCTCTCCAGCTGTTGCTGCACAGCAACTCCCATCGCTCCAGACCACTGGCCATGCTGGCAGGGGGATGGGATCTGTAGTGCAATGTGTCTTCCGACAGGGAGGGGTTGGGGAAGACTGGCCTAGATCCACCTGGAGCAGGGAATGCTGTGTCTTGTTTCCTTGCAGGACAAAACAGCGGGTAAAAGCCAATCCCCTACCCTACCCTTTTTTATAAGGCCAAAGAGAAACCACCCAGCCGCCCTCGCTCACTCCCCCGATTTGCAATTGCACATTCCTTGGAGAAGAGCTCTTCTTACAGGGGTGCTGAACCACAAGGCCCAAGGGCCAAATCCAGCCCACTACGCGTCGTGTTCTGGCCCTCCAAGTTCACCAGATGGATCATCCCCAGAACATCATTTTTTTGATGGTTTTCTTCTTGCAAAGTGTTTTCTCCCATCAGTCCTGACTGTTCTTTAAAAGGTCAAAGCTAAAGATGAACTCAAGAGATACTTTGGCCACCTAATGAGAAGGAAGGACTCCCTGGAGAAGAGCCTAATGCTGGGAAGGATTGAAGGCAAAAGGAGAAGGTGGCTGCAGAGGTCGAAGTGGCTAGATGGGGTCGCTGGGGCAGTGGGTGTGGGCTTGGGTGGACTCCGAGGGATGGTGGCGGACAGGAGGAATGTTGTCTGTGGGGCTGTGATGGGTCAGGCACGACTTTGCGACTGAACAGAACAGCACACCGGAATGCAGCCATCAAGGCTTTCGCCAAAAGTGGAATTCAGGCCCCAGCCATGACGGGGGCACCGGGCACCTCCCAAGCCCCATCAATGCACGGGTTGCAACTCACCCAGCTGGTAGTAATTGGAGAGGCCGAATCCAATGACGTGGCCCTCCTGGGTGAGGGCAATGGTTGAGTAGGAGCCGCAGAAGACGTCCTGGATCTGCCCCTTGGTCTTGCAACCTCTCTGCTTGATGGTGACAGCCTGAGGAAGCAGCAGTCGCTCTGGAGGGGAACGGGAAAGGGTTTAGGGACAACTGGTTCCCGCCGGAGAGGAGTAATCCCTTGCAGTGGGGCTGGGGAATCTTCAACTCAGGGATCCAGTCCAGCCCTCAGGTTCCCCAGATGGCTCCACACCAGTCCATCTGGTGGATTTCCTGCTCTTGCGCTGGTGCTTCCAAGGGTCTCTCCCGAGGCAAAGGGCCAGTCAGTAAGAGCATTCAAGCTAAAATTTGGTGCTGCTTTGGTCTTGCTCCCTTTGCCTCTGTCCCTGCCTATCACTAGAATGCATCCCCTAAGAACACCTCCAAAACACCTCCGAATTTAGTCCTTAAGGCTCAAAGACGTCCTCCAACCTTTGCTGTACAACCTTAAGCTCAGCTGATGTTTTGCTAGAAACCCTCCAAAACAAAACGCATCACCGCGAAGCAATCAAGAGGCAGCCCATGCCCAAAGATCAGGTCCAGCCTTCTCTCAGCTGCCTTAAGATCACTTGTAAGTACGGTTTTGTTTCAAGCGGACTTCTACCATCCTTGCGGAGCCCTCGAAGCCTGGGACCAAATCAAGAGCCCACTCCCCAAAATGCATGTGGAAGCTAATGGAGCCAGCACAGCATGGTGGCTGGGAAGGATGGGACCGGTAGTCCAAAGCACTGGAAGGAGGAAGGCTGCAGTAAAGCAAGCACCCCACCCCAAAACATTTATCTTTGCCACAGCCCACTCCAAAACAACATTCGCCCGCTCCAGTGGTGGCTGACGCCCCCTGGCGCTGGTGGGAAAGAGGACAGGGCAAATGTTGAATATGTGACTGAGATTCCCAGAGGAGTGCAGGAGAAGACCATCTGTGGCACTTGGAAGCAGGGCAGTCAAGGGCCGGCCACAGGGGGACCGCTCTGCCACGGGACGGTCAGGGACAGGCAGGGAGTCACTGCCCTGTTTGCCTCAGATACTGAGCCACTGCTGATCCGATCTCACGCCGAGCCACTCACCCAGTCCTCTCCTTCCTCCTCTGACCGCAAAGACTTGGGGCACACGTCCGAGCTGGCCGTTGTCTCCACAACCGCAGGTGTAAAGGCTGCCAGCCGTGGACACTAAAGCTAAGTGATGGCTACCTGAGAAGAGAAAGTGAAGGCTCTAGAGCTGGCTTTCGTTGTTCATTCTCCACACTCCCACATCTTGTGAGATCCCATTCTGTGGCAAGTCTGTCTACTGGCAAGTTTCAGGGAAGAATTTAGGCTTCTGAAGTGCAGTTTCAGTTGCTTGCGAGGGAAGACGGAGGAGCAGCCACAACAGAAATTGCATTTGGGAACGGGCAGTAGAAAACGCTGTTGCCATCATGCTGCAGCACAGACCCAAGGGAGGGCACACAAGAAATGGCTTCACCGCGAACCCTCCACATGTTTCCACCACCAAGAAAGGGACGTTCAGCCATTGCAGGATTTTGCCATTTAATTCACTGCGGTGTGCCTTATGGAAATCATGTGTGCACCTAGACAACATTCCATGATCAGAAAGAAGGGCCAGAACTCAGGAGGAGAACACCTGCTTTGCATTCAGAAAGCCCCCAGTCCAATCCCCGCCAATCCCAAGTGCAGGGGGAAAAGATTCCTGCTTGAACCCCTGGCACACTGCTGCCAGTTGAGGTAAACCACTGTTTCCCTACCTTCAGTCCTCCAGCACTGTTGGAACAGAACCCAAATCATCTTCAGTTCGTTTGCCATGCTGGCTGTAGCTGGTGGGAGCAGCAGCCCAGAACTTTTAGAGGGCTCCACGTTGGGGAAGGTTGCAACGGACAAGACTGAGCTAAGAGGGCTACAGGAGAGCCCTCGGACTCACTGCCCTGCATCACTCACCTGAGGCAATTTTAACAACTGGCACGTCCAGCTGCAGCTCCACCGGAAAAGCGCTACCATTTGTGGACTCCAGGTGCTCTTGGCCCTTCGTAGGCGCCAGCAAGCCGATGACGCCGTTCTCGTCCTGAGGGGTGCAGAGGCACAAGAGAAGGCAATGTAAGAGTGCAGGAAGAGCCCATCCAGCCCAGCGTTCTGTGCACACGGCAGCAAGGCACCCTCTGGCCCTGCAGCTTGCGCCCATAGCCACAGTGGCTCAGAGTGGGGCGTGCAGGCAGCTCCCAGGGCTAGTAGCCACTGCTCTCCTTCTCCTCTAGCAATTTCTTCAACCGCTTTTAAGCCATCCAGATTAATGGCCATCAGTACATTGCACGGAGGGGGATTCCATCACTTAATTGTGTGTCGTCTGAAGAAGTCCTTGCCTTTATCAGTCCGGAATCCCCTAACCATCAGCTTCGAAGGATGGCCCAGGCCCTGGTTTTATTGCGATGCAAGAGAAGGAGAAAAATGTCTCCTCTTTTACACCATGTGCAATTCTGTACATGGCCAATGGGCTATCAGGGACAGAGAGCCAAAGGGCACCTCCCTTCCCAAGCAAAACTGGACCACATACCCGGAAAGCGCCCCAGATGAAAACACGTCCATCCTCCGTCAAGGCTGCCGTGTGGCTGTCCCCGGCCGACACCTGCACCACCTTCTCCTTCAGGTCAACGAGCCCCGGCACAGAGTCAGACCCCTCCTCTGAAGTGTCCCTTCCCAGGGCACCCTCATCATTGCACCCAAAGGTGTAGATCTGGGGGGAGGGAGGGAGAGAGCAAGCTACACTGTGAAATGGGAAGCCTGGGGAAAGAAATCAACAGACGGATCGAAGCCCACAAGCAGTTCGGACAGAAGCAGGACATTACCACCATGATCTGTTTAGAGCAGGAGTGAGTAAGTTCCAGCCCGCCAAATATCTTGGACTACAACTCCCATCATCCCAGCCATCATAACCAATGGTAAACGATTGTGGGAACTGTAGCCCAAAACATCTGGAAAATGCATGGCCGAACAGCTGCCCTAGAGGGAAAAACAAGACGACAGGCAGGAAAGCAGCTGTTGGGGATGTCAGCGGGCTGAGACTTCTCAGTGATGGCCCCAAAACCGAGGCTCTCCCTTCCTATGGACTTGCCCCTTCATTCGCAAAAGAGTCCTTGTCTGAGCTGATGCAATTTGCTTACATAATGTTATGCTGGCTTCCTTCTTGCATTTCGCCTGAGTTATCTGTCACTTCTTAAGGGCACTGCCCCAGAAAGCAAGTGAAGGGACAGCGCTTGGTTAACGCTTATAACCAAGCCCCACGACTCCCCCATTTCCTTTCTCACTGCTTTCCTATCTACACATACACAAGACGGAGCCGTGAGCATGCACAGTTGCTGGCGAACAACCCCAAAGCATTAAAAATCAAGCCCAGGCTGCGGGCAGTAGTTAGGTGGCTCTGGACCTGCGAGACGGAGCCACCCACCAGCTGAAGCCACCCGGGGGGGGGGGGGCGATGCGGGAGCCCTGCCAACTTGGGCGGCGAGGCCCTGGCACAGGGACAGAAGGGGCAGCCTGGCACCAGCACGAAAGCAGCTGCAGCCCCCCCTGCTCCAGCCAGGGAGCAGCTGCCGGCTCACCACGGCTGCCGCCCCGCATGCTTTTCTCCAGAAATATGCACTGAACCGGCCACACGTCATTGCAGGCAGTCTTCCTACCCAGCCTGATGAAGCAGCAGCAGCAGGTCGAGGCACTAAAAAGCAGCAGGAAGCGGGGAGCTGAGCGGCCGAGGGAGGCTGGAAAGCACATTTTCAGTGCTTTCCGAAGTTGTGGGCTTTTTGCTTTTTTCAAATGGCCCACAATCAGAAAATCAGAGCAAGGGCAAAATGTTCATCTAGACCAGGGGTGCGCACCCTTTTTGCCTGCGAGTTCCCATCAAGAAGTGACGAGGGGCCGCATGCACACATGTTCACACCGATACACACACAGCCCTGGGGCCTCCCGGGGCTTTGGGCACGGGTCTTTTCCCCTGGCGCACCTTTCACATCCCTATTTGTACTTGGAGGGTCAGGGGCTTTAAAAAGAACAGGGAGGCATTTTGATGCAGAAAAAGTAGGAAGGGTCCAGAGGAGGGCAACAAAAATGATCCAGGGTTTGGAAACTGCCCTATGAGGAGAGACTGAGAGAACTGGGCACATTCAGCCTTGAGAAAAAAGACTGAGAGGGGGACATGGTGTCCCTCTATAAGGACCCCAAAGGCTGTCACATAGGGGAAGGTCAAGATCTCTTTCTGCTGATACCAGAGTGCAAGACACCAAATAATCAATTCAAGTTGTGACAACCCAGATTCAGGCTGGACATCAGGAAGTGCTTCCTCACTGTCAGAGCAATACATCAGTGGAGCCAGCTGCCTAGAGGGGTGGTGGGCTCTCCCACACTAGAGGCATTCAAAAAGAAAATGGACAGCCATCTGAGTGGTATAAATTGGTGTCCTGCAACAGTATTTATATGCTGTCAGTGTGAGGGGGCGGCATACAAATTTGTAAAATAAACAAACAAACAGTACGAGGTTGGACCTGATGGCCTTCATGGCCCCTTCCAACTCTACTATTCTACGATCCCCGCTTGCATGTTGAAACAGTCCAGTTCAAATTGCCCACCCTGTCCTGCTGCAAATGGCACAAGACAGACAAATCCCTTGGGTCAATTCCAGGCCAGCCAGGCTCCACGCCCTCCCAGTCCAGGATCATGGCCAGCAACCATTCCAACAGGCTGTGCAAAGGGAGATGAGAAGGGAAGCAGGGCTTCCGCCTGAATTATTCTTCTCCCTCTTCCCTCCCCATCCCTCCTTCCTTCTGCATTGCATCTTTTTAGATCATAAGCCTGCGTGGAGGGATTGTCTAGCCTAACTGTAATATTTTAGCAACCTTGGCAGCCTTTCTGACTGAGAAGCAGCATAAAAATACTTCAAATCAAGGGAATAAGCTCTTATCTCCTCGATTACCCTTTCCCTTCTTCCCTTCCCACTGACATGGTGACTTAGATAGCAAAGTGGGCTATGTCCATATGTCCAACACTCTGAAGCAGGAACAGGCAACCAGAAGTGGTCTACAACTTTCCTAAACCCAAGCCCAGCATGGCCCACGGCCGCAGATGATGGGATCTGTCATCTTCCAGAGGGTGACAAGTCCCTGCCGCAAAATGCCTGGTGGCTCAGACAAACTACGCCAGCAGCTGATGGTTGGAAAGAGGATGGCGACCACCCCTCCAGACTCACCTTGCCCGTCTCGCTGAGGCACACGGTGTGGACCCCTCCTGCCTCCGCCTGGATGATTTTCTCGGAGAGCTTCACCAGGGCAGGCCTCTTCCGTGCCAGGATGTCTGGCCCAAGGCCCAGCTGCCCGAGATCACCTTGTCCCAGCGTCAACACCAGCCCGGACTCTGTTTGGTGGGAGTGATGGCTGACTGGGAAGAGAACAGGCGGAAGGGGTTGGAAAGAGGAAGAGACATTCAATCAGCACCGCCCCATGGCTGCAAGGCCATTGAATTCAATGCCACTTTCCCCATTGATACAACTTATATCCTGCCTATCTCTGTAAAAGAGAAATCAAGGCAGAATGCAAGCCAGCATCAACATTATTCTAAACACCTGGAAATCCAAATGAATAGACCACCACAACAAAATCATTAAGACGGCAGGGCTGGAAAACACCCAAGTGCTATTCAAACTTTTTAAGCAAATACCTCCTTAAAGAGAAAGTTCTGAGTCACCTGCAAATTCAAGGGGAATGCTTGGATGAGCCATGCACAGAATGCTCCGCCCAAGACAAGATGGAGAGAAAAACGACTTTGGATCTCTGGACAATAAAGTGATTAATGATGCAAACAATAATGTATGTCTCATCATTAGCGTACATGGTGCTTTTAGAGCAAGGCTGGGGAACCTCAGGCCAAACAGCCAAATGTGGCCCTCAGAGTTCCCCAAATGACCATGCCCCCTTATCTGGCCTCATCCCCTTCCCCCTGATGGCCAATCCTTTGTCAGTTTCTTGGCTTTTATACAATTTCTCCCCACATCCTAACATTTGAAACGCCTCCTTTATGACTGAGTTATTCCATTAGGCAAATTTCAATGGGAAAAAATAGCTGCTGGTTGGACATTTCAGCCCCCTTGTTACCCACAAGCCATGACCCCCATCCAGTTCCCACACTTTACCACGACAGGAAAATGAAAAGTGATGCTCCTCTACATGCTGTGCGACCCCCTTTCATACACTCAGGTCCATCACACAGACCTTTGATTCACAAGCACCAAGAGCGGCACATCAAAGCTCCAGTGGTATTCAAAACACACACATACAAGGTGGATGGGACCAGAAAATGCCCACAGCGCCTTGGAGCAGAAGGCCCAGTGCCAGCTCACCTTTAGTCCGCTTCACTTTGAGAGCATCGTCTTTTTCCAGCACTCGCTTTCTTGGCATTTTTCTTGAAAGCTGGGGAAGAGGAAAGAAGCAGGGGGATGAATCCCCGGTGAAAACACTGGTTTGCATAAGACTGCGGTAGAAAGTCACCCAGTACCATTTGCAATGGCGGGGTGATTTTCCTCCCATCTCCCTGCTGGGAGATTTCCCGGAAGCTAAAGGGGGTGCGGAATTAGACTGCAGCTAGAAATATGAAGGCCTGGAGTAAAAATAGGGAGAAACCCCATGGTAAAAAATAAAATAAAATCTAACATTAAAAAAAAAAAAAATCACATGGAAGAAACCCGAGGGAATGAATTGTTACTTTTTTCCTGGTCTGTCCCTCCTTTTTTCCATTTTATGTTTTTCCAGCCCTTCGTATATCAAACTGTTTCCGCGATCCAATAGCACCTTCTGTTCCTCAATTGCAGCAGAGTGAGGAACCTGCTGAATCAGAACACATGGCCAAAGCAGAAGGCCTGACAGAGCTCCCCCAAGAGCCCCCAGCTCATATTGACATCAATGGAGTGGCCACAATGCCTGAGTTTCACAGGAAAAAAGTCTGATGACTCCCAACATTCCCCAGCCAGCTAGTGCAGCGGTCTAGCAATTCCCAGCATTCTCCATCCAGCCAGAAAGAGAGTGTAACCCAGGCAGGCGGAAAAGAGCCCTACGGCTTCCACTGTACCCCGTCCAGCCATGTCAAGACACAGAATTCTATGAGTTGGAGAGGCGCCTTATCTAGCCATGCATATGACAGGACCCTAACTGAACAGATTTCAAGTCAAAGGGCTCCCTTGTTTCCTTTCTCCCCCTGACCATTTGCCATGTGCCTGACAAAGACAAGGGCATTATTACACACAGTGCCCGCCCTGCCTCAGGACCACCTGTTCAGTCCTCTCAACAGTTCAGCTACGCCTCAAAAAGTCAGAGAAAGCCAAGAGGACAACTGCTATTTTAAAAGGGAATTTAAAAATCAGGCAAGCAGTATCAGAAAAATGCTTCAGTGCATGGACTTCAGAGGTGCTTCGACGCACACTTCTTTCAAATTTAGTGAAGGGGGATAATGTGCGAGTAATGTGATGAGGGGGCAAAGATCAAAACTGATGGAGCAAGAATTCTGCTTGATCTACTTGGCAGAATGCAGGAAAACAAGTCTGCTAACATTTTGCATTCATAGCAAATGCAGTGATGTTGGGGGCGGGAGGCTGTAAGCTGGTCAAGATGGAACCCCCCCACCCCAAATTCTGGGTTATGCAAAGCAAATATTTTTACAGCTTTTGCTTGGCTTGCATAATTACATAAAATGGACCATCACTTCTTAATTTAACTATAATTCAAAACAGATAATAGAAAACTATGCCCAGGGTGGCCTGGAATTCCTGGGCCTCCAAGAATAAATTTTCAAGCACATTTTCAAAGCCTATTTTTTCAATTAAGGAAGAAGAGTCTCCATCTCATAAGAATGGACCGGAGATGCACCAGACTCCTTTTTGCAAATGATGCCAGATAGACCTGCATGGATCCCCTCACGGAACCAAATGAACTGCACCCTGGTTTACCTTGGGTCAAATCTCCATCATCAGTTTATGCCATTTTCATCAGTTAAATGCAGGGCAGACGGCTCCTGGGTTCAAGGGGCCCGGAAGCTAAGCCCACTCCATGGAAATACCTAAGGAAGCTTCACAAAGCCAAACGCATAACTTCTGTAAGGCCAGATTAAGACCATACCTTTGCAGTCCTGGTTTAATGCCACTTCAATTACTGCACCTTCCTACAAAGAAGGCTGAGAAATTAAGTTTGGTGAACTGCTGAGAATTCTTTCTTCAGAGCTTTTCAGCTGCTGGACTATAAGCTCAGAACTCCCTTGGAATAAGAAGTGTGCATCAGAACAGTTTAAATCTATAGCACTGTCTTGGCACCATCTCCAAGTGTCTTGGACTACAGCTCCCATCCACCCCAGGCCCCAGGACCTGTTCTCTGGACAGCATGAAGATGGGGTGGGCTGCTTTGAACAATGCTCCTAAGTCATTGCTCGGTGCAATACCCCCTCCATGTGGAATAGCAGGGAAGCAACTCTCCTGCATGGCACTAATCCTGCTGCCTGTTTGGTTTTAATTCATACTAGCAGGGTATTTCTGCAGAAGCTAAGAGGAGCATTCTTATAACAAAAGGACGGTATAGCCCTCCATCCATTGCTTTACAGGTGAGCATTTGTCCTTCCAATGTTGGAATAACAGTCTTTAGAGTGTCAAAGGGGTATAGAAAATCCATCTCCCCTTCCTTTTCTTAATTTCCATGAAATAGAAAGAATATGTACATCAGTAAATATTAAAGACTGTTCTAATATGAAATGCATCTGTTTAATAACCTCCTCCCCAAAAGAAGCAACCACTGGCTGTTCTGAAAAGATATGCTTAAAAGAACCACTGCCAGAACTTAGCCAAATGAGACAATCCCTTATGAAAGAAACATTAGTCTCTTTCACCACCAGCCAGCCAGCTTTGTTGAATAAGACCCAGCCTAAGATCCAGATATGTGACAGGTGGACGCCAAAGCATCAATCCACCAATTATGCATCTTGTGGTGGTGCCACAGCAGTTTCTCAAATTCCCAAATGTGCTCACTGATCCAGAAAGGTTCAGGACTCTGGCCTAGCTCAGTATTGACTCCTGTGACTTGTAATGGTTCTCCAAGGTTTCAGGTAAGAGGTGTTTCCCAGCTTAATCTGGATATGTCACACATACAACATGGTCAATTTGGGTCATGCTTCTGCCACTGAGAGATGGTGCTGTGGCACTGCCATGCATCACTGCATGAAAGTTTCTGTACTGGGAACTCTAGCGAATAGCTCAAAAAAATGTGTGTGGCAGATCAGAAGGAGAAGCGTTCAGAGGCCGGCAGTCAAACAAACAAATACATCTTGCAACTAAAATGTAACGCACACAGAAGTACCTAAAAAAATCCTCTGGCCACTGGCATCACCGCATTCCGCAAAGGAATCAGCATTGGGATGAAATATGAGGCAGGGGAACATGTAAGCCCACGAACAGCACAGTTGTCGGGAGTTCCACCTGTTACACAGCCATTGGATGCACCACAGCCCTGCCAGGAAACAAAGAAAGGGCCTGAGTTGCAAAGTAAGTTGATCGTGCCAGATGGGACAGACTTCCAAGCAGATGTGCATGGGACTGCACTGTATGGGCGAGAAAACGCACCCCTGGACCTCCTAGGTACCCATTTACCTGGAAGCAAGTCCCACTGAACTCCATGGAACACACTTCCAAGCCACACTTTCTACAGTGTAGTCTTGTTGGTCTATTGCGGCAAAAACAGCAAAGAGCTTGGCAGAATCCAAAAGACTCACAAATCTATTCTGGAACAAGTATTTCGGTATTATTCTGCTATGTTTTGGTTCTGTTCTAAGTCACCTTGAGCCTTTTGGTTTTTGAGAAAAGCATCTATTTATTATCATCAGTATTTTGACAACGCATCTTCATGATCGTCCTAACAATATAATTAAGTTTCTTCAGGTGCAATCTTGTACATGTTTAGAGGAAGAAAAACTCCTACAACTTCCAGAGTGCCCCAACCAACCATACTGGCTCAGGCACCCGCGTTTAGGCAAGAAAAAGGTACTACAATGGGCAGCCTTCCCCTAGATGGAGAAGGTTGCAAGTTGCAGACCCTTTGTTTTCTGTCTAAACCTGCACAGGATAGCGTGTTGAACTGCCCGTTGTCTGCATCACCCGTTAAACTGTCAGCTCCCTCACCTTTTAAAATTAAAGAAGAAAAAACCCAGCCCTGCATGGTCGACGTTAAATGCAATCCCGCGAGCGAAGCGCGCGCACAGACACATGTTTCACCCCTCCTTTTCCCCTTCCCCATCTCTCTCAAGGAAGCAAGCCCGGGTTTGAATTTCCCGCGCTGGCCCGTCCGCAGAGCGAGCGGCTGGACGGGCACCAGACACGCGCGAGGCACCGCGAGCTCCTCTTCCTGCTCCCGGGGAACGTTACGAGCGCGCGCTCTGCCCTCCCTCCCGCCCCTTTGGAACGCGAGCTTGCTACCTCGCGTTCCATCCATGGAACGTTCAGACCGCCGACTTCCGCCAAGCCACGTGGGCCCGAGGCCGGGCGCGCCCTTCTTGGATAACTTAGCCGAGCGATCCGAAAGCCCAGCGGGAAGAGGGGGCAGCGGCGGGGGGGGGGGGACAAAGCTCGCAGCTTCCCCATTCCGTAGGTGAAGTCTCCAGGGCTATCGCCTTCCCGGCCACACGCCCCGCCTCCACGCAGCCACTGGTAGACTTACCTCGTTCTTTGCCAATTCACCGCTCCGCCACTTCTGAGTCTAGCAAGTCTTCTCTCAGTAACCTCCCCCCACCCCCCAACACAACACAGGAGTCCTGATCCTTAGGAGCATGCGCGTCGAAGGTTCCCTCCCCGGCGCGGATATCATTGGCTAGGAAAAGAGGTGGAAGCAGATTCACTCCGGAGCGCCGCCTGCAGCTCAGAAGGAAAAGGAGGAGGAGGAGGAGCTCACTTTCCCCTCCCCCACACACTACAATAACGAGTAAGCGGGAGTGGGGGGCTTTCCCCCTTCCTTCCACTATCAACTGCTTCTTATATCATGCTGATGGAAGAGATCTGGATAACTTGCACATTTGGGGGAACGGGATGATCTTTCGGATGGCGTAATAAAAATAATATACCAATATGGCTTTGGGAATTTTCCTTAGGGTCAACACGGACACGTCTCCTTTTTAATGGACTTAACTAGTTAACCTGCCAGCAAATTTGGAAAACTCAACAGTGACCACAGGATTGGAAAAGGTCAATTTACATTCGGATCCCAAAGAAGGGCAATGCCAAAGAATGTTCGAACTACCGCACCATTGCACTCATTTCACATGCTAGCAAAGTGATGCTCAAAATCCTACAAGCTAGGCTCCAGCAGTATGTGGACCGAGAACTACCGGAAGTACAGGCAGGATTTCGAAGAAGAGGAACTAGAGATCAAATTGCCAACATACGCTGGATCATGGCGAAAGCTAGGGAGTTCCAGAAAAACATCTACTTCTGCTTCATTGACTACGCTAAAGCCTTTGATTGTGTGGATCACAACAAATTGTGGCAAGTTCGTAAAGAGATGGGAATACCTGACCATCTTATTTGTCTCTTGAGAAACCTATATGTGAGTCAAGAAGCAACAGTGAGAACTGGACACAGAACCACTGATAGGTTCAAAATTGAGAAAGGAGTTCGGCAAGGCTGTATACTGTCGCCCTGCCTATTTAACTTATATGCAGAGCACATCATGAGAAAGGCAGGGCTCGATGAATCACCAATTGGAATTAAGATTGCTGGGAGAAATAACAACAACCTCAGATATGCAGATGATACCACTCTCATGGCAGAAAGTGAAGAGGAACTAAAGCGCCTCTTGATGCGGGTGAAGGAGGAGAGCGCAAAAGTTGGCTTGAAACTCAACATTAAGAAAACTAAGATCATGGCATCTGGTCCTCTCACTTCCTGGCAAATAGATGGGGAAGAAATGGAGGTAGTGACAGATTTTATTTTCCTGGGCTCCAAGATCACCGCAGACAGGGACTGCAGCCAAGAAATTAAAAGACGCTTGCTCCTGGGGAGGAGAGCTATGGCAAATCTAGACAGCATACTAAAAAGCAGAGACATCACCTTGCCAACATAAGTGCGTATAGTCAAGGCTATGGTTTTCCCAGTTGCAATGTATGGCTGTGAAAGCTGGACCATAAGGAAGGCTGAGCGCAAAAGGATTGAGGCCTTTGAGTTGTGGTGCTGAAGAAGACTCCTGCGAGTCCCTTGGACCGCAAGGCGATCAAACCGGTCAGTCCTAGAGGAGATCAACCCTGACTGCTCTTTAGAAGGCCAGATAGTGAAGATGAAACTCAAATACTTTGGCCACCTAATGAGAAGGAAGGACTCCCTGGAGAAGAGTCTAATGCTGGGAACAATAGATGGCAAAAGAAGAAGGGGGCGGCAGAGGATGAGGTGGCTAGATGGGGTCACTGAAGCAGTCGGTGTGAGCTTAAGTGGACTCCGGGGGATGATGGAGGACAGGAAGACCTGGAGGAATGTTGTTCATGGGGTCGTGATGGGTCAGATGCGACTTCGCAACTAACAACAACAACAAAAGTTAACCTGCAAAGGAAGGGACCCCCCCACCCCCGGGCCCAGCTCTCAACGTCAGCAGCCCAGCAATAGGGTTTTATTCGTGCATTATTTTATATAACTTCCGTCATTGCTTCCTGGCATCCGATGCAGCAACCCCAGATCTAGCCCAGGAAATCGCCTTGTTGTTGTTAGTCGCAAAGTCGAGTCCGACCCATCTTACAAAGATCAGCTTTCCGGGTAGAAAAATCCCTGCAGTTGTGTCAAAGTGGTGCCCTCGTTGTCCATGGGATCGTGTAGAGTCGGACACGACTTTGCAGCTGAGCAACAACACCAATAACAGCCAATCTCAAGACTGCTTTATTCTAAGTATTCTTTCCCAGAACAAAGTTGTCTAAAGGGATGCGTTTGCAGCTTGCAATAAGAGCAGAGAAGAAACCCTCCTTCACTGCTCTTATCACCACCCCAAAGGAGTGACGACGCTTGTCAAGTGTTTTCTTGGAGAAGAATCTGGATTTCTGCCATCGGGTCTCCAGTTGTTGTCCTTCCTGCTTCATGCGTCAGAGCTTCTCTGCATGCCAGAGGACATGGACAGAGGAAGGGCAGAGGACACCCAGGAGCAATTGTGCCTAAGGCCCTGGTCAATGCCCGATTCTATTTTGTGACTATGGACCCAAGAGGATCACTGGAAAGCTAGCCAAAGAACCCCTAGGGCTGAATGGAAACCGTTTGGATTGACAAGCGTACAGAGGTAGAGCATTCTAATAGGTTCATCATTTCTACAGGGGCTGTGATCTTCGCCTCGGCCAGGTAATGATCTGACCAAGACCAAGTGCAGAAACCTGTCTTCAAAACCAGCTGTTCAGAGCAAATCGAGTGTGTGCCCAGCGGTATGTGTGGGTCCAAAGAACGGGGACAGGCCCATGGCAGGCTGCAGCACCAGGCAAACTGGACTCAAAAGCAACATTGAAGTCCCCCTGGATTAACCACCTGGGAGAAGCCAACGCCAACTCCTAGAGGGTTGGGCCAGAGATTCTGCTAGGCCACAAGGTGGTCTGTACACCAGCAAATTCCCCAGACTGTCTCTGGACGCCGACTTGATGTACTTCAGCTCCATCACAGAGTACCTGGCCAATGGCATCACAGCCACAGCGGCCCCTCACCCTTTCCTTTACCTGCTCAACACAATTGGCAGCTGGGAAGGTCTCTGCCCTTGGGATCAGTCTTCTCCCAGCCAGGTCAACCCCATCATCTCCACTCAATGATTGTGGTTTTATTACAGGGCAACCTTACATTACAAAGGGATTGTGGGTAGCTCAAGACTGCTCTCCAATTTACCCGTTGACAGAACAACCAGGCAAGGGTGTTATCAGACAATGTCTCTCCTCCTTCCAATGGTACATTCACCCGGCCAGTGCCCTGCCATTACCCTACAGTACCTGGTTGCACCTATGGAATGTGCTCCCCAGAGGTCCGCCTGGCGCCATCGTTGTTTTTTTGGCGCCAGGCCAAGACCTTTTTATTTAAATATTTTAATTGTTAATCGGTGTTTTATTTAATGGTTTTATATTATCTCCAAGAAACTCCAAATTTTTAATATTATTCTATGCTTTGTGAGCCACCTGAGGCTTCGGCGATGGGTGCGGCATAGAAATGTTATAAGCAACTCCTTCAAGAGCAACCGCTGGGGGCAAGGCCAGGCACTCCCCCTCTGCACCCATGGTTTTCTGGAGGCAGTGGAGGTGGTTGGGCAGGGGCAGCTGGCCAGAGGTGCTAAAGGGTCAGGAGTTTTCTTCCCCACCAGCCCTGGGCACCAGGCAGAATCTTCGCCCTGTCCAGCAGCAGGCCTGCCTGCGAGCCCAGGATGAAAGTTTAGGCTGGGTGCAGAGTATTTCCAGGCACTGAATTAGCAGCACATGTTTTCAAGCACTTTTGATTACATCAGGAGGGCAGCACCTCAAATGACCATGCAAGACGGCAGGGGAAAAGGCAACCCTATCAGCAGCAACTAGCCACTTACTCAGCAAACTGAATCCAACTTCCTTTCCTGGGTCTTCACCGCAAATCATACCAAGAGGGACCAAACCACTGGCTTTAGAATTAGGCTGACCTGCGGCGTCCCTGACCTCAGGGACCTACCTGCATCCCAAGGGCAGGCGCAGCACTGCACCTCCCACGTTTGGCCATTTTGGACGTCTGACCAAAGCCTTCTGGTGTGGGAGGAAAGGCCAGGACCAGCTAGGTTACTGCGGGGCTAGTCTCCATCCCTTCTCATGCCCCGAGCCCTAGTCCCCAAGGTCAAACTTCTGACCTCACACAGCCAGCACAATTATTTCTACACTAGGTAGAGACTTTGGAGGGTGCTCTGGAAGCACAAAACCTGCTAAAAGGTCAGAGCAAACCTCCAAAATTAGCTCAACCTCCCAACTGCTCTATTAGCCAATAGCAGCTTACTTTTAGATACCTGGTACTGTACACCTCTTTGAAGTACACCAGAGATTCTTGTACCTTAGTGAGACAACAGCACCGTGGTGTATGACTTTTGTACCCGATTCTCTAATGACAATTCCCAGGGCAGACAGAGACATAAGTCAACCATAAAGCAAACATTTAAATACATTTTTATTGGGATTTTTCATGCAATCTCTTAAATCTTAACACAATCGGGTATAGTCAAAGGCTGAAATCATATTTTGTTCCTTGCAACTTTCAAATGATTGAAAGTAGTCAAATCCTGCATAGTTTTGTTCCTATCTCAGGATGTGGTTTTTGCATTGCCTGCTAACCTGCTTGCTGTGCTGAAGAACTTTTGTTTAATGCATGTGCAAAGGCGCACACTACTAATGGCGCATCGCAGATCTCACGGCTGTTTCCATCCCTCTGGCTGCTGCTGTGAGACTTGCTCCATCAGAAAAAATATTCAAGATTACCATTCTAAAAAGGAGCTGGTAAAGACTTAATGTTCAGTCTTGCACTAATGTAGCTCTCTTTCATTAATGCCAGCAATTAGTTACATTCCTGCTAGAACCATTCATTCTGCACCTTCAGCTGTAACTTGGTTTTCCTCTGACCATCTTCCCAACGTCTCCATTTTTCTTTGAAGCGACCTGATAAAGAACAAAAATATAATCAGGATGTTTTGGTTCATTTTCCCCTCCATCTACAATCAACACAGACTAGCTTTCATTTGCGCCTCAGAGAAATAAGACACATGCATTCGCAAGAAGCAAGAACCTCATTTTACCAAGGTCAAACATTCAGGAGCTGTCCTAAATCAGATCAGCTTGCACACTGAGATGGAGGGAGGGAAGGGAGGGAGAGGATCTCAAAGCCAAGCCCCTGCCTGCACAGCTAGCATTTATGTTAGGAAAGCACAACATTAACACACTGGCAATGCAGTGAACATCTCCAATTTTAATACCCAGCTTCTTTCTAAGCGTGTGCGTTGTCAGAATGCTGCAACTCTTCTTAGCACAGCATCTATTATCTAATGCAATCCAGTTTTGCTTGAATGACTCAAGTCACGGTTTGAAAACTCAAGGAAGGAATACAAATCACAGCACTATGTTAATTTTCTTCAAACAATCTCAAAACAAAATTTTTCAACTATTTCTTTTCAAATATTTGCTGGGGGTGGGATCAAAAGAAACTGCACCCTAAAAGTGTGGGGAAAAGCAAACATTCGGAGTAATTTTCTCAGGGTGCAGTACTTCAATGCTTGCCCTACCATGAGGTGGAAGGGAGTGCTCCTTCTTTCGCCACTGTTCACCTGTTCTGTCCTTGTTGCCCCTCTGGCTGCTTGAGCTTTCGGGAAAGCACTTTGCAGGACTTAGTGAGAACTTTCCAGTGTAGATGAATGCCTAAAAGCAGAGGAAAGCATTAGCGATTCTAGTGATTCCTTTAAACAAAAAAACCTCAAAAAAACAAAAATCCAAAGCAAATAAAACATTAACTCTTCCAAAATTATATAACCTGACTGACCATGCAGTGTTCATGTTATTCCTCCAATAAAAATACCAAGGCTAAGAACACAGAGAGCAAGATAAGAGAGACTTTAATTCAATGTCACAATTCAAGTTCACAAAAATGTCTCCTGCATGGTTTATCTCCTCAGTCATTGTCCAAAGACTCAGAGAAGCAGTAGGAATATGCAGGCTGCAGACCACGAGGGGTCCGGCTCGCTCTCCAACGGCGTGGAAGGGGACTATACGTCACAGAGCCCAGAAGGCCTGCGCTCCCATATGCCACACGGACAGAGCTGAGAGAGAGCGACCTCTCCAGGTATCCCCGTTGGATGAGAGGACGCAGACCCGGTTGGGGAATGCTGGGAACTGCAGGACTATTCCTGCCGAACATGCATGCATAGGATTGCATCAGCAGATAGTCCAGCTGGACAGAAGAGGAAACCTGCAGATTGGAGGCCAGGAAACTGTTTTCTAAAATTAGCCTTCCTCAGCTGGTGCCCTTCAAGGGTGAACTGTTCAAGACACACACAAAAAAAAAACCATACAACACCACAGGGTGGAAGGACTGTGCCTCAATGCCCGGAGGTTCCAGAGTGGGCATATTCTATGTTTGAAACATTTTTAGCCTCAATACAAGACCAGAAGGCTTGCTTTCAATAAGGCCTCAAAGGAAAGAGCACAAACTGCTCTGAACAAAATAGAACATGCAAGGAAAATAGGGAAAGTACTCTCATAAATACCTTGAACTTCAGGAACATCACACGCTTCTTTCAGGGATATACCGCCACTCCAACCACACATGCCGCGGGGCTTTCAAAGCTACTGGAAGGCAAGCACAGCATCGCACGACAGATTAATACAACACTTCTCATACTGGAACTGCCCAGTGTGTTCCCAAGGTGGGCTGCATCCAGGGACCCTCTTTTTCCACGCTGGAAACATTGCACTATTGTTACGAGGCCTTTCCTTATGAGAGGCTGGTCCCCCGCCCACCTCCATGCCATGCTTCAATTCTATTCAAATATAGCAATTCAAACACTAGGCCTCACCTATATGAACAGTAAAAGGGGCAGAATGCTTGTTCTGGGTTAACTATTGGGGCAATGTTCTTGCATTCAGTACTTCAAGAAGGGGGAAATAGAGCTTGGAAGGCAGCTGGACATGCTTCCAAAGGTTTCACAAGTGCTGGATGGACAACCTTTTATGATTCCACCAGCACAAGGCAATATTTACAATAAGAAAGACTTGAGCAAAGACACAAAAATGTCTCCTGCATGGTTTATCTCCTCAGTCATTGTCCAAAGACTCAGAGAAGCAGTAGGAATATGCAGGCTGCAGACCACGAGGGGTCCAGCTCGCTCTCCAACGGCGTGGAAGGGGACTATACGTCACAGAGCCCAGAAGGCCTGCGCTCCCATACGCCACACGGACAGAGCTGAGAGAGAGCGACCTCTCCAGGTATCCCCGTTGGATGAGAGGACGCAGACCTGGTTGGGGAATGCTGGGAACTGTAGGCCTGTTTTCTGCTGAAACATGCATAAGGTTGCATCAACAGATATAGGCTTGCTGGACAAAATAAAAGATGAACCCCGCAGATTAGAGGCTAGGAAACTGCTGCCCCCAAACAGCTTTCCTCCACCTGGAGCCCTCCAAAGATGTTGACCTGAATTCCCAGGATTCTTCAATAAGCACAGCTGCTCAAGGCAGACAAAAACAAACAACACCACAAGGTGGAAGGAATGTTCAATACCTGGACAATTCCGAAGACAAGACATCTTCAAATGTGTTGACCTCTTCAACAGCATGAGGGCCTCAGTGCTTCCCAGCTGAAAGAACATAAGTGCCTATTAGGTTCCTATAATGCATCCAGCAAACAGCCTTCCCAGACGTCGTTCCCCTCCATGTTTTGGGCCACAACTCATGCTCCACCAGGAGATGCATGGCTTAGAATGATCTATTTTGGCTATAGCAAAACTTTTTGCAAAGTGCCCATGATATCCTGGTTAGCATACTAGCTAAAACTGAGTTAGATGGAGCAATGATCAGGTGGTCTACAGTTGGCTACAGAACTTGGCATTTAAAATGGGTAGAATTAAGTAAACCCTCTAAACATCTGATCCTCATGCATTGAATTTCTGCCCATCAGAAATCACACTAAAAAGGTTAAGTCCTGCAAAGAAAAGCCCAATCATCTAGATAAGAATGTCAGTATACTCTTACACGATTGCATTATATCTCACTTTTTCTTCCAAGGAAGCCTGGGCAGTTTACACAATCCGCCTCTCCAACTTTATCCTCCTTAAAACAACTCTGCGTGGCAAGTTAAGATGAAGTCCGTGACTGACCCAAAGTCGCCCAGTGCGTGGGGACTAGAACCTTAGTCTCTGAAATTCCAGCCAAACGTTCTAACCACTGCACAGGCTTTCATAACGGCTTACTTGAAATAGCCGTAAACCACCCAAACAGGCTGGGACGTCATCAAACGCATAACTCACTGCAACGAAAAGACGCCTCTAAGCATGCCTGCCCCATGCAACGTTGCTTTAAAAAATAAGCGAAATTAATTGAGCTAATAAAGCAAACGGGATTTAGACAGCAAACACTCTATTTGCTGCTTGGGCATGATGCACGGACTTCTGCTTCGGGATGAACCCCCCGCACCACGCTCTCCACTGCCTCCAAAACTAACCACCGCCCCCGAACGCAGCCACGCCAGCGAGCTCCACTTACCCTCCGCACCGCGCGCCAGAAAAGGACTTGGCGGGCAAGACAAGGGAATTTATACCACGCAGGTGCTGACGGGATATTGCGGCCGCGGGGCAGTCAAGGCGCATGCGCCAAATAATTTCTATGGAAGAGGGAGGAGTAAAAACCGTTCTACGTAGCCTTCGCTTCCGGTTCCATGCTGAGGGGCAAGTGTACGAACGAACGTAAGCGTAGGGATAACTCAGAAACGCATAGAAATGGCTAGTACTTTCCTACATTTGCTATGCATGAGTCATGATTATTTGAAAGCATAAGAATGAAGTCTCTATCTGCATTTTTTTCTTTCAATTTCTCGTTTATTCATATGCAGCCACCGCTTGTGCCCCGCACATGGAGGATGATGTTTGCCGCAATTGGGAGCCTAAAGGTTTAAGGTCAGGATGACTAAATCCTTCCTCTTGGTGGCGCACATGCGTAGAGGCGGGGAAGGAGAGCGGCACGAGAGCGGAGCCGGCAGGACGGGATTTCAAAACGAGAAGTGGTCAATCGGCACAAGAGCGCCATCTACTGCCCAAAGTGGCTGATAGCGGCTTCTCGTTCCTCTCCTCCCGTACGTTCAGTAGCGTCTCTAAGCAAGTTCTTCCTATACTTTTCACCACTGACAGCCAGTTGCAACCTCTCTTTTCCATTTCGCACCCTATGACCAAAATATTCCAGGTTTTTATTATTTCTTGATCTTGATACATTTTAATAGGTCTTTGTTGGCCCCCTTCTCAGGCCAGGAAATTCATATGAATCCTATAATAAATCCCCATTTCAAATGCTACTTTTTATGGTAGATAGTGTTCAAGTCTGAGATTTCATATCCTACATCAATAGTGCTCCTTGCACTTCATCAACTGCATGGAAATCATAGAATCATAGAATGCTAGAGTTGGAAGAGGCCCTGAAGGCCATCAAGTCTAACCCCCCTACTGGAGCGGGACTCCAGTGTACCCTGACTGGCTCAGCAAGCCTGCTAGCTGGGTTGTGAAACTGACTAGGTTAGCTCTTCTGATGAAAGGATGTTGTACATTTAACTAGAGCCCTGGTATCCTTAGGTAAAGTGAGATGTACAGCCCCGTCTGTAAGTCCCTTTACTCAGACCTCAAGCGGCAGGCCTCTTGTCTCATGCTGCAGGCACTCTTTCAAAGCAAGCTTGTGTGATTTTTTAAACATCGCATTACTTCATAAACTGCTTCATACACACAAGCACACACAAAACAGAGTGCTAAAGGATGCTGAAATTTCAGGAATTTTTGATTACAAGTGGTCCTTGTTAACTGGGTAGGAGAAATTTATTTTTAACAAAGTACAAATGAATGTCTGCTCAGATATGAGACATGAGAGATGCTCAAATATGAGACATGATCAGGAAGAGAGTTTCTGTATTTGATTTAGAAGATTCACATATGCCAAAAGTGGGTGGAAGTGGAGCCGAGTCCATGGCCCAAGCACCGTCCACTTCCTCCCATTTCCTGACAAGTCTATCTGCACCTTGAATTGTTATTCTTCAGCAAAAGCAAGCCCTTTTTCACCTGGAAAAGGATGCACAGAAGGAGCAAGTAACCAGCAGGTGTGTCAGTCAGGGAGGGAGGCAGAGGAATAGAGAGACTAAGAGCAAGTTCTTTTCTAAAAAAAATTTATTCCATAAAATCTTGTCAATAGGAAGACAGATATACAATGCAATGATTTCCTCTACAGAAATTTTATACACCATGAAAAAAACAGTTCAAATGGAGAGTGCACTGGCACCCACCCCTTGCCCACAATGACAGCGTCTCTCCCTGCACCTTTATAAGGAATTGCTACTGGAAGGCCGAAGCCGGACCCCCACCCCCCACCCCATGGAATACATCCTGCCTGAGACAAAGCCCAAGCACAAGGAAAGGCTGCATTAGGGAAAAGGCTCACGAAATGCCGTTAGGGCAGGGTGGAATGAGAGCAGGGAGACACAAAGGCAGTGGCTGAGTCTTTCATGCCTTCCTTCCCTGGACCCCCTGCTGAGACGGCCAGAAGCAAAGCTGGGCAGAGAAGAGAATGCCAGCAATGACATCCATCCTGCCTGCCTGCCTGCCTGCCAGCCTGCGCGGAAGGAACAGTGGGTAGAATTCAGATTATGCTAGATGCCAGTCCCTAGTAAAATCAGTGGCACTTATGTCACAAGGGGTGGCTAACCGCCGAGGCGTCTGCTGAAATGCCTCCTCTCACACAACCGTTCAAGATGCAAGAGCCCTGCATCTGGACACCCTTCTTGCCAGAAGCTGAAACGATGGGAAGGCCGCACAGGAGGCCCCTTTCTCAAATGCTGGATGTTGTGAAGTAGCATAGCATTCACTGGTGATGCTGCATTTACAGGTGTGACCTGTTGCGACACAGGTGACAGGCAGCCAGACCTGTGGTCACACTCAGAACTTCCTCTTTCAACGCATCTCATGCCTCCATTTCTATCGTCTCCTCCCTTCCTCTCACTCAAGGGTCACACACCACCCGTGACTGGTTATACTATTCTGAGCTGAGAAAGGGACGTCACAAATCTCATCTTCTTTTCCTTCTTTTTTTAAAAGTCAGGTTTAAGTCCTTTTCAAGCATATTTAATGTAAAACTTTCAGCAAGTTTTGCTACATGACTAAAAAAAGGCGAGTTCCACTCTAGTTTTAGAAATATTTGTGTTTTTTTAAAAAGAGGAAGCCATGATTAAAAAAATACAATATATTCCACACCACTGCTTCCTCAAGACAATTCATTTCAGGCTTTGCAGTTCCTGTTAAACAGGCTCTAAATATGCCCCGCGCGCGCACACACGTACACACAAAAAATGAGGTCTCTTAACTTTACGGCAAGTTTGGGGGGTTGTTGCTGTTCACTGTAAAACAAAATCAAAAAATGTTCTCCCTTCCCTAAAGATTCAGCATATGCCATTAAAGAACAGTTCAATTCCTCTGCAGGACAATAAAAAATTGGTCAGTAGTGATTCTGCATATTAAGTACATCAAAAAGACAAACAAAATAGAAAGGCTTCTGTAATGTGTCAGTTTCCTACTAGGAGAGTAAATGCTTATGTTTCCTCTGTGCAAACAGACAGACGCTCACACACAGAGACATGAACTTCCTGCTCACTGGCTCCAAAGCCTGCTCTCACAGAACCTTTCTTCCCTGAAGCAGGGATATTAAACAGATCCAAACATACTATTTACAAAGAGCAGGCAGAAATGGGCCATTATTCATCTAGGTGCTGGAGCTGCCCACAGCGAGGATGAGCCAGGTGAGCTGTATACAGGCAAGCTGGGGTATTGCTCTGCCATCTGAGGTATTGTGCTGTCTGTCTTATCCCCGTTCGGATCTGATGGCACTCCAGACAAACGCTTTCCAATGAAATGCTACTTTTCCACAAGGTTCGTCCCTGTGCTTTTCCACTCCTTGGAGAAGGAAGTCATTTCCTGGATATGTTATGAAGGCAAAATCTTAGGCGAGCCTCAAGCTTCCTCTTCAGCACAGGAGAAGGAAATGGCAGATATGGCAAATCCTCTCCACCTCAGGCATGTTGATTTTGTTTAGAAGAATTCACGGACGATGATACCTGCGAGAGAAATCGAGGAAATCACATTGTTCTCGGAGCACAGCCATGGGGTCGGGTACCTCTTTTTCTCTTTATTAGAAGTATTTATACAGCTTTTTCTGCTCCGTCAGGGACCTCAAAGTAATATACAGTAAATCCCCCCCTCAAAAAAAATCTCCCCTCAACATAGGGAGAGATCATTCTGCAAACAGCAGAATGGCAAAGTAATTTTAAAAGCCAAAGGCCTGGCAAAACATCAGCTGCCACTAGCTAGAACGCTCAACCCACAGGCCATGAGTCAAGGGTAGAAATACATATTGGATTCGGAAGGTCCCTGGTGCAACTCTGTTTTCTATTCCGTTCCTAATTATGCCTAGCATGGAGTTTGCCTTCTTCACAGCAGCTAAGAAAGTATCGCTGGGCTGATACTTTCGCCAAGCTGTCCAACACTCCTCATCCGCGGCTGCGAAGTCTGACAGTAAGAATTCATTTGGGCTCTCTGGGAACATACCGTGTGAACCGCTTGCTCTCTTCGTGGACTTCCATCTCAGAGCTTTTGAACTCGTTCAGCTCCTTCCGGATGGCGGCCTGTAGGGAAGGAGCAGAGAAATCCTGTCAGCAAAACCCACCAGGCTGGCCCCCCGCCCCAAGCACACCCAGTCCCCAGGCCTGGGCAGTGCTGCCAAGCTCTCGGGTCCCTGATGCCGCCCTGCTCCAGGCACATCTCTGCCGCACTGCCCCTGTTCACCTCCTTCGGAACCACCCTCTTCGGCCATCATGCAGCATCTCCTCTTTGGGCTCTCTGATCGGTCGCCAGAAGCAAGCAAGCAAGCAAGCAAGCAAGCAAGCAAGCAAGCAAGCAAGCAAGCAAGGAGTCTGGGCTGGTGTTTAGAAGGGCCCCTCGGTGCAGGAGGGGAAGCAGCTGGATGTGTGCCCAGCTTCATGACTCACTGTGGGTCGGGGAGAATTTCGGTCTGATCTACTCATCCAGCTCTGTGAATTTGGGAGATAAGTCTGTATCTCTGCTAGGTGACATTCAGGGTTTTTGCAGGTGTTACAGGATTTGGATGCCCTTGGTCAGCTGAGCAGGTTTCAAGCAAGCAGACTTGGTGGTTGACTGGATGGCTGTATCAGTATCAATGGGAGGCACTGCAGGAGCCTTGATATGCAGCAAGGGGGAAGGGGGGGCAGAGAACTGCTCCTCACAATTCAGGCAATGATGAGGAGCAAGAGAAAAGGCCCCTTTGAACTTCTCTCTCAAAGCACACACACGGTGCTCCTCAGTGTATGATTTGTATTGTGCAAAGTACAAGAAGCACCGAGTCCCACATGGGGAAGCTTCCAACTAAACCTGTCTGGTGCCCTTCAGATCTGCTGGATCGCCAGGAAGTTGGGAGTGGCCACCCAACATGTCTGGAGCACTGGGGAAAGCTGATCCAGAATCTGACGAAGGGAAGGGCGACAGAGGCTGCTGCGGGCAGGTGTGTTTCCTTCAGTCACACCTGCTTGGGCTGTTGTTACATTAGCGATGAAGGCAGTCTTCCCCAATATAGTGCCCACCAGATGTTCCGGACTTCACTTCCCAGGATTGCTGACACTGCTCGTGCTGTCTCAGACTGATGAGAGCTGTAGTCCAAGACCTATAGGCAAAGGCTACACTATGGACCCACAGGGTGGCAAGTGAGTCTTAAAGGATGTGGGACAGGAAGCTCCAGGCATAAGGGGCAGCAAGGAAGAAAAGGTGTGAGGAGTTGGAGGGAGCAGGAAACCTTCAGATGCTGGTGCAGCAAGAGGCAGAGGCAGGCTTGCGCTGGGGCAGGATCACAGGAGGATAAGCCACGCTGCAAGCCAATTCCTCCCACCTTGTCAGCAGGAGTTAATTTTGTCCACGGCTTGTCGGCTCGTCTGTCGTAGTCCTGAGCATCTGTCACCTCCACATACTCATTAAACCTCAGGATCTTTCTTGCTTGCAGTTCAGCCACAGTAGGCCTTTGACTAAGCTGAAAGGCAACGAGAAAGAGAGAGTCTGTCTTGAGCAGCCGCTCATGTGCTCTGTTAAGCAAGGCAAACACTTCTTCCTCCACTATGATGTCACATGCCCAGTGCAGCGACATAGGACGGTGCAACCTATTCTCGCATAACGCCGGTCCTCTACCAGCTGCACTGGCTCCCGATTGAAGTCTGTGCCCCATTTAAGGTGCTGGTATTGACCTGTAAAGCCCTGAATGGCTTGGGACCAGGATACCTGAAGGAACATCTTTTTCCCTATACGCCCTCCCACCCCCTAATATATTTTTTTTCTTTTCTAACATTTTGTATTGTTAAACTGTCCCAAGACTTCGATAATGGGACAGTCTACAAAAGTTTTAAATAAATAAATACATCCATAGTCCCCAAGCTGATGTACGAGACTGTAACATCCAAAATCCCCAGCCAACTGGGAGATTATGGGAGTGGTTGTCCAACACATCCTTTGCAGGCTGGGAAAGGCTGCTGTACACGTTGCACTGGGCATACACTACACAAAGCCCTTTTCAAGTGCTCAGGATATACCAAGTCAGTCGTGACAACATGCATCTCTCTGTGTACTCCACCCTGCTTTCCAGCTAGGACTTTGTGAAGAGCACTGCACACGCTGCTGAACAGAGCCACACCAAATACCAAAGCGGTTGCCACCATATCCATGGACGGAACACCAGAACAGCCCTTACAGCATCCCACCCGCATAGCACATGCCTCAATGGGTCCCTCCCACGAAGAGCTCAAGTTCAGAACAAAATGCTCAGTATTTCCAGTACCTTTCTGGTGAGCCTTCGTTTAATTTCCCGCTTTTCAGCCTGCCGGTCGGCCTCATTTTTGGCTGCCAAGAAGAAAAAGAAAAACGGTTTAGTGCTTACAATGCCTGCTTACTCTCAAAAGAGTTGACAGTGGATAAATGAACGAGTCATTTACTAGGATACAGCTTATTAATGCGACACACATTTAGACACACGTTGATTGAACTGTCTTTTGGGAAGGATTATTAGGAATTGGAGGCAATATTGTACAAATAAAATACAATGCAGAACAATTACAGCCAGAAAGTACAATGTTAAAATACACTATAAAGGTGCAAGACTACAGTACAGAAGAAAAATCCAGACTAAAACCTAGCACAGCACAAACAGTTAAATTGCTGCAAAAGATTTAACAAAGCAGAGCCAGCTGGAGCCGGGGGTCAGACTAGATGGCCTGGGAGGCCCCTTCTGACTCGCTCTGTTTCTATGTTTCTATACTAGAAAGATGAGAATTCTCAGAAAAATAAAGTCTTCACCTGCCACCAGAAAGAGTACAATGTAGGTGCCAGGCAAGCTTCTCTGGGAAGCTTGTTCCACCACAAGGGTCCTTGCTCCTAGCCACCAACTTCGCTTCCTTCAGCAGGGGGTCCCAGGGAAGGGCTGCTGAGAATGATCTTGGGGTCTTCTGCATAAGAAGGAAGAACCTCTCCAGAAGCCATTTCGTGGTCTGAATGGCAATGCCACACTTCGAATCAGGCCCGAGCATGGCAGCCAGGGCAGAAGGCAGAGAACTGGCCTCATTCGATCCCACTGGGCAGTCCCTGTTTGCAGTGCTGCTGCCCCTGCTTTGGACCGCCCGGGGGTCCAGGACCATTTTCAAAGCCGGTAGCACATTGCGGTAATCCTGCCAAGAGGCCACCGCACATGGATAACCTTAGCTAGGCTAGTCCTGTCTGGATAGGGATGGAGTTGTTATATCGGCCTAAGCCAATAAAAGGTTTTCTGTGCCACTGGGGCCTCTAATGGCAGGGTTGGCTCCAGGAGGACCTCGATCCTCTAGGCCAGGTTGAATACCACTCTTCCAGGCAGGTGACTCGCCACTAACGATCCCGCTGCCTATACTGAGCTTCAGTGTATTGGCCCTGCTTCAATCCATTGCTGTGTGCAGGTACTGATTCAAAACAGCTACTGCCAATCCAGCCTGGGTGACAAGAGGAGACACAGCTGGCTGCCATCTGTGCACTGATGAGGCCTCAGCCTACCCCTCAGGATAACTTCCCCTGTGGATTTGTATGGCTGCTGAAGGGCGTGGGGGAGCAAGATCCTTGCGGAATCCCAGAGCAAGGCTTCCAAGACACAGAAGCAAACCCCCTCAGCACCATCTTCTGGAATCCAGGCAGGAGAGGATCCAGTGTAGTGCAACACCACCAGCTCCCGGCCCAGGCAACGCCTCCAGAAGGACACCACGGGTGACGGTACTGAAAGCCACTGAGAAGCCCAACAGCAGCACCGGGGCCTCTTATCCCGCTCTTGGCCAAGGTCACCTCGCAAGGGGACTAAGGCAGATCCCATTCCAAAGCCAGGCTGGAAGCCCAATTGCAAAGGGTCTCGATGGTCCATTTCATTGCATTGTCTGAAGTTGACTGGTTCGGGCAGAAGGGAAGGTGGGCTTCTGGTCTATACTTGTTACCATCAACTGGGCCCAGGTTAAATTTTTCCAGGCTTGGCCCAATGAGGCTGCTACTCCCACTCCTGGTTTACACCCCAGCCAGATAACCCCTCCTTATTAGAAGTAGAAAGTCATGACATGCAAGCAGAAGCAGCCAGGGGAAAAACAAGAATCCTTCCACCGCATACTGCAACTCTTAGACATAGCTGTTCCTTTGACTCACCAGCCTGATTCTGAGGCTTACCTTGTGGTCAAAACTAAACAACTCCAAAACAAGGAGGACTGCTTTCCTGCAAAGAAGCGACATATCTTTCCTCTGCCTGCTGCCATTCTCTCGGAAGCAGAAGAAAAACTTTGTTTGGAGGTGCAGTCCCTCCCCCGCACAGCAGAAGTGTTTAAACGCTGTCCTCTGACTCCTCCCAGCAAAGGATAAAGCCTGGGCTATTGGGTGTCAGAAAGATGAACTCAATAAATAAAGATGCTTCTGCCGCCGCAGTGGCAAAGCCTGTTCATTCGCCTCAATCCAGATTACCTGCTGCAGCTCCCTGGGAATTTAAATGAAACTTCCCATGCGAATGACAGATAGGATGGCAGGAATGCTGCGCAGCAGGTACGGCAAGTGGAGCTTCTGTTCTGGGAGCAAAGCAAATGCTTTGCAGCTAGAACAGGATGATCAAACAGGTGTGGGCCAGCCTTCCCCAAGCCGGTGCCTTCCACATGCACTGGACTACATTCCCAACCTTCCCAGTCAATACAGGCGCTGGAGTCAAGAACATCTGAAGGACACGAGGCTGGGGAAGGCTGGTGTTGGCGGTTTAGCATATACATGTTCACGGAGCTGCACAGGGCTGTGACTCACGCTGAAGTATATTCCTTTGCTCCAGTTCTTCCGCTGTTGGCCTCTGACTTAATCGCCTAATTGAAAAGAAAGAGGAAAACATGTCACTTTTAGGATGCAGGGAAAGTCACAGCTTTCTCCATTCTTCACACCAAACAAGTCTCAAGGTAGTAGTCATGTAATGCATGTAGGGTCATCTCCAAATGGTTTTTCCTTTTTAAGGGAGCCAGGCAGTGCCCCACTGTGTCCAATGCTTGCAACTCAGATGGGCAGGGCCCTTACGCCTGCTGTGCATATAAGGCCATCCAGGACCAAAGCAAGTTAAATGGTTGCACTTAGCGCCCACGTTTCCCTGGGATATTTCTCAGACAATACAATCCCAATTTTCTCCTGCCGCCCTTACCTGATCAGTGTTGTCCCTATCTGTTGCCGGATTTCATTCCATTCTTCCTTGCTCTTCCGAGGAAACATGCTCTCTTCCGGTAACTCCGGCCGGGGAGCAATGTTGCCCAGCTTCATGGCAAGAGTATCTTTCCTCTTGACTTTATTGGCTAGTGCAGCTTTGGAAAGAAAGAACGCGCGGACGTTACTAAACATGCTACCTCTCCACCAGCTCTTCCCCACAGCTTCAGATCACATGGATGGCAAACATCTACCGAGTGTTACGGCAGAAGGCAGGAGGAATGTGCCTCAGCGGTGGAGGTATCAAGCCTCGTTCAGCCCCAGGGCAGAATCCAGTTTCAGGGATGTTGGTAGTGACAGCATTCCAGAGCTAGGTGGGGCCAACAGCAACATGGGATGCAGCCAAAATACCAAAAGTGCCATCATGGGTTAGCTGAACAAGCTCCCACTGCCGGCAACGGAGCCTTAGGAGAGGCATTTCCGGATTTGTGGAATGGGGGAAAAACTGCACAACATTGGTAAGCCACTGGCAGTCAGAGGAAAGCGGGGCAAACCAAATGGGGAACCCTGAAGGGCCAGTCTGGGACCCCGAGTGAGGTGGGTGTGGCCCACAAGTTAGTGGTTCTCCAGCCCTGATGTACTGAGAAAGCTTGCCCGGGATAGGAGGAGACTTACTGTTATGGCTTTCGTCTTCATCATCCTCCTCTTCCTCCTCCCTGTACAGAATGGGTCCCTCAGAGTCTGAGTCACTTGGTCCCTCCTCTTCATCCTGCACAGTCTGCAGGATGAGGCTGGGAATGATCGTAGTGCTGGGGGCCTCTCCAGTGTAAACATGGGGATAGGAATGATGCACATCTCCTTGGCCATCCTCTTCCTCTTCATCATCGTCTGGACTAACAAGAAGGTATACAGTTATTTATTTTTTAATTGGGTTAAGGGTGCAATTCTGTGCCTGCTTGGACAGGAAGAAGGGGGCGTGGGGCCATGCTGGGAGCGGTAGGCCATTTTTAGCAAAAAAGGCATAGGATCGTACCCTTAACCGCCCTTCATTTGTAGAGGGAAGGATTCGTAAGGAGCTCTCCTGGGGAACAATGCTGATCAGCAGAGCTGTCCAGAGCTGTTTTGCAATGGGCGCCGAACAAGCGGATGAACTGACAGCAGACACAGAAGTCAGCAGTTTGAAACTGAAGCCTTCAGGTTCTCAGCTGGCAAGCAACACAGTTCTAGGTGGAATCTCAGTGCAGTGGGAGGAGCCGGAGCGGAAGCAGGATCTCCATTTCCCTGTTTCCCAACCCTACACCATGGCTAGCAAAAGCAGAGCGATGCAAACCGGGGGAAAGCAAATGTGGGGCCGTTGATCCTCCTTCGGTCCAAGGAGTCAGTTCCGATGAAAAGCTCTTGGGAAGGGAGTTAGGGTTCGGCAGAAGGATTTGGGGACAGAAGTAGCAGCACATTTTAGTTCACAGCTCTTAACTAAGGCTTAAAATAAGTGCTCCAACCTTTAAGAATGCGGGGGCAAGGACTGCATAAAATCACCAAGGAATCATGCAATGATTGTGGGTTGGGGAAAAGAGAGGAGCCACCTGGCGACCCCTGGGAGGCCAAATTGGGCCCCGGGTGGGCTAGACTTAATCCCTGAGCCTGTGGTTCTTGCACTCCTGTTTTAAAGGTTGCCAAGCTCCATTTTCAGGGTTGAGAAAGCCGATTTTTACTAAGTAGTAAAATACACCATAGCTGATGAACTCCTTAACACCAGCCCTTCATTCAGTGTATGAAACTCCTTGGGAGACTAAATACTCAAGAAACATGGTCAGCAAAGAGTCATTTTCCTGTACAATTCCCAAGAAATCCAGGTGGTGCATTAGGACTTCCGCTGTGCACATGTGAGCAACAGAAGAAGAATCAGCCAGGATTTTTGCACAGGTCAGCAGCTCAGTACCTTCACCAGGCTTCCCCAAGTTTAACTTTCGAAAGAGAGAGCGCCAGCTAAAATATGCTAGTACCAGAAAAGAAACTGAGCCAACCTGCACGCAGGTCACCACCAACAACGTCCCGCAAAGGAACTCACACTTTCAGCAGCTCAATGGTAACCGGCAGCGACCGTGTGCGGCCTAGCGCCCCGTTCTCTTCGTAGGAGGCATCACTCTCAAAGAGCAGCGAGTGGGCCCTGTGCGAGCCGTCAGCCGGCGGGGTGACCGGCAGGGGGCTCGTCAGCGCCTGCTGGATGCGGATGTGCAGGGGGAGCTGGGGGAGCCGGAGCGGCCCCTGCTCGGCCATCCTCCGGGCTGCGTCCGGCAGGGGAAGTCCTTCATGTTGAGCTTCCATCCGCAGCTCTGTGGGAAGAGGTGCCTGCATCCCTTGGATGGAGGTAGGCAGCAGGCCGTGGGGGGGCTCTGGAGCCACGTGGCAGAGCGGAGGGGGCGAAGAGGAGGGTGGCGGGTGCGATGGCATCACGTGCACCGGGACTGAGGACGGGTAGGATGACGACATGATCTTGTCCACGGGTGACTTGGGAGTCGTGGCCGATTCGAGGGATGAAGGCGCATTTAATGGGATACCTCTTTTAGGAGGCAAAGGCGGAGAGGGCTTTGACAGAGCCGTACCGCTGTTGATAGCTTGAGACAATTCAGCTGGAAGGCAAAGACAGACAGACAAAGTGCGGTTACATATTGTTAGAATGCTCATCTACGAAAAGGAAGCGGAGGGCTGCCAGTTCTAGTGCCTGGAGAAAGGAAAGGTCTGAGCAAACAGGGCCTCAGAGTGGGCTCCCTCGGTTGCTGGGGTGCTTGTGGCAGGCCCTGCAGTCGCGAAGGAAGATGCCAGGGCCTCCAAGGAGGTGGTGCATTCGGCTGGCTGTGGGCTGCGCCCCATGGAGGTCCCTGCTCCACCGTCTGGCCTTCAGGCAGTCGGCCCGTGTTTTCTCCTCCGCTTGGTGAAAGCCTGGCCATAGCGGCAGGTCTCCACCACAGGGCCCTCCCGCAAGCAGAAGGAACAAAGAGAGTGGCCACCAGCTGCCACAGCTGCAACAATTCCTAAGGAGAGCTTTGAGCGCGATCATGGGGCAGGAAAGCTGGAGATGGGGAGCAAACAGGTAAGGACAAAGAGGAGACAGCAGATACATTTTTGAAGGATTCCTTTCAGGGATGAGGAAATTAGACAAACCTGGGAAAGGGAAGAGAACAGAGATTCTTCAGCAGGGGCTAGGCGAAAATGGAGGAAAGCAATCAGAGGAAAGCGGGTAACTGCAGAGGGCAGAGGAGGAACTTCCTGGTGCACCTACAATGGTGGTAAAGAACTACTAAGGAGCAGACGGGAACCCTCCATGCCAGGGCAGGCCAGAGGAGGGGTTCCCACCAAGCAAAATCTTAGCCATGGAATCTTCCCAAACAGGCTCCTTGCATGTGCACAGCTCATGTGTGTGATGCACAGAGACCATAGAGAAGGACATCCAGACCCCTCCAGATCATGCGCAGAAACAGGCCAGAGGGCCGGCACAGTCCAAAGGACAGAAGCAGATTGTTAGAAGTTTAAAAAATTCCTGCCCAACTTCTACCTAATGACTTTGCTTGGCTCCATGTTTTTTAGCTGTCGCTATTTTAACTGTTCCTTTACTGGCTTCATTTTCTGACATATTGTAGGTATTAATTCAGCTTGTGAAGATTTTACCCCAAAAGAGGGGTGAGTCACGTGGGGTGAGTCACAACTCCCATCAGCTCCAGCTACTATGGCTAAGAGTGAAGGACAGTGGGAGTCATATGGATTTGGATTTGAGTTCAAACACCTGATACCATGAAATAACCCCGTGGTATCACATCTCCTGCACCTCAGTTCCCTTCCTCATACAACTTGGCAAAAACCTCCATGAAAAGGGGCATTTTCAGGTTGCACTCAGCACGGGATTTCCGCCCATTATCCCACAAGAGAGATACCTGCGTAATCACAACACAATCATCAGAATCTAAGACGAGCCCTGTTGGATCAGGCCAGGGGCCCATCTGGTCCAGCATCCTCTTCACCCAGTGCCCAGCTGGCTTCCCACAAGAACCCGCAAGCAGGAGATGAGAGAATAAGTGCCAAGGCAGTGACAGCGGAACTTTCTAGTTCAGCACAGATGTCAGACAAGCATCTCGGCATCCGCCACAGGTTTCTTCCTGCTCCTCTCACTTTCTATCTTCATACAGTCTTGCAAACGTTTCTATTATCTTATCCTTTCTACCAGTGCTTCTTGTTGGACATTAAATACAAGTACGGGGAAGGCATGGATGGGATTCATTCTCAGGCTGTGCAGGATCAGTTCTTCTGGCTCTCTTGTGGGCCAAACGTCAACAAAAAGCAGTTTTGCAGCCAGAGCGATGCAGCTCAAACAAGATTCTAGCTTCCATTGGTCAGTTTCTGTAGGCGCCAAGAACCCGACACTTCAGTCAAGATCTGGTATTGGAGCACTGATAGCAAAGTGTCAAGAAAGCAATCAATGCTCAGAACCACAAACCGGAGTGGTTTGGTCCTCTGCCAAGCAACTCGCGTTCACCACCCAGTCCAATCCTCCATTCTTCATTTTATGGAGACAGAACCTGAGATAGCCTTTTAGTGGTGTCCCACATTCATGGACCGCCCTTCCCTAGACGAAACAAATGGTCCGATGGCTTTATATATGAGAGCCAGTGTGGTGCAGTGGTGAAGAGCATGGGACTGGGACTGGGACTCAGACGATCTGGGTTCGAGTCCCCGCTCAGCCATGGAGCCCACTGGGTCTCAGACTCTCAGCCCAACCTACCTCACAGGGTTGTTGTTGTGGGGATAAGATGGAGGAGGAGAATGAGCCCTTTGTAGGAGAAAGGCAGGATATAAATCGAAAAATAAATAAATATATTATGTGTGTTGAGCAAGGTTTTTTTCCCCATACAGCACCTTGTGGGAGCAATCTGGCTTGAAAGGCAGTATTTAAATCCCTTCATAAGATCAGCCAATATAAACATGACTCTTGACGTATTAATCTGTTTGGATCACTCCAGTTTTATTTTAACACCATTCCTCCCTGTAAAACACACACACACACACCCTTTCTCTCTCTATCCTGGCTGCTATCTTCTCAGAGTCTTTCTCGCTCCTTCAGATTTCTGTCCTCCACCCCAGATGTGATCATCCATAAGGTCCTGCAAATTTGACAGAGCAGAACTCGCGGCTGTCGTTGCCTCCTTTGTTCAGAAACACACACACACTAGACCTTGCAATGTGCATTCTGAGGGCGATTGCAAGATCTGCCTCACACTCCCACTGCACATTCTTAGCAGGTTAGCAAGACCCAGTTACGTTTTACTCCCTTCTCCCCACACCCTCGGACTACAAGTGTCACGCCAGGCTCTTCCCTACGCATTGCCAGGGCCACGAGTGCCACAGGCAACTCTTCCTACGGTCTGTTTCCATTTCCTTTCCCCCTCGAGTGTCCCATTTTCAAGTAGACCAGGTGAGCAGCTTCTTTCGTACTGCTGTTGAAGTGAGATAAGAGACAGCCTGGCCAAGCTTCTCACCTGGTAGCTGAGATAGAAAGAAAACCCTTAACAGGATGGAAAGTGAAAGTTTTCAGATGTGCTACATCTGAAAAAGATGCACAAGATCACACACATTTTGAAAAAGGCAGGAGAGAGGCCCTCACATGGAGCTGGGGCAGAACAAGCTGAATGGTGCAAAACTTGAGCAAGATCAGCCTTGAGAGACCCAGACATCTTTTCCCTGAACCTCTTCTTCAAATTATTAAGCTCAGGAGAATGTGGTTAAAGAGACGTCACCGCAGCTCAGTCAAATCTAACTGGCCATCTGAAGAGTCTGCCTTTTCATGTAATGAAAAGTGGGCCAGGGAGGGGGTGGCTATAAACTGAAAACAAAGATCACACAGTACCCAAAATCAGGGACAATTGCTTTACATGCCACATCTTCTGAGTGTACTTAAAGCATCTTGTGCTACACTTAAAAATGGAATGAGTGAGCATAACAAACGAGTATTTGCACATCTGTATCATACTCAAATACGAAATTAGACCACAGCTCCCAATTGAGTGTGTCCTCATTAGCTAAAATAGGTTTGCTGTTATACCATGTAGCAACTGTGTTTACATATACCAGTTGTTAAGAGCACAAAATATTCTTCATTGACAAAACAATTAACAGTGTAATCATATTTTCCAATGCTATTATTGTTGCTACTGTCGCTTCATTTCTACACTTCCAGCAGCCAAAGCTCTCTGGATGGTTCACCAAGGAGATTTAAATTAGTGCGATCTTCAAAATAGGGATATGTTGCTTAATGGAAAATGTAGTTTCACTTCCAAATCACACGTGCACACCTGATAAAGCAGGATGGGCTTACATTTTCTAATTTGGCTATTATATTAAGTTTGATGTAACTGAGGAAGTAATTATTATGAGGTCACAGTATAATTTTATAAGCTGATTAAAATTATTACAGAGGCACAAAGCAAGACACAAGTTAAGCACTAGGATTCTCATTCTTTGTCCAACTGACTATCAGTACTAGAAACTCAAATTGTACTTGGCCAGCAAGCCAAATGACACTCTTAGCTTTAACATTTTGCAAGGCGAAAACCTGCTTCTTGCAATTAATGACCGTGCCCGCCATGTACCTTGCAACATGAAAGTGAGACACATTTTTCTTTGGGGGACAAAGAGGAGGTCTGTGGCCAAACACAGATCTTTGCATTGTGACATGTCCAAGGAGTGGGAAAAACCTTGCAAGAAGATTGCTCCTTCTAGAACCCGTTCACTGGAATGTGTCACTATGGCTGGGATCCTATGCAAGTTAGGCAAAAACAAAAAGCCTACAACTCACAGTGTACCACAATGAGTTGGGCTTTTTTCTGCATAAACTTGCATATTATTTCACCTTAATATATTTAAGAGACCTACACTGGGCAACAATCCAAGAGAATTCAGCTAAGAAACTTGGCACTTGAAATGTTTTCACATGTCATGTTAGGAACACACTAGCAGGGTGTGTGTGTGTGTGTGTGACAGAATGTAATTACTGTAACAGAATCTATAGCACACCAAAAACTAAGTTTGCATTGATCCAAAATGTCCTCAAATGGTACGCGGAATGTATTCACTGATGTACTTTTTCGATGTGCTGAAGCCCATTACCCTACAATACTCTGTCATGCCCACAGAGCTGGGGATCACTTTGTTTCTAATAACAGCAGAAGCAGATGGGCAGATGCTTATAAATTAGCAGAACTGATGCACATCAACTAGTGGAAACTAAGTGGAAACTTGATCAAGCCATTTTTTGATCATTTGTGAACATTCTTTCCAATCCACCTCAATTAAAGAAAGAATCAAAGCCGTGATGTATATACAAATAAGAGCTACTTACCTATTAAGGGATTGCTATTCCTAGTCACCGGCTTGGGGGGAGGGACAGGGGGTTGCTTGGCAGACGTCACATTGGTAGCGTTCAGGTTAGCAGTAGTGTGAGCATTTGAGAGAGCCGAGGGCACAGTCCTAGGGGCTGGGGAGGGGGCAGTGGCCCCCTTTGATGCGCTACTGGTGGCTGCAGCTGTGGAGGAAGGCACAGTCCTTGCAGCACTGCTGGCAGGGACACTGTCCCTTGCCTGCATGTCACTCGTCTCCTGAGAAGAGGATGACAAAGGCCGTTTTGGAGGAAGCAAAGGCTGCTTTGGAGCATGAGACTCCCCTTCCGAATTGGGATGGCTGCTTGATGTCCCTGTGAACAAGCATGGAAAGAAAACAGCATTATGGACATGCTTCAAAAAGGCTATCACCTATGAGAAGCAGCTTCAACCAGGTCAAGGGTGGACAAGACGCCAAATGTGGATGGCCCACCCAGCCTTCTTCACAGCCCCTCCTGCCAGCCCCCCACCCCCGAGTTGAACTTGGTGGCGCAGAAACAGCACCCAAAGAGTACATTTTCCTAAGGAAAAACGTTGCGCTTTGCCACACCACCAAATTTTGCTGGCATGGCAGTGATCTCACAGCAATTGTGGCGACGGGATGCAACCACCGGTAAATTCTAAGAATGGGGAACTGGTTCCTGGAACCCCAGAAGTTGTCCACACATGCACGAAATTATTGCATCATTAAGTGAGCCGAATATTTTTGAAAGTACTTTCCTGTGTCCCTTTTTGTGTGTATCAGATCCTGGGAATGGACATACAGGCAGTGGGAGGAGACACCAGGGACCAGGAGCTCCCAGACACAGACCAGTTCCCTCCCTCTAATCGGAACCCATGGCAAGGCAGCAGCAGAGGCCCAATTAGATGAGCAGGGTGTAGAAAGCAGGCAGGGCTGTCTTCAGAGAGCCACTTCTGCAGGCTCAGGCACATTCATAAGGAGTGTCTGTGGAACTTATCACTAGATTGAGTTCAATAACCCACTCTGTGCATGCTCAGAGGTTTGGTCTGGGTTACTTGTACTAGTTTGTAAGGAAAATGGGCTGTGGCTGGCCTTTGTTTGAAGGAGGAACCTTGGCTCCCAACAGAGGGTATGTGTGTATGTTTATCGTTGCATCTGAAGTAGCTACAAAGCAGCTATGCAAGCAATCTAAATGTAGTCCTTTTGACTCTGGGTAAGCAGTCCAACTGCCGTCTTTTCCAGGGGAAAATTCCACCCAAATTCAGGGGCAGCAGGGCTGGCAGCAGCAGGTGGAGAGAGCCACATGTTTTCCACCCCAGTCTAGCCCGATATTATTGATATGGACTGGGAGCAGCTCTCAGCAGGTGTTTTGCCAGCCCTACCTGGAGATGCCCGAGACTGCATCTGGACCCTTCTGTAGGCAGAACACGTGTCCTGTTGACGAGGGTCCTTCCCTCTGAAATAAATAAACGGCTGCACTGGCAGAGTGTATTAAGACAACTCCTTATATCTATTAAAAGTTCTGGGTCCGGAATGGGAAGGGTTGCAAAACGGCTTCGGAGAGTCAGGAAGGCAAGTTGCTCCATAGTTCCTTTTTTGAAAGGTTCATGATTTTCCTTGAATCATTTTCCAGGGAAGTCAGAGGGGGGTGAGAGCAGGGAAACTTGCCCAGATGGTCTCTGCAGACAGTCACTGGGTAGAGGAGAGACCAGCAAGTGTGTGCCAATTCCCAAGGCAGAGTTCAAGCTGAAGGCTGGTATTCACCAGCACCATGTGGGCAGGAGGAGACAGTGAGGCTGATGATGGACAAGATAAACTGGGTGGGACCGGACATTTGAAAGAGGTGTGAGTAACTTGTGTTAGTATGAGGACATCCCCCTGGGTGGAGATGCTTTCAGAAGAGCCCAAAACTGGTGTTAGCTAAGAAAACACCTTTCTCCGGAAGCCTCGCAGTTTCTCACCTTGCCATTTCTTCGGCTCATCCACAGGGTCAGGATTAAGTCTTGACCGCTTCTCAGTCTCTTCCTCCTGATGTTCAAGGTTGCCGATCCCAGAGCAGTCGATGGGGACAGTGTGCCCATTTTTCAAGGTAGTGTGGCTGGATTTGTCTGCCTCTTCTCCTTCTGTTTGTGTTGGATGTGAGGGAGAGAGAGTGAAACAAGAACATGTCAGCTGAAGCACAAACCTGAACAGCAAGTTGGAAAAGTGGTCAAGAAGGAGGAGCTGGAGAGAGGTAGAACGACAAAACAGCAGGCCTGCCAAGCAAAGCAGTACGTCTGCAGTCGAAGGCCTTTCTCCTAGTATGGGATGCTCCAGTCTGAGCGATGAAGAAACCACTGCTATAGATTTCTTTATTAAATCTACAGAAAAGGACCATGGAGGGAATAGTGACACCAAGGGCTTCTCTACATGAGGCGCTTAACCTGGGAATGTTGTTTCCTTTGGAGCAGTAGGCGTGTCTCCTTTGCGGGGTTTTTCTTTCTCTGCATTCTTATATGTTCTGTTACACAAATGCAAGGTCAGCTGTGCCAAAATGCATAGGCTTGTTTTAGCATGATAGCTAAAAGACAACGGGTTATCCTCATACTGAAAAACAGTGCAAAAGGACCTCCAAAACACAGTAGAGGCTCTGGAGGATGCTAAAACCGTGTAAATTTCAACAATCTATTGGGTGTGAAGAAGCATGAGCACTCGATAAGAAAAGAATGACATACAAGGGATTAAAATAGAACATGTTATAAGCCTTGTGTAGATTCAGTGATAATGAAATCTGTCGTTCTATAGAGCTACACATCAGAGACCTTTTTCCAGTCCAGGAAAAATCAAACGAAAATGGCAGGATGGTTCAACTAAATATTTATTTAGAAGTAAATCAAGATCTTTCCCAAGGCTGTCAGAAATTGAGCCTACAGTCACAAAAGGTCACCCATAAAGTATTGAAGTTATTTGGAGGCCGCCGTCTTGGGAGAGCCCTGTGGCATATTGCAAGACTAGGGCACAGGAGACACAGATTCGAGTCACCAATTGGCCATGAAGCTCCCAGGGCGACTTTGGACCAATCACTGACTCTCAGCCTAACCTACCCCACAGGGTTGTTGTGAAGAAAAATGGAGAGAAGGAGGAAGATCACCTATCCTGCTTTGCGCTTTTTGAAAGAAAATGAAAGACATACATTTAACAAACCAGAAATAAATATTTATTCTCTGAAGGAAATCAGTTTGCTCAAACTGTTGACTAGGTACATGGCATTGTTCACACAACACTGCCTGGCCCCACACAGCTCTCCCAACACTGCTGGACACGTGCACATGCAAGGGGAGCCTTTGTTAAAGGACCTCTTAACATGATGCCTTCATCAAATTAGTCTGCAAACAGCATTGCTAGGAAGCAATATAAACATCTAAGTAAATAATACACTATACCGTCCTAGATTCGTGTTTAACTCCTTGTACTGAGGGATCTCTTGTTTCCATAGCTGCCAAACCACGACAGGACCAACCCGAGTTCTCAAGAGACCCACTTCTGTGTTCACTGCAACCTTTGGTTTGCCTCTTGGCTCAATGACCCAATTCAGACCACCCCACAACTCAGGCTGGGTATTGCTTCTAGAACCCTGAGTTGTTGTGAACAAAGCAGGCACAAGCAAACTTGCTAAATCTCACTATCCTACTATAAGCAGGAGAAACAACACAACCCAGGAAAACTCTGGCTTGTCTCTCCTCCAATAACCCAGAAGTCTCGGTTTGCCCATCGCACCTCACCAGCCAGGAGCCAGGCTTCCCTAGGTGGCTTGGCTCATCCTGCGTTCAACAAAAGCAACCTGATGGCAGGAACCAACACCCTCGCTCCAGCCTCACTCACAGCAACCCCATGAAAAAACCAGATCTAGACTGACATCCAAGCTGTTTCAGCTCTGATTTACAATTTCTCCTTTGGGTAAACAATGCTAGCTCAATACACCAACTTCTGCTACTGCCGGTGCTGGCACAAGCGACTATATAAGCCGCTCCTGCACACAGCTGCCACTACGTCTCTTTCCCCAAGGCACCTGCTCCCGCTTTGTCTCCCCTTCTCCCATGCCCTTTCTCCCCCATGCTAGGTGCACCTTCCTCTTCCTTCCCTTGCTCCCACCCAGCCCACTCATCCCTTTGAGGCACCGTGTCAGCCGGAAGAGTGGCTGGCACAGCTCCTCAAGACCAAGCCAGGCTCCAACAAAGGGCCTTTCTCGGATCCAGGCATGGGGGAAGACGATGCCTTGTGCTATGGGGAGAGGATCTGTGGATGGCGAAGGGACGGTGGCTGAGTGGTGGGAGGCACAGAAGCAATGTGGATAGAAGGAGAGCAGCACACCAGATGGCGGATCCTCCTGGACGTGTGGGGAAGCCCACAATTCACTGCTCCTCCTGCTCTACCCCGTGGGGCAGACACCCAGCCCTGCTTCATGGGAGAGCCAGCCCTGTGCTAGGATCGAGAGATTTTAAATGTTCAAAAACGGCTTGCTTTTGCTCATCTTTCTTTGATAATGTAGCTATCAGATGCCATTGTTCAAGCCTGCAAACAAAAGACATTCACCATTTCCACTAGCAACCGTTTTCATCAGATACTGCTCTGAGGCTTTTTGCTGTTGTTGTTTTAGACAGTTTTGTTTTACACGACTTTTTTCTGCTTCCAATTTGTCAGCATGCTTCTGCTTAAGGAGGAAATGAAGGCAACAGTTCAGTCAATTATCTTGGCAAGATATAAAAGCAATAGCTTTTGATGGAGGACCCTGCCAATAAAGGAAAAAGCGGCTATGGCTTGTGAAGGGTTCTAAAATTGAAAGCTGATGAGAGAACAAGAAAACATGAACTTTTGAAAATTACTATTATTAAGGATAGGATACAGCCAATTAATGTGTTCTTAGCAGATTAAAACCAATGCGATTAGAACAAAGGAGTGTGGCTGTGCCCCGGAAAAGACACTGGAAGATAAGCTGAAGGCAGGAAGCAGTTCAAGCTGCCCTTTAAACCCCAAAGTCACAACTGACTGCCTGGAAGGACAGTGTGGAAGTCCAGGCAATTCCTCCGGTAGCTTATACTGAAAGAGCCACTTTTGCTGGGTGCTTAAGAGCCGACTGTCTGGATGCGGCCACAGTTTGCCCTATTAGCCAGGCAACTGCCGACGGTACCCCACTTTGATCCACGAGAAGGCTTTCGGCTTGCTCTCTTTCCTCAGAAAAGCCTTTTCTTCCGCCAGAAGGCAAACCGGCTCCCACAGGATGAGTGTCCACCAAGCCGTTGCTGGCACACCACCAGACCCCCTGCAGTTGCTGCCACCAGAAAAATGGCAGAGGCACTGCTTGGGGTTCCCTGCGCTGGCAAGGAGATCCCTCCCTTATTTCTAATCTCTGATGAGAGTTTGGAGAGGGAAGGAAAGAATAGTTGAAAAGTTGGAAGTGGCCAATAAGGCTCTCAAGTCCACCTGCCTGCACAGTGCAGGGGTCCGAGGAAACGGATTCTCTCGCTGCAGTGGGCATGGAAGTCCTGGCACATCCCTTGCTCCCAGGAATCCCTTTCTGTATCTCTGATCTTTCATCAGAGATTGAAGATAAGGAAAGGACTTCCTTGCTAGCATGAGCGCCAGGATTTCAGTATCCAGCGCTAGCAAGGGAATGGCTTCCCTTATCTCCAATCTCTCACAGGAAATCAGAGATAAAGGGAAGGTTTTCTTCGCTAGCGCTAGCAAGCAAAACGCCAGGAGTGGGTGCATGCATGTGTGCACATTTCTGTGTGTGTGGGAGCAAGGAAGCACCCCTACCTAATACAGCAAAATATGCCAAGCATCTATGCCAAGGCAAAGCATCTAAGAGGCACCTCCTGGGTTGCAGCAGCCACACTGCTCTGTGGACTGAAGAGGTCCATGGCTATCCTACCCCCTGCCCCTCAGCACAAAGAGGCTCACTGAGACTGTGAGCCCCCCACTCTGTTTACCATCCTTCTCAAGCTGGATGGCCAGGAGGCGTCTGCAGAAGGGAGCTTCAGAGACTACGAAGCATCCAGAAAACTGCTCTTCTGCAACTCCTGCTTTCAATTAATTAATTAATGCATTTACCCCCCCCCCCACCATTTTTCCTTTTCCAAGGAACCCAAGGCAGCTGAGAGTCAGTGACTGATTAGCTTCTCATGGCCGCGGAGGGACTGGAAGCCAGGTCTGCCAAGTCCCAGTCCAGTGCTAGAACCACGATACCACGCTTGCGCTCCATGTGTCCACTGCGACTTTTGCACTCGGGAGCATCTACGGGCAAGGAGGGAGCAAAGCGACCAGATCCAAAACGCAGTAATACCAGCACTATTTTAATTCCCCATCAGCCATCTCCGGATTGAGTTAAGACAAGAGACAGGCAGCAACAACCAAAGCTAGGCATCCGGCGCTTTCTGACATCATCATGTGTTTATTTTCACTTATCAGCTACCTTGGAGGCTGAAACCTCGTGCTGCCAGCAGCTAAGCTTCGGGCAGGGACAGGATATAAATATTTCAAATAAATAGCAACAAAATAGGAGAGGGAGGCAGATTGAGCTCTGAGCCTGCAGGATTCCTGAGGAGAAAGATGTCCTCTTCCACGTTTTCCTGTAAGCCAGTGTGGCTTAGCTGTGATGCTCAGTACTCTGCAGAGTCAGGGGCTGGGGCTCCCCCTTCAAGAGAGCGATCCAACTGTGCAAAATATGTCCCACTTGCTCCTTGCAAAATGCCACACATCTCAGAACAGGATGTCTTTTTTCCTTAGCACAGGACAGAGGTGTCCAGTTCCCAGCGAGAGGGGGGGGAAAACAAGACGGTGAGCTTGGCCAGCAGCATAGCACGTCTCCTGCAGGGCTGCAGTGGGCGACATCGGAGACACTGTGTGGACTGGGACACATGTGCCTGTGCCCATTTGGGGGGAAATATGAAGACAGACGAAAAATGAGAGTCTGCGCATAGGAATATGATAGGACTCCCATGATAGGACTCCAGGTAGCTTCCTCCCTGCACTGTCCTTAGGTATACCATGGAGCTAAGCCACTTCTGCTCCAGTTGACACAGAATGTTCTGCCTCCATTAAATCTTCCACCAGGACAATTGTGTTGCAGCTAAGCAACTAATGTGGGGCACGTGTCAAGGACATCTCCTTTCGAACACAGGAAGATGCCTTTGCTGAGTCAGAGCAATGAACCATCTAGCTCAGCGTCGCCTATACCAGGGATGGAGAACCTCGGACCTCTTAAGAGGGCAAATCCAGAGCATCAGCCGTTGCTCCACTCCTTTTCTCCAGGCTTTGGTGGTTCCCCTGCTTATGCTCAGGTCCCCCCTCATGCTAAGCTCTTGACATGCCTTTCCTAAGGCTTCATGACGGACAGCAAGAGTTTCAAGCTAAAACCTGCTGGTATTTTAAATATTTTGGCCCTTCCAGCACTCAAATGCAGCCCCTAAGAGCTTCTCCAAAATGGAAGTTAGCCCTTGGGCTGAAAGAGATGCTGCACTATGGTCTACACTGACTTTCAGCAGCTCTTCTGGGTTTCAGAGGATCTTTCCCAGTCCCACCGAGTGAAGTTGGGCATTAAACTCAGCACTTTCTACATTCAAAACATGTGGTTTACAACCAAGGTGCCACTCTTCCTAGTCTGTGGGACAATCTAAGCGGAAACCTCAGCTACAAAACCACTAGGTGACGTTCGGCAAGTCTTTGGCTCGCCGTGCAGGGTCTTGGTGGAAGGAGGGATGGGAACAGACTGAGCAGCCTTTCCTACCTCCAGCTGCCAGGACGGTGCGGAGCCCGTCATAAAAACGTTCAGAGGGCAGACAAGGACAGAATCACATTTAGCAAAGGGAGAGGAAGCAGAGGTGGAGCAGATAGTGTGTGTGCATGTACACACGTGTGTGCACACGCACAAGCACGGAATACCAAAGATGGAGTTAATCAGAGTCAGATGGAGGGTACACAGAGGAAGACAAGGGGTAAACTCACCCTGCTCAAGGTCTTCCAACAGAACCCCTCTTTTAATGAGTTCCTCTCTGGGCTTTCGCATTGAAATCTTTCGTTCTAAAACTGACATTAAATTGGGGGGAAAAAAAACACCAACACTCAGAATACAGGGCAAGTCGGAGGTCTGGCAAAATACTCCATTAAGATACCATTAAGTGGTCTTTCAAGTGACTTTTTTAGGATGAATGCTAAAATGAATTCTTTGACCTTATTTAAATACGAGAGGTGCACAAGCCGTTCACCACCCCCAACTCTTGCTTCACTAGGGAAACGGAATGCCAGCCTTTAATGGCGAAATGTACATAGCATTCTACAAACAGAGAGATGGCCAACAGTCCTTTCCATTCCCTGCCTCCCACAACGCCTGCAGCCATCCATACTAGTCCTCCATGACTCATTAAGCTTAGAGAGTCAGGCATGGAAGAAGATCAGAAATCAGCTGTTCCCATATATGATTACAGATTATACTATTAATAATCATTATTATTTTAATTCAGATTTGAGATGTGCCAATCTGGCTAGCTTTGCTATAGCAGCAAGAAAGGTGGAATCAGACAAGAGCAATACCATTCCAAAACAAAAAACCATCCTGGGTGTGGAAAGAAGAGACTGATGGCAGAATCCCAGAGTGTTACCTTCCGAAGTCTCCTTAAACTTGCTACTGGTTTTCTTTTTTCTCCACTTCCAAGGTTTAAAGATCTTGCCAAAACCTGCAAACTTGCTTTTTCTCTTGGAGGGAGGGGTTGTGTCACCAGATTCCAGATCAGGTCCCATTCCAGGGTCGAGGGATGGCTGATCCACCTCCTCAGCTGCGGAGAAACAGAGGACAGGAGATTTAATCGCAAGCTGACATTTGCAAATCCCATCTTTCCGTCCCCCAACTATTCTTCCAAGTGACGATGGCTAATAAGTTAAGAAGCAGAAAATGCACAGATGTAAAGCTACACAAGATGATACCTGCACATAACTAAACATTGCCAAACGAGAGCAGCTAGGGAAATGGAAGAAATATAACTGTATTTATACAACTATAAATGGAAGAAATATAACAGCCAACCTGTGCCTGAGACAGAAAGTAGAATATGTTAAGAAATCCTTTACTGATATCTATAGCACTCATATGTAAAATACTTTGTTGTACAAATTTGCAATACAATCCATGTAGAATCAGCTGAAATTATCTACTCTATCAGGAAGGCTTTACTATTTTGCTTTTCCTCCCTATTAAAAGAAAAAGAAAAGAAGGTATTCTAGGCCAACAGTAACAATCTCAGGAAAGCAACACAATAATAGGCTCTTACTCCACCTACTGTTCTGGCATTCCTCAAACATTTTCATAAAGGAAAAGAGCCCAGGAGGGGAAAGTATGGATCTGTGAGAAAATATTCCTGCCATTTAAGCACCAAAAATGTCCATCAAAAATGGAAGGTGGACGGCAGTAGGGAAACCAGAAATTGAAATCTTCTGCAGCCGCTGTAGCAAGTGGGATGCTGTGCCACTTCACTGTGGGTAGGGAACGGCTCCCGGAAAAAGCCGCTGGAGGCAAGGCAGCACCTCAGGCACAGGAATGAATCAGAATCAGAATCTTTTTCATTGGCCTTCAATTTGCCAACAGAAAGAGAGATTGCTTATTTTTTATTTGTGTTTAAAATATTTTTAATATACTTTGAGCTTATTTGGAAGAGAAACCTTCCAAAGCATGCAACACCATTTAAAGTCTAGTGAATTAAAACATAATATAAAAAAACCAAACAGCAATAATTTATAAACATTAGAAGCCAGCTATAAAACAAGCAACAGCCACCAACAATGCAAGTTTGGAATTCTTTAAAATACCATCCCTGAAATGCTGGGGAGAGCATTGCTACCACTTGGCACCCAAGAGAGAGTAAACTGGGAGCCAGAGAAGTATCCCTGGGGAGAACACTCCATAATCAGGGGACCCCCACCAAGACAATCTGAGCCTTGGCACTCAAGGTGGCCTTCTTAATCACCCATCACCGGCCACCACCCTAGGCCTCCAAATGCAAGCCATCTCGAACAAAGCACCTGATGAAGATGTAAAGCACAGAGTGCTGCAGAACCAGACAATCCTTCAGCTTCCCTGGCTCCAAGTTATATACCGTAAGGCAGGGGGCCCTTGACGCTTTTGGACCTGTGAGCACATCTGGGAACTGAGGAACGACTGTAGGCATCAGCACCACGTGCCTGATCAGAGATGTCCAAGCGCCTGTGCTCTGCTGCCCTTCCATAGCCATGTCTGTCTACCTTAGGCAGCAAAAGCATTTGTACCGTGTGTATTGGACACGGTAAAGGTTCTTGAATAAGTTATTGCCTAATTCAGCCACTTGCCAGCCATGCAATACAGCAAAGGCTTCTTTTAAACCTGTATCTTGACAATGTCCAGTAGATGCTTTTTTAAAAGAAAGCACACAGATACCGTATTTTTTGCTCTATAGGACGCACTTTTCCCCCCTCAAAAGTAAGGGGAAATGTCTGTGCGTCTTATGGAGCGAATATGTGTGTGCAGTAAGTCTGTCAGATGTGCAGCCCGTGGGGAAGTGATGGGGAATGTGCCTGTGATTATGTGCCCATTTGATTCAGAATATTTTTTTTTCCTGTTTTCCTCCTTTAAAAACTAGGTGCGTCTTATGGTTAGGCGCGTCTTATAGAGCAAAAAATACGGTAAATTTCGTACAGAACTGCCCTTGGTACTCATTAATGAATGTGCTCTTTTAAATTATTTGCCTACTCTATAGAAATTAACAAATGCACACTAACACTTCTTTATACTCCTTTGACAGCCAGCTCAAAGTCTGCTATTACTACCTTGGAAGAGTAAACACTCGTTTGCAGTGGACTGAGGACCTTAGAATGCTTTCGATTGGTGCACGGATGGCATAGAGACAGCACCTTCAAATGGATACTTATTTGGATATTTAGACCATTTTTGTTGAAAGCTATGTGCAATTGCCAGACAGTTGTAAGGGTTTCATACAAAGAAACATGCATATATTTTAAGAACTAATAAAATCAGAACATTCTAAAAATCGGAGTGCCCACGCACCCCACATGTGACAGACCTTTGGGGGTGCCACTGGAGCTATGCGGAGGTGCCATGACACCCCTGCAGGCCACACTGGGAATGCCTGCCGTACCCTTTAAGATCCACCCTCTTGCGCCTTCAGCACTTCTTACTGTCCTTTTCAGCTTGGATACAACTTTGCATGTTCCTTCTGGAGAACTTTGTTTGAGGCTATCAAATCCCAAGGATCATGTGGAACTCTGTGTATGGATCTCTAGGTATAGCCATCGTTAAACATGTGGGTCCTGCAACCTAATAGTCAGCCGTGTTCTTGCCTTCCAATAGGTGTGCTCCTGTTTAAAGCGCCACACGCCCACCCACACCCTACTCCAACAGGTCATTCCACACATGTGCATTACACATTCTGCCTTTCCATTGCCAGCCAATATACACCATTCCACAGCTCATCTGGTCGGCTGGACTTTTCTTTTTAAGATGCCCTGCCTCCCCAGTTCTGCAAACTGTCGTTGTTCCCCTGATCATGCCGAACCCCCTCCTTGTTTCTCCGAGGCCTCTTTTCACTCACCACTGGAGTTCACTCCTAGAGGTGATTATATGTAAAATGCAATCTCCGGAAGCAATTGCTACTGGACAACACCTGATTCTGAAGATTACAAGATCATCTGTGCCTTGATGTTTGCAGAGAACAATTCAGAAGATGCCACCAAGCAGAGGCATGGCCACAAGAGAATCAAACCAAAAAAAAAATCTTATCCATACAAGATAAAGAAAGGATTTACTAATTACTTGTTCTTCTTCCTTTATATTTAAGCTTAACCTGCGTGATTTACATCCTACAGTCCTATATTATCATCTGGGAACATCAGGAGCAGGGTATTTAGCCTGTGGGGCCATTTCTGTAGAATTTCTCACCCAAGATGACTCAGGCATTCCTTTGAGAAATACGGGGAACATTTTTCCTAAAGTAAGCCTTCAAGACTTCTCTTATTACAATGTTGTCACTGTGGATTTTTGAAGCAGTCTTTTTTTTTTTTCTTTTAACATTGCAAAAATCAGGGATAAAGGAAAAAGATATATGCGTTTTAAGTAAGGAGTTCAACAACCATAATTCTCATAACCAATCCTGGATTAAGAGCCCAGAACCATTAACAGAAGAGAACCTGTGAAATCCTACAATAATGATTTCCTCATATTGTGTTTTATTATAAAATTATTCAGGAACCAGTAAATGCTGGACCACTAACTTATTCAGATTACAAAATCTGCTAGCTTGTTCAAGTGACTGGCATGTATAGTGTCAGTACAATGGAAACAATACTGGGTTTGGCTGTTGTAAATCAAGGTTCACAATCCCATTTAAACCAAATTACCCTTCTCAGCCTGACTTCAAAGCACTGTTGCAAGACGAATGCAGATTGTAAAGCACCCTGCATGCCAAAACCGCTACAGAAAGAAATGTGTTTCTTCCTTTTCTTCTCACTGCCTACCTCAAGTCCTTCAGGATGCCCAACAGAGCTGTTTCAAGTTCCAGATTTGGGGGTGGGGGAAGTAAAGATGCTGGGGTCAAGGATCACATCTCCCTGGTGAGAAGAGGGTACCTGGGTGTCCTTTTGTCAGAGGAAGCCCTCTGTTTGAAGGGCTACCAGAGGATGTACGCAAACTGCAGGATCATTCAGTGCGAGTCCATTTTAGGAGAAAGAACCATCTGCAGGAAGAGCTTGGCCTTGAAGTTGCCTGTCAGCAGCTCCTCAACAGCAGACTGGACAAGGCACACGGTCTAGAACACACTTCAAGTGACTTCCCCTCCATGGAGAGGTGAATGGTGCATTATGATCTCTGATTAATTCTTCCCACATGTTCATAAACATGTATCAATTTGCATGTATACATTTTATGCAAATAAGTTTCCTCTGGTCCTCTTTTATGGCATTGCACAAAAGGCCACCCCAGGTGAGAAAGATGCAACATGAGATAAGATGGTTCAGAGAGGGGCTGAGAGACACAAGCACAAATAAAGTGACTAAGCAAATTTTCCCAAGCATGTTCTGCAGAGAGAGCAAAAATCCAGTAGATGCTCTTGCATAAGCCTGATCCTTCATTGAAATATTCTGGAATGACAAGGAAGTGACTGAGGAAATAAAAGTACTTCCAGCATTAATCACCTCCAAACTATCTGCCCTCTGCCCTCCAATAGTTATCTGCAGTGCAAACACTGACAACATGAATTCAAATACAAGCTCTGTTTAATGAATACTTATTTCAACAGGAATGTTTATTTCCAGAAACAAAATGGAAGAAGTGGTGGCATTCAAAAAAAAAAAAAAAAGGACAGAAGAACAAAATCTCATTCAGCATCAAGGAGATGATTGCAAGGAGTTAGGGATGCATAATGTTGGCAACCATGGATTAATTAATCCACAATTTGCTGCGGTAAATATCTGTCTCATTTCAAATAGGCAGCCTTTGACCGGGCCAATCAGGAGTTGCTCTGACATGTCCAATCCTAGATACTGTAGGTAAGTCAATTCACAATAAATTATCTATGTATTTATTTGCAGCTTGTCCACATGATCAAACAGCCCAATGTGCCTTATTTAAGTCATTCATTCATTTATTTATTTACAGGGCAGCTAACAACAATAAATAAACATATTAAAAAACAATTGCACTACTTAAAAACTGGTCCATCTCAAGATCAATATTATAAATACAATAAATTTACAAAAATAAATTAACAAATTAGCAATTAAAATATCTCTTAAATAAAAAGGTCTTCGCCTGGCGCCGAAAAACAAATGACCATTTTGAATATTCACCCCACAAGCACAGCTTGTTGTGTCACCTGCACCGGGGAAATACAGGTTGTAGGAGGGTTAAACAACCACCACAAACCCAATGGCCAAGACGACACAACAAGCCACAGCTGTGGCTTGAATATTCCAAAACTGCCCAGCATGCACTGAGGCTCACTCTGGCTTAAATAAACCATGGTGGGTAGCAGTGATCATGCAAACTGAATCATAGCATTTGGGTCCAGAGAGAAACCCCTGACTGGCCTGACTGAAGGTCACATATTCAAGATGGCAGCACCATATGCCCAGCGCGTGGTTTTCCTTCAGCAGGGCTGATAACTGGAACACCATGGCCAGTCTCTCTCCTTTACCACTTGCTGCAGCCGCTGCTGCTAGTCTCCTTGGGATGAATGAGCCAATAAACTTGTTATTTATTTGATTTGTATGCCACCCCAGTAGCCATAAGGTTCTCTGGGCAGCTCACATAATATTTAAGCAAAGTGCAAAAGACCAGCATGTGCAATGAGGCCTCCATAAGCCCTGCTGTTTGTTTTATATTGCTAATGTTGATGTTGCTTTTAACTTCTTATTTCACTGTAATCTTGAATGTATGTCATGTTTATTGAATGTTAGACTTTGCCTTATTTCAAACTGTGATTGTGCTTCCTTACAGACTGTTGTCACAATACGACACCGCATTTGGTTAAGTTGATGCTGATTGCGACCTGTTTTGGGCACAATTCACTGCGGAAAAGTAGCATGTGGACGCAGCTCAACTTCAGAAAACCGGCTTGGGGGAAAGTCCACTGTCCTGATCCAACACATGCAAACAGCTACTCTTCAGTGGAAAAAAAGTCAGGAGATCTGTTCCTGGATCTCCCACGACACGTCTGTTGGGGCCCGTGCAAACGCCCCCATCAGGATGCCCGCTCATCTGTCTCTGTTCACAGGACACAAAATCGATGTTTATTTGAGGAAAGTAAGTCACAGCCAGGATCAAGTGCAGGCATGACTGGACACCGGCTGCAGGCACACAGCCCAGCAGGGGCCGACTGGCAATGGCTTGTTCCTCCTTTGCCACCTGCTGGCTCACCTTCCCCTCTTGCTCTGGCTCAGACCATGGAGGTGGTGAGAACGTGCATCAGGAGATGTGACCTGCCCACTCCCAACTTGCCCTGGGCCCTCTACCTACCAAGTGGTAGCACAGGTGAGAAAGATGGGGAGCCCCAACAGCTGCTGGAAGTTGCAGCAGCAAGCAAACGGGCCTGCTGAAGGCAGGGCTCTCAAAAGCCTGGCACCACCACAGTATAAATATTCTCACTACTTTGGCTGTTCCTGCAATGCATTCAAGGGAAGCACATTCTGCAAGGAAACATTCCATGTCTCATTGGAAAGGGAAAGAAAAGCCCCTGAAAAACCTAGCCGATGAAGCAACATCTGTAGGTTGTCTGTAGGTTCTGCATGCTTAATTGGAGGGTGGATTAGCTGCTACTCACATGCTCCAAGAGTGAGGCATTTTAGGTAACTGTGTTACTCACAGATGATTCATGCGCAGGGAGGACAAAGGGTGTTCACTTCAGATCCCACATGAACAAATCTACATTTTGGTTAACATTTCAATGAAGCACAAGCTTAAAGGCTGTGGATCAACAGTTTAAGCCTAGATTCTGGGCTCTTTTTAAAAATTAGTGTGTCTTGAACATAAAGCCCCTTTCAATGCAGCGGTGCAGCAATGGTTAAGAATTGTTGCATAAGGAAGGGTTCCGAGACAGTTTCCTGTTTTGAGTCACAACCTTGGGAAAAGTTCTGGACAGGAATACACAAAGCAGTGCTTTCAGGAAGACTAAAAAAAAGAGGCAGAAATTCACGTTCATTCCAAGAGAAAGCAGGAGGCATCATGGCTCAGCGGCCAGGCAAAAGCTTTGAAGGCAGATGGTCTCTGCTTACATTCTTGGAAAGCTGCTGCCAGTCAGTGTTCAGCATCCAGCTGGATGGACCAGGGGCTCACTGAATGCAACCTGAGGCTATTTGTATGCATTTAATGCTATTTAAAAAACTGAAGGCACAAAAAGCAACTCAAGATCAAATACGTGTTTGAAGGTGTAGGAACACACGCCCACAAGAAAATGGCAGCCATAAAATGGGTAACACTAACATGGATCTCTGGAGTCAACTACAGAGGCTAGATCAATCTTCTTCAGCCACTTTCCACAAATATTCCAATATTTCCCCTGCTGTTAAAGTTTCAGAAGACTATACCTAGAATGTGATCATTCCATCCAACACTATTACAGGGTTGACTTTTTGTGCCAGAACGCTGTAAGGTTGTTGGAAACCTAATAAAACAGGCATTTACCAAAAAGGACAATAAATGAATGTGTACATTCAGCTATCAGTTTCATCTCACAGAATAGGAATATACAACTCCAATCATTCTTAGCCAGTATGGCCATGGGAATTGCATGGGGGTCACACCCAGACAGCACCAGGTTAAGGAAGGCTGCCCTGTGTTTTTCACCTGTAATTCCATAATAAAAGAAAGGCAGTGTGTGGTAAATTAAAGTAAGAGTCCATACTCTCTCTAAAATGTCTAGCATATCAGTGAAAAGCTAAAATTCCTTCAAATTTCATTGAAAAACATACTTCTGGACACTTGAGCAACAACAGAAATAAACATAGCAAATACCTGTAATAAATTTTCCCATAATCTCCTCTTTTTTAGGAAAATGCTGAAAAAGCTCTCCTGCTAAGCACTATTTTTAAAAACAGTTGTACTATTTGTTCATTTAGAGAAAGGTGTCTGCACCCACCACTTTCACAGCAAGCAATGTTCTTCTAATGACATTTACTACCTTCCCAAATTACTGTATTTAGTTTCCTTCAACTGCTAGGCAAGGAGACATGGAGCGCATCCCATTAATTAATGGTTCAAAAGACGCAATTCAGTGGAGATGTACAGTGATGTAATCACTCTGAAGTAATGGGACGATGCTGGTGTGAAGCGGTTGCAGTCACCAAAAAATAGTGGAAATATTCCAGTAGCTGTTAAATGTAGAAACCAAAAAGAGCCAGCACACCAGCCGAGGTCCAGGAAAATAGTTGCTCAGTCTTCCTCTTTCACAGTGATACCAAGGTGTTGTTCTGCTTGGCAGGATGACAAGGACCTGGCCCTGCAGACGGACATGTATCCCTGCAGCACTGATCACGGGGAACTCGACTGTGCATCCCGCACCATCACTTACCAACCCAACCAACCAAAATCAATAAATAAAATATAAAAAACCAAATTAAATAAACAAACATGGCAAAACTTCCATGGGTGTCCTATTACTGGCTCCCGATTGAAGTCCGGGCCCAATTCAAGGTGTTGGTTATCACCCTTAACGGTTTGAGTCCTGGTTACTTGAAGGAGCACTTATGTCCATATCTGCCCTCCCGCCCCTTGAGATCAGCGGCAGAGGCCCTCTCCGGGAACCCTCCGTGAATATTAGGAGGGTGAGCACCCGGAGGAGAGCCTTCTCTGCGGAGGCGCCCAACCTATGGAATGCACTCCCCAGAGAGGTCCGCCTGGCGCCGTCATTATTTGCTTTTCGGCGCCAGGCCAAGACCTTTTTATTCAAATGTCATTTTAATTGTTGATTTTATTTATTGATTTTAACAACCTTGGTCAGGATGTCTCCAACTGTATTTTATTGTATTAATGATATTTATTTATTTGTAAGCTGCCCCGAGGCTTAGGCAAATGGGCAGCATATAAGTCTGCTGAATAAATGAATAAAAAAAATAAATTACTGTTTTATATGAACCAAAATACACACACCCTCTCTAACTCCAGGATGAGGAATGTGGGGAACATGTGGCGTTCCAGATGTTGTTGGACTGCAGTTCCAATCAGTACTGCACCATTAGTTATGTGGTCTAGGGATAATGGGAGCTGCAGTCCAGCAGCAGCTGAAGGACCAGACATGCTTGAATCACGTCTTCCCGTTATGTATCTCAGAGGGATGAAAATGTGTATTAAGGCAAGACCTATAGCTCCTTGAATACCACTCAACTACTTTGCCGACAACCTCAGCTAACTGACAGATACATACTTACATACGTGTGCATGTGCACACGCACAGCCAGGTGCCGGTACAATTTCTGCATCAGACAAAGCGGACTGTAACCCATGGAAGTCTATGCCCCTCTACATCAAGTTGCCTTGAAGAAGCCACAAGTTGTGTGTATCAGGGCTATACATTTCCCAGCGACTGAAAAATAAATGTTGAAGATGCGGCACTACAGATGCCGACAGACGATGAAGCACATTTGCTCAATAGCCGATTTCTTTGAAGGTTTAGCGCCAAGACAGTAAAATTAGCTCTCCATTTCGAGTATGCTGCATTGCACCAGTAGTGTGTGGCATCACAGCAGCTCAGCAGGCAAGTAACTGATCATTAAACGAAAAACCAGTCATTGCGCTACCAGTGAAAACCTGTTACGTAGAACAGAGATCCAGCAGACACTGGAATAGGAACAAGGAGTGCTTGCCAACGCTTCACCTTAAAGCGATCCTTGCATTATCTCTCACCTGAAGCCATCGACAACTGTTTGCAGCAAACAATTAATCGATTCCAGTTCATCAATTCCAGGCAGAAGGGCACAGTGGCAGCACAGTGCCAGTTCTGCACTGATCTATACAGTATTTTTGCTGATACAAAGTCACCCGTTTTTGCACCCTAATTAGTTGTGAAACTGAACTAAAATGTGACTCAACCGATCTGATTTGAGCCAGGTGATACTTTGACAATTATTTAGAGTTTGTGTCCTGCTGCCAAAAAAAAGGAGCGCTTTTTCCTCTGCCTTAATCTGCTCTTTCAGTAAGGAAGCCCCAATGTATACATACCGTCAAGGTGGGAAACCTTCTCTGAGGAAAGACAGTAGGCTGTTTCTCATTCCTACACTGAAACTTCCATATGAGGAAGAGCAGCCTGTTTTGAGACACCTACTTAATTCAGGCATGAATGACTTGCAGGAACACAGCCTTCCCATTTTTCATACTTGCTGCCATTTACAAGTACCACCCTAATGCCTCCCTGTTTCTAGACAATGAAATTATACTTCAAGAATGTGCTGGGCATCTTGTCTACGCTACACCCATCCTGCATCTTTCAGACTCTTCCCATACCATTCATTTTTAACTCAGGCCAGACACGGCTTATCAACAATGATCATATGTCTTGAATACCTGGAAAAATCCTTGAAGACAGGCAGGTGTATGCTAGTTGGGCATTAGCCCTGGATTAACCTTTCGAGTAATATTTGCACACTTCTTGACACAGTCTAAGCAGCCATCCAGCAGTTGTATAGCAAGCAAGCAAGCAAAAACCCAGAGCTGCCCACAGGTTTTGGAAATGCGATCCCCAAGACATTTTTCCTTTTTTAAAAAAAATAAAAATACAAGGCTTCTGGCTTCTAGTGAAAAAAATGGGATCAAACTATACTGCCATCTACGACTGCCACTATTCATGCAATTCTGAAACAGAAACATGAAGACTGAAGTTGACAACTTTCTACCTCCTCTCCCACACTGCTTTCTGAGCAGAACACAGCAACCTAGTAGGAGAGAGAAATCACTCATTTAATCCACAGTTGTCAATTATGCTCTGAAGTCAGGAAGCCAATGGAGAAGGCTCTTCCTTTGATAGGGAACACAGTAAGTGCTCCCTTGACCTGCTCCCTTATCCAAAAAAAAAATGAAGATCTTAAAACAATAACAACAACAATAACGAGAATAGAGAATTAATTTAATTCCGAATTCTTCCCATACATCCCTGGTAGCATCAGACTGACTCAGGTTAAGTTTGCTCAAATGTTTATATTCTGGTAGTTTATGTATAGGAAAAGGTCATCTTCCTGTCCTGAGCATACATTGGAAGTAAAGAGCTCAAGAAAAGCTCTTAGCCTAGCAAAGGTCTCAGACGGAGGACTTACAGACTTGTGGCCCCCGAATCACCAGTAGCAACTGGATCTGCTCCTTCACTGACTACAGCTGGGGATTCCTCTCTAAGCTGGTGCCTGTTCATAAGTACACTCTTCCCCACAACCCTTACCCCTGAATAAACCCTCAACAAAAGGATCTCCTGGTAGTGAAGAAGGTCTTCTGATGACAACCCTGAGCATCCCATCTGGTCCATCGCCACAGGTGCTCTTCAGAGCCTTGCGACATTGGAAAAGAGTCAGGAACCACTCCAGGGCTCCAAGTGGCATCTAAAGATTCTTTGGGAACTCAGGCTCCTGTATGGCATTTATAAGAGTGAGGCTGACTGAAGTATCCAATCATGCTTCTCCAATGAGATCTCCCTTGGGGTTGGGAAACTGGGTGCCTGGTTCACCCTGCCAAAGAAAGCGGACTGCTATGCCGTCCCCGTGGCAAGAAATCTCAGCTGCATTAAAGAGATACCTTTCCAAGATATTAAACACTGGATTTAGAATGGCTGTTCCCAACATTTTATATTATGTCAACCGTATCAACAAAAGATGCATATGCATATTGCATATAGGTGCTTATTAGGGGTACAAATGAGTTGTGTTGCCCATGAAAGCCCAATGTGATGTAAGAAACATAACCACTGAGGCTGCATAGCCATGTTCTTCTGTTTCAGCAAAACCAAATAGCACAAAACAAGGGAGAAAGAGTTCATGGCACTTCAAAGACTAAGAGATCTGCTGGGCTTAAGCTTTCAGGGACTAGGTACCATTTCACATAGCCATACAAGAAATCTGTTAGTTTTCAAGTACAACTAGATTCCTCTTTATCTTACTACTTACTACCTTTGCAAATCGAGATGCTACTATTACTACACTCACCATGCTGAAGACCATATAACATACTGCCTCCCAGAAAAAACCGAAGGAGGGCAAACTTCTTAAAAATGAGACAGTACATGCAGGAAATTTAAAAGACAGCTTATAGCAGAAGCCATATGACTCATGCAAGACAAACCATCAATTATATTTTAAACCTATCAACAATCAGTCCCATTCACCAGAGTGAAATCAGGTCAGCAGAATCAAAATAGGGAATATCTAATAACTGGAGTGGCTATGGAAAAGTAATTGCCATGTACACGGAAAGTCGTAACTGTCCGTATCTTACAGCAGGGGGTTGGCCACTACAGAGTGGTTCGACTCAAGAAACTTGAGTTCAAGTCCCCCCTCAGTGATGAAGCTCATGGGGTGTCCTTGGGTCGGTTGTTGACTTGCAGCCTACCCTACATCACAGAGTTTTTGTGTGGGGAAAGGGAAAGGAGGAGGAACATGTGCTCCACTTTGGGCTTTCTGGCGAAAATGGCAGGCTATACATGAATAAACATAACTAATACACTAGGATTGCCAAGTGTGTCCTCATTTCCACTGCAGTGGGACAGACAACAACATAGCTGGCAACACTGGAAGAACAGTGATAAAACATGTAAGTGGATTGCTAGTTCTTAGACCAGAAACCAGCCCCAATCCCAAGTCACATGCTTTTCCCACTAGGCACCAGAGGTGGGAGAGCGGCAAACTTACTTGAAGTTCCCACAAATCAAGGGCTCCCACATAGACTGTCGGCCCTTGCCCTGGTCTCACCACATGGCTCACCAGAGCCTCCCATACATATAGGGTCCTCTCTGGGGGCCCTGCTGGTGCCCCTACATCGTATCTGCCCCAGGTCCCTCAAACCCCATTTCTGATCCTGTTCTCCTCCGCTCACTTCCAACTGCATCTACGCCCTTTACTCGCAAACCATGAGACTGCAGATGCAATGTGAACACAAACAAACAGAGCGTGCCTATACATATTAAGATCCCTTGCTAAACCTCGCTGCTATTGAGGGAGGTGCAACCAGTGAAGCACCTGCTCCTCAGAGTGAAACTTTTCCTCACAGCCAAACACACAATCTATGACTCTGTGCTTCCTGCTCAAGTCTTTGAAGCCAGCTTTCCCCATCATCTGACCACTCTGGCAGCCATAAGCAAGATCAGAAAGGGACCAAATCTCCCCATGTGCAGCACATTACACAGTCAAGTGCTTTCCAAGCCAAGAATCTCGCCATCCTCTTTTCAGAAATGATTACAAAAGCAATCCTTTCTCAGCACTCGCAAGAACTGGCAGCCCCTCCAAGCTGAGTGTAGCAGGTTACACAATCCTCACCTTCTCTTTTTACACACACTTCAGTCTTACCTGCCATTCCTGCCCTGCCTTCAGCCACAACTTAGACCCCTTCCATTACTCACCTGCAGGAGCAGGATTTACCGGTCTGGAGTAGCGTGTCTGCCCCATTATGAGATCCTTCAAGGTACGCTCAAGAAAAAGAAAGCGAAAAAAGGAGAGCCTGTTCCGAGAAGAGGCATGAGCTTTCAGAAGATGACAGGTCAACTCCCAGAAAAGTTTGTTGGTTCCCCAGGCTCCAGATAATAAGAGTGGCCCAAAGTCAGGAAACGTCCAGTGAAGTTGGCCAATGCTCTGCCCCTCTTGTATTTCCTGTGCCCCCAGCAGCCGGGACGCTCAGTGTGATTCTCCTAAGTATGCTCCCTTGCCAGCTCCCTCCAAGGAAGAATGCCTGTCATTCCACAGTGCGTACTCTGTTTAGGGCTGGATCACAGGAACGGGGAGGAGCCTTTGAGTCAGAGAAGCCAAATCAGAAAACTCCTCCTTGCTTTTTAAAAGCAGTTTTTAAAAGGCTGGGAGAGGGCGGGCGGAAGGCTTCCAGTGCTGGACAGCTGATAAACAAGCCCCTGTGAATCGCTGTCCTTTGAAAAGAAATCTGAGCTCCCTGGTTTTTTCTTGAGAAAAGGATGGGAGATCACTTGAAGTGGATTAGTTCTCCCTTGACACTCTTCACTAACTCCCTTGTACTCCAGATCACAACGTCCGAAAGAGTGGTAAAAATACAGAGGAGTGGCAGTGTCTGCATTGGCACAGAACAAGGACAGAAGAAAGAGGTGGCTTGTTATTCTGGATTAATCAACACAGAGTACAAAAGTATGGTTGTATATGGTTTTTCACATTGCATCTCTTCCACCTGGGAGAGAAAATCCAACAGCAACATAATTTACTTCCAGCAGGGGGATATATTCACGTTTGTCCATCTTCGGTCTCTTACATCATTATTACCTCCTTTTCCCACCTGTTGTTCCCTGCAGAAGGCTGCAATTTAGCAATATCAATTTTAAAATAAGGTTCATAGATTCCTCTTACCACTTCTAGGAAAAGAGGGTGGGGGAGCTATATGTTGTGCCCATCTCAGCCTTCAAGCCTCTGTTTACCATTAAATAAAGCACATAGAAAATCAAAGGTAGCCATGCTGGCCCATGAGGAAAACAAAACAGAACAAAATCCACACTTAGGCAATGCTTTTATAGGGCCAACCAAACTTCCACACGGTGCAAGCTTCTGAATTCCTCAGAACTCTTCATCAGGCTAGACAATCCAAAACATTTGCTGATATTTTGCTTGGTCCTAATAAAGGTATCCACCAAATGAAGGTTTCCAGAGACCTGCTTCACATGTAATGACAACTCTGGATATGGATGACTACAAGCTGTTGCTGAATCAGGGACTTGTCATTATGTGAGAACCCTGCATTACAGTTTAACTATGGATTATTAACCATGGGCAGAACAGAGTTCACAACCCACCAACAAATCCCAGATCCACTTCCTAAGTGGTTAATACTTAACAACAACCCAGAGTTAACCCATAGTGCACAATTTGCATGTAACAACAAACCGTGAGTCAACAATAATGCACAACCTGGGTTGTCATTACATGTGAATCAGGATGTACAGTTCCTGCCATCCACATATACACAACCAAGATAGCAGGTGTATTGCAGCATGTTCCAGATCCCAAACAATGGACACTTCTACATTCCTTATAAATGTTTAAAAACTAAAAAATAATGTTAAAATCAAGGTTTTCTTAGTTAGATTGCACAGAGTGGTAATCAAAAGTTTATTTCAAGAATGGCATTTTATTCATTCATTTAGTTCTTATGCACACTCTAGAAGTGGTTAATAAGCATCATGCATAATGGAAATATGAACTTGAATGGCATGCCTAATTTGCATAGTTTGCTGTACATAATAACCCTCCTGGGCCCATAAACTTGCAAAACTGGAACACAATGAATTGGGCTAAGTGCAGGATCAGTTTCACTCTTGAATTCAGTATATAATGTGTTACATCAAAATAATAGACATTTCTTAAGATCTTGTGTAACTTAGGGTAATATATGAGATTCAGATGCTTTCCTGATACCTGGCAGATGATTATTATCATTTTGAAACACTGATGTGAATGGTGTGTGAACGTCAGTCACTGAACACACACTGAACAAAGTGGTCAGGAGAAGGCCTCGCATTTCTGTGGATTGCTCTAATGCAGCCACAGGATTAAACAGAATACAATGTGGAAAGGATAGATCAGCGAACTGGGGGGATCCCATTCATCTGACCCTGGAACATCTTCCAATTGCTGAGTTGGCGTTTCCTTCTTCCATTTTCAACCTTGCAAATGGATAAAGTCTCAACTATTCAAGACAGCTCCAGCTGTGCCATACGTCCACGATGCTTAGAAATGTAATCATGGGCAGCAAACCACTCTGCTTCTTCAAGAAGCCCTACTTTGAGCCCAAGTTGTTTGCTCTGAAGCACCGAGAAAACCTTTTAATGCACAATCACCCAGGACTCAAAGTCCAAAGGTGCCAAAGCTTCAGGTTCTGCAAGTCAACAGATAAGAGCCTCTGGCTTAAGGACAAGTCTAAGGGAACTTATTTCCTCAGTCAAAAGGGATGATAGATTTTTAAAAAATCAATGAACGATCAGTAAATTGATGAAGTCTAATAGCCCTTCTCAGATAACACTCAGCAAGATGTAGCATAAAGTGCTATGAAGATTTTGCTGTTGCTGTATGAAGATACATGTGAAATAGATGGATGTAGACAGTTGGGTGCCCTCCAGATGTCTTGGACTGCAACCTCCATAATCCCTTACTACTGATCATGCTGGCTGAGGCCAATGGTCCTTGTAGTCCAAAGCATCTGGGGGACGAAAAAATAATATGCAGAGCTTTCCATGGTACAGACCTGAATTTGCTACAGTATTTCTAAACCAAATATCAGTGCATAATAGCCCTCGCAAAACAGTCTAAGATCACCCATTCTTAAAACACACATGCTCTTTTTTAAATGAACCGCATAAATTAATTCAAATAAGATAGATTAGTAAGAAGCAGAACGAGAAAAGAACGAACACTGAACGTTTCTGCTGATAGAGCCACGTGGATAACCAGGGGGAATCAATGTGCGGCCATCACCAAAAATGCTGCGCCCCAAGAACTGAGCATCAACATAGAACATGTCAGAGATGGAACCGAGGGCAGAGATTTGGACAAAGGTTTTAATACTTAGGCAGATTTAGATGGCTCCCTCTGATGACCCCAAGTGTTTCGGGCAGCATTTTCCAACCTGCTGCCTTCCAGATGTTTTGGACTACATATTCCAGCTTCCTTTAACATTAGTCGTGCCAGTTAGGGCTGATAAGATGGGGCTGAAGTCTGAAACATCTGGAAGTCACCAAGATGGGGTAGAGTGGTTTGGGGCTTTAAATGTTAAAACTGGCACTGCAAGTTGAGACCAAAGAGGCAACTAATGTAACTGGTACAGAATGAGTCTAATGTGCCCACCATACCTGCTCTCTGATCAACCTTCTGTACCAGCCGCAGTTTCCAAACAGACTATGTAGAGCGCATTACAATAACACACCACAGACAATGACCCCCCAGAGCACTCACTACCAAGGCTATGCCAAGGCCATACCTACTTTCCCTAACTAGGGCCACAGTTCACCACCCAGCCATAGTGGTAAAAGGCACTCGTGGCCATCGTATCACCAGCACCTCCCCTGGGAGGGCCCAGCCAAAGCACACTCCTCCTCTGCACACTCAACTAATTTGAACAGTCACAATAGAAACACAGGACATACCGCACCATCTGCTGCTATGTGAAGCAGTTCGGATAGAAGCTGGTCTTCTGCTCGCCTCAGTATGTGGCCAAAGGAAAAACTACCCTAGCCAAAGCTCCAGCCTCACAAGGAAGGACAGCCCCACGCTTTGGGAATCGAAGAAATGTTGAGTGTCCCACAGGACAGAATTTCCATTACTACCTAAAACAGCTTGCAGCTTAAAATAATGAGACTCAACTCCAGGTGTGAAGGATAAGCACGAATATTTCAACAGGCGCAGCAAGGCTGACTGTGGTCAATACAAGTCAGCAGAGCAAAAACAGGTTTCTCGGTAGAGAAGGTCAACTTTCGAATCCCCTTAACAAACATTAATAAGGCCTGCTGAGCTGCTAAGAGATCACTGAACTTTGATCAGGAAGACCCTGGGATCAAAACTAAGCCAGAGGTTTACAGCAGGGGTGCCTGATCTTTTTGGCTCCAACAGCTGCAGTGAGTAGAGGAAGACATGACAGTGTTGGTGCCAGGTGGACATCACTGGACAAAGGGCTTCAAAATGGGAGAGGGCACCATCAATAAGACCCTCTCCCTAGTTATCATCTGAACTTCCCTCAGAGGGGACAGGTGGGAAAAGGATGAATATTGGGGCATTTAAGTAGGCTCTGCTGTGTAACGCAGACTTTGCTCCATTCGAAGCTGCTATACTGCCTCCTTCTGGGACACAGGCGGGTGAAAGAGCGCTTCCCTTCATCCCCCTTCCCAGTGGCTCCAACAGGCATTGTCCTTCAGTTTTGGTGACAACCCTGAGACCCTGGGGAATATTACTGCACCAGCAGGAACAGTGGGAAAGCAGTAACGCTGATCAAAAGATAAGGCATTCAGGAGGAGGAACAGGTTGCACGCTTTTGATTTATAGGGTGGTCTGTCGTGTTCTCTGCACCATATTGCAATAACAATCTCCCTCAACAAAATGTGCTCTAAAGGTGGCTGAAATAGCAAAATTTTGCTACCTGTATGATGCTTGAAGGAAAAGATAGGCTGCACATTTAAAAGACATCTGTGAATACCTGGACCCAGACTATCCCAGAGGCTCTTCCACGACACTATGCCAGAGGCTGCACTCAATGAAGGGCATAGATAGTTCTCCTAGAACCAGGTCACTATACGCAAGCACCTTCTTTTGACACTCCAGAGAGGCAGTGGGTAGCATGCAGCCCGCCAGATCTGCCGCAGTGAAAAACAGCAGCTCTCTCTGACCACTGCCTGCATGGTTGGAGCTGATGGGCAATGTAGTCCAATAATACCTAGAGAGCCATAGTGGTCCACTCTTATTCTATAGCCTTTGGGGAATATTTCAAGATGCTTGGAAACTTAAGTCTCTTCCTTATATCTGTTACAATTTTTACCATTTCTGTTGCATTACTTTACCTAAGCCTTCCTAGGTTCAACATGGAAACACACAGTATTTCTCCTATGAAGCAAATGATTAGTTCCCAATTCCAGCTTCAGAAGGAGGAAATTGAGGCCAACACAATAGGAATAAACAGGCACATAATACAGATCCTTGCTTGACGTACTTCCTTCCCAATGAAAGCAGTGCCATTCTAGAACACAAGGAAGACCTTAAATGCCTTCCCTTCTGTGACAAACAGAGAGGGGGAAAGAACATTATGTTATCAGGGCAAGATCAAACAGGAGTGAAGAAACCAGACAAAACCCACAGCAGAGACCCACACTATGGCCACACTCCCTGTCCAGGATGGAGCATGACATTTGCAGATGAACATGGATGGAAATTTATTCTGTGACTAAGTGGAAATGCATCACAGTCCTGTCCTTTTGAAAAGCAACCAGTCACAATGAAAGGACATCTCTCTGGACAGAGTTTCAGCTTCTTGCTTGTATTACATTAATCGATACTGAAGAGTGACGTGTACACAGCACGGTGCAGGCAGGATCACTTCAACTACAGTTCTCTGCAAATCTTTCTTCCTACTTGTAGGTAAGGACAGTTGGCACTACATATTTATTACTGCTGTGCCAAGGATCGCCAAGTCTGCCAGAGGAACACTTCCACGCGTGTGCAATAGGGTAGGCTCCAGATGAACCCCAGCACTAGTGGTATCACACCTGCATAAACCAACGCTTGCACATTGTAACTAGCACTGCAAGGGCAATGCTGCCAAGTTCCTGCCTCAGCACATTACCCTCAAAGCACTAGTTAGGTTGTACACACATTGATCTACACTAGTGCAACGCTGCTAGTATCACTGCTAGTGCAATGCTGCTAGTGCTAGCATTGTTGGTCCTTGTCCACAGAGTTGGGATTCAGTGGTCAAAGTCCAGCTATTACAATAATTCAGGAACTGGGAAATATGGAAGCAGCTACTCCTCATCTCCTGCATCACAGCAGGTTCACCCAGAAGATAAGAATAATGAAGGTATACCTGTAAAACAAATTGCGTGAGATTAGTCTAGTCAGGCATGACAAGGAAAGGCAAACACCACCAGCTGACTCTATCTATGACAATCAGCACGTATATCAGTCATTATTCAAAGCAGTCACCACCATCCACCATCTAGTGCCCTCCAGATGAGTTGGACTACAACTCCCAGCTCTCCTAGCTCTTGGCTGGGGCTGATTGGAAACTGGAGTGCAACACATGAGGAGCACACTAGGCTAGGGAAAATGGTATATGGCAAAGCAGCCCCATAACTTCTAATTTGACAGGTGAAAATATGGCTGTATTATTGCATGAGAATAAAAGAGAGAAAGGTCTTAGAAGCCTGAATAAAGCACTTATTTTGTAGAATTCATTCTGGGGAGAAAACTCTTTCATGCTAAGGAGGAGTTCCTTTTCTTTGAACTTACTGAGAAAAGAATTTTTCCAGTGCCTCTTCTGTTATTTCAGCTTTCTTTCATTCCACGACAGACAAGTGCCTTCTCTCTTGTTGCTTTTTTGCATGCTTGTAAGACCCCTATTCTGCCTGCCTGCCTTGAGCTCTTCACCATCACTACACGATAGGCCTCTATGTGGACAGACAGCTATGAGTGTGGGACTGGGTTAAACAGAAATCCTGAAATCTGCCCACTCCCCCTTTAAATTAATTCAAACTAGTGGCCATCACCACTTCCATATGGTGCATGGAAGTTCCATATGGCAGCATGTTCCATAGCTTTACTATACTCTCCACTTTCTCCACACCATGCATATATCGTCCCTTATTCACCTTTTTCCCACGCTAAACAGTCCCTGTTGTTGTAGTCACTCCTCATGGAGGAGTTGATCCAGTTCCTTGGTCATTTTCACTGTCTTTCTCCGTACTTTTTCAAATTCAATAAAGCCTTTTTTCAGGTAAGGTGATCAGGGCTGAACACAGTATTCTAAGTGTGGTCACACCACCTGTTTGTGTAAGAGTAAGATTTTGCCAGTTCGACCTTCTATTCCATACTTAATTAAGCCTAGCATGGAGTTTGCCTTTTTCACAACAGCTCTGCATAGACAGATATCTTAGTGGAGCTGTCCACCACTAGCCCAAGATCCCTCAACTGCCAGCTCAGATCCCATCATCCAATACATGGAGTTGGGATTTTTTGCTTCAAAATGATTGATTGATTGATTGATTGATTATTAAAACATTTATAGGCCGCCCCATCGCAACAAAGCCTTGTTACTTTCCACTTGCATGCTTTCCGCTTAATGCTTGAAGCTCAGTAGGTGAGTATACTAACTGATGTTTTTGCTATGCTCAATTATATGGATTTTAACTGGTTTCAGTCCACCAATGCAACACCTAATCTTCAGCGATTCCAGCATCCATGGTCCAAAAATCAACCATAGCAGAGTGAGTACTGGAGGACCATTTTTGCCTAGCCAAAAGTAGGCAATTGCTTTACAGCTATCTCAGCTACAGGGACCTCACAGGGACCTACAGGGATAAAGGGAGATCCGCACTGGAAAAAGATAAAACCATTTAGACAAATAAATCAGTTTTGGATTTATAAACATTCCTGGAGGAAGCGCAAAGCAGGGGAGAGGTAAAAGGAATAGCATTCTGCACATTCTTAAATACTTTTGCACTGTTTCATCAGGTTATGCTCACACACACACACACGGAGGGAGGGAGGGATCTCCTACTTTGGGATTGCGGTTAACTGGTATGCTGGATCTTCTGCTCATTTTTCTGTGTTGCTGCAGAACTAAGTGCTATTTTTCATGGTTATATTACATAATGCACATGAACACAACCTGTAGCTGATGAAACACTGATAAAGAATATGTGATGTAAAACACGGGAAAAGGTAGAGCTCTGTTTATTTCCCACAGAAGACACTATACCTACAGATCATTTCTACTTATTTCTTCCACTCCCCCAGTGTTATCACTACTTCAAAGAAACAGGATGCCATTAACTAAAGATATAAAGATCTAATTAGTCTCCATTTAAAAACATCCACATTGCAAAAGCCAGAATGTATCATGATCCTTACAGAAAAAACAACTTATCGAAAGGGCAGTGCGACCTGAGATTTGGCAAAGGCATCTATCAAATATTTGAAGAAAGACCTTTAATATTTTTGCATCAAAGGTGGAATTGGAAATATTCCCTTTTATAGTGATACCAGAAACTTCAACACACACACGCGCGCACACCATGCACGCTCCATGAGAATTGTGAAAACACATTTGGAGAGATTACACAAGTTTTCAATAGCAGATGCCTATCTCATGAATCAAAAGCTTCAAATCTCCACATTCAGGATTCCCTTACCACTATAAACCAGAAGATGTATCTGGATAATTGATAGATTATCAAGCAGTCATTTGGTGTAAATATGAACCATTCTAACTTGCTTCACTTAGAAACACTTTCCCTATTTTTGCAGGTGCTCAGCTCTATAACACAGACATTTGCTTCTCAAACTCCTTAAAATAGATGTTTTATCTCTGCAGACAACAGGAGTGCCAGTACCTTCCACCAACTCATGCCAGAGAGGATATGGGTAAATATTTTGTCTGTGTTTGTGAGCTTCACGACGCCAGGAATGCCAGATTGAGACGCTGCAAGCTCTCAGCTAACATGGCAAAAGAGACACTGAGCTAGATCCCAGGCCATAAGGTAAAGAGAAGTGGAAAAGAAAAGCAGAAAGTGTCATATGCTGGAGAAAAGCCCAGTTACTAAAAGGATCGTTTGAAATTACACAAGGCTGAAATATAGAAAATGATGTCATTTAGGCACTTTAGTTCAAGCCTCAGGATGATTGTTTAGGCCAGCTCTGCAAAACCATATGACAGTTGCAAGAATGAGTATCATCAGATGTACATGCAAATTATTTTGCTTGCAGGTTAACTTATTTTGAAAACACCATCTTGTCATGCTTTCTGAAAGGCCCCGTGTGCCCAAATTTCACTACCTTGAAGCAAGCTCAGAGGGTTTCCATATGCCAGCCATATGCAATCAGTCACATGGAGATACTACAACTACCTCCAAGGCAGGCTGAATGTGTACATACCACGTGGTTAGGGATGGGGAATAAAACCCAACAAAATGGCTGTGTCCAAGCTGCAATTGTTCACAGAACAGTCTTAACAAATATGCCAGTAATTAAAATCTGATGCAGATTTTAATACCCTTAGTATACAATCTATTTTTCTCAAATTGCAATCTGACTGAGAATGTCAGGAACCCATCAATCTGTTTTCCCCCTGCTTTTTCTTCTCACCTGACCCCCAAACCATGACAGAGATTCTCCTTGCTTCCTATTTCACTTTTAGGACACAATCCCATGGCTTCCCAATACTGTCCTGGGGCCCCCAGGATAGGTTGGAGTCTCAGCTGCAGTCCTGGAACTACACTCTGAGGGCAGAGCAAGACTTGAACCACAGAGCGCCCTCCCTCTGCTCTTGCAGCTAGTATGGCTTTTCTGTGCCATCTGAGTTCTGCAGATGGAAGCCAGCATGGGGGGGGGGGGGGGCGCGCGGATCTGGGTGGGAAGAAGGGGAGGAGTGAGGCACCCTCATTCTCTGAAAAATCCCAGCACTATCTCAGCCTCTCTTTCTCGCAAGTAAGGGACAAACCTTTAGACAGCTGAAACTGACATCTAAATGTTTTGTAGGGCAGGAGGAGCACAGATGCCAACCCGCTGTGTTCTTCCTGCCTTCCAGTGAATGCCCATAAATCTTTGAATTCAGGTGTTTATGGATGGCCACCTTGGAAGGTGCCCCCAGGTACTTTCTCCGATTGCACTTTCCTCCAAATACTTCACATTTTGATTCTATTTTTCAAATGATTTGTAAAGGTTTGATTTTTAAAGGAAATCAGCCCCTTACTAAGCAGGAAACTAGCAAGACTTCCCTAAAGGAAGGAGCAAGGAAGTTAGACGAACCACACCCAAGATTTTGTGAGTCAGAAGGTACAAAGACATGTTGTCAAGAGCAAAACATCTGGGAGGCAACATGTAGCACTGGAGGATCCAGGACTGCGGATCAAGAAAGGGCACACCAAGATGGGGGATTACTGAGAATCCACAACACTTTGCAAACACAAAAACAGGATAAAAGATGGAGAGATTAAAACTTTGGAAGCAATGCCTCCCCTGTCCCTCATATGCTTACACATCATCCATCAAGGTCCTGTTTCCTCATTGCACAGTGTGGCAGCTGGAAAGAGGGTCTTCTCTGTGGCCCCTCCCCAACCAGGGGCAGAATGTCCCCCCCAGAGAACTACGCCTGGTGCCCAATTTTGGTTATCTTTCCATCACCAAGTTACTAGTTCTTTGCTATCCCATGTCTTTGCTAGTTTAATCCCCATGACACATTAGCTATTTTAACTCCACTTTTATTAACTGTCTGATCTTAGCTTGTCATTTTTTACCAAAAAATTACATTTGCTTTTGTACTTCCATCTTCTTTTATTGTCGTCTTTTAAAATAACTGTATGACACACACAGAGTCTGTTTGATACATTTCTTGTAAGTACTAATTATTACTGTCACAGCTGCTGCTGTGATCGGAGATAGTTTCAGTTCCATGTTTATAAAGATGCAAGGTTTCTATTTTAACCACTACTTTTCATCCATCACCTGCAATTTGAAACCATTGCTGCAACCAGGAAAGGGCAGGAACCATTCCTATCAGAGGAAGAAGAGTCGGGAGAAGGGTTTCAAGGATCCCGCCATACATCTGCACCAAGCTTCTCTCTACTTCTTTACGCATCTCGACTATATCAATATGAATCCTACCCCAAATCTTCACTTAATATTCAATTCATTTACATTGTATCCAAGCAGAATCAGTTTGGGAATCCCACCATTGTTTGGTCTTTTGGCTTAGCTAGGTAACATTGAATAAAAGTTCTTTGGTTCAGCTTTTGGGAAAGCACCAACACATGAAAGCAAATGCCCTATTTCACTTTCTCCCTGGACTGCAAAGCTACTTGTTAAAATGCAAAGCATACACAAGCTCAGCAGCTGATCACTTTTGGAAGACTTTGGCCACCAACAGCCAGTGGTTGAAAAGAACTTTTCAAAAGAGAAACTGGTGAAACCTTTTTCATTCTGAAGAGAGGAATGCAGGGTCTAAAAAATGTTTTTCACATCTTGTTCTCAACATTAAAGGTTCTGGGCTTCCACAGCAGTTCACTGATTTCTCACAGACACTCTCAATGTTTTATATGCCAGGCTTCCATACCAACACAAATCTGAACATAATTACAGGTTTGACCTCCCCTGCACATTGCACCAGTATACCTCTTGGTAACAATTTATGAATAAATGTTTGCCCAAAGACAGGAGCAGCTCAGAAGAAACCCTTCCAGTTCTACAGCCTTTCAGTTCATGTTATGACAAGCCCAGCAGTACATCTGCCCAAGAATTATGAACGCTACTAAATCACACCTTTTCAGGGCCATTCTGGTTACCCTATTTGTGTCCAGAGTTGCCATGCCGGTGGACACACGCTTTCTGCATGGTAACACCACACGGGGACATGAACAACCCTGGTAACTGCAGACAGGCCCCAAGTGCGTCTGTCATGTGACAGTCATGTGACCTTGGGACATCAATCTCTGCCAGCAGCAACAGGTAGCGAAGGGGCTTCGATATTCTTTTCAGGCTGTGGGTTGGAATTATCCCCTGCCACTAAAAGCAACAAATTATGGTCTTCTTCTCTACGACTACAATCAGGACCTTTACGAGCAGAAGCCAGAGGAAGGAGCTGCTGGGTTCCGATCCCTTCATGCCTCATGCAACCAAGTAAGCCAAGCCAAGTTATGAGATAAAGGAATGATGAAGGCAAGGCAGGACACCTATTAAAACAATCTTCAAGAACACAGGAAGCTGCCCTTGTGCAGCATAAAGTTTTTGGTTCAAACATCAAGTTTTCCATCCCTATCTGGAGATGTGAGGCAAGGGACCTTCATCCACAGCCCCTCCTCTAAAGATCCATTTATCCTGCTGGGCAGCGACAAGATGCAGGCACATCTGAGAGCCAAATGCTTGAATTATGTGGGGGAGGGTTACCTTTTGTGGCAGCCTCTTTAGCTGCTGTTCTTGAGAAAGGGAGGAGTCATTGGCTAGAGAAATGGGACTATGCATAGATTTAAATATGTTTATAGTTTAACATAAAAAGAAAAAATGTGGGGGGCTGACCCAGTAGGTCTGATGTTTTTGATGACTGATGACTTTTTAGTTCCTTTTTGTTAGATCTATTAAGAATAAAACTTATTCAAAAAGAGAAGAGAGAGAAAGGGAGGAGTCGAGGGCTGCAGCTTGGAAGTTTTGCTAAGCCGCCTGCACCACCATCTTTCCCTCCATCACCGAAGCACCAATTAGAAGTTCAACATACTCAAAGGAAAGAATATGTTCACTTGGGAGGAGCTGCTACTCAGTGATGGAGAACAAGTTCTGTATGCAAAAGGTCCCAGGTACAACCGCCGGTATCTACAGTCAACAAAAATCAGGTGGCAAGAGACAGGAGGAAAACTTCTCCTAGCGAGAATGGAAGGCATGGAGCTGGAGTAGATAAACCTTCTCCAATCCAGGGCCCTTCAGATGTGTTGGACCACAATTCCCTTCATCCCCAGCCTTCATGACCCAGGTCGCATTGATGGAAGTTGTAGCTCAGCAGCTCAACACATCTGTTTGGCACCAGGTTGGAAAAGTTTGGAACAGGCAACACTCACCAAGGGATGGGAAAGCATCTGATCTATTCTAAGGGAGTTTCCCTTGCACTACATATTGGCGAGGTGCTGCAGCAGCATGCTAAGAAAGCACCATGGACCCCCCTCACTGCCACCCCACTGAGGTAGCGCTGTCTGTGCTATCCGCTTTGAACTGATTTCTGAGACTCTCCCCCATCTCTTTCATTACTTTCACAGGAGAGAAATAAAGAAATTACGTGAAAGAACCTTGCATAATCAGGCAAGGGAGGCGTGGGGCTCATGACACTTCGCCCCCATGCTTCTTTGGCCCCATCACCCAGCTAAACATACAAAATCAAGCTGCAATTGCCACAGCACTGGGGGCAAGATCTAAGAAAGCCAAGCAAGTTTAGAAATGGGGTGGAGAGCCTTTCCCAAGTCCTCAAAATCTGAGAAACATTGGCTCAATGTGCAATCTTGCAAAACATTTACTTTAATATTCTGTATGATGCTTGTCGACCTGTAAGTCTTCCAAGTAACTCCCAAAGTTGAAAACGAAAAAGTAATAATACACCATTATACAACATTAAAATAGAATGACAAACATAGCAGCAAAACTGCGCCTCATGTAAATCCAAACAGAACTAGGAAAAAGGCCGGGTCAAATAATACCTTATTGGCCTGCAGCATGGGACCCCTGGTGAAGAGGCAGTTCCCCAACCTCTGCACAACAAGCCAAGTGGCCCCCTCACATCTTCAAATGCATTCTCTAAGATCTTAAAATGACAGCTTTGAATTCAGACTGTAGATGCTGAGCAGGTCTCCTGGCCAAACCCTTGTAAAACAAGACCAGAGGGTTGTGCTTGTTTGCATCAACCCCAGAGCCTAGTGGCGAAATCTGATGCCTAGCCCACTGCTGATGAGGATCGGTGTTTGTCAAGTATGCTGGAAATGCGGAGGAGGACAAAGGCCCAAAGTCATGTTGGCTCAGCCCTTTTGACAACAAAAGTAACAGCTGCTTACAGTGTCAAGGCCCTTCTGAAGAATAAAAGGAAGCTCACAAGGAACAATAGCAGAGACCAAAACAGGTAGGCGCAGCACTGCACTGGGAAAGGAGCAGCTGCTACAAATGTTATCCTTCACCAGATATGCTCTTCCATGCTTCCTGTACTACCTGGTTTTCCTCTAATCCCTCCTCTCTATCTCATACTTACCAGCTCTGCAAGTGCCGAATTCATACATTTGGTTTACTAGAGTTAGCAAACGGGTAGTAGGTACGGGGGCTTTTTCTCTCTTTTAAAGGGCTTTCTAGATTACTCCCAGCTTGCAAGCAACAGAAGTTATTACCGGTCTGTAGCTGAAGGGAATACGAAAGTTAACTTCAGTGTTCTAGGTAGGCGCTCTCTTTTTCTGCATTCCCCTGAACTGAAGGCAAAGAGCTGAAATCCAGCAGGGGCGTTCCATTTTTGGACTGGGACCCTCTGCCCACAGATTTTCCTACACTAAAATTTACACCTAACCGCAGTTAGAAATAGGCAGGCAGGCAGGCAGGCAACAGGTGCAGCGCCCTGTAGAACAGGGGCAGCAGCGCATTTGCTACAGAAGGCCCTTCAGGCTGCCACAGGTCTGTGAGGACACTCTCCTGCTCAGACGTACAGCAGAGCTCCACAAAGAGCCCAACCTCAGAATCACAAGCTTCCCGAAAGAAAGGCCCTTGGCCAAGGCTGCCTGACATCCTCACACACCCATGTACTGCATGAGGATAAGAACATAGGAAATGGCCTTGTGTTATTTTAATATATTTGCCATCTGGCTCGGTGGCTCTCCAGCATCTCAGCCAGACTCTCCCTCCCCGTACCTGCTCCTTGATGCTTTAACTGGAAATATCCAGGACTGGACTTGGGGGACTCTCTACACACCAAGTGTCTACACACCCCAGAGCTATGGTCCTTTCCGAATTATAACATCCCTCCTCATAAGGCAGCCTTCCCCAACCTGGTGCCATCCAGATGTGTGGGACTACAGCTTCTATCAGTCCCAGCCAGCAGGGCCAGTGGCCAGATATCCTGGGAGCTGTGATCTGCATCTAGTCAACATGTAGTTTTCAAAGCAGAGCACAAGTACATGTAAACAGCTAAAAGAAATGGCTGTTTAAAAAGTCCGGGCAAACAGAACAGACACTGAGAAGAGTAACGATGGGGACAAAGGAATACTTTTAACAAGAAGTTCCACAAGTGGAGCACCTCTGCAGAAAAGAACCTCGCCCAGGTAGGCATCCACCTGTCTTCCCAGGGTGGGGGCATCTGAAGGGCAGCCTTGTATCTTAACTGATTGACAGATCATAAGGCAGATGCTCTGTGCACAAAGCAATAAAGTTGTACAAGTCAGAGGCTGTTTTACATAGTAAAGCTGATTTACACATGTAAAACAGAAGGATATAATCATCTTAACATATCCTGTGCACTACAGTTTTGAAACTGTGCCCCAAGAGATCCACTTGAAGTCCTCCATGATTCGATTTTAGCACCTTTTAAGACACATTTATTCCAGCAAGCATTTTCAAAACGGCTCTGGCTGACTTGCTTGGTATTTTATCTGTTACGGGCTCCTATCTATTTTTAAGTGGTTATTTTTTATTTCCTAATCTCAACATTATTATTAGCTTTTCTATTTTATATTGCTTGCTGCTTTGGTCACCACGGCTGGGTACAATTTCTAAAAATATATGTATCACAATCACTCCTCTCACATCCAAACTCATCTGGAAACAAGATCATGATTCATGATCAGCTAAACAAGACTTACCAGTGCCTTGTTACATCACAATGCACACAGTCCTTTTTAGATCCCCCCCCCAAATCGGTTTTATCTTGTTTCTCTTCAGAGCCTCCCCTTACTCCTCCTCTGCTGATAAGGTGGCTTACTGTATACTCATCTTTTTGGCAGAAAAAAGGAATGAAAGTGTCTTGCCTTAGGCTGGAATAATCAAGGGCAAGGAGCCCCTGGCTTCAAGGCTGTCCATTAAGGCAGACTTAATGAATATGGCTAGGAGATCAGAAACTGAGCTTTCTCCTCTTAAGGCCCTGTGGAACCAGGAAGGGATTTCTCCCACACTGGGATACCAGGGACGGGCAAACCTCAAAGGGAAGGTTTTATCTTGGCAAGACCCAAGCTTTACTTCAGGTCTATGTTCTCAACAGGTCAGCAACATTTAGGAAATGTTTCTTCCTCAGATTTGCTAGACTGGCAACATCCCCTGTAACAAACGGATTGCTTAACAGGTCTTCGGCACCATGCAGTTCACTTGGTCCGGCTTTAGGTTCATCACTGAGAATCTGCCAGATTTAATTGTTAAGTTCATAATGTGGGGGCTGCTGCTTTCTGGGAGTGGGATGCTGTGCTCCTTTTAGATCTATTTCCACATGAAAGTGTTCCCCATTACCCCACTAGCAGGACAGCTGCCTTACATTATCTGAATTTCTCAGATTGCTTTCCCACTTGTTTCTAAACAATACAGTTGCTAAAGCCACTTGGTGTCCAGTGTTACACAGATAAAATGAGGATTTAGAATGGCTTATATCAAGTGTCCCCAACAGGGCAGCAGTAGGTACTTCAAAGTGCCCACAAGGCTTTCCACTCTCTGCCTTCAACAAAACTGTTTTTATTCAAAAAAAAAAAAAAAAAACTTGGAAAATGTTAGGATGCCGGATTTCCATTCCTGTTCCTGAACTTGCCAGTTATCAACACAGAAGAAAGGAAGAGCTGTTTCCTGGCCCCACCCAATCATCTTCAACTTACACAAACCCTTTCCTCTTGGTCGCACTCTGTCCCGTATCAACAGCTAGCGTCTCTTGTCCATTTCTTCATTCCTCCTCTTCCCTCTCCTTCCTTGCCCTGCCATTTCTCCTTTACTTCCAGATTTTAGACCTGCTATTTCTCGTTCCTCATACAGCTTTATCATGCTCCTTCCCTTTCTTTCCTCTTTCCCCCCTTTCTCACCACTTCTTCCTTCTCCAGGCCCTTAAGCTTTGTTCTCTCTTCCTTTCCAGACCCTTCACCCATTCACACGACCTTCCCAGGTGGGGACTCTAACGGCAGAGGAGAGAGCAAAGGAGGAAGGTTGACCAGAGGAAACCTTTTTTTCCTTCCCTTTAGGCCTGGAAGCATCTTGCTTTCCTTTGGGGCTAGAAAAAGTTATGACTGAGAAGAGCAAGTCTATCTAGGTCAATTCAGGTGCAATTTCCACTGAGCCCCATGTGAGCACGCATAAGGGGGCAACCAGAAATTCTTCCATTTCAGTGGGGTCAAATATGTGAGCTGGCTTTCCACTTCAGACCCATCCTCTGCTATGTGGAGAATTTCATTCTCAGTTCACTAGCCAGCTGCCACAGCAGCCATTATATAACTAGCCACATCCTCCATGGGGACCATTTTGTGGCAAATATTGCAGTAGTTTCTCAAATCTCCCACTGTGCCCACATATCCCAAATGGATTAGGTTCTCTTTCTCACATGGTTTCAGGCAAGCTTCCAAACCAAGTCCAGACTTGCTTTGCTTCCGTCACATGCATTTTTGTGGCATTTTTCTGGGCCGAAATGCATCTTCAGTTTGTATGCATGTCCTCTGATCTTATTTCAGATCTCAGTGGCGTGGTGCTCACTCACCTCAGCCAAGGAAGAGCTACAAAGGAAAAGGGGCCACTTCCCACCCTCCTGGTGGCCCCTTATCTTTGTGAGCACCCTGGTGATCAGGAGGAAGGGAGGAGAAATGTGGAACAGGGCTTCCTGCCCACCGGAGAGGAAAAGCATCTCCTAAGGCGTTGCTCCCTCATCTTATCCACAAGCAGAAATTCAGGCGCATCAAGTTGTCAGCCATGGTGCACAGATCTATGGAGGGTGTGCCCCACGTGTCATGGACAGTTGCTGCATTCAGCTGCCACTTGCGCACACTGATGCTCATGACGCTGAGGGTGTCTGCCAGGGTGTTGCCCTTGCTTGCCATGTGGATGGCCATGAGGGTGTTGATACACCAGTCCCAAATTCCAATGGTGAGCTTTGTCAGTGGGTGGACCGTGCACCTCCCTACTTGTTGATGCAAAACACCATGATTGTGTTGTCCATGGCGATCTGGGCACACTGTCCAGGTGGGGAGGGCTGAAAAGAGATCAGGGCCTTGTGGACAGCTGGCACCTCCAGGAAGCTGATGTGCCTGCAGGCCTCCTGGTAGTCAGTCCCACGTCCCTGAGGCTCATAGGATTTTGCAGTGGCTTCCCCAGCTCTTCGATGGAGAGGGTACCTTTTGACCCTGTGGGTAGGAAGCTGATGCCTGCTGCCAGTTGCAGGGCACAGTCCACCACTGGGGGCTGCTCTGGACATATGGCGGAATGTCCAGGGATGTGCTGGGTGGGTCGGCTGGGATAGGCCCCTTAGGCAGTGTGGTACAATCAAAATACTACTGGACTTATCTTGGAACCATTAGCCTTCACACAAACGTCTTGCCATGTGGAAGCGCCTCAAAGTGACTATTTTCTTGCACATGACTCCCATTCCTGCAGTTGCCTGTGTGATTCAAGCTTTAAAAGAAGGGCTGGCAATCTTTTTCAGTCCAAGAACCAAATTCTGATCTGGGAAAGATCTTAAGGGCCCATTCTGGCCTGTGCATAAAGCCACGACGCTCTCCTTACTTCTGCTTAGAAGTAAGCCAAGCCTACGCATATATGCTCAGAAGCCAGCAGGGATGAATTACTCCGAAACACTCTCAAATGGCACCCCAGATATCAAGTCTGTGTATGTCTACTTCAAGTTTAGCACGAGAAGCATGCCTACGCAGAAATTAGCAAGAAAAACCTCTGCAGGAAACACCTCAGCAGCAATCACTCAGCAATCCCCCTCCCCCAAGCACTGCCCACAGTCCTAATGGGGAAAAGCATTTATCTTGAATAAGCAACCATCAGCGATAAGAGATTTTCCCCTATCAAGGAATGAGGACTAGGGCTGGGGGAGCAGATAAGGACTCATGCTGATTGTATCTGCCTACCCTAAATTCTTTCCTAATTCTGATTTTGCAAATGTTAATTTTGATTCAGTAACTTTTTCTTAAGCACCAAGTGTAGCCACACATCAGATCTGACAAGCGATGAGGAAAGGCCGGGGTGGGCAACCTTGGGTGGTCCGGGGGTCAGGCAGGCTGTACCTTTCCCCTCGCCCTGTGATGCTGGAAAAAATACAATAACGTTTTAAAAATGGCAGTCAGAGTTAGCTACAAGAGCATTCAGGCGGTCAAAATTAGCTTGCTTGGGATGCAGTGCTCACAGGTCATAGGGGCCCCTCGGTACTCCCTCAATTTGCAAGGCAGTTGGGCTCAGCCGGGGGCGCAGCCAGGGAAGGCATGTCCCCCCCACCCCGCTGGAGTGGGCTGAAATGCAGCAACAGTAGCAATGCTGCTCAGCAGATTAGGTTCAAATTATCAAGTAAGAAGAGCTAAGAATGCTAGAATCTTACCAGCAAGAGAAATACAAGAGCAAAGAAACAGTAGATTATGTAATATATATTAGATGGACATAACCTGTATTCAAATAAAGAGTGAGCCAGGTCTTCCGCTCCTAGTTTACCACATAATGCTGTCATGAGCTGGTGTACCCTGGAATCTGACTTGTTGCATCATGGTATCCATCTGTTTGAATTGCAAACAGCTGAAGGCTGAACTTTGATCCCTTTTCATTGGAAAGGAGATATTTTTCTTCCTGAAATGGTGTTTTCCACCTTGTTAGCCATCGCATAGAACTTACGTTTGACAGGCAGCTGTGTGGGTGCATACAGCACAGGTGGGCAACAGGAACACTGGAAGAGCAATTCCCCCCTGGATCCAGCTGGTGAAAGCAGCCGCAGAGCACAAGTTGTGCCCCGGCTTTAAGACCGCCAGCAAAAGTATTTGCATGGGTAAAGCTTACAACACCACAAAATGTCAGAGAGAGGAACTAAACAATTCTCTCCATTATCATTCATCATCAGCCAGGATGGAAGGACCTGCTCTTGTTTTTCTGCCAGGAGAACATCGTAATAGGATTCTTATTTGGAATTGATTTCATCTCATTGATTGTCACTTAGCACATGCCAATGGTAATGTATAGTATGTATTTAAAGAAATGAACAAGCCAAAGTTATGAACACGCAAGCCAGGGCTCTACCCACAACTGCCTTTCTGTGAGCACCACAGCCAAGACACATAACAAAAGGTACACAAGCACCACACACTGCCTCTGCTGTGAGGACTATCCCAGGAAACAAAAAACAAAAAACTGCCGAATGGGGAAGAAGTTAGGCCCTGCAAGCATTTTGGTCCTCGTTTGGGAACTGCCAACACAACCATCCCAAATAACATATTGCACTAATAGCACTACATGCATGGGAACAATCCCATTTTAATAATGAAAGAGCACAAAATAATGTTAGCCCTAACAGAAACAGGCCCCCACATGGCACCATATGAAACCTCTGGATTGTGCAATTAATGCCCACTGTGCTAATATTTCATGTGGGAGATTTCCCTCCCTCCCCTTGCAGAGTTTTGGCTGTTTGCTAGAATCAGCAACTAGGTCAATTATACCAACAACACATTTTGCATTCAAGACAAAAATTACTTTTGTTACCTACTCAGCTCACTGAGACATCAGACTTGCAACACCCACATGCAAAATTGCAATAGAAGTTCTAGATCAGGCAAACCCCTGAGCTACTTTGTTCAGTGTCCTCAGGTCAAATTTCTATTCCTTTCTATGGAATAAATAACCATCAGTTTTCTTGTGGAAATAACTTGTCTCTCTACCCAAGCATCAAGGTGTACAACTCTTTGCAGCAAAACAGCAACAAGATGGTCTTACTGTAAGACCATCCAGAGACCATTTGGTAGGGGATGGTATACAAAAGTTTTAAATAAATAGCACGATATCAGCTGTTTTTACGGGACTGCAGGTGGCGCAGTGGTTTAAACCGCTGTGCTGCTGGGATGGTTGATCGAAAGGTTGCCCGTTCAAATCTGCACAACGGGGTGAGTTCCTGTTGTTCCGTCCCAGCTCCTGCCAACCTTGTAGTTCGAAAGCATGCAAATGGAAGTAGATAAAAAGGTACCACTTCGGTGGGCAGGTAACAGCGTTCCGTGCACTTCAGTGTTTAGTCATGCCGGCCACATGACCAGAGACTGTCTGCGGACAAACGCTGGCTCCCTCAGCCAGGAAACGGAGATGAGCACCGCCCCCGAGAGTCAGGCATGACTGGATGTAATGTCAAGGGGAAACCTTTACCTTTACCTTTAAATCCAGCTGTTTTTGCTGCCGCTGCTTCTTCTACTACTATGCATTATACAGGACTGCAGGAGAGGCAGGCTATCAGCAAGAAGGCAGGCATGTCTTCGGAAAACAGCCCACAGGAGCCCTTAACACATCTGGCTTATATTCTCACTGCTGAATTCAGTCAGTAGTTCAAAGAGCATGTCTGGCAACATTGCATCCTTGCCTTTTGTAGGGGAGGCTGCGGCACAGTTCACCGAGGCTGCAAGTTCTACATTTGCGATGCTTTACACATAACTGGGACATTGCTCTGTTTACTCCACAGAAGACAGCTTTCCCCAACCTAGTGCCCTTCAGATGTGCTGCACTGCAATTCCCATCAGTCTCAGTCATCATGGTCAATGGTCAGAAATTCTGGGACTTATAACACAAAGCACGGGAGAGATATAGTCAAGGTTTTTCAAGTGTTGCAACTGTTAATTTGGATGGCTCTGTTAGGCTTAAAATGAGAATCATAAGTTTATAAACAAACAAATAAAAATAATTAGCTTGGCTTTAATGCTACCTTGCCATGTTCTCGCTGTGGAAATTACTGGATTTTAGCAATATTGCTTTAGTCACATACTAGAGATTTAAATATTTTGATCAACCACTGAAAGGCTGAAGATTAGCATTTTGCCAAGCAGTAATAGTTCATGTTCAGTTAACAAGAAACCTAACATTACATCTTAGGAATTGGGAAATGAGCGTAGTGTGAATTGTGGCACAACCTATGCATGTCCTACATCTTCCAGTTGCTGGCTGGAGCATGCTGGGAATTGTACAGGACTGCCCCCTTAAGAGTTACAGCTGCTGATTATGAACAGGCCCCATCTAGTGTTCCCGCATCAGAATAGCCCAAATGGAGAAGCTATGAGTAATGAAGGAACTGCACCTTTCTGGAATAACTAGAAATACTGGATATCGGTGCCAAGTGGAGCTTGCCAGACAGGGAAGCGTGATTGGAGCAACTCCTTTCTGACTGAAGAGTTATTGAGCATACAAGATCTTGACCTGAAATTAAGTCTGAACTAAAGCCAGCAGTGATTTTGTTTGTAGGTGCCACAGGTAAGGCCTCTGCCAAAGGCAAGCTGCACATGACAACAACAAACCTATTCACGGCATTCCAGTTATTTCAAAAATCCTACACGGAACCATTTGGCCATAGTTAGGCATTCGAGGCAGCTTAACAAAACGGCATAAAGCCCCAGTTCTGCTCCAGTAACATATGAAAGGCAAGGCAACTACTCCCAGTCAGTTTTTACAAGAGAAGAAGTTCCCCTCTGTTTTTATGGGGTCAAGAGGTCTGATTTGTGTGTGGCCAAGAGGCAGTGACCCTCCTCTCAGCCTCCCTATAGCCTTCCCCTAGTTATTTTTCTTGTATGAGGTGTTCACTTATAGATATGTCACCATATATATGGATTCCTGCTAATCCACACTGTGTCCACCCCTGCCATCTATTAGGAATCCTCCACAAGAGGATTTACTACCTAAACCATATTAATATACACTTGCGAAGACCCTCAGGAGCCCCATCTAAAGGAAATGAGGTGGGTGACTATTAAAAAGAGGACCTTTTTCTGTTGCAGCTCCCTAGTTTTGGATTCAGCTTGCCAGAGGGGGTCACCTGACACCCACATGGTGCTCTTTTCAATGCTAGAGAGTATCTTTCATTCCCAGGAACTGGAGCCTTAGTTTCAGTTTTAAATCTGTTACTGTATTGCAAATCTTTACACTGCTACTAAGTTGTATTTGGCTATCTTTATTTATTTATTTATTTATTTATTTATTTATTTTATTTATTTATTTTATTTTATTTTATTATTTATTTATTTATTTATTTGGAAATTTATAGGCCGCCCCTTGCCACAAGCCTCGGGGCGGCTCACAACAATAAAACAACAAAATCTAATACATTAAAATTTCCAAATATTAAAATTCACAAACATTAAAAACTGGCCCATCTCCAGGTCTGAATTAAAACCGCCACAATATAAATAAATTAACATTTAAAATATTGTTTAAATAAAAAGGTCTTCGCCTGGCGCCGAAAAGCAAATAAAGACGGCGCCAGGCGAGCCTCTCTGGGGAGCGCATTCCATAAATGGGGCGCCACCGCAGAGAAAGCCCTCCTCCGGGTACTCACCCTCCTAATATCTTTCACGGAGGGTTCCCGGAGGAGGGCATCAGCAGCAGATCGTAAGGGGTGGGAGGGTGTATATGGTCGCAGGCGCTCCTTTAGGTAACCGGGACCCAAGCCGTTAAGGGCTTTATAGGTAAGAACCAACACCTTGAATTGGGCCCGGACTTCAATGGGGAGCCAGTGAAGCTGACGGAGAACTGGGGTGATGTGAGAACCACGCCCAGTCCCCGTCAGCACCCTGGCAGCTCTATTCTGCACCAATTTTATTTTGTACTACAGTTCTAAATGTTCATATTATACTTTATCATGTTGTATTTTGTGGCTTTATTGTTTTGAACCATCCAGAAAGATTCAGCTGTTAGGCAGTGTAGACATTTATTTATTGATTTATTGATTTATATCCTGCCTTTTTCCTACAAAGGGCTCAAGGCAGCTTATATCATTCTCCTCCTCCTCCATCATATCCCCACAATAACAACCATCCTGTGAGGCAGGCTGGGCTGAGAGTCTGTGACCGGCCCAGAGTCACCCTGTGAGCTCCATGGCTGAGCGGGGACTCGAACCCGGTCGCCTGAGTCCCAGTCCCACGCTCTTAGCCACTGCACCACACTGGCTCTCCACTGGTTATGTAACAAATAAATAAATAAAAACATTTTTAGGGTACATCCTAAGTCAGTAAGAAAAGCCTAAGACCAAGGGTCCATCCATTTCACACAGTGAACCCACAAGCATGTCAAGAGTGCAGCAGCACCCTGCTTCCCATCTCCCCCAGCAACTGGTGCACACAGGCATACTGCCTCTGACAGCAAGTAGCCATCTGGACTAGTAGCCCCGCTAGCCTAATCCTTATACTTTGGAGTCATCACTACGGTTTGTGGCAGTGAGTTCCATAGCGTAACCCATCTGCTGCGTGAAGCACCTGCTTTTTTCCATCCCTCCTGAATCTCCCGCTAATCAGCTTCATCAAATGATCCCAGGCTGTAGTCTTATTAAAACAATGTTTTCCTATCCACTTCCTGCACACCATGCATAACTTTGTGCACGTCAATCTTGCCTCCCCTTCCTTGCTTCTTTTCTAAAATAAACCATTCCAGCTGCTGCAACTTTTCCTCATAAGGGAGTAGCTCCACCCCCTTGATCATTGCCGGTGATATTTCTGTACTTTTTCCAACTCCACGGTACTCTGTTTTAGGCATGGTGACCAGTAGCAGTGTAAATTACGCTATTCTAAGTGCAGCCGTGCCACACATTTGTATAAATATTGTATTTTTAAATATTGTATATGTGTTTAATATTATACTTGTTTTTGTATTGTGAGCCACCCCGAGGCTGCTGCAAGGGGTGGCATATAAATATTTAAATAAATAAATAAATAAATAAATAAATAAAGGCAGTACAATCCTGGCAGTTTTATTTTCAATGCCTTTGCTACTTATGCCTAACACGACATTTGCCTTTTTCACAGCAGCTGCACATTGTACTGACAGTTGCATCAAGCTGTCCACCGCAACCCCAAGATCCTTTTCTTGGTCAGCCAGTTCCAGCTCAGATCCTATCAGTTTATAGACAAAGCTGGGGGGAGGGGGGTGTTGCCCCAACATGCATCACTTCACACTTGATCTGCATTGGCTGGTTTGCTGCCCAGTCTCCTAGTCTGGAGAGATCACTTTGGATCCCACACGCTCCCTTTTTGAGTTGATCACCCCAAATAGCTAATTCTTCTCATAAGAACACCAAGGCAAAGAAATTGTAGCTTACAGGGCTTCAGTATTTTAGCTAACAGCCGCATTAATCTGAAGCAATAGTTTCACAATGAGTGGAGACAACCAAACAAAACCTTCTCCTTAATCTCAAGCAGGAAAGCATTTTATTTTCTTTGGAACCCCCTGTAGCCAGAAAGGGGCACAATGATGTTACTCAGAAAGCACACGAGACCACAGAAGAAGTTTTCTCCACACTGAGCAGGCTGTGAATAAACAAACAGCAAAGGGCAGAAATCAGCCAACTCCCCTGGCCAGGAAACGCACACAATGCAGCAAATGTCAGGGAAGACAGACGCAACAGGGCAAGTCACACAACAAATAGATGCAAAGATTAGCTCTGTCAGCCAAGTTTGCATCTCACTTTAAAATAGGAATCTCGACTTATTAAACCGGAGTGTACAGAATCTGTATGGAAATGTACAAAGCCAGGCTGCTTTTGCTTTTCTCCTCCCACTGAAGTAAAATCAAAGAGGATGGCTTACTTCTCCCAGAAGAGCCAGGTGTGTAAGGCAAGCACTGGCCCCTTTGAAAACCAGCCTACTAATCCTGACTTGCTTGAGTGCAATAAACCATAATCCCCAGTTCTAACACACAAATTATGCACACCTGGGATCGTTAACGGCTGGCACAAGCAGAGGGCAGAAAGCAGGAGCACATGGCACACACGGCTCATGCGTATCGTTATTTCAAAGCCCGAATTATGGGCTCAGAATAACAGGAAGAGGTACAGATGCATGCATTTTGGACACTCTGGAATCATGATGGCACACAGACGGCTCTATGCATTAACGTCTTAAAACACATAGACTCTGTGGTGACAGTCGAGTGGCTACACACAAGTCTCTGCAAGGCATGGACACTAAGCACAATTATATAGTGAGAACATGGCTTAGGAGTCCTTAATTGTTACTTGGAAGGAAGAACAACACATAAAATGTTCTAAGAATTGCCTCTATAAACTGAAGTCCTGGCTTCGGAATGGAGACTGCCTTGGTCGCCCTGTGGGATGACCGTTGCCCGGAAAGAGAGAGAGAAAACGCAGCCCTGTTGATTCTCATGGACCTCTCCGTGTCTTTCAGTGTCATCAACCACAGTATCTTTCTGGACAGGCTGTTCGGGTTGGGAGCAGAAAGTCCTGCATTGCAGTGGCTCTGCTCCTACTTGACAGGCCGATCCCAGAAGGTGGTGCTGGGGCATTATTGCTCTGCGCCACGGCAGTTATGCCAGGGGTGCCACAGGGCTCTGTTTTATGCCCTATGCTATTCAACATCTATGCGCAACCGGTGAGGGAGTTTATCTAGAGGTATGGGTTGCGGTGTCACCAACAGGACACCAATGACACGCATCTGGTTACTGTGGGCCTCCTGTCCCCATTTGATTTTATTTTTTTTATTTTTTTATTAACAGATTTATAGGCCGCCCCTTGCCACAAGCCTCGGGGCGGCTCACAACCTCAAAAAAACATTATAGGCCTATACAATAATTAAAAAGCCTACACAATATTAAAACTTGATTTGTTTGATTATTATATTTCATGTTTATTTTTCGGTATATGTGCTTTTTAGCTTTGTGAACAATCCGGAGAACCTTTTGGCTATTGAGCAGTATAGAAATGAAATAAAGTAACTGCCAAACTTGGGTACTTCAGGATTTTTTTTAAAAAAGAGTCTGAATGAAAATTTGGAAGCATTTCAACTTGGACTGTACCAGTTTGTACATCTGATTGCTGCACCCCAAAGGCAGAAAACCAGCAGGACCTGGTGGGATCTTAAATATCTCTTGAGATGGAACCTATGAAGCACGGTGACTTGTATCATTTGAACGATCTGAAGATAATTCTGTGGTATGGCTCGTATCTGAAGTCAAGGGGGAAACATTCAATTAAAGGAACAATTATAACACAAATAATGGCTCTGCTGTCATTGGGAATACCAGCGTGAAGGCATTTCGGTACAGCAGCTCAGCACAGACAAGAAGCTGCGGCCATGCCAACCAAGGCATTAGGGGCCAGGAGACATTCTTCTGCCATGTCCCAAGCTGGCCTTTCCATCACAAATTTCTTCCATTAGGGGCACTCAGACAATGCATCACAGAACAGTGTCTCCCAACGTCTGAATGGACTACAACAAAGCAACTCCTGCTCTTCAAATCTGCGACCAAACATTTTTGTTAAAATGCCAACTCACAAACTCTTCAATTTAAATAAGCTGTCTGACTTGTCACTTAGTGGGAAGGCATAAAGAAAGACAGCATATGCAGTCTGTAGTAACCACAATGCAGAGATGAATTGATGTGTTGCCTTGTGCATGTCAGCCGGTCCTAGAAATCCTGACTTCAGCTTGCACAACACCACTTAGAGGGCATACATGAACTTGCCTAAGCTGAGTTAGACACAGAAGCTAAAAGGGCAGGTAGGATACTTGCAAAGGACATTCTACGCAATAAAGATGTGGTGTAGTGGTGAAGAGCACGGGACTGGGACTACTCAGGCGATCCAGGTTCGAGTCCCCGCTCAGCCATGGAGCCAACTGGGTGACTTTGGGCCAGTCACAGACTCTCAGCCCAACCTACCTCACAGGGTTGTTGTTGTTGTGGGGATAAGATGGAGGAGGAGGAGAATGATGTAAGTTGCCGTGAGCCCTTTGTAGGAAAAAGGCAGGATATAAATCGAAAAATAAATAAATATAGATTAATTTTAATGCTTTAGGAGGCATTGTTAAGCCTTTTGGCAAAAATAAATTATAAAAACCAATTCATGCCCCTATCTGGCAGCTCTGAAACGGGGCAAGTTTACTCATTTGCTAGTTAACTTATCACTTAAAAAGAAGCCACTCTGATCTGGACAACTAAGCAGATCTGGTAACTGTTTTAATTCAGTGTTAAATATTGGGTTTTCCTTTCACACACAATCCACAGCATAACACCACATGCAGATAAATGAGCAAGTACTTCTGAATTCTAATCAATCTTGGACCATTTTTGGCAACACAAAAAACTGCTTACACTATAAGACCATCAGCCTGTGTAGTGCAGTAGCTTTTGCAACCCTGCCCACCTGGATTCCAGCTCCCAGCCCTCTCAGGCACCATGGCCAGTGGTGAGGGATTCTGGCGGCTGCAATTTAAAATAACTGAAGGGCACCAAGTTAAAAAATATTTGCTTCATTTATATGGTCTACACTGACTGGCAAATGCTCTCCAAGGTTTTAGACAGGAGTTTTTTCCCTACTACTAAAGAGGCTGGAAATTGAATCTTCTACATGTAAAGCATGTGCTACCACCAGTGAGCTGTTACTGCCCAACCACAAGGTAGTCATTGTGGCCAAGTAACTTGTTTTCTGCTTTTCTTAGAGGTTTCTGAAAAAGTCTGGTCAGCATATAATCACATACTAGCCTATTTTCAAACCAAAGAAGAAAGTTATTCTACATCGAATACTCATTCAGGTGGAAAGATTCAAATATGTTAATTTGAAGCATAGATATCATAGAAACAGACTGGTAGAGTCATAAGGGGCCAGGAGGCCATCAGATCCAACCCCCTGCTATCACAGGACACGGTTTCATTCAGATGGCTGTCCAGATGCTTTTTGAAGGTCTCTAAGTAAGGGAGTCCACCTAAGCTCACACCGACTGCTTCAGTGACTCCATCCAGCCACCTCATCCTCTGCCGTCCCCTTCTTCTTTTGCCATCTATTGTTCCCAGCATTAGACTCTTCTCCAGGGAGTCCCTCCTTCTCATTAGGTGGCCAAAGTATTTGAGTTTCATCTTCAGGATCTGGCCTTCTGTCATGCATGAAGCCACGACAGGAGCTACTACTCGCAAGGAGAACCTGATCTTGACAGCCGAAGTTCAAGCGGCCTCACCACAGCTTGAGGTAAACACAATCCAGCCTGTTGCTGAGGGCCCCTCTGGTCTACAACCCACTGAACAGATGCCTGGCCCTTTAAATCAGCCAGACCACGAGAAGGAGGGGGCTGCCAGGAAAGAGAAAGAACATGATGCCTCCTCCTCTTCTGAAGCAGAGCTGACAGGACCGGAAGCTGAAGGGATCATGGGACTTGTGGACTTTAAAACTGCCAAAAACAGGAGGATTCTGAAAGCCTATGAGGTGAAGACAAAAAGAGAGCAAGAAAGGAGGGAGGAACGAATGATGGGGGGAGATATGACGTAAGGGGAGAGGCTATCGCCATTCAGAGGCGAACATCTGTTCATCAAAGACTATCATTAAGAAGCTCGTCAGTAGAACTGTAAATCTTGTAGATAACTAGCAATGAATAGATTTAGTTTTATTGCTCTTGCAAGTGTGGTTAATTACAACCAAAGCGACCAGGCCTCCAACTCCTTGACACCTTCTAAAGAGCAGTCAGGGTTGATCTCCTCTAGGACTGACCGGTTTGATCACCTTGCTGTCCAAGGGACTCGCAGGAGTCTCCTCCAGCACCACAATTCAAAGGCCTCAATTCTTCACCACTCAGCCTTCCTTATGGTCCAATTTTCACAGCCATACCATATAGCCTCGACTATACGCACTTTTGTTGGCAGGGTAATGTCTCTGCTTTTTAGTATGCTATCTAGATTTGCCATAGCTTTCCTCTCCAGGAGTAAGCATCTTTTAATTTCTTGGCTGCAGTCCCTGTCTGCGGTGATCTTGGAGCCCAGGAAAATAAAATCTGTCACTACCTCCATTTCTTCCCCATCTATTTGCCAGGAAGTGAGAGGACCAGATGCCATGATCTTAGTTTTCTTAATGTTGAGTTTCAACCCAATTTTTGCGCTCTCCTCCTTCACCTGCATCAAGAGGCTCTTTAGTTCCTCTTCACTTTCTGCCATGAGAGTGGTATCATCTGCAAATCTGAGGTTGTTGATATTTCTCCCAGCAATCTTAATTCCAATTGGTGATTCATCTAGCCCTGCCTTTCTCATGATGTGCTCTGCATATAGTTAAATAGGCACCTCCACTCCAGGGGATGGTGGAGGCCTGGAGGAATCTGGTCCATGGGGTCATGATGGGTTGGACACAACTTCGCAACTAACAACAACAACAACAATAACAACAAGTGAGGGAGATCCCACAACTACTCCAGGTCATGGGCTCCACTTTGACACCTCTTACCAAAATATACATCCATGCAAGTTTGACTGCTCAAACATCGGCCAAATATTTATTTCACTTCTATACTGCTCAATAGCTAAAGCCATCAGAGCTGCTTACAACAATTAAAACTGCAAAATACAACACAATCAAACATAAAAGCTTAAAACTACAATATAAAACAAAAACATAGCAGCAGTACAAAAATTTAAAATACAGTACCGACTTCAAAGCAACAAAAACTGAAAGACTAAATGCCTGGAAATATTGTCAGATCATCCAAAATGACTAATACAAATTTTACTAGCACTAAAGAGATTACTTAATCATCAACAGGCTTGATTCCTCTGCTAATTAGCAAACGATCTGTCAATGGATTGTGAAATAGTGATAAATAAAGCAATTTTATGGCCATTACAGTGTCTAGACAGCCAGGAGGTTTTTCCGAGTCCCAGCAGTAAGGTCAGAAAATCATTCCCACCTCATGGCTGGGGGTCCATTCCCCCGGTTGTAGCTGTCATGGAAAGAATTGTACCTGTTGCTTTTCTGAACTGATATGAGTGACCTCAGAGAAGGGCTTTGAAGATTTTCCAGCGGGTTGGAGGGAAGCAAGGTCTCCCTGCCTCCCACTCTAACCTAATTCTCCAATGAGTTTCATGGAAATGTTTGAGAATATTCTACTGCAGTTAAATCAGTGGGTAGCCAATTGACAATATCTGACCATTCAACTGCCCAATATTCCAAAGACTCTGAGAATCCCACTTCAAATGTATTTATTTATTTTGCACATTTATATGCCGCCCCCTTGCAAACAAGCCTCGAAATTTAGGATATGCTAAATTTAGCATGATCAGGAGCAAAAGAAATAACAAATGGTGGCTCTGAGCAACCACACTTACCAATGCTGTCTTCCATTTCCTGTGACATCCTAAGTTTCTGAGCAAGTCCTGTAAATGAAAAGAGGGAGAGTGAGAAAGGAGAAAGCGCACCAAAGCCTAGACTATGAAATATAAGAATCTGTAACAACAAAGCAAGAGAAAAACAACTCCAGCCAGATGCACAAATTCGACCACACAGCAAAACAAAGAGAGCTTCCACACATGGCTTTCATTGGGCAAACTGGCTTTATGGAAGGCCTAGATAACAATGTTTTGTTATTTGTAATTCTGCCGTGTTTTCCAATCATTTCTTCTGCTTTTTTGCTTATAAGAAAAAAAAATGTTAAGGAAAATAATGCAGTAATTGCACAAAGCCTTTTGATTGCTAGCACCGGAATCCCTTGTTATCAATTTATTATTAGGTTTATATTCCACCTTTTTCTTTTTTAAAGAATTCGGAGCAGCTTACATCATTCTCCTACTCGCAGTCATAATCCCACAACAACAGCCCTGTGAAGTAGGTTGGGCTGGGAGTCTGTGACTACCCAAAGTCACCCACTTGGCTCCATGGCTGGGCAGGGACTAGAACCTACATTGCCTGAGTCACATGCCCATGAAGTTAACCACAACACCACACTGGATCTCCTTCTGCAAGCTCACACAATCCCAAGAACATTCCCATGTCTTCCTGACATGCAAACATCCTTTCTAGAAAAGATGGCAAGGACTTCTCTCTCTAGCAGGCAGTAGAGCAGGGATTGTGCCTCAGGGGCACAGCACCAGCCTTCAAAGTTCAATCTATAGGATCTCCAGGTAGTGCTGGAAAGATACCTGCCTGAAACCTTGGAGAGCCGCCCCAAATCTGTGTAAACCATACCAGGCTATATGGGCCAATGGTCTGGCACAGGATGGGCAACTTTGCATATCCCTGTGATCGCAAGGAGAACCTTTTCAGCTACAGCATCAAACCATGGAATGCTCCACCATCGTTTCCACCACCTAACCAAGGCAAGATCCCGGAAGCTTTTGAGGGAGGCTGACAGCCAAATAATCTGTAGTCACCACTGCAAGAGCCTTTCTGCTGTCTGCGTATGTGCTGCTAGTGCAGGGTGTTTTTGGAGGTGCACTTTGGCCACACATTCTTCACTGATGCCTATTCACTTGCTACTCCTGTTTGGATTACTATAATAAGCTTTACTTGGGGCTGCCTTTGAAGAATATCTGGAAGCAACAGCTGGTGCATCATGCAGCAGCCCAGAAGTTGGCAGGAAGAGCGGTCAGATTATACCACACCAACCCCAAAGAAGTTGCCTTAGGTCTGCCACTTTTGCCCTACATTCGCATTTAGGATTATAAGAAGTAGACTTATACTGAGTCAGACCACTGGTCTATCTAGCCCATTTTGCTGACACTGACTGGCAGCAGTTCTCCAGGATTTCAGGAAGGGCTCTTTCCAAGAAGCGAAACAAAAGGATACTCTATCCCAATGGAGTAACCAAACGCAGCGTAACTATTGAGATAACCTAACCAGTGAAAGTAAACTGATTCAATAAAGATCTAAATAGAAATAGTTAATATATTTTCACGTGTGTTGTTGTATTGCTTAGCTGGCTTTTAAACAATAGCAAGCCCAACAGTCAAGTGGAACATGAGAACCTCTAATAAAAATATATGCTGAGTGGGTTAATGCTTTCTTAAGCATCTGTTAGAGCATGGAAACACCACCTTTTCCCACCTGAGGGCAACATGGGTGCTGGCTCAGAGACTGCATATATGGATGCACACCCCCCCCCCCAATGATCCTGATCCCTTCTTTCCTTAGGGGGCATGCGGGGAGGGAGTTCAGCAGGAAAGGGGAGGTGTCAGGAGACCAATAGGGGTGTCTTCAATTAAGGCCTTAAACGGGCTACATGTGACCCCCTGGGCCATAATTAGTGCACCCTTGTTTTAGTGAAAACAGAGAGCAGAAATGCTGTCAATTTGTCTTTTCCAATAAATATTCTGTTGTGATGGAAAAACAACTACACAGTATGATGGCAGGACACTTACAGTACCAATACATATGTACATACATATATACATAGATATGCGCCACCCAGTGGGGACTATACTAGGCAAGATGAACCAGAGCTTTGGCTCAGCATAAAACTGCTTTGTTTCAGGGAACGATTTGGCAAAGACCTGTATTAAGGAAGATGTACAAGAAACCTTACTGGATTCTTTATGCATTAGATTTTGTAGACTGGAATCCAATTTGGAAGAAAAAACCATACAGCAGTTTTCCCAACCAGGTGCCCTACAAATGTTTTGGGCATCGACTCACTCTAACCCCAGCTGGCATGGGCAATGTCCAGGGATGCTAGAGCTGTAGTCCAAACCTTCTGGAGAACATAAGGCTGAGGAGAGAAGCACAGAATTAATAATGCTGCAACTCTCTAAAAGTGTGTTGACCTCGTGCAAGGAAGAATCCAGAACCAACTGCAGACAGATTTTGAATACATTTTGTGTCCTTGCAAACATTCACAAATGAATGCTGTTTTTTACCCCGAGCATCATTTTGTGGGCTCCCAGAAAACTATATTGCCAGGTGGAGTGGGTGGCACAATTCAGTTATGACACTCTAAAAACAAACCAAAAAACCACCAGCCACAAGCATTTCCTCATCTTGAGGAAGAGGCAGAACACAGGGAAGGTATCCTGTGAACATCACACTGGGCTATAAAATTACCACTGGTCCCAGAACAGGGGATAACAGAAGAGTGACAACCTGTGAAAAGCAAAGATTTGGTCTCCAGCAGTGTCAATCAACACACAAACTAACAACAATAGAGATTACAAAATCAGGTTAAAACTAAGATTTTGTGACCAAGAAATGATGGCTAATTGTTAGCCATTAAATTTTAATTTAGAGTTGTTTTTAGATAAATGTGTATCATTCTATGTCCTATTTTTACATTTGAATGTGCATGGCTTTACATGTGGCATAAGATGGCACAGCGATTATAGCAATGGACTGAGACTTGGGAGATCTGAGTTCTAGTCCCTTTCAGCCTTAAAGTTCAATTGATGACTTTGGACCACTCACAAACTCTCACTCAAACCTACCTCACAGTGTTGTTGTGAAGATAAAATGGAGTGCTGCCTTGTAAAAAAGCAGGGTATAAATACAACGTGATTGAGATTAATTTAAGGTTTTAATCTTTGTGAATCACTCAGAGAGCTTCAGTTATTAGACATTATGGAAATGTAACGAGCAAGCGAACTGTCTTGGTTAATGGGATGGTACAGAAATCAATGAATCAATAACGGGATGGTGTAGCTTAGCGTACTACAAAAGCAGGGGGTTGGACCTGATGGCCTTCTGGCCCCTTCCAACTCTACCGTTTTATGATTCTGTGATTCTAAGTGCCTCTCTGTGAATACCTACATGTTAGCCATCCCCAATATCTGTCTTTTTCCTTGGGTGAATCACTCAACCTTCTTGATAGGCAGAGGGCAGAAGAATACATAGGAAGTTGCTTTACTGCACCAGCCTAATGGCCCATCTAGCCAAGAATTAATGCGAACTGGTGGCAGCTCTTCATGGTTTCAGGCAGCAGTTTTTCCATCATTCCCTGAGGATAGCAGGAATTGAACCTGGGACCTTCTACATGCAAAGCCAGTGATCTACCGCCAAGCTACACACCATCCTTGCAGTATAGAGAAGCACAACAGCCTTTATATTAGCAAAGCCGGGTAATAACGTCATATGGTTCACTCTGTAAAGATGTCAGAATGTTACTAGACCTTCACAGCTACAGAGTTTTAAACCCATGTCTCATCAGTCTTAATGTATCATCCGAAGCACAGTTCTAGCCTAGCCTTCTCCAACTGGTGCCCTTTAGATGCGTTGGATTCTAGCTCCCATAATTTCCCAGCCAGCTAAGCTGCGATTCTTCAGGAGCCCTCCTGAGACTTTTTGTATAGGACTGGATAAAAATGTTCCAACTGAATAAATATACTTGCATAGGCAGACACACCGGCAGAGTGTGTGCTCTCTTGTCAGTCTGCTAATGATTCAGAACGCCACAATTTTTAGAAATAACTTTGCCTTTCGAAAAACAATTTAAGATGCTCTGAAAGTGACCTTCTTTAGTACGCCAGTGACAAAGCCTCTGCAGGTTACCGCTTGTTCAGAACAAATATGCCGTGAATCAGCCACATTCCTTCTCGCTTATGCTTCGAGATGTTGACAGCAACCAGACAGAATGCGTATGGACATTACCCTGGATTTTAGCTTCCTGCACAACAATCTCCACCGGGAAGTTCGATGTGCTTGCACATGAGCCAGTGGTTACAAATTCCCTTGCATAACCCCCAAACAGGCATACATACATGCCTCCTCTCCTCAAGTACCACAGGAGGAACTGCAGGCTGGGATCAGCTGAACAGAATTAAAGCTAGTATGGTGTATCAGCAAGTTAGACTGCAAATTGGGAGATCTGGGTTCTAGTCCCACTCAGCCACGAAGTTCACTGGGCACATGGACTCTGAATCAGTCACTGTGATCCTTACCTTCCTCTCAAGGTTGTGGTGCAGATAAAATGGAGAGGAGGAGAGCCATGTAAGCCACTTTGGGTTCCTTGGAAGAGGAAAAAAGATGATATATAAATAATAATAAAAGAGGCTTGCCCCCGAATTTTGGAGCCAAATCTCCTGCTGAATTCAGAGAAGAAGCCATACTAGTATCTTGCAGTTGAAACAACAAATTGTTAAAAACCAACAAATGTGCTGTGCCATTCTAATGCAGCCTTCTCCAATCTGGTGCCCTACAGTTGTGTAGTCCAACATTTAAAGTGACATGTACACATCGGCACAGAGTACAGGAAAGGGCAGCACATGCATCATTCTACCTTAAGAGTAAAACGGCACTAAAATGGTGCTATTAGAATGGTAGAAAACAAGACTCCCTTGCATTATTGTGCTTTATAACTGGCAAGTATACATACCCCCGTGTAGTGGCAGTAAGGCGGGAAAGGTGACCCCACCTCCTTTCTATATGTCTTGGATAGACATATCCTAATTGGTATGCTCTCCTTTGCCAACGCTGCATCATGGGGTCAAGGGTCGTACCGGGTTCATCTGACTAGGACTCCTCTCCCATGCCCCCACCCGACACCTGTGCCTCTTGGCTATTCTTACAGCCTGCCTGAGAGCTTGGGCAGAGCGCTCTTGTGATAAGCAGAGCTTCTATCGTCTCCAAGTCTGGATCCCCACATGCCCAAACTCCCGCCACCTCCTCCCCATCATTCTCTGACGCAGAGTCCAGATTGGCCTGACCCATGAATGTGCACCAAGGACAACTGCCACCCTCATTCCCAGCACACGGCATATGCAGCCCTGTCCTTGAAGCATCCTACAACTTCCCTCTGCCTCTAGCGTCCAACGGCAGAGCTGGCCCATGCTTGCTTTATTGACTAATGTCAATTCTTAATCAAAGTGAAGCCATTTTTTCCACTGCCAAGCCTCCAAGGGCAAACACGTGCTTAATGTATGCTTAATTACTTAATGGGGATATAAATGGCTCTTTATGGTCACAATCTCCCAAAGCATCATATCTCACAAGAAAAATAAGATACTAGACAATAATATGTAGGCAATACCAGAAGAAAAAAACTGATAGGCCAAAAAGACTGTTCTTTAGATACCTGAGTCATCTACAGTCAGAAGCAGAAAGGTTTTTTAAGGCTTGTTGAACCAATTGAATAGCGAGGGAGAGACAGCTCTATGGATGGACACTCCGAGGTTGAGGAATCAATGCGGGGAAGGACCTGATCTTACAGGCGGGCATGTGAATAGCATCTAAGTAGGGTCCTATAGATGAAGACTGCCATCTATATGCTCTCAGGTGTCTAGGCAGTCAGTGAATTGGCACCGAATTGGTGTAATGTGTTCAGATTGCTTGCTGTCCTTCCATCCCAACATGTGAAGTGGTCAGCTTTTCCACCCATTAAAGCTTCTGAACTATTACCATATGCAGTATCTTTGCTCTGTAGATAAAGCAACAGCTCACATCCAACACTGGAATCACACCATCCAATCAGGGTAGCCTGGCAGACAGAACTCTTAAGATTCCATTTGTTTCTTCCTTTCTACAAACAGCACCAATTTTGCTCACTTTGGGCTAAATGAAAAAACACATACCTGTCTTATCTTGTAGCAGTTGGAGGCAGGCAAGAGACAATCAGAATCAGGACTGTGGCATGTAGAATTTAGCCCATTCCCTCTACATTATGATCCTACTAAAAACTTCCAACCCTGGCCAAAGCTGTTACTTTTCCCAACAGAAAAACTGCCACTATTGCAAATGGGAGAAATTGTACCTTAGCGGACTCTTCCCCCAAAAACCAAGGCACAAGGCAAAAGCATTCACTACAACCCCACACGCCATATATATTTTTCTATAAAAATAAGAATACAAACATTAAACTATTGTCTAACCTGGTCCTAAGCATCTGAAGAGCCAAAGCCCTGCTTTGGCCCCATGCATGAGAAGTGCTGGCTGACCTTGGTTCCATGCCAACAGTTCGAATCACTGCCATTCTCCTTAGGTTAGGGAGATGTATTGTGCTTTCGCTTCAATATGTCCATTGTGCAAGGCAAAGATGGAAGATTCCTCCTCCTGCATGAGGTATCTTGTTCAGAAATAATCCTGCCCAATGTTAATTATTTGGACCTTGCCTTTCTATGAAAAAATGGCAAAAGGGCAGCAAGTAACTCAAATACAAGATCCGGCAGCAGAAAAACTTAATCTAATCTAGTGACAGTCCCATACCTTGATATATGCCAACTATTGGCAAAGTACAAGGGAAAGAATTCAAATCCCAAGTTGTACCTGCAGCCCTGATTAAACTATGCAACTTCCCCAGGAAACAGAGAAATCGATAACAGAACTGAATCTAAAACTGATTGCCACAGCAAGCAATCTCACTTTGCTGCCAGTTCGCATTGGTGCAATGCAGACGGCGAAAGGGAGAAGGCTACTTATATTTGCAGTTGGCAACTTCACATCAACTGTTCTAGATAACCATATAGCAGCCCAGGGTTACTGCTAATCACTACCAGGAAGGAAGGTGACTGATACGTTGCTCTCCAGCAAGAAACCGGGGCCAGGCTGTCCAAGCCAACATACTCCTTCCTCAGTGAATTGTCCCCTGCCAGCGATCCATCCCATCAGGATTAGGGGAGGGCGAGAAGGGAAAGCAGGACTGTAGATAGGTACTGTTTTATGATTACATTTCTTTGTAAGTTGCTCTGAAGGAGGGGTCTTTATATTCTGTTTATTTGTTTATTTATTGGTTGAATAGCAGAATAAAAATGCTTCAAACAAATAAAATAGTGACAACCAGTAATGGTCACATTGCCAGGTCCAACTGGGCACCGTATTATGTCAAAATTCAAAAATAACACTGAAGGCAAAGACAGTAAATTATGCTGAAAGTCGCAAAGTAATCCTAGCGGGCTGTCTAGCTGGCTTTTGCAAGCGATCAAACACGGAAAGATAGACTCTGCAGGCCAAATCAGACTTTACTCTAAAATTACCTAGCAGCTATGGTTTTCCCAGTTGCAATGCATGGCTGTGAAAGCTGGACCATGAGGAAGGCTGAGCGCTGAAGGATTGAGGCCTTTGAGTTGTGGTGCTGGCGGAGACTCCTGCGAGTCCCTTGGACCGCAAGGCGATCAAACCGGTCAGTCCTAGAGGAGATCAACCCTGACTGCTCTTTAGAAGGCCAGATCCTGAAGATGAAACTCAGATACTTTGGCCACCTAATGAGAAGGAAGGACTCCCTGGGGAAGAGCCTAATGCTGGGAACAACGGATGGCAAAAGATATCCTGAACATAGACTGGTTACAGCATGTGTCAGTGCAAAAGGAATATGATGGGAGCTGCAGCCCAAAATATTACGAAGGTGGAAGCTTGTCTATTCCTGGGCCTTGCAGGCTTGACCAGTGAGCTCAAACATCTACCGTAAGACTTAAGGGATCTTGGATACCATGGCATAACTGCACTTGAGAGCACCACTGTCACTGTTAATGCAAATGCGAAGCTACATCTGACTGCAACTTGTTGGGCACCCAAGACCAGAACGCAAATTACACCACAGTTGCTCACAACTGAAACTCTACACTCATGCTTTCAGGTGTTAATTCACAGGCACCGTATCTAGTGTCCACACCCACGTATGCTAGTTCTTGGGACTTGGCTGGTTTTATTTAGTCACACTTCCGTAAGACTAAAGACATATGATAACCATTCAAGTCTCGTTTTCACTTAGACCTCACCATTTGAAGTCAGCCGTAAATGTTCCAAAGGTGCATGTCAAAGCCAAGGCACCAACTCACTCAATTATGCACATTCACTTAATAATGCAGAATAACACACACCAACCCTTCCTTGCAATACTGTTGCCTTACTAGATGGCAACCTGATCCTTATTTTTTCCTCTGATGTGTAATATTCTACTTTTGCTCACAGCTGAACATTTTATGTTTAATGCAATTCCCCGTTTTGAATAATACTAACATTAAATCTTTTTTAATTAGGTAGTGGGAAGAAATCTTCCCTTCAGCTTATTCAGTATCCCAGTCTCAACACTTGCCAACGGATTTTACTTTAAAAAGAAAACACATTTAGGCAACTGCCTTATACAGAATGGGCCAATTGGCCCAGCTAGGCCAGTACTGTCAACACAGACTGGCAGCTGCTCTCCTGGGTTTCAGGAAGGAATTTTTCCAGTACTAATAGGAGATGTGAGGAACTGCACCTCTGAGCTTCTACATGCCCAGCATTTGCTCTGCCACTGAACGACACCTGTTCCAAAATCCGGTAAGATTCCAGTTCTTCACAATACATAGCACAATACTCATAAACGTCCTCTTCCCCGCACCTCAATATAGCACGGCTCTTTCATATGACCAGCTATGATCCAGGATCTCCTTATCGAGGATTAGGGTTAGGGTGATGGTTAGGGTTAGGGTGATCTAACTCCAAGATGATTAGATTACACTCAGTTAACACCGTGGGTTGACTATGAGTATCAGTAGTGGCAGGAATGCCCTATATTCCCCCCTTCAATCTTGCCCACCCCACCTGTCAAGCATATATTTGTTTATTTAAAACTTTTATATGCCGTCCTCTATGCGTGGCATCTCAGGACGGCTTACAAACATTAAAATCAAAAATGAATAGACAATGAATACAAATATAAAACAATATACAGCCAATATATGGATCTGTTGTCAAAATTAGGCAGTCATCCCAAAAGCCAGCTAAGAACAGGAGTGCCAAGTCTGCTACTGGTTAGGAGACCAGACTTATTCAAATATGGTCACTTGTATCCATTAGAGGACAAGCTGTTGAACATCCAACATACAGAACACGTGTGTATTTGAGAGAGGATAGGACTTGAGGCTTCCTTAAGGCCATCTTGTGTCCTTCAAGATGATTCGACCCACAGCTCCATGATCCCTCATGATTGGTAACAATATCTAGGGGTGATGGGAGTTGCAAACTAGAAAAACTTGCCCATCCCAAGCAAATCCACAACATACATGGCATGAAGAATAGGACAGGCTCCCTTTGTTCTATAAATTGAAACCACAGCAGAGCTATTGAAAAGACAGCTCTGCTTGATTATGATGTTTTCATCCAGCACCCTATTAATCAGTGGCTACCCCCTGCTTTTAGATTTCACAGCTGCAAGATCCAAGCGCAACAAAAGAACACCATCTCACAGCGCTTGAGGAGCATGTTGCATTGACAGTCACATCCCACCCCTTTTGAGCATCATTACTAACTGCTGTCAAGTTTCCCATTGGCCAAGTATTTAAGATACTAGAGGAAGAAACAAGAATATTGAAAATCTACATCAAGGCTCCATAAAATAGAATTAGGCAGGTCTGCACAAAACAAACCCTCATTCCATGATCATGCCGCCAACCAGCTTTTTGCCAAGCTGTCACATTTTCATTAAGATGCGTCAAAACGCAACAGCGCAACTGAGGAGTTGCATGCACTGAATTCCAGCTGCATTTTGGAAGAAATATACGAAAGGGACAAGCTACCAATGTTAACAGGCCCTGACCTAGCTCAGCTCAGCTCTTCAGACAGCAGCCTTGTGAACAGTATTGCCATTATTTTAATATTTTAATAGTGCTTCCACTACATAACCTCCTCCTTAAATGCACAAATCTCCCAAATTTTGTCCCATCAATCACAGCATGCACACTTTCCACCAAGCATAGAATATCATCCCAAATATATATTCTTAATAGCTGAACCATGAAATAGCACATTTAAAAGATGCTATTTAAAGGATGAACAGATGTTACAGAAATTTTAAATAATTTGAGAGCAAGGGCTGTGAAAAGTGTGGTACCGAGGGTCTTCCTTGTCCCAAAGAAATACTTACATCATCATCATCATCATCATCATCATCATCCTGTTTCCCGTATCACATTCGCAGCACAGACATCGCACCATTCCAGTCCGGCACACGCGCTTTAACGAGCATGTGATCCCAGGACTGATTTCGCTCATAAAAGCTGAGCTCTGCACCTGAAAATAGATCGCCTCCTCCACGAAGGGCCTCTTAAGAAGGGCGGGACCTTAAGGCACCTATTAGGCCCAGCTCTAAACCTGATGCTGGGCAGCACTGCCAGGTCATGAGGCTGCGAGGACTGTACTGGGCAGGCCATTCCCAGCAGACACAGTCAGCCGAACTGAGCACCAGGTGAGAGCAGAGGCAATGAGAAAGAGAAGCCACAGATTCCAGTGCCTGCTTACTCACCCGTTCTCTGGCTAGCAAGCAAGCAACCGGGAGCAATGGCAATAAAGATGGTGCGGAGCAACCAGAGCTGGCGACAATGATGATGAGAAGCGAGGAAGGATACCCTATGCAACAGCTCTCAAAAAGGTGGAAATGCTCCTGTTTCCCAACCATTAGAGGCGAGGTGGCCTCAAACACAGAGCATTTCCAGTCCAGGATGTTACAGCACAGGCGGCTTTCTCCAGGGGCTTGCCTAGTTCAGATTCTGCTATCTACCTGGTACCAGTAAAAACCTTTTTATTCAGCCTGACTTGTAGTATAATTAGCCAATGCAATTCTGGCTTTGTTTCCCTCCCACTCTGTCTGATTATTTTTATTGATAATGTCTTAAACCTGTTGTTCCTGGTGTTTCTTACAGCTTAAATAAATACTGGCTTGGAGCTGTCTATCTTTAATCATACCATTATATTGCTTGGCTTATTAACTCCCAAAGACCAAGCAGCAGCTATGGTTGAGTTGATGACTACATCTATTGGAATAAGATCCACAAATGCACAGTTGGATAACTGTATCATTCAATCCATTCCTTTTCCTGCAGCAATAAAAAGGCCTCTAGGCAGATAAGAATTATCAGCGTATCCGGGGAAAGATTTCTTCTGACTGGCACCCACAATTGATGGCCTTATTATGGCTAAATTTAGTTTTGCACCTTCTTGTTGCACAATGTATTCTGACAAGGCTTTTGTATGCATTTAAGTATTAGCACTGTCTCCTAATAGTTTTGGTATAATATTGTTCACTAGGCCATTCTCCATCCACTCTGATCAATCTATTAATTTATCAGGATCAAAAAAAGCCAACTTTCTCAATGTTTTTTTCAATTGCAGTATGCAAAATGCCACTGAAACATGGATGAACACATCTAAATTCGTTATTTTCTGGACCAAGAGGAGTAGCTGTGGTGTTGCAGTTACACTGAGCAGAATTTCCCTTACAGTATCAGCACAATGGAATATAATGTTAATGCACTGTATAAGAATCGCCTCGTCTTTCTCACCGAGGGCCAGTTCAAGTTCCGTAAGGTGGCTGGCAACTACAGTAAGTTTTTCTTGAAATCCTGGCTGTTCACCTCTCACTCTCGCAAAGACTGCCGTTATCATTTATTCCACTTGTTCTTAAGATGTCTCCCCTGCTTCATGCCTCAGGAACCCATAGCCTGGTTTTACCTTTAGACATGAACTAAGCAGCGTTTCCAAGAGAAATTTCCCAGGAAGCCAGTAGTTCCGGTGTGGAGAACATTCTTGCCTTCATAGTATTCTGGGATAGATCCCATTATGAACTGTTTATATGCCTTTAAGATTAGTTTTCCTTTCCTAGGATTCTGATATAACAAAGGTTGCATATTTAAAATTGTAGTTTGCGAGTGATCCATGAGGAGGCTGGAATGACCCTGTCCATTTCCCAGAGACCAGCTCAGATCAGGATCCAACCTTTTGCCGCTTGCTGATACTGCAACCTTTAGTCCCTTGCACTCTAACACAAATGAAATGGACCGAGAGAGAGAGCAGGAGAGAAGAAATCTGAATAAATTTACAGTTTCACAGCAAAGCTCTTTTGAGGCTGCCGAAAAGTGCTCCATCCTTCAATGACCGCTGCCAATGCCTTGTGCTGTGGAGCAGAACTTCCTTAACTGCAAAACACGGTACACATCGGTGCTTCTCAGGGAAACTCCCAGAGTAGCAAACCACTGACTTGAAGAAATTGCTGGATGATACAGAAATAGGGAAACAAGAATGCCTGAAATATCTTCTACTCCATGATTGCAGGGGAGAGTTCAAGGGTTCCTTTATCAGTACTGAATATGAAACTATGCACACACTCGTCAAAACACGTTGCATGGAAATAGTGACCCCACCCTCTTGGTAAAGTTTCTGCTGCCATAGAAATAACGCACAGCTTGTGTTCACAATGAATGATTCAGCTGCCTTCAACACAGGTGCACCTGAACAGGCGGCGGTCAAACAACCCACAGTGCCAGGACAAGAGTCCTATTAAAAGACCGGCCCACCACAACCACCCTCCAATGAGCTGTTGTGAAAAGGAGACAGGGTAATATTGCGAGTTGTTAGGACTTCTCTCCATCTAAACATGCCCAAGATAATGTGTTTGGTGACTATGATGTTATATACATGTTCAGAAACAATCATTCCACTAGAAATCAGTTCCCAGAAAATCTTGAGGTGGGTTGTTGACTTCACACCACTCTGACCTGTTTCCTTGATTGTGGGTGGGTTGTTGGGGTTTACTTTGTTGTTTGACACTTTCACGGTCAGGTAGAGTCAGGTGCTCTCAGGTCAAATGAAAGGCACCTCTATAGTTCAAGCATCGATTCAAAGGAAGCTATACTCAAGAAATTAAAAGGAGACTGAGGCTTGGAAAGACAGCAATGAAGGCACACTTACAAACAATTCCAACAAAGACAAAGAGCAGAAGACAACAAAAGCAGCCCATGTAGCTTCAAAACAGCTTAGGGATTATCAGAAAACAAAAAAGGACATGTCTAGGAAGGGGAAAGAAGGCCAGGCTACAAAGGAAGAATGTGGGTAGGTAACACAGGGCTGCAAAGAGGGTGTCAGGAAGGCTGAAGCGAAGAATGAAGTGGAGCTAGTGGGGGATGCTGAAAGCAACAAAAACGGCTTCTTCAGAAGTGCCCAATGACTTCTGGAGGAGGAGAACAACAACAACAACAACAACAACCTGGGAACTACAGACCATTTCTAATTTCTAGAAGCCAACATGGATTTCTCAAGAACAAATTCTACTAAGACTGAGAGAGCCAGTGTGGTGTAGTGGTTAAGAGCATGGGACTCAGAGGACCTGGGTTCTAGTCCCTGCTCGGCCATGGAGCCAACTGGGTGACTTTGGGCCAGTCGCAGACTCTCAGCCCAGCCTACCTCACAGGGTTGTTGTTGTGGGGATAAGATGGGGGAGGAGAATGATGTAAGCTGCCTTGAGCCCTTTGTAGGAAAAAGGCAGGATATAAATCGAATAAATAAATAATCTGATTTCATGTTTTGATTGGGCAGCTCCCTGATGGACTGTGGGGATGCTGTTAGAGCAGTGTGACATTGGAACCAATTACCTGGGGAGGTTGTGGGATCTCCCATGCTAGGGGCATTCAAGATGCAGCTTCACAGCCACCTGAGAGGAATGGTTTAACTTAGAGTCTTGCTCTGAGCAGGGGGTTGGACCCAATGGCTCGCTGGTGTCTTCCAACTCCACTATTCTATGATTCTGAGAAACCAGAAGGAGCATCAAGTGTACAGATGTTTCAAAGGAGGCCAAGGCCAACATCATTCATATTATTTATTCCTGGTCATTATGTACGGGTGTGAAAGCAGGCAGTGAAAAAAACTGACGTATTTGAAACATGGTGCTGGAGGAGAGCTTTCTGAATACACCAGACAAACGGGGGGGGGGGGGGGTCTTAGATCATATCAATCCAGAACCTGTCCTGAAAACAAAGATGAAGAAACTGAGGCTGTTGTATTTGGCTACATCATGGGCAGGCCTACAATCCAACATACAGCAGTCCTGAATGGCAGCACAAAGCAAAGTTGATTTATGAAGTCAAATACATTTCCTCATAGGACATATACACCCTGAGCTTGAGTGTACCAATTACTTTGCAAATATTAGTCTGCTATAAGGCGATCAAACCGGTCAGTCCTAGAGGAGATCAACCCTGACTGCTCTTTAGAAGGCCAGATAGTGAAGATGAAACTCAAATACTTTGGCCACCTCATGAGAAGGAAGGACTCCCTAGAGAAGAGTCTAATGCTGGGAACAATAGATGGCAAAAGAAGAAGGGGACGGCAGAGGATGAGGTGGCTGGATGGAGTCACTGAAGCAGTTGGTGTGAGCTTGAGTGGACTCCTGGGGATGGTGGAGGACAGGAGAGCCTGGAGGAATGTTGTCCATGGGGTCGCGATGGGTCGGACTCGACTTCGCGACTAACAACAACAACAACAACAAATAAACAAAGTTTCTATCTAAATGCAGTTCTGTACTCACCACAAGCCAGCAAATGCTCACTATATTGGATTGGCATCTTACACATCATTGGAAACATGTAGAAAAATTTAAGAACCTCCGGGAGGAACATACAGATATCATGGGTTCCACATGAAAATTGAAAGAAGCAGACTTTCCTTTTGTCCTCCTGGTTTCTATTCTTTGAATGTCGCTTGAGTATTTGCAGCACAGACTTCACAATGTACATTGAGCTTGTATGCATGTCTGTACGCACCTGCACTTCTGTGCTCCCCTTCCTGCATGCACAAGCATGTCAAGGTTATGAGCCAAACCACTACAGACAGGCAGCCCTTATGCTCTTGTCCAGAGTCAGTCCGGCCCTTGAGCTGAAATAGGTTCCCAATCTCTTCTTGACATGTCAAGGGCTAAAAATGTAGCATTTACTTTACAGATGCACGTCTATTTATTTATTGAATGCCTCAACATAAATTTCTCTAGCCAAATCCAATCACAATAAAATACAAACCTGTTCCAACACGTCATAAAATACAATGTCAGACATAAAAGATAAAATTATATTGCAGAAACTAGGAAAATAAAGCACAAAAGGCACTAAAATATTTTAAAATACCTTTAAAAGGATGTAAAAGCCTTGGAAAACAGGGGGATCTTACCCTTGTGCCCCCCAATGTATCAGGCAAACAATTCATCTCCAAACATGCAAGCGCCTTTTACTGCAGGCAAAGCACGACATGGAATGGTTCCAAGTCAGGCAAGCAGGGAGAACTCGCCACAGCTTTGCAGCCTGGAGGCTCAGCTGCAGCAAAGTAGATTTTCAAAAATGGTTTTTAGTTCTCTGTTGCTAATACTGCTGAATCAGAATAAATCCTTCAAAGGGAGGAAATAATCCATAACTTATTTGCTAAACTGGAAATGTGAACCTATCAAAAGCTTAGGGCAAGCCACTCTCTTACTTACACATGGGCATTCTCATTTTGTTGTATTTTATTTTTACAAATGGAGGGAAGGAAAGAAAAGGATTATTTTAGATTTCGGGTAGCATTATGGATGGATGATTTTCCAGGCATAATGACTAATAAATTCTGGGCAGATTCTGGGCCCTCTGCATTGTAATGCATCTTTATTTATCCCAAAGGCTTCGGGGTGTGCATTTTGTTTGTGACCTGTGATTCAGTTGCCAAAATGAAGCTTTTCTACTGCTGATTGCCTTTTATACCATCTGTAAACCACATGGAAATTTTATATTGTTGCTGGACTTTTACCATCTCCATGTCTGTGTAGCCAACAGCCAACACAGCACAGCCAACCAGAACAGCGACTCAAGTAAGTGAAGCTCTTTACACAAAGCAGACTATCTGCTGCCAAGGCTGGTACTGGTCCTCTGAAGAAGGAATTTCCTTCTGTGGATACAATTAGCAATACAGGCTTTTCCCAAAGGGGTAGAAAGAGAAGCCAGTGGGAGATAGATAGGGCAGGTGATGGTAAGGGAGGTCAGACCATTATACGTGAACCATCCTTGCTGGCAATCCCCCAGCTTCGATCTCCTAGAGTTTAAAATTTTATTCCTATATGTTGCCTTAAAAAAAGTTGCAAGCCACGCTCACGCATAACTAGGGCAAGCTGTGAGTTAATTCACCCACGATTTGCCATGCTATTGTCATTCTGAATAGGCAAATTCCAATTGCTCACCCATAGGGTTGCTGCGAACCAAAGAAGCCATAACAGGAAGGGTTAGCCCACTTAACCCAAGAACTACATTGCCACCACTCTGTGCATATTGGATCAACATAAAAGAGGCCCATGCCTTGGCAGATTACATTCCAGATGCATGGAACTTGGCAGAAGGCATAGGCAAGGTTTAGCAATGCCACGCAAATGGCTAAGCAAATTTTTCAACAGCATTGGGAAGCAAATAAAACCCTAAACATACACACTGGGATTCAAGATCTCTAGCTACCCAAGGAAAGGCATGCTGTCCTAAGTAACTAGAGGAAAATACAATCCAATTAATACAGGGAAATCAGTGCAGCTCCCCAAAATCCAGCAGCGCATGACATGGTCCATTTGTCTAATATTTGTTTGATGTTTAATTTATCCAGTTTTCGCTTAGCGATTTTACTTATATACATGAAACCTATATGAAGACGGGGGAAACTTAATGGGCAGGGAAAGAGAACAGGCGTGGGAAAGGAATTATTGTTTATATTGCATTGGGAAATCAAACGATCCAATCAAGTGCTGTACAACATCTTAGAGGGTCTTCCTGTTAAAAAGCAGAATATCAGAAACCTTTGGATTTTATACTCCTGCTGCTGAATACCAAGTCAGTTATGGCTGAATGGTCTCCGCTGATGATTTAATCCTGAATAAGCACACTGGCCTGGCATGTATATGGGCCAGGGAATTTGGGGAGTTTTGGGACTCCTTTCTGTCTAAACATGTGTAAGATGGCACCCTTCGTGTACCATTCACCCCACAGTTTCTTTCTTCTTAACTTTTGCTTGAGGTGGTGCTGGGGATGTTCAAGGTGGTTGTCCTGGAAACCTTCCACATCTGATTTGAGGCAGGATTGCGGAATGCCCTCCACACTGGCTGTCCCTCCACTAAGTTGCAAATACATTATTCTTCCATAAAGCATTCAATGGTGGCTGTAAGAAAGCCTTTCCCAACTGGTGCCCCACAAAATAGCCATGCTGGTGATGGAACCTGCAGCACAAACATCTGGAGGGCACCATGTAGGGAAGGGTATTACAGGTCAATAAACTGCTTGTATTCTAATGGGTTTATCTGTCTAATTTCTTGCATTGATTTTTTTAACTAAGACTTGTTTGTGGGTTATAAAAGGCAGAAGACAAGATATAAATGGGTTTTTTTAACAATAAAACTAATATTGAAACTCAGCTGCAGCTTCCCTTTCAGCAAAAGATTTCTACAGCTGAAGTGGCTGCTATAAAAGCAAGCATTATATATATTGGACACTATTTATTCCCTATGGAAAACTTACTATGATTTATTTAATGGTCCACACACTGCCCAGAAACATTTCTTTAAAACATCAGCTTCATTTGGCATTTATTTAAAATGTGTTTCCTTGTGCAGGCTGCAGACACACTGGCCTGGCTGAGACCTTGGGTCTTTCTTCCATAATTGATGGTAGCATGATGGGACATGGTGGAAATTGCACCCATGCACTATGATCTGGTACATAACTCAAAAAAGATGAGGTGCAAGTCACACAAAAGCCATACAGAAATGCTCATGAATTGCACTTTCTTTTCAAATATTAGTCAGCACAGCCATAGCAGATCCCTTTTCCACACTTGGTTTCCATGTATTTTCATGTTTTCAACCACCAACAAGGAACAGCAGCTTCCCTCCTTAATTTCAGTCACTTCTCTATAGAAAATGGACACACAGCCATGCAATAAGGTACAAGTTTTTCAGCAAAAGCCAATACATTAAGCTTAAAGCGATCATCCTGCTTAGAGGTTCCACAAACATGCAGAGAGCACATCTTGAACACCACGCAGATCACATGCTGGCACTCCTAAGCGTGAACAGTGGGTGTTTATTGACTTCCTCCCGGCTCTTTCTGCAATTTCAGTTTGCTAGGGGAAGGTTGCATGCTATCGATGCAAAAAGGGAATGCACCTACCTTGAGAGTTATCTCACAGGCTACTTTCCCAGGCAGTTAGTACAGCTGGTCTAACTGTATATCCATCGTATATACAGATATATGGATGAGCCCTGGCCTGCAACAGCAGCTCCATGCATGCACCCACAGCACAACGTGACAACTGACTTTAATCCATTAGAAAATATACTTTCCCCCAATTAATCACAGATGTTAAATCCTAAGCTAGATAACATGTAAAATAACCCAGAAAAATCAATCTATAAAGTTATCGAGAAGAGTTTCCAAACAAGTGCCAGGCTTGTGTTGTAAATTTATTACCCCACCCCAACACAAGCTTCCATCCCATACTATTTAGAACAAGAATTGCTTGTCACTTGCCTCTCAATAGCTTCCACTGCAACAATTTGCAACTAACACAAGTCACTTGCTACTAAGGATGGGTTAGAAATTATTCCAGTTGACACGTTAATGAGGACATACCAAATGCCTACTTCTCAAAACTACACGCAACCAGAACTCAGCTAGATGCCCAGAACGGGTGCCAGAGACAGGCATGCTTGGACACTTGCCAAGAGCCCACCCCACAGCAGGCAGTCACTGCCAAGGCCCCCTGGATTCGTTCCTGGTTTTCATTATTGCAACCTGCTCTTTCACTTGCTCCAGCACAGACAACAGGGGCCGTGAGGAGAAGGGACAGGGCATGCCCATGCGCCTGGCTCACTTCCTGTCCGGCAAGTGGTAGCAGAGATGAGAAAGATGATGAGGCGCGGCAGCAGCTTGTGACAATGGTGGTGAGAAGACAGACTCAGGGAGGGAGGGAGGGAGGGAGGGAGACCACTGAGGGTTATTATATTTATGTCCCACCTTTGTTCCTTCCTAGACCTCAAGGAAGCTTCCATAATTCTCCTCTTCTCACACACCTGCTAAAGACACACGCTCCTCAATGGATCCAAGCAAAACAGCTGCAGGGATGTCCCTCTGTATCCCCACGTAGCATGCTTGCTGCATGGTCTAAACCTCCCCAATTGGTATGCCAACATTTATTTATTATATTTATATCCCACCTTTTTTCCGGCCAAGGAACTCAAGGCAGCTCCCATAAGTCTGCTTCTTCTCTCAAACTTATCCTCACAGCAACCCTGTGAGGTAGGTTGGGCTGTGAGTCTGTGGCTGGCCCACAGTCGCCCAGTGAGCTACGGGGCTGAGTGGAACCAGAACCCAGATCGCCTGAGCCCCAGTCCCGCACTTTTAACTACTATACCACACTGTCTTGCCAACGGCCCTCAAAATTCTGGAACTGGCACTACATATTGCAACATTCTGACATTTCAGAATGTTGCAATATGGCCTGTAAATACAGGGAAAACATGCCCAAAAAAGCATACAATGCAAAAGAGTTGCACACAGAACCGGGTCGTTTTAGGTGGAAAACGCTTGCAAAATCACAGCTATTTGGAACCCACTGCAAAGGGATGCAGAACAGGCTAGAACCAGGCTAAGAGTGGAAAAAGGGGACACTGGGCGAAATCAGGCTTGACAGATCCATCCATCCATCGAAACTGAAGTACCATTGCTTCCCTTTGAATATACAGCTGTGTATATCCAGAGGCATCCTCCAATCTGCAGTTAAGCCACACCTGTACAGGCTCCCCACAGAATGTGACTGAAGCACCAAGTGAGCAGGGGTACCTTTCGGTTCTGGTTTGTGAATCAGCTCTGACCTCTTTCAGCAGCAAATATTGCAGCAAAATGACCTTCACCTTCCAGGCGGGTTTGGCCAAAAATGGGGGGTTGGGGAAGAAAGGACGATACAGTCAACTTTGTTCTATTCCTGTTTAGACCCATTTTTTGGACAGGAGTTGGGAGGGGTTGCCCCCTTACTGGATTCTTTCCACTTCTTGTTCCCCTCAAGGTACTTTCATTTTGGCTAGTGCAACATTGAACACACAGTCGGGAAGGCACTGACAAGACAGGAGTACCATGATTCCGTTGCATTTGCTCTTCTCTATACAAACCCCTCCGCATAAAGAAAGGAGAACACGATGGTTCGTGGCTGATGGCAAGTCAACCAGAATCCCATATTCCCCAGAACCATCCTCGGTTGCTGGAAGCTCTGCAAGACTTTCACAAAGACATGCTCAATTAGCTCATAATAATGCAAGCATGCCCAGTCTTAATTAAGCAACTGCAAATTGCATTGCATAATCCACATACCAATGGCACAAGCACAAAAGAACAGCAACATTTGTAAAAGTGCTTTATCAGATCTTTCCTGCCTTCCTGGCATCAACAGTCAGCAGCACCTCCACCACCGCAAGGGCCTCAGGTCTGCACAACGGAGAGCCTCACAATTCAAGGCCTGTTGCGATACCAACACTTGCATTGCTGCAAGCCAGAACTCTAGAACTGGAGGAAGCACCGTCACATGTGTAGGTTCCCCTCTTATATTAGTGGCTCACAAAAGCCCTATCCAGCGACGGTAACAGTGATAGTCAGTCTTGGGCAGCTTAAAGCGATCGTGTTAATTTCCCACAATGCCTCAGTGCGGGAAATGCTCATGGCAGCTCCTAGCCACATGCCTCAGGATATCCAAGGGAAATGTCAGTGTGGCCAAGAAATAACAGGCTAGCAACCAGACCTGTTGAAAACAGATCTGGACTGAATTTAGGGCTAGGAAAGGCTGTTCAGTTCACATGTCAGGGCAACCTTGTAAAAGTCACACTCCCCACAGCTAAAAAAAGAATCAGAATGTGGGTAGACCATGAAATCTCTACTTTCCATAGTTTGCGATACACTGCCTACAAAAAATGTAGACACTGAACACATTTGAAGCAATGTATACAAAAATGTGCATGTTTGGGAGAATGTTCCATTTCAATGGACATTGTTTGCAAACATGTAAATGTTTTGAAAAAGCATTTTCTAAATTACCATCCAATTAAAAAATACAGAAGTGGGACAAAAGGAAGCCTAGAAGTAGGACAAATGAGAACCTTAGCAAAACTGAACTCGACAGATTGTCTCATGCCTATTTTTTTTTGAAAAAAAAATCATAGTCCCATCAGTTTGCAAGAAAGGATGAAGACCGGGAATTAAGAAAGGGGCGTCCCAAAAAGTTAAACTCTGCAAGATGGCAGCACAAAGCCAATACAGCACAGGAGCTCCCCACACAGGAGGGAGGCCTCACTGAAAATGGGTGGAAATGTCACCCTTTAAGAGGACAGGAGACCACAGAGAAAATAATGCAAGCAGAAAAAAATGGATAAGGGCCAGGACTATCTTTAAAAGCACAGAAACAGAAGATGCGCATTGAGTGCTTCAGAGGATAAGCAGCTGGAAGTTTGTTTGAATGAGTTTGTTTGAACTTTGACCTTTGCAACTCCAATTAATATGTAGATTGTGTGTGCTCACACACATTTGCCATATTGTTCTAGGTACTGACACCATCATGAAGACTGCATCTAATGCCATCACTCCACCTACTCTTTGCGAGCATCAGATCTGTGCGGAAGCTGTGCCCAACACCACACTATCATTCACAACATAAGCCCTTTTCACTCAGGCAGGCGCTTGCCATATAAACTGATCTGTTGCTGAAACAGGTTTTAATGGGTTGGTGCTATTTATTTATTTTATTGCTGTGGTTTTATATTTAAATCAAGATTTTGTTCTTAATCTTATTTGTAAAGAAACTTGAATGGGATAAAAGGTAAAGGTAAGGGTTTGCCCTTGACATTAAGTCCAGTCATGCCTGACTCTAGGGGGCGGTGCTCATCTCCGTTTCCTGGCGGAGGGAGCCAGTGTTTGTCCGCAGACAGTCTCCGTGGTCATGTGGCCGGCACGACTAAACACCGAAGTGCACGGAATGCTGCTACCTGCCCACTGAAGTGGTTCCTTTTTATCTACTTGCATTTGCATGCTTTCGAACTGCAAGGTTGGCAGGAGCTGGGACAGAGCAACAGGAACTCACCCCGTTGTGCAGATTCGAACCGGCAACCTTTTGATCTACCAGCCCAGCAGCACAGCGGTTTAAACCACTGCACCACCTGCAGTCCCCTGAGTGGGATAGGGGAAAATTAATAAATAGCAAATACTTCCTCTGATCCTTCGCATTTATTCCTTGCACAGGAGTCAAGGGCCACTGCCCGCTCTGAAGCATTCTTCTGTTCAAATCATGTTATTTCATCTCGTACAGCCGAGGCACGTGTGGTATGTTGTTGGGATATAAATGTGAAAATAAATGAGTAATATTGGAGAAGGGGTTGAGGAGCATAGTTCAGTGATAGAGCACATACTCAGGCATCTCCATTTAAAAGATATCAGGTACTGAAAAACAATCTCAAGTCCAGAAAAGGATCCATTTGACAAAGGTGTGCTTAGCACCTAGCAACAAACCACATTATGATTATCATTGCATCGAGTGTTATCACATGCAGTCTCTGCACTATGGTTTAACTAAGGGCTGCCACCCATGAACAAACCAGGGAGAAACCCCCTTGGCATTGGGTTGGTGGTTGGGTTGTGGCCTCTCAGTTGTTTATAGTTTATAACCCACATTTAAATCACACAGGAGAGTTCGTATGTATTGGCATCCTGTGATTCAACAACAATACACAATTTGACAAAACAACCCCGACTAAACTCATGCACAGGGTTACTGTTAAATGTGAACCAGGTGAATGTTTGGCTAGAAGGATCACTGGTCCAACACACTGCCATGAGCATAAGACTGAGGCATACCAGCAAGCCTTCTAGAGACCTTTGTCTGTCAGGCAGCACAGAAATTAAATGAATAACTAAGTAAAACCAGTGTGCAGCCTGGTTCACAACTCCACAAAAATCTTTCCACTCCCCTACCTCTTTCCTCCATGCATAGTATGGGCAGGGCTGTATTGACAGTAGGACAGAATATCCTGGCCAAACTGAAGTCAAGGTAAAGTTAATCACCCTGAAATTACTACAACGCTACATTCCAAGTCCAAAGAACTTAATTGAAATGGCCACAGTTCTGTTCCATAACCTTGAAGCTGGGGACGGGGGTGGCTGCCTTTGAGTTATTCACTCTACTTTACCTTTAAGAAAGGAGGAAGGCTACTTAAGGTCAAGATTAGAATGGCGTTGCTACAATAAGTTTAGCTAAGCTATGGAGACAGTTAGTAGCAAAAATGTATCCTGCCCTAATGACTCTCAGAGCATACAAATGCTCTACTACAGTTAACATAGAAAAATGCCATGGCTGGAGCAGACCGAAGGTCCATCTAGTCCGGCATTCCAGAGACACGGGGGCACACGAGTTGCCCAAGCTCCTAATCGACTGGTGTATTTAGACAGGCCACCTCTGGCGAAAGAGCTGGCACATAGCCAGTAATGCTAGTAGTCACAGATACTCTCGTCTTCCACAAACCTGTCCCATCCCTTTTTAAATCCTTCCAGACTGGTGGCTATTGCTACTTCCCATGGCAGTACATAATTTAACCATACATCGTGCATAAAAGTACTTTCTCCTGTCTGTCCTAAACCTTCCCCCAATCAATCTTGCAATTATCACAACAAACACATAAAACCAAAACCCCTTCTAGATTTAAACCAGTAGTTCCCATGTGGTAAGCAAATGGAATTTTCTTTTTTTCTTTTTGTAAGCAAATGTATGAGTGGCCTTTCAGCCCAGATGCAGCCCCCAAGGCAACTCTTGACTGTTGCTGGAAGAATGCATGAGGTTGTTACAGGTTTCCAAGAGTTGCCACAGGAAGAAGCCTTTTGCAGAATGGAAGTAGCAAAGGATCATTCACAAAACTAAGAGCGACTGTTCAATTTAGCAGCAGCAGCAACAACAAAGGAGCGTTGATTGTATTCGGCTCCACCTTTGGGTTTCAAACCTTTACCAGGCACTGAGTTTGAAATTAGACGTTAAGTTACACACAGTTAGTTAACGATTAAGTGAAAGTATACCTATCACTCTTACAGGGGAAGAGCACTGCACCATGACTCCAGTCTGAAAACTTACATAAAATGCTTCCTGGGCCCTAACCGCCTGCTTCAAAATCTCAGGGTGGGAAGTGACAGTAAGGGAAGGAAATCTTGTTTTCCAAATACAGGTGCAATATGGGTATGCAAAACACATATCACATTGCTAGTTCTCTGTCAGTAGGCAGGTATGTGAGAGGGACAGCCAAACCCTTCAAAATTATAAAGAGAAAGAAAGAAACCTAGTGACAAGTTGCTATACAGAATCTGCATTTTTTTTTTTAATTCTCCAGAGCTCAGGAAGTAGCCTGGTGCTCTCCAGATGTTTCCGACTATTATTTCTGGTGGCATGGGCCGATGGGAGAAGAAGTGCAAAACATCTGGACAGAGCCAGGTTGAGTAAGGTTTCTCTAGGAGATCAAGCAAGGCTAGGACTGTGGTTTTTCAGATGACTGGATTATCTGGGCAAAGCAGCTCAGTAGTAATGAGAAGAGGTTTTTTGCCATTAACTTTTAGAGAGGGAGGAAGCCAAGTACCCATTTGAAAAAAAGAACCTGCTTAGCGCTTGAGTCATTCATGACACCCCCACTATTATCACTATTGTACAGCAATACCCAGAAAACTCCTCTTATCACAAAGGACTCAGAATCAGCGAGTGCTCCTAATTAGCAGCTAAAAATAAACATTGGAGAAAGTTCTTTGCACAAGCTCTTGCTGCCACAGAACATTCTACCGTCTATGTGCTTTGAAATATATTCAACAAAAAAATGGCATGCATTGTTATAAGGGAAGGAGAGAATCTAAGTCTCTAATACATTTAATGTCTACTGGGGCAGGGGAGGGAATCCTGAGGACATGATTCAGCCATAGTTAAGCATCTTCAGGTCCCACAGATTTCACCCAGATAATCAAGTACACACTGAGATCTCTCCCGGTAAAGTCAACAGTAGTTCAGAGTGTTTGGCTGTGGTTGAGCTATCCCTGTCACATTTATGTATTTCACATTTTAATCCTAACCTTCCGCCAGAGAGAACTTGGCTCCTTCCCTACATCTCAATTTTGTCCTCACAATCACCCTACAAAACAGCTGAAAGAACATGGCTGGACTTTGGTCTCACAAGAAAGCTTCAAAGAGTAGCATTTGAACCGAAGTTATGCTTCCTAAACCCAACACTCTAATAACTACTCTGTCAGGACAGCTGTTATTTATATAAGAGTATGATATTAACACAGAATGGGAGTGAGGACAACAGGAGCAAAAGAACTCTTGTTTGCCATGTTAGTTTTGCACTTTTAGGTTAGATTATTGTTGAACGTTACCTTGTTTTCTTGTGATTTTAAGGTTTTGTGCTTGTTTTATTAGCATTTGCAAGCTGCTGTGTGCTCATTTTGGAAGTGTGTAAGGATTTCAAGTAAACAAGTATGTGGTACTGGCTCTCACACTGCTTTTTGTACTAAACAGTTACTACTTCCTGAAGATTTACAGGGAAACTACTGTGATTTACAGGCTGAGATGCAGTTGCATCCCTCTGTTCTGCCTAGATTCATAAAGTTTATGCTATTTTTTGCTTTGCATCAGCAACACTGTGTTAAGAACAAATTGATGGCACAGAAGCTTTATTTTAGCTCAACTATGAAAAATGTTGAATTCTTTTGAGTCTTGTCACTATAAATATGCACTTAGATAATGCTAGGGTCTAACCATACAACTCACTGATTTTATTTTACAGTCTAGACTGATCTTAATCCTTTTAAATGGTCACATGTATTACTTCATTGATTTCAAAAGCATGAGTTCCCCCACTCAATCTTCAGTGGAGCCCTGGACTACTGTTCTGATGAATGTCTCCAAACATCAGGATGTCTCTAAAAAGTTTATAGAGTTTATTGTATTTACTGCTGCAGACTTAACAAAGAACTTCTTTCAAATTAATAGCGTCTGAGTAATACCACTTAATACCTTAACATAACTTGCAGCAAAGCCAGGTCAGTATGGGGGAATCTACAACAGTGGCATACCATCAAGACATATATTTAGCACATTAGAAGTGATTTGCCTCACAAGATTACAAATTAAAGTACAGATTAATTTATCTGCTGATTGAAGAAAGTAGAAAATCTGCGTCATCACAAACTACTAATCTGAAAGGCTTGGAAATAAAGATCAAATCACAATACCTGCAGTCCAGCACCTCTGCACCAAGCAACACTCTCACTTACTGATTCCTGTGGGATTCTAATTGAAGATCTACACTTGTCTTACTAGTTAGAACCACAGTGAATCAAGCTAACATTGAAGAATCATTACAATTATTTACAATCTTGATATTCAAAATGCAGGGCAACTCATCTGACTTGTTTTACAAGCACTCTCTTCATTTTTATAGAAAACCTTTACTTCCTTTTTCACAAAATTATAAACAGTAAACTGTAACCATCAGCCCAACTTGGACTTACTTCCCATATTTTGGCAACAAGCTGAAAACACAGAATGACTGGGATGGGATGGGAGGGGGAGAACTTTTAGGAAGGCTCTTGACATGTATTAATTCTTCCAAACAGCAAAGCATTGTCCTCCCATTCTATGTGTGAGATGCTTCAAGTGCAGTTCAGAGCTGGTACCCAGACACAACCAAAAACAGTAGAACAATTCCATTCGAAGGAAACAGGCAGGGAGATGGGAAATTAAGAGTTAATCCAATGAGATGTGAAATAATCACGAAGGAGGAATATGAAGAAAGCCAATAGCAATAACATGTTTTTAGCAGCATTTACAGCCGAGCATACTACATTAAGGAAAAGAAGAAGAAAGTTAACTCGGGATTTGTCAGGTAACACACTTTAAGTGGCCCTATTTCTTTAGACATTTAGAATATTCTTCCTAATTCAGCACTTGGAGAATGAGGACACTTCCCAAGCGGAGAAAACCGATTCAAGAAACTAATCTTAGATACAAATGACTGGAAGGCACAGTTCCTCCATAGTGATGTAAGAGCAGCAATGCCCCAATTGTGGGCTGGGTTATGTTAACTAAGTTTGGACAGGTTATTGGGTAACAAAGCAGTTTGAAAGGCTGGGAACATCTGGGTGAGGGAACAACCAGGCAAAAGTAGACAGGGAGATAAAATGCAGCCAAATAAAGAAAGCTGTACAAGTGGATGGGGTTAGACTTTCCAAAATACCATTGAAGGAAACCCCATAATCAAGAGAACAGCTTTCCCAAAACTTGCTGATTAATAATACAACTGCACACATGGTTTTTCACATAACTAGACAACAACAAACTTTTTACTAGCTGATCGTTTTATGACAGATTCTGAGCAATCAAGTCTGATCCAACATTATAAGAATTTTCTTTTAAAGTTCGTGTGGTGCCTCTCCCAAGGCTTGGGGCATCTGGTAACCTCCTTCCTTTAAGTAATTGGAGAGAAAGAATCCAAAGACTTGATTGTCTTAGACAGGTTCCTTCACTTGTGTTCAGTCAAGCCACTATATCCTTTAACACACATCTCATTATTTTTTTAGGAACTTCAAACATGTTCAGGTCCACTCAAAAAGATATTTTAAAAATCAAGTCAGCTACATCAATTGCTGATTTATGAAGCGCAGAACAGCAACCATATCACAACCCGCGATTCATCGGGGGACTTTGAACAAGAATTTAACAGCTCGCTTCTCATCCTCTTGCACAGGCAGGTACGCAGAGTTACATCCACAATACCGAAAGCAAATCCAAGCAGGCACAACTCTCGAGTCTAATATTTTACTGACCACTCAACAGGGGAGTCCTGTAGGGAGAGAAACTGGAGGGAAGGCAGGGTACCCGCATGCTTGAAAAAAGACTACAGCCCAAGTCAAGAGGACGGGAGGGAGGCGAAAGAAAATCAGGAGGCAATTGCGGGTAGATCCCCTAACGGCAAGGAGACACTGAAGCGAGATGCTGCCCTTAAAACGGGGGCTGGGCTGAATTCATATAGAATACGGACGGACGGACGGACAGCAATGGGAGGGGGCACAGAGCTAAGAGAGGGGATTAAAGGAAGGGGCTCCAAAGAATGCGAAAAGCTGAGAAGCACCTGGTGGAGAAAAGAATCTGAAAGTGCATTAAGTCGGGGTAGGGGGAGTACCTTAGAAGAGGGAAGTGAAGAGAAAGCAGCTGCACAGGAGGGCAGGGTGAAAAGGTACGTGCTCGGGAGGGCGCGTGCCCCATGGAGCCGAACTTCAGGGAGAGTCTGCAAGAGCCCCCGCGGCTTGTATGGGGGGGGGAGCAAGAGGTAAGTATCGACTAAAGTTGTTCGCTGTTCGCACACCTGAGCGGAGACAGCAGCACCTCCTCACCTGGCTGACTGCTGGCTGGCTGGCTGGCTGGATCTCCCTCTCCTCTCCTCTCCTTCTCCTCTTCCTTCCTTCCTCCTCTCCTTCCTCCAGCTCACTTCACCCGCCGCCGCCGCCGCTGCTTGTGAGTCCCTCGGAGGCTGAAGGTCCCCGCGCCGTCACCGCCGGAAGCCCCGTTCTTGGGAGAGGGTAGGCGCGCGCGGCATGACGGGACTTGTAGTCCACACCGGGAGGTGGGCCGGGGGAGACCAAGGACTGAAGACAGGTGAGGTCAAGCGGGGAGACGCCTTCTTGTCCGAGCATGGAAGAAACCTTTTTTCGGGGGGAGGGGCGTTCCTTGCAGGGATGCTGGGCTGGCCGAAGACGGCACGAGGCCGACTTTACACAAAAGAGAGAGAGAGATTGTCTATTGATCTGTTCCAACACAAGGCACAGCTCTTCCCTGGTTTCGTCGCGGATGAGAACTATCATCAGCATGAGTGAAGACCACCAAGAATCTTCTAAGGTGTTTAAAGATAATATTAACATTAATAGCAGAGCAAGTTTATCATATGGGCATACGATGGGTGGGCTCCATAAAGGAAACCACAGCCCTGAATTCAGAAGAGCCGAGCGGGGCTGTCAAGGGCAAGACATTTGGGAGGGTTCCTTTCATAAGGTCGCCATAAATCGAGTCGACTTGACGGCGGAGCCATCAACAAATTTACTGCGGCAGCAGCGATGTTAGGGGGCTGCAGCCCCATCGCTCTGCTGCCGAGGGGCACGTGTCGAAAGAAAGGGACGGGAGCCTTGATCTCTGCTGCAAAGGACCCTCCTGGACCAGCCGGCCATTCGCCCACAAGTGTTTCACTTCCTGCTGCTCATGCTTCCTTCAATCATTCTGCCCGAAGTTTATTTTCTGAAAACAAATGCCTTCCTCTCCCCGACCATGCGCCCCTTTTTACAAATAGGAGTGCCTTAAGAGACTGGATCCTTAAAAGACAGAGGGGCAGAGACAGGGGGGACACCCACTTTCCAGCATATGTTAATTAGGATATGGGAATTTGTGGGGGTTGGTCCTGTGGGCTTGAGCCCCCCTGGATAATTTTGGTGCTTAGCATCACCCCTGAAGCCTCCACTTTTCAGGATAATTTAGCCTGTACTACTAACAACAGGTACTTGGTTATTTGAAATGTGTGCGTAGGTGTGTGATAAGAAAGACAAACACCAAAGTCATTTCAACATATATGCAGTGCTAAACACTTAGGCTTCTGTCATCAGTAACTGTGATGTTAAAAGACACCAAGAATGGCAGTTTGGAAGAGCTACGAGTATGAATTGTGTTTAACTTATGAGCTGTCCTTAAAATTCTGAGACAAAGGGCATCTCTCTCCCTTTGAAACTATTGCAAGGGTTAGAACTTTAGCCTTAAATTACACAGCACGATCCTTGGCATGAATGCTCCAAGAAGTAACGGCAGGTGAGCCATTTTTCATCCAGGTTGACTTAGGAGATTCACAGTTGCTTCACCCACAAAAATAAAAACACAACTCTGCAAATGAACTTTCTCCTTTGAATACTTTGGAATCCTTGCCAACTGCAGATCTTAAAAAATGTATGACTCACATACCAACCATGCCTTTAGGGTTTTTATTTTCTCTCTCTCGTGTGCGCTCTCTCTCTCTCTCTCTCTGAAAATAAATATTAGGCTGCAAACCAGGTTAGCTAAATAATGCTATTTCTAACCACAGATTCCTGTGTATATCTACTCGGAAGTGCTACTAAATCCAAAGGGACTTACTTCCAGGTAAGAGCATACAGATTGTAGCCTAAATCAGTCCTGACACTTTCATAGTGGCCAACTGGGCAAATCTAGGAATATTTACTCAGAAGTAAGTGCCATTGAGGTTACTCCCAGGTAAGATCGGTGTGTAAGAAACTGACCGATCTGAAAGTTCCCAGGGGAATTTTGCTTATGCCTTACATTTTCTAAGAAGAGAACACTATATACTTAGTAAAAATACATAGAACTGAACTCCAAGCATTCTTAAGAAAGCTACTCTCTCAAGCTCAGACCCACTTCCTACCCCATCAGCAGAATAGAGATGATGCTGCCAACATGCCTTAAACAGCTGCTGTTATACAAGCCAATAAATTGAAAGAAAAGTTATATAATTGCAGGTTGAATAGCTTGCCAGTGGTGGCTGGTGCCCTGTGGGACTGGCAGTAAGTGGGACAGAGGCCCTGCTGGCAAATTACTGCACACACCTTTTAAAGACACACACTCCTCAGCGGATCCATGCAAAACAGCTGCATAGATGTCCCGCTGTATTCCCACATAGCATGCTTGCTGGATGGTTTAAACCTCCGCAATTAGTATGCCAAAATTTATTATATTTATATCCCACCTTTTTTCCGGCCAAGGAACTCAAGACAGCTCCAATAAGTCTGCTTCTTCTCTCAAACTAATCCTCACATCAACAACAACCCTGTGAGGTAGGGTGGGCTGAAAGTCTGTGGCTAGCCCACAGTCACCCAGTGAGCTGTGTCCCTAACAGCTCTTAAGACAGGTGGAGAAACCATTTTCCTGTTGAAAGCTGCATCACTTGGGGCTAAGCTGCCTTTTTCTCTTTCCACTACCTGTGTCCACTCTCTCCATTTCTGCCCCCTCCTTCTCTCCCCATCAAGTGAGCTGCAAGGGAAGGGACCAAACCTTTAACACACTGGGTGCTCACTCATATTTCCAAAGATGCTATGGCTACTCACTTCACTTCAGATCACTGTCCATTATAACCCTGCAACTCTTAATGCCCAGTTATTTATCTCAGCTTCTTTACACACGAAACGAGAAATTCATATAAATTAGCAAACATCGCTAATTTTATGTGAACACTGTTTTACTTTTGTCCCAAAGTCTTTCACCATTTCGGAAGCCGCAGTGAATGTCTTCTGGAAGAAAGGTGAGACTTTAATAATAAACTAATCCAAAGACCAAGGATGGCAAGTGGCATTGTAAAACAGGCATTCATCTCTTTTCTGTGTCACAAGAAATACCCTCCAAGCTGATGCCCTGCTGCATTGCCCATGCAGGACGTTTAATAATACTAAAACAACAGAGTTGGCTTTCCCCCACTTTGCTTCAGAAAACTAACAAAGGTGAACTACGGGAGCAGTGAAAATTCAGGACCTTTCGCTGGAGGACAAAGTCAATAAGTAACCTGCTGCTGTTAGCAAAATTGGGAGTCAGGAAAGCATTTGACCTTGCTCATGCAGAACAGAATGCTGTTGATTTGCACAGCAGGTTGTCCAGAGAGCTGTAATGCACAGGGCCAAGAGATGCTAATAGTGCCTGTGGGGGAGATAAAAAGGAAAACAAGACCCTAGAACACCAAATGCTAAGCATGCCCTGGTTCTGCAGAGGTCACAGACTCACAGACCACTGATGGCTTCAACTTCAGCCAGCCACAGCCTACTATCCTCTTCCCCAGCCTGGCACCTGCCAGATGTGTTGGACTACAGTTCCCATGATCCCCCAGCCAACCATGCCCCAATATGTAAGGCAACAGCAACTGAAAGACGCAATCCTATGGCCTCCCAACATCTGATGAGGCACCTACTCCAGACCATCCTGCCTGAGAATTTAGGGGGGATACATACCTAAATAAAAATTAAAACACCAAGGACAAATGGACAGCTGCAGGGGCCTGTGTCAGGGGTAAAGCAGGTGCTTGACAAGCAAAGTCCCCAGTTTGCCCTCGGCATGCAGCATCCAGGGCAGAGAGCAAGTGTCCTCAGCTCAGTAGGAAGAGCCACCTTTCACTTTGAGGAACCCTTCCTATGCAATTTTTTTGGTCACAGAAAGCTTTGCAGCAGACCTGGTGAGTTCTGTGTATCCTGAAATTTGCATCGTCTTACATCATCGAGAGGCTTAAGAACATTACGAATGACAACAGCCACTTTGATGACGCTGCAAATGATGGGAGGGTCTGAGCAACTCCCCTATGGGGGGGTGGGGGGCTCCAGCAACTGGGACTGTTAAGCTTAGAAAAAGGGGCAACATGATAGAGGTGTTTTAAGGCATGGTGTGGAGCAAGTGGAGAGGGTCCTGTAACACTTAAATATGGGGTCATCCCATGAAGCTGATTGGTGGGAAGTTTAAGACAGATCATAGAAAAGTAGAGTTGGAAAGGGCCAGAGCGCCATCCAACTCCTTCTCAGGGCAGCTCTCCCAGTTAAACCATCCCTCTCAGATGACTGTCCAGTTGCAGAAAACTATCTGTGCCCCAAAGATCTTCTTTTCCTCCCTACAGTTCAAAGTCTGATGCAATTTCTTTAAATCTCCGCTTGGCAGTGTCAAGAAGGAAGGGACACATGCCGGTGGGATGCATTCCTCAGTTATATCACTAGTCTGTCCTCTAGGGAGACAGCATACCTGGCAAGTCCTCAGGTCTTCCTGACAAACATGTGTTTCCATCCCACATGGAAGTACTTCTTCACACAATGTATAACGCATGGAATTCACTGCCATGGGAAGTTGTGATGGCCACCAATCTGGGTGGCTTTAAAAGGGGATTGGACAGATTCATGGAGGAGAAGGCTATCAGTGGCTACTAGCCTTGCTGGCTACATGCTGCCTCCTTTACCAGAGGTGGCATGCCTGCATACTGAAGTTGCTGAGGAACTTGGCAGGGGAGGCCTTGCACCCATCCTGCTTGAGGATCCTGGGGGCAGCTGGTTTCCCACTGTGTGTACAGAGCGATGGACTAGATGGGCCTCCAGTCTGATCCAGCAGGGCCGTTCTTTTCTTAGGATGTTAAAATCTTCCTTCAAAGGGTCATGAGGCATTACTGGCAACATCCAGAAGGTGGCTCTGTTAACCTGAGACACCATGATCCTTTTTCCTGGCATTGCACTTCAGGCATACAAACCTATTGTATTACACAATAGCAAAAGCACAACTGACTTCCAAGATACTTTGCCAGCAGAACTGGGAAAGAAATGCTGACAAAGGTGAGCTGTTTTGGCCTGCAGCTCCCATGAGCAACACCTCTGGAAGACCACCGGTTCCCTGCCATGAGGGGGTGTGAAAGGTCCTCTCAGAGGAATGGCTTACTGAGAGAGGCACTGCGATGGAGCCAGGGTCTACATTTGCCATCTGTTTCTCCCTGTCTGTCATGCACAACCATCCGGTCGGAAGACTTTTTCTGAGGAAAGTTATCCATACCCTCAAAAACTGGTTCTCAGACTTAGAGAAATGAGGTGCTCTTCCTGACATCGCTCTTCTACTTCTGTAAGGGTCCCTAGGTTTTTGTCAGGTAACATGCTTTGGAGGCATAAGGTCATAGGAGCCTGAAGCTGCTGTCCACTGGGCAGGCCATTGGTTCACCTGGAACACAAGAACGCAAGAAGAGCCCTGCTGGTCAGATCGAGGGACCATCTAGTCCAAGACTGGCCCCTGTGTAGACCCAGCCAGCTCCCCATGGAACACCCACAAAGTGCTCAGCAGTGTCTACACTGGACCACCTCAATCAGGGGGCCCACCAGATGCATTGGACTACAACACCCATTGCTCCTGACCAGCCATGGCCAGTGCTGGCTGTGGATGATGGGATCACAGTCTAATACGGCTAAAGCAGTGGTTTTCAAGCTTTCCACAGCTGGGGACCGGTAAAAACGGGAAAACCACCTCAGGGACCACTGAGGCAGAAACAAGAAGCACCATGCACATAATCTAGTACTCTTAGTTTCCACAGTACCAAAACGATGAAAATGCTGCAAAACAACCAGAAACAGGGCAACAAAAAATGCCAGCAAAAGAACAAAATACTAACATTAGCACAGTGTGGCTCCTACAGAGCCATGTCAATTGAGGAAGAGGTGGTGGAGCACAGCCAGCCCCTATGCTGATATGCGGTGAGTCAGATCCCCCCCGCCCCCCCGGACCGGCAGAAAGCCACTGATCTGAGGCACATGCTTGGGGAAGGTGATCTACCCTGCAGGGCTCTCCCAGGTGCAGAGAAGCTTCTCTCCTTCCAAAGCCACGGCCCCTCCCTGGCGAGATCGGCAAACCCTCTGCCTGAGAGGCTGCCTTACGGGAAGTCACACCCCTCCCTGTGGCTCAGGACTGAGGGCACCAACTCGCAGCGGCTCTCTGAAGTCTTTCAGCCTCCCTTGGAGATGCCAGAGACAGACAGAACCTGGGACCTTTTACATGACCTTGCTTGTAATGAAGAATGTGCAGGCAGGATTACCCCCCCCCCCCCACCCCCACCCCCACCCCCCAATGCTGTCCAAGCAGCAACTTAATTAAGTAGCATTAGGCAAGCTGTATTTATGTTCCAGCTGTTCTGCATTAAACCCCGTCCCAAAGGGCTGCCTTACCATAAAACTGTGGCTCTCAGCTGGGGCCAGGCTGTCTCTGGCATCTCCAGTTAAGCCAGATCTCAGGTAACAGGGCCAGGAAAACGTGCTTACCTGAGCCAGGGCAAATTTGAGAACTGAGCTATATGAGCCAACATAAATCACCCAGCCTCAACCCCCCCACCCCAATTACACACACACCAGGGCTGACCTGCTTGCCAGCACCTGTTGTACTGCAATATTGTGTAGAACAACCCCCTCCCCCCGGGCAGCTGATGTTCTCTCAATGTGTTGGGCTGCTATTCCCACTAGCCCCACCATAGGCTTGCTGGCTGGGGATAATAGGAACTGTAGTCCAACACATCAGAAGGGTGCCTGGTCAGGGGAAGCTGGCGAAGACAGTCTTTCCCCCTTTCTAGCTGTTCTCGTTTATACTTGTTGGCAAGACCATGAAGACTTGTCTACTTTGATTTGACTGGTTCCATTGCCAGGTTGTAGTATTAAGCATCAGCTTAGCCCAGTTTTAAGAAAGCACTCAAGTTATTTAAAGAGCAAGAGGTTGTGACAGAACTACCAAACAATGGAAACAGGACACGGGGATGGGCAAGAAGTGAAATTAAGCTCGAGGAATTTTGATGGAGGAATGTAGCTACAAAGAGAGATTTTGTCTTCTGATTTTGTTTTCCACTTTGTAAGGGCCGAGACATGTCAAACTAGTTCCTCCCATTAGGCAAAGTTGAGGAAGGGTGCATTTGCTTGCCTGGGCGTCTTCACAAGTATTAGCTTACTGACAGAAATAGCTCATGTTAAGCCCATAGCATGATCTCAAACCCATTCACAAAACCCATCACGGTTCTTGGGTGTTTAAAGGAGTGCGAGAACCTGGCACAGTGCTGGATAGCAGGCCTGGGACTGCACACAAGACTGAGATGCCTGAGCTCTGCTCCCACAAGCGATTCACGAGCTCGGGTGGCCATGTTTCCTTTCTCAGAGGACAGTCCTCTGTTTGAAGGGCTGCCTGTCCAAATCACGTCAGAACTGTTGCACCCAGGCATCACCACACAGGTTGCGTAATCAGTTTGCCACACTGCTGTGTGCATTTCTGTTCACATCACAAAGACATCTAAATTTGCCGTGCTATATACACACATTAGCATGCACTAATTCTATGCAAATCAGTTTAGGCAAGCCTTAAGTAGCCAACTTATAAAACAACCACCCTGTAATCATAATTGCTTTGTCTAAAGGGGCAAAGAATTGCAACTGCAACGTCATGAAAGATTTGTGAAACAGCCTTAGTCACGAGAGGTTGTTTCTCATCCTATTCCCTGGCCTTCTTGGTCAATACAGGCTGAATTGGATAATTGACTCATCACGATTCCTACTCATTGTGAAGGTGGCAAAAAGGCATTAATGGGACACTGATGTTATGAAACTTACCTGCCACTGGAATGCAGAAACATTTCTGAATGCGCACTTGTGACATCCTTGTAACCAATTCTACAAAGGCATTCCTAAGTTCTTACATGTTTGAAGCAACATTTTCAGTGTAGATTTATGATTTTAATTCTATACAACAGATTCTTGGACATGATTCATCTCCTCATCGACTTTCTATTCTGTCTAATAGCGAAAATTTTTCTGGGTGGTTCACAAAAATTAAATCCCAACATAAAAAAAAATTAATTTCAGCATCTGTTTTAACAAAAACCAGCAAAAAAGTAGTAGTTAAAACAAAATACCAGGACCCAAATAAAGCAACTCACATTCAAAGCTTCATCACGTATCATCAGATGAATGGGAATAGAGCAAAGTCTTACTCTGGCACAAAAAAGATGAAAATGTTGGTTTCAGGGAGGCCTCAGTGGGAACAGCATTTTAATCAGGAGTCACCACTGAGAATGCCCTGCCCTTTCTTGCTACTTTCTGAGCCTCCTTCAGAAGAGGCACTTGGACGATGGTTGTGGTATACAGATGGACTGCTATCAAGTCACCTATCTAGACCCTTCTCTGTGTTCTGCTTCCATGTCTAAGCTGAGTACTGGGGAAAGGGCTTTGTCAAGAATTGTCACAATGCTCTCTCCAGAAAAACATGCTTGGCATCTACTAAAACCATTTTGTGAACACCTGGCACAAAGTAAATACATTTGTAATTTCTCAGGCTTTTGTCTTCCAAGGGTACTTGCCATCCATGGGCCATAGGCCGGCCACCCTGCTTTATCGTATGGACAGGTACTAGAAATACTTGCTAACGGTTAGAAGACAGGTGGGGCTATTTTTGGCACAACTTCATTAACTGTTTACCACCCACTTAACTACAATTACTTGAGTATTTTATGAGTATCAAAACAATGGAAGCTATTTAGTGGAACAACAATAGATGGTGCTGAAATAACCAGCTGAGAGGGTGAGTCTCATGCCAATGACATAAGAAGAGAGCAACGTAATCCTGTCGTGGTACAAAGGATGCTGCAGGCAAATTTACATTCTGTTCCTATGAAGTCCTGAAGTGCACAACTAGCCATGCTGGATTGTAAGCACACCTGGAAGAAGCTTGGCTTGAGTCATTTGTCATTAAAGTACCTCTGTACCAACACTAGCAGCACCTTAAGACATGATATCACAACTCATCCCATAACAACATGCAGCAGGGTGAAAGTGTAAAGATTTCCACAGTTCTCCTGTGAAAAGGTAGGAGTATTGGAATGTGGTGTGTGTTGTTCATTACCTGGAGGAAACTGCTACCTCTGCTGTGCCTTACTGGCCAGGTGTCACTCTGGTCCACTCTGCTTCCTAAATATATGCACTGGGGAGCAGGTAATGATTCCTATTATAACTTAAAACCATAAAACCATCAATGACCAATGACACTGACTCTTGCATGATTCACCTCTCCCATTTAGGCTGATACAGGGGTATGCAACATGGTACCTTCCAGATGTTTTCAACCACAATTATCTCTGACTGTGTTCACTGGTATTAGATATGCTAATATGTTGTCTTCAGATCACTCTCTTGCTGTTTCTCATTCTGTTTTTATAGTTTAAAGTAGGAGAGAATAAAACACATCTAAACCGATGACACTCCAAGGGAGCTTCAAGAGGAACATGGAGGTCATATTTCTTCTTCATTCCCCAAACACACAAAGAATGAACTACTTCAGTGGGTTTCCTTCCTTTGATCCCACTTCATAGACCTTTCCCTCTTACTGCAAGTCTATATTAAGGGTGCAACCCTATGTAGGTTTAAGGAGGAGAAAAGCCTACAGCTCCCAGCCGAGGCACTGCTGGGATTCTGCATTTCCTGCTGAAGTCTCCATTCCTGCCCTTTCCTCAAAGAAACAGAGATGTCAAAGATGACACCAAAGATGTCACAGCCAGCACACAGAGAACTACACCAATTGCAAGGGCAGAGGAAGGACACTTCATGGCCAGAGTCCCAGCCCCATCCTTGGAACTCATTTCCAAGGTAAGAGCCAGGACTCCAATGAATCCTATGCTTGTCTAGACAGCATCTAATGGCCTTTCACTGCTAAGCTGAGCTGTTGAAAACCATCTGCCAACTAGATGAGCTACCGCCAGAATTCAGTAAAACAGAACCAACAGGAATAGCCGCTCTTTATTGGGAATCACTAACACACACTTATTTTGTGAATTAATGCAAGATCAAGCAGCTTACCCCAATCTGGGTTTATTTAAGGAGGTAAAAACCAGATCAACCTATCTGTGTTGGTCAAAATGTCTGATGTCCTCCATCTCTGAAAGACAAAGGATTCAGCTTAGCTGCAGGCCATCTCACTTACACGAGTCTTTTGGGATCAATTTTCTCTAAGTGAACTAAAGGCTTCAGTTGCTCAGCAAAACTCCTCATGTCATCAGAAACCATGTCCTGTCCCGCTGGTGCTACAATGCTGAGCTCCACAAGGTAGGAGAGAGACAACGGCTCAATGTTATCAGTATTTCCTGGCATCAGGATACGGTAGACCTTGTATACCACGATCTTCATAATGCCCTTGCGGAATACATGCCCCTTGGCCACAAACTCATGGTCCATGCGGAAGCCCATCTCTACCAGGAAGTCCGTCAGGTTCTCAGAGGTAGCAATATCAACACAGTTGCGAACCAAGGCATGTCGGTTTTTGTCTCCCATTTCTGGCTGCCCAAGATACCGTAAGTGCAAAGGGGTGCCAGGCTTGTCCATGGAGCGTCGTATGCGAAGGACAAACGGGCTGGCCTGCTGGCCCTTCAGGAGAAACACCATCTCATGGTCCAGGAAGGTCTCAGGTTCTATGTTGTCGCACAAGCCACGGAGTCTATGGAGAAGGCTCTCCAGACTCTGGTCCAAAATACTACCTGGACAGGAAGGCAAGAGGAGTTACATGAGTGAACAGGTGACCACCCCCACTGACACCTGCCAAAGCACCTTCCTACCCTAACAGGCCAGTAACACACTATCAACTTCAAGAAAACCATGGGAAACTGAGGCCCTAAGTGTAATGTGTCTGTTTCTCTAATTGTGTCCATCTGTTGATCCATCTGTTGATTTATTACTGTCAAGCATCATAACCACCCTTTTGTTTTGTGTAAGTTACGAATCAAGTAAATGCTACAAACTGCAAAAAGCCTTTCAGTGCACAGCACAATCAAAGGACCACAATGATCTCCAGAAAAGATACCGCTACAAGTTGCGCCTCCTACCCAAGAACTTTTTGCACATTACATTTTTAAGTATGTCTCCCAAACAAAGATGTGGATGCGAAGCAGATGTTTGCTAATACTGCTACTGCACCAAACATACTCAAAGAGAGAGGATCAATTTGTTGTTGCCATATCCTTGTGACAAACCTGGAGATCGCTACTATGTAATGTGTGAAAGAGCCCTAGAAGTGCCCTCTTTTTTAGATTAAACCCTGACTGCTCTTTAGAAGGCCAGATAGTGAAGATGAAACTCAAATACTTTGGCCACCTAATGAGAAGGAAGGACTCCCTGGAGAAGAGCCTGATGCTGGGAACAACAGATGGCAAAAGAAGAAGGGGACGGCAGAGGATGAGGTGGCTGGATGGAGTCACAGAGGCAGTTGGTGTGAGCTTGAGTGGACTCCAGGAGAAGGTGGAGGACAGGAGGGCCTAGAGGAATGTTGTCCATGGGGTCGCAATGGGTCGGACAAGACTTCACAACTAACAACAACAACAACATCTACTAAAGGCATGCACCTGTATTTCTCAAGAACCCAGGAATATTCCGGTAGAAGGTCATATCGTATGAATCAGATATGATGAAGTCATACTAATCCTTGCTGCTGATGACTTACCTTGAAGTAAATATTCCATCATGTTAATCGTACCGCCAGTGACAGGCATCATAGTGACAGGAGGGGCCTCCATGGTGGGGCCTTCCTAGAAGTAGCAGGATCAGTGAAGAAAAAAATCTAGTCATTCAAGCACAACAAGTAAACATTGTTCCTGAAACTGAGCAAGTCCAGCAGCTGTCCCCCCCCTTCTTTTACACCCTTTGTATAATACCTGGCAAAGGTCAGCCAAGAGACAATGAATCTGGAGAAAATATTACCATTATCTCCTCTTTAAAAAGCATGGCTTCATGACAAGTATAATAACGCACATCTACTGCACCAAATTTTACAGGTGAGAAAAGGAAGAATTAAATTCAGTGGAAGCACATCCAAGAGGCCAAATTACTACTTATCCTGCAAATGTATAAACTCTGAATAGACTTAACCTCCTTTCTACCATTTTAAGAGAAGCAACTAGCTTCCCAGCCCCATCTTGCTAAAGGTAATTCATGTATATTGCTTTCTGCTGCACCTTAGCAACATGAAGGCTGTGCACATACACAGATGTTGCATTCTTTCATGGCAGGTGGGGTTGGAGAAGTAGGCATATTTTAATCCTCCAACAGTTTTGTATAAAGGTACCTATTTTGTCCTCTCTTCCAGTTCTACCCAGCATTTAGGGTCTCAGTGAATCTACAAACTCAATCCTTGTTTTACTAAGACACCAAAATCATATTAGTATATTAATTTTGATTTGGCCAATCAACATGCCACAGAAAATAAGCAAACTTTTGAGATCTCTGTATCTATTCATCAGCCAAGTACCCTGAACTGAAAAAGCAGATATTTTGCTATCTTATGGTTGGTCTAATAAAGGCATCACATGATTTGTTGTATTTAATTCTTGCCTTTTTTCCCCCAAGAAACTCAAGACTGTTTGCACAATTCCCCTCTTTCTTTATATCCTGCCTTTTTGCTACAAAGGGCTCAAGACAGCTTACATCTCCTCCTCCATCTTATCCCCACAACAACAACCCTGTGAGGTAGGTTGGGCTGAGTCTGTGACTGGCCCAAAGTCACCCAGTTGGCTCTATGGTCGAGTGGGGACTAGAACCCAGATTGTCTGAGTCCCAGTCCTGCACTCTTAACCACTACACCGCACTGATATGGATTGTGGAATTTGCTACACAGATATCATATGCAGTCCAATTATGTATCTCAAGTGATGTTCTGAGCAAGAGAGTGATAAGCATCTTTTTCAGCCAGCTAAAAGTGCCACTTAAAATTAGCAGTCACCCAAAAGGAAACCCATTCATAAAATATGAATATGCCAAGGGAACTCAGGGACTGGAGGGCAGGCCATGTGGAAATCCAACTGCCCAAAATGATACTGAGTTTCTCTCAGGCCTACTGAGCTATATTCTTGTGAATCTTTAGGTATTTTTCCACAGGCTGCTATGATCACCAAGACCTCAGCCAAGATCACCTAAACTCTCATGCACCACACATATCCACATATGATATACAAAGGGGCCACGCCTAACCAAGTGTATTTTTCTGCTATTTCAGTGGAATTCCCTTCCACTCAGGAAGCATGCTTAGAATTGCAGCCAACTGGTGCAGTTTATGTATGTTTATGTGCCGTTCCCAAGAAAGCGCCTGTAATTTCTGAATAAAACTCAGCCAAGCAAATGCGTACAGGATTTTAAGTGCAAGCCCAAATTTAAGGTGCATATCATGCTGTGCAAAGTAAAAATGCACAAAGGGTAGTCCTTGTTTCACAACATCAGAAGCCACAAAAAAGTGTCAAAAACACACTTTTCATGGAAGACGTTAAAAGGGCAGAAAAGACAGCGTTTACATCTCCTATAATATACAGCTTTTCTTGGAGGATCGGCGAGGCCGAGGAATATCATACACACACCAAGAGTGTGTCTAAGCCTCCGAACAGGCCTCAAAGCCCTCCGCTAAATTCGTTTCAGCTGGCCACGATCCTCCGCTCCGTTCCGGCTGCACGGGCCACTTCGGGGGTGGGGGTGGGGGGGGGATGTGGGTGCGGCCTGCAAGGATACACTAGATATAAAGCGGGGAAAACCATCTCCAGGAAGCTGAAAATGCACATTACCTGCAACCCACACCCACTCACTGGTGCCGAGCGGCTTCTTCTCCGTCGCTTGAAGAGAACGCATGCGCATTTCGCTCATGTAAATACTGGGCGTCGCCATCTTTTTATGACGTCACCGTACGGAAAATTCCTATTTGTTTCACGCTTCCATGACGGTCTCCAGTAAAGGAACCCCGCTGTTAGAGGGTCACGTTTTTGCGTGACGCTATATCTTCGCGCCACCAAAAAGCCTCGGAAAAGGTGCTCGTAGAATGCATGAGTTTTCTGCGTCGGCTTTCCTGAACTTCGTGCCCTCTGCAGATGGATTGGACTACAACTCCCAGGATGCCCCAGCCGCCCATGGTGGGAGTTGTAATACAAGATTTCTGGGGCGCACTAAGTTAAGGAAGACTGACGTGGTATCTGGGCGAGCAAATTTGTATTTTGACTTGATCAGCAAAACGCTTTGCTCTGATTGTCTTAAGATGACCTGGTCTTGAGGCACAATTCTATGAATTTAGACAGAAAAAGGCTGGGCTGGCTGGGGCATCCTGGGAGCTGTCAAGCCTTTTTGCTGTTTAAACGTTTTAGGATTGCACTCTTAGAGTAATAATGATCTCCAAGCCACATCCATGTTTGTTTGTTTGTTTGTTTAAAACATTTTTGTGTTTTGCTGTAACAGTTCGGAGAGCCTCCGGCTAAGTAAGAGGTATATAAACGCTTGTATAAATTGTTGTTGTAGCCTGTCCAGAGAGCTGTATGGCTTACTGGGATGGGTTAGGAATCAAATAAATAAATAATACATAATAAATTTATGGTGCTGCATCCTGTCCATACAAATATAACCATAAAGGCTCTGACGATGTCTGGTTCTGCAAGCAAAGCCATTGATCTTGGTGGGCAGAGAGATGTTTGCATGTTCTGTTTGTAAAGGCAATGGGTACAATGTATTCTTTGGGAGTACACAGGCTGCAGTGCATGTAAAATAAAATTAGGAACTGAGGTGTGGGGAGGGCTGAACAAAGCTGTGCTGTGCAGCAGGTGTGAACCAAAAGGTACATTAGACTTTTCTTATAAAATCTCTAGGTGATTTCAGCAAGGGCTTGATGACTCCCAAGTTTTTAACAATAAAATGATTCTCCCAACCTCCAAATTATACTGAAATGATGAAAAGGAAGGGAGTGACAGGGTAATTGTATGGAAAGATGGTGCTTAGTTCATTTCAGGCAAGTAAGACAAAATCCTTCACTCAGAATGCTTTAATTCTAAGTGTATGTCCTTTGCACTAGGATCTGGGTGGTGGTAATCAAGGGATATAGTAGATCCCACTAGATTAAAGTCTATCCACAGTGATGTACAGGGAAGGCGGCCACCGTGTTAGGCAAAGCCACAAGAATGGCTAAATAAGCAAAGTGTTTTGTGGTACCTTAATTCTACCTTGTCGTAAATTCTGTCTCTGAGGTTGCCAAGCTTCTCTGCCTATTACTGAGTGCTGACTGAAGGAGATTACCATGCAAGGCTATTAAGTCATCCTGTTTTCAAAAGGCTGCAAGGCAATTACAACAAATAGCTGAGTCAGAACCAGGGTTAATTTGCTTATTACATAAGTTGCAACCTGCCTCAGAAAGCTTGGTTTATGTAGAGCTTCCAGCTGGTTTCTGTCCAGGCAGTTCAAAAGGCCAGTCTCCTCAACTTCAGCAGTGGAACAGCAGCCTCTGGGCAAATAGCAAAACCACACATTTTTGCAACCAGGGTGACTGTATTTCAGTCTTTGTGTGCAAAAGGTGGCCGGGCAACTCTAGGCATTGCTGGGGATGATTGCTGGGGATGATATTGCTGTCTGAAACCTAGCACAGCCAGTGCCAGTCAGTTTGCTAACTTGGTGTGCTCCAGATGCTTTGGACTTCAACTCCCATCAGCCCCAGGCAGCATGGTCAGTGGTCAGGAATCCTGGGAGTTACAGTCCAACACATCTGGAGGACATTGGGTTGGGGAAGGTCTGGTGGACTCATGGTCTAAGTATCAGACAGCTTCCTGTATTCTTATTTAAATTAGTCCTTTATTCAGGACCATGAGGACTGGAACCTCACTTTATTTTCTAGGGAAAGGCAGAGCACCTGCTTTGTATGTAAACATTCCCAGTTGCACTCCCTGCCCTCTCCTCTGAAAGTCCACTAGGAGTCCTGAGCAAAATGGACCGATAGAATGGCTCCATTTAAAGCAGCATCCTAGCTTCCTATGTTATGACTTGCAGCAAGCGGTCCTCTCCTTGAGGTCTCTCGCTTCTCTGGCAGGTGGCTGCAGGCCACATTTTGCTTCCATAATCCACCGGGTGGCACCTTCTCCCTTCCGTCTGTCGGCTTTCTGACAAAGTGAACGCCAGGAACAAGAAGAGGCTCCAGCCGGCTCTTCTCTGGCCCTTCCTCCTGGGCATTAAGCCAGGCTAGGCCCATGCGGAGAAGGCAAACAGTGCCAGGGCCAAGAAGGCAGTGGCTCAGCGAGGGGCTCTCAGAGCATCCTTCCCAAAATCCAGAGCTGGTATCACCATTTTCCTACCTGTCTCTCTGCAGCAGACCCTGCACAATGCCATGCAAGTGATGCACATTCCCCATGCGATACACAGAGTCATAGCTCAGCGGCAGGTCACACGCTTTGCATGCACAGAGTCCCAGGCTCAGTCTGTAAAGGGAGCAGTGGACCCAGTCCTCAGTGAGGATCAAGAATGCAGAGGCTGTTTTGGAGAGAACAACAAGAATCCAGCGGGGCAGGGCAGGAAGAATGGCTTGGAATGGAGTCTTCTGAAATGGTTCGTGGCTGGCAGGCTGGCTGGCTGGCACCCTGCAACATGTTGCTGCAAGCCCTATTTCTCCAGTTCTGATTTAGGAAAGTTTACACGCTCTTTCTTGCTTTTGGTATCGGGACCTGGCAGCCATGGTTTTTAAAAGTGACTCTTGTACCAGTAGCTTCAGGACAAGTCAGCAGCTTACATGTGTTAATGTAGGCCATCTTTTAGCTACCAAATGCTGTCCCATCGGTGGCAGGATGGGAACGAGCTGGTTTATTTTACACCTGGTGATCTTTGTCCATCTAGAAAGTCCACTGCAGTTTCAAGATCCAGAATCAATTCATAGCTGGACTTAGCACAGTTTTCCTCATAGGATGACATGAACCTAGAAAGTACTGCTTTTTCCAAGGTAAAAATGTACGTATTTCCCCCCATGTGTCCAAATGATATGGAGCTGAAGAAGATGCAGAAAAGCACAAGCAAAATAAGCTGTATAGAGTTTTTTCTGTTCCAGTCCCAACTAAAGACCTGTGCGAAACATGTAAAAAACATGTTCTGCTCTGTGCATCAACTAAGTTCTGTTGGTGTAGGCGTGTGCAAATTCTTCACTGGGCAGAAGGGAAAGGAGACATTATATATCTATACCAGATGGTTTGCTGAGCAAGAAAACATCAACGTATCACCTCCCTGGTGTGTTCTTCCTTATGAAAAGGCCTCTCTTGTTGACTTGAGCCAATGCTATCTAAAACCATTTGAATACATGGAGTTTTTGTTTTTTTTAAAGAAAAGAAGATTGGATCCTGTGAACAAGATTTGATATCAGAGGCATCATTAAGAGGCAGGGAGTGGCAACTCCTTTGTGTTTCAGGCCCCATGTGGATTTTAATCAGGGGGATCCTAGAGCCGGGGTCAGCTCACTGATTCGAACAACTAACTATTGCTTTTAACAATAGAGTGGGGATAGGTAGTCGTGACTCAGCGCAGGCAGTAGGGAGGCGTACGTGTGCAAGATTGTGAGCATGCAAGTGCACGCTGCCTGCGAGATCCTCCAGCCACATCTGGAAGCTGGAGCTTTGCAGCCAGCGATGTCACATAAGCTGTGCATCACGCTGGTGTCAGCCTTCTAATGGGGCGGGAAGACAGCTTATGAACAGGACTGCTCCCACAGAGAAGAGGCCATTGCATGGCTGGTGGATCGGGGCCATATATATGCCAAAGAGACTTTTGCTGCAAAAGAAAAGAAGTGTGCACAGGTGTATGATGTGATGCACTGTGTTAATGATGTTCTTGCTGGCATGATAATGAGGCACAGAAACTAGCTACAGTAAAAGTGCTCTTTAAAATAGATGGTTGCTCTGAGCATATTCCAAGAGCCTGTGCACCTTGGCCCATGCCGTGTCTCTTTCTCTGTTTTACTCCAAAGGGACACTGCAGTTGGCCATTCCCAAAAAGCAGAAAGAATCTTAGCTGCAGCGCTTTGGACACGTGTGGTGGCTGCATGTGGAAAAGTAGACTGAGGGGCAACCCTGTGCTTGTTTAGACAGGAAAAAAGCCCCATGGCTCCCCGGGGGTCCTTCTGGGGGTTAACATGTCAAGCCCTCCCCTGGGTTCCAAATTACTCCTTCCAGCACCAGCCTGAGGGAAGCTGGGAGCTGCAGGGCTTGTTTCTGTCTAAGAGTCATAGCATCGTGCCCTGTCCCCTTGAAGGTGCATCCTGAAGAAAAGTGCTGAATTCTCACAACCATGTGATGGTCTGGATTCGAGACACATGACTGCTTATATACGAGCAACCCATGTCAAGGAAGAACCTGGACCCCGCTGAGTCCCAGGCGAGAGGGAGGTTCGACCCCCTCCTACCATCATCTCCCCCACCCCACCACACACACCGGTTTTAGGAGAGCATGCTGCCCTATTACCAGGCTTGAAGGAAGATTCAGAAGGAAGATGATCTAACCTGCCACTGCTCACGGAAAGGGAAGGGCAGCCATCTGGGACCTGTCCTGTTTGGGGAGGGGGTGAAGTGACAAGCACGGGCTGCTTGCCATGTCCCCCCCCCCACTCGCTGCAACATCCCCATGGCCACAGATGCCCCAACCAGCTGTTTCTAAGCCTGAGAGAGGTTCCCAATTCTTGCATCAGGATGAACACTACACAGATGGAAATGGATGGTGTTTTTTCATCGAGCAGGTAAAGAAGAAACATTTGATCAAACAGGTATTGCTGCTACGTTGTCAAGTCATTTCAAGGTTTGGGGACCCCTTCGATGAGCACCCACCAGAATGTCCTATCCTGGACAGCCCTGCTCAGTTCTCGTAAATTCAAGGCTGTGGCAGCCTTGGGGCACAACAGCCATCCGCTCCAGACAGCTTGGTAGTAGTTGCCCCTTTAGAACCTCCCAACAAAACGCATCACAGAGAGAGAGAGAGAGAGAGAGAGAGAGAGAGAGAGAGAGAGAGAGAGAGAACAAAAGAGGGCACTGATTTGCATAAAAACCTCCATCCGCAAATGTGCCTGCATAGATACAAATACAGAAATACTGTGGACCAGTGGGCCTATCTGCCTGTCAGCTGCTCAGGTGCTAGTTCTCGATCGGCAACAGTTCTGATGGTCTTCCTCTAAACTACAGTTTAACAGAACAGCCTTCCAAGGGCAGGACAGTTCTCTGCAAAAGATGATTATGGTCACCTTAGGACCGAGCTGTGTGACATCCCGCCTGCCCCATTGCCAGTGTTGGCAGTAAGATTCGCTGCCAGCCTCCTATCAGTAGAGCTGTGGGGAGAGAGCAGCACCTTTGCCTCCAGGGACTCATTCCCACCTCCAGCCACACCACCAACCTGTGAGCGATTGGACTAGCCATGTTGCCAAATGATGTAATTGCCACTCCCCTGACTTTGTCCTTGGGTAGAGCTGCCTGCCCCTCTCTGACCCAGAAAAGAGAATAGTCTCCCACAGCACCTTGGAGCCTGCAATCAGCGAAGGGGGAGGGACATTCTTATCAGCTTCATGGATTTCAGAATGCCTCACGTCTGCAAAAATTGTTTTCAAAGAGTCCCGCAGCACAAATAAGCGAGAAAGATGTGACTTTGGCTGCTTGTGTTAACTGTTCTTTAAAAAATGAATTCATTCCTATTAATGATTCCTACCCAGTGCTTTTTTTGTCATAGAATGCACCAGAATGGAGTTCTGGCACCTTTTTTCGACAGATTTTCCAAGTTTTAAAAGTAACTTTTGAAAATTTGATGTTTGGTCCACGTGGATTTGAATCGCCCTGTTGAATGTAGCAGGTCAGCGGCAAAATCATTAAAATGGTGCATGTGGGCTGCTTGTGTGTCAAATCCGATGCGTGTGTGCTTCATCCGCGCTGCTTGTGATGGCGCTGCTCGGCTTGTGGCGCTGCTCGTCTTGTGATTGGTCATGTGGTTGTGCACTGAGTGCTTACTACAGGCAGTGACCGTTATGTTTTGTTACACAACTGACGTGTGTGGGTGTGTGTACAGTGATTGACTGCGTGCAAAAGGTAAATAATTTCATGAGTTCCGGCACCCTTTTTATTACAAAAAAAGCACTGTTCCTACCTATTGTGTATACCTCCCTGCCCTTAACATGTAAGTTAGCAATTAACATCTAGCAAACAAACAAAATGTAGGTGAATAATCATGCTTAATATTCGTATGGTACTCTCCAGTGTTCCCAGGGCTTCATGCACATCTTCTAATTTTAATTCTAACAATTACCTGGTAAGGTCAGTCAGTATGATTATCCTGTCATTGCAGATGATGGATAGCCATGTGCACATCATAGAAAGTCACAAATCCTGGCTTATTAAACCATGATGTGCATCAACAGTTTCATACTGCACTTAGCCTGTTAATGTTTTCCTTTGTGTGTATGGGTCAACAAGCAAGTATTCATAAGCCATCTTTAAACTATGGGTCAATCCTGGTTTGTCTGGGAGCAATGAACCAGTCCTGAGTTCAGGTATAATGGGAAACAGTCCTTAACTGCAGCTTCCTGGCTTGTTTTCCATGCACATGAAGAGAGGAGTAAAGCGCCAGAGAGAGGGGCGTGTACACCATTTCACTGCTTGTGGACATCATGGGTTCATAAACCATGATTGCTGGCTTGCTCTTCTGCATCAATGCCTTGCCTTGCCTAAGATCATCTAGTGAGTTCAGGACAGAGGTGGGATTTGAACTGGCAATTCTCGATTCCATACCTTAGCCACTATGCTACACCAACACATGACCAGCCCTGGAGTTAGAGCCATTCAGATCTTGGACTTTTATCCAAGGGCTTTAAAGGGGAGGGGGGCTTTAAATGGCCACCGATGCTGTTGCTGTTTCCCTTGTGAAGGACACAGTGAAGGTTTCTCTTCTTCACTCCCACCCACATTCCATGCTTTACAACCACTTCTACATTCCTGATTTTTTTCTTTTAGCAACAAAACAAATAAACCCTGTTTGCTAATCCTGGTAATACTCTGAGCTCATGCGATTGCACATTTTAAACTTGTTTAAGCCAACAAACTGTCATGACTATGGGAAGAAAACAGAATTTGTTTCTCTGCCCTGGTGTGAAACATCTTGGGGGAAATAAGTTGCAGACCACGATCACACCTCTTTTTAAGTAAAAGTCATACAAGAATACCTGTACCATATACCTGCCCGGCCAGCTGCTCCCTGACCTCACACGTGCATGCACCTGTCTGCCTGTTTCTTGTGAGCTCATGCTCACTCATCCATTCTTTTTCATTCTTTTCTTTTCATTTCATTTCAATACTTCCCCACAGCCAAAGTTGTCTGGGTGGTTTTTCGTTGTTGTTTACTTGCAAAGTCGTGCCCAACCCATCGCGACCCCATGGACAACATTCCTCCCCCGGAGTCCACTCAAGCCCACACCCACTGCCCCAGCGACCCCATCTAGCCACCTCGTCCTCTGCCGTCCCCTTCTAGTAGCCCTCTGCTCTTCCCCAGCAGCACACTGGACACCTTCTGAGCTGAGGGGCTCACCTTCCGGCGTCATATCTCTTTGCCTTCTGGTCCTGTCCATGGGGTTTTCATGGCAAGGATACTGGAGTGGGTTGCCATTTCCTTCTGCAGTGGATCCCCTTTTGTCAGAGCTCTCTGCTATGACCTGCCCGTCTTGGGTGCCCCTGCACGGCACAGCTCATAGCTTCATTGCGATACGCAGAGGCCATAGCAAGAGAGGATACAAGTGCCATAAAAATATCAGAAAAATTAAAAAAAGTTTGACAAAAGCAGGCTGATGCCTTTGTGTTTGCCGCTGCTTGATCACCTGCCTCTCTCTGGATGCTCACTTGGAACCCCTGGGCTGCGGATCTAACCCGACTTGCTCTACGGGGGCCCACTGGGAGCATCTTACACAGCATCTCTCCTCCCCACTGCAGCCTGGATGCCATCACATAGCCACACGCAACCTTTCTTTGAAAACACTGACTCTTCTCCTGTTTGTTGACGAAAACACAGAGGCTTAGGATCGGAAAAATCCAATCTCTGTAACAACACCAACATGTTATAATATTCACCAGGCGAATTCTAGCCTATACTTACACGGGGCAAATATCAATCAGCCTTAATTGCTGGGAATTCTTGGTTAGCTTGCTAGAAAAGAGCAAGATGTTTCTTAGAGGTGCTGCTGCTCTGAGCCATGAATTGTATATGACACAAAATTGTCTAGGTCTTTCCAAAAGTGGAGGGGCTTGGCATGCACATGGGTGTGGGTCACGCCAACAGACGGTCCAGCCAGTCATGGGATCTGCTGCTTGTGCATCCCCGAACAGCTAGGAAATGTGCGTTACCAAGTGGGCTTAGCAACTATTTAGAGGACATTCTAAACTGCACACCAGAGGCGAAGGACCAAACCTTTCAGTTCTGACTGTAATCAGCACCGGCATCAGCGCCATAGCATTTCAAAGTGTCTGACATTTTGTGGCAAGCTCAGCTTCTGCAAAGATAGCCATCAAGCTTTCCATGTCCCCAATGCACAAACGCCACTACTACAATTGCAACACACTCAAAACACTCCACTGCTTCGCAAGAACCACTTTCAGTCTGATTTCAGGTCCGGTTGCCTGGATTTTCCTACCACAAAGAACTCATTTTGCATGTGTTACGTTCCGGCTTGACATCAGTAATTTTTCCTTTTGCGTCACGCTCCTTTCGACAGCCAAAGCCAAGCAGCAATATTTGGGATAAAAGATGTGGAATGATTAGGGCTACGATGGCAGGGGCCCCCTAGTTGATTTAGTCTGTTTGCTGCCTGTAAGGGTTTAATATTTTTAAACTGACTCAAAGTCTGCATTTTTTTTACTGGAAAATATATATACATTTTATGACTGGGAAGTAAATGGAAGAAAAATATACACAGTTGCATGGCTAGGAAGTAAATGCAGAGGAAATACAGCAAACCTTTCCTTTCCATGTATGTCCCAGTCATGAAATCTGCATGAATTTCGCAGAAAATTTTTAGCTTACTTTAGTTTTACTGATAAATATGCACAAATTTCATTGCTGGGAAGTAAACGGATGGGAAATTTACACAGATTTCATGGCAGTGAAGGAAACAGGGGGGAAACATGCACAGAGTTCATAGCTGAGATGGAAATGGAGGAGAAAGAGAACCCAAATGTCCTTTCTGTTGGCTTCCCAGCCATGAAAGGGGGTAATGACTGGAGGATTGGCTGCTTTTCCATCTGCATCCTCTTTCTGTCTGCCCCTGTTCACTTGGCAGGGGTGAGAGTGGGCGCCATGCAGGTTGCTTGGGCCAGAGAGGCACATGAGGAAGAGGCTGCAAGGGCGAAGTGGACGAGCCAGTCCAGGGTCCCCTGCTGGAACATGGACCTTGGCAGTTGACCCTTGACCCTGGCCGTACTCCTGCTCCCATTGATAAGGCCCTGCAGAAGAGCTTCCCATGAATACAACTCCTGCCTGCTTGTTTTTCAACACTATATGGCCTGCTTTGGGAAGTTGCCACTTGGAAGGTTTGGGGGTTTGGTTATCTGGAAGGGATCTGCCAGTGCTTAAAACAAACAGAAACAAGCCCCTCTGGCTTGAAAAATGGTGCAGGTCCGTCTTTTGCAGAGCAAAAAATGCAGAATGAAGCACAAAGTCAAACCCTCGGTTAGCAACTGCAGAGCAAAGGGGTGTTACAAACATGGGTTCCTTGTAAGAAGAAAAATGGTGGGATATAAATGTTACGTGATTGATAATGATAATGATGGCCCTATGGGGGCAGGGAGTCACCCACAACAAAGTTCCACCTGTTGTCAACCATCTGAGAGAACCATTCTGCTCAACACCAAGCACTGAAGAATTCCTACACAATCTTACAAAATATGCTCCTCTTTCCAAGTTTTGCTTCCCACACTTCTGGTTTTGCACTTAGATACTAATTTCTGGCCATGTGGTGGGTGAAATCAAACAGCCATAGCATTGCACTGGAACCAGTCTTTCTCCTGAAAATTAAGCAAGTTTCTGGTCCTCATGTTTCTGAATAAATGACAGATTAAAATAGCCATATTCCTTGCACTGATTCAGACCAAGGGCCCACCTAGCCCAGTACAGTCCATACCTAACTCCTCCACTTCAGAAATTTTGGATTACAACTCCCAGGACACTTGACCATTGGCTGTGCTGGCTGGGGCTGATAGGAACTGATATCCAAAGCATCTGGAGGCCACCAAGTTGGGAAGGTTGGTCTCCACTGACCCGCACAGGTTCTGCGGGGCTTCAGACCCTAACCCTACCTAGACACACCAAAGACTGAACCTGGGAACTTTTGCAAGCAAAGCAGGTGCCCCAGCATGCGGTGACAGCCTAGGCAGAGAATGTCAACATTCCTGGAACAAAGTTCAGCTTATCCCATCCTCCACTACCTGCCCCTCCTGTTTCTCACACACCTGCCCTGCGCTTTGCCAGGGACTGTCCCTAAAGATCGATCAGTAACCCACTGGAGATAACCCTTGGCAAACAGGCCTTCGTTCTAAGCTGTTTGTCATCCCGGCCAACAGGGAGGCAGGAAAACAAGGAGGGAAGGAGGGCTTGTGCTCCCTTGCGTGGAGCAAACAAGCAACACACACTTCCCTGAAGCAGGCGGTGGAGGGAGCTGGCCTTGCTCTCCCGCCGCCGCAAGGCATCCCCGCTGCCGGTGGCCGTGTCTTGGCAACGAGACGAGCACGGCGTGGCAGATGGAACCCCGGCAGGCCCCGAAGGGTGGGGGAAGCACTCTGCAGCTGCAGCTAAGCTGTGCTTCGAGGTGGTTTTGGGGTGAGGCCTTCCATCTGGAGGCGGGCAAGAACTGGAGCATCTTCTGAGAACCAGACCTCTGCCGAACAGAACAGAACAGAACAGAACAAGGCTGGGCCAAGAGAGCCTTCTGTCTGAGGGGAAGGTAGGGTGGCCCCTTCAGCATCACCAGAAAAATGGAAGCGTGTCACTGAAAAAGAGGACCAGAGAGAGCATGACGTTTGCACAACCCTAAGTACAATAAACCTCTCCATCATGACGAAGATTGGGAACAGATGAACTTTGATTTTGCCTGTCCAATCTACTGTCCTGGCGCAATCTACTGTCCTGTTGGGCAACGGTCCTTTATCTTCAAACTGGAAGGACGGCCTTCAAGCAGAGTGGCCCTTTGGCAGGTCTACAAAGAAAGAAGTGTGCTCGCTAAAAGGGGACAGGTGGCCATCATGAAACACGGTGGCGTCCTCTGCATGTGCAGAAGGCAACTGGACTGGCACTTGATCCTTACTGTTAGTTCCAGGGTGTCCCTCAAAACTTCTCGGGCAGGTCAGCTATGCGCTGTGTGAAGAAGCCCTTCCTTTTGTCTGTCCTAAACTTCCCCCCAGTCGGCTTCATGGAATGACTCCGGGTTGGAGTGTTATGGGAGAGGGAGGAAGATGTCTCCCTCCCGACTTTCTCTGCTCCGTGCATGATTCTGAGCAGCCCCACGACGTCTCCCCTGAATCGCCCTAAGCTGCACAGACTCAGTGGCTGTGGCCACTCCTCACAGGGGAGCTGCTCCAGCCCCCGGGTCATTTTTTTGCCCTTCTCTGTACTTTCCCCAACTCAACAATGCCCTTTTTCAGGTCAGGCGACCAGAACCGAACACAATATTCCCAGTAGGGTTGCACCAAAGATTTGCATAAATTTGGGGCAGTTGCATTTTCTCCTCCATTCCCAGCTGTGTCTAGGGTGGAGTCAGCGTTCTTCACAGCAGCCGAGCCCTGGGGTGACATTTCATCGTGCTGCCCTCAAGTTCCCCGAGAGCCCTTTCTTGCTCAGCCAGCTAGTCCACTGCTAGCCCAAGAACAATAGGTGGAAAAGAGATTTTTACATTGAAGGTTTTTTCCTGTTTTGATTTTACATTTTATTTGATTTTTTTAAAAATTGTACAATGTGTAGATAATCTATTTTATAAAGCATCTAATAAACCGCAGCAATAAATGAATAAGACCCCTTCCCATTCTCTCCTGAAAATGAACAAGGACATTCTTAGAGCTTCTGCCAGCTGGGTCCCGAAACCAGAAATTAGCTCAGTTGATGTAAATGGTGACATTTCGCTCTCAGAAGAGAAAACCAGAGCACTGCAGATGATGGATTATGTCCCAGATTTAGTTCCCCGCTTTTCCATGAAGCTCATGGGTGACCTTGGGACATGTATACCTTCTCAGCCTCACCTACCTCACCAGCAGTTTTCAGGATAAAAAAGGAGGGGGAGATTGGCCTTCCCATCACTCCAATGTTCTTGGAGCAAGGGCAGGATACAAATCCACACAAATACACATGAAAGAAAGACCAGGGTGTTTACCTGTTGCCCATTCATCCCCTCTGTTTATGAATCATTTGTAGGCCAATGACTTTTTCAAAACAGAAGGAAATGCATTATTTGAAAAGTGGGTAGTAGAGGAAACAGAGCTCCATGGCCTATATATTATATATAGGGAGGCACATATTATTTTCTATTATCATTTGTTATTTAAATAGATATACCACCTGACTCATCCGTATGGGTAAATTTCATTTCTATTTAAATTACTGCAATTATTTCCAAATTTCTGTCCATACATATACGTTGATGCATGCAGATTTCATGCAAATCTGGCCCCTGTTTCATCCCATTTGTTGATGATGCTTCTCTTCCTTTTCGGAGGCACATAGGTCCTCCCCCCCCCGCCTGCCACTTTCACCTTGCCTAACCATGGTTTCTTCTCTGAACCATCAGGCTGTTATCTTAGTTTACTGCCTCCAAATAACAGACGCACTATTTTCCAAGTAGGACCACAACTATTCCTTCTTTCATGCCACAAATAAAATGGAAGAAAAGCAGCCGCAAACTTTCCCCAAGCAAACGGCAATTTCCAGGGCTTACACAGCTAGTGCATGTAATCATTTACAACAATACTCAACCCGTAGAACCCATCAGCCCCCGCCTTGCCCCAGCACTTCAGGTGCTATGAATGCCCCATCTGCAGCTTGTTGTCCTTGCTGGTTGACACAGACGTCACTGCGCTACCACGGTCACATCAGGTGGAGGACCATTCACGTGCCAGCCCACTGATGACCCGCTGCACACCATTCTTCTCTTATCAGTGTGAAAGTTTGCTTTTTGGTGCTGATGAATTTCATCTAAAGCATTCAACTGTTTATTTATGGCACTGGGGGGAAGCAAGAGATAAGCTCGGCCAGGGCTGGGCGCTGGGCTTACGTGCTCCTTTGCAAAGCGCTTGTTCCTCCTGCAGCAAGATTGGCCACACCAGTAACGAGGCAGGCAGGCGGTTATGCAGGCAGGCGGTTATGAGATATGCTGGATTATAAACACAGGAAGCAGTCAGGCCACTGGGCCATCTAACTCAGCATTTTCTGTGCTGCTTTCCCTCCAGCCCATCTATGCTATACATTGTAAACCTCTCTGTAGTGCCTGTAAATGCTTCAAACAGAAACAAAAGGCAAAAGCCCTTCGGCTTTTAAAGTAGTGCAGAACAGCCTATTGCAGAACACATAAAACCCCCCAGCTTCTGGTGCTCCTCTGATGGGCATCTTCCAAGTTACGTGTGTAATGGGATGGACATGTGACCTCATTCAGGGTATAACCATAACTTAGTATTTTAGTATAAAGCTGGAAACGTCGGAAGCAGAACCTGGAAAATGTGCCATGGTTGCCTGCCGTCTGGGCAAGCTTTCCCTAGGCTGCACTCACAAAGCTTACACATCCAACCCATCGCTGCCACCTCCCAGCATCTGCCGCCTGAGGTGGCTGCCTCACCCTTCCAAATGGTAGGACCAACCCCGCTTCTGAAGGTTTCACTCTGTGCTCTACCCTGCATTTATTTGTCCTCCACTGCCTCACAAGCCAAAAGCCCTTCCTGTTTCATGCGATCGAAGGATTCGTATGGCACATTGCATGCAAGCCAAGTGAGGGGGAACCGTTGTAGTGGCTGACATGCTACCTGGAACTCGCAGGCTGTTTTAGAGTTGTGGGCAGCTTATCTACCATCCCAACAACCCATCCTGACCAGATCTGCACATCACGAGCAGCTGCGGTGTGCCTTCAGCATCACTCACTCAAAATAGTCACAGCCTGCACACGAAGAAGCTGCACCGAGAAATTCACCCATAGTGGCTTTTCATTACATGAGAACCAGGTCACTGTCTCGGGATCTGGGGCATGAAAATTGATGTGCCAGCCCATTTGGAGCATTTTCCCCATGGTTCAGCCTTTTAAGGGGAGGATGGCATCTCCGGGAATCAAATTTTTTAGGAAGGTGTTTAATACCCTTCCTTTTCAAACCACGGAGATGTAGAAGGGGATCCCCTCTGCACACTGGTTGTAACAGGTAGTGCAGTTCATCCCGTCTTTCTTCCAAGTGCCACAAATGAAGTACTTAGCATCAATTTAGTGTTGCTCTTATCTGCGACTCGGCAGCCGCCGTTCCACTCAGAGCACGGAATGTCCTCTGCCCCTCTCTATGCTGCCCACCACTGATAAAGTCCATTATCCCTGGAACACTTGCAAAATGGGTGTTGAGCAACTGCTACAACCAAGGGAAACAAAGGCGGAGAATCCTTGAAAGCAGGCACCTACCTCTGCTCCCATAATCAGCCGCTTCCAGCCCCAGTCAAGGCAAGCTGCCATTTCTAGGATCAGGCTGCTGGAAAACAACCCCCCCCCCCCCACACACCAGCAATGGCAGCTTCCTAAAGGCAAATGACTCTTCCACCAACAGCCTTTTGGCTTTGCAAGTATTCCAGCTCGTGAGGAAGTACAGCTGCCTCCAAAACCGGATTCCTCTCAAGACATCAGCATCCTTCTAGAGCAGGTGGAGGCGTTGAGCAGTTTTGTGATTCAGGTATGCAAAATTGGGACTGGCCCTAAAGCAACTGCAGGCCCCAAAAGGCAGAAGTGCCCGAAGGGGAAAAGGGGATGGCCATTTAGAGGTAAAGATGAAACTTCAGAAATAAATATTGTATTTAACTAGGAACATTCTCCATCTCACCAGAGTGAACTTTGCAGCCAGGTGACCTTTCTGCCTACCTGTTCAGTCTGCTGTCCAGAGGCTCATTGTGGTTCTTTACCTGAAAACCATACTGGGACCGGTTGGCCCTTCAGTAGAGGACTGCCCTCTTTAAAAGAGGGCACCCCCCCCGCCGCCTGCCATGGGCCCTTGATTACCCAACATTCCACGAAAATGTATGTGCAGTGGGCTGAGAATGTGACAAAATTCAGATACCACCCAGAGCAGATTTTGAGTTACTGAAAGCGAAGAACTAGCAAAATGGCCCTGCCACCCAATCATACTGTAAGCCAGTCTTTCACAACTCGGTGCCCTTTAGATGCATTGGACTACAGGCCCCATCACCCACAAGGCAGCACAATTGGGGATGATGGGAGTTGTGCTCTGCAAACTCTTGGAGGGTGCCAACTAAGGGAAATCTGGTCTCTTAAGTGCTTAAGGCTGCTGGTCCTTCTTTCATCAGGTCAGCACTGATTCATATTCCTGTTTTTAGGGTGTAAAGGCCCTAACTGTAGTTTTATCAATAGTTTACAAAGTAAGACAGAGTAGCGAGAAGGGCTTTTGGTCTGCTTCAGCAGGACTCTCCCTTTATTCCTGTGTGTAGAATTGCAGCTTGTCTTTCTGCAATTTGCAATTTGTCTTTCTTTCTTGTTTTCCTCCTCCTCCTCCTCCTCAAACAAGGGCAAGATGCAGGACAGAAACAGGGCAGGCCTGCCCTGTACCTGCGATGAAGCAGGTACAGCATCTCTGAGCAGGCACAGGTGGGCTAAAGCTACCCATCTAAACTTACCCAGCAGGGTTGTGATGGAGATAAAACTCACCTGAACCACTGCAATACAGAGAGAGAGAAACATGACTGTCATGCTAAATAGATCCCTGAACTTGACAAACCCCGATCTGACCCATCCTAAAGCAGTCCTCGTGCCCTTAAGTCTAGCTTTCCGCTCCTTTAAACTGTTCCAAAGGTAAGAATGAAGCTAAAAGAGATCTTTGAAAAACAAAAAGGCAACTTTATTTCTCCCCTGCCCCCCTGGACTTGGTAGCAAAGTCACAACATTGGCAGAGTCGAGAGTAAAACATTGAAAAACAGCAACACAACATAGGGAGCGAAATGTAGCCGAGGCTGTTAGGTCTGTATTACTGACTGACTCCAGGAAAGGGAGAGCAAGGGGGGATACGGAAAAAAAGGATACCAGATGGCGAAGAGACCCAGCAAGGGTCATTTCACAGAGACCTGCAGGAGGAGGAAATGCAGCTGCACACTGCGGCTCCAGCTACAGACGCTCTGCTCTCCCACCCGTCACCCCCTGCTAGACGCCCCCAGTCCTTTTCAACGTCAAATAGGGCAGTGAGCAAAGTCTATGATGGCGGAGAAAACCGAACATCCGGATGGGGACAGAGGCAGGCCAGGGTTTTGTGTTTGCTGTAACACTATTTGAAGGGAAGAGGGACGAATATGTCAGCCTGTAAAGGCAGAAAGAGGACAGAAATGAAGGCAGGTATCAAAACCAGCTTAAGAGTCGAGGCCAGCTCAGCTCCATCATGTCATGAGAGACAAGTTAGCTTTGAATTTCACAGTGCGTTCACCACCTGGTTGTGCAATACTGCCGTGGGCAAAGGGCGCAAGCAATCACGCTCTGTGTGTGTGTGTGTGTGCGCGCGCGCGCGTGTGTGCACAACTCTAGGAATGCTGCTTCCAAGGGGTCCCCGGTGAGAAGTGATGGGAAACAACACGACCTTCAGGTCTCGCAACACGAGGCCTAGATGTTGAGCTTCTGCCACACAGCAATTGTGTACAGTGTCATGGAGCAGAATACATGAAGCAATACATACAGCCTGCCTTTTGGGTTGATTTTACCCCACCCCAATTGAAGAGAGTACAAAGTTTCAGTCAAATCAAAACCATCTCACTTCTCAAGGCATTTACACAGTCAGGAAAATCTTGATTCCAGCAGTCGAGAGTGTATGGCGGAAACACACACACACACACACACACAATATGTGAGCAAACACCAAAAATAATGATTAACTCTATACCCCAACCAGCATTTCTAAAAGGAAGAAACCAAGGTTCTGTACCAAAGGCTACTGCAAGCAGTGGTGTTTGGTAGACAGATTAATTCCACATATTGTGGAAAGGACTCCAGCAGCTTGGGTACCATTTCTTGGGCTGGCAAGGGCTGCTTTAGTTTTTTCCTGAGTAAACCGGATTTCCAGCATTGTCAGTTCTGCCTAAGGTTTGGACGCATCCTCAGCAGACACTGCCAAAGCTTTGGGCAGCTACTGCATGGAAGATCTCATGCTCACTCATGCAGTGGAGCCCCATCCAGCTTCAGAAGTAATGGAGCTCTAACCTAACTTCATCCTACACTGAGGAAAAGCTGAACGAGGAAGCACTGGCTTCCCCCAATCCCTGCTTAGCCTCCACCACTGCTGCCCACGCCTGCAATGGTTAAACGTAGCTCTTGCAACCCAAGCAGTTTGCTTCAAAAGACGTCTTTCCACAATTTCAGAAATGCCTGGAAGGATTCACATTTTCTCGGAACCGAGCTTCATAGGTACGGATCTCAGCTAGATCTTGCCGAGTGGCCCACACATGGGGACAGGCTGATGTCTAGCTTGTTTGCCTGTTCAGTACTTAGTACTCCTCTGATGGAGATTTTAATCCCTAGATATTTTTTTAAAGAGGAACCAATACCTCAAAGAGTACAAGCCAAAAAGAGAGAGAGAGGAGGTTATTGCATGCCAAAACACAGAGTGAGGCACGAACAATTTAAGAGGTAAATATGGAAGGACAAAGTTGCTGGGTTCCAAAGCCCAGCAGCCTCATAGGACGGCTAGTCACCCGGAACAATGGGAGATGTTGTCCTGCTCTGTCTCTCCCGTCTGTTGAAATGACAGACGCTTCGCTCGTTCTTGAAACAGAAAGGGGGAGCCATGGGGCTGATCAAGGAGACGATGCTGGAAGGGCCCAACAGCAGCAGCCTCATGGCTGTTCTTTCAGGCCATCCCTTCATTTTTTTTTCAGTGTCATGCTTTCCGTATCCTCTTCTTATCAAGGGCCAGGGAAACTAGTTAAGGCAGATGAAGAACGTGGACAGTTCTCACCTGAAGAACTTCTTTGCCTGAGATGGGAATGGACCCCTGCGAGGGAAGACGAAGGCGGCCTGCCTGTGTCTTCTCAACTCCCCAGTGGCTGAGCCCGGCCTTCTAGAGGACTCCTGTGGCCACAGATGAGGTCTGCTCTGCACAGGCAGAGTGAGGCAACAGAATGGCAACAGAAAGCTATGGCGGCTTTCTGGCGGAGGATCCTGCTTTGGCAGGCACCCACCTAGTAAAACTCTAGCGCATCAGAAAAGGAAGATTTAGCCAAACCAGCTCCCTTCATCCTAGTTTTCTAATTGCAGGGGAAGAGTGTGTGTGTGTGTGTGTGTGTGTGTGTGTGTGTGAAGGGTTTTTTCAAATGGCACCTCTCAGACTTGTACTTTCAAGTGCTCCGGACCACCGGATGCATCTCAAATCTATAGCCTTGTGCCATCCCATGAAGAGTTCAGGCCAAGTTCTTCTGAGAATTTCTATTTAATCCCCAACTCTAGGTCAGCTGGGTGGCAATATTATTTTAGTTGGGCAATATTATTGCCCAACTAAAAACAAAAAAGCAGATAAGCTTCGGAGAGAGGGAGGGAAATGATCCCAAGGTAACAATTGAGGCTTTTTGAGCGGCAGGGTCAGGACGTAGAGAAGGCAACAGCTTCACAATGTTGGCAGCTCAAACATTTGAACAAGAGCAAATGCGGGCACATGCGAGGCAGTCACACGCACACACTCTTCCCCATCAGGGGACAAGCACCCTGTCCCTTCCATTCTGGCCCAGAACGAGAGTCCTGTGTGGTCCACACTGGGTTCACCCGGCACCCCTTGCCTGGAGAGGCCTTTCTTCCACTTGCTGGAGGATAATCCACCAGGCATACCCACAAGCCTCTCCTCTCTGTCCACTTCGACTTCCATAAACCAGCTGCTCTCAGAGGCCGGGAGAGTCCTGTGCCTGTCCGTGAAGCAGAGAGAGTCTGGAGTGCAGCTGCCTCCGGCGTGAAGGGGAGCAGCAAGAAATGTAGTGTCGTTGCCAATCACCATGGCAGAGAGGTTAGTCTTGGCTTCCATCCAGTCCCCTGCGCATCGCCTTCCTGAGTCTTGTTAACCAGTCACCTGAAACCCCTTTAAAAAAGAGAGACAGGGTGATCTGCTCAGACATTCGAAGTCCTACATTCAACATCCGACAGCAGGCAGAGGCCACGGAGAAAGAGCAGCGCCATATCCCAGCTGGGAGGTCTCCCTCTTCGCCTGATCGAGCTGGGCTGGCGGCGGCAAAGTTTGCAGCCACGAGAACCAAAATCATTGCACTGAATCGCCAGAGGGTGTTTTTCTGTTTCTTTGTTTTTTGGGGTGGGGGGAGGTAGCTGGGAACCAAACGGCACAGATTTCAGCTCCAGCCAGGCCTATGAAGAGACATCAGTCTGGGCAAAACAAGTCTTCCAGGCAGCAGGCTAGCGGGCTCGGCGTCATCACTCGAACTTTGGGCTCAGCAGGAGCAGAGCCAACAAGCCACTCAGCAAGCCAAGGACAGCGCCAGAGTCTCGGGAGAGAAGGCCAAGCTTGACCAAAACAGGACAGCTTTGTTTTCACACGTTCCTCCACTCCATCTCTTGGTTTGACTCTTGGCAGGAGGTGCTCAGAACACCTTCAAAACACACGCACGCGCACACACCTCTCCAGAAAGCCACAGGTAGGGATGAGGTAACAATGCTTTGACTATGCGTTCCAGGAAGGAGTCTTTAGCACAGGGCTCCCCTCTCCATCAGTGCGTCCGTCCCTTCCGGGATGAGGGGAGCGGTGCTCCATCAGGTCATGTAGCGAGTGATGGCACGCAGTGCATAGAGGAGTGCGGCCTGCATGCGGGCCTCCAGGAGAAGCAGGTTGACATGCACCTGGAAAAGAAGGAGGGACTCTTTAGAATGGAAGGGAGTACGGGGTCGCCCGGGGCAAAGCACGGCTCTTCTCAGCCCAGGTGTGAAGAGGTGGCATCGGCGGGCAGCTGCAGGGGCCTTCACGGGTGGTGCCCCAATCAGCCCTGGCTGCCATGGGGCATCCTTTTATTTTCCTGTCAGGTCTTTACTGTGGGTATTTAGAGTTCTTTTTCACTCTTTGCCTACCAGGAAAAAAAAATCGCAGCAAGAGGCAGTTTGGTAGAACAGCCGATGCACCGGATTAATCAGTAAGGAGACCCGAGTTCCAATTCTCCCTCAGCTACACAGCCCACCAGGTGTCCTCGGGCCGGCCTTATACCTCGGCTGAACTCACCTCACTGGGCTACCGCACAGGTTCCTGCCCAAGCTTCACAGCACCCTGGAATTTTTTGGAAGGCAGGCTAAAAAGACATCTATAAATTATCCAGGCCACTTAGAAGGCAAGTATGTTTTTGGGAGATATAAAGTGCATCTGGCTTGGTGCTTTGTGTCTTGAGAACCAAATCTTGCACACTTATATGTACTAATGTAAGCCACCAGTAACACACACAAACACACACACACACAATTCTCAGGCACAAAGTAGGTCTGCACTGGGGAAATAAGTAGGTTCTACTGTGTAAAATACAAAAATGGGAGAAGGTCACATTCCAAAAGGAAAAGAAAATATAAGGAGACAATTGGAAAATCCTCTGGACAGCATCTAACAGTGCAGTCATGCCAAGTGTCCCCAGCCCTTCTGGGTTTGGGACACGTTCGGAATCTTGAGGGGGAGCCGTGGGCACTATCTCAAAATGGCTGCCATAGGCAGGCTGCCTATTCATAAAATGCCTATTGTGGTGCTCATGGCCAGTCACAAAACAGCCACTTCCCAGAACGACTGGCCCTGAGGGGTGCCTGAGCCCCAGAACACAAAAGCACTCTTTTGAGTTCAAGTAAAGATGGTGCTGGAAGTTAGCACGTGACTTGGCAGCATGCCTGCCTCCCAGTTTTAAAAAGTGTGATTAAAGAGAAATGCAAAACAACAGTCAAGAGCTGGATCAGCACCCAAGAGGGGTCTGCAGGCACTGTGGAGACCCCCCTGCCTGCATGTCACAAGCACAGCCTTCCAGGGCCAAACGAAAGGACAGCAGAAAACCCCCTGCTCTACGATCTACACAAGCGCACACTCTTTACCTTCTCAGAATGCTTGAAATGTCTCCAGAAGTGAGTGTATATTCGCTTGGTGGTTTTCTCTGGGTAGCAGGCTACGGTTTTGATGTAGATTTTCAAACTGCGCTCCAAAAGCTGGTTTACTTCCCGGTAATCATAGTCGTCGTACCTGAAAAGCAGAAGAAGGATTTGCCATGTCAGCCAAAGACTCCCACAATCCATCACTCTCGGCCACCCTGGCTGGGGCTGGGAGCCGCAGTCCAAAACATCTGGAGGGCACCCAGATGCTCTTGGGTGAGGAAGCCTTCCTTGGGCCAACTACTGGATGGCAGAAACACAAATCTGGGACTTCCACACACAAAAGATGTGCCTTCCCACTGCGCTGTGGGTCCTCCTAGGAGATAAAGTCTGGGTTCAGACAACACAATAACCCATACTCAGGTTAAATATGGGTTGAGTGTAGGTTGTCACTGAAACATGGGTTGCTGCTGAAACAGGGGTATCGTGTTGCTGGACCCCAGCTGTGCTAACCATGGGCAACTGATGGTGAGGACCCATGGTTTGTTGTCTCAGGCAACACGACAACCTGCAGTTCAAGGACAAGCCACACACAACCCCTGAACGTGGGTTAGGGGTTGCCATGCTGTGTGATCCCCACCATCAGCTTCTGCCCCATCAAGCCGGCAGCCCCATCACTCATCCTTCAAGTGGCTCCTTCCGTTCACGTGGCAAATCCTGAAGGACACGTCCTCCAGCTCCTTTAAAGGGTGCCTATCACCTGACCTGTCTATACATTAGATGACTCAGCCCTTTGATCACACTGCTTTGGCAAGGTCCTCCACGTGCCAGCGCCTCATCCCAACTCGTCTTGCCAAAAAACTTGCAGCAGGTTTGTGCTCTCTCTCTCTCTCTCTGTCTCTCTCTCTCTCACACTTCTGTTCAAAGCCCAACAACTAGCTTAAAAGGACAATGGCTCTGTATAAATTGTTTCACATGCAGTAACCGGGCCTGTCATGGCTTGCCTTTCACATGCAACAGCCAACCGCAGTTCAGTTGTTACTCTTGAGACAGGAAACAACACATTAAGCAAAGCTTGCAAGGGAAGAGGCAAACCTGGGTCTCACTGCCACAGCATTAAGTCCAGGGTGATGTCCCCCACCCTAATTATGGAGTACAGTCAAGCCCCCCGCCCCCTGCATCAACATGATTATCTCTTCAGTGCCAAATTAAGACTTCTCCTTGTTTCCAGGCATTTGATGGCTTATGAAGGGCTGTTAATACATCAGTCAAATAGTTTAAGCTGTTATTTAGCTGCTTTATGCCATGGCTGTACTCAAACAGGTAATTGCTGTAGCTTCTTTTAAAGTGTTGTGCATATTAATTTAATGCTCAGTCACCTTGGGGAGTGTGAGTGTGAGAAAGGCTCCTAGGAATACCATGGCCTGCTCCACTGCTGCTCAGCTCTACCGAAGAACTGGGTCAGTGTTTTCCTTTCTCAGAAATAAGAGGCCAATGAAATCATGGTATGAAAGAAGGCAGAAGATCATTCATGCCAAAAGACCAGATCAAAGGAACACACTGGACACAGTTTTTAGGTGAATGAGCTCAGCCCCATACCATAGAGAGCGAGCGAGGGGGAGAGAGGGGGAATGGCCAAGAGTGTTTAGGAGAAGAGACACAGCAGCAGCCGACCGGCAGAAGATGCCACCTCTCCTCCCATGGGCCAGGTCTCACAGGAACACAGGGGTGTGCTCAGTGATATGTAGTCAGGGGTTACACTGGCTCCATAAACTGAGGCAGCTGCTCGTTCGCTGGCAAGGGACTGCTTCACACTGATATGTCAACACTGGCAAACCTAACAACATCCGTGCGAGGCCTTCCAAATGCTTCCAGCGAAGCTTCACACCAGTGAAGTTTCTCGGGCTCTGCTGACTGGACTGTCACTTCTAAGTTTTGGATCTCTGCCTCTCCATGATGAGAAGCGGTTAAGGCACGTATGTGACTCTGCGTGACCCCATAAATTGTGTGGCAGCACACCCAAGCTGTCAACATCTCTCTCTGGCAATTATTGTAATGTGTGGTGGGGAAGAGGCAGATTTGGAAATGCATCAGGAAACCTGACTGAACAAACGCTTCACATTTAACCGTGGTTTTGGATCACTGTAAGCCACCGAGAAAGCGTGGGCTGTGGGGCAGTATAGAAACGAAAATGCAGTGAAAGCTGCGTGGAAGGAACTCATAGCACGGTTCACCAGGCAGGGGAGGAGGAGAAAGGGGTGCGAAGAACCTACCGAATGCCAAAGACACAGTGAACGTAGTTCCAGATGGCTCTCCGGAGCATGGATGTGTCCACCCCACTGTGCATGGCTATGGTGTTATACGTCAGGTTGTAAACCACCTGGAACTTCTCATCGAGCAACTGCCCCACATCAGGATACAAGCGGTTAATGAGGGAGTAACCATGGTCTTCCCAGGTGTAGTCCTGTGGGGAGAAGCAACAGCTTCGTTGGTAGCACCAACCGGGTGGCAGCGCAAGGTAAGATGTCCACTACTGGCACATGCATTAGCCTAAAGCAGAGTTTCAGCAAAGCAGGGAGCACAGGTATTAAATGTACTTATCAATATTGTGGCCAACTGCAGGAGTGAATGTATCTCCAGAGTGCCCCTGCTCGCAAAATTAATATATTGGAACCCTCCCACAGGTGGCACTTAAGAGCTCAAGCATCTCTGCTTTCTGTAGTAACTCTAGAGTTGCTAAGCCAGAACTGGGGTGGTGGCCGGAGTGCTGGACCTGGGAGGGCTGGGTGCTAGTCCCCATTTGGCCATGAAGCTTATCTGGTGACACTGGACCAGGCACTCACCCTCAGCCCAGCCTACCTTACAGGGCTGTTGTTGTGAGGATAAAATGGAGCTGTTTAAGACACCTTGGGTTCCTTGCAAGAGACAAAAAGGTGGGATAGAAATGCAATCTGAGGATGAGGATAAACCTACTTGTAGCAGACTCTGCAGTACATAGCTACACTGCAGCTTTAGAGGACTCCCTCTTCACTTCTGGCCCCAAAAATAACCACTTGGAGAAAAGATTTTCCGGACCGTCACCTTGCCCCTCATGTTCCCAGGTTAAGAAAGGCTGGCACAAATCAGAACGGGGTTCCAGGTAAAGGATGCCGTGATCTAGTCCTGACAGGGCAGTTTGATATGGTAACACACAGTCCAGAGGCGTTGCTTGCTCCATGGAAGCGGGGACAGAACGCCCAAACCCAGCCTTCCAGAAGGTATAGCACAGGGAGCCCAAGAAGTGGGCCACTGATGGATAAGCTATGTGTACAAGGCCATTTGCTTCCTTGGAGACCTCCTCCAAAACCACGCAGAGGAGTCATAGCAAATGTTCAACCACCCACTCATGGGTGCAGTCAAGATAAAAACGATTCTTTCAAGATAAGCAAACATTTGTTATCAGTATCAGCCCCTGCCGAAGATACTTTTTGGAAACAGGAACGTGCAACTCTTGGGCATGTGTATCTACAAGAATGCCTTATAGCGCCGTTCACAATGGAAGACAGAAAGAACTGATGGAGGGACACAGCTTGGAGAACTCTTGGACTAAAAGCACACCACATGAGCAAAGGTTTGTTACATGCAACCAGCAGAATTTAGATTAGAGACAGATTTTATATTATGCTTTGGAGGATTCAGTGCTGGTTGATTTCCACGCTCATTCTGTTTTGGTAGAGGCTATGACTGTACACGCGAAGCACAGATCTTGAATGTGTACCAACGAAATACCTGAGCTCGGAAGGTCGGGGGCGTCTGTTCTCCTCTCCGAGTGAAATCTTTGTATCCAAATTCTGGATCCTCCACAAAGCACAGGACGTTGGGGGGCAGGGAGTGTTCAGCAATATCTACTAAAGACAGAAGCAGCGATGCAGTTGAGAAGAACAAAAATTGTGGACTGCCTCCCACCCACCCCCACCCCCTGCCCCATTCATTCCTCTCCAGCAAGTGCACGGCCTTCAACCGGAGAAGGTATTGAGTACAACGAAACCATGTCATTCACAGAATTGTGTCACTGGCAGTGTTTACACATCAGGAAGAACTGAAGGCCAGGGCAAATTCAGCCCTCCAGGCTCCACAGAGGAGCAGCCCTCCTGACCAAGCTCATTCCTTGGCTTTTGTTCTCTTTCACAGTGTTAATCCTAGTTTGTCAGTCCAGACAATACAACCCAGCAGGTTTCAGCCAAAGCGCAGGGTGGATTCCTGGGCACCACAATGCAGTGCACCTTGTCCCTGTTTGCACGCATCTCTCTAAACTCTGGTGTGTGACTATATAGAAACAGAATGGTGATACGGGGCCTAAAAGCTTTCAAAAGGAAGAGGGATGCATAATAGAAAGTTGACATATTTTTCCAATGTATGCTTCCTTATAAGGGAAAGCACTTGGCCAGGAGGAAACAGGAATAGCACTGCAGTTCTCCTCTGCTGCACATACTATTGTCTTCTGTAGCAGACAATCCTGCCTTTCCTAGCTTCACAGGCCTAACAACACATGAGGTGCAAAACTGTTGACAGAAACTTGATAGCCCACTTTAAAAAAGGCAAGCGTGAGGGCGTGTTTCTGAGTGGAGAAGCAACAGCGCTTAACCTTTCCTTGCCTCTCATCATTCTCTTCCTGCACCCAGCCCTCCATCGCAGCCTTGCAGGGCTGGGGAGGCAAACGAGAGCCAAGAAGCTGCAGGTAGACAGAAGGCTTACGCATCCTGACCCCACTTCCAGTTTCAAACACCCTGCCCGTCAACAGCTCTCCATGCCGCATGTTTGCACAGCCACCGGGGGAGGGGGGCGGTGTCCCCCCATCCTTCCCAAGCTCAGGATATGTGGCACTGAAAAAGTTGTTCTGTTTGCGCTTGACAGACTTTTGACACATTTCTGACCCGATGGCCAAAGGCAGGCTGAGTCAGGGGCAGCTTGTATGAAATTGCTCAAAATATTTGCACACACTTGGAGCCAAGAACTGCTTGGAGCCAAGGTCTCTTGTTGCAATTTGTGCAAAGCAGGATCGATGCCTTGTTCAGTTCAAGTCCAGGTGCAGCATTTTGACAGGAGACCTGTACGATCATCCCCAGCATGGCTGCAGGTGTACACATGCCCCTTCCCCCCCACCGGCTTATGTCGTATCAGATCAAGTCAGTGCCAGCACAGGGTTGTCCAAACAGATTCCACAGTGCCAAGCCAAGAAAACCCACTGGATTTTACCATGCACCAGATTCCTCACATGCCCCAATCCCAGCATCACAGGGTCCCCAGAAAACCTCTGCTGTCACAACTCTAAACCCAGCCAGGACCACTCTCCTGCCTACCCAAGGGTGTGACAAGCAGGCTCTCCCTTTTTTCCATCTCAAAGTGGGTCTCCATCTCCTCCTGGGTGACCCCTTCCTCCTCCAACTGGCACTCCTGCAGCAGCTTCATCCTCTCCATCAGCATCTCCACATCCTCCATAGCATCCGTGCCCTGAGAAAGTGCAGACAAAGAAGGGTTAGTTTAGGAAACATTGGCAGAAGACGGACATACCATGCATAGCTTCATGTCCCCACCTGCCTTGAGGTCGGGAAAAATAGGGTGATGGAGGAGGAATGGAAAAATATGCCTTTTGTTTCCCTAATATTTTTTAGAAGGAAAAAAAACCAGTTTTCTTCCCTCTGAGCTTTCCACTTGTCCCCATATGCCTTCACATCTTTATCTACAGTTATACCAGTCCCAAAACACTCCCGCCTCCGAAGTTCATCGAGTGCCAGCCCTGTCTTCTTCTTGGAGCCAAGTCAAGACTGTCCTCTGCTCCTAAGCATTTGATGCATACAATGTGGCACCTATGCCTATTGTTTCTACCCGGTCCAGAATCTTACTGTAAACATTTTAACTGTTTAAATTGTTGTCATATTCTAGAGATGTTACATTATGTTTTAATGATCTTGTGTTACGGTGGGCATTTCTTGTAAATTGCCCAGAGAACTTCGGCTGTGGGGCAATACAGAAATTAATAATTAATACCAGTAATATCTGCATCAGGTCCTGGCATTTTGCACAATGGAGCCCAAATGGAAAGGAATAGCAACAAGAACAAACAATAGGCAAAGCTAGTTTAAATGATCTGCACGCTTGGCTTCGATGCAGAGGCCTGGTAAGAGCTAAAATAATTCTTCCTGTGCAGCCCAGATTCTGGAGTGCCAATTCGGCTAGTAGATGAAGGGTTACTCTTTCAAGGAATGTTTTCACATTTGCCCAGCCTTCCCCAACTTGGCGCCCTCCAGATGTGTTTCACTGCAGTTGCAATAGTTTCCAGCTGGTGCGGCCAACGGACAAGCATAGTGAGAGTTGTCAGGTTGGGCACAGTTGGCCTGGTGACCATGCCAAGGGTCTGTGAGGAGAGAGATTATTTTTTCTGCAAAGCCAAAAGAGGCTGCACAGATATTTGGTCACAGTTAAAAAAAGAGACTCTGCTGTTCCTATGTCAGGGTGGAAAAGCTGCGGAAAATACAACTCCAAGTGTTTCGGCCACTCCAGTTGTTTCTGACAGGTGTGGGAATCCAAAAACTTAACTCCTGGCCATAAATATCCCATGCACAGGCTTCCAATGTACTGAGGCGGTTTTACTGGGCCTTTAACACCCCAACGCATTAAAAAGGGGGCACCTCCCCACCCCAGTTCCACAACGTACACTGGAATTGTTCACCCCGTCCTCTGAGCTGGGACTGCTATCGCAACTGCGTGGCGAAGGGGGCCGGAAGGCGTGGCCCCCTTCCTGGTCGGTTTCCAGGTTGATGCCGCAGCCAAAGACGAAGGAAGCCAGCGAGTGGTAGTGCGTGAGGAGCACCAGAGCTTGGATGAGCTCCGCCAGGGACCAGTTGTTCTCACCCGTTTTCAGGAGTGCCTGCAAACCAAGACCCCAAGGATTTCCTGTTGAGATCTGTAGGTGGAAAGAGAATTGCCCCATCTCCCGCCCATCTACTCCCGCAAGATGTGGCTCAGTTGTACTTGTCTAAATCACCATTCATTTCTCACATTGACATTCCCTGCATGCTCCTCGAAGTTGCTCTGGGTGACCCACTGGGAGAGCAGATCTGGCAAAGACCAACTGGTGACCCCCACAACTCAGGTGGGATTTGAGGAAAGCCCTTCCTGGTCCCAAGCTGCCAACACTCCAGCTGTGTGGCCAGTGGAAGGGTTCCACTGGCCCTTCGGATGCTGCTGGACTACATCTCCCAGTATCCCAGGCCACTGACCCCGCTTGCTCCCTGCACTGCACTGCACCGTCTTATGTGATGTTGTTGCTTCCCAAATAGCCACAGGAGGCTCGCTAGCTCCACTCCCCTTGCGCGGTGCTGCTCAACGTGAGGCCCATGGGTTAAATGGGGCCTGCTGGGGCTCCCCAGATGGCCACGCCCCCTTCTCCTGACTCCACCCCTGTATTCCCAGCCACTAACCTATGGGGACTGCTAAGCTTCTGCCCCATTTCCCCCACCCTGTTCTAAAAGATTGAAGGGTCTCTCCTAAAGCTTTGCTTCTGGTAGGAAGAAAGTTAAGCGGAAACATGCTGGGGATGCTGGTCTTACTGGCCTTTTCCCCTAAGACCCTCACCTCAATGTGCTCCTTCGTGATGAGCCAGGGCCGGTGGGCCAGGATCTTGTTGATCTCGTTGAGGTTCCTCAGCTTCTGTGGCGCGTACTGCAAGCCGCCCAGCCACTCCGGGTCCCCTCCCACCTGCAGGAATTCCCCCATGTGGAAGCTGACCAGGTAGGAACACTGATGCCTAGCAGCAGCCTGAGGAGACAGGAAGCGGAGTGAGGGCGGGAGACACAGACAGCGCGAACCCCAAGAGCAGGCCGCTGGGGATTCCCAGTCAGCACAGCGGTTCTAAAACAGGCGCAGCCCTCGGATAATTTTTTATTGTTATCGTCCACTGGGATTTTTAGGATGCTGTGATTTATTTTACACTGTTGTATTGTTAAACTGACTCGAGACTTCGGCAAGGGATGGTCTGGAAAAGTTTTAAATAAATACATACATACATACATACATACAAATAAAGGGCTTCCCTCGTCGAGGCTCTCTGGGCAGTGCTTCAGTCCAGAAACAACGAAAACATATGGAAATAGCCGCATTTCGAGTCAGACCTGTGGTCTGAATTCTCATGGAGAAAAACATCTCCAAAGGGGATCTCTCGTATAGGACAATATTTTCCACATTCAGATGTTCCTCCAAGGACTTAGTGCAGTATATCTGGTTCTCTTTCTCAACCAGTTGATCTTGCAACAACCCCAGTCTTAAGTTAGATTAAGACAGACTTTATTTTATTTTACCTTATGTATGTATTTTAGCCCACTACACAACTCAGTGGAATAGTTAACCCATTCAGTTCAGGAAGAGAGTCCCTATCTGCAAGCATACAAGCCAAAAAAAGTTATAACACACAAGGAAAGAGGGGTGGGGAGGGATGAGGAAAAATAAGTCTCTTTGGAGTCTACCCTTTCACTCACCATGATTGCAATGTAGTGGCGCTTATGATATGGCAGAGGCCCGTCCATCCGAAGTAGCAGATATTGAGTCTTCCAAAAGCTTGTCAAGTACTCCGGATGCAGACCCATCACCATGGTTATGTTGTCCACCCTGCCCGTTGAAACAAAGGCCTCAATGAAGAGGCGCCGCTGGGCACTCTCTACTCCTTCTTGGAGGATCTGCAATAAATTAAGGGGGGGGGGCTCAGGGTCTGTGCTGCACTTCCAGAACAGTCAATGGCTGTTATCTTTACAAAACTAACCCTGTATGGTAGACTTCACCATGGCTTCCCTATTGTGAGCCAGCGTAGTGTTACACTGGTGATGTGGAAGATGGGGGTTCTAGTCCTTCCTGGGTGACTTTGGTCAGCCACTCACTCTCAGCCTATCCTACCTCGCAGGGTTGTTGTGAGGATCAAGTGGAGCTGTGTAAGCTGCCTTGGCTTCCTCAGATGGAAAACAGGTGGATATAAATGCAACAACAACAACCACCACACAAATGGAGGCATGAGTCAAGGATTTGGGGGGAGAGTTTTGCTTGCCAAAAGATCCTTGATGAGCTCAGAAAGATTTAAAATTAAAATTTCAGCAGTGCAAGCATGGCAGAAGCAGGAAAGCAGCACACTAGTTAAAGCTGTCCTTTGATGCTTTATAAAAACAGAGAGTAGGTGCATTTGAAGAGTCTCCAAAATGAATTAAGGAAGAGTTGCATTTTATTGCTGTTGCTGGTATGTGTGCTTTCGTGGCTACTTTTCTTTCTCTCCATCGGTTTAAAAGAAAAAAAGAGAAAAACACACAGAACTGTGAAAGTCATCCAGACGCATCTGATGAAAGAGGCTCTTCCTGTTACAGAAAGCTCACGCCACCTCACTTGCCATTTCAGGCCATTTCCTCTCCAAGGTGCATGCAGAGCAGAGACCTGCCCAAATACCAGTTCACAGAAAATTCAGTATGAATGCATGAATTTAACTCACGGCTGGCAAACAGGGAGATCAAGCTCTGTTGGCAGATCTGCAGCAGACCAACAAGGGTTTCTGACTTCATATATACTAAGAATAGCAACAATTAAAACCCCTTTCCTCCCTAAATGAGGTTTCTGAAGGCTTGGGATATGGGGGTTTTCTTGTGAAAGGACTTGAGAGCATAGTACCAGCGCTGACCACAAATTCCTGAGCTAGAGAAACCATGTTCCTGAATATATCTGCTTGCACCAATATGATGCACACGATATCAGTGGGTTCTAGTTAAAAAAACACACAAAGCTAATTCTACAAGGCTGAAATTGTCTCGCTGCCAATTTAACCCTTACAGCTTAATTTAAGGAACCCTGGAAACAGTAATTCTATGAAAAGCTTTAGGACTGAGAGGCAGAATCTGAGATACCATTCAGAAAATATTACAATTCTTTGAGCAGTGCAGGCAAGCTCTGGTAGTGAAGGCGAGAGCCTGAAACCTTATTTCTATTTCCCCCATTAAAAATAGGGCGATCACAAGTCTCTCTGCTCCCACAGGAGAGGTGGGATGACTGTGGGGCTGCAGGATGTTTTTTCCTAGAACTCCAAGAAGGACCAACCCAAGCCTGGTGCAAAAGCCGAAAATGTAGCATTTGAAAATCATGAGCCCAGGATTTTGTTTGGAGGACCAGAAAAGCACAGAGCTGATCCTGATGCAAAAATCTACTCCACTTCTTGGGAAATTGATCCACTTCTGGTTACTGTTATTTCGGGGGTTATTGTTCTGTTGAGATTGCTAAACAACCGAGAGTTCAACATCCTTGCAGATACCCTGCAAAACACACGATAGAAGTTCTGCTCCTAAAGCCAGATCTTCCTTTTGCCCCCTCCCCAACCCCCACCCCTGGCCAGTGTTAGGGTATCCACAGCCTTCAACATAAAATGAGGCAAAACCCAGAAAGTGGATCAATTTCCCATAGCAACAAAAGGGGCTCAACTAGCTGATGCAATTGGGCATATCTGACTGCTCAAGTTCCAGGACACACACAGACGCTCCCCACCACCGGATCCAGCCCTTCACACTCCTCCCTGCTCTCCCTCACCAGCCGCTTATCCCTCTGCCAGAGAATTTCAAAAACATGGTGCTGTGTTTCTAGGGGCAGAAAAAAATCTTCTGGAAGCAGAAAACATCCACCCAGCCAGCACCTCAACACACAAAGAAGGAATACACACAACACAGAGAGCTGTCCAGGAGCACACACAAACAGCATCTGCACAGCTTAATAGGCAAGGGCTGAGCAGGGCACCCTGGAAAAGAGGTAGAGGAGTTTCCTGGTCGGAGAAAGAGGAAGGAGGCAAATACCCAGCTCAGAAGAGGAAAGCAGGAACCGTGGAGCCAGCAAGCCGAAAAGCGACAAAGGTGGATTAGTTACACTGCTCGATGGGACCCTCTGGAGCTTGAAAAACAGCTGCCGGGAGCCGGAGACGTTGTGGACGCGGCTCTCCAAAACTAGTGTCTGCGTGCGCAGGGCGGGACGGTTGCCTGATAAATAAGGAGGTGACGACACCTCAGGGCAATGCTCACATATGTGTCATTCCCTTCACACGAGGAGGGAGGGAGAGAGAGAAAAGGGGAAGCCAAGGACTTGAATACAGCGATCAGCAAACAGCAAACACCGTCCCGCACGCCCAGGTTAAGCAACGCTCAGCCGCAAAACTGGCCGTCTGGCTGCCTGCCTGCCCCAAAATACAGAGGACGAGGGTGTTGAACGAACACCTCAGAGGCGTCCCAGGCTAGCCTACTGCGTTGCTGTCCTGCAACAGCACCGAGGAAGAAAACAAACATGCACATGAGGCAAGAAACCATCGCCAAGTGGGAAAGGTTCTCCAAGGACCACAGTAGAAGGTAGAAGGGAGGGAGCTCTTCCCCCGCAATGTGAAGGCGTGGCAGGGGAATGCCTCAGAAACATTGCCTTGAAGCAATGGTCTTCTGCGCATGCACAAAGGAAACAGCTATTCTATACATTTGCAGAGAACCCCCTTCCTAAGTGTTGATACTGATGTAGCCTAAATGATACCACCGACTGACAAGAGGGAGAACTCAGCAGGTTCGAGGGAACCCCAAGGGTTGCAGAAGTAAACACACACACACACACACACACACACACACACACACACTTACTTACTTACTTAGTTATTTATTTATGGTAGGAGAAACTTTAAGGTGTGGTGGGGGGAACCCAAGCCAGTCTGAGTATACTCTGCAAGTGTGGGTGCTTTCCAACTCCAAATACAAGCAAAATGACCTCCGACAATGATAGATTTAATGTGTTAAAAATCTTTTAAAATAAACTAAGAAGTTATCGATTTAGACGGGTTTAAAAAATTCGTATGGATGAAATGTTTCCATATGAAACACCAGCTTCAAAGACCAGTTGCTTTCTGTAGCCTCTGCAGCTTCCAAACCAAGAAACAAGGTCAGATGTCTAATGGGGGGTCTCCTCGCAGGGGTCTAAATTGTGAGGACACCAGGGGCTACATGATCCCCATTCAGCAATGCATGTAGTCAGCATGTCAACCAAAGCTGGTAATGGGCAGCGAGATCGCATGGCCCCCCAGGGACAAAGGTGAGTCCAATCTACAGACTTGCCCCTTCAGAGGGAGTGTAACCCCACCCAGAACAAGCAACCCCCCCCCCGATTCCTGAATCTGCAAGCTGCCCACAGAGGATCCAGGTTCCGTTTATTAGCCCTCCTCTGGCCCTCACTGCATCCAAGCACCGTCTCAGAACACACACAGCTCTTCCTTGTTCAGATGTCATAGAGAAACAGAGCATAATGCGGACACCTTGCCCCAAATCTGCAGCCCATCTCCCAAGGAAGGGCATCCATGAGGGTGGTCAAGGCCAGCTCCATCCCCAGACTGGGCTGGAATCCCGGGCAGAATGGATCTGACCATCAGCTCCTTTCAAGGGTACCTGTGACTGGGATGCCAACACTCTTCAGCACCTTACTGAAAGCGGGGGGGGGGGGGGATTTGTCATGATAGTTGGAATAAATCTCTCAATCTAAGGAGCATCTTTTCTGGGAGGGGTCACAGCAACACCTCCTTCAAGGCAGCAGGGACCACGCACTCCTCAACCCACCCGGCCGATCTCCCGTGACCATCTCAGCTCAGGACAAGGGTTGAGAGAACTGACAGCAGTCTTCACCAATCTGGCACACTCTGGATGTGTTGGATTGCAATTCCTGTCAGCCCCAGCCAGCAAAGCCAATAGGCAGGACTGGCAAGAGTGATGGGAAATGTAGTCCAACACAGCTGGAAGGCTCCAGACTTGAGGAAGGCTGCTCTTCAGTGCAGACGTTATGCACTAGGCTAGCCCTCCCACCCCAGGGCCCAGGTGTGTTGAGACTTCAATTCCCATCATCCCCAACAAGCAGCAATGTTGTAATCCAAAACACTGGACAGACACCAGACTAACTGGCACCATGAGAAGGGACACTCCCGGTCACAGGCAGTGACAGAATGTTGTGGCAGGTCTCATTTGTTATTTAAAGTAAAATTAATTTAAACTTTATTTAAAGCATCCAGCTCGTTGCTTGAGATACAAGGCAGACTGTACCAGAGTCAGAAGATGCCTTCTCTGCATCATTCTCATGAAAAGGACCCACTGATAATCCTACACAGAGTAGGCCTATTGAAATGAACAAAATGTAAAGCAGTCGTGACTCCTTCTTCCGCCCCCTGGTGTACAAAGGAGCACAGGTCTCCCACAGGCTGCCTGCACGTCACCCGTTCTAAGCTGGCCTTTTAGAAAGCACAAACCTGCTTTGAAGGAGAAGAGGAAGAGGAAGAGGAAGAGGAAGAGGAAGAGGAAGAGGAAGGAAGAGGAAGAGGAAGAGGGGTGTTTCAGAGGGAGCCTCTTACCTCCTCCACCGGGATGAACGCACTCGGGCCTCTTTGCAGCTGCCGGGGGATCTTTATCCCTCTGTTCTGGGAAGGAAGGAAACAGACCTTATTAAACACTCCCATCAGGGACACGCCCGCCACAGTCACGACTTCAAAGGGGAACTTTCCCTGCCCCCCCAGCCAGCCCCACAAGGAGATCATTAGCTATCATCATTCAATGCAGCCTCTCCTCACCCCCAGCTGCAAAACTACTTGCAGCGACAGCCCAAAGGGACTGCGACAGACACACCTGGCCAGAACTGGTTAGGCCAGTGCAAAGCTCCGGGTTTTACCACCCACTCCAGTGCTCCTTGCAGCGATGCACCTGGAGGGGAGGAGGGCCGCAGGTGAGTGTCCCCACAGCCCACCCACAGAGTCCCAAGATCTAGAAGGATGAGTAGCCTGGCTGTCCCCTGTCACAACCTGCTGTATGGCCAAGCAACTCCTAGCGCTTGAAATACTACAGCACAGCCTGCCGCAGGGAGAGATGGCACCTTGCAGCAAGAGCCGGGCTTGCCCTGTCACAGCATCTACCCTGCTTCAAATTTTGCCCGTGGCTGGAAGGAAGCGTTCCTTAACGGCGGTGCCAAGGAAAAAAACCCAAGGCTGAAGGACTAGCCAGACTGCTGAGCGTAGGAACCACTTGCTGAACTCCATGACTGGGAAAGAGAAAGCAAAATTAAAGATCCAAGAAGCGGTTTGCTGGCTCAGCATTTGCCATTTCTGCGCAGTCCTTTTAAGCTGGTTACTTCAGGGGATTTTACTGAAGAAGCCAACCCAAACTAGCTACTGCTGCACCCTCTTCGGGGTTCTTTCCATTGCACTGCCCAAGGGATCTATGGCTCTCGAAGGCAGGAGTGGAGCCTGGGAGAGGTATAAAATTGGCCTCCGTCTCAGAGTCATGCTGTTGTCTGCTCCTCGGATCCACAAGGCGAACGAAAACCCAAACCAGGCATCAACAGCCATTTATTTATGGTGCACGGGAGAAGGGGGCACTGGCCTTATGCTGTGGGTTGCTGTTGTCAGGCATGGTTTTTGGCTGCCAGGGGAACCGAAGGCGCCCAAGCTGTGGTTGTGCTGGTATTTCAGTTTTTATTTGGAAGGGAGCTGACCGCATTGCTCAGCCAGTCTCGGAAAACCATGTCCCTCTGAGCTTAGCTGCAATCCTAACCAAGGCTGGTAGGAAATGAATGTACCCATCAACTGCAAAATGTTCCTCGTTGTAATGTAAAGTATTTGAACCGCTGGGCCTCCAACGAGCAATTAGCTTTGAAAAAACACCTGCCCCGGGTAGAGATGGAAATTCCTAGAACTGATTTGTTGCTATAGATCAACAGAGCTGCCTGACTCATCTGATTCATTTATTATGTTTGGATTCTCCTTGGGGACTGCCATGGCCAGCATCCACACCTCAAAATTTACCACTATCCCACCTGCTGGCTCACCACTAGCCAACACAACTTTCAAACCTGGCGAGTGCCACATTACAACCCGTGTTCCTTTTGAACACAGGGAGGCTGAGGACACACCCAATGGTATACTGAACTCTGAAGGGACCTGGAAAACCACGAGATGGCTATTTTATGGGGCGTCTGATGCTCAGTGCAGCAGGACTGCACTGGGAGGCACCTAACTCACTTTTCAGTGGGGTTAATCAGCATTCAGCTTCTCAGCATTCAAGTGGTGTAGCGGAAGCAGGACTCACAGGTTCAAAACAATGGGATTTTCTCATTAGGAAGGATGATCAAACCATCTGCTACCACCTTTGGATTATTTGACCCCTCTGAGACAGGCAATGACCCTCACCGTGGCAGGGAGAAAATGGATTTTCCCCAAGAACAATGTATCACTGTGAGCTTGCAATGCAATGCTAGCTCCTTGCTGTATTTTAAAAGATTTAAATGTCTTGATTCTGAATGGGCAATAATGACGTATTACCTTTACATTCCTGGTGGAGGTGAAAACTGCTAGAACTGGTTTATTGGTGGGGATCAACAAAGTTACCTGGATGTTCAGGCTCACCCAATGGGCTGTAGCTGTGGGACTGTCTGTCATGATGAATGCCTGCACTATAATATTGCACTGGATGTACATATTTATATATCATTTTGCACACACAGCCCTTGATCTCATATAACAACAACTCAGGGTATGGGTTGTCATGAACTATGAGCGGTTGTCATGTACAAACCCTGAGCCATGGTTTAATTCTGGGTTGTTTGCCACAAGCAGCCAAGAGTGCAAGTTTTCACATAACAATAATACATGACTCAAAGGGTACTCCAGGCTGTCACTATCTGCAAGCCAGGTCACCCTAAAGTTAAAAATGCTTCACTTGCATTGTCCCAATAATCTGTAAAGCAACCTGCAATCTGGCTTGGGATTCCTTGACATGTTCCAGATGGAGGCCTAGAAGGTGACAACAGGAAATCTACCAAGGCCACCCAAGTTCACCTGTGGCAGAGCCGAAGTCTGAACGGGAAACCCCTTGACTCACACTTGTATTCTGAACTGCAGTGCTAGACTAGCCCTTTCATCATACGGACATGTTTTTGCTCATGCAGCAATTCCAGAACGAGCATCACCTCAGTGCACCCAGCAACTGCGGCTTCCTAATTTTTGCTGGCATGGATTTTTTAAAAACTTAATTAGATCTAACAATAGCATGCAAAGTTAATAGGCTTGCAGGATTATGGCTTTTTCCCCCATGCTGGTATTAGTACCAAAAGGTTGTTCCTTTGCTACGGGAGTAGGAAAGGAATTATTTCACTATTATTTCTTCTCGTTTCTCGCATTTCTGTACTGTCCAATAGCCAAAGCTCTCTGGGTTGTTTACAAAAACTAGAAACCTGAGAAATGTATTATAAATACCAATATATGCAAAAAACTAAACATGCAACACACAGAGAAAGACCTCCATCTAAAAACAGTGTTAAACAAAGAAGAAAACAGTCAGTTGTTTAACAATTGCTAATGTAAAAACAATTGTGACCCAGAAACTTTACTGAAACCATCTACTGCAAATCAGCCAGAAGTTTCCCTTGCCTACATGAGAAAAAACCTGTACACCTGGACAGGTAGAGTTGGGACTATTATTCTGTTGATTCCCTAATGAGGGCTTCAACAGATGCCGCTTTATTAATGCAAAAAATATCCAGGCATTTTTAAAAGTTCTCCCACATCTCCACTCCAGCAGCTAGCTAAAGGGTTCAAGTAAACTGTCCTTATTTGACTAAGGGCAACATGGCTGGTTCTTGGAGGACTTTTAAAAAGGGGCCACAAGCCAAGAGCCCACCTCAAGGGGTGCAGGCAAGAGTTACCGGAGGACTGACCTTTGCCACTTTCCTTCTCTCCACCCGCCACTAATCTAGCAAGCCTAACTCAACTGGAAAATAAAGCTCTCCAAATCTGCTGACTCCGCGGGCTTTTTTCCATCCCCAGAGGGAGGGAGGGAGGGAGACAGAGAGAGGAAGGTTTGATAAAACAAGTATGATAGAAGGTCCATTGCAAAGCCTGGGGTAGTTATTTCCTGTTGCCAAACAGCTAGTTAAACTTTATAGCGAGTTAAACTGTATTCTTTTGTCACCAGATATTAGTGGTAGCCAATCAGAGCAAAGAGCACAGTGAGATTTCGAGTCCATGTTATTTTGCAATGGCTGGAATTCCCAGAGGGGCAGCTAAAAAGTTTGCTATAAACTGCCACATTTACAGCCAATGATATACCTTATTGCCCATTATCTATTACCCCTCCTCATTAGGACTTCTAGAAATTCCCTCCACATTAAAATCTCCATCTAACGAGGAAGAGAATGCTTGGCTCTGCATGCAGAGTGCAGAGCACAGTGAGACAATGTTTGACCATCTCTCTGCACAGATGCCTCCAGTGGGTGGGGCTTAGGGGTCAAGCCCCCCCCCCCCGAGAAACCCAAGGCACCTCCAGGGTCAGGCTGCGCCCACAACTGGAGTATTGTGCTCAGTTTTGGGCCCCTCATTACAGAAAGGATATAGCCAGGTTAGAGTCAGTGCAGCGTAGGGCCACAAGGTTGGTGGCCGGTTTGCAGGGGATGGGTATGAGGCGAGACTGAGGGAACTGGGTCTCTTCAGCCTGGAGAAGAGGAGACTCAGAGGGGATCTGTTGGCGGCATACAGGTATGTGAGGGGATGTCTCATGGAGGTGGGTAGAGACCTGTTCTCCCATGCAGAGGAGGGCAGGACGCTCCAGCGGAGCAAAGCTCAGGGAGCCAAGGTTCCATTTAGATGCCCGGAAACACTTCCTGACAGTTAGGACCCCGAGGGCGTGGAATGGGCTTCCATGAGAGGTCATTGAGGACCCATTGGTGAGGGTGTTCAAAGATAGGGTGGACGTCCACATGGTGGGCATGTCGTGAGCGGAGCCGGCTGGTGCCGGAGGTCAGACTAGATGGCCCGGGAGGTCCCTTCTGACTCGCTCTGTTTCTCTGTTTCTAACTTCCTTGGATTGAAGGTTCCAGCTGCCTGCTCAAGTTCGCTGCAGTGGAGCTGAACAGTGGAAGATAGCAACTGAGTTCCAACAACATGATAACCACACTCAGCCTCTGAGTATTGGTTGTCTCTGGAGCATGGGTTGTTGTTGAACTGTGGCTTGTCATGTTTCTGAACCCAACCAAAAACACAAATCATAGCAAACTCACAGTTTACAACCAATGACAAACCATGGCTTCTCTTCATGGGTTGTTTAACATTAGCAACCATGGCTTGTGAACTCAGCAAGGTTCAGACAATACAATAAGCCACATTTCAGTGAAAATCCATGTTTTAACCCAGATACAACCTTGTGGGCTATCATAGGATGTGAACCCTGTCAGTGTTAAGATATGGGATGCAAATTCAGCAGGTGTCTCAGAACCTAAAGGGCACATGTGTCCTTAAAATTGTATCCTTTTGTTCTCCACTATTCTAGCTGGAATAACCATCACCTGTCCACACAGGTTACATATGTGCAATTCACCTTTCTAATGTCAACCCCGCAATTTACTCTTTAACATTCTCCAACTACCCTGCTTCCAAAGCTTTTCAAAGGTGTACAGGGATAAATAAGCTGTTTAAATTATCTGGTCTACAAGTACACTGAGGCCTGCAATGAACTAAGATATCATGATTGTACTATTAGGGTACGATCCTTCACATATTAAACAGGGGGAGACATACTAGAGATGTACAGAATTATTTGTGGCATGCAGAAAGTGGATTGGGTGGCCATTTATCTCTTTTTGTTGTCTTAGAATTTGGGGACATCCCAATGACGATAATTGGAGAATTCAGGACACAGAAAAGGAATACAAGATTATAGTATATTCCCACTGTTTAATCAGATGTTATTATTCCATATTAATGCTGCAATCAATCAATCAATCAATCAATCTAAAACACTATTGTCACCACAATCAATGGCTTAGGGTGGCCCAGGACTTCAAGGGCCAAGATTGCAAAGCAAAAGTTTAGGCCTGTGGCAAACCCAAACTCGAACATTAGTCTATAAGGAAGGAATAAGCAAGGTTTAGCATACTGTGAATCTATTGTTTCTCTCCCACCTCCTTTGCAGAAACCATTCTAGCAGTCTCCAAGAATGCAACCCTAAGGGTGCAGTTTTGCAAGTGTCAGGAAATACACAAACACATTGCTTAAGTAGAAACCGTCAGTGTTAGACAACTGTCTGGCATCACTGCATACTGTCCTTCCACAACCTAGCATCCTCCAGATACTTTGGACTATAGCTCCCATCATTTTCGCTACTGCTCATGCCAGCTGGTCTCAACTGGAGTTGCAGTTCAAATCATCCGACAAGCACCATGCTGGAGAAGGCAGTCCATGTATTTTCAAAGGACAAGATATTCAATTTCTCATTCTGATTAAAATGCTCCACTTCTCAGTTTTAAAGCTGGCCATATGTTCTTCTTTCAGGTGTGATTTCAGGTGTGTCATCCTTGTCTTCTCTGCACAGGACTTTTTGACATCCAGGGAAAAACATGGCAGTTACCAACCCTGGATGAGTCAGTTGCTAGCAACCCTTGGCCATTGCGAAACAGGGAAATAAGTCTAGGGCTTGCAAGACAGCAAATTAGTGTTTGAAAAACACAGAACTGGGTTATAAAGTTTACAATGTAAAAGTAAACATCATCCCAGCATTGGACAACATAGGTCCCTACAGACCTGATTGATCTGCCAAGCGATTTGAAACTTTCACTCTGCCAGTGACAAGAAAAGCAAAGGCCACAAGTCTACGTATTTGTTCTCATCAACAAGTGAGCATGTGCGCATATGCGCTGCCTAGAAATGCTGTCAAAGCAACCTTGGCCTAAGAGAGACAAAGGGTGGGGCAGAAATTAATTAATGTTGGACAGTGCAACAATCACAGACAAGATTCTCTCCCTCTTGAAGACCACAAGTGAAGCAGTCTATAAGGCTATGCATCTGTTTAGTTATTTATCTTCGCCTTTGCTCTGCAAGGAACCCAAGGAGGCTTTTGTGGTCAACCACCTTGCCCTTCTAACCTCACACAACCTGTGAGGTAGGTCAGGCAGAGAATCAAAGTCCCCAGTGTGCTTCATGGCTGAGTGGGGACTAGAACCCAGGTCTCCCAAGTCTCAGACCAACACCCTAACCACTACATCCTTCGCTGCATAGCATCTATCCAGATAAGCATATGGAAATGTGGAGCCATAGATGCTCTTCTCAATATAAAAATGGTTGAACGTAAGTGCAATTTTAGAAGTCTTTTTAAAGGATCTTGTACTCACTTCTTTCCTCCTGAACCTGTTTACATTGCAGATGGTTTCAGGGTGAATTTTGTTTTATGACAGGGAATAGACAACCTGGGGCTTCCAGATATTTGGTACTGTAGCTCCCATAACCTCTGACGATTGGCTATGCCAGCTGTGGCTAATGGGAGTTAATGTCCAAACCATCTGGAGTGTACCTAGTTGTCTGCTCCTGTTTTATACCGTGCGGTGCCTAGTTTCTTAAGGCACTTGAGAACTTAATGGCAAACTCGCCATTGAGAGACTATCCAATCATTAATGAAGTATGGATCTTTCTGGAACTTGAGCTCTGGACGATCAACTCTAGAATCTTACCTGCTCTAGACAGGTAAATGCAGCTGGAACCAGATCTAAAGCACACAGAACAAACCAGGTCCCAGTTTCACATGAACAGGCCTGACAGAGGCAGTGCAGAACCATTTGCCTCCTGGGGTTTCCCTGAAAGCCCCTTTCCTCCACCCCCACCCCCACCCCCACCCTTTCCCTCCTAAATGTGGTGGCCTCCTGGGCTTTGCATTTTCTATTCCTCATTCTAAAAAAGTTGAAGGGCCTCTCTTAAGATGTAGTTACTGGTCGTAAAAGCATTAAGCTACAACCAAGTGGTATTCTGGCCCTGTCCCTTTCGCTTTTGGCCTCACCCAGGTTGCCTTCATCCATGAGGACCATTGGCATGGGAGCCTCAGAGAACTTTTTCAAAACTGAATGCGGCTCTCACACCGAAAGAGGTTCGACGGCGCAGTTTAGGATTGTCCACCCCTCGGACTATGAAGATGTGGGGGCAGCGAACGCACAGCACGAGCTTGAATGCATTCTGGAACCCCTTTACAAGTGTCCATCCACGAAGAAAAGGGGGCTCAGGTTAAACAGGCTGGCAGTGGTTGGGGGGGATAAGATGCACAGGGTTGTGAACGTGTATCCCAGACCGAGTTTCCTGGAGGAAGGGCGAAGGAAGTGGGAGAACGTTTTACAAGATGTTAAAGCACATGACACAGCTGCATCACAGTCATGATGAAGCCGTTATAAGAGGGGACCATCGCGCAGAAGCCAATCTTGACTTAGTCACTGCAACTGGCATCCCAAGGAGCAAACAGAACTCAGCGGAAGTTTGCTGCTTTGCCAATCTCCATTTTATAAGAAAAACACGTTTGCGGATGAGCTGCCACTCTCGTCCTCTTAACCAGAATAAAGAACCCCATCGCTACTTGAGAAGCAGGAAGATAAAGCACAGGTATACCATGGAGACAGATCTCCAAGAGAAAGATTTACTTTCTTACTACTCAGATCACAAATGGGGGCTCGGAGCCTTCCAGAGGTACTGGCCTACAATGCCCATCACCTGAACCCGAACCCTAACCCTAGCCAGCAAAGACTGTAGGGGGCAATGATGGAAGTTGTAACCTTGAAGAATTATAACTAAAAGGAGGCACCTGCAAATCTACCCACCAGAGGTGAGTCCCACAAGTGCTGAAGGTCTCATTTCTACTTGCACTTTTGATTGGGAGCAGGTGAGAAACAGCAAGCAAGACTTGAGCCATTTCCTGCCCTCTCCACACCCTGCATGGCTGAGACGTGACCTTCTGTGCCAGAGAACATGGGAAGGAGATTGGTGGCAACCATGACAATCATTGGCTAGTAAGCCAAGCCAACATTTCATCCTGACTCCATGAAAGCCATCAGCATGTTGCTGACCAGACAATGAGCTGCAGAAATCAACCTTCTCTCAACGAGGCAAATCTTCAGAAACCAGAAGTCCAGGGTGGTCAGCTAGTAAGCTCCAACCTCTGGCGAACCACAACTTCCATTCCCACTGGCTGGGCAGGCCAGCTGCCCACATCCGCAATGCAGAACAACAAGCTGTTATGCTCACTACCAGCAGCTCTGACAGACCTTCCTTGACTTCAGGACTCCTCTCTCTGTTTGTCTCTCCGTCTGTCACTGGCAACACACCAACCAGGCTTGATCCGATCATTTCCCAGCTTCACCAGCTGCTGAGCACCCTATTGTAACACACACTATCTTTTAATAGGTCAGCGGCCGCCCACAGATGCCTCACGTCACAGACCGGCCCTCTGTGAGGCAACCTGTTTGTGCCAAGAGGAAAAAAACTGTTGAAACACGCATGCGCAGAGAATGAGCAGAATGCAAGAGAATCAGCAGGACCAGATAGCTATCCCAAAAAGAGAAAGCTCCGCTTGTGAAGGCCCAGGGCAGGGGGAGGTGAAGATTCGCCTGGACTGTGATTAATGGAATCCTGAAGTCTTCCACTGGCACAACCCCAAAGCCTAACAAGCCCACCTTTTCCATGAAGAAGCAAACCCTACTCAGTCAGCTTGGAACCTGGCCTGTAGGTTCCAAGGCCGTTGACACAGGCTTGATAAATATCTAATATTAATAAAGGGTGTAAGGAGAGAGGCTAACCTGAATAGCATGTCTCAGGGTGCAATCCTATGCTTGTTTGTTCAGAGAATGGTCTGCAACTTCCAACTCACTCCAGCCAGCATTTGAAAAAAGCAAGTACAATGCTTACAATTCTCTTGAGGATACATATATTAATTTAAAAATCAAACCAAATGTAAAGCACTTTGTACAGCAAAGATGTGTGTTCTTAATTCTGCTAATTTTTTTCTTCCTTGCCCATTGTTCTGACCATCTTATCCTTCACATTTCCTCCTTCTTAGTTCACAACTCAACTTTTTAAATCCCCTTTGCATACCACCCAACAGACAAGGCTCTGTGAGCAGGTCACAAAAATGAACACTCTCCCCCTAGAACAACAGAATAAAAATATCATCTAACATCCGGATGCACAAGTAGTTTAAAACCACTAAAACCCACTAGTGATAACATGCCAGGACCCAATAAAATAACCACCTTTTGAACAGTCTTCAAGGGCAACCCCAGGCAGCGTGCATTGAGGTAATCTAATTTATAATCCAGTAAAGCAGAGGCTGCTGAAACCAGGTTCTCCCTGCCCAGTTAGGGGCACAGCTGGGCCACCAGTCTGGAATTTGCTCCAGATGCAAGCTATTCAAGTATTACTCCCCAGGAACACACTAAACCAAGTCATGCCATTGGTCCACCTAGGAGGGTACTGCTTAAACCAGGGTTAAGCAGAAAGTAGATTTCCAAGTATTTTGGATCTCTGCTCCTAGTGTTCCTGAACATTGGCCGTGCTGCTAGGGCTTCTGGAAGCTCAAGTCTAAGGCACTGGGAGTGCCAGGCTAGAGAAACCTGATCCACATGGAGTGGAAGTGACTCCCCAGAGTTTCAGGAAGAAGTTTCTCCCAGCCCTACCTGGAGGGGCCGGGACAAAACCTTTCACTTCGCCAGAGCAGGATGGTTCCTTCAGTATAGCTTCACTTTGCCTTTCTATTATTTTCCCATTTGCAGAACACACAAGTGTGTGTGCACTTTGGGACAAGGTGAAGAAAAGGATCCATCCATTATATAAAGCTGACATTTTCCTATAAGCTTTAATACATTCCTAGCTTAAATTCACATTACAGATGGCTCCTCAGTCTATTCTTTCTCGTGGGCAGTGGAGGGAAATCCATCTTTTTATTATTTCCGAGGCCAGGAAAAATCTCCAAGTATCTGGCTTTGTGGGCTTCTAAGAATTTGGTGCTGACACCTAGGAGACCAAAAATTCAGGTGTGGGGTGGTATACAGAGTGCTGAACTAGGCCTGGGGAAATTCAGGTTCTAGTCCCTACTTGCTCTTGAAGTTCATTTTGGGGCACTCACTGACTCTCCAGGGTTGCTGCAAGCTTTAAATGGAGAGGAAACCATTGTGTAAGCTGCCTTAGGTTCCTTGGGAGGGGGCGGGGAGGTAAAGTATGAATTCAAAATAAGCTGGAAAACTGGCAAATGAATCTCTTTCTCCTTCATTTCAGATATTAACATTTCTAGCTGTAAACTTTTTAAGAAGCGCATAAATGTTGACCTGGTGCAGTCAAGGACAACTCTTTAATATGGAAGCTGCTCAGCAAAGCGCCTAAGGAAGCTAGTTAGGTGTATGAAAATACATCCTCGGTAATAATTAAGGCTTATTAAAACTAATTAACCTCCACTGCATCCTCCTCTGGCTACACTATCTATGCTGAGGCAGAGGGCGGCTGATGCCACAGCCTAGACGCCCGGCTCCTGAGCTTGCGGATTCGAGCATGGGAAGCCGCTCCGTCTGCCCCAGCCCCGCCCCGAAAGAGCCAGCACTGGGCACCCAGGCGAGCAAACAGGAGCCAGCGCCCGACTGGGCAGAGAGACACTGCAGCCGACCAGCTCAAGCTTAGTCAGGACTTGGCAGGAGCATACCTGATAAGCAAGTCAGGAGAGGTTAGGGAAATTACAAGCCACTCCGCTGCAAAAACAAGGTTATTACACCATCAGAAATGCGCAGGGGACAAAGGCTTCTTTCTGCCTGTCAACCTGTTGGAGCGAGCGGCTTGAGCCAGCTCTTCCTGTCCGCCAAGGAAGCTGCATCGCATGTATCCTGATGTTCAGATCCTACCTTTCCATTAAAATCGAAGAAAAACGTCCGAGGCGGCAGCATTAAAACAAGGCACGCAAGCCTAAATACCCCACAGCAGCCTTTCCCAGCCTACTGTCTCCCAGATGCCTGGAATGCCACAACTCCCTCATCCTCAGCCAGCATGGACAATGGGCCTGCTGGCTCGGAATGATGGGGCTTGTAGTCCAAGGTATCTGGGAGGTGCCAGACTGACGGTGGCTGCCTTACAACGCAACATCAGATGTGAAGCCATCCCTCAAGGTCTCTGACAGACGCCTTACTGGTGCCAAGGTGCGTCGGGAGAGAGGGCAGACACCTACCTCAGCATCCTGGTTTCCCGCAGGAGCCAACCAGGGGCTTCCGGAGTTGCCCACAAGCAAATCGCAACGGCAACATTCCTGCCCCTCAGCAACCGGCGTTCAGTAGCAGAGTGCCCCTGAACCCAGAGCAGGGGTGGGACACCCCAGATGTCTTGGGGTACAGCCCTGCTGGTTGGGGTTAATGGGAAGTAGTTCGGCACATCTCAGAGAAGGCTGACCAAGAGGTCACAGTCAGTGTGCCAGCAGCCAAGAAGACTGCCTCACTCCCAATGGATTTGTCTGAAAGCCATCTAGCTCACGGCCAGGGAAGCAGGTCTGTATCCCAGGGAGGAGGTTCCACAGAGTCAGCCTCACCACTGAGAAGGGTCAGTGTTTCTACGGCTGTGTTTCAGGCAGCATGGGAATACGGAGCAGTCTCATCTTAGTGTCTAGGACAAGGCCCCGATGGAAGAAGCAGCCAGGACCCAGAGAGCTACAAAGGTCAAAGACCAGCACTTGGTGAACCAGGCCCATCTGGGAGCCAGTGAAGCTGCTGAGAACCTTGGCGTGATGTGGGATTAACTCTTCTCCATGTAGGCAACGGCAGCCCTGCAGCAGCCTTACCTGAAAGTAGGCAGGTACCCCTGCATCCCAAGGTACAGGCACAATCGTAGGCATGTTTAGACAGAAAAGAGATCTTGCACCCTGCAGCATTCCAGCTGCAATCAACAGCTTGAGGTACACCTTTAAGGTGCTTCCTTCTTGCTCTCTATGCCAGCCTTTCCCAGCCTGGTTTGGCTCAACTCCTGCTCATGAAGCCAAGCATGGCTGATGGTCAGGTATCAGCTGGGAGCTGCTGTCCAAAACATCTAGAAGGTACCAGACTGCTGCTAAGTGGAGGGTTCTTACATCATACATCTAGCAAAAGCATGTACCATGTGCCAGGGGCAGCTCTGGCTTTTGCAGGGCCCTTTGGTAAGCCTCCCCCAGTCCTCCCCCTGAGTGAGCAAGCCAACCTTCTTGCCACCATTGCTACCAGCTGCTCTCCTCCCTCCTCCTCCTCCTCCTCCTCATGTATCATCGGCAACACTTGCTTGCTTGACAGGCAGTGAACAAACACACACCAACATCTCTTGCTCATCCTCAGCGTCACCACCGTTGCCTGAACCAGGCAAGGACGCACAAGGAGAACATCCTGTGGCTCCTGTTCATGATCCCGGGTGAGGTTTGGGCCCTTGGCAGATGCCCAATCATGCCCATCCTTCATGGCAGTACCATAGTGTTGGAGGTGGCTGCCTGCTACCTCGGTTTGGAAATCCTTCCTCTGGTGCATAGGAGACTTGTGAACAACCAAGCCAGCAAGCTTCTGCAGGGGCAAAAGAACAGCTCCCTCCAGTCTGATCTCCCGCCGCCCACAGCAAAGGGCTGGAGGGGGGGCATTTTCGGCAGTAGTGCCCAGGCTTTGGGATTTGTTCCCACGGGACAAATGACTGGTGTCGACTCTGCTTTCCTTTAGAGGCCAGGCAAAAACCTTTTTGTTCAAACAAGCTTTTAGTTACTTTAATTTATGATTGATATTTTGTTATTGACTATTTACCGTATTTTTCGCTCTATAAGACGCACCTGACCATAAGACGCACCTAGTTTTTAGAGGAGGAAAAACAAGAAAAAAAAATTCTGAATCAAATGGGCACATAATCACAGGCACATTCCCCATCACTTCCCCATGGGCTGCACATCTGACAGACTTACTGCGCACACATATTCGCTCTATAAGACGCACAGACATTTCCCCTTACTTTTGAGGGGGGGAAAAGTGAGTCTTATAGAGCAAAAAATACGGTAAGTTTTGGCCTTTAATTTATTGCTTGTGCTTTGTCATGTTGTCTCTGGTTTTATAATTTTATTATGCAGGATGGCTATAATCTGTTAATTTCACTGTTATCACCTGTTTTATCAACTGTATTTATAGGCTGCCTTCAGCATTTGTAAGCTGCCCAGAGAACGCTTGGGTTACGGCTTGGCATAGAAGTGGAAATAAACACTAAACATTTGTGAGCTGTTTCTTTTTGCAGACATGGTTGGAAGGCGGCAACAACATGGTAAGCTGTAACATTCTTTAGAAGCAACAATTCTGGAAAGGGCAAAAATAACCAGCTGAGTTTTAAAAGCTTCTAGTGGGTCAGACTTTGGGTCCACAACACTCTCCACGCCTGTTGAACTTCAGGGGACCTACCGGTGAGTAAATCCATATGGCCTCTGAGGCAGAAACAAGCTTCAGCTCACAATTGCCTTTCCCCATATAAAAGGACCTACATGTTTTGGCTTCTTTGTCAGAGTTTTTTAAATAAATATTTGAGCCTAGGGCAGCATCATTTTCCTGCCACTGAAAATGTCTTCTGCAAACCAGTTTGGGGATCAAAGCAGACAACTGCAAGCAAGATGGGCTGGACTACAAGTTCCAACATCCCCAGCCATCCTTCGCTATGCTCACAGAAGCTTCCTCCTTTCTCCTAGTTTCATTTCTGCAGTTGCTCCCTTTTCTACGCCCTGATGGCAGCCAGTGCCCCTTTGCAAGATTAAATAAGTAATATGTTAAGATTCTTTAAGATTAAGAAATGCCTCATGTACAGAATGCCATCACTCTGCTCTGCAGAGAATTCTTAAATGTGTAATCGAAAGAGATACCTCTGTTCTACTGAGAGAGTTTAAATGAAGTGGGGATGGTCCACTGATTCTGCCTACTGCAGGGTGAGCAACATCAGGCGAAGGGTCAAATCCAGTCCTCTGGGGCATCCACAGGACCATCACCTTTCCCCTTCCTCACTAATGGTTTGGGGGCTTCCTGGCTTGTGTGCTGTCTCCCTCACCCCATTTTAAAAGACTGGAATGTCTTTCCGAAGGCTTGGTGATTGGCAGAAAGTTTTTGTTTTTGTATTTTGGCCCTTCCCATCCCATCCCATCTTAATTCACTCTGTTTCTCCCCACTTTCCAAAGGTAGATAAATGTTTGGCCTGACCATCTCCTCCAAGACCATCTGTATACGTTTACCTGCTGTAAGCGGCACGGAACTATTTTGATTTTTTTTTTGCTCTTTTCCAACTTTATTTTCTACCACGTTCTTCTTCCATTTAAGACAGTGGCAGGTAGAAATGTGCGGAGGTTGTCACATTGGTCCTGTCTCTGTTTCAGGGACTGTCAGGTGTCCGTCCTCTTGTGAATAGAATCAAACTTGTTTTGATAAGAATTTTGCTCTATTTGTAGTAATGCACCTCTGTGCACATTCCCACCTACCCAAACTGAAAAAAATCAATCTGCAAGTCTGCAGAATCTGGACAACTCAGAAAAATACTGGTCCATGAAGGAATCTGTGGGCTGGATTCATAAACAACGGAACTCATTGGAATGCAGTGTGGCTTTCCACTATTCCTAGCAAATATGGTGGTGTCCCAGATGTGGCTGGACTCCAAGAACTGTCAGCATGGCTGAACCAGCACGACCATTCATCAGGTGTGACGTTCAGCAACATCCAGGTAGATGCAGATTCCTCACCTGTTCTAAGAAGTGCAAAAACAGTTTGCTTTTTTGTTTGATCAAGTGCTTTCAGGCACTGATTTCTGTCCACACCAACTTTGTTTCTCATCTAAGAGGCCTTTACTGGCTGCCTTGCACTAGTGACAACAATAGTAAGCAGAAGCTTCCAACAAATCGACAAAAGTTTTTTGAAGCCCTATTGATTAACAGCAGCAGCAACAAAATGAGCCCCAACTTGCACTGAATGATATTGTGCAAAAGAAGAAAACTGGGTGAAACAAGTGACTCAGGATTGAGTTTTGGACTGAAGACTGTGAGCTCCATCCACTTCAGGGGCATTAAAGTAATTCTTGTGCTCAGTTGTTGGATTCAAAGCATTCTGGTCTTTTGTGCCAGGTTCTGGCTGGGGAATCTTGGAAGTTCTAACAACAACAAAGCAGATTTGTAACGTTTGAAGTGTTCCTACCCTAATATTACAAGATCTCTGAAAAGCTTCTTGGAACTACTTTAAAGAGGCACACCAGCATCACTGAAGTCACATCAGAAGTGGCTAAGATTCTGCTTTTAACCTTTTGCACTCAGTCCATGGTGTTCCATTACTAGTCCCTAAGCTTTCTTCTCAGCTCATCTTAATCTTCCTCCATCTTTAACCATGGGGGTGGAGGTGGGGGAGAGTTGAATGGCATGGCTTAAGCAATGCTTAATCAATATGAAATGCAAAACTGCAAAAACAAGCAGTCTGATGTTGAAATGGTGATTACTAGACTTAAAAGGTTATCTGAAAACAGCTTTGTGCAAGAAGAAAAGTCCACTAAGCTATTTGCAAATTGGAAAAATTAAGGCCTCTCCTAAAGAGCAGGAAAGCAATGCAGCCAATTGCAGCGATGCAACTGAGATTTGAGAGAATGAGTGCCGACAAAACAAACCCCCTATGGTGGGAACAGCCTCCCAGGACAATTGTATGCTGACACCTTTCTTACGCCCCTGAGTTCCCACTATAGCAGCCACCTCCTCCAGGAAGCCCTGGGCAAAACCCCCTCATTCCATGTGCTAACTTGGCCGAAAACCCAGACTAAGCACATGCAACCAAAGCACGTGGTGCTTCCCTGTTCTGCTCTCCCACTACCCTCTCCTGCCTCTGTTGTTTCTCCTGCTGCAAGTCTTAGATGGCAAGTCCTTCAGGACAGAAACCCATCCGCTTCTACACTGTGCAGTGTGGCCCACTGCAAGGGCCATAATACTAACCACCCCTTTTTTCGTTCATTGTTCAAGATATGTCATAGCATCAAGACAAGTTAGACATGAATCTTGCGATGCTGTATTGAAAGAGATGCTCAGGGCCTCAATATGCAGCCAATCTGGGCCCAAGAACCCTCTGGGAGCAGTTAATGCTGCATTACCCTGCTGCCATCTCTCTTATATACTAAGATCAGGAGAAAAGGCACCATTTCAAGAGGGGATGAAAGACAAGGAATTCTCAGTGGTGGCACCAGCAGCATGGAACCTTTTCCCAGAAACATTTGTCACACAAGCTCAGTTTCTTATCTTTTTAAAAAACAAAACAATGATAAACACTTCAAACATTTATTTCAACAGACAGTTGAGAGCCTGGACTGAACTTTTCTTTTTTTTTTAAACTAAGCAACTGATCAACTGCTGAAAACAACAGTTGGTGAGCATTGTGTTGCACCACCAGGGTAGTGATAAATTTCAAATACAAGAAGGGATCGGGACAGCTCATGGCATATTTGTAGCAGTTTTAAAGGGGAAAATATGTAATAATCCCATTCTTTCCTATTTCAGTAAAAATAGCTAAAATTGCATGGAATAAATCAAAGCTCAAGAGCAGGAATGAAGACATCATCTGCAGAAGCAGCCGCATGACTGATGGAGGGTCCCCACTCTGGCAAGTGAAAGAGGCAATTATAAAATATTCAGGTTTTACTAGGGTCATATTTTCTTATTATATCTTGCCTTTAGCCCTCTTGCAAGGAACCCAAGGTGGGTGGCTTACACTATCCTCTTCTACATTTTATTTATTTTTCGATTTATATCTTGCCTTTTTCCTACAAAGGGCTCAAGGCAGCTTACAGCATTCTCCTCCTCCATCTTATCCCCACAACAACAACCCTGTGAGGTAGGTTGGGCTGAGAGTCTGTGACTGGCCCAAAGTCACCCAGTTGGCTCCATGGCTGAGTGGGGACTTGAACCCGGATTGTCTGAGTCCCAGTCCCATGCTCTTAACCACTACACCACTCTGGCTCTCACTGGCTTTGTCCTCACAACAACTCTGTGGGGTAGGTTAAACCAAGGGTCAATTAATGGTCCAAATGGGCTGGATTAATTCCCTTTGAATGTTCCACTTTGGCAAAATACGTATTATCTCCACTGGCCCATCAGCATAGATTAAAGCTGGGATGGGGGTGGGTCTTTTTCACTCTTCTGTTTAGATCTTTTACAATGCATTGAAATAATCAAGGTATATTTTCCCAAATGGATCTTGCACAGGTCCGTTTGAGAATCATCAAATTCAACACAAAGTCCTTCTTGGCAAAAGAAATGTGGCCAAACTTTGTCTCACTATTATCGTTAATATGATTAATTTTATTTCTATAATCACCAACAGTTGTGCCTCCCTTGGAAGAGCATTCCAAAGGCGAGGATTCGCTTGACGACAACCCCCCACCTCACAAAGGTGGGCCTCCACTGATGACCTGAATGGTCTGATAGGGATACATGGAGACAGGTGTTCCTTTAGGCATCCCGGCTTAGTTTTTTTCCATCTCTATTCCACTCTGTCTTCTATTTTGTCTCATTGATCTTAACTCCAGGTGTACCTGGAGTGGTCCCAGCTCAGGAAAGGACACTCAGGAACAACTGTGCCAACTGTCCAGATATGGACCAGGATCCAACAGGATCGCCAGCCATATCAGTGGAAAAACCCCAAGACCGCTAGGGCAAACCATCTTGGGAGGTCGGCCTCTTGTCCAGAGGAGAGGGGGAAAGCTGTGGTTGCTGAAACTCTCATCAGGCAGAGCTCTAACCGTGACAAGTGGGGGGGGGGGGAAGGTGCCCCACCTTCAGAGAACGCTGCCCACGCCTGGATGAAAGCCCTGCTACGTGTATGGGGCTGGTCCATGCAGCAGAGCACAGCTGCAGTCCCATGCTTGTGATGGAGTCCATGAAATCCTAAGCCACCCGAACAGGGCGTCCTTTTGCAGGGATGTTCATTTCCCCAGAACCAACAGCCTGGGGCCTTCGGGCCTCTAGGACTCAAACTCTGATAAGTGCCAGCTCCGACCTTAAAAGTCCCCCCTGCCGACCTCCGAGGAGGAGCCCACATAGCCTCCTTCCCAACCCGGCGCCCTGCAGGCGACACGGGACTACAACCCAGCGTCTCCGCCGGGCATGCCTGCACATGCACGGCCGAGCCGCGAAACGCGAGTCAAAACGGGAACTGGCGCGGTAGCCCATTTGGTCGCCCTCGCGCCTTTCCAGACGGCGAGCACGAAAAGCGACGCAAATCCAGCCCGTTCGCCGGCCTGCCGCACGTCGCGCGGGGCCTTAACAAGAGGGCAAGGGGGAGAATTCGCGCAAAGTCGGGGCAATTTGCTTCGCGGGCAGCAGAAGGCGCGGGCTTCGCCGGAGCGACCGAGAGGGCTCGCTGGCCGCAAAGCGAGCCGCTAACCGCTGCGTTACCGTCGGCGGAGGAGGAGGAGGAGAGACGGAGCTCCGCTCACGCCCGGGGGTAACTCTCCTGCCCCGTTGCATCATGTTCTCCCGCTGCAGGAGCGCCCGGACGGAGTCGCCGAGCTGCTGCCAACGTTTCGCCCCCCCTCCGCCCCCTCCCCGGTTTTTGTTTTCAGACCAACTGCGCGCTGCCTCCGGCTGATGCAACGAGATTCCTAAACCGTGTCCTCTTCAGATCATCGTAACAACCACCCTTTGCGCAACTCTGCTGCAACCCCACCGCGGCCCCCCTCCTCTCCATCTCCCCTAAAATGGCAAAGGACAGAAAAAGAACACCAAACGGCACCGACCGGCTCGGAATGGCACGCGCTGGAGCCCACGGAGCGGTCCCTCCGCGCCGCGCGCACACACGCACACGCACACGCTCGCACGACCCCGCAAAATCGCCTTGTGCAGAACGGCCCCGGTTCGCGCTACCTCTTTCCTCCTCAGAGTCCCGCAGCTCCCGCAGGGCGAGTAGCCTTGCACTCCGGAAGGGTCGCAACTCTCGGGGTCGGAGACGATCATGCTGCTGCCGCGGGTCGCCCGGGGCCGGGGCGAAGCAGAACCCGCTCGTGCTCCTCCGTCCTCCCGCGAAGTTCGGGAGAATTTGGGCTGCTGAGGAGGCTGGCGGCGCGGAGGAATCGAGCGACCGGGCCACAGGAGCCGCTCCCGGGGACGCCGGGCGCCCCGAGGGTTCCGCGGCAGAGCGCCCGAAAGTGGCCGCGCTCCGGGGCGCCGGCGCGCATCGGGTTCGCGAACGCTCGAGCCGCTTCCTGCGCGCCGCAGCCGAGCTGTCCTGCAAGCGGCTGCTCTGCGGAGCATTACATCGGGCAGCAACCCGGCGGACCAGCCTCCGAACAGCTGCTGGTTTCATACCGGTGGGCACGGGGAGGGAGGCGTCGACAAATCCGGAGCAGGCGTGCGCCCCGCGCGTGGCCAATCACGGCGGAGCAGGCGGAGCCTCCCCGCCCTGAGTCATCGCCCTCCCACCCATCTGCACCGACGAGGAGGCGACGAGCGGGCTTGGGATCATGGGAAATGTAGTGTCCGCAGCGGTTGTTTGTCTCCTCAGTCCCCGAGAAAGGGGTGGAAAATTGGGTGGCTTGTTGCCTCTGCTCAAGGAGGCGGACCCCTGGCCTCTTTGGAAATTCGTGCAGCCTCCGTGGAGGGATCTCAGCGCGTGAGGAGAGCTCGATCCCGCTTCGAAGGGGCTGGAAAACAGCACCATTCACCGCGCAAACGTGCCCTCTCTACTCAGAAGGAAGTCCCATTGACTGTAATGGGACGTGCTCCCACGTAAGTCTGTATAGGATTGCGATCTTAGTTTGTAAGTGTGGAGCCCAATCCTGTACATATTTACTTGGCTGTAAGGCCCATTTACGTCAGTGGGAATTACCCCCAAGTATACGTGTATAGGATTTCAACCTTGCTCTTGCGAAGTATTGCCAAACGGCTTGGTAAATAGAGCTGTGCAGGTCAATCCTGTATTTGTTTACTTGGGAGGAAGTTCCACTGCCCTAAAGGACAGTTTCTGCCCTTTACGATATTCACTGTGTTTAGGATTAGAACCTTATTCACTTCTACCTGTCGATATCGATCTATCACCGAGCCCTTTGCATTAAGTCTGCTGAGAGATCGTATGAAACTGGTAAAGTTGTACGCATTTACACAAGTTTAAATTATTCCATTAAGACTGCAGTCCCATGAACTCTATGAGATTAGTTCAGGGTAGACCTACCTACTCTCCTGTAACAGCCGTTCCTTTTTCAACAGTGCAACCTTATACATGTCTGTTCAGAAGTGCATCCAAGTATACTTTCAATAGAATTTATTCCCAATCTTAAAGACATTTCCTTGAGAAGCAGTGGAGTTTACTTCTGAGTAAACACACCCAGCTTCATACGGCCAATCTCCTCAAGTTATCTGAAGAGGGAAGGAAATGTAACCCCAAATATATTTGGAAGTAAATGTCACTGGAATAGAAGTGTCTTGCTTCTGAGAACACAGAAGCAAAACATTCTTGCCACTGACCCAAGCAATGGATACGCTGACATCTCTGCGTCATTTGTACCAGGTTCAAAATCTGGACAGCAAGGATTAAAATAGCATTTGAAGCAAAGCAAAATGTTTTTAATTGTTTTTTCCCCCAATTCTGTAGGGATTTTAAAGACAGTCAAGGTGAAATTTATGATATGGAACCTCATTTAAAATAGAAGCACTGTTGGTTACCTAATGAACAGCACAGTCCTATTCATATTACTAGAAGGATCCCTTTTTCAGTTCAGTGGTGCCTACAGACTAGAAGTGCATAGAATTGCACCAATATCCTTAGTGACTCAAGGAGAGCATTCATTTCGCATAGTTTCAAGCAGCCAGAATTTTTTATAATGTAGGTATTCTGAGTAGCTAAGATACAAAGAATTTTAATTCCACTAGCCCAGTGCAAGCCATTACTGAATCACAAAAACAACCTTATGGGCACAATCCTATTTATGGTTACACAAAAGAAATCAAGGGGTTAATGTATTCATTCTAGAGAGAGAGGCTCACAGACAGAGACGATACAAACCAAAAGATGTGGTTTTAAGAGTGTGGTCGAAGTGGACTGATGTACCACCTGGTGAAGGATTTGTGCCTAAACCAGATTATTCGACCCGTCATTGCTACCCATGCCTTGGCCACATCCAGGCCTGACTACTGGACACACACACTCTGTGTAGGGCTGCCCTTGTGAACTACCACTGGTCTGGACGTTCGTTATAGGAGACCACATTATTCCGTTGTTGTCCGATCTGCCTTGGATCCTGATTCTTTTCCAATCACAACTTCGTTGAAAGGCCACAGTTCAGATCCCGGGCCTCTTATGGGCTGCCTTTGTTTTGCACAAATCCACTCACTTGCTGAGATCTTTAACAGAGACTTTGCTTTGTGCCTCACATTCGAGACTGACAACACCCAGATGGTGGAAACTCCTTGAGCCTGAAGACTCTGTGGCTCCCACCCTGTAGGCATTCCATGCACTGCAAAGATCATTGTATTCCAGTAGTCCTTGGGTTTTGAAGGAATGATTGCTGTCCTGGTAGTCTGATGTCTTAAGTCTTAGCTTGCACTGGCTGAGCCTAGGAATCTTTATTCTATCATCATCATCATCATCATCATCATCTTCTATACTGCCCTATTTCTGAAGCTGTCTGGGTGCTTTGCAATAATAACTACAATGCTATTCAATGTTTAAGTTCCACTGAGTTCTTGCTACAGTGCTCTGTATTACGCAGCACTTAAGTCCCTCTGAATTTGATGGGCGTGATCCCTAAGTCAGTGTATATGTAAGATTGTCACTTTATGCACTAAGTGAGCCTTGCCTGGCCTGGGACCACAATATTTGCCAGAGCACCTCTCCCAACAGCAGTCTGCTTCGATACTATGCTCAGCATCTAGCGCTTTTCTCCGAGGGCTGACTCCAAGGGCGGCTACAAGGGTGGCAAGAAGGGCTTTCTCTGTGGTGGCTCCACAACTGTGAAATGACCTTCCCACTGTGGCCTGCCTGTCATCCTTGTGGTGCTGGGTAAAGAAGGCCTTCATGAGGAAACCTTTAAATGCATGCTTGGTCATCCATGGGCATAGGGATTTACCTCTCCCAGGTGTTTTTAATTAACAGGGTTGTTCTTCACTGTATATATATTTTAGCTATTTTTAATTTGTTAAAGTTTCTTTGGTAGATCTTATGTTTACTATGTTTTACAGTACTGTTTTTATGCATTGTTATAAACTACTGAGAAAGTTTGGGCAATGGGGCAGTTAAATAAATTATAGTAGCTGCTGCAGCAAGCTCCACTGAACACAGTAAGACTTACTCCTGCGTAACTAGGCAAAGGACTGATCTCCAACTATTCTGGCTCAGCTACAACTGCCGTTAGGGCTATGGACAGTGTCTGCTTTAAACATCAGGAGCTGATTGTCTTCCCATATTTCACTGGTATGACTAAGCCAGGAACAGAAATTTTCTGAGTAAGAAACAACATAGGTGTCTATTCTTCTGTTGATTTTCTGAGATGAGTTAAGCAAACACAGACTGAGCAAGTGGCGCTCCGGTTTCTGGAATGTGCAAAACAACCTCAGTGGAGGAAAAACAACAAAGAAGCAGGGAAGAGTAGCACTATTCAAATAGTATTTCTTCCTTGAAGGCTCAAAACACTGATCCAAAATCCTATATTTGCCATCAAGGTAAACAAGGCTGAAAAGGCACTTCTAAGTCTACTCATAAAAAATGTTACTTCACTAATAAAACTATTTCTGAGTCATCTTTTGGCCAAACAGTGGCCCTCAAGGCAACAAACATTTGAAGGAGGACATTGACAAGTTGGAGCATATCCAGAGAAGAACAATCAGGGTGGTGAGAGGGCCGGGTAAGCCAGCCCAGTGAGCAATGGTTGAAATAGCTGGGTAAGTTTAGCCCAGAGAAGGAGTGATTTAGAGGAGAGAGGAGAGCTATCTTCAGATATCTGCAAGGCTGGCCTGCAGAAGATGCAAGATTGTTCCTGGTTGTGCTCAAAAGCAGAATTGGAACCAACTCCAAGAAAGTGCGGGGAAGCAATTCTGGCTAGCCTTTAGGAGAAACTTTCTAACAGAGGCGAGGGCAACAGATTGGCCCAGGAGGCAGTGGCGTCTACCTTGGCGGGGCACAGGAGGGATGGCGCATCTGTCAGGGATGCTGTAGCTGCGCTCTGCACTGGAGTTGGGCCGGATGCTTTCTTCAGAGCCTTGCAACTCTGATTCTATGAAAAGTTTTAAAACAATAACATATAAACAAAGGACAGACAGTAACACTCTTTCGAAACAGAAAGATGAGTTGGTAACTTTTAAAAGCATTCAAAGACAGATTTATTGGCATGCCTCAAACTGAATAATGTTGGAGCCGGTCTAATCCTCCTAGGAGAGGAGTTCCCCACTTGGCAGGTTACCACAGAGAAGATCTTGTTCTGTGTTCTGATCTGAGTGACTTGGTGTGAGGCTCTAAATCAGATAATGAAGAAACATCAAATGGGCTGCAAAGTCAGATCGTTCAGGCAGCCTCTCCCCAAGCAGTCAACAACTTTATAGGTAAGGACCAACAGCTTGAACTGCATCCAGAAACAAATTGGAAGCAGATGTGGCTGAGCAGGAGCAGTGTAATGTGGTCAACAACATGCACACAGCAATCCGGCTGCTGCATTTTGCACAAACTATAGTTCCTGAACTCTCTTTAAGGGCACCCCAAGCAAAGCAAAGCAAATTGCAGTAGTCTAAACCAGATACTTCCTGCCACCCCAGCAAGGACTGCAAACAAGGAAATCATTCTGTTATCTCCGCTCTTCTTTGTGGTGTACAATCACATATTTTCCTCTGGAGTTTTTCAGGAATAGCCCATACTTCACTTTCCCCAGGATTGTCTGCTGTTCTTGTGTGTGAGTGTGGCTAGGTCAGGCAGCGAAGATGCACAAGTTTACTTGAACATAAGCCCCACCGTATAAAGCAAACCAGATTTACTTCCTTATAAACATGGGGGACCTGGCCCATACCTCTCCTGAAGTGCCATGGTCTAGTTCAGGTTTTTTTAAACCAAGTGTTTTTTTTTTTAATCCAGTTTAAAACAAGCATGTCCTCGTGGTGCGGTTTCAGCTTCGAATTCATTTCAGCCTGAGAGTGGGCTTAGCATCTGGGCAAGAGCATCAGATAGTCGTATTTGTTTTGCGATGTGAAGAGTTCCATGCAGCAAAGTCCAGCAAACAGCAGTGGGGCGGGGGGGGGGAGGACACCATCCCCCCCCCCTTTGCTTTGCCCAGCAACAGCCTCCTTCAGCCTAATCAGGGAAATCTGCCAATGAGAGGCGTGTGTCTTTGCACCTTGCCTTAGAGCGCCTCTCAAGCAGCCAGTGAGCGGGCAGGAGAGGCAGATGGCAGGGCTGCGGTTGGCCAGGGAAGGTGTCTCCTCTGCTAATCTGGGCAAATAAGACCACAAAGTGAGGAGGGCAGAGAAGAGGAAACTTGTGCTCTGGCTTAAGCAGGGTTGTCCCACCCCACATGTTGACTTACGAGCAGCAGGACACACGGTGCATGCAACCTAAGCGCTATTTTTAATCAGGCTGCTTTGCCATTGCAAAACTGGCTTGGCGAGGCTTTCCCCGAGCAAGCGAGTCGGTGGTTGTTGTTGCCTCTTCAAGCTGCTCTTTGTGAATGGTCGTTGTGCTAAATCTTCTATCTGTGTGAAGCTGTCACAGCAAAGGGAAAAAAGAGAGAGAGACTCAACAGGTGGAGTCTTGTTCCAGAATTCATAATAATACTTTTATTAGGCTAACTGAATGATCACAGAAATGTGGAAGCTTTCGAGATCTCCAGATCTCTTTATCGGGCAAGGAATTATGAAAAGCCAGGGAGGAGGAGGAGGAGGAGCTGGCTCCAGGTCTGGAGGGCCCTTGGGCAAGACACCCTTAACCAGTCGCTCTTGCCATGGCCGTCACTTACTACCACCTGTCACCCAATGCTCTTGCTCCTTATCTGCTTTCTCATCACTGCGCCTACCCGGCAGCAGAGCAAGAAGTAGGTGAAGAAGCAGCCTGCACTGGTGAAGAGGAGGAGAAAGTTCAGGAGCCTCTTGCCACTGGGTCCCTGCTAGGGTGTGAGCCTGGCCATGTTTATCCTTGGCACCAGCCCTGCCAGCTTGGATGAGGAGGACTTGTGACCTGCATGTTCAGAGTTGCGATACACACAGCTTTCAGTGGGCAGAGCCTTGCATGCTCCTCTCCTCTCCTCTCCTCTCCTCTCCTCTCCTCTCCTCTCCTCTCCCTCCTCTCCCAGTCTTTTTTACTTTTCTCTTTGGGGAAATGCTTCTAGGTTTTAATTATTTATTCATTCATTTTTGTGCTACCAATTAACAGGCTCTTTTTAGCAATTCCATCTGTTCCTTCTTAACATACACACATGCACACACATATATATTCCTAGTAATAAATATCAGAGGGTTCTGCATGGAAGGCAATGTTTGGATGCCCCATCAAATGCCGTGTTTGAGGCAAGGTAATTGGGGATCAGAACTCAGCTGGAGGCACGGGCAATCCCGTTTGCATCGGACTTCGCACAATAACTGGGCACCGATCCCTGGCATTCTTGGGCTTTTTGCATTAACATTCATCACCCCCTCAGCCTTCTGTCGGCATCTAGATCCCACATACACATATTTATATACCGTATTTTTCGCTCTATAAGACGCGCCTGACCATAAGACGCACCTAGTTTTTAGAGGAGGAAAACAAGAAAAAAAAAATTCTGAATCAAATGGGCACATCATCACAGGCACATTCCCCATCACTTCCCCATGGGCTGCACATCTGACAGACTTACTGCGCACATATATTCGCTCTATAAGACGCACAGACATTTCCCCTTACTTTTGAGGGGGGGGGAGTGCGTCTTATAGAGCAAAAAATACGGTATCTGCCATTTCATGCACCAGATGACATGAGCCAACAATCCAACCCTTCCCAACTTGGTGCCTTCCAGATATTTTGGACTTCCATTCCCATCAGACCCAGACATCATGGCCGGTGGTCAGGAATGATGGGAGTTGTCATCCAGAACACTGGGAGGGCACCAGGCTGGGTAGGAAAGGCTGCTCTCATCTAGGTACATCTCTGCTACAATAGCCTTTAAGACAGCATTCCCGGGGCGGGCGGGGTGTGAATTCCACACTTACCTGCAAATATAGTGATCGGAGGGACCCTGAAGTGACAGCGACTTCATACTCTGGGAAGTCAGACTGGGAGGCCCAGTTGGAGGGGAAGGAGAGAGCACCTATCCCCCAGATGATCTATCCTCCTCTCGGGGGCTCACCAACCCACCCTTGATCCTATTCCCACAAAAAGCCAGAAGTTCAGGGAAGGGGGGTGACCAAGGGAGAGCCACTCCCGCAGGATTCATTAGCCTGGGAGAAAGACCTTGACTCCGGGCAGCCTAGAAGGGACAGCCGGAGTGGCAGGTGAGCCTTCTGAAGATGCGGCAGCAGAGGATGTGTATTCCAGGGCTGCTTTTCTTCAGGCAAAGGTCCAAACGCACACGCTACAATATCGGTACGTCTGCTGGAGCTGGGATCCTTGCTTTGGACCCTCAGAATTCTCAGTGCAGGCTGCTGTTGCTGAACGGGGTTCAGGGTGAGGCCCTGTATCAGCACCGGATCCTCCAAGCAGGCATGCAGATGGGCAAGCAGGTGCGGGAAACAACGATGCCTCGGGACACCAACTTGACTTCCCATAATGCTTCAGATCAAGGCTGTGCAAGTGTTCTGGGCATTGTGGGAAAGGGGAGATGGTTGCAATCTGGGCAGAGCGCTGATGTAGAAAAGGGGTCTTTTGTGGGCCTCCCCAAATCTGTGGGGGGGTCCCTCTTTTTCAGGCATTGGCAACTCCACTTCTATATATTTATTGTATGTGTATCTTTCCTTTGTTGTCCTTTCCAGGGAGGCAAGGCAGCTTACACAATCTTCCTACTCCTCTCCCTTTTATCTCTACAACAATCCCATGAGGTGGATTAGATGAGAGTCAGAGACTGGCCCGAATGAACTTCATGGCCAAGTGAGGACTAGAACCCTGATCGCCAAGTATTTTCAGTGCATCTTCCACTTTTCTTTTTAATATTGTAGGCTCTTCTTGATAGGATATTTTTTTGAAGGAGCCTGGAATAAACCACCCAGAGCAAAGGATACTAACAGAACTATTCCAAGCTGCAGAGTCTGAACCGTTCCAAATCCTAAAAAGAATATGCCAACAAAAATGGAAAACAACACAATGGTCTGGAAAGATTCAAGATAAATTCCAGTCCCCAAAAAGGATATGCAAGAATGCAGTAACAATAGGACTATCGCTCCAATTTCTCATGCAGGCAGAGAGATGCTCAAAGTGTTGCAACAAAGGATGTTACCCTATTTGGAATGAGAAATGCCCAACATTCAGACTGGCTTCAGAAAAGGAAGAGGCACTTGAGATCTGTATACGTTGGCTACTGAAGTGCATCAAAGAATTTCAGGAGGAGGTCTGGCTGCACTTTATGCACTACAACTGAGCCTTTGACTGTGTTGGTCAGGAAAAGCTATGAATGGTCATGCAAGAAAGGGGTGTGCCTCAGCATTGGGTGGTTCTGATGTGTAACTTGCATTGTGGAGAAGTTAAATGTAGAACAGCCTATGGAGAGCCGGATTGGTTTCCTATAGGCAAAGGCATCAGACAAGGGCATATTCATCTTTTTATCTGTTCAATCCACATGTAAGGAGAGCTTGATTAGGATCAGAGGAAGGAGGAGTGAAAATTGGTGGAGGACACATCAATAAGTTAAGATACGCAGATGATACCTTATTAGTGGCAGAAGGAAACATGAATTGCAACACGAATTGAAACAATTGATGAAAGTAAAAGTAGAAAAGCAGAACTCCCGCTGAACATTAAGAAAAATCCTAACTATAGAAGAATGACAGAACTTTACTGTCAACAAGGCATAAATTGAAATTGTGAAAGATTTTTCACAATTCTCACAATTTTTTTTCACAATTTTGTAGTTCCCAGCCACTGTGGGAACTATGGCCAAGCTCAGAGGGACCAGGGAAGTCTCTGGAGGGTGGCCGCTGAAGTTGGCTGCCCTGCAAGCCCTGGTTCCAGGACCGCTGAACCCAAGAGAAGCATGTGGGCTTCGTAGAGGCAGAATGCCTCTGAGCTAAAAGCAGAGCAAGTTATGGATGATGAACTCATTTCCATCACTATCCCATCCATGAGGAATAGCTCTGATGTAATCAAACTTATCCGCCTCCCCAGTTCAAAGTCTCTTCTTGGACAATAGGCCAAGATGGATTGTGCTTTGGATAAGCTATAAGAAAAATAATGATCTAGGCTTACTGGAACTCCAGGCTTAGGGAATCAACACAGCCTTTCATCTTTGCAATACAAACAGAATGAAAACAGGCTAGTGGAGAAATTTAAAGCAGCACATGGATTTTTCCACATGCAGTATCAAGAGCATCTCCACCGCCCGTTGCTGCTGATTCTCCCATCCGGCACCATCCCTGTTGGCATCCCGAATTGCTGAAGGAGCTCTGTTGAGGCAGTGTGTGTCATGTGGGCCATTGTGAAGCAAAGGCTCTCCTAAGGATGAGTAAAATGAGATGGCTTTGAGAGAGGATTCATCCCCAGGTTTAATTCAACCTCCAGAGGCTTGAATTGGGAAACGCACCAGTGTGGTGTGGCAGGCTATACTGGGGACCTGGGTTCCAGCCCCCATTTGTTCAAGAACTGTGCTGGGTGACTTTGGCCAGCCACTCCGAGCCTAATCCACCTCACCAGGTTGCTGTTATGAGAGTTGTTGTCCAACACATCTGGAGGACTCCAGATTGTCCTAATATCTGAATTGGTGCCCAAAAGCCCCTTTCCACATTCACTCTGCGTGCTATTCCACCTTGCGGGGAGGGGGGATTTATGTACTGCTGTTTCTTCATCCTGCGGTGGTCTAAAAGGAAGGACATGCCAGGTCTGCAGATGCAGCGCAGACCTGAGGAGCATGGATCCCAGAGTGGGCCTTCCCATCATCTGGGTAACAATTCACTGCCACCATCATGCTGCTCCCCTCCTCCCCCCCAGTTCCTCTCCTTGCCTCTTATGCCTTTCCGATTGCAAATCTCGGCTCGAGGGGGGAGGGGGGAGTGCCACATTATTGATTTCGGTAAGCTGCTCTGGGAACTTTTTGATTGAACAGCATGATTCATTGAAAGAATGCTAAAAATAAATAGCCTTTCCAACGACTGATTAAAAAGCCAAGAGGCTTTATGTTCTCTAAGAAGTACTAACCATCCTTGCTATGTAAGGACATTTGTCCTTCCTGTCCCATTACTGAGTGCACATCCTCCAAACCAGGGGATGGATGAAATTGTTCCGTTCCTCTCTGCATGGGAACATTGTGGAGAACTTCCAAGGGACGTCCGTCCCTGGATACCTTCATTTGCAGTCAGAAGGGGAAAAAAATCCCCGAAGCACCTCTGTATTTTCTGTTCTCCAAGTCCTGATAGTCTCCAAGGAGCAGGGCTATGCCATTTCTCAAGGATCCCGTGCAAACAAAGTGGCACTGATCAAAACAGTCAACATTTTGCATTTTCCCCGCAAAAGCAGAGCTCTAACCCTAGTGGTGGGCAACAGAGCCAGTGTGTGGACAATGACTGATAAAATATGGACTATAACCTCCGGTGATGATATGGTGCAGCTGAGACTGGCAGGCCTGTACAGATCTGCAAGCTTAATTTGGAGCTGGCATTGGAAACAACCATCCCAGCCACTGGACCCCAGGTCTAGGCTTAGAGGCCCTGCTGGATTTTGGACTGCTCACAAACAGGGAGGCACCTCTTATCATATCCAAAATGGTTTTTGCCACCAAGCAACCATTGTTCACTTCCCACTCAACATCTTAAAATAAGGAGATTGGCTGTAAAGACACTGTTTCAAGATAGAAAAATGGCTCCCAGGCAGAAACCTAATTTGGGTAGTGATATTTAAAGAAATACTGTGAAGGCCTCAAAGCCATATTATATAGAAAGCTTAGAACAGTAATTTTAATACTTTTCAGACCCGGAGCCTACTTTTAATCCAGACACACGTTTTGGGACACACGTTTTACTTCATTTTTGCTATTTAGTGAAAGTGCTGTTGTTATGACCTTTTGATCAGGCTGCAATTGAGTTGCAAGGTAATGACCCATGCTTTAGAAGACCTTGTCTTGTCATTACACATTTACACTTCTGCTGCCTTTAAAGTATATCCACAGCTTGCCCACCTGGAACCTTACCTGGACAGCTTGTACCATTTCTGAGCTTCACTCTCAGATCTCTCCAAAAGGACAACTTCTGAAGAGCTTCAGGAGTAACACGAGGATCTGGTGTGGCTTCAGTGTTGTCCTTTTGAATGGCTTTCCATTTTTCCAGCTCTGCCTTGAAGTGCAAGGGTGCCGTGTGACGCAGCTCAGCAGTGCCTGGGTCAAGGTGTTCATTGCTTCTCCTTGGCTTTTCCCCCCTAGGTTATGAAGTCCAACCCACTTCACAGAGTTCAGGTGGCCCTGGGTCATTCCCTGGTGGTTTTCCTGGTCCCGCTGGGTGCCACTTGGTTGAGCAGCCCTGGCAGATTTGGTGCTTTCAGCATTGAATGTGGGATTAATGCAAACCGTAGCGTTAGGCAAGCAGCTCATTTTCTTGACTTGGAGGGTTATTTACCCTTGGAAATTTCCTAGACCATGTTCATTACAGCAGGACAGGTTGGCTTGCAGATATGGCTGTTTAGTAGCTTATCAAGGCTGATATGACCATGCATTCACCCAATCCTCCCCTGGTGAGCCCCCCAATCGTTGCTGTTGTTTCAAGGCTGGCTGATGCAATCTGCCTGTCTCTGCAGATGGAGAAAACAGAGATAGAGCTACAAGCTGTGACAGGTAAAGGGGACTGTAGCTTAAATCAGTGAGCCTGGAGCATGCTGGGAGCTGTAGTTTTTCTTGGTCCAGAATGTGCTGGAGGTACCATGTGAACTCCTGTTCATGTTCTGCTCAGAAGGTGTAGCAAGACAGGCAACAGGGTAATTGTATTACATTGCTAATGAAATGTTATTGTGTGTACGCACCATGTTATGTACACACCAAAACTAAAGCAATAAAACAGTCTCATTTTTAGTCCCTATTTTAAGGAGTAACATACCTATATGTAGCACAATAAACTGAACTTGTAATATAGGTACCAAAGATCCTTTAAAAATCTTTCCTTTTTCAGCCCTGTCTTGTTTCAAATTGCCTTCTATAGAAAATCCATGTACATCATTAAGGTTTTTATCTTCTGTATAGGATGATAATGGAGAAAGAGAAGGTTGTCTCAACAGTGCAATTTGGTGCATATGTAAACAACTAATCTTCCATCTTCCAGCAATCCTCAGCCAGCCAAGCTGGTTGGAATTGCACTAGACTGTTTTTCTGTCTAAACATACATAGGATTACACCTTAAAAGGACCACCACAAACAGTAACTGGTAATGAATGGATGGGGAAGAGAGAGCAAGCAGAGGGGGTTTCTTTTTTAAGTACACTGAGAAGAGAGAGAATAGGTAGTTACCTGATTGTTCAATTTTTTGTCTGAAAAAGCAAATTGGGAAACAATGCTCTACACTTAGGAAATCTATCCAGCAGCTAAAAACATTCAGAACAAACCTGCCCCTGTTGATTCAGAAATAAGGCCCAACCTGTTTCATAGAACTTCCTCCTACGTGAGCACCTGCAGGACTGCAGCCACAGACAATGACACAGTGGCTGGAGGGAACAATATTTCTGATTGCAGACTTCAGGCCTGTGAGATCTCTTCAGCTGTTTGCTGAAGCACTGAGGTCTGCCAGGCAAGTGCAAAATTGTAGGCCAAGCACACAATGCTTGTCTGTCTGGACCGCACTGCCCACGGGTGTCAGTCACCTAAACCTTTGGTACCTTCAGCCAATAACCTTCACAGCATAGCAGAGCGAGCAGCTGCTTATTCACTGCCTCTATAACCCCTCAACCCCCTCCTGGTTCTTTCCTTTTACCCAGAGATCAGGAACTTTTCTAATGCTTCTGCACCACACAGAGAAGATGTGGAGGGCCACCATCCATCCTCTTTAATGGATGACTGATATTTGAAAGGCTGCTAGAGGATGGCTTTCTGTCTGAAGGTGTCCTGTTTCTGAAGGGTCATCCAACTCCACTTTAAAGAACCATCTGGAACTGTGGCCCATCCCGAAGTAGCACCTGAAGAGCATACTAGACAAGCAGAGAAACAGGTCAGCTAGTCAACCTGCCACCGTGAAGGCTTTTTTTCAGCCGTCTAGATAAAGTGCCAGGGAAAAGAAAGGGAGTTGAGGCATTGGGGCATCCGTAAGAATCCACATCAGGTCTCAGCCCCGGGATCTTCCCCTCCCACCCTGCCCATCCTGCTTTCCTCCTCTGACACCCAGTCGCAACCCCATGCAGTGCAAGGCGGCAGCCAGCACAGCTCTTGGCTGCAGGGAGAGCGTGGCAGGGAGCACAACTTTCGGAGGCCCAGTGCTGAGATCACAGAATTTTGACACCAAGACCCCAAATAATCCAGTGACCTCTGCAGTGCTGTCAGGACAACCGTCTTAGACAACGGTCAACATGCGCCAGCTTATCTTGGTGTTTTCGAACATTCAGAGGAAGCTTGTCTAGTGTTGTCAACACTCCCATTTCAGACTCTTGCTTCAACATACGGCCATCGTTTTTGTCTGTATTATCAAACTGTTATAAGGGTTATTTAGATAATGTACACAGATCACTCTGGACTATGCAATGCAATATAAATGCTGTTATTTATGGGCAGCTGTGATAAAAACATGGCTGAGGAGCATATTCTGTGTCTTGAATCGCTGTTCAATCCATAAGCAGGTCCGCTGAGAATATAGACCATGGCATGTCAGGCAACAAAACCTGGGGAGGGAGAGGGCCGGGGATGCAACACATTTCTTGTAATGCAGAGTTTGGCCCTGATGAAATGGGAAGCAGAGACGTTCCAAAGCAGGAGGAGTCAGGGACAGTCCCAGTTTCATCTTAGTCATTATATTGCATTTATGCCCCAACTTTTCTCCCTCCGGCAAGGAACCCAAAGCAGCTTACAAGATTCTCCTCCTCTCCATTTTAGCCGCCCAACCACAACCCTGCACGCCTCTGCTGGCACAAAGTCACCACTAGGCTTCACGGCTGAGGGGGCTAGAACTCAGACCTCCCGAGTCCCAGTCCAGCACACTCGGCCACTAGACCACATCCAATATTTTCTCACGAGGAAGAAAACTGCCGAGAGCAAGCTTCTGATTTCTGATCTTTGCACGCCATTCTGGGAGCCTTTTGGGAGAAAAAATCAGAGATGCTGAATCTTTTTCAGACTGACGGCCAAATTCCATTTCAGAGAAGCTCTCAGGGGCCACATTACAGCGGTGGGTGAAGCCAAAAACCAAAACGAAATAAAACAAAGTACCAGCATATGATAGCTCAAAGCTCTTAACAATCATGAGCTGAGCCTTTCAACCTTTATGAACAGGAAAGAACTGCAGAAAAGCCAGGAACCCAAGTAAAGGCGATTGGTGGTCAGACTCGAGGGGTTCTGGGGAATGCAGCAGGACTGCACTGGGCCCTTTACCTGAGTTTTAGAACCCCTGCTTTAGATAGATAGGGCCAAATGCCAAGGGAGCAGATCCCACTGATAAACAAGTAATGATATTTATGGTGATGGAGTTAAGATTGAAGCAGGCATATCAAACAAAGAGACCCCCTTACAGAAAATACTGTTTAATTCTCTACGTACATCAAATTTCACAATAGCACCAAAAGCTCTTTGTGCTTCACGCAGATGGCCTGTGGCTGCATCAGGCCTGAGTCAAGGGAAAAATGGATTCTCTTTGCTGACTCAACCAAGAAAGGCATATAGACAAGATATCAAAACGTGAAACCACTGAAAGATTCCCCCCTCCCAAAACCACATTTTTATTTTACATTTCTTTTTGTACAAATCAACGCATCTCTTCAAAATTGCTAATGTTACAAACGTAGAAAGAAAAAGTATCACTATAAATCACCCACTTTAATGCATGATCAAATTGCCACAATTAAGAAAAAAATGCTATTTACAGAAAAATCCTTCTCCTTGACTTAATTATTATTATTTTTTTTTGTGGACTGAGGAAGCTAAAAACCATTCCCAATTAAATTTCTGTGAATTAGTTGCTCCTAAAAATGTTTTAAGTATAAAACTAGGTTTCTGCTGTTATACTCCTTCCAGTGCAATGGATTCTTAAGAAGGCTAAAGTTTGTCTGTTTAAAAATAAAAAATAAATAACCCACAGCAATGTATTCCTTTCAATGTTCTTTCTTGTAGGCTTGTAGGTCTTCAAAGTGCTAGTGAGGAAAATTATCCTTAATAATGTGTGTATTATTAAAATATGCATTAAAACTCAGCTGCAGCAAATGTCCCTTTTACGGTGGTGAATCTTGCACCTCAGCTTCCTGTGTAAGATACATCTGCACAGTGGGGGGTTTCTCCTCAGCCCCTCCTTTCAGAGCTCAAGGGAGTGGCCACCAAGGACCTACTCCCAGGCCTTCAGCTGGTGCTGAGTCTTTGCTATTTCCCAAGAGATGCCTTCAGGGCAGGGACTGAGCAATCAGAGTTCATCGCCTCTCACCACTAATTAGGACAGGGGTTAGAGCCTTTGCTGACTTTATGGGGCACTCCAGGCAGTCTCCTTTTCCTGGGAATCCCCCATCATTTCAGGGAAACGACCACCCTTCTTTCCCAGCTAACATAGAATGCCTTTGCAGTATTGCCAAGCTAACCAAAAATACGATACCCATGCTCTGCCCAGCCCCCTAGAAACTCTGCATAGCTGTGTCTGGCTACTACTGAATTACCCCCGTATTCCTTGTCAATGTCCTCACCCTACCGCTGCATCTCAGTGGAAAACAACCTTCTCTCCAGCAACGGCACTCCCCAGGCAGAATGAAAGAACAGAAAATCTTGGTATGTTGAATCCCCCCCACATCCCATTCTCAAAACAATAAAAAGCAATGCCATATAAGTTAGCACAATACAAACACCAGATAAGTAAAAACCTAATTAGTGAAACCTCTTCCCTCCAAATTAATGTCTCCCGTTATTTTACCAAGAGACCTTTAAACCTCTAGATTTCTGACAGGCAATTGATGATTTAAATCCTGCTGCCAGTTCTGCAAACTAAAATATTTAAGAAATGGTCTCGAGGTGTTCTGAATACCAACGCAACATGTAAGCATCCTCTAAAGAAGCAGTATTTCCCTTTAAAAAGCTAGATGAAATTTGGCTCCCATCACCATATGCCTACTTAGAGAGAAAGCAACAGAGGTCTGTGGAGACTGATTCTACTCCCTTTCTCCTCACCATCTCAACTGGCAGTGATAATAGAGATGAATGAGAAAAAAACCGCTCTACATCAAAAGTGTTTTGATCATGGGCTCAGAACGATGGGGGTAGTAAAAGGCAGGCCCCCCAGCCATTCTTATTGTGTTATGACAGGAGAATTAAAACCCGACACTCAAGCATGCTATTGAATGGTCACACACAGAGGCTTCCATAGCAATAACAATCAAAGTGAGGTTCTGGAAAGGAACCAAGGGGTTTGCAGCTGAAAGAATCCTTAGTGTGGGAAGAGTTCCCACTGTGTTTACGGGGAAGTTATAGCTCCTAACTTCTCGGGTTTTTTGCCCTTGGATAAAGCTGCAGCTTGTTTCAGGAGCTCTCTGTTCTTGGCCTGTTGGAGGCAAGAAATAGACGAGAAAAATGAGCATCACATCTGCTGGACCGTAGTTATCCAGAGTAGCCTGGTAGCAACTACACAGAATCCTGGTTTGCAAAAGAAACATAAACAAGAAAGGCAGGGGACACAAGCAAAGCCATATAACAGATTCCGCACTGAGAAACACTTGGTTCTGTGGCCTGCATATATTATGCAAATTAATTCATCCTGCAATTTTTTTATTCTGCATATTTTATTCCTGTTTTGCTGGTGCACACTGGGAAAGCATGGAAGTCCTGCTCCTGACTGTTGCACATCTTACCTGGACGCCCTCCTGCCTCCTGAGATTTCCAAAAGACATTCATTGCCCACATGCTTTGAAGCTTGCTTTTGCAGCCAATCAATGAAATGGAAGTTATCAGGAAGCTGAGTTCTATGCATGGCAAGACATGCTGCAGGCTTTCTGCCCTCCACAGAAGAATGGCACACACAGCCATAGACATACCCAAAGGATTGCATGCAGTTGTGCGGGTTTGTCAGCAGGCGGAAACTGCTAGTGTAACGGGGTTCTCTCTCTCCCTTGCACCTTTCCACACATGCCCCAAATTTGCAGGGTTGGAGGACCCTCAGAAACAGAGCTGGGGCATGCTCAGGAGACTGCAAGGGGAAGCCCCACCACGCAGAGGATTTCCCATCCAATATAATGCAACTAGCACAGCACATGCTCGACCTACAAAAGGTCTACTTAGTTTGAAATGCTGAGGACCAATGTTGTTTCTTATTTCATTTCTATACTGCCCAGTAGCCAATGCTCTCTGGAAGGTTCACAGCAATTCATAACATTACAAAACCCAAATGCAGATAATAATATAATGCAAACAATTTCAGTACACAAAATTCAAAATATTTTAAACACCAAATCATGATTTCAGTAAAAACACAGACATGATAAAAACACAGCTGACAGGAGTGGCTCCATTAAACAGCCCACCCAGTGCCCAAAAGAACGATCTTTTGGGGGGATCATTCCACCATTTGGGGGCAACCACTAAGAACGTCCTCTCCCTTGGCACCCACCTCCAAGCCTCCCTTGGAGGTGGCACTCTGAGGAAGACCTTGTTGTGTCTGGGTTGATTCAGGCTGGGAAGCTGTTCTATGAGGTCGACAAGACAGCTTTCTATGCTTTTAAGTCTGGTGTTACAGCTCCGTCAGAGAGCGATCTATAAGAGGTTTCAGAAATATGTGAACGCCCTGCTATCTACTACTCTCTTGTGGGGTTCACAGAAAAGTTCAAAGCAGGGTGACTGTTTTGTGAGCTGAATCGAACAGGTGAGTTAAATGGAACTTACATGTGCAAAGGGCTGCAACCTGAAGACTCATCTGCAGAGAAGATTGTGCCTGGCCAGGAGACCAGCACGGGCTGAATGGGAATGGTGTGTGTGTGTGTGTGTGTGTGTGTGTGTGTTGGCATAAGGTTTGAAGACAGGAGGTACACTGAAAAAGGCATTAGAAAAAGTGCTGAGAGCCAGCTGTGTTGTAACTGGAGGAAAGCAGCTTGCTGGAACCTGCAGTGAAGATAAGGCTGTACCAAAAACACAAACAGCAAATTTCACGATTCAGTCACTGCAGGCCTGGGCTGGATTTGTACCCAGCGAATGGCATGTTGTAATTAAATATGTAAAAATAGCAGCCATCAGGAGTCACTGCAGACAATACTGGACTAGATAGACCGCAGGCCCAACTTGGTATAAGGCAGATTGTTCTGATCCTGAGACCAACTGTCTGATTTAGTAGAAGGCAGCTTCCTATCAGAGGGATAATCATAGAATTGTAGCGTTGGAAGAAGCCAAGGTGACCATCGGGTCCAACCCTTTGCTGCTGCAGGACGCCAGTTTACACCATCCCACTCAGATGGTTGTCCAGTTGCGTCTTGAATGTCTTCAGTGTGGAGAGCCCACCCCCTCTCCAGGTAGCCGGTTCCACTGTCCTATCACTCTGAGAGTGAGGAAGCTTAGCCTGAATCTGGATAGTCACAACTTCAGTTGATTATTTCCTGTCCTACACTCTGGTATCAGCAAGAAGAGATCTTGACCTTCCTCTCTGTGACATCCGTTGACGTACTTATAGCGTGATAGCATGTCCCCCTCTCAGTTTTCTCAAGGCTGGACATGCCCAGTTCTCTCAGTCTCTCCTCACAGGGAGTTTTTCCAAACCCTGGATCTTTTTTGTTGCCCTCCTCTGGACCGCTTCTCATTTTTCTGCATTTTCTTAAATCTTGGGGCCCAGAACTGGACAGTCTTCCAGATGACATCTGACTGGTTAAGAGCATAGGGGAACTATTATTTCGCATAATTTGGAAGTAATACTTCTATTAATGCATCCCAAAACAGCATTTGCCCTGTTTGCGGTTGCAGCACATTGTTTGATCATATTAGCCTGTTGTCCACAGTAACACTCTGGTCTTTTTCCTTTTCAGTTCTGTTGAGATGAATCTGCCTAACAATTTTTCTATCTAGTCCACTTTTTGCTAATTTGCTTATCAGAAAGTTGTGGGGCACTATGTCAAAACTTTGCTAAAGTCAAGATAGATTATGTCCACAGTGTTCCTTCTGTCCATCTGGGAGGTTACCCAATCAAAAAATTAGTCTGACAGGATTTATTTCTGATAAATCCATGCTGGCTTTTATTAATCACTCCATTTTCTTTGAGATGCTTACAGACTGGTTCTTCAAACATTTGCTCCAGAATTTTTCCAGGGATTGATGTCAGACTAACTGGTCTGTAGTTTCCAGGTTCATTCTCCCCCCCCCACACCCCTTTTTGAAGATGGGGACAATGTTGGCCCTTCTCCAGTCATCTGGCACTTCTCCTGTTTTCCAGTATTTATTGAAGATAATAGACAGCGGTTCTTAGAGTTCCTCTGCTACCTCTTTTAAGACTCTGGGATGGAGTTCATCAGGCCCTGGAGATTTGACTGTGTTTATTCCATCCAGATATTCCTTAGCCCTTTGAGATAATATTACTATGTACCACAGTACAAATGCTTATTGAACTGGCCCAATACACGCAGTGTTCAGTCACCCTTGCGAATAACTCATTGACAGATTTAGTTAAATAAAATTACCTGCAGTTGTTCTGTAACTTCCTTGTGAGTCTTTTCCATTTGGTTCATTTTAACCCTCATCTGGGATTCTTGGTACTGTAGATCAGCTTTCAGTTCAGTTATCTGCAAAACGGAGGAAAATACAGCAGTTTACATTCAATTGCACTGAATGTATGTCACACAATGGGATACATCCTTTTAGAAATCCAGTCTCTTAGCTTTCACAGCAACTGGTTGGGAAAGGCTGATCTAGCTTGACAAAGAGTTCTGGACAACTCAAAAGCCTTTTGTTTTCTTGGCCTTGTTGCTGAAGCATGAGATCGATATTTAAGAACCAGTGAACAAACAATACTGGTACCAAGATAGGGTGAAATAGCAGTATGGTGGTAAGGTAGGAAACAAAGAGGGAAAGACAAAGTGCAATAACGAAGAAAACTAAAAGATGAGGTAAAATGATAAAGGGAGTAAGAATGAGAGAAGCAAAGGTCTTAAAAAGGCCTCCGCCAGGGGCAAAACGAATGAGTGCGCTGGATGTATTTTACCCTTTAAAAAGATGTTTCCAGGGGTCCACTGGACAGTGAGCATTCTTCTCCTTCTGGTGAGCATGACGCCGTGTACAACAGAAATACTCCTCACTGCCTCACATTTCAACACGTGAAGTTGAGCACATGGGCTCATTCCCACTGGTTTCCCATTGGTTTCAGAGATGCCATAAACTGTGTACAATGTCTGAGACAAGACCCTGGTCCACCCTTTTGGTCACCCGCAAAACATTGCCTGACAATTTCAATACAGGGATGCCTGTTAAACATCTCTGGAACAGACGGGTCCATTGTCTCAAAGGAAGCATTACCTTCTTCTCTTTCTCCAGTATCATCTGATCCTTCTGGTGCAACATTTTCTTGAGAGTAGCCACTTCCTCCTTCAGTTGGGCAATGATGACAAAGTGGTCAGTGCCAGGAGAGTCCAAGGCAAGGTCTGGAGAAAAACTACAAGACAAAAAGAGGGGCTGCTTCATACATCACTGGGTTCCAATTCACAAGGGATGTAAGCCATAAACATGAGAGGTCAGTCCCACAGGCTAACGGGCCTGCAGAGCAGCCTGTGGTCAGCCACCATTAATGCATTCATTCAGATGCATTTCCTTTAGAAGATTTTTAAATCTCCCTTTATCCCGTGATCTTAAGGCAGCCACACCACCTAAATAGTGCACGCTACATACATGACACATACTGAAACACACACCATATTAAATTGTTGCTTGACACATTCCTTCCCTTTATATAGCAACCATTTCATTGAATAATTTTACTCCTTCCTTGACTATCGCCCTTACAAAACTCTGCCCAATCCTAAATCTATGTGCATTCCTGCAACAAAAATTCACACTTAGTGATGAGAACAGCTGCTCAGACTTTGACAATGCTGCCCTACACACTTATGTAAACATAAGTATTATTGAACACAATAAAAACTTAATATGAAGTAAAATGGTATAGATCATGCTATGTGCATTTAAAATGTTTTGAGAGTGAAAATGCATTTCATTCTTTAGCAAAAACAAATACTCAACTCCTCTAAACATCTCATCTATCTCAGCTAAATAGAGTATTTATCAAGTATTTACATCTAAAGATTTCGAAATGGTAACACACAAAAGTAAATAGCAATATATGGAATATTTCTTATCTGTATGTAGTATAGTCGCTCTGCTATACTACAAAGGAACAGCTTGCATGAACAGATGGGTCTTCAACACCCACCAAAAAAATGAAATGTTGGTGCATGTCCATCATCAGATGAAAAATATTCCACATAGTTGGTGCCGCTACCCTAAATGCCCTGCTCCAAATGGCTCCAGAACATACCTCAGAAGCATCGCCAGATGACCTGAAGGACTGAATGGCTTCACGGGGAGAAGGCAGTCTCCGATAACCAGGGCTCAAGTTGTTTAAAGCTTTACATGCCAACCAAGCCACAGATCTGGCCTAGAGTGTGGCTCCTTCTGCAAAGAGCCAGCATGCTGCCCATAGCTGGTCCTGCTCAGCAACCTGGAGGAAGCATCCTCACTAGCTGCAACCAGGAACACGAACAGGGACGCCCATCGGGTGGCCTGCAGACCACAAAATACCTTTGTATGTCCTTACTGGGCTTCAGTCAAGATGCAGCACATTTTGAGTGCTGTTTTATTAGTGAAGTGGAACAATAGTAGATTTCCATGAGTATTTGGAGCAGCACTCCTTCCACTTGAAGAAACATACCAGCTGCATCCAGAACAAGCTGCATAGTGAATGTTCCCAGTGAGGATGTGATCCATGTGTCAGAACACATGGACCCATGTGTATGGGTTGCAAGATCCCAACAAGACAGTGGCTTGTTCTGAACGTGCCAATCGTACATGTGGCATGTTGTATCGGGCTGATGGAACCCGGCACATGCCCCTGTTTTAAACAAGCTTATTTCAAAAAGTGGCATTTGCTGGGTGCCATTAGGTTAATTACCTGCCCAGGTATAGCTTGATGTTTTCTCTGAACACAGGAAGTGTGGTCCGTTTGAGGGGGAAACAACTCTGAAATAACCCAGAGTTATAATAAATAACCCATGTTTGGATTGACAACCAATGTAATGCAGTGGTTAAGTGTGCAAGAGTGAGACTCAGGCGATCTGGGTTCTAGTCGCCCCTTGATCATGGAGCCAACTGGATGACTTCGGGCCAGTCACAGACTCTCAGCCCAACCTACCTCACAGGGTTGTTGTTGTTGTTGTGGGGATTGAGAGCAGGAGGAAAATAATGTAAGCTGCTTTGAGTTGACCATAAGGAAAAAAAGCAGGATATAAATCTAATAAATAAATCTCATAAATAGATCATCTAATCTATAAATAAATCTAATAGATAAATAAATAAACAAACCCTAAAGAGGTCACAGATATTTTAATGATTGTTTCCCCCAAGCAAGTCATGCCACCCAGGATCAAGCACCAGGGCAGGCATGCCCAGGTGGGCAACCAATGGCTCTCTCTGATCCTGCAAACAGGGTCACTCTCTCATACACACTTTGGAAGCAAAGATAGTTGCCATCCTTGGTGCGGATCTATCGGGAGACTGCAGAAGGAAGCCAAGACAGCGGGCTGGTTTGTACAGTGACCTGGCAGGCAACAAAGCACACAGGCTTTCTGGCCACACGGTACCAGCCAGCAGATCCCGACCAATCTGCTGCATCACCCTTGCCAGCACAGTTTGCTGTGTCACCCAAACCTGGTGGGCTGCCACCACAGTTCAACCCCAATACCCAGCACCCTGAAGCAGCCTTTGTTTGGATTAAGAGCAAGTTGGTCATACTTGTTCCCACTGAAGAGTGATATGGGAAAAAACAGTCATCGATAACTTCAGTCCCGTTAATTTCAGAACTATGTGCGACTAAATAGGCCTAGATTCAGTTAAGAAGAGCCAAGAGAGGACCCCTCTATTTATGCAAAAGTTTTTCTTGGAGAAAGCTGTGTTTCAACTCTGATTACAGCATGCTTACTTCTGAAGAGTAAGCTGGGATAGAATGGAAAAAGTAGTAATATGAGAAACAGGGAAATCCCACATTTTCAGAAACTATGCAAGTTTATCTACTTGGCGGTTTTTTGCCCAAGTATCAATTCTGAGCAAGTTTAGCCCCTTCTGGGTTAGAGGCCATACCTGCGATCACACACGATTTGGGCTGTATGAAGGCACAGGGAGGCCATTCCCCCAGTGACCAAGCTGCCTGCCTGCGATTTCTCACATACAGCCCCGCCAACCTGAGTGCTTCCCCCAAGCTACTACAGACATAAGTGAAGCTGAAACTGCTCTTGAGCAATGGAATCTGGCCGAACAGGCCAAGGATCACTTCCCATCTACTAATGTAATCTTGCTCATTGCCAGATAATGTTCAGCCCAGAGTTTCCAGAGACACAGACCAGGCGATCCCTTGGGAGGGGACGGACTTCCCTGGACATTTCCTTCCCTTCCCTCTGCTGCAGTCTCTTGCCTGGAGCAGGTTGCCTAATCCTGCTGTGGGTTTCCACTCCCCTATGGCTGTGCAATCGTGACCGCTCCCCAGCTTGTGGAGAAAGGCAGTGCTGAAGGCAGTCCGTTAGCAATATTTACATTTTGGAGCAGGCAGCAAAACCAAGAGGGACCTGTAACAAAATATTGCAGGCTAGAGTCCTCCTGTGCAGGGTTTCTGTCCCTCTGTTTCATTCCCCCCCCCCACTTTGTCCCCCACCAACAATCAGTAAGCAATCCAGGACTGCCACTTCCCCCTCCCTGTTGTAGAATGATGGCACTTCTGCAAACCTTGGGACTTTTGCAGCCATCTCCCCTCGAGGATGGATTGTGATGCCGAAAGACTGGAAGAAACAAGGATATTGAGCTCCTGGTCACCACCACTGGTTTGGTAGGTCTGCTGTAAATAGCCACTAGGGCTCTAGTCCTCAGTAAGGAGATTCGCCCGAGTCTGGGCTGCCACAGTTCATGCTGCAGGGGAGCAGGTGCTGCATGACTGAATGTCCCTTTGTACAAGACAGTTCCCTGTGCAGAGAAAACTAGGATGTCAAGGAGAAGGCTAAGCTACACAACCAAGATGTTTTTGTTAGATTCTTTCCACACAGGCTTTTTGCAAGGGGGCAGCATACAAATGTGTAAAATAAAATAAAATAAAATAAAATAAATTGGATGCTGTCTGTACAGAGTAGCATTCAGTCACAAAGTGTGATATACCAGACATACGCTAATCACCACAATGAGAATTACAGTACATGGCTGAACGATTTTATGACAGTCGCCAACTGTTAATTCATCTGTCTGCAGCACTGAATTTTCAGCTTGTGCGCACTCCCTTGCAAGGGAATAAAGCTACACAGCATCTGCCATGCATACAAAGTGAAGGATCTTTGCTGACTATTCTGTTTCTATCAAGTCCTGGATAACATCAAAACTTTCCTTCGGGCAGGTTCTGCTAGGTTTCTTGCTGTATATGCCAGCCAGCTTATGGGCCGATTATTTCTGTAGCACAGCTCTGCAGACCCAAATCAAAGACAGTTCTGGTCAGCTTACTCCAGAATCAACGTTCTTACAGAACACATGGACCTGGACTGTCTTTGTGCTGGTTTGTGGCTGCCCCCCAGTGGCACTGAGCAGAAATTACAAGACGGTGCTATTCAGAGGACATCAATTCTAGAGAGCCCTTCTGCAATTGCGTGCACATTTACGTGCATGTTCCAGTCCAGTAAAATTAGATGGTGCACAACATACATGCTGGTGGAGCAGAAGAATGTAATAGTGCAATAGCCATAAAATGAGATGGACACAAAGTGGGCTGCATCAACGTTGCTTGTGGAAGTGGGTTTCTCTGCCTCCTCCTTCCCACAGCAGCCCCTCCGCCCCCCTGAAAATGCTAGGCAGATCAACAGAGCCTGCTGAATGGAGGGGACCACGCTGCAGCAAGGAAGGAGGTGCCCAGAAACTGGGCAGAGGCCTTTCCTCTCAAAGGAGGCCGATCCTGGAGCCTGGCCGTATTCAGCAGGAAAAACAAAGTGAAACACACTCGTGGGAATGAGATATTATTCTTCCTGCTTTAAGGACTCTCCCCCACCCCACTTTTTCTTCCTAGACCTTGATACAGAACTAGTGAGGCAGCATCACATCTCCAAATGACAATGGGAAGGAAGATCTTGCTGGATGTGTGTTGTGAGGGGAGTCATTTACAAGGCAAAAGACTCTCAGACCTGCTTTCTACTTTTCAAGGAACTGGGGGCTGCAAAGAAATAGAGGAAGACTCACACAGAACGGTGGCACAGTATATACAATAAAATCTATAACCAGTTAATAAATGGCACAGCTGTTGGATGAAGAGACTAGAGAAGATGAGAGGTACTGCTCAGAAAGCGAGAGAGCAAGCAAGTAGTCCTGTGGATGCTGAGGGAAAGGAGCATCGGTACTACAGAAAAGCTTTCTTTCTTTGAACTTTGGTTCAGAAAACCCAGTTCTCTCTCCAGCATCTCCAGTTAGAAGAGCTGGTGATGCAATAGCCCCCTGCCTGCAACTCTGGAGACCTGCTGCCAGTCAAAGCAGCAATACTGGGCTAGATGGATCACCAGCCTGACCTGGCAGAACAGACACCTATATTCTAAAACCTTTCAAGGATATGCAGTGGCTGTACACGTCCTTTCTTTAAATCTAGGCTTGCATTCATCTGTAGAGGTGTTAGAATGCAACTTCCATTGCTGGATTGCAGCTCCCATGAGGCTCGTTCATGGAAGAGAAGGCTATCAAAGACTAGCAGTCCTGCCTCCAGTATCTGAGGTAGTATAGCAACAACGACTAGCTACACAAGTTGTTGGGAAACATGGGCAGGATCAAGCCCTGCTGGTGGGTTCCCCATGGGCAGCTGTTAGCCACACTGTGAACAAAATGTTGGCTGGGATGGATTCTAGGTCTGAGCCAGGAGGGTTATGCCCTTCTCTGGAGGGCACCAGGTTGAAAGAGGCTGATGGAGAACAGAGTGAAGGCAAGTGGGAGAAACTGCTGAGCCCTGGTTTCATTTCACATTGTAGAGTGTGGAGCAAAAGCTTATGCTACCCTGAACCCTGTGCCAAGATGCTTTGCAACCCAGTTGGATAAATCTGTAATCCAGAGCCTGGCCAAGGGGAAAGAGAAATGCTGCTGTCCACACCTCTTGTCCTCACAACACTGTGTTTGGCTGGGGCCGACCTGGCCTTGAGCCTCCAGCTGAACACTGGGGGTCGCACTACGACCGGTCGAGCTCTCGGCTCTGAGCTGGTACTGGCTGCCACACAGTGTTCTGACCTGTTAGGCAAAGAGCAGCCTGGGGTGAGCCTGAGCTGGTAAAGGAACATGGGGGTGGGAAGGAAACTCCAGGCTTTCTCTGCCACAGTCCCAGCAAAGCATCCTCTCCAACCACTAGCCTGGTTTGTAAGGGATGGAGGCGTCACAAGGCACAAATACCAGCTCTGGGGAGGATGTTGGCTAGGGCTGTGGGAGAGGAACAGAAACAACTTCTCCCCAAAGGTTGAGGCTGTTCAAGCTTCCTCACAGCTGCTCTTCACATAGCAAGTAAAGTGTGCACTAATTGTTCGTTTGGCCCTATCTATCGGAGAAAGCTTTTCAAGTGGTCAGACTGAATGCATTCCCAAGTAATCCTTCCAAAAGTCCCATGCAGTAGCCGTGTGTTTATAAACATTGACTGTGTGTGGGAGGGGGCGGCTGAGGAAACAGCTGCTCTTTACAACTGGTGAATTCACACTGAGGGATTCACATTGCTGCACCAGCAAGCCCTATTTAAGAATCATTTAAGAATCAAGATGTCCCAAAAGCTCGTGCACTGCATTGGATACTTGACAGGCTCACGCTCGGTGACTGGGAGCATGTCTGGCCACATGACAGCTTTGTCAAGGTGGCTTATGTTTTCCTATAAGCCATCCTAACCACGCACGGCTTGTAACTGGGATCGTCCCTTACTATGGATTCTCGTGCCGTCTAAACCTGGATGAAATGATCCATCATGAGTTAACCCCTTGTACAAGCAAGACACTTGGCAAGATTGGGGAAAAAACCTCTTGCCAAGCAACTAGTGGACAACTCCAATTGTCACCTGTCCAGAAGTGCCCAAATGACACTGAGGGGCAGCTGGCAGACACTCCCCTAACCGCCTTTCCACCAAGAGCCCTTTTGGACTCACTGTGGCTTTTTTGTCACTTTAACCTCCCCGCTCTCCAAGGCCACGGAACCCAGCTATCACCGTCTGACATCTGCAAGAGGTCCTTTCAAGGTGCCTCGAGGAATAGCTTGAGTCGGCCTGCCCATGCTTGCCAACTATTTAACAGTTTTTTGCCTTCTGAACTTTTGCAAATAAATCAAAATTGATTGATTTTTCTTGCAATGCTTGTACAACTGCAGACAAGTTACACAGGAACCCCAAGTGGCAAATGGGCAGAGGAGCTGCCTGCCAGCAAAATCCAGCAGGTGCCCACCCTGTCCAGTGCACCCCTGGGGTGTAGGTAAACTCCTGTTGGCAAGCATTTCACAGCTGGGAAAATCCAACTTGCCAAATATTTCCAACACCCCTATCAGAATTGCTAGTAAAATGTCTTTTGGGCCAGGACAATACATGGGTATACGCACACTATATAACTGCACACCATCCTGTGCTAAAAGATATTTTAACCCTTTAGAAATCCCATCTGGTTAACAGAGGATTCCAGCTTGACAGATCAGTAGATCTGCGTGCATCTCAGAGGGACTCGCAAAACGGAGGGGACACTGGAGGCACATGATCCCACCTGCAAAATACTGAGGAGACTGGTGAGAAGGGGTAAACAAGGACCCGCTTCACAAACACAAACCGCTCCAGGCTTTGCAAGCCTTTGACAAATCAACCTGTAAGAGCTGTCAAATGCTTGCAAGGGGATGGATTTGCTCACCTGCACTGCTGCAGGGGCAAGTAACAGGGAGGGCAGCTGCTGGGCCTGGCCAGAAACCACCCTCCTTACCTACACCAGCTTGCCCAGTGGTGCTTTTGCATAACTGCATTCACCCACAATAATGCAAGGGAGAAAAGATTTATATATATATATATAGTGGTTTTTGTAAATACTTGTGAAAGTTCGGGACCTGTTTTATTTTTTAAGTTGGCAACCACAGGTGACCCTTCCTAGGTACCGCTGGAGCACCTTGGAGAGAACTGCTCTTTGCTGTGAAAAGTGGCATTGTGAAATCTGGCTTGAGAGCTGGCTTTTGTGGTCTGAGGAAAAAGAAATGAGGAAAAAGCTCTGGCGAGCCTGGAAAAGCAAGTGGCAGTGGCTGGCAGCGGGAAGGCAAGGTCCATCTGCCCAAAGGGTCTGCACAGAATATGGCTTATCATGCCACGTGAGCCGACTCATTCTCACTATCTCAGCTATACACAAACAGAAAGGAGCCCTCGTACAGACACAATAACTCCCAGCTGCATGCAAGGACATGTTCTCAGAAGTACAAGCCAGCCTGAAATCAATCGAGGAGGATAAAATATAACATACTTCGGAGCATTTTCTTTTGGTTTGGAGCATGGGCCCAGTATTTGTGCAGTGAGTGAGAGGTGGGTGGCACCTTAGGAGGAATGGCAAGGAAGAATCCTAGAGTCGGAATACCGGTGCTCCACACCGAGTGTTATGTTTGGGTCTTGCAATTTTAGAGGAGTAGGAGATTGGTTATCTAGACTGAATTATTCACCAGCATCATAGCTATGGGAAAACAGATCAAAAGCCCACTTGGTAATGTTTTGCAAAATAGCTGGTTGGCTGGCAGACAATCTGTCCCAACAGAAAGTGTTCTAGAATTTCCTGTGTTAAATTTATGATAAGTTGTCTTGAAGGTGGAGAGAGCCAGGAGACAGAGTGTTTCAGTAAAGCAAGAACAAGGAGACATAGTGAAGTGCCCTGGGAGTACCACCTTTCTGATGCATTTAGGGCACCTGCCCAAGCTGCGCTCCTCGCTAAGTTGTGAGCAACTGGGAAGGAGAAAGGACAGGAGAAAGTTGAAGGAAGGGCAGGCTCCGTCAAACCCCTTGCTCTCTGCAGTATTGCAGCTATTGACAGAAAGCCAAAGGGACCATCAATCCATCTAGCTCAGAGCTGACTGGCAGCAGTTCTCCAAAGTTCTGGACTGGACTCTTTCCCCCAGCCCTACTTGACGAAGCCAGAGTTTGAACCTGGGAGCTTTTGCATACAGAGCAGGTGCCCCGCCATGCTGCTAAGGCATGTCCTGAGTCTGTCAAAAGATATAGCTCAGCTCATTGTGAAGTAGCCAAGCTGCCCATTCTCCTGCCACAATATTCTCCTGGCAACACCAGACCATGAAGGTGGAAAGGCAGGAGGGAGAACGGAAGAATGAGAATTGAAAGTTTAGCTTTGCATATATAATCTTTAGTGCTGATGTACCAGTAGGAGGGAGACAAAATGTTTAACCCATTCCAGTGTGGAAAACAATTAGGTAAGGACTTTCAGTATTTCTATACATGGCACCTTGTAAAATTGTTAAAAATATTAAAAAGATCCAATATTCTATTTTCTGCAACAGAAACACCTATCCAGTTGGCTTTGAGTGTTCACAACATGAAAAACTGGTCTTGCCTTCTAGTTTGACCCTCAGCACATGGCATTAGAGGCACACCTGGAACCTGCAGCAAAATGTTGCTATTTGGTTCTAGCCAGCCAGCCAACTATACCCTTTTCTAAGATCTATCCTACTACTTTGCATTATTTTTGCTGCCGGGCGAAAAGCTTTTGATTTGAAAGTTTGTTGCCAGCATTTCAACAGTTTGAATTTCTAACTTTGATTTTATCCTTAACCATTGCTACGCTACTATGCTGACTCAGTTCCAATTGCTAAGGTCTTGTTGTCTTATGTTAATTTTTCTTCCTTGTGTGTTTTTAGATTTGCTTGTATACTGCCTTGGCCACTGGGCAGTGCAATAAATAAGTAAATAAATAAATATTCCCTTCCTTCCTTATTTCTGGGTTCCCCATTCCCCAACAGGAGACACTCAATCCTCATTAAGGTGTTTCAGAGATCCTACCCTCCGCCCCAATGTTTTTCCCCTTAACATTCATTTGTACTTTGTAAACCTTGGTCTTCCTGTGAGCCTGCTGGTGCCTCCCTCTTATGCAGCGATGATGCCATTTTAGCAACATAAAAGTCTGCACTCAAAGAAGGACTTCACTATTTGCAAACAGGATAGTAAGGTCTCTTCACATCCGTGAAGAAGTGACAGAGCTGTTAACATGGAAGTTAAACCAGAATTTCAAGCAAATGATTACCAATTAAGACACACTTAGCAGCTCCAGCCTATAGTCTGGCCCATGCTCCAGCCCGACGAGCATTAGGAGATAATCCATCAGCATGGACTGCTTCCACAAATGAGACAATTCCCAGGGTTGGGAAGGAAACAGGGGAGAAAATGATAGGTGGTCTCACTTCAGGATGTCAGTGCCTTGAGAAACAGGACAATCATGGGCACCGAGACTCTGTTGGGACGCAGCCCACTGCACCAACACGGACGGGGCACTCTGGATAGGGGGGCAAAGCATCTCGGGAGAGGAAGGAACGCTGAGAATTAGAGAGGAAAGGGAGGAATGAAAATATGCACATCAAGCGTGTCACTTCTATCTATTTCCCCCTCATTCTTTCCTGATCAGCACCAGGGAACCCTATCCCGTCACTTCACTCACTGTTGCTTTTCAGTTTGCACACAGCTATTGCAGAACACACACTTCAGAGTTAGCTGTGACCTTCCTTTTCTCAGAACAGAGGAGGAAAAGTCGGAGGGGGGGTTTGTTTGCGTTCTCACTTGAAAATAGCTTTTTTTCAAATCTTAGATATGCTTCTATTCTGGGCTGCCTAAACTAAGACCATGGTCTGGTATACTGAAACTGTATGGTATACCCATAGAAAAAAAAGAGTATCATCTGTCAAAAATGTTCCCCATAAAAAGACGGATCTATAAAAGCCTGGCAGTTCTAAAAAAAAAAAAACTTTCCTTTTTGCCTCTAGGAACTGAGACTTGCACTAAAATGCTGCTGTTATTAAGTAAAGACCAATGAGACCTCCCACCTTCACTTCCAAAATTCAGCAGGCTCACCTGTCCCCATTGGCTGATATGGCATCAAACTTGGGCTTTTTCTTTGGAATTTCATTCTGAATAGAAGATGTAGATAATGTTTTCTGGCTGCGAAAAAGAACAAGAAACAAAGACATTGATACAAGGTTGAAAGTTTGGTGTTACAAAACTTGTCATCTTGTCTGCAGTAACTGTCAACAGTAAACAGCAGCTGCTTGTATCAGTCTAGTTTAGAACAAATATTTAAATTAAATAAATAAATAAATAAATAGAACTCAACAGGCTGTTGAAGAGGGCATATGCAGTCAGTCTGGCCATTTGGGCATAAAGACCAATCCCATTTTCTGCAGCAGGTGCAGCTACACTCGCTTACCCTCTCTTATACATTACACGGGTACAAACAAAACAAAAGCAGTGGGAGCAGAGTCTGTAACAGTGAGACAAAATTACCTGTTGTAATGGCTGCTGCTGCTAAGCCGCCCGTACTGTTCCTTCTCTGGCAGGCTTGTCCGAGAAGAGGTGCTCAGGTGTTTGTGCTGTTCTTTGGTCTTCTGTAACACTCTTTTATAAGATAGTGTGCAAAGCCAACAGAGTAGCTTCCCGTCCACCTGAGAGATCAGGGAAGAAAGTCCACAGGAGAGAGAGGATATTATAATCAATGTTCTACCAAAGCAAAAAGAGAAAGTGCATAAACTATCTAGAATCTAAAAACTAAGGATGCTCGAGGACTTATTTTGGTCCATATTTTAAGCAAATCAACCTAATACATGTTACTTAGACTAACATGCAACTAAACTGAAGTTATCCTTCAGGCGCCATGCTTCTTAGAATTTTGCAATGTAGTTTTTGGATCAAGATTTTGCACAAAAATCCGTATTTTAGGGAGAAATATGTATAGGAATAAATTAGTATAATATATCTCTGTTAAACAGACTGATGCAAAAATGGGATGACATTTACACACATGAAAAGTGACAGACGAGAAACAGACTGACCCACCCATTCCTACGAAAACAATTCTTCTGAAACAAGAGTGAATTTTAAAATAAGACGTCCTCTAGTATTTAAGCAAAGTATAGCAACAACACCAACAACCAGGACGCACAATTTTGCAGCAAACACTGTGAGAAAGGCAACAGCTTTCTGTTCAAGTCTGTGAATTTGCATTTCACTCATTCTCAGGTTGGTTGTCCAGCCAGATCCCAGAGAAACACTGGTCGAATGCTGTGTGGAAATGTGAGGTTGCTCAATATGGATATTACCTCAGTGAGTTGTGTAACTTGGAGTAAGAGTGTCACTGTTGCCATCAGGCCACCCCACACAATTTCCGGGGACCAAGTCAAGCCACAACACATCTTGACAGGAACCATCATGCTTAGTAATGTCTTCATTACTAAGAGATTCAGTCAGAAGTAAACACCAACTGGACCAGAACTATTCTAATGCCTGAGCACAGCAGGCCAAACCAAATCAAGGCAAGACTTAAGAGTTTCCTCCAGAGCAGAGTAAGGCAGCTATTCAACCAAGAGGAACTAGTTTAGTTCAAGGAAGCCATGACCCAGCCAGGCAAAGAAGGCATCAGGGTCAATGGACCCGGCCACAGGCATGGGATCAGCCCACTGCACGAAGGCATCCCAAGATGAGGAGGAGAGACTAGCCAGCTAGACAGTAGGCCAGTGATGAGGGAGGCCCCCTAATTTCTGTTGCTGGGGAAGATGCTGAGATGTTTGGTAGCTGCAGCCATGATGGGGCTGTTTTCCTCAAGCCTGCAGGCCCCTCTGTGGCTGAAATCATGGCAACACTCAAGAGTGGAACTACATGATGAATGCATCTTTTTGAAAGGACAGGCAGCTTACTTTCCATATGGATGTTTAAAATTACATTCCTAATCTGCTCAATAATTAATGTTCTCTGGGTGTTACTGACAAGAGGCAGATACTCACTTTTTTCCTGTCGTCTTTCCTGTCAAAGGCACAGTGCTGCTTACACTGCTCACAGGAATGTGGTGGCCCGTATTTCTTCTCAGAATTTGTACAACGCTGGCATTTGTTACCAATAAAGGCTGCAATTATGTTGCAGTACTGGCAAGGTTTTGGCTAAATAATGAAGAGATTAGCAAAGAGATTAGTGAAACTAATCAAAGAGATGAGCAAACATCTTAGCTTTATATGTAGCACTCCCTAACAGTTGTTTTTCAAGAGTAATTTGAGAATGTTAAGATGCATTTAACTAATACAAAGCTAATTGTAATTGCTTCCTTGATCATTCACGCAAATTCATCCTCTTATATGTTAAAACACAACCTGACTATAGTCCTACGTGGCTTCCTGTTTTTTAAAATATCAATCTCCATTTTCCAATAAAGCAGGTATAGGCAGAAGATGATCAGAATGTCCCAATAAATCTATGGATGATTTGCAACAGACTGGAATTTTATTTATCATTATTAATATTTATATACCATCCCATTCCCATAAGCTCTGAGCAGTCTACTAGAAATTAAAACCAATAATGAGTCATACTGACTAAGACAACATATTAAATAAAACTGACATAAGAACTACTCTGGGAAGCCCTGTTGGAACAAATATGTCTTTAACTCCCTCTTAAAGGTGGGAATTTGGGAAATCATATGATCTCTCCTGGCAGGCCATTCCACAGCTTAGGGGCACCGACTGAAAACATCCTCTGGGTAGTTGACATGAATCTTACAGAGGCAAACTTCACTGAATTTCTGACCGGCAGCAAGAAGCTTCCCTTAAGTTATCTGGCTGAAGTGAAGAACGCCTGGGGTAACAAGATGTGGATTTGTACGTAGAAGGACTCCACTCAGTTCTAGTTATCAGCACAAATTCTGCAATCCAAAGACTTTTGATTCCAGTTAATGGAAACCTGAACCCACCTCTTGTAAGGTATTTTAAATTTGCAGAGCAAGAGTTCGCATTTAGAACCTCTTGGCAATTCAGGCATAAGCAGCCTGTGATAAAGGATCTTGAATGTACAATCTTGGTTAAGAACGAGGAAACACCTTGGCTGGATCAGATCAAGGACATGCTGCCTTAGTATTTGCTTCTAGAAGTCCAGTGCACAGCCAGCTTCCCACAGTGCACCAGAAACTGCCCTGAGTTCCATTGCTGGACCATGGTCTATTTTCAGTTTAGCCCAGGTCTAAACGAGCATGGGAGCAATCCAATCAATTGTTCTGTCAATAATTAGAAGTCCCCAAACTTGGAGGCTTCTGATCATCCACCGTAGAGCAGGAGGAACAGCAGTGGTGCGTTTCACCTCTGGCTCTCCCACCTTGCATTGCGCCCTGGTGCCGCCTCAGAGGAAGAGGAAATGAAGCTAAAAAGGGCTTAGGGAACTCGTACCCTGGCTTCTCCAGCTTCCTCCCCTCCCTTCCCACCAAAACATCTGATTGCCCCTTGACAGGGTCAGAGAGCTGTCTCGGACCTCAGAAGAGGAATCCCCTAAATCCAATGGCCCCTCAGTCTAGGGGCCACAGGACTGCTCCTTCTAAGAATTTCCAAGGCAGGGGGAAAACAACTTGGATACATACCGTTCCATAAAGTTTCACATTCTGGGCACACTTCTTGCATATTGTATTGGTTTTGCTGGCAGAAGAAGAGAAAGGATTAAATTATGACAAGGAATTAAAATGGCTTTATGATTTTGGCAACCATCTGAACAGCAAGGAGAATATTAATTTTGTGATTATTATTTATTAGAAAAATTTCTATGCCGCCCCTTGCCAACTAGCCTCGGGGTGGCTCACAGCAGGTCCATATATAATTTAAGCCATATATGAGCCATATATAATTTAAGCCTTACCTGATGTTATATGGTCATTAAGTGACCATTATGTTCTTGGGCTAATTTTAATTTAAAACCCCAATTTTAAATAGATAAATGAAGGAAAATTGCAAGATAGGCATGCTATGAGTGGAGATGGCTGGAGCTGAGAGTTAGACTAGATGGTCTGGGAGGCCCCTTCTGACTTGCTATGTTTCTATGCCTCTGTTTCTAAGGTACCCACATAAACAAGAAAAAATACTGTCAGATGAATACAGACTGAAGGCACAATATGTTGAATTATCTCCCATGAGTGTGCAATTTAACAAGACCTTGTCAGAAGGTACTTCTGCTAAAAAATGCATTCTACAGAGCAATCTTACACCTTTCCAATTCAAAAACAAGCAGCATTAGTTTCTGTAGCATTTAGGTTACAATCCTATACGCACTTAGCTGGGTGTAGGCCCTCAGCTTATTTCTGAGGAGGCATTATAGGATTGTGCTATTAAGTAAATGTGCATAGGGTTGCACTTTTAGTCCTGGGCATTACAAATTGCTTTTACTGATATTATCTGCTTCTAGTCTGAAGCAACAGCTTACTAATTATTCTAATCTCTGTTTATGCAGAGGCTGCTTTAGTGAATACTGATGTGATATATTTTAACTCCCTTCTCAGTGAGGACTGGGATCCACATCACAATTGTGGCTGCAGCAGGAACACATGTGGTTAATTCCAGCGCAAGTGTCAGATCTCTGGCACTGAACATAATTAAGCACAAGTAATATGATCAGTCTTTCCATGGCCTGGTTTGCATGTCATGATAATCCAAGATTAAAAAAAAACAAAAAAACTGGGTCACTGTGATTGCACCACTGTGCTGGTCAATGCTGATACATAATATTATCACTCCATTACAAAAGGGAAGTGCTAAACAAACCAGGAGTACTCCACTGACACCTGGAATTCTGGCATCTTGCCCTGCAACAAGCCAGAGCATAGCATGAACAATCAGGCAAGATGCAAAGGCATAAAGTCACATTCACAGAACTTAAAGAAGTTCTGGATTATTGTGACATAAACCAGGCTCACGTCTTACTACTGAAATATGTAACTGATCCACAAGGTATAATTTTGATTTCATTTTTTTTACCACAGCCACATCACACTTTTAGTTTGTGAACAGACTCCAAGCTTCTAATTCCAAGGAGTCTTCCTTCGAAGCCAGCACTGTCAGTTTCAACAAAACTTCTAAACTGATGTGAGGATTGGTAAGCAGGCTACTTTTGAGTATGACTGGGTTCCCACACCATGACAACCCACTGCCTGCTGGGCAAGTCATGGGTTGTTGCCCTACCACTAGCCTACTATGGGCTCTTGCCAGGATGGATTGGCGAGGCCTGTGAATGCACCCCGTGTGCGTCAGTATCTAGACAGACACAGAAGTCTGGACTGAATCACCCTGCCACAGCAATGCAGAACTCTTATGGGTAAAACAAAAACTTAAGTGTTTTGTACTGTCAACAAGTACTGAATATACACAGAAAGAACAGAAGAGCAGAACAAAAGGTCATTGTTTGAAAAACATAAACAAAGTCATTGCTTTGGGACACATATTAAAAGAACGCTGTTCTTCTTTTGCCTAACTGCTGCAGTCTGAGTACGCACCTTTCTTGCTGGAATTCAGTTCTACAGTAAGTACATTTAACCATGGGATGCGCAATCCGACATTCCTGAAAAGGAAAGGAGTTTTTTTTAAGGTTATATATATGCATGGCCTTTGGTAGAAAAGCAAGATGACAGAAAACACATAATAAGCTAGCACTAATATACGAGTATCACTCCATAAACTCAGGGGACACTGATGAAATGGACTGAAGAGAGACCCCTTTGCAACAAAGATAATGTAAGCTGCAAGAATACCAACTCAAGAGAACCAAATCATTCACTTAAGACATACTGAATTCTACATGAAGCGCATTCCAGCAGAGGATCAGCTAGCTGTCATTAGATACCACATTGAGGAACTGGCAGTGGAAGTACAATGCCACTAGAATCAGCAACTCTTTCCAGTGCAGCATAATGCACAGGATGGAATCCCATGTTTTAAGTCTTTCAGGAACCTTCTGAAATAGCTATTCTACTCTTCAAGCCCTTTTCTTCACCATTAAATAGCTTGCCCCTGCCCCCATATCTACCCACACTTGTAAGTATTGGTAGCTGAACATCTCCAATTTAATTCGGCTCATGGAAAGCAGCTTTATTGCTGGTATAATTATTGATTTTCAGTCCTGCATCATATGTATTGTACCACTTTTATTGTTTTGATTTTATTAAAGGCATGTTATATAAATTACTCTGGGAGGAGTTTGGCAAAAGGACATACAGATATATGCTAACTAATCGACAACTAGTACCATACTTCTTTCTTAAGACGCTCCAATTAGAAATTACCATGCCAAGTACACACACCCCAATAACAGTGGAGAAATAAATCCACCCTACTTGGGTGAACAAAGGGTGCAGAACAAAGGGAAGAATCACTACTAAGCTGTGCTAACTGATCTTGAGGTCATACCCATAAACCGAGGAAGCCTCTTCCTACCAACTTTCCAAATGTTCCCCTTAAGAGGCATCTCCCACAATCTATGCTCTGATGCTACCCTGTATACAGAACTAAGTCCCATTTAGTTTGCTCCTAGGAAATTTGGGCACCACTCTGCTGTGTTCTCTTCCCTTTCATCTGCCTCCCCAAAGTACCTCCTGTCCTATTAATAAGGCTCCCGGGCCCAGAAAACCAGTGTAGTGCAGTGGTTAGAGGAGAAGCAGGCAATCTGGCACACCCTAAATTCCTTGGATAACCAGCAGCCCCAGGCAGCACATGGCCAATAAACGAGTACGGGCAGTGTATTCCCAAACAGCCAAAAAGCACTGCGTTGTCTACCCTTGGCTCACAGCATTGGACTGTCACCATAAACCTCCCTGGATGGGGCTGCACCAACCCCACACTCTACCCAACCACCCAGAGCTGTTCCGAGGACAAAATGGGACAACTTATCCCGGTCTTCATCCCTTCTCCCCCTCCAAAGGAAAGTGTTTAGTATTGCCTGAGCTATGCTGAACAGCCACCCTGTAAGGTAGGCCAGTGCTGTTTTTATTCCAAAGATCGTCGGGACGGAACACTGCTCCGTAGCTCCCGCTCCTAACCGCCACGTCCCTTTCTTAATCGCTCCCGCTCCCCGCTCCTGACCTTGCAGAGCTGCTGTCCCTGGCTGAGCGCCTCGAAGGGGAAGCGCTGATGGCACTTGGTACAAGCATAAAGCGCCGCCATCCCGCCGCCCTCACTGACAGGCGCAGCCCTAACCCAACCCGACGTAGCGCCCCGCCTTTCTCCCGCCTACTCACAGCGCCATTGGCTCAGGGAGACGCCACTCAGCGCGGTAGAGGCGGGGCCTTTGCTCGTACCTTGAGGCCCATTGATTCTCCGGAGACGTCACTCAGAAGTTTGAGGCGGGCGCTCTGGGTGTTGCGGGAAGAAGCAGGCGAGGGAAAGGGAGGAGCGACGCTACGTCACCGGGAGTGCCTCCGTCCGGGGTTGCGCAAGAGAGCGGCGTCACGGTACCAGCTCGGGCGACCCGTGACCATAGAGAAAAGAAAAGGTAGAGGAAGGCGCGACGCAACACCTTATACATATGGATATGTGGAACAGCGAACCCGCCTCATTTTCTCTGTGCTAACACCGGAGAAGCCGCCTTTTGTTATTCGTCTGAACAGGCGCGGCGTCCTGTGTGAGACCACGACGGTGACCGACTCGAACACTTCCATCGCTCTTGCCTCTTCTCGTTCGTGTTCTGCTCTCGCGAGATCTGCGAGGTGGTGGGGGGAGTTAGGGCTGCGCGTGGAGCGTTGGCGACCATAGACGCGTGCAGTTCGCACGGAGCCCCAATGGGGGTGTTCGGGCAGGGAGCGGAGACCCCGGGGGAAGACGGGGCCGCTGCCACCGGCGAGCTGGCTTTCGCGGGAAATTCTCCTGGCGGGGGAAGGCAGAGCAGCCATTCACAACAAGTCCATTTATTTTACACATTTGGATGCCGCCCCCTCGCAAAAAAGCCTCGGGCAGCGTGGAGAACGTGCTTTCTGCCTCTCGTTATACGGGAGCCGCATCGGGTCACCCCATGAAGCTCAAGGGTGGGAAATTCAGGGCAGCCTAAAAGGCACCGCACAGAGCCGAACTAGGGAATTTGCTACCACGAGATGTGTGAATTTAGCCGGTATTCCAGACTGCTACCTTCAAGAGGATTAAAGACGGATCTCTTCCAGCAAACCTCCTCAGATTAGTTTTCAGATCAGCTTTGTTCTATATTTATAGGCCACTTTTAATAATTGTCGGTTTTAATTTCTCATAAACCACCTAGAGTGCATGGGAATGGGCCCATATATAAAAATTAAAATAATGAGCAGTGAAAAAAGGGAACTGAACAAACTCCTGGAGAAGATGTCCAATGGTTTCTAGTATTGATTGCTCCAGGCTACCTCCATCGGCAGGCAGTATGCTTTCTATGCCAGTTGCTGGGGAACATGGGTGGAAGGTGCCTTCTCACATTCTCCCTGTGGATTGCCCAGTACCTGAACAGAATGCCGAGTGGATGGACCTTTGATCACATCCAGATCTGATGACTGAGGCAACAAGAGACAGTTGTCCTCTTCACAACCTCCGTTATAGCACCGTACAGTATTTGTTACAAAGATTTTGAATTTGGCTGCTTAGTAAAATTACCCAAACAGGACTAGGCACAAGGCACTGAGTAGCCCTAGATCTGGGTATAATCACGAAAGGTGATCAAATTGTTTTGCATGCTAAGACAAAATCCCACAAGTGTCTCCTTTTCCCTGATAAGAAAAATACATGAAGGATCACTATCAATTTGTTTTCTTTCATTCTGCCTCCTGCAGCAGCCTCCTCTCCCTGGAACGTGCTTCAAAAGCATTGCTGGGAGGGCAGAATCTTTTACTGGTGCCGAGTCATTTACGCTTTTTAGAAAGTTAGACCAACAAACCAGTGTCAAAATTTCCTGGTGACCTAGACAGTGACTGAATTTGAATGTTTATTTTATTTGTATTTACTAGCAAAACTAAAGAAAAAGTAACTTAAATTTTCTCAGTGCACAAGAATTTGATCTGCAATATTTGAATGGAAAAATAAAACACTGATTTAAATCTTACATGGACATTTTTATTGGAATACTTGTAAAAATTACGTATTTGTTATAAAATAAAAAGGGTACCAGTGTATGCAAGGACTTGTTTGTCATGTTAATTCATTTCTCAAACTAATGATGGAATGAGCACTTTTAGTTCTTGCTGTCCCAGTCTTGATTGGTAATTTTATTGGACAGAAACCAGGATAAGGGGGACACAGCAAAAATGGCAGAGAATGTTTCTGGCAAAAAACTTTCTACTTAATTTGAGAACTGCCAGTAGAGAAAGGGAAGTAATCTAAGTCACATTCGCTTGCAACTTGCCTAATGATCTTACAAACTGAAACTCCACAATCCTTTGAAATCTGCATTTTATTTTTTAAATGTGCAATGGCATTCTTTCCATACAAAGATGCATCCAAAAAGTGTATGTTACCAAAAACATTCAATTCCTATTATGTTAGGAACATCGCTTGCAAGAAGAATACATTGTAAGTAAAGTTACATACCAAAATGTATACAGTGGAAAAGCTAAGCCATGTATATGTTTTCAAGTCAGCTTTTACAAAAGAAAGCCAAAGTTCAGGACAAACGAGATGAGAAAAAAATCTCCACATTTAGAACAAAAGTCTGGAAAATGAGAGAGGAATGAAAATGGATAGAAATGTTCCTTTGTACCTGTCAGAGTCCAGGGCATGGCAGCATGTTAAACTTATAAATGCCACCACCAGACACCTTAATCCTTAGTATTAACCAATGTCCAAGCGAAATTCCAAGCCAATAGAAAGCAAGCAGAAACCAGGAATCAAGAACCAGAAAGCTCACACAAGGAAAGAGTACCTTTGGAGCAGCAGCAGGATCTAGGAGCAGGCATATGGCCAGAGTTCACACAGCAATAGGACACACCACAAGAAGTCAGAAGACCTCCATTGCTAAGGCAGCTTCTAGAGAGAGGAGCCAGTTCTTATGTAGCTCTTCCCTCATTGCTCCCAGGTGGTTCTTGTAAGAGCCCTGATAGCTGCATTAAGCTGTGGGTCCAATCCTGCAACTACCAGGGCTGTTATTCTGACCTTTGGCCAAGAGATGGAGCCCCAAAGCTGCCTCAGATCCTGGCAGTATGTGAGGGACAGAAGCTGCACAGAAGCTGAAATAGCATCGAAGCCAAGGCCAGCAATTGGTTGTAAAGGTGCTGTACAACCCTTCACCTCCTACTGTGGTCGTATTTTCATGTCCACGTATTTGTAAGAGTAAAAATAGCCCTTCCCAGTAGCCCAGTTGATGCCATCGGCATAAGAGGAGTGTTGACCATTATGGTAGAGCCCATTGAGATTCGACAGGTGGCAGGCGTTATACCACCAAGCACCCTTGTACAGTTCAGCACAGTTGGCGCCGCTGTTGTCGTGATCCCTGTCTCGTGTGGAAAACGCCATCTCATTTTGGCTTGAGAGAGAATCACCTGTTGAGGGGAAACATGCCAAGTGCGCCCAGGACTAGTCACACATCTTCACGTGCATCGAGAGAGAGGGTCACCATGCAAAAAGAAGTGGGAGCTGCAGCAAGCACGGCAAGGCATCCTCATTGCTGAGCAAGCGTGCTGCTGGCTCGGGTCCCGGCCAACCATGCCTTCCCTAGAACATTTGTGCTGTACCATCAAATCATCTCCTGCTATGTGTGAAAGCTCCTTCATGGATCACTGCCTTGTCGTGGCGAAGGGGCTTGCACAGCTCAATGAAGCTGTGAGCTCTGCCGTGCAGGGTCACCCAAGACGGACAGGTCATAGCAGAGAGCTCTGACAAAACGTGATCCACTGGAGAAGGAAATGGCAGCCCACTCCAGTATCTTTGCCATGAAAACCTCATGGACATGAAAACCAAAAGGCAAAACGATATGACACCGGAAGATGAGCCCCTCAGGTCGGAAGGTGTCCAATATGCTACTGGGGAAGAGCGGAGGGCTAGTACTAGTAGCGCCAGAAAGAATGAAGCGACTGGGTCAAAGCCGAAAGGACACTCAGTTGCCGATGTATCTGGAGGTGAAAGGAAAGTCCGATGCTGCAAAGATCTTTACTCCATAGGAACCTGGAATGTCAGATCCATGAATCAAGGCAAGCTGGATGTGGTCAAACAAGAGATGACAAGACTGAACATCGACATCTTAGGAATCAGTGAACTAAAATGGACAGGCATGGGTGAATTTAGTTCAGATGACCATCAGGTATACTACAGTGGGCAAGAATCCCTCAGAAGAAATGGAGTAGCCTTCATAGTCGATAAAAGAGTAGGAAAAGCAGTATTGGGATACAATCTCCAAAATGACAGAATGATCTCAGTTCGAATCCAAGGCAAACCATTCAACATCACAATAGTCCAAGTCTATGCCCCAACCACTGGTGCTGAAGAGGCTGAAGTTGACCGGTTCTATGAAGGCCTACAACACCTGCTAGAATTAACTCCAAAAAATGATGTCCTTATCATCATGGGGGATTGGAATGCTAAAGTAGGAAACCAAAAGATAACCGGAATAACAGGCAAGTTTGGCCTTGGAGTACAAAATGAAGCAGGACACAGGCTGGTAGAATTTTGTCAAGAGAATACGATGGTCATAACAAACACTCTTTTCCAACAACCCAAGAGACGTCTCTACACATGGACATCACCAGACGGTCAACACAGAAATCAGATTGACTATGTGCTCTGCAGCCAAAGATGGAGAAGTTCTATACAGTCAGTAAAAACTAGACCAGGAGCTGACTGTGGCTCAGATCATGAGCTTCTGGTGGCAAAATTTAGGCTTAAGTTGAAGAAAGTAGGGAAAAGCACTAGGCCACTCAGGTATGACATAAATCATATCCCTGATGAATATACAGTAGAGGTGACAAATAGATTTAAGGAATTAGATCTGATAGACAGAGTGCCTGAAGAACTATGGACGGAGGTTTGCAACATTGTACAAGAGGCAGCAACTAAAACCATCCCAAAGAAAAAGAAATGCAAGAAAGCAAAATGGCTGTCTGAGGAAGCTTTACAAATAGCTGAGGAAAGAAGGGAAGCGAAAGGCAAGGGAGAAAGAGAAAGATACAAACAATTGAATGCAGAATTCCAGAGAACAGCTAGAAGAGGTAAGAATGCCTTTCTAAATGAACAGTGCAAAGAAATAGAAGAAAACAATAGAATAGGGAGGACCAGAGATCTCTTCAAGAAAATTAGAGATATGAAGGGAACATTTCATGCAAAGATGGGCATAATAAAGGACCAAAATGGCAGGGACCTAACAGAGGCAGAAGAGATTAAGAAGAGGTGGCAAGATTACACAGAAGAACTATACAAGAAAGAGCTTAACATCCCTGATAACCACAATGGGGTGGTCACTGACCTCGAGCCAGACATCCTGGAATGTGAAGTCAAATGGGCCTTAGGAAGTCTGAGCAACAACAAAGCTAGTGGAGGTGACAGCATTCCAGCTGAGCTATTCAAAATCCTGAATGACAATGCAGTTAAAGTGCTACACTCAATATGCCAGCAAATTTGGAAAACTCAACAGTGGCCACAGGATTGGAAAAGGTCAGTTTACATTCCGATCCCCAAGAAGGGCAACGCCAAAGAATGTTCAAACTACCGCACCATTGCACTCATTTCACATGCTAGCAAAGTGATGCTCAAAATCCTACAAGCTAGGCTCCAGCAGTATGTGGACCGAGAACTACCAGAAGTACAGGCAGGATTTCGAAGAGGGAGAGGAACTAGAGATCATATTGCCAACATACGCTGGATCATGGAGAAAGCTAGAGAGTTCCAGAAAAAATCTACTTCTGCTTCATTGACTACGCTAAAGCCTTTGATTGTGTGGATCACAACAAATTGTGGCAAGTTCTTAAAGAGATGGGAGTACCAGACCATCTTATTTGTCTCTTGAGAAACCTATATGCAGGTCAAGAAGCAACAGTGAGAACCGGACACGGAACCACTGATTGGTTCAAAATTGAGAAAGGAGTTCGGCAAGGCTGTATACTGTCACCCTGCCTATTTAACTTATATGCAGAGCACATCATGAGAAAGGCAGGGCTAGATGAATCACCAGTTGGAATCAAGATTGCTGGGAGAAATATCAACAACCTCAGATATGCAGATGATACCACTCTCATGGCAGAAGGTGAAGAGGAACTAAAGCGCCTCTTGATGCGGGTGAAGGGGAGAGCGCAAAAGTTGGCTTGAAACTCAACATTAAGAAAACTAAGATCATGGCATCTGGTCCTCTCACTTCCTGGCAAATAGATGGGGAAGAAATGGAGGTAGTGACAGATTTTATTTTCCTGGGCTCCAAGATCACCGCAGACGGGGACTGCAGCCAAGAAATTAAAAGACGCTTGCTCCTGGGGAGGAAAGCTATGGCAAATCTAGATAGCATACTAAAAAGCAGAGACATCACCTTGCCAACAAAAGTGCGTATAGTCAAGGCTATGGTTTTCCCAGTTGCAATGTATGGCTGTGAAAGCTGGACCATAAGGAAGGCTGAGCGCAAAAGGATTGAGGCCTTTGAGTTGTGGTGCTGAAGAAGACTCCTGCGAGTCCCTTGGACCGCAAGGCGATCAAACCGGTCAGTCCTAGAGGAGATCAACCCTGACTGCTCTTTAGAAGGCCAGATAGTGAAGATGAAACTCAATACTTTGGCCACCTAATGAGAAGGAAGGACTCCCTGGAGAAGAGTCTAATGCTGGGAACAATAGATGGCAAAAGAAGAAGGGGACGGCAGAGGATGAGGTGGCTGGATGGAGTCACTGAGGTGGTTGGTGTGAGCTTGAGTGGACTCCGGGGGATGGTGGAGGACAGGAGGGCCTGGAGGAATGTTGTCCATGGGGTCGCGATGGGTCGGACTCGACTTCGCGACTAACAACAACAACATGTATGAAAGCTCCCCAAAATGCCCTGTCCATTACAGCCTGTAAATTCCTGGCTGTGGCTTCCTTTACTGAATCCATCCATCTGAACTTTGCTCTTCCTGTTCGTCTTCTGCCCTTGACTTTCCCTAGCATGATTGTCTTTTCCAGGGAGACTTGCCTTTCATGATGTGCCCAAAGCTTCAATTTTGTTTCTAGGGAAAGTGCCAAGTTCAAGCAGGCCAATTCATTTCCCTCCCCTGTATCCACTCGGTTTTTGATTTGCTTTAAGCTTGATACCCAGCCTTCTGCGGCTCCAGTGACCCCTGTGCATTCTTATTCTTATTGCTGGGCTAGTTTGGGATGGGGGTTGCCTCATCCTGATGTTTTTGAACAAAATATTTTTGCTTGTCAGTGACCCAATTTTATCTCCATTTCTATTGGCATGGAGGCCCTGAGCCAACTTTTAGAGGGAGGGAGTCTATGCCTTTCCCTTTGTAAATGTACAAAACTAAAAGACATGGGTTGGGTTAGAGGTAGAACCACATGCTTTTTAAAGAGCTGCTTAATTACATGCTGGATTATACAGCACAGAGGGATAAATCAGAGATTTACCTTGTGGAGAAGTGTGCCAAAGTTGACATATTTTGCATACCTGTGGGAGATGCTTGGCCACCAGCAATAGGAAATCTCTCTTACCACTTAAGTCAGCCTGATCTGGGTTTCTGTGCAACTCACCCATGTTACCACTAGAGTGGTAGCCTATATTCAATTTGTAGTTTTCCTTCTCGCCCAGAACTTTGAAGTTGGTATATACGGCATATGTTTTGACGCCAGTGAAGTCCTCAGCATCAATCCGAAGCTGATGTGCCCCTAATTACAAGCACAAAGGAAGGAGATGGGATGTGACACATCAGGGGGAAAAAAAGACCAGTGGTAAAGACCTCTTGGCTTAGAACAGCCTGGTGGCCTAAGAGGTCACGGTAGCAGGACTTGCTGAATTTGGAGTTAGAAGTCCATCCCACTTCACCTTCAAGAAAAGAACAATAAAGGAAGAGAGTAGCTGAACCCCTTCTGGATTTATACTGTTAAATGTGTGCGTTTGGAAATGAGTGGGAACAGGAGACACTGCATGGGGTCTATGTTATATATGTCAACATCACAACATAGTGAATGGGAGTTTAACTATTTCTGTTAGCCAGTGAGATGCAGGATGCTTAGTAGGGTGATCACTCCTCAAGGCCCAGACTTGTAAATAAATTCACAAAAATGATCAAGCTGAAAAAAACCCTTTTTCTAGCATGTTGAAGGCTGGCAGAATAGGGAAGCTTTTGCTAACCTGATGTTCTCCAGATCTTTTGGACTTCAACTCCCATTGACCCCAGCCAGCATGGCCAGTGGTGAGGGGTGATGGGAGATGCAGGCCCAGGGTTAATGAAGGCTTGAGTAAAGCCTTCATTAATGAGGAAGAAGAAGAGTTGGGACAGGCAGTGATATTTGGCATGAGAACAGGAGTGTGGGTAAGAGTGTCCCTTGTTTAATTTTTACACTACTGAAAAGTTTGCACCTGAATTCCCCCAAGTCTGTTCCTTACCATTGAAGATAAAACAGACTTTACTATTGCATAATTTACGTGAGCCATGTCAATAATTATACAAAGGAGTTGTCTGGGGCTATAAAACAAGGGGCATACAGACATCCCTACTCAGAGAAGCCAGTGTGGGCTGCTTGTTTTTGCTGTGAAATGAACTATACCAGGAATAGGCATCCTTTTGGGGCTGTGGCACGTTTGGTAATGTATTTATTCATTTTATTTATATCCTGCCTTTTTCTTTTTTAAAGAACTCAAAGCAGCTTACATAATTCTTGTCCTCCTGCTCTCAATCTTATCCCCATAACAACAACCCTGTGAAGTAGGTTGGGCTGAGAGTCTGCGACTGTCCCAAAGTTGGAACCCAGATCGCCTGAGTCCCAGATGCACACTCAACCACTCCAGCGCACTGGCTCAAACACTACCTTGGCTGTGTGGCAGAAGACAAATTAGCTGTCCAAAAGACGGAATGCAAGGCATAAGTGGATTCTTGGTCCACACTCTAAACACTTCTTTGAACTCACAGTTTTCAGCACCAATGCAAAAAACTCAATCCCAGATGCTTGTACGAAAATTACATTAAAAATGGGAAGGTTGGGGCATCTTGGTGAACACTTAGAAAGATATCTGGGGGTGAGCTGGTGTTTGTGGCTACACCCAAGTTATACATTCCCCTGAATCAGCACTTCTAATGCCACACATCCTTGGCTCCTGGTCAAGCACTTCTATTCACCCCTTCTGCCAGGAAGGACATCCATCTGTCAGCTGGGGAACAATTGGCGATTTATTGTTCCTCATTTTAAAAGCATTGCAGTGGTCAGCAGTGGGGGGGGGGGGGGGCGGGGGGAGTGGCTTCAGGACTGTCACGGGGGACAGTCCAAGGGTGCTTTGCACATAGACTACCCAGGCAAGAAAAAGGACAAGGTCTCTTGACACTTTAACAGCTGTGTCAAGTGGGGATTTCAATCAATGTAGCTTGTCATATTGTAACTCGGTCCCTAGGAATCCATCTCTGGTCTGTGTCACTTGTGTGAATTCACTTGTAATGTTTCATGAGGGCCTTTCTAGCCAGAAAATGGCAAAATACAAATAACTAAAATAATTATTATAATTATAAACTATAAACTATAAAATATTTATTTTATTTATATTATTAATATAATAATTAATTAAATTATGTCACTAATTATTTTACTATTTATAAAATAAATATTTTATTTAAAATTTATAGAAGCTTATAAAATTTGTAAAAATTAAAAATATCTTTAAATTATTATAAAAATCAAATAAAAATCAAATGAAATATGTTATTGTGTAAATAATTTGTAAAATATCAATCAGCACAAAGAATGGCATTTAAATATGTGCTTTCAAAGAGCATTTTCTCTCAAAAGCTATTTTTAAAGGTTTGTTTAATATTAAAATTGTTTGTGCTTCATCCCCACAGGAAACCTCTCTGCTGGATAATCAAAGATCCAAGAGTGGGGCCTTACTCCTCTGCAATTCTTCACCATGTAGCCAGCCATGAATATAGATCATTCTCCAAACGGCCCCCAAAGGATTCTATGTGGATAAAGCCTTCCATCAACCCTACTAGTTTAGTCTTGAGCAGTACCCAGTTTACTCTCTGTTTCCAGCAGTTCCTCTGTTGTCAGCTGCGCACACAAAAGCTGTCTTACCAAACCTAGTCAGCAAATGGATGTTGTCATTGCCCAGCCAAAACTCTAATGAACGGTTGCCAAATCCAATCTTGTATGATTCCCAGTCATGAAAGAAATCCACCGATCCATCTTGTCGCCTCTGAAATACCTGGAAGGAGAAGGAACCACATTTTCCCCTATCACAACTAGTTGTGCAAGCATATTTTGCTGTTGTGTAGAAGTCCCAGATTCCACTCCATCCCTCAGATACACCTACAAGACGCACAAGTATATTGGCCATATTCTTTTTACACTGAAAGAGAAGTTGAACAGGAGTAGAAAGACTCACCAGCCATCCTCCTCCATCAGTGTCCATGTCGCAGAATACGCTCAGCGTCCTGTTCCTTGCAGGGAAGATGGTGTACAAGCCACTGCGGATTTCCCCCTGGTCTAAGAGGTCTTTGCAGTTTCTGGGTCTTGTCACTCCTTGAAGGGCAAGGAGAAGAGTGTCGGAGGAGGAGAGAATAGTGGAGAGGCCCTTGACTGACTCATGTGCTAAGTCCCATAGAAGAGGGGGAAACAGTGACTGTCTTTCAACAGCAAGGGCCGATTGCCAGTAGCTTGGCTGTGTTTATGCGTGTTGTGTGTGCACACCAAGGGAACAGTTTTTATCTAGTAAAGTCTCAGCCACTGTCATTTTTAACCTGCCTTCTCCAGCACAAGACATTATTTAAAACTTAACACATTGAATCAGTAACCTAAAAAACTATGTCTAAGGGTCCCATTGGTGGGAGGGAGCCCATCAAAGTGCAAAAGATCCCCGTTTTAAAAACCTCCACAGGTCTGGCTCAAACATGAAGCAGAATGAAGTAGCAATCTCAGGCAGGAGACATTGGGTGTTCCAAAAAGGTTGCAAAATAAAATTTATTCTTGCATGTTTGTTGCCAGGGATGGGGAAAGGTGCTTATTTTGACTGATGCAGCAAATTAACTTGGCCACCTCTGGGTCGAATGCACCTGGACTTGTCTGGCTGGCATCATTGATGGCTCTGCCTCAGGCAGGGAAAAAGCCTGAGACAGGCCATGAAATTCAAATACATCCCAGCTTTTCAGGGTGAGCCAAACCCATCTGCTTCTGCTTTCGCCACAACATAAACGCCCAGCCCTCTGATCAAAAAGAGGATTCTGTCCCCACTCAAAACGTAATTTTAATATCGACTGAAATTTAATATGGGATTGGGGCCGCCTCGAAAATCATGAAGGCCTGGCCAGGGGCCTAGCAGGGATGTTCCCAAGGCTAACCTTGAGGCTCACTGTCAAGAAAGAGTCCCTAGATACACCACCTTAGCATTTCAGAACAGACGCTCTCCCTCCCAGAACATATTTGAAACTTGAAATCTGTGTGCCCAAAACAAACGAACCAAATCTGTGAAATGCAAGATCATGCATTAAACTTGACACAATGTGAAGCAGTGCTAGTTGAACTGCTAATTCTGAAACATAAACAACTACGCACACGCCCACCCCAGCAGAACGACAAGAGGTTGCAGAGCGAATGAGGGAACGTACCTTGTGGCTGATAGTTCCCAGAGGCAGCACAAACACAGGCTTCTCCTGCAAGGACAGAAATGCCACTTTTGGTAAGCTCAGGGTGGGACCAAAGCATGGCTACCACTCACCTCAAGTATCGCAGCAGAAATAGGGCCCACGTGGAGTGGCTGCTAGGCATGTGATTGGCTTTTGTGGCATGTGTACGATTTGCTTTACAAACTCTCTGCGAGTGGGACCTGACTTGGATCAGGCCTCTGGAGTGGGAGGAAGGAGGCCCAACCCTTTGTCCCTACCACAGTCTCAGAGTGGCCAGATTAGCTCATGCACATTTTATACAAATTATGCCTCTGAGCTGCCAATTCTCTTTGTTTGCAGATTCCTAAATTGTTCAAAAAATCCTACCACCCTATCAAATACCCTCTCCATTTTGGCAGCTGTATGCATTAGAAGGAAAGCTCCCCACGAGGCCAATGGGAGCTTTGGTCACAGGGCTAAAATAGTTGCAGTGGTCTGGATCATGACCGTGCTGCAAGAGGAAGTTTTAAACTTTTAAAGCTCTTACTCCCGTTGCAGTGCAGTTCTGTCCAAGATAGCGCCTTTGCAATTATTTGCAGAAGAAAAATATTAATGTTAGGGCCACTTATGCCTTTAGCATCACATCTGGTCCAGATCACTGGAGTTAAAAGCTGGGATTTCAATATGTCTGCAGGACAACAGCTTCCCTGGCACCAGGCTGTGGTTTGGTGTAGTTTTCCCCCATTCTAAAAGGAAGAACTGCTTCCACTTAAGACAGGAGGAGAGATCCTGTAGCCCCTTAAGCACTGTCTGGAGGCCACCAGATGCTGCAAATTCCTAGATTCCCAGCTCTGATCTTGGAGTTGGGAATCTGAGCTCCCAGACCACCTTGCTGCCACATCGGGCACAGAAAGAACAATGCTGGATGACCCTCCAAGCCTGGAAAAGGTGGTGTTTTGAAGGGGAGGAAAGGAGACCGCTCCGCAGTTTAAGAAAGATGCAGCAAGCTGAGAAGGGCTCAGAGGGCTGCAAGGATGATCCCAGGACTGCAAGGATGATCCCACAAGCAAAGCCTTGTGAGAAGAGATGGAAAGAACTGGGCATGTTCAGCCTGGAGAAGAGAAGGCTGAGGGGAGATATGATAGCACTGCTTGAAAGGCTGTCACAAAGCAGGACAGGCTCTCTTCTCAATCATTCCAGAATGCAGGACACAGAATAATGGGCTCAAGTCACAGGGAGCCAGAATCCGGCTAACGATCAGGAAAAATGTCCTGACAATAGAACCCATGACCTCGGGAGGTTGTGGGCTCTTCCACGCAAGAGGTGCTGAAGATGCAACTGGGCAGCCATCTGAGAGCGATGGTTTAATCTGGAGTCCTGCTCTGGGCAGGGGGTAGGACCCGATGGCCTCTGGTCCCTTCTTACTCTTCTATTCTATGATTCTTTGATTCAGAGCTTTCAAAACAAAAAATTCAAATGATATGATCTGGACAAAGGTTGAAGCATTCAGAAAGATCAGCACCAAAATCAGTGAAGAAGACAGCTTAATATTATTCTTTAAAACAGAGTCGGGCATCATGCAGCACACAGGCTGTCTTGAACCTGCTGCAGCAAAAATAACTTTTAAAAAACCTGTCTTCTTATTACTCTTATTATTAGATTTGTTTGAAAGCTGCCTGTTGCACTATCTGGACAGCCATTATAATAAACGTACCTGTAAAGGACATAAAATGATACAGCTAAAATATTATCAATAAGCAGGATAAAGTCACATATACATAGTCTTAGCTCTATGGAACATTAAACGGTCCAAATTTAGCTTGTTCTGAGGCAAAATGTATCCCATTTAATGCTCCATATTGCTAACACAGCCACTTTCCATGCATAAACAAGGCTTTTATCAGAGTGTACTAGGAATGCAAATTTTACCATCCCCATACAGTCCCAATTTAACATGTTCTAAAGCTAAATGTGGCCCACTTCGTGCTCTGTAGTGCTAGTATGGGCATTTTCTATGTAAGACCATGTTTGGGGGAGTATGCCATAGCACTAGGAGCACAAAGTTAAGATCCCAAAAGAGCCAGTTCAAGCCCAATGCCGAGCATTTGCCAAACACAGATTTTGCCCCCGTTTTCCCGTTCACACGCACGTGCACAACAGGTGGCTTCTGGGTTCTCTGCAAAGTCATTCTCTAGAGACACAGCGATGAGGGTCACTTGCATCAAAACAAGACTCGGCCACATCGCCATCTTGCCTTCTGCAGCCCCCAGTGCTCCTCCAACTGCCTTTCTGAGCCAGGAACAGGTTGGTCCTGAAATACTTTCTGTCACACAAATTTCAGGAAGTTGCTAAAAATCCTCTGGGTTGCACAACCATATCAGTGTCTTCCCAGGTCAGCAGAGGAAAACTGTGAATTGGCAAGCTCCCACCCATGGAGGAGCCTTTGCTAAAGCCTCCTTGAAACTTTAAAAACCCTTAACTGTGCACCATGCTCTTAGCAGTAAAATTCTCACAGGAAATGTTGCTATGTGTTTTTTCCTAACAGCAGCCTTGATCTTCTCATCTATCGAAAGGGCATTTCAACATAGCTTGTATGAAAACCAAGACAGGATCCTGCCTAACCATCTGTGTAGCCAGAGGGTGGGTAACAGTGGCACCGCAAGAAATCCTTCTCAGCAGAAAATTCTGCTTCGCAAGAAAATTCTGCTAAGCAGGAAAGTAAATTGCATTCGCAGGAAAGCGGAAGTCGAAAGCTGCTCTCAGGGATTTGTGTTCCCAGGAACTCTTGCCTCAGCCCCAAATCAGCCACAGTGCACCCCACGCTGTATAAAGAATACAGAAGTATAAGAATACGGGTACAGCAATCATCAGCAACAATATCAAGAGGCCTCATTCACACTCGCATTCCTGCAACACTCATACTCACAGCCAATAGACCCTCTCGGTGATCCATCGGGACTGTGGGTGACCAGTAGCAGCGCTGTTCTGGCACACACGGGAGCTGGAAAGCCCAGTCATTTCATACCTTAAAGTTGATGCTATCAGCTTAGTCCAACGGGATGAACAGTGAACTCCTCTGAGCAGAGCTGACACACAGAACGTGCTGGTCCTTATCTGGAACACAAGCGCTCTCCATTCCCTCTCTGGATGGTGCAGCCTGGGCTTATCTTATCTGTTATGTTCGCTTCTCCAACTACTCCCAGACTCTCAGTTTTCTCAGTCTGGTCAGTCCCATCATGCTTTTTTATTCTTCATTTTCTTCTGGGTCTTAGGCCTTCAGGAACCCATGCAGGAACCCATACACCCCCTCTTGATATTGTAATTCTGTTACAGTATCAAATATAATAATGAAATTGAGAAAGAATAAAGAGAAACAAAAGAAAAAAATCATATAACCTTATCTCTGTTCAATTATGCGTCTCACTTGGGTTTTAGTGATCTCAAAATCGTGTTGCACATTCCTCATTTTTTTTTTGATTATACAAATCATCCATAATATTATAATTATCATTACAAACATGAGCCATACAATTGAGTGAATGAGCAAGTGTAAAAAAGCAGACGCTTTAGGTGAATATCCATAAAATATATTATACCAATGGTGTTTTCACCCCTCGCCATCTGCAAAGGTGCTCAGTCAGTCAATCCATGTATTGCATTTGGCCATAGGCCATTACAAATTAACAAAGCAAAACACTGAATTAACAAATAAAACCATACATCAAATAAATTAAAATGCAATACTAAAAGACGAACCAGATGTGGCTCAGGACTGTGTCCCCGTCAAAGCTTACCTAGCTCTTGTTAGCTGCAAGAGCTAAAAGGGAGACTCAGAAAGACACGTGCACATCAGCATCTGACAACAAAACATTAACTTCTCAGGATCAGAGTAGGCATTGGAGGTGGGGAGTGTACTAGACAATTCCCCCCACCCCCAGGTTCACAATATAATGGACAATGAAGAATATAGTGCAAGAGGTGATCCTAAGATGCGGACATGCTGCTCCATTGGAATATGGGAATAACAACCAGTTAGTCAGGCTGTATACATAGTCTGAAAACGAAGGGCTGTACAGGCCACCCTAAGGCTGCAATTAGGGATGGAACCATCTGCAAAGCAGAGATGCCTGTAATGGACTATAGTGCACAGTTGTTGTGTGCTCTCTTTCAGTCTGACACACACACACTGCTCCAGATAGCAGTGTGGCATGACAGCACCGTAGGGCCATCGCAAGCCTACTGTCTCGGCCTCACTCCAGATCCTCGTTCTGTAACACAAGAATTCAATGCCATCAGGTTACGTTGCAAAATGCTAGTGGTTTAGAGTTGTAACTTCAGCATTTTCCTGATTCCTGAACCTGTAATATTTCACTCTCTCACACTCACTGCAGTACAGGCATAATGAAATGCACGCGCCCATTTCAGAGTTCAAAAACTCAACTGCGCTCATTTGTTGGGGATGGAAACACTGGTGACCAATCACACCTATGGTAAAATCTTCAGCCTTTGCTTTTAGAAGGGCCTGCTTTTACATATATTTTAAAAAGCAGATTTTAAAAATCTGCTTTTTTGGAAAGCATCCAGATAACTTTGGCTATGGGAAGGTATAGAAATCTATTTATTAGATTTATATCCTGCCCCTTTAGCCAAAGGGGCTAAATAAAATAAATAAATGGTCAGCAATTCCAAGGGAGGTTTAGAGTGCAGCAAAAGTGGACAGACCTTCTCAGTGGTGTCCCTGCACCTGTGGAATTATCTCCACACTGAGGTTCACCTGGCACCAGGTTATTCTTGTTATTCTTTTGGCATCAGGTGAAGACAGCCACTGTGCCAAGGCTTGAACTCATGTCATGTGTTTTACCAATGTATCCTATACTGTCTATTATTTTAGCTGCTTTAAAGTTTCTGTGTTTTGGTAAACTTGTGCTTTACGAAGCACTGCAAACTGTCCGGAGAACTTTGGCTGCTGGGCAATATAGAAATGAATTATCATTATTGCTTCCTGGGAAGATCATGGTACATTCTTGATACTGTTATGAACATTTGTAAACTACAAGGGTCTTGCTAAAGACTTGCGGAGATTGACAGTTCCCAGGATGTATGTCAGTAGTGATGGGAATTTATGGATGAGCTACTCAATCCAGACTACGTTGCATCCATTTATTTTTTCCTTCTCTGCAAAAGAAATCAGCTATGCTTTAAAGGCGGGGTCTTCCTGTCACATTTGCCACATTCCATTCAGTATTTATCCCGTTGTGGATGCGTAACCTTTACCACTTGGTTCATGGATCGTTATATATGAACTGTTGGGAACAAGCTGTTGTTTTCTACAATTTCTAGCCCAAGAATATCCCATTCTCTTACAGCCATTTTCGAAAGATTGTATGCATAATTTGCGACATAGGAGCATGCTGCTATACTGTGCTTGTGGCACCTCTGGCAATGCATTGCTACACCCTCCAGTGTGTCCATTCAAGCCCTGGAAAGCACCATGAGCAGCAGCTTTGTGTGATAGGCTCCAGAGGACTTCTCTGGTTGAAATACGGATGCATGAATAGCAGGGCCGGCTCTCCCTTGAGGTGGGGTGAATCCTCTCCCTTGGGTGGTTGCGTAGGAAGACTGGCAAATTGTGAATTCCTTCTGCCTCCACTAGCGTGGCCCAACACCACTGCCTACCAGAGCCCAACTGACCCTGCCACCATGGCATTTGCTGCTGCAAGAAGGCGGGGCTATCAGAACTTTCCAGAACTACTTGGCAACACTGGTGGCTGCTCCAGAGAGCTCCACCATGTCCCTCCTGCAGGTTATTTCCAGGCTTCTTCGCCAGGATGACCTTATCATTCCTGGAAGAGCCCATGTGGAACATCTTGCAAAATTGTTATATTCCAGCAACTCAAAGTTGCAGTTTTTATAGTAATACCATCCAACTATACAGCATTTTGAAAAAAGATGAAACATTTGGGAGATCTCTGCTGATGAAGTAGCAACTGATCCTTAATATCCACATGTCCACTTTCACCTTAGGGCAGCCAGGTGACAGCCTCAGGAGCCTGTGGCCAGGAATTCACTTGACTCACCTTCCAGGAAAACCAAGAGGAGACATCCATTTGTGGTCACAGGCTACTTCTCCAAATTGGCCAAGACCTACCATTTCCTAAACAGGGCCAAGAAGAGCTGTGTATTTCTCACCATGCCAGAGTGACTTTCCAGAGTGATCCAGCTTTTACTCCTAAAATCAGTTCTACCTTTTAGTGGTCTCATGAGATGGACTTGGCTAATTTTTGCCTTTTCCAGGTGAGGGAGTGGTTGAAATGACGTGTTGGATGTACAATGAGTGACACAAACACCAATGATTTACATCTGACACACATAGGTCATAGGTCATCCACTCTACAAGTACTTGAAGCAGCATCAAGTTTCCTAAAATACTTTTAGCCAGTGGGTCACAGACTGCATTCCCTTGTTCCAACAGGCTTGTTCTTTTGGTCAGGTCTCCTGTCCTCTACCATCCCTTGGAGTCCACCTAAGCTCACACCCACTGCCCCAGTGACTCCATCTAGCCATCTCATCCTCCGCCATCCCCTTCTCCTTTTGTCATCAATCGTTCCCAGTATTAGGCTCTTCTCCAGGGAGTCCTTCCTTCTCATTAGGTGGCCAAATTATTTGAGTTTCATCTTCAGTATCTGGCCTTCTAAGGAGCAGTCAGGGTTGATCTCCTCTAAGACTGACTGGTTTGATCTCCTTGCCATCCAAGGGACTCTAATTGCTCATTTCAGGGACTTCTTTGTGATGTGTTGATGAATCACTGACTTGAATATTTCTAAAAGCTGCTCTATTTCACATTTCCAATTTCTAAACAAGGCACTTCAGCATAAAGGCCATCCAACAGAGGTCTAATGCTATAAGGCCAGTTGTAGGAAGTGCTGCAACGAGGTGATTAATTTTAGTCCATGGGTTAATAGTCTTATGGTGGTCCCCTTTAGATGGGTATGTTATGGAACAAACACGGACATTTCTCTTCTTCACCCATGCCCTGCTCTAGAATTCTTTACCATGGCTTCTGCATTCCTGCTATTTTAGAGCAAGAAGCCAAAAACACTTCTTGGCTGACGCTAATGCGCCAATGCAATCTCACAGCTTAAACTCGCTTTAGGTACGGGACCATCACAACTGCAGGAATAAAACGGAGCTTGCCTCTGCTGCTATGATGCCGAACACATTTACTTGGGAAGAAACATCACTTTATTGTAGAAAAGGATAACAGAAAAATGATGAAAGAAAAAATGAACATCCGTAACCGTGCAGATGCCTAGCAAGCCAGATGCTGACAATTCAATTTTTTTAAGTGACAGAAAGGAGGATACAGAGCAAGTGGCCATACGCTGATGCTGCTACTCCTGTCCACTCTCTCGATGTCGATGGGTGGCAGCGGGTGGCAGAGACCTGGATTTCAGCCCTGGCTGTACCACTGATTGTATGTCAACTGGTACGTTCCTTCCTGCCAGCCGTCACCATCAGGCCAGGACTGGATAGGTGGCCATGGTGGTCACTCCGCAATTGTTCTCCTTCATGGACATGAGAATGTACCCGTCAGAGCCCCAGTAGGTTGACCAGGAATTCTTGAAGAGCCAGTAGCTCTCTCCTTGGAGGAGTCCATCTCCCACCACCAGAACTGCACGGTCTAAATCCATGCTGCTGTTTCCTGGAAGAAAGGATGAGGCAGGTGACATAAGAAGATAGGAAGCGCTCTGCTGGACCAAGCCAAGGGTCCCTCTTGTCCAGCATTCTGTCCACACTGGCCAAGCAGCTGCCAATGAGCAATCGACCATTATTTATTATCGCCACATTCATCTTATTGTTCTTACATTCCACGTACACCTTGCCTTTCTCTTCTTAAATACTAGAGAAGTGCCAGATAAATGCTTGAATTTGACCTCTTGCGAAGCCTTAAATTCTGTTCTTTTTTTAAAGCAGAGTTTTGAAGCCTGCTGTTTAAAAGGGAAGAGGCAGCCCAGCACAATCAAACGGGGTTGGCCATAACTCTGGGGACCTGGCTTGGGACCTGGTTATCTAAAGGGGCGTGTGCGTCCATATTTGCCCTCCTGCCCCTTGAGATCAGTGGGGCAGGCCCTTCTCCGGGAACCCTCCGTGAATGAGATTAGGAGGGTGAGCACCCGGAGGAGGGCCTTCTCTGCGGTGGTGCCCCACTTATGGAATGCGCTCCCCAGAGAGGTCCACCTGGCGCTGTCGTTATTTGTTTTTCGGTGCCAGGCCAAGACCTTTTTATTTAAACGTGATTTTAATTAATTGCTGATTTATTTATTGGTTTTAAATTATTATGCCAGGATGTTTCCATTTTTATGTATTTGTATTGATATTTATTTGTTGGAAGCCGCCCCAAGGCGTATGCGAAGGGGACGGCATAAAAGAATTCCAAATAACAAACAAACAAACAAATAAATAACTCTCTGAACTGACTGTCTCCTCCTCTTCCTGCCCCACAAATCCTGTTTTTGAGGTTGTGCCTGACACGCTGGAGGCACACACAATTTCCGCCAACTGCGAGGGTGCGGGGAGGGTTCTCCAGCATGGAGCGTCAGCTTTGACCCCAGAGCGAGCTTCTGAGGTTGACGTGGGACTCCAAACTGTCCTACGGCTGGTTAAACTATGCCTAGTGGTGTCCATACGGTCCTGAACCCGGGGCTTGCAGGCACCCTAGAGAGAGTGGGAGGAGCACGAAGGTTATATGAGGCACCCCTGAAAATGCTGCATCCTTTTTGTTGAAGCACCACCAGGACCTGCGGCGTCCCTTGTCCCCGTTCATCTTTTGTGCATTTTAATAAAAAAATAAAGCATTACAGTTTTTAGCATGTCCCTTGCATAGATATATATATATATGTATGTGTATATATATATATGCAATGCATGTGACCCTATATATATTTATATATAACAAGATGTACTGTATATAATTTTGGGCATCATTATACAGAGCTTTCAATGAAGGCAGACCAAATAACCATATATGTGCCCATTTGTAGATTATGCCTAAAAGCTACTCATTTAAATATTGAATGGGTGGAGCATTTATTAGCATATATTAGCACATGCAAATTGCATGCCAGTAGGGCCCTCTTTTGTGATTATGTTTCTCAGCAATATGTAAGTAGCCATTCTACTTAATTTGCGAGGAGAGTGTATAAGAAAGAGGGGGCAGAGAGCGAGTTTCCACTGTGGTCCCTGCCGACAAGTCCACCTTAACCTACTTTCTACCCACAAAAAGAGGCCTTGAATCCCGGAGCAAGAAGACACTCACTGCAGTTCGGTTCGTAGTAAATGCCATCAGAGTACAACGTGAAGGACCTGGGGGAGACATCCATGTTCGCAGCCACAGGGCCGTGCTTGCAGAGGGCGGCCTTCAGGGCGGCGACGTTCGCAGGCTCCACATTGACATGGCCAGAGGTATTTGGCATCAGCTCCGATGGGCTGTAGTGGCAGTAGCCATTCTGGAAGAGGGCAAGGAGATCCATCCAGTTTCAGCAGGAGAAAGCTATGCAGAGGCAGCGTGAGAGGACAGCTCTCTAGGGCTGGAAGCCCCACATTTTCGTTTGGTGCCCCAGATCTTGGAGAGACCATCCGCCTATAGAGACTGGCCCATTTCTCCAAAAAGACAGGCTTCCAAGGTGGATATCCAAATCGGAACTGGCAGAAGAGGGGGGGTCGGCATGCCCAGCTGAAACGCCAAGGCCAGCAAGCCAGGTGGGCGGTGAGAGCCACTCGACCTCTGGTCCAGCAGGGAGACACTGTGGTCCAGGGAGGGTCAGAGGAGAGGGGCATGGCTTTCTCCGCCTCACAGTCTACCTTCAGGTCAAATGAGCAGACCACCAGCAGTGCAAACCTCCTTGGAGGAGGAGCCAATACCAGTGGGGAAGGAGGAGCAGAACTCAGCTTGGAATCAGCTCCTGCTATGGGCAAGAACTGGCTACACAATTCATAACTCAATGGATGCGTCTTGCAGTGGATGCTTCTCGCTAACCACCTTTGTACTCCTGGGTATCAAAAGCCAGGCCTGGTAGCTTGTTTTTTCCTCAAGTCAAAGCCCCTTCTCTCCCTTGTCATAGGAGACATGGTCCTTTAAAGACACACACACACACACAGAAATATAGATTCTAAAGCATATGCAAATTAACACATGCAAGTGTGAACGTGTGTGTTTCTTGTCCTGTGGACCTGAGTCCTGCATCTTTTCAGTACATAGCACTGCCCCAGGATACCACCTACAGATAGAATTCCGCAATTTATCCATCCCTAGCAAATAGGGCTGATGTTGCAAGAGCTGGAACAGTGCTGAATTTGGTAGAGCCAACCCTACAAGCAAACCTATATGACTGCCAAAGTACTTGCCTTGTCTGAGTGAAGCTATGCCTGCTGGCCCCCTAAGCATGGGCCCTGCCAAGCTGCAGCCCTACAGCCTCCTGAAGGAGGGCGATATAACAAAGCAACCCAAATTGGGAAGCCAGAGGCTGGACAATAATTCAAACCCGGATCTGTACTTTGTCCTCTAAGCTGCAAAGGGGCAGTATAAGGGGGTAAGTAACTAGTTAGATCTGTCAGCTGATAAATTTAGGGTGTGCATAAGTGTTAGTCCTGGAGAAACTGCCCTTTCCCCTCCAGAGATTAGTTTGGCTCACCTGGCCCAAGTACGGCCCGTAGGATTCTGTGCTGGCAATTCCACCATGCTTCATGATCCACTTGTACACCAACTGCCCCCGTCCGCCATCACAAGCACGGTTTCCAAAGCCCCAGGAGCAATCCATTAACACTTGCTGTGACAGCAGAGTGAGCATCCCGTTCTGTAAAAAGGAGGCAGAGGATTCCTCAAGTCAAGAACGTGGCCTAGGTGTGGGTTCGCTGCCACACAGCTCATCACGGCAGTGATGCCCCTCCGTGCTTTGTGAAGGGCAAGTGTTACGTTATCGCTGTCTGTTCTTTTGACACTTCAGCTCCTCTGAAAACACCGTTTACCTCTCCCAGGATGTGTATGTACATATGCCAATTTGAAGCTAAAACTTCATGCATCTGATGACGTGTTCAGTGTTCCCAAAGGCTTATGCCAGAATAAAGGTGTTAGCTTTTAAAGTGCAGTTTTTACACCGACAGGCTAACAGAGCTACTTCTCTGAATATCTTATATGGTTAGTTGTGCTTTGGAGGAGGCCGGGCTAGGATCTCCACTTTAACCTCAGTTTAGCCAGTAAGTAAAGCCTTCACCCTTGCCTCTGAGCAGTGTTTTTTTGGTAAGAAAAACGGTGCCAGAACTCATGAAATTATTTACCTTTCGCATGTAGTCAATCACTGTACACACACCCACACATGTCAGTTGTGTAACGAAGCATAATGGTTGCCACCCGCAGTAAGCACTCAGCACGCGGCCACACGACCAATCGCAAGCCGAGTAACGCCACAAGCCGAGCAGCAGCGTCACAACCAGCGTGGATGAAGTCCGCATGCATCGGACTCGACACACAAGCAGCCCGCATGCACCGTTTTAATGATTTTGCCGCCAACCTGCTATGCTCAACAGGGCAATTCAAATCCACGTGGACCAAACATCAAATTTTCAAAAGTTACTTTTAAAACTTGGAGAACCTGTCGAAAAAAGGTGCCGGAACTCTGTTCTGGTGCATTCTATGACAAAAAAAGCACTGCCTCTGAGTAACCAAGGCTGCTTCCACTTGAGGGTTTTAAGCTCCATTGCCCTGTTTCCATTGCAGAATTTTATTCTGTGAAATGCTGTTATTTGGGAGAAATTATGCATTAAGAGAAAATGATCCAGGCTGAACTCCAACCAAGATCTTAGAATTTTAAAGAAAGGTCCAGAGGTCATCTTCCTCTATGTATTATCCTCCAGTGTTTCCCAATTCCTCTATCTTTTTCCTGACTGCAAAAAACCCTTTAAGGAAAACTAGATGGAATTGTCACTCATGATATTGATGAAATCCATTCAGGTGTGCCGGGATATCTCTGAACCCAACCTGCAGATTCCACAGTGGGCTGGTTTTTCCTCAGCTATCCAGATTCTAAAATCATGCAGATTATTTTTCCATTGTTGGGGTAATTTGCACTAATTGAAATGCATCAGTGCATGTGCACAGGTGCACAATTATGTTCATGCACATGTAAATAGAACATAATTCCTGCTTAGGAAACGATTCCATCCATGAGCCGATGACAGAATGAAGGATGCTGGACAGTCCATGACATGCAAATAAAACAGATTTAACAGAATGCATGCACCCTTAATTGCCACACAACGCCTTCTGACTGGCAGCTGCCAGTCTAGAAGCACCCCAAGTCAGCCACAAGGCAGCTGTTGTCACCTTCAGAAAGAGAGCGCCTTCCAGCGTCCCCGTCGTGGCAAAGTTCCAGCAGGACCCATACACCGCTTGGTCTTCGACTGGGCTCACAGCACCTTGAGCAGCAGGCAGAGGGAGGTGGAAAGAAGAATTACAAACATGCTCATCTCAAAAGCACAGCCAAAAAAGCAAAAAGCTCCCATATTTATTTATTTAAAGTTTTTGTAAAGTTTTTGTTTTATAAAGTTTTTGTATGCCGTCTCCTTGCTATATAGCCTTTTAATTTAAAACATTAATTAATTAAAACATTTATATGCCGTCCTTTGCAGCAACTTCAGGAAGGCTTACAGAAGATAAAAATAACAGTATGAGTAACAGTATAATAAATATCATTAAAAACATTCAACAAATAAACAACAATATATCATTTTGTAACTAAAGAAAAGGAAAGAAGAAAAGGGAAATAAAAAAGAAAATGAATATGCGACTGTATAAAATTAATATTATTAAAATGAGTGATATTAATTATTTAAATGGTGGTTAAATAAAAAGGTATTGCATATGTTTATTATGCAAATGGTTATTTGGGAGAAAATATGCATTAAGGGAAAATGTGCCAGGCTGAACTCCAAGCAAGATCTTAGATTTCAGAGAGATCTCCCCCTCCTCATTTCTTAAGGTAATTACAAGCATCCAAAAGAAGGGCTTTGCTTGTTTGCAAAATAACATTCTGGTTTTGCAGACCGTTCTGGACACAGCTGGTCCCTTGCCTGGAAGGCAGAAGAAACTAATGTTGCCATATTCACCATAAAGCCTCCAGTCCAGGGACTCTGGCAGGACCAGGCCCGGATAGGCTGGGGTGGGGAGAGGCACCCCCTTACTGGGCTCCCTGCTTCTAAGCCTGCCCCTTAGCACTGCCATCTCTTCTGGAGTACGGTCAGCCAGGTGACTGACAGCCAGTCTGTGGGAGAGGTTGGCCCGGTTCTTGAAGTGGATGTACCTGCAAGGAAATGGAGAGGAAGGAAGGAAGGAAGGAAGGAAGGAAGGAAGGCAAATGCACGGCTGTTTCCTCCCCTACAGACCTTGCAGATCACAGCAAGTTCAGTGTTAGGGTATGAGCCCATCCTGTTATTACTGCATGTCCTGCGGGGAGCATAGGGAGGCGTCTCCTATCCGTGGGGTTCCTAATCCATTGCAACTCTTATTCTGAGCTCCATAGGAGCTCTATCCAGGGTGCTTCATGGACCTAGTCTGGGGATGGAGTGTGGCACCACAGATAGCACCTATCCAGCTTAGAGTAAAAGCTGCAAGGGATAAAGAGCCCCACTGACATGGAGGTGGAGTCCTCTGTATTCACAGGGAATGGCTGGAAGGACCAGGATTCCTATGGAATCAGAGGACAGGACTGCTGAATCTTAATCACTTCAGTTCCTTAACTTGTGTGCAAAGGAAAGGTTTTGTTGTTGTTGTCAGTCGTGAAGTCGCATCTGACCCATCGCGACCCCAAGGACAACATCCTTCAGGCCTTCCTGTCCTCCACCATCCCCGGAGTCCACCCAAGCCCACACCCACTGCTTCAGTGACTCCATCCAGCCACCTCATCCTCTGCCATCCCCTTCTTTTGCCGTCAACCCCCTCCTGAATTCAAATGCAAGTTTCTCTAAGCCAGGAATTCCTGTTAGGAATGTAGAGGAGAAGTTGCCAGGAGGGAAAATCCTCAGCTTCTCACTTGGAAGATTCAAAAATCCCAAATTATTGTCCCATGGCTGGCCAGTGCTCTAAGCCAGCGCTACCCTGCAGCACCAACCTTCATCCCATCCAGTGTTAAGACTTCTGAAACCCACCAACAGAATATCCCCAAGCAACTCGGACACATCTGCCTGATTCTGATCACCTCATTTTCCCGTCAGCTTTTCCTTTGTTCCCTGTTGCGAGACTGCCATTTTAGGTCCTGAGGTCTTCCCATTCTCATACCTTACATTGCGGATGAAATGCTTTTTCCTGTGCTCCATCTCTTTCTCAGCCTTGTAGCTCTTTCCAAATTTCTCCTTGTAGTGATGGAACAGATGCTCATGGTCTCTGCTAATTTCTCCAGCTCCTCCCACAAATTCCTGCATAGAGTTAGCCAAGATCCTGTGCTCCGGTCCCAGCCCAGGCAAATGTGTACACTTTACATCTACCAGATGCAAAAGAGAAGTGATATGCAACTGGATACTAATTATTCCTCTGCAAAGACAGCAGCATGTTTTGGCTCAAAAGTTCCTACTGGAGCTAAGCACTGGGAGAACATTTCAACCTTTCACAATGTCTGTTTCACACATACCCTGAGGAAGATCAAAGACTTCAGACGGGAAACTCTGAGAAAGCTGGTATAGTCGATCTCATACTTGTCGTAGTGGGAGCCCAGGAGTCTGTTGAACCCCACATCTCGTAGTGCACCAGCATGGGTTTGGTCAAAATGTCTGCGATCCACAGCCTGTAGATGTTTTTCCTCTTGCCCCAGTAACAGATGCTTTCCAGGACTGCGCAGTGCCGTCCTTTGTAGTATTCTGTATGCACAGACTGGAAAGTGGAGCATGGGACAGCAGCAGGAGGGAGTGAAGGATTAGCATTGTTAGTAGGAAATCCGGGAGGGTATGTTACAAAGGTTTTACGTGCAACTGTGATTCCTACCACCATTCACACGCATCATTATGCCTCTGGCTGCAACACTAATAGTGCAACCCTTTATGTCTGCTCATGAGAAAGATCTGAATTCAGAGGACTTTACTCACAAGTACATGGATATTGGCAAGTGGCTTTAAATGAGTTTTTAAAAATCTACTAAAAAGGTGCTACTGATGAAGCAAGGAGCATATTTTACTGTGTGTGTGTGTGCGTGTGTGCACACATGTATGTACACATGCATGTGTGTGTGTGCACGTGTGTGTAGAAGCATCATCCTAAAAGAACTATTCTCCCATTCTCTCATCTCACCCAAAGGATGAGAAATGTTTCTTCCTAAGGTGATGCATAGGTGAAACCACCTTATAACACGCTTCTGGCTTCAGAAATGTTGTCTTTACCCATATACAGTCCATAACTGACTCAAACTCATTTGGGTACTCAATTAAAACCAGTTCTATCCCTTCAAATATAAGAGGAATCCTTGGGAAATGGGCACAGGAAAGGGTCCTCTCACCCGCGGTATAAGGGAACTGGCATTGTCACATCTGGAGGGTTGTCTTTCAACTATTCTGATCATTACGCCATCACTTTTCTGCTGCATTGACGGCAAGCCAATCTCAAGGCAATCACTGAGTTTTAAACCACAACTGTAAATGTATTTGGAACATGCTGAACAAGTCAATGAAGTAAAATAAAAAATGAAATAAATGAATAAATGCTCACCTGAAACTGACAATAGCAGCTAAAATAATAAATGGTGAGAATTGGGCGATACAACGAAGATCAGCTGAAATAAAGCATTTGACCAGCACGCAAGCACCATATTACATCTCCAGCAACAAATTAGAAGGAATCTTTGAGGTCTTCCAGTCCAGTCCTATACTCAATGCATTTTTGAATTCGACTTTAAATTCAGATCCTGGAAGGAATTTCCTTTCAGGACTAAATTAAGTCTGGTGACTTGGTGAACAATAACTTCCAAGTCCCTGCAGTAAAATCTAGCTTCCTCTGTCACCTGCCCCACATTCCTCACCTCATACTGGCTGCAAGCAGACTTAAAATCAAACCAGTTTGATAAACCAAACCATGGTATGGGATTATGTCTGAACCTACCAGCTTAGAAATCAAGGTTTTCAAAGGGATGCCAACCCAGGATATCCAACTAAAGTGTGAACTAATTTGCAAGCTTGCAGGTGGAATGTGCGGTCATGTGTGCATTCACAATGGAAAGCCATTGCTCTTCTTCAGGAGGTTGCTACACAACGGGAAACAAGTCTTACTGCCCCTCAAGAGGCTGGGACACTATGGAGATGGGTGAGTTTATGAGGCTGAGTGCTGGGCAGGCAATTCACCCTAAACCATGGCTTCCTTGCTATGTATCTGAAAACTCTGACCACGTTGTTGGTGCAAACACATGATCACCATGAACCACGCTTGCATATGTTGTCTGAACAGAGTCAGTGTAAATCAGGAGTACAACCTCAAGCCCAAGGACCAAATCTGGGGCCCTGGGGGTCCCAGTCTGGCCCCTCTGAGGTTGTCTCGATGGGACTCACCTCCTTTTTGATGACCACAGCTCATGTCATGCTTTTTTGTCCTTTGTGCAATTTTTTCCCTAATTCTGAATGGTTGCTATTCCTTTCTTGTGGTTTCATTGCTGCCAGTGAAAACATCCAACCAAAATATCCAGGTATGTTTTGTAAATTTGGCCCTGCCATATTGCCTCTGGCTACAGCCGAAACAGAACGCAGCCCGGAGAACTTCTCCGAAGCAGAATTCCACCCTCATGCTTCTATAGAGGTCTTGTAGAGAAGGGTTTTGAGGAGCTCACCTGGAAGTCAGTGAAGTTAGGAAAGACACTTTGAGGGCTAACGGGATTCTCAAAAGTTCCATCGATTCGGAAGCACTCCTTAAGGTTGACCTTTGTTTCTGTGGTTTCCGGAGTGACCTTGAAACTGGCCCCAAAAGGCTCTATGGAGCTGAACTGGTAAGTGATCACCTGGCCTGGAGCAAAGGAAGAAGCCAGTACTACATGAAACTCCTCATTGCTTCAGAAGCCACATCAGTGTCTTATTTCATCAGAGCATCCAATCCACTGGATCCATCATTCATGCCACAGGAAGCAACATTTCCTTTAATCAATTGTGCTCTTGAGGCTCTGGAGGAAACAGTAACAGCAGCAGCAGCAATAACAACATTCTGTCCAAGACTTTGGAGAGCTGCTATCTGGACAGGCCGATAAAGCAATGACCCACAATGAGTATGACTTAAGTTGGGCTATTCTTGAACTGTGGGACAATTGCTCTTGGCACACATTCCCAAGGCCTCCTGATTTGGACTCGGAGGAAGAGGAGCAGGGGGAGACCTTGGAGTGGGGCCCAAATCCGGATCTTCAGATGGGAGATGCGGAGGTGCTTATTTCAAGGCCAGACTCCCCAAGTGCCCAGGCAGCTGTTGGATGTACAGTTGGCAGGAGGGACTTGGAGCAGGGGAGTTTCTCAGAGACAGACGAAGTGCGTGTGGCTCTTGATGCCATGATGCTACGCTGGTGGCCCAGTCAGAGGACTGGCATGCAGAGAGGAGGTGTGCTCGTTTCCAAATGCCTCTCCCAAAAGGATGAGGCCCACACATATTCATAAGGAGAATTCCTAGGAGTAAATTTTAACCCCTGAAAGGAACCCAGGGTTCGTTGCTGGGTTGTGAATTGTGCATCGATCACCATGGTTTGTTAGTTCAGCTCAGTTCAGATAACATAATAGCCCATGTTCCAACAACAATCTGGAGGGCAACAAAACCCCACACTCAACCAAGACTCAACCTTGAGTATGGGATGCTACAATCCACAGCCTTAGTCTGACTGGATGTAAACACTGTGTTTCCATGTTCCCGAAAGCAGATGTCTTTTTTCCTGGGTTGCTTTCCTTGGGCTCTCTGTCTCCAGCTCGACACCCAGCTTTGCTTTCCATGATAGTACTGGATACGGCTCTTTCCTTCACTCTTGTTGAACCAGGCTTCAAAGGTTCTTCTATTTCAGCATAGGGTAGCTTGAGAATCCCTGAAGGAAGCAAGATGGGGACAGCTGCTAAGACAGGGCAAGAAAGGGAGCCCGAAGAGAAGGGTCGGAGGCCCCACAGCAAAACATCAGGCAAGTTATAACAATGCCCACTTTAGTGCCACAAATATATATGTGTTCATAGGACATGATAAAAGGCCTATAAAAGAAGAGCCGCACCTCAATGCAAACCACTGTTTGTTATTTCAGCTTGCATTCTTCACTTCTCCACTGCTGGGGTTGTTGTTTTATCCCCGTTTTCACACAACGTTCCCCACTATGAGGACTCCCAAGGGAACCACCACTGCTCTAGTGAGAGATGCGTGTGGTCCAGTTTCACCCGTCACAAGCACCAATTGTGCCTGCAAGGTTCCTGCTTACTAAATGAGAGGCAGCCCTCAGCAAACCATAAAAATATCTATCCCTCTTTGTTCTGTAAAAGATGAGTACGGAAGGACCAGTCCCTCAGCCCCTGGAAAGCACTCTGCCCTCAGAGCGGGAGGAGATCCAGGCATCGGTGTCAGCACTGCCACTGCTGGGATCCCTTTCCGGAGCGACTCTGACATTTTGAAGGGAGGATGTGGGAGTGGTGGAGGCACACAATGGGTGGGGAGGGAGTGGAAAGAAGCCCTTGCACACCTCCTGCCCTGCCTTCAAGAGCCTTCTGTCCTTGTTGTCTAGCCCACGGGACTATACTAGACATATGACTACACTCGAGCTATTATTTGAAGTCCGTCCCTCCGCCCGTCCGTCCTTCCTTGCCTGCTCACTTGCTTGCTTTCATTCAAGAAACATTGCTCCCTTTGAAGACCCCAAATCCCCCTTCTTAGCAGCTTGTTTCCTGGTGCAAAAATGCCCTTTCCCTTCACATTTGGATGCACTGAAGTCTGCTGGGGTTGGGCCTGCTAACATGCTCATCTCTATAGACTATGGCTTACAGGCCACGAGATTCTCATTCCTAATTTTTCCACCTCAGTGTGCAGTTAAACCCATCCTCATAGTGAAACACTGAGAGATACAATGAGATAATGAACACTATTTCAACAAGTTGGCAAAGAAAAGCTAGAAAGCACCGGTAGCTGATAATGTGTAAGTAATTCATAAAGGTAGTCTCTAATAAACAGCTGCTATTTCCCCTCCAAAGCCAGGATAATGAAAACAAGAGTTGCTATGTAGAAGGTACCCAAGACAGCCTTTTCCCAACTTGCTTTGAGATTTAGTTTATTTTGGTTTGTCATTTGCAACCCCAGGATCTACAGTGCAATGCGGTTGAGAAGAAAAACCTTTCAGAGTGATCTTTAAGTCATCTTTGTTCACAACGTTTTTGCAGCTAGGTTCCCTCTCACCCTCAAATCTACTGTATGAGGACTGGCATTTGTGCTGGTGGTGCAGAGGTTTAGATAAAAGTGCCCCATCTCCAGTTCTCAAGTCACACAGAGTAACTTCCTATTGCAATGTCCTTACACAACTAGCTGCCAACCCCCACAAAGGACCTCCCCCCCCCCAATTTATCTGAGTTTTCCAAGCCAAGGCAAAACACTGTTCTTCTCCAGGGCTTTCAGCAGGACAACAAGATGTTCTATGCTCTTTTACCTTTGACCTGTTTTTCAGTGTTGCTGATGTTATTCCTTTGATTTGATATTTTGCCTACTTTTCGCCAGACGTTTAACAGATAATTGCATATAACTTTTTAAAAAGAAGCTGCACCGTGAACTGATTGGATTAAAAGGGAAGCTATGCATTCCTGAAATAAAAACACCAATGAGAAGGCCAAATCTGCAGCTTTTCTCTTCTGTCTCCTTTTAAGGGGTGAGTGGGAAGTAGGACTAATTCCATGTGGCCAAAACTGAATAATTGGCCTCCTGCTTATCGGAGTGGGAAGTGATGGGGAACACAAATAACCCAGCCAAAAACAACCATCTATTTTATTTATTATGAAAAATGCAGATTCTTTCATAATAGCTTCCATGTAACCTGTAATGCCTGATCTTGCATAATGTTGAAAGTAAGCAGGGCCAGACCTGATCAGAATCTGGATGGGTGACTTAAATGTTGAGAATTTCCCAAAAAGCTTCAGCTATGGGTGATATAGTTATGTAATGTAATAATAACAATATTCTGCCATTCAGTTAAATGTAAGATATATCACAAGTCGTGACATCCACGTAATAGTGCCTCTCTCTGGTCCCTACTAATCACATATCCCTGAAGTATTCAAGGATACATTACCTGTTATATGATAGGCATCTCCAAACTTGGGAAGCACCTGCAAATGCGTATGCAGATGGTTGCAATCCACCACTGAAATGAAAAAGAAGAAATAGCTACATGAGAGGAGTCTGATTTATAGGATGCCTTTCTTCAAAGGAAATTCAAGGCAGTGGTCATGCTTCTCCAGCACTGGCACTACCAGCATCATCATCCCATTTTTCTTCCTTTTGCATGGAACCCAAGGCAGCTTGCAAAGCTCTCTTCCTCTCCATTTTATATTTCCAACAACAATTCTGTGAGGTAGGTTAGGCTGAGAGGCACTGAATGGCTCATCATCAACCACGAGCTTCATGAATGAGGGAGGACCACACTGGCTCTCACACAGCTGATACTGAATGTTGTGGAACGACAATCAATTGCTACTTATTTCATGTATTGTTATTTCATGTAGTAGTGTTGTTGTTGTTCTTGTTTTAATGCCAAGGAGATATACGTAAGATTTAATAGCTTGTCTCTGGGTTCCATGGACCTTGACTCAGAGAGAAGAGGCGTTATTTTCTGATTCTATTCCGACAGCAAAAAATCTTGGACCAGCCCTCTTCTTCCTTAAGTCTACAGCAAAACAGTTTCACTAACTTTTTCTTATGAAGCAGATGCAAAATAACACATCATAGGAAAGAATCCAAATGTGGGCATAATAAGTAGAGGAAAGCACTCTTGGTCTTCCACAACATGGTGCCTTCCAGATAGCCTGGATGAGGATGACAACTCCCATCTTTTTCTGGCTCGAGATGCTGGGGATTGTAATCCAAACCATTAGGGAATGTTGCCCGAGAAAATTGCTGTACACATGCTTATGGCCACCCCCACTGTGCTGAATTCTCTGCCCCACTGTTGCTTGATGTAGTAGCCACAAAGGAGGTTTCCATGGGCTGCCCCAGATTCAGCAGCACTTCCATTAGTAGAGCATTGTTGACCTTGGACCTGCTGAGTTCTCATGGAAGGTGCTCGTCTACTTTAGCCCTGAGACAAAAAGCAAAAATTACACCTCTGTCTGCAAGAACCTGAGAGATGTCAAATAGACAACACTTACCAAGAAAACAAGCCCATGCTAGTAAGATCAGCATCTGCATCCTTGCAGCTTTCCTAGGTCAGACACGCAACTTTTCAGAAGTGGCTTAAGCAGGAGCTGTCTTATAAAGTCTATTAACCAATGGTTACAGCTAGGCCCACCCAAGGGGAGGATTCAGAATGCTGAGGAATCGAAGGATGGGGCCGGGAAAGGCACTGTTCTCATTGGTTACTGAAAACTTCCAAGAAGGAAATAGCAAATCAGGCTGTTATGTGGCATGAATTTTAAAAGGACCATGGCCAATTCAATTTGCCACTAGAGGTCCGGAATAGGATTGGAAGTCAGGTATCTAAATCTGAAGCCCGGGGATATCTTTCAACTGCATAATGCAGCACCTGTGGAGCTATCTGCCCTGTATTGTTCTTGAATATAGGGTCTGTATTCAGACAGGTCTCCCATCAGAATAAAAAGGAATGCGTAATCGCTGCAGAATGCTTGGGGACAGGACCCGGAGAGCCCAGCATGCAGGAATAATGCCTGCAAATGACATTGTGTTCAAAAAGCTGGATTCCATTGTGGTTGACAGCATGCAAGTCGCTTGTTTGCGGGACCATTAAAGACCAAGTGTGTTGGATATCATAGAACAGCCTTCCCCAAACGGATACTCTTCAGATGTGTCAGAGGACAATGCCTGGGACCCTGCAAGGGACTACCCCTGGCATCCCTACATACCCTAAGATGTTCTGGCTGGCCCCGTCACCCAGGGCATCTGGAGGCGGGGGAAGGAGTTCTGCTGCTGTCCATGTCTCGTCACCTTCCAGGTTTTCAGACTGTCCCTCAAAGCTGGCCCCACGGCTGAAGGGTTGCCAGCAGGACCAATCTGAAGGAATGGCTGGATCCGGGAAGCAATCCTCCATGTTAAAGCTCTCCCAAATCACCAATGCATCATCATTTCACCAGGCTCTCCTGAGCATTATAGGACAATCTGTATGGGCAAATAGCTTCCCAAGCTCAGCTGCCTGCGTCCAGATAAGCTGATAGCCAGGAGAAGTGGTGACTGGGAAGGAGGGCCAAACAAGCAAGGATAGCCATGGGCTGCTGTGGGAAGTTTGGTCGTTGGCAGCTGCCCAAAGGTGCCGGATGCCCAGGTGGAATGTGTGCATCTGTTCAGTCCCGTTATCTAAATTACAGCACCCAGCAGAAATGGGGAAGCAGCTTTGCATGGGAAAACTGTGAAACAGAGCAGTGGTAGGGAACCAGTAGTAATTCCAGCTGTGCTGCCAGGGGCTGATGGAAGCAAGAGCCCAAACACATCTCTAGGCCCACAAGTTCCATACTCCTGAGCTTCGGTCTAAAAATCATTCTGCACCAAGAATGCAAACCTTTTCGGTACAAGAGGCCACAGTGGCAACTCAAAACTGGGTCCCAGGATGTATCTGCATATTCTTATTGTGTCCTGCATATCAGTCCTCTTGGTTCATTCATTCACTCTTCTCCTGCATCCTTCACGGAGTACCAGCCTCACATGCTAGCTTATGACTGGGTTCACACAACATGCTAAACCATGATGGTTTATAAACCTGGTGCCACAGCATCTCATTCAAACCTGCGATGGTTCTGCCAGGGTTGCATAAGTTTGGCTTAGAAGCCACCCTGACAAGCCATGGCATGTTGAGGGTTTGTTTGACTTATGATGGGTTCTCAAGACAAAGTAATGCATGTCCGTTTTCCTTCCTTGGACAAGTTAAGCCAGCCTTCACCAAGATGGTGCCCTTCAGATGTGTTGGAGTGATCATTCCCATAATTCCCACCCTCCTGCCCTGTACAGGCTGCCCATAATTCCCCGAGATCATGGGGTATGGCTAGTATCTCTAGAGTATAACATGCATGTTCTTCTTATGGGCTTACCAGAAGCGTCCAGCTGGCCAAGATTAGCAACAGGATGTCAGACCAGATGAAACCTTGTTCCGGAGCAGCACTGGCTCTTTGGTATTCTTTAAGATCAGCAAATGGAACACCATTCCATTGCCATCTTTGTTCCTCCTTGTTCCGGATCCAGCTGGTTTCTGTCTTAAGGATGGAAGCCATCAGTTCCCCTGCCCCTTGTGTCGCTGTGTTCTTTTTTGTGTCAATACGTTCTTGTTGTAGTCATAACAAAGCTGGGAAAGAAGACAGCCTTTTCAAGCAGATTCTGCATTAGCCGTTTATCTCAATGTTTTCTTTTTAAGAAAATGGAGCAGATTATTCCTTCCCTCTCTCCCACTTTCTGTTTTACACTGGATGAACTACAATTGCAGCATTAAAACAGGGAATACAATTTACAAACAGCAAATATATTGAAACAGCAGCCCTAGTGTTACCAAAAGGTTTGTTTGTTTTAATCACAACTTAGTAAAATGTTGCGGATTTGGGAAGAAAGGATTTAGCTTAGAAAAATGAAAAATGGAGCCCAGCTGTTAGCATAAAACCATAAAACAAGAACTACCAATCCTATCATTCCCTGTGCATATGCAGGATACACTTTTGACAACTTCCCTATAGTTGCCTATCCATGGATGAGCTCACGTGTAATACAGCCCCGGACAGTATTTAGATGGCATTAGTAAGTGTTACATCATTTAGTCAGCCACTGGAAAAGACAATCATGAGAGAACATCTGGAAACATCTAAACAACTTAGCAACATCTGGAGAAATGAAGAAGTTTGCATTTGAGTTCATGCAATGCCCAGATTTCTGAGTTGCTGGAAACGGTCTCCATTTGAGAGATGAGAAGCATGCCGAAGTGGGCCAATGTTAAGATAACATCCCCCTAATTTCTGGAGCCGCTCCCCAGCAGGGTTGTATCCCATACTCATAATACCATCATACTGGATGGAAATGAGCAGAATGCTGGGTGGAGGTCAAGCAATTACCAACATGCTACATGAATATTTTCTGGCTCATGCAGAATCAAGAAGCATGTTTTCTTTTTCAGTTTGCAACGATGCGTGCTTTGAAAACCATCTCCTTCGTCATCTCTTACTTACACGCTGGCTTTCTTTCTGAGTTTGCATCGCAGCCTAAAGGGGAGCAACGGAAGACAACCAGAGGTTTTTGCCCAGCAACATCCGCTCACTGGGCTCCTGCCCTCTTCATTTTTTTCTTGGTTTAACACAGGTGCTTAAGCAAATTGTTCCCTACTGCTCTCAAAGATTCGTATTACTTAAGTATTTTCATGGTGTCTTTAAGGGTAGAGTCCTTCCTGGGCACAAACAGGGCAGCAGAGCTTTCCTGCTGCCCCTCCCCATGCTAAACCCGGGGGTAATTATCCTAGATTTGCAGACAATGGGACTATTCATATGAGTGCAATCCAGCTGGGAAGCCGATATCCTTCCAAACTCAGAGGTTTCTGGGGATCCTGTGGAAAGATTCCGGAGGAAAGCAGGGGGCCTTCATGCTACTCCCAACCAGCAAAGCACATGGATGGCCAATTTTAGCTATGGGGGAAGGAAGGAGCATACCTTGCATTCGACAGCGCTGCTTTCTCCCCTCCTCTTTCCCCTAAATCATTCCTCTGCGGTTGCTCTTGTGGCGATCCAAGCGTGGCACCCAGCTGTTCGCTCAGGATGACCTTCCAACTTTGGACGGGGCTGCGGAAAAATCCTATGGCTGCCTATGCACTGACTAACAACCATAGGATTCCACTGCCCGGCATCCTTTGCCCTGCCTCACCATGATTCAGGCCTTTTAATGCCTTGCCTGCAGAAGAACAGGCCTGAGGATCTCAAAAGCTTGCAGTGCGACTTTTTGCAGGATAGGTGGGTTGATCTCAGCCTAATAGAGGTATTCTGGCAAAACCATTTTTGGAATGACAATAGAACATAACAGCATGGGGCAGACATGGCTACAAAACCAAGTTATGCTGCTTGCTCAAAGCTGGCCAGTGAATCAGCTTCATGCTACTGACTTCATGAGATTGAGTGTGGAGTAGTGGTTAGAGAGTTGGATGGGACTCAGAAAGTCCAGGTTCTAATCTCCACTCAGCAGTGAAGCTTACTGGGTGACGTTGGGCCAGTCACCAATTCTCAGCCTAACCTTGCAGGGTTGTTGTGAGGGTAACACAGAGAGGTGAAGGATTATGTAAGCCTCCTCGACTTTCTGGCAGGAAAAAAGGCAGGCTAAACATTAGACCAATGAATAAAATGTCCTACTTTTCCTCCAAGACGTTTGTGACTGTAGTTGTTGATAGTTTAAAATGGTCACATTTGTCTATGTAACTGGATTTATCTCGCTTAATATTGTATTCTCAGGGTCTTAATCTTTGTAAATCACCCAAAGAGTTTTGGGCTATTGGGTGGCATGCAAATGGAATGAATTCCATTTCTTTTCCATGTATTCCATGAATGCTAGCAAATCTATTTATCCACACAATCACCCTGTGAAGTAGACTGGAATGGGAGGAAATGACTGATCTTGGCTCACCCAGTGAGCCTCACAGCTAAGCAGAATGTGGCCTCAGGCGTCTGGTCTAAGTTTGGTACAAAGTCTGCCAAAATGGATTGTCTATACAGTGGATGCTGTACTCGGGAGAGCAAAGGGATGTGTCCATGCCAATTCTTCTGGTCGTCTCAGTGGCTCTTGATATCAGCAGCTGCACTATCATTCAGTTCTGCAGTGCTCAGCTTATCACACCAGCCTTTTCTCCATTTTCATCAGATTCAGAGGGGGCAATAGAAGTATTCAGTGATGCCTGGAACTGGTAACGGGGCTGGATAAAGTCCAATGAACTAAGACTCATTCCTGACAAAACGGAGGGTCTGTGAGTAAGCGGCAAAGAAGATCCTTCATCACTATAGGTTGGTGCACCCCAGATGAGACAGAGTGGCCAACTACTCCAAATGCTGATACTATGCAGGGTTGACTATGATAATCCACTGAGCATGGGGCAGAGATGTGTAATGCTAGAAAACTCATTCCATTTGAGACTGATGCAATTCCATCCCTATAGCCAAAAGGGGCCAAGGCAGGGCTGGGATTCCACTTCCATGAAGAAGCATAAACTATTTTGAAAATTGGGAGCCAAGTACCCCATATCTCGAGCACTGTCTGAAAATTGTGATTTGTGCAAATTGGGGCCAATTTACAGGGTTCACACTGCTTTTAATATTATATCAGCACATTTGTTCATATTTAGTGTTTCTAATATAAGGTATGTGCTGAGATCAAGGTACATCTCATCAGGATTGCAAGATGTAGCAGTCCTAAAAATTACTTCTAGAAGTACTTTTGCTCTGAAATTTATCCAGATTTCCAGCTCCTTTCCAAATTTGCACAACTTTCCCTAGCTTCTTTTCTCTTTTTTAAATGCATAGATTGCAGCCAGTTTTAAAAATGGAACTCCACATACTGGCTCAGCTTGCATCATTTTGAGTCTGTGCCCGCACAGGGTTGACAAAATGGAATCCAAAGGGCTGGGTTATGAAAATCCACTGAATTTTCACCCCTTTATCAGATGGCTCATACATCCCGGGTGTAGGGGTGCCGTTCAAGTCTGTCCAAAAGTTTCTGTTATTCCAAAATACAGCTTCTGGGCTGTTGCCAGAGAGTGGTCAGTGGGAACATCTCTGAAAGAAGCTCACTGGCTTGCTATCAATCTCCATCATTTCAGGTTGTGGGTCCTGCTGAGTCCAGGGCCTAGTCTAGTTTATGCTGCAGAGGTTTCTCAGGACGCAGTTAAAAAACAGGGGCTCAGATCTCAAGGCAGGCATAGCAAGGGTCAGTTTCCGGGATGGTCACCTTGTGGCAGGAGCCAGAAGTGAGATCACTCAAAGCAGAGATCAGACTCCAGTTGAAGAAGCAAGAAGCAGGTAGCACCATGGAGAGCTCCATGTGGGCTGCGAGGGACGCCACGCAAAGTCACCTTGTATGTTCTTCCAACCTTGTAAGGTTGCTCCAAGAACTGGCAAACCCAGCTGGAAATAGGACTTGAGCTTCCTGTAGGCTTCCAGCTACTTCCATACACTGTATAAAGTTTCCTCCCTTAAAGGAGCCATGCTAGATTTTGAATCTTTTGCTACCATGGCGTGGAGGTGCGGCAATGGCTTCAGAATGAAAATCTTAGGAAGAGCAATGAAGATAGCAATGCAACCTCTTCTGGACTCTGTGGGGCTTGGCCCAGCACCTCTTCTTGGGCTGAGGCCTGTGATGAGAGAGAATACTTCCATGGCCACATCCTCTTCTGGGTCTGAGAGTCTAGATCAGACACGTCTCCTTAGGAGAGGCATGGCCACCATTCCTGAGCACCATCCAAAATGTTGATGCTTATGTTTGAAATGTAATACAGCTTATTAGAACCCAAGAAACTGAAGGAAAAGCTGTTCCCTGACCCAGCTATGCATCCAGAGGCTCCCCTCTAGCTGCTTTCTCCATGTCTGGTAAGAGGTGGTGACCAGAGAAAGTCCTTCCTCAGTGGTGGCATTCTGCCTGCCGAATTTCCTCCCCTCTGAAGCTCATCTGGCACCAAAAATGTTATTTTGGGGGGTGCAAGGCAAAGGCTTCCAGGTTTTCTGATGTGTTTTCTTTTTTTTTGGTGGGGGGTATTTCTCCATGGTTTCTGTTATGCTTTCCCTTTAATCAGAAGTTTCATCTTGGATTTGTAAGTTGCCCTCAAACTGCAGAGGGGCAGGGTATGAATCTTTAAACCTGCACCCTGAACGGCACAGGTTGAAATGACGTTGTCCATATTAAAGTGGAAGCTCCATGTGGCAAATTGGTGCTGGTGTCCTGAAGCATATGTGCAAGGGAGGACCAAGGTCAGAGGGGGGAACTCCACAAGCCCACTTTGTGCTTTCATGGCTACTGTAGATGCTGAAGGGCTTCAGCTCAGCACTTTACCCTACTTCAAGTCATACATACTTTGCATGCCTAAAGAGCAACACAAGCTGTCCACTCAGTGTTTGTTTCTTGTAACTTCTGTCCACTCAAAGGTCAGTTGGAAGTGGAACAGCAGCCTCTTCCTCCTGTTCCCTTCCCAGCTAGTACATCCCCTAAAGTTTGAGGATTTTCATTGCATAAACAAATCCCTTTGGGGCAGCTTCTTCTGCTGTGGTGCTTGGAGTTTCTTTTGAGTGTGCCAACAAGGCAGAGCTCAGATAGCGCAATGGTGGCATCTCTCCGATGGATGCTGTTGATCTTTTCCATGTGGCACCGGTCCGAAGGTAACTCTAAACCTGTCAGTCTCATGTCCTGCTCTAGGTGCAGAAGGTTAGAAATGTGCTTCTGGGGGTGGGGGTGGGTGTGCCTGTGCCCACATCTCTCCCGACACACACATCTTGCCTGTGCAACCAAAACAACTTATGGGCATTCAAACAGATTCGGCCTACCCAGAAATCATCCCTATCTCCCTATCTGATCTAGTTAAAGAGGATGGGAGGCAGGAAGGCAGGCACAGCATGTGGCTGCATCAAGATCCAACATGGTTGCTTTCATCTCTTCTTCAAACAGCTTTCAATTTTTCTTCTAGGCCTGATTATCTTTCTCCAAATTTCATAGCTATGCTTGATTCTATCCATTTGGGTATGTATAGAGAAGAGAGCTCTTTAAAAATAGCAGGGGTGTTGTACTTTCAGCAGCTATTGCTCTTCTGCACAGTCATTGTACTCAGCTTGCATTTTAAAAGGGAGTCACGTCCGTGTGGTGTAGCCAGTGTGGGTACTGGTTGCAGTGGGACTGGGTTTTGGGAGACCTGGGTTCTAGTCCTCACTGGTCATGAACCTCCCTGGGTGACTGTGGGTTAGTTCCTGAATCTCAGTCTCACCTTCTCCTGTTTTCCACCCCTTTTCCTTGTTGGAATGGTTTGTAACAGTGCCTTTAGCATTTCATTTTTTAAAAAAATCCCAGCGCATCCTGGACTACTTTTCTCATTACAGTCACTTGCCATGAGACTTTATTTATCATTGAGTTTGTTAAAATTGACTTCCCTAAAAAGGCAAGTACATGTTTGGCTACATTTGGCTTTTGCTTCCTTTACACAGAATCAAGAGTTCAAGTGCGGCACGGCTGCTTTTCTCCAGCGTTCGTGTGTCTGGCACTTTGTCCACTAGGTCAGAAATCCATCTCCCAGGAAGTGCAGCCCATGGTCCCAGAATACAATTCTCTCGCATCAGCACCATCTTCATAGCCAGGCATTCACCTGGAGTGTTTTTCTTTCCCTGTCCATTCCTCTTTGAGCTGGAAGGATTGTAGAAGAAACTATCAAGCCCTAAATTTCTTGTATAGATTCCATGTTCATGTAGATCCAGTCTTTGAATTATCTTTGAGGTCGAAGGCTAAATCTGAGCTCCTTGAAAGGATTCGTGATATCTAAAGACACTGATCCAGTGGATCTGTTGTGGGCTTTTTCCCTCCACATCTTCAGTATTTTTTCTCCCTACAGCCCCAGAACCTTGGATTTATAGTTTTGTTGTTCCTTTCCAGCATCAGAATCGGACACATTGTCAAAGCTGCCCGAATTTGGAGAGGTTTATCATGTCTCAGGTAACACTAGCGGATTGTGCTTGGCACCTGCCCGGGTGCTATGGACCACCTGCCCCCAGTTCATGCCCTCCAACTATTTTGAATGATTGCCTCAATTTTTCCTCTCTCCCTGTCTTTGTGTCTTGCATCTTTATAAATTGCAAGCCTAGAGGCAGGGACGGCCTTCTTTAACTGGTTGCTTGTATGCTGCTCCAAGAGCCCTTTTGGCTGAAGAGTGGAATTAACAAACACTTTAAATAAATCAGTAATAATTCTGGATTAATTTTTAGACTTCTAGTGTTAGTCCTTGTGACTAATTTAGTTTTCCAAGTGAAACGACGATTGGACATGTGTGTGTGTGTTCCCACCACCTCCTGATGCAGCAAACTAACAGCCTGGAAGGGAGGGAGGGAGGGAAAGACAGACAGACAGATGCCTGTCATCCTGCAGGGACCATCAAGTTACCCTTTGCTGAGATTGAAGAGCCCTTTGAAGCTTGGTACAACCCAACTGCACGGAAGAGCCGCATTCAGTGCTATCACGGCAGGCAAGAAGGGAATTTTATCACCAAGGGCATGTCAGCTGCATGTGGCTTGACCCAGATCAATACAGCACAACTGGGGTTGTGTTTGCTTTACAAATTCAAACAAGGCCTAAAATAAGTTGCTTTCTCTACAAGGATTCCTGGCAAATGCAACCTTTGTAAAACTACAAACCTTAGTATTTCTCAAAGAAGACTTTGTAGCTTAATTAATTTAAAGCACAATCCATTCCCAAAATAGCTTCACCACCAAGGATAGCTTATAAAGTTTAGAACAAAAGCTGCAATGGATAAGGAACCCCCGTGATGCAGGAGTCGCTCCCCCTGCCCCCGCGTGAGACCCGAGTGCAACCTTTCCCATACAACCTCTGCTGAAAAGGAAAAGTGGGTTTCCCTTTGTTATACCTTTTTCTTAGTCTGTCCCTTTTTGCACCTTGTGATTCAAGGCGTGTAATCACCTACCAGATGGAGACAGAGGGCCTGTGAGGTGCCAACTGCAAAGTCACCCCAGAAATAGAGACTAATGTCCAGAAATGCTTCCGAATAAATGGGACTGCAGAACACCCAGCTGTAGCTCAGAGAGTCTTCCCCAAGATGGATGGATTTAAGGCGAGTCCTTGACTTGTGGACTTTGAAAGGGGCCAGCAGCCAGAAAAACAGGGTCCTGGAGCCTTTTGAGTACCAATGTATTTTGAATGGATCATATTGTATGTTATACATACCAAACATTTTTCACAGTAAGTATAAAGAACACCAGTGGGAGGAAAGCAAAATCTGTTTCTTGCCAGCGCTGCCGCACCTCACTGCACCTGCTCCTTCAAGTCCTCCGGCACAGGAAGCCAGCACGGTCTGATGTGCCTTTCCTCCTTGTTCTCCACATGACAGAAGATGTGGAGCAGCCTCCCCTAACCTGGTGCTCTCCAGACCTGTAGGATGGCAGCTCCCATCATGCCCAGATGGCATGGTCTTGAGGAAGGCTGGAAGAAGTATGGGGGGGGGGAACCAGAAGCCCCCAGAAAGAGGTGCACCTGCCCACGTGAGCAGGAAAGTTTTGTAATTAGAGTGTCGTCACAGAAAATGTATTTGTCCAAATTGGAAGGCACAGTAACTGAGAGAATAGCTTGCAATTAAAACTACTGATGGGAAAGTCTATTTAGGAGGGTAGTCAGATATCTTGGTCCCATTCTGCTTGGGGCTTTGTTGTGGTGGTTAATTGGAAAGCTAATTGTAAATTGAACTGAAGCCAGTAACAAACTATCGCCATGTGGAGTTCACTGAAGGAGGGCATGTGCTTATGGCAAGGGTAGGTAATCTGGCACCTTCTGGATGTTTCCGACTACAGTTCCCCTTAGCCCCAGGCACCATGGGGTGATGGGAGTTGCAGTCCCAAACATCGGGAAGATCAGGCCTTGTGTGGCTCTTGCTGGAGCTTTGCTGCTACGGGGGCTTTGGAAGGAGCCGTCTTCCTCAAGGTAAAAGCTCTGTAAAGCTTCATCCGATGGACCACCCAAGGCTCTGTGAATTGTTCATTGTAATCTTCCATTGAAACGGCCTCTGAATTTATATTAATTTAACAGATGCTATTTGTATACGGAAAAAAATTAACCCCTGCATCTAATTTCAAAATTGCTTTTTTTTTTCACTCGATCTGAATCGTTTGTCCTCTAGAACGATTTAAGTTCATGTTAGCACGACCTATTCTTAGGGTGAAAACCTACCAAAAAAGAGGACACAGATACGCATAGCATTTACATGCACCCACTTTTATGTATGAATGCACTTTTGGAAAGAATTGCTGTATTTTACATAGAAATGTAACATGGCCCTTGCTGGTGACAGGTGACCTATGTCCCTGTTGCCCAGGTGCGAGTTGGTGATGCCGCTTCAAGCCCTCTGCCTTTGCTTTGTAGACCTGTTTCTCTTCAGAGCAGACTTAGGCAGGGCAGGGCAGCCCTTCCAGCTGAAAATGCCCTCAAAGAAAGGCCGATCCTCCATTAAGCAGGGGACTTATGAAGCACAAGCAAAGAGGAAAATCATCCCCAAAAGGAGGACAGAAGCTGACAGCAGTCTGCATAAGGATTTCATATGCTATTTTAATATACAGTAGCAAATTTACAAATAATTATTAAAAGGATAGTACATCTCACCATAGTGTGGAACATTATGAGCAGGTGACCTCTGGCCTACCTGTTCAGTCTGCTGCCCAGGTGCTACCTATGGATGGCCAACCTTATACAGCTCTTTCAAAAAAGGGCAAAACAAAGCAAAAGCAGAACGGAATACATGGCCACCCTACCCTCTTCCTCAAGGTAAAGCTCCCCCATTGGCCTTCATTCCACACTTCAGGAGAGCATCCTTGGCAGACATGTCTCTCCACCCCGTGTTGCAACCCTCACTTGTCCTGGGGCCGTGCAGCCGCAGGCTGTGTGCGCCAGCCCTGCTGGGTTTGCCTCCCAGCAAAGTCCCATCTCATCCTCTCCTTCTTTTAATGTGGATCCATGGCGGGATTTCATCTTTTAGATTTTGTAGGACATTCATGTTTTGAAAGCCTGGGGCAGTAGGAGTTTTTCCCACCAAAACCTGGCACATGGTCACGCATTTGAGCAGCGTTTCAGTGAAGGCTTGAGATCAACCCCTATGCTTTCTTCTCATCAACTCCCCAGACTAAATGGCTACACCTTTGTCTCAGCAAGCCTTAATTGACTGCTCCTGGGGCTTTGGGAACATTGGCTGTGATGGGGGCATAGCATGGCGAGCCTTCAAATGGGCCAAGGAGCATGGTGGCATACCAACCAACGAGTCCTACGCACCCTACAGTGGCCAGGTAATCGAAGCAGCTACAGCATCCAAAATTATATTGTTTTAATGGAACCACTTTTGCCTCTTTCAAGAGCCCCTTGGGGCAGCCCTGCAGATCCACAGCACACATGCCTGCCTGGAAGTAAGTCCTACTTAGCACAGTAAGCCTGACACTGAAGAGGCACTGAAGAGTCTCCTTCACTGTTGCTCTGCCCTTGGAAAGTCCCCTGCTATTACCCAAACCTTCTAAAGGTGCCCCATGGCTTTCTTCTCTCCCAGAATGGATATTGCCATTACAATCAATCAGAGTTCCTCGGAAACGTGTCAAGATACATCAGCGTCCCGTACGGAGACATCACTGCCTTGAAACAGGCCGCCTTCAAGAATGGACCCGTGGCTGAGAGCATTAATGCCTCCTCAAGGTCATTCACATTCTGTGCCAATGGTGTCTACTATGACCCAGAATGTGGTGAGTTGTGGCTTACACACACACACAAACACTTTGCAGTGATTTTCAACCTATTTACAGTTGGGGACCAGCAAAAATAGGATAATTGTTTTGGGGACCGCTGAGGCAAAAATAAAAAACATTATATACATAATATAGTATTTTGTGCATTGGTTTCTAAATATAGTAGCAAAAAAAGAAAATTCTCTAAAATAACCAGAAACTGAGCTGTGAAAAATGCTAATAAAAGAATACAATATTGCAATTTAATGTAAACGGATACAACTGATTTTTTAGAGAGCAATATGTAATTCAGATAAGGCTACTGAGAAATCTGCTCTTGCTTCTTTTCAAGAATACTTGATCAAAATCACTATACCAAAATACAAAATCAGTATAAATGCAATACTATACTTATAGCAAATAGGAATTCTAATACTATATCAGTGGCAGAGCGATCCAAAATCAGTCAAAGTTACTTAATGCGGCAATATTCATAAAGTTAAATACTGAAATAAACGACCCCCCCCCCCCCACGCGCATACATACCAGCACAGACTGGCTGAGAAAACACTCTTAGCACCGGCTCAGCGTGTCCCTTCCCAGCAGAAAGCAGCAGGGAAAGGAAAAGCCCCGGTCTCGGTGTTGCCCGGCGTGGGGCGGCTCCTGGGGGCTCCCACTGAGCGGACCCCCACCCGCCGGCCCGCCGCGGGGGGAGCCTGCAGCGCGAGCACAGCCCGCCCGCGCCGCTCCCGGGAGCGAGAGGCACCTGTTGCGCGCGCACGCAGCGCCTCTCTCCCGGGCGCGCGCGCGGGCTGCGGACCGAGGGTTGAAAAGCACCGCTTTAGAGCATAAGTGAATCAGCTTCTGCCGCCGGGACTTACCCTAGAAGCAGAGGTAGCAACATTAAAATGCTGGTCCTTCGGGCACGTTGAGGGACGGCAAGGCGCACTGAAGGAGGAGCCAGGCATGCTGGGGAAGGCCGAGGGCAGACGGGGGGGGGGGAGCCCAAGTGTGAGGTGGAGGGACTCCATAATGGCAGCCGCAGCCCTGAATTTGCAAGAGCTGAGCGGGGCTCTCATGGATAGGTCACTATGGAGAGATTTCATCCACAGGTGGCCATAAGTTGGCGATGACTTGACTGTCATAACGGGGGGGGGGGGGGCAAATACCTCCTATTCCTAGCAGGACATTTTGGAGAGCTTGCTTTCATAGGTTAGCCCGAATTCAGAGGTGACTTCAGGGCACATAACAACACACATTTTGTGCATTTTTAAAGCTTTGGACCTGACTCAATTTGTTGTTGTTCAGTTGCAGTCGAGTCTTAACTCTTTGCGACCCCACGGACAATATTCCTCCAGGTTCTCCTGTCCTCCCCCATCCCCCGGAGTCCACCCACCCCCGCACCCACCTCCCCAGGGACCCCATCCAGCCACCTCAACCTCTGCCACCCCCTTCTCCTTTTGCCTTCCAGTTTTCCTAGCACCGTGGTCTTTTCCAATGAGACTTTCTGATTATACCTGGCTCCATACCTAACCCAACCCTGTTGCCCGTTTCATCCATGCTGTGACTCCCCAGTGTTTCTTATATCAGAGCCGATATACTTCTGCTTCACCTTCCACTGCCAGCAAAAGCAAAGTGAACTTCAAGCATCAACACTGGATTTCATTCTCCGAGGAGGAAAACAACCCCACCCGTTCCAGTGCGGCTTTGCCTCCGCTCTGCCACAAGATGGCAATAGCGTATCATTCTAACCTTTCTTGGAAATACACTCTCCCGCTCCCCACCCACTTACAGGAAGCCTCCATACAGTTTGTCTCGATGAACTGCACAATTTTTGGCATCCTTAGCACTGCCCCATCACAGGCATCTGCTCTACGAACACCTTTACCAGAATAAATGTGCTGCAGGATTCTTTGTTTTCTTCGAGCAGTAAGGAACCCTCTGGACCTTTGGTATTTTTTGCATTTCTGGATCCAATTGGAAGCTTTTGGAAGAAAAAGGAATTTCTTTGACACGTCTTCAGCAATAACCATTCAATCGCTGACTGCTGTTTCTTCAAGTTCGTAACTGGACAAAGATTTCTGAGTATTCAGCTCTGGCATGATAATGCCTACAGTCCCACCACTTCATTCCCCCCCCCCCCCAGGTTTTAATGTATATAAATAATTGTGCTCCACACACACACACAGACACACACACGCTCTTCCAGAGCTGCTCCATTTACACAAACAGGGCAAACAGGGTTTAAAAAAACTAGGGTTCCTGGGGTAGAAACTAGCCACAAAGGGTGGCTGCTGGCCAAAACTTGCAGGTTCCACCCTCTACCGAACCCAGGATAGGCTGCAGGGATAGGCTGGCAATACTGCAACCACGGCTAGGGATTCATTTTGCAGATCCTATCTAGAAATGTTGCCAGGATTGATAAAAAGAAGACTCCAACTTTGCAAGGCGTATTCCTTACCCCAATCTTGGAGAGCTTCATATTATCGTGGCGATTGCAGGGTAAGACACCAGATGCAGAAGAAAATAGGGCCCTTGTACCTTTAACAGTTTTGTAGACAGGAAAACTGCAACAAGCATAATGGACACATGTATCTGACAACAATTTTAACCATTCATGAGACAAAATTCAAAACCTGTTTTAAAATCTCATCTAATCTTGCCGGATGACTGAGGAAAAAAAGATGTTAAGCTGGTGCTGAAAAGATAACGTTGATGGGCTTCACTGGGGAGATCGTTCCGTAAATGGGGGGGTGGGGTGGGGTGGGGGGAGCACTAGTGAGAAGGCCTTGCTCCTTGTCCCACCTCTGAGTCTTCCTTGGAGGAGGCACCTGGGGGAGGGCCTTAGATGCTGCACCTGAGTGTATGCGTAAGTTCGTTTCAATTATTGCCAATTAAGCCATGGCTTCATTATGTGGTAGATGCACTGATAGTTTGATCTCAGACAACATCAAAAATTTTCTCTGGAGTCATTGACTGATATCCAGCATTTCTCAACAGCCTTGCAAATAAGTCACAGATGCTATTGTTAGTCTGCTGACTCCACCTACCTAAGTTGGGCTGGATCCAGATTTAATCTAGATTGAATGAACTGGGGGAAGTGGGCTTCTGTGCCGCCTTCTCCCCATAGCAGCTTCTCCGGCCCACTGAAATACTGTGCAGTAAAGGAAATGGCAACCCACTCCAGTATCTTTGCCATGAAAACCCCATGGACATGAAAACCAAAAGGCAAAACGATATGACACCGGAAGATGAGCCCCTCAGGTCGGAAGGTGTCCAATATGCTACTGGGGAAGAGCGGAGGGCTAGTACTAGTAGCGCCAGAAAGAATGAAGCGACTGGGTCAAAGCCGAAAGGACACTCAGTTGCTGATGTATCTGGAGGTGAAAGGAAAGTCCGATGCTGCAAAGATCTTTACTCCATAGGAACCTGGAATGTAAGATCCATGAATCAAGGCAAGCTGGATGTGGTACAGAGGATGAGGTGGCTGGATGGAGTCACAGAGGCGGTTGGTGTGAGCTTGAGTGGACTCCGGGGAATGGTGGAGGACAGGAGGGCCTGGAGGAATGTTGTCCATGGGGTCGCGATGGGTCGGACTCGACTTCGCGACTAACAACAACAACAACAACAACAAACTTGGTTCACACGATCAGGGTAGATGCTGCAGGTAGCATCTAGATCTCTAAAACAGCCTGTGGGTTGTGGGTTGCTTGTTATCTATGGCAGCAAGCCACCCTCACCAGGGCCCACATGGCAAACTCCGCCAACGGGGGCAATTCTGCAGCTCCCCTGCCCCCGGAGAAGGCCCAAATGTGCAGCAAAGTCTGAAGAAGTCACTGTGGCTTATTTTCTCTCACTGTATTGTGCAACCCTGTTCAAAGTCAGGAGACGCTGCTGGATGGGGTGAGCTGTGTTGCAGGGTCCCCCAAAGTCAGGCAGAATGAAGCCCTTCTTCTTGCAGAAGGCAGATCCCAGATCTGGTCCTTTACATCTGGCATATTTGATAGTCTCAAAAGAGAGGGGACCGATTTCAGAAAAGCTGCTGAGAGACAAACACAGGCACCACAAAAGAGGGATAACTTGGAAATCGGCTGCACCCTTCAATGTATGAGGGCTTGCTTTATGCTCCAGGGTTGAAGAACAGCGTATCTAGTGAGATCAAATTGCAAACAGGGCAGCTGAAAAGAATGCGTCCATTAATTGCTTCGTTTTTGCTGCAGGAATAGTACTCTCTTGAACCACGGAGTGCTGCTTGTGGGCTACAGTGTCCTGCAAGGTGAAACTTACTGGCTGATCAAAAACGCCTGGTCCACCTACTGGGGCAACGATGGCTACATTCTCCTTTCAACGAAGGACAATAACTGTGGGGTCGCCATATACCCTGTTTTAAAGTAAGTCTGCCAACTGAGCAGAGAATCCCATTCTGCTCTCGGGCCTTCTGCAGCATCGTAGATGAGCAGGAAACAGCTGGAGTTCAAAAGCACCACTGCCTTCTCATGTCTGTAGATTAAGTGACCGCTAAAGGCACTGTGAGAGAGGCGAATTAAAAGACTGCTATTGGCAGGCCCAGAGCGGTTCGATTCTCCATAGGCAGGGCATTATCCTGATCAGTTTGGGGGTGTGAGCGCCACGGCTGAGTAATGCGGACTGGATGTGCAGGGAAGGAAGGAGCATGGTGGACCAAGAAAGCATGTGCTCTACATGAAGAAGTTTCCAGGTAAAACCCAAGGTATTTCCACTCAGAAGGAATGCATTGCAACTGGCATGAAATATCTCTCTGTTCCTTGGGACCTGGAGACATTTTGCTTCCAAAATACGCTTTACTGGACTAGCAAGATGGAGGATCTGACCTAAAGCAGCTGTCCATGTCTGTGTTACTATGTTTAATATTAAATGTAATGCATTCAACATGTATATGTTTCTATTATGCTGTGACAAGTCATATTCTGGAATTTCACATATCGGAATAAAGAACACACCTACTTAAAAGAAAATCTTGCTATCAGTGGTGCTCATGTGTTTTGATCCTGCATTTTGAATGCATGGGTCAATTGTATTTGTAAAATATATCCCCTTCCTTCCTGGTGCTTCCATAATGGAAGACCATTTGTGTATGCAGACGATTGCTGCCAATGATGTGTTCTGGTAGCGACATAATGAAGCATCCGAAAGCATATTTAAGCCCACTATGCTATGTGTGTTTGGATGAAAAAAAGTCCTACATTTCCCAAAGTATGATTGCATACTAACCATTACTAGTACCCCTCTGTAGAGGGAAGCAAGACAGCATTTTTGGGACTGGATGGTGTCGTTTCAAAAATCTAGGGTAGTCTTCTCCAGTTCCAGTCTTTGTAACTTCATAACTGTCTTCATCGCCATTCAACACAACCAATGGTCCTGCTGGCTGGGGATGATGGGAATTCTGGAGGGTGTCCATTTGCAGCAGGTTGAGCTAGGGAGAAAAAATATTTGCTTTTATGAAAGGCCCCTTTCCATTCATCTCCTATAATTGACTATTCCAATTATGTGGGAGGAGGAGAGATAGGCAAACCAGAGGCAGTCAACAGCTGTTTTTACTGGGCTGTACCAGTTGCTATACTTGTGCACTGGGCAGGGGTTGACTTGAATCAAGATAATAGTAACTTGTCCCACTACAAATATTAATTAACTCATGCTGTAATCCAAATCTACTCAGCTAGGAGTACGTCCCATTGGAGAAGATGCCTATAGGACTGCATGATTAACTATGGAATGCCCTCCCCAGAGAGGCTCGCCTGGCGCCGTCATTATTTGTTTTTCGGCGCCAGGCAAAGACCTTTTTATTTAAGAAATATTTTAATTGTTAATTTATTATATATTTTTATTTGTTTGTATATGAGATATTTTCATTCTTGGACGATGAGATGGGCCAGTTTTTAAATTGTATTTTGTTTTTAAATTGTATTTTGTTATATAGTATTCAAATTTGTATCTTTATATGCTGTCAGCCGCCCGGAGGCTTAAGTGCGAGGAGGTGGCATACAAATTTGTAAAATAAACAAACAAACAATGATTAATCATAGATGAGTGTGCTTTCACCAATACTTGCCTGCAGGTTGTGCCACATTTGTATAAAGTGTCAGATAAAAATAGAAACTAGTCACAACCGCCCTACTACTGCATTTGTTTGGTCGATACTCTGGGCAGGATGTTCCGTATTCTCCTCCTCAGAATCCCAGCTCCACCTGGAAGGCCTCACCACCATGGCAGGCAGAGGGGGGGCAGCCTTTGCTGCCCCAGTTCCCTGGCAGTAATCCCTGCCACCACCACGGCGCCAAGCTCCTTGGGGGCGCCGTACAGTCATGCGTGTAGAAAAGTGGGTGTTTGCATTCTCAGCCGCCACGCCAGGAACCGTTCTGTGGCCGGCTATGCATCCAACTGGAACAGCATTCACACTGCTATCTCTGGACTGAAATGGCTTGTGGCAGCAGCGGGTGGGAGAAGCTGCGCTGCCAGCCCCCCAAGGGCACAGGGGCGGGGCAGCTCTCAGTGGGACCAGCCACTTGGCAAGGGAATTCTGCGATTCCGGTTAAGGGGCTTGTGTGTAGCTGGGTTAAATCCACAGTGCGTGATGTTGCAGTTCAGAGGGCATGAGGATCCATCATGCGTCAAACAACCCCAGCTACAAGCTATGGAATGCGAAGGTGGTTTCTAAGCCAGAAGCAGAGCAGCCTGACAAACCCATCCCAGGTTTTCGAGACACGATGGCCATGTTCTGTGAACCCAGCCCATGTTAACAAGCTGTGTGGTTGTAGGGACATGCTTGCAGCAGGAAAAGTTCTTGAAGATTACGGTATAGTCTTCCCAAGCTTGGTGCCCTCCAGATATGTTGGAGTGCACCTCCCATTATCCCCAGCTAGCTGGGGCTGAAGGGAGATAAAGTCGAACACATAGATCTGGACGGCAAGGGGTTGGGGAAGGCTGGGTGTGGGGCCATAAAAGTTGTTTGATCTAGAATGGGGTTGGTTCATCTGGGAGAAGGCGCAGAGCACCGAGTGTCTCCTTCTCCCCACGACCATCGAAGTCCCAGCGGCAGCAAGAGACCAACATCTGGGGCCCACCATGGTGGTGGACTGAGGCATTGCTGCTGCTGCGAAGACACGGTTCCGTGGCAGTGACCTGCGCTGCCCGCCACGGCAGGCTCCCTCTGGCACGACGTATGGTTGGAGTGGCTGAGGAGCAGAGATGGGCATCGCCCGCCATGATGCCCATGAGTTGACTCACAGCTCCGCTGTTTCCTCCATCACGCACAGAAGCAGCGCCTCACTGTCAGCGTGTGGGAGCCAAGCAGTGCGTCAGCACGACACCTCCTTGCACAGCCTTTTTCCTTGCACACGCTTTCAGTTCTTCCGGCTGGCTAAGGCAGGTGTTCAGTGAGCCAGCATCCTGGCTCTGGAAGAACGTTGGCTAGTCCTCTGGTATCAACAGAGGGTGCCATGAGCATTCATATTGGGACCGTCCCATGCTGGGCAGCCTGCCTGGCCTTGGAACCCAGCGGAAATGTGTTCTCCGGCATACCAGGAACAGAAACCCATTGCTTGCAATAGCCCAAGGCTCAGTTTCCGCTCAGAACCAAGGCTTCCTGCCTGCCAGCATTGGTGCCATGAAACGTGCCTAGCATGGGAATGACCTCACGGCCCACTTTAATGTTTCCAGGCCTTTATGCAACCTCTCCTTCCTCACCTGGAGCACAGGTTCCCAAGAAGAGGCAGAAGCGGAGGAAGCATTCCTTATGCAATCTTTGCCCTCAAAGATGTCACAAGGTCTGACCCAATCAGTGGGGATGCTATCGGGAATTTCTGTTATGCCTGTAACCTGCAGGATGGCACAATGAGGAATCCAGTTTAGCTCAAGTCCTTTTGCAACATCGGATGGGTTTGCCAAGGTGCCTTGGAATGGCCTGTTGCAACATGGAGCTCCCCACGGGGGTTGGGCAATGACTCCTGCCATGCTCAGAAAGCCTGACAATTGCAAAGGGAATGGCGGGGGGCGGGGGGGGGGCTGCTGGTGCAGAAGGCTCAGTCCCATACTCCTGGCGTGAAGTGTTCTCAGTCCAAATCTGGACCACATGTGTCTATGCTAGAGAAAGAAGCCCTCGGCTGCAAGCGGAGGGACATGTGTCCCTTGGCTCCACACCAACGGGTATTGCTTGTAGAAACTGTTGCAGAATGAGATCAGTCACTTGGGTGGACTGCAGCTGCCTCCTCCGGTGTGACTGGTTTGCAGATGACTTATCTGGCTCGAGTAAGGAGCCAGCGGCATCGGCTTCTCATTGCCGCCTTGAGACAGCCGATCCACCGGATGGCCGTGCAGCCAAGTGCAGGGTGGTCATGCCTGATGGGATCCTGGGGTCCCCCATCAGTCCAACAGTCCTCCAGGAGCAGATGATGAGTGGAGTATCTTTAAGTTGCTCTGCAACTACAAACTGAGTTTTCCTACCATCTCAAATCAGTCTGCAACTCATCAGCTAGCATAGCCGTTGATTGCTAGGCTCCTTCTTGGATGGAGGCAACCAACCATCTGACTGAGCACTAAAAATATACGGGGTGCGGAGAACTCCTGAACTTTCCAGGGCCAATGGAAGGTTGGAACAGTGACTAAGGCAAGGGTGTTGCCGTTTAAGCCCAAGGACAGATTTCCATGTTGGAGCAATTCTCTGGAGCCACAGTGCACAAAACACAAAACCCCAACTCATTTGGGGTTAAAGTTCTTACTCTTAGGAGAGGCATTTCTGCCTCCTTTTAGAAGGAGATGGCGGCAGCACTGAGGAATAATATGAGCCAGGAAGCCACTGAATGATTGATGGACAGGGAAAAGAGGGAGTTGCCATCTGGAGACCCTGAGGGCTGCCCTGGTATGGCTTTCTGCACCCCTGGACCACAGGAGTATCTACATTATAATTTTGTAGTTGCTGTATGTGTTTCACGGTTGTCCCCTTGGAGAATGTAGTTGACCAGAGATTCTGAGCTTTGTCTCTTGGAGATTCCCAGCACTCAGCTCCATCCCAGAACTACAATTCCCAGCAGCAGGGCAGGACAGATCTAGGGGATTGATGCATCTTTACTCCCCTGCCCAGGCCGCTGAAATTGCTTCAGGCAGGTTCAGCTAACCAAGACATGTTCCTTGAGTAAGCATTTATCTTTACAGGTTACAGGAGCCTTTGATTTTGGCTACATTTCCCCAGCAGTTATTATCCATATTAATAACTGGTGTGCGTCAAGCAGCTGGTTTAATGCTTACAACCTGCGTTAATGACACCAGAAGCACAGCCAGCCTTTAATAATGCTGCTCACAACCTTAATTGCTTCCATGAGGCCCGTGAGCGATGCGCCAGGGCCATCTTTTTGCCCTTGTCGGTTGTCTTTTCCCCTTGACATTTCTGCACTCTTGCAGTTCAGCACAGTTGGAAGGGATGTTTACCACACGCTCACAGGTATTTCTGGAAAAAGGTGTCATTACGATGCTGCCTGGTGGGTGGGTGGGTGAGGCGGTTTGGCTGCTTGCAGGTGTGGCTTGCAGTGGCTTCTCTTTTTGCCTGCAAGAGGAAGCGCCCTTATACCGAGTCAGACGATATCTCCATTGCCTGCTTTTCAGTAGCTGCTCTAGATCTCTGTCAACCGTACAAGTTACCCACCACCTGCCATTTGACCCCTGTAACTGGAAATGACAAGGATGGACTCTGGAACTTTCTGCCTGCGCAGCAGGTGCTCTGCTCCAGAGCTATGGGGCCATCGGTTTTCCTCCTGAACTGTTCCTTGGTGCACTAGGTTCCTTGCCAAACCACTTGTTCTAGTCTGCAGGCTATGCCAACTTCCGCCACGGGCTGGGGCTGATGGGCTGAGAGCTCTATTTCCATTACATTGCATTTAAAGCCCACCGTTTTTCCTCTTGAAGAACTCACGCTTATATAGTCTTCTTCCACTGCATTTTATTCTCCCAACAACCCTGTGAAGTAGCTTGGACTGAGATGCTGTGACCGCCCTGAAGTCCCTCTGTAAGCTTCGTGGCCGAGTGAAGACTAGAACCTGGATGTCCCAGTTCTCCAGCACAAGGCTTTCACCACCACGCTGCCTATAGGCCCCGACATCTGGAGGGCCACACATTGCGCACCAGTAACGTGCTGCTGTGGCTGCTCAACTCGTCTTCGTATGCAGAGCTTTGCCACTGGAAATACGAAGTGCTCCTTAGGAGGTGCGGAGTGCGTTTCCTTCACTGTTCCCGCAAAGGGTGAGAGCTATTCTGGCCACGGTCGTAACAGTCCCAGCACAACCCAATGTGCTCCATGTGGAACTCCCTTTGAAAGCATTGCGACGCTTCTGTGCCTTCAACAGGCTGTTGGCCAACTGGGGGTGAGGACGCAGCCTGAAACTGCCTTGCTGGCTAATGGTCTGTCTCCAGGCACAATTCAAACTGCTGGTGACGTCCTACAAATCAGAACGAGACCCAGGGCCAGGCTTCTTAGGGACAGATGTACCACTTCGAGGTATCTCAACATATGATCTGCAGTGCACATGCCTATTCATGAAATAAACGGACGGACTGCATTCTTCTATATGGAGGTCTGCCCAGGTTTTGAGATGCTGGGGAAGCCCTTCTCTGTTCCACCAGCTCCAGCAGCGGGCTTGATGGGTTAGGTAGGTTGCTGCTTCCAGAACCAGGAGGGCAGGCTTCCTCTGGTTGCCTCCCGCAGGAGAACGCTGTTTTTACTGAGCTAGGCTTTTGACAGGTAAGCTGGATGGTTGCTGCAGGCATTTTGCATTGGCTGGGGTGTTGCCTTTACTGCTGTGCTCAGTTGATCTATTGTTCACATTCTAATTTTTAAAAATGGTTTTATCTGTATTTTCTTGACATCTGCCACTTTGAAAGCCTTTAAGCACAAGGCAGGATGTATATCTGTAATAGATAAACATGGAAATGCACATAAGTCCTAGCCTAGTGTTGTGATACTACAACTTCCAATGATGCCCAACCAGTATAGGCAATAGGGTGTGCTGTCTGGGGCTGATGGGATCTGTAATAAAGGCTGCATTGGGAAGTCAAGGAAAGTGATGTTGCGTATTCCCAGCTGCTTCTTGCAGGCAACGTTGAACAGCAGTGTATCTTCCTAGAGGTTGGACAAAACAAGCTTGGAGGCACCTTTTAGTTTGGAAGAGGTGCCTGTACGAAAACGGTCCACACATTACCATGCTCACATCACAGCAGGGACACTACGCAAGAAGCGCTCTTATGAGCAGAACTATGCTTGCACTTAAATCCATCATATTTGGTCCTTGGCAGTGACAAGAAAAACCCAGAGAGCAGGTGCAATGGGGGTGTACAATCAAAGGAACATTTGCACTTTATTCAGACATACAGGAAATACACACGGCATGTAGGCAGCCCCCAAAGGGACTGCCAAGATGGAGTCTGTACAAGATGTTTTTATAAGCTATCAGTCACAGCACAGTTTGAAGGAAGAGGGGAATCATGTGGGTAGTTTGCTAGAGGCACACGAGGGTAACAATAGGGTAGAATGCAGGAGGAGTTATCATCTCATAACAAGGATGGGAATCAGTGGGGTCGTCCCAGGCAGTGAGGAAAAGGGAAGCCAAAAGAATAAGCCCGATTCCCAGACCAGATAGGAATTTAGGCACCCAGGACTGCAGAAGTCGTCAAGTGTACGGCCTCTCTAGACAGCCTGGGCTTGGTGAGAATTCATTCTCATGTTGGGAGGCAATAAATTTAATTCTGACCCCAGCTGGGGATACCTTGATATATTCTCTATGGTTTTGAGAATTAATGTATCTTAAAAGTGTTTGGAAGCATAAATAGGTAATTTCTGTGAAATTTAGGAGGTTGGTTAATGAGCGGTGTAGAAATTAAATAACTTTTATTATAATTGTTCTATTATTGCTCAGTTTTATTATTTGTTACTATATTTTATTGTGCCTAATGTACAAATCAAACTTTATCATAGGTATGTACAGCTTGTACAGTTTATGATGTTTGCTACGAGTACTATCTGTTGTTTCAGACATCCTCTGGGGGTGGGTTGGAACCTATCCCCATGGACACAGGGGTCCTACTGTATAATCGATCAGGATCTTTAAAGAATGCTTAGGCTATATGCCCAAAATAGTAAAGAATTTGAAATTCTTGAACTAAACATGACTTCAATTAATGTAATTAAATTGCAAGAAAGTTTTTATGTGTATGGAGGACAGGGCTCAAGATTTGCCATTAATCGTTTAAGGAGGGAGAGAGTGAAGGCAAGGACACACTGTTTACAAGACAAGAGAGAGGAATCCTGTTACTCAAGTCCCCAAATGCTTTGATTCAAATCTGTATACTTCTTTTTCTCCTTCACGTACAGAAATTGCTGAATACTTGGTACTCAGCATCTCTCTGCTTCAGACAGAGAAATACCAAATGCCAAGGTTGAGATGGGGGAGATTCTTGGAAGCACTGAAGAAGCTGAAACCCAGTAAGGCACCATGGCCAGATGGTTTCTCTGCCCCTTTTTATAAGCATTTCAAGGATTTAGTAACTTTGCATATGATCCATCTATTAAATGATATCCTTGGTGCAGATACTATTCCTCAGACTTGGAAGTATTCTAAAATAGTAACTATTCCAAATCTCTTTAAAGATTGGTCCGATCTTACAGATCTATCGCACTATTGAATGTGGATTATAAGAACATTACAGCTGTAATAGCCAAATTATAGATTAAGAGAGGTCAATGAATGTTTGATTCTTTTGAGACTATTTGGTTTCCATTTATTGAATTTAATAAAGTAATTGAATATGGGAGGATGGTACTAGCAAGTTATAAATTATTTGCATTTATTTATTTAGAATATTTTCATCCCATTCTATACAATCCAATTGTCTCAGGATGGCTTACAACATAAATTGTTATGACTACTGTGACAGTTTTACAACCAATGTGCATCCTGAAGGACTTTATTTTATGTAACTTGATGTAAGGGTGAGAGAGGAAAGGAATATAGATAATATTAAATGTATGTTCCTAACTGTTCGCTTTTGTTTTGTTTTCAATAAAGGAAACTTCTTTAAAAATTAACTATTTTTAAGAAATAGAGGCATGAAGGGGGAGGGGATAAGTCACTGATTATTTAATAATCCACACAAAATTGTTACTTTTGCTGCAACAGACTTTGCGCAGCAAATTAGTATTTGTGTTGTCAGTTGCTTTGAGAACTTTGCTCCAGTTAAAAGAAACTTTCCGATCGTCTTACAAAATTCTGCTGTCTAACAGCCTGCTCTTCAAACAGTTCGCAGGCTGAATCTGGGACAATCCTTTAACCATCATGGAAACTTGAGCACAGAGGTTAATCAGATGTAATTCCACAGTATGGCATAGGAGACTCCACCCTTCTTGTCGCAAGGATGTCTAAGACATGGACGGGGACTCTGCTGAGGGGATTCACCCCATATTTTTTTTTTTTCGATTCATAGCCTGCCTTTTTCTACAAAGGGCTCAAGGCAGCTTACATCCTCCTCCTCCTCCATCTTATCCCCACAACAACCCTGTGAGGTAGGTTGGGCTGAGAGTCTGTGACTGGCCCAAAGTCATCCAGTTGGCTCCATGGCCAAGTGGGGACTCGAACCTGGACTGCCTGAGTCCCAGTCCTGTGCTCTTAACCACTGCACCACACTAGCTCTCCGGACTTTCCTCCGTTGTAAGACAACCTGCTTTATTTCACAGGTTTTCTGTTGAGGATGCAAGATATTCACAGTAAAAAGGCTAGGAAGAACCTAGAAAATGTCAATTCCAACTGGAATAACTCAAGGAAAAAGAGTGATGAAAGAGGAGAGATTGACTAATCAGGTACTTGCTTCAGAAGTTTTGGATAAAGCCCTGTGAGGACTGGGATGCAGAAAAGATCAAGAGTGAAAGGGTATTCCTATTCCAACAAGGAATTTGCTGCCCAAAAGGGCAGATTGTATGTTTGTTTTGGTATTTATATTCCACTTTTAGCAGCAAAACAGCCATCACAAAGTAGGTTACAAGGTAGCAAGTAGAAAATAACTTAAAAGGAGAAAAAAAAATCAATTAAAAAGCTAAGAAGGAATTCCCTGAGTCTCTTCTGGTTCTGTGACTAAGATTCCAGTACATGAATATGTAAAAGACATTTGACAGTTTTGAGGGAATGTTGATTTCTGTGGGAAGAAAAATTGGCACTGGATCATCTTTGCAATTGCCTAAAGGAGCTCGCCATGGCATGGTCTGGTCATGACATAAGCGGGAAGGTGGCATCAGTAGCTACGCCACAATTGTTGTCTTTCATGGACATGAGGATGTAGCCATCGTTGCCCCAGTAGGTGGACCAAGAGTTTTTGATCAGCCAGTACAGCTCTCCTTGGAGGACACCATAGCCAACTGCGAGGACTGCATGGTCCAGTTCACCCCTCTTGTTTTCTGAAAGGGAGTTAGGAAAACACAGTCAACTTCGTGTAGATGGAAGTTTTAAGAAGTGCTACTAAGCAAGGCAACACATGGACACAGAGCCAAGCGGTAAGACCATCTCCCTGCACCCTGGAAGGCTGCAAGTTCAACAGTTCCAACAGAAGAGAACACCCACTCTCATAATAAGAGAAAATGAGACTGTCCAACCCAAATGCACAGTTTACCGGGCACAGCAACTGAATTTATCTCCACTTTTGTTAATATAAATCAGATAGTCTTTATTTCTACTTCTGGCTTCCACACCCAAGGAACCTGCCTGGTTCACCACGGATAAGGAGAGCTTTAAGTTAACACCTGGATTTAATTTTTCAACAATAGATGGTCTACAATTGCCTGCAACTTTCTTCTAGTGGTGCCAGAGGCACTGAAACATGAAACCATCATATTCCCTGGCAGAGCCCAGTCTCAGTGTCTACAAGCCGCCCTCCTCCGTATCATCTTAAGACTCCTGGCTGCAACAACCCGTCATCATCTCCACCGCAACTCGAGCCTTCCATGCATCCTGCCCATCGACAAGGGATCAAAGAGAGACATTCAAATGCATCTGGACAGCCACCTGAATGGGAAGGTGTGACTGCGTGTCCTGCAACAGCAGGGGTTGGACCTGATGGCCAACCCAACTCTTCGAAGTCTACTAGTCTATGACCTTGAAAGCTTGCACATTGGTTGTGATCTTGCAATGCTTCATGAGGGCAACATGGCTACCTGTTTTCTTTCCAGTGAAGTGGGCTGGCTCTGGTGTGTGTGTGTGTGTGTGTAGGAGAGGGATTTGTAGAAATTTGTAGGGGGGGCAGTTGTTCGATGCAAGTCATCAGATGGCTCTGAGTAAGTCACAAATAGGCTCCAATTGTCCCAAATCCAATCTGCAACATGGGGACATTTGTAAAATGCAGCTGTGAGGGGGAAGGAGACACGCAGTACGCCCTGCAGTGCTTACAGGAGGCAGGATTGTATCCGAGGATAATTAGCAGTCACAACCCTGTGGTGCACCTGCCCAATCCACGATTCCACATGAGCACGAGGATCCTCAGCTGGCTGCCATGTGGCAGAGTTTTCTGCCTCCTACCTGCACACAAATGAGCTCAGCTGGGTTTTCTTGACCAGCCAACCATGACTCGAAGGCTCACATTTAACTTGTTCTCAGGCCAAATGAGACACTTCTAGAACTATAGGTGAACATAGCTGGTGTCCACTTTATCTACTTAAGAAGCAGTCTGGGACAGAAATCCTATCCACATTATCTAGAGGTAAGTTTCACTGTTTACAATGGGTCTCACTCACAGGTACAGGTGCACAGAATTTCAGCCTGAAGCACCTGCCTATGAAACATCTACTTCTTAGACGTTCCATTCTGTACATGTCTTCTCAGCATTACATCTCACTGAGTTCAATGGGACTTATTGTCAAATCAATGGGTATACAGTTGTAGCTTCAGTGCCCAGCCCTTTCAAATTAGAAGATAATTCTCCTTACAGTGTCCACTGAGACAGGGCAAAGAACATTGTGGTGGAAATTTTACCACAAAATCTCATTTTACCACAAAAAACCCAGAAGAGCAACTTTGCTCCTCAAGAGAACCCTCTGAGATCAAATACCCATTGATGCCATCGCCCTTAGGAAGTATCCCAAGAAAGGAAAGTGGATTTAAAGTTTCCCACTTCAACATGGCAGGCTGGGACTCACTGCATTTGGGCTCGTAGTAAACACCATTGGAGTAGAAAGAGAAGGTTCTGTGGGAAGCGTCGATGCTGACAGAGACAGGGCCGTGCTTAAAGATGGCCGTCTTCAGTGCTGTGATGTTCCCAGAGGTGACGTTGACATAGCCCGAGAGTTTGCCCACAAGCTGCGTCTTGTTGCTATGACAGTAGCCGTTCTGACAGAGACAAGAAGATCCGTGCATCATAAACCAAGGAAAAACCAGAGATTCCTTCCATCTTTTCACTGACCTTCCCTGGCACCCCTGCTTAAGCAGTCCTTGAATGTTCTCTGGAGGGATTGGTTCCTCCATACAGATCCTGGAATCTAACAAATCCGCTCCCACTGGTCCAGGAGAGATACTGCATGCTCCATACGCCAAGGGCAAGGAGCCTCTCTCACAGCATGAGGATCAAATGCAATTTTGGAAGAGTTCTCACCCAGGGCCAAAGGCAAAATGAATTGCCTTGAACTGCGATGCATTGAAAGGGGTGGACTCACCTAGCTAAACCACCTAGCATGTTGTATCTTTAAAGGCTTTGTGTTTTTGTTATGTGCTGCCAACTTGTCCCCACCTCATGGTGACCCTATGTACGAAAGCCTTCCAACACGTCCCGTCATGGACAGCCCCACTCGGCTCTTGTAAATGCAAGGCTGTGACTTCCTTGATGGAGTCAATGCATCTTGCATTAGATTAAAATTCGTATTACCACTGAACTACACCTTAGGAGAAGCATTTCAACTTTTTAGAATGAGAGGAAGGCTGCATAAAAGCTGAGAAACTGCCAAATAATACGTGGGCGAGAGAAAAGCAGCGGGTGAGGAGAGCGTGCCACCCTGCAAAGAACCCCAGAGGGCAAGATTTGGCCGGCAGGCCTGAGGTTGCCGGCCACTGGCACAAGCGCCAAGATCTGCTGACCTGAAGGCTGGCGAGGTGAAAGGCTGCCTTCCAGCACCACGTCCATTTTGACTCAAAAGAGCGGTTTTCTGTCTTGGAACTCAACCTTCTCCCCACCTCCACTGCCCTTCTGCATAGGTTCTTGGCAAGGTACTTTTTTCCGACTCACCAATCTGCCGTCTAGGAAGTGAGTCTTTTGTGACTAGCCACACTCACCATGGCAGCAACTGCAGGAACGGGCAAGCCGACTCCCCATGGCAGCCATATTGTGAAAGCGCTCACACTACCCTCAAAATTCCAGCTGGCAATGTGCCGCCTCCCGCTTTCAGAGCACATCTCAACCCATACTGGCCCTCTGTACACAAGAACTGGTGGCACCCGATACCCCGGGAGATACATTTTGGCTACTCACTTGTCCTTTATAGGGCCCGTAGGACTCCGTGCTGGCAATGCCGCCATGTTTCAGAACCCACTCGAACGCCTGCCACTCCTCGCCACCGTCACAGGCATAGTTGCCGAAGCCCCAGGAGCAGTCGATGAGGATTTGCTGGGACAGCGGAATGAGCTGCCCGGTCTGGGGATTGGGACAGAAGCAGCAATCAGGCTTGGTGCCAATTGTAGGAAGAAGGGAAGCAGTCTTATCCCAAGCCAGACCATGGGTCCATCTGCTCCAGTGCTGGCAATGGGACTGGGTACAGACACCTTGAGAAACCTCCCCCAAATATGGTTTGAGCATGGGCTGTTGCTGAACTGTGGGCTGTCATGTTGTCTGAACCCAACTGTGCTAACAAGCCAGGGCTCATTAACCATGAACAACCCATGAAGGGAACCCAGGGTTTGTGTTGGGTTGTGAACTGTAGGTGGTTCACCATGGTCTGTTAGTTCAGCTGGGTTCAGACAACACAGTAATTTACATTAAAACAACAACAACAACAACACAATTCAATTACAATCCATGTTGTCTGAACCCAGTCAATGACTCAGAGGAGCCCTCCTTTGCTTCAAGGTGTATTTATTCATTTTATTTTGCACACTCCTTGCTTATTTTACTTACACACACACACACACACACACACCCTTTTAAACTGCCCAAGCTCTCTGGACAGTGCACAATGCATTGCAAATATAACCAATGAAATGCTGAATAAAAACAGCACATCAACAAACCAAGATAAAACTAGTAGCAAAATGGTCCAGCACATAAAGCTAAAGTAAAGACAGTCGCAACAGAAGTGCAACAACCTAAAAGCACTAAAAACAGTTCTTAAATTGCTGGGGAGAATGCAGCAGCCTTCCCGGGGGTCAGAAATATCATACCATAAGAACCGGGGCGCCTCTCTGAGGCAGACATTCCAGAGATGGGCTGCCACCACTGAAGGCCCTTTCCCCTGTGGCCATCTGTCCTGCCTCCCTCGGCAGCAACACCTGGAGGAGGCTCAGATGACAACCTCAGGGTGTCCAGGTAAATACACTTATACTAAATAAGAGTAATTCCACAACGAGGAATCTTCGAAAGTGTCAGAATTTAAAAGAAAGCTGCAACTGAGAATTTTTGCAAGGAAAGAGAAGACATGGGAGAATTGATTGGTGGACCCCCCCCCCCCCACATACAGCAGCCATGACAACCGGCTGGCTGGCATTCATTCAAAGCCAGCGTTTCCCTGGGAAAGGCTGGAGGGATCAGAACAGCACCGTTCATCAGGATGGCGATCAGATACCTTTCAAAATGGACAAAATGATGAGGCAGCCTTCCTCAGTCGGGCTTGATCACAACTCCCATAGATCTCAGCCAACATAGCCAATGGCTCAGCATGATGGGAGCTGTAGTCCAAAGCATTTGGCGGGCACTGCACTGGACCAAGTTCTTCTAAGGGCTCTCTCGCGCGTTAATTGCACTCACATCCTGACTCTATTATCATGTGTTAATTTCTTTCTGTTTCGTTAGAGAAAGATACTGGCCATTTTGGCTGGGAATTAGGGGAACTGTGGCCAGGACCTCTGGTCAGAGAAGGCTGGACAAACTCTTACCTTGAGGAACAAAGACCCTTCCAGGGCTCCCGTGCTAGAAAAGCTCCAGCAGGAACCACACACGGCCTGATCTTTGACTGGAGTCACTGCGCCTACGGAGAAAGAGAGACCTGGGTGGGACCCTTGCTGGGAGATGGGCGAATCGCTCCATTTTAATTGAAAAGCATGAGAAGCATCTATTGCCATTTCCTGCGTTGCTTCTCAATGGCTTTGGCACAGAGGATTCGCGAGTTGCCCAGAGCGCACGGAGATCCAAAGAGGACCTCACAGGCAGGTAGTCTCAAAGTCCACAGAGATGGCCATCCCATAATGCAGGCATGCAGAACCCACAGAGCTTCCTGTGGCTCAGAGCTGAGCTCAAAGTCCTGCCCCTGGAGGGATCCATCCTAGCAGGGAAAGCGGATAACAGCCAAGACACGGGTAGCAAAAGACTTGAGCACTGGGAAGGGAAGCGGATGGATGGGGTCCAAAGACGCCAAGGTAATCCAGACCCTCCACCGCACCCCACCAGCCTTCCGCAGCCCTGTTCTGATGGCACCTTGCCCAAATCGGGCTGCCTGCCAACACCACTCACCATAGAGTCGCCAGTCCAAGCTCTCTGGCAGGATGAGGCCTACATACGACTCCTCGGGGAAAGGCAGCCCGTTGTTGGGCGCTGTGCTCTTGAGTTTCCCCCTCATCACGGCGATCTCCTCCTGTGTGAGGTCAGCCAAGTGGTTCAGGGCCATCTTGAAGGGGAGGTTGGCTCGGTTCTTGGAGTGGACAAACCTGGGTTTGAGGGAAGGGTGTGGGAAGCACAGGAAGGCCGTTATAAGAGAAAGGTGCAGGGAAAGGTCAGCTCCAGCTTTCATCTGTCAACCAACTTTCCGGCAGTCAAAGATTTCTCTGTCACAAGCCGTGGCATTATGGGAGTGAAGAAAGGCAATAATTTCATTTAATTTCAAGGTAAGTTGTGCCTGGTTCACGTCCCTCATGCTGCAAAGAATCCAGTGAAGTAACCTCAGGTACCTCCCCCACTAGGCAAGGTATGCTGGGTAGGCATGGGAGGGGGGCCTTCTCTGTGGTGGCACCCCATCTGTGCGACCTGGGAGCTCTGTGGCTTGCTTGTACACTGCAGCCTCAGTAGCAAAAGGCAGTTGATGTTCAATGACATTTTCAGTACCTATTTGAATACTTGGCTTAATGCCCTTATTATTCTGCTGCTTTGACTTAAGTTCTACGTACAATGTTTTATCATTAGAAATGCGATTCTGTGCAAGTTTAGACAGGTAAGGGCCTAGAACTCCCAGCATGCCCCAGCCAGCATAGTTTAATATTTTGCTCCTCATCCCTCCACATTCTTTTTCCTCATGTATTGTGCACTCTTAGATTGTAACCCTGCTCTGTCTTGTTTTTCTGATTATTCTTACACTACTCCGGGAGCCTTTTTGCACAAGAAGCAGAATGAGACTACTTGAAATAAATAAAGTGTCCCAGTGCACGGCTAGATTTTCATGCAAGGCTCAAGGCCACTGAAGTCTTGATTTGACTGAAGGCTCAGACCTAGAACCCTGCATTAAAATGGCAGGGTTGAGTCTTGACCAGCACATTTAAAGATGAGAGAGTACATCTGAGCATGAGCAGAGTGCACCCTGCTTATCCCTTGAGCAACCTCCATCTACTGGGCATTCTGGAAAATGATGTCTACGCCAGAGGATGAGAGGCTCTGTGAGCAAACCAAGGCAGCCAAACGCCTCTCCGAGTCGCGCTCTCTCTTCCGTTCCTTCCGACTGCCGCCGCTGCCACTTCCCCGCCTCTCCCTGCCCTGCCCGGCCTCGCAAGCCACTCGCCTCATGTTGTGGGTGAAGGTGTGCTTCCGGTGCTCCATCTCCCGCTCCGTGTCGTAGTTCTTCCCAAACCGCTTCCTGTAATGGTGGAACAACCGGTGGGCCCGGTCCTCCTGGCCCCCAACAAAGTCAGCCATGGGGTTTGCCATGATGTGGTGCTCTGCAGAGTCGCCCGGCAATTCATCGCATACCTTTGTTTCTAGGGAGGGAAAGGCACACACCCCGGCAGGTGTACAAACGCGTTTTTGCAACCCCTCCTTCGCCAACCTGGTGCTCCCCAGGTGCTTGCGACTTGGACGCTCGCCCACCCTTGCCAGCATGACGACGGGCACCAATCCTGCGAGCTGCAGGCGCAAATACATGGGACAGAGGGAGGCAGTTTGGACAAACAGCCTGGGGCCACGGAACTATCCGTGGGGCCTGAGCATTAGGCAGCCATGGCTGGCAGCCATTGCTGTGGGCAGGGAGGTGTCCGAGGACTGGGCTGTGCCTTGACTGACGGATGCTTGCTGGACAGAACTGGCAGCCCTAACAGAGACCTGACAGCAGGAGGCGTCTTCTGTTTGAAATGTGTGTGTGTGAGGCACCTTTGGAGCACTTCCCTCTCTCCCAAAGGAAGGCTGCAACAGGCATAGGGCGTTAACCTTTCTCAGGTAACCGTTCCACCTGCCAGCTGCCCTTTGCCTTGGGAACATTCCCTTGCTTCAGAGGCAGAGCGCCAGGGAGCAAGCAGGCCGGCCACCTACGGTTCCTCCTCACCCCACCTCGACCCTCCAGAGCAGAGCGAGAGGAAAGGGCGCAATCAGTTGCAAACGGAAGAGAAGGCGCAACCCCAGGAGGATCTTATCAGTGGCCCTTTGGAAAGTGCCCAGGAAGTGCCCAGAAGATCCTCCCCTGGCATCCATCAGTCTTGACTTGAAAACAGGTTTCAAAACAAAAGATCATAGAAGGCCCCAGGGGCAGGCAGGGCACACCAAAACTGGATAACCACGAAAGGGAGAGCGCTTCATTCATCATACAGCACAGCATGACCCTTTTCCAGGAGAGCTTGCACAAGGCCACCACACAGGGTGTGGAGGTTGTGCCTTGGGGCCTTTCAAGCACAACCCATTAAAATGTGTCCCATTACATTATGTAAAATGCCTGCTATTTCCACTTGGCTTTCAAAGGTAGCAACATTCTGACTAAATGGCAATTATATATGAAGAGGCAGAGATAGAGGCCCTGGCAGGTGTAAAGTCACCCACTTTTGTATTCAAAACCTTTTTTTTTTTTTTGTAAGAGTGTGAATTAAAATGCTTATATCAATTTCTCAAAAGAGATTTTTCTGACAAGCTTTCCCCCGCCTCCCTGGGAAAAGGAAGAAACAGGGCAACTGTGTACAATATTCTCCAAATATTTTCTGTCTTTTTCTTCCTGCTCTTTAAAGCCCCAGGACAATGCGGAGAGATGCAAAATGGTGGCCACATGGCTAATCCTTTTGCTCCTGCTTGCTGCAGCACTGAATGACTTCTAGAAGTGCCACTGCTTGGGCTCCAAGAAATGCTTAAATGAGTTTCCCTCCCTCCCCTGGGGCATACTTGGAAAAGTGGTACTCCCAGTTTTGCTGCCATAATAGGATGGATAATTTAGGGAGGCACTTTCACTCAGCTCTAGTCTTAAATTCACAGAAAGGCTAAGTCTAGGAAAAGAGACTATTTCTACATAAATAAGAAAAGCTTAAAGAATAGGCAAAGACAGTGGGCAGCTGTTCTAGCAGCAGTGGGAAATACGTGACCGACCAGGTGTTGCTGCATTCCAGTTCCCATCAGCCCCAGCCAGCATGGTCAATAGTCAGGGATGATGTGAACTGGGATGCAATATCTTTTGGATGGAATGGATAGGCGGGATGAAAATGTGGTGGCAGGAAGCTGTGTGTGGTTTCTTTTCTTGTCAATGTTCTTAGACAATCCCTTTCCCACCCCAAATAATGCCCTCCTTATTTGGAGATAAGTGTGTGATACACTAAAGTTCTTACTCACCGTTAGGCTTCAGAACAAAGACAGACGCTGGGAAGCTGTTGGAGAAATCGGTGTAATCGATTTCGTATTTGTCATAGTGGGACCCCAGCAAAGTGTTGAAGCCTTTCATCTCGTAGTGCACAGGTGACACGCCGCAGCTGGTGTTGGTGACCCACATGGTGTAGACATTCTTCTTGTGGCCCCAATAGGATATGTTCTGCCAGACATTGCAGTACTGGCCTTTGTAGTACTCTTCCCTTACAGGCTGGGGAGAGAGTGAAGAGAGTCGCCATGAGAAGAACAACTTGCCCTCTAAGCAGGCCAGGCACTTTCTCCACCTCATCTACCACGGTCTTCTCCAAGCTCCCCTAACTTGGTGTCCTCCCAGAACTTCAGCAGTACTGACCGCAGGTCATGCTACTGGAACTTATGAAAATTGGTCTCCCAAACATCTCTAGGGCACCAGGTTGGCGAGCCTTGCCCACTCCAGTACCAAGTCTCAGGCAGAGGTCTTTCCCATTCCCTGCCATCCTCCCTCTTTTTAGCTTCAGGAGCAGGCACTGATGCTGGGACCGTCTATATGCCAAGGAAAGGCATATAGACGGTCCGGCTAAGTGGTGGTACCTCCACTCGGCTAAGTGGTGGTACCTCCAAACTGATCCATTTACTTTTATAGTAAAAATCCATGATTGCCGAACTTTCTACCTTCTCAGAATGCCTTTTCTATGCAGGCAGTCCCCAGGTTACAAACAAACTCCGTTCTGGAGAACATCTCCAAGTGTATCTAAGTTGGATCATGTACGTATGGGTCATATTTAGCATGAGTAAGCCAAATGTTTGTCATATATATTCTGCTTTTTTTATGCATATAAAACACTTAAAGACTTCCTCATACAATTGGCCCTCCACATTCGCAGGGGTTGGGGTACAGGACCCCCGTGAAAGTGGAAAAACCACGGGCATCACACCCCGAACCTTAATCCTTAATACTGTTGGCCATGTGTGTTCTGGACTGCTTTCCCCTCTCAGACCTTGGTCTGGCCCAGTAGGGCCACCCATCTTCATTTATTACATTCTTTTGATCTGAGCCTCTGTCCTCCCTTTCAGTCACCAGTGCCTCCTCTTCGCACCAAGGAGACGCTGGACGGATTTCCCTCTCTGGGTGGCAGGGCAAAAAAGAGGCTCAGAGGCCTCCCTCTCTCCCCCTTCACCTCTCTCTCTATGGTGATGACGATTTCCCACAGGAGGCAGCAGAACTCCCAAAGCTCCCACATTCATTAGTACAAACCATAAGTCTTTAACTCAGTTTTTTAAATTAATAGGGTTTATGGCATCTGTAATTATGGATGTTCATAACTCAGACATTTGTAATCTAGAGACTGCCTGCATAACTCCATCTGCTAGTGGAATTTACTGGTGGGTGAGAAAGCGGGATCTTTGAGGATGATCTTAAGTGGCTTGTCTCAAATGCGAAAAGAATGAAATTCAGCCCCTGCATCTCCAGTTAGAGCTTGCAAAGCTTCTTGCCTGAAAACCTGGAGACTCAACCAGTCAATGCTGAACAAGATGGAACAACAGTATGACTTGCTACCTGTGTTGGGGAAAGGCAGAAACCCAAGGTGGCATCCACCAAGATCTCTGGCAAAGGATCCACTGATCTAAGTACTGCACAACAGCACAAACTTGCTGTGATGTGAGTCCCACACGTTCCAAAGGTTCTTGCATTGGTGACGTTCCTAACTGGCAACCAGACCAAGGTCTCTAGGCCCTGGAAAGTCAATCTAAGTGTATATATATATGGCTGGAATCCAGGCATGTTTAAATTTCCAGGGCATTTTCCAGCTGAGCTTGGAACTGGCTTGAGCCAAAACACAACCAGCAAAAGGTATCACTCTTAGTCAAGCAAAGGCAGAAGTTCTGGTTTTATTGAAACAAGGAAGGACCCTGCAGGTTAGATCACATCACAAGGAGCAGCTAAGGAAGGAGAGGGGAGCAGGGGCACTTTTCGCTTCACAGGAGGCTTCCCAGTCCAAGCTCAACTCTGAAGCTGAGACTTCTCCATTTCTCTTTCTAGCTTCTGGGCAATTGCCAGCCTACCTTGAAGTTTGTCAAGTCGGGAAAGACTCCTTGGGGGCTCACGTGGTTGTCTTTGGTGCCATTTAGCTGGAAGCACTTCTCAGTATTCACCACCTTTTCTGTGGTTGCTGGTGTTATCTTGAACATGGTCCCATAAGGTTCCACACACCCCAGCTGTAAGGTCACCACTTGGCCTGCACAATGGCAAGAGAAACATTGGCGAAACCATGGAAAAGGAGGAGACCATCTCCTATGGGTAGAGATGATGCAGATGGTCCCCAGTTCCATCCCTGCCCACTCCAGTTAAAAGGACCACTTAGCAGGTGATGGGAAAATCACCTGGAGAATTGCTGCTTAGTTGAAGTGGACGATACTGGCCTTGATGGACGAATTAGTACTGGGTCAAAATTATTGGACCCCACAGAGGAAAAAAAAAGGGGGGGGCATTTCAGTAGGTATTAGAAGCTGCCTTATACCCAAGTCAGATTACCTGCTCTTTTAACTCTGTATTGTCGATACGTGGAGTAGCAGCAGCTGCAAGGACTGCCCCAAAAGTGGGGATGCTGGGGGCTTGAATCCAGGACCAACTGCTTGGAAAGTCAATGTGCTGCCATCAGAACACAGCACAGGCTCTTATTCTTGGAGATGTTTGCTGAGCTTCTGTTATGGATTCAGGGCTTTACTCTAGGTGAGTTTATTTTGCATTACTAGTTTATTATAATCTGAATGCTTTGTTTTTAACTAACTCTCAGATCTGAACTCTTCTGAGTAGGTTCAGAAAATACAATAACCCATGCTCAAGGCATAAGCATGGGCTGAATGCAGGTTTTCAACAACAACCACCTGTGGTTCAACAAAATGTGGCTTATCATGTTGTCTAAACCCAGCTAAGTTAAACAAACTAGGGTGAATAACCCACAGTTCATAACCCAAGAACACATGGGTTCTCCTGCAGGTTGTTCAGCAAGGTTTAGATAGCACAACAACCCATGTTTAATGACAACTATATGTTTAATCCCAATTCAGCCCCTGAGTGTGGGTTGTAATTTTGCCCGAACCCATTCTGTGTGTTTAATGTTGGGTTGTGCAAGCTGTTATTTGTGACATATTTAATGCGGCTTTTAATGTTATGATTTTATTCTGTATTTAAATTTGGTTTTGCTTATTGCAAGCTGCGCAGGATATGGTACATTACTGGGCAGCATACAGATGTTGTAAACAAAATTTAAATAATTTCTGTACTATGAACCACATGGACACAGCTCTGGAATGGCAAGATATAAACTCTTTTAAATAAATTATGTACAGTAGGCAGGCATTTGGAAGAAAAGGAACATGGCATGGCCAGTCTCATGCCTGCAGGCTTACCCTGTGCTCCTACTTCAGCAGCGTTCATATAAACTAGGCCTGTACAATAATTAAGTGCTATTTTCAGTTAAAAATTAAAAAGTAAATTAAAACCAAATGCAAACAGTTTTGCAGATTGCCAAATCACAAGCAAAGGCCTGATGTCTTGAAGGCAGCATAAGAATGTACAATTCAGTAAGAAAATCAACCCTGAGTCATTGTAAGAAACATCTTTACTGTTCTCAGGGCTTCAAAAGCATACAAAGGCATACGTTTTAATTGCTGTCTCACCAATTAAATTTGCCTCCCAAATGTTCTTCATTGAGAATATACCCCATTCAAGTAAATGTAAGAGTTACAGCCCCAGTAAATACATTCTGATTATATGTGAAGGTGGAGGTCTGATCTGTGCCAGAATCAGAGGCTACCTGAGAGGCTCAGTCACCCTGCCTTAAGTTGCACTGCAGAAAAGAAAGGAAAGAAAATGAAGTGCTTAGTGGAAGCAAAGAAGAGAGAGAGAGCACCTGGTTCATGTCGGAGGTGAATTTCCTTGCAGGGCTTCTTGTGGCCAGCATTCTGGGAGCTCAAGTGGCCATTTGCGTGCTACAGTTTGCTCTAGTGGGGTGGGTGGGGTGGTCAATAAGCCACCCACAACCTTAAAAGAGGACATGGGTTCTGGGTGACTTGTTAATCATCCCAACAACCTACCCTGGCTGCGTCGGCACATAACTAATAACAGCATCACCCACCGTGGCTTGACTTTCTGAAATGGTGGTTGGGCTCCCAACAAGAAGTCTCAGGGGAAAATTCACCCTCAGGGGCTTCTTATGTACAGTGACTAGTAAATGCTCTGGAGCTCAGAAAAACTACTAGTCCTCCTACCAGCATGTAAAGCTATGCAAATTTCGTGACCACCTATATGCTTGCATTAAAAAAAAAAACAGATATTGATCATCATTAACAGCAGATAATCTCTGCTTCTCTGCTTTAGGATGTGTGGCTAAGAGATCCATTTCTAGCTCAATTTCATTGTTGTAAGCTGCCCCGAGGCTAGTTGGCAAGGGGCAGCATAGAAATTTTTCTAATAATAAAATAAATAATAAAATAGCTTTTAAGAGCAGGCTTTCCCCCTCCAGAGTCTTGCTGATCTGGTGCACTGCAAGTTCCATTATGCTGGTTGAGAATGAGGGGATGGCAGATGGACACATCTGCAGGACATCAGGCTGGGAAAGACTGCTTAAGAAACAAGGCAGAACATGTGACAGCAGTACCTGGAGTGTCTTCAGGAGCCCTGAGAACGAAGGAGGAAAAATAGACTTCCAACAGTCAGGGCAGGTTTTGTGATCCTTTGACTCAAAGGATCACAACAAACTGTGCAAAAGAGGCAAGCAGGCAACTTACACAAGCACACAAGTTCCTGATTCTCCTAGCATGCAAGCCAATGTTTTCTCTGCCTACATGTGAACTGCCCTTCCACGCTAGCACACCAGTTTCATACCATCATAGTACTCGATGCGACTCTTGTTTCCAGTGAGGTTGTACCAAGCTTCAAAGGGCTCTTCAATTTCAGCATAAGGGAGGTTGATAACTCCTAGAGGACGAGAGAGAGAGAGAGAGAGAGAGAAGAGAGAGAGACTTAAGCACACTCGACATCAATGGAGACAATCCTATCTGCACAATGCTTTGTTGCATTTGGTAGCTTTCTTCGACTGCATTTTCAATGGTCCAAAAAGAGGCAGGAAACAGAAGAGGCCAACAGTCAGACCAGGACATGGTGTAGATCAGTTTTTCCCAATTTGGGGCCCGCCAAGTATTGCTGGCTTCAGTTCCCATCAGTCCCAGCCATCAGAGCCAATGGTCAGGAATCCTGGGAGCTGTATCCAAAACATCTGGAGGGTACCAGGCCAGGAGACTTCAAAGGATATTCCAGACAAAGGGCCACAAGCTCTAATGTTCAGAAGCCAATGTACAGTTTGTCTCTCTGCTCTTCTCCTTAATGGATTAAGGAAAAAAAAAAAAGATGGAGGGAGGGGTTGGGAAGACACGGGGGCTAGGACTGGCAGATGGAGATGTCAGCAAACCTCTCCCCTCCCCTCCCCTTCCAATCCACACATGGTAAAATTCAGGCTATCACAAGGAAGCCCTAAATTTTACTTTCAAACCCTCTCCATGAAGTGGAGAGTCATCTGTGGAAGAAGCCTGTGGCATAGAGAGACGTGTGGCTGGGCTTCTTGCACGGTAGACGGTGGACTGGTCCAATCTATATTGCTAAGAAACACATCCAAGTAGCAAACAGACTCTTCCACTGCAGAGTTGGATAGCTGAAGAACTGGGGACCCAGTGGAGTGAACCCAGCATGGGGGAGCAGATTCATGTCCAAAAATAAGCCCCTGAGCATGTTCACAGGCTCTTGGTTACACGGGAACTGCAAGGGTGAAAGACCAGAGCCTTACTGCCACCTGTGGAATCTGGGCTGAAGATGCAGCTCAGCTGCTGAAGCCCATGCTCCCCCACTGTGTTTCTGCAATAGCTGCAGGCAAGCCCTTTCCCCTATCCCTGATAGGCCCCCTTGTCCATGAGCAGCTCTGAGACCTCCACTCACCCATCATTTCATTCTTCATCTCTACACTGGAATTAGACAGAGCAGCCTTTCAGCACAGGAACAGGAGGGCGCAAAGCACCCCACACCCGATTGAAAGGAGCACCACCTTCAGCACAAAATCTTAAAACAGTTGCATCAAATTTGGTCACCAGAGTTATGTTTTAGCACAGACTGCTAAGGTTTTATCACAAGAGAAATATATTCCTGGAAAGACAGATCAGTGCAGAGAAATCTTTTTTCCATCCATGGCTCCAGCAGGAGTTGCATAAACTTGCTCTGACTAAAAACTGGGGAGAGGCTTAGATGAGGCACCAACCCAAGTAAATTCCATCTAGGTAGGTTAGCCAGAGAAAGAGGAAAAAATGGGTTTTGGGAAGGTCCCACCCATATTTGGCTGATGGGGAAAACAACAATTACACTCTGGTTTTGCTTCCGACAAAGACTTTACTGGTGCAAGCTTGCATTTCCTACACACTCCAACACACTATGACACAAGGGTCCTAAACAGATGTTCTTAATGCAAGCAGGTTGCAACATACAGAAATAAGAAGCATGCATTAATGAGAGGGTAGCATCAGGTGTAAATGTTCCAAACAAGTATCACGCCAGGGTTAATCCAGAGATAATTACTTCTCCACTGGAATTTATGAATGCAGGAACGTTTAATCTTGGATACCCCTCCTCCTCCTCCTGAGGAACAGTAAGGAAGTGGCTTGGTTACTTCAGACTTTGAAGCCACAGCAAGAACGGAATGCCCCATGTACTTCCCTCGTTGCAAGCAAAGAATTATGGATCATTCATGAATTCATTGCTTTCAATACTGAAACATGACCAAATTAGCATGCGCATTTATGATTCAGCTTTTTTGTAATGGGTTTATAGACAAGTCTGGGTTAATTTGGAAGTTTGACTGACTGGATTAAAATATACCATCTCGATCCTTCTTTGTATTTATTTAGGTAACAGAAGTACAAATTAGACATTTGAAAATCACTGTGAGGTGTCCATAAACAAGCAAGCTAAGTAAAGGAAGACTATGGACTGTACAAAAATTAGGTGTCAAGCATTTATTAATTTTTGGAAGTTATAACAGCATCTGATTTTTAAAAAGCAAATTAGGTGCTGTGAGGATCCCCGAGGAGGACTTACTGTAGCCAAGTTAACGGTAGGTCAATTTTTAACATTCTAACGCAATCTTAAAGGCAGCATTTCAGTTTAAGATATGTTCATTTCTACTTTCATTTTTAAATGTGGGTGCACCAAAATAGGAAATGTCACTCTTCGAAAATGGTTACCAGAAAGGCACTTCACATATGCGCATGGGGAGAGACTGTCAGGGAAATGAACAGAAGTTGCGCGTCTGTGTCTGTATCACATGCATCTCGACTCAGAACCAACCCCCAGTGAAATCCCAGCACAGTCACAGCCAGCATCAGCTTCGGCCTGCCCAGCCCATTCAAGCAAAGCTACAGCAAATGACTCGGTGGTTTGAATGCTAACAGCTACTATCCCTTCCCTGCTTGTGTAATATTCTGTAGGATGTCCCAAAACATGCACCATTGGGGTACTGCAGGATCTGGCAAGGCCACTGGGGTACTGCAGGATCTGGCATCAGTTGTGTGAACTCGGCCATGCAGAAGATGCAGAGGCACGCTGCAAAACCAGTTCAGATCCAGCGGCCCTTTCTTGTGCAAAAGCGACTGCAAGAGTCAGTCACCACACAAAGAGTCAACACCACACAAAGCTGTGTAAGTGACAAGAAAGTAGCTCAAGAGTTTGGCTATAAATATGGCTGAGTTGTCAATGCTAGGTATTTTCCAAGACATGATGACTCTGGGACTACAGCCCCCAAACGCCTGACCATTGGCCATGCTGGCTGGGGCTGATGGGAGTTGAAGCCTATGTCATCTGGAGGGCTCCAGATTGGGGTAGGCCTGTAACCAAAGATAATCAAGATAGGACGGAGGGGGGGGGGTCAGTTTCTGAAGAGATACACTGAGTAAAGCTTACCTTTGACATGGTAAATAGTACCAAAATCAGGGATTGTACTTGAATAATTACACCCATTTCCTGAAAGGAGAAAAGATTTTGAAAGTTAACACTAAATGCATTTCAATGTGAGATTCGCTGAGCAAGGGAATTTCCATCTTGCCTTGAGCTAAGAACTAGGAAATCCCCATTTCAAATCTCGCCTCTACTATGAACTCACTTTAACCTGGGACAGCCAATCTCAATGGGATGGACCGGAACTTCCATCAGCCCCAGCCAGCAGGATATGGCTCTGGAATGATGGAAGCTGTCATCCAAAAGATCCAGTGAGTCAGATCACCTGGGAATTATGGGAGCTGTAGTCCAAAAGATTGGGGAGGGGTGGCTTATACCAAGTCTTACACTAGGCCAATATTGCATAATCCAACCGAGAGGAGATGTTCAAGGTTTCAGGTAAGGGTCTCGCCTAGTCCTACCAAAAGGTGCTGGGGACTGAATCTTCCACAGGCCACCCTCTTTCAGCCTCGGATCTCAACCCACAATACAAAAGATGACACAAACTTACCTTTTAGATTTGCTGCAAGAATTCCAACTAGGTAACACATGCAAAGCACTCTGAACATTTAAAACCATGCAACTGAGATGCCTAAGACTGGTAAATAGTTACATACCTATGAGTGACAGCCTTACTGCATTAAAATTTGCTGGGGGAGTAGATCCCCCCCCCCATTTGAGTGTTCATTTAAACAAACATCTGTCTACACTAGGATATGCATCCATTCACCTGCCCAACACATGCAAAAGCTGCTTATGGTTGGTCATACAATATCTACAAGATAAAGAACCTACAAGATAATCCTATTGTTCTCTTGAGTAAATGTTATTTGGCGGATAGAGAGGGGTTCAGGCAGCGCTGCTGAGGGATACTGGAACCTTTTCATTCACTATCAAGATCAGAAATGGCAGAGAGAGAAAAGAAACCAGGAAGAGACTGTACAGTGTGAAAAAAATACAGACTCACCGTTGCACAAGTTAAAAAGGAAATTGACAAAAGGGATCAGAAATTGGCAAGGGATCAGAAATTGCAGTGCCTAAGAAATTAAAGGAAAGAAATTGGCACAGGGGCCAACCCAAGCTATTGATCTGATAAACTGACACTCACTTTAACAGAGATCCCAAGTAAATCTATGAATCCTGCACTCAGGAAGCTCTGCCCATCATTAAGCAAACCTTATTCGAAACAACTGTTAAATGACAAAGAGACTGAAGCCAACACACCCTGAAAATGAGGTTCCGCTCCTCTTCCATGTCAGCATTTTCTGCAGAGGGGACAAGCCACTAATCCGCAGGCATAAACAAGGCTGCCTGGCAAGGGCTGGAAAGATGCAGTAAGCAGCGCTATTCCCTTTGGCTCTTTTGCCACCCCAGGGCAAGGTGCAGTGGAGAAAATGCTGGTGAAGAACAGGCTGGAGCACCAGAATTGGCACATTTCACTGAGAAACCTCTAATTTAGAGCAGTATATTCCAGAAGGAAACTTGCTCTTCTCTTCCATTTCTCCCACTGTTGCATTTCTCCCATCTCCTGCCTGTTCTGTCTACTCATGTGGTTTGGGTTCTCTAAGCCAGGAGCAGGCAAAGAGGTCCAGTGGTGATTCACAGACTAACCTGGAGCTTATGGGTCATTTACAATAGCTTCCCCTGACCTGGTGCCCTCCAGATGTTGTGGACTTAGGATTCTCAGATGAAGGGCACCAGGTTGGTTTAACCATTGCCAGTTTAATGGTTGGTTTTACCAGACTGCAAGCAAGACCAAGTTATGGGAGCATCAGCAACTCATGTTTTGGTCCTCCCACTTATGGTTCCAAGTGGAACTAAAGCTGCTACTAAGGCTGCTGTTTATACCAGGCTGATGTTTTATAGTGAAATTAACCTGAAAGAACAGGGTTAGCCTGGAACAGGATTTTGGCCCTGCCAGACTGTCAAGCTCTTTACTGTTTCCAATTGGAAGTTTTTGCCATGGTTGGAGAAACAGGAGAAATGTTCTCTTGCATACCCTTTCTTTAAATGCATAGCCAAGTGTGTATTTCTGTCCATTGGACTAAGAACGTGTGTTTGTATAAAATGCATTCTTTCCGGTGTTTTTTTAAACCTGTATCACCAACTCAGGTATGAGTGGGGATGACGGGAGTTGGAAGCCCAACCCATGTAGAGGGAACCAAGTTGGAGAAGGCTGCTTTAGGCATTCTGAATGTAATTAATATATTAATATTTTGGGTGATTCACATATCAGCAAAGGTTGTTGCTTAATGATACCTCAAACAGGGAGGCTCTTTTTACTTTGGTTAAGCTATTTTAAAGGGCTGGAAAAGATCTGGGAAAGGAAAATCTGCAAACTCAGTTCTGGTACTGGAAACACGTTCCAGGGCTGAGCCGAAATCACCGCCCTAGTCCTGGGGTGAATTACTCTGAAACGATGCTAGTGTAATTACAGTAATCTAATCTGGAGGTCATCAGGGTGTGGATGATGTGCCCGGGCTGTCTTCCAGGTTGCACAGGGCCTGGGTTTGCGGCATCATCCCTCCATTCATGGGGAGGGTGTAGTCTGCGATACCACCAACACAGCCACACCTTCCAGAACCTGGTCCCGGCCCCCGCCCCCCCGCTGAGTTATCTGGGACTTCTGCTCTAGCCAACCTGGCCAATGGTTAGTGTTGACAGAAGTTCTAGTTCAAAAGATGTGAAGGGCTAGAAAATTGTGGTGTAGGTGGGACACAGATGGCTATTACAAGCCACTGAGGTTTCAACTGGCAGCCTTGGTCAACCTCACTTCCCAGTCTCCAAGCATTCCAATCCAAGGGCACTTCTGGATGCACCCACATGTGTGGAAGTGACACAGAGGTCATCCTAGAATGCATCCCAAGCCACTTCGGAAAAGGTCTAGCTCATGGCAAAAAGCACACTACAGTTCGTAGCAATGAAATACTTTCACCCATCTTCACATCTTCACGGCCTTGCTTATTTTGCAGTCTTGTCACCAGGCCAAGAAGGCAGCTTTGCACCACTGACCCCACAGAAGAGACATTCTGCAACCTGTTGACATACTCCAGCTGCCATATTTAAATTTGCTCTGTTAAATCCCTGTCCCTACTTTGCCTTTGGGGGGAGTGAATGGACTAAGTATTCTGACGATTCTGCTAATATTCATACCTGCACAAAAACTTTCTTGTGTCAGCCCAGTGTCCCGGGTTCCTGGACATCATATGGTAGGGATGAAGAGTGGGAAAAGCTATGGGGATATGCAGCGTAAAGCATATATACATCTGGAAAGTAATGTCCTCCTTTGATCCCGGAGAGGAATAGTCACTTTCTATAAAAAGTCACTTTCTATAAAAAGTCACTTTCTATAAAAAGTCAAATCCCACTGTGGGATTTGCAGGACTGGGGGCTCTTTGGCTCTCTGGATGTTGCTGTATGCACACCCCCAGCCAACACTGCCTGTCTTCATGAAAGATGACTGTAGTAATATGGAGCAGGGGACCACTGCCTTCCCAGTCCTGATAAAGCAAAGGTGGGCAGCAGGTAACATTTCCAGATGTTACAGATTTAAATTCCCACAAGCCCTAAAGCACCTAGAGTTGTACCCATATATTTTTCCTAGTGGGAAAGAAGGGCATGGGGTAGGGAGAAGAGTAATTTTTAGCAAAAAAGTGGAAGAAGGGAGGAGTTAAGCAAATCCTGCTTGGTCCATCCCATGTATAAACACAGAAAAAAGTGCCTCTTTACGAGGATTACTCAGTGCAGAATTGCTGTTCATTTGAGCAAGGTAACAATGACGCTTTGATCTGAATTTTGAATTGGGTGTCTTTTAAAGCAGCAAGGCAGCCAAGAAAGGCAAGCTTGCTTTATAGTGCCTTGGCCAGATGCCAATAATCCACTACTGGGCTGTGCGGTTTGAGCAGAACAGACATTCAAGAGATGCAATAGAGGGCACACTAGGGACATTCAAAAAGAAACTTGACAGCCATCGCAGTGGGATGGTGTACTGTGGTGTCCTGCAAGAGCAGGGGGTTGGACTCAATGGCCTTCATGGCCCCTTCCAACTCTATGATTCTATGACCCCCCACTGCTTCAGCCTCACGGGGGTCAAGGAGACAGATAATGCTGCCTCTGCTGAATTTCTGCCACGTAGAGTTTCAAGGAACACCTTCTCCATCGAGGAAAAATAAGCAGGCAACCCTCCATATTAGAAAGGGTATCTCAACCATCTTCCCCTACTATCAAAACAATGACAGAAACATATGGATGTCCAATCTCCCACCAGCTGTCTTTCATCAGACCTTCCAGGCCCTGTCATATCACCATGACATGATCAACCACTTCTTCTTTAGCAAATTCCTACAAGGAAGGCACTTCTGCTTTTGCATGAGAACTATCATCACATGTAAGACAAAACAGTCCTAGATGAGTGTGTGAATTTGTTACACGGACAGAGACTGTAGTGCATGCAGGTTCATCATGGTGCCAGTGTGGGGTAGTGATTAAGAGTGGTGGATCTCAGGGGATCTGGGTCCTAGTCCCACTCATTCCAGAAGCCCAGTGGGTGACTTAGGGCCCAAAGGGTCACTGTCTCTCAGCCTACCCTACCTCACAGGCTGTTGTTCTGAGGATGAAATAGAGAGGAGAACCTTGTGAGCCACTTGCATGAAGAATAGGAGAACAGCTAATTCTAGGGCTGGAAAAACTGAATCCTATGCAGGAACACCAATTTGTTTTCCTGGCCCCAGCTCCTGGGCACAGGATACTAACAGTGCTCCTCCATATGGACTGGAGAATGTTTTCTACTTTTTTTTTTTTACAAACCAAGCTCCTGCTAAAAGAGCAGGAGCAATCCAAGCCGTTTCCGCCACTTTTATGAAGTTGACAAATCCACTTACCGCAACAAAATGTTGCAGTACAGCATGCAGCTCTTCGGGATTCCACCGTTTCACTATCTCCCCCCCGCCACACACACCAATCTGCCACCTTCCCCCTTCATGCACACCCCGCGATCAGCATATCATACCCACTAGGCACACTTCGTCCTCCCTCGCTCCCTCACAACCGCCCAACGTTTGCTGCGTCTGCAAACACTTGCGCTCCCCCACGCCTGCAGAAGCGAAGCTGCCGTTTGCGCATCCGCCGGCGACCCCTGCGCATCCCAACGACGTCGCTTATTAGTACGCACTAACTCGAGTCGAGGCTCCGGCGCACATCAGGGCAGCACCCGCCCCGCCTGCGCCCCGGGACGCCCTGGCTGCACCGAGAGCGGCTGCCGCGCCTGCCCAGCCGCGCGCGACCCCCGGCGCGCCCGCGGCCAGACGCTCACCTAAGGCGAAGGCCCACGCGCACAGCAGCGTCCAGCAGCCCAGCCGGCCCATCGCGTCTCCTCGGCTCTGCGGCTCCCGCAGCGCGCGCCTCCGGCCGCTTTTACAGGCGCGCGCGCCAATGGGGGCGGCGCGCTCTCCGGGGCGGGGCTCGCCCGCGTCGCCGCGCCGGTGGCCCTCGAGGGCGCCCGGAGCGACCGAGGCGATTGGCTGCGTCTGCCGGAGGCGGCCAGGGACGCGCCCCGCCGCCCGCACGCCCGCCCGCCCGCCCGCAGCTCCCCCAGGGGGCGCCGCCTCCGCCGCCCCGCTGGGCTGCGCGGGAAGCGAGGGCGGCGCTCGGGGCCAGAGGGAGCCCGGCTCAGGCGCGCCGCCGGTGGAGCCCCGTATCGCTGGAGGCCGTCGCCCCACCGGCCTGCTCTCAATAAGCCCTTGCTGAAGTGAAGGTCCAGGGGCACCCGCCCACACGTGCTGCACCTCCTGTGCCCCCTTGAGTCTTCCCGGTTAAGGCTTTTCTTGTTCAAATGAACTCAAATTCCTCCCCCTCGTCCACGCATGGCTTTTCGCTCAGGAGGGAGTCCTGGGGAGACTGTCCCCTCCAAAGACGCACAGGTGCCCAAGCACCCCCTCCTGCATCCTAGGCCAGAGCAAGTAGGATGCTGCTGAATGCAGCTCTGTAAGTAAAAAATTAGCATCTGCAGGTATTGGGCGAATGTGTCCTTTTTTCTGCAGTCTCTGTGTGGCTTTCATATCCCAAAAGTGGCTGGGAAGGCTCAGTTTACATGTTGAACATCCAGGCAGAAACAGAGGTGGGATACTTGGAAAGTGTGAGGTGTGTTTGACAACATACCATAAAGACTGCTCAGGTTTGTGTTGACTGTTTATTTGCTTATTATATTGTTATTCCACCTGTTTCTGGAAGGAACCCAGGGTGGCTTACATAACCCTACTTCTCTTCATCATTTTATTCTCACCACAAGCCTGTGAGGTAGGTTGGGCTGAGCCAGTGACTGGCTCAAAGTCACCCAGTGGGCTTCATGGTCGTGGCTTCACGGCCAAGGGGGGCTACAGCCCCGACCTCCTGAGTCCCAGTCTAGTATACAACCCTGGCTCTCAAGTACCTTATCTCTCCATTTCTGCCTTTTGGTAAATGCTTCTGTTGTGAGGATCTGGTGGCTCCACACAAATCAACAAACCCGATCTGTTCTAAACGCTGTCATTCCAATGAGTAGAGTATCTGTGCTCCACCCGCATCTAAAGGTGAACAGTGGGAGTTGCTGGAGTTATCACTAACCACTCCCTCCTGCATCCGAGCCAGTAGGATGGTGCTGCTGCAGCCCAGGCCTGCACAACCTGGAAGAAACCTTGGGCACAGCTGACCACACCCTGCTGACCTCCAGATCTGTACTTGTCATTAGTGACATTCCAGAATCATCCATCCTACAGTCCTTTTGGCTCAGGCCTAGTTTTCTGCCAAGCTTTTTTAGTTTCAGCAGCCTAACAAAGTAGGGAGAAAAAAGATGCTTGGTTTTTGTATTCTCATTCACAGAAAGCACTATGATGCTATGACCCATAAACTGGATGTAGGCATCCTGGACAAAGTTAACTTTATCCTCCTGATTAAATGACTCCAGTTCAGTATAAATGGGTCTGAAATAACAAAGAAGGACCAGATAAAATTTAATTTAGTCTAGCAGAGTTAAGGCTATCTCATGACTCAGCTCCACACACTAAGAAACTCAAAGGAAAGGTTTACGAATCCTGCCCCGTGATTAGTACTAATGTTGTGCAATGTTACGAACTCTGTTGTTTATACCATACCTTTCAGGCATCCACTCCATGGTTTTGTAGTTTTCCTTGGGAAGTCCCAGGCACAAACCCATATGGTGAGGCGGCTGGAGAGCCTGGGGTTACCAAGGCTGTCCCCCATTGTTGTCTAAGGCCTGCTGAAACCTCTCTGAATGTATTGCATTGCTACAGGAATCCTTCCTCATGAGGCGTTTCTTGTGCAATCACCCTGCTGATTCACAGAATCTTGCAAGGGTTCAGGTGACATCAGCTACTTCCAGTTGAAGGACTCCTTACACTAGCAAGAAGGTCTGTGCAGCGATTTTGTCTTTATTTTTTTCCCCTTAACACATGTTCAGTAGTAAGAAAAAAGATAGGAGAAGTGGTGGAGAAACACGGGAGAGGTAGAAGTGGCAGATACTGGACAGACAGTGTGGTGTAGTAGTTAAGGGTGGGGTTCTGGCACTCGGGAAATGTGGGTTCTAGTCCCTGCTTTGCCAGCTGGGTGACTTTGGCCCAGTACCAGACTCTCAACCCAACCCATTGTGAGGCTGAGACTGAGAGGAAGAGAATTATGTAAGCCACCTTGATTTCCATGGAAGAGAGAAGATAGGATAGAAATACTATAAATAAATAAAGTCTGAAACTCCCATATACTGCTTCTATTTTTTCCTGTCAGAGAAAACTCATACAGAATAGCTCCATAATACTTGCATTGTAAGTGCTAGGAAGTGTCCATGCTGAAGCACCCTAAATGAAAACCTTCTGAACCGTTCCTTTAAAAGAATTGCCAAGCTTTTCAGCCGCAACCCACAGCTGCACTTAATATGGCTTGATTTACAGACTTTAGTAAGTTTACCTCCATGTCCAACTGCAAACTGAGCTGAGAGTAAACAAACATGCAAGTCTGACCCATTTTTGGCTCAGCTGACAACCGTATAACATGAAGAGGAGTTTGCAAACTTTTTACCAAGCCTCACTTTGGAGGTTAAAGCTGACTGCAAATTTTCTTATGTAAAGCATGGAGACCAGACCATATTCCTCAGTGTAATTTGAATTTAGAGTGTCATTACATGCCTTGCATCACAAGCAATCACATATAAGGGCACATCATGCCCTTCATGCTTATGGCCTGCCCAAGCATAGATCATTGATTAAAAGCAGAACAGAACTAGTTCTATTGAATCCCAGCCTGTGATCTGACAGCAATGATATGGACACCAGGCTGAAACAATGGAGGTCTGGTTCTGATCAGCTTTTGGATGCGTGACCACCTGGGAACCCCATCAATGCCATCTCAAGTTCTATGATGAAAGAAAAGAGGTACTAAATCAAACAAATTAATATTTTGAGAAGAATGCCAGGTTTTCTGGAAAGCCAATGAACATCAAGCATTTCCCTTAATGTGTCCTCTGCCCTGAGTTGTCCCAAGGCCTTCGTAAGTCAGATGTCACACTCTGTAGAATTGTATTGTGTATTGTGTATTGGGGTGTTGTGCTGTTTTACGATGAGCAGCAGGGGGAGCTGTAGGCCAAACTTGGGGAAGCTGTTGTTCCGCATGGAACGCCGAAGGCTGGGCTTGCTACTGTGGAGGTCCCAAGAAATGCATGGCACACGGGATCTGTGCCAATTCTCAGGTTGATCTGGGGGTGGGGTGGGCGGGAGGTCCGTACTCCACCTCTGGGCAATATTTATTAAGACCAACATAATTTAAGATCAGCAGATGGTACCACCCTACTGGCGAAAGCGGCAATGACTCGAATTGACTCCTGAAAAAAAGCATAAAAGCAGAACTGCCGCCGAATATTAGGATTTATAATATTCTGTAAGCCGTCCAGAGATGACAGTGATGGATGGCCTATAAATTTCATAAATAAATAAATAAATAGTAAGAAAACAAAAATCATTCCCACAGAATGATTACACTGTTGATAATAAAGGAATTGAAATTGTGAAACATTTCACATATCATCAAGTCAAAGGGAAACTGCAGCCAAGAAATTCGAAGAAGTCTGAGACTGGGAAAGGCAGCAATGAAGATGACCATGTGCAGAGAGCAAGCGCAGCATGATCCAAACCTTTGTATTCCCGATCAGATGTATGGGTGTGAAGGCTGGACAGTGCAGAAAGCCAACAGGAAAAAAACCTGATGTGTTTGAAGCATGGTGCTGGTGGAGAGGCTGTCATACTCTGAACACATTGTGAGAAGGCAAGGCTCCCAGCAGGAGACAAAATGGACGAACATGAGATGGATTGACTCCATCAAGGAAAGTGCAGGCTTCAGGTTAGGAGAGCTGAATGGAGCTGGTATGGAGAGGACATTCTGAAGGGCTTCCACACACAAGTTGAAGACCACTTAACAGCACATACGACAACAGCAAAGATACTGCCCAAGTGTATCTGGAAAAAAGAGGATTTTGCTTCAATTGCATGTCCTGGTCGCACCCAGACTAGACCTACTGCAATGCTCTCTGTGTTAGGAATGCTTTTGAAGAAGTCTGGGAGCTTGAGTTGGGACAGAATATTGTCACCAGGGTGTGTGTGTGTGGGGAGGGGCAGTCTTGTCATATAATGCCACTTGTTGTGGCTGCCTATTCTTTTCCACTCAATAAAAGCCTTCTTTTGAACTTGAAAGACTCCGGACACCAGACCCGAGAGTTTTGCTACTTGGCCTGCCATCAAAAGCCATCAGATTGAGCAGTATCATGTGCAGAGGAGCCTTCTCAAGGGCAACTCCGCCTTTCTGGAGCTCCCTCCCCCTGGCAGGATGCATGGCCACTTTTTCGATAATCTTTTATTGGACCTTGAAAATGTTTCTTCTTCATGTGGTTTTCTTTGCACTCCGTTGGCTTTGTGTGGGTTTGGGTTTTTAGCAGTTGCAGCTGATCACTGATTTGGTTCATTATTCATTGTTTGATGGTTTATTGTAATTGTATATTGGGTTGCATACTTGAATGTATTTAATTTTTTAATTAGTTTTACGAGATAGTTTTACAAGCTAAAAAAGCTCACAGTTAAAATAATAACATATAACATTACACACATTATTAAAATAAATCATAAAAATACAATGCACCCTGTCACTGGGACCATAGGACACAGGTTGAAAACTCATTCAAAAAAATTCTTTCAGGAAATTCCTAAAATTGCAATGATTCTTGTGAAGGTTCAAATCCTTTCCCTTAAAATAAATCAATAAATGCACCCCGAATCTTGTTAAACTTATTTTTCTGTATATGCCCTTTTCTCACTTGGATACCACATGTTAATTTATGATTACTAGCTATATGCCAAACTTCCGTATACCAATCCCACAACTAATCATCACACTTTCCTTTCCAGTCCTTAGCTATGATTAATCTCACAGCAATTATTAAATTTGTTATTAATTCTTTATTATTCCAGCTCCATTGTTTCTTATTGAATATTGAAAGTCATGCGATCTCAGGGCATATTTCAATATTTAAACCAAGTATTTTACTACTCTCTTTTTAAAACAATTCAAGGTGTTGGTTATTACCTATAAAGCCCTTAACGGCTTGGGACCTGGTTATCTAAAGGAATGTCTGTGCCCATATATGCCCTCCCACCCCTTACGATCAGCAGCAGATGCCCTTCTCTGGGAACCCTCCGTGAGTGAGATAAGGAGGGTGAGTACCCGGAGGAGGGCCTTCTCTGCGGTGGCGTCCCACCTATGGAATGCACTCCCCAGAGAGGTCCGCCTGGCGCCGTCATTATTTGCTTTTTGGCACCAGGCGAAGACCTTTTTATTCAAAAGTTATTTTAATTGCTAATTTATTAATTGTATTTATAGTATTTTAGTTTATAACCGAGATGGGCCAGTTTTAAATGTATTATATATTATATTGTATTTTATGTACATGTTGTGAGCCGCCCCGAGGCTTTGTTGCAATGGAGGCGGCATAGAAATGTTTTAAATAAATAAATAAAACCACTTTAAGTGCATTTTACCTGTATATCACGTGTTTCTAATGTAATATCTAGGTGCATATGCATAATATTATATGTACCTGTGTGTGTCCATGTTCATGCAGGTGCTGAGTGTGTTTAGCAGCCAACCCACCACCCAGAACAGCATGAAGCCCACAGGGGCCAAAAGGTTGCACAAGTCATGCTCTAGACTAATTGTGAACTTCTTCTCCAAGTACGGATCCTTAGGTAACCAAAACAGCTCCGTCTGGGAACAAAAGGGAAGGATCAGCATGCTCAGGAAAGCCCCAGAAGTACAAAAGATGGAAAACACACCGGGCGGAATGCTGCCTGAGCATCCTAGGGAAACTGAGGAAACGGGGTGGGGGGAATGGAAAACATTGCTCCAAGGTCTCCGTATTGCAGCTTCCTCCTTGAAGTCCCTGGAATTAAAATTCCAGAAGGGGAAATACACCGCATTGGTGTCCTTCACTGCACGCATGTGGCTCAAGAGGCCCAGTGACCTGGCTTCCTTCCCAGCCCCTCCTAACTACCTCTCCAGATGGTAAGCACGGCTCACCATGCTCGAGTTGCTGCTATATTCTCATAGAGCTAGCCAGCAACATTGTGAAATGAAATGTTATTAGCAGCACAACTGTTATGGTCAGTTTACAAACAGCCTCAGCAGGATATTTCACAATGGCGGTGCTTGGATTTGTTACAGACAAGCTGCATCTCAGTGCAAGAGAGGCTGCTGCGGAGCAAGTCAGTACCGTAAATGAAAATGAGGGTGCCTGCGAGAGAGAAGCGAAATGTGGGTGGAATTGGGATTGTTAGTGTAAGGCCACCTTTTCCAACAGCATGCTGGCTGGAGGTGATGGGAGTTGTAGTCCAAAAGGTCAGGAGGACAGCTGGTTGATTAAGTAAAGGGTATTGGAGGCATTTCATCTTACATGCCAGGAAACTTGGGAAGAAAGGAAACCCTCTGTGTGAAAGATGAATTATGGTTTATTGACTGCAATGATGAAATATGGACTTGGGATACAAATAAGGAAAAAGAGAGCTTCCCTGGGGCTGAATTGGTTCCCTGAAAAGGATGGGGCCTCTCAAGTTACCTGGGTGAGGGATGTGTCCAATCTCCCCAAGCCAAGAACATAGAAACAGAGCAAGTCAGAAGGGGCCTCCGAGGCCATCTAGTCTGACCCCCAGCTCCAGCCAGCTCTGCTCATGACATGCCCACCATGTGCATGTCAAAGTCATTTTAAAACCCAATTTCTCTGATAGCAGTGGGGTAAATTGAGTTTTAAAATGACTTTGACATGCAAAAGGCATGTCATGAGCATCCCACTGTACCTGCTTCTGGATGGTGCCTCCCACTGCGGGACCTTTCGAGGGGCTCAGCGCTTTGGGCAGCCTGCATCGCGCTTGTCAGCCGGTCATCACCACCATGGCTGCTGCCTTCCATGCCAGACATCACATTTTTATTTTTTGTTTTTCATTTTTACTTTGCTGTTCCTGTATATATTTTTTAATTCTGTAACCCCCCCCCCCGAGAGCCCAGTGGGCTATTGGTGATATAAAGATGGGAGAGTAATAGTAACATTAATATAGTAATGGTAATAGCATCATCATCATCTCCAGCTGAAGATTCCAGGTCTTTTTCTAAGGCATTCCCACATATGACGCATTGCTCTAATGCAGCCTTCCCCAACCTGGTAGCCTTCAGAAACATTTGGACTCCAACTCCCATCCTGAAGGACCATTGACTGGGAATTCTGGGTGTTGCAGTCCGAATATGTCTCTAAAGCACAAGGCTGGGGAAGGCTGCTCTAATGCAAACAAGAGGTTCCTAGAGAATGGATATCTCTGCAGCTAGGATATCTTTGACCTGCTGGGGTCACAGAGGCAAATGTGGGTGGGGGGGTAGCCATGTAATAATCAATCAATCAATCAATCTAAGCTGATAAAAGGGGCTCCACGCCACGGAGACCACCTTTGCTCCTACTGACAATGTTGGCTTCAAGAGCATCCATCAAACTGAAGAGGGGATTGTTTGGGGTGGGGTGGCTTCAAGCCCCTCCAGAACAGGCTGACCACCACTTAGCTGGCTAGACAAACCATCCACTAACAGCACCTCCATCTTGCCATGCCTGCATAGCCATACATCAAACTGGTATGTCAAGTCACCTCTGCCAAGCCAGAAAGGCACCAACCTGCAGCTGGATGGGTGACCACATGTGGGCTAGACTTGATGGCCTTAACTCTATTTGGCCTTAACTCTATTACTATCATATCATATCCTGTCTGATCCGGATTGAAGACAAGATTTAAAGACTTTGCAACTGAGCAATAGAGAGGCCACAAGCTCTGATGGCTTTGAAAGGCAACGCACAAGCAGCAACAACTTCTGCTGTGATTGTAACAATGATGCAGCTTTTACATGTTCAGATATCTTCATTTATTTACTCGAAGCATTTTATCTTGCTTTTCAGCTGAAAAGTTTCCCAGAGCGGCTCACATACCATCAATCAAAGCAAGACAATTGCAATCTGAAAGACATGATTCCCCCCCCCCCAAATAGTATGGGGAGGAGGGAAAAGGGGGCACACTCAGTAAAGCTGTAATCCATACCGTGGGGGCGGGGATGGCTTTTATCAGCAACGCTGTTTGGTTGTCAATTCTCCCTTTGTGATGCAAAGTGTTTGGGTGGGGGGACTTGGCTTTGGATGGGCTATTAAGACCCATTTGCTTCACAAAGGACCTGCTCTTAGTGGACTTGAAGAGGGCAGGAATAGGTTTGTTGACGTGGATCAATACAGCTGGCAAACTCACTTCTAATTTGTGGTCAGACCTTCTAAAGCACTGCTCATGTCTACCCTGTCCTCCTGCATGCTAACTTGCGAGTCTGAGGAATGAATACAGTACAAGACAGTGCAAATGCAGCACGGCACACGCAGTACTGTATTTGCACATTAAAAAGTGCCCTATGGTGGGAATAATCACCCTACCCAAAGCCCTTAGGAGGAAAGACTAGGAAAGCACAACCAGGAGTCTTCACCGGAGAGGATCACAGGTACCTCTGCTGTACTTGGCTTATTTTTTAAACATTCACCACAGTTTCCTTAAAAACAGTTGTAGCTGGCTTACAATTATATTTGAGAAAGAAAAATCCAAAAGACTTCAAGCAAGAAGGCATCCTGTTCCCTATCATCCAAGACGATAGTACAGGAAGTAGTCTGCTCAAGTCACAGGAAGGCAGATCTTGGTTAGACATCAGGAAAAGCTCCTTTCAGGCAGTGATAAAACCAATTGTTTAGAGTGTGGAGGTTGGAAGTTGGGGGCTCTGGAGTTATTCAAGCAAAGACTAAATGCCATGGATGCATCACCTTTTTAAAAGACACATACACAGAGACAAACTTTAGAGAAAATGCAAATCAGCATATGCAAATACGTGATTTTTGTTTTATCTTATTTCTGGTCCTGTTAGCCCCACCACTGGTCCTCCTTCCAACTCTGTGATCAAGAATTTAAGCAGTACAATAACACATGATACAAAATGCCCCACAGCTGTAATAAAGTGATTTTATTGCCAGCTACTAATGCAAGCCCTTAGCTTCTGCAGAAATGAGGGGTATTGTTTTAATGAATAAGTTAACAAAACTAGCAGATCAGAAGCAAAATAGCTTCAAGTAAAGCTTTATTTGTTTATTGATTTATTATCTGTAAAAGAGTTTTTCCCTTCTATTTTGCTCACTCTTCAGAGATACAAGATGTTTCTGTTTTGTAGACAGCCTGAGTTGTGGCAGCCTGGAGTTCAAAGGGAAAAAAGCAAAATACCATAGGAAAGTGTGGGAAGACGGATTGTGGTGAGTCATTAGTTGAGACTAAGTATCTCCCAGCATCAGGGGAGAGCCCTGAAAACAAGCAGAGACTAGCTCTGCACATGGGCCTTGCACCTTCCTGCCGGCACAAGGTCCTGCTGTTGAAGGTCTCCCTGGTGAGGCAGGCAATGGCCCACAGCTCCCATTTTTTTCTTTGCCTGGTAGCATTTCTCTCTGTTGGGCAGGAGTCCGTTTGTCTCTTTAGAATGCAGAGGAGGACTGAGAGGCAATGAGAGCACTTGCTGCCTGGACAACGTCCCGTTGGCTCCTTCCCTTTCTGGGTGCAGGGCGTGCTGGTGGGGGGTGAGGCTCGGATTTGTTCTTGCCCGCAACGTGCATTAATGCCTCAGCAGGGGGTCCTCAGCCTTTTGGGGTGGTCTGGTGGGCAGGCACCCCCTTTTGATGTGTGTTGCTCCCCAGGATTGCTTGGCACGGAGATCCAGAGGAGCACAAGGGGCCACGCAGTGGTGGGCCCTTGGAATCATCACCGAGAGGGGACAAGTGATGGCCAGGGGGTGTCACTCCTTATGACTGTCTGAGGGGTTTGGCTGGAGTGCAAAAACGGGGTGGAGGGCTCCACGGAGGTCAAGTTTGGGAGAATCTCGGTTGTGACCCAGCTGAGAAGTGCTCGCCTTGATTGCTAGAGCAGCTGGTGATTAGCGTGGAATGTAACTGCAGGTTTTCCCTGGAGGTGGGAAGTGGCCAACTGGGACTTATCAAAAACTGCCAGTTCTTCGCTCTATGAAGTTTGGTCTTCTCCAGCTTCTTTCAACAATCCTTTCCGCAACTAATGTGCTTCCTCAGAGTATTTTGATGGCAGGTGAATCAATATTCTAATACTGCAAACTTTTATGAAGCTTGTGAAGGCCTTTCATTTATAGGTTTAAGCTGTACTTCCTGAGAAATGAGATGGACAGTGCCATCCATACCAGCAGAAAGACCGGGTGTGTCCCACAATGCATCAGAGGAAGGAGACTTCCTGTCAGCCCTTGCAGAAAGGTCCAAACCAAGTTCCTCTGGTGCAAGACTGCAATGGTGGAAGAACCAGAGCTACGCTGGAAGAAACCTCTGAAGCCATACAAAAGACGGGCAGGGGGCAGTGCTGGCAATCAGAGAAAGCAGATTTCCACTGGAAGGAATTCCTGGGTCCAGGCTCAAATTTTGCTTCAGCAGCAAGAAGTAAAGAACTCTTTACTTAGAAAAATTTAAACAAACAAACTTAAAAGCCAGGCAAACTGCTGCCCAGACTAGGAGCCCCTACAACCTCAAGTCCAAAGCCAAGCAAACGGAGTGAAGTATAGACATCATAATTTTGAAGAATTGCCCCAAAGGCGAGCCAAATAACACAAGTACCTGGAATCGCCTAACCCATTCTGCAAGCCTACTTTACCATCCGGTCTTACCCAAGTCTGTTGACCAGAGGAGGTAATTATCTCAAACAGAATATCCATCATTGTAAGAGCCTCAATCCAGACACAGATGAAATTCTTAGAAAGAGAACTGGATTCAAAGTCACACACCATCGGATCGCTATCCCCGTCCAGCTGAAAAAACCCAATGCATGCATTGGACCAATAAAATGTTAGGGCAGCCCCATGGCTGTCATGGAGTCCATGAAGTCCTGAGCTGCCCCAGAAGGTATGCCCCCATCAGCATGGATGTTGACAGTCAGTCATGCTTGGCTCTGTGACTTTTCAAACACTGAGAAATACAACCTCTTCGCCAGAACTGGAACGTGCATTTATCCAGTCAGTGTCCGGGTGGTTAAAGTCACCCGTTAGTACAGCTACACCTTTGTTTGAAGCCTTCCTGATTTCTTCCTCAAGATCACCTTGAGCAGTCGGGAGGATAAGAGCAGAGTCCTATGACCAGTTTAGTTTTGGAGCCAGGTATTCGCACCTACAGTGCTTCTGTTGCACATGTTAAATGATCAAGTCTACAGGGCTGTCTAAAATACGGAGCAACACCTTCTCCAGCCTGCTCTTCCCAGACTACAAGGGCTGAGTCCAACACCTCTGCATGGGGGCCTCAGAAGATGTAGGACTTGATTGTGCCTCAGATGAGACAAGGGGCAGCTGAGCCCACAAGGCCAGGGCAGCTGTAGGCAGGTGGGAAAAGCACTGCTATTTCACCAGGTGCTTCTGAAATTCTGGGAATGCCGAGCCAGAGGGAGGAGGAGGAAGAGGCGGGACCAGGGACCAGGCACCAGGGAAGCCAGGGTCAGATAGCATATGAAGAGGGAGGCGCTGCATGGATTGATATGGCCCTCTGAGGGATGCGCTGCCCAAGGGATTCTTCAGGGAAAGGCAGAGCTTTGTTAGAACGCCTGGTCCTTCTCTTTCACGGCTCTAATCCGCAGCACAAGAGACCGGTTTGCCAGGATGCTTCAACCCCTTGGCTCTTTGCAGCAATTGCCTGTAACATGACCTGCTGTGTAGCCTGAAGAGACTGCCTGGCTCATCACTTTGGACATAATAAAAGGTAACTGATTAGAATTGCAACTCCGTGATTTGCAGGAGGCGGCCTCCAGACAGAAACTGCTCCTCCAGGGTTTTCTGGCTGACCCTGCCCACCTCCTGCTGGCCCCTTTAGCAGAAATACAGTCTTGATGAAATTCTTGGGTCCAGCTTACCAGTAGTATGTAGGAGTGAGGTTCAGCTGGGGAGGATCAAAGGCAAAGGGGGCAGGGTCAAAATACCAGAAGGACCAGCCTATTTTAGCTGAAAGGTCCTGCGACAGCAGCTCAGGTCTGGAAGAAGCATGTCAAACGGTTAGGATGGATGCAGCACCCTACAAATGAAAGGCGAGTTCCAACCCTTTGGCAGTTGGAAGGTTAGCAAAGGGGGTATGTCACCTGGAGCTCCCCCAAAGGCTGGACCAGACACCAGGAGAGCCGGATTGGGCCTGCAGCCCAGAGGCTCTGCACCCCTGCCCCTGTCCAATAGAACAGGCAAGGGTATCCTGGAAAGCGGACGCCCACTTCAGCTATGCATGATGGAATCTGAACAAAGATTTAAGAAAGTAAGCACGGCCCTGCCTGGTTACAGTCCCAGCCAGGCATTTTCTACCTTGCTCTGCTAAAGCATGGATTTGAATTTGAATATCTGACCTTTCCTTTGCATGAGGTATCTTTTAGCTACAGCCTTTTGTGTGCCTGTCAAAGGTATCAGGACAATATTTCTTCCGCCTATCTTGATGGCTCTTTACTCATGTGAAAGCTGAACAAAGGGTGTCTGGATAGGCTCCTGAGAATGCTATCATCCCACCTGGCAACTGTACCTTTGCCTGGAATAACAACAAAGAGTCTTGCGGCACTTCAAAGACTAGCACGTTCATTATGGCATAAGCTTTCATGGACTCACGTGACTTCAGGAGATGCCTGGAATGTGAGCGAAACCACACACACAAGCGCAAAGTGATAGGGCAGGCAGTCACAACGGTTAGTAAACAATCTGACAAAAAAATTGCAAGCAAATAAATTCAGATCAGTAGATCAGTAGATCACCAGGGGTGCCGAACTCGAGGTTCAGGGCCCAGCACAGGTGGGTTCCCAAGGAAGTGTGGTGTCGTCGTTAAGAGTGCAGGACTGAGACTCAGGCGGTCTGGGTTCTAGTCCCCACTCTGCCAAGGAGCTCACTGGGTGATTTTGAGCCAGTCACGGACTCTCAGCCCAGCCTACCACACAGGGTTGTTGTTAGGAAAATAAGATTGAGAGGAGAAGGAAGTGTCAGCTGGATTTAAGTATAATAACTAATACCTCTTCCTCTGACCACCAACGGTTTCGTGGTTCCCACCATCCTTACCCATTCCAAAAGTTAGAAATGTTTGTTATAAGGCTTAGCTACCAGGAATGAAAGCTGGAGAAAAGCAATTGCTTGAAATGCAACCATTTTAGCATTCCCGCACCAGGCTTTCTGTATTTGTCCCTGCACAGCACTGCACACAGCGCCCAAGAGCTTCTTCAAAATGGGGCTCATTGCTTGGGCTGCAAGAGAATCACACCCTTGATATACACCGTGGCGGTTGGGAATGAACATGGGAGGAGAATTTTATTTTATTTTATTTGCCAAGGCAAAGTATCCAATAGTCCACCCCCATGCGTGACAACTCCGGAGGGAGCTGCACTGAATTTAATGAGGGATAATCCTGTACAGCAGAAATGCAGAATGTGTGGCCTTCTCCAATGTCCCTGGACTGCAAATTCGAGGTGGGCTGGGGCTGATGGGAGTGGTGTCCCACAATACCTGGAAGGCCATCCATTGAGCACCACCGCTCTCCAGCTTAAGCACGGTTCTGTGCACATTTACCCAGAGACTTGCTCCTCAGTTGCTTCCAGCTAAAGGATGAGTGGGGATCATGGCCTCCTATAAGCCTCTCATGATCTGCTGAAGCTCATTCAGAAAGGATATGCCCCCTTTCTCTCTCTCTTTCTCTCACCTGATTTTTTTTTTTAAACAGCAATCTTATTTACTTAGTTTTTAAAAGGTATTTTTGTATTGCTCTTCATAAAATACATCTTTGGGTGGTTTACATTGCAATTTGAAATTCTGTAAAATTAAAATTTCTATTTTATATAAAATATATCATTTTATATATATATGGTAAAACATTAAAAATCAGTAAAATAAGAGAGTAGGGGGATTAGAAAAAAAACTTCTAGTACTTGACCAATACAAAAATCAGTACAAGGCCAGAGAGAGCAAGATTGGGATCCAGGGGGTCACATCCTCCCAGAGAGCAGTTGCCCTTCCCAATTGCATCTGTGAGGATCTTTCACAGACGACGGTGGCATTTGAGCTAACACTGCTCAGTCCTGTGCAGAAGAAGACAATGAAAATCCATTTCTGAATCTTCTTCCCTTGCAAACCCTGTGATGAAACAATCAAAACAAAACAAACACCAGAAGAGGAGGCTTGCAGGCTGCTAGGCGCCCAACCCGCTCTTGGGAAGAGCAAATGACCAGTACAAATAAGTACTGTTGCTAATGATGCAACTAGATCAAAGCCAAAAGGAAGTCTAGTGGATGACATGCACAGAGGTTCAAGGAAAATCCAGTGCTGCACAACACGTACAACTGGGACATGGAACATGTAAAGTATGAATCAAGGCAAACGGGAAACCATAAAGCGCACGCGTGCGCACACACACACACACAGCTTGTTTAAATATCAGTTTTTGGTGCAAGTGAACTAAAGTAGACTTGAATGAGACATTTTCAGCCAGAGAAATACAAAGTGTTTTACTCTGGAAAGAAGAAAGTCAGAAGAATTGAAGTGCATCTACTACTGAGGCAAGATGTAGCGCAGGTGGGCTGAATAATTTCAGTCAGAATTCTTGGAAAAGCCGATCAAAATAACCATCATCAAGCCTATGCTCCAAGAACACTTGCTGAAAAAGAAATTGACAGTTCTTACGCAGATATCCAAAAGGAAATTGATAACATGCTGGTTATCATAGGTGACAGGAATGCAAAAGGAGGATACAAAACAGAATTAAATACTGTGGAAGAATTTGGTCTGGGTTTGGAAATGAAGCAGGAAAATGATTCAGAACCCTGTGAAGCCAATAAATAAATTCTATTTATTGCAAATACATATTTCAGGCAACTGATCAGATGACGATGCATGTGGACATCATCAGGTGGTCAATACAGAAATCAAATACACTATGTAATTGGAATCAGAAGATGGAGAAGTTATATTCTCACTGCCAAAAGAAGACAAGGAGCAGCTTATAGTAGTGACCATTAACTATTAATATCAAAAATCAGAATACGCTGGAAAAGACCACCAACAGAAGCATACTGCCAAAATGCAACTTCACCTTCCTGAGGAATTTAAAGTCCACACAAAGGACAGATTTGCATTACTGAACTCAGCTGACTGTGAACCAAAAGAAATATAGACTGAAATGAGGAATTTAGGGAAGAATGCCAAAAGACAATTCGTGTAGGTAAAAGAAAGAAAAAGCCTAGATAGAAGAAACTCATTTGCTAAGGACAGGCAAGAAGCAAAAGGTGACAGAAACAGGGTCAGGATCCTGTCTGCATTGACTACTATCATGTAGGGACAAAAAGAACTATTACAATGGCCAGTGCAGTGAAATAGAACAAAAGATAAACAAGGGAATCAAAGGGAAATTCAACTCTGGATTAGGAATGCTGAAAGACAAACAGAGGGGCATTCTATCTGGCCAGGATACAATAAAGAGAAGATGGAAAGGGAATGCAGAAGAACTAGAGATAAAGAGATGTCAAACTGCTTCAAGGAGAAATCCTGTGAGGAAGAGCCTGCAGTATTAGAAAGCAAAATGAAACTGCTCTGAAAGCCCTTGGAAGGAATAAAACATCTGCAGCAGATAACCAATAGGAATATTGCAAGCTGCAGAGACTGAAGCAAGTCCAAATCCTATCAAGGATACGCCAACAAAAATGGAAAACAGCACAATGGCCCACAGACTGGAAATATTCAAGATAAATTCCAGTCCCCAAGAAAGGAGATGCAAAGGAGTTCAACCAGGATAGGACCCCTGCTCTAATTTCCCATGCAAGTAAAGAGCTGCTCAAAGTGTTGCAACACAGCACATCACCCTATATGAAATGAGAAGTTCCTGACATGCAACCTGGATTCTGAAAAGGAAGAAGCACTTGAGATCATATCAGAAGCATACATTGGCTACTGCAGCACACCGAAGAATTTCAGGGGAAAATCAGTCTGTACTTTATGGACTACAGCAGAACCTTTGCCATGATGCTATGGATGGTCCTGAAAGCTATGAATTTGTGCTGATACATAACCAGTATCATGGTCAAGAAGCTACAGTTAGGACAGAATATGGAAAACAGAATGGTTTCCACTAGCAAAGACATCAGGCAAGGTTGTATTTTATCTCCCTATCTGTTCAATCTGTACAGAGAATGTAGCATAAGGAAAGCTGGATTAGGTTAAGAGGAAGAAAGAGTGACAATTGGCAGAAGATGCTCCAGTAATTTAAGACGTGAAGATAATACAATGATATTATTGAAATACCTTCTGATGAAAGTAAAGAAGAAAATGCAAAGTGGAACTGCTGCTGAACATTAAGAAAACAAACATGATGGTGATGAAGCAATTACAGAATTTTACTGTCAACCATGAAGAAACCGAAATTGTGAAAGATTTTGCATAAATTGGCTCAGTTATAAATTAAAAGGGAGACGTCAGCCAGAAATTTAGATGGGACATAACCCACATCCTCTGTAGGTTAAAGTCAACAGTCCCATAGTTCTTGAGAGCCTTTAATAAGACAGACATAATTCTTAGATTACTTGGATTCAGTTACTTATATTGTTTTTGTCCTCTGATTTCAGTCCTTATCCTGCTGTCAAATTTTAAGTTGTAAATTCCTTTTTGCTGATGTTCCCCTTTCAAATGTTTTATGTATTGTGAATGCTATATAGACACAGCACGGCACAGTGGTTAGAATATTGGACTAGGTCAGGCAAGACCCAAGTTCAAACCTCCGTTTAGCTGGGAAGCCCACTGGGGCCTCTTTGAGTCATTCAGTACCTCCCAATGTAGTCTACCTTACAAGGGTGTTGTAAGGCTAAATGAAGCAAGGAAGAATATGTGGTTCCTCTAACTCCTCAGAGGAAGGGTGGGACATGAATTCAATTAATAATTAGCAATAACATATTTTTCATGCAAGTAATAGCCTCGCGTTTCTGCATTCACCCTTGCACCCTGGATATGTTGTGATGTATAAAGGAGTAAACTTTTGCAACACCTTGTATATACCTATGGATTTTTAAACTACAGTGTATAATGCATAAGTAGAGAGAAAGCAGAATTTGATGAAGTCCAGTAGGGGGTGGGCTTGAAGAAGGAATAGGCAGAAGGCAGATGATCATCTGATCATATCCAGCCAACCTCTTGGCATACCCCACCTAAGGCTTTCTTAACTTCGTGCTTCCTGATGTTTTGGACAGAAACATTCAGTGTCCCTGACCATTGGCTAAGCTGGCTGGGGCTGATAGGATCAAAGTCCAAATCATCTGGAGGGCGTCAAGTTTAGGGAGTTCTAAGATGTTCTAACAAGGTTCTCCTGCCCTGACCACCTGCTTCAGCTCAAGTACCAGGAAAAAGAACAGTGCTTTAGATTCTCTCGCCCCAAACCTAGACACACAGAACCCTGGGGAAATCTTTGTGCAGGTCCGTTCATAAGGAGGTTCTGCTGGCTGAGTTCTGGGGATTGGTAGCTGGACCCCAAGCCCTCCAAAGTTACCCTCCAGATTTACAATGTACAAGTTAAAGCCAGCACTTTGTACCCGGAAACAAAGAGGAAGACAGTGACAATAGGAACATAGGATGTTACCTCATACCAATGCCAGGCTCCTGGCCCATACACTGCAGTACTGTCTGCCCGGACTGGCAGCAGCTCTCCAGGGGTTCAGGCAGGGGTCTTTCCCAGCCCTATGTGGAGATGCCAGGGACGGATTATGGGACTTTTTTCAAGGAAAGCATGTCTGCTGATGAGCTCTGGTTTCCACTTTTAAATTCCAGTCCTCATTATTCCACAAGAGGGCCAATTTAAGTGGGAACACAGGAAACTGCTCCATGCTAACTGGATTAGGAAAACATGATAACCCAAATCAAAGCCTGTGTGGGTTGTTGTTGTAACATGTGATTCTGTGTTGTCTGAATCCAGACAAGATAGCAAATGCATTGAAGAACCCACCGTTCACAATGAGAAACCATGATTTTTTGATGGATGGTTGTGATTAACAAGCCATGGTTTGTTAGTATAGTTGAGTATGGTAACCTACACTCAAGGGCCGCATAGGTGGTGTGTGGGTTGTTGTTGAACATTGTTCATGAGACAATGTTGCATGTTGATGTAACATGGGTTGTGTTGTCTGAATGTAGCCAAAATAATAAACCATGATGAACAACCCACAGTTTGTTCATGTGGTTTACCCCACATGGATTCTCTTTATGATTTGTTCATGGTTAACAAGCCATGGCTTAACACAGCTGGATTTAAAGGTAAGGTAAAGATTTCCCCTTGACATTAAGTCCAGTCATGCCTGACTCTAGGGGGCGGTGCTCATCTCCATTTCCTGGCCAAGGGAGCCAGCATTTGTCCGCAGACAGTCTCTGTGGTCATGTGGCCGGCAGGACTAAACACCGAAGTGCACGGAACGCTGTTACCTGCCCACCGAAGTGGTACCTTTTTATCTACTTGCATTTGCATGCTTTCGAACTGCAAGGTTGGCAGGAGCTGGGACGGAGCAACGGGAACTCACTCCGTTGTGCAGATTCGAACCGGCGACCTTTCGATCAACCAGCCCAGCTGGATTTAGACAATGCAATCACCTATGCTTCAACAACAACGCACACCCCCAGCACTGATCAGGGAGTTGGCCTTATAGGCCTCTTCCAGCTCAACTGTTCTATGAGATGATTCTTACTCAGTGCAGGCTATTGTGGTGTCTGAACCAGACCCCCTGATCCATCAATATTCTCTGCTACAGGGTTGAGCAGACGGTAGCTCCCTGCAGATATTCTGGACTTCAATTCCATGGAGCCTTTGCCAAGTGGATAGGAATGGCCAGTGGTTAGGAGTGCTGAAAATGGAAGTCCAGCACTTCTGGTGATCTACTTTCTGCCAGCAGCTGGTTTGTTACAACCTCTTGCAAGTTTTCCAGAGGTCTTTTCCAGCTCTACCTGGAGATGCCAGGGATTAACTGGGGCCTTCTGTGGACATCCCATGCTGTGGTCTGCTGCCGATCTACTGCCTCTTCCCAAAGGCAAGAAGATCTCCAAGTACCGGCAAAATATAATCCAGAATATAATCCACTCCAGTCCTGGTTGATTACATGAGAATGTTCCCAGCTTACCATACCACCAGCGAGGCCCTCTGCCTTTTCCATAGTAGGAAAAGACAGGCATTATACATCGTTATTCCAGAAGAGATCTTCTATGGATGGAAAACTGCCACTCGCCCACTTCGGGCAGGGAAGAAGAGTGCGGAGGAAAGACAGCAGATCTATTTCCTTTTCCAAATCAACGAGAGATGCCTTTAAACATACTTCTGAGAGGCGCTCTTGATTGGCTGTTCCTCCGAGAAAGCAGAAAGCGTGCAATCCATTCATGGGTGGGTCCTGGGAGTAAGGGGGTCCCTCTCTGACACAGCTGATTGGGGGCGGCGATGTGCCGGAATACACGCGCCCGAGCCTTAGAACACACCCGCTCCCACCCCGCATACAGTGAGCAACTGTTCAGCGAGAAAGGGGAGGGCTGATAAAAGGAAGGTGTGGAAATAGCGGAGGGTGTTCTCTGCAATGTTTTTACTTTAAGCGGCATGAAAGCGGCTGTAGGGTCAGTCAGGGGGAAGCTAGCCACACGCCCGCTTGCTTGCTGGCGGGCATGTCCGCGCGCCCGAGGAGCGCTTTCCGGCTGCGCTAGGAGCCGCACTTTCCGTGCGTTGGCCGCCTGTTCAAATTAGAAGGGCCACAGGGCTGAGCGAGCCGGCAGGGCGCTGTTCAAGCGCCCAGGAGGGAAAGGCGAGGCGGCGACAGCCCGCCGCCGAAGCCGACGCTGTTCGCTCTAGCGAAGAGGCATCTGCCGGAGGGCGAGTGAGCAGCAGCCCAAGGTAAGCGGGAAGAGGTCAAACCCGGCGCCGACCGAGGCTGCGCGGTCTGGGGGCCGCCGTCCGGCGCTTTGGGGAGCTGGTCGGCCGCGGCTGGACGCCCGAGCGGCTCTCCCGCGAGTGCGCGCGCGAGGGGCAGGGCAGCGCGCCTTCCCGGGGTGTCGAGAACAGGGCAACGCGGTCGCGCCATCTCTCGCCCCTCCGGTGGCTGCCGGCTGCCGGCTGCCGGTTCGGAAGCGGGGAAGCCGGGAGGCCGTGGAGCCCGCGGCGCGGGAGGAAGCGCGTCCCTGAAGACGCGCTTGGCGAGGCGGGGAGAGAAGGGTGCAGCGCGCAGGACGCGCAACAAAGGCGTCGGGGAGAGGGCGTGCGGGGGCTTCGTCCGGGGCGCGAGGGTGCTCCGGCCCAGCGCGGTTCCGGAACTGCAGTGTGACGGTGCTCCTGGCGGCAGGAGGAGGGGAAGGCGATGGCGAGCTGGATGGCTTCTGAGCCCTACGCGCAACCTCCCGAGTAAGCGACACTGCGCCAGGCGAGGGCTTCCCGCAGAGTGGGAGTGCGGGGCGGACACGGAGAGAGGGGGCGTGTAGGGATAGGAATTGATGTGCGTCCCTTTATCGTCTCCCTGCGGCTGGGCCTTTGCAGCCCCCCATCCCTTAATGCGGGGGCGTGCAGGCAAAGGGAGAAACCTGTGGCCGCCCCCACGTCACTCCCCAGGACTTGCGCGAGGCATCACGAACTCCTTTTGTGACACTCGCTTTACTCCCCGTTCCCACGTGCCCAAGATCAGTACTAAAATAGAACGTGGGTCGTGCGCGCGCGCGCGCGCGCGCGGCGAGGATCGCCTTCTTGCGGTCCAGCCGCACAATCTCGCCTCCGACTCAGTCCCGCCTCGGACAGGGGGAGTTATTCCTCCCTTACTGCTGCCGACCCCTCCACCCCACCCCACCCCCCATCCGCCAGGAAAGGCTGGAGCCGTACAGCCTCCATCTTCCGTTGCCACCAGGCACCGCTCCACGACATCCAACAAAAGGCGACGGCAAACGGCGGATGGGGTGCGTGGGTACCTGCGCCCTCTGATCCGGATCTGCACGGAGGGCAGTGTGAGTGTGCGGGCGTGTGCCGCATCCTAGCGACCTCACCTCCACCCCTGCAAGGCCGGCGATAGAGCAGCGGGGCCCTTTACAGCCCCCGCCCCGCCCCCCGTGCGCCCAACCCGGTGGCCTGCATGGCTCAAGCTCCCTTCAGTCCAGCCAGTGCTCAGGCATGCTGAGAGTTGTAGTCTGAAACTTCTGGAGGGGGCCCTGTTGGGGAAGGCGGCTTTCAGTGGACCCGCACCTGTGCTTGCCTTCCTCCTGGATGCCCCAGCTGGAGGTCCTGTTTCCCCACCTGCTTATAATTGCTCTCTCTGCCCCATGTTGGAGCTCCCTTTGCTTCCATACGTACCCTACGCCTCCCACGACTCCACGGCCTATGCCCCTACCATTCATCGGATGCTTCCTAAGTCCCCCCTCCCCTGCCACTTTTCCTGAAGAGAGCCAATAAATCCTGAATAAAGTCCCCACAATTTCATGGGGCCCACTGGTCCTTTGTCCAGTGGGGCCAGCCTGAGCCGTTGCTGCCTGAGGCAAAGACTGAGCTCTTGTGTCTGTGCTCCCGGAGCCCCCATTCCACCCACAGAAGCCAGCACAATTGGCAGTGGTGTCACTTCCTCACAGACAATGGGGCTGCATCGCCTACCCCCTTTCCCACCCAGCTAGCTTATGGGGTGCAGAAGAGGCTGCCTGGAGCACATGACTTTGACCTCCAGGGTGCCTGCCCAGTCACTGGCAACATCCACCCCAGGCCTCCACTTCCATCTGCCTAACGGTAGGGCCAGCCTGCTTTTTATCGGACAGGGATTACTGCATTTCTGTTGTGTGTTTTCATGACAACTTTGGCTCCCTCTTTCAGCTGCGTTCCCCTCCCCCCCCCAAAAAAAAACCCCTACCCACTGCAGTGAAACATCTATAAACAGCCTGGCTGCTTAGTGCTTATGGCTACAATCTCTGAGGAAATTATTTTCTTTCCTTCTGTCTTGAGGAGACACCCGCAAGTGTCCTTGGTTCCTCTTGCGCATAGTCTTTTGTGTGGGTGTGTGGGTGGGGGGGGTGTTAAACAGTTTCTTCCCCAAACAGGGGGCTTCTCCCAGAACTCAACCTGCCCCGTTTCCTCCTCTCTTCCAAGATTCACAGATCCGGGAATTGGCCTCCCCTCCCAAAGGAAATCCTGTTTTCCTGGCCAAGGGCTGAGCTGTGAGGAGATGACACGACTCATGGGTGATACGGTTGGAGGGGAAAGGGTTTCTATGACTACTCCTGAGCAGGGTGCTTCCTCCCCCCCCCTGTAAGCAGAAGTGTGCGTTGTGTTTCCTGTGTGTGTGTGTGTCTTTCTAGCTGGGTCACAAAGGCTGTAGTTTTCTGTTCAGAAATCAGGAGAGCTTCTCAAAAGCACTGTATCTCAGAGATATTAATATTGTCATTAATTTTATTAATAAGTTGCTCAGTAGCCGAAGCTTTCTGGGCAGTTAACAGTAATCCATAAAAAGAAAAGTGTAGCTACAATAAAAACAGCATAACATTCAATTAAAAAAATTAAAAACCATTTGAAGAGTTAAACACATCCAGTAAATTAGGTTTTTACAGATATAAGCGCCATATACCTTTAGATGCCATTAAATGTCTTGCCACAGAGGGCAAAACCTGATGCAGGAAACATAGCAGAATTGGTGCCAGGTGGGCTGTTCCACAGTGGGGAGCCTGTTCCACAGTCAGGGGTCCAACACGGAGAAGGCTGTTTTCCTTGTGGCCACTGACAAGAAAAACAGGGGGTGTACAAGCAAAAGAACATTTACAGTTTATTCAGACATACAGGAAATAAATCCAGCAAGTAGGCAGCCCCCACCCCCAAGGGACTAAAAGATGGGGTCTGTACAAGATGCTTTTACAACCTATCAGTTACATGCACTGTTTGGAGGAGGGGGAAACATTTAGGCAGTTTGCTAGAGGCCCATGAAGGTAAACAATAGGGTTGAACCTGATCAAAACACAATAAACAAAAGGAAGAACTTTCAGGACAGGCAAACAATGAGCATATCTAAGATTATACCAAGAGGAAGGAGCTTCAGGACAAGCACATGTTAGCATCTTTAAGGTGTACCTGGGGAGCAAGATTTACAACATGGATTCTTGATCAGATCAGGAATTCTTACAGTGTTCGGGTTTCAGCAGCCATATTATGAGCAAATGACCTTTTGCTCATTTTCCCCTGACATCACCAGCCAAGCCTCCCTTGGAGGAAGGCCTTGGAGACTGAGCATAGTGTCCGGGCAGCCCTTGGATGGGAGCAGTGTTCTCTTAGAGTGCAGATGGTCCAGGTTCTCTCCTCAGCATCTCCAGGTGTGGTTCCATAGCAACCAGATGCCACACTGGGAAGCACACAAGTAGGGCATAAGAGCAACAGCATCCTACCATGTTGCCCAACAACTGGTGTATGTAGGCTTCACACTTCTGATGGCCAAATGGCCCTCTCTCTGAATTTGGCTAAAGCCTTGAGAGCCACTGTCTGTCCGTGTTGACCAGAGGTAGGGAATCTGGTATCTTACAAATGTTTTGGACTCCAGTTGCCATAAACCCTAACCGTTGCTCCTGTTTATGGCAGCTGTAGCCCAAAACATCTGGTGGGCATCAAGTTGCCTACCCCTGGTGTCAACAGAACTGGGTAATATCAACAAATGGTCTGCTTGGTATAGGGTATCTTCCATCCTGAATCGGCCCTTTATTCAGAATCAGGCGGACTAGAATCTCTCCTTCCTTTAGGAGAAAGGCCATGGCTTAGTGAAAGGTATCTGGTTCAATCTCTGGCATCTACAGGTAGGGAGAATTCTCAGTTAGGAACCCTTGAGGGCTCTTGCCAGACAATATTGCATTAGATGGACAGGTGACCTGACTCAGTATATGACAGTGCAAGGATGTCTTACCTCTTCGCTCCAAAGCAGATGTGGTGTGATTTTTGAAAGGGTGTGTCCTGAAATCCTTTGCAGTGTCAAGAAGGATATTGGAGAGCATAATATCAGATTCATGTAATGAAGAAATATTGTTTTAAAGAACTACATTGCTGCATTGGATTGCCGTCCACTTGTTAGCTCAGCTGTGCAGAACCTCAGGCATGGGATCCTGATCCATCCCTCCAAACATTCCTTGGGTACCCTAGGAGGCCACACACCCTTCCCAGCAAATTTGGAATGTGGTTTCCTGACTTTAAGGTGGTCTTTTCATATTCTAAAGGGGTGAGGCTTAGTGCCTGGCAGTAAGACCTTTTTGCTCAAACTGGCTGGTCATAACTGATCATCTGTAACTCAGATGAATTTTGCCTCTGGAGTGGAAGTTCCCATTGGCTGCCATGGCAACAGCCATTGATATCCCTTATCTGTTTTAATAGATCCTCACTGGGTTCCTTATGCACTTAGGCTAAGGCTAAGGTTTGGGTGAGACAGCTGCAAATGCAGGAAACCAGTAAGATAAGGATCTTTGATATAACCCCCATTATATTGACTGGATTCACACAACATGATAACCCACACTCAGGCTGACATGGGTTGGGTGTGGGTTGTTGTAGAACAATGGCTGTTGTATTGACAGAACCCACCTGTGTGAACAACCCATGGCGTCTTAACTACAAACAACCCATGAAAAGAACTCATGGTTTATTGTTGAGTTGTGAACTGTGGTTGTTCAACATGGTGAGTGATCTTGGCTAGGTTCAGATAAAATGCCATTAACACAAAAGATCATTCTCTATATAAAGGACTCCCCTGCCGAATGCCCGTGTAAAGATAAAGAACCATTAAATCCTTATTTCTAAATTCACATCTGTAGAAAGAATGTGCAAATCTTGTGCAAATCCCTCCCCTCCCCCTCCCCCCCCCTTTTAAGTGTTCCATTTCTTTTTAGATAAGTTAAGTGACTTTCACCAGGTGAGCATTAGGAAGTCAGCAGGATGCTTAAGAAGACACAGTGCTTCATTCCCCACCCTGGATGGGCCAGCCAAGTCCTAGGAGGATTAGTATAATGAATCCTCACCTGGGGTGACACTGGTGTGGGTAAAGGCACCCAGAACGAACTACCCTAGTTGGGTTCACATAACCAGACAAGCCGCACTGCTGTGGGGAACTGTGCTAATTCTGCCCAGCATGCAACTGACACATACGGCAGGGGAAATAAGTCACTGGCAGTTACGAACTGGATTCCCTCTCGGCTTCAGTGCTCCATCTGTAATGTGGGGGTTAATAGTGACTCACCTTTCAAAGTTGCTGGAATTATTACAACTCCATGTGCGAACAAGGCACTTTGAACACTTCAAAGTGTTGTGAGCAAGAACTATTATTATCTTTAAAGTTCTGTGAACTGGGGCCCTAATCCAAGACTGTTGATGGTAGAACTGAGTGAGACAAGCGCCAATCCATCCCAAAGCACCAGTAGGCAAGGAATACAATGACCAGTTGGGAGGAGGCGATGAGGCAGCTGGTGGGTGTAGCCCCCCCCCCCAAATATCTTGGCTGTGAGGTGAGGATGGCTCTGCTTCTCAGGATGTGTCTCACATATTTGCGCCTCTCTTGTGTTTCTGGCCCCACTGCAGGAAATACTTACTGCAAAGTATCTGGTTTGTTGGTCTAGGACCATGCAGACCACACCTTGAGTCTCTTTCACTCGGGCCTTAATCGTGTAACACCTACACAGGTGTGAATGTGGACTTCCTTTACTTCCTAGTTTCATTCTGCCAGATTAAGTGTTAATTTAGCATCAGAGCCATATATATTGTAGATTAATCAACTAAAGTTTTAGTTGATTGCTCTGTTGGCAGCTGAGAATTGGCCCCTGTTATTTTTTGTTTTTGTCAGAAGCTACTTTGATGCTTGTGTGTTAAGGGAAAAGAAAACACTAAAGATAGATTTCTGTCATGTGGTAGTTCTCGTTTATTGCATGACAAGTTAGATCACACTTTCTCCTGTACCTCAGAAAGAAACGTATTTGATTATTCAGTGAAAAAGCAGATAATTAATCCGATAGAGCTCTTGAATTAACTACAGTTGGCAACCTTACTGATGCTGTAGTAGTGTCAGATTTAATCTAAACTCCATGGTTTGCCAGGGTTTGATCCTGCATCAATCACCTGAACTCCCAAAGGCTGATTTCAATATTTGGACCATACTTGTGTCTTATTATGTGCACTACAGTAGTCTGGCTGGATACAGCTAAGATATTGAAATAATTTCCAGATCTGCAAACCTATCAATTCTGAATGGAATCCTGTTGAGCCCTGTTAGTTGTTTTGGAAAACATTCTAACTATAACTAGTTCAAAACACGACAATAATATGCTAGTTTTAGCTCTTTCCTGGCTTTTGGTGGTTTCCTGGTCTCCATTCAAAGTGTGAGGTTTACGTTATGTAAAGACCTTCATGGTCTGGGATATCCCGGGGAATGAACGTATGAATTTATTAAGATTGCCCTTAGCAGTGATGCTCAGGGGTTGTGCAGCATCTGAAGTAAGGGAGAGAGCTGCAATGGAAAGAAGAGAGGCACCAGAATTATGGTCTCATTTTGCAGGGAGGAGCCAGAGGGGTGTTGTGATTAGAGTGTTACATCGGTACTCCAGTGCCCATTCTGCATTAAAGCTCATTGGGTGACTTCGGTCCAGTCACTCACTCTCAGCCTAACCTTCACAGGGTTGTTGTAAGGATAAAAAATTACGAAGGTGAACAGAATGAGCCTGCCTTGGGCTCCCTGCGAGAGGAAACAACAGGTGGGAAATAAACATAGTGATAAATGTGACTTAATCAATAACTCTGCTCCTTCATTATTTTGCAAAGCTTTGGGGGCTTTGCTGGCTCCAGAGCTGATCAGAGAATTTTTGCTGATGGTGTTGAATACACATTTTATTGCTGTCTTCTGGGTGTTCAGTGATGCTCCTGCTACTGTGATTCCTGGTCTTCAGATTCCTGTTAGCTGCCTTCTGGATTTGTGAATCAAAATGCGCACATACTGCATTTCTAGAATGCAACATGCATAGCGTAGAGACATTTTAATACACAGATAATCCTTGAGATGTGGGAAAGGGGACATCTATGTCATCCCCCCACCCCCCCTCCTGCGAACTAGCAGCATTTGAGAGCACGTAAGTTAGCAGTAACTTAAAATGAAGGGTCTCAGCATGCAAAGCTATATTTTTAATTTCTTTTGACCTGGGAACCAATTACTGCACAGAAATTCCATGGTGAAGGTAGTGTCTTTAATTAATGGCATGCATATGTTCAAATAGAGGCATAACTCGTACTCGTATATACTCATAACTGGTGCCCTCCATTTCTGTGTGTTTAGTAGACAGTTCTTCCACTTAGACATACATGTGCCATTCAGAAATGTCACATCCAGTTTGTACTCAGGAAATCACCAAGTACAAAATGTGGCATATGAAGCAGCCCCCGCAGTCCCCCACCCACCAAGACATCCCTGCCTATTCAAAGTTTTCAATGTCATCTAGGAAGTGTGGGCCACTAGAATTTTGAATGGATTTATAAAAGAGCGTTCAATGACTTTGGGCTGTAAATCCCACCCCCCACCCCCGCAGTCTCCTCAGAAGCAAGCCATTGCTTCTGTGTGGCACTGCATAATGCATTTAGCATTCAATAGCACTTTTATTGTGCCAAGTGCTTTGCAATCTATATCACATTTGTGGTGTTAGCACTGGGGTACTGCAAATTTTGCGTTTTGTGTACTGTCAACGCAGGTTTTCAGAAGTTTGCATCTTCTCTGTCGTATTGCAAATAAATGGGTGCCCAGGTTGTCCCAGAACCTCACTTCTGCACCACTGTGCGAAACAGGCTTGAGTTTTAATCAGGACGATTGTCGAGTTGGGAGTGTGGAGTGCCTTTTAAGGGCTTTTCATGCAAACCCTTGCACAATGCAGGAAAGTCGGAGCAAGAGAATCCCTGTATCCCGCTTCTGCTTGAAGACCTCCAGCAAAGGAGAGCCCACCACTCCCCTAAGGACATAAGACCTTTGTTCTTGTGTCCAACTTCCACCTGTGCGCCTGAAACTTTAAGTCCATTAGATCTCATCTTACCTTCTGGGCAAGATGAGAGAACAACTCTTTGCCTGTCTCCATGTGACAACTAATGGAGTCCATGACCAAACAGTGTGTCCCCTTATGAAACCACGTAGTGCCCCATGCACATGTCCAGATGTGTTTCCACTGATCGAGTATGATTCTTCTGCCCCAACCCTCTAGCCTCCTGTTTCCATCAGAGGTTGGCTGTTTGGGACTGATGTAGGAAGCTGCAGCTCTTAACACAGTTGCCAGCATTCTGTGTTTTACCTGCTTTCTCAGGCCCTGCCAGTCTACCAAGTTACATCCATTTAACGCTGGGCTGCCTTTTTTTTCAGCAAGTGCTGCACTTCTTCATGGGGAATCTGGCTGGGGCTGCCTGTGGGCTGGGACTAGAGCCAGCTGTAGGTGTGTGTAGCCAGGTTGTGTTGGAACCCCCTTTTCTGTCTCTCTTTCTTTCTCTTCCATTGCAAGCAGTGGCCTTCCAGGAAAACAGCAGAGAACCTTTCTACACAAGGCAGTGATGGTGCCCTTTTAATTCTTTACATGCAGTAGCTTGTGGAGGCCTCACATGATCTCACCCTCCTTCCAGGCCTCCCCTGCTCTTTGTCACCATGTTCGATTTAGGGAAGTCAGGTATTCTTTGTGAAAGGCGACATGAATCCTCCTGTATTTGCACAGTTCCTCTGAAGCACAGCATTGCTCAGTGCTTGTGTAATGGAACACACAGAAAACTTCTGGGGAATAGTGTAAAGAAGTAGATCAAAGAATGTGGAAGCAGAAGGCTCTGTAAATAGGTGGGTAAAAGCCCCATGTAGAAAAGCCCAGAGAATTTTTGCCAGAGGGATGTACTGATCACATGGCAAGAGCTTTTGTCATTAAACTATTGATTTATTTATTTATTTATTTATTTATTTATTTATTTAGAATATATTTATCCTGTCCTACACAATCCATTGTGGCGTAGTGGTTAAGAGCCAGTGTGGCGTAGTGGTTAAGAGCCCGGGACTGGGACTCAGACAATCCGGGTTCGAGTCCCCGCTCAGCCATGGAGCCAACTGGGTGATTTTGGGCCAGTCACAGACTCTCAGCCCAACCTACCTCACAGGGTTGTTGTTGTGGGGATAAGATGGAGGAGGAGAATGATGTAAGCTGCCTTGAGCCCTTTGTCGGAAAAAGGCAGGATATAAATCGGAAAATAAATAAATAAATAAAATTTGTCCCAGGATGGCTTACAATATAAATAAGAAATAAATACAAAAACAATCAAAAATACAATAACAAAACAAAATGCAACTGAGAATATAATAAAACCAGATTAAAATTATTTAAGCCTTAAAATGTTGGGCGAATTAAAAGGTTTTTACCTGGTGCTGAAAAGAATATAAAGTTGGTACCAGGCAAACCTCTCTCTGACTTTCCTGTTCCCCAGGGCCTTAATGGGTGTTTAAGTAACTGGTGTTTAAACCAGCCTTTCTTTAAACTGCACCTGATATGAACACAAATGCTCATTAGGTTCTTGCTATTCTTTAACTTCTGCAGTGTTCAGACTGACACTTACATCTAATGTGGCCTCCGCAGAAGCATGGTCAATGTTTATTAGACTGTAATTGTGTGCAGCCATGGCTCTCCATGCAGCTGTGGTAACATCTGGAGTGGCTTTCCACGTGGGCAGGAGAAAGGTGGTGCAGGAAGTTCTTATGGCTTTGGTGCTGCACCTCCCTGTTTGTACAAGTTCTGCCAAATGATCCTGGAGCCACAGGAGATGCTGTTCCGGATGTTACTGAAGCCACACAGACCTCTGGCCAACAGAGCAGACAAATTTTCTGGAGGAAAACATACTTCTAACCTTTGAACAGGCATGTTCAAATGGCACATGGCATATTTTAAAGCTGATGCATCTGATGTCAGTGCATCAGTGAAGAGAGTGTTGGTGTTCTTATTTTACCTCCATACAGATAGAACGGAGATTGTCGCCAAGTCGTGCCCGACCCATCGCGACCCCATGGACAACATTCCTCCAGGCCTTCCTGTCTTCTACCATCCTCCGGAGTCCACTTAAGCTCACACCAACTGCTTCAGTGACTCCATCCAGCCACCTCATCCTCTGTTGTCCCCTTCTTCTTTTGCCATCTATTGTTCCCAGCATTAGACTCTTCTCAAGGGAGTTTGTTCTTCTCATTAGGTGGCCAAAGTATTTGAGTTTCATCTTCAGGATCTGGCCTTCTAAAGAGCAGTCAAGGTTGATCTCCTCTAGGACTGACCAGTTTGATCGCCTTGCGGTCCAAGGCACTCGCAGGAGTCTCCTCCAGCACCACAACTCAAAGGCCTCAATCCTTTGGTGCTCAGCCTTCCTTATGGTCCAGCTTTTACAGCCATACATTGCAACTGGGAAAACCATAGCCTTGAAGTCTTGATTTATACCAACATGGTGACTTTGGAAAATTGTTTTCTTGAAAGGGGTTCTGCCTAAATAGAAAACTGCAAATAGAAGAGAAATTTGTTTGGAGAGAGGAAAGAAATTTGTTTTAGTACAGATCTACCAAATTCACACTTTCGGAATTTAAAGAGAAACTGTGATACAGTTAGTTACAGCAAAACATGCTTTTCCGAAGACTGCAGTGCAGTCCTCAAAAGTGTGCCCAAAAATGCAACACACTTGAAAACATGTGGATTTGAAAGGGAAATGCATCTGTTTGGGAAAATGTGCAAAGAAATGCTTTATTTAGCAGACGAATCATTTGCAAAGACATAGGTATATTTAAAAAAGATGAACGCAACGTTTGTGTGTGTGTATGCGTGCGCAGACACCCTGAAAACAGTATCGATTTTTATGCAGACAAAAACAGTTGCAAACTGCTGTCAAATGGGGCAGAATGAACTTAGCAGTGGACAAATGCGATTGGGGATGAAATTGAGTTTGACAGACCTGTCCCTCCCTGCAACAGATTGATAGATGAATGGAAAACAGTGCTCCGCCTGGAATCTGCTACCCTAAACAGCAAATCTAGTTTACTCCATGGTACATGTCCACCCCTGGCTGCATGCCACAGTTTCTGCTGAGTGTGTTATTCTAGTCGGGGGACACCCACACATTCCATGATACAGCCAGCCATAGAGAGAGGCCGCCAGAGATGGTGTCCTACAACCACAGAACTGTAGAACAGTAGGACTGAACGGGATCAGAGGCCCATCATGTCCACCCCCCTGCTCAGTGCAGGACTCTCAGTTAAACCATCCCATGGACTTCCTAGCTCTGCCGCTGACTCATTCGACTGCCTTGGGCAAGGTGTTTCCTCTTGGTGTGCCCCTCCTATGGGAGGGAGATGCTGGCTCATTGTTTCCTCCCTTGGATGACCTGGTGTCCCTGGAACGGAAACCTTTGGCTAAAGGTTACCACAAAAGCTGAGAAAGCCGCAGCAGCAAGCAAAGTCATGTGTGCCTGAGGCTCTGTAGTGGAGAAGGACCCTAGCAAACACACCGGGCTTCTCTTTCAGTGGATGCTGATGGTGTTGCGGCCAAGGGATTTTCCTGAAATGCCTCTGGTGAAGGTGACTCTCTGCTGCAAAGCTGCAGTCCCTGCCTGCCTGCCTGCCTCCCTCCCTTTGCACTGGTTGTTTATGGCAGGCAGGTCTTTTTCGTTTCAGATATGATGTGCCCCCACAGATCTTGGTCCAGGGGCCAAAGCCACAAGCGTGCAGGGCCAAAAGCACAGACACAACCCATTAGAACAATCCATCCTCTTTTCTTTCATACACAAGCATACTTTAAACCTTAAAGTGGAAGACAGTGAGGTGTAGTGGTTAGAGGATTGGACTGTGACTTGGAAGATCCAGGGTCTGGTCCCCACTCAGCCATAAAACTCATCAGGACTCTCATCCTAACTTATTGTTGTGAGGAGGAAATGGAGGGGAGAGGGCCATGTGAGCATCCTTGGGTCCTTTGGGAGAGAACGGATGGAATATGTATATAATAATAATAATTAATAAATGTTAAAAGGACAACTTGCCTAGTGGCAAACTCTTCGTCCCAGTACTGGATGCCCCAACGTTAGAAGCAGGTGGCAACCAGATAGTAGGGCCTTCTTGGTGGTGGCACTCTGGTTGTGGAAATTTCTCCCCAGAGATGCTTGGCTGGCATCTGCTTTGCTACGTCTTTTATTTTAGATAAGATAATGTTATTCTCCTGTGTGTTTATTGGTGACTTATGCTACTGCTGCTTTCGTATGTCCTTCTTGCATTTTTACTGTTTTATTATTTTAATATTAATCATTGAGCCTAAAATGTTAGACACCTTGGAAGCGTTTGCTGAATGGCGGATTAGAAGTCTTTAAACACAAAACCGAAAATGCACTTCCAAATATGTCTACTCAAAAGGGAGTCACACATATTTCAGTGGGACTCACTCCCGGGTATGTATAGGATTGCAGTTTTAGGATTGGGATTGGAATAAATAAGGCAGCTTCCTCTCTGTACTCAGAGGTTCTTCTGGGTTCTGCAGATAGTTTTAAAAAGAATGTTTTAGACTTTCCTTTTTACTTAAATTCAGCATGAGCAGCAGCTACACTTTTTAGTGTGTCTGCACTGAATTGCATGTTCAGTCAAAATGAGCACAAGCATTGTCAGTCTTGTCCGTCCGTCTAACCCTGCAACTTCCCCCCTCTTGTGCATACCATGCTGCGGGTCAACTGCCCTATTTACAGAGGACAATCCTCTGTTTGAAGTGCTAATCCATCTAAGTCCATTTTAAAGGTGGAGGACCTTAAAAAAGGAGGGTGGGAAGAAGTTTTGAAGTGACCCATCCACAGTGGCAACAGAAAGAACAGGCAGCAAGCTGGCCACCTGGTTGCGGTCTTCCTCACTAGGGTGAAGCGTTTTGTGTTTCTGTTTCAGTAAGAGTCACTATTTCTAACTTGCATCTACACATCTGAATCATGCAATCACAAGCAAACGTCTGGCCTTCTCTTTTGGAGATGTTCCGGGATCTCCCTGGTGAGAAGAGATGACAACCTGACTGCATGCTCACACAGTCTTGTGTCCTGGATCCTCTCTGGGAGAGGGAGAGAACAGAAAGGTTTAATTTCACTTTCTTGGCTCAGTGATGGGTTCAGTTATGAAAACTGAAAGTTAGGATGTGACATGAAGTGGCCAGAGAACTACAGACAGAAGGATGAAAAAGTCAAGGAACCCAGTGCACAATTTACTTTCCCGTCTCCACAGGTGAACACCAAACTATCACAATCCCAAATGCATTCCTGGTAGTCGCTCTTGGGGTGGGGTGGGCAAGAGAGTTTAATCCCAATAGTTGCCATGGGGTGGGGTTCAGATCCATTCCTTCCACACTGCACTTGACAACTCTTTGCAACATGTTGACTTTGCACTAAAGCTTGTTTCCAATTGATTAATTCTAAACAATCCACCTCTTTTACTCCTTTTTTTTCTTTTTATGGTTTTGTTTTGTTGAATTCATAATAAAAATAAATTTCAAAGACCCATGGGGACTACTAATGATAAGCTCTCCCCAGCTGTTGTTCCAGTGGGAGGAGGGGACAAGCTCATATCAACACCACTAAAAGCTTCCCTAGCAGTGGCAGCTAGCAGTGGCAGAACAAGGGGCAGGGGAACGAGTAGTAATGATGATAAGCAGGAACCTTTCCAACTGTTTCTTGTCAGTGGGGCCCTGCTGGTGCATAGCCTTCAGCCGGTACCTACCATTCCTACCCTTGACAGTGGCTCTGATCAGGAGATTTGATTTAAATCGTGCATTGAAAAACCAACCGATGTTGCTTCTGGGGTGACTATATAACCCCAGGAGAAACGCCTGTCACTATAAAATGCAAAAGTGAAAAACCTTTGTTCTGGCTGGAACGTTCGTTCATTCAAGGGGCTGCATTCAGCATAAGAACTGCTTTCAGGGGTAATTTAGGTTTTCATTCTTCCTGAGACTATGCAAACTGAGAAAGCTGCTTAACAATAGCAGGCCCATAAACTTTTCTTTGCACACTAATGGTTTAGCCTACTAAAAAAAATAATTGCATGGCCTTTCCTGGGTGGATTTTCATTCTCTTTGCTGGAGGTTTAGGTTAGAATCTTAGCTTTCAAATGAGACCAAGATTGATCCTTGCATTGATCCTTGTTTTGCCCCTTCTTTATGAATTCAGTCCACCTCATGTTTGGACTGAATTCATTTGTCTTTGCTTTCAGCTTTCCCTGAATGATTGTCTTCTCCAGGGCTTCTTGCCTTCTCATGATGTATCCAAACTATGACAACTTCAGTTTTGTCGTTTTTGCTTCTAGAGAAAGCTCTAACAGGATTTGATCCACTTGTTCATCTTTCTGTTGGTTTAGGCTATTCACAAAGCTCTCCACCAGCACCATGTTTGGAGCACATAAATTTTCCTTCTGTTAGCTTCCCTTACTGTCCAGCTTTCACACACACACTTTGTGATTGATAATAGAATGGTTTGGATGATCTTGAGCTCGGTTTCCGATGAAATGTCTTTATACTTGTTGATCTCTTCTAGTTGCTTCATCGTTGCCCTTTCAAGTCTCAGTCTTCTTCATATTTCTTTGCTTCCGTCTCTCTTTGAATTGATGACTGAGCTGAAGCATGTGGAATCTTTCACAATTTTGATGTCAAAATAAAAGGTAGGGCACTGAAATTTGGAAACATTTTAAACCAGACAGTTTGTGAGAATGCCAAGAAAGAATTGGCCCATATAACTTCTGCTGAATGAAGGTTGCCACTTTTTGCTCATTGGCTGGGCTGCTCAGCTTTAAATGCAGGTACAATACAGTCCTATCCATTCCAGGAATAACTGAGTCTATTGCACTTAAAAGGAGCAGATGAGTGAGGATTTGGTTTCATATAAGAATGTATCAAAATTCAGGGAGAAGGAGCTTAAGATTTTAAGATTCTGCACTGGGAGAAAACAAAACAGGCAGATTTGTCTATCCCTAATTTTAATCTCTCTTGCGCCCCCCCCCCCATATGCAGGCAAATCCTTCCGTACCCTACAATGTCCACCAAAGGGTCATGGATTGCCCTGTGAGGCAAGCTGGGAAGTAAAATGCCCATGGGGAGGAAATTTCCCACAGTGCACTGCTCTCTCTTCCTGGTTTCCCTGTTGCCAAGGAGACCTCCATCAGCAGGCACAAACTATTCCCTGTGCAGCCATCTATCCCATCCCCCTGCCCCTCACCGGGCCCTCTCAGCTTCCTCCTTGCAGCTGCAACGAACTGGACCGGAATCTTGTGACTTCCTGTCTCCATCCTGTTTCCCTGCAAGCAACCGCCCTCGGCTCCCCTCCACCACTTCCTCTCTTGCTTGTACCTTGGTCAGACTCTCCTGTGCTTGAACGACCTCAGCGCTAGCTGTGCTCTCGCTTTCTCAGTGGACAGCATTTCACGCCGTGCAGTGCAAATTGTGTTGAACTTGTTCATGAGAATCCGTTTCAGGAAGTTGCCAAAGCAACTGGCAGAATTCATCCATAAGCCCGTCTTCTTCTCCCAGTCTTTAATGGTATATTCCAAATGTAGTGGGAGGGGCAGATAAACATTTCGAAGCCAAAGGATGTTCAGAGAAAGCACAGGGTTTGAAATGCAACACACACATTGTGTTTTCTGCAGCTATGGGGGATATTCCTTAATTCAGAACACTTAATGAAAAGACACTTCTAGCTGTCGTAGCCCCTTTTCAGTATTCACCCCTCCAACAATAAGATGTTTATTCCTCAGAGTGACTTATAGTGCAATCCTCCTCTATATGTCTGGGTCCAGGGCCAAGGGTGGGCTCAGCTGGGCATTTACTGAGGGCCCACACCCAGCAGGGGCCTGCTGACAAGGCCCCCTGCAGTTGTGGCCAGCTTGCTCACCTGCCTTTCACTTTGGCTTGGACAACGGCGGTGCCATTCTGCCCAAGGAACCTCCAGAAGCTGGTGTGAGTGCTGTGCCTATCGATTCAGAAGTAGAGCCCATTGAGTTCAATGGGTCATACTCCCAGGTAAATGTGCACTGGATTGTAGCCTTAAGGAGTCAAACTGGATGTGGGTCAGGAGATCGGTGGATGTTCTTTCTTTAAAGTGCTTGTGTCTGTGTGTGAATTTCAAAAACAGCTGTAGGAGGAATGGAGGTTAATATTTCACTATGTTGTTAAAACTCTAAATCCTTGTGCTAGAACAAGTACAATAAACATACATATGTTGGGTACCAATATGCTTCTTCCAGAGGGAAAAACACAGGTGGGAAGAATTTAGGGCAGGAAAAGTATGGGGGGTTGAGTTCAGTCCCCCACTTATTTATTTAAGACTTTTTATATGCCACCACCACATGCTTTGGCATCTCGGGATGACTCACAAACATCGTCACAAAGGGGTTCAAATCCATGCTTCGTCTGAGAGAACGACTGACCAAACCTACCTTCCAGGCTTGTTCCAAGGATGAAGTGTGTGAATAAATACACTTAATAATGTGTGTGAACAAATATCCTTACCCTTCAGCTCTGGCTAATCCATCAGCTGCGTCCCTACCTGGAGGACGACTGCCTAGCGACAGTGACGCACGCATTGGTTACTTCCCGGTTGGATTTCTGTAACACGCTCTATGTGGGGTTGCCCTTGAAGACAGTCCGGATACTTCAGATGGTGCAAAATAGAGCAGCCAGGTTGCTGACAGGGACTGGGCGTTATTCTCATATAACCCCAGTCCTCTACCAGCTTCACTGGCTTTCCATTGAAGCCCGGGCTCAATTCAAGGTACTGGTAATCACCTATAAAGCCCTTAACGGCTTGGGACCTGGATACCTAAAGGAACGCCTGCTTCCATATTTGCCCTCCCGCCCCTTGAGAGCAGCAGCAGAGGCCCTCCTCTGCATCTCCTCCTCTTGCATTGATCCTCCGGGAACCCTCCATGAAAGATATTAGGAGAGTGAGTACCTGGAGGAGGGCCTTCTCGGTGGTGGCGCCCCACCTATGGAATGCACTCCCCAGAGAGGTCTGCCTGGCGCTCATTATTTTTTTTCGGCGCCAGGCTAAGACCTTTTTATTTAAACAATATTTTAACAACGCTTAATAATATCTATAGGTTTTAATTGTTCAGCCAGGGTGTTTCTGGGTTTTAATTGTATTTGTATTATGTTTATTTATTTATGTGAGCCATCCCGAGGCTATAAGCGATGGGATGGCATACAAAAACTCTGAATAAATAAATAAATAAAGTTTAAAGCGGCTCCTCCAGTGCTGCAGCCTACTTGGGGAAAGAGCTTGTAACTCTAAAATGCAGAAGATGCCGTCATTGGCTCTTTTGTATTACATGTAGTGAGGTTAAGGGTGGGACTCCAAGTTCTATCAGTCCCAGTTAGCATGTCCACAGTGGAAGGAGTTATATGTTAACAGCTGCTACCATTATGTTCCCCAACCTTTGTGCCTTCTCACACCTCAGTGCAGCTGGCCACTCACAGCATCAAACCCAACAATAAAGAATTCTTTACATATGTGAGAAGCAGGAAATCAGTAGAGAAGCAGTTGGAACCTTGGATGGTAATGGAGTTAAAGGAGAACTAAAGGAAGAGAAAGTAATGCATTATTTTCACCTGCAGAAGATGTAGGAGAGAGATTTGTGGTGACAAAAGTTGGCATTCTCAAACTTACTGTCAAACTGAAAGTTAATAAATGACAAATCCAGATGGTATCCATTCTTTAAAGAACTTAAATGCAAAATTGCTGATCTAACAAATATACAACCTTGGTACCAGAGAACTGCAGAAGGGCCAGTGTTACACCAATTTTTAAAAAGGGATGCAGGAAGGAAGCTTGTCCGGGAAATTACGGGACTGCTAATTTAATGTCTGTTTCAGATAAATTGGTTGGATGCATAAAAGAACCGTTACCCATGGATTTTGCAATGGTAAATCACATCTCACTACCTCTGAGGTTGCTAATAAATATGTAGGTAGGGAGATTTGGTAGACATTGTTTACTTGGACTTCCAAAAGGCTTTTGAGTAAGTCCTTCACCAAAAATTCCCCAGTAAACTGTATTGTTGTGACCGAGGCTTGTGGCAAGCGGAAATAAATAAATGGAACGTTCTTATTATGGAACTGATTGAACTGCAGAAGGCACTGGGGTCCCACGGGGCTGTATAAGGGGACCAGTGCCTTTCTTCTTATTCACAAATGGCCTGAAATTAGGAATAAACATTAAAGTGGCCACTTTTTCTGACAACAGCAGCTCATATAGGGTGGTTAAAACAGAAAAGGATTGTGAGACGCTCCAAAGGGCATCTCCAAACTGGGAAAACGGGCATAAAGCGGCAAAGGCGGGTGAACAAGCCTAACGTGATGCACATTGAGGCAAAAGTCCCAACTTCACACACAAGCTGATGGGATCTCTGCTTATGGCGACTGACCAAGAAAGAACCTGGGATTCTGTGACAGAATTTGCAACTCCATCTGTGGCTGCTATGGGAAAGCCACGTTAAACATAATTAGGAAAAGAATAAAATATAAAACTCCTAAGATTATACTCAGTTTATACCAATCTCAGGTATGTCAGCATTTAGAATATTGTGTGCCGTTCTTACCACTACTCCAAGAAAGGAGGTTCTAGGGTTGAAAAACTTACAGAAAGGAGCAACTTGAACTAACAAGGCTCTCCCCTCTGAGGAAAGCGTCCAATATTTAAGACTGTGTGACCTGGAGTAAAAGTGGGTGAGATAGAAGTGTACAGAAATGCATGGTGTGGCAGAAATGGGTGTGAAGGCATTTTTCTGCTCATATTAAGATAAATCCAGGGTCATCCAGGGTCAACTGAATGCTGAGAGATTCTGGGTGCATAAAGGGAAGTACTTCATACAGTGCATTCACTACCGCAAGATGCATTGATGGCCACCAATTTGGACTACTGCATGAAGGATGATTACTAATCATCTTGGTTTATTTTTGTTTATTAATTTAAATTCGTTATTTATATTTTTTATTTTATTTTTATTTATTTTTCGATTTATACCCTGCCTTTTTCCTGCAAGGGCTCAAGGCAGCTAACATCATTCTCCTCCTCCATCTCATCCCCACAACAACAACCCTGTGAGGTAGGTTGGGCTGAGAGTCTGTGACTGGCCCAAAGTCACCCAGTTGGCTCCATGGCCGAGCGGGGGCTAGAACCCAGATCGCCTGAGTCCCAATCCCATGCTCTTAACCACTATACCACACTGGCTCTTTGTTGTATGGTTTTATCTGATAACCTGAGATGGGCCAGTTTTTTAAATATGGTATATGTTTTTAATAATATATTTGTTTGATATTGTGAGCCGCCCCGAGGCTGCTGCGAGGGGCGGCATATAAATATTTAAATAAATAAATAAATAAATACTAATCCTGATTACCTCCGCAATTGGACACAGGAAGCTGGTGTGCATCAGTTACTGGAGATCAGGAATGCTGTTCCACTTCTGTTGTGCGTGTGGGTTTTCTGTGGGCTATTGGTTGTGGGAATAGACTGCTGGAAAAGATGGACTTTGATGCATCAGGGCTCTTATTTTCTTCAGATGAGAAGCACAAGCGGTGACAAGGACAATGAGAAGGTACACTTCCTGATCAGGGACCTGCTAAGGGTTCTCAGAAAGCTGTGGCTGGCGGTGCACCCTGCTTCAGAGTGCTTGGTTGATGAGGGCTTGCAGCAGGTAGCTGGCATTTCAGACCCACAGATGCACTCCCCATGGGGCATTTCACCGCCCCTTCCAATCCACCATGAGTGCCATGGCAGGGCTTCCAAACACTCAACTGCTCTGTCTGAGAAGTAACTAGCACGGGTGATGTTTTGCCTTGCACCCTTTGCCTCTCAGGTCTCACAGTCGCACTTGGCAAGACCTGGAGAAACCAAGCAGCACCTGCCCAGCCGGTCATCTCCATGGCCATCCGCCTCCCTGTGCAGGCAGCAGCCTCATTGCCAGGAACTGGGGCTGCTGGACAGACCCCAAAGACGACACCATAGCAAGCTGCTGCCGCCTGGCGAAGCTAAGCAAGACAGTCATAAGCGAGCAGGTTGCTTGCTTAGCGCTCTCTGGTTTTCACTTGACGTTTCCAGGGTCACCACCACCACTTCCTATTTGCATTTGCAGAACCTTTGACACATTAGACAAAGCCTAACATGGTTTTGACCGTTGGTTGCCTTCCGCATCCTTTCTTGCCTTGGAAGATGCTTGTGAACATGCGAACAGTGTGAGGACAAGGCTCACATTCAAAAACCTGCTTAAAGCTTTGTGTGAATATAGGCGGCCTGTCAGGATTATTTCGATTACATTTTGTATAGTGCCTGCAAGATGAAGGGTCATATAAACTTTGAAAGTAAATAAATACCTCAAATATCTTGGTAATGACTCCAAGGGGCTTGCTTTTGTGGTGATGCTGTAGAGAAAACTGTAATATATTTGTGCTAGATTCTGCAAATGTGCTACTTCGTGATGATGTGCCTTCTAGCCGCCACCTGTATGTTCTAAGCTTTCCTGAGATGCTGTTAAGGACAGGGCAGAAATGCTGCAAATACATAAAACCTGGAGGGCAACAGCAAAGTAATCAAAATGTTGATTCAAACTTTACCAAAACACAACAGGCCGACCTATTTATTGATTAGCATCCGTAGACTGGCCATTCCGCTTTAAAAAGCCATCAAAGTGGTATACGATGACTTAAAATAATGAAACCATAAAACTATTTTTAAAATAATATTTTTTAAAGTGGCCAGGTAATGAATTTCAAGCCTGCAGACTCCTTTGGTAACCCCTGCACCACAAATAGCTCAAGGGGTAGTAACTGAAAGTTTTGCCTGCAGCTGAGATAAGAGAGAAAAGATCTCCCCGCTTTGCTTTTAAGGCTGGGGGTATCGATCTTGTGCTTTATCTGCACACCCAGAGGGGCGCTCAGCCTCTTCGTACCCCTTCGTGCCGCAGTCATTCCCCATGTGCTGCCCCAGCTTGAACTTCACTTTCTCTTGTCACTGTGTGAGGGCAGTGCCTGTCCTTGTTCCTTGGGCTGCCAGATTCTTGTGCAGACAATGGGCCTGCTGGGAAGTCAAAGGGAACGCTAGGCAGGGGGTGTGTGGGAAGTCAAGCCTTCCTCTTTCCAGAGGCTGCAGCCTTAACAATAACGCTCCTATTTTCGGCTTGCAACCAGATTCCTATTGCAGCTGCTGTTATTATTGGGGGAAATCCAGCTGATTAAGAGCAAGGGGTGGGGCTGTGCTTGCAAGGGAGCAGGGCTTCCCTGCTTGGATAGCCTGCATCTCTTAAGCAGAGGGCAGCTTTGCATCTTGCCAGGTAGACGATTGACGAGCCATGGGGGGGGGGGCGATTTTAGAGCCCCTCTTCTTGAGGCATTGCATCCAAGTCCCGTTTAAAGATAACTCATAGAAAAAGGAGAGTCTTCAAGGGTTCTGAGGTTGCCCATCCTGGATAACAGGAGCAGGTGGACAGGTTACCTCTTCCTGGCTGTCCCCCCGCTGTTGCAATAAGCACGATCCTGTGCGGAACGGTGGTTGGAGTGTTGGCCAAGGATCCAGGAGATCTGGCTGTAGTCCCCACTCAGCCAAGAAGCTCATTGGGTGACACTGGGCCAGTCATTCACTTCTGGCTGAACCTTCCTCACCACCCCAGTTGTTGTGGTGAGGATAAAATGGAGTGGAGAAGGCCTTTCTTGAGTTTCTTGTAAGAAAGGCAGGATACAAATGCAATGCAATGCTTATGATGATGTGTGGTGTTTTTGGTTTAGATGATGCCACACTTTCCGAAGGTACACTTAAACGTATCAATCCATACACAAAGTTTATGCAAATAGTTGCCGTCTTTTGCTTTCTCTTTTGGGCACAGCTGTGCAGTTTCTCTTTTGGGGCAATGTATGAGGTCCCCCCTTCAATCTGCACACTGAGAGACATTTCCTGCAGGGATGGGCAGCATCTGGCCTGGGGTTCAGCACCTCTGGGGTTCCCCAACCAGCCACCCCAACCCATTGAACATTTGGTGGTTTTCCAGCATTTGTGTACATTATACCTGTTCAAAAGGTTGACATAGCTCTTTTCAGGCATAACTACTGGCAGCAAGAGCTTTAAGCTCACAACATGGGTGTGTAGGTGGGGTACTTTTCTTCCTACCCCTCTTGCCTTTGGCTTTGTCCCCTTTGCCTGCAGCCCCCTTTCACCGTTGGAATCTGCCTCTGGAGAGCATCTGCAGAATTATATATGGTCGTCTGGCTGAAAGGGGTTTTCCAGTCTTGTCTTATTGCCTGGGCATTCTGCCGCATCCCCCAGCCTACTACATGTGGCCAGTGGAGGGAAACTAGACAGACATCATCACGTGTGTGAGTGAGCAGCTCCCTGTTTAAGTTCCTGGTGCCTGCAGTTTACAAAGGTTTCAGGCTGAAACCCCCGGGGTGGGGGGACCACGCACTGGACAAACCTGAACAATTCTAAGGAGAGGTCTAGCAGCATTCTGTAGCCAGTGATTCTCGCTATTGGTACGCAAGCAGACCTCCAGTGGTGGCTTCCCTGTTTGCAATTCTCGCCCATGCTTGGTTTGAAATTTAAAATTTTCAGCTCTTGCAAAACTCACCTGGGCTTCCTTGGCTTGGGGAGGGCCCTATTCCTAACCCATCTTACTGTTACAGTGCTGTAAAGTTTTGAATTGATATCACTTTTACTGTTGTTTGTATTTTAGGATAACTTCAATATATTAAGTTCGATACGTGTTTTAAAAATGTGCCTTTCATGGTGGGCAGGACAGAGAAAAGAGCCTCCTTTGAAGATCTTACAACCAAGAGTGGCTCAGATGGGAAAACGTGGTTTCTGAGTAGCTTGACCCCATATTTATTTATTATTTATTAGAAAAATTTCTATGCCGCCCCTTGCCAGCTAGCCTCGGGGCGGCTTACAGCAGGATGTGGCACCAAAGGCAGAAAATGCTACCAGTGCCTCTTCCTGAAGCTAGGCACTGTCACCCTCTTAGCCCGTATAGTATAATGGTGGCCTTCAAAATCAGGTATCTGCTGCAGCTACTTCTTAATTTATTAATTAATGCATGTATTTATTTTATTTATTTTATTTTTGCATGTATATGCTGCCCCCTACTTCTAAAGGCATCTCTGAGCAGCTTACAATAATTTTAAAAGTGACACACTCATTAAAACAAGAAAAACATCCCAATACAATAAAAACATGAAATAGTTAATATCACAGCAACAATAAATAGGTCATTATGATAAAATACTCAGACCACTGGGGGACATTCGAAATGGACAACTAATATAGACATTACAACTAGCTGTTAATTTTTTTAATCGGTTAATTTTATCAGATTTACCAGGTGTTATCGATCATTTCTATACTGCACAACAGCAAACACTGCCTTTCTGCCTTTTTTTAACTAACAGGCAGCATAGAGATTAAATTTAAAAAATGGTGAGGCTCCCTTCGCTCGTGAAGACTGAGAATTTTTTAAATATTTTAAAAGCCTCCCCCATCAGGAATTAATGGGGGGGGGGAGGGATATAGTGTTTATTGTTTAGATTTTTATGTTTTTATTGTATTTTATTATATTGTATTTTTAATTGTTGTAAGCCGCCCCGAGGCTTTGATGTGATGGGGCGGCCTGTAAATGTTTTAATAAATAAATAAATAAAAATAATATTCGAAGGCGATACCTACTGTGGCACAGGTGTGCATTACCTAAAAGCAGAGGACTGGAGGCAGACCAGATCCATGAGGTTTAAGCCAGTCATGAATTCTGCTGGTTTCGGTGGGCACTAGCCTACTCCAAGTACGATTGCAAAGTCTGGGTTCATTGCAGAGCAGGCGCTTCTTCTTGCTTTAGAAACTGCAGTGATAGGATCACTGCCCACTTTCTTTCAACAATATGAAGTGGTGCTACTTCACACTTCCTTGAAACTGTGGTTAGTCAACCCTGGTGTGTTTGGGGGCCTTCGTGTTCATTCTGCTGGGCATCCATTCCCCAAATTCTCCCCCGATGGCGTCACGGCACACATGCAGATTTAATCACTAGATTAGTCAACACAAACCCTTGTGATTCACATTATGAAATGACTTTAATCTGACTGCAGTCCTCGTATGAACACACTTCTCAAAATGGTGACTTTCTGTTGGCGGTGGAGAACTTGTCTGTCTTTGGTTTCCAAAATAGTTAGTATGTGGTGTGCTGAAGACATCGGACGTCATGCAAGAAGCTGTCCCCAAACCACTGGTTTTGCAGCTTTGCTGCTGTGAACATACGTGTGTGTGTGTGTGTGTGTGTGCATGCACGTTTGGGCGACTGTGAACTGGAAGAGGACTTTACTGTAAGATGAAGCAAGTGCGTCAGATCCCATTAGCGTGAGGAGATAAATTGTTCGACAGTGTTAAGGGTGGCCAGTTATTCTCAGTCCACTTAGCACCTGGATGGTAAATGGTCTGGAAGCCCCACTGAAGCAGTTCGGGGAGCAGGATAGTAGCAGTACCCATTAATTCATTAATTCATTAATAGCGTTGCAGCTGTGCCTGGCATATTTCTAAGGATCCTTTGTTTTTGATGATAACAGCTGACTGAAGGAGCAGGAAGGCTGTTAGAGCAGGCAAAGCCAAGCAGGCAAGAGAGAGAAAAGCTTACATTGGTATTGGGTCGGGGAGACAGGCAGGTTTCTTTTTTGCATCGCTAAATGTAAATCTTCTTGCATTTTCTGCAAACATTGGCTAATGCAACAAACTGCAGTTAGATGACAAATGCATTGGATCAGTACAGTTTCTCTGTGCACATTAAAAAGTGAGTTTTTTTCAAAAAAAATCAGGATATCAGTAACCTGCACCTGTATTTAAAAAAGCAAACAGAATAGCTGGCTGAAAGCCTGCACTAAAGATGATGAATCTGCCAAGACAAGCCAAAACCTGCCTAAATGCAAAGGTCTTTGCATGTTGGTGGAAGGACTTCAGAGAGGGGACCATGTGGACTTCTTGGAGAGGAAGTTTCCAAGGTGGGTGCCGCCACCGAGAAGGCCCTTTTTCCTGCCCCTGCCAATGTAGGGTGGGTCCTGAGGCAACACCAATTTGCATGGGGTAATTTATGCATAAATGTTCCCCCACCCCTTAAATTTAAGCAGCTCACCATAGCTTGGAAAGCCCTGAGCAGGTGATCTCTTTGTGTGTCTTTCTGTCCCACCTGCTACTCTGGTGCTGACTTGTGATGCACAACCTGTAAACCCTCTCCCATTTTAGGGTTCTCGTCTTTAATTGGGAAGGGAGCAGCACATCACTTCAACTAGACCAGGGGTGGCCAAACTGAGGCTCTGGAGCTGCATGCAACTCTTTGAGTTAATTCTGTGGTTCCCCACATGCCACACAGGGTGCCCATGGGCACCTGCTTTGTCGTTCGTCACCGCGGCCCGTGGACACCCACTTGCAGCTCTCAAACATCTGACACTGACCATATGAGTCTGGCCACCCCTGAAGTAGATGATGGCTGCAATGAAGTAGATGATGGCTGCAGTGGGGACTGACCTTGCAGCCCTTCACATGGAGCACTGTCCTCTGAAAAAGGGAACCCGTGGCCACTGTGGGACACCAGGAAGGGCTTCCATAGGAGAGGATGGTCCTTCAGGTAACTGTGCATTTTGAATTGTGCTTGAAGGTAAAATTGTTGCGCTGTAGGAACAACAGTCTTCCCATAAGAGGCCCCTGTCAAGAGACTGGCTACAACGTTCTGAATGGCTGTCGTTTCCAAACAGTCTTCAAAGGCAGCCCCATGTTGGAATCATGACAGTAGTCCAGATCTGATGTGGTGACCAAAATCTGCTTCAGTGTCTTGGGCTTTTCCACACTGAACCTGCTCCATACCAATTTCACACCTGAGCAATGGTGAGACTGGTGATTTTCACAGCAATCCTGAATTCTTCCTGAATTTGGGGAGAGGGCAAATGAGAAACAACAGTGAAGATTCAGCCATACAAGGTGCCTAATTTGCCACATGTTAGGTAGGAAACCTCTGTGGTGCTGGAAGATATTTTTGTAGCCTTTTAGATAAAAGATCAAAGCTGCAACCACTTGGATATTGTATGTGTTTGCTTTTAAAGAGTTATATCCAGGCTTTGATCAACTTATTTCCAAAGCAGCTTACAGCATTTAAACAATGCAAAATATGTGTGGCACCTAGAAGATAGTAAAGTGTCACTAAGCTATCCATCCATCCATCCATCCATCCATCCATCGGGTGGGGGGCTTCTTCCACAGACGGTCCAAAATGACAAGCACCCACTTCATTTCTCAAGGATATGCTCTTGCAAGTTGTGAGCTGCTTGCTAGAAGCAGGGAATCAATTTTGCTGAAGGTTAACTTGACACACTGTAATTAACCTACAGGAAGATTTTTTTTAAATAAAAAACTGAATTGACATTTCAGAAGAAGGCAATAAGGTATGAGTTTGGTTCTTTAATGTAGTATCTTTTGACAAGGCGATCTGGAATGAATCCACATATTACAGAATATTTAAGATGGTCACTGACCTTAGTGTTAGTCTAGGTTTGGGGTTGGGGAGCGGACCTTCTCTCTCTTGCTATGCAATGGTTGTCAGAGATGGAAACTCTTCTTCATCTTCAGGTGTTATGAGTACAATCCATGCATGTTTAAACAGAAGAGCCCTACAATTCCTGGGCTTTAGGGGTTTTTGGGGGGTCGGTTGGTCTTACTGCATTCCAACTCAGGCTTCCTCAACCTGGTGCCCTCCAGATGTGTTGAACTACAACTCCCATCATTCCCCAGACATTGTCCTGCTGGCTGGGGAAGGCTGTATCAACCCATTCTCTCTCCAAGTGTAATTGCTGACCTTCCTCCCATATAACTTCCAGAAACAGTTCTCTGTGTGAGAAAGACATTGACCTCTCTATAACAGGGATGACCCCTTTGTGTAGCCTGTGGTGACGGTGGACCTCTGCCAACCACCCTTTGCCCCAAACTGGAGTAGGGTGATGGAGAACAGAGAAGGCCTTTATGGTGCATGGGCCCAAGGAACAGACGCTGCTGTGTGTTTCCTCCTGGGATCCTGCTTTCTAGTCACGGCAAGCCCTGAAGGGTCTGTGCATCGCGGCAGCTCCATGTCTGACGCAAACAGGGCACTTCATCAGGGCTCTTGGGCCTCGGGATCAGGGCCCATGATGTCAGGAGGTCAAGACGGGCAAGCATGACCCCACCCCGAACAGAGCCCTGGAATCTTTAAAAATGGTTCCAGGTTCCTCCTGCCTTGAACTGTGGATTGGCCGTAAGTTCAGAACAGATGGAGAGGAAGGATTTTCTTGCCTAAAATGGGAAGATCTACTTAGAACACAAAAATCAGAGATAAAATAGTTAAAGTCAGTGGCTTAACATCCCTAAACTTTCTAAAGTACAGCAGAAAGGCTGAAGCTTAAGACTGATCCTGCCCATAGGTCAGGAATTTCAGTGCAGAATTTCCTTCAGCAAAGGGCCAACTCTTGGGGGGGGGTGCTCTGCAGTGGGAGGGGGACCACAAGCAAAAGGGGCAGGGCCACAATTATTTAAAAAAATGCAAAAACCAGTCACAATATATGCCTTTTTAATTTATTTGGGCGGGGGGGGGGACCTGGGTGGAATTTGCGTGCATCCCACAGGAGCTGGGAGTCTGGCAGGGGACAAACAATTGACCATCCCTATATGAATATAACAAATAAAGGAGAAAGTAAGCAAGAGAAGGATTGCAGTCATCTTTCAGTGTCCAAAGTTTATGATTCAGGGATGTGTGTATGGAAAGTACCTTCTCATCGGGTACCTGCAAGACTGTGTGTGAAGATGAACTACTTCTCTGCATGGGGACTCTTTGTCCCTTCTTTTCAATGTCAGATGTGGAGCCTGTGACCCTGCAGAGGTTGGACTGCAGCCCCTACTATTCCTGACTATTGCAAGGCCTGATGGGACTTGGTGTTCCACAGCATCTGATTTATGTGTTGGCCCTACCTTTTCACCAGCATCAGGAAGGGGGAGTCCTTCCATCTGCAGCTGCAGAGAAATAGTCTGTTCCTGGGAGTTGCTGGCAAAGATATCGCCACACCCACTTGCGGGATCAGTTTGGAGCAGTCCTTATGTTAATCGACGAGGTTTGGCTGCAGCTTCCGTGGGGGGTGGACGCATGGCCCATCTGTGGCCCTTGGTGGTCATGGCATGCCAGTAACACAGGATGCAGGAAGACAACCAGGTGAAGCAGAAGATGCTGCTGCTCATGGTGCTCACCATGATGTTGACACACACTCCCACCTGATCTCTGTGTTCCAAATAAGATTTATTTACTTAGCTTCTATGCTGCTCAATAGCCAACAGTTCCTAAACAGGACCATGCTACAAGAAAGCAACCAGAAACTTTTTCCATAAAGAACATTTTTAAAAATCGAAACAATTTAGCAGCAAAACTTTAATACAGAACAACCTGTTAAAAGACACCAGACAAAGTATCCCATCAAGCTGTTAAATCACCTTTAAAAATCTTTCAGTGCCTTGGCAAAAAGAACTGTCTTAACCTGGTGCCAAAAGGATGGCAAGGTTGGCACCAGGTGGGCATCGGTGGGGGATCATTCCGCAGCTGGGGGCTACCACAGAGAAGGCCTCGTCCTTGTTGCGGCCCTCCGGTTTCCCTTGGAGCTGGCGCTCAGAGGAAGGCCTTGACGTTGCTTGTTGTGCCCAGGTAGACGGGTTGCGCTGAAAAGGACACTGCACGTCTCGTTCTCTGTGCTGTGAGCAGCTGCAGCAAGAGCTGGGACACCTATTCGTGTTTTACGAGCATCTCGCAGATTGTGGTAAGAATTCCAGAGGAAGATGGAAAGGGTCCGGAAGGAAGGAGAGTTTGCATGAAGCTCACTTGGATCTGGAGCTTGGCATGCAGCACCTTCTGCATGGATGTCCTGCTAAATTCAGTGGGGCTTAACTCTCAGCCAAATGGGACTCCGGTGTAAATGTAAAGTATGAAGAGCCAGTGTGGTGTGGTGGTTAAGACCCCAGGCTGGGACTCAGGCGATCTGGGTTCTAGTCCCCCCACTCAGCTATGGAACCAGCTGGGTGACTTTGGGCCAGTCACAGATTCTCAGCCCAACCTACCTCACAGGGTTGTTGTTGTGGGTTAAGATCAAGAGCAGCAGGAGGAGAATGGTGTAAGCCGCTTTGAGTTCTTTGTAAGAAAAAAGGAAGTCTATACATCTAATAGATAAATAATGCATCTCCGGTTTGCAGGAATGCAGGCTAACATTTTGCTCAGTCACGGTGGTCAGACTAAGAAGCAGAAGCTGTGCAGTTTCTCAGCTTCCCAGCACCGGAACCGGCTGTGCTGTATGTGGACTCGGGGTGAGCAGAAGTCCTGTGGGTACTTTTGACTTCATCCCCCAGAAGCTCCTGGCAGGCTGGCCAGTGGTCAGGAAAGCTGGGAGCTGGCACTGACACCCCCTGGAGAGCGGCCTCCCACCCGTCTCAGCTGCTTGAGGACTCGCGGCCTCCGCTCACAAGAAGCACCTTCCGCTTTTATTCTGAGAAATGCAGCCCACAGTCAATTGCAATTGGCGAGGGCAGAAGTGAAAGCTGGTCAGTCATTCAGAACAAAGGAAGCTGACAAGCCCAGTGGTGCTTTGGCCCTGGTTCTCACAAGCAGGAGATCCGAGACTTGAGCATCACCCCACGGGCCTTGGAAAGATCTGACTGAGCAGCACGTCACAAGGGTGGGGAACATCTGTGGCTCTCCAGATTTCTGGGACTGCAGCTGCCATCGGCTCCACCCTGCCTGAGCCATGGTCAGGGATGATAGGAGTTGCAGTGCAACAACATAGGCCCACTCATCCATGGCATATATCGGGGTGCAGAACCTCAAGGGGATCCAGTCTGGCCCACCTGAACTCTCCAAATGGCCTGCCCACTTCCTTTTGTCCTCACACCTTGCTGGATTTTCCCTACCTTTCCCTATTGGAAAAAGCCGACATGCCTTTGCTAAGGCTTATCTTTTGGCAGAAAGAGCTTTAGGTGAAAAGATGTTGGGGTTTGGGAGAATTTGGCGCCAGCCACCAGGGAGTGCAGACCCCGAGAGCTTCTCTCAGTTGCAGTGTGGCCCTCGAGCTGAATGGGCCCCAGTACCCCTGCCGTGTTAGCTCTCCTTGAGACACCAAATGTCCCTGTTCGCCTGGGGCATTCACTAGTTTTTGGTACTTGTCGCGAGTAAAACCTTGTCCCTGCTTTCCACCTGGTTGTGGCTTTGGTGAGTGATCTTGGGGATACCTGCTAACTCTTTCGTCAGTGGAACCGCAAGTTCCTGATAGGTCTCTCCTGCGGGAGGCTGCTGTCTGACACAGATGCTGCTCTTGCAGATTTGTGCAGAGAGTAAGTGGGTTGGAATATGTGACCTCAAAGATCCCTTCCAACACCAACATTCTATGGCTATGGCCATTTTTAAGCCACCCAGACCAGCTGGCACCATCATCCTATCTTTATGGGGGGTGGGGGGAATCCAGTCCCGAAACAACAAAAGAGGAAGGCATTTATGTGGTACTTATGAGATCCCAAAGAGGAGACATTCTCTTGCATTTTAAGACAAAGGAAGCATTGGAAGGATTTCCTGTGGCTTGTCTGGAGAAAAATAAGTGGCCCTGGAGAAGGAAACTCTTTTCTGAAACATGTTGGGCATAATCACAATTTTTTCAGGCACCTCAGTAAATTCTATCTGATTTGATTACGTTCCTAGCTTTGTCTGCCAACCTAATGTACAACTGTGCTGTTTCATGGTGTGATTGTGCTTCGAGTATGCTGGGAGAAGAACCTACCTGTAGTTCAGTTTGCAATCCTCCGCATGCTTACCTGGAACTAAGCTCAAACTCCATGGGACAGACTTACGATGCTAAACAAACACTGCAATTTTATACATGTCTTGTCGTCCAGTTGCATCCTGTCTGAAGGAGAAGCCTTCTTCAGACTTGCCCTCATTCCTTGTAAATCTGTTGGACTCCCAGCTTTCTTTTACCACCGTTCTATGTTTATGTTTAGAAACATAAGGGCAAAGCAAATGCTGTAAAAACACAACATCAACTGAAAATAATAATGATGGGCCAGGGCATTTTAGCTTAAAGCTCTTACTGCCAAAGTCTTAGGAAGGAGATTTCAAACTTCTGGAGAATGCAGGGAAACTGCACACAGAAGTCAAGAAGCAACCAAATGATTGGTGGTTGGGGTAAGGGGGTGGAGCCCAGAAAAGGGGGCATGGCCTTCTAGGGAACCCCAGATAGCCAGGTTGGGTCTCCAAGAGGGCTGGATTTGGCCTCAGTGGCCTAAGGTTCCTCACCCCTACACTAGCCCTACACTAACAGACATTCACCTTGGCCAGCTCATTTCCAGTTCATGCTTTACCATGGAAAAAAAAAAGCTTTATCTTTGCAGTTCATGCTTTACCTTTTCTGAGTTTCCAGAAAAAATGTAGGTTTAGCCACAGGAGAGTAACAGCCTAATCAAATAATTCCCACCACTCTGGAAACAGGATGTCCATTCATATGTCCAATTTAGGACTTTCCTCAAATTACGAAATTCTAGAATTTCTGAATCTGGGGGTTTCTCCCTGCAGAACTTGGCACATGTGCATTATATGCTACGGGACTTGGAAGGGCTTCCTGAAGAGCAGGCACTGGCCACCTGTACCTCCAGGTCTGCTGGCTGGAGACCAGTACGGCTGGCAATTGCAGTCCATGTATCCACACCCACAAGGAAAGGCCAAATATACAGGCAGCTTCGGTGCCCAGAAGGGTTCAACTGCAATGCCCATCAGTCCGACCCATTTGAGGCACCAGGCTGGGAAAGGCCGCTGTCCTTATCTGTATCTACGTGCTGGTCCTGGCAGGTTTCCTCTTCAAGAGCAAAAGGCCTTCTGTAAAGCAGAATGGCCCCTTGAAGAGAAAACCGCCACACAATAATTTGTATTGCCACAGGGATGTTGCTGGGGAAAACCATCAGCTAGGATAGCAGATAAGCAGAGGTAATGCGGAAACCTGCAGAGGTTGGCAGGTGGTGTCACCATTCCTGCAAATCAAACAGTCCTACTGCTTTGACCCTGTGAGCCCCTGTTCCACTACAGCACTGTTTCTGTACTATCCCAGCAGCATCTTGGGATGCCTGGTGATACAGAAGGATACAGAGAACTGTTTTGCTGTCTCCAAATATTAAGGCTTTAAAGTGTGTTGACTGCTTTGGGATGGGGAACTCCTTGCTGGGGGAAGCCCTCTGGTTTTCCTTCTGGTTTAGACTCCCATTCACCAGCTCATCTGCTGTAGCTTGCCTTTGAATTCCTCGTCTCCAACAGACCTAACAAGGTGAGCTCGGAACCCCACCTGGGATTGTGTGCACCACTGAAACCCAAAGGGACTGCAGGGGAATGCTGGTGTTAAACCCACTGCAGGGCTAGACATCATCATCATCATCATCATCATCACATGGAAAACCTTCCTCCTGTGCATTCATTTCTAGACTGATGTACCTTAGCAAAAATAGTGCAAACTAGGATGTGAAAGTGAAGGAAAAACATATGTAGATGAAACCATGGGGGTTATTTTTGTACCAGGTGACCAGATGATGGCTGGTGTGGTTTCTGCTTTTGATTCCCACACAATCTGAGCCCAAAAAAGAAGCACAAAGGGGCCACACAGTGTTACCTACGCAGCTTCGCAGCATTTCCAAATTAGTGATGTTCTTCAAGGGCCATTGCAAGCAGCTCACTCCTCCCTATTCAGCCCTATCAGAAAGAAACAGCTTTTTTCACTTCATATTTCGCAGCGTGGTTCGTGCAGGAACAGAGCTCAACGGCAGTTGCAAAATGGAGAAGTTTGCTGAGCAAATCGCGAGTCAAGGAACCTTAATCGGGAAGGTCAGCTCAGCGCTGCTGCTCCTTCCTTTGCTTCTGGGTTGGGCTGGCCACTTTGTAAGCAGGTGGGCACGGGAGAAGTGACCCAACACCTAGTGGTTAAAGGCAAGAAAGCCCCCTGTCCACTGCCCAGCATTTCTAACTCCCTGTTAGGGGTTTATTAGGCTTTGACACCATTGGTCGAAAAGCTGATAACAGAAACCGAGAACTATAAATACCATTAAAATAAAAAAAAACTTGAAAGTTTGAGGTGAGGAAGTAGCTACAGGTCTGCATTCATATTGAAAACCTGAAACAAGATATAAGAAGCAGGGTGAGTAAGAGAGACCCTTAATTCCTTGCTTTTTTTTTTTTTCATGACACACAATTGTCTTCCACTCTTGTCTGTTTTCAGAAAGACTGGGTGACCACTTATACATTGCCAATAATGAAGACAGAGACTGTATAGCACAGCTCTAATTTACATGTATATATGCAGATCTTGGGACTGCAGGTGGCGCAGTGGTTTAAACTGCTGTGCTGCTGGGCTGGTTGATCGAAAGGTCGCAGGTTTGAATCTGCACAACAGGGTGAGCTCCCGTGCACTGTCCCACCTCCTGCCAACCTTGCAGTTCGAAAGCATGCAAATGCAAGTAGATAAAAAGGTACCACTTCAGTGGGCAGGTAGCACCGTTCCCTGCACTTTGGTGTTTAGTCATGCCGGCCACATGGCCACGGAGACTGTCTGCGGACAAACGCCGGCTCCCTCAGCCAGGAAACGGAGATGAGCACCGCCCCCTAGAGTCAGGCATGACTTGACATAACGTCAAGGGGAAACCTTTACCTTTACCTTTTATGCAGATCTTATATATGACTTTCTGCATGTGAGAGCAGTGACTCTCATTTAAATAGAAATAGGACGCATGCAGCAGGCTGTATGGAGGGAATGAGAACAGGAGATGACTGGGGATGCATGGCCGTTCCACCACTCCAGTGCAAGGGTTACTTTTCCTCTTCTCTCCTCATGTCATTTTCCTTGTCTGTTTTATTGCAAGTCTGTAGGCACTGACTGCTTTCTTATATTGACTGCATATAAGCTGCTCTGGAAATCTGCTCTGGATGAGGGGCAGGATAAAAATATATGAAATAATTTATGAAATAAATAAATGTGTTTTTTTTTCAAATAAATTGCTGGAAAAACCATGGCCAGGTAAGCAGCCTTGCTCTGAAGCAAGCTTCCTTTTGATAGCTCTTGCTAAACCAGGTTCAGACTGGCTCTCTCTTCAAACAGAGGGTACCTTGAAATATGGAGCTGTCCGTGTGGCAGAACAGACACAGCCAGCCTCGCAGGTGTTGTCCGACTGCTAGTGTTTGCGGCCCCTTGGATGCGAGCTCTTGGGGGGGGGGGGTTGAAGCCAGTGCAACAGCGTGAGCATCTGTCTCAAGTAACTGACCCTTTTTCCTGTTCATGTTTCTTTTGTCTTTTAGGCACTTCTTATCCAGCGAGAAACATGGAGCAAGTACACTGACCTGAACTACAACCCAGGTGAGTGTCAGTGCAGGTTGTGGAGAGAACAGCATCTTGCATGTCAGCGATCCCTGTTTAGATGCGAGCAGAAGAGCGTGAAAGACTCTTCTCCATTCCGAGCGGGGTAGGGAAGAGCCGGGCTGGAGCAGCACCGACTGCGAAAGCACAACCTGAAGCAATTCCTGTTTGAGACTGAAACGTGAGGCTGGGGATGTGGGTCTTGAGGGAGCAGCCACAAAATGGCCTTGGGAACTGCCCTTGGCCAGGTCAGGCTGCCAAGCTCTGACTGGCAGTGGCTCTTAGGAGCTGCCCTTCCACAAGGCGGAGTGAGGTCGCTGATCGCGGTGTCCTGAAAGGGCAGCAAAACCAGCGCGATGCAATTTTATTCAGGCTGTATTTTTCTCTCCAAGGAAGGGGGGCTTGGGGGATTTCTTGCCTCAGTGGCAAAAGAGCTTGACAGGCCTGGATGGGGAGGGTGGGCTCCGATTAGCCATTCTACCCCAGGGAACACAAGGTCTTAACCAGGGTAGGGTCAGTGCAGCACAGGGCCACAAGGCTGGTGGCCGGATTGAAGGGAAGGCCATATGAGGCGAGGCTGAGGGACGTGGGTCTCTTCAGCCTGGAGAAGAGGAGGCTCCGAGGGGATATGTTGGCGACATGCAGGTATGTGAGGGGGTGTCACATGGAGGTGGGTAGAGACCTGTTCTCCCCTGCAGAGGAGGGCAGGACGTGATCCAACAGAGCAAAGCTCAAGGAACCAAGGTTCAATTTGGATGCCAAGAAGTACTTCCTGACAGTCAGGACCCTGAGGGTGTGGAATGGGCTTCCACGGGAGGTGGTTGAAACCACATTGGTGAGGGTGTTCAAAGATAGGCTGGACGTGCACATGGTGGGCATGTTGTGAGTGGAGTTGGCTAGAGCCAGAGGTCAGACTAGATGGCCCGGGAGGCCCCTTCTGACTCGCGCAGTTTCTGTGTCGTTGGGCAGCTACGGTTGCGGTCCATGGTTTTGGACATGGCTCTTTCCCGTCATCTGGGACAGAGTGGGAGTGCTCTGTGTTCAGCCCGACTTCATGCACCGAGCTCCATTAACAATGCCCCCATCAGGGTCTCCCTCCATCTCGCAGAGAATAAATCTGAATGTGAAGGGACTGCCTGACCTTTCACCGACAGCCCACACCTTTGGCACAATTGCTAGGACGACCTGTGAAGTCCCGCCCACTGTTTCATTTTCGCCCATTTCCTCCTCTCTCCCCATTCTGCATCAAGGCACCACTTCTGCATCTCGAGCCCGTCAGAGAAAGTGTAGCAAGAGCATGTCCACGGGAGACTTGGCCGTGCCGTAGCTTCGTGTCTGTCCAAACCGCAGAATGGCTGCTGCCGTGTGCAGAGGCCCCTGCGGGCTGCCGAGATCCCCGAGGACGGTCGGTGGATGTGTGCCCCAGTTGCCAGTTTGCGGCATCCTCAGATGCAGCCTAGATTGTCGGGGGGCTGTCTGGAGGGAGGCCACAGGCCCCCCCGCCCCCACATCACTCCTGGCTCGCTCTCGACTGCTCCACTAACCCAGGGCTGTGGGTGGCAGGTGGTCCTGATGTCCCTGTCACTCCAGATTAGGAGATGTTTCCCCCCATCCGTGCTGTGACTGTACACTCATCCCTCCAACAAATTTCCTTTCTCCGCCACATGTAGCACCAGGGTCTGCCTAAGGATCTTGTTTGGATGGCGCCTTCATCTTTCTTTCTTCCACGAAGATGGGCAGAACCCATTTTTCCAATGACAGGAGAAGGGATTGGCAGGGCAGAGCAAAGCAGGGTGGGGGCACAATTTATTTATTTAATTGCTGTTTCAGGCTAATTAAATATTCCCCCCCTGCAGCACATGAAGACATTTGTGTCTTCAGTCTTAGAGCGGCACCACACTAGCGCATTAAGGAATCGGGCTGACCGACAAGGGTACTCTGTGTTCCCGTCTTCTTTCTGTGTTTCATGTCATTTCTCTTCCTTCCTCTCTATTTTATTATGGCTCCTCTGCTCCAGATGGTCAAGAGAGATCAGAAGGCTCTCAATTGGTGTCCCTCGGATTCCAGGAATATTGCCTAGCCCGCAAGCTGTGCGCCGCCTCCGAAAACGTGAGGCCCCGGCACACACACACGCCCCTTCCCTGAGATGCTTACACAGCTGACAGTCTCTCCTGAAATCTTGATCCACCAGGTGGTCGACTCGTTTGCCTCCACAGCCCCTGGAAATGCCCTGGAAATTCTGCACACCAGTTCATCTTTGAACTCCTCTGTCTGCAGAGAAGACATACCCTTTGAATCTTCCACCAGATATATGAGGCAGGGCCAGCTTCCCTGCTTCCCCCTCCATTTGTTTCATCTCTACTTCCCGGAGGTTTCCATGGTAGCAGAAGGATGGGGGGCTGGCACTCTTGTGGCCAAAGTGGGTGTGCTAGCAGTGTAATAGGTGTGTGTTGTGGCAGGGGAGGGGGGAATCCTTCCCTTCACAACATCACAGACCTGCTTATGGGCCATGGCCCATTGGAAGGGTGGATTGTGAGCATGCCATGATTCCTGGTCTGTGTCTTTTTCAACCATCTTCCAAGATGCCCACATAACACTTTCAGAGACCCCCAAAATAACTCCAGTTCTATAGGTCAGGTGGAAGGTAGGCTGGCACCATGTGTCGATCTCTGGATGATCTGCAACAGATCACCAAGGATTCCCAACTCCTATCTGCTGAGCAGTAATAGCAACAGAACAATATTCCCTTCTCCATCCTCAAATTACACTGTTGAAATGAAAATAATCATGGGGTTCTCAGCCCCAGAATTTTCTGTGGAAAGACTGGGAGGCCCGTTCAGCCCTCAAAAACAATACCTGGGCTCAGAATTCTTTAATTCAGACTATCTTTCGTGCCCGGCTCTGTTTGGTGGGTTTCAGGGGTCTAATAAAAATAAAAAAGCAAAGGAGATTCTGCCCACTAGAAGCCTGCCCATGTGTGCCATGGCTGACAACCAGCAAACAATTGCAGCCCCGGCCCTTCTGACGCTGCCCTTCTGCATCCCGCCTCGCCTCCGTGCACAAATGCCTTCCTTTGGCTGGCGCACCAAACATGTTGCTGTGCAACCGGCATGTGGCAGAAGAAGAAGAAAAAACCCAACATCCGACTGTCCTTGAGAAGAACAAAGCCTGCCAGGGCTCTGTTGCCTTCCCCTTCCTCAAGATTCAGTCTGAATCACGCCATCTCTCCCCTGCACTCTGTCACACATCCTATTCCCGGTGTCAGTGTTGAAATTCCTGCCCTCCATACTGGGCGACAGAGAAGTGCAGCCCTATACCGTCTTGGCTCCAGAAAACTGCAGTTAACACGCAGGGGCACCGTTTAAAGTAAGGCGTATGTGTGCAGGGAGTGACTCCCCCACCCCCGGGTTTCACATGACATGTGGTGATTATCCTTCAAAAGCACAGACCTCCTTCAGTTGTTATGTAAGAAAAGCAAGAAGTGGGCTTTTATTCTGCACTTCTGTTATTGGGGTTTAAAGTACAATCCAGTGCGTGTTTAGACAGAAATGAGAAATGATGAGTGTGGGTGACTGGGACATTCTGGGAATTGTAGTTCTTTTGCCTGTTTAAATGTGCTTAGGTTTGTGCCCTTACGGAGCAACCCTATGGGATAGACAGCCAAAGGATGGAGGCCCCTGAAACTGGAAACGTCAGGGACTGGGGCCCTCCATCTGTTCTAGGCCATGCTGGGCTCTTCCAGACAGGGCTGAAGGAGTGATAGAGGTGTTTTGTTCTGTTTTATTTTTGCCTCTCCATCTTCCTTGGAAGCAGTTTTTGTGAGGTGGCCTGCCGAGCCCTTCTGCCATGGTGTCACTACCGAGAGAGCTGTGCTAAGAGGCGTTTGGGTCCCGCAGGCCTGTGCGCTTTCCTCCGTGCCCCAACACACCCATTTCCTCCCTTCCCAGCCGAGTAAAGGGGCATATGATGGGACTTTAGAGGGTTGGGTGAGGTGGTGAGGTCCTCAGCCAGATCTCCTGTGATGTTGGACCTCTTCTGAGGGACCTCTCCTGGATATCTTCTGAGGGCCATAGCACTGCTCCTTGCGTCTCGAGAACATCAAGGAGCAGGTCTCCGAACCATATGTGCATCCAGTTCTCTGTTCTGTTATCTCCATCTCTTTGCTGATCACAACCACAACCAAGACTAGCCCTACTGTTCATTAGAGTGAAGTCGAGGTCTCAGGAGGCAGACGCAGAAGTGGCCGAGGCGGCAGCTCCCTGGCTGTTCCCCCTGCTGCAGGACTGAGCTGTGTGCCTCAGGCAGCCTAGGCTGTGCCCCAACCAGGATTCCCCGAGTGCCTTCCAGTTGTCATGGATGAGAATTCCCATCACCCCAGCCAGCTGCCCTGATGTGATGCAGTTCCACACATCTGGAGGACATCTGGTTGGGAAGGGCTGCCCCAAGTGTGGTGAAAGGTGCTGCCCCCAGCTGCAGGGCTGAAATATAACAACACAGGGCAGGATGATCTGGAATGGGATGAGGAGCATCTTGGGCTCACGAAGGAAGATGTCCTCAGTGGTCCACCATGAAATGGCGCCGTCTCCACAGCCCCTCCTCATCCTCCTGCTCCCCACTCCCTCTCTCTCCTCTGCAGCTGCTGCCCAGCAATGGGTTGTGTGCAATGCAAGAAGAAGAAAGCGAACAAGAGCCAGAGCAATGGTGGGGAGGGGGCAGGTAACCCACCCCAGACCTCCTGCTATGACCCTGACCCCACCCAGCAGAACCCGCACAACAGCTTCACCCGCATCCCGGACTACAACAACTTCCAGAGCACGCCGGGGCCTTCTACTCCTGCCTTCATCGGGGGCACCAACCTGTACCCCAGCTCTTCCCTGCACGTCCATGGAGTCGGGATTGCAGGTCAGTGTCCGCAGAGACTCTGCCACTGGGCAGGAGGAGGGCCTGGAGGGCCTGGAGATGGAGAAGGGTCTCTGCTGCATCCTTCCCCTGAGCTTTCCCATTCTGCTGGTGTTTTGGTTTGGCATTTGTCTGTTGGGCCACAACTGGCCACCCTGCCTGGGAATGATGGGATGTCATAGTCCTGCGGGTGGGACACCTTGGGCTCCGGGCCACATCTGGCCTTCCTAGAGTTCTGGCCCTGTCCACTTAGTTCCTGTAGTTTCCCCTTCCCCTTCCCCTTTCTGACCATACTCCTCCCGCTCTGCCCCATCCACCCCACAGCATTTGGAGTCTCCCAGCTTTTGTGCAGCTTCCTTCCCCTTCCGTAGGGGGAAAGGCTCTGCTAAGGTTGAAACGTCCAGCCTAAATCTACAGTAGGCCGCCATGTTTTGGTCCACGCTTTGAATGTTCCCCTCCTGAGCGCTTCTCCAAAATAGAATTTGTCTCTCGGGGTGAAAGAGGTTCACCACCCAGGCTGTCGCACCCTCAGGCCACCGAGCTGGAGAGGCTGGCTGTCCTTTCTCGGCCCGGCTGAGTGGGGATGGCATGTCCAGAGGGCCCCGCAGCAGCTGCCCCCAGGGTCAGCGGGGGCTCCGGCGTTGCCTCTGCTGGCGTCTCACTGCCTCCTTTACCGATGGCCCTGCAGGAGGAGGAGTGACGCTTTTCGTGGCCTTGTACGATTATGAAGCCCGAACGGAGGATGACCTCACGTTTGTGAAGGGAGAGAAATTCCACATCATCAACAACACGTGAGCATTGGGCAGTGGCCCCAGGGGCACGTGGGCGGAGGAGGGCCTGCGCCCCCAGCCGTCCTCGAAGGGGTGGCCTGGGCTTGCTCCTCCTCTTCGCTGTGGCTGGTCTCCTGCCTCCCGCGTGGCCCAGGCCGACTTGCGTTCTGACTCTCTGCCTGTCAGTCAAACACCTGGGGGCACTGCTGGGAAAGAGGATGAGGAGCAAGCCAGTGCTAGGGCAGACTCGGGGATCGGGGCCAGGGAGGGAAAATAAGCCCCTGTAGCTCATTTCCCACCCTGCCCTAGCAAGTTACTCTAATTAACCTCAGTGGGTGCTGTTGTTGGTGTCATCTGAGGGTGTGGGGTGCAGGCCGCTTGCAAAGCACCCCAGAACCCACACATCTTCTAGGGTCACCGGGTGCTTTCTAATCAATTCCAGTGAGGTTAATTAGGGTGATTTGGCAGCAGGTGCAGAGCAGAAAAATAAGCTTTGGGGGCTCTGTGATGGTGCCAACCTGGTCACTGAGGGAGGGGGCCCATTGAGTGGGTCTTTGCCAAGGGTTCTCCAGCACCTGGAGCCAGCGCTGCATGCGGGGCCAGAGCCTTGGTTGGTCAGGGCATGGATAGGAGGCCACGTGGAAATGCCATGCATGCTGCCTCCAGCCCCATTGGTTGGAGGGGTGGGAGAGGAAAGACAGGATAGAAACCCCCAACTGGAGCGTCATGGGGAAGACAGCCAGACCTCCGTGATGTGTCTCTGCAGCAGCTGCACAGCTGGGATAACAACAGACTAAGATCGATTTCAGAAACATCAACACAAGCCCTGATCCCACGCCTCCCCAGAAGACACCCTTGCGGGGAGGGGACTTTTGTTTACATGCCCTTGTGGCGTTGCAAGCTCTGTGCTCTCGCTGCAGTGCTGGCATTTGCCTCGAGTCAGGAAGTCCCGCTAGGAGATCAGCCCCGGTTATCTCCAGGACCAAGCAATGACAGTGTGGTGGAGGAGGATGCTTTTGCCTCGGTGGCCTGCCCCATTTAGAGGAGACACGTCCCCACTACCTACCCCCGTGTAGGCACTCCACTGCACTGCTTTGCAATAGCCTCAGCGTGTGCTCACACACACACACACACACGCAAATCACACACAGCCTCTCCCCGAACCCCCATGATATCAAACTAATCCCTCTGACCCTCAAACCAAAAATCCCCTTTCACGTTTGAACAGGGAATATTCCTTGGAGTTGTAGCCTTCTGGCTTTAGTTGTAGCCATCCCTGGTTTGGCAGGCAGTAGAACAGCAACATCCCAAAACTGGGCTCCTCTCCTTGCTGGAGATGGAATGCTGCCTCCCACTCACAAGGAGCGGGTCTTTGGCAAAGCCAGTAGACCTCAGTTGCTCATTCAGGGCCAAGCCACCCCAAAAGACCTTGCATTACAAGAAACAAAATGCTGTGACTGAAAAATTGCCTGTGCCTGTGTGGACTGCAGCTAAGCTCCGGGGGAACCAGGAGAGTCTGAGCAAGTGGCCAATGACATCAGCACCCTGCCGACGAAAAGGTCCCAGGGCTTCTGCCCGCTGAGCTCAGGCTCCAGTGCACCGGGTCACTGAACCCAGTACAGGTTCCTCTTCCTGGCCAGGGCTCTCCCAAGCTTCCCACCTGGCATCTTTCCAGACGTTGCCAGCCAGTCCTTTTCACTGCAGGTGTTGGGGAACAAACTCGGGGCCTTTTGCTGTCAAGTACCATGCAGCTATGTTCCCTCTGCTGGCAGACCTCCTAGCAGGCTCACCAAATTTCTCTCCTTTTTCTTCAGGGAGGGTGACTGGTGGGAGGCACGGTCTCTGAACACGGGTGCAACAGGCTACATCCCCAGCAATTACGTGGCTCCTGTGGACTCCATTCAGGCAGAGGAGTAAGTATGGCAGCAGAACTGGCGAGAGCAGGCCCTTGAACCATGGCTTGTCTTCAGACTCTGGATGGTTGTTCTAAGGTGGGTTTTTGTGTTCTCTGAACCCAGCCGTGATGACAAACCATGGTGAACAACCCACAGTTGACAATCCAGCAAGAAACCGTGTGCTCTCTTCATGGGTTGTTTGTGGTTAACAGGCCATGGCTTGTTAGCACAGCTGGATTCAGCCAGACAGTACCCACGTTTCAGCAGTGACCCCAACCCTGAGCTGGGCTGAGTTGCCCAGAGCTAGTCAATGGCTCCACTTTCCAATGGGATGGGCTTGGGTGAGGATCCTCTCTCTCTCTCTCTCTCTGTCTCTCCTTTCTCTCTCTTCTCTCTAGAATATTACTTCTACATCTCCTTTCCCAGGTGGTACTTTGGGAAAATTGGCCGTAAGGATGCTGAGAGGCAGCTGCTTTGCCATGGCAATCCCCGGGGCACCTTCCTCATCCGTGAGAGTGAGACCACCAAAGGTACTTCTATGCCAGTACCCTTCATCTCTAACCACTAAGGAAGGAACTGACCAAGGCATCTCCAATGTCTATCCAGCGCACAAGAGGGAAATGCCTAATTGAATTATATAGCACAGCTTTCCTCTTTCCAGTGGCTTTCTAAGCGGTTGGACTACAATCCCCATCATGCCAGCCAGCATGGTGTGGGAGTTGTAGTCCAACGGATCTGGAGAGCACCAGGTTGGGGAAGGCTGGTCAAGCTCTTCCTCCAGGTCCACTGTTGTGCCAAGAGATGGTGTGGAAAGAAAAACATTCTTGATGTTTTCTTCGTGGCTGTTGGAGGAATGAAAGAGAGAAGTTGCAGAAGGGAATTGGCAGTGAGCAGGGCAGTCGTGTTTACACAAAGGGAAGGCGTGCTGTGTCCAGTGGGGCTTACTCTGCAATAACGGATCTGAGAATTGCACAGCTGGCTGGAGCATGCTGGGAACGGAGGACACCTTTTCTGTCTAAACATGCACAGGGTTGCATTCTTAGCGGGGCTGAGCTGGATTCCAGTATTCGCCAGGGCAAATAGTGCCCTTTTCTTACCACTTAAGCATGTGCATGGGAACATCACTTCTCTGGAAAGCAACAACCTTGTCAGACTCTGCCTGCACACAAAAAGGCATATAAGCCGCCCCGAGGCTTTTGCGAATGGGGCGGCATAGAAATGGCCTAAATGAATGAATGTAGAAGAAGGCTCACTTTACTTTCCACCAGTGGGACAGTTTTGCTGTGACTATTGTTCTTAAACAAGGAATTCCTCCCAAGTGCTCTCAGAGATGGTATAGACCCTGCAGGAGAGGACTGTACCATATGCTTTTACGGACAACTTGAACCAAGTGTCTTTGATTTCTGATCTCATTTCTTAATCTCTCGTGGCTGTGTTTCATTGTAAACACAGCCATATTGGGGGTAAAACATGGGTCTCCTAATATCACACTTAGAAAGCCATAATTTTCAATTTGCAGTAAAAAGCAAAGTGCAAATGTTATGTTTAAAAAAAAAGTCCCAGGAAAGAATTGGGGAGATCATGTGTTACTAATCGCCAAATGAGGGATTTTTCCTCCCTGTAAGTTTTCAGTGCCAGCGGAAGCAATGGTTTTCCCTTATTTTGTGGCATTCTTTGCCGCCCCGGAGAGATTCCTGTGCAGCAACTTTTCCTACGCACATTCCCTCTCTCTGGCATCCATGGCCAACTCCTGGACCTTGGCGTGCCAATGGGACCGGGGAGGCACATGACCTCAGGAGCCAGTCAGCCCCACCCGCTTTCCAGAGGCACCTTCATGAGTATCGCCCATAAAGGTACCTGGCTTATAGCTAAGAGAAATCCAATTTTTGATGCACTGGATGGGAGAACGAAAAGGCAAGTAAGCCAAAGCAAATCCAAGGACATGACTGGAGGGCTTCCCAGTGAAGGGGATCCCAGCAGGAACTGTTCCAATGCAGCTATTTTGTCTTCTCTCCCTGGATGGCGCTTTCTCTGCGAGAGAAAGAAAGACAGGCAGGCAGAAGTGGCAGCAGGAAAACACAAATGGAGGAGACTGTTTCTGGGCGGACACCCACCCACCAAACAGAATTCCCGAATAAGGCTCTGGGATCGCACCACACCCTCCTTCTCCAGCCTAGAGAAATAGCTCATAGCTTTGACAGGACTCTGGGTGCACAGCACCACCTGCTGGCTTACGATAGCTTTACTCCTCCATCCTTTTTTTCTGCTTCCCGGGACTTGCCACCTTCAGATGTGTGGAGGGTGGGTATTCGTTTGACCCTCCCTTTGACCTGACCCCCTGTACTTCTGCCGTCCTTCTGCCAGGTGCCTACTCACTGTCCATCCGCGACTGGGACGAGGTGAAGGGCGACCACGTCAAGCATTATAAGATCCGGAAATTAGACAGCGGTGGCTACTACATCACCACACGGGCCCAGTTCGACACCGTGCAGCAGCTGGTCCAGCATTACATAGGTGAGGCGTCATGTGAGTCTGGAGCAGCAGGAGACCAGGAAGGGATTAGCAATAAACAGGGAGGTGCTTGGATTCCAGATGTTCCTCCATCAAGTCCTCTGAGTGGCTGCGGCAGTTCATTGGATCGAACAAGTGCTGGAGGTTGAGCCTGCCTGGAAAGGATTCCCTGCCAGCCGTTGCCCTAACCTCAAAACTGCGAGCATCGCAGCATTGTTGTCGTCGTTGATGCATTGCTTTTAAAATAGGATTTTAATTGTGATGTTAATATTTATACACAGACTGCTTAGGGATCTCCCTTAATATAATATGGAAATTGAACAGATAAATAAAGAGAGGAGGCTGCCTGGCACACAGCCATTGGGGGAAACGGGTGTTGGCATCTGGAGAATCCCGCCAGGCCAGTGTTGGAGGTGAGGTTGGCAGATCTGGAAGTTCAGTGCCCCGAGGCCAGCCAAACTGAGCGAGGCCGGGCATGTGGGACAGCCTCCTCTCTCCTCTGGAAGCATTCCCTTCATCCCACTGCCTTCCGAGGACTAGCCCAGGCAGGAAAGCCCTTTCTGGGACCGTTCCCGGGACATCCTTGTCTCAGGCAGAGCCGGAGGTACCCCTGGCATTGGCTTGTCTAGAGCGCCTTTACAGGCATCGCTGCCTTGTACATATCATGCCCGGATGCTTCTCACAGCCTGGCGGGCTGCAAGGTACAGAGCAGACCTTGGATCAGCCCACCCTGAGCAGACAGGGAGCTGGATGTATGTCCCGCTGGCCAGTGGGGGGAGCTGGGCAGCTGCTGTTTCTGCTTTTCCATCGCTCAGGGAAGACCCAGCAATTGTTCTGCGCAAACCAGGCCTAGAAACCTTGGCACAAACAAGGAAGATCCTCTACACGTATTCCTTCACCGGAGTGAACTGCTTGGGTTGCTTCTGCTGGCAGGCTGATCTTGGGAGCAGCTATGGAAACATGTACCCCCCCCCCACCCCATACGATAAGCAGGTCTCTCTTCAAGTTGCACAGCCAAACAGTTACTCAGAAGATTTTGTAAGCCCAGGGCAAGATGGCCTCACCATCCGTTTTTTCCTAGGAGACTCGATCACACGGATTGCCCTTGTCTGAGTGAAGCTGACAGTCCAGAACAACGTTTGCTGTTTAGTTATATCTTACCCTTCCTCAAAGACAGGGTGGGGAATAAGTCCTATCTAGGTGTCTTTTGGAACACAGTTCCCAGCATCCCTGGCCATGCCAGCTAGGGCTTATGGGAGCTGGAGTGCAGCATTTGGAGGGCCACATATTCCCAAGCCCCACTGTAAGGCACTCGGGGCAGCACACCTGGTAATTCCTCCCTCCCTTTATGCTAACAACAACCATGTGAGGTAGGCTAGACTGAGGGACGGAGTGACCCACCTGTCCTCCTCATCCTTACCAGCACTTCCACCCACATCCCCACACTTTCTCCCCACTAGAAATGCGTATCTCTAAGCTAGCTTTCCCCAACCCCGCACCCTCCATGCTGGCTGGGGCAGATAGGCATTGTAGTGAAACTCATCTGTAGGTGACCATGTTGCTGCAGGATGTGCTAGACTCCGCAAGGTCTCCGGGGCATTTGAAAGGCCTGCCTGTCTCTTGCCCCCGGAGCACCTGCCAATATCAAGCTTGCTGGAAATGAGGGACGGGCTGCAGTCTTGTGAACCCCCTTTTTGCCGGTTTCTCTCCTGTTTACTTTCCTCTGGGAGAAGAAAGAGAAAATAAGGCAGGGGCAGCTGGATGCACAAAGTCACGTGCAAACTAGCAAAAGCGGTTCAGCATCAGGATGTGCATCCCCTAGGAAACGGAGGCGCAGTGTGCAGCTGGATGTTCATCCTGTTGATAGCAGCATCTGCTGTCAGATTTGCATCTCGTTTGTGCTCACCATTCCCCAAAGCAACGATATTTTAGAGGCTCCAAGGAGTTTCTGTGGGGTGGAAAAACAGACATTTGGGCAGCCGCAAAGGAAGTAGCACCGTGCGTTTCTAATGCTGCCTTCTGTCTGGATCGGTGCCGGTTCAGCTTAGGCAGACAAGACCTCCAGATCTAGGAGGGAAGGTGCCAAGGTCCAGCAGGCCCATAATGCTTCTGGCCATTGGCCACAGTGGCCACTGTGGATGGGAGGGTACCTGTTGCAGGGGACTGCTCCGGTCTTTTCTGCGTGTCAAAGAAATTTATCCTACTGACCTTCTATATCTATAGGAACCTTTTGGAGAGATCTAACAACTGCATTGATTTTGCCAATTCTCCATTATGTGATGATGATAGCGTCTTGCTATAACCACTATCCCCTGCAGCCTCCCCTGATGCCAAGAAAGCAGGCGTCTCCTAAGTCAACTGCCAGGCCAAAGCACCCTCAGGGCAGAAGGGCCCCTTTGAAGAAACGAGGCTCCCATGTGCTGCCCCCTGGCAGTGTTGAACCGCACCTCCCCCCCCACACACACCTTGAGACCTCCACCTTCTGGACCTGCTTCCTCATCGATCTCTTTCTCTCTCTCCCGATGCCTCTCTTCCCTGCTCGCTTTTCCTTCGGCAAGAGAGAGCTGCAGGGCTGTGCTGCCGCCTGGCCGTGCCGTGCCACAAGGGGATGCCCAAGCTGGCAGACCTGTCCGTCAAAACCAAAGACGTTTGGGAGATCCCGCGAGAATCGCTGCAGCTCATCAAGAAACTGGGCAATGGGCAGTTTGGGGAAGTGTGGATGGGTAGGCCTGGTGTTAAGAAATTGGAAGCCTGAGCTGAAACGGGAGGAGGAAGAGGAAGAGCACGCCAAGCCTAGAGCCAGCTGTGGGGGGGGGGGTGTGTGCAAAGAGTAGAACCGGTGCCAGAGATAGTGAGCCACCCCCAAAAAGGCCCTTCTTCCTTTCACGCTCTGCATTAGCTGAACAGGCAGAGCACCCAAATAATACTCTTCCCAGGGCTCAGGAAGGTTTGTGTGGCAGTTCCAAGATACACCAAGCAGAACCCAGTAGAAACATAGAGACAGAGTGAGTCAGAAGGGGCCTCCCAGGCCATCTAGTCTGACCCCCGGCTCCACTCACGACACGCCCGCCATGGGCATGTCCAGCCTATCCTTAAGCACCCTCACCTGTGAGGCTTCAACCACCTCCCGTATAAAACACACGCACTTACATTTTAAGAGCACTGAGACTAGAAGTCTGTTATGAGGACCAGGATGGCCTACAGTCTTCCCATGGACATGGGTGCATTTGCTTTTAATCCACTCCTTAAGCCTTCTTCATCTCAGCAAAGGAATTTAGGGCAGAGGAGGGTCAGCTCCTTACTGCAGTCAGAGAACCATGAGACTCCTCAGTCCCCGACCAGTGGGAATCACCTGCCTACTGCAGATTCCCAGCCAGTGTGCCAGCGGATCCAGACCTACGTCCTGCCCATGGCTGCCACACAGCATTGGCCAGTCCTGGGTACCGAACAGGCGAACCAACACTTCGCATTAGCGTGGGGTGCTATTTCGGGCCACCAATCCAGCACCTTTGCTCTGGACAAGCTGTAGTTCCCGGGTGGTTGTTCCAAGGCAGGTCTGGTTAATTTCAGAGCTCTTACCCTGGAGGTTCCCGCAGCCTGGATAACAGTCTCAAGGCTTAGCTTTTAACCAGATGCCTTCCCTGAGATCCAGCCGTTTGAGAAATCGGGCACTGACTGCTGCGCTCACCGCACGCCGTGGGCACCACCTGGTGGTCAGAGATTGCGACAAGATAATGTGGGCTTGTGCTGTGCTCCTCCTGGCCCTCCTCCCGGCTCCAGCCGGGAGCCCCCCGCGGTGCATGCCATTTCCATCACTCCATCTGCCATCTCATTCTCTCTCCCTCGTTCATCCCATCCCATTTCCCCCATTCCACTCCTTACAGAGTACAATGACGGGCTCTGCCACCTACTAACCAAGGTCTGCCCCATTCTGAAGCCCCAGACTATGGGACTGGCCAAGGACGCTTGGGAAATCATACGCGAGTCCATCCACTTTGACATGAAGCTGGGCATGGGATGTTTCGGAGATGTATGGATGGGTAAGGCAGGAGGATGCTCAGCCCTGTTACTGTGCCCAGACCCCGGGGCGGGGGGTGGGGGGGTTCAAGGAAAAGGATCTGGCAAATCCCACCGGGCAGGGGTATGGGACCTCTGTCAGGTGGTGGGAGGAACTCAATTTTGGGGGAGCTCTAGGGGCCAAAGGCAAAAGGGGCGGTGCATATAGGCCAGCCTATTGTAATGGAAAGCCCTCGCTGGTCCTGACCCAGCTTTGAGAGGGGCATGGTTGGGCACCTGCCAAGGGCTCGTGCCCACACAGGGGTCCACCAGAAAGAATCCTCTGGGCTTGCTTCACCATTGTGATCTGCTGCTCTGGCCTCTCCTCTGGCTCGGACAGCAGGGGCACAAGAAGAAGGAGCCAAGGGCACCACCGACACCTTGCTCCCCGCCTCTCTGCTTGCCAAGCAAGCCAGCGGCTGCAAGGATGAACAGGGGGCTGCGGAGCAGTAGCAACTGGCCACCAAGGGGGTGAGAAAGCGGTCCCACTGCCAGAGGGGGCGCTCTTGCCCGTGGGTTCCCCAGACCATGGCATGGAAGGCACCGATCCGCACGGGGCTCTTCACCCGGGAGGCACTCCTGTCACCATCATTTCATTTTGGCTTCAGGCAGCACTGCCCTAAGCCACCCATGGCTTTTCCCATCATCTTCATTTCCACTGGGGGTGGCAGGTGGGGGTGGGCGCAGGGCAGTGCTGCGGGCTTTCTGCTCCCACCCCTCCTCATGGCAACGCTGTCCTTGCTCCAGGCACTTGGAACGGCACCACTAAAGTGGCAGTGAAGACGCTGAAGCCCGGCACCATGTCCCCCGAAGCCTTCCTGGAGGAAGCCCAGATCATGAAGCGCCTGCGGCATGACAAGCTGGTGCAGCTGTACGCAGTGGTGTCGGAAGAGCCCATCTACATCGTCACAGAGTTCATGAGCCAAGGTGCGGCTGCGCTCGCGTTCGACCTCGTGGCTCCAGCAGGGCAGCGCCGCCTCGGGGAGGGCGGGTGGCTGGCTAGCAGGCTGGAAGGGTGGCCAAGGAAGTGCCGGGGTTGGGTGGTGGAAGCTGGAATGAAAGGCCCTTTCCCCATAGTCCTACAACCCAGTGCGGTGTCATGAAGCTGAATGATGGGAGATGCAGGGCCGATGCGAGGAAGGGCTTCGTGCAGAAGCAGATGTGAAACGCACCCTTCCAAAGTCAGTTGGGATGGTTTTAGATGGAGATGGACCAATTCATGGAGCAGGAGGCGATCAATAGTGTCTCTAGTACATCTTCATCAGTGTGCATGACTTGATGGGCCACCTGGTGCTTTTGCACTTGGGTGCTACCTGTGGGGTTCCTCTTGGCCCACTGGGTTGGCCACTCGGTGAACAGAATGCTGGACTAGCCTTGGTCCTTGGTCCAGGTCTTCGGTCTGATCCAGGACAGTCCATCTATTTAACCTCGTGCCCCAGTGAGAGACCCCAGATGTAGGTTGCAGGTAGCCACATCACAAAAGGCTCAAATAAGCCACTTGCTTCAACAAAATTGCTTCAACAAAAGCTGGCCTGTATCCCTTTCTGCCTCCAAGGAGGCTTTCTGGTCAAATAGTCTAACAGAGTATATATAATTTATAGTCTAGTCTAATCTGAAATTCCAGGTTGCTACTTTCAAGAGGAACTTAAGAACATATCTCTTCTGTCAGGCCTTTCCAGATAAGTTTTGGTTTTGCTTTAGTCTAAATTTGAATTATTGTTGATTTCAATTTCTTGTAAACTGCCCAGAGCCCATGGGACTGGGACAGTATAGAAAAATATACAAACATACATACAGTCATATATACATACAGTGATGGACTTGCCCAGTTGTTCAGACTATTAGTCCATCACTGGGCTAGTCCATCACTTAACCGAGGACAATTTGCTACAAGAAACTAGGAGCTTAAAAGCAAATGGGGCAGAGAATTTGGGGTAACCAGCCACAGGCAGGGGCTGGACATGGGATGCTGGGAAGGGGTGCTTGGAAGCAGCTGATCTCCTCAGTCTTCTTTCCCCAGGGAGTTTGCTGGACTTTCTGAAAGATGGAGATGGTCGTTTCCTGAAGTTGCCACAGCTGGTGGACATGTCGGCCCAGGTAACCTGAGATGGAAGGGACTGCAAACGCAATTTTTCATCCCCTCTCTAGAATTGCAGGTTAAATGCCTCCCCAATTCAATTTTGCCCCAACCAGTTAATCAGCTCAAACTCTACTGAAGCATCTAACAGTGCGACCCTGTGTGCAGATACTCAGCAACATGTGGGATACAGGATAAGTCCTGTGCAAGAGTGTACAGGATGGCATCTTAGCGGGCATTCCTGTGCATGATTAAACAGAAGACATGGGTGGGGAATGCTGGGAGTCATGGGAGTTCTTTTGATATATGCAATTAGAAATTTTAGACTCTGTCTTCAGCTTCTACTGGGTAATAATAAAAAATACAAAATATTGTTGTGTAAATTGCATTGGACACTTTTGTGTGCATTACCGAAGTGCTTATGTGTAGGGGAGAGGAATCAGATTCCATCAATGAATGAATGCAGATGCCTGGAAATCAGTGACACGCACAGAGAAAGTCTGCTTTAAAAATGGGAAGTCCATCCAAAATGTGGGTGTGGGGGAACTGATGGGAGAGCCAAGGTTTGGTTGGCTGGTTTGCAGAGTCATGGCACAGATCAAAAAGCTGCTGCGACCACTGTTTGTTGTTATATCTGCCTTTTTTCTTGGTACAAAACTACCTTTTATAATTACATGAGAAAGAATATGCTGTGGATACTGTATTGTTGCTGTTGCTAGTCGTGAAGTCGCATCTGACCCATCGTGTCCCCATGGACGACATTCCTCCAGGCTTTCCTATAAGCCCTCAAATACCATGTGCCACAAGATAGATATCGGAATGCCTCACTCATTTAAGTTGCAATCCTATGAATCTCTACCTGAGAGTAAACCCCACTGAAAAAGGAGTTATTTTTATTTTATGATACCAGGGCTGTAAAAAAATGTTATAAAAAGCCTAATATAATAGATGAGAACATCCACTATAGCAATACAGGGTGGGGGAAACAGAAAAGACAGAGCTTACATCAGCCCTATGAATGAATGAATGAAATTTTGATGTAAAATAAATGTATATTCCTTTCTTTCTGTCCCCCATGCTCCCATCCCAAGCAAATAGATGAGAGTCTTTGATGCAAACAGACCCTGTTGGCCGATGGGAGTTTGGTGTGGACTCGCTGGGGAGTACGAGATAAGTAGGAGGAGCCCTCATACCACCCTTCCCTCACATGGCACCTTCCAGATATGCTGTACTACAACTCCCATCATCTGCTGCGGATGAAGGGAACTGAGTCCAACACGTCTGCAAGGCACCAGGTTGGGGAAGGCCCCTCTGCGCAGCCCGGCACAGCGGAAATAAAACGTGTGTCACCGGGTCACGCTTGCCTTCTCGCTGCTCCGCACCATTCAGATTGCAGCTGGCATGGCTTACATCGAGCGCATGAACTACATCCACCGGGACCTGCGGGCCGCCAACATCCTTGTGGGGGACAACCTGGTGTGCAAGATCGCCGACTTTGGCCTGGCTCGCCTCATCGAGGACAACGAATACACAGCGCGGCAAGGTGAGCTCTCAGGGTTTGGGTGAAGCATCCGCAACTGTTTTGGACCCGTGGGCTATTTGGGGATGTTAGAAATTGCTGTGGACGGCCCCACAAAATGCTTGATTAGAGGATTGCTGCTTTGGTGGATACTGTAGCATCTCTACATCTTAGGTTGTCTTATTCTGCAAAAAAAAAAAAATCAGTTTAATTTTACTTATTTATTTATTTTTTTGAAGTATGTCTAGACTGTTCGAATCAGCATAGTGCACTCAGAACGGTTTACGGTGTCTGTTGGACACTGCAACATCTCTTTAATAAGGGATTGTCTAATTTCACTAATTTCTGGCGGTGCAATACAGTGAATGCCATTTTTAAATTTAAGGTTTGGCAATAGCCAGCATTTGGTTCTTTTTGGAAGGAGATTATTACCCAAATAAATTTTGTACTGGAACAGCCTTTAATATTCCTTGATGTACATGTGCTTGTAATTCAATTACCTGGTTCATAGAAATTAACCAATGTAAAGGCAATTAATTTTCCACACCCTTTTTATTTATTTTTATTTTATTTATTTATTAACATATTTGTATGCCGCCCCCTTGCAAACAAGCTTTTGACAGCTCAAAGACTGATATTCCAACACTGGAGAGATAAGTACTCACCTCCTATAATACAATGGACTGAGGATCTTACCATGCTTTTGATATATGAATGGGTGAAATTAAGATGTCACCAACTTCACTTGGAAACTTATTTGGATATTTGGTTCATGTTGGTTGAAGCCTGTATATAGTTGTTAGAAGATTGTATGCATATATGTATATTAAGGGGAAAGAGTGGGGAATGGATACCTGCAGGCGCCACCCAGGGGACCCCTGATCTAGCCAACACTGTCCATTCTGACTGGAAGAGCTGCCCATGGTCTCAGGCATAAAGAGGTCTCTTCCATCCCTTACTTACCTGCTCCATTTTAGCAGGATATGCCAGGGACTGAAACTGGAACCTTCTGCATGCAAAGCAGATGCTGCACCACTGAGCTATGGACCATCCTCCTAAGACACAGGTGTTAAATTTTAGGCCCACGGGTCAAGTCCCAGTCTAGCCCTCTGAGGATCTCAGATGGTCACATTCCTGCATTATACGAGTCACACCAGAAAAACTGTCAGGTAGCATAGTGAGCTTTTCCAGTGTCCAAAAGCCCGGATAGTTTCTTGAAGGCATGCCAAGGTCTTACGGCTTGTTAGAAGAGCACCAGAGATCAGTACCTTGAAGCTGCCTTCCCCAATCTTGCTGTAGACAAGGGCTGTTTTTGCTGTGAGAACAAAACTTTTCTCTTTATTGAAGCAGCTTTAGCCTTCTCTAGAGCATCCCAGGAAGTGGGGTCAGAGCCTGTGTGCACTGAACTTTATAAAATCCATGGCAAGAAGCCTTGATGGTTGTTCTCTGCCCAGGGAGAGGAATTGGCTCATTCCTCTCCCAGGCAACTTGGGAGTCCCATGGGGCATCCCTGGCCTGTTCAGAGAACCAGTTTGGCCACAGAAAGGGGGAGTCCAAGCTTTATTTTGCTTGTCTAATTTCTGCATCCCTCTTCCTACATATTATTCAAAAGACGGTGTCTCATCTTTGATACAGGAGGTTTCATTTCTTCCCAAGAATCTTCAAATATGAAGTGAGCTGACATAGCTGGACCAGAGCCCTGGAGCAGAAACACTCTGCTTTTTCCCAAGCCTCCAAGTTTTTGTGTGTCGCCCACCCACTGAAAGGGGGAATGCCTCTCCTAAGGCAAAACAGTCTACATTTCCCAGCATGCCTGGCCAGCATAGCTAGACATTGTAGGGCTTTTTTCCCCCGTCTAAACACACACAGGATTATATGCTTCAGCTTCAACATATTGTCATATTTGTTATTTTGGCTCCACACCATTTTCCTTAAGCCTTATCACCTTTTGTCTTCCTCTCCTGACTGCAGATCTGACCCCTGAGAACCTCTCCAAAATTTGGTTTGACCCCCAGGCTGAAAGGCCTGCTGTGGATCATGTTTGCTGTAGTCCGACAAATCTGGAGCCACAGTGAATTTCCAAGCCTAGGGCACCCACCACTGCATCATAAATTAGAGCTTCTTTGTCTCGCTTTCTTTCCCTTTTCTTGCCTCAAACAGGGCTTGTTTCCCGTGAATGTACTTGCATGGCGTGTGCAGAGGGAAAAGGCCATTTATAATTCCCCTGTGATCTCATCCGTCCTGTGGGGATGAAAGCTCCAGCCTTGTTTATCCTGCTGGCAAGCAGGCAGGCTGGCCAGCAGATCAATGAGCCCGCAAATGACTTCCAGGTTGCAGGCTTGCCTCCTTCCCTCCAACGTCAACATCTTATTCCGTTCTGCTTCCTGGCAGGTGCCAAATTCCCGATCAAGTGGACAGCCCCTGAAGCCGCTCTTTATGGCAAGTTCACCATCAAGTCAGATGTGTGGTCCTTTGGCATCCTGCTGACCGAGCTTGTGACCAAGGGTCGAGTGCCCTACCCAGGTGAAACCTCTCCCTGTGACTCTTCTCCTCTTGTAAGATGCGCTGGCGGAGGGTCGGGAGGGGTCGCTGTTGTAGTTTGGTGAACTGCCTTCTGGAACCGCAGTTCCCAGAGTTCCTTGGGGCAATCGAGCAGGCCTTTGGCCTGTTCAACCGTTTCATGTTTGTGGTGTGAACACCTTCTCATCCAGAGTATCCCTGAAGTCACTTCCTAAGCACTGTGATGCATTCCCTCCCCAGGACAGAGATACTGTCTCTGCAGAATGGCCTGCATTTTGTATCATTCCTGTTGATTAGCATATTTCTTCGTGCTGCCAGATGCCCTACCCCGAACCTGTGCTCTCTTGTGGGGTGGCTTGTGAGCTGCGCCCTCGGATGACGTGGAAGGGGCACGTGGAAGGGGCATGCAGGGGCATGGGGCTGTCTCAGTCCTGTGACTGCTTTGGACCTACGTGCCTCCTGTTCTGCTGCCTGTAATGCAGGGACGGGTTTCTTCAGTCCAGGGGGCCAAACCCAGCCGTTCTGATTCCCCTGATGGCGATGCCTCTTCCCCCCGGCCCCAGCCCCTTTTTCCAGGCCCCCGATCATTTCGTGGTCTCCCAGCTTTTGTACAATCCTCCCCTCATTCTAAAAGGTTGAAACACCTCCCCTGGGACTGAGCTACTGGCAAGAGGAGTGCCAAGCCACAATATGCCAGCATCTGGCCCCTCCCTCTTATCCTCTGCCCCACCCCTTTTGCCGTAGGCCCCACCCACCAGCAGAATGATGCCCTCCAGAGCGTCTTGGAGATTGAATCCAGCCCATTGGCTGAAAAGGTCCCAGCCATAACAGTACCCAGAGGCATTGCCTGAGGCACCTGCCTCGTACGGAGTCGGTGGGTGGCTCTGACTGCGGCCCTGCCCTGGACCCCCCTTTGTTGCAGGCATGAACAACCGGGAGGTGCTGGAGCAGGTGGAACGGGGGTATCGCATGCAGTGCCCTGGAAACTGCCCCCCCTCGTTGCACGACCTGATGTTGCAGTGCTGGAAGAAGGAGCCCGAGGAGCGCCCCACCTTCGAATACCTCCAGTCCTTTCTTGAAGACTACTTCACTGCCACAGAGCCTCAGTATCAGCCGGGGGACAACCAGTAACTTGCCAGGAGGGCTGGCTCGGAATCGAGACCGTGGACGGGCCACTCACAGGGGCCTCTGTGGAGGGGGGCGCTCTGGGATGTGGCCGTCGGGGGAAGCAACCCTTCCCCTCGCCAGGGGCTGAAGATCCCGTTTTTGTAGAACTGGAGTCGGACTCCTCTCTCTCTCTCTCTCTCTCTCTCTCTCTCTCTCTCTCTCTCTCTCTCTCTCTCTCTCTCTCTCTGTTCTCTACTTTCTTCTTTTTTATATAATTCCAAGTTGTGGCAGAAGGGGATGGTTTTGTTTTTTAAGAATTGTGATTTTGTGTTTTAAGTCCTGCCCATTTCCTGGGGGACTTCCATTTTTGGAGCTATAAAGAGGACAATGAGCCAGGCTCAAGGTAGTGGGGGGAGGCTGGGGTGGGGGGAAAGAGGAGAGAACGTGGGTTTTGTATTTTGTCTTCTCTTAACAACGTTACCTCTGTTTCCCTCTCCTTTCCTTCCTATGCCAGGTAGGGAACTTGTGGCCCTCCAGATCTGGCTGGACTGCAGTGCCCCTCATCCCTGGCCACAGGCCCTGCTTAAAGGGGCTGATGAGAGCTAGAGTCCAATGAAAGACTGCAGGTTCCCTGACCCAGCCCTACATAACTCTGGAAGGGGTGATTACTGGGTAGTGAATACCTATTTTCTCCTTTCCGATCGACCCTGATGTTCCCAGCTGAGCGCCCCAACCCTGAGCCCCCCAACCACTTATTCTGAGCCCCCCAGCTTCCACTACTGAGCCATCTCCCCGGTCTTGTATATGGAGCCTCTCACAGGGACAAAATCTGTTTGTTCAGACGGCGTGGAGTTCGGATATGGAGAACCCAGTGCAAGTGACTTCCTGATGCAGGTTTCCGAGCCTGGTGCCCTCCTGGTGCTTTGGCCTCTCACTCCCGTTATCCTTAGCCCAAATTGACAATGGGGTAATGGGGCTTGTAGTCCAACATGTCGGGATTGCACCAACTTGAGGGAGGCTGCTTTACTGAACTGCGAGCCACCTTCAGCACTCTTCGGGGGCACCATTGCCGCTCAGAGCCATCCCATAAAATACCCCACTAAGCCTAGAATGCCCCTGTGATCCGAAGACAGGTGGGTTTTGTGTTTCCTGCTGAGACAACCCACTCCAGGCAAAATAGGTGGCAAGAAACCCTTTCCAGACTATTTAGGGCAGAGGTACAGAGGCGTTCTGGCCACATGTGATACAGACTTGAGCGCTGCAGGCCACACACCCATGTGCACGTGCTCACATTCACACATGTATGTTCATGTGCAGACTTATACACCAGTGACCCTGATGGAGCTTGTGCTTTCCAAGCTGCTCAGAACCATGGCAAAAGAGCCATTAAAGGCTCCCGGGGGGGTGGGGGGGGTGGGCAGTGGAACCAGCAAGGGCACTCTGGCAGAGGCGGGGGGGGGGCACCAGTCACCCTTGGGGTGCAGATTGTGCTCCCCCGATTTGGAGATACTCACTGCCACCACTCCCATGATTATGATCAACCGTAACCTGAGCATGTGGAAATCCAGCATTACAGGTCGTTGCAATGAAGAAAGATTCGGCAAGGAGGCTAGGCATGGGTAAGGACAAGATGAAATCTTGGTTTCTAGGTGAACGTTATTTATTCAAGAACAAACAAGGAAGTTCGGAAATGTCCAGTTGTTTTTTAAATAAAATGAACCCTAGAATTATCTAGCCAAGACTTTATGATCAGGGACCAAAAATTGTAATAACAACTCATGGAAGCAGTTTATGGGGCAGGCAGCAGAAAACGTAGGGCTCCACAACATGGTTTAGGCCGGACTCTTTGCTAGCCACTTGAAAACAAAGCAAGATTCCACAAAGAGATATTTCTATGGCTGCAACTCTCTTCTTTCCCTCACCCCTCCCTTTTTTTGACCCATACTATTAGAGCTGTGATGCACTGGCTGTGTGATGGACCTGTTGCCAAATCCAATCTAAATTGGGGAGCAGAAGAGGAAGGGTGAGCCCTTGCTGCATTGTCTTGCACATCCCTTTTGCAGAAGAGATTTTGCGAGAGGGACACCGGAACTCAAAACATCTATTCCTGAAATCTTGCCTTCTGGAATAAAATGGTTCCGTTCACCTGGCAGAATCCTTTGGCACCTCAGCATCATGGCTTAGGTGATGTCTGTGTTGCTGACCTATCGGGGTTAACTCATTCCCTCTGCCCGGGGGATCCCGTCAACTGAAATTATAGCAAGGGTCCCAAGCAGAATTCATAACACCCAAAATGAAACTACACTTCCCAGGATTCATTGGGAGAAGGCTTGATAGGCTGATTTACAGCTGATGGGAGGAGGCCCTAAGTCAGCTGCTCCAACCTGCCTTCCTTCAAATGGTTTGGATTTCAGCTCCCATAATCCCCCACAAACATAGCCATGCTGGTTGGGAATTATGGGTGTTGTAGTCCCACACATCTGGAGGTCACTAGGTTTGGGACTTGAAGTTGGAGGGGGACACAGGGAAGGCTGTCCTAATAAAAACCTTTAAGCAGCAATGTTAATTATATCCTTCCATCGTTTTCTAAAAGCAGCTATAAAGGAGGGGCTGACAAAAAGTACCCCCCCCCTGCCCCAGTGATCTGAGCATTTCTGAAGCTTATTTTAAAATTGCTGCACTCAGAATGCATGACAAGATGCTTAACGAGTCTGACAGACTTCAGTAACGGGTGCCCAGCATGCTCACTCAGAAGTAAGCCCAACCCCAATTAACTATTCGAGGTTGCAGGCTCAGGTGTAGCAAACCAGGGTGCTGGCAGCCTGTAGGGTGAATGGGATCTGTGCTTGGGGAAAGGGTGTGGCGGGGATGGAATTCAGCTATTGATATGCAAGCGGGTTGATACAGTGGGGAAATGATTTGGATGAGGAAAGGAGAACATGTTGCTGTCTTTTCCCCCACAAAGAAGCTTGTATTCAGTGAAGCCCCAGTATCCAAGAATTAGCTTCTGTTCTGTAGTAAAAACAATCCTCCACTTTGTGATGGAAAGGGAACATTTGGGAAGCAGTGGGGCATAGCCTTTTCTAGTAATATGCACATGGGCTGGAGTATTCAGGAGCATGACACTCTTAAACTGAGTAGCTTTCACACGAGCCCCTTTCTCTACAATCGCCACCTTTTGTTCAATCACTTTTTATAGAGCATCCAAACTGTGGCATTCCACAGTTTGTTGTGTTGCCTCCCATGGGGCTGGCAATCTTATTTTTATTGTTTGGATAATCAGATGCAGCCTGTTCAGTGTGCACAGGCAACATGCTATTTCTTTCCTTATGGGCTATTGTGCCTTTTAATTAAAAGCTTCCTGCTTGAGGATTGTGCTGGTTTTATTCCTTCCTGTGCAGTGCAGTTGGGGAATTAGTGATAACTTATTCCATAGTTAGATTCTCTCCCTTGGGGGATAAGGAGGATTTAAATCCTTTCCCCTCTTTTTATTTCTAAAAATGCATTATTTCTCATAGAAGAAGACAAATTAATGAAGGTATTAATTACAGTTCCCTGCAGCTGCTCTGGTAGAGAACATATACTGATTGATGCACAATTATTTACTAACCTTTTAGCAATGTTTAAGAGGAAGAAAACAGCCCACAGGCAGAAAGCTTTCATTTAACATTGCAGGGGTACTTGGCTGAACTTTCTAGATTGATCTTGGCTTTAGTTACTCACAGGTAATGTAGCACTATGACATGGAATACTCTGGAAACACCACTTTTAATTTTCTAGTTGATTATGGAAAAATCAGTGCTCATGAGCCTTAGTGTGGAAGCAATCCAGAAGGCTGTAACCCTGCCCCTCAGGACCAATTCATATTTGATCCTGGTGGTGTGGCTGCCAGGATAACGAACTGTCTGAACACAGAACTGCATGTTTAGGATTGTGTGTGCACATGTGTGCATGCGTATCGTGAGCTTGGCCCTCCCCTTAGGCCCCCAAACACCAGGCAGTCTTACTGCAAAGCAGATCTTTCTTGGCACTTTATAGTTGCAAGACAAAATAACCATAAATGCTCTCTAGTAAGCTGGAAAATAAGCCTCTGCACATGTCAAGAAAGATAGTTGAATCCAAACTAGGGGCTTCTCCCCCAAACCCTTCCCTTTCAGTAACTCGGGGGGCTCTGTCCTCAGGGTGGCCAGCCACTGAGACCTACACAAGCCCTCTAACTGGGGAGCTCAGCTCTCCTGGCAGGCTGTCGGGATCAAGGACATCTGCTCTCCCTCCTACCTTTGGCTCCTCCCAAATCTTCCAAAATATCCTTAACTGTTAGGCGGTATTTGAATGAATGAATGAATTTCTGCTCTCTTGGTTGGCCTGGGAACCTGTAGGTAACAGCCTTGAGGGTGCGTCAAAGGCCTGTACTCTGCCTGGCTTCCAAGAACTTCCATCTCCGCTTCTTCAAGGTTCCCGCGTTCTTCCAAATCCCAATCCTGATGGCCCTGGGAAGTCTGCCAAGAGTGGCAGTTGGCTTCACTCACTGCACTGCGAGGGCAAGTGGGTGGCCACAGGATGGAGCAAGAGACTTCTCTGCAGCCAAAAGAAAATGAGCTGGTGGGCAGTGGCGGGGGGGCACAGTGAGTCGTCCCCCACCTGAGTGGGTAAGTGAGGGGAAAGGACCGTGCTGGGCCAGGGGGCAGCAGTGGAGCCTTCTGGCAGCTGCCCAGCTTTTCCGATTGTCATTGGTCCCAAGCGGCACTCGAGTTACCGTGGGGTGTGCAAAGCCCGGCCTTAAACTGAAGGCATGGGAAGGAGTCTTCCAGAGATCACTCAGCCCAGAGTGCTTCCTTAAGCTACTGGAAATGCAGGATTCTGATGACTGGGAGAGCCTCGGTGGAGTGGGGGTGACCATGAGCAGGCCATGTGGGACTCGCGACTCGTTTCATGGGTGTGGCTGCCTTCCAACTTGAAGTGACACCAGCAGGGCTGGGCAGCTCTCCCCACAAACCGTACTTGGATGGATTTCTCAGTGAGCCCCATTGCTTGAGGGCTCTGCTTCCCCCAGAGGCACCTATGGAGCTTGGAAGGCTGATGTCGTGCCCCCAGGAAAGCCCATCACCGCCATGAACTTCCAGTTCCTCCTGCAAATGAGCAGAGTTGTGCTGCTTCTCTGTGCCAGGAATGCTTTTGTTGGAGGTGGTTTGAGAATCTTTTTAAAGGGCAGTTTGTGGATAGGACTGGTGGACAAATGTGTGCCAAAGACGCTCGGGTTCTTGAAGCTAGCGGGAGAGGTTGGTGGTGGTGGGCAAAGGGTGACCCCCACCAGTCTCCACAAGGATGCCACAGCATAGCCAGCCTGGCACAATTGCAAGCCATGTGCACATTGCAGCACAGACGGGACTTTCCTGGGGAAAAATGAGGGGGGCCGTGGGCATATAAACATGGCAAGCAAGTGCCTGGGCACCACGAAGGGAGCTGAACCCACAGAGAATCTGCACAGCCCTGCCCATGTCCCCAGAAGCCACCCCTTTCAATGCTAGGTTGTGCGTGTATGGTTTTTTTTTATTTAAAATCTGTAAATAAAGAGAAAAACCTTTCTAACAAGAGGGCAACATGCCACATTTTTCCAAGTGGTGGGGTGTCTAATGTGCATTCAGAATAAAGCTGAAGCAACAAGAGAGAGGAGAGCATCTCCTGCAGTTGCAAGGAAATAAATTTCTATTTTGCAGGAGCTTAAAAGCCGGTAACGTGGACCTGTTTGCCTGCTGGGAGTGGCAGGGGGAGGGGTGGTGGTGCCCCAGTTCTCCCCCCCCCCCATGGCTTCTGCTGCTCCTTCTGCCTTAGCTGTGCTCCCCCAGTCTCTCCTCCTCCCAGTGTGACACATCACCGCCTCTGGCCAGCACCTTTGCTTGCAGGGACACGCAGGCCACCAAGTCTGGATTGCCTAGAACGGGCCCCGCACAGCGTGTGGCTAAGGATGGATGAATCTGTCAGATTAAATCTTGCTCATTTTTTTTTTCCAAAAGTCCCATCCCATTTGCTAAACCAATTTGTGATTTTAAAAAACCCACACTAAAGTCTGTCCGTGTTTTCATGTCCATCTCGCGATGTACACATGCGCACAGTTTTGCAGAGGCTGAAGCCTCCTTGTGCACATCTCTCTGGAATTTGCAGCCTGTGGTGCGCACACTATTTCTGCGCACCATGCGTTTTCTTTTCAGCCTTGATCACAGACTTTGGCAGAATGCATATAGTGCTGTCTAGCCATACTCTAGTTCATGTTCAGGTGGTGCAATTCTTTTTGGTGAACTGAACGGATTGCTCTTCCATCCATACTTGCGACCGACCGATCCAAATGCAGCCCACCAACCATCTATTGTCAACTGCTGGATGTTTGACAACTCCGCCCTTCTGTGGAGCAAAATCTGGCGGGCCGTCGTGCACTGGTGACTGCCTGAGTTTGGCTCGGCATCTTACAGTTTGCACAGGCTTAGCCTAGAGATCAATAGTCCTTTGCCACTGTTCCCACTTGCATGCTGACTTTGATCCTTCAGGAATCAGTCTGGGCGCTTACAGCTTGTGTCGCCTGCAAAGGAGGCTGACCACATTCTGTGGATCAGGGCCACCCTGCTGCCTGAATACAGCCAGCCAACCCACAGGCCAAGGAGAGCAATCCAGGCCATATAAAACCTTGCATGCAAGTCGGTGTGGGCAAGGAGCACCACGGATTCCTTAAGATGTGGGGGAGACTCTTCTCTCCCAGAGCTGTATTGCCTCAGCAGGAGGAGATGCTGCTCTGAGTTCTTTGTAAGAAAAAAACTGGGATATAAAATCTAATGGATAAATAAACACAGTAAGCCACGTTTCAGCAACCCTTGAGGCGGGTTATCGTGTTGTCAGGATCTACTACTACCCCACCTGGCAAGTGGAAAGAAGAATGTTCTGCGCTTGCTAGCTCCAAGTGCTCCTGTGGCTGCTGCAGCATCCCTGGAAGGGCTCTGGGTCTGTGAATGCGTTATACCTGTGACGGCCTTCCCCAACCTGATGTTTTCCGGATGTTCTGGACTGCAACTTTAAGGACTGCACCTGAGCTGAAGAGACCAGACGTGGGCATTTGCGAAGCAGTGAACCGTCTCTGCAAGAAACCGGTTCCTAAAGATGCAGTGCACTGCGTCACTCACAGCTGCAGAATGCAGTGGGCGGCATGGCTTAGAGCGGCCCTGCGTTGCTGCAACGGCTCCCGCCTGTCTAAAAGCATCAGGAGGCAGAACCAGAGAAAGCTCCTATGCAGAGCTGTGGGATCAAGCCCTGGAGGGGGCCGCACCTCCTGTGCAGCAGCACAGAACGTTCCTCCTGGCACCAGGTGAGCCTTCCTTGGCCGGCAGCAGCCTAGTGGGCTCTCGGCTTCGATTCAGGCCATCCGCGGCACCCCTGCCGGCACTCTGCCCCCTGGGCTCCCCCACCTTCAAAGCAGCCCAAAATTCCCCTTGCTCAAGGACAGAGGCACAGATAACAGCTTGCAGGAGGCCTGATGCCCGGGACGTCAACATTCATTGCAGCGAGAAAAGTGCAGCTAAGCGAGAGGCCTTGCCGGCACCTGCCCTTTCCCCGTCCAGCTGGTGCTCCTGACGCAGCCCCCACCATCCTCCCTCGCCCGCTGCTTCTGGAAACTGGCAGGAGCTGAGCGCGTGCTGCCTGAGAGTTGCAGGATCAGGCCACGAAACGTTGCCTGCCTCCCCTGCCAGCATGTTCGCACCCTGCTCAGAGCCATCTGCAAAGGACATTTGGTGCCGCCTCAGCCCTCCCCAGCTCACAGCCAAGCTTGCCAGGGAGTTGTTTATGCTTGACCCAGCCAGCAAGCACAGCTGGCTGTGCGGAAAGCGTAGGAAGGTCACGGGGCCAGAGGGTGAGACCGGAGCACGAGAGGGACTCCCCTGCTTGGGAGGAGCGCAGAACGAGGCGTCGCAGCGACAGGCAGATGCGGAGGGAGAGCAGGCCGCCTTGCTGGCCGCTCGAGCCTTTTCTGCAGAGCTGGTGCAATGCAGTGAGGCTGATGTACTTGGCTAACATGTGGCAGGCACAGAACGGTGCACACGGTCCCATTTGAGATGAAAGGGATGGATTAGTGAGCCGGCTCTCCAAATCTGGAGTGGCTGAGCATGGCTGTCGGCTATGCGAAGCATGGCTCTTTGGGAGCGGCGTGCCTGGGGAGCCACGAGGGATCACTTGGAGAATCCAGGTTCGCGCAAGCTCTCACACACCCACGCACAGAAGGCTGCCCTGCTGAGCCCCTGCGGGACCGACCGGTCAGAGGGGACTTTGCTGGGAGTGGGGCCCGCCCGGAAGCCTCCTGCGTCTCTGTCTGGCGTGGCTGCACAGGCACTGCACAGCCGCTCGTAGGGAGTGGTCCACGTCTTCCCTGGGCCCCAGCAGGAGCAGTGCTGAGATCAGTGACATGTGCAGACACGGAGGAGCCCAGCTCTGCTCAGGGTGGTGGGGCCTCCCCGTGTGCAAAGGCAGAACCGAGAAGGGAGTTCAAAGCATGTTCACGGCTCCACGAGACTCTCCTTCCACGCATTTCTGCCTGGCTGCAGCTGCACCAGCTTGCCCCTCTTCTCCAGTCCGCTTGCAATGATCATCGCTGCCTCCTTCCTCCTGCTGGGGAGGGAAGCACCCACAAGATGGGAAGAGCTGCACTGCCGCTGCCACAGGGACTCGCGCTGCCCTGCAGCAGGAAGGGGGGGGTGCGGGGATGGCGAGGGGGCCACACGCCCCAGCTGCCCAAGAGGAGGAAGAGGAGGCAGGGCAACCGTGATCCTGCCGGCACAGAGGACTGAGATGACGCAGCTCCGGTGAATGGATGGAGCATGGCAGCCTTTGGCCCACGGGTGGAGGAAAAGATGTAGAAGACACATTGGGAAAAGTCCAGAGGAGAGCAACAAAGATGATCAAGAGACCAGAAGCAAAGCCCTGCGAGGAAAGACTGAAAGAACCGGGCGTATTTAACCTTGAGAAGAAACGATCGAGGGGAGATAGGATAGCACGTTTCAGATACTTGAAAGGCTGCCACACTGCGGAGGGCCAGACTCTCTTCTGGATCATCCCAGAGTGCAGGAGACAGAATAACAGGCTCAAGTTACAGGAGCCGGATTCCAGCTGAACATCAGGAAAAATGTCCTGACTCTTAGAGCAGTACAACAATGGGGCCCATGACCACTGGAGGCATCCAAGAAGTGGGTGGACAGCCCTCTCTCAGGGATGCTGTGGCTTGGAGTCCTGCACTGAGCAGGGGAGGACTTGGTGGCCTTCGAAGCCCCTTCCAATTTTACTGCGATTCTATGAAGTACTGCTTTCACTGCTGTGCTGAAGCCACACATACAAACCCACAACATGGTTCTCAGTGCTGTGGATGCACCTTGAGCTTCTCCTTTCTGCAACTGTATGTGCCTTCACCCTTTTGCAAGATGGCAAGGCTGGCAGGGAACGATGGGAGCTGCAGTCCAACAACTCTGGAAGGCACCAGCTTGAGGAAGGTTGAAGTATTCAGTATGTAGCTTCCATGGAATCGGGCTGGGTCAGGAAGGATAAGGACCTGCGAGTGCACCTGGGGAGAGCACCCAGGACAAAGCCCTGTGTGGAATGGCAGTGACCGGGTTCAGACAGCGCGATGACAGCATGATACCAAACCATGGGTTGTTGCTGACAAGTTATTGGGTGGTCTGAAGCCACTTGCTTTCGGAAGGGGAACAGTGGGTTGTTGTTCAGGCAATATTGTTGTTCAGACAATAAAATAACTCACATTTCAACAATCCATGGTTCAACAAGAACCCATATTCAACCCTTGAGTGTGAGTTACTATGTTGTCAGAACACAGCCAAACATGATAGCCGTGTTTTAAGGACCTCCTCAGGGCTGGATTTGAGTGGTGGGCTGGGTCAAAGGCTAAAGGGCAGGGACAAGGATAGTTTAAGTAAGTTCAAGCTCTTGCTTCCAGCAACTAACTCTTTGGACAGGCATTTCTATTTTTTTAGAACGGGAGAGGCTGGGACTGCAACAAAACCAGGAAACCACCAAGCAACTGGTGTTTGAGGGACACGGCCACTTGGGGAACTTCAGAAGGTCAGGTTTGGTCCCCAGGACTGCAGTGACCCACTCTCTCTCCAGGGGTAGGACCTCAGCCATGGGGTTCAGTGTGTAAGGGGCCTTTGACTCAAGATTAAGAACATCCAAACTGCAGGAACTGCTCTGCACTGAAACTGACTACCTCAGAAGGCAGCAATTTCTAGCCCATTGGGGATTTTAAAGCAGAGATTAGGATGGCCACTTATCAGGGCCATTGTAGCTGCAGATTTAAGTTTAGCAAGGATTTAAAGGGGCAGCGTACCGGGCTTAAAGCGTTTCCTCCAAGTGTACCCTCTTTCTACTCTGCCAGACTCTTTAAGGGCAGGAATATCGACCCTCTCTCAGGCCAAGGGTCAAATCTATTTCAGAGGACTTCTCAGTGGCCGCATTCCAGTGTTCGGTGGGCTCCAAGGTGAAAGCGGCAAGGCCGGCATCCTAGCACAGTTTAGCTCAAAGCTTTCACTGCCAGTAACTAAAGCCCTAGGAAAGGCGTGTCACCCTTTAGAATGGGGGCGGGGGGGGGCGGCTTGTGCAGAAGCTTGGAAATGAACAACTGCCATGAGGCTGGGGAAGGGAGCGTGGACTTTGGAGGAAGACTGGCTGTGTGGGCCTGCGGTCCAGGCCTTCTGTCCTAGGGCAGTGAGGGACCTCGGGCAACTGGAAGTGGGATGGGCCCAGGTGTGAAGACCTGAAGCCCTCTAGCCTCAGGAAAACACTGTGGGAGCCTGCGTGGTGCTTTCTTCCAGCTGGGTCCGATGCAGAAGGTAGGTAAGTCACCTGGATTCCATGACAGGACAGCCGTTGTGGGGATTAGTCCCACATCTCCTTGTGGAGCCCAGGTGGTTTCTCTCTGTTCTTGTGGTGCTTAGAAGTCCTGCAGCCTCCCGTGTTTGTGAGAGTGAGGAAAGTGGGCTGCTTTCCGTGTTGAGCCTATCCCGCCAGGCTCACTTCTCCGTGGCCAGGATGAGCTGATGTGAAGGGAGGATGAAGCTCTTACAAATGGGTGGAAGATGGAGTTGCAGCTGGAGTGGCTCTGATCCAGCAGGGGGCGCTTCATGTGTTCCTCACCCCTCTGTGACAAACGAAATTTGCAGCAGTTTTTCTACAGAGTAATGACAGGCAGGGTGTCTTTTCCCTCCCTGTCTGATCATCCTAGCAACATCTGATGGGCCGCCACAGCCCTAAAACCAGAAGCAAGGCAGTTGCATTGTGGGCAAGTAGCAAGCAAGTTTTAAAGAGCTACATTTCCCCTCAGCACAAGACTTGCAGGTAGCAATGTTTGGCTTTTATGCAGCCCAATCTGATTCTGCTAGTCTTTGGTCTATTGCTTGGACCCCTAAGGCTTAAATGGCCCTGCAGCCAGTGTCTAAGAATAGCCTGTTCTTAATGACTGTGAATTGCTATTGATTGCTTTTCATCCCACCCTTCCTCCAGACCAGTGTTTACTCCTACACAACCACTTTATTTTTTTTACAAAAACTCTGTGAGGTCGGTTAGGCTGAAAGGTTGGCCCAAAATCATCCATGGAGCATCATGGCTGCGGGGGAGGGGGTGTGATCTGAATCCAGGTCACCCAAGTCCTAGCCTGACACTTTCATCCAGGGGTTTAATGCCGGGCATCCAGGGACCAATTCTCCCCAACACCTCCTGGGGTCTACAGCCCTTCCCCCTGCGATAGCTGCCATTGCACTGCTGAGCTTGCTACCAAAATTTGGCACTGGCAGCAACCGCCTTGCAAGGATTTCTCTTAAACCAAGTTGCACAGGGTACAAACACATGCTTACTATTTTAAAGGAGGCTGCTCATGCTCTTTGTTTTAAAGAAAAAATGAGGTTTTGATACTGTGCCACCAAATTGCAGCAACAAATTCAGTATGATGGTGGGGGCAAGTTCAGGGGGCCACAACTGTTTCACCGCAGTAGTTCTCATCTACTCCAACAGGGATTTATTTTTTGTAGCGCGACGTACACAAGTGAGCAGGGAAAGGAATTTTAGAATTACCTCACTGTCTCAAGCCATCTGTTTATGCCTCAGCTGCCCAACCCAGACTCTGAGATCCTGCACCTTTAAGAGAGAATTTAACCAGGTGCAAACTTTGCCTGTCCAGGTGTTGTGATAGAAGAACCCACAGCTGGTGGGACATTTCTCTTTGATGGGGTGCGGTAAAGAACAAAAAGTGATCTCCCTGGGTTTGAAACTGCCAGCTCAGCACGGAGCACCCCACCTCCTGTGGCAGCTGGCCAGACACAGCTGGGAAGCTGGCAAGCAAACTGCCATTGACCACCAGCCTCCAGGAATCGGAGAGACAGGAGGACCATAAGGGTGGATGGGAGCGCATAGGCAAGCGCCTGGTGCTTTGGCCAGTGCCTGGAGCAATCGGCCCCTTCACACCCTCTCCTCCTCTGGTTCCCTGGTGCTTTGGGCTCACCTTCCTTCCTTTGTTCTGAGCTGCAAAAGCAACACGTAAGTGCCACTTGATGTTGCTGCTCTCAGTGCCACCCTCCTGCAAAGTTGTAGGCTTGGCAACAGATGGACCGCTTTGCACTGAAGTGCAACAGCCCTGATGCTGCTAGCCAGGGATGGGGGGTGGCTGAGTCTCCTCCTCCGGCCCACATCTTCTTGGATGTGCCAACAGCAGCTGGATGGTCTGGTGGTGCTTGTGTGCTCTGTGGTTTCAGGGCTGCTTCCACCGGTAGATGCCCACATGATGAGGGACCCTGTGGTCTGGAGGCTGGAGGCTTGCGTGCATCAAAAGGGTCAAGCAAGGCTGAGCGACCAGACCAGAAGGAAGAGAGACGTGTGGCTTCCTGACTCGCAAGGGAGTGCCAGAGGAGAGGAAGCGATTGCGCTTCCAGGCAGCTCAGGAGGGGTTGCGGTGCTTTGCTCGCCAGGTCTGCCGCCAGCATCTGGCGCCCTTGGCGAGCGACCAGGTCCCCAGCACCGCTTCTGTGGGCCCACTTCTGCTGCCTGTCTCGCCCCTTTCGTGGCATCTCCCTTTCATGCCTGCTTCACCCCCTGCATGTCTCGCAAGCCCCTGGTGCAGCATCTCTGGCACTGGTGGAGATGGACAGGGTTCCTCTACCCAGATGCCCAGGGCAGCTTACTGTGCTACCAGAGGAAGGGCCCCACTGGAAAATGCTTTTCAGAGCAGGGGCTGCCACAAAATGATACTCCTGTGGCATCTTTGCCCCTGCTCAGCCCCTTCTCGGCTCAGCTTCAGTCCTCCTGCCCACCTGCCGTCATTTGTGCAATTCTTGATCTTGAAAGCAGGATGGTGCAGGGCAGCCCCTCCAGGGGAGGACGCCTTCAGACAGAGGACAGGCCTCTGTAAAAGAGAGCACCTTGCCCACCCAACAGCCGCCTCGGTTGTTCCTGAAGCTCTGCCCAGCTGTTGTTGTGGTCCAGATGTGGCCCCTGGTGACAGAAAGAGCGCCTGGGGTGGCTTTGCTCCTCTCAGCCTTGGTGGAGGGAGGGAGGGAGGGAGGGCGGGCAAGCGTGGGGAGGATGGGCACTCTTCCAGTTGCAGCTCAGGGCCACTGCTTGAAGGCTGTCACATGCCTGATTGCAGCTGGTGGTTCCTTCTCGCTGTAGTGCGGGAATGAATGCACGGAAGAGGTGGGGAGGGTGCCTGGCTGTGCCAAGGACTGAACGGGGAGGGAAGGAGAATTAGCAGAGCAGCTGCCCTGCTTTCCATGGCTGATCATGGCGGTTTTGCTTCAGAGCGGATCAGTGTTACCACCCAGTTGCACCCGACAGCCTTTGCAAGGAGAGCTATGAAGTAGGGACGGGAGAGGAAGGCAAGCTGTGAGAGTGGGCGGGGGGGCGGGGGGGGGGGAGACAGAAGCCTGGCCCTGTGTTCTGCGGCCTTGCAGACTGCCAAGCAGGGCCAGCCCTACCATAAGGCGCAGGCAGATGGCAGACTCAGGCAGCAGCGGCCGGGAGGTGGCAAGGCACCGGAGGACAGAGCTGTGTGCGTCTGGTGCCCTGACCTGCACCCCCAAGCCAGCCTCCTGCCCTCAGGTGCTCTGAAGGACATCCTGCCATCAGAGCTGTTGGGAGATTTGTTGCCAGTCCATTCAGCTTCTGCACGCAGACAGGGGTGGGGGGGGGTGCCATCTTGTCCTTGGCCCAAGCAGCCTAAAACATTTGCCCCCAAAGAGGCCAGTGAACAGTAGGCAGCAGGTGTCTTTGGAGGCGAAAGGAGAATGCAGTGGGAAAGGGCACAGACTGGAGCACTGGATAGAGCGCCCTGCGTTCCAGCATGTTCTTGCAGGTCCCACTCACCCCCTGTGAGAAGAACTGGACTCCTCTGAAATGTTAGGCCCATTTAATCTCATGGGGCACCTGATCTTGGTGAGGGGCTCTATCTAAATGGAGGCAAACCTGGAAGGACAGGCACCCTGGCTTTGCCCCTGACCCTCATCAAGGCAACGTACAGGCAAGAGCCTCTTCCAGCCTGAGGGGCAACAGCAGCCTGCAGGCTCTCTCTCGCGTGCCTCTCCCACGGTTGGCACAACAAGAGGGAGCAATGGAAGGGCATGGCTGCCACTGGCTGCCTCCCAGCTGCAGTGCCGTGGTGGCCTTCTTTTGTAGGATATAGAATGGCAGAGTTGGAAGGGGCCAGAGGGACCAGCCCCCCGCAGGCCTCCCAGTTAAACCATCCCTCCCAGGTGGCTGTCCACTTGCATCTTGAATGCCTCTGGTGTGGGAGAGCCCACCGCCTCCCAGGTCCTGGGTTCTGTTGAAGCTCTCCCTGGTGTTCAGCCGGAAACTGGCTTCCTGTTGCTTGAGTGGGAGGGGCAAGAATCAGCCGGGCAGCGGGGCTGATTGGGGGCTTCCCTCAGGTGTGCATACGGAGGGGACAATCAGCTGCCCAGCGCTGCCCAGCTCTTTTTCCTGATTATGGGTCCAGCACCCTGGAGCAGGAAGTGAAGGAGCCCAAGCGGCTCCCTTATCCTCTCTGCTGTGCTTTGGGGCATGAGCCCTTTGTGCACAAGAGAGACCACCCGACACCCCCCATGAGCCAAATCTGACTTGTGATCACAGCTGTCAACGAGAGGAGCCCTGTTCCCCAATGTGGTGTCTCCTGGGATGCCACCTGGAGGGCTGCGAGGGAAGGCAATGGAAGGAGTGAAGTTAGTACCATGAGCAGATCATCCACCAGGCGCATCAAGGTTGAAAAACTGAACGGTGGTAACCATGCAGGGTTGCTTGTTGTGATGTGTGAACCCAGCCACAGTCTCACATTATTGTAAAATTTGCTGTATTTCCTGTTCAATTACAATTTTTATTTCTATATTAGCAGTGACATCCATCAGTCTGCACATACAGATTCTATGTGCATCAGTACCCCTTTTTGTCCTGTTTTTAGTGATGTATGTTCTCTTCTTCAGCAATGTATAAGTGGCAAGCTTTGAGGGGAAATGGGACCATTCCATCATCTCGCTGAGTCACCAGTTACTTTTGGCTCCCTTCTCCAACTCTTTCCAGTTGTCTTATAAGGACTTAGTAATTTCAGGGAACTTATGGGTCAAGAACATGTTCAAGGAATCCACGTGTTTATCTGAGGGGCTTAAAAGGGAAATAGATTGGGATAAATTAATCCCGACAGCAAGGGATAGCAATTTGACAGAAGAAACCAGTTAACAGTACAATCCTACACATATTATTTGGAAATAAGTTTGTGTTCCAGCCGATTTGCATCCAGCCACAGGGATCGCACCCTAAATTGATCTCAGTCGATATCAGGGAAGGCACCCTGAAAACTCTGCACAGGTGATATTTAACCCATTACATCTCTTACAAAACTGAGGAGTCTTCGGCAAGGTGCTGGACAGGGTGTGCAGATGGGATGCCCAGGCACCCATGGGTGCACAGGCTATGGCCCCAATCCTGGTGCAGTAGCACCACAATGGGTACTGGCTACCACCACCAAGAGCCAAACAAGTCCACTCTTCTCAGTACATATGGAGATGTCACAAGGAGATGGGTAGAGACCTGTTCTCCCCTGCAGAGGAAGGCAGGACGCGCTCCAACAAAGCAAAGCTCAGGGGACCGAGGTTCCATTTGGATGCCAGGAAGCACTTCCTGCCAGTTAGGACCCCGAGGGTGTGGAATGGGCTTCCACGAAAGGTCGTTGAGGCCCCATCGGTGAGGGTGTTCAAAGACAGGCTGGACATGCACATGGTGGGCATGTCGTGAGCGGAGCCGGATGGAGCCGGGGGTCAGACTAGATGGCCTGGGAGGCCCCTTCTGACTCGCTCTGTTTCTATGTTTCTATGTTGCATGTGCTTTTGGCCGCTTGGGAATGATTGGCCACCGATTCCGTGAGGTTCTCTCGTGATGGGCGCCTTTGCAGTCCCCTTGTGTGCTTAGGCAGCTAGCTTACAGATTTCGGGGAGCTTGTTCCATGCAACCTGGTTGTTAAAGTAGGGTCTGTGTGACCAGTAACATGGTACAGCCCTTTGGGAGCCTCTCCCCTTTCACCCCCAAAGCCCACAGTCTGCGTTTCGGTGGCAAAAGATTCATTAGGTATTTAGGAACAAGAAAAAGGCCGGTCAGATTCGGAGCACAAAGCAATATGCGATTTAAAGTAACGATGCAGAGGCGACTGACAAATAAAACAGAAATTGCTGTCTGCTTGGTGCAGTCCTGATCCAGGCTGCCAACCTGGATCTCTGAAGACTCAGATTTCCATGGTGAAATTCTCCCGGTGCTTGGGCAGGTTTCTCCGTTTGGGGAATCCTACAACTGGGCACCCGTACCAAAGAAAAGCCCTCATGCGATCTCCTTGGTGCCGGCATCAAGCTCCCGCACTTCCAGGAGAGAGGCTGTGAAGCATCAGTGCCGAGGGAGGAAGGCCCTTAGCTTCCTCTCCCAGTGGAGTGTTCTCCTTTGGTCCATCCCCCCCTGCGTCTTGGTGGTGAGTCCAGAAGAATCTCTCATGTTTGTTGGCTGCCTGTCCAGTAATGGCTCATCCCCAGCTCTGAGACACACTGTGTAAGATTTTTTATTGTTTAGATACCTCAGCAGCTTACTTTTCATTAGCATTGCTAAGTGGAGATGCTTGGCTTTGAGATGGCCTTAACCAGGGCATCCGAATTGCAATGCCAGCATCCAGATGGCCTGGATTTCAGCTTTAGCAGAGACTTGCAACAGATTGCAAAAGGGAGGTTTCTGTCTCCTGGACTTGAGTAAGATGGGATCAGAATGGTCTGGCTGAGTGGCTCACTCCAGGCGGACTGTAACCACTGATAAGGTCTCATATGGCATCCTGTTCTAGTGAAACCCTTTTTGAACATTGGCGTTTGCAGAAATCTCTAATGAAACCAGGAAAACAATAATCCCTGAACCAGCCTGGGCACTCTTATATTGTCCTTGGAGCAAATGAAAAACCACTCTTCAAGGAACCGATTATATTTATTCTAGTTGCTCTCTGATAGATGCAAGGTACAAAAAGTTATGGAGAACAACCCTATCAGAAAAGCTCACGCACCAAGTTTGTCTATTGGAAGGGCAAACCAAGCCAGGGATGAGGCTTCATTTTGCACACGAGCTGAAAAACCGGAACGAAGACAGGACTCCCTCGCCATCTGAGGAAGGCCCCTGGAAGGATTTCGGATTCTGCTGTGCATACCAGAGAAATGAATAGATTATACCGGTTTTCTGAGTCTCTTAGGTGATATATTGAAAAGATGACACCTCTAATCTGGAAAAAGAGACAACCCTAATTACTGCTGTTTGTTCATTATATTTTATTTTTAAAAGGAGCTAGTGGTTCGGTTTGCCTTCTCCTATCTTCTGTGTCTTTGAAGCCACAATCCTATGCATGTTTTGACCAAAAGAAGGGCTAAATGTGACATGTCCCAGCACAGCTGGTATTGCAGGCCATTTTTCTGTCAAAATGTGCATAGGATTTCACTCGTAGGTTGCAATCCTGAGAGCAGTGACTGTCTTCTTCATCTTTTAAAACTGAAGAGGGAGCCAAGAGGTGGGCTAACATTCCAGTAAAAGAAATAAAATAATGCCATAATTTTCAGTGGCATTAGTTCCGTGGAGTTAGTGGAGCTGTAAGCCATCCAGTGCTCAATAATAATCCAGTGCCCATCAATGTGTGAATTGCAATTTATTTTGGCTCAGAACAGCATCCTTTCCTGGGTTCTGAGTTAATGTGGAATGATGAGCGAAACGTCATTTTCATGGGGACTTGTAGTCTTGTACGTAAGAGGCGAGCCTCAGGGAGTACGAAATTGCCACTTTTCACATGTTTTACCCAGCTCAACATCAGCTGTTTTGTTTTAGCCAGGTTTTAGGTAGGGTGAAGTAAAATTATTTTTAAAATTATGTGGAGGGGGGAATCAGAGCAACTGCTATTTTGATTCCCCCAGAAAGCCCAGTTCTAAGGTGCTTCTTGGATTCGGGGAACGTCACAGTGGTGGATGTTATGAATGCGGGTGTCTCATTTGCACTCCTGGGGAGCCAGGTTGGGAAAGGTTGGTGCAAACCACGGGAAAGGGAGCTTTTTCAAGTGAGTGGCAAGGATCATAATTATTCTTTGCTTCTAGCCCTTGTACAAATAGCTAGTGTAGTCATGAAGGGATTAAGAGCCTGATCTACGAGGCAGACGTTGCCTGGTTCCGATTTCACTTCATCCACAGATGAACTTTAAAAAGCTGGTTGTGTGCAAACCAGTGTCTCTTGGCTCAGAACTGGAGAGTCTTCCAACCAACATGCAGGAGAAACTAGCATTGGCGTGTCTCCTCGTTTGCGGACACTCCCCTAATTGAAGGGTTGCCATAGGATCTTCCTGTATTGCACAGGGGTTTGCCAATAAAATTGCTGAGGTTCAAGGCAAAAGTGTCTCCCTGTGGATCTGAGTGTACATTCCCATGGTTGCTCTTCCGAGCGTCCCTGGCATAACCGAGGCCAACCTTGGTACGTGTGGTGCGGGGAGGGGTGTGATGCCAGCAAGGGGCTGCGGGCAGGTACTCATGCTCCTCCCCAATGAGCATTCCAGTGATGACACCATCACTTCGAAAACCATAGAGGCACACCTTAAAAATACAGTGTGTGATACGCAATTGCACTAGAACTCTTTCAGATTGTACATTTGGAGCACATTGAGGGGGTGGGACACCCTCTCTGTCCCTGGAGAAAGGCTGTTATGTGTGTAGATATCAATATTAATGCCATAGCCATAAGCTTCCAGGCTGGAACGGGCTTCCAGGCCATGGGCCCTGCTGGGTAGGCTTGAGCTCAGGAAGAGAGACCCAGGATCCCGGACTAGCCAGTGTGACAGGAGGAATGCTGGAACTGTTGCATAGGAAAAGCCAGACGTTTCCCCGAAAGAGATTAGGCAAGGCAACCCTGCAAGGGGTGTGATCCAGTATCCTAGGACACCTCGGAACGACCTCATCCATAGCACCTATCAAACACAAAGAACTCGCCTCTTGCCCAGAGAAACAAGGTTATCAATAAGCCATCAAGCACCCTTCCATCAATTAGCAGAAGCTTGGGAAACTCATCTTTCCAAAGACACATCTTTCACATAGAGAGAAATAGTATAAGGATTGGGGGTTTAGGATCGAGACACACACTTGCTCTGCACACACGCTCTGGGCGCACACACCCTACACACACGCTCTGAACTCAAGCTGTGCTGCTGCAGGACAGGTGATAGCCCCCCGCCCCCCCGCCCCGATTAGTCCCGTCTCTTTCCCTCTTTAGGAATACAGAATAAGATTGGGATGCAGCAGGAATGCTCGCTGTCTGGACATGGGGTTAAAAGCTTGTGCCTGCTCCATATTTTTCCGAGAATTAAACGTCCTTTCCTTTCTCGGTGTGCCGTGTGTCTGAGTGACTGCAGAACCAGGGCTTGCTCTCTCTGGCAGCACACATCAAGCCCCAGCAAAAGACCCCAAGCCTTTCGCGGCCTCCTTCGGCGGTGCACGGCTCCCCGAGATGCCCTGGCGTGACGAGGCTTTTTGCCTCGCCGGGGTTGCTTCAAGTGCAGCTTCTCTTCCCCTTCTCCTGCTGTCTCCATATGCCCTGTTTTGTTTCGCTTGCCTGCCTGCCTGCCTGGCTGCCTGCTTCCTTCCCTCCCCTTCGCATCCCTGTTCTCTGCTCTTAGGCCTCTTGCACTTCTCTTGCCTGACAGCTGAAGCGTTAACTCTCTGACCTGCTGCTGACACCCCCTGGCACACGACCTGCTTTTAGCCCACTCAAAGAGCCCTGACAGTGGCAGGAGGTGATTAAAGGGGATGCTTTCTTTAATCGGGTGGCTCATTGCTTCCTATCCCTCAGTAAGAGGCTGCTTGGCTGCTTCTGAGGGGGGTGGGGGATTGATTTTATGTTAATCACCAGCCCGGTGACTGGGGCGGTGTGACTGTGAAATCAAAAGGCACTTATCTGCTTTCCAGAAGGACACTGCAGGGAATATGGCTGCTGTTTTGTTTCTCTCCCAGCATCCTCTGCTCCCCAGGGACAGCCCTTGCTCTTTTTCTGAAATGTGTATGTCTCTCTGTTTATGCTTTGGGAGGGATCTCTAGGGGAACAGGCAGAAGACAGGAAAGATGCTGTGCTCTAATTCTCATGAATCTATCTGGTCTCTCCACCTGAAATGTCCCTGCTGATTCCTGCCCTACCTCTGGTCTTAGGCTCCAGTGTTACTCTTGCCGAGGGGGTGACGTTTCCAGAGTAGGAGCCTGCGCCCCTCAACCTACGGCTGAATCAGTCTTGTGGTGGGTGGGGTGCAGAAGCAACCCGTGGGCAGGATCCGAGTCACAGCGGCTTTGCCTTGGCTCTGCAGAATGTCAGGCTGTGCTGCAGGTCTCCTTGTACACACCTTCCCTGTAGAACTGGCCCTCCCCGGGTGGCAAGAAGGTGTTGGACACATTTCACATACTATCAGGAGCTGCTGTGGCTTGATCTGCAGCCAGGAGCGATCAGCAAGAAACGGTGTGGGCTCCACCCTCAACTTTAACACAGCATAAAGCAGGGGCCTTGCTTTTGGGTTGCTTCTAAAAGCATTTAGCAAAGGCTGCGATCCTGAACAGGTTTAGACAAGAAAAGGTCCTGCAGTTCCTACCCAGCCCAGCTACGTAGCATGACTGTCCGGAGGGAAGCTGGGAGGTGCTGGATGTTCTTCCACCTATCCATGCGTAGGAGCATGCCCTCCATCAGCTCCCTTCAGATGTTTGCAGCGCACTGACCCGGAAGGTTTCTTCTAACATTCAACATACAGCATTTACTCTCTATCACTCACACACACACGTGTGAGCATGCACTCAGGTTGCCTCCTCTACCACAACCACACATACAACGAACCATCTGAGAAATTACCAGAGCAATTCACTGGAGATACCAAATCACCATTTCGGCTGGAAAACCCAACCTAGCATATATCAGTTAACCACAAAGTCTTGCTATCTCTTGCGTAGACAGTTGTCTAAGCGGGTTGGGAAAAGGTGCACAAAGCCATGCCAACCTGACTGCTAAAAGAAAAGGTAAAAGGATCCAAGGCTCCTGCTGCAGAAGTCTTGCTTTTAGGGCATTCTCTGCAAAGCAATGTCCTACAACGAAGGTAGAAACCTTCAAGCGCTGCATTCCAGGACGTTTTTGGGGGGATGCTCTAGGAACAAGTAGGAATACGGGGGGAGTCCTTTTGCTGCAGGTCTCAGGGGCCATCAGAGCTGCTTGTGAGCTGCTCTTTTAACACTCCTCTTCCACACAGTTGTGCACCCACAGCTGGGCATCTGCTCAGGGCTGCAATGAACCAACAGATTACACACTGCAGTCTGGGGCCTGCCCAACCAGCCTCTTTGCTGGATTCTCTGGCACTGGAAGAACCGGTCAGTAAGAGAAGCTCCTCTTCTGGTTAAGTTTGGCTTGTGCAATGGAATCTTCTTGAGTATTGTCTTGCTCCTTTATCCCTTGTGGTTCCGTTGGCCTTCCAAGCTTTAGAGATGTACAAGGATTTTGCTTTGCAAATCATATGAACCTGTTCCACTTTCAATCATGAATGCACATACCATAAGGAGCACTTTTTTTTCCAAAATCTCATCCCTTCCCAAGAAATCACATTCAGAAAAAGTATATTTGAGAAGATACACATTTTGAAATGTGCATTTAAAATAGTCGTTTTCATGCATCAGTCAATGGAGTGAATGCGCACTAAAAATATTCACATAGAAATTGGCATTTTTCTTGTTCAAACTGGGCATATTTGCCATTTTGTTGATCTGAAAAACCGGTTTAAACAAAACTGGAAGTGTGCCAAGTGAGCTTCAAAGAGGTTTGTGGAGATTTTAGGCAAACTTGAAAAACTCTGGTCCTTCTGGTTTGCCTTTCAGCTCTTACTACTAACTTGTTCTGTGGCTCCTGGTTTTGCTTTCTGGACTTATTTGGGACTGCTGTCCATAGCCCAGCCCTGATACATGGAGCTATTACTCCACATTGGAATGAGTGAACACGATGGCATGTTGAAGCTACCCCACGAGCATGTGGAAGTGTGACGGCTCAATGCCCCTTGGGAGAATGTTGCAATCGCTTTGCAACAGGTCAGCCTGTGCCTGGGATATGGACGTAAGCGCAAGGATTTTTCCTAGGTGTGAAAATAATTTCAGTGGCTGGTTGTGTGTGTCTAAGCTGGGCAGCCATGTGTCCTGATTTATCAAGGGCAACACCTGAAGGGCAGTCCACTCCAACCCCAGTCTAAAGATAAAGAACCAGGAAAAGGAAGGGCCCATGAGGTCCTGAAGCACTCGGACAGCAGGCATACCGGTCGATGGACCAGTCTTTCCCACCATATTTGGTATTTGGTAAATGGCAGCATTTACAAAATACCAATAGATGGCAAAAGAAGAAGGGGACAGCAGAGGATGAGGTGGCTAGATGGAGTCACTGAGGTGGTTGGTGTGAGCTTGAGTGGACTCTGGGGGATGGTGGAGGACAGGAAGGCCCGGAGGAATGTTGTCTGTGGGGTCGTGATGAGTCGGACATGACTTCGCAACTAACAACAACAACAAATGGCAGCAATTATTTCAATATGTACAAATGTCCCTGGAAATTACCATCTACAAACGTTATGCAAATTCTCTTGCCCTCTTTTGGAAATGCATTTCTGGCTTTTTAATGAGCAAGCAACTATTCCATGTGGGTGGTGCTCATCTATGTCTAAGATGCTCAGAGAACGCTGTTCCACAACCAAGAGAATGTTGCCATGTAATATCTCCAAAGCAGGCCTTCCAAGTAGTGGCATCCACACTCTGGAGCACACTTTACCATAAGGTGAAGGGGCAGAAACTGTGGAGTGCATTAAACACTTCCTGAAAATGTTTTTGCAAGTTTCCCCATCATTGTTTATCATGACTCTGCTGCCCTTTTTGTTTCTTGTTTCTTTCTTGTTTCTTCTTCTCTTACCTTTGTTGTTCTAAGTTGAAATTGCGCCATGTTGTATTGGATTGCATATTTATTTGCAATAGTGCTTTCAATAATATGCTTATACATTTCTTTATTTAATTTCTGTACCACCCAAAGCTCCCTGGGGAGTTTACTCAGGGTGAGACCTAAAGCCTCTGAACTCAGGACCTGTTGCAAGCAAGGCATGTGTTCTTCCAGTGAGCTGTACCCCCCCTGGGGGGGGAGGTGCTAAGGCAACTTGAGTGAAAACATAGAAAGAAGAACCTAAGGCGGCCTTCTCTGTCCAGGTACATCCAGCTCCCATCAGGCCCAGCCGATGGTGGGGAGTGTTGGAAGCTGCAGTCAAAAACACCTGGAAAGCGCCAGGCAGAAGAGGATGGTTCAAGTCCAACTGTAGCTCCCCAGGTGCTTGGCACTTCTGTTTCCAGCACTGGTCATGTTGGCAGCAGTTCCTAGGAGCTGAAGTCCAAAACAGACGTCCAAAAGACCAACTTCCGCCCACCCCTAGTCTAAGGGTCCCACTGTGTGGGGGAGGGGGGTGCACTCTATGTGTACCTGTCTATGCACACACATTCTGTCTCTCACGTGCCCACACCGACACAGAGTCACCGCACAATCATGTAGTTCGGGGGTATGCTACAGATGGCCCTTGGGCTGCCTATGGAGCCCCCCAGCCAAATTTTTGGTCGTCACCACCCCTGCTGCCGACTTTACTGTGGAGGCTGCAATTTTCTTTAAACCCAGGTGTGCAGAAAGCACATACCTTGTCAGGACCAGAAAAGCTTCTCCACTGTCAGAGCAAGACAACAGTGGGACCAGCTGCCTAGAGAGGTACTGGGCTCTCCCACACTGGAGACATTCAGAACGAGGCTGGACAGCCGTCTGAGTGGGATGGTGTAATGTGGTGTCCTGCAACAGCGGGGGGCTGGACTTGATGGCCTTCAGGGCCCCTTCCAACTCTCCTATTCCATGATGCTATGAGAATTCCCAGGAATTTCCTGGGGGCGCAATTTTGCTTCCCCACAAGGTGTGTCCTTGTGCTCTTTTCTGCTTCATGGCTGGTGGACTGCTAAATTTGGTGGCGAAACTGACAGCTCAGTGTGGGTAGCAGGGAGGAGGGCGGCCCCCAGGGGACGCCGAAGGGCTGGCGCTGGTATCAGCCCTCGGAACTGCCAAACTTGCCCGCTTCTGCCATCACCCTTAAAAGGAGAGAACCTCTCCTGGCAAAAACTGCCGATTATTTTGGCTTGCAAGGACCGACTCAGCCCTGCTCCTTGAAGGGAGGATTCTGTGGACACTCAAGTGCCCTCGCTGTGCTGCAGCACAGACCAGGCGGCTTCAGCCTACGCTCAGCTCTTCGAACTCATCGTGACGTCCAACCTTCTTTGTTTAAGAAGGCACACAGGCCTGGTTTATGCAGGTTTCCCTCCACGCACCCCCTACCCTGCGCATCCACCCCATGGTATGCTCTCTCGTCACGTTCTCTCACCTTGGCGCTCTCTCTCCGTCTGCCCTCCTTTGAACTTTTCTTTCTGCCTCCTTTAAACGCGCAGTGCCGAAGCTGTGCACAGAATCCCAGGCGCGCCCTGGGCAATGCAGAGAGAAAAAGGCACTCGAAAGGCAGCCTCCAGCCTCGAGCAGCTTGCTCAACACATCCCCAATTAGAATGCCTCGTGCTCCCTTTGCAGTGGCGGCATCACACTGCGAACTCATCTTTCCCTTGCCTCCCACCATTACCTCGAAATCGCTCTTCTCCTGACCGCCTTCTAATTAATACTCCCCATCTCCAGATCTGCCTGGCATTGATATATCCCTTCCTGGGCACGCTTGCCTCTTGCATGGCGATGCTTTCAAGTTTCAGCCAAGCCACGGAGAGGCGGCATGCGAACGACTCGGCACACACCTACACGAGCCTGGTGTGCATTACGCGTCTGCACACTCGAGCGGCAGGTGGCTGTAGGCTTGAATTAGATTAGATGCTGCTTTCCAGCAGCCACCTCAGTCTTCCTTTGTTGTCATTAACAGCATGGATGCAAGTGCTGGCACTGCAGCCGCATCTTGCCCTCCTACAACACACCAGGCTGCTGAGATGAGTCAGACTGCGGGGCTGGAGAGGCCTCTGGAAAAGCAACCCGGAGCGCCAGCGTGGCAAGGGGGTTAATGCAGTGAGCTGGAAAGCCCACAGCTGAAATCCCACCCAGCTGGACCCACTAGAGTGCTGTAGGCAAGCCATTTTCCCTTTCGCATGCCTCTCTCTCTCTCTGCAGGCTGCAGTTATACCAACCTCCCTCGCGGGACTGCTGCATGGCCCAGACTGTGTCTCAAATGTTCTCTTTTTGGGAGAGGACAATTTTACGGCATCCCCATGCCCTGCCATATAACCAGAGATGTCTCCAGGTTTGTTAGGACCCGTGGGTAGGACACCCTCACCTCTCCCTCTCCAGGTATTTTGGATTCCTATCGTCAACAGCTCTTACTGTTCCCCGTCCTCCATTGCTCTTGCTTGCTTGCTTGCTGGGCAGGCAGAGAGTCAGGGATAAGCAGGCCAGGGCATCTGCCCCTCCTCCGCACCATCGCCTGGGCCAGAGGGGAAGGTAAGACAACAAGCAGCTTGGAAGGAGGAGGCGCTCTGGGCACTGTTATGCATGGGCCCCTGCTGAGTGTTGGCCCTCAGCAAGTGCCCAGCCAGGCCTGCCCATGCCTGGATCCTGCTTCTGGCACGCCCCACTTAGGAGAGCAACACGCCTGGAGCCTCCACGAGCAGTCTAGGTGCAGGTTACTTAGAGCAATGCCTTTGCCTTGAAATCTCATTCCTCTGTCTGGCCAGTAGCATCTACTCCTTTGGTGCTAGGTAACAAAGCTATCAGCCAGATGGAACTGCAGCCTCTGCAGCTCACGGCATTAGCCCCTGTGGCTCTCCCAATAGTGTTCCACAGACTTCTTCAGCCCTGCAGTCTGATTCATCTCAGCTGGCTGGGGAGAATGGGAGTTGTAGGCACCGGGAGGGGGAAGCCTGGCTTAAGTGTTGGACTAGGACTAGGGAGATCCAGGTGTACGTGAAATTCAGTAAGGGGTACTAGGCCAGTCACCAGCCTACCTCACAAAGCTGTTGTGCAAATAGAATGCAGCAGTTGCAGGGGACCATGCGCAGTGCCTGGGCTTCTTGGAGCAAAAGCGAGTTATAAATGCATCAACTTGGAAAGCGCACCAAGTTGCCACGTCCGTCGCCTCCAGAGAGGAATGACTAGATAGGCTATGGGTGAAACCAGCCATTATTTGGAAGGCTAAGCCATGTGCCTGCTTGATTTTGGGATAATTGTCTATGCCACGAATATCCCTCCAAGGCTGTATGTTTTGCTGCTGTGAGTCCTGCTGGAAAGAGAATGTGGGATACTTTTAAAAAAATAAGACAGAAAGGAGTGAATGATTTGGAGGAAAGCATTACCTCCAAAGCTCTACCCATGCTTAGTCCGAGACTGTCATCACGGGGACCCTTTGGTAAAGACTCCAGTTAGCCCAAGAATGACCTCGACATCCCAACTGCTCACAGCCTCATGTGTACCATGGAAACAGAGAATTATGCCCATGGGCAAGGACAGGGTTGCACATTGATTTCCGCATACAGGTGCCTGGGAGGCTGCAATGGATGCTTGCTCACGGCACCATCCTTTACAAAGGCCTCATTATGCCTCAAGGGCTCATCCACCTGGACTGATATATGCAGTGCAGCCCGGCCTGTCTCTCCAGGGCCAGAATTTATGGGCCTTCCAGGCTGATGGCTCATGCAAGGTGTTCTCAGCTTCCCATCCTGCACAGAGGTAAGACACAACATGTTCAGGGCTGAGCAGTCTCAGGCTCTGGCGTGTGCTCGCATGCACTCTTGCGCGCACGCATGTGCTCTGTCTCACTTGCGCGCGCGCTCTCTCTGTGATGATGTACAGAATGAACACAGATACTAGTTTTGCATGTGTTGGTTTGTCTTGAAAGTCGCGGTATTTACTTACTGCTTAGATGATTTTGAGACCACCGTCTAATCCTGTCAGATTCCCAAAGCAGGGGAATCAAACAAAGAGAGATTTACAATGTGAAATCAAATCACAAGTAGCGATAAAACATCAACATAAGATGGCAACAGCATAATCCATGAGACACTTGTTAGAGAAGGTCAGTCTAAAAAGAAAGGCCTTGAGAGGCTTTCAAGGGAATAAGGGTCTTGGATCTGCTGTATGTTGTTGGAGATGTGATTCAAAAGTTTAGGGGCCAACACCAAAAAGACCTTTTTGGTGGCAGTCACCAGTTTAACAGAGCAGGTTGCGAGCACAATCCATCTAGTAGCTCTCATCATTTTCTTAGCAAAACAAACTCAGGTCCCCACCAATATACGAAACAGATCTCAACCCCCCCCCCTTCTGTTCCTCTGCTGTCTTTGAGCCTTGGTGGGCAACCTATAGCCCGAGGGCCAGGTATCCCTCTATATTGAATTTAGCCTGCAGCCTAAGACTTCTGCAGAATCATTTTAAACGTCTGGCATGTTCCTTTCCTGGCACACTGTTGGATGGTGTCATGCCCCCCACCCCCTTCAGGTGCACTCAGAAAAGAAACTTGAGCCCTGAGAAACAGGAAACAGCAAGGAACTACCCATGTCAAGAAGCCTGGGGGATCTTAGAAACCCTCCCCCTCCAGAGATCCTGCTAGTCCATGCACAAGGGAGCAAGGGATGGAAGGAAGCTTTGCCTCTGAGGAAGAGGCTGGGCAGCCACCTAGTCCTCAAGAGCATTGTCACTACACAATACAGGGCTCCTTTAAGAAGAAAGGCTTGATTGAAAAGGAGGACACCTGGATGAAGCCTGAAACACAATGCAGCTGAGCCCTGGGTGGGGCTCAGGAAGTTCTGGCCAGGAAAGGCTCATTTGAGCCTAACCGGTACTAGGACAGCCTTATTTTTCAGCTCAAGTGCTGTAGTTTCTGGAGTTTGCTTACTGGAGGCATCTCTGTGCTGCTGAATCCCCGCTTGACTCCACTTCCAGCCTAGGTACAGTGCCAGACTGCTTAGATGACATTTGATATTTGCTTGTATCTTGATCATTCCTGTCCTGGTCTGATGTCTTTATGCTTGACACATTGCTGCTGTGTTCTCCTACTGTTTGGATTGTCCCATAGTTGATTGTGGCCCTGGTTCTAATTCAGGCCAAGCAGGACAGGTGGGAAGGAAGGAGGGAGGGCATAAAGAGAAGAGTCGGCCTCCGTTGCCCTGAAATTGCTGGTCCAGGGGATGTATGGACTCAGAACTGTTCTATCTGCGTCTTGCCAAATATCAGCCACTTCTGTTCTGTTCTTTGCTTACTGAAAAAACTGGCTTTTTGAGCAGAACTTTATCTTGCTTGTACAAACTCATTAGTGGCTTTGCCTGTGAGCTTCAGGTGACCACAGAATGGGACACTTAATATACTAATAACACTCAACCTTCCTAGGAATGCAAAAGAAGTTCTGAAGTTGTAACTGGAGTTGGTGACAGATTAGATGAGGACAAGCAATCTGAAATGTAGTCCAAGCAAAATGAAAAAATGTTTTATTTACTTGCCTTTTTTTTAGAAGTATTTCTTGTGCAAGTGCGACCTCTCCTTTCATTCAAAAAGTCTCCTGGAATGGTTTACAAAAAAGACATGTTGCTGCTAAGTCATCTCCAACTTATGGTGATCCCTCCTAAAGGCCCTATTAATGATGGCCCTGCTCAACTCTTGCAAATTCAAGGCAGTAGCTTCCTTGATGGTGTCAATCCAGCTTATCTTTGGCCTTCCCTTTCTTCTTCCGACTTCATGTTCCCTTGCATGATTGTCTTCTCCAGGGAGTTTAGCAAAGGCATGGCATGCAAAGAAAAAGGAATAGGGAGGGAAGTGTGTGGGGAAGCCAGTCTTTCAACAAGGCTGATGGAACAGGCCCCACATGCCTTCGCAGCATCAAATATGCTAGTTGGGAAAGTACTTCAGCTGGGCATAACTGTTGTCAGGCCTTGGTCTAACTTTGAGATGGACTACAGCTAGGCTTTGGTGCAGACAGATGAGGTCAGTAGCTGTGGTCAGAAATTGGCCAGAAGCAGGTACCAGCTTATGTAGGCATGATGAGCCACTGGGTGTCTGCTGATATTAATATTCAGAGGGGCAACGATGGGCCAGCTTGGCCATGCAGTGCACCCAGCGTTGTCCTGAATGGCTTGGGACAGTAGTGAAGCTGAGGAGGGAGGGCTTATCAGATGGTTTTTCTTGAATGTTGTGGCTTCTCTTTGTTTTAAGCACATCATGTCACTTTGAGATACTCGCTAGGAATAGTGGAAAAGCCCAGCCTGGCTGTGTGGAAGCTGTCCTCATGTGATGTGGAGCGATGTGGCTTTTGGTGTCCTGCTCTGATGATGTGAGGTTGCACAGGGGCTCACAAAGCCAGGTGAGGGTGGAAAAGCACCTGGACTGTTAAGCAGAGGACCCATGAAGCTTGGAGGACATGAACCCACGGTGAATCCCTCTCAGTCCAGTCAGGAGAAAGCTGCCCCCACCCCTGCCCCATGACATGAAAAGAAAATCAACACAATCTATTCTTTCTTCCCAGGTGTTTCCTACTGTGGGATTGCTTGGTTTGCTAATTAGTTTTCCGGTGGGAGTCCCTCACTTCCAAATGTTTTCCCCAGGACACTCTTCTGGAAACGGGGGTCTTGCAATCTGGGTGAGAGTCTGCCTTCCAGGCATGTGAGTTCATTCGATGTTGGGCTGTTGCATGGCTGAATGTGCTTTCCTCCTAGAGAGAGAATTGTTAATAACCCCCTTTCAGTTCTTCCTGGGGTTTTATGGATTCCCTTACGGTTATGTTCAAGAAGAAGAAATGGTCAGACACATGTGGTCCTTGAAAAGCGCTCTTTGCACTGCAACTCCTTCAGAGGGAAAAGGTGAATAATATGAAAATGCACCAGCTTTTGGCACCGGCTTGATGAAGGCTGTGTGGTTGCAAAGGGCTGTATGGTACATGAAACGTGTGTATGTAGGCACACGTTGTTTCCTCACTTGCACTGGCATAATTCTATGACTTCTGCAATGCAGAGTATGATTTAAGGAATTTTGCAGAACTTTCTCTGCCCCATGTTGAAAACACACGAGTGAGGTTTCGGGGTCGTGTGTTCCAGCCATACTCGTGTGCCAATCGCAACCTGGAGCCAACACAGCTTGGGGTAGTGGGCATGTTTTTAAGAATACAGGATGGAAGCAATCAAAGGCTGTGGCCCATGCCATAGACTTTTAAAACAAACAAAATCATACATCATGTGTATTTCTTAATTAGTACTTATTCAAAAATATATCCTTCAATGTAATCTTAAATGCGTTTTTATATTGGATGCTCAATGCGGCTCACAACAGGTTACATTTACAGTATTGACAACACGACTTTAGATGGTGACCAGGGGGAGGGGAGGGGAGGGGAGGGGAGCTCCCGAAGGTCTTTTTTCACCCACCCCCAGCCCCCTATACGAAGGTTTTCCAACCCTGTTTTAGAGAGTGGCTGTCATATTTCCACATAAGTAACACAAATAGCAGGAGTGACTTGACTAGGATTGTCAGCTTAATATTTCGACTGGTCCTGTTGCAGACGTTCAGCAGATGTGTGTGTGTGTGTGTGTGTGTGTGTGTGTCTGTCTCTGCCCTACCCCTCTGGTACCTGCTATGGGCCATTCTCCTAAAGGCACAACTGCAGACAGTTGGCAAGCTTACCCATGACCAAACTAAATATTATGAATGCATTAAAAATATTTCTATCCCCCTTTCTGCCAGACCACAGGCCTTTAGTATGCTTTTTAGTGATAGATGTTCTCTCTCACACTCACACACTTACATGCAAAATCTATATTTAAATTTATATCCCACCTTTTTTCTTGCAAAGAACTTAAGGTGGCTTATATAATTCTCCTCTTAACTTTACCCTCACAACAAACCTGTGAAGTTGGTGCCATACCAACATCGGTGTGCAACAGATGCCCACGAGGGCAGAACAAGTGCCGCCTTCATGGCCCTCCTGGGCAAAAGGCGCATTTCCTTTGCTCTCGCCCAACTATCTCCTTGCTTCAGCCTCCCTGAAAACAAGCTGCCAGTTTATTTGCCAGGAGGAGCTATGACAAAATGGTGTGCGGAGGACCATTATGGATGGTTTCGCACGTCCATCTTATTCTCCCTTTCCCTGGTTCCCCTCCCCACCCACCCCAGAGTCATGCTCCACGGTCGCTGTGCATGTGCATTCCTCACAGGGCTGTAGGGCCTTTTCTGTAGCTTTCGGGGTGGGGGGCGAAGGGTGCTTCGGTGGACCTTTGGGTTCCTCTGAGCACAGCAGTGCAGCTTCGGCTGCTCGCGAGGCATCGGAGTGGGGAGAGAGCAGAGCGGCTGTGGCACCGCGCAGGGAGCACCTGTGTCTCTGGCCAATTTACCAGCCCCGCACACCTATTGTAATAGGAGCTGTAATGGGCCTGCTTGTGTCTTTGGGAAGGCTGCCAAGGGCACACTTCTGCTTAAACAAAAGGCAGGCATAACCCGGTGACAGTTCAACCTGTGTTGATAACGCTGCTTTTGTTTCCAGAATGTGTAAAAACAACAACACAAAAGTAACAGAAGGTACTCTTGGCTGCAGCTCTCCCCCCCCCCGCCCCCATTGACTCTGTTTAAGAGCTTCATTGTGAATTTTGCTCCCACCACCCTCACTGAAATGGTGCAGCTGAGGCTGCTCTCAATGGTTACTGGTCCAGATGGCGACCTCCAGTATCAGAGGATGTGTTCCCAGCTATGCCACTTGCTGGGGAGCATGGGCAGGCGGGCGCCATTGCATCCACATCCTGCTTCTGGGATCGTGTGGGCAGCTGGTTGGCCACTGCGAAGCGAGTGCTGCACTAGATGGACCCTTGGTTGGACTGGGCATGGTTCTTCTAGAAGAAGAATCCCATGGCAGCCAGTGCATCTCCAAAATGACCCTCAAAACAACGGTGATCTTTAGAGATCTGTTTCTACTGACCTCGTCCTTGTGTCTGACCTACAGAAATTGCATAGGGGGTGCTCTGCTTCCTCTTGACCTTGCTGGGGAGATCAGCATCCTTCAGCAATGTTGTCTTCCTTCCAGTGAGTGGATGGCTGCTCAAAGCAAAGTTTTGAAGACAACTTGTACTCTCAATTTCCTGCCCATGCGCTCTGTTGCTGAGGTCATAAAACAGGTGTGGGGAACCTCGGGTCTGCGATCCCTCCTGGGAGCCAGCTCTGGCCCCAAGTGCTCCAGAAGCCATGCCCTTTCCCGACTACCTGCTGTTTGGTGGGTTCCTGGCTTTTGTGTCCTTTTCCCCTTCCTAAACATCTGAAATGGCTCTCCTAGGCCTTAGCTACTGGCAGTAAGAGCTTTAAGTGAAAACATGCTGGCATCCTGCCCCTCTTCTCCTTTACCCACTCCCCTTGCTTTCTACGCCAAGCACCATGTGCCTTCAGGCTGAAAGAAGTTCCCCATCTGGCCATAGATTCAAACAGCTTTAGAGTTGGCAGGGATCTGGAAGGCCATCTAGTCCATCCTTTTCCAACCCGGTGTCCGGATTTAAGCATCCCTGGTGGTCAAAACAGAAGCGGCCCTGGTAGGAATTGCACGGCCCATTGCAGGCCCTGCTGGAGCCCTCAGCCTCCTGAGGAGCACGGCTGGAAACTGGGGAGCTGCCGTGCTGAAGAGCAAGGAGCACCACAGGTCTTCCTGCTGCCTGAGCACCACAGGTCTTCCTGCGGCATCTTGCCCGATCTGGTCCCCACGTCATGCCACCTTGTTGCCCTGCCACCTTGTTTCACTTGCTGCAGCTTCTGCCACTCCTGATTTACCTGCCTCAGGTGAATCTCATCCTGTCTGGACTGCAGCTGCCCCCCCCCCCCACCGCTTTGTTTGTCTTCCCTTTCCTGGACTTTGGCCTTGATCATGGCCATGCCCTGGTCAGTCTCTGCCATGCAGTCCCAGCCCGGCATTGGTCCATTTCTTGGCTGTGGCCCTGCTTCTGTCTATCCCTAGATCGTATCTTGCTGTGCTAATTTTCTGCTTGGGAGGAGTTTGTTTTCATAGAAGGGGTCTATGTGACAGTCCCTTCCATTTATCAAGCAGTGCTGCTGTGAAATTTATGCAAAACACACTTGCCATATTGGGGTGCACGCTAACGAATACAGCACAGTTCCCATTGCATTGAAAAGGTGATCTTGTGTCACACACAAATGCAATTGGGGAAGAAGTAGGAAAAGGTGATACATGCAGGGAAATGGCCTTTTAAATTTCATTTGATTAAAAAAATCCATTATGCACACATTCACTGGTGTTGCATTTTAAAAGAAAGCTATTCACTGCTCCTTCCTGAAAGTCAAAGTGACCCAGCTACTTCTGAGTAGATGTGCATTTTCAGTTAGTTGTTCTTTACATTCACTGAAGCCATTCCCCCTTTACACACAAACACACACACACACACACTCTCTCTCTTAGAACAGTACAGCAAGTTCAGTATACACTAACACACACACACTCTCTCTCACTCACTCTACAGGGGGAAAATCAACATATTAAAAAATGACATCAGCACTCTGAGGAAATCCAGGCTATAATGGCAAAAATAGCACAAAGAAATGGTTTTGGCATGAGCATCATGTGATGTACCAGTGAGTCAGGAATTGCAATGCTGGTGAAAATCCCTAGAGTAAGTTCTCACTCCATAGGGTAGCACCCAAATATGTATCCCCCTCTACCTGCAGTTTGAAGCCATTCTAGTCCCTTACAATTCTGGCACCTCTTTAATTGACCATCATTCTACTGGGTAGGAAGACCAGGCCAGCGATGAAATACCTTTGCAGACACTTCTCCAATCGCTCCTGTTAATAGCAAACTTTGGTGATGAGTGCTGATAAAACCATCACTCATCCCAGAGTGTAGGACACGGAACAATGATCTTAAGCTACAGCACACCAGGTGCAGGCTGGACGCAAGGAAGAACTTCCTCACTTGCGGAGTGGAACCAGTTGCCAAGAGAGGTTGTGTGCTCTTCCACACAAGAGGCATTCAAGAAGAGGCCAGACCATTATCTGAGTGGGATGGTGTAACTGACATCCTGCACCAGCAGGGGGTTGGACCTGGTGGCCTCCTTGCCCACTTCTGACGTCCTGTGGCAATTGTAGCTAGTACAGAGCCATGAAGAAACAAGTGGGAGGGTGTGGCAGAGCTGCCTGGGGCGTGCTGGGGGTTGAGGGTCCTTTTCTTGTCTCCAGTGGCATCGGGTGGGGCCTTTAGGGCTCCTGCCACCACATGCAGGGTGCACTCCAGATTTCTGAGGGGGGGACACCTGCCACAGCGCATCTCCCTTTTCACCCTCTCCAGCTGTGGTTTGTTTCTTCATCGCTGCTTTCATCTGCTTGCACGCTTAAAGACAAACAGGCAGCAGTACTTCCTGGTCTTCCTTATCACCACTTCCGTTGTCTGGGCCAGAGTGAGACCCAGGGGAACAAGCAAGCTTCCCTGGTGAAGAGGGGAGCAATTCCAGGGGTCTGGGCCCTCGGCAGGTGCCCGACTGTGCCTACTTGTGATGTCAGCCCTTGCCAGCATCACCGCTTCAAAAAAAGGAGCTGCTGCGGAGCGGGTAGGATCCGTCTAGCTGCACAGAGCAAAGAGGGGATGTAGGGGGGTATCCAGATCGGAACATGGAGCTAGGAATTGAGATTGGGAGCCGGTGTGGAGTAGTGGTTCGAGTGCAGGTCTGGGCCTCAGGAGATCTGGATTCTAGTTCCTACCCAGCCATTTTGGGTCAGTCTGAGACTCTCAGTCCAACCTACTCATTGGACTCTACTCGTTGGACTCTACAAATCTCATGGACTTGTTGTTGTGAGGATCAGACTTGGGGGGCGAGAATTATGTAAGTCATCTTGAAAGGAAATCAGGCAGAATGTAAATATAAGTAAACAGAATCCTCTTGCAGGCATAAAGTTTATTTGTGGACTTGGCATTCTCTTTCAGTCTAAATTACTGCACAGGGTTCCTGCAAGGAGAGTGTCGAGTGTGGGGAAGGTTGAGCTTCTAGGAAGAAAGGTGGGCTCTAATATATTAATTTGAAAGGTGGAGAGGATGAATGCTTGGTCCATGCAGGGTCAGCCAGAGCACCAAATTCCATTTCCAAGAACCTCTTAGGAGCTGCATTCCAACAGTGGGTGGAGCCAAAGGTAATTGGGGCAGAGCCAAATATACCAAGGAGACCAGCATATTTCATCTTGAAGCTCTTGCTACCAGTAGCTAAGGCTTAGAAGAGGCTTTCAGCCTATCAGGATGGGAGAAAACACTCCACAAAGCTTGGAAAAGTGGCTTTGCCACTGCTCAGTAGCGTCCCTGGCTCCCTGGATTAAAGCACGGGGAAACAAAGCCCAGTGGGGGTGATGTGTGCCCTCTTCTTTCTCCCTGCCCCAGCCCCGCTTTCCATGTGTGGCTGGAAGTGCTGTCTGTGAGGTAGCTTCCTCCCACACGGGGTCCCACAAACCCTCTGAAAAGGCAACATGAGCCACAAAGTGAGCTGCAGGCCACTGCATAAGGGTAGCTTGCTAGCAGTGGGACATGGAACAGAATGTGGGCTTGGATCTAGGGCCAGCTCTGCCATGAGGCAGTTGCCTTGGGTGGCAGATACTGGGAGACAGCAGCTAGGTGTTGGGGGAGCTCTGTGTCAGTCTTCCTTCAGTGTAGTGGAGGATACACTCACACAGCCATTGTTGAAGAAATGGGACAGGTGCCGTGTGTTCTGTGCCTGAGGCAGCAAAAGTCTTGGCTGGCCGTTTCCCCTAAAGGAGTGCTCCTGCCTGGCATTCGAGCTTCCATTTCTCTTTTCCCATGATTCCCTCTACATTCAGTGGTTACTGTGCATGCAGTATTCACCGGGCTGCCATCTTAAGTGCATTTAGACAGAGACAAGGGCCACCACAACCAGTACGACTGGTTGGGCCGAACTGGAAGCTGCATGCCTTTGTTTTCGGTCTAAACTTACATAGAATTGTACCCAACCTTATAACGTTTAAAAAGATTTGTTGGCTCTTTCGTGAGCCAATCTAGAATTGCAAAACCAAGCAAGCATGGATTTGTTTTCACCGTGGCCCTGCTTTGGCTACTGTCCCAGTGGCACTCAAAGCTGGAATTTGTACTTAGAAGGAATGATTAGGATATGCATGGATTTCTTTGGGTGGCCACCAGACGCAGCCCTCCATGAGAGTGATCTATCGTAGGAAACAGCAGCAGAGCACCTCATTCCTCAAGGCAGTGAAACCCTGACCCGGAAGAGTTTAGGAGTGAGAGAGACACTACCAGATAACCTGCCGTGGCCTGTTGTGAGTCTTCCTGGTTTTCTTGTAGTTCTCTTCTGTGGCCAGAACATTGAGATGCACAAGTAGCTGGGTTTAATCTAGTAAACTTTTACAGCAGCGCAGTGGCTATGACAGAAGGAAATCAGGTGCTTTACAAAAGAGCTAAACAATCGTAAACCAGAACTGTGGCTCAGCAGCACACGGAGCTGGAAGACTTGCTGTTTCCCATCCTTTGAAGGGCTGCTATTCATGAGCTTCTGTTTCTAGCACTGAAAGGAAGTGGGAATAAATTACTCCAAACCAATTACCTTATTAGAATGCGTTGCTGCTGCTGCTGCTGCTCCTGCAGTTGCAAGACTGTTTCCCCTAAAGGAAATCCTCTGAGTTGCATCTCCGCTGGCATTATCAGCAGGTACCACAACCTGGGACCTTCCTGTCACAGTGAAGAGAAGCTCACCGGGGACTTTCTGAGGAAAAGGGCATGCTGGGAAAGAACCCTTCTTCCCAAGAGGTCTGTGCATGCATATAACCTGACTCCCAGTACGTTCTCATAAGCATTTACGCAGCTTTAATGAGAGCCGCAACTGAATAAAAGACGACGTATGGAACCCATATCGGAGAGACTGTGAGAAACAAGCTCAAATATTTATGATTGCCCTCAGCACCATCCACCACTTCTGCCAGCGTTCTAATAGTTTTTCTCTGAACATTATGAAAGGGTGTGGGACTGAACTGTTCAGCATTAAACAGTTGGTTAAAAAAAGGAAGAAAAATGCTCTCTTGGAAGGCCATCTCCCTTCCTCCCCCCCCCCCCAAAAAAAAGGAAAGAACATAGGAGAGAAATACAGAATAAATTGTTAAGTGGGTGGAAAGAGAGGTAGGTGAGATGCACCAAAGCTTGGAGAAGAAAGATTACAAAGGAAAGAAGGGATGGCCTTGGATCGCACGGACAAACTTTGCCAGCGGAAAATGGCAGGTCTGGCCCAAAGCCAAGAGGTGCTTTTCCGTCCCCTGTACAGAAGCCCGCTGGACGAGCAACTGCGTCTTACTGCAATGCTAGTACCTGGACAGTGTCTTCCGCCACACCTGAGGGCAGCGGCAGAGCTCAGAGGACCGGCTGTGTAGTACACGCCTTGGCAACGGCTTGCAGTGAGGTGGCTGCCTCGCCCTGCCTCATGTTAGGGCTGGTCCCAAAATAGTGGGGGAGAGCAGAAAGCGAAAATGCGTTCAGGAAGTGTCTCGTTCCGTGTTTGAGGGTGCAGACCTGGTTGAGAAGAAGGAATGGCAGCATTGTCCTCAGAAGCTGGGAGTGTGGGGAAAGAAAAGGAGCTATTTTTGGTCTCCTCTTTGCTTCTTGGGATTTGTAGCCTGGAGCAGGTCTGAGCCAGAGGGAGTGACGTGCTGGGTGTTAGCAAATTGCCTGCATTGCTAATGCAGCCTGCGTGCCTGACCTGGACTCCGAGCTTCCGAGGAGCAGGTGGACACTTTGGAACAAGGGGCCTGAACCTGATGCGGCACTTTAGCGTGACTTGTTTATTAAGCCTCCAAGGAGGTCACTTGCTTGCCTGCAAGCCTGGTTATATTTCTGCCTGCCCAAGCCAGCCAGCAAGGCGACACGAGAGCAGCTGTATTCAGACAGATGAATTATTTGTCCAACAGCAGCTGGATCTGGCTCCAAAAGCGTTCTTGGACAGGAACGGAGCCATGGCTACTAATAGATCTGGATGCATGTTTAATGCATTGGGTTTGGATGAGGGACTTAGTGAATTCCTTAGAAGCCCAGCTGTCCCTTCAAAGCATAAAACAAGTTTCTAGCCCTCAGGGTGCAGGGATATGCTTGGAAAGTTAATGGCAGCAGCTGGGAGTCTGGAAGTCTGTCTTCGTGATGCACAGGATCATATTTCAAAGCTGTCATGTTTTCCAAACAAGGATCTATGGGAACTGTAGTTCTGTGCAGGGGATAGGGGGTGATGACTAATGCGAGAAATATTAGTGTTCTTTTAACTGCAGCTGGATTGCACCTGGACCCAGAATAGGCATTTGCACTCTACTGCTAAACCGTCCTACGCAGGAGTCAGAGGACAGCACGTCTGTTGAGCTGAAGCAGCTCCCACGGCCAATCCTTAGCATCTCCAAGGGGGAGGGTGCCGGGGGCCGTCTGCCTAGTCAGAGGAAATCTCACTGGCCAGCTCAGCATTCTCATACCTGCTGCCCTGTAAGAGCCATGGACTGCAACTCTCATCATCCCCAGACCGCATGGCTAAGGTGCAAGGATGCCGAGAGTCATGGACCTGAACCATGTCTCAGATCATGCTCCGTGGCCTGGAGAGCACCATGTTGGGGAAAGCTGGTCTGGATAGTATAAGAGATGTGCCTAACTTTCCATCATATGCTATTTTATTGTGAAGGTGGGTTAGGCACCATCTTCCCTGGGAGCACCCCAGCCAACTGAGAGCTATTTATTTGAAGGGTTTTTCTGCTGCTTCTCAGCCAAAGAAGCTCCCAAATTGGCTTACATATAATCCATTAAAGAAGACAATCTCTGCCTGCAGGCTGACAATCTAAAAAGACTTGCTATCTAAGAAGACACGGCACACAAGGAAAAAGGAATGGGGAGGGAAGAGAAGGAGGGCCGGTAGAATGACCCTGTTCTCACTCTCATCTCTCCAGCAGAGCCTACTGGAACGGCTTGTGATTGTGACACTTGAGAGATGAGACGTCTTTTGAGGGAGTTCTTCAGTGCTGAGCAAACACTGCTTGCATCTGATATTAAATTGATCTCGATATTTTGTTTTTCCTTTTCTCCAAGGATGTAGAGCATCCTATCTGGCTGCTTTTCCCATTTTCATGCGTAGAATGTAGGATGCTTCCTTATACCAAGTCAGGCAATTTGTCCGTCTGGGCATGGTTTTGTCTACTCCAGCCTTCTCCAAGCTGGTGCTCTCCAAGTGTCTTGGACAGCAGTTCCCATCAGCTGCAGCCCACATGGTCAATATTCAGTGAGCTATTGTTGAGAAATTAAGTTTTTGTACAGTTGGGAAAACAGATCTTAATAAACAACAAGTTAGTTTCTTAAAAGAAACAAGAAAATAAGAAGAAGAAATAGAGCATTAACAAAGTGATCCTACTAGCCCCAGACAGCAAGGGGCACAGAACTGTTTGGATTCTCAGCTGTTAAGTCAGAAAGCACCTACCTCAGAGGTGGAAACTGTGCTTGGATTATCCTCCTGATTGAGGGCTGTACCTAGCACTCTCTGAACAGTTTCTGAGTTTACCAAAGGTTGTAACATGGCAAAAGACTTAACTGATGCTGCTCTGCTGCTGCATATTAATTTGTGCACCCTCTTCTTGAGTTCTGGAAGCGACTACTCCTTTACCGACAGCACCAGCATATCTTCTGTCAGATATACTAATGGTGTTCCGTGCCTCCTTGTGCCTTGTTAAGCAGCTGAATTCCTTTCACATCATTGTTCCATCTGGCCATATAACAGCTTCGTCCTTGAAAGCCTTGACCCACCTTCCAGGTAAATGCTGTTCTTTCAATGCCAATAGCCTTGTTTTTGTCCTTGTTGGTTTCCCTCTATTGAGAACAGTGACCTCATCTCCTTGCACTTCTTCTGGCACCCACTGAAGACTGTGAGTGTGTCAGTCAGGAAGGACAGAAGCCAGAGCTTGTCTTTATATAGGAAGAACACAACACCACAAGTGCTGCCTTTTTCTCAAGACTTCTTCTTGAGGAGGATTAGGCATGTCAAGACACTAGGCCTGGATGCAGTAGGGAAGAAGGAACCGTTGTCCACCTGGCTTTAAAGCTTGGGGGATCACAAGGAAACAGCAGCTGTTGGTCTTTGAAATGTCCTGAAGGTCCCCAAACCTGACCTTTGATGTGAAATACGCGCTTATTCCTACAAGCTGCTGGAACATGGTTCCAACTTCGCCTACTCAGTGATGTATACCCAGTGGACTCCACATCTGAACTTGAGCAGAAGGTTCTTGATCATTATGGCTCATTTTGTACTGGAGGAGAGTCCACAAACCAGCTTCTCTCTTCTGTTGACAGATGTTCTACCTGTGCCCAGAAGAATGCATGCGTGGAGATGTGCCGAACTGTTACCTGTCCAGCTGCCTTGCTGCAGGCATCTTCGGCTTCATCCAGCGTTCCTTTTGTGCCTTGGTTGCACAAAATATTGATTTCCATCCCCAGATTTTGTAGGTTTTCACCGTTACATCTTTGGTCCAGTTCTGGTTTGGTCCACAGTGCTACCGTACCTTAGGGACAGTGCCAATGAATTATCAGTCAATTGCTTGCTGAGACTGTCTCCAAAACAGTACACAATGTATATACTCCATGAATGGTTGGGGGGCATTTGGTCCTATGTACCAATATAGCAGTACAAAGGAAAAATGGCTAACTTACAACAAATCATCCTGCATTTATACAAGCCTTTCTTTCACTTGTAAACCATTTTGTATACCTTACAAGGTGGTTCTTCGATCCATTTTGTCTTCACAACTGTCTGTGATTGGCTCAGAGTCACCCAGGGACCTTCATGACCAAGCGTGGACTAGAATCTGGATTGCTGGAGTCCCTGTCCATGCTCTGACTACCATGTCTCACACTGTTGAAGTGTATTTCTTGTCGTTTTCTCTCTCCCCGCCCCTTTTAAAATATATTAGAATAACAACTTACAATGATGTTACTGTTACAGGACTAGCGCTCAGGTCTCCTGACTCACACTCTAACCACTACACCACACTGCCTGTCAAATCAGTTTCTTTGCAGCTCCATCAGTGTGCTGGAGGAGGCATCCACTTTGTCAGCTCATTTTTAATTGATCTTGGATCCTGCTTTTCCCATTGAGGAAACCAGTGCCGTTTCTGCAGGTGTCAGGGTTGACCCTTGTTGTTTTCCCCTGTGATAGGACTATTCCAGATATGTTCGAATGCTTGAACTCCTATAAATACTCCTTCATTCTTCTGCAGCAGGAGGCATTTAAGCACTCTTTGGAAATCTCGCTACCATGTTGGGGAAACTTCAACCATGCTGTACCCTTCACATAGCCTCCGTCATTTTGCTGAAGATGTCCAAAGGGGCTGCCTTCCAGACAGTGTGTGGTGAGTTCCGAACGTCCTTAAGACCTGATGCTCCACCAGATGTGGTTGCCTTAGACCTTGTGCATTCAGCCTCCCCAGGAGCATCGTGTGCTTCCTTTTATCCCGGTCGTTGGCAGAGTTGGGGGCACTTGCGGGTGTCGCTGGGGCAGCAGGTGGTATGGCAATGGCACTGGTAAATTCTAGAGGTTCATCGGCAGGTGTGGCTGAGAGCTCACCTGGGAAAGGTAACTCAGCGGGTGTTGCATGAGGTACAACAGCTTGTGCAGCTGCAGCTGCATTCTAGGGCAGTGCGAGTGAGCACCGCAGTGGGCTTGGTTTTGCATCGACACTCTTGCATTGACTGCTTTTTGTTCTAGGACAACATATTGATCAAAATAAATGTTCAGGTAGGAAGGATATACAATGGCTTAACAACTGACCAACAGCATGGGTTAAAAGAAAGCCGAATCCCTGCTTGCTCTTTCGGTCTAAATGCATCCCTGCAGACACAGACCTTCTCCTAGCCAGCAAGAAACTCTCTAATGGCAAAGTGCTTTAGTGATGGCTGATGCACACTCCAGCAAAGCAAACTGCGCTGCAGCGATTGTCTGCAGCAGCTCCAGTTCTCCCTGGCAGCCCTTGGACTAATTTCCTCCTCCTCAGCCCTTCAGCAAAATGTAGCCTGGGTAACAGAGTTCTCTTCAGTCGCTTTCAGCAGGCAGCTCAACACACAACAGACCAGCTGTACTTCAAGCTCTTTGTGTCTCCGCTCCTCGTCCCCTTCTTCCAATTCTTGCTCTTCTCTCTTTCCTGAATTACAAGCGCAACCACAGCCCAGAACACACACTTCCATTGTGTCACACTCCGATTTCCAGGGTCCTTCGCCTTGCCGTTCGCATTTGTCAGAATTAGTCCTTCGCCTTTCTGAACAACTACGGCAGCCTTGAAAAACACTCAGAACACATGATGGGGCCTCCAGAAGGTTCCGTTCACGCAGGCACTTCAGGACGCAGCGTCTCTCGGACTGAAATTGACCAAAGCGCACGAGGTGTTTATGCACCGCATTTGTGTACTGACCAACAGCTGAAGCTCTCAGGCTGGCTGACAACAATCCAGACACAATTAAGTTTGTGAAATAGGCAGGCAGGCAGACACACACATGAGTAAATTTGTGTATGTCCAGACAGCTTTGTCAATACGGCATGAGATCCTTGTTATACTGCAGTAACGCCTGCTTTGCTCCCCTCACAGAAGGATTTCTGCTGCCTCCTAAGCCAGACTCCTTCCACCCACGAACCCCTAAATGAACCCCTGGCTTCTCCACCATTGCACTGTGCATTTATTCTCAAAAGTTTAACCTTGTGACATGAAAATTCCATCTGTTTGTGTTAAAGCCAGACCTGGCCTTCCTGTTGTACCAATTGCTCCCAAGCCCGTACAGATTTTCAGCTTCCATGCAGTTTGGAGTTGCCATTTTGTAAGGAGCCTCTATTCTTTGACAGTTTTGAACTTATTATCCCTACAGAGAATCCTCAGCATATTTTGCTAGAAAATCATCTTGTGAAAGGATAAATTCGCGTTTATACCACAAGAGAAGGTTCTTAGGTTATATTTCTGCAGGGGTATGAGTCTCAGCCCTCGTGTGTGGTTTAAGGTGGGAAGACAATCCCACCAATTCTCTGCAATGCATCTTTGCTTTCCATTTTGCTCTTTTCTTGCCCTCCCTCTCTTCATGTCTCTCTCTCTCTTAATTTATTTAATCATATGCATTTATTCTTTCCATGTATTTTGTTTCCATTAGAAAAAAACTTGGAAGGTGCTCATGCATTGGAAATGGGCGGTTACACTGGTTTCTTGCACAGTTGAAAAATATTTAGCGTGGCCCTTGATATGCCAACAGATCTTTTTAACTCAGTGAAGGGTTGGCAACTTTCAGAGCCCTCACGGACCCTTCACAGTTCGTGGCGTGTTGTGCAGCTCATGTGACATGCCCCCTAGGCCGAAATCACTCATTGGTTGCCAAACTTTGGTGGCAAACGGCTCTACTGTGGTTAAATTTAGTCCGTTTCAAAGCTACATCTAGCCATGTAGGTGCATCGCAGTGGCATGGGAGAGCCAAAAGGGCCAAATCCATACTGTAAACAAGATAAAGCTGGTCCCTTGGGTGCTTTGTAACGGCTGCAGATGCTTGTTTGGACTTCAAAAGAGGGTCAGCAGGAGGCAGGTGTGTTAAGCAGAGACGCCAGGGCTTGCATCTGGGAACTCCCAAATGCAAAGCATGCGCTCTCTCCCTGTCCTGTACATGACGATTCCATGAAGTGGCTTGTCAAAACCGCTTAAAGCTGTGCTGGCAACGATGTGTCCACTGGGGTTCAGTGATTGCATCTGGTCTCCAAAGGGGGGGAAACAGGAACGTCCTGGGATCTCTTGGATGGGATTGAGCTGTCTCAGATTTTACCCCTCTTAATCGCACGCAAGAACTGCCGCTTGGGATGGATGTCCATTCTGCCTTGTGAGAAGGGTGCTTGTGAGAATGTGATGCAGCGGGCCTTTGCCCAGGGGGGAGAGAGCTGCAAAGTGGACAGGGGACTGGGCAAAGTAGCTCCCCCCCGCCGCCCAAGCCAAAACTCCAGTGCTTCAGCTGTCAGCACCTTGCACCGCTTGCTTTCCTGATGCTGATGAGAGGAGACCCAAGGCACTTTACTGGAACTAATGGGGTTTGGAGTGGTATGATCTTTCCTGACACCTGCTCGCACATCCCTCCCACAGCAGTACAGGTATGGCATGCAAATAGCCCCTTTCGCATCCTGCTTTGGCCCTCTTCCCTAGGTAGACGGAAAAACAGGCTTATATGGTATATCATAGAAAGCCAGATGTGTCACGCTGGGTAATTAATGCTAACACACAGTTAAGCACGCTGCTTGCTCTAAAATCCAGATCTTAGGCCCCAGAGTAATTTGCATCAATACTTTCACAGGCCAAAGGTGATGGTTTCCTAACTGTAATGTAACTAGGAGCATCCATCTCCTTCAGCCTCTCGCATCTCTCTTGGAATTGGCACAGTTTTAAGGAGCGTTGTGGACTTTTTACTGCTTCTGACATTCGAAGCACTCGCTGCCCAGGTAGGCTGCTCCTGCGAAAAGAAGCTGTTCTGTAAAACCAGGTAAACCAAGATTGACTGGCAGATGTCTGGCTAACTTGAGTTAGAACAGCAAGTGTGTCTGACTTGCACTCTTTGAAGAATAGTAATCAAAAGGGTGGTTGCCCTTCTAAATTAGTCTATTTGAAATTAAATCTCTCCCTTGCACCCATTTCTTACGTTTGAGCTCCAGTTCTGGTCTTGCAAATCCATTCCTGCCCTGACCATGTGTTCAGAAGTGCCTTGCCCTGCAATTCTGTGGCCACCATCTCGAACCATTAAGAGAATTGCCCTGCAGGATCCGCATTGTTTTCACACGGTGGCCACCTGGCTGCCCACAGGAAGCCCACCATCAGGACAGCTTCCTGTGGGCAGCAACAGCATGCCCCATGTTCCCCAGCAACTCATGCACCTAAGCATCCTGCCTCTGGTACTGGAGGTAGCAAACAACCATCAGCCACCGATAGGCTTCTCCGTGAATTTGCCAGTCCCCTTTCAAATGGTGTGTGCCTGGAGTGGTAGGAGGCTCTGTTGCAACCCCCTGCATCCAACTGCAATCCAGCCAGCCAGTGGGCACTCGTGTCCCATTGAAATCCTGCCTGTTTGCTTACAAAAGATATAAGCAGTTGCCCTCCCGCCCCTTGAGATCGGCAGCAGAGGCCCTCCTCTGGGAGCCCTCTGTGAGAGACATCAGGAGGCAAAGTACCGGGAGGAGGGCCTTCTCTGCAGTGGTGCCCCATCTGTGGAATGCGCTCCCCAAAGAGGTCCACCTGGTGCTGTCATTATTTGTTTTTCGGTGCCAGGCTAAGACCTTTTTATTTAAACAATATTTTAATGTTTAATGTTTATACGTTTTAATTTGTGCAGCCAGTGTGTTTCCTGGTTTGAATTGTAATATTTGTTTTTGTTTTGTATTTATTTATTTCTGTGAGCCGTCCTGAGGCTATATAGCAAGGGGACGGCATATAAAAACTTTAAATAAATAAATAAGATCTTCAAAGGATGAATAGTAAAGAAGCAGTCAAAACACAAAAAGAATCCAAATATTTCAAATCAAGCTAAAGCAATACAACTTTTGCCGGTTTGTGCTGAATTGGGGAAAGCTTGTGAAATGGAAAAGTCTTCAACAGGCCCAGGAAACCAAGTCATGTTGGGACCAGCCGGATAGCAAATGGCAGGGAATTTGGCAGAGAAGGAACCAGTACATGGGAAGCTCCACTTTGCGTGGACTCCATGGACTGCAGCTCTGTGCAGAACTGCAGGAACAGCTCATCTGATGCTCCCAGAGACTGGGCAGGCCGGCAAGGGAGAAAGTGCACCCAGGTATCTCCACCCCTGGTCATTTAGGGCCCTCGTGCACCGATGACTTTAGATCTGGTCTGGTAGCAAACAGGCCAGCTTATTTCCAGCAGTAAAAGTGCCACATGCTGAAAAGGGGCAGCCTCAGGCAAGAGTCAAGCCGTCGCATTTTGCAAAATTATTTTATTTGTTGTTACATGTACAGCCTGCCTTTGTGTGCACTTTCCCCTAACCTGTGCCTCTTTTTCTGCACGTTTTTGAGTGGAGAACTGTATCACCGTTCAGAAGGGCAATTTGAGGGATAACTGAGGTTTGGTTCACGCAACAGTCTGAAAGCACAAAATTAGGTACATGCGGATTACCGCATGAATTTATCTGCCAGCGATGTGTTCAAGTCCTTTACTCCAAGTCTCGAGTCAAGTCTTTACTTTCGAGTCCAAGGTGAGACTCAAGTCATTGCAAGAATTTTTTGAGACAAGTTTCAAGCCTCGATACCCAACTATAACAGAAAAGAGGGGAGGTGGGGGTGTGGGGTGGGAGAATTGTAACCCCCTCCCCGAGGTTCCCACCCTAAGCCTTGAGAGACGTGTGTGTAGTGGTCGGTGGAGTTTTCTGAGCTGTACTCCCCTGGACTGAAGCAGAAATCTCTCATAATTGAATGTTCCTCTGTACAAAAGAATCCCTTCACAAAGGAAGCCAGATGTCAGGAGAAGGGTTTAAATCTTGGCCTTTGCCTGACATGCAGGGCATTTGGAAAAAAATCTAGAAATCTAGAACCATCACATTCAATTTGAATAAACAATTCTAACATCATTAGTTTAAAAAGATATTATCATAATTAGTAAAAGGAGCTGCTTACAATCCACTTCTCCTAAATCAGGCAAGCCAATTATATAACCGATACTCATACTTTTCTTCTCAATATTGAAAAAATGTTTCCTCGATTAAGTATTTTACTTTCCTAAATCTAAGACTATTATGTTAATTTTAAAACCTCATAATTGACTAACATTTCTCTTCACATTGCCATATGGATGCAATTTACTTTCTTTTCCAATATTGAGCTGTTAAAATTCTAGACATCATTATTAAATGAAAAATTAATTCAATTTATAATATACTCCAAGTCAACCTAAGGAGGCCCATAGGAATCCATGGCTACCTTTGCAAGCCATTTTAAGCCTGGGCACTTGTGTTTCTTTGTTTATTCATTTCATTCCACTTCTTCCACTGTGTGTGCATTGTGTTGTTCAACAACATACCACAACCTATTTGTTCGCAGTTGCTTGTCCCATTCATGCAAGTTGCTAAACAAAATCAGACATGTCTGAACCCAGTGTTAATAGTTCATTGCCATCTAGGATTCATAAGCCAACAACAAGCTCTGAATTCAAGCTACTTAATCCTTGTTTATGTGTAATGCCCCATGATCCTGGGTTCGGATATAGTGCTCCTTATACCTGCTTTGTTTACCCACTTGTATAAATAAGGCAAGCCAAGTGGGAATGAACAGGCTCTCTGTATCACCAAGCCCCTGGTACACATTGTGTTTCTATAAGCCAGGATTTTGGCTTTAAAAGCCACCTCTATTCCATGTTAGCTATCACTACATTCCCTAAATCCCTGAATACACGGGCATAACCATCGGATGTGCATTTCATCAGCTCTGATGTACCCACGTTCCAAATGCCACACTCCATGGAGAGGGATGCCATGTGCGTAAGACTGGGCCGAGAAAGACTCATGCGGGGAGAACAAAAGGTGGAGTGCAGCAGGGTTGGTACACCTCCGTGCTATCTGAGGGCAGAAGGGTAACTTAGGGCATATACTCGTAGGAAGGCTGTGTGGAACAGCAACGAGCACCGGTCGGGGGGCATGGCTCCAGGGCTGCTCACTGCCGCCACCACATGAAGTGGCTGCCCCCCTCAGCCTAATGGTGCTGGGGTGGTCTCCTGTCCCAACGTGAAGTGTAGTCCCTGAGCAGAGGGTCAAGCGTGAGAAGAAAATGGTGGCCCTGTTCCCCTTTGGTCTCCTGCCCATCCCTTGCCCATTTTTTGGCAAGTTCCTCATGCAGCTTCTATTGGAAGCTGTCTCAGGATGTTTCCTGGATGTGATCTCATGGCCACTAGATGGTACCTGCATGGCCATAGGACAGAGACCATCTCCAGCTTGGGAATGGCTCTGAGGTTGGAGTTGGGCCTCCAGCAGTTCAACACCCTTCTCTGCCCTCGTTGCTGGTGCAGTTCTTTCTGTGTCAGCTGCAGCTCTGAAGTCACAAGTCTGACTTAGGAGCCAGTACTTGGAGGGTGCAGAAGGAAGAAGAGAGCTCCACCCAGCCCTGAGGGATCCCAGCAACGAGCAGCAGCAGAAGAGGTAGCTGAAGTTAGCTATCTGTGTCTTTCGCAGGGCAGGAGACGCGTGGAAGAAACGCATGCTTTGGTACTTCTCCTGTGCTCTGCAGGATCCCCGCAATCCTTTGTGTTCAGCAGGCTGCAGGCAGCCACATCGGTTGGTGCCTTCAGTCTCTCAAAAAGGCACGTGTGTTAAACGTATTTGTGTTTGTTTTTTAAATCTCTAAGACACACAGTGAATGGTTTGCTCAACAGTTCTGCTTAAAACCTTTGGATTGGAGTCAGTGCAGCTTTAGGAACTGTCAGAAGCATCCCTGGTTTTAGCCCGTTCTGGGAACCCCTCGTAGGCTGCCCTGCATGTAGCTTCTTGACGGCCTGTATGCCAAGCTATATTTTACGACGCCCCAAGATACGCGCTCGGTTTCTGTTGGGTGACCTTGACAAGCCAACTTTAAGCCTCTCTTTGAGTCATGCCTGACCTTTACAGATTGGGGATTAAATGAATAAGCACCTTTCCCGTAAACAGAGTCTAGTGATGGCGCAGTGTTGGCTTCATCCTGTCTTCCCGACTCTTTCATGCCAACCTCATGGTGGTTACAGGCTATGAAAGGGAACTAGGTCTGATGCGAGCAGCTGTGGCCTCTTTTTACCAGTTGCTGGGAGAGTATGAGCAGGAAGGCGTTGCGACCTACTGTGGGATCCCCGTTGCCATCGGGTTGGCCACTGTGGGAACACAGAAGCCACTGGTCTGGTCCGGCAGAGCTGCTCTTATATCCTCCTGCCTCAGTTGCATGCCAGGTGTCTGTGAGCGTGCCAGAAAGACCATTGCAAGGTTCTGTTGCATTAATTCTGTGCAAAAGCCCGATGAGAAGAAACACTATGTAGAGCTGTATTGATTTGGAGCAGCAGCTAAAAATATCCAAGGAATTCAAATCTGATGTCATCCACTTGTGGAAGCCAAAGCCCCCAATCTTCATCATACCCTAGTAATCAAAGACAAATATATTGAAAAATCAGAAAGTAGGTGCATCACAGCCTGAATGGAGGTTTGCTGACAGGGAAGGGACTTATTCCCAGGTGTGTGCGTTGTTGCTGCTGGTATTACTATCATCATCATCATCTTCATCATCTTAATGGTTTTTAAAATCTGTTTTCACCTCCCCAAGGTGGCTTACAATAGTCAGTATAATAGCATACTAAGTTCATGCAACAACAATATTAAACAATTAAGTTCATATAAAAATACTTAAATGACAGCGTGTAGATCAGTTAATCAGATGAAACAAATTAAAAAGCAGCAAATAAAACATGAAATAGCAGCTGCAGATAAAGCAGGTTCAACGCAACATAATATTATTAATATTGATAGAATTTATATTAATAACTCAACAATGTCGCTTCTACATAGCCTGAAGTGTTGGATCCTGTCTAATCTTGGAAGCTAAGCAGGATCAGGCCTGGTTAGAATCGGGATGGGTGACCTGAGTGTATGATTATTGGTGTAAATTGCCCTGGAAGCTTCAGCTATGGATGGCATAGAAATGTAATAATAATAAAAGCAACCACGACAGAAGAACCCCAAATCAGACGAAACTAATGAGACTGAAGCGCCCACTGAAAGCTGAATGGCAGGAGGGGGTATTCAAGCGACATGCATTGCATGCGGCCTGTTCTGTAGCAGCGATGCGAGGCCCTCCTGTGCCGCTGGAGGTGATGTTAAGGGTGGCTTCTGGGGGCTGAAGCACCAGATCTTTCTCTGGGAGCCCAGAAACTCTGGGCGGCCCTCTGCCACACCACCCTGCCATCCATAGGTGGCGCTATTTGCTGGCTTACCGAGGCGTGGGACCTGGATCCTTTGCACAATGCCCTGGATCCTGAGCGCTACCCTAGTTGCTTCGATGGGAACCTGCATCTCCTCTCTGAATGCTGGAGGCCTCACAACTCGCTCCCAGAGCAGACTCCTAAGGAGTGTTCCATGAAGGTACCAGCCTTTAACTAGGCAGGGGCCACCTTTCCTTTCACAGTCTGCTCATTATTTTCATTAAGCCCAGAGTCCAAAGTTGCCTGACAACACTCCGTCATGCGACTTGCTCAGAGTGTGCCTGATCCTTCACAGAGCTGCGCAGCCAATTCCTACTGCGCTCATGCACTGGGTGGCAAGCAGATGCTCATATATAACATGGGAAGCCAGAGGCCTTCCTTATCGGCTGTTACCTTGAAGCTGGGCCAGGCTCCTTCATGTGGGCTTGCTTGCAGAGAGAGTTGAAATGAGCAGCAGTGGCTGACAGTGAGCTGCATGTAGAGCTTGCTTGGAAGTCAGGAATGCCTTGGACCTGCCACCGTCTTTCTGGAATGACCTGCCTTTTGCTTGATCCAGGTGGCCAGATTCTGCCAGGTTCATGATCCTCAGGAGTTTGCAGTAGGCTAAAAAAGTTGTAGGTGGTGGACAAGGACAGGAACTTCTAGCTCAGTTGTATTTAAAAGTCCAAATGACTTGCTGCACCTTAAAGACTTAATAATTTACTGTGGCATAATAAGCTTTCATGGACTGAAGTCTTTCATGGACTGACGAGAAAGTTACTTTGAAGGATATTGCTTTTTATGTAACTGGGAGAAAAAACAGCACTTGCTTTGCCTTCTGCAGTCCTCACTTGAAATTTCTCTGCTTGAGTTTTCGTTTCCTTTTTCCACTTCTCCTGCCCCCTCCTCCTCTGGCCACAATCCCTTTTTATAAATGGAAGTGTTCTTAGGAGAAAGGCTCCTCTAAAAATTCTCTCTCTCTCTCTCTCTCTCTCTCTCTCTCTCTCTCTCTCTCTCTCTCTCTCTCTCTCTCACACACACACACACACACACAGAGCAAGTGCAAGCCCAAGACAGCTGATTTGGAACTTCATGGAAAAGCAGCACATGATTCATTATTTAATTTATTAATTGCTGTGGCTATTTCACTGCCACAGAAAGGGGGAAGTGCTTCTAGGATTGTTTGCCTCAGGGGCCAGCCAGAACCATCTGATTGGGTCAAAGTACTGGTATGATGCCTTGCATGGGTTTGCTTGAAGAGGTCCCAGTTGGTCTCAAGCCATGCAATTTTGCGGAGGAGAGACAGCCCTGGATTTGGTTATATGGACCAGTGGGATGGGGAAAAGTAGCTGAGATGGTACTGGAAGTTCTATGGGGCAAGGAGACAACTGGGACTTCACAGAGATCTCGGGATGGGTACTGTGCTCAAGATTGTACGAGGCTTACTGCGGAATCCTAAACACCAGTGGAGCCGGCTGGTGTCGGAGGTCAGACTAGATGGCCCGGGAGATCCCTTCTGACTTGCTCTGTTTCTATGTTTCTATATTTAATCAGAAAAAAGTCATACTGAGTTCAATGCGATTTTCTCCCAGGCAGTTTTGGACTGAAGTCTTACTTCTTAGTAGACATGCAGCACTGCAACCTCCTTATCCACCTGAAGATAGTTGCAGTATTTGGATTTAGAGAGAAACCTGGAGATTGATAATTTTGGGAATTAAACAAACAGAGGTAGCCTTGTTGTTCTAAGAGAGTTTTTAAAAAATCTAATCTGTAGTTGAGCAATAGTATTATTAAAAATAAAGATATTGCCCAACTACAAAAATATTTTATTAGGAATAAAGGTATCCAACAATGCATGTCAGTACTTTAAGAGTAGTAAGATGGTAAGATGAAATATTGCATCTTTGGGTGCACATTTTAAGATTTAAGATTTCCAGAAATTAGAACCCAGTTTTAGAATTCCAGGAACTAGCAAAATAAAGTATTTGAAATAAAATGAGGAGCAGTCTTTTCTGGCAACTCCCTCTTGTCCCTTTGACCAGGAGCACCAAAGCAACATCTTCCACTCCCGAGGTCTTTCCTCACCACTGTTGTGGTTTTTGGAGATGGGGCAGGGATGGGGAACAGCGAGTGAGGGTTTCCTCTGAAATAAATGCCTACTTAATGGGGGTTACTGCTTAGTAATTGAGGGAATTTGCAGCCTGACAGCATAAGCTATTATAGTACACAATTTGTTGTTGCTACATGCCATCAAATAATCTCCAAGTTGTGGCAACTCTAGGAATGAATGCCTCCCAAAGCATCCTGTCCTTGACAGCCCTGCTCAGTTCTTGTACACTCAAATCTGTGGCTTCCTTTATGGAATTAATCCATCTTAGAGTTTGTCTTCCTCTTCTTTTCCCCCCTTTGACTTTCCCTAACATGATTGTCTTCTCCAGTGAGACTTGCCTTCTCATGATGTGCCCAGAGTACAACAGCCTCAGTTTCGTCATTTTTGCCTCCAGGGAAAGCTCTGGCTTCGTTTGATCTAGGACTCACTTGATCATCATTCTGTTGGTCCTGAGACTGGCAATGCTGTCTTCTAGCACCACGTTTTAAATGCATCGTCCTCCTTCCTCTTAGCTTTCTTCTCAGTCCAGCTTTCGCACCCATACAGAGCGATCAGGAATACAATACCGGGATCCTCCTGGCCTCAACCTCCACACAACCTAGGTGATCTGTTTTTGTTCCCACATTGTGTCCTTCCAAGTCACACAGTCCTTTTCTAATTTTTCAGGCTAATTCTCCCTCTGAACTGATGACTGAGCCAGGGTATGCAAAATCTCACAATTTTAATTTCTTCATTGTTGACAGTAAAGTTCTGTAATTCTTCTGTAGTCAAGATTTTTTGTTTTCTTAATGTTCAGGGGCAGTCCTGCTTTTGCAGTTTCTTTGTTCAATTTCATCAGTAATCATATCAGTTCACTGCTTCTTTCTGGCAGTAATGTGGTATCATCAGCACATCTGAAATTATTGATGTATTTTCCACCAATTTTTACTCCTCCTTCCTCTGATCCTAATCTGCCTCACCTGATGTTCTGCATGTAGATTGAACAGATGGCCTTTGCTGGTAGGAAGCAAGCCCATTTCTCCGTATTCTATCCTAACAGCAACTTCTTGTCCATCGTACAAGTTACGCATCAAAGGCACACCCATTTCTTTCAGGTCCATCCATAGTTTCTTCTGATCCGCACAGTCAAAGGATTTGCAGTTTATAAAGCATAGATTAATTTATTAATTTATTATATTTATATCCCACCTTTTTTCCTTTCAAGGAACACAAGATGGCTAACATAAGTCTCCTCCTGCTGCTTTCAATCTTATCCTCACCACAACAACCCTGTGAGGTAGGTTGGGCTGAGAGTCTGACTGGCCAAAGTCACACAGTTGGCTCCATGGCTGAGCGGGGACTCGAACCCAGATCCTCTGAGTCCCAGTCCCGTGCTCTTAACCACTACACCACACTGGCTCTTTTCAATCACCACACTTCACCACACTGAAGATCTTCTGAACTTTCTTGATGTACTCCAGTAGCCAACATATATTTTTGTGATAAGATCTTGACTGCCTCTTCTTTTTCAGAAACAACCCTGAACATTAGGCATTTCTTGCTCCGAATACGATAAAATTCTTTGTTGCAACATCTGGAGCATCACTTTGCTTGCATGGTTTGGTTGCAACCATCCTATAGTTGCTGTACTCCCTAGAATCTCCTTTCTTGGGGATTGGAATGCAAATTGACTATTTCCAACCTTTGGGCCATTGTTTTGTTTTCCATATTTCTTGGCATGTTCTTGTTAAGATTTGGACTGATTCATTCTCTGCAGCTTGGAATAGTTCTATCAGTGCCCGATCTACTCCAGTGCTGTGTTCTTCCAAGTCCTTTAGAGTAGTTTTCACAGTGCATTCTAATATTTCAGGTTGCCCTCATAGGATTCCTCTACATCTTTTTATCTCTTCTGTATGGTTATTCTGTATAGTGTTTCTACCACCTTTGTATTTTATCCTGATCAGATCGTATTTTGTCCTAACTCAGTAGATAGCTTTCGATTAGGCCAAGGATGGGCACCATGTGGCCTGCATACACCCTTGTTCTCCCTCTCCCACATCAGGGGAACATTTAACACATTTCAAATTTAGTGGTTTGCTGTTCAGATTTGATGGCAAACCACCACGTGGGCTTATTAGGTCAAACTGAGCTGGGAGACAAGCTAATGTTGACTTCCGTGAGGCTCTGAGACAGTTTTCTGCTTGCAACAATGGGAAGCCACCAGCTTTCTCCTCTATTTTTTGCCATGATGGTGGCAGCAAAAGTGTGCAGCCCACAGGGAGAGGTTGGTCCTTGGACAACCCGGATTTGTCCCTCTTAGCAGATACTCTTCCCAGCCCAACCTTGTGAAGGCAGAATGAGACAAGCTTCTGCTGAACATTGTGCTCATCTCCCAGGATAAATGAGTAAAAATGCCAAAGCATAAACCAGCTTACAGGAAGAATTGGGAAAGATGCCTCAAATTGGTATGGAAAAATGTAGGGATTTCAATACAAATACTGACCCCACACATTTTGATGGAAACCTTCCTTGGGGTCATGAAGAAGGCAATTTCTAACTAGTTGCTGTTGTTGTTAGTCGCCAAGTCATGCCCGACCCCATGGACAACACTCCTCCAGGCCTTCCTGTCCTCCACCATCCCGAGTCCACTCAAGCTCACACCAACTGCTTCAGTGACTCCATCCAGCCACCTCATCCTCTGCTGTCCCCTCCTTCTTTTGCCATCTATTGTTCCCAGCATCAGGGTCTTCTCCAGGGAGTCCTTCCTTCTCATTAGGGGGCCAAAGTATTTGAGTTTCATCTTCAGGATCTGGCCTTCTAAAGAGCAGTCAGGGTTGATCTCTTCCAGGACTGACTGGTTTGATCGCCTTGTGGTCCAAGGGACTCGCAGGAGTCTCCTCCAGCACCACAATCCAAAGGCCTCAATCCTTTGGCGCTCAGCCTTCCTTATGGTCCAGCTTTCACTCAGCAAATTGAATTACTCATCTCCCAAGGAAGGAAATGTGCTGGAAAATCTACCTGTTCATTAAAACTCTCTACATACCCCAGTACCATTTGAGGGTTGTCTGTGTCTCTAGTTTTTCCTTTTACTTCTGTTGCTGAAGTCAATGGGAAAATGGCTTTTGCAGCCCCATGCTAAATCTGCTTGCTCAGATGTAATTCCCAATAACTCCTCACTGGGAATCATTGTGGAGCATGCATGCTTAGGGTTGCATCTTTGATTTGACTCAAGCTGGACTGCACTCTTACTGGTTTATTGGAAGGCGAGCTTTTGTGAGGCTGCTTGAACACAGAACTGAATGGATTGTTAGGGTACAGTAGGAGGAAGCTGACCACTCGAGGACAAACCAGTTTAAAGAGGGGAGGAATGAAGGTAAATGCATAAAACATGTACTGATTGCAGGTGGACCTCGGATCCTAATATCTTTCTTATTTTAGGTATAATTGGGTCAATGCTAGGTATACAGCATGGGTTTAATTTTCATGTTGAAAACAATGGTATTTAAAGTGGTCCAATGTACTGAGATGGTCGGTCCATTTTTAAAGTGCAAGATTTGTATGCAAATATTTTTCCCCTCTTCCCTTTCCATCCTTTTTTCCTTGTGTGACATGTCATTTTAGATTGCAAATGTGTGGGAAGGGCTGTCTTACTTTAATTATGATGTAGAAGCCAGGCTGGCAGTCTACTTTGGCTGAGATGTGGAATAAAAATAGTTTAATGCAGTGAATGATGTGTTGGTGCCTTTTAACACAGTATGTTTACAATTTGTGAACTGCCCAGAGACCTTTGGCTGTCCGACAGTAGAGAATATAAATAAATAAATAAATAAATAAATAAGCAGGCAAGCAGGCAAACTATGATCCATGTTTCCAAGATGTAGCATTTCAGGCCTCAGAGGAGAGGGAGCAAAGATTTATTAGATGTGGGTTGAAATTCTCAGCAAGGTTTAAAGGCCAATTCTTGGAAATAAATATTCAAGGTTACGCTGCAAAAATAAAAATAAAAATGGTGTTGCATGAAGAATACAAGAGAGAAGTCATAAGATACTTGGATGGCAATATTTTCTGTAAATTCTAGGGAGATTTGCCTTACACAATCGTCGTTTTCATAGGTGTGATCCATGGAAGAAAAAAATGACATTAGATTCCGAAGATGGTTATCAGGACTAGCCCTGCTCTTGCCAGAGTGAGGCAGCAGATGCTGAGTGGTGCGATGCTGTTGGTGACCAGAGGGAACTGTGTGTCTGGCGTGATCTGCCGGTGATCTCTAAACTAGCCAGCCACTCTCAGATACGGTGAACAACACTCTCCTGTCACCAGAGCGAAGCCAACAGCCAAATCAACCGGCTTTTGTACTTGGAATGTAAGGAAGGCCACCATCTTTTCCTTCATCTCAGGAAGCAAAATATCTCTGGATGGACTTCCCCATCCTAAAGCTGAAATGATTATTATTATTTCAGTTTATATCCTGCCTTTTTCCTACAAGGGGCTCAAGGCAGCTTACATCTCCTCCTCCATCTTATCCCCACAACAACAACCCTGTGAGGTAGGTTGGACTGAGAGTCTGTGACTGGCCCAAAGCCACCCAGTTGGCTCCATGGCCGAGCGGGGACTCGAACCAGGAGCATCGCCTGAGTCCCAGTCCCATGCTCTTAACCACTACGCCACACTGGCTCTTCCAAATTACTTTGGAACAAAGGGAAAATGGTCAAGCATGTCTCCCAGCTGGCATAGATACTAAACATCTGAATTTAAGGCCCTTGCCTAATCTGATCTTTCTTTTTACACCCCAAATTTTAGTTGATAGGAATTTTGCAGGGAGAGAATGTGAAAAATCTAATTTAACAACTTGACATGCAACTTAGTACTTTATGAACATCAGTTCAGTTATCAGTATTAATGCATCAATGCCAGTTAAGGCTGAAGATGTGGCATGTTGCTTTAACTATTTCTGAAAACCTAATTTCAAAAGTGCTGCTTGAACATTGTCTATATTTGCTTATTTTAGGGATTCATGTTCTGTCTTCCAACAAGGGGCTTTTAATCAATCAATATCACAATAAAAAGCAAATTACAATAAAGATACAAGAACAACACACTTTAAAGATAACAGTTAAAAAGCAGCCACCAGAAAGAAAGTGAATACACAAACAACACAATAAATGGAGTTGAAAACAGGTCAGATTAAAAAGCTTGGGAAACGAAGGGCTGTAGCTCAGGGATGGATTTACCTGTGGAAAATCTCAGGTTCAATCTCCATCGTGGCCACCAAGGGCAGATCCATGGACTGGTGGTCTGTTTCAGTGCAAGGTAGCTTCCTATTTTCTCATAATAAAAAAGGTTCTGCCTGGCATCAAAACCACGTCAATGCGCCTCTTTTAGAACGTGCCAGGCTCGCTGCCTCTCTTGATTTTTAAATTTTCTTTCCTAAGATGATGATTCCTGTTGCTGTTGTTAACCTCAACAACAACAGCTCAGAGGTTGCAGGGCTGTCTGTGGCATTTCCTTTACGGGGTTCAAAAGTCTTGCTGGCATCCCCAGGCTTGGAGTGGGAATCTTCCAACAGCAACAAAAAAATCTGATGAAATGCCAAAGTGCTGTAACATCAGAGTCCTTTTAAATGTATGGGGAGCTGTAGGGCTTTTGTCTATAAATACATATAGGATTATGCTTGGAATGTTGGTTAGAGGGAAGGTAAGAGGTGAGTGATGAGAGAGCAAGCCAGAAACCAGAATGCACTCAACATTTTATACCCTTCCCCCATTTTTTTTTGTCCTGCCCCAAAAAAACTCAGCCAGCAATCCATGGCCATCATGCATTCCTCTCAACCTTGCTTTCCTTTCCTGAAGTTTGTGTATTTCTGCAAATCCCAACAGCACTGAGCCTCTACTCTGTTTTGGCTGCCTAGCATACAGATCCTCTCAGAGATTCGTGTGCGTGGGATAATGTGCTATTGTATGACTGCAGCCGTAAAATGGAGACGGGATTGTTTCTGTGCGTAGAGAGCTCTCTGGCAGAACTGTTGTGTGTGGCCTGCACACATCTTCATTTAGTCCTCTCCTGTCCCTGGCCAAATGGGCTTTCTAGAGGATGATCAAATGCCTGCAAAACTGGTAAAGTTTAAAGTAAAAGTCAGATGGTCATGCTTCAAACTCCAGGCAATTTTCCCTCTAACCCTGTCCCTGGACGAGAGGTGCCTGGTAGGAAAAACTGTGAGGTTTAAGGCACGCGGAGCGTAGCGGTCCCAATTCTCACCATTAGAGGGCACTGGTAACACATCAACAGGCGCTGCCTCATTAACCCATAGGTGTTTTGGTTCTGTTTTATTTCTTCATCCTAAATTTCTCTCTGAACCTACTTAATATTCCCGGAGATGTATGGTTTGCACACCTGCACCACATGTATATACTGTAGACGGTTTGTTTATTTGTCTGCTTAAACTAAACTCAGAAGGACCAAACTTTCCTTAAGTCGAAGGAAGGAAGAAAAAAAGTTGCACGGGGGAGAGCGCGCGCGCGCGCGCGCCTGTGTGTGTGTTAAGGCGTGTCCGGTGCGGTTTAAACCGAGATGTATGATCCACAGAAACGGGGATCCTGCGCCAGGTTGTAACTGCGTTGCCCCTTAGAAGTGTTCGCTCAACCTGCGATCGTTAAGCCATAATGCGATCCTCCATTCTCCTTGGAATTGGTGCGGCAAGAGCCCGCGGCTACCCTCTCGCTTCCCGCAACGTGTAAAACCGACCAGCACAAGCGTGCGGGGGAGTAAAGCAGCCACGCTGGGCGCACGCATTCCAATGCCCACCCCATCCCGCCCCCTAAAGTCTGTGCTCCCCTCCCCCTCCCCTCCCCTCGCCAAAGACTACATCCCCCAAGATGCTTTGCCGGTCTCTCCCTGGGGTTCCGGATGCTGCTGCCGCCGCCGCTGCTGACAAGCGAAGGTAAGCAGAGAGAGCTTCTGAGGCAGCGAAGGCAGCAACAGCAGCTCCTAAGGAGCTCGAGCGGAGGGACGCCTCAGCCAGCTTTTTCGCTCTCCCTCGCCCTCTCCAAGCCCAGCAAGCGGGCAGGCTGGCGAGGAGGCGGCGGCGGCTGGGAGGCGGCGGCGGCGGCGAGTAGGGGGGGAACCACCACCACCACCAGCAGCAGCAGCAGCAGCAAAAGCCAAGAGGGTCTGGTTTGTCTTCATTTCCTTTTTCCCACCCAGCAGCAAAGAGAGACAGAGGAGAAGCGGCGGCGCGGCGGAGGAAGGAGGGAGGGCGGGAGGGGGGCGGGTGGAGAAAAGCGAGCTCGAGAGCAAATTCTCCCAGCCTTGCATATTTCCTACCCAGCCCTCCTCCTGGCTCCTTCTTTTGTGTGGTGTGTTTGAAAGGGAGGCAAGGAAGCAAAAGAGAAGAGGAAGGAAGGAAGGAAGGAGAGAGAGAGAGAGAAAGGGGGAAGGGAGGAGAGCGGCGGCGGCGGCGGCGGAGTCATGTCCAGCAGAGTTGCGTGAGGATAATGTGATCGGCAAAGAGGCGATGAATATGCTGTCGCTGAAGGTTGGCAGTGGCGCCGAAGGGTCGGGCAGCCTCCCCGGCAGCCAGGAGTCCTCTCTTCTGGAAGAAAAAAGTCTCTCCCGAAAGGCAGCGGCCGCCGAAGGGATCGGAACCCCGCAGCAGGCTGGTGAGTAACTCGGGCGATGCGCCCTCGCCTTAGCCGGCCAGCCGTCGTCCTCACCCTTGCCCAGTTTCCCCCTTTCCTTTAAAAAAAAAAAATGTATTTCGTTTTTGATTCGGCTTGTTTTTGGCTCTTCCTTCCCCACCTCCCATTCCCCCCCCCCAAGCCTAGGATGTTGGATGGCTACAAAATTTCCTTTCACACGACAGTTGCGTGCGTGCGTGCGTGTGTGTGTTCTCTCCCTCGCTAACCTTTTTAAAAAATTATTTTGGGGAAGGGATCCAAAATTCACCCCCCACGCTGCGAGGAGTGCGTGCGTGGGCAGCAAAGTATCCGTGGGGTTGCAAAGAGGGATGTGGAGAAGGGGAAGAAGAGAAAGGGATGGAGATTTTTTAAAAAAGAAAGAAAAAAACAACCTAGTCCGTATGAACCAGCCTTTTGTCTCAAGCAGTGTAAGCAATGCCTTGGCAGTTGGAGCAAGACAGTTGAAGCAAAAAAGGGGGGGCTATATTTCTCTTTATTTCCTGTCCTCCCTTCCTCTCGCTCGCTCGCTCCTCTCCCCTTTCCTAAGCGACACCTCTTCAGTTGTCTCTCCACACCCCCCCCCCGCCGCCTTTGCAATGTGCTGATCATTAAGCGCCACTTTTCTGTTCTCTCTCTCCCCCCACCCCGCTCTTTAAATCGCTCCCGAAATCGCTTTAGGTGTAAACATTAATTTTGCTTCGCACATGCATATGGGGTGCGATGCAGGCAGAAGGGCTTGTATTGCATCCGAGAAGCCCTCGGAGTAAGCGAATCTGTTTACGGGGGGGGGGGCCGTTGCGAGGAGGTGGGAGAAGGAAGAGGGGAGGAAGAGGAGATGTTTTGAAAAGGGAAAGAGTTGCGGGTGAGGGACTGAGAGCTTTCGCCAGGCAAACAATCCTTTTTTATTTCAGCATGTGGGACTGGCGAGGAGGCGCAATTGAGGACGGAAGCGCCCTGCGGAACCTCGCTGGGAAAAGGGTGAAGTTGCGTCCTCTTCCCTAGAGTTTCCTCCCCCCCCCCCCCCGCGTCCCCACCGTTGGGAGTGGAGTTTGCGAGGCAGCCATCGATCGCAGGAAGCCGGGCGGCGGGGGGGGGGGGGGAGAGGTGAAAGGGTTATGCAGGAGATTTCGCGCAAAGGTGGTGCTGCTGGTGGAAAGAGCGTATCCTGCAAAACAGGTACACCGCGGTGAGGGTTTTGTTGGCCAGCTTAAAGCGCTCGGGGCGGGAGAAACCTGTGGCACTGCCTTTGATGCAAATGAAAGAACAAAATACAAGGAAGAAGATGGCACCTGGGGATTTTTTTTCCACGGGGGGGGGAGTGTTGTGTGACATCTGCCAGGCAAGGTTCTGTCTGCTAGAAGACAGGTGGCTTTTTGCCTTTAAAGGTGCTGTGGCTGAGACTGGGGCATGGGAGGGAGGCATCTTTACTCACAAGTAAGTTCTGTCGTGTTCAGTAGACCATACTCACAGGTAAGGGTGCATAGGATTCCATCCTTAGTAGTATTCGCTGCTCAGCTGCTTTACTTAGGGTGTTCCTTGTGTGTGAAGCATGGGATCTGCTTATTTATCACTTCTCTTATTCTACCCTTCAGTGACTCTGGCAGCTTCTTTCTGGTGGGAACCAGAAATCTGATGGATTTTTCTGTTGCAGAAATTAAACCCTGATGCTTCTTGGAGTTTCTCTCAAACAATGCTTTCCTTCCGTCCATCCGTCCATCCTTCCTTTCTAATATGACATGCAATATATTTTCAGTACAATCCTATACTTGTTTACTCAAACGTACTTGCTTCTAGGAAAATGTGCTTAGAATTCCTACAACCATCTATGTGGTTGCATCTGGTCCTCTGGGGAAGTTTCTCTCCAAAGTGTTGGCTAAACCCTGGGAGAGAATTGGGTTCTTAACGGTCTTGAAGAGTGCGTGAAATCAAAATACCCAGGCACATGCAGGAATAAATTAGTAGTAACAATTTGGCTAATGAGGTGCACTGGGTGATCTTTGGCATTAAGCCTTTGAGGTTTTAGTTGTCAAGATCTGTTGACATAGTTTTGTGTGGAGAAGGTTTCCCCAACAAGGAGGAACAGTGTCTGAATGTTGTTAGCTTGCCTAAGACCTGACTTGATTCTCGCCTACCCTCTCCAGGGCTGGGCTCTGTGATTTGCAAACAGTGTACAGGGCATGTCTGTCTGTCTTATGGGAGGGCCAAAAGCTAGATTCTCAAGTTGTTTTTTTTAAAGGGTGTAAGACCAATTCAGAGTGACTTGGCTTAAAGTTGATGTAGATGTGGAGTTGCTGTTAATGAGCTTCTAGGTGTCTCCTTTCAGCTCATGCCAAGAAACGGCCCAGTGGGAACGGCCATAGCTCCCTTGGAGCACATGCTTTGCATGCAGAGGGTCCCTGGTCCAATCCCTGGCAGCTCCTGTTACAAGGATCTCGGGTAGCAGGGTTGGAGGAGAAGACACCTGTCTGGGACCAGAGAGGTGAAAAGAGCACTGGCATCTGCTAGCACCGGGCTAACTGGACCAGTAGCCGCATTTGAGAAACGACAGCTTTGTGGACTTGTGTGCAAGGAAGGGCCATGTGTGCAGCAGGGCTTCCGAATGAGCCAAAGCGCACTGGTGGCGCACGGTCTCCATGTGTATCTCTTTGTGCTTGCCTGTGTCGGTCCTTGTCTTGCAAGAGGGCCAAATCCCAGATTCCACTCTCTAGACTAATCCCAGGTTTGTGCTTGTCTTGGTGAAGCTGCTTTTCCATCGCCTTCGCAGGGGTGCACCCGTTGAACAGAAGGGCAGATCTAGGAGTTGCGCGGGATGGGGCTGGTTAATCGGGCTCACGTGTGCATGGGCGAGGCAAGGGCATAACGGACCTTTGGAAAGGGAGCCTGGCAGGAACAAGGAGGGAGAAGGTTACAGGCAGCCCAGAGGGTCTGGCGCTGGCTGGAGTCCTTGCCCGAGCTGCCTCAGAGGGAGGCTTCAGGGACCTGGGGGCGGTCTATTTCTGCTGAGATCCTGAGGAAAGATCTGGGAGAATGGTAAGCATCTATAAATAGTGTGTCAGCAGAGTGGAAACGGAGCCTCTGAAAGACTCTTGCCTGAGAGACCAGTGCCTTGATAAACAGGGCTGTGTTTGTGGGGAAGGCTGCGCTTGTAATGAGATCTGGGACTAGGGGTGTGGGGCAGAGCAGCTCCTTGCTGTTTGGGGTGTATGTATCACAGCCTCATTGAAGGTCCAACTTTTATCAGTGTGCAATAGCATCTAGGTTGTATCACCCCCTGGGCATGCTTCACGCGAATGTGAAGGGGGATACCGGAGTACCAAATTTCTTGGGAATGTTAATCTCAAGCCACCTCTGGCTTGTCTTCTAGCTGGCTAGGAATAAACCCTCTGGACGTTAGGCCTTGTGGAATTTTTCAGCTGCACGGCTGAAGCCAGAGAGCTTCAGTGTGGTCACCTGTTGGTTGGTCAAAGGATACGGACGCTCCGTATCACTGGCTTTAGGGATGACTGCCACTCTGTCAGTGTGGACAGAGCTTTGCTGGCCATTCAAGGAAACAGCGAAACCTCAAGAGCTCGTTTGTCAAGTGGCGCTAGCCTGGGCTTCTCCGAGCAACCTCACTCATATCCCAATAGCCTGGGGAATTGCATGGGAGGCTGGTATTTGCTAGAGATAAGGCTAACCAAAGCGGGTGAACTTATTATATAAATATATTGGGGCAGCAAGTGAAAGAGGGAGAACATAGGGATGCAGAACAAAAGCCCTGCGCATAAACATGGGGTGGAATTTGGTGGGAGGGTCTCCACAGTGAGGCTTCTGCAGGAGGCCTCCCCAGAAAAGTTGGGATTGGCCTGCCTGACTCTCATCCCCAGTGCCTCCAAACGGCTGTTTGAGAAGGGGGAAGTGTAAGACACGCGTGGGCCAAGCATCATGTCTTTGGACCAAGGGTAATCCGGCAGCTTGAGCCTTACTGCACGTACATATTACAGTCCTGTCTCTTACATGCTTAGTATTTATATTTATACCCAGAATTGTTTTTTAGCAGGGTGGATATGTGTGAACTACTCACGTGCCTTTATTCACATGTGTGTGCTCACAATCCTATATTGAACCTGCATATCTCAGCAGCAGCAACATAGGTTCCCGTAATCTCTGAGATCAGCGTTCCTGATGACGGGGTGTCTTATCCTTCCCACCGCTTGCCTGGCTCCCCCTGCTTTTGCACAGTGAACTGTGGGACTTGTAGTTCTGGAGAGCACATCGCTTAGGGCAGTGGTGGAGAACCTATGACGTGTGCCACAGCGGGCATGCAGAGACCTCTCTGTCGGCACGCAAGCCAAGTTGCCCCAGCATCGCCCCAGTAGCCGAGCATCGGATAACAGCGCACATAGGGGCTATGCGCATGCTTGGAAAGGAGTAGTGGTGCCAGACAATGATGTCACGAGCCGCAACTCATTAGCTGCAACTTGTCCGAACTTTCGCATGGTCAGTCAGTGCACTGCCATATATATATATATATATATATATATATATTTGTTTGGACTGGCTCTGAGTTGTTTTTTCTAAACTAAAACCTCAGTTTTCAGGTTTTATTGCAGTGTTGGCACTTTGCGAAAAATAAGTGGGGTTTGGGTTGCAGTTTGGGCACTTGGTCTCTAAAAGGTTCGCCATCACTGGCTTAGGGGATCATCAGTCCATCTCTCAAACTACCAGTTTAATCTTAGTTAAACTCTCACAGCTCTGGAGAAGAGCATGGGCCAGCGACTCACTGTTCAGAAAGTTGGTTGTTCTGCTCTCTTGCAGCATCTTTGACCAGCTCCAGAAAATTTAATAAGAAGTGGACAAGAGGTAAATAAATACAGGGAAATAAATCCGCATAAATATCCTCAAGCGTCATCTGTAATTTAGCCTCAGCCCGGGATCCGTAAAGTGGACCTGTCGCCCTGTGATGCTTGGGTCCTCCCTGTGTGCACTTCACATGCGCACACGTGCTGCATTAAGACCGTCCATACAGTGGAGGTCACAGATTAGGGTGGTAGTGACTAGGATTATCCCAGAGTTCTCGATCATGCAGAAAAAATAGCACTGTGGGGAGGAGGGGAACATGGGCCTGACCTACTAAACTGAATGCAGTCTGGCAGCCGTACATGGCATCATGCCAGGGGCTCCACATACCTCCTGTTCTTGCTGCCCGCCCAGAACAGCAAAAATAGTGTGGGGAGCCTGACACGTTGAGCACCTGGCAGGTCAAAAGTATGTGGCAAGTCTGCCGCGTTTGATTTGATGGGTCACACATTGTACAGGCCGAGCCAGAGTCCAGGTCGCTGGGAGAAGTGCTTTGCTGTGAAGCTTCCTTGGCTTGCCCAAGTCCTCTTTGGGTGGCTTTTCCTCCTCTGGACCAAAAGAGGAGATGCATTTTTATTTTTCTCTTCCCCTCCCCACCATCTTGTTCCAGGAGAAACAGATCAAATTGTTACTTGGATAACCTGCATCCCATGGAGTTGGGCAGAAAAGCTGCCGATACCAGCAAATGGGTGCTCCTGAGATTCCAATTTGCAATTTTCTTTGAAGCAACCAATCAATCTCCTTCATGCCGAACATTACTTTTTTTTTCTTTTGAAGTAGTATAGTTGTCTTCTGGAAAGTCTTGGAAACCTGTGATGTATGTAAATTTGGCCTTGCTTATTAGTTTGCCCCTATCCCCATAAAATTCTCTATCGCTCAAGGAGAGGCTTTCTTAGGAGTTCACAGATATGAGGGGACAACATATTTTGCCTTGACATGTTTACTGTTGTGCATGGAAATTGGGAGAACGTTCTGTAGTCTAGCAACATATTAATGGACAGTGCAAGCCTTGTTCCTTGTGAGATAAATATGGTGACTGTGGTGCATAGGGGCAGAGGGAAAATGCATATCTTGAACTGTGATGTGCACAAACGCCGAATATCTTGGTGTGCTCTGCTTGTTGTAATGCTTGTCCATGTGCTGGGGCTTTGCATGTGCCTTTGTGGAGACGGTGCATGCTGGGAATCCCCACTGCATGTATGAGATTGTGTGTTTCATTCTGGCTGTGACATTGCCTGCTTGAGTAACTCACAAGATCGTGGATCATAAATGGAGCAACCCTGGGATGGTCCCTTGGAAGTACTTCCCAGTACCTTCGCAAGGCTTGCTTTCTGGTAATTGTTTTCAGGATTGCAACCCACGCCCCTTTCTATGCCTAATCAAATGCCTTTTTTCTCAGGTGCATGCTACATCTTGCATTCAGTCTCTAGAGTTGCAGTAACAACGTTTGAATTTTTCTGGGATGGATAGTGTCTCACTTGGACACAAAACTTTAGTATTTTATACTTCTTTCCATAACATCTCATAGATACATTGTTTTTGTTTATTGTTTTTTCTCTACAGTAACATTTTTAAAAAACACCACTGGTATTTCAAGTGCAGTGCGACTCTATGTTCAGTGCACAGAAGGGATAGGACGGACACGGTGGCTAACACTAGCTGTGAGCTTTCTCACAAAACCAACAGCGCGGGTTTGGCCAGAGCGCTTGGAAATTTGGCTTTCTTGCTCTATTGTTCACATGGATTTCCAGTGAGCGAAGGAAGCAGTGGTTGCTCTTGGAGTGAAGGAACCTACATGTTAGTTGTCTCTCTTATTCTGGGTCACAACACGATGAGTGGCACAGAACACCTGCAGGCCCAGATCTGGTGCTTCTGAGCTCTTGCATGAACTTTTGCTCAGTGCCGAGTTCTGTTTGGCCACCAAGGACCATCACACTCGGGGCCTGTGAACTGCTGCGGCATTTTGGGGGAAAGGTGCTTGCCTTTCTCTTAAATGCTTTTTGGGGCAGTGAAGCTTCGGCCTCTAGCTGAAGTGTGGAAGTTTAGCTTGAGCATTCAACCATGCACTCTGAATGGAGTCTGGCACTTACTTCAAGTTAGGGCCAAGGTTTCTTTGGAATGCCTGGGCTTGGCTTGGATCGAGTGAAGTTGGAGTCCCCTTCAGAATCTGCGTCCATCGACTGACCGAGTAATAATTCTCCTACCTTGTGAATTAGCATGAAGGTATTTCAAGCGCGACTCTCGATCCCTGGTGCTTCTTGAGTTAGAAATCCTTTCCTCCTCCTGAAACTGGTTTATGGTGACATCATGTTCTTGTTTCTTGGTCCACGCATCGGTCCCTTTTCTTGTAAGTTTTATGACTTTAGCCACAAAAGAGTCCTGTCATTTATTTATTTCATTTTTATACCGCTCAAAAGCCTGAAGGCTCTCCTCAGGTATGTTTCCACAAAATGCTGTAGTTTGTGCCGTATGTATTGCTTTCTGGATAACATGCAGTAAGTCTCCTGACCTTTTCTGGTGCAATAATTTCTGATCTCCGAAAGCCGAACCATTGCTTTGCGTTATGGAAAGACATTCCAGGGAGCGGAAGTGCAGCATTGCCTCTTTGGTGCTGTTCCACGGATCAGCCCAAATTCTGGAGAATCCTGGCTGACGGAATACGCTGGTGGCTACAGACCTTCCACACTAATACAAGAGGCTAAATAAACCAGCAATGGTTTGTTTACTGTATTGTGCAGAGCTGAGCTCCTGGCTTGTGGCATCCTTTATAAGCAAGGATTTGTAAGACAACAATGATCCTGGCTTGTAAAGGATGTTGCAAGCCAAGATCCTAGGCTGAATGATGAGCTCAACAAATAATTTCTGGTTTATTTGGCTGCTTGTGGGAGGAGCCAGGTAGAAATAAATGGGTTGTATGCACAAGGATACAGTTTGCTATTGGAAACAGCTTTGCATCCTCAGAACCTGCCTTATCTTGTGAAAACTGTTCATTGTAAGTGAGCATGTCATATGACTTATGGAATATTTATACAATATGGGACTGGCTAAGACATGTGCTGACTTGTGGAGCAGGATTCAGCTTACTTTCCAATTCTACTTCATGTTTTGACTCTTAAATCCACAGTAGTTAAATCTGAGTACCGTATTTTTTGCTCTATAAGACTCACTTTTTCCCCCCTCAAGAGTAAGGGGAAATGTCTGTGCATCTTATAGAGTGAATATGTGTGTGCAGTAAGTCTGTCAGATGTGCAGTCCATGGGGAAGTGATGGGGAATGTGCCTGTGATTATGTGCCCATTTGATTCAGAATATTTTTTTTCTTGTTTTCCTCCTCTAAAAACTAGGTGTATCTTATGGTCAGGTGCGTCTTGTAGAGCGAAAAATACGGTATTTTTTTTTTTTGCCCCATAACTACTTTACTTCTGTTCTTCCCTATGCTGCAATCACCGTAATAAGTAATTGCTTTAATTATGAGGCTGTTTAGGTGGAGGAAGAAACTGCACTTGAATCTATAAAACTGCTGGTACCATCATAATGTTGTACCTGGATGTTCTTGAGAAAAACTTGGGTGGGATGCTTTAGGACTTGGTGATCCTTTCTAAACCCAGTGGGTCGGACTACATGACCCTGTGCGGTCCTTTCCAATGTTGGCTTTGTTTATAGTGTAACTAGGCAGAAACAGTTCAGTTTCAGTCTGGTCTTTCGTATCTGCTTTAGCTGGCCTCTTGTACATGCCTGTACTGTCAGAAAGTAGATGCCAACCAGTAAAAAGAGAGTGTTTAGTAGATGGGGTTCCCCTATTGAAAAATCTTTCTGAATAGGCTTGGGGGGTGCCAGTGGCATCCAACCAAGATGACCTTATGCTCTCATTTCCATGGTGCAGCTGCATTAATCTATCTCAGCAAAGCCAACAAAGAGTAAAGACCACTTTTAATAACCTGATTGTCATCACCCTTACTTTTTGCATTGAATTTCCTTCTGACCTCACTTCCCTTGCATCCTCTTTTCCCAACCATACAAACTGTATACAGACATGGAACCGATGAAAAGGGCTATCGCCTGTGAAAGCTCATGCCAGAATAAATTTGATGGACTTGAAGGTACTACAAGGCTCTCAGGCCCTCAGTGAAGGGAAATTTGTTGCTCTTGCTGTGTTATGTTTTATCTGTTAATATGTTCATAGTTCTCCCAATAAGTGTCCAAAGTTCTAGAGGAAAAAAAGTTAAAATAGGATGCTTTTAAAAATGCAAATAATAAAAGCAACCTTGTTTAAAAGAACTGAGAAAGCGGTTCAGAAAGGTACTAGGGAAAGACACCTGAAGAGAGGGGTCCACCTGTGGGTACCTCAAGAAACCCCGCCTCTAGTTGCTGCACCTCTGTCTGCACCCAGGGAAGAGCCTCCGACAGTGTCCCCAATATTTACTGGCAAACTGATGGAGAGATAAGCATTCGGTTCAGCTGTTTCAGCATTTTGCTGTACGCTGTTTTGGATATTTTAAAAATAAAATCCACCATTTTACACCTATTCTCCATATTCCTTTCTGGCAATGAGGGAGCATGGAACCTGCTGGCGATTCATACTTGATTGAGGGCAAAGTTGGTTCATGCAAGGCATCGGAAAAGGATATTAAGGGTGCTTTGCCTGGGAGAGCAGAAGTAGCTAGCACCAAATTCTGAGAGGGAGGTTCCTCCGATCCCCTGTAGTTCCTGCGCTTCCTGTTGCATCTTTAATGCTTCTGATTTCTTCGCCACTGCTGTAGAAGTCCCGCAGTGGTCTGTTCCAGGAGGTCTAACAATAGACCGTCGGAAAAGCTGCTGGGGTTAGTCCAAGCACATCCAAATTCCATGGGAGCAGCAAGTGGCGGAGCCTCATCTTCTTAGTTCCTGCTTGCTAAACAAACTTAAATAATTCTGGGTTTGCAGTAACACATGTTTTAGGGCAAGAGGCTCTTCCCATCTCGGCATTGATGGAGTGCTTTTTCTCAGTCCAGTTTCCCAAAGCTAGTGCACCCCAGAAGTTTGAGACTAAATCTCCTGCTGTCCATGGCCATGGGGCATGCTGGTTAGAAGTGATGGGATTTGTAGTCCAAAACACATGGAGGGCACCAGGTTGAGGAAAGCTGTCTCCGATCCCCTGGGAGCTTGACACATTCTGAAATCAGGTAGCACAAGCTGTGCTGTGCATTCAACTTGGACAGTTTGGGCTCTGCGCAGATGCTGGTCATTTGACCAGATTATTGGAGCTTCGGTCTTCGGTTGTTGGTTTGGGAACCTTTACTGGGCTGCAGCCTGGCCTGAAATTAAGGACCCCCGAATGTGTTCCTGAGCTAATGGTGGGCCCTGGGCCTACAAATGGCGACAAGCTGCTGCAGCGCTCCTTGGCAGAGTTCCTGCCAACAGCCTGCTGCAGGTTGTGTGGCAGGGAAATGAAGCCTGAATGCTCTTGATTCGCTGTGCCTGCTGCAGCACAGTAGGTCAATACTGTTATTCCTCATGTGATGGATTGGGGAGGGGGCCGAGAAGCCGTAGCTTGACCAAGACCACCCAAGGAGTTCAGGCCTGAGATACGAACTGATCTTTGGAAGGAACGTTTCCGTTATCGACATGGAAATACAGCCACTTGCTTTCCCCGCAAATTTTCCAGAACACCTCGGGGACCAATGCTTTGCAGCCGTGGTTCTGTGTGCTGACACATATTTGCTGAAGGAGATGGAGAATGTACCTGGAAAGGGAATGGGAGACTTGCCTCCTTCCACCGAAATGGGAGGGGTGAGCTGGACCTGGTTCTACAAAGACATGCGGGCAGTGGAGTAGGACGGAGCTGTGGCAGGACCTGCAGCCGTGGCAGGTGGGGCTCCTGTTCCTGAAGGGGAAAGGCGGGATGAGAGGCTTTCTGCTAACAATTCTCAAATGGGACCCACGGACTGAGATGTGGGAGCTGATGTTTGGGAACACTCCTGATGAAGGGGGACTGTAGGTGGGATCAGCAGGTGGGGTAGAAACAAAAAGCGAAGTAAAGATTCCACTGGGGAGTTTTCATAGTAAGAAAACTTCCACAACCATCTAATGCTTAGTGTGTGTATAAGGAACCGGTGAATGATGCAGCTCTATTGGCTGAAGAGATAGGAAGAGGCCTAAATGACACACGTGGTCAGGTGAGGCAGGTAGAACAGGCTGTACCATATCACTTGAAGGGGAGGCCTTATTTCAATGTTTCTTCCATGGAAAAAAATCTCCTTGCAAGCTTACAAAAAACGCATAGCGGGGGTGTGTGTGTGTGTGTGTGTGTGTGTGTGTGTGTTCTAATCCAGTCTGCATTCTGTACTGCTTTCCCCCACTTTTATTTTCCAAACATACAGGGAGTCTTTCCATGGGGGATCTTCCGAAATGTGATCCCATGCATAAAGCCAGATGTGGCACAGTCCATTCTCTCACCTAGGGACTCCGCCACTTTATTCAGCTGCATGTGTGGAACAGACTTTAATTTAATGAGGTTGGAAAAGATGTGTCCAGAACGTTTAAGAACTGAGTAGGCATATGATGCAAAGAGTTGCCCCTGAGACATCACTGGAGGATGAAGGACCTTTGGAAAGGTGTGTGCAGGGAAAGGGAGGCCACTGGGTAGGGCAAGTCCCCGGCAGACATGTAGTGGAAAGAATTTGAGAGAAATGTTACTTCATGTTTTTTCCAGACCAGCCACAGCAAAAGTACAAGCTGGAGAGGAGAATCAAAGCCAGTGTAAATAAATCAGTTTAAGTAGCAGATGAGAATTGTGTGCTGTGTTGTTGTAGGAAGGTATGTGCACTTCATCTGTTGCTTGCAGAGTGGCAACATTTCACTTGTACTGTGAGTTTAGGCTGTTTTGGCCAACAACGCAAGCACCAGACTCGCCACCATTCAGGTTGCATTCAGATTTCTCTCTTTTTCAAATGGGAAAAGTGTCAGATTAGTTTGAGACCTTGTCTGTGGCTTATGCTAGTTTAATGCTAGCACTTATTAGAAAGGGAAGGACTGGTACGACAGCTGTGACTCTAGGGAACCTATGTGTGTTCGTGGCCAGCATGTCACGTTTGTCAGCAAAAGGTGGGATTTATAGACTCGATGTTGTCCTCAGATGGATAGAAGAATGGGTGAAGCTTTTCCTTGATGGCACAGCTCTGTTTTTGTAACGTAGTGTGAATGCTTAGTGCAGTGAACTAAGCTAGATTTGGGATATCGGCGTGGTCTTTCACGATTTGGCTATTTGGATCTCTCCACCAGTTCACACAGCATTCTGCATTTATGGCAGTTATGACAGAGTAAAATTAATTTGTATGGCGTGTCTTGCTTCCTTTCCCATTTTTGTTGCTGTTGCCCATGATAGCTGAAAAGGAGAGTAGAAGGAGCAGCAGCAGAGGCTAAATAAGTGGAACTCGGCGGGTGGAGAGTGCCAAGGGCGCATGCCAAGTGTGGAAAGGGGTTTATTTATGGTAGTGACAGAGAGGGCGGGAGGGAAGGCTTTGGCTGGATTTGCGGAAGGGGTGGATGGGCTGGCAGGGTTGCGAATGCATGGAATGGACTTTAATGGGAACAGACAGAAAACCCATCATGCGGGACATTCTGTCCAGGCTGTGCAAGGTGCTGGAGGTTGTGGACTCTTAACAGGAGCTTGTTGGGGAGATGGCGTTTCATTGCTGGCTTGTATGGAGGAGAACCTTACTGCTCTTTCTTTTAAAAAGTAGATGTGGGTCCACTTTGCTTGGATACTGGAAAGTTGATGTGTGACTGGCAAGAACCGTAATGGAAAGGAAACTAGACCTAATATTATGCATACCAGCTGTCTCCTGTGAAGCCAGAAAACTGGTCAGTCTGCTCTACCGCACTATCCATGTGAGGGGTGGTTAGCTTGTGGCCCTCCAGATGTTTTGGCCTGCAGCTCCATGACCCTTCACTGTGAGCTATGCTGATGGGGCAGATGGAACATGTTATCATTGTGGTCCTTATCACATCTATATTCATCTTTCTATCCTCTTGTAAAGAACCCAGGGCAGATGTACTTAGTCTTCCTCTTGAACTTCGAGCCTCATGACAACCCTTTGAGGTAGATTAGCCTACGAGTCGATGACTAACCCAAAATCACCCAAGTGGCCTTCAGGGTCAAGTGGAAACTAGAATCTGGATCTCCCACGTCATGGCTCAGTTGACTATAATGGTTCCTCTAGGCCAAGGCACTTGGAAGGCCATGAGTTGTCCATGCTTGGTCCGTACTGACTGAGAGTGGCGATGCTTTTCCATCCCTATTGAGCACTGGAGGAGACAAAGGTCCTGAGACTTCCTGCTATGCCATCTTGATGATGAATCCTAGCTGCATTTTCCCCAGGCTGTCCACCCTACTCGTTGCATTGCTGGGAAGCCGCTCTTCTTTTGATGCCTTTCAAAGTTCTGCATGTGTTATGGGCTTCCTCCTTCCTTTCAGGTAGTACTTTACCCTGTTGTGGCACAGTCCCGAAACGAAAGTTGTCCACTGCCAGGTTAGCTCTGTATGTGTTTCCTCCCTGCCATATTCCTTTTAAAACCACATCACGGATTCAGGAGTTGCCCCCTTTTAGGGGAACTCAGCCCCACAAGCTTGAAGTTACGTGACGAGTAGCTGGGCCTCCATGTTTCCATAGTAGCCAAGAAAGCCAGCTGCCAACACCCTAATGTAGACGTAAGAGCTGCCATATTGCAGTGTGGTACTGGGGACGGTAAAGCTATTGAGAAGATCAGTGGGGCAAAGTGTGTAGGCAGTCAAAAGGTGGTGTTGCGTTCCCAAGAGAATGATGGTTTTCCAGTCACCCTTTTTGAGTAATATATACGGCATGCTTTGCAAAGCCAGTGGTTAATCCCTAATGAATGCACTAGGCCTTTATTTTCCTGCACGCTGTTTTCTGAATGGACATCACAGGCGTTCTTATGCATTATAATTCTACAAAACAAATGTGTGTAAAGCAGAATTGTTGCTTCTTTGCTACCTCTAGAAGCCCTCCAGCACACACACATGCACGCACAATTGAGATTCAAGGCAGGATTGGTTAAAGTTTGTTTGGACACATGACTTCGCCTTCACAAGGAACATCTTAATTCTCTTTCATAGGATTCATAACATGCAACAACAAAAATGCCGATGGAACGGTGCCCATAACAAATAGAGCGCTTATTGGACAGAGCATCCAACCACTCTGAATGGCTGGCAGTCCTCTGGGGGAGCAGGCAGGGATTTAATGGGTCAACTTCCACACTGGAGGAAGGAGAGTGAGGACAGCCATCAGTGTCACCCCCCCACCCCGAAAGCGCCATTTAATGTGCTAGTAAAACACCGAAGCACAGTCCTTCTGCTCACATTGGCTACTGAAGTGTCACAGCTGCCTGCTGTCCCCCGGGTCACTCGGGAGCTATTGGACAGCTCGGAGGTAACTGCTATGCTTTGCTGAGTCTGTGAGGAATACAGATTGCTGGGACGGGGACTGGCGCGAGGGTGGGGGGGACGCGTGAGAGGGAGGTGTCTGCTGCGAGGCTGCTGGCGCCCAGAAAGGCCTGATGTGAGCCGTAATGGAAGAGGAGCCAAGCCTCGGGGGACCTGCTTGGTGTGACCCAACCTAGCATCTCCTTCTGAGTGGGATGGAAATGCTACCTATACCTTTGGGCTCCCTGGAGCGCAAGGGAATGTTGGGTCCACAGCTCAACACATGGTTGGCATCTCTGCCTGGCTGATCAAAGGTAAATTCCAGAGGCCTCCCTCCTCCCTTCCCCCCGCCCCCCCATTGAGCCAATGTGCCTGTCTTCCTTTGGGGCCTCCTTTTTTCCTTTCCCCATCAGCACAACTTGGAGGCTTCCCAGGTGCAATCTGAGGAGTACTTCATTCTATCATAACCCTCTGGTCCACAGAAAACCAGGGCGCTGTCCGCTCTTTCCCTCTGCATTGCAACCATATCATTCCCAGCAATTAATGCAGAGGGGAAACTCTGTCCAGTCCCGTTAGATTTTCTTTTCTTCTCTTTTCTTTTGCTCCCCCACCCTGACTTTTCCTTCCCTTTGTTTTCTGGAGCCTCAAATACCAAGGTGCCCTAAAGCAAAGGTGGGTGGGCTTTTGTTTTTTTTAAACGAGAGCCTTACCCACCAGAGCTGGTGCAAGAGCCATTCAGGATGTGAGGCACAGAATTGTGTTACAAGAAGCTTCTGAGCATATGCTCAGCCCAGGAATTTGATGTTAGTTTTAGAACAGAAGCTCACGCTCATCCTTTCATGCATAAATCTACTCCAGCCCCTCAACAAGCTTTTTTGATTTCAGCAGCCTAATTTGGGAGGCAGAAAAAACAGCCTTTTTTCTTTTGCTGCTGTTAAATCATTGGCAGTCCAAACCCATTTCTGATCCACTGCAAATCACCTTGAGAGATCCAGCAGTAGATCTTGATCTACCTTCTGCCTGCCCCTACCTGAAAGGCTGCAGAAATACCTAGCAGGCATACGCTAAATATTTGAACAGAACTGTGGGTGGGTTGGAATTCTGTCTCTCTCCTCTCCCCCCCCCCCCCGTACATTGATTTCCTTCCATCCTCCCTCTCTCAAGGGTGGGGGCAGAGGAAGCTTATGTAAAGCAGAGACAGATGGGGCAGCCAGCTAGTAAATGCTGTCCACAAATGTGGGATTCCCCCACCCCCTTCCTCCAAATACCCCAAGGGAAGCACAGATGTAAAGCAAAACTCAGAGGAAATATTCACCTCTACTCCTGGTTCTGTAACCCGTTGAAGCCAGCAACAATGTTTCTGGTTACAGGAGGAAAAGTGCAGGTACAGGAAATATGGTAGCATCTTTGTAAACACGAATTATCTCCTCTTCACATTCTTTCCCGTATTCCACTTTCTCTGTGTGTTTTATTATCCCTGTGGACATACGGGTTGGAAGTGGTATTGCTGATGGTCTGATCTCCTGTGGCGCCTGAGCACCCCGCTATTGCTGGGTAGCTTGTCCCTGTCTCTGCTGTTTGCATTCGTGCCTGTGCCAGCTAATAAACCTGATTCCCTGCTCTGTGGTGGCGGGTCTTGGAATCTTCTTCAGCACCACTTGCTTCAGCCATATCCCAGGCGCCTGCATCTGTGTAGAGCAGTCCCACCATTGTGGAAATGCATTCTCCAGCCTAGTTCTGGACGCGTGGCTGTTGGAAATTGCTTTAATGGCAAACATATATGGGGAGGTGAAATGCTTCAAAGATAACTTGTCAAGGAAGATTAGAAATGGTGATATGCATTCTTCGGGACGTAGAAAATAGCACCCTGAAACCTATCCCTTGCAACTCCTTTCTGGGAGCAGGGAGAGCCAGAGGGACAGTGTTCCTAGAATGGACTTGTGGTTGAATTTATGTAAGCTTCTGCACACCTTCACACATGCAAACACAAGTCTCTTTCCATTAGCAACACTTGACTAAAGAAAAAGAGTGCAGAAATCGTTCATTCCCTGGTAGCCATGCTAGTTCAAATACCTTCTTCTGAGCTGTAGCCCCCTGAAACCCCCACGGCTGCCCCTCGTCCAAAGCCTTTTCTTTGTGTGGATGTGTGTGTCTGAGGGTGGGGGGCTGCCGGTTTCTTTTTCCTGCTCCACTCTGCTCTCCCCAGCATTCCATAGGAATGAAACACAAGTGCTGGCAGACCATGTCTCTCTCTCTGGCCCATTCTCCAATTCCTGAACAATGCCTGCCCCGGCTCTCCTGGGAGCCGAGCCTGAAACAGGAGAGGCTGCCGTGGCTGCCGCCGCCGCCGCCGCCTGGAATGGTGATTGCTTCTTTAGGCTCACCTCAGGTTTCCATTGTGGGAGCTGGAGCTCAGGTTGGGGGCTGGGACCAAGGAGGAGGCGCGAAGATTGCAAGAGCGTTGCGTGGCCCCGGAGCCGTGCTCTTCCCTGCACCCTTCAGATCTCTGGCAAGGGCTGTACCATGTGACTAGCTCCTTCAAATGCAAGAGGGCTTCAGTAGTGTTGCACAGGTGTGGTGTTCCGCAGAGGCTGGCATTGCCCTGGTTAGCATCTCACAGGGCTGTACCTTCTCTCTAGCCGGGAGGTCTTCCAGCTCTCCCTGGTTCATAGGTAAATTCCACAGAAGATTTGCACCAGATTCTCCTTTGTTCAATTGATGGTGTAGCTTCAACCACGTTACTCGATTTGTGTGGGGTTTCTTGTGGCCTTTGTGCCAGCCAAATGATGGACACTTAGCTCTGCTAGATTTCCTTGTGAGATTTCAGGAACAGTTGCCCTGTAGCTTTGGGAGTGACCTGCTGATTGAAGTTTGGGCACGATAGCTTTGTGAAGAAAGCACTGAGAGCCATATGTATCCTGTGATCGCACCATGCAGGCATAACATTTGGCAGTGTTTGCAGAAGTCAGCATCCAAAATAGGAAGGATGTTTTATACATTACATTTTGGAAACATTTCCCCCTACTAGTCATCTTAGAAGGCCAACGTGCCTTGCCAGGTCAGACACAAATGCATTAAATAAATAATCAGGCATATCATCTTGACATACCATCTTAAAAAAAAATAAAATCCATTATCAGGGCTTCTAGCCCTCATGACTTAAGAGTGGCTTGAAATGTGTAGCCATTGCCTGATGCTGGGGAAGAGCAGCAGCTGAAAGAACTGGACAGGAATTTCAGTTCTTAGAAGGTGGAAATCGGAGTATCCACAACACCTCCATCCTTCCCTGAGGCTAGCAAAAGCCAAAAAAGCTAGCCAAAATAAGTCCCATCATGCAGACATTTTAAATGTATGTGTTATATTTAAATTCCCTTTATTTTATGTATCTTGGAGTGCAATTTGGCTTATCCCAAGGCTCAGTTGTAGGATTATTTGCATAAAGTGTGCTTATAATTCCAAGAATCTGCTTTTTGTTCAGGGTTGTGTGTTTGGATGTTCAGGTGGCAGGGGTGGTTCCGGATGAAATGCGGCCATTTCAGTGGTAAGGCCAAGCAAGCCAAGTTGGCAAAGTGCTGGTGCTGAGAGTGTCAGAATAGGTGCGACAGCCCTTAGTGGTTAACCTGAGCAGATTCCTGGAGCTAACCTGTGCCTGTAAGTTCTTTTTTCATCACTCCTGCATCTCCCTACCTGGGGAGGAGGCCGAGCCCATCCAGGGCAGGCAGTTGTGTGACTCTTCGGTACAGAATAGCCACTGGAAAATGGTTCTGTGTTGGCATGGCTTTCATCCACTCAGGTTCTCCTCTCCCACAAAGTCCCGTCCCCCCTTCCAAATTTTCTGCCCTTTGGTCTCCAGATAAAGGCAGCCCTCACCGAACACAGTCCCCGACAGTGAAGGTTATTTTAATGGATGCTTTACTTTAAATGAGCTCTCCACCATCTGTTCCACCCCCTAATTACCCCTGCAAAAATAAAAAATAAAAATAAAAATAATCACAGCCAGCTCAGGAGAAGGTAAAGATATAAGTGATTTAAATGCATGGATGTAGGCTCGACAAGCATCTGGATGGGAAGTGTGTTTTCCTTCTTGCTTTCTCCTGCCTCAGCTCAAACATGGCCAGTTATGGGGGAGGGAAGCCCCCTTGCTCTGCAACAGGAGACTGGGCTCATGTTGTGAGTAGGAGGGGGTGCTTGCCCCCTCCTACTCTAGCCGAAGAAGAGCAGCTTTGCCTCAAGGCTAGACTGGATTTTAAGCTTTCAAAGTGCAAAGAAATGTTTGCCTCTGCCTTTGTTGATGCTGGTGCATTGTGGGAATTTGAGGGTGTGGGTAACCATCAGTTCTGTTTTCTCCATTTCTGGCAAACCCATTGTTCTGCTTGCCTTTAAGCACTTTGGTGGCTTTAAAAGCAGCTGATCCCGTGTGTAATTGATCCCTGTGGATAACTTCTTTTTCTCCCCCTGTGTGGAACCAGAAAATTGGAGGGAGTTGTTGTTAGAGCACCCTGGATGCTGTCTGCCAAATATTAAATATAGAAGGCCCCGTGGAAGGGAGCTCTCAGTTTCAGGAAGGCAGAGAACAGCAGAAAAAAGGCAAAGCAAGCTAGGCCCGCAGTGAAGGGGATGGGAAAACGGGTGTAGGTTTGGTGTCTGTTACCTGTTGCTCCTCTGCAGCTGTGGCCTTGGATGCAAATATTCAGTGCACCCTTTTTTCCCTCCCGGTTTCCTCCACCTGGAAACTGTTTTCTGTTTCAGGTGTGCGCAGACAGCAGACCTTGGTCCGTCTCCATTGGCCTGCTGAGCGCCTGCTGACGGTGGACTTTGTGGGGTCACCTAGCTTGCCGCTGTGAGCGACAGGCTGTTGGTCTAGATGAGGGCAGGCTGCTTGTGGCCCCCCTGGCCTTTTTGGTGACCTCTTCATGCCAATTTTCCTGGAAAAAAAGCATGTGGGAGCAGGCTCCTCATTTGGAAGCAGGGCTGCACTCCTAGGAGAGCAATTTTGCTTCCAAACAAGACCAGTGCTCTCTGTGCTGATTTCGTTTTTTTAAAAAAATACATTATTTTGCAGCTGTTGTGTTGCAGAATTTCTGCAGCAAGTGTGGTGGGGGCCGGAGTGCAGCCCCATGGTGAGTGAGGGGGCCATGTGGCCCCTGACCCTGGGCCAGATGGACCTTGGTCTGATCCAGCATGGCAGTTCTTATGTGTTTGAGCAGGAGGGCATACTTAAAGCAGATTAGTTATGCCTTAAGAGATCACGGGTATGCGTGAATGCTTTGTAAATTTAAAACACATTGGTGGACCATGGGGGTTCCAGAGTTTTGTTTTTATTTTGTTTTTAAAGGAGACCTTGCAAGCCTGACTTCAGCTTGCCTTGACTCTCAGTCCTCTCTGGATTTTAATGACGCTTGAGAGACTGTGCACAACCAACTTAGAACAATGCCCTCTGAATCACTGTAGTGTTCGATAGATTGAATAACCTGGCTGTTACGTGCAGCATCTCCCGCTGTTCGGATTTTGCTTAACTACCCTTGCAGAAGCAGACGGAGGCTGTCGTGCAGTTCTTACCTACCTTGAAGTGAACTGGATGGGGCTTGCTTCTGAGTAGGGAAAGGTAGGATTGTGTTGTGAGAAAGGCGCAGTTTATTGGGCCAAACTCACAAGTCCAAGTGTGCTTATTTGGAAGGAAGTACCATTTGAAATCACTGGGCATACTTCTGATGGATAGAATCAGGCTGCAAGTCTCTTTTACCTAAGCAAAGGTGATTTAGATCTCATTGCATGGTAGATCAACGCAGAGGTTTCTAGGTGTATGAGCCAAGGCGCATGTGATGCCTGCATGGGGCTTAACACGCAGGTGGTGGGAGTGGCCCTCGGCTGCATCCGTCCTGCTTAGAGAGAACAGTAGGTGTTGTGCTACATGGCTGGGAGGTGTGCCTGTTGGGTCTCAGGAGGGCCGGGACAGCGGCTTTCTGCCTCTGCATATGTTATTGTAGTAATAATGATACTCCATTCATAAAACTGGCCAACTGTGGGTATTTCTCATTGGGAGATGTAGAGCCAAGGGATTTCATAATGTTGGTTTTGGTCAGTGTCTGTCTGTCTGTTGCTGCTGGAAGGTGATAAATGTGATGTGAATTGAATAGTGGTACCAAGTAAGAAGTGGCCTTGGTTGGTGCATTCAGTTCAAATGGAGGGGATCCTCTGTATGTCAGGATTGGGATGAGTGGAAGTCAGGCTCTGTGCTCACTGGGCGGGCTACTGTGATGTCAGCAAGGAACATCCCAATTTTCATTGGCCCAGTAATTTTGTACTTTAAAAAGTTTCTCTCTCTCTCTCTCTCTCTCTCTCTCTCTCTCCTTCCTTCCTCTCTTCCTTCTTCCTTCCTTCCTTCCTTCCTTCCTTCCTTTCTGAAACTTATATATCACTAAATATAATATCCCTAAGCTGGTGAATGAATGGATAAATACAGGAACATTTGATAAGCAGGTGAATGAATAGATAAACACAGGAACATTTATGCAAAGCTTAAATGAATAAAAGCATACAGGGAAAGGCATGACTGACAGCTGAACCAGTGTTTGATTCACTGGTATGTACATCTGTCATTTTCAGTTGTGAAGCTAGAAGGAAGTCAGGCTTATGCCATGGCTGAGGGATGCCCGTGAGTGCATTCGCTCTCTTTCTACGCTCTTGGTCCCCTTTGCAAATCTACTACTTGTTTGTTGCCTCATATTTATCTCCCTTGCATCTTCCTTACCTTTCCAACTCTGTGCTTATCCTGTGGCCTGATTCAGGTCACTGGAAATTGTGTTGATGTCGACTCTTTCCTCCAGTTTGCAGCTTCATTTTTGTTACATTTCACATAGTACGCTGCTTGCCAGTGGATTTGAACTGGCAACCTGAGGACATAGCAGTAAGCATAAACCCAGAATTAGAAAGAGACTTAAGGCTGTGGCTTCCAATTCTGGCTTGGGAGGCAAGCACCGACTGTAGTTTGCTAGTTTGGACCCTGGAGAAACTAACAGTTAGTACAAAATAAGTAAATTGGTGCAAAGTTGTGCGCTAGGAGGAAGCATGTGAGTGCAGGCTTTGTTTCCAGTCTGATCTAAGCCACAGTTTGGAGACTATGACCCACCTGACGAAAGTATGAGCCCCCCATTTTTCCGTATGGGGGTGCGCATGCCACTGGTGTCCACCTCACTCTGGGCTCAGGTTCTTGTTTCACATTTGTGCCTCTAACCATGAGATATACAGGAAACTGGTTTACTTCCTCTGACTGCATGTCAAGTCCGTGGGGACAGCTTCTGCCACTGCTGCGTCTCTCACAGTAGATGCTCAGCAGAATTCTGCCCTGTCTTTGCAGCCATTCTCCTCTTCTGAGAATTATTCAGCCCTTCCACAGTACTTAATTGATATGTTCAGATAAGCTTCAGGTGCACATCATACCTTGGTTTGTCTTTCAAAAAAGAAAAGAAAGGAAAAAGAAAAGGGGAAAACGGGGGGAGGAGAAAAAAGATTTACTTAGAAATACTTATATTCCACCTTTCCATCCAATTAGGCTCCACAAGGTGGCTTGTGTGGATTGCTTGACGTCTGATGCTCAGGTAGATTTTGCTCTGTGGAACTGGACAATATTGGCTTGGAGCACAATCAAAGGAATCTTACTTGTAAGATGCGCCCTCCCTCTTTGAAAAGAAAAGGAAATGGAAAAGAGCAATGCAGGTGACTGTGATGGAAGCGGAGGCTTGGCCAGGAAAGAGGTGTTACTTGGGGAATCAGAGCAGGTACTAGTTGGCTGATGTGCCCACAGTGGACAGCAAGTGGTTTGAGGTCTTGAATCAGGAGGCTGTGGCTGATGGGATATTATACCTTCATCCCCTCTTGTGTAGGAAGGCATGTGTCCTACTTTGCAGGGGACAGTTAATTTATTCAAAGGCATCCTCTTTTGGAGGGCTGTATAATCCAAGACCAGCAGTTTTCACCTGGGCAGCAGAGTGGTCAGGCAGGCACATGGGTCACCTTGAGATGTATTGTCTTTCTAGTTAGTATATAGTAATTACGTCTAAATTTGCATCAATGCATATAAATAGGCATATGCAAATGCACACTCTCCCTTTTGTGAAATGTTTTCTCTCTTGTTTGAGTGATGCGGAAATGGCCACCCTGTTCTTGGGGCCTGCCCAGTGCGAGATAAAGGCTGAGTAGAGCAGCCACTGGGTCGCAGGGCGCCTTTCCCCCATCCCCTGAAGAGTTCTGTTTTGTTCCTGGGTGCTTCAGCATCCGTGTGTTTAGACTGCAGAAGATGCACTAGCGTTGCAGGACAAAAGGGAATTAAGTTGGATTGGAGGAATGTTAAAGATTGCTGCAGGCCTGAGGGTCTTAGATACCCCTGTGGAGATGGTCAGTCATGCAGAATTAATCCGATCAGCATTCTAGTTTGGCTTCAGCGGGTACAGATCTTCAGGACAGGAGATTGTGGGTCAGGAGGGGGTGAGTGGGAGGAGCGGCTGTGGGGTGGTATGGGGAAGACAGCTCCTTGATAGGATGTGAAATTTGTATAATGAAAAATTAAAGCTTTACCACTGCCTTCCTGGGGCTTCGGAGAAAAGAGACGCTGCAACGGCTGAGGGAGAACTTGGCTGCGATCTCAGGCATACCCCCAGCCAGGCTGCCTGTACACTGTTGAGCAAGTTATGTGCCGGGGGTCATATTTTGCTCCAGTGGAGCAAGGCCATCTTTGCATTGATGAGAAATTGGGTTTTGGCTTGGAGTGTGTGCGCATTTGTCTCTTCCTGGCTTTTTCTTGCCCCCCCCCTCAATTTTTTTGCCTGTCGATTCCAGCTTGCCAGTAATGAGAGGCCGTTCTTTTCTTCAAAGAGAAGTCTCAGTCGCACCCCATAGCACAGGATTGCAATGAGAAACTGAGGGGGTGGGGTGGATGGGGCTGAGATGACAACACCACGGGGCGAGGGGGATACTCGTTGCACCCGGCCTCTGTGGCCTGCAGCATGTGACTTGATGAGAGACCTCCCGTTTGAATGGACGACTCACAAAACAGCCCAGGGCTCCCCCCCCCCGCCCCGCGCCGCCTCCTGTCATGTGGCTTGCAGAGCCATCATCCTCTCGTGCTGGGGGTGGTGGGGGGGGGCAGAAGCAAGCCTAGGCTCTCTAGGGAGGCACTGATGGCACAGACCGCCTCACCCTACTGGGGCGCCCCCTCACCCCACTGAAGAATAGCAAGGCCACGAGAAATGCCCCATGCCGAGCCGCCTGCTGAAGTTGCAGCGCCTGCGTGGGAGAGGGCAGGAAAGGACAGTGCGCTTCGTGCAGCGGGGAAAGGCGCCCTGCGCTCGTCTCCTCCCCTCCCACCCCCACACCACATGCCCTGTGGTGTCGTGGCGCTTTCGCGCTTGGGCAGGGCGGCCGTCCATGGAGTGCTCTGCAGCTGTTGCCTAGCCCTCTGCTCCTCTGTTTTATAAATAATGCAGCACAGAGGCGTGTTGGCAGAGAGCTTCACAGACAGTTGGATCGAAGGAGCCTTCAGCATAGAGCAGCAGGCTTGGGCAGGGACGGGGGGGGGCACAGAAGCGGAGGTGGCTGGGGGGGCTGGAAAGAGCCACTGCAACTCTAACCTTGTGGCTGCTCGGAGGCAGAAGGGGTTTCAGATTGCTCTCTGCGCAGGGATGAGGGTGGCAGGAGCCCTCTGGTATCGGTCAGGTGGTTCTTGGTGGTTGGAGACCCAAGAGGAGGCAGCGGCGAAATCTCTGGAAGCTGGGATAGTGACTTCAGCAGGGTATATTTCATCTGGGGGTCTAATGCCTTCCAGACTTGAATTATGTCTTCCTCCCTTCTTGGAATGGCTGTGTGTGTAGGGAAGAAAGAGAAAGAGAGGTGTGGAGGGGGCTAGGGGGGGGGAGTGAGCATAGATGTGGTTGCAGCAGGTGACGTGGAAAGAGGAACCTGCCCAGGACCTCTCACAGCCTGTTGCCAAGGTGCAAATTGGGAGGCTGGTGTCTTGGCTGAGTCATCTGCGCCGGCCACTAGTGACTGCTTTCAGTGAGGAATAAGGACCCCCAGAGATCTGACATTCGGTCTCCTTGGCACTGGTTGTGAAACAGGCGCCTTTTGCAAAGAAGAAAAGAAGGCGAAGCTGGGAATTGAACTCCCGTGGTCCTGACATAATGGAATCTACCTTTCCGCTGACGTTCCCGGCACTAGGTTCAGCCTGCCCTTGGGGAGCTGAGGCGTCAGCTGGCCCAGTCTACAGGATGAGCACGGATTGCGGGGTGTGAACCATGGCACTTGAGTGCCAAAGGTGGAAAAATGCTATTTTGTCAGCACCCCATGGAGTCTCCAAGGTGATACCCGCTTCGGAGGGGGGGCATTGCTCTGCCATGGCTCAGTTGGACCCTGGTAGGTCCCAGCTTGAAAACGGTTACTATAGCAACCTGCAGTTGTTAAACTAGCCTGAGTAAACATTAACAGAGGAGACCCCCTGTGCAGTTCAGGGTCAGAGGCTGGGGTGCCTGGCAGACGAGGGTGGTAACCGAGGAAGAAAAACAAGAAAGAGAGCAATGGTGACCTTTTTGTGGTTAGCTAGGAGGCCTTCTCCAATTTTAGGCCTGTGGGTAGGACTCGCCCTGGTGGCAGCCTGGGATCCAGGTTGCTTTTTCAAACGGCATTTTGCCTTGTGCCTCTGCAGTGTTTGAGCTGTTTTTCCTCCTCTTATGCTCGTATCCCAAAGCCAGCACACTTAGTCTCAAGGCGCCCTTTCCCAGCCAGATATGTTGGACTACAACTCCCATCATTCCCAGCTAGCATGGCTGTTGACCATGTTGAATGGGAAAGGGGGGAAACTGCAGTCCAGCACTTCTGGAGGGCACAAGGTTGGGGAAGCCTAGGTTGATTTGGGAGCGGCTGACTGGAGCTCTTAAAATGCCCCATCTCGTCTTGAGATAGCATTTTAAAATGCTGGTCCTGAGCTGAGAGCAGGTCGCTGGGGACGCCAGGGTCTGTTTTTAACTTCTGGGGAGCACTGAGCAAGAGGCACGCCGGGCACCAGGCTGATCCGACTCCATTCCTCAAAGCTGGGCTCGGTATCCCCTTTTTCCGGAGGGAGGGCCGAGCTGGCAGACTCCAGCTGCAGCCCCTGCTCCATTCCCCACCCAGCTGTCCACAGAGCTGTGCACAAGGGCAGCCCGGCTGCTTCCCTTGCATCTCAGGAACAAGCAGAGCGCGTCCCTGGGGGTGGAGATTCTGCATGGAGCTGGAGCCAGGAAGTTACAGAGCCCTCTGTGAGAAGTGGATGGTTTTTTTCTTCTTCCTCCAGCTCAGGGCTGCCTGCGGGGGCTGTCAGTCTCGTTTGATGGGAGGAAGATGGCTTCGTGGGCAACATGAGAATGTGTGGTGTGCTTTGGAGAGGGGAGGGGGAGCATCTTGCTTCAGAAAGATGCAGCTTTCAAAAGCCCTGTGTTGACTCACAGGCTCTAGGCTAGGGTTATCAACACCTGCCCTTGAAGGGGGGTTCTGCGCTTTTTTAATTGCCGTCCCCTAAATTGCAGTGGGGAGGGGGAGGGTTCTCTTTGGATGGTTGCTGCAGCATCTCGGTGTGCTAAAGGAAGGCACAGGTGGTTAGGGTGGCCACTGACAGGCTGCCCAGCCTCCCAAAGAGGACTCGGAGCACCAAAAAAGAGGGCGCTGAAGTGCATAATGCGTGCCGGTGTAAATTCATCTGTAGAGGCGCAGATTTGGAAATAACTCGAATTTAAACAGGAATACAATACCACTCACTATTATGGATGAGTCTGGCCAGGGATCTGTGCACCCGCCTTAATGGGCGGGCCAAGGCCCAAGTGCAGACCTGTGGCTTCATGGCTCCCTCCGTTCTTCCTCTTTATGCTTCTCTGGTTTTAAAACAAGTTAAGTCATGACATCAAGAGATGACATCTTGTGGGGACCATCTATGCTCCAGAATAGAGGATTGTCCTTGTTAGGGTAGGATACCTGGCCACTCTGCAGGAGCTGCTTTTAGATAAAGAGCCGATGGCCCCAGAGCCCTGACTTTTAATTTATTTTCTTCTTGCATCAGTTGGTCCACCTGGGCAGTCCTGGAGTCCAGTTCCCTTTGAAGGTTCCCCCATTTCAGAAATGAGGTGGCCGAGAGGGGGGAACAGGAGCGTGTGGGGAGTCTCTGGATGTATTGGGTACTGGTTCTTTGTTTACGTGTATTTGGCACCAAGGTTGGGCTGATATCAGTGGCTTTTGTTTGTAATCCTTGGCGCTTAAATGTCCCATCTTTCATCCCTTTGTGCAGGAAGTAATCGGGAGCAGAGCCTCTCTTTCCATGTGGCATGGCTACTTCAACTCAAATGCTAAGTGCTGAACTAAGGAAGCTTTATTATGCATCAGTTGGAGGGGCTGAGTTGGTTATTAGCCTGGGTTTTGGGGAGGCTGGGCAGATTGGCTCCTGCAGGGTTCAGAGGCCTGGAGCAGCTGGACCAAACACACTGAAGGCCTGGAGAAATCTAGTGTACAGCTGCTGCTCTCACCGATGCAGGTGTGTGGTTCAGATAAACGGGGAGAGCGTCTGCCAAGCGCTCGGTGGCAGCAATGGCTCAGCAACAGGACTGTTCTTGCTGTTCCTTGGATGTGGAGAAAGATTACAGCGCTTGGCCTGGCAAAGGCGTGTTTGTTCTCTCCCTCCCCCCATCCCTCACTCCCCCCCCCACCCCCTTCCCCAGTGATTTCTGGAGTCCTGGATACAGACCTCACTCTCCATCCGTCACATATTTTGCTTGGCACGTTTGGGTTTTCTAAGTTCCTTGGACAAGCAACAAAGGCTGGGTAATGATCTCAGACCAATTAAAGGACAAGAACCCCATGTTGATTTTGCAGCAGGACCCTGGAGGTACATCTGTGCTACAAAACTGAATTGGTTTTAAATCAGTTCGGTTGTCATCCTGCCTGCTCTCTTCCCTGAGGAACCCTGGGAACTGTAGTTTTATGCACGTACTGCAAATCCTCCATCAGAGGGGCCCTGTTGCTCCATGGAGCACCGATGCCCAGCTTCCTAAAGAGAGGTGTGCAAACAGGAAGCCGTACGGATCGCAGTTGCCTCACATTTGCTTAATGGAGCGAGCCTACCTGAACTGTGAGGCTTGCTTCTGAGTAGCCACGTACAGCGCAGTGCTGCAAAGGAGGCCTCTCCTGGAGGAAGGCTGCCGCCGCCTCCTTGCTGGCCTCCCACTGCACCTGCGGCTCCCGCTCTTGCCCCTTTGCCTCGTCGGAGGCCCAGTGTGGGCGGCCCCTTCCTGCGCCGTCACTGACGTTCTGGGCTCGGCCCCGCACCCCTCGTGGCGGCCTTGCTCTGGGCTGGTGTCCCAGGCCAGGCAAGAGGAGCGTTTTCGGAGCTCAGCGGTATGCCTGTGGCAAGGACGGGGTGTTTCTCCACGGCGGCAGTTGTTCCGCTGCCTTCCCCAGATCCTTCCTTTTGCTGCGATGAGTCAAAATCGAGCGTTCCCTCCCCGAGCTCTGGCTGCCAGGGCTATCCCTCTTCCAGGGTGTGGCGGCCATTCTTTCTCGCTCTTCTGCCCCCACCCCGCCACCTCCGAAGCACAGAATGCTTCTCCACATGCAGATTAATGAGTGGGACCATAGGAACAGGGCACGCTTGCCTGCGCACAGGCGTGTGCAATGTGCATGTGCGTGTCCCCCCCCCCCCAAGCTTTGATGGCCTTGCAAGCTGCCTGTCAGTGGTGGCTCCCTGCAAGGCTGGCAAAATTGGGGATGATGGGCTTGTAGCGCTCCGGCATCCATTGTGGAAAGGGTCCTCTGCCCCCTCATTTGTGCTTGGGGCTTCAGGACAGTAATGGAGCTCATTAGTTGGAGGTTGCAGGTGCCCTGGCTACCCTGCTTCTCCCAGAGGGCTGTTAATGAGAGGCCGTTAACGAGCAGCTCAGCGCTGCACTCTCACTCCTTCTGAGCAAGATGTGAAGGCAGGAATCCCAGGGCTCTTTGTGTGTGTGTGTGTGTGTGTGTGTAAATTGCAGAATTGTCTTGCCCTGGCGGGGAGGTAGAAAGATACTTTGGCTTGTGCTAGGAAAGAGTTAAAGAGTTGTGCCTATCCCCTCCTTCTCCCACCCCCTTACCACAAAGGTCACTGTGGGAAGTCTTCCCCCCACCCCTTGCAGTATTTTGGTGCTGTGACCTGAGATTTCAGTCCCTGCAAGACACACTGGCAGATGGAGGCTTTCAGATGCCCTTCCTGGGTTGCCCGGTGGCTGTTTGTGCGATTGCAGCAGGGCCCGCCCTGCACCCGAGCCCAGCTTCGCTGGGGCCCGCGCTTCTCATGTGCAGCAGCGTTCTCGCAGAGGAGGCTCGTGCACCATGCAGCCGCATACACCCCGGAGCGCATAATCAGTCGAAGGGCAACGTATGAGGGCCGCTAATTCTTCAGCCACACCAGGTCTGCATGGTGTGGCTGAAGCTGCTCTTGTGTGTCACTGCACCCCTTCTCTGGGGCTCTGGCGCCGCTCCGCCTACTCCTTCCCACTGCTGTGATTGCTGTTGGCCCTGGCGGTTAAATGCTGATTGCACTTTCAGGCCTTCTGGCCTAGTTGTCTAACAGCCTGAAACCTGCAAGAAGATTGAGTAGAGACTCCCTGCCTGCAGTCTGCTGATTTCCCCCCCCCCCGCCCGCCACATGCACACACCTCTTATGCACTGCCATCCGCACCTGATTAGCTCCAGCTTCTTTATTCTCCTGCCTGCAACACTGAACCAGCCCGCAAAACCAAAGCGCCTCGGTCCTTTCTGCTTCCCCATCCCACTTTTGGAGGCTTCTGTGCAGCTGCTGGTCCAAGCATGTCATTAAATGGGAAGTTGTTTCTGGGGCAGCACAACTGAATAGGTCAACCGCGAGGAAAGTGGGTAGAAGCCTTTGGCTTGTGTTTCTGCCAGTAATTCTCTCTCTGTCCTCAAGCGTGACCCTTAGTCTTTGTCAAATTGTGTAAGATGTGCTCAGAATCTTGGTTTGTTTTCCTAAGAATCCTGCTTTTTCCTTGAAATAAGTTTCTAGCCCTTATGGCAGGCAGTTAATAATGCTTGAAAACAGGGGCAATGTCTGCAGATATCTCTCCAATATTTTGGGAGGGATGGAGTTTGTCCTCACCAAAGAAACTGAGCCATATTCTTATACTCATTCTGTTTGTTCTGTCCCACCAATCCTCTCCTTCATGAAGGGGAAAACACCCTGACCTGTTAAAGCATGAAGGTTAAAATTTCAGGAAAAACATTTATGGAGTGAAAGCAAATGTGCTCAAATCCAAGTGATGTGCAACAGTTAATCTGAGCACACGATTTTTGGTTTATTGATGTGGAAGATGGATGCTTAACGACTGGAGTATGACCATACCTGCCCTTGGCCCTTTGTGTGTGTGAGGGGAGGGGTGAGGGTTAGAACGGGGCTGATGGGATGAACATACTGTCTTTTAGTATCACTGGAAAGGTAAGGGTGATCATTCACGACTGCACAGTGGATAAAAATCAATAATAAAAAGTCATTTAAATCAGACTTTAAAAAAACAAAATCAATTATATTAACTTAATTTAACTACCTAAAAAAAAACAGCACCTTGTTTGTATTGTATTTGGATTTCAAATTTAAACAAACAAGTTGGAGACGGCACCGTTTGTCTGTTGACACTGAGTTATAGCCATCTATCAAACAGATTGGCTTAGTTCAGAAATCATGCCAGGCCATGATTTGGCATTATGTGGCAAGGTGAGGAGGGAATGCAAGACTTAGACATCCCCTCCTCCCCTTGCATGCAGTGAAATCCTTGTCTGGTTCTGTTTTTTTTTTCTGGTGTCTGCCAAACCGTTATCCACTAGTCTGAACAACCAGGAAGCAGAGTGGGAGCAGGGGGTATCTCACTGTCCCTGGACCTGAAATTCTTGCAAGAGCTAGGGCGCGATTCTGTGGCCGCCTGGTATTGTCTGGGGTGCCACAGGATCAGTTGCGGGATCAACCTCAGAAAACAGGGATTCTGCCCTCTGCAGGACCCTCCCTCTGCCTTATAGCTGGCTGGGCTTCAAAGATGGAAGACTGTGGTGGGTGGTGGTGGGGAATTCCAGGGGACAGAGAAAGGATAAGCAAGGAACTACCTTTCTTTGAAGAATTCAGTCTCTCCTCCTCCTGAGGAGGACAAAGCATTTAGGCGGCCAGAATTGGCTGCTTTAATATTTTAGATGGTGAGGAAACAAGCCGGCAATCCAAACCTCTGTGCTTTTCTTGCCTTGCATTGGATGCCTGCCACCCCATCAGTTCAGGAGGTTACAAGAAGCCATGGTGGATGGCACCCTTATTTTCATAGCCCAGGAATGGGGAGCGTGTGGGCCTCCAGATGCTTTGGACTCCATTGGATGTGAGCAGAATATCCACGGTTCGGGCCACCTGACCCAAAGAATCCTGACCTAAAGTTGTAAGTCCAAAACGTCTGGAAAGGCATTGGGTTACAGAAAGGCTGCATTATGGGTTGGCTAGGATGCTTGCTCCTTTTTATACAGAAAATACAGGGGAAAACTGACATCTAAGTTGCATTCGTTACTATGGGCTTCCCACTGGACCCAGCAACCAGCAAGTCATCACAAATGCTACTGAGCCCATATGGCTGATTGTGCCCTGATTAAGCGTCCTCCAGTCGCTTGAAGTAAGCATTGTGGTTTGCTTCTTGCCTTATGAACGTTTGACTAATCAAGCAACATAGGCATCCATCTCAAGAAGAATTGTTTTGCTCAGGACTATCAGAAAAGGTTCTGGATGGCCAAAGCTACGCATGTTTACTGGGAAGCAAGCCTTTAACTTGGTTCAGTGGGACTTGTAAGTTGCCTTGCACCAGGTCAGACCTTTGGTCCTTCTAGCTTAATACAGCTGACACTGACTGGCAGAAGCTCTCCAGGGTTTCAGCTGGGGGGCTCTGCCACCTTTACCTGGGGATGCAAAGCATACGCTCAGCTACAGGCCTTCCCCGTAATGGGATTTGCAATGACTTGTGTGTCGGATTGCAGCATTCCATGTGTGCACACAACCACATGGAAATCTGCCTCCGTTTGTGTTGTTTTAGGGCTGGTGCAGTTCGATATTGCACAAGCAAAGGTTCTAGGTTGGCTTGAAGACTTTTTCAATGTGCTTAACAGAATCAGAGAGTTGGCAAGCTTATTTGGGAAATATATGAATTTCAACATGGGCAATGCTCTGCTTCTGCCTTTCCCAAGGAAAGCAACTCCATGGAGAGCACCCCCCACCACCACCACTCCTTTGCTTTCCAACCTCTTGTTTCTTCCTGTCTCCTGTGCCCATCAGGTGCCATTGAAGTGTGAGGCATTTTAAGTTGTGGCATGAACGGCGAGCGGAAGGATTTCATGCTTTTCTGTTTCTCCTCCACCTCCTGCTGGCAACTTTAATGAACACTGACAAGCCATACAACTCTCCACTGATATCCTTCCACCTAGGACAGCCACACAGGTTGGGGCTCCGTTAAATGCCTTAAATCTGTCAGATGACGTGGATATCCGCTGTGGGAACAGGCAGGGAGTCCAGTGTTGGGAAGATCTAGCCTGACTCTGTCCCCAAACACAGTCTGCTGCTGATACTAGGCAGAGCTTTTGAACATCAGTAGCATCCTTGGATTCTGCAAGGAAGGAAGGAGAGATCTGAGCGCCACACAGGCATTGTTGACACTGAGTTGCAGGTCCTTGTAGATGGGAACCCTGTGGAATATGGCAGCCCTTCCCCAACCTGGTGCTCTCTAACAGGTTTGGGCACTGCCAGTGGCCAGGAATGCTGGGAGTTACAGTCCAGAGCACCTGGAGGGTATCAGTTTGGGGAAGGCTGGTACAGTCAAATGGCCAGGTGATGCACTTAGCATCAGCTTTTCAAGGAAGGTCTGGGATCACCACGTAACAATGACTTCCAGGTCTGTCCCACCCAGGTAATTGAGACTGCTATGAAGGTTGATTGGCTTGAAAGCCACTATCCAGCAGAACCAGCAGGGGCATGCAAACCACTGTCTATTTCCCAGTGATGTTCATCCATCAGAGTGACCAGAAAGATTTCCATCCCAGTGTTGGGTTTGAAACCAGAGTGAAATGCATCCAGATCATCTGTATTGGCCCACAAATCTGGAGTTGTAGCCATGTGTCCAGAAGTGGAATATTGGAGACTGGGCAGAAATAACCCCACTTGGTGGGTCCTAGGGAGGGCTTTTAAAAAAAAAATACAGGCGTAATCACTGCCTCTTTTATGCCCAGTGGAATGGCTTCTTCTCCTATAGCACCACTGATGCTTCCCTCACACTTTTTACAAGGCAGGAAGGAGCGCACCTGGCAGGTCTCACTTCTCCGAACATCCTGGGAGCATCCTCTGGCTCAGGAGGTGGAGAAACATCATTGGACAAGCAAGAACCGGCTCTTTAGATCTGGATCTGTACTAACTGTGGGGTCCCAGTCAGAACAGATAATGTGTTATTTTATCTGTGAAGCATCTTGTAAATTGGTCACCGCAAGCCATCAAGTATTGCTTGTGTTACCATCTCGTGGGCCTGGATGTGATAAGCCCTGACCATCCGAACAAGCCCTGCTGGCCAGCTGGTCACCATGGTGTATTCCCTAAAGTGGGCTGTAGCCTGTAATCAGTCACATTCATCTTCCATCAGCATCACTCGTGCTGCCAACCCACTCATTTCACCACCCCAAACTCCTCAGCAAAGTGCATGTGTTCAATTTGGCTCCCATAAGAGGATTTTTGGCGTGATTGCGCCAACCGCCAGGCCTTTTCCCCATTCTTGAAACGGACCGGGGCTTTGATCGAGCACCCCGGCAATGGCTGCCGGGGGGAAAACATTTGGATCCCTCTGTCTCTCAGGGCAGGCCATCCTCAGTCATCCACACCTGCAGAGGTGCAAAGCCCCAGGAAGCCTCAGTCCTTCCAGAATCGCTTCTGCTGTTCCTGTATGGCGTTGCCTTCTGTTCCCAGGCACATTTAACTCTAGGCCCTGTTCATGCTGCAGCCCTGGCACCTTCGTTCAAGGACATCTCTGAGGTGCCATATGGCTGGGTTTAGAGTGGCACAAGTGTGGGCCTAGAGCAGGTGTGAGAAGTGGAAGGTCACGGAGGCCTCCAAAGCTCCTTACACGCTGAACAGTGGTGCGTGTGAGGGAGAGAGGGAAGGGGGAAGGGATGTTTGGTGCAATCGTCCTCGCTGCATCTCTGATTTCTTGCCTTAGCATTCCTGCCTTTTAGTTTTCTGACAAGATGACTTGCATAGGCAGAAATTTAACTGGTGCAGCTGTCCTAGGAGTGTGCATGCACTTGAGGAGACTGCACGTGTCGATTTTTCTGCATCTTGGGCAGCTGGCTAAAAGCTGAGGTGCCCTGTTGGTGCACCGTACCCCAACCTTCTCTCCAGGTGCTTGGGTTCACTAGTCTCAGAATTCTTCATCGATAGCTGTGCTGCTTAGGGATGGGAGGGGAATGAAAGCTGGGAGAGGCTGCCTTTTCCCAGTGTTAACAGTCATGCCTGAGGGAACTAAGAACAGTGAAGTCCATTTGGACATTGTGTGGACCAAGGTTTGGACTGCTAGGTTGTCCCCCTGTGAAAGTTTATTTGGGGCAGGTCTCTGCATCCCTGCTTCTTTAAAAACAGAAGTGCTACAGGATGGTTAAGACTGCCTTTCCCAGTTGATGCCCTCCACATCAATTTAGATTGATGATTATAGATTATGGTGATCATCACAGCTGGCTATCACATGTTGGAAGTCATGGTCCAACACATATGTTTTGAGAACTGGTGAAGTAAAAGACCAAAGAACCAAGTAGCCTCTTCACTCCTGATTCTTTTGGAGTGGAGGATAAAGATCTGCAAATGGATAACTCTGAAATCTGGCAAACCTTCCCAGGTTATTCTTCACTTATCCTCAGCTTCTCTCATTCGCTCGCGCGCTCTCTCTCTCTCTCTCTCTCTCTCTCTCTCTCTCTCTCTCTCTCTCTCTCTCTCACACACACACACACACACACACACACACACACACTTTGCACTTCTAATTAGCACACTTGGGCTATTTGAGGCCCACACTTGGCCTCTGGTTATCTCCTCTGAAGGATTCGCAGTGAACCTGGGGTTGCTAGGTGAGGGCAGGAGCCATCTTAGCACGTTGCTGGCTGCTTTTGGAGCAGGCGTTGGCCTCACCGTGTCGTTCTGGTTAAGATCTCGACAGAACTCTCTGGGGTGGGAAGAACTGCTGTGGAGGAACAGACAGACATGGTTCTTCTCCCTTCTCTCACCCCCTCTCCTCTTGAGAAAGAAGTGATAATGGCTGGCAGGCAGGTCAGAATGTAGCTCTGGGCAAGCATTTCTGGCGATCAAAGGGGATTTTGTGTGGAATGTCTGTGTCAGCTTAAGCAGCATGTGGGGGAGACTAAGCATGCTGGAGCAAGCAGTAAGGGGGCAGGGTGAGAAATGCTCTCCTTGCCCCGTCCTCTGTGGATTCATGGCAACTTCCTGACCTCTAACGATCCTGCTCTTGTGGGGAGGGGCCTGGCTCTGCAGTGCGAGCGAGCGAGAAGTGCAGAATTTTTCAGGAGAGGGCCCAAGGGTGCCCTTTGGCTGTGCAGCAGAGTGGGTGAGGGAAGCTTAGTTTGTAATAGCTCCCAGGTTGTGTTCTGCCGTACTTATTGTTGTGGGATATAATTTTGCACTGACCCTGTCCGTACGTGGCACATCTTTGCAGGTGCCGGGCTTCTGCTGCCGGACTTAGGTGGCTGGAAACTTTACTGTATTCTTACAGGTCGGTCACTCGGGGGTGCTCCTGAAACATCCAGTGTCATTAATGCAGGGTTGGGCAGAAGGGAAGTCTCCAGATGTTTGGAGTGTCAGCTTCCAAAAGCTCTGTTCAGCATGCCCAGTGGCCAGGAATCCCAGGAACTGAAGCCCAAAGCATCTGGTGATTAGCTTTCTGCTCACCTTTGCATTCTTGGGCCATGTGGCTCCAGGGGCATGGAACTCTCTCCACCAACAAAGTCTCCTGAACAAGTCTGGCTGCAGTTCCCTCTGCTCTGCTAATATCCATCATTACCAATTGCAGTGTGTTGTATCTGAGGCCGTCTTCGAAGACTATTTGGAAGCTGGGACCAGACATTAAGAACATATTTCTCCAGTCCATAAATAGATTTGCTGGCCCTCCCTCCTGGTGTGTTTCCAAGCACAATTCAGAGTGCTGGAGTGTACCTTTTTAACACAGCGAGCAGGCTGGGACCCAGGTAGCCGAAGGAACACCTGATCCCATAGCAACCTGCCTGAGCACAGAAGTCATTTACAGAGTCTTGCTTCAAGGTAAACCATCCTGGAAATTTGGTTGTTGAAGGAAGGGCATATAAGCTACCGTGGTTCCTGTGATATATGGGAGGCTCCCCATAACCTAGTGGCTTCCAGATGGGCCCTTCAATAGCCATCCTGACTGGAGGAGATGGGAGTTGTAGTCCAACATTGCCTGAGAACCAGGCTGTGACTATACATAGAGTATAGTTGAGGGATGATTAAAATAGTCCACCCAGGGTGCTGGACTTCTCTTAAACTCATTTTGCTTGGGACATAGCTTGAGTTAAGGAGGGAATTCACCCAGTGAGGGTCAGTCATACTCTGTGTCTCAGGAGGAACCATATTGCCACAAGATAAGCTTCCCCCTTGGTACCTGAGAGCCAATGCTTTCATTATGAGGATACCCTTAAAGATGGCTAAGTATTAACTTATGCTGAATTAATAGATTGTGTGAGGAGTAAACATGTTTGGGGGTTTCAGATTTTTCAAGTGAGGCATATGGTCAAACAAAGAGAGAAGATTGTAAATAGACAAGTTGCAGTCATTTTTAAAGAGAACTTCAAGAGGTCTTCTCTCCATCTACATTTGGGAACTAAGACTGGGGTAAATAGAAATAGAAACATATGTTTGTAGGTAGAACAACCCCACCTCCCTGTGTGCCTTGAAGGGAAAGTCATGCTAAGGGTTCATATTGGAAAGAAATGAGCAAAGTGGGGGAATGAGGGAGCAGATATTTTACACATTTGGCGGTTTTGACCCAGACATTATGGAATCTTGGCTTATGGCTATTCGGACTTGTCAGAACCAGCCACTGTTCTTCTTAGCTACTTTCAAAAACACTGTCCCAACATTGTCAACAAACTGGGTGCATTGTTGATGGGCTTTAAAGGGAAATCCATCTGAGGTGGTTGAAATGGATCTGCTCCCTCCCCTGTAGTGTCTACTTGCAGTTGTATCACGCTCTCGTTATGAGGGTTAGAATGTGGGACTGGGGGGATTTGGGTTCTAAGCCCCACTTGGCCATGAATGCACTTGGGTGCTTTTGGGCCAGGCTCAGGCGCTCAGCCTGGCCTACCTCACAGGGTTCTTGTGAAAATAAAACGGAACCCTCTTGCTTCCTTGAAAGAGGAAAATAGATTGAATATAAATGCATCATCATCATCATCATCATCATCATCATCATCTATTGATATACTGCTTTAGATGTGAGGCTCACTTGACTGAATGGCCTTCCATTCAAAGCAACAACGCAAACCTCCCCGTGGGTAGAAGATGTAGCTATGCAGAAGAGTGCAAGGCATGGACTCTTCTGGGACTGGCTACCTTTTGGTACAGAGGGGATTTGGGGTTGGGCGTCCAGCAGAGCATCGCCTCTCGTGAGCTCCCATCAGCCCTGTGCAGTCTCGACATGTGCTGACCAATTTAATTAGATGTCTTTGAGCATCTCAGTTTTCTCAGTTGTGCTGGATGTGAGGAAGCCATTTCTTTGCTGGAACAGGGTTGCCCCAGTCCTCCTTGTCCCTCTGGTGGGATAAACCTGAACCTCCCACCAAAGACCGTGGCCAGGCATCCTTTGCAGGAGCCGGCTCATTTTACTGGTGTGAGAGGCCCTTGAGCAGAGAAATGATGAGCCTGTGGGGAGAGCGGGTTGGGAAGAAGAAGGCGCTCGGATGGGGCCTTTCGCTGCCTGGTTGCCCCCTGCTTGTGGCTCCTCTAATTAGCCGCCTCCGTTTCTGCTGAGATTCAGGGGCGGGATGTGGGAAGCGGCGTTGCTATGCTGCTTGCGGCTGTGGCTGTGACCCTCGGCACCGTCTCCGTGTGGTGGGACTTTGCTGCAGGGCTTGTGAGAGGGGTGTGTGTGTCGGAGGCTGCTCGCTCGGTGTAACCCTTCACCAGGCTGGAGGCTTGGCGTGAGCCGTCGAGCTTTTCTTCCGGCCCCGCATTTCTACAGTTGCTATTAAGTTCTGGCTTTTTGTCTTCCGTTCTCACTCTCTGCCTCGCTGCTGCGTCTCGTGCCGTGCCTCCGAGTCTGGCTGACAAAGGGTTAATATCCCTCGCTGCCTGCCTCAAACAGGTGTATCCGGAGGCTGGAGGTGTGTGTGTGGGGGGGTTAGGGGGAGGCAGTCACTGCTGGGAACAGGGAGATGGTGGTGGTAGGGATGGGGATTGTGTATCTGCTTTAGCAGTCTTTGTATCCCTCGCACATCATTAGTGAGTCAGAAGCACTAAGGGGAGAATAACCTGGTGGAGCTGGAATTAACCCCGTGGCGGCTGATGGATGGCGGAAGGGGTGCGGGGGGGGGGGGAGGTTCAGACCTTGCTTCTGCAGGTTTCGAGCTGGTTGTAAATGGAACTGCCTGGGGGTGGTGCAGAGAAATGCGGGCTGCTCTTGGGAAGGAGCTGGAAGGGGGAAGCTAGAAGAACGCGTTTATCCCAGAAATCAGATGGATTTCCCCTTCATCTCATCCCGGTTTTAGCGTGCCCCCCAAACTCGCTTTTTTGCCAGCCATGGATGTGCCTGGTGTTTAATGAGCTGTGCAGCAGTGTGGCCTGATATTGCAGGCATCATGGGGGGAGAAATCCTGCTTTTCCTTCACATCCATCGTCGTCTTCTGCTGTTCCCCTCCTCCCGCTTTCTGGATCTCGGTTGTGTTGAAAAAGGGCTGTTGCAAGCAGAATCTGGACTTTGCAAAGGCGGATGGTATGCTGTGGGCTTGTTTACAAGGGTTAGGGGCAAGGCCATTTTAGCAAGTCCAGGTCTTGCAAGGACTCCGAAAGGTAGACTGGGACGGTGCAGCCCAAAGCATTTCGTTTGGGCGAACCTTTCTGGGCATGAGGTTCAATGTCTTTTTTGTTCAGGAGGCCGATGCAGAGTATGGGGGATTTCATTCCATGCCCCCGCAATCCCGGTTTTTGGGGTCGCTGCTGATGCCTGCTTGGAAGAAAGCAGGGTGGCAGTTGCTTGGTGCTTCATCCGCAGACTCTTGCCTAGCACCCGGCTGAAGCCCTAATCCGCTGTGACTCTGCGGCAGCTAATTGTAGTGTCCCCAGCAGCGGATTACAGTTTAAAGTGGGGAATAAGCAGCAGGAGCAGATGAGCTCCTAAGCAACAAATCTCCTGTTTTTATGCAAGCAACTCTTATTATTAATATAATTAAGATGCCAGTGAGAGGGAACATGCAGGAAGTGCTTTCAGGAGAGCGGAGGGAAGGTGGGTTTTTTGGCAGGGTGCAAGGGAGTGACGAACAGTTGAGGACCACAAGCGTTCTGTAAAACTGTATGTCTGTCTTACTGGGTGACACCCTTTGATTTTGGTCAACTTTTCCCAAATGCTAGCCTATTCTTGTTGCCTTCAGGTGGCTTTGTCCCTTGCCATAGATGCTGAGTTTGACATAGTGTGCAACAGTTAAATGCTTACATTAGAGGTGCAATATTTTCTAACCTGGAATATCTTCTCCCTCCTCTAGGAGGTGTATAGGATGGCCATGGTCATTTAGCGGAGGGAGGGGAAATTGCTTTTGATACTCTCATTATTTTCAAGGTCCTGGATTACACCAAATATGTAAGCAGGTTCTCTGGTGGAGTTCTGTTCTCAATTAAATGATGCAAAAGGGGCAGTTCGAAAGGTGGCATGGCTTGAACGTTCACGTGGTCTTAGAAAGCCTTCTGTAATCACGGACTCATCTTAGAGTGTGGAACCCGGTTGCCGGTTCTTTGCTTTAATCTCTGTAAGTAGGATGGAAAGGTGTCCTGTATCTGAAAGGCTGCTCTTCTCAGTTCTGGTTGAAAGATAAAGAGCCTGAGAATGTGAGCCCATCCACCGTTAGCACCTGGAGAGCAGATTGAACAGGCAGGTACACAAGTCCCCTGGTCACAGATTGCACTGCGGTGAGATGTAGAATATTTTCCTTTACATTAGAATTGTGCCCAAATGTGCAACTGTACCTATAGATACACATATGCGAAACACTGTCTTCTTTTCTGGTGGGTGGATAGGTGGCTCAGTAGGAGCAATGCATTTGCTCTGTTTGGTGTTTCATAAGTGGCCACCCTATCCTTCAGGCACTGTATCACTGTATTTCATCATACAGTCGGGTTGTTCTCTAGAACGATCCTTGAGCTGTGTGGCTCCTGTCTCAATTCTTATGAAAGGGTCTTTGTATACTGGGTGGAAGCTTGTCCCCCCTCCCATCTTAGAACCCAGTCCCCTTTCCCAAGATCATGCCTGTGCCTCAGGGCCATCCGTTTTTAAAAACACTTGCTGACAGGGGGGTGTGGGGGATGTTTCTCAATGAACTGGTCAGTGTCTGCATCTCTGCCTCCATCTTTGGGTGGATGTCTAAATGGCTCTGCAAAACGAGAGCGCTCCTTGGAAAAGCCTTTGGAAGTTGATGCTTGTTTCCAGTGCCACCTGGCCCATTTACCTAGAATAAATACTTTCCTCCCAAAAGTACCTTTTTAAAAAATGAACTGTTCTGTACTGCCCTTCACCCTCTTTGAATGTCAGGGTGGCTTGCAATCTAACTCCTGAACAATGAGACAGAATGGGAATAGTAAACTTGGCAGACGAAATTCTTAGAAACTGGACTGAGATGCACACTTTTAAAGACCTTAAAAATGTTTTCCTTCAGGCCATTTGTTTTCATCTTCTCTCACATCACCACTCATTTTCATCTTTCACCCCAGCATGCCTAGTTGGGGTTTCTGGGAGTGATAGTCCAACACATCTGGAGGGCAACGTGTTGGGAAGGAAACAGTAACTGAGCTAGCCTGGCATTCCAGAAAGGGGGAAAGCAGAGAGCAGGGGATCGGGAGTGGCCAGAGCAGCTGCCAGGCAAGAAATTGCGATGCCGTGGTGGAGGGTGCTTCTTTGCACAAACATGGGATGAGTCCCTGTGGAAGCACCACCTTAATGCTCGCAAAATATGCCATTGCCAAATACTGAGCAGTGCTCAGGCCTGCCAGATTCTCACCTGTGTTTTCTCTTCATCCTTGAAGATCAGGAAAGGAGGTCTTTGCCTATGAGGGCCAGAGTGGCATGGGGGTCCTGCTGGACAGACACTCTGAAGGTCTGGTTTCTAATCCCTCTCGATTCATGAGGCTCAGTGGGTAATCTTGGGCTAGTCACTGTTGCTCAGCCTAACCAACTTCACAGGGTGGTGGTGTTAGGATAAAATGGAGAAGCGAGGAATCATGTAGATAGCCTGGGGCTCTATGGAGGAAAAGGCAGGATAGAAATGGAAAAAGATCACTTTCTTTTCCTTCCTTCTCAGGAGCTTGATTAGGTGGGTCTATGATAGCACTTCTTCAGTTGTGGCACCAACTCTGTGCCCCGGGGAATTCTTCTGATGCCTTTCTTGGTTTTTGTCTGTCTGTCTGTCTGTCTGTCTGTCTGTCTGTCTGTCTGTCTGTCTGTCTCCGTGTGAGTACACACACCCTCTTTCTCCAGCTACTAGTAGTAATTCTGACATGTTTAATGACTTTTAGCTAGTGCAGTTTTACATTTTACAAATATATTAACAGGTATTTAAACTGATTGGTTTTCCAAAAAAATTACATCATTCTTGTTTTGTAAGCTGTCTTGGGAGCATGTTTTAGTTTTAAAACTGGACAAATGTTATTGCTTTCTTATCCCCCAGCTCTCCATCAGTATGGTCTCCACTCAACCTTTGGTTTTGTGCTGCATATGGCACGGTTTCTAACATTTTGTGGGAGTGGACACAGGTGGCTGGGTGGCCTGCAAAGCGCCTCTCCTCCCTTTTTGGAGCCCTGTTTTCTCCTGGGGTTCTGACTTGGATTGGAAAGCCCGGCTGAGCACACAAGAAGATCACCACCCTGCTGTTGCTTTTTATAAACCCCACGGACCTCCCCCACCCCTAGGCTCAATATAGACATTTTTAACAAGACACAAGAACACTGCACTGGCCCGGACTGCTCGCACAATGCTTCGTTGACTTTTGCCATGTCATGTGTCATCCTGCTTGCTTGGCAATGCAAAGTGATACCAGCAAATGGAAGCACAGCTCTGCCAGCCTGTTTTCATTGCTTGGATCCGGTGTGTGTGTGGTGTGCGGGGCGGCGGGGGGGGGGGGGCTTGTTTCAGCATGCAACAGGTTTAGACCTCGCAACGTATCCTTTAAAGGAGGCGTTCCCCTCACTTCAAAGCATGCATGTATGTCTGTTTAAAACTGCTTTACTGGGAAGTCCACATGTAGAATGTCAGAGCTGCTTGAACTTGGTGGACGTATTTCTAATTTAACTCCTGTTCCTTTTCATCTGCCTCTTGTCCTAAGGGGCTAAGGACAGCATAAATGGAGGCAGCTTCTCCATCTCCACAACACTCCTGTGAGGTAGACCAGACAGAGTGACCTGCCTAGCCCGAAGTTACTAAATGAACTTTGCAGTTGAGCAGTGATCTGATCCTGGTTCCCTCGAGACTGTGGTTCAAGCTTCTCCAACCTAGTGCTCTCCAGATGTGTTGGACTTCAGCTTCCAACATGCCTAGCTATTGCCCATATTGATGGGAGTTATAGTCTAACCCATCTGGCGGGCAGCAGCTTGGCAAAGACTGCTTCAGCTACTCGACTCAAGACAACGCCCTGGCTATTTATGGCCCGGGACTGGCATTTGGGCTGGACTTCTGTTGTTGCCCCCCGGCCTTCCCAGGCCTTGCTCCTTGTCTTCACTGGCTTGCCATTTAAGGGCCTGTATGTGGGGCCATTATGCAAAGCCCTGTATACTGCCTGTGGGGAGGAGGGGTGGCTGGCGGGGGAGAGGGCAGATCTTGCATATTTTGATGAACATGTAAGAGAGAGCTCTGGCAGGTGCTGCTTGCCACGTCTCAGTGCTGCAGGACCAAGGGAAAGTACACCTGCTTCCATCTCCCCTTCCACACAGTTCTTAAAGATGGTGCTCTCTCTCACAGCTGGTTGCCCTAATATCAAATTGAGGGCTTGGGGTGAGTGACAATACATCCACACAGTGTGCTTTTAATCCTTTTCAGATGCATAAATGCCCCAATGCCACCTTGTGTTTGCTTTGCTCAGGCCTCCAAAAGCGCCGGCCTGAGGGCCCACATGACTCCCTGCACTTTTGGCCCATTCTCTGGTGGCACAAGGAGGAATATGACCTCCTGGGTATTTGGGCTGCAAGTTGCTAGTCCCCTGTTCTTGCAGGGCCCCTACCTCCCCTGAACGGACGGCATGTCTCAGTGGGTTTGGCAAGGGGGCTTCAGTGTCTGGGGCCAAGTGCTCAGCCAAGCAAAGAGGTGAGGACCATTCCCAAGCTCAGATACGGACAGGCAGGATGCGATGCCGCATGAATGAAGGGTTGCAGAGCAAGGTGCGCCTCCCGTTGTGTGCCTTCCTCTGGAATCATGTAATACTGGATAGCGCTGGAGAGAGGACTCCCCGAACTGGATTTGCTTTGTGCTGTTTGCGCCGCAGACCCTCGTATGAGTGAGGCTGACGAGACCCCAAAATGCAACGCGTGGACGCAGTAAACGGGCACTGGGCGAGCGTCTGAACACCAGGGCTGGCTGCTGCCCGCAGCTGAGTGCGCACTCGGTGGCAAGCCCGAGTTCGTTGCCGCATAATAGGTGAAGCAGCCCGACTTGCTCCCGTTAATGGCCTCTTAAACAAGATGCCATTCCATTTACTGAGGTGGCAGCTCAGTCCAAGGCAAGGTCATTATTTTTGGGGGGCTTGCAGGTGCTCCAAAGCCATCCTCCCAGTGCTCTGCAGCCTTTCCTCATTAATGGGATGAAAATTAATGCCCCCCACACGTTGCCCGTGCTCCCTGGCCTTACGAGCAATGAATCGGTAAAGGGAGGATCAGTCCAATCCCAGGGTCTCCTCCCCGCCCTCCAGGCTCGGCTCGGCTTGGCAGGCCGGCCCCTGTTGCTTGGTGCGAGGCCCTTGTCCTGATGTTTTATTCTCCTCCGTTCTGGCAGGCCGTGCTGGGGTTGTCCTCTCCCTGGACAGGAAGACGAATGAATTCCATTACGGGATCGTGATTTTATTCCACGTGTCAGGGAGTCTGAGATTAACTTGCTCACCAATCTGTGACAAACCCCAGATACGCACATGCGTGCACAGCCCCGTGCCGCCGCCGCCACCTTTGCTCTCCTCCCCAGGCGGGCACTGGGACACTTGCACACCTCCCTTGCATTGCTGTGCGAGAGTGGCTGGCACACCAGGCATCCGTGCCCGTTCCTTTTTGCTAATGCCGCCGGGGGGCATGGAGACCGTCGCAGAACCTGCAGTGGTTCTAAATCTCTGTTTGATGAATTGGCTTGTGCGTAGCGCTGTGCCATGGAAGCCTAAAACACTGCAGGATTGGTCAAATCTGGATACCCATTGGGTTTCCTTGGGAAACCCAGCTTTTAACACCAGTGTTTAATAGCAAGTTTCTAGTCCTCATGGCTGCAAAGAAGTATGTGAAAGCTGGTGGGCAATACATGCTGAAATACCAAGTGCTAGGTGATGCTAAGCTGTCCAACATGCGGGGATGTTGCGGCGTTGGAGTCATCTTAAGACTTTTCGGTTTGCTTAACTTATACTGCCCAACAAATCTTTTTTTCTTGAAGCAGAATTTCTGGAAGAAGGGGAGGAAGTAGATTCTTAGTAAACCAGTTTGGTGTGGTGACTGGTGTGTTGGACTGGAGACCTAGTCCCTGCTCAACTATGGAGCTCACTTCCTCTCACTATGGAGAGGAAGAGAACTATGTAAACCGCCTTGGGCTTCTTACAAGAGGGAAAAAGCAGGATATAAACACAATGTGACAGCAGCAGCAGCAGCAACAGACTTCCACCATGGGACAAACTGAAAATTAAGTTTCAGAAAAGACAACATGTGTAATTTATTTGTTAAACTGATATTCACCCTCATTTCCTCCTGCAGGGAACTCAAGGTGGATTATATCCTCCTCCTCTTCATTTTTCCTCACAATAGTCCTGGGAGGAACTGGCCCGAACTCACCCAGCGAGCTTCATGACCAAGTGTGGACTAGAACCCAAATTGCCCAAGCCCCCTTCAATTCCCTAATTAAGTGACCTATAAAGCCCTAAATGGCTTGGGACCTGGATACTTGACAGAATGCTTACACCCATATATGCCCTTCCGCCCCTTGAGATCAGCAACAGAGGCGCTCCTCCAGGAACCCTCCGTGAATGAGATTAGGAGGGTGAGTACCCAGAGGAGGGCTTTCTCTGCGGTGGCGCCCCATTTATGGAATGCGCTCCCCAGAGAGGTCCACCTGGCGCTGTCGTTATTTGTTTTTCGGTGCCAGGCCAACACCTTTTTATTTAAAACTTATTTTAATTGTTAAATAATTTGTATTTATTCATTTTAAATTTTTTAGCCGGGATGCACTGGAGGGTTTTAAGTAAATTTTGTTATATTGTTATTTATTTGTATATTTTGTTTTGTTGTGAGCTGCCCCAAGGCTTTGTTGCGATGGGGCAGCATAGAAATGAATGAATGAATGAATGAATGAATGAAAGAAAGAATGAAAGAAAGAAAGAAAGAAAGAGAAAGAAAGAAAGAAAGTATACTCTTGTTGCTCTCTCTCTCCCCCACCTCACCTTCATAGCATATTATAATAACTCACAACGGTGTTATCACTATAGGGAAACAGGCCTCCCACCCTTATGTTTGGAAGGGGTTCGTATCTTTCGGTGTGCGCATCTGTTGGTAAGCATCGTTGAGGCGCTGACAGCAGTGGCTCCATGCCTTGCACTTGCGGCAGGGGACAAGTGGGGGGCATCCTCTGTAGCAGACGCGGACTTGGGGGACGGGGCTCCTTCGGTGCAGTCTCTGTGGACTGTGGGTTGCCCCTAGGTGCCCCGTCTTGCACTGGGAAGGTGGGCGGGGGCGCCCTGCAGAACTCCGGCCTCCGTGGCACACGACGAAGAAGGTGGCAAGGCGGCCTGTTGGAGACGGGCCTGCTGGCCCAGCATGTCTCGCTGGCGCAACTGCGTCTGTGCAGAGCCTGGACGGCAGGCAGGACGGACGGCTCTCCGGCTACGGCCTCGGTGTTGCTAGGCACGCCATTCCTGGCCAGCTCCCACACAGAGTACACTCAGCCACATGGGACTAAATGGGAAGACTCCATTCTTTCTTTCTCTTGGGGGAGGAGGAGGAGAGGCTGGGGGAGGGAGGAGGAAGAGAAGAGTGCCTCGCCTGGGAAAACAGGAAGGGGGTGGCTTAACCCTGTCCTAGCTGGCTGGAGCATGATGCCGAGGCTGCAGCCAGGGTGCGTGACGGCCCAGTACCTGGCGAAAGAAGCTGGGGCCGGGTTGGGGGTGTAGCGGATGCTTCTGCAGGAGGCACAGGCATGCCCCCTCCCCCTCTGCCCTGATCTGGGTGCCAGCAACAGGATGCGCTTTGCTGAAGGCATTTGCAGGCTTTTAAACCTGAGCTTTTGGGCCAGCCCCCTTCCTGATGGTCTGAGGAACTGAGGCAGACTGAGCCCTGGTAAGTGAGCTGCATGCCGGCCGCTTCCTGAGCTTCGGCTTCCAAATCCTGGGGCTTGTGCGCCTCTTTCCGTACTCCTAAAGCCTCGTGGGGAGGGATGGTGCAGGAATGCTCAGCCATCCTCCCCTGCAGAGATAACTTAGATATGACTTTGCATGGACAGATTTTTGCGAAGGGTGGAAGAATTGGGAGCAGTGGCAACTTTCACTCTTTGGTCTTCTGCTTTCAGTATTCTCTGTCCATCCAGGCACAGAAACTTGGGCTTGGCTATAACTTGCCAAAATGTGGCTAAGAAGCAAATGCACTGCCAGCACCTTGCATCTTGGCAGGCGGTGAGCAGGGCTGTCCAGGCCCATGTCTTCCAGAGCTGTCCTCTGCTTGGCAAAGTTTTGTTCCCAGAGACTCCAAAAGCGGCTGGCTCCTGCGTGCCCCGCCCCCAACCTGTGTGACTGCTTCATTAATGTGTTTTGCCATTTTACCAAGGATAGGATTCTGTTCACCAACCAACTCCTTCTCCAAAGAGCTCAGACTAATTGTCGGATTAGCCTCCCTTACCGGGGTTTCTGAGGTTAGAAGCTGTGAGCTGAACTGAAATAGCTGAGCAGGGATACGGACCTGGCTTTTCTCCCATCCAAACCCAGCGCCACAGAGGGCAACACCCAGGCTGGGGAGGTTTGCCCGGAGAGCGCGGATGTGGACGCCATGCCAGAGGGGGTGCTGTAGCTTTCTGTGATACCGGCACTCTGCCCATTTTGGAGACAACTCCCGTGAGCTTCTGTATCCGTGTGTGGAGGCTGGAGTGGGTTAACCTAGTGGGAGGGCACATACTTTGCCTGCAGGAGGTCCCGGGTCTTATCGTCGTCGGCATCTCCTGGTAGGACTGGAAGTACACCTGCTTGCAGCCCTGGATAGCTCCAGCTGCCGCTCGGTGGCAACAGTCCTGGGCTAGATGGTGTGGCTGCACCTAAGCCATTGTTCCGTGGTTCTCTGCTCAGTGGCAGGGACAGGAAGTGCACGGGGAAGGGGGAATGCTGCGGATCCCAAACAGTTTTGCATTTGCAGAAGAACGATGGCATGCAGAGAAGGGTCCAGAGGGTCCTGCTTGGGCTGCTCCTTTGCCCAGCAGCCCTGCTCAGAGCTTGTCCTTCCTGAAAGGCAGGCAAAGCAGGGCCATGTTTGCAGATGCTGTTGAGTGAGGAGAGGGGAGGGGGAGCTGAGCACGGGGCTCAAGAAGACCAAGGACAGGGCTAGGTACCATCTGGTGATGAGGATGCTGCTGAGTGAGACGGGGCTGGGCCGCTTTGCAAATGCTGTTGCCGTGGCTGCCATGGAGAGGGGCTCCTCCTCTCCCCCCACCCCATTTCATGGGCAGCGTTGTTGGGGTGGAAAGTATGAGTGTGTGCTGGGCCGGGGTGCGGTGGGGGGAGTCGGGCATTGTTCTTGAGGGTGGCACATGATGCAGCCACATTGGGAACCTTGGCTGCACTGGTTCCATCACCGCAGTGCCGCTGGCCGGGGTGGAGGGGTGGCGGGGAGGGGGAATGTCGCTCTGTTTCCTGTGTGGACACTGGATTGCAGAGAGTGGCTGGCTCGTTCTGAAAGGGCAGCTGTCTTCTCTCTTCCCCCCACCCTCCCACAGCCCTGCTTCTCAGGCTTGCCTTCCAGAGAGCAAGGGGTAGGTGTTAGCCGCCCTTCCCTGCCGACAGCTTTGTTTCTCAGCCGGCCCGTTGCAAAGGGCCTTGTTTTAATGTGTAGTGGAATGTAGTGTGGAATTCTTCCTGGGCAGATTAGGGTTTGTCCGTTGGAGTGCAGCGTAACCTGACTTAGTTCTGCAGGGCAAGGCACGGAGGCCGAGGTGGGGGGGCCCTGTGGAAAAAGAAAGGATGATTGTGGGGGCTGGCCGCGGCGGAGGGGGGTAGTTAGACTGTCTGGCCAAACGCAGCCCCTTTGCTCCTCTTCCTTTCCCCTCCCTTCCGCCTGCCTGCCAGTGCTATGCACATTAATGCAAACACACAGGCCTGAGTGCTTCATTAGCAGCATGTGGAATGGAGTAATGCATCCGCATCCCATTAGCCTAATGAAAGAAGTGAACAGGCACCTGGAACAAAGCTGCTGACTCTTGGCGAGTGTCCTGAGGCTGGCGGCAGCCTTGGGGGCCTGCTCGGCCCCTGCTCAGGCAGCTTGCTTGATGCAGTCTGGGGATATTTGTGGGTGGTGGGGACAAGAAGGGCTGAAGCCGCCTTCCGCAGGGGTGAGCGGCAGCCACATCCTTAGACTAACAAACAGATCAGAAACAAATGAGTCCTAAGCTCTGGGGTATGTGTTCTCGTGTGTGTGTGTGTGTGTGTGTGTGTGTGTGTGCGCGCGCGCACACACACACACACACACACACAAGAAGGAAAGTAACCAGTTCCTTAAAGAGAAGGATGATTCTGTTTGGCTATTTAAAAATTTGCTTCCATTTCAATGGATGGAGATATGGTCTTGTGCAGCAAACCAGCTACCTGTGCCTGCATTTTATGGGTTGCCACTTGCCCACAGAAAATCAAGTCACCCCAGTACTTTCTTGCTGAACTTCATTAGCACATCCTAGGTAAGAAATATTGGCAGTAGGCAGGAGTCTCTCACACCCAAACATCAGCCTTGGCCCAAACCTCCTCCGAGGCTAGCATAAGTATCATGACCCTATAACTCCCTAGAAGTGCATGTGTATGTGCATAAAAGTCACTCTTCTGTGATGACAACATTTGTTACTTCTCCCCTGCTTTGAGAAGCAGCCAATGCTGCAAGTCTGGGACCAGGGAAGAGAAACCAGCATTGACCAAAGCCAGGACAGAGCATCTTTCTCATCTCTGCCATGGATGAATGAGTCACATCCTAATTAGGAGTATTCAGGCATTACGCTGCCCCGCTTCTTTTGTTTGCCCTGCACTTTCTCCCGAGGGGTTCAGTGGGATAGAGACCCTTAAGGAAGAGGCAAGAGGAGCAGTGGAGATCCAGGAACGATCCTGGCTGTGCTTTTTCTGTGGGGATGAGAGTGGGAAGGCCAGAATGCTATGTTGTTGAAGCTTGGTGGGACAATTCAACAACCAATTATGTGTGTGTGGTGTGTGTGTGTGTGATTATAAAAAGGGGGTTTGGAGGACAGATTGGCTTGCAGTGTGGAAAGTGAACCCATTTGGCACTGTTGGTTGATCTCTTTGTCCAACAACTGGAGGGCTGGGGGAGGAATAGGAAAGCAGAATCTTCACCAAGCAGCTTTCAACATCCTGAAAAAAGATGACTTGTCTCTCTAGCCCTGGTTTCATAACCTTGCTCAGCCAAGGACTTGCTGTGCAGCCTTGGACAAAGTCGTGTGCCTTGGCCTGCTTTCCCAGTTTATAAAGCCGGAATTAAGGTTTCAATTGCTATGCAAGGCTAAGGCAATACAAGAAGAATGTGCACTTCATGGGGATAGTACTAGCCTTGAATGCAAGAGCTTTCCTTTATCCCCTGCAGGTATGTATGTATGTATTTATACATCCATTTATATGCCACCTACTACCAAAGTCTCAAGGCGGCTTACAATAAAAGATAAAAATACATATTAATTATTATTATTAATTAATTATTAACATATAACAATGAATAGAGAATAAAACCGCCCTGAGGCTGCTGCAAGGGGCGGCATACAAATATTAAAATATAAATAAATAAAACCTCATTATCAAAATTTAAAACCTAACTACTAAATACTAAGGTATGACAGGGAGTGGTATAGAAGAGCCAGTGGATTGTAACTGGCTAAGATGTTGTACTTGGGTACGGTAAGTCAGAAATTGGCAACATGCAGCCCATGGGTTCCATGTGCCCCCTGAGGTCTGGAATGTTTTAATAAATGTAATCAGAAGGCATAGCAGCTGCGCTGTGCCCAAAGGGTTAAATTTAGCTTGCAGACAAGCTAATATTGATTCCTTGGTCACTCCATAGTCAACTTCCTAATATTTTCCCAGTGCCCATGGCATGATGCATCCGATGTGTGGGTATTTCTGGGGAATACACATGCCCACAGTTGCCCCCCCCCCCCGTTCAAACCCACCTGCAGCTACAAAGTAAATAAAATGGCTGTTTGAATTTCTCGCAACAGCCAGATGGAGTAGGATGGGCTAAAATGAAAATCCAGCCTTGTTGCCTGAGCTCCTCAAAAGAACACAAGTGTGATTTAGTGACTGTGAGGGGAAAATGAGGTGGTTTCCTTGGCAAAAGCTGGTTGTCCCATACAAATAAGTTGGTCCAGTAACAGTTGCAGCTTATTATGAAACCCTTATTCTTCGAGACCAGCGTACCAGCAGCTGCCTGTTATATAACGGACCTGAAATCCCGCAGTAAGCTTGATACGGAAACTCCGTGGATGGCACTCCGCTCCCTACAGCCGCCGTGGGCAGCAGATGCCGAGCGCGAGGACAGTCCACCTCACAGTGCGGCGCTGATGGGGGCACCACTGGTGGCGACGCAGGCAAGGGCTGGCAGCTGTACTCTTCGAAGCGCCACCCTGCCTTGTCAGTTTCTAACAAGCTCTCCATGTTCTTTCATGGGTTTTCTTTCACTGGGTCACAAATTTCTCCTTTTCCAAATGCGACCACCTTCTCTTCCTTCTTCTGCAAGAAGCGACTCTATGCTGCACTTCGGGATGCAGTCATCGCCTCGTGTACCAAACCAGGTTATGCCCCTAGTGCTGCACTCTGGTACAAAGGATGCGTTTGCAGCAGGCCTTCTCTTCCTTTGAGGTTCATCGCAGGGTGTCCGTTCGTGCCCCTTGTCATGAGCAAGGCAAAGCGAAGCGGAGCAAACCCTGCCGTTTGCAGGGCCATCCCCCTCTTTCCGTTGCTTATGGCCAGTGTACCTGGGAAACCAGCACAGTGCATGTCGGACAATGTACGGCCTCCCTAAAGCGACATCTTAATAACGCGAAGGGCACCTTGACGTGCTGGCTTCTCCATGACAAAACCTGAGAGTGGAGCCTGGATCATAGACGTTCGCACGGGTGAGGTACAGCTGCACCAGTTGTTCAGGGTTGTATTGCATACCACAAAGAGTCCATTGTTGCCCAGCGCCTGCAGTCTAGCGTCTCTGAATCCTTCGCCTGTAAAGAAAGCAGCAGAACCTTCCAGGGCTCTTTTCTAATTGACTGGGAATTCTGCCTTCCCCGCCGTGGGCTCATCTCGCTGGCAGGCTGCTGCGATGGAGTCAGGACCACCCTGAGGAATTTCGGCCCAAACATGATAATGGACAAACTCTAGTAATAGCCCACTTGTGTAGATCAAGGTAGATCAGCCCACGCTGTCAGTTTTGGCACATGGCAGGTCTCTGTTGACTTTGATCTGTTGGCACGCTCCCCTTTTCAAACCTTATCTCATTTTCCTTTATATTCCACCGAATAACCCAAGTTATTATCTTGGTTCTGCAATCCATTTTAAATACGGAATAAAAACAGTGCATATGAACTCGGCAAAGCACGCACCCACTCCAGTGCAGCATGGCAAAGTGAAACCACCAACGATGGTACAATTTTCGGAAAGCACTGAAACCAGTTCTTAGAAAGACCTGTTTGAATCAAAAGGTGCTGAAAAGACCGTTGTGTGGGTGCAAGGTGGCTCTCTCTGGAGAGGGCATCCTATAGAAAGGTCCCACACTGAAAAGGCCCTCTTGTGTTTCTTTCATTGTAGCCAGTCCTCTTGCCTCTTTTGGAGGGGGAATGAAATGTCCAATGATGACTTTAATTTAGGTAGTCTTAAGTTGTCGTTTAGGTAGTCTAGGTAGTTAGAGTCTGAAAGCTTGGAAACAAATCATGCTCTTTCACACTCACTGTGGGGAGTGAAAGCAGTGGTATCACAGATGACACATGAGCCTGCAGCCCATAAACATGGTAACGGTCACAAAGCAAAGCTATCCAAGTTATGGGGACCCCCACACTGTACCTCTTGTTGGAATTAACCCCACTCAAGGACTGTGACTTTTTAAATGTATTTGCAATTCAACACACTTGTTTTAAAAATTAACAAAACCAAATAGCAGCTCTTTTGTCAGGGGATGTCTTCAACTACAAATGGTTTCTCTGAAGCATTGGGAGGAAATTTTCATTGGTAATGATTTTCAAAGACTCTGAGGAAACATCCTTGCAAGCTCAAGTGGAGTTGCCCTTCTGGCAGGAGCATAACTCTGTATTTCATCTTCAAGCCCAAACTTGACTGCTGGGCTCATTTTCCAAGAGTCCAGGAGATGGGCAAAGTCTCCGAAATGGTTGTGCATCATCGGTAGTGGCAAGAGATTGACGCAAGCCGGTTGACTTTGGATTTTAATTTCCATGCACTGTGAAATGCTTTGGGTTTGGCGCAAGCAGGGAGTTCAAGATAGCCGGATAACAGCCGAGAGAGGAACTTGTCTGTGCAATGCAGGGATCTGGGATCAGGTCCCTGACTCCTGGGAAGCCAAGAGGTTGCTGTGGCTCCTTCTGGATCTCACCTGCACTGGGGCACAGAAGGGCCGTGTGACACATTCCAGCCCTTAGTGGTTAGAAGTTCATGCTTGGCATTCTTTGGATTTTGCCTGGCGAAATGTTGAAAGGCAGCGGTGTGCGTGTGCGTTGGGGGATTGGGTCGGAGCTGTGGTCCCACGTCATTCTGCGCCCTTCCCTGTGAATCACGCCAAGTAAGTAAATATGTGCCGGGCGCCTTGTTTGTGTACAGTGTTTGCAGGTTGTAGCATTCTGTTTTCCTTGCTGCAGACTCTCGACTTCTTCAGACAGTCCTCGCTGCTGCTATTTCTCTCTCTCTCTCTCTCTCTCTCTCTCTCTCTCTCTCTCTCTCTCTCTCTCTCTCTCTCTCTCTCTCAGCAGCCTTTGTGGGGCGAGAGAGGGGCATCGTCAACCTCTCCTGTCCCAGGTCTTTTTGCTTCTGCTGCCCCCAACTGGCTCGCTGTGCTCATCAGTGGTGGGTTCACGCTTGCAAATGCACCGTGCTCACCTCGCGCAAGCTGGAAGCCCACGATGGTGGGAAAGCAGGGTTCCTTTTTGCAAAACGCTTGGCGATTTCGCCTCTCGCGCTCTTCTCCGCCTCCCGCCCTCCCTCTGTCAGCAGGGCTGTGTCCAGTGCTGAGCAAGGCGAAAGGGGCTCCCCTCTCCAGGACCAGCACTGCAGTGGCTGAAGCAGAATTTGAGGAAGTGTTGCCAAGCAAAGCAGGCTGTTGCCGGAACCAATTAGCCTCCAGCCAGCAGGCAGAATTTCAGCCCCTGTTCTTTCCGGCCTGTTCTCTCTGCCCCTTCTGTCTCTCCCTCCCGTCCCTCGCTTTGCTTCTCTCTCTCTCTCTCTCTCTCTCTCTCTCTCTCTCTCTCTCTCTCTCTCTCTCGCTCATATTCTCCCCCCTCTTCCCCCACCTTCCTTTCTGTCCCCGCCTCCAGGATCTATCTGCCTCTCCATTCCTCTCCTTGTTGGAGCTTGTTTTGGGCAACGTGGGGTTGCAGTGACTCACACCATGCGTAGGGGATTTTAAAAGCATTCTGTTGTTGCTCGGTGCTTTGGTGCTGGGGGCGGAACGAGCGATGGGCTCCCGCAACTCACCATGCGATGGCTTGCCCTTCTCCCCCTTGCCCATTTTGCCGGGGAAGGGGCGGAGTCGGCTGGGGGCTTCGCTTTCCTGTGGGTGTGTTTCCCCAGCACTGGGGGGAAGCTCTTGCCCCCCGTGCAGCAACCATTAAGTTCTCCAAGTGAGCCTGGAAGAAATGGGAGGATACCGGTCCGGCTAGGAGATGGAGCTGGAGCTGCCCGTGGGAAGTCCTCCGTTTGAATCTTGACTTTGCCATGAACCACCTAGTTCCTAGCTGGCTTGTGGTGGAACCACCTAGTTCTACAGTGAATCATCTGGTTAGGTAACCCTTCCCCTGCTCCAATATGCAACCACAGGATTATGTTGCCCTGCCTACCTTGTAGGGGTGTTGTAAGCATTCCAACAAGATAATGTATCAAAGGACTCCCAATATTTGAAATCAGTGCATAGAGATTTTTAATTAACTGTTGTTATTCCGTGTTGTTATGCACTGCCTCACCCTCTGGTTCAGTGCGGTATCCACATTACAACTTGAGCGTGGCTGTTCTCCAGCCTCTTTCCACCACCCACCCCATCTGCGACTGGGGGCTGAAGGCCTCTTCCATTTCCCTGGGGGCGGGGGGGGGTGCACACGGCTGGCTGTAGCTGGCTGTAGCTGCCCTGCTACTGAGTCACTGATGAAACTTCAGAGGTATTGGAACTTCCTCTGAGCTTCCTCTGAGCTCACGGGGAGGGGCGACAGGGCCAGGGAGAATGAAGAGAAGGTTTATCAGGAAGATTGGGGCCGGATGTGTGGTTACCCAGTTTTCAGACAGTGGTGCGGAACAGATGAGAGCGCGCTCTCGGGCAGGAGGGGTGCCTTGGACCAGATCCTCTTTCTGTCTGGTTCTGGCATGGGCAGGGAGGGTGCAGGCTCTTCCCCGGAGCAGCTGACATCCTGTTGTCAGACTCCTCTCCTTCACCTCTTCCTCCTCCTCCTCCTCCTCCCCCTCCCTCCCCCTTTTTTTTAGCCTTGGCATGCCTTGAGCTGCACTGGCAAGACATTTGCAGCGCCACTGGATCAGGAGAGGAGGGATTTAGGTCAAGCACTCAAGTGAGGAGAAACAGCCATCTGTGTGCAGCATGAGGAAGGCCAGGCCACCCAGGGCTGAAAGACTGGAGAAGGGGGTGGAGGGCGGGCCATGTAGCTGCAAAGCAAGCTGGGCTGCCTTTTTTTTTTTAAAGCACCGTGAAGGGGACAGACACCCACCCCCCGCCCCATGCACGCACACCCCTGCAGCTCCTTCTCCTGTTCCCGTGTCTTCTGGGATCTCTCCTTCCCTCTCACTTTTCTCCTGACCCTCCCTCACTGGCAGGGCTGCTGTCAAATGAAGGAGAAAGCTATGTTGGAGCTGCCTAGGCGAGGATCCAAGATCATTCTGACATCTAACAGGAGGGGGGTGTGCGTGTGTGCAAGCATGTTTGTGTGTGTGTTGGTAGGGTGGGGTGAGGAGTAGGCAAAATGATACTCAGCCGAATTGTCAGGGACACTGTGGGGGAAGAGAGGCTGGTCTGTAGGAACCCTCCACCGCCACGGAGGCCGCCTTCAAAGCGGCCGCTTTCCCAGCTTGAAGCCCTCCAGATGTTTGGGACTATGGTACCTAGCATTTCTGGGCACTGGCCATGCTGGCCGGGGCTGATGGGTGCTGATGCCCAAAAGTTCTGGAGGGCATCAGGTTGGAGGAAGGCTGCACTGGGTTAAACTTCACAGACATCAGTCTGGGCTTACTGAGGTCCAGCTTCCTGAAAGCTGTTGGGGTTTTCCCAGTTTGTAACCCAAGAGCAAGAAGAAAAACACTGCAGAAGTGGGTGGAGCTTGTGGCAGCCTGTGTGTGCATGTGTGAATAATGCACTTGAAAAGGATCAACTGGTTAGCTTCTCAGTGGTTAAGTGCATAACCCTACGCATACTTGGGCAGAAAATAGTCCTACAATTCTCAGCATGCCATGCTGGTTGGAAAGTGCTGGGATATGTAGGCTGCCTGGAGCATGTTGGGAGTTGTAGGACTATTTTCTGCCAAAACATGAATAGGACCATGTGCTAGAAAGGTGAATGTGGTTTTGGGAGACATTTCTCCTATGGATTTTCCAGGTGTGTCCTTGGGCATCCTTTCCCCTCTCTAAGACTGGATCTTAGAGCAAGTCCCCCCTTCTCTTAGGTCCTTTATCTTTAAAACAAAACAAAACAAAACAACACCCCGTTCTAGCTTCTAGATAAGGGTCTTTATCATACAATCAGCTTGCCTCATTTACGGAATTTTATGGGTGGGTCCAGCTGCTATTTTCCATTTGTTTTCTTCTTTGTTGTCCTCACCTCTGCTTCTCTGTTTCTTTCCACAACACATTACTCAAGGAGGGAAAGATGGCATAGCTGTATGATGCTTTTTGTTGGGAGCAGTGGAGGCCGTCTGTCTGAAAGTACCCTGGCTTCACTGGCACATTTGTGCCCAAAAGGTCTTTGGGTTGTGGTGGCAGCCGTGGGAAGGGGTGGTTTTTTAAATGGAAAGTTGCTTCCGTGATTTTGCTGTTGAAAGGGCATGGCTGGGGAATGGCAGTGTGGGGCAGAGGTTAGAGAGTTGGACTGAGCCTGGGCAGGTCCAGATCCTAGTCCCACTTGGCTGTGAACTTGGTGACTTGGACCCAATCACTGACTATCAGCCAAACGCACCTCATAGGATTCTTCCGAAGCCCCACCTGGGGCTCCTTGCAAGTAGGAGGGTGGGATGTATTTAGATAAATAAAACCTTGGGTTGGGAAGGGAATTGGAATGGCTGAATATGCATCTTTCTTTGGGCTCCCTGGGAAGGGGTTAGCTTTCCTCTTGTCCCTGTTTCAAGAGAGAAACTGAAACCTGTCGAAGAACTCTCCTGGAGCATCCTGAAGGTCAGTGTGTTCCTTCATCCTGCTTCCCACGGTGAGCAGTCAGAGATGCCTCCAAGGATCCCACAGGCAACAACACACCTGTCTCTTGCTCTCCAGGAACTGGCTTTTGGTGACCATCTGGTCCTGAAGCTGTGAGCTCCACTTACTGACCAGAGCTAAAAGCCATTGATAGATTTAGCCTTCGATGAGTTCATCTCATTTTCAAGCTTTCGTACAAAGTGGCAGCTGTTACCTTCTGTGGTGGCAGATTCTATAACTTCTGTGTTGTACGGCTGTCCTGCATCTCTGACCAGTTTAATTTCACTGGCTGACCCTGACTTGGACTATCAGAAGAGAGGAAGGAAATGTTTGTCTTTATATTGTGCATAGTTTTATAAACCGCTTGCAGCATCTGTTCCTTTCCTCTGCTCCATCTTCTCCCCTGTCCCCAAAGTGAAAAGCTCCGACTGCCTTGCGCTTTCAAAGAACGCTTGGCCCGCACTTTTCTCTTGTACCTGGGGTGGCCTAATTTTGAATTTTGGCACTATCCTGAATGTAAGGTTGGCCCTTTGGTGAGTCAATAGCTACTTTTGCTTCAAGTGTAAGCACTACAATTCCCAGAACTGTGGAAGTTGTAGTCCAGTGTATCTGGAGGATACCAGCTTAGAGAGGGTTGGAATAACAACCGTGCAGCATTCCGCATGCTAAAACTCATATATGTGCAAGAGATGCTAACAGGGAAAGTAGGAAAGAGAAACTGGACTTACCATCCCGGACTCTGGTTTTCCTGCCTTGCCGTGACTGGGAATTCCCACTTTAAGTGGTGGGTGCAGCCTGGGCTAACCGTTCATGTTGAAGCAAATGTCTGAAGCTTGAATTTAGTGTCCTTTAAAGCTCTGTCAGACATCAAACCAAACAGAACAGACCAGATAGGAACTTTGCACACCTGTCTTGGCTGGCTGGGGCTCAAGACAAGGCAGTGAGAGTCTTTCCATCTGTGGTGAGTGCCTGCATTGTTCTCTCTCTCTGCTTTTCTGTGCGCCTTTTTGCACAGATGTGGAAAAAACCTCCGCAAGCGCATGCATTTATTATGCAGTGCTCCTGCCAATGGCTTCGCTTCCCACCTCACCTGTGGTCTTTTGTGGCCTTTGAGCGCAATGTGGCAGATGCACGTTTCTTTGCTGGAGTCTTACTGCAGTGCAACCCCACCGTAATAGCCAGTGGTACAGCTGGATTATTTTAGACTCTGGCCCTAATGGTCTTACTGGGATCCCCTTTAGGTGGCCGGGTGAATTCCTTCTGCTATGATGCAGGCAACTAAGATTTTATTCCTCCATCATCACTGTGCCACTGTTCCAAGCTTTACAACTGACTCTGCACTCCTGATACATTAGAGCCAAAAAGAAACACGAAACAACACCTTGCAGAGAACAGCCACCCTGACCGCAAGGAAAGTAGCACTCTGAGTAGGTGCCGTTTTGCATTTTGAGCTTAAAGCACAGCACCATCGTGATGGCAGGAATAAAACAGTATTTGCTTCTGCTCCCCTGATGCGCAATACAGTCATTTAGGAAGAAGCACCATGTCCGTATATAAAAGGATAACACATTGTAAAGAATGTAGAGATGTTTGTCTGTTGGTGCATTGCCGGTCTATATGATTGCATATAAATGGTTTTTGTACCATCTATAATGTTTAAAAGTTTTTAAACGTTTGCCAGCAACTCAGAGAGTTTCAGATGCTGAGTGTTACGGAAACATAATACTAATATTGTAAAAATACTAACTGACTGTGTGCACCTGTAGCAGCCATCCTGCGTTTTCAAGGAAGGTTAGGGTGAGGGCTGCAGGAATGATGATCCTCATTATACCAGCCCAGGTGCTAACAAAAGGCTTGTTTGTGGCTGTCCCATTACCTGCTGCTCTCTTGGGGGGTGGGGGGGGGATCTGGGGCCCTGAGATCCAGCCCTGGCTGTGCTAGTGAGAGCAAATAAATAAACATTTATAGCATAGGCACCAGGAGGGTGAAAATTTATTTATTTATTTATTTATTTATGGATTTACCATATTTTTCACCCTATAAGACATGCCTGACCATAAGATGCACCTAGTTTTTAGAGGAGGAAAACAAGAAAAGAAATATTCTGAGTCAAATGGGCACATAATCACAGGCACATTCCCCATCACTTTCCCATGGGCTGCACATCTGACAGACTCACTGCACACACATATTCGCTCTATAAGACACACAGACATTTCCCCTTACTCTTGAGGGTGAAAAAAGTGAGTCTTATAGAGCAAAAAGTACGGTATATCCTGCCTTTTTCCTACAAAGGGCTCAAGGCAGCTTACATCATTCTCCTCCTCCATCTTATCCCCACAACAACCGCCCTGTGAGGTAGGCTGGGCTGAGAGTCTATGACTGGCCCAAAGCCACCCAGCTGGCTCCATGGCCGAGTGGGGACTCGAACCCAGGTCGTCTGAGTCCCAGTCCCAGCTCTTAACCACTATGCCACACTGGCTCCTCTTTGGCATATTCATGAACGGTGTCCAAGAAGGTGGAGTTGTGCCCCACCTCACCAGTAAGTTTGGAAATGCTATCCCGGCGGGGTGTGTATGTTGGCATTTACAGGATCAGGGCTAGCGTGGTAATCCCAGCAGCAACCTGTGCACTGAACAGTGGGCAAGGGAGTGCGTTTTCTCGAGTGCTGCGATCCAGAATGCAGGAGTTCCAGATGATGGAAGGGACGTTGAAGGAAGATGATGGGTGCAACAAATGGAAAGCAGGGCAGAACCAGGTCGCATGGGAAAAATTCTTCATGAGGTTGGGTCCGTACCAGTAGGAGCCTTCCATCCCACTTCCTGGTTCTGGGCTGACCCGAAGCAACATTTTGAGTATTTCCTGTACAGGCTTTTTACTCCCTTGGCATCCCCTTTGCATTTGTATTGCTAAAACACTGAATTGCACTCATCTAGATAGACATCTCTCAATACTTGTATGGCCGGTGTTTAAAAGAGGGTGACAGGATGGAAGTAGCTCCTTGCGTGGCCGCCACCTGCAAAAGTTCATGTGACCAGAACTCAGTTGGAAAATTTGCGACTGGAAGTTGCTGAATTGCGTAGCTAATAAATACATCAAAATGCATTGTAATGTAAAGATGACTTTTCCATGAATGATTGGAACTTTCACTTGGATAGAAAAAATTACACTGTTGTGGAGTCTTACTATGCTTGTCTGTTTTGTTTTGTTGTAATGTTTTGGTTACAAAGTAGGTAGTGATGATTATTTAGCTTTTCAAAGCAGATACAATTAGTGGGGTGTCTTGGCACACAAGGATCATGGTGCGTTGGCTTAAATTAGACTCTGTTAAAGGTGGGAATTTCAGCATGGGGCTGCTCCAGCTGTGTGTTCCTGTGGTCCTGCCGCCTGTTGCCACACATGGCATGGGGCAGGCGAATGCATGTTTCGGGGGCTGAGACGCGTTCACCGCTGCCGTTTTTGACATTAGCCATAGGAGGGTCTGAAGGTTGGTCCTGCCCTGAGAGATTTGGTCTGTGCAGATAAAGCCATATGCTTATGTGAGATCTGTGATGTTTCCAGAGAAATCCAGGAAGTAAAGCACAAACTGTGTGTGTCTATTCCACCCCCGTACAAATGCCACCGTGTGCACACTGGCTGGTATGGACACACTGCTAGACAAAATGTAGCAGGACCTTGGGTCACAGGCAACTGTCCCAGGATGGAGTCACTCTCTGGCTTTAAGATGCTTGTTCCCATCCCAAAACTGGCTTATGCTTCCCCTGGACCTTTGAATCATAACAATTCTTTTAAACCTATTTTTAAATAAAGGCTAGTTAGAAACATAGAAACAGAGCGAGTCAGAAGGGGCCTCCTGGGCCATCTGGTCTGACCTCCAGCACCAGCCGGCTCCGCTCACGACATGCCCACCATGTGGACGTCCAGCCTGTCTTTGAACACCTTCACCGATGGGGCCTCAACGACCTCCCGTGGAAGCCCATTCCACGCCCTCGGGGTCCTAACTGTCAGGAAGTGCTTCCTGGCATCTAAATGGAACCTTGGCTCCCTGAGCTTTGCTCCATTGGAGCGCGTCCTGCCTTCCTCTGCAGGGGAGAACAGGTCTCTACCCATCTGCATGTGACACCTCCTCACATACCTGTATGTCGCCAACATATCCCCTCTGAGTCTCCTCTTCTCCAAGCTGAAGAGACCCAATTGCCTCAGTCTTGCCTCATATGGCATCCCCTGCAAACCAGCCACCATCCTTGTGGCCCTACGCTGCACTGACTCCAACCTGGCTATATCCTTTCTGTAATGAGGGGCCCAAAACTGAGCACAATACTCCAGTTGCGGGTGCACCGGAGTCGTATAGAGTGGTAGTAATACCTCTCTCAATCTATTTCTATTTTTAATAAAGGTGAACAACTTTCTAGCTCTCATGGATAGAGCTAGCTGTGAACGAGTGTGGCACTGGTCACCAAAGGTGGTTCTTGTTTGGTTCTGACCATCTCCCTTGGTGAGGTTGCTCCTTGGTCTGCAGGGGGCGCTAGCACAGGCTAAAGAACTAGGCTTGGTATTCATAAGGATGATGGGTTAGTAATTTTCTTTTTCTCTCTGTCTTTAGCTGGCACGCTCAGTGCCAATAAAATGCAATCGGCTAGGCAGTTCCCCTGAGTTGAGCACAGTCCCTATATTTTGGCATCTATTGTCTGCTCAGTAATGCGAATCAGAGCGTTTTCAGTGCTTGTATGGGGGGGTGGGTGGAGGGGGCACCTTGCTGGATCTGGTCCACTCTGGTGGCCAGAACCAGAGCAACCACCACCATATTTGCAGGATTGGTCCCAGGCCTGACCAGAGCACTCAGTCTACTGATGTGTACCAGCTGGGAGTCCTGGGGGAAAGAGCTATATAAGACCAAGGTCTCCCCTCTAGAACTGGCCTCAGCAATGCAGGCCTTCCTGTCTGCTGGAGTTTTTCCTCCCGGCTCCTGCTGTGTCTCCTGTCTTGCCATGTTGCCCAGCAGCACAGGTCCCCCTGTTTACTGCTGTGTCTGCATCCTGCCTGCCCTTTTCTGCTCCCGATTCCTGCCGTGCATCCTGCATCTTGCCATATCTCCTGCATCTTGCTGAGTGTCCTGCCTTGCCATGTTGCCTCAGCAACATAGGTTCACCTGCTTGCTGTTGTGTCTGCACCTTGCCTGACCATTCCCACTCTTGGTTTATGCTCCTGAGCCCTGCCTTTTCATATCACCGTGCTGTTGTGCCTGCCTCTTGCCTGAGCTATATCCTGCCTTGCCATATAGCCTTGGTAATACAGGGCTTCCTGGGAGCTGCGGTTCAGCTCCTGCATCGTGCCTGACCCTTTCTGCCGATGGTTCTTGCTGGGCCATTTGTCCTGCTCTCCTGTGTCTCCTGCCCCGTTATCCTGTCCAAGGTAGCTGCACCTCTGCTTGTCCTCCTGGTTCTCAACACTTGGCTTCTTCCTGACCACATCCTTGTTCAGTCCTCATGGATTCATCTGGTTCCCGGCCTTGGCCTGTACCATGACTATGACTTGAGACCTTGGACTCTGCCTTGCCTGAAGTTCTGCTGCCCTGGCTCTGGTGCCTCTCTTGCTCGTGCCTTGCCTTGTTGCTGGCTGGCTGCCCAGGTCCCAACCCAGGCTCCCCTGAAACAGTCTTCCCTAAAACAGCTGCATCCCCCAGCTAAGCAGCTTTGGTCTGGCATTTGGTCTACTTGTCTGCTTAAGTTTTAGTGCATCTTCTTTATTGTTCATGAAGTTCCTCGGAAGAAAATAGGTGCAGGCAATCCGTGCTTCAGGTTTGTCTACTTACAGGGTTACAAGCCCCAGAGCGGCAAGCCTAGCAGCCTTCCCCAGCACTGTACTGAGGTTCTTGCCCTGGTCGAAGTGAGAACACACGGTTCCAGCCAAGACCAGGATTCTGCAGCACAGCCTTCCCTCTAGATGTGTGGGTCTGCAGCTTCTGGCGGGGGGATGCTGAGAGCTGTGACCTCAGTCTCCCCTGTGGCAGCTGTCCTCCGGGGTTGTGGCTAGTTTTGCACCAAGAGTGCAATCCTGCTGAAGAGTGCTAAAAAGGAACAAAGGCCCTCCGCGTGCCGATCCTCTCCCTCATGCACACATGCATAGCCACACACTTCCTTCATCTCCTCCTTTAAAAAGAATGCACAGACACGCAAGTACACCCCAGGAAGTTTTGAGTGAATTTGCTCCTTTAAATATCCCTTTTGTTTATTTCCAGCAAACGGCATGCAACTTTGCAAAATCTCCACTAGGAGGTACATACACACACATACACACACACGTGCGCGCACACACAACATCCATGCTGCTGCCTCTTGCTTCCTTCTCCGTGGATGCTACAGTGAGAGTGAAAGCTGCCTTGTAAACACTCTGCATCTGATGGTTTGCTGGTGGGGGAAGGGAGGGGAGGGGTGGGCTGCCCACTTCATGAAGAGGGCCTGAGTGGTGAGCACTTAGGTAGGTCCTTGTGCCTAGAAGCGGTCAGGAGCAATCAGTGGCATGGATGCAACTGGCTGGGGTTGGGGAGGTATAATGGAATCTAGCAGGCAGGTTGACTCCCTGGATTTCAGAGGAAAGGGAGTGTCGGGCTGTGTCTGTTTCTGATTCTGATTGCAAGGGATTCACAGCCTGGGTGCTGCTCTGCCTTTCCCGCCTCAATGCCTTCCTTCTCACTCTTTAAATAATATCTAGCCTTACCAGGTAGGATTTTTTTTAATGTTGAAAATTAATTTCCGGAGCTATTTTAATTTTGCTGTATTTAATTTGATGCTTGCTTTAATTAACTGCTGGGTAAACCTTCTCCCAAGCTACTTTCAGATATCTGTGATTGCTGAACTCAAGTGAAAAGATGGGCTGGAGGGTGTCCAGGAAAGGCAGTGTGAAAGGAGTGGATGAAGTCACATCACTTTCCTCCTGGTATCCCTTACCTGCCTCAGTCTCACCTGTGTATGTGATGCTTCGGAACAGCCACCTTGGGTACTCGCCTTTGGCAAGGCCCGCAAGTCTTTTTATGGGGCAGACGCGCTAATGATAGCTAGTCATGCTGCCTGTCTCTTCTCCCCTGCTCCCCCAGTTGCTGGCTAATTAAATTGCAGCTCATAGGAGGCAAGGCTTGTCTTCCCTGAATCAGTGAAAAATGCAAGGCTCCTTTCTCACGCCTTGCTTACAGACCACCTTTTCCTTTCTGAGCCCATCATCAGGCAGGATTGCTTTATGCTATGCTAATACCAAACATGTGAGAACATGTAACATCTTTGTGGTAATTTTAGCTCAGCCTTATGACATGTTCTGGAATTGTGCATGCACTCCCATGCATGCGACACCGAGAAACTCATCCTGTATAATGAGGATTATACAGATCCCTTGCTGCCGGGCGCTAGTTGCAGATGAGTACAAAGTTCCCAATGCCCCATCCCACCGTCCCACTCGAACTGGAGATAAACGGCCCTGCAGCCGTTGCAGTCCCACTTGCTCGGTGCTCTTTGGTGGTCCTGATGAGGGGGATGATCCGCACAGCTGCAAGCGGATGGCTCATGCAGTTGTGCTGGCAAACGTGAGAATGAGAAACGCTAAGCATGATAAATAGTACTGCAGCAAACATGAGCAAAGCATGGAGGGGAGAGGCCCATTTCCCAACATGGACAGCCATTCGTGGGCTGACTGTAGCTCCCCTATTTTATGCCTGCCGTATGCGTGAAGATGCACGATTTCCTTTTACCACTTTAGTTGTTGGGTACTCTTGTGTCAGCAACGATTAAAACATGCATTAGCTGAGTGCTACTGTTTTTGTTTTGTTTTGTTAGATGGATACTTACTGTACGCACAATAGGCTAGTTCTCATAAAACAACTGCCCTGGATATGGGCTGAGTATGGGTTGTTAAATCATGAGGTATCATTGCAGACAAATCCTGCACTATGGTGTAACTGTGGTTATAAACAGTGGACAACCCAGGAGGTTTGTTCATGGAATGGAATGGTTCTTACATAATGACAACCCATGGTACAACCGCTCCCCATAATTCAGTGACAGCCCATAGCCTAGGTCAGCCTTCCCCAACCTGGTGGTCTTCAGAGGCATTTGGACCGCAACTCCCAGAATTCCCATCCGGCAGGGCCATTGAATGGAAATTCTGGGTTTTGCAGGCCAGACATGTCTGGAAGGCATAAGGTTGGGGAAAGCTGCTCTAGGTTATTGGCCAGGTCGACTCAAATTATATTGTTTTTATATTGCGATTATTTATTGATTGATGTGAGCCACCCCGAGGCTTCGGCAAATGGGGCGGCATAGAAGCTTCCTAAATAAATAATAATAAATAGATTATTATGCACAAACCAGGCCAATCCTCATCTTGTTCCCTCGCCTACACCTCATGCTGGCTTCCATCAACCTCTGAGTGAGACCTTCTCCCTCTGGAAAGAAACTGACTCATGGCAGCTCACCATGACTTGTTGCTGGCAGGGCTAGCTGTGCATATTCAGCGCGAAGAAACAGTAACATTTCTTCTTTGGGGTCTGGATAATGGTTATGGTTTTATGCTATTCCGAGGTTTTAGTATGTGTACCTAAACTACCTCAAATGGGAAGAGGATAGAACATACGGTCATTAAATAACACAATAAAACAATATTAAACTTTCACCCCCGTGTGTCTATTTTATTCTTACTAATGTCAAGGTGCTTATTTTTCTCTCAGCAGTGTGAAGGAGGGTGATGATGCAGGGACCGGGGCCCATAGTGATGGTAGGTGAGAGGGCAGAGGAAAATGAGCTAGAGTCCCCTTCAGACAGCAGACCCTCAGGAGCTGAGACATACTAGCATTTATGGGCTGGTCAGGGCTTTTCTGGGCACCTGGAAGCACCTGAAGATGGCGTATTGGGAGAATCTTCCAGAGAAGAAAGAGAGAATTGGGAAAAGGATATGAGAATGTGATTGAAAATGAACTTTAAAAAAACAACAACAATTGGGACTGAGGTGACTTGCCTGAGGAAGGTGCAGTGGAGGAAAAATGTGTTTATAGCAGTTTGGGCCTAATTTCCAGGAGCTCAGAGCCTGTTGAATGCTTCCTGAGGTTTTCTGTGAGGGATAATTGACCACTCTGTGCATTTGTGAAAGAAAATGGCGGTAACTCGGTTATGCAGAGAGGGCTGGTCTGTGACAGATCAGCCGCTGAAAGCCGAGTGCTAGCTCACAATCAGAACTCTGGCAGCCTCGAGAGATGCTGCAGAAAGGCTTAAGTGGACTTCTGGGATGCTCCAAGTGGCAGGGCCCATCTTTCCTTGCAGTCTTGACCTGATCTTTGGACTTGAACGCTCTTTTACTTTCCTCCTTTTCTTCCCACAAACCCCCAAAGTCGGACAGAAGGAAGACTCAGGTCTGGGCAGATGGCACCGTGCAGACCATGGATGAATGAATCAGGGTGGATTTGCTGCATCACATACACCTCTGTGTACAGCTCAGGAACTGACTGCAGCATGAGCACTCAAGGCCCAGCTTTGCTCTTCCCTCCTCTGCACTTGGGGCGGCTGGCAGCTCTTTCCTCCAAAGGAGACTGAAGTCTTCCCATGTTCTCGACTCTGCGTACATCCTGGCTCAGTGTCAGAGCTCATGCGTTGCATGCCGAAGGTCCCAGGTTCAATTCCCAGGTTCAATTCCCAGCATCTCCGGGTAGTGCTGGAAAGTCCCCAGCCTGAAACCTTGCAGCACTGCTGCCAACCAGTACTCACAACACTGAACTGGATGGATGAAAGGTCTGACTTGGTATAAAGCAGGTTCCGATTTCCCCGTTTCTTAATTTTAGGAAGGGTTATGAGCTAGAGGGGTTAAGGTGCCATTTGTCTGGATTAAAGGCCCCACTGGAAAAGAAGAGAAATGTGGTCCCCTGGTAGCAAAAGAAGTGAGAGGGATCCTGGGAAGCCGATGTCAGAATGACTGACTGTGCAGGCTGCTGTGGCAGGGAAGGGTTTAAGAGACCTTCTGACCGTACCCAGATGAATCAGGCAGGGGTCAGCCTCTCTGCCTTTGCTGTGTGCCACACAGAGAAATGCTTCCCAGGATGGCAAGGCTGGTGGACCTGTGGCTCCTCAAGTGATGCTGAACTACCGTCCCCATTATCCCAGGCCATTCTGGCTGGGGCTGATGGGAGTCCAACACTGGGAGGTCCACAGGCAGTCCTTCATGGCCCCTCTGCATCACACCTATGGGTTCTGTGCACATGTGTGCCGCCTGTTCGGGAAGATTCCAAAGCCAAGAGTTTGGGGGCCCCGTCCCTGGTCATGGCCTGGTGTGAGGGAGGTGCTTCTGTCTGTCCTCCGTTGTTCTTCAGCTCCTCCTCTGCTCCTCATAGCTGTTCACTTGCCCTCTCTCTGTGAGTCCTCTCCTTTCTGTTGCAAACCTGTCTTCTAGAATTCCTTTTTCAAAACAAAGGATATATATATTTCCCCCCTGCTTTCCCCTACCTCCCTAACCCTTTTGCATTCCCCTCCCTGCTTTGCCTCGCCTTCCTGCCCCTGCAAAGGCTCTCAAAGCTCCATTTAGAAAAAAATCGGGTTCCAGCAGCCTGCTACCCTTGACGGACAGATGGATGGCTGCTCGCTCTGTCTTTCCTGCCGGGAAGAGAGCCAGGTGGTGAAGTCCTGCTACCACTTCCAGGCGTCTACCAAGCAGGTGAGGAAGCAGAGCCGACTGCCTGAAAGCAGAACCCTCTGTGGAAGTGGTTCCCCCGTCCGTTGGAGGAGCTGTCACCCTTGGGAGCCCCGGTCACCCTGGATGGGCCATTCGTTGAAGATCGCCAAGGCCAAGAAAATGGCGAGGGCCTCTAAAATGGCTGACGCAACAGAATTCAAAGATGGCACCAAATGCTTTAAGACGACGTGCCAAGACCAGATGCCCTGTACTGAGCCTCTGCATATCCTAGATGTGGAATACGAGCCTGGTCCTGAGCATTATCCTTGGTTGGCACTGGGGGCTGCGACTCTGACCCACCAGGTGGTTCTGCCTACATTGTTTTTGGAGGGCAAGATAAGGACCCTTCTCCACCTAGGTAGTGAGTGCCTTCTGTTGCCTCAGGACCAGGTGCACCTCTCCTCCGTCACTGATCTCAAGTGAGACCCACACCCTTCAGGCCGCAAGTTCTGCTCCCACTTGCTTATCTTTGAGTGGAACTGCAGACCTGGCTGGTTGATGTCTCCATACAGAAGGGACTAACGGGGGCTTCTGCTGTGACTTCTGGGCCTCCTTCAGCTCTAGATACCTGGAGCAGCTGTACTAGAGCCCAGTGCACTCCAACAGAGTGCTGACATATGCTGATGTATCAAGACTGGACCAACTGCATCCTTGTAACACCTTGGTGGCCCAAGCAGCCTTGTTCCCCCCACATACTGGACCTATCTAGGCAGATCTTCCTATACTTCCTCCTTGAACCTAACATCATCTCTTGGGATCAGAGGAATGTCCTTCATCCAGAGATCCACATGCTCCACCTCATGGCTCAGAGGATCCAGTCCTGCTGGACAGTGGAGATGATGTGCCTGAAGACCTCCTTCCAGTGTTGGAGGCGACCCTGAAACCAACCACGTGATGCTAATACCATGCAGTGGAAAGCCTTCACCTTCTTCGCCGTGCAGCCTGGTTTTGAGCCCATCAACTGCCCCATACAACAAATCCTCCTTTTCCTGATCTCCCTCTTTTGATGGGACCTCAAGAGAGCTTCTGCACAGCTGCTATCTCTGCCTTCCATGCCCCAATACAGGACTACTCCACCTTCTCTAATCACCCGTCTCTGCAGTTCCTCGGGGGCTTAAAAAACCCCACTTCACCAGCCTGACCATCTGCTCCAGCCTGGAGCCTGTCCATGGTGCCCATGCCCTTACAAAGAAGCCCCTTGAGCCTATGGCCAGCACAGACTTGAAACTCCCATCATGGAAGACCACCTTTCTAGTGGCCATCACTTTAGCCCGCTGAGCAAGCGACATAGCCAACCTCCAGTCCCATTCCCCATGCCTCACCTTCCACAAGGACAAGATGGTGCTCTGACCTGAGCCACCATTCCTAGTCCAGGTGGTCTCCGCCTTCCATTTTAACAAGGATGGAGTCCTGCCAGGGATTATGTTCTCTGTATGCTGCCACATGTCCCTTCTCGCATATGGAAATCTGTCCCTTCTAGCTTAATTCTCTTCATAATATGTTAGCTTTCTGTGTGCCTCTGGGAGCATAGAAATGGGCAATTCCTTGACTGGATTTTGAAATGGTGCTGTCTCAGGACAGCTTTAACACATGCTTTTTCTGAATGATTGAATTAGCATTATGCTCCCTTATGCCACCACTTTAATGGTCTACTTTCTCTTTCCAGCATCACTTTAATCTAGACCCTTCCATTTATTTATTTATTTATTTATTTAACAAATTTGTATGCCGCCCCCTTGCAAACAAGCCTCGGGACGGCTAACAACATATAAAAATGCAATTTAAAAACAATACACAATTTAAAACTGGCCCATCTCATAGTCTAAAAGTAAAAATATATAAATATAAACAATAAATAACAATCTAGCATTAACAATATAGAATTAATAATTTAACAATTAAAATATTTCTTAAATAAAAAGGTCTTCACCTGACGCCGAAAAACAAATAATGACGGCGCCAGGCGAGCCTTTCTTCTAGCTCATCTATTCGATGTTTTAAGGAAGCAGGCAAAGGAAAATGCCACATTTTGTGTGGCTCGGAGTTGAGGCTTGTCTCGCCTTTCCACTAGTTTCCCCCACTCTCCTGTGCAGATCAGTGCAATTTCTGTGCTGCTTGTGGCGGTTTGGATGTGCGACTGGATGGGTCGCTTCAGCCATCTCAGAGCTGCCTTGATCTCGCTTTCAAGGCAGCTCTGTGGTATGAGGAGGGGCTTGGCTTGGCAACCTTGAGCTTTGCAACTAGTGGTCCTTCTTGCCTCTGCAGCCTAGGAGGGGAGCATGGAGGAGAGAGTGAGTGGGACTAGATCATGGGCTAAAAATAGATGAGAACTGAAAGGAAAGAATGATAAAGAGGAGATGAGTTAAAGGGCAGAAAGAGGAGAAGTGAAGGAGAGTGAGTGGAAGAGAACGAGATAATACCAATGTAGAATAGCAGTGTACAACCTCCAGATCTCCTGCGGCACCAGACGCCTATTATGCTGTCCGCAAGGTACAACATCGCCCCAGCCAATCAGGGTAATGGAGGCACGGAAGGCACAGTGATTATTGAGCTTGCTGGGAGGGGAAAACCATCCGCCTCCTTCTTCCTCAGTGACCCTAAAGCAGCCTCCTCTTCCCACCCGCCCCTCACCGAGGTCCTGTGTGCGTGCAGCTCCGATGCTTCTACTAGATGCTGCGCGAAGGGCTGAAAGGCTTGCATACTCCTGATGTAGAAGGTATGAAAGAGAAAGTGAGAGTATGGGGTACAGAGGTATCAGAAATGGGCTGCAGGTACATAAGGAAATGTGGAGATTTGCCTGGGCTTGATTCATACAACGTGTCTCCCTGGAATCTTCCTCCTCTCGTGCATCTTTGAGTGATGGTGTGTATCACTAGAAGTGATCCTTTGGGAGTTTCCGAAGGCTCATTTAGAGTCCTGACCATTCATAGAGGTTAGATGTGAAGAGTCTCAAAACAGAAACAGAATCCTGGTTCAAAATTGGGCATTATGGACTTCAAAGGATGCACCAGGAATTCTCATCTCCCAAGCCCTCATGCATGCCTTGATGGAGCATATGATGGACCTCAGACTTCAAAATATTATCAGAACTTCCCGTTCAGACATTGCTTTGTCTCCACGAATCTTACTGATGAGATCAGGTGACAGGGAACTAGTTCCAAACCTGTGCTCCATATCATTCTATATAGAATCATGCATAGGAGCTGAAGGAGCACTGTGGCCCACCCTTAAAATCTGAAGCTGGTCCGTGCAGGTATCGTCAACAGGAGGTGACGATAATGTAAAAAAAAGCTATTTTTCTCTGTTTTGAGGCAAGTTAAGAGAGGCAATGCCAGTGTTGTTTGGAGACAAACATTTGCCGTGTCTTGCAAAAAGTATTCATTTCTTTTCCACATTTTGTTTTCTTACAACCTAGAATTGAAATGGATTTAATTGGCAGTGTTAGTACTGAATGTACAGAAGATACCCAACATTGTAAAGTTGCACATGTTTTTGTTGTGGCCCAAAAACTAAGTCACAGAAACAAAGTCTTGGTTGCTGCGACCAAGCCTAAAGGAGCTTTGGATCCACCCATGGCCCCTAGAAGTTGGCAAAAGTAGTTGAAAGGAGCTGAGTCCGCCTGTGTGGGAACAACGAAAGGGGTGAATACTTCTGCAAGGCTCTGCATCTCTCACCACATCTCTTGCGCTTATGTGAACACAGCCTACTGCTACCGCTAGAATGGCCCATGACCTATAGGATTCCAGCTACCCAGTTAATTGAAATTTCTCGTGGTTAACCACTGAAAGCTCCATCCGTCGTTCTGAGCAGTACAAGGAAGTGGCACTGAAGAGGGTTGCCAACGGACCAGCTTTTGGCTGGCTTGATTGATGGCGGTGTGGGTGTGTTGGACCTTTAGCCTGGTGTCAGGATGAGAGTGGTTCTAACAAAGAAACCTGCTGTCTTTTTTGCTGCTTAGATTCCATCCCTCTCAACTTACTTAAAGTTCTTTTTTGAAAAGTTACTCTGCATGTTTGTGTGTTGCATGTGCACCTGGAAGCCCATGCCCAACCCTGTGCATGAGAGCTCACAGTTAGAAACAGTAGACCTTGAATCTCTCCTGAGTGGAATGGGACTGTGGCATCTTGGCAGGGATGTGTGAGCAGGAGCTGCTGGTGAGCCTGTGCAGGAAGAGTTCCAGACAGGAGAGGAGGAACTGCTGCTTTCAGTGGCCTCCTCCAGCTTAGAAGAAGAACTGGTGGCCAGCGGTGAGCGTCTGGCAGCAATGGACCTTAGTTTCTCGGCTCTGGGCCAGACTTCTGCTGCTTGGTGGCTCTAGAAGGTTAGTCGTCTTCCCAACTTGATAGCTCTAGGGAGGATTTTTAGACAGGTCAGAAATTGCCCTGTACTGCCTCAGGCCATCTAGCCCAGTAGTGTCAACACAGGCTGGCAGCATCTCTCCTGGTTTTCTGGCAGGAGCTTTGTGGCCTCTGCTTGGAGATGCTGGGGGTTGGCCCTAGGATCTTCTCTGCACAAGGTATGCATTCCACTGCTGAACGCCAGGCCTTTCCTCCCCTAATTTTGTCCAAAGGAGCATTCCGGTATGTCAGTCCCCACTTGCAGTCTGAAGTGATACTGTTGGGTTTACCACCTGATTTGTGAGAAGAGGGCTGTGTGTGTGAGAGAGAGACTGTGAGAGTGAGCAAGTGAAGGGAATATTATGTGCAGAAGGAAGGTGCCATAAGTGGGAACTGTGTGTGTAAGAAGGGACTGTGTACGTGCATAAGAGGGATGTGTCATTCCTTGTCCAAAGCATAAAGACACTAATCATAAAAAGGGCACTTGGGTTCAGTACCTCTGCCATAAGAACCCTGCTAGATCCGACCGCAGGCCCATCCAGCCCAGCATCTTGCTTCCTGCAATGGCCAGCCAAAGCGCCTCTGGCTGACCGGCAGGCTAGCTGTGGAGGGAAAAGGCTACTTCTTCAGTAGCCCAGTGGCATGCAGCCCTTTGCCCATGGAGGGTTGATATAGCTGTTGTGACTACTAGCCACTGATGATCTTTTTTTCCATCAGTTTGTCCACTTTAAAAACCATCTCAAGTTAGCTACTGTTGCCACATCTTGTGGTAGCAAATGCCATCAGGTCATGTACCGTGTGGCAAAGATTCAGGATCTGTCCTGAATCTTCCACCACCTGGCTTAATTGGAGAGATCCAAGTTCAAGTATTATAAGGGAGGAGGGAAAAACTTGCCTTTGTCCAGGTTTTCCATTTTTCCGCATCATACAGACTTTTATTCACCTCTGAATAATATGTTCTGTTCATCCTTCATCCCTAGTCACCATTTGTCCGAAGTAAAAAAAAATCTCAATGCCTTTCCTTGTAGAAATGGTGCTGTGTGCTGTGATCCATCTTGGTTCCTTTTCTGCACTTTTGTAGCTCTACAAGACCTGTTCGGAAACATCGCAGCTGCACTGTGTATTCCAAATGGAGCAGTTCTGCATAGAGGCCTTATCATACTGATGGCTTAATTTTGATCCCTGCTTTGGGTCAACATTTCCACTCAGCTGTCCGCTACAACCCTGCTATCTTTCCCTGTTAATCACTGCGAGGTCAGACCACATTGATACGCACATGAAGTGATATGGTTTAGCATTTGTTTGTTTGTTTTGCCCGGGTACATAATGTACATTAAGTCTCATTTTTGTTGCCTGTTCACCCAGTTTGGAGCTGCGCTCATGGAGTTCTTTGCACTGAGCTTTCACCATCTTGAATAAAATGATGTTCAGCAACTGTGGCCATCTCATGACTCACCCCTATTTCCAGATCATTTAGGATCACGTGGAAAAGTACCAATCCCAGGACAGATCCTTCAGGGACCCCTCTTCCCACTTTTCTGCACTCTGAGAAGCAATATGAGACTTTATTTTCCATTCAGCAAGTTACTAATCTTTTCTATGACTGCTGAATTTATGTAGGAGTCTTTGGTGAGAAGTTTTTGCAAGTCCAAGTAAACGTGTTAGTTGGACTAGCCTGAACTTCAGTGGATCTCCCTTCTGTAAAATGGGGAAATTCTACATGCTTAATTCCTTGACCATACATTCCTTGACCAAAGGACACCAATTGCTTGACTTATTTCCTTGAATTATCTAGAAATGTTTAACATTTTTGCCATAGTTCACTGAAGGTCCTTGTCTGAGCCACAGGGCTGCCCACCTGTCAAACGGGAGAACCTTTTCTTTGGTGATGCTTCTGTAAAATATCTTCTAAATTTCTAAGTCCCACAATTGCAATAGAAACAGTGGAGGTGGATCCCAGTGAAGGTGCCAAGGGTGCGCACAAAATTTGATCTAGGGCTGAACTCCCGGCTGTGTTTTCTACTCTCCATGCACTTTATCTTTTGCTTAGTACTTGTGACTTATTTGTCATCTGTATCCTATGAAGTTGAGTTGTGATGGTCTGATACTGTCTGTGGATGGTATCGCTTGATGGCAAAAGCTGTACATTTTCCAAAGAAAAGCAAATTTTCTGTGGGTTCTGCTTGGGTACCAGAATTTTTTTTATTGAGTTGTTGTTTCTGTGTTAAAATGCATTCAGGGCTCTTAAATTTATTTGTTGTTCATGACAGAGAATGACCACAACTGTAGAAAATGCTATGCCAGAATTGCTGAGAATTCTGGCTTATCCATAACAAGCAAGCAGAAATGGTTAAGGAACCAGGATCTTACCAGCAATCGAAAGCATAGGATTTATGTCCGAATCCAGATGCCTGACTTGTCTCTCCTTTACCAGCAGACAAATTTGATGCCAGGGATGGCAGCTGCCTTCCGTAAGAGGAGTGACAAGCCAGGGTCCAGGCCTTTTAACCATGCGGAGCGACACACAGTCACCACCAACTGGAACCACCAAATTAAATCACAAAGGGAATTTATGACAGTTTGCAGTGCAGAATTGAAGTGGAAACTGGGAGGGCAAAACTAGAAGAGACTGTATATAGGACTGCATTTACAGGTAGCTACTTTGCAGTGGGACAGCAATGTACAGGATCCATACCAGTTAACAGTTTAAGAAGAATCGGCAAACTCATAGCTCCTTTCTTCCTCAAAGGCTATTTTCAATAAGAAAGGAGGGCCACACAGATGAAAATTGCCCGGTCTCTAGTACCTCTAGAGAGAGGTCCATCAGTACGGCACAGCTATCTAACATTGTCTTTCTGTCCTTGGCTTTCTGATTGTTGTTCTCGTTGTTGTTGCCGTGTTTTCTTCCTCTTGCAGGGAACCCAAAGTGGCTTATGAGGCTTCCCCCCACCCTTCATTTTATCCTCGCAGCAACAACTTGGCGAGGTTCATTGGGCTGGGAGTCCATGACTGGCCCAAAGTCGCCCAGTGACCTTCATGGCCGAATGGGATCGGAGCCCCGATCTCTCAAGTCCCAGTCCAGCCCCTGTGCCGCTGTGGTTGTGTGCAGAGGCCAGAAGGGGGAAAGTCCTGGCAGCACGGTAAGAACTCGGGAGGAAGTGCTGCCTTGACTGTCTTGGAAGGAGAAAAGAATGCATGTGGCAACCTTGATGTTCTAGCACTGCTGCTGTAAAGACTTGAGTCTGTGCGCTGAGGCCAGCCTTGCAAAGCCCCGCTTCTCCCCAGTGTGTTCATAAACAGGTGTGCATAGTGGGGTTTTATCCCCCAAGCGCTAGTGAGGTATTCTGCTTAATTCCTTCCAAAGCAGTTGGAAAACAGAATGGCTGAAGACCCATTGGAATAAGGCCAGGATCAGGGAGTGGAGGAGAGTGGGACATCCTTGAAATGCAGGGATTCGGAACATGGGTTGCTCCAGTGGGGACTCTTGGGTACCGCTCTTTTCTGGTTTGGATCGGGGTATTTGCAATTGCGCATCGAGGGTAGAGTCAGTGGCAGTCCCCACCCTGTGGAACATGCTCTTCATGTCTCTTCACTCAGGCTTTCCTGAGCTGCAATCTAGGCAGTTCCAGTTTTATGGCTGAGTATTGATTTATTTATTTATTTATTTATTAAAACATTTATATGCTGCCCCATCACAACGAAGCCTCAGGGCGGCTCACAACAAAGTATATTTTGTGGTGATATACTTTGTGTCACAGAGAACACCCTGGTAGTCTCTGTCCACTGGTCGTGTTGGCACTACGATATCTGGAGGAACACAAGTTTCCAGCCTCTCTTATCCAGTAACCGCCGAGAAAACCTTGCCTATTGGGTGATATAAACATGAAATTAAAAATAAATAATCACATTACAGAACGAGGCTTGCGACATGTAACGGGTCCATCTGTTAAATTCACTTCAGAAGCCTTCAAAATTCTTCTCTGAAATCAAGTTTCTAGTTCTCAGGAGAAATAGAACAGTGAAATTAGTGAACAAGTGAGACCGGTGGGATTTAGGGATACAGCTTCCAATGGGAAGAAGACTGTCCTTTTTGCCTTTGCTGTCCCAGCAATGTACTGTTCTGGGGGGGGAAATGCTAACACTACTTCTATTGACGAGCAGTCTTTTTAAATCAGTGCCCACAATAAAAAACGCAATGAAACAGTGGAATGCATTTGTTAGATGGGCTGAATCTTAAGTATGCAATCAATTTGTATTATCATTTACATAAGTTTCCTTGTGATGAACTTGCATCATTTTGAGCATTGATGTGATCCGCCCCCCTCCCCCCCCGCCCATGTGGGAATTCGGATTGTATCCCCTTGCATTTACACATCCCAAACCCCTAAAGCTATTCACTGTGCTGGGGTTTCTGCAGGAATCCGGAGCATCCCTATGGATGTACTGGGAAGATTGTGCCAAGTCCCCAGCTGCAGGTTCAGGTTTGTGTTCAGGGTGGTGTCAGTCGGTGGGGAGGTGCTTCATGTGTACCCACATTGCAGAAGGGGCAGAAGGAGGGGGGTGTTTGGGGGTGAGGTGAACGGGTAGAGGCCTTGTAGGAGGTGATGCATGTACCTGGGTTGGAGGGCGGCATGAGAGAATTACACTGTGTGACCTTTACACTGCTGGAAAGAGCAGCCGTTGGCAGCTCGGGTCTGGCTGGGGTGCTGGTTGCCCATTGGAATTGGGGACAGAGTGACATTAGTGGGAATTTGCTTCAAAAATACTAAAAATTGGCTTTTGTGAGGTGTGTGATATGCGTGTGTACGCATGGATACTCTATTTCTGGCGCATGGCTAGGCACTTAAAAGATTCAGGTTCTGCTCCTTCAATTGGCAGTGGAAGGTGCTTTTTCCTAGGTATTTGCTATGTGGAGGGGGACTTGGTGGAGGCGCAGTGCACAGAGAGTGCAGGGTTAACTCTTTGCTCCCCAGCTGTGTTCCCCCTGGAAGTCCCCCCACCCCTCAGCATGGCTGTTAAGCTTAGGTGGGGCGGGGGGGGGGAAGTCCCATTGGCACCAATGTGGGGGAAAAGTCTAAGCTTAATGCTGTGCTGGTGGAGAGGGAGGAGATGTCGGAGTGCTGCAGCGTCGTTCCCTCCCCCACTGCGAACCCTCTTGACCTTTCCCACTGCATGGCAATTTGGGGGTGTGGATGGAGGAGCCCTTTCATTGGCACCAAGGGGCAGTTAGGACTCTGGGGAATAGATGGAGGGCCTTGAGGAGCTGATTTAGAGTCGGGGCTGCACGCTGTTTTGTATTACTCCGAAAGCGAAGAATTAGAATCACCCCAGGCAGATTGAAAAAGGCCCGAAAGGACCAAATGATTGAAGAAACCGCTACCAAGCCCATTCCCTGTTTTTCACCCAAACCCTTAAAATTAATGGACCATATTAAAGCAAGAGTCACATGCACATGCCCCGCATAAGTCCACTGATTAGGGGTTGTTTGTAAGCCTCTTCATTCAGATTCAGATGTCTGAAGGGCTCCCCAAGTGCCATGATCAAGCTGGGGGATGTGGCAGGGACAGGATGTGAGGAATCTGTGGGATTAGAGGCACTGATAAAGAGTGGACAATTCACTGGGAAGTCAGAAGTGAAAAGAGCTGTGGATGTTGGCGAGTGGTGGCCCATCAACCCAGTAGCCTCTTTGTATCATTGACTCTGCTGAATGACCCTGTAATGGCTAACCTGGCTTAGGAACAGTGTGAACCCAGGTGGTTCTTTCCAAGGATTACCCGTGCTTGCCTGTTTTTGAGCAAACCTGGCCTGTGTTTCCGCTGAGACTCGCCTTCATGTGTGGGGGCTTGTCTTACGAAGCTGTGGGCCACTTCAGAGCGCACTTGCAGGACTCTGGTCAAAGCATCATGTCCCAAGAGGCACATGGAAAGCAGGAGGAGGGAAAAATGATGCCCACCCAGAGTCTGTCCCACCTAGAACATTTATCCAGAAGAAAACTTAGGGGTAAGCCCAAAGCCTGTGCATTTCATTTTGAACAGTGCTGTTTCAGTGAGCACACACATCCTCTCTGGGAAATAGATGTGTGTTCTCATGCATGCATTTTAACAAATGGACCTTAAAAAAATGTCTGAAGTTGCCCCGGAGGGACTAAGGACTGGCTCTTCCCCGCAAGTTTTGTCCAGCTGTGTTTAATTTGGAATGCATTTTTCTCTCCCTGCCCTTTATCTGGGAACAGGATCTTCTGTGCAGAAGGTGGGCTTTCCCTCTGCAAGGAGATGGCTGCAGGGATCTTGGTGGCTTCCTCTTGTTTATCCTTGCCTCGGGTCAGCGCATGCGATCCAGCTGTTGACTCTGCTCTCCTCCTTTGTTCGCGGAACACCTTTGCAGTGCATTCTGGGAAGTCCGTCCCACAGTGCCAAGCAGGCTCTCGAGAGCAAAGGCAGAGCACTTTCCAAAGTGAAGCAGTGGATTGTGGAACTGAATGACTGCAGAGCAGCGGTGAACTGAACGGAGTGGAGGGGGCTGTGGGTTGTGCCCCGGGCATTCCTAGCTGTGCCACATACAAAAAGCCCCTTATGGCATGCGCTGCCAAGCCGGAGCCAAAGCAGAATGTGTTGTAGTGCGCAGCTCGACACCTGGGTGCTGTATGTACGCCTTTACACCATCGGAATAGTTTCCCCTGGAACAAGCGTGGTACAGCCAGCAGCGATTCAGCGAAATCTCTTCCTTGCTGGATTTTTCCATGCCAAATACCCCTACCACTTCTCCAGTTGGAGGTTGGTATTAAATTCGATAGCTGTAGTTCAAAGCATCCCTGGGGAACTGGTGTTAAAAGAGGCAGGGCAGACTGTTTTGGAGTTCGGGAATAATTGCTACTCTTCTCTTGAACGTAAAAAGTTGGCATGGTCCCTTTTCAAATGTAAGCAGCATTGTCCAAAGGGAATATGAGACTGGCATTAGGGAACAAAGTCCGGAAAAATAGGAGCATTCTGAAGTTATTCGACAAATGTGGAAAGGCTCATGTGACGGTAGCCTGGGCATGGCTACTTGCAGAGCAGCATAAGAGAATGCAGCCAGAGCAAGGCATGGTAGCTGCCTCATAATTTCTTCCTGGTGCTGCTTTTAAAATCGTATATAACTTTATCAGGACATTTCCCTATTGACTAATTATTGGTACCCAAGCAAATACCTTTCGAACTTTGTGCAATAATAGTAGCTTCTTGTAGCCATTGCAGACTCCTCCTCGGAAAAAAAAAATCTCCTACAAAATGATGATGATGATGATGATCGTCAAGGAGTGGGATGAACTAGTGAAGGAACCTCAAGGCTGTTAAGAAACCAGGTGAAATACAGCTCTTGGGGAACATCATGATGTAATCGAAAGGAGCAAATGCTTTTCAGAGTGATTGGAGTTGCTCTAAGGAGGATGTTCTTGGAGGACTCCTCCGCAGCCCATCCCTGTGGCTCATTTGCAGCTCCCTAGCAGGGGAGTAAAGTTACCAGGGACAAGAGGAGGAGGAGGAGGAGGAGGAGGAGGAAGGCATTTTGTGGACAGAAATAGGAGCTGTCTTTTCCACCTCTCTTCCCGGCTTCCCAAGCAGGAGACAGCTGGCACCTCCACACAAATGGGATTAAGGTTTCGGATGATGGAGTGAGGCAGTGGGGGGTGTGAACTGCAGGGGCTGCCTTTAGGGAGCACTGAGGCTGTCCTTCTGGTACAGACCTTCCAGCAGGAAGGAGGGTGCTGAGTGTGAAGGGAGCGGTTACCCCTCTCTCACCTCTGGGGTGACGAGGAGGAGGATCTAGCAACCCAAGCATCATCTGCGCTGGGAAAACAAGGGCTGGTTGGGCCTCCTTTCTGGGGGGTAATAGACTAGTAGTCCCTGAGCTTGAAGGACCACATTTAGCTTGAGACCTTCCAAAAGGCTGGTTTGTTTTCACGATGAATGAATAGTAAAAGGGCTGCTTCTGTGTGTGCATGCGTGCGAGCTCTCCTTCCCTTTTTTACCGTTCCCATTCCATATCCATAAGAACCCCTTTCTGCACTGAGTTTGTATGAGCGAGGATTAGCCCTGCAAGGTGAAAGCAGCAGGTATCTCACAAAGGCAGCCAGCTCCCAGGAGTTCAGTGGCCCAGCTTCTGTTTTCCCAGTAGTGTTGAGAGGTTGTGGCCCCAGCCACTTCTTTTCCATGGGCGGCTGCTCTCCGTGGTCCAGAAATGAGCTCTTGGGTATGTTGAGCTGCTCACCTGCAAGTAGTGGTGGCGACTCTGCCCAGGGAGAAGAGATGAGTGAAGCCTTGCGCATTTTTCCTGGACAGAGGCCGGTTCATCTTCTTGTCTGTCATACGGCATGTGACGTTGCCTTGTACTAAATCCGGTTGCTGATTTGGCTCAACTGGCGGTAACCCTTTTGGAGGTCCCTTCCAGCTTGCCGTGGCCTGAACCCAGGACCTTCTGCATGTAAAATATGTGTTCTGAACGGAAAAACCTAAGAAGAGCTGTGCTGGATCAGACCAAGAGTTCATCCAGTCCAGCATTCTGTCCATGTAGTGGCTGACCAGCTGCCCACAGGATCCCACAAGCAAGACAGGATCCTACCACACTCTCCCACGGGTAGCTGGTTTATAAAGGTATGCCGCTTCTGATATTGGAGGTGACATAGGGCCACCAGGACTAATAGCCACTGATAGTCCTCCCCACAGTTTCGTCCTGCCCCCTCTTAAAGCCATCCAAGTTGGTGGCCACCTGGTCCTTTTTCAAGCTGCAGCCACAAACAGTGGGCAAGGGAGACCTTCGTGTTTGCCAAACAGATAGTTTGAAAAACATGACACAAAGGTGCCAAACTCTGCACATGGGGAGCCACTGGCCGGTCTGATATGCAAAGTGCATTTCGTGCTTTCTCCGTCTCACATGCCACAATATATTAGAACCAGGAGCCTGCTCTGTGATGAGCCAGCCATGTGCAAATAGGACTCTTTTGTGAATTGCGCAAAATGATGTGCATTCTAGAAGCAATATAACTCAGATTGCCTACAGGGGCTTTCGCCAACCTGTTACCTTCTAGATGTGTTGGACTACAACTCCCATCAGCCAGCTGGCTGTCCTACAGAATTGAAGAAATCACCTACTTTCTCAAGCATCCAATTGTTCTTGTTGAGTTGATGATAGAAAGATCCAAGATCAGCCTAGAACAGTGGTCCTTAGACTTTAATTTACTGCTGGCTATCAAACATGCCCCAATATTACTAAATGCTTCCCAGGCTACAAGTTAAAAAATTGGGGCATAAGAACTCTAGAAAAGCAGTCTGTTATATTTATTATATATGCATATAATACAGAGAAATCTGCCAGTGCTTGGTTGCCATCAGCCAATTTCTCGAAGTTAGGGCTATTTCAACCTGATGGAGAGCTTCCTTCTCCTTTATCTTTGTTGTTGTTACACTGCCCCCTCTGCTTTCTGTTTGGAAATGTCATTGCAAATGGACAGAGTGTGCTTTTTGTTTTTCGGCTCCCAGCAGGGAGGGGTGCATTCCTGGTTTATTCCTGGTTTATTCCTGGTTTATTCCTTTTGCCGTGTGCAACTTAAAAAACAAAATTCGGATTTCATCCTCAGGATGGGGTGGCCAATACACAGCAAGCCTGCCCAGATACTGCGCAGAAGCCATTGCGAGATGGGGAACGGGGCTGCTTAAAAACCCAAGAGGTTCCCCCAAAGAGTTACAGATTGTTCCCTGCAGATTCAGTGGCCTCGTTAAGGGACAGTGCCTGGAATGAAGGGCTTCTTGAATCGTCCTGTCTTATCTTGCATGTGTTCCACAGTGCTCCTTGTGTAACCTGCCAGGCCTGAGATGTACCCTCCTCCCCCAGCCCCGTCCCTTTCTTCCAGCAAGGCTCATGTCCAAGTGTCAGGGTTCCCTGATACACATTTTGAGGCCTACTGACTAGAGCCAGAAGCGAAAGTGATATACTTAGAATTAAAGCACGCTGCGCCCAAGAACATGTTTTGGGAGCTCACCATCTTTGCATACAAAAATCTACTCCTGGTTGGGTCAAAGACGTTTTCTTCATTTTAGCAGGATCGTTTATTGGTGGGCCGGAAAGAAATGTTATTTTGCAATTGCTGTGGTTGAACTATTGCTGCCTTCTGCATCCTGGTACCTTCCAGATGTTTTGGACCAGGGATTTCATCCCTCCTGATCATCAGCCATGATAGATGGGACTGATGGGAGCTGAAGTCCCAAACATCTAGAGGATGCCAAGTAGGGGAAGGTTGAACTCTTGGGAGTCAAGCTCCTTTTTGACTGACTGCACATTTTGCAGATCAAAACAATAGTTCCAGAGTCTGTCCACACTTATTCTTGCCTGCTTCCTTGTCACTTGTCCTCTCGTGCGCATGCTTCGACACTGAGGAAATCCTCGACATGAAACACAGAAGTTTTTGTAGCCTGTGAATAGCAGGTCCAAATCTAGCTCTCTGTCCTCCTTGTGCTCCTCCCAGAACTGCATTGTGTGTGTGTAGGAGAGAGACAGAAATGGAGAGAACTGAAGTTTCTCATCACCGGGTCCAGAGAGCAGTCCAGGAACTACTGCACAGTGGCTGCAGCCAAACAGGAATTCCAGGCTAACGGTTGCGTGAGATGAAATCCTGACTATCCTTGAGCATGCAAGCAAAATGGGCAACAATACTCTAACCCGTTCATAGATTTGAAGAGATTTAAACCTTGTGTTGTTGTTAGTCGCCAAGTCGCATCCGACCCATCGCGACCCCATGGACAACATTCCTCCAGGCCCTCCTGTCCTCCACCATCCCCAGAGTCCACTCAAGCTCACACCAACCGCCTCAGTGACTCCATCCAGCCACCTCATCCTCTGCCGTCCCCTTCTTCTTTTGCCATCTATTGTTCCCAGATTTAAACCTTATTTTTAATCTATTAAAAATTATAAACTAAATGTGGCCCATTTTGCTGGCTTGTGTACAATTTTGTATTGTGTGCATTGCAACCTCTGCATATTGGCTGGTTCTTGAGAATCTTTGCTTTTATTTGTTTGCGTTGGTATGCAAGAAGAGCAAAGCAGCTCGCCCTTAACCACATGTTGACCTTTGCACAATACTGCAGGACAGTCAGGGCCTTAACCTGACTTTCAGTGGTGTAGCTTTCGAGGACGGCTTGACATTGATTGCTCTCCCATCTGGCATCCATACATTTTGGACCGGGCATATGAGCCATTCCAAGGAGGACAGGGAGTGTAGGAACTAGCCAAAAACTTTTGGACCACTTCCTGTTGCAGCCATTAAATATTGTTGCAGGTATGTTTACATGGGCCCATTAAATGAATTTAGAGTTAAGTCTCACTAACTTTTCCTCCTGAATCCCTCTAATTGTTCTAATCCTCAAAGCAGCTTAATGTTTCGCCCTTTCTAGGGCTGGATTTTGGTTGCTGAACCTCCTGAGTACTCAAAGCTGCTACCTGCAGTTTGGCTCATGTGACGCTACATCAGAACTTTTTGCATTCCATGGTAAAATAGCGCTTATAATTCCTCATTGTGATCCGTAGGCACATTTGCTTTTATCCAGGGCTGCAGTCAAGAGTTTGGTTGACTGCAGTAAAAGTCAATATCCTAAGACTATGGAACTAAGGTAGGTGAGTTAGGAAAAGAATTGCACTTTGATCAGGAGGTTTTGTGTTCAAATCCTCAATTGGTCATGACGCTCACTTGGGAGAACTTGATGCAGGCTCTCTCATATTTTAATCCCTCTTGTTGGCTTGTGTGTGCGTGTCTGTAGGCACATACACATGTAGTACATATGTTGCTGTGAGAGTATGGTTAAGGTGGTGTGGTTAAGATGATGGGCTTAAGTAAATAGTCTTTTATTGAGCAGGAAACTGCATTTCCAGCTTTCATGGTGTCAAAGAAAGCAAACTGTTAGAATCTGGAGGGATGAGAGGTCAAAATGGTTTTCTGGTAGTAAAGGGTGATGGCTTGAGGAATCCACAAAGCTTGTTGCCTCTCTGTATTGCTGATGGAAGAAGACCAAATTAAGCATACTCTCCTCCTGTCTTACAGTCCAGCGTGGCTTGGTCAGGGCCTGGAAGGGGCACTGCCTGGGAGGTTCTTAGAGTTCTTCTGCATTTCTGAGGGCCTCAATGGCAAGCTTTGCATGCATGTAACTGAGACCTGATGGTCTTTCCCATCTAACCCTACCCAAGAAGGCAAACTAATTGGGAGTGGACAATTAGCAGCAGAGAGTGGAGCTTAACAGTTTTCCTACCTGCCACTTCACTACTCTGAGTTGCCCTTCATGCTAATTGGGGCCTGCTAGGTGTGTTTAGCGATGTCTGTTACAAAACACCTTTGAAAACTGGTGAAATGGACTTCGTCGTGACATTTTGTACAAATATCTCTGTCGGGCTTCCCCAACCAGCTGTCTTCCTGATGGGTTGGACTACAACTTCCATACTTCCCAGCTAGCATGCTACTAGGGATTTAAAACTGGCCTTCCTGGCTGGGAAGTGTGGGAGTTGTAGTACCGTGCATCTGGAGGACAGCTGGTAGGCGAAGGTGGATCTAAACTGTTGGAGCAAAAGAAGGCCCGTCTAATCCAGCACTGTGTCCCTTTCGTGGCCGGCAAGAGGCTTCTGGGAAGCCCACAAGTCGGTCACGGAAGCCGCAGCCCCTCCCTGCAGTCCAGTTGCTGGTGTCCAGTGACATCTTGACTCCCAGCTGGGAGCTCTGTTAGGTTTCACTTAAGTGGCTGTAAGTTGATCTGTCTCCCTCCATTCGTCTCCGTGTGTCTCAACCTGCCGCTCTCCCAAGCTCCAGCCAGCATGCCCAGCAGTCAAGGCCAGCTGGTGGTCACCACGTTCGCTGTGCCTGGGATTTCCTTTTTGAAGCCACATAAACTGCTTCCCTACTTTGTCGTAACTAGTTTCACACAACCCTGTTTTGTATGAAACAGAATATCTGTTTGCATTTGTGTATAAAACTTCACTTAGCCTCACCCTGCTCCTCAACCCTCCAGCGTGTTTACATTGAGGCGGGGCCGATTGGAAAGTGCACCCAGGAATCTTTGCCTTTGGGTCCTCCTGTTACATTGCTGCTTCTACCCACCCTTGACCCAAAGGGAAACTGAGACAAGGGTAAAGAAGGCTCTTGCCAAAGGCTGCTGTGTTTTACGCAGTCTGAGAGCAGAAGCTGGGCTAGCAAGACGAATGGGGCTGCCCCTCAAGACCACCGACTTTACAGAGGTTGCCTCTTTGCAGCAGAAGCGGGCCCCCTGCTGTCCACGTGGGCATGATGTGCTCCACGGCTTGACCACGCCAGGATGAGGCTTGTGGGTACTGCTGGAAGAATAGCATCCTTCCGCGTGTTGAAGCATTTGGTTATTAAAAGCATGCAACCGGTTTTATATGAATGAAGATTTTGTGTGTACACACGTGATTTATCTCTTAAAGGTATCTTAAGATCCCGGGAGGGTAACTGTGTGGTCTCTTCTTGGCCAGTCTGAGTCCCGTGGCTGTTTTTGCCCTTTGACTATGCAACTTTGGGCACGGCTGCCTCCTGGATGATGGGGCTGGGGGCTGGGGGTGGGTGATCGAGTTTTCCTTCTCCTGGCAGAGGTGCCTGGATGCTGATATGCATTTCCAAATTAATGAATGTCTGCAGAGCACTGTGGGATGCCCAGATGAAAGGCAGTGGAGAAGCACAAAGGTATTATTATTGTCACTTACTAATTAAAATGTTCCCCCACCCCCTCCTTTTTTTTGTTTTTTTGTTGTTTTTTTTTTGAAGCACTGCAAATCGGTATTGGGTTCTGAAAAGCATAGCTTACCCCATCTCAGCAGGCAGCTGCGATCTTCCAGGGAGAGAATCTTGCTTGCTGTTTCCTCACTTTGCTTTTCTCAGTGGAATGGGGGGCTGGAACGCCAGAAATTAAGGAGGAGAAGGGAGCTGGAAGAGAGCCTCCCTTTGAAAAACCCTAACCTTATTTTCCCAGGTCTGATGCCAGTTTCCATGGAAACAACAGCCAGGAGCAGAAATAGGGGAACCAGAATCCAGAATTGCAAAGCCTGAAGCTCCTGTTAATTTCACTCGCTGGATTCCAGTTCCCCCTTTCCCCCCTTAAGGAAACTGACATCAGATGGAGGAGCTTAGCAAAAGCCTTTTGCTTTAGGACCAAATTCTCTCTTTGGATTCTGTGTGCGTGCATGTGTGGTGGCTTGAGGATCTGGCAGGAGCCTCCAGCAGACCTTCGCCCACTTCTCCCTCCTCTCCTCCTGCCCTCCTACCACGCTCTCCCCACCCCCACCCCTTTGCACCATCCCTCTTGTTTCTGGAAAACACTCAGCAAAGCTGTTGGCAGCTGGGCGCAACGCTCCTCCCTTGGCTATTTCAGTTGCTGGCTGACTTCTGAGAGATGCGAGTGAGTGTCGGGTTCCAAAACCAACTACGGATCTGGACCCACCTTGGTTTTCAGGCAGCAGCTGGGTGATGGGCTAATGAGCTAACTTGTTCCAGACAGTGCTGCTAGCAATTCCGTCCCGCCTGGGCACCGTAGGGAGGCTGGACAGCCGCGGCTGCACTCCCACCGCCACTGCCGCGGCCGGAATTTTCAGCGGCCAATCAGATTCCAAGCTGCATGGCAGCCATGTTTCCCTCCCTCCCCTCCCCTCCCCTCCCCTCCCCTCCCCAGGCCAAACCAAAGTGGCCCACTGCTTTGCAACTTCCCAGGAAACCTGATGTTGGTAACCTGATCATAATATCTGGTAGCAACAGGATAATGTCGCTCTGGTGTATTTTCATGCAGACTAAGGGTGGCACATTTTTCAGTACTGCAGGTATACTGGTGTGTGTATGTGTGTGGGGCGGGGGGAGCCCAGCAGTGGGTGTGCGGTTCAGTGTTGGGTGGCAAGGATCGCAACAGCCCTGGACGCTGCTGTAATGCACATTTTAGAGAAAGCGTGCAGAGTGCGTGCATGCTCAGAGTGGTTGGTCGGTCGTAGCACCAGCCATTTGAACCAGCATCGTGCGGGTCGGCACTCTGTGTATGTTTGCTGCACCGCACTGGGAGTCACTCAGAAATGAGTGTCAGCATGGTGTGTTGCAACTCTCTGCTCCAACGCTCCACGACCAGAAGTCCTCCTTCAAAGGGCAGCAGCAGAGTTTAGGTGCCGATAAGGCTAGGCTTGTTCATCCCTATGTCAAGCACGATCTCTCGCTTTCTCTCTGACCCTCCATGTATCTGAGTGTCTTCCAGGCCATGCGACAACCTCAGGTGAGCCATGAGGCAGCATGTCCGTGTAAAAACGGAAATGCAACAGAGGTGGCTGTGCTGGAGTGCAGCTGCTTTGCCGACTGAGGTTGGTGCGAGGTGCAGTCTAACACATTTGGAAGCGCCCGTTTGGAGAAGGCTAGTTGATTGGATGCTGTTCACTTCTCAGCAACATCAAACAAAAGAGTGATGTTTGATGATAGAGTTCGAATGTGTGCAAAAAAAATTAAAACATGTTGTTTGACCGTGGCTTGGCCTGCCTTCCAGCTGTGAAAAATGGGGCTTATCGGTCCCTCGGCTCCTTGTTCTGCATGCTGGATTCAGGGTGCCCGTCAGTAACCTCTCCGAAAGGTGGAATGTGGGAAGAGCTTCTCCTACCCATCCCACTCCAGGAGACACAAATGTGCATTGACTGCCTTGGTTAATTTGAGGGAAGATTTGTGTAATCTTTGGTGTGCCTGGGAACATAGGCACATCTTTGCTTTCATCTTTTCACCAAAAGCAGGACTGCTTCTCTTCGCCCAGACTCTCTGAGCATTTGCCCATCCTCTGGTTTAAGAAGTATAATCTTCTTAGTCGGTCTTGGTGCTAGTCAAGGGGGTCCATTTCTGGGTTACTTTATGCCTGGTGCCTGCATGCCACTCTCTCCAAGTAAGTGATTTAATTTGTGCAAAATCTGCATTTGGATCCTTATCCATGCAAAGCACAAGCTGCAGGAGTTTCGTTTTCCAAGCCTCCAGCTTTTATATTTTAATGGAAAACATTATTCAAAGTTTCACCTGGTCATTTGCGCCACAATATATTTTTCTATATTGTCAACAGCTGGCTTGCTTTATGGGACTTTGATGCTCCCATGCATGTGCATGTCCTTCTTTGGTAGCATGTCATCATGCCTATTTGTAGCTTTTAATGTGCCATGAACATTTGCCATTCTTGTTCATGCAAATTTTGTTCCAGTTCATATCTGATACCAAGGTATTTGGTGGGTTAGATCAGGCATATGTCTGCAAATGTAACTGTGATTTAGGGTTTAGATTAAGATCAAGTTAATTGTATTTATTTAAGATTTCTAGGGTGCTTTTAATGGCAAAATGGATTATAATTATTATGGCATTCAGCTTCAGGAGGAGGTATAACAGAAATAGGACTCTATGGGCAAAGACAAAGAAAGTGTTGAGAGAGTTCTTTCCTTTGTCCCCTGAATTCCTGACTTGGATCTCTTTTAGTTCTGTCAAATGCGGTTGTGAATGTCTAAACATTTCCCTTTGCAATCCTAAGGACTAGTAAGTATTCGGTGAAAGCTTGGATTCTCTGCAGTGGAACGGACAGATGATATTCAATTCCAGAACATGGTCCACGAACTGTGCCTCCCTCAAATCCGTGCAGAAAACAGATTCTCCTGCTTATAGGACACGAATGGGCTTTATGTGAACCCACCCAGCAAAGAAAGCCGCTCGCAAATCAAGGCCGTGGCAGAGCTTAGTGGCTGCATCTTGAACCTTTTATTCTCCACCTCTCTCTTTGTGTCCCCTATTGGGCATACGGTACCCAGATACTATCGCTTGTCCCGTAACCAACATCCATAAATGCAGACAGGTATTAAGATACGTTATTGATAGCTCGTGCAGTTGGGGTGGGGTGGGGGGTGGGGAGAGAAGAGAGATGCTATTAATAATACAGACACATACAGAGGGAAGGAAAGTGCACACTTGATTCTCATGCTGCTACCAGGAGTTCTGAAGCTGGCGCTGGCTGCCTCTTCCCACACGTGACTGCAACACAGTGGGTAGCTTGACAGCCCAGAGAGACTGGCTTGGGGCCAGGAAAAAAAAAGCAGAAAACACAATGTCTGTGCATATCCTCTCTCTTAAAATAACACTCCCCAACACCATCTGAGACGAATTAAAATAAGATCAGGAACGATCGCAGGGAGAAGGAGGGGAAGGCAGAGTGTGTAAGTAAGGCGCAGAGTTCTTGCAAATGCAGCTGACTGTGGGGCTCGTCACCCCATTGAGGGGGGTCTCTCTTCAGAGAACTTAATGGGGCTGGTGTGATTTAAAAACAACCACGGGGAGAGCAAGGAGGAGGAAGGGAATCCAAATGTGTGTCAGGAGGCAGGGAGAAGAGGGATGGTGTGCTGTGGGGTGGGTGTGCTTGAATGCCCAACACATGCCTGTCCTTTAGGGGAGACTTGGCGAAGGCCGGGGCTCTCTGCAAGCAGACTTGCATGATGGAGAGCGTTAGGAATTTCCTGCAGCTGGGGAACACACCAAGTGCCAGAATGCGAGAGAGCAAGGGAGACTGCTGGAGGGGAGGGGGCGGGCGGGAGAGAACAAACTTTAAATAATCATTTCAGGAAGACATAAAATTACAAGAGCACGGGTGCAACCGCGAGGAGCTCTTGGAGGAGTGAGAGGGGAAGCGTGTGTTTTTGAAGAAGTCCTGGAGCAAAGCAGGGATGGCGTACCTTGAATTTTGTGGCTTCCCCGCAACACACACATCGTTTGTTTGGACTGTTTGAAAAAAGATTGTTGCAAGCTGTGAAGCTGGTTCTCATCACATACGCTCCGCACCCCCTTTCCTTTTTCACCTCCCCAGCCAGGTCTACAGCAGCGTGTGTTTGAGTCAAGCCCTCATTGTCCAATTTCCTTCCCTCCCCTTCTCAGTCTCCTGCCCGGCCCTTAAGATGGTTCTGGCACAGAGAAAGTCTCTCTGCTGGGTCGCCTTTTCTCGCTGGCAAGTGGGCAAGTGCGCCAGGCAAGACCCGAGTCTCCTTTCTGGGAGCAGAGGTGGCAGAATGAGACGCCACCCTCTGCCAGCCCCTGAAATGTGCCCTGGATGTGCCCCCCCCCCCCGGCCCTGCTGCTGTGCAAACCTGCCTTGCCCCATGCCCTTCCAGCCGGCTGCTTCCTTGGCCCCCTTGTTGGGAAGCTGCCGCTGCTTCAGATGATGCAGCCCCAGTGGCGAGCAGAGGTGCCAGGAGACCGGAGTTCTAGTCCCCACTAGTCCGTGAACCTTATTGGATGACTCTGGGCCAGTCACTGACTCACAGCCTCCCCTACCTTGCAGGGTTGTTGTGAGGATAAAATGGAGAGGAAGAGAACTGCCCTGTGTAAATTGCATGTGGTGCAGAGAGATGATGTGAGCTGCCTGGAATGTTTTAACCCGGCCTTCCCCAACCAACCAGTATGCTGAATGAGTAGGAATCCATAGAGTTGTAGTCCAAAATATCGTGCCGGGGGGGTGGGGGGCGGGAGGTGCCAGGTTAGGGAGGGCTGATCTAAGCTTCCTTCCTGTTTTCCAGAAAACTCGCATGGAGATTGTTTGCATGACAACCCAAAGTATGGGTTGTTGCTGAATTGAGACCAGCCGTTGTGTGTGAAGCCCGCACAATGTTAGCTAGTGGTGGTGAATCACAAACCACCCAGAAGAGAAATTATTGTTGGGTTATGGACTCTGGTGTATAAGGCCCCAAATTGTCTGAGAAACTTTCCCTCCCCCTCCCCCCCCGCACCCCCTGCCATAGATGAAGCATCCCCTCTTCCACGTTTGTGCCAGTTCGCTCAGCCATTGTATCTCACCCCCATATCCCAGGTGGAATTGGGATTCCCGAGAACCAGGGTTGCTTTCAGATCAAGAGCTCCCAAGATTATCAGTTAGATGTTCTTGTACAGGTGTTCTGCCCTCCCCCCTCCCCATGGCTTTTCTGCGGAAAGGAAAAAGATGAAAGAGCTGGGGGGAGGATGGGGATGGAAATGTCACTGTTAGGACCCACTCTAAAATTCCTGGAATGAAACAGGGTGAGGGCGCGATATAAGTGTCATCTTGAAGTACCCCAGGAGAGCTCAGGCAGGTGGCTGCAGGGCAGGCTCTTCTCACCTGTGGTTCCACATCTGTGGAATTGTCTTTCGCCAAGATCTGTTTCAACCCCCCTTTGTAGATGCTCTCAAACATATCTTAAAGGCGAACGCATGTGTGTGCTTGAGTTTCATTTTTCCTTGAATGATTTACACGGGCTCCTTATTTTTAGCTGGTGATCAGTTTCTGGTTTAGTTTTATTTTCAGATGGTTAAGTGTGAAGTGCCTTGTGAGAACTCTGCTCTGAAAGTCAGGGCAAAAATGCTTAAAATGCATTATTTTAAATGGGCTGTGTGTGAGTGTGAATGAAAACATGCATGCTGTAAATATGTCGCATTAATGCCAAGGTACGCAAGGTGGTTTACAATTTAAATGAGAGAACAGCTCTGGCACAGCTCTGCCGCCGCCGCATCACGCTTCCCCTCCGCTTGTCGTGTCCCCTTCCCCTTCCTTTGGCCCCTAACACATTGGCTCTGAAGAAGGGCGCTCAGATCTTGCAAGACTTAAGCCAGTTCTTGTGGGGGAACTTCTGCTTCTGATTTCATGACACTATGGAGCTAACGTGATGGTGGCAAAAACAACGGGGGAAATGCTTGCTTACTGTGGAAAGTGTTGTGGGAATGGGGCTGGCTGAGCTGCCTAGAGCAACCACTGGAGGGGAGAGGGTGGCAGTGGCCGGCCTTCCCAGCAAGGGAATGATGCCATTTGCTGCTCCTCCCACCCCAGCAGCTGATGCAGGGGCCTCATCCTGCTTCTTGGGAGGAGCAGCCCTGAGAGAGAGAGGGGAACAATACCAATACCATGGGATTGTTGATTTCGGGCTTGTGCAAGATTTTGGGGAGATGAACTGATCAGGCCCATGGTGAGCTCAACTGTCACGAATTGCCAGAAAAGAAAATAGCGATCGACATGAAGTGTGCATATACTAATTGACACACAAATGTACAACTTTATTATTCCTGTGACTTGAATAGAGAAACAGTGGGCTTCCTCGTAGTGCAGGGGACCTGCACGAGTGCCTGCTTAGTCTGCCTAACGAGTGGTAACGCTTGATTGACAACAATTCCGATGGTTCTTTATCTTCAAACTGGAATTGGACAGTACAGCACTTCCATCAACTTTGCATAATGAGGATACCTGGTTACCCTACTCATGAGGAGGACTGTCACTGTTTTACAGGGCTACGTCTCTCCCTTGCAGTCTTTAGCCATGTGCTGGAATTGTATTAGAAACATATCGGTTGCTTTTCTGTATCTAAAGTACATTTAGGGTGACGTATAAAAGATGAAAAATAAATATGGAAATACATTATAATAAAGCAATGACAGAATTACTTAATGTTCTCCCCTCCCTTACCTGCCCTTTTCTTCATGTCGTTAGAAGGCTTCCTGCCATAAAAAGCAAAATATTGCAGTTTCATATTGTGTATGAACAATGCCTGGGAAATCTCCGAAGCCTGGAGAAATGGCTAAATAAGACTTCCATTTGTCGGGGGTGGGGCTTCAATTTCATTCATAGCTTTTTGCCCCTCCCAGGAATAGGCAGTGCAAAACTTACATGACACTCTCAGCCTCCTCTGCATAACTCAGATTTTCTCGGCATTAAATCGGAGTTACTGTATCAGAGCTTTTGAATACTTTTTAAAACTAAAAATATGCCCAACATCAATTATGTTTAGCTTATGAAGTTCTCAGGGCAGGAGATTATTTTTATTAGTCTGTTTAACATGGATGTGCTAATAATAATGCCGTAGTAATAAGGGATATTAATAATGTGACTACTTCAGATGCCATTCATCTCTCAGGGCAGGGTTTCTAAGAGTGCGTCAAGATGAGCGCTTCCTCAATCATCTGTCTTTGCAAATTAACTTGGACGCGTGGAAATCCCAGCAAAAGTGCGGCCTTCCTCTGGTTCCGCCCTTGGCTCTGCACCTGTTGTGAATGCATGTGCCATGAGGGCGCACAGGGATCCACGGCCACCCTGTGCAGATGGGTGTAGGGGAAGTGCCCGAAAGAGCGGCATGGCAGGCAGAGGAGAGCCGAATCCATCTTTGGTGTGTGTGCTTAGAGCAGAAGGTCTTGCATTGAGCCACGGCTTGTTTGACTGATGAAGATGGTTGAACTGGAATGGAACTGGAACAAAGAGGATATCGAGATGCTGACTCCTGCCCCTGCCGAAATGCAAAGCTGCAGGTAACAGATAAGAGGAGATGGAAAACGAGACTCTTTCTCCTCCTGGATATTGACAAGATTGGCTTAGATTGCAGCTATTAAGCCTTGTCATTGTGTCCCCTTCACAGCCACCGTGGGTTGGTGGGCACGAGTGGCCCACGATCCCCTCCTCCGTTCTGTGCGAAGGAAGCCTCCCCACCCCCCACGGACCTTTGCGTGATGGGGATTCCGCCTGCCCCAGTTCACTGATCCATAAGATGTCCCTTTGATCTTGGCAATGGAGATGCGGCGACCACAACAGCTTCCATGCGGACTTGGGCTCTGTTTTTGCTTTGCTTAATTACTGGCTGCCTTCTGCTCTGAATCAAGGGCGGGGGAAGAAGGATGGAAGAAGAAGAGTGAGTGTGGCAGGAACAGGGAACGGCCTCCTGTTCTTCCTCTTCTTTGCTGTCTTCTTCTCTTCTTCTTTTCCCTCTTCCTCCTCCTCCCAAACAATGAAGGGGACAGCAGTGGGGAGGAAAAGCTCTGGCTTCCAGCGAGCCACGTCCAGCAAATGTCCTTTCCTGCTGATGGCACGCTACTGTCTTTGGTGTGGCGATTCCATGTAAGCATCGATGCCATTTAAGATCCATGGCTAGACGTATGCTGCATTTGCTTCCCCAATCCAGCCTTCCTCCCACCATCTGTCTGCAATGGATGGGAATTACGGCAGTTGCCGACGAGCGCCATTGGAGGGCACACAAGTCGGGGAAGGCTGAGCTGGTGCCGTTTTCAAGCCATCTAAGCCAACTGGCCTCACCGCATCTTCTTGCAGCAGATTCTGTACGTTTTACATTGTGCGAAAGATGCCCTTTGTCTTCTCCGGGTCCCCTGCTGACCAGCTTCCCTGGGAGGCTCTGTATTATCTGGAGTTGCAGGACAGGAAGAAAACTTTGCTAGGTCAATCAGGAAGGGTGACCCACTTTCTGCACTTAGCCCCAGTTTTCTGCTTGCCCCCACCTTGTTATGTGGGGGTGCTGCTGGGGGGGGGCACTGGATTCAGAGTCCCCCTGCTCCAGCAACTGGCCAAATTTTATTTTATTGGATAATGTCTGCTTCCTTCTATCTCCTTACCTTCATTCCTGCTCGCAAAACCTTCACAGCAGGGTGGAGATGGGAGAAGTGTCATAGAGGATACTCTAGAACCATCTTCTAAAGAAACATGAGCTGTTTGTGGCCAGTTTTACCTCTTCCAGTCCAAGTCTGAGTACTGAAAAGCACCATTGGGTTTGTTCCTTAACTAGTCAAAAGCTTTCTCAAGCTAGACACCCAGGACAAAGTCTGATCCTTCCTTCCAGGTAGATATTTTCTTTCCCTCTCCTCCCCGCCCCTCTCCTCAAGTAGCCTCTTTTGACCAAAGTACAAATGTTTTGCACTGGATCCTGCCATTTGCAAGATCAGGAATTTGCTTGTGCGGACACAACGCTCCTTATCTCATTCTCCCTCCTCAAAAGTGTCGTTCTTTGGGCTGAATCATTGTGAATTAGCTAGAACATGATTTATTTATGTATTTATTTACTTAATAGCCTTACCTTTCTACCAGAGAATGGCACCTGAGGCGGCTAACAATAAAATCCAGATTAAAAGTAAAGTCCTAATTAAAACATGTCATAAAAACAAGCAAATTAAAAACACAGCAATCAAAGAAATAAGCAGCACCGGCCAATTAAAAAAACTCCTTCAGTGGCAGACCAGTTTATATCCCGAAGTCCTGCCTGAATAAAAATGCCTTTGCCCGCTGGCAGAATGACAACGGAGGGGCCCACCTCGCCTTCCTCGGCAGGGTGTTCAGGGCCTGGAAGCCATCCCCCTCCCCAGTAAAGTCAAGCAAGCCTCTTCCACATAAGGTCAGAGCCGACCCCAGATCTGGATTGCCTTGGCACCTCCTTTCCTTAACGTCCCCGCTCGGGAAATTGCTTCTGGACGACTACCAGCATGCGTCCCGCTTGTGCATCATGCTCCTGGGTGTTTCACCATGCAGGATGAGAGCCCTTATGCTGTGTGTACGTGTCCTTCACTGTGCACATGCCTACATGTGCTGCGTCCTTCAGGCTCGAACAGGATGAAGATTCACTGGTCTCTAAAGAAGGCTGACTTCTGACAATTGGGACAGGCTGTGGGGCCACGTGCACACAGCGTAAGTCAGGGCTGCTTGATCTGAGGAGTGCAAATTGCTAAAAAAAAATGAGCTAGCCCCCCTTTTCCAACACGGTGCCCTCCAGGTGTGCCCTACGGCCCCTATAATCTCCCAGCCCGCAATCCTACTCTTTCCCTTTCCTCCAAGCACCTTCTTAGTTTGTATACTTCAAGGCTTCTCTGGCTACTCTCACAGAATCACCTGAGTTGGGCACCCCAGAGGGATTTCAGTCGTAATCTTGTGAGTTCTTTGGGGCAGAGATCTGTGTTCTTTATGCCTCTTAGCACTGTAAAGGAGTTAAAGCAAAATAAAGGGGTAGGAGGTATGTAGGTTTAAAAAATCCCCACACCTTCCAAGAAATGTTAAGGCAATGCACATTTCAAAAAATAGCACCAAGGCGAGTTGCATTAGCAGGGGGTGAAAGCGTGGGGAAGGGATGGAGGGAAAAGGACCTTCATGCAAAGCCAGAGGAGATGCAGCATTCTACAGGACAGACAGGAACTAGCCCCGCATTTCCCAGAGAAAGATGAAATTGTATCTCACTCCCTTGAAATGACAACAGAGGCATTTCAGCTCCTCACAGACTACAGTTCCCAAGATTCTCCGGTGGCTGTAGCAATGCAGTTGGAAAGCACATTCTGAGGGGTGATTGTATGTGACTGTGTGTATGTTGATGAAGCTGCATTAAACAAAATGAAAATGAAAATATTTTCTTTTTATACACAAAGTACTTATTCTGTTAGTCTCACTGTAGATGCCATTGGTAATAGCAGCTAATTCCTCCCTGAACCAGAGCTCACTAAGCCACTGTACACATAGTTGGTGGTGTTTTTTATTACCATTATTGCTATAATCATTGCACTTTATATCCCACTCTTCTTCCTCTTACAAGGAACCCAAGCTCCTCTTCTCCATTTTATCCTCACAACAACCACCCTGCAAGGTGGGTTCGGCTGAGAGTCGGTTATCTGCTGAAAGTCACTTGGTGGGCTTAAAGGATGCCCAGGGGTTGAACCTGCTTCTCCCAGTCACTGGCACGCTCCTCGTTGACTCTGCTTTACAGAATACTTGCAAAGGGAATTTGAACAGGACAGATGCTTCAGTAGAAGAGAACTGGCTGTGCCAATTCTATATCCTAGTATTTCTACCAATAATTTTATTCTATTCTGCCCAATAGCAAAGCTCTCTGAGCACTGCACAACAGTTCATAACTTTACCAACCACAAATAATAAAATGCCACATAAAATGGTTATGGATAATGTCCCGTTTTGTTTCCATCCATATTTAACAGCACCACCGTCCTAACTCAAAGAATTGGATAAAATCAGGTGAACTGGAGAAGAGAATTAAAAATCAAACTGAATTATGGAGTGGGCCTGAGCCTGAAGGCACAAAAGACTCTCAAGTATTGTTATAAAATGTTAATACTTTATTTACAGTATTTATGGGCCATCCTGTAGCTGAGTTCTCAGGGTGGCTCGCAAGAAATAAAGCAGTTTTAAAATTCTGTAACAGTAAAGATATAAATGCAGGTTGGAGGAAGAAAAAGGTCACAGAAAGTAAAAATGAAACTAGATGGAGAAGTCTCAGAGGAGGCGAGGACCTAGGCTCAGCATAGGTACTTTGAGTCCTTCTGGGTTAGGTGGTGCGTTGGTACTTTGCCGTAACTTGAACGGCTATCTCTGCCACGGACCTGCATAGCACGTCACTCAGTGGCCTTGCAGAAGAGCCTTTGCTGAGGAGCTTCAGTTCAGATAGTTACATTCGGACAGACATGCTCTTTCAGGAACCTGGTCCTGAACCATGAAGCGCCTTCAGATGTCGAAATCAGCGCCTTCATTTCTGAAGTTTCAGGAGTGTCTGCAAAGGAAGCCTCATGCGCAAGGTGTTGCGATAGCCCAAAGCCAGACATGCTCAAAGTAGCGCAAGAGTCTCCTAAAAAGACTTCCCTGTACACGTCCGTCTGCAAGTGTGCGTGCATGCATGCAGAATCGGACTCCACTTCCTTCCTCCTTTGATTCCAGCTGCACCTCCACTTTGCTGGCGTGCTTTGGTGCACTATTTCCCCTCCCTCCCTCCATCCCTCTCTCTTTTGGCTAAGGCCAAGAAAGCCTCTGCCTAAGGCCAGCCTGCCGCCTTCTCCCTGCAAAGTAGCCTGGAATCGCTCTCCTCTTTCATCCTTCCTTACCTGCGCCTTTTCTTCCTGCAGTGCCTTGTGAAGATGCAGTCAAGGGCTGGGGGGGGGGGGGAACCAGAGGAACGTGCGGCTCCTGCTAGTGTGTAATTTTACTACGGTGCCTGAGTGAGGGACAGAAGTAAATTGACCTTTTAACCCTTTTTCCTACCAAGGGATTAAAGCCTGTTTCCTGTTAAATCTCAAGAACAAGTTGCATCCTGTTTGAGAGGGGAAGGCATCTTGGGGTGGTGGGGGTGGTGAGGCTGTTGCTTAACCTTCTTTCTCTCTTCCCCTTCCCCCTGGTACGTTCCCTTCTGTTCTCTCCTCTCCTCTCCTCTTCTGAATTCCAGTTTTAATTCCTGAAGAATAACATTCAGGAGAGAGAGAGAGAGCGAACGTGTGTAGGTTGGCTGGTATATTTTTAAGTGGTGGTTGTTTGCCGCTGTTAAAATTGTTCTGGCTTCAACTCTAGCCCAGGGAAAGGGGAGGCGCAAAGTGGAAAATTGCTAACAGGAAAGAGCCGGAAGGCGGAGGGTGATAAATATTGAAAGGGTGGGATTTAGATCTGTGCTCAAACAGCTGCGGTGGCTCGAGTGTCACACTATCTCTCCACAGGTTTACTGACCCATTTCCATTCACACGGCTGCCAGTATCTTAGCAACTGCAACAGTCCCCCAAGAACAGGCGTATCTCCTGCTATTAGTGACTGTGCAAGTGTGTCAAGGTTAGCTTGCACCCTAAAAGCCCTACAGTCCCCCCACCTCCCCCAGCACAGGCTGTTTTTGCACGCATGTGTGCATAGTAGGCACATCTGCACATGCAGCAGAATGTTGTGTAGAAACCGCAGGCGGTAGGTGACTGTGTAATTAGAGCTCAGGAGATAGTTGCATGTGTAAAAGCTAACAAAACAAAAGCCACCTTGCAAATAAAGATCCCCCATTTAAATGAATAATAAATCCCTGAAAATAAACAACGGACAGAATGGGGCAGTGAGATTCTAGGCCAATCCTTTGCCTGCTGTGCTGCTTTTCTGTTTGCGAGGAGTTCGCGACAATGGCGGAGGAGTGGGAAACGGCACCCCGCTCCCCGAAACTGGCTGATGGACGTTCCCCCGTTGAGCTCTGCAGACCAGCTCTGCAAGCGCTTGGAGAGGTGGCGTTTGGACCTCTTGTGTTCGAAGAAAGGGCAGGCCCCTTGCCTAGTTCTCCTCCTGTCTTCTGGGTCATGGCGGGTCCAGATGTTCTCCCCTGTCAGTTTCGCAGGCATCTACGTTTCCCATTTCCACATGTTCCATCCTTGTAGCATTCTGCACCTCTGCTGTGTGTTTCCTCTGTCATTGCTGTACTGCGGGGCAGCTGCAAAGCAGGCGGGATGGAATTGGCTCCTTCAGGTGGTGAGGTGCCCAAACAGGAGACGGATCTGACTCGCCACGGGCACACGCTCTCCTGGGATGCTCTACCCCACAGGTCTCAACTCAGTCTGTGGGACTTCCATAAGGACCACTCAAGAGAGGAATCCAGATAAATTGTGCTGGTTCTTTGGTTAGGTTTTTTTCTTCTTTTTCTTCCTGTGTTTTATAGTAAACCCTTCCTTACAATTAAAGAATTTTCATAGTGTCTGATGAAAATTCAATTAAAGGAACCAATAATAAGTCACAGTCATAAACTTTGAGCAATAGTGCAGTAAAACCAATAACTGGAAAATTGCGGCATTCCATCCGTCTTTGGAAAGTCCGAGTGAAGAAGAAGGTCTCAGCCGGACGCACGAAACTCGCCGGGCTGGCATCAGGTGGGCAGCTCCAGGGAGAGGCTTGCAAAGCTAGGCAGGACTGTCCCCTCCTGCCTACCTGCTGTGACCTCTGTAGGCAGGTGGACCTCCAGGGAGGAACTGCTCTGCTGATGACTCCCCACCTGGGGTACGTGTGCCCCCAGGGGTACACACCTGGACATATAGGAGTACGCAAAAAATAATTTTGCAATGGCGGAAATAATAGCAACTATATTAATTGCAAACATTTTGCTAATATGAGGGGTACAATGTATGGACAGGGGCTTCCAACGGGTATGCAAATAAAAAAAAGGTTGAGAAGGTATCTTTCCTAACCTAGTGCCCGTCCTCATGTGTGGGACTAAAGCATCCATCTTCCCCTTTCAGTATGGATGCTACGAGTTGTAGTCCAACACTTGTGATGGTCCCTAGACTGAGAAAGCCTAATCTAACAGTTGGGTAAGTTCATAAGGGAGAAGATGCTCTTGGTTTGTGAGCTGGCTTGGGTTTCCTAGGCACTAGAAGAATTTTGGGAGCATGGGATGATATGCCGAGAACTGGTTTTTATAGCTGGTTTATAGCACGGAGATGAGTTTCAGTGGTTGTGGGGTCAAAATGAAAGAGAAGTTTCCGTGAGCAAGGGAGGTAGCAATGAGGAGGGCCCCGAAGAGCCTGCATTTGCTTGTACATGATGGCAGCTTGCGACTTTCGAGCCCTTCTCGGGGCATCATTCTCTTGATTCATCCAAGCAGCTAAATATGCCCACTGAACGTCCATTGATCCCAAAGCTTAGATCCCTCCTGTTGCGGCAATGGGGTCCTTCAATGATTGGCAAGGGGAGGGTGCAGTGCCAGGGAAGAAGCTCTGTTTTGTTTTTTAATTTTTAATTCTACTGGCAGAGAAGTTACAGGGTGGAAGGAGGGTGTCTTCCTTAGTTGTATGTCTATTTTCCCCCAAGTAAAGACCATGTGGAAAGTATAGAAATCACAAATAGCTAGATTGTTTATGACATATTGTTTTCCCACAAGCAGTGGATAGTTGTCTTCCTTGCAATGATTTAGAATAGTTACTGTGTTTTCACATCAATCAGAATTCCATCTAGGAATAGTCCATGAATATGGAAGACTGATGGTCTTCAGAACTCTGAATATGGAAGACTGATGGTCTTCAGGGTAAGGGGCTTGTGCCCCTCTAGATTCTGGAGTACAATTCCCATCACCCCTGACCATTAGCGGTGTTGACTGCAGTCAATGAGAATTGTAGTCTAACAACTCTAGAAGTCTCCCCCCATGCCGTTCTAAAGTACCGCTTGCTTTATATTCTGTTTAGATACCTGCAAAGGCCTCTGTTACATCTGGCCCAAATGCTGGCATATTGAAACTTCAGGGTGTTGACTGCATGGTAAATTTTGTCTAGTTTGTGTTTGGGCTGCAGCAAAACTACACACACACACACACACACACACACACACACACACACATGAATTCTTGCATTCAGCTGCATCGTTTATACCAGCCCTTCCAAACCTGGTACACTCCAGGTGGTTTGGATTATAATTCCTATCGTCCTCCCCATTTATGGGGCTGATAGGAGTTGCAGGGCAAAAGTGCTGAAGAGAATCGTGTTGAAGATGGCCTCTGTACACTAAACACACAGTGGCCACATGGGTCGTGTGCACATTTAGGTGGCGGTTGTGTGGTAGTTCAGACTATCTCTCTGTGGAGATGATGAGATAGTCACCTGCAAAGATGGCTACTGGTGGCAAGCTAGCGTATTTCTTTGGTTGGTTCGCGCTCCACCTTTCCACCAAGGAGATGCCACTTAAATGATGCGAGTGCTGCTGGCTAGATCTGTTCCATGTTTGACATTAGCGGCAGTTGATAATTTCCTCCCTGGCTGTTGTTGGTATACATGAGGATGCAGGGCAGCGGGTTATGACTTCGTGCTTATGAGAATACTAAGAATTTGGGACCATGGTTCAATGCGTGCATCTCTTGCTCAGAACAAGGATCGTGTGTACCTTGAGATGTTTGATGTTCTTGCACAATCGCTGGTGAGCAAGAGTCTAAGAAACATGTAAGCCCCGGACAACGTGATGAACCCAAAAGCCTGAAAATAGGAAATGTTGACACCTATGTCTGTCAACACAGTTTCCCGTGTTCAGCTTTTCCAAGATCTCTCCTGCAACACACTTTCATGCACAGCTCTTGGGAAATGTGCTGGTTGCCTTCAGTACTAGGCAATGTGGTGGCGCTTTCTAGCATTCTTTCTGGATTCACTGCCACCCTCCTCACTTGGGGCCCTGCAGCTCTGTTGGACTACAGTTCCCAGCATGCCCCAGCCATGAACTATAGTCCAACAGGGTCCATAACCCTGCGTCCGTGCTTTTTAAACTGTCCTTAGTCACTCTAAGCCCACAAGAATAAAGCAGGGCACCAGTCTCTTTAAAACAAAATAGCAATAACGGTGCCCATACAGTGGTGTTGCATGATTCAGGTAAGAACATTAGCTAGCGGCTTTTGACTTCTTAGATTTTCCAGAGGGTGGCTGTATTGGTTGGGTGCAGCAAAAAGAACAGAAACTTGTAGCACCTTGAAGTCAGCTATATTTAGTAGCATTTCGAGAATCTCCAGACTCTTTGTCGGTTTGTCATTTTATTTACATTTTTTAAAAGATGTTTTTGTTTGCAACACAAGAATAACAACATCAACAAATAAATAAAAGAAAAAGAAAGAAAGAAAGAAAGAAAGAAAGAAAGAATGAATGAAAGAATGAAATGAGAGTGAGGGTGGGTAAGGAAAAAGGCATATTGCAAAGCATGCTGTAGCCATTCACAGCCTCCCTGGCTTGACATTTATCCGTTATTTCTCGCAAGAGGTCCTCTCCGTGGAACATGCTGCCCTGCCCTGAGCAATGGCTGTGATTGCAGAAATTGCATCTCTGCCAGGCCTTCTCTTAAAGCAGGACTGGGGAACGATGGCCCTCCAGATGTTGTTGGACTACAACACCCAGTATTCCTGACCATTCTTACTGGGGTTGATAGGGCTTGGAGTTCAACAACATCTGGAGCGCCACATATACTTAGCCCTTGCTTTAAAGCATTCCTGTTACCTGCCAAGGTACAGGAATTCTCCCTGCATCGCTCCTCTTTATATGTGCTACAATATTTTGATGTGGATGATACGGTGTGCTTTAGGCTCATCTCTTGGCTTAGACACGTCCTTAGGGTGGCCAGAAGCAGGAGGGGACGGGGGTTTTGCATCTTCAGTAGTGTGTCAAAGAAGGAATTTTGGCATACAGTCCACGTTCGTGATGTGGAGGTGGTAATTATCCTACCTTACAAGGCCATGGTAGCATTCCTGCAATCATGTGTGTTTAGCCCTTTTGGGCAGCTGTAAGTGTGTCTGCCAGTGAATGGCCCTACTTGGACCGTTCCATTTTAGGGAGCAACCATGAATTGTTCTTGAAATGATCCTCCAGGCCAAGAGCCCCTTGCACGCATCTAGACGGAAGTGAGGATGACCTGTTCATTGCTTACACATCAGGTTGTCTCCTTGTTAAACAAATCATAATTAATTGTAGGAATTGTAATTGATTGCATTTGCATGAATTCATTGCAGGAATATAATTCCAAAGGAACCTTTTTTTGTTCTTAGAACATTCCTAAGGAGAACCAAGTGTTGAACTATTTTTAGCTGTAATTCTGTGACCAGGACTTTAGACTAATTAGTTTACTCCTCTTCTGCTGCTCTCCTTCCCACCCCGGGCTGTTGCCCTTTCCTGTCAGTGTAATTCTTAACACACTCTCATGCAGCCTTCCCTGACTGGGTGCCCTTGTCTTGTGTTGGAATACAACTCCCATCAGCCCTAACCGCCATGTCCATGGAGGGTCCCAGGTCAGGGAAGCGTTTCTTAACCTTTCCCTCTACTATTTTGTATGCAGTGTGGCTGAAAAAGAGGTGCTTCTTGGTGGGAAATAGGAATCAAAATAATTTTTAAATTAAAAATACAGGACCAAGTGTATTCTGAATTGTACAGTGCACCCTTAATTGAGCAAAAGTTTGGCAAGGGGTTTATTCTGATAGATTGATGGGCTACCCAAGGGTGCAGACCTCAGGCCTGACGTGCCCCCACTGGGGTCCCCACCTGGCCCAGCCAGGTCTCCGCAGATCGTTTTACCCCCTTTCTCCTGGCCACAAATGCTTTGGTGGGTTTCCCAACCGTTTGTGTATGTTTTCCCTCCATTCTAGAATGTTGCAAAGCTTCTTTTAAAGCACAATTACTGGCAGTGGGAGATTTAAACAAAAATCTGTGGGTATTCAGAGGATTCTTGGCACCTTTGACGCCGCCTTCCATCAGAATATCAGTTTACCCTACACCCCATGGCAGCTCCAAAGCCGTACCCATCCCTTGGGCTCCAAGGAGTGCAGCACCTCTGGTCTGAGCTCTGTGATTGCCTGGTAGAAGGGCCCTTCCGATTCTGGAGCTACCCAGAGGTGCAGTTCCACAACTATCCAGCATGGCCAATTCAAGACGGAGGTTTCAGCCTGACGTCTCTTGAGCATGATGCAGCCTCAGCCTGTGACTACTTTACTGCCCGTCTTTTGCTAGACCAGATGACTTGCCATTCCTTTGTTCTCTTTCAGTGTGAGAAGAGCATCTTTCCAGGAGAGGACACACACTTTGCTATAGGAAGGGGCGGGGGGGGGGGCTCCTGGACACCGCTGCCCACAAGTCATAGCAAGAACTCTGCCCATTGGACAGGACTGCCCTCCTACTCCCTCACGGCTGCTGCTCTCACATCTGGTTGCTTCCTGCAGCACAGGCAGATTTGCAGGCAGAGGGAGCAGAAAGGCCTCCTGCTTCGCTGGGCTGGTGCAGGTGAAAGAGTGATTCAGCCCCACGTGCTTTTGGAAGCATCTCTCCCCGTTTCAGGCGGTGGGTGAGAGGAAACCGCTCTTCCCTCCCTTGGTGCGCTGCGCTCAGCAAGCTTCCCAGATTCAGGGAGAGAAGCAACAAAGATGATTTAGAGAGCTGATTTATTAAGAATAATTAAAAAGTGCTAAATATGCTTAACTCAGCCACGCGGCAGACTAGGGGGAGGCCTGCCCCATCTGCCGCACACACCAAAAAAGGCAGCGGGGGGGGGTGAGAGGCTCCTTTCTGGAACAGGCAGCAGCAGAGACGAGGTGAGGCAGGAGCAAAAGATGGAGGGGCTTCACCAGACTCCCACTTTTATCATTTCTTGGCAACATCTCAAGTGCCAAGCACTTTCTTTCCATGCCTGACCCCAGGCTCCAGCATCAGTAACTTTCTTTCCCCCATGCGAAACACATTTCTGTGTTGTGTTTTTCCAGAATTTTTATTTTGCTCCTCTGCCCGAAAGGCAGCAGGCACAGCTGACATGCAATCAGTAAAACAGTCTCTGCATGTAGGCTTATAATCTGAAAAGACGCAGCACACAAGGAAATGGGGAAGTGGAGGGTAGAGGAAAAAAAGAATGTTCTTGCAAAAGAACTGCGTCCCTCCCTCTCTCCGAGTAGTCTGCCAGAGCTAAGTCAGTGGGGCCACTCTTCTCTTTTCCTCTCCACCTAAGAGCTGCCAGAGGGGAAGCAGGATTGTCTTGCCAGAAATCTGACCTGAACGCTTGCAGAAGGCTTTTAAAATTAGGTTAGGGGCTGCATGAAATGTGGTGAAAGTGTCCCCTCCCCTATGTGCAAGAAGTTCCAGCCCACTTGGACCTTGCACCCTCCAGTGCTGAGACTTCCCTCTTGATTTTAAGCTTTTCTGGCTTCACCAAAAGCTGTTCTGCACAGCAGCTTTCTCCAGGCCATGTGGGGAGTTGTAACCCAAGGCATCTTGGGGGAGGGTGGGGGCGCCAAGTTGAGGAAGGCTAAGCTAGAGCAGTTGCATGATTCTTGCTTGATCAGCCAAGGGTCTCCAGGCCTCGGTTACTCCATTTAAAACCCTGGATTGCGTGAGAAGGAGCTTGGACATGTGGCTGACCATTGAAAAGAAAAAAAGGCCGTTTGTTGGCGCCTGTGAGGTGTGTCCCCTCACTTGAGCCCCAGACCAATGAGAGCAGGAAGCGCTGACTGTGCTGCCACTGTTTGGGTGAACAGGGACAGGTTTTGAAAATGAACTCTTGTAAAAAAACACACCTTTTCTGTTGTGAATTTTTGGGTGCGTCTTTTCCCATGGGTGAGTTCTGGATGTCTGCATACGTATCTCATCATGCCCAGTTTACAACATTGCACAGCATGAAACAAAAAAAAAAGTGAGCTTGTAGCACTAATGCATGCGCATTGCCCATCTGCTTGTTTGTGGTGTTCAAAACGACCCTAAACCTCCAGTGACATGTGGACATCCAACCTTTGGGTCTCACCTGGCTCTCTTTTCGGTCATTGGGTAGCCAGGCTGTGATAACCGGGAAGCAGAAGCTGGAGCCTTATTCATGTGTGTCATCATTCCGGGTGTGCTCTTCACGGGATGCCTCCTTGCCTTTACATGCCCAAACGAGACACAGCAAAACCTAATGGCAGGAGCAAACTCTTTCTGTTGTTGAGTGTTTGTAATCCTGTCTGTTACCACGAGAGGGCAGCACCTCAGTCGTCTTCTGTCACGGTCCATTATTACCATGCATCTTGGATTTAAGTGTTCAGAGACGGAGATGTCAGTGCCCTTTAATGGACCTACCCATTCTGAATTAAGCAGAAGCCTCTGTCCAGGAGGCAAATAAACCTGTAGCTTACATACTGCCCTTTTCTCTCCACCTTCCTTTTTCTTCTGCTTCTGGCTGACTCCTTTGCAGCTCAACAGTGTGAAGGGAAATAACAGCCCTTTTGAAGCTGGCTGTTCAGCCCTCGGAGTGAGCGTTGGGGAAATTGCAGCCCCGTCCCACCCTCCTCGGTAGCGCAGCTCCCTGGGCTTCTCTGGGTTGGTTTCAGGAGTGTCGGGGCAGGAGGCCTTCCAGGCGGGACTGTCAGCTGTCGCATTTTCAGTGGTGCATGATGGAGTGTGGAAACTGGGCAGCGAGGTTCTTCTGCCTAGATCTCACAGGCAAGCCAGCGAGCCAAGCCCCATGTGAAATACCATATTGTTCAGAGGTGGTTGTTGCATGTCTAATGCAAACCTGTTTTGCTGAGAGCAAAAGGAGGCCTGGTTAAAACAAGGGGGAAGCACTATTTTTTCCAGTTTTGCTTCAGCTTCTTCAGACCTTTCCAGGATATCTGTTGTTGGCCTTAGGGGCTTCCAGCAGGCATAGTCTACCAGGAGCAGGCAGCCAGGGGGCCTCCAAATGTGTTGGACTGTAATTTCCAGAAGCCCAGCCAGCATGGCCAGTGGCAAAGGATTCTGGGAATTGCAGTCCCACACTTCTGGAGGGCATCAGGCTGCTTCCCATGCACTATTGCCCAAATCCTTAGTATCATACCCCACAGTGCATAAGAAAACAGAAAAATGACATCTGTTAAATTCAGATTCCATTCATTGGAACTTCAAAGTTCAAACATTGCTTTGAAGATGTAGCTAGTAGCAACATCTTTTTACATTTAAAACATAGGGTTCTACTCTTGGTTCTGTGTGCTGCTATCTAGTGTGGACTACACATTTACGAAACTGTTAATCCTGCGCCGTACTGTGGGTCCATCTGTCCTCAAGCTCTCTACTTGGACCGCAGAAGCACCAAGACTTCTGGAAAAGGCTCTCTCCCAGCCCTTCCAGCAGAAGGAACTGGGACAGAGAACGCCTCATGTCACTGGGATAGTTGCTGTGTGCCTGCAGACGTCTTGTATAGGAATGGGAGAGCTGCTTCTCTTTCACCGCTTTAAGCTGCCCTTCCGAATCCCACGAGTGTTGCTGAAATTTTAAAGAAGGCTCTTTCCTACCCCCAGTCCTGAATAAGATGGCTTTTCAACAATCTTCACACCTCTGTTCACCTGCAAATATCTGGTCGGTGGCTGCAAAGCTGCCTCTTGCATCGGAGGGCTTCCTGCATCCAGGCGGTTCTGGATGTGTGGCCCTCCCGGGGTTTCATAGAGATGCTGCTGTGACTATTGCTCACTTTGGGGGGAAACCAGCCCCATTGCAACAGTGCTCTGAATTTCTGCAGCTGGTGCATGAGTGTATGCATGCGCTCATGAACAGGGTATGGCGATAGGGATTTGAGGCTACTGGAATTAGAGCTGCACTAAATGTTTGTATGCAGCTGTCATCACCCTCTTTGGTTGCACCCTTTGCTGGTTTTTTAACCGTGTGCTCTTAGCCTCAATGGGTTGCTTCTTCAGCAGTACATTTTCCTATCTCCCCCCCCCCACACACACACATCATGTACTTTTTGCTGGTTGTGTAATATCTCTCAGCCAGGGATCTTATGTTCCCCCACAAGAATGTCGTGGTAAAGCTACAACATACCTATCAGGTTATTTGACATGTGATGACATCAGCAAACCAATTCAGAGCGAGGGCAGGAAGCATTTCCCTTACTCTGAATGGGTATAAGCTTTCCTCCTGTTTGCACAGGCACCTCTCCAAAAACTGCTGAAAGGAGGTGGGTTATATTTTGTACAGTGAGGTAAACTCTTCATGAAAAAACTCATCTGTCCATTATTTTTTTTTTTTTTTTAAGCTCAGCCCTAGTAAGGATCCCAAATTCCGTTCCCCATGCAGCAGTGCTTCTTGTTGGGTGGCCTTGGGCAAGGCACATATCTTAGTATAATCTACCTTGTAGGGCTAGTTCTAGTTGTTCAAGCAGATAATCCTAGGTATGCTGACCTAAGTTCCCTAGAGGAAGGGTGGGATATAAACATGACATGCCCCTCCTCTGCCAAAAGATCCGGTACAACATTTTTGGAGCCTAATATAGTTAAGAGAATGTAAGGAAGTTCCTAGTTCACATCTTTCTTCAGCTATAATCTAACAAATAGTGTTTCAATCTCACCTAACCATCTGGAAAATAGAATTAATACTGCTCTATTTTATATTTTATGTGAGGGATGGGTGAGGTATTGCTTGTGCGTTGCCCCAAGTACTTTACGGAAAGTGCTAAGTGTGGTTTTGAACAGAGGAAGTGATGCTCTGTGCTTCCCATTGGCTAGTCAGAGCAGCTTCAGTCCTTTGCAAGTGCTGGAGGACCCAGCCCAGCTCTCTCATACTTAGACACTTCAGGAGAAGGCAGGACTCAGTGGAGAAGACAGTCACGCTCGGGAAAGTCAAAGGCAGAAGGAGAAGAGGAAGATGAAATAGGAGATGGATGGACTTCGTAAAGGAACCCACAGCCTTGAAGGTAGAACACCTAAGCAGGGATGTTGTGTCGAGAACATTGGGGAGGCCTTCAATTCACAGGGTTGCCATAAGTCAGAGATGACTTGATGGCATATACAACCACAACCTGGTGCCATCCAAATGCTGTGGATTTCAGTCCCCAGCAGCACCCGCTGGCCTGGCCAGTGGACAGCAATTCTGGGAGCTGTGGTCTAAAACATCTGGAGGGCACCAGGTTAGGGAGGCCGTGCTTCCGCTTTGGCTTTGCACAGTAAATCCATGCCCTTCTGGGTAGCCAGTGGCCAGTGGTCCCTGGGAGTCAGTGCCAATGCAGGGGGCCTTGAGAGTTGGATCTGTCCGTGGTCCCGAGATAGCAGCATCCAGAGTTCCTTCTGGGCAGAAAAGTAGACGCCCAACTTCTGGCTTTCCACAGAGCTATATGTGGCAGTCATCTGAAATTTTATTTATTTTATATCCTGTTTTTCCTTACAAAGAACTCAAAGTGGCTTACAACATAATGTTAGGCTTCGGCTTAGGCTTACATCATTCCTCTGCTGCTGCTCTCAGTCTTAACCCCGCAACAGCTACCCTGTGAAGCAGGTTGGGCTGAGAGTCTGCGGCTGTCCCAAAGTCACCCAGTGGCTCCATGGCCGAGCGGGGACTCGAACCCGGATCGCCTGAGTCCCGGTCCCGTGCTCCTAACCGCTGCACCACACCGGCTCTCTAAATGAGAGAATCCCCTCCAGAAGACACACTGCTGGGTGCCTGTGTGCATTCATTGGCCGGGGAGGGGGAGTGGGGGGCGCACTCTTTATGCTCAGCAGCACCCTTCTTGCATAGTATTCCAGCTTGATCCAGCCGAAGTGATCCTGGGATGCGTGACCCTTAGCCAAATTTTTAAACAGTCCTGTAGCTGCTTTAGTCTAATTAAAGCAGCCCTTTGTTTGGCAGATTCATGATCAGATCTGCAGGCCACCAGGGCAAACGCCCAGTAGTCCCCACCATATGCTCCTGCATTGTAAGAATGTGCAGAGAGAGAGAGAGAGAGAGAGAGAGAGAGAGAGAGAGAGAGAACGTGCTTAGATCAGCAAGGGCAGGCAGAGACAGAGCAAGCTGCCCTTTCAAGGAGATGGAGCTGGGCAAGAGGCCTCTCCCAGTCGTCCTCCCACCCTCCAGCTCCCCAGGGGATTCATCTGCCTTTTCCTCTCCACCCTCACTTGCATATGCTGCTCCTGTTCTCCACCATCAAGGGCTTGGAACAACTGGAGAGAGAGCCACCCTGTTTGCTCAGGAGGAGGAGGAGGCGGAGGCAAGGAAGGGGAACAAGGGCTTGACTGTGCCACGGCTGGGGGTGAGCAGAGCCCAGCAGGTTTCTGTTTTGACCCTGTGCTTCACTGCCTGCCACTTTTAACCCAGTGGGTTGCCTTTTCTGGCCTACTCCTTCCAGCTACTCTGCCAAGGGACTCCTGATTTCGAGAACTGCCAGATCACTAGCATCAGGGGTAGTGTGGGCCAAGGGGCCACACCCCAGCAGGACCCCGCTGACAAGAGCCCCCTGGAGCTGCTGCTGCTCCTCACCTTCCTACCTGCTTTCTCACCTGCTTCTCACCCTGGCCCAAACAACAGCAGTGGTGAGAGAGAGTAGCTGCAGGTACCATTTATGCCTGTCACGCAAGCAGCCGTGGCCCATGACAGCTTGGGGCGTGGCGTGTTGTAGTCTGATGCAAGTAGCAGACACGAGGTTAGGGGAAGCTGCCCCAAGCTGAATGCCAACAGAGCCTCTGGACACACCTGGCTTTGAGCAACAGGTCTTTCCCAAGCAGCCAGACCGTGCCCTTTCGATGCAGAGGGGCAGCACTGATGCCCTTGGGAGGGTGCAAGAGGCGGCAGATACTTCCTGGTTGATGGGACTCAGAGCACAGAAGTCGTCTTATTCCAGTGCTTACTCTTGGGAAAGCAGCATCTCCCAAGCTAGTGGTTTCTGCGTATGCTCAATAGGGAGCTGAAGCCCAAAACATCTCAAGGGCACCAGGGTAAGGCAGGGATAAAGAATTCCTGAACCAACAGATGTCTTCGTTACTGGGGGCATGACTGTCTTGCCAGCTGTTGCAGGAACAAAGGAGATAGGCTGAAGTCCCAACCCACTTCTTGACACAAACCCAATGGGATTCCCAACTGTTGCCTCCATAGCTTCCCTCCCATGTCACCCTGCTCTGCCAATCCATCTTTTCAGTGGCGGACTCAACTGCTTGATCTCTTTCCCAGACCTCCTGAGATACCTTGCTGGGCCAGCTCCCACCAGTTGCTTGCTGGCTCCTGAAAGAGCTCGGTTGCTGTCCTAAATTATTCCCCCCATCAGCCAGATGACATCAGGGGGCAGCGCTACGCCCTGACATCTCCAGGCTCAACCAAAACTCCACCTTTTGGTTAGTGCTTCCATCTGCATGTCGAATGAGTGACTGCTCTGACTTCGAGCTGACCCACCACGTCTGGTCTCCTTGATGACAAGGTAGAACTCCAACCAGGTTTTAGCTTCTTTCCTAAGGTAGTATATTTCTTCTACTTGAACTGGTGCATCCTTCCACGACCTGGACTTCAACTCCCATCTGTCCCAGACAGCAAGGAAAATAGGCAGGAATGTTAGAAGGTACCAACCCGGCCATCTGGAGATCATCCGCTTGAGACATCGCTCCTCTTCTCTTTGCTTGCTGGATGTGTTTAGGGCGGTTCCTGCCACCGGTGTTAAACCCAACTGTACCCCACCAGAAGAGGCAAAAATTCCAGGAGGGGCTTTTAGCCACTCGGAGGCATTTCTTCAGTGGATGATGGGACAATGAAGCAATGCTACGGGATCACCATTTGCATGAGCCTGTTCTGTTGTTCTTCATGCAATGCTTTGATTATGCAGAGTATTCCTCTCCACAAAGCAGTAAGCTTGGCAGCTGCTCGTTTGATAGCTTTCCAAAATTTCTATCTTGTCTTCGTGTGTGTACACACATGTGCGTGGATTTATATAGATTAGAGAGAGAAGTAAATGAATCTAAGTAGCATATAGCAAAAAAAGTTCACAGATCCCTTCTAATATTCAGTGCACAAATGACTGTCTTTACAGTGCCTGAAACCAATAAAACACCAATCTTCCATAAAGATGGTGAAAAGCTTGCTTAAATAGCATCCTGTATTGTTGGTACTGTCGTTCTGTGACTTGGTATGCATGATGCAGTGGGTTAATAAACCCACAGATGGCTGCATGTCATTCGGAGAGATTGGTCGTTGTGGTGCATTCTGTGAAGCTGGGTACTGTGGATTAATTGAGGGTTAGACAACCTATGCTTAACCTTTGATGAGCAGGTGACTTAAGTGTGGTCATACCCTTCACCCACGATGGCTGGGTTGGCGTGACATGCTGCAACCCCGGTCACCCTGATGAGAGGTTGCATATTCAAAATGGCATCCATGCGCACTCCTTGTGCTCTGTGGTTAATTGTGGGTTAATTAACCCATGAAAAGCTGTGTTATGGTGTACAGCAGTCCTGTCTATTGTGTTTAAACCCTGCATTGAAATTCTGTGTTCCAATCTTCCTTGCGATCCATGTGCAATGAAATATAATAATAATAATAATAATAATAATAATAATAAATAAATAATCTGAAATGAATCACAGCCTCTTCTGCCTGGCTTGTTTCGAAACAGAATCTGACCTGCATAATGCACAATGGTGGCAAAACATAGCTCATTCGACTTTTCCCACTCTAGTGTGCTCTTTGCATTTTAAAGAACGGGGGGAGTTAGTTTCTCACAAGATATGGCTTATGGGGGGACCCGGGGATGGGGGAAATGGTACCCCACCCATTCTAGACTCGGAGAAATCAACATAGTGGTAAAATCGACAGGGCCAGAGTAGAAACCACATCTGTGATCGTTTCAGTTTCACATTCGATTCTCACATGGGAAAGGGAAAGGTGTTGCTTGTAAGGGGCCTCATTCAGTGGGTGCCTCCTACCACTGACACCTGCATGGGGATTGGGCTGCTGCCGCAGGGCTGGTTTTTCCAGTTTTCCAAAGTAGAGTTTGCAGTACTTCGTAAGCCTGCCAAGGGGCTGACCAGAGAATAGTATGGCAAATAAGACCACAAAAGCTGCTAGCCGGCGCACATTTATCTCAGGGCCAACCTAAGTTAAGTGGGTCTTTGCATTTAGTGCCCAGGTTTTAAAAATGCAAATTGTATCAGCTGGGGTTTGTGATAAATTAAAAAGATCAAAGCAGGCATGGAGAGAGAGAGGACTTAACCCTTTCTTCCCATGCGATGCTCCTGAGAAAAAGCCCTCTTCTGAAGTTCCGTTTTTCTTGGGAGAGAAGGGATCAAGGCTAGCCGAAAAGAAAATGAACGCAATGCCTCAGCAACGTGGGCTCCTGCTCTATAGAAAACTCTTGTCAAGATTGAGCAGCTAGGACTGTTCCTCGTGTGCCCTTGGGCAGGTGTTGCCCACATCCCCAAAGTCTTCTGATGAATTGCACCTGGCTGCTGCCCCTTTCCTCTGCACTGCTGCCTCTGGCTCTGCATATTCGGCTTCTTTTTGTCTCCACCAGGTAAAGCTGTATTTTTGGCCGATCGAGCATAGGAGTGGGTGGCAGGTTGGCCACGGCTCAGAATTGGCATCCTCTAGGCAGAGACCTGATCCATGGAAGATTGGTATCACTGCAACTGTGCTACCAATGCAGGAAGAACTGGAATGTGGCTCATATCCGTCCTTTGCATTGGATGGCACTTAGTTGGGAGAGATTGCCCTAGACTTTCCTCTGTTGAGGAGGAGGCAGGTCCCTCAGCCACGACACCGGAAGTGTGTTAGACCAGCCTTCCCAATTTGGATCTCAGGCCCACAGCTCCAACCAGCCATTGTGGCCAACCATCAGGTATACAAGGTGCAGTCTGGAATGGTGGCTGTTATTTGCTCCATAATCATCCTTTCTCTTGACCTGAGTTATGTTCCCTGCAGTGGGAAAATGCCCTCTGTGTGTCGGTGGCCAGCTTTGAATGGCGCACAGTAACTGCTTAGTCTAAAGTCAAAAGTCTGGGCTTTCCTAGTGCCATGGTGCTAAAAGTGCATGACGGAGGATACACTCTGGATGTACAGGTGATGTGTTGTGTGTATTCCTGGGTTTACACCACACAATAAACGATGGTTGTTTATAAGTTAGGAGTGGCTTTTGTTGTCTGAATCCAGCAGTGTTGGTTGTGACGTCTGCATGCCACAAACGTATGTCGAATGCCTGCATTATTCAGAATATCCTGGTTAGGGGAGTCAGAACTGAGCACAGCTCCTTGACTGAGCATCCTTGGCAGTAAACTCAGTTTAGCTCCTGTAGATGCAACAACAAAAATAATAGCTTTGCCGGTTTCATTGCAATGGTAGGAGAAAACAGGTTTGTTACCGTAGCATCGCTTCCTCTCAAGTTGGCCTGTTCCACTCTGGTTTTCTGTCTCCTGTCGAGATGGGGGATCTGGCAGATCCTGGGAGTGGATGAATGTAGGGTGCAGTAATGCTTGAGCTCAGCAAGCTTCACCGAATTCCACCTCAAAGTTTTTTGCAACTGCTGAGCCTATCAAACTACAAGGTTTGGTTGTTGTTTGTATGAATATTTGTACAATTTTCCCAAGTGTACCTGTTGGTACATTTCCGAAAGGCGTGTATTTTTCTTCCATCAGTTCAAGCATGTTTGTATGCAGTTTTCAAAAGTATAAACTTCTTGTGTATATTTTTCAAATGTATGCATTTTGAGCCCATATTGCTTTGGTTGACAAGTCATATTGCAAGCTCAGAAATATATGAACTCTAACTGCAAATTGTGTTGGAGTCTAGAGCAACGAATAGGGAAAATTCAGATCTAAAATGAACTGAAGCCAGTTTCTCATACACCCTTAAAGAAGAGGTGGTCTCCCCCCACCCCAGAATTGCAGGCGGATTCCTGAATGGCCAGCAGGTATTCTATATGGACTCACTGCGGGGAGGGGGGCTGTAATTCTTCCTGGCTGTACACAAAAATCTTTAAATTGGTCTGAGCAGAACATCTGCTGATCTGGAGAGCTGATAGCTTGCATAGTTTCTCCTCCTTCCTTTGTCTGCTGTTTTCTGGCCCTGCTCCCCAGTCCCAAATCCCCTTTCTCTTCTCTTTCCATGGTCTCATTCCTTGCTACAAACTATGACTTTTTGAAAAACGGGCTCTCTAAGGTGGATTTGAACAGTTTGAGATAAGCTAATTTGTAGGCACCGTTTAGCAATGTCAAGAGAGGAATTTTGAGCTTTCTCCTTGTAGTGGGTGGGTGGAGCTTTCTATTTTGTAGGAACATCATTGGCCTTTGGGAACCCATCAGAGGCTGCCATCCCTCCTTCCTGTGCCTGCCTTTCTGAAGACAGCCAGCCAGCCCAGGTTGCAGTCTCGGACTCCATAAAATATCCAGTTGGTCCCTCATTCTTTGTAGGTACCGAGCTTGCAAAACACAGTAGGGGAGAGAATCCATTTACTTGACTCTGTGCATGTACAAACGCATGCACACACACTCTCACATGCACACACAGGATCATCTCAGCTGTATAATATTGCCCGTAATACACGCCGCCACTCCCTAATTACTTTTCCAGGTTGGAGGCTGCTTAATGAATCCTTGAAAGTGGGGCGGGAGGCCGGAGGCAACTGGAATTGCCAGACAAGGCGTGTTCCCGGCACTTTTACTTGGCAGCTGTGCCGCAAGGGTTAATTGCGAGTTTGCTGTTCCTGCAGACAATTAGTGACATCTCACTGACAACGCCACGCTGAGCCGCTTTCCAGCCTTCCCCACCCCCACTCCCCTTCTTGGCCATTTCAGCTGCTTATTTCGGAGACTTAACAATTGGAATTCTGACTGGAGGAGCTGGCTCCCCTCTCTGCCCTTTGACCTCTGGTTGCTGTGGAAACGGGATCCCACGTAGGGACTCCGATGTCAGGATTGCTCAGTCTGAATTCACGACTCCTTCAAAAGAAGGCTTCGAAGGCGCGACCCACCCACTCCTCTTCCCGGCAGAACCGAGGACCCGATCCTTGGCTGTCATTCCCTCGCCTTGCTCCAAAGCAAATTGCAGCAGCCGGGCCGTATGGGCAGCCCCGGGCCAGACAAGGCTTCCCCCGAAGAGCATCCGTGAAGGCCAGCTCAAGACTCAGAGGCATTTCTGACTGACTTGAGGGACGAGGTTGACCACTGTTGGAGCAAAATGGGGAAGACGGTGTGTCTAGATTGCGGTTCTCTTGTGTGCGCTGGAGCACCTGCGAGCAGCTGGGTCTTGGACTCCATTTTGGCCACCGTGCCATCATCCAGGCCTGATTCTGCCAAGCCATGAGTTTAGGTTGGCCTTCCCAGGAAGCCATGTAAAAGAGTTTCCACATGGCATGGGAGAGGACGGCTATTTGTTTAAGCACTGATGCACATTTTAGGGTTAGTAATCTCCTCTAGATGCTGTAGAACTTAGGTATGTATCTGTAAAAGGTAAAGGTTTCCCCTTGACATTAAGTCCAGTCATGCCTGACTCTAAGGGGCGGTGCTCATCTCCGTTTCCTGGCCGAGGGAGCCGGCGTTTGTCCGCAGACAGTCTCCGTGGCCATGTGGCTGGCATGACTAAACTCCGAAGTGCACGGAACGCTGCTACCTGCCCGCCGAAGTGGTTCCTTTTTCTCTACTTGCATTTGCATGCTTTCGAACTGCAAGGTTGGCAGGAGCTGGGATGGCGCACGGGAGCTCACCCCGTGTGCAGATTCGAACCGGCGACCTTTCAATCAACCAGCCCAGCAGCACAGCGTTTAAACCACTGCACCACCTGCAGTCCCATGTATCTGTATCTCCATTCAAAACTCAAAATATTAAGAGTTGCATAGTATTATAAAGATAAGCATAATATATAGGCAAAGCATAATAAAGCAAGAGCAATTAAAAATACAGTGATGCATCCTTAATTAAAGACACAATCCTATACATGTTTAGGCAGAGGAAAGCCTACAGCTCCCAGTATTCCCCCACCAACCATGTTGATTAGGGAATGCTGGGCATTCAAAGGTTGGTTGTTTTTTCCCGTCTAAATGAGCATTGACAGGTGCAGTCTCTTGGGCTTCTTTTTAATAGCAGCCCGAAAGGGAGCCCAACACAGGGGTAATTCTAAAGTGCTGAAATTTTAGCTTTTCTACTTACATCCTCCAGTGGGTACCTTTCTTTTGACTTAAAGGAAGAACGGAGGGCCAGCGTGTATGCGCATCCATGTCGAAAAGAAATCTTTTTTGCTCTCAGTGTAAGCAAAGTCAGGATTGGGCCACATTTTTTCACAGAGTTGGGCGGAGTCATGGCGATCATATAATCCAACCCTCTCCTCAGTGAACGATCTGTGATCCAGGATCTTCCCTTTATTGCCCAAGCCCTGCTTAAGTGCCTCCAGCAAAGCAAACTCTGCCACCTCCCACGGCAGTCTGTTCTACTGACAAACAAGCAGCTCTGATTAGGAAGTTTCTCCGAATGTTTAACTGTAATCTATATCTTGGCAATCTCGACCTGCCGCTTGCAGTCCTGCCTTCTGGATGCACAGACAAGTCTGCCCCATGTCTTAACAGAGGCCTTTCAAATACTGAAGGCCATGCATGTCCACACACCTTCCTTTTGTCATTTTTTCTGCTTTGAGCACTGAGAAAAAAATCCTGGGAGAGCAGATGGTCCAGGACTAAAGCAAGCATCTCTCTTGATTATGGGCATGGCTTTTACACCCTCCTTTGCTGGTGGGATTCCCAGCATCCAGTTGGCCACTGTTGGAAGTGGGCTGCTGGACAAGATGGACATTTTGGCCTGCTGCAACAGGGCTGCTCCTGCGCTCTGCTGCCTTCACCTCTTGGAAGCACAGCTTTCTGAGATGCCGGAGACCCTACCAGCAGAGCTTATTTTGACCCTGGCAATAAGTAAGCCTTGTTGGGTCTATTAGATCGTAAGCCTGCAGCCAGCCTTTTTGTCCTTTAATCTCAGTGCAGCCCTTCGCAATGTTGGGCACTGTACAGGTGATGAAAAATAAGGTAAGATATAATAGGATTGTTGCCTTCTTGCTTGGAGGAGGCACAGCCTTCATCACCTGCCCTGCAGCCACCATGCCTTCCTCCCCGATAACATATGCTCACTCGTCTTCTTCGCATGACAAGATGGTGCTGGCTGGGAGTGAGGCTCAGTGACGAGACGGCATGTTCAGATTCTTCTGGGTCAGGGGACCCTCTGAGGGTGTGACGCCAATGGGCTGCCAACCTGGGGCTGGGATGGCCTGAAGCCAGCACCTTTTCTGTCTGTTCTCCCAGCCCTACCTAAAGCTGCCAGGGATTTAATGTGGAGCCTGTGGCATGGAACACATGTGCTCCACAGCCCTGATTTCATGTAACAGCAACACCTCTTAGGTGAATTAACCGATCTTTTGCTCCAGCATGTGCCTGCTTCCACTTTGCATAATCAATCTCTAATCAGCCGCGTTGAGCTGCGATGTGCAGACTCATGGACTGAATGTGGGTGAAAAATGGAGGCTGTTAAATAGGTTGTTAAACCTGGCTAGAGGCTGAGTCAGGCTACCCAAATGGTGGGTTAATCTCGGAATAAAGCCCAAGTTAACCTCTGAAGAGCTCTTGGGTAAAGAATTACTTGTAGGTTAACTTAGGGTGGTTTATCCCTTGATTAACCCAGGGTTTCTTGGTTTGCACATCACAATCAGCCTCCAGTCAGGCCAATAGGAAACTGATCATGCAGCACAGAAACAGCATGAAGTGAGCATATGTGCCATCGCTATGTGCCATTGCTCTTTGGAAAATCATAGCTCTTCCTGGTCTGGCATAGGTGGCTTTTCTTGCTGAAAATGTGGGGAGTGCTTTGTCATGGCAGAGGGTCAGGCCAGATGTAATAGAGAGAGACAGAGACAGAGACTACTCACACCTGGCCAGTCTGCAACCAGTTGCTAGTGTAGCTGCTCCATTGAACAAAGCTGAATCCAGTTCCCCATCCTTGCTGAAGCACAATGCTTTGGATAATGAACAGTCTGATCTCAGCTTACAATTGCTCGTGTTTGATGCTCAGGTCAGTGTGATCTATGCCAGGCTCTGTATCCCAAGCAGCAGAGCAATTAAACTTCACTTCAATGCTGTCTGAGTGTTATGGAAGCAAGGAAGAATAACGGTGTGTGCTGATGCCCTTTGGGGGTCCAAACTAGGGTTTTAGACTGCTTTAGCTATCAGCCCCATAACAGTATAAGAGCTGAATGTCCGTCTGTCTCAAAATGTAAGCCGACTTGCCATCTCTGATCACTCAAGCCATCCACAAAAATCAGCCACCCCTCAAAGGATACATGCATCCACCAGAAATACACATTTACATGTGTTGGTACCCACACCGGAAGAGACACAAGGACTATCTCATTCTGCCAAGCACTGGGGTGTGGGAGATACAATGCTGTCCCTCGGAAGTGTGTCTGCTGCGGATGTTAACCGTGTGTAGAACACGGTTGCAGGCATGCTGTGTGAGCTTGTTGCTGTGTTTTGCACAGTGCGTTGAGTGACAAGCAAGGCAACTCTCCCTCTCCCTCATGTCCACACTGGTTTGTGAATTGTGTTTCTTTCATTCCCCTGCCTCCCAGACGTGTTCATTTTCATTTTCCTTTTTTTTTTTTTTTTTTTAAGTAAACCCCAGGAAGAGCGTTCCTCCTCCTCGCAGGAATGAATAGCTGTTGTGAAAATCATTTATTAGGTTTTAAAATTTTATTTGGAGACTCTGCAGTCCTCCTACTCTTTCTAGACTATACGAAAGATATCGCCAAATTCTTTAAGAAGAGCAGGATATCAAAAGGAGTGCAACTCTGTTTACTCTTCTCTCCTCCCTGTTACACATGGAAGGACATAGCTGTGTAGTTTTGTTCAACTTAGTGCCCTCCATATTTGCTCAACTACACCCCCCATCATTCTCAGCCAGCATCTGGAGGGCACAAGGTTGAGGGAAATGGCAATGCCACCTAGTCCCTTGCTCCAACAATCTTGCCTTAGCCAAATATTTTAACTGAAACTTCTTACCTGCCTTTCTGTTGAATAACAACAGCCGTAATAAAAACAATTTCATTTCTGTATTGTCCAAAAGCCGGTACTCCCTATTTCCAAGGCCAGATCTTCACCCCACACCCTAGCAAAGGCCAGCTGTCCCTCTCCAGTTCCACACACTCATTCATGCATACGGAAGTGAGAAAACTGGTGCTTGCTGATAGCCTGGATATCAGGGTGAGGCCGACCCGCACTAACCTCTCCTCAAAGTGAGCTGCCTGTAGATTTCATCACTGCTCAAGATCCTTGCACACTTTGGGGACTGACACTGAAAAATAAGAAAATGCAAAGCAATGCAAGAACCTAATAAAACGTTAACATCATCTTCTCCAGTAGCTGCAGGTTTAGAAGCACAGCATGCTCCCCGCAAAACTGGATAACCATTCATATATTCAGGGGGCTTTCTAGCTAGGCTAGAAAGGTGGATGGGAGGAATTGCAAGGGGATCTTGGGAACGTATCGTTCCCCTACCCAAAGGCAGCCATGCACAGCAGGGCCCAGGAATGATACATGCATGGCGAGCGCCTAACCCTAACCCCTACAGATCCCAGTGCACTTGGGTCCTACTTATGGGTTTCCCATCTACCTCTCGACACAAATGTATGTTCACTGTTTGAGTGAATACAAACTGTGTTTCTCCTTTTCTAGGGTACTACTCTTGTACAGTGTTATGTCGCATGAGGATATCTTTACACTAGATTGCTGATTTGCAGAACAATGTGCTTGTCTCCTTAGAAGTAAATCCCATGGTAATCAGTGGGACTTACACTTAGGTAAGTGTGTATAGGCTGGCAGCATTCTCTGGGCTTGGTAGACAGTATGACATTAGAAGTTCTTGTATCCAGGCTGCTCTTAATCTCGTGTCAAAATACAATCTTGTGTTAAGGGACCCTAGAACTTTTTTTGCTACAATATTTACCATATTTCTTATGTGTGTAGTTATATGTAAAGGATGGATGGATGGATGATTGTCTTATGTAACCAAGGAGGCCCAAAGAAAAGGCAGAAGTGCTCAGTTCCTACTTTGACTCAATCTTCCCCCAAAGGAAGATCTATGACCGAAGTAGTAGTACAAGTCGAAGGAGCAGGATGGCAGCTCAGGACTGACAGGCAAATGATCAAGAATCATCTAATTGGACTGAATGAGTTCAAATCTCTGGAGCCTGGTGAACTCTATCCTACAGTCATAAAGGAGCTGGTGGAAGAACTCTCAAAACCACGCTCTACTATGTTTGAGAAATAATGGCGGATAGGGGGAAGTGCAAGATGACTGGAGAAGGGCTCATGTTGTCCCCATCTTCAAGAAAGGGAAAAAAGAAGAACCTGGGAACTGCGTACTAGTCAGTCTGATATCAATCCCTGGGAAAATTCTGGAGCAGATTATATACCAGTCAGTTTGCTAACCCCCTAAAAGCAATACAGGGATGACTGGAAGCCAACATGGATTTCTCAGTAACAAATCCTGCCAGACTAATCTGAGTTCATTTTTTGACTGGATAACCTCCCTGATGGACTATGGGAATGCTGTGAACGTAATCTATCTTGACTTAAGCAAAGCTTTTGACAAAGTGCCCCATGATATCCTGATTTGAAAACTGGCTAAAAGTGGAACAACTTTTAGCTGGATCCAGTCAGCTGCAGAATCAGACTTGAAGAGTGCTCATCAGTGGCACCTTCTCTAGGCAAGTGGATTCGCTGTCTTACTGCTCCGATGGTGAGGAAACTGAAGAATCAAGGGATCCTTATACCTAATCTCAGTGATCCATCCAACTCTAGTTCTTGGAGCCTCATGATTAAAGGAGGGACATGTGTTGGTAACAAGATTTGACTGGAGCTGGAATGGGGAGATGAATGGCCACACAAATGCTAAGAGAGACACAGCAGATTAATCTTGCTTATCTAAAAAAGGAGAGGGAGACGTGGCAAAGGAAGGTGGAATGGATTGTCAGAAAGGAGGAAGAATGACATAGGGATGTTGGAGAAATCTGCAATAGATGTTGCGTCATAATGGCTTTTCCCAAGTCATGCTGACTTCCACTGATCTGTGGCCTTTTTTTTTTTTTTTAACGTTTCTTAATTTTATTCAAATTTAGTCGTTGAAAAATATGAAAAAGCAATTCCCATTCATTCTTCCATTTGCTGCCCAGCATAGTTCTGGCATTGTCCAGGGCTTATTATGTGCTGGTCCCAAGGCCATCTTGAAGCCATCTGAGGCCCGTTGCAATACATTTTCCAGGCACTTCTGGGACAAAATCTCTTGCATTCTCGGTCTCCAATGTTGGAGCAGTTGAATCAGGCGAGATATCCAGGACACGGTCTGGTCTAGTTGTGTTGGATGAGTTCCAGTTAATAGTGTTTCACTTTAACTTGTGTGCAGCATCCACACCATTGTGGCCATCTTGGGGTGGGCGTGGCCTACCTGTGAGGCACAATCCACTGCTTGGAGACAGGTGAGCATGAAGTGCCGAGCAATGGCAGCGCTCTGCTCTTCCCCATCCCAAGCCTTCTCCTGAGAGACACGCTTCTTCCCTTCTCTCATGGGCTCTCCCAAGGCCACCATGTAGGTCTGTCACCTTGTGCATATTTGTGGGCAACTTAGCAGAAAATGGTGGCAAGTGATCCATACAAGAACTAGAGATAGGATGTACTGGAGAAAACCCAGGAAAATTAGGGGAGAAAACTTTTATTTTTTCAGCGATGTTTTGGAACATTTGGGAAAATACGGCATTCAACTCAATTCTTCCTCTTCTGTTGTGTGGCCTCTATGCATCACACATATGGCGTCGGCACCTGCGTGGGGCTCATTGTTGGGAAGAATTTCCAAGCCAGACTCATTCCGGTGGGAGTCTCTCCCTCCCCCGGTAACTCTAGGAGCAGCTCCTGCCATTTTCCCCATTCTCTTCTGTTGTACATGCCTCGAGTCTTTTCTCTCACAATTTCTCAGCATTTGTATCGGCTCTTTCTTCAGTCTTTCTATTGATCTTTTTCTATAACTCGTTCCCTCACTTGCTCTGTTCTCGATCTTTCTTTGAAAACCCTGCATTATCCCTAGTTATACTCTCCTCCCCTCCCCCCAAAATCTCTTATTATTCCTAAACTCGCTGGTAACCCATATGTGTGATGCACAGGGGAAAGAAAGTAAGATTGTTTACTGGTAATTGACGCTCTTCGTGTGGTCATCTGTGTGGCCCACCCACTGCCTGCCCATCAGTGTTGACAGCCTAGGTACCCTAGATTTCCTTTGGACCTATATTGAGATGATACAGGTCAGCCATTCACGGGCTTTTCCTCCTGGTTCTGAGACCACATCATCATTCTTGAGGGAACTGGGAGAAATGGTGGAAGCTCCTCCGAGACACTGGTTCCTGTCGGAATGAATCTAGCCTTGGAATCTTCCTGGCAACAGGCCCCCTGCAGACTCAGTGCCTGTATGTGTGAATGCGCAGATGACCACTCGAAGGATGTCAGGCAGCAGCCTTCTCCCCAACATCCCCTCCGCCCTTCCCCAGTTTTCACACCTTTAATAACATTCTTGTTTGCATGCACCAGTCTTTCTTGAGTGTATACTCTATATTTTAATATCTAAAGATGCAATCCTATGCATTCAGTATATGCTTAGACAGAGAAAAGGCCTACAACTCCCAGCATGCCCCAGCCACACATGACATGACTCTCTGAGCACGCGTCAAGTAGCTCCCCAAAATGCTTAACATCCAGGGAAGGCAAACTGTTTAGTCAGTAGGCACACCTGAAAATTTGATGAACTCCTCCTGTGCACCAGCACAAAATGGCTGCCAATCAAGGCTTGGCAAGGGACAAGTGACCTTCCCCAAAGGCTGCATGCAATGCTGAGACAGGGGCTGGGCCTCAGCAGACAAAACAGCCCCTTTGAACCCTCCATTTTCAGCACCAACAGCCAAGCCTGCTGCTGCTGGATTGTTTTAGTGTGCATCTCGGCAGGTCTCAAGAAAGGTGTTTGGGGACACACTGATGCCCATGGGTGCCACACTGCCTATCCCTGCTTTATCTGTAACCTTTCCAAACATCATATCTGCAGCAGCACAAGCCCCGAGGCAGCCTTAGGATGAGATCACACCATAGCCCTGGGTTTGGGGAGTTGTCTGTCTGGGAATGCGAGGAGCAAAATTCTTTGATAACTTCATCTAGAAAACCATGACTCTCCTCCTTTTTGCTTGTGCTTGTTTCTGCATGCTTGCACTGTTCCGCCCAACTTTTTCTTCGCTTCCACTCTCTTTCTGTCCTCCTTCTGACAGCTTAGTGTCCTCTACAAGCCAGTGGAGTCTCACCAGCTTGCACATGTTTTGGAAGTCTCACCAATAATGGGGAAAGAAGATCCCCCACACTTAGGTGTGTTGGAGACAACTGGGAGGGTGCCAGGTACTGCCATGTTCACTCTGGAAGTAGAAAGTCAGTATATCAGACAGGTGCTCAAGTTCACTGGTCTCTTGTTTTTAACTGATGTGCAAGAACACGGGTGGAGGATGGGGAATGTTGCCTCGCTTGGACCTCTGCCACCTGAAATCACAGTATTGCATCACTTCATGGCGAGGCTGGCCCTGGATTTGGGGATTCAGGCAGGCAGCAGTTGCTGAAGCGCAAGACCTGCTGGGTGGTCTTGAACCACCTCCCCTTGCAGGATTGTTGTGAGGATAAAGTGGAATTATCTGTCTATTTTTCCGCCTCGAACTTCTTGGAAGAAGCAAAGGTGGAATACAAATGCAGAAAATCAACCCCTTCCCCTCACCTTTTGCAAGTGCAGTCAGATTCATAATGGTACGTAATTAAGAGGTCTTTCAACTGGTTCATACCCCTCCCCCTGCAAACCATAGTCAATTAAAAACTTAAAAGGTTCAATCAGCTAGCTATTGATTAGTGCTAGGATTTTGGGGGTATTTTAACCTCCTGTTTTGAAGGACAAAAGCATTCTGCCTTTGGTTCTGAATGGGGCACGTGTGTGTCACAGTAGGCACCCTTTCAGAAGAGGCTTCCTATTTGGATGGCTCTGGAAGGGGATTGGCAGCCTTGTGGAGGACTAAGACTCACTGGCTCCTAGTGCAGACAAAGCAGTGCCACCTCCGGCAGCGGCAGAAGCAGCCGTGCCTTGTGCTGCATTCACTGGGGAACTTGGGCAGCGGGGGGCTGATGCTCTCCGGCCCGCTGGGGGCTCGCTCTGGCTGGCCATTGTGCGAACGGAGTGCTGCACTCGATGGACCCTTGGCCTGATCCACCAGGGCGCTCCTCATATTCTTAGGCCTTGGCATGTTCATATGAGGAGGGATCCGTTCCATGCAGTTTTTGAAATCTGTTGTTGGGTCGATCAAGGGTGCCTTCTTAGTTGATGAAAAAGTTTCTTAGATGGATTGATTAACTGATTCATCGATTCAGGGCCACGAAACTAATAATTAATCGTTTAATTATTCAGAGGTTTTTGTTGTATTGCTCAGCATCCATGAAGTGCATTGAAGCTCTTGCCTCCCTTTTCCTCCCTGCAAGAGATGCAAAGCAAGCTGGCCTTGCACATCAGCCTATTGGTTGGCCGGCCTGTGCACGCCCATATGGCTCAGAAGGATGGGCTGGGGTGGAGAGCCTGCGAGGCACAGTCCCCAGTTGGATCCCTGACATTGGCAAGTGGGGCAGGGAAAGAGCCCTGCTCCAAAGCATGGAGAGTTGCTGCCAGTCCGTGTTGAAAATATGGGGCTACATGGACCAAAATCAGCACAGAGCAGCCTCTTATGTTCCTGATGTTGGCGTTGTGGCAAGCTGAGTGCAGAGCAGAAATTGCTCATTACCCACCTCTGGGGACCATGCTAGACTCAATGATTTCCCCAGGGCATCTGAGGGAGAGAGGCAGTGCTCTTTGGAGGCATATTTATGCTTCCTCCATCTTCTTGGCTGTGCTAGCAAGGACTGGAGAGAGTAGTGGGTGAAGCGTCCGCGTGGCCACAAGCTGTCCGCCCCTTCCCTAAACCGTGCAGTTGCTCGGCCCCTGCTGAAACTGCATCTTGTGCCTTGTACACTCAGCTTCTGGACCAAAGGGTATTTTTGGTTCCTTCCTTGTCGGGTGTCTTCTGCCTGTGTCTTTTCCAGTGGGGCTTTCTTTGGTGCTTTGCCTTTCTTCAGGCGGCTGCACCGCTTTCCCACACTCTGCTCTCAGCCACTTTGCCCCCTAAGAGTGATCTGAGCCCCAAGTATCTGCCAGGCTCTGTCCAGCCTTCCCTCCCCTGCAAGCTTCTCTCCCCCCCTCCCTCTCCCCTCCTCTGCTCACTTCTTTACCTCTTTTGCTAGCCTCTTCCCATCCCCTCCTCCTGTCCTCCTGCCCCCCACTTCCTTTCACTCCCCCTCCTCCCCAACCTGCTCGCCCTGCTTTTCCTGCAGGGCTGCAAGTCTGATCTGGCTTCTAATTTCTCCTCCTCCTCCTGCAGTGGCCTATCTGTGCCTTAAGCCTTTTTGGCTCTTGGCTCTGGTCCCCCCCCTCCCGGCCACCGCTCCCTCATTTTGTTTTCCTTCCTGAAATGCAGCATGGGGTGAAGTGGAGCAGAGGGGTGGGGAAGAGGTGCACCAAGCACTGGAAAGCTTCTGCAAGCACCCAGCCCTTGTCCCCCATTTTGAGGCTGCTTCATTTTCCTGCTTGTCTAAGGCAAGAAGAAAAGCCCCCCCCCCCCGCTGATTTGCAGCTGAGCATCAATCTTCGTGCTCGTTGCCTCCCGTGGAACAGGGAGCAGAATAAACGGCAACGTGTCCTCCCCCCACCGTCACCCAGTTTCTTGGCTGCCTTCGCCATCTTGCTTAGACTAGCGGCCCTTTTCCTCACAGGTGACGTCCTGGCTGCTTCTCAAGGCCGGGGCTCGCCCGGCACCTCCACCAGTGGTCAGTCGCCTCTCTGCAGCAGCGGGGGGAGTTAGCCAGGGGTGCCTGCCCTTCTGCCGCAGGGACAAACATGGCATTCTCCGTGGTGATTACAGATGCGCTGGCATCCCACAGTGTGTTTTGCCCAGGGGCTCCAGCAGGCACTGGACGAGCTGTGGAACTGCTTGGAAAATTTTCCACTTGAGTGAGATTCGGAGGAAAGGTTGAAAATATTTGGCATGAAATCCCCCCAGTGCTTCCCTTCTCTCTCTTTTTTTCTCCTCCTCCTCCTCCTCCTCCTCCTCCCTTCCAACCTCCCCACCCCCCCCCACCCCGTGGCGGGCACAGCATTGCCTAGCTTGGCTAGTCTGTCTTCCTGCGCTGCCTTCCATGAGCTCTTACTGCAGCAAAAGCCACCGTCCTTTTTGCCTCCCTAATCCCCAAGCTGTATCACATCATGCTGTTCTGCACCCAAATGCTCTTGTGTCTGTCCTGCCCAGAGCTGAATCCGCTCTCTGAATCCAGAGTGCATTGGGCTGCAGCCAACTAAGTCTGCAGTACAGTAAATATTGCTGTTGCATCCTCCAAGGGAGGGATGCTGGGCAGCAGACAGCTGCTTCTTTGCCAGACAAGACTCAGGGGCCTAGAACCTCTTCTGTTTCTCTCTCTCTCTCTGTCTCTCTCTCTCAAAGAACGAAAACAGCAAAAGCCATGAAAGAAAAAAATTCATCTGCAGAAGCACCAGCCTGACCTTGGTTGTAGTTTCCACCCTTAGCAGCACAGGGCAAAAGTTGGGCCATGCAGTGGGGCTGGAGTTTGACTGATGAACGAGGGCGTGGTCTTCCGAAACAGCTCTCCCCACCTGTGGTGGCAGGCTCTGCCCACAGTGGTGCAAGGGCACCCCTGCTGGCCCCAAGTGAGACACCCTCCGTGGGCTGCTTTGGTGAGTTCACGTTTTCACCACCGCCGCCACGGACTCTGCCTCCTGCTCTCATCGTGGGTCCTGCAGGCTTGCTCGGCAGGCAAAGAACCAGTCGGTAAGGGGGCCGTGGCACCTCCCTTCCATTCTCGTGGCTTCCACTGTCTGGACCAGAGCAGGGGGTACGAGGTTCCCATGATAAAGAGAGCAGTTGACAGTGGCCTCCTTCCGGGGACCCTTGGAAAGTGCTCAGCCCTGCCAGCCCTGCATGGCAGAATTATGGACAAGCTTGAATTAAAAAGGAAAAAAAGCAGGAGAACACAAGAATGAGCAGATCTGTGCATCCTTAGGCATAAGAAGGACCCTGCTAGATTCAAGCAGAAGTGTGTCTGGCCTAGCATCCTTTTTCTGTAGCAAGAATCAGCAAGATAAGGCATGAAGATAGGGCGCTCTCCTAGGGTTTGTCCACTTAGTCATCATGGCTAATAGCCCCTGATTGGCCTATCCTCAGTGAATTAGTCTAATCCCCTTTTAAAGCCATCTAAGCCAGCAAGCCCTCAGCAGTAGCCATAGCATGCAAATTCAGTAGGTCTCCTGATAAAAGTACCGAGAAGAGTGAGAGCTTTTGTGTTTGTTCCACCTACTTTTGACATCAGGCAGCGATAGAGAATAGGCTTTTGTAGCAGCAGGCAGTTTCAGCTACACTGGGACACACATTGGTGGCTTTCTGTAGGGTGCCTTCATTGCTGCACACCTCAAATCTCTATTGTGCAGCCAGCCGACAAACCCCATTAGCAGCATGGTTCTAAACAGAGAATTTGAGTCACGGCGGTGCCATATTCTAAATCCTGTGTGTGCATGTGCATGTGTGAGAGAGAAAAGAGAGAAGGGGGGAATTATTATTTATCATGCGACACCTTTATGGCCCAAAGGAAGTTGGAACCTTATCTGGGGCCATCTGTTGAAAGCATCTATATAGGAGCACCAATTTAAACAGCTCCCTTAGGCACCAGACACCCTGGGATAATCTTGCCCAGCTGGATGTCCTCCAGATGTGTCAAACTGCAATTTCTATCATCCCCACTCAGCATGCACAGGTTGGGGAAAGTTGCTCTAGAAACTAGCTCTCTGTGTGAGTGTGGAAGCTGGAAGGGGTGGGGCGGGGGGAGATTCTGGCAGCATTTTCACCAACCTGCAATTCCTAGGATTCTTTGGGGGACATGGTTTAAACTGATTATAAAACCTGTGCAAGTTTTATAATATAGGTATTCCTTAAGCTACTGGTTACTAAAAGGATTAGAATGTCGGATTCCTGTATCCAGAACTACACCTTTCTTCCCGCTTTCTATACTGTCACTTCCTCTTCCATTTCCCATTTTCATGATGTGCTACAGTTACAAAAGACGCTGTAGTGGCCCCAGTATTAGCCAAATATCTGTGTAAGACCATGGGGCCAGCTTAATTTTGAGCCATTGATTATTCATTTCAACAGAATAGACAAACCATTTCCCTGCTCCGTTTCTGCACTTTGACAGTCATAGCTACCTGGTTGCTACCAGACAGGCTAAATATGATATATTTGGGGCTGTGGTGTTACTGCATGAGAAGCTTTTAATCAATATGCCATTTTTACTGCTTTTCAATTAAATGGTACATTATTCCAACAAAAGATATTAGCGTTGCATTATATATTTTTTCTTCATATATTGTCCCAAAATTTACAAGCCCTATTTCCATGCCTTTTCAGAGGTTTTTTCTACAGCAGCATCTTGTTTCTTTCATCTGAATGGAAGATCTTGATTTGTTCATTACTGTTATATCCCATGACCTTTGAGCCAATCCATAGAGTCAGGATTTGTAGCTTTGCCGATGCTGCTCTAGCAGCAATTAATAAGTTTCCAACTAAGTCTCTGTCTTGCAATTTAAACCCTATCCTTTGACACTTATCCTTTGACACCTTCAGCCTTTTCAATTTGGGAGTGCAGTTGGTGTTCAGAATGGGGAATATTTCCCCCCAAAAAACATTCTTCCTTTCCTTGTGAAAAGGTTTGCCCTTTTCTTTTCAAACCTGTTCGGAACCAGTGTTTCTGCAGATGGTGCTGTGGGTGATCTCATGTAGGGACAAGCTGATGTCACAACTCCTCTTGGTTTTATCAGAACAATATCAATAAATACGATAATATGGATCAATGCAACCAATCAGAGTTGACTGTGTAATAACCCCATTGAGAGCTGTTGCAAAGGCGGGCAAATGATTTAAATGAATAGCAAGTATTTTCTTGAGGGCTGCTAAACATTGCTGAAAATGGGAGCTGTTTTCCAGCCGTTTTTGCAATGCCTTAACCTTCTAGCCCATTATCACTAACATTTCCAGAGCACTTACTACATTTATTTTGAGGCGCATGACAGTTGTCACATGCCCCTTCTTACATATATTGCCTGAATCTACAGACATTCATTGGTGGCTTATGAGGCTGCCGTTAGAAGAGAACAGGCACAGCTCCTATTTGGCCTTCCCACTTCCAAATCCATTTAAGCCAGGGGTGAGGAACACATGGCCTCATGGCCACATCATCCCAAGCTTCTAGTGCAGCCCCCATGCCACCAAAATTTGGCAGTGTGGTGATGATCACCACCACCACCACCAGAAGCCATTTGCCACTCGATTTTGGCATCGACCCTTCTGGAGTCTTAAAGGGAAAACAGGCCCCTGTTGCCATTTGCCAGCAAAATTTCACAAACCACCAGCCTTTGAAGCATGCCAACTGAAGCAGGAATATCAGAGTATAGGGGAGTAGGTGAAAAAAGACCCCCAGACTCCCCGTCCTCTACGTCGCAGCCTCTGATTTAAGCCAGTTTTTGTAATTGATGCTACCTGTAGAATTCAGGATTGTCGGACTGGTTTTCACAGAATCGTGCCTTTTGGATCCCGGCCTTCTGTTTCCTCTTGTGCGCCATCCATCACAGATCCAGCCCAGTCATTTTTCGTTGTGGTGCCCCCACTGCAGCAACGGGGAGCCACTCCAGGAATCCACCGCCAAACGCCAGTGAAAGCGATCCTTTTCTTTTCCTGTTCTAACACAGTGCTGCCACCGCCCCGCAGCAGCTGCATTCTTCTCAATTAGAGGAGGTAATGGAGCAGTTTATGGGCATCCACCAAGTGATGGCTGACTGACAGGTTGCATATGATCAGCATAGGGGCTGTGGTGGTACCTTGTGTGGTTTTTCCATTTTGAATGCTAGAAAGCCCCTCTGCAAATAAATAAATTAATCCTGGTTTGTTTTGATCTGCAGCGGGGCAGGGAGGGGGTAATCAGAGGGACAGCGACTGCACAAACCGAGGAAGAAGCGGATTCCTGCATGGAAATGCCTCGCAGTTGAAATGCCTGGTTTAGGGCTGTTGCGTGGGCGAGAAAAGGAGGCAGAGGCAGAGGCAGGAGTCCTTTGGCGTGTTCACTGGGGTGATCACCTGGGGCACACTCATTTCCAGGTCATTTCAGGTGCAGACGCACAGCAATGGTGTCGCAGCGCTGCCCTGCTGTGATTCATTTTTAATTATTTTATTTTTATGGGGACTCTTCGGATGCCTCAGTGTATCTCTTCCATTCTCCCTTGCATCCTTAAAGAGCTTCTTCCGCTACAGGAGGCTTCTAACAAGCATCTTCTTATGCTAAGGCAGTCTTCCACAGCTTGGTGCCCCCAGACGTGTTGGGGGTTAGCCCATCATCCCCAGTCAGCTTGGCCACCAGCCTTTTTAGATCAGACCTTCTCGCCCAACAGTTCTGCTTCCGTTGATAGCCACTTAGATGCTGTTTGGAAATTTCACAGCAAAGCAGGAGGGCACCACCCCTGCCCTGTTAAATGTGCCCAGCATCTGGTGTTCAGAGGTATACTGCCTCTGCACATGGGGGCTCCATTGGCATTGATCCTCTCATCTTCACTTCTTGGACACAGTTCCATGGACTGTTCTGTCACTGCTCAGAAGCCCTCGACCCCAGTACTGGCTCTGCCCCCAGAATTGGCAGAATCTGTGCTTGTGTTACACAGGGGCATGTGTGTCGTCCCAGAGCCCTACACCTTGCATCAGCTACCATGTGTGAGAGGGAAGAGGCGTGGGAGACGCGGTAGGTGAACTTGATTTACCAGCTCAACCCCTTTAGTCATTCATTCATTTGCAAAATGCAGAAAAGATCTTGCTGGCTGGGAGGAGAGGCAGAGGCCACACAGAACGACATGCTGCACAAAATCTCATGGTCACACAACTCCTTTTATGACTCTGCCAAAAGGAAGCGACCAGAAGATTTCTCCCATGCTCCTCCCATGCCAGGCTAGCCAACAGAGCTGTGTACACAGCGCAAGCTCTGCAAGGAAGCTGAAGTAGGGTAAAATGCTGTTCTTGTTTGTTTTTCAGTTACCCCCCCCCCCCATATACATCTATATCCATATATCCGAAAGCACCTTTGGCCAGTATTCTCACAAGTTTGACTTCTTGGGTTTTTTTAAGGACGCTTGCTGCATAATATGACACTATTTAAGAGGTCTGGGCAAAGTTGCTGTGAAGCAGAGCTAGGCGATGTGGGGAGACCAGCAGAATCATTCCAAGATGCTTTTCTTGGCACCCACATTTCTCTATCGGCAGCTGGGAGTCCTACGAAATGGGCCCTGTTGCTACTGATAACTCTGGGTCCCATGGAGTTCTTCTTGAATGTGTCAGTTCCTCATGTGCCCTGTGCACATGCGTGGAGACTGTTTGGGAAGATTCCAGTAGCGATTTATTCATATTGATGACCCTGACGTGAGGGAGGGGCTTCCACCTGGTCCTCAGTTCTTCTTGGACCACCACCGTGGGTGCACCAGGAAGTTCCTCCTCTTCTCCGTATGGCTGTATGCTTAACGTTCTCTCCAAGAGTCCTCTTCTCTCCGACTACAATCTTCATTCTCTTCAAACTCCTCCTGCCTCCCACTTGCCAGTCAGCTGCCTCGGTTGCTCAGAGGACACCTGCTGTTGACAAAGACAGAGTGCTGCTTGCAATCGTGTGCTTCTCTCAAGGTGAGCCGCCCTCTCATGGCTCCTCCATCTGATTCCACAGGGCTCTCCTCTACTTTCTTGCCCCCTCCAGGCGTATCTACACACCATTGTACTCCTGTGCTTCTAGCACAAGCTGACTGCTTCAGTTGGACTGGGAGCCCCCCGAAATGCAGCCAGGGGAGCTTCTATAGGATCCCAGCAGAAGAGACGCCTGGTGTTATCTGGGAGTCTCCTCTAGAGCTGCCAGCCAGCTGTAGAGAAGCCTAGTGGCTTCCGCTGGCATTGACTGCTGGGTTCTGCCCACCGGGAAGCCGGGGCGCTGTGCTTCCCTGGCTCCAGTTCACCCTGCACTTCGGAGGGCAGCACCCAGAAACTGCTCAGGCCCCCGGCAGTTGCACGTGTGGGACCCATTGCTGTGTTTTTCTCCTTCCCCAGAGTCCGGTGAAATGGTGGCAGTGCAGGCAATTTATTGGGCAGCAGCGTGGGATTTATCTTGCTGCGGCTGCAACAACATTCCCTTGCAGGACCAGATTTGTCGTTTGCAGGGCTTGATGGATCTGGAACTGTCACCGGGAACGCGAGTGGTCTCCTTGCACACACCATCGCCTTCCATCAGCTGCAGTGCCTCTTGGACTGAATGTCCAAGCATCCCCAGGTGCTCCTGGCAGCTCCCCTAGAGCATCTCCCTCAGCCCTCCAGCCAGCAGGCCCTCCTGCCCTGTGAAGGGAGATCCTTCCTTCAGAGAGCTCATTTGCCCTGCAGGTCCATACAGGAAAAAGCAGGAGTCCTCTCTGAGCAGCTGAATAAAGGCTTGCTGTTTCTTACCTTCTGCACACCCTCTGCCAGCACAGGAAGGCCCTGCCTCCCTCCTAGGCCTGCCTGGGGAAGCTGAGGAGTGGGCCTCAGCAGCCCCCACAAATGCCTGCCTGTAAGCTGAGACAGCCTTGGGGGCCTCTTTCAGCTGCGGCGATCCATGCCGGAGTGACCTCCCGCCTGGACCACTGCAGCGCTGCCTGGAAACATCTCAGAAACAATTTATCCAGACTTGTAATCACCTAGTTTATAAACTGACCATAGACTTAGTTTCAGAGGAGTAGATACATTTTGTGACTTTGTTCTTACTATTTTATGTTTGCCTTTCAATTCCCCCGCTTTTTTTTTAACTTTTTTTTTTTTTTGGCTTATATTCTGTTTTGAGGCATTTGGGATGTTTTACTGAAGGATAGCAAAAAAATAAAGGTAAAATACAAATCAAAAGGTTGATGGTGACAATGATAACAAAAGTCACTAACAAACCAAAACATCTGGCTTTAACTCCTTGTTTTTTTGGCTACTGAATGGCGAGGATCCTGACTCCTTTCTCTTTGGCAGTCAGTAGAAAATGTTGCCCTTTTCTCAAACTTGATAGCGCTTTTATTTAAAATATGCTCTCAGGGCAACTTACAAAGATTAAGAAATAACAGTTCATGCCTCACAGACTTGCTGTCTAAAAGGCAGGATGCAAAAGGAAAAGGGATTCAGAGAGCAGAGGAATAAAGCACATATTCTTAGAGGGTTAAGGAACCAGCTGGGTGGTTCCTGTGGGAAAGGACAACAGATAAGGTACCCCATTTAAGGCAAAGGTGAAGAGAAGCTCAGTCTTTTCTAGCCTGTGTCTTCACCACCACCCATTAATAGCTAATTAGCATTCCTCTCAGCAGGACTTCTGCCTTCCAAACTGCTTCCAGACAAGATTCTTCGCCTTGCCTCATCCACAGAATTTTATGGGGAATCCGGACATGCCTTCCTCTTGTTGCTTTCCTGTGTCTTCTTGTCGCCTCTTTGTGTCTTTTTGTGCTGCAGAAAAACTGTGTAACCGAAAGAGCATCTGGAAGGGCTGCACGGTGCCTTCTCCTTGATGGCTCTCGGAGCCTCTAGCCGCAAGCCCCCCCCAGTTGTTTTAGCAGCATGGTTCTCGCCCTTCCTCTCCCCCCACTTGCGGGGGGTGTTAGAATCTGTGCTAACCCAGAGGTGGGCTTGTCCTTGTATGGACAGCGAATGAGCGTGCATTGTGCATGCATTGAGCTCCCAAATGCCCTGGAGGGGGCAGGCCAGGCTGAGAGGGCCTCGTGCAGCCCATGTGCTCTTTCCGAGCATCTCCGTTCCCCCACTCCTGCTTTGGAGCTGAGCAGAAGCCAAAGGTTCTGTGCGCCTGGCAGGGCAAATGGGGGCTTCCAGGAAAGACCCACAGCTTGAGAGTAGTTCTTTGAAATATCTATGATGCTGCTGCCTCCCCAGGGAATCGTCTCCACAGCTTCCCATCCTTTAAAATGTATTTATAGTGTGTTGACGCTACTTGTGTTCTGCTCCTCTCCCACCTCCCCGCTTAATATTGGCACCAGGGAAGTGCTAAGAGCAGCCTTCCATCTGGCTGTGGATTATGGGAGTTGTCATCCAAGATGTCTTGAAGGTGTTAGGTTGACGTTTCAGCTGGTGGAGGCCTTTGGAGCCCGGTAAAGCACAGACCCTGTGTGCTGGCTGACTGTGTCAAAGCCATAGCCACCTCATTTGGAAAAGACAGTTCTCGGACAGCTTTGTTTTGTGAGCAGGGTAAATTAATCACCAACCCAGCCTGATTTACTTTATTGATTTTATTTGAGAATGGAGCTCATAATTTCCATTCTGCAACACCAGAAGTGGTAGCAGTTCACCTGGCACAATGCCACCCCTACTAGGCTCAGCTTAGGTCCCTGCCCTTGCTGCAGAATTGCAATGAAGAAAGAGGCATTGGATATGTAGGATGTTGGCAGTAACTAGGTAGGAGTTGGTGTAAATGGACCGCCTTTGCCCACAGGACTCTGTCCATGCATTAAGAGCCACAGGCTTGCTTGTAAAATGAACTGGGATGGCTGACATGACGTATGGCCTTCTCAGTGGTGGCCTCGTGGTTGTGGAGCTCTTACTTGAAAGAATTGTGCTTGGCTCCCACAGCGTTAATTTTCAAAGTAACCTTAAAATTGACTTTCCTTCATGCATTCCAAGCTCTACAATTTTGGTGGATTTTTTCTTGTAGTCCCACAGTCTGATGCCAAAGTGATGTCTCACAGTGATGTGTCTGATTCGTCTATTATTGTCCCTTTTGTTTATGCCACTGTGTGACAGTGTGGCCCTCAAAACCAGTATATACATAATAAATAATAGAAGAGGTGGACTTCTCTTGCTCATTGCTTCTTGGCAACCAGAAACCCCACACAAGCTCTTTTTTAAATTAAATAAAACAATCTTGAAATCTGTAGCAAACACAGCCTTTCTCTCTCAGATCTATAGCCACCATCCAGAGTGTAGTTCTCACTCAGTAAGCCTGGGTTGTACCTCTTCAGCTTGCAAGGTGGGACCTCGGCTCGCACAATCAAATGTTTCTCGTTCCAAAAACTCCCTCCACCCAGAATCCTCTGCTCTCCAACCTTGGCTCATTTCTGGCTTTTGTTGCAGGGGCAATGAAATGAGCCTCCGTCTGAAGCAGAATAGCTGAGGCACTGGTTAACCACCTGCACGAAAGCTTGTTTTTTGAGGAAGCTGGTGCATCAGCTGCTTCGCAGGGTCAGAGACTGGGGTTCATTGCCATGCACAAAGCTGAGCCTCCCTTTGTGCCTTCTCTGCATTTATTGCAAGGTCATGAGGGAAAGGATCAGAGCTTGAATTCTTCCTTGGCGGGGGCCTGTAGCCCGTGTGCCTCTGATCGTCACAGCATCTCAGGGTTCTTCTGCTCTCCCTGGACAGTACGAACGTTCACCATTCATACTGCCTCTTCCCTCCCCCTCCGGTTTCCGTGCACCAACGTGTCTCCCTTGGCACAGCTGCCTCCTCTCTCCATCCCTGCAGGCAGCTCTTAGCCTCCTGTATGCATGTCTGAGTCTCCCAGGAAACAGGATCTTGCGCCAGGAGTTCCCCATCAACCAACATCCCTCCCAGAAAGGAGTGGGTGCGAGGAACAGTTCGTGTTGGGTCATAAATCCATTCTGTCCACTGAGGTCTACATTTCTTGTCCAGCCAGTTTCTAAAATAGGAACGGGCCCTGCCACCTCTGTCCTTGCCTCTCCTTTCCGTCTGGCATTCCTCTGCCCTCCTTCTCGGATGTTTGCTGATAAGTCACCAGAGCAGCAGGAGAAATTCAAGCTTGCGTGTGTGCTTGGGGGGAAGTATGAGAAATCCTACCCACAGGAATACCTTTCCAGTGTGTAGCTTTCCTGAAAACTGGGGTCTACAACAAAATTAGCTGCACGGAATGCTTCTCTTCAGGGTGCCAGCCGCCCGTGCGCCCTTTTTAGGATACTCCCCTCCATTTCTCCCGCCACCCTAGTTTTCCGTCCACCCACCTTCTCCCTTTGTCAGCCAGTGTTTCTGGCCACTCGGCGTGTCCAGTCTCAGGCCGCTGTGAAGTGTCTCCCTCCCAGCTGCGGCTCCCCCCAGTCTTGTTGACGCTTCCCCCTGGTGCATGTCTGATGCCTTTTGAACACAGAAAGATTCACGCTTGGAGCATGAGTCTGCTGTTAGTATATAAGATGTCCTTTTTTCCATACAGGAAAAAGGGGGCAAACGCAGCGAGGGAAGGTCCTCCTTGCCCAGTGAGCAAGCCCCTCCTGTGTCTAAGCCCACTCATGCCTGCTTTGGAAGGCGGGCAGTGGATGAACAAGCAGTTTCTCCACAAGAAGAGCCAAGAGGGGGGCAGGACGGTAACAGTTTCTCTGGCACCAGCAGGGTGCACGAACAGGGCAAACGGGCAAAGCTGCTTTAGTATCTAGCTTGGCCCCCGTTGGAAAAAGGATGCTGAGCAAGTTGGAGCCTCGTTGGATCCAGCGAGCGCCTCCTGTGCTAGGTGCTGAGCAAGCTGCTGAAATTATGTGATGCATATTCATTCTTGTTTGTTTAGGCATTGCTTGGTAGGCATGTCGTGAGCAGAGCTGGCTGGAGCCGGGGTCAGACTAGATGGCCCAGGAGACCCCCTCTGACTCACTCTGTTTGTTATATTTATAGCCCACCGTGGTTTGCACAGCCTTCCTCCTCTCCCTCACAACAACAACATTGCGAGGTAGGTTAGGCTGAGAATCGAGTGAGTGGCCCAGATTTACCCAGTGAGCTTCGTGACTGAGTCCCAGTCTAGCACTCCAACCACTGTGCAGAACTGTCTCTGACCCTGCTGGATGGCCTCTAGTCCGTGATTAAGGCTGGGGCAGTAAGTAGTTGCCCTTCCAGCAAGTCGACGTGGTGACCCATGCAAATGATGTGCTACATGCGATCCTTATAGTTGAAGAGTGATTGTTACCTATGTGCTTTCAAAAGCCTCTTGGAAGTCGTGAGGATAAGAGACTACCTCTGGGTTGAGGTTCCCAGGATGTGGACGCCTGTGTTGACTGGTGAAAACAACAATCCAAACTCCAGGGGAGAGTGTGAGTTGTTGTTGAACCATGGGTAGCTGTTGAAAGATGTGTCATCATGTTGTCTGAACTCAGCTGAGCTAAGAAATCATGGCGAACAGCTCATAATGGGTTCTCAGTGAGTTGTTTGTGGTTAACAAGCCATAGCTTGCTCATGAAGTTGGATTCAGACAAGCTGATAACCCATGGTTCAACAACAGCCCATGGGTAAATGACAACCCACATTCAAACCATGCTCAACCCTCCAGTGTGGATCAGCTTATTATCTGAACCCAGCCTCTGTCTCTTTGTGCATCCTGGCTCCTCTTGTCATCTTGTACTACTTTTGGGAAGGAGAAATGCCATCACTGTCGTGCTTACTGGCCTTTCCTCTTCCTTTCAACCTTCTCCATTTAGGTGCCTCTGCAGTACATTAGATCTTCTTGGTGCCGTATTGGCACTTGGATCCACAGCAGTCTTGCATCGGTTACCCAAGGCAACCGTCCGGCTGGGTTTGGCCTCAGTGCACTTCCTTTCCAGCCAACACGGCCAATGGCCACTCTGACCGTAATCCAACCCACCTAGAGGGCACCTAGCTGGAGGAAGCTCGCCTCAGGGCTGTCTTGTGGGGAACCAGTTGGGCCACACCATCAGGGAGGGATGACAGCTCATAGCAGCCACGCACAGTTCAGACCAGCACAAAAGCAGCCTCTCCACAATCCCAGGACTGCGGTGAGCAATTCTGGGCCAGGGCAGCTCACTTTCCATTCAATGAAGAGGCCTGTTTTTGCAGGCATATAAGCCTCTTTTTGCCTTCACATGGGGAATTTAATTAGTGTGCATCGCTTCATTTGGGTTTTTGTGGGGGGGGCACTTCACTAAATGGGAAGAGGGGCTGGTTCATGTACCACCCCTTCTCCTCCTCCCCCCATTCCCCAGTGCTTGCCAGTATAGTTTATCTTTAAGTCACTGGCCTTTGCACGCCACCAGACTCTCTCCTCCAGGGCTGGGGTCTGCAGAAGCAGGGAGACGACGGCTGCAGGGCCCTTCTGGCAAATTGGAGCAGATTGGAGAGGAGAACCAGGTGGAAGGGTTACCGTCAGCCACTGCAGCCGTTTGACACCCACACATGACACAGTATGAATTTGGGTGGCCCAGCGATTACTCTGCCTGTGCCGCTGCTCCTCTCTCTTGCTGCACCCTGCACCTTTCACTGCCCTTCAGTCCCCAATCCACACCGCCTCTGTCCTGCAGGTTTGCAAGGCACAGAGAGACTCGCACGGAGCCCTCTTGCCTGCCTGGGTGACGGGGCCCGAGAGAGGTTCCTCCCACACACAGAGACCCGCTCTCTCTCCCTCTTCTTTTCATTATCCTTGCCGTCCTCACTGTCCCTGAGCTGCTTCATGCTGGAAAGCATTGTGCCTGTTCAGCTCTTAAGACCTTGGGGTGGGCACATTTCCAGCAAGTCCGCCCAGCAACCAGCTTCTGCAGCTCAGTTAACTCTCTGAGTCCTTCAGTCTTGCGAGCGCATAGAAAGGCACCTGCGAGGGCTGGGCAGTGGGGCCGAAAGGGAGGGTCTTTTTTACCTGTGCAGATTTGCCTGGAGGTAGAACCCAGCAGTGCACATGGTTCCTGGGTCAGACACACCTTTATTTAGGTGTGTGGCAAGAGCCAGTGTGGCGTAGTGGTTAAGAGCACGGGACTGAGACTCAGACGATCCGGGTTCTATTCCCTGCTCGGCCATGGAGCCAACTGGGTGACTCTGGGCCAGTCACAGACTCTCAGCCCAGCCTACCTCACAGGGTTGTTGTTGTGGGGATAAGATGGAGGAGGAGATGTAAGCTGCCTTGAGCCCTTTGTAGGAAAAAGACAGGATATAAACCCAAAATTTATTTATTTATTTATTTATGCATGCATTTATTCTATTTTGAAGTATTTGCATCCGCTCCTTAGCCAAAAAATTCTCCCGGCAAGGCTTACATACAAGTAGCAAGGCTAAGGTAAAAAGTCATGACACACAAGGAAAAGTGCATGGGGAGGGAAGAGGAGAGGAAGTCCCCTTTTAGCCAAGCTGGATCCTACTTTCCCCTCTCCTGGGAAGCTCAGCATCTCTGGGTATTTGGGGCATTTGGAGAGGGTGTGTCACTCAGCTCTGAAGCCTGCTTGTTTCATAGACTGCATCCCAGGTTCAGTGGGAAAAACCTTCCCAGTCTGAGACCTGGGAGAGCCATTGTCAGCCCACCCAGCAGGCAGAACTGGTCTGGTTCCAGCGGTCTGTTCTGGACGCAGCTTCCCATGTGTCTCTTCTTCGGTGACTGGGACACTAAGAGCACAGTCCAGGCAATGCAATTTGCAGTTGCCTTCCCCAGTCTGGTGCCCTGTGTTGACAGGACCACAGGGCAGCACGCGGACGGGTGCTTTGCCCCCACAACACGCCGGCTCAAATCACGGCATCCCCACATGGGGCAGGAAAGAGGTTTGCCTGGAACCCTGGAGAGCAACACTGGGTTGAATGGGCCAGCGATCTGAGTTAAAGCATATGGCAACTTGATGTGCTTCTAGGACAATGTCTCCCATCTTCCCCACCCATCATGCTGGCTTTGCTGGCCAGGGATCGTGGGACCTGTAGTCTGGGTCAAGTGGAGGGTATATGGGTGGGGAAGGCTGGCTAGCTCTGTTTAAAAGAGCAGAAATCTTATTTGAGAATTGTTTTGCTTCCCACGGAGAATGCAAAACATTTCCTTCTCTTTTCCGAAACCAGCGTTTCGGGTGGTTGGAACAATGCAAAACCATTTTTTCCAAGGAGTGAAAATGGGCTGAGTATTTACACTTTGAGCAACCATCCTCTTTTCAAGCCACCTGCAATTCTCTCGCAGGGTGAGCGGGGCACGTGGACACGAACAAACAACACTCTTGTCTTCTCTCCAGGCTTGGAGTTTCAAGGCCTTGTTTGGCAGGCGGGGCATTGGGGTGAGTGGAACCAGCTTCTGCAGATGCCGAGGGATGGCAGGGCCCTTTTCCCCCGCAGAGCACCTGAGCTTGGCTGCAAACAATGCCACAGAGCAAGCTGTCCTTGGCCCAGCGGAGCAGTGGCATTTACGTCAGGTCCATTAGCAGCTCGCTGTTCGGTGGCGGAGGAGGCGAGGAGCTGCAGCCATCCCAGGAAGGACCCAGTCCTGGAGGCAGAACAGCAAACAGGAAACGAGGGATGCAAACAAGGGATGCAAACAAGCCCCCAGCGGAGGCGGAGAGAGCGGTCCGCGTGCCCCTCTCTAGAGGAAGCCAGCACAAAGCATGTTGGGACAAGGATCTGCTGGAAAAGAGAGGCACGGCCCCCACTTCCTGCAAAGGGGGGTGGACAAAGCTGGCACTGGAAGGCAGCTAAATTTAGCCCGTCTCCCTGCTAGCTCTTTTATGAACTGCAGCGTTTTGGTTTGAGCCAGCCAAGGTGCGCTGCTTCAGCAGCCCATCTGTTGGTTGATTTCACAACACCTTCCCCCTCTTCCCTTCCTTCCCAGAAGGTGAACGTTGTGGTGAAAGAAAACTGCAGAAAGGCGGGGGGGGGGGGGGGAGAAGTGAGAGCCTTAGTAAGAGAGCATAGGAAGCAAAGGGGAGCAATTTGGAGCAGCCCCATCCTTTTCTCTGGATATGTATTTCTGGATTTGTCCCAATGCTTCGCTCTCAGGAACCCCAGGAGGCGGCTTTTGCATGAGTCTCCTCTTCTCGAAGGGAGCGCCTCACTTCCCATTCCAGCCAGGCTCACGTGCAACTCTGGTAGCCTCAAGTCCAAGAACTCAGTATGTCCAAAATCTATTTCATTTCATTTCATTTCATTTCATTTCTAATTAGCAGCCTTCCCCTATCTGGTGCCCTCTAGGTGTGTTGGGTGACAACTCCCACCTTCCATATCTGAGGATGATGGGATTTGTAGTGCACATTAGTGCAAGAAGGCATTAGGTTAGAGAAAGGTGCTTTAACAGCTTCCTTTTGGAATACAAATCTCTTTAGGTGGCTCACAGCAACAGCAATTACATTTAAAACAAAATATGGCCCACAGACAGAACACATGCTGATTTCAAAGCCAGGGGTGGGTGAGTCATTTTCCCTTAATTTGTGAATGGATTAGGGGGAAGGAAGGATATGTGAAAGAAAGACTTGGCCTTATGCTCTTCAAGGGCTTTTTCTTGCTGCATGCAGGAAGTTGTAGGGGTTTTTTTCCTGTCTGAGCATCTATAGGATTGCACCCCCCTCCCGCATAATCACTGCTGGTACCTTCCAGAACATGACATAGACAAAAGGAGAAGGGGGGCCCACTTCTTGCTGTGAACCCACTTTTTGGCCAAAGGGAAAAAGGAAAGGATGAAGGGCAGCGAGGGACAAATATGTGCAAGTGCCATTATATGCTTCGTTTCAGCTTTGAGTGAGGCTTCGGGTTTTAGCTTAAGGGTCCTTTCAAATCCTCTCCTACTGGCTTGCACAGGTCAGTGTGCTTTGCAGTAACACCAGGCTGATTGTGTAACACCTTTTAACCCGGAGAAGCAATAAGCAGGGCCCTTTTATCAGAGCAACAGCCCCCCCCCCCTTCATCAGACTCTCCTAGGCGCCACAGACATTTTAGCTTGGTGGGTATCAGTCCTTGTCCCCTGGGCTGACCCTTCTTTGGTGTGGGCAGCCCACCCATCAACTCCCATGACTGTTCCTACCACACGTTCCCACCTAGAAGCCACTCCAGGCCCTTCCATTTGCACACGGATGGGGAAAGGATAGGGGCACTCGCCTCGGCTGCCCCAGAGCACATGGAAGCAGGCCACCCTCGGTGGCACTTCTGGTCTGAGGAAAGGCACAAAGTGGTTCTCGCCGGCAGAGCTTTGCTAGGAGCGCAGCCCTCTCTTTTATGCCGGTGAGCACCCCCCATGCGCTCGTGCATGTGCTCTCCTCTCTCTCCGCATCCTTCACTGTCACCAGTGGAACAGAACAGTGGTCCCTGTTTTCGCCTTTCCAAACAGCTGCCGAATTCACAGTCCCATCCCCTCCCCGCTCCAGTTCCGAACGGTGAGGAGAATGCACACTCTCCGCAACACCCCAACTTAAAGTGATAGGTTCCATCAAAGGGAACCCAGCAGCTCAGGGGATTCTCTTGGACCCATTACCCCCGATGAATCACTTGCCATCTGTTCTGTTTCCAAATTGCAATGCAAAACAAAGAGTTGTTCCAGCAAATAGTAAGGAGAGAGTAAAAGGAACGCAGGCAGAAGGGGGTGTGTGCAGTAGGAAAGGTGAGGGGACTGCAGAGGGACTGCCCAGTCTAGCAGTGGCCTGCATTCTGGTGTGTTTACCTGTGCTGGCGTGCCAGTCCCATATATGTTGGAGCCTTGGAGCTGAGGGAAGCCTGCGTGTCATGGAAGTTGTCTCAAAACACCATCTTTGGCCTGAATACAAGGTGCCCTAACATGCGGCAAATCTACACGATCGTCGCTGCCAGCACGGTTTAAAATGGAGGGGAAAGCCTTTGGCTCTCCAGATGTTGCTAGACTCCAACGCCCGTTAGCCCTGTCCAGCATGCTATTGGGGATAGGAGGAGTTGCACACCGACAGCATCCGGACAGCTGGTTTCCCAAACCCTGCTTTAAGACGACTTCTTCCTTAAGCCCCCCCTGCTAAACAAGAGCCGAATGGAACCTGATCACTGGAGTGACCCGCCTTACATGGCATCACCGTTAACAGCCTTGAACTAGGCTGCTGATGAATATAGGAACTAATTAAAAAGGCAAAAAGAAGCTCATGAAGGGGCAGAAGAGGGCAGAATGGTCTCCTGCGTGGGATGGCCATTTGTGAACCACCAAAAAAAGACAAAAGAAAACACAAATTTGCCTACAATTTGCATGTTTCAATTTATCTGGAGGACATAAATTTAGTATTATCATTTAAATTGAAATACTGTGCATCTCACCAGAGCATGGAAGGTGCTGTCCATTTGATTTGAAAGGCAGTTTCAAAACCGAGCCCTTCCTTATGACATTTATCTTTAACCCGAGTTTGGATTGTAAAACCCTTCAGATGGAAGGCTGTCTTCTGTCCAAGAGGGTTCCTTGGCAGGTGACAGCGCTGCTCCTGGAGGCCCACATGCCTCTTTCCACTGGGGAAAGAGCAGATTCAGCAAGCAAACAAGTGGACAGATTTGGGAGTTATGGGAAGAAGCAGTAGGTGGCTCCAAGGAGCCAGCACCTCCCTCGTGCTGTATCTTACTTTCCTCTGGGGCTAATCAGATGCCTCTGTGAAGCCCATAAACTGCTAAGGGCCAAAAGAGAAGGAAGGCATTGCCAGAACGGAGGATGCAGATTTGCCCAGGGTGCATGTGCTGATGTTTGTAGAAGGTGCATGCTTAAAATAATGATTTATCAAAAGGAGTATGTACATCTCAGCCTAGTGCTTGGCCGGCCGGCCGGCCTCCGTGTTCCATCTGCTGCTCAGATGCTCACTAAAGATGGCTATCCTCTTATGGTTCTGCATCTTTAACCCAGAATTAGATAAGACCTCCCTTCAAACAGAGGATGGCCCACTGGTTTCAAAGAAAGGAAGTGGAATTTGTTGTTATACTGGATCCTGACTAATGCTCTCTGGTCAGGCCAGCCCTACAATTAGGCAGGGTGAGGCAATCAGGCAGCAGATGCTGGGAAGTGGCAGCAAAGGGTTGCAGGAGAGCGTGGTGGATCACCCAGCCCACATGTGCTCTTTCGCCTGCTGCTGTCAGAGGTGGTTCTGTTGCAAATGTCGAAGGAAGATTCAACTTCCTGTCCTCTGGGCATGTGCAGATGGAATGGAAAGGGGCACCATCCTGTCCTTGACTTCCAGTGAAACAATGCCTTGGGATAGTCTTGTGTAGATGACAAGCTCGATCTTACTGGGCCTGGCGTAGCTGCTTGTTCAAGGACAGATCTGCTGAAGTGGACTCTTACATTCATTTGCAGAAAAGCTCACGAATACTAGTAGCTTTGTACTCTTACCCAGTTGCAGCCAATCTGCTGAACTTCTGAGGTCGATATGATGCAAATAGGCCTGATTTGGGCGTCCTGTGTGAATTGGATACACTTGTGCGTTCTCCAACCCAGTTTGGGATTTCAGAGATCATTTCTCTTCCTGCACACCCTAAAAATAGGAATCATGAGGTTCATTGAATCACAGAACAATAGAGTTAGAAGGGGCCTATAAGGCCATCAGCTCCAGCCCCCGCTCAGTGCAGGACTCCCAAGTTATATATAACAAAGGCAATTCTTCTCTGTGTTGGTTTTGATCATTTTATGTGCAACACAACAATAACAGAAAAGGAGAGGAATTAATGTCAATACACAGTAATCATTAACATCTCCCTTGATATGGGGAGGAGAACACAAAGGCAGTGGTAAGATTTAAGACTTGCACTTCAAATATCTCTTACAATTATCAAAGTAATGTGAGTCCTTATTTGGATCTATTTGACTATTTATATTAACAGATATTTGTAATGGAATTGCACTTCCTCCCACCGAGACGAGAAACACTGGGGGACAGGTATGGATAGGATGAGGGCAACCTGACTGTCCGCGCCTCTCCCTTAACTTTTTAATTTAAAAGGAGGGCACAGCAAGTATTCATCCGGAGTTAGGCTATAGCCTCCACGCCACACTGGCCCGTCATTGCAGAACTTGTGTTTCTGATGAAGTGGACATGAAAAAGCTTATGCCAAAAAAATCAATGTGTTAGTCTTTAACATACCGCAAGACTCTTTGTTCTTTTACTTAGGGTTTGTGCTCCTGCTGGCTGCATGTTCCCCTGCTGTGGAAAGTTGGGATGTCGTGCTTGCTGGGATCCATTAACACACACTCGCCATTCCAAGCGGTAAACAGCAGCGTTGGTTTCGCCCTCTAGCAAGGCTTCCCCTTCACCTATTGGGTTATCTGGGTTCTGAGGATAAAATCAATTTCTATTTAGGGTCCAAGAAAGTGTATTTCTTCCCCTCTCTCCATTGCGCCCCCCCGCCCCCGCATCTACGAGGGCTAGAAACTTAAGGTTTGAAACTTAAAAGCAAACATGATAGCGATGTTCTCTGAATTTTCCATTTGGTTTTGAAGGCCATATCCCACTCTTCATGCACAGTAACTTCAGTGCAGATGTTCCAACCCTTTGGTTTTCGCTGCATTTGAAGGACTGCTATGCACGGTGGCCTTCAGCAACTGCGGGGTCAGGATTCCTGCCTCATTTGCAATCCTGCTTGAGCTTCAGCAAAATTTCTGCATGCATTTTGCTGGACCTCGGGATTCGCCAAACCTACTGTATTGGTTTTCACTTGGCCAATGGACTTCCCATCTTTTCTTGTTCCTACCAAGATGTTTATGCACTGGTACTGATTTGTCAAAACCTTCCTGTTTAGTTTTAACCCTTGTTGACCTCAGCTCCAGTTTCTGACCTTCCTTTGCCCCCAGCTCCTTTTTCTGCCCCCCCCCCCGCTCCCACCACCATTGCAAGCCCCCGTGGCTGCGTCTCTTTCCGCTGCCATGGTTTTCTCTTTGTGTTCTTAACATTGCTTTTTAATGTTAAAACACTCATTTTATAATCACTTTAGCTAAGCTTTCATTTTAAATGTTGGTTCTTATCATTGTTAGCTGCCTCGAACACCAACCACATGGTTCAACTTTCCATGCTTGGGAAGTTTTGCTGGCTTTTGTCTCCTTCAGCGGTTTTCTGTTCATTCTTTGCCTCTCGGCAGAGGTTATCTTGGGCCTAGTAGTATTTGCTTGCCCCGTTCTGGATTCGGCCATCCTGGCCTCCTGCGCAGCTTCTTGCCACCTCTTCTCTGAGTCACACTTTAGTAACACACACTCTGTTATCCTGTGTAGCTGTTCCTCTGCTCCCTGGGGTGTTGGTATCCCTACCTTTGAAAGAGACTGGCAACGTCCCAGTTACCCCTTTCTTCTTTGTGGCTCCAGAGATGGGCTGTTTCAGCAGTAGGAAGGAGGTGCTTAGAGGCAAGGTAATGCCAGCAGTAACTGCATTAATGGACTTTTTGCTTTGATGAAATGGCCGAGATAGGATCTAGTACCTTGAAGAAAAGTGAGGAGGTTTTCAGTCTTTAGATCAGCAAACCTGACTGCAAGACAGGGGGCCCACCAAGCCAAGACTTACCAGCACCGCATGCTAGAATTTATTTAAATATCTGTATCTGATCCTGTGGCCCAAGTAGTATATGGGGCATGGATATCAGATGAGAAAACGGACATAGAAATTCTGCTAGGCAGTGGCACGATCCCATGATTGAGTTTGATGGGAGATTGTCAGGCTTTGCCAATTTTTTTTAAAATTTAAGCTTCAAAATCTTGAGGACTAGAAACTTGCATAGTACAAAGCAAAAGCCAAGAATCTCACAATGTACCAGCTTCCACACTTGCATGGTACAGGTGCAAGTCCATATTGTAACATCCTGTTTCCCTAGCTGTTTTGCAATAGATGGAGATTATTTTATCCCGTCTATTTCCCAAAGAAGTAAGGTCTCCCTGTAATAAGGAGGATCACTTTTTAAAAAAGCAGAGGAAGAGGGAGATTCTGCCTTTTTTCCTTGCGTTCTCCCATCATGAGCAGGAAAATTCTTGCTTCCTCCCTTCACATCAGCCAGGGAATGAAGCAGCCTCCCAGGAGGTCCTGTTCTTAAATTGTGTGGGGAGGGGGGTGAGAGAGAGAAAGGGCGGGTGGGGAGGCCGGGGCGCCAGTGTCTGCCATTTGCTGCCTCCATGGAGCCTGAAACTGTTAAACTAATTAAAGATTTTCAGCACTAGGATTAATCCTTTTGCAGGGTGGTTATTGTGAGCCCAGGTAGTCGATTAGTTCACCAGGCGAGGATATTGGATTTCTGAAAGGCAAGTCAGCACTCTTTGGGGGCTGTTATCTTTCCGAGGCTCCAGGGGTCAGGAGGTAGCAAGGAGAGGTGACTGCAATCTCTCCCTCTCACTCCTGCACACCCACACACCCTCCCACCGAGGACGATGTCAGGCGGCGCTTGCCTGCGCTTCTCATCTCATCTCCTGCAATCGCAGGCACACGGTGCGCGCACCCCCCCCCGCCCCAAAGATCTCCTCTCTCCCCCTCCTCTGCCCCTTCCTCCCTCCCTCTTCTGCCCCTTCCCTTTGTTATCCAGGCATCTCCCCTTCTCTTGTGTGGTCTCTGCTAGAGTTTTGCGTGGGGAGGGGGCAGGAGAAGGGAGAAATGCCCCTGGCCGACACCCCAGGAATGGGGAAGTCCGGAGCGCCTAATGCGAACCATGTGGCAGAGGCCTGCGGCTGAGCAGGGGAGTGCGAGGGAGAGCAATGGAGAAAGAGCATTTGTCTCCTAGCACCCCCCCCCCCCGTGGCCCTCTTCCACCCCTCCCTTTCTGGGGCCAAGCCTCTGAATGCCTTGGCACAGCTGGGTTCCGGCAGTTGGGAAATGGAGGGCTGTGGGCCCCGGTGGTCCCACGCCAAGGGGGAGTCTGGCCCGCCTCAGTCTGGGCACGCACTGTGGAAGCCATGGCAGCCCCTCTTCCCTCCAGCTGTTCCCTCCCCACAAGCAGGCCAGGCAGGGGCTTGTCTGGGCTGACAGTTTTCTCTCTCTCTCTCTCTCTCTCTCACACACACACACACACACACACACAGTGACCATTTGGTGAGCCAGGAGAGTGAGTCACAGCCGATGGGGGGGGGCTTGGCCACCCTCCATCCAACTTCCCAGCAGGCCGTTCTGCTCGCAGCACAGTGCGGCGCTTTTTCCCGGCTGGCGGAGGCAGGGGCAGGGGCCTGGCTGCGCCTCCGCATTCACCTGCCAAGGCGTTCAGATGGGGCAGGCGCAGGTCCCGAGTGCGAGGGAGGTGTGCGTGCGGGAGGTGTTTGTCACCATTAAGGGCAGCCAGTGGGAGACAGACAGGTCTGGCTCATGAAATGCGGTCCAGCAGGGAGAGCAGGCGGAGATGTGCGCAGCATGCCAATGAAAGCTGGAGAGGAAAGCTGCTCGGTGGGATTTGTGTCCCGGGTGTGCGAGGGGGAGCGTGCGCGCGCGCACGCGTGCGGGTTTTCCACCCCGAGCACCAGTGCCTTGGGCCAGCTCTGCGCACCCCCTCAGACTGAACTCTTGGTTGTCCCTGGTTCAGGGAGAGGCTGAGGCGGAAGGGGTGGCCAGCTGATATGCCGAACGCTGTGGAATTGCAGGCAAGGAGGGAGGAAAAGAGAGGTTCTCTATTCGCGGGGGAGGCATTTTGGATGCTCGGAAACTTTAGCTAAAAATGTCCCCCTCTCCTCTCCTCTCCTCTCCTCTCCTCTCCTCTCCTCTCCTCCTGGTGCACTGGGGTCAGCAGCCCCTGGGTGCCCTCTTCACATCCTTCCATCACTGTGCCCCAAGCTGCAGCACAACTCAAGCTGCCTTGCAGGGGTGAGGAGAGAAGTGTTGGGGGGAGCTTTGCTGCTTTCTCTCCAGCATCAAACCCGCTTGCTCGGGGCCGGCCGTCAGAGGCTGAGACCCCCTGGCACAGCCTGAGCAAAGCAGAGCGTGCCTCCTATTAGCATGCTGTCTGGGGGATGCTGGGATATTTCATCCCAACACATCTGGAGAGACACCAGCTTGGGAACAGCAGGAATGGGGATTTCTGGCACAGTGAGGGGGGCTGCTCAAGGAAGGGAGCACTGGCTGAGCCTGCAAATTATGTACGGCAGCAGGGACAAAGGAGGGTTGTGAGATGATGGTGAACGTTTCCACATCGTATTTTTAAACCACCCATCTTCCTCTTGCAAGGAACCCAAAGCATCTTATGAGGTTCTCCTCCCCCTGGTTGTATCCTCACAACAACCCTGCGAGGCAGGTTAAGCTGACTCTCAACTGCCCAGAGTCACCAGTGAGTGTCAGGGCTTAGTGAGGACTAGAATCCAGATCTCCCAAGTCCCAGGCCAGCACTGCCCCACACTGAATTATGGGGGTTTATATCTGTGCACAGTTTTGTATTGGCTGCTTCTCTGAATATGTCCACTTGCACGGGGTATTCACTTGGTGTTTGTGTGTGTACAGACATTTGGGTGAGCATGTCTGGATGAGCAAGTGCAAAGTGCATGTGCAAGCTTGGGTGTGAGTCTGGCGTGGGCATGATCTCTCCCTGTGTGCGTACGGCTTTGTAGCTGCGAACACGTCTGGTTCCAGTTCTCTGCTCCATCTCATCGCCACCCCACCACCACTAACTGTGTGCTCCTCCTCTCAGGCATTTTATCAGTGCTGGGGCTTGCGCCTGGGGCATCCCTGCTTGTTCTTCTGTGGCTCTGGAGAACTGGTGGGGAGGGAATGCTGCTGGATGCGCTTCCTGTGTGGACGCAGTCGCTGTGCCTGACTTCAAGCAGCTGCCATACTTGGGCTGTGCTGCCTTTCCCTCGGTGTAAACAGCCTCACTCTGCTTCAGCCTCGCTCTGCTTCCGTCTTGCTGCCATGGAAGGGAAGGGTCCTGGGGTCCGGGCTGTTTTTTCAGTTTTTCCACGTCTCACTTGAATTCAAAGGGAAGCTGGGGAGGGAGTGGGGAAGGGGGATGTTGGGAATGGGCTGGGACCCACAGGCTGTAAAGAAAAGCCTTCTGTGAGTGGCCCGCCTCGGTCGGTCGGTCGGTCTGTCTTTCTCCTTCCAGCTGAGACTAGACCGGTCTTTCTAGAGCAGTGTCGTCGTCACATGGTGCTCTTTGCTGTAACTCTACACCCGCCCAGCCTGCAACAGCAGCTCCCCACTGACGCCGGGAGCGAACCGTGCGCCTAGAATGTGCTGCCAGCCAGTGTGGAGACTTGCGGGGGTGGGGGGGGGCTGGATGGGTGGGATGTGGACTCTGTGGCTGACAGGTCTGGATTCCTCTTTGCTGCTTTGTTGATCAGTCGCTGTGCTGGAATGGGTGCAAAGAACAGGCAGACCCAAATGGGGCTGCAGAGTGGGGGAGGGTGGAAGGGGGAGGCCGGCCCAGAGCACCGCGAGTGCTTAGGCAGACACACAGCCGTGCCAGCCGCAGGGCAGATTGTGGTGAGAGACGCAGGTGGGAATGCACCGCATCAGAACATGATGGCCAAGATGGCAAATGTGTATGTGGATGCAGGGTGAGGGACACGGACCAGCGGCAATAAACTGCAGAGCGCGGTCGAAGGGACAGAAGACTGGAAAAGCACAACCTTCGGTTCAGGAAGGCTTTCTGATTTTTAATTTGATTTTATGTACTCTTACATTTGCATCCTGCCTTTTTCTTTTTGCAAGGGCCCAAGGTCATGTATGCCCTGCCCAGTTGATCCTTGTAACAACCCTGCGAGGGAAGCCAGGCTCAGCGGCAGGGACTGACCCAAAGGCACTCAGATGGAGACTGGTTCTGATCTCCTGAGTGCCAATCCAGTCCTTGAACCGCCACATCAAACGGGACTGGACCAGCCATTTTGGAGGATGCCGCTTGGCAAGCATTTGCGATCGGCGGGAGGGTGTGAGTCGGAGTGTCTGTCCACACCAGGGAGACCTCGCTTCAGGTCGCCACTCAGTCACAAAGCTCGCTGGGCAGTCGGGGCCACTCTTGCTTTTCCTCTCTCAGCCTAGCCTACCTCACAGGATCGTTGCACAAATATGAAAGCGGGGGAGCAACTTTGGTTTTCTGAGCCACCCCAAGAGTGCTGTGCTGGGACCAAAATAGCCCACGTAAATAGCAAAAATGTTAATAGACATACCAATACCAGTTGCCTGGGCATAGACATACGAACATAAGACCTGCTTGGCTGCGTCTAATCGAGGTCCATTTAATCCTGGATGCTTCTGATTGAAGCAGTTCCCTCTGTGATGGAGAAGAGCTGTAGCTCCATGACAGAGTGCATGTTTGGCATGTGGAGAGTCCCCAGTTCAGCCTCAGCATCTCCTTAAAAGGATCTCAGGTAGCAGGGAATGAGTAAGGTCCGGGCCCAAGACCCTGAAGATCAAGAGCCTGTCGGGGCAGAGTAGGGAACTCTGGGCTAGACAGACCAGCCGCCTGATCCGGTAAGAGGCGGCTCGGAAGAAGAGCCTTCCCCTGTTGCCTGTCTCCAGTATTCAGAGACGCCGTGCCCTCCACAGAGCAGTGAACAGAAACTAAATATTGGAAGGGTGGAGGCTGTAGTGGTCACAGGCCAGTGTGGTGCAGCGGCTGGAGCAGAGAAACATGAGTTCAGCTCTTCAGTCAGCTGCAACATTTACTGAATCGGTTCATCCTAATCTCAGCTTAAACTACCTCATAGGGTTGCTGTGCAGGTAAAACAAGGAGTGGGGGGACTCAGACGGGACCCTCCCTGGTCTCTTTGGGAGGAAGGGCAGAATAGAAAAGCCATTGTTATTTCTGTACTTGCAGCTACCATGAGAGCTCAACCGATGCTGCTACTTTATGTTTGAAGTTAGATGTGTGCTTGTCCGTTTCCTCTTTTCGTGACATAATGTTTCCAGTGGTGCCAGTCAAACAAACATCCAGCCCAGCTGGCACCAGATTCCCTAAGATGGCTTCAGATCTGTTCTTTCCATGCAGCCCCCTGCCCTCCCAGCTAGAAACACCCCAAATTCTAAGGACATATTCTGCTGAGAGCTCAGTGCTGCCAGTCCCAAGGTTTAAGCCCATTCCTCTGAGCCTGAGGAGCACTGGAGCTTGGAAGGGTTTAACCTTCTTCTGGACTCTGCCCCAAGATTTGCATCAGGAGTTAGTGGTGGCGTTTGAAACCTGGGCAGCAATTTCAGAACCCACTGGCTTCATCCAGGGCTCTCTGGGTGGCCTTGGCTTGCAAAGGGCACACATCTGCACAGCCGCTAGTCACACCCCTGGTTTGGCAGCCCGTCGCTCAAGTAGAAACGAGAGGACTTGTCCCTGGAAAAAGCAGGTACCGCTCCTCCTGGGACAGCCTAGCGCCAGCACAAGGGCAGCCCGCTCTGCGGGATGCATTGTCTGCCTTAGCCTCACACATGTCCAGCCACACGGACAGACAGGGCCAAGGCAAGTTGGAGGAATTGCTGTGGACTGCCAAGGAGGCATGCCGCATGGGCACAAACAGCCCCTCTCCGAAAAATAGATGGCTGGAGAGGCAGCCTGCGCAGCCATGTCTCCGCCTTAGTTCTCCCTCTGCAAAATGGGGGATTCTTTGCCCTCTTCCAGTCAAGACCAGCTCCTGTATCCCAGAAGAAGGGATGCTCTTTCCTGGCCAACCACTCTGCGGATGGGAACACGGTTACTTGGGAGCCAGACCTCATGTCAAGAAGAGGGGCTTGGGGTGGAGGGGAACCAGCTCCCCGTGCACCGCAGAAGAGGTTTCAGAGGCAGGAAGCGTCATCCAAAAGAGAGGAGACTGTGCCTCAAACGCAGCAGATTTGGAAAAAAAGGGACCAAGGAACTACACATTCCAGCAGAGAGGTCCGCAGGGCTCTTTTTGGTTCCTCCCCCTACTGGACACATTTCAAAATTATGTATATAGAAATTGCATTACAAGTAATGCTGAACTGTAGAGAAGGGCGGCTCCCACATGACTCCCCCAGCCTCTAGTGCAGCCACAGAAGCACCCCCAGATTTTGGCAGCACAGAAGCAAGAGTACAGCCCCCCCCCCCCCGACACACAAATGCAAGCAGCAGTATGTATTTATTTATTTATTATATTGCTATCCTACCTTTTTTCCTTCCAGGGAACTCAAAGCAGCTTCCATCATTCTCCTCCTCCATCTTATCCCCACAGCAACAACCCTGTGAGGCAGGTTGGACTGAGAGGCAGTGACTGGCCCAACGTCACCCAGGGGGCTGCCTGGCCGAGGGGGGACCAGAACCCACCACCCGCGAGTCCCTGTCCCACACCCTCAGCCACCACACCAGGCTGGCTCTCTGCTTGCATGCTACACCTTTGCTGTAGAGGAATAACATTTAGTGTGTACAAAGCATTTTACAGTGATTTATACGTTATTGTCATGATATCATAGCATTCATGTGCTTGGGGCTTTTTGTCTATGAAAGAAACATAATTATAGAAATTAAGGTGCACTTTCTTGCTTTGAGCTATACCATCTTTTAAAATACCACAACAGCACCTTTAGTCTGTTTGGCACCGTGGAGCTGCCAACTTCCCTTTGTCTGGAATATCACTTGACTAGAGGCTTCAGGTTGTGTTTGTGGAATAGAAATGCACCTCTTTACTGGACACCTGCATTGATCTTGATGGCTCACCTATTCCTTTGAAGCACTAGCCAAGAGATCCTGTTAGAATTGTAGTGATATGTAGGAAATTAAGTCTCGAGATCTACACCATAATTGGGTTTTAGCTCTGGAGGAAATTAATTTTCCTATCCACCTAACCGCAAGAATCTGCCCGGCATTGGCTCAGGAAGCCACGTGGCTTATGAGGTCACCCCACCACCCCAAGCATGGACTGCCTTTAAAAAGCCTATGATGGGAAACAGAAAAGGCAAGGAAAGAAGCAAGTCTCTGGTTTGTGTGGATACTTGGAAGCTGCCTCTTGCTGTCTAGGAGACATGTGGTATTTGTTTCAAGACCAGACTTCAGACTCTGAGCTCACAAAGGGCTTGTTCACATAGAACGCCGGAACCTGGTTTTACACGAAGGCAGAGTGCTGCACCTCTTTCAACCCAAAGGCCGAATTCAGTCTTAGAGAAGTCCAGTAGTGAGTTGGGTCCCAGGCAAAAGGGCATGGCCAAAAATCCCAGTATATTTTAACTCAGTCCTTCTCCTACCAGTAATTAAGTCTATGAGAAGGATTTCAACCATTCTGAAACATTCAAAATACAGGATCCACCAAACAGTCGGGGCTGGAGTGCAAGGGGGAAGGGTCCATGGCCTTCTGGGGACCTTGAATCAGCCAAGGGGCAAGGACCTGAATGGGCCTGAACTGGGAGAACTGGAGTTGACTGGGTTGCCTGAGGTCTGTCCCCCTGAAGCAGGCAAATCAGCCTGGAGCATCTCTTCTTTGCAGCGATTATCCACTGCCTGATCCTGGTTTGAGAAGAAACACACCTGCCCAAATTCACATCACAAAGCAGGGGTTTTGGATCTAGGCTTGGAGGGTCGTCACACACTGTAGCTTGCTGGTTCTGATGAAAGAGCAACTGTTGGGTTGTGCTAAACCAGGCTCTGGGAACTATGCACTAAGGAAGGAGAAGAGGCCCTTTTACATCTCATTAGAGCATGTTTTGTCAATAATTTATCTTCTTTATTTATAAAATATATATCCCACCTTTTGGCCTCCATGGGGTCCATTGTAGCCCATAATCACAACTTAAAAACACAGTACTATACAAAAGAGAGCCAGTGTGGTGTAGTGGTTAAGAGCATGGGACTGGAACTCAGAGGACCTGGGTTCTAGTCCCCGCTTGGCCATGGAGCCAACTGGGTGACTTTGGGCCAGTCACAGACTCTCAGCCCAGCCTACCTCACAGGGTTGTTGTTGTGGGGATAAGATGGAGGAGGAGAATGATGTAAGCTGCCTTGAGCCCTTTGTAGGAAAAAGGCAGGATATAAATTGGGGGGGGGGGTGCTTTTAAAAAACACGAAGTAAAAACCAGAACTAACGAAATCAACTCTCCGCAATTGTAGGTATGGGAAATTTGCTTGTTTGTTTTTTCCATTTATTCTCGTAACAAGTGTGCCTCAATCATAAGTCTTGGCAAAAAAGGGAGGCCTTAACGTGATACTGAAATGACTGGAGAATTTCTTGGATAAGTTCGATTGTGTAATTTCGGAGCTGTTTTTGTAAATCATTGGCTTTAGTGCTGATTCTAAAAGGAGAAGGAAGAGAGCAAACCCCCATTGCCCCCTCCCCCATCCTGCGAGTATCTTCAAATGCATTATCCCTAGATAACATATGGAGCAATGCAGCAAGGTAGAGATCCTGGGGAAATAAGCTTGCCTAGACATAAACACCTCTTTCTATAATGAGTGGTTACTCATTAAGGCACCACAGTCACTATTAGCTTGCTTTTCCTTCAAGAGAGGCCAGTGGTGTGTCCTCCCATATTACAGATGGGGGAGAGTGGCCGTGGTGGCAGGAAACACAGTTCCGTGCGTGCTGCAGAGAATCCGGGGTGGCGGTTCCTGCAGGCCCTTGGCTCTGCCTGCTGAGGCAAACTGCTAAACTAACCAGTCTCCGCTAAAGTCTGTCTGGTTGACAACTTGAGCAGGTGCTGGTTGTCCAGATCCATTCCAGTCTGGCTTTTGGGCTGGGTATGGGACAGAGGGAGACTTGGTTGTCCCAGTAAGGAATTGATGTGAGGAGGGCAACTGTGCTAGTTCTCTTGGACCTCGCCGAGGCTTTTGATACCACCAATATCTTCCTGGGCCTCCTAGCTGGATTGGGACTGGGAGGCACAGTGGCTCGGGTCCTTTCCAGAAGAATGTTCCCAGTCCCTGATGCAGGACATCCCCTCCCTGGTGGTCTTTGGGGTGCCGCAGGGTTCCATCTTGTGTCTGCACCATTTAGGGTACCCATGAAGCCACTGGGAGAAATCCTCCAGGTGGTTGGGCTGGAGTGGCATCAGTATATGGATGATACTCAGCTCTTACCTCTCAGATCTATGCCCTGATCCCACGGAAGCTGTGGCACTCCTGTATGGATGTCCGGAGGCGGTCCAGGGCTGGATGAAGGCAGAAAGCTGGTTCCATGGCTGAGCGGGGACTAGAACCCAGACCATCTGAGTCCCAGTCCTATGCTCTTAACCACTGCACCACACTGGCTCTGAACAACTAAAAGATTGAAATACAGGTAGTTAAAATACTCCCCCACCCCCAAAAGACAGAAATAAAATACTGTATCAAACAGACTGCCAAGTAATAGTTAAAACAGCCATGCAAAACTAGAAATAGGTATCTAGAATGCTTGATGGAAAGAAGGCTGTTTTCCTCCTAGTGCCAAAAAGATAACAATGGGAAGTTCGTTCCGTAAGCAGGATGCCACAACCAGGAAAGGCCTCTAGTAGCCACCCAAAGGAGTGCCCCAAAATGACATAATGGTCTGAGCAGGTACAACAAAAGGAGACCTTCACAGACTGGGTTGAAGCCATTTAGGACTTTAAAGGGCAATACCAACCTTAGATGCCCCCATAGAATTCTCTAGAAAGATTTGCTTACATTTTGGTATAAATTCTTATTGGTTTAGGCTGACATGTTTGTTGTATGATGCTACTTATCTGCTGTAATGTGGCTTTAATGTGGGATGCTTTCGTGTATTGTACAAGTTGTAACTTTTGTAGCTTACTCTAGAAAGAAAGAGCAAAAGAAAGAAAGCATACAGTGTCATTTGAACCAGAAATCTAGGCTTGACACTCCCAGACCAGCTAGGATTTGTAAGCAAGAACAGAGCCTGGTTAATATTCTATAATGTACAGGTTCCTGCAACAAGCCAGGGTCCCTGCTTTGAAGAAAACAAACCTGTGTTGAAGAGAATCCATGGTGTGTTGCTTGTGCTTCACAACTCATGTGAGGGTTTCTCCATCATCTATGATTCGATGGCAACTCCTATTCAGTCTATGTGCTGGGTTGTCATATGTGAACCAGTCCAGTGACCCAGTTCTCATGTAACAGTGGCAAACTGTGGGTTAGTTAACCCATGGTTTGCTGTGTGCATGCTAAGGGTCTTCTGTGGCCATTTTGAACGATCAGGCTGATCAGGAGTTGTTATGAAATGTCTAAATGAAGTAATGAGTAGTTCAGTTAAACTGTGTGTTTGTTAAACCATGATTAACCTATCGTGTCTGAGTGTGATCATCATGTAGCAACTGCTGATCAACTCAGGGGTTGAACGTGCCCAGCACAAAGTTAATTAACCACAATCTGCCACTGTTACATGTGAACAACCCAATGTAACCTTTCGATTCTGGCTTCATTTAGTGCAGTACTAGGCAGTTACTATGGGTCTGGGGCCGATTGCTGCACCCCAGAACCCACTGAGGGCCGCACCAAGCAGTTGTCGCCAAATTTCAGCAGCAGTGTAGCAGTAAAAAGCCACGTTATCTGTTTGAAACAAGATGCCTGGAAAATGCATGCCTTCAGATACAACAATCTCACTTGCAGAAGCTCCTTGCATGCCCTGCGGCTGAAAGGCAGTGGTGTTGCGGTGGTGGGGCCACTCAGAAGAACAAGGGAGCATGTGGCCCATGGCTTGTGTTTCCTACTCCCAAAAAGCCAAGCAGGAGTGAACAGGCTGCATCCCTGGAATCCAGTCTTTTTGTTCCATGTGAACATAGCCAGTGTTTCCCAGTAAGTTCATGGTAGATGGGACTCTTGCACCCCTTGGCTTCCTTATTCCCAATTCATCCATTGCATTCATTCATAGACTCTCCTCCTGTATAATAAAGTTGGCACCAGCCATAAAGTTGCTAGAGCAATAAAGTCAAATGAAACACACACAACGAGGCAAAGCTGGGGCAGTGCAAGAAAAAACCAGGAGAAAGGATATCACAACAAATCTTGAATTTTTGGCCCTCTTGTGTTTACTGGGAACACCTGTCTTTTCCTGCTTGTGCAAATCTGACTTTGAAAATTCACACTGTGCTTTAATATCCCGTACAGTTAACAGCATGGTGCTAAATTCACTTGGGGTTTGGCCTGCTCATTGGTGAGGCCCGGTCTACCTCTCTGGGTAGTTGTGAAATTGAATGAGATGGAGTTGCATGGCTGGTTTGGTGAATGGCTACCCAAATTAATGCCAGCAAAATAGCAGAAACCCAACAGGCATGCAACTAAAGCTGCACAGACACATGTGCTAGCATTTGATTCCTGAACCGCAGGTACCTTGCACAGTGCATGAATGCTCTCCCCTCCCCTCCCACACATGAATACACAGAGAGTTTCTCTCTCACACACACAGCTCGAGACAGCAGGACGACTGTAGCTAATAGAGTTTGGCTGATCCCCCTGCAGGGCTATGATGAGATGGACAAAACGGGAAAAGGGAAAGGGGAGGGGAGGCAGACAAGGAAGGAAAGGCCAAGAGAGCTTGGGCTGCAGATGAGGCGGATCTGATGAGTGACAGCCAGGCCTGGCATGCGGAGGGATGCACAGACATGTTGTTTGTCTATCAGGGCTGCACGCAGGCATCTGACCCACAGTGCAAGGGTGGAGTTGCATGCTCCAGGAACTGGGACATCTGCTCCAGTCCAAAGCCAGCCCCTTTTCCATTCTTTTCAGTGACCTTGAGCAGGAACCATCGAGCCTTGGACAAGACGCAGGAGCCTCTCACCTCTGGGTGGCCTCCCCGACACAAATGGCTTTCGGAGTCAGGGAGGTGGCCCGTGGGGTGGAGAGGAGCACAGCTGCAAAGCTGGCCAGCCATGAAGTTGTGTGTTGCTCCCTGTATCTGCACCACGCACACTTGCAGAGAACCCCCAGGATAAATGGCCATTAGGTGGCGGTGGTGTTTAGGGTGCAGCTGGGAAATGCCTTTCTGCACTTAGTGGTGGCATCAACACACCTTTCCCAGCCCCGGCCCTCTATCTTGACCAGGAAAGGAAGGCAGCAGAGGCCTTTCTAAAAGCCATGGCTATGGAGAGGGGGAAATGCTGCGGCCCTTCCAACCCATCCCCTTCCCGGCCATCAGCGCTGCCTGCAGCTCTAACACCCCCTGCCCCCCCCCCACACATGCACACGCACAACCACAGGCAGGGCACGGTCGGACCCTTCGCAAGCGAGCAACATTCCCCGCTTTGTCAAACCTCCTCGCTCTTCTGCCTTCTTTGCATGCTGTCCCTGCTTCACACACTCAGGTCTGTGTGCTTCCGTTTAACAGATGGGAGCGCCATCGCCTGCCAGCCCGTTGGACTGGAAAACGGAGCCAACCCGCCGGCCGAATGGTTCCCACGCAGCCAGGGCCCAGGGCTGCGGCAGCCCAACAGTGAGGTGGATGGTGCTGAGAGGAACTTCAGGGTGAACCTGCACTGCAAGCACGGGCGTCCCAGGTAAGGGGCAGGCAGGGGGCCCGGCAACGTCCTGCCTTATCCTGCGGGCATGAGAGCCTGTGCTCCATTTCTGAACCTACCCTGTATTTGGGGCAGGCAGGAGAGAACAAAGCAAGAAGGGGAGAATGCTGGTTTGGTGGAGAAGGCCCAGACTCAAGCTTGGTGCAGGCAGGCAGTAGACCAGAATGGTGGAAGAGACTCTGGTACTTCCAGACTGCAGATCTGAATGGCCTTTTCCCACATTAAGCAACAAACCAGCGTTTCCTGCACATGGGAAACCAGTACATCAGTGCCTACCACACTACTGTTCTGTCTGCAGGAAGTTGTATTTTTCTAAAACATGGAGGATGCAGTCAAAGGTGGGATTCCCTTACCTGCAGTCTTGTGGTTCTGTATATTCAGTCCCTCAGTATTTGGCCCTCTGTCTCTGCCTGCCTGCCTGCCTGCCTGCCTGCCTGTCTTCTGCATGCTTGAGAAGACCAGCTAATCTCAGTGGAGGAAGGAGATGGGTTTTGGAACATACGAGCTATCGGGCAGGGATCTCCCAGTACTGATCCCAAGCAGGGAACCATTCTATATTTAAAATGCAATACAGGGCACCTGCTAAATTTCGCACTAAAGATGAAATTCTGGAGTGGTTGCATATTTATATTGTTGTTTTGCTAATTTGCATTTCCACTAACTGAGAGCCAAAGAGTTATGTAGGGCTCTGGACCCCCTGTCTACAGGCGCCTGGAAGCCCTGTCTCTGCCTTGTTCATGGCATTTCTGTTACGGGATTCCCTCACCCATGGCTCCTGGCATAACTTGGCTGCCTTAAGGACTAGTATCCTGTTTGTTTAGCTTTCGGGAAAGCAAGCAAAGGCTCAGAGGATTCTAAAAACCCCGCAGGACCCAGTCTTCTGCCTTTGTGCAGTGCAGCTGTGGAGCACACACGCACCACCCTAGCCATAGTTCTCCAAGGAGCCAGTCGTTCCACCCTGCTGTCTTTGGCCCCGTTTGACAGACGTATGGCGGGGAGGGGGGTCAGAGGAGGAAATGCATGGGGGAGAGTGGGCGCACACGCTGGCTCTTGTTTCCGCCAGCTCCCCTCCCTCCCCGCTGCTCTCCAGGGTTCTGCGGGTCCCTGCCGTGCAGTGCAGCTTTCCTGACCCTTCTCACTCCACATCTGGCCAAGAGTTGCCTGGAAACAGCGGGTGGGGGGAGAAGGGAAGGGAGGAGTGTTCTCACAGGAACGGGGTGGGAGTGCAGGGAAAGTCAGGAGGAAAGCCAGGTCTGCGGCGGACATTGGATCCCTTCCTTCTGAATGCTTGCTGGACAGTGTCAGGAAGCTTGGGGGCAGATGGGGAGGGAGCGGTAGGCTGGTGGGGGAGCAAGCCCCCAAAGTGGAACAGAAGGGGGGCTCCGAGTGGACGCAGGGGGCCGGAGGGCGGCGATCCTTTGCAGGCAGTGGGGACGGGTGGAGGGGAGCAGATGGGTCCTGTAGGTGCAACACAGCCGGGCCGAGCCTGCCAGAGGACTGAGGTCACTTCCTGCAGCGGCTTTCTGCGATGTGGAGCCCTCCGAGCACGGCGAGGGAGGGAGGGAGGGGCTGTGCCGCGCTGGCTGGGGCTAGCAATGGAAAGGTTTCGGTGCCAAGGCAGGGAGGGGGGAGGAGAGGCCTGGGCCTCTTTGAAATAACATGTGAAAGATGTTTAGGGGGGATGGGGGAGTGTGCAGCCTTTGGAAAGAGCTTGGGCTGCCTGCCTCCCAAAACCCAGATGAGGCACTTCCCAAAGCAGGCACCCTGGTGCCCGAAGGAGTCTTGCAACGCCAGAGGATGCTTGCGCATTGCACTTACCGGTGGGTCCCCCCACCAGCTCTGCAGCCCAGGGTTTCATGAGTGTGGTATGTGGGGATCAATGTGTCCCCCTCCAACACGTGGAGAGCATGAATAGATGAGCTGAATTATGTTCTAATACATTCCAACAGATGCATCTTTCTTCGCATCAACAAATGTTTTGAATTGCCCCCTTTCCGAGGCTTGTGGGTGGGGTTACATCTGAGAAAAGGTGGGCGTGATCTAGCCAAAGTTAAACATTTTTCAGAGCTCCCGTCATGGCACCAGAGAAAAGGGAAGCACATGCTAAGATCCCACGCAGAAAGCAGCAGGACTTCAGGATGCCCTTAACGGCAGCTGATTTGTGCCAATAGATGTGAAATAAGTTATTGTTACAGTAGAATCGCAACTACAAGAAGCAATCCAAATAAGTTAGGGTAAAATGAGAAATAAAAATATAACTGACTTATTTATCCCTGCATCTTAACTGGGATTTTAAAAACATCTGTATCACTTTCTAGGCCCAAGATGTTCTTGTTGAGTTGATCTAGACCTGCTTTTCACTCGGTTAATTGTTTCCTATAAGTGGCACCTACAACAAAATGTAGCCTCATGGGCAAACACAGGCAGCCAAACATGCTCTTTTCTAGGATACTCCATTTCATCCCCTCCTTGCTCCCATTTTCCCATTCCACTCCCCCACTCAGGGGAAAAACCAACCTTGAAATTTCCCCAACTCAGCTCGTAGCTCCTCCTCGCTCATCGCCCGAGTGGAAGAATCTGGGATGTTCTAGCTGCCAAAATTCTCTCCAGTTCGAAGTTCACAATGCCTTTCATTTTCCCTTTCATTTGAACAAGAAAAGTGTGTATTTTGAATGGAGAAAATGTTTTAGGAGATGCACAGTTTTGATCCTTTGGCTTAAGTGTGAAAATGTATGTTTTCGGATTTTCTAAGAGCGTTTTAAAGTGTGCATTAAAAACAGCAACACAATTTTGAGCACGATCACAACTTCAGAGATGTTAAAGCTTCTCCTGAGCAACGTGCTCCAGTTTGCATTCAGGGTTGTGAATGGAACAGGTTCTGATGATTTCCGAACTGAAACAAAAACTTCATACATCCCTAGAGGCATGGATGGTGTGGCTGCAGCTACCTGAGGGCTGGCACTCAGGGAATGTGCTGGCTATTGGTACATGTGATACATTGGATTGTTTTAATGTTAGAAAAATGATATCCTGCTTTTCCTGAGCTTAGACTAGTAACATGCAAAGCTGAAACGGTGAAATGCAGAAAGCGGTGATAAGATAAAAGTAAAACAATGTATGTTGCAAACTCTTTAAAATGCTGAGCAGGGGGATGCACTGTTGCACTGAGCTGAGCTGAGCTGGCTTGTTCCCAAGGGAAAGGGCCTTCTCGCCTTGCTTGTTTTTCCAGAGAAGGTTCCAGAATTACCTCTGCTTCCTTAAACACAGCCTGCAAGTCTGGGGCGCTTTCCCACCAGATTAGAGCCTTGGGGTTTGTCCACATAGTGGCTTTTGTCACGGCTTGGCTGCATTCCTTCAGCAGGGCAACAGTGGTGATCTCCCGCTGAGCGATATGACAGTTCCAGGGAGAGGTGGGAGAAACAGACCACTGAGCCTCTGCTGTTGCCACATTTCTTAGGGAAATGGCACACAAGCCTGCATCCAGCATGGTGGTTTCCGTTTTCCAGGGATTGCTCCTCACACCTCTAACGTAGTTTTTAAGCAGGAAAATCCAGTGTGAGATTTTCTTCTGGGCCAGGATTTAGAACAGTTCTTTAGTATGAATGTGAGAGTTGTGCTCTTTGGGAGTTCATTACCTAATTACAACAACTAATAAAGCTTGCTATTGATTATAGTGCTCTCCTGAAATACACCCAAGCATTTCACCCTTACAACCCTGTAAGTTAGGCCCTTGGTCACTCTGCTTATTTGTCACATCTTTCTCTCATCCTGCCCTCAGAGGAGTTCTGTGTGGCTTGGAAGATTCTCCTCCCATAGAACAGGCTGAGAAAGAAGTACTATTTCCTATAATGGCTGAGGAGCGCAGAGGCCAAGAGAATAGGGGTTTATCTAATGAGGGAATGGGGAACCAGTGGCCATTGCATCTGTCTATAACTCCTTGACCACTGGGCATGCTGCTTGGTCTGATGGATGTTTGAACCTAACAATACACAGTTCCTTGCCTTTGATCTGGAGCTTCCTGCTTATTAAACTGAGCCGTATACTTGAGACTGCCCAACTGTGTAGTTCATTATCTTAGCATATAACGCTGCACTGACGCTACATTTTGAAGTCCAAGCTTAAATCTCTGTTGAAAGAGTTACAAATTATGCTTGGTTTTGGTTTTCTGGAGTGTTTTCTTCTCTCCTTCCCCATATACATATATGGTGATGGGAAATCACAGTGTAAGGCCGGGGGTGACAAGCCTTTCTGTCAAGGGCCACAAGGATGTGGTAGTCACTATTAACAGTGTTCTTCAACTTGTTCTGTTCCAGTTGGCCACAGTTCCCACATGCAGCTCAACTGGGAAAGGGAAGCACTTTCCCATGGAAGCCAATGTCACTTAGCATACCTGGAGGACACCAGCTTGAAGGACACTGCCCTGTTGGGATGGGGTCTCAGTCTGCTCTCAGTTGCAGGTGACCGTCCACATCTTTGCCAGGCTGTTGAGGACCATCATTGGCATGGCTCATTGGCATAACTCCATGTGGGGCTGTCCGTGCTTGGTCATGTTGTAGCACGGTGGAATATTGGGATCTGTTGAGATGCACAGTTCGAGGTTTTAGTCCAAGGCTTCATGAAAAGGTCTCGAAAAGCACACAGTTTGGTGTGAAATGTAAGAGCTTGTTAGGGTTGGGATTGCATGAAAGGTCCATCTGAGGCTATGCTGTTGTGAGCTGTCCTGAGGCTATGCAAGGGATGGCATAGAAATGTTTTAAATGAGGAAATGAATAAATCCGTCCCAGGCGCGGTCAGCAACCGTGGCCGGGCAGAGGCTCCTGGGAAGGTCTCGGACAAGGCATGACAGAGAAAGGTGCCTCCTGTTCTCATTGGCTGCCATCTTAGTTGTGAAGATGGCACTGCAGGTGTGATAGAAAAGCCAGCAGATAAGCCACTGAGAGACCTTCCTTCCACAGGCTGGATAAATCCTTCTACGTTCGACTTGGATACAACAGGTTGCATTTTCTTTTCCGGAAAGTAGATTCTCTTCTCAAATGGCCAGTTTCAGGGTGCATGTTGTGACAAGGTGTGTCCACAGACGAGAGCTCCAGTCACCTCCAGGCAGCATGGTTGTGGGTGATGGGCATCGTAGTCTGACCCATCCAGACGGCACTGGACTGGGGAAAGCTGCTCCGGGGGGAGTGCCCATCAGGGGGAAGCAGTTATGCAATGATAGCTTTGTCTTCTCAGCACCGCCTCTCTGCATCTTGGGGACAACAGGTTCCAAGAGGAAGGAAAGCCCTCGGGGTTGTAAGAAGGCAAAGGCCTAAGCAGTGGGAGAGGCACCTGCTGGGTGAGCGGATGAGCAGCCGCGGCTGGAGGAAAGCTGGCGTTGACCGAGACATGGAAGGGGCTGGGGCTGGCAGGGGGTGGCTGGCTGGTGGAAAGGCACGCAAGTCACTCCCTTGGGGGTGCAACAAGTCTCACTGGAGAGGGGTGGCGAGGCTGGACTTTTCCAGGCAGGGCTTCTGTCTCTGAGGCCAATGCGATTTCTAATGTGTTCTCAGGTACCTGAGTCCCTGAACTCACGTCGACAATCCAGGCACTCACAGCGCATGTGGTCAATCAGACCACGGGTGTTCCTTAGCCGACCTAGTCCTGCCGGAACAAGATCTAAGAGCAGAGGTGGGCGGCATGCAGAAATGGGCCCCTGGACCCTCCGAAGGCGCCCACCCCGTGAGGCTGCCCTGCAGGAATATTGCTCGGGTGCTCTGTGTTGCGTTCTGTAGCCCGGGAGGTTCTTCTGCGACACTTATGGGCCAGCCTCTGAGATGCGCACTGTGCTTAGCTTGCCTGCAGAAAGTGCCTGCAACACATTGGACTAGTGGCTTTTCCCCCAAGTGTTTTTGTTCTGTTCACTTCTTAACAAATAATAGAATTGATAGAAGCACACAAAGAAAGAGGAGTTTAAAATATATGCTGTTAGCTGTGTGATATACAGAGTAAAGTATAAATACCTGAACTCATTAAATAAGGTTCCTGGGGAACCATGCCTGATTTCAAATCTGGTGGGATCTTGACCCACCAGTCGGGAGTCTAGGCTGGAAACATGCCTTGTTAAAAATGAAAGCTGAAATGTTCCTCATTCCACTCATTGAGGTTTTAAGGTAAGCTGCCTTTACTTGGGGAACAGGGTTAAATCATTTTACAAGGGTATGCACAGGGCTAGTCGCCTTTAAAATGCGGGGTGCATAAAGATGAAACATTACATGAGCAGCGGGACCTTTCTGGAAATGCACTTGAAGTAGTTCATTTTAAGCAAAACATATTTTTGCCAGCTCACGTGAAAATCAGGCTGTGTGCAGCGTGGATTGGCCAATGCCGGTCACATTGCGAACGCATCTCCTTCCTGTTCTGCTATTTTAAAAACACCGACAATTGATTGATTTATTAGCACGTATTTATAGGCTGCCTATAATTGCCGAGGCCTTCCTAGGCGGCTTACAATGCATAAAATGTATTACCAGAGTAAAACACATTAAAATCAATGAAAACATAATGAGTTAAACATCTAGAAAAGCAATTAAAAAGAGCCACAGCATACAGGCTAAATGTAAAAAAAAAAAAAAAAATCCTTTAAAAATTTGAGCCTTAAAGAGAGCTTTGATTGCATAAACATGCAAACAGTGCTCTAAAGGAAGGACAGGTAACCTGCCTAAAATATGGGGAGAGGGGCAGAAGTAATAATCAGCAATGAAACTGGTGACATGTACATTTATCTGCTAGAGTGCAAATGTGGGGAAGCTCACTCTGGAAAGATGAAGAAAATGCGCCGTTTGTTTATTGGGTTTTTATCCCACCATATCAGCCAACAAGGCTCCCTTTACAAAGTTTAAAAATATACAATAAAAATATCATTAAAATAACAATATGACAATAAAATTTAACAAACCAACAATCCAAAGCCAACGCCATTATACAATTTCACGGATCCATAAGGACAGCTTCCAAAGCACAATAGCAGATTGTAAACCAGATATAAGATATTAAAACCATTAGGATCATTCTAGCAGTTCAGATACTGGGAAAATAAAACGGTCTTTGCCTGGCTCCAAAATGCTTACGGAGAGGGCACCAGGTGAAGCTGTCTGGGGAGCTGGTTCCAGGGTTGGGGTGCCACTGCTGAGAAGGCCCTTCTCCTTGTAGCCACGGTCCTTATTTCCTGAGGAGGAGGCTCCATGAGAAGAATCTCAGATGATGGTCTAAGTAGTGGCTAAGCACGTATGGGAACAGATGCACCTTTAGATACCCGGGTCCCAAGCCATTTTGGGCTATAACCACAAGCGTTAACACTTTGAATTGGGCCTGGATTTCAGTTGGTAACCAGTGCAGATGGTGGAGGACTGGCGTTACATGATTGTTTCTGCCAGCCCTCAGCAGCAACCTTGCTGCCCTATTCTGGACCAGTGGAGGTTTCTGGACCATCTTCAAAGGAAGCCTCATGTAGAGAGCCTTGCAAGAATCCAGATGAGAGATTACCAGGACATGAATAATCATTGCTAAGTTCTGCAGGTCCAGGTAGAGTCGTAGCTGGTAGACCAGACCTAGCTGATCTAAGGTGCTCCTGGCCACCAAATCCTCCTGGAATTCCAGCGATCATTCAGGGTCCAGGAGCCACTGCCCACCCTCCAAGCTACAAACCTTGTGCTTTAAGGGGAGTGCGATCCCATCCAGGAGAGGCATGTTGTCACCCATCTGGACACAGGATCCCCTTACCAACAGTATCACCGTCTTATCTGGATTGAGCTTCAATTTATTGGCCCTCATCCAATCCATTATCAAGCCCAGGCCACAATTCAAAACATGCAGTGCTGCACCTGAATCAGATGAAAAAGTAACAGAGTTGAGCGTCATCCTAATATTTCTAATATGTTTTTGCTCATATGATGCACCAGCTTTTTCTGCATGAGCACTGCAGAAATGTACGTGGAAAAACACACATGTCATTTATTTCAGGAAGAAAAACCTAACATTTTAAGACACTGGGAGTAGTTTGACAGTATTCACACTGTGCTCAGTTCAGTTCAATACAATTCAGCTTCTTCCTGGTTGGGAATGAGAGTTTCTTCATGTTTCCAGAATTGTGAGTTTGGACTGCAGAAAAGTCCACTATGAATAGCACCTATTGGCTAGTGAAAATGACTTCGCCAACACATCTTTTCCATCTCCCAGCATTTCCCCAAATGTTTTATGGGGGAAACATTTATGGAGAAACATTTCAAGTTACGATGAAGGACAGATGTATAACCATGACTTGCTGCGTTAAAGAATGCAAAACTATTTTTGCAAAGCTAAATGGAAAAGTCCGTGGCAAACCCACATATGTAGAGTGGTTGGGCAGTCTGTGAAAATTGCGATACTTGATGGCCACTGATGCTTGTAGCCTCTGTGTGCCATCAGAAGCATGAGTTCTGATTCACTTCTCATGCAACTCTTGCCATTTACTCCTCGTGCAACTGATATAAACCTAGCAAAGGGGAAAAAACAACCTTGCATTACTCCTACGCCAGTGGTATCTGTGTGTCTAAATGTGGAGATGTAAAGCTGTTTCATGGTGCAAGGGAGGGACCATAACTTTAGGGAGGGACTCAGTCTTTTGCATGAGAAGGTCCTCTTGTCAATTCCTGGTATCTCCAGAGAAGGCTAGGTAAAGAATCCCACCAGGCAGCAGCTGCCAGTCAGTGTCAGTCATACTGGCCTGACTGATGGTCTGATTCAGTACAAGGAGTGGTTATTTCCTCCAAGCAGAAAAGAGGTTTCCGTGGCAAGGCATCCAGCTGTGGGTGTCTGCACTTGTAGAGGCGTTGGCAGGTATATAGATTGTCTGCTCCTCTAAGTATGGAGAGGCCGAGGGATAAGAATGGCTGCCCTTGGGTTTCTCCTATGAATTTTACAAGGGGGTGGCACAGATGCAGGATGTCATGCCTTACCGTATTTAAGGACAGGTCAGAAATGTGGGGAGAGGAGAACTAAACTCTCAGGGACTCCAACTACCCTGCAATTAAAGGAACGCATTACGCATCTTGTGGTGATATGTGTATTTTATCAATAGTACCTGTTTTTATTCATAACTTCCCTAAGAACTCAAGATGCCAGCCTTAACTGGGACGGGGGATTGTGTGTGGGGCGGAGGCGGGGGGGGGGGTCAGAATGTTACATAAAATAATCTGCTATAAAACAGTAGGTTTTTAAGTGTGTGTTTTGATTCACTTAGAAGTTTACTGTTTTGTTTACTGTAGCAGCGCAATAAACTGTTATTTATCCCTGACTCTGAGGAAGGACGAGTTCAGCACTCGCTTTGCATATCGCCGGCCCCAGGTTCTGTCCCCCAGCACGTCCAGCTAGAAATGGATGAGCTAGCAATATTTTATAGGATCGTATGATTTGCTCACCAACAATGAAATGAGTTATATTGTTTGTTATGGGTTGCTGCTATAATGAATTTGAAAATCAATTAAAATATTTTAAAGAAGGCTCAGCCCATGGATGATGGGAAAACTGCCTGAAACTACTACCAGGGCCGGATTGACCAATGCTTCTGTTTGCACAGGACACTTTCAAAGTGGAAATTAAGGCATTATATCAAGTTGCCAAGGGCGCATTACTCAACAGTAGAGCTTTGTCTTGAATCCCTCCAGCCTCCATTTAAAAGTAGGAGGTGCCACACGTGTTGAGAAAGGTTACATCCAACCTGGTGCCTTCCGGATGTTCTGGACTACAGTTCCTCTCATTCTTGATCATTGGTCATGGTGCCCAGGGCTGATGAGTTGATAGTTCAGTGCAACCTGTTGAGGAAGGTAATACCTGGCTAGACCAGCAGACCTGGCCTGATGTAAGCAGAGTCTCTTCTTTCTATGCTTAACCAAGCCAGTCAGCTGGATTCAGGCAACACAGTGATTGGATTCAGGCAATATAATAACCCATGCTCAAGGGTTAGGTATAGGTTGTCAGCGATGCATGAGTTGTTCAAACATAGGTTATCATGTTGTCTGAACTTTTTATTTATTGTCTGTTTATTATTTATTTTTAACATTTACATACTTCCCCTGGGCTCTCTGGGGGGGTTACAATAAAATACAGTGAGAACAACAGTACATTAATAAAACAATAAGTTGCTATAATAATTACAGCTCTGATTGCTATAGATGGTATAATAATAATTGTTAACCACAGGCAACCCCAAAAGGAAACCCATGCTCAGAAGCATTCAGGCAGCCGATGAAAGCAGACCAGAATCGGCGTAATGGAGTCAGACCTTCTGTTCCCTGTTATTAGTCTGGCTGCTGCATTTTGCACAAGCTTCAAGAGAGCCCAACAAGGAGGGCATTGCTATTGTCTAGATCACCATAGCATAGGTTGCCAAAACCAGGCTGTCCATATCAAGATAGGAGTACAGCTGGGCCACCAGCTGAAGTGAGAAGAAACTTTCCACTTGCCACTCCATGCCACTGTGGCCACCTGAGCCTCAAGGTGCAAAGAGGACTCAAAGAGCAGCCCCAGCTGCACACCTGCTCCTTCAAGGGGAGTGCGACCCCATCCAGAACAGACCGAATTCCCTCCATCCAGTCCAAAGATCCTCCCACTAGCAGCACCTCAGTCTTCTCTGGACTGTGCTTCAGTTGTTCGCCCTCTCCACCCACTGCTGCAGCCAAGCGCCAGCTGAGTACATCCACAGCCTCCCATGCTGAAGCTGAAAAGGGGAAATAGAGCTGCCTGTCATCGGCGTACTGATGACAACCCACCCCACAACCCGGGATGGCCCCACTCAGCACTTTTTTGTTCCGTATTGTTTGGGACGAGAACAATCCCCGAGGAGCTCCATACCAGAAAGCCCTGGGGGCCAAGCAGTATCCCCCAAGTGCCTCCTTCTGGAACTAGTCGTCCAAGCAGGAGTGGAACTCCACCACCTCTCCCAGAAGGATTGCACGGTCTCTGGTATCGGGATCCACCAAGACGTCCAGGAGCCTGAGGGGACATGCGCTCCCAGGACAGGTCAGCATACCGGGCAGCCAAAGCTACTTCCACGCCAAAACCCCTGGGTACAAAAATGGAGTGTCCCTCCATACAAAACGAAACCACGAAAGCTAGAGGTCAGGCAGAAGGCTCGACTGGATCTCTTCTCCTGCCTTGCTGGGTTTTTGTGTTGGAGCTCATTCTCTCAGCCAGCCTGCACATGCCAGGTCTTGAGGCAGAGGCACAGGTGGGGATGTATCCCGGAGATCTCCCAGATCATATGCTAACCATGCCTGTATATACGCATAAACACATCCTGCCTCGTGAGCGGAGGCATTGTTAAGAGATGACCCATGAAGACTGAATCCTGGCTCTTTTATCTGGAGCTCTGAATCTCTGAGAAACATGCATCCTGTCACCCCGCTGTCCGTTGGCGCTTACTGAAAGAAGGTGCAGGGGCCCTGAGAATCGTGCATCTGATCCTCCTGGATTAATCCATGCCTCTTCCCTGCATGTAAATCTTTCTACAAATAGAGGCGCTCTTAAGAGACGGGGTCCCTTAAAGGCACACATACGCATGCACAGAAACGTTAGAGCATATGCAAATTATTATTTGCAAATGTGTGCTTTTTGTTGTCGCTGCCCGGTGGGCCTCAGGCTTGGCTCTTTGCTGCACCGAGCACCGCCTTTGCTCATGTGTACGCAGAGCTTCAGTTCAATGTAGGCCTGTTATCTGCAACTGACTGGCCGGTCTATGTAAGGTCCATTCCCCCCGCCCCCCCCCCCGCCCCGCACTGCTGCAGGATTCCCTGAAGGCTAGTTTCCTTTTATCAGAGATCTGGAAGAGCCTCCTGTCTTCAGCAAGCAAAACTCCAAGGGGAATAGATGCAGCGCGTCAGGGAGGCAGGGCTTGGCCCATCATGCCTGGGCCAGAATGGAGACTTTTTGGTTTCCGACCCCCGCAACTCTCCGTGCCAAGGAGAAAGTTGCAAACAAAGGATTTCCATTCTTCTCTCAGTGTCTTTCCTTCCATCTGTCCTTCCTGCCTTCTAGGCCCAGGGTGAGGGGAGGCACAGACTGTGTAACGGATACATTTTTTAAAACTTCGTGCCAGGTGCATGTTTCCTCAACCGGCTTTAGGCAAGACAAGCAAACACTCGGCTGTCGCACAAAAAGGGGAACTGCACAAAGGGAGCTTTTTTGTTTTTTGTTTTTTGGCTGGGCCAGAGAAGTGGCACAGCCAGGTCAGAAAGTTTAAACAGAAAGTGGGAATAACTTTGGGAGGGGATTTTAACCGTTTAGCAGACACAACAGCTTGGAAGAGTATCTGTAGCTCAGCAGGGACATCTAGTGGAGATGTGTCTTCAAGTGCCTTTCGCCAAACGTGACTCTCGGATCTGGTTAATAAATCTGGAACATCTCCCATCCTCTTGCAGTCGCAGTTTACGGTTTCCAGTGCTCCCACAGCCTTGCATGGAAACTGTCGATACCAGACCCACATTTCAGCGAGAGCGCAAGGTTCTGTGCCATGAATAGCTCAATTGTAGGCCGAAATTGGAACAGTGCCATTTCTCCCCTGAGTGCGTCTCTGAAATGAGGGATGGAGCTGCACTTGTTGAAGTGCTGCCTGCCAATTCAGAGCCCCTGCTAGGGGGCCTTGTATGAGACATCTGAACCTCATTGCCCCCTCCTTATTTTGTAATTGTAGGTACAAGCAGCATGGTAAGGATATCTCATCCTTATTAAAAGTGCAATCCTAAACATGCCTTTTAGGTTCATGGCACTAACTTCTGGGTAAGCATGTAGAGGTATTGCAGTCATCACAAGGTGAAACAGACTTTCTACAGCAAAGTACATTTTGTCTGAGGTATTTCACTATCCCCTGTCTATTCCCTCTGTGTTTTAGACACAAAACAAGCAGAATGTAGGAGACTCATAAACAGAGCTTCCAACTCTGTTTTCAGTGGGATGTTTAAAGTGGAGAAAAAACAAGGAGTGGGAAGGGCTAAATATTCCTGTCCAAACTCCACTCCCCCAAGCAAAAGTAAATCGGATTAATTAAAAAGAAGAAGAAGAAGAAGAAGGAAATTCAATCACAGGTCTCCCACTCTCCATCTCTTTCAGCCCTCTTTCAGGTACTTTTGTTTAAGCAATTTGCTGTCAGTTCTGGCCCAGATACTTTGGTGATGGGACTCTCTTAAAATAGATGGTGTTTTAACCGTGAGAATCGTAGCACAATTGTTGTAGAAGAGTTGGTCTGAGGTGCAAACGTACAATGGTAAAAGAACAAGCAAGAATAAGGGTATCCTTCCCAGGTGGAGCAATAATCCGAATCACAAATAGAAACTGCAACAAAATGTAATTCATTTTAAGGCGCTCGTCAGCTGTGTCTGTTCCCAGGCGATTCCAGGCCATCGCCCCTCAGTTTGCCTTTCTCACCTGCAGCCACGGCAGCCTCTTTGCACTGCTTTTGGGGCATCCCCCTTTATTTTCTCCCCTAAATGCTTTTGTCCTGCTCCAAATGTTGGGATTCTCTCAAGCCTCTTGGAATCTCCCCATAGGCATGGGTGGTAGCGTTCTGGCTGCTTAGCAATGGGCACGCAGAGAATGGATTCACCATTATATAGAAGATGCCTTACCTTGATGTCCTTCAGCTGTGTTGGGAGGTTGCGTGCAGCACGTGTGGAAGGCACCAGTTTGCTGAGGCTGATGGAAAACATCCTTGAGAATCGCCAAGCTCCAAGGCTGTTACAATTGCGTATTCACCCACGCTCGTCTCAGCACTGGTGCGCACGTGCTGTGTGATCCTAAAACAGCATCCTGTTTCTGTGTAACTGGAAGTGTGGAGCATTTTGCACCTCACAGCATGTGGTGCAGTATCCAGAGCAGGGAAACGGGCAGGGATGAAAGGGGAGGTACAGTTGGGAAGTGGTGGGAACAGTGAGAAAGGGACCTGCTTCACGCAACATGTCAGTTCATAGTTGTCTACCAGAAACAGAAAGCAGTTGTACAGAAAGCGTCCGCACAGAAAGCAGTGGTATGAGCCTCCCTCGTGCTTGCCAGATTGCATCTGTTTTCTCCAATACCCAGGGCTGTTCAGTCAACCCCAGCATTCTGGGTTGTCGGGGGAAACAACCCGTCACTTTAACCCAGCAACAAACCCTGGAATGTGAATCAGGCCAGAAGGACTAGCAAAAGAAAGAGACGAAGCAGGCAAGCTATGACACTGATGGCTCTGCCAATCCCAAGCGATCCATGTAGAAAACAGTCCTTGCTGTAGTGACCAATTTACCAGGCCGTTCAGCCTTGTGGCCCCACCAGAAGACCTCGTGGCTTTATGGTGGGATCCATGGTGGGACACTGGCGCATTGGGAAATTTGAGGAACTGACCTGGGTGTAATCATAAAATACCGGTCCTGGGTGTGTGTGGTCGGTCACAGAGGACAAGCAACCTGCCCAGAGGTTTTCATGGGGAATTAAGATGGCAGCAATGAGGAGCTCCCATTTCACTTTGAGGCTATCCCAGCCCAGCTGTCAGCCAGAAAGAAAATATTTATTTTTCACATAAAAATGGGAAGGAGCGGGGTGTTTAAGGGTTGCAAAGGGTGGCTCAGTTTGTTCTCCAGGCTACATTCCTGGGGTTTTATTTGTTTGTTTCTTAAATCTTTCCTTTCCTCTCCACAGAGAACTCAAATGTAACAGCAGGAGCAGCAAAGGCGAAGGTGAGTTGTGTGCTGTGGACTTTGTGTTCCCCTCCTGCCCATTCTCCCCCTGAAAGGCTTCTGAGACATGAAAGAGTGCACAGGCAGCCCGTGGGGCCCTTCAGTGCCATGCATTTGGTGCACAATCAATGTGCAGTTAGACTCCTGTGATGCACACCATCTTCACAGGCTACATTGTGGTATGCGGAGAGATCACATTTGCTCCATCCTCAGCCCTGCTAATCTGGTGGCGATGTCTCCTTCCCACAGAGAGCCTTGTTGCTTTGGGAATGCTTTGGAGAGAGCGATCATTTTAAGTATCACAAGAGCATTTTGTTACTGGATTAATTATGAGCAACCCACCTCCCCCCTTTCAACCCTGCGTTTTTATGGCAACAACAACAATGACCCTAGATGATGATGATGATGATGATGATGATGCAGGGGCAATATCCTTTATCTCTGCCACTTCTGTGCTGGAGATGCCCTGAGTGCCTATAATCGTTTACCAATTTTTCTGGTCCTTTTAATGCAATGGTTTAAGTTGCAGGCCCACAAGAGCTTCTGAAATGTTCTTTTTTTCTTTTCTTTTTTTTTTGCACTTTGCAGCCTCCCAACCAGTGATTGTTTAGTGGTGTCTTGGTTTGGTGTGTGTGCGCACGCACGCACACACACACTCCCTATTGAAAAGGTTGAAATGCCTCTGCTAAGGCTTAGTTGCCGGCAGTAAGAACATTAAGCTGAAATAGGCCGGTACTTTTGGCCTGCCCCGTTTCCCTTTGTCCCCCACCCACTGCTGGGGTGCAGCCCCAAGAGCTCGTCTAAACGTGAACTGGGCCTTTGAGCTCGAAGACGTTTGACAGGCTCTCTCAAAGCGCAGGGCAGGGAGGGCTCCTGGATCCCTACTAGCCTTGCTGGCTGTGTGCGTCCTCCTTCACCAGCGGTGATATGCCTGCATACAGCAGGTGCTGAGGAGCTTGGGCAGGGGAGGCCTTTGCACCCATCCTGCTTGCGGTTTGCCAGTGCTAGACTAGATGGACCTTTGGTCTGATCCAGCTTGGCCTTTCTAATGTTCTTACAACAATCAATGTTTAGGGGGAAAGGGGAAGAAGGTCTGACCTTCTGGAGAACCTCAGAGGAGGACACTTGGAGCCAGCTTGGAGGTGCTCCACTCCTGATCTGGAAGAACCTTTGGTCCCTGGTTCCATCTTTACAAGGTTCTGGGCTCAGCTCCCAGGCCCAAAGCTTCCCTTGCTGCCTGCGTTAGCAGAAATGGGAGTGGTCCACCGGTGTCTCCTAAAGGGAGAACAACATACCTACTGCCAGCCCTCTCCTGCAGCAATGATCCCCTCCCCACACATGAGCTGCATGTAGACAGAAAATAGTGTCATCGTATTCTTAAGTCACTCTGGTGCCTGAAGGGGGAACATCAGAGGACACCACCTTCTGCTAACTTAGCATGGCGGAATCCTGTGCCCGCAAACAGGAGCTGTACAAGAGCACAATAGAGCAGGGAAATGGGTGCCAGGTTGCTGCTCACACTCATTTCAGTGGGGTTCACCCAGGAGTTTCCTAACACTGAATCAGCCCCTTGGTCCATCAAGCCCAATAGATTCAGACTGGCTGGCAGCAGCTCTCCAGGGTTTCGCACAGTTTTTCCTGCCTGCTTAGAGATGCCAGGAGATGGCAAACTTGGAGCCTTCTGCATGCAGCGCATACTCTGCCACAGAGCTGCGGCCCCTCCCAGAGTTCCTCATGCCCACCCGAGCCCTTTGGGTCACCGGATCTGCCTGCCACAGCCTCAAAGGCACCCCTAATCTTCATCACCCGGCTTCCTCTGGCTGGCACTGAGGAACGAGAGGCAGGCATCTTAATTACAGGCCACAGTGCACTTGGGCACATTGGACTGCACACAGCACCATGTTCAGATCATCCTCTGGCTTCCCTCTTTCTCCGGTAGTTTGACTAGCATGAGCTGCATCAAGCATCCTCCTCTTTGCCCCGTAAAGAAAGCCAGTGGAGCTCACCGCCTGTCCAGTCTGGCTTCTGTTAACAGGAGGGGCAGGCGAAGGCAGTGTGCGGGCAGCTGCAGCAGGTGTCCTGCTTGCTCGAGCCAGTAAGCAGGCCCAGCCCCGACATTTTCATATAGGTCAGGGAACATCCCCAGGCCCAAGATGACTTTGGCTGCCCTCCTTTCGTTCCTTCCCTTGGCTGGAGGAGGATGGGGACCCACGGGCTGAAAGCGCATCCGACGCCGGGTCACCAGGCTGAGCCTCGAGCCCCACCATGGCATCGCTTGGCAGGACGACCACGCGGTTTCCTCTCCTCCTGTAGGAGCCGTGCTCCCCAGGGACCAGAAAGTAGGAGCCTGAAGCTGCTAAAGGGACAGGACAGAAGAAACGGGGTTGGGGTTGGAGGGCAGAGGACAGGTGTCGTGCTTGGCAGTGGTGTTGCTGGAATCGCTGCCTGGTCAGCAAAATCTCCGTGCGCTGCTTGCTCTCGCTGTGTCTCCCAGCAAGTTTTATCGGTATAAACACTGGGAAAACAACGCTGCCTCCTTGGAAAGCCTTGCTTAGTTTGGCACTGCGTGCAGTTGCTTCACGGTTCCCTGGAGGAGAAGAGCAGCATTTGAGAAGGCCCGTCACTTCTGGCTGATGACAAATCCCAAATGTCTTTGCATTCCCTCTGGTTACAGAAGTGGGAGGGAGGGAGGGAGGGAGGGAGGGGAGTGGGTGGGCGGGGGTGGGGGGAGGACAGTCCCTGGCCAGGAGAAAGAGCCACTTCCCTTCGTGCAAGAAGGGGTGGGCCAGTCTGGCCCCAGCTGCATGAGACGTCTTTAAAGAAGCCAGACATCCCCTTCATCATGCAACACTGAAATTAAATGCTATGCCTGACATGAAGATGCTGTCAGAAAGGGCACCGCCATGTCACGGCTCTGCATTGGACTTCCTCAGGCTGGCACCCTCCAGAGCTGCTGGACTGCAGCGCTCAGCGTGCTGTTGCACATGCATTGGGAAACATGTGCAGAAACTCGAGTTGGGGTTTCATTTTGAGCCTTTTCTCCTTCCCCCGTAATGTGTCGCAACACTAATTTTTGCCTTACGATCTCGCCGCTTCATGCGTTTTCCAACCCTCGAAGCGGCAGCCAAAGGCGTGGAGCAGAGGCAAGGAAGCCTTCCATCGCGCGGCATCGCAGCCTGGGGTCCGGGTTTCTTCACTTTGCAGGGAAAGGAAGGGCATTTGATGGGAGGATGTGGTTTCCCATAGCATTACCATGTCACGTTGTGTTTCAACACAAGCGAGTGCCTTGTAGAAATGCTCTGAAGCCCCAGGAGGTGAGGAGCTGAAAGACTCCGTTGTATCTGTGAGCTCATTACAAGCTTTTCTGCCTGTCGAGAAGGACCTTAACTTCTCCTCTTTGCCTGTTCCAGGTCCAGCTTCCGCGTTTGCAGATCTCCACCCGAGCAACTGTTCTTCTAAGAGGCATGCTGGTGAAGAGGAACTGAGGAAGCGCCTGAAATCCCAGGGGCCGCCCGTCCCACCAACAGGAGGCACCGTCCGCAGCTCCTCTGAGTACCCCCAAGAGCCAAAGTTCTACCAGGCAGGACATCCTGGTCAAAAGCCGCCAGCGTGTCTGGCAGAGAAGGCCCTGTCATTCAGCATGCTCAGTTTCCCGGAAGGCTCCTGCTCAGCATTAGGCCGGGAGCACAAGGCTGGCTCGCTGCGCCACACTGAGAGCGCTGACCGCTGCAAGAGCCTTCACGCCCAGAGCAGTGCCAAGGCGGAGGACGTGCCAGAAGCCAACCTTCTGCTCTGCCCTGTCGATGCCCAGGGCCCAGATGAGACAGCCACACAGGACCGAGCGGCCAAGACCTTCTCCAACGCCACTCTAGCCTCGGGAAGGTGCAACATCGACAACATCATTTCGCTTCTCAAGAGCAAGTGTGGCAACGGCCGCATCAACCTCTACCCCGTGGTGCAGCTCATCGACATCATGAAGGACATCAACCGCCTGTCCCAGGACCTGAAGAGCTGTGGCGTTCACCTGGACTGCAGTGGCCTACAGCTCAACAGCCACCCATCCTTTCTCGGCGAAGAAGGCCGGGAGCAGGACCTGCAGTACAGCTTCTACTCCTCCCCCATGCTGGCCAACAGCATCCGTAGCCCCGAGGACCTCGTGGCGCAGGGCAGCACCAAGGCCGAGCTGCCCAAGCAGACCCAGGCCAGCCTGTATGTGGAGGAGCCGGAGGGGGACCCTCAGTTCCCGGCAGGTCTGAGCAGCCCTGCTATGAAGGCTCCCAGCAGCCTCGACGAGGCCAGCAGCTCGGAGTCGGACGCCACTGACTACACAGAGCTGGCAGACACGGATATCCTGAGCGAGCTGGCTTCTCTGGCATGCCAGGGACCCCAGCTGCTGGATCACCAGCATCCGGAGTCCCACCCGCAGCTGCTCCCGAGCGAAGGGCATGAGGGAAGGCCCCAGCTGATGGGTCCGCAGTCTCTGGAGCACCAGCCACAGCTGGTGGATTCGAAGTCTCTCGAGCCCCCTCCGGAACCCCTGGCGCTGCAGCCCATGGGAGCCCTGCCCACGCCTCTGGGGCTGCAGCCCCTGGAGCCCCTGGAGCTGCAGAGCCTGGAGCCGCTGTCCGACTCGCTCTCCCTGCAGTCCCTGGAACCCCTTTCTGAGCCCCTGGGGCTCCAGGCATTAGGGGCCCTGGACCACCACTTGCTCGACGCCCAGGCCCAGCTCCTGGACCCAGAGGCCCAGCTGCTGGGTCCCCTGCCCAAGTTGCTGGACTCCCAGCCCCAGCTGGGGGCGGAGGAGCCCCTGGGCGCCCACGTGCCGCAGCCGGACACCCGCCTGGGAGGCTGCTCCCTGAGGGGCGTGGGGCGGCGTGGGGCGGGGCGGGGCAGGGACGACCACAGGAAGTACGCTCTCCGTAGAACAGATAAACCAAAGATTCTCTGCCGCCGGCGGAGGGGGGGCCGGGGGCGACGGGCTGACCTCGTCGCCGAGACCAGGGTCCTCCCCATGGCTGTGCCGGTGGAAGTGGTGATGGCGCAGCCTGAGGAGGCCAGGATGCCGGTGGGCACGGTGGCCGCGGATGAAGCACTTCGGCCCATTGGTTCCACCCCGGAGCCTGAAGATGGCCAGAAGGCCCCTGCCGCCAGCCTGCAGCCTCCGAAGCCCAAGTGCCGCGGGGTCCGTAGGATGGTGGTGAGGATGGCCAAGATCCCTGTCTCCCTCGGGAGGAGGAACAAGACGACATACAAGGTCTCCTCGCTGAACAGCAACTTGAACCTGGAGGGCAAGGAGGCAACAGCCTGCAGCCCAGTAGAGCCAACTCCGCTGCTGAAGATGAAGAACAACGGCCGCAACGTGGTCGTAGTCTTCCCTCCGGGCGAGATGCCCATAATCCTGAAGCGCAAGCGGGGAAGGCCCCCGAAGAACCTGATGCTGGGCCCCTGCAAGCCCAAGGAGCCCACCCCGGAAGTGAAGAAGCGGAGGAGGAGGAAACAGAAGCTGGCGTCACCGCAGCCCTCCTACGTCGCTGACACCAACGACAGCAAAGCCGACTACTCCGACGTCCTGGCAAAGCTGGCCTTCCTCAACCGCCAGAGCCAGTGCTCCGCTCGCTGCTCCCCACCCCGCTGCTGGACCCCAAGCGAGCCAGACTCCATCCACCAGGCCCCCGACACGCAAAGCATTTCCCACTTCTTGCACCGGGTCCAAGGCTTCCGGCGGCGTGGGGGCAAAGGAGGCGGGTTCGGGCGCGGAGGGGGCCATTCCGCCCGCTCGTCTCGCTGCTCCTTCAGCGATTTCTTTGAAGGCATCGGCAAGAAGAAGAAGGCAGCCCCGGGGACGGCCATGCATGCCGACCCTGCTCACCCACGGAAAAGGGGCCGGCCTGAACCGGACTCCATGGAGAAGCCCAAGAGGAAGAGACGATCCCGTAAAAATGGAGCTCTGTTTCCAGAGCAGAACCTGAGCCAGAACTTCAGTGACGGGGCCTCCGAGTGGTGCGGAGACAAGGAGAGTCCTTGGATGTCCCACCACGGACACCTCTCCGGCCAAGCCAACAGGAACTGCAGTTACCAAGGCACCGATTCTCGGACCTTCCACTCCTCAGCGCTGGAGCCCAGTTCCTCCAGCCGAACTGGTTTTTACAGCGGGAGCAATCCATCCTCCCAGTCCGAGCTGAGCCAGGAACGACAGAGCCTTTTCACAGGCTACTTCCGCTCCCTGCTGGATTCAGATGACTCCTCCGACCTGCTGGACTTTGCCCTCTCCAATACACGCTCCGAGTCACGGAAGTCTGCGGCCACGTACACGGCTCCGCCCAACGCCATCGCCACCCAGAGGGGCATGGCGTCTTACCCGAGTCGAGGGGGCAAAGTCACGCCCTCCTCCACCTCTGCCACCGCCACTACCGAGGCGCCGTTCCATACGGTCATGACAAGCCGGCCGTCATTCCCCTCTGGCAGAGCGGCGGGATACAGCCTTTCCCAGGGGGCCTCCGAGTGCCGCGGCACAGAGGCCTTCCAGAAGCTGGCGCCCCTCTCGGCCGTCTCCAGGTCGCCCACCACCCACTCCACGGCGGCCCCCAGCTATGCACAGTACAGCAGCTACAGCGGCGCCGGCGGGGGGCAAAGCCTGACCCCCTCGAGCCTGTTCCAGCAGGGGAAGCCCTACCATGCCACGCAGGACTGCCCCAACAACAAGGACTGCAGCTTCACCTACGGCAGCGGGAGCAGCCTGCCCTCGTCCCCCAGCAGCGCCCACAGTGCCAGCTACTCCCAGCAGACTCCGGGGCCCAGCGTGCCCTTGAGCAAGGCCACCTTCTTCAACAGCTCAGACCCCAGCCAGTTCCCCAGCTCCTCCCACACGCCCATGCGGTGTGACAGCCGGGCAAGCACAGTGTCCCCGGGCGGCTACATGGTCCCCAAGGGCTCGGCCTCTTTCCAGCCCTCCCCAGAGAACTGTCGGCAGTTCCCCAGTGCCTCCCAGTGGGCGTTCCGACAAGGCTACGGCGGCCTGGACTGGAGCTCGGAGCCCTTCAGCCAGCTGTACAATCCGGGCTTCGACTGCCATATCAATGAGCCCAACATCATCCTCGACATCTCCAACTACACGCCGCAGAAGGCCAAGCAGCAGACCGTGTCCGAAACCTTCTCCGAGTCCTCCTCGGACAGCACCCAGTTCAACCAGCCGGCCGGCTACAGGAGGGCCAACAGCGAGGCTTCCTCCAGCGAGGGCCAGTCCAGCCTCTCGAGCCTGGAGAAGCTCATGATGGACTGGAACGAGTCCTCCTCGGCCCCTGGCTACAACTGGAATCAGAGCGTCTTGTTCCAGAGCAGCTCCAAGCCTGGCCGCGGTCGGCGGAAGAAAGTGGACCTCTTCGAGGCAGCTCACCTGAACTTCACGGCGGGCGTGTATCCTTCCAAGAGGGGCACGGGAGCCAGACAGCCACGGGGCTCCCGGGGGGCATGCGCCTCCAAGAAGGAGCGAGGCACCGGCAAAACCAAGTTCCCCACCAAGTCCCAGGCGGTGAACCCCCTGTTCCAAGACAGCACCGATTTAGGCTTGGACTACTACAGCGGAGATAGCAGCATGTCCCCGCTGCCCTCCCAGTCCCGGGGCTTTGGGCTCAGCGAAAGAGACCCTTGCGACTACGCCGGGCCCTATTCCATGAACCCTTCCACCCCTTCGGACGGCACCTTTGGGCAAGGGTTCCAGAGCGACTCCCCCGGCCTGGGGCAGACAGATCTGGACAGCAAGCATTTCCCCGCCTTGCCCCACCAGCTGGCCGCCCCGCCCCCTCAGCAGACTGTGTTTGAGGCAAGCCTGCAGAAAGCCTTCTCGCCCAACTGCTCTCCAACTCTGGCCTTCAAGGAGGACTTACGGCCTGGCGACATCCGGAAGCTCCCAGCCTGTGACTCGCTCAAACACGGCATGCCGGGGGCGGCCAGCATGCCCCACTCGGCAGCCGCACACATGGCCTGCCGGGACCTGCCCATGTCTCAGCCGCACTATGAGTCCCCCAGCTGCAAAACGCCCAGCTACTGGTACTCCCCATCCTCCAGCACCCGCAGCCCTCCCTACGACAACAAGGCTGGGGTTGGGATGCTGGTGGACTTCATGGGGAGAAGCCCAGACGCCTCCTGCCTCAACGCCCACCTGAGCAGCCCCCCCAGCAGCAACCCCTCCAAGAGTGAGAAGGAGCCCATGGACATGGCGCGGGCCCACCACCGGGGGGCCTACCTTTGCCCCCTGATGAATGACTTGAACATCTCCCCTGTCCCAAGAGACTCCATGCTGCCACTTCAGGACAACTATAGGTACCCCAGCTTTGCGCCCCAAGGGCACTCCATCATGGCCGCAGCCCAGAAGAGCGGGTTTTTGGGTCCAATGCTAGAGCAACATCCTGAGGATACGTTCACAGTCACCTCATTGTAGTGTCATCTGAAGTGCCAACCCAGACAACGAGGTTTTGTTTCAGGGTAGGTGCCGGAGGACAGGCTGAGTGAGGGGCGCCGGCATGCTCTGGGGAAGGGGGCACCTCTGGCTTGCTGCGCACTCTCCCAGTGGCTCAGCCGTGCCAGCAAAGGGCTTCCTGCCACATTAAAGGCAAAACAGAGGAAACCAGAATTGGGGTGCATTTTGTGGAAATGTGCCTTTGGGATCCTTGAAGTCCCAGACTGTGGGCACGGGGAGGGATAACGCGGCCTGCAGTGCCTTCCAAAGGAGATGCCCAGAGGCTCCAGAGGTGGGGTGGGGCTTTAAGGGGACACCTGTGTGCAGGGAAAGACCTTTGTTGCACAGCCAGTAGAGTCTACCTGCAAAAAAGAGGGCAGCGGATGCTAAGCAGCACCCAAGCATGCTGCCAAGCGCCCAACTGTTCCATTTAGCAATTAGGTGTGCACATTTCAATGTACAGGTAAGATGAAATTCAGCTGTACTCAGGCAAAGCGAACTTCTACACAAACAAAAAATAATTGAACGCAGGCAAGCTACAAAGGCACAAGAGGAGTTTTGGTGGGCATCTGGAATGTACCCATTTTGTGGATCTTTATGAGAGGGTATCCAGTAGCCTTATGGATTCTTATCTACTGAACAAACAGTCTGTTGAGACTAAAAGCAATTATTTAAACAGGGAAGACTTTCTGTATCAGCTTATCAGTTGTTTCATTTTTTCATGTGCTCGGGGCCCCACCAACTTCATGTTTAGGTACCAACTCCCCACTACAATCCCCAGCATTCCTCAGCCGAAGTGAGGAATGCCGGGAGTTGTAGGACTTCTGTCTAAGCATGTATAAGATTGCTCCCAGCACTGTAGATCGCTGCTGAAACATGTAGTCTACTCTTGGTCCGCCCAATGGGTACGTTGCAGTGTTTTGGAGTATTGGCTGGTACATTCTGCCTCTCGTGACAAGGCTTAGGGTAGGTTGAAAGGTGTTAACAAATGATCGCTTTCTGTGTGACAGCAGGGTACGGTTCCTTGTGTCTGCACCCCAGGCTGGCCACATCCATTCTGTAATGCCTGAAGGATGCTTGGAAAGAAGTAATAAAGTATCTCCAGGGAACATTGATCAGCAGAGGTTCCCCAGCAAATGTTTTAGGACACCTGAGATTACAGAGAGGATGTCATCCGCTTGGATGAGTAATTTAAGGAACTGTCTTTTGCTATAATCTGGAAACCAGCCCTAAAATTAGCAGGGGTGAGATGCCATTAGGCGTTAATATGATGTACCAAATCCTGACGTCCAGATGCATGCCCAAACTGGGCCCAAAATAGAGACCCTCCAGAGGAAGGACGTGCTCTGAGCGTGAGTCACCAACTGGGAACACCTTCCTAGAAGCTCTTGGTGTTCAGAGAAGGTACCTACTGTTAACAGAACGTTTGGAGCTGAGCTGAGCTTAGGAAGGGTTGCAGGTTGTAAAACAAAGGCTTTGCTTTATTGTGTTCTTGTTGTTTTTGCTGCTAGCCGCCTTGCCCACCAGAATAATAAACCAATCAGTGACTGATGTTGAGTCCTGGCTGGGCTACCCCCAAGGTCCTGGGGAAGCTAGTGCAGGGCTCTGGAACGTGCATGCGCCCTGCTGCTGCGTTCAGACCACAATGGGGGCAGAAGGCTTTCACTTCCAAATCTTACTGGGTACATACGTCCATGCAGGACCAGCATACACACACATGGCTAGAAGAAGCTGCATCATTTGGAAAGCTGGTCTCCTTTTCTTTGAGGTCTTGGGGCACTGGATTGTGGTGGCGATAGACCTGGTCTAGCAGTGTGTGCCAACAGTTGTCACCAGGCAGAAACACACAGATAATTTTCCTGAGATGTGCATTGATGACTGAGCCAGTGGCAAAAAGGTCTCATTTATTTGGCGGGGTTTGCAGAGCAGAACAAAAACTACTCCCCAAAAGTGAGATCTAAATACTCCCTTTCCCATTTGAGTTTTGCTTTGTTCTGTTTTTAATTGGGTGGCAGGGAGTGAACAGCAGGACTTTTGTGTGTGAATTTCAAACAACTCCCTGGCCATTAAAACCAGCCTCAGCATCTTCATGGCCCACAGCTCCTCTCTTTAGATGGTGGCCCAGCATTCAGTGCTGCATAGCAGCCTTCTTCAAGCTGGTGCCCTCTAGATATATTGGGCTATAGTGTGCTTCACCCATTGTCCATGATGACTGGGGATGATGGAAGCAGTAGTGCAGCACATCAGGAAGGTACCGACTTGGAGAGGCTGCTGTATAATGTACTGCCCAGGTTTTACAAAGGTGTCTAAACATGTCTAGATTCTTAGCATTCTAAACCACAGATGAACTGAAGGTTTCTCCATGCCTAGTTTTTTAATTCCCCTCACATAGAAAACTAGCATGTCAGGGAGAACACTAGCTTAGGGCCATATGAAGCTTGTTTTCTTCATGGAAGATCTGAATAGGAACCTTTGGTTATGTTAGCAGCACTCTGCGGTTCCTGAAGTGCTATAGACCAAACCTGGGTTTCCCATATCTCAAGTTCATAAGTAACTCAGCCCGGGCATTTCTTACAAAATATGGAACGGGAGAGTAAAAAGTACTATTCTGGCTGCCACAGAAGCTGCATTACTGTGCCTTGTCCTCTCCTACATGATCCGACACAATTGCTTTGCAGTTGGCTTCATCGGATTCTTGCAGTGAAACGCAAAGGGTGATGTTGTCATGCCACATGTTTGTCTTACAGAAATGATGCTGGAAAAGAATGACGGATGCAAAGGAGTTGTGCATAGACGCACACAGAGTCACAATGTTCGCTTCTGACGTAGGCTGCAACCCTAAACTGTACCATCTCTTTCGCACATGGACCACAAGTGCACCTTGCTTTTGAAATAAGCTTTTTAAAACTACATTTACAGCCCAATAGTCAGTGCTCAAATTCCTACTCAGCTGCAAAGCTCATTGGGTGATTTTGGGCCAGTCACTGTTGTTAGCCTAACCTACCTCACAGGGTTGTTGTGAGGATGAAATGTGGGGGAAGATCATATATGCTGCTGTGAACTTCTTGGAGGCGTGGCAGGGCATGCATTTAACCCAGAAGATTTTACATCTTCCCTTAAATAAATCTGGGCAAAATGTTGGCTGCACCTCAACTAAGATGAAGTCGCACAACTAAGGGGCCAGACTGAATTGCCTTTCAGGCTGCACAAGCCACGCGTTGGCTACCTCTGCCCCTGAATAAAAGCAGAATGGCTATGCCCAGAGATGCTTAGCAGGTTCTGTTTAAAGGGCCACTAAACCGTAGATTCCAATAAAGGGATTTGTCAGACAAAAAGGTTATTAGTCCCCAGGGTTCCATGCTCCAGAATAAATACCCAGGCTCCGACAGAACACACCATGTTTTGATATATGTCTCTTTCTTGTTTTCTCTCTCCTCCTTCTCCGTCTCTCTTACAGAGCTACTTTAGCCAGCACTTTTTCTGGAACACTTTTCAAGTTCTGTATTTAATGGAAATCAAAAACTGATCTTTTCCTTTGTTTGTTGGTTCTTTTGTTTTGTTTTTTATATAAAAAAGAGGAAAAGAGGGAAAAAGGAGAGAAATAAGTACCCCCTTTAAAAAAGGAAGGAAAGAAGGAAGAAGAAAAAATATATTTAAACGATTAACTTGCTTTCTTTGAGAATGGTATGGAGGGAATTTTTGGACCAGACTTGGTCACCAGACTCCTCCACAGTCCAGCAAAAAGACAATCGAATGGTCTCAGCCATCTGTGGCGCAGGAGAGCATGGGGGGTTCCCACGATCCTCCCCACCACCCACCTACAGCATGCATGTGAGAAACCCACCAGAAGGCAATGGACAGCGGTCAAGGACAGCCACGGGGAAAGGGACACTTGGTTTCGCTTCTTTTCGGGGAGGGGAAAGAAAACCGTCTAATCTGTGAACTCAAAACTCAGTAATGAAGACTGAAGACTCGGCACTTTCCTCCTCCTCCACCTTCCCAGCCCCTTCTTTTGTGCGGGTTTCTTTATTTTTCTCCCAGTTTGTTTGCGTTTTTAATTGATTTTGTTGCTTATTTTCTTTGGAGAACCCAGAAGATTTTACAAGTCTGTGAATGGATCTTGGAGACACGATCACCTCCCAGTAAGTAACGATCGCTCTCATCTCCTTGGCATTTTCTCCTGCCCCATTAACTTTGGTTTCTCTCCTCCCTGCCAAGAATGCCACCACCATTTTGCCCTCACGCTGAGACTCCCTTATGGCTTCATGTGCCATGAGGGCTAGAAACTTGTAAAGCAATGGTCTTGTAAGGAAGGAAACGGTATAAACAAACTGGAGAACATCCACTAGGCATCCACAGAGAGTGAACACCGCACAGGATGCTACAAAAGTGCTTTACGAAAATCAAATGTACTTCAACTTACATTTTCTTTGGGGCCTACTTCAGGGGATTCTCCATTGCCAGTAAAGAGGGCATATGAGACATATCATTCACATTCTTCTGATTCTTTGAGAGCTGTTTTAAATATTTCCTTGGAAAAGAACCTGCCGACAATCTGGGCCAAAACACACTCGTCTTTCTGAAGAATAAAGCCATTATTCTAGCGTCCTGAGATGTGTTCTCTCTTCGTGGCTCTTGCCACCTCCGGACCCGAGTACTGTAATGTGCTTTACATTGTGCTGGCAAAACCCCATCTGCCTTCTAATGGGGAGAAAACATAACTGAAGAGCATATTCAGCTTGTATCATACCAGTTGCACTGGCTGTTGGTATGCGTCCAGTTAGTTTTGCCCTGTAAAGGCCTTTATGGGCTGGGACCTCCATCCCTTGGGGTCCACTGTCTTTCTCTTCACCTGCATGACAGTTGATCTCAGCTTGTTTGCTGAGCTTTCTTTCCAGATAGTAAATTTGGTGAGAACAGATGGAGCCTTTGACCCAGTAACTTCCTAGACCATGAGTCCCCAACCTTTTTGGACCCGTGAGCACATTTGGGAATTTGAAAAACTGCTGTGGCCACTATTGCAGAATGCCTAATCAGTGGATTGCCATTTCGGCACCTGGTAGTCAAACGTGTGGCTCTAGGACTGCCTGTTATTCAGCGAAAAGCCTTCTGTTTGGTGCCTGCCGGTCACTGCGACGTCTCTTTAATAAGGGATTGTCTAATTCAACTTAGTGTCTTGTGGAGCAATACAGCAAGTGTTTCTTTTAATAATATGTTTTGGCAATGTCCAGTAGTTGCTTCTTTTGAGGAGGAGATGATTACACAGATCAGTTTTGTACTGGAAGAGCCACTAATATCCATTCTTTCAAAACTATTTACCTGCTTTGTGGAAATTTGCAAATGAAAGGGGAAATGGATTCTTTTCATCCTTGGACAGATGAAAGACTGAACGAGAAACACTCACCTGCTGTAATACAGTGGACTCTTGACAGTTTCAGAATATGAATGGGAAGCAGTCTTTCCCAACCTGGTGTCCTCCAGATGTCTCAGATTACAAATCCCAGCATCCCTCATCCAGCTAAGGTGACTAGGCAAGGCTGGGAGTTGTAGCCCAGAACATCTGGAGGACACCCATATGGGAAAGACTGCAGTGGAACAAAAGATGCGAGTGTATATCCAGGAGCTTGGCTTCTGCAGCCTCGCCACCCACTTTGGTTCCCTTAAAAACAGGTGTGCTTCTGCACCATCCTGCACCCCTGTTCCGTTCAGCCATTCTGATGCCGCCCTGGCTCACTCCCCCCCCCCCCCGGCTGCCAAATGCACCTGTGCCTGTAATCCTCTTGATGAGGCCCTGTGCACACCCTCCTGGCTAGAGCCGCCTCAGAAGGCGTCTTTCCGGCAAGCAGGTGTCGGCCCCAGGCTCGCCCCTTCTCCTTGTGAGGTTCCAGCCTTCATCAGGAGGAACCAAAAGTCATCAGGGCTGCAGTAATTCGGCACTAATTGTGTGCCAGGTTTGCTTCTCTCCAGCTGCTTCAGGTTTCAGGGAAGGGGGCTTCCCTTGTCACAATCAATCGATACTGGATTAGCATACTGAGACAGCCATATTAAAGTCACATTAAATGCTCATTTAAACCCATTCAGTGGAGGGGGGAGGGGGCAGAAAATAGGCCTGTTTACTGCATTAATCCTTTCCTTAAAGTGCATCCTCTCTTCTGTGGGACTGAGCGTTCAGAATGCCCCACTGCGGTGTTCTGTGACAGTCTGACGAGAAAAGGGTGCTGGGGAGGAAGAGGGAAGCCAGTGGCTGCTGAAAGTCCTAGTGGCAACAGTAACAGGGAAGGCTGCTACTTGAAGACTCGTGTGTGCTGGTTTGCCTCGCCCCGTAATGCATTTCTTTATGTGTTTTGGGGCTGCTGTGATTGGCAGCGGTTTCCAGGCAGGGTCTTTCTCATCAACCGGTTCTTTTAGCTGGAGGTGCCAGGACTTGAACCTGGAACCACCTGCATGCAAAGGTGGCGCTGTGCCACTGAGCGACGAAGCAAACAAACGACTTCATCCGTGCCCAGGCCCTGCCCAGATCTGTTTCCGGGGTCAAATGTTGAGAAACTGGAGGAAAAACACGGGAACAAAGGCAGCCGCATGATACTGGGCATCCCCCCCCCCCCATCACTGACATCACGGAGGGGCTGCTGAGGTTCCTGGGCAGGACTGTTTTCTAGTCCTACCTGGAGAGGCCCAGGGATGGGACCGGGGACCATCTGCGTGCAAAGCACATCTTTGCCACCGAGTTACAGAGCTGAGGACAGAATTCAGCAGCTGGAGAATCTCCACTTGTTTTTTCAGAGCTTGTTTACACGTCTCTCAAGGCCATAAAGATTAGCTAGAGAAGCTGTGGGCTGAGCTATGCCTGTTGAAGCCTCGGCAACCGTGAGAGGCTCTTGCATCAGATTCCCAAGGACCAGGGCAGCCTGTTTTCTGCCCCCGGAGCAGTTCAGCGCCCCTAACCTTGAAGACAGATGGAGATGAATAAGCAAGTGAGGACAATAGTCTGCGTAGGTTCCTGACCAGCAGTCACACAAAAGGGATCGGAAATGGCCAGGTCCCTCCTGCGTGTGCGTCTCCCCGACATGCCAGTTTTCCATAGGCAGGAAGCTTTTGCTATGGGCAAACAGGTTTTCCCTGCCCATATTCTGGAGGGTCATGACCAGTGGGGAGGGCTGTGCCACGCCCTTGAATGTGGGTATACTGAGACAGCCGTCCCCAAAACTGGGTCCCCCCAATCTTTTGAGTTGCACATCCCATCAGTGCAGCCCATTGTCCATGCTGATGGCGGCTGCTATCGAAGACAACCAGAGGGACACAACCTGGCTGCTCTAACATGTCATCACTTTGCTCACTGTCACATTCCTCATCCCATCTTTTCATGCCTGCTTGGCCTGTCAGAGGCAAATTGACAGCCAGCCAGAACATAACAAGGAGGGCCTTGAGCAAAAGCTGCATCCCAGAGAGGTCCTCCCCTGTCTTTCCAAAGCTTTGGTAATAGGCTAAAACCAGCTCACCATCAGTATGGTTTCTACCACAAAGAAGACCACGTCTGTGTGGTGTGCAGCCATGGAGCAGGATGTGCCGCTTTCAGCCGGCTCTTCCAGGATTCTTAGCCGGGGAAGAGCTACATAAAGACCCAATGGGATCAATCCAGAGAACCATCTGGAGCAGCACCCGGTTTCCTGCAATGGACACCCTGCGACCTTTGCAGATGAAGCCCTCTCTCACTGCTGTTCCCTCACAACTGATGTTCAGATGCACATTTCCTGTGAACCTGGAGGGAGCATGTTCGCCATCAGGGCAAATAGCTGCAAACGTTGACATGCGGGTGTCCATCACGAGGGTCTCCAGGGCCACAGGCTGAAGGGCAGTTCAGAAACGCAGGCCTCTCTCTCTCTCTCTCTCTCTCTCTCTCTCTCTCTCTCTCTCTCTCTCTCTCTCTCTCTCTACAGTGTTTATACACTGTTCCACATTTAAGTAGATTCCAGATGAATAAAGACAAAAGATAAAAAGAATAAAATGCCTAATTAAATACTTCAAAGAACCAGTGCCAATAAAAATGAGACTGGCCATTCAAGGAAGGTGTTTAGAAATAAGGATGTCTTTGGTAGGCACGGAAAGCAATGCAGTGCAGGTACCTGTCTGGCCTCATTCATGGGTCCACTCCATCGTTCAACATGGCTGCAACACAGTGTTTGAGGGCCTTCCACACTGTCAGATGCGCCACCCGCTCTGAGGCCCTTCTGGAGGAGGTCGGCTGCCTGCTTCGAAAAGGGACTGTTGAACAAGTGACCCCAGAGTCTGCCAGGGGTTTTACTCAGGATACTTCACAGCACTGAAGAAGAGCAGAGGGCTGCGGCCAGTCCTGAACCTAAGAGGCATCAACCACCTCATTCCACCATGGTGGCCCGGGCAGCCCTGATTCCCTCACCTCCTGCACCTATCCAGCCACACCACCACTCAAACCCAACATCATATCTTGGGATCAGAGAGTCATTCTCCATCCAGAGACCTACACGATCTGTCTCACAGCCTGGAGAATCCGGCACTAGCTGCTGATAGAGAGCGCGTGCCTGAGGAGCTCTGGCCAGACCCGGAGGTGGCCTTGAAGCCAACCGCTGCACACTCATACCACAATGAAAAACCCTCTGTCTTTGCAGCACAGCATGGAGTTGACCTTCATGAAGTGCTACCTCTTTGAGGTCCAAGCCAGGGTGGACTGCGACTTTGGAAGGGCAGTCCTATCCTCCATCCTCTGGTAGTGACACCATTGTCCTCCAGGGGTTAAGCTTGCTGGTGTCAGAATCCAGGGCAGCTGAGGGCCCCCTCTGCTGGCCAAAGGCTTGAATAACAGCCCTGGTAGTTGCAGGATTGGACCACAACCTGCTGCAGCTATCAGGGCCTTAACGAGTGGCTTCTGGGAGCCCTGGGGGAAGAGCTATATAAGCACTGGCTCTTCCCTTCAGAAGTGGCCTCAACAATGAAGGTCGTCTTGCCCCAGCCTTGCTCCAGTGCTGTTCCAGCTTTTTCTAGCCTTGCTCCAGCCTTGCTCCACTTGCTCCAGTCATCTCGATCTTGCTCCAACTCTGCTCTAGTCGTGCAGAATTGAGAGAATGGTCCTTTCAACAGCACCTTCTTCCTCTTGCCCAGGGCAGACAATGCCTAGCAGAAGAATGCGAGGCAATGGGAGACGTTGCTTCATTTCACCCATTCACTTGCAGGGAGAGGGCAGGTGAGCACACGGGGATAAATAGAGGAGGACCAGGAAGCCCCAGGGTCAGCAGTGGGCTCCCCACTGGGATACATGGGCCTGGCAAGGGCAGATCCCTGTTGCCCCTCTCAGTCTCAGCTCACCCTTTGATGTAACATGGGTAGCCCCTCAGCTGCCGTCTCCTGGTCTCCCGCTTCCATTGCTCCAAAGGAGGCAGAGTTGGTGGAAGAACAGTGCAGATGCTCGTGCATCACATCCTCTCCCATGCGCAGCTCATTCACCTTGAGTCAAAGGACAGGCTCCGTCCACCATTTTGAACAGTGCCAACCCATCAAAAGGCTTTTGCTATCTCCTCTGCTTCCCTCGGGCCCTAGAAGGCTGGCAACACGAGAGACAGAGCTAGAGAAGACTGGCAGAGGATGGCCTTTTGAACGCGCATCTCTGGAATGGGGATGTGGCCTGTGTTGCCATCTCTCCTCCCCGCTCCCCTCAATGCCTGCCTACTGGCATCCCTTTTGCTGCCACTTCCAAGAAGTTCTCAGCAGGAACTGTCCAACGGGCACCTTCTGCAGCTCCCCCATGCTAACTAGGCAGAACAAGTCTAGCCCTCGCAGTCTCTATGACAACTGATCCCTCTGCTCTCCTCATCGCTGCCTCCCTAGGATTCCTGTCACTCTGTTTCTTCTGCCTGAGGACCTTCAGCTTCTTTCATGGGAGGGTTAAGTGCTCTGTTCCTTTGCATTTTTTATGCCTCTCAATTCCCACATGGATGGGCCTTTGGAACTACAAAGCCAGGCCCAGGAGGAGTTCCAGACTGGCTCTGTCTCAGCATGACTGAAAGACTTCTGTGGACTAGATTTGATTCAGTCCTAGAATTTGTGCACCACATCTCTGAGCCACATGGTGCAATCTGTGCCTCCAGTCTCTCACATGCGCGCACACACGCATACATACATACAATTTCATACTGAGTGGCTGCAGCCCATACACTTCTAAGAAGTGCCCAGGTCAGCTTACACATATATGCATGCGCATGGACACACCATCCAGAGTATGCTGAAAGATTCAGTTACTTCTGTAAGCAAGGAGTGAGGAACCTCTAGCCTTCCAGTTGCTGTTGGGTCCCAGCTTCCAATATCTCTGACGACTGGCCAGGCTGTGTAGGACAAATGGAACTTGAAGTCCAACAACAGCTAGAGGTCCTCAGTTTCCACACCACTCCCCCGCTGTCGGCCCGCCTTTCTGCAAAGGGGTGGTGACCCCCACTCTGCTGATCCTCCTAGTGCTCTAGTCCAGTCTCCAGACTCTCCCCAGTGTTTTTGGTAGTGATGATAAGAGATGCAGAAGGACCATCATTCAAACCCACCTTCCACTGACTGACACAGAGGGTAATGTGCTGTTAAGCAGGCGGAAGAAGCACAAGCTGCATAAGAGACAATAGATCAGTGCTATAGTTCTTTATATGCAGAAGATGTTGGGCCCAGTCCTTGGACATGCCAAGTAAAAGGATCTCAGAGCTGGGAAAGGTCTTTCCCTGAGACCCTGGAGAGCTCCTTCCAGTAGAAGGAGCCAGTATGGACCAGTGTTCTCAGGGGAGATAGCACCATGGATTGGGGTGGGGGGGAGGGATTTGCTTGGTGCATGGTTTGCAATTCCCGAACTAATGTGTGAATTGTCCTTTAATTTTTGCTCTTTTCTGCATTCTGCAATGGTCAAAACAGGCATACCAAAATGGCAGGCACTGCATACAAAGAAGCATCTATTGATTGCAGATGTTTAAAAAAAAAAAAAAAAAGCAACTGGTGGGGAAAGGGGACAGAATGAAGTTGTGTTTGAAGGAATGTAAATGTTCTAGAAAGTGGGCAAAGCCATCCATCCTTCCTCGGTATAAGGCAGCAAACGTGCGCTTCAGAAGAGCTGCAAACACGTTTTGCTCAAAACCGACTTGCTGCTCCAAATCTATTGCTGATCTTGACAACGTGCGCTTGGACCTGCTCCGCGGTTGCGTGGCCAAGAGCTCTTGGCTCGCTGAGTGCTTCTGGGTCACAAAGTAAATGATGGTTTTTTTCCTTTTGTCTTTTCTGTTCCCAGTTTCCATAACCATCAGGAAAAAGACCCTCCTCACCAGTCACTCTAGCTATGCTTTTGCAACTCTGGTTCCTCCCAGACATTGCTTCTTTGTGGGGGTGGGGAAGAAGAGCGGGGGAGTGCCACCGGAAAAGTCCTCGTCCACCAAGACATCCAAGCAAGAAGATGGACACCTCGGGTTGCCTTTCCTCCCCCATCCCTGCCTTCTCTGTCGTGCCGTGCCCCTTTCTGTACCTGTGCCCCCAGCACTCCCCGACCCCTCGGTCCCAGGTCTGTCACTGAGATGCTTGCGTCTCCTCTACTGAGAAACAAGGGTGGGGTGGGGTGGGTGATGGGGCTTTTCTTTCTGCACAAAACCAGCAATTGTAAATACTTTTCAGAAATGTAAAAAAAAAAAAAATCAAAAAACAATATGAAAGAGCAAACAACAATGAAAACACACACACAAATGTTTTCAAAATCAGAAATAAATGTTTTGCAGACAAAAAATGGAAGTCCAGAGAGAGTCAAAGCAGGAGAGAAGCTAACTGTGTCAGGTATGCACTGAGAAAACTATTTGCAGATTGATTGACAAAAAGTAACAAGAACCTATTTATTGTATATAACGTTTTATTATAAATCGTGTATTGTATATTGCATCTGTACATCTGCTGTGGTTTTGTGATGTGCAAATTTCAGCATGGGTTTCATTGAGGTTTTTAGTTGCTTTTTTATTGTTTGGGGGGATTTTTAAAATTTGTTTGTTTGTTTTTCGGCAGTACGCACCCAAAGATCCAAATTTGTATTAAAAAAAGAGGAAAAATATTAAAGACAAGCAAATACACCCTCTTTTGTTGGGGAGGGGGGAGAGGGAGGGCAACAACTGCTTTTTCTGAGTTCTCATTGGCCACTTGTAAATCAAAATGAGCATTCCTTCCTCCGTGTGTGCCCCTTCACGTCAGTGCTGAGCTCAGGGTGTGCGTGTGCGTGCGTGTGCGTGCGTGTGATTTTTTTCACTTTTGTCCTGCCCTCTTGATTCCCTCCTTTTTTTCTCGATTTGGAAACTTATGTACAGCTTTGTGGATTGTGCAAAGAAAGAAAGGAAGAACCCCCCCTCCCCATCCTGTGTTGTCCATGACTGATCTGAACTGTACAACTAAATAGACCAGAGTTGATAGTCACTTGGAGACAGAACACACCTCCTGATTGTCACCATATAAGCTCCTGCTTGCTTGATCCCTTCCCTGGGCCAAGTTGCCTTCATCCACCACCCCAAAGCCCCCCCTTTTTTGCTTCCCACCCCCTCCCTCCCCTGCACCCCAACTGGTCTTTTTGTGTATTTAGGAAGGAATTTTTAATAGACACTTTTTTATATTAAAAGAAACCTATATATTGAGCGATGCGGCTGCTTTGTGTGCTTCTGTTGGCAGTTGAATGGATGTCTCGGGGTGACTAGGGAGAGCCCATTGCCAGCCCTTGGGGGTTCAGGAGACCAGAGGAGGAGGGTTGGGGCGTGCTTCACTCGTGTGCTTGAGATGCTGCATTTTGTTAAAGCCGGGCTGGGCTGGGGGAGATGCTTCCAAGGCTAAATACAGAAACAATGCATGGCAAAGGGCTGCCCTTGGGAGGTTTGGACTGCCTTCAAAGGGCATCTGATGGAGAGGAGAAGGCTTTGCTCTTCACAGTCCTCACAGCATCCCGGCTTCCAGCTTGCTGCTATACTGCTCAAGGCTGCCAGCTTCCCTGTTGGCGACTAGAAAAGAGCTCGCTTGTTTTTCTCGGCTCAGAGGCCTCCACACCAGAATAAGCCTGGTGGGGTGGAGGAGATCCATTCTGGCCTGCGTTTCAAACCAGGCCGCCTTGTCTCCGCGGCTCTGTCTGCCCCCACTGTGGTTGGAAGATGAGGTGCCCTAAAGGAGAAAGAAAATCGCGCAGGAAGCCAGGAGGAAATGGAAGGGCGCTCCAAGGGGCCAGCTTCCCCGGGCTCCCCTTGGTCTGGCGTGTGCGTGCTAAACTGGGGAAGCGGGGGCCTTCCTTTGTGCCACTGCAGCCCATGGCCACTGCCGGGGAGGTTCTCTGCAGGGCGACCCTGTGGGTGCCTCCCGTACGTGGCCCGACAGATGGGGCAGGGCGCTAGTGCAGCAGTGAACTGCCACCAGAGAAACCTCGCGGGAGAAGAAAGCCGCCTTGCATGCAGCGCTCCCCCCCCCACCCCCCAGCCCAAGTGAGGAAGCACTTTGATGTGCCTCCTGCAGCTAGACAGCCAAATTCCATCTCAGAGAACTTCCCAGGGGCGGCATTCCAGCACTGGGAGGGGGCCAAACGCAAGAGGGATGGGACCGGAAATACCAGTCTATTTTAGCTGAGAGCTCTTGCTGCCAGGAGCTAAGCCTTTGGAGAAGCATTGCAACCTTTTGGAATGGTGTGGGGGGGGGGCACAGAAGCCAGGAAAGCCCCCAGTGATTGGGGTAAAGGGGTGGGAGCCCAGATGGGCCAGAGGCCTCTAGTTCAATACCACACCTTGCATGTTTGTGTAGCTGAGAGCTGACTCGCAATGCAGCTCTTAGTCTTGCTCCTCTCTTGGTACCTCTGTATTGGAGGAGGGCACTTCGAACTAGTTCCAGCGGACTTGAAATGTCTGCCTTGATCTTAAGCAGCTGTTTGGATAGCCCAGGAGCCCTTCCAGGTCTCCTTCCAAAGCAAGGCAAAGGTGGGGATGAGGGCTCTTGGCTACCCGGCATGGACGTGAGTGCAGGAGCTCCATTGGTGCTGGCACCAAAGAACAGCAGATGCTTTGCGCTGCCGAAAAAGCGACTCCTTTCTCATCTGCTTGCTTTGTGTGGCTGAATCTCCCTGAGCCATGACCAGGTGCAGGAAAGCAACAGAGAGTCTTGTAGCACCTTAAATCTTGGTACGTTGATTCTGGCATAAGGTTTTGCAGATGATGGCCAGCTTCATCGGCCGTACGAAGAATGTTAACCTCGGGCAGATTTGTGCAGATCGAGTCATTCCCTGTAAGCATTTGGGGTTCCCCCAAAGTATCTGGGGCTCCCCAAAAGTATCTGGGGTTCCTCAGGAGGGCAACAACAATAGAATATTCCCCCCATCCCTGTGAAGCGAAGCATGTTCCAGAAATGTGATTCCTTAATCCATTTGCTTGCTTGCTTGCTTGCTTATCTCATAATTTTGCCCTCTGCCAGCTAGCAGCGGCTTGCACCTAGTGCAATGGAGGCTGCGATGTGCACATGTGCTTGGGGTCAAGCCCCCCGAACTTGGTGGAGCCCTTGGCTGGCTATGCATGGAATAGTCTCAGAGTGCCAAAGCAGAAAACAGCACATAATGTACATTCTGCAAGCTGCAGTCCCTTCCCCTCAGCCCCAAAATAGAATGGCGCTTCTGACAAAATGCTCAGCCATCAGCAAGTCTCCACAGGGGAATATGTTCCATAATTGTCCTGGAAGAACCACAGGCAGCTCTGTGTGTTGTATAAACTCAGCACTATGACGGCGTAGGTGGGGATTTGTTGAAAGCGGCTGGGTAGGCAGCTCCCTTTTGGGGGGTCTAGATATGCTGAACTTGTTTCTTCCCTCCCCCACGCCCACTTCCGCATGCTGCACTCGCGCCTGATTGAAATGTGGAAGCAGGCAAGCCAGAAAAGCTTGAAACCGGGTCACCCCTCACCTGTGTGTGGAGCATCAGCAAGCCAGGGATCCACAGGGATGCAGAACCTCTGTGCCCATGGGGGCCGGAGGTGGTTCCTGGGGGACTTTGTCCCTTCCAACCATGCGCCTGCCTGCTTTCTCCTGTCCACTGGTTCAGTGGTTTCCTAGTTGTGGGCACGTCTCTTCGTGCCAAGATGCCTCTCCTGTGGCTTAGTGCTGATGAGAGTTTTCAAGTAAATATGTGTATTTTCGGGCCCACCCTTTTCATCTGTGGTTCTGCTCCTTGTACCTCTGGTCTCACTGACCCCTGGCATGCAGCTGCCGATCACTGTGCATGTGCAGCTGAATTCGTGGTCTCCTTGGGATGCCGGGCACTGCATGAAAACCGTGCTGTGAAACTGAGCAATCAAAATGGTCCTTAACATGACCTTTGAGTACAGGGAAGAAGGATTCTCTGGTCCCCTGCAAGAGGACAGCTCTGCAGTTTCTTGATGAATACTTCCTGCCTCAGGCCAGCCTAGCTTTTCTGTTGAGCTGAGCAAGCTTCCTGCTTTGGGTGTCACCTTGAGGGTGGGCATGCTGGCTGGAAGTTGTAGGACTTCTTTTCTCTTGACAGAGATAGGAGATCACCTTCCAAGTGTTTGCTGCAATTATGGGAGAGCAGAGGGGTCGCACTCCTTCCTCAGACAGCAAAAGGTCTCGGGTCGGCACTAAACCTTCCTCCCTCAGCTTGTCCACGCCACGTCTGTCGGCAGGACTCCGTTCTGTGAGCCCCTCAAGCTGAGCTCCCAGGCACCCGGGAGCTGCAGGGGTTCTTCAGCAGCAATAGGATGGTGAGGAGGCTGGAAACCAGATCTCATAAGAAATGGGAGAAACGGCTGACTGTGTTCTGCTTAGAAAATAGAAGATGAACAGAAGGCATGATAGATGTTTTCAAATATCTGAAGGCCTGACCAAAGAAGGCGTATTCTCAGTTGCCCCAGGTCATAAGCTGCAGGTAAGCAGATTTTGGCTAAACTTTGGGAGAAACTTTCGAATGCAAAAACTGTTTGACAGAAAACTTCCTCAAGAAGTGATGGGTTCTCCTTTGCTGGAGGCATCTCAGCAGAGGCTGGATAGCCATCTGTCACTGAGCAGGGGGTTGGACTCGATAACCTCCAAGTTCCTTTCCCACTTTAAAAGCCTGTGGCTCGTTCCCCCTCAGCCGACAGATCCCATTTGCTCTTCTTTCGCTTTGCTTCCCTCCCCTTGAAAAAAGAACGGTGGAGGTGCTGACATGGCTCACATAGAAAGATGCACAAATGTTTTTTAAATCCATTCCATCTGTGTTTCACGGATTGCTAGGTGTTTTGTTCCATCATCCACCCACTGACAGCATCGGATTTTTTCCCCAGGAATTTACAAGAATTTTGTTCCTGTTTGCAAATCATGCAAGCTTGTCCATGTTGTACTCTTGAGTGTGAATGCAAGTAGGGATGTGAATCTCAGGACATTTCTGCAATTTCCCAAACTTTGCATTTGAAAGTGGGCTCTTGTGCAAATCCCCCCCCACACACACACACTTGCACAGAAACCTTAAAATAAAGATCCACAGATCTGTAGAATCCGCACAATTCGGGGAAGGGTGGCCAGCTGCAGGTTCTGCACGTTGGATTCATAGAATGAATTCATTTGAATCCCTTGCAGATTTTGCCAACTTCTTTACTCAAAGTCAAGGCGCATGCACCTGAAGATGAGCAGTTGCAACCATTATTTGGGGAGAACAATCAGAACTGGCGTCAATCGTTTTGCATGGTTTTTACTTCCTGGAGAAGCACTCTAGGGACTGGGCAAAATGTGTTTAGTTCCCATTAGAACTTGCCGAAAGCACACTTCCCAAAGCAATATTTGTGCTGAAATGCAGTTACCCTTCCATGTTCACTTTTCTCTGAATTTTGCAGTGCCCCTCCTGTAAAAGCACTCTGCAAAAATGCATTTATTAGAGGAAAGTGGAAACCAAAATGCAGGTAGGATTGAAATTAACCAACAAGTTACTTGCCAAAAAAAGAGTGTATGATACAAAATTGCATATAAAATGGAATCTATGGAGAAAAGTCCACACAAATGTGTGCAGGTTTTTTTTTTTTTTTTTGGTGCAGGCATCTTTTAAATTGCACAGCAATGTGGAAAGTGAACAAAAAAACTTTTAAGATGGAAATAATTAGAAACTCAGAAAAATGTAAATCGAAAGGTTTGTCCAACCCTATCCAGGACTGATTAGTTGACAATCTAAGCCCATCTAAGTTGACAACTTCAAGCAATGAATCCTTCATTTGGAGCCCCAAATCGATGTGACACCACCTGCACCACCACCCTGTTGTCCATAAACACCTACCAAAAGAAGGGGTCTGCCACCCTGAAGTTCTGGTGCATCTGATCCCCTGGATTAGTTGACCTTTTATCCACATGAGTTTTGTCTCCTGCTGCCTCCACCTCACCCTGCAATCATTCTTCATAAAAAAATAAAATAAAATAAAATAAAATAAAATAAAAGCCCTCTTCTCTCCTGGACATACACCACTTTCTACAAAAAGGGATGCCCTTAGGAGATAGCAGCATTAATATCTCTCTCTCTCTCTCTCTCTCTCTCTCATACTTTAGAGCGTATGTCATTCATACAAAAAGCTGAGCAGGGCTGTCAGTTTGGAGGATGTTCATTCCTAGGGCCACCATAAGTCAGGAACGACTTGAACAGCAGATGGCCATATATATATCAGCACATGCCATGCTGTAGTTTGCTTTTATTCTGTGGGGCTCAGTCTCCCACCCCACTCTTTAGTACACATAGCACTGCCCACACATAAGATGGTAAACACCAAGTGGCAAGCACTACAAGAATTGCTGGTGTGGGGTGCAGGGAGAAAGGAGAATCAATGATCAAGCAACAAGAAGCACGGCTTTCAAGATGTGACTGAAGATGCGTTGAGTGTGTGCACATGTGTCCTTCCTCTGCAGAGTGCAAAGCATGCATAGCCTTTTGTTCCTGCCACAGGATGGAGCCCAGAAACCCATCGAATCAGGGAGCTTTTCAGTTACTTGTGAGTCACGTGCAAAACACTGTATTTGACCCGAGTGGCTTCATTGCAAGGCCTTTGACAAAGTGCCCCATGATATCCTGGTGGAGAAACTGAGGAGTTTTGGGATACACCAAAGCACGGTCCGGTGGATTAGGGCATGGTTGACTGACCAAGAGCAGAAGGTAACCATTAGTGGGAAATCATCGGGATGGTGGCCAGTGACAAGCGGGGTCCCCCAGGGCTCTGTCCTGGGGCCTATCCTGTTTAATCTTTTCATTAATGACATGGAAGAAGGGGTGAACAGTCTGCTGATCAAATTCGCAGACGACACTAAAACTGGAGCAGTGGCCACAACTGAGGAGCAGGTACTCCAGATCCAAAAGGATCTGGACAGACTATGGAAGTGGGCAGGGGACAATGGGATGGCGTTCAATGTGGATAAGTGCAAGGTCTTGCACTTGGGGCATAGGAATAACTGTCATAAGTACAGGTTAGGTGACAAGTGACTGGAGAACAGCACTTGTGAAAGGGACCGCGGGGTACTGGTTGACCGCAGGCTAAACATGAGTCAGCAGTGTGATGCGGTGGTCAAGAGGGCGAACGCCACCCTTGGTTGCATAGCCAGAAGTGTGACTTCAAGATCGAGAGAGGTATTACTACCACTCTACATGACTCTGGTGTGCCCGCAACTGGAGTACTGTGTTCAGTTTTGGGCCCCTCATTACAGAAAGGATATAGCCAGGTTGGAGTCAGTGCAGCGTAGGGCCACAAGGATGGTGGCTGGTTTGCAGGGGATGCCATATGAGGCAAGACTGAGGCAATTGGGTCTCTTCAGCTTGGAGAAGAGGAGACTCAGAGGGGATATGTTGGCGACATACAGGTATGTGAGGAGGTGTCACATGGAGATGGGTAGAGACCTGTTCTCCCCTGCAGAGGAAGGCAGGACGCGCTCCAATGGAGCAAAGCTCAGGGAGCCAAGGTTCAATTTGAATGCCAGGAAGCACTTCCTGACAGTTAGGACCCCGAGGGCGTGGAATGGGCTTCCACGGGAGGTCGTTGAGGCCCCATCGGTGAGGGTGTTCAAAGACAGGCTGGACATGCACATGGTGGGCATGTCATGAGCGGAGCCGGCTGGTGCCGGAGGTCAGACTAGATGGCCCAGGAGGCCCCTTCTGACTCGCTCTGCTTCTATGTTTCTATTGCCTCCAGAAACTCAGAGCCATAAGCCGGGAGCCTCAGAACATGGGGCTTGGACCCAGTCCCAGTGAGCTGCCTGAGCTGCGAGAGAGGCATCCTCCCATTTCTGCACTGGAAGCCATCTCCACCTCTTGTAGCACTGAGTCCCACGAGCAAATCACACCTTGTGCAAAGAGATGCTTCTCTGGTGCATCCTGAGCAGGACAAAAGCGAGTGCAGCAGGATATGCTGCCTGAGGCAAGTTCCGTTTCTAAGAAAACAGCAACTCATCTTTAAGTCGAATTGGTATGTAAGTCAGATCAGCCTTCCACATTCATGGGGGTCCGGGGTGCAGGATGCCCTTGAAAGTGGAAAACTGCAAGTATCCCCAGCACCCCTCCAAACTCCCCAGCACCTCCACGCAGCAGCAAGGAAATGCTGGAGAGATTTCCCTCTCCAGATGGGAGGGAAAGGGAGATGTACTTTGGATGCCTCCCTCTCTCCCCTTTTGCTTCCTCTCTCTCTATGGTGATGCTTTGGAGGTCCTTCCTCTCCCACTCCACTTGCTCTCTCTCTATGGTGGTGATGATTTTCCACAGTATTATTATTTTTTTTTTAATGAATAGGCTTTATGGCAGTTCGTTCGTAAGGATGGGCTCTTCGTAACTCAGGCATTTGTACCTTGGGGACTCATTGCACAAGTAGACGCCATCAGTGCTGGTGACAGGCAGTGCCCTCAGCCGAGCGTGAGGGCAGCAAGCTAGTCCTGAGGGCCAGCCCTGGTCAGCCTCAGCCAGGCGGTTTCACTGGAGCTCTCCTATGAGGAGAGAGGCAGAAACATCTCCCCATCACTGCAAAACCAGCCTAGCCCATCATGCAGCCACTTTCAAAGCTGATAGGGCACGTTTGCATTCCTACCCTGCTCTGCTATTTCCTTTCTCCCCAGTGACTGGAAGCAGTCGTGCCTTGGGACTTGTCTATTCACATCTTCACAAACACCTTGAAGGTTTTTTGATTAATGATCTATGGAGATGTAGAGCTATTAAGGATCCTCACTACTCCCCAGGTAGATGGGTGGTTACATCTGTCTGAGCGCATCGTGTTGGCCAATTTTTGCCAGCACAATGGGGCAGAGCTGGGGCCATTACCACTAGTATTTTTCATGTTTCTCAAAGTGGTCATTCTGGGTCAATGCGAGATCTGGAAACTTCCCCATCCTAGATCCACTTGTGGATCATCTCAAGGGTTTGGGGTCTCTCCCCAGCTATCTTTCCTTATGTCATCTTTTCAGACTCACCAGGCTTAAGAAGCCTTTAGGATGCGAGCAACCATCCCCCTGGTTTCAGTGGGGCAACTTGGGCTAGAGTTGGGAACAAAGTCCTTGGCCCCACAGTTTGTGGGGGTGCCAAATAAGCTCACAGGCCTGGGAGCAGCATCTGGGCCCTCGTGGGCATTACAAAAATATGTAGTCAGGAGTGGGCAAAGTCGTATTTCATTAGTCCTGCCAATTCTTATCTAGAGCGTCAGGGTAGCAGAAACAACCTCCATGTTATTCTTACAACCAAGATGGTGCCTTAGTTTATGTAAGTCTAAAATACAGAACTGCACATGTTCTCAATGTGTATTTTTTAAATCAGCATTAGCAATCATGGTTTTTGTTTGTTTGTTTGTTTGTTACGCTGCTACAAAATCAGGAAGGCAGAAGCAGTTCTAAAGTATGGCTGGAAGAGGCAAGCAGAAACGAGAATGTTTGCTGTGCACCTCACAATGGAAATAATTCACTGGCCTTTCAAGGGGACCTTCGTAAGATATTTAAGTTCAGGGTCTAAAATTACGCAGTCGCACCACTGAGTGTTTTATATGGCGAGTCTCCATCAGCCCCAGCCAGCAGGATAAAGAGAATTGTAGTCCAAAACATCGGAAAGGAACCAGGTTGAGGAAGAATGAATTAGGAGCTTGCTGTGTGTGCAGGGGTGAGGTCACGCTTCGCAAAGCCTTAATGGAAAGGAAAGCAGATATGTTGTGTACAAGCAGGAATGAGGAAAAGCTAGGCCTGTTTGAGGTGCTTGTTGCCATGGCAAAGAAAAGAAGGTGATGGGTGCTTTACAGGTGAGGGCAAACCTGATGAGGAAAAAATGGGCTGGCGCTGCCAAACTGCCTCTTCTCTCAGAGGTTGCCTAGCTGGTGGCTGTGCAGGTGAATTGCTCTGCCCCTGGTTCAAGCCTTGCCACGTCCACGTACTTGCTGGGCAAGCCCAGGTAAGCCAGTTGCATGGCTGGCTGGCTGGCTGGCTGGCTGATGAGTCGGGGATGTTTCTGGCAGAGCCAAGGTGGCTAGTTGAGTTTCGTTACGGAAGGAACATGGAGGATCTACCTGTCGAGGGATGCGTGTGGCTTCAGTGGCATGTGCAGGGTCCCAGGTTCAGTCCCTGGCATCTCCAGTTTTAAGTAGGATCGGGTACCAGGTGAAGGGAAAGGTGATCCTGGAGGGAGCTGTTAATCAGAGTTGGGTATGGTTGACATCAAGGTAGGCATGACTGGGCCCCTGTTGAGGTCTGCCTGGGTGAAGCTGGCTCTGACCCCTGGAGTAGACAATATGGGGCTACATCAGGGTAGGCAAGCTGGTGCCTCCCAGACACTGGCCTGTCGCTCCCTTAATCCCTGACTGTTGGCTTCGTGGGCTGGAGCTTCTGGAAGTTGTAGTCCAAAACACTGGGAACGTATCGCTTGCAGCCTTTCCCATCTGGCACCCTCCAGATGGCCATTGGCCATGGTGGCTGGGGGTGATAGGAACTGTAGTCCAACACTTCTGGAGGACACCAGCTTGGGGAAGGCTGGTCTGTGTGTGTGTGCATGTGAAGAGAAGCCCAGGCATTTAAGTAGCTATTTCTGTGCATCATTTGAACAGAAGGATGTAGCAAAGCACTCCTGCACCAGCAGCTGAAGTCAGGGCGCGATTGTTTCTTCTGCCCATGCAGCACAAGTCCCCATTCCTCAGATCCCCCTTCCTGTTATTTAGGCTCAAAAGTGCTTTGTCAGAGTCCGCGGAACAGCAGGACCTCTCCTGATTTAGCATTTCCAAGGCAAAGGGTGGCTGCTAAGGAGGTCAGAGACCCGATTCAGAGCAGCCATCTTGGAATGGTGATACTTCAACTTTAAAACTGTGGGGACGATGACGACAATAGCTGCGGGGTGCATCACTATTTGCGTAACCGCAAAAAGAATGCTGTGTGCAGCTGAGGTCCAGTTTGCTCCCTCGGCCGGCCGAGCACTCCCGTTGCCACACCTTTGGTCCGTTGCTGGGACCCAGCCCTTCCCCCTGAGCCACGCTGGGCAGCCACGCCTCGTCCTAGGTGGCATGTGGGGCATGAGCAAACAGCACAGCATGTGGCCCTCCCCTGCCCAGGCCGCCGCCTTGCTCAAGGCTGCGGGCGCATGATTCACAGTGGGAAAGGCTGTCCCCCGAGCAGTGGCAGCGTGCCCTTTGCTGTCCTTCAGCATCAGGAGAAGCCGAGCAGGCACGCTTCCTTCTGGGCCACGGCTGCACACGGCGAGCTGGGCGACGCAACAGGTCCCTGAACACCTGGAGGCCACATCTGTCCTGGCTGGGGGCTTGATAGATGGCTGAGGCTGGCTTGTGTGCTAGCCAGCCGAGGCGCGGAGGCGCGGCGAATTGACTCCGGGCTGCAGACAGGTTGAGAGAGACGGATGGGGAAAACGCCAGTGCCATAAACACAGCCTGGCGTGAAAGTTCCAGGAATCGAGAGGCAGCCCTGTGGCGTCCGACTGCGGGAGGGAGAGTCAGCCTTGGCTGCGGCGGGGGGGGGGGGGGGACGAGCGGAGGAGGGGGCGCGCAGGCGAGCGAGCTCCGAGGGAGGGTGGAGAAGCGCAAGGCAAGGCGCAGCTACCTGTGGGTGGCAGGAAGAGGTTAGCAATATCCACAGGGTCACGGCTATTGCTACTAAGTGCTTTTGCAAGGCTGGGGGCTGGGGAGGGAGGGAGGAGGTTGCCATGGCAAAAAAAAACACATGATGCATACTGATGGACTGCTGGGGAGGGGGGTGAGAACCGCCACGGCAAATTTGAGAAGCCTGAGAGCCATCTGTACAGTGAAAGGAGAGAGCGAGGAGGAATGAAGGCGGGGGGGGGGGGGGGCGGGGAAGGAAAGGGAGTGGGGGAGGGGGAGGTGGCTTTTGCCACAAAGCCTCTTTCCTCTGGGGCTGGCATTTCTGCACAATCTCCTTTGCTCGAGCAAACGCCCCAGACTCTCCTCCGCCTCGCCCTCGCTGGCTCTCCCCCACCCCTCTCAGTTTCTCCCCAAGAAAAGAAAAGGACACGCACAGACATTTCCCTTTTGCTGAGCTTCCGAGCACGCATGAAAAACGGCCCCCAAATTCCCCCCCCCGCCTCCCCTTCTCCTGTGATCTTGGCCAAATCAAACAGAGAGCTTGGAAAGGGATCAGAAAAAAAAGCAAAACCAAAAACCCGACCACCTGCCAAACCATGGTGACCTTGCAGGGTCTGATTTAAAGGGTCCCTGCTCTTATTTTCACAGCACCACCAAGCAGGCTGACGGCTCGTGCAGAAGCAAACGTTGCAGGCCCACGTATTTATAGTGGTTGTTCGCAGAAGGGAGGGCGGGATGAAGTGGGCAGGATGTGCGGGGGAACCAAGCAAGCAAGAGGGAGAGAGAGAGAAACTGAGAGCTAAAAGGGGAATTGGGGGGCGCGCGGGGGGGATCTGGTTTTTTGAATCAGATTTCAGAGTCTCAAGTCACCAGAAAGTGGAGTTGAACTACTCGAGAAATTTCCATTTGGTTTATTCCTCCCACGGTGAGAGACTCGGGTCAGGGCCAGCTGCAGCTTTGAGGCAGCCCTTGGCAAAGTGCCCTTTAGAAACCCCCCATCTGTTTCAGTGGCTCAGCCACAAGCACCAGTGAGCTGCCATGTTAAATTCCCCACAGCACCCTCAGAGAGATGTTACAGCAAGGGCATTGTGGGATATTTAAAATAGCAGCCGGCAGGCTCGGTGTTATGGGCATTCTGGGAAAATTAAAATGGCTCAACTGCCCAGTGTTGGTGGGGCAGGACAGGGCAGGCTTCAGAGCCCTGCCCCAATGTTGAGGCCCCAGTAGCTGCAGAGAGGGCAAGGATCTCTCCAATCTTGCACTTGGCATGAACAAGGTTCCACAACCACAAACATGGCAGGAGGCAGGGAAGGCGGCTGAGCTGAGGGGCAAGTGCGAGGTAATGCGCAGCAGCAAGACCCTAAAGAGGAATTGTCAAAGGGTGAGGGTAGCACTGTTGAAGCTTCCTTGTAGGCTCACATGCCCTTTCCGTTCTTAGTGGAGCTTGCAACTCCCCCTTCCCCAAAGACTCATGCACAGTGTACAGACTGGCTGTGTTCGCACAACATGACAACCCTGCATGGGTGCCATGGTTCCTGATTTTTTTTGCCATGATCTTTCTAACAGATGCTCAGAAGGTTTCTACCCTATCATACTTTCAATCTACCCTGCTCAGTCCTCCCTCTGTTGGAACATATCCTATCAGCCACTCTGCCTGAAATGCAGTCCCAAGGAGCATTGCTTCTTGCCCATGAGGCTTGCCTTTTCCTCTTTGGTTCACACCCTGAGGCTGGTTGGCTGGAGCTGCCACTCTTTCCAAAGGACTCTATGGTAGTAGCATACCAGGACCATGAAAATTACGATCCTGGATTCAGACAACATGACAAGCCATGGTGGTAGCAGGAAACCATAGAACAATCTGCTGTTTCTTGCTGTGGTTTCTAAAGACCAAACATACCATAGTGAAATACCAGAACTAGGTTCAGGCAACGCAACAGACCAACAACAGTAAACTAGCCACTGCCAGTGTGGAGACGTTTGGGAAGCATCTGCCTATTACGGTGTCCCTTGGGCAGCCCATACGACATATACTCCTTCTCAAATCATAGTTAATTTTAACAACTTTTTTTAAAAAATGCATTAAAAATCAACAGATAGTATGTCTACAAATAAATATGCAGGCAGACTCTAGGAAGTATATGGGGGAAGGCCGGACAGCTAAAATGTCTGTCTTGCATATTGCAAAGCTGGATGGAAGCTGGACCTACTTAAATTAGTATTAACTTGCTGCGTCTTCTCTTTTCATACTAGCTGCTGTCACCTCAATATGTGTAAATTAAACTTGTGCTATTTAATAAGTTCAACAGGATATAATTTAATCTTCATAAAATTTAAGAAAATTAAGTGCCAAGATTATACGGCTTCTCAGTTCTCCTAGTCCTTTTGCATTAATTGCCTTGAGCAACAGAGGCGGGACCAAGATGTTTGGTTTTTTACTAAACAATTTAGGAGAGTATTCTTAGCAATTCCTCCTTATCTCCTGGAAAGTAAAAGGGATTAGAAACTTGCTTTGTGTATGTGTGTTAAATTAAAACTTTCAAGAAAGGGGCCCAGAATATTCCTATGGAGCCCACCTCCTACAAATCTTTGTATGGATATAGGCCTAGTTTATGGACTTCACAGATAAACAAAGTTCAGGTTAATGTTATCTTGACCCTTCTTAGTTGTTATTGGTAACAAAGAGAGTTGAATCCTTCCAACAAGTTGTAAACTAATAATTTAGCATCTGCTGTGGATAGACTGTCTCTCCCCAGACCCCGCAAAAAAGACAGAGTCATTGGTGTGAGCACCCTTTTTCCTTTGTGTTGCAGGTTGTTCTTGGTATCTTTCTGTGTTTCCAAACTTCAAACCCCAAAGAGCATTCTTGTATGACCTAAAAAGCTTGCTTTCAGCATTTTAAACACCAATTGTTGCAAACATTTATATCTTCTTCTTCCTCTACCTCTCTAGCAAGGAAGTGGGAGCCGCTGGAGGCAGGATTTACAGCAACCCTATAGGGTAGATTGGATACGCTGAAGAGCACACCACCCTAGCATGGATTTGAAGCTAAAGTTTCCATGTCGAAACTAAAACACCAGTGGGGTGGGGGTCTGGCCACCAACAGAGCAAGGTGCTGTACTCGGCCCAAGCATGACAGTGGGCAAGAGAGCACACCTTGGGCTTGCCCACTTCTTGCCAATGCCAGCGATGTTGGCAGACCAGGGAGACACACTGCGGCTCTGGGCTGCACGGCTGCCCACAGACCCAGGGCTGAGAGATGCCACTGGGCCAGGTACCACCTACTCCTGAGTCCAAGAACCAGCTGTTCTTCCAGCATGGGAAGAGGGTCTCCCCACTTCCAGGGGAGAAGGTGCTCTCCTCCAGCCCTTGGCTCATCCTTGCATATTAGAATCATGGCCTTGATGCAGCAAAGTAGGCCTATTTGCATGTCCATCAAGAACCGCAGCTCCACCTGTCTTCCTTGGCCTTCCACTGGCGCTCCCAGGGTCCCTTGGTATGCAAAGCCATGTGGGGGTGTCACCCCCTAAGAAAAGCTGTGGCTGGGGGCAGAAGAGCACCTTCCTGCCCTCACAGAGGGATGACGTTGTGCAGAACTGCCACTGCTACCCTCGGGTTCAGCTCCGTGGGTCACCTTCACCTGAATGCTTTAGCTCGGAAAGTGCCACCATTGTCAGCTGTGGGGAGGCTGACAGCCCAGGTCTTGGGGGTGCTCTGTCACCCCGGTGGGATGCTAAATGGATGATTGGGAGCACCAGCACATTAATGATGTATTCGTATGCATTTTGCAACTCCCTGGCTGGGGGATGCTGGGAATTGTGGGACCTTTTTCCGTTTAAATACACATAGAAGCTAGCCCTAAATGTATCCCTGGGGTCATAGGAGTCACTCACACAATATATGGACACATGCACACAAGCACATGTGCACGCACAGAGCTATGGTAATGTTTCCAGGTCCCCATGAGCCATGTTCAGAAGAAAGCTGCATATTTTAGCTTTATTGTGGTCATATGCCCCATTCAGGTTAAAGCAGAAAGCTCAACAGAACAATAACAGCAGTGTCATTTGTCTAAAAGAGTCAGGGGGTGGGGGGAGTGAATGCATTACTTGGTAGTGTATGAAATCGTATCTGATAGACCAAGCCGATCAAAAGACTTTGGGTTCCTGTCTTACACAGATGCAGCCTACATTATCCCGTATGTGTTCCAGAGAGGCATGTTAGGGAAGTGGGCCCCTCCCCTGCCCCTGTGTGTTCAGCAGAAGGGCTCGGACAGTTTCCTATCATCTTTGCATTTCCTATCACTGTATAGTACATATTCTTAAGTGCTGGAAGAGATGATACTGAAGAGTTTTAGAAAAGCAGAGCATTCCTTGAGGCTACTCGTCTTTTCTGTATATATCTTGCAAAATCTTGCTAGAGCTTCCTTTGTTTCCAGCAATTAGTAGTTTGTTTGACTAGGATTCCTTCTTTTTGCAGGGGTGTCCAAACACCCGAAAAGAGACTGTTTTAACATGCAGTTGATACACTGGGGTGATTGTGTGAGAAGAGCAAGCGTAATCCCCAAACCATCACAGCTTCAGATTAGGGATGGACAAGGATGATGGACAAGGCTAAGGAACTCCAGGTTCCAAATTGCTCATCCTGACAAACATCAGCCATGGCTCCCTCTGGGTGAAGACAGAGATCCCTGGAGTGAGTTCCAGGATCAAGGGGGCCAAGGCAAAGTGTTCTTGGCAGTCCCCTGAACCATGATTTTAATTTACAACAGGGCCCCAGAGTATCCAACTGGGGTCACTCTGGGTTATTAAAATGAAGGCTTGCAGGTCCAGCGGCCTGAGGTTGGGACCTGAGCAAGTGCAAGCACTCGTGACTCCTGCCTGTGTAGTGGAGCTTAGCAGGTATCCGCTGATGGCAGTTCCAATTAAATTACATCGTAAGAGATGCAAAGGCAACTGAATGCAGAGAGCATTGCCTTTCCAAAACACAAGCTGTGAGGGGAAAAGATACATTTTGAAGGGTTCCGGTAGAAACAAAGGTATGCTGGTTCCACCTGGATGTGCACGGCATTGCAGCTTCGTCCAGCACTCACTGGCTGGCGTCCAGGATGGAAGGCAGTTTCCAAGCTATGAAGGACAGTGCACCTTCATGGCTGGGAGGGTACCAACTTCTCCCGTGTAAAATGCTTGAATGCGACTTTGCTTTTTTGGGTATGCCTTTCTGAAATTCTGCTAGTGTGTGTGCACTTGTGTTTTCTACTTTTCTGCAGGTTTCTGGAAGTTACATGCATGTAAATTGGGAATGGTCAGATTACAGGCATGCAGGATCCCTTTTTGGTCTTTCCTCCTTTCTTTTTCGTTCCCTTTCCTATAATGCTGAGGTCTCCCAGCTAGAACTGGACACAAAATGGTGGCTCAAGGAGCAGATTTAATTATCAGTTATGACTCTTGCCCTGGGTTATATACAAATCTACATGAGTCATCAGAGAGCAAGGATTCTAACACGACTGCACAAAGATCTGGTCAAGTGGCCAATGCTAATTCAAAGGTTCTAAGATAAGCAATTACTACATGCCCAACCATGTTTGTTTTTTTTCTCCCCTTCTTGCAATTTTACTGCTTCCTTTAATGTACTGGGGCTCAGAAACCCTTGGGGATCTTGCCGAGTTCTACCAGCAGATCTCAGTCTCAACATTGCAGCTCAAGATACTGGGCTTAATGGTGCAGCACCCCCACCCTACTGAATGGCCTTTCTTGACATAGTAATGTGCATTGCTTTCCTTATTTCAGCAGTGAGTGTTTCCCCTCCCCTGAGGGCCCTGCATCTTCTCTCCCTGGTGGACCCGCGGCCTCCAATCCACCTTCTGCCTGCCCCTGATGTAAATGAACGGAACAGGCATAAATTGGAGACAGCCCTGCACCAGATGGCAAAGTGCAGCCTGCAATGCGTAAGCAGCAAACTTTGGAGAGAGAACAGGCCTCGGTTCCCAAGCACTGCGAGCAGTGCCTGTTTTCATATGCAAGGCTCCGAAGAGCTGGAACGGAGGCTCCGCCGTTTTGCCCAGGCCGCCACCGTGCCCCCTTCCTCCAGGAAGGGCAGAGTGAGGGAGCAAATATCCTGCCTTGCTTAATTGGCCTCCTTGGCAGAGTGGTGGGGACCGTCTCCCTCGCTGGTGACCTTGCTCCTGCGCAGGGCGCTGCGAGGAGCCTGCCACGAGGAGGGGCTGGAGGGGAGGAAGAGCCGGCCTGTTGCCTGGCAACCTCACAGCTGCCTGTTGACCTAGAAGGAGCTGCTCACTCTTGACACAGCTGGTGTTTACACAGAGCCAAATCTTTCTCCTTCACGTTTGCGCGGAGCAAAAGCGAGGCACACGGACACAGACGCGCCCGGGCGCTTCCCTTCCGAGCTCGGGAGGCATGAGCAGAAAGGGGAGAGAGCGCCGGGCCTTTCCTCTCCGGCTCCTTTGCCAGCTGGCAGCAGAAGCGGCGCCGGCCTGTGTGCGCGTGTGCGAGCGCGTTTGCGGAAAGAGGTCAGGGACGCAGCGAACACCTTGGAGAACCAGAGACATCTTTCACCGTGGCACAATAGCAATGCTGCGGAGGCAGCGTGAATCCTGGCGTTATCTAGGGCTGGCAACTAGAGTCCAGGGGCCTGTGGCTCAAGCTTGTTAAAATGGATGACTTAATCTGCACCACACATTAACCACCCTGTTGCGCTCCAGAAACTGGAGGCAGGAGGGTGGAGGGAGCGGGAGCGAGAGCGAGAGAGGCAGGATGAAAAAAGAGAGTGAAACTGACTCCCCCTTGAAAGAGCTGAAATCGGAAAACACTCTTTGAAAACAACAATAAAGCCCAGAAGACCTTCAGGCCACTTCTGAGGAAAAACACCCCAGCTTTCTGGACAGCAGTTTGAATAATGTCCTCCTTGTTCTGTTGCTGGTTGTACATTTGCAACCAAAACAAAGTAGCAAGGGTGCTTAAAAGAACGCTTGGAAACAATGAGGAAATGAGCTAGAGCTGAACCTGGGTGATCAACTTCAGCTATCAGAAATTCCAGGACTAAAAGCCGGCCTTCTCCATCCTGCCCTCCAGATGTGCAGCAACGTAACTTCCATCTTCATCCATACTGGTTGAGGATGATAGGAGTAGCCTAGCACATCTGGAGGATACCACAGAGTTGGGGAAGGTTGGACTGAGCTAATACAGAAAAACAAAACAAAACTGCAGAACAAGCAAAAAAGGCAACAGGGATCTGGACCACCCCAGAGGTCAGAAAAAGCAACATTGAATTTCACCAAGGAATCATTTTATACCCTTTCCTGTTCAGGAGGATCCAGCGACCAGCCTAGGTGGGCAGAGCTGGGCCTAGAGATATTACAGAGCTTGACAGAGGGTCTGACACCCTGTTTAGTTTCTGTAGCTCTAGTCAGTGAGAGATGAAAGGAATGCAGATTGTCCTGCCTTTCCCAACACATTCTGTCATTTGCCCCCTTCAGGATGTCGGAGGTGCTTTTGCACTGGATGGTTACTCCACGATTGCTACTCTTTGTACACTCACTGAATAATAGGCCATCTAAATGGCATCAGATTGTCATTGCCCTGTGCTCCCCCACAACACATTTCCTTTAGGAGCTCACAAAATCTGCCTTAAAAATAAAAGAACAAACCTGCACTGTAATCTTTACAGATTGCTTTAGCACAGCTCTCAATCTGTCTAAGAGCTGTGACTTTGACAGGGGCAGTAATGTCATTTTGGGCAGGAGAACCTTTTAACTTCAGCCCACCTTCACTATTGACTTTCTGGTAGGTACCACTTTAGCAATGCATTGTTGTTTTTCAACCACCTTGTAATTTGTGATAAAATTCTTTTTGGTCTGCTTTTTTGCCAACTGGTTTAGAAAAATTAAAAATCCCACTGCATGAAAAAGCAATTGAATGCGCCTTTTGAAATGGATTACAGCATTAAGCATGCAACTAATGGTATGTTTAGGTGCATTGTCCCTTCCTTGCTCACATGGTTAGGTTATGCCCAATTCATGTGGTGGGTTGGATGTACACAGAGAGAAAGCTCTATGCCCTCTATAGTGTGAAAAGTCTCCCAAGGGCTTTCCTCAGTAAGGGAAGAGCTCAGCCCTTTGGATAGTCCCCAGGAACAGACCACTTCAGAGGGATGCCCAGGTTGTCTCCAGGCCCTCAAAGGGCCTAGGTGCCTTCAGATAAGCTTCCTTAGGAGGCAGAGAGCTCAAGCTTCTGAGGAAGAGAGGGCGATGATGTATCAACTTGCCCTGGGGCACCTGGCCACCTGAAGATTCAGGCTAGGATGGTAGCCAGGTGAAGGAATGCTCGCTTGCTGAAGAGGTTTCCTCAAGAATAAATGCCTCCTCATGAGCAAAGCTCTGGCCAATTACCTATGATGACCTGCAGCTGAACTGCTCTGGGAGTTCATGCTTATGAGCTCTCAGTTGAATGCTTTGGCTTGTTGAAACAGCGTCTTCCTGTTGGTTTCTTCCAAGATTCTTCTGTCATATCCTGGGGAATGCTGGCCCCTGGGTTCCTGGTAAGGTTGTCCTGTTTTTTGGCAATATTGTGGTTTTGACATTTTGTTCGCTTGCTGACTTTGCTAAACAGGGTTGACTGTAATTCAGCTCAGCCCAACCAGGACAAAGCGTCAATTGTGATTCTGTGTGTAACTTATGGAACTAAAAGCACCAAATAGTACTCAAAGCCATAGTTTAGAAGCACCTGGTGTGCCATATTGTGAGTGGTGGGATGAAAGCAGTGGGGTCTCCAATGTGCTGCCCATGGATACTTCTCTTGGTGCTTTCTCTTGTTACCTCTCATGATTTATGGTTTTTTTCCTGAAGGTTTTCATTTAAAAATATAATTGGGGATGCTGCAATGCAGCAAATGCTGTCTCTAGTACCATTTATTTTTAAGGTTCAGAAAGGTGGTGTCATGCTTTGGAGTTCAGACCTCCACTCTTTAGCCTCTGGGAAAGCTTTTGGTCCTATGAGAGTATTTTATGAATGGGTGACCCCCTCGCTCATGGTAGCCATTTTGTGACAATACCCATAATGCCCTCTCAAAATTCCAAAGGTGCCTATTAACCACAACATCTATAGACCTCTGGACTAGAGGGGGGAGCAGGTATAAGAGTGTGTGGTTGCCTTACATGTCAAGAGTTTACACACTGGTTCAGGAGCATTACTTCTTTGATAGGGAACAGCTGATGGGCCTGAAAGACTCATGCTGCATTGGCTCTAAGAAGGGGCAGGCTTGCTAAGCTGGCCCAAGCCCAGCTGTGTATCACAGCAGCCAATTCATGCACCAAACTCAAAGGTATATTTGGTGCCAGGGCTCAGGATAATAGGAGTTGTAGTTCAGCACTTGCGGAGCATGCGGGTTGGTCAAGGCTGACTTCTAGTTTCACTGTGCAGTCCTGCGGATGTCTACCCAGAAGTTGATCTTCATAAGTTAATTGCCACACAGGTGTACACAAGAACCTTTGCCCAACACTATGCTCTCCATGAGTGCTGGATGGCAGCTCCCTTCATTCCCAGCCAGAACTAACTGGGAAAGATGGGATTTGTGGTCCAGTACATGTGGAAGGCACATCTTGTCCCCATGACTCTTGCAGGAGGTAGGTCTGACTGAGTAAGGCATGCTGCACCATTCAGATGACAATTCTTGCCTTCTCTCCTCTCATCCCCTGCCACCTCTCTTCATTGTGTCATCTCTTCACACAGCAGGGATGGCCCTGCTCTTCTGAACTTCATTGCTCCAAAAAGACACACGTCCTTTCCTTCCATGGAGTCATGGGGAATCAAGCCACTCCCCTGCCCCACCTTTTTCTTTTGCCTAACCGTTCTTGTTTCTCCATTGCTTCCCTGTGAAATGAAAGGTAAGGGCAGTGACCCCGTGAAGCTCTCGGGAGGTTCAGGATGGAATTCGTGCAGCGACACCATCTTCTCCTCTTTCCCTCATGTTCTCTCTCTGGGGACTTGACTCAGATTCAGGGAGGGCTGGGCATAGAGAGAAAGGAGGCCAAACGGGCACAAGGTGCAAACAAAGCATCTGTGACTGAAGCACACCAAGTCCAAAGTGGGGAGAATTGCTCATCCCAGCAAGCTGGAAGGAGCACTATTAGAGCCAAACGTCTGCTTCCTATTCTGAATAACTGGGACTCCTGCCTGTGAAATTGTTGACTGACAAACAGCCGTGAGATTCTTGCAATTGGCAGGTAAACTCCATCCATACCTAAATAAGCAAGGCAAGATGATCAAATTCTTGAACTCTCCAAGGTGTGTCACTGATTTTCTGTCTGTTTGCTATATGGGGTTGGATTTGGGGATATATTTTTTAAAAAGTTAAGAGGTAATGCTGCAGATTCTGCTTCCCCAGAACCTATAGAACAGGTGTGCAGAACCTTAGAGCTTTAGCTATTTGGGTGTAATAATAATAGATCGAGGGGGAAGACCCAGCCCTCGAAATTTCTCCAGATGGCTATGCTCCATCCGTTTCATCCAGTCTTGGGTGGGGATCTGAGTTCATGTACAGTTTTTTTCCATACCAAAAAAGCTGGAAATCTCTCTCCTTAAGCTTAGTTACTGGCAGTGTGAAATGTAAGTTAAAACAGTCTGGATCTTTGGTATTTTGGCCCCAGCCAACACTGGAATGAAGCCCCTGGGAGTTTCTTCAAACTGGAGCATTACTTGTAGCTTAGAAAAGTTTCTAGAAACAAAACAAAGGGGGAGAAGCACAGAGTAAGATTTTCTCTCCCTGGCCCCCAGCGCTTCTAGGTGAGGCTTGTACCATGCCATCACCCTGCTTTATTCACAGAATCTTACAGAAGGTCCGGGTAGTGATTCTCCTGTGCTTTCCAAATGGCTCTTCTGTCCTTTCACTGCAAAAATAAAATTAAGGAAGAAAAACCAATTGCTGCACAATCCCTTAGGATTGCTCGTCCCAGGGGGCCTCTTTCAGCAAACACCCCGTTTCTCTCTTCCCTGTGCTCGTAAATGCCCGTGCCTTCACCTTCAAGCACTTCTCTGGTGCCTAGGCAGCTAGTGTTTTATAGACGGACACTGAAGGGGTTGTGTGCAGTGGCTGATACCCTCCCATGATTAGGACAATGCTAGAGTTCTGTCTGTTCTCTGCCCCAGCAGACATTCATTCATTCATTCATTCATTTCCTGCCTTTTCCTACAAAGGGCTCAAGGCAGCTTACATCATTCTCCTCCTCCATCTTATCCCCACAACAACAACCACCCTGTGGGGTAGGTTGGGCTAAGAGTCTGTGACTGGCCCAAAGTCACCCAGTTGGCTCCATGGCTGAGCGGGGACTAGAACCCAGGTCCTCTGAGTCCCTGTCCCATGCTCTTAACCACTATGCCACACTGGCTCTCATATTTTTTAGTGGGTTCAGGGTGAGCTACTGTTGAACTCAGTGAGCAGAACACCCTCCAGGCAGTGAACTGGCTCCATGGCAAATGCATGATGGTGCTATGAGCAGAGAGGAGTAGCACGAGTGCACCAGGAGCATCCCTGCTCTGGTCCAGGACCACTGGGTGGCTTGTGCCACGGGGCTCTCGCTGCCTCCCCTCCCTCGTCCGCATGTCTTGGGCGCCGGGCTTAGATGACCAGGCCTGCTGGCAAAAGCTGACTTCAAAGGACTGTTTGTATAAGCTTCCCGCTGCAGATGGGCGAGGCGCACACAGAGCGAAGCCTTTCCCAGATGCTGATGTACCAGAATCCTAGCTGGCACCAAACAGGGACAAACGGGAAAGTGCTGTGTGTGTGGGAGGTGGGGGAAGGGGAGCAGAGATGGCCAGGACAGCTTGCATTTCCTTCCTCTCTCGGATTATGTTGCGTCTGAAACCAACAGAGTTTGCCAGAAGGACTCTTTAGTATGAACAGGTGCACCAGGTTAGATAACAATTTCTTGCACAAAATGTGAGTCAAAATCCCATACCTTTTTGCGCAGCCTCTCATTCATCCGGTGCCTTCATATGGAGGGGAGAAAGCTCCAGAAAATGAGACCATATTCTTTTTAAAGAGTCAATAAGTCTCATTCATGTGAGTGCCTTTCCCCTCAGTGGGCTGCAGTAGGATTACCAAGCGGGGCATAAAACCCTTAAGTTGTTGTTCAGCTCTTTGAAATAGTTCTTGAGCATGGCTAGAGAAGCTCCAGGCAGGCCATGTGGCCTTTTGGACAGCAGCCATCAGTTTAACAACCCGTGCAAGAAATTATTTTGTGTACCCCTTTTGCAGGGCTTTCTCCATAAAGAAAAGCACCAAAAAGGGAGGGGGAGGCCTTGTCTTCCCAGATCAACTTCAGGAAGCCACGTAAATGGTATGCAGTCAGTTCATATCGCAGTGGCAAGCATCCCGAGTGCTTTCTGCTCAGAAGCCCTCCAGCGGAAGTTGGGCCCAGAGGCCATAGCTGCTTCTTGCAGACTAGGTGCCCCTGTGTCCTTCTTTAGAGAGGATAGTTCTCTTTCCGAAGGGCTCTCTAATTCTGCTTTAAAGATAACCTGAGGAAGGGAGAGCAGGGCTTTCCATTCCAGGGGGGCACCTTGTGGCCAAAAAAGAGGAACTCGTCACCCACACCGAGCAGACTGAAGGTCACATTCTTCCACACTATAGTTCTACTTTAGTTATAATTGCTCCATTTGCATTGATACATATACATTAGCAAAAGTTAGGTGAAATGCTTCCTTCTTTTTGAGTGATGGGTTCCTCGCCCTTTTAAATTTCCCATATCCCCAGACAATGCTTTGGTCAGGGAGCATCTCTTCGCTGCTCTTCTCCTTTATTTCATTTCTTTACTGCCCCACAGCCAAAAGGGGCACCAAGCCAGGAAGAAGAAAAAGCTAAAAGGCTGAAATGGAAAACCTAGGGAAGGAGAGGCTTCAGCAGTGGGCCCTCTGAGAGCTTTGGGGCCCTGTTAAGGGTAAAAGTTTCCCCTTGACATTACATCCAGTCATGCCTGACTCTAGGGGGGCAGTGCTCAGCTCTGTTTCCTGGCCGAGGGAGCCAGCGTTTGTCCGCAGTCAGTCTTCGTGGTCATGTGGCCGGCATGACTAAACACCGAAGTGCACGGAATGCTGCTACCTGCCCGCCGAAGTGGTTCCTTTTTATCTACTTGCATTTGCATGCTTTTGAACTACAAGGTTGGCAGGAGCTGGGACGGAGCAACGGGAACTCACCCCGTTGTGCAGATTCAAACCGGCAACCTTTCAATCAACCAGCCCAGCAGCACAGGGGTTAAACCACTGTGCCATCTGCAGTCCCCAGGGCCCTGGTAGCTGCCCCCAGATGCCAAGTGCTGGTGCCACCTCCTAAATGTTAAGATTATATTTCTGATACCTTTCATGTGCCTAGGATGCAGGAGAACTCAGACTGAATAAGGCAGATGGGGACAGGAAAATACAAATGAACAGGCAGCCAGTATGTGCGAGGAACATACAGTGTGAAGGCAAACGGGTTGCATTCCAGGAAGAGCTTAACCGCTGTGGGAATCTGCCTGTGCAGAGTTTCAGCAACAGTACTTGCAAAGGAATAATCAGAGGCCTCCATTAGGCACAGAATCTCGTCACACACTCTTCTCAAGAAGGCTCTCCAGCCCTGAACATCTGCAGAGCAGGCAGACATGTAGCAGGTGTGACTGCTTCCCCCTCTCATCTCTGTGTTTCTATGTTAAGAAAAACACGTCCTGCTTAATTTCTGCCTGACAAGCTACAGCTCAAGGCGGTGGAGCCTTGCCAGAATGGAGATGGGGATCCTGATTCCTTGCTGCATGGTAGAGCTAGGCACATGAAGCAGGGCCTGGAAGAAAATGATGGTACAGTGTGGTATAGTGGTTAGCATGTTGGGCTGAGGCTGCAGAGACTGGGGTTCTCTCTCCCACTCAGAAGCTGACTGGGTAGGTGCTTATGGGCCAGTTAATGAATCTCAGGCTAATGCATCTCATACGGATGTTGTGAGGATACAGCGCAAAGGAGGAAGACCTCACAGGCTGTTGTACGTGGGTTCCTTGCAAGTGGAAAAGGTGGGATAGAAGGGTAATAATAAATAAATACATTGTGGAAAAGGGACCATTTATTTATTCTAAATGAATAGCTCTCTCATTTTTCGAGTATGGATCCATGCATAGCAGAAACAGAACCATTTATGCACAAGAGGGTGTATTGGCAGGCTTGGGGGACCTCTTGGCAGGAGTACAAAACATTCGGAAAGAAATTCTTGGTGTGGAAAAATACTGCCAAACAGACTAAGGAGGGCTGAATATGCTCAGGGGCCATATAGTGCTGATCAACTGTTGTGGGGAAAAAATGGAAAACTGGAGGAGGGAGAATGGAATGCTGTGTGCTTCAAAATGACATGGCCAGCTGAGTGTCCCGAACAGGAGTTCTTCACATGGCAACACCTTGCAAACATTAGCAAGGGATTCGTGCTTATTCCCGAGCCGCAAAACAAAATGCTTTCACCCTGCTGAATTTTGTAGAGCAAGCTTTTGTTAAAGAGCACTGGAACAGCCCGGGCTGTTGTCTCTTCACATCAGTTGGCAACCCCATCCCCTGCTCTCTGACTGTGAGTGTGATAATGTGGTTAAAGGGTGTTCTGGAGTTATTCATCTGTGCTGCGTGATATCTTGCGTATGGACCCTTGCAGACTGCTGCTGATAGCGGAAAGCAAATCCAGTGCAGGAAAGATAAGAGGATGTCACCAAGCCAAGGAGGCCAGCGAAGACATGATGTGTGGTTCCGCAGCTCCTCCATCTGACTTTTCTCGTCTGCCTCATCCAGGCAGCTCAAATCCCCAGCTGCTGCTGCTGCTGTGCCAAAGTGGCCAGGCAGGCAGGAAGCTGCAGGCAAAGGATCCACAGGTGTATCATACGAGCTACTGCAAGAGCAGAGCAGGAAGGGAATGGACAGGCTCTCCTGTGTCACAGGTGTGATTCTCATGTTGCAGCCCCCGTTGCTGGCTGTGATGCCAGCAGAAAGCTTTGTTAACAAAACCAGAGGCTTAAAACACACACGGAAATTACCATGAAGTTCTAGCCAGACGGAAAGCAAACTAACAGTTCAAGCAGCCACTTAGAGCAGTTTTCCTCTGGGATTCCTTTAAATATTATCTATAGAAAGAGAGCCTCTCTTTGGGTGCATCAAGATGGGACTTTTATCATGGAATTTTATGGGGTGGGGGTGTCCAGATGTCTTCTACTCTCTGGTGCTTTCCCCACCATTTCTTCCATCTGTTTCTTTACTGCAGAAAATCTGTTAAGAAGAAGAAGGAGAAAGAACTAGAATAGCTGCATGATGCCTTTGGAAGATAGCACCAAAAGCACTCCATGTGAAAGTGTCCCCAAACCCTGGTTATTTCTGTAAATGTTGTATCTTAGTTGAGGCAAAAGCAGAACAAAAAGCCCTGAGCCATACTGATATGTATTGCAGGTTCTCTTTGTATTGTATATGTTCTTTGTATCGTGTATGTTTTTTCTAAAACAAATGGGCTGCAATGACCCACCAGGACGCAACTATTCTGCATTAGACAGAGACGTCTCAGAGCAAAATATTGCTGGTGGGAGGACTGCGCTTAAGCTCAGAGAGAACAGAGAAACCTAAGGTGTGGTAGACACAGTCACCTGTTCTTCAGACAGCCCTGGTAGCTCATCCCCGTGTGCCCTGCCTCTGCTGTAGCACTCCTGGACCTAGAGGGTCGATGAGGCACAGAATGTGTTTTTGCTCTGCTTTGCCATGTGGAAACTCGCATAGCTACTGGTCTGGAAACCATCCCATGGCATATTTGATGCCAAGGAGCTAGCAAGTGGGTGGGTGGGTGGGGGGAATACATCTGGAAAATGGGAGGCACAAGCGATTTAAGCCTAGCTATCCAGGTCCCTTACGATTGCACCACTGCTCGGGGGGGGGGGGGAGTGTTTCAGCAATGAGCAGTCCAGAAAACAGAGATGGTGGTGCGAAGGCAGAAAAGTAGATGGCTACCTGTGTTCGGTGGGCAAGCGGATGGTGATACGCGTCACTCCCCTTTTTAAAGGACCCTCCCCTCTTTTGAAGGCATCCTCTATTTGAAGGGCTGTCCAGTCCAAATCTGAGCAAGGAAAAAACAGACCTTGAAGTTGCCTTTCTATAACACTTTGCAGAGAGAGCAAGCCATGCCAGGCAGTACCATGCTAATTTATTTAAATTAGAATTATTGCAAATTTGCTTCTATACATAGGAGTTGGCATATATGCATTTTGCGCAAGCTTGTGCAAAATTTCCTATTCTGGCCCTCTCAATCCTTTTGAATGATCTATGTATTTTGACAGTTCACATTCTGACAGTTCATTTAGTTACCCCAAATGTCTTGACTCACTGAGCATTGCCCTGCCGAAGCCTGTGAAGTTGCAGGTAATGAGAGGTGGTGGAAGGGTGCCCTGCATCCAGGGAAAGCAAGTTCTTAAAAAAGAGAAAAAGCAGCTGAAAGCATTTATTTTCCATGGGGCCCAAATTGTTAAGAGTTATCAGTGGAGGCAGGAGCCCTCTGCCATTTCCTGCTGGTGTGCGGAATGGAAGCTCCTAAGGGAATGGATTAGAGGGATTATATTATTATTAGTTATCGCTGAAAGGAGTGGCAGGGGTGGGGGAACAGCAATGAAGAAACTCCAGTTGCTGGGAATTCTGCTGAATCGCAGCCATTACTAAGCTCTTCTCCCCAGCTTGCTTGGCAGGGTGCTGGTGGGGTGAACTGGGACACCTCCAGTGGAGCTGCCTCCCATTTTTCATTCTCTCCTCTGAGGGCATCTTAAATTAAAAGAGGTCCTGTGTGGAATCCGGAGCCCAGTGCATTTAGAGAGCACCAGGATTTTTAAGGATTCCAGCAGCACAATCTGGTGCAGCATGGCTTTTATTTGCTTATTTGAAGAACGTGTGTGCCTCTTCTCAGCTAAAAAGACTCCCTGAGTGGCTTGCCCACAATCGGGCAAGCAAGGGAGTCCCTGCCCACAAGCTCACAATCAAAAAATGTATGGCAGGCAAGGGAAAGAGAACTGGCGAGGGGAGGATTAACTCTTTCTCCAGGCCGGTGGAGTGGCCCTGCTCTCTCACTCCCCGAACCACACAGCCTCCTGGAGTGGCTTTTGGGAGGAGCTGCACTTGCAAGTGAGGGCAGCTGCTGCAGACCACACTGTAGCTACACCCCTGACAACAGCTCTCCTCTTCACCATTCTGACGTGCACGTTCACGGGTCGTCTTGCTCTGGCCCGGACAACAGAGGAGAGGAGGAGGAGGAGAGTCAGGTGCCACTGTCTTCTTGTTCACTGAAGACAGTCCTCTGTTTGAAGGTCTTGCCTCACTTTTGAAAGCATCCTCCATGTGAAGGCCTGGCCAGTCCGAGTCTGGCTTAAGGATCAAGAGCCACTGGAAAGAAAAAAGGACCCTGAAGTTTGCCCGTCAGTAACACCCGGGCAGTAGACAGACGCAGGCACAGAGGACATGATGGGCAGGTATTTCTATTTAGAGTATATTTGCCTGCGTATATATAAACTAGCGCCTGTACATTTTATGCAAATATGTGCAATGTCCTCTCCCTTGGACCTGCTGGTCCCCTTATTCTGGGCCCCCAAGTGTCTCAGCCTGTCAAGCAGGGCAGCGGTGAGCAAAGGGATTGGGAGCAGTTGCAACAGATGACTGTGGAGGACTGGAGGTGGGTCCATGGTGGGTGGTTTGCCCAAGAGTCTTCCAAAACCTGGAGCCAGCATGGCTGCAGGGATAGTGGGCCCCGGCCAGGGCTGCTCACCAGACACAAATTCATCTGCAGCTGTGGGGGGACCTCTTGCCACAGCCCAAGCAGGGGCCCCGGTTGGCTCTTCCTGCTCCAAATTCTGCAGTGCCTCCGGGGAGTCTCTGTTAAAGAGGCAGAGACAATTGCTGCTTCCGCTGGGGGCCATCAAACCCTAGAATAGCAGCATTAGAAGGAGCCGGTAAGGCCATTGGGTCTCATCCCCTCACTCAGTGCAGGGCTCCAGCTTAAAGCATCCCGCTCAGACGGCTGTCCAGCTGCATCTTGAATGCCTCCAGTGTGAGACAGCCCACCACCTCTCTCCGTCATTGGCTCCCTTGTCAGATTACTCTGACAGTCAGGAAGCTTTTGCAGATGTCCAGCCGGAATCTGGCTTCCTGTAACTTGAGTTTATTATTCTGTGTTTTGCAATCCAGGATGATTGAAAGGCGATCTCAGCCCTCTTCTCTGTGACAGCCTTCCAAGTATTTGGGGAGTGCTATCATATCTCCATTTTGTCTTCTATTCTCAGTGCTAAACATGCCTGCCTCTTCTGTGCTCTCCACCAGTCAGCTTGTTCTCCTCTGTACCTTTTCCAGTTTGTTTGCATCTTGCTTGAACTGCAGTGCTGAGAACTGGACACCGTACTCAGGATGAGGCCTAACCTGTGCTGATTAGAGGGCAACTAGTACTTCACATGATCTGGAAATGAGATTTCTGTTAGTGCAGCCCAAAATAGCATTTGCTCTGTCTGCAGCTGCATCACACTGTTAACTCATGTTCCGCTTGAGACCTACAATTCCAAGATCCTTCTCACTTGTTGTATTGATAAGCCAAGTATGTTACATGAAGTACAAATTTTTGACCAGCTCTGAGGAGTTGTGTGTGTGTGTGTGTGTTTTAAGTTGTCATTTTTCTTCTCTTCCCACCACACCCCCTGCAGAAGGCTCAGGGCTGTGCTGACGAGAAGTGGAGGCCATAGAGTTGTAGCATCTCCCATATATGCCTCTTCCTTGGGGTTACCAGGAGGCGTGGGGAAGCCCTCTGCAACATGAAATCGTGTGACTGCAATGGGGTCTCATTGCTTCCTGCTAATTTTATAGTCAACAGAGAGGCCAGCACGGTGGTAGAAAAGAGGCATTTTGCACTGTGCTTCCCCTCCACATTATTCACAAGAGAGGTAATGCATAAGAAGCTGGTGGGCAAGGCAGAATCAAAGATACCAAGCAAGAAAGTAGGTATAAAGAGAGTTATCCCACTAAGCTCAATGCTGTCCCAACCAGCCTTCCCCTACCTGGGGCCGTCCTTATGTGTTAGGTACACATCCCATCATCCCTGGCATGTCAACTCACACTGACTGGCAGCAGCTCTTCTGGGTTTCAAGTAGTGTTTGTTTCTAGCCCAAACTCAGGGCCCTGGGGTTTGAATCGGAACTTTTGCATTCAGGGTATGTGATTCACCAATAAGCTATGGATTTTCTCCCAAAGATAGAAAGTAAGGCTTAAATGGACACTGAGGAAGCTTTATCTTCAGCCCAGTGCTCCACCTCGTTCAGCATGGTTGACTCTGGCTGGCAGTGGCACCTTCAAAGTCTTTCCCAATCCTGCCTGAAGATGCTTGAGACTGAACCCGGGGCCTGGTGCATGCACAAAGGCATGCCCTTCCCTGAGAACCTCAGAAGTTGAACTGGGTGTAATAGAAAGAGCTAATTAATATGTTTAAAGCCTAACCTGCTGTCCTTTCCTTTCGGGCTCCATTTCAAAATGCAGTTTTTCTGGAGTTAACACTTTATTTCACAGCAGGAAAGGGTGTTATTTACTTAGAATATTTCTGTCCTGTACCTCCAGCATGACAGCTCTCGGAGAAGCTAACAAATAGTTTTAAATCAGTGCAACGCAGCCTGCTAGTCAGTAAGCAGAACAATAAAGGAAGTGGCCATGACTGCATGACATGCCAAGCCACTCTGCAGGTTGGCTACATAGGATGCGTCGTTCATGAAATAACCTGCAAAGTGCCCAAGGGATGAGCAGGCTTACCTGGCTGGTCCTTTCCCAGTCCTCCAGCTGCTATTCCACTGCCCTTCATGGCAGACCAACTGTATCCTTCACTCCCTGCTCTGAATGTGGCCCCTTTTCATCTGCTGCCATCTTGTTTTTTTCTGCCCTGAAAACTCCGCAACTGTTTCTACAATATGGTGGTGTTAGTGGGGTCTTTTGCACATGTGCTTTTATGGCTTTCTGGTAGGTGCAGGTTTCTCTGGTCAGTTTTCTGGCCTGTTTCAGCCGTCCAAGAGAGCAGGGGAGTATAGGTAATATACCTGGAAATTGACAAAGTGAGGCTGCATATAGCCTGCCTTGCTCATAGTGGCCAGGCCTGATTGCCTAACCGCCGATTGAAAAGTGCCAGTTACGGAAGAAAGCACCTCTGTCTCTGTCCTACAGGTGTGCACACTTCCCTTCTGTTCACAGCCCTCGGTGCATCATGGGTTGAACAACACCTAGACCAAGCCATGGGTTGTCAGAGTGACCTGCTGCCGAAAAATAACCCACCCTCCTAGGAGAGTGCAGATGGCAACCCAACCTACTGGGGCTTGCTTCCCACCCTGGGCTGTCGTGCCGTGTAAACTCCGGGAGTACAAGTGCAAGAGCATAAAAACTAGCGGAAGATTAAAAAGCAGCAACACAATAGTTAACCACAGTTTAAGAGGGCTGGAAAAATAAAGCAATCATCTCCTAGTGTCGAAATGACATGAAAGTAAGAGCCAGATCAGCCTCACTGGGGGAGAGTATTCCAGAGTGTTCCCTCCCACAGGAGCTGCATTTCATTCTAGCAACCATTTTCAAGAAGAATGCTGGGGGGGGGGGGCAGCAACCAGGGGCACGTTTTACTTAAGGTGCCAAGCTTCAGTTTAAATCAGGCAGTCTATATCAGCCTTCCCCTACTGGGTGCCCATCAGTAGCTTGGGATGATGGGAATTATAGTTCGACTCATCTGATTTGGAAAGCTTGAGCCACATAGCTGCTACCTTTAAAAAATCCTCTCCAGTTATGAATTTTGCTTGAGAGGAAGCGACTGCTACTGGTCTGTGAAATGTTTTAAACCACAATCACAAACAGTTGTATTTTGCTGGCATAGAATGTTGTGGCTGTATTTTGGTTTCAGTGAGTAGGCTGCTTCCCCCAGTGACTCCTGGCTAGTATGGGCTGCTACTTCTGTGCCACTAATGGGTGCATGAGGCAGCACTTGTGGCTGGGGGGCTTGAGCAGGTCTGCCAGAAGGGGGCAAGAGTAAATCCTCCCCCCCACCCCAGAAAAACTGAGCCTCTCCTACTCTGTGTGCATGAGAGAGAGAATATGACAGAAGATGCAGACTCCAGGCATGAACAGAGATTGTATTGACTTGGTCAAAAGGAGGAGGGGATTTTAAAAACCAAAGCCACCCTTGAAAGAAGCCATGAGTTTACAGAATGTTGATGGCAGGACTTGGGTTCCAGGAAGCCAGGGAAGAATCAGAATTGGGAGAATAGATGCCATGATGTTAAAGATCCCCTGTCCTATGAGAGAATGTTTCTGAAGCGGAAGAAGCAAAGCGTTTTCCCCCTTTCTCATCCTCAAGCACCTTGCCTTGCCCTGTTTTGCATCAGCTCAGGGAAGCAGACTGTAGCAGAGGCATTTTGTGGTTAGCCTGAGCGGCATCGAAACAGACAAGTCAGGAAAGCAGGACAGGATGTCATTGCGATAGGCAAGGCAGGGGGCTGTCAGGACCTTGGACAGCAGCTCCCAGAAGGTGTTGCCTGCAGCATGCGCCACGGTCAGAGCTGTTGTCTCAGCAGGAAGCCTCCGGGGGCCTTCTGAGGCCGAGCACTCTAGTCCTGCTGTTAGGGACTGTCTGAACCCTGATGAAGGGGAATATCTGGTTTCTATTGACTTGTAAGCCACTCTCGGCATCTTTCCAGCTGCAGAATGCGGTGTCTTACTTCAGGCCTCTGGGCCAGTTCTAGCCTGCCTGGAATTGCAATCTGGCCCACCCAGGTGTCCATGCCACCTTCCCAGGACCTGGTTCTGTGCAAGAATGTTGGGCTTGGCTGTGGAAAGCCCTCATTCAAATCCTCGCAAAACTTGTTAGGTAGTCTTGGGCCAGTCATTCCCACCTGGCCCTGCAGGGTTGTTGTATGGTTAAAGTGCTGTTCTGAGTCTGTGGCAAAGAGACCATCAGGTTGTATTAAATTAGCTTCTGAATCAGTCCTAAAATGGGTTGAAGGGCAGAAGAATTTGACAGGATTGGGTAGAGGCTGGTTGGTGGATCGAAATCAGTTTTAAGAAAAGACCAAACAACATGAAATCCCACTCATGTTAGCTCTGAAGATGATGCCTCGATTAAGATTCCCATGCTTCCCAAAGGCAGGACTAACACTACCGGTTTTAATTTCCTTTGGTTGAGGGAGCTCTGGAGGTCTGTGTTGTCTTTGCGTTATGTGTTGTATTTACAGTCGTTTTGTGCCATCAAGTTGTCTCTGACTTATAGTGGCCCTATGAATACATGCTCCCCAAAATGTACTGTCCTTGACAGCCCTACTCAGCTCTTGTAAAGTCAAGGCTGGCTTCCTTGATGGAACAATCCGTCTCTTCTTCGGCCTTCCTTCTCCTCCTCCTCTGCCTTTGAGTTTCCCTAACCTGATTGTCTCCTCCAGTGAGTCTTGTCTGTTCATTATGAGCCCAAACTACAACAGCCTCAATTGTGCTGCTTTTTGCATCCAGGGCAAGTTCTGACTTGATTTGATCTAGGACCCAATTGTTCTTCTTTCTTTAGGTCCAGGATATTCACAAAACTCTCCTCCAGCACCATGCTTCAAACACATCATTTTTCTTCCTGTCAGCTTTCTTCATTGCCCATCTCTCACACCCATACATTACATTTCAGTACAATAAATAAAATCTATCAATAGCAGAGACTATGGGCAGGCAGTAACTTTACTAATATTGTATAAGATCTGCAGTGAGCCCTGACCCGTGGGCTGCTTCCATTCCAGCTAAACTCGAGGCTCCCTCTTCTGTTTCCAAATTCAAAGCAAGGTCTCTCTCCCTCAAACTCTGTTGGGTGTTAGATTCCAAAGGCAGAGGAGAGAGAATCCCAGGCCATTAAGGGACACTGGAGGCACTTGCCTGGAGTCCTTGACGGTCCATTAGTTACCTAGGCAACACCATAGCCATAGGCCCTTTCTCATTCATCAAAACAGCCAGATTGCTGTTAACACCATGAAGTGATGTAACAGGTGGTATCCATAGTCCCTGTTCAAACTCGGATCAGGGCAAAGCTGTGCCAATGCAGTGGGTTTTTTATAGTGGAGGTTCTCAATACCCATTTCAACAACAACATACCAAAACAGTTGCTTTTCCCCACCCCCAGTGTCACAGGCAGAGGCTCATTAGGCCAAAGCCCCAGTTTTTTCCTTTGGCGCCCCAAATTTCTGGAGAGCTGTCTCTTGTCCACAGGCACATGTTGAAAGCAAGTTACGGGATGCCAATTGCCTCTGCTGTAGCTGATCTCCATGGATTAGCTGGCTTTTTGTCTGCATGTGCTTTCCTTCCTGGTGCCTACCCTCCTGAATTTTTCTGCTTGAGGTCCCCCCGCCCCCGAAATTGCATGCCTTCTTTTCCCTGTCCTTATAAATGGCCGTCCTTATGAGACAGGCTCCTCTGATGACACACTCTCTCAAGCATATGTGGTTAAGAGTGCTAGAATGATTTGTGGGGGGACTGGGTTTTAGGGCCCACTTGGCTATGGAGCTCAGTTGGGGCCAGGCATGGACTCACAGCCGAACCTGCTTCACAGGGTGGTTGTTGTGAAGATAAAATGGAGAGGAGGAGAACCCGGTAAGCTGCGTTGGGTTCCCTGCAAGAGGACAGAAGGCAGGATATAAGCACAATGTGATAATAAATTAGTATATGTAAATTTGTGCATTTTTTGACCTGTGGCCCCAGTTCTTTTCAGTACCTGGCACCATATCCCGTAACATCAGATGTACTGTGTGTTTTAATTTTCCTCTGCAGTGCTTTGCAAATCCCCAGCCAGGCTTGGCCCCGGTCTGCAGAGCAGTTGTGTGCATCTTCTCTCTGCAGCTGCCTCTGCCTACTTGCCTCTCCGGCCCCTGTTGCCTAACCAGAGTGCCAAACCTTGAGGGGAGAGCGAGAACAGAGCAAGATCCTTGATGTTGCCTGTCAGCTTAGCACCTGGAGGGCACACTAAGAAGGCACACAGCTCACTTGGCCACTGTCTTTCCCTTGCGGGTGAAATATATCGCATTTCTACGTAGACAAGGCTAATTATTGCTGTGTCTGCATCTATCGATACACGTGCATGACGCCTGAGTGCAACCTTGTGCCCTCCTCTTTGAGGAGCTCACATCCTCTCTCTTGTTGATCTGCGACTGGCCACCACAGGGAGAAGCAGATGGAAGGCTTAGCAAGAGACTGCTTGTACTTTTGCTCTATCATTGGGAAACGCACAACTGGAGCAGGATGCTTCTTGCCATCTCCTTCCTCCATTTCCAAGGCCAAGGAAAGAACCAGAATGTCTGCAGATGCAGTTTTACTTCTTTCTATGGCATTGAAGTTATGAAATGGATCGGTGGGGTGGCTTGGTGTCTTCCCTTACAATCCCAGTTTAAAGATAAAGAGCCATCAGAATTGTCATCCATCAAGAGTTGGATGGTCCAACACACCTGAGCAGGAGACTGAGTAGGCAAGGGCCATCAGCCACTGGGTCCACAGTTGTCTACATTAAGCTGAGATGGACTGCATTTCTTTTTTACTATAATTATTTGGTTTTTCTATATCTATACCCACATCAGCATATGTACATTGTATGCAAATTGATATCTTTTGTCCTCAGTTCTGGTGTCTGAGTTCTTCTTTTGGCAATTCATATACTCCAGTCAAAATTCCTATTTCTACTCGCTTGCTCATCCAGTCCCTTTTCTCCTGTGTCTGTTAAGCCCAAGTGATTTTGCTCTTTGAATGAGTCAATGAATAGATTAACTGTTCCCAGAGAGCAGCATGTTCAGTTGACTAAAAATCTTTATTCAGCTGACAGCCAAGAAAAGTTTGCAACTTACAGAAGGTCAGGATTGCAGGTTGCTGCAGTGTGATGAGAAAGGGGAGCAAAATAAATCCATGTTCAATTGGACAGCTGCTACTGCTGCTCCCAGCCACCTCTCTTGTCCATGCTGCTGCTGGTGGTGAGGCTCTATGCAGGTTTTTCCATCTGTGAATGTTAAGGTAGATTCAATACAGTTGTGGGAATATCCATTGTGCTTGCATCTTCACCTTGGATCCTGCACTTCCTGGGTATGACAGTCTGCCCTCAAGTTTGGCTATTCTTGAGTTTTGGTTCCAAACAGGCAAAAAGAATCACCAACAGGCAGATAAATAAGAGCTGTTGCTCTCCCGCTTTCTGCATTTCTGCAGGGAACGCTTTTGCTGAAAGGCAAATTTATATGTGGATGATATGCAAATTCCCCTTCAGACATTGGGATGGAAATCCCTAAGAGCAGAAATGTAAAGCATTTGTACACCTGCATGTCAGCATTTCTTCTAAGATCTAAAACCAATGGGAGTCTCCCGCAAATTACTTACAGCAGAGCTGCACAGCATTTTTTGGTCCTGGAGACTGTGTGAATGAATGGCTGGCTCAGGGGCTGGGGTTCACATGTGTGTGCACTCACACATGTGCATCCTAGCGATCTGCATGAAGATTTCCAGGGATGGAGTGGAGAGTCCCCACACGTGTGCACCCGACGACAATTGCTCCTTATCCGTAGCCAGCAACAGCAGGAAAAGAACCATCTGTGTGGACCTCTGGGGAGTGGGGAGTGCAGCTGGTGGGGATTTGGCATAGTGGGCTGGGTACACTTGGACCGGGCTGGTTCCAAATACAGGCATGGTTGGGCACCTCCTGGGGACTCCTATCCCAGCAGAGGCTCATTGCCAAGAGTCTTGTGGATTGGTCCTCTCTTCCCCATGGCAACCCGTGAGCTCCCCTGCCTCTTGCTTAGGTCCAGACAACAGTGGTGGTGGAGAGGAGGAAGACAGGCAGCCACATGCTTGTTGGCTCTGTGCTTGTTCAGGCACCAAGTACTAGTGGGGGGGGGGAATTAGAGCAGCTGGTGAGGGAAGGGGCCAATCAAGAGGGACTTGCCCAAGGGCCCTCCCAAACCAGCCATTGGCAGTGCCCTGGGGGCCACCATCGAGGCCCAGAGGGAGGGACCAGTTGTGCCCCTACCCCAGAGGGACGGCATGGCTAGGATGTGCAGCATGCATGGCCAACACTTCCAAACCTTTGATTCATGTGCGCCCAGATGGTAGTTTGGGGAAAACACTCCTCACACCATTGCGTTCTCTGTTGGCTCTTACCGGGTAAGTGTTTGCCTCTAGTCCCTTACCCAGCAAAGAACTGGAACCTTGCTGGGATGCCGTGATAGGGATGCAGTGCCCCACATCAGGGTACACCTGGTGGGTATCAGTGAGGGGCTTCCCTCAGCAGGGCATCCATCCAGCCCTACCTTAGCTGTTGCAGGAGAGTGGCCCCTCCGCCCCCAGCCTTGTGTGCCTCCCTGCAGATTCCCCACAGCCCTCAGAGGGGACTTCCCCACAGTCTGTGACTGGCTGCTGCACCACAGGTGGGCTGGGCTGCCGGTCCTTCTCTGTGGGGGTGGGCACCACCGGTGCTGAGTGCTGCGCAAGCCAGAAGGAATCTGCAGCCTTCCCACTTCCAGCTTCAGATTTTGGAGTATTTTGGGGAAAGATCTCCACTTAGGATGGTCTATTCTGCAGGGGACAGTCCTCTGACTGAGGGTGCCTTCATTGGGTGGAAGGGCAGCTTGGTCCAAGTCTGGTTGAAAGCAAAGACTCCTAGGAAGAGGAAGTAGCAGGGGCCTCGGATGTGTTTATCAGCACCTGGACAGCAGTCTGAGCATCCACGCAGGTTACCTGGCCATTCTGCCTCCTACTCTGGTAAGACGTAGGTCTACCTAAATCATAGCCACATCTGTGAATCTGTACAATTGCGTCAGCACATGCCAATGTTATGCACCCTGCGCTTTCTTTCCTCCTTCCTTTTGGGTGATGCATTTCTCCTGTCCCACGGATGGTGGCCACCCTGGCTCCTTGGGTCACCATCCTGAGTGGACTCAACGCCATTGCCCATTTCCGTCACCTCCTTAATCCACACTGTTGCTTAACTTTAGGAGGAGAGGGAAAAGTGCAATCCACGGCATGCAGACACAAAAGCCGTAACATTCCTAGTGTTTCCCAGCCACGGGGCGGGGAGGGGGGAGTCCTACAAATTGCAGCAGTTCCCTGGTTAGGGATTGTGTTTTTTATTGTAATATGCATAGAGGCTGGAGGCTGACGAGCCTTTTCTTTGCTCTCGACACTGCTTGCACGCTTGGAAAAAGCCGGTGAAGAGCTGACAGTGGGGCAGGGCTGGCTCTGTGGGCCCCTGCTGCTGTGGAGGCCTAGGCAGCTGCCTGGCACGGCCAGCCCCTGAGGGTGTTGCTGCAGTCTGCTGCAGGCAAGGCAAGGATCCACAAAGCTGGTGAGGATGGGATGAGTAGGGAGAGATGCAGCGGAAGATCTGGGCAGGAAAGGTTTTCAGGGGGAAGAGAGACCTATGGAGAGGCTGAATTCATTTTGGTGCCTGAAGCCGAAGATCCAGACTGTGTGTCCCCCTCCCCCATATTAAAACAGAATAATACAAGTTGCAGTTCTTTAATGTTTCTGCAGGATGTTCAACCGGAGGTGGTCTTCCTAAAGGTAGATCCTGCCTTGGGAGCCAGAGAAAGGGTGACGTTTTCCGGAAGACGGAGCAGCAGGCAGCTGGGAGATGAGAGTGGGAGCAGGAGATGAAAAGCTGCAATGCTGCAGTTTGATGTATGCTTCCCTGAGAGTAAATCTGCACTGGAAGCAAGATCAGAGGGCAGGCATCAGAGCAGTCTGAGTGGGCAGCCTTGTTGCCGGCTGCCTTTCTTGCTTGCCCATGGACAGTGGGTGCAGCAAGGAAAGGAATGAAACGCAGGGAAACCTCACGACCAAATAAGTGCACAGCTTTAGCAGGCTCCTTAAGAGCCAAGCCTTCCTGGCATACCATGAAAATGCAGCATCATTGCCAGTGGCTGGGCTGGCATGAGAAAGATGAAGGTAGCTGCGCAAATCGCTACATCCAATTATGCAGTTTCATGCTGCTGTTAATGCCATGTGCAGATCCCTCCCCTGGGGATTGGCAGCCGCGGGACCTCGAGGCCTGCACTTTGTTGATTAAGCTTGTGTTCCTGGATAGGTAGCCCATGGGCCTGCCAAGCCCTCCGACCAGCCTAGTAAGCCTCGGTATCATCTTCTCTTTGATAGCCATCCTGAGCATGGCGCCAGTGGGAAGGCAGGGTTTAAGCTTAACTAAGCCTGGGGAAATGCGGTCTAAACTTTTAGAATGATTGAAAGGCTGCAGAAATGCCAGGGACACGTCAAATGATCCGTGGCTGGAGGGGAGAGGGTGAGTCAGGAGAAGGGGCTGTGGCCATCTGGGAACACTGAGGGTTGTAGTAGGACTGGGGTGGGGCAGATTTTGCCTTTGTGCCTGCCGTTGTACACCTTGACTTAAATATGCCAAGGGTTTTTTTCCAAGATGTTTTAATACAAGTTATTCATGAAAAGCAGGCAAGATGACTCTGTGATTCTGTTAGCACGACATGACAGCTCTCTGTGCATGACAGACCACAGTGGGTTGTATTATCATGTGAATTGGGACCGTTTCCTGTAGGTGGCTTGTTCATGGACAAATCTTACCTTTTGTAAATAACAACAACAGCAAGAAGTCTGATAACCTGTGGCTTGTTATTTGGATTCTTTTGCCCACAGTGGGTTGTCATATCAGGTAATCAACCCTGTTGTGGTTATCAGGAAGTGGTTTGGCAACAGCAGTAAGGGAACCACAGTAACAGTAGCAGAAAATGCTTTGAAAAGATGTCACAAAAGTTGAGGGAGTTAATAACTCCGCTTTCTGGAGTAGCTAGAGAGTCAAGAAAGTGTTGCAATGATGGGAGATAGTCTCGGTTCCATTCTAAAAAGCACATGGAGCCCATCAGATATTGTCTGCCCCCCCCCCCGCCCCGGCTTGGTACACTGACTCCTCCCTGTCAGCTATTTTTAGTGCTTTTGACTCATGCTGCTGGGTTCCTCCTTTCTTTTACTGACATCTCTCCCCTTATCCTTTGGAACTTTGCTCAAATTAGACAATAGGCAACTTTGTCTTGTCAATTTGTCAGTTCCCTTCTATCTTACCTACTTCCATTTACAGCTCCCTTTAAAGGTTGAAATCTACAAGGAAATTGACCAGACAAAGCTATTCATAGGTGACAAACATAGCCAAAGAACTGCCAGTCATAACAATTGCCTATTTTTGAGGTTCTGGGTAGAAATCAGTTGGCAACTGAAAAGAGGGTAGGAGGAGGGTGTGGCAAGGAGACAAGACAGGTTCTGGATCAAGTGTCTTGGGTTATGTGCTGGAGCAATTCGGAAGGAGAGTGAGGGGCAAGCAACACAAAGCAAGTGTAATGTTGGGCATACCATGGGTTGTTCCACAAACTATTGACCCACTGTGGCTTATTCACAGGGTAGCTTAAGTGTGATGTGCAAACTGGCCCGGTATTATCTGTAGTGTGCTGTCCAGGGTCCTGACATTTCCTGGCTTTGCTTTGGCCTTGGTTTTCTGGATCTGATTTGGATATGACATGGTTTATTAGGTGTTATCTGGTTTACCTGATCCCTCTCTAGTTGACACAAACCATGGGTGCACATGACAGTGTCTCCAACTTGTGCCCCCAGATGTTTCGGGTTTACACCTCCCATCAGTCCAGGCCAGCTTAGCATTGCAGGGGTCCATTCCAGTGCCTAAGCACATGACCTAGGCATCCAGCCAAGCAAGGACCAGCAGTGCCAATGGGATACGGTCCTTCATCACTCCTGAAGTGGCAAGCTAGTGCTTCCAGGGCGGTGGTTCAGTCTGAATATGAACTGGGAGAAGTGGCAGGGTTGGAATTTGGTGAAATGCCAACAAGCCACAGGGTAAGACAGTGGCTGGTGAGAATCAGACAACCTCTGGCTCTGGATAGACACAGTTGAACAGGCAGGGCCAGTGGGAGGCATGTAACACGATCAATTCCATCATTTGGCATCAAATCAAGAGATCAGACCAATTGAGTAGCATCTGCTGTTCCTGCTATTTGGTTCACCTCCCTGAGGGTGGAGCTGACTCTGATGTGTTGGGAAGGGAGTAGAGAGAATCGCTTTGCAAACATCTTAGCATGAATGGTAATCTTTCTAGCTTCCTAACTTGACTGATGTCTTTTGCTAATAAATTCACCAACAGTCCTTTGTATCATAAAGCCAGCCTGGCTAACCTATGCTAATATAATAAAGACTACAGTTAAAAGCCTCTTGATCTGTTTGGAAGGGAAAAGGGGAGGAGGAAAGACTGCCTCCAACAGTAGGTCATGCAATGTGACACATACAGTTCTGTTGTTTAACAGAGGAAAACAGTCGTGGTGTTCAGAAAGTACAGCTGGGAGGTGGTTGCCTTACTCGGCTTAACGGTAGGACTGACCTTGAATGCTTGCTGCCTTGTAGAGCTGCACAGGTGACGGATGTTTAATCCTTCTGGTTTAAGGAGAAAAGCATTGAAGGAAGAACAGGGCTTTAGAGTTGCACATCCTGGACATCGGACTGAGCAAGACACAGGCCCCCTACTCAGTCTTTCCTGCTATATTGAGATACATTGTATTTCTATTTAAATTCTAGTAATTCTATTTATTTATTTATTTATTTATTTATTTATTTATTTATTTATTTAGAGGACTTCTGTGCTGCCCCATTCGCCGAAGCCTTGGGGCAGCTCACATTCATAAATAAATAATACAATATAATTAAATATTATTTGAGTCGCCCTGGCCAGAAATTAAAATAGATAAATAGCATTAACAGTTAAAATAACGTTTAAATAAAAAGGTCTTTGCCTGGCGCCAAAAAGCACATAAAGGTGGACCTCTCTGGGGAGCACCTTCCATAGATTGAATATGTATGTAGAAAATTCGCATAGGCAAACATTCTACAACTCTATATGAGCTTTTGTTTTTCTGGCATGCGTCGTGTAAATAGCCACCCTAGACAATGTGAGGTGCTCCCAACTGTTGGTCCTGGGTGGAATTCTAGCAGTTGCATCCTGTTTTGAGAGAGGACAGACCCTGTAGCACTGCATGGGTAACCACCATTAGACTATCTCGGCCCAGGATTGCTGCAGCTGGTGCAGCAACCTAACCTGATGAAACGGGGCCTATTCCACAAGGGTTGCTCGGGCCTCCAACCTTTATTGAGTCAAGGCCCTTGGCCCATTGGGTCCAGCATTGTTTACACTGATTGGCAGCTGTTCTTCAGGCTTCCAGATAGGCGCTCTTCAAGCCCAAATGAAAAATTCTGGGGGATGATCCAGGCACCGTGTACATGCAAAGCTTGCCCTCTGTCAGCTGAGCCACGGCCTCACAAACCCAGAGCAACTAAACACCATCCAAACACCACGTTTCTCAATAGAACGATCCATCCATTGAGCCTCAGTTAGGACTCATCCCACTGTTGTCATTTGTATCATGATGTGTGATCAGTAATCATAGACCAATTTGAAATTTCTCTGTTCGGAAAAGGCATTCCCTTCCCCTTCCTCCAAATGGATCTGATTTGAGGTAAAAAACAAAACCAGAGCCCAAAACATGGTTGGCTTGTGCCTGCCTTTCTTTTTCCCCGGATGCTTGAATGCAGAGCCTGCTGCAGCAAATAATCAAAACCCTTCCTGCTCGTGCCCTTTCCAAGCAGCCAGCGCTGTTTTCCAAAGTCTTCTATATACACATTCATTGCTCTTGTTTTTGCAGGGGCAGGCTCTGCTGGAGAGCAGAGCAATCCTTCAGATCTTGGCTGGTGGCGGTGATCCACCTAATCATAGTCATTATCTGGTAGCAGGTAATGGGCATCTTTCCAGTGCTAATTTTGAGATGGAAGAGATGTAGGACATTTAGTGGGGGTGGGGGAGAAGCAGAATGTTTCCAGCCCTTCCTGGTGTTGGAGCTCTTTGCCCTTTCTACTTTATTCCAACCAAATATGAATAGGAGCTTATACATGGTAATATGAGGGCCATTCTGCCTAGGAAGCTCTTGTTTCTTCTTCCTTCCTCCAGAACTGCAGTAAGGCATTCACTTTGATGCAATGGTTCTCAAACTAAAAGGAAGCATGTAGGCCTACTTCTCAATTTATTTTGCTGCCTAGGTTTCCTGCACCCATCACTCCGGTCGCCGTTGTTTTGGCAGGCGATCATGCTGAATCCTCATTACTCCTCTGTCTGTATGCAACACAGGATGGCATGTGTTAGACTGCCTTGTAAATAACCCACAAAAGCTGCTGGCCTGCTGGGGGTGCCAGAGGAGGGACGGAAAGGTCCCCCCATCCTCCAGCCGCCTGCTGCATTTTCACACTGGGTGTCCAAAAGGACAGAGCCCCATTCCTGCTTTGCCAGACCGCTTGCCTGCCTGCGCACGGTGCCCTGGACGCTCTCCTAGATGGCGTTTCTCCTCGCCTCCACCAGTGACCAGGACGGTGCTTAAGTGCAAGACTGCTCTGGGGTCCATGTAGGAGCACTGCTGGGTTTCCCAGCCCCAAATCTGTTTCCCAGGGACCCAGATCTGTTTCCCTAATGCCCACTGGTGCCAATGGGGGTTTTTTCTTTTTGGTTTAATTGAGGCAGGGGATTTCTGGGAGGGATCAGAGCTGGGAAGGGAAGGATAACTGTCCACCCCTCGCATGTTTTGCCCACCCCACATCCCATCCCTGCTTGCCAATCAAGCTTCGAATAGAACCTTCCATTGGTGCCAATATCAGCTTTTTGCTATGCTCGTTGGAGCATTTTTCTTCCCGAGTGGGGAAAAGATACTCAGAATACTAGAACCCCAAAGGGATGTCCCATGAAGTTGTTTGGGGGGAGATACCAGGCAGATAAGCCACAGAATTCACTTCTGCAAGGTGCAGCAATGGCCACTAATTTGGGTAGCTTTAAAGGGGGGTTCAATACATTCATGGGAGAAAAGGCAGTTCATGGCTACCAGTCGGGATATGTGATAGTTCTGTGCTACCTCTATCAAGAGAGGGGGGACTTTCATGTGGGGCAGTTGCTGGGGAGCTTTGGCAGGAGGGGGCTGTCATACTCATGCCCCGTCTGGAGGTCTCCCATGGGCGGCTGGCGGAACACTGTTTGAACAGGGTGCAGGACTAGATAGACTTTTGGTCTGACCCAGCATGCAGCATGTTCCAGAGGGAAAGAGAGTGTAACTGGGAATAACCATCTAACACTGGCATCAAGAGAGGGCATGGATGGAGCCTCTCAAGCCAACTGGTGAAGGAGCTATACCAGAAAGAGCTGCCAAGCAGTGCCCCCTTCTGCTTTTTGGGGAACCCTTGAGCAATATATGCCCAAAAAGCAATATATGCCCTTCCACAGTCAGTCCACCTTCTCTCTCATCATCATCATCATCATCATCATCATCATCACCAGGTGCAAGTGGTAGGGCTGGCAAAGACTCTCTTCCAGAACCTTGGAATCTCTGTTGCCCATCATGGACATGTTAGGAGGAAGCCCCAAATTTCTATTTTGGAGTCCCAGGTCTCTGGGAGGCCCAGTGAAACTCAGGGGCATGTACTGAAATAAAGCAGTGGGGACTCCAATCCATGCGGCATCTGAACCTCCCAGACCAGCCAACTTTACCCAGATGTGGTCTACCTACTGCCACCACCCCAATTTAATCTTTCTCCCTGGGCTCTTGCTGTGAAATCAAATGACCTTCTTGCCCCGACCCTCTCCTCTCTCCCCTCCTCTCTTTTTACAAATAGAGGTGTCCTTTGGAGACAGGGTCCTTTAAAGACACATGGCATATGGAAATTACCATATGCAAATTTGTTTGTTAGCTTATTTATTTGGGCCTCTGGGCCTGAGGCAGATGGTCTGTCTCATTGGGTATAGGTCAGCTTTCTCTGTTGCATTGCAATAGTCCCCTATCCAGATTGTCCAAGCAATCTGTAGCAACCTTGCACGATTCTTCCGTGGATGAACTGGGGTGGCAGAAGAAACATGAATGCTGCTGAGCTCTTGGAGAAAGCATGGGGTATAAATTCAAATAAACAGAGGAAATAGCTTTACTCTAGCATCTCTGGGAGAAGCACAAGCTGATAAATAATAGCTTCCTCACAAGTCAGGGCCTTCAGAAATGAGCAAAATCACCAGTGTTTTTTTTGCGTTTTGTGAATCAGTGTGTGGGGTTCTCTGGGCCACTGCTCAGAGTTGCTGTCTCCTTCCCTGACATACATCCTGGGGGCCCTTGCGCTGTCTTCGTCGCTTGAGGCTCAAATGGTCTCAGCGGCCTTTTGCCAGTCAGCGGCCTGCTTTCAGTCGTCAACACTCTGCTAATCTGCCAATTAGACTTCTGCAATGATTCTGCATGGGGCTGCCCTTGAAAACCATGCCAAAGCTGTAGTTTGTGGGAAATGGGACAGCCAGATTAAAAACTGGGAGCAGAAGTTCTGAAGATAGAACAGCAATTCAGGTCTCCTTGCATTTGAACAGAATGCCTCCCCCAGCTACTTGTACACTGCGATCAACACCTGAGTCTTCCTCCATGTGCCCATGCCAAGGGAGACTCGGGGTGGCAACAAGGGAGGGGGGCCTTCGCAGTGGCAGCCCCTTGATTGTGGAACTATCTTGCCACCAGGCGCACTTTGGTGAAAATTTGTGGTGCCAGGTTGAAACTGCCTTCTCTGCTGAGGCATTTAAAGATGTCTAAAGCTACCTAAGGGCTAGATGAGGTTTTAAATGTCACTGTTCTATATTACTTACCCTTTTAGCTATTAATTTTGTTTCTAAATTTTGTATTATGGGAATTTTATGGTGTTTTGATCATATCAGGGTTCTGTTTAGGAACTATGGTAAACAACCCCAACAGTTTCAGGTCTTGGGCACTATAGAAGATCAAAGCAGCACCAAAACAAAACAAAACAAAACCAAAAAAAAACCCCAAAGAAGGAAGGAAAGGAAAGGAAAGGAAAGGAAAGGAAAAAAACCCAAAAACCTCTGCTTCCCAGGGAAGGGAGTCCCTGGACAGCCCAGGCCACAAGGGAGACACCTTATCAGTCCCTCAGGCCGGTGGCCCCGCCCCCTGCTCCCTCCTGGCCCCGCCCCCTTCCTCTCTGCTGCTCTTTCCTGCAGCCTGGTTGCTCCAAGGATGGCTCAACGAGATAGCTTTCTGTGGGCCTCTCAAGGCCAGCAGCCTGTCATGCCCAAAAGCCCAGGCAGGACATTTGTCCTCTTCTTCCTGCATAAGCTCATACAGCTGCTAAGTTTCGCTCTGTGCACTTCTGCTCCTTGAGGTAGGGTGGGGAACAGCTTGTTTGGAAGTAATTCCTCGGGGGCATATACTGGGTGTAGGTGGGGCCAGAACGATCTGTGGGCACCCACTTTTTGCCACTCTCTGCGGTCCCTCTCCTTCTCTCTTTCTTGCTTCCTGACACCGCTTTCTCCCTCAGCCTCCCCTTTCCTTTTACTCTTCTCTCTTTCCTTTTGCTGCTCTCTTCTTCTGTCCCTGCTCTCTCACGTTCTCCCTCTTTCTTTGCCAACTCCTCTCTCTTTCCCTCCCTCCCCCTCAGCAGGACGGCAGGGGAGGGACAGCTCGCTCTTGCCAGAAGGTTGAACTGATCACTTACAGAGCACTTCTGAAAATTAGTCCAAGGATTGCATGTGACGCTGTGGCTGCGGGTTGCCCACCTCTGTTTAAAGATAAGCAGCGGTGCTAAATGTGCCACCTCTTTCCAAAAAGGCAAACTCTGGAGAGAAAAACACAAAGCTGGCTGCTTGTTTCCCTCTCCCCTCCATTGGGCAAGGCTCCCCTGCCCACCTGGCTCTAATGGAGAGGAAGGAGGGAGCAAGCTTTGCTTTTGGAGGTACCATTAGTTGGCGAGCAAAGGTTGCCGTGTGTCTCCATGGAGACAAGACAGCAAACCAGACAGTGTGTGTGTAGATCTAAGGTTAAAGCTGATTAGCAAATGTCAGCGGGATCGTGGCAGTGGTGTTCCTAGAACTGCCCTCCATCAGTGTTGGCGTGGGTCCCTGACAGAAAGGAAAACACAGCAGGCACAGCAGCCTGAAAGGAAAGATGCGGCAGGTGGGGTGGGGGGCTCGCGTTGATGAAAGCATGTGCTTCTTCCAAAGCTAAGCATTAAAGAATTAAACAATGGAGACCCTTTCAGCAGTCGCACAGCACAGAGTCATTGTTGCGTTCCTGTGACCATTAGCAGGACTAATGCTTTCTTATTTGGTCTGTCCATTGATTAAAATATAGGAGTCGTTTCATTATTTGCTTTCAGCAGAATCATTGGTTCAATGTATTATGAAAATGATGTTGTTAGTTTTACTTAAGCATTTATAAATCACGCTTTCATCCATCAGGGTAGAGCAGAGGCATACAGTTTAAAGGAAGGAAACAACAAAAGAAATTGTGGCAGAATAAAAGCTGCAATGCAACATTCTTTAAGTTGAGCCAGAACCAATAACAACAACCCAACTTCTCCCATCTTTAACTGGGTGGGAGTGGCGTCTGCATGAACTTGGTTCAGAGGGCATTCTAGAGTCAAAGTGCTGTTTCATGTATCTACCAACAACATGGGCTCCCTTGGTGGTGGGACATACAACAGGGCTTCCAATGAACATCAGAAATTTTGAGTAGTCCCTCTGGGGAGAATAATATTTTAGGCCTTCAAGAAATTTGCAACTCCCTATTCTAGTTTCCATTTAGGTGACTCTTTGAATTGTTGGCATGTGCAATAATTTAAAATGTAAAAATATAAGAAAAGAACCATAAGTACAGATTATGAAGAGCAGCACTGTGGGAAGGATCTCGGGGTGCTGGTCAACTACAGGCTAAACATGAGCCAGCAGTGTGAGGCGGTGGCAAAGAGGGCGAATGCCACCCAGAAGTGTGGCTTCTAGATCGAGAGAGGTATTACTGCCACTCTATATGACTCTGGTGTGCCTGCAACTGAGTATTGTGCTCAGTTTTGGGCCCCTCATTACAAGAGGGATGTAGCCAGGTTGGAATCAGTGCAGCGAAGGCCTGCTAGGATGGTGGCTGGTTGCGGGGTAAGCCATACGAAGAGAGACTGAGGGAGCTGGGTCTTTTCACCCTTGAGAGAAGGAGGCTCAGTGGGGACCTGTTAGCAACATACAGGTACTTGAGGGGGTCCACACAGAGGTGGGTGCAGTGGAGGGCAGGATGCGTTCTAATGGAGCAAAGCCCAGGGAACCAAGATTTAGTGTGGTTGCCAGGAAGTACTTCCTGATGGTTAGGACCCCTAGGGTATGGATGGAATGGGCTTCCATCAGTGAGGGTGCTCAAGGACAGGCTGGACATGCACGTGGTATGGAGCCAGGGGTCAGACTAGATGTTTCAGCTGCCTTTCAGTCGAGACGTCCTGCAAGAAAGACGGCTGAAACATCTTCTAAACGAAATCAAGAATACAGTAAATAGTTACAGGAATGCACACACATGACCTGAATCCAAATTATCTAGTGGGCATGCCCTCGATTCCCCAGCCTAACCGAGTAAAAGTGAACCATCCCGCCCGTTATTAAAGCTGCGTAGTGCAATGCTGTGTTTGCCTCCTCGGATGCAAATCCCAGTTAGTTCAATGGAACTTGCTGCTTGGAACGTGTTTATAGGACTGCATCTTTATATTGCTAGATTAGCCCGATAAACCAACATAAGCTTGCAGTTCTGCTGATTGATTTAGATGCATGACTCTGCTAAGCATCAGGAGAGGCATGGGTCGGTCGGAGCAGCCATATCAAGGCTTGTGTCTGTCGAAGCAGCAAAAGCTCAATCGTTACTGGGCGACCTTTCCGTGACTTTCATTTTCCCATTGCTACTTCTGCAGTGAAATTCACTGCAGGTGAAGGAGGGAAGGCAGGGTAGTGGGGGAGGAAAGGTGCTTTGCGAAACAACCATTTTGCCAACAACCATTGGCAAAGACCTAAGCTGAAAGGGAACGTAACTGACAAGCTAGATATGATGCCAAATGGAGGTTTGCTGACAAACATGGCTACTTGTCCACAGGGCTTCTGCTAGATATGGAAAAGGCTGGGGGCTCAGGCAAACAGGAGAATAAATTGATAAAGCCAGACATTTGCAGATGCTAATTTACAGATGCTCTAAAGTTTGTAAAGCACCCTGTCTCTGAAGAACACCCACATTTGTAAAAAGGGAAGTATGGATAGAGGAGAGATTTTTTTAAAAAGGCAGAAAGATTCGAAGGGGCAGGCAGCAGGAGGTGATGCCCACGTAAGCAAAAGCTAGTCAGTCTGGGGGGCTCAGATGCCACCGAGATCACCAGGGCCCTTGCCCCTTTCTTTCAGCAAGTGCCCCGAGCCTCAAGAGTCAAGAACTCCTGGAGATTCAAGGCTCCAAATGAAAGATTTGGGGCACCTGCCTCTACTAACCTAGTCCCCACTGGGGATGCTACATAGAACAGTAGAGTTGGAAGGGACCAAGAAGGCCATTGGGTCCAACCCCCTGGTGTTGTAGGACACTGATTTACGCCATCCCACTGAGCTGTACAGCATTGCAACGTCCTTCATTTTTAGGACTGGCTTTCAGGGGGAGAGAGGAAGAGAAACAGATGATGTGGGATCATGGTTCAGAACCTAAACCAGCTTCCCCCAACATCGCTTTCCTAAGTCAGCATGTCCAGCACATTTGAAGGACACTCAGTTGGGGAAGTCTTTGAAAACATCATGGGGAAATTTAAGATATTTTTATCCCATGCTTCCTTTGAAGAGCTGAGGAATGCACACACTGTTTTCTTCTTTCCCATCAGTTTGATCGCCGTAGCAACTCAGTGAGGCAGGGTAGGCTGAGAGATCGGGGACAGGCCCAAAGCTACCCAGTGGGCTTCATGGCTGAGGGGGGGTTTGACCTAGGCTGAGCCTGACACTCCAAGCATCAGGCCGAATGGAACGTTTTCAGTGGCAAACAAGCCAGTGGATGGCATAATTCAAAACATAATTCCCCGGTGCAAGGCTTCAGGGACACCCTCGCTCCCTCTGATACCTGTGTTGGCATGCAAAGGTCTCCTGACCCGGTTTTATTTTGTTCCTTAAGAGTCCTCTTAATATTCATCTTGTCTTTAACTGGGAAGTTGCCATTCTGCAAACCAAGTGCTGCCCTCCAAAAGCATTTAATATGGGTATTTAAAAGTGCACAAGATATTTTGTTTCTCGGTGCTCAAACCCCTCTTCTGCCTTTATTTAGGTTCTTAGAGCCTAGTGACAGTTTGGGAAAACTTAATCTTACTGTAAGGGGAAACCTAAGCAGAGGTAGAGCTTGGTCAGTGGATACCATCATAAGCTACTCCCTCAACTTTGTGAAAGAAAAGCAGAATGCAAGCATAATGTGATGAAAATAAAAGGAATCCTTTCCAGTTCGGAAGCAAGGCTGCTTTTCTCCCATACCTGCCCAGCAACCAGTGTGCTCCTACGGATGCAGTTACTGCTGACGCAAGACACCTGCGTGTAACCCACCTTGGCTAACCATCTCACTGAGGAATCCTTTGCTTCTTACCCTGTATCAGCTTTCCTGCACACGATGACCTTCAGATGCGTTAAGCTGTCATTCCCAGAATCCCCCAGCAAATGAGGGATTTAGGTGCAGTGCATCCAGGAAGGCTGTCCTATGTGGTGCAAACAATTGTTACCCTGTCTATGGATTTGTGGCATGTGCTGTGATTAGATTAGTAACACATGGCTGGGAATACCACTTGCTGTGTGTGCATGTTCGGGTTCTGGGGGGCACACGAAATGCTCCAAGCATCCGTAGGGAAATCACAAACCTTCCACATTGGCTCCTTTGAGCGTAAAAGTGAAACAACCTACTTCACACGATTGTTACAAGACTGGAGGTGCGGACAGATCTAACACTTTGAAGCCAGAGGTGTGGACAGATCTAACGCTTTCTCAAATGGCACATGGGCTATGACCTCTGGTCAAACTTGCTTGGCAGGTTTTCAGCATGTCTCAAGCTGCAACTGGCAAAACTTGATTCCATCTCTAGGAGCAAAGGCAGTGATGCTGGATTAGAGAATTTCTTGTTGCATGTCTGCCTATTGACAAATACCGGTGACATCCTGGCAGCATATACCGCAGTCCCACCCCTCCAAAGAGCAGCTTAAACATTTTTTCCCTAAAAAGGCATTAAGGCTGCAATCCTATAAACATTTACCTAAGAGTAAACAGCACTGAATTCAAGTCAATGTTTGTCTACTGTTTTGTTTCTTATGATGGAAGAATGCCTATGAATACAAGCATTTGTTTGAAAGGACAGACAAAATAGTTACAGGTCTGCTAAATATCTCCTAACTGATACCATTTGTATGATGTATAATGAATGGTTTCCCTCTCCAATTGTTTTAAAATGAAGTTTATAGAGTACTAATGCTAAGGATTAGACAAAAAGAAATAGCACAAAGGCTGGTCAGTCTCACACCTGAATGCCTCCACAACTCGGTAATTGTATTTTGTTGTTGTTGTTGTTGTTGTTAACAACCCACATTTTAAATGTGCACACTGTGTTCCTCTTCTCTAGCAGAAGAACTAATGTCTGGGACTTTCTATAATTTTGGCAGGAAAGAAACAAGACTTCCTCTGCATCAGGTCTCCACCCCTTTTCCTGTTGTATGTGTCTCTGGTTACCAAAGCAGGAACTGGAGTAAAGTCCCTGTAGCAGTAAGGAGAAAGATGTGCTCGCTCAAATTTTTGCATCCATAAGCAGCTGAAGCACAGAGTATGTGGTTCCTTTATAGGATTCCTCTTTGTGGCGCAGTGACCGGTCTGTGCAGGGACTGACGTTATTACTATTCATTACATTTCTGTACCACCCATAGCTGAAGCTCTTTGGGCAGTTCACAACATTAAGTCACTCCTCCAAATTTCGACCAGACCTGGCCCTGCTCAGCTGCTGAGATTAGGCAGGATCAGGCACTTGAGGCTATGGCGGTGCCCAGGTGACAAATGCCTGAGTCACGAACAACCTGTACTTAGGAACAATCTGCCATAAAGCCTATTAATTTAAAAACAGAGTTAAAGGCCTACTGTGAAAAATCATCATTACCACAGAAAGGAAGTGAAAAGGTAGAAAGGGATGCCTTCCTGCTCCGTCCATCCAGAAAGGCAAATCTCTCCAGCATTTCCTTGCTGCAAAGAGGAGATGCTAATAAGTTGGGTGGGGGGGAGCCTCGAGATATTCCCGTTTTTTCCACTTTCACGGGTATCCCGCATCTCTAACCCCTGCAAATGTGAGGGGTCAGCTTTATGTGATCCAGGTTGCATACAAATTTGATTTGAAGATGAATTTCTGTTTTCTCAGGAATGGAATTCATTCATAACATCAGGACTACCTGTATGATGTCTGAGCTTACTGGCTTTGCTTTTATTGCTACCCAGCTTCCACACTCCACCCTGTTAACCTCCAGTATTCAGTATCCTGAAAAATAAATTCTGCATGTATTGAAAATTGAAATTTTGGAGTTCTCCGTTTTTCAGCAAAGCAGTAGCCCCCCTAAAAATATCGGCTTGGATCCCAATATAAGTTAATTTAGGATGTAATCTTATACAGGGTTAGATAGGGGGGAAGCCCTACAACATAGTTGGCTGGGAAATGCTGGGAAATGGATGAATTTTCTCAGTCTCAAAATGCATAGGACTTAACCCTTAATTAATTCCATGGAAAGAAGGTTTCTGGTCACTCCTCCACCCCCATCCGTCCCCACACAGTTACATGAAGCCACCACACGAGAGAGGACAGAGTCTTTTCTCAAAGAACATGGATAATTTCAGGTGGCGCAGGAAGAAAGGACAAAATCTTCCCTAGATCTAATACAGAGACAGGAAAACTATTCCCTTCAAGATGCTTTGAAGGACAGCTTGCATCTTTCAGATCCTCCCATGTTCTTTGACTAAAGCTGAAGGGGAGCCAAACAATCATTACAAGCTGGACTAGCAGAATATACTACAAACATACTCACACTCTTATTTCAGGAAAAGAGGCTTTTGCAGTAGGCCGCTATGGAAAAGGAGCATTACTAAAATCATTTGGGGGGTTTTTTCTGTGGAATAGTATTTGATGCTGAAATCATGTAGTCAAGACTAAAATGGCAATGATGCCACTGGTGCGCATGTGTGTCTGTGAGTAGCAGGTGATTGGAAACATTTAGGATTGCTAAGTGCAGAATATGCCATGTGGTTTTTTAATCTATTCCAAAGCTGATTTGAGCATCTGCACCTGCAGTTTGCCTCTTGAAAACACCTGGGTTCCAGCTCTTCATCGCCCCATGCTTCCCCTAATTTCAGAACCGATTCTTGAAGAGCTTGACATACTAAATCCTGCATAAAAACAACTCTTGTCTCAACTGCAAAGTTCAGCAAACTCGTTCACAAATGGCAGTAGCTGCAGAGCCATTCTGGCTTCCTTCAAAGTTCTGACTAGGACTGTGTATTTCCCCTGATTTCGTGAACAAAGGATTTTATATGGAGCCAGATAGCTAGGATCATGCCTGAGATATTCCATTTTCTTTTTATGAAAGTGTCAGCAAGTTTCAGGTCCTCATGAATTTGAAGCAATACTTGAAAATATGCCATAGGTGTTTGCAAAAACAAACAACCTTCCTTCATTCCTGGACAGAGTAGCTTCTCCTACCTGCAGGGCTAATACCACCTGTGCCACCTTTATAGGAATTTAACTACCATCTCTGTACTCACTGCACTGAAATGTATTTAATACTATTTATTAATTGCTTTTATTAAAGGAAGGTCTATGCAATGCACAGAGGACAACATTACCTTCTTGAGCATCACTCTTGGGAAAAATATGCTTTTGGTAGCTGCTAAAAGCCCAGATAGATGGATGAGTGCCTAATTTGTAGTGGCAGGGAGTTCCAGAGAGCAGAGCTATGATCCTAAGGGTGTAATAATATTCATGCTTAGACCACAAAAGGTACTACAGCTCCCAGCTTTCCTCAGCCAGCATGGGGAAAAAATGTTATATTTTTAATATTGGGGCGGGCGGGGGGTGGGGGAGAGAGAAAGGGAAGCACAGATCAGATGTTCAGCCTCAGACACCAAATACCTTCAGCCCTCTTCCTAGGTAGCCCTTTCCCCTTGAAAATTTACCCCTTCTTGCCCAGTTCTTCTCCTGCTGCATCGCTTCGCACTTTATCCCATATTCACCCCCTTTCTGGATCCTTGTCTTGCCTGCAGGACCAGTCTCAGGAGCTGGCTGTGCCAGGCAGTCGCCAAGGCCCGCAGAGCCTGCCGACCTCTTTTCCTCCTCTCGGCTGCTTTTTCCAAGCCTGCACACAGTGTCAAGAGCACAGAAAGGAGCATCAGCCTTGAGGGGTGCAGTTCGGTACATGTCTAGACAGAAAGGCTCCTGCAGCACTTGGGCTGAATGACAAAGACAAGTGAGGAAAGAAGCAACCCTATGCTACCTAGGAAGATGGCGAAGGATTCACAGCGTGCCATGGGCCTTTTTCTCCACTGCATGGGCAGCAGTCTCCCTGGTGTGGCTACAGGCAGTACTGCTGCCCTCATTGTTCTGCTGTCAGCAGGGCAGGGAAAAGGTTAGGGTGTCTGGGGCACGTTAGAAGAGGCCATGAGTCCAGCAGACCTTGCTGTCCTGACGGGTATGAGGCAAAGGCCAGCCTTGGAGTGAGTCAGTTGCAGTGAGCAAGAAATAAAGACAACTTCTCTCTGGGGAGAGAAAACAGGCCAAGTGCTCTCAGAGTCTCATCTCCCATCTTGGCCAGTGCTAGTTGGCAACTCTCATCAAGTGCTGGCCTCACCAAAGGTGAGGGGGAAATGGAAGGCACTGATTTATATAAAATCTGCATGTGCTGATGTAAATCTGTAGGTGTATAAACCTCGGAAGGTTGTGGGCTGTCCCACACGAGAGACATTCAAGATGCAAGTGGACAGCCATCTGAGAGGGCTGCTTTAACTTGGAGGCCTGTATTGAGCAGGGGTTGGATCCACTGGGCTTCTGGCCCCTTCCAACTCTTCTATTCTATTCTATAATTCTACCTTAATTTACAAATAAAGTAATTTATGCAGAAATAGATCTCATTCCAATGCAAAAGGCTTTGACGAGGTGAGTGGTGTGCCTGCCCAGACCATCTGCTGTCCAGACGGTAACTCTGACAGGCAACTCAAGTGTTTCCTGCCTTCCTCTCCCTTATTAGGTTCTCTTGTCCTTAAACCCGACTTGAATAGGTCAGCCCTTCAAATAGAAGAGCTTCTCGATAAAAGAGGACACAAGCCCTGCTGTACGCTCCATCGTTCTATTAACAAACTGTCCAGAGAGCTTTGGCTATGGGGCAGTACAGAAGTAAAAATAATACCTTTCATTTCCCCAGGCTGATCCTATTGAATGCAGGAGGCCTGGCTTCGGCGTAATTATATTTAGGCTGCATTTTAAGAGATGCGGAAAAAATTAAAAGAAATTACGAAAATTAACCTATCAATAGAAGGTAGTAACAGGAAGAAACGGTGACAAACAGCTCATTCAAAGGGGAAAAAGTCCAGAAGAATATTTGCAAGAGAGAAAATGGGCGTGTTTGCTTGTCGTTTAATCATAAAGTGGGATAACTGAAGAAATGCTTAAGTACGATTAAGGCTCGATGGCATGATAGAGAGGGGTTTGGAGACACGTGTCTCATGCAGGTCGCTTCATCCGAATAACCGGGATTGCTCCCATCTTAAGCGCACACCCTGTAACAGATCCGGCTCAGCTGCTGGTTTTCCCGCAGCCCCGCCCGCGCTCAGCCGTCCTCGCCACGCCCTTCCCTTTACGGGACTTTCCAAACTTTTTCGCTGTTATAAGACCCCCCAGGCGCTAGGGGGAGCGTTGCTTTTAAACTCCCAAGATCATCGAATTGACAGGTCTAACTAAATGACATAACGGAAAGAAGTTTAAACCATGAGAGTGTCTTCCAGACACGAAATATAAATATCTAGCTTCTTTTCCTATTCTTTTAATTACTCTTCAGAACAACGATGCCAAACTGTGCCTTCTTTTCTCAATATGCTTTCTGATCCGTTGAAAGTGTTTCTCTCCTCTTTCACACCCTTCCCCACCAACCACGGTACGTGGTACATCCCACTGTCTTTGCGCTATCCCCACCCCCACCAAGGGAAGCTCGGTCGGGTGTGGTCGTTGAAGTGGAGGGGAAGGAAGCTGCGGTGCGTACGCAAATCGCGTAAGGTAACAATTGACAGGCAGTGCTGACTAGCCAGTGAAGCGCGAGCGGTGAGGCTCCAGAGAGCCAATGAGAACGTGGACCGGCGCGGGAGGGTGGGGAGAAGGTGGGGTTAGCTGTGGTCCGGGCGGGCTGAGGGGAAAGCCGTGGAATGGCGGACGGCTGGGACGGTTCGCTCCGGTGGTGACGAGCTGAGGGAGGGGGGCGCGGAGAAGGCGGCGGTGGGCGGGTAAGCCTCGGTCGGCGGCGGGATGGGAGGCCGAGGGGCCGCCCTTCCCAGGTGTTCGCTAGAGGACACGGGCGGGCGGGAGGGGTTATTGTGGGGTGGGGCTACCATGGGCTCGGGGGGTCTCTGCTTTGAGCTTGGAGTTGGGTGGAGTGGCGTGAAGCTGGCTCTTGGGCATGGAGAAGGGGCGAGGGAGAGGCCTTGTATGGGTGAGGCCTGCAGTGATCCTAAAGGGGAGGTAGGAAGCGAGGTGCGTCGTAGGATCGGTTGGTGAAGGTGCTGCAGGGTTACCAGCCTCCTCTTTGTGGGTGTTTGGTCTCTCCGCTGCTTTTAACTGCGCCCTGCTTCTGCAGGCGTCGTCTTGTGCGTGCAAAACTTTGCTAAGTGTTTTTTTCCTCTGGGAAAGGTTTTAAAAAAGGATGGTTTTGCTTTTCATAAGAAACTATATCACTAAATGGAGGAACGATATTTTTTCAAAAGGAAAACCAACCTGGAACCTTGGGTGAGATCCAGGATTAGTCATGTTTAGGGTCGACCGATTGGAATTAATAGGGTTTAAGTTAGGCATAAGTTAAAGTCTTGAAACTAGAAATGTTTGGGACTCAACTGCAAGGGCATCTCATCAGTGCAAAATTTGACACCTATTGCACTTTTTCTGTTGTTGTCCCTGTTAAAATAATAGTGATAGTTATCATCTGCAGTGCTGGTAGGAGCAGGCATGCGGTCATGATTGCCACCTGGAGCTTTTGGTCTGACTCAGAGGGGCCAGCCACCTCCCTCAGATTTCTGTGCATGGACAACTCATGTCTTCATTGTGATGGCCTAGAGTGATTTTTGCACTGCAGAATACACAGCTACTGGGAAAAAGTGAGAACATAGATTTAATTTTTTTAAGTGCTCCCAAACTAGTTATGTGTCCTCATTGCTTTGACTATCATAGAGTCTGAGTGGGGAAGTGAAGGGCAGCACAGATGGCAGAAAATAAAATGCTTTACAGTAGGGTGAGTGCCTCTTGTCTGGTAGTAAAATCCTGTGTGCTTGCTCAGAAGTAAATGGTGTTGTGAGAACCAGTTGCATCTAATGGTTATCCTTTTGGGGAATGACTAAAGAGACAATAATTCAAATCCCCCCTGAGCCAGGAAGTTCACAGGGCCATCTTGGGGCAGTTCCTGTCTCACAGGCTGTCAACCCATCAGTGAAACAGAAGAACATTAGGTGTCATGGGAAGGGGAGAGAGGGAAAATGATTCTCAAAAATACAGAGTATTTTTCTTCCCAACATAACCTGCAGGAATGTTGTGTAGCTTACCTGGTAGAGAACACCAATGTGGCTTAAGTTCCTTCCCTTAAGTAAGGTTAAGGGTAACATAAAAGTAACAATGGTACCAATTTTGTTCAGTAGCATTTGCAATCAAATAGACTGAAATCTTACACTCTTGTTAGCTGCCCAACCAGTGTAACTAAGTAGAGGCATTTCATTTTTGTGTGGTACACATTGCCAAATGTATAGCCAGTATCTTTATGCAAGATATATTATTTTTCAGCAGCACTCAAGGTAAGTTGACAGTGCAAATTTTAGAAAAGGGCACACACTGCTGCTGCCATAGTAAATTACTGTTGTCTGAGAGCATGCGGTGAATTCACTGATTGCATGTTCCTCTAGCCTATGGCAAGTTGAAGCCTTGTTCAAGCTAGGCTTGTTTCAAAGTGCTGTGTATCTGCTAGCAGTTCTTGCCACTTACCCAGCAGTGCTGGATAAGTTAATGTCCTTTTAAAAGGAGTTAATGTCCTTTTTCCTGTTGGGGTGATCATCATTTACAAGGAATGCGGGGAGTCCCTTATGGGTGAAACTTTATAGTTTTGCATGTAGTTTGATAGGAAGGATGTGAGTACTCTGGGTACAGAAGAACAACAGAGCGTGCCTGCGTTCATGATGATGGAAGAAAGGGCGGTGTGGCACACCACATGTGGCCTGTGAAAGAAAAGCTGGTAGGAAATGGTGGAACAGAAAAGGGAGGCCCGTGGCCTTAGAAAGTGGGCTTGGAAGGGAGGCAAGGCTACACTTTGCATGGAAGAGGAGGATTGTTGGTGGATGACGGGAAGATGGAAGTCAGGTAGACAGGAAGCTGGGGGTCTCTTGTCATCCTATAAAGCCCTTGGAGTGAGAGGATTCCTGGCTTTGATGGGGGTGGGTTATGGCAGGGTGTGGGGGAGCCTAGTGTAGGTCCTAAGATTCAGAAGAAATAGAAGTGGGAATATCTAGTATTGGGAGTTGTCTATAACAGGTAGGACAGTACTTGTGTTAGTATCTCAGGAGATCATTTGCCATTCAGAAAAGAAACAGAATGCCTTAATGTGTAGAGCTAAAGAGGTGACAGGTAGAAAGGTCTAGTTTCCTACAAGATAGGTGAATATTTGAAGGTGGGGAAACAGTATCTGTCCTGGATGGGGCATGGGAGGTATGAGAAAGATTGGGGTGACAGATGTAGATATAATGGAAAGTGAAAATGACAGTGAAAGTTGAGTGATTCTGTTGATACATTGCAGAACTGTAGGCATGATATAATAAGGAAGGGTAGTTGTGTGCTTTAGTTTTTTGGAGGTCTGCTCTGCCCTTTCAGGAAGGTGGTGGTTCAGCAAAATTTGTTTGCTCAGGGAGTCAGAATATGAATAAGGGGTATATAGAGAAGTGTTCTCATATTGGGATGGAGGTGGCCAACAACACTGAGGCCACTGTAGCACTCTGACGCAAGGAATGGGACTGTATATGTGGCTACAAGTCCTGGGCCTTGGAAGGATGACATTCATGTTAGCATGTCTGTGTCTGAAAGCGAGCTATTTATTTTTCATTTTTGCCCTGTTTTTTTTCTCCAAAGAGCTCAGGGCAACATATATAGGACATTCCATTTTATCTTCATGATAATTTCTAACCTAATTTATTTTATAGTATTTTGACCTGAACAGCATGATATGGCAGACTCAGCATGGATTATTGAATCCACAGTAAGCCACAGTGCATCCTGGGCATGTATGGCCAGCATTTTGAATATGTCAAAATGATGTCAGGGTGATTGGGGCTTGTGCCATGGTATGTGAATCTGGCCAGTGTGGTTTATTACTAAGTTAATCAACCTTTAATTGATAGTAGGTTTGAATATTCCTCATTGGTCGGGTTGGCACAACGTGGTCCAATCCCAGATCAGGATTTGCATATTCACAATGGTGGCCACTTAAGCTGAAGCTAATCATGGGTTAAATAACTCACAATGAGCCTGTGAACCAGCCCATTGATTGGCTTGAGGACATATTAGGACTGAGCAGAGATTTGAACCTGTTTCTTCTGATTAGATTTCACCACTCTGGCCACTCCACTAGCACACCAATAATGTGATAGAATACAGGAATGAGCAGGTTAGAGGAGGCATCTCTGATCCTTTTGATAAGCTGACAAGAATTTAAGTCTATGTGAAGTTCTCTAGAAACTTGAGATATCTTCATACAAGGAAACTTGAGGGCTATTGTCATCAGTCTGCTGTACAAATAGCTTTAGTAGTGTATGTGTGTTGATCACATTGAATCTCTTTCATGGCATATTTTAACACAATTTACCACTGTGAAAATTTCTTTGCTTGTGGAAATCTCACCGTTTGTTTGTTTGTGCATGCAGCCAGTGGTCCTTACTTGTAAAACCTATTATGTGTGAGCTTGATGTGGAATTTTGCTTGCATGTCAAAACATTTATTACTGTATCAGTTTTCAGTATGATGCACTGACTATGAAGCAGTTGTCAGCTAGTATCTAATATTGCTCATCAGGGAGGTGCATTTCGTGTGTGTATCTGTATGAATACAGAATGCTGAACTAATACTTGTTTAGGTATGTTAGTGTCATTACATATGCTACTTTCCCTCAATCGTTATACATATAAGAGTTGACTATTTCTTTTGAAATTCTTAATGGGGTTGGCGTTTTGCTGCAACTTTCACTTGCATCCTTGTTCCTGTATGGTGTGCAATCATTTACCTTTTCAATCTGGAGATTTAGGCTTACAGGTGCCATAGTTTAGGCTGTTCAGGATGAGAAATAGCATGAATCGAACACATTCCATGTTTGTTTATTTTATTTCAGTTCCTCCCAATAATTGAAGCTCTTTGAGTGATTAATAGCAGTGGCACCACAAATTACAGCACAGTAGGTATCAGATCCTTAGGAGATTAAAGAAGTCATGGTAAGGTTATTAATTGTGGTCTTCCTATGCCATTGGCATGTGCCAATGTGATTGTATTTTCTACATGTTGTGCCTCTGGTGCAATGGAATCTAGGTTGTGATATTAATGCCTCGGCCCTTTTGCAGTTAAGGCCAGATGTGGCACTAATCAGGGGTTGACAGCATTTGGCCTTCCAGGTGTTGTTGGAGGGCCCTAACAGTTTCTTTCAGCATAGCCAGTGATTAGAAGATCATTGGAGTTGCAGTCCAGGGCCACAAGTTGCCCACCCCTGAAGTAAAGCATGGAGGAACATTCTTGCACAAGCCGCAGTGAGTATCCAGCTTACATGCAGCCCCTCCATCTCTCTGCTGCCTCCGTTGTGTGTCTGAATTTTGGGAACTCGGTTTAAACTGTGTTTAGTGAGCTGGCCAGGATTATATACAGTAGGCTGATCCAGGCCTGTCTGAACTAATCTGTACTCTGGTAACCTAAATGTGGAAGTTTTTGGGGAGGGCAAAATGCATAGCTCCCTGTGGTTCATTCATATAATACTATTATGTGGCTTAGTATTATGTCTGATTCCCAGAGGAGTAAGAAAAAGTCAGGACTACTTTTGCTGGTCTAAAAATATGAAGGTGTGCTGGATTAAATAATGGAAAAAATGTTCTCATTCTTTGGGCAAGTGTTACTTTGCTGTGAGAGCTGTGTGCCTAGAAAGAAACCAGTTAATGTGAGAGTAACAAATGGGGTAATTCGAATTTGACCATGGTTGCCTGGTAAAGAAGGAAAGGAGTTGTGGAACTGCTGGCCAGATTTCGCACAGTGTTTATATTGTTGTGGAAATGAGTCACCCAGAATCAAAAACTCTCAAACTAGTTTTACTAGAAATTCCATTGTATGCCAAATATGAAGTGTTTGTTATATTTAGGGTAGATATTGCCTACTTACTCATCAGGCTATGAGGCAGAGTAGATTATCCACTTGGATTTATGGTATACCTCATGTGCCACTTTGAAGAACTGAAGCTGCAGTCAAATATACACACAAGAGTAAATCCAATTAAACAGCAGGGATAGACATGTATAGGAGTGCATTTCAGTTTAGGTGGAACAACTGGTTTATTCATCAGATTTGGCTAACCTCAGTTCTGGAATATCTAATGTTTATCTTTGAATTCTCAGAAGAGTGGGAAGAAAGAGGCACAGGTAACTGTCATAGACATGGGTGTGGCAATGATTACTTACAAAGGGGTGGAGAAACTTTCCAAATATGAGCTGGATTTCTTGGCTTTAATTAGGCATTCTTATTTATTCTTTTGCATGGCTTTTCAGATTTAGTTTAGAGTCAAATACATCTTCCCAAAAATCACAGTTACAGTAAGTCATCAAGTAGTCCACTGGTATAGAATCTTTTTCTGTGGAGGGCTGTATACCCATGAGAAAAGTTGCTTGGGATCTGGAGCTAGTAGTGTGCAGATCCGGGTGGCTTGAAAGCTGTTTCACCATCAATCTAAAGAGATTTCCTAAGGAGGCTTGGGCGCTTACTGCAAGAATTCAGTTTGTTATGTATGAGATCTTTTCCCTGGAAGTAATGGTAGCTTGCTCTCATCTAGTTGCCTCTATGTGTGAGTATCTGAACATACTAGTTGTGTAGTGCTAGAACCCAGTCATGCTGGATTTGCTAATATCTAGTGGCTGTTTACCCAGTCTTTTGTTTACATTTTATTTTTGTACGGATTTGTATGCAAAATACTTGCTGTAAAATCTAATGCTGCTTTTAGAAGAGTTATCTAAGTAGTTAAAGGTAGTGGCTAATGGATTGATATTTCAGTTAGTGTGGAATCCACTGTAGGGATGGAAAACAAGTTAAAATGCAAAATATGTGGTGTGCCATAAGCAGGAAATACATTCTACTTCTGTGGGGGAGGAGAGTTGGAATGCACAAGGCTAGAGATATAAAATTTCCAGAAATCTTGAAGTCAATCCCAGAAGGGGAAAAACGGGTTTCCCAGGGGGTGGGGGGTGGGATTTGTTGGAAAAATGCAGTGTAAGAAGTACTTATTTTGTTAGTGCTCTTTAAAGATCACAAGTCACTTGTTGCTTTACTATAGCCTTCTCCAACCTGCTGCCCTCCAGTTCCTTTTTTTTTTTTTAAATTCAGCTCCCATCAGCCTAAGGAATCATGACCAATGATCAGAAATGTTGTTCATTGTAGTCCAAAACACCTGAAGATCGTGAGGCTTAGGAACCTAAAATGACCTTTATTAAACCTAAAGTTATATTCAATGTGTTTTTACAGTCTGGTCTTTTGCCAGTGTGCACTTACAGTTACCTGAAAAGTGGAGGCTTGCCTGACCAATTACCTGGATCTTGTTGCACGAACTGGCAGCATATTTAGAATTGACACCTCTAATAAAAAAATTATTTGGCAAGATTAATTTTAATCTTGTCCAGTTCAGCACTGTGTGACCAACAGAGGCCTGCTTGTATGCTACTGTAAATCATGCTTAAACCTAATTTCATGAATTCGTCTAATTCTTTTTAAAATACATCAGTATCAGAGGCCATCACAGCATCTTCTTGTAATTAAATATTAGTAGGTAATACATTATAGTGGATAACTGTTTTAACAGTTTTAATTTTTTATATCTTTTTTCAGACTTGCATTGAGTTTTGTTTGAGAAAGGTATATAACATCTAATTAAAATAATAAATTTTGAGTCAAAACTACCAACTTGTTTTCAGACATATATTCTCCTCAGGTCATGAGAACCAGAAATGTTTGTTGGGGAAGACAGTCTTTAAACGTGCTTGATAGTGGATTCTATGCAGAACTCGGGGTGGAGAAGGAATAAAAGTAATTCATAGGGCAGGGGATTGATCTGTTCTCTCACAACCAACCTAGCCAGAGGCTTCGCATTGTAAAACTTTTTACTGATTCTTTGGAGAAATGTGTTGAAGGCAGCTTGTGCGAAAGTTTTACCATACCTGTGAGTGTGCAGAAGTTTCTTGCTTTCCCCAGAGAAGTGTCCATGACTTGCCTATTTATGATGCTGTACTGGGGGAAGGAGGATATTTTTGGCAAACTAAACTGCATCCAAGGATATTTCTATGTAGTCTGGCTCTGAATGAGAGGCTTCTGGGAAAAGCTTCAGTTAGTTCTGTTTAGATTGCTGTTATAGAAGCCTTAAAAATGCTGGATAGATAAGGTTGTCAGATCTAAGGTTGGTCATTACCCCACTACTGTTCTCCTGGATTGTTTAGAACAATACAAAATAACTTCTGAAAAACTAAAATCTAGTTTGATTTTTCCATTAGCAGAAGGCAGTGATAATTATGCTGTCTAGAAAGTGGTCTGCAAATAGTTCTCATGTAATGCCGTTGATCCACAGTGCCATTTCTTTTGTCATCAAATGGTCCTGGATGTTTACCATTCAGCACTGGATGGATGGAAGCTACTGTGTTTCCATTTGGCATCTTGCAGTTGCCAATATAGATTGGGGTTTCCAAGTTTTTTGAGTTCATGGACAGGTTGGCATTTTGAGAGTGCCTTGAGCACCACCACAAATTGAATGCTGTAAGGGGTGAGGAGTGAATCACAAAAATTATGGAAGTACCCACCCTTATCTGTGATTAACGTGTGTGCACCTGCATGTACATCTTATTTTGACTCCCATCCATCCACATCCCTGATTCCTCCCCCTTTCTCTCTGGATCCCCATTTCCATGTAATTTCATTTATTTACCGTATTTTTTGCTCTACAAGACTCACTTTCCCCCCCCTCAAAAGTAAGGGGAAATGTCTGTGCGTCTTATAGAGTGAATATGTGTGTGCAGTAAGTCTGTCAGATGTGCAGCCCATGGGGAAGTGATGGGGAATGTGCCTGTGATGATGTGCCCATTTGATTCAGAATATTTTTTTTCTTGTTTTCCTCCTCTAAAAACTAGGTGCGTCTTATGGTCAGGCGCGTCTTATAGAGCGAAAAATACGGTACATGGGATGAGAGAACTCCTCCCCTGCTGAACATCAGCTGGTGGGGGCAAGAAGTCACCTTTCCACATCAAAGACCCTGTTTTCCCAGGAGTCCCTAGTGGGCATGGGCTTTGCCCACCCTCATCATTTTTCTTAATGATGGTCTTTTTTTCCTTCATATTTAAGCTAAGGGAGGGATAGATCCACTGGCTTTGATAAGAAAAAGGTACCTCCTGAGGTACAAGTGATCAGGGAATCTCTTCATTCACTTCCAGAGGGGGAAATTTCTTGGAAGGCATCTAAGGCAGGTCTTGTGGATACACAGAGGCCATATTGAGGATTCATGCTAAAGATGTTGGTTCAGTTGTTTGCTGGTGGGATTTTTCAGCACTCCTACAATTCAGGAGGATAGCATTTGGTGGTGCCATTAATTTATAGTGGTATAAATTAATATACATTAATTAATTTATGTTCAGTGATAGATTATGTGGTGTAGGGCCTGGACTGAAGCTCTGTGTTTATGACATCACATATGGTAGAACTTGCCCTTTTTTTCAAGCCGCCTACAACATAACTACAATTTACTAATACTTGATTGGGTCAGGTTCATGATGCCTTCTGCTGACAGACTGAAACATGTTTTATCTTGGAAGAACGTTGATAGTATTTCAGTGATTTCCATGTCTGAATTTAAATTTTATCCTCTTTACCAAGTCCCATTCTCAGAATGTTCACAGTAGTAAAAGCTTAGCTGGCTCTTACAAAGTAGTAGTACTTTTTAAAATATGTAACAATGTGATTTATTTCTCAACAGTCGTTGATGTTAAGTGATGAGGACTGCAGGATTGCAATGGAACTGCAGAATTTTCTCTTCTTTCCTATTACATAACATTAACATTTTACCTTTATAGGCATTTATAGGCTTTGTAGGTATGAGAGAACCTAAACATCTTGTATTTGTGGCATCCCTTAAATTGCTAGTTTGGATGCATTACAAATGGAGATACTGGGACAAATGCTTAGCCAGTAGTTTCAGTCCCTTAATGTGATGGATATATATGGATTTCTCAAGAGTCTAACCTGGTTCGCAGGCCATACTGTTGCCTTGCTAGAAAAGGCATTCTTTCAGCTTCCTTCTTTATTTTTTAAAAATTGTTTTTAAACACTCAAGTCACATTGCTGTAGCATTGGGAATTGTTCAGAGGAGCAAACTAATTGATAATGGAAAAATGGCTGACAGACTTCTTCATCAGAGATAAATGGCAAGGGAGCTGCACTATATATTATATGATTTGTGCTCTGTAGCTCAGCAGTGCTCAGTCTAAACATGCAGAGCTTTGTGCCCTTAAGGGCTGTTCTGTGGAGGAAGATGGGGAGAAAGAGGATCTCAGGCTGTAGCTTTGCTCATCCAACCTCAGTGAATCACTGATATGGGTGCTAATCCCCCAGACATTCTTAACCAGGTTATTCTGTTACATTTATAATAGTTTCCATAACTAACCTGTTCTGATTTTAAAATTGTAATAATATCTTGAGGGAGTAAAACCTGAGGTTGTAACCTGAACTGTTGAAATACATCATGTTAATTATTTGGAGTCCAAATCCTTATGCAGTCTTGGTCCCATTTAAAGGTTCTTTGGTTCAAATGCCTGAGAAACTTTTGCTGAACATTTTTAAAGGATGATATTGGAACCACTATCCATATAATATTTTAAGAAAAAGGGAAAAAAATGCCTGCCATAGATTTTGTAATGTCAAAAGTTTGGCTTAATATGTATGCAGCAATGATTAATTTAAGATATTAAATCTGTTCAGGCAAGAATGCATGTACATATTGTAATGACTTCCTTTTCTTACAATTAAAGTAATTGGATTATATTTAATGAGCTATTTACATTTAATAATTAAGAAAAGACTTATCTTTCCGGTATTCCCTAAGTTCAACAAACGGAAGGGTGGGGGTAGTCAGTACTGGAATATAATTAACAAGCTATAAGTTGAAACTGAAAGAACTGTGGGTCTGTTGTGGAAAATTCTGTTTTATTTCAGAAACTTATAATTGCTATTGAAAAAGCAGTGCATAACTTAAAATCTGAATTAAGGGAAAGAGCTGGTTGTTTCTACAGACTTGCTTGTGACACATTTTTGGGTACACATCTTGGAAAATCACATCAGATACATATTCCTAGCTGGATATAATGTGAGAAAAAAGCAAAGGGAAAATAAACATGCTTCTCTTTGTTTAGGGAACAAAGCCATACTTTCATAATCTAACTCATGCAAATTTTAAGTGTTGAGAAGACAGAGGGTATTACCCAGATGAGAAAGCAATATGCCACCCAGATGCAAATGAAAGCGACTGAACCATCCTCAGTTGTGTTTAGATCCTGGAGATAATCCAGTTTGCCAAAAAGTGCATTAAAATTCTGCGTATTCTCACACGTCTGTTAGTTATTTATGGAATACTATTGCGCATGGGAGGAATAAAAGAACCAAAGTCCTATTATAAATACTTTCTGGTCTGGTTACCTGGAGGGGAGGGAATGTTTTTGCCACAGGCAAGTAGTTATTTACAAGGTATCTTAACCTCTTTGTAACTGCTGCTGTGGTTCAGAAAGGCACATCCTGGGTTTAAGGATGAACAATCTTATGCTGTAACCTGTACCACATGGAGTGCGAACCAGGAACCCTGATTTGATTTACAAGGCAGGAGGAACACAGGCCCAAAGATGGCCTCAGCACTCCTGCCCTGTATAAGATGCCTGCAGCCTTCCAGTTTTGGAGGCTTACAGGCATCTCCTTTGGTTTGCCCCTTAAACTTCCTTTTCCAGGTGAGTTAATTATTGTTATACATGTAAACTGACTGATTTTCTTATTGGCAAACAAACTACATTTTCATTCATCTCAGTCTCTAGGAAATATAACGGAAATTGTACACAGTGGCAAGATGTTCTTGGTTGTGCCCTGAAAGGTAATTGTAGAAGTGGCTTGTATCCTTAGCTGTATTTGAAATAGTAAATTCTAATATCAAACAGATTTATTCCTAAGAAAAGGCCTAAAGTCTAGCTTCTGTGGTACTTTTCTTTACCATAATCAATTTAGTAAGTAATACACCTAAAATTCCCCATAAGGTAAAAACATTTGAAATTGTTTGGAAAAGTCACTTGGTGTTAAAATCTTGCAGAAAATTCAAGAGTTGTGACATTAAACATAAGCCTTTCAGATTGACTCATTTCAATTTTTTAAAACTTTCATTTGCATTAAATTAATGTAATATCAGAATTTATCCATGGTTACTTTAAGTGTATCTTACATTTGCTTTCATTTTGATGAATAGCACTATATATATTGTTGGATTACAACTACCATTCTCCCTGAGTATTAGTCATGCTGGCCGAGGGAGTTAATGGAAACTGTAGAGCAACATGTGGGGAACCAAAGTTGGGAAATGCTGCTCTGTAAGAAGCATCACCCAAGTACTTCACACATGTAAATACAAATGCATAGAACAACAATTAAGTAACATAGAAACAGTGAGTCAGAAGGGGTCTCCTGGGCCATCTAGTCTTACTCTCCAGCTCTAGCCAGCTCTGGTCACAACATGCCTGTCATGTGCATGGTAGGCATGTTGTAATATATAAGTAAAATGTAAGTACTGTCCATAAAACATTTGGTATCATGAGTGTTCTCTTTTGCAAGCCTCTAGACCTCAAGATTGAAGAAAAATTTCTGTGTAGCTGTCTATTTCCATGGCTACTCTTCTGCTCCAGTTGTCCTTACCAGAAAGATCATTTTTGCAAAACCCTGGAAACAGAATGAGTTGTCACACAGAATTACCAAATGCTGACTATTCAGACCAGCAACTTTTTTTTCCGTGCTACATCTGGCCTGAGCCACAGTAATATTTCCAGTTCGTGGGTATCAGTATGAGCAATAGCTTGGGATTTTCCTAGTGTTGCATTCGTTGAGCCAGGAGATTATTTCCCTTCCCCTGGTTCTTTGGAGAGAAGTAAAATCTGTTCCAAGGGAGTGATTAGGGACGTACACTACATTAGTCTTCTGCGTAGGAAATCAGAGTGTAGGGTCTTATTTGTGGTGAATTTCCAAGCACAAACATGAGTGTTTAGGGTTTTATTTCTGGTGGACATGCCTGCACAAAGCCATTTCGGACATTTGGAAAAAGAAACCTACTAAAACCTATACCTGCCCTTTCCTGCCAATTATTATTTGGCTGCTAGCTAAAGCTGGGATGCTAATGACAGATACATTTGTGATATTTGCAGTGATGGGAAAGAAATACTCATTACAGGTGGAAAGAAATAATATATAGCATCATGTGGCAATTGGTTCATAATGATCACTTGATGCTGTTTGCTGATGCTCCTTCCTTAGTTTCATGTATACCTGTGAATATTGCTCTGTGCCTCTGGCAGAATTTTCCGCTGAGCACCCTTTTTATTTTCTGCTCTCTACATGTCTCTTCATAGTTTGCCCTGTGCTTTCCAGATTTACATGAACTGTGTCTTTTCCTGGCTGTTTCACAGATGAACTGTTACTGCTGAAAAAAGCTTGAAAACCTAAAACTCTTTGTCTTAAGAACTTTGAGGAAACTGTTGGCCTGCTTTAGCAGAATACAGTGAGACCTCTAACGGTATTGTCTGATGGGAGTTTTAGATTTCATTATTGTCATCTTCCTTGCTTCCAGTCCTTCTGCTGTGCCTAGTCCACCTCTGGGCATTTCTGAATAGCTGTCCCTGAGAGTTATGCCAGAGGGTTGTTCTGCCTGGCTTTGCTGCATGGAACTGTAAAGGAAGGCAATGTTTTGCAACCAGGTATACTACAAGGATCTTTACCCTGAGTGTGCAGTGCAGGATGTCATCAGAGTCATTGCAACACTGTTTGGGTGTAGATTCTTTTAAAAACCTATGAGGAGGGGTACTTGGTTGATAGAGGACAGCCATTACAGCATTGCTAATTTTAAGTTTGTTTACACAGATGGTGTCTAAGAGAGAACCTTCCACAGCAAAAAAAAAAAAAAAAAAAAAAAAAATGAAATTAGTGGTTTCAACATAGGCCCCTGTCCTCTTCTCCCTTCCTTTTTCCTTAAAATAACTTGTGAAACAGGCTCCTGGTTTCCTCTAGAAACTTATCTGAAGCCTTTCTTGCTGTTATATTAGGGGAGGGTGGAGCATGTTGGCTTCCTTCCTTTCTGGGTTCTCTGATTGCTTTCAAGGGGCCAGCGGGGTAGGATGAGGAACTTCAGCTGTTTGGTACCAAATGGTTATTCCCATGAGATTTTTTTTCTGGGCGAACATTTGTGATCTTTGATGAGAAGTTACCTGGTTTGTTGGGGAACATGACAGTGGCTCTGTGTGCGCTTGTGCTTGTGTATGTCCGTGTGTTCTGTATCCTAGAAGAGTTTACCTAAATCTCCGTGGCAAGAAAGTTTAAGGCTTACATTGTTCTAGTCAAAGCCCCACCTTGCAATTGAGATCCTTACCTTCTTTCTGAGCCCTCCCTTTGTAACAATTCAAACCCACCATGCTAATAATACCTGCATATATATGTAATAACCTGTTTCCTGCAGCCAATCTGCTATTAATACATAATGCACAGGGGTGAAACCTCTGTCTCTGACATGGCTGGTGTTAAAGTGCCAGAAATAGCCAGTGAACCTCGTAGAGCACAGCTCAGCCGTTTCTGCTTTCCAAAGCCTAAAATAAGCCACCGCTGGGGATCACATCAACATTTGACTTGGGGTGTGGCCTGCCACCACAGGGAAAAAGACGGCTGTTGTAGGATCAGGGTTTATGTTTGTCCAGATCAGTCCCCCCCCCCCCACCAGCCTGGTGCCCCTCAGATATTTTGGAGCAGAGCCCCCAAGTTCTTAACTGTTGCTGATGAGAGTTAAAAGTCCAAAATACCGGAAAGGCACCAGGCTGGGGGTGCTGCTGTGGGTCATTTGTTGGGAGGCTGTTCACACCCAAGTGGCAGGCACCTTCGGTTCTGCTTTTCTTTGCTAGTGTCGTGCGAGACAGTCCACTTTGGAGATGTTTGTACAGAGATAATGCTCCAACTCGATAAGAAGAAGGACTTGTAGGAGGACCTCCATCGATGATGATCTTCTCTGTAATCTGTTTCAATATGACAAGTGACATAGTGATTCTCCTTGACCCTTCTTTTCTTGGCTGCTGCTTCCTCTTTTGTTTGTTTGATCCCCTCCTTTTGACATTTATCTTTTTCTTCACATTAGTACTATGGTCGTGTTTTTCTTGCATATTTATGTCAAAGTGTTACATTAAAAGATCGGAATTGTGCATTCTTGGAATCAATGGAATTCCAAGAATGGAATCCCTATTCACCCAGCAACTAGCGTGGTGGTGGTGGTGGTGGCCATCATTGCCACTAAGCAGATTGTAGTTGCCTTGCGGTCAGTTCCTTGCCACCAGGTTTGACTCTAGCTTCATGTCCTTTTCCCTTGCAACATGCTGCCCTTTATTTTCTTGTAATAACAAATTTAGTTTTATTAGCTTTTCTTCATAGCTTAGCTCTTTCACACTTTGCATTTCATGAATATGTATTTGGGTTATTTGCAGGTATTTCCCACAACTGTGCAGTGCACACTCAGGTAAACTCAGATGGAGTTCATAAACCTGGCCCATCCTCACAATCACAATTACTTTTATTACTAAACTCTTTAGAAAAAACAGCAGTTCACACTCAGGACATTGCAAGGGCTTGGTGTTCTTCTAGTGACTGTTGAGTTCAACAAGAAACTGTTGCACATTTTCTTTTTGCCTTTGCTCTTTGTTTATATTCATTTATTTTATTTCTTTTCAACCTTTGGATTCCAAAGGATCTTTTTCCAGTGGCTTCCCAGCAGTCCAGAGTGTGACTTGTCAATGCCTCAGTGGGGTCAGGCTGTGAGTGTACAGTTGCCCAGAGTCCATTGCTGTTGAAATGGCTATCCAGGTCTCTAGTCCCTTAGACGAGAGCTGTACAAATAATTGTTCTGCTGTGGTATGAGGGAAATATCACTGATAAAGCAAAGTCATGTTTTGTGTAATGCAGTTCTTGGCAAAAAAAATGGCCTTTTAATACCAAGGTCTATTTTCCCCTATAATGTTTAGAGATGCATGCTCTGTTTTTTGTAGATGACATTGTGCATTTTCCTCCCCTGCCCCTGGGCAGCCAGTGTGGGGAAGCTTAGCATGTGAGGCATACGTGGAAAAACTCCGCATGATACTTAGCAATGCTAAATGATCCTTGGCATTATAGAGAACTCAGTACAAGGATCCCCTTAAATAGGAAGAGAATTTTTTAAGTGGCCATGAACAGCCAAGCCAATGCAACTATAGGGATATTACATGTAATTGGTTTTATTGTTTTTAGTGTTTTAGCATTTGTAATATTGATTGTTTGTTGTAAGCCGCCCAGAGTGGGATGGTGTAACTTGGTGACCTGTAACAGCATGGTTTGGACCCAGTGGCCTTCTTGGCCTCTTTTCAACTCTACTATTCTATGAGTCCAGAGATTCTTGTTGGACTCGTGGGTGGCATATAAATTAAAAAATAAATACTGGCATAGATTACGTGTTTCCAGTACAGAAGAAGTTTGTGTAGGAAAAACCATTCATATGAAGCTGCCCTTAGCCTGAGTTAAGTTCAGATCTGAGTTTATCAAAGAACATAGTGCATGACTTTGACCTTTTAACCTGTTTCTTACCTATAATCTTATAGGTAAACAACTATCCTGCTGTGTTAACGCAGCTGAGTGAAAGGCTGCTTTCTGTGCTGAGAAGTACCGCAAATTATCTGAGTATTAAAAACATACCTGGAAGTGTGTCCATATTGGAGATTGTGCTTACTGATACTGCAAGCTGGCTGACCTCTGCAGTACCCGGGCACAAGGCATCCCATTAAGAGGTGGATGAATTCCTGTCAAGATTTCCTGGCTCTTTTTGGCTCTGGCTGTTAATTTCTTGAGGTTTTTGTAACCTCATGTTACACATAAAACCTTGGATGCTGTTCTGTGCCCTCCAGATCTTGAACTCCTCTGCAGTAGCAGGTCAAATTTGGAAATTCAGATTTTTGGCTTGGGAGGTAATTAGCAAAAGCTAATATCTGCTTCAGTCCCTTAACACCCTGATAGAAAAGCATCCAGGAATGACTCCTGGACCTCAGAGATAAGCTGCCAGCTGCCACAGAGACTATAAAAGGGTGGTTCAAAGTCAAGCTCAAACAGCTGACTTTAAGAGAGAGAGAGAGAGAGAGACTTGGTTTGTTGTTGGTGGTGACAGGAAGCCATGCTCCCCAAGCAAGCTGTCAGCTTCCTGCTTTTATTTTTTCCCCATGCTATCCACAGCAGATCAACGTCTTTGTCATAAGACATCTGTCTCCTCCGGCAGAGTTATTCACCATTTGACCTAGGCGGGGGTCCCTCCCTTGTCTTTATTAGCCCACAAATGGTAAGGTACTTTATTTTTGCTAGTTGGATAATCTCATAATCACTTGGTTCTGTTCTTCCTCAGAGCTTAAAGTTCTCAGATATATCAGTCTTATTAAAGATGGAGGCCCTGGGTGTGCAGACAGTATAAATAGACTATATTTGTTAGGAATTATGTGGGGTGACCATTAACAAAATATTGACATTCTTATTTTGGAGTTTGTGTTGATTTTTTTTTTTTAACCCAGACTCTGTAAAACACAAAAAGAAGCTGCTTTCTTCCAAAGATCAGGATAAATTAACTGCATATGCTTTGGTAATACCTGTTTTTGAAGAACAAATAAGTGGGTTTTGCAGGAAAATCCTCTCAAATCTTGTATTTTAATTTCTAGTGGTAAGATCTCCCCCTGACAAGGATTGGGCTCCTCACTGCTGTCTGGCTTTGTAAAGCTACCTGCCTGCACATAGGCTACAGTATCTTTAAAACTGCAGCTGCCTTACTGGGAAAACCTTCCATCACAAGGGACTTTGGGGAAAATGGCGTAGCCCTCAGGCTAAAAAGCAGTTGCTAGCAAGCTTCCTGGTCAGCTAAAAGCTCTTCCTGTTTTCTCATGAGAGCCCAGCTTATCTGGCACAACAGAAACGGTTAACCCTTTCCCACCTAAACAACAGTGCAGTAATGGTGTTGATTTTTATGTCAGCCGTTCATGCTTTTGGGGATGCGCTCAGCAGTGGGTGAAAGAGCTAATCGAGGTGGTTTTGAACACATGAGGAGTAAACAGGCTAGAGCAGCCCCGTGTGTGTTCTGGTTATCTGGGCACTGTTCAGTTGGCGGTCCAGGTTTTTCTGCAGCAAGCCATAAAACAGCAGGCCCCTTATTCTGGAATCACACTTCTGGTAGGTTTGTGTGTGTGGTTGGAAGGGAGGGATGCTGTGACTTAGATAAAACTGATTTCTGGGCAGGGAAATGAATGCTGCACCTAGGATTTGTGGCTGAGTAATCCTTTTCCTGTTTGGGGTATGCTTTTTATCTTTCAGAACACCGCCTGAAGCTGGTCCACCATGCCATTAGTAACAAGAAGCATTGAGCCAAGGCACCTGTGCCGCCAGACATTGCCCAATGTTCCAAATGAGCTGGAATGCGTGACCAACATCACCCTGGCAAATGTCATTCGACAGCTGGGCAGCCTGAGTGAGTACCATGGCAAGCCTGCGTACTGCCCGCAGGAACGGTTGGGCCCTCAATTTGGCTGCCTTCTCTCCTTGTGTTCCTATTTCTCCCCCATCTGTTTTCCATGGGTAGTGCTAAAAGATCTTCCTGGTAAAACCTTTGTGAACTTTGATTAGAAGCACAGATGGAAGGAATACAAGGTGGGCTTTTTAAATGGCCTGCGTACAGAAGCCCTGGGCTGAGAACCTCCAGTATACTGGGATCATTATCAAGCACAGCTCATCTGTTTTCAGGATCCAGTAGAAGTAATCATTTATCAGAATCCTCCAACAATAGAGCAACTTAATGATTTAAACTTGCCGCATTACTCACTTGAAATTCCTCAGCAAAGGTTGCAAACAGCCTTTAAGCCCCTTTTGGTGTTGTATATTTTTGCAAATGACAAATATGGACAGTTGGCCTGAACTCTTTATTTAGCTGGTCTGTAGCCATGTAAAAGACAGGATTAAAACTTTAGACTGAGGCTGGGTAAAGAGAGAAAGCACCAGTCTTTGTTTTACCCCTTCTAAAATGGTTAAGGGATTGGAATAATCTTTTACAAGGAGTAATTCACTTATTCATAAATTTGTGAGGTAGGTAGTCAGAAACTGTTTTGCAGGAAATGCTAAAGCGGAATACTTGGGCAGAATGTCATTTTGCAATTCATATTTCCTGAGCAAGCATGTGTGCTACCTGGTCAATTTGGACATACTGATTTGCAACTAAATAAGTTGTTATATAATAACAGCAGAGTCTGAAGCCTTTGATTCTGTAAATCATATACCTTTGTTCAGACAGAGTGTTTTGTTTGGCTGCTCTCACTATATACATGCGAGAATATTAAGCCAGTTAACTTATTGGAAGGTTAATGGAAGTCCAGTTGAACAAGCTTGAGCAGTCATCTTCATCTTTATTCATCAACCAATTCCCAATACTGGGAATTTTTGCAACTTTAAAAAATTAAGTATATTATGCATTTCTGCATAAACATACATAAGACCAGAACTTTGTACCAACAAGGGCTGATAGTTCCAGGAAAAAAAATGGGCTGGTCTGATAGAATCAAATGTTCATAATGTGAGAATCAAAAACATTGTACAACTCCTGTGGTTGGAAGGCATCAAATAGATAGTCCTAGCAAGATGCAGAGGAGTCTGATCTGGATCCCATTGGTCCTTGGTTTAAGTAGGAAACCTGCCCTGCACATGCATGGTACTGACAGGCAGACTCTTTACCTCTGACTCGCAATAACTTCACCGGTTGGATGGGATAGACAAGAAGGGCGCACTGAGAAATGAAAGCCAAGCAGGCCCTTCACCAGCTGTGCACCTCTTCTGTCTCAGGACCCAAGTGGGCCTTAAGAAAGAGGAGGTGTGGGGTGGGCAGAAAGGCAGTTCTTCTTTGCTGCTTTTGCCAAGGGATTCTTACACTGTTTGGCCTGACCATGGCCTTATTGGGTCATCTGCATTTGGATGACACACTGAGCCATCAAGGACTTCCTGAACACTGGAGCAAGCCATGGCTACTTGGAGTGATTTATAAGCCATCCCAGGGTTTCACACAACATACCAGTCCACCCCTCCAGTGGCTTAGCATGTCACGTGAACCCAGGCATTGCTTCTGATTATATATGTTTTTTACAGACCCAAGTAATATCATGGTTGACCCAGTGAGGTGTTGTGGTAGATCTGTGTGCTGCTTCCTCCCCTGCCGCATGCTGCCTTCCTCTCCCCCATTTGGGCAGAGCACCAGCACCTCTGCTGGCAAAACCAGTGTGCATACCTGAGAACTTCCAGTGTGTGGGGCTGCCACTGCTTACATTTTTGAGCTTTCAAAAGCAGATGGTAGTGTATCAGCAAAGAAATCTGGATGTCGCTGTAGGATGGAACTTGTGGGAGGCAGTCTGCTGTTGGACCTTTTGAACTATTTAGGAGTTGCGGTGCACTGTGTTGCTACAGCTAACGCCGGAAAAATGTATGTGGACAAATCAAAATGCTCCCACTGTAGTGTGTCATCTGAGACTGCTTGTATCTTCACCTTTGTTACTTTCCTGCCCAGCACAAAAAGGGCTGCAGTGAGTTAAGCTTTTGAATTATTGGCACTGTTTGGTTTTCTCCCAGTGCAAAAATTGGCAGATGCAGAACGCCTGTCTCTGCATCTTTAGGAATAGCTGAATTCCCTTGAGTATGTAGGCATTACTGGAAAAATAAAATACAGGTCAAATACAAGAGTAGGTGTTGTAGTTAATCAAAGATGTGTGCCGAAAACAGTGGGTCAGAACTGCCCCAGAATAAAGCGCACCACTTTAGCAGAAGGTTCCTTTCGACAGAAAGTGCTAAGCATGTATTCTTTCTAGCGAGTATAAACACCTAGTGGTGCTGCACTTACTAGCTTTTATTGGAAGGCTGTATTTTGAGTGTGTCTCAAATTTGGGATCCATATGCATTTTGAAGCTGTGAGGAGGAGCAACCATGGTTTAACTGGTGGTGGTGGGAACCATGTCAGGTTGTTTAGAGATGGGGGAAGAACAAGTGGCTGTCTGTGTGTCTTCAGAAGTATGATGTTTTGCTTTCCTTTCTCTCCTTTCCAGGTAAGTTTGCAGAGGACATATTTGGAGAGCTTTTCACTCAGGCAAACACCTTTGCCTCTCGTGTGAGCTCTCTGGTTGAGAGAGTTGATCGGCTTCAAGTCAAAGTCACTCAGCTGGATCCCAAGGAGGAAGAAGGTAAGGGACCAGAATGATAGACATTTTGGCCAGCTGTTCTAAAAACCATTATCAGCAGCTGAGGTATGCCTGTGCCACTGACGTCAACTTGGAAATAGGGTGGGACACTTATTATTCAGCAGTCAAATGCCAAGATATTTCATGTAATCAAAAATATAATTGCACTCTACCTTCTAATTGTTTCATGGGGGATTCCTTGGCAGTAAATGGCTGAAATGAGGGCATCTTACCAGGCAGTTTGCAACACTGGAAAGACACATGCCTGATCTTCATTTAGGGCAGAGTTTCTGACCTCTTTCCTGAACAAGTCATACGGCCTAGCTTTTCCTACTGGTCATGTGATTTGGCTGCAGGGATTTCTGAGAAAGAAGAGAGAAACGGTTCCAGAAAAATTTTGAAGGACGCACACACAAGCTATTATCAGTGTGTCAAAGAAACACAATTACTGCTAAATCCATTGCATTTGCTAGCGGGAGGGTTTCCAAGTTGAGCCGGCGTGATGATCTGCATGGCTTTATTGTACTCCAGAGGATTCTCATAGACAGTAGGATTTATCACAGCCACCATTTGCTGTTGTAACTTTTAAAATAGTTGACTGACTGGTTATTTGATGTGGAGTTGGGTTGCTGTGAGGGGCATGGACTGGTCAAATGCAGCCCTGAATTAAGCTTTTCTAAATGCTTATAGGTCTCTTAATTGACTATAGGAGTTTGGGTATGTCCCTGTATTTTATTTAAAACATTCTGCTAAAAGAAAAATAATTCTGTAGCATTCTGGTTCCTTAGGCCATATGCATCATTATTGGCAGTTAATTCCTTTTCCAGGGTTCACACACAGCATCAGATGAAACTGTTAAAAGAAGTTCATCTTGAAAAACCTCTTTAGAGAAATAGCAAAAGGATCCACGTTGTCACTGCAGAGTGAGTTCTGCAGAGAGAACTCAACAAATACCGGCTTAACTTGTGCTTTGAGTTGATTTCTCTGTTTTTCTTTTCTTCCTTTCTCTCCTTTTAGTGTCCCTGCAAGGCATTAACACAAGGAAAGCCTTCAAAAGCTCCACAACTCAGGACCAAAAGCTTTTTGACAGAGACTCTCTCCCTGTGCCTGTCCTTGAAACATACAGCATTTGTAATATGCCTCCACCTCTTAATATCCTCTCCTGCTACAGGTAACATGCTTTGTATTTATAACCAAGCAAGAAGGCTGCCTATCCAGTTGATAAGATTATGAACCTACCTTCTTCCCTAAAGTCTGTGGAGTGGCTCAGTTAGCTCGTAAGCGCTATCCATTCAGAGCATTGATGTGCCTTCCTTATAAATAAAGGCCTGGTCTGTTTAGTTGAGAGGAGAAATATTGCGATTATTGGGGAGGGAAATTCAAAAGGAAGAATACAGATCTGTAAGAGGAAATGGGAGGAAAATTTCTCCTGTAATATTTGACTATAGAATAATTGAATGAACTCGGTACTTGATTTAAGACCAAGGATAACATACTACTTCAAGTAGCTTATTTTGGGTGAGTTCTCACATCATAAGCCACACTGCGAACAACCAATGATGGTTTGGCTGATCACCATGTGCCCAACAGAAAGTGGTTGCTGTGGGTGGTCCCTTCCCCTCCTTCCTTCTGAATCCTCCAGGTGGTAATTCATGGTACCTGATACCATGCAGGCCTCTTGTTCCTCATCACTGCAGTAATTGAATTATTTATAATTTCCTTTGGGTATTATGCTAATGGTTGTGGCTAGAAAATTGGTGATTTACTCTCTGGTATAGCTTGTGATCATAGCTTTTGAAATCACGCCACAGGGAAGTGAAATCCTGATAGCACTACATAAACATCCAGAATTGCAAAGCCAACATTTCTTTAGTTGATGCACAGCCTTTTGTGCAGTCCAGCTGTTTTTTTCCTGCTTCCATGCATGCAATTTTTAATGCATATATTTGCATGTTGAGTTGCCTGCAGTAGGTGCAGGCTGTTCTTCTGGGCAGTGTGACTCTGTGCTGGCCTCTCTGTCTGGTGTCAAGCAAAGGATGCAGCCTCGGGTGGAGCACTGCAGTAAAAGCAGACATGCTTGCTTCTGACCCTCTAACTCTGCCCTCACTGCCTGTAAGGTAATGACCCAAGTAGCTGAGGAGCGGGGGATGCTAGGTGGTCTGGAATACAAATGTCTCCCTGGCTCATATCCATAAATATCTTTTCCACATGTGAAAGGTAATTACAAAATAGTTGGAGGTAACTATCTTTGAGATAACGGCTACATTGCAAAGGTAACCATCTACACTGTAGAAAAACCCTGCTTTGTATGTCTTGAAGGTACAGCAGGCACCTTCACTTGTGTAGGATGTGACTTAAGAGATGCAAGTGGGAAAGGACTGAATCAGTGTTTTTATTTTAAGAAGGCAGGGAATCTTTTTGTTACAAGAATGTGGTTTCTGCACCTGTTGTGTGTGTTGCATGTAGGCTTCAGATGAAACATTTGACCATTTTGCTGAGTCTCTGTCTGGCTGTTTTCCTAGGGATGATGGCAAAGAAGCACTTAAATTCTACACAGATCCATCCTATTTCTTTGATCTTTGGAAAGAGAAAATGCTGCAGGACACCAAGGATATCATGAAACGGAAGCATAGGGTGAGAGAGCTTGTCAGTCTTGTTGTGTTTTTAACCCTTAAACAGAGCAAGGGAGGAGTAAGCCTAAGAACTGGGCCCTGTCTGAATCCAGGTGGACCTTCGTAAAAGTGGATGTGGGCACTTCTGTCAAACAACTGGTTGGTGCTTTTGATTTCAGATGAAGCAGACAAGTTTTCTACATAACTTGCTTCATAAAGGGTTTGGTGTTGGCACAGTCATCATTTTTCGTTAGCAAGGGTTATATTTAGAGCTGCTTTGCAAAATCTTTTTTATGTTGCTAACATCTCTTTTCAGTGCCTAAGGATGGAATTCTCTGTCACTGTCCACTGAACACAATGGGGTTTACTTCAGAACAAACATGCATCGGCTTGGGCTGCAAGCTATTTACTCTGAAGAAACTCATCACATGTGTACCAGGCAGGGATAGTCACACATTCTGCAAAGGATAAATGGAACCTTTGCTCTGTTCTCCTCTGCAGTAAATAAATAAAGCAGCAGAGGGATTTTGCTCAGGACTAATATTGTAAGCCGGTCCCACTTTGCCTTCCGTGTGCCTTGGTGTGCAGTCTGAATTGCTAAACCCTCCCGCTTTCCCAGAACTGTCATGGTGGAGTGGAAGCATGGGAAGAACAGCCTCCAGGCCAGGATGGAGGTACACAGAGATATTCACCTGTTAGGCAGCATAGAAATAAAACAAATAGCTAGATAAATACAGCATCTGAGTCAATTTCCCCCTGCCTTGATACGACCTCTTTAGGTGCAGGGGGGATCAGCATCTCTTTGCTTTCCAAGAGACTGGAGAGATGACAGACTCCTTGTCCTCACTCAGGAAGCACTGTACTTGCTTCTCCCATTGCTGTGGGCCAGGAGCTCATGTGTGCATCGCCTTTTTCTGGCATGGGGTATCTTCTCCAGTGACATGGGGGAAGGTTTTTTTTCTCCCTTCAATTCATAGCCTGCCTTTTTCCTACAAAGGGCTCAAGGCAGCTTACATCATTCTCCTCCTTCATCTTATCCTCACAACAACAACCCTGTGAGGTAGGTTGGGCTGAGAGTCTGTGACTGACCCAAAGTCACCCAGTTGGCTCCATGGCCGAGCAGGGACTTGAACCCAGATCGCCTGAGTCCCAGTCCCACGCTCTTAACCACTACACCACACTGGCTTTCTTCCTTCCCTGCTGTTTTCCTTCCCTGCTGATGACCAGCCATGCATCTGCGTGTTCGTGCACTCGGATTCTTGTTACTGTTTCTCCAAGAAAGGCCCCTAGGATGCCAGCACGTTGTAGGACAAGGTATCATTCCTGTAATTACCGTATTTTTCGCTCTATAAGACGCGCCTGACCATAAGACGCACCTAGTTTTTAGAGGAGGAAAACAAGAAAAAAAATATTCTGAATCAAATGGGCACATAATCACAGGCACATTCCCCATCACTTCCCCATGGGCTGCACATCTGACAGACTTACTGCACACACACATTCGCTCTATAAGACGCACAGGCATTTCCCCTTACTTTTGAGGGGGAAAAAAGTGAGTCTTATAGAGCAAAAAATACGGTACTAACTATAGGAATATGGGAATTGATACTGCACAGAAGCGGGCACATCAGTTGTCCTTTGAAGGTAAGAAGTAACATGCTGCTTGTTGCAGGTAAAGCTTCCTGAGAATGCGAGAGAATGTTCTGTTGGCACAATAGAGCGTCCTCTTCTGTCTCGGCCCTCTGAACTCCGAAACAGGGAACAGCAGTTAGCAATCTGTGTGCATTTTTGTACAATGCCCCTGCAGATTATTGGGGTAACCACAGTGAAGATGTGCTATGCAGAGTGCCAATATGTCCCTATCGCAAGAAGTACCTTTAAATGGAGGACCAGCCTAATAGTTAGCTGCTACTTGAGGTTTGGGTGAAGTAACGGAGCATCTTTACTGCTGAAGTCTCTAGAAGAGCTTAAAAGTCTTTCTAATTTTATTAGAAAAATATTCTAGCTTCACCTTTTGGTTCAGGAGGGGATAGTTTATAGTGTCTACAGTATCTATTTTCTAATTTAATAAGATATGCTCCAGCAATGAGGGAACCACTTCTTAAAGGTTTTATGAGGTACTCAGGTTTGTGGCTGGACCATTTTTACTCTGGTCAATGCAAGAAAATAGGCAGAACTGCGCACTAATATTTCTGAGTCTCTTCTAAGAGGTGTGTTTTTTACATTGATTTATTTATAGAAAGAAAAGAAAGATAATCCAAACAGAGGAAATGTGAATCCTCGGAAAATCAAAACCCGGAAGGATGAATGGGAGAAAATGAAAATGGGACAGGAGTTTTTCGAGTTAAGGGAAAAGCATGCCCCAGGAGGGTAAGAAAAACCAGAATGCTGAGCATGGCTTATCTGAACGTGAACCACACTGCTCTGATGTCTCTCTGATTGCATAACTGCAGTCTGGAGAATGCCTTTCCTTTCTTCAGTGAACGTTTGAGCTTGAGAGAGCCAAATCCCTCAAGGTCACATAGCTGTGGACTCATTCCTAACACCTCTCCTCTCATCTCAAAAACTTCGTGGGAGAGAAAGCTGCCTAATACCACCTTCCAAACAGCAACCTGTTTATGTTACGAAACAGATTGGCCGTACTAGGTTAAAGTTACCTTCCTCAACCTGATGCCCATCGGATGGAGGTAGACAACTGCCACAGTCCCCCAGCCAACATGGCAAAGAGCCATGGAAACAGTGACCAGAGCTGGGCTACCCATTCTGCCAGGCCATGATCTTTGAGCTACCGAAGAAAACTTCCCAGATGGTCCCTTTTCAGAGGCCCTTAATGTGTGCCCACTAGCATTTATTTTCCACACTTACTTGCTCCAGTAATGAACTGGAAGTGTCAATTAGGTGTCTTGAAAGGCTTTTTAATTGCATTGGCAAACAGGTGAAACTTGAATAATTCTGCATATTATTTTTCCGTCCATCATTTGCAGCTTAGGCCTGTCAGGTAAGACGCACAGTAATTTTTTAAATTCTCTGTGGGTATTATGCTGAAGCAGAGCTGTGCCAGAAGAGACATAATTAGGAGTGGACTTAAGTAATTTTTTGATGTATTTGCTTGCCTCTTTCACAGGATGCTATTTCATATGAGGGGAAAGGTGGAAAAAGCACAGAGTAGAACTTTGTTGGTGTTTCCAGCAGTGCTCATTCTTCAAATAATTTGCGGCATTTACTGTTTCACTATTTTGAACTATGTCCATATCTGGTTAGGTCACTGGGACACAGATGGATGATTGAGCTTCAGGGAATTCAGCAACGCTTTGCCACGCTGCGGCTGTTCTTTGTAAGAAAAGAACATTGCTTTGAAGGCAGCCGCAGAACCTTCCTGAGCTTGACCATTTCCAATAGCAAATGGACAATCATGTATTGATATTTTTATTTTGTAAAGAAGCGTGCACATAGAACTCTGCCAGAATGATCTCCCAGCAAGGTCGAAGGGGGCTCTTCACCTACGGGGAAGCAGTCAGACATGCAGTGACATATCTGCAGTCTGCTGTTAGGCAGTCCAGAAAAAGCTGAGCTGTGCTGTGTGAAACTTCCACCCATTTTCTGTCACCGCCACTGTGTTCTTCCTCACGTTGTTCCTGCCATGTTTGAAAGACTTGACTAAGAATTACAGGGTTAGGAAAGAGCTGAAGGCAAACTTCACCCAGCCTTTTTGCCTGAATGTTCTCATGTTCTCTTCACCCCACAGTGCCTATTTAAATTATATTATATTATTATATTATATTATATTATATTATATTATATTATTATTTTCTGTATCACCAAATAGCCAGTCCTCTCTAGGCAGTGTACTTACAGGTATTAAATACAGTAAAGTACAATATGGGATTTAAACAACTGCTAAAAACAGTTGACAATGCCCGCCATTTCCATGTGCAAATTAGAGCTGGTGAAAACCTCTGCAAAGAAGGGGGTCTTAACCTGGTGCTAAAAAGTTAGCTTAAAAAAGGTGCCAGGCAGGCCTCAGTGTGGAGATCCTTCCTTTACATGTTGTTCTCTTCTGTGTGCTAATGAGTCCACCTGCACTTAAATACAGATAAATATGCAGACTGGTGGATATGCATGCTCAGCATAAGCAGAAAAGGAGTGAAACATTCTTCTCTGTGGATGTTTTTCGTAAAGGGCCTAAGCAAATGAACCCACCTGGCTTCAGTGCTTGAAGGTATGCAGAGAGAGGACAGGTTGCAGTCCAAACTACCAGATAAGTTGTTGCGGAGTATCAATACTGGAGCAGCCTGTTCTTGCTGGGTGTGTCTTGTGCTTCTTCTCCTGACTCGAATATCCTGCCGTGAAGCCTTGGCAGGGATGAAACTTGTCTGGTGAGGCCGCTGTTAATCGTAATCATCTTTCTGTCCTTTATAGGTATCCAGCTAATATGGTGTATCAGAATGGTAGTATAGGCTCCAATGAGAGCGTTGAGGCCAACTCCTACCCTCCCCCTCCGCAGCCAGATTCAGTGTCTTCATCACCCCCTCCGTTTACAGACGATAGTCTTCCACCACCACCAATGGAATTTAGGTAAGCCCTGCTGTAGCCAAAGTAGATGATGCAAAAAGGAATTCTGTGGTGAACCATTTTCTAGAACAAGTGCTCAGGAAAGACCCGAACTAGCTTGTCCACAGAGTTTCCATCCATGAGTTCTGCAGAAACAGTTTGGCAGGAGAACTGATGGAAGTTATTTTTAGTGCAACCCATAAAATGCCCTGCAAGCAGATGTGCTGCCCACCTCCTTCCTTGCCAGGTGATTTTTTTTCTTTCCACTTAACGTGCTGCTTGGGATTGTTTCACACAACACGCCAGAAAATATGTGTGACACTATTTTGTGATGCACAAGTGTGTTTTGCTGTGATTACACCTTTAGACGCGGCTGCCAAGCGAATCGGAAAGGAAATAGCTACAGTTAATCCCCAGAGCAGGGAATTTTTATGAAGGGGAGTTGTGGGTAGATTCCTGTTTGAAAAAGATGGGTATGACTGCATATACAACTTTCCTATCATTATCATGAGACCTAGGAACTTTATTTAAATGAAATCCAACATTTCTTGGAACCGTATGATCCTATGAAATATTTTGGTCCTTGTCATATTCCTCCTAAAGATCCAATATGGCCTTTATCTTCAAGGTACCTTTTTAGTTATTCCTGTACCTTAATGGGAAAATGTTACTATGCTATGGTGGGGTTTGAAGGCACTCCCATTTGCTGGAACTTGATTTGTAAGGACCTGGATTTTAAAAATCTTTGAATAAACTGTTGTTTGAATAAACTAAATGCTTTCTGCATGTTTGCATCCACTGGAATCCTTCCAAAATCCAGCCGTTAGATGGAAACCTGAATATTATCTCTTAGGCAAAAATGACCTAATAAAATCAAGACGGGTTGATCTGGGCTTTGGGACCTGTCAGGATAGTCTGCAAAATAGTGTTTTCCTCTGCGTTGTCATAGATGGCCTTGGCTTCTCTGTGGAATTTGTAAGACTAACAGAACTTTCTGTCTTCTGTCCTTCCTTCCTCCCTCCCTCCCTCCAAATCTCCGCTGCCACAGCTATCCAGCACACAACCAAAGCACTTCTGGAGGGCTGAAGAAGCCCAGTCTGGTCAGCCCAAGCCACCCTCCACCAGCTCCACCCATTAGCTCCCCACAGGGGGCCAGGCCAGGGTTTGCACCGCCTCCTGCGCCACCTCCGCCACCGCCACTGCTGATGGGCACACCACCTCCACTCGAAGGCTTCCCAGCTGCGGGCATCCCACCGCCACCCTCCCCTCCCTCGTTCCCACCTCATCCCAGTTTTGCTGCCCCTCCTCCACCACCCCCTCCAGTCGCAGAGTACGTGGCTGCCCCTCCACCCCTGCTACCCCCGACAGGAAGCGGTGCACCGCCCCCACCCCCGCCCCCACCCCCTCCTGGTCCCCCTCCTTCCTCCTTTGCTAGCATGGATGGTCCAGAGGCGCCTCTTCCACCACCAGATTCAGTGTCCTCCAAAGCCAAGTCCTCATTGCCAGCTGTCAGTGATGCTCGGAGTGACTTGCTTTCTGCTATTCGCCAAGGTGAGTCTCTTTTCATTTTGCATAGTCAGGGCTTTACCTCCCGAAATTAGACATTGCTTCTTGTTGCAGGGTTTGGAGTGTTACAAGCCTGTGCCAAGTAATTGGTTCATGCTTGTTTTGGTTCTTCTCCTCTGGTAGTCTTTCAGCCTTGGTGTTCCAGGCTGGTTCAAGCCACACCAGTAGCAGAGGGCCTTTTGTTAGATTCCAGTTGAGGTTCCAGTTCCATTTTCAAAGGGAAAGTGCCCTCCGTTGCCTGATCCCAGTTGACTTTGCTGTGGCTCCTTGCATTTGGTACAGTCCTGCACCACTGCCATATCGCTGCCACTGCATTGCTGCTGCACTGGGTCGAGATTTTCTTTTCCCTCTATAGAGCGTGGGCTTACCTCTCTCTCATTGCAAGTTGTTGTTTCATTTCTCTACTGCCCCACAGCCAAAGCTCTCTGAGTGGTTTACAACAATCCATAAAAGCAGACAATAAAAAGGCGATAAAAGCGTAAAATCAGGAACAAAACACATTTAAAAGTTTAGAACGGTTTAAAAGCAGACCACAACAAAGAATGACACTGCAGAATGCCTGGGATGGGTAATCCCACTTGAGCCCCTGCATAGCCAGGGAAATCTTGTAAGGTCTCAGAGAAGAGGAAGACCTTAATCTGGTGACACATTTGGCCCCAGTAAGCTCTTGGCCCAGAGGTTTTAGATACAAAGGGTTCCCCATAGAGAAATCCCTTCTCTTGTTGCCAGCCTCGGCGCTTCCCTTGGAGTTGACCCGCGGGGGAGAGGTTGAGCGCAGTGTCCAAGTAGATTGCAGTTGGGAGAGGTTCTCCAACTGGTACTGTAGTCCTAAACTGTGTACATCTTTATAGGTTAAAACCAGCACCTTGAATTGGGCCTGGAAATATGCAGGATGGCCAGAATTGATCCAATATGTTGGGACCTGCAGGTTGCTAATCTGCCTGCTGCATTCTGCACTAGCTGCAGGTTCTGAACCTTCTTCAGGGACAGTCCCATGCAAAGTGCATTGTAGTACTCTAATTTAGAGATCACCAGGGTGTAGATTACTGAAGCCAGATTATCCCTGTCCAGGTAGGGTGTAGCTGGGCCCCCAGCTGAAGCTGGTAGAAGGCCTCAGGTGGCAAAGATGGCTCAAGGAGCATTCCCAAGCTATAATCCTGCTCCTTCTGGGGGAGTGCAACCCCATCTAGAACAGGTTGGACACCCTCCATCCAGTCCAAAACCACCACCCACTAACAGCATCCCATTGTTGTTGGTTCAGATAAATTAATCTGATTCTGAGAAGGAGATGGAGGGTGGGGGAGGACTTTGATATTTCAAGTTTATCTTGTGAAGTTTCTCAGGCAGAGCACGAGAACGCGAAGGGGCGGAAGGGTGTTCAGAAGGGGATGGGGAGCAGATGTAAGACCTAGTCCTCAACCCAATAAGGAGTGATGGGAGAAATGAGCTGCCTAGTTAGAGGGAGTCCAGCCTTCCCAGCATGTTGCCATCAAGCAGCAAGAGGGTGAAGTCAGAAGCTTTTCTGGAAGGAGGGGACAGAGGAAAATTTTTCACATAAGATTCAACTTTGTGGGTGGGCAGGTGCTTCTCCCTCAACTTTGGTTGAAAGCTATTTGGAGTTCATACAGTTTGGTAATCTGTTAAGTTTCAATAAAAGACTTTCACTTCAAAGGAATTTCTTGAGTTTGATAGCCAGAAAGAAAGGGGGGAAGGGACCAGCTCATGACACCCTACATCTTGTTTATAACATCTAACTTGATTTTTTATTTCACTTCATTTCTTAGCCTAAAAAGTTTTAAGCAAGCAAATAAACCCAAAATAACAGCCAAAATAAAATGTTTAAAATGCAGCAATGCAAGTTTTAAGACGCCTGAACAGTTTAAAAGAAACAAACCCCACCCTGCATTCTTTTTTCCTGAAACATTATATACCTAGCAGCACTATTCCATTATTGCTTGGGGCGGGCGTCAGCTTGGTCATCACAGTAATCGAAATGGTGCAGCTGACCCTCGACGAGACCTTCCCTAAGGGCCATTTCTCCCAGGGAGGCCCTTCAGTAACTTCTCTTCCTTCCTTCCTTCCTTGCCAGGATTCCAGCTCCGCAAAGTAGAGGAGCAGCGTGAACAGGAGAAGCGAGACGTTGTGGTCAATGACGTGGCAACCATTCTTGCACGCCGTATTGCAGTGGAGTACAGTGATTCTGAGGACGATTCGTCAGAGCTCGAGGATGAGTGGTCTGATTAAGTGCCTGCCTGCTCTCCAAGCTGTGAAAGGACACTGGAAGACAGAAGTCCACATAGCATCTTAAATTGCCAAAACATTTTTTCCACTTTTGTCTCTCATCCAGTAACCAAAGATCAATGCACCAAGCTTCCAAAACCTCTTTTTCCCTCCCCCAGTAGTGGGACTTGTGCCTTTTTCCCGACAAGAAGAAAAATGAAACTAACCCCAGATCTCCAGATTCTCAGGGTCCTATAAAGAAAAAAATAATATGGCTAAAGATTTCTCTTGGATTTGGAGGAAACAATTTTTGTAAGACTTATAAGTGTAGGTCGCTTTGTAGCCAAGAAGTGTTCTTTAAGATGTCAAGCATCTTGAAGGGCAGTACCCCTATAGACAGTGCTCTTTTCCTTTACAATTATATGTCAGGCATTGTCAATACTCGGCTGTAAAGTGATGACTCGTTATTCAAATTGGGAAATGGGCCTAAATTAATATTTCTATCCCACCCTAGAATGCTACCTTCAAAACCTAAAGTTGATGCACAGAACAGTTGGGGTCTTCTCAGCAGTGATCCACCTCCCCCACAAGTCCTGTTATGGCACTGTGTGCCCCTCCCAAGACTAGCAAAAATGACCCAGTTGGACTTGCTCTTTTTGAGTAGTTCCCGGTTCTCAATAAATTGGTGAGAACATGCCTCACATAAGAAGCTATTATGGGCATGCAGCCATTGGAGTTGTAGGCTCTCGGTCCATTTGAGGAATATAAACAGATCAGGTACCTTTTAAAATTAGATACTAGAGACTGAACAGCAGCAAATTAAGCCATTATTAGCTCAAGCGCTCTACCTCTCCTGATACCAGATGGGGGATTTCAGGAATAAAAGGTATCTACTGGTGGACCCAAGCTGGTCATCCGTAATACCTACCCAGTCTGCCTTACTAGCTTGTTTTAACCAGTACCCTGGTTTTAATTAGTTCTGAGATACCTTAACATTTCTGTTAATGGAGAAAATCTTCAGATCCCTCACCCTCGAATTGCAAGGTTGGTTTATGGAGAGCAACTATTACAATGGAGATCTTAAGTTTTACTTTAATTAAGCACCACACAACAGTGTTTGATATGCATGCCTCTTTCTAGATGGGGCCTTTTAAAATAGCTTCTGTGGGTTTTCTTGGCAAAATATCAGAGGGCAAGTCCATACATTTATCTGGGGATCCTGGTTACTGGAATGATGCTGGCTGCTCCCATAATGAGGATTATGGGATTATGCATGGCAGTCGGATGTACTTCTGCCCGTTTTTCAGTCTGAAATTATTCACTTTGCTCTATGCTTTCTCACTAGGATGTACCTTGTAACCACTTGCAAACACCAAAGCAAAAATCCTAATGGCAGACAGGCTATCTTGTTTCTTTCTGCCTTGAAGTTCCACATGTTTATTACTTGTCCATTTTTAATAAACTTAGAACTTCTGATGCTCGGACACAACCCAAGCATAATGTTGTGTCCAACCAAGGGACCAAAGTATCAAAAGCAGGCTCAGATTTGCCTCAGATGGAAGTGAGGGTGTGGAGAGAATCCATGTCCAGGCTACACTGGGAAGCTCCTCCAGACATTCCCTGTTGTGGGTCTCGTGCTTTTGCGTGCGGCACCGGGCAGCCTTAAGCATATTATTTTTGTGTGGGAAGAAAAAGGATGATAATGTCTTTTCTGGGGGATTTAAAAGCCTTAAAAAGCACTCTTAAATCTTAGAACACAAGACTCTTACTGGGCTCTTTTGCTTCTCTTCTGCTCTGTGCTCCTCATAAGGAAAACGTTATTTTAGAGAGCATGGTCAGGGAAACTGGATGCTTCTGTCACATGTATCCTGGGAATTGCTGTATCCACTGTGACATGGCGCACAGAGTTCATGTTCAAGCAATAGCAGCAGCAGCTGGCTTAGAATGGGGTGAAGTGACCTTAGTCTGTTTTGTACTGTGCCTTGTTTCTCTTCCTAGATTGCACCCAAACCTGCATTAGCATTAAGAGCGGGTACTTGTGTGGTGGGTTTCTTAGTTGTGTAGGGACAAATGGGACATCCTGCAGACTAGGATAATTAATGGTGGTTACCCATGAGTACCCCGTTGCCATAATTTCATACTGAGGATTATGGTGGTTTCCCGTTTCCCATGTACACTGGGTGACGGCTTCACTTGAGCTAGTTATTGAGTGTACATATACGGGGCAGGGAGGGTATTGGTGCAAATCCTTGTGTAATGCAGAGTGAAAAGAGCTGCTCAGCATCCTGTTTAGACTTCTGGAAATTTGATAGCGGTCCTCTTTCTGCTGCCCTTCAGACATAAATCTAACACACACACACACACACACACACACACGCGCGCGTGTGCGCATGCAAGTTTTCAGAATAAAAACCTTCCTCCTGAATCTCAGTGGGACTTGCTTCTGCCCTGTTCTAAAGAGCTGGAATGATCTGCTTTTACACACAGCTTTAAGCAGGTGCCCTGAAAGAAGAAACTGGTTGTGGTGAAGCTGCTATTTGCCAGGGATTATCTCCAAAGTAAGCTTTAATTCAGTCATTTTGACTAGAAACTTCTGTCAACCAGGGGTATTGTGTGATTCTTGACAGTTGTTTTACTTTGGGGTGCTTGAATTCTGCTTAGCATTAGCTGCATCCTAAAGAAGAGCAAAAACAGCTATTTGGTTAAAGCAAAGGGTCAGGCTATGCTTGCCCTTTCTTTCCGTGTTTCAGGTTTTCAGGTTGAGAAAATAGGTTAGAAAATTGGTTTGCATTCCATGTGATCTCCATTACTTGCTCTGCCTGCATTGTTATTTTAACAACTTTGTTTTTTTTTTAACTCAAAGGGGTGGCCTCCTTTTTAGACTTTTTCTGGCTTTGGTTTTTAACTATTCTTTTTTATTGTTCTGTGCGCTACTTCCAGGCTGCAGCTACAGGGTACTGGGTCCAAAACCTCTTACAGTCATTGAACTTTTGCTGCTTTCCTTCTCCATCACACCTGACCGAACCCAGGGAGCAGAGCCCTTAAGAGTTACTGGATACGACACTGGTGTACTAGCAGCCCTTGGGGAAATCCAGGTCGCATGCCTGGGTAAGGGGACAGTGCCCTTTAACAGACTGTCCCCGCCTTCAGAAACTCTCAAGCGGTGTGGTGTTTGATTTCTTTTGTATGTAATTTTTTAACAGAATCTTGAAGTGTGGGGAGAGCTAAGGGTCTGGGGTTTTGCTTTTTCTAATTGCTGCTTTTAACATTCATTTAATTGATTTCAGAAACTAACTTTTTTTTTTTTTTTTAGAATGATAGACGATTTGTGTAAGTGCCTTATTTCATACTACAGTTATATTTATAAAAATAATTATTTCAGATGTATCATGGGGTGGACCCAAACAAAAGATTGAATATTGAAGGAAGCCTCCTTTTTTCCAAGCATGCACAGCTGCCTATCCCTAAATAGTTGGTTGATAGTGAAGAGATACATTGCATGTTCCCTGGTGTTGGTGGACGAAAACGGTTATGACCAGGGTGGCTTTGCTCATACCAATGGGAAAGGCTGTTTTTCAGACCCAGAGCTGGTTCATACGCCCTCGACAGCTAATACAGTGGTGTCTCGCAGTTCGAATGGCTCTTAATTTCAAACGATCCAGAGTTGGAACGTTAGGAGTCAAGATAAAATCGCTCTGCAGCTCGAACCATGCTTCTAAGTTGGGACAGTGAGCAAAGTGAAAAAATATGGTTGCAGCGAAAATGTCATCAGTTGTGTGGCCAAGTCAAAAAAAAAAAAATTACAGTAAAAGACACAGTGCCATTAATCCCCACCAAAGTACTCGCCCTTGCTTTGAATATAGTTGCCCTGTTGTTCTTGCCGCTTTCTGAAGCAGTTCTGGAAGTCTTTTTTCGTGAGTGTCTTTAGTTGTGCTGTTGTGGATTCGACTTGAATCAATTTGTCTTGTCTTCATAAAGAGGCAAGAACAATGGGATGTGTTCAAAGTGAGGGGGAGTATTTTGAGGGGATTAAAGGCAATGTGTCTTTTACTGCATCTTTTATTTTAATATTCATCATATGTTTTGATCACACCTCATATATAACCTTGAACTTAATTTGTTTGGGAGGCTGTATTTGATGTTTTAAGTGTACCAGAATGTTTAGGGTTTGGGAACTAATTGATTCACTTTCCATTATTTCCAACGGGGAAAATTGATTCAGAGTTCAAATGGCCTCCTGAAATGAATTACGTTCAAATTATGAGGTACCACTGTATTGTGATCTCCCACGTACATGTTTTCTCCTGTCTGCTGGATATGAAGCATGCAGAGTATAAGTTACTCCGTGCCCTGGTCCATGTGTTACCATAGGCCTGCCTTCCCCAGCTGGGTGCTTTCCAAATGTTTTAGACACCCATCAGCTGCAACTAGTGTGGCAAATGATATATTCTGGAAGTTGGTCGTCCAGAATATTTGAAGGGCAGCAAGTTGGAGAAGGCATTTGTGTGAACTGGCCCTTAGGGTAGATCCAAAAAATGTGAATTTACCAGAAAATACTGTAAGGACTGCACACTTCTTCAGTACTGAGGCCAGTAACATGTATGTTTGCTGTACAACCTGTTTGTCAGGTGCCAAATTCTAGTTTGGGTCAGGAGGGGGAAGTAGCACCTTGACTAAAGTAATGTAACTTTCTTTTGGGTCCTTTGTTCCAAATTTGGCCTTCCTTGTTCATCTGATTGTCTCTGCATTTCTTAATCCAAACTTTTTAAAAAAGCATTGCATTTATAATCTCTTGAGTCTTGTGTGTCTCTCTTTTCTGGAGGGATTTTTTGTAATGTATGTGTACATGTGATTAAGAAGAAATACTTTTTACCATGTAAACTTTTAAAAAATGATAAATATTTTCTGGCCAATTGGAGGTTGTGTTCATGTTACTTGGAAGTGTGAGGAGTCCCGTCATTGCTGGGCGATTTTGAAGGTGCTGTGACTGAAGGCCAAATCAAAGTTTGCAAAAGTAAGATCCCTGAAGAACAAGAGCGAATGGGTAAAGGACGGGGGGAGAGTCATGGTGATTTTGGGTATTTTGGTGGTTTTGTGATTGCAGCATGCAGTAGAGCCGGGGGTGGTCCTTCCACACACCACTGGAAAGAGCTTCTCGGAGCCTTACCAGAACGGAAATCCTTGTGGCTTTTGCGCACAGCAGGAAGCTTGGGCATTGGCAGGGGCCGGGCCAGGAGCAGCAAGGAGTTGTTTTGCTCCTGCTAAGCCACTCGCTAGGCACTTCCCAGTACCCATGTTGGGGTCAATGACCTGGGTTTGGTCAGCATAACAATTCACTGTGGGTGCAGCAAACCCCCCCCCCCCCAAACATGCCGTGACTTTTTGCCCATGGACAAGCCACTCAGTGGGAAATGGTTGAGGTTTGCATGACTCAGGAAGACACTGGGTTTTGTGTGAACCCAGTGATAGCTCTTTCTCCCATTAATTCATTGAATTGTTTTTCAGGAATGATTCAGAGGCATGTTAGTGGATTTGTGAAGGCAACAACTGCATTGTCAGAATAGGGTGGCTGTACTGTACTGGTGTGGTCAAAGTCTGGGTGTGCTGAAGTCCCACTGGTGGCCTGTAAGTTAACTAAATCTTCCTGTTGATGGTAATGGAAGGACTTGCTTGTTAGGCTGGTGTCAGGTTGGCAACAGACAGTTCTCGAGGTTCAAGGCCCTGACAAGGCCAGTCACCAACCCCTTGGCCTGTTCAGGAAGCGCTTCTGGCCCCATCTTCCCCCTTCCTTACATCCTTAGCAGCTTGCCAGTGGCAATCACTTGCGTTCTGAAGAAATACGCAAATACTTAAGGCCACGTAGCTGTTGGGGCTCTGGTGGCCGTGCAGCAGAGAAGCCACTGCACCCCAACATCTGGCATGGTGTGGCACTGCGCCTTTAAAAAGTTCTGAACACCTGGTCTCCAGAGGAGCCACAGGAACTTGTGTCTTGGGCTGAAGGTGGATCTTGTCAGTGACATCCTGCCTCTGAAGTCCCCAGGGCAGCAAAAGCAAAACTTCAGGCAGCTCTGAGTGAGTTGCCTCATGATTGGCTTCAGGCATTGCAATAAGGAAATGGCCCAGGGTTGCATAATCCCAGGGTGTTGTCTGAAAATTGGTGTCACCTGGAAGTATGGAGTGATTGGAATTGTGTCCATCCATTATCTGCCCTGTTGGGTGCACTGTGCTGGTTTGCACATGACAAGAGACCAGGTGGGTGGATGCGAGCTGGGACTTTTTACTGCAACAGCAACAAAGTATTTTGAATCTTTGGGACATGGTGGGCAAGCCTGGGGAGGGTGTTGGCTTGTTGGGATGTTGACAAGCCCCCCAGGACCCACATGCTGTTTAGGGTTGTTGGCGGCCTGCCAAAGTCACTCAGTGAGCTCTATGGCTGGATTCTACAGTGTAACTAAGAGCCATGTGAAGAAATGCTTCCTTGTGTGTATCTTGAATCTCCCTCCATTCAGCTTCTTTGCATGAAGGTGCTAGAACGGTGGGAGAGAGACTAGAAACCTCTCTCTCTCTCCACAGCATGGATAATTTGAAAAACCTTTGCATGTTTCCTTGTCTTTTCTTTAAAGAAAACTGAAAACTGAGACCTAAACTTTGTAACCTTTACACATAGGGGTGTTGTGCCATCATTTGGGATGCCCCTTTCTGGAACTTTTCCAACAAATTGGCAAGGAAATGCGAAATGGAAAATGGGTAAGAACCATCAGAAGGAGAAACCTCATGGATCAGATTCTGTTCACACAATTCAGCTACCCAAAGGATTCCAAAGCAGGATATGAGTGGAACAGCACCCTTCTACCCATGTTCTCCAGCAGCTTCTTGTCTCTGCCACTGGAGGTAATAATTAGCCATCAAGACTTGTCAAGCCTTTGGCAACTGTCTCTTCCAGGAATTTATCCAATTTTCTTTTGAAGCCACCCAAATAGGTGGCCATCTCTGCATCTTCTGGAAATGAATTCCGTCATCCATGGTTGCACCATGGATTTTTGTAAGGGCAGAATGATCTTTGACCAGAGGTGTGAAGGACATGGGAGGACTTCATTTGTAGAGTCAGGGCCATCTTAACAGCATTATGGGCCCCGGGCAAAACAGTGTACTGGGGCCCCTACGACAACTACAACTACTGTTAATTTTGGAAGTTTTCCAATTTTCCAAGGGTTAACATACACAGATTAGTATGGGACCCACAGGCAAGTGCCCATCAGGCCCATGCATTAAGATGGCCCTGCGTAGAGTTGTCATAAGTTGGAGACAACTTGACAGCACAGAACAAGTAAGATCTTGGCAACTTATTTTCAATGCCTATTTATTAATTATATTTATACCTGGCAAGGTACTCAAGGTGGCTTAAATAATTCTCTCCCTTTATCCTTACAACAACCACCAAGTGAGATAGCTTGGGCTGAGACTAGCCAAAAGTCAAAAGTAGGCTGCACCGACTCGCTCTCTAAATATACCTCACATGTTAAATAGAAATGATTGTCATAGTTAGAAGGAACATCCAGTGTGTGTGTGTGTTTTACTTCCTTTCTAATGGCGTTTATTCATTCATATGCTGCCCTCTACTCCAATGGAGTCTCTGGGTGGCTTACAGTATTTAAAAATAACACGCACATTAAAAACTAAAACAACCTGATAGAATAAAAACATTAAATACCATATTTTTCGCTCTATAAGACGCGCCTGACCATAAGACGCGCCTAGTTTTTAGAAGAGGAAAACGGGAAAAAAAATATTCTGAACCAAATGGGCACATCATCACAGGCACATTCCCCATCACTTCCCCATGGGCTGCACATCTGACAGACTTACTGCACACACATATTCGCTCTCTAAGACGCACAGACATTTCCCCTTTTGAGGGGGGAAAAAGTGAGTCAGAGAGCAAAAAATACAGTAGTTAATATCGTAGAAGAACCAATGTGCACCTAGCCCCACAAGCTTAGCGTGACTTAAGAGTCCTTGCTATCCTTTTGGTCTTGCATGACTGTTTAGTGCAATTTGGTGTTGCTGTACCCACTACAAATGTTAACGAGCAGCTACTGGGAAGCAGTCTGGAACGGGGCCACATGGCCCCGTGATTCTCCTTTCCTCCTCCCAGACAATACTGTGGTCCCAATACAAAGGTCCCAGTGCTGCTGTGATTGGGCACAGAAGAACAGCTACTATCAGTTAATAAACGAAAAGGTTTAATTGATTCAGTCAAGTGACTAAGCCAACAAATGCTCTTAGCCCAATTTAAAAATCGATTACAATTCCAATAGTGATTTACACAATATTTAAAAACATTGCAACCATCCATTAATGCAATATGAAAGCAACATCACAGGGGGCTGTTTAAGCAGACTGCTTGTTGTGGTATTTTTAAAAGCCTGCCAAAGTGTCTTAAACAACCAAAGGGTTTTATTAAGGGTGCAGTCCTGTGCATGTGCAGGCAGAGGTAAAAGGTAAAATTTTAATCCTGGCTCAGGATGCTCCATGCCTCCCAAATTCCCGTTTTCCTGCCACTTTTGTTTGCCATAGCTACATAGGATTGGACCCTAAGTTGTTAAAAACTGACGGAGGTGCTGACCGATGTCCTTCAGGTGGCAGATTCGTAAGCGCCCTCTCTCCAAAGTCCTGCTTAATTTTCTCTTTCCAAGGTAGTGTTTGCAAAACAAGGAGCTTCTGCTGTTTCACTCAGACTGGCAAGGATATTTTGTTCTCTCCTGCACTGATGTTCTTCCTCCGCTCTCTCAACTGCCTTAATTCCCCCTCTGGGACGAGGCAAGATGAGGTAATGCCAGCTTTGATCAGTGTTCACCGAGCGCCTTCCAACCATTTTAGTTGCCCGGTCAGCTCTCCTGCTGCCTGAATTGTTCAAGCATCTGTGGGATGCAAGGGCAGTCGGGATGTTGGAAAGATGGCGTGGTCAGTCGAGAGACGTTTCAGCTGGCTCTCATTCCCGAGACCTAATTCTCCATTCTGCTCCATGCCTCCCAAATTCCTGTTTCCTGCCATCTTGGGATTTTGCAGCCGTTTTAGGAAAGCCCAGCTGAGCTTGTATAAAAATGGCTGACATTTTTACTGTTGACTCCGCAGCTGGGTTGTCGGAAGCAGAAATGGCCTTTAAGCCAAGGACGGCTTTGTTTCTATCCTTCCGCCCTCCCTTCTCCTCGCTCCCCAACCTGTTTGCAAATAACCACAGGCTGCCAGAATGAAATAGGAACTCGAAGCGGCTGCTGTCTGGCAGCTCAGCAAAGCTCAACTGCTTAACAAAGGCCAGCTCCTACGGGCCGGAGGCTTACGGCACAGAGCCTGTCAGATGCCGGTTCTGTGCAGAAGGGCCAAACCGAGCCAGTGGCACTGCGCTTCGGATGCGACGCCTTCCCCTCACTGCCTCCAGTGCAAGATTTGGGGTGGGGAGCTGGAACGCAGACTTTTGGCTACCAAACAGCTGGGCCTGCTGCTGTTTTGGCGGTGGCCAGATTGCGTTTATTCGTGGGCTGTGTCAACAAGAGAGGCCCAAGCAGGCCCAGTGTTTGCTATTGTCTTTAGCATTCGATCATGACGGGAATATTTTGCTGCGACATCCCTTTCCGTTTATATATGAGAACAGGAGGAGAGACATCCTGCATCCAAGCATGGGTCCGTCCAGTCCTGCGGGCTAACTAGAGGCGCACCAGAATGCCACAAGCAGAGGAGGAGTGCAAAGGCACTCATGCACCCAAGTTCCCCAGCAAGTCGTATACATGGGCATACTGCCCTGGCACTGGAGGTTAGTGTGTGGCCATGAGGACTGGTAGCCATGGATAGCCACAGCCTCTGTGAATTGCTCTCTCTTAAAGCCTTTCAGATTAGTGGCCGTCACTGCATGTTCTGGAAGTGAATTCGCTAATTTAATTATGTGCTCAGTGAAGAAGGACTTCCTTTTATCTCTGCTGCATCTCCCACCGATCTGCTTTATGGAATCACCCCTTTGGGTTCTAGGATTATGAGAGGGATAGAAAATGACTCCCATCTATGTTCTTCACGCCCTGCATAATCTCGTGCACCTCTATCACGCTCCCTTTCCCTAAGCCAAACTTCTCAGCTGATGGAACCTTTGCTTGAGCAGCCCTTGACCACTCGGCTTGCCGTGCTCAGCACTTTCTCCAGTTCTGCAATGGCTTTGTTTAGGTGCAGTGATCAGACACTGTACACTCTGTTCTCTTGAGCGGCGGGGGTGGGGGAGGTCACACCATAGTTTGTTTATAAAGGTAGTGAGAGGTTGGCGATTTTATTCTCAATCCCTTTCCTAGACAAGATTGTCTCTCAGAAATGCATGATTACTGGACTATGTACAATGGTACCTTGGCTCGCGAATACCTCAGTTCATGACCAAATCGGGTCGCAAAGAGACATTTCATAAAAATTTTGCCGCAGGTCGCAAACTCCGCATCGGGTGACGATTGGGAGTGTGGTGGGGAGATGGCTGTGATTGCGCCTGTGTTCCCTGCCCGAGCGCACCTGCGATTGCGCTTGTCTCCCCCCCCCCCGGCATGGTCGTTGTGGGTGGGGGGGGGGGAGATGGCCACGCTCTTTGTTGTTCTGACACTTTGCTTCAATTTTTTGTGAGTAAAAAAAATAGTTGCAGAACGGATTAACCTTATTTACATTGACCCTTATGAGGAAATTTGACTTGGCTCACAACCAATTTGGGTCATGACCAAAGTCCTGGAACGGATTAAGTTCGTGAGCCGAGGTACCACTGTATGTTACGTGCATTATTTCAACGGAAGTACGAGGACAGCATCCTTTGCTATCCGTGAGGATCCAGCTCCTGCTTATTGCAGCTTCTTCCAGTCTCGTTGCTGATCAAAAAAGGTGTCTTTACATGTTTTTTTCTTCCCAGAGTGGGTTTAGATGCCTCCGTTTTGCTATTTTAACCAGCCACAAGGTGGCGCTGTGAGAGTCAGTGTGGCATTTGTGGTTCGTGTGTTGGACTACAGTTGCCAGTTCTAGTTCCCACCCAGCCATGACAGTAACTGTTGGATGTTGGGCCAGTCACGGACTCGCAGGCTAACCTGCCTCACAGGGTTGTTGTGAGGATAAAATAGAAAACTTTGAAAGCTGCCCTGTCTCTTGGCAATGAATGTAATGCAATGCAATGCAGCAGAGGTGGTGGAGTGAATTTGCAGCAATACCCTTTCGTTTCAGTTTTGTCGCAATGTAAAATTTAACACCTGAATTTCCTTGTTCTTAAAAACATGCACACACAAAAGGCTGGAAAACACAGGCGAGGGCTCATGAACGCAGAATCAATGCTTCATGCAGAAGACCTGTCAGCGAATTCTATTTTTGCTGGAAAAATAATTCCCACACGTGAGCTTGAATGAAAGGGCTCCTTTAATGCAAAGTCTTTTTCTGCACTTTCCAGTCTGTGCACATGTGTGAGATCAAGGTGCATCGTGGGAGCTGGAATTGTGCAGTGAAGCAGTTGGGTTGGGTGTGGGGGGGTGGGGAGGTCTGCATGGCACTTTACTGGGAATGCCCTGAAGTTCACAGTCAGTTCCAAATAATGATCCAGGTGATGAGTATTACGTGTGGTGGAGTGACTGCCTGAGACTGTCCTCTTTAATGGTAAGGAGGCCCAGGTGGTGGATTGCAAGCACAATCTCTGCCTTATTAGCTTGCCTGTGCTCCGGGCACAACCAGAGCAGGCAAGACTCACTGCAGAAGGCAATCAGGCTAGGAAAAGTTGAAAGCAGAAGAAGCAGGGGAAGAGCAAATCTTTGATGGATCAGTACAATAAAGGAAGTCACAACCTTGAGTTTGCTGGGGTGTGAAGGACAGGACATCTTGGAGTATGGGCCTTCATAGGGTTGGCATAAGCAGGAGAGGATGGCTTGTGCACCAATGCTAAGATGGAGGTCACACACGGAAGTCCACCAGGAGAGTGGATGGGAATAATTTTAAAGATAGCAGAAATGCTGGTATTATTTATATTAGCAATGGAGGACAAGCCTGGGCACAGAAGGTAAGTTTGTTTGTTTGTTTATATTGTGATTTATATCCTGCCTTTTTCCTCCAGCCTGGCTTTTGCTTTGGTGGGTTCCCTCCTCAGCTGCCCACAGCTCTGCTCCCCACCTCCACAGCAGCCTGGCTAAGAAGAAAGCCTTGCCATGGAGCCAGTGGCAGGGCATTTTCAAGCCAGCTTGTTTGAGACAGAATTCAGGGACAGCAGTTGAGGAGAAGGGCGATTCCTCCTTTCCTGGCATGCTGTAGCCACTACCCCTAAATCCTTCTCGTCTACCCAGCTGGAGACCATCTCCCACCAGCTGCCCATGCCCTGCTGTGGGTGATGATGGGTTGGCGCTGAACCACAAATGCCTCCCTAAGGTTGCCCTGCATCTGTGCACCGTTCCTCACACAGCATTGGCTGGTGGACCTCGGGGCTGTGGCCACCCCCTGTATATTTCAAGGGATGGATTTCCAGTAGTGATGTGAAAGTGGCCAGGCTCCCTCTGTTTTAATGAGGAGGAGGAAGGGGGAAGAAAGAGAGTAGGGGAGAGGAGGAACTGACTATGCAAGTAAATTACACCTTTTCTTTGGAAAATGATAGCTTCTTCCTGGCTTTTCAGCTTTCTTTCTGATGCACTAGGAAATGTTATTTGGTCTTTAATTGAGTCCTGAAGGACTGCAGCATCTTCCAGCTGGAACAGCTGCTTTCAAAGAACAAAAAGGATCACCTTTCCTAGGCATTAGTGTAGCATGAGGTCAGCAATGTGTGTGCCCCCCTCCTCAAGTCAGGAGCTCTTAATAATGTATTTGCCACACTGGATCCACCTTTTAAAGGTAACACCTGTGTTGACTAATGCTTTCTTCTTAGCAAGGCTTAGGTATCCACAATAAGGTCCAAAACAATGATCACATGCTTTTGTTTTCATTATTGTGATGCTTGGTTTGTTTTGTTTAACCTGAAGCGCAATGTGTTGCAGACTCCGTCTAGAATATTAGCTTGCCTGCACAGGCAGGGTGGCCACATGCCCTTTTTAGAATGGACAGTCTTCCATTTAAAGGCAACCCTCTACTTGAAGGACGAGCCAGTCCAAATTCTCTTTAAAGAGCAAGGGCACAATCCTCTAAGTTTGCATAGGATTGCACCTAAAAAACCCTAAGAAGGGACAGCTAGGGCCTTGAAGTTGTCTACCCACCAGCTAAAAGCACCTGAACGACACACACATCAACTGGCCACATCGAACTATGGTGAGATGAGCTCAGCTACTGGCTGAAGCGAATCCAGATCACCAGTCTCATCCAAGAGTGCCTGGGGCTGGCGGGCTGGCTTGCCTTTGCTCTCCCTCTGGAGCAGCCATGTCCTCTGGCACCCTCCCCTTCAGGGTTTCTCTGCCCCACTTTGGGCCTGCAGAAAGAGTCCTGCCGTGGCTCAGGCCAGGTGTAGGCAGTTGCCCACTGAGGCCATAGCAGGCTGTCCTCTTTGCAGGACTGGGGCCCCTGAAGCTCCTCTCAGCAGTGCTCCCCCCCCCCCCCCGGCCCAGCATCGGCCCGGGTTAAAGGCTGAGGAGGTGGCAAGGGGGCTGGTGGAGAGGCTAAGCCAGGTGGGGGAGAGGGCTGGCAAGGTGGTAGGGCCAGCACTCCCTCCCTCCCTCCCTCCCTGGGAGAGTCCAGCACTGCTGGTCAAGGCAGCCCTCTTCAGACCTGCCGTGAGTCTTCTGTCGGGCCAGCTCAGGCCAGGTGTAGGCAGTTGTCTGGTTCACAGGTGTTTGTAACGGTAGTGACGGTGGAAGCTCTCATACTGAGTCAGGCACAAGACGCTGGCAAGGACATAACCTTCCCACTCGGATGTTGGAGCAGCACTGCCTGGCAGAGAAGGTAGGGCAGCTTTCTCCCTCCTCTTTTGCCAGAGAGTATTTTTCCATTGCTCGAGCAAGAGCCTGGATCCTAGAGGAGTCATGTCCTTCCGCCTCCTTTTCCCTGGGAAGAAGCCAGCTTCCCGGACGTGGCCTCCCCGTGCTCAAGGGGATTCAAACCCCAGTCCCTACATTTGTGCATTTTTTGTTGTGGCGTTTCAGTGCTGCCCTTTGGCCAACAAGGTTCCCTGAGCAGTTTACAGGATTAGGAAGTAAGATAGTTGCTGCTCTTGGCTTATGGTGTTAGAGATACAGCACAAAAGGAAAAGGGATTAGAAGGGGACCTGCACCAGCTCACTTGGCAGGATGCGAGGAGGCTGTGCCCTTGGCTTCTTGCTCACAGAACTTCCTGGGAACTGCGTGAAGCATCCGTTGCCCCTCTCCTTGACTGGGGTGGGCAGCAGCAAAACTGGAGCATGTGGCCCGATGCACGTGGCCCCTGCCTTTTTGAGAGAAGGGGTCGTCCATGCGCAGTGTGTCACCCCCTCACTGCTGCTTGGGTGGGAAATTGCACTCTTTGGAGGCAGTGTCTCAGAGACCTGCCAGGCTTAACTTGCTGGTGGTGGCTCGCACGCAGCAGCGTTGATGACCTGTGGCAACAACCCAAGTGCGGCTTGGGTGGGAACACCCCCAAGCAGGTTAGAGAATGTGGGTTGTCACAAAAGGCATCACTAAATATGCACGTGCTAATGCAAGGGTTTCCCACCTGGGGTGCCCATAGCCCCCCCCCAGGGGCTGCGATGGCATTTCAGGGGGTGCAAGAAAGAGGCAAAAGGTGGCGTTGTGATTCACCAAAATTGAATTTTATGCACTGAGTTAAAAGCCTGTTTTTTGAGTTCACCTACAGTACTTTAAGTGGTTCAATGCGCGTTTCAGAATTAGAAATTTTACTTCTTCATCTTCAAATGTGATATTACTTTTGTAGGGGGTGCAAACATAAAGCCATCATTTTCTGGGGATGTGGGGCATATAAAAAGTTGGGAACCGCTGTGCGAATGGCTATGTATGGTTCCAGTTTGGAAATACAGAGTCTCGTTTACATGGAGATACCTTAGCAAGGGCGATGACAACCAAGTGCTCGTTGCTGCCCAGGTGCTCACTGGGGAGGGGCAATTTCATGGCTCTGCTTTCTCTTCCTTTGATCCTTTCTCTTTAAATGTATCTTGGCCTGGAAAGTCCTTTAAACAGAAGACCTTCCTTTGTCATTGTACGGATTTCATTTGTGAAGAGCAGAAATAAGGCAAGAAACTTTTTCTTGTTGTTTACCTTCAAAGATGTGGAAATGAGACACTTTCTGGGTATGGTTCTGTAGGGTTCCAGGTGCTTGTCTCACCAGACATTGGGGGAACTCACTCTTGCTGAGCTGCCCGGCTCATTTGTAGATATCAGTCTGCAAAATTGTGCTATGATAGATCTGCTATGTCAGCTTTGTAATGAAGTGCTCACCTGGCCAACACAGGTGAGAAGGCAGTGCAGCCACTTGGATGGCTTTAAAAAGGCATGAGAGGAAATTCTTGGAGGATGAGGCTGTCAGGGGCTACTGCTCAGGATGGTTTTATTAATTATTATCTTTGGTTTCAGGGGAGTCTGTCTCTCAATAGTGTTACTATTTATAATAGTTTCTGACTGGGACATTTGCTTGGCACTGTATAAATGGAATGCCGAAGGAGGCATGGGATGTATGGAGTGGAATGGCCTGGAGAGGAAGGGGAACAAGGCTCTTCCTCTTTGGGTGCCCGGCACAGAAATGCAGCCAGCTCTTGGAGCAGACATGGGGTTCCCCGGTCACCCTGTGCTAGTTGCAAAAAGCTAGCAATTTTATATATTGCATGGAGAAACCTAGTTCAACTTTTTGTGTGTGTCCCTGGAAGACTCCTGCGAGTCCCTTGGACCGCAAGGCGATCAAACCGGTCAGTCCTAGAGGAGATCAACCCTGACTGCTCTTTAGAAGGCCAGATAGTGAAGATGAAACTCAAATACTTTGGCCACCTAATGAGAAGGAAGGACTCTCTGGAGAAGAGCCTAATGCTGGGAGTGACTGTTGGCAAAAGAAGAAGGGGACGGCAGAGGATGAGGTGGCTGGATGGAGTCACTGAGGCAGTTGGTGTGAGCTTGAGTGGACTCCGGGGGATGGTGGAGGACAGGAGGGCCTGGAGGAATGTTGTCCATGGGGTTGAGATGGGTCGGGAACGACTTTGCGACTAACAACAACTGGTCTGTCGAATTTGACAAGTTGGTTTTCTTGCTCAGAACCTGCTGGCACTGTCAGGCCAGGAGAGCCAGTAAGATGTAATAGTTGAAGGGAGGCCCAGGTTCTAGTCCCTCCTTGGCCACAAAGCCCACTGGGAGACTTTGGGCTAGTCACTGACTCTTAGCCTAACCTGCCTCACAGGGTTGTTGTGAGGATAAAATGGAGAGCCACCTTGATTTCGATGGCAGTAACATGAGAGATCCCCTAAGACCGACTGGGTTGGTGGCAATCGCCTTCTGTGTCCCCCATCCAGCATAAGTTCAGCAGGCAAAATAGATGCTTGCCAATAAGGATGACTAAACCGTCTCTTGGGGCAGCAGTAAGTCTGGAGGTGCACCTTCGCATCCCTTTCAGTGTCTCAGGCCGGCCCCAGATCCACCTATGCCAGCCAGGTGCCCTCCAGGTGTGTTGGGCCGCAGCTCCATCATCCTCAGCCTGCACAGGAGTTGTCATCCAACGCCTCTGGTAGGGCAACAGGGTGAGGCAGGCTGACTTATGCAGCACACAGACAAACAGCACAGCTACGAGTATCACAATTTCTTTATTGTTTTCCCTGATGGTTGTAAACGAAAGTATACAGTACTTTTCAACTCATACAAAGCATTACCTCACGTCTCTGCAGTGCAGTAGTAAAAAGTCAGATTTCCAAAGTGCCTGCTTACATTCATCTCCTTGCCAGGATTCTGGGGTGCGGGGGAGCGCAGTGCAAGGGCTTCTGTGGGTTGGGGGTTTCACTGTGGACTGGCTGACCAGATTCTCTTTCCCATTGGTCAGAAGGCCTGCCCCCACCCATGCCGGCCAGTTCCTAATACAGCCGTTCAGGTCAGCTTTTTCCAACAACATCAGGTCTCCCAAATATTATTGGACTTAAGCATCCATCATCCCCAGCAACCACTGTGTTGACTGAGGCTGATGGGATGAGTTGTACCACAATGTCTTGGGATCCGAAGTCAGGAATGCCAACTGTTAGGCTATGATCCTAAGTCACTTATTCTAGAGTAAGGCCCTTGAGCATCATAATAATCTCTTTTCTGCGTACATGGTTTATTTGTATTAGTTATACATTTCGTTTATTAATACTGACAATAGACATGCAAAAGAAACCTTCCTGCTCTCCACCTCCTCCCTATCCTTGTGTGTGATAAAAAAGAGTGAACACCAGGGGGCAGCAAAATACAGACAAAGGAAAATCATTTTTTTGTTTTTAAAAGCTGGAAAATCGTTAAATAAATACATTTATACATAAAAATGCACACACATCCTTTAAAAGCTGGACCCTCCCTCCTCTTCCCTCAGTGTAAAAATAAAAAAAGATGGAAGGGGTACAATGGTATTTGCTTAAATGTAGAAAAATATTTTCTGAAGCTCTGAGGTAATTAAGGCTGTAGAAACTCAAAAGCAAGGTCAAAAGGTTTTCTTCCCATTTCCATTTTAAGAAAATAAATGCATTATAAATATTTCACATAAAATATTTCTATCGAATCTCTTAATGTGTAACACACACGTACACACACACACACACACACACACTTTTAGAAAATGGGTAAAAAAATAAATGATATATTTCTTTCTTTCTTCTCTGTGAAAATAAATAAAGGATAACTGCAATTTCACTTACAGGGGGAAAAGGAAACCTGAAAGGGGTGCCATGGGTTTGATGTCCAGAATCCAAGGGGCTTGTGCAAACAAAGAGGCTGCTTTCAGATTAAGTTGTTTGAGCAGAGCCAGCTAGTGTGGGAGGCAAGATTCATACGTCGCTGGGAGATCTGGACTGGAAAGGCATGGTGGAAGAGATGCACCCGCAACATATACTCCACAATACTTTCTGGATTTCTTGGTTCCTGAAGGCATAGATCACGGGGTTGATCATGGAATTGTAGGTGGCGGGTAGCACGGTCATGTACGTGTAGAGAGCTGGGTAGGTGTAATCTCCCAGGAGGCAGTAAATGGCGAATGGCAACCAGCAAGAAGCGAAGGTCCCCAAGATGACAGCCAGCGTGGAGATCCCTTTCCGCGTGGTGACATAGTGCGAGGTGGCCAAGAAGTGCCTCTGAAGGGCGATCTGCTGAGCGTGCCGGCAAACGATCTTGCAGATCTGCACGTACAGCTGCAGCATCATGGCAAAGACCATGAAGAAGGAGATGGAGAGGATGATGAGGTTGTTCTTGGTCAGCGGCTTGACGATGCTGCAGCTGGAGTTGTCCTTGAGGCAGTTCCAGCCCATCACGGGCAAGAGGCCGAAGCAGATGGAGATCCCCCAGGTGATGATGAGCATGATGTACGTCCTGGTGACAGTCCTTTCCGAGTAGTAGGTCAGTGCATTGTAGAGGGACAGGTACCGGTCTATGGTGATGGCCAGGAGGCTGCCCACGCTGACCGTGAACGAGCAGACCAGGAGGCCCACCGTCACCAGGCTCACCGCCTGGGACGGGATGCAGTAGATGAAGGCAAAGTGGAAAATGAGGCCCAAGCCCGCTAAGAGGTCGGCAGTGGCTAAGCTCCCGATCAAGAGGAACATGGGAGTCCGGAAGGCAGGGGTGTAAAAGATGACGGCCACCACAATTGCATTCTCGCAGGAGATGATGGTCCCGGAAACGCAAAGAACCACATCCCAAGGGTTCAGGGGAAGAGGAGGAGCCTTGGAGAGGTACAAGGAGTTGCTGCTGGTGTTGCCAGGTACAAACCAGCCAGGCTGCTCTTCTGTAGCATTGGGAAGCGCCTCCTCTTTCATGTTGTCCACCTACAACCTACAAGGGTGCACAAAAACCCCCACTTAGCTTCCTGTGAGAGATGAGAGAAACTGGCGAGCATCTGTGAGTGTCTAGGACCCAAACGGTGGGCAGGTGGGGAACCTCTGAAGCGGTTCTGATTTTCCGGTGCTGGAAATCAAAGTGGGGGCATACGGGCTATTTTAGCCACAAAGCTGGCTGAGGATCGGGGCAAAGGAAGTACAGATTAACTTCACACATACAGACAGCACGTGATCACGGTGTGCTTGTTTCTCAATGGTCCCTGGATGGAATATATCTGGCTTGGAGGTGTCACTGTTTGCAATCCTCTCCCCGACCCAGCCACCCCTCCTGTTCCTTTTTCTTCCTCAAATAAAGCCATCAAGATAAAAGATAGTAAACCAGCTTTCTCTGTTGTCTCTTGTCAACATAAGCTTCAGCAGATCACATCATGACTTTGTGCCTGGAAAGTAATTCTATTGTACCTGGCAACTTGGCTCTTCTAAATCACGGACTTTATTAAAGTTTACAGGGAAACAGAAGACTCCATAATGGATGCTTCAGGCAGGCAGCAATACCTGGCGTGACTATTCCTCTAATTGCATCTGATTATCCTCTGGGCCCTTGCAGATTTGTAAAGGTTGGCACCTGCCTGCCAACGAGAGTTGTTTTCAGAAGCCAAAGCAGTTGTTTTGCTTCCCTCCAGTCCCCTCTTTGGACTCTATCCCCTTCTCTACCGAGTGTCTAAGCCAGTGTGTGCACCGAGATGCAGGCACGTCTTCCGTCAAAGGACGGCCCGAAACCTGCACTGCTTCTCGAGATAGGGTGGTGGGCGAGGTGGATGCTCAGGGCGCAGCGGGCACCTACGGCAGCTCTTTCTAGCCCCCTTCCTCTCTGTCTCCTCCAAAATGATTCAGCCCCATCCTGTACTTGAGTGCTCCAAGAGGAGTCCTGTTGAGTTCAGCGGGACTTGCTCCCGGGTAAAAAGGACAGCGAGGCAGAGGAGTGCAGCCCCCGAAAAAGGGTCCTGCTCTGTCCGTCATCCGCCCGGAGAGCATCGACTACCAGGCGGTGCAGAAATGCCCTTCATTCATTGAGCGATTGCATTCACTGGACAAGGGCGTCTGTCACCTGCTAGCCAAAGGGCTTCGGCCGCCGTCCTGTCCCCCGCGTCCTTGGGAGTCGGTCCCGCTCCAGGAAATCCGGCGTGCGGGCCGGCGGTGGCGGGGGTGGGGTATTTCTGAGCAGACCCGACTACGCGGGTCGCGCTGTTGGGATGCCGAGAGGCAGGCTCCTTCCCGCGGGGAGTGCCAGGCTCTGCGGGCGGGGAAGGCGGCGGCGCTACTCACCCCGCACGGCGCGGCGACTGCTCATTCAACCTGGGGCGGCTCGTTCTCCGGGCACGGCGGCGGCCGCGGGGGTCTTCCGGGCGCGCGATGGGGCGGCTGGCGCGGGGAGCAGCCCGCCTCTCCGGGCGCGGGCAGAGCGGCTGCGGGACGGGCTCGGCTCCGGCTGCAGTGGCCGAGGCGGCTGGCGGGCTGGCGCTGGGGGCAGGCGGCGCCGTTATAATGAACGAGCCCCCTTCGCGCGGGGGGGCGGGGGCGTGACTCACACGTCGGGCTTTCGGCGGCTCCGCCCTTCGCTAGCCCGGCTCTCCTGCGTGACGTCAATGGCCGGCGGGAGCCAATCGGGCGGCGGCTATCGCGCGCGCCGTGCGGCATAGTAATCCGGATCCGACTGGAGAATTCCATTCATAAAAAAAAACAAACCCAGAAGGAATGGCGGGAGGAGGAAAAGCAGCGGTGGGGGGCACCGCTTGAGGCTTTTGATGTGTAACCACCATAGGCCTTCCTCCTCCTCCTCCTCCCGTCCTCTGTTCTTTCCCAAGAGTTGGGAAAGTGGTGCAGGAGGAAAATGCCCCCCTAGGATGCTTCAGTGGGGCAACGTTGGAGGAGGAGGAAGGGCCCGGCTGACTTTTCCATTATTATTTGATGCGACATTCCCCCGCTCTGCCAGGCCTGTGAGAGATTTGGCATCCAATTGTAGCCCTTCTTAGTGTGGGCCCATGGAAGCGAATGGGGCTCAAGTTAGTCATGGCCAGCAAGCTGGGCTGGCGTCAAGAGCAAGCACAGCCAGGCACTTGCTGAAAGTCTGCAGCCCCACAGGGGCCCACGGATGAGAGGCATCGTGGGCTTGCTCTTACCCTTTGCTGCTTGTCCCCCTGCCTCTCGCTCTGGCCCAGGCCTTGGTTGTGATGGGAAGAGCAGTGGCATTGTGCTCTCTGCCTTGTGCCTGAGAGGCAAGGAGGTGGCAGCAGTGGAGAGACAGAGGAGGAGAAGCTGGAGACTCGGCCCCTGAGAAAGCACTGATGGAGGGAGGGAGCCCATGGAAGGTGCCTTGCCCAAGGCCTTTGGAAAACTGGGGCTGGCACTGTTAAGAAGCCACATTTATTTCAGCAGGTCTATTCTGAGTGCAGGAGGTACTGGATGGTGGTAGAAGAAAAGGTGACGAGAAATACATGGGGAGGCTCTTTCCAGGACCACAAAAGATGCTCCTCCGCACATCACAGAAGTGTTCCTCTCAGGGCTCAGTCTTTGCCAGCCTTGTGCCTGCCAGACATGTTGAACTCCGACTCCCATCAGTCCTAGCCAGCATGGCCAATGACCTGGAATGCAGAAAGCTGGAGTCCAAATCAGTCAAAGGGCCTCAGGTTGCGGAAAGCAATTAAAGGGTTACCAGCAGCCACCACCAAGCGAAAGAAGCAGGGATCTATGGAACCGAGTGCCCATTGAAATGCACATGTTCCTACTGGAATGCACAAAAGCATTTCAATTAGTAGGTTGCATTTGGTTCTGGGGATGGAGGTAGCCAAGCACTTAACCCAAAGTCACCTGAAAGAAAAGACATGAATGTCAAGGATGGAGAGGATCCTATGGCAGCCAAAGGCAGAAGAGCTTTTCTCCTGGCTCTGCTGCTTCAACATCACATCTACCAAAATTGTTTTGCGTATCACATATTGGTCCTATGGAAAGGAGCATGTGGAAGCTTCTGGCCACAGCAACTTCTCCCTTCCCCTCCTTTCCTGACTGGCTGCTTTTAAACAGGGGTGCTAGATGCCTTGTTATAGCCCTTGATTAGACTTGGTGAAAGATGCATTGCTTTGCACTTGGAGGGTCTGTATCCTTAGACTAGTATTATCCCTCATTTTCTAATATTGTGGGTAAGACTGGCCCATAACATTATAATACCTGAGACAAACAATTAAAATGGCAGCCTAGAAGCTACATAGAAAAGAGTGAAAATTGTTATTCATTTCACTTAGGCTTGTACAGAATTAGGCTTATACAACTCTGCCACCTGAAAGGCTTCCAGACTTTACCTGCCAAGACATGAAAAGGATTGGGGTTTAGTGGTACAGTAGAGCAGGCAATCCGCACACAGAAAGGTGACAAGTTCAGCCAGTGTTGTTAAAAAGATTGGGTAGCTGGGGAGATGAATGGGGCCTCTTCTGGAGCCTACAGAGCCACTGCCAATCAGAGGTGACAACTCTTTGGTTAGACAGTTAAATGGATGGATCCTGGGCAGCTTCCTGTGTTTCCTTGTAAGACACACTGGTTTTAAAATTCCCTGTTCTAGGATGGTCCATGCAGGTTGATTAGACCATTAAAACTTCCTTGTATTAAGCACTTGTGTGGTTGCCACCAGTACACCAGAATCACATGAAGTCACAGTTGGATTGTGCGTAGGAGAGTGACTGTGCCGGCCAAAGGGGACTGTCCTTCCTCTGCCATCCACTTCCCCTCAACAGTCTTGTCAAGTATTTTACAGACTAGTAACTCTTGTTGGCTTAGGACAAACTTTTTGTGGTGTGCAGCAATTGTTTTCCTGGCATAGAGCTCTTAATTGCGCAGGAACCTACAGAAGTAGAGGAATCCATCTTGCTACAGAATTTGGTCCCCCATTTATGGAGGTTCAAGAGGATGGTGACAGAGATGGGGTGCAGCTTACATCATCTTCTCCTCCTCCTATCTTGAGAAATGTGAATGCCTGAACGGGACTAAAATGAATCGATGGCAGAGTGGGGGGTGGGTGGTGGGTAGGTAGGTAGGTAGAGAATCAGTAGTTAAAATAACTCCTATCCTGAACTTTTCCTGGGGGTGGAGATGGGGAGAGCTTTCGAAATAGAGCATCCCAACTGAGCTTATGACGCACCATCTGTCTACATCTCTTTTTTAAACCAGTGACTATACTGCTAAAGTAAATGAAATGCACATGTTTCTCTGGTCTCCAGCAAGTGCTTTTGCCAGAAGAATATCAAGCAGCACTAGTTATATAATGGGCTACTGCAATGCCATACATGTGTAATTAGATCCAATCAAAGCAAGCAAGCGGGCCAGGGAAGGAGTACCGTTTGAAGTATTTCAGGACGATACCTTGAGTCTTCTTGTTTACGTATTATGGCTTTCTTGTAGGCTGGAGGGAGCCTGAAATTTTAAAAAAAGGATATTCGTGTGATCCAAGTGTAGGTGTCACTCGCAGGTCTATTTGCAAGGCCAGCAAAAGCAGCAATCTGGTGAGGTAGCTTTTAATCTCTGAATTTGGGGGTGTTGAGGTGGGCGTGTAGTAAGCCAGCCCCCTATTCCTATGGGGCCCCGCACAGCTGAGCTGAAGTCCTGTCGTGAGGACGCACCAAGCAGCTCCCCGATTATCGATACTGGGGATTCCCGTGCTCCGAGGCTACTCGGCGAGGAACTGTCCGTGGTGCTGAATTTCCCCTCCTCGCTCCTGCACTGTGGCTAAAAGCTCCGAACGAGAAGCGATTGCTTCAGGCTGCAAACCCCACAGTGGGAATTTTCTCTTCTTCTCTTCACACTCATTCCTCCAAATCTTCAGCTTCAAGCAGAATGCAAGCAGAAACCAGGCTGTTTTACTTCTGCAGTATTAGTTAACTCTTGATGGGGCTTGAGAAAGACAGATGGAAAGACAGCGTGCCAGCTATTAGGGGCGATAGCAATGAAACTAGTAAGTAAATACGGCAGTGCCTTCCTTGAAACTTGCGGCCCCAAAGAGGTGCAGATATGAAGGCATTTTGGTGAACCAGAAATTAGGTGAAGACCGAAGAGCTTTGAATATGGAAATGGGCCATGTAGTTGAATGGAGGGCAAGATGGCTATTAGAGCCATTCTGCACGGCAAATTCCCTGTGCCTGATTTAACTCTGTATCATTTAGCTCTGGAAGTATTTCTGGCAGAGAGAGAGGTAGAGAGAGGCCATGAGATTTATGAGTAAATATCTTTGATTGGACTTGAACACCCGCAGTAAAACAGTGGCAAGGAACTTCTGTTCCATGGGCTTGATCAAGCCCATGAGGTCCTTCAATGTGACCCATGAGACCTTTCTGGAATGAATCTACCATTCCATTCCATTCCATTCCATTCCCTTGCTCGGTTCAGGCAGGAAAGGGAGTTCCAGCTGAGTCACATGGCTTTGAGGAGTAGTTCCTGTGGCCACACCTGACTTTCTGTTCCCCTCATTTTGCCTTTCCTCTCACTTGTTACATACCATTTCAGGGCAAACGAGTTCATTCCCAAATTATGAAAATGTTCTAAGAGCTCTTGATTTGCTTCCTAAAGGACTTTATATGTCAGTGAGTCAGTCTCAAGATGATATTTAGCTAGGACATGCAATTCCTCCTTCCCTTCTGCTGTTCCCCACTTATTCTTTCCTTCTCTTTCTAGATCTTTCCTTTTTAATGTTATAATTATGTCTTCACTGAGGGAACAACAAGTCAAGGATCACGCAGAGTCAAAGAACACAGAATAAAGTCATAGAGTACAGTCCAGGCTTAGTTACAAACCAACTGGGTTTAAGCTAGTCATGGCTCACTCAAGCCCTATTGACTTCAAAGCATTTACTCTGCATATGATGATGTTTAGATCCAACCCATAGTGGTTATCATCAACATTAATGAAAAAATAAAATACAGGTGAGTGATGCCACTATAGCTTTTCCACTGCATCAGTTGCCTGACACAGGTGGCTGCCTGAATCAAGCATCTCTGTTGCATTCACACGCAGGTATTTGTGCCCAGCTCATCCTCCCAGCAACCAGGGAGGCACTCAAAGCCCTGGAACACCACACATCAATTTTTATTCCCCCGGCACTGTGAGACTACCTCACCAGGGAAGGATTTTTAGCTTGTTAAAAGCTTTATTAAATGTATATCCCTGGCTAAGAATATCATTACATACTGAAAGTATGAAGAAACAGTGGTAATTTATTTGAGTAATGGCTCTTGTCACTGCAGCAATTGTTTCTGAATTATGCGTTTAAGAATTTGATATTTCCTTATGATTTCATGCACTTCAATATATGCCTGAACTCTGTTTGCTTTAGATAACCAGTGTGTATCGATGTATCTTTTCAGAGTTGTGTTCAAAGCTGATATTAGGATGTTCCACATGTTCACTGAATTCTCTTATCCTCTTAAAATATGAGGAAAGGTCTGGGGCTGTTTTACTAAAACAGGTACATGAGGGATGACGTGATGGAGGTGCACAAAATTATTTCCAGTATGGAGAAAGTGGGTAGGGAAACATCTCTCTCCCTTCCTTATCATCCTAGACCCCAAAGGGGCCATACCATAAGTTGGTGGGAAAGCCAAGTCAATTAAAGGAAGGGTGCTGAGATACACTACAACATTGAACTAATTGAATTAAACTACAGAAATACATAGTGATGGCCACCAATTTGGAGGGCTGTAAAAGGGGATTAGAGAAATTCATGGAAGAGATAGCTATCAATGGCTATGGATCCCTACAGTGGCAGAGGTGGTAGGTGCTGGGAAACGTGGGTGGGTGAGAGGGTGCTGATCCACTCATGTCCTGCTAGCGAGTTTTCCATGGACAGCTGTTGGTCACGGTGTGAGCAGAATGCTGGACAAGTCTTTGCTCTTTCTTAAGCCTTTACCTAAATGTCTTCCCAGAAAAGTTGGCTCAGGCCAGCATTGACAACAGGATGTTGTCCACATCTTTCCTCCTCGTTTTTCTCTCTGCAAAGGAGTGTTCTGGTTCAGGGTGTCCTTGACCTGTTCTGCATTGTGCATTGTCATGCTGTTCAGCTCAAGTCACAGGATGCTCATTGCTCTAGACTTGGCTGAACCTGACACATCAGCCTGACAGGTTCATATGCAGTGCAGCCTGTTCAAACCATATAGAGCCAAGGACACCCTGTGAAGGGCTGCTGAAGAGGACCAGTTCTGCAAATATAATCTCATCAGCACGGTGTGAGATGGCAACAAAGCCTTTCAAGGACAGACACAGTACTAGGGCATGATGAGTATATCTGTATGTCTGCTTGGACACAATTTAGGCAAAAATAAAAAGAGGATTCTTGCTAACTGTGAGAATTTAGGAAGTTTTCAGATTCCCCTGCCATGTTAGCTTGCTTTCCATGTTTAGGTTGTGTCTGAGGGTGCTTGATGGATCACAGGCACCCTTTGTGAATTTGCTGTCCATAATTTTCTAGGAATATGCAACCTGTTATTTGGATTGTGGGTATCAGTGAAGGTGCAGCCAAAGCAACATCTGTGCTTTCCTGCATGTGCATAAACTGGGGCAGGGGGTGGATAGGAAGAACGTGGAATCCAGCAGGACATGAGCCATTCAGGCTGCAGCCCAAGGGAAGCAACACTGGCACAGAATGTTTTTGGGAGGAGGGAAGTGGATAGTCTAGGTGTTTTACTCTGATGGAGGAGCTGAAAGGCAGGGGATCTCCAGAATTTACAGATATTCTGACTGAATTTGTAGGAAAGACATGGTCATGGACTAGGATCGTGAACTCTTAGAGATTGAGTTGGGTAGCAAGAACAGCTTTTATGCTTCAGGGCAGGTTCCAGCTCCCTTTACACGGATCCTGCCCTCCATGTACTAAATCCTGCAGAAGTACTGACACTCTCTGGCTCGATGGAGACTGACTGGGCAATAAGGCCTGTCAGCTGCTCCAAGAGAGCGTTGGTATAAGCTTTCTTTTAGTTTAGCTGCAGGGTTGTTAGCCATGGGCCTGAATCCAATTTGAGGAGGCCTGTGCCAGGACCGGTTGCACTGTCCAAGGTGCTGAAGCTGTTGTTTTCTGGACTCGGGAAATTGGCATAAGCATGAGATGGTGGAAGATGGACCAATAGGAGGACATTTATTGTGGCGAAGATGTTGAATACTGATGCTTCTTTTGTAGAAACATCCTATAATAGACAAAATGATGGGTTTGCTATAGTGTTTTGTGAAGTTGTTGTTTTTAAGTCAAGCCAAAGAGAAACAACAGAAGTGCCTTCAACTGTGCCCAGAGGCAAAGAGGGGAAGGTGCAGGAGCTGGAGGTATAAATGTGCGAACTTTTCTCACTACATCCATATTTCTGGAAGGCTGATGGGTGTGTTATCTTGTCATATGATCCTTCTAAAGGTGTGTGTGTTTGGGGGGGGGGAGAGAACTTATTGCCTTCCAGATGTGATTGGACTACAATATCCATCAGTTCTGACCACTTCCCAAGCTGTCTGGGACTGCTGGAAGTTTTAGTCCAAAACATCTAATAGGCACCATGTTGGAAAACGCTGACACACCAAATTAATTAAAGATTCTTGAGGAAAGGAACTCTATTTTTCCCCTTTGCATCACTTAACAAGTGTTTTGCTTCTTAAAATAGTAATGCCAACTGCTGCACCTGGATTTCAGACCTTGTTTTATCAAGCCAGGCAGCTGACAGCAACCGTTAGAAATCACCAGGTGCCCTGGCTGTTTCTTTTGCCTTCTAAGGGAGTTCTGTGAAACGTAATGGGTTGGATACAGATTATGGTGGTTGCAACTGAGCTAGTGGAAGCAGGTTTCCCTAGCCCTTCATTCTGAGGGCAGCCCCCTAAAAATGCAACATCTAGGGTTGGAACACTGTCAAATGGGAGGATCTGTGGGTGTGCCAGTCTCCTCAGTATCAGAGAAGTTCTTGATTTGTAAGTAGAGTTCCTGTGTCTATGGATGGCAGATCATGGATCAAACGTCATGGAATAATTCTCGCCTTAACTCACAATAATCCAAACCTTGAGGGGCTGGGGGTGGGGGGAGAAAAAGACATCCACAAGGTCATCTAGTGAGTGGCTGAACAAAATTTTAAATTCAGTCCCCTCAAGTTAAAACCCAAGACATGCAAGTAACATGCAATTAAAGCATCCCTCTTTAATTGGCCTCTGCTCGTTCGCTCTCTCTCTCTCTCTCTCTCTCTCTCTCTCTCTCTCTCTCTCTCACACACACACACACACACACACACACACACATGCTGAGAGCATTTCAGTAATGTATTAAAAATATTTCAGGAGCAGTACAGTTACTGCTGTCTGCCCACAACTCTGCCATTTCAAAAACTTTGTGAGGAATTGTTCATTGTTCTTGCTTGATCATTATGTATTTGTTATTGCTGCAGAAAACTCTCTCCTTTCTTCACTCAAAGCAGTCATGACACCCACAACCACACAATGCCAATGTCTTTTCCCAGTCACATGGTCTTGTGGTCTCTCTACAGTTTTGTGTCTTAGTTCGCTGGCACAATAATACTTAAAGCAATTAAAACGCTGTACCAATAAAGCTAAATTCTATAATCTGCACAAAATATAGATATTTTTGCTCACCTTCTTATTTTGCCCAGCTCTGCATATGAAAAGTTTATTTCCGGTCTCTCAGAAGACTTGAGGGAATGGTCGAAGTAGAATTGGTTCCCATGGAAACACTCAGCTGTTAGGAAAGCCCAGACTGTCCGTGCATTTCCTTCCCGCAATGCACCACTGGAAAGCATTCTCATAGAACCTGGTGGGAAACCCAGAATATTTGTCTGTAGATGTAAGGGATGAAATCTTGGGCTGAGTAGAATACACAGGCAGAGCCCACATATTTGAACCGACATATTTGGACTGGCTTTGAACTCCCATGTAATCAGGACATACGAAACAATTCTCTTGCCACTAAAAAACCCCCAAAACAAAATAAACATTCAGCTACAGAACATACCTTTTCCATAAAGGCTTAGTTTAAAAAAAACTCTTAATCCCCATATCTGAGGTGCCTGCAGGCCTATGTGGTCCACACCCTACTGTAAATAAATCTATCAAAATCTATATTCAGTAATACCGTATATACTGCTGTATAAGGCAGCTCACATATAACATGACGCTGATCTTTTGGGTTGCTTCTCTGGTGTTTGTCAAGTATATAAGATGACCCCCAACTTTAGCTTCATTATTTGCAGTTTCAAGGGGCTCTTATATGCTGGTATATACAGGTATTGGTCAGCCGGAAGCTTTTAGACTCTTGTGGCATCATATCACAAGATGTCACAAGAGCAAATTACTGTATTCTAGCCAATAGTCACCTTCCCACTCTGATTTGGAGGCTGGTGGTGGCCCAAAAGGGGCTAGTTGGCTGGGATTGGTTGCTGGGGGGGGGGGTTGATTGCTGGTGCTAGCACTGTAGATGGGCATGGGGGGGGGGAGGCAGGAGGGAGGAGGCAGCCACATGGGGAACACTCCCCTTTCCAGCTGCCACCACTGTGGCCACCTGGAAGAGTGTGCCATCGCTCCCAGCAATTGGGGGAGGGGGGTGCCAGACTCAGAACCAGGCCGGCAGCCACCTCCAAACCTTGCAACACAACATGACGCAGGATGAGCTTCCTCAGTACCAGTTAGAAGTTTTTTTGTGATTATTAATTAAAATGAGCTTGTAAATGCAATTATCTTTATTATCTATCCTTCTTAAAAGAATAAATATAATATGATGATTTTTTTCCCCCTGGTGTATATGATGACCCACTGCTTTTTGCCTTGCTATTTCCAGTTCCAAGGGTTGTCTTACATGCCGGTATACATGGCACTTTAATTAGGCCAACCAAAATAGCACAAGAAAACTTTCCTCCAGGCTTTCTCGATCTCCCAAGCTTTTTACCAGGCAGTGTATTACAAAAAGTTGGTTTGATCAGGGTGAGGTTGGAGAGAGAAAGCAAGAGGGGGAAAAAAGCTGGCACCTTCCTTGAATGTTGGCAGGCCCTTCCTCATCCTCCTCCATTCAAGATTGTAGTCCTACAACATCATGGCCTCACCAAGGTCAGCTTCCCCCCTTTCCCATGTCCACCCCTGTGCTCCACTCTCTGCAACATCTTCCTCGATGAAGTGGTCCCACAAGCTTGTCTCTCTCTCTATTCATGGCATGATGAAGGCACCGTGCTATTTATCTTAGAACTGGCATGGTTACCTTTTCTTTTCATGTCATTTTCTTTTCCTATTTACCAACCCTCTGCTCTCCCCTGTGTCCGAGTCTAGCTCCTGGGGGAGCACTCATGTCCTCTTATACCTTGCTGAGTGCTGTACACCTTGGTAACGCAATAATAAGAGCAGCTTTCCTGCTTTCTCCCCTCTGCGTGTCTGCCAGGCTACAGCAAGGCTGTGCTGCCTTCCTGGGAGTGTGGGACAAGGGCTAGGACTTCCGGTCAGGGAAAGGCATGGCCGGGCACTTGCCAAGGGCTCCCACCCCAGCGGGACCCCACAGGGAAGCCCACGTGCTCCTTCTCTTGTTCCCCTGAGGCCCAGGGGGAAACCGTGGTGCAGGGGTAGGAGGGACTACGGCTGACATGCTTTCCGGCCCCAGGCTCACCAGCGTGCCAGGGGGAGAGGGAGCGAGAGCAGCTGGTGTCCATGGGTGCGAAGGTCCACTTGTTGAGGGAGGGGCTCTGGAGGGTGTCTCAAGGGGCCTTCCAAAAGCTGGATCCATCTCCGGACGGACCACCACGGCTCGCATCACGCTGGAGCCAGGAACAGGAAGTATTCCCAGCTGGCTGCTTTTGATTGTTTGGAGGCACAGTTCCCCACCAAGAATTCACTGCACGGTTCTTCCTGGTGCAACTCGCAGCACGGAAGAGCCGGCAGCATGGAAGGGAGGGAGGCCCACAGTACCTGTGGGTGTATGTGGAGCCCTGTACGGGCCATGGGCGGCCCTTTCTGGCTTGCACTCCCTATTTGCCCAACCCAGGCTCAGGTGAAGAGCTGGGAGTGGCTGCCTGCAGCTCACAAAGGCCGCTGTGCAAATCCAGATGAAGCCGGCTGAAGGCCAGTGGCCCGTGATGAGATGCGTTTGGGGTGAGGATGCCACAGGCTGCGCATGCACGCATGCACGCATGTGCCAAGACAAATCCAGGAGAGGGAATAAAATGCTAAAGCACACTTGGCTTATGATAGAAGGGCTGATGTGCAACGTTATGAATCAACATGTGTAGGATGAAGGGGACTGGTGACTCAGCATGCTGCTACAGTCGATTCTCTTTCTCTCTCCCACCCCCTGCAAGCCCCGTGTTCTTACAAGCATAATGGCTTTTACACGCCATCGGTTCCTGGTGCAGTACCTGCCTTGACCCGCCCCAGAAGCAGTCAAGATACTTTACTCCCTCAGAGGAGGGTGAAACAGAAAGCCGAGGAGGTGTGGCAAAGGAAGTCATATTTCCTCCTCTCAAGAAGAATTTCTCTTCTCCTCTAAAACCTGTAATATATTTCTGAAATACTAGGTAAGAGATTCAATTTCTACCAGAGGATGGTAGAGGAGAGGATTTGCATTCTGTGCAGTGTGGTATAGTGGTTAAAGCATTGGACTGGAACAGAGGAGACCCAAGGTCTAGTCCCCTGGTGACTCCCTCTCAACCTAGCCTACCTCACAGGGCTGTGGTGAGGATCAAATTGAAAGGAGGAAAAGCTGCAGCTTTGAAAATCATTTTTCAAATTGGAACTCAGGGAAATCCCCACTGTTATCTCCAGAGGGGGCAGAAAATGAGGGCAGCCCACTATTTTAGGATTGTCAGCCACTCTTAATACTCTGCGGCTTGTTACAAAGGACGGCATAGAAATGTTTTAATTAAATTAAAAAGTAAGGCACTGTGTGCCGTGCCGTGCCGTGTATTGATGCTCTCTGAGCGTCTCTGTGTACACGATCATTTCTAGGCTCTCCTTGCAGGTAACACCTCTGCGTTTGGGTGGCTTCCCCCCGAAACAGAACAGCACAGCTGGCGTTTGGGGTCTCAGCCACCCAGAAAACGACCCTGCGGCAGAGACTGCTGGGAGGGATGGAACAATTGGCCCTACGGTCTTCACTGTGGCTCTGTTAGACTGTCTTGATCCGCACACCTTTCCTTGTGGCTCGTTGCAGCGTCGCTATGGTCTGAGCTGACCTTGGCGATTGCGAGCCAAGCTGTCAGCTTTCGTAGACCCTTGAGATGCACACATGTGCTTTATTGAAAGCAGACTTTCCCAAGGCCTGATCCGACTGTGCCATCCCAAAGCAACAGGGAGAAATCACTGTGATGAGACTATTGTGTGGGCAAGGCTGCCTTGTCAGTTCCATGTCTGACTGAATTTGGTCCGTTGGCAATGCTAGAGCCTTGTGATAGGAGCTGCTCAGAAGCCAGCTTTTGATTGGTGCAGAGGATGATCAGGGCTGGAAGGGCAAGAAGCAGGGGATGCCGCTGTTCCGACATCCCATTTCCCTTCCCTGGTTTTCTGCTGCCCATCCTACCAGTCAGCATTCCAAGCCCTCCTAGGGACACTGGTGGAGGCTCCCCCTTTCTCTCAAGCTTTGTGCTTCCCTTGAAAGATTTTTGGTACTTTTGCTGGCCTTGGTTTGCTCCCCACAGCCTGCTGAAACCTCCATTTGGCCTCAGATGGCGGTGTTTTTGCTATACAGGAAATGGAGAAAAGATTGTTCTAATATCTCCAATATATTGCAGTCGCCTGTTAATAGATCTGTCTATGCAGATACTCCAACCATCGCTTGATTTTTAACTAACCGGAAGTGCTTCTGTTATGCACAGCTCTTCCCAACAGACTAGATGATCAAGGCATGCTCCCTGTTTCTCTGGGCAGTGAGAGCAGCTGGGGCAGCGCTGCTTCAACTAGCCTCCTTTTGAGTAGAGAATACTGGGGAGACTCGTGGGTTTTTTGTAGAAATTTACTTGATTTACAAATATTCCAACAGAGTATAAGAAGACAACAACAGCACACAGGGCTGGTGGGAAGCTAGGCATGGCAGGGCATGGGCCCAGGGCCCATCCTGCAGCAGAAGCTGACTGCCAACCCCCCCCCCCCCGGACTTTCTCCTCCTACTTACCATAGCAACCTGGCCCAGATGATGGCGATGGCGATGGTGAGGAGCAGGAAATGCTTGCAGGCTTGGCCTATCAAGCAAGCCATTGGGAACAATATTGAGAAAGAGGCTGAGGTGGCAGTGATGGTGAGAAGGTGACTCACTATGGGAATGGGACCCCTTGATGGTTCCTTGCCCAAGGGCTCGTAGAACATCAGAGCCAGCACTGTGTAAGGCTGTAGCAGCTGTAGCCTGAAGTGCAGCGGCCTCCGTGGTTTGGATGTTCTGGACCAGGCCGCTGGTTGAAGCCTCTTGCCAGCCAGGTGCTGCATTAGCATCATTGTCCTTCTCTTCCTCTCATCCCTGGTCCTCCTTGTTATCCGGACGGAGTGGGAACTGGTTGTGGATGGAGACTATCTTCTTTGGTCACTAAGCAGCTGCATCTTTCTCCCTTCCTGCCTCCTTAAAGCCCTATAAAGCTGTGTGTTGATGGTTGAAGGAACAAAGCAAAGAACAGTGAAGCAAAAGACAGTGTTCCACTGGTTGGCTTCTTTATTTGTTTAAGGAATGGCCATGGCACTTTGCTTTTTAAAAATCCCAAAGTGGTTTACAACAAATTGTAAACAGTGCATCTGGATGAAAGCACAACATGTTTGAAAAACTTAGACAAATTTTAATAATCCTCAGATTCACAGGGGTGCAGCTGCCGGGTGTATCAGGGAGGCAAAGTTACTACAGAGGGAGGGTGCACCAGAGAGACATTCCCATGTTGGTTCTCAAAGGGGTGCTACAGGCCTTCCCAGTCCAGAAGGCCTCCCCTGAGATCAGAAGACCTTAACAGTTCTATACAGGTGGAGATCCTTTTAAGGTAACTCAGTCCCAAGTTGTTTAAAAGCTGGTTTGGGAACAGAGAGTAGCACATGTGGGGGAAGCTGGTCATGCATCTCGTGACATCACTCCATCCCGCTTGCAGGCAGTCTAGATCTGAGGGAACTCCACCTGCAGGCATCAGAACTTAACATGAGAATTCCTTCCAGCAGGGCAAAAATGGACAAGTGGCGAATTTGAAATCTCCTCCTCCAAAGCAAATACAAACAGGGGTGCCGGAAGCAGCTCTTCCTGGAATCCGAAGGGGTGTCCATGGCTCCCCGCCCCCTGCAACACACTTAGACTCCCTTGTACTGCAGCTTTGCAGATCCCACATCAGCTGTGCAAACTCATAGCCCACGTGCCAGTCTTACATGGTCAGAAGGACACCAGCAGCACACAAGGAGAAGGCACTGACAGGCTGAGCAGGGTGGGACCCCAAGGCAGGCATGAGTGCAAACACTCTTCAAGAGGAGAAAGGACTAAGAGCAAAACCCCATCCTGGGAACTCCCCCTCAATCCCCCGCCCAAAAATAGGCCAATGAAGTGACCAGCACCTGTTCTATCACCCCACTATGCTGTCTGGCTATTGGCTCTCTCTCTCATTCATTCTCTCTCTCTCTCTCTCTCTCTCTCTCGCTCTCGCTCTGTGTGTGTGTGTGTGTGTGTGTGTGTGTGTGTGCGTGTGCATGCACACATGCTGAGAAGGCAAGGCCGGCTGCATACAGATCTCTCCATACCACGTTATTGCAGATCCCACTCATTCTTGCTAGCTTCCTGGGAAGGAGCTGTTTTCCGGATCTCGGCAGACCCGGTGGGGTTGACCTTCTCCTCCCCACCCTGCTCCCCTACGTTGCTGTGGTGCATCCCCAGATTAGGTGGCTGCTGTGTGCCCAGGCAATGTGTGCCCAGGCAAAGACGGGCTCTCGCCTTCGCAGGGGACGCGTTTGCAGCAGCCTTGCTGCTGGCCTCCTCGAGGAAGTGATTGTGATGGTGTTAATTTCCAGAGCTCATAAATAAACCCATCAAAGCGGTGATTAATATTCCAGGCAGCGATGCAGAGAAGCCGCAAAGTGCTCACAGAGAGAACCCTGCGCCCAGGACAAGGGTTAGCCAGATGTGGTGATGCGGACCCCGGCAGTTCTGTGATGCCAGGCTAGGCTTGCAGTTCACCCCATGGACCACTTCCACATGCAGAACTGTAGCAAAAGCGATCGGCCCTTCGATCTGGGGTGGGGGGCACAGTCTGTCAACTTTCTGTAATCCAGGAGAGCTTCACGTGTGCGCCCCAACATGCAGTGCACAGTAGTCCATCACCAGAGCGTGTTGGACACAGTTTTGGGGGATGAAAATATTGGGCATCCCTGATAGTGCATCTCCCTGAGATCTCCTCCTTCCTCTTGCCGTCTTCCTTCAGCTGAGGGTCTCCTCTACCATTAATCAGCCATAGAACATAAAATGCCCAAAAACGGCCCGCGACGCTGACCCGCGGGTCACGGACCAAAAAGGGGTGAAATGTGCAGGTTGGCCGAACGCTCCGAAAGTCGCACAGCCTGCTGAGGAAGGGCTACGGACACCAGACGTGCGTTGGAACTTGCGCCGGGTCTGTGGAACGGGTGCCATTGCTGATCCAGAAAAATCTGTGCAAAATGCCCAAAAACGGCCCGCGACGCTGACCCGCGGGTCACGGACAAAAGGGGTGAAATTCGCAGGTTGGCCGAACGCTCCGAAATTCATACAGCCTGCTGAGGAAGGGCTACAGACACCAGACGGGCTTCGGCACTCGTGCCGGGCGTCTGCAAGGGGTGCGGGGACTGAGCCAGAAAATCTGTCCAAAATGCCCAAAAACGCCCGCGACGCTGACCCGCGGGTCACAAAAAGGGGTGAAATTCGCAGGTTGGCCGAACGCTCCGAAATTCACACAGCCTGCTGAGGAAGGGCTACGGGCACCAGACGTGCTTCGGCACTCGTGCCGGGCGTCTGGAAGGGGTGCAGGGACTGAGCCAGAAAAATCTGCGCAAAATACCCAAAAACGGCCCGCGACGATGACCCGCGGGTCACGAAAAGGGGTGAAATTCGCAGGTTGGCCGAACGCTCCGAAATTCGCACAGCCTACAGAGGAAGGGCTGCGGACACCAGACGTGCTTCGGCACTCGTCCCGGGCGTCTGGAAGGGGTGCGGGGACTGAGCCAGAAAAATCTGTGCAAAATGCCAAAACCCCGCGACGCTGACCCGCGGGTCACGAAAAGCGGTGAAATTCGCAGGTTGGCCGAACGCTCCGAAATTCATACAGCCTGCTGAGAAAGGGCTACGGACACCAGACGGGCTTCGGCACTCGTGCCGGGCGTCTGGAAGTGGTGCGGGGACTGAGCCAGAAAAATCTGTGCAAAATGCCCAAAACCGGCCCGCGACGCTGACCCGCGGGTCACGAAAAGGGGTGAAATTCGCAGGTTGGCCGAACGCTCCGAAATTCACACAGCCTGCTGAGGAAGGGCTACAGACACCAGACGGCTTCGGCACTCGTGCCGGGCGTCTGCAAGGGGTGCGGGGACTGAGCCAGAAAAATCTGTCCAAAATGCCCAAAAACGGCCGCGACGATGACCCGCGGGTCACAAAAAGGGTGAAATTCGCAGGTTGGCCGAACGCTCCGAAATTCACACAGCCTACAGAGGAAGGGCTGCGGACACCAGACGGGCTTCGGCACTCATGCCGGGCGTCTGGAAGGGGTGCGGGGACTGAGCCAGAAAAATCTGTGCAAAATGCACAAAACGGCCGCGACGCTGACCCGCGGGTCACGAAAAGCGGTGAAATTCGCAGGTTGGCCGAACGCTCCGAAATTCATACAGCCTGCTGAGAAAGGGCTACGGACACCAGACGGGCTTCGGCACTCGTGCCGGGCGTCTGGAAGTGGTGCGGGGACTGAGCCAGAAAAATCTGTGCAAAATGCCCAAAACCGGCCCGCGACGCTGACCCGCGGGTCATGAAAAGGGGTGAAATTCGCAGGTTGGCCGAACGCTCCGAAATTCACACAGCCTGCTGAGGAAGGGCTACGGACACCAGACGTGCTTCGGCACTCGTGCCGGGCGTCTGGAAGGGGTGCGGGGACTGAGCCAGAAAAATCTGCGCAAAATACCCAAAAACGGCCCGCGACGCTGACCCGCGGGTCACGAAAAGGGGTGAAATTCGCAGGTTGGCCGAACGCTCCGAAATTCATACAGCCTGCTGAGGAAGGGCTACAGACACCAGACGGGCTTCGGCACTCGTGCCGGGCGTCTGCAAGGGGTGCGGGGACTGAGCCAGAAAAATCTGTCCAAAATGCCCAAAAACGGCCCGCGACGCTGACCCGCGGGTCACAAAAAGGGGTGAAATTCGCAGGTTGGCCGAACGCTCCGAAATTCACACAGCCTGCTGAGGAAGGGCTACGGACACCAGACGTGCTTCGGCACTCGTGCCGGGCGTCTGGAAGGGGTGCGGGGACTGAGCCAGAAAAATCTGCGCAAAATACCCAAAAACGGCCCGCGACGATGACCCGCGGGTCACGAAAAGGGGTGAAATTCGCAGGTTGGCCGAACGCTCCGAAATTCGCACAGCCTACAGAGGAAGGGCTGCGGACACCAGACGTGCTTCGGAGCTCGCGCCGGGTCTCTGGAAGGGGTGCCACAGCTGATCCAGAAAAATCTGTCCAAAATGCCCAAAAACGGCCCGCGACGCTGACCCGCGGGTCACGAAAAGGGGTGAAATTCGCAGGTTGGCCGAACGCTCCGAAATTCGCACAGCCTACAGAGGAAGGGCTGCGGACACCAGACGTGCTTCGGCACTCGTCCCGGGCGTCTGGAAGTGGTGCGGGGACTGAGCCAGAAAAATCTGTGCAAAATGCCCAAAAACGGCCCGCGACGCTGACCCGCGGGTCACGAAAAGGGGTGAAATTCGCAGGTTGGCCGAACGCTCCGAAATTCACACAGCCTGCTGAGGAAGGGCTACGGACACCAGACGGGCTTCGGCACTCGTGCCGGGCGTCTGCAAGGGGTGCGGGGACTGAGCCAGAAAAATCTGTGCAAAATGCCCAAAAACGGCCCGCGACGCTGACCCGCGGGTCACGAAAAGAGGTGAAATTCGCAGGTTGGGCGAACGCTCCGAAATTCACACAGCCTGCTGAGGAAGGGCTATGGACACCAGACGTGCTTCGGCACTCGTGCCGCGTGTGTGGAAGGGGTGCGGGACTGAGCCAGAAAAATCTGTGCAAAATGCCCAAAAACGGCCCGCGACGCTGACCCGCGGGTCACGAAAAGGGTGAAATTCGCAGGTTGGCCGAACGCTCCGAAATTCATACAGCCTGCTGAGAAAGGGCTACGGACACCAGACGGGCTTCGGCACTCATGCCGGGCGTCTGGAAGGGGTGCGGGGACTGAGCCAGAAAAATCTGTGCAAAATGCACAAAACCGGCCGCGACGCTGACCCGCGGGTCACGAAAAGCGGTGAAATTCGCAGGTTGGCCGAACGCTCCGAAATTCATACAGCCTGCTGAGAAAGGGCTACGGACAACAGACGGCTTCGGCACTCGTGCCGGGCGTCTGGAAGTGGTGCGGGGACTGAGCCAGAAAAATCTGTGCAAAATGCCCAAACCGGCCCGCGACGCTGACCCGCGGGTCACGAAAAGGGGTGAAATTCGCAGGTTGGCCGAACGCTCCGAAATTCACACAGCCTGCTGAGGAAGGGCTACGGACACCAGACGTGCTTCGGCACTCGTGCCGGGCGTCTGGAAGGGGTGCGGGGACTGAGCCAGAAAAATCTGCGCAAAATACCCAAAAACGGCCCGCGACGCTGACCCGCGGGTCACGAAAAGGGGTGAAATTCGCAGGTTGGCCGAACGCTCCGAAATTCATACAGCCTGCTGAGGAAGGGCTACGGACACCAGACGGCTTCGGCACTCATGCCGGGCGTCTGGAAGGGGTGCGGGGACTGAGCCAGAAAAATCTGTGCAAAATGCACAAAACCGGCCGCGACGCTGACCCGCGGGTCACGAAAAGCGGTGAAATTCGCAGGTTGGCCGAACGCTCCGAAATTCATACAGCCTGCTGAGAAAGGGCTACGGACACAGACGGGCTTCGGCACTCGTGCCGGGCGTCTGGAAGTGGTGCGGGGACTGAGCCAGAAAAATCTGTGCAAAATGCCCAAAACCGGCCCGCGACGCTGACCCGCGGGTCATGAAAAGGGGTGAAATTCGCAGGTTGGCCGAACGCTCCGAAATTCACACAGCCTGCTGAGGAAGGGCTACGGACACCAGACGTGCTTCGGCACTCGTGCCGGGCGTCTGGAAGGGGTGCGGGGACTGAGCCAGAAAAATCTGCGCAAAATACCCAAAAACGGCCCGCGACGCTGACCCGCGGGTCACGAAAAGGGGTGAAATTCGCAGGTTGGCCGAACGCTCCGAAATTCATACAGCCTGCTGAGGAAGGGCTACAGACACCAGACGGGCTTCGGCACTCGTGCCGGGCGTCTGCAAGGGTGCGGGGACTGAGCCAGAAAAATCTGTCCAAAATGCCCAAAAACGGCCCGCGACGCTGACCCGCGGGTCACGAAAAGGGGTGAAATTCGCAGGTTGGCCGAACGCTCCGAAATTCACACAGCCTGCTGAGGAAGGGCTACGGACACCAGACGCTTCGGCACTCGTCCCGGGCGTCTGGAAGTGGTGCGGGGACTGAGCCAGAAAAATCTGTGCAAAATGCCCAAACCGGCCCGCGACGCTGACCCGCGGGTCATGAAAAGGGGTGAAATTCGCAGGTTGGCCGAACGCTCCGAAATTCACACAGCCTGCTGAGGAAGGGCTACGGACACCAGACGTGCTTCGGCACTCGTGCCGGGCGTCTGGAAGGGGTGCGGGGACTGAGCCAGAAAAATCTGCGCAAAATACCCAAAAACGGCCCGCGACGCTGACCCGCGGGTCACGAAAAGGGGTGAAATTCGCAGGTTGGCCGAACGCTCCGAAATTCGCACAGCCTACAGAGGAAGGGCTGCGGACACCAGACGTGCGTCGGAGCTCGCGCCGGGTCTCTGGAAGGGTTGCCACAGCTGATCCAGAAAAATCTGTCCAAAATGCCCAAAAACGGCCCGCGACGCTGACCCGCGGGTCACGAAAAGGGGTGAAATTCGCAGGTTGGCCGAACGCTCCGAAATTCGCACAGCCTACAGAGGAAGGGCTGCGGACACCAGACGTGCTTCGGCACTCGTGCCGGGTGTGTGGAAGGGGTGCGGGGACTGAGCCAGAAAAATCTGTGCAAAATGCCCAAAAACGGCCCGCGACGCTGACCCGCGGGTCACGAAAAGGGGTGAAATTCGCAGGTTGGCCGAACGCTCCGAAATTCACACAGCCTGCTGAGGAAGGGCTGCGGACACCAGACGTGCTTCGGCACTCGTGCCGGGCGTCTGGAAGGGGTGCGGGGACTGAGCCAGAAAAATCTGTGCAAAATGCCCAAAAACGGCCCGCGACGCTGACCCCGCGGGTCACGAAAAGTGGTGAAATTCGCAGGTTGGTCGAACGCTCCGAAATTCACACAGCCTGCTGAGGAAGGGCTATGGACACCAGACGTGCTTCGGCACTCGTGCCGCGTGTGTGGAAGGGGTGCGGGGACTGAGCCAGAAAAATCTGCAAAATGCCCAAAAACGGCCCGCGACGCTGACCCGCGGGTCACGAAAAGGGGTGAAATTCGCAGGTTGGCCGAACGCTCCGAAATTCATACAGCCTGCTGAGAAAGGGCTACGGACACCAGACGGGCTTCGGCACTCATGCCGGGCGTCTGGAAGGGGTGCGGGGACTGAGCCAGAAAAATCTGTGCAAAATGCACAAAACCGGCCCGCGACGCTGACCCGCGGGTCACGAAAAGCGGTGAAATTCGCAGGTTGGCCGAACGCTCCGAAATTCATACAGCCTGCTGAGAAAGGGCTACGGACACCAGACGGGCTTCGGCACTCGTGCCGGGCGTCTGGAAGTGGTGCGGGGACTGAGCCAGAAAAATCTGTGCAAAATGCCCAAAACCGGCCCGCGACGCTGACCCGCGGGTCATGAAAAGGGGTGAAATTCGCAGGTTGGCCGAACGCTCCGAAATTCACACAGCCTGCTGAGGAAGGGCTACGGACACCAGACGTGCTTCGGCACTCGTGCCGGGCGTCTGGAAGGGGTGCGGGGACTGAGCCAGAAAAATCTGCGCAAAATACCCAAAAACGGCCCGCGACGCTGACCCGCGGGTCACGAAAAGGGTGAAATTCGCAGGTTGGCCGAACGCTCCGAAATTCATACAGCCTGCTGAGGAAGGGCTACAGACACCAGACGGGCTTCGGCACTCGTGCCGGGCGTCTGCAAGGGGTGCGGGGACTGAGCCAGAAAAATCTGTCCAAAATGCCCAAAAACGGCCCGCGACGCTGACCCGCGGGTCACAAAAAGGGGTGAAATTCGCAGGTTGGCCGAACGCTCCGAAATTCACACAGCCTGCTGAGGAAGGGCTACGGACACCAGACGTGCTTCGGCACTCGTGCCGGGCGTCTGGAAGGGTGCGGGGACTGAGCCAGAAAAATCTGTGCAAAATGCCCAAAACGGCCCGCGACGCTGACCCGCGGGTCATGAAAAGGGGTGAAATTCGCAGGTTGGCCGAACGCTCCGAAATTCACACAGCCTGCTGAGGAAGGGCTACGGACACCAGACGTGCTTCGGCACTCGTGCCGGGCGTCTGGAAGGGGTGCGGGGACTGAGCCAGAAAAATCTGTGCAAAATGCCCAAAACCGGCCGCGACGCTGACCCGCGGGTCACGAAAAGCGGTGAAATTCGCAGGTTGGCCGAACGCTCCGAAATTCATACAGCCTGCTGAGAAGGGCTACGGACACCAGACGGGCTTCGGCACTCGTGCCGGCGTCTGGAAGGTGCGGGGACTGAGCCAGAAAAATCTGCGCAAAATACCCAAAAACGGCCCGCGACGCTGACCCGCGGGTCACGAAAAGGGTGAAATTCGCAGGTTGGCCGAACGCTCCGAAATTCATACAGCCTGCTGAGGAAGGGCTACAGACACCAGACGGGCTTCGGCACTTGTGCCGGGCGTCTGCAAGGGTGCGGGGACTGAGCCAGAAAAATCTGTCCAAAATGCCCAAAAACGGCCCGCGACGCTGACCCGCGGGTCACAAAAAGGGGTGAAATTCGCAGGTTGGCCGAACGCTCCGAAATTCACACAGCCTGCTGAGGAAGGGCTACGGACACCAGACGTGCTTCGGCACTCGTGCCGGGCGTCTGGAAGGGGTGCGGGGACTGAGCCAGAAAAATCTGCGCAAAATACCCAAAACGGCCCGCGACGCTGACCCGCGGGTCACGAAAAGGGGTGAAATTCGCAGGTTGGCCGAACGCTCCGAAATTCATACAGCCTGCTGAGGAAGGGCTACAGACACCAGACGGGCTTCGGCACTCGTGCCGGGCGTCTGCAAGGGTTGCGGGGACTGAGCCAGAAAAATCTGTCCAAAATGCCCAAAAACGGCCCGCGACGCTGACCCGCGGGTCACAAAAAGGGTGAAATTCGCAGGTTGGCCGAACGCTCCGAAATTCACACAGCCTGCTCAGGAAGGGCTACGGACACCAGACGTGCTTCGGCACTCGTGCCGGCGTCTGGAAGGGGTGCGGGGACTGAGCCAGAAAAATCTGCGCAAAATACCCAAAAACGGCCCGCGACGATGACCCGCGGGTCACGAAAAGGGGTGAAATTCGCAGGTTGGCCGAACGCTCCGAAATTCGCACAGCCTACAGAGGAAGGGCTGCGGACACCAGACGTGCGTCGGAGCTCGCGCCGGGTCTCTGGAAGGGGTGCCACAGCTGATCCAGAAAAATCTGTCCAAAATGCCCAAAAACGGCCCGCGACGCTGACCCGCGGGTCACGAAAAGGGGTGAAATCCGCAGGTTGGCCGAACGCTCCGAAATTCGCACAGCCTACAGGGAAGGGCTGCGGACAACAGACGTGCGTCGGAGCTCGCGCCGGGTCTCTGGAAGGGGTGCCACAGCTGATCCAGAAAAATCTGTCCAAAATGCCCAAAAACGGCCCGCGACGCTGACCCAAAAAGGGGTGAAATTCGCAGGTTGGCCGAACGCTCCGAAATTCACACAGCCTGCTGAGGAACGGCTACGGACACCAGACGGGCTTCGGGACTCGTGCCGGGAGTCTGGAAGGGGTGCGGGGACTGAGCCAGAAAAATCTGTGCAAAATGCCAAAAACCGGCCGCGACGCTCACGAAAAGCGGTGAAATTCGGAGGTTGTCCGAACGCTCCGAAATTCACACAACCTGCTGAGGAAGGGCTGCGGACAACAGACGCGCTTCGGCACTCGTGCCGGGCGTCTGGAAGGGGTGCGGTGACTGAGCCAGAAAAATCTGTGCAAAATGCCCAAAAACGGCCCGCGACGCTGACCCGCGGGTCACGAAAAGGGTGAAATTCGCAGGTTGGCCGAACGCTCCGAAATTCACACAGCCTGCTGAGGAGGGCTACGGACCAGACGGGCTTCGGCACTCATGCCGGGCGTCTGGAAGGGGTGCGGGGACTGAGCCAGAAAAATCTGTGCAAAATGCACAAAACCGGCCGCGACGCTGACCCGCGGGTCACGAAAAGCGGTGAAATTCGCAGGTTGGCCGAACGCTCCGAAATTCATACAGCCTGCTGAGAAAGGGCTACGGACACCAGACGGGCTTCGGCACTCGTGCCGGGCGTCTGGAAGTGGTGCGGGGACTGAGCCAGAAAAATCTGTGCAAAATGCCCAAAACCGGCCGCGACGCTGACCCGCGGGTCACGAAAAGGGGTGAAATTCGCAGGTTGGCCGAACGCTCCGAAATTCACACAGCCTGCTGAGGAAGGCTACCTACGGACCCAGACGTGCTTCGCACTCGTCGGCGTGGCCTCGTCTGGGGTGCGGGGACTGAGCCAGAAAAATCTGTGTAAAATGCCCAAAACCGGCCGCGACGCTGACCCGCGGGTCACGAAAAGCGGTGAAATTCGGAGGTTGGCCGAACGCTCCAAAATTCACACAGCCTGCTTAGGAAGGGCTGCGGACAACCGACGCGCTTCGGCACTCGTGCTGGGCGTCTGGAAGGGGTGCGGGGACTGAGCCAGAAAAATCTGTGCAAAATGCCCAAAAACGGCCCGCGACGCTGACCCGCGTCACGAAAAGGGTGAAATTCGCAGGTTGGCCGAACGCTCCGAAATTCGCACAGCCTACAGAGGAAGGGCTGCGGACAACAGACGTGCGTCGGAGCTTGCGCCGGGTCTCTGGAAGGGTTGCCACAGCTGATCCAGAAAAATCTGTCCAAAATGCTCAAAAACGGCCCGCGACGCTGACCCGCGGGTCACGAAAAGAGGTGAAATTCGCAGGTTGGCCGAACGCTCCGAAATTCACACAGCCTGCTGAGGAAGGGCTACGGACACCAGACGTGCTTCGGCACTCGTGCCGGGCGTCTGGAAGGGGTGCGGGGACTGAGCCAGAAAAATCTGTGCAAAATGCCCAAAACGGCCCGCGACGCTGACCCGCGGGTCACGAAAAGGGGTGAAATTCGCAGGTTGGCCGAACGCTCCGAAATTCGCACAGCCTACAGAGGAAGGGCTGCGGACACCAGACGTGCTTCGGCACTCGTGCCGGGCGTCTGGAAGGGGTGCGGGACTGAGCCAGAAAAATCTGTGCAAAATGCCCAAACCGGCCGCGACGCTGACCCGCGGGTCACGAAAAGGGGTGAAATTCGCAGGTTGGCCGAACGCTCCGAAATTCACACAGCCTGCTGAGGAAGGGCTACGGACACCAGACGTGCTTCGGCACTCGTGCCGGGCGTCTGGAAGGGGTGCGGGGACTGAGCCAGAAAAATCTGCGCAAAATACCCAAAAACGGCCCGCGACGCTGACCCGCGGGTCACGAAAAGGGGTGAAATTCGCAGGTTGGCCGAACGCTCCGAAATTCATACAGCCTGCTGAGGAAGGGCTACAGACACCAGACGGGCTTCGGCACTCGTGCCGGGCGTCTGCAAGGGGTGCGGGGACTGAGCCAGAAAAATCTGTCCAAAATGCCCAAAAACGGCCCGCGACGCTGACCCGCGGGTCACAAAAGGGTGAAATTCGCAGGTTGGCCGAACGCTCCGAAATTCACACAGCCTGCTGAGGAAGGGCTACGGACACCAGACGTGCTTCGGCACTCGTGCCGGGCGTCTGGAAGGGGTGCGGGGACTGAGCCAGAAAAATCTGCGCAAAATACCCAAAAACGGCCCGCGACGATGACCCGCGGTCACGAAAAGGGTGAAATTCGCAGGTTGGCCGAACGCTCCGAAATTCGCACAGCCTACAGAGGAAGGGCTGCGGACACCAGACGTGCGTCGGAGCTCGCGCCGGGTCTCTGGAAGGGGTGCCACAGCTGATCCAGAAAAATCTGTCCAAAATGCCCAAAAACGGCCCGCGACGCTGACCCGCGGGTCACGAAAAGGGTGAAATCCGCAGGTTGGCCGAACGCTCCGAAATTCGCACAGCCTACAGAGGAAGGGCTGCGGACACCAGACGTGCTTCGGCACTCGTGCCGCGTGTTGTGGAAGGGGTGCGGGGACTGAGCCAAAAAATCTGTGCAAAATGCCCAAAAACGGCCCGCGACGCTGACCCGCGGGTCACGAAAAGGGGTGAAATTCGCAGGTTGGCCGAACGCTCCGAAATTCACACAGCCTGCTGAGGAAGGGCTACGGACACCAGACGGGCTTCGGCACTCGTGCCGGGCGTCTGCAAGGGTGTGCGGGGACTGAGCCAGAAAAATCTGTGCAAAATGCCCAAAAACGGCCCGCGACGCTGACCCGCGGTCACGAAAAGAGGTGAAATTCGCAGGTTGGGCGAACGCTCCGAAATTCACACAGCCTGCTGAGGAAGGGCTATGGACACCAGACGTGCTTCGGCACTCGTGCCGCGTGTGTGGAAGGGGTGCGGGGACTGAGCCAGAAAAATCTGTGCAAAATGCCCAAAAACGGCCCGCGACGCTGACCCGCGGGTCACGAAAAGGGTGAAATTCGCAGGTTGGCCGAACGCTCCGAAATTCATACAGCCTGCTGAGAAAGGGCTACGGACACCAGACGGGCTTCGGCACTCATGCCGGGCGTCTGGAAGGGGTGCGGGGACTGAGCCAGAAAAATCTGTGCAAAATGCACAAAACCGCCGCGACGCTGACCCGCGGTCACGAAAAGCGGTGAAATTCGCAGGTTGGCCGAACGCTCCGAAATTCATACAGCCTGCTGAGAAAGGGCTACGGACACCAGACGGCTTCGGCACTCGTGCCGGCGTCTGGAAGTGGTGCGGGGACTGAGCCAGAAAAATCTGTGCAAAATGCCCAAAACCGGCCGCGACGCTGACCCGCGGGTCACGAAAAGGGGTGAAATTCGCAGGTTGGCCGAACGCTCCGAAATTCACACAGCCTGCTGAGGAAGGGCTACGGACACCAGACGTGCTTCGGCACTCGTGCCGGGCGTCTGGAAGGGGTGCGGGGACTGAGCCAGAAAAATCTGTGCAAAATGCACAAAACCGGCCGCGACGCTGACCCGCGGGTCACGAAAAGCGGTGAAATTCGCAGGTTGGCCGAACGCTCCGAAATTCATACAGCCTGCTGAGAAAGGGCTACGGACACCAGACGGGCTTCGGCACTCGTGCCGGGCGTCTGGAAGTGGTGCGGGGACTGAGCCAGAAAAATCTGTGCAAAATGCCCAAACCGGCCCGCGACGCTGACCCGCGGGTCACGAAAAGGGGTGAAATTCGCAGGTTGGCCGAACGCTCCGAAATTCACACAGCCTGCTGAGGAAGGGCTACGGACACCAGACGTGCTTCGGCACTCGTGCCGGGCGTCTGGAAGGGGTGCGGGGACTGAGCCAGAAAAATCTGCGCAAAATACCCAAAAACGGCCCGCGACGCTGACCCGCGGGTCACGAAAAGGGTGAAATTCGCAGGTTGGCCGAACGCTCCGAAATTCATACAGCCTGCTGAGGAAGGGCTACAGACACCAGACGGGCTTCGGCACTTGTGCCGGGCGTCTGCAGGGGTGCGGGGACTGAGCCAGAAAAATCTGTCCAAAATGCCCAAAACGGCCCGCGACGCTGACCCGCGGGTCACAAAAAGGGGTGAAATTCGCAGGTTGCCGAACGCTCCGAAATTCACACAGCCTGCTGAGGAAGGGCTACGGACACCAGACGTGCTTCGGCACTCGTGCCGGGCGTCTGGAAGGGGTGCGGGGACTGAGCCAGAAAAATCTGCGCAAAATACCCAAAAACGGCCCGCGACGATGACCCGCGGGTCACGAAAAGGGGTGAAATTCGCAGGTTGGCCGAACGCTCCGAAATTCACACAGCCTACAGAGGAAGGGCTGCGGACACCAGACGTGCTTCGGCACTCGTCCCGGGCGTCTGGAAGTGGTGCGGGGACTGAGCCAGAAAAATGTGCAAAATGCCCAAACCGGCCCGCGACGCTGACCCGCGGTCATGAAAAGGGTGAAATTCGCAGGTTGGCCGAACGCTCCGAAATTCACACAGCCTGCTGAGGAAGGGCTACGGACACCAGACGTGCTTCGGCACTCGTGCCGGCGTCTGGAAGGGGTGCGGGGACTGAGCCAGAAAAATCTGCGCAAAATACCCAAAAACGGCCCGCGACGCTGACCCGCGGGTCACGAAAAGGGGTGAAATTCGCAGGTTGGCCGAACGCTCCGAAATTCATACAGCCTGCTGAGGAAGGGCTACGGACACCAGACGGGCTTCGGCACTCGCCGGGCGTCTGCAAGGGGTGCGGGGACTGAGCCAGAAAAATCTGTCCAAAATGCCCAAAAACGGCCCGCGACGCTGACCCGCGGGTCACAAAAAGGGGTGAAATTCGCAGGTTGGCCGAACGCTCCGAAATTCACACAGCCTGCTGAGGAAGGGCTACGGACACCAGACGTGCTTCGGCACTCGTGCCGGGCGTCTGGAAGGGGTGCGGGGACTGAGCCAGAAAAATCTGCGCAAAATACCCAAAAACGGCCCGCGACGATGACCCGCGGGTCACGAAAAGGGTGAAATTCGCAGGTTGGCCGAACGCTCCGAAATTCGCACAGCCTACAGAGGAAGGGCTGCGGACACCAGACGTGCGTCGGAGCTCGCGCCGGGTCTCTGGAAGGTTGCCACAGCTGATCCAGAAAAATCTGTCCAAAATGCCCAAAAACGGCCCGCGACGCTGACCCGCGGGTCACGAAAGGGGTGAAATCCGCAGGTTGGCCGAACGCTCCGAAATTCGCACAGCCTACAGAGGAAGGGCTGCAGACAACAGACGTGCGTCGGAGCTCGCGCCGGGTCTCTGGAAGGGGTGCACAGCTGAGCCAGAAAAATCTGTCCAAACTGTGCCCAAAACGGCCCGCGACGCTGACCCAAAAGGGGTGAAATTCGCAGGTTGGCCGAACGCTCCGAAATTCACACAGCCTGCTGAGGAACGGCTACGGACACCAGACGGGCTTCGGCACTCGTGCCGGGAGTCTGGAAGGGGTGCGGGGACTGAGCCAGAAAAATCTGTGCAAAATGCCAAAAACCGGCCGCGACGCTCACGAAAAGCGTGAAATTCGGAGGTTGTCCGAACGCTCCGAAATTCACACAACCTGCTGAGGAAGGGCTGCGGACAACAGACGCGCTTCGGCACTCGTGCCGGGCGTCTGGAAGTGGTGCGGGACTGAGCCAGAAAAATCTGTGCAAAATGCCCAAAACCGGCCGCGACGCTGACCCGCGGGTCACGAAAAGGGGTGAAATTCGCAGGTTGGCCGAACGCTCCGAAATTCACACAGCCTGCTGAGGAAGGGCTACGGACACCAGACGTGCTTCGGCACTCGTGCCGGGCGTCTGGAAGGGGTGCGGGGACTGAGCCAGAAAAATCTGTGCAAAATGCCCAAAAACTGCCCGCGACGCTGACCCGCGGGTCACGAAAAGCGGTGAAATTCGCAGGTTGGCCGAACGCTCTGAAATTCACACAGCCTGCTGAGGAAGGGCTACGGACACCAGACGTGCTTCGGCACTCGTGCCGGGCGTCTGGAAGAGGTGCGGGGACTGAGCCAGAAAAATCTGTGTAAAATGCCCAAAACCGGCCGCGACGCTGACCCGCGGGTCACGAAAAGGGCTGAAATTCGGAGGTTGGCCGAACGCTCCAAATTCACACAGCCTGCTTAGGAAGGGCTGCGGACAACCGACGCGCTTTGGCACTCGTGGCTGGGCGTCTGGAAGGGGTGCGGGACTGAGCCAGAAAAATCTGTGCAAAATGCCCAAAAACGGCCCGACGCTGACCCGCGGGTCACGAAAAGGGGTGAAATTGGCAGGTTGGCCGAACGCTCCGAAATTCGCACAGCCTACAGAGGAAGGGCTGCGGACAACAGACGTGCTTCGGCTTGCGCCGGGTCTCTGGAAGGGTTGCCACAGCTGATCCAGAAAATCTGTGCAAAATGCCCAAAAACGGCCCGCGACGCTGACCCGCGGGTCACGAAAAGAGGTGAAATTCGCAGGTTGCCGAACGCTCCGAAATTCACACAGCCTGCTGAGGAAGGGCTACGGACACCAGACGTGCTTCGGCACTCGTGCCGGGCGTCTGGAAGGGGTGCGGGGACTGAGCCAGAAAAATCTGTGCAAAATGCCAAAAAGCCGGCCCGACGCTGACCCCGCGGGTCAGGAAAAGGGGTGAAATTCGCAGGTTGGCCGAACGCTCCGAAATTCACACAGCCTGCTCAGGAAGGGCTACGGACACCAGACGTGGCTTCGGCACTCGTGCCGGGTGTCTGGAAGGGTGCGGGGACTGAGCCAGAAAAATCTGTGCAAAATGCCCAAAAACGGCCCGCGACGCTGACCCGCGGGTCACGAAAAGGGTGAAATTCGCAGTTGGCCGAACGCTCCGAATTCACACAGCCTGCTCAGAAGGGCTACGGACACCAGACGGGCTTCGGCACTCGTGCCGGTGTCTGGAAGGGGTGCGGGGACTGAGCCAGAAAAATCTGTGCAAAATGCCCAAAAACGGCCCGCGACGCTGACCCGCGGGTCACGAAAAGGGGTGAAATTCGCAGGTTGGCCGAACGCTCCGAAATTCACACAGCCTGCTGAGGAAGGGCTACGGACACCAGACGTGCTTCGGCACTCGTGCCGGGCGTCTGGAAGGAGTGCGGGGACTGAGCCAGAAAAATCTGTGTAAAATGCCCAAAACCGGCCGCGACGCTGACCCGCGGGTCACGAAAAGCGGTGAAATTCGCAGGTTGGCCGAACGCTCTGAAATTCACACAGCCTGCTGAGGAAGGGCTACGGACACCAGACGTGCTTCGGCACTCGTGCCGGGCGTCTGGAAGGGGTGCGGGGACTGAGCCAGAAAAATCTGTGTAAAATGCCCAAAACCGGCCGCGACGCTGACCCGCGGGTCACGAAAAGCGGTGAAATTCGGAGGTTGGCCGAACGCTCCAAAATTCACACAGCCTGCTGAGGAAGGGCTGCGGACAACCGACGCGCTTCGGCACTCGTGCCGGGCGTCTGGAAGGGGTGCGGGGACTGAGCCAGAAAAATCTGTGCAAAATGCCCAAAACCGGCCCGCGACGCTGACCCGCGGTCACGAAAAGGGTGAAATTCGCAGGTTGGCCGAACGCTCCGAAATTCACACAGCCTGCTCAGGAAGGGCTACGGACACCAGACGTGCTTCGGCACTCGTGCCGGGCGTCTGGAAGGGGTGCGGGGACTGAGCCAGAAAAATCTGTGCAAAATGCCCAAAACCGGCCGCGACGCTGACCCGCGGGTCAGGAAAGGGGTGAAATTCGCAGGTTGGCCGAACGCTCCGAAATTCACACAGCCTGCAGAGGAAGGGCTACGGACACCAGACGTGCTTCGGCACTCGTGCCGGGTGTCTGGAAGGGGTGCGGGGACTGAGCCAGAAAAATCTGTGCAAAATGCCCAAAAACGGCCCGCGACGCTGACCCGCGGGTCACGAAAAGGGGTGAAATTCGCAGGTTGGCCGAACGCTCCGAAATTCATACAGCCTGCTGAGAAAGGGCTACGGACACCAGACGGGCTTCGGCACTCGTGCCGGGCGTCTGGAAGGGGTGCGGGGACTGAGCCAGAAAAATCTGTGCAAAATGCACAAAACCGGCCGCGACGCTGACCCGCGGGTCACGAAAAGCGGTGAAATTCGCAGGTTGGCCGAACGCTCCGAAATTCACACAGCCTGCTGAGGAAGGGCTGCGGACAACAGACGCTCTTCGGCACTCGTGCCGGGCGTCTGGAAGGGGTGCGGGGACTGATCCAGAAAAATCTGTCGAAAATGCCCAAAAACGGCCCGCGACGCTGACCCGCGGGTCACGAAAAGGGGTGAAATTCGCAGGTTGGCCGAACGCTCCGAAATTCACACAGCCTGCTGAGGAAGGGCTACGGACACCAGACGTGCTTCGGTACTCGTGCCGGGCGTCTGGAAGGGGTGCGGGGACTGAGCCAGAAAAATCTGTGTAAAATGCCCAAAACCGGCCGCGACGCTGACCCGCGGGTCACGAAAAGGGGTGAAATTCGCAGGTTGGCCGAACGCTCCGAAATTCACACAGCCTGCTGAGGAAGGGCTGCGGACAACCGACGCGCTTCGGCACTCGTGCTGGGCGTCTGGAAGGAGTGCGGGGACTGAGCCAGAAAAATCTGTGCAAAATGCCCAAAAACGGCCCGCGACGCTGACCCGCGGGTCACGAAAAGGGGTGAAATTCGCAGGTTGGCCGAACGCTCCGAAATTCATACAGCCTGCTGAGAAAGGGCTACGGACACCAGACGGGCTTCGGCACTCGTGCCGGGCGTCTGGAAGGGGTGCGGGGACTGAGCCAGAAAAATCTGTGCAAAATGCACAAAACCGGCCGCGACGCTGACCCGTGGGTCACGAAAAGCGGTGAAATTCGCAGGTTGGCCGAACGCTCCGAAATTCGCACAGCCTACAGAGGAAGGGCTGCGGACAACAGACGTGCGTCGGAGCTCGCGCCGGGTCTCTGGAAGGGTTGCCACAGCTGATCCAGAAAAATCTGTCCAAAATGCCCAAAAACGGCCCGCGACGCTGACCCGCGGGTCACGAAAAGAGGTGAAATTCGCAGGTTGGCCGAACGCTCCGAAATTCACACAGCCTGCTGAGGAAGGGCTACGGACAACCAGACGTGCTTCGGCACTCGTGCCGGCGTCTGGAAGGGGTGCGGGGACTGAGCCAGAAAAATCTGTGCAAAATGCCCAAAACGGCCCGCGACGCTGACCCGCGGTCACGAAAAGGGGTGAAATTCGCAGGTTGGCCGAACGCTCTGAAATTCACACAGCCTGCTGAGGAAGGGCTACGGACACCACGGGCTTCGGCACTCGTGCCGGGCGTCTGGAAGGGGTGCGGGGACTGAGCCAGAAAAATCTGTGCAAAATGCCCAAAACCGGCCGCGACGCTGACCCGCGGGTCACGAAAAGGGGTGAAATTCGCAGGTTGGCCGAACGCTCCGAAATTCACACAGCCTGCTCAGGAAGGGCTAGGACACCAGATGTGCTTCGGCACTCGTGCCGGCGTCTGGAAGGGGTGCGGGGACTGAGCCAGAAAAATCTGTGCAAAATGCCCAAAACCGGCCGCGACGCTGACCCCGGGTCAGGAAAAGGGTGAAATTCGCAGGTTGGCCGAACGCTCCGAAATTCACACAGCCTGCTGAGGAAGGGCTGCGGACACCAGACGTGCTTCGGCACTCGTGCCGGGTGTCTGGAAGGGGTGCGGGGACTGAGCCAGAAAAATCTGTGCAAAATGCCCAAAACGGCCCGCGACGCTGACCCGCGGGTCACGAAAAGGGGTGAAATTCGCAGGTTGGCCGAACGCTCCGAAATTCACACAGCCTGCTGAGGAAGGGCTACGGACACCAGACGTGCTTCGGTACTCGTGCCGGCGTCTGGAAGGGTGCGGGGACTGAGCCAGAAAAATCTGTGCAAAATGCCCAAAACCGGCCGCGACGCTGACCCGCGGGTCACGAAAAGCGGTGAAATTCGCAGGTTGGCCGAACGCTCTGAAATTCACACAGCCTGCTGAGGAAGGGCTACGGACACCAGACGTGCTTCGGCACTCGTGCCGGGCGTCTGGAAGGGGTGCGGGGACTGAGCCAGAAAAATCTGTGTAAAATGCCCAAACCGGCCGCGACGCTGACCCGCGGGTCACGAAAGCGGTGAAATTCGCAGGTTGGCCGAACGCTCCGAAATTCACACAGCCTGCTGAGGAGGGCTGCGGACACCGACGCGCTTCGGCACTCGTGCTGGGCGTCTGGAAGGGGTGCGGGGACTGAGCCAGAAAAATCTGTGCAAAATGCCCAAAAACGGCCCGCGACGCTGACCCGCGGTCACGAAAAGGGTGAAATTCGCAGGTTGGCCGAACGCTTCGAAATTCAAACAGCCTACAGAGGAGGGCTGCGGACAACAGACGTGCGTCTTCGCTCTCGCCGGGCTCTGGAAGGGTTGCGGGGCTGAGCCAGAAAAATCTGTGCAAAATGCCCAAAAACGCCCGCGACGCTGACCCGCGGGTCACGAAAAGAGGTGAAATTCGCAGGTTGGCCGAACGCTCCGAAATTCACACAGCCTGCTGAGGAAGGGCTACGGACACCAGACGTGCTTCGGCACTCGTGCCGCGTGTCTGGAAGGGGTGCGGGGACTGAGCCAGAAAAATCTGTGCAAAATGCCCAAAAACGGCCCGCGACGCTGACCCGCGGGTCACGAAAAGGGTGAAATTCGCAGGTTGGCCGAACGCTCCGAAATTCACACAGCCTGCTGAAAAGGGCTACGGACACCAGACGGGCTTCGGCACTCGTGCGGCGTCTGGAAGGGGTGCGGGGACTGAGCCAGAAAAATCTGTGCAAAATGCCCAAAAACGGCCCGCGACGCTGACCCGTGGGTCACGAAAAGCGGTGAAATTCGCAGGTTGGCCGAACGCTCCGAAATTCGCACAGCCTACAGAGGAAGGGCTGCGGACAACAGACGTGCGTCGGAGCTCGCGCCGGGTCTCTGGAAGGGTTGCCACAGCTGATCCAGAAAAATCTGTCCAAAATGCCCAAAAACGGCCCGCGACGCTGACCCGCGTGTCACGAAAAGAGGTGAAATTCGCAGGTTGGCCGAACGCTCCGAAATTCACACAGCCTGCTGAGGAAGGGCTACGGACACCAGACGTGCTTCGGCACTCGTGCCGGCGTCTGGAAGGGTTGCGGGACTGAGCCAGAAAAATCTGTGCAAAATGCCCAAAACGGCCCGCGACGCTGACCCGCGGGTCACGAAAGCGGTGAAATTCGCAGGTTGGCGAACGCTCCGAAATTCACACAGCCTGCTGAGGAAGGGCTACGGACACCAGACGGCTTCGGCACTCGTGCCGGGCGTCTGGAAGGGGTGCGGGGACTGAGCCAGAAAACTGTGCAAAATGCCCAAAACCGGCCGCGACGCTGACCCGCGGGTCCCGAAAAGGGGTGAAATTCGCAGGTTGGCCGAACGCTCCGAAATTCACACAGCCTGCTCAGGAAGGGCTACGGACACCAGATGGCTTCGGCACTCGTGCCGGGCGTCTGGAAGGGGTGCGGGGACTGAGCCAGAAAAATCTGTGCAAAATGCCCAAAACCGGCCGCGACGCTGACCCGCGGGTCAGGAAAAGCGGTGAAATTCGGAGGTTGGCCGAACGCTCCGAAATTCACACAGCCTGCTGAGGAAGGGCTGCGGACAACAGACGCTCTTCGGCACTCGTGCCGGGCGTCTGGAAGGGTGCGGGGACTGTCCAGAAAAATCTGTGCAAAATGCCCAAAACGCCCGCGACGCTGACCCGCGGTGTCACGAAAAGGGTGAAATTCGCAGGTTGGCCGAACGCTCCGAAATTCACACAGCCTGCTGAGGAGGGCTACGGACACCAGACGGGCTTCGGCACTCGTGCCGGGCGTCTGGAAGGGGTGCGGGGACTGAGCCAGAAAAATCTGTGCAAAATGCCCAAAACCGGCCGCGACGCTGACCCGCGGGTCACGAAAAGGGTGAAATTCGCAGGTTGGCCGAACGCTCCGAAATTCACACAGCCTGCTGAGGAAGGGCTACGGACACCAGACGTGCTTCGTACTCGTGCCGGCGTCTGGAAGGAGTGCGGGGACTGAGCCAGAAAAATCTGTGTAAAATGCCCAAAACGGCCCGCGACGCTGACCCGCGGGTCACGAAAAGGGGTGAAATTCGCAGGTTGGCCGAACGCTCCGAAATTCAAACAGCCTACAGAGGAAGGGCTGCGGACAACAGACGTGCGTCGGAGCTCGCGCCGGGTCTCTGGAAGGGTTGCCACAGCTGATCCAGAAAAATCTGTCCAAAATGCCCAAAAACGGCCCGCGACGCTGACCCGCGGGTCACGAAAAGAGGTGAAATTCGCAGGTTGGCCGAACGCTCCGAAATTCACACAGCCTGCTGAGGAAGGGCTACGGACACCAGACGTGCTTCGGCACTCGTGCCGCGTGTCTGGAAGGGGTGCGGGGACTGAGCCAGAAAAATCTGTGCAAAATGCCCAAAAACGGCCCGCGACGCTGACCCGCGGGTCACGAAAAGGGGTGAAATTCGCAGGTTGGCCGAACGCTCCGAAATTCATACAGCCTGCTGAGAAAGGGCTACGGACACCAGACGGCTTCGGCACTCGTGCCGGCGTCTGGAAGGGTTGCGGGGACTGAGCCAGAAAATCTGTGCAAAATGCCCAAAACCGCCGCGCGACGCTGACCCCGGGGTCACGAAAAGCGGTGAAATTCGCAGGTTGGCCGAACGCTCCGAAATTCGCACAGCCTACAGAGGAAGGGCTGCGGACAACAGACGTGCGTCGGCAGCTTGCCCGGGTCGTCTGGAAGGTTGCGGGGACTGAGCCAGAAAAATCTGTCCAAAATGCCCAAAAACGGCCCGCGACGCTGACCCGCGGGTCACGAAAAGGGTGAAATTCGCAGGTTGGCCGAACGCTCCGAAATTCACACAGCCTGCTGAGGAAGGGCTACGGACACCAGACGGGCTTCGGCACTCGTGCCGGGCGTCTGGAAGGGGTGCGGGGACTGAGCCAGAAAAATCTGTGCAAAATGCCCAAAAACGGCCCGCGACGCTGACCCGCGGGTCACGAAAGGGGTGAAATCGCAGGTTGCCGAACGCTCCTGAAATTCACACAGCCTGCTGAGGAGGTCTACGGACACCAGACGTGCTTCGGCACTCGTGCCGTGCGTCTGGAAGGGGTGCGGGGACTGAGCCAGAAAAATCTGTGTAAATGCCCAAAACCGGCCGCGACGCTGACCCGCGGGTCACGAAAAGGGGTGAAATTCGCAGGTTGGCCGAACGCTCCGAAATTCACACAGCCTGCTGAGGAAGGGCTGCGGACACCAGACGCGCTTCGTCACTCGTCCTGGGCGTCTGGAAGTGGTGCGGGGACTGAGCCAGAAAAATCTGTGCAAAATGCCCAAAAACGGCCCGCGACGCTGACCCGCGGGTCACGAAAAGGGGTGAAATTCGCAGGTTGGCCGAACGCTCCGAAATTCACACAGCCTGCTGAGGAAGGGCTGCGGACAACAGACGTGCGTCGGAGCTCGCGCCGGGTCGTCTGGAAGGGTTGCCACAGCTGAGCCAGAAAAATCTGTGCAAAATGCCCAAAAACGGCCCGCGACGCTGACCCGCGGGTCACGAAAAGAGGTGAAATTCGCAGGTTGGCCGAACGCTCCGAAATTCACACAGCCTGCTGAGGAAGGGCTACGGACACCAGACGTGCTTCGGCACTCGTGCCGGGTGTCTGGAAGGGGTGCGGGGACTGAGCCAGAAAAATCTGTGCAAAATGCCCAAAACGGCCCGCGACGCTGACCCGCGGGTCACGAAAAGGGGTGAAATTCGCAGGTTGGCCGAACGCTCCGAAATTCATACAGCCTGCTGAGAAGGGCTACGGACACCAGACGGGCTTCGGCACTCGTGCCGGGCGTCTGGAAGGGGTGCGGGGACTGAGCCAGAAAAATCTGTGCAAAATGCCAAA